>CM060895.1:47252500-52252500 GCA_030762935.1 Hymenopus coronatus
AAAGGAACACAACCATGGTACAAAGATTGTGTTGCTGCACTGGATTGTAATGGAGTGGTAATGGCAGACCTCATTGGTGTAGTAGTTAGCATGATCAGTTCCTAAGCATCTGTAAGCTGGCTGATAATTATATCAACCAATCACTCAGTCTCTTGTAACCATATGAGGAGCATTTTTGGGCATATCTGTTTGACCCTGTTTCTTGCCAACTTCTTTACTTCATTCCAGGTTTTCCTTTCTTTAGCAATTTCGTCAATAACTGTTATTTTCCACTTGTTTCTTGGTTTTCCCCTTACTTTACTATCTTGGAAATTCCAATACAACCTATTATTTTCACAATTATAAGTGTTCTTTTATCTTACATTAGTGCCATGATTAGATATATTTCTTAAAACATTTTGGCAAATTCTGTGGATGCCAAATTTATTGTCCTTTAGCGTCTCTATTGCAATGTTTTCTCTAATTAAACCAATGCAATAGTTACCATTAAAATTAATTAAAGCATTGGAGGATCTCAGAGCTTTGTGGCAGTGAGCAGCTTTGCCCGCTATTAAGAAATGAATATTAGTAAACAAGGAAAAATGTCTATTGAGAGTTATGTATGTTCCATGTCTGAATATTTTGAATAATACATGTTTTTCAAGATCAGGTGGAATTTCTAATTTGCGGTTTTGCTACTATATATTCAATGAGGAATCAGTTCACTGCCCATAGTTGACACTATAGGACTAAATCACAATTTGTTGACATGAAAATGGTGTAATTTTGCACAAGGACCTTCTCTTTCAAGATACAGGATTTTTTATGTGCAACAGGACCAACTGCTCTACTTCCCTTCTGAAGGAAATCATGATAAGAATTTTTATATCTGAAAAAATCCATCACCAATCTTGGATACTAGATAGATAAGTAACCACTACACCATGGAGGACAGCCTATTGAAATTAATCTTGATTAGAAGACTAAAACAAGATATTAACCCTATTTCTGTTATTATTGTTTGGTATAGTTTATTTCATTTGAGCAATATGCTTCTCTTAAATATGTTTTAAGGTCAGTTGAGCCAAATTTAAGGCTTCAGGAGATAAATAGCAATAGTCCAAATTTCTTTTTGCTGGACTAAATATTAATTCCAGTGCTCTGAAACAATCAATTGTATTATTGCTCAACTTATATCAAACATGGAAATTTGAATTAGGTTCTTAGGAATAATAGAGGCTTTAACCATTGAGTTACCAAGACACTTTGTAAAATTAATATTAATATTCTTCTCTTTCTCTTCATAGAGTAGGACAGTCTCCTCTTCCGTCCTCGACTTTCCACCTTGCTCTTGGTCGATCGACATCTCTTCTCCCTTGTGGTTTATAATCCAATACCATTTCGGTAGTCAAAAATATGGCTCAGTTGGCAGAGGAGGCACCCCATCCATTTGGGGATAATAAACGAGGATGCCAGTCCAGAGGCATTAAGTTGGCAGCCCCATCACTGGACTAACCCATCAACAGGCAACCTGTTATGGGGATATTACTTTCTCTATATGTACTATGTATATAGTGTATAGAGAAGGTAATGCATTGTACACAAAAATTTGATACCGAGATTTCACAGAAATATATGTTTTGAGACCCCCTGAATCCAAAAAAAGCATTTTTAGAAACATATCCATGTGTGTGTCTGTCTGTGTCTGTGTGTATGTGTCTGTGGACAGCATAGCTCAAAAACGAAAAGGCCGTTAAAAACCAAACTTGGTATTAAAGTTTGGTATCTTCCAAGGATGCGACACGAAGATTTACAAGAAAATCCCCCCACCTCAAACTATCCTTTACATGGAACTTTTTTCGAAAATTTTGATTTTCTAAAAAATGTCTAACAATTTTGATTAAAATCCCGTATATTACTGACATTTACATACCAAATAAAATGTATATCTTGAATTTTCTGCGAATAGCCTCTGAAGACCTCTTTATTCTGGATGAATTTTGCCGAATTTTACTTAACTGCTAAACAGTAAGAGATAGACAAAAGCTTACTACACAGAAAATGTAGAGCATGTTAAACACACACAATTTATGTTATACACATTTTTTTCGTGAAGTTGATTGTTTTTTAGTTATTCATTGTTTTTGATTTCACCTTTCAAAAACTTATATTTTCTCATACAGGAATTTGGCAACTCCTGTCCATGTAAACAAAGGAACTTCCATGATATAGCAACTAGCCTTTGACTATCACTTTAACCTATAGTACTCCCTTATTTTGGTTCTACTTAAAAGGAAGCAAGTAATAAGACTATTTCTGACATTTTTTTCTCAATTAACATGAAGTAAATAGAATCATAAGCTTTTTAACAATAATTTGTTGCAGAGATGTAGGGAAAGTCATGTGAATGGAACACATTAGATTTTTTTTTTATATTGACAATCCTCAATATTAATATTATTGATATTAATAATATTAATTAATACCCAAATTAATATATAATGTGTAAATCTATCTCAGCATGCCATTCTGTGTTGAAACACAGAGGACAGGGATGTTACTTCATATAGGGTTCACTAAAAGCAGCTCCAAGAGTAGGCCCATTACTTTTTTCACTTTGTTTATATCTGTTTGACAGTTTGTCAAGAAATAAAATTGTGAAGGAAATATTAGAAGTAAGAGAATTAAGACGATTAATACTTGAAAATCTATTTGAAGCTTTGCATATTAAACTAGATCTTGCTCTTAAATTTGATGAAATTTGAGTATTACTTTGACCCATGGTAATCCTTTATTTCGCTTCTACTTACAAGGAAGCATGTAATATGACTATTTCTACTAATTTTTTCTGGATTAGCATGAAGTAAATAGAAGAATTAGCTTTTTAACAATAATTTGTCGCAGAGATGTAGAGAAAGTTATGTGAATGGAACACATCAGATTTCTTTTTACTTTCTCTATACGTAATATGTATATAGTGTATAGAGAAGGTATTGTAATGCACCCAAAAATTTGATATCAAAATTTCACCAGAAATACATTTTCTGGGTCCCTCTGAATCCAAAAAAAGCATTTATGGAAAAAGGTGTGTGTGTGTGCGTGCGTGCATGTGCATGTGTGTTTGGACAGCATAGCTCAAAAAAAAAAAGTCTGTTAAATACCACAGTCGGTATTTGAGTTCAGTATCTTCCAAGGATGCGACACGAAGATTTTCAAGAAAATCCTCCCACCCCCAACTACCCTTTACATGGAAACAATTGCAAAAATTTTGATTTTCTCAAAAAATGGCTCTTAACGATTTTGATTAAAATATTGTGTATTAAAGATACTTACCAGACAAATAAAATGTATATCTTGAATTTTCTGGGAATAGCCTCTGAAGACAAATTTATTCTGGATGAATTTTACGGAATTTTGTATAACTGGCAAACCATAAGAGATAGACAGAAACTTACTTAACAGAAAATGTAGAGCTTGATAAAACACACAATGTTATATACATTTTTTTCGTGTAGTGGATTCTTTGTTATTGGTTTTAGCTTTAAAATTACTTAATATTTAAAAATTATTTTTCTCATATGGGAATTTGTCAACTCCTGTCCATAAAAACAAAGGAACTTCAGTCATGTAGCAACCGGCTTTCAACTAATACTTTAGCCTATGCTTATCCCTTATTTCCCTTCTACTTGCATGGAAGCAAGTTATTATCTCTGCTATTTTTTTCTTGAAGTAAAAGAAGCATAAGCTTTTTTAACAATAATTTGTTGCAGAGATGTAGAGAAAGCCATGTGAGTGGAACACATCAAAATTTTTTTATTTGTCCCTTAATCCCCCATACACTTTGACATGTGGTTATATATGTAAAATAGACCTTGGCCAATATTATGCTATTATTTTTTCCCTCTTTTTCTTATTTTCTTCTTCATCCATCTTTTTGTTGATCTTCTTATCCATTCTTTATGACCTTACCCAAGAAATTATCTATAACTTTTATATTTTTCTCTCCTTTTGCGTATAAGATCTTCCTGATTACTATTTCTTCATCCAATTTTTCCTATTTTCATTGCCAAATTTGATCTCTCTATATCTTTCTTTGACTACAATATAATATACATGGACATTTGTGCCAACTTCTCCACACATTGGATTTTCTTACATTTTCCTCCTGCCTTATGCCTTTCAAGTCTTTAACCACTGTTCTGGCCCATGCAAATCTGGGAGAGGGAAAAGCATATAAAAATATGCAATAAACTGGGACGAGAAGGATTTGCATGGGCGAGAACATGCTGATTTCCAAAGATTCACAAAAGTAATACTTATTTCCAAGTTACACATATGGAACACTGTGGTTTGCTTTCTGTTCTGCAAACCATCACTGCTGTTTTTAAGTAGAGGTCGCTATGACTGCTTTCTTTTCCATAGAGTATAACTTCTTATTAGAGATAGAGGTTGCTGTGATTGCTTTATCTTTCACAAATATCACCGCTCTTCCTGGTAGAGAGTGCTGTAGCTGCAATGCAGATTCATCATGTCATTCTTACTTAATTGATGCATAGGAATTCCTGAATAAAAGTGAACACCCAGTATATTCTTGTATTACTTATGCTGTCAGTTTGCTTTCTAAATTCAGAGGATGAGTGGGTTCTGTATCTCCATATTTTCCTGCTTTTAAGTTAATTGTATTGCCCATAATTTATTTCTAGGTACTTCTGAAGATTTATGCTTAAAACTGGAGGTTTAGGAATTGATGAGTGCAGAACACTTAATGAATATTATATATCACTGGTATGGGGGGGAAAGATGTATAAATCCAAAAATGTAAATTTTTCAGTAAGAAATTTATTGGCACCAGGTTTACTATAAGTGTGATAATTGAAAGTTGTTGTCTACAACCTTGGACTTCTTTTGGCTTGATCCAAGAATATATACATGTGTAAAAAGCAATGTTTAGGCCGATACCTCTTTCACCAAGCACCAATAATGTTATTAAAAAAAAGTTTCATTTTTTTTTGCATGTCTTGTACATTAACTATTTCAGAACTGATTTGTTTTTCATTAAAACTTTTTGTTTTGTTTTGTATGTACCTCCCCCCCCCCCAAGTCTTGCAGTATATCATATATTGTGTTCTTAAAATCCTCACTGAGCTTGATGGTTCAGGTGTTGGCTTCCAAGCTTCCATTTGGGGAGATCCTGAGTTTGATTTCTATTGGAGCAACCACCCTCACTGAGGGTTTATCGTGATTTTCCCAAGTTGGTAGGCAAATACCAAAGTTAGATTACACTGTCCTGCAAAATTTATATTTTGCTTGCCAGTTTGCGACCTGAAAGATGATGTTAACTAACTTTGATGTGCTAAATTGAATGGTGCTTTCCTTTTTTCTCTATCACGTAAGGTTTTCTCACAAATCACAAATTAAAGATTTTGAAAATACTGTTTCTGATGTAAAAAATATGCGTTATAAAATAAATACATAATGCAAAATTTCTCTGTAATAAATACATAACAACACCTACACACCTGCAAAAGAAGGCATGAGGTTACTTTTTCCTTGGCCGAAATGGATGGCTCCGTTAATTTACGTTTATGTAGTGGTTGAGAAACTTCCCTTTTCAAGCACCAACAGTAGTCCGCTAACATCACAATGTTCCACCGACCCTGATATCTCCTCTCCATCTCCTTGATTTCTTGATGAAATCTTGCACCTTGTTCATCACTGGGGGTCCCAAATTATCAGGAAAATAGTCTAGGTGAGAATTCAAGAAGTGAAGCTTTAAACTCATATTACATCCAAGAGCTTGCAGGCTTTGTAGTATATTTCGCACAATTTCTTCGTATCGCGGATCTTTTATGTTTCCAAGAAACTTATTAACTACCTCTTTGAAAGCACACCATGCTTGCAGTTCTCTATCATTCATGTTGTCCAAAAATGTGTTATCCTTCATTAATTGTCTTATCTGATGTCCATCAAGTATACCCTCTTCTATCTTAGCTTCGGACATCATAGAAAATTTACTGCTCAGGTATTTGAAACACAAACCATTTTTGTCCCGGTGCTTTCACAATTGTTTCATAATACCTAATTTCATATGCAAAGGAGGCAATAGCATTTTCTTTGGATCAACTAGACTGGCATTAATGAAGTTTTTTTCTTAGGCCATTCTCACACTGTCCAGTGTTCAACCCTGTTTCTACTGTCCCATTCGCACAAAAAGCATGGATATTTTTATATCCTCCTTGTTGCCCTAGTATGATACTGGATACCTTTAAGTCTCTGCACAATAGCCATTGATGTTCCTTGTAATTAATTCTTTCTAAAATGGTTTGAAGATTTTCAATGATTCTTTCAGAAACACGAATATGCAATAGGTATTGAGGGAAACTCGTTTCTATTGTACAATAAAACTGCTTTTAGACTTCCTTTCGAAGCGTCAATAAATAAACACCAGTCTTTACTATCATATGTTGGGATTCCCAGTTGTTGAATTAAACCTGGTACATCACAACAATAAATAAGTAGATCTTGCATCTTAAAAAAATTCATAAATTCTTCATCTCTATTGCTATACCTGGAAAATGTGGTGTCTGGAGTCAGATTTTCTTCTCTTTCAACCTTGATCCAAGTAATTCGCTCTTCTTTTTGGTAAGACCTAAATCTCTTACCAAGTCGTTCAACTCTTCTTGTGTAAAATGGTGTGACTTGTCTTCACCAGTGTGTGCTGAGAAATCCTCATCTGTATTGGAATTTCTGTTGACCCAGAGATTGAACTCTCAGTATCTTCTAGTTGAGCTGGTGGAATAGGGACATCTGCTCCATTTGGCACAGGTGTAATAGCTGAAGCAAGGCCATATGGATATTTAATTTTTGTTTTATTTGTCTTATTGTACTCCATACTTTACAAATGCAGAAGTAACCATCATCATAGTGATTTTTTTGTTCATGCCATATCATAGGAATCCTGAACTTCATTGATTTCTGTTTTCCATGGTACCACTGTCTTAGCCCTTGCAAACAGTATGAGGAGCCCATGTTTGACTTTGATCTACTAACTTAACTTTAAAATATGCAAAATATACTTTCTTCAAAAACGGTGTAGCTTTCTATCTTCCCATCAAGAAAGAACAACATATGTAACAAAAGTTATTTGGATTGTTCACACATTTCCTCCTAGAAGTAGAAGCCATTGTGAACAGTAAATATATAACTACACACATGTACTAACAATACAAAATAACAATGAATGTTTTCCGGAAACCGCAATACCGATCACCGTGAGTTATAGAAAGTAACTAAAGTTCTGAGATTTTAAGACGCATATGCCCCTGAAGGGTGAGTGTCAGGTGGTTGTTTATCATGCAGTGGTTGATAATTTTACTACCTGCACAAGGTCACGCATTGATAAATAAACCCCAGCTGCTCGGCACTGAAGCTGTCTTTCGTCTGTCATCAGCTCATTGCATTAGGAAAAGATAAGTGATACAGAACAGGGAAACCCACAAGGGGTGGTTTATTTTTAAATATATGTGTGTGTGTGTGTGTGTGTGTGTGTGTGTGTGGGTGTGGGTGTGGGTGTGGGTGTGGGTGTGGGGGTGGGGGTGGGGGTGGGGGTGGGGGTGGGGGGTGGGGGTGGGGGTGGGGGGGTGTGTGTGTACTATATAGCATGAAGATGCGTAATATGTTACTTTATTATTTATGCTTTGCTGCAAAAATATATTTGTAATCACAATTATATATATTTTACAATATATTAAAAATATAAAATATCAAATTACATAAAAACTGTACATGTTACGTGAAAAATGTTGTCATTTTCAAAATCAGCGCATTTTCTTCCATATGAGTAGCCTATTTTTATCAAAATCGGGAAAGTGTTGTATATTAGTGGTATCTATCACCACAAATTTTCCTGGCCCTCATTTTCTCTTAGTTCATTAGCCTCTTAATTTTTTAGATCTGCAGGGCTGGGTAGGGTAGACTGTGATATATAGCATTTGTAGTAGATATGATTTGAAGAGACTTGTTTCTTCCCTTCTGCCCGAATTTGTTCATGAGGATAGGCGGAAGGGGGCACTGAAGAGCTGGCTGGGGAATTGATGCTGGATGGGGATGCTGTGCTGTGCTGTCACATCAGATCTAGCCACCTAGTACTCTTTTTCTTCATCATTTCCTCAACAATTTCCTATTTTTGGCCACAGTGCTGAAATGCTCATCCTCCTCAAAATTTTACTCATTTGCTGAAACACTCAACCTCTTTGGATGGTTTGTAATATCAGAGGCTGTACTGTATCTCAGACTAGAATGATCCTAATATAAATAATAAAATGGAGCAGACTTAACTCGCCATGTGTTTGATGCTATAGTGTGGACATAAGTTTTGTAACACTAGCTGCAGCAGTACTAATTTATTGACAATAAATCAGCAAGACATTGTCGCAACTTATTAAATCTAAGTGTTACTAATTAATACAATAGCATAATGATTACATTTTACTGTTTCATTCTTAAGTATTGAGAAACAGTGCACAGTTATTTTCTCTCGCCATTTCTTAAAATTTGCCTTAGTTGTGTTTCATTTTGACAGATTGACAGAACTGCTTTATGATGATACATACTGACTACTTTTAAATTGCTCTGTGTTTGAGGCGTGCAAGGTAAGGTGTACTAAATATCAGAAGTAACACTACAAATGAGCAATAGCATTTGAATTAGCATCCACCGCAAGACAACATCCAGAAACAGGTGTAGATAAAACTGATTTATTTACTGATTCATGGGACTGATAATTTGCATTGCAGTCTGTTAAACAAAATACTACCTTTTGTCTTTCAGCTGCTGCCCTTAAGCTGAACTCAGGACTAAAGGAACTTTACCTGGCAGACAATGGTCTCAATGTAACAGATGCAATTCAGCTCGGTGGCCTTCTGCGCTCCAACACATGTCTACAATTGCTAGATATAAGGTATTGGAACTTCTTTATTTCTATTCACCCTTGGCATGCTATTTTTTTGTCTTTATTTCATGCAAAGTTTTTGAATAACTTTTTGGAAGAGTCCAAAATTATGAAGCATCATTTTAAAGGGGTGTTAATAAATTTCCAGTATTTATCCATTAAGTAATTTTTCGTTATTAATTAATATTTCTAGAATTGCTGACTTTTATTTTCAATTAATTTTAATTCCATGTGAATGAATGTTAATTAAACATTGCAAATGTGATCACTCAGGATTCTTTTAATAATTAATTGTTATAAATACTACAATATGGTTCCAAGTATAAACTGTCAACTCTCCACAGAAAATTAAAAGATACTTACTGTTGGATTATTACTTTCTCTACCGCATACATAGTAGGTAGAGAAAGTGTTGCATTCCACCCAAAAACACCTTTGAGATTTCATTGGAAGTACATGTTTTGAAACCCTCTGAATAAAAAAGAAGAAGCAAAATGTTTTACAAAATGACCTCTCTCTCTTAATGAATCATTATATAACTTAATCAAATTACTTAAATATTCTTAAAGAGATTTTTTTCATTAAATGTTATTAGTTATTTTATGAAACATCTTTTCACAACATCTTTTCCCAATGATTTCAATTAATATGCTATCTATTTTTAAGATATTTACATGATAAAATGTCTGGGAATAGCAATGCACTACAAAAAAAAAAGTAGAAATCTTTAAAACATGGTAAGGATTCCAAGGTTGTTGGTTCAAACTCTGCCCAGATCAATGGTTTCTAAGTGTGCTTAAAAATTATAACCTCAAGTCAGCAAATGTTAGTTTACATGATTTACAGAATTCCTGCGGGACAAAATACCAGTACACCAGTGGTACTGATGGATCCTGGCAATTGGCAGCAGTTAACAAACAAAATAATTTTTTCTTTAAAACACACAATGAAATTCTAATAATTTTTTTGTGGTATATGGCATTTGGATTGTTCAATACTTTGTCTTTTAAAGTACTGTCAATTTTCACTTCTTTCTCATGATTACATGGATAGAGTATAGAATTTTAAGCCACCATATGTTGTACTGTCTTTAAATTTTTGACTAATTTGGTTCCTTTTGTATCCATAATAAAATGTGTAATGTAGCTATTTCTGCAAAGATTAACCTCAATTAACATAAATAGATATATTTAATAAACTTGCATAAGAATAATTTTCAAACTCCCTAACAAAAGACCAAGGATAAAGAAAGTGTGTGGATGTAACACAGATTTTATTTTTTTTATTTTTATTTTATTTATTTCTTTTTTTGTTTGTTCAAATGTTTGGATATTTGCATTTATAAGTTTTAAAATAAATTAAGGCTTCAAAAGATATTACATTAAAACAGACTGTTAAAAAACTCAAAATTTAACTTAAGTATTTTTAATAAATAAATAATGATTAAAAAAAAAAAAAAAAAGGTAGCATCTTTTGTTTAGGATATAGAAGTTAGAATCAGTTCAATACCAACAATTATGCAAAACTGATTATAATTTTTAATTAGGTGCATTTAGTTACTTTCACAAATCAACTTTCAAGTGAATCCATAATTACAATTAAATGATAATTAGCTTATTTAAAATTTTTAACTAATGCTAATATGAATGGCACATTCACATTAAGCAGCGTATGTCTGCATTTATTTTTTAAAATTGCATGAATGTATTTTTGTAAAATGTTAATTTAATCTATAAACAGAAGTTTTAATTGAAACTTTATCTATAATAGAAAAAACAGACAAATAATTTATTTCATCTTTTCAAGTTACATATATAGTTACTTTCCTGGAGTTGCTGAATTTGGTAATATCATGGTTATTTATGTATATGTACCTTTACTTCAATTTGTACATTTTTATACGCTACCAACTTAATCTGTTTATCTCTTTTATAAGTTACAATCTCATAAGTTTTATTATTAAGATCCTCTCTTTGTTTGACGATTTTCCTCTCCCATTTCTCTCTTATTTTCCCTGTATAATCACTTAGTTGTTTCATAAGTTCTTTCTTTGCAATGTTATAAAACAGCTTAACGGTCAATAAGCCTTATTCTTATTCTTTCTAAAAAGGTTTAAGTACAATACCTCTGGCGGCAACTTTTCCCAATTTTTATTGCATATTTTCTCTCTCACATTTTAATTTTCTTGCACTGAATTATGCAGTGTAAATTGTTATCGACATTGTCAGATTACTTTTGGACCTTTTAATAACATGTTCCTATTCTCGCCTATACCAGACCCTCTCTTTCCATTTTTTCAGACATCATTGTATTTTTCTCTTCCCCATTCTTTCTTAACATTCCTATATAATACATATTCTTATATATTAAAGTACTCTTATCCCTTAAGCTACCTATTATTTCTTTGTTTCTTTATATCGCCTATCTTAGCTTTCACTTTATTCCATAGTTTTAGTCCCCCTATTGTCTGTTGATTGGCTAGCTCTCCAATCCAACTTTTCTTACAATTTCCTTTAATTGGTGTATCCAATTTCTTTCCCATTTTGATGATTCTTGTGCCCTAAAACAATCTTTGACAATATTTCCTACCTCTAGTTCTTGGATCCTGTTCCAATATTTATTTCACTATCCGTTTGACTACTGATCCCTTCCTCCCAATTTAACTAATGCTACCCCTTCTATTATAGATGTTTTTAGTTTCTGAATAACAGTAGGTATAGTTTCAATGAGCTCTGGCAGTGGTTAATGGGTACAGAAATACCATTCTCCGTAATACTACAGAGTTAGTAGAGCTTCATTCTAGATTCAAGGCATCATATCAGCATCTGTTGTATAGTGAATCTATATGTTCAGTATTGTCATTAGTAATAGAAGGGGACTATTTCTAGGGAGGTTCATAACAATGAGTTGTATTGATTATAACTGCACTATTGCACAAATAAAATATAATAAATGTTAAAATGAATAGATATTATACTCAAATACAGTAAATAGAGTTGTGTTGTTTAAAACTAAATGGCTTGTAAATGTTTAATTTAGTTTATTGCTAGAAAAATACTACATAAAACAAAAACACCATCCCTGAATGGAAAATCATCATTTTCAGCATTTGGGGGGGGGGGGGAGAGTTCCTTGCAAGCAGCTGTGCACACAGATATGCATAGAAACTGTAATGTTATTGAATAATAATGAACTAAATTAAGTTCCCATTTGTGATGATAAAAACAATGGTCTTACACAAAAATTCTCTTTTATTAAAGTGAAGAAACAAAGTAGTAGTTGTACAATTATGTGAGGGTTAATGCTAACAGAAACATGATCTCAGAAGTGATGGGAATTGGTACCTACTACCATAAAAATGATTACTTTTGAGGGTTAATGCTAACAGAAACATGATCTCAGAAGTGATGGGAATTGGTACCTACTACCATAAAAATGATTACTTTTGAGATTCTGTAATTACATTGATGTATGTGCAATTTCTGTTTAAATAATTTAACTTTTATTTTCTGTGGTTTCCTTGCTTTATGAAACAATTTGTCTTGCTTTTTATCTATGACTATTGGTGTCCTAGGAAAATAAATAACTATATAAATTTAGAAATAAAATTAATTCAGATGCAAAACTAAAAGGATAAGTGACAAATCTAAGACATATTCTGCTAAATATTAGATAAGTCTAGCAAGAACATACGTAATGTTAAAAATTATTTATTTGCTTAATGTTGCTTTTCCCAAATTTAATTAAGTAATAAATAAAAGCTTAGTCACGGAATAATATGAAGCAATTTCTACTACTTGATTAGTATTTTTTGTTCAAAAATACAAAAACCTCCATAGGAGTGGTCAGTCCCCTCCCTCCAGCAATATGAATTCTTTTTTAGTAAGTTTGAGTAAAATGTTAAGATTAGTGACCTTCATATTACAGCAACAACAACATACAAGACACAGGTCTGGGCCACATCTCAGATGGACTAATGGAGCAAGCCAATCAGCCCAGCAGCGGCCTAAGTATTCTCATTCTTTGGAACAACCAACTAACAAGTAATTCAGCAAAGCATTTTGCCCGTGCATTGGTGAGTAATACTCTTATTGATGAATTTAAATGTCTCTGACATAGCATATTCAGTACTTTGGAGAAAATTGTTTTGAGCTCATATTTTCTATGTAAAGTAAAACAGTAGTCAAATAACTGCAAGTAATATTAATCAGCAAGATTAAAATGTACCTCTGATAAACAGGGGTGAGTGTCAAGTGAGTCAGATTCTGTTCCATGTCAGATATTTTCCCAGATAAAGCCCTTTAAGGAGTTTTCCCTCTATGGGGAGGTTCAAGGGTATAGGATAATGCCAAACATATAAAGATTGGCATCAAATGAATAATAAAAGCTTGTTGATTCTTAGATGCCTAAGAATGTTTATTCCCAATAATACTGCCAAGATATTTTATGCTCTTACTCAGGCACACATCATACATGCCATGGGAGATATCACTACCAAAGAAAGTTTAAAAAAAAAATTCCTTGTGAAAAGGAGCAGGTGTTAGGTACATAGATCATCTTGCAGAGAATGACTCCTGCAGAAATACTTTTAGACAGTTAATGCTCCTGACACTAATTAATCTTTACATACTGAAAACCATGCTATATATGGCTTTTCCATCCCTGGCCACAGACTTTGCATTTATGAAAAGATGCCTAGTTTTATGAGAATAATGCTTTACAATGCTCTACAAAAAAAAATTAAATCTGACAACAGTTATAATAAATTTAAAAGGCCGATTCTTAAGAAATGGGCACCTGTTGAAAAAATTTGTGGGTGTGTGTGTGTATGTGTGTGTGTGTGTATATATATACACTATTGATATAAAATATAGATAAATAGATAATAGATAGAGAAATTGTTATATCTCTTTGCTATCTTCTCGTTTCATTGCATTATTAGGTTGTTTTGTTAAGGGAAAAAAAATAGTGAAGTAGAGTTACCTAGTTACACAATAGTTATTGACTTCAATATTTACAATTACTAAGAAATAAAACTAGAATATTTAACACTACACATTTGGTAATATAACACAAAGTACATATGAGCAGCTCTACAATTTTGTGTAAGATATTGTGAGTAAAATCTTTGAAATGAAGCTTGCAGCTTAATAGTAAATGGTGAAGGATCTTCTTGAGCCATTTACATACAACAGCAGGCAGAAGCAGCAAACTCCTCAAGCTACTAGAGGAAATACAAATATTCAATTTGATAAATATGATGAAATGGTTGAAGATTTCGATACATACCTTGAAAGGCTGACAGCATTTTTAAAAGCCCAGAGGGTCCCTTTTATGAAAAAAGGCACATAGCTTATTGCACTAAGACTGTTCAGCAAAATTAAAAAGGTCATGAAAGAATGTCTAAATCCTAGACTTCTGACAATTCCTGCTCAGCATGTGCTGTTAAATAGAAGAAAGTTGAGAGTGAGTCTATGTCACAGTACATGTCAGAATTATGAAAATTGGTTGCACTGTGTAGATATCTCAAATCTATGCTAAACATTGACATCTCGATATTACAGGATGTTTTCACAACTGGTCTTGGATAAAACAATACTCTCAATCATCTTTTTGAGGAGAACAGTATAAGTCTGAATAAAACTGTGCAAATAGCTTTGGTTATTGGAAAAGCTACATTGACAGCAAGCAGCAAGCAATGTTGTTGATATGCTAAACAAGAACTGCAAAAAATCATCAGAAGCTAGCATTAGAGAGAAAAATTTGCCTTCCAAATCACAGCAATGTTTCAGAGGTGCTAAATATAACCACAGTAAAAGCATGCAGAGCAAAACATTTGTTTTGTTCCTGCTGCAGCATGTCCAACCACATCATGCAGGTCTTTTTAAAGTGGTGTACAGGGACATAAAAGAGGTAGCTGTTAAATCTTATTCTGACGAGGACATGCTACCCACCTACTCTGTCAAACTTCATCCATAGATGTTTCCCTTATGATCGTTAATGCTTCTTTAAATGGCATTACAGTAGGACTAATAGAGGTTGATACTGGTGTTACAGTCACAATTATTAGCAGAAAGGTCATCAAAACAATGCCTAGTCTAGGAAGGAATGAACTTGTGCCTATAACATTTAGGAGCTACAATAAAATTTTTAAAAACACTTGTGGAGTAGCTAGTCTAAGCTTCATACAGATACACCACCCATTAAGGATAGATCCGGGAGGGGGGGCAGGGGACATGCACCCTGTCCTCACCAAGCAAAACATTAATAAAAAGATTCAGGCTGAAACATAATAAATTTCAAATAAAGGTTAAAATCTGGACACAGTATTAGTAAAATAAATAAAAGCTTAAATAGCATTTATTTACATATGATAAATAAAAGAGAAAATGTATGCTCTTGTCTCTTTGGCAAACCTTACATTCATAGCTGATATTTGCTGGGTCTTTGAGCCAAGGAAAAATCAAGAACTCATTAAAACACTCAGTTTATTAGCCATTTCAAAAATGTTCATTATGTCTTTTTAAATTTCACTAAGCTGAAGTCTCCTAAAAATTTTGAAAGGTGCAATTCTCTTTTTACTTTCTCTACCATGTACATGCAATATTCAGAGAAAGAAGAGAAGGAAATGTATTCCACCCAATAATTCCATCAGAAATGTTTGAGGTCCCCATGATGCATGGAGAGAAAGGGAAGGAGAGAGGGACTGGAGGGAGAGAAAAAGAGGGGGGTGAGAGATTTGTTAAACACCAAACTATTACATTTTAAGTGCAGCATTTTCTGAGAATATAACACAACAATTTTCAAGAAACTTTGGAAACTTTGACTTTACTAAAAATGGCTCCAACAGTTATAATTGAATTACCATATGTTTAAGATGTTTTCATTATAAATAAAACATATATCTAGATTTTTTTTGGGAATAGCCTCTGAAGTCCTCTTCATTTTGAATGAATTTTACATAGCAGGTAAACTATAAAAGGTAGACTAACAATATAGATCTCGTTAAAACACACAATTTATGATATATGTAATTTTTGTGAAGTTAAGCAATTTTGACCTATTCTTTGTTTTTTTGTTTCAATTTTGCAATACTTGAACTTTTCTCAAATGTGAAGTTGTTATTCACTTTTCTTTATACTAGTCAAGCAAAGGGAAAGGTATTTCAGAACTATCACATAATGACAGATTTTTAAAAGATCTAACAGTTTAGCTTGTATTATACAAGGAAATAATGTGTAATAAAACCATTTCTGTTTATCTTGATAAGTGTGAAGTAGATGGAAGAATAAGCTTTCGTAAGAATAGTTTGCTGCAGGATAGATAGAGAACATTAGGTATCCGAATGTAGGACATAAGATTTTTTTTTTCAAATGTCATATACCAAAGAGTTTGTATTAAAAAACCAAAATAATACAAGTTTATATGAAATAAACAGTCAATAGTTCTCCATATATAATGTAGATTTATGCTAAGCAAATAAAACTTGCTTTATTGATTTGTTTTATCAATTTTGATATAAAGTCCTGTCATATTTATACTTAACAACTCACATACTGTACAGGTAACATTTGCTTCTTAATTCACATGTTATAATTTGTCAAAAGTTATCTATGTTATTTTATTTCTTTTCACAATCCAGATTCACTTACTCATTACTTAACTTAAATGGTTTATTTCTACTGTGTTTGACATTTTGGCTAATAAATATTACTATCCATTTTAAACCATTTGTGATGTATTAATTTTACTCTCAGATTCCAGCTCTAATTCATCATTAAATCATTCAAAATTTAAAGCACATAACCTCCAATAAGGTTTTCAGTACTTACTCAACTTTCTACTACCACCTGCAAGATGGTACTAGAGAGAAGCAAGTAGGTACTTATTGGATGCAAAATGGTAAAGAAATTTGCCGAGGAACTGTTTCTCTCTCAGTGGAAGGTTCTTTTACATGTGGATAAAACACTAAATTAGATCAACAGCTTTACTTACCTTGCAAAGAAAGCCAAGTTAATTTTGCACCCTAAAACACCCTTGCCTTCTGGGATACTTATGGCCACACTTTGGAATATAAGATTGCAAGGTAACCCACTAAACTAAAGAGTGTCTAGAGCATGAACAAGTTTACATCACGTACCTTGAAAACCTTTCTAGGAAAATATTTGTTGTTATTAATATAAAACTAAAAAAAAACAAGAAGCCATTATAGATGATTAACATATATCGAGCACTTAAGCTCATTTTTAATGCTAGTGTGACAAGATACATTCAATGTGTATGTTTCAGGCCAAAAGTCAGTCATTGGAAACACTTAACATGGGACAGAACATGTTAACAAATGAATGTCTCTACAGCATAAAAGATGCACTTCAGCAGAATCGTATATTACTCAGGTTAGGAATGCAGTCAACACATCTCACCTGTGAAGGGGCCATAACACTTGCAGAATGTATCGCTGACAATCCTGTTATAGAGGTAAAAATTGGTGGTAATTAAGATTTTACATCAAGTATCTTAAACACTTTACTTCTGTGATCTGCATGACAAAAGAGATGCCTAAACAAAAGAATAATAAATAAAATGGAGTGATAATAAAGTAGAATGTTTGTTTTAACTTGTACCAGAAATTATAGTATTTAAGTGAATATGTGCCTTGAGACAACTTCTTCTGGCCCTACTAGCTATATCTTGGATTTCGGAGGAGTTATGAAAACCATTGAATTCAGTTGAGGAAACTAAAACTTCAAGAAAAATATTATTGATTTGTGCTATTCTTGTCAGAAAACAATTTAACACACTTGTAGGTTACGTACTATTATTTCTGAAGAAACTTCTGTACAGGTAGTTGTGCTGTATCATTTTAGCACTACAATTAAACCCATTAATTATAAACATAATTTTTCCGCTGGTTCCAACTGTGAAAAACATACATTCCATTCATACTCTTTTCAGCTAGTGGTTGTAGAAGGGGGAAGGGTCTTGTTGGATGCAAGAACTGATATTTCCTCCTCTTTCCCTCTTGCTGACCAAAAAGAATGCGACTATACCCTTCGTAGGGCACTAAATAACATTTCTAATATAATAATACAAATATCTTATTAATAATAGATGCTAATTACAAATAAAATTAATTATGTAAGTGAATATTTCAAGTTTTTATTGCAGAATTGCTGTTAATATTGCAAACAGTCAGTAATACTGTTATTAACATCACCTGTTAGTAAGTTATGTAGAAAATAAAACTTAGAGGAAGTAAGCACCATTAGAAAACAAATATATCATTTCATTGTTGGACCAAATTTTCAATAACCTTTGTTTGCACAGAAATTATCAAATTGTTGTATTATATAAAACATATTATATTGGTCAATTTTCATCAACTGTGCCACCTAGTTTATACAAATGCTTTTTGTTATGTAATTCAAAGAGTTTTAAAATATTGTTAGTGAGGTTAGAATGTGCAGATTGCAGAGAATTCTGTTTAATTCTTCTTTTTAAGAAGAAGAGAATACAAAATTATATACAGAGAACATATTGACATAATTTTTGTCTATACCTCAGAGTTAGAAAAATCTTCCAAATAGTCATGTTATTTTTATATCCATTATAAAATTTAGTGATGTAACTGGCTACATTAATAATTTGTAGGGTTTACTTAATGAGGCTATTAAAATTACTGAACTGCTTTATGCAGAAAAATTGTCAATATTTTTAACTTGAAAAAGTTTTCTTTTAAACTGTTACTTATAAAATAATGTCACAGATCATTTCCAAAAGTATAGACTAATATTTGAACTTTTGTAAACTACTGAACACACTCAAAAAAGTCATTATTAGCAACTTACATCCAAAGAGAAATAGTTCCATGAGCTGAAATAATAACTTAAATAGCTCTTTTATACATTTCTCGCATTTGCCTTCATACCTTAAGATAAAAACTGATCCTTCTGATCTTACGTGTCAGTTAATATGTAATTTTTTAAATGGAACATTCTGGATTATGCTAATAACATTTTGACTGGTAATAAATGTCATCAGTGGCTATGGCAAAATAAAAAGAAATTTAATGCTCTGCTTTTTTACTTTCTGTGTCACATATAGTGTACATAATAATACTAAGGTATTGCATTCAAGTAAAATTTGATTTCAAGATTTCAGCAGAGGTACATGTTTTAAAGGTTAATGAATTAAAAAAAAATTTAGAAAAGGCATGTGTGTGCACTGGTGTGTGCTTTTTTAAGAATAATTTCTTCCAGAATAGGTCGAGAAAGTTATGTGAATGGAACACATAAGATTTTTTAGATATTTTGAAATGTAATGTTTTTTATCTTTTTTTTGCGTGACAGTTTGGTCATTAAAATAGATTAAGCCCATCATAGTGTTTTAAGGGCCAGAAGCAGACATATGCTCCTCAGGACACATTTTAAGAAGAACTTTCCAACATGTATATTTGTTTGAAATTTTGAAAATATACAAAGAAGCTTGTAACAGTGATGTGATTAATCTTAATTTAAAAGAATTTGAGTTGGTTTTTGTAACATAAACATCACTTAGCATTTACTTACTGGAACAAGTGTTCCCGAAACTGGTCCCACTAAGTAAATACTAAGTGATGTTTGTGTTACAAAGCCTGACTCAAATTCTTTTAAATTAGTATATTTCTCTATTGAATTGAACTGAATTTATTTCAACTTGTTAATATTACAAGTTTCTATAATACTATTTTACAATCACTTGACCATACAAAGAAAATATAGCAA
The DNA here is from genome assembly GCA_030762935.1 of Hymenopus coronatus. Lineage (NCBI taxonomy): Eukaryota > Metazoa > Arthropoda > Insecta > Mantodea > Hymenopodidae > Hymenopus > Hymenopus coronatus. Next base: position 47,272,193 of record CM060895.1, read on the forward strand.
TACTAAATACTAGTGACTCTCCCCAAAGTGCTGTGTAACCAAGTAGTTTGAACCATGCAATTATTTAATCATCAGTCTAACTTAATCTAGAGATGACCTCAATTTCTATCCAGATTAAATTATGTTTCTACCCAGTCTGGTTCCTCATTTTTGTTTATTTCCTTCAACTATTTTATTTTAACTTTGCCTAGATAATCTGCAGTCTCCAAGATTTCCCATCTTGCTTTCATATTCTTCAACTTTTTCTCCTTATTTCTATTGGTAAATTAGCTTGCATCTCAATCCTAAGTTTTGCTCTCATTTCTTTGGTTTCTTCACATTCCAAAATCGCATGCCAATATTTGTCTTGCATTCCACACATTGGGCATTTCTCTATATTTAAACCTCCTCTTGTTCCTTTCTATTTCACTCTCCCTGTTAGGACTCGTGCAGTTCCCTCCATTGTTCAACCTGTCACCTTTATATACATAATTCTCTCTACCTATACTCCCTGTATACTCTCAGTGATTTTTTGTAGGTGAAACTACCTTTATAACTCCTGTGTCTCGATGTGAGAATTCTTTACTTAATGCCACACCATACCCAAGTCAATTTTTTCCATGGTCTTGTTAATTCTATTAACCCAAGTATTTCTTCCCTCACTTTCTCTTGTGTCAGTAGACATTGTTTCAAGATTCTATTCTCTTCTAAATTCTGTTCCTAAACAATATTTTAGAGTTATTGTCATTATTTTCCCTTCTATCTAGTTGAGCTTGTGCAGTCCCATTGTGCATCAACTATTTGTTATCCCCAAATTTTTTGCAGAAATTCCTGTAAATGAAATATTCATTTACCCATCCCTTATCAATGCCCCATATTTGTATTCAAATATCATTTATTATTTTTTCCAAACACTTTACGTATATTTCTGATACCTAATGCTAACCTTCCTTCTGCTAAAACCTTTCTTTTTTGTTCCCTCCAACCTCCATTTTTGCTAAGCTTAATACCCAGGTAGCCTAATTTATTAACTACTTCAATTTCATTTTTCATTATTACATAGCTTGTTTCTATTCTTAATACCATGATTTCTTATTTTCAAGTATTTATTCTTATCCCTACTCCCTACAAAATTTAGATATTGCTTTGATTGATGCATATTTATGATATAAAATAAATACCCTAAATTTAAGAGAAAAACATTTGTAAAGTTCAAGTTTACTATAATCTTATTTTGCTGTCAGGTACTTCTATTTTCAGTCACATCCTTCTAGAGTTCCCTAATTGTATAGCATTTGCAGCAACACAATGAGTTTTAATTAAAATTTGGACAATTCAGTGTCATGGCTGGGAATAACCACAGATCTTAAGCTTTCAATCCTAATGCTCTCTCTACCACTGAGCTACAACAGCAAAATGCTCATGTGTGCATTAAACTTTCTTATCCAATTCATTATCTCACTAAACCTTCTTTATCTCACTGAATCAGATAAAGTTTAAATGCAGTCAAATCACTATGGTAGCTCATCAAGCCAGAGATCTATGGATCATGTCTTGGTTGTGCCATTTCAAGTCTGATTCAACTTTCCAACTTAGTGCTTACAAACAGCTAATATGTGAAGGAAAAATTATCTAACATAGTAAACCTTTGGCTCAATGGCATTAATGGTAACCTTTTGATTTAATCGTCCTGGAGTAGCATCAGCCTTTACTCCGAGACTAGGAATTGTTCATGAGTGAATTACATCTTTGGATGAAATCAGAATTCGTGTTAATACCTTTATTGGTAATGTTTGATTATCAACTTCAAGCAGTCGGATATTATTGTTTTCAGTTGAAAAGAAAAAACTATTTTATTTAAATCAAACTTATGAACGTCATAATGTTATTTATATTATTTTAAAAAGAATAAGCGATATTTTGTACATAAAACTTTACAGTTACTTTTTAAGGTTTCCTAAGCTGATGTGTATGTAAATTTTTGCAGAGGATAGATTTGCGGGATAATGACCTAAAGGTGGCAGGCCTAATGGCACTTGCACGATCCATGCAGGTGAACACAAGTGTCACACAATTAGATCTGGATGAAAGAAATTTTCAGGTATGTGCAGTACTGCTACTATGAAATTTACTATAGAATTAATGCAATTTAATTATAAATTTTAAACTAAATCAACTATAAATAAATGGGTATAGTTTTCAGTAGAGAAAGAAGCTAGGACTAGTAATCTATTATTAAATTAGCACTAAGGGACTTGGCGCTTTGGAACACTAACACTGCTTATAAATCACTTATTGTGTTCATGTTTTGGGAACATTGTCCGCATCCTCAGCAGGTCTCACTGGACAACAAATTCTGAATTTTTGTTTGCGACATGAATGAAATCTCACTTTTCTTAAGGATTACACTATGCTGAACATGAATAAGATAACGACTGCTAGATTGGTTCTGGCTTGATAAAAATATTAAGGAAAAATGCGATAGTAATGTCTTGTAAAGCAGATTCATGATAGCTTACCTTTACTAAATATGCTTTCTCTTTACTTCCCTCTTGTAGTCCAGTTGAGTAGTATCCTTGATGACTGTCCAGCAGTAGTCAGAAAGTATTCTTGCACTCCACTTTTCCTGGTAACGTTTTTCCATTAGTGATATTTGTTGGTGGAAACGTTCACTATGTTCATTGCTTACTTCTCACAACTTTCAGATGGGAATATAAAAAGTGTAATGTAAAGTACATGTTGCATCCCATTTTGTGATAAGATGACAGCAAAGTTGTAACAAGGTCCTCATAGTTTCCAGCTAATTTGTTTCCCCAAAAATTGTTTACAACTTCTCTGAAAGAAATCTGTGCCTCTTTCTCAACATCATTTAAAAGTGTTAAAATATCTCATCTTGGTGAAGTTCACAAATCTATGGACCAAAAAAAAATTCCTTCCTTTAACTTGGTCTCACTAATTCTAGAAACTTTTGTAACTAGATGTTTGAATGCTAGTCCATTTCGGTCAAACTTTTTGGCGAAATTTTTGATGAGGCCAAGTTTTATATGTAGTGGAGGAATTAAAATGTTATCAGATTCCACCAAAGGTTATTGTTTAACATTCAATTTTCCAGTTTCCATACCTTGACGTAAAGGCCATTCCTTTTTTGTGAAATGAGAAGCTCTATCTCTACTGTCCCATTGACATATGAAACAACATTGTTTAGTGTAGCCTAGTTAGAGTTTAATTAATATTGCAATTACTTTGAAGTCTGTATATATTTTTGATTTATACATGTTATAATGAATTAAATCAAAAAGGAGTTTCAGGTGCCATATGATTCCTTCATGTGCACAGAATAACCAATAGGAATTGACAGCAACTGATTGCCATTATGGAGTAACACAGCTCTGAGACTTAATTTTGAAACATATATAATCAACTGCCACTGATCAGAGATGTGGTTAATGTTCAGAGCTCTCTCTAAGCCACTAACATCACTACAAAACACTAAGTCACCTTCCTCAGAAAAATATATCTCTCGAGATATTTTTGATGGTCATGAAAAAATGTCACTTTCATATTTTCGGCAAGATAGTTCCACTGTTGCAATCTGGAGGCCAACAGCTCTGCCGTGGCTTTAGAAAGTTCCAGGTCTCTGACTAAATCATTTAATTCACTGTGGCTAATTTTGTGAAGTTCAGATTTAACATCAGGTGCAAAGTCAGGATCTGTAGATGTGGATGGTTTTGTGGATCACAAGGTTTTTCTTCTGAGTCTATGGAATATTATTCAGGGGGTGTTGGAACAGGTAGCTCATCGCTATGGAATACTGGACAAGAAGCAGAATGTATACTGGGATGTACAATAGTCTTTTTTTTTATAATTCGTCACACCTCAGAGCGGTAGAACCATAAAAAAATATAGTCGTCAGTGTGATTTGTTGGCTGCAGCCAAATAGCTGGAATGACAAAAGTATCAATCTCCTGTGATTCAATAAATCCAGAACATTCGTGTAGCAAGTCTTACAACAGATATGTGGAGCCCAATTCTTATCTTGGTCTCCCAATTTGCAGAATTCACCAAAATAAAGATTGTAAGCTGTTTTTATTACAGGAATGATATTTCTCTGCTGCAGGACAAACACCATTTTGCCACAAATGAAACAGAAACTGTTAGGACCATTTATACTTCACTCAGTATTGTTAACAAGTAAAGTGTAATATTAAATGAATTTTACAGCTGGTCACTCACTTTGTAGTAGCATTTTAAGATTAAACTTTTACTTGAGTTTTAATACTCTTAGTAAATCACATCGGTACTCTGAAACACTGAGGCACTGAAGAGATCGACTGTAAATGAATTCTTGTTTTGTCTGTTTATAAACAGACATATGTTAGACCCTTCCTCACAATAACAAACCTAAGATAAGACCAGCTCACCCTTTTAAGTATGTTAATTCATCCCCTATATCCCTCTTCATTCTTATCTAGTTACAATTATTGTCATCAGTAATGTGCCATATTATAAAAATTAGAAGGAACTGGCAACTCTCAGTTACATTTTCGTCATAAGGGGTGCTCAATTAATTAAAACTCATATCGAAGTTTCTCTGACTGGTTCTTAGTGAAGCTGATCTAATGATTGTCATTGGTATTGGCAATTTGCCCTTCCAGAAAGGTTTGGAGTATTAAATTGGAGTTCATCGTTGATTTTTTTTTATTTTATTTTATAATTTTGTTCTAAGTGTCCAGTTGTGATTTATTCATGACAAGTTTTAGTAACATTATATTTACTGAATTGTTGTGCATAGTTGACCAGAAGTGGTGTGGTAATGCAGATTACTCTGTTTTATGTTTCATTTATCTCATATGTTCCTTAAATCAGGTTTCCAGAGTTCTGTTAGTCTTTCTATGTAGATTTTATTCATTTTCATTTTTCATGATGCCAGTTTTTTGTCTTGAGGTATCATCTTTTAAGTTGTTACAAAGTCATTTTACTGTGCTGTTTCTATTTTATGGAGTAAGGATGGTGCTATAGTTTTCTAAGATTTTCATAAATTGATGTGTTCTTTGTCAATTTCTTGAACTCTATATTATCTTTATACTACATAGATTTTGTAATGTAACTCATGTGCTTTCATCATTTTAATTTTGCAATCTTCTTGTCAGTCATTTTTTGTTGAAGCTGTTTGTAACTCTCGGGATTATGTATTTATATTCTTGTGTATATACTTCTCAGAGATGATTTACTAATCTGTATACCATACTTTTTTGTACTGTATGTTTATGCATAATAGGATTGAAGCCATTGCTCTTGATATTTATTGTAACTAATATGAAGGAGATAGATTATACTTTTTAATAAAATGTTAATGTTAAGCATATCTAAGGCTGAGAGAGCAAGAGTAAGAATGTGAGTACTTAATTTGACTGTCATCGGTACTTTTTTTCCTTCCCATGTGCTAATTAAGGAACTTGACTGTGACAAAATCTTTTTGATTATACTAGTTTTAGTGTTCAGTGCATATCCATATAAAAGGAGAAAACAAAATAATGCTTAAACTGAATGTAACCCATATTAGCCCAATATTGTAAATGCAAGAAGTTAACCCAAAAGAAAGTATAGATGTTTAATATCCCTAATGATTAGTTTGTCTTCTAGAATATTCATCTTCAAAGTCATGTAATAAGTCAGCCAGTCAGAAAAACATCATCTAATATGCTCTGCTGTTACATAGGCCTTCTAGAATTGTCCAAACTAATTTCTTGATATTCCTCTTACCTAAGAGTTTATAAAGAGAATTTTTGAATTCCTATTCCTTCAAAATAATTATCCGTTAGGAATAGGAAATATATGCATTTTATATTTAACAAATATAATATATCTATATCAAATAAGTTTTCTTTGTACACAGGAGAATGAAAGTAATCTCGTAGAACAGTATCGCAATTTGTTGAAAGAGATCAAAGGCTACTGCTCACGTAATGAAGATTCTGCAAAGGAAAAGGAAGATACATTGGAAGAAGAATCATCAGGACCAGTAGTGGGGAGAAAAGGTGGATTCTCAAGTGTTACATCTCGTAAAATTTCTCTTACATGCGAGACTCTACTTCGCTCAGCAGGTATTGCCACAGGGCCATCTGAAGGAACATCTCTATTAACAGAACCAAGACGAGGTGCCAGCGGCAGACTTAGAAGTCCAGCACCTAGCCCCATACCCAGCCCTGTTTCTAGTCCTGTGCCAAGTCCTTCACGCACTCGTTTCCAGGTATGTATTTTGGCTGAATTATAAACTTTGTTGATAAAAGTCATATTGTTATATTGTGACAACAGTTTTATTCAAAATAAAAGCTTATGGTATTAAATCCTATATGTGTGAAAACTTTACTTTAGGTGACCACAATTTAAAATATGAAAACTGGAATGTGCATTCACCCACACAAAACTGCAAGGAAAAAAATCTGGCTCATCTAAAATACAATAAATTTATGATTCAACTTTTTATGCTGTAACACACCAGCATCATTGCATGTAATTCCCAGAGGATGGACCAGATTGGAAGAGTTATTGGTTTCCGATGTTCCCATGGTCTGATCAACCTTTGGGGGTTAACCTCATTCCACTAAGCAATGATTGGACCTATTTCAAGGTGAAGGCACCCAGCAAGCAGTGTCTCTTAAATTCCATGTTGCCAGGATTTGATTCACTGAGCTGTGGTTTTCCAGGAAGAACACGAATCAGTTGGAGAATTTAGTGCTGTGCTGGCATGTTGCCATTGGAGCTCAGTGGTCAGCACAACTGGATGGAAACCAGGAGATCTATGGATCAAATCCTAGCTATGGCATGTAATTTTTCAGTCTGACTCTACCTCTTCAACTTCTGTCCTACACACGACTGGTGTGGAAGAAACAATTAATTCTCACAGACCATAAGACTAACATTGTTGCTTCTTAGACTTTCTAATCTAATAACAATATATTAAGAAATACTTGGAATCACATTATTTATAACATTGGTCTTTTTGTACATTAATATGGTAGAAAGCAATTGAAAATACAGAAAGAAAGAAGAATACAGCTATATTTAATTTAGATTATACTAAATTTATATAAAACACTAATAGGTTGATTGATAATAAAAACAGTAAAACATGCCATCATCATTTATACTCGTCAATAAAATGTGAAACATGGCTAAGTACAGCATCCTTTTTGCCAGCAGTTAACGTTTTACAAGCCAAATGTTGAACAGCTGTGTCCTTTTTAATTGCACCTTATGTGAAATAATGCAAAAATAATAGCAATGTGCAAATTATTGCAAAATCTTTATTGTATTATTTTATCTATAATATTTCATCATCAGTGCAAAATGAAATTTAAAACAACATGTTGCAGCGTTACATAAACTTACAACTTAACCTCAATCCTCAACTTCAAAATCATCTAGGATTCTAATAATATTTACTAAAACATGCAACAAGATAAAAAATCTGATGTGTTCCATTCACATGATTTTCTCTACATCTCTGCAACAAATTATTGTTAAAAAGCTTATGCTTCTATTTATTTCATGTTATTCGAGAAAAAATTAGCAGAAATAAGCGAGTACCATAGCTTAAAGTGACAGTTAAAAGGTGGTTGCTATGTGATTGAAGTTCCTTTATTTGTATGGACACGAATTGACAAATTCCTGTTTGAGAAAAGTGTACATTTTTCAAAGCTGAAACTAAAAACAAAGAATATCTTAAAAATGATTGACTCCACAAACAAATGTGATAACATAAATTGTGTGTTTTAATGTGTACTACATTTCTGTGTGGTAAGTTTTTGTACACCTCTTACTGTTTAGCATTTATGCAAATTTCCGTAAAACTCGTCCAGAATAAAGTAGTCTTGAGGCTATTCCCAGAAAATTCAAGATATACATTTTATTTGTGGTGCAAATATCTTTAATATATGACATTTTAATCAAAATCGTTAGAGCCATTTTTTTTTAGAAAATTAAAATTTTCGAAAAAGATCCATGTAAAGGGTAGTTGGGGGTGAGGGGATTTTCTTGAGAATCTTCGTGTCACATCCTTGGAAGATACCAAACCTAAATACCAAGTTTGATTTTTAACGGTCTTTTCGTTTTTGAGCTATGCTACACACACTCACTCACTCACACTCACTCACTTTCTAATTTTTTTTATTCAGGGGATCTCAAAACATGTATTTCCAGTGAAATCTCTGCATTGTATTTTTGGTGCAATACAATACCTTCTCTATACCGTATGTACATAGTACGTATAGAGAAAGTAAAAATATTGTGAACATAGAAAAGATGGAACATGACTTGTTGAACATTATTCATACTGGAAAATTTAAGAAATTACAACATAATGTTAAGATAAAAGGAGCTCAATTTTCAAGGAACAGCTAACAATCACAAACTTATCTCAGAATTAACAAATTTCAAGATGGATTGCAGGCTGCCATTATTGCTAAACCTGCAAATTTCTATTGATTAAAGATGCTCTGAATAAAGTAGAATTATTGACGTTCTTTTTACTGATTTTTAAAAATGATGTATAGGGAGGATAGGAAATAATTCCAGCTAAAGAAAACATCCAACCCTCAAATGAGGAATTGAACCTTTAACCTTTGTATTTGGAAGCTAACATGCTAACCATGAGACCACAGAGGTGGTCTATAAAGTTGTTAAAAGAAACATGGGCAAAGCACTTTGGAAAAGCTGGTTTATTGCTAGGGAGAAAAATGAGGATGAACAGCAGGAATTACACAATTGCATTAATAAAACTGTTTTAAATTGCACTACTAAGGACTACTTCAACATACACAATGAAAAAATGAAATGGAGTTCTATTTATGTACATTCTTTACATCCTGTAGTTCTCACTATCCCATTCTGTGCTGGGTGTCAAAGACCACTTAATTTTGCTCAGAAACCTCTTTTTCAGGCTTGAAAAAAATGAAATGGGGTTTTATTTACAGATGCTCTTTAATTACTATGGTTCCCATTCTAAACTGGGCATGAATGACTGCTTAATTTTGCTTAGAGGCCTTTTTTATCAGGCTTGAGGTTCTTTTACTTGCCATAAATCTATGATGTGGGACCAACGGCTTTACTTCCCTTCTGAAAGAAGTCATTCTAAGGATTATTATGCCCAAAAAAATTCACCATCCTCCACCAGGTTTGAATCCAAGACCTTGAGGTTCTTTATGTGCCATAAATCAGGACCAGCAGCTTTACTTCCCATCTGAAGCAAGCCATGCTAAGGATTTTTACGTCTGAAAAAAATCCATCTTCCTCTGCCAGGTTTGAACTCTGACATTGTGTGTATGAAGTTAACATGGTAACTACTACATTATGAAGGGCAACATACACTGTTATGGAAAGTCAGAAAGGAGAAGAGAAGATGAATAACAATGAAGAGGAATAGTATATATACATAAGTTTCCATAATTGGGTTTGAATTTTTAGTTTGTGAGTTTGCCGCTATGTGCCATGGTGATGAGGGATCAGCTCATCACCTACAGATGGCACCGTAGGACAAATCACGGCTTGCGGATGTGAAATGATTGAATTTTGCCCAGGAACTTTCTTCTTTCAAGGCAAATAAATGTTACACAGGACCTCTGGTTTTACTTCCCTCCCAAAGAAAGCCATTCTAAGGATTTTTTGTGCCCAAAAGTGGAGATCTTGGCTAGAGAAAAGTTCCCAATCTCCCCAGCTGAGAATTAAATGCAGGACCTCTTGCACAGCAGGTACATACTCTTTTGATTAAGCAGGGCCAACCAAAACGGAATTTGATAATAAGAGCCAAAAAAAAGTGTGCAGGCTAAATTTATCAAGATGTTGCCAAAAGTTTCAATGAACTGCAGCAATTTCTCCTATCGTCAAATGACTCTTGATATGCTTTGTGTGGTTTCACAGGCAGAATTATTTTCAGAAAGTCCAGTAGCTAAGTAGCAATATTTGCAGAAAACTACCCTTGACTATTGCAAGAGAGAAAGAAAAAAAAAAGGAAAAAAAAAGGCACCCCATGTACTGTATTTTTTTCCATTCTTTGTTAAGTTTGTATGAACTAATTCATAATACAAATATGTAGATACACGATTAAATGAGTATGTGCAGCATTTTATTTTATCTCAGCATGTCCATTATATGTATGTTTAAACCTAATCTTTTTATCACAGGTTTACGTCTGCTAACTGGAAACCTTTTTTACTTTCTCTAGCCCTGTATGTACAATGTATTGTATTCCACCCAAAAATTTGATATCAAGATTTCACCAGAAATACATGTTTTAGGACTCCCTGAATCCAAAAAAGGCATTTCCAGAAAAAGGTCCATGTGTGTGCGCGTGCGTGCGCATGGGTGGGTGGGTGTATAACTCAAAAACAAAAAGTAGCTAAAATACCAAACTTGTATTTTAAGTTCAGTATCTTCCAGGGATGCGACACGAAGTTTTTGAGAAAAATCCCCCCACCCCAAACTACCCTTTACATGGAACTTTTTACAAACATTTTTATTTTCTTAAAAATGGCTCCAACGATTTTGATTAAAATATTGTATATTAAAGATATTTACCTGACAAATAAAATGTATATCTTGAATTTTCTGGGAATAGCTTCTAAAGACCTGTTTATTCTGCTTAATTTGACATAACTAGTAAACCGTAAGAGATAGACAAAAACTTACTATACAAAAAATGTAGGCCTTGTTAAAATACATAACTTACGTCATATACATTTTTTTCGTGGAGCTTACCATTTTCGAGGTATCCATTGTTATTAGTTTCAGTTGTGAAGTACTTATACTTTTCTCAGATGGGAGTGTCTGTTTTTCTTTTGTTCTACTCCTGGCCAAGAAAAGAAGGGATTTGTAATGACAATCGCATAACGACGGCTTTTAAAACATTTGACTATCGATTCAGCCTAGTGTACTCCCTTATTTTCTTCCTACTTATAAGGAACTAAGTAATAAGAACATTGTGCTGAATACCTCGATTAACAAGGTGCAGAAAGAAGAATAATCTTATGTAAAAAGTTTGTAGAAAGGCTGGAGAAAGTCATGTGTAACACATCAGATTTTTAATGTGAATATTGGCTAGTCCCATTTAATTGTGCTAAAGATAGGTTCTACCATGTAAGATTTTACTTTCTGGGATTCAAAAGGAAAATCTAATCTAAAATAACTTTTTTAAGTTGTTTAAGAAATGTTGAATTATTTTTGAGGAGAAAGCTTTTCTACGTGTCTGTTTCAGATTGTCTGACGTTTCCTTTTTCTAACTTATTACTCTTATCTGCTTAACATTTGCAAATATATACGCTCTCACCTCTGTCCATTGTCTTTAATGCATTCAGTTTCTTTTTCATGGTCACACTTTTTCTGATTTGACTCTTTAACTATATAGCATTTACATGAAAAATCTCCTGACTGAGGAAAATTTGTTTAATTAAATACATAATAGATTCAGCTTAAGACCATATTCAGATGCTGTAATGCTACATTCCTAAATAAATAAATAAATAAATAATGAAAATGGTTTAACAAATTGCAATGATTATTTATATTTGTTAACTTTCATATTTTCTTAGCTTACATCATACATTTGATTTTTTCAGTTTTAATGGTTAAATCAGCTACCTTGAAGACTCATCCAGTTAATTATGTATGTACTTGTTCTACTTCTTGTTTCCCTATAGCATTTGTGTAATAAGCATATTTTGCAAATTAATATATTGAACACGCATCAAAAGATAGTCAACATAAATTCTAATCATATATTAAATATGAGCAGGTCCAGCACATTCCTTCGTTTAAGCCCTTATTAATCCACATTTCTTCTGTTAAGATATTGTATAGCTGAACACATCCCTAAGAATTGCATTCCCATTAAAATTCTATTTGTGGGAAAACTCTCCAACATTTTTCTGTTGGTTTAATATATGGATATTATCACAGTAAAATAGTACATTGAAAATATATATATGTCTTTTACAATTTCATGGCTTCGTCACAGTTTGGTATATACAATAGTTAGAATTATAAAGAAAATTAAGATACATTAGCACATAAATATTACAACATAAGTACATTCTACCTAGTCTAAAATTATAATTGAAAAAAATAAAGATGTTATTTTACTGGGCATATGATTTACTCCATTGTTACTTGACCTAACCATGATGATATATTTTATATCATTTTGTTTTACATTGTTGTATTCAGCGTGTTCCATAATTCTGGACCCTAAATGTATTCCTCATTTTATACACCAAATGTACTTTATAAACTACTATATCTACATATTTTCTTAAGGTACATTCAGAAGATGAATAAAATTCAATGAAAAAGGAACTTAGCACAGTGAAAACAAATTAAGATTAAATTTTGTGGTGATGGAGTCAACTGAAGTTTTCACTCACCTTACAATACATGCAGGCACATGTTTTCACAGGTTTTTGCCTGAATTATCAACTGCTATTTACTGGCTCAAGTATCTGGTAATGATAACGGCTTGGCTGGTGGTGTAAATTGGAACCATTTTGAATAAAAGTTTGTCATTTGGAATCTCAAATTACTCATCCTTTGTTCCTCGCCCAAAATTCCAACTCTTTAAAATTTCTTGCACTTTTCAAAAGTTTGATATCTTCAATGAAGTTATGGTTGACTGTCCAAAAATGGTGTATTTGTATATAATTTGTATTTAATGACAGACAAATCAGCAGTTGCCAACAATTTTTGGACAATCAATCTTAACATCAGTGGAGAAATCAAATGCTTAAAGACCAAAAGAAATTTTAAGGAATTGGAGTTTTGGGAGAAGATCCTAATCATGAATTTTGAGATTCCGAATGACATAAAATTTGATTCAAAATGGTTCCAATCTACACCGCCAGGTGATGCACCACCAACCAAGCTATTACTGTTACCAGATACTTGAGCCACTTGGCAGCAGAGATGGTGTAGGCAAAAACCTACAAAGACATATTCCGAGTGAAAAGTTTAAGTGTTCAGTCGACTCCATCTCAAGATGTAATAAGAAGATGAGTATTTTCATTTGATTTTATAGTATGCTAGCTGACCCAGCAAACTTTCTTTTGCCTTAGAAGCAATAAATGAGCAGATTTTGGATTTTATTAAGTTCAATTTTTTATTAGGATAATAAATATAAATACAAAAAATTGAGTATTTTAATGATTATTTATTGGCTGTGTATTTTGGTGCATGGGTTGCACTCTTCAATGAAGCATCTTCTGATAGACAATATTTCTTGTTTTATTATCAGGCTCAAGAACAAATAACGCAGATGGTCTTCTGACCTGAGAACATGCCACATATAATTGACCATGGGAAAAACATGGATTTTCCAGATTCAGACCACAAATTTTCAAGAATTGGCCATGTGATTTGTTAATGGTCATGGCGAATGCAAGACAGATCGGAAATTGAAGTCGTTTAAACTCAAACGGCAAATCGATTGGGATCATCAGGATCCTTGGACTGAGAACTTCCTCCGAATTTTCCTTTGAGTATCGTCGCGTAAATCACATTGTTCATCTATTTACTTACCACCAAACGCCTTCCATTGGTTGGTTGGTTTATGTTTCGAACCATGATTACTACGGAGCCAACCTTTAGTCGTAAATATTGAGGTGGTAAGCCAGGCACATCCAAGGAGTTTAAAAATTTAATTGGATAGTTGCTCTTCACATGCAATTTCATTCCCAATGTTTCGAATCCTAGTTACATTACAGCTTTGTCGGGAAAGATTCAATTGTCTTGGTCGCGGCATTGTTAATGATAATATCGGCACAATAAGCTAATAGAAACTCGAAACAAACACCATAGACAACAATGGTTTAGCTGTCTGTTGCATTTTGTTATACCACATTTTATGTCACGTCCCACGGAAACGGGATAAAAAAGTATCCTATGTCCTTCTCCTGGTTCTAAGCTGCCTCCCCACTAATTTTCAGCCAAATCGGTTCAGCCATTCTTGAGTTATAAATAGTGTAACTATCACGACTTTCTTTTATATATATATATAGATATGAGAGTTGTTTAAGTTGAGTAAACTGTCATTTAATGGCTGGAAATTTTGTTAAGTGGCTTCATTGTTGTGGAGAGAGATTCTGTTAATGATTTTAAACAACTTCTCAGTAGACTAAAGTTTAATTAATTGCAGAAATCTATCTGAAGTAATAAATTTCCACATAGGCTAGCTAAGGAGAGTATTTGGAGTTTGAAACTCCCTACCTCGATAAAAAAAAATGTAAAAAGTAATAGCAAAATCCTAATTTTAATTCTAATTCCCCCACCTTATCTGTGAATATAAAATTGATTCTTTTAAATATTTTGATTAATTCATATTTATCATTTGATTTTGTACAAATTGTTTGAAAAAAATAGATTCCTAAGTATAAACCTCCTGGCTATGCCACTGATATCACACACACATCATATAGAAAAAAATTAATTTAATGTTGTCATTAAACATTTACATTTATATGGTTCTTATTTTTATTTATTTTTAGAAGCTTATTTTTAACACCTTATAACATAATAATATAACAGTTAACATAACTACCAAGATGCTGCAAAAAATGCATCAGAATTCCAATTCCAATAATCTCACCCAGCTGATTCACCAAGTAACAAAACACCTTTAGCATACATGAATGCTACCACTCAAAATCACAGTACACCGTTACCTGCAATAGTGTGTCTTCAGCTTTGCACAATCAGCTGTTCTACAAATGCAACTTTCTGTCTTCAGCTTGTAACCATGGATTCTTGCTATGTTATAACATAAAATTCTCTGAAAGAGGAGAGAAGACTGATATACTGTAGTATTGAATGTAGCTGAACAGCCCATTTAAAATGTTAAACATTTGTAAAGAAAATATAGAATTTCTGAAGCAAGGTTCCATAACAATGAAGAGTATGAATGTACTGATGGAAGAGTGACAGATTGTTTCACTGACAGCTAATGAAGATTCAAGTTCTGGAATAATAGAAATGCTACAGCAAATAAAAATGACAACTGCAATAAAAGCTTCTCAAAGAAAACTAGAAGTTGATCTGGGAAAATCAATTGATTTCTGTCATGAAAACTAGATGTTAGCTTAAAAAATCAAAAAACTAATTGTAAAACTAAAAGAAACCTTAAAAGTCTTGTAGGAAATCAGAAGTGAAAACTTAACTTTACAAAAGGAAAACAAGGAGTTAAAGGAATAACTGGAGAACCTTGTACAATATTCAAGAATTAATAGGTTGGAAATTCATGATGATTTTTCTCACTCCATAGAGAACATTACCAAAGTGATAAAAACCAAAGCTCTGGGTGTGAAAATAGAAGACCATGATGTTGATGTGTGTTATGGCTTAAACCTCCATCCTTCATCCCCATTACCCACTCCAATCATCATAAAATTCTGTAGAAGGTTACCCTACAGAACCACTCGGAACATGTGTCAAATGGAATCTGTTCACCTTTAACGTTAACAAACCTACCTAAATCAATGAGTCTCTGCCCAGCCTGATTGCAGACAAATTTGCAGAACTTCCAACATAAAGTACTTGTTTCATTATAAATATGCTGTATTTTCCCCCAAATACTACTGTAAATTCATTCAGTGAATATTTTAATCAACAAAATCTTGATATTTTTAACCTGCATGTAGTTATTATACTCGAAACTACTTGAAACAACTTACAATATGTAGTGGAAATAAACAAAACAGATTCACTCAATAAAAGGTGTGATCAAACAATAATGGAGATTTTTTTAATTTTGCTAACTGTATACATCTGATTTTCATAACTTTTTTTTATCTTGTTGGTACACATGTTCCTGATGTATGTTTGCAATTTCAGCTATTTTAGATATTTAGTTTATTGTTGACAGTCAGGTGCTCTGCGAGTTTTTACCTTAAAAAAGATGGATCAAACAATTTTCAAGAAATTTTGCTTGAAAAGAGGAATAAAGTCGTGGCTTTTGGCAAATCTACTATGAGCAAGATAAGAATTTGTGAGTGGTATAAATGTTTTAAAGAAGGTTGAAAAAATGTTGAAGACAACGACCACCCGGGATACTCTAGCACATCAATTGCTGATGCCAATATGAGAGAAGTAAAGAAATTGGTTCTGGAAAATTGCTGAATCACTATCAATGGTGATATATAATATATAGTTGTCTGTCTGAGTAGGTTTCCTATAAATTTACCTACTCAGACAGACAATTATATAAAAGCCAATAGTTATAATCCAAGGGCACATAAACAGGCAATCTTTAATAGCCTAGCACATAGACTGGTTAACATGCCACTTCTAACAAATGAATACAAGGCAGAATACTACAAAATAGTCGAATTTGCAAATAAAAAAATAAAAAAAAAAATTTAAAAAAATAAAACCACTCTCTCAGCAAAAGAACAAAAGATGAGCTTCAAGAAATTCACCTTTAAAAAAATACAACATTCAGCTAGCACCAGTAAACAATCACAGCATAAAAAATGAATTAGGCTCAAATATCAAGGACCTCATCCCAGCAAAGAAAAAATCGAGCATATACAAAATGGAATGTAAGGATTGTAATCAGATTTACATTGGAAAAATAAAAATAAATCTAGAAACAAGATCCAAAGAATACTTCAGAAATATAAATAAAAAACAATTGGAAAAGTCAGCAGTTGCCACCCACTTTTGGACAAAACACCACAATATAAATGTGTTCTAAAATACATAACAGGAAAACAAAAGCTGGCCACATGGGAACACATCTTTATTGAAAAGAATAGAAACAGGGTTTATAATTTTGAACGTTCCACAGAAGGATGTGTTTAGAAAGTTCATTGAACCACCACCAGAGGATACAGCACTTACAACATTGCCAGCTTCACTACAAGGAATTAGTCGATGTCCAGGTGTAAATGAAGGAAATTAGTCCTTCGAAACATGTTTTAGGAAAAATCCCAATTAAGTGTTGTTTAGTGTAATTAATCGACTCGTCAAAAAAAAAATTGAAAGTTTGATTATATGTGAACATTCTTCTCACTGTTTTCTTGGATTACAATGGGATAGTGAATCATGAGTTCCTCCCTTATGGTTACACAGTCAATATGAAATACTACCTGAAAGTTATGCACTGCTTGTGTGAAATTTTGCTTTATGTGGGATACCTTTTTTAGTAGGATTTTATTCTAAGGATATAATTTTAGAAGTAGTTTCTTTAAGAAATTTAAATATATTTATATATTTTTTATATTTTTTTTCTGCAGGATTAACAATTTGTTATTATTTTTGTCTATTTTATTATGTTTTGTGAAGCAATTTGAAGAAAACATCCAGAATTTGGCAAAACCAGTTGTGGAAATGCCCATATATTAATGCTGGTTCGTGAATATTTGGAAAAAAACAAAATTGTAATGTTGTCTCAGCCATCATATTTGCTGGACATGGCCTTCTGTGACTTCTTTCCATTTCTGAGGCTGAAGAGAACCATGAAAGGATGTCGTGTTGCCACCATTGATGAGATAGGGCATAATCGCTGAAAGAGTGAAACACCATAGCTAAAAGTGAGCTGCAGAAGTGCTTCCAAGATTGGTAAAAGCACTGACACAACTGTTAAATCTTAGGGGGATTACTTTGAAGGGGACAAAGTTGATATTGATGAATAAATAAAGATTCCTTAAGAAAAAGAAAAATTCCTGTTATCTTTTGATCACACCTCATATGTTATCCCTTAACTAACATACTATCTGTAAAGAATGTAAAAAATACAAGTGATAGGACCCTAGACTGGGTTCTAACATAACAACACTTAACATAAAAGTAGGTAATAATAATTCTTTAGCACCCATAGACTAATCTATGCTCTAAATTTAACAGTTAAATTGAGAAAGTTGTAATGTATAAAATAGTGACAAGAAAAAACTACAGTTTTTACAAAGCAGATTTTAAAAATCTGATGTGCTCCATTCACATAACTTTCTCTATATCTCTGCAACAAATTATTGTTAAAAAGCTTATGCTTCTATTTACTTCATGCTAATCAAGAAAAAATTAGCAGAAATAGTCTTATTACTTGCTTCCTTGTAAGTAGAAGCGAAATAAGGGAATACCATAGGTTAAAGCAATAGTCAAAAGCTGGTTGCTATGTGAATGAAGTTCTTTTGTTTGTATGGACAGGAGCTGACAAATTCCTGTATGAGAAAAGTATGTTTTTTAAAGGTGAAATCAAAAGCAAGTAATAGTTCAGAAATGATCAACTCCATGAGAAAAATCTATATAGCATAAATTGTGTGTTTTAGCGTGCTCTACATTTTTTGTGTGGTAAGTTTTTGTCCATCTCTTGCAGTTTAGCAGTTATGCAAAATTCCGTAACTCCATGAGAAAAATCTATATAGCATAAATTGTGTGTTTTAGCGTGCTCTACATTTTTTGTGTGGTAAGTTTTTGTCCATCTCTTGCAGTTTAGCAGTTATGCAAAATTCTGTAAAATTCATCCAGAATAAAGTAATCTTTAGAGGTATTCCCAGAAAATTCAAGATATACATTTTATTTGTTAGGAAAATATCTTTAATATATGATATTTTGATCAAAAATGTTAGACATTTTTGAAAAAATCAAAATTTTCAAAAAAAGTTCCATGTAAAGAGTAGATTGGAGTAGGGGGATTTTTCTCAAAATCTTCGTGTCACATCCCTGGAAGATACTAAACTTAAATACCAAGTTTGGTATTTTACCGACTTTTTATTTTTGAGTTATCATGTTCACACACGCAGCATGCACACCTTTTCTAAAATGTTTTTTTTTTTAATATAGGGGACCCTAAAACATATATTTTTGATGAAATCTCGGTACCAAATTTTTGGGTGGAGTTCAATACCTTCTCTATACACTATGTACATAGTGTGTATAGAGAAAGTAGAAACATGTACAATCTTATAAGAGATTATAAATGGAATCATATAGTATCATTTTAAGTGTTAATTATGCAGTGGCTATTTCCTATGACAAAATTTACTCAGTACTAGACAGATGTGAACCAAAAAGAAAGCAATATAAACACAAAAATCTTGTTTGGGTCACCAAAGAAATAATACAGAAAATAAGATTAAAAGAAAAGTATCATAAAAAGAAAGCTGTATCAGAATATTAGGTATATTTGTATATAAAAGCATTCATAAAGTATTAATGTAAGTCTTTAGAAATTATATTGGACATGTTCAAGATAAAAATGTCCTTGGAAAATGTATTAATGTCAAATGGAAACAATTTAGACACATGCTAAGATGGATATAATGGTAGATTATTATAAATTCACAATAAAATTCAGTGGATATGCTGATTATTTTAAATTAGTTTATTCAAATAGTACTTCAGAATACACTTATATTGCCGACAATGTGATCATTTTTCAGGGTACCTTAATATAAATGTAGTAAGTGAAAATGAAGTGAAATTTGTAATAAAACAACTTAGAAGGATCTGCAGGACTAAATGGAACACCAACTTACATGTTAAAGGATGTGGAGTATTGTTATCATACTCTCTAATTTATAATCAATTCCCGCTTCAAGGACTTTTCCTAAACATTTGGAAACTAAATTAATTTCCATTCCTAAATATGGAAGTTCTAAGATGAGCAACTATATAGGCATATTGCTTTTCTGTCCACACCAGCAAAAATTATTGGAAATATTTTCTATACCATGTATTGACTCATATCCAGGTAATAATTTCACCATTGCAGATGGATTTATGCCTTAATGATCAATTGTTATTAATTTTTTAACTTTATTGAATAAATATATATAGGACTAATTGTATATAGTGGAGCACCATTATAATGAAATCGTTTAACAATGAGTCAAAATTTTTAAACACTTCAGTCAGCAAATTAACTGTAGTTAGGGAGGACACTCCCTGAAACTAGTCTTAAAAAAGATCAACGTGTAATTGGAGAATTTTAAAGTGTTTAAAATTTTTGACTCATTGTTAAACAATTCCATTTTACTGAATATATATCATTAGAACTAGACCAATTTAAACAAGAAGATGTAATATATACTGATTCCCAAAAGGCTTTCAGTAAGGTTGATTATGACTGTTTACTTGCTAAGTTATCAAAATTAGGTATTTCTTTTCCATTAACGAAAATACTTTGATGATATTTAAAAGACATTACAGGTACTGTATTATAAAAATTGTATGCGACCAATGTGATGCCTAAACTTCATACTTAACACTCATAAAACAAATATATACAAACATAGAGGTTATTTAGTAATGATGTAACAGTTGAATGCTGAATGAAAACAGTATAACCAACAGTATAATTCATTCACCCCTATTATGTCTTCAATATGTCTTCAATCCCTATGGACAAGGTGACATCTGGGCAGGTTTTCTCCAATTACCCTGTCATTCATTCCATCACTTGCTCTATAATCACCTTTCCTTTCATCCAGTTCAACATCATTTCATATCATCATCTTCCTCACTTTCATTCCAGGCATTGAGCAGAGTCCCATCCTAACTATTCTCTCTGATCCAGTGTATATCTGTTACTCAACAGGTATCTAACCCCAGGCTCTGGCTTTTAAGGCCTGGGGGAAAGGAAGTAATTCCTCCATACAAGGAGGGAAATAGTTAAAGAACAATTTTTCAAACCTTAACATATAAAATATCAACACTCTTCTACTTAGATACATAAAAATGTCTACACTTATAAACATTATGATCCCATGAATATTGTAGTACAACTTCTAAAAACCATGCTACTCAAATTTTCAACTCCTTATGCATAACTTTGTACATGTGACCATTCCAGAGAAACTTTGGAACTATCACCTTAGGTACAAGTAAAAATTGTAGCTACTCATGGTTTCAAAAACTACACACATTCATGCACATTCATACACTCCTGGGTAAGACAATTAATATGTATTACTGAATATAATTAAGGTACTCAGAATTATGGAATGTTGGGTCTATTATGGTATGAGGTATTAACAAATTCCTAGAGGTTTAGGAATAAAAGTACTGCAATCTGTTTCATTTTTTTTTCCTTTTCTTTCTTTCTTTCTTTTTTGAGAGATTACCAAGCAAAGTTAATGTGAAAAAGAAAGAAAGGAGGACTTTTTTGAAAACAGCAGAGAGGTTCAGTTCTGATCAGAAATGCAGTATACTATTATTATTTATTTACATACACCTATATGTTTCACAAGGGGCATTATTACATTGATGTTGCAATTTAGCTGGGATTTCTTTTAGTGAAAGTAGATCGAAAATAAAAATACCCATGTTTTGGTTTTCTCTCTCATAGACTCAGAAAAAAAGAAATACAAATTAGCATGATTTGTTAATAATATTTGATTCCTTAAATTTATTATAAATTATTCCTAAATCTGTTTAAAAAGTATTAATTGAAAGAACTTACAAAAAAAGAACAATTTTATCTCTTTAGTTTTTTTCTTGGAGGTAGCCATCACTGGGAAAAAATGAAACCTATTTGTGGTTGATATTCTCTTCGCTAATGAACTCTTAATTGTAAGTTATCTTTAGTGTGGTCTTGCATGCAGATATTTGTAGCCTCAGCGTGGACAAAGTTCATTATCAGTGCCAGGTATAGTACCAGGTAACTGATTGTTGAGCAGAATATAGAGCTAAAGTGAGCCGTTAAAACTTTATAATTTTTTTTCTGCCAGAGACCCTATGGGAAAGAAAGGTATTTTCATTTTCAATACATTTTCTCTATAAAAAGTTGCAGTTCAATCTGTAACACAATTTAATAATTACCCCTTGTCAGCTATAATTCTAGTAAATATAGAATGCAATGTGCTTAATAGGGCAGTGAATCTTTAGCCTTGAATGCCAAACATGTAGATTTACCTATGTAACATGCTGTAAATTAATTGCTTGTGTTTAGAGCAAGTATGAAGACTAGTCCTAGACTTGTTTCCCAGTAGATACTTCACAAAAGCTGCAGCATTTTCTTGATCTAAATGGCTATGTGGATATTCTAGTATATTATTCTTTTATCAGCTTATTTTTTGTGATAAAAGGTTTAGATTTTCTTCAGATGTAAAGTACACAAAGTGATTGGTATACTAGTCCACAGTAATTGTTAATTGTGCTATTTGTATGAAACAACAATATGTTGCAAGTCATATTAGATTTAAATTTTTAGTACAAAAAAAAAAAACAAGTCTCAATAATTATGTGAACCTTAAAATCATAATGTGCATAACTTTTTTCACTATAATTACTCTATAATTTTCAGAAGTGAGTTTTGTTAACAGGCTTAAAACTTTGGTTTTATGTTTGTTTCAAAAGGATTTTTTTCTGAGCTTAATGGTTCTTGAATCAAACAGCCCAGTTGTATTTTCATACTGTCAGTGGCATATATTATGGGCTATTAAAGCTACCACCAAAGCCCATGTCTAAAGTAAATTAAAAATTAATGAGTAATATTAATAATAATTACAATATCAGCCAGTTTCCTCATAGAAATTCTGCTGTTGCACATGGAATATGTCTTGTTCTCTATACTCTCAAACCGAGTAGGGAATAGAGCTTTGGATGCTTGAAGCTGCAGCCCTACACTATGATGCGATTAAGAAGGGATTTGGTAAAAGGAACGCAGGAATCAGCAAGTGAAGGTTTTGGAAAGTGAAATTGCCACACTACATGTGAACTATGGATACGATTGGCTTGTTTTTTTGTTTGGAGCATAGCACATGGAGATAAAAAGCATGAAAGAGTGTGCGCATTTTTAATTGTAGTTATTGTAGGATTAACTATTGTTTAGAGTGTTAGTATATGTTAGTATTATTCAGTTCATAGTGTACAGTGCACCAAGACAGTTGCCTGTGCTAATTTTTCGAAGTGCACAAGCAATGTGTAATTAAACAATTAGTGAATAGACCATTCTTATACTTAAAATATGAGACTTGGTGATTATCAAATAGGGAAGCCCTACACCAGCTCTTCTGCATTTGCAGTATGAGCAGAGGGGAGAAAAAAAAATGAGCGTTTACAAAAACAGTATTTTAATCTAAACAATTACGATAAGTATGTGTGGCTGTGGGGTTCATGTGAACTAAATAAACTTTATTGCTTGCCATGTTTGTTGTTTGAAACACAGAAAACACCCTGGAGTACAATGGGTTTCGCTAATTTAGCATATTTGATCATAGCTCTAGATAAACAATAGAGATCAACAATGCATATAAAATAACATTTAATGAACAATCATTGATATTGTCTGTTTCTGATAGATCTTGTTGTAGCCCAAGCCATAATCCCAGCATACGCCACTGCATACTGCTTTGGTGTAATGGTTATATTTATTTATCTTTTGTTTTTACATTTTTTTTTTTTTTTTTTTTTTTTTTTTTACAGAAATGTAAAAAAAAAAATGTATAAAGTATGAAGTTATTTTTAAAGGTGAAATTTGAGTATTTATCTGAACAAAAGTAATATTTAGAGAAAACACCACCAACAATTGTGGTGATATTTAAAATAAAAGGTGACATTTAGAAAAGATAATTAATGAAAAGAATATGAAATCATGAAATTACAAGATACACTAAATGTTGCCATTATGTACTTTTCTAGGTATCCAAGGTAGCTGAGTCTTCATCTCCTGCAACTCCTCCATCATTATCTTCTTCACCATCGCGTTTCTTTCCATCACCAGCAACGTCTCGCTTCAGGGTTACATTGGTTGAACCCATTGCAGCTCCTACTGTAACCAGTTCATCAGGCAGTATCACTGTAGGATTTACTACATCCTCATCACAACCCTCTCCTGCAGCACCTGCAATTGTTGTAACAACCACAGGAATAGCACCAGTGGTTGAAACCTCAGCTGCAGTAACGTTAAAACTAGATGCTGATGCTGATAATCTAATTATTGAAAGTGAAACTGCAGCAGATATGGAAGTGCAGCATTATATGTGCAGTGAAGATAAACAGGATAATGTTGAGGTTAGCTCTTCAAAACATGTAACAAATCCTTGGTTAGGTACAAAACAAAGTAACACAAGTGAACAGACGAGAGAGTTGGAAATATCTAGTGCAGGTAGTGCAGGAAGTGCGGAAACTCTCAGTAACGTTTCGCAAAAAAGAGAAGTTTCACAGATATTTAGCAACTCTGAAACTTGGGGTGGAACAGATTCAAAAAAGAGCAGTGGGGAAAATACAGGGCAAACACGTAGCCGCAAAATATCCTGGATATCTCCACTATCAGGTGACACATCACAGCAACGTGTAGGTGCAATGGAAAAAGCTCCATCAAGTTTAGAAAAGCTGTTGGGATTATTTCAGAACCCAGGAAGCTTCTTTGGCAGGTCCCAATTACAACAGCAGCAACCACCACCCTCTAAAATATCTGTCAACTCAGGCTTCCTCTTCTCCAACAGCAGCACAGCAGGTGCAGTGCCAGATATAATCAATAACAATAAACAATGCGGAGCAAGCAATCCTACAGTAGCTTGTGTTCCAGAGAAGATTCAGGATGAAAATTCAAATAGCAAAGAGCAGGAAAATAGCTGGAAAGAGGAAGATGGGGCTTCCTCTAGTTTGGAACAGAATTCAACAGCAAATGGCAGCATATGTTCAGATAGCAGCAATTTAGGTAAATGGGGTTCTCGACGGTTGATGGCTGGAACATCGGACACCACACCATCAGATATGGAGAAGGCTAATGCAACAACAGCAACATCTTCATCATCATCATCCTCTTCATCATCCCTTTTTTTATCAGAAAAAACTGAAGGTAAGTTTTCAAGTTTATCTGTAGTAACATAACAAGAGTTAAATTAATTCCAGAGAACCTGTAGCTTAAAGCTGTAGTTTACTTCTGAAGTATGAATGCTTATATGATCTTTTACAAAGTGGTCCCTTTCTACTTTCTTGGAACACATAATTCAGGCCAAACTGTGTCAAGCCGTTGAGAATTGCCTCACTTTTTTTGAACACTACTTCAGAATTCTCAATCAATGCCCTGAAACTTTACATTAATGACTTGTTAACTCATTTTATTCATCCTTTAAAGACAACCATTAAAGGATATGCCAAATACACATACTTATAACTCTAATCAATCTTGTATAACTCAATTTATATTCCTCTAGGCTATAAAAAACACTTTTTTTTAATATATAATATATATATTAAATTGGTAAATATTTGTTTTTTCAATGAGTTTTATTTCTTAAGACAACTTATTAAATAGTTGATTCCCCATACCTCTCACATCTTGATTATTTAGAGTACCTCTAAGTGTAGATTTAAAATATTCACTATTATTTCTTAAGCAATAGTTATGAACAAGATTGAATTATAAGGCAGGTGCAGTATACAGCAAAACCAATATTAATATTTAGTTTCCTCCTGTAACAGTAATGTAAGGCAGAACTACATACAGGTAAATCATTCTCATATAGACAAATTTCATTGTCACTTTCACCTTGTTTATAGATGCAACAATTTTCGCTTGGTAATTTCCACATTGTGCTGGCTGTTTTTACTTTAGAAACTTAATGATGCAACCATGCTTAGTTTTATCTTTAATGATTTCCATTACATCCTCATAACATTCATTGAAGTGACATTTTCACAAACCTGACTACTTGGCACAGAATCATCTGTGCACTTCTTCAAAAATTTCTTAGACCAGATGCACTTGAGAGAGACTCATACTCAACTCATTCATCAATCATTCAAGGATAAGTGCTGTAACCAGATACATTTACTTCAATGAGTATGATATTAGTGTGATTTGAGCAGTGACTTGCTGCAAGACCACCAAATAACATTAAATAACCGAGGACATGCTGATAATTTTTGCCTTTTCCAAAACAGTGCTGTGAGCACTAGAGAGGGCTGTGAATGCTGATTTGTCACTCTATTTTTATTCTCTGGATGCATTCTCTCCATGTGGATTATGTTGTTCCAAGGAAGCAAATTTGTGGATTCAAATTTTGGTCAATCATATAATTTCTGCCCCAAAAACGAACATGTGCATAATACAACTATAGAGAAGTACAGTAACATTTTGGAAAACAAGAAGTAAGGATGTATCTGCCTATGAAAAAATAAATCTGCTTTGGAAAAACTGGCAAAATAATTAAATTTATATGAATTTTACATCAAGGGCTGTATTATTATTAATTATTTATACGAAAAATTATTAACAGGTAAGCATACAATAATAATAATAATAGTAATAATAATAATATAATTATTATCACCACCATCATCGTTATCATCAATGGTCTCTGAAAGTGTATTTTTGTGTTTAATTGTATGGATATATTGAGATATAAAATGTGTCTTTTCATAGTTTACTGACTTCACACACATTTTGCACAGCAGCTTTTTTTTACTATGATTTGAAAATGTTGGATCCAAAACTGTTAACATAACTTTGCAATTTACTGCATAATGTTTGCTGAATCTAGCATATTACTAGCTACTTTGTACAACAATATGACAATGCGAATTGAAAGGAAAAGAAGTTTAAAACAAGAATTTAAATTGTACAAGTGTTTATTAGCTTCCAAACTCATTGTGGTTTTGAAGAAGACCTGAACTGATTGGAAACCTCTTCTTCTTCTTCTTTTTTTTTTTTTCTTCTTTTTCTTTTTTTTTTTACACACATTTTCATAGTGACACTGACTGTGGCTGTCAAAGAAAATATAAACTGCCTAGGAGGCATTAGTTTGAATAAAGGGGTTTTTGCCAAAGATCGGAGCTAAATAGGAAGTAGATGAGTCTCATGATGGATCTAACGACTGGCTAGAGGAATTTTAAGAAACATTTGCACACAATGAAGCCAATGGAAGATCCATATGTGGGAAGTGTGGTGAAGAAAATTGAGACAGCCTCACTTATTCCAATATTAAGTATAGGAAGTAAGTAACACATTTAATTGGGATTTAGACCCAAAGAAGATTGTGTCTAGTAAAAATCTAATTCATGGACTCGTGAAGTTCACTGAAATATGGAGGTAGTTTTTAGAAAATGGGGAAAAAGCCTACAATAAACTTGAAGTTTTGGCGTGAGCAGGATGGGGAAGGCACCTCCAATTTATCTCTCTAAAAAATCTAATCTTACCTAATGTTCCATGCTATTCTCATTACTATGACTTTGTTTCAAATAATAGTTTAGTTTCTGCAAGTTTTACAAAACTAAGCTCCAATTATTTAATTTGAATTCATTTCTTAGAAAAGATATAGAGTATATTTTTATGAGGGTGATTCAAATATAAACCTAATATGTTTTTATATATTTATTGATTAAATATATATGCAAACACCTTCTCTATATAGCCTCTTTCACACATACTTTTGCTAATGATTTGGAAGTTTGAATATTCCTTCTTCAATAAAAGTTTGAGTACCTGTTGTCAATTAATTGTACACATATTCCTCAACATCTTCATTGGTTTCAAATCATTACCCTCCAAGTGATTCTTTCATGGGCACAAACAAAACATAGTCTGGGGAGCTGGGGAAGAACAAATCTGGTCTGCAGGGAAGGGTTGAAGGGTTTCCCAGTACTTGTCCTCCAATGTGTTCCTTGTCAAATATGCAGTTGTCTTGGAGAAGGATGACATATGGTGTCTTTTGTTTAGTAGGCGGCTTTTGCTGACAACCTTAACAATTATTGACAATAGGAAATTGCTTTCACCGCATGTCGATCACGAAGAAAATTGAGTAAAACTCCTCCCTGTTTTAAGAACTTTTCTGGCTGAGAGGCAGGTTTTAGCCTTTATTGGACAGGCTTCATCCTTTCTTTGCCACTGCTTGCTTGCCATTTTGGATTCTGTAATGAAATGATGGACCCATCCATGTCTCATCAATGCAACAATGAGCTTCAAAAAATTTTCCCCTTCTTGCCAGAATCGATTCGGAAGTCTCTCTCAAATTTTGCTGCAGCATTACAATTTTGGAGCTTCTTGAACACTAATTTTTTTAAATCCATAATGTTCCCTGATAATGGTATGAGTTCGCCCAATGCTGACATGCTCTTCTGAGCAATTTCTTTAAGTGCAGTGTCGATCATCTTCAATAAGCTTCCAAATGGCACAGAAGTTGTCTTCTGTGAGATTTGACCTTGTGCACAAACATAGTCTTTGTTTTGTGCAATTCCTCAGCTGTCCTTGAATTGTCTGGTCCAGGTAAACACCCAATTATGGGAGAGTGTAATGTCTCCAAACTGTACCTTCAAATGAGTCAAAATCTCCAAGAGTTTAACCCTTTCATGGTTAAAAACTTTATAATAATACAATGCACAATATGCAAAGGAACCTCTTGTTCATTCATGGGTGTACTGATGCCGAAACTGATTAAAGCAGTTAATCAAGCTGGTTCCCCTCCCTAATACACTCACCTTCAATCCCCCACTCCACCGTCCCACTTGGATCTGCCTTCACAGTACTTTGCCCCAATTACTGTTTATATTTTAAACATCCTTGTATTTGGGTAGCACACATAGGGATATACAATGTACATTTCTAATGGGAGAGCTCAACTTGAAATTTTTGTTATTTCTTTGATATGTGCTTTCGTCTCTTGAAATATTAGACTTTTTTGTTTTGTTATTGTGTATACATCTTTACCTTTTGTAGCAGGTTGACATTCTAATGTTTGGAATAAAATATGCATTTGTGTTAAATCTAAAGTTTTAGTAAACATGTTTTCTTACTTTTAAATTGTCTTTGACCAATGTTTTTGTTGTAGGAGAAGGTACACCACAGGCATATAATGATAAAGGTGGACCCACACAGAGCGGCACTATGTAGATACCTTGAAAGCTAAACGTTGCGAAGAGGCAATCATAACATAAAGAGATAGTTTGGCTCCCATTGTGGGAAGATCATTCACATGGTGATCTCACCAAAATGATAAGTATTTTTGATGAACAGATTTAAAATGAATAGCGCAATTAACGTTGTATACCTACATATGTATTAAAAGAACTGTTAAATGTACTCATGTATTAGAAAAGGGTTTCTTGTCCCCAGAGATGTGATCTAAAAATATTGTTAAAATATTTTGGTAAAAGTATGTATATATGTAAATCAGTGGTTAATAATTTGAGAGAGTTTATTGCCAGGAAAAGAAATTGAGAATGCATGAAATATTCAAAGCCTGGCATTTGAGGTATAATAGTTCCAAGTAATGCCAGTCCATCCGCTCGTTTGCAGTTCTTTGCATTCATTCTAATCTTGAAAAGTTTTAAATCGAGTGTTGTGTGTTCTCCTCCAAAGTGCATATTTCATATTCATGTTAAAAATTTGTTGTATTTAATATTTTTTCAAAAACACTATTATCTTTTATCTTTACTCCTTTCTATATTTTTCCTACTTATAAAGAGACAATACACACTAAATTGTGTGAAATTTTATACGTGTTCAGTGCAAGTTTAGCTCTGAACAAGAAAAAAGAAATAAGATTCATGCATTCATCTATAAAAATGTTTCAATGTTGTTGTTAATGTATGCTATTTATGAGTCTTTACTAAAGATCTAAGAGTCTAGAAAACCTGAAAGGTCTACTGAAGGTACCTGTGTAACTTTTAAGGTGTACCTGTTATTGTTGCTGTTTTGTCATTGTAACTGTATAACTCATTGTGTTTTAAAACATTTTAAGGAACTATAGTTTCTTAACTGCTCTATGAGCACTCTAAAATACAATCTCTAAAGTAACATAATGTCAATTTTTGTAACTCCAATATGTCCTTAAGTCAATTTACTCCTAGCTGGAGAGTGTCTTCTTTATTCATTTGATTCACACTTCCCTTCCAGTTTCCCTCATTTCTGTGGTCTTGAACCTCCTAATGGGCAGATGATTGGATTTAACTCCAGAGGGGGTGGAATTGATAGATAATAATTCATCTTAGTTAATATAAACATAGTTTTAATAAGCATTGCACAAAAAACTCACTAAACACACAAATCCTACATGTTACCCATATATTTATTACATATTTAGAAAAATAGTAATATAGAGATTGTCTGCAAACAACATTACAGGCTTTTGTTCTGAAAAACCAATACAAGTATGCATACATCTGTTTTTCATCAATTTTGCAGGTATATTGCTAGGTGACATCATCACATTATGATCACTATTATTGTCTGAATGTACGACTGTAACTAAAACTTAAGTAATACAAGCTGAAGGTATCAGAACAGTCTTTGAGTAAAGAACTGTTCATTCTGATTCAATTTCTAAAATTTGTTGCTATGCTGACAGGAAGCAATGTTACACAAGAGTCTTGTTTCATTATTTTTAAAGGGCAATTTGCTTGAGAAATCTTGTTTACAAGCTTTATTCAAAATTTTACAATATTTCTATACTAACTGAACTCCTGTACAAATTTTCTGGTTATCTGCACCTATTATTTGCTTCATTTCCTGGCCTTGTAGCTCACCGAGTAGCCCTTTACCCCCCTGTAGCCCCTAGTAGTTAATTATCTTCACTTACTCCTAGTTCTCCTTTCCTTTGTCCATTACTTTTATTGCTTTTCTAATTCATTTTTATTTTACTTTCCTTAAAAATCCCCTCCCCCTAGCTCTAATTTTCTTCTTTTCTTTTTCTGTTAGCATTTTTATTGTTAATATTGTATGTCAATTTTTACAAGTTATTCTCCTTTGCTATTTTCCTTCATATTTGTTTTTCTTTACATTCTATCATGTAGTACTCTGTGCTTTACCTTCTGCCACGCAGTTCACATATTCTTATTCCATAGTCTCTCAACCCTCTTAAGTACATTGACCTTGTTCTCATCTCTCTCTCAATCCTTCTTTTTCCTGCCTATTACGTTGGTGTAGATACCATTCTCTTCCCCACTCTCTTTTTATGTTTTTATAAAAGCTTAATGATCTTTTTCCCTCTAAACTTCCTCATATCTCTTGCCTTTCTATATTCCATTCTACTTCTTATTTCCAGAATCTATTTATATTTCTCTCTCCTAGTATGCATGTGTCTTCCGTTTCAATTTTTTGCCTAATTTTCTCCATTCCTGCCCACCAACTATTTTTGTTTGTGATACTCCATTGTTTATTTATACATATATTTAAAATTTCTTCCTCCTGCTTTGTCAAACATTTTAACCAGAATTTTAGATTTCTTTCTAGTATTATTCCAGTACTTCTTGTTCTTCTCAATTCTATTAAGGCTACTTCCCCTGTAGTTAATCTTGGCAGTCCTAGTAATTCTTTACAAAACATTCTATACATATAATTGATTTTTTTGCTTAATTCAGATTCCCCCAGATTTATGCTGTATAAAATGTAGACTCTACAGTGCCTCAAATGTTCTTTCCATCTATTTAGTTATAATTGCATATACTTATTTCCATCGTGGCTACCTTCTCTTTAGCTACCCCTTTTCTCCTATGGGCTCCCTACTCTCTATTACTAATACAACCATTTTCCTCAAAACGTTACATAGACTTGCGTACGTTCACGCATACATTTCACATGACTTGTGACATATATTTATAAATATGATTATAAATGTTAATAAATTATGCTTCACTTAAAGGAAGTCTGAAACTTTCTTTTAAACTTGTTGCTGAATCTACAGGTTATATTAATTTCCAAAAAAAAGTTAATTTTTGCCACATTTTCATTTTAGCAGAAATTAAAAAAAAAAAAAAACACGCACACACGCACACAATGGTGGTCAAATGAGTGAAGTTTAATAGAGGTTTTATTTTTTTAAAGAACAAACATTAAATATATGTATTTGCAGAAGTTGTATATTTTCTATAGCCAGGGATGCTATTGGGCTATTTATGATTGCCTCATCAAATTTAGTCATGAAGTTTAAAACCAGTAATAATAAATGAACATTATAAAACTAAAGCTTTGTGTTAAAGCTATAACAACAAAATTTTAAGCCATTGCTTTCAATAAACAGTGTATTGATATTTATTACATAATTAGGAACTGCATTTGTAATATCAAGAAGAATTACCATAGGAATGAGAAAAATGAATAAGTATGAGAGCTTCAATATTACATAACCACAGCATTTCATATGTTGCTTTACCTCATGCACATTTGTTCTCTGCATTATGCCCTTGACTTCAACTGGTAGTTATTTGCTGCTTTCTGTTATTCCTTCTGTCTCTTGTTACTTGTTAATAATTAGCCTTTTATTTATTGCACAGAGGCTTCTAATAGGCATATGATATATGTATGCTGTAAACTTACAGAATGATCATTTATTGCATACTTCGGAGCCATGCACAGTGTTTCCAAGTTTGGCTGTTGTTGGATCCGAGTGTCAAATTAGCACTGTAATGCTTTTTAATCCAATTTAATGTTGCGAACTTCAGAAAATGCTATACCATGAACTCTAGCTTTCTCAATTGCCTATTTGTAGAGCTTTCTGTGAATCATGCATAATGCTGCTCTTGATAACTTGATGTTGGTGGTTACATCAAAGACAGCTGGTAAAGTAAATAAAAAAAATATAATTAATTTAATTTTGGAGGCTATACACCTCTTCTGGGTATGACCGTGTCCACAGCTTGGCCATCTTTTGTGGATGTATAAACACTTACTGGGTTGAAACAACTGGTATTAATAAGAACTAAGAACAGTTGTTTTTGATCAGTGCCATAGTAAGTGGTAGTAAATTGGACAGATATCGGGAACAAAACTTTAAGGGGTTCATAACAGTTGGCGATTACATGAAAAAAATAGTGCCACATGTGATAAAATGGCAGATTACCTATATTACTTGACTCATGTTTTAAGACCTAACATCTGATATTAGGTGTGCTGGCACATCAATTTTACATTTTCTCTACCATTTTCTTGTGGTGGAGGAAATACTGCATTGCACCCAAATTTTACAATGAAATTTAGAAGTACAGTTTTTTTTTTTTGATCAGCTGAATCTATAAATGCAGTGCATGAGTACATGTGCTTGCATGAAGCATAACCCAAAAGTGGATTACCTGCATTGGTAGCATGACTGCCTCATGTTCAAGAGCTCATGAGTTTGAATGTTGCTTAGGGTGATTTACCCAGATCAAGTTTTTTTTTTTTGGGGGTGGGATCCCTTATCCTGAGATAATGAATCTGTAGTAACTTTAAGCTCCATGGACCCCAAAATCTATAGAACATCATTTTACAGATTTCATTCATCAGATATGACCAACCAAACGAGGATAAGCTTTAAAAAAACAAAAACAAACAAAAGCGAGTGAACATTAATTTTGGCACCACTTACTGTTTAAGGATACCAGGCAACATTTTTTTTTAAAGAAAAATCCCATCTAAGCCAAAAAACCCTTTATTTAGAAGCAGTTTCATTTTTATTCAAAATAAATAATAAATAACTTAAAATGGATATTACAGATATTGGCATATCAAATAAAATGTATAGCTTGAATCTTGTTTAATAGTCAGTTATTTTACATAACTGGAAAACCATAAAAGAGATAAAAAAGGTACTGAAGGAAAATTGTCAAGCTTATTAAAATATAGTCATCCTCTGAGGTCCAGGGTTACCTCATTAGCCTCCAGTTCCTGAGGTCGCAGGCTCCAATCTAGTAGAGGGCAAAGGATTTTTTCAGGCCTACAAATCCTTAAATTGGCTTTCTGCATGAACTAAAGCCAGTGTATCATACGTTTATGGCATGTAAAGAATTTCAAGCCTAATAGAAGTCTCTGAGCATATTTTTCAGTCTTTCAAGCTCATATAGAATGGGACACAAAGAACCATATACATTAAATGAGCATCCATAAATAAAACTTAAATGTACTTCATTAAAATATACAATGTGTTGAGACCGTTAATTAGCTTCTCTATAAAAACTATTGTTATTAATTATTTAGCTCTGTATAATTAAAGATTACAAATGCTTATTAACGTATGTATTTAACAGAGTAAATGCAGCTTGGAGAAGGAATGGAAAGCTGACGCCAAGATAGTAGAATGGTGTGAGAAGCGCTTTGTTAGAAAGGTTTCTTTTGTCCAGTCACGTACTACCAGGTCACGCCTGGGGTAAACCTTAAAATTCGGAAGACAGTAATTTTGCATTGTACAACACGCGTCACGTGAGTGTTGCCTTTCTGTCCAATCAGAAAGAAGATGCCATCACAGTATTTTTAGTATATATAGAGCTCAAGAAGGCACATCATGGCTGTCTGTCGCTGTCAGTCTGAACGTCACTTCTTTGCACAAAGTTAAGTATGGTAACTTGCAATGAAAACTAAATAGTTTCCAGCACTCTAAGTGTATTTAAAGTCAGTGATGTGTGTTAAATTATATTGTATAAAGCAGAATCAAGGAAGAAGAAGTAAATATAATTACGTGTGATTAACCAAGTATAAAAGTTCCTAACAAGTGTTTAATTTAGCAGGATTGTAAAGCAAACTGCTTATCTCGCATCTCTTGGTAAAAAAATAAACTCCCGGAAAGTTACGCATGTCTCCCTGAACTACCCACATTAGCTGCACCACCCCAAGAGAGTCAACTATCGTGCAGACTGGGTAATGCCGAGACAAATTCACCAGTAGTAGATTCACATCAACAGCTACGTGGATCTACTCATTGGTAGTGGAGTGAGTCTTGCCAACGTCGCCAATCTGGGCTCGAAGCCGAGAACTCAGCATCTGGTGCTTTGAATGTGGTGATCAGGAGAATACGCCACAACAATAAAGCCACCGCATAGGGCACACAACATGTATAAGGACACTGCAGTGTATCAACTAACCTTATATAGCATTAGTATTTCTAAATACTGTTTTATTTTTGTTTTCCTGATTGGGAAGACTAGATTAATCACTGCCCATAAATGTATGAACCTAAGCCATTCTTCAATATTTTCCCCCTTTTCTTTTTTTTTTCATGTGAGCTCAAAAGAAATAAAAAGCAGCTTATGAACACTTGAGTTATTTCCACATCTTGCATGTAATTATGAAAGGATAAATGTAATGTTTAAAATAGTTTAGTATTGCTTAAACTACTTCACTTATTTACACCTTTAGGACGCTTGTCATAAACCCTCTTTATCCTTAACTCTGTTCTGATTGCCGTCAGAATCAAAAATTTGATGCTTGAGCTTCCTGCTTCCATTTGCATGGCCTTTGATGAAATTGAAAAATGGAAATGGCGTGTTATTTATAGATGCACTTTAACTGCTGTGGTTCTCAGCGTCCCATTCTAAATTGGGTGTGAAAGACCGCTTAATTTTGCTCAGAGGCCTCTCTATCAGGCTTGAGGTTCTTTTACATGCCGTAAATCTATGACACGGGACCAACAGCTTTACTTCCCTTCCGAAGGAAGCCATGCTAAGGATTTTTACACCCGAAAAAATCCATTGTCCTCTGCCAGGTTTGAACCTGCGAGGTTGGGTTTTCTTCTAGCAGAATATCAGAGATCATTTATTGTAATGGTTGTTTAGTGATGATCTTAACCAGGTAGCCAGTTCTGTAGGCTTATGATTGATGTTAAAAGTTCTTTATCTTTGGGTCTACTACTGATTTGATAATACTCGTACTCTTCTGCTTCATTGAAATCTTTCAGACCTTTTTTTTTTTTTTTTTTTTTTTTTTTTTTTTTTTTTTTTTTTTTTTTTTGGAAAGTAGTCGCAATTAACAAGTCAGTTCATTAAATGGACACTTTCTGATAATTGAAAGTAAATAAGTTTATATTTGAAAACTTGCAAATGTGCATAGAAGCTGGTGACAGTGATGTGATTAAATATAAAACAAAAGAATTTGAGTTGGTTTTTGTAACACAAACATCGCTTATTTTTACTTACTGGGACGGTTTCGGAAACACTTGTTCCCTTTCAACCCATAATTCCAACTAAATCTTGCTTCGTTGGCATCAACGATAGAAGTGGTTGTGTATCATTTGTGGAGGCATCTGTTGCTGGATCTATGAACTTCCAGAGGTTGCTGTATGGTGGTAAATCAAAATTCATGGCTCTTTTTCTTGATATAGATCTCTCAGATGTCTAATTCTGTGGGTTTATATGCTGGTTTTAACAGTTTTATATTCGGTGTGATTCATATCCTGATATCCAAAAATGATAGTCACAAAACGTATAGATTAGTACACATTCCCATGGAGAATAGTGAATACCAAAAAGAATACCAACAGATACTCCAAACAGCTACCAACAACGGCTTCCAGAAAAGCGCAGTAGACAAGAGAATACATAAATACAAAAAACTGAACCGCATAACACACTCAACCACCCTAGAGAAAATTCACCTATCATCCTTGAGCACACAACAAACTTCAGAATATCTTCAGGAATTATCTCACCTTAGCTCTGAAAAACAACTGCAGCATTCAGAAACTGCTGTGCAGAAATTTAAAAGATCTTATCCCTGCAAACCAAAAACTGGGAATTTATGAAATTAAATGCTCAGACTGTAATCTAGTGTATATATAGGAAGGACAAAGAGAAGTTTGGAGACCAGGTTAAGGAATACATGAGAAACCTAAAATACAAGCAAATAGAAAAATCAGCAGCTGCCTATTATTTTTGGCTTGTGGGCCGTGGTTTACTGGGCTCCTCCTTCTTCTTCCCAGATGTTTCGTCTGCGACTACGGCAGATATCTTCGGTGGCAGCGACGAGTTTGAAATACTCTACTGGACGTTTCAACTGCGACTGTGCTGTTTTTTTTTTCCTGAGTGGAGTGGAAAAACCCAATCTACAGGCGACAGAGGAGATAACTCTGCCAAGTGTGGGGGGTTGCCATAAACTGGCAATACCCACTAAAAAACCACTCCACCGGAGAGAATTAGGATGCAGAAATGCAGCAGTACCGCTTGTTGCACCTGCAGATTCATGGAGTGGGTGTGTTGGTCGGCCATAGGCCAAAGCCAGGAGAGAGTGACAGCCAAAACGCAAAAATGGCTGGAGTCCTGATTGTGCCCTTGGAAATTTGTGGTGAGGATTTGTATAAATATTACAAGTCTATATCTCAGCCCTGTAACAAAAAACATAGTGTAAAGCTGTCGAATGTTCTTTAACATTTGCTGCCTTTTTGGGTATGGTCATTAGTCTTGACTAATATAATAATAGTTCATGTATTTTGTTGTGTCTGCAGCCCTGTAACATAAGGACATAGTTAAAATATTTTCTTTAGAATATATTCTAAGCTAGCCACATTTCTACATCTGCTGCTCAGTCTGGCATAGTCTTCAGTTATTAATGTAAGCTATTCATGCGGTTGTGTTGCAGCCCTGTAACAGAAAGGACATAGTCATTATGCAGAGAGTTCATTGGTGGCACGTGGTCTTCCTTAGCTGTCACCCAACCAAGTAATGGCCGCGCCCAATGTTGCTTTACCTGTAATAAAGTCTTATTCCAAGCAAATATTTGTTACATTCTATTAGTTATATACGTGGTCCACCATGTCACCGTAGAGTGGGGGTCCCTCATACCCCCAGGTCTGCCTTGACTCAGAGAGCAAGACTTCTAGGGCCACCAAATTCGTGTCATAGACACATTCATGGGTAATTTTATAATGGGAATTTCTGCAAGTGATTCTAAATATTCTTATATATTTAAATCAGGTTCCCCCAGGCCAAAAGTTCTGTCAGATAGAGAGAGCGGTCTCTTGTGTTTGTTATTTTCTTGTTCATAGGTGCCTAGGTGTGAAACTGTCGGTCATAGAGGTCCCTAATTAGGGCTATCGCAGTGTCAGGAAATGTGTATTCCTTTAGTTTTCTGAGCAGCCCTGCATGCCATACTTTATCAAAGGCAGTTCAATATCTAAATAGAGGGCACCTGTTGATTTATTTGTATTGAAACCTTTGGTGATCTGCTCCGTCATTCTTAACAATTGTAGCATGGTCGAATGATGTGCTCTAAATCCGAACTGTTCAGGTATTAGAATTTGGTGTCTGTGTATGTGAATTTATTTGCTTCAGTATTAATTTTTCCAGTACCTTGCTCATAGTATTTAATAGGCTGATCGGCTTGTAGTTAATTGGTAATGTTAGGTTTTTGTTTGCTTTTGGGAAAAGTAGAATTTTGGTTTCTTTCCATGCAGGTGTTCGAGCATGTAGTTAAATATTTTGGCTAGCAATTTTACTGCTCTTTTAGGTAAATTCTTTAGTACCACATTTGGTATCTTGTCTGGGCCTGGTACTTTTCTTGCTGGCAGGTGTTTTATAATCAAGCTTATTTCTCCGGCATTTGTTTTCCGCATTTTGTTATGTGTTCTGTCTAACCTAAGTTTTGGGCTTCATCCTCGACTTCTTGTATGAGGTCATCTTGCCCGTTCGCGGGGTTGGGAGAAAAAATTCCTCCAAGGTGACCACAAACGCTTCGGCCTTAGCCTGGGGGGGGGGGGCTCTGCTACGGTGTTATTAATTTGTAGTGGCGGTATATTTGTGCGTGTGCGCGTTAAGCATTTCGCAATTCGCCATACTGTGTTTTGTTGGGGGTTGAGATTTTCGAGCGTGTCGTTCCATTGATTTCCATGTAGGTTCTGGCCCTATTACTTGCTAATTCGCGCGCATGATAACATTCGGTTCGAGATATTAAATTCCTAGTTCTTTGCCATTTACGTCTGACTCGATTTTGAGTGTTTTGCATCTCTTTTACATGATGGGAATTTCTAGCACTAATAGTGTATTGTCGTTTTAAGGGCACACATGCAGTAATGTTTGTGGATCGCTTCGTCCTGTTCTTCGTTCGTGTTAATTTCGAGTTCTCGTAGGCAGAGATCTACCGTAATTTTAAACTCTTCCCAGTCCACCTTATTGTAGTTGTGTCTTAACGGTTCTGGTTTTGGTCTGAATGATGCGTTAACTGTCAAAAGTACCGGTAGATAGTCTAATGTCAGCTCCTCCAGTACATTTACATCCAGGTCGTAGGGGTTAATGGTGCAATGTCCAGAATGTCTGCTGTTTGATTGGGCAAATGGGGCACAAATGTTGGCTCATCGGGGTCTGTGATTAAATAATTTATGTTATTTATGTAATTTGGTTCCCTGTGTATTAATTAGTATTTGTGCAGTTCCAAATTTAGTATTTACAATTGTAATCTCCAGTTGCAATTACTCTATGCCCTAATTGCATAATTTTGTCAATGGCATCTGTGTCTACCTCCCCCGGGGCATTGTATATCGACGCTATGACGATTTCAGTGTTGCGAATAACAATTTTGATTGCTGTTGTCACAGCGTGAGTCAATATTGGGGAATTATTCTGGTTGTGTTCTAGGCTTGAGTGAATAACTATAGCAGTTCAGCCTCCCCTTCGGTCGCGATCATTTCTGTAAGGTATGGTATCCGGGAATGGAGAGACGGTCTTTATGGTTTATGTGTGTTTCTGTTCATAATGTTATGTGAATTGAGTGTGTTTGTAGTAGTTCCGTTAAGTCTTTAACCTTTTAGCGAATGCCGTTGCAATTCCATGTAATTGTTCTTAAAGAGTGTGAATTAGCCATGAACGTGTCTTGAGAGCGTATCTATCAGGGTCAACAGGGTGTGAGTAAGATGGAATGATATGAAACGGCCCGACATGCTTTTAATCGCAGAGCTCTATCTTAGCAGTAGTGATTCGGTAATGTTCATTGTCTGTTCATTTATGGGCGCTGACATTATTTTTAACAGTTGGTCCGTTACCACGCTGAAGCTTTCATCATCTTCTACTGGGTTTACCCGGCTGGTGAGCGACTTTGCTTGAACCGTATTTTGAGGGGCCTGCCTTCGGTCGTTGTGGTTGTTTGCGGGGGCGGGTCGCTCTTCCCTGATTAGTTCTTTCCCCAGCCGCAGAATGGTTCTCTATAGGGGCTGCGCGCATCCGGCCTTTACTGTTACTGGTGAACCACTCTGTACTTAGTAGTGTAGCAGTCTCGGGGTGTGCTTGCATTCTTCCTACTCTGGGGGGTCTAGGAGGCTGCTCACGCGTGGATTTCCCACATGCTGCATAATATTGCTCCATGGCCCTGAACGCCACATAATACGTGTTTCCGTTCCATAGATGGAACTGTCCATGTGCCTGAACACTTAGCGCATATCGGTGTTGGGACCTGCATTCTAGCTTCACGGGCATCGTGAGCACTGCTTGGGCTCTGCGATCGACCAATATACTTCAACCCTTAAAGTATGCCAAAAACCTGAGGTCAAGACTTTTCCTATTCTCTAGTGTGTCCTGCAATTCTACTAAGAAAATGGGCAGGGGCTCCTATCTCTATTTCGCCTTCACATTTGTACGGCCCTAATGGCCCTAAATCCGCACATACTGTTTCTTCTCCTTTGAGTTCGGCGTACAGCCTCTTAATCACAAAGCGTACGTTTCTCTATTCGGTTGTGCTATTAAACACTGCTGTACGCCGTTTTCTTTGAGGTGTTTTACCATTAACTGGTAATCATCCAAACAGATCGATTTGATGGCAAAATCGCCAGAAATACACGTCTGTTCAGCAACAAGTTTATGAGTTAAAGGAGTTATGGTGGAATTTCGCGGCCCGGCTTCTGCTAATAACTGGCGCCAAGTCTGACCTCTCTACCTGCATAGTGGAGGGTAGTGTCGTGTGTGCTGAGGTTGAGGGGGGTGACGGGTTAAGTTCGGCAGAGGAGGGAATCACAGGAGAAGGTGCGTCAGGGTTGTGGTTGGGTGTTGGGCAAGAAAGAGTCAGGGTGTCCGGTTCTGAGACTGGAGCTGGCGTGACAGGAAGCAAGGCCTCCGGTTTGGCAGCAGGTTTCGGAGGAGTAGCGGTTTTTGGAGCGCAAGGACGGGGAGGAGCAGAGGATTTGGATTTGGTTCTAATGGTCATGGAAGGAGATAGAGGCATAGTGGTCGAAGTAGTCTTTCCAGTCTTCGCCATAGCTAGAAAAAATAGAAAATATTAAAGAAGTTTTAAAATGGGGAAAATTAGTTTAAAGTTTTAAAAAGAGGAAATTGAATAGTAGGAGAGAAAGAACAGATAGCGAGCGCTAAAGAGCACGGGGAAATAGAGGGTTGGACCTCGAAAAGGCGCTTAAGCTAGTCTTGCGACTGCTTGCCGTAACCTTATGCTCCTACCTGTCTAAACTGCGGTAGTGCAATACTCGGAGAGCTTTAGGCTTTGGTTGCCAGAACCGCGGCAATGCTCAGCCGAAGACTTCGGTTATAAACCACGGCTGATAATCAGACACGTTGACTACCATGCGGCTTGTATGTGTAGCAGTTGGAGCTTCGTTGTGATTTGAATTGTGCCGATACTGTTTTTCCAGGCTGCTTTCTTGGTAGCAAGCATATTTCTTTTTGTGTCTTTCTGAAAATTGAATACTGGGACAACGTGGACCGGATCACGTTTGCCTCGATGATTACTAACAGCAACTATAGAAAGATCATCAGCTATCACCGTCCTCTCCAAAGGCGAAAACTACGGATCACGCCTCATGCCCTATAGAAGAGATAATATCCAACAGCAGGCCGCGCCGTGGCCGAGTGGTAAGACCACTCGCCTCTCACCTAGACGGCCCAGGTTCGATCCCAAGCGACCGCATGTGAGATTTGTGGTGGACAAAGCGGCGCTGTGCGGGTTTTCTCCGGTTTCCCCCGCCATCGCAAACCACCAGTGCTCCATCTTCATTCATATATGATCAGTGTCGCCGCCTGCGGTGCCATAAGTAATTAAAGCGGGCGTTAAACACTACCAAATATCCAACAGCGAAGCCGGCATACGTGAAATACCGTCAAAAACAGCGGAGGAAATACGTCTCGAATCAGCTAGAATTCTCCAATGAGCCACCCAAGAGCAACCTCACTTTCCAAGAAATGAAAGCTCTTAAAAATTTGAATGCGAACAAGGACATTATTGTATTCACAGCAGACAAAGGAAACACTACTGTGGTGATGAACAAGTGTGACTATGAACTCAAGGTGACTGAGCTCCTAGATCCGGCCACCTACAGGAAACTTTCTAGGGACCCAACGGCTCGTATTCTTCGGAAAACCAACAAACTCATTGTCATCTATTCCACCCGGTGATCAACTGAAGCTGCGTTCTAAAATTGGGCGTGAAAGACCGATTAATTTTGCTCAGAGGCCTCTCTTATCAGACTTGAGGTTCTTTTACGTGCCGTAAATCTACGACACGGGGCATACGGCTTTACTTCCCTTCCGAATGAAGCCATACTAAGGATTTTTACGCCCGAAAAAGTCCATTTTCCTCCGCCGGGTTTGAACCCAATGACCTTGAGTATATGAATCATGGTAACCATTACATCACGGAGGGCGACGAAGAGGAGTGAAGCTCTACCTCCCAGACATTATGGGCTTCCGAAGATTCACAAGCCTGGCATTCCTTTAAAGCCGATTGTCAGTGCTATTGGCTCACCAACATACACAGTTGCGAAATATCTCACAAGTATACTGCAACCTCACTTCAGCAACACAGACATATACATCAAAGACTCTTCTCATTTTATTCAGAAACTCAAGACCATCAGCCTACAACCCAACGAAATACTCGTTAGATTCGACATCATTTCATTGTTGTAATGGTCCCAGTCAGTGAAACCACACAGCTTAAACAGATTTTTTTCAGAGGACATTTCGGCGCTCTTTAACCATGTTCTCACTACTACGTATTTTCATTGGAACCACGAATTCTATGAACAGACAGATTGTGTCGCGATGGGTAGTCCACTCAGCCCTCAAAGTTCTACATGGAACTCTTGGATTCAGCACAACTTAAATCTTCGTATTGGTGGCGCTATGTGGACGATACGTTCGTCATCTGGGGTCACGGAGAAACAGCTCCGAGAGAATTTCTAAGCCACCTCAATAGCGTCAACCATCAAATTCACCATGGAGAAAGAACGGGACGGAAAATTGCCATTTTTGAACGTCATGGTGAACAGGAAGGAGGATGGTACACTAGGCCACAAGTATACCGTTAACCGACTCAAACTGACCACTACCTTCACAAGAATTCCAACCACCACCCAAGAAAAAAGCGCTCTATGATCAAAACCCTAGAACTTTGGCATTTGAACACAACATTTCAGGCTAATGGCTACACAAAACGCGAAATCAACAGAGCATTACACCCTAGGAGACGTTCCACCAGTACACAAACAGCCGCAAGCTGTAGAAAGGGCAAGGCTTTTCTCCCGTACATCAGATCAGTCACAGACCGCATCGAAAAAGTACTCAAACGCCACACGTTGACACTGTCTTCAAGCCCACCAAACAAATCTGTAATATACTCCATTCAGTCAAAGACTCTAGAGATCCACTACCCACAGCAGGAGTATATACGAAGGC
Source organism: Hymenopus coronatus (assembly GCA_030762935.1). Classification (NCBI taxonomy): domain Eukaryota; kingdom Metazoa; phylum Arthropoda; class Insecta; order Mantodea; family Hymenopodidae; genus Hymenopus; species Hymenopus coronatus. The sequence goes on from CM060895.1 coordinate 47,315,441, forward strand.
TGATCAACAAAGACAGACTGATTTTTTTTACAGATGTTTATTACTCCAATTCAATGTTTACATGATCTTTTTCAAAGTAATCCCCTCCTACTTCAATGCATTTCTATAGCGTCTCTGCCAGTCCTTGAACACGTGCTGCAGACCATTCTTTGTCAGGTCCTTGAGAATCGCCTCACTTTTCTTGAGCACTGCTTCAGAGTTCTCAAATCGAATACCTCTAAGCTTTGCCTTTAGTGATGGGAATAAAAAAAAAGTCACAGGGTGCAAGATCGGGGCTATAAGGTGGATGTGGTACACAGGTAATGTTGAATCGAGCCAGAAACTGCATGACTTGATTTGCGACGTGAGGCCGTGCATTGTCGTGATGAAGTCGCCACCCAGTCCGAGAAAGCTCTGGTAGTTTCTTTGCACTATGCTTCCTCAGTGTAGCCAATACTGACCTGTAGTATCTGCTGTAACAGTAGTGTGAGCGGGAACTGCATGCTGGTAAATCATTCCATTACAGTAAAAAAAATGTGATCACCATCACTTTCCCTGCAACTCTTTTGGTGTTAGAGAACCTGGCGATTTGCACACTGTGCTGGTTTGTTTTCCTTCAGGATCATAATGATGTAGCCATGGCTCATCAGCAGTGATAATCGATTTAAAAGATGCATCCCCTCCATCAGCAAAGAGACGCAGCACCTCACGGCTTGTCTCCATTGCACAGCCTTTTGTCCGGAAGCCAACAGACGTGGCACCCATCGAGCACAAACTCGGGTCATATGGAAATTGTGCATAATTGTAAACACACTGCCATATGAAATTCTCAGCACTTCACTGAAGTTACGTAATGTTATACGCCGATCCTCTCGGACAATCACAGCAGAAGCCGAAACACCAGGCCCACCTTGCTTAACACTGACAAGTCGGCCTTCTTTGAAGTCCTTGAACCACCTAAACACTGTTGCATGAGGTAGTGCATCTTCACTGTATGCTTGCTTCAGCTTTTCATAAGTTTCGGTGGCTGTATGATTTAAACGAAAACAGAATTTGATTGCGCTGTACTGCTCCTCTCGCGTCACCTCCATTATCTGGTATGCGGAATGCACGTAGGGTCTACAAAATAGAGCATTACTACCAACCTACCGATACGAGAATGCTACCACCTACCGACATTATACATAAAACCCCGCTCTTTTCAAATAGTTATATTACAGATACGAAACTGTCGGTTCAGTGCCGTGGTACAGGGGGTCCCTCGGGACCTTGCCACCCGCATCTGCTCACCGCCGCGCAGGCTCGGTGGCCTTCTTCTTTGAGGGTCACCCGCATTATCTACGACCGGGGACCAACGCCGTTGTTACCTGTGGAGTTGCAGGACCAGGCTGACCTTGAAGCTGCCTTGGCGTTGAGATTGCCCTTATTAGGGCGATTCCTGGTCGTTGAGGCTAGCAGACAGGAACGCCACCGGCCCTGCCGACGCTGCTGTGCCTTTGGGCACACAGGCGACGTCTGCACCTCATCGCCGCGTTGCCACTACTGTGGTACCAACACCACCACCGAGTGCACAGGGCACGATCATCGCCATCGCCGCCGGTTCTGTGCCATCTGCCGTGGCACAGGACACTTCAGCGAGCAAGCTCAGTGCCCTCTTTACCCCAGGAGCAGGCCACCAACCCGGACTACACCACCGCCGACCACTATCATAGACACCACGCCACCTGCACCCTTGATAGACGCAGCGACACGGGACGCCATTCAGGACCTCCACGCGGAGATCCTGAACGTCGGCGCTCGTTTAGCTGCCCTTGAAGAGTTGTGCAGTTCTTCACAGAAAACCTGCAGGACCTTCAAGCTGCCACCACCGCCGCCATCTCCACACTACAGTCCACCACCGCTGAGCTGTGTAACCGGATAGCCAGTGTCCAGGTGCAGCTTCAGAAGGACCTCCAGCCGCGGCAGCTCCACTACGCCGAGCGGTCTCTCTCCAAATTACACACTGGGGCTGCTACAAGAACTGGCACGGAGTCTTGGCTTCAACGCTCAAGACAGCTACGACTGGGGTCGCCCTCCGTGGTGTAATGGTTACCATGCTAACTTCATATACCCAAGGTCGCGGGTTCAAACCCGGGCGAGGACGATGGATTTTTTCGGGCGTCAAAATCCTTAGCATGGCTTCCTTCGGAAGGGAAGTAAAGCCGTGGGTCCCGTGTCGTAGATTTACGGCACGTAAAAGAACCTCAAGTCTGATAAGAGAAACCTCTGAGCAAAATTAAGCGATCTTTCACGCCCAATATAGAATGGGACGCTGAGAACCAAAGCAATTAAAGAGCGTCCATAAATAACAGGCCATTTCGTTTCAGCTACGGCTAGAGAACAGTAGCCAACATTAACTCAATCCTTCACCTCTAAATTCCTCCATTTCTCTCGTAGAATCATCCACGGTGACAGTCTGGGTCTCGGTCAAGGCTGTCTCCCGGCCCTCATTTCACTCCCCTGCCTGAAATCTGCAGTCGGGTATCTATCACCTTGAATCCGCAGGTGCAACCATTCGGTACCGCCTGTCCTTACTTCCTTCTAATACCGGTGGAGGGGTTTTTTATTCGGTATGCCCACATGGGAAACCTCGACACTATGGGCTTGCTCGGGTCAGTCTTTAAGGCGGGTTTTTCCCCTCCACTCGAAAAAAAAAAAAAAAAAAAACCATCACAGTCGCAGTTGAAAAGTACAGTAGAGTACTTGGACCTCGCTGCTGCCACCGAAGATGTCTGCCGTAGTCGCAGATGAAACGTCTGGCAAGGAGGAGCCCAGTAGACCACAAGCCCAGATTATACTATAGCTAGTATTGACACCAGCCGTGAAAGCCTAAGAACTTTAATAAACATACATCCTATTTGATTTTCAACAAGGCATTGTTGTTTATTCAAGCAGTTAAATAATTTCCTCTCTGCCCCTTCTGTATGTTTTGCAATAAAATTACTCTCGCCACGAGCCCCCTACAATGTGATAAAACAAAAATATTTGACTTGCACAAGTTACACAAGATCAAACCTGGGAAAAATATTTGTCATTTCTTTTTAATTGCCTGGGCCTAAATCCGGCATTGGCCCTGGGAATGGAAAAGAAGACCTACTTTTAGCTTTCTTTTCTCACTCCAGTCACGACATATTAAACTGCTTGCTGTAGAAATTATTCTAGGTGGTCAAGGTAATAAAGAGCCACTAGAGCTCATTTAGTCGAAATTCTTTCAAAAGTTGACATTGGGTAACGTATATTATGTTGCCTGAATTGAAGGCAGGTGAAAAAGCATCATTGGTCAGTTAAAAACAAATAAAATTACAATCTGCAAAATTGACTTAGCACTTTGAGATCAATGTGGTTATTAAATATGCATTCCTGTTCTTATATTGGACCATTGTGAACCAAAATATGATATGCTGTAATGCTTCTTGTTCTCACTTCTGTATAGATTACCATTCTTGGGTTATTGTAAACCTGCCTTCATTTTTTGGTAAAACTTGGAATAAGGCACCATACAGTCTATACATGATCAAGAGCTCAGGCTGGATTCACTGTTTATTCACCAATGGAAGCATAATTCAGAAGAAACACATTCCCCAAAAAGTCTTCAGAGATATGCAATGAAGGAGATGAAATGAATGGATGTACACAAAAATAGCCTAACCATAATTTTATCTGAACATAGAAGAGTCCATCTTTGCAAATGACTATAAAATAAATTTCTCATATGCTCTAACGTACATAAGGATAAATACCAATACAGCAATCTTATATAGTAATGTCATCTCTTTAGTCACCTGTTAAAGTACCAAGTGAGCCAAATTTTGCTAAAAGAAAACAAAATGGCGTGTTTACATTCTATAGACACAAAATTATATAGTGAGCTTTCATAGGTGTCAGTTTTGCATAATTTATAATTTCATGTCTATTTCCGAAAACCTAATAGTACTCGTGCATTCTTAGTATATTCATGTTCATTGTATTTACAAAGGTACATTATTGTGTATCAATATTGGCACTGCCTCCTACAGTTAACAAGTCATGTTCATAGAAGTTGCAACACTGCACAGCTGTCAAGTGGTAGGCTTAGAGCAGATGACAAAACAATCTATTATTTAAAATAAGAACTAAAGCTTTCCTGGCGACGTGTTAATTCAAAATCTTCTCGGGCTTCTAGCCAGGTAAAAACTTGGCTTGACACCAACGTTTCGAAGAATTGCATCTTCCTCGTCTTCAGGGTGAACTGCTGAAGACGAGGAAGATGCACTTCTTCGAAACGTTGGTGTCAATCCAAGTTTTTACCTGGCTAGAAGCCCGAGAAGATTTTGAATTAATCTATTATTTGTCATCACATTAGATTTATTTGCTTTCTGTTACTTTGTATACATGCATTCTGGACATAATAAATTATATATAATAAATAATAAATTATATTTATAACAAATAAATAATACATTAATACAAATATGTAACAGAGTTACTGCACTTTAAATCAATAACTTAAAGGTTGAAGTTTTCTTTTCTTGCTGCTCTGGTCAATTGTGTTGTTTACGCACTTAGTATAATTGTTTAAGACAATGTTTACAAGCTTGAAAAATACTTTAGAAATAATTTCTCTGACTTTCTGACCACAGATGCGCTCATCAATGTCACCATAAACCCGTTGGTCTCTAAGATCTGCATACATAGCATAGTAAGAATGCTCTTTTGATTATCTACTATAAAGAATTTACTTGCTAGTCAGAAGAGAATTCATATATTGAAATATAGCAGCAACATGATAAAAATATGCCCATAATTAAATCACTGGGTACTGAAAGTCCTCCTCGTACATAGTCAAAATATGCATCACTGATTTCAGTTCCCTTTCCCTCTCTTAACAGACAAATACGAAGCTCACGCCCCAAAAATTTGCAGCGAAAATGTTTATAAATTTTTCAAAATTATTCACTGCATCTTAATTCTCCAGTTCCAATTTTTTAACTTCATTTCTTCTTCTAATATCCTCTCTCCTGGAATCCGGATCTCTTCTCTCTGTTGGAATAGTGCTACTTAAGTATGATGGCAAATTCTGGAACTTACAGGGTACTGCATTTTCTTTTAATTTAGGTCATCGCAAAGCAAGTTTTGTAACAAATATTTCCATGTTTTCAGTTTGCATTAATATTTATGCAATTTTCGTTAAAATGGGTGGCTCACTCATCTGATGACGATGTTGGACACCAGTCTTTCCGTGGGATATCTCTAATCCACATCTGACTGCTTATTTCTTCTTTAGGGAAGTAACGTGTAGAAACATTGCCTTGCAACTTTACACTGGTTTCATAATTTGACTACATCCAGGAACACAGCACTTTCTAGGCATCTGAAATATATTTCAAAAGATTTTAATTAATAGGTTCTCAAAAGTTTTCATACAGGCTGTGTGCAATATAAGAGAATACTTTCTATTGCAGCTTTTATCTGATTATCACAGCAAGAAATATTATTCGTGAACGAGAAAAAAGATGTTAGTTGTAAATACCTATGATGTAATTATAATATGTATTTGAAAATACATTTAAAAAATACAACTTCAACGTGTTTACTTTCTGCTGATTTCTCACCAATATTACCAAATTTATGAACATCATGACTTGTAGCGTAGCTTACGTCATTATTGCGTAGGCGACACTTGTATACTCTAGAAGGCAGTGATATGGGGAATTGTCTTGCTGCATTGCGCAATTTTTCTGCCTATGTTGGCTTGCCTGATCGTAGCATTTTGTTATTGTATTTTTAAATATAAGTGTTAATTCAACTCAAAATAGGTTGTTAGATCTTTAAAATACAGTTGATGAATATATCAGCCCAAGTTGTTGGTTTGTAAAATATTGCAAATATAAATTGAGATATGGCTTCATCAGAAGAGGCCGTTTCCAATGTAAGTGTTTTTATTTATAAATAAGTTTTGCAGTACTATCATGGAAGGTGGGTATGCCGATGTTACTGAATTGATTGTTCAGTGGATATATTTATTCATACACTTTGCCTTATTAATGCTGGGTCAGTCCATGTAGATATATGTAGGCAGACATAAATATTCGGGTGCAATTTTAGTATTCAGAACATGAACGGCAGATCCTAACCTATATATTGAAGCAGTATATTTCACTGTTTAGGAAGGTATATCTGCGTAACGGCTCTAAATATTATTCCGCCTGCTAGTCGGAATACCAACATCGGAATACTGTATCCGCTGGGTGCCAGCCGCATCGAGCTATGCTACAAACACTTTCCTAATTCTTTATTCAGGGGGTCTCAAAACATGTATTTACGGTGAAATATCGGTGTTGAATTCTTGGGTGAAATACAATACCTTCTCTATACACCATGTGCATAGTTCGAGTAGAGGGTAAAGTTATACGATAGTACTATCATATAAATAACTCGTTGAGAATTGAAACTAACCTTATAATCCACTTCAGAAATGGAATATCCTACCACTACCACCCTGTAAATACATTTTCTTAAATAGCAAAATCCACGAAAATTTTCATGGTGGGGAAAAATTTAACAGCTGTTGCTAGGCGAGAAGTAAGGATTTACAGTCTAGAAACAGTGAGATGTGAATCCTACCTATGCAGATAAGGTCACCAAACAAGAAAGAAAAAAGTGACACTCAAAAGTCAACATTCACACATTAACAATGGAGTGCCAACCCTGTAGCTGGAACATAATATAGTTGGTGAAATCGGTAGAAATTATTAAAACCAAAGTACAGGAGAGTCAATTTATTGACACACATGCAAACCTAACACACCTAATGGTCAATTCACTCGCATGCTTTGGTGGAACCAATCAAATTTATTAAAAACAAAGTAGACGAAAACTAATTTATTTAATACACTGACTTAAGCCTAAGGCAGCGCATGCTCGCTTTGCTCACAGGCTTTGGTGACACCAGTGGCAATTATTAAAACCAAAGTACATGAGAATCAGTATATTAACACACATGCTAACCTAAATCTAACACAGCACATGCTCCCTTCGCTTGCATGCTTTGGTGAAACCAGTGGAAATTATTGAAACCAAAGTTCAGGAAAATCAGTTTCCTTACACACTAACCTAAACCTAACACAGTGCATGCTTGCTTCACTTGAAAAATACTAAAAACTAATTACACGAAAATCACTTATTTACACAACAATAATGGATTCAGAACTCTAAACATACAGAATCACTTTTAGAATTGGCAGGATGGCATATCACAATATTTTTTTTTATCAATGTTTGAAATCTTCATGATGTAAAAAAAAAAGGCAACAAATGCTTTAAAATCAACTATAAAGCCCAGTGACCGAATAACAAACCACCAATGATGGGTCCACTACCTTTTAATAGCTAGTATAAGCTGTTTTCAAATATTGGTAGTTCTGAATTTTGTAATATGAATGTCAACTATGAACGATTTAGACGCCACCTGTCTGATAGCTAGTGAAACAATAGAAATTGTTGCAAAAAACTAAAGCAAACAAATATTTTTGTAAATTTTAATATGAATTGCATATTTAGTTGAAACAAGATATATTTTTTAAACTTTGTAATACGATATCATAGTGAGTAAAAGTGAAAAAACAAATACCTAAATAGTTTTAGTGGTAGTTTAAGTGGTGGAACCAATGTATAGTAATAATGAGTAGAGAAAAGCGAAAATACTATAAATACGAAGGTTAATATTTTGGCTCGAAATCTGACAAAAATGTGAACAATTTACAGCTCACCTGCCTGGGTAGCGTGTCGGCCTCACATTCAAGAAGTTGCGAGTTTGAATCTCGCTTAGGGTGAGTTACGAGGATAATGTCTCTTTTGGGGGTTTCCCTTTTTCCTGAGCCTGTCGAGTAACTTTAAGCTCCATGGACCCTGAGATCATTTGAGCATCATTATATTAATTTCATTCATAGTCCGATATGACTAACTGGTTTAAAGGACGTTAAGCTACAGAAGGGCATGGGGAAGCTCTGTAGTAATCTCATTCTTTTAATGTTAAAGCAGTAAGTAAAGACAAGTATGGCTGCAGTACATGTTTCAAGAGTTATGATTCGATTAGGCTCAGAGGCGCATGAAAAATTATGAGTTTACTTCTGAGCAACGTGGCCTTCCTTAGGGCTAGGCATTTAAAGGTTTGGAATTCAGACAGAATAGGCTTACAACCCTAGGCCTGGTTCACTTTCTGTAAACATGTACCCACAACAAAGGCGAGCGATGAAATATTGCCATTTCAACAAGTTTGATGACTTTATATCATCCTGTTTCTAGATATTGTATTCCTTAATCAAACCGTGGAGACTTAACACTGAGTATCCGCAAGTAGTCTTACAACATTTTTATTGAAAACTGCCATTTAGAATGTTATTAAAACTATCACTTCAAATTAACAATTTTTTGAAATTTGTTCTAAACTAATAATGATGATAATAATCACAACAGTAATAATGATAACTGCAACAATAATGGTGATGATAATGATGATGATAATAATAATAATAATAATAATAATAATAATAAAAAATTCATTGATCACCATCAGTCATTTTAACCACGAGCCTACTGCCAAAAAGTGTAATGAAATTATCTGAAAAAGTTTATTTTAATTAACATAAAGGCGATAGAGAAATAATCTTTCATGTATTATTTAATGTCTTTTGGTTTTTTAATGTCCTTTATTTTCAAACGCACACACATTCACACTCGCATGCTGATGGTTAATCTGGAGTGATAGTTTTAATAAAATTCACATGTTCACTCGCATGCAATATGAAGAACAAACATAAATACTCATTCTAAAGAAGTAATAGAATACTGGACAGAAGCATTTGGATTTTAATTCTTCACCATTAGACCTTTCCAGAAAACTGATTATCCATTGATTTTCCGCATTTGAGTTTTACTTATAGCATGTCTTTCTTAATTGTTCCTATAGCTCAATGGAATTCAGGACTGGAGATTGTGATGGTGTATGTATAAGATGTGGAACATGGTACAGATGCTATAATCAAACTACTTATACAGTGTGTTTGGTATCATTTTCTTGCTGGAAATAACAGTTTCCCAGCAATCCTAATTCTGAGCACTGTATTTCAAATGCTCTTTAAGTATACATATAGTTATTCATGGTACCATCTATAAAAACAGATTCTCTACTCCTACAGATGATATGCACTTCCAGACCATTAAACTACCTGCACCATGTTTTTCTGTACCCACTATATTCGTTGGATCCCATTCAGTATTTGGTTTCCTCCAACTAAGATTATACCATCATTGCTGTAAATATTAAATTTACTTTTAGCAGACCTCTGAATATCATTCCAGAGTTCTACACCTTGTGACACACATGTTTTTGCAAAATTTTTTCTCTTTTTCTTATTTACTCTATTTACGTATGGGTTCTTCCTTGGCACCTTTGCATGGTAATCGGCACTATTCAGCATCTGGTGATTGTAAGTGAATGAACTTCTTTACCAATCGATTCCTTCAGCTGATCTTCAGTTTCAGGTAATGCAATTCTTTGAGCTTATTCACCACATTAATCATAGCTCTTTTGTTGCTGCTATTAGTTTGGTAGACTTGTGGTTCTAGATAAATTGACAAGTATCTGCTGCTTTTTGTAGAGCTGAACTGCACTAAAAATTGTTGACTTCTGTTTACCATTTGTTCTCTCTGCGTAAGTTTTTCCCTTCTGTGTGCAAAGTTATAATTTTTCAGTCCTCAACATGGTTTTCTTTGTTTTGCGATACATATTTGCCCTTGGTAAGAAGCAGCTGGGTAAACTGGAGGTTTTGAGTACCAGTCCCATACTGTACGCAGGAGATAGCACTAAGCATGATAAGCACACAAATTATACTGTTTACCAGGTGCTTTCTCTTCTGCATAGCTGTTTTATGAATTCTTTTACCCAATGGGGCATGGTAATTATGTCAGGAAACTGCTCACAGTTCTTTATTATAAAGAGATACTGTCATTGTGCAGGATATGACATGAGAGCAAGCACTAGGCTGTTTATTGCAATTATCCAATTATGGTCATAATATCAGTTTCAAAAGGTGTTATCATTTATAGTATTTGTGTACATTTTCCCAAAAACTTCTGCCTGCCTCTGTTCATGGCCTAAAACCAAAATATCTTGGAATTCAAAAATAGTTTAGAAATAATGTTTTGATGGAATATGAAAATATTATTGATAGTTTGTAAATTATGGGCATATGTCTTAAAATATGCATTTGTGTATATTGTTCTCAACATTGTACATAACTTCAACACAAATGATTTTTATATTTATGAAGGCAGTAGCTATGAAATGTCATTGTGCCAACTTTTAAGTTCCTATACATTATATATTTTCACATAAGCTCCCGTATAGGCACAAATCAATATTTTCATCATATTGCATACTATTTCAGTACCAAAATGTGCAGGATACACACTAAAACATGTTTGTAACACTTATTCATGTATATATTTTTTTTACCTATAATGTGTTTATAATTATAACTTTTTCACTTATGCTTCACTTTGCTTGTCGCCCTCCATGGTGTAATGGTTACCATGCTGACTTCATATACCCAAGGTCGTGGGTTCAAACCCGGCAGAGGATGATGGATTTTTTCAGGTGTAAAAATCCTGGTAATGTTGCCGTTTAAGGGTCAATTGGCTGCCTAACGTCAGGCAGCCAACCTTTGCATCTGAAAGGTGCAATGTTCAGCGTAATTGAGCATATATAGTTGGTTTTGCGAAAAGGAGGGAAGGCAGTGCAGTCATACGGTAGTGTGAAAAGCATGAAATTTGCAATTAACAGTATATGCCTTACGAAGCGTAACCATAGCAAGGTGGGGAAACCCAGAAATATATATACAATGAGGCAGTGCATTCATAAGAAGGTGTCGGGAACGCTGAAATTTGCAATTATATGCGTCAGGGGGCACATATACTGTTCTTCTGAATATCTCCTACTTCTCTCCACCTCTTTCATATTTTCTTCAATGACAAAACAGCCCTTTTTAAGGCTACCAATGACATAACTAAAGATCAAGTAAATCTGGTTGGGCCGACAGTTATTCTTACAACTAATAATCATCATCATAATCATCATACTATCACCACCACCAATAATAATAACAATAATATTAGTAAGAATAATAACAATAATATATTATAATAATAATAATAATTTTATTTACTACTAATGCCCCTGTTTTCATTAAAAAGAAACAAAGCAATCGATAACTTCTTATTTAACAGTAGCTTGGTGCATTAAATTTCTCCATTTAACCCAAAATATTACATGATCAAACGTAGTAAGAGCACCGCAATTGCAGTGTGACATAGATGGGGTTATCTTTATGTTTTGATGAAATCGCCTTTAGCTAGCTCATGTACCACATAACCTCAAATAATCAACATCTGCAATAAGTAGAATTAATGGTGTATGATAGATGCCATCGTCTTCTAGAATTGCCAAGGCCCTTCGGCTACATCATATACCCGCCATTTAGCAACATATAACCGTGCTACTACTGCCATCTTGCGGCTATTGTTCAGTTCCAAAGCGGGTTTTCAACTTCTAAAGTTGGTATGGTTTTGCAGCATTGCGCGGCCAACTTACCCTTAAACGGCAACATTACCAAAATCCTTAGCATGGCTTCCTTCGGAAGGGAAGTAAAGCTGTTGGTCCCATAAAAGAACCTCAAGCCTGATAGAGAGGCCTCTGAGCAAAATTAAGCTGAGAAACACAGCAGTTAAAGTGCATCCATAAATAACACATCATTTCCATTTTTTCACTTTACTTCATAAACATAAAGGTTGTTCTGCCCAAGGCATCAGAGCACCTGACTTTCTCTCTCCAAGTGCTGACAACATTCACAATCTGAACATAGCAGAAGTGGCATAGCATAGTTGAGGACAGAAAGGCCTAACCCACAAAAGTAGTTGAGGGCGCTAAGTCACAAAGCACACAAAGGGATTGAGGACCCTAAGCTGCAAAGCAGACTTGAGGGATCTGTGAAGCCAAACCTCAATGAACTATGGCATAGCTGTAGGATAGTTGAGGCCTAAACCCACCCAAATTACAAAAATAGAACATTTTCATAGGTTGACAGCATTGATTTACCACTAATTTTGGTGCTCATAGAGACAAGGTAGTTGATAATGGCATAATTTTGCTGTATATAAGTAAGCTTGCAAAAAAGGGTGGATGGGTGGGTAAAATGACTGTGAGCTACATTATCTGGCTAATATGTTCCTTGTTCCTTCAGATTATACAAGAACCATTGGAGCTCGTAAGTTTTTAGCTAGAAAAACTATTATCTCTAGGTTTGGGAGTGAAACCTTATTTTCTGTGCATTACTGGTTATTTTCATGTTTCCATTATTTACAATTTTATAACTTGAAACACGACCTTTTAATTTGAATGATATTTTAAAATCAAAACCAGTTAAACATGTGCTTATTACAAAAATGTTCATGGTAAAAGTAACTGGGGTTATAAATATAAATAACTGGAACCATGACACATTGTCAACAACCCATTACTTCTCCATTATTGGCTTGTCAAGCTATGTGTCATACAGTACTCTGTCTCCCTGAAGAGCTGTCAGCAAAGTTATAACTTCTCAAGGGATTTTACATGAACCAGAAAAGTTTTTACAGCAATTTTTTAAAATTATACTGTGGATGCTGGGCTTTCCTTACACAGTTTTTAGTCTCTCAAATCTCAGTGTATTTAATAGCTGGGTTGCTACACCATGCTTCTCTTTGGTGGTGAATGCAAAAGAAATTCCAATAATGCTACTTTGCAACCATTCATAATGCTCTCTGGGGATTATCCGAGTTTCCTGAAGACTAGCATAGGGAGCAAGTCTCAAAGTACCTCCTATACTGTTACAAGGGTCCTTTCCATAGTTTTTTGGTGAAGACATGCCAATCAACTCATACTTGAAAATCTGTCTATGTCTGCAGATTAACAAATTTTTATTCTTTTCCTAACCTGCTGCCCTATCACTGAAATAGTTGGTCAGTGGCTCAGTTGGTTAGGCAGTGGATCCCAGGATTGTGACTTTATAATGTGATACTTAAAAGGGACAACCCCATGTTAGTACTGGCATGTAGAAGAATTTCTGCGGCACAAAATTCCGGCACACCAGCGACGCTGGTAACAAACATGACAGCATTGTTAACAAACAAAATATCTTTCATTTATACTGTAATATTAAATCTTATTTGTGTGAAAGTTGCTGTTGTAGATAGGCAGTCAGCTGTTTTTGAAAAACATTGAGTATTCAGATATATTTGGAAAAGCATGTGAGTTCTGGATCATTGTAGTAAATAATGAATGGATGGATATTGCTTGAGACTTGTTTCAGTGACATCCTATAAGAAAATTGTAATTTTCAGAGCTGTCACCAATAACAATGAATTCCCAATGCGTACTGAAGTTAGAACTTCTGAAATAATTATACTTCCTGGGCATTTTTCACATATGTCTAGATAACAGTTTTGAGAGGGACTCAAGACAAACCATTTTTCATAATGAAAACTAAAACTGCTTATTTAATTTTCATCCCCATATTTTTATTATTACTACCCTATTATTATTACTATTATTATTGCAGACTTGTTAACATCAGTTTGGTTTTAAAAAATCTGATGTGTTCCATTCACATGACTTTCTCTACAGCTCTGCAACAAATTATTGTTAAAAAGCTTATCCTTCTATTTACTTCATGCTAATCATGAAAAAAGTAGCAGAAATAGTCTTATTACGTACTTATAAGTAGAAAGAAAATGAGGGAGTTAAAGTGATAGTCAAAAGCTGGTTGCTATGTGACTGAAGTTCCTTTGTTTGTATGGGCAGGAGTTGACAAATTCCTGTATGGGAAATTTTTCAAAACTGAAACCTAAAACAAGGAATATCTAAAAAATGATCAACTCCACGAAAAAACTATATATAACTTAAATTTTGTGTTTTATCGTGCTCTACATTTTTTGTGTGGTAAATTTTTATCCATCTCTTACGGTTTAGCAGTTATGCAAAATTCAGCCAGAATAAAGTAGTCTACAGAGGCTATTTCCAGAAAATTCAAGATATATATTTTATTTGTCTTTAATATATATTTTAATCAAAATTGTTAAAGCCATTTTTGAGAAAATCAAAATTTTTAAAAAAAAATTCCATGTAAGTGTTATTAAGGGTAGTTGGGGGTGGGGAGATTTTATTGAAAATCATTATGTCGCATCCTTGGAAGATACCAAACTTAAATACCAAGTCTTTCGTTTTTGAGCTATGCTGCCCACAGACACAAACAGGCACAAACTCAGACCTTTTTCTAAAAATGTGTTGTTTTTTTTATCCAGGGGGACCAAAACATATATTTCTGGTGAAATCTCAGTATCAAATTTTTGGGTGGTACACAATACCTTCTCTATCCACTATGTACATAATACGCGTAGAGAAAATGAAAATAGTACATATAAGGAGTATCGTTGCAAACCATATTATGTCCAAAAAGGGAACATCTTACAGGAGAGGTAAAAATGAATTACCTACATTTAAACCATGGGAGGTATTTCAAAACTAACAGTCACAAATCTTGTCTGTGCATGTCTCAAATGGAATTGTATTAACAAACAAAATATTTTTTTTCAAAATTCAAGCCTTTGTAATTAGAGAATTAATATTGAGCCTAACGTGGATTGGTACTGTTATGTTTGTAAATAAGAAAGCAACAACTTCAAACTGAAAAACTTAATACAATTAGTAGGTATTATATAAAACATAATACAGTTACTCTTGAATGGATAACATATGTTACATTCATGTTTATCTTTGACTAATACATTTTGCTGCATTAAAAATATGTGTTTCTTATAAAAATGTTTAATTGTTTGCAGTAACTCTTAACAAGAAATTTGCTTAACTCAAGAAACAACCTTCTAATATTAAAAAGAAATTAATAATAAATACTAAGAAGAACCTGGTACTTTAGTACTATTGCTTTCTTTATGTTCTCCCCTAGGTTCTACGTCTTTTTGAATGGATACAAAAATTAACAGGGAAAGCTGACTATCTTGTTCTGCTATGTTTTTATTTCAGACACTTTCTTTTGGCCATGAGAAGAAAAGATGTAGATATACTGCAACAATTGAAGTGAACCTCTTTGTGCTGGCATGGAGCTTTAAACATAGTCTAGTCAGAGTGTTATCACAATGCCTGAAGAAGAAATTGATAACTATTTACTCAGTACTATTGTTACTGAAAGCTTTGTATTAGTACAGTAAAAGCAATAATACAATGAATAACTGAAACTATATGCTACTTGTGTGACCTGTATATATTCCGGACAAACTTTCGGTTTCACCTCACGCATGTTGCTATTTGCTACAGGACACAGCTGTTTGGATTGATTTGCGGGAAAAAGATATGATTCAAGATGTGTCCAATGACACACTATTGGAGATGATACATGACAATAACATAAGACATAAAGATTACCAATATTGATATGTTTTTCAACATATACCTTTCCTGAAATTGCAATTGCTTTGACTACTTTTACTGAGCATCTGTTTCCTTCGACTTCCTTTGGGCCCCTAAATTTCACTTTCACCCATTGTAAAAAGCAGTACAAACTAACAGAATGCTTCTTACACTTAAAGCTGATCAAGATATCAGTTTAACCAGCTAATGATCTTCAGGGTAACCATCCTGAGAAAAATGGATGGATATGTTTATTGTGAACTTGGACATAATATGGTTTGCAACAAAAGTCATTTTTCACATGCCATTTACATGATTATAAAATGTGATTTTACACAATGAAAGAGTATGCTAGAAACTATGTGAATTCATGTAAAACTTGATTTCGTCCAGGGGTAGACATAATATGGTTTGCAACAATTACTCCTCATATGCAAACAGTTCCAGCTGCATCTGAGAGTGTAGAGTATTTTCATCTCAAGGATGCAAAATGTGGAACCAATTTTAAAGCCTAGATGCCTATCCTGAAATTCACTGTAAAGTTCCTTAAAATTGGTTAAAATCAGTTATTTTTGCTTATTCATTTCTTGGAATTCTCTTTAAGTAAGTTAGTTTTTCATGCTAGTCATAATTTGGCTTATGTCTTCTACATAAAAATTAACAAATCTTGTAGCATCCTCAGGTACATAAATGGCAATAATATTTTCTTTTGGGCACTGAGATATTTGTACTGTTTAGTTACCACTGTAAAGTATCCAATTATCTTACTATTTTAGACATTTTGTAAAATTTCAGTACAATACAACACCCACTGAAGCTTTACCTTAGACTTTTGATGCAATTAGCAATATCCACTGCAAAGGCATGCAATATTGAATACTGATCTCCAACCAGAGAACAACCTCGAGAGGAATTAGCAGGCTTTACACTTTCACTGTAAGCATAAAGGGAAATGTGCAGTTGCCACAATTGATGACTATATTCTGTCTATTATATCACGTCACATAAACCTTAAACACAAATTATCCTTATTACTTTATTTTCTTTACCTCATACATACTAGGTAGACAATGTTTTACATTCTGCTCAAAAACTTAACAGATTTTACTGGAAATACAAATTTTGGAGTCCTCTGACTCCAAAAGAAGGTCTGTATATGTAAGTGTGCTAATGAGAGAGATGAAACAATTTTGAACATTTTGATTTTCCCCCCCAAAAAATGGCTCTAATGTTTTTGATTGAAATATATATATAATATATTTTCATGGCGAAACATATATCTTGAATTTTTTGGGAATAGCCTCTGAAGTCATCTTCATTCCAGGTGACTTTTACATGACTCATAAGTTATAATAGATAGACAAAACTTAACTCCACACAAAAAAATTGATATCTTTAAAACACACAATTTATGCCCTATTAGTTCTTTTTTGTGAAGTTAATCATTTCCGAAACATTTCTTATTATTGGTTTAAATGTTCCAGTACTTATAATTTTTCTTAAATGGGAAGCTGTCATTCATTTTCCCTTTCTTTTTTTTTCTTTCTTTTTTCTATTCCTGGCCATGCTAAGAGACTGAAATTTCATAGTCATCACATAGAAACCAGCTCTTGAAAGATACAACTTAATACTTTAGCATTGCATATTCATTTATTTTCCATTTACCTTCAAGGAAATAAATAAAATAATTTTGTTGATGCTTATATTAAGAAGTATGAAGTAGATAGATAAGCTTTTGTAAGAACATTTGTTGCAGACTAAGTAGAGATAGTCATGCAAATGGAACTTATCAGATTTTTTGTAATGTAGTAACTAACACAGTTCAGCTATCTCCAATATGAAGTTTATGTGGTAACACTGGCATGTATTTATCTTGTAGAAAATAAAATATATTTAAATATGAAATAATATAATCAAATAATTTGATTTAAAATATATATGTTTATTTGTGGCAGTCACTGTTCACTCTTATCATAAAATATTATTTTTAATAATGTATATTAGATTATAAATATGCTCATTTCTCTTTAGAATCATATAATTTGTTTTGTTTTTCGGAAAATCCATTAGTTTATTCATACATTTGTCTTTAATGTAAACAAGTAAACGCTCATGAAGTTCTTCCCTTCACTGTCGGTAAACCACTAATGTTAAAAGTTGCATTTTAACTACGTTGTTTTTTTTTACACGTTTGGTTTAAATCACGCCAGCCTGCCCACAGAGAGCCTGGAATCAAACCCAGGACCTCTGGGTGAGAAGTCAGCTCGCTGACCACTCAACCACGGGCAGTCTTCTGTATGATATTGTTAACATACTAAAATTCAAAAGAAATTGGATACCTTGTTCTCAAATTGTGAACAAAAAGTCCCCGTTATAATTAGGTAATGTAAAATAGAAATGATCACATTCTCAAGGAGTTTGGAAGCTAATGAAGTAGATTAAAAAAGTTTTCACCACATATGAAAATGAGAGTAAAAGCTTGCAGAAACAATATCTGTATAGTTCTTTTTTCTTCTTTTTCCTTCTACATTTCAAATGTGATTATTCAAAAGCTGCTTTCATCTACTCAATGCTGCTAACAAAATATTTTCAATTTATGGTTCTACAGAACAAACATAAACCTCAAACATTTTAGTTGCTGCCTAGACCATGTACAAGAAGCTTTTAGAACTGATTTAGTAATTATTTACCTTAACACAAGTGAGTGATTTGTTTTAAATCATGCTAAATATCTGTTATAATACCCTAATGATGTTTTGGGTGCAACTTTTGGTGCAAAACCCAGAAATAACTGTAAAAAAAAGTTAAACCAACCCCACTTGTTCCTTGCACCATTTAAGTCTTCATTCTTATTTTCAGCTATTCACTTCCCATAATCATCCACCTCTTATGCTATATTCTCATCCTGATATATTCACAGCTCAAGATTCCCTTATCTGCTGTTTTGTTATGTGGGATCCTAAGCTTTCGTTAATTTTTTTATTCATTTTGAGGTTCAAATCCTTCTATGATTTTGGGGGGAGGGCAAGCAGCTTTATTAAGGAAATCATAAAAGGTAAGTTTATTCCATGATATATATTTTATTCTGTGAGAAAATATCAATTTCAAATCAAATAATAATGTATAAAATAGACAGACAAGTGTATGCAATTGAAAAACAAAAGAATAATAATTGGTAGGGGTTGGTTAATTGACATCCAAGGAGATCATTTCAAATGAAACTTAGTTTGGGTTTGTGTGAAAATCTCTTTGATTACATTTATGTATGGAAGGTAAGATTTTACAGTTTTTATTTTCTCTGTCACATACATTATAGGTAGAGAAGGTATTGCATTCCTCCCAAAATTTTGATATCAAGATTTCACTGGAAATACATATTTTAGGGTCCCCTGGATTCAAAAGAGCATTTTTACAATGTGTGCATGTGCATGCATTGTGTTTGTGTGTTTCTCCCTCAAAAATAAAAAGTCCACTAAATAATGTTATTGGCCAAACAGGAGTCAGTCTCTGAAGATGAGAGCAAATGCTTCTAGAAAGTGATCAGACAACAAAAATGAAAGTGATGCAGGTGTTTCTTTTCTCACTCAAACCTTCTCTTAAATAATTAATAGTATTTGTGTTGCTCTCCCGGGTGCATTTGAAAAACAGTTAACCTTAAATAAATGGAAAGCATTATGCAGCACTGAATATAGTGCACTATATTAATAACACATGACCAAAACTAGTATTTGTGCCAAAATTTTCAGCTCAAGTGATTACTGGTGTGTGTAAGAACTGTGAAACAAAGGCACACTAGTGGTAAAATGAAATGGCGTGTTATTTATGGACGCTCTTTAACTGCTGTGGCTCTCAGCGTCCCATTCTATACTGGGTGTGAAAGGTCGCTTAATTTTGCTCAGAGGCCTCTCTTATCAGGCTTGAGGTTTTTTTACGTGCCGTAAATCTATGACACGGGACCAGCGGCTTTACTTCCCTTCCGAAGGAAGCCATGCTAAGGAATTTTACACCCGAAAAAATCCATCGTCCTCCGCCGGGTTTGAACCCGCGACCTTGGGTATATGAAGCTAGCATGGTAACCATTACACCACGGAGGGCGATACACTAGTGGTATTGATACGTTCTTGGCAATTGACATCATTAACAAACAACTTTTTTATTTTCAAGTGATAAAGGAAAAAGTGTCACCTTTTCTATCTCCTTGTTTACTTCTTTCTTTCAAGGCTTCCCCTTGGGGAAATAACATATTGCTCGCTGGTGTAGAAGAAGATTGCAAAACTTTGATAGAGGAATTTAACACAAAGTCAACTGTTCGTTTTGTTGAATTTGTAAACATATGGAAAGAAATGAAGTTTGACACTATTTTCCAAGGACGTGAGAGCTTTATAGATTTATTGGAATTCACAGAAGGGGTAAGTACCTGAAATATATATTTTCTAGTTTGTTTGTTGTTGGAGCTTCTTATTCCTCTTGCTTGCCAATATGTTCAGCTACCATCACAACCAAATGTGCATTGTGTGCATTTGTGTTGCCTGCTGCCTTCAGTTTAATATGAAGTTTGGAGTATATTGATACTAATTTTATTCTTAATTTAATTAATTATGCAATCTCCTTTGAGTTTACAAATCTTCTGCACTTGAGTTTGCTTTAAGGTTGATGGAGAGTGTATATGAATAATAGAAGAACATTTCAATGCACAGCTGAAAGCCAGTTGCCCTATAGAGTTGGCTGTGCCCTTACCTTCTGTGTGCAAGATTGCAGATTTGGTTCTGCCCCACAACTATTATATTACAGTGTGCTTATATAGGACAGTCACATATCAGAGATTATCAGCATTTAAGAGAATTTCTGTGGGACAAAATATTATGTATTTAATAATCACAATGTATACAGGCTGATTGATTAGATCACTTAGTATAAAATTATTCTTTTGTGTTGTGAGAAAGTGATAGTGTTCTTTGTGTGCATTTAAACAGGTAATACAATGAACAATACTGATCACAAATTTCACATGTATATACAGTCTCTGGATTTATCATGAAAGCCTTTCCTATTACAAATACAGTAGTGAAACTAACACACAATGCAATGCTGTCTTCCAGAATGGCATTCACTACTCAAATATTAAGTCATCCATTAGAACTGTACAACTGCATCTTCATGTGAAATATGCTGCAGATTAAAATTCTTAGTGGTTCAAGAACATCCAGGAAGCTGGTTGCCTACACAACCAATGAATTGAATGAATCTGCCTGAGACTGCTGAAGAAATTTTTAATTGCACAGGTCTGAAATTAGAGATGTCATAGTCATCTGACATACTCATTGTAAACATTAACAATAAAACCATATACCAAGTATTGTAAACACTGAAACCAAGAGATGTCTATCATTTCCAATTGTATATGTATTTTCAAGAGCTGCTAAAAGAAACCCAATTTTTACTTAAAAGGCACTTCTCAGGCATCTGGCATGGTGATCTGTCATAATGTATGCGTTTAGATGCGCAAATTCCAGAACTGATGGCGAGACATATCTATAATTCCACTAAAGTGAATATATATTTTTGCAGTTCTTTCAAAATGTTATTTGCTAAAACAAACTGTAACCACTGCAGCACACCTAGACTAGCAGCCAGAAATACAAGACGATAGTGAGAGCTTCATTTTGCAACAAGAAGGGGCTCTGCCACTTATTTTTTTTTTTATCTATATATTATCATCTCAATGCTAATTGAATTCACAATATTACTCCCGTATTTTCCAGTATCTCCTAGTCTTTCTTCTGCTTCATCATCATCATCATCATCATCATCATCATCATCCATATCTCTCTGTCTGATAACTTCCTGTATTTTTAATGTCGAAGGCCCTTCCTGTTTACTTGTCATTTGTATATGAAAGCATTCTTTGATAATATTGCTATCTTCCAGATTGGAAATTCTGTATAAATATTTCATAGCTTTTGTGTTGATTCTGATGATTATGGAGCACCTCCAAGTTCTTAATGTGCTGCCTGATTCAGTGATACTATTGGTAGGCTTTAAACATATTTACAATTGGATCATTTGATTATTTTAACCTTTCTCTAACCCTCATACCTCTGCCCCAAGCAACATTTGTTTTCTATTGAGACTATAAATTCCTTCAAGCCATTTGACATTTAAGTCCAACAATTTTCTTAGATATGATCTTGAGATAAGACTTCTGAAATGTAAGAAAAACAGCTTTAAATATTTCTTTAAAAACTGCATAATTATCACTAGCTTTATGTGTTCAAGAGTTTAAAGCTCTCTTCTCTTATGATAATCATCAAATAAACAATGATTACACTGTCATTTCAGTTGCTGGCAATTGCAAAAGGATTTTGTCTACCACCAAATACTTTTCGTGTTAGGATATGTGGGATTTACCTTTTGTACTCATTCTACTATATACAGCTGACAAAGGAAGGTAAGTGCCAGAGCATGCATTCTTCTTTAACAGTTCCACATATTTAGATGAACACTTATCCTAAATACTGTGAATGTATTATTTTTTTTCTCTAGCAACAAATAAATTTGTTTTATCAAGAACGTATATCATGAGGCTCAACTTTGTTACAAAAATTGTATTTATTTTAAGGCTAAAGATGACCAATTTTTAAATTTTTACTTTCTCTAGCCCCGTATGTACAATGTGCATAGGGATAGAGAAGCATTGCATTCCACCCAAAAATTCAATGTCGAGATTTCACCGGAAATACATGTTTTAGGACCCCCTGAATCCAAAAAAAAAACATTTCCAGAAATAGGTCCGTGTGTGTGTCTGTAAACACGATAACTCAAAAACGAAAAGTAGCTAAAATACCAAACTTGGTATTTAAGTTCAGTATCTTCCAGGGATGCGACACGAAGATTTTGAGAAAAATCCCCCCACCCCAAACTACCCTTTACATGGAACTTTTTCGAAAATTTTGATTTTCTTAAAAATGGCTCTAACGATTTTGATTAAAATATTGTATATTAAAGATATTTACCTGACAAATAAAATGTATATCTTGAATTTTCTGGGAATAGCTTCTAAAGACCGGTTTATTCTGGATGAATTTTGCTTAATTTGGCATAACTAATAAACCGTAAGAGATAGACAAAAACGTACTATACAAAAAATGTAGGCCTTGTTAAAATACACAATTTACGTCATATACATTTTTTTTCGTGGAGCTTACCGTTTTCGAGGTATTCATTGTTATTAGTTTCAATTGTGAAGTACTTATACTTTTCTCAGACGGGAGTGTCCGTTTTACTTTTGTTCTACTCCTGATCAAGAAAAGAAGGGATTTGTAATGACAATCGCATAAGGACAGCTTTTAAAACATTTGACTATCGTTTTAGCCTAGTGTATTCCCTTATTTTCTTCCTATTTATATGGAACTAAATAATAAGAACATTGTGCTTATGAGTACCACGATTAGCAAGGTGCAGAAGGAAGAAGAATGTTATGTAAGAAGTTTGTAGAATGGCTAGAGAAAGTCATGTGAGTGTAACAAATCAGATTTTTTTTATTTCACTAATTAATTGTTAATACATTCAGCTTTATGTTCCCAAAGTTTCATAACCTAATTCGATTTCTTTGTGGTCTAAATAAATTAAAAACTTAGGACTTGTCATGCCACACCCACTTTTTCTACTTGCTTGATTATCAGCTTTGATCCCTTGTTTCTCAACATTTCTTATAGGCAAACATAGTTATAAATATTTAGAAGCTATGTTTTACTTTCTTACCTGGAAGAAAAAGCTGACTGTAGTTATGGTGGATTTTAGGCTGTATCTAAAGTATGTAGATCACTCCGCAAATAAAACAATCATACAAAATTTCTTTTCTCGTTTTCTCAGGTTTATAATTTTTCACACTTATGTACCTTTTTCTTGGAAACTATTTGAGATATTGCAATGAAATGTTGTACACACATATTTCAGTCCACAATGAATGTTTTGGCGCAGCTAGTTTTCTTTTGATTTAGATTCTATAGGTATTGTGCTATGAAATACATAATAATTTGAATTAAAAAAACTCACATACCTTGAAAAATACTTTATAAAGCATTGAAGGGAGATAGAGAAAAAAACTCTGCGCCAAAATATAGCATAATTCTAATACTTTATGTACACTTGTTTTCAAGCAACTTCACCAAAGGGATATTAAGAAAAAGGTACATAAGTTTTTTGAAGTTTTGAAAATTCCAAAGTAGTGTAATTTATTTATTTGTTGACAAAATTACTTATAAAATAGCACAGTCATAGAAGAATTCAAGACAGTTAACTGTGCAAAATTCCATTGCTTTAGATAAAAAACTACGGCCATGGTAGAATTTTTGTTGTGTCAAGGTATTTCTGCCTACGTCCCCCCTTAAACATTATTAAAGGAACATCCATTTTTATTTATTTTTACTTTCTCAACTTCATACATAATACATAAACAGAAGTGTTGCATTCCATTTAATTTGATACCAAGGCTTCACTGGAAATACATATTTTAGTGTCCCTGTATCCAACAAGAAAAAAAGGGGGGGAGGAAATTGAATAATGTGGCATGTGTGTGCATGCATGTATATTCAGGGTAATTAAAAATGAAAAGTTGATGAAATACCAAACTTGATATTTAAGTTCAGCCTCTTCCAAGAATGAGAAACAAAGATTTTCAAGAACCCCCCCCCCCCCCACCACAAACTACCATTTAAATAGAAAATGTTTTTGAAAATGATGATTTCATTAAATTACTGTGTATTACAGATACTTATATGACAAATAAAATGTATATCTTGAATTTTCTGGTAAAGCCTCTCAAAATCACTTCATTCTGGATGACTTTTGCATAACTGGTAAAATGTAAGAGACAAAAACTTATTATTACACAAAAAATTTGAGCTTGTAAAAACATACAATTTGTCACACACAAGTGCGCGCACACCTCACACACTTAGGAAGTTGTCATCCATTATTCCTGGACATCTAAGAGAACAGAGTTTCAAAGTCCTTCACATAGCGACAGCTTTTAAAAGATTATCGCTTTAGCCTAATGTATTCCTTTATTTCCCTTCTACTTAAAAGTAACTAACTAATAAGATCATTTCTGCTAATGTTTACCTAGATTAGGCTAATGCTTAATCTCAATTAGCATGATAGAAATAGAAAAATTATCTTTTAAAACAATACATTTTTGTAACACAGGTTGAGAAAGTCATGTGAATGGAACATATTACATTTTTAAATATCTGCTGTTTTGACTCCTTCCTTCCACAAAAACCCTGGAGTCTTATTGTCTGTAATAATTGCCTTCCATCTTGTCCATAACCTCTTCTGCAAACATACTATTATTTTATCTATATCATGCTAATCGAGATAAACATTAGCAGAAATTGTCTTATTACTTGCTTCCTTGTAATCAGAAGGGGAATAAGGGAATGCAGTAGGCTAAAGCAATAGTCAAATCTTTCAAAATCTTGCCGCTATGTGAACAATGGAAGTTTGGTTTACTTTGCATGGCCAGCAGTAAAAACAAACGAAATATGACATGGAAGGTGAGTTCTTGTTTTAGAAAATTTGCATACTTTAAAATTGAAACCAATAACAGGAAATATCTTGGAAATGGCCAACTCTACAAAAAAGAAGTTCATGACAAATTGTGTGTTTTAATGAGATCTACATTTTTTATATAGTAAGTTTCTGTCTATCTCTTAGAGTTTACCAATTATGCAAATTTCATCCAGAATGAAGAGGTCTTCAGAGGCTATTCTCAGAAAATTCAAGATATACATTTCATTTGTCATATAAATATCTTTAATGTACAATATTTTAATCAAAATTGTAAGAGCGGTTTTTGAGAAAAACATTTCCAAACATTTTTCCATGTAAAGGGTAGTTCAGAGGGGGAGATTTTCTTGAAAATCTTCATGTTGCATCTTTGGAAGATACTAAACTTAAAAACCAAGTTAAATATAAACAGGAGTGTACTTTTTCATATGAGTTAGATGGAGTACTCAGCAATGGCGAAAGGGAAAGTACTCGAAAGGAGGCTCCTCCAATATGAAAAATGAGCAGCAATGTGACAACTGCAAGTTGACATCACTGGGGTTCACTATTGTGCCACACCCACCATATTCATTGGATCTTGCTCCATATAATTATGCTCTATTTGACAACATGAAAAATGTGCTGCAAGGTAAAAGATTGGGCAATAATGAGGAATTACAGGCAGCTGACCACAAGTGAATGTTTAGTAGTCCCCAAACATGATTTCGTGATGCAATAATGAAGGTAGTAGCAGTGTATTGACATTGGTAGCGAGTATATTGAAGAGTTCCCATGTACATTGAAGTATGTTTATTAATAAATAAGATACAAAAACTGTTATTGTATTGAAAGAAAAAATGGAATCATTTAGTATGAAATCATATTAGAAGTGTTGTTAAACTAAACAATATTTGGAAATATTTTTAGAAATCAAATTTTGGGTAAATTTGATTATTAAGGGTAGGAGCCCCTTGTTCTTTTTTACTTACACTCCTCACATACATGAGAATCATTTCCAAAAACTCCTTGTAAAACAAAAAAAAAACAAAAAAATTAAGACAAACCTAATGTGCATTTCACACTTTTTGTATTACATATAACAAAATGTGATATTCTTATAGAAAATGTTTTCCACATTTGACACGTATGAATGAATGTATGTCATGAAATAGGCTTGTTTGAAAAACTTACCATGAGAATGAGAAAGAGAAAATACCTAGACTGTGTTTGATAGAACAATTTGTGTCAGTTTCACCAACCAATGTTAATGTGATTTAACATTGAAGTTTACACAAATTCTTTTCATTGAACAATATTAACTGTAACATTGTGCTAAACTTTGTATTAACATCCCCTTACCCCTGTATTAATGCATTTAACAAATGTTAGAATTTTGGATATTGCCAACACAAACTAAGGTGTTGATGTAGAGTTGCTGTACTTGGTTCCTAACTGAAGAAGAGTTAGTTATACAAAATAATGAATTTGAAAACTTTCAAAATAAGGTTTTAAACAGAGATAGCCTATCCATTTGGTTATGAGAAGGGAGTAAATACAAGAGATTAGAATGCTACCAACAGATACATTTCTTTTTCTTCTTTGCTACAAGTATTTATTACGCTGTTAGAATTTCGGATATGGCTGCCACAAACTGAGCTGTTGATGTGGAGTTGCTGTACTTGGTCCCTAACTGAAGAAGAGTTAGTTATATGAAATAATGAATTTGAAAACTTACAAAATAAGGAATTTTAAAGAGAGAGCGAGACTATCGTAGTGGTTATGAGGAGGGCTTTAGAGTAAATACAAGGGATTAGAATGCTACCAACCGAAACATACCACTTTCTCTTGTGCTACAAGTATTTATAACGCTGAGATTTTATGCAATTAAAACTTTCCATGATAAATAATAGTGTTGACATTTCTGTGTTTGGAAGCAGTTATTTCAAGAAGCAAAGAGTACTTTTTTGTTGGGATCTGCTTAATCTTAATTACGATTTATGTTGATTAGATAGAAGCTGGAAAACAATGATGTGTCGCAAATATAAATTAATAAGCTGGAAAGATGAAATGCAACTCTGTGTGTATGTGTGTGTGTAGGGGGGTGAGTGTGTGGGTGCGGGTTGAATGAAAAGTAATGCCTCCACCTTCATTAATTGGGTTTGGATGGGAATATATTTCAATAAATCATACGCAGAAATAATCCTTAGAATGTGATTTTTAATTACCAATATTCACTTTTCCACATAATCACCAGTCAATTGGATACATTTCTGCCAACGATGAACAAGTTTTCTGAAGCCGTCATGGAAGAACTTGACACTGTTTCTGCAACCACAGTCTCACAGTTCTCTCGTCTTCATCAGAAGCATAATGATGACCCCACAGATCGTCTTTCATTATCGGAAACTGATGGAAGTCAGACAGTGCTAAATCTGGACTGTATGGAGGATGCCATATGGTGGTGAGATTCAGTTTCTGAAATTCTGCTGTGGTGGCACATGAAGTGTGTGGTTTGGCATTGTCATGCTGCAGGAAAGCATTTCCCTTTTCCTTTCGAACCCTTTTTAGCTGTCGTTTCAGAGTTTGCAGCATTGTGATGTAATGCTCTTAATTTATTGTTGTTCCACAATCAAGGAAACCAACATGGATAACATCATCTGCATCCCAGAACACTGTGGCCTTGATTTTTCCAGCTGAGGGCTGCATCTTGAATTTCTTTTTCTGGGGTGAGTATTTGTGTCAATATTCCATAGACTGATGTTTCGTCTCCGGGTTGTAATGGTGTACCCACGTTTTGTCTCTTGTCACAATTGAATGGAGAAAGGAGTCACCTTCATTCTCATAATGCCAGAGGAGTTCCTGGCAAATTTCAAGTCTGTGTGCTTTCATTTCAGGAGTCAGCATCTGGGGTACCCATTGTGCACAGATCTTCCGATAGTTAAGCAAAGCAATAATGTGACCCACACGCTCTTGTGAAATGCTGGTTATGCCTGCAATTTCTCTCTGAGTGATATGGCGACTGTCCTGAATCAATCTGTCAAAATTTTGCTTATGAAACTCAGTGGTTGCTGTCACAGAACGTCCAACTCTTTGTTTGTCACGCAAGTCAGATGTTCCTACCTCAACATCTTTAAACTTATTTGCCCAACAATGCACAGTACTCTCATCAAAACAATCACCATAAACTGCTTTCATTCTCTGATAAATCTCCTTTGGGGTGACACCTTCTGCTGTCAAGAATTCAATGACTGCATAAATCGCATTGTCCGACTATCTGCGCACATGTGCATGCGTGCACTACTCATTATCTGCCTCATCAAGTTCTTGCTGTTCATATAAATATGGAAACTTGTACATAAAAAGAACCAAGATTCTATTCTAAAACATTAATCAGTATCTAAACAAGGATGTGATATAATATATTTTTCATAATGTTTGTTTTCAGAAATGGCTTCTTACAATATTGATTAAAGTTAGGTTTAAAATATTAGCAAGACTAGTAAGATATGAATTCAGTCTAAATGCGATGGAATTAGAGGCTAATCCCAGAATAATTCGAATAATTCACATGCCTCGAAACATTTCAGATAAAATTACCTTCTAGTGATTTTCTAGTGTCACTAATTCCAACTCAGGATATTTTCTAATTCAAATATACTTCATGTTACTACTTCTGTATCAATTGCAGTTGATTAAATATTTAAGTTCAGTATCTTACAAGTATATAATACATTTTTCATGTTTATTTTTTCAAAATGTGTGTCAACAATTTTGATTAAAGCACCATAGATTTAAAATATTTGCATACTAAGAAGATGCACATCTAAATTTTTCTTGGAATAAGCTCTTTAGTCTTCTGCATTTAGATTGAATTTTGGATACTTTTGTACAACAATGATCCATAAGTTATTGACAAAAACTTATTGCAAAAAAAAGTAGTAATATTATTATTATTATTTTTTTTTTTTTTTTTTTTTTTTTTTTTTTTGCGATATCAACCATTTCTGAGATTTTGTTATTGGTATGAATTTTTCAGTACTTTTTCATATATTGAAATGCTGTCTAATTCTCTTGTTTCTTGCAGTGTAATGGAAAGTGTATGGAATTTCATAGCTAACATATAGCAATTTGCTTTAAAGATCACTTTAGTCTCTTGTAATTCATGTACAATTAAATGTGATATGAAACTATTTCAGGAAATGTGTGTCTCAGTTAACTGGACGCTGTAATTCATGTACAATTAAATGTGTTATGAAACTATTTCAGCAAATGTGTGTCTCAGTTAACTGGAAGCAGAGAATTAAATAGCTTTTGTAAGAGTTTGTAGAAAATCCCATAGTGACTAGAGAATGTCATGTAACTGTAACACACCAGATTTAGTCCTGTAATCATTTAAGAAGTTAAATTGTTATAGGATTTCAAATAAATTGCATTTAATATTACCTAAGTGTAGACTTTAGACATATGGATCAGTTGTCTAAATATGATAGCAATCAATACAACAAATTGGTTCCCTGTTTGATAATATAGACTACTTGTTGATTGCTAATGGGTAAATAAAGTGGGTGAGTGTTACACATTTGCTTTTTTTTATGCAAGCAGTGGTAGATTTATTTACTGTTCTTTTTCAGATTATGCACCATATGTTAAAATAAGATTAACAATGGATGATTGGGCTGCCTTAGAGGAACTGAAGGAGGAGTGCAAGAAAAATGAACATTATGATGCAGTGTATATGATGTGCAAAATGATATGTGAAGGTGCCTTTCATTTCACTGCAACACAGTGGCAGTATTGTCTTCACAAATCATACAGACAATATTTTGACAAAAGAAGTCCTTATGTACATGAATCTGAGCTTGTTTCTCTAAAAGATTGTGATTTTGTAAATGCATTGCACGAAGCATACGACAAGTACAACAGTTTGAAGCAAAAGCTGACAGAAGTAGATACTTCTGTTTCTGCAGACTCAGTGAATTATTCTGATACAAATTTTGCGGAAGTGTTAAAATCCATGTTGGAATCATTTGGGAAAAATAAGTCAATCAGTACAAAACCATCTTAAAGTGTAACACTAAAAGAGCATCACATGTTTTTAAATTAAAGGATTTGAAAATTCTGTGCTTGAGTGTAAGACTTTGTAATTTATTAATATTTAAGAAATGAGTTTTCTGTATTGAAAATAGAGAGCATTCATTAGTAAATAAAATTTAAAAGGAATGTATATTGAGAGGAAAATAATGGTTCTATCTTGTTTTGTTTTCTTTGAATTGACATTGTGATAGTAGCAATATAATTTCTTCATTGTTTTGTTTTGTATAAAGTCTTCACATAAATACTAATCCACATATACTGGTTTTGATTTTCAGCAAGCAGGGCTTCTCACTCTTTCCCCCACAGGTCTTCCCTCTGTCCTTCGAGTTTCTCCAGGAAGTGATATTTCTTAGAAAACCCCATTTTCACATATAAATGCTACCACAAATAGTCAGCTCATGATGTTCATGCAAAATTTCACTTGCAGTTTCCTGCTCAATTGCCTCCTTCCAGAAAAGCAGTTCATGATATTGCAAATAAATTTGATTCTATTGGATCACTATACAACAAGCGACACATGTGAAAACTTGTTTTATCATAGGATAAACTACGGAAATTGGTGCACACCTTGAATGTTTGCCAACAAATTCCTGTACTATCAAAATTAGCACAACAATTGGGGGTTTTAGTGAGTTTTACACATTAAGCAACAAAATAATTTAATCTCTAACCATATGAGTGTACACAAGTTGACCCATTAGTAAGAGCGCATTGTTGTGAGTGATTTTCTTCAGCAGTTATTACAAATTTAATGGAAGCAATACAAACTGTTCTTTTCAGATGAGACCCAGTTTCGTGTAAACTTACTAAAGCATTTATGAATAATTTTGAAGTCCAGAAAGTACATCATGTTTTCTTATATTTTAATGGAGAAGTTATCAGGGGTGCCAACTAGCTAAAATTGGAGTATATAGATCAGGCATATTCAACACATTTCAACCAGAGAGATTTGAACTGGCCTACCAATATACCCAACAATGATAACATACAGCTGCATTTGCTAATGATTTGTGTTGTTTGTATCAAACGCTGACAACAATAACAGTGTCTGAGAATGTAAGTTAAATGTTAATCCACCGACAGTTTAGTACTCAGTATATTTTCGTGACTGTTAGGTGCAGGTTTGCTTTCTTTACTCAAAGTTTCACACCTCATTCTTTATGTTTGTGAACTGTTAATGTGATAGTCCACTATATTAACTTTAATTGTAGGATGGATAAATTTGTTATAAGAGGAAAATGTAAACTCAGTGAAACAAGTCATAGTGTCAATAATGTTGAAACCACAAGTAAAAAGTGAGACAATGCTTGTTCCACCATGGGACATTGGTGAAAATAGTGTTGAAGTTGAGCCATCTACAAGCAAGTCGAAAAATCTGAGAAATATGAAATGCAGATATTACAGTGAATCTTACATTAAATATAGATTATATTTAATGTAAGATAAATGTTTCTATACACATTCTCTTAATAGACTCGATTTCTGTCTGCTTCTTCCAGTCTCTAATTGTATATTTGCCAACTTGTCAGTGCACTGACACTTTTCCCCTTATCCAGTCCCAACTGTTGCTCTATAGACAAGTTCACTTGTTTTCTTTTAACAGAATACCATCGCAGAGTACGGTCCAGCATCCATAAACTTTGAAACAGCTCTGAACAATACAGTACGCACAATCATTCACATCAATTTATGCAATGCAGTTAACAAATCGACTGGTTGACTGCAGATGATAGAACAGATGAGCATGCATCATGCCAGACATGTGGTAGAGGAGTGGCAGTGCGGTATGAGACAAAGGAATGCATGACCTTGAACGTGTTTGCCCTGCTAGGGTGTGGCCGAGTTATCTGGACTGCTAGATTAACAACTGCAGAGTTTTTGGGAGTCTACTGTATTGCTTTCTCCTATATATTTCCATATTCCTGTAGTATGTATAAGGAAATGTGTAATAAGACATATCTGCTAAGGTTTATATCCATTAGCATAAAATTCATATACATCTTTAGTAAGATTAATTTGGTGCAAAAAAGTTAGAGAAAGCCATATGAATTTAACACAAACTTCTTTTACTGTCTACAAATATATTTACTACAAAATACAAAAATAAGGTTTTAGAGAACAACTAAGCAGAGACAAAAGCATTTTGGAAT
Organism: Hymenopus coronatus; assembly: GCA_030762935.1. Taxonomy (NCBI): domain Eukaryota; kingdom Metazoa; phylum Arthropoda; class Insecta; order Mantodea; family Hymenopodidae; genus Hymenopus; species Hymenopus coronatus. Next base: position 47,347,751 of record CM060895.1, read on the forward strand.
TTTCACCATTTTTACTTTAACCCTTTTATATTAATATATCTTGCTGCTAAAACATCCATTGTCACTTCTGAATGTTCAGAAGGCTGTGGCTGAACAGATCCCCTGCTAATTCTTTTTTCATTTATATGTCATCTTTAACATCTAAAGTCATATTAGTCGCCTTGCCTTTGGAAAACAATTGTTCATGTTAATCGTGTTCAATCGTTGACTGTTCTGTTAATCTTTCAGTTTATTTACATTGGGTTTTTTTTATAAATATAAGATTTGCATACACATTTGCACTGTCAGGGTCGTCTCCTTAGCACAGTGGTAGCGTTGCTACTTACCAAGCGGGAGACCTGGGTTCGATCCCCAGTACCAGCATGGGGATTTTTCCCCTGCTGGGAGACCTGGCCTGGGGTGCACTCAGCCTCATAAGGTCCCTGGTGGGCCAATTGACGAGGTACTTGATGGAGAAGTAGCAGCTCCAGGTCATGAGGACCGCATTAACCGGCCGGGGGGGGGGGGCTTGAGGCGCTGACCACGTCTCACCCTCCAATACTGCACCCCATCCATGACGTCTGTAGTGGACCGAGATGGGGGACACAGCGGCCGGGCGGTAGGCCAAGGTTCCCCATGAGCTGTCGTGCCATGGAGTTATGTTATTTGCACTGTCATGCATACTTCCAGATTCTAGGGAGAATGGGGAATAATCCTGGTTGAAAAAAATTTCCCATCATCCAGCAGAATCAAACCTACAACCCTTGAATTTGGCATCCTAACAATCAGACACAGAGTGAGTCCTTGCTGTATTGTGTTGTTGCGGATCAGGCTGTACTTTTGTCAGACCTTGGTATGATAATTCCATGTGTAAGAGAGAGAAAGTAGATGGCTGTGACACATGCACAGCCAATAAATTCTCCCATGTGAGGCCTGAGCTCTTGTATGGGTTCCATAGTTTAGTGCCTAGTAACCGACATCGACTGAGCACATTAATAACCATTGTTAGCACACTATTTCTTTATATCTATAAAAAATTAATGGGCTACATCTCTGATGTCAACCTATGTAGTCTCCTGCCGAAAATTTGCTGCTGTTGCTGACAACTGGTGGTTAGCAGAGGAGGAAGCCACACAGCTGGTAGCCTGCCTCCAGGGATGGGTGGCAAAATTTTTTAATCCAATTCCGACATCAGTGTTATCTGGGTACATCTGGAAAGCCCTTGAAAACTGGTTTTGGGAACTGAGTCTATCCTAGTCAACTTAAGCCAAAGCCCAGGAGAGACATCACAGGAATTATAAATGTAAAAAGAAGCTAGTAACAGTGAAGAATAACACAAATATTAATATAAAAATAATAGTTGCAACAAATCTTCACTTATCTTTTGGAATTCTTGCTTGGACTAGTTTCGCAATGATTTCATTGCATTATCAACATATCCTTTTGGTCTCTTTTTTGATGTTGTTTATTTACACTGTTATGGTTACTGCTACTAGGTGGATTGTGTACTAATGCATTGCTAACTACTGGAATCAAAACAAATTTGGTAAGAGTGTCAATTGGGGGTATATCAAAATTCATTGCATGATTTCTATACTTTAGTATAAATATTTTCTCCCAAACCATTAAATCTATGGGCCCATTTAAGTGTTTTAATAATTTAACATCTGGATTTATTTCGTGATTAAATTTCCAAAAATGTTCTGCTACAGCTGATTTATCAATTTGTTTGTATTTAATATTCCTAAAGTGTTCTTTTACTCTGGTTTTCTTTTCTTGGTATTGCACGGAAGAGTACTGTTCTCCTCTCTTCCGTGCAATACCAAGAAAAGGTTCAACAACTGCTGGACGATCCTGCATACAAAACCATTAAAAAGGATCCTACCAACTCTGTAGAAAGACGCACCATCCAGCTAATTAAGAAATCCAGCCTTCCTCCTGATGTTCAGAAGATGGTCTCGCCATCTGCCTCCATACCTCCCAGATTATATGGTCTCCCGAAGATCCATAAGCCTGGGATACCTCTAAGGCCCATAGTGGACGCTATTGGCAGCCCTACCTATCGCCTAGCTCGTCATCTGGCACATCTGCTGCAACCAATAGTAGGTAAGTGTGTACACCATGTGAAGAACTCTATACAATTCGCTGAAGTTCTTGACAACATCAAAGTGAAGCCATCGGACCTGTTAGTTAGTTTCGATGTGGTATCTCTCTTCACCAGAGTTCCCCTGGCGGAAACAATACAACTACTGTCAGAACACTTTCCACCTGGTATTACTGCACTGTTTAGTCACACACTTACTTCCACTTATTTTCTGTATGGCAACACCTACTACGAGCAGACAGACAGTGTTGCCATGGGCTCTCCTCTGTCACCAGCTATTGCCAACTTCTATATGGAGTTTCTGGAGCATGAAATACTTAACACAGCCCCATTAAAACCTACACATTTTTACAGATATGTAGATGATACATTTGTAATTTGGCCACATGGACTGCACACTCTTCCAGATTTTCTTGCACACCTAAATAGCCTTAGATCACAAATACAGTTCACAATGGAAGTTGAGAAAAATGCTTCCCTCCCATTTCTGGACATTCTGGTTACCAGAAAAGCGGACGGAACTCTTGGTCATGCCGTCTACCGAAAACCTACACACACGGATCTTTATCTCAACGCAAACAGCTTCCACCATAAGTCACAACGAATGGGCATTCTAAACACATTGGCACATAGAGCAGTTTCTGTATCAGACCCAGATAATCTGCAAACAGAATTTCAACACCTAAAATTCACACTCCAACAAAATGGATATTCAGCCAAGGACATCACATCAGCGCTGAAAAGAGCCGGACGAAAAAGAAACCCCAGCAAGAACACTCAACAAAAAGACAAGCCAGCCGCCATAGCCTATATACCGTTTACCGGCAATTTTTCGGGAAAGATTAGTAGACTACTCTACAAATATAATGTCAAAACCATCCATAAGCCACCACCTAAAATCAAAAATTTGGTCAGGCCAGTTAAAGATAATTTAGCTCTCAGAGTACCTGGTGTCTACCACATTCCTTGTGAATGCAGCACAGCGTACATTGGCCAAACAGGACGCACTATTGCCACACGCGTTTCTGAACACCAAAGATCAATAAGGCTTATGCAACCCGAAAAATCTGGACTGGCTGAACACTGTATAGAACAGAGCCACAGAGCTAACTTTACTAACACCAAGATAGTGGCAAAGTGTTCGAACTACTGGGAAAGGAGAGTAAAAGAAGCTTTAGCCATCTCATCTGAAACAAATAATCTAAATCGCGATTCTGGCCTACAATTAAGTTCAGCATGGACACCGATGTTAAAGAGCCTTAACACGTAATCCTGTACCTGCAGTCTTCCAAGACTTATTTTCTAGCAGGTGCGTGCTCAAACACAAAACATTAGCCGAATAACTGCTATAAATAGTTTTCTACGAAGTCCGTGCCCATGTCTCAGTCATCTTAAATACCAGGCCATAATATCTCGCGAACCAATCAGATGTTAGCTTCATCCCAGCTCTTATAAATACCAATCTCCGCAAGCTCAAACCATCAGTTCACCCTGAAGACGAGGAAGATGCACTTCTTCGAAACGTTGGTGTCAAGCCAAGTTTTTACCTGGCTAGAAGCCCGAGAAGATTTTGAATTAACACGTCGCCAGGAAAGCTTCAGTTCTTATTTTAATCAATTTTATTTAAAATTACAATGCTGTTACCTTTATCAGCTTTAGTATAGATTACATCTTTTTCTGTTAATGATTTAATAATTTGTTTATTGTGATTTACTTTAGGGTTTTTTATTGAAATTCTATAATATTTTTACTACATTTTTCTTTAACCAATAATTTATTATTTTCACTTAAATCCTGACTAGCAATTTCTATATCTGCTACATAATCATCTATATTTTTTGAAAAATCTACACAGGTTTTTAAACCTTTATTCAAAAAATTAATTTCCTTCTCATTGAAATTACAATTTGAAAGGTTAATTACATTATCTTTAGGGTTATTCCCTTTAGTTGGTTTCAATTTATTTTGTTTTAAGCATAATTTATTTAATTTATTTTTCAGTTTATTTGTTTTATTTTTCATGCTAAAGTTCAAATTTTCAAACAATTTACATCCAAAATTCACAGGAATTAGCTTTAGCCATTGAACAATTGGTGAACCTTACCCAAGAAGCTGCCTACTCCTTTGTGGATGTAGTGCATGACCCTAAGATATGACAGCACCTGATGCTCTGCGATCACAAGGTCATCCACGAGGCATTACTGGCTGCGATAAGGATGGAGACAGCCAAGATAACAGCAATTGCTGCTGAAAGATCAAGAGTACTGATATGGTGAGACTCAACCCAGGGCATTGGTGAAGATCTTCCAGTGGTTTGTTTGGAAATTAGGTGGCTAGGATAGCTGGTATGGGAATATCATCCACATGAAGCTGGAAAATGGATAAAAAGAAGGGAAAGGTGGCAGCCTTAGTAACAGCTGCTCCCACTGTAGAGATCAAACGTATTCATTGCTTGGACAAAAGAATGGATGACATTCTCCTCGCGGAAGGCTGGATACTATTGGACTCAGGTGCGGCCTTGACCATAATCAGGCCTGAAATGCTGGAAGGCTTACCATCATGGAAACTGAATCGGTCCTACCATATAGTGATGGCTTTGGATGATATGTCCGTGGAGGAGAAGGCCTTACTGGAGTTGACCATGGGATGGAACATTGAAAGTTTGTGAGTGTTCCTTGCAAGAATGGCTGAGGAAGTCATACAGAGACTTGATGCTCTCAGAAGCCATGATATGACAGTTGACATCAGAAGGATTCTCTGACTCAGCAGAGATGAGGTGGTGATCCAGAGTCAGAGAGGGTGTGATTACAACTGCAGGAAGCAAGGTGGTTATGCTGGCACATTCAGAAGGTCAGCTGCAAAAGAACTTTGTGGACGTGAGTGTTCCTTGCAAGAATGGCTGAGGAAGCCATACAGAGACTTGATGCTCTCAGAAGCCATGATATGACAGTTGACATCAGAAGGATTCTCTGACTCAGCAGAGATGAGGTGGTGATCCAGAGTCAGAGAGGGTGTGATTACAACTGCAGGAAGCAAGGTGGTTATGCTGGCACATTCAGAAGGTCAGCTGCAAAAGAACTTTGTGGACCATCTTCACGATGTGCATGATTTCACCTATTTGTCCAGGAAGTAAGAGAGCAGGTGGAGATCCTTTGCAACTGGCAGGTCAACAGCAAAGGTTTCTAGAAGGGGGTGCCCTATTTGAACCAAGGAGTGTTACCGCAAACTTTAACCACCATGGAAGGACCATACCGCATGGTAAAGAGGATCAGGCATCCAAGGGAGTGCAGCTACATCGTCTGCTATGCAATGCTGGTTGGGATGACCAGCCCGGAGGAGGAAGCAGTGCGACTGCAGCACAAAGTAGCTGTGAGCTGACATCAAATACATAAGGGTCCCTATCTGGCCAGCTAGATGCAGCTGTTGTTCCAATTAGCTGCTCTTAACAATAGCATGCCAAGCACAATAACTACACAAACAAAGCCCAGTATGTCACTTATGTGCAGTTTGTGTAATACAGTTCTAAAAGCTCCTTTTAGAAGTGTATACCTCTGTAACCAGAACCTTTGGTGAGAGCTTTTGGCCTGGGATACAGAATGTAGATAAGAGGCTGACAAGTGCCTATTTAGTCAGCCAAGAAGTGGACAGTTAGGAGAATTACAAAGAGTGCAATTAGTGTACAATGCAGAGTGAAATCCATTTATGAGTTGTGACTCAGCGATTCAGTTCTTAATTTGGTTTGTTAGATCAGTATGTTGCGCATCAACATATGTATTGTATTGAATGTCTTAGTGGAAAACAAAATGTGTTTAGCATTAAGCGTTTCTCATTTGTTTGCAACTAGTAGGATGAGGAAATTACTGCTATCAGGTAATTGTAGAATTCAGCTTATATCTCATCCTGATAAAATACATTTGGTGCCAATATCCCATAACTATTAACATGTTCATTGAATTCAATTATTTTGGCATTGAGACAGTTCTTTTATGAAACATTTATAAATGATACTTAACTAATTTTGGGATTCCTTTCTTAATATTTCAACCTGGCCATGTTTAGGTTAAAATTGGAAAATTGAATCAGATTTGATAAATTCAGAGCCATCTACTCATGTCTACTGCTGAGCTACCAAGATAAGATCCCCAAATACACAGAATTTTTTATATAAACTGCTTTACACCTTGCATGTAAGGAACATTTTATTTCCTAATTTGAAACCATTTCTAGCCAACATTTAATGTAAAATTGTAATAAAAAACGTGCTATTGAATAGTGATAATACAGTACAGATGGGATGTCTGTAAATTACTAATGCAACAATGAAGTGCACTTAGAAATGAAATGAAATAGCTTGAAAATGCAATTGAATTTCATTGCTGGAAAGATGCAAAATATATTACATGTAGATGTGATTCATTTTTAGCATAGATCTTTCATCTCCAGCTGAAAAACTTCCAGTCTTTTTTTTAAGATTTCTGTGTCTATTATCTTCTGATAATGTGGATGTGAAGGAAAGTTAGATGGTTGCTGATGATCATACTGATTATGTATAATCTCTATGACTTGCTGAATTGCTTCCTTAGGTTCATCTGTATAAATGGTCTTGAGGAACAGACCAGGGTTCTGTAAAATATAAAAATGTTACAAATGTTAAGGAACTGAGCTACAAACAAATGCAAACCACATAAGGATAGATACTTACAGTTTAAAGAATGCTGCTACATTGCAAAATGAATGAATCGTGACCAATCTTACTTTCTGTACTTTATTTACTATAATAGACATAGGAAGCATTTTATTTCACCCAAAAATTTGATAAGATTTCACAGAACAGATATACATGTTTTGTGATCTCCTGAACAGTGGCAGCTGAAGTATATATGAGGGCTGATCAACAAAGACTATGATTGACTTTTTCCTATAGCGTCCATGATATTTTCCTATCTTAGCATGAATATTTGAAAAGAGCAGTATAATGTATAATGTCCAGGGGTGGCAGCACTCTCATATTGGTAGGTTGTTGCAATGCTTAATTTTGTAGACCCTACTGGCATTTCACACACCACAAAATGGAAGTGACATGAAAGGAGCAGTATGGCACAGTAAAATTCTGTTTTTGTTTAAACCGTATAGTCACTGAAACTTAAGAAAAGCTACAGCAAGTGAACAGTGGAGATGCACTACCTCGTGCAACAGTGTTTAGATGGTTCAGCAACTTTAAAGAAGGCTGACTTGTTTATGTTAAGCAAAATGGGCCATAGGCTTGTGCTATGACTGAAGTCAGCACAGCTGCTGTGATTGCCTTGAGGACCAGCAGATAACATTACATAAGTTGAGAGTTGAGAATTTCATATGGCAGTGTCTTTACGATAATGCCTGATCGTCTCCACATGACCAGTGTTCGTGCAATCTGTGTGCCATGTCTGTTGATTCCTTAGCAAAAGGCTGTGCAAATAGAGATAAGCCATGAGAGTACTGCAGCTCTTTACTGATGGAGGGGATGTGTTTCTGGTACTGATTATCACCAGTGATGAGTCGTGGCTACATCATTATGATCCTTAGGGAAACAAGCCAGTACAGAATGGAAATCGCTAGTTTTTCCAGCACCAAAAAATATAAAAGTTGTTCCATCTACAGGAAAAATGATGGTGATCACATTTTTAACTGTCATGGGATGAGTTTCCAGTATGCAGTTTTTGCTCATACTACTGTTACAGCAGCATACTACACATCAGTATTGGCTAAACTGAGGAAACACATAGCAAAGAAATGACCAGAACTTACTTGGACTGGGTGGCGACTTCATCATGACAATGTTGCAAATCAAGTGCTGGCTAATTCAACATTACCTGTCTACCACATCTGGCTTAAAGCCTTGATCTTGCACCCTATGATTTTTTTGTTATTCCCATCAGTAAAGGCAAAGCTTTGAGACATTCAATTTGAGAACTCAAACAGTGCTCAAGAAAAGTGAGGTCATTTTCAAGGACCTGACAAAGAATGGCTTGCACCATGCGCTCAAAGACTGGCAGAGGTGCTCTAAAAAGTGCATTGACATAGGCGGGGATTACTTTGAAAAAGAATGTATGGAGTAATAAACATCTGTGTAATAATCATCTCAGTCGTTGATCAACCCTCGAAAATGCACTGATAGTGTCAGAATTACTTTCCTAAAATTATTTCTTTTTGCCTAGCTGACATCCCGAGAAGGAATCCTTAATAACCAGTGCCAGGAAAGAAGCTTCAAGTCCCTGATTCCCCAAATGGTTTGTTATCAGATGCTTCTGTTGCTGTTTGGGCAGTGTTTATTGCCACTAAACTGATCATATGGATTTTATGGGTTTTTGACTCATGTCTAAGATCCATTTGTTTTTCATGTAAATGTCCCTACTGAATTATCCAATACTATATTTATGTGCAGAGATCAGGAGTAGGTCTTCCAAGGTATTTTACTTCCAGCTAATCTTATAATGATAACTCGAAACCAAAAGTTTAGAAAATGGGCTGCTTAGTAAAAACTTTTATTCATATCACTTAGTTAAAGAAAACACATGAATACCACAGACTTAATGCTTATGCTCTCAAAGATTTTACTGGTCCTAGCAACTTTTCTTTCTTCCATTTGTGTGCTGGAGTACTGACAGTGCAGGCATCAGGATTAAATTAATATTATGTATAAACAGTGCAAAATAAATGGCAAATGGTATAACAAAACATGTGCTAACCATTACACTGTAAATCATTGATTAGTACCATATTTCTCATAATAGCATACTTTGTCTTATGAATATCTGATAATGCTGGTACTAATGATTGGCAACTGTTGCCAACGATAGCCATAGCAGGTACTAATGGCATGAATGTGGGTCATTCTCTTGTGCTCCATTTCCTTCGAGAGGCAAATGTCTTCTCACACAGATGTAAAAATGCACAGCAACAATCAGCTATGACTACCGAAGCCAGTCGCTCACACAGTACAGCGACTATGGCTGCAAGGCATAATCACACTGCTCCCTTCTTAGGCCTGGTCAACCAGCACTATCATAACAGGCAAGACAAACCCAGGTGTGCTACCAGCCTCTTCCCTCAGGGTAGCCTCTGGATGGAGTAGACAACATAATTTATCCTCTTCACCACAACCCTTACCATGGTTGATGAAGCTTGGGGTAGCATCTGGTAGGTTGATATAGCCACACCAAATCACCCTGCTGGAAACCTCAGCTGTTGGTCTGCCAGTTGTAACTGGTCTTCTTCCAGTCACTTGCTATCTGGATATGTTGATGTGCCAATTCATGCATGTTATGAAACCAATCTATGATGTTTTTCACGTAGTTGACTGCTAGCTGTTCTGCCCCAGGAGGACTCCCAAACATCAGGTTGCATGGTGGATGCAGCTCTCTGCCAAAGACCAAACTGGCTGGTGTCAACCCAGTGATATCCTGGGTTGAAGAGCGGTAGGTCAGCAAGAAAAAATGGTACCCTTATCTCTCAGGTGATCGGCCACAATCTTCCTCAAATATTCTTAGAGTCCTAATGTACCACTCAACCCCTCAACCACACTTCGCCGGCGAAGCCATGGTAGTAAAAGTGGGCATTAAACACTATCAAAAAAAGAAAAAAAACATGCTGTCTAACTGTGGGTGGAGAGGTATTTAGTGTGTCTTGAGCATTCCAAGTAATTCCAGTGTTTCTCTCATCATACTGGACTAAAAGTTTGTGTCCTGATTACTGTGCAGCTCCAACAGCACCCATAGCAACAAAACAGTTCTTCTACAAGGAAATTTGCGATGGTCTTGGCCTCCTGATTAGGGATGGCGTATACTTCTGGCCACTTGGTGAAGTAATCCATGGCGACCAGTAGATACTTGCTGCCCTTATCTGACACAGGGAATTGCACTATTTCAATGCCTATACATTTGAAAGGTACTCCCATGTTATATTATATGCAACACAGCTCCTGGTCCCTGGGCCATGAGTGTAACCAAAACTCTTCTTTATTACTCCAACAAATAACTCAATTTTTCACCAATTACAACTAAAACTCTGTTCCAAAATAAACATTTTTAAATGCTTTTGCAACTATTCTGCTGTTTAGTTTCTTTTTGGTAGTGGTGACAACTACTACACATTACAAATTTCCTGTAGAAACTGATGCAAATGCTACATATTATGCATTCCCAGTTTAAACTAAATTCTCTGCGGGGTTCATTCTCTCCTTTTATACCTGTTGATGATGCAACAAGAACTTTCCAGAAATAATCACACATGCAAACCACTACAGGTGTCACAAACTAATGCAGGAGCAACAACAATGTACGGCTTCAATGTCCAAGAACTCACCAATGGCACGTGTGTCCATTCACACAGGTGTAATAATGCATGGCAACAATCAATGGCTTTTGAAGCAAGCTGTTGACACATGTGCAGCAACTATGGCCACAAGGCATAGTCCCAGTACCAAAGGTTATGTTTTTCTGTTCCCAGATTATTAGATATAAGAAAGGTAACATACCTTTATACTTTCTCTAGAATGTATGTAGTAGCTAGAGAAGGTATTATGTTCTACCCAAAAATTTGATGTTAAAATTTCACCAAAAATATATGTTATCCCCTGAGTCCAAAAAAAACATTTTTAGAAAAAGGTCTATTTGTGTTATGCATACATGCATAAACAGCATAATTCAAAAGCAAAAAGACTGTTAAACACCAAACATGTATTTATGTTTAATATCTTTCAAGAATGTGGCACAAAAATTTTCAAGAAAATCCCCCTACCACAAATTAGCCTTTGCAAGGAAACATTTTTCAAAATTTTGTTTTTCTCAAAAATGGCTAACCATTAGATTAAAACTTTGTAAATTAAACATATTTACTGTACAAATAAAATGTATATTTTGAATTTTCTGGGAATAAGCTCTGAAGACCTCTTTATTTGGATAAATTTCGCATTACAGTTAAATTGTAAGAGATAGACAAAATCTTACTAGTCAAGAAATGTAAATCTGGTTAAAAAACATAATTTATGTCATAGATGGATTTCTTATAGAGTTGATCATTTTCAAGACATTCCTTGTTAAAAATACAGAACTTTTCTCAAACAGGACCATGCAAAGCAAACTGAACCTTAGCTTTTAAAATATTTGACTATCGCTTTAACATAATGTACTTCCTTATTTCCCTTCTACTTATAATGAAGCAAGTAATAAGACCAATTCTGTTAATTTTGTATCAATTACCATGGTGTAGATATAAGAATAATCTTTTCAAAGAATAGTTTGTATTTGGAAGAGAAAGGACTTCATGGGCTATTCTCAAAAAGATAAAAATGTACATATTACATACTTGTTATGCAAATAGGTTAAAAGCATATGATATTAAGTCATAATTGTTTAGCAATTTTTGAAGAAAACACAAGTTACAAAATTTTGCCAAACATTAATCCATGATGTGGGAGGGGGTATTTGTTATTTAGCTACTATTTTTGTTTTTGAGTTATGCTGTTCTTTCTCCCTCTCTCTCTCTCATACAGTGTTTTTTTTTTTTAATTACTTAATGAATTTATTTTGTTATTCAGGGGATTTCAAAAAGCGAAGCAGATATAACATGAAATTCTTATATCAAAATTTTGGGTGCTTCCTCAGGGTAGAGGGCATATAAATGTAACATGTTTGTCATACCTACCTCAATATGCATTTTAAAATATTTTTCTCTTGAAGCCAGTAAACTCTCAAGATATTGTTCCATATTAAATATTTCAGAGGAAGACATGCAGCGGCATGTATGTAGCCGATTTTCTTCCAACATTCTACTACCTGTAGTAGATATATTACTTCCTTGTAGTTTTATAGTACAGCTCTTTGTTTCTGGTTCCTCCTCACTTACTGCATCTGCAGAAATAATTACTTTCTCTTATAAGGAGAATTAATAACATTCAGGCTAAATGTTCTAATAATTTTTATTCTGTTTCTACTTCACAGTATTTTGATGATATTTTGTTTCACTTTTTTATAAAAAAAAAAAAATATACATATAATATTTACTATTCCTTATAAGTATGAAGTGATTGTAACACATTTCACTCATTTGTGAAATATGCAGAAGAATAAGCAACTAAAGCCTTCATATCTACTTGACGTGAACATATTAATCTAATACTATAACCAAATAATGGTACATGAGATCAGTTTGATTGAAAGGGACAGGAATCTTTCATATGTAGAGAATAAACATATTTGCACTCATAAAATTATGTACTGTTATTTTTGATACTTCATAGTTGCTGGAATACTGTGTAAGATAGCAATTTGGATGTATAATTATACTCTGGGAGTGGGTAGCTTGTAAGTGTACATTTTGGATGTTCACAAAATTTCAGATAACCCCAAAAATGTGACATAGCATCTGCTGCATAGTAGTTATGATTGTGAACAAGTTGTAAAACTGCAGCAGGCTGCACCATGGCCAAGTGGTTAGATCACTCGTCTCTCACCAAGGCAGCCTGGAATTGATCCCAAGCGACTGTATGTAAGATTTGTGGTGGACACAGCAATGCAGGGGTGAGTTTTCTCCGGTTTCTCCTGCCATTGCATTCCACCAGTGCTCCATCTTCATTCCATGAATCATCAGTATCATCATCTGTGGTGCCATGAGTAGTAAAGGCAGACATTAAACTCTATTTAAAAAATATGCAACCACTCCTAACAACAATAATAATGTATTATTTATTTCTACTTTAATATTGAAATTTTATATTGTTATTGTTGTTGTTGTAATTGTTGTTATCACCACACCACCACCACTTTCAATTTGCATCTCTGGCTTGTAATTACTATAGTGACAGAAAACCTGCAACTACATTGTCAATTTATTAGAATATTGTATTTTAGTCACATGACTCTGATGTAAGTATATTGATAATGTCAGTATTAAAAAGTATATTGAAATATAATACACACAAGTAATTTTTAAAAGTTTTACAAGTCTACCCACAAGAAAAACTCTGACGTGTTCCATTCACATGACTTTCTCTACATCTCTGCACCAAATTACTGTTATGCTTCTATTTACTTCATGCTAGTCGAGAAAAAATTAGCAGAAATACTTGCTTCCTTATAAGTAGAATTGAAATAAGGACTACCATAGGTTAAAGTGATAGTCAAAAGCTGGTTGCTATGTGACTGAAGTTCCTTTGTTTGTGTGGACAAGAGTTGACAAACTCCTGTATGAGAAAAATATGTTTTTCAAAGCTGAAACCAAAACAAGGAATATCTAAAAAATGATCAACTCCTCAAAAAAAAATGTATATAATATAATTTGTGTGATTTAACATGCTCTGCATTTTTTGTATGGTAAGTGTTTGTCCATCTATGCAAAATTCTGTAAAATTTATCCAGAACAAAGCAGCCTTCAGAGGCTATGCTCAGAAAATTCAAGATATACATTTTATTTGTCAGGTAAATATCTTTCATATACAATATTTTAATCAAAATCGTTGGAGCCATTTTTGAGAAAATTAAAATTTACGAAAAAAGGTCAATTTAAAGGGTAATTGGGGTGGGGGGATTTTCTTGAAAATCTTCATGTTGCATCCTTGCAACATATAAAACTTAAATACCAAATTTGGTATTCAGTGGTCTTTTCATTTTTGAGCTATGCTGTCCACACACACACACACATGCATGCATGCACACACGCGCGCACACAGACCTTTTTCCAAAAATGCTTTTTTTTTTTATTCAGGGGGACCCAAAACATGTATTTCTGGTGAAATCTCAGTATTGAATTTTTGGGTGCAATACAATTCAAGACATTTTATATTTCATCTCATATTAAACATGCAATATTTTAATAAAAATCATTTGACCGCTGTTTAGTAATAATAATAAAATTTTTCCATCAAAAGTTAGTATGCAGTGGGGAATATCTTTAATAATCAAGTCACATTCTTAAAAGATGCTGCACTTAGGTACCAACTTAATACAAGTTATTAAATCTTTTAGTTATATCCTGCCCCTCTCTCTCACCATCCCTCACACACACACACACACATACATGCATGCATGCAGGCGTGCGCGCGCGCGCACACACACTCTCTCTCTCTCTCTCACTATATTTCTTAAATGCTTTTCTTTTGGGCAGTTGAGGCTCACAGATCCCAAACATTTTTGGGGTATTGAATTTTGGATGGGATACAGTGCTTCATTGCACCACGTACTTACTACAGGTGGTGGTAGACCACCTTAAAATATACAGTTTCTGTGAAATAATCTTTTGTGGATTTTTTTCTTGCAAAAATATTCGTTACATTCTGAGATTCCTCATGCTCATTTATAACAAACAAACAAACAAAAAGGAGGGGGCTAATGTGAGGGGGCTAATGTGTTACAATCACTTGACTTTCTCTGCCCATTCTTCAACAAGCTATTCTTAAAAAAACTTACTTTTCATCAATTGAGATAAATGTTTCCAGAAATACTTTTATTTCTCTCTCATTTTAGGAGAATATAGTCAGCTTAGACAACAGTCAAATCTTTTAAGTGCTGGTCACTATGGGGTGGTTTTTAAATTCTGCTCTCTCTGCTTGACAATGAGAAAGAAAATAGAATATTCACATCCCATTTAAGAAAAATATAAATACTTAAAAATAAAAACTGACATCAAGGAATATCTTGGAAATAATTAACTCCATAAAAAATGTATTTGACATAAATTGAATATTTTAGTGAGATCTACATTCTTTTGTGTAGTAACATTATGTCTAACTTATATGGTTTATAAGTTAAACGGAAGTCATTCAGAATGAAGAGGACTTCAGAGGGGCTATTTCCAAAATATTCAACATATGCATTTCATTTGTCATGAAAATATATTAAACGTATGGCATTTTACATAAAACCATTAGATCCATTTTTGAGAAAATCAAAAACTTCAAAAAATGTTTCATGTATAGTTTGGGAAATTTTCTTGAAAATCTTTGTCTCACATGCTTGGAAGATGCAGAACTTAAAACACCGGGTTTGGTATTTGATCTTTTCATTTTTAGTTACACTGTTCACACACCCACGAATGCACACACATGCATATAGACTTTTCTAAAAATGCTTTTTTTTTCAGATTCAGGGACCTTAAAACATAAATTTCTGTGAAATCTTGACATCAACTTATTGGGTGGAATAAATACTTCCCCTACTGACTCTATGTAGTACGGAAAGTAATAACAGTGTTATGCGTCAAAACTGTTGTAAAGGCCTTGTTTTTAGATTGTTGATACAACCAAGAGAGAAGAATCATCATTTATATCAAGTATAAAATATGTTTTATATGAGTTTATAGTCAGTAGAAAAAATTGTATGACTGTGTAGATCATATTTGTTATCTAAAGTTGAAGCTAGGTTTAAGCAACTCTCAAAAAAGGCTGATTTTAATGGTAATGTGGGATAATTAGTTATTAAAATGTAATAAGGTGGTGAATTGCACTAAACTTACCATCATTTTTCATAAAGTATTCAAAATATTTGGCTCTAAGTGTCTGCATGTGAATGTTTTCATCTCGTGGTATAGCTAATATGAGCACAGGCTTTAATCTGGAAGAATACAGTTGCAGAGCACTTGGGAGATTCATAAATGTAAGTGCCGCACAGTTCTTCTGCACAGATTTTGCAATTTCCTCCCATCCTTTAAATTAGAAAAATGAATTTAATTTAGATAAAGATTCTCCTACAAGATAGTAAACTGTTTTATAAGAGCCTAAGGCATTATATGGGTACTTCAATATGATTTTCAATGCTCTGAAGAATGTTGTGTTTGTTTTTCAATATATTATGACTATGTGCCCATATGCAAGCACCTATACTTCGTCATTGTGGATAGTTAAGTTGGATATGCACAGTCCACCTCCTTTACATAGCCAGACTGATTTTATCGTAGACATGCATAAATTTAAAAATTTGACTGAGTGGATGTATGACATCAAACCCTGCAAAGATGTGAACCTTAGTAGGGTCATATACAAAGTAATCATTCTTATACCTACAAGAGGAATAATAGAATATCCAAATTTAATAATGATGAATTATAACACAAGAAGCAAAACAGTTTTCCATTGAATGCATTTAAATAATTAATCCTCAGAACAGATCCGCTAGGGTGTGTTACATGCAAGGCACTGTCACAATAATTAAAGAACTTTTGAGGAGCAGTTAAGGCTGTGTTTCATAGAAAAGTGTCCTTACATGTTAGATGATATACAGCTTCTGAGATGTAATCTCACTGAAGACAGAAATGACATCTAATTAACATTTAAATGTTAATAGCAACTACTTTTTTCATGTTTTAAACTATGTATGGGTCTTCAGATTTATGTTGCCTTTGCCACCAGTTGTTTGTCCACACATAATGTCAGCACTAGGCAGTGAGTTTATCACTCATTGCCTTTTGCAGAAGGACTAGCGAACAATGAGTAGAAGGGGTGGATGTCAACAGTTTCGAGGTCACCTTTCCGATATTTATATTTGGAACATTCAGTTGCATCTCGTAAACTCACAATCACAGCATTTATGCTGATAGGTAACTCAAATAATTGGATGGTTATGGTAACAGAGATTTTAATGGTACAAGTTCCCCATTACAATAAATGCTTGTTGTAGTGCAAGGTTCAATTCTGCACCTCCCCTCTGAGACAAGAGGCTTGCTGAACTAATAATGACATCATGTATTTCAACCCATAGCGTAAAGGCCAAATAAATCTGAAGTATAAATTTGTAAAATATTAAGAAAGCCTGAAACTTGTTGATAAATTTGATTAATTCCCAACTTGTATGTTAAGGAATAATCCTCTTATGTGGGCACTTAATGTTAACTTACCTAAACCATCGTTATGTCCTGGTTTTTGGGACACACAGGCGAAGGCACCACTTGATGCGAGAGCACTAAATTCTGCATTCGTAACAAAATAATAATGAACACCATTCTCTTCCTCAGGACCCTTGCATTTTGTTGTATGAGTAATAGCAAGGTGTACCTGCACCAACATCATATAGGAATTCATAAGCATCAGAAAATGTTTGCTGTGTACAGTGAAATAATTGTCAGATGCACTACTTTTCTGCTTAATATCCTTAGAATACAATGCTAGCAGGTTGAGAGATAGTAACAGAAGCAGTAAAAACAAACATTACTTTGATATATGTGACACAAATTGCTATTTAAATCCTTTGTGTTTGCAAGTTTAAAACAATTTGGTTTTCAGATTCTGATTACTTGAATGTGAATAAATGTTGTTTAGAGATGTTACTCAAACTACCTTCCATTTAACTGAATGCTCAATTGATTTCTATATGCTATCCCATAAGTGCATGTAACTCTGGCAAATATTGGGCAGGGGGGGGATGTTTACGGGCCTGGAGACAAATTGTATTTGTAAAGTTTCTTCATTGAAATGAGATTTTTTCAAATTTGAAATTTCTGTAGAATTGTCTAAAGTGTGCAGTATGCTTGGCCAACCAATAATCATAAAATATTTTTCTGCTTGCCAGTGAAAAAAAATTGTTGTTTAGCTTCTTTCATCAAAACAAAGTTGCAACAATGCTGAGCATGGCATTGGATTGGAAATTCTTTTTGTCAATGTGTTTTATATGTGATGTGAGTTGTGTGCCAAATTTTGAAAGTAATTCATTTAATAATCAAATTCATTACAACAATAGAATACAATTCTGTTTTTTATGAAAGTAGGCCTACAAATCCTTCCTATGCTTCTTTGCGTGTGAAGGTGCATATGTGTAAATTTATTTCAGAAAATCCTTTGGAATTACTGATGTTAAAGAGTAGGAATACTCTTCAGTTTTCATTCAAATCTCAGTACTTTTTGGCAATGATTTGAATACAGAAACTTCCAAAAGCCTGCCTCAGTAGTGCAGCGGTAGCATGTCTCCCTCACATTCAAGAAGTCCAAGGTCAAGTCTAGGTAGGACAAGTTACTCATATAAGGTTTTATCTTGAATTTTCCCTTATCTTGGGAAAACGAACGTCAGGCAACTTTAAGCTCTGTTGACCTGGGTCATTCAAGCATTACATCACCCACTTCATTCATTCACCATGTGAGATACCTATAAGGTTAAAGGACATTAAATTTAACATTTTAGCATATTACTATCACATAGGCTATGGCTGTAAACACCCTCTAAATTAGTGTTATTGAAAAATAGCTAACCACTTCACAATCTCGCTCAAATTTCACCAGACTACCTGATTGTGTGCTTTTGTGGTAAACTGGATGATATGAAATGCTTGATGATAAAAATTACTATCCTAATGCTCTTAGGGTTATGAAATAGATTTGAAGAAGATAGCATTTTCATGCAACTGAATCTGTTTGAATACAATCTTATCCCATTTTTCAAGCGAATCAAAACTGAGGTTAAAATAATTTTGAATCCCATTTTCAGGCAGATTTTATGTGGTAACTATACTCAAATTGACTTCATTATTCCATGAAAGCATATTAATTGTTGATTTTAGTACATTTTGTTTTAAAGTAATACCTATTCTTAAGTGTGGTTTCACCAATAATTAATACTGGTAATCTTACTATTATTTAAATTTTACTCATTTGTGTGAACATACTTTTTATTTTCATATTTATTCCAGGGATAATGTTGAATTTTGTATATGTCAAGTGTGCAAAAACAAATCAGAAAAGAATAAACATGTTGAAAAGTTCCTGAAAGAATTGGAGAGAGTAAAAAGAAAGCCATCTTTTTACTAAAAAATAATCTTAGTGTCTAATGAAAGTAATCTTTCACATTAGTAGAAACAGAAACAACTGAACATTATTTAAATCTTTGGCCACCTGTCTAAGCCTGAAGTATATTGTGACTGGAATCAAAGTGATCCTGGACAATATCCATTAACTAAAAATTATAGAAACAAAATTATTAAAAATGGTCTTACAAATATTCATCTTGGAACAGTTAAAGAGTATATAGACAAACAAAGTAGAACATTTACAGAGCATCACTTGTCTTCCAAATGCTCAAACAACAAATTTGATTGCTTAATGTGAAAAGACAACCAAAAGACACTTCTTAATTATCTTTTTTAGCTGTGACTCTATTTATTATCTTTTAATGCTTCCAAAAGGCCTGTTACATCTATGTTAGTTGGTCTGAGTGGCTCAGTTGTTTAGGTGCTGGTCTTCTGATCTCAGAGTTGCAGGCTAAAACCAAGCCCAGACTGATGGTTCTTTTAAGTATGCTTAAAAACAATAGCCTCATGTGAATAGATTTACTTGCCTTTAAAAAAACTTCTGGAGGACAAAATTCCAGCAAACCAGTGGTGCGGATCCTCGAAGTTGACTGCTCATTAATGAACAAAAACATTTTTTTTGGTTAGCTAAAATAGATGAAGCATTTGACTTCACAAAAACAACTTAGGAAGAGCTCCACACCATTCTTCCTGACCACAATAGAAGTTTGTTGAATAAAAATAATTATTTACCAGGAGATGTTATGACAAAAGCTTGTATATTGTGACATGTATTCCATATTCCAGAAACTATTGTTGAAGGAAAGGGACATATGTGAGCTCTTTAGAAGTCACTATCTTTTTAACCTCAAGAAATGTGCTATTTAGGCAAAGTGGTTACATGGCTAGGAGGAATTTGTTGAGCCTAATCAAATATGGCTAAATATGACCCATTTTTAATAGAATATACTGTTTATGTTAAAGTCTGTCAAAAGATAGCCAATTATTTGTGTTGAAGAGTCCAGAATGAACTTTTATCTCTGTGTGATGAAAAGGTATTTAAGATAACTTAGAAGAAAGGCAGGAAGTTCTATATATTTCATTCATTTGTGGTGCTACTCCAGCACTGTCTACAGCAGAACAGAATATTCTGATTTTGAGATATCCCTTTGCTCTTCAGCAAAGAAAACAATGAGAAATTCATAAGAAGTTTCGGGAATATTTTGATTTCCAGAAAACATCAGCTGAAGCAATTATTCTCCGCTCAGCCTTACTTCACTGGTAATGTAAGCAAAAGCAACAAGTTGCAGTGGCTGTGATTGGTTGCTGAATGTTTTACTGCTTTTCTCCACCACAAAATAGTTCCTCTTAAAATGCGAATGAGTTCAGAGATATTGTATTGCACTATTCAGTTATCTGAATAATATAGAATGAATGATCAAGAAATAAAATTGACTGATCATTTAATCATTATTTCTTTATGCAATATCCATTATGCAGTTCATTTCTAATGGTTATTTCTAGTCAGCAAAAATTGGCAGAAACATGTAATACCAGTGTAGTGAAACATAAGCAAGGAAAGAATTAGTTCTAGTGTATATACAAGGGTTGGCTGATAAGTCCTGGGCCTCTCAATGAAAACAGCATTTAAAAAAACAAATTTTGCTGCATTTCTCAACACAATCTCCAGAAAGGCTAATACATTTGAAATATCGGTGTTCTAATTTAATTAAACCTTCTCTGTAGTGCAATTTATCAAGGTCCTCAAAATAGTTGCTTACCACATCAATAACCTCCTCGTTGCTGTGAAATCTTTGTCCTCCAAGAAATTTTTTGAGGTTCGGGAACAAGTGGTAGTCACTAGTTGCTAGATCTGGTGAATAGGGTGGATGTTCAAGCAATTCAAACTTTAATTTGCACATTTTTCCCTTGCAATGACAGAACGATGGGCTAGAGCATTGTCATGATGAAACATGTTTTGTTTTTTTTGCCAAATGAGGTCTTTTTCTTTTCACCTCATCACTCAAATGTTGCAGAAAGCTTGCATAGTAGTCACCAGTGATACTTTTACCCTTTTCCAAGTAATCAATAAAAACAATTCCCTATGCATCCCAGAAAACACTCGCCATAACCTTCTTAGCTGACAAAATTGACTTTGCCTTTTTTAGAGTTGGTTCACCTGGTGCAATCTACTGTTTTGACTGTGATTTACTTTCTGGAGTCTAGTAATATATCCAGGTTTCATCCATAGTAATAAGGTGCCTCAAAAGTTCACTGGGATTTTTACGGTAGAGCTCCACATTCTTAACAGAAACAGTTTTCTTTGCAACTTTTGATCAGGTGTTAACAAATAAGGCACCCATCTTGCACAGACCTTGTGAAAGCTCAAAACATTACTTAAAATATTATCTGCATGTTCTTTTGATGTGTTTACAGCCTCTGCTATCTCAAACAACTTTAAACTGCGGTCTTCCAGCACTAAATAATGAATTTTTTAAATTATCTCTGGAGTTGTCACTTTTACAGGACATCCAAAGCGAGGTTCAACACTAGTGCTCGTATGCCCCATTTTAAACTCTGCAATCCACCTTTTAATCATTGAATATGAAGGGGCAGAGTCTTTCAGTATACTGTCCATTTCCTCCTTGATTTCTTTAGCGTTAAGCCATTTAAATGGAAGTATTTAATCACTGCTCATTTTTCCAAGTCCTCCATTTTCATGAGAGCTCTAAAGTTGTCTTGTTTAAAATGCTGCTATTTGAAGACTAAACAAGCTATTGACCTGTAACTATGGATACAAGCTAGTTTAGAGTTAAATTATATGATGCTACTGTCTAACTGGCTTGTGGCAACATATCTGTGTGAGGCCCAGGACTTAGCCGCCGACCCTCGTTTAATACATTTTGTGAAAAATACCTTACCTTTTCATTAAACAATGAAACTACATTGTAGAATTTACTGGTGTTTCTGAAAGTAGCATAAAGTGTGCAAAACTTTTAAATTAGCCGAGGTGCGATATCTTGTGCCAGCAGCTTTACAAGTGAAAATGCAGTGAATATTTGGTATATTAATATAACATAATCAATATAATAATAAACATATATGTTATCAGTGAATGAAAATAAATGCATTACAGTAGTACAATTGGCTGACCACTCGATTATGTGCCAGCAGATGCCTATTAGGATTCTGACACATGACTATACCTTATCAGGAATGACTGCAGCAATAGAATGTGCAATCTTTGTTTTTGAACTTCCTAGTGGACCAACCAAGACTATGATTGGGTATATGCCTTGATCAATTGGGAAGGTATCTGGCCTTACACAGCACTGGTCCCAGTTTTCCAGAATCTTATTTCGATTCTGAATGCATGCAGCTACTAAGTTTATATCTGGATCAAACGCAGTTCTAGCTTGAATCTGAAACATATTTTATGGATTGCAAAGTATAATTAAAGTCATAAATGCAAGCCCTCCTACTCAAGAGAAGTAATAATAATGATGATAATAACAATAACAATAATAATTAATAAATAATAATAATCTTTATTGCTCAAATTTGTTTTTACAAAATTCAAGCATTGTCAATTTTGTTTACAATTTCTTTTTTTACAAGAGGTTACAATTCATTCATGGAATACATACATTTCTTAGTTAGATATTTTTTAAGTTCCCTCTTAAAGGTTTTACCATTTAAAAGTTTTATATTTGAAGGCAATTTATTAAACATTATAGTTTCAATAATATATACATCTTTTTCTATAGCTACTTTACTAGTTACAATTCTGTAACAGTCACCCTTATTTCTGGTTTTATAGTTATGTACATAGTTGTTTGTTATTAAATCTTTTTCCCTTACAACTAATACTGCCTTAGATGCGTATAATGAGTAGAGCGTAAGGACATGATTATTTATGAAAACATTTCTACATGGTTCTGTGGGTAGCTTACTATTAATAACCCTAATTCATTTCTTTTGTAGAATGAATAATCTATCCACATACACCTTTGCTGCTGATCCCCATATCTCAATATCACTTAATACATTTATTATAATACCATAGTATATCAACCAAAGAATATGCTTGTTAGTAAATGCTTTGCAATGCCTTATGAGATATATTAACTTACTGATTTTGTTACATAGATAATAAATATATTGCCCCCAAGCTAAGTTTTCATCTACTATTATATGTTGACTCACATTTACTAATTCTTCATCATTAATAATTATGCTGATTTCATCTGCTATTTCCCTAATGCATAACTCCAAAATCATGTTGTCTACGTTACAGAGAAGATTATTTGATTCTAAGTATTTTAGTAGGTAACTTAGTGTATTTAACATGTTTGCCTTTAGTGAAATATAATTAGCACCCTAACAGCTTGCAGTTGTGTCATCAGCAAATGAAAGAATACTAGAATTATTTGGTACAGTGACATTATTAATGTAAAGAATAAATAACAGGAGACCCAGGACAGATTAAAAAAAAACAAATGCTTTAACCCATTGATGTCTAATAGCTTCATGGCTATTTCAGAAATCTGAATGAAATCTCATGAGTATATATAAAATTAAAAAAAAAAAAAAAAAAAAAAAGTGTTACTTTCACATTTCTTTCTCTTCTGACTCTTCAACAAAGTATTCTTACAAAGTCTTTTTCTTCTGCCTACTTCATACTAACTGAGTTAAACACTTGTAGATATGGTTTCATAACATACTTTCTTGTGGTCCCTTGGTTAAAAAAAAATAATTTTCAGGAACATAAGTTTGCGTGCATATGTGCATGCCTGTGTGCCATGTATGTGCACATGTGCATATCTCAAAACCAAGAAGTTTGTTAAACACCAAACTTGATATTCAGGAGGACTGTTCAAAAGTACCCACGATTGGAATGAAGAACCCATTTTTTTCAAACAAGATTTATTTATTTCTCAACATAGTTTCCTTTTATACAATTCTCCAAATGTTTCTCTAATTTTTTTTTACCACTACAAAAAATAGGAATTCTCAAGCTCTGCAGAATACATATCTGTTTCAAGGCTGGCCTCATTTGTCTAAATTTTGAATCTGCAAGAACAAAAAATAAGAAGAAACACATCTTGTTTGGGAAGAAATCACAGGAGCCTAGTCAGGTGAATATTGAAGGTGTAACAGCAATTCATAATGTAATTCATATAGTTTGGCAGTGACAACTCTGGATGAACATACTGTTGCATTGTCATGGTGAAACAGCCAAATAGGGCTGTGTCTCCAACTTCTCATCAAATGGAGCCAATAATGCAGCACTGTCCAGTAATTGTTTTGCTTTTTCTATGAAGTTGATGATTATGACACCCTTCGCATCCCAAAAAATTGTCACCACTTTTTTGGCTGATGAGACTGTCTTTACCTTCTTTGGAGCAGATTCACTGGAAAACCCATTGTTTTGAATAATGTTTCATTTTCTGAGAATAATGATGAATCCATGACTCATTGACAGAGACAACTTAGTGCAAATGGTTCCTGAGCTAATGGGTTCAAAACTGGCAGAGGGCGATGGATTTTTTCAGGTTTTTTAAAAATCCTTAGCATGGCTTCTTTCAGGAAGGAAGGAAATCCTGGTCTGTTCCAGAATTTTAATAGCTCCACAAAACAGACGCAGTATAAAATCTTAATAAAATCAAACATCCAATGAAACACCACTTCAAAGAGAGCAGTAATTTACAATCAAGTGTGAAGATTGCGAGAAAATATACATAGGAAAAACAAAAAGAAACATAGAAATCTGTCTCAAGGAACACCTTAAGCACACAAAATACAAGTCTTATATTCTGGGGCAATTCAGTTGAAAGTGAGTATTTATATGGCAAAAGAGAGCCATCAGAATCATGTATGGCATCAATAATGCAGCCCCATGTAAGGGTTTGTTTCAAAGGCTGAACTTTTTGACACTTCCTTGTGAATACAATCTCATGCTTTAAGAGTTTCCATATTAAAAATTAAGAGTACTTTGCAAAAAATATAAATGTACATAATAAAAATACTGACAAAAAATAGATTTATACAAACCCAGGGCTGAGTTATGGTAATGGCAATTGTATAAAATTGTTATTGTAGTAGAAATAAATAAAAAAAAAATGCATGAATTTGTAGTAGTTGAATATTTAGTGGTGGTTAAAATGGTCATGTAGCCTGAATTGGTAATAGTGGTTTTCTGTATGATATGTTCAATATCCCAGAGTCTTGTTCGATGGTGGGGCCAAACAAACAAGCAAGCTCTTATTAAACAACAAGTTTGTTACATCTGTACATATATCTGCATTCCATTAACTACTTAAGCAGACATTTGATTACCTTTTCTATCCATGTTACAGGCTTTCCGTCCAAGTAGCAGAGTGTGGCGAGTGCATTGATTACATACTGTCTGTATCTTCTCCAGGAGGTAATTTCATTATCTCTGAGATCAAGCTGCATTAAACTTCTCAGGCATTTCAAATGGTTGATATCCAACAAATTATTCAGCCTGTTGTTTTTTACCTCCAATTCTTGCAGCATGTACATTGCCTGTATCATAAAAATGTTTATGAATTTTGATAGTATCCATAACCAAATGTTAACTATCACTTCATATGCACAGCAACCTTGTAAGTCTGAAATTTATTAATATTGGATAAACAATTATGGACATTAATTGGCAGCAGATTCCCTCTCAATTTTAATTGAATTAGAATTATCAACATTTTGAAAATATGAAATTGATTAATTTCGGATAAGTATTGATGAACCTTCATTGGTAGTGCACATATCTCTTAATGTGAACTATTGAGGAAGAATCATTTAAAACATTTTACACATGGCCATAGAGAATACAATTTATGTCTAGCCTGCATTACACGGGCACTCGTAATTTATTTGTGATATAGTCCTGGAAATAATACTTTGTCTCCAAAATAATTTTCCTGTTGTTTTATACATTTGGAAACTGAACTTATAGCATTTTAAAGAAAGTTTTACCTCTTTAATGGCTATCAAATATCATCATATATTTGTACTCATTGTATAGGGTAAAAAATGAAACAAATGTAAGGACATTTTTAAAATAGAAAGCAAAAAGAGTGGGGGAAACAAAATCTTGCTAGGTTAAAGCAGCCCAAATGAATAGCACAAAATCCACTGTAGTGCATCACTTATTCTTTGTTGTTTTAAAGCATGCCACACTTTGTCAAGAGTAAAGAATGATGATGCCTTACAAAATTGAGGTTTTTATAATTTTATATTTTCATTTCTGACCATATTTGTTATATTTTTACTTTCTCTATACGTACTATGTACTTAGTGTATAGAGAAAGTATTGCACTCCACCAAAAAATTTGATACCAAGATTTTACCGGAAATATATGTTTTAAGGTCCCGTGTATCCAAAATAAGTGTTTTCAGAAAAAGGTCTGTGTGTGTGTGTGTGTCTGTGTGTCCATGTGTCTGTGAACACGATAACTCAAAAACGAAAAGTCAGTAAAATATCAAACTTGGTATTTAAGTTAAGTATCTTCCAGGGATGCGACACAAAGATTTTGAGAAAAATCCCCCCCCCCCCAAACTATCCTTTACATGGAAGTTTTTTCGAAAATTTTGATTTTCTAAAAAATGGCTCTAACTATTTTGATTAAAATATTGTATATTAAAGATATTTACCTGACAAATAAAATGTATATTTTGAATTTTCTGGGAATAGCCTCTGAAGACTACTTTATTCTGGGTCAATTTTACAAAATTTTGCATAACTGCTACACTGTAAGAGATGGACAAAAACTTACCACACAACAGATGTAGAGCACTTTAAAACACACAATTTACATTATATACATTTTTTTCATGGAGTTGATTGTTTTTGAGATACTCCTGTTTTTGGTTTCAGCTATAACAAACATACTTTTCTCATACAGGACTTTGTGAACTCATGTCCATACAAACAAAGGAACTTCAGTCACATAGCAACCAGCTTTTGGCCATCACTTTAACCTATGGTACTCCCTTATTGCAGAGTTGTAGAGAAAGTCATGTGAATGGAACACATCAGATTTTTTAATTATATTTTTAATATTTTTTCCCATAGTCATATTTTGAAGAACTAAATATATAAAGAAGAGAAATAAAGTGAAGGTGGAATATAAATGTTTATCTTCATTTGTGCGATGACAAAATTCTTCAAACTATTGAGCACTAACAGGCATAAGAAATATAATCTATAAAATTCGATGTATAAAGTTTGATTTAATAGAACTTTATAAACCTCATCACAGAGTCATATAAATATATAAATATTTGAATATAAATGTCTTATAGTAGTCTTAGATAGCAGTACATATATTTCACTACTGGATATACAGGATGATTTATATAGAGCTGACACATTTCTTTCATTAATTGTTTCAAAACGAGTTATGCTATTATACCTGAAATGTAGAGGAAGATGAGAGATTATTTAGAGGAAGATTGATGATTATTTACCTCTATAGCAAATGTTGAAAATGCCCTCCATCATGCATAAGGCACACCTAAATATTTTGTTCCATGTTACTGGTCACTGTTGGTGGATTCTGTTGTCAAAAGCTTGAATCTCCTGTGTAATGTTGTGCTTTAGATTGTCCAATGTTCAGGGACGTATGGCATAAATCCTGTCTTTTAAGTAATCCCATAGAAAGAAGACCAGCGTTGTCAAATTTGGAAATCTTGGAGGCCACATGTTCCTGGAAATTATCTGGCCGCTAAAAAGGCTTGCAATTAGTGCCATGGATTCATTTTATGTATGGCATGTAGAGCTATCCTACTGAAAATATTCTTGACTCAGCTCTACATCATCTAGTTGCTCAGCAAACTCTATGAAAAACCGTTGGTACTCTGCAGTATTCAAAGTGTTAAAAAAAAAAAAAAACAAACAAACAAACAAAAAATTGGTCCCAATATTCTCTGTGCAGGTATTGCACACCAAACTCTGATTTTAACCAGGTGTCTAGGTGCATCATGAATGACATATGGATTTTGGCTGGCCCAATAGCATGAGCTGGATGAAACCATGCTTCATCTGTGAATCATGTGATGGACAATATGGCAGGATTTTTCCGAATGAACGCCTGAAACCAATGAAAATAATTCAGTCATCTATCCTTATCGGTTCCTGTAAGTGATAGACAACTGTAACCTTCTTTAGGCCTGCACTTTTCTCAGCTCTCCGGCACATTGAGTAGCTGTACCCTGTCTCCTACGACAAACATTTTAATGATTTTTTAAGTGATGCTCCAGTCATGCTCTTAGGTCAACAACAACACAACAACCATAGAAGTCTAGATGAATGATGTTTGCCTTTTTCACTCACCAGAGATCCAGTTGTTTCCAATTTATTTACCAGTCCCAGGAATGGGTATCTTTTGGGAGGATTCTAAACACCAAATTCTCTCTGGTATACCCTTCAAGTAGCTGTAATTGAATTCATAATACAGTATAGATTCACAAGGAAGAGTCATTGATTTAATATGTACTCCATTTTCTGTTGACTAGAACAAAATCTCAAAAAAAGTTGCCGACAATAAAACTAACAATTAGGAATAAAGATGAACATCTGCATATCTAGTGATAGGCAAACAAAACTCCAGAACATTCTGCTTAATTTGGTGCTAAAATTGGGGCATTGAATAATTAATGAAAGAAATGTATCAGTTGCATATAAAGCACCTTGCATAATTCACAAGATACATATTGTGAAAAGTGTCTATTGGTTCAAAAATTGTTACAAAAAAAGTCTTTAATTTACTGCTGCACACTCAATGCTTCTATGCTTAGACAGTTGTCAGGTTTCTCACACCACTGCTTGCATGCCACTGCACAACACTCCAGTTGAATTATAATTCACGACTCACTCACTACCTTTCATTATTCACTGAACTTTGTAGAAGCTTGTCAAAGTTACTGGAAGATTCTAGCACATGCCAGATGTGTCATGTTCCAAAGACTCCAGCTGCTGGAGTGTTGTACATCCTGTGTTTCTGCCACATACCAAAGCTGTGCAAATCTGAAATAGGCCACACATGGCACCGTCACAATATAGTGTATGTGTTATCAGTGCACTCTGTTTACTCTGTAGTGACTTTTAAGCATGAGCTGCGGAAAGACTTTTGTTAATAACTGGGAGGAGATCCTTTGACTCCTTCTAATAACTAATTGAATATTATTAATATTTAATGAATGATTGAAGGTTTAAAGGACCCGACCTGGACAAAAGCCTAATGTCTGATCTCTCACCTTCATGTGGTGCAGGTGTTAGTAGTCACAAGATAATTTTGTTATTAACAGAAAGCAGCCCTTTGATCCCTTCTAAGTCTGCCTGACTCAAGGAATTTATTGAGATTTTCATTTTTTTGTTATGTAGTCCCCCACCACCTCTGTCTCTCTCTCTCTCTCTCTCTCTCTCTCTCTCTCTCTCTCTCTCTCTCTCTCTCTCTCTCTATCTCTCTCTCTCTCTCATACACACATATATGTGCACCTTTTAATAAAAATCTCATGTCTTTCATTCACATGACTTTATCTATTAAGTAAACAAACTATTCTTATAAAACTTTATTCTTTTATCTACATCATGCTAATCAATATAAATCATATAAAATTACAGAAGTCTTATTAGTTAGTTCCTTATAAGTAGAAGGGAAATAGGGGAATATACTAGGTTAAAGTGATATTCAAATATTTTAAAAGCTATCACTATGCAATTGTCACTGAAATTCAGTTCCCTTTCCATGGCCAGGAGTAAAACAAAAGAGAAATGAAACAGATGAGGATTTCCCCTTAAGCAGTTTAAAATTGAAACCAATAATGGAATATCTGGGAAATGGTTAATTCTAAAAACAAAAAAAATGTTTTTGTCTATCTCTTATGGTTTACCAGTTATTTAAATGTCATTCATTTTGTGCAATGAAGAGGACTTCAGAGGCTATTCCCAAGAAATTCAGGATATACAATTTATTTTGCATGTAAACATCTTTAATATACATCATTTTAATCAATATTTTTAGAGCCATTTTAGGAAATAAAAAAAAAAAAATAAATAAATAAAAAATGCTCCATGTAAAGGGTAATTAGGGGTTGCAGGATTTTCTGAAAGTCTTCCATGCTGCATCTTTGGAAGATGCTGAACTTAAATACCAAGTCTGGTATTTAACACACTCTTAGTTTCTAAGTTACACATGCACGCACACACACACACACACACACACACACACACACACACACACACACACACACATGCACCTGGATTCAGGGATCTCAAAACATTTCTAGTGAAATCTTAATATCAAAACTTTCTCTACCTACTATGTCCATTGTACATAAGTGCTAGAGAAAGTAAAACGTGTTTTTGGTGGTTAAGTTGAATTCAAAAAGTTCCTTTGCCTCAACTCTCCATATCAAATTCTTAGGTAGAATACTATAGTTTCTCAAGCCACCATAGAAATGCTTTAAGAGTAAGTAAGCATTTCTTATGTGAACTGGAATATTCACTTGGCTCTTATTTTATTAGAAATACTTTTAATACAGTTGGTTACCTTCAATGGAGCAAGCGTTGTAAGTAGACTAAAGTTGAGGTTCAAATACTTTATATTCATCAATGCTGGAATATCACCATAATTATTTGATACGATGGGATTTCCTTCAAGATTTAAACGATAAGCAGTTAAATTAGATATAGTTTCAAGTGAATCAATATCATTATAGGAAATATTTAAACATTCCAGATACCTGAAACTCAAGATACAGCAAAATTATAACAGGAATGGAAAAACAAAACATGTAGCTTTATTTTTCTGCAGTGGTATTGCGAAAGATTTATTGTAACACAAAATACTTCACTCCTTGAGATGCAAACTTATCAAGATTTTAAAGCGTTTTGTCCATGATTGGTATTTTGAATGTTGCAGACTATTTGAGAAATCAGAAGTGGATATTATCACAATCCATTCTCAAATTTGGAGCATTAACAAGCAGTAACATTAATGAACATTTCTTTTATTAAAAGGTTAACTATAGGTTTTTACTTTGAGCATAATGAGAACCAGTTTTGAGAGGACAAAGCAGTGTAATCCATACAATAAAACACAGTACAATATATTTTTAAAAATAGTTTGCAGTCACTTTTCATGAAAATAAAACATTGTTTTAACACATAGTTGTTTATTATTATTATTATTATTATTATTATTATTATTATTATTACTATTATTATTAACAGTAATGCAGCAACAGCTTGTTAATAATGTTTAGTTACACTCCTCCCCCCCCCATGTTAATCCTATGACTTATCCTTTAAAGAATTAGGAGCTCAAGCCTAGTTTTTAGAATAATTGTTTTCCCCATATATTCTGGAACATTTCCTGTCAGATTCTTGTCAACAGGTCCAAAATTATTTTAATAAAACTGATATGCGTTCAAACAACTTTCTCTACTCCCTCTAATTCAAACTATTCTTACAAAAATTCAATGTAATAGCTGGGATAGCCACTAATCTCTTGGTCTCCAGCCAGTTGCTCTAATCACTGAGCTATGATGGCAATATACCAACACAGCATTAAATTCTTCAATTGATTTACATGTTTCTTGGTAGCTGAGTAGTTAGAGAGCTAGAGGCTGGAGATCTGAGGTTCAAATCCTGGCTATGGCATTGAATTTTTCAGTCTACTCTGCTTATTCAACTCCTGTCCTATACATGGATTGTGTGAAAAAAAACAATTAACACTATTCTTATAAAAGCTTATATTCTAAATGAAATTGTGTTTTATTTATGGACGCTCTTTAATTGCTGTGGTTCTCAATATTCTGTTCTATATTGGGCATGAAAGACCCTTACTTTTGCTCAGAGGCCTCTTTATCAGGCTTGAGATTCTGTGATGGTATCAAGAAGGCCATGAAACTGAACTTTCATTTTGTTGAGTAGCAGAGATATAAAAAAATAAGTTGTTGTCAAGACGAAAACTGTTATACATTTACTTAAATAAAAGCTTCACTTTCTTAAAATTAAAAGGTTATTGTTATTCAGTAAAGCTATAACATATTGATGACCTCCGACGTATATGCCAATTTATTTAATCGAAACTGAAGAGTATAAATTGCATTGAAAATGGTGATGTTGGACGCAAAAGAAATTGAAGATGACAAATGTGAAGCTAATAGGCTAAACATATAAATTCCTATGTTTTGGTCATAGAAGGCTGAAATTTGGTTCTGTCAGGTAAATGCAGTATGTTATTAATAGGATCACATCAGAAGAAACAATGTTCAACCACATCATTGCCCAACTGGAACCTAAGTATATCAAGAATATATGGTACATCATTACTGGATCTGGAACAGCAAAGTATGCCTCCGCTAAATCACCACTCCTTGATATCTTTAAAGAGATTGAGGATAAGAAAATTATGACTACTCACAGGTATTGAGTTAGGTGATTTTAAACTTAGCCAACTTCTCAGGAAAATGCAGTCCTCTGCTAGTAAGTTGTTTCTGATAAAGTTCTTAGAACCCTTTGGTTGGAGATGCTTTCATATTTGGTGAAGAATATTTTTATCATGAGTGAGGAGTGCCTGGAATGTGTTGCAGTGATTGCAGATAAATTGTTGGAAATGAATCCCTGTAATTATATATATATATATATATATATGTTCTGTGGATAGCCAAGGTCAAAAATGTGCAATGATTGATGAGCTCATGGATAAAATTTCTCAGCTGGAGAAACAAATTGCAGCTTTTGGGTTGTGTCATAATAACAGCCAAAGGCTATACAGTCAAAGTCCAAGCTGAAATCATAATCACAGCTGAAGAAGATATGTTCCTAATGGAAAATAATGTTACTACTACTTCTGGTT
Source organism: Hymenopus coronatus (assembly GCA_030762935.1). Classification (NCBI taxonomy): domain Eukaryota; kingdom Metazoa; phylum Arthropoda; class Insecta; order Mantodea; family Hymenopodidae; genus Hymenopus; species Hymenopus coronatus. The sequence continues at coordinate 47,380,463 of CM060895.1, forward strand.
TGCACAACATTATATTCCAGAGAAATGTAAGCTGCTCTGTTCAGAATATTTCATTGTCAGAAAACTTCAATGGGCAATAAAATTAGTTGCGGACACAAGATAGAAGCCACAAACACTGGTTGTTCTTAACAGACAAAAACTCAGAACTGCAGTTTCTAGTAGAGAGTGGAACAGATGTTTCAGTAATTCTAGCAAGGAAAGGCAAGCAAATTGATACCCCATTTTAAGTTGTTTGCAGCAAATGGATCTGAAATACCAACCTATGGAACTAGAACCCTAACTATGGACTTAGGACTACACAGACAATTTAATTGCCATTTATCACTGCCAAGATTGAAAAGGGTATATTAGGAGTAGATTTCTTAAATTCATTTTATTTATTTATTTTTAATGCTTAACACCCACTTTTACTACTATGGCACCTCAGGTGATCACACTGATGATACAAGGAATGAAGATGGAGCACTGGTGGAAGTGATGGCAGGGGAAATCGAATAAACTGGAGAAAATCTGCCCCTGTGTTACTTTGTCCACCACAAATCCCACCTTGGTGAGAGGTGAGTGGTTTAACCACTTGGCCATGGCATAGCCAATTTAATTTATGCACTGATATCTGCAAAACACAATTAATTGATGGCATGACAAAACTTAGAAGCAAAGGTTCAAGTTATGCCAATTTCAGACAAAGAAAGTACACTAAGCAACTTTATTCAATTTCCTAACTTGTTTAGCTCCTATCCTGAAATCACATCACCAAATTTGGTACCTGCGAAGATCTCACACAATGTTAAATATTACATAAACACCCAAGGAACTCCAGTTTGTTCAAGAGCAAGATCTTTAGCACCCCATCAATTAGAACAGGTAAAATAAGAATTCCAAATTATGTTGAACCATGGAATCATCAGACCACCACAATCAGAGAGGGCCAGTCGACTCATTTGGTGCATAAGAAGAATAATACCTTTAACGCTTATGGAGGCTATAGGAGGCTGAAGGAATGAACAATTCCGGATAGGTAACCCATTCTAATGATTGAGAACTTCCACAGTATTTTAGAAGTGCATAAGTATTTTCCAAAATTGATTTACTCAAAGTTTACTTTTCAAATTCCAATAGCAGAAGAAGTCAAACCTTAAACAGCCATAATTACACATTTTGGATTATTTGAATTTAATGCCATGAGTTTTGGTCTCCAAAATGTTCCATCCACTGTCCAGCGTTTCATTAATGAAGTGCTGAATTGACTCACTTTTGTATTCCCTTACCTGGACGACATATTAATTCAAAATCTGTTGAAATGAAATGGCATTTTATTTATGGACGCTCTTTAACTGCTGTGGTTCTCAGCATCCCATTTTATACTGGGCGTGAAAGACTACTTAATTTTGCTCAGAGCTCTCTCTGTTAGGCTTAAGGTTCTTTTACATGCCATAAATCTGCAACATAGGACCAACAGCTTTACTTCCCTTCCGAAGGAAGCCATGCTAAAGATTTTTATGTCCGAAAAAATCCATCGTCCTCTGCCAGGTTTGAATCCGCAACCTTTCTGTGCATGGTAACCATTATACCATGAAGGACGACAAAATCTGTTGAAGAGCATGGTTGTCATCTAGAACTAATTTTAGAGAGGTTGTCTAAGTATGGTCTTCGAATTAATATGACAAAATCAGTAACAGGTCCAGAAGAACTAGAGTTCTTCTAGGGCCTATCTGATTTCACACAGTTGTTATAGGCTATCCAATAACACCAAGTAGCTCCAAACCACTACCCGAAAAGGTGCAAATAACCAAAGATTATAAGTTGCCCAAAACTGTGAAGGAACTCTGCACATTCCTAGACTTACTTAACTTCTATCACAGTTATCTGAAGAATGCTGCTGAAAATCAAGGTGCTGTTAATGAAAACTTGAAGGGAAGTACAAAGAATCACACAAGCAAAGTTGCATGGGCAAAAGAAGCAAGAAATTAGTTCGTGAAATGTAAACAAGATTTGGCAAATGCTGCACTCTTAACATTTCCAAATTCAGATTTTCCCATTGCACTTTTTACGGATGCATCAAATCAAGCTTTAGGAGTGATGCTACAACGTGAAGCTAATAATTGAAAACCTATCGCTTTCTATTCTTAAAAGGCTAAATGATGCCTAGAAGAAGTATAATGCTTATGACAAGGAATTTCTTGCGATTTATTCATCTATGAAACATTTCAAACACTTTCTCGAAGAAAGATACTCATGATATTTACAGATCACAAGCTGATTACATATGCATTTCAGCAAAGGAACAAGAAAACTTCACTTCATCAGTTAAGATAACTGCAGTTTATTTCAAACTTACAACTGACATAAAACACATAAGTGGTCAAGATAATATAATTTTTGATACATTTTCAAGACTTAATGAAATTGCTATCCTTGATTATGCAGTTATATACAGACATCAAGAGGATGATGAAGGACTGAAGGTATTGTGATGGCAAAATACATCTTTAAGTTTTAAACAATGCCAGTTAGGAGTACAACAATTGCAGTGTGATTTGTCAATCAACAATATTCAATCCTATATTCCTAAACCATTTTGCAGCCAAGTGTTCTATAAAATTTGTAATCTGGCACATCTAGGAGTTAAGGCTATGGTTAAGCACATTACCTTAAGTTCATTTGGCGAGATATTAAGAAGGATGTTCGAAAATGGACTCAAGCGTGCATCAATTGTCAGAAAAACAAAATAACAATATACTAAATCTCAGAGAATTCCAACAGCCAGATTGTCTTACCTGCATTACTGTGATAGTGGCTGGATGGAAGTCATACCTATAGTCAATATAACAACGAAACTGTAGCAAGAAATTTTTACCATAACTGGACTGCTAGATTTGGTATGCCAGTTTCAGTCATCACAGATCAAGGAAAGTAATTCAAATCTGAATTATTTAGAAGTTTGGTATAGCTTTGTGGAACAAACGTTCAACATACCACTCCTTATCAACCACAATCTAATTGGAAAATAGAGCGGCTACATCAAACTCCAAAAATAGCAATTAGAGCTCACAACAGTCCCAAATGGACTGAAACTCTGCCAGCAGTGTTGTTAGGTGAGAAGACTCCAAATATTCAATTGCTGAAATGATTTATGGGAAACCCACCAGACTTCCTGAAGAGTTTTTTGACCAATCAATAACAGTACAAATAGAATCAGATAGTCTTGTGTCACAGTTACGAAAGAATATGGAATAACTAAAACCTTGGGAAACCAAGAAAGCTCCAATATGACCAGTGTTTGTCCACAAAGACCTTGGATCTACCATGAAAGTGTTTCTAAGGAGAGACAGAGTAAAAACAGCCTAGGAAGCCTGATACAAAGGACCATTCATTGTTGTGGACAGGCATTATAAATATTAATATAAAAATAATAATTGCAACCAATCTTCACTTATCTTTTGGAATCATTAATATAAAAATAATAATTGCAACCAATCTTCACTTATCTTTTGGAATCTACTTTACCACTGATGTCAGGTAAAGGTATTAATGTATCTATAGACAGACCCAAGCTGCATACCTCTTAGCTGACAAAGAAATCATTCCAACCTCAATGCTAGTTGGTGTTTTCCCCCATGCTCCTGATCATAATACGGGCCAGAGACAAGAAAAGAAAATAAAATGCAAGAAAGCAAACAGACTAGAAGTTCTAGGAGAGAAAGGGTTATTAGATTTCCTGTCAGATACATTGACAGTATAATTATTGGTGATTAATTCTTAGTTTCATTTTTATTATTATATTATTATTATTATTATTATTATTTGTGTTGCAATTATTTGTTTTAAGTACCCACATAGGATACTAAAGTAACTTAGTTACTGGCAAGGAAGTGATGTAGTGGTATCATGAGGCCATGAAACTGTACTTTCATTTTGTTGAGTAGCAGAAATATAAAAAAAGTTGCTCTCAAGACAAAACCTGTTACACATTTTCTAACCAAAATGGCTCACAAAAGGTATAATAATTTCTTGCAAAAGAAAGGGGCAGTTATACAATCTGAGTAAACTGAATAATGATGAACATCTCCAAAAATATTACAAATCTTAGTGCAAGATCCTAAACCAGGTCATACAGAAAGCAAAGTTGAAATCAAATGAAGGGTTTATTACAAATGCTAAAAACAAAGCAAAAGCTATGTGGAAGATAGTACAAGATGAAACTGGAAAAAATAAGACGAATGCTAAGGAAAAAAATCATACCAATCAAAAATAGGGAAAACATTGAAAATCTCAAAGAAACAGCTGAGATGTTTAATGAAACTTTAGTCAGGTCGCTGAGGGCTTTCCAATAGCAGCAAATGCTCATCCCCCATTTCTTCCACAAAGGACAGACAGCCAAACTATATTTCTAACTCTATTAATACCAGAAGAAATGATCACAATAACTAAAGGCTTAAAAAACAAGAATCAAGTGGAAATGATAACATCCCAGATAAAATTGCAAAACAAACAGCATTACACCTACTAACTCCTTTAGTGGATATTGCAATTTCATCATTGGCTATGGGAATATTTCCAGAACTTCTAAAAACAGCACAGGTTTGCCAAAGTTTTAAAAAGAGTGCAAAAGACTATGTACAAAATTATCGACCAATATCTTTCCTATCAGTATTTGCAAAAATACTTGAAAGAGTAATGTACAACAAGTTAATGCCTTTCCTGCTATATTTTCACTCCTAGAATCAATATTCAAAGCTCAGGATGACAAAGAAAAGACTGTCAGGCTCTATAAAATACTGATTCATTAACTTAAGAAATGCAGAGTGAGGGGATTAGCTAAAAAATGGTTTAGTTCACATTTAAGTAACAGATATCTCAAGTACTTTCAGCTAAATCAAATTATGCTATTATAAAGCATGGAGTCCCACAAGGCTCAGTACTAGGTCCATTACGCTTTCTTATATATATATATATATATATATATATATATATATATATATATATATATATAAAAAGATCTCCCTCCCAATATTACTCAAGCAAAAGGTATGTTATTTGCAGATGACATGAGTATTACAATTAGTGACCCTGCCAAAAATAAGTTGCAGGATAAAACCAGCAAGATTTTAAAACAAATAGAAAACTGGCTTTCGACCAATAAGCTCAAGCTTAACTTTGAAAAAACTGTGTATATGCAGTTCCATAATTATGAACAAGACCCAGTGCAAGTTTCTTTCAATGATGTACAAATTACCGAAGTATAATCCACAAAATTCTTGGGCATATGGGTCGAAGCAAACCTGACATGGGAAACATACATACATCATCTAAGCAAGAAACTCAGCTGTCTATGCTATGCATTTAGAGTCCTCTCAAAAGCCCTTGGAGGGCTTAAAATCAGAGTACTTTGGATATGTCCATTCATTACTCTCATATGAAATGATAGCATGGGGGGGGGGGGCTTCTTCAAAAAGTTTGCAGGTACTTAAGCTTCAGAAAAGATTAGTAAAAATCATAAAACAAGTACCCATACAATCAGATTGTAAGGTAGTATTCAAAGAACTATCTATATTATCCTTACCTTGTATATATATCTTAGAGTCTCTTTTATAGATCAAAATTTGTATCTCTTTAAAACAAACTCAGCCCTACATGACCACAATACAGGAGCAAGCAGGAATATACATCTCAACACTCATAGGTTCACCAGGTGTCTTAAGTTTACATCGCATTAGAGTATAAATTTATACCTTACAGCCATCTTCCAAACAGTGCTAAAGAGCTTAATGACAACAAATTTAGAATGGCCATTATGAACCATCTCAAAAGTCATTTACCATTCACTATTAATGAATACTTCAATCTGAAACTCTAACCTGTTCCACAGAATACAAATTGCAAATTAAATAACTATAAATTATCATCATCATCGTCGTTATTGTCACCATCATCATTTTTGCAACCATATTTCTCTTGTGCAGATACTTCTGCTTTGTGTTTGTCATTACAGGTCCCGTTCTGCAGAAGTAGGACAGAACCCGGTGCTGGCAGAAAACTATTCTGTATTTTTCTTCTTACTAATTCTGTATATATTTATATATAACTCCATGGCACGACTGCTCACGGGGAACCTTGGCCTACCACCCGGCCGCTGCGTACCCCATCTCGGTCCACTACAGACGTCATGGATGGGGTGCAGTATTGGAGGGTGAGACGTGGTCAGCGCCTCGAGTCCCTCCCGGCCGGTTAATGCAGTCCTCATGACCTGGAGCCGCTACTTCTCCATCAAGTAGCTCCTCAATTGGCCCCCCAGGGACCTTATGAGGCTGACGGCAGCCCGGTCCAGGTCTCCCAGCGGGGGAAAAATCCCCACGCCGGTACTGGGGATCGAACCCAGGTCTCCCGCTTGGTAAGCAGCTGCGCTACCACCGCGCTAAGGAGACGACCCTGTATATATTTATCAGAATTTATTTTTATTTTGGCGATGCCATAGAATCCGTATTTCTTCAGGCTGATAATAAATATATCTGAAATAAAAGCTTGAATTTCTTAAAATTAAAAGGTTAGTGTTATGAAGTAAAGCTATAATAGTTATTTTACATACTATAAATCAATGACACACGACCACTGGCTTTACTTCCTTTCCAAAGGAAGCCTGCTAAGGATTTTTACACCTGAAAAAAATCCATTGCCTTGTGCGATCTTGGGAATCAGAGGCTAGCATGCTATCCCTTGACCACGGAGACAACTTTGTTATTCTAGCTTGTTGTTAATTCAGATAAATGTTAAATTCAATTTATAGAGAGTCATTCATTATGTGATGGCTTTGAAAGTACATGCTCTTTGCATGAAAAACAAAATCTGATATGGTGCATTCACATGACTTTCTCTAATCACTCTAGTTGTGTCTACTTCATGTTAATTGAGGCAAACGTTTTCATAAATTGTCTTGGTAACACTTATAGGTAAAAGAGCTTTAGGGGAATGCAGTAGGCTTAAAGTGATAGTCATATCTTTTAAGAATGGGTCCCATAGTGACGATTTTGAGATTCCTTTCTCTTTGCAGGATAAAGAGAAAAAAATTAATAACTTTCTATTTGAAATGCAAAGCATCTTGGAAATACTTTGACTGAAAAAGAAGTTTGACATAAGCTGTGCGATTTAACAAAATCTCCATTTTTTTATGCAGTAAGACTTTTGTCTATGTCTTACGCTTTACCAGTTATGCAAAAGTCATCCAAAGTGTAAAGAACTTCAGAAGCTATCTATTTCCAGAAAATTCAAGATAAACATTTTATTTTTCATGAATATCTTATAGATAGATATTCTATTGAAATCAAAATCGTTAAGACATAAAGGGTAATTTGGAGTAATACAATGAAATACTGAAGTAATAAGGAATATATGAAGCAGAAGTTGTTGCTCAAATTAAATCATATTACTCACTCCCTCCCTTTTTGGCAATCTCTGTTATATAGTTAATCTAGCATCATGTTGAAGTGCAACATAGTGAAACATTATCAAAAATATTGCTAAATCAATATTGCCAATATATGAAAAGGTCCCTAAATCAATATTCCAACCCTCAGCTACACTGCGGTTCATTGGGATCTTCACAGATCCCTCAGCTATACCTTGAATTGCAGCTGCAGTCTTTGGCCACTCTTCTCCTTCTAAAAGCATCCCAAGGCTACGCTTTACAGCTTAAAGCCCTTTAACACCTTGGCTGTGCTCAATCATCAGCTATGCTATGTGGCTTAGGGCCCTGAATTAATGGTAATGAATTGTACCTTCCTCTTTGTTTATGCTATGTTGGCAACACAAGGACAGTAGAAGCAATTCTCCCATGATGTCTTTGGTGGGTAGCATGTGATATGCCTTCTGCAGATACGTATGTCTTATGAATAGGTATATTAGTGATTCCGAACAACTTCCCTTTACAGCAGTTTATCAGGATTTTTCTGAAATAAATACTTGTAGAATGTTGAGTAACTTTAAGCTCCATGGACCCCGAACTTATTTGAGCATCAATTGCCCAGTTTCACACTGTCCAATATGACATAGCAGGTTAAAGGATATTAAACTTAAATAAAAAAGGAAAATCTTTTAAAATTGGTTTTATTTATTCCTGTTTTGTTCAAGGATCTCAAAAAAGTGTGTATTTCTGATGAAATCATGGTATTGAATTTTTGGATGGAATACCTTTGCTTACTATAGACAAATATTAAATAAAGTAAAAAAAGTGTCTGGTTCCCAAAGTTGCAGGTGCAAACTTGGTGGATGGTGATGGATTTTTTTTAGGCTTAAAAATCCATGGCTTCCTTCAGAAGGAAAGTAAAGCCACTAATCCTGTGTCATAAATTAACAGCACATAAAAGAACTTCAGCCCTAATAAAGATGCCTCTAAGCAATATTAAGCGGTCTTTCACACCCAGTATTGAATGGGATGCTAAGAACTGCAACATTTAAAGAGCATCCATTAATAAAACTCAGTTTTAAAATAACCAGTGTTTTTTACTATTTGTGTAAATGCCTTCAGAAAACTAACATTAAATGAAAAATTACCTTAATGTGTATAGATCATTTAGATAATGTACATAATTGTGTGAGATGTTAAGATCCTGGAGAAGTGTAAACTCTTCAAAATCCTTCAACTCAGTAATCATGTTATTAGAAAAGTTTGCAGTCTCTAGATGCAGAGGAGCAGCAAAGCCTGGAGCAGTGTTCAGAAGGTTGTAGGAAACATCTAGCTGCCGAAGATACCTTGCTTCACTGAGAGCAGAAATGTCTTGTAAACGATTATGTGATAGGTCAATGACTTGAAGGTAGCGATGATACTTCAGTAGTGTAATGCATGTGAGGTTCTGTAAATAATGTTAGAAACAAAAATATTGTAACATTATTAATGCTTAGATCTTTGTTCTTCAGGAAATGTTGGTGAAAACTCAGCATAACAGAGTGTTAATAAATTATGGGTAAACTTCAGGGGATGACTGAGAAACATAAAAATAGCCTTAAGACGCGGTCTACACCGGAAACTCTGGACCAAGATAATTTTAATATTGGCCGTGGAAGTTTACGAAAACATAAAAATATGATTAACATATATCAAAAAATACATTGTAAATTCATGGTAAGAACAATCTAGTACAACACAGCAGAAGATTGAAAACATCATCATTGTTGACAGAAAGCATTGTAACATAAAAACTTGGGCTACTAAGAGCTCAGGATCATTTAAAATGAAGAGCATAGTAAGCATTATGCAGGCATTGATACAAAATTGGTTGTAAAATACTCATGGTTTGAACATTACATTTTTTATCCAAAATAATTTTGAATTCTCTGGTGGAGAGCCATAATTTTTTAAATACATTTTTCCATTTTTTGTCAATTCATTGATAAGATTTTCTTAAATGATAAAGATTTTCTTTAAACTTGTCAAAAATTGATAAGGTATGATTGGAAATTATGTTTTAACAATATTCTTCATTGGGGTTTATGCTACATTACAACAAATATTAAACCAAATCTTCATCTCCTCTGTCTTTCTTAAAGTGCTTTAACAAAATTCTAAACTACTTTGTTTACAGATGCTTTTTCTTAAGCTATTTCTACAGCTGAATTTTTAAACTTCCTTATTTAAGTGCTTATTTAAAAATACAAGTTTGGAAATTTTTTACAGATCAGGAGCCTTTTCCATAAAACCTAATAATGATATTAGCTAATAATATTAGAACAATGATAAAAAATTATTAGTTAATGCAATTCTTTCATAAATATTCTTGGCAGCTAATAAAAGAATCTCATTAGTATTATCAGTTGTGGTTTAGCTTTTAGCTTTCCCTTTGTTTCTACTTTCACTACATACTGATCATTTTTGTCATAGTTTATGTTGACAAGCTTTACTGTTTTGAACCAAAATGAGGAAAACAGGGTAATTTGAGAAAACAATATTTTCTACAGAAGGTGTTTGAACTAAAATGTGCATGGTGTGCCAAGGCCAAATCTGATGGCTGGCTAGGAGAGAGGTATATTTTAGCATTTGATCAATGTCATTCCACTTGTATGTTTCCTCCTTCCAATTATATAATTGTCTCGGTTTTCTCTCCTTTAGAATCTCTATTCATCAGGAAAAAAAAAAAAAAAAAAAATCTGATGTGTTCCATTCACATGACTTTCTCTACATCTCTGTAACAAATTATTGTTAAAAAGCTTATTCTTATATCTACATCATGCTAATTTATTTAAACATTAGCAGAAATTTTTCTTATTACTTGGTTCCTTGTAAGTAGAAGAGAAATAATCTAATGCATTCCATTCACATGATGTCTAGCTGTTCGGCAAACAAACCTTTTATTCTAAACATTAATCTGTTATTTACATTGTGCTAATCAAGATAAACAGAATTAATCTTATTACTAGCTCCTTGTAAGTAGAAGGCAAATAAGAAAATGCATTTTTGTATATCTCTCACAGTTTGCCAGTTATACAAAATTCATCCAGAATGAAGAGGTCTTCAGAGGCTATCCCCAGAAAATCTAAGATATTAATTTTATTTGTCATAAAAATATTCATAAACATAAGGTATTTTAATCAAAATCATTAAAGCCATTTTTAAGAAAATCAAAAATTTTGAAAATTGTTTCATGTAAAGGGTAGTTGGGGATGGGGGGATTTTCTTGAAAATCTTCATGTCACATTTTTGGAAGATATCAAACTTAAATACCAAACTTTTAACAGTCTTTTCATTTTTGAGCTATGTTGCACACACACACGCTCACTCGCTCGTGCACATACGAAAATTTGCCTAATTTTTTTTTTTGGATTCAGGGGGTCTCAAAACATGTATTTCCAGTGAAATCTCGTTATCAAATTTTTTGGTACAATACAATACCTTTTCTATACATAGTACGTGTAGAGAAAGTATAAAAAAAACAAAAGAAACTGATATGTCACACTCACAGGAGGCTTTCTCTAGCTGCACTACAAACAAACTTCTTACAAAAGATTATTCTTCTTTCTACACAATGCTAATCGAGATAAACATTAGCAGAATGTTCTTATTACTTAATTCCTTGTAAGTAGGAGGGAAGTAAGGGAATGCATTAGGCTAAAGTGACAGTCAAATGTTTTAAAAGCTGTTGTTATGCGATTGTAATTGCAAGTCACTTCTTTGCTTGGCCAGGAGTAGAACAAAAGAAAAACGGACACTTTCTGTCTGAGAAAAGTATAAATGCTTTACAATTGAAACCAATAAAAAGGAATATCTCGGAAACAGTTACCTACACTACAAAAACATAAAGGACATTAATTGTATGTTTTGATGAGATCTACATTCTTTGATAGTAAATTTTTGTCTCTCTCTTAAGGTTTAGCAGTTAAGTAAAATTTGGCAAAATTCATCCGGAATAAAGAGTTCTTCAAAGACTATTCCTAGAAAATTCAAGATATATATTTTATTTGCGATGTAAATATATTTAATATATGGGATTTTAATCAAAATTGTTAGAGCAATTTTTGAGAAAATTAAAAGTTTCAAAAAATGTTCCATGAAAATGGTACTTTGTGGTGGGAGCATTTTCTTGAAAGGCTTTGTATCTCATCCTTGGAAGATACTAAACCTAAATATCAAGATTTGTATTTAACGGTCTTTTCGTTTTTGAGCTATACTGTCCACAACACAAACACACATGCATGCACGCTTGCACGGGCCTTTTTCTAAAAATACTTTTTTTGGACTCAGAGGACCCCAAAACAATATTTCTGGTGAAATCTCAGTATCAAATTTTTGGGTGGAATACAATTTCTTCTCTATCCACTCTGCATGTTGTACATGCAGGCTAGAGAAAATAAGAAGAAAAACTTTAAAGCTGTAATGGCTGACTTTAGAATTGACTTCTGCCCAACGATCAGTTGTCTGGTACTATGTCAGGCATTGATAATGAACAAGGTTATGAGTATCTGTACACATGATTGCACTGAAAATAACTACCACCAAGAGCTTTTCAATGATAGAATATCAATATCGGCTGCAGATAGTTTCATTTTTTCCCCCCATATGAACTCCAAAAAAAAAAAAAAAAAAAAAAAAAAACTAAGTTAAAGTTTCTCATTTTTGTATGCTCTCATTTAATAATTTTTAAACACAGATACAAGGGTGGTCTAAAAAGTTCTCTGCCTCACCCAGAGATCGCAGCACTACTTGCATTATTTTTTTTTCCTTACATTTGTACACATGTTAATAGACCCTATGCAAAATTACAAGTCATTCCAGGCAATAATTGACTGTAGGCAATTGTTTGAATCAGTGGTTGTGCGCATTGCTTTGAAAATGGAGAAATTCGAGTACCGTGCTGTGATAAAATTCTTCGTAAAAGAAGGTTTAACACCTACAGAAATTCATTTGCGGATTGTAAAGGTATATGGTAACTCTTCACGTTCGGTTTCCACTGTGAAGAAATGGGTGGCCGATTTTAAATATGGCCATGAAAGCATCCAAGATGATCCACATGAAGGACATCCAAAAAACTGTAACCACAAAGGAAATCATTGAAAAAGTGCATGAAATGATTTTGAAAGATTGACATACAAAGGTGCGTGAAATTGCTAATGCTCTTGGAATTTCAAAGGAACGTATTGGTCACATCTTGCATCAGGAATTAAACATGGAAAATCTGTGCGCAAGACGGGTGCCACATATCCTCACCGTGGATAACAAATACATTTGCACGACATGCTTGGAGCATTTTCAGAAGAACAGAAGTGACTTTTTGCGCTGATACGTCACAATGGATGAAACATGGATTCACCACTGCACACCCGAATCCAAGCATCAATCGAGGCAGTGGACAGAAGCTGGTTCTTCAGCTCCAAAGAAGGCGAGGATGATGCCATCAGCAGGAAAGATGATGGCATTAGTATTTTGGGATGCCAAAGGAATTTTGTTGATTGACTATATTGAAAAAGATAAAACCATTTCTGGAGAATACTACTCAACTTCTAACCAAACTGAATGCAAACATTCGTGAAAACAGACCGGGTTAAAAAGAAAAAATTGTTTTCCATCAGGACAAAAGTGTGCAATGGGGAAATTGAGAGATCTGTACTATGAAGTGCTGGAACATCCACTCTATTCCCAGATTTGGCTCCCTTGGACTTCCATCTGTTTCTAAAACTGAAGAAATTCCTCGCTGGTAGGCACTTTTTATTAATGAAGAAGCAATTGCGGCTGTAAATGGGTAGTTTGCAGCACTTCCAGAGGAACACTACAGAGAGGGGAGAATGGCATTGGAACACTGCTGGACAAAATGTATTTATATTAGAGGAGATTATGTTGAAAAATAAAACTACTTTGAAAGCATGAATGTCGTTTTTCACTATCAGGCTGAGAACTTTTCAGACCATCCTGGTATATGCAAGGAATTAAATATTATTAGTGAATCATTCTAATTTGTTATTGATTCTTTTCTTGTCTAACTTGGGCCTATGGGAGAGAAAACTGAGACATGGTCTTTTTTTTTTTTTTTTCCTTTTTTCCTTTTTTTTTTTTTTTTTTTTTTTTTTTTTTTTTTTTTTTTTTATGATCACTATAATAAATCCCATCTTGACCTTAGCATGTTAATGAGACGATGGACTCTTATTAGATATCTATAAATTTTATTCTGTGGGTCAATGTGTGCGACAAAGGACTAAAATAATATGAATATTCAAGAGGTCAAATTTATTTTAATTTTTAGCAGGGATTAAAATTATTCTATGATTTCCAAATACTTCTTTAACCCTCAAATAATACCCTTAAATAGATTAATATTTTAATTTTTCTTAACCCTGCTAATTTATTTAAACAAATAAATCACTACTCACCTTTTAATAAAAGTGGGTTTTAAGGGGTTGTAACATGTATAACTGGTTTTCATGTCTTGAAGGAAACACAGGAAAGAATATCTGATGTGTACCATTCACTTGACTTTTTCTACCTATATGGTAACAAAACTATTCTTACAAAAGCTTGTGCTTCCATCTACTTCATGCTAATAAAGATAAACATTAGCAGAAATGATCTTATTGCTTAGTTCCTTATGAGTAGAAGGGAAATTAGGGAATAAACTGGTTTAAATCTTTTAAAAGCTATCTCTCTGTGATTGAAGTTTGATTCTCTTTGCATGGACAGGAGTAAAACAAAAGAAAAAGGAATTACAAATTCCCATTTAGAGAATAGGTAGAGTCAGACTGAAAAATTCAATGCCATAGCCAGGATTTGAACCACGGCTCTCCCAATCTCTAGCAGTTGTTCTGCCACTGAGCTACCATAGCAACATGCCAACATAGATTTGAATTTCTCACATGTTTCCCGGTAAACCACAAGGTGTTCTCAAATTATTTTGAGATTACAACCCTAATGGCGACTTACAATGTTGTAAGTACTTTAAGTCCCAGGATTCATAGTATAGCCATTATTATGGTCAATTATAGTGGCTATACTATGAATCCTGGTTCAAATGCCAGTGAATTTTTCAGTCTGACTCTACCTATCCAGCTCCTGTCCTACATGGCTTGTGTGAAAAAACAATTAATCCATTTAGAGAAGTTTAAAAATTTTAAACCTATAACAAGGGATATCTCAGAACTCATTAACACTACAAAAAGAAAAGAAACAAAAATGTATATGACATAAATTGTGTGTTTTAACAAAATCTATATTTTTTGTAGAGTAACTTTTTGTATATCTTTTATGGTTTACCAGTTATGCAAAAGTCATTCAGAATGAAGAAAACTTCAGAGATTATTCCCAGAGAATTCAAGATATACATTTTATTTGCTCTGTATATTTAATATACAGTATTTAAAAAAAAAAAAAAAAAAACATTAGTCATTTTTAAGAAAATCAATATTTTTGAAATTTTTTCCATGTAAAGGATAGTTTTGTGTGGGGGGATTTTCTTGAAAATCTTTGTGTCACATCCTTGAGGGATGTTGAACTTAAAAATCAAACCGATATTTAACCAATTTTTCACTTTTGAGTTATTGTGTTCACAGAAACATAGACCCACACATATCTTCTTTTAAATTTTTACTTTCTCTATACGTACTATGTACATAGTGTATAGAGAAGGTATTGCATTGTACCCAAAAATTCGATACCGAGATTTCACCGGAAATACATGCTTTGAGACCACCTGAATCCAAAAAAAGCATTTTTAGAAAAATGTCTGTGTATGTGTGTGTGTGTGTGTGTCTGTGGGCAGCATAGCTCAAAAACGAAAAAAACATTAAATACCAAACTTGGTATTTAAATTCACTATCTTCCAAGGATGCGACACAAGGATTTTCAAGAAAATCCCCCCAGCCCCAACTACCCTTCACATGGAAAAATTTTCGAAAATTTTGATTTTCTCAAAAAGGGCTCTAACGATTTTGATTAAAATATGGTATATTAAAGATATATCCAAGACAAATAGTATGTTTATCTTGAATTTTCTGCAAATAGCCTCTGAAGACTACTTTTTTCTGGATGAATTTTAAGGAATTCTGTGTAACTGGTAAACCATAAGAGATAGACAAAAACTTAGCAAAAAAAAAAAAAAAAATGTAGAGCACATTAAAACACACAATTTATGTTATATACATTTTTTGTGGAGTTGATCGTTTTTTAGATATTCCTTGTTTTTGGTTTCAGCCTTGAAAAACTCACTTTTCTCATACAGGAATTTGTCAACTCCTGTCCATACAAACAAAGGAGTCACATAACAACCAGCTTTTGACTATCACTTTAACCTATGGTACACCCTTTTTTCGCTTCTACTAAAAGGAAGCAAGTAATAAGTCTCTTTCTGCTAATTTTTTCTCACTTAGCATGAAATAAATAAAAGCATAAGCTTTTTAACAATAATTTGTTGCAGAGATATAGAGAAAGTCATGTGAATGGAACACATCAGATTTTTTTTTATTTGTATACAGGGAGTCTAAAATGTGAATTTCCAGTCAAATCTTGTTATTGAATTTTTGGGTGGAATGCAATACTTTCTTTACCTATGCACTATGTACAAAGTAGACAAAGTAAAAAATAGATGCACAGGTACCATATTATGAGGCAGAGAAAACAAACTTTTGCGTGCTTCATCATAATTTTAGTATTTTCCAAAGATGCGACATGAAGATCTTCAAGAAATTCAGTTAAAACTTCTCTACAAATAGGGAAATTGTTAATTTTTATTTTCCCTTTTATTTTCTTAACTAATGATTTTGGTTCATATATATATATATTTTTTTTTTTTAAAGCTATTTTCTTCTATACCTATAATAAAACTGAAATGAAATTTTTTCCATTATTTTTTATTTCAGTTTAAAAAATCTGATGTGTTCCATTCACATGACTTTCTCTATAGCTCTGTAAATTATTATTGTTATAAGCTTATCTTTTATTTATTTCATGTTAATAGAAAAATTAACAGAAATAGTCTTATTTCTTGCTTTATTGTAAGTAGAAGCGAAATAAGGGAGAACCATATGTTAAAGTGAAAGCCAAAAGCTGGTTGCTATGTGACTGATGTTCCTTTGTTTGTATGGACAGGAGTTGACAAATTCCTGTATGAGAAAAGTATAAGTTTTCAAAGTTGAAACCAAGAAAAAGGAATATCTCAAAAACGATCAACTCCACGAAAAAAATGCATATAACATAAATTGTGTGTTTTACCATGCTCTACTTTTTTTGTGGGTTAAGTTTTTGCCCTTCTCTTACGGTTTAGTAGTTATGAAAAATTCTTCCAGAATAAAGTAGTCTTCAGAGGCTATTCCCAGAAAATTCAAAATATACATTTTATTTGTCAGATAAATAACTTTAATATACGATATTTTAATCAAAATCGTTAGAGCCATTTTTTAGAAAATAAAAATTTTCGAAAAAAGTTCCATGTAAAGGGTAGTTTGGGGTGGGGGGATTTTTCTCAAAATCTTCTTGTCGCATCCCTGGAAGATATTAAACTTAAATACCAAGTTTGGTACTTTACCGACTTTTTGTTTTTGAGTTATCGTGTTCACAGACACACACGTGGACCTGTTTCTGAAAATACGTTTTTTGGATACAGGGGACCCTAAAACATATATTTCCGGTGAAATCTCGGTATTGAATTTTTTGGTGGAGTGCAATACATTCTCTATACACTATGTACATAGTGCGTATAGAGAAAGTAAAAATGATGTTGACAGTGGGCTATTCTGAAGCCAAAAATTATATTTTTAAAATGTTGTGTATATGTTATATATTTTACTCAAAAATATCCAAACTATTGTCATAAAACTTGGAATTTAACAGTTGCCACATAGATGTTACAGATTGAACTGCAATCTTTATGTAGAGAAAATACATCAAAAACAAAAACCCATGACTTGGCTTTCTCTCCCAAAGGGTCTCTATTTGGAGGGCAAAAATTATAAAGTTTGAAATTGTAATGGCTGACTTTAGGTCTGTCTTCACTAAACAATCAGCTAACTGCCTCGTACAATGCCAGGAGTTGATACACTAAGCTGCAAGTATCTCAGCATATGACCGCACTTAAGATAATTTAAGATCCAAGATTTCATCTGGTGAAGAAAACAATAGCTGCAGTTACTATTTATTTTTTTTCCCAGTGATGGATGCCTCCAAGAAAGAGAGAAAAAAAAATGAAAGGATAAAATCAGTACAGTTTTTTAAGTTTTCTCTTGAATATTTTTAAAAAGCAATACATGCAAAGATTTAAAAATTATTGGTGAATCATTCTCATTTGTAAATAATTTTTTTTGTCAAATCTGGTTGAATGCGATAGAAAGTTGAGGCACAGAATGTTATTTTTATTTTTCATCTGTTTTCACTAAAAATGATTCCCAGCTCCATTTGTAACATCAATGTGACAATGACCCCTTGTTAGCAAAGTTGCCCTCCATGGTGTATTGGCTACCATGCTAACATTATGTACCCAAGGTTATGGGTTAAAACCTGGCAGAGGAGGATGGATTTTTTCGGGTGTAAAAATCCTTAGCATGGCTTCCTTCAGAAGGGAAGTAAAGAAGTTGGTCCCGTGTTGTAGATTTACAGCATATTAAAAAAACCTCAAGTCTGATAAAAGAGGCCTCTGAGCAAAATTAAACAGTCTTTCACACCCAAATAGAATGGGAAGGTGAGAACCTTAGCAGTTAAAGAGCGTACATAAATAAAACTCAATTGAAATTTCTTGTTCATGAACAGGCTATATAGTTCAAAACTTGCAAATATGCATAGAAGCTTGTGACAGTGGTGTGATTAAATAAAAGAATTTGAGTCAGTTTTTGTAACACAAACATCACTTATTTTTACTTACTGGGGACCGGTTTTGGGTTACAGTTGTTCCCATTTTCAACCCTTAATTCCAACTAAATCTTTCTGCGTTGGCGTCAACGATGGGGGTGGTGGTATATTAATCATGGAGGCATCTGTTGCTGGATCTATGAACTTTCAGAGGTTGTTGTATGGTGGAAAATCAAAATTTATGATATGGCTCTTTTTCTTCATGATGTAGATCTTCTCCCAGACATCTAATTCTGTGGGTTTATAAGCTGGTTTTAATAGTTATATATTCGGTGTGATTTCGTGTCCTTTGTCCAAAAATGATGGGCAACTGCTGATTTTTCTATTTGTTTGTATTTTAGGTTTCTCATGTGTTCCTTTAAGCTGGGAGGTGACATTCCCCAGCATACCCATAGACGAACTACAAAAACCTCTGAAAATCTGGTTACAAAGCATAAACATACCAACAGAAGAAATAGAAGATCTTGTTCAGTTAACCAATTTATGTGTAAAACAGAACTACTTCACATTCCAGAATAAATGCTACCAACAAACAACAGGACTTGCAATGGGGAATCCTCTATCGCCATTCCTAGCCTACCTATACATGAGTAATTTTGAACTACACATCACTGACTCATTCCCACATATATACAAAAAATGGTATAGGTATGTAGATGACATCATTGCCATAGTTCCAGAAAAACTCGTAAACGATGCATTCAAACTTCTTAACTTGCAAAACAAGTCCATTCAGTTCACTATTGAGACCGAACAGTAAGGAGCCCTGCCATTCCTAGACATTAGAATAATAAGAACAAAAAAACATTGCCTGACATTTGGAATATATAGAAAATCCACCAATACAGATAACCACATAAAGTTCGATAGTTACAACCCTACAACACACAAATATGCAGTCCTGAACAGTTTAACATATAGACTAGTACACATTCCCATGGAGAAGAATGAATAGCAACAGATACTCCAAACAGCTACCAACAACGGTTTCCAAAAAAGTGCAGTAGACAAGAGATTACATAAATACAAAAAACTGAATCGCATAACACACACAACCACCCTACAGAATCCCAGTGACCAACCTCAATTCAGAAAATTCACCTATCATCCTTGGGCACACAACAAACTTCAGAAAATATTCAGGAATTATGACACTACCTTAGCTCCAGAAAACAACTACAGCATTCAGAAACTGCTGTGCAGAAATTTAAAAGATCCTACCCCTGCAGACAAAAAACCAGGAATTTATGAAATTAAATGCTCAGACTGTAACCTGGTGTATATTGGAAGGACAAAGAGAAGTTTGAGACCAGATTAAAGGAAACCTAAAATACAAACAAATAGAAAAATCAACAGCTGCTCATCATTTTTGGACATCAGGACACAAAATCACACCAAATATAAAACTATTAAAACCAGCTTATAAACCCACAGAATTAGATGTCTGGGAGAAGATCTACATCATGAAGAAAAAGAGCCATATCATGAATTTTGATTTGCCACCATACAGCAACCTCTGGAAGTTCATAGATCCAGCAACAGATGCCTCCACAATTAATACACCACCACCCCCATCGTTGACGGCAACGAAGAAAGATTTAGTCGGAATTAAGGGTTGAAAATGGGAACAACTGTTACCCGAACCTGGTCCTCAGTAAGTAAAAATAAGTGATGTTTGTGTTACAAAAACCTACTCAAATTCTTTTATTTTTTAGGCTATATAGTACCTAATTGTATGCTCCATCATGCCATGTTGGCATATTTTGGGACGCCTAGAGGTGTTTTCCGAAACCAGGTGACATTTTTTATTTGCTATCTCACCACTATGTGCACATGGTGACAAGGGATCATTTCTTTGCCCATATATGACACTGTAGAACTAAATCATAGCTTGCAGATGGTGGAATGTTACCCGGGATCGTCTCTTTCAAGGATGTGAAAATTACATGGAACCAATGGCTTTACTTCCATCCTGGAGGAAGCCATGCTGAGATTTTAATGTCCAAAAAATCCATCACTCTTCGCTAGGATTGAACATGATAACCCCACATAAGGGAGGGAACGGCATCCTAGGTTTCTAATGAGGTGCTTAATATGAGATTATTTCTAGTCATAAATAATAATTATGAGCAACATAATGAGAGCCTCTTCTGTAAATACTATACTACACTACTATATCTGTATAAAGCCTTAGGAAAATGTTATTGAGGCTTTGTTTCTAAGTGTAAATTAAAAATAAAAAAATGTACATATGAAATGCAAATGAATATACAGATATTCGCTCTAGCTTCATCATGGTTTCCAAATATTTTATATATAAAAATTTACAATTTGGAGATGCATTCTGTCAAATACCTACCACAATTTACTCTACCTGAGTTTACATTTGATATTTACTCCTGATAAAACAATCATTGTATAAAGCAAAGAGTGTAGTGAGGCAATATACCTTATGTGAAAGATGTAGTTCTCTATAAACATAGCCTTTTGAAACTGGGCAGCAGTCAATATCAGAGAGTCCAGAAGCAATAATGCGGTCAGTCAAAACTCCATTCTGTTCTTCTTCTGTTAATGTGAGATTATCATAGTTTATTATCTTTGTATCAGTTTTATTTACTTTATTTTTGCATCCAGTGTCATTCTGTGAAGAACCTGCACTTGATTTTGTGTCACTTTTAACTTCCGAAGAACTAGTTTCTGAATCATTTTCACTTATCTAAAAGAGAATTAACCCTATATCAATCATGATTACTTCTTTGACACAGGTAATAAGAGTATAATTAAGAATAATCTACTTTTCAGTAAAAAGGTTTGAACTTTTAAAATTAGTGATAGCTACAATAAATTAATAAAAGTGTGAAATTAATAAAATATCTACATGTTTTATAATTCTAATTAAAGTTACTTTATTTATTCTTTCAATCATTCAGTATAATTTATATTAATACAGTATACATTAATATAATAACATACAGCTGAACCTGTTTTATACTTAACCCAATGGTAAGTAATTCACATTTTTATGTAAATTTTCATAGGTCCTGGTAAAATGTAGTTTAGAAATCTGTTAACAGAACCTTATTTAAGTAATGCATTTATACATAATTCGCTTTTATATGTATTAAATTTCAGTGTTAACAGAACCTTATTTAAGTAATGCATTTATACATAATTCGCTTTTATATGTATTAAATTTCAGTGAAATACAACTGAGTTTTTATTATAATGACATACAGCATAGACTATCTTAAAAGAAACTCGAGGGTATTTATGCAAGCTGAGCAGGCGGCTTTCAGCCTCGGAAACAAAAGACAATAATATGACAATACTTCATGCTGGTAGAGCATGACATTGCAGCAACAAACGAGAAGTAAAAATAAAAATTTTTGGTATGTGGTGTTTATTGTTAAACAGCAGTTTGTCTTTCAGTTCTCAGTTGCTTTTAATCAGCCATGGAGAACAGAAAAAGGAAGTGTTATACACTAGATCAGAAAGTGAAATTCATATGAGAGGTGGAGCTTAATCCACACAAAAACCAAAACCAAAATTGCTTCAGACTTAGGAATTGCTTACTCCATATTATGTACAGTCATCAGTAACAAAAACTGTTACTTTAGTGGGTTTCTGAAATTGGGAGCCAAATCAACAAAATGAAGCCATCAGCAGGAAGGAAGATATGCTGATTTGGAAATGGCACTTTTCACATGGTCCCAGCAGAAACAGGCTGCAGGTCTACCAATCAGTGGCAACATGCTGAAAGCAAAAGCAATAGATTTAGCTAAAATAATGAACATCACGGCTGATTTCAAGGCTTCATCAGGATGGTTGCAAGGATTTAAAGATCATCATGGAATCACAGGGAAAACAATTTGAAGTAAGTCGAATGCTGTGGATGACATCATGGTTCAACACTGGAAGAAAGAGATTCTACCAGGAATCATAGGGGATTATCAGCCTCAAAACATCTACAACTGTGATGAGACTGGCCTATTCTACAATCACCTTCCCAGCATGGCATTAGCTGAAAAGGGTGACTCATGTCACAGAGGGAAGAAAAGTAAAATTCACGTAACAATGCCCAATGCAGATGGATCAGACAAACTTCTCCCACTTGTGATAGGAAAATCCAAGAATCTGAGGTGTTTTAAGGGATATGAATCCAATAGGAAGTCTTGGATGACTATGATTTTAATGGAACGTGCTTAAAGAAACTGGACATTAAAATGAAAAAGAAACCTAAGAAGATCATTCTTTTTATGAATCAATGTTCAGTACATTCACCTCAAATAATTTTGGAAAATGTGGGTGTGAAATTTTTCTCTCCTAACTGTACCAGTCATCTACAGCCACTTGATTTGGGCACCATTGCACATTCAATGTTCATTATAGAAACAAGCTGGGGCTTAACATTTAATAACACTGACTGATACAGGAAATGAAAATCTCGCCATTAACTTACACAAGCCGTGGAATTTATTTTGGCTGCCTGGAAGCAGGTGTCATCCTCCACAATCAAACACTGCTTCATTAAATCTGGTGTCTTACAGGCAGAGGCTGTCTCTATGATGATGATATTGGTGGTGATGAGCCTATAAATGAGCTAGCTCTACCGGAGGGTGCAAATTTTGATACCTTTGTACATTTTGATCTAGCTGTGTGTGGGGAACTACAGGATGGGGAGATTATTGCTGACGTGTGCTAAAAACATGTGGTGATCAAGAAAGTGGACCAGCTTCAAGCAACACTGACAGTAATGTGGATGACGACTCAAATCTTGAAATATCTAAGGTGAGTGGAGTGTTAAGTGCAATAAATGTGTGTAGGCATATCAGTGCTAAAATGGTAATGAAAAAGCTCTAAATGCATTAATAAGTTTGCAAAATGAGGTTTATGTACTTGGTGCAAAAAAAGCTAAATTAACTGATTTCTTTAAAGCAGGACCAAGATCAAAATAATATTTTCTTTGTATGTATCTTTGTTATTTGTAAAAGTTTGCACTTGTAGGCCCACTGTATTGCTTTTTTATTTTTCCTACATGCACTATGTGCATAGTGTATAGAGAAGGTATTGCACTCCACCCAAAAATTCGATACCGAGATTTCACCGGAAATATATTTTTTAGGGTCACTTATATCCAAAAAAAGCATTTTCACAAAAAGGTGTGTGTGTGTGTGTGTGTGTGTGTGTGTGTGTGTGTGTGTGTGTGTGTGTGTGTGTGTGTCCGTGTCCGTGTGTCTGTGAACACGATAACTCAAAAACAAAAAATCGGTAAAATACCAAACTTGGTATTTAAGTTTAGTATCTTCCAGGGATGCGACACGAAGGTTTTGAGAAAAATCCCCCTCACCCCAAACTACCCTTTACATGGAACTTTTTTCGAAAATTTTGATTTTCGCAAAAATGGCTCTAATGATTTTGATTAAAATATCAAATATTAAAGATATTTACCTGACAAACAAAATGTATATCTTGAATTTTCTGGGAATAGCCTCTGAAGACTACTTTATTCTGGAAGAATTTTATGGAATTTTGCATAACTGCTAAGCCATAAGACTTAGATAAAAACTTACTATACAAGAAATGTAGAGCACATTAAAAATCACAATTTATGTTATATACATTTTTGTTGTGGAGTTTATCATTTTTGAGACATTCATTGTTTTTGGTTTCAGCTATGAAAAACTTACTTTTCTCATATAGGAATTTGTCAACTCCTGTCCATATAAACAAAGGAACTTGTCACATAGCAACCAGCTTTTGACTAACATTTTAACCTATGGTATTCCCTTATTTCGCTTCTACTTACAAGGAAACAAATAATAAGACTATTTCTGCTAATTTATTCTTGAGTAGCATAAAGTAAATAGAGGCATAAGCTTTATAACAATAATTTGTTACAGAGATGTAGAGAAAGTCATGTGAATAGTACACATCAGATTTTTTTAATACGTATGATGCATTATCAAAATCTCAGTTGTAAGTAATTCTGAATTACAAGTAATCTTCCCTCGTTCCCTTGATATATGCATAAATAAGGTCCAACTGTATTTAATAAACTCTTATTAACAATATATACAGGGCATATAAACAACAAAAATGTTAGTCAATTTATATGTGCTATTTAGTAGATAATTTATATTATATAAGAATATACAAGCTAATGTATAACTGTGTTGAATATAAGTCGCCCTCTGTGGTATAGTGGTTACCATGCTAGCTTCAAGTTGTAGGTTCGATCATGACAGGGGGGAGGGTGAGGGATTTTTTTTTTATGTAAAACATGCTGACATGGTATGGCAGAACATACATATTGCATATAAAATTTAAAAACTACACATATTGCATATAAAATTTAAAAACTACACAATGGCTGTTTACTAAAATTTAAATTCTCATATCCTGAGTAAAAGCAGTGTTCCTGCAAAAAAAAAACAAAAAAAAAAAAAACAAAAAACTTCACTTCTGATTTGAATATATTACATTTTTATGTAGCTTTTACTGAATTTGTGAAAAAATTATATGGGTGTTCATTTTTATCTATGATTTTCCATGTGAGAAATGTCATCAACATATTTGCTGATGAAGCAGGTTTAGTACTGTGCCTCGTGACAGAAGATCATACTTAAAGTGATGCTAAGGAAAATGCAAGTTAGATACTTCTTTCTAGCAGCAGGATATCCAACTTAACAAGAAACCATCCTGAAGAGGCAACTTGGATACTGTCCTTCTAGGGGCAAAGTTCAAACTTGATAGTTTGCAGCAGGTATCATATCTATGCAGCAATATAACTATTATTTGTACAAACAATAATAATATTTAACCACAATCACAAGGTGTATGATGTTTGTATTCAGAGAAACCTTTGAATGGTATTCATATCTGTAAAAGGAAGGTGCAAGGGAAGGCTGGTAGCATTTGTTAGCAATGCAACTACATCCAGAGTGATGTGGTTCTTTCTCTTTCGCCAACTATCACTGCTCTTTCCAGATTGAGGTCACTGTTTCTAGGCAGAGGTTACTGT
This sequence comes from Hymenopus coronatus, assembly GCA_030762935.1. Classification (NCBI taxonomy): domain Eukaryota; kingdom Metazoa; phylum Arthropoda; class Insecta; order Mantodea; family Hymenopodidae; genus Hymenopus; species Hymenopus coronatus. The sequence continues at coordinate 47,405,791 of CM060895.1, forward strand.
TACATTCTTTCTCTTCTGCAAACTATGAGAACTGTTTCTAGGTAGAGATTGCTGTGATTGCTTTCTCTTCTGCTAAGGATCACTACTCCTTCTTGGTAGAGATCACTGTAGGCTCACCAGTCAATTATGACATCACCCTTGCTCTATTGGTGCACGGAATATGGTGGATAAAATGAACATCCAATATATTTCTATTCTGGAATGCTGAACTCTCTATTTCCGAATATTAACTCTGGTGGAAAGAGTGCATATTATTAGTATTTCTAATAATATATTTGGTATATTTTGAGTTGTTTAGAAATGATTTTTTTTTTTTTTCAGGAATAAGACTAATTCTAATATATAAATTCTTATCATTGGAAATATATCTAACTTTTGGAATAAAGAATTGCATAAGCATAACTTCTTTTCACCACTCATTACTTGAATACTTATGCATATAAGAAAATTTTTGTTGCATTGTGCAAAAGGTAATAGAAATCTTTTCCAAATAATAACCCCCCTGGTACTTAAAACTTCATTTTCTTTAGTTAAACTTTTAAGCTTAATATCTGTCACATTGTTTAAATTCATACTTGCACAATGCAGTCATTTTAGTGAAAATGCTATATTTTTAAGAGAAGTACATTATAATAATGTACATGTTGGTATGAAAACAAAAATATATTATGGCAATATGATGAAATCAGTTAAAAAGAAAGATCCATAGAGTAAATGTATACACAGTGTTATATTTCAGGGGCATTGATCTTGCAGCAGAAAATGTACCATTAGATTAAATTTTGGAAATAATTACAATAGTTCACAATGCTTAGAATGCCTAAATATCAATTACCCAATTGTGTGTTGATTTCAAATTTCTAATGCATATTCTGTTTTGATGTGGGCAGATTCCCCAGCATTTTTAGATGTATGCCTATAAAAACTTAATTTTCTCTCCTTTAATTGTATATACATTTCTTTCTTGTATCCTCATTATTATTTACATGGGGGATGTTCAGTTCTATCGCAGAGACCATCTTGCATCTTCATCAATATCTCCAAGGGGGACATTCAGATCTGTTTCGTCTTGGAGGTCATTTTGCCATCTTTCTTGCATGAAAAAATAAAACTTTTAAAAAAACACATTGTTGTCCTCTTGACATTGAATAATAAGGCAAATCTTATGCTCTTATCTAATGCTTATGGTTTATTGTGTATTCTGACTATTTTGCATTCCCTTTTGTCTTTCCACACATTCTATCACCTTTACATGACCTCCAATCCTATCTGTCTCTGTACTTGCATATATCCCTATTAGTCACAGACTTTTAGCATAAATTTGCTTGTTTGCTCAGCTCGCCTTACTTGGCCCAGCTTGGCTCGCTTCCTTCCTTTCTTTCTTTTTGGTTACATCCTTTCAATTTTCACTGATGGAATTTCAATCCCATGACTTTCTGTTTGGCATATCAGCCATACATGTTTCCATTCAGCTATTTTTATCAGTTTTAATTACCTTTATTCTTCTGTTTATTTCTTTCCAGGACAAACTTTCTCTAGGTGTTTCACAAAACAACTTTCCTTACAAAAGATTTCTTTTATCCATATCATGCTAATCGAGATAAACTTTAGAAGAAATAGTCTTATTACTTACTTCCTTGTGAGGAGAAGGGACATAAGGGAGTACACTATACTAAACTTTTTAAAAGCTACCATTAAGTGAAACAATTGAAATTTGGTTCTCTTTTGCATACCTGGGAATAAAACTTAAGAGATGAAATAAAAATTGACTTCCTGCTTGAGAAAAGTTAAGTTGTAAAACTTAAAAATTATAACCAATAACAAGACATTTTTTGGAGATAGTTATCTTTACAAAAAAATTATGTGTATAATAACATCTACATTTTTATGCAGTAAGTTTTTATCTTACTGTTTATGAGTTATAAAAAATTCCCCCCCCCCTCTCTCTCTCTCTCTCTCTCTCTCTCTCTCTCTCTCTCTCTCTCTCTCTCTCTCTCTCTCTCTCTCTACTAAAAATCTGATCTATTCCATTCACATAACTTCCTCTAGCTGTTCCAAATACTAGCTATTCTTACAAAAGATTATTTTTTTATCTATATTATGCTAATTGAGATAAACATTAGTAGTATTGGCCTTATTACTTGCTTTATTGTAAGTAAAAAGGAAATAAGGGAATACATTAGGCTAAAGTAATAGTCAATTTTTTGAAAGCTGGTTGCTTGCTAATCCAGATAAGTCTTAGCAGAAATACTTTCTTGCAAGTAGAAGGGAAATAAGGGAATACATTAGGCTGAAACAATAGTCTCTTTTAAAAGCTGGTTGCCATGTAGTTGAAACTTGTTTCTTTGTATTGCCAGGAGTTGAAACTTTCCTGTATGTGAAAAGTTTAAGTATTTTAGAGCTGAAACCAATAACAAGGAATATTTAAAAAATGAGCAACTCCGTGAAAAAAATGTGTATGACACAAATTGTGTCTTTCAACGAGATCTACAGTTTTTGTGTAGTAGGTAAGTTTTTGTCTATCGCTTATTGTTTACTATGCAAAATCCTACAAAATTCATCTACAATAAAGTGGTCTTTCAAAGGCTATTCTTAGTAAATTCAAGATATACATTTTTTTGTCATGTTAATATCTTTAATATACAGTATTTTAATAAAAATTGTTAGAGCAATTTTTGCGGAAGTCAACCTTTTCTAATTTTTTCCATTTAAAGGGAGATTGGGGTGGGGGGATTTTCCTCAAAACCTTTGCGTTGTATCCTTGGAATATACTTAAATTATTTACCGAGTTTGGTATTTTACCAACTTTTCGTTTTTAAATTATCGGGTTCAAACATACACACACACACACCCCACACGGAGCTTTTTCTAAAAGTACTTTTTCTGGATTGGATTCAGGTGACCTTATAACCAGGTGAAATCTGGTATCGAATATTTGGATGGAATGCAATACCTTCTCTAAACACAGTACATAATACATGCAGAGAAGTAAAAATGATTTTTATGGACTCAGAGATCTCAAAGCATATATTTCCGGTGAAATCTTGACATCGACATTCAGGTGGAATACAATACCTTCTCTAGCTACTATGTACATTCTATGTACATGTGCTAGGAAAAGTAAAAATGCTTTTTTTTTTTTTTTTTGATTCAGAGGGTTTCAAAACGTATTTCTGGGGTGGAATTTCGGTACCTATCGAATGTTTGGCTAGAATTAATACCTTCTCTATCTACCTACAATGTACGTTGTACATATGTGCTAGAGAAAGTAAAAATCATTGCCATCACTTTTCCAGCTGATGGAAGAGATTCACCAGAAGCAGCCCATTGTTTTGATTGTTGCTTGGTTTCTGGAGTACAAGGGCAGTTCAGTAAGTACCAGGGTTTCAAAATAGGTGGTGTTACAAAGCAAGTTGGCATTACCATTGTGTACTGTGCTTCGTTAAATGTCAACAAAACAAATTTGGTACTGTTAATTTAATTGTTTTTATACAAGACTCAGACTGTAAATCCAATGACATAGCCGGGATTTAAACCACGGGTCTCCCGGTCACTGAACTATCATGGCAACATGCTGGCGCGGCTTAAACTTCTCAACTGACTTGCATGTTTCCCGGTAAACCGCAAGGTGATCTCAAATTATTTTGAGATGACATATCCCAATGGCGACTTACAATATTATAAGTATCTATTTTAGCATACTATTAAGTCAATTACCTATCCAATTTTGTTACTGATTCACTGGTTGGTTTGGATCTGACAGGTATTTCAGTTCAAGTGTTTTCGCTAAAATGGAAGACGTGCACTATCGTTCAGTGATTCACTTTTTACTTTTGGATGGGAAAACTTTTGAGGACATAAAAGTGAAATTGGTTGCTATTTATGGGGACTTTTCGGCATCTACGACTATAGTTAGATATTGGTTCAACGACGTTATCCGTTTTTGATGAAGAGTGTCCAGGACGCCCGGCAGTGTGGTTACCGAGGAAATTATTGGAAAAAGTCCACAAAATGATTCTCTCCGATCGTTGAACGAAAGTTCACAAAGTGGCAGAGATCATGGGCTTGTCGACTGCAAGTGCAATTCATATTTTGCATAAGGTGGAGATGAAAAAGTTGTCGGCCCGGTGAGTGCTAGAAATCCTAAAAGCGGGTGCTTGTTGCCAATAAGCTTTCAACATCGAAGCTATGTTTACAGATATTTTAGCGAAATTCGAAGGACTTTTTGCGTTGAGTTGTCACCGCTGATGAGACCTTGATTCATCATTATACTCCGAAAACAAGCAACAATCAAAACAATTGGTTGTTTCTGGTGAATCCCCTCAAAAGGCGAGGGGGTGGGGAGACGGTCTCATCGACTGAAAAATTGACGGCAACAATTTTTTGGGATGCAAAGGGTGTCATACTCATTGATTAGATTAGATTTCTTAAAAAGGGGAAAATCGATTACTGGACAATAACATACTGAGGTATTGGCCCGATTCGACAATAAGTTGGAGACACGTCCCCATGTGGCAAAGAAGAAAATTATATGTAACCACGACTATGCACCAGCGCATGTCGCCGTCATATTGCAGGGTAAGGTTTGGGCTGCTATTAACAGCAGATTAATCTTGCTTATCCGTAGTGTATGTTACAAACATTATTAAACTGGCTGCAAGATTAATCTACTGTTAACCTTACCTATGTCAAAACTATGACGTGCTTATGGTCCTCTCTATTTGGCTGCTGGACTTATAACTGATTACCGCCGTAGAAACTAATTCCTCAATTAAAATAAAAATCTATTCTTTACATTCAGAGTATTTCGGTTAAATTACTTTCCTTTCAAGCTGTGATGTATCTGTAGATTATTATTTTAAAATATCAGGGAGATTACCCCTGTTTTAATACTGGGTTGTTTATAACAGCAACACTTGCGACTTCATTGATCGAGCTACAGTTCATTAACGGTCGTTGCTATTCATAGGTGGTGAACAATGCATATTTGTCATTACGTGAGGCAAATCCGGCTTATTGGCAAAAAGATGAAAGAACGAATAAATCCATATTCGGCAAGTGCGATGATTGAGTGAGCGATGTGATGAGTTTGTGAAAACTGCTTGGTGGCTATAGGATTAAAAATAATAAAAAAAAAATAATAAAAAAAACGAAAAACACCGCATCCAAATTGCTAGAGCTAGGGCGCTGCTTAGTACAGCATTGCCGCAGGTTAACGACATTAGTGGGAAAGGAGCAATTACTAACATGGCCAAACTTGAAACAAAAAGTATGAGCTGGATGGCAATATGGGCAAATAATAATAATAATAATAATAATAGAGAATATCAGAATCTGAGGTTATAAAGTGAAACACGTATTATTTCGTACAACCATCTTATAGTACACACATTAGGTTATTTTCCGTATAGTCTCCATATTGATTGAGGCACTTGTCGCTTCGTAGGGTGAGTTTCAATATTCTACCCTGTTAAAAGTCCTGCCTTGCGTGTTCAGCCATTCGTCCTCATCTGAAGCGAATCGTTGGCATCCTAGCTGTTCCTTCAAGTGAGAGAAAAGGCGAAAGTCGGTTGGAACGATATCCGGGCTGTGATGGTCAATAATATCCTAACGAATCTGCTTAACAGTGTGGTGGCCTTCTGGGCTGTATGAGGTCGCGCTTGTCGTGAAGGAAGATGACACTCTCGGTGAGGAGTCCTGGCCGTTTCCTCCTGATTGTTTCGCGCAATCGCATCATGGTCTCGTAGTATTGGCCATTGTTCACTGTGTGTCCTCTTTCCAAAAACTTCACGAGTATGATACCCACGCAGTCCCAAAACACTGTGGCCATCACCTTCCCAACAGATGGCACCACCTTAAACTGATTTGTCTTTGAAGAGGGGTGATTTCACTCCATTGAGAACGCCATTGAGAAGGGCGTATTAGTAAATCCATGTTTCGTCGCCCATGACATTGTGGTGAACCGTAACGTGGAGAACCGTTGCGAAAGTTTCAGACTTGCCCCCATGCGCTTTGCCTTGTGTTGATTGGATTACATAGAACCCATCGGGACACTGCAGAATATTGTGAACAATGAGATGAATGCTTCCAAAAGACATTACGGTCCTACCGCATATGTCATAACGTCTTCTTCCTGTTGTCTTGATTCAGCTCCTCAACGCGAGCTGTATTCGAATCTATGGATGCCGTGTGGGTCGGCCACTGCGATTCTTTCGGTGACGTTTTGTCTACCGGCCACAAACTTTCGACACTATTCTGCCATATGCTGGCGTGATATTACAGTCTCTTCATCTACCAGCTATTGGCGATGTCAGCTGCGGTTACATGTTTCGCCCACAGAAATCGAATAACTGAGCAGTTTTTTTACGAGACCAGTTTTCCAAAAAGAATCGCCATTTGTGTTTGCCTTGCAGTAGAGCTGTAGATGGCAGCTGGCTGAATCTCTGCACCGTTGCCAATGGTATGTATTATAATTACCGCACACTACCAAGTTTACCGTGAAATCCGAAATACCAAGAATATCGGCCTTGTAATCTTAGTTTCTGATCATCCGTCGTAATAATAATGATAGTAATAATAATAAATAATATCTGTTAACTACGTTGAAACCTAGATTGCCTTATCAGTGCTTTTGTATAACAGTTGAACTCTTCATTTGAAATACAAATAAATACAAATAATCCTTTAAAACTCCGTTTGATAATCTAAACTTTTTTGTTGTTGAAAAATCTACATTGAAATTTGGGGGGAGGGGGGGGGGGCGATACACCTGGTATTATAAGATAGGAGGGCATAAAGTGTTCCCCACTCCAAGTCATTCTCTATGGTCTGCTTCCCTTTATTCTTATGTTAGGATGACCATGGCACTTGCGTGTTGTAATTTACCAGTATTTCTAAACATATTTGGACAAACTAAGCCCCCCCACACTAAGACAATCAAAAATATCATTACGAATGTTGATAGTCACAGCCAAGATATACAGTAGCACTGAAGACCTTATAAATAACTACTGAGCTGCTATATGGCCAAAACAACAAACTACCAAATTCGGATTTATCGTGGAAGCTTTTTTCCGAAGAATACAACTTACCACTAAACCTTCTTTAGAATCGGAGTTTACAAATCCTTTCCCAAACAGTTCACCGATATCTAAGAGTTTTGATCTTTCATACATTTCTGCTTCTGAAAACATCACGATTTTACTTAATGTATTGCTATTTTTAAGGTGTTGCGTCCAACTGAAGTCGTCCTCACTGGAATCTGTAAGTTCTTCCATGTGCTGCTAGCTTCCCTAATTTGCACAAATTGAAACTAGAATTGTAACAATAACATAGATAGTCATAGAACTGCGATGAGAATGGTATCGAATTACAAATAAACACTAGAGGTTTGTTTTTGAGGTTTTATAAGTCATTGTTGTAACAAATGAAAAATATTTGTTTCTTTAAAAGATTTCTGTTACAAGTCAATCATATTAGAAACCTATACAAACCAAAAAACAAATCACAATTCAAACTCGTGGCTTCCTTATCGCCCTTCATTATATAATAAAAGTTAAACTGAACTGATTACGCAAATTGTGAGCATGGACATTACACTCCTTTAATGAATTCGTGCAATAGATTTTAAATTAAATGTAAGATGATTATACAATTCAAGCAATTGCGAGAAAGTACTTCAGGAATTGTAATATTCAACTTGCAAAGAAAGAGAAGTTGCCCAATAGAACAAGTACGTAATATATGTTTTTCGTAACAAAAGCTTGAAGCGGTGTCACCTTTGTGGTGTAGATACTTTCCGCATGAAGTCGCTTCCAGCACTCCTCATTTTAAGCATGCTGGACGAAAAATAATAAATCTTGTGGGCTTTACAGTGCCATTTGATGCAGAAGTACAAAATATTGTATTTTGTTGAAAACATTTATCATATAATAATAAATCAAACGTTCCCGCGCACTATTGTATTTACAAACATAAAGGGAATCGTAAGAGCAAGTTAGTTAAAAGGAATTCATTCAGGTTTTATTTTTTCTTCTTAGAGGCCATATTCTATAAATGACTCACTCTGTTAGAAAATATAGGCTGTTCATTTTTCCATTGGTTACTAGTATATATTGCCTGGATGTAGCCGCAGAAAGTTTTACAAAATTCTATGCTATTCCTGTGAATTCCCTGGTCGCTCTTTACAATTGTCCTCTAAGAAAATTAGAAAGTTCTGCAATTGTATGCCTTCTCCGTTTTAACTAGTTTGAAAGTTACTCGTAAACTTTTTATCGCTCACTCTTCTTCTTAAGCAAGTAGAATCAGTTTAGTGTATACGAGTGAAGTTGGTTCACTTAAGAAATATAGTCTAACCGCAGTTAATGACTGTCATGAATCCATCACTACAACCCAGAGAAGGGAAACTTTTATCCCTGCCGTTGAAAGCCAACCCTGATTATAAGGAAGTTGATACTCGCATAATTTTAAATTTTCAGTCAGAAAAATACAATACCCTTGATAGGGTTTTAATAATATCACCATTATCATAGAATTGTCCAATAGTTACTCGGTATAAACTACTTTGGTATTCCCCGGATACTAAGTACTTCCGATAGTAAGTCACCATTAAGGAATTCATTCTGAAATGAGATATACCGGTTGGTTTAACCGGGTAAAATACACGAATCACTTGGAGGATTAAGTGTAATACAGACATGTTGTTAAACTATCACAATGGTTAGAGCAACCGCACGGAAAGCGGTAGAACGGTGTTCATATCCCAGCTGAGGCTTTGAAATTCTCACCTGGTTCTTCCAGTAAAATACAAAATCCTTGGTATTGCTTCAATAATAATAATAATAATAATAATAATAATAATAATAATAATAATAATAATAATAATAATAATAATAATAATTGTATGTATGTATGTATGTAATGTATGTAATGTATGTAATGTATGTAATGTATGTATGTGTGTGTACAATGTAGGTAGAGAAGATATTGCATCCCATTTAAAATTCGATATAGAGATTTCACCGGAAATAAACGTTTTAAAGATTTCTGGGGAAGCATTTTCAGAGAGAGCTCCGAGTGTGCGCACGTGTGTGTGTGTCTCTCTCTGTTAGTAGGCAACATATCTCGAAGAAAAGATCGATAAATATCAAGCTTGATATTTAAGGTTAGTCTCTTCCAAAAATGTGACACGAAAATACTTCCACTTCAAAGTACCTCTTTACATGGAATTTTTTTCGAAATTTTCGATTTTCTCGAAAATGGCTGTAACCATTTGGATTAAAGATATTAAGATGGAAAATAAAATGCATATCTTGAATTTGTTGAGAATAGCGTCAGAACTCCTCTTCGTTCTGAATGACTTTTGTATAACTGCTAAACCGTAAGATGTGGTTAAATAAAAAAAAAAAAATAAAAAAAAAATAAAAAAATAAAAAAAAAAAAAACATACTACACAAAAAATCTATTGTGTTCCATTCACAGCGATATCAGTTCTTAAACTTTATCTTCATGCGTGTCCTTACAGAGATGGGCGAATCTTGCTGCCCTTGTCAGGCGGTTCCTGATGTGGTGAGTGTTGTCGTTCAGAACCCGCAGCGTCTATCGTGTTCAGTTGCTGCCGACAGAATGCGGAGATGAAGAAGATGCAGTGTGAATATCCTGTCTCAAAGCTATCGCTTGAAGTTGCTGATTATCAGGTGATGATGTCTACCGGTCGCGAAGTTGATCCTCCAGACTCGTGAGCCGTGTCAGCCCTTGGGTGGAACACCGTTTACACGACATTAAGAGGGACTACGGATCAACTTAAGCGGAAAGCTGCCTGTTTACCTGTCACAGATTTCATGTCAGAAAGCCATATGTGATTGGTTGGAATTGAACACAACTACAAGTACACCTCTATGCTATAAATTTTCACTTTTACTCCAGTTTTGCCAATTCGCTGACGAAGACGTCAGAGTTAAGATAGTCGAACGCTTGGTGTTTCACGACTCCGATTTATCACGTTATCCCATGAAGTTATAATTAATAAACCAACACCGGGAAAGCTTCAAATCTTTAATACGAAATATGTTGGTGGCGCCTATTTGATTTATCTGTATTGCTCTTGCCCGCTTACTTATTTGCCTTATTATTTAATTTGTGGTTAAGATAAAAACTCAAATATGATGTGTAATTACGATTACCTATGGCCATTTTCTGTAACTTAATGTGAACTTCCCTTGGCCGGCACTTCGCTCAATCGCTTTGCAAGCTTGCATAATATGGACCAGTACATTATTAGAATAACATTTAAGGGGTATTATGAGGTTAAAAAAGCTGACATATTCTCTAAATATGAACGTAAGGTATAGTTTGAGATGGTAAGATTTTCTTGAAAATCTTCGCGTTGCATCCTCGGAAGATGTTGAACTAAATATTAAGTTTGGTATTTTACAAAATTTCCGATTTTAGTTATGCTGTTCCTGAGGACCTTTTCCCGAAAATATTTCGCTATTCACTCAGAGATCCTCAAAACATATATTTTCTGCGAACTTTCAATATTATATCACTATGTATGTGGTAGATAAAAGTAAAACTAATTCCATACACTGCAAAAACTATTAAACATTTGCAAGAAAGATTTATTTCACAGAAGTATAAAGATAGTGGATCATATTGGATTTCGAATTAAAATACCAGGCGGAAAACGATGGATTTTTTTTCGGGCGTAAAAATCCTTAGCATGGCTTCCTTAGGAAGGGAAGTAAAGCCTTAGTCCCATGTCGTAGATTTACTGCATGTAAATGGACCTCAAGCCTGATAAAGAAGTCTCTGAGCAAAACTGAGCAGTTTTCACTCCCAATATAGGATGGGACGCCGAGAATCACAGTAGAGCGTCCATAAATAAAATTCTATTTCATTTCGATTTAAAATGTATAAAAATAAAAGGAGTTTACTGAGCGAATGTTCTGACGGTTTGAACTCTTATAAAAAATTAACGTGACGAAGATAAACCAGTGATATACATAATGCAACCTGGATTCACTACAACTACACAGTTTCTAAGTTTTATCGTTTACGCTGTTCGGGAGAGCAGTTTTTAGCATCATTTATGATTCCAAGCGCAGCACTATTTTCTACCAAAGAGAGAGAGAGAAATTTTCAAATGCCTTATTGCATTACACACACACACACACACACACACACACACACACACACACACACACACACACACGCGCACGCACCCACCAAAACTGGGGAAAGTGACATACAAGTAGACCCCCTTTGAGCTGGTGTATGTATACAGAGTCTTAGTCGTTCGCATTTTCCTAATTGGACTGTACAAAGGGGTGGACAGGCCTTGGTCTCCTCATACTACGTTTAATGAGTGACTTTGTGTACATATTGATTGTAATAAGACTTTAAAAGAACTATTCTTCAGTCATTTTCCAATGAACTGCCTTTAAAACCTTTGGAATACTGCTCGCTCTATCCATGTCCACCCCTAGCCCCCAACCATCATCCCATTCACCTCCTCAAGCATATTCAAAAGTCTGCGCATCGTTTTTTAGCTGTATTCTTTTAAAACACTTATGATTTGTAGTTTGTATTTTGTTTATCGTTACTTAACATGTCGGACGCTGCTGATGATAGTCCGCGTTCGGATTTGACGATTCTAGCCATTCGGCATCATGCTGTCGAGTGCGCTCCTTGTCGTGTTCTTGTGTGCTGCCAGCCGTGACAGGGGAGGTTAGGGGAAGCTAGGGTTGTGTGTAACGTGTGTTTGATACACGTCCTATTTTTTCACTTGTGCTTGTGTGGGACATCTTGTGTGTGTGTGTGTGTGTGTGTGTGTGTGTGTGTGTGTGTGTGTGTGTGTGTGTGTATTTACTTTAATTTTTTTGTCTTCTTGTTGGATTTTGAGGTAAGGCGTTTTAGACATACTTTGATTTTGGCCTCCCAGGAGGGGTCAGGCCCCCGTGAGGGAGTCCTTGCATCAGAGATAGTGATTCATTCTAATTCCCCATCGAGCGACGGTATGGAGACCGATATTGTCACCAATGCCGATATTTCGGTATCGACACCAACTATTTCCACTTTGCAATCTGATAATGTAGCGACTCAACAGTCGAATGGGGCCGGAGTTGATGACCAGGCCATGCCTACTGACGTGTCGCCTCCACCCCCTCTCAGATACCTTTCCTCGGATCTTGGTCCCTACTTTGTTATTATACGTTGTAATAGCAGGAATATCGGGATTTTCGTCCCATCAAAATTGGGCGTTGGCTATTTCATCACGCGGAGGGTGTTACCCATAGCCATAAATGTGAATATAATCAATTAGATAGTCCATTTCTCCTCACTTATTTACGCTAGTAAATTTTTGGACTCGCATTTTGATACATCACATGATACGCATTCTTCCATTCCCTATTAAAATATTTTTGTTGCGGGGGTGGTGCGCGGCATTGATCTTGATATAACGTCGGAGGAATTGAGTACCCATTTGCGTGCTACGGGGCAGTTACATGTGCATCTTGTACACCGCTTCAATCGTCGTACTCAGGAAAATGGGCTTAATACATATGTACCCACACGTACTCATCATCCCGAGCACAAAGAATGCCTTCAGACATCTATCTATACTTTTAAAGATTTCCTGTGGACACTTACACCGAAAGGGTGAGGGTGTGCACAAATTACGGCAAATTCCACCATAGGGCAAAATTTTGCCGAAAAACAAAACGACTGCTTAACAGACCAGCTACGCTGTATTAATTGTAAGCAGGCTCATGCCGCAGACCAGTTAGATCAATGTCCCGCCTACAAGCTGGAATCTCAGAGTGCGACTAAAATGGCCGAACTACCGGTGTCACGCTACGAAGCTAGAGAAATGGTACCAGGTCGTACGTCCTATGCAGGAGTGATGCGCACATACACCGACCGCCAGGTTGCCGGTCGCGGGAAGAGGCTTTCCCTGGTGTCTCAGGCCCCTCAGTCGGGACACGGGGGGCTCCACCCCCGATGTCACGAGTTTCTTATATGAATCCTTCTGTGTCGACCAAGCACAAATGCATGGATGCGCAATCACCTATACCAAATGATTGGGTTTTAGCCCGCTGGGCTCCACATGGCCGAAGGCCTTCGGCCCCTAAGGCCACCTATAACGCCACTACACTAGATATGATGACGGGGAAAGACCACCCTTCAGGGGTGCCCGTAGCTGTCACTCATAGACCTGCCGCGCGGGCGGAGGTTTGTGCCACTCCTTGACCCCACAAAGGTCCTCTACGGGCCGGGATAAGGATTTCCGGGATCTCCGCATCCTGTTCAATAAACTTTTTGAGGAGGTTCCAGATTCACTCTTACACACTCTGTTATCTCTAAAAACACAATTGCATCTCTAAGTTAGTACAGATTTAACGACATACACGACCTTCGGTTCCTTTACTGGAATGCACGTAGTCTCCGTAAAATCCCAGATTTACTTTGCATTTTTACCACGGGTCAGGCCACATGTTATTATCCTTACCAAACCTGGTTGAATTTGCATCATTCGTTAAGTATTCTTAGATACCAGTGGTATCGTAATGATCGTGCTACCCCGGGTGGGGGCGTGGTGTAACTACTAATCTCCCCGTCCATTATGGGATCCCGATATTCGCTGTCCCCCACATTTGGAAGCTGTCCGGTTGGTCTTGGGCGATCTTACAATTTTAGGAGTGTACACCACGGCTTTACTGAACCGGAATGGGAGGGCTACATGGCTCCTCAGTCCCATCACCAGATCATTTGCGGGGATTTCAGAATCGCTAACTTCCATCAGATATCACCATTGCAACACCACCGACACCCCTTGTTACAGATCGCGACGACTTCCCAATGGACTCAGCTGAATTTCCACATGATGACTCGCCTAGGTGCTCCGGGACACACGGACACATCTCTTGACTTGTTTTTCGCTACCCCGGACATCGGCCCCCTTACGACTGTGACTCGCCATACCGACATGATGGGGAGTGACCACTTTCCTTTTGTTATTCAATATACGGCCACCCGACGCCGGGGTTCAGCCCTCTTCCGGCGCTGCCGGTGGGGGGGGGCGGTGGATCCAGAACATTTTCGGCGTTCTATGCGGAACGTTACGGACTCTATTCCTGACTCCGCCGTTACTTACAACCTGCTGGAGTCTACGTTATATGAACACCGCGACACTTTTCATCACCTAGTTGAAACCTCATTGCCTAAAGTACCCAAACCGCCCTGGTGGACAGCGGGATGTTCTCGTCTGGCCGCAGAAAAATGTTTGGCATACACCGGATATCGTCATCTTCGCACCGCGGAAGCACACTTTTTGGCTAAACGCACCGAGGCCCGAACTCGTAGACAACTTAGATGTATTAAACGAGCTGCCTGGGCAAACTACTGCAATTCCATTACATCGTCCACCCCGGTACCTCAACTATGGCATCAACTTGCTTGGTACAAACATTCCCATCTCTCCCGACGGCTATCGCCTTTAGACGGGAATCAGGCCCTCCAAGAACAAATTTCTTCATATGATTACTCCGGATTACGTATCGGCGGATTCGCAGTTTGCCGTGTCGGCTATAGATCACGAGGATCCGTTACTATTGCCTATCCCACCATCGGAAACGCGTTTAGCATTACAGAATAAATCTGATAAGTCTGCCCCGGGGACAGACGGGCTCACCTATACCTTTCTGAAGCTAATACCGGAATCTTGGTACACACTTTTGGCACGGGTTTTTACTCTGGTGTTACACTCTGGTTCGGTCCCATCGTCCTGGCAGGAAGTCATTATTCTTCCTATTTTAAAACCGGGTCGCTCCGGTCATTCTCCGATAGACTACCGTCGGATTTGTCTACTTCAAACTCTACGTAAACTTTTTGAGAAAATTCTACAGGATCGTCTCAGCTTCTTCCTGGAGCGCTATCGCTTATGGCCGCGCATACAATATGGCTTTCGTAAGGGCTACGGTACTACCTTCCCTCTATATACTTTCCTCACCGATGTCCACATCGCGTTCGGTACCGGCAAACACGTTCATGCGCTCTTTGTTGACGTTTCCTATGCGTACGACCATGTTTCCCTTCCTCTGTTACTGCAACGTTTACGGGCCATCGGTCTTCCTCCCCCGATTTGTCGCGTCATCGCCGCGTTACATGTTAACCGACGCTGTACGCTATCTCCCCACCTCCCACACAACCACGCCCATTTCACCTCCCATGGCTCCTTTAGGGTTCCACTCTTAGCCCTTTACTTTATACTCTCTATGTGGGCGATATTAATTCGGAGGTGCCGGTCTCTTTACGGGTTCTCCAATATGCTGATGACATCATATTATACCACGTGATCTCGCCGCGTTCCCACACGATGCTGCGCACGTTTGAATCTGATTGTCAACGCGTCCTTGACTTCCTCGCTACCCTGGGTCTATCTGTTAACCTCACAAAAAAAAAAAAAAAAAAAAAAAAAAAAAAACAGCTTTTTTAAGTTTCAGCGTACGATACGCCCTCCTAGAGTCTCCATCCACCTCAATAATCTCGACCTGCATGTGGTCACAACTACTAAATTTCTCGGCGTGTTGCTCCAACAAGACTTCCGTTTTACAGAACATTACAAATCTCTTCTCTCGATGTTGCAATCTTTGAAATCTTTGTTTAAGGCGATGGCGGTGCGCCATTGGGGCTCTGCCCCCTTGGTCTTGCTCCACCTTTTGCCCCCGTTGATTTTTCTCGCCTAGAGTACGAACTTCTATTGGCACCCTTGCCTACGAAGGGCCTCCAGGCGAAATTCTCGTCTTTTTTTTTTTATCAGCTTTACTATATTATTTTTAATATCCCGGGCCGTCCCGCCTGAATCCTCACCCAACGTTATTTTCCTACTTACGATGCTTCGCTGGTCCGGTGTCTTGCATCGTTTCTTTCCTATGATAACATTTACCGGACACCGGTCCGCCCGGTATATCTACTGGATTGGCCGTGGAATTCCCTCTCCCCCACAGTAACCATTGACACTACATGTTTTCAGGCTCACTCACTGACGCTGACAGGACATGTTGGGAATTTATATCACGTACCCTGCATCCACCCCGTCTGTTTCGCTGCGGATACTTTTTACAGATGGCTCCAAAACGCCGGATGGAGTCAGTTCGGGTATTTACAGCTGGACCACGTGAACACCTCGCACCTGGAGATTACACTCATGCACGTCTATATATTCTGCTGAAGATATTGCCCTATATCAGGCCCTTGTGACGCTCCAGTTCTCACCTCCGCTTCGGGTCCTCATCTTTACAGATTGTCTTAGCCTCCTTCTAGCCCTTGCCCGTCCCTTTCAGAGGATGCGTCGACAAATTTATGAAATTCTTATACTTAACCTCATTCACCGTTTATCGCGCTCCACAGAGCTCACGTTCGTTTGGATACCTAGCCTTGTCTGCATCATGGGAATGATATTATAGATGCCGCAGCTAGGACGGCGACTTCGGCTGTGGATA
The DNA here is from genome assembly GCA_030762935.1 of Hymenopus coronatus. Classification (NCBI taxonomy): domain Eukaryota; kingdom Metazoa; phylum Arthropoda; class Insecta; order Mantodea; family Hymenopodidae; genus Hymenopus; species Hymenopus coronatus. The sequence continues at coordinate 47,422,293 of CM060895.1, forward strand.
TTACACCCGATCTTTTCACACCTCCGTGTGACATTTCCTCTGACTTGTTACGGTTAGCCCGGGAAGCTTCCGGATGCCGACCGAAACTTCCCTCTCTACACTTGGTACTCTTCCTATGACACACTCCGCGCTTACCGAAAATTGTTTTTTCTTTAAAATAAGAACTAAAGCTTTCCTGGCGACGTGTTAATTCAAAATCTAGAAGCCCGAGAAGATTTTGAATTGTTTTTTCTTATTATTTTCGCGCTTTATTACATGTGGCTCTGACCCCGGCTTACTTATATCTAATCCATTTATGTGATTTGACATGTGTGCCTGCGGGCACGTGGCTGACATTAACCACTTTTTTTTTTTTTTTTTTTTTTTTTTTTTTTTTTTTTTTTTTTTGTGCCCTTTACACGGTGCAGCATCACACCAGTTTCTCTCTCGGTTACTACAAATATTTCCAACTGGCCCGTTTCAACTCTCCTCGCTTCTGGTTCCTTTCTCTTCGCCCATTTTTAAGGCTTTATTACGTTTTATTACACGTACACGCATGACATTTTGGATCCTCTCCATCTGTACTTCCGGTCATCAGACTTGTTTCATCTTTTTCTTTTCCACTTCTTATTAGAAACGCTGGTAGCTATCCGCTCTGGCTGGCAGTCGCGTCTATAAACAAGCCTCAACATCAACGATTGTAGCTATCCACGTGTTTATATCGTTGGTTTTCACTTATTCAATAAACAGCCGACGACATAAATACAAGACCAGGATTTTCAAATGGAATGAGATGTTTTCGTGGATTTCAGAAATTGCTGTGTCATATGCCTGATATATACGTGAAAGAGGCATGGCTGCAGCAAAGGTATTAACACATTAAATTACAGGTAATTATGCAGAACTTGGGCCACAAAAATCGAATGAAACTGAGTGTAGTTGACTGACTATTTCTGATGACAGTTTCAAAGGTTTTACTTGTCGGAAAATCTTGTGTTTTATTATAGACAAATTCGTGCTCATGCTGGAACGGTTTGTATTTTGGATATATACAAACGAGTATTATATAAATAAATGGTTTTATAATGTTCAGAAACATATTTCTCCGCAAGTAAAACAACAATAGAAAATTAGAACACACACACAGGCACACTAACCTTAAAGAATTCGAACCTAACCTCGTGATAAATATGAAAACCTACGACTCCAATGGTTTCACCTACAAAAACAGATTAACACTCACAGAAACATACTTCCACCAACTACTATAGTCACACTAACCGGTGAATTATTCTCACGGGTTTTCACCACGCGGTAATCCTGCCAAGAGCGACATATGACATTCTGCATACCAATAATACAGTATCTTCCGCTAGCAACGAAACCAAGCTTTTTTTCATTATAAATTATCCAGACATTTCAGCATATACACATAAAACCATTTATTATTCATATAATACTTGTTGATATATAATTATTTGGTAAATATCCGTGTACGCAAAATGCCAACCGTTCCAGTATTTTTTTTTAAGTGTTTAACGCCCGAGTTTACTACTTGTGGCACCGCAGGTACATGACACGAAGATGGAGCGTGGAATGCGGGAGAAACTGTAGAACCTGGAGAAAACCCGCCCCTGCGTCGCTTTGTCCACCACAAACCGTTCCAGTATGCACACAAATTCGTTTATAACAAAAAACAAACAATCAAGCTTTTCTGACAAATAAAACCTCCGAAATCATCATCAGAAATAAAAAGTCAACCAATCACACATAGTTTCATTTGATTTTTAGAGCGGCCCAAGTTCTGCATAACAACCAAATTACATCTGCTTCATGGCTTAGATCTGTTGTCCCGTTCTGTACAAATGTTAAATATTAGTTTCAAGCTTTAATGCACACTGCAGAATCCAAATTGTCCTTTTTTTGACAAATTATAGAAATATCAATTCAATGTTAAAAAGGTTCAGGTTTCAACACAATTCTCATGGTCTACTAGGGTAGCTTATTTTATCGTTATAACTTGAGAAATTCTTGAATAACTATAGTTCCATAGAAAGTGTATAAAACAATGAACATAAGTGAAATACTATGAAGGGATGACCTGGCATTCTTAAACCTTTCACCCTTTTTCAGTACATGGGTTATACTTTGCAACTTAGGATCTTCAACACGAATGGCCTGTAGATTTATCAAATTTCCAATTATTATTATTATTAGAATTTAATTTACGTTTTAACAATTTGGGTCAGTAGAGACTGGGCATCAAATTTGTGCAATTTTTGGTAAAATCAAAATTGTTTTAAAAAACTAAAAAAGAAGGTGGGTAAACTGCTTTACTTGTTGTGCTTTTTAACGTGTACTTAGATGGAAAACAATTTTGGCTTAGCCAAGGAATATTCATTAGAAGGAGAGGATTGAAGCATTTGTGGGATGAGCCCATCTAGAGGAACCATTCTGCGCAACAGGTAAAGAGAAACACCAAAAAAGATTTACAGTATTTATAAAGTATCCACAAGTAAGACTGTAGCACTAATAAAGTGAAATATCAAAATCTTTTTTTATTGCTCATCCTGAAATTTTGAAAATCCATGCCAAAGATACTATATCCACACTAAAGACATTTTAGTGACTGGAATGTTAGTTAAAAAGAAAAAAGTATTAAAATTGATTTGTATATACATGTTATTAGAGTATATGAACTACTTTTAATACATTTAACTGCATTTAAGGAGAAACCTTATTGCAATTGTAAATTAGAGAAAGTAAAGCTAGCTGCTCAAGAACTACATGGATGTGGTTTTTTTAAGTCTTTTTAAGTACATTCACTGAATGGTATGTCCAACTTTAGGATGCACAATGACTTTAATGCCATTAATGTATATTGCTGTTACTTTTCCTGGTAATTAATTTGGTTGTAGGCCTCTCCAATTTTGTAGACAGCTGTAGGGCATCTGGAGGATTTAATAGAATCTGAAACAAGTTTTTACATACATAATAAACTTAGTTAAAGGTGGTGTTTGACAACTGGGAGATAAAACAACATGGACTGATCTAACTTACCCACAACAAAACCAAAGACTTATTGTGTGGAACTGTGGAACTATTGGTGGTGGTGGTGATGCTGATGGAATAGTAGTTTTTGCATTTTTAAAGCAACTTGGCTGTGTGCATGTGTGTGTGTGTGTGCGTGTGTGAAATATGCTAATAAATGATGCATATTTACCTTGTTTTGATGGTGAACTCTGGGTAATTCTGCACAACGGCTCTATCCAATTCCTTTATTTGTCTGTTTTCAGCATCGATTAAGTCTTTTCATTCACAGGTTCCATGTGCGCACCATGTATGATAGCCCTCAGGGAATTTAAGAGAGTTCATTGTTTGAAATGTCATTGCCTTCTGCAACAAGGTGAACAGCATGCATTTCAGAAACCTGCTTATGCCATTTTGGGCTCTCTTCCCATGATTAGACTCTGATTAATTCCAAGTTTGGGTGTTATACAAGGAAAATTGTTAGGAATTTAAGATATTACCAATGCAAACATGGTTTTTTTTTTTTTTTGCAATATGTTTACTGGACTGAGTGAAAATGAAGGTCCTTACATATGGGAATCTATTTATATAATCTATTATTGGCATGATATCAGCAATGATGGCAAAGGCTTTTAGAATGTACAGAATGGTTCTTTTATGCCAACTTTTGCATAAACTATACAAGTTTGAAGAGTAGTCTGGGCCCCACGAAGCCCCCAAATTAACTGACTGTGCTTCAGAGTGCTATTATTCTCAGAGAAATCAACATGAAAAAGCAGGTCCATAGACAGCTTTAATTTAGACATCACTATATACTAATGTGTGACGTTTGTCTTTGACTTCTGTTTCATGACCACCGTATTACAATCTCAAACATGTCCACCAAATTGCATACACTTAAGTATCTCAATCTCTAGTTTTGTTTTGTTAGTTAAAATTTTCTGCTTTTTAGTGATACAGCAACTTCTTGGTGATACTAAAAGTTTTTGTAAGTACCATGTTTGTGTTTGCCAGAAATACTCTTCTATAAATATCAGAATAATAAATTCCATGTTGACTGTAAGAATATAAGTATAAAGTATAAGCAGCTCTAAAAAATGAAATCATTATTAAAAATTGTATAACCATTCATATTCAACCAATTATTCTATTTAATAATCCAATTTCCTCTAATAAATTTAAAGGAGGAGGAGCTGCCAGTCTTCTGTTTCTTTCTCTCAAACCATCATTTTAGTTAATGGCCTTTCGTTATTTGTGCCCAATATTTTTAAAGTTGGAACTTTGGAGAATTTTGAGTGTATCTGTAATGTTTTTTTTTTTTTTTTTTCTTTCTTTCTTAATATCTGTGAATGCCCTTCTTTGAATTGACACCTTTCTTCTCCAGCGAGAGTTATTGTTACTCTACAGAAAATCATCATCACATTTGTGACACATTCTGTTCTATTCCTTTTTTTCATTCATATTGAAGGCTTGTTGATTGCTTTGAATTAAATTTTACAATTGCAGGGCAAAAAAACTTTCCAGAGATGACTTTTTTTAATATTTTCTCTTTCTCACTGCCTTTCAATTTTGCAAAATTCTGCGACAGCTCTTTGTATATCACTTCAAATGTAATTAAAACATTCTACTTCATTCCCCCAATATGAATAAACACAAATCAGTTGGGGAATTTAATGATATTAGCATGTTGCCATGGTAGCTTAGTGATTAGAGCAGCTGGATGGAAGTCAAGAGATATATGGTTCAAATCCCTCATATGGCATTGAATTATGACTCCAACTTTCCGTATATATCACATTATTTTTATAAAATATGTATGTAAGCATAAACCAGTCCTCAATATCTACGTTTATATGGATAGTCTTTATTTATGATTATATTTTTATATCATTTGAAATACATATTTATCCATAACTATGCAGTTGCAGACATCCAAGCTACTAGATATTTTATGATATTTAAAGTAATTATAACACTTTTAAAGTAACTGAACTATATTTAATTTATTCTAAAATCATTCAGAATGCTTAACAATTTAACACAGACAATTTATGAAAATGTACATATTGCAGGAGAAGCTATAATGGGACAGAAAATGCAGCATAATCCAATTTCACCCATACTTATGTGCACTATAATCTAACCTTGGATCAAAACCATAGAATCCTCCTATGATGTCACTGTGGCTCTTGTTCACCTCCTGGGTTTAGGTTGCAAGTTATTCAACATCAACCTGAACAAGTCAAAATCCTGGGGGGGGGGGGATTCCAAATATTTGCCCCAAATGAGACTCAAATTCTAGTATTTAAAGAAATCCTGTGTATATGGGACACCCAGAATTGTTATATATATATATATATATAACACACACATCCATGAATTGTAAAGATTTGAAGAATATACAGAAATATCGTTAACTTCTACATAGCATGTTTTAATGCACTTTTCATTTTCATTTCACTTTTATACCTCATTCTTACACACATCACATATATATCGTATTTATCCCACCCAAAGCATCATGGGAACATTGCTTCTGCTGTCCTTTGTTACCAAATTGGTGGGCTGTAAGCTACAAGTATAGACAAGGGATCTGTGAAGAGCAAACCACGGCATTTAGCAACATTTTCATTAACAATGAAACCAAATCCTCCACATTGAAAGGCAGAGTCTCTACCCATGCAAAGCCCCTGAAGTGGACACACTTGCTCTAGCTGTATGAAATTTAGTAATTCTTGCTTTTCGTCATTCAACAATCACTTGCTTATTGTAATTACATATGTATGTGTGATGTTTCCAAAAGGTTTAAAATGGAAATGCAAGGTTAGGAATTCAATAAATAATACAGCTTCATTTTCATAATGTTTATGCGCTCATGATTTTGACACACATAGCAGTTGCTGCTAGTGGTGGAGGCTGCTGCCCTGGAATACCAGGACGGAGTTTACACTGCTGGAGTATCTTTGGATATTGAAAAGGCCTTCTATATGACATGGCAAGTGGGCCTCCTGCTCAAACTCATTCAGCTGGAGCTCCCTACTAATATCAAATCCTTCTACACACACATTTAAAACAGATCTTTTATGGTTTCAGTTGCAGGACACAAACCTACATAATAGTCAATAAAAGGCAGTCCCTAAGCCTCTGTACTGACTCCATGCTTTTCAGCAACTACTTAGCCGACCTTGCAACAGAGCAGCAATTCTACATAGAACAATATGCTAACAACATGCTGCTGTACTGCATAAACAGAAACCCATGCAGAGCCTTCAAATCCCTCAGACAAACCTCTGTCTCCTCCAAGCGTTGGGGTTGTCCATTAATCCGGAGAAAAACCATGCCATTTTCTTAACCAAACACCACTTTCCCACAAACTACATCACAATCGAATACCTCAGGAGAAGACTTGAATGGTCAAACCTACTTCGGAGTGAAGAGCTCAATAAAGACCTAACTCTTGGGGAACATGACAGGGTCTTAACGATCAGAACTGGGGCTGCAGCCTGCTTGTATCCAAAGCTGAGGTCCACAGTGCCAGTTTCCTGAAGTCGCAGTTTTTGTGGACTCTCTTAGTCTCCCCATTCTACTTTATATTTGCAAAATATGGGGCATGGCTGCAGACTCCAGTCTGTTCCTTCTAGAATGGGTGCAGTAGGGATCGTTAAGTCATCTAGTCTGTATCTCATTCCTTCCCCTCAGGTCTTACATACATGGAGATGAGTTTAGTTGCCAGGCTGCAAAATTCTATGGCAGATTACCATTCAATCATAATGCCCTTGTTTGGTCTCTTGGAAATAATAACCTCAGAACAAGCTGCTTTATGTGTCACAGCTTCCCCACATGGCACGCGGGCATATCTAGTAACAATGGAGCAGCTCCACCAGTAGCTAAGGCTGAGCCCATATGCAATCCTTCCAAAGAGTTGCCTGCACTTCAAAATTTAATTAACATCCCAAAATAAATACAAAATTTTTAAAATAATCTAAACCAGTTGTGCACAAGGGCTGTTGCACTATGGCTGGCAACTGTTGAGGAGCAAATCACTTATCACTCCACAACCTCATTCTCATTAGCCACAGTTGCCCTTCGTGGTGTAATGGTTACCATGCTAACTTCATATACCCAAGTTGTGAGTTCAAACCTGGTGGAGGATGATGGATTTTTTTGCACGTAAAAATCCTTAGCATGGCTTCCTTTGGAAGGGAAGTAAAGTTGTTGGTCCTGTGTCATAGATTTATGGCATGTAAAAGAATCTTAAGCCTGATAAAGAGGCCTCTGAGCAAAATTAAGTGGTATTTCATGACCAATATAGAATGAGACGCTGAGAACCACAGCATTTAAAGAGCATCCATAAATAAAACTCCATTTCATTTCTTGCTGTAAGTTATTTAGTGGCAGAAGAAAAATAATTCAGCTACAATTTCTATACATTACAGGTAGAATTTGCTGTCCAGATGACATGTGAAGAATGTGTCCATAAGGTACGAGAGAAATTATCTGGAGTTGATGGAATAAAGAATGTTAATATTTCTCTTGAAAACGAAACAGTAATATTGGATACCACTCTTACCTCTTCAGAAGTCCAAAATCTAATAGAATCAACAGGTAGAAGAGCTGTCATCAAAGGTTATGGGGGTAAGTAAGATTTATATTTTATGTAATCTGCTGATAACCTGCAGGAAAAAGGCAATTGGCACTAATTTCTTCTCAATGGACAACATAGGAAATGTAGAAAGAAATTCATCTGTCATTGTATTTCTTAGGATAGTTTTGACCTGTCAAAGAGATGATCTTCTGGTTCTGCAATGGTCATTGATGTAACCAGAATTCCAAGAATCTTTGTCAGATTCAAAATAGTTTCATCCAAATTGTGTGAAAAAATGTATGTAGGAAAATCCTGCCTATTGCATAAGACAGTGAGCTCAGCTTTCTACCAGTTTTTATCCAAGATACTGCAATGTTGAACCACAACATCAAGCACTTCTTCAGGAATATTTTTTAAATATTGTGGAAAGATTTTGCTTTTGATGAGTGTTTTTACAGAATGGAATCAAAATTCCGGAATTGACTAGAGACCTCCTGGGTGATTCAGTCACAAACTTCCTTAGCCTCTATTATAGTATGGATTTTGGCATCTTTGTTCCACATGCACACAGAGTGAATCCTTGCAGTGTTGTGTTTTTGCAGATCAGGCTGCGCATTTGCAAGTCCTTAGTCTGATGATTTCTCCATATGAAAGGGAGAGAAAGTAGATAGCTCTGGCACATGCACATTCATTTGGGTTGCATAGTTAAGGTGCTAGCAAGCAATGTTGACTCTGCGTATTGATGGAAAGCACAATATATTAGGGATTATTAGGACACTATTTTACACCACATTTTAAAAACTTAATTATCGGGTTACAGCTCTGGAGCCTATAAGGTCTTTCAAGTGCTATTATTTTGTTTCTCATCAGCTCAACAAGGATTGTGCAATATCAATGTCAGTATATACATAGCAATCTGCTTTTTAAACATTTGACTGCCATCCTGGCCTCTTGCGGGAACTTTGTGTAGCTGTATCAAAATTAATTTTCATATGATTAACATGAAGTATAAGACAAACAAGCTTTTTAATGAATAGCTTGCAGAATAGCTATAAAAATCTGATGTGTTCCATTCACATAACTTTCTCTAGCTATTCCATAACCAAATTATTCTTACAAAAGATTATTCTTTTATCTACACCATGCTAATTGAGATAAGCATTAGGAATTGGTCTTATTACTTGTTTCCATATAAGTAGAAGGGAAACAAGAGAATATGTTAGGCTAAAGCCATAGTCAAATATTTTAAAAGCCAATAACAAGGAATATCTCAAAAACTGTCAACTCTACAAGAAAAATGCACTTGACATAAGTTATGTATTTTACGAGATCCACATTTTTTGTGTAGTAAGTTTATGTCTATCTCTTACAGTTAACCATTATGCAAAATTCTGCAAAGCTTATCCAGAATAAATATATCTTAGAGGTTTTCCCAGAAAATTCAAAATATACATTTTATTTGTGATGTAAAAGCCTTTAATATCATTAATATTTAATCATTACAGCTATTTTTTGAGAAAAACAAAATTTTCAAAACATTTTCAATGAAAAGGGTAGTTTCTTGAAAATCTTAGTGTTGCATCCTTGGAAGATATTAAACATAATTACCAAGTTTGTATTTAACAGTCTTTTTGTTTTTGAGTGATGCTGTCCACAGACACACACACGTACACAGATTTTTTTCTGACTCAGAGGACCTCCAAACATATATTTCTGGTGAAATCTTGACATCACATTTTTGGGTGCAATACAATACTTTATCTAGCTACTATTTACATATGTGCTAGAGAAAGTAAAATATATATAGTAGTGGGTAAGATTTTATTTTCATCACACAGAGTTAAATATTGTACTCTTGTTATTACTATTGAGTTTAAAGTACACTTCATTACCTGGTTTAAACTTGAATTGTTTTGCACACTGTTGCCTGTATAGCTAGCAACTGAATGCTAGCTGATGATATGGGCAATGGAACTTGTCCTAATTACAACTAAAGGCAAGCAAAGAAAATTAAGTAGTTGGAACTCAATAGTAATATCAATACTTTCATTACATTGAGTTCCCATATAATAACATTTTTATATTCTGTAATTTATTTGGTACAGGACAAGGCCAACAGGCAGCAGCAGTAGCTATGTTGGGAGGAGAGACTGGTTCTGCACTCGGTGCAGTAAAAGGAGTGGTACGTTTTGTGCAGATTGATCCCAACACTTGTCTTGTGGATGGAACAATTGATGGACTTTCTCCTGGCAAACATGGGTTACATGTTCATGAGTGTGGTGATATTTCACAAGGCTGTGAAAGGTATTTGAATAACTGTGTTTAAAAAAATGCAGCTATAAGGGTAGGAAACTTAATGTAACAGTTCATTTCTTCTTATCGAGACATTCACAATGCAAACTAGGCATTAACAGAACAACAAAAAGCTTAAGCATAAATTAAATGTGTGAAGCCATTCACAATGACAAATAGAAACCTTAATAGCAGAGAATATGAAACAGTAAGCTAATATTGTGACCTCCAAAATTACTTAACAAAAGATTATTGCATGTATCAAAAAGAACAAGAATAGCTACCAGCTAAAGGATGTTAAACTCACAAAAAAAGACCATCTATCGTCATAATTTGCTTTGCTATAATGTTATAAATATCAAATCGTTTCCTGGACTGTTACCTTATAAGAAAAGGAGTTAATGAGTCAATACATGATGACAGATAATCTAATATGAGATGGCAGAATAATCAATGAGAATTGCTCTCTGATTGGCTAATTTCATATGTTTGACACAGATATTAACCTGAAAGCTTGAACTTAACAAACGTCCAAGTTTATGTTTAATTTGAGTTTATTTTTATTGTGACTTTGTCCAGTTTCCATTGTCACCTAGCTAAGTTCTCACTGTTGCTTCACAAATGTGATCTAGTTCAAATTTGCACTCTTACTTCTCTTTTATTATGCCACAGCAGCGTAACAAAATATTCCTCATTTTCTGGACAGTTGAACCACTGAGGAATCGAACATGAGACCTCCAATCTCTTGAGGTAGTAGTACTTTGTGCATATGGCACCAGTTATCACAGACTCATTTGGAGAATAGTACTTTCAAGATTTTGAAGGTCCCATATTCAAATCTCAGGGTGAGTTACACAGATAAGATTTTTTATGTTTTCCCTTATCCTCAGAGGACAACTACCACAGAGTCAGGTTGTATGATTTTGTGAATTTTTTTGCTGTTATACCAAATGAGTGGCTTGTCTTTTGGCTTAATTGGCTCAATGATTTCTTTGATGAACTTAATAATCACTTTTGAACATCATCCATGTACATAGGCTTCTGATGTACAGCTATGCTCAGCTTTTAGAGAAGGCCATATCATATTGAAGCAAGATTTCAACATGTCACAAATGAAGAAATTGAAGAAGCTCATAAGAACAAAATATCAGCATTCAGCTGCAATATAATGTGGCCCTTCTGGAAGTTGAGCACAAAGTATATCATAATTCATATTCATTGCTAATCTCATGCTACAACCTATGGTACAAAATGGTACAGTGGTAGGCAGGAAAATATTGAAATTTAGGAGACAAAAACATAATAAACACATCTCAGTATTATCCAAGAGTAGAAAAGATGAGCTGTAGACAATTCATGTACTACCTGGGATCCTTTCATAAATTTCCAAAGATATTTAAATACACATCACCCTGGCACAAAACAAATATGTCAGGAACTTAATAACTTCTTGTTCTTCTTCTATTCATTTTTTCCCTTTTCTTCTTCCTCCCCTTTCTCTTCTTAGAACTCAACTCCAGAAATCTCCTTAATTTGATTTATAATGGTGTTTCAGTGTTGGCAGCCATTTCAATCCTACAAACAGTCTCCATGGTGGCCCAGAAGATGGGGAAAATGAACGGGTAAGTAGTGTCTAATGTTATGATGTGGAAATATCACTCCTGAATAGGTTTCTCTTTTTTTTCAAAATGTAATGGTATTACATATTTAAATTGTACGTGGTGCTATTTGAAAAATAAATGTAAGCATTACAGTTTTTTTCCATTTGAAAAAGAGCCATTCAATGAATAATGTCACTAGAGAGAGAAAACCTAAATTCTGCCTCTCAAGTTTATCTGTATGAACTCACAGCAAACTGTGTCAGTTCTGCATTTGTTTCTCTTTAATTGGCCAAAGCTGTTCACTGTTCCATAATGCCTTGAACAGCATGGAAAGATTGACAAACAATGGACGACATAGCTGCAATTAAATGCAAAAACTAATGTACGTGTGCAAATGTACTGGTAGCTTGCAGTTTTAAATTGTAATAAAGATTTATTCAATTTACACTTATGGAGTGCTCATTGCTATAATCTATTACAGGTCAGAATCTAATTCAGTGATTAGCCTTGTTGTTATCCTTCATTCAAAAGCTTAAGTACCCCATGATAAAGACTGGTTCACAATAACCCAAGAAAGGTAACGAAAATGAAAACAGAAAGCCATGCAGGACACAAGATTTTGGTTCACAATAGCCCAGTAACGATAAGCATTTTTTCCGTCAATTTTTCGCATGGGACTTTGTTTGGTTTTAACTGACCAATATATTTTTTATCTGTCTCCATTTCAGCTGGCATAACATGGTTTAGTAATAATTTGAAGAAATTTAGACTAAAGGGAGTCTAGCAGTTGTATCATTTTACAGCTGCCTAGAATAATCTTTACAGTGAATATGCATAATAGCATTTAACATGCCATGCCTAGTAATAAGAATGAGAAAGTTGAAACTTGACCAAGTCTTCGTTTCCTGTTTTGAAGGCCCAGGAAAGCTTCTCATCAATTGTGAATGCTACCGTTGAATTACATGTATTTCAACTTTGTTGTCCTCATTCTGGTTAATGTTCTTGGTTGTTGTGAATCAGCTTTAACCTTTAACTAAGAAGGTGGCATGTTTGTGACATTAACATTGTTATGCGGTCAAATTGACCACTCATTTTGTAATGGGTGGCATAACAGTTGTTTTTTTTTATCTTTTCCTATCTGGTTTGGATATAAGGGAGGACCTTTTTTATGGTTAGGAAACAAGTTGGTAACAATTTTTTGTTTCTCATTTATTTACATGTAATATTTTAAGAAAAACATTCTATTACTTTGTGGCAATTTTTAGAATGGCATTTGAATATGCATCAGATTGAAAATATGAGAGTATTACCATTTTTATGTCTTCTTTAGGAACTAAAAACACAGAAAAGAATGATTATTTGGCTGTAAACAAGATCACAAAAAATACTAGGTATATACTACAAATTTTTATAACAGAATTTGCATATTATTGAGCAGCACTGCATGTATATAGGTTTCTTGCAGAAAAAGCAAACATGAGAGGTTTTCATTTTGTTGTTGCCAGGCAGATTCTGCAAGTTTTCCTTTTATAGGCCCTACTACAGCATTTTCACGATTTGATTTGAAAGCAAAAGAGCCAAAAAATACAAGAAGTTCACTTTACTTTTGTCAAAATATGTTTCGAGAACGTCATCAAAATTAGATGCCATAAAGGAAAGGATCTTTTGGATGTACATCACTTAGCTTTATAGTTGGAAATTTCATGATTATATTATGACGAGGAGTTCTAACAGCATGGGTGCAGGCGCTTTAGCCCATATGTACTGTTTTTTTATTATAAAAGTAATTGCTTCTTGGCATCATCATTTGAGTCATATTCACCTTTGAAGCTTGAATCAAATGAATGTTCTAGATCACTTTCAACTTTTAATGCATTTTGTTCTGAACAGGTATCATGCTCACCCAAAAAAGGATCAATATCTGCTTCATTTTCATCACATCACTATCTAATTCTTCTAACCACCTATCTACAATTTCATTAAACTTAGAGTCTGAGGCTTTCACCTGTTGCAGGTGACTCCTTTTTGAGACAGGTCACCTTGTCTGTCCATATTTCAAACAAAAACTTGGAAAAGATTCAAAAGAAAAATGGCATGTTATTTATGGATACTCTTTAACTACTGTGGTTCTCAGCGTCCCATTCTAAATTGGGCGTGAAAGACCACTTAATTTTGCTCAGAGGTCTCTCTATCAAGCTTGAGGTTCTTTTATGTGCCGTAAATCTATGACATGGGACCAATGGCTTTACTTCCCTTCTGAAGGAAGCCATGCTAAGGATTTTTACACTCAAAAAAATCCATCATCCTCTACCAGGTTTGAACCTTCAACCTTGGGTATATGAAGTTAGCATGGTAGCTATTACACCACGGAGGGCGATAAAAGATTTAATAAATTAAGCACAAATTAATGTCGCCAAAGCTTTAAATAATTGTATATCTTCTCCAGTATTGCTATTTTCATTCCAAAACTGAGATACAACTGACCATTTTTCTATTTGTGTATATATAATATTTCTTCTGCATTCTGAAAGTCTGATTTTCAAATTCCTTTTTAACATTCCTATATAACTTTTTTCAAGATCTTGGCATTTAATTTTATAAATCTCTAATTAATATTCTTGAGATATTCTTTTAGAGGTTTATTTGAAAGGTGTTTCAAATTATATTTGTTTTATACTGGCAATTTGATGTACTTTTTGAAGATTTTTTAAAAAATTTTGAAACATCCAAGGGTCATATTTAAGTATTTTGTTTCCAGTCTATTTTATCCATGTTTGAGAATGTTGTGAATTGAGCTAGTCATTTCTGTTTATGTTTTAACATTTTAATAATTTATGTTTCGTTGAAGCTATATAGTTTTGCTGTATTTAGTATATGATAATATTATTCATTATGTTCTTTTGACTGTAATGGTATGCTCTTCAGTAAATGGTTATGATTCTGAAAGCAGCTATTCGATGATATAATCCTCAATCACCTGTTGCAGTTTTGAAACTTCATGATCCTCCAAGTTATTCTTTTAGCATATTGTTTCATTTCCAACTTCCTCTATAGCTTTCTTCTTATCTTCTCTTTTCATTCAACCAAGTTGCTTAGTTCCTGTTTCATTGTTTCAAATTTTGCATTGAAAAATAGCATGGATTCCTTCATTTCTTTATGCTTTTTGAGAATGTGCATTTTGTACCACCATTAATTAATGATTTTCAGCAATCATGTGATCCAATTTTGCTTTAGCTGAATTATAATGCTTGTTAGGTTTGCATCTGTCTGCTCCTTAACCTTACAATCTTTTCTTGTACAAATCTACAAAAAATAAAGGTGTTTTGAATTTTGAGTTATCACCATTGAGTAGCATTATCAACCTATCTAAACAATCCCAGATTTTACAATACCAATAAGTAAATTGAGTTTTATGTTTTAAAAGAGGATTCAGTGGTTAACATATTCTTTTTATTCAGCATTAACATTTTCGGTCGTTAGCCTTCTAGAGATATACAGATCCTTTGAAGCCACCTGATAGTTCAAATTACAAATACATGTAGTTTTATTGGCAATCACACACTTGTGTGAGCTGTGCTCATCAAGCAGTTTAAATGTCATTACTAATCTATTTGAGTACAAGAATGATGCAAATGGATTGAGAAAAAAAAAAAAAAAAACTTCAAATTTATTCTTATTGTGAAATGTAGATATAAATTAAAGTACATTCTTTTAATTAAGGGTTCATGATCCTATGGTTTATTATTGCATTAATTTCAGTATACTTTATGAAATAGTAATGGCAGAATCAACCTTAAAACTGAGCTGAAGTGAACATCATTTTATTGATCACTACGAATGATGGTCACTGAAGCAGAATACTCTTCTAAGTTTGAATAAAACTTAATGAAAGCTCTAATATTGTTCTTCCATGACACCAAATTTAAAACAAACAATTGTATTAAAGCATAATTAAATTCAGAAACTAAAACTTTTCTTTGCAGATATATCCTATTAGTTTAATGATTTTATAGCATTATTCCTTTTGTACACTTTTAATATACTAGGCAATAGTTATTGTCACTATATTATTTAAAATAATATGCCTAAAGATAGATTGAATTTATTGCATGTTCAGTTTCCTTTTTTACTTTTTCTACACATTCTATGTACATAGTGTATAATGAAGGTATTGTATTGCACCCAAAAATTTGTTAACAAGATTTCACCGGAAATATATGTTGAGACCTCCTGAATCCAAAAAAGCATTTTTAGAAAAATATTCATGTGTGTGTGTGTGTATGTGTTGCGTGTGTGGGAGGGGGGGTGCACGCGTGCGAGCATGTGTGTGAATATCTCAAAAACAAAAGTTCTGTTAAATACCAAACTCAGTATTTAAGTTCAGTATCTTGCAAAGATGCAACACGATTTTCCAAGAAAATCACCACCCCACCTACCCTTTACATTGAAACATTTTTGAAAATTTTGATTTTTTTCAAAAATGGCTCAAATGATTTTGATTAAAATATTGTATATTAAAGATATTTACATGGCAAATAAAATGAATATATTTAATTTTTTGGGAATAGCCTCTGAAGACATCTTTATTTTGATAAATTTTGGGGAATTTTGTATAAATGGTAAACCATAAGATATAGACAAAGTCACACAATTTATGTTTAAACATTTTTTTATGGTTTATATTTTGTCCACTCCTGCCAACTGCATAATGTGACATCATTTGCATCCTCTCTTATTTTGTTACCAGTAAGACATTCAGCTCTAGCTGAATTCTTAAGTACATACTGTGCCTTGTGCTTTTATTGACAATCATTGACTTAATGTTATTTTAATTACTAAAAATTTATATTAAGGAAAATGTTGTACATATTTCATGTGTTAATATGTTAGTCATGGATTAAACAGTTTAATTTATTAACATCTGAAATCATAAAAAACAAAAACCATAGTTACAAATGATATTGGTTTTTCAGCATGCTGGAGATTTGGGTAACATTTTAGCTGGAGAAGATGGGCGAGCAAGTTTTCGTCTTTCAGACAAAATTATTAAAGTTTGGGACCTCATTGGACGTTCTGTTGTTGTGACAGAAGAGGCAGATGATCTTGGTCGTGGAAACACTCCTGCCTCTGTAGAGGATGGCAATTCTGGAAGGAGGTGAGAAAATTAATTGCAAACTCTACTCAAGGCTTATGTGACAATGTAGCTACTATCAGTCATTTGCTCTTCCATGCCTAAGTAAAATTGGAGTACTTTTCTAAGTGTTCATAAGAAATAACTTTTAGAAGCATAACAATATGCAGTATACCTCATAGATGTTTAATGTGTAAATGCATTTTTCATGCTATGGTATTATTAGAAGTAATGAAGAATAATACTAATAAAGTAAGTACAAATGCAAGATTCATGTATTAAACCAAATAAGAAGGAAATGTGCTACAGCTAAATGAAAATCTGGAATTATTTTCCTCTGATAATATAAAGGAAGACATATAAGGTATGTAATGGTGAAAACACAACCATACAATAATTTAGTATATTTCAGGCTTGATAAGAATGTATTCAGAAGGTTCTTACAAGTTTTTATTAGATATCTTAAGTTAACAGATCATATATTTACTATTTTATAAATGTTTCAAATCTATATCATTTAGTATATTGTTGCAGGTTGGCTTGTGGTATCATTGCTCGTTCTGCAGGACTGTTTCAAAACTCCAAAAAGATCTGTGCTTGTGATGGTGTTTCTTTGTGGGATGAGAGAGATAAGCCTCTAGCAGGACCTGGAAGGAGGACAAAAGTTAGCAATTTATGAAAACCATATGATAAATCTTAAGATTATATAGCAAATGCTGAAAAAATATTATATTATTTTGTTATGCTTATGACTTTAGGCGAAGGATATTAATAGGGTCATGTAAACTAAATGTAAATAAAGAAGATCTTTTATTTTTCTTTGTATATATACTTTTTATAAATAAGAGTTTCTGTAGAACAAGTGTTATTACCAATGTTTTTTGTGGTTAACTGATAGCCTCCCTTTGATCTTCTGTAGAAGAGGAGCAGAAAGGTCTGTTCATGATATAACAAATTAACTGAGTGTGAGCATTCTTCATAGAAAGAAAAAGGCATTCCTTCATTTGATGTATAAGATCACTATGTAGTTCTGGTGTTGGTAGTCATCCTTACAAAATGTTGGTAACAATTTATGTTGTAAATGGTGATGGCATTAAGCAATAATAATTAAAGATTCTACTATGATATTATATAGTATGTATGCTGTTAACTACTGTATATTTATGGTTTCATTTTGTGCTTTCTTTAGGGGCTGCTAAAATTACATAATATTTCAAATATGAGCGTGTTCTCAGAAGTATTGCACAGAATTATATAATATAATCACCTCAAATGTTTTGTCCATATGCTTTCATTAACAAAATTCAAAACAAACTCCTTGCTGTTTATCAACTGTGCCTCAAAATTTGCCTCAAGAGATAAGTAATATCTACTCTTTAAAATGCCTTTGTCTACCTACTATTCTACAATCTTAATCTTATTCTCTACTTCATATTAAACATTTTTATCATTGTGAATACAAGAGGGATAAAATAAGCTGAAGCAGTAATCAAAAAGCTGAAACACGTCACTGTGTGATGGCCTTGAAAATGATTTTGCATATATGACCCCCCCCCCCAAAAAAAAAAAAATACAACTAGCAGATGAAAGAAAAAGAAATGTCTTAGAAATATGGTATTTTAATCAAAATTATTTTTACCCAGTTTTGAGAAAATCAAAAGTAAAAAATACATTTCTTTTGTGAGGTGTAGTTGTGGGAAGATGCTTTTAAAAATCTAGTTCACATCCTTGGAAAATACTGAGTTTAAACACCAAGTTTGGTATTTAACCAACTTATCTTTTCTTTTTAGTTCATGGATAAAGGACACACCTGTGCACGTGACCAATGAAGAAGAGTTTGAATATTAAGTTGTATGTAAGAGGGAGCTAAAATTGGGAAGAAAGGTGTAATTTCAAAACATTCATACTTACATCTTTCAGTGGGCAATTAAAAAAAAACCACTCCTGTGGGCAATTAAAAATGATTTGTTTTCTCCATATCTGCCTTCTCAGAAATTTTCTCCTTCCTGGTTTAAAAGATTGATGCAGTACTCTGTATATCATTTTATGCTTCTGAAGTAATCAACAACATTTCTTTTGTAAATTATCACACATGAAATTGTTATTTCCAGCCAAATTTTAGTTACTATTTCATTTTTTATGTGTCATGTAAAGTGTAAGCTCTTCTGTGTCAACACATTAGAGCAGGACATCAATCCCATAGCTTACAAGCATAATTATGATTTGCTGTAAGAATGTCCTTTTGATGTGCTGTTATGAAGCACGGCACCCATTTTGTGCAAAGGGTTGTAATATCTATTCTTTTGAATAGACGTATATCATGCACTCCAATTTTAATTTAATATATTTTTGAATTGATAACAATGGTGACATTCAGTCTGGGAAGAAAGAGGCTAAGTTCTCTGAACCTTGGCCAACCTCTTGATAACCTGTTTTTTCCATTGTAAGTTATGAAGTTAATCAAAACAACACATGCTAATCAGCAGCTGTCTTAAATGTAAAATCTGCATTATTCTCATCACAGCAGCCTTGTATATATAGATATTTTTACATCTTAAGCAGATTTTTCATAGCTTTTTTGTGCAGAGCTTTTAGTTTCAGCCACTAAGGGTAATTTCTGTTGGTAGTATCTTTACTTCACATCTCTGCCATGTAGGTTTTGTCCTTTCTCTGTCTATTTTTAAATATGACATTGTTGGCAGCCCCTGTGCTTCAGCTCTGCCATGTAATCCCCAGATTTTATCCTTCTTCTGCTACTTTTTAAGCATACTAGTGTGGTCTTGTGCTTTATCCACTGTATAATACTAGAAGTTTCTTCGCTCCATCAAGCAAACATACGTGGTTGACACAGGGTTGAAGCATTTGCCTTCAGTTCTTCGAAAACTTCAATAAATATTATTTTCCCTTCCCACTATAGCATTAGCAATAATCAATACATTTGGCAGGAGATAATGTTTAGCAAAAGGAAACTACAATTGGAAGATGGCAGTGGCTCGAGTGAGTGTACATCTTTGAATTTCTTTGTGCAACTTGTGTGTAAAGCAATTCATGGAATTAAAGAATATTCATAAAGAAATGCTTCCTGTCTGTGATGAGAAGATTTGTAACTATCTTTGCAATTGAGTGTGCAATATTCTGGTTTCAACCAAGAGGTCCCATGTTCATTTTCTGTTGGCAAAATTAAGAATTTTTATTTAACTAGAATCATTCCCAACCTTCACTGAGTGAATGTGGGAATGAATGTGAATGGATTATATAGCTACAAACTGATAAAAGCATCAAGAAACCCTACAGTTCAGGGCGTAATGACTCCATCAGTTCTCAAGTCCCATGACAAAGCTTAAGGGGGTATTCAAATGGAGGGGGGAATGAAAACAAAACAGTTTGATGCAGTTCTATAGTGAGGGTGAATACCATATAGAAAGGGAAGCCATGCATGCCTCTAACAGCAGTCCAAAAGTTGTTGTTGTGCTATTGGTGTTCAAGAAGATTACATTGTCACATACAACAATGGTTCAGCAAATACCATGTTAGGAATAAAGACACACTTTTTTTCAAATAAAATTTATTCATTTCTCAACATATACACTTCTCCCAACATTCCTGCTCTAAAAATTGGAGAGTTGCAAACTATGCAAAATGTCCCTCTATCTCAATGATGACCTCATTTGATATAAATTTTGATCCTGCAAGTCATTTTTTCATGTTTGAAAACAGGAAGAAATCACAGGGAAACAGGTCAGGCAAATACGAGGGGAGTGCAGCAGCATTGTAACACTGTTCATACAGTTTGGCAATGACAAATTCAGATAAGTGTGCTGTTGCATTGCTGTGGTGAGCAACACTTTCTTCTTTACCAAATGGTGCCATGTCTCCTTCATCTTCTTGTCAAATGGTGCCAATAACTCACAGTACTATCCAGTAATCGGTTTTTTTTTCTAAAATGTCAAAGAGTAAGACACCCTTTGCATCTCAAAAAATTGTTGCATCACTTTTCCAGCCAACAAAACCGTCTTTGATTTCTTTTGAGCAGGTTCACCAGAAGCAACCCATTGTTTTAATTGTTGTTTGGCTTCCAGAGCATAATGATAAATCCAAGTCTCATTGGCAGTGGCAATCCAAAGCTTGGCTTCCAGAGCATAATGATAAATCCAAGTCTCATGGGCAGTGGCAATCCAAAGCAAAAGTCCTTTGGATTTTGCTTAAATAGCTCCAAAGTTGAAAGCCTTAAACTTATCTAATGGGGCATCCATTTGAACAACAAACTTTTCATTTCCAACTTAACCATGCAAAATATGAATTGCTATCTGTCGACACACCTATGGTCTCTGACACTTTGCAAACTTTTTTTCAAGATCAGCGAAAAGTTATGGTGGATTTTTTCAATGATTTCCTCGGTAATCACCAGTGGTGATTCATGGTCAGTAATTTAGGTACACCACTCCTTTTATCATCGTTTTTCTTAGTTTATAAAATATAGTCATCCCTCGTTATACGCAATGTCATTTTATGCATTTTCGCTTAAAGCGATTTAAAAAATGCTGATTTTAACACTGTACAAATGGCATAAGTAGATGCATCTGTTCAAAACTTTTTTTTTCTTGTTAACCTTGAAATAGTTCATATGATTATCGCACTTACTTTATGCGTTTTTTGTGTTGCATGATAATTTGTGAGAACCAATTACTTGCATAAGGCGAGGGGCACCTGTATATGTAAATTATTGTTTATTTTAATATTAGTACTTGCCAGTTTACTGCTATGCTAGCTTCAACCGACGAGATTTCTTCAGAAATAGTTCCATAACAGCTTGCGTGAAATTTTCATGAACATCTTTCTGAAGCATACAAAGTAACTGTTTTTCTGTGGACATCATTGACAGAGAGGATAATCTTTTTTGGTCCATTGTAGACCTACAGCGAGATTTCTCTCAATTTAAAGTGGAAACTGACCGTTCAACAGAAGCTGTAGTTGCTGGTACAGTTAGAATTTAGACAAGCTAATTTGTAAACTTCAGGCATAGTCCACACCAGATTTCTTTTGATCATAATTTTCACTATTTTACCAACTGACTTTCCTTCAAAATCTTTATTTCCAAAAGAGTACACAACTCTAAGTTCATTTTTCAGACGTACCGAAACAAAATTTGAGCCATAGGTGTCCATTGAGAAATGGTGATCACGAAAAGACATTTTGTAATTCTTGAATTTTGAGGAATCAAGGAGAGCAAAGAAATGAAAACTTTTGTAGTCAAAAAACCTATTTTGTATTTGATATTATTTAAAATTTCATTGAATATCCTCCTGAACATAACTTCAGTAACTTCACTTGGTTCATTGTTCTTCCCTGTCTTTTGTGCATGTTCATTTATGATTTCAGTAGAATTGCTTTGCCAAATATTTTAGAACCCTTCTCTTCTTTGCTCTTCTAAACTGTTTTTAGTCTGGATTACTTTTGAATGGCAATATACAATATCCATAGACTTGTCCTGTAATATGTAGAAGAGAATGTTGGAATGAGCAAATATTGCCAAAAATGTTTTGAGGAGGAAGACAGTATCCAACCGAGTCAAAAAATAAAGAAACCCTTATGCTTTGACCAATGTATCAGATTCCCAATCAACATTGTTTTCTGGTTCTGTTATGAATTCAAAGAATAAAATCAGGCTATCTCATTGCTCTTGTAGTGTTGACAAGGTGTGCATTGAAGTTCCAGCGTGTGTGAGTGGCTTTTGGTAACTTTTTATTCATAAAAGCATGCAAAGTTTCTGTTCTTTTAGTGGAATGAGAAAACAAGTTAGGGAGCCCTGATAGAGTTTGAAAAATTCTGCACTTATCAATACACATCACTGCCTGTTGCAGAACCAACATCAGAATATGACAGTAGTAGTGAACAAATAATGCCTGCGGAAATGCCACTTTTAACTTTAGATTGCCGATCATCTAATCTACCAGAAATTATGGCCGCACCATCATATGTCTGAGCAACAAGTTTCTTACAAATATTAAATTCATTAACTGTTAAAGTTCATGGTTGTAAAGTGCCTCAGCAGATCTGTCAGCACTGACGTCTGTAAAGCCCATGAACCTTTCTTGAACTTCCCCCGATTTGTCCACATAGTGTAAAATGGTAGAGAGTTGGGACTTGTCTGAACCCTCGTCTAGAAGAATAGTCACAAAATTAGCGGATGCAAGTTCTTTACAGCTTCGATTAAATCATTCTGAATGGATGACGAAAACTAGCCTTTTTTGAATGATCATTTAAACGTCGATCATATGTACAATGAATACAATGTTTCTACATAATTACCTCTATTAAAGGAACTTTCTGACTCGTTGTGTTCTCTAAAAGCTAATTCTTGCTTCCCTAAGTGACAAACAACATCATTGAGTCTATTCAATATTTCTGTGTTCTTTTTTACCATTTCATTATGCTTTGAAATTTGTAATGATTTTTGAGCATTTAGCTGCAGGTCTATTCACGTGTTGCCAAAATTACAAACAATGAATGCACAAAATATGTGATTTTTTGTTTTTTCTTGCTTACTTAATGAACCAGTTAGAGAAACTATATTGTCGAATTCTTCTTGAGACCATATGGTACTGCTTTTGTCATTACTAAAAAGAAGACATGACCAACAATACAGTTTGTTTAATTTGGGGCAACCAGTTAATCATTTGTACCTAGAATAATTGCTAATGAGAAATGTCTGTAATACTCTCATTTTTTGTCTTGACAGACAAATCAGACCTGGTAAGAGTGGGTCTGTCATTTTTTAAGTTTTTCAGAAAATTCAAAATTAAAATCCAAATCCAAAATCCAGTCTTTAACACATGTTTTACTGCACAGTCACAAGAACCATTAGCTTCAGTAACACATCGGTCATTTTTACAAAAACTTACAAGCAAAACAACTCTGATACAGACTAAAAATGATTGTCAATCGCAAAATTTATCGGTGCATTTCAACCGCTAACAGCTGGCAACTAAGCTTCTTTCCTCATGCCTCTCTAACAGAGAAGTGGGAGTGCGTGTTCATTGCTTCAACTTGCGATGGAGTAGATACGCATGCACACCATTGCTGGCCTTGCCTAGCTAGTGGAGAATGTTGGGAGCATGGTATCATTTTAACTTGCAGTGAGAAGATGTGCGAGCACAATTTAACTGCACAAACTTGCGATTATTTTGTATTTAGTTAAAGTGACGTTAAAAAATTCTGATTATTTTGCATGTTTATTGGGAGTCATTTTGAACCCTCTCAAGTTTAGTACACCAGCGGTGTATGCAGTGTATAGGAGAATTTGCCACTGGTAACCATATCTGCCAGGCATCCTGGGCATTCATCAAAAATGAATGTTGACCACGTTTAAAGGCATTGAACCAAACATTTGTTGTTGTAAATGGTGAAAGATCCCCATGAACAGCATCCAGTTACACTTTTATCTCCTTGCAACTTTTCCCATCTGAAAGTAAAAAGCAAATCACTGAATGAGATTGCATTTCTTCCATTTTAGAAAACTCGAGTAACAGAAAGGCTTGTCAAATCCAAACTAACGTATAAATCAGTACCAAATTTGTTTTGGTAACATGTAATAAATGAGAGTATAACATCAACTCGCCGTAGGAACTCCATATTTATTGAAACATGAGTACTTAATAAACTCTCTTAAAATAACAAGTACTGTTTTAATAGTGTCGCCCTCCGTGGTGTAATGGTTACCATGCTAACTTCATATACCCAAGGTCGCGGGTTCAAACCCGGTGGAGGACGATGAATTTTTTCGGGCGTAAAAATCCTTAGCATGGCTTCCTTCGGAAGGGAAGTAAAGCTGTGGGTCCCTTGTCATAGATTTACGGCACATAAAAGAACCTCAAGCCTGATAATAGAGGCTTCTGAGCAAAATTAAGCGATCTTTCACGCCCAATTTAGAATGGGACGCTGAGAACCAAAGTAGTTAAAGAGCGTCCATAAATAACAGGCCATTTTCATAAACACAATTCCAAATTTTGGGGCAAATTAGTTATGAACAGGTACAGAAATTCTTAAACAGTTGGCTTCAAGTTATTTACACTCAAACCATGTGTCAGCGCAAAGAATGTAAAAGCATCTTAGCAGTTGGCTTCAAGTTATCTACACTCAAACCATATTTCAGCACAAACAGCAATACCCATGGGTTTGAGTTATACCTGCAACTACTAATAAACTGTGCCAAGGTTTGTGGTTGATTTATTACCTGTGATCCACCTAGCTAAAGCCCAGTGACAGTTCCCCTCCTGGCTTTAATCCTTAGAAATTCTTGTGCCTAGTAATATGTATGTTTTACCTCCATGATTCTACCAAAAATAATTCAAGCTTTGTATTAAACTTTCATTGTCAGATATTACCTGCAAGGAGATAAGTTATATATATATTTGCTGGTTGCAAACAGAGGGCTCTGTATGCATGAATGGATTTAGTTCAAAAATTGTATTGCTTTATCTAAAGAGAGAATCCATATTCCATATTTGTTAATACAAGGAATGATTGTATTGGTATGTAGATGCATGTGGTTAGTAATCACGTATTATGTTAAGTTTTTCACTTTCTCTACCAAAATCATGCATGTACATAGTAGGTACAGAAGGTATTGTATTCCACCCAAAAATTTGATACCAAAATTTCACCTGGAACAAATGTTTTGAGACCCCTGGATCAAAAAACGAATTGTTTTTAGAAAAAGGGGTGTGCATGCATGCATGCATGCCTCATAACTCAAAAGTGAGAAGTCAATTAATTACGAAATTCTGTATTTAAGTTCAGCATCTTCCAAAGATAGGTCATAATTTTCAGGAAACTACCCTTTACATGGAAGATTTTTCGAAATTTTCATTTTCCCCAAAACTGGTTCAAAGAATTTTTATTAAAATGCTGTGTATTGAAGTATACATGACAATAAAGTATATATTCTAAATTTCTTAGGAATAGCCGTTTGAAATCCTCTTCATTCTGAATAACTTGCATAACTGATAAATCATAAGTGAATTTCTAATACTTTCCTCAAGCGACAAATTTTTATTTACTTTTTTTTACATCCTCGTCATGAAAAGAGAAGAAAATTTCATCACACAGCAACCAGCTTTTAAAAGACTATTGCTTTAACCTAGTGCATTCCCTTATTTCCCTTCTACCAAGAAGGAGCTAAGTAATAAAGTTATTTCTGCTAATGCTTATCTCAATTAGCATGCAATACAGTGAAGAATAAGCTTTTGTAGGAATAATTTGTTTCAGCATATGTAGAGAAAGTCAAATGAATGGAACAGACTTTTCTCATATTAAAATGCTATGTATATGTTTGGCCCATGTTTCTTCTTTTGCATTATATAGTATATATTCTATTAGTGCACAGTATATAAAGCAATCAGTTGCAGAATTTGAGAAATTTATAAACTGCACACAAATGTGCCTTGCAATCAACACTTAATGTGGGGGATGAGTGAGGTCTAGAGAACAATTTCATAAAATGACAGCAGCTGTGTTATGCATAATAGCTGAGATTACAGTGCTGCTGTTGCTCTGCTGAAGAGTCAAGCACAGAAGCAAGTTTGGCTTTACTTGGCCACAAGGATGGCAAAAATATGACTCAATGGCACTGCTTCCTCTCAGAAGGAGATTCCCTCAATTTGATTCTGTGCTTTTATATTCTACTGTTGGTGTAATGTACATAGGTTGGGATTTTGGGAAGGAATGCATTTTTGCCATGCCTACTCCACTACAATGTGTCATCAAATACACTGGCTTCTCTGTAGCTGTTTGTAGGTGGGGTACAGATCTCGGAAGAAAGGGCTGCGACAGAGGTGAAGGCAATGATTCTTCTCTTATAGTATTTGCACATGTCTTATGTAAATAAGCAAGAGGTTGAACTTCAGCCTGCTAGCAGTTGTTCATGAATGTTGTGTGTGTGTGCATGCGTCTCTCTCTCTCTCTCTCTCTCTCTCTCTCTTTCCCCCCTACCCCCCTCCCTCCCTCCTGTTATTATAATCACCATATTACAACTTGTGCCTTAGCAGCTCCACCACCATATGTCTGGAATATAAAATATAAATCTCCAAAAAGTGGAAATGTTGTGTTATGGTAATAGATAGGGGGGATTAACAGGTATTGGATGGTAAAATCCTATCACACACTTAGCTGCAGTGAGGCTTTCACTGAGCTGTCTCAAGGGACAAGTTAAGTATGATGATTATAGTAATAGCACAAACCATTTGATTCCAATTTAAAAATTCTAGCAGCTAAATTAATGGGATGATAATATTTATTTTCATGTACTGAGGGAATAAATGATATAGTTTCCATATTCTGATGTTTTTCAAGATTTTGTATTTTAATAGGTTTTTAAACATTGCACCAAATTTTCAACATTTTTGTGTGTTATGTTCACTAAATTATTTTGCATGTATTTAGTAGAGAAAGTACTCTGTATTACAACCGAAAATATTGATACCAAGGTTTCATTGGAAACGCACATAATGAAGTCCCCTGAATAAAAAATCTAATATGTTCCTTTCACATGATTTTCTGCAACAGATTATTCTTACAAAAGCTGATCCTTCTCTCTACTGGGTGCCAATCTTAAATAAATAGAAGATAGCAGAATTGATCATATTAATTACTTCCTTAAAAGTAGAAGGGAAACTAGGCTAAAGTGAGAGTCAAATGTTTTAAAAGCTGTTGCTAGGTGATTGAAGTTCATTTCAGGAGTTGATAAATTCCCAAATTAGAAAAGTTTAAGTATTTTAAAACTGAAACCAATAACAAGGAATGTCTCAGAAATGGCCAACCCCACGAGAAAAAAAAAAGAAAAAAAAATGTATATGACATAAAAGAATATGATGTACATAAAAGAATATTCTATTGCAAGAGTAGTTTGTGTGCAAAACAGTAGAGAAAACACTAACCAATGTTACTGTTGTAAACTGAAAATGGGAAATGCAATATTCATATGACAAAACAATAACCTGTGATAAGTGATTTACAATATTTAATATTTTATTTAACATTTTAATATATTGAATGGGAGGTATATAATTATTAATCCTCCTAGAATACACTTTCTTCAAATTGAGTGTGCTCATATTTATTTCTGCAGATGTAGATGGAATGACTGTAGAACTGTTCCCCTCTCTTAGCTGACTTTCAAGTATTCTTTTCCATAGACAACTTTCAAAAGAGTCAAAATGCCCTATGTTGTCATTGTTAATTGATGATCTATATCTAGGAAGCTATTTAAGACAATTAGCTGAATTTTAAGGGCATTTTCAGCAGTGCCTTTATAATTGATTGATGAAAAATTAAGTGATTTTTTGTATATCAGAAGCAAAGCCATTTTAAAAATAATCTGCCTAAAATGTTATTGAAAGAATGGTTGTTAATTTAAAAAGAAAATTTATACCTAAAACATTTTGATTAAAATAATGCTCACTAAGGTAATTAATTTTATATCCAGAAAATTACCTAAAAGTATTTTCTTAAACAGCAGTACACAAACATTTAATATACCCATTTGTGAAGAAAATTGATGTTAAACAAGATATTGGAACCTAAAACTACATGCAGCATATCTTTAACAATATTTTAAAATTATTTATAATTAGCATACCTCTATGAAAGTTAAGTAAAAATAAGGGAAGGTTTGAAATATTGATATGTAATTAAAATCTGAATATGGAAAAAAGTTATTAAAATTCTCCTTTAACTTCCCTTCAAGTGTTACTTTCTCATAGCAGTCCTTTGCATGAAATCTTTTTATTAATTACTATATTTTAATATTACATGTTTTAAGAGCAAAGGGAATTATTAAAAGGATTTATTTAACAAAAAAGAATGGGCTGCAGAAAAGGAAAAGTTTCATATATTAGGAAACTAAAATTATGGATTGGAGACAAAGTGACTGAAGGAACACATGAAGAAGCAGGGAGCAGAAAAAAAAATCGAAGGAACTAGCAGAATCTCAGAAGAGAACAACAAACTATGAGGTAAATGAACATATAAGTACAAAGCAAACTCAGCAACAGATTGCAAATGATGTGGTGAGTAGTAAAAAGAGATGACAAGAAAGCAAGGAAAGACAGCCCAGAGTGTTTTCCTTTGTTTACTGTTGGCAGAATCCCCTTATCAGTTCTGTTACACATGTATCTGACCTGTTATTGGATTAAAAATGGGTGTGAAAGGGATGGGAAATGGAAACATCTTATTTTAGTGGCTGGAAAATGATCGCCAGACTCAAATCCTAGCCAATGAACAGAGACTGATTCCATGAGAGAAGGAAAGAAAGGCACAAGACAAATATTGTGTAGAGTGGTTGCATGAAATTGCTTACTATTTATGTATGTCATTTGAAAGGAACAAAGGATGTGAATAGTAAACCAGAAATTATTACCTTTATTGAGCAAGATCATATGCTGCAGACCTCTGTAGAGTATTTCCAACAATAGGGCCAAACTGGTAGAAGAAATACCAGGAAAAGGGGATAGTGGACAAGTTTGATATTGCAAACTAAAATAGAAAATTGTGGTAAGCAAACAAATTATACACAAATAAACCATATAAATTAAGAACTATTTTGAAAATGCCACAATTTTACTTGAAATGGGTGACGACCTACTTCATGCCTATATTCTTGTAAAATTCCGGTCATAAAATTTTTAAAAATACCAAAGTAATTTTGGAAAGGTAAAATTGGAATAAAAAAGTCATAGTTAGGATCCAAGCAACAATATTTAATTTCCCAGTTAATTAACATAAAGCCAATCTATATAAATCAAACCCAAAAATATATAAATAAAAAATAAAAGAATTTGAGTCAGTTTTTGTAACACAAACATCACTTATTTTTACTTACTGGGGACCGGTTTCGAGTAACAGTTGTTCCCATTTTCAACCCTTAATTCCGACTAAATCTTTCTTCGTTGGCGTCAACGATGGGGGTGGTGGTGTATTAATTGTGGAGGCCTCTGTTGCTGGATCTATGAACTTCCAGAGGTTGCTGTAAGGTGGCAAATCGAAATTCATGATATGGCTCTTTTTCTTCATGATGTAGATCTTCTCCCAGACATCTAATTCTGTGGGTTTATAAGCTGGTTTTAATAGTTTTATATTTGGTGTGATTTTGTGTCCTGATGTCCAAAAATGATAGGCAACTGCTGATTTTTCTATTTGTTTGTATTTTAGGCTTCTCATGTGTTCCTTTAATCTGGTCTCCAAACTTCTCTTTGTCCTTCCGATATACACCAGATTACAGTCTGAGCATTTAATTTCATAAATTCCCGGTTTTTTGCCTGTAGGGATAGGATCTTTTAAATTTCTGCACAGCAGTTTCGGAATGCTGTAGTTGTTTTTTGGAGTTTAGGTGATGTTATATTTCCTGAATATTTTCTGAAATTTGTTGTGTGGCCAAGGATGATAGGTGAATTTTCTGAATTGAGGTTGGTCACTGGGGTTCTGTAGGGTGGTTGTATGTGATATGCGATTTTGTTTTTTGTATTTATGTATTCGCTTGTCTACTGCACTTTTTTGGAAACTGTTGTTGGTAGCTGTTTGGAGTATCTGTTGGTATTCTTTTTGGTATTCATTCTTCTCCATGGGAATGTGTACTAATCTATATGTTAAACTGTTCAGGACTGCATATTTGTGTGTTGTAGGGTTGTAGCTATCAAACTTTATGTGGTTATCTGTATTGGTGGATTTTTTATGTATTCCAAATGTCAGGCTATGTTCTTTTGTTCTTATTATTCTAATGTCTAGGAATGGCAGGGCTCCTTCCTGTTCGGTCTCAATAGTGAACTGAATGGACTTGTTTTGCAAGTTAAGAAGTTTGAGTGCATCGTTTACAAGTTTTTCTGGAACTATGGCAATGATGTCATCTGCATACCTATACCATTTTTTGTATATATGTGGAAATGAGTCAGTAATGTGTATTTCAAAATTACTCATGTATAGGTCGGCTAGAAATGGTGATAGAGGATTCCCCATTGCAAGTCCTGTTGTTTGTTGGTAGCATTTATTCTGGAATGTGAAGTGGTTCTGTTTTACACATAAATTGGTTAACTGGACAAGATCTTCTATTTCTTCTGTTGGTATGTTT
This sequence comes from Hymenopus coronatus, assembly GCA_030762935.1. Lineage (NCBI taxonomy): Eukaryota > Metazoa > Arthropoda > Insecta > Mantodea > Hymenopodidae > Hymenopus > Hymenopus coronatus. The sequence goes on from CM060895.1 coordinate 47,453,030, forward strand.
ATGCTTTGTAGCCAAGTTTTCAGAGGTTTTTGTAGTTCGTCTATGGGTATGCTGGGGAATAGGGAGATGACATCAAAGGATACTATCTTATCTTTAGGTGAAACATTGAAATCTTTCAGGTGATTAATCAGGTCCAATGAATTTGATACACTTTTACTATTGAATTTTGGGAAGGAGTTGAATTTTTGTGTGAGCCATTTGGAGAGTTTATATGTGGGTGCATTAATATTATCTACTATGGGTCTCATTTTCTTGCCAGGTTTGTGTGTTTTTGGTAGGGCATACAGTCTGGGTAAGGTTGGTAAATCTGGCTTTAATTTGGATTTCTCTTTTTCTGTTATGGTTTTGCAATTTGCTAAAGTTTCTTGTAAAATCTTTATACTTTTATGTAGTGGATTGGATATTTCTTGATATTCCGGATTGTTTAGCAAGGATTCTACTCTTTGGTTGTAGTCTTCTTGGTCCAGTATCACTATTTGGTTGCCTTTGTCTGATTTTGTGTAAACAACTGGTTTTTGAGTTAAGGATTTTATGATTTTTTGTTGAGGATTTTTTCTACTTATTCTTGTATGTACTTCGTTCAAAATTGGTTCACATTGCTTCTTAATTGCTTTTTGGTCAATTTCTTTTAGGTGGCTTGTGGCTATTTCTATATCTGCTACCAAGTTTTCTGTTTTTTTACAATAATCTACACACATTTTTAGGCGTTTGTTGAGAATTGCCCTACCAAAAACACACAAACCTGGCAACAAAATGAGACCCATAGTAGATAATATTAATGCACCCACATATAAACTCTCCAAATGGCTCACACAAAACTTCAACTCCTTCCCAAAATTCAATAGTAAAAGTGTATCAAATTCATTGGACCTGATTAATCACCTGAAAGATTTCAATGTTTCACCTAAAGATAAGATAGTATCCTTTGATGTCATCTCCCTATTCCCCAGCATACCCATAGACGAACTACAAAAACCTCTGAAAACTTGGCTACAAAGCATAAACATACCAACAGAAGAAATAGAAGATCTTGTCCAGTTAACCAATTTATGTGTAAAACAGAACCACTTCACATTCCAGAATAAATGCTACCAACAAACAACAGGACTTGCAATGGGGAATCCTCTATCACCATTTCTAGCCGACCTATACATGAGTAATTTTGAAATACACATTACTGACTCATTTCCACATATATACAAAAAATGGTATAGGTATGTAGATGACATCATTGCCATAGTTCCAGAAAAACTTGTAAACGATGCACTCAAACTTCTTAACTTGCAAAACAAGTCCATTCAGTTCACTATTGAGACCGAACAGGAAGGAGCCCTGCCATTCCTAGACATTAGAATAATAAGAACAAAAGAACATAGCCTGACATTTGGAATACATAAAAAATCCACCAATACAGATAACCACATAAAGTTTGATAGCTACAACCCTACAACACACAAATATGCAGTCCTGAACAGTTTAACATATAGATTAGTACACATTCCCATGGAGAAGAATGAATACCAAAAAGAATACCAACAGATACTCCAAACAGCTACCAACAACAGTTTCCAAAAAAGTGCAGTAGACAAGCGAATACATAAATACAAAAAACAAAATCGCATATCACATACAACCACCCTACAGAACCCCAGTGACCAACCTCAATTCAGAAAATTCACCTATCATCCTTGGCCACACAACAAATTTCAGAAAATATTCAGGAAATATAACATCACCTTAACTCCAAAAAACAACTACAGCATTCAGAAACTGCTGTGCAGAAATTTAAAAGATCCTATCCCTACAGGCAAAAAACCGGGAATTTATGAAATTAAATGCTCAGACTGTAATCTGGTGTATATCGGAAGGACAAAGAGAAGTTTGGAGACCAGATTAAAGGAACACATGAGAAACCTAAAATACAAACAAATAGAAAAATCAGCAGTTGCCTATCATTTTTGGACATCAGGACACGAAATCACACCAAATATAAAACTATTAAAACCAGCTTATAAACCCACAGAATTAGATGTCTGGGAGAAGATCTACATCATGAAGAAAAAGAGCCATATCATGAATTTCGATTTGCCACCTTACAGCAACCTCTGGAAGTTCATAGATCCAGCAACAGAGGCCTCCACAAGTAATACACCACCACCCCCCCCATCGTCGCCAACGAAGAAAGATCTAGTCGGAATTAAGGGTTGAAAATGGGAACAACTGTTACCCGAAACCAGTCCCCAGTAAGTAAAAATAAGTGATGTTTGTGTTACAAAAACTGACTCAAATTCTTTTATTTTTTATTTAATGACATCACTGTCACAAGCTTCTATGCATATTTGCAAGTTTGGAATTTAATCCAAAAATATATATTTTTTTGATAAGCTCTGTTTTTCCATCTGAGCTATGGAATTGATGCTGGCATTTAAAATAATTTCTTTTTTAATGAGCTGTCAATTGCAGGATATTGTCAGCACTGTGGTGTGCTGGAATTTTGTCCTGCAGATGTTTTTTACATGCCAGTAAATCTACTGATGTAGAGCTATTGGTTTTAAGCACACTTAAAGTCCATTGATCTGGGTGAGTTTGATACTGCCCCTGGCATCAGAAGGCCAGTGCATGAGCCACGCAGAACGACTCAATCCTGACAGATCAGGAATTTTCCATATAACTAGAATTGCACTGGTAAAATGCAAGGCCTTTTCAACTTCTAATAAGATAACACACTTCATTGTGATTCTACTTTTCAGCTTATGGGAGAACAATCAATAAAATTAAATTGATTATGCTTTTGCAACAAATCCAAAACTGTAATGGACCTTAGCCTCCCATGCGCCATAATAAACAAAACAAAAAATAAATAAAAATGCTAAACCAATCATCTGTCTAAGAAGTAGATGGTCGTAAGACCTTGCACATTTACGTATAGTGATGAGCTTGCTCACGACAGCTTGCATTTTAACTGTCATCTAGTAAGAGACGACAGTTACTAAAATACAATTTTTACTTTCCTTACATTTACTATGTACATGGTGTATAGAGAAGGTATTGCATTCCACCCAAAAATTCGATATCGAGATTTCACCAGAAATACATGTTTTGGGTCCCCCTGAATCCAAAAAAGCATTTTTACAAAAAGGTCTGTATGTGTGGGTGGGTTGGTGGGTGGGGGGGTGTGTGGCCAGCATAGCTCAAAAACGAAAAGTCTGTTAAATACCAAACTTGGTATCTTCCAAGGATGCGACACAAAGATTTTCAAGAAAATCCTCCCACCCCCAACTACCCTTTACATGGAACTTTTTTCGAAAATTTCAATTTTCACAAAAATGGCTCTAACAATTTTGATTAAAATATCAAATATTGAAGATATTTACCTGACAAACAAAATGTATATCTTGAATTTTCTGGGAATAGCCTCTGAAGACTACTTCATTCTGGGTGAAATTTGCGGAATTTTGCATAACTGCTAAACGGTAAGAGTTAGATAAAACTTGCTGCACAAAAAATGTAGAGCACCTTAAAACACAATTTATGTTATATAATTTTTTTCGTGAAGTTGATCGTTTTTGACATTTTTCTTGTTTTTGATTTCAGCTTTGAAAAACTTATACTTTTCTCATATAGAAATTTGTCAACTCCTGTTCATACAAACAAAGGAACTTCAGTTACATAGCAACCAGCTTTTGATTATCAATATAGCCTATAGTACTCCCTTATTTTGCTTCTACTTACAAGGAAGCAAGTAATAAGACTATTTCTGCTATTTTTTTTCTTGATTAAAATGAAGTAAATAGAAGCATAAGCTTTTTAACAATAATTTGTTGCAAAGATGTAGAGAAAGTAATGTGAGTGGAACACATCAGATTTTTTTTCGATGTTAAGAGTGTAATTTCTTGGATTTTCTAAGAACTTATTGAGCACCCCTCGCATATTACTACCACGTAACATGCTGGTTATTCAGTTCTACGAGTCAGATTGTGATGATATTGCGAGTGATTAAAGATAAGCGCTATGTTCAACATTGTATTTAGTGAAGCAGAAGGAAGAGGAGGCTGCTACATTATATTGCTACGCGCAAAGAAAAGTGGAGCGGCAGTGAAAACTGAATGTTATAGTATAGTTTATAACAAACATTGGAAATTATAACGAAATGTATTCATCGATTTAATAGTAGTAGTAGTAAATTATTGGTTCTTTTAATCATGATACGTGATATAGAACATGTCAAAGTTTTACAAGTATTTCCAGTTTGTCAATTTTTATAAATAATATATACATGTGATATAATTTAAAGATTAAGCTATTACATAAAAATATTATGTTAGTGTACGTTCATAAATTTCTTAAAAATTAATTTTTAAAACATTCATGATATTCTTTTATATCATAGAAACGATGCAATAAAAGACATTTTTTAAGACAAATTTTAAATGTGTGCAGTGCATTTGCTTAAGGTAATTAGGTAATTTTTTATAAAGCTGGATGCCAGTATATACAAAACTTTTTTCAAATGAACTTGTGCTATGTGTTATTACATGAACTTGATCTTTTCTTCTAGTACCATAAGAACGTACCTGTGACTTTGTTGTGCAAGTACTAAAATTACTTTATATGTAGCATAACGTTTCATACATATAAATATAAGGTAGAGGTAATACATTTAATTCCTTAAATAATGGTCTACAGCTAGTTCTTTTATTAACACATGACATTATCCTAATTGCCCTTTTCTGTATTTTAAAAATAGATTTTGCTCCTGTTGAATTCCCCCAAAATATTATTCCAAAGGAAAGAACAGATTGAAAGTATGAATGATATAGTGAAAGAAGTGATTTTAAATCCATAATTTTTTAAATGACAGTGATAGCATAAGTTATTTTACTCAGCTTTTGCTATAAATTTTGAGTGTGAACAGTCCACTTTAAATTCTCATCCACCCATACTCCCAGAAATGTACTATCTGTGTATGAGATACATTTATCCTGAAACTGTATAGTGGGATAGATAGTATTTTGGCTATGATGGAAAGCTATCGCTATTGTCTTTTCTGTGTTTATTAGTAATCTATTAGTGTTAAACTAGTTTAGCAATTCACATATTGTCTGCTCTATGTTATGCTGCAGGGACCTTAAGTTGCAACCAGAAATATATACACCTGTGTCATCTGCAAATAATGTTGGGAAACTATTTTTTAAGGAGTGCTCTAAATCATTTATATATATCAAAAACAAAATAGGACCTAGAATTGAACCTTGCAGTACACCATATTGCACCACTGCCTTAGATGATAAATATGTTGTAGTTTCACTTGTGTTTGCATGGGTATAGGTGATTTCAACCATCTGTTGCCGGGAAGTTAAGTATTCTTTGAACCACATGTTCACCGCTCCTCGTCTACCAATAATAGCTAATTTTTCCAATAAGCTGTTATGTTCTACTAGGTCAAATGCCTTTGACAAATCTAGAAATATACCAATATTTTCTTCCTTTTTATCCATAGATTCATATACATGTTTAACAAAATCTGCTATTGCTGTATTTATTGACTTGTTTTTACGAAATCCATGTTGTTTACTTATTAAATTGTGTATAGTAAGGAATGATGTGAGCCTTGTATACATTACTTTCTCTATTATTTTTGAAAAAATTGATGGCAATGATACAGGTCTTTAGTTACCTACATCAGATTCTACTCCCTTTTTAAAGAGGGGTTTAACCTTTGCCACCTTCAATTTTTCTGGAAATTCACCTGTTGAAAATGAAAAGTTTATTATGTGGCATAGGGGTTTTACTACATACTGATAGCAGTTCTTTATAACACTGTCAGGAATCTCATCGATACCACAGGATGTCTTACATTTCATTCTTTTAATTATGCTTATCAGTTCTGTTTCTGTAACTGGGATTAAATACATATTATTGTATTTGTTTGAATATCTATTTATCTGTAAAACTTTTTCTGTAGGCTATCATTTAAGCTTTTTTTATTCTGCTCAGAAATTTCATTCTGTTACTTGAATTTATGATACCAGGAGTTATCCATTCAATTTTTGGTTGCCGGATTTGCACTATAATTTTAAGTAAGGCTACTTGAAAGCAAAAATTGAAGATATTAAAAAAACTCATTATATGCGTCATCCACAGACTGGTGTTGATATACTAAATCCCATGACTGATTTTGCAGTAAATGATTTAACTGATCTAAGCTGCTTTCATTGATCACCCTTATGTTTTTGTAACCAGAATCTGTCACAAATGTATTACGTTTTAAAAGCAAAATACGAAAATGTAAACATAAAACGACAAATTGTATAACGATTATAGCCAATAAAACACGCGTGTTGATAATGAACGAGGATTAATGAATTCAACTACTACCTACATCACACCGGTACATTACTTGCTGGCTAGTAAACCGAGACTGGTTCGGCAGGGATGGTTATCTGCTGCTATTCGATCGGTACGGGAGGAATAATGGCTGTTTACCTGGTCAGCTACCTGGATTCGGAAGGAATGGATCCTACGCCCGTTTTTCTAACGTTTCCTCGAATTTTTACCCATGACTTACATATAATTTAAAGGTAAAACATTTCCGGAACTTTTTCCATGTAAAGCATAGTTTGGGGCGAGGAATTCTGAAAATCGCCCTGTAGCACCCTTGGAAGATACTAAATATAAATACCAGGTTTTGGGTTAACGGTATTTTCGTTTTTGAGCTATGCTATTGATATCCCAAATTTGAAGTGCCGCGTTGGTTTTTTTCTCTCTCTCTCTCCAGAGTTTTTCAATGAATTTTATTATTGTTTTTATTCGGGAGTCAATTGGTAAAGATATCCTATATAATTCATCACATACGTAACGCTTTTAAAAAATGATGCTAACCATATCATTCACTGCGGAGCGTCTGGGAGCCAAAATATGTTTGTCTGCAGTTGGTATAGCCCAGTGTGCCCTCCTTGGAAAGACGCTTTCTTAAATAGCAAAACTTACGAAAATTTGCATATAGGGAGAAGTAATAATAGCCTTTGCTGGTTAGTAGGTATAGCCCACTACACCGTCATTGGAGAGACGCTTTCTTTAATAGCAAAATTAACGAAAAGTTGTATGGTGGGAGAAGATATAACAGCGACTGCTAGGCGGGAAACAACTGTTTCTGGGCCAGAGGCCTTAGATTCTGGCAATGTATACAAATTTACCAGAGAAGAAACCAGTAGAAATTGCCAACAATTAAACATACGAAAATCAATTTATTGACACACATGCACTAACCTAGACGTAGCATAGAGCAAAGCGAGCACGCTTTGGTGATACCCAGGGCCGTATTTACGGCAGGGCAAACCGGGCAACTGTCCAGGGCGGCAAAATTACTGGAAAGCAGTTAAAAAAAAAAAAAAGATATATATATATATATATATACATATGAAACGTCAAGTTCATTTAAATTTGCAGCTCACAGAGGAATATTAATTGACGCATGTTGGCTATGCTGATTAGTTTGCACGCTATGCGCATGTAGTGGAAACAAAGCGAAACGCATTCCAATAGTGAGAATCGATTAACACGCGCAAAAGTTGTAAGATAAAGAAGTGTCTGTTGTTATTCATTAACGTTAATTTTCTACATATTGTTAGCTGGAGTAATGAACAGTAATTATTCTTATTGTAATTATATTGAGTACTTTTATATTTAATGAGTCAGCATTCCGGCATAATGAAGTAGTAGGTTATGTTTGAATCTTTTAAGTTTTTCAATTTTTTATCATATTTTCTTTCGTTTTCTCAGAAGATTGTCACTGCGTGAAATGACAGGAAGAAAGAGACTTAGTGGGGCTCAGTATCGTTCATTGGCGAAAGAAAAAGAGAAGAAGACGCATTGAGAAAAGTTTCAACCTTGACGTGTTTATAAAATCGACCCCAAGGAGTTCATGTCAAGAAGAAACGCCCTCGCCAAGTGAAGCTGTTGAAGACAATGGGGAAACAAGTACTCCAAAATAAATTTAATAAAAAAAATATATTTCAAACGAAAGTGAAAGCGGAACTTCCATCGTTGGTGACGAACCCTTTACAATTAGTGCTGATCATTTTCTTTGGGAAACAAACATAAAACACGGGACTATATTGCAATGAACGGGGTAAAACAAAATAAAGAAGGTGACTTTTCTAAGGCGAAACATCAGTTTACAGATGGTGCCACAAGACGTTGTACTAGTGCATTTTTTCAGAGAAAGCTGGCGAACAATAACATTATTAACAGAGATTATTTAGTATGGTTTGAAAGTCTGGGAACATTTTTTTGTGCATTATGTACTCTTTTTGGAGGAACATCAGACTTGGCAGGGCCTCGTGGTTTCTCAAACTGAAAACATCCAGAGCTAATAGCAACTCATTAAAATAGTTCAAGGCACCGAGACTGTGTTCTTAGTTTAAAAAACTTAAGTTCCATTTTGACAAGGATAGATGGAAAATTATTCTCACAACTTGAAAATGAATTTCAGTACTGGCATAATGTCTTACAAAGGGTTGTTACTGTTGTGAAGAAACTTTCCTCTCGAGGACTGCCTTTCCGTGACAATGATGAAATTCTTGGAAGTGTTCATAATGGTAACTTTTTAATGTGCATGGAACTTTTTTGCCGAATTTGATCCATTTCTTGCTAACCAAATGTCACTATATAAGGATTCTGGAAGTGGAAAAACTTCATATCAGTATTTTGGTGTACTTGAGCAAATAATCAAAATCATGGGGAAGAGAGTTGTCGAAGAAATAGTGGCACAGGTTACTGCGGCAAAATACTACTCTATAATTGTTGACTCCAGACCTGATATTGCACATAATGACCAATTAAGTTTTGTTTTGCGTTATGTCAACAAAGAGGGGCTAGCTGAAGAACTGCTTGTTGAATTTGTGCCAAACCCAGGGCATGGTGGCCAGGATCTGTCAAATACAGTGATAAACTATCTTGAGAGACATATATTGGACATAGGTAACTGCAGAGGACAGAGATATGACAAAGCACTAAATATATCAGGTATTTATTCAGGCTTGCAAGCTAGAATCAGAGCTCTCTCTCCTTCTGCTTTCTATACTCTGAATTTGGTGGGTTCAAGTGCAGCAAGATGTAACCAAGCAACTTATTTTTTTTTTTTTTTTTTTTGGTTGACATTTTGCAAGAAATATTTAATTTATTCAGTGCTTCTAGTTTATCTATGGAATCACTTAATCACATTTTTCAGTAAAGAGAAATTGAGTGTCAAGTCCCTCTGCATAACCCGATGGTCTGCTAGAGAAGAAGCTTGAACAAAGATGGCGAGACAATCGTTAGAGCACTGTTGTCAATAATAGGGAATGAAAGTGAGAAGTCTTTGGTGAAATCTGAAGCTAAAGGCATAATGAAGTTGTGTATTCTTGAGACATCTTTTACGACTGTAGTTTGGAATTCCATTCTTGAAAGGTTCAATGTTGTAAGTAAGTAGTTACAAACAGCAGACATGGATGTAGCCACTGTTTGTAATTTGTATAGTTCTTTGGTGGTTTCTTAGAAGAAATGAAAATGGGATATGAAGTTTTCAAGAATCTGGGACAGAAGAAATTTGAATCTTTTTGTAACATTACTACAATTGATCAAGATAAGAAACGCATTAAGAAAAAGAATATATTATTTGATGAATCTGATTCAGACTCTGAAGGAAATGATGATTCAGATGACTTACAGATGTCTTTCCTTTTGCTTCTGGATAAATTGGTTGAAGAACTGAACGAGAGTTTCTTCCTACAAGGAATTAAGTGAACCATTTATGTTTTTGACAAATCTGAAGATGCTTAGCCCACTTGAAATTCAGGAGGCATCATCCAGACTTCAGATGATCTTGATGATTCAGCATTTGTACTTGAATGCTTACACTTAAAAAACTACATAGAAATGAATGAAAATGTGTCGCACTCTCTTACATAGCTGTGCAAGATGTTAAAAGGTAACTGTCTAGAAAGTGTTTACCCAAACTTAAACATAGCTCTACAAATATACTTGAGCACTTCTGCTTCCAACTGCTCAACTGAGAGATAATTTTCTGCTCTAAGACACATAAATAATTATTTAAGAACATCACAAGTGAAGGATCATCTTAGTTATCTTGGTGTTCTTGCAATTGAATCTGACTTAACAGTGAAAATGGACTATGACGAACTCATAAACTTGTTTGCAAATGACAGGGCAAGGAGGAAGCCTCTTGTTATTTAAACAGTATATGTTTTGACATCTAATATGGGGTGATGCCTCTTTAGTATAAGTTCTTTCTATTAAGATGTTTCTACTTACATTTTAATAAACTCACTTATGGTGTTTGTCATTCATACTTAAGTATCCAAACTAGTGAAACCATTCTCTATGTTGTGAAAATTTACGTAATATATGTATTGCAATTTGGTCGTGGGGGACAGCAAATGTTTTATTTTTGTTTTTTTCTTGTTTTGCCCAGGGGCATCAGAGTTCCTAAATTCGGGCCTGGTGATACCAGTAAAAATTATTAAAAACAAAGTGCAGGAAAATCAGTATTTACGCACACTAACCTACACATAACACAGCGCATCCTCGCTTCGCTCCCTGTGAAGACTGCCCTGCAGTACAGAAACATCAGACTATTTACAGACACTAATCTTCGCTCTAATTCTACAATCTCTAAATGCCTAATGACAATTTGTTACTTAAATTTTAACCAATTTATACCAATTAAAATATTGATAGTTCTGAATTTCGTGATATGACCGCCAAGTATGATTGATGTGAGGATTCGAACGTTTCCTGTTCGATAGCTAGTGAAACAATAAAAACTGGGTAGCAACCTATTGATAGTTATTAAATAATAGTCGGGAATATTCTAGTCAAATTCATTTTTGAGCCACACACAATCTTTAAATGATAATTAAATATCAAGTATGAAAACAAATCGAACTACATGGCAACAAACCTGCAAAACATTAGAAATTAACGGTCAGATATAACCTTATTGCATCTTATTACATTTCATTTGTTCTTAGGATCACACATTTTAGGAGCATTTTAAAAATGTTCAGTGTCGCCCTTGTAATATCTGTTTCTACACGGTGCAAAGGTTTTGTGACATTTAGGTAAATGATTGAGTAATTTACTGAAAATAGTTTGCGCAAAAAGCTGATTATATAGTTGGCCAACTTAGCAGTGGATGTATATGTACAAAATAAATGAGAATTAGAGAGAATGAAATGAAACAGTAGACAATTTGTATTATGCATTAGTTAAGGTTATGCAAACCCATCATGTCTGGTTGGATGATAGGGTGAAAAAGTTCTCTGTATCATTGAAAAAGAAAAGCATTAAATTTGTTTGAAAATCAAATAAATTGCATTAATATATCCGGAACTAAAAGTACTGATATTAAATTTATAGTACGAATATACAAATGTTAACAAATTTCAGCGTCATAATGTTCTCTAGCTGATTCGTTTCTTCTACACACGAAATCATTTTTTCATGTTACTGTCTTCAAATTCCACTGTTATTTGTTTCTTCTTAGAGGAAGCGACTGGATTTTGAAAACTGGTTTTGACACACTTCTCTGTTCTCTCGTCACGTGGCTGGCATGTGTCAAGTTCAACCGTTCTTTTTTTATTATTTTTTATTCTATTTTTCTCCCGTCTTTAACTGCTTGGTCCTATTGGTGGCATTTCCCTTGAGAACGTATTGTCTATCGGCGTTGGTGTTTACTCGTGTACTGTTGTTCGGTTTTCTATGTATCTTTAATTTTAATCATTAGTTCACACACACACACACACACACACACACACACATACTCTGGGGAAAATAGAGAATAATCTGGATCAGAGAAAGATATCTACCCGTCACCCGGGAATCGAACCGGGACCCCTCGCACAGCAGTCAGGTACTCTACCAATTGAGCTACGGGGCCAGCCTCGTTCTTTCTATTTAAGTCCTTGAGTACTTCCTCTGCGATTTTCTTAAAAGAAGAGGAAATATTACATTTAGGATATAATTTAGAATTATATATTTTACTGCAAATACAAATTATGAGATCTCCAAAAAGTCCCCAAATGAACAAAAAGTATTTGTAGTAAAAAGTCCATGTGCCTGCTTTTCCCTCTTCCAAACTTCGCTTAATATGGAAATATTTTCGTTATTACTTACTCTACGATTTATTAATAGTAAGCGAACGTATTGCATTACATCCAAAATAGATGTAAATTGTGCAGTTTTCTTTTAAATTATCTTCATCAGCGTAAAATGTTTCTAAGCGAAAATTAATACTATGAAACAATGAAAGCATCACTTCATATTAACTTATAACACGCTAACAGAAATGTCCAATTTGGCCGGTTTAGAAAAAACATCAATTTTCCAATTCTTATTTTCCATATTACACACATACCTTAGTAACTAAGGGAAAAAGACTGCATTCCAGCTAAAATTTAGACGTCGAAATTTCACCGGAAATATGTTATCACATCCTGAACCTAAAATCAAAATCCCCCATTGTTACCAAACGATCTCTACGTTTGTTTTTTTACTTTTTCTACTTAGTACATAGGTAGAGCAGTTATTGCATTCCACCCATAAATTCGATACTCAGATTTCACCGTAGATAGGGGAAAGTCGGGTAACATGATGACATTAAGGTTTATTGCGACTTTTATGCCCTTTAATTTGAAGTGTAATAGTTTATTTATGGAAATATGAATACTCCATTCATCCCCTTTAGAATCACACTCTTAAACGTTTCCTATAACAAATCACTTTTCAAGTAGACTTATTTTTATCAGTAATTGTACCATTCGTCAACTTACCTACAGGGCGGGTAAGATGATTTCAGGGTGAGGTAAGATGACATATTGAAAGTAAATAATTTATAAAACAAAGATATTTTATTGATGTTTATGCATTTATCATAAAAGTCACAAATATAACTTTTCTCCATTGCATCGCTGTATTATTTTAAACCCGTGCGCTGAGCATGAGCCCACTCTTGGCATCGAGGACATTGATACCACATTTCTGTCTTTCCAATCTTTCCAAAAATTATGCAATCTCTTTCACCCACATAATCCGAACCACTCTCTGAGTGCTGAATTTCAATGGACGAGTTTGAATATGAATCGCAGAAGGCTATTCTAGGATTCTTTCTTTGCCTCATTGCGGAAGCTCTGCTGAATGCAAGTGTACATTTAGGACCCTTGTTCAATTTTTTTGTCTCGGTATTCCTTATTCACTTTTAGGTTTTCTTCCCTATTCATTTTTCTTTCTTGTTTTTTCGCCTTAATCTTCTTTTCTTTGTCTTACTTCTTCCAGAGGTATTTCACGGGTGTGCTCGTTATGTGTAAAATTAGCAGCTTGTTCTATTTTCTTAAATTCAGTCTAGTCATAGACAATTCGAGCGAAAGCACATCTTGTTAGTTCAAAAGCTCTCTGTCTAAATCGATGATATTGCTGCAGTTCTTGCAACAGGTCATCATTAAATGCATTATTGAATCTTCCCGTATTTTGTGGAAGATCCTGAAATGAAACAAACAATATGAATTATTCTATCTACTCTGAGATTATCGAAACATTTAACAACCAAAATATCATTGTTTTAATTTTATTTTAGTTACTTTATAATTATAGATCAAATATTAGTTTAAAATGAGAATTCTAAATGTATTTAAATATGAACAAAATCACAGCTTACCTCTTCTTACACTTTTGTATTTAGCGACGTAAAGAAGCTTTAGGGAATGCTGCACTGCTTCTTTCATTTATTCCTTGTTCCATTTTTGTCCATCTGTCTTCCTTATATTCACTTTCTCCATGTTTATTACGTAGTCCTTAATTAGGATGACAAGGTAATAAAATAAAAAAGTATTTAAAAGAATAGCTATAGATAGAGGAGGGTAAGATGACGAATTCGCCAACTTAGCCTCTGCAAAATTAATGCTAACCTCGGTCGACTTTTTGGTTACAAACTTCAACACACGTGAAATCGTGGAAAATAATTGCATTAAACCTGTATCAAGATATCATTAAATATATAACGCTTAAGAGGAATAACTAATCTCCATTAATATAAAAGCATTACTTACATGAAGCTTATTTTTGCAGGAAATATTGTAAGAAAAATAACGTCCACTTCCAAACCTCCATTCTCAACTAAACAAAATGTTAAACGAATCTAGTTCAACTGTCGTACCTGCAGATGCGTTCTAAGGAGGCAGTACCATAGTGCATGTCGCGCCATCTATAGAGTTTTTGGAGAACTTAACAATTCGTCATCTTAGACGCCTCGTCAACTTACCCAACTTTCCCCTATACGTTTTAGGGTCCCTGTACCCAAAATAGCATTTTTACTTTCTCTACACGTACCATGTACATAGTGTATAGAGGAAGTATTGCATTCCACCCAAAAATTCGATACCGAGGTTTCACCGGAAATACACGATTTAAGGTCCCCTGCATCCAATAAAAGCATTTTTAGAATATGTGCGTGTATGTCTGTGAACACGATAACTCAAAAACAATAAAATACCAAACTTGGTGTATAAGTTTAGTATCTTCCAAAGATGCGACACGAAAATTATCAAGAAAATCCCCCCATCCCAAAGTACCCTTTACATGGAAAAAATTTCGAAAAGCTTGATTTTCCCAATAATGGCTCTAACGATTTTGATTAAAATGCCGCATATTAAAGATATTTACACGAAAACAAAATGCATACCTTGAATTTCTGGAAATCGCCTCTGAAGACCTCTTTACTGTTGATGAATTTTGCTGGATTTTACATAGCTAGTAAATCGTAAGAGAAAAATCTTACTATACAAAATATGTACATCTCGTTGAAACACACAATTAATGTCATGTACATTTTTTCGTGGAAGTGACCATTTTTTTTTTTTTAGATATTCCTTGTTGTTGGTTCCAGTTTTTAAATACTTCAACTTTTTACATATGGGAATTTGTCAACTCCTGGCAATGTAAAGAAACAGATTTCATCTGGCAACGAGCTTTTAAAATATCTTTTTAGCCTAGTGTATTCCATGATTTCCCTTCTACTTACAAGAAAGGATTTCCGTTAATGTGTATGTCGATTAGCATGAAGTAAACGGAAGAATAAGCTTTTTAACAATAATCTGTTACAGAGGTGTAGAGAAAGTCATGTGAATGGAACACATCGGAATTTTAGGAAAAGGTCCGAGTGTATGCATGTGCGTGCGTATATGTGTGTGTCCGTGGTCCTGTGAACACTCAAAAACGAAAAGTTGGTAAAATATCATACTTGGTATTTAAGTTTAGCATCTTCCAAGGATGCGGCAGGAATATTTTGAGGAAACTCCTCCCAACCTAAACTACCCTTTACAAGGAAAAAATTTCGAAAATTTTTATTTTCTCAGAAATGACTTAAACGATTTTGATTCATATACCACATATTAAATATATTTACATGCTAAATAAAATGTATATCTAATTTTCTGGGAATAGTCTCTGATGACCTCTTCATCCTGGATGATTTTTGTATAACTGGTAAACCGTAAAAGATACACAGAAGCTTACACAAATAATGTAGACATGGTTAAAACAAAAAATCTATGTCATATACATTTTTAGTAGAGTTGACTATTTACGAGACATTCGTTGTTATTGGTTTCAGCTTTAAATACTTTAACTTCTTTCATACGAGAATTTGTCAACTCCCGGTAATGCAAAACAACGAATTTCTATCACTGCAACAATCAGCTTTTATAAGATTTAACTATCTATTTAGGCTAATTCCCTTATTTTCCTCTTGCTTACAAAGAAGCAAGTAATAAGATAGTTTCTGCTAAAGTTTATCTCGATTCGC
The DNA here is from genome assembly GCA_030762935.1 of Hymenopus coronatus. Classification (NCBI taxonomy): domain Eukaryota; kingdom Metazoa; phylum Arthropoda; class Insecta; order Mantodea; family Hymenopodidae; genus Hymenopus; species Hymenopus coronatus. The sequence goes on from CM060895.1 coordinate 47,468,889, forward strand.
ATGATGCAGAAGGAATATTAAGCTTTTTAACAATAATTTGTTACAGACATGAAGAGAAAGTAATGTGAATGGAACATATCCGATTTTTAAGTATGAAGTCGAGGTTATTAAAGTGCAAAGACATGTTTTGGGAATTTCATTTTTTGCGGTCACAGCAGACTTCGAATTGAAGAATTGTTAATAATTGTGTATATAATTCCAGATAATGGCCAATACTGTTTTAAGGTACAGCAGAAAATATACAATATTTCAGATTTAATTTCACTTTCTGGTGGAATTCTTTCATTATGTCAGTTACATGTACTTTATAGATTCGACTAATGCACGTATTATATTGTGACAAAACCTCATTTAGCAATTAATTTGCTTCAGTGAAAAGCATTAAGATATTCTAAGTGTGTCGTGTCCTGCATTTTAAGCGTGAGACATGCCTTAATATCACGTTACAATACAGTAACATCTGAACATAGCAATTTTAAGGCATGACATAGAAAACTTGATATGCATCATTTTTCGAGAATGTTTTCTCCGCTTATTAAGTTTTCTTTATCTCGCATTATTCCTCAGATATAGTGATAAAGAACCAAAGCTAAGACATGTATTATTGTGACTACTAGATTGCATTGTGCAGTTAATTTACTTACCTATGCATAAGGTCGTGGGTTCAAACCTGGCGTAGGACACTGGATTTTTTCGGGCGTAAAATCCTTAGCATGGCTTCCTTCGGAAGAGAAGTAAAGCCGTTGGTCCGTGTCAGAACCTCAAGCCTGATAAAGATGCCTCTTTACTAGTATTTTACGCACAGTATAGAATGGGACGCTGAGAACCACAGTAGTTAAAGAGCGTCCATAAATAAAATGCCATCTATGATAATTTGCCTACCTAAGTGAAATATACTATACATAAAATATGAAAATAAATGCATTTATCAGCGTCGCTCGTGTAATGACAGCTGCTTTGATGTAATAGTGGAATAGCAGTATGTTAGTGTGTGTGTATGTATGTGTATGTAAATAAACTGATTTTCATGTAGGTAGTTGATATTTTGTTCTCAGTCAATAACGAGGCTTTGGCACAAACTATCCTAATTTGGCGGTGGTCTTAGCCACCTGCTACCTGGGCATACCAGAAGTAGTTGAGACAGCTTCTAAGAGGAAATTGTATCCCAGTAGTTCAATCAAGCGTCAGGTAAAGATCTTAACAAAATTGCCATTGTCCTGCAGCACGTATATCCCCGCCGCTGAATCCTTGCATTTGACAGTTGGGATTTAAGTTGGTATATTAGCTAAAAACAGATGAAAACCTTTACCAGTTTGACTTTCTGAACCAATTACAAAGCAGCATTCCGTTCGGTCGGTCAGACAACGGAAACTGATCGAGATGCCGCACTGTTGCAATATTTCAAACCACGTGCTCAATTTGTGAACTCCTAACACGTGCGTTGAGCAGTTCTGTGCAAGCTACATAGTTTATATTGCTATTGTTGATAGTGTTGTTGGAGTTAGACTGAATCACCAGTGAATGTGAACCACTAATGATATATCTTGGTAACGATGATGATAATGACGATAATGCCTCCGAAAATGATGACGACGGAGACTTGGATGGGATTGAGCCATTAAAATTCTAAACCGGTGAAAATCACTTCGTTATACCTTTCTCTCATTGTAACAAGCTATTTTGCATTAATTTGTTCTATATTGTCGTAAATACGCAAAGAATGCTACATACGTCATAGTATCACAGTTATTTTAAATTGACATCAATAATAACGAATTAGTTCCATTATTCGCGGCATTCATTTACTATTGCACTGTTTATATTCGTCTTTACACTCGATAGAGACATTTGTAATCAGCTGTTGTTTACTAGTTGCTCTGGCAACGCCGTAAAGGCAGCATAGCCAACCTAACGCGAAACCACCCGAACTGTCAAGTGCAAGGATTCAGCGGCGGGGGTATAGTTACCATCGCCTAGTTCTACAACCCTCCACCAGGCGTGACAAAATAAACGATAAAATTAGTGATAGCACTAATTGACCATAATTGTTGTCTAAACTATGAAGCCCGGGAGTTAAATTGGAATGTAATGCTGTGCCGGTACGTTGCTTAGTTTAGAGCAACCGGCTAGAGGCCTGGAGATTCGTGGTTCAAATCCTGGCTATGGCATTGAAAATTTCTGTCTAACCCTACCTATCCAACTTCTGTCCTACATACGGCAGTGAAAAAACAATTAAATTCAATGATAAGAAGCGAGGGACAGGAAATTCTTTAAAAACGAGGAACCAACCAAGCAATTGCGAAGAAACCCATGGTCTGAGTGGCGGCCCGACAGGAAACGAATCCAGAACCTCCCGAGTTCGAATCTCACACTAACCACGCAACGATCTTGCTCGTGTTAAATACAAGTAGTAGATACGTTAAATACTTACTACTATTATCTCTATCAATGAGTCTGTCTCTAGTGTTATTGAACACAATTTGTATTCCACATAACAGTTGCGCTTGTCCAAGAGAAAAGAGGAGAACGTTTTCTGGTTCCCTCCTACGCAAAGTGCGGTAGTTACTGATCAATCAAATGAGTAAACTTTCTGTTTTTTCTCTTTTTCTCCGAATTGAGGCACCTCTCCGATAGATGTACGTGACTGGGATTCCATTCTGCCCCTCAGGCACAAAGCATGCCGTCCTTCCTGGTGCTTCGTGTGGGAGTTACAATACTACTCTTCCTTGGTTATTTACCTTTTCCGCCTTATCAAAATCCACATCTTTCTATGAAAAGGGTTCTTTTGAATGTTAACATATTTATGGCATTAGTTTGATAAAGATTTTTATGAAGACCTCCAGCGTTGAGACCTCCGATACCTCAGTATTTTATCAGTCTATTAACCTTCTATTTGTCATATTCCGTTTATGAAATGTCTTAGGTCAATGAATCAGCATTGCCAACATGTTAACTTTCTCTGCTACAATTCCCAACAATTCCATGTCAAGATTTCAACTGAAATACATGTTTTTAGACCCCTGAGTTATAATATAAATAGAAGTCCTGTGCAATTTGTGAACAGCATAACTCTAAAATTAAATGTTCATTAATGGCAGTTTTGGCATTTCATCTCAGAATCCTCCAAGGATGCGACACGAAGATTTTCAGAAAATCTCCCTACACAATAGAAAAAATTAAGTTAGTAGCCCTTGAAATTCCTTTCATTCGAAAGGAGTTTTATATAATTTTCTATAACTGGTACGCTATAAGAAATAAATAAAAATGTTATGCAGAAACTGCAGATTCTTTAAAAAATAATTTATTTCAAATAACTTTTATGTGGCATCACTATTTCTGAGACATCCGTTACTATCGGTTTGCATTTTTTAATCATTTTTAAACTGGTGTCACTGTTCGGTTGTCTTTCGCGATATCACGGAGAGACTAGAATTTGAAGCATATAGCATTCCACTTTTAAAAGTCTGTGTTCCATTTGCACGTTTTTCTCTACCTATTTTGCAACAAATTGTTTTATACAAAAGCGTATTCTTCCCTCTACTTTGTGGTAACCGAGATAAGCATTAGCAGAAATAGTTGTACTAAAGATAGCTTATTTTGTATATTGTGTAGGACAATATATTAAAAGGAGTTATTGTTTTTTTTTCTCCAATTTAAAATATTTAATACCGTAATGAATACTACGGCCAACGTGTAAATAAAGACAAATAAGGTGCCGTAGAAGTCAACCATAATTTACATCTAGTTACGCAGTTCTTGTTAAGTAGAAGGGAAATAAGGACTAATTTACACTTGGCTAAAGCGACAGTCAAATCTTTTAAAAGTCTATATCTGGATTTTTTAATTAAATTTCCCTTCTTTTTGCATTACCAAGATGAAAGAAGCGAATAACGACTACCCTACAGAAATAAGTATTGGACATATTAAAACCAATAACAAGGAATGTCTTCCAAATGGCTCTACTTTACAAAAAAAAAAAAACAAAAAAAAAAAAACAAAAAAAAAAACATGTGTACGGCAAACTGTGTGCTTTAACTAGATATGCATTTTTTGGTTAGTAAGTTTTTGTCTATCTCTTACGGTTTGCCAGTTATACAAAATTCATCCTGAATGAAGAGGTCTCCAGAAGTTGTTCCTTGAAAATTCAAGATATACATTTTATTTTTCATGCAAATATCTTTAAAATCGTTAGAGCCATTTTTGAAGAAAAACGAATTCAAAACCATTACCATGTAATGGGTAGTTTGGAATGGGGGAAGTTTCTTCAAAAGAATCGTGTCGCATCCTTGGAAGATACTAAATTTAAATACCAAAGTTGGTATATAACAGTGCTTTCGTTTTTGAGATATGCACTGTGCGCATTTAAAATGTTTTTTTTTTTTTTTTTTTTTTTTTTTCCATTCATATAGGTGTGTAGTTTTGCATTCAAATTTATATTTCCGTGAAATCTCGACATTGAATTTTTGGTTGGAATGCAATACCTTCTCTACCTACTATATGCATAGTACGTGTAGAGAAAATAAAATAAATTAGTAGCATGCCCTATAAAATAAATGTAGATATACTTGCAGAAAAAAAATACACTATTCATATTTCGCATAAACAGACAGTATTGAAAAGATAAACTTGCAGAAAATTTTATTTTAAAATAAAATTAATGTTTTTTTAAGATTACATTAAAATCACATTAATATTCTCCTGCCCATATAGATATGTATTTCCTTAAAACGTTTATTAAACATATTTTCATTTAGAATTCAATAAAATTCTGTTGGGGTATGAAACTACACATTCTGGAATAAGCAATTGTGTTTTAGGCTCTTCAGCATAATTTTCATATTCAAACTTCTTTTTTGAATCTCCGTGTCATCTGTCCAATACTGCCTCGCGCTACGAAACCTAGAAACGCACCTGAAACACGTTAATTAAAGGAAAACGAGATAAAGGAAATCGCGGTAGAATGAGAAACCATAAGAGCATTCACCTACCGACCAGGGAAGCCCACGAAACACCCAAAGTCAGATTGAGCAGTCGATTTGAACCCGGGACCTCCCAAATGCGAGCCTTACGGCGTGTTCCATGCTAATTGATTGAACGCAGTCATGGAGTTGTTTCTCGTGTCAAAGTCCTCAGTATGACTATAGACAAAAAGGAATATTTATACATTTAAAAACCCCTTAAGGATTGTAGGAGTATTTCTTCTAGTTCTGTGGAAAAAAGTGTGGAAACTGTAACATACAGTTAATATAAGTTCGTAGATGATTATTAAACTTCTTATTAGTAATTTTTGTTTTAACAATATTTATATCAGGTTTCACATATTTTATATCAGTTATTACTTATTAGTTATTATATATGCAAAATTTACAATGAAATTTTATAAAATTCTTTCAGGTCCACAAGACATATATCAGTGTTTCTCAAGTCAGCTGACGGACCATTTTAATATTAAGGTAAGTGTTATAGATACTGTATAATTCTTAAGTTCCATATATCTTAAAACTATATATCTAGGTAAAGACTACGTATACATACATAAAGTTGTTTATGACGACACTTGTTTGTCCTAAATAATATTTTCATATTTTAGTTTAAGTTTCTTTAAGCATTACATAGTATTTTATTTTTAAATTAATGGAATAGTTTTCGGCTAATGTATCCGTGGATAGTTTTTGGAGGTTCGGTACTAGTGTGTGTTGATATTACCCTATCAGCTAGAAGTGACGTGAGGACATCGCGGGTTTTTATCAATTCAGTGAAATCTCGCAAACGCGAATTCGAAGAGCCTAACATTTTATGCAAAATGATTAAGATTAGTCACTAAATGTACCAGTTAGTTTCTGATGAGATATTCATAAACATAAGTCGCTGTTTCTGAGATGAAGGAAGTGCCTGTAACTTGACAGCTCGCTGTGAACCCAGCTTGATGTTACAACACAACATTTCAAAAATGTCATAAACAGTTAAAAATTCTTAACGAGTAGGGGGAATAATGTTATCGTCTCCACTTTCTTCATCTCAGGTGCACCTGCTGGTACATCTGCAACAACTGACGCTCAATTATGCGAGGGGCGCTCAATAAGTCCTTAGAAAAAGGTAGAAAAACAGACTAGATTTTTTCTTCAGCATTGTATCCTTTTAGATCGATACACGTTTCCCATCGTTTTCCCAATTGTTTTAAGTCTAATAAAAAAGAGGATTTCGGAATGTCCTCAAAATAGGCATCTGTTTGGGAGATGACCTCTTCGTTAAATGTGAGTTGTTATCCGCTGAGCCACTTTTTCAAGTTTGGAAATAAAAAGCAAATCAAGTGAATACCGTGTATGTTGTTGTAATTCGAATCTTAATTCTACAATTTTCGCCAACGAAACTGCGCAGATGTACACCCTTACATTGTCTTGATGGAAGAGAATCTTTTTCTTTTGCCAGCGAGGGCGTTTTTTCTTGATTTCTCCGTTCAACTGGTGCAATAACGATGCATAATATTCTCCATTTATCGGTCTTCCTTTCTGCAAGTAATCAATGTAGACAACTCCCCGTGCATCTCAAAAAATCGAGGCCATCACCTTGTCTGCAGATTTCACCACCGTTGCCTTCTTTGGAACCGGTTCACGTTTAAAAACCCACTGTTTCAACTGTACTTTTTTCTGGAGTGTAGTAGTGTATACATATTTCATCCACAATTATGTATCGACACAGAAAATCGTCAGGATTGCGACGGAAAATGCCAAACTAGCTTCGAATCGATCACACGATTGCGTCTATTCTCCATTGAGAGCAAACGCACACCCATCTTACCGAGACCTTTGTCAGGTCTAATGTTTGGTGCAAAATTTAGAACACTGTACCTTGTGATTTTCCTGTGGCCTCTACTATTTCGCGAACTTTGATTTGTCGATCACTCAAAACCATATCATGGATTTTGTCAATTATTTCGGAGAAAGTCACTTCTACTGGACGTCCGGAACGATGTTCATCATTTGTGGATGTACGGTCACGTTTAAATTCATTTATCTAATGCAAATTGTTGCAAACGCAGGAGCAGATGTGCCATGAACTTCATCCAACTCGACTTTTATCTATTTCGGTGTTAAGTCTTTTAAATAGAAGTGTTTAATTACCGCACGAGACTTTTTTTTTTCATCTTTTCTAAATAAGCATAAGATTGTTGATTCAATCGTGTATGACAACAAAACCACATGATGGATATAGCTGAAACTTTATTTATCATCTAGTAAGAAACGACAGTTACTAAATACAAACTTTTCTCGATGTTACGAGAGTAATTTCTTGGATTTTCTAAGCACTTATTGAAAGCACCTCGTATCATCGTAAACAGCGAGTTCTTCAAAACTCACTTGAAATTTCTTTGAAAATATACCATTCGGCAGGCGAAATAATAACAATGCTACCATCACCTACAAAATTAGTCAATCACTAAATAGTTGAAGTTTTGAGTGCCTAAATGTATAACAATTTGTTTTGTTATTCTGAGTTTCTGTCCACTTAAGGGTACATTAGAAACATGTAAGCTGGATCCACTCTAGAAGAAACACTTTGATGTATTCGCAGTTAGCACAATACAATACTTTGGATTTGCAATACCTAATCCATCAGCACTTGTGACTTCTTTTTACCTCTATCTCTAAGAAAGTACATCTAGGAATCCCCATCTTGAAAGTAATCATTATGATCTTTTTCTTCTTCTTCTTCTTCTTCTTCTTCTTCTTCTTCTTCTTCGATAATTTGCACTTTAACTTAGCCATGCCTCCTGTACCTATACTGTACTTGTAGATCAACGCTCAAATCCTGTCTTTGTTTATGCCAGTGTCAATATGCACATGAAAAGACACGTTTTATAAAGTTAACAGTTTACGCACATTTTAATGTTAATTAACGCCACAGAAACAAACACTAGCTTTTAATAATGCGTGTGCGTGGCACTGCAAATTATAATGTAGTTAAATTAAGTGATATGGACATTCCTCTTTCTCTCTTCAAGCCCGAGGAATGGAAAATAACGCAGTGGGATTAGATACCTGGGCTTTATAATGGCCTAACGTAATCTCATGCGACATAGTAGTGGGAGGAATTAATTCTCTTTGTCACAACAGGTAATAACGCAATGAGAATAAAAATCTGATGTGCTTCATTCACATGACTTCCTCTGCCTATTCTGTAACAGAACTATTTTTATAAAAGCTTATTCTTCTACCTGCTTTATGCTAATCCAGATAAACATCAACAGAAACAGACTTATTTAATTCCTTGAGCGGGAGACCCGGGTTAGATTCCCGGCACCAGCGTGGGGATTTTCTCCCACTGGGAGACCTGGTCCAGGGTACACTCAGCCTCATGAGGTTCCTGGGGCGCCAACTGAGGAGCTACTTGAGGGAAAAGTAGCGGCCCCAGGTTGCGTAGACCGCATTAACCGGCCGGGAGGGACTCGGGGCGCTAGCCACGTCTCACCCTTCAGTACTGAAAGCCTGTGATGAGCAGAGATGGGGGACGCAGCGGTCGAGTGGCACTTCGGGCTGTTGTGCCAGGGAGCTTTTAGAAGGGTTATAAGGGAATACGCTAGGCTAAAGCAATAGTCTAATCTTTTAAAAGCTGGTTGCTATGTGATTGAAATTCGGTTCTCTTTGCATGATCAGGAGAAAACAAAAAGAGACAGGATTGACAAATTCGCATTTAAGAGAATTTCAAATATTTTAAAACTGAAACCAATAACAAGGAATACCTCGGCAATGGTTAACTCCACACAAAAATGTATGTGACATAAATTGTGTATTTTTAACGTTAACTACACTTTTTGTGTCGTAAGTTTTTGTCCATTCTTGCGGTTTACCATTTATGCACAAGTCATCCAGAATGAAGAGGTCTCCAGAGTTTATTCCCCGAAAATTCAATATACACATTTTTTGTCATGTAGGTATAAATATATTTACCATATGGCTGGCATCTTAAGAGCAATTTTTGAGAAAATGAGTTTTTTGAAATATTTTCTATGTAAAGAGTAGTTTGGGGTGAGAGGCTTTTCTTGAAAAGCTTCGTATTGCATCCTTGGAAGATACTGAACTCAAATATAAAGTTTGGTATTTAATCGACTATTCGTTTTCGACACACACACACACACACGCACGCACGCACCCACACCCACACCCACACACACACACGCACGCACGCACCCACACCCACCCACACCCACACCCACACACACACACACACACACACATGGAACTTTTTCTAAAAATGTTTTTGATACAGAATGCCCCTAAAACGTATATTCCGGTATCAAATTGTTGGGTGGAATGCAATACTTACTTTACCTACTTTACTTTACTTTACTTACTATGTACTAAGTGGAGAAAGTAAAAGTTCAGATTGGGAAACAAGTAACGTCGTATAAACAGTTATTGATTTGTTTTGCAAATCCTTTCCAAATGTTTACCTTTTCGTTAAGAGGAAATATTGTCAAGCTTGAAAATACATTCTACTGAAGGCAGAAAACAAATTGGAGCTTTAAAGGCTGAGAGCTGCTGATGCTCTTATTATAAAGGAAAGAAAAATTCCTGGATTTCTCTTTTGTATCATCAGGTGGTCTGGGTGGCTCAGTTGGTTATGCGCTGGGCTTTTGATCTCAAGGTTGCGGGTTGAAACACGGCCCAGTCCGAAGGATTTTAAGTGTGCTTAAAAGCGACAGCCCCATGTCAGTAGACGTATTAGTTTATGGAGTAATTTCTGCGCGACAAAATTCCGGCACACTGGAGGCGCTTATATGATTCTGGCAATTGACAGCGTTGTTAACAACAAATATGTCTGTGTGTGTTTGTATCGTTACTGTCTCATTAAACTCATGTCCATCAGTACGTGAGTGCATAAAGAAAATTAGAGGCATTAAAATAATAATTGTATTAGTATTTTGTATAAACCGTACTAAAACCAATATCACCTCCTGTTTGATATTAGTTATGCAAAATCTTTCGGAATAAAGAGAACTTCAGGGGCCTTGCTAAGAAATTCAGGATATACATTTTTATTGCCATGTAAACCTTTTTAATATATGGCATTTTAACCAAAAACTATTTTATAAAACATATACAATTTCGAACATGTTCGATGTAAAGGGTAGTTTGGAGTGAGGGAATTTTCCTAAAAACTTTTTATCGCATCTTTGGAAGATTCGAACTTAACCACCAAGTTTGGCAATTAACAGACTTTTCGTTTTTGAGTTATGGTGCCCCCCCCACAGAGACGCAAACATTGACCTTTTTTCTAAAATGCTTGTTTTGTCTTCTTTTTTTTTTTTTGATTCAGGGGCCCTCAAAATATGTAGTTCCGATGAAATCTCGGTATCGAATCTTTCGATGAAATACAATACCTTCTCTGTCCACTTTATACATTGTACATACATACGTGTCAGAGAAAGTAAAAACGTAACTTTTTAACAACTTTACACTTCCTGGTTACCATAAATACGTAACAGAAGTAGTAATGAACGCACCATCAATGCCTGCAGCTAAAAGCTAATCTAAGAATAATGTGAGAAGTTGATAAAAGAAATAAGGCTAAGAAATGTACCCCCGAGGAAGTCGGGGAGTTCAAGAAAGTAATTTCTTTTTAGAGCCGAATTAGATGAAGATACCCAACTGTGATGAAACTTTGTAGCTGATCTATGCTATAAATTACTGATTTGAGTTCTGTATGTAAAGGCTCCCATTAAAGATTCTGAGAAAGGTGCGCATCGCTGTTACACGTGTAGCTTTTGTATTCGATTTTACAAACTGCTCTAGATTTCGGCACACAGATGTGAACGTGTATCATTCACAATCGAGCTATGACGTCGCATCACGTATCATCTTGAGTGGGTGTTCTTTGCTACGTGCAAGGAGATTTCCAAACAAAAGCCTTCCTATATTCTCTGGATCTAAGAGCCAGTTCCAACAACATGTTAAAGGATCTTTAGCTGTTAGTTATATATGATATAAAAGCAAGCTGTGGGTGTTTCATCTTGGAAATCTTAGACTTGGCAAGCTTCCTGAAGTTCTTGCAGATTTTTGTTCTCTCTAGCATCTATCTATAGTTGCCAGAGGAAGCATTGTACATCACACAAAAATTATATATATAGATAGATATAGATATACATTTACTGTTTGTAATTACACTTAGGCCCCTAAACTCATATTACTTTCTGAACCTGTTCTAATAATAAACTTCTTACTTCTCCAAACTAATCAAGATAAGCATTAGCAGAATAGTCTTATTACTTAGTTCCTTATAAGTAGAATGGAACTAAGGGAATGCAGTATGCTAAAGCGATAGTCAAATGTTTTAAATGCTGTCGCTATACTGATGTAATTAAAATTAGCTTCTTTTTATGGCCAGGAGCAAAACAAAAGAAACACGGACGACTTTTTGTTTGAGAAACGTGTATTTTAAAATTGAAATCAATAACATGGCATATTTCGGAAACAGTTAGCTACACAACAAAAATGTAAAGGGCATAAATGTGCGTTTGGAAGAAATATACATCTTTTATGCAGCAAGTTTTTGTCTATCTCTTACGGTTTGCCAGTTATGCGAACGTTATTCAGAATGAAGAGGGCTTTATAGGAAACTCAAGATATACATTTTAACTGTCATATAAATATCCTTAATATACATTAATGTAATCAAAATCGTTTGAGAAAATCAAAAATTTTGAAAATTTTTCTATATAAGGGATAGTTTAGGGAGGGAGTATTTTTTTGAAAATCTTCTTATCGCATCCTTGGGGGGTATTATACTTAAATACGAAGTTTGGTATTTAACAGACTTTTCGTTTTTGAGTTATCTGCCCCCCCCCCCCCAACACACGGACATTTTTCTCAAATATGTTTGTTTTTTCTTTCTTTTTTTTTCTTCTTTTGATTCAGGAGGCCCCAAAACACGTACTTCAGTGAAATCTCGGTATTTAATTTTTGGGTGGAATACAATACCTACCTTCTCTACTTACTATTTAGATTGTACATATGTGCCAGAGAAAATAAACACATTTTGGAAAATTGTATATTTGTGTATGTGGAGGAGAAGAGAACGAGGAAAGAAAAAAAGGGAATCAAAAAATAAAATTCGGATAAAACTAAACTTTCATATTTGTAAGGCGAAGATTTTCACGAATTTCTCCTTCTCAAGCAATCCTTACGTGGAAATATGTTCATTGTTTGATATTTTTTTTAAGAACTGTTCAAACGATTTGGAGTACAATATTAGCAATGTGACATATATATATATAAAATTCTATCTGAAACTCCACAAGGTCCTTCCACTTCATGCTAATCAAATTACATGTTTGTTTTATTACATATTATATTTTATTTTATTTAATTGCACGTTCAAAGAGAATAAGGGAATACAATAAAAAAAGGCTACATTTATATCGTTTAAAAGCTGGTCGTTATGATGGTTGAAATCCATATGATGTGACGAAATCCATTATCTTTGTATAACTAGGAAAAAAGGAAAGGAAGAAAACGAATGACTTTCTATTTCAGAATAATAATTGTTGAGTATAAGTATTGAAAAACTTAAACAAATCCAAGAAATATCTCGAAAATAACTACTTCTCAAAAATAAATAAATAAATACAATTTTAACAAATTAAAAAAATATTTAACACAAATTAAGTACTTTAACGAAATCTACATTTTTTGTTCAATAAGATTTTGTGTACCCCTTGCAGTTTACCAGTTATACGAAAGTCATTCAAAATGGACGGGATTTCAGAAACTATTTCCAAGAGGTTCAATTTATTTTGAAATTTAAATATCTTAAACATTTTAGTGAAAACCATTAAAGCAAGTTTTGATAAAATTAGACATTTAAAAAAATGTTCCATGTAAAGTGTAGTTTGGGTTGGACGATTATTTGGAAAATATTCTTGTCGCAACTTTGGTAGATGCTGGAGTTAAATATCAAGTTTGGTATTTAGAGGCGTTAGAGCCATTTTTGAGAAAATCAAAAGTTTCGAAAAATGTTTCATTTAAGGGTAGTTGGGATGGGGGGATATTCTTGAAAATCTAAATGTCGCATCCTTGGAAGATACCAAACCTAAATACCAATCCTTTCGTTTTTGAGCTATGCTGCCCACAGACGCGCACACAAACAGATACACACACACGGACATTTTTCCAATTTTTTTTATTCAGGGAATCTCAAAACATGTATTTCCGGTGAAATCTCTGTATCGAATTTTGGTTGCAATACAATACCTTCTCTATACACTATGTACAAAGAACGTGTAGAGAAAGTAAAATGAAAAAGGCTCTAGGAATGACTAAGAACCATCAGAGAAAGGTAAAAAAGTATATGTAACATTTGTAAATCTGGAAAAGGCGTTCCAGAAGGCAGAGTGAAATAAATCTTTGGAGATTCCGAAGAAATCTGATGTAAATCATAACGAGAAGGCGTCAAAGGTATCTATATGAAATAACTAATGGTAATAAGAATAGGTCAAGACATTCATCGGGAACTAGAGCAGAAAATGCATGAGGATTAGCAGAGGAGCATAGAAAACGTAAGGTTTGCTGATATGGCATTGCTAACAGCCAAACAATAACCCTGAGAGATATGGGTTGTAGATAACCGCAGCATCATGTCTTTTTTTATTAACTTAATAATCCACTTAACTGCATGGTCATATCCGCACAATTCAAAAAACAGTTTAATTATCCAAGTTTCTATTTAAATTAAGAAATCTTCCAAGGATGTGATACGAAGATTTTCAGGAAATCCCCCACTCCAAACTATCCTTTACATAGATTGGTTTTTAGAAAATTCCGAAGATTTTGATTAAAATGTCATAGATGTGTTAAAAAAATGTTCAATACAAACGAAATGCATATCTGAATTTTCTGGGAATAGCTTCTTAAGTGGGTCATCTCCTTAGCGCGGTGGTAGCGTTGCTGCTTACCAAGCGGGAGACCTGGGTTCGATCCCCAGTACCGGCGTGGGGATTTTTCCCCCGCTGGGAGACCTGGCCCGGGGTGCACTCAGCCTCGTAAGGTCCCTGGGGGGCCAATTGAGGAGCTACTTGATGGAGAAGTAGCAGCTCCAGGTCGCGAGGACCGCATTAACCGGCCGGGGGGACTCGAGGCGCTGACCACGTCTCACCCTCCAATACTGCACCCCATCCATGACGCAGCGGCCGGGCGGTAGGCCAAGGTTCTCCGTGAGCTGTCGTGCCATGGAGTTATAGTTATAGCTTCTATTCTGACTGACGTTTTCATAGCTGGTACAGCGTAAGAGTTACACAAAGTCGTATTATAAAATAACGCAAATCTCCTTAAAACACATAATTTATGCCAAATCCATTTTAATTGACTGTTTTAGAGATATTATTGATTTGTATTTTCAAATACTTAGACTTTTATCAATGGGAAGTCGTTATGTGCTTTTCCTCAGTCATGCAAAGAAAATGGAATCATATAGCAACCAGCTCTTAAAAGTTTGGCTGTCGCTTAAGCCTACTGTACTCCCTTAATGCACTTGCACCTATAAATAAATAATACAACTATTTTAAGAAATGTTTATCTCGATTAGTATGAAGAAGATACAAGAATATGCTTTTATAGAATAGTTTTCAAGAATGGACAGAAAAGTTATCTGAATGTAACGCCTAGGACTTTTTCTTTATATTTTATTAGGACTAGGATCCATAAATCAATTCTGCTAAGTGAACATCCTCCATTGCAACTCCAGTTGCTCCATTCTTTTCTCTTTCCTGTTTGTCTCAGCATATCAGCCATCTATATCTTTATGTCAACCATCTCTATCCTCTTTAAAATACGTTAATTAATTATCTATCCGTTTATTTTGCACTAGTTATATTCACATTTCAAATGTTTCTAATTTTTTTTCCAAACTTAATTACAATGTCAAAAATCTGATGTGTTACACTCATATGACTTTCTCTAGCTGCTCTACAAAACTCCTACAAAAGATTATTCTTCTTTGTACACAATGCTAATCAAGATAAATGTTAGCAGAATGTTATTACTTAGTTCCTTATAAGTAGAACGGAATAAGGGAATGCACTATGCTCAAGTGATTGTCAAATTTTTAAAAGCTATTGTTATGCGATTTTCGTTGCAAATCACTTCTTTGCTTGGCCAGGAGTAGAACAAAAGAAAAACAGACACTTCCTGTGTGAGAAAAGTTTAAGTACTTCACAATTGAAACCAATAACAAGTAATGTCTCGAAAACGGTTACCTCCACAACAAAAACGTAAAGGAAAAAAATTGTGTGTTTTGTCATGAGGTACATCTTTTGTGTAGCACGTTTTTTTTTTTTTTTTTTTTTTTTTTTTTTCTACTATCTCTTACGGTTTAGCAGTTAAGCAAAATTCATCTAGAATAAAGAGGTCTTCAGAGGCTATTTCCAAAAAATTCGAGATATACATTTTATATCGGATATAAATAGCTTTAATGTATGGGATTTTAATCAAAATTGTTAGAGCCATTTTTAAGAAAATCAAACTTTTCGAAATTTTTTCCATGTAAAGGGTAGTTTGTGGTGGGGGATTTTTTTGAAAATCTTCGTGTCGCATCCTTGGAAGATACTAAACCTAAATACCAAGTTTGGTATTTAATGGTCTTTTTGTTTTGGGGGTATGCTGTCCACAGACACACACACACACACACACAGACAAACAGACAGACAGACACACACGGACCTTTTTCGGACTCAGGGGACCTCAAAACATATATTTCCGGTGAAATTTCGGTATCGAATTTTTGGGTGCATTACAATACCTTTTCTATCCCTATGTACATTGTACATATGGGGCTAGAGAAAGTAAAAATTAGCGCATTTTAAAGCTCCTGAATAGTTTCTTCCTAGTTCTTTTTTCGCGTATCTGCGGAATTCCATTTCTTATTTTCTCATTGAAAATGTCATTTGCCGTTGCTACTCTCCATAAGCATAGAAATACTTGCTTCATTTCTTCTCTCGAAAACAGGATGGTATACTTTGTTTTCTTCTGATAACTATGGTTTTTGACTGGTCTATAGCTCAGTCGATAGAGCAGCGATAATTTCTGCTATTGTTTATCTCGCTTAGCATGATGTAGATACATTAATAATCTTTTGTAAGAATAGTTTGTTTGCAGAACAGGTAGAGAAAGTCACGTGAATGGGAAGCATCATAATATATGGCATTTTAATCAAAATCATTAGAACCATTTTTGAGAAAATCGGTTTAGGAAAATGTTCTTTGCCAAGGCAGGAGTGAGGAATTTTCTTGTAAATCTTCGTGTTGTATATTTGGAAGATAGTAAACATAAATAATATATATCTGACTTTACGTTTTTAAGTTATGCTGTTCACAGACACACCACAGAAATTAACACACACATGGAGCTTTTCTGGGTTCAGGGATATACCTATACATATTTTTGTTGAAATCTGGTATCGAAATTTTGGGTCGTTGTAATATTTTCTCTTAGTTGCAATGTACGTGGTAGAGAAAATGGGTATGCAATTGTTCACCTTCCTTTAAGTATCATACTTTCGTTGTGTACTTTCTTAGGTCTACTGCCATCACCACTGAACTGATTCTGCCTTCTATTTGTCTTGTGGTAAAACTCAATTGCGTCACCAGCTTCACAGAATTTCTTGTTAGAGGTTATACTTTAGATAATAGAAGACCTCCGTCTAGATTTTCCTTTGTTTTGGAATAAATTGGTGCTAGAGACGGCTAGTCTAAGCTAATACAAGAAATTGAGCTCCACAGAGATAGTCTTATGAGGTCGTTATGGTGGTAAAGTTAACGGGCACTAAAGAAGGACGTGGGGGTGTGTAAACTAAATGTAAATGGCTTGAGGTCAGTTTATTAGATTGAGAAACGGATAAGATCTAGCCAGCCTACTTTACATAGTGAACAGTGGCATGTCTATAACTCCATAAGGTGCTGGTTTTGGGTTCAAAGAATGGTACAAGAAGGTTAAACATGTTTTTTACTTAAGAATTGTAAAGAGGCAACATTATTTGGCACATAAAAACCAACTCCTAAGTATCTTCCAATTATTATTGATTTCTAAAAATGTTTTCACGAGACCGAAATATCATTTAGTTGTAAAAAAGTCTAAATCGTAAATAATTGATAATTATAATATAGAGTGTTTTTGTATAACAAAACATTTAAATGTGGCAATAACTATAAATTAAATTAGTTCCATAACAGCGTTTGCTCCAAATGTCTAGTGCGAATAGCGAGAGAGGTACTCCATTTTAAGTCAACAGATTTTGGGATTAAGCAGGAGCTTTAGTTATTTCCTAATTATTTTTTTTTCTGCATCTATCTCATACCTATAAAATGTAGAGAAAACTGCTGTATCCCAAACAGACATTCCATACTAGGATTTTCCGTAAACAGATACATGTTTTGGAGCACATTTAATTTTAAAAAAAGGCAATTTAAGAAAAAGTACTCACATACGCATGTGAACAGCATACCTCAAAAAATAAAATGTCGGTACATACAAAACTGGTATTCAAGCAAAGTATCTTCCGGGGATGCGATACGTAAATTTTCATAAAATTCCCCCACACAAAATTACCCTTTACATGAACAACTTTCCGTTGTCTTTTATTTTCACAGAAACGGGTCTGACGATTTTGTCAAATACATAATTCGCCTTCTCTACATCAAAACAATAAAACAAATTCATATAAATATGGGTCTGAAAATCATTTATTGCTGCGTTATAAGGGAAAATTGAAAGTTGCAGAAATTGCTCCAAGTGGCTTCCCCTTATTTTGATGCATTCCCCGAGCTTGCGTTTCATGCTCTCGTGTACCCTGTTGGAAAATCCTGGAGTGATTTGTATTTGGTCAAATCCAATGTAGATACGATCTCTCAGAGTGATAATCTGGAGCGGGAGTCGCATAAATCAGGACTTTAAATGTCCCCAGACGTAGAAACCCATTGGATTCAAATCAGGAGATCTAGTAGGCCATGCTATGAACCCCCTTGACTAATCCATCTTAAATTATCGTTCAAGAAATAACGTAGATACTATCCGATTGAAATGAGTGGGGCACCGTTGTATAAAAACCACATTCTTTATATGATGTTCAGAGGCACGTCATCAGTTAAATGATGCAACTCACTCCTGAGAAGCTGTAGATCCATTTCTACATTTAGGTGTGGAGGAAAGAAATATAGACCAATATGGTGACCGTGAATGTGTCCATTCTAAACATTTAGGCGAATCTCTATGATGTCTATTCTCTCTTACTTCATGCGGATTTTTATAGGCGCATTTGTGAGTGGACATGAAAATTGAAAATACCGTCGCGAATAAACCCAGCCTCATCCTTGAACAAAATGCATGCTAAGAAATGCATGCACGTTGTAAAATTCTGTAATTGGCGATGGAACAATTTTCTTCTGAGAATGTCCGCCACATTTAATCCTTGTATTCGCTGAAGATGATGCGGCACAGAAGATTTTTCTTACAAAAAGCAATACTGCAAAGCCATGCATGTAATTCATTTCGGCCCGTTTACTCAGAATAAATTTGCTTTTTCCTTCCACGCTCTTCAACAAATAACCAAACAAACAGCAATAAATCAATCACGGAAAACATTTTAATAAAATACATTATTACTTATTTATTCTACAACAAACACCAATCATGATATAATCAAACATTCGCGGACAACACTTCAATTCAATTTTTCTTAGAAATAATACCAGAAATGCAAATTCATATGAACATGTTAGCTTAAATTTTCTTACAAAATATTCGATTTGATGCCTCTCTGCGTCTATGCAAGTCTGGCATTTGCCGAACAAATTACTGAATTTAATGTTTGTAAAGTCGGCTGTAACTCTATTATAGGTCACTTAAACTTTAAATTTACAAGGGACTAATTGCGGAGGTCCTTGCTTCCATTTTAAACTTCGAGGGGCAGACTGCGTTGCTGGTTATAGCTGCCTGCAGTTTTCTCTCTGGTGGCGTAATGTCTTCATCAAAATGTCACAATGTGAGATTTCGAAATATAGAGGGAAATCTTTATTTCCATATTAAATTGTATCCCCACCTTGTAGGTTTATTTTGTTAAGACTTGTAAGCTTTTGAGTAATTTTGGATTTTGGTTCAAATTATGGTTTTCATCCGTAAAGTGGGATGCCACTGACTAATCTAATATTTCTGAAGGTCCTTCGGTTCTGGTTTTTAGATCACTTTTAGTTTTCCCTGTTACAACTATTCACATTCATGCTGTTATATACTAGATCTATTTTTAGGTGGAGTCTCATGTTCTGTTTTTTATGCAGTATCAGTTTGTCGGAGCTAAGATGATATTTTTTCTCTGAACATCTTTTAACTGTATATATATAAATAAATATTATTGCTATTTTGATAAGCGATTCTTCTGTAAATGCTGTTGCTATCTTTTTCTCTGCGACAAGAGTGTAATTTCTTTTGTGGTCATTTTCTTGCTGATGATGATAATAGTAGTATTTTAACGCCCGCTTTTACTGCTATGGCACCGCCGGCGGTGACACTGATGATACATGAGTGAAGATGGAGCACCGGTGGAATGTGATGGCGGGGGAAATCGGAGGACCCGGAGAAAACCCGACCCTGAGCCGCTTTGACCACCACAAATCTCACATGCTGATCGAAACCCGGGCCGTTTAAGTGAGAGGTGAGTGGTTTGACCACTCGAGACCTCGGGCTCGATTCCTGTTGGGGTGTTATCTAACCTCGGGTTTTCGTGGTAATTCCTGGTTGATAGGCGAATGCTAGAGTATGTAATGCAACACTGCGAATTTTTATGTGCCACGCTTATTGTAATCATTTCATTTTTTTATCATGTTTCTGATTCAATGGATCGGCGGGTGAGGCGTATGGCGGTGGAGTTTGCTTTGTGGAAATATCTGCCCTGACAATGGGTTTGTGAGAAAACTCCATTGAGACCTCTCCGTGGAGAATGGTAGTCTTATGGAGGGGGATCCTGCCGCTGTCAGGATGTTATATCTGGAGACATTAGGGACCCCACCAATGTCCTAGTCTTGCTTCGAATCCGGTTACCTCTGTATCCTTCATTTCTCCACTTCCTTCTGGAAGTTTCCAGAGTCAGAATATACGACTGCGTGTTTATTATCACATTTTTTTAACTTTTCTCTTGAGGAAGTTCAATGATAGTTTACGTGTGTGTCAACCAATCTTCGTACTCCCCGCCAGTAATCTCCAGCATAACATAACACTTTCGCTGTTTGTGATTTATTGATAGCTCTGCCACGTGGTGCCGGAGCTGTCTTAAGGGACAAGTTATAATATGCGACAATAAGTGTGGAACTCCTCCGCCACTTCTTATTAACCACGCTATCAGCTACATACTGGTCAAATAATGCCACACTAAACTTTGTCATTTCCCTCCATAGGCTCATGAGCCAGGCTACCTTAGAGAGCTCATTCAATGCGATACGCACCACAGAAAGACTTAGAGGCTGACAATTGCGTTATGGCACGAGAGGTGATAAGAGACTGCGCTATAATGAATGCAATCTCTATTTCTCCACAAAGTAGAACCCGCCCTTTGGAGTACAATTTGCTCACAATGGCCCAATTGGGTTGCATGCTGGAAGTAACTTGATATACCAAACAGAACATCGTTTTTAACCACGCAATATAGGCGCTCTTCGGAGCTTATATGCATGAGCTAGCTATAAAATCATGTAAACTAGTCAGCATGTGCAGTCGATCATTATTGTCGTTGGCTTGGCTCCTCCTCCATTCTCTCCCTCTCATCCTCAGATATTTTAAAGTTTTTTTCATTGCTTTTTTTACTTTCTATATCACATATTGTGTACACAGAAGTATAAAATATTTCATTCCACCAAAAAATGTAATATTAAGATTTCACCGGAAATACTTATTTTGAGGATCCCTAAATATAGGTCCATGTGTGTGTGTGTGTGTGTGTGTGTGTGTGTGTCTGTCTGTCTGTGTATCGATGGCTCAAGCAGTTTTGACTGTGGCCTGCAATCGCGAAGTCACACCATCAATCCCGTGGCTGGCCTATCTTCTCCAATGGGTTTTTACGGTGTTTCCCCGAGTCGCCAGCGAATCCAGGGTAGGTTCATTTCATCCCCCACATGTTCCGGTCCACCTGTATCCATAATTTCCAAATACTTTCTTTTAGGGTTGAAGCACCATCAGTCGATGGTGTTCGCGGTTTGCGGCTGCATTTGTTTTTTAATTTTTCCTTCATTGTCCTGGAGTCGTCAGGAATACTTGTTTAGTCGGGACCCGTCTTCCGGTTTCAAGACTCCCCCCCAACCAGAAGGTCCTAGTTTGGCGTCGTAAGCTTCTAATTGTAACCGATAGGGACCCCATTTCGCGCCCCTTGTGATCCACATCTGGTCGCTCTTCGGGTCTCTCCCTCTCTCTCTCTCTGGGGTAATGTAAGTGGAAAAGGACCACAAGGGCCTACGTCCGGTGCTCTCTGTCCCAGAATCCTGCAGACCTCGTCCGTGACTAATCCTAATTCTGTGTGTCTGTGAACAGCGTAACTTTATCTTCCAATGATGCGCCGCAGACATTTTCAGAAATATCCCTCTACCACAAACTACCCTTTAAATGGAAAAATCTTTCGAATTTTCCGATTTTTTCAAAAATGATTCTAACGATTTTAGTGAAAATGTTATATATTGTGGGATACCCAGTCTGAGATAGAAATTATCTCTAAACTGCGCATCACTAGGGGTAATAGGATCGGGAGTAAAGCTGGTGCTCGCGCATGCAAGAGGGAAGCAGGTGGCCTCAGGGCCTAGAGTGCAGGAGGGTGTGCGTTTGGGGAGAGAGCTATAAATAAATTCACCAAAGGTGCGAGGACACACACTGCTTTTACTAGTAATTAGGTGAATTTTACGAATGCGTGGTTAGGGAGCAAACGGAAGAAAAAAGAGGAACTAATAAAACATCTTATCAGAGAGCGACCAGCTTTTAAAATATTGGCTATGGATTTAAGTATCCATCCCTAATTTCCCTTATACTTACAAGCAGCTAAGTTATACATAAACTTCACGCTAATTGTAAGTTGTAAAACCAAGGGCGCTAACGCCAGTTTTTCACTGACCGGTTTTGGCTTGAAATAACCCCGTTGATTTCTGCAGCTCGTTTAACGTACAAGAAGATATTGGCACATGTCAAATATGGAGCAGTTGGGCCACCTGATACTGCTACAAAGAATCTAGATATTATTAAAGCACACAACGTATGTCAAATACATTTTTGTTGAGTTAACCATTACGGAAGTTTATTCCTTCTTATTGGTTTAAACTTTCCACTCCTAAAATATTTGACTATCGCTTTAATCTAGTGTATTCCCTTATTCGCGTTGTAATTGCAAGGTAATTTGAAATAAAATCATTTCTGCTAACATTTATCTAAATTAGCAATAAGTAGATAGAAGAATAAGTTTACGAAAGAATAGTTTGCTGCAAAATACCCAGAAAAAGTCACTTAAATGTAACATATTAGATTCTTTTTAATACTTAAAGAGAAGTTTGAGGCAAAGAAATTTCTTATCTTCACCTATCATCGCTTTAAGTGCTATTAAAATGGAAGTAATGATGGATTAGATCCTGCTGACAAGACACGTCTAAATTTTAAAGAATTTGATTCAGCACGTGATGTTAGGGCCTGAATAAAAAATATAATTTCATCTACCAAAATTTAATATCCATGCAATAGCTATTAATAAAGCTACATCAGTTTGAAATTTTTCTTTTAAAGGTTAAGTAAATAATAGAGTTATTAAAGCAATGGAGCTTGTATGGTACAGGAGCAATGCACGAAAGATGTACACATCTGTTAACCTGTAGTAATATACAGACATGTAGTGAGTATACATTCAAACATCTCTTCTTTCTTTTCTTTCATCCTTCTCTATTACTTATCTCTAGTATTTAGAGAAAGTACTGAATTCCGCCCAAAAACATTTTATATCTAACAATATTCAGCCGGAATATTTTGATACCAATATTTCTTCTCCTGATTCCATAAAATTTACTTTTAGAAAAAGGATGCGCGAGCGCGCGCGCGTGTGTGTCTGTGTGTGTGGAGTGTGTGTGTGTGTGTGTTTGTGTATGTGAACAGTATAACCTAAAAACGAAAAGTCGGTTCAAGAAAATCCGCAAATTCTCTTTACATACATGGTTATTTGTATTACTAAAATTAACTAACGATTTTTATTGATGTACAATACACTTAGACAAAAACCTTGAATTTCTGAAAATAACCTATTATTTTGAAATAATTTTGTGTAACGGATAAACCGCAAGTAGTAAGAAATAAACTAGATATATCTTAAAACACAGTTTATCTTAAACATATTTTCTGTGACGTTAACCATTTAAGGAATATTGTTTGTTATTGATTTGAATGTTTAAATACTCATACTTTTCGCTTTCTCTATAGCCTCCCTTCTTTCATTTTCTGTCTTACTTCCTCTAGGGTAAGTATTGTATTCCACCTAAAATTTTGACTGTTGTACACTGGAAATATATATTTTGAAGTCCCCTGAACCCAATTAAGGCATTTTTAGAAAAAAAAAAAAACAACTGTATGCGTGAGAGAGATAGAAAGACGGTGCCTGAGAGAGCGAGCGACCGAGAGAGAGAAAGACAGTGCCTGAGAGAGCGAGCGAGCGAGAGAGAGAGAGAGAGAGAGAGAAAGAGAAAGAAAGAGAGAGATAGAAAGACGGTGCCTGAGAGAGCGAGCGAGAGAGAATGAGAGAGAGAGAGAGAGAGTGAAGAGCATAACTAAAAAACGAAAGACCCATTAAATACCAAAGTTGATGTTTAAATATTCTTTCTTTCAAGGATGCGACACTAGGATTCTTTAAAAAAAAAAAAAAAAAATCCCTTACCCCAAACCATCCTTTACATTGAATATTTTCGAAAATGTTGATTATCTTAAAATGGATTGACGATTTCGATTAAAATATCATATGTTTATATGTTCTTAACAAATGAAATGTAAATCTTGAATTTTATGAGAATAGGCCCCTTGTCTCTGAATGACTTTTGCACAACTGGTATACTCTAAGAGATAGGCAAACTCTTACAAATAAAAACATAGATATCGTTAAAACACACTATTTATGTTAAATATGCTTTTTGTGGAGTTAATAATTTCCAAGATATTGTGTGCTGTTGATTTACACTTTCCAGTTCTTATACTTTCCTAAAATGGAAAATCATTATTCGTTCTCTCTCTCTCTCTCTCTCTCACTCTCTCTCTCTGTCTCTCTCCCTCTGTCTTGCAGAACGGAATTTCAAAGCCACTACAGTGCTCTTAAAAGAGTTTAATGTCGCCTAAAGCCTATAGTCTCTTAATCCTACACGGAAATATGCAAAAAGACAATATCTGAAAATAGTTATCTCGATTAACATGAAATAGAAGCATAAGCGTTTAGAAGAATAAGCGTTTAGAAGAACACATTGTATAAGAGTAAGTAGGGAAAATCATATGAGTTCAGCACACCAATTTGTTTCAAGTGATACGCCTATTCGTTTTTTCCTGTAATTATACAAAGAACACAGAATTTCAAAGCCTCACACGGCGACATTTTTTTTTTTTTTTAACCGACTATCGCTTTAGCCTACTATCGTACGAATATTTGTGAATTTATAATGAAAGATTGTCTCTATTAAGAAGAAGTAGATAACAGAATAAGCATTTGTAGAATGGAGAATATATGAATGAAAGAGTGAGTAGAGAAAGCTATGTGAATGTAAGTTACTTTTACTTATTTTTATTTATTTGATTATTTGTAAATTCGTACATGTATAAATTATATTGGATATGCTTAGTTAAAATTAATAACGTGTTGAAATAAAACATTTCAACCGGTGGCTTTTAAATTCTCTTGTAATTAACGTGTTCATGAAGCGAAATAATGTTCATCTTTTTGTTCCTAGGACGTCGGTTATAATAGCGTCCTTGGTAAAATGCATGGACACCTGGTTGCAAAAATACTCATTATTCCATGAATACGTATATAACATATTGTTTTTGATTACATCATCCTTATAGTATGCGGTATTGATACTAGTTTATGCAGAATCGTTACAAGAAGAGATTGTGACGTTATTGATATACGTTAAGTAATTGAATAATAATGTGCTTACCTTTTAAGTGTTATGAGGTTTCTGATTTGTGTATTAACTTTAGGTGAGCGATGATGTTCAGCTTATTAAACTTCTACACGAATCAACTTTCATGCATTAACTTTTCAAGCTCATATTTCACGGACATGTTGGAGACACAGATTTTATGGTGCACAACTTCTAAGCATAATGGTGCAATATATCATCCCAATTTAACTCTACGCACTCGCCAATTGCTGCTGAGAACACCCAAGCGGGCTGGTTCGACTACCTGGTTAAAGATCAACTTCTTTTCCTTATAGTCAGGCATTGTCCTCAATTGATTGCAAAGTAGAAGAGACAATGCGGCGATACTTTTAATGTGTTGATTTCCTTACTTGCCAATTAAAGAAATAGTGCAAGGATTCTGTTACAATGCCTTCATCCGTAGGCGTTAAAACTCCGTATTTTGTATTTAAGGGTAATACCGTTGAGTGAGCGACCTTGATTCAGTCTGTGACTCAGGGGACTGCAGGATTGAATCCTGTCTCAGACTTGGGCATTTGTGCCTTTGTAAATGTATTGTTTCCGCGTAATGTTAAACCAGGTAAACAATGTACAAATAAATAAACAAGTAATAACTGTGAGCGACAGTAAAAGATTGTCTGGACGAATCAGAATTATTTTATATGACATTAACAAAATATGTTCAAATGTCAACCCCACCCCCCAAAAGCTCTCATATGCTAATTTTAAAGTAGAATGCTCAGATAGGTTTAATAAATTGTGTTTTTCAATAGAACATATTATGGGACCTGAGTAATTCTTAAGTGATTGCACAAAAATAGAGCACTTTTGTACTATTTTCAGACAAGTCTGGTATGTTTTATATTTAGTCAGTGGTTAAATTACTGTTTTAATCAGAATCTACTGAATTAAATAAATTCAAGCTAAATATGAATACAGAATTAGTTGAAAATAATTCGATGTTACATTCATATAATTTTCTCTACTCATTCGTCAACAAATTATTATCACAAGAACACGTTCTTTTTTCTACTTCATTACAATCGAGATAAACATTTACAAAAATTGTCTTGTAGGTACAAGGGGATTACGAGAATGCAGTAGACTTTAAGGATACAAATCTTTTAATAGCCGGTCTTTCATCACTTTGAAATTCCGTTCACTTTGCATGGCGAAGCGGGGTCCTCACCCCCCCTCAAATCCTCCTGAGAAAAATGGTTAACACCTCGAAAATGGTTAACACCATAAAATGTTTATTTCACATAAACTGTGTATTTAAACGAAATCTATATTTTTATGCAGTAAACATTTGTTGATCTTAGGATTTTCCAGCTATGCAGAAGTCATTCAAAATGAAGAGGATTTCAGAGGTTATTGCCAGAATTCTACATTTCATTTGCTATAAAAATAATTTAAACTTAATCAAAATCCTTTTGAGAAAATTAAACATTTTGAAACATATTCCATATAAAGTATAGTTTGCAGTGAGGGGATAAAAAAATATGATGTGCTCTACTCGCCTGACGTTTGCTACCTATTCCGTAACAAAATAATCTTACAAACAATTAGTTTCCTAGCATCAGCAGAAATACTTATCTTACTTCATTCCTAAGTAGAAGGGAATACACTAGCTAAACCTGCAGTCAAATCATTTAAAAGTTGGTTGCTAAGAGACTGAAGTTCGATCCTCTTTGCATCGCCAGGAGTAAAACATAAGAAACGGGAATGACAAATTCAGGTTTGAGAAAAATATAAGTATTTTAAAATTGAAACTAATAACAAGGAACTCTCAGAAATGGTTACTCCACAAAAATGTATATGATATAAATTGTGCATTTTAATGAGATTACATTTTTTGTGTAGTGAGAGTTTGTCTATTTCTTACGGTTTACCAGTTATGCAGAAGCTATTCAGAGTAGAGAGATCTACACTGAGTATTCCCAGAACATTCAATATATAAGAAAATTGTTCCATGTAAAGGGTATTTGAGGTGGAGGCATTCTGAAAACATTCGTGTTGCATCCTTGTAAAATGTTAAACTAAATGGTCAAGTTTGGTATTTAACGGAAATTTTCGTTTTTGAGTTGTTTTTCATAGACGCGCACGCCACACTCGGATCTTTTTTACAAAATGTTTTTTTATTCAATGGTCTTCAAAACATCTATTCCCATGAAATGACGGTATCGAATTTTTGGGTGGAATGTGATACCTTCTCTATGTATACTATGTTTGTACATAGTATTCGGTAGAGAACTTCAAAATAAATTTGTTATAAAAGGTTTCAGCACTTAGAGAATGTTAAGAATAGAATGTTTGTAACATCACACTGGCACTGGCCTTCTCCTCTAACGCCTTACTCAGTCCGATAGGACAATCCCTTCCTTCTGATTTGTGAACGCTCCCTAAGAGCGCATTGTGTGCTTTGTTAATCTGGAGTTAGGTGAAATTGAATGTTATAATTGGTATTCTGCTTGCTTACACTGTCTATTGAGTTGTCTGTTGAGATTAACAACTAGAAGGTACCTAACTTAACTGTTGCATAGGAACAAGCACGTGGGATGCTTATTGTGTTTTGACAGATGAGAGGTAAAGGAACGGTACGACCATGTATGGAAATCGTGACCACATCACACAACACGCAGAGCCTCTGCCGGCTAACATTCCAGTTAAACTGTCTCCTCGGTTCGTTGTGTTCGACTTTACACGGGTTCTACTATCCCAAAGGGTAGTCAATGTAGCCCGGAGAAAAGAAGCGTTTGATATCACACCATCACTCTATTCTCAGCAACTGTAACAGCATCTGAGTTGGAATTTGCTGATGCAGGTATTGTTCATTACTTAGATGAATCTGAACGAGAGATTTACAGACAGAAAGTACAATATTGTAGGGTATTCCTCTGTAGTGTGGGGGTGGCATATCTGTCTCACATTCAAGAGATCGCGACTTGGAATCCAGCTTAGGGTGAGTTACCCGGATAGGGTTATTTTTTTCGGGGTTTTCGCTTATCCTGAGAAGACGAATGCCGAGTAATTTTAAGGTCCATGGATCCCAATATCATTTGAGCATCATTTCACCGATTTCATTCACTGTTCGATATGAGCAATCAATATATCACCATTTAACTTCTATACTCATATTAGGTACTTTGCTTTAGAAACAATATCGGTATCTTCTGTTAAACAGGAGGTTTATTAACATCAGATTTTCAGTATTATATTATAAAACACATGATCATTCACTCTCACATGCATACTTTCAGACTCTGTGAGGAATAGAGAATGATTCATATTAAAGAAAATGCTCCATTTCAGCCGCGAATCGAACCTGGAAGCTCTGGGTGAGGAACCAGAACGCTGACCACTGGACCGCAGGTCCTAAAAATCCAAGGAGTTGCTATAGAAAGTCATAAAGATAAGCTGTTTTTACTTTCTCTACTTAGTTAATAGTATATAGAGAAGATATTGCTATATTGCAATACCAAGATTGCACAGGAAATACACGTTTTAGGGTCCCCTGTGTAAAAGAAGCATTTTTAATAAAAGGACCGTGTGTGCCGTGCCTGTGAACACAACTCAAAAACGAAACGTCGGTTAAATACTTAACTCGATATATAAGGCTGCAACTCGAAGAGTTTCAAGAAAATCTCCCACCCTAACCCTCTCTTTACGTGGAAACATTTTCGAATATTCTGATTTTCTCAAAGGTGGTTCTATGATTTTATTACAATGCTGTATTTTAAATATACACGACAAAATATGTATCTTGAGCTCTGGATGACTTATGCATAACTGGTAAACCGTAAGAGAGAGACTAAAACTTTCTACACAAAAAATGTAGATCTTTTTAAACACACAATTTATGTCGTATAATTTTTGTGCATCACCCTGACCGACAAATGGGCAGTCCTTATTCAGTTACTCTTCCTTTCCGTGCGAAAAGAACGAATTTCAATATATCACATAGCGACCCACTCTTAAAAGATTTGGTTATCACTCTACCCTAGTGTATTCCCTTATTCCCTTTGTGCCTACTGGAAAATGTGTAGGTAACAATTCATTTCTGCTAATGTTTAGCTCAATAAGTATGAAGAATATAGAGGAATAAGCATTTATAAGAATAGTTTGTTGCAAATGAATTAGAGAAAACCATATGAAGTAACACATGAGCTTTTTATCATTTAGAGTGTGTTTTCCACTGATCTAAAACATTTCATTTCTGCTGCTGGGAGAATTCTTAACTTATCTTTCTTTATTAATGTCCACGCCTCACTATTATTAAACAATGCCAGAACCGCCATAAACTTATGGAACTTCAATTGAATATTTCTAAATGTTTTACGTTCATTAGTTAGAATAAAAAATGTGCTTTAAAAAGTTCAAAAATCAGGTTTTTCATCTTCAAAGGTTTATATGGAGCCATGTTTGGCGATATGCAGGGAAGGCGTGATGCATATTCTTTATAAAAAACATTTACTGTGGAAGCAAAACAGTTATCCTTTAAGGATAATTATACATTGAGATTGAGCGCAACCTTAAAATTAGTTGAGTATGTGCTCACTCATAATGAACTGGCGAGAAAAAGGAGCAAGAATGAACTAAAATGAAACACTATTATTCACGTATTATGCAACTACAGGATTGCAGGTAAGGGTCCCTTTTTCTATTTGTTGTTTTTCTTCAGCACAGCGCACATAAACTACAATTAAGCAGTCATTTTGCATCTGCCACAATCTCTCGTGTGCACCACATAAACGAAACAAAATCGTTGTAATGTTCACAGCAAATGAGATCCTGATGAAAACTCGTAACAGCAGTATTTGTTGCTGGGTTCATTAGTTTGAATATGCTTCTATTACCAAATCAGATATTCCTGAAAATGTGCTCTTTTTTAAAACAGCTAACATCTATACTTGTTATGATTCTAGACCTTTTGCACCTTTTATCCCTTTGGGGGTGGGGTGAAGCTATTGGTAACAATTCTCCACTCATATAATTTGTAATAGCGTCTCTTGGAAAATCAAGTTATTTTATTTTAACAATAGGACAGTTTTCTCATAACCTATTTTTTCCATTTTATAATGCCTTCGAAAGAGAGATCAGTAAGTAGGTAACACATCCCCACCCGCTACTTACATATAGAGAGCAGAGAAAGTATTGCATTCCACCCAAAATTCAATATGCAGTTTTCTCTGGAACTTTGCATTTTGAGGTTCCGGAAATTAAGAAAGAAATTTTTAGAAAAGGTCCGCGCAAAGTGTGTATATGTGTGTGCTTGTGTGTGAACATTTCGATAAACTTTTTACTTTCTCCATACGCACTATGTACATAGTGTATAGAGAAAGTACTGCACTCCACCAAAAATTCGATACCGAGATTTCACCGGAAATATATGTTTTAGGGTCCCCAATATCCAAAACAGGCATTTTCACAAAAAGGTCCGTGTGTGTGTGTGTGTGTGTGTGTGTGTGTGTGTGTGTGTGTGTGTGTCCGTGTGTCCGTGTGTCTGTGAACACGATAACTCAAAAACGAAAAGTCGGTAAAATACCAAACTTCGTATTTAAGTTTAGTATCTTCCAGGGATGCGACACAAAGATTTTGAGAACAATCCCCCCACCCCCAACTACCCTTTATATGGAACTTTTTTCAAAAAGTTTGATTTACTCAAAAATGGCTCTAACGATTTTGATTAAAATTTCGGATATTAAACATATTTACCTGACAAATGAAATGTATATCTTGAATTTTCTGGGAATAGCCTCTGAAGAGTAGTTTATTCTGGATGAATTTTACTAAATTTTGAATGACTGCTAAACCGTAAGAGATGGACAAAAACTTACTTCACAAAAAATGTAGAGCACATTAAAACATACAATTTATGTTATATACATTTTGTTCGTGGAGTTCGTCGTTTTTGTGATATTCCTTATTTTTGGTTTCTGCTATGAAAAACGTATACTTTTCTCATACAGGAACTTGTCAACTCCTATCCATATAAACAAAGGAACTTCATTGACATAGCAACCAGCTTTTGACTATCACTTTAACCTACGGTTGTCCACTTTAACCTACGGTTGTCCCTTATTTTGCTTCTACTTACAAGGAAGCGAGTAATAAGACTATTTCTGCTAATTTTTTCTGGTTAGCATAAAGTAAATAGAAGTATAAGCTTTTTAAAAATTATTTGTTGCAGGGATATGGAGAAAGTCATGTGAATGGTACACATCAG
Source organism: Hymenopus coronatus (assembly GCA_030762935.1). Taxonomy (NCBI): domain Eukaryota; kingdom Metazoa; phylum Arthropoda; class Insecta; order Mantodea; family Hymenopodidae; genus Hymenopus; species Hymenopus coronatus. The sequence goes on from CM060895.1 coordinate 47,500,289, forward strand.
ATTTTTTAAGAAAGATGTGTAGCAGAACAGATAGAGAAATTCATGTGAATATAACAAATCAGATTTTTTAAATCTTCATGTTCCTGGGAAAATACTGGATTTAAATACCAAATACAATTTTTATTTATCTTACTTTTTGTTTTTCAGTTAATCTCTTTCCCCCACTTTCTCTCTCTCTTATTCTCTTTCACACACATACATAATAAATGCAAACCTATACGTATCCACACATGCACACATCAGACATTCACGCATGCATGCATTACATACATATATGTACAGCCATACATACACATACATACATGCATGCATGCGTATATACATAATACATACACATACGCACATACATACACGTATACGCTCGTACATACGTACATACATACATACATACACGCATACATACATACATACTAATATACAAACACGCATACATACACTCATACATACACACATACATACACACATACACACATACATACATGCGAACTTATTTCTAAAAATATCTTTTTGGATTTCGTGAGCCTCAAAATGTTTCTGCTGAAATCTCGAGATCATCTTTTGGGTGCAATAGGTAGATGCTAGCGTAAATATTAGGTTAAGATATTCGCAAGGAACACTTACTTTGGAAGAGTTAAGGTGAAATTATTTATTGAAATAAAAGAAGTTTAGTGTCTACTTTAGTGTTTTAATACATTTCGTTTATTTTGTAAGGTTTCCAGGGGCTCAAGGTCAAACTCTCCTGAATCTTAGGCCATAAACAGGCCTTTAAGAGTCTAATACCGTCCACTGCATTTTAGTAAACTGTGCCTCTTTCTTTAAACCTATATAAATATTTCATGGGGAAAAATAACAGGTTACACAGCTTATTAGTATCTAATGAAAGCAAAAGGAATAAAATTCAAATATGTATTTTCAACAGTTTCAAATGGTTCAAATTTCACCCAAAGGCAATCTCTACTTTTCCTACCACATACTAGCTCTTAGGAGACAGAGAATGTATTGTGTTCCACGCAAAGATTCGAACGTAGAGTCTGACATTTTCAAAGAGGCAAACATTTGGATTTTAAAAAATTAGTATAGGTCTAAGAAGTCATTGCGTATAATTGGAGCATCTGTTGCACACATTCCAGCTTTTAGAGTTATAAAGGAGCACCACCATGCCATCCGCACGCGCTAATGTGGTAAACAAGGCATTAGGAGAGAATACAGGTTGGCTTTATCGAGGAGCATGAGAATCAGTGGTACAGTGCAAACGGACCGGACAATCTTGTCGAATTCCTCTTCTCATTGGAACAGGTCTGATAAAGAATCCCATAATCTACACATAAATGTGCTTCAGCGTGTACAAATGAGGTGGTAAGTGGAAGTTTCTGCTGAATGCCCATTTTTTTCAAACGTTCTCGATAAGTAGATCGATATTGTCAAGCTTGATGAAACTCCAAGGATAGAACACTAGTAGTTTCATGGGGAAGAGCGTCATTGTACAATATCGCATTACAAAGTAATGCTAAGTCTTCAATGATCAGCCTCCCACATTTTTGGTCTTTCCCAATAATCTCGCTCAGGACTGGATAAGGCCAATATCCGATGACCTTGGCGAAAATCTTACTGTCAGATTTTAACAAAGTTATATGTCTATATTCATGTAGAGAACTCGGTGTAGCGTTTTGGGAATTAACACGATAACATCTTCATTAAAACTTATTGGATATCTCGGCGTGTCAATAACACCTCATAAGAGGCAGCCGAACAAATTTATAGTAGAGTTTGTAAAACACATATCCAATTCCAATACTTATTTAGTGCAAATAATACACAGAAAATATTTATGTTGTCCGACTTAAGCCGTTCATTTACTGTTGTAGGTAACAAGCGCAATAGGACAAACGGTGAAAGGTAGATAATGTGAGGAGTAACAGAGAAATATTGAGGAAAGTTATACATAAAATATTAAGGATAAGAGCGAAGGATTGCATTAGCACCTCCCAAATTTAGGAACTCCCAAACAGTAGTTAGAAGCGACTCAAAGGAACTTCCTAGGCTACGCCATGACTTAAGCACTGACTGAAGTCACTGATCTCAGATGATAGCACAGGTGAAATAATCAATAATATGATTGGAAGTTGCACGTATGGCTAAGTACTACAAGGCATGACACAGTCGTAAACAAGCCCCTCGTTGCAACAATATATATGGTGTTGTCGCTCCGGTTTACTAGTCGGTTGCTTGTTGCTTTTCAAGGCGAGATAGCTTTCGCAATGCGATATTTGTGTGTTATTTCTAGTTGGAGATCTTGTGACGTGTCAATGAACCTGTTGAAGTAAATGCTTCGGAGATGGGGTTTCCCTTGCTTCTTCTATTTTATTTTAATTTTATTTGTACTTTGTTGGTTTTTATGGAAAGCTAACAATAAGAGTCAGGAGAGAAAAAAAGAATGTTTCTTATCTCACTGTCATCAAGGCCTAGGAAATGTTGTGAACAGATTTAAAAAGGGAAGCCTAAGATGATGTAAGTCGCCCTCCGTGGTGTAGGGATTATAATGCTAGCCTCTAAAACCCAAGATTGCAGGTTCAAATCTAACGGTGAATGATGGATTTTTTTGAACCCATAGCAGGCTTCCTTCGGAAGGGAAGTGATGTGTAATGTTTGCTTCCACACAAAAGAACCCTATACCTTGAAAGTGTAACCTGCCGTTACGACTACAAGTCAATTACGCCAACTTTAGCGTCAGTATGGGATAATCCCAGCCGAAGTGCTAGTGGTATTGTGATCTCTATGGAGAAGTTTCAAGAAATTCTTATCCTTGGAATTGGGCGGAGCCAGCTTCAAGTCGCGTATGCCAAGACACACCTAGAGGACAGAATTCAAGATCTCCTTGACGCATGTGCATTCATTTGTCTTCCACGAGGGAGGAAATTGTCAACGTCTAGGATAGTAGCATAGGGCTAGCCGTGTCGCGTAAGATTGGTGCGGGAATATTTTCGGATTATCTATTTTTTTTCTTTCCTTATTCATCATGCATTTAACTTAGCTAAATTTGTAACCTCGCTCGCAGCCAGAGAAAGTTAATCTTGCCAGAAACAGCTATTTGCATTTTAGATTCATTTTTGTAATTTTACGCAAGCATTTATTATTCAAAAGTTGTGATATCTTGGATTTTTAACACTGGGAAATTAATACTCTGTATTTAAATTGTGATATTATGTTCATTCATTAAATACATGTGTTGAATTTGGATTTTGAACTTTAACAAAGTCCACCTATTACGTATCTTTATCCTGGTAAAGATCCGTCCTCTGAGCAACCTTCTATTTTGTACCTTCCACAACTTAAATTATTTTAGTGCTTTTTACCACAGTTACCATTCGTATCCGCAAGTCGTGATTTCATCCTAAAGCGTCATCCGTGGGCAATGTGCTGATCCCACGTCACCATGGGTATAGTGGCGAACTGATGAACTAGACATTCAAATCGACCAAGGAAACATCGTAACGATGCCCTATGCTCCACTTAGGGGCTACAGGAAATTAACTACAAATCTAAGATGATGCAAGGAAGAGGAGTTCCGCATAGTTCCTTTGTTGTTCGTTATTACCATTGTTAACTGCTAATGACAGAAAGCGGGGGAAACATTGTATCCTAGGCTATACCCTGGCACAGGTTTTACTCTAGCTACAGGGATTTAGAGAAGAAGACAAAAAGAAAATGGAAGAAGAAATGCACCTATTTATTCCTTCGTGATCTTTCGATTCCGCAGGTCTGTACCTGGTTTCGCTACTCCCCTGTTTCTGGAGTCATCACGTGGGGAGTTTGTTTGAATAACTTATGTGTTGCTGTGTTCCATATTGTACATGGTAGATGACGCGGAAAGCTTTCCGTAGTAATATCGGCTGCGTAGAAGGTCGTTTCGAACTCTTTGTGTTATGTAATAACAGTGGTGATTGCTGCTGATATTTGTGCTTCTTTGGAGCTTCCTGTTGGTGATGTTCCGAGAACTCTGTTGGAAGTATGGCTCAGGCGAGTGAAGTGCGTATTTCTATGGCTGTCTGGGCTCTCAATGGCGTCAATTGAAGTAAAGGCGCAAACCTTCGTGCTTACTTAATCTGGCAATCTTGCTGAAGGGTATTGTTCATTTTTAATTCTGTGAAGCTCTAGTGTCCACCTGTTGCTCTGTAGTACTTCTGCGGAAGGACTTAGTGACGAACGTTTAAGGAAATGAAATATAAGGTGCGTTAAAAAAAACGATTCGGAGGTGTCAGTATCGAAACCAGTGTCTGTATGTTAGAAGTATTGGCCCTGGCTGTTGAGATACTCGTCCCACTGTGACATAAGGCGGTGAATGGCTGTCTCAAAATTCCCGGGCTGCATATGAACCAGTTCCGCTCGTACAGCTGGACGTCGTCGTCCGAGGTCACTTAGGGCCTTTTTAAGGGGACCAAATATGGAGTAAACACAGAGAGAAAGAGAGAGAGAGAGAGAGAGAGAGAGAGAGAGAGAGAGAGAGAGAGAGAGAGAGAGAGGGGGCTGTATTGAGGGTGGCCGAGAACCTCCCTTTTGAATTTCTGCAGGAGTGACGCGACTGTGTTGGCCGTATGAGCCTTTGTACTATCGTGGAGTAGAATGACCTCACGGGTGAAATTGCCTGGTTGTTTTGATTTGATCGCTTGGCGAAGGTTGGTCAAGGTTTGCGAGTAACGCTGGGCATTCACTGTTGTCCCATACTGCAGGAAGTATATTAGAACAGTAAGTGTATCAGAAGTGTAACATCTTAGTCAAAGAAGAACGCCAGCATAAGCTTTCCTGCACTCATGTGGATGGTCTTGGCTTTTTTGGTGGTGGTGACCCTGGATGCTTCCACTGGAGACTTTTTCGTTTTGATTCTGGTTCGAAGTGATGACACCATTACTCATCTCCAGCTACCACTCGAGTCAGGAACTCATTCCCCTCCCTAGCATAGCGCTGCAGATGACCCAGGAAGTGTGAACGCTCAATTCGACCTCGGTGGCTATGGCTTTCACTGTCACTCGGCGGTTCTGGGTAATGAGTGCATCAACCAGCTGAAAGATGTCATCGGTACTGCGGTGTGATGCTCCAGACCATGCATCATCGGCTAACGACACCCGTCCTTCCCTGAAGCGCTTGTGCCACGCCTTGACTCTTGCAAGGGACATGCAGTGTTCGCCGTTCACTTGTGGCATTCGTCGATGAATGTCCGTTCCCCCTACTCCTTCCGCTGTCAAAAACGAGCACCTCTTTGCTCTTCTTTTGACGCATCCATTTCAATGTAGCAATGCGACTGGCATCGTTGGACTATTGATGCATGCTGCTGCTAGCTGTGTAGAGTCACGTGACGTGAACGCGTGTCCTCTAGCGACGGACTGTGAACTTCCACGCTCTGGTCGGAATCACACTTCGTTAAACACGCCACAATATTACCATCCTGTAACCGGTTTGCACATTCCAGACTCCAGCTCGTTTCTTTTTGAACGCCCCTTATACTATGACGTTTTCGCGAGAGTCCACCTCTGAGTAAAAGAACTATGTCTGCAGTATCAAGGAGACGTCGTCCAACATATCGTGAATAAAATTTGGCTGCTATGTTGCCGTTCGTGCAGGATCTTCTTGGGCATAACTTAGAAAAAAATATATTACTGCAACTACTGTACTCGGTGAAGATCCCGACACAAACCTGCGAGTCTTATGTGACCGGAGAGTAACTTCGTCAATGACAGAACCGTAACCTATATTCTTATAGCAATGACAAATGATGCTGGATGCAATTAGGTGGCTGGAATCTCATGTTGATGTAGGATTCTCGAAGTGTATGTCATCGGCCACTGCTTTTTCCAGCGTCTGATTGAGAAAAATTTCTAAGCTTCCTGACTATATATCCATCGGAGGATGTGCCCACCGCACTGGGGACGAATAACTGGTTTCAGCTGACGACACCCATCCACAACCCCCTCCCACACACACACACACACACACACACACACACACACACACACAACGCTAAGATCTGAGGAGGTGATTCGAATTTAATGTCCTATTTGATTTACCAATCTATTCTAATAATTTTTAAAACATTCCAAACTTGCTATTGAAGTTCAGCATCTTTCAAGGATACAACACGATTTTTAAAAAAATCTCCCACCCCAAACTATCCTTTACAAGAAAAACTTTCGAAATTTTTGATTTTATACAAAATGGTTCAAATGATTTGATTAAGATACCACATTTATATCAAAGATATTTACATGGAAATGAAATGAATATCTAGAATTCCTGGGAGCAGCCTTAGTAGTTCATTCTGACTTTGCGTAACTGGAAAACTGTAAGAGATACAAGAAAAAAACTTACTACAGAAAAACTGTAGATGTCAAAACAAACAATTAATATAACATACATTTTTGTTGTGGAGCTAATCATTTCCGAGATATTGCCTATCATATATTACACTTTTGCAATAGTTGTTTTTTTTTCTCAATTAGGAAGTCGTCATTCACAATTTTTTTATTCTGGTCAAGCAAAGAGAAAGAACATTTAATACCATTGCTTAGCGACCAGTTTTAAAATACGAGGGCCATTTTGTTTTCAACCTCCAACAGGCTATAAATAAAAGACAAATTCAGAGAAAACAATTATTTAATTATTAAAAGTTTTGTACACTTATGGTTACTTTTCAACATAATCACCGAAAAGATTGAGACATTTATCGTATCTGTGCACAAGCTTAGCAATACCCGCTTCAAAAAATGTTGCCGCGAATGATTTCAAATGACGTTGTTTTGAAGATCTTCGACTTTACGACGTTTGCAGAGAGCCATTCAAAACAAACAAAGAGGAATGTTGACTTCAGGAATTGTGTTGATCCATGACAACGCTCGTCCACACGCTGCTGGCACAACCCATCAGCTCCTTGAACAATTTCAATGGGACATTTTCGATCATCCGCCGTACAGTCCTGGCCTAGTACCCAGCGAGTTTCACCTTTTCCCTGAATTGAAGACGTGGCTAGGAGGGCAGCACTTTCAAACCAACGAAGATCTTCAAAACAACATTAATGCTCATTTGAAATCATTGGCAGCAACATTTTTTGAAACGGATATTGCAAAGCTTGTGCAAGGTACAATAAATATCTGAATCTTTTCGGTGATTATGTTGAAAAGTAACCATAAATGTATAAAATAATTGTTTTCTATGAGCTTGTCTTTTATTTACAGTTTATTGGAGGTTGAAAAAAAAAAAAAAGCGGTCCTCGTGGCTTACCTGTGCTTATTGTATTTCCTTATTTCCTTTGTATAAGGAAATAATATTGTAATAAAACCGTTTCTGCTCATGCATATAATTTTTATTGTTCCATTTATACTTCGCGTTTAACTGCATGGTCGTATTGGCGGCATTTCCAGGTGGAACATTTGCCTATCGGCAATGGTGTTAACTCGTGTGTTATTTATTGTCGTTGGTTTCTATTTTCTTTAATTTTGTTCATTAGACCACACACACGTTCACACTCCAGACTCTGGGGAGAATAAGGAATAATGTGAGCTAGAGAAATACTCTCACCCCCCTAATCGGGAGTCGAACCGGGGGTCCCTGGCACAGCAGGAAGGAGCAGTACCGACTGAGCTACGGGGTCAGCCATGAATATATCGATAAGCATGAAGTAAATAGAAATATAACTTAATAAAGGGTAGTTTGTTGGAGCATATTCCATGTGAATATAGATATCAGATTTTTTGTGAGTTGATTAAGATTTATGTTAGAGCATATGCTCAGATAAAAATATGAAGTCATGTATCTACGCGATTAATTTTCAATGCCAAGAGCATATTTAATTTCTATATTTTAGAGCTATATGCTTTCAGTAATGCTCTCTTCGTATTGTCTTCATTTTTTAATTCGATAAAACCGTCAACTGGTGCACTTCGTACTAAAGTAATAGATCTATAATGTCAATGTAAAACAACAAATATTAAGCTATTGGGATGTCAGCTCATTCTTGCTGTATTGTTTTGCTCGATTTACAGCTGTTCAATGCCAAATACACTATCCGACAGCAGCTTGCAGCTATTTTGAAAAGTCATGATTGTATCGCATAACTCGCCACCGTCCGCTAAACAAACTGACCCAATTCTGCTAGGGACAAAACAGTAAAGCGTATGATAGCTTTGAAAAGCATACGGCATGTGTGAAAGAACAAGTATTAATTATCATTGATTGCCCCAACTAGGAAGCCCGGACATAGACTATTCACGATATTGTTAATCGCCATTGGAGTATGTTATCTAAAAATATGACGTGTTTCATTTACATGCCTTTCTCTAGCTATTCTGCAACAGATTATTCTTACAAAACTTGATGCTTCTCTCTACTTTGTGCTTATCAACATAAACAGAAGATTTGCAGAAATTTTCGTATTACTTGCTTCCTTATAAGTAGAAGGAATACAAGGGGCTCACTAGGCTCAAGCTTCAGGCTAAAATGCTTTAAAGGTGATTGAAATTGGTTTCTTTGCATGGCTAAGAGTTGACAAATATCTGTATGATAAAAGTTTTAAGTATGTTTTTTAAAACTGAAGCCAATAACAAGGAATACACAAAAAAATGTATATGATACAAATTGTGTGTTTTAGCGAGGTCTTTATATTTTTTTGTGCAGCAAGTTTTTGTGTGTCTCTTATGGTTTACCATTATGCAAAAGTCATCCATAATGAAGAGGTCTTCAGAGGCTATTCCTAAAAAATTCAAGACATACATTTATTTGTCATGTAAATAGATACTTTAATCAAAATCGTTTGAGCCATTTTAGAGAAAATCAAAATTTTTGGAACTTTTCCATATAAAGGGTAGTTTGGGGTGGGGGATTTACCTCAAAATCTCGTGTCGCATTTTGGACACACTAAACTTAAATACCACTTTTGGTATTTCAGCAACTGTTCAGGTTTTAATTATCGTGTTTACAAACACTCGGACACACACGGAACTTTTTCTAAAAAGTTGAGTGTTCCATTCACATAACTTTCTCTGGCTGTTCTAAAAACAAACTATTCTAACAAAAGATTATTCTTTTATTTAAGTCATTCTAATCGAGATAAACAGTAGCAGAATTTGGTCTTACTCTTGCTTCCTTGTAAATAGAAGGGAAGTAAGGGAATACATTAGGCTACAGTGATAGTCAAATGCTTTAAAAGCTCGTCGCTATATGCAACAATTTGCTTTGTATTGTACTGTTTGATAAAAGTATAGGTATTTTAAGGCTGAAACCAATAGCAAGTAATATCTCAGAAGCGGCCAGGTCTACAAAAAAGCTGATGTGACATAAATTACGTGTTGTAACGAGGTCTACATATGTTGTGTGGTAAGTTTTTGTCTATCTCTTACGATTTACCAGTTATGTAAAATTCAGCAAAATTCATCCAGAGTAAAGAGGTCTTCAGAGGCTATTCTCAGAAAATTCAATATATACAAATTGTTTGTGATGTAAATATCTTTAATATACGATATTTTAATCAAAATCGTTTGAGCAATTTTTGAGAAAATCGAAATTTTCGAAATATTATCAATGTAAAGGGTGGTTGGGGGATTTTCTTAAAAATTTTGGTGTCGAATCCTTGGAAAATATGAACTTAAGTACCTAGTTTGATGTTTAATGCACTTTTTGTTTTTGAGCTATGCTGTCCACAAACACACACATGGACCTTTTTATATTTTTTTTCGGACTCAGGAGATCTCAAAACATGCATTTCCGGTGAAATCTCGACATGAATATTTGGGTGAAATACAATACCTTCTGCATCCACTATGTACATTGTATATATGAACTAGAGAAAGTCAAAATGCTTTTTATACAGGATACCCTACAGGATACTAACCTTAAATGCCACGTAGGTATTTTACCAACTTTTCATTTTTGAATTATCGTGTTCACAGACACACGGACACACACATATACATACACACATTTTTAGCAAACGGTGATCACGACAACTCAAAAACAAAAAGTCGGTAAAATACATACTTGGTATATAAGTTGAGAATCTTCCAAGAATACGACACGAAGATTTTGAGGAAAATCCCACCCACCTAAAACTACCTTTTACATGGAAAATTTTTCGAAAATTTTGATTTTCTCAAAAATGGCTCAAACGTATTTTATTAAAATACCGAATATTAAAGCTATTTGCACGCCAAATAAAATATATATATTAAATTTTCTGAGAATAGTCTGTGAAGACCTCTTTATTCTGGATGAATTTTGCTGGATTTTGCATAACTAGTAAACCGTAGAGCCGCGCCGTGGCCGAGTGGTTAGACCTCTCGCCTCTCACCTAGACAGCCCGGGTTCAATCCCAAGCGACCGTAAGTGGGATTTGTGGTGGACAAAGCGGCGAAAGGGTGGGTTTTCTCCGGGTTCTCCGGTTTTCCCCGTCATCGCCTTCCACCGGTGCTTCATCTTTATTCCACGTATCATCAGTGTCATCGCCTGCGGTGCCATTTGTGGTAAAAACGGGCGTTAAACAGTATAAAGAGATACAGAAAAACTACACAAAATATATAAATCTCGCTGAAGTATACAATTTATGTCATATACATTTTTTTTTCCTTTCTTTCGTGGAGTCGAGATATTTTTTAGATATTTCTTGTTATTGGTTTCAATTTTAAAATACTTAAACTTTTCACATATGGGGATTTGTCAACTCCAGGCAATGCAAAGAAACGGATTTCATCTACATGGCAACCAGCTTTCAAAACATGTGACCATAATTTTAGCCTAGTGAATTCGATTGTTTCTCTTCTACTTACAAGAAAGCATTTCTGCTAATGTTCATTTCGATTAGCATGAACAAGAAGAATAAAATAAGAACTGAAGATTTGGAATTTGGAATTAAGAAGAATAAGTTTTTTAACAATAATTTGTTACAGAGATGTAGAGAAAGTCATGTGAAGGCGTATTTGTGTGCCTGTGAGGATAGGATGAAATGAGAATATTATCGACGGGCGGCAGGAGTAGGACCGCAGAGAAAGAGCCACCATGGAGGATCCTAACAAAGTCCAAGCAGTTCTTCGTCTTACACTAGGAACCCGCGTCCAGGTCTAACCGAACTCCCTGCAACCTGCAGACGACTCCTAGGGCACCATTCTGCAATAACTGTATTTCCAAAGCGTATTTACCACCGTGGTAGGGTGCCACACCACAGTCCTCGCGAATTCCTTACAACCCTGAAAAAGACCGTTTGAATAAAATTCAGACGAATTTAAGTGAAAGGTAGTTCGGGGGAATGAAGAAATCTCCCCAGCATTAGCTTAATGATCCGGGAAAACCCCGAAAAATCTCATAGGTCAGAGAAGTCGGTTGCGCAAATCTAACCCACAAGTTACAAAATGTCAGTCCGAGACGAAACCTTGTGTATTTTGACTCAGTTCCATGTTAAGGTAGTTTGAATATAGTGATTATCTTAAAATTCTTTTTGTTGCCTCGCTAGAACAAATATCAAGATCGGCGATTATCCGATGTTTTACTTTATCTAGCATCTACGTACATAAAAGGTACATAGGATCTAGAGAAGGTATTATATTCCACCCAAAAATTCGATGTCGATTTATCACCGGAAATATGTCTTTTGAGGTCCCTTGAGTCCGAAAGAAACGATTTTGCTTTCTCTACACGTACTATTTCCGCAGTGTATAGAGAAGGTATTGCATTCCACTCAAAAATTCGATACCGAGATTTCACTGGAAATTCACGTTTTAGGGTCCCTGTTTCCAAAAAAAGTTCGTGTGTGTTGTGCGCGCACACGTGTGAGTGCCCATGTCCGTTTGCCTGTGAACATGATAACTCAAAAACGAAAAGTTGGTAAAATATCACACTTAGTATTTAAGTTTATTGCCTTCCAGGATGCGACACCAAGATTTTGAGTAAAATCCTGCCAACCAAATCTACCCTTTACGTGGAAAAGTTCGAAATTTTTTATTTTCTCAAAAATGGATTTAACGATTTTGAATAAAATACCGTTTTAAAGATATGCGTATATTAAAGGTATTTATATAACAATTTAAAATGTATATTTTGAATTTTCTACGGAAAGCTTCTGAAAATCTTTTTATTTCGGATGAATTTTGCTGAACTTTGCAGAGCTAGTAAACCGTAAGAAACAGATAAAACTTACTACACACAAAATGTAGATTTCATTAAAACACGCAATTTATATCGCACATTTTTTTCGTGGAATTGACCATTTTTGAGATATTTCTTGTAATTGATTTCAGTGTAACACACTTTTAACTTTACACATACGGGAATTTGCCAACTCCTGGAGTACAATGAAAGGGATTTCATCCACATAGAAACCAGCTTTTAAAAGACTTGTCACTTTAACCTTGTATTCCTTTATTTCGCTTCTACTTATAAGAAAGCAAGTAATAAGACCATTTCTCCCTATGTTTATCTCGACTAGTATGAAATAAGATAGAAGAATAGGGGTTTAGCAATAATTTGTTACGTAGATGTAGAGAAAGCCCCGTGAATGGAACACGTTAGCGTTTTAGAAAAAGATTCGTGTGTGTCTGTAGACAGCATAGCTCGAAAACGGAAAGACCGTCAAATACCAAACTTTGTATTTATGTTTAATTTCTTCCAAGGATGGGACACGAAGATTTTCGAGAAAATTACTCCATCACAAACTATCCTTTACATGGGATTGTTTTTGAAAATGTTGTTTTTCTCAAAAATGGCTGTAACGATTTTGATTAAAATACAATATATTAAAAATATTTATATCACAAATAAAATGTATATTTTGAATTTTCTGATAGTTTTTCTTGATGAGTTGAACATTTTCGAGATATTCATTGTTATTTGTTTCAATTTTAAACTGCCTAACCTTTCTCAAACGGGACCATGCTAAGCGAACCGAACCTAAATTGTTTCACATAGCGGCCAGCTTTTATAATTTTTTACTATCGCTTTAGCCTAATTAATGTATTCTCTTATTTCACTTCTACTAACTAGAAGCAAATAATAAGACCAATATATCTCGGTTACCATGATGTAGACAAAAGCATATGTTGTGCGAATAGTTTGTATATGGAACAGCTAGAGAAAGTTATGTGCACGGAACACCTACGAGTTTTTTATTTTGCTTTCCACAGACATACAGGTGCATGCGTTTTGAATTCAAGGAGCTCATATATTGACGCTGAAATCTTGATATTTAAATTTTGGGTGTAATGGAATAATTTCTTTGTATATTATACATAAAGAGTAGAGAATGTAGAAATTACTCTGGAATGACGTAAGTTGGGTGCTTGTTACGGTGAAGGTTTTAGTTGCGTAATTAAAGGATACAGCCTTTCATTTGGTGTTACAAAGGCAACAATTACATATACCAAGTACATTATAGCTTATTTATGTTTTTTTTCAGTGTGGGGACGCCGCGACGACCACCAACGCTGCCTTCACCTCCACCGCTGTATGGGGGATGAAGCTCCGCCCAAAGCGCGGGAAGGAAGGGGGATGAACAGGTAGTATAGTAAGGAGACATACAGCAACCAGTCTCATTGTGTTGACATGGCTCACTCTGCACGCAGGATATTCCTCGTGGCTTCTTTGCTCCTCATCCTTTCCACGTGTTCAGGTCAGTCACTAACTTTATTAATCACATTATTTAATATATATCAAGTGATCGTTCAGAGTTATTACCTAAACATTTGTGAAATTCAAACGGATTTAAAAATTCAATTAAAATGCATTTATTTTATATAGAAATTTTACTTAGGAGATAATTACGGGATTTTTTATTATTTCCATTCATTTATTACAAACTAGTTTCTGTGCTATGGTGTACGAACTTATGAGGAGTGAAATTCCAACATTAAAAGTGGAAACTTAATGTTTTACACATACATTTTTAACTATTAATTTATTTACACAATAACATTTCAGTATTTAATTGAGATATTTTTATTAATTACATAGATTTCAGTTATATCAATAACAAAGTGTCTCTTCAACATCATCTAAGTAAAACATCACGTTTATCTTTCATGTGACTTTCTTTACCTATTCTTTAACAAACTATTCTATATAAAGCTTATTCTTCTCTATACGTCATATATTCGAGATGAACATTAACAGAAATCATGCTACTACTTAGCTCCTTATAAGTAGAAGGGAAATAATGGATTACACAAGACTAAAGCGATAATAAAGAACATATTTTAAAATCTGATTTCTATGTGATTGAAATTCGGTTCTCTTTGTATGGACAGGAGTAAAAAAACAAAACAAAAAAGGAATGACAATTTCCCGTTTGAGAAGAACTTAAGAATTTAAAATTGAAACCGATAACCAGGAATTTCTTGGAAATGATTAACTCCACAAAAATGTATATGACATTGCGTGCTTCTATTTTTGGTGTACTAAGTTTTTGTCTATCTTTTACGCTTTACCAGTTATGTAAAATTTATGTTAGAAAGAAGAGGCCTTCAGAAGGTTACTCCCAGATAATTCAAGATATACAGGTAAATATTTTAATATACATTTTAATCAAAATCATTAGAGTTTCTTTTGAAAAAAAAATTCGAAAAATTTGCCATTTGAAGGGTGATATGTGGTGGTGGATTTTATGAAAATTTCCGTGTGCAGCCTTGTGAGATAATAAACTTAAATACCGAGTTAGGTATTTAATGAAATTTTTATTTTTGAGCTGCTGTCCATACAAGCATGCACAGGCGGAGCTTTTTATAAAATGGATTTATTTTTATAGTCAGGTGTTTTCTAAACAGTGGTGAAATCTCAGTACCAAATTATTCGGTGGAATACAATACATTCTCTACCTACTTTGTATGTACATAGTACTAGGTAGAGAAACTAAAAAGAAATCAATAAACAATCTGGATTACACATCTTGTCTTTGAAGACCAAAGCAAATACACTTTAAAGTTCCCGTCGGAAATTTTACTACGCGTATTTTGAAGTACATTATGCAAAATTTTCCCCATTCTCTATTTCCAGAATAAAGATACATCATAAAATGAGATTTTTATTACTTTCTCTACACGTGTTATGTACATAGTATAGAGAGGGTATTGCATTCCACCCAAAAATTCGGTACCGAGATTTCACCGGAGCAGACAACATGTATGTTGTATACATCTTTTTTCGTGGAGTTGATCGTTTTTGAGGTATTTCTTGGTTCTGGTTTGAGCTGTGAAAAACTATACTTTTCTCATACAGGAATTTGTCAACACCTGTCCATACAAACAAAGGAGCTTCAGTCACATAGGAACCAGCTTTTGACTACCACTTTAACCTAGTACTTCTTTATTTCGCATCTACTTATAAGGAAGCAAGTGATAAGACTAATTCTGCTAATTTTTTCTCGATTAGCCATAAGTAGATGGAAGAATAAGCTTTCTAACAATAATTTGTTGCAGAGATGTAGAGAAAGTCATGTGAATAGAACACATCAGATTTTTTACATTTCGACTTTTGTCTAATTCCTTTAGTAAAAGTTAAAGGTATAAATCTTATAGAATCTGAAAAAATAATCATTCCATCACGCAGTTGTGCTATTAAAACGATAAATGTGTCCTATACTCTGACTGTGAATCATAAATTCAGGTATGTGCTCAGTGACAGTCCTGAGTTATTATTACATAACCGGAAAATAAGCAACCAGGCTCTAATATACCGAGGAAAGCAAAAAAAAATTCTGATATATTACATTCACATGGCTTTCTCTATATCGCTCTAATAAATTATTGTTAGAAACCTTATTCTTCTATCAACTTTATGATAATCGAGATAAACATTAGCAGATTTTTTTAAATTACTTGCTTCCTTGAAGGAAGGAAAATAAGGGAAAACGATAGTCAAATCTTTTAAAAACTGGTTGATATGGGATTGAAATCCGTGCACAGTCAGGAGTTGACAAATTCCCGTATGTAAAAAGTTAAGTATTTTAAATCTGAAACAAAAAACAAGGAATATCTCAAAAATGGTCAAATCCAGAAATAAAACGTATACGACATAATTTGTGTGTTTTAACGAGATCTACATTTTTTGTGTGGTAAGATTTGTCTATCGCTTACTGTTTAATAGTTACGCAAAATTCAGCAAAATTCATCCAAAACGAAAAATTTTTAGAGGCTATTCCCAGAAAATTCAAGATATACATTTTATTTGCCATGTAAACATCTTTAATATATGTTATTTCAATCAAAATCATTAGAGCCATTTTTGAGAAAATCAACATTTTCGAAATTTTTTCCATGTAAAGGGTAGTTTGAGGTGTCGGGATTTGTCTCAAAATCTTCGTGTCGCATCCCTGAAAGATACTAAACTTAAATAACAAGTTTGGTATTTTACTGTCTTTTCGTTTTTGAATTATCGTGTTCTCAGACACAGGGACACATACACTGGACCTTTTTCTAAAAAGTCCTTTTTTGGATTCAGGGGACTCTAAAACGTGTATTTCCGGTGAATTTTTGGGTGTAATGCAATATATTCTCTATACACTATGTAGATAGTACGTGTAAAGAAAGTAAAAACAAAACAAAACACTAAAACATTAAACAAAAGAAAAGTAGTCATGCAATTTATTGCTTATTTGGCGCAGTGCTTCAATAATTGCGTCCAAAATTGGTTGAACTAGTCCTAAGGGAAAAATATACCTTAAAGAAAGGGTGCATCTTTAAACGAAATTTACACTTTTTTAAATATCAAGATGAGCGTTTAAAATAGCGAGCACTACGGTCCTTCCTGATAAATTTATCATGACATTTCTAAATTCTATTGTGATTATCTAAGCTTACCAGCTAATTTATCCAACTTACACGAGTGAAACCTAAATTATAGAACAGTGTATACCATCAACGCTCTACACTCATTCGTCATTTCATTCTCTGAAAAGATCATGTAATTTTCATTAAGATTATGTTTTAAGTCCATACCAAATAAAATTTGAAATGCTTTCACAACAAAGTTTACTCATAAATTCAGAGACTTACAAATACAGCTTAGAATTTATTAGCTTGGAAGGCACGAACCTGTTCAACTATTCATGTTTGATATATGAATTATCGAAATAATGATCCTACTTGGAAACAGTTTTTGAAAAGCTGATGCATTACATTCATATTTCTTTCTCTACTCACTACCCTTTATTACTTTCTCTACACTTACTATGTATAGTGTATAGAGAAGGTATTGCACTCCACCCAAAAATTCGATACCGAGATTTCACCGGAAATATATGTTTTAGGGTCCCTGGTATCCAAAAAAAGAATTTTCACAAAAAGTTCCGTGTGTGTGTGTCAGTGTGTCCGTGTGTCTGTGAACACGATAACTCAAAAACGAAAAGTCGGTAAAACACCAAACTTTATTTAAGTTTAATATCTTCCAGGGATGCGACACGAAGATTTTGAGAAAAATGCCCCCACCCCCAACTACCCTCTATATGGAATTTTTTTCGAAAATTTAGATTTTTTTAAAAATGGTTCTAACGATTTTGATTAAAATGTCGTATATTAAAGATATTTACCTGACAAATAAAATGTATATCTTGAATTTTCTGGGAATAGCCTATGAAGACTACTTTATTCTGGATGAATTTTACGAAATTAGACACAACTGCTAAACTATAAGAGATGGACAAAAACTTACAACACAAAAAATGTAGAGCACGTTAAGAGACACAATTTATGTTGTATATATATTTTTTTTTCGTGGAATTTATCGTTTTTGAGATATTTCTTGTTTTGGGTTTCAGCTATAGTTTTCTCATAAAGGAATTTGTCAACTCCTGTCCATACAAACAAAGGAACTTCAGTCACCAGTTTTTGACTATCACTTTAACCTATGGTACTCTCTTATTTCGCTTCTACTTACAAGGCAGCAAGTAATAAGACTAATTCTGCTAATTTTTTCTCGATTACCATGAAGTAAATAGAAACATAAACTTGTTAACAATAATTTGTTGTAGAGAAAGTCATGTGAATGGAACACATCGCCTCAACAAGCTATTCTTATGAGTGTTTATTTCTATATAATTTCTTTCCACGATATTTTGAGAAGTAGCAAGCAGTTTAAAACATGATAGCTTATTACAAAAATGTTGTCTAGTACATTTACAAGGATTTCTCTTATTATGGTTAGGTATACAAATTATTCTTAAGATAGCTTATTTTCCTACCTAGTTCATTTTAATCCAGGTAAACCTTTACGGAAACAACTGCATTACATTTTTGGGGGGTTAAAGGGAATAGCGACTGCCTCTCTCGTAGAGTGGTCTGCGTTCTGGCTTCTTATCCAGAGGTCACGATTTCGGTTCCCGGCTGGGGCAGGGAATTTTTCTTTAACTAGTATCATTCCTTATCCCCATATAATCTGGCAGATTCAATTTGTATATGTGTATAGGGTGGGGGTTAATAGTATAAAACTAAAAAACCAAATTTATGAAACTCTACAGATCAGTGAGCAAAACGCCAACGCGTTTCTCACATCAAAGCCACCGATATGACCATAGATGTTAAACGGTATTATACAAATGAAACAATAAAATGGGGAAATAGCGATAGTTAAATGTATAAGAATTGGGCGCAAATACTAGTCTTAAACAGTATGATGTGCTTCATTCACGAGACCTTCTCTACATCTCCATAACAAATTATTATTCCTAAGCCTATTCTTCTATCTACTTCATGTTTATCCTGATTATGGTTTTTTGTCGAAATAGTTTTATTATTTAGTTCTTTATAAGTAGAAGGGAAAAAGGGAATACACTAGCTAAACCAACAGTCAAATGTTATAGAATGTGAATTGCTATGGGATTGAAATCAGTTTTGTTGTTGTTGTTTTTTATGTGGCCAGGAGGTGAAGGTTCCCGAATGAGAAAAGTTTAAATATTTCAAAACTGAAACCAATATCAAGGAATATCTCGAAACGGTCAATACTAGGGAAAAAATGTATATGACATAAAATGTGTGTTTTAAGAAAATCTACATTTTTTAAATAAGTTCAGAAAAATTAACTCATAATAAAGGGGTCTTCAGAGACTATTCCCAGAAAATTCAAGATATGCATTTTATTTTTATGTAAACACCTTAAATACAAGACATTTTAATCAAAATCGTTAGAGCTATTTTTGAAAAAACAGACTTTTTTGAAATGTTTTCCATTTAAAGGGTGGTTACATTTTATTTTTCATGTAAATGTCTTTAATCAAAATTGTTATAGCTATTTTGAGAAATTGGAAAATATAGAAACATCTTACATATAAAGGACAGTTTGGTGTGGGAGATTTTCCTGTGTGTCTTCGAGTCGTATCTTTAGGAGATAATGCCCTTAAATACTAAGTTTGGTATTTATCCGACCTTTCGCTTTTGAGTTATTGTTTGCTGACAGATACACACAAGTGCACACGCTCGGACCTTCTTCTATAAGGTTTTTTTTTTCTTTTTTTTTTCTTTTCTTCAGCCCCTTCAAAACTTATATTTCCTGTGAAATCTCAACATTGAATTTTTGGGTGGCCTACATATTATACGCAGTAGAAAATATAAAAGTCCAACCGATAATAGCAACGCATATCTAAGAAACTGTTGATGTCACAGGAAAGGTTTTTTAAAATAAATTATGTGTTTTAAATATTTCTAGATTTGTAAGGCATTACCTTTTGGCCTATCTCATAGCATTTATCTGTTATACACAATTCCTTATGGCTGATGAGACTTCAGCGACAATTTCCAAAAAAGTAAGATACACACTTTGCTTGTTATGTAAATATCTTCAGTATCAGGATATTTTATTCAACATCGTTGGAGCAACATGCAAAGAGCGACGGAATTCTCTTGAATATCTTTATATTGCATCTTTGGAAGATACTGAACTTAACTGTCAGATTTGGTGTTAATGTTTTCGTTTTTCACAGACGTATACACACACAGGCACATATGCGCGCGCGCACGCACCACACACATACACGCACGCACACACACACACACTTTGTCACCTTCCGTGGTGTAATGGTTACCATGCCAACTTCATATACCAAGATCACGGGTTCAAACCCGGCGGAGGACGATGGATTTTTTCGGGCGTAAAAATCCTTAGCGTGGCTTCCTTCGGAAGGAAAGTAAAGCCGTGGGTCCCGTGTCGTAGATTTACGGCACGTAAAAGAACCTCAAGCCTGATAGAGAGGCCTCTGAGCAAAATTAAGCGGCCTTTCACGCCCAGTGTATAATGGGACTAAGAACCACAGCAGTTAGAGGGCGTCCATAAATTAAAAAAAAAAAAAAAAAAACGCACACACACTCGAACCTCACCCAACCTCGCTACCGAATTTTTTTTAGCGAATGCAATATCTTCTCTACCTACGTGCTATGTAGTTGAAAAAGTAACAAGTGAAGTTCAGATACTTGGCTGCTTTCCTCAAAGAACCGTTTAACTTTCTCTACACATACTATGTACGTAGTGTATAGAGAAGGTATTGTATTCCACACATAAATTTAATATCGGGGTTTCACCGGGAATATATGAATAAAAAAAACATTTTAAGAAAAAGGTTCGTGTGTGTGTGTGTGTGTGTGTGGACAGCATAGCTCAAAAACGAAAAGACTACTCTTTACATGGAACACTTTTCGAAAAATTTTATTTTCTCAAAACTGGCTCTAACGATTTTGAATAAAATGCCTTATGTATAAGATATTTTTATGAAAAGCGAATTTCATATCTTGAATTTTCTAGCAATAGCCAGGTGACTTTCATTCTGGATGACTTTTAAATAACTGGCAAACCGTAAGAAATATAGAAAAACTTACTGCTACAAAAATGTAGATCTCATTAAAACACACAATTTATGCCATATCGATTTTTTTGAAGAGTGAGCCGTTTTCGAGATATACTGGATTTTTTGTTTCAATTTTAAGCCAGTTAAACTTAAATCAAACGGGAAGACATTTTTTTTCTGGTGTCACGTTTGTTTACTCCAGGCAAGCAAAGAGACTGGAATTTCAATTGTTTCACATAGCGACCGGCATTTCAAGTCCGAGGCTATCGCTTTTATCTGTGCATTTTTTATTTCGCTTCTATTTACAAGGAAGCTAATAATAAGATTAATTCTGGCTATGTTTATCTTGATGAGCATGATGTAGTTAACAGATTAATGTTTTGAATAAAAGGTTTGTGTACCGGACAGTTAGAGGACATCATGTGAATGGAGCACATTGAATTTGTTCCCACCTACTTACAAGGAACCAAGTAATAAGGACAATTTCTGCTGATGTTTATTCGAGTATCATGAAGTAGATAGAAGATTAGGCGTTTTAACAATAATTTGTTACAAAGATGTAGAGAAAATCATGTGAATGGAGCACATCAGAATTTCTCGGCCACATGCACATAGCTAGAGAGCGTATTGCATTTCGTTTAAAAATTCAATAGCGAGGTTTCACCGAAAGTATACGTTTTGCGGCCCTCTAAATCAAAAAAGGTATTTTTATAAAACGATTCATGTGCGTGTGTGCCTGTGTGTGTATGTGTGAGTGTGAGTGAGTGTGTGTGTGTGTGCGTATGCGTATGCGTGCGGGCGGCTATGCCCGTGAAGAGCATAACCTAAAAACGAAGTGTTGAATAAATACCAATCTTGGTATTTAAGTGAAGTATCTTTCAAATATACGTAACGAAGTTTTTAAAACAATACCTTAAATACCCTTTTAAATGAAATATTTCTCTAAATGCTTCTTTTTTTAAAAATAGCTAATGTTTTTTTTATTAAAATTCCATGCATTAAATATATTTACATGGCAAATGAAATTAATGTCTGGGAGTACCTTGTGAAGACCTCTCATTCGGAAGTAACTTTGTATAATCTTGTAAAATAACTGGTAAACGTTAAGCGATATACACAACTATAGCGGTCGCCAGTTCGAATCTCGCATAGGGTGAGTTACCTGGATTAGGTTTTTTTCGGAAGCTTCCCTAATCCCAAGGAGACGAATGTCGAGCAACTTTAAGCATCATGGACCCCGAGATCATCTGAGCAATATTTCGCTAATTTCACTCTTCGTCTCACATGACCAATCAGGTTAAAGCAGCTTAAGCTACCACAAGAAATATAAAAACCATAGATCTCTTTAAAAAATGCCGTTTATTGCAGTTAATCATTTTGTGACACTAGCAATGTTCCGAGATATGCCTTATTAGCTAATGGTTATAATTAATCATTACTTAGCGGCCAGGTGCAATAACGTTTGTTAATATTTACCGTCAGCAAATGACTAAAATGTTTACGCTTGTTAATTCAAAATACCGGTGCATTAAAGTTAAAGACAGTTTACTGATTTTGTTTATCTAACATGCGCTCATTACGAAGCGAATCCGCTCGGGAGCCGAAAGAAACACACCCTCATCTAGTTTCGACAGATGTTTTTATTTTCTCGACCACGCATACCTACATAGTAAATAGAGAAGGTATTCTATTCCATCCAAAAATACTATACCAAGATTTCATCGGAGATAAATATTTTGAGACACCTGAATCCAATAAAGGCATTTTAGAAAAAGGTCCGTGGTGTGTCTCTGTGTGTATCTCTCTCTCGCTCTTTGTGGACAGCATTACTGAAAAACGAAAAATCGGATAAATATCAAATCTGGTATTTAAGTTCAGTATCTTCCAAGGGTGCGGTACAAAGATTTCCAGAAAAATCCTCCACCCCCAACTACCTTCTCCAAGGAACATTTTTCTAACCGTTTGATTTTATCAAAAATAGCTCTAACTTTTTTTTTTAAAAATGAAATACCATATGTATTTTAGATATTTTTGTAACAAAATTAATGTACATCTTGAATTTTCTGGGAATAACTTCTGAAGACCTCTGGATAACTTTTGTATAACTGGTAAACCGCAAGAGAAAGGGAAAAAATAGTACACAAAGATAGATATCTCGGTAAAACACACAATTTATGTCATTGCATTTGTGGTAGAGTAAGCCGTTTCTGACATATTTCTTGTTATTAGTTTCAATTGTAAACTACTTAAACGTTTCTCAAACGGGAAGTCGTCTTTCGTTTCATCTATATATTGCTTTACTCCTGGCATGCAAAGAGAATCAAATTTCATTTGTTTCACAGAGCGACCAGCGTTTAAAGGATTGGCTATCGCTTTAGTCTAGTGTTTCCCTTCTAGTGTTTAGTATTTCCCTTCTACTTACTAGAAAGCAAGCAATAAGATCATTTATACTAATGTTTATCTCGATTAGCATAATATATATAACAAAATAATATTTTATAAGAACAATTTGTTTGCAGAACAGTTAGAACAAGTCATATGAATGGAATACATGAGATTTTTTTAACATTATGGGCTGCCTAACCTGAAAGTATTGTGATTATGCAAATAGAAATGCAGCCTGCTGAAAAATAAAGTCAAATAACTCCAACTTCTACGGCATTCAAACAACAATTCCTGCTTGAACTTGTTTTAAAATATAAAAATAAAAATGTGGATTGTATTTCCATTCAAATGAAAGATGAAACAAATAACGATAATGCTATTTAGTTTACTACTTTATCACAGAACACAGTCCTTAGGCCCCTTAATACATGTTGCATAATGCAATCTAATACTGCAGTGACAGGCAAAATAATAGGGAGAAAAGAACTGAACAAGAAAAGAACATTTAAACTTGTAAAGTAAACATTAACTATAAAAGAATGGGGGAAGTGGCTTACAATTGACACATGTTGACAAAAATGAGTATGAGTTAATTATTTAGATGTCATAGTTGAGATAAGTAGGACTAAGTTGAAGAAAAGTTTAAATTATACCATTATAATGTTACACGTGCTCGATTGATTGGAGCTATTAGATGCTTTCTTTGAGTTGGGTACTTGTTAGTATTCATTGACTCTCTCGGTTAGTGACAGCACTATTGGTGCCCTTCATGGCATTTCCTATCATTCTATCGTTGATTGGATCACCTCTTTCAAATATAGAAAGGCCGAATTCTCTCTTCTTTACACCGATTAAATAACCAAAGTATAGTAGCTCATCTTGAAAATCATCTCTTTCAAATAAACTGCATTTTATTTCGATTTAACGTTTGTGAAGTTTATAATCGGCAGAATTTCTCCGCATCAAGTTTAAGGACGATAGAAATGTATCTGAATCTTTTTAGGGTTGCTACATACAAGACACAGATTTACAGGTGTTAACTAGCAACTTTACTGCCATAAATTACTAACGGCGATTGGTGCAATTGGCCAGTATATCCTATTCACCTTATGTTTCTAACAAAACATGTGGACAGAAAAATAAAATCGTTAAAATACATAACTTATGTCAAATGCATTTCAACTTATTTCAAATACAGTTAATGTGGAGTTAACCATTTCTGAGATATACGTTGTTAATGATTTAAACTCTTAACTTTCCTCATATAGGATGTCGTTATTCCTTTTCCCTGCACCTGATTGAGCAAAGAAAACGGATTTTAAACGTCATCATATAGCGAAAATGTCTTAAAATATTTGAACATCACTTAATCCTTTCCCATTGTATCTATATGGGAATATGTAATACACGATTTCTCGATTAACATGAAATAGATAGAAAAATGAGTTTTTAAAGAGTACTGTGTTGTAGAATGGATAGAGAAAGTCATGTGAATGTAACACGTAGTAATATTTTTTTTTTATTCATTAAGACTTGCAATTTCGTTTAATCTTTTTATTGGTAGTGTCTTTTAGATTGGAAACAGACAATGTGCATCATTTCAGAGAGTTTTTTTAATACAGTTATTATCGAGTTCTGTTGGTGAGTTACTAAATCTTCATCTTTATTTCAATCATTAACTGAGTGCAACTACTTTACTGGCATTTCGTGTTTTTCAGATTATTAGCTTTCAAAACGTTTTCAAATATTTAATAATTACCGCTTAAGGATTTTAAAATGTTCAGTAATCTTGAGCGGATACCTTATAAAGTAATATTGATATAGTGGGATAATTTATATATATATATATATATATATATATATATATATATATATATATATATATAAACTTTCTTAATTGTCTTTCCGTTAGAAAATTTTGCTTCCGCCATAATCAGTACAGTTTTGAGTACACGTAAACCCGTTGAATTCTAAGGAAAATGTTAACAATTTTTATCATTATTTTTATTTTATATGCCGTTGAACCTTTATAAAAACGGTATTAATCTTTCTGCAAAGAAAGAAAAGTATTGAGAAAAAGAATTGGAGAAAACAAGCATTCGGGAAAATTTTAACTGTAAAATTACGCGTTTGTAACGCTGCCAAACTCGCTCTAAAACTAAGATAAAATCTAAAATTAAAACTTCTGGACTGTGTGCTTAAATTTCAGGTATGCACGTGTTTATCGTATGCTTGAACGAATAAGATTCATTTTAATTTGCTCCATAGAGACAGGAATGATATCAGGTGGCCCAACTGCTCCTGTTTAATAAGTGCAGATCTTCTTTGGTGCGTTAAAAGAATTGCAGAACTCAACGGAGCTATTTCAAGTTAAAACCCGCCAGTGAAGAATTGGGGAGAGCGATCTTTTTTTTTTTTTTTATTATTATTATTATTATTATTATTCCTGTTTTTCTCCATTTTTCCCAGTTTCCTATATTTCCTTAGTAGACCTAATTATTCTTAACGTTTTCCTTTTACATATACATACACAAACATAGACACATTTACAAACACAGAAACACCCATGCCCAAGGCGGGACTCGAACCCACGATACTGTGCACCACGAAGCGCCAAAGCGAGAAAACGTTAGCGAGCGCGGCCACCGGGATCGACATCGTTTCATACGTGGCAATGAATGTGACACACTGATAGTCAGAGCTGATAGTTGTTGGTACCCATGGCCGCGCCCGCTAAAGTGCCTAGCTTTGGTGCTTCTTGGTAGAGGGGATCGCGGGTTCGAGTCCCGCTTCAGGTATGGGAGTTCGTAAACGTGTATATGTATGTGTATTTGTAATTAAAAAGAAAACGGTAAACAAATAGGAAAACAACAGAAATATAGAGAAATTGGGAAGGAAGGAGGTGTGTGTTAGGGGGGGGGGCACGAAACGGGGAAAAATCTGATGTAAACCATTCACATGACTTTCTCTATGTCTCTGCAACAAATTTTTGTTAAAAAGTTTATGTTT
Organism: Hymenopus coronatus; assembly: GCA_030762935.1. Taxonomy (NCBI): domain Eukaryota; kingdom Metazoa; phylum Arthropoda; class Insecta; order Mantodea; family Hymenopodidae; genus Hymenopus; species Hymenopus coronatus. Next base: position 47,526,471 of record CM060895.1, read on the forward strand.
CTATTTACTTCAGCTAAGTGAGAAAAAATAAGGGAGTAACATAGGTTAAAGTGATAGCAAAAGATGGTTGCTATGTGACTGAAGTTCCTTTGTTTGTATGGACAGGAGTTGTCAAAATCCTGTATGAGAAAATATAAGTTTTTGAAAGGTGAAATCAAAAACAATGAATAACTAAAAAACGATCAACCCCACGAAAAAAAAGTGTATAACATAAATTCTGCGTTTTAACGTGTTCTACATTTTCTGTGTAGTAAGCTTTTGTCTATCTCTTACCGTTCAGCAGTTAAGCAAACTCGGCAAAATTCATCCAGAATAAAGAGGTCTTCAGTTGCTATTCCCAGAAAATTCAAGATATACATTTTATTTGGTATATAAATGTCGGTAATATACGGGATTTTAATCAAAATCCGTAGAGCCATTTTTTAGAAAATCAAAATTTTCGAAAAAGTTCCATGTAAAGGGAAGTTTGGGTATGGGGGATTTTCTTGAAAATCTTTGTGTCGCATCCTTGGAAGATATTGAACTTAAATACCAAGTTTGGTATTTAAGCGGTCTTTTCGTTTTTCAGCTATGCTGCCCACAGATACAAAGACACACAGGGAAATTTTTCTAAAAATCTGATGTGTACCATTCACATGACTTTCTCTATACCCCTGCAACAAATTATTCTTAAAAAACTTATACTTCTATTAACTTCATGCTAATCAGTAAAACATTAGCAGAAACAGCCATATTACTTGCTTCCTTATAATTAGAGCTGAAATAAGGGAGTACCACAGGTTAAAGTGATAATCAAAAGTTGGTTGCTATGTCACTGAAGTTCCTTTGTTTGTATGGACAGCAGTTGACAAATTCCTGTATGAGAAATGTACAAGTTATTCATAGCAGAAACCAAAAATAAGGAATGTCACAAAAACGACGAACTCCACGAAAAAAATGTATATAACATATATTGTGTGTTTTAACGTGCTCTACATTTTTTGTGTAGTAAGTTTTTGTCCATCTCTTACGATTTAGCAGTTATTCAAAATTTAGTAAAATTCATCCAGAATAAACTACACTTCAGAGGATATTCCCAGAAAATTCAAGATATACATTTTATTTGTCAGGTAAATACCTTTAATATACGAAATTTTAATCAAAATTGTTAGAGCCATTTTTGAGAAAATAAAAATTTTCGAAAAAAGTTCCATGTAAAGGGTAGTTGGGGGTGGGGGGATTTTTCTCAAAATCTTCGTGTCGCATCCCTGGAAGATACTAAACTTAAATACCAAGTTTGGTATTTTACCCATGTTTCGTTTTTGAGTTATCATGTTCACAGACACACGGACACACACACACACACACACACACACACGGACCTTTTTCCGAAAATGCTTTTTTTTTTTTTTTAGATAAAGGAGACCCTAAAACATATATTTCCGGTGAAATCTCGGTATCGATTTTTTTGGTGGAGTGCAATACATTCTCTATACACTATGTACATAGTGCCTATAGCGAAAGTAAAAATGATTGTTTTGGATTCAGATGGTCTCAAAACATGTATTTCCGGTGAAATCTCGGTATCCAATTTTTGGGTACAATGCAATACTTTCTCTATACAATAGGTACATAGCACGTATAGAGAAAGTAAAAATAGCAAGGCGTATAAAGTGAAGGCCATTCTTACCAGTATTCCACTGGCGTTTCAACTTGAAATGGCCTCGTTGAGTTCTGCAACTCTTTCAATGCTCAAGGTATATCTACAAATGTGAAATACGGAGTAGTTGAGTCACCCCCTATTTACATTTTTAAAACGGATAAGTGTTTTTAATTTTAAATGCAGCTTGCTTGAACAGTTTAAATCTGACTGACTGCTTGTAAAGCATGATGATAACGGAAGTTCTGATGCTATACATAAATTCACAAGCAACGAAATTGTCTTGAGAAAATATAGAGCCCTCTAGTGGATTTAAACACTTTAGGGCCGTTTCATTTACTTCGAGGGCTAAGGAGGGATGGTTTCTATGGGGATGACCGCATCTCACAAATCCAACCGAATACAAGATAAGAGTTAAGGGTCATCGCATTGTCATATAAACCATCCCTCCCTTAGTATTCGAAGTGAGTTTCAGGGCCCTAAAGTAATTTAAGTTCTACTGCAGTTCCATTTATTTTGACTACTTCACGCATACAACTGACAATAAAATAATAAATTCATAAAAGTATTAGTAATTGACAAATTTGACTTACAGATCACGTTCTCTTTTAACTAATACATCCGAATGCCTAAATTAAAAGACTCAGGAAAAGCTGTTACAAACAGGAGCGATAAAATAAACCGATAAAACTGGAAAAATCGACAACTGTGATAGACGCACTGATTCAAAGCACTTCTAACTACAGCAATCGATTGATACTTCAATAAAATATACTGTAATTGCATTAATAACTCTTTACTAAGAAAGGTTTTCAAAGAATTAGAATTGAATGTTGCATGCCTAATATGCAGATCACCTCACATAACTTGTCAAACAAAAGTATATTTATAGAACATTTTGTAAATCTCGCAATAAAAGTAATATTAACATTAATGATTTGTTAAATTGGCGTTTAAAATTTTCAGTCATATTTCGTGAATAATTGAATAATTTATTATTATTATAATACATGCAATTCGATATTGCTTCAAGCAGTAAGTTTACATCGTAATAAATTAAAATTAATAATAGTAGATATTATTATTAATGTTATTATTATTATTATTATTATTAAATATTTAAAGTTCATAAAGACTTACACGAAATATATTTCTTAAGCAAATTAATAAGCTTAACTGCTTCCGAATTTGATACCTATGGATACGCCTGATTCTCAGTGTACTTAAAACACTTCCACCACAGAAAGGTAGGGTACATTACTCTTGACATTGGGACATAAATAACAAATTCACTAATTCACAAATTTAAATTTTAATTCTCCTTAGCGGCTATGGGTAAACTGATATTTCTAAACGTTAATAGACGTTAGTGGGTTTTAAGTGTCACATCATTTAACAATTATTCAGAATGTTATCAACTTCACAGTTAAAATTAAAAGTTACAGAGACTTTTGAGAATAATAGATTTAGGAGTAAACATGGTATAAAATAAACTACACCTTCACTGCATATTATGGACTTATAAATGACTAAATTAACTCATTTTAATCTATCTGAGACGTGTTGGAATTGCAATTTGCTGAGCGTCTAGTGAAACAGAGTAGTATATTTCCTTAACTAGTTTTTGTACCATAAATGTACTTTCTGGATTTTCAAAAGCTTTTAATCACTCTGAATCGATGGATACATTAAACAAGCTTAAACGTGACAAGATACGAAATTGTTCAAATTTAATGCTTGTAATCTGACGCTGTATAACAAAAGACAGCCTACTCTCCTCCACAGTCAGGTTGCAGTGTAATCTTCTAAATCCAGAAACTTGGATTCGGTCCCTGGTTGAGTATGGATAATTTTTAATAAGTACGTCCTATCCACGTCTGTGTGTGTGTGTGTGTGTGTGAAGAGAGAGAGAGAGAGAGAAAGAGAGAGAGACAGAGAGACAGAGAGAGATATTCAGAGTTTAAAATGTCTAATAAAGTATATACCAGGTAAAGCTCGGTCAAATTGTTTTTAACGTTTTTATACATCGGAAGGCCGGCACTGTGGCCGAGTGGTTAGGCCGTAGTTAGACCGCTCTTCTCTCACCAGGTGATCCAGGTTCGATCGCAGGCGACCGCAAGTGGGATTTGTGGTTTACGAATCGGCATTTGGACGGGTTTTCTCCTGTTTCCCCCGCCATTCATTCCACCAATTACTCCACTCTTATTTTTTCTATCATCTATTTCATTGTCATTTCATATCATCCACTTCCTGCCTTTCATACTAGCCATCGGGCTTCTCTCTGATCCAGCGCCTCTGCTCCTCAACAGGCGTCTGACCCCAGGCAAGTCTTGCAAGTCCTACATAAGAGGGGGTTAAACAGAGAAAGAAATAAATATATATCGGATGATGATATGACTCTTATCGGATAATGAATTTAATGGATGAAGTGATGTTCAAATGAATACGGCGTCTATTTAGCTTAAACTTATCCGACATTCGTATTTTTAGGAATATAGGAAAACCCCGAAAAAACCTTATCTGGGCAACTCACACTAACTGAGATTCAAACTATTTGACAGTTTCAGAATACACACTGAATTCCCTTATCTGGTTCATATAATCACATTTCTAAAGCAAGGGACAGACCGGGCGACATCTTGCAGCAATAACGTGAATCACTCGTCTTCGGGAGGTCCGAGTTAAAACCCCCGGGGATGGCAAACTTGACGAAGGTTTTTCCGCGGGTTTCCTAGGTCGCTAGGAGAATGCTGGGTTGGATTATTTGAGCCATGAATTTTCCAATTATCATTTACATAACTACATTTCGTTTCTTTCTTCTTCACTGACAAACTAGTCATTGGGTGATCACCCATTCTAAAGAAGATATTATCTAGAGTTTGCTTGATTTTGGACAAACTTCTGACCAAAGACAATGACTTGAATGTTCTACAATTAGAAGAGTAATACAATGACAGGTGAGGCAATACTATAATTACAGACCAGCACTCAGCGATCCACTTTTAAAATATTCGACTATCACTTCAGCTGTCCCCGTGTTCCACTGTTACCTACAACGAGTATAATGAAATGAAACTATTTCGTAAAAGTTTATCTTAATTAACATAAAGGCAAATTTTTTTGTAAAAAGAATTTTTATAAGCATAAAACAAATGATATAGGTTAGAGAAAGCCATGTGAATGAAGCGCAAGTGCTTATCACTTTGACATGTATTCGTTAGGGATGGAAAGTTTAATCATGAGGCACTAATTCTCTGCTTTACGTGCAATAAGCGTGATTGAATTGAATCGAAATTTAAATTATTTCGTTTTAAATATGTTTAGCTCATGATTTTAAAGTTTAATTCATTTTTATTTGTTGTAAAACTGGTGTTGTCTGACATCCTCTTCATTAGCTCAAAATGTTTAGCTTTATCCGGACGTAATCTAATTTTATTTGTTTTTGTGGCGAGCAAGCGAACCTGTTTTTCTACGCCAACATAATATTCCGTTTTTATTTTTTGCGGTTCATGTAGTATTTAACCTTCCAGCTGTAATAGTGATTTTTATTGTGGCTCTTGATAAGCTTGTTTGTTAAACAGAGGGACAAAATGCATCGAAATAATCAGCATTGTTTACTTCAACCTGTGGATGACCATTGCTGTTATCTTCATCATCCATTCTAAATTACTGTGAGGACTTTAAATAACTGGATTCTAATGCATATTAATGCTTCAGATACACCTCAATCTTTAAACTATTATAGACTGGATTTAATTGCAAACATGTGATACAGCCTTCCATATTTACTTTTGGACTCATATTGAAAATTGTACGCAGTAAACTGTAGTTAAAAGCAGTACACATACAACCCACCTCTATGGTGTTCGGTAGCGTGTGTAGCCAACATTTAAGAGGGCCCGAGTTCTAATTTCGGTTAAGGTGAGTTACACTTATAAGGGTTTTTTTTTCTTGGCGTTTTCCCTTTCTCAGATAATTTTTACTTTCTCTATACGTACTATGTACATAGTGTATAGAGAAGGCATTGCATTGCACCCAAAAATTCGATACCGAGATTTCACCGGAAATACGTGTTTTGAGACCAACTGAATCCAAAAAAAGCATTTTTTAGAAAAATGTCCGTGTGTCTGTCTGTGTATGTGTGTGTGTGTGTGTGTGTCTGTGGGCAGCATAGCTCAAAAACGAAAAGACCATTAAATACCAAACTTGGTATTTAAGTTCAGTATCTTCCAAGGATGCTACACGAAGATTTTCAAGAAAATCCCCCCCACCCCAACTACCCTTCACATGCAAAAATTTTCGAAAATTTTGATTTTCTAAAAAATGGCTCTAATGATTTTAATTAAAATTTCGTATACTAAAAATTTTACCTGACAAATTAGATGTATTACTTGAATTTTCTGGCAATAGCCTCTGAATACTACTTTATTCTGGATGAACTTACGGAATTTTGTGTAACTGGTAAACCGTAAGAGATAGAAATAAACTTACCAAAAAACAAAAAAACAAAAAAAAAACTGTAGAGCACATTAAAACACCCAATTTATGATGTATACACTTTTTTCGTGGAGTTGATCGTGTTTTAGATATTCCTTGTTTTTGGTTTTAGCCTTGAAAAACGCAGAAGCAGATGTGTCATGAGCTTCATCCATCTCGGCTTTTATCTCTTTTGGCGTTAAGACTTTTAAATAGAAGTGTTTAATCACCGCACGAAACTGGTTCTTTTCCATCTTTCTAAATAAGCACAAGATTGTGATTCAATCACCTATCGCAATGAAACCACGCAATAGACATAGCTGAAACTTTAATTGTCATCTAGTAAGAGACGACGGTTACTAATGCAAACATTTTTCGATGCCACCAGTGTAATTTCTTGGATTTTCTGAGGACTTATTGAACATCCCTCGTACTATGAATTTAACTATTGGTAGCAGCGGTCTGAGTTTTTGTTTGTATTTGTAAGAAAGAAGAAAAGAAAGAAATAAAGAAAAAATACACAACTTGAGTTTTAGATATCTCTCTCTCTCTCTCTCTCTCTCTCTCTCTCGCTCTCTCTCTCATATTCAAGCTCTATCTTTAAGATTTTCTACAGTTATCCATGGTTGTTTGCAGAGGATGATCTAAATGGCTGAGATAACTTCACATCTCTTTTGTAAAATGTTGCTATAAAGCATAAAATATTTAACGATTATATTAGAAAAAAATGTAATTTCACGAATCTAACTTGAAAGGTGCAGTGTCACTCTCTGGACTGGAATCATCTGTCTTTGGCTCACCGTGTCAACCCCCTAACCAATTGATTACTATGTGAGACCCGTGTACCCGCATTAAACTAACAACACCTCTGTGTTGATTAAGCTCTCTCATCTGATTCAAATATACAGAAGAACCTTCAAGGCGATCTCAAATACTCGAAATATCGTATCTCAAAGGTATATCGTACTTTTGATTTATATTTTTTGTACGTAGTTCTAAATTACTCCCCACTGCGCTTGAAACAGCATCATCTCTTATCCAGCTGTTTTAACATTTGAAATCAGATTTTGAGAAAAATAAGCTGGCCTCCTTTTAATTTAACCAATATATATTTTTTTAAACGTTGAACAACCATCGATAACGGTAGACTTCAAAACTTGTTTATTAATATAAGTATTGGTATATCGTGGCCCTTATCACAGGTTACAATAAACATAAATTTATAATTTTCTGATTGAACTATTTTATTACGTTCTCTGAAGCCGTACTTCTAAGAACAGCTGGATACAATCTTGAGCTAAGTTTTTGTTTGTACGTATTTCTCCTTTTTAAAATGCATCTTTAGACACGCCTATTCACTCGCTCATTCATGCATACGTATACAGACACACGCAGCTTCACTAATACTTCTCATCTACACGTTTCACTTTGTGCACTGCAAGCTTTCGCAATTTTACTATGCGGCAGCATAGATGTTGAGTTACTGCTTTTGACAGCCTTTAATGTGATGTTGGTGGGTGCGCTTTGTGGCGAACGATGGACCAATTTAAAACATCTTTATCTATTTATGTTTCATGCGTTCTAATTCGCTGTAGCTGATGTTAGATATTAGGTTTTTCTTGTGGAATTTGATGCGCGTCCATTATAGACACTCGTTTATTTATTGCGGCTGTTATGAGCACTGTGAATGTTTTCTGGGAATTGTTGGGTATTTGTGAGGAAAGGAGGGTGAAGTCCTGTTTCGTATTAGGTATTTGCAGTTTTCGATGAGGCGTTTGCCTTGACCACAAACGAGTGGTCTCCTACACTAACAGAATGATGATTTGTATAAAATTAGCTTTAATATCCGTTTCAGCTCGTTACTTCTGAAAATGGAGTGCATATCTTACCCGGCGCCACACTTTGCTGGCGGTATTTGTTAAGTGAGCGTTTCATGCTAGCTTGACATTCATTATGACCTCCAGATACTTCCCATCAATCTTTGACCACCGACCGTGAGATACATTGCTGGTGCAACTTCTTTGAAAAACAAACGGGCTGGCGCTTGTTATTGACTTCTATTATACAGTGTTGGACTCATGAAAGAGAGCGGCAATGTACCGTTGCATCTCAAGAAGCCCGAACCGTAAATTTTTATGATAGTGGTAAATTGCAGTGTCACCAGCATACATGACGCTTGTATCCATTCTTTCTGAAAAATATATGCAGAAATAAGAGGGAATATCATAGTTCCTTGTGGTACGTCAGCCTGCATAACTCGATTAGGTCAGGAGGGACGGTCAATCCGGATGTAGACGTTGCATTTTCTAAACAGCTGTGAGCTACACACAAGAATTAAGGCCGGGAACATTCTGATGTAGTGCCCTATAGACGAGACCGTCGTGCTAACACGAAAGCTGTTTTCACGCCCAAAAATAGATGTAGCTTAATCTCCCATGGTAAAAAAATGCTTGGAAACGCTTCATCGTATCATAAGAGCTGTAAAAGTTATTTTTTCTAAAGCCAAATTAAGTTCTTAAATTTGCGAAGAAGTATTACTGATCTTTTGAATGATTTCCCAGAGATGACAGGAGAATGATGGGATATTAATTTTGGGGATTCCTGGTGTTTTTCTCTTACTATGATGAAAAACCCCTGATTAGCTTCCAAGCAGTAGGGAAACAAATGTGTCTCTAGAAGCTGTAGAAAAGCGTCTTGAGTTGCACTAGGAATTTTTTCGGGATATGTTTCACTTCCTCATTAGTTACCCATTTGGGATTAAGTAGTTTTCTAATAACTTTGTACACTTCCTAAGATTTAATGACGCCAAGTTTGTTCTTGGCTCTGTGTCATCCAAGCTTGTACCTAGTTTTGTACTTCCCGTTATTGAACGGGATTCGTCTTGGGATTTTCCGTAAATCTGTCCGTAAATCTCTGTCGGTAATATATCTATTTTCTATCGATTTCTGTTAATCATATTGATTTATATAGCTAAAAAGCTCCTGGAAGGATGTTCACCATGCCATGGTGAAACTATGTTATTCTGTTTCCATTGAAAAATAAAATGGGAAAGAAAAGGTATATTGGCAATTGTGAGAAAGCAGGAAAGAAAAGATTGCCATGGCTTAGAACGGAAGTAATTTGTTTATGTGGGTTTATGAATGAATATATTAAAGAGAAATACCAATTTGTAAACAACTAGACAGCATTCGGAATTGTGAAACACCACATTCAGGATGGATCAGTTACTTCTAAAAAACTGGAAAAACTTACCCAATGAAATAAGAGGGAGAAGAATTTTGAAATTAACATCAGAAGAACACGCAAAGTAGCTTGTCAGATACACGGAAAGGTGAGGCAAACTATTTATGTAAGGCGAACAATACTAATGGGCGACAATTAGGCTAAGGATGAGTGAGGAAAGTATATGTTTACCCCATTATACTTACAACCCGAGTTTAAGTTTAATGGAGTCGGAGAAAAAGTAACTCAAATTGTAAACTTGTATGTACATCGTTATGCTTTTTGTCGTACAAATAATAAATATATATATATATATATTCGAATTCAAATATCTCGGCTTTCTCTTATGAGGAAACGTGCAGGCCCTGTTGAGGAGCGCCTCAGTGCCAGTATTGGCATTTCAAGAGGTCTTAAATACCCTTAGTAATTTCCACAATTATTTGTCTGAAATAGATGGTACGGTACATTTTTCCCCACTGCTAAATTTTGTTTAGCTTTGCTTGATGCCGAATGATATTGCGGGCTGGCGAGTTTGCCTCCAAGGCTTCATAAAGTACCTTCACCTGGCAATGAACAGTTGTACTTCAGTGTACGAGAAGCTGAGAGTAGGTTGTGGTATATGTGGAAGAGCTTCGCTTGATTGTGTGCAGCGAGATGGTAGAGTTCTCAGTGGTAGCGTAATCTCTTCCTCGCTGGAGTATGATTTCGGCTTTAAACTTGTCTCATTCCAGTCCGTTTCGGCGCTTGTGCCGCAGATCTCGAAATGTTCGTGAAGGTGATCAGCAGTCTATGGAATTATCAAGCAGTTAGCTAAACTCAAACCGGCATCCATATAATGTACACAACGGCGACCTAGAGTCACTGATAGCACTTGAAATTCGGTTTTGTGTTTGGTCTGCACTCTGAACAGGGATGGGGTGATTTGTAATCTACATCACAGTGTTAAATCCGGTAATAGTTCAATCTTATTTACTTTCGTCCTGGCTTTAATGCGTGAAAATTCCTACCTGGTGATCACGGTCCGGTCTGTGATACTCAATGAAATTTTCTTTTTGTAAAAACGAAATCCAAACCTCAGGGTCGAAGTGTCCTGTACGGTACCGAAAATTAATTCGAAGATTTCTGCCGCGATTATCCGGCGAAGCTGCCACATGGGAGTCGAACGTTGAAATCTCCTGCTGTTATGACTTACTCTCCTAAACTGAGAATTTTCTTGAGATCTCTCGGAAAATATGGCGAGTTAGGGTGCCGATAAAGCGCTACATTACCGCTATTTCGTTATTAATGGAGAATTTCAGCGCTTGCTGTGCTGGAATAATTTGTAACAGGAGATGAGAAACCTGTGTTTTAATAAACCAACGGTGTTACCGCCCCCCCCTCCAATCTGCCAATTCTGCCACTCTGAAGCTTTAAGTTTGTTTTGCAAATAAATGCGACTTCAATTCTCTTAATCTTCAGGTAGCTTGTAGCTTCCAAGTTTGTACTGCTTCCTGTGGATACGGTCTGCAGTACACAGGAGAACGCGGCATATGCCTACCCTTAGAGTAGCCATTTAGCTGAATACAGAGGTGAGGGCATATAATGGCTTCCAGCACCGTACTCTCACCGCGTTGCTCTCACCCTGATTGGCTACAGCTATTCGTGGCTTTTCTAGCCAGTAGAGCGTGGGACAGGCAACACAATATAGCCGCAAGTACGGAATACACATTCATGTAATTTAGGTAAGGCAGTTTTCCCTATGTCGCCAATGTCATAATTGTATTTCTTCTACGCTTTATTCAATAACTATTAGATAGCTATGTTCCTGAAATTTTATAGGTTGTTTTCAGCCTTTCATTAATAATAGTATGAATCAGCTTTTTAAAATGATCTATTACATTTTAAACATGATTAAAATACTTTTCTTAAAAGTATTCAAAATTATATTTTTAAATGAATTGTTTAATTTAGCAAATTTATCCAAATTATATTTACGAAGCTGAAATTAATAAATAGTAAACATGCCAGATCTGTAGCTCATGCACTAATAATACTTACCTGAATCTCGAAAAGTATTAAAAGAAAAACGGGTTAAAAGATTTTATTACAAAGTTTCCTACTCACATACTTAGAAGAGTCAGGTGCATGGAGTTTAAGTTTACTCGACAGTCGTCTTCTGAAAAAGTCGTTATCCGGGTAACTCACCCTAACCGAGATTCGAACCCGGGATGTTTTGAATGTGCGATAGGTACTACGTTTCCTCCACACTACAAAGGCGGGCATTCATATCTTGTACAATTCATCTGGCTTTGTTAAAATACAGGAATTTAGAGAGACAATACTATTGCTTGCTCCGTTGAAGGTAACCCTTGAAGGCCTAATCACAGGCCATACCACTTCTATACAACTCATGCAACTTTCTGAGTGACTTCCCGTGACGATAGTGTAAATGTTTTTTTATAAGTTATTTATTTTGATATTTTCCTGTCAAATGGGAATTTGGTTTTTGTTTTGATGTTTACAGTAAAATTAAAGCATAAATGATACATATCCTGAAAAAAATATTCATTCCATAAAACTTAAATAAATTAAAATAATAATGCAGTCTATACTTAAATAAAATGTTTACTCCCATCGTTTTAAACACATCGCTTTACATGCTGTTTGTATATGTTGATAACTTAGTTTTGCCCTCAATGAGGGATATTTTGGAGTTCGAAGTGCGAGATACACCAGTGGCTGCGGCAGTTCTTGTAATTACCTGTGTAATAGATATTGCTGGATTTTCAAAGTTCAATTCTTCCATTCTTCAGCGAAGAACATATACCAAACTTACCATTTCCTTTGCATCAGATTGCTGACGTTTACCTCGTCTTCCAACAATACAAAAGCCAACAAAAGAATCAGGGGTGAAAACATCATAGACATTCCATATGTCCCTGTCAATAAAAACCGACCTAGAACTCGTCACAACACGATTCGCTGTATGACTGAGACTAGGGAGGAGCGTATACCTCTTACAGAGCGAGGTAGCGAGAAGGAAGTCATGTTTTAACCGGCCATGGTGAAACAAAATCACACTTGCACAGGATTAAAATAACAAACACCTTAATGTGTATCTGCAATCTAGGAGAACAGACAATAGACCATCTGATATATGATTGCAAACTACTGAATAGACAACGCACAATTCTTAAACAAGAAGTTATCAGAACAGGCAGGAATTGGCCAATTACCAATGTTCTAATTACAAAACACACCAAGGCATTCTACAGATTCATGAACTCAATAGACTTTGACAAAATAAAATAACACAAATGTTGAACAAAATGGAAACAAAACATAAAATAATCTGAAATAAAAAACTATAAACCACAAAGAAGTGAGAACCTTCTTATGTAAATTTAATATCTTTGGAATTTGTAAACATGTAATAGGTAGTTATCTTTTAGAAATTAAACTTAACTCAATACTTGTTGCATTACATATTTAAAAGTTACACACTTGATTCAATAGAAACATAACAAAAAACAAAACTAACACGTGTAATATTACTTTATAATGGAGCAGGTTGTTATTCAATAAAAAAAAAGATAACTCAGAGGAACTATACTTTCTCTACAGGCAAGTTTAGCAGTTTAGGAAATCATATAGACATAAGTAAAAAAAGTCTTGTAAAAGGGGGCGTGTCCCACGTGAACTCGATGCGTTAAAACTAGACTGGCAACAATATGCAAATTATCTTGCATACTTCGGCATTGGTATAAATTATACAACAGAGTAACTGCTCTCGAACTACAATCTACGGGAGATCTGTTGTGGCTAACACTCCTCAGGAGTAAGGGATGAAGTGAAGGAATCACAAGTGGCTACAGGCTGCAGACTGACAAGCTACATAGACGCGCAGAAATCCCTAACAGTTCAGACTCGAAGAACCGCCTTACTGATGGAGCTGCCCAGAGAGGGAGATGAACCATCCTCGACCAAGTAGCACTATTTAGTTCCCATAAACCAAATCTACAACACTGGTAATAGAATATCTAACGAAAGAAATAATAACTGTTCTGGAAAACAAACAAAAAATGTCTTCGTTGTATTGTGCGATCTTGGTATAGCTTTCGACGGTATATCACACGAACAACCCATAAGTAAACTTGAGCACTATTGGGTAAGGGGTGAAAACAAAGAGCTTATTACGTTCTACTTAAGTAATAGACGGCAAATGGTGACCACTGCAGACAAAATTTCCTGAGGTGTGGAATATTAATAATGAAGCCCAGCAAGGGTCTATCTTAGAACCTTATCTTTATATTCTAATTCACGCCTTGGCATATAATTTACCGCAGTATTTTCTTATACGCCGTTGATACAGCTTTAATTACATCACGTAGTTGGTTAAAACTTATAGATATGCATAATTTTAATATTGCATAGAATGGTTTGTCGCTAACAAGTTAATGTTAAATGTATATAAAACACAGCATATTACATTTAGTTTGTCAGATATGAGGGGAAACGAATTGCAAATTGTTAAACTCTTTGGGTCCTGTCCAGAGCTCAAAATTGGATGGAAAAAACAGGTAGAAAATGTATGTACTAAACTATCTCGAGCAAGTTTTTTTTTTTGAAAACTGAAGTCCTTATGTCATTGGATGCTCTCAGTAAGATACACTTAGCTGTATTTGAAACAAATAAACTACAGAATACATTTATGGATACACTCAACCGAGGTCAATTGGATACTCTTAAATAAAAATTGCAAAGAACCCTGTATATTATTATTCACTTAATTAAAGGTTATGGCCGTGTACAATCTATTTATATTCAGATAACTAATTTGTATCACAATGAAAATTAATCAGTATTCTTTTAGGACTGATATCCATAATCTTAATACAAGAAATAAGTATAAATTAAACTAACAGAGGGGCGCGTTAACTTAGCTCAAACACTTGTTATTTTCTTTAGCATGTATGTACAGTGTCATAGAATGTAAAATGTAAAGAAGGTATAGAATGTAGAGAAGGTATTGTATACCACCCAATAATTCGGTACTGAGATTTCACCGGAAGTGCATATTTTAAGGTCCCATAAATAAAATAAAATAGAAAAAGGCCCTGTGTATCTGTGAGTGTGTGTGTGTGTGTCTCTTTGGACGACGTAACTCAAAATTGTAAAGTACGTTAAATACCAAACTTCATAGTTAATTTCTGTAACTTCCAAGGATGCGACACATAGATTTTCAGGAAAATCCCCGCACCTCAAACTACCCCCACCTCAAATTACCTCCTCATCTCAAACTAACATGGAACATTCTTCGAATTTTTCGATTTTCTGAAAAAATGGCTCTAACGATTTTGATTGAAAGATATTACATGGCAAATAAAATGTAGATATATCATGATATTCTTTGGAATACTTCTTGAAGTCCTCTTCGTTCTGAATGACTTTTGCATAACTGGTAAATCTTATGAGATACACAAAAGCGTACTACAGAAAAATGTAGATCTCGTTAAAATACACAATTTCTCATATACAGTACAAGGTTTTGTTTGTTTGTTAATTTCTTAAAATTTTGTTAGAACTAACCATTTCCATTTATTATCGGTTTCGGTTTTAAAATACTTATTTTTCTCAAACGGGAAGTCCTCGTCCATTTCATCTCTCTTTTGTTTTTCTCCTGACCTTGGTAAAAGCTCCGAATTTGAATGACAAGCGCATAGTAACATGACTTTCGAATTAGCTTAGTGTACTATTATTCCCTTTTATTTATGAAGAACTAGACGCTCCTTGGTAATGCTTATCTTGATTAGCATGATGTAGATAAAAGAATAATTAAGAATAGTTTGTTTGTAATACAGATAGACAAAGGCTTGTGAATGTAACACATCAAATTTGTATAATGGTATTTATGTGTTCAACAAACTACCAACTGCAGTAGGAGTGTCCCAACTAATAGAATAAAAGTGTGTAATCACAACTTGGTTAATATATATATATATATATATATATATATATATATATACTATACTATATATACTTCCCATGAACAGTAATATTATTGTTACAGTTATTATTATTATTTGTTAGAGACCAGATTGCATTCAGAAATGACATCACAAAAACAAGTATTTGCATATATGACTAGAATTAATTACATATATCTAGGTATCAGAATACTGTCAATAGGACTATCCATAAATTTAGGAATTGAGTAAAAGGGCATATATACAATATATAAATATATATATATATATATATATATATATTTATATATTGTATATATGCCCTTTTACTCAATTCCTAAATTTATGGATAGTCCTATTGACAGTATTCTGATACCTAGATATATGTAATTAATTCTAGTCATATATGCAAATACTTGTTTTTGTGATGTCATTTCTGAATGCAATCTGGTCTCTAACAAATAATAATAATAACTGTAACAATAATATTACTGTTCATGGGAAGTAAACTTTCCTTTGAGCAAACATCCGCACCATTAATCAGCACCACCATACCCCAGGAAACCTATAATTCCATCGCATACACGAATTGAGAGGGGTTTAGGCAGAAGAGCATCTTACGAGCATTCGCCTACCGACTCGAAGAAACCACAAAATAATCCATAGTCAGAATGGCTGGTCTGACGGACATCGAATCGGGATCTCCCGAATGCTAACATCTCATGTTACCGCAAAGCCGTCTCGCAGGTGTCGTTCAAGAGAATAAAAATGTATTTGCTTTTCTAAGAGGTCCAAAACTAAATTATACTCAACAACACACTAGACATTAGCAGACATTAGCAAAACACCACTTTTATGTTAAATACTTAAGAAAATAGAAGTAATTAGGAAAATTTGCAACTGCCTTTAATATTCTGTAAACTAACACTCTAAAGTACAAGTTCACTACCTTTTACCTCCATTACCATTATAATATGTATCAATTTGGGTTTTGAAAAAGGAACTATTCTCCTTTTATTCCCTCTTTTGTGCCAGCCTCTAAGTATTCTAAATTAATCCTATTTTACCAAAGTATCCCAGGGTCAGATTACATAGCTGTACTCCTACCAGAAAGCGTCTGTGCGTTGCTAAATTGTAACACGTGTTATAGTTAGTCATTTAATGTAAGGTAATATCTTTCTATTGTGTGTGTGTCTTTTGCATTTATATGGTATTCTCTATTCACTATTGTATATATTTTCTGTACGACTTATTTTACAACATGTAATGCCTATTTTGTAGATACAGAAGTTATTGCATTCCACTCCAAAATTCTGTATGGAGATTTCACCGGAAATACATCTTTGGAGACTCCCAAATCCAAAGATTTTTTTTTAATAAAAAGTTCGGTATGTGTGTCTAAGAGGAGGGAGAGGAAGAGAAAAAGAGAGAGAGAGAGAGAGGATCGCGCGTTATTTTTATAGATTAAAAGCTGATGTGTTACATTCATTGATCCTTTAGGCCCACTAATGTTTTTACCTTCTCTACAACATAATCTTATAAAATCTTATTCCTTTCTCTACCATGTCATCCTCCGTGAACTAGGGATAACATGCTAGTCTCTGGTTCTCAAGGTCCTGGGTTCATACCCAGCGGATGACGATGACATTTTTTCGGGTGCAAAAGTCCTTAGCATGGCTTCCTTCGGAAGGGAAGTAAAGCTGTTAGTCCCGTGTCGTAGATTTGCGGCACGTAAAAGAACTTCAAACCTGATAAAAATACCGCTGAGTAAAATTAAGGCGTCTTTCATGCCCAATATAGAATGAGACCTGAGAACCGTAGCAGCTAAAGAGAATCCATAAAAAACCACGATTTAAATTTGTTCTCAACTACTACCTGATAGTTAGGTACAAAAGGTATTGTATTCCACCCAAAACTGATGTGAAGATTTCACCGTATATGTAAGTTTTAAGATCCCCTGAATCCAAAGAAAACATGTTTTGAAAAAAGTTAGTTTGTGTGTGCATGTGATGTATACGTGTGTGTGTGTGTCTGCGTGTGCGAGAGAGAGAGAGAGACAGGAGGGAACTTTGTTTAAAATTTTGACTATCGCTTTATCTATTGTATCCTAAATAAAATAAGTAAAGGATTGAAGTTTATCTGGATTAACAAGAAGTAGAGGGAAGGATAAGACTTTGTAAGGGTGAGCAGAGAAAGTCATGCGAATACAATGCGTTATATATTTTTATTCCTGTCTACTCCATGTTAACCGAGATAGACTTTTCCTCATATTTCGTTGTAGGTACAGCGGAGGTTGAAATGCTATTTAAGGGCATGTATGACTGAAATATCATTTAAAAATAACAAAAAAAGCGACTTTTTATATTAATTCCATAAAATTATTTACACAATTATACAAAAAAGGTATAATTGGCCACCAGGCGCTGTTTTTAAATACCTTAATGCAACGCTTTAGAGATGAAACTGTACGGACTCATCAAGAAAAACCTCACTGCAACGAGATCTCAATTGCATCATGCAAAGTAAAAAACGAAGTTGTGCAGAAAAAAACAACAGAAATGTAAGAAGGAAAGGGCAGAAAATGCAGCAGCAGAGGAGAGGGGAAAAGAAAAGCTGAGAGTCCGACCCACCAACCTGGTCAATTTAAATTGCGCCATGCATTCTAATCGTTCTTTGTTTTCTCGCTATTGATATTCTCAGCATTTTCCTTCCTGTAAAATGCTCCTTACGGAGCAGTTTTTCTGTTACACAAATACAAAATTCTGTACATATTTAGAAAGGTACAATGAATAAGAATTGCTCTAAGTTTTACTGCCTGATGTATTTAAGCATATTTTTTCAATTTTCAAATAAAAATATATTTTATACAAAAAACACATTTATAACTTTAAAAATTCTTGGAGCCTAAACCAAAAGGAGACACAGAAAAACATAGAATAATTTCAAAAGGTATGTATACTATGAACTTAGGGTTCATGATACACATTTTATTTTTTATTGCAAGGGACTTTTTTATGATGTGACGAAAAACAAAGACAAATTTGACCATAAGCCAAACCCATCGAGTAAAATGGATGAAATCTGCACTGCCACTTATTTGCATTAATGGTATATGTTTCCAAAGGCTAGCAATATAAGTGCGGAATTTCAAACTTTTAGTCATTCATGTCCTTAAATCAAATCCCATACTCTTTTCATCACATGAAACAAAATAATGACGCCTTAGCATTTAAAAGGTGTATTAAAATCTTCTGAAAAATTGAAACTAATTGCAACGAATATTACCAGATGGTTAATGGAACAAAAAAGGACACAAATCGTATACTTTAATGAGATCTACATTCTTCTCGCTAAGCTTTAATCTCTGAAAGTTTATCATATAAATTATACAAAATTAACTCGGAATGAAGATGATATTACAGGCTATTCACATAAAGTTCAAGATATACGTTTTAAATGCCATTCAAGCGTTTTAAACGTGGTCCATTATACTTTCTCAGCAACGTAATAATAAATAGAGATAGTATTGTATTATACCCCAAAATTCAATAAAATATTTCACTGGAAATATAAGTTTTAGGGTCTCCTGAATAAAAGAAGCATTTTTACAAAAAGGACCACCGCGCGCGTGTCCGTGCATCTATGGACAGCATAACTCAAAAACTCCTAACTCAAATCTTACTGCAGCCTGGATGCCTCTTGGCAACGAAGAGGTCACAGTTCATTAAATGGTATCCTGATTGGTACGTCCTTAGATAAATAATAGTACAGTAATTGATGTGTTTAAAAAAAATGTTGACATGGGTTCAACACAAGAGGCACCTCTCACGGTGTGATTAATTTTGGTAAGTATAGGGAGGAATGGAGTCTGATGGTGTGGTGAAAATATCCAAGAGATCAAAAGAGAAACATGGAGTTACATATATCATTACCTTGGGGATGGAGATTTTAAAGTGAACCAGAAAACTTATGAAGCGAGGTCCTAAGGTGATGTAAAAATAGAAAAAATAAGGATGTGTAGGCCATGTGCCCCCTCCCCCAAAATAGGTACACGCTTGTGAAAATTGAAGAAAGACTTGAATAGCAGAAAGTTAGCCGATGGTAAATGCCTTGGCGAACAATTTACCGTTGAAGAAATAGATAGGCTGAATTTCATTATGCACAAACAATAAGACATAACAAAAACAATGCGAAAATGTTAAAATAAGTTTTCGTATAAGACACCTACAAATGAAAAACAATGTTTCAGCTCTCTGTTGTCTCAAAGGACTATAATGTGAAGATAAAACTTACCTACAATGACTACCCTTTTACGTAATGGAAGCTATAAAACTTACAGATAGGAATTTGAGTGACCCAAAAGTTTTAACAGAGTGCCTACATGGGAGGACTCAAAAATCCAATATCCAATCCAAATTTAATATTTGTACATGGAAGCGAATTCCCAAAACAGTTCTGGTGGGACTAAATACAATGAAAATAGGACTTTTGTGCGCAGTAATGTGTTTTAATGAGGGAACTGGCCAAGATGTAAAGTTGTGAGGTTACTGGGAACATCTGATGGGATAAATATTGAACTTGAAGAAGAGCCATCGAAGTAGAGAAAGCAATGTTGGGACCACTAAAGAAGTATGAATAAGAAGAGTTCAGAGAAGGAAGAGGGAGGATGAACGACATCTGAATAATGATGAATTTGGTCCAGGAATGTACTAGCTTTACAACGGGTCTGACAAAACCTGAATTTTACTTTAACATCAATTCCCCGAAAGTTTTTTTCTTTGCATTCTTGTGCCCATAACTCAAAAGCGATTTGAGTTATACTTTATGTGCTGCTTGAGCACACAACTACTTAAAGTGTAGAGTACCATTATGATTGTGGTGAAAGATGCATATAGACTGCCTCCGTGGTCAATTAGTCAGCGAGCTAAATTCTTACCCGGAGGTCCCGGGTTCAATTCACGACTGGGGTGGGGAATTTTTCTTTAACCAGAATAATTCCCTATCCCCACAGAGACTGGAAGTATGAACGTGAGGGTGAATGTGCGTGTGTTTAATGATGTAACCTAATGTACGGTAATACCATTTGTTTCACAAGTCAAAGCTCCCGAATTACTATTGAAGGGGGCTGCACAAATGAAAAAATTAAAAAAACAAAAACAAAAACCAAAAAAAAAAAAAAAAAAAAAACCACTAAGGTAGTGGTCACTTAATACAAGTATTCTTAAAACCGATTATAATTTTAGATACGGTACAAAAGATAATGCATGAAACTTTTTTTTTCATTTGACTTACAACAGTGCCTCCAGCATGTATTTATGGGAAATAACTATTATATATTATAATATTGTTGAATTATCAACTAAAATACATTATAAATCGCATTAAACTCTAGCAGCAAATTATTCGGGAAGAACAGCTCTAACAGTGGCAGATTCACTGTGGCTTTTTCTTTTATGCGTTAACATTGTCTCTACTTGTTCTAAAAAACACACTATTCTTAAAAAAAAACAAAAAAAAAGTATTCTTCTAACTACTTCATGCTGATAGTAAACCTCTTACGATTTAACAGTTATGCAAAAGTCATCCAAAAAGTCAAGATATATTTCTTGTCATGTAAGTATATTTAAATTACGGTATTTTAATCAACATTGTTAGGGCTATTTTTGAGAAATTCAAAATATTGGACATTTTTTCTCATGTAAAGAGTAGTTTGAGGTGGGGGATATTTTTGAAAATCGTCGTGCCGCAAGCTTGGAAGATGCTGAACTTTATTATCAAGTTTGGTATTTAACCAACTTTTTGTTTTTGAGTTATGTTGCTCAAAACACACACATAGACACACGCACAGTATTTAACCAACTTTTTGTTTTTGAGTTATGTTGCTCAAAACACACACATAGACACACGCACACGCACACATGCCTTTTCTTGAAATGCTTTTATTGAGTACAAGAGATCCTAAAACGTGTATTTGCAGTGAAATTTTGGTATTGAATATTGCGATTGAATGCAAGTACTAAGTAGAGACAGTAAAACAGAGGGAAACCATCACTAAGATCCTAAAAACCACATTTAAGCTGAGTATAGTTAACGTGTACCTGGGTACTACCTACCCGCATAGCTCTCTGTTGGTGCAGGTAAAATCTTTGGCACCGACCTTCTCTATGGTTTAGAATTATTCTGACTACGCCAGCGTCACCCGGTGGTCTGGATGCGCCTCTCCAGCGAAATCACTGTGGTTATACAATAATTCATGTGCAGTTTGATGTGGAATTGGAACCAGAAGCGCTTAGGGTAATTTCTCGGAATTTGTTTCAATAGTAATGATGTGCACTGATGGTGTGTGAAATCTACTTGAACTCAGAAGTGGAGTCAGGCATGCCAGCGAAACAGTTGCAAACCAGAACTTATGTATAATTCATGTATAGAAACGCTTTGAAATCCTTACCTTAATTTAATTATATGAGAATAAGTTATGTGTAGCAAATGGCGACTCAATGGGCTGCATGCAATGATATCTGGGATATAAGTATTTTCATTTCTCTACTACGTATGGTAAGAAGAGGAAATATTGTATTCCACCCAAAAGTTCGATATCAAGTTCATTGAAATGTTTTGAGCTCTCTAAATAATAAAAAAAAAAACATTTTTAGAAAAAGATCCACGTATGTGTGTGTGTACGCGCGCGTATGTGTGTGTGTGAACAGCAAAATTCAAAAGAAAAAAACTCGTTAAGTACCGAACTTGATAGCGAAGTTCAATATCTTCCAAGGATGCAACACGAAGTTTATTCAGGAAAATCCCCCACCCCAAACCACCATTTACTGGAAAAATGTTCGCAAATTTTGATTTTATCAAATATGTCTGTAACGACTTTGATTGAAATGACATAATGTTTAAGATCTTTTCGTGAAAGATGAAATGTATATCTTGAGTTTATGGAAACAGACTCTTAAGACTTTTCATTCTAAAAGAATGAATTAAATGTTTTAAGAGTTGGTCGCTATATGATATCTTTCAATTACCAAGAGAAAGAAAAATTGATTCCCCATTTGAGAAACTTTTAAGTATTTTAAAATTGATAGCAATAATAAGTAATAACTCGGAAATAGTTAACTTCACAAAAAATTGATTTGTTCTATTCTCATGACTTTCTCTAACTATTCCACAAACATTTTTTTTCTTACAAAAGATTATTCTTTTACCTATATTATGGTAATTGACATACACATTAGTAGAATTGGTCTTATCACTTGCTTCCTTGTATACAGGAGGGAAAGAAGGGAATTCTAGGCTAAACCGATACTCACATCTTTTAAAGGCTAGTGGCTATGTGAAACAATTGCATGGCTTTGCATGGCTAGGAGAAAAACAAAAGAACTATGAAACGAAAGATGTTTTTCCCGTTTGAGAAAAGTTGAAGAAATTTAAAATTGAAACCAATAAAGACTAGTTGCCATGTGAAACAATTACGTGGCTTTGCGTGGCTAGAGCAAAACAAAAAGTTATGAAACGAAAGATGACTTCCCGTTTGAGAAAAGTTTAAGTTGTTTAAAATTTAAATCAATAACAAGGAATATGTTCTAAACGCTTAACTCTACAAAAAATGTACATGACGAGTTCTAAATGTTTTTGGAGTAAGTTTTGTCTATTTCTTACGGATTACCAGTTATACAAAAGTTCTCTAGAATGGAAAGAGCATCAGAGGCTTTTCCCTAAAATTCTAGGTATCCATTCATTTTAGGGCATTTTAATAGAAATTGTTGGGGCCAATTTTTGAGAAAACACACATTTTCGAAAAATATTCCACGTGAGGTGTAGTTTGGGGGTGGGATCATTTTCTTCAAAATCTTCGTATCGCCTCCTTGAAAAATACTGAAATTGAATATGAAGTTTGATATTCAACAAACGTTTTATTTTTAAGGTATGCTCGCATTAATCACTGGTTTATTATAAAAGAGTGACACTGGAGAGTTTTAGAATCCCTTGTTTTTACAAACAAATGATATGTATTTATATTAGACAGCTATTTTCAAATGTTTTGGGAGTTGATTAATCTACTAGTTTGTTAGTTGTCTATACAGCTCGACATAGTATCTTGTGATTTCTTTTGTTTTTGTTTTTAATTAAAGATAAAATGCGTGGAATCATTTCTGCATCATCAGATGAAGCAATAAAACATTATGCAAACCTGGTTTCTGAAGTGCCTCAGGAAGAATGCTTCGTTGCTTTAAGAACTGCTTTCATCGAATGCAAAATAAACTGATGGTAAAGGAAAATATTTTGAAAGAAAAACAATAAAATCATAATTTTTTTAAACTAATCCTTGTTTTATTTTCTAAAACTTTCCAGTGTTAACCTCGTATAATTAAATAACTCATATTCGTTCCATATATGAACTTCAATGGTTCGAAATGTTGGAAAACCTTTTTCTGCGAAGTAAACTTTGTAAATCTGTTGCACAAATCTTCCATCGCCTTTCCATATAGAATCACATCCTAAGAGAATTATATGTGTATATACATTTCATTCGGGAAAGGACATAACCTTGTTCTTAAGATTAGTTGATTTATGCATACTAGTTCCCAACGGTGTCATTCAAATACATATCTGTATAGCTTTATTTTTGGTTCTCTTATCTATATCTTTGTCACAAGTGTTAATGTTATCTGTAATTGAGTTCAAATTGTTAAACTGATTCACATTCTTGTCATATTATTTACAACACGTCGTCTCTCTTTCTCTCACTAACCACTTTTCTTTACTCGTAAAAGTAAAATCTGACATGTTCAATTTACATGATTTTGTCTATCTATTCCACATACAATTTTTGCTTACAAAAGGTTATTCTTTTATCTTCGTCGTTTACCTTCAAGATAAACGTTGCCAGAATCGGACGTGTTATTTATATACTGGGCTAAAGCAGGTCAGATTTTTTTAAAAGCCGGTCGCTAAGTGAAACAATTGAAATTCGGTTCTCTTTGCTTACTAGGAGTAAGCGGAAGAGAAACGAAAAGAAAGATGTCTCCCGTTTGAGAAAAGTACCTTAAAACCTTGAAAAAATAACTCGGAATATCTAAAAAACGTTTAAGTCTACAAAAAATGTACATGACATAAAGTATGTGTTTTAATGAGATTTACATTTTTTTGTGTAGTAAGTTTAGTCTATCTCTTACGGTTTACCAGTTATACAAAAGTCATCCAGAATGAAGAGATCTTCAGAGACTATTCCCCTAAAATTCAAAGTATGCATTTCGTTTGTTATGAGTATATCTTAAACATAAACATTTAAATTACTTAAAACTATCTCAAACATTTTAATAAAACTCGTTAGAGCCATTTTTGAAAAAATTAAAAATTTCGAAAAATGTTCCACGTAGAATGTAGCTAAGGGTGGAGCGATTCTCTTGAAATTTTTTGTGTGGCATCCTTGGAAGTTAAATAAGATTCAAAGTTTTGGTATTTAACCGACTTTTCGTTTTTGAGCTATGCTGCTCCCTGTCACACACATGGACATGTTTCTAAAAATGCTTGTTTTTTTATATTCATGGGAGTCTCAAAACGTGTGTTTCCTGAAATCTCGAATTCGAATTCTCTATCCACTATACACATTGTGCATAGGGACTAGAGAAAGTAATAATTAAGGGATTGCGTCGTTATTGTTATTATTATATTTATTATATTCTTTTCCTTCCTCCAATAACCTTTAGGTGTCCCGTTCCGAAACCAAAGTGTTTTATGCAAATTATTGTTTCCAATTTTATTTTTATATTCCCCCTGCATTATATCTAAAATATGTAAAATTGGTGTATTATCATAATGCTATATACTATTGTTATTATTCTTTTTCTTCTTCCAATTGAGGATTAGAAGCTCTGAAGCGAAATTGTTCTACACAAATTAATTGTTTCTTATTTTATGTTTATATTCGTCTTGTATTGCATTTAACAAATACTGTATAAAACAAAGTTCTCTTGAATAATAATAATAATAATAATAATAATAATGAAAGTTGAATGAGAGTATTAGGTACATGACAAATCCTTCCTCACCACCGCTGCAGGTCTGACAACCGAGAACGCTAGCTACTCTGCCCCATGCACCATATCCCCGCAAGCAAGTACACCCACTACCATAACCAATGACAAAGTTTTAATGTGGGAAGCGGTGTTGCCAATATATACCCAACCTGAGTTCTGCACCAGCCTGGCGTTTCATCTCCTCTGTTAATTAAAATTTATAAATTATAGGTTATAATGATTTTTGTAAAGGTCTTTGACAAAGCATAATATAGTACATATTAAATGATATGTAGGGCTAGGGTGCAGTTTTATCTCTTTTTCCTTTTGCTTATATTTGGAAGACGTTATGGATTAACGGAAAGAAGATACTACCAATCAGAAAGAATTTTAGTTGTTAACACCTTTAACCAGTTTCATTTGTTACCGATTTAGCATCATAAGCAGAGCATAACAAACATAATACATTTGTATAGACGTATATTTAGTAGAGCGACGAATGACGCGACAGTTTCTAAGGCAGCTGGAATGATTATAGCAAGTATTTGTATGATTATACAAATCTGATAGGATATTTAAATTAACCTGGAATCGTTGTAATATTTACATTTGTAGACTTCGCTTCTTTTCATTGGCTCAACAAAGAGCTACGAATTGTACAATAAAGAAGTACAGGTAACTTATTAGCTCCTCCCGCGTTAGCGTATGTGCCTCACATTCGGGAGACCCTGGGTTCAATTCCCGAGGGCCATCCACTCAGATAATAGCTTTTTTTTGTGATTTTCCCTGCTTGGCGAGGCGAATGTGAGGTGGTGTATTACACCACGGATTTCTTTCCTCCCCCATTTCCTCCTCCATTGTTTCATTCATTTCTTTCAGCGAGGTCGGTATCGGACTGATGGTGCAGAGGTTTACGTATTAAAACTTTTCTCGGCCATACCAGTTGGCAGCTTCACTGCTAGATCGAGTTTCTCCCGGTTCACTAGAGGGAAGCCTATGAGCAGCTCTCCAATGGGTCTGAGCGACCTCCTATGGCCGGGTGGTCAAGCTTGGGTGTGTTAGGAACTCTGTATGTCTTCGTCGACTGCGCCAACTTGTCCTGAGGCCCACACGTCGCTGCAGTGCCTTCATCTCATTCTTTCCTCCTGCCAAAAGACTCCTTGGCGTCGAGGTGCTAGGTGTCCTTCTGTAAACTGGTTATAGTCACATTATCTTATAATAATTGCAGGGTATATAGAGAATGCCATGAGAATGTAACACATCACATTTTTATTTTATATAACTTCTACATTTTAAAATAATCTGCATTTTCTCATGGCTTTTGTGAAATTTTTATGGTTTTTCGGTTGTAATACAATCTAAAGAGAATGAATTAACTCACTATTTACTGATCATTAAATTCACCATGCATATTAATAACAACCTTATCCACTTTTGAGAAAATGTAAATTAACACATTGTTTTCATACAGTAAACTACCAGCTAATTGGTCTCGTTACAAATTCTCCTTGAATACCTACACTTTGAGTAGAGTCTTCTCTCTTTTGATACAGCTTCTCCTTTCTAGATAAGCCGTAATCTCATTTTTGATCGGTAATTTTCTAAAAGGAAAAGCCTCCGTAATTGAATTTAGCTTTTGAAACTGAATTCCTCATTTTATCTTGTCAGTCCTGAAATATCGCTCCCTACTGAAGTTTTGGATATTTGTGTAATATAATAATGATACTCAAATCCAAATTTATAGTTGTGTTTCCGAATTAAATAAAAAAAATCATCTTTACCATTCTCCTCCGAAAATAACATATAGAATAAAATGTAGTAAATGATTTGTACAATCATTAGACTCCAAAGCATTCCTGTTATATTTATATAAATATTTAAATTCGTTTAGATAAGAGTAGTGCAGAAGTTTTAATGCAGAATTCTCGATAGTTATGTGACTTAACACCTTCCCTTATTGCAATGCAGCTTGTGCTATCTGTTGGGTTTGTGTTCATATCGGAGGGAACTCGTTCTTCACGGTCAGTGCTTCGTACTTATCCTAATCTCTCAAAACACTTCTCTCGAACGAATCACTCTCTCTCTTAATCCTTGGTGAATTCGTGAGGATGTTCGTGAACGAGATTACTGTGTTTCGGGTTACGTTTTTCAATAAAGCTCACGTGTTCGTAATGCATTCGCATTTTAAGGCCATACATGTAATGCATATTGGTCTATCCACTCACAGAATACATTTTTTCTGCCTTTTGTGCTCTACAACAACCAAACACATAGAAAAATTCAGCGGGAAACAATTTAATTCAGTTAACTATTAATTCGTTGCTCCATAACGAACAACGAAAAAGAGCAATAAAACTATCAGTGGTCAGAAATTAATTTTTGGTGTCGACGAGAGGGCAAATCCTCTCTAATCCCTCAGGCATCGCCATCTTGTGCTGTTAATCGCATGAACAATTGTTCAGTAAAGGCAGAGATTGATATGAGAAAAGAAGAACGTGGTGCATACGATTACAGAGATGATGTCAAAGGTGAGATACTTGCGACTGTTTGGAAAGACAACAACATTGTCAAAATGCTCTCCAACTATGAAGGAATAGAACCATTTGAAAAAGCAACAAGATGGTCAAGGACTGAGAAAAAGCAGGTGAAAGTTCAACAGCCATTGTTTGTACATCGCTACAACAAGATCATGGGAGGAGTAGACAATACAGACTGGGACATCAACAAATATAGAATCAAAATTCGTGGCAAGACGTAGTACTTTCCTATTTTTACTAATATGGTGGATATGACCGTAGTCAACGCTCATGCTTTGTATTGCCTTGCAAATGAAAAGATGCCTATTCTGGACTACAGAAGAATGATTGTTCGAGCATATCTACCGGCAGCCTCGCTTTCTGATCCAAAAAATGTAGGTCGACCATGTCTACAAAAGCTGGCAACGAAACATGTATCTGACGATGTAAGGAGATACGGTAAAGGGCACTATCTTGAAAGAGCACTTGAAGGCAAACAAAGGAAATGTGCACTACGTAAAAGAAATGTAAGAAAGCAATGTACAAAATGTAATGTTGGATTAATATGTTGAATGTATGACGCAATGGCATAAATAATGCAACTGATATAATATTCAATGTACAGAAAGAATGCACAATGTTATGGTTGTATTTTGTAAAGAGTGTGTTATATTGATCATATTTTGAAGCCACGGATTCTGTTTGATGCCTTTATAACAATTCCAATCATTAACTACCATTCTAAGTGCATAAAAATAACCTAAAATATAGTGTCTGAAATCTACAATTTTTACTCTGCAACTGCCATGATCCCCAATTGGGACTTTTTTTTAAAACAATCCTATGTGCAATAAATATTAATTAGTTATACAAAGTAACAATGATAAACACATTTTCTAACATAAATTAAGATAAAATAACATAAACATGTTATTTTAAAAATCTGGCAGTCAATGGGTTAATAGATTTGATATCGCTTTAGCCTAGTACATTCCCTTATTTCCCTTCTGCTTATAGGAAGAAAGTAATAAGACCATTTCTGCTAATGTTTATCTCAATCAGCATGACGTAGATAAGGGAATAATCTTTTTTAAGAAAGGTTTGTTTGTGTAACAGCTGGAGAAAGTAATGTGAACGGAACACATCAGATTTTTTTAAACAGCGTTTCCATTTTCAGTTTAAGTTGTGTGAGGAACATCTCTTGAATTAGGAGCAAATATGGATTGAACTATTCACAAGTCTAAGTGCTGCACACATCAAAGTTGACGTTACCCTGATGATGAATACTTATGCAGCTAAATCGGGATACAGGACGATAATGTGTCTAACCAAGAATGACATTCACTGGTCATTACTCAATCTGAACTTGTCACGCGTCTGATATATTTGGTTCGATTTCCAGTATGGGTTGCCTGTTTGGTATATCTGAGAGATCAGTTCCATTCAAGCATCGTTAAGCCTTAACTGGTGATATGGAGTCTGACAGGTGCCTCCGAAGATGTCCCTCAGTAGATTTACTGAGGCGAGACATCTTGTTTACATCTCATCTGTGTCCATATCCACAAAACTTTCCTCAGTCTTCAGGTTCTTCTCCTTCACTATACTATTTAAAGCCTCAGGAAAACAATCATACAACTTTCTCTGTCCATTACAGCACAGTAATTGAAGTTATTTCAACCAGGGTTTTAGTAATTCAATGTCAAATTTATATGGATCGCCAGATTACTGAAACGAAAGTAATGGTCTCTTAAACCAAATTATGGTAATATAGCAATTTATTTCTGTTGATAAAAAGTTAGTTGAAACAACATTATTTCACTCAAAAAATCAAAATAGAGCTTTTACTGAAAATGTACGCTTTGAGATTAGCTGAATCCCCCCAACTCCCCTTTTTATGAAATGGCCTATGTATATATGTATTTATTTAACTTCACGCTCCATTTTCAACATGCATTGGTTACAAATATATGCAATTTTATAGTTACAAATTAGTTAATATAACTATAGAAATTGACAAGAGCTTCTCTTTCGATATTGTGTTTGGATATTTTCCCTATTTTGTGACTAATTATTTGTTTCTTATATTTACTCTATTACCATGTTTTTATGATTATTTGGTTTACTGTTTATGCAAATTTGATAAATTGCTTTTTGTATTCTGTAGCAGTTCTTTTTCGAATTCGTTCACTGTCTTTTGTTTTTATAATATTATTTCTTGATTCAGTTCTTTCTTTCTCTAATGTTTACTTTCTCTCACGTATTATGTACATAGTGTATAGAGAAGGTATTGCACTCCACCTAAACATTCGATACCGATATTTCACCGGAAATATATGTTTTAGGACCCCTTGTATCCAAAAAAAGTATTTTCAGAAAAAGGTCCGTGTGTGTGTGTGCCCGTGTGTCTGTGAACACGATAACTCAAAAACGAAAAGTCGGTAAAATACCAAACTTGGTATTTAAGTTTAGTATCTTCCAGGGATGCGACACGAAGATGTTGAGAAAAATCCCCCCATCCCAAACTACCCTTTAGATGGAAAAAAATTGAAAATTTCATATATTTCATAGTTTCAGTATCCTCCACGTATGCGACTCGAAGATTTTGACGAAAACCTAACTATCCTTTAAATGGATCATTTTTCGTAAATTTTGATTTTTTTTAGCGATGGTTCTAATTATTTTGATTAAAATTCCATATTTCTAAGATATTCTTACGAAAAAAAAGGTATATTTTGAATTTTATGGGAATAGTCTCTGAAGACCTCCTCATTAAGTATGGCTTCTGTATAACTCGTAAACCATAAGACAAAAATTACTGCATAGAAAGTGTAGATCTCATTAAAGCACAAAATATATGCCTCATAAATTGTTTTTAGAGTTAATCGTTTCCGAGATATTCCTTGTTTTTGGTTTCAATTTTAAACTACTTAAACTTTTCTCATATATGAATGTGCCAACTCCTAGCGAAACGAATTTCAATCACATAGTAACTAGCTTTTAAAAGATTTGACTATCGCTTAAATGGAAATGGCGTTTTATTTATGGACGCTCTTTAACTGCTGTGGTTCTCAGCGTCCCATTCTATACTGGGCGCGAAAGACCGCTTAATTTTGCTCAGAGGCCTCTCTATCAGGCTTGAGGTTTTTTTACGTGCCATAAATCTACGACACGGGACCCACGGCTTTACTTCCCTTCCGAAGGAAGCCATGCTAAGGATTTTTACACCCGAAAAAATCCATCGTCCTCCGCCGGGTTTGAACCCACGACCTTGGGTATATGAAGTTAGCATGGTAACCATTACACCACGGAGGGCGACTAGACTATCGCTTAGTCTACTATACTCCCTTATTTCCCTTTTATTTTGTACGACAATTTCTGCTATATTTTGTTTATCTTGATTAGCATGAAGTAGAGAGAAGGATCAGCTTTAGTAAGAATACTCTGTTGCAGAATGGCTAGGGAAAGTCATGTGACTGAAACACATCAAATTTGTTCTAAAAATATTGCATGATAAACCGTAAGAGACTGAATGCAAATACTCAAAAAATATAGACCTCCTTCAAAGGCAATACAATTTTTTGCGACATTATTTCCAAGATAATTGTTGATATTGGCTTGAATTTGCAAATACTTCATATTTTTTAAGTGTTAAGTTATGATCCTATTTTCCATTTATTCCTTTTTCTGGTAAGCATGCAAAGAGTGGAATTTCAATGATAGTATTTTAGCGACCTGTATTTTAAAATTTTATTGTTTCTTCATCCTGCATTTACAGAGAAATTTGTAGTGAAACTATTTAATTACCTACACTCCAGGTTTCAAACTTTAGGTTTCAAGATTAATAAAAACATTTACACGTCCACACATTTAGTTTATGACCGTCAGCTGAATCTAAGCAAAAAAGTTAAAATAATCAGGGACTTCTAATCTGTTGCCAATGAGAATTGAAACAGAAAGCGACTGAATACTATTGCCATTATAAATTAAGTAGGCTCCAACAATAAATTATGCACACGTAGCAAACAGGCATAGCAACTAAGTGATATGAGTACTACAAAGTTCACAGAGTTAGCTAGAATTACATATCTCGTAGAAGTTCACAGAAAGGGACGGAAGGTGCGTTGACGTTACTAATTTTGAAAAAAAGAGAAAAGAAACATGTAGCATAGCCGAAAGTTAACACAAGTAGCAGTGGGAATTACGCTATTCACCACAAAGAAACAAAACAAAAACAAAAAAAAACAAAAAAAAAAAAAAAAAACAAGATAGGAATAACTAGAGCAACTCACTACTGAGCGTTGCCCCCCCCCAAAAGCAGAAAATGGAAACACGGGCGTTCTCTGAAAAGTGTAACGTTAACCACTGAGAGGTCCGAAATCGAACCTTATCTCCAGCAACCAAAACGTGGAGACCAGCGCTCTCCGCCAAGTGTGACGTTACAGAAAAAGGGGAGTGTAACATTTCGTATATCCGGCTAAGGGTTGCCAACCGAAACCCGGCATCGACACCAAGTATATCATTAAAGGTTTTATGTTACGGGATTGGGGAACGGATACTTAGGGAATGGGCGTAGTCAGAGGCATCAGAGGTTACAATTATCTACACTTAACCTAAAAATAGGAGACAGGATCAAGTTTGGTAAAAGGTAATACGCTGCTTGAAATTGGACATTACGAGAGAAATAACTCTAGGTGATAACTAAGTTGAATTTGCATTATGTTACAAAGAGATGATAAACTTTTTACATAATGATAATAAATAATTTAAATGTGGTCACTTTACCTTCTCAACCAGGGAGCGTGACATTCGTTCCGAGGCATCGCGGGAGGTCTTGAAGTATTTCATAATGAAATATACTAAGTTCCCTTCGGAGATCTGAGTGTCGTGGATTTTGATATAAGTAGTAGCAAAAAGACGTCGCAAAGTTTTTATGTGATTTACAAAACTCACCTCATCATTATACTAAGAAACCCGGAGTTGAGCTAAACAAAAATTATCTATTTTACCGCGCTAAAGCGCGGGAAACGTGTAATTTGTGAAGACGGCAGCGAAAACACCAAACACGGCTGCCGATCGGAAATCTAACTTCCTGTTTCTCACGCTAATGCGAACATACGGCATTGCCACAAGAAAAGTATAACTTCAATAAACATTATAATCACAAATATTTAGTGTCACAATATGAAATAGATACAAACATATATGTATGAAACATTTTTTGAAGAATGGATAAAGATATTATGTAAATATAATATATTAACATTTTTATTTTTATCAACTCCCAGAAAAAAAAAAATATTACAGGTCCTCAAAAACTCAAATTCTACGCACAGAGATGGTGAAAGAGGGAGTAAGGAGAAGAAATTCAGAAAGAAGCAAAAGAGGGAGATGTGAAAGAGAAAAGAACCTCCATAGTAACATTACATCCCGAGCTGCGGGTTTTGCTTTTTATGCTGTTTCAAAATGTTAAGTTTAAATTTTGTATAGCATTTCAGCTACGCAGCTAACGTAATTAGATTTCCATACTAAAAGCTTTAAAAGTTTAGTAGTTGAAAATTTCAACCAAAGTCACCTTATAAGACGAGAAAATACTCACCGTGTATTAAACAGATCCTGTAATAACAGCGACTTCAATGCTTTTAATTAAGAAGCTATGAATAGAATGATATGAATAGCCACCCTTATTACATAAGGCTCTGTTTTGTGTGGCGGTGTGTTGGCCGTAGAGCAAACCAGCCTGCCTCACAAGGGGTTGTCACACTGTTATTGGATTGGAAATTACACGAGGAGCACCCCTCTCCCCCGAGATATGTATGTAAGCGTTGACCGGAAGTTCACTTCATGTTTACATTTCTGGATCTCTTCTCCGTTCCCCTTTAAGGTCCTACTGGGTCACTTATACGTCTGTATAGCACTTCCTTTCATTTTCGGCGTATCTAAATCTTGGGGGTTAACATTTCGAGAAAAAAAATGTGATGTGTTCCATTCACATGACTTTCTCTACATCTCTGTAACAAATTATTGTTTATAAGCTTATTCTTCTAAGTACGTCACGCTAATTGGATAAACATTAGCAGAAATGCTCTTATTACTTAGTTCCTTATAAGTAAAAGGGAAATAGGGAATACACTAGGCCAAACAGACAGGCAAATGTTCCAAAATGTAGTTGCTATGGGTTTGAAATCCGTTTCTTTACATGGCCTGGAGTTGTCAAGTTCCCGTTTGAGAAAATATTTTAAAACTGAAATAAATAACAAGGAATACCTAAAAAACGATCAACTACGCGAAAAAATGTATATAACATAAATTGTGTGTTTTAACGAGATCTACATTTTTGTGCAGTAAATTTTGGTCTATCTCTTATGGTTTACCAGATATCAAAATTCCACAAAGGTCATCCAGAATAAAGATGTCTTCAGAGGCTATTCCCAGAAAAATCAAAATATACATTTTATTCGTCATCATATCTTTAATATACGGTATTTTAATCAAAATCGCCAGAGTCATTTTTGAGAAAATCAAAATGTTCGAAAATTGTTCCCTGTAAAGAGTAGTTACGGGTGAGGTGATTTTCTTGAAAATCTTCGTGTCGCATCCTTGAGAGGTACTGAACTTAAATACCAAATTTGACATTTAACAGGCTTTTCGTAGTTAATATTCCAGCATTATAAGATTTAACATTTTGATAATAGTTATGCTGCCCACACACACACACACGGACATTTTCTAAAAATCAGGGGTCTCAAAACATTTATTTCCGGCGAAATTTCGGCGTCAAATTTGTTAGTGCAATGCAATACCTTCTCTATACATATGTACATAGTACGTGTAGTGAAAGTACATTTTCATCAGTAGTCTTACTAGACGTTTTGATTGCATCGATAACTCAAAATTTGGGAGTAATTTAATTGACTACTATGGGAGCAGTAGTAAT
The DNA here is from genome assembly GCA_030762935.1 of Hymenopus coronatus. Taxonomy (NCBI): domain Eukaryota; kingdom Metazoa; phylum Arthropoda; class Insecta; order Mantodea; family Hymenopodidae; genus Hymenopus; species Hymenopus coronatus. The sequence goes on from CM060895.1 coordinate 47,561,222, forward strand.
TCAACAAAATATTAATTGCTTTCTTAAAATATTTAATTGTATTAAAATATACTGTGGTACCATCTTATCAATGCATATATTCCGTTACTTGGCAATAGTGTGTTATCACTTATCAGTAATTCTGTTGTTAAATTGAAACATTGTAGAAGCAGGATTCAAGCACGATTCTACATTTAGGCCATTTAAATGTAGATCACTATATTATTATAAAGTGGACCTCGTTTTAAAATGCCTCTTGAATTTTTCCAGTCGGATAAGTGAATAACGTGGCTTTGGGATAACTTATTGATTTTGATATTGCTGTTGATGATGATTATGATTGTCCGGATCTAATATGAAATACTTTACTTACGAGTGTATTATATTTACGCTGGGCTATAGGAGTATAATTGAACCAGCTGAAGTAGGGGTAGGGTTACTGAAACTGCTATTAAAGGGAGATCGATGGCAGAGAAGGAAGAGCTGATCGATTGTTAGCGATATTTGAAGATCTTGTGACATCCTGAATCCCCAACTTGGAGCTCTTGATCTGTAAAGAGGAGTATCTTCCATAAACAGTAGAAGCCAGAGAAGCAGAAGGCCAGTGCCAATTACACGCTTTCACTTGAAAGACCTGGCACAGAGAGATCACTCAGGATGGTTTCAGGCTACACATCTGAAATTGGACAGTTCTACCTTGTGGCTATTTTTACAGCTGCAGCTCGTTCTTGGATATTCATCTTCTGTTCGACATCTATTCTCTTAGATGTATTTATTCTTTATGCGTTTACAATCATGAAAGAGCTGTATTTCCATGCTTATTCCCAACTTTCATTTCTATTAAGAATGCCATTTTTTTTTCATTTACTGTTTACTTACGGCAGGTACAACAGGTACTATATTCTGCCCAAAGATTCTACAAACATTTTATGTGACGTACATGTTATCAGGTTTCTTGAGCTAAACAGAACTTTTAAAGAAAATTATCTGTGTGTGTGTCTTTTTTATCTGTCTAAACACAGCATAACTCAAAAACTAAAACTGCGATGAAAAACAAAGTTCGAACTTAAGTGCAGCATATTTCAAGGATGCAAATCAAAGTTTTCTGTCTATATCCTACCCAACCCAATCCTTTACAAAGAGCAACTTTCGTAGATTTTGATATCTTTGAAATAAATCTAACATTTCTGATTAAGATAGTATGTGTTTAAGATATTTGCATGATTAACAAAATATACAGTGTGCGTCTTTATTTGTATCAGACATTTTTTGGGAAACCCTTTCAACATCAAAACAGTAAAAAACGTCATATGAAGGTGGTCTGAAAATCATTTATTGCTGACAAAATTGAAGGCTACAAAATTGCTCCCTCCTGCCCGGTGTATCCTCTCACCTCACTCCTCCCTCCTGGGAGCTCCCCCTCGCGGGGCATAGGTACAGTAACTAGTATAATGTTCAGTACCGAATCTCTTCCGTCTGTCTGTATCCTATTCCTATTCCTAATACCAACAAATATTAAGCTAGAAGTAATACTCTTCTCTGACAGGATGTAACATTGTATGGTGAATGAATGTAATGGAACGAATATTCATTTAAGCTAAGGTCTATTGAGGTTAGATATCAACACGGGATAAGAGAAAAAGTCTGAAAAAGTTTAACCAAGTAACTTTTGGACTTGAGTCCTCTAGAACATTCCGAGTACCGTGCAACTTGGCGCTGCGAAAATGTGTGGACTCGCACCTGACCTATGAGCTTTTTGCGGCACCAGAAAGGTTCATTATCTCCCGAATTTCCTGCCCATCACTTCCTTGTCATCTGTTTCAGGTTAGAAGGATTAGGCGACGGTAGATCGTTTACAGCTGCTCGGTGGTTGTGGGCTCTGTAAACCTTTCTTCTTGGCGCTCCAGGTCTGGACCTGCCTCCGAGATCCTTCGGGTGGAGCGCTCCTAGGCAGTGCCATCGGGGGTTCAGGGGTTTGTGCATGTGCGCCGGGAGATAGCTGATATATTTTATCAGGAAATTTTAGGGACCTTGTACATGCTTGCACTCGCGGGTTGCGGCTGAAACGTGGAGAGATTTATTCCTGGTTCATTGTGGTACCACTCTGTCGAAATCTCGTCTTCGAGTGTTATCACATAGGGTCTCTTCGCTAAACTCTGGATGCTCGTCAAAGAAGGGAAAATAACCAACAACTAGGATAAAACGATATTCAAACCTTTTAAAATGCCGGTCGCTATATGAGACAATGAAATTCAGTCAGCTTTGCACGACCAAGAGTAAAATAAGATGAATCGAAATATGATCTCACGTTTGAGAAAATTAAGCAGCTTAAAATTGAAACAAAAAGCAAGGAATATCTCTGTAACAGAAATAAAAATTATATTTTGCAAGTTGTGTGTTTTAACGAGATCTAGATTTTTTGTGTGGTAACTTTTTGTCTTTCTTTTACGGTTTGCCTATAAGTTATATAAAATTGATTCAGAATGAAGAACTCTTTAGAGGCTACTCCCGAAAATGTTAGACATACATTTTGTTTGCCATGTAAATATCTTTAATATACAATAATTTAATCAAAATCGCTAGAGCCATTTGGGGAAAAACAAATGTTTTAAAAAATCCATGCAAAGAGTAGTTTCGGGTGGTGGGCTTTTCTTGAAAATCTTCGTTTCGAATTCTTGGAATATACCAAACTTAAATATCAAAATTCGTATTTAATGATCTTCGTTTTTGAGCTATACTGTCCACAGACACACAAGAACCTTTTTTCTAAAAATGCTTCTTCTAATTCAAAGGAGACCTCAAAAAAAAAAAAATATATATATATATATATATATATATCAACCGTGAAATATCGTCGAATTTTTGTGTGGAATACAATACCTTCTCTGCCTAATACATGCATAGTGCATGTAGAGAAAGTAAAAATGCAGAATAAGAATTAATTAAAATGAAGTAAAACTACGAGCCCAGCATTAAATATACCTACGTAGTGCTCTGACCCTTTATAACATGTCGCTCTTCCCCTCTTTTGTTCTCTATTTCAGCTAGCCTCCTTTTCTGATCTTACATAAAAATTACCTCACTTTATGATATCCAGCAACCAATATTCAAACAGGTCTTCAATCACCTATTGAAATCCAGAAGCTGTGGTGGTAAAAAATTACTTTTTAATAATTCTATTTTTTTGTTTTTTTTTACATGTGTCAGAATATGGCCCCATGTTTCAACTTCCTTACAGAGTGGACGTGTTCTCACTCCGATGGCATCAATAAATTTGTTGGCTGTCCAGGATCCTAATAGCCACACTAAACCACTTATTTGCTCTCGTGTAGTCTTATAAATAGCCCCCTCCCCACTAATTGACTCTGTAAGTTGAGTGAAGTTTGAACTCACAATGTGTGCCTAAAATTCCACTTAAATTATTAATTGTAAATACTATGACAAGCATGTATCGACTTCCTTTTTAAACAGTTTAATGCCACCTCAGTCTCTTTAATGCCGATACGTACGTGCCTACAGTGCAATGTGTAGGCATCGAAAGTATTTCGGTCGAACGTTATCGTGATTAGCAGGAAGTAAATAGATAAATTTTTAAGAATAAAGTTGAATTATTCTTCAAACTTAGAGAAAATACGTATATAATTGTTCCACATCAACACGTTGCTTTTATGTTAGCCTTACCTGTTATAAGATTTCTATTATGCATGTTTACATTCCCTACATTCGATACCGACATTTCACCGGAAATATATGTTTTGAGATCTCCTGAATCCAAAAAAAGAAGGCAGTTATAGAAAAATGTCCGTGGTGCGTGTGTTTTTCGCATTTATCACATAGTCCTTCAGGTACGCTTGTCTGCTGGCTGGATTATCCGAAAAAACGAAAACTATTTCCAAAACACACGGATTATAGCTTTAAGAATTTGAAAGTAGTATGTGGTAAATGCGAAAAAGTGGCAGTTATTAGGTGTGGATGGCATACAGTGAAATTATGTTTTACACACTTTTTTGTGGGATATCATTACTGCAAGGAATATATTCAGGAATAATAAACACATTTGGAGATGTGTAGTACTCCCGAGAAGCTTCAGTTAAGGTAAGAAATTTGTTTTCTTCTCATCCCTCTTATTAATATGTAAATAACTCGCGAAGTAATCGCACTCGCGTTATAAAAATGTATATAAGCACTTGTTTTGACATTACAAACATGTTGGAAGAAAAAAATCACATTTTTATCTGCCCCATGAGAACGTTTGCTTGTAAGAGGCGCGAAACATGTTCGGATGTATTCTTGATCATCCATATGTAGTTATATATTATAAAGTGATTCTTTTATTTATGTGTGTGTTACTCAGACATGCTGGTATTTTTGTCTAGAAATGACTTCAAATTAAGTATGAAATGCTTAGCTACAATGCTACAACTTAAGTAAACAACATCCTAAAGTTTGTTAGGGATAACAAGCGTGCGAAAAGTAAAACATAGGACAAAAATAAACGTCGAAAAATTCTAAATATGTGCGTTACATCAAAGGAGCAACGCCTATGCTTGGGAATGTCTAAACTTTAATGCTTTAGAGACAATTAGCGATCAAGTTTGAAAAACATATATGAACTCACTTTTGCTGTAGTATGTTTCTGTAGGTATATGTTTTTCTAGTTATACAATTTTAATCAAATAAAATGGAAACACACATGCATTTCATTTTTTTTTTACCAGTGTTACTCAAGTATGTGTGTTAGGTAAAGTTATGGTGCCAAAATTTTAGGTAAAATATTTCTCTACCTACTAAGGATAGAGAAAATAAAATGGGAACTCTATGATAGCAGAGCAGCATTTGACTGTAATTACTAGCAAATAAATATCGCATTTTTACGGTACACGACTCAATATATTATCATAACATAGCAATCCATTATTAAAACGACAAGCGTTAAATGATGCAAGTAATAGAAGCATTTGCTTTATGATTCATTAGCTGCTCAAATCAAATATGCAGTGAATTCAGCACAATGAAGCGAAATATTTGCGCATTTGTGGGCAAAGCTCATTAATACATCATGAAAAACTGACACCCGTTTATGGCGTCGTTTTCATAACTATAGGAGACGAATCTCGTTTTTGTTTTTATGTATTGCTTTTACTTTTGACTCTCCGGTCCTGAAAAGGATCCTTCTTAACGTCATCAGCAATAAATTTTTATTCATTTTTTGCTACATAGCAAAGCCTAATGTCTTTATCACGTGTTGTTCACAAAGAGTGGTTTTCATTGATATAATGCAGTGCTCACTGTTTCTCAGTAAATACAGTTTCTAACCAAAAGGGATATCCAGCACTTCTAGCGACCGAAATTAAGTTCAGACAGTTCTATTTCTATTTGCACTTAATGAGTTGCTTTAAGAACAACCTACTTCATGTGTAAGGACGAAAAGGTATTACACATGGAACAGGAATGCTTTATTTCACTTTTATACGTATTTTTCTACAACTCTCTGCATAAGAGGCAGAGAAGGTATTACATTCCACCCAAAAATTCGAAATCGAGATTCAAATGCGTGTTTTGAGGTCCCCTGAATCATAAACATACGCGTAATTTTATGTGTGTGTGTGTGTGCGCGCGCGCGCGCCAGTAATCACCAGAACTCATAAAGGAAAAGTCTCTTAAATATCAGACTTGGGATATAATTTTAGTACTTCCCAGGGATGCGACAGGAAGATTTTAAAGAAAATCCCCACCCCCAGCTACGCTTTAAATGGATAAATATTCGAAGCTTTTGATTTTTTCAAAAATGGCTCTAACGATTTTGATAAAAAAATCCGTTTATTAATGGCATTTACATAATGTATAAAATACGTATATATCTTGAATTCTCTGGGAATAGCTTCTGAAGTCCTTTTTTTAACTCTGAATGGTTCCTGCATAACTAGTAAACCGCAAGAGACAGACAAAACCTTACTACAAAATGTAGATCTCGTCAAAACACAGAATTTATGTTCTATACATGTTTGTTGTGTAGCTAACCATTTGGGATATATTCCTTGTTTTCGTTTCAATTTTAAAATACTTGTACTTTTCTTAAACAAGAGGTCGTCCGTGGGGGGGTTTTTTTTTCCTGCTTTGAAAACATTTGACACTCGCTTTAAACTAGTGTAATTTCTTATTTCCCTTCGGCTTAAAAGGAACTAAGACCGCTAATGTTTATCTTCATCAGGGTGAAGTAGAAAGAAGAATAATGCTTTGTAAGAAGTTTATTTGCAGAGCAGGTAAAAAAAATGATAATGTGGATGAAACATCAGATTTTGTTAATTTTTTGTTGTTCTATTTATATCCCGCTTTTTGTCTTAAGACTTTTCCTTTAGAACATGCCTATAGCAGTGGTGTTGGGTTTTATATTTATCCTAGTTTTCTAATTGCTTCACTTATATAGCCCCTTTTAACATCTAAGGTCACATCGGGGGGCTTTGCACTTAAACAACTCGTTGTCTGTAGGTTCTTTTACGTTTGGTAAAACTCATTTTATTTTTCTCAAACACACACACGCATTCACTCTCACATAAATACTTCCAGACTCTGTGGGTTATAGGGAATAATTTTGGTTAAAGAAAAATTCCCCGCCCCACCTGGGAATCGAATCCGGGACCTCCGGGTGTGAAGTCAGCTCGCTGACCACTCGATCACGGAGGCAGTCCCTTCTAATTTTAATCATTAGACCACACGCACAAACACACACACACACATCCACACTCGCATTCATACTGTCAGCATCTGGATGAATAAGAATAATCTGGGTTAGAGAAAAATACTTACCCCCAGCTGGGAATCGAATCCTGGACTTCTCGAACAAAAGGCAGGAACTCTATCGACTGAACTACGGACAGCTCGTAAAACACACAAGCTCTTTTTTTTTTTTTTTTTTTTTTTTTTGGTTAATTCACCTTGTCTTAAAATAGATTGACTCTTCGCGAAACATATGGTACGTGCACATTTTACTATTTATATCCTAAATTCAATGAGCCATTTGGAAACTAATGTGCATGGAACTGTGGTGCAAGAAGGCTACGAAATAATGCGACATTCTTCAGGGACACATTAGCGTATTAAGAACTGACGGCTCGTTGAAGCATGTTATATATCCCTAATAAACAGGGTATTGGACACTACGTGTAGGAAGGAATTTTTTGTTATCCTGCATTTTAAATGCCCTTGTACGTTTCCTGTGATTAAAGCAAGCGGAGTTGTAAAGATTGAGTTCTAACAGCAACATTTACTCTACATATGCCAAATATTCCCCCGTGCCTCGGCTACATCTTTTATTGTGTCCTCTGTGATAGTTCAGATGAATAGTTTCCTGTCCATAGAGTGAGTAAACTGAACTAACACGAAAATTTGTCTGACATTCTGTCTTTGACTTTGTAATAGTATCTTCTCTAACTTCTGCATCATTCCTTTAAATCCCTCCTTCTACACAAAGTCTCTAATTGCGTGCCATATCAACCCTTAAACTTGGAAGCTCCTTCCCGTTCATTTTCAGACGTTAGTCTCAATTATGGTTCCCTCAAGTTTGAAAACAGGAAATCTGAGTGTGCTAGGTAAGGATAACAACATGAAGCTAAAATGTACAAATAAAAGTAATGCTTAACAAATAAATATATTATCAGCAAATACTTCTTTTCTTTTAAATTATTTTAGTTAAAGCAATACATACTTAATACATATTTTTTTATTTTCTCTACATGTACTATGTACATAGAGTATAGAGAAGGTACTGTATTCCACCCAAGAATTCGATACCGAGATTTCACCGGAAATGCACATTTTGAGACCTGGATCCAAAAAAAAATATTTTTTAGAAAAAGCTTAGTGTGTATAACTGTGTGTGCATAGTTCAAAAAAGAAAAGTCCGTTAAATTTCAAATTGGTATTTAAGTTTAGTATATCCAAAAGATGCGATACGAAGATTTTCAAGAAAATCCCCCTCACCCCAGACTAACCTTTAGATGAAAATGTTTTCGAAATTTTTGATTTTCTCAAAAACGGCGTTAACGGTTTGTTTAAAATGTCGTACATTAAAGATATTTACATGCCAAATAAAAATGTATTTCTTGAGAATAGGCTCTGAATGCATAATTCTTCTTTTTCTTTATTTTTGTAGAGCTGACCGTTTCTGAGATACTCCTTGTTATTCTTTTCTCATACAAACAAAGGAATCCAATCGCAGCATCTTTTAAAAAGTTAACTGTCGCTTTAGCTTATTGTACTTCCTTATTTTCCTTCTATGTACTTACAAGAAAGCAAGTATTAAGATCATTTCTGCTAATTTTATCTCGATTAGCATGAAGTAGATAGAAGAATAAGCTTTTAACAATAATTTTTACACAGATGTAGAGAAAGTGATGTGAATGGAACACATCAGATTTCTCATACCTATAACAACACAATCAAGTGTTGACTCCCTCCATGGTCTGTTGGATAGGTGTTTTCCAAATATATAGTCTCAGGTTCGATTCCTCCTGGAGAATGGGAATTTTTCCTGGCTTTTTCTCCAAACTCCTTAGAGTCTGGAAGTGTGTGTGTGTGTGTGTGTGTGTGTGTGTGTGTGTGTGTGTGTGTGTGTTAATTTAATGTTTAAAAAACCCAACATAAAGAAATCCAGAGGATGCCGATGAGCAAACCCATCAATATAACGTTAATATTATAGACGATGAAATGGAATTAAAACATTATGATTTTATTCATGTGTCTTACTTTACCATTCTTGAACAAACTATTCCTAGTAAAGCTTATTCTTCTGTTTATATTGACCTAATCGAGATAAACGCTAGCAGATGGCTTTCTTACATACTTTCTTGTAAGTATAAAGGGAATAAGGGAACCCACTATAACGATATTCAAATCTTTTATGAACTTGTCACTATGTGATGATTTTGAAATTCCGTTCTGTTTGCTTCGCCACTAGAAGGAAAAACGAATAGGAACTTACCATTTCAGAAAAGTATAAGTAATAGAAAATTTAAATCAATAACAAGGAATATCTCGGAAATGGTTAACTCTATAAAGAAGCTGTATTTGACATAAATTGTGTGTTTGATAAGAACTAACTTTTTGTGCAATGATAATTTGTCTATCACAGATTTGCCAGTTATGCAAAAGACATATAGAATGAATAGGACTTCAGAAATTATTCAAATAAAATCCAAAGTATGCATTTCATTTGTCATGAAAATATCTTAAACTTACGGTGCGGATCTTTTTCTAAAGATGCTTTTTGAGACTCAGGAGATTACAAATCATATATTTATGGTGAAATCTAGATTGGGTGGAATAAAATACTTCACATACATACTATATGTATAGAGAAAATTAAAATCTAATTTGAACATGGTCTTATACATTTGGACTTTGGCGTTTTATTCCCTTCTCCCTAAACACAATAATAAATGAAATGTATTTTAATGTTATTGATGCTGCAATTACCAATCCTTTATGAGCCACAGCAGAGTAAGCAATCAAAGCGTTTTGATGCAATCCAGCGTGTTAGTCGAAACACACCTATAAACTTGTTCACAAATTCGGATGCTCCAGGAACACCGCGCTTCCATTTATCCCTAAGCCATTTTATTTTGGATCTTGCAATAAACAGGTTAGACATACTCTTGATCATCTAAAAATTAGTTGAAAAACTAACTAGTTTTTATTTCAAAACGAGTATTATGAGTCGAGACTTTTAAAATATCGCACGGCTATCGCCATATTCACAGAAATACTATATTCTTCTGTTCCTTAAGATGTTTTCACAAATTAAAACAAATGTCATTCGCTCATTCCCCATTAATTCATTTCATATCACTTTTATTGGGGGTTTGGTGGTGTATAAGTGCGGTGAATATGCGCTATGCAACTGTTATTCCGCATCTCGTATGGAACAAGGACAATTCGGATTATATTCATCAGGAGTGTCTCCATCTGTAAACTCTAGGAACCCCACACCTGCCTCAATTTGGTTCAGACAACAGGCCTTCGGATATTTTATCTCATCCCTTCCTCCCGAAGGTTGTATACTGTATAATAGTCTTCTCGCAGTACTTAATCCGCCTCTATCTCTTACGAAAGAAAAAATCTAATGTGTTCAATTCATATGCCTTTCTCCACCTGTTATGCAAACAAAGTTTTATTACAAAAAATCATTCATTTAACTATATCATACTAATCGAGATAAACATTAGCATAAATTGTCTTATTACTTGCTTCCTTGCAAGCGAAAAGGAAATAAGGGAATACTCTAGGCTAGTGCGATTATCAATTTCTTTAAAAGCAATTGAAATTCGGTTCTCTTCTCTATTCCCGCTAGTAAAACAAAAAGTTGAGAAAAGTTTCAGTTGTTCAAACATCTAAGTAGTTTACAAATTTGTAGTTTAAAACTGAAACCAATAACAAAGAATATCTCGGAAATATTTAACTCTACAAAAAAAAAAAAAAAAAAAAAGTATACGACATAAATTGTGTGTCTTAACGACCTCTATATTTTTTGTGTACTAAGTTTTTGTCTATCTATTACGGTTTATCAATTAACAAATGTCATCCAGAATGAAGCGATCTTCAGAGACTATTCCCAGAAAATTCAAGATATTTATTTTTTTTTGTCTCATGAAAATATTTTAAACAAATGGTATTTTTATAAAAATCATGAGAGTCATTTTCAAGAAACTCAAAATTTGCGGAAAATGTTCCATGTAAAGGACGGTTGGGGGGGGGAATTTTCTTTAAAATTTTCGTGTCGTATTCTTGGAAGCTAATGAACTTGAATACTAAGACTTTTCGTTTTTGAGTTATACTGCCCACAGACACACTCACTCATTCATTTACTCACTTATTCACTCACACATAAATACGTACCTACCTCAATTTTCTATTTTTTTATTCAGCGGGTCTCAAAACATGTATTTCCGGTGAAATATCGGTACATATTTTTTAGGTAGAATACAATACTGTGTACATACGTGCCAGAGAAAGTAAAATGCTAAGCTAATGTACAGGTTTGTGGTAGATTTAATTTTAAAAGATGTTTGTATTGTAAGCCTGCTAACAACGTACATTTTTAGGATTGTTTCATAAAATGTCCAAGAACTCCCAGGATACAAGAAACAAAATGTCGCAAACGCATAAGAACTACTATCTGTATATTTATGATTTTAATCAAAATGTGCTGCAGAAAAAAATTACAATTAGTCTCATTAGTCATTAGATTCACCCAAATTGTAGCCAGTTATAGCTTCAGGAATTGTCTTATTATTTCAGCCAGGAGCGCAAAATCCGCCATTATTCTGATACGCAAAGCCCCGTGTCATAGATTTGTGGCACGTAAAAGTACCTCAAGCCTGATAAAGAGGTTTCTGAGCAAAATTTCCGCACTTTCATCCCAATATAGAAAAGAACGCTAAGTACCATAGTGTTAAAGAGCGCCTGTAAATAAAACTCAATTTTATTCCTCTTTATAGCGATCATATATACAAATAAATATATAATCAGTTGTTATTTATGGTTTTCTTTGGAATCATTAATGCTATTATGAACAAAAATCAGGTATGATTTGGCTATACCTTTGGAGGCGCCCTTTAGGCCTGGCTGACACATAAATTCAGGCACTCATTAAATTAAAAATATGGAAGTCAATTCTTTTTAATGTGATTAAATGTGCTGCACTATACCGGCTGGCCCAACTGTCCCTTATTTGATATGTACGCTATGTGCGCTATTTTAAATTAAACCCAGTGAGTGGGGAACTGGATGAGCGAATTTCGTTTTACCCCTCTTGCTTATAGCAGAGACGGTGAGCGGGTTGCGCTCATTGAGAGGGGCAAAACGAATTTAGCTCTCGCCAGTTCTCCTCTGGCCGGATTTAATTTGAAACATCCCCGTCGAGTTCTGCAGCTCTTTTAATGCACGAAGGGTTATCTGTAAACATCAAATACGGAGCAGGTGTGCCGCTTGCCAAGTGTACTACAGTTGTGCTGTCACAAATATCTATAGTACACAAAAGTATGCAGTACTATGTTATGAGCTTACAAAGTCAATAATTAACTTCAAATGTAGTAATTAAATGCCATTCTCTGCAAGATCGTTGTGGCGTTTCCTTTTCAATCTACGATGTTCTCATGTGGTGGCATGTACAGGGGAAGCTGACAGATTTTGGTGAAGAATTTATAAATACAATAGGAGTAAAGGGTTGAACCTCAGTCGGTACACAGTGCAGGGTGTATTATGGACGAACCATGGAGCGTTCACTATTATATGCAACGCCCGATTTTGTATTGTTTGAACCCCTGTACTTGTGAATTTCAAGCTGAGCACCATATTGAGGATCCGTACATCCAAGTTGGTGATCCGGGAAAGATATATGGTCGTAATGGTGGAGGAGGTAATCCTTTAATAAGGTTTTATACTTCCTGAATTCTGTGTCTTATTCTTTGAATTAATGAAGTGGTATGAACGTTCCATGTGAGTTTGGTTCTAGTGTTATCCCAAAGCATCTAATTGTCTCAGCTTGTGGTACTGCTTCGCCTGCAAGCACGATTGCACATTCTTCTGCTTTTTCTTTGTACCGATCTTACTGTCTTGAAGTTTTAGAGAGGGCGGGGTTTCATGTGAATTCCCCACTTTGTTCATCATACGGTTATATTTAAATTTACATATATTTGTAAACGGTCAACCGAAGAGTTGTTTAGAAATTTGCTAAGCACTGCAAACTGTACTCTTGTTCGTAACATTATTCTTGACAAGTCTAGATATCATAAATTAAACATAGCAAAGGTGCTAACACATTCCCAAGTGGTACTCCATATCGTATGGATCGGAACTGAGATTGGTAAGTAAAGTAAAAGGTAGACGATGATGCACAAAGCTGCAGTGCTGCATAATTTCTTTTATAAAGTTGTAGGGTCTAGATTCGGTTGCCTTTGCATCTGGCAGAGGTCATACAATACATCTCTCCTACTGGACCAAGTTAATTCTTTTTGTTCTTTAACACCATAGTTTATGCTTTCTGGTTTGTTCGACTCAAGTATCACTAACGTCTTGGTCTATCGACATCTCTTCAACCACATGACCTATATTGAAATAATTTAGAGAGTAATCCATCTGGGCTCTTGAAACAGTGTCATTCCATTATTCACGTATTTATTGTAAGAGCCGTATCATGTTAACATAATTTCAGATATTTATTTTTTATTTATTAATAGTTTTAATTATCTAAAAAGGGAATATCTTGATGGCTCTCCATGATTTTTGCAGCCTCATATATAGCATGCATATACATCTTATCTTTCTATTATATTAGTAAAGATTTCAGTGCTAAAGCTGACATATATTAATGGGAAACAATTGAATAACGAAAAGAGTCCTGTTCCATTGATACTATTATGAATTCAAGCGAGCGGAGGTATTTCAAAGCATTCTTCTGTCATACTTGAAGTATCAAAAGACAGTAATTTTACTTTGAGATCGCTTAAAATAATATATATTGAAGGATCATTATGTGAGTTGGTAACTTTGGGGTTTGAGCAAAATATGTACCTATACTTAAAATAGAGGTTGTGTGTTCCTACTGCATAAAAGTAAGACAACGTAAGAAAAAACTATAAATATATTTAAATAGTTCAACGCCTACCTTGCACAAAGAAAAACACATGTACCCACAGAAGAATCTGCTACTTTTTCTCATAAATTTCGCATACTGTCAATATTTATTCCCTGGGGCAGAAGAGATTGACCTGTAGGAGGTAAATAAATACAAGGGATTGTTAAAATATATCAGCTTGCTATGCAAACACGAAATAAAATAATAATCTGATTCAGGAATACGAGGTCTGAATGTTTACAAACGCCTGGAGTTACGACAAATGACAAACAAAATAGAGCATGCAGTAAAAGAACAAAAGAAGACCTTGTTTCCGTTTATGTAATAGTAGGTCCTGCTTTTTGCTTATTGGATACAGCCTACATATCCATCCACAATTTCATCGAAGTTACGACAACTTTTTTTCACTAGGAAACTCCACAAGTTTGAGATAGTAGTGTGAAGCAGGTTTTGTAACTTCGTTCGATATCCTCACACCAACTTTGCAAATACAGTACATACAGTATGAATATACTGCAAGAGATTGCATGCGTGGACGGGTGGTCAGGAAGTTGGTTTCTTCCGGAGTACCCGGGTTCATTTTGCGAGGAGATTTATCTTTCATTAGGATTATTCCCTACTCTCCATAAAGTCTGGAAGAATGGAAGTCTGAAGTGTAGACGTGAGTATGAATGTGCATATGAAAATGAGATTTAAAATCTGATGCGTTACACTCACATTAATTTCTCTAGCTGCTCTATAAATAAACGTTTTACAAAAGATTATTCTTCTTTCTTCACCGTGCTAATCGAGATAAACATTAGTATTATTGCTTAGTTCCTTATAAGTAGAAGGGAACTAAAGGAATGCACTATGCAAAAGTGATTGTCAAATGTTTTAAAATCTGTTGTTATGTGATTGTCATTTCAAATCCTTCTTTGCTTAACCAGGAGTAGAACAACGTAAAAACGGTCACTTCCTGTCTGAGTAAAGTATGAGTACTTTACAATTGAAACCAATAACAAGGAATATCTCGGAAACGGTTACCTTCACAACAAAAACGTAAAGGACATAAATTGTGTGTTTTGACGAGATCTGCATATTTTATAGTAAGTTTTTGTGTATCTCTTACGGTTTAGCAGTCGAAAAAATTCATCCAAAATAAAGAGGTCTTCAGAGGCTATACCCAGAAAATTCAAGACATACATTTTATTTGAGATATTTAATATACGGGATTCTAATCAAAACCGTTAGTCATTTTTGAGAAAATCAACAATTTCCAAACATTTTTTATGTAAAGGGTAAGTTGTAGGATAATATAGGCAGCCTCTGCTGATGTTCTGGATCTACTTTAGCGATAATAAGGCTTAATTATCTTCTAAAAATAATTACCGACAAATGTTAATCAAAGGATGCTATAATTAACAAAACAAGCTTATCTTCGTTAGTAAACAAATTAATTGTAGGTATAAAATTAGATCAATGAATTTTGAAGCAATGCTTCTACGATATGTATTAGTTCTAGTATGATATCTTAAATAGTATATCAACTTTATCATTGGCGGGATATGATTTTCAATCTACTACTCTTCATCATTACCATTATTATTATTATTATTATTAGATATTATTATTTATGTCTGTCATCATCAGTGTGATAGGCCCTAGGACCTGTTCCGACTCAAAGATAATTCTTATCTTTAAGACAACCAACAGTTTGGTGAGTAATTCAAACTATGTTTACTTATTCTATTATCGTCCATACCTAATATGTGTTCAATCCACTTAGATTTTAAATTAGTTTTCATCCACGTTAAATATATTTACTATACTATTGATTCCATTATTATTTACTCGATCATTCTTAAAAACTGCTTTTCATTTGTTTCAATTGTCCGTCTGTCAGTTTATTTAATGACACATTTTCAGAACTACATAAACATAGGACAATTTAGTTGTAATTTATGTAATTGATGAGCAGCCTTTCGGAGTTCATTCTCTGAGCAAATAAAACCTGGTGTTATATCTGTGGTTATTAGAGTAACATTTGCAATAATTACATGACTTTATCGTACCATTTATTTCCAGATATTGTAGATACAATTTATTCATACAGCTTATTTTCAAATTACTTCGCTTTTCTTGTGATAAATATTCTGCAGAAGGAGTTTCTTGTAGCAATTTACATATTTATCGGTACATTTAAAATGTGGTTGAAATCCATACTAAATTAGACCTTAAACTAAGATTCTAAATTCCTTCAAATATACAGTATTTACACCAATCTCTACAATACGGAATATAAATTTACAGGTACACAAATTGAGCAAAATTTAACACGTCTACTTTTTCAAAATTAAGGGTAGTTTAAGCCTTGTAAATATTTATAAGCTGGTACTATACGATTTTAAACTTTATCAGTTAACGGCAATACTACAGTAACGCATTAATGTTATTAATTAAAAATCGGCGGGAGGAAATAAATATCTAGGTACATTTAAATTGCATTGACATTAAAATTGAACTACAACAATAATGGAATCCAGGCAGTGACCAAAACGTCGTTGATATATTTGAGGACTCATTCCAAACATTTGCTGTGTGGCGAAATGGTTTGTGATCTCACATTTTACTTAGAAATTTGGGTTTTCCTACTTCATCCGAAATTAACACTTTAATCCACAAATTAAACCTTAAATGATTAAACATACTTTTATTTATAGCTCGAAGAGTATAACTACACTTTTTATGAAGTGAGACATTAAAACATTTCAGGTTCAGTTCGACATGACCTGGAAATGCCAGGTTTAAGATACCGTCAGAAATTAAAACAATACAAATGCTGTCATTAAAATTAATAAACCTTGAGAAAACATAAACTTACAAAGCACTATAACACAACACTACATAAAGATAAAATCCTAAATACCTATACAGGCCTGCAAAATGCAAACTGTACACTGTTATTTAAATGCGAGAAAATAAGTGAAGGTGTCATATAAAGGATGGCAACAAATGCTAAGCGAATATTTAAGGATGAAAATTGTTTGAAATCGATAAAAATTTGAGAGCATTTTATACAGGGGGTTTATGAAAATATATTAGATTTTTAGGATTGTTTCTTAAAACGACTACTAAATACCAGAACACAGTGCACAAAATGTCTAGAATGGAATACAAGGCTCTAGGTATGCACCCATTTTGGAGCAGAATAAATATTGGTACTTGCCTGAGGATTTATTGCTTTCTCTAGTGCGTATTTACAACGTACGTAGTAGGTAGAGAAGGTGTACTCCCTGAATAAAAAACAAAAAACAAAAAAACAAAAAACACATTTTTAGAAATAATGTCAGTGCGTGTGTCTGTGTGTATGTGTCTGTGAACAGCATAGCTCAAAAACGAAAAGTCCTTTAAATACCTAACTTGGTATTTAAATCTAATACCTCCCAAAGAAATACCTCCCAAAGATGTGACATGAAGATTTTCAAGCAAATTCCCCCTGCCTAAACTACCCAACATGGAAACAACTTCGAACATTTTGATTTTCTCAAAAATGGCTCTAACCATGTCGATTAAAGTACCACATATTAAAGATATTTACATGACAAATAAAATGGGAGTAGCCTCTGAAGTCCTCTTCATTGTGAATGACTTTTGCATAGCTGATAAACTGTATCAGGTAGACAAAAGCTTACTACACAAAAAA
Organism: Hymenopus coronatus; assembly: GCA_030762935.1. Taxonomy (NCBI): domain Eukaryota; kingdom Metazoa; phylum Arthropoda; class Insecta; order Mantodea; family Hymenopodidae; genus Hymenopus; species Hymenopus coronatus. The sequence continues at coordinate 47,578,519 of CM060895.1, forward strand.
TGTAGATCTCCTCAAAACACACAATTTATGTCCATTGTATCTTTGTTGTAGAGCTAACCGTTTCCAAAATATTCCTTGTTATTGGTTTCAATTTTAAAATACTTATACTTTTCTCAAACAGGAAGCCGTCCGTGTTTCTTTCGATTTTCAATGGCAATCGCATAGCGACCGCTTTTAAAACATTTGACTATCCTTTAGCATTATATTCCCTTAACTCTCGTCTCTTATAAGGAGTCTAGTAATAGGATTCTGCTAATGTTTATCTTGATTAGCATGGTGTAGAAAAAATAATAATTTTTTGTATGAATTTTGTTTGCAGAACAGCTAGAGAAAGTCATGTGAATGGAAAGCTAAATTTTGTCGACACGCGTGGTCTTAGATAAGTGATATTAACGATAAGAGTGAGTCCATATACATCTTCCTCTCTTTTCAAATGAAGATACATACCTTCTTTATATTAAGAGAAACCCCCACCACGTTTATACATTTCAGCACACACAGAGAGAGAGAGAGAGAGAGAGAGAGAGAAAGAGAGAGAGAGAAAACTAAATCAGCCATACATTCAATCTACAACTTGTGAATTAAATAATGTGCGACATGTCTTGTACTGAAGGACCTGCTTATAATTCTACCTTGTATGACCTTTAGAATTGTAGTAGCGCCTTTATGATAGATGATAGTAACATGTCTCAATGAAACATTTTTGTAGCAGTAATATATTTTGTCGTTCCTATTCGAAACACGTGAAATAAAAAATTAGTAAAGTATCTATATCAATTGTGTGTCATTTTATGTTTTAAATAGTATTAATTAATTTTATTTCTTTACCGCTCGCGACATCAAACTTTCACTGCAATAAAACGTCGTTCGAGCGAACAGCATAACGCAAAAAGCAAGAGTTGAATAAATACAAAACAGACATTTAAGCTCAGCATCTTACAAAAACTACGCCTTACAAACAAAAGGTTTCTCTATTTAGGCTCAAGTGCCAAATTTGTATAAAATTATACCTCAATTTTTCTTCGATAAGCAAGTGAAGTCGTTTTCACTCTGGCGAATTTTGTATATTTTTATAATACTGAACCATAAGAAACAGGCGAAAAAAAATGTAGATCTGGTTAAATCCTCAATTTTCCAACTCTTTGTGGCATTAACCATTTCCAAGATATTTTTTATTAGTTTGTATTTTCAATGATTTTAGATTTTTTGAAATGCTGGAGTACTATTCATTTTATTTATCGTGATATCATGCAAAGAATATGGAATTTCACACCCAGCACATAACGACTTATAGTTACTTATAAAAATGTAACTTTCGCTTCCGGTTCCTGCATCCCCCATATACTTACATTGTTATATAGTGAAACAATTTCTACAAGTGTTTATCTCGATTAACAGGAAGTATATAGAAAAAAATCTGATGTGTTCCATTCACATGACTTTCTCTACATCTCTGTAACAAATTATTGTTAAAAACCTTATACTTCTATTTACTTCATGCTAATAGAGAAAAATTAGCAGAAATAGTCCTATTACTTGCTTCCTTGTAAGTAGAAGCGAAAAAAGAGAGTACCATAGATTAAATTGATAGTCAAAAGCTGGTTGGTGTGCACTGAAGTTCCTTTGTTTGTATGGACAGCATCGACAAATTCCTGTATGAGAAAAGTATAAGTTTTTCAAAGCAGAAACCAAAAACAGGGAATGTCACAAAAACGATGAGCTCCACGAAAAAAATGTATGTGACATAAATTGTGTGTTTTAACATCCTCTACATTTTTCTTGTTATAAGTGTTTGTCCATCTCTTACGGTTTAGTAGTCATTCAAAATTCAGTAAAATGCATCCAGAATAAAGTACGCTTCAGAGGCTATCCCAGAAAATTCAAGATATACATTTTATCTGTCAGGTAAATATCTTTAATATACGAAATTTTAATTAAAATCGTTAGAGCCATTTTTGAGAAAATCAAAATTTTCGAAAAAAGTTCCATGTAAAGGGTAGTTGGCGGTGGGGGGCTTTTTCCTCAAAATTTTCGTGTCGCATCTCTGGAATATACAAAACTTAAGTACCAAGTAGAAAATCAAAATTTTCGAAAGAGTTCCATGTAAAGGGTAGTTTGGGGTGGGGTATTTTTCTCAAAACCTGCGTGTCGCATCCCTGGAAGATACTAAACTTAAATACCAAGTTTGGTATTTTACCGACTTTTCGTTTTTGAGTTATCGTGTTCACAGACACACGGACACACTTACACACGGACCTTTTTCTGAAAATACTTTTTTTTGGATACAGGGGACCCTAAAACATACAGTTCCGGTGAAATCTCGGTATCGAATGTTTTGATGGAGTATGTACATAGTGCGTATAGAGAAAGTAATAAGCGATAGTAAATAAGGAAATCCATATGAATGTAACACACCACACACTTTTTTAAAATTATGTATTCAAAATTACATCCCTTTTTACTATCCCTTACATGGAAAAGTTTTCGTTAGTTTTGATTTTTTCAAAAATTGATTAAAATACCATTTAACCTATTTTCATGACAAATAAAATATATACCTTGTCCTCTTTAAGCGAACGAGTTTTGTATCGTAAGACATAAACAAAATGTTACTACACACAAATAGATTTCGTTAAAGCACATTTTTTATGTGAAATAAAATTGTTGCATTAACCATTTTAGTGAAATTTTCTGTATTTGCTTTGAATTTTCACATACTTTATACTTTTTCCAACTGAAAATCGCTATTCTTTCTTTGTCTTCATACAAAGAAAACAGAATTTCGAGTTCATCATATAACGACCGGCTTTGAAAAGATTTGACCATCTCTTTACTGTATTCTTATATTTCATACATCGAAGCTGTAATTGAGATGGAAGTTTATTTATATTAACAAGAATTATATTCTTCTCATCCAGAAGTACCGAGTTCGATTCACGGCTGGGGCGGGAATATTTTCTTTAACTAGAATCATTCCTTATTCCCCACAGAGCCAGTATGAATGTGGGAGTGAATATGTATGTGTGTGTCTGTTTAATAGCATAAACCGAAAAAGAAGAAATCTTACGGTTCAGCGAGCAAAACACCAGCAGTAGTTTCTTAAGTCAAAGCCCCTGCAATGACCCCCAAAGTTAAAGGAGACTACACAAATGAAAAAGAAGATTATGTATATTCATGAATAAGCTTTTGTATGAATTGTTTGTAGAAGAGTGAGTAGCAAAGTTATGTGAATGCAACACATCAGATTTTTTATTTTATTTCGGTTCACATTGTCATCGCATCTACACGATGTTAAAATTAGTGAGGCTCTCCTTTTCAAGTGCAAGAAGCAGCAAATTTTTACAGCTTGCCTTTACACAAAGGTATTTTGTAACTCCTATGAAAAGGAGGGGCCATTGTGATATTTTTCTGAAACCAGCCTAGTAAGAAACCAGCATAATTGTATCATTAGTCTGTACTGGTCCCATAATGCACTACAAACTGAAATTGTGATAGCCATAGTCATTGTTTTATCTATGATGTGACCTAGCAACGCCTGTAGGTCATTTTTTTGTCAGGGTGATATCTAAACACATACACAAGGTTTTAATGTGGTGAATATGTGAAATTTGGAAGATCCACAGTATCTAAAAGATCTTGTTGAAATTTATACACAATAATAGTGATAGCTGCATGTTTATTTAAATAATAAATTTTATTGTCTATTTTTCCCCTTCTTTTCTTGGGGGATAGCTTAACATCATTTAACCTGGTTGGTCATATTGGACGATGACTGAAACCGGTGAAATGATGTTCAAATATCTCGGGGTCCATGGAACTTAAAGTTATTCGACATTCGAAGATTCGAACTCGTAACCTCTTGAATGTGAGGCAGCACTTTTTAATCTTGCTACAGCTCATTGTATGGAAGAACTCTAAATATGGATAATCATAAAATAATAACAATCTTCTCTCACAATTATGTGTTTTGTCTACAACATATTGATATTTGGAAAATACATGGAAGATGATGCTGAACTGGCAAAAATAGCAAGCTCCAAGTTCCAATACCTCCCTATCTGCTTGACTCTATATCAAAGAGGGAAAATTTAATGAAGACACCATTCCAATTCACAAAGATGACGAAATTATGTCTCAAAGACCTGGTCATCAATTCGCTCCTCAGGAGCGAATTTCTTAAATAACTGAAACTTGTTAAGCAAACACTATTACATCAAACCAGAATGCGATTGAAACACTCGTTCAGTTGTTGATTCCGTGGTGCAGTCTACTCTCACAATTATGTGTTTTGCCGACTTCATATTGATATTTGAAAATACGTGGAAGTTACTGCTGAACTGGCAAAAATAGTAATCTCCAGGTTCGACGAATTGTTTATACTCATACCAATGCATCCTAATAGGATTGGTTTTATATTAAAGAATGTGAATTTATGAAGACACCATCATAATTAACAAAGATGACAAAATTATGTAACAAAAGCCTGGTCATGCAGTTTGCTCATTAGGAGTGAATTTATTAAATGAGCTGAAACTTGTTATGCAAGCACTATTACATCAGGTACAGAATACAATTGAAACGCTCGTCTATTCTTCGCTAATATAAGCCGACCAGAAATGTTCAGTTATACTAACTTCAGTTTCAGCACTATTACATCGTGGCTGAAACCACTCTCACACACTCAAAAAATATCTAACCACTGCTGATAGCATGTTGATGAGGGAGTGAAAGATATCTTTGGGAAGAAAAAATGCAACACGTCAATATTTGCAACAAAATGTAACAAATAACATTTGCAACAATGCGAGAGATTTGAATCTGAAACAAGACATACTTTATTGTATGCAGCACCTTATAGTACAAATGGATCTTCAAATCAAACTTCTCAACCAATCATCTTCCTGACGCTGTAAAGTCCTACAGGGACTGATGAATTCCGTCTATGCACCAAACTCCCATACAGAGCAAAAGTGAGCTCTTCAATGAATATACACCAGTAAATAAATGAATTAGACTAACTGAGGTATCCTGTGCAAAATGAACAGAAGTCATCACGATAATCATTAAAGTATTTTCTGTCCATTCTCTGCCGGGTAGATCCTGGGACAAAATCCTGTGTAGGCACTGCCATAAAAAGCATGAAATCCTTGTCCATATCCTGGGTACCTATCCATATAGTGAAGTGTACAGAAATCATTCTCAGTAAGGCACATGATCGACAACTGCTCCCAAAATCATGGATTTTCTGTTTACGAAAAGATCTTTGGTCTTGCCACCAGTGAGAGCAATAGGCGTAGACATCTAATCGCCTTCCGACCATCAAGAAAACAAGGTTTCATATTGGATCCTACTGGACCATTTGGATTCCATGGTGGGAAACCCGATGAAGCCAAAAGGGAAAATAAATCCGCTTATTTTCCAACGGTGAGTTATTCTAAAGACAAATATAAACAGGATAACTTTTCCATTCACGGCTTTTGGGTGTCCGGGATACACTCCTACATGCAGCTAAATTGTGTTGCTACACAGAACCTGAAACGGCACTCCTGTGTAATATTGCCATTACGGGAATACGGGGTTCTATTGTCATCTTTTGTAACCAGTAAGTCAACAGAAAATAACGTTTATATAACTCGTACATATTCATATTCAATATACAAACTGTTCCCTTCATACCTCCAACATTTTGATTAGTCATTGCTAACAAACTATACCAATTGGGAAATACTAAAAGAAAGCTAAACTCAAAGAATTTTTGTTTTATTAGTTAGAAGTTGGTTGTCTGTCACTTCGCTGGAATAGTGAGATAAAACAAATTAGCGACTCCATTGCAACGCACACAAACTATTTTCTAGCATGCAGAAATTAATAATCTCAGTTTAAAGTAATTACCTGAAAGAATATAAAGAAAGGGCATCTGATGGGAAAACAATTAAGTCTCAAGTTTCTGACGACTGAGAGTGCTAAGAAACAATTCGGAGGTTCTCGTTGACATGTTACAGAAGAAAAGATTGGAATAATCTGTGCAGGATTTCAGATAAGTTCTCAGAATCAATTCACCTAGCTCTTCTTGTGCCATAATTTAATGTTTTTTTTCATCAGGTACATCTCTTCCATATTCTCTCCGATAATTTCTTTGAACTATAATTATTGATTGCGTCTCTTCATACCAGAAAATAGATTATGCACATTGTTGCAGAGTTGTCATTCTGTGTCCTTATGAATATTGCACTGAAGAGAGGCTTCACTGACGCCATTTATCTCTTCCAATTCTCAGGCAAATTTTATTTTGGGAGCCAAACGTTAAAACGAAAACAAAATAGTCGTATTTAAATTTATTTATAAATGCTGTAAGGTTATGACAACGGATCCGTGGTCAAGTGATTAGTGCTCTGCCTCTTACCACAGTGGCCAGGTTTCAAACCTTGGAGACTATGTGGGATTTGTGGCTCACAAAGCGGCACCTGGGAGGGTTATCTCCGGTTTCTCCTGACTTTCATTTCATCAATTGCTCCATCATCACCGTTGTTATCATCCATTTAGCCTTCATTTCATATTATTCACTTCCCTCACTCTCATGCCTAGCTGCGGGCCGATCATTCATTCCGGATTCTTAATTCTATGATTAAACGTCACTGGCTCCTCAACAGGATTCTGAGTGAGTTCTCCATACTGAGAGGGTACGCCGACTAACCTAATTATTTTATTTTTATTATTGTTTTACTTTAAGCCTACTTATGGAAGAAGTTCTAATATATATACATATATATACATCTTTTTCTATAATAAGCCGTTTTTGAAATCTCTAAGATTTTCAGTTTGAAGTGTCATCATTAGCTTATACGATAAAGCGATTCTTATTTTTTCCGCATGACTAATATAGGCCTGACTTACGAATATGTGAACAGTTGTGGTTTATTCCTGTATTGTGCACGCAACCAGTTAAATATTTACCGAATAACTTATTTTAATATAATAATACATATATAGGGACATATAGCTGTATTGGGTAGAGCTACATCCGGTTAACACATTAGACTTCATTTAAATTAAGCAGTAACTTTTCTCGCCATATTATTTAAATATTTAAGTCCCTACTAATATGGCATTATCTATTCCATCCCTTAGTAAAATTTTCTTTTGGTATCCAAACGTTAAAGCGAACACAAATATAGTCATGTTTTAACTCTATTTATAAAATGCTGGAAGGTTATCGCAAATGCTACTATAAGAAATAAACCAACTAATAAATGAGAACTGTGCATGCGGTTTCATGAGTTGAGTACAGTATATTTTAAACTCTCGGCCTTCATATTAAGGTTTTTGTCCCCCTCTCCTGACTTAATTTTAGTGGCCTCGCAACTTTGCCCCGCAGATTTTTCACACGCATGAAACAGTTCCCGACCTGGATATGAGTTGAAATCTAACTTACAGTTGTTTGTATTAATATTCTGTTTAGTGTTGCTGTGTTAAGTTAAGAAAAAGTTTTCATGTATAGGAATAAAATAAAATATCTGCTGTGTTACTTTCACATGACCTTCTCTACAAATTCTTCAACAAAGTATTCTTCCAAAGGTTTATTCTTGTCTACTTCATGCTAATGGAGATCATCAGTTGTAGGAATGTTTACGTTCATTGTATGCAGAAGGGAAATAAAGTACACTAGACTATAGCGATAGGCAAACATTTTCAAGCGCCGCGAAGTGATAACCCTGAAAAGTTGCGGAGTAAACACAGTAACAGTGAGTGTTAAGGGGCATAATCTATGCAGTAACAAATGTTTTTTATCTAGATTATTTGAAGAAATAATTCTTTATACAGTGAGATTCTAAATATGTAGCAGAAATATTTATTATTTACGTCAAATTTATTTGTACTACGTGGTTTCAAACTTGCCCAAACTTGGAAAGGCACAAAAAACTAATATTAATGAGAAAAATGGTATATACATACAGATCGATTAGAGATGAAAACCCAGGCCCACTTTCAGATGATGGCTACAAAAGACAGCGGTCTGACAGAGACATCGTCTGTAGTGGTGAAAGGACTAACTAAATGTGTAGTTTATTGATGCTGAAAATATTGTTTCATAAACTTCTTTCATTTTAGTACCATATGGTTTTTAAGACTACTCGATACGGAATTGTCGGTAACATTTCGATTTTTTTTAATTATGGCGGAAAAATCCTCAGACGTTGTTGAATCAGTTAACAAGCTTTCATGGGGAGTTGAAATTGATTTGATTTCACTTATCGTATTGAATACTGCCTGGAAACATCGATTCAAATCGTACTCAATCTTGGATCCGATCCTCTTATAATGTAGGACGGATCGAAATATATTGCATGGAAACACCTCCATATTCAAATCGTTTTGGGTGGTAAAGAAACTCTTTTTCTGTTATATGTGTTGCACGCGGTAGTTATTTTTAATATATATTTTTAAATTCTTTGTGGTAGATTATAACAGAACCATTGTTCTATAGTTTGCAATGTGTTCTCAAATATAAGTATTTAACTTAAAAACCTGCAAATAATACACAGATAACAAATATATATTTAACATATTCGCCAAAGCAATTAAATTTGACCAACTTATATGGACGAATAAAACTATTCTCGAAACTTACGTATTCAAAACGATTTCCATTCCCCATGAATGAAATGGGTGAAATGAAACTCAAATGAGTCCGGGGTCCATGGACCTTAAAGTTAATCGACATTCATCTTCTCAGGACAAGAAAATGCCTCGGGAAAACTTTCCAGGTAACTTACAGTAATCGAGATTCGAGAGTCTCTTGTTGATATTTCGCTCTTTGAATTTTAGATTAGCTTACTGAAGATTTTTCACAGCATATTAATTCTCACATACACACTATCAAACTCAGTGCTAGTGCTTAAAAATAATAAAAGAAACATTTCCACTCCCGGCCGGGAATCAATTCGGATTTTCGAGTGAAGCTTCGGCCACGGAGGCAGTCTCGTAATATTGCTTTCTTGCATTTTTGTATTTTAAAATTCTCCTTAAGATGCAATTTTTGCCCAATTTCTTTGAGAGTTAGGTACTCTGTTGTTTGAAGGTGTATGAAGAGATTTAAAAAAGCCTTTAAGCTTAGTTGTGTCTTATAGTTTTAATAAAGTAATTCATATTTTATTTTAGGAATATTAAAACTATTACATGCTACTTGTTTTCACCTAATGCGGAAGAATTTTTAATGGATATTGTTTCATTGTTCATATATGAAATTTAATCGTTGTTTTGCTAATCGTCACAATACTCACTTTTAAACATTTAAAATGCTCACATTACTTTTCGCAGATATTTCACATGTAAATCAAATTTGTATTTTCTGAAAATTATTTTATTTGAAAGTGAAGTACGTACGCTATGGAAATTTATTTTTTATTATGCTGAAACAAAATTCTCGCAAAAATGTTAACAAATTGGTTGAAATGAATAGAAATTAGCCAAATTTACATATTCGTAAAACTATATAGGGTCTTTTTGTCCCTTAATAGCATTTAAATCTTTTTACTTAAAATCTAAATTCAATTTAATAAATATAAAAAGATCATCTTCATTTCTACCGCTAATAAAGAAATTTAAGGATGCAAGGAAGTTTTTACATAATGTGCATACACGCGAAGATAGTAGCAGACATGTTTCTTGGATTTCAGTCAAAGTTCTGTATGAACGCACCGTCACACAGTGCGGTGTGTATTCTGGCATCTCAAATGGGATATTAAAGACGACCTAATGCAAATAGCATTCCTCGTGTACAGGAACACTTATGTGACAGCAGACAAGCTGTCTTCCAATACACTGACGCAGGATAAAGCTTGACATTTGCACAGGTTTCGTAATCTGGGTAAGCAAAACATGTTTAGGCGTATGCCAAGCGAAATGATAACTGCCCCACCACTTAAAAAACAAAGACACAACGTGGGTGACAACATGCTGTAACTGCCATGCAAACTTTTATGAAACGTGTATTTACTTCTGCTTTGTTTTTTACCGCCCTTATGTTTTCCGGGGTTCTTTTGTAGGCATTGAATATCGAGTTTAAAGGAAGGTTAAAGGCGGAAGAGGTTACTTTTATTTGGCAAGTGTTTTTTATCCATTTCCCGTGCATGGTGTCATTGAAGAGAGTTGAATTTCCTACTGGTAACCTAACCTACTTATTTTTTGTCTGCTTTACTGCACATATATGCATTAATTATATTAAATCCTCTAACTTTTGACATGTTTATTATTCCACACCTAGAATATAATCCTTTTTATATTTCAACTTCACAACTTAAATCTTACCTGTCGGCGGCGCCCTGGCTGAGTTCTTAGAGGGCTCGTCCCTTTTCAAGGCGGCCTGGGTTTGATCCTAGAGGACCGCATGTGGGATTTGCGGTGGGCAAAGCGGCGTCTGGAAGGCTTTTCTCCGAGTACTCCGGTTTCCCCTGTCATTCATTCCACCCCTGCTCCATACTCACCTTTCCTTTTACCCATTTCACCGTCATTTCATATCATCTTCCTCGTTTTCGAACCAGGCTCTGTGATCCAGGGTCGTTTGCTCCGCAACAGGCATCTGACCCCAGGCTCTGGCTAGCAATTTCTGGGGTGTATAGGTTCTCCATATGAGGAGGGTAAACAGCGGTATAAGAAGAAATCCTACGTGTTACTTCCTTTATACTTCTTAATTTTTACTTTCATGCAGCGCCTAAATATGAGTTACAAGATATTATTTTTTAACCAAGCTTGGATCGCCAGTTCGCCACCAATATTAATGCTAGTGACCTTGCTACTGAAACCACCATGTTCAACATGTATTAGTAATTAATTTTACTATCGCATATTATTTCTATTATTGACTATCGTCCAAAAATGGTATGTAATACACATGCGTTGCGTTCATTGCGGAATCTCGGCAGTAGAAAACGTGTCCTCGTTCTCCGACCGCACCGTGACTCGTCTCTCACCAAGGTGGCCCAAGTTCGATCCCAGGTGACCGCATGTGGGATTTGTGGGGGACAAAGCGGCAAAGGGTTTTCTCCGGGTTCTCCTGTTTCCCCCACCAGCGCATTCCACCGGTGCTACATCTTCATACGGTGTTATATGTAGTAAAAGTGTGCGTTAAACACTTTAAAAAAATCCTCGTTCTCCAATGATGTTCTTATTGTACTTATTGATCGAAATATACTACAACAGCTCACTGAAGACGGCAGAGAAAACAAGTCATAAAAAAGCGGAACACATAATCATTGATATACGCGAGAAACAAGACGATTTTAAAATAGGATTTGTTACATTCTCATGACTTTTTTCTACATATTCCTCAACAAACTGTTCCAAAAACGCGTATTCTTCTATCGACTTCACGTTAATTGAAATACTAATTTGTATAAATACTTTTACTAGATATTTGCTTGTAGGTACAATGAGAACAGAGGAGTACACTAGGCTTAAGTTTAAGCGATAGTCAAAACTTTTAAGACCTGGTCGGTATGGGATTACATTTCAATTCCGTTTTCTTTACTTAACCAGAAGAAAGAAAGAAGCGAATAACAACTTCCCGTTTGAGACTTAAACAAATAACAAGGAATATATCGGAAATGGTTAACTCCACAAAACAAAGTGTGTTTGACATACATTGTGGTTCTGGCGAGATCCTCATTTTTGTGTAGTATATTTTTGTCTATCTCTTATAGTTTACAAGTTAGTAAAAGCCATCCATAATGAATAAGATTTCAGAGGCTATTCCCAGAAAATTCAAAATATAAATTTCACTGTATGAAAATGTCCTAAATATATGGTAATTTAATCAAAATCGTTTTTGAGAAAAAAATGTAAAGGGTAGTTGGCTTGAGGGATTTTCTTCAGAAACGTTATGCCACATCCTTGACAAATGTCTTAGAACTTAATAGAACTTAAAAGATCAAGTTAGGTATTTTACCGACTTTTCGTTTTTGAGTAATGCTGCTCACAGACACATACACACACGCGCAAGCGCGTAATTATTTTAAGACATTTTTATGAAAATAAAACGTACATCTTTAATTTTCTGGAAATAGCCTCAGAAGTCCATTAATCCTTAAGACTTTTGGATAATTGGTAAGAGATACACAACATCTTGATGCACAGAAAATTTTGATCTCGGTAAAACAGGCAATTATGTCCTTTACATACATATGTTGTGAAATTAATCTTTCCCAAATATTCTATATTATTGATTTCAATTTCCAAATACTTGTACATTCCTCAAATTGGAAGTTGTTATTCACTTATTTTTATCCGCCTTGCAGCGAGAACGGAATTTTGAGGCTATCATAGAGCGGGCGACAAGCTTTTAAAAGATTTGATCATCGCTTAATCTTAAGCCTATTGCATTCCGTTATTCTTATTGTAACTATAAGGAAATATGTAATAAAACAATGTTTGCTATAGTTTATCTCAATTAGCGTGAGACAGAAGAAAAAACATTTGCAAGAATAGTTTGCTGGAGAATTTGCAATATGCATTTATTACGTCAGCACGGTGTTTTACTTTCTCTACATGTTCTATGTACATAGTGTATAAGAAGGTCCCTTGTATCAAAAAAAAAAAAAAAAAAACTCATTTTCAGAAAGAGGTCCGTGTGCGTGTGTGTCCATGTGCCTATGAATACAATAATTCAAAAACAAAAAGTCTGTAAAATACCAAACTTGGTATATAAGTTTAGTATCTTCCAACAATGCGACACGAAGATTTTGAGGAAAATCATCCCATATTAAACTACCCTTTACATGGAACGATTTTCGAAAATTTTGATTTTCTCAAAAGTGGCTTTAACGATTTTGATTAAAATGCCGTATGCTAAAGATACTTACAAAACAAATAAAATGTATCCCTTGAAGACCTCTTTATTCTGGATGCATTTTGCCGGATTTTGCACAACTGGTGGTTAGTAAAAGATAGACAAAAACTTACTATACAACATTGTAGATCTCGTTGAAACATACAATTTGTGCCATATGCATTTTTTTTCGTGGAGTTGACCATTTTGAGATATTCCTTGTTATCGATTTCAGTTTTAAAATGCTTACACTTTTCACATACGGGAATTTGTCAACTGATAGCAATACAAATAAATTGATTTCATCCACATGGCAACCAGTTTTTAAAATATTTGACTGTCATTTTAACCTAGTGCATCCATTATTTCTCCCTTCTACTTAAAATCAAAACATTTTTGCTGATGTTTATCTCGATTAGCATGAAGTAGATAAAAGAATAAGCTTTTTTAACAATAATTTGTTTCAGAGATGTAACGAAAGTCGTGTGAATGGAACACATTAGATTTTCTTGAATATGCTTTTATTGAGTTGAGGGGATTATAACATGTATTTTGTGAACTATAGATACTTGTTCTGCTTACTATAGGAAAACGGTAGAGAATGTAAAGATGCATTTAGGTTACACAAAGTGTATTTTAATAAGGATTACATTTTCTTTAGTGTCTTTAAACTTTTGTAACTTTATGAACGTTAGTGACCTTGCCGAAGACTTCGTTTAAATGTAATGCTTTAAAGCTAATATTGTGTGCAGCTAATGCCCTTACTACTCACTGATCTTAGCTGCTGGTACTGCGACTGAATGGTCAAACCACTATGCAATGATGCAGACCTCAGTGGTGGTTGACTGCAAATGCAATTTGTAGCATGTGGGCAAGTTTCCCCCCATTGCTTTGGGCCCCAGTGTCTTCACTGTCACAATAATGACTACAGACTATTCATTCATGGAGTTGTTTATATGAGTGAAAAACAGAGGAGATGTACATGATGTTAAAATTGCTGATGTATCAACTTCTGTTCTTCTGCCCACTTTTCAGCAAACTCTTCTTACAAAAGCTAACTCTTCTATCTGCTTCATTTTATTCCATGTAAATAAATATTGAAAATGGCGTTATTACATATTGCATTGTGGTACCTACAATGGTAATACGAGGATGCAGCAAACTTAAGCGATAATCACATATTTTAAGAGCTGGTCGCTATTTGATGGTTTGAAATTCCGTAAATCTCCAACGGTTTACCAGTTTTACAAGTCATTCAGAATGAAGAGGACTTCAGAAGCAATTCCCAGGATGTTCAAAATATACATTTAGTTTGTTGTGCAAATATTAAAAGTTATTATATTTTAATTAAAAACATTACAGCCATTTTTGAGAACTAAAAATTTTCGAAAATAGCTACATGTAATCTGTAGCTCCGGATCGAGGGATTTTATTGAAAATCTTCGTGTCGCCTTCTACAAAGATGTTGAATTTAAATACAAAGTTTATAAGGTACCTAATACTATATTTAAAGTTATGCTGCTACACAGAATACAAAATTACCTATTATACGTGTCTAGTAGAAGGGATGTCCACAATACTGACATATCATCAAAGTTTTCCAACTGAAATAAATATAGGTGTTTTGTTACAAAAGTATTTATTTTCAACCTTCACAGCCTAAACTATAGTATTTAGCCAGCAGGGCATACAGTTTCAACCTGGTTTGCAGGATTTGGCGAAATTACTTTAAAATCTGAAAACTCTATTTACTCATATTTTCAACTCCTTAATTACAAATTTGCACCATTTTATTAACCTGGATAAAACTTGGTGTAGTTTTACTTTAAGTAGGAATGAGATGTGTAAACTATTCACGACTTTCAAAAACCATCACTATTTTCCATCTTTCACATAATGCATCCAAGCAATTCAGGGCAAGACAAATAATTATTAAGCATAAACATAATTTTCAAGCAATTTGAAATCAATATTATCTTCTTTTCTCATCATTTCTTTATGCACTTTTCTCCATTCTTTGTTTTTGTTTGTCGCATCCTCTTTTCCTTTTTAATTTCTCTACCATGAAAAATGTAGTAGGTAGAAATTCCAGAACGAGATTTAACCGTAAATATATGTCTTAAGACCCCCTGAATGTTCAAAGTAACATTTTTATTTTCTTTACCCATAATTGTAAATATTCGATACACCGGAAATACATTTTTGAGGTCTCCTGAATAAAACCTGAAACAGCATTTTAAGGAAACGTTCCGTGTGTGTGGTCGTGTTTTGGAGGGGGGGTGTGAACAGCATAACTCATAAACGAAAAGTCTATTACATACTAAACATAATATTTAATACTGTCTTGGTGGTCGAATGGTGTGTGAGCTGATCCGGAGATCCCGTGTACTATTTCTGCGGGTTGAGGAATTTTTCTTTACCCAGAATTAAACCCACCCCCCTCAGAGTCTGAAATATGAATGTAAAAGTGAATGCGCGTGCGTATAATAATATTAAATGATTAACCTAATGCCAATAACCTATAGATAATACAGAGTTTCACAAGTTAAAAGCTCCCGATATTAGCTTAGCAATTAAAGAGGACTATACAAATGAAACGAAATTAATTTTAAAAATGTTATTAAAGTTCAGCATCTTCTAAAGGATACATCTTGAGACTTTCGAGAAAATCACCTCAGCACAAGCAATAGTTTATAGGGAATATTTTTAGCAAATTTTGATTTTTCCAAAAAATGACTGTAAAGATTTTGATTTAAATACCATATGTAGAACTTTTTCATGGCATATAAATACACATCTCCAATTTCCTCGGAATAGACTCTGAAGTTTTCCTCATTCTGGATGAGTTTTGCAACCGTAAGCGATAGATAAAATCTTAGTACTCAACAAAATGTATATCTCGTTAAAGTACACAATTTATGTTAGATATATTTTTGGGGGATTAACTATTTCTGTGATATTCCTTGTTGTTGCTTTAAAATGTTCAGTACTTACACTTTTCTCAAATGGGTAATCGTCAATTTGTAAATCGATCCTCAATCTATTTATTATTATTATTTTATTATTATTATTATTTTATTATTATTTTATTATTATTATTATTATTATTTACTCCTGGCTATGCATAAGGAAGGGACATTCAATTACTATCGTTTTAACAAAAGGTATTTCTTTATTTCCATTATGTCTACAAAGAAGTAAGTAAAACGTTTATTTATGCTCTGTCGCGATTATAAGCTAGGATAATTAAGTAGATAGAACAATAAACGTTTTAGCAATACTTATTTTACATAATAGATAGAGAAAGTTATGTGAATGGAACACATCCGATTCTTTTGGCCCTTTCCTATTCTTCTCTTCTTTTTTTTCTATCATCTTCCTCTCCACTTCTCTTTTCTCTTTTGTATTTTTCCTCTCTTCTTTTTGTCTTCTTTACTCATCTTTTTGCTCTATTTTCCTGTATTTATCTTTCTCGTTGTATATATTTGTTTCTTTTCATTCTCTTCCCTCTTCTTCTGTCTTTTTCGTCTCTTCTTCTGTATGCTATTTTCCCCATTCCAGCTTTTATTTCATTTTACTTATGTTCCCATTTTTTCCCTATCTTCTTTTAGCGCCTGTACTCGTCTCTCTTTTACTCTCTGACGGCCACTCAGAAAAAGATTTTTTTCCCCGATTTGACGGTCGGTGGGCGAATGCTGGAGTGGTTACCCTTCTAACACGAATTTCCTTTCTTCTGTTTCATCTCATCTGTTCAGGGTATTAGAACCTGGCGACGGCGGTTAGTCTATTGAGGCAGGACGGTAAATTTTAATCAAAGGAAAGACCTCTGGCGGGTGCTGGGAGTCTTTCACTGACGCTTGGCGGGTGCTGGGAGTCATTTGTCTGTTCCCGGGGACCCAGGTTACGAGGCTGAAGGCAGAGGCTAATGGAGTCAGGATTGCTATCATGTTCGAATCGTTGCTATCGCACATCGTTGTTTGGATCTGGTCACTCTTCGGGTCTCCACTTCACCTTCCTCTTAAGGGTCACATTGGAAGCACAAAGGATCCATTTGATGCTGCTGTGTTCCAATTACTGTAGACCCCTCCGTCTGACTATTTCTAACTCCTCTGTTTTACTCTGTTCTCGTTTTCTCATTTCGTTTTCTCCGCCTTGCATCTCTTTGTTTTCTTCTTTCTTCTCTATATTATTCATTCCTCTCTTCTTTACTTGTCTTACCATAGTTGTTGAAACACTAAGAATGCTTTTTGAAAGAAAAATCGATTGCTTATTGTAGCAGTGCGTCAGTTTCAGTTGGCAATGCACTGGTAGGTTATACCTCTCATTTCCAACCCACCAACCTCATCCCTCTAATGCCTCTCAGTTTCATTTCTTTGGATCCTAAAACTGAGGTAATTCACTCTCACCTATTTTACGTGCAGTCATTTTCTGAACGGCTTGACATTCCTCATTGAAATGCCAGGCTCCAAAACTTACTTTGCATAATTCCTCTATTGCCGACAAAAATGAATTTGAGAAGTTTGCTTCTGAACTAATTGCCTGCCTACACTTTCAAATAAAGCGAAGCTGCAGAAAGCGAAAGCAAACTGTGAATGAAAACTGTATTTAATAATCGCAAGACATTTATGCTGTATATTTTATGTGGAGGGATATACATGGATGAACTGCGTTTGTTACTAGGAAAATTTTAATCCAAATTATTGTGGATATCATTTTTTTCCCCCCATAGATCACCATTATCAAAGTAAAGTAACATTAACAAAGCTTAAAGTAAGAGAAGTTAAAAAGCTTCAGTGACACCATAAAATGCTTTAAAGTTTATAAAGAACTATTTTGGAATGAATACAATATTCGAATCCTACATTATCGCCGCGTTATTATCAGTTTCTTCAATACTGATTATATATCCACGACTAACCTGTTAGGTAACGATTGATGTCTTGTTGCCACATTTCTAACGACAAAAAATGTCGAACAACCTGAATCATGAAACAAGCAACGCTCACGACACAACGTACACTCTGTTTCATATGACTTTGGCTCATATTTCTTCTCTGTCATGTGCATTCGTTACCTTTCGTGGAGTAGGTTGTTATGAGATTCAGACTAGTCTGTCATTTAGCATCCTATGGCTGAATGGTGTAGAGTACCCAATGAAGGGATAGGTTTCACTCCTACCACTAAGCATGCTAGGAGAAAATAGACCAGGACAGAACAAATACTCGCTTACTATGAGAGGGGCGATGGGGAACCTGTGGGATTTAGGGCCATCAAGGGTAATCGGGATGAAGTTGGGAAGCTTGCTAATAAAGAGGTGCGGAGAAATCCAGAGCCTTTGCTTACAAACTAGAGAAAGCTTTGATTTTGTTACTGGAGTTGATTGTCGAACTTTAATCCTTCCATTAAACTCACCTGGAAAGTGTGAATCTGCTGGTTGAAGCACATAGTGGAAAAGTACTAATGACCTTGGTACGACGTTCGACCGAGGTTCGTGTAGCACCGTTGAAAGATGATCTCCAAGAGCCTCTTTTCGCCTACTTGACAGGGTTTAAATAATTATTGTTATCCTTATATCAGCGTAAAGCTAATCAGACCCTGAAGCCATGAAGCCAACCCCGTTAGCGCAATGCTACACTCCCTTCAATATCGGCTGTTTAGTATAATATAAATTTGCTTCCAGTATATTCGAAGAAATTGTCAACTTTACATTTTCATATTTGATTCATATGAATCAAATATATTAGGTAATAGAGTTAATGCATCTAAAACGAGATAAATACTCAACATCAAGTAGGAGGATCCTTGTGTTTTAATTTGTCTCTCAAAATAATGAAAGCGCTTAGATCTAGCATAATATGTTTATCGTTTTTATTACCTAACCTTGCATTTCTAAAGTGTATATTAGCCATCAAAGGATAGGGGAGCTCGATAAAATCGTTTCAGCAGAGAAATGTTTAAGAAACAGGATGTAGTAGCAGAAACAAATGAACTGCCATAAAAAGATTTTGGAATAAAGGTATTATTGCACTCGTGCTCTTTTTTCTTCATTAACATTTACCGAGCGATGCCGCTTTTTAATCTAATGGGTACGACGATAAGACTCTCCTAGCGCCAATAAGATGAATGCCAAAGAGACTTTATAAAGAGAGCTCGTTTCACAGCCCTCTATACACACTTTAATTAATTTTCACCGATCTAAGGTTATTAGGACAACAAACGATGCATCGCGATGCAAAGAGTGACACTCAGATAATAATTATGCACATAAATGAATGAAATCCAGTGTGTAAGAATCTACCCCACCCTATCTCGAAAGCTCTCCCCCTTTCTTGCAACTTCTGTGCGGCTAACGTCATTTACGGCTTTCATTCGTGACGGAGGCTATAATTCGAGTCCGTGGAACGGATCCGAGCTGTATTTAACAGCCAGGGCCGCCGCAAGGTTCGTTCCCGCTGCTGACTCAAAGAATCGAAACTTTCGAAAACTTCAACTACTCTTGGAAGAATCCTAATCCTAAATCTTGGCCACACCAAGCACATAAATTAGTTCAAATAAATAAAACACGTTTTTATTATGATGGAGCAGGAGCAATATTCTTGCTTTTCAAGCAATGTTGGAAATAGCAGAGATGTTTTAAGGCTCTAAATCGTTAACACTGTGTGTATGAATTGTTTATTAAAAGAAGTGTGTGGAGACCCATTTTTATTACTTTAGGGCCTTCAGGTTCTATAACCATTAAAATTCAAAATATAATATTATAACAGTATTCCTATAGGTGCTCTTGTTAATAAAATTTATTTTTTCAGTATTTATTTTTTTCCAAATTATAATTTATAATTTTTGTCAAATTAATCAAATGTTTATTATATTTCACAGCAGTCAATATACACTTTCTCTAAACACACACACAAACCACACAATACTTCGATTTTCTATCACAAGTTTTCGCCTTAAAAAATTCAAATATGGAAAATTCACTATAAGCATTAGCGAACCTTAACTCCATTATAAGGCTTATAAATAGTATCAATTTGATTCAAATCTTTTGTACACCAGTTTTATCATATTCCTATTTATTTTGTTACTTCTATGTGTTCACGTATACAACTTCCTTAATGTATTAATAAGAGAAACCATTGCACTTTTTAATAATGTATACATGTATAAAACGTATTAGAAGTCCTTTCTCATCATTTACATTATTGAAGTAATCTTCCAACATCTAAGTTCATAGAATCCACAAACGTGTTCTTAAATATCATAAACATGTAATCTACTATATCCTATTTGAATAACCATTATCTATTCTCTTAATGCACGTATTTTTTGCATTTGTATGTGATCCATGTCCTTCATTACCGCCTTTTGGTTACGTTTCCTATGTCATTGAAGCTAAAAACGGCACTTCCTCGTCAGCACCCTCGAGATTTGATTTTATAAATGCTTCATAAAGATGAACACTAGCATCAGAAGCACACATTAAACAAATAATGAAATATGCTTTTTAGTAGTGGCGGTCTTGAACATCCACTCAGCACTTCACTGTATCGCGACATTACACATAACTTAATGGACCCCGCTTAAAGCATTCTTACACTCATTACTCGTTTACATCAAATTACTGATATACAAGTAGAATAGTCGATGCTAACATGCATTTTATTTTCACTACTATTTCGTGCAGTGAGTACAAAGGATATTGCATTCCACTAAAACATCGATTTCAAAACCACTGGAAATACATGCTCTAAGGACTCCGGAATCCAACAAATTACATACGATTGCTTAGAATTGTGTATGTATGAGTGTAAACACCATGACTCTAAAACGAAATGTGTGTCATATATCAAACAAGGTATTTAAGTTATCGATCTTCCAAGGGTACTAAACGAAGATTTTAAAAAAAAATCCCCTACCCCAAACTATCGTTTACTGGAAAACGTTTCGTTATTTTTCATTTTCTAAAAAATGGCTTAATGCTTTTGATTCAACTGTCATGTATAAAATATTTACTTACGTTACTAATTGTATTTTAATCTTGTTTTCTTTACGATTAGCTCTGTGAAATCATATTTATTCTGAATGAAGTATACCTTTGCTTAGCGCTAAACTGTAAGGGATAGAAAATACATGCAAAAGGTGCAATTGAAATTGAGTTTTTATTTAACTGTTGTAGTTCTCAACGTTCCTTCTATACTGGACATGAAAACCGCTTAATTTTGCTCAGGTGCCTCTTTATTAGATTTGACGTTCTTTTATGTGCTGTAAATCTACGACAAGGGAACATCGGCCTTACTTCCTCTACCGAGGGAAGTCATGATAAGGATTCTTAGGCCCGAAAAAAAAAAAAAATCCATTGCCCTCCGCCTGGTTTCAACTTGCGATCTAAGGCACCAGAGCCCACCATGTTACCCTTAGACCAAGGGGAACGATGCAAAAAATGCAGATTTCATTAAAGCACACAATTTAGACCAACTAATTTTTGCAGCATTGGTTATTTTCGAGATAATCATTGTTATTGGTTTATTTGGTCTGAATGTTAAAATATTTCGTACGTTTCTGCAATTGTAAGCTAACATTCGTTTTGTTCCTTGCATACTTCTTTTACTACAAGGAAATGTTTAATAAAACCATATTATTAGTTTTACCTATATTTAGTATGAAATAGATAGACGAATACGTTTTAGTTAGAATAACTTTAAGTGGGAATAATTTGTAGAAAATGAGGTAGAGAAAGTCGTGTGAATATAACGATTTCAGATAGGAAGCATCCTTTGTTTATAAAAATATGATGTGATGGACTAATGAAATTAGAGTTAACAATCCATTTGGTGATGTGAAATTATAATGAATTTAAAATAAAGTTTTGTAAATTGAAACCTCATTATTTTAACAAGGTTTTAATTAAAGCCATTTTACATTGTTTTATTTCAAAAACCCTCAGAATTACTTTAATGTGAATGTTGTTATGATAAAAAGAGATAAATCTCTGTCAGTTTAAACGATTAGCAGCAACATGGGACGTTAACTGTATTCCGTACAAAAAATTCTTTCCTTGTTCTTTTAAACAATTGTGAAAGTCGTGCGTACCAGCATCATATTTAATTTTTAAAAGTGCGTTGCATCTTCATAATTGCTGTTCCTTTTTCATCCTTGTCTAATAGACACAGAATATAAAATAGTGATATTTCCCTCCATCTTTTCTTTTCAAATGTCAAATACACATTATCATAAGTGGAAAACACCGCTTTGGAGCGGTACAACAAAGAATACTTTTGATGAAACCCACCATTTCATGAAGATCCTAGGCGTATCATGAAAAGCCGAGTAAACTGACAATGCGATCATATACTTTCTGCCGAGGTCCTTCATGGGACGACAGGAGGGGTACCTGCAACTAGGGCCGAGCACAGTGACCATTTTTATTTCTATAATGACTACTGAAAGGGAAAGTTCAGGGAGAGACTCGAATGGCGACCAGATCAAGATGTCGACGTGCGCAAATATGGACACGGTTCCTAGCGTTTCCAGTTTGAACGCATCCGACGCCAACCCTCCCCGCCTCGTGCTCTAACACCTAGCGGTACCCCTGGTTGGACCCTCTCAGAGGTGGGCCCCGGATGGGCAGTTCCAACCGACACCAAGGAAGAAACCTCTACAAAGCATACACCCACCATCCAGCCCCACCCCGCGGAACACCGTCGTTTGGTCCTGCAAATCTGAAACAGCTGACAATGAAGGAAACGATGGGTAGAATTCGTCGAGCGACCTGGGAAAACACGAAAAATTCATGGGTCAAAGTAGAAGGTCGCTCGAAATCGGAACCGGGACCTCCTAGAATGCGAATTGCACACTTAAAGCGGCACAACCTAACTTGGTGCAACTCTAACCTAACTCTGATCAAATCTAGCTAAACTAATCCAAGACAACTCAACCTAATCTAATCTGTGGGCTTTTGGAGGATGGTGTACTTCCATTTTTCATTATCCTCTTAGGATCCTCGCGAAATGACAGAGCTCAATTTACATGACTTTCTTTACTATTCTGCAAACAAACTACTCTTACAATGGATTATTCTTTTATTTACATCATGCTATTTGAGATAAATATTAGCGGAAATGGTCTTATTATTTTTAAGTAGAAAGGAAATAAGGGAATACACTAGGCTAAGGTGATAGTCAAATTTTTTCAAAGCTGGCGCTCTGGGATACAATAGAAATTGGATTCTTTTTGCATAGCAAGACGCAAAACAAAAGACATATGAGACGAATAACGACGTTGAGAAAAGTACAGTATTTTAAAATTGAAACTAATAACAGTACATTTGTATCTCGAATAAAATAAGCTCACAATGAAAATGTTTCTGACACAAATTATGTGTTTTGATGAAATCTAAGTTTTTGTGTAGTACTTTTGTCTATCTCTTAAGGCTTACCAGTTATGCAAAAACCATTTAGAATGAAAAATCCTGTTCCCAGAAAATTCAAGATACGTATAAATTTTGTTTGTCACATAAATACAACATTTTTATCAACATTGTTGGAGCCATTCCTTGTAAAGAATAGGCTGAAGTGGGAAGATTTTCTTGAAAATCTTTGTGTTGCATCCTTGGAAAATGTTGAAGATAAATATTCAAGTTTTGTATCTAACCGACTTTTCGTTTTTGAGTTATATTTTCACAGACATACATACACATACGCGCGCGCGGGCACGCAAATACGTACAAATACAAATGGACCTTCTTCTAAAAAGCTGATGTGTCAGTTCTTTCTACCCGTTCCAAAAACAAACAATTCTAACTAAACAGTTTTTATCTGCATCATAATATGGAGATAAACGCTAGCGAATCACTCTTCTTACTTGTAAGTAGGAGGGAAATAAGGGAATACTCTAGGCTAAAGCAATACTCAATCTTTTAAAATCTAACCGCAATGTGAAACAATTAAAATGCGGTTCACTTTGCAAGACAAGGAGTAAAGCAAAAGCGAGATGAAACGAAAGATGACTCCCGTTTGAGAAAAGTTAGAGTGTAAAACTCAAAGCGATAAAAAGGAACATCTCGGAAACATTTAATTCTACAAAAATATATATGAAATAAGTTGTGTTTTAACGAGATCTACATTTTTTTTTTTTTTTTTTTTTCCGCAGTAAGGTTTTGTCTATCTCTTACGGTTTACTGGTTACAAAAAACTTATCCAGAATAAAGAGGTCTTCAGAACCAATTCCCAGAAAATTCAAGATATAAATTTTGTTTTTCATGAATACATCATATATATATACCTTCTATGTACGTTATACTACGTGATAGAGAAAGTAAAACTGCTTTTTTTTTATTCGGGGAACTAGAAAACGATATTTTCAGTGAAATCTCAGTATCGTATTTTGGGTGTATTATATACGAAGTAGAGAAAGTAGAAATCTGATGTGTAACATTCTAAAAAAAAAAAAAAAAAAAAAAAAAGTTGCAAAACAAGGGGATGATTGCATATTTACACCAGGTTGCAATGAGCACAACCCTCTCACCGTCCCCGCTGATAATCAAGACGGCGAAAGCGAAGGTCACTCGCACCAGTTCTCCATTGGTGGGTTTTATCTTGATCTAGCCCCGTTGAGTTCTGCAACTCTTTTAAAACACGAAGAGATATCTGCACACGTCGAATATGGAGCAGTTGATCCATCAGGTAGGAGTCAAAATGTGTGGTAATATATCCCTCCCCGAATCACAGGTTGAGGCAGAGCTGATAATTCCCCACCCGCTTGTTTGCTAGTGGATTTTGGACTGTGGAAGGAAAACATTTGCCTTCCCCTCTCATCCAACCATTCTTTTCGAACTCTGCACATTCAAATGCTGCAAAACCTCCATTCGTTTTAATCAGTCGCGTCTAGTCTGCTGAAGGATATCGAATAAGAACTTTTGTCTGGTCTTACCTGTAGCCCAAATAAAGGCGCTTCGTGTTATGCGTAAAATAGTCACAAAACTACCTTGTCTCTTTATAATCTTAATCCGGTAAAAAGATGCAATCCCATTAAAACACCCAAGTTACCAACTTCCGAGATATTCATCTATTTGAATTTTCAATTAATATTATATACTTTTTCTTAAGTGCTAAGTCGTCATTCATTTGTTCCTCGCGATGTGATACAAACAATATAGCAGTTAAAAGTTCGTTTTTTTTTGTTTTTTTTTTTAATTTTTTTAAAGGATTTGACTATCATTTCAGTCCCCTGTTCCTACAACGAATTGTGTAACTAAATGTTTCTGCAAATGTTTATCAATTAACTTTAAGCAGATAGAAAAATAAGCTTTTGTAAAACTAGTTCTTAGAAGAGTAGGTAAAGAAAGTCATGTGAATGTAACGAATGCCCATTTTTTGTTAAATATTATTAATTATTGTTCAGAAACAAACTCACTGCCACACTCCCAGCTCCTTCAGAGTTAGTTAAAAAAAATCCTTAGTTAAAAAAATGGAGTGGAGACCCTTGGTTGAGAAGCCAGAACCTGACTAAATTTGCACAGTATTCATTAGGTTGGTATGACGGAGGGCACCGAACCAGTTAGATTATTGTACCTATCCCCTCGGCAGTGGGCGCCGCCATGAGTGGGAAGAGTTGAGAAAAAACATCGGGCGGCCGAAACCAGGAGTGACGGTGCATAAAAGACTACAGTTACCAGATCGAAACAGCCCGTTCAGATAGACATGTGTGACCCCACCCCGCACAGGTTCCAAATGCCTGCCGAATGCCGAGGGAAAGTCACATCCTTTTTCCCTGCGACGCCGCAAATAATCACCATTCCCGATACTTCCAATGCTGAAATAGATCAATGGGGTGAAAGATGAATGGAACGAAATGAAGGGACAGGAAATTCTGGGGATGAATTAAACCACTTTAGCATTCGCCATCGTCCCTGAAACCCCAGAAAAACCCATTGGTGAGGGTGTGTGTCGTCGGGGATTGAACCCGGGATCTCCGAATGCGACGCACACGCGTTACCACGGCGTTACCTCGGTCGCGGACATTGGAGGTAGCCCGAAATAATTTTGTGATGTGTGTTGCTGAAGTATAGAGATCAGCATTGTATAGGACGTCCTTTTTACTTTCTCTTCACGTACTATGTACATAATGTATAGAGAAGGTATTGTGTAGTACCCAATAATTTGATGCCGAGATTTCACCGGAAATACAAGTTTAGAGAACCCCTAAAAAAAGCATTTATAGAAAAATGTATGTGTGTGTGCCTGTCGTCTGTGGGCAGCATAGCCCAAAAACGAAAAGACCGTTAAGCACCACTTGATATTTAAGATCAGTGTCTTCCAGGGATGCGACACGAAGATTTTCAAGAAAATCCCCCCACTCCAACTACGCTTTACATGGAACATTTTTTCGAAAACTATGATTTTTTTTTTTCAAAAATGGCTCTAACGATTTTGATTAAAGTACCGTAGGTATGTTTAAGATATTTTAAGACAAATGAAATGTATGTCTTGGATTTTCTGGAAAGAGCCTCTGAAGACCTCTTCATTCTGGATGGCTTTTGCATAACAGGCAAACCATAACAAATACTCAAAAACTTACTGCCCAAAAAATCTAGATCTCATTAAAACATAAAATTTATGTTATATATTCTAGAGTTCACCGTTTTCGAGATATCCCGGATTATTGGTTTCAATTTTGGCCACTTCAACTTTTCTCAAACGGGAAGACATCTTCTCGTTTCTCGTTTGTTTATTCCTGGCAAGCAAAGAGAATGGAATTTCAATTGTTTCACATAGCGACCGGCTTTTAAAGGACGAGACCATCGCTTTAGCTTGTGCATTCCCTTATTTCCCTTGTACTTACAAGGAAACAAGTAATAAAACTAATTCTGCTTATGTTTATCTTGATTATCATGATGTAGCTAAAGCATTAATCTTTTCATTAAAATGTTTGTTTGCGAAACAGCTACAGAAAGTCATGTGAATGGAACACATCAGATTTTTTCCTTAAGAAATATTTCGGAAACTGCTCTCTTCCCAAGTACCAATTCGCTACTTCAATAGAATCACAAACACACCCTTTTTATGGAGCGAAACATTCTCGAAATCTAAATGCGAGAGACAAATGTTACTCTCTACACAAAGAGAGGTCACCTACAAATACCATTAGTGTACATCTCCTGTTGATTTTTTTCCTCCATAGCCATCTCCTAATGGATTCCTTTCTGTCACAATTAGTGACGCCTCTAGCATTTTGACCTGTATCACAGACCAGGTTTATGAAGGTAATAATTCTGCGTCTCAAATCCCACACACAGTTTCAACATCACATTTATATGAGCTTGCAATCCAAGTATTTTGATTTTTAATTCTATTTTATTTTTCGTCTCTTTTAACAACTTGGCATTTCGCGATGGAACTGTTCAGTAAGATAACTGTCCCCTGGGCAGTATTTTTTAACGTCTCATACTACCTTCACTTTGCGCCAAGCAGATGATGTTAGAGAGCCTAGCTGTTCTGCCATCTGTAGTCAGATGGCAAAGTGCAGCTAACCTTTAAAGGTCTCATCTCCTCACACCATACCTACCACTTGTCTCGCGACAAGCAGATGGGGTTAGGGGTTCCGTTCCAGTCTTCTACTTGCACTATCTATGGATATATGGCAGCGCATTCGTAATTATCATATGTTTTCATTTTTTGCTATTGTTTTAGACTAAATGTGGAACTTTGGGTCGTAGATTTAAATTTCCAATTCGTGTTTGCTTTAGCAACTGATGGAAACTACAGGAAGAAGAAGAAGAAAAAAACTAAAAAGAACCAGCCAGATTGGTAAGCTATAAGATTTGAATATAGGACCTCCCAAATGCGGGTCATATATGTCACCGCTTGAGCCATCCCTCTTAGTATCAAGTAGTTTTTTAATTCAGAAAGACGGATTCAGTAATTAGGCACGACAATGTAGTTAATCTGCATTTCGCAAACAAGTCTCTTCTCAGAGCCAATAGGTGAGCATTTCTGGACAGATCGCCTTCGGTATGTTACAGAGGAACAATCCTGTAACGGAGAAGCGCCTCTGTTGATATCCTAGGGGCGCTTGTTCAGATCTCGTTTGGATAAGATGGATATCTTCAGGGGTGTTACCTTATTCTAAGATGATAAATGATGGGAAAGGGTGTACAAGGGAGGGAAACACTTCGACCTACAGAGATCTATTGCGAGTATCACTCCCCCCTCCTCAGGAGGAAGGTATGAAATGAAGGAACTACATGAAACTACAAGCCATATAGACGCGCGGAAGTCCTTAGCATTTTCTGGCTCGAAGGCGACAATCATTAGTGATTACTAAAATAAATAAATAAATAAAAATCTGCAATACAGTATCTCGGTACCTAATTTCTAAATTTGGGGCATGCATTCCAAATCCTAATTCTTTTATGCACAAGTTTAATTTATACACCATGTATGATTATTTTACAGATATTAATTAAAGTAAACTACAAAAATAGAACAATATATTTCCGTTTCAATAATGTTCTTTTTTTCCTTTCTGTTTTCAAAATTTAGTGTTTAGCATTATTTATTATCCTTAATTGTTATAATTATTTATTTCATTTATTTACTTTTATTTAAACTATTTATGGCACTTTGTTATTTCATTTATTTTATGCATTGTATTATTCCTTATACCAGCGATAAGCTATATGTACCGGTTCCCAGCACATTTATTAACATCTAATATTATTTTATTTTCATTTATATGTGTATCATCATTCTGCTAATTATATAAATCTAATTAATAGAACATTCTAAGAATTTAAAACTCTAAACAATTTTATAATATAAGTAAAATTACATTTTGTTTAACTGTTACTTATAAGTATTATTTAACTTCATAAAAGTCACTAAAAGCAATATCAGTTCACTCCGTTTGTTTTGAGCGTTGAAATAATTTCACTTTATATTACAAGCATCTTTTAAATTATCAAAACAATGAAGTATCTAATTTAAAGTAATTTTATTGTGGACTACAATCTATACTTTTCACTCCCCATCACTTATAATAGTAAGTACATAATCGCTTTAGTAAACATAATTTTTCAATTATTTTGCATATTTTATGCGTATTTTACACTAACTATTTGGACTTTGTTTCCACTTCATGTTTTATAATAAGCTCTTAACACTTCACTGATAAAAAAGAACGATTTTTTCCCCTCTTCATGAAGTAAAGTAAAGCATTTAACGTTTATAATTTACTTGGCTTCGACGTTGTGTCGATTGGATGAACACATGGTCGCTCTTCGTCCTATCGCCGTGTTGTTGCTGCTCAGACCGAGAGAAAGCGATGAGCGACTCGTGCTACCTAGCAGGGTGTCCATGGAGAATACTTTCCTTGGAGAAAGTATACGCACCATCTGTCCGGAACCGCCTCTCCCAACGAAACCTAGAAACACACCTAAAAATGAGAGGGAAACGGAATGAAAGAAGATCGTAGTAGCTCAAAAACCACCCAGCATTCACTTACCAGCAAGAGAAAACCATGAAACCGCATAGTAAGAGCGGGTGATCGTCGAGAATCTGAAACTGGAAACTTAATGCGAGGTTCCCACGTTACCGCGAAGTCACCTCGCTCAGTCAAATAATGGCTATCTCTAAGCGCTCAATTAAGCTAAACGATGTTTAATTGCAAAGAAAGAAAACTTTTAGTATACTGCTTTATTTCTAGAAGAAGAAACAAGATGTAACATATTTCACTAAAAATTAAAATTAGTAATTCTAGAAACACATAAAATAAATTATATGCAACTCTTTGCAACTTTTTCCCTAATACAAATTTACGTACATGTTCCTTTAATGATGGTGCCCAGATTGGCCGACATTATAGCTTTTTGGGAAGAAATGGTATTATGCGTCGGTTTTTAAAAAAAATGGGAATATTTTTCTCAAAAAATGCGATTTCTGAGCAGTCGACTACTATTTCTATTTTTACCATTACTGAAACCGAAACAGCGATAATTTTCGATACACTTATAGTAAAATAAGTTATCAGTATATTATAATCCTTTCACTGTTTTGCCAATCTATGCTCGCAAACAAGGGCTGTGTAATACGATATGCTATGCTCAGTATTTTAAAACTGAAACCAATAACAAGGAGTATCTCAGAAATGGTCAACTTCACGAAAAAAATATGTATTTGACACAAATTGCGTGTTTTAAGGAGATCGACTTTTTTGTGTAGTAAATTTTTGTCTATTTGCAAAATTCCGGCAAAAATAATCAAGAATAAAGAGGGCTTCAGAGGCTATTCCCCGAAAATTCAAGATATGCATTTTATTTGTCTTGTAATGTTTTTTGATAGTCGGCATTTTAATCAAAATAGTTATTGCCATTTTTGAGAAAATCAAAAATTTTGAAATTTTTTACCCATATAAAGGGTAGTTTGGGGGGGATTTTCCTACAATCTTCGTGTCAGATCTTCGAAAGATACTACACCTAAATACTAAATGTGATATTTTACCGACCTTTCGTTTTTGAGTTATCGTGTTCACAGACACACGCGGACCTTTTTCTAAAATGTTTTATTTTTATACAGGGGACCCTAAAAGTATATTTCCTGTGAAAACTTATATGGAACTTCTAGATGGAGTGCAATACCTTCTCTATCTATGTATGTGTATAATGTGCTATGCAGAAAAAATAAAAACGTAAAACTATCCCAATAACTTGATGACTTGACTATCTTTACCTCTAAAAGACGAGAGAGCGCGCGCGCATGCACGCGCACGCACACACACACTCACATCTTACTCTCACTTTCTGTCTCACTCTTTTAAATATACTTATTAGATCCACCAGCACGAAGAGTGCTATACAGAATCAGGAAAATAATTAGAAATACATAGAATAGAAAGGAACGTGAATTGAGGTCCCTCTGTCGCACTTTAGCAGCTGAGTTGGATTATTCGGAGAACTATTAATCTTCATTGTAGGAACCACTATCAGAATATCTTGTGGAAACGACTCCCATCTGACAGATCCTCGCACAACGTCTTCCTAGGGAGAAATATATTGCTGCACCGGACACTGTGTCTATGGAAGAAGGAACGTGCCTGAGAATGAGATGGTATTGAGTCCTACTTCGCGATGAAGTTGGGCGTTGGGTATGAACCATGGTGCATTCAATATAACTCTGGTAACTCTTGCTGCTCCTCCCCAAACGGTGATAAAGGACGCAGAAGCAGAGAGTTGCACTGTGTGCACAAAGACGACCGGCGGTTGAGGATAGGGTAGAACGTGCGCGTTCTGGAATAAGCGACGTTTAACTTAGAGCTTATGTATCGTAATAATGCCAGGTAAGAGACAGACAAGGTGAACTCGAGAACACCGGACGGCTCCAGGGAATGGGACTATTTGCAGAATTATAGGAGGAAAGATAGTGCGTTGGCCTAAAGTTCATAGTTTCACATTTTCGGTGGTTAAATGAAATTCTTCACATTTTGATCCAAGTGAACAAGGTATTGAGACCAGTCTGTAAACGATGCGTTGCATAAGAAATATCATAATGAACAGTAAAAAGAGAGATATCACCTGTGTAGATCAACAGGTAGTAAATGTGGCATATCGCTGGTGAAGACATTGAATAAGAGGGGCGCTAGAATAAAACCTTGAAGCTATGCGTTTTTTGTTTGTTTGTTTGTTTGTTTTTTGGTAGTGTTCGCTTTTACTACTATGGCATCGCGGGCGACGATACTGTTGATGCATGAAATGAAGATGTACCGGTGGAATACAATGGCGAGGAAAACCGGAGAACCTGGAGGAAGCCCGCTCCTGCGCCGCTTTGTCCACCACAAATCCCACATGCAGTCGTCTGGGAGGGGCAAGTGGTCTAACCACTCGGCCACGGCACAGACTCTGCAGATCGCACAGTAGACAGTGCTGAACCAATGCGGATTTGGAGGCTGCGTCGTGAAAGGGAGCTTCGAATCAGGTTATAGAGATAATCAGGCAGGCCTGAGTGTCATGCACAGTCGAAAGATTGTTTAAAATCCAAGAATGCAGTAACTGTGTGCTGTCTATCTTTAAATTCATGTGCTATAGCTTTAGTTAATCGCAGTAACGGTTGTGCCGTAGAGTGACGCTGTCGAACCATATTGATGGGGTGAAATCATTGAAATATCCGTTAAGAATTGATATAACTGTTTATAGATAACATTTTTAAAGAGCTTGAAAAGTGGGTCACGGAAACTTATGTGTCGATAACTGGTGGATAAAGAAGGCTGGAATCCAGGTTTGGAAAGAACAATAATTTCAGTATATTTACACGTGGTGGGAAGATAGCCAAGGTGAAAGCGGTATTGAGTATGGCGGTTAAGCACGTGTGGCTTTGGGTGTATGGTATTTTAAAACAGCA
Organism: Hymenopus coronatus; assembly: GCA_030762935.1. NCBI lineage: Eukaryota > Metazoa > Arthropoda > Insecta > Mantodea > Hymenopodidae > Hymenopus > Hymenopus coronatus. Next base: position 47,610,730 of record CM060895.1, read on the forward strand.
TCGGGGATTAAATCATTAATTGGAGATTTTTTTTGATACGTTGTGAAGAAGCTAACGAAGTTCACGGGCCGACGTGCAGTGCATGCGTATTGGAACTGAGTAATAATTGCCAATCACCGCCTCAATTTTCTGAGTAGATACAGCCACTGGATTGGGCGTGAATGAGTTTTGAAAAGCAGCTTGCATTTCACGTTGTCACTATCGTAAACCTGAGTCTTGTTTTTTACAGGTGGCGTTATGGTAGGTTCTTGTATTACACGCCACAGAGAGTTGTCTTCTCGAGAGAGGTGACACGGGTATAGCCTGTGACGGCGGTATCACTTGTGTTGCTGTGTCTAAAAAGTTTTAACTACTAAGGGGTCACGGGGGAGTTCCGCGGATCGAGCGCATGGCAGAGTCCGTCATGTAATGCTATAAACAGTGGGCATTTATGCTGATGTGCCATTTATGTCATTAACACTAGACAATAGGTAACATTTATCAGACTTATTATAATTCACCTACTGTAATGTCAGCACTGCTATAATGGAGCATCGTGCATAATGAGTGAACACGTTCGTTTAACACACCACTGTACTATAACACTCGTTTAATGCACACTGATTTTCCGCAGTGCCTATCCATTGTATGACGTAATAGTGCGAGCGTTCGCCACCGACAACATGAGGTGAAACGGGTAATAGTGTCGATACCGCACGTATCAATGTTCATCTGGTCGCTGTCGGGTTTTCCTAATCAATTGACTTAATATGACGCTGCCAGGTCAATCTAGAGGTTTGCCACTCACATCGCATTTTGTGTTTGTCTTTCAAGAGGCCCAAGGTCGAGAGTTCAAACCTGGCGGAGGACGATGGATTTTTTTCCGCACGTAAAAGTCCTTAGTATGGTTTCCTTCGGAAGGGAAGTAAAGCCGTTGGTCCCGCGTAGTAGATTTACGGCACATAAAAAAAACCTCAACCCTGATAAAGAGGCATCTGAACAAAATAAAGCTGTATTTCATGCTCAGTATAGAATGGAACGCTGAGAACCACAGCAGTTAAAGAGCGTCCATAAATAAAACTCCATTTCCATTTCAAGAGACCCACGATCCTGAAGGGAAGCGCTTGGCGTTGAGGACCATTCGAGAAGGACCCATTTTGCAAGCTGCTTAAACTGATGTACTAGAAGAAGCGTGAAATAATGGACTGCAGTGTCAATCTCGGAACAGGTCTCTAGGCAACAAGCAGTATTCAATTCGAGAACTGTCACTGAAAGTGCCGGTCCCTATTGGCCACGCTCGCTAAAGTGGCTCGCTTTGGTGCTTCGTGGCTCAGGGGAACGTGGGTCCTTGGGCACGTGTGTTTATATGTTCGTGAAAGAAGGTGTGTATATGTGTGTGTTTAGCAAAAAAAAAAAAAAAAAAAAAAAAAAAAAAAAAAAAAAAAAAAAAACAATTAAACAGTAAAAAGGTTGGGAAATTGGAGAAAAAAAATAGCTAAGTTCACCAGTCCTTGAATTTTCTCTCTACTCTAAAGAAATTCAAATTGCACCATTGACATTGCCTTTTCTTTTCCAATTTCTCTGGTAAAATAATCTTACACCCAACTTATTGTTACGCCTGAGCTACTCCCACTAGTGACGTCCCATGACGTTTACCAGGAGACAGTCAGCCTAGCCTTGTAAAACACATTTCAGTGGCAATTATGTCTTCCTGTTATTGTCTAAATTTCTCTTTCATTACGGTTTCATGTACGATTTCCACGGGTCGAAGCGCTACAAGGCAAGCGTAGCACGAGCGTTTATTTTATTCCGTTATCCAGTTATACAAAAGGCAATTGTATTAAAATTGTTATATTTTTAAGTTTAATATACGTCAAGAACTTTAAAAACACAGAAATTAGATATACATAGAATTACTACTGTTAAACTTATTGGAGGCTTTAAAATGTTATCTGTGAAAAAATTCAAAACAGACAGTTAAATATTCAAGACGTCAATCAATTTCAAATGCGTAAAGTGAAGGAGTATGATAACAGCATACCAAGTCTGATAACGCTTATTTTCGAGTAAAATAAATTACGTATTAGTATTCGCTGTTAGTGTTTAACTCCATGGACCTGTTAAGTCCATAATTAGGTTGCACACCTCGTCGGTGATTCCACCCACATTTGCTAAACTTTTTTCGTGGGTAGATAATATAATTGTGAGGGTTTGGCATTACCTAATTTCCCTACCGTGATACAATGATTATCACCAAATACGTATAGTACGAGTTGATATAATTGATGATTAGTAATACGCAAATCTGCTGATATTACCATAAATGTTAAAGGTAGCATATAAATAGGATAGAAAATTATACTTGTTAATGCAGTGAGTTAACCGAAAAAGTTTCAATAAGATAATTGAACGGCTATCGTTGCTGAAAATGTTTAAACCCTAACTCTGCAGCAAGAGATTAAAGCCTTAGGCTAGGAGCACATCGATCATTAACTTCTGTCAGAGCCAAAAATCGCTACTAATCAGAGGAGAAAAACAGAATGTTTCAATTTACACAACAAATGCCTGAAGCAAGAGGAATTAATATGCTTCAAATTAATTCATCATGTAACAAAGCGGTGTTAATTTTTACACGTCTACTCAAAAGTTTCATTTATAAAGTTATTACTTTCTCGAGCACGTTTGTAAATACCTACATGTACCTACATTTTATGTCCAGATTTCATCGGAAATATACAGTTTGAGGTCACCTGAGTCCAAAAAAGACACTTTTAGAAAAAGGTCCGGTGTGTGTGTGTAGACAGCAGACCTCAAAAACGAAAACACCATTAAATATTTACATTCAGTATCTTCCACGGAATTTTTCAAGAAAATCCCCCCACCACAAACTACCCTTTACATGGAAACATTTTCGAACATTTTCTTTTTCTCAAAAATGGCTTACAGCTCAACGATTCTGAATGCCTGTTTCTCAATCAGCGCTTCATTGTTACGATGTGGTTACTTTGCTTGTTTTCTCTCTTTCCTTCTTTTCTCCTTATATCTGTTATTTAGATACACGTATGTTTACTTTCTTTGGCATCTATTTATAAGGAAGTGTTGGATTTCACATAAAAATTTAATATTCATATCGTACCGGAAATACATTATGAGGTTCCTAAATAAAAGAAAAATCTGACGTGTAACACTTACATGAATTTATCTATTCTCCAATAACCTATTCTTACAAAACCTTATTTTCTTTTTACTTCACGTATATCGATATAAAATTTGTAGAAATACTTTTATTTTATACTTTCTTGTAGATCGCAAGAATAAAGGAACACACTAGCTTTGTGATGTAACATTCCGTTCTCTTGCTTGCCCAAAGGAAGAAAGATGAATAACGATTTTGTATTTCATATATGTATAAGCAGTTTAAATTGATGTTGATACCTAGGAATACCTCGGAAACGGTTAATTCTAATATTTTATAATAAGTGTGAGATTTAATGAGATCTACGTGTGTAGTACGATTCTCTCTATTTCTTATGGTTTATGAGTTATGCAAAAGTCATTCAGAAAGAATAGGACTTCGTGATTATTCCCAGAAAATTCCAGTTGTACATTTATTTAGTGTAAAATTTAGTGTGCCTCTTTAGTGTGTGGGTAGCATGTCTGTCTCACATTCAAAAGGTCGCGAGTTCAAGTCTCGCTTAGGGTGAGGTACCCCGTATAAGGTATTCGGGGTTTTCCCTTATCCTGAGAAGACGAATGTCGAGCAACTTTAAGCACCATGGATCCCGAGATCATTTTAGCATCATTTTGCCGATCTCATTTATCGTTTGATATGACCAACCATGTTAAAAGGACGTTAAACTAAATAAAACAAAAAATCGTTAGAGGCAATTTTGAGAAAACCAAAAGTTTTGAAAAATGTTCCTAGTAACATTGTTTACGGTGATAGGGTATTCTTGAAAGTATTCGTGGACTTAAATATCAGGTTATATGCTTAACTATTTAACCGACCTCTTCCGTTTTCAATTAAAATTGGTCGCACCATCTCATTGTTGGTTTCCTAGTTCTGTCTTTCCATAAGCTACATAATTTAATGCTTGCCTTATTTGCTCTTCACCATTAACTTTTACTTATTCTACTATGAATACTAAGTAGGGGAAGAAGTATTTAACCAAAAAAAAAATAGATACGGAGGTTTCATCAGAAATATATTTGTTATGAGAACCCCTGAACCACCTTCTAAGTATTCCTGAAAAAAGTCCGCGCGCGCGTGTGTATGTGTGTGAATGCGTGAGCATTTGTATACCATGTGGCCCAACTACTCCGTATTTGATGGTTGCAGATATACCTTTGTGCAGAACTTAATGAGGCTATTTCAAGTTAAAGCCGACCAGTGGAGAACTGGCGAGCGTAATCAGCTCAACATCTCCGAAGATAAGCAAGAGGGGTAAAACTAAGTTCACTTAGCCAGTTCCCCGCTTTCCGGCGTTTACTTGAAATACACCCGTAAAGTTCTGCAACTCATGTTACTTATGAAGGGACATCTAAATGCATGAATAGCATAACTCTAAAACGAAAAGGCGGTTAGATATCAAACTGGTACGTTAAGTTCAGAATCTTGCAACGGTGGAACATGACGATTTCCAAGAAAATGCCTGCACCCCAAATTAATCTTTACATGGTAAATTTTTCGTTATATTTTATTTTAAAAATGAAGTAACGATTCTGTATAAAATGCTTTATATTGAAGCTATTTTCATAGCTATTAAAATGTTTATATTGCATTTTTGAAGAATTATTTCTGTATAGTTGGTAAAAACCCTAAGAGATAGACAAAACCTACTGCACAAATTCTCGTCAAAACACACAATTTATGTCAAAATAAAAATATTTATGGCATTGACCAATTTCAAGATATTCCTCATTGCTGGCTTCAAATGTCAAATGCTTTCCTAACTGCAAATTACTATTCTCCACCTCTCCTTTCTTTTCTTTTTGCTTCTTTTGCATGCTCATGGAAAGAAAACTGAATTTTAAATCCATGACATAGCGACCGGCGTCAGCTTATTGTGTTCTTCTTATTCTTATAACAAAATAAGTAAATGAATGAAGAACACTTTATATTTTTTAACGAATACATAAAAGATAAATTGAATTTAGTATATGGAAGTTTTTGTAAGAACAATTTGTTGAAGAACGGGTAGAAAGTTATGTAAATGTAACAGAACGGATTGTTATTCAATCTTTGTTTATAAAATGTATACATTTTTAATATGAAATCATATCACAAGTTTCGAAGCATGAATATTATTATCCGCATACAAATATTCGTGAAAAACTTCATTTTATTATCAACTGTTAGTATAAAAGCTACCGAGCGAGATGGCAACGATTGCGACTCGCATTCAGAATGTCCCGCCGTCCACCAAAACCGAGGGTTTTTCGCAGGTTTTCCCGGCCACTAGGCTGATGCCAAGTTGGATAATCTTATCTGCGAAGGTACTATCGCCCCTATCATAATTACATTTCATTTCCTTCTTCACTGCCATACCTAGCATTGGGCTGATCATCCATCATGGATATGCTATGATCCAGAGTCTGTTGTTCCTAAACAGGCTACATGCTCAAGGATTGGTTTATAAGTCCTTGGTGGTATAAGTTCTATATAGAGGAATTAGGGCTTACGAAAGGCGAAGAGAATAAATAGGAGCCGCTAAAAGTTAAGCGCAAAAGACAAAGTTTAGTCGCACTGTTTGAAGCTTATGCATGGGTGGACGTTAGAAAACCCGGCATACTACGGATGAAACGATCATTTGTAAAAATTAAGGGTAGAAGATATACAACTGACGTACGAATATTTTCTTTTGTAAATAAGACCGTTGAAGAATGGAATGAATTGCCTCTTGCAGCCTTTCAGATCTACCCTCTCACCTTAAAGAAGTTTAGTGGCAATTTAAAGATAATTAATTAAAGTAATTTTTATAAAGCAATTAAGGATCCCAAAAACTGTTCTGTAGCTATTAATGTTGAAGCTCCATAGTTACTGTTTATAAACATCTTGGTAATTGATACAAGTATCTCTATACTGAATAAGCAGTTAGGTATTTCAAAAGCCATGTATATGTTAGACGTATTACTATCATTAATTTGTATTTACTATTATTCATTTAAGATAATTATTTTAAATGATTTTGTACATTTAACTCTGCCACCAGGCAGCACCCAACAGCAAAGAATAAATACATAGACACACACACGGGCATTTTTCTAAAAAAAGTTTTTTTTTTAATTCAGGTGTCCCTTAAACATGTATTTCCGGTGAATTCTCGGTATCAAATTTTTGGGTACTCCACAATACCTTCTTTATACACTATAGTACGAGTAGGGAAAGTTAAACGGTCTAAACCAGGGGAAACCTGACCTTTACTCGACTAAACACGTGTGAACCTAGAATAAAAGTCGAGAGTACGAACCAATTTATATCATTCACCAACATACAGGATATGAACATTTTATTTTCATCATCTTCTATTTTCTTAAAAATGTTCCGCCATTATAAGTAGGGTTATTTCCATAACGTCTGTGAGCTACGCAAACCCGTTTTTTTTTTTTTTTTTTTACTCTATTTACTTCTTATGTAGTATATAGATAGAGAAGACGTTGCACTCCACCCAAAAATTCGATACCGAGATTTCACTGGGAATTCACTTTTAAGAGTCCCCTGTATCCAAATAAAGCATTTTTAGAAAAGGTTCCCGTGCACTTGTGTCGGTGTGTCTCTAAAAACGATAACTCAAATACGAAAAGTGGGTTAAATACCAAACCTGATCTCAAGTTCAGCGTCTTACAAGGATGTAGCACAAAGATTTTTGAAGAAAATCCCTACACCAAAAACCACCATTTCTATGGAAACATTTCGTAATTAATTAAATGCCATACATTAAACACATCTACTGACAAATAAAATCTATATCTTGAATTTTCTGGAAATAGGCTCCGAAGTCCTCTTCATTCTGAATGACTTTGCATAACTGGTAAACCCAAGAGATACTTCATAACAAATGCAGATCTCGTTGAAACCTTTTTAGGATCACAATTTATGCCATAAACTTTTTCTGTAGAGTTAGCGATCTCCCAAATATTCCTTGTTATTAGTTTCAATTTTAAAATATATATGTTTTTCTCAAACAGGAAGTCCAAATTCGTTTATCATTTGTTTTACTCCTGGCTACGCGAAGAGAACCTAATGTAAAAGTCAATCGCATAACGACAGCTTTTAAAAAAACTAAAGAACCGACCGTCAATCGCTTGGGCCTAATGTAATCCCTTAATTTCCCTTCACTTATATGGAACTACGTAAAAGAGTATTTCTGCTAATGTTTTATCTAGATCATGGCCGCGCCGTGGCCGAGTGGTTAGACCACTTGCCTCTCACCTAGACAGTTCTAGACTAGTTCGATCTCAAGCGACCGCATGTGAGATTTGTAGTGGACAAAGAGGCGTAGAGGCGGGTTTTCTCCGCGTTCGCCATCGAATTCTACCGGTGCTCCATCTTCATTTCACATATTAACAGCGTCATGGCCTGCGGTGTCACAAGTAGTAAAAGCGGGTGTTAAACACTACCAAAAATGTTTTTCTAGATTAGCATGAAGAAGAGACAAGCATAATGTTTTTAAGAAAGGTTTGCGTATCGAACTGATAGAGAAAGTGGATAGAACACATAAGATTTTTACTAACTCTATACGTACTATATACATACTGTATAGAGAAGGTATTGTAATTCACCCAAAAATTCGATACCGACATTTCACCGAAAATACATGTTTTGAGACTCCCTGAATCCAAAAAAAGCATTTTAAGACAAATGTCCGTGTGTGTCTGCCTGTGTGTATGTGTGTGTCTGTGGACAGCATAGCCCAGTTGAATACCAAACTTGGTATTTAAGTTTGGTATATTCCAAGGATGCGACACGAAGATTTTTAAGAAAATCCCCCCACCCCCAACTACCCTTTACATGGAACCTGTTTCGAAAACTTGATTTTCCTAAAAATGGTTCTAACGATTTTCATTAAAATATCGTATATTAAAGATATTTACCTAACAAATAAAATGTATATCTTGAATTTTCTGGGAATAGCCTCGAAGACTACTTTATTCTGGATCAATTTTACGGAATTTTGCATAACTGCTAAACCGCAAGAGATGGACAAAAACTTACCACACAAAAAATATAGAGCACATTAAAACATACAATTTATTTTATATACATTTTTTCGTGGAGTTTATCTTTTTATTTTCTTTTATATATATCCCTTGTTTTTGGTTTCAGCTCTGAAAAACTTATACTTTTCTCATACAAGAATTTGTTAACTCCTGTCCAAACAAACAAAGGAACTTCAGTCACATGGCAACCAGCTTTTGACTATCACTTTAACCTATGGTACTCCCTTATTTCGCTTCTACTTACAAGGAAGCAAGTAATAAGACTAATTCAGATAATATTTTCTCGATTAGCATGAAGTAAATAGAAGCATAAGCTTTTTAACAATAATTTGTTGTACAGATAAACACATGAACACGTCAGATTTTTTTTATATTGTATTGATCATTTTGAGGTCTTTCTGAATGAACTTGGTTCATGTCAAGGTCTCATAAGGATGCCTTCACAATAGGCTACGATTTCTAAATGTATCTCATATTAGAAATGTTTAACCAGAAAAACTGTTATGAACGTTAAAACGAGCTTGAACTCATTTGAGCTATCTTAGAGACGAAAAGACCAGCAGTGATTAGCATATGATAGCCATCGCAAAGGAAGGCGTCGACCAAATTACCCGGCATTCAGAGGCTGAAGTACGTCATCACCTCACCTCATTGACATGCACAGGTCCAGTCTTCCGCTAAACAGGTTATCGCGATGGTGTTCATGGCTTCTTACATGTTACTCAGACGTTTGTCCAGCCCCCACTTTAAACCATCGATCTTCTGCCCGGAAGTTAACACAGGTATGAATATATGGGCGTCAACTTCAAAATATATTCAATTTTTACTTCTCTATCACGTATGTACGTAGTTGGTAGTGAAGGTATTGCTTCCACCGAAAAATTCGATTTCGAGATTTCACCAGAAATATATGTTTTGAGACTCCCTGAATAAAAAAATTAATTTAAGAAATCTAATATATTGCACTCCCATAACTTTCTCTAGCTGTTCTACAAACAAACTTCTTACAGCAGATTATTCTTCTTTCTGCACAATGCTAATCGAGATAAATATTAGCAGAATGTTCTTATTACTTAGTACCTTACAATTAGAAGAGAACTAAGGGAATACACTAGGCTAAAGCGGTAGGCAAATGTTTTAAAGGTTGTCGTTATGTGATTGTCATTGTTAATCGCTTCTTTACTTGGCTAGGAGTAGAACAAAAGAAAAACGGACACTTCCTGTCTGAGAAAAGTTTAAGTACTGTACAATTGAAACCAATATGAAGGAGTGTGTTAGAAACGGCTACCTCCACAACAAAAATATAAAAAACGTAAATTGTGGGTTTTGACGAGATCTACATTTTTTTTTTTTTTTTTTTTTTTTTTTGTATAGTAGGTTTTCGTTTATCTCTTACAGTTTAGCTGTTAAGCAAAATTTGGTCAAATTCATGCAAAATAAAGAGGTCTTCAGACACTATTCCCAGCAAATTCAAGATACACATTTTATTTGGGATGTAAGTGTCTTTTATATATGGTATTTTAATCAAAATCGTTAGAGGCGCTTTTGACAAAATCAAAATTTTCGAAACTTTTTCCATGTAAAGGGTATTTTGCGGGGGGGGGGGATTTTCTTGAAAATCTTCATGTAGCATCCTTGGAAGACACTCAACCTAGATACCAAGTTTGGTATTTAACGGTCTTTTCGTTTCTGAGCTATGCTGTCCACACACACACACACACACACACACACACACACACACGGACCTTTTTCTTTTTTCGGACTCAGGGGACCCCAAAACATATATTTTGGGTGAAATCTCGACATCGAATTTTGGGTGGCATACAATAGGTGTCTTCTCTATCCACTATGTACATTGTACATACGGGGCTAGATAAAGTATAAAAGCATTTTACGAAAAAGTTCAGTGCGTGTGTGTATGTGTGTGTGTGAGTGTGTGTCTGGTGGACAACATAACTCAAAAAACGAAAAGTCCACTAAATACCAAACTTGGTTAAGTTTAGTATCTCCCATGGATGTGACACAATGATTTATAAGAAGAAAAAAAGCCCCCACCTCAAATTAACCACCCCGAACTACCCTCTGCATGGGAAAAAATTTGGAAAATTGTGATTTTCTCAAATCTGGCTCTAATAATTTTGATTAACATACCGTATAATAAAGATATTTACATGGCAAATAAAATCTATATCTTGCAGTTCCTGGGAATATCCTCAGAAGTTCTCCTCATTCAGAAAGAGTTTTGCATAACTGGTAAACTGTAAAAAATAGACAAAAACTTACTACACAAAAAATATAAACCTCAGCAAAACACACAATCTATGTCCCTTATGCTTTTGTTGTGGAACTAACCTTGTTATTGGTTTCAGTTTTAAAATACTTATAATACTCTCAGACAGTAAATCATCCGTATTTCTTTTTCTTTTTTTTTCTTTATTTCTTTCTTTTTGCTCATGGCATACAAAGAAAAAAATATTCCTACACATTCCCTGTTATTGGTTTCAATTTTAAAATACTTAAACTTTGCTCAGGTTGGATGTCGTTGTTCGCTTTCTTGGTGCAGGTAAAGCAAAGGGCACGAAATTTTAAAGATATCATATAGCGACCAACTCTGAAAGATGTTATTATCGCTCAAGACTAGTGTATCCCGTTATTCTCTTGTATGTGCACGAAAATGTGTAAGATTATGAAACATGTTATGTGGACTAACGTCAACAATATGCACTTTTAAGAATAGTTTGTTGAAGAATGAGTAGAGAATATCACACATCATATTCTCTTTCCCCCGGTTCAAGCTCAGAGAACGGTATTTCATGACATACTAGCTCTGATAGTATATTCGCATACTTAACGGCCAGCAGATGGGAAAGAGGGGGGAAACCCGGTACCTGCATCAAGCGGCACCCTTCCCCTTCCTGCAAGCGCTTCCTACGAATGGACTGTAAAAGATTTAACCATCGCCTACCGTAATCCTCTATTTCCATTATACCTAACAGGGAAATTTTTAGGAAATAAAAGCATTTATCCTACATATATTTGTAATAGACATCGTTGCTATGCCGTAACGATATAAGAAACCTTGGACTTTAATTCAAAGTAATAGTTATTAGCGCAACGGGCGGGATAAAATAAACAAAACTCACTCGTTGCTCCGGTAACGAGTGTAATAAAGTAAATAAATAAATGGTTGATAACTAAAAATGCTATATAACATTTTAACAGCAACATTAAACATTTTTATTCTTTAACTACATGAAAGTGAACTTGTTGTACATTACCATAGAAGTTAATACTTCCAAATGGATTACAAGCAGTAACATTACGTTCTCAACGTCCATCGTAAACTTAATCAATTTGAAACAAGCAACAATGAAAAAAAATCTGATGTGTTTCATTCACATAACTTTCTCTATATCTCTGCAACAAATTATTGATAGAAAGCTTATGCTTCTATTTACTTCATGTTAATCGAAAAAAAAAAAAAACAGTAGAAATAGTCTTATTACTTGCTTCCTTAAAAGTAGAAGCGAAATAGGGGAGTACCATAGACTAAAGTGATAGTCAAAAGCTGGTTGCTATGTGACTGAAGTTCCTTTGTTTGTGTGGACAGGAGTTGACAAATTCCTGTATGAGAAAAGTTTGTTTTTTAAAGCTGAAACCAAAAACAAGGAATATCTAAAAAAACGACCAGTTTCATGAAAAAATGTATATAACATAAATTGTGTGTTTTAACGTGCGCTACACTTTTTTATTTAGTAACTTTTTATCTATCTCTTACGGTTTAGGAGCTTTGCAAAATTCCATAAATTTCATCCAGAATAAAATAAGCTTCCGAGGCTATTCCCAGAAAATTGAAGATACACATTTTATTTGTCAGGTAAATATGTTTAATATACGATATTTTAATCAAAATCGTTAGAGCCATTTTTAAGAAAATCAATTTTTTTCGAAAAAAGTTCCATGTAAAGGGTAGTTTGGGGTGTGGAGATTTTTCTCAAAATCTTCGTGCCGTATCACTAGAAGATACTAAACTTAAATACCGAATTTGGTATTTTACCGACTTTTCGTTTTTGAGTTATCGTGTTCGCTTACACACGGACACACACACGGACCTTTTTCTGAAAATACTTTTTTTGGATATAGGGGACCCTAAAACATATATATCCGGTGAAATCTCGGTATTGACTTTTTTGGTGGAGTGCAACACCTTCTCTATACACTATGTACATAGTTCGTATAGAGAAAGTAATGAGTATTCATACATAGCCTAACATATTTTATAGCTATAAGACCTTTGGGTCGCGTTTTAAATTGTTCTACTCATGGATAAACTCTCTGTTTATCCACTTGCATAATAAATAACTATTATGCAAATGTTTATCTTGATTAATGTGAAGAACACAGAATAAGTGTTTTTTTCAGAATTCTTTGTTGAAAATGAGTGAAGAAAGTCATATGAATGTAACACATTTGATTTTTAAAAAAGGTTCGAGTGTGTGTGTGAACAGCATAAGCCAAATCGTTAACACCTACACAGCTGTGATCATTCTCCGATGTTACGTCATTCACTTATAATTTGTAGTTTTACAGATTTTGTAACCAGCTAGTTTCTTTCGGGAGGTTTGTGATGTATAAGCAGAAAAACAAGTCTTTGGCATATACAATTATAAGTGGACATGGATAACAGCAATAGTATCAACCAGACAAAGTACCACTTTTTTTTCCTTTTCTCTTTTAGATGTTGTTTATTGTTCGTTTTTTAATGTTGTTATTTCTTGTGTTTTCTTAGTAGTTTTATGTTGGTTACCAATAATTTATCCGACTTATGGTTGCCGTGCACTGACGGCTTCCTTTAATTAGCCAATGCATTGTCACCCTTTGTGTGACTTGGGCGTAATGTACCTACACGTTCCAATAATGACTTCTACTTCTGGAAATTTCTCGACACATTACTCACGGGTATTAAAAGAGGGACAACTTGGCAAGAGACTTCAGTTTTGACTGTGGAGTAATAGAGAAACAGCCGCAACACACTAGAAAACGTCGTAGCAGAGAGCGAAAAACTGAACTGCTGCACTGAATGAAGTCTTGACTGTAAGACTGTGATGAATCATAGTACATTAACGGATAATTATTGAGCTCACTGTTACTGTGTTATGTTGGGAGGTCGCGAAAGCCTAGATAGGTAATTATTTTTCTTATATTGACACTGTTCCAGCTATTACGACAATCATTGAGAAATATAATAATCTTGCAAGCTTTGTGGGCATTAAATTAAATAAAAATAATTAATCCTGTGAAATGGGATGGGATTTCGAATTCTAAACTGGACCTTGTGTTAAAGGTTTGCAGGTCCCCATCGCCGCGTTCGCTAAAGTGCCTAGCTTTGGTACTCTGTGACGTAGGGGATCGCGGGTTCGAATCTTGCCTTGGGCTTGGGTGTTTGTGTTCTTGTAAATGTGTATATATATCTGTAAAACTAATAGGAAAACAAACAGGAAACACAGGGAAAACAAAAAAAAAGGGTTTATCTGTCTCAAATTAGCTCGAAATCCGTGCATCCTGCGAGTGTACGTACGTAGGTTTTGAAATAATACTGCAAATATTCTCATTGACTTATACTGATATTAAATGATGTAGTCTCTTACGTTCCAAAGATTATTTCATCCCTTTCAACACAAGGGCTATCCGACTTATTACCACACTAGAAATCCAAAAGAAGGAAAACGTCGTTCCTGTACCTGGAATGACTGTTGCTTGGAGATTTTTGTGTAGATTCTCAGGGGTATGAGTATATTTCGAATTCTACCTAATTCCGGGTTGAAGATAGAGTTTAATGATGCAAGGATATATATGCGTAGGGAGAGACTTAAATTCCTGGAGTGCAACATTTGTTTCCTTTAAAAGCACCCTTTATCTCGGGCACGAATTTTAAAGGTTTACCGCTGGAAAAATGATACGGACGTTTAATTATAACCGTTACTACTTCTTTCCTTATCCCTCCGTTTTATGGGCCCTCCACCCACTTAATATACGGCTCTCAATTCTGTGTTAAGTTTTCAATGCGTGCTTTGCTTTTCTCTCTTTTTTGCAGCTTTACTAGCAGATTGCATCCTTTCCCTTTTTGGTGTGTTTCATCGTCTTCTCTCTCTTGTTCTTGCTTCAAAGACTTACTAGCTTTATGCTGCTGATTCTTTCTGAGCAAAACGCATGAACCATTTTAATTTCCTTTCCTCTGCTATCTCTGCTGTTGATCCCACGTTTAAATAATTGTTGCGTAACTAATGCCTAATGGTCATTAATTTTCCATCAATGCTTACTTATTTTGATTTATCCAACACTGTGCTTAAGATGAACAGAAAAACACTATTCTTGTTAGATGCGTCGTTCTGTCTTTCTGTCCACCCTTATGCACGAAATAACTCATGAAATATGGAGCTGGGGTGTGTATAGGTTTTTACGTTCTCTACCACGAACATAGCAAGTAGAGAAAGTATTGCATTTGACCCATAAATTCGATACCGAGATTTCACTGTAAATCCATGTTTGAGGACGTCCGAAACCAAAAGGAAAGACTGTAAAGTCCAAAAGTATGTCTATCTGTCAGTAAATAGCATAACTCAGAAGCAATAACTCAGTTGAATACCAACTTGATATTTAAGTCCAGCAACTTCCAAGGAAGACATTCAAGAAAATCTCCCACCCCAAACTACCATTTGCATACAGCTTTTTCAAAAATGTTTGTTTATCTCAAAAATGCGCTAACTTTTTACTTTCTCCATACGCACTATGTATAGAGAAAGTATTGCACTCCACCAAAAAATTCGATACCAAGATTTCACCGCAAATATATGTTTTAGGGTCCCCAATATCCAAAAAAAGCATTTTCACAAAAAGGTCCGTGTGTGTGAGTGTGTGTGTGTGTCCGTGTGTCTGTGAACACGATAACTCAAAAACAAAAGTCGGTAAAATACCAAACTTGGTATTTAAGTTTAGTATCTTCCAGGGATGCGACACGAAGACTTTGAGAAAAGTCTCCCCACCCCCAACTACCCTTTACATGGAACTTTTTTCGAAAATTTTGATTTTCTCAAAAATGGCTCTAACGATTTTGATTAAAATTTCGTATATTAAACATATTTACCTGACAAATAAAATGTATATCTTGAATTTTCTGGAATAGCCTCTGAAGAGTAGTTTATTCTGGATGAATTTTACTAAATTTTGAATAACTGCTAAACCGTAAGAGATGGACAAACATTTACTACACAAAAAATGTAGAGCACATTAAAACACACAATTTATGTTATATATATTTTTTTCGTGGAGTTCATCGTTTTTGTGACATTCCTTATTTTTGGTTTCTGCTATGAAAAACGTATACTTTTCTCATACGGGAACTCCTATCCATATAGACAAAGGAACTTCATTGACATAGCAACCAGCTTTTGACTATCACTTTAACCTTCAGTTGTCCCTTATTTCGCTTCTACTTACAAGGAAGCGAGTAATTAGACTATTTCTGCTATTTTTTTCTGATTAGCAGAAAGTAAATAAAAGTATAAGCTTTTTAAGAATAATTTGTTGCAGGGATATGGAGAAAGTCATGTGAATGGTACACATCAGATTTTTAATAAAATAACAAGTGTTTAAGATATTTTCATCGTAAATTAAATGTATATTTTTACTTTTCTGGGAATAACCTCTGATGTCCTCTGCATTCTGGATGGTTTTTGCATAACTAGTAAATTGTGAGAGATAGATAAAATCTTACTACAGGAAAAAATGTATATGTCTTTAAAACACAAAATTTATGTCAAATACAGGTTTCAACTTTAAAATACTTCTACATTTCTCGAATGACAATTCGTTATTAATTTTTCTTTCTCTTGGCCAATCAAAGATAACCGAATTTAAAAGTCATCACATAGCAATAAGCTCTTAAAAGATCTAGTATCGCTTTAACCATTTATCCGCATATCTACAAAGAAGTACGTAATAAACTTATCTCTGTAAATCTTTATCTCGATATACGTGAAGCAGAGAGAAAAATAAAGATTTATAAGAATTTTGATTACAGAATTGGTAGAGAAACTCATGTGAACGTAACGCATCTATTTTATAAAAATAAGAAACGTGTAGTAATATAAAATAGCTACTAGCTAGACAACAATCAGTTTATTTATTTTCAATGAAAATTTTATTGAATGAAATTTTACATATTTTGGCGAATCTCACTGAAAGGGAAGAATACAAAATTAATGATGTTTGGCTATGGCGATAGGAGTACTCTTAAGGAAGTTTGTGATTAATTTAATAAGTCGCATCCAAACAAATGGATAACCCAGTCCAAGGTAAAAAATTGTCAAGAAGTGCAGCAAAACGTGAAGAGTGAAGAATAAGGTAAAATCCGGGAATCCAAAATCTGTTGAAGAAATAAATACACTTTTAATATGCTATAAATTCTCAAGTTTTCATTTTAGAAAAAAATAGTTTTAAATAACACATTTTGATTTATTAAGGATTTTCGAATTTCTCAAATTTATACCAAGGTTCTATTTAAAATCCTAAAGTTCATTCCCTGGCCCCCACTTGGCGCTGTTCCTTATGCTTCCTAGCTTCAAATCGGAATAAAAAGAGTCAGGGGTTTACATTAATAATCAATTTAAAACTTATGGACAATATTTCTTCCTTTTGTTCACCTGTGTATTTCATTGTGATTAACTGTCCGGGACTACCTATATCCCTTCTATATACCTGTTCTCCTGATGCCAGAAGAATCCAGTGCTTACAATCACATTATGTGTTGTATTGGACGAACCATCTAATACTGTGCAAAATTAGGGATATTCACAACGAAACTTAACACAAGCATAAGGCAAGCATTGACGCTTTTTAATGTTAACTTTATGCAGGTGTTCACTTTGGCTGACGTTAACATAAACATGGTGATAAATTTATGGTATAAACGTAGAAGTTTGCATGTACACAAGAAACTAGGCATTCAAAGAGGGATTCTTCATACATCTCATCCACGTAATCATCATCTCATTTCAGATTCTCGTTAACTGCCTTTCTGTGTGACATCATGATCCAAGAATCACTGGAATATCCACAAATTAATTATGAGTAGAACAGCTCTGGGGAGCTGGTAAACGGCGGGGAAATGTGATGTCTCTCCATTCCACCAGAGCTGTGATCAAGACTGTTGTTCGGTATATAAAGTACATCAGAGGCGGAACTAATCAATTTAAAAATATGTCTTGTAGTCTTTCTTCCTCAAATAAGGCTTAACAAATATTTTTTTCGGGCGTACAGTACAACGCTGATCCTTTTCTCCACACCGATTTATCAATGCCAGGTTTAATTGTAAACACATAGAGACACAGTGTTAAAAGAAGAGTATATGTATAACTCTTAAAGTTTAATTTCGCAAAGAATTGTTCACGTGTGTATGTGGAAACAAACGTAGAAACAATAAGGCCTGCAAATGCTTTCAATTTGGGGTATGTGTTGGCTGGCAAATTTTATCATGGTGCCAGCCGTATTTCCCTGTTGTTTTATAGGAGTACGGCTCTACAATGTAATTAGCTCTAAATAAGACAGTTACAATTAGAGCACGGGTTGTTCTGGTAGTTGGATGCGTAGCAAAATAGTTGCATATATTTCACCATACTTATAATAATTTATATCAATAAAACGTAGCCACTATCGTTATTCGTAACGTACACAGCTAAACAGACACAGTGGAGTGGATGAGGAAGCGGTGACAATGTTTGCGCACCGTTTAAAGCAAGCTCCCCACTTTGAGTTAGGAGGCGCTTTTTGGTGAGTTTAACGCCCTTCAACAGACTAGATTTTGTTAATTTTAATACATATACATAATCTTATGGGCGGCGCCGTGGCCAACTGGTTAGACCGCTCGCCTCTTACCAAAGCAGCCAGGGTTCGATTCTGACTGTAGGATTTGTGGTGGATAAAGCGGCGTTTGGGGTTTTCTCTGGGTTTTCCACCATTCATTTCACCTGTTCCATAACCCATTTCACCGTTATTTCATATGATCCTTTTCCTCACGCTCATATCTCCATACGAGGAGAGTAAATAGCGAATGAAGATGAACTCTCAATGGCCTAAAGCCTTGCCGAGCCAAGGCCTGCAGTCCGACCGCTGCGTCCCCTACCTTTTCCCGCACAGCCGTTATCGAGGATGTGACGTGGTCAGCGCTTCAGGTCACTCCCAGCCGGTATATGTAGCCTCCTTAATCTAGAGTAGGTAGTTTTCAATCAAATAGCTCCTCAATTGGCCCCTCAGGGACCTAATGAGGCTGAGTGCACCCCGGGCCAAGTCTCAACTCCCCATGTAGATACCAGGAATTGAACTAGGTCTCCGGCTTTGTGTGCAGCTGCGCTACTGTCACGCTATGGATGCGACCGAATGAAGATGTAAATTGACATAGTTTGGATAGGTAGAGTCATACTAAAAAAATGAATGCCATAGCCGAGATTTGAACCACAGATCTCCCGGTCTCTAGCCGGTTCTGGTAACCACTGGGTTACAACTGCTTTTGTGAAAAACAATTATTAACATTAACATAATTTGTCGTAGGTGTACTGTCAGATGTCACTTCGCAGGCCGACATATTAGATCATCTGTTTAATGCTGTTTATTTTTCCGTTTGGTGTTAGGAATGAGAATATATGGCGTTAAGTTTTACATCATTGTCTTAATGCTTAATTCTCATTCTGAACGACCCCTTATTTGTATCAAGAAAATAAAACAGTGTAACAGAGATTTCTCTGAAACATTTGCCTGTTGAATAGAAAGTCTGTTCACCCGGTTGTCGCCGTCTATTTTCAGTAAGCTGATTTACTTGTTTTTCCTGATTGATTCTGAAGGCTCAAAGAAACAGGTACCTGGAGCTTATCTTAATCTCCTCCCCCTCTTTCGGATCTCATTTGTACTCACTCAAACAGATCCCCGCCAGCTTCACGCACTTCATCATAGCAACAGATGACAGTGAACGCTTATATCAGATCTTCAATCACTATCTGAGCTATTTGTGCTAAAATGAGCTACTTTTACTTTCGTGCGAAATTAACTCAGCAGTGGTGTGTGGGTTGAGAACTATTACACATAGTGACGTCAGAAAATATGTCTCCATTTTCAAAATTCTAACTACTAAACTAACGGAGAGAAAATTATATTTTTACTTTCTCTACTACGTATATATTACTTTTTCTACCACACAATTTGTATGTGAAGAGTAGATAGAAAAGGTATTGTATTCCACCCAGAAATCCGATATCGAAAATATGTGCTTTGAGGATTCCTGATTAAAAAATAACGTATTCTTGGGGGGGGGGGGGAAGTCCGTATATGTGTCTGTCTGTTTATGGACAGATAAGTCATATACATAGAATGTACGTTTAACTTCTAAGAATGTGACGTGAAGATTTTCAGGAAAATCCCCTCCCCCAAACTATTCTTGGCATGTAATATTTTTCGAAATTTGTTATTTTCTCAATTTTGATTCAAATACCATAGATTAAATATATATATATATATATATATATATATATATATATATATATATATTTGTAGACGGATTACTCTCTCCGTATGTAGGACTGACTCCCCCCTCCTAGAACTTGCAAGTGGGTGCCTAGGGGTCAGAAGCCTATTGGGGAGCAAACGCACGAAACCACAGAATGAAGAACCTGGAACGAGAGGTCGGCCCATAGCTAGGCAAGAGCTCGAGGAAGTGAATGATATGAAATGAAAGCGAAATGGATGATAGGACAGAATGATGGAGCAGTTGGTGAAATGAGTGGCGATGGAAACCAAAGGACCCGGAGAAAACCCGCCCAGACGCTTTTTCGTTCATCACAAATCCCACATGCGGGCACTTAATATACCCAGCCACCTAGTTGGGAGTCGAGCGCTCTAACTACTCTGCCACGCGCCACCTCAAATATATTTATATGAAAATAAAATGTATAACATGAATTTCTTGCGAATGACCTCTGAGATTTTCCTTTATTCTGAATGACTTTGGCATATTTAGAAAACCGTAAGATAGACGAAACTTACTATACCAAAAATGTAGATCTCATCAAAACACGTAATTTATGTCAAATACGACTTTGTTGTGGAGCTAACCATTTCCAAAATATTGCTTTTTAGGGTTTCTATTTATTATACTTTTCTCAAACAGGAAACCGTTCTTTATATTCTTGTTATCCTAGTAAAGCAAAGACAACGGAAATTCATGTCTCATTTCCTTTGTACAAGAAAATAGTATCGTAATGAAACCACTTGTTTATCTTGATAAGCATGATGTACATAAAAGAATAAAATGTTGTAAGAATAATAATTTGTAGCAGAATAGGTATAGAATGTCGTGTAAATGTAGCACTTTAGACTGTTTTTTCTAATGCTCGAGTTTTTACCACTACACAAGTTTATTTGTCCGACAATTAAATAACATGTCGTTGACATTGGGAATGATTATAGAAAATGCTCTACTAAATGCATATAAAATATCTTGTAAACATCACACATGCAAAAGTTGAAAATGAGAGTGAGTGTATGTCATCAGAGCTTTTATTCTGCAAAAGTGCTTGACTAACTTTGGTACGGTTAATTCTGCAGTTAACGCGTTGCGGAGCTACGGTCCAAATGTGCGAAACCGCTATTACGCATGTCGGTTTTATAAATGAACCGTGGGAACAGAGATAATTAATCCATTTTATCTCATTGTCTCTCTTTCACATGTCACCCAGCCACCTACATGAACATAACCTAGCAAATACAATTTTAAGCGTATTTATGCGGTTACAGTTGCATTAAATAATTATGGAAACACCACAACTGATCAGATAATGATGGTAATTGGATTCAACTCCCTTGAGATACAATGCATCAGTTTTCTGGTCTATCGAGGCCGAAAAAGAATCATATATTCATTGGTTAATTACTTTTAAATAAGATAATGCTTTAATTCCATTAAAACACTAATACTGCATAAATAAAACGCTAATAACAGTTGATTCATAACAACAGCCTCGTTGTACAGAAATTGTAATTGCGGCGTTTGTTCTACGCTATTGTTTAGAAAGACATTAATGATCTATTAGTTGACTATTCAGAGTAATTTTGTAGTTTTTCCCCTTAACAGCCATTCTAAATACTGAAGTAGCTCTGATGAATCTTTAAAATTAAACACATTTGTTATAGTTGTTATGCTAAAGAATTTTTGAGCATATTTAATTTGTATTCATTGAAATTATTTTATTCAATACACAATTAATTGAAGTTTAGAAATGATATTATTTTGCAATTATTTCCACTAAATTGTATCCAACATCCGAAAGGAAAACATCCACAACTGTCATAGGTTATATTTCCTTAATTATTTAATATTTATAAAAACATTGTTTACTCATTATCAGGGTTATAATAATAAATGTTCAATAAAATGCTTTAAAATAATTAATTCTTAATGTTTACTTTCCCCCGAAAACTATGACTTACTACACTTTTGCTAATTGCTCTTACTCATTAAATTTAGCTCCTCTGAACTTTTTAATAAATGTCAGTGGTATAGTGTTCTTAGTAGGAAGTTTAGAGCTCCGATTAAAAACAAGTGAAATGGTGCATTATTGCTGCTGCTTTAGCTCTAATGAGAAATTCGCAAAAGAACGGATAACTTCAGTATTGCATGAACGCGCACTTGATATTTGTAGGCGTTACAATTAGTAATGCACAGATTTTAAAATAGAATGATTTAATTGTGAGCAGAAAAAGGAATTTAAGTAGATAGATATTCATGAGCAACTTAGAGTTGTGCTTTAAAGGTGCTAATAATCAGCATTTAGTCCAAATATGTTTCTAACCTTCAATTACATGTCCTATGCATCTTCCATAAAGAAGAAGCAAGAAGGAAAGTTTAAATAAAGAATAAAAAGAAATAATATTGTTCCTTCAGCTTATTCAAAGGTACGCTCAAAGCACTTTGCTGAAAATTGCTTTGATGGGAGAAATTTGGAGGCTTGTGGTTGAAAACATACGCCCTTTAATTTCTCAGAGAATCTCATCCTTAAGGTTTTTAATAGCAAGCCTCCTGCAAAAAGACCTTTTGAAGGTGAGTATCGCTTCACATGACTTCTAATTACTATTTGCCCTCACTGATTCCCATATGCGATCCGTTATTTTGTTATTCTAGTATTACGGTTGCTTTGTTGTCACTTACTGGTTTGTTATAAACTGTTAGGGTCATAATCCGCAAAACGTAGTCTTAAGCCGTAAAGCGTAGCCGAAAGATTTTTTTTTATACGTAGAGGAGTGAAGTAGCCGCGGTCGAAGTCCGTGACTTGGAGCGACGACAGGTAGTAGCTAAAGGATCTGTGAAGCTAAACCTCCACAAGAAGAAGTCAAAACTTGGGCAATCTAGCTGATTTAAAATCTGGATATGTTAGTATTTTCAATACTTTTAAATTTGGATCGCCTATACAAATGTTGTCACTTTATTTTTTAAAATTCAGTTGAGAAATATTTTAAGGGTAGCTGCAGCCACCGGAGTCATTTATTAAATAATACAATTATATCATCTTAGTTTTATAGGAAATGGGTGCAAGTTACGTTAAATTTGGATCCAAGTAGAATCCCTAGAATTGTCCCTGCATGTTCATAAACATATACCTGTGCCTTATATGGAATGGGTCATTAATATTATGAGGACTAAACACATGAACTGGAGCAGAGAATCGTAAACGACCTCGTTGAGAAACTGTCAATTAACAGTTTGATTTTATAAATGGGTAATTAAGTCCAACTATAATTTAAATAGACGCAAAATATTCAGTTTCGAAATAAACACCACAACTTTCTGATTTTCTCTATTTTTCAAACCATGTTCTGCATTTAATATGTGACTTATGTACATCTTATTCATATAACACTTTAGAATAACTTTTATCGTGTCATTTTGTAATGAAATCCCTTTAAAACCTGACTCGTTCTATCCACAAGTCACGTGGTTTCGGACCGCTTCAATGTTGTTCCCACTCAGTAATGTACTGCGCATCTCTGTTAACACTCTATTCTAACTCTATGCTCCATCCATGCCCGTCGTCATCCGGGTCTGGTAGGCCTTATGGTCTCCGTGTCATTCCTCCTTACCAGGGGTCACGTAAGTCGCAAAGGGTCTACATTAGTCTACGTACGGTGCTTTGCCCCAGTGACTTAGATGCCTGTTCCTCTGATTATCCTAATCCCCGAATAAAAATAAAAAGCCTTTAGAAAAATATCGTGTGAATATCTGCCTTCTATACTAAATTTAAATACCAGGCTGAGTATTTTATCTCTGATAAAATCTCTGCATAGAATTGTTGTGGATTACAATACTTTATGGCTAGTATTGGCAGGTGGTAGAAAAAGTAATTTAATCAGATGAAAAAGAGCCCTGCATTTATAATCTACCTATCCAAATGATAATATTATTAATAATAATAATAATAATAATAATAACAATAATAATAATCCGCATTAAAATGGCTGCCTTATGAAGTGTAAAAAGCAACAAAAGAACTCTAAATGGTTTATATTATATTTCTAATACGCAAAGGAACAATTTATATCCCAAAGTAAAACTTTTCGCCATTGTTGGAATGTTTTAAAACTAATACGTCAAATTATAACAATGTATGCTGCTAATAATTTCGTCATGTTTTTGCTTTCACCTAGTTCACACATTTTGCTCTTCTGTGCTACCATCGAGTTTACAGAGGGTGTCGTAATTTTATGCTCACAAACCTCTTACTTGTAGCCGCTTCCGTTGCTTTACATTTCAGACAACACCTTAACTAAACAATCACATCTGTAAATATGTGTCGGTCTCTGTTAAGTGAAATATCTTATGCATTTTCTTTAATTATTGCATAAATCTCACTTAAAAGCGGGGATTAAGATGAACTTAATATAAGGCGAGGTTTAAGAAATAGCACGATATTAAATGTATAATTAGGACCCACTTAACGTAGCGGAAACCATTCTTATTGGTAGTCTTTTTATTAATCAAGCAACTGCTTCACGCCGATTGGTTATCGAATATTGAGCTAAACTTTGATCTATTGAGAGTTTAGGCCTTTGTTTTTTTTTACGTAATCTACCCTCAGAAACCGATCCAGGTTACAATACTATCCAATCAGTAATGTTTATTCTGATTTATAATTGTTTTTACTACAAATGGCACCGCAGGCGATGAACCTGATGAAACATGAAACGAAGAGAGATCACCGGTGGAATGCGATGGCGGGAGAAACCGGAGCACCCGGAGAAAACCCGCCCCTACGCCGTTGTATCCACCACAAATCCCACATATGGTCGTTTGTGATCGAACCCGGGCCACCTAGGTGACAGTTAAATGGTTTAACCACTCGGCCACGGCGCTGCTATGATGATTTATAGTTGTAATTGTTATTTTATTAACATGTATTGGAGCTCGCCCGTTATATCAACTTAACGTAACGGGAAGGTGGATTTTTTTTTTTTTTTTAACTTTTAGTACTTTAACCTAGTAGGGTGAATGAATGAACAAATGAATGAAATGAAATGAATACCATGCTCAGATAAGCCCGGGAAGATCAGTAAAAAACTTTCTCTGAGTAACTCATCCTAGCCGAAATTCGAACTCGGGACCTTTGAATGTGAGGCAGGCACTTTACTTCCGCGCCACATAGGCAGTTAAGGTAACGAATAGCATTGACAAAATTTTATCTAGGTCGCGTGAAGTCAGGTTAAATCGGCCCTCAATAGCTTCATTTAATACAATGAAATATTGCATTCTACCCAGAAACTCGATGATGAGATTCAATGGGAATTGCATGTTTTTGTAAATCCAATAAATCATTTTATGAAATAAAACGATGTATGTGAATAAAATAATTAAAAAAGAAAAGTCAGATATTCCAGACTAGTGTTTAAGGTCAGCATCTTTCAAAGATAGCCCCTGAATCAAAAAAAAAAAAAAAAAAAAAAAAAAAAACATATTTAGAAAATACCCCCTCCCCCAATACCCTTTACATGGAGCATTTTCGGAATTTTTTTATTTTCTCAAAAATGGCTCTAACGCTTTTCATTAGAATACCTTATGTTTAAGATTTGTTTATGACAAACAAATAGTATATCTTGAATTTTCTGGGAATAGCCTCTGAAGACTTCTTCATTTTTATATAACTGGCAAACCGTAAGATATATACAAAAACTTACTATACAAAAAATATGTAGATCTCATTAAAACAAAGAATTTATGTCATATAGAATTTTTTGAAGAGTTAACTGTTTTTGAGATATTTCGGATTATTGTTTTCAATTTTAAGCCGATTAAACTTCATCTTTCTTCTCATTTCTCGTTTATTTACATCTAGAAAGCAAAGAAATTGGAATTTCAATTGTTTTACATAGCGACCGGCTTTTAGAGGACGAGACTATCACTTTTCTTATTTCCCTTCTACCAATTCTGCCTATGCTATTCTTGATTAGCATGTTGTAAATGACAGATTAATGTTTTGAATAAAAGGTTTATTTGCCGAACAACTAGAGGGCATCATATGAATGGAACACATTAGATTTTTCCCCTTATACTTACAAGGGACCAAGTAATAAGCACAATTTCTGCTAGTGATTATCTCGATGTAGACAGAAGAATAAGCTTTTTAACAACAGTTTGTCACAGAGATGTAAAAAAAGTTGTGAATGGTACACATCAAACATTTTTCTCAAACACGGCTCTTATCATTTCGTGTTAAATTGCCGTATGTTTAACACTGTTTATTGTTCTTCTTCCACTATTTACCCATTTCGTACGGAGGACTTTCATCCCGAGGACTTACAAGCCAGCGACTGGGGTCAGATATCTGTTGAAGAACGAAGGACTCGATCAGCGAGAATAATCAGGATGGGCAATCACCCAGATGCCTGGATGAGAGCGAGGAACAAACATGATGTGCAACGACAGTAATATGAATGGGACGAAAGATGATTACGGAGTAAGTGTATTGAATGGCGAAGAAATCGGAAAACCGGGAGAAAATCCGACCAGACCCTGCATTGTTTATTAATTATCATGTATCCCAAATGTAGTCCCCTGGATTCGAACACGGCCCGTGAGAGGCAAGCGGCCCAACTACTCGGCCTGGGCACCACCTTTCAGATATTTACATCACTAATAAAATTAAGGCTTTAATGCTCTATGAACAGCTTGCAAAGCCTCCTTTAAGGGTTTTCGATTTTACTTTCTCCACTTAGTACGTAGTTCATAGCTAGAGAATGTATTGCACTCCATTCAAATATTTGATACCAGATTTCACTGAAAATACAGTTTAGGGTCTCCTTAATCCAAAAAATCTGATGAGTTTCATTCTCATGACTTTCTTTACATCTCTACAATAAATTATTGTTAAAAAGCTTATTCATCTATTTACTTAATCCTAATCGAGAAAAAATTAGTAGAAAGGGTCTTATTACTTGCTTCCTTGTAAGTAGAAGCGAAATAAGGGAGTACCGTAGGTTAAAGTGATAGTCAAAAGCTGGTTGCTATGTGACTGAAGTTCCTTTGTTTGTATGGACAGCAGTAGATAAATGCCTGTATGGGAAAAGTATGTTATAACGCTGAAAGTATCGCGGAATATCTCAAAAACGATCAACTCCACGAAAAAAAATGCATATAACATAAATTGTGTGTTTTAACGTGCTCTACATTTTTATGTGGTAAGTTTTTGTCCGTTAGAAAATTCAAAATATACATTTTATTTGTCAGATAAATAATCTTTAATATACGATATATTAATCAAAATCGTTACAGCCATTTATGAGAAAATCAAAATTTTCGGAAAAAGTTCCATGTAAAGGGTAGTTGGGGGTGGGGGATTTTCTTAAAAATCGTCGTGTCGCTTCCTTAGAAGATAACTTAAATACCCAAGTTTGGTACTCAACGGTCTTTTCATTTTGAGCTATGCTGTCCAGACACACACACACATGGACTTTATTCTGAAATGTTATTTTTGGATTCAGGGGGACCCAAGACGTGTATTTCCGATGAAATCTCGATATCGAGTTTTTGGGTGGAATGCAACACCTTCTCTATACACTATGTACATAGTACGTGCTGAGAAAGTAAAAAAGCATCTTCAGGAAAAAGATGTGTGTATGTGTGTGTGTGTGTGTGTGTGTGTGTGTGTGTGTCCGTGTCCGTGTCCATGACCGTTCATCCCTGTACTGGATAATTCAAAAACGAAAAGCTTAAGTATTTAATTTTAGTATCTTCCAAGGATGCGACACGACGATTTTTGAAGAAAATCCCCCACCCCAAACTACTCTTTGCATGGAAAAAGTTTAGAAAATTTTAATTTTCACAAAAAATAGCTCAAACGATTTCGATTAAAATCCCGTATATTAAAGATATTTACATAAAAATATAATGTATGTCTTGAATTTTCTGGGAAAAGTCTTTGAAGATCTCTTCATTCTAGGTAACCAGTAAACCGTAAGAGATAGTCAAAAGCTTACTACTTAAAAATGTATGTTTTCGTATTTATGTTGTATACATATTTTTTGATCATTTCCAATATATACCTTATTTGTTTCAGTTTTAAAATACTTAAAATTTTCTCATACGAAAGTTTGTCAACTAGTGACCATGCAAAAATAAACAGCAAACAAACAAAAGAATATCAATCATATAGCAATAGCTTTTAAAAGATTTGACTATCGCTTTAGCCTAGTGTGTTTCCTTATTTCCCTTATGTTTATCCAGTGTAGGAATAACTGGAACGATTATTGAAGCAATAGATAATTTTGTACGAAATGGAGTCTAAGAATTAATGTAAGTAAAACAAAAATTATGGTATTTAAAAGGGATAAAACGTAATGAAGATATGAGAAATGATAGGTACTGGCAAGGAAGAGAAGTTGAGGTGGTCCATAAATTGGTTATTCGAGAGTACGATTAAGTAGGTATGGTTGGAGCAAAGGAGATTGATACTGGCTAACGGTAACATTCCGCTAAATGCTATCAAAACATGTTTATACAACTTACCAGGAGTTCAAATAAAATGATAGTTTACACAGCCGTAGTGGAGGCAAAAATGCTCTATGGTATGGAGAAATGGGGCTTAGAGGAAAGGGCCACAAGTAGGGATGTGATCCATAGAAACATTTTCAAGTAATTTGTGGATCCGCCAAGAGCTTTGCCAAATGGAGTGGCACATGCAGAATTAGGAAGATTGGGAACAAGAGGGAAAATCGTGGAAAGAGTGCTAAAATATTGGGCAAAGATTAGAAAAGTTGATGAAAACTAAAGTATCAAAACGATTCATGGCTAAATAAGATAAAGACATTTATTCTGAAAATTGGTTTTAGAGATGTGTGGAAAGCTAAGGAATTACAAAATCGATTGTGGAGAAAAATCAGATTAGGAAGGAAGATATTGAAAAACAACAAAGAATAGCGAGTTTCAATTCGAAATGCTCATTGGCAATGCATAGAGAAATGAAAGTGGTTTGGAATAGGGAAAGCTACTTTGATACACGTGATAAGGCAGCGAGAGAAGGTTTTGCATGGACTGGAACAGTAGTGGTGAAAGTGAAGTGTTTGAGAGGAGAGAGTGATTTGGAGAAACGCCCCTTGTCACCTGAAGGATAAAGAATGGCATATGGTTTTAGAATGTTAAGAAACATGATGCTCAGGAAGAGTATAGGTAAAATGGAATGGGCAACATTACCAAAATAAATTCAAATCTAAGAGGCATTCTAATTGGAAACTTTTGGGTACAGTAAGATCAAATAGTTAAAGAAGCTCTATAAGCGGGACGAAGAAAATTAAATGATAGTATGTATTTTAAGATATTAGTAGCAGCCAATAGCTCGACAACCTTATTGTTTTGAGTTTGTTGGGCGCCAGGGTACACAACAACTCAGTGTAGTGAGAAGTAAAGCTCTGTTTTGGGTTCCGAAGCACACAGTTACGAACATAGACAGCAGTCAGCGGTATAAGGAGAGGGTAGCGGGAAGGGGAAGTGTAGACAAGCACAATTTGAGGTATAATGTGCTCCAAAAGTAGCTCATTACACGTATTGATATTATATGCATCGTTCTAATTCATAAATTAACACAACAATTATTTCATAATACAAGTACATAAACACCTTGTGCATTTTCAAATAAATATGTAAAGCTTGATACAAAAAATAAGGATAGTGCGAGTGTGAGGAGCTTCAAAATGACAGCGAACATAAATCAACCAGACTCAGTCAGAATACATTGCGGTGAATCACAAAATATACACTGTATTAAAAGAAAGACTCTCCTGTCACTCGAAATATGTTTGAATCATCCACAAATTTGTTCAGTGTCGAACGCCTACCCTTTCGTAATTTCGATATTTTTCCATCTGTATTCACTGGTTTATCTTACAAGAACTGAACGATGGCCATAGTGCTCGTAACGGGCTGTAGATACCGCGCTTACTCATCACATCATAGTTACATCATTCCGGCAATTTCGTGGGTCTGAACCGAGCTCTAGTGATAAGTACAGGAATGTATACTAATTTGTGAAACTTATGGAAGTTAAATTATTATTATTATTATTATTATTATTATTATTATTATTATTATTATTATTATTATTATTATTATTATTATTATCATCATCATCATCAATAATAATAATAATAAAGTTCCCTTCTGCTTGCAAGGTACTAAATAATAAGACTATGTTAGATAATTTTAATTGTATACCCACAGAAACCCTGTGTAGGACAGGAGTTGGATAGGTAGAGTCAGACTGAAACATTAAATGTCATAGCCGGATTTGAACCACGGATCTCCCAGTCTCTAGCCGGTTGCTCTACCACTGAGCTACCATGACAACATGCCGGCATAGCATTAAATTTCTCAACTGACTCGCATGTTTCCCGGTAAACCACAAGGTGATCTCAAATTACCTTGAGATGACAACCCCAATTACTTTAGTTCCAGGATTTATAATATAGCCAACTTTTATGGACAATTGTAATAATTTTAATTGTTTTCTCACAGAAACCGGATGTAGGACAGGAGTTGAATAGGTAGAGTCAGACTGAAAAATTCAATGCCATAGCCGGAATTTGAACCCCGGATCTTCCGGTCTCTAGCCGTTTGCTCTACCACTGAGCTTCTATGGTAACATCCGGCAAACCACCTTGTGGTATACCGGGAAACATGCGAGACAGTTAAGAAATTTAATGCTATGCCGGCATGTTGCCATGGTAGCTCTGTAGTAGAGCAACCGGCTAGAGACTTGGAGATCCGTGGTTGCCCCGACTGTATGTTTGAGCGATTGTAAGTCTTAGAATTTATATTCTCCTGCAGTAATTTTTAAATCAATTACATCTGTCAACTCTCATGGGCTGTTTACACTAATTCCGAGTAATATGTAAAGCAAGGGAAAACTGCAAGTCATCTGGTCCGAATCAAGCTGCACTCTGCCGCCAAAACAGTCTATTTCATGGCCGGAAATATGCTGTTGGTGGGGTGTGGGGAGGCCTGCCCGATGCTTATCTCGCCTGTGGTTTAGGATGGGGAGGGCCCAGGTTAAACAATCGGTGATATTGCATGTTGCAGGTAGAAGAACCCGGTGTGAGACCTGTTTTGTATATATTTTTAACATATTACTATACTCACTTTTTTAGTCATTAGTGCATGTTATTGCATTTTCAACTGAAATGCTCAAAATTATGGCGAAATGTTATCGGCCAAAATCAAATTTCGGATTTTTAGCAATTTTTCACCATAGTGTCTCCTTAACTCAGCAAGCAGGTGTTCCTCGTATAAAAATATGTTAGCAGTGGAAAGGTTGATTTGAGAAAGAAGAGGGCTTTTTGAGAATAATTTTTATTACAGAGATATAAAGAAATTATGGGAACAGAATACATAATTTATTTTAAAGTCACCCATTCACTCTAGGTGAAAGAGCTCGTATTCAAAACATGTGAATCTAAGGTAAACTTTGATACTACTGTCTGGTGTCCAGTTCACAATGTGTTGGTAACATTCCCAAGCTCTTTCTGTAACTCCTGCCAAGTATAGCTAGAGATGCTTTGAAGTTGCTGGTTAATTATGCATACAGCAAGCTACTCCCCTTGCACTCACATAACTTAATAAAACTCTGTATATTTTTTAATAACGATAATTCGTCTACCTCCTCGGCTAATCTGTTTTGCCGCTATTCCCTTGCCTGTAAAATGTAGCACAACGAGATTTGGTTTACCTCGAAAACCCTTCCCGTTTGCTCTCTTTATCAGTCTCTTTGTGAGGGCTCAACAAGATGAATTTAAAGCAAACTTTCATGTATTAAACATGTTTGGTGCAGCGATGATATTACAAAGCTATACAAAACAAGGCTGGAGGCGGCATTTTGTATACAAAAGTTGCAAACTTTCTCTAAACGTTTTAGTATAATCATTGTGAAGTGAGAGATCCCAGCGGGAGTTGACCTTTAGAAACCGTTAATCGCTTGCGCACGTGGTTAAGACTTAAATGTAATAGACGTCTGTCTACAGCTAGCCTATATGGAGGCATTTATTGCAATGATTTTTAAAAATTCTGATGTGTTATATTCACATCACTTACTCTACTTCTTAATAGCAAATTATTGTTTTAAAAAATGCTTACTCTCCTGTCCACTTCATGCTAATTGTGATAAACATCACCAGAGATGGTCTTATTACTTGTTTCCTTAAAAGCAGAAGGGAAATAAGGGAATACACTAGGCTAAAACGATAATCAAATATTTTAAAAGCTGGTCGCCATATAGTTAAAATCCGTTTCTATACAGGGCCAAGAGTTTACAACTTTCCGCGTGAGAAAAGTAAGTATTTTGAATCTTAAAACAAATAACAAGGAATATCTCAGAAATGTTCAATTTCACGAGAAAAAAAAACAGTTTATGACATAAATTGTGTGTTTTAATGTGATCTACATCTTTTTGTATAGTAAGTTTTTGCCTATCTCTTACGGTTTACCAGTTATGCAAAATGCATTCAGAATAAGGGAGTTCTTTAGAGGCTTTCCCAGAAAATTCAAGATATACATTTTATTTGTCATACAGATGTCTTTAGTATACAGAATTTTAATCAAAATCGTTAGAGCCGTTTTTGAGAAAATTAAAATGTTCAAAGTTTGGTGGTAGTTTGGGGTGGGGGAATTTTTCTCAAAATGTTCGTGTCGCATCCATGGAAGATACTAAACTTAAATACCAAGTTCGGTATTTTACCGACTTTTCGTTTTTGAGTTATCGTGTTCACAGACACACGGACACACACACACACAGACCTTTTTCTGGAAATACTTTTTTTGGATACAGGGGACCCTAAAACATATATTTCCGGTGAAATCTCGGTATCGAATTTTTGGGTAGAGTGCAATACCTTCTCTATACATAGTACGTGTAGAGAAAGTAAAAATGCTTATTCTTCTGTCTACGTCATACTTATCGTGATAAACACTACCAAAAATGGTCTTGTTTCCTTATAAGCAGAAGGGAAGGAAGAGTATTGGGAAACAGACCAAAAACAAGGAATATCCCGGAAAATGGAAATGGAGTTTTATTTGTGGACGCTCATTAACTACTGTGGTTTCCAGCGTCCCATTCTATATTGGGCGTGAAAGATCGATTAATTTTGCTCAGAGGCCTCTCTATCAGGCTGAAGGGTTTTTTACGTGCCGTAAATCTACGAAACGGGGCCAACGTCTTTACTTCCCTTCCGAATGAAGCCATGCTAAGGATTTTTACGCCGGAAAAAATCTATCCTCCTCCACCGGGTTTGAGCACGCGACCTCGGGTATATGGTAACCACTACACCACGTAGGGCGACAATATCTCAGGAATGGCTAACCTAAAACAATAATAAAAAATATATAAATAACTTTCGGAAACGACTAACTTCACAAAACAAATTATTTGACATAAATTGTGTGTTTTAACGAGACCTACATTTTATGTATTATAATATTTTGTCTATTTCTTACAATTTACCATTTATACAAAAATCATGCAGAATGAAAAGGACTTCAGGACTTCCTGAAAAATTCAAGATATTTGTACATTTTTAGTGATGTAAATACCCTTAATCTATTGTATATTAATCAAAATCGTTAGAGTCATTTTTAAGAAAATCGAAAATTGCGTAAATTCTTCCATGTAGGAATGGGGTTTTTTCCTTGAAAATTTTCGTGTCTTAACTCTGGAAGACACCCCTATTAAATAGCAAGATGGTATTTATCCGAATTTTTATTTTTTAAGTTATACTCTTCACAGACAAAAATAAACACATAAGCACACACGTATACGAACTATTCTTCAAAACATGTATTTCCGGTAAAATTTCGGTATTTTTGGGCAGAATACAATACTTTCGCTGCTTACTGTATGTAGTAGAGAAAATAATTAGATAGAGATAAAATTACTTGAAATAAATTCAATATGTAGATCATTTTATTACATTATATATAGTTCATCATAACAATTATTATCATCCTTAGACATGTGGTCTGTTATGATAAGGATTTGGTCCTTCCACCGATATCTGGTCCTGTTGGTCCCATGTCCTGTTGATATACATTTAAACATTTATTTTGATAATTATTTAGTTCAAAGTGTTAGCCTTAAAATTGTATATTATACTTTCTGTGTGTGTGTGTGTGTTTGTGTATGTGTGTGTGTATGTGAACAGCATAGCTCAGATACAAAAAAGTAAGTTAAATACAAAACTTGTTATTTAAGTTTACTATCTTCCATAGATGCAACATGAAGATTTTCAAGTAAATGCTTTGCTAAACATTTTATGACCTATGTTATATGAAGATGTTGTTTTGTTTTATTGCAGTTTCTTGAAATAGAGATTTTCTCACAAACGACCCATTTTCTTATAAGCCAATGAATTCAAAAGCAATGAAATTGTGAACATAAATTGCTTACATAATTGCAACTTTAACACATGATTCTTTTCTAAATTGATTAGAATACATTTCGTATATATTTTTCACCTAAATGTTTATTATCATCATACTTCCAAGTATTAGTGATGCGAGGACCTATTACGATCCTACAGAAAATTTTCCTTCCAGCATTTCACAGAATGGCCCAAAAAGTATTCGTCCTTTTCGTAGGTAGTTATAATTAATTTTGGGGATCCGATCTGAATGCATTATTTTTTCAAGATGGTGTTTGCAATTTAGTTGGTATTATTTGATATATTCTAACACCGGAGTAACTTTCAGCTCTCGAAGACACTGGCATTCCTTTTGCGATCCCACCTGTTGTATCCTATTGGCCTCCGGTAAATCTTCTTATAGGACTTGAAAGCATATTGATATTTCCTTCCATTGGTTGCTGGTCAAAGGAAGACAAGGCAAAGGGTGAGGCTGCCACCTCATAACCTCTGATCAGATCAAAGGCTTTATAAACTTGTTGAAAATGTTAGCAAAAACACAAAAACCATATTTCACATTTGCAACACAAAAATACAATATTTCTATGCCTATTTTATTATTTAGGTTTTATGAAACCGAGGTTGATTCTAATAAAATGCACCCAATAGGAAGATAAAGAGAAAATAGGGCATTAGGATACTAATTTTAACACTGCTAAGATGCGGTATACACGGTCGCCTCAACAAAGCTTTGGTGGACCTGTTGAATGTAATGATAGCACACAAAATATTATTTAATGAATAAGTCCTCCATTCCATCTGTTAAGGACAGTAACGAAGGCAGGCGAATACCACAAGAAGCTAAACTGAACATCTATTAGGATGGAGTTTAACTTAACGTTAGGGATTGTTTTTTACTTTCTCTATACTCACTATGTACATAGTGTATAGAGAATGTATTGCACTCCACCAAAAAATTCGATACCGAGATTTCACCGGAAATATACTTTTTAGGGTCCCCTGTATCCAAAAAAAGTATTTTCAGAAAAAGGTCTGTGTGTGTGTGTGTCCGTGTGTCTGTGAACACGATAACTCAAAAACGAAAAGTTGGTAAAATACCAATCTTGGTATTAAGTTTAGTATCTTCCAGGGATGCGACACGAAGATTTTGAGAAAAATCCCACCACCCCAAACTACCCATTACATGGAACTTTTTTCGAAAATTTTGATTTTCTAAAAAATGGCTCTAACGATTTTGATTAAAATATCGTATATTAAAGTTATTTACCTGACAAATAAAATGTATATTTTGAATTTTCTGGGAATAGCCTCTGAAGACTACTTTATTTAGGATGAATTTTTCATAACTACTAAACCGTAAGAGATGGACAAAAACTTAACCGACAAAAAGTGTAGAGCACGTTAAAATACACAATTTATGTTATATACATTTTTTTCGTGGAGTTGATCGTTTTTGAGATATTCCTTTTTCTTGGTTTCAGCTTTGAAAAACTTATACTTTTCTCATGCAGGAATTTGTCAACTCCTGTCCATACAAACAAAGGAACATCAGTCACATAGCAACCAGCTTTTGGCTTTCACTTTAACCTAGGGTACTCCCTTATTTCGCTTCTACTTACAATAAAGCAAGAAATAAGACTATTTCTGCTAATTTTTCTCGATTAGCATGAAATAAATAAAAGATAAGCTTATTAACAATAATAATTTACAGAGATATAGAGAAAGTCATGTGAATGGAACACATCAGATTTTTTTATTTTATTTTATATTTTTACGGCTTTATGTTACTGCTTCACGCCGACTGGTTTTCTATTACCACGTGACATCACTTAAGGCAACGGCAAAAATGTAAGTGGAGTTTTATTTATGGACGCTCTTTAACTGCTATGGTTCTCAGGGTCCCATTCTATATTGGGAAGACCGCTTAATTTTGTTCAGAGGTCTCTTTTATCAGGCTTGAGGTTCTTTTACATGCCATAAATCTAAGACACGGGGCCAATGGCTTTACTTCCCTTCCGAAGCATTTTTACGCCCGTCCTCCATCAGGTTTGAACCTGCGACCTTGGGTATATGAAGTTAGCATAGTAACCATTACACCACGGAAAGAAAAGTTTGTCACTGCCAAACTCTTTTTAAATTCCCAGTGTTACGTTAAGTTACGTTCAAGTCAACCCTAAACAGCTCAATTTAATACAATGTGTTCGACTTTCACGTTAAATAAGTCCCGTTACGTGAAGTTGAGCGCATATCCGGCATTAGGCATTTGGAGTAGACAATCATGTTTACGAACTCACTAGATGGCACTATCCCGCAGTTTTTCTGAACTACCATGCTGTGATGCGCATTTGTTTTACTGGTGTGAGCGTGAACTGGTGTATTTTGGAGGAGCGAAATAATTCTGAAAAATATTCATTAGCAAACTTTTGGATTCTTAGAGTTAAAGGAACTTCAAACTGTTACTTAAGGTAAGAATTAGGAATATATAAAGTAATATCTAAAGTGAAGAATTCAGTGCGTTTTTGTTAACCTCACTATTAGCAGGAAGAAACACGTGTGTGATTAAATGGCGTAATGCAAAATACTAAATCCGTGACTTATTCAAAATCCACCTACAGAATATACACGGATAATGTAAAAATTGATTTCTAAAGCATTTCGGATATCGGTAACATCATTGCCGCTTTTTATTATATGTTATTTTATTATTTGAAATTAATCAATTAAGGTCACAATCTGTGCATGGAGGGAATAAGCAGGCATACTTATGCCTTTTAATGAAGCGAAGAGGTGTTTATTTTGAGAAATGGTATACCTGATTTATATACTTGTTTGCACTAAAGCAATTGGATTGGAAGAAAGTAACTAAATTTTATGTTTCAACTAACCGTTTCATTTTAAAGCAAAGTGGTTTACAGTTTAGCAGGACACAAGCAATTGCTATGTGTTTATATATTATAGTTTGTGTCCATTATTACATCTGTATGTGCTCAGGGATATGACCGAGGCCCATTCATACGTTTATATCTACCAAGTTAAAACCCCTGTCATATTGTTTGTGTAACACGAGTATACGTTTTTCCTCTGCTTTTTGCTTTCTCTAGCACAAACATAACAGGTAAAGAAGTTGTTGCATTCCACCCAAAATACATGTTTTTAAACCCCCTAAATCAAAAACAGCATTTTTATAAAAATATATTTAGCGTGTGTGTGGGTGGGAAAAATAACTCAAA
This sequence comes from Hymenopus coronatus, assembly GCA_030762935.1. Lineage (NCBI taxonomy): Eukaryota > Metazoa > Arthropoda > Insecta > Mantodea > Hymenopodidae > Hymenopus > Hymenopus coronatus. Next base: position 47,648,148 of record CM060895.1, read on the forward strand.
AATGAAAAGTCGCATAAATACCAAAAGGGTGATTGTGTTTAGTATCTTTCAAAGATATGACATGAATATCTTCTTGAAAATACCCCACTCACGTTAGATACATAGAACATTTTCGGAATTTTTATTTTCTCAAAAATGGCTCTAAAGTGTTATTAAAATCCCCATATTCGAAATATTCACATGACAAAATTTATATCTTGAATTTTCTGGGGGTAGTCTATAAAATCCTCTTTTTCGGAAGGAATTTTGTGTAACTTGTACATACAGCTGGTACACATTAAGTAATAGACGAAAGCGTACTGTACATAAATGTAATTTCTTTCAAACACAATATTTACATTAAATATTTGTGGCTTAGGCCATTTCCGAGTTATGCATGTCCTTCATGGTCTAGGGGTAACACGCTGGCCTCTGATTTCCAAGGTCGCGCCACGGAGGGCGATGGATTTTTTTCGGATGTAAAAATCCTTAGCGTGCTTCCTTCGGAAGTTAAGTAAAGCCGTTAGTTTCCTGTCGTAGATTTTCGGCACCCTCAAGTCTGATAAAGAGGCCTCTAGGCAAAATTAAGCGGTATTTCACGCCCAATACAAAATGGGACGTTAAGTACCGCAGCAGTTAAAGAGCGTCTATAAATAAAACTCAATTAAATTTCCGAATTATTTATGTTTCGAATTGTAAACACTTTGCCATTCTTTTAAAACCCTGGTGGTTTTCAGTTTTCTCGCGATCGCATAGAAAGACCATGGAGCTTTAAGACCAATTTCTTAAATATCTTAACTATCGCTATTTACTTTTTATTTCTTAGGAAAGTGTTATATACCTAAATCTGCAAATAATTATCTTGATTAAAATGAAGTAGATGAAGAAAAGGCGTTGTTACAAACAATAATTCTAGTTATGTGATTCCAGATTTGTTACTTTTGTTATTTTGCCTTTTGAGCTGCTTTGTAGTTATTTGCTAAATCTGTATCAGCCGCCATAATGGATACCGCGTATCTCAAGATGAGGGGGGAGGGTAGTGTAGTGTAGTAGAGGAATATTTTGTTATAAATAGAGGACTGAAGCAGGACGTGACTGCGGAGCGACGATAGAGCGTAGCTGAGGGATCTGTGAACCTTAAAACCTCAATGACCCCAAGAAGAATTTAGAACCTCTGAAATATAGCGAAATTCAAATCTGGATTTTTAATATTTTCAACACTTTCAAATCTGTATCTCCTGTAGAAGTTTTACCCAATAATTTGAATACCCACTAATAAAGAATACCCATCAAATGTTTAAGGAAATGTCCTCCCTACTATAGAGCATATATCAGTAGCTAATACTTCGCGGATTTAACATGTCAAGATCAGAATACTTGATCCCTTAACTAAAATCAATATTTAACTTTAACAGATAGGTTGCTTCGAACAAACAGTAGAGGAAAGAGAGCCATCACTATGTTTATCCAAAAGAATTAACTTTATTTTAAAATTTATAAAATGATTCAGGGGTACTGATTTAGAATTTCTAACTCACAAGCCAAAATGCACGATGTGACCAACATACACATAGTCGTCAAATGCAACTAATCACTTTCTAATTCCATTATATTTAAGTGTCCCTCGAGCCACTAAATTGATTTAGGATTCGTGTTCAGTATTTTAATTAAAGATATTAAAAAACATCGGAATTGCGTGATATTCGTAGTTTATAAATATAGTAAATGCTGAACAAATTTTATGAATTTGTCACTGACAACCTATACTACTGTAAAAATTCTTGCATTAAATGTGTGACTTTGACTTCCTCCCCAGTAGAGAGAATTATATCGTTGCAAATGTATAAGCTTCCTCTAACACGATTTGTCAATCCTAAATATTTTCTAATATTACGGTATTTTTTTTTAATTTATTTATTCTTTTTTTTTTTCATTTATACTCTGCCTTTAATTGCTTGGTCTATTGGTGACAGTCTTCATGGTACACATTGCATATCGGCGATAGTGCTAACTCATATGCTGATGTCGTTGGGTTTCTACTTTCTATTTAATGTTTGGACATTAGATCATTCATACCTCCAGACTCTGGGGAGGACAGGGAATAATCTGGTTTGGAGAAAAATCTCTACCGACTGAGCTGTAGGGACAACATCAGTATCTTAATTGCACTGATTTAAAGTAATGATATTTTAAAACAATTCACTTTGATTTATGTCCGCGAGATCATATATGAGATCTAGAAACAAAGAAGAATTAAAGCAATATTGTAGGCCTGCGAGCGAGCTCCGGTGACACACCTTGATTTATACAAAATATTTCCTTGATTTATACAAAATATTTGCTTGATTTATACAAAATATTTGCTTGATTTATACAAAATATTTGCTTGATTTATACAAAATATTTGCTTGATTTATACAAAATATTTCCTTGATTTATACAAAATCATAACTCCAGCTATATGTAATAATAATGAGTGGTATAACACAGTGATACAGCAAAACTTTGAATACGCCGTAAATATATCTTAAGTAACGTTTATTCTTGCGAAATGTTATAAAGTTAAGTAGCCCTAAAGCAGGCGTCAAACGTAGGTCACTTCTGGCGTGCGGAGCTGTTTACACCCCTCGCTATGGGTAGCAGACATATTCCAATCTAGTGTGGTGGAACGCAACATAATATTTCGTAGTTGTGCTGGCTGCTATATCCTCGATAGTCCTGTTGCACTAAAGTTAGAAATAATTGATTTAAAATGATACCGAGTTAAAGGATAAACATAAAAACAGGAAAAGTATGAACTATTTCTACGTTTTCGTTCCACGAGAAAGATTTCCTAAACTCCGCAATTTCACTGCAAGAATTTTGTGTAAACTTGGAACAAACTTTATATCTGAAACACTATTTTTCTTAATAAAGCTTATAAAACCACGTAATAGAGGAGAATATTGGGCGGTACGCAATAAATGGTCCCAAGAATTGAACAGCTGGTTGAATTCACAAAGCTGAAAAAGTCGCGGCGAATTCCCGGCTTATAAGAACATGTATTTTCATTGGCGAGTTTGTATAAATGACACGTGTACTGTGTTTTGTATTTAGTTAATTGGATTTTCTAGCATTCATAAGAACAAAGTTTTATTTCGTATTATTTTAGGTATTTGTATAACAGTGTACAAAATATTGCTCTCGGTATTGTAAACAATGAAACTGCAACTCAATAAAATTTGCAGCTCGGTTATACCCATATCAAAAATGGAACTTTACACTGAAATTCTTGGTTTTGCCACAATAGCAGTTGCTTGCTTTGCCCGCAGCCGAACGTCATGGGTTGCAGAGCATTTACTTATATACTCAGTTGAAAGTGGCTGCTATAAAGGAAAAGCATAGATACACAATGAACATCATATAAGGATAATTTTAAGCTAAAATATATGGTTTTGTTGTAACCCCGAGACTTGTACTCTACAGGAATTAGGTTCAGCTTCTTATTTGGACCAGACAGTCTGTTTTTCTCGTGGTTTTTCCTAGTTGCACATGTTAATTCAAGTTTGCAATGCAATTTACGCGGGCCCCAAACACCATGCAACAACAGACACACAAAAGCAAGATAAACTACAGTAGGAAACTCTTTGAAGCTGGCCACCATCAACATAAACAAATGATGCAGCAGGCAACTCTTAATTATTCTGAGGTCAGCTGTCTGAGTTAAACGAACTATTTAACAAATTTAATTGACTCAAACGCCTAAAGGTAATGCTTGTGTTAAGCGGCATTAGGTAATCACACGTTTCCTTCTAGCATTAATCGTTTTCCGAGTTTCCGTTCATTATGGTCGGTTTAAATGATGACATTGTTACTTGTGTGTTACTATCACATTATCGTTCTAATTGTATATCTAAGGAGAAAAGTAGCCATTGAAATTGTCAATAGTAGCCTCTTTCTGGATAGTTCTTCCATCAAAGGTGTAAGACTATTTGGAGGAAAGAATACAGTTCAGCTCTGCTTGCAATATTACATGAGCTTATTCAATGACGACAGTTATTTTAGTCTTCTTTTCTCTGTAGTTCGTTAGAAACGTTTGACATAAATATTGCCCCAGAATATCACAGAAATGTTTCGATTCTTGAACCTTAACTTTTTTTTTTGTGTTTTTTAGGCTTTTGGCACAGTTGAAGCTACAAATGACTCGTTTATACCTCCGCTCTACAAAATCGAGTTATGTTAGGTTGTACTAACCATCCATTTGTTTGAACCAATCATAGTAGAATTCATTAAGATAGGCTATTTCTTACCCCCCCCCCACATTTCACACCGAATGTAGTATCGCTTATCGATTGAAATTGTCTTAGTATTTGTTTAAAACCAGTCATAGACAGAGGTGATAAGTCCTGGGTGGAGTTGAGTATTGGGTAAATGTGGAAACAGAAATAAAAACGCTATTGCTTTCAAGGCAAGTCCTAGGGAACAGTTCACATCTGTGCGCAAATATTGTCACTCCTTCCTTACCCACCCTACGGTGCCTGCTTAGCTGTGGCGAATAACTTGCAGTGAGTTTCACTGAGGATGGCACACGAGAATACTAGACACAAGAGAATGGGAAATTCCCGAGTTCAGAATGGTAAAAAAGGTGAATTTTTTTATTGTTTTCTAAGCAGTTATGCTGTGTGAAAAATCGTAACATCAGACGATATTTTAATTTTCCACATGCTAGTCATCATGGAAAAGCTAACCTATCAGGTATGGTTATAAAAAAGTTACTATACTGAGTTATAATGCTCCAGTTTAAATGAAGGTACCCTTCTATCAATACTGCGCCTCTCTGTGCCTTCCATTAAACATGAAGTTGATAAATGTGTGTCGAGAAAAGGTTTCAGCATTCTACTATAAGTTCGAAAAAAGTTTTGTAAAGCCTTATTTGAGGAAGAAAGCCTACAAGACATATTTTGGTACCAAGACATCCACTTCTAAAATTGGCTAGCTCCGCCACTGCTGCACTTTACAAGCCAAACAACTCTCTTAATAACAACTCCAGGTGTAATGAAGAGACGTCACACTTCCCCTCTGTTTACCAGATCCCCAGGGCTGATCTAGGCCTCTCTCTCTCCCCCCCCCTCTCTCTCTCTCTCTCTCTCTCTCTCTTAAGTAGGCATTCAGCTAGTGTAATGCCGAACAGATTATCCTGCTTACATTGTTTGGGTTTGATAAATGAACTCGATGATGTTGTGACTTTCCAGTAACATATGTTTTTACTCCGGGGGCGGAACTTTGTGTTGGACTATTCCGATTCCAATAATTCAGTTTTTATCTGATTACCGGGAGATAATAGAAGTAACCGAAGTCATATCTGCACGGCATTTGAATTCGCGGTCTCCGTAACGTAAGGCAATTTGTACAAGTCATTTCGCTTGATTTTGTTTATTTGCATACAATTCACTATTGTGAAAAGATTTGAGTCAGTTGTATTCATTCTGCTCGTGACGTCATAACGTGTTTTCACTCCAGAGAGCAAGGATTGCTCTACAGGTGTGCATATTTGTTTGGGAACTTCAATATCGAAATAAATATTAGGTTTTTATTTCATTTCGATTATCAAAATCTTCTCTAGCGGCTTCTATTTTATAAAACTTTGCGCTACTGATATCCCACTTGTTCTGAGTTAACATAAGTAATTCGCCTAAAAGCACGTGTTTTATTTTGTATTCATAAATTTCGTACCTACAAAGTCTAGCAGTGAAGTGTTTAGAGAATAAGAAAGGAAAACAATAAAATATTTGAAGAAGTTGGATGTGCCGCTCTTCACAACAACCCTTTGTATCTCTCTCTTAATGTGAGAAGAAGACAAGTGCGGCCGCGTACATTATTTGAAGGAGACAGGTATATATACAGTAGCGTTCAAAAGTATTTCTGCAACTACTTTTGGTAAAGTTGTTGTTCTATTAGCTCAAAGGATTTGTGTGCTCTAGACATGCAACTGGATGTCACTTGAAACCTTTACGCAGTTAATTGTTCATATTTCTTGGAATTAATTTTCGGAACGCTATTACTAATAAATCAAGAATCCAATTATTATTACATTATTCGTGTCAATTAATTTAAACTCGCTGCTTTGAGAAAATGATGGATAATGTTCTTTTTGCCCAGTAATAACGGAGTTGTACTGAAAATGTCTCATTAGAATGAAATATTATCAGAGTGAGCAGGTTTTCCTCACAAATAAAATTGTCAGAGGACTGAATTATGATACACTCGTTTATTTAAACAAAATCATATGATTACGACTTTGTGCATCGACACGTTACATATACGCATTAAAGTATCGGAAGGTGTGAAATTTATCAGATTAAACTTAAAGTTTAGGTTCTCTTGACTGTTTATTAAAAAGAAACTATTCTATTTCACCTTGATCACGAAAAAATGTTTTCCTTATACATTTTTGCAAATTAGACTCTCCGCATTTAGTTGTATTTATTCTTCCCTGGTTATATTAAACATGCGAATACGATAGTAAGTTGTTTACATCATAAAGTTGACATAACAAGAATTACTAAGTATTACCACCATAATAAATTATTTGTAGGTCAGGATCGTCAGTCAGTTTCTCTTTGCTATGACTTCCTATGACAGAGAGAGAGAGAGATTTTGAAAACGTTAATGATCTACAAAAGTGATTTGATATAAATTCCATGATTAAAAACCTTATAAATTTTATTGTCTCTGTAAAAAGTGTTGGTCTGTCTTATGGTTTACTGAATAAGAATGAACTTCATAGATTGGTCTCAATATTCAAGATTTGCAGGTTATAATGTTGACGTTTTACAAAACCATTAGGAATCTTTTTTTTAAAAAAGGGCCCCCAAAAGATCCATATTATGGTTTATTGTGGCAGGGGAAATTTCGGTTTGCATCCTTCAGAAGTTCAGTATTTATATGCTTTTTCATTTTCGGTTTATGCTGCTCTCGCGACGATGATGATTTTGATAATAGTCTGTATGCTGCATGGAGAAATTTTGGAAGACTGTTCTCGTTTTCTTCTACCCCTGAAATTAAATAAGTAGCGAACGGTTAACAATGCGAAGTGGAATAAATTCCCCAACACAGTGCATTGTAATAGTGATAAGCGGTTATTCACTTCAGTATGCTTTCGCAATTACATTCGGAACATCTCATCAGTCCCAAATGCATTGTACTTCTTCATAGGCGGGTGATTTGAGTTTTACATTCACATGATTTCCTCCACCCCTATCTATATTTCCTCATAAGTTCGAAGTGAACATTCCAAACTGAAGCGATGTTCGGATCTTTTACAAAGGCTGGTCGTTATTTGCTGACTTTGAATTTTCTCTCTCTACATTGCTAGAAGCAAAAGAATGGTGACTTGGCATTTGAAAATGTGTAGTATTGAAACATTCAAAGCATTACCAACAAATATCTCAGAAATAGTCATAGAAGTATGCAAGCTCCATATCAATATTTATCTCGCTTTATGATTTACCAGTAATCCACAATTACACTTCAGACAGAAGTGAAAATCAGGTTATCAGCATAACATTCAGGATAAACAAATATCTTAATTATTTGAATCAAAAGCGTTAAAGCCATTTCAGAAAACAGAAACGAAAAAAGTGAACATTTCCCCATTAGTTTTGGATGGGGTGGGGGTGGATTTTGTTAGCAATCATTTGTGTGCGTTTTTTTCCGGCTATTCCTTTTATGTGGGACGCTAATATTCACTATCTCCTAGCGATCATGGCCACGAGGACCGGCAATCTTCTTGTGTAGCTTTGAAAAGTATTGAACTGAAATACAAATAAGTTTTAGTATTTATCTGACATTTCGATTTTCAGTTATGCCGTTCACACATACACACACACATACGATCCTCTTTAAAAAGGCTTTTTATTACTATTCAGCGGACTCCAAACGTGTATTTCTTGCAAAATGTCTATCCGCCCTTTATAATCTACCATAATTAGGTTGTATAGGATGTAAACGAGTTCTATAGTCACAAAACAGTCATGGTATTATTTAATTATAAATGTTACAAAGCCCAAGCTTCTTTCATGTTCCTCGAGGCTTTGTTTTGAGTACATATTTGATTGACGAAATGGAGTTAACCGTGCTTCGAAAGTTTGAATTTATTAATACAGCAATTCGTTTCCAATTCCGCAAACGATAAAACCTCTATTGGGAAAAAAGTTAGCCGATGAGATATACTTTTTTTCAAACAGTACTATAGTTCCCACCACTTATTTATAGCTTACAAGAAATGCATTATACCTAGGCAGATCATAACTATACGACAAAATGTTTGGAACACAAATCGTACATAATAAAAACAGTTGTATCAAGCGACGTGGTTCAGGGCAAGCCCCTCTGACAAACTATCGGGAGGTGGTACTGCATTCAACTCTTGTACATACCGGCCGCTATGACTGGGGAACTTTTCTGATTTACTCAGTTGTCTGGTAAATACCGGATTGTATTCTCAATACCACGACCCAAAGTTCCTACTACAGAACAAAAGAAATATACATAAAATATTTTGTAGAAAGATGAGTACACAGTCATCACTATGACTTAGTGAACATTAAACGAATTGACAGTAGCCCCTACGATTCCAAGGTCACGAAAGAAAAAAAAAACCGATGCTTTTTATTCACACCACTTTCTCTCTTCTTCTTTAAACTATTCTTAAAAAAGTGTTTTTATCTATATCGTGCTAATAAAGATAAACGTTACCGGAAATGGTCTTATTACTTAGTTTCTTAACAGTAGAAGAGAAATAAGGAAATACACTAGGCTAAACGGGTATTCAACATTTTTAAAAGCTGTCGTTTTGCGATTACCGTTGAAATTTCGCTCTCTTTTCATGGTCAGGAGTAAAATAAACAAGAGATGAAACGGATGAGGGCTTCTCGTTTGAGAAAAAATTGAAATCAATAACAGGGGATATCTCGAAAATGATTAACTTTCCTTCTCATATATATATATATATATATATATATATATATATATATATATATATATATAAAACAGTATTATGTTGTTTTAGGGGTCGTCTCCTTAGCGCGGTGGTAGCGCAGCTGCCTACCAAGCGGGAGACCTGGGTTCGATCCCCAGTACCGGCGTGGGGATTTTTCCCCCGCTGGGAGACCTGGACCAGGGTGCACTCAGCCTCGTGAGGTCCCTGGGGGGCCAATTGAGGAGCTACTTGATGGAGAAGTAGCGGCTCCAGGTCGTGAGGACCGCATTAACCGGCCGGAAGGGGCTCGAGGCGCTGACCACGTCTCACCCTCCAATACTGCACCCCATCTATGACGTCTGTAGTGGACCGAGATGGGGGACGCAGCGGCCGGGCGGTAGGCCAAGGTTCCCCGTGAGCTGTCGTGCCATGGAGTTATGTTGTTTTAGGGTGGGGAGAGTTTCCTGAAAATCTTCGCGTCGCGGCCTTGGAAGATACTGACCTTAAATACCAAATTTGGTATTTAACTGACTTTTAGTTTTTTATGCTGCCCAAAGACGCACATGGACCTTTATCTAAAATACTTTTTTTCTAAAAACATGTATTTTCGGTGAAAACTCGGTATCAAACTTTTGAGTGGAATACAATACCTGACCTTAAATACCAAGTTTGTATTTAACTGACTTTTTTGTTTTTTGGTTGTGCTGTCCACAGACGCACACGGACCTTTATCTAAAATGTTTTTTTCTAAAAACCTGTATTCCAGATGAAATCTCGGTATCAAACTTTTCAGCGGAATACAATACCTTCTTTACCTACTATATATACCGTGCATACATGCTAGAGAACGTAAAACTAAATGACAGCGACTGCGCAACTAAGGCCATCTCTAGCATTCACGTCACAGATGAATCAACTATCCTGTAATCGTCACAATATTACCAAGAAGTTAACAAGTTTCGTTAAATATATTTTTAAAAAGGGGCTGATGTGTTGCATTTACATGACTTTCTCTATCGAAACATTTATTAGAGAACATAAAAACGTAACATAAACAGCTACATTACACATTTCGTAATACATATACCAAACACTACCACTACATATAAATACCAAACACTATAAAAAAAATAATAAAAGTGCTTTTTGGGGGCGTCTATGGTGCTCCAAAACATGTATTTCCGATGAAATTTCGACATCGAATTCTTGGGAGGAATACAATATTTCCTCTATTTATTGCATGTACATAGTAGAGAAAAAATCTGATGTGTACCATTCACATGACTTTCTCTATATCCCTGCAACAAATTATTCTTAAAAAGCTTCTACTTCTATTTACTTCATGCTAATCAGAAAAAATAGCAGAAATAGTCTTATTACTTGCTTTCTTGTAAATAGAAGCGAAATAAGGGACTACCATAGGTTAAAGTGATAGTAAAAAGCGGGTTGCTATGTCAATGAAGTTCCATTATTTATATGGATAGGAGTTGACAAGTTCCTGTATGAGAAAAGTATACGTTTTTCATAGCAGAAGCCAAAAATAAGGAATGTCTCAAAAATGACTAACTCCACGAAAAAAATGTATATAACATAAATTGTGTGTTTTAACGTGCTCTACATGTTTGGTGTAGTAAGTTTTTGTCCATCTCCTACGGTTTAGCAGTTATCCAAAATTCAGTAAAATTCATCCAGAATAAACTACTCTTCAGAGGCTAATCCCAGAAACTTCAAGATATACATTTCATTTGTCAGGTAAATATCTTTAATATACGAAATTTAAATCAAAATCGTTAGCCATTTTTAAGCAAATCAAAATTTTCGAAAAAAGTTCCATGTAAAGGGTAGTTGGGGGTGGGGGGATTTTTCTCGAAATCTTCGTGTTGCATCCCTGGAAGATACTAAACTTAAATACCTTGGTATTTCACCTGAATAACAAGCAGTTTGCTTTTGGCCCGCCAGTTTTCTTATGCAGTTTAAAATGTAAGTGTGCTATTCAATGAAATAGTAAAGACATGCATTTCACTGTTCATTTTTACTTTCTCTACACGCACTATGTGCATAGTGTATAGAGAAGGTATTGTACTCCACCCAAAAATTCGATACCGAGATTTCACCGGAAATATATGTTTTAGGGTCCCTTATATCCAAAAAAAAAAATCTGATGTGTACCATTCACATGACTTTCTCCATATCCCTGCAACAAATAATTCTTAAAAAGCTTATACTTCTATTTACTTTATGCTAATCAGAAAAAATTAGCAGAAATAGTCTTATTGCTCGCTTCCTTGTAAGTAGAAGCGAAATAAGGGACAACCGTAGGTTAAAGTGATAGTCAAAAGCTGGTTGCTATGTCAATGAAGTTCCTTTGTTTATATGGATAGGAGTTGACAAGTTCCTGTATGAGAAAAGTATACCTTTTTCATAGCAGAAGCCAAAAATAAGGAATGTCACAAAAACGACGAACTCCACGAAAAAAATGTATATAACATAAATTGCATGTTTTAAAGTGCTCTACATTTTTTGTGCAGTAAGTTTTTGTCCATCTCTTACGGTTTAGCAGTCATTCAAAATTTAGTAAAATTCATCCAGAATAAACTACTCTTCAGAGGCTATTCCCAGAAAATTCAAGATATACATTTTATCTGTCAGGTAAATATGTTTAATATCCGAAATTTTAATCAAAATCGTTAGAGCCATTTTTGAGAAAATCAAAATTTTCGAAAAAAGTTCCATGTAAAGGGTAGTTGGGGGTGGGGGGATTTTTCTCAAAATCTTCGTGTCGCATCCCTGAAAGATACTAAACTTAAATACCAAATTTGGTATTTTACCGACTTTTCGTTTTTGAGTTATCGTGTTCACAGACACACGGACACACACACACTCAGACACAGACACGCGCGCGCGCGAACCTTTTTGTGAAAATGCTTTTTTTGGATATTGGGGACTCTAAAACATATATTTCCGGTGAAATCTCGGTATCGAATTTTTGGTGGAGTGCAATACTTTCTCTGTACACTATGTACATAGTGCGTATGGAGAAAGTAAAAAAAAAATTCACAAAAAGGTCCGGGTGTGTGTGTGTGTGTGTGTCCGTGTGTCTGTGAACACCATAACTCATAAACGAAAAGTCGGTAAAATACCAAACTTGGTATTTAAGTTTAATATCTTCCAGGGATGCGACACGAAGGTTTAGAGAAAAATCCCCCACCCCAAACTACCCTTTACATGGAACTTTTTTCGAAAATTTTGATTTTCGCAAAAATGGCTAACGATTTCGATCAAAATATCAAATATTAAAGATATTTACCTGACAAACAAAATGTATATCTTGAATTTTCTGGGAATAGCTTTATTCTGGACGAATTTTGCATAACTGTTAAACCGTAAGACTTAGATAAAAACTTACTGCACAAGAAATGTAGAGCACGTTAAAACACACAATTTATGTTGTATACATTTTTTTTTCGTGGAGTTGATCGTTTTTGAGACATTCATTGTTTTTGGTTTTAGCTATGAAAAACTTACTCTTCTCATATAGGAATTTGTCAACTCCTGTCCATGTAAACAAAGCAACTTGTCACATAGCAACCAGCTTTTGATTATCACTTTAACCTATGGTACTCCCTTATTTCGCTTCTACTTATAAGGAAACAAGTAACAAGACTATTTCTGCTAATTTGTTCTCGAGTAGCATGAAGTAAATACAGGCATAAGCTTTTTAACAATAATTTGTTACAGAGATGTAGAGAAAGTCATGTGAATGGTACACATCAGATTTTTTAATGTCAAAGCCAAATTTTGGGTCAGTATTGCAACATAGGCTTAAAGTTTGGTTCTACTGATGCATCTTCTACGAGAAGAAACAAAAGTGCAAAATCGCACAGAAAATACAAGAAAATGTTGAGTGGAACTGTACTTTAATCCGCCAAGCTGTTAATTAAAGTAATGCCATCGAGGAGTGCTTTCTTTCATAAAACTCTCCTCAGTAACAGATACAAAACCGTTTTGGCATAAAAATAAAGAAGCTGTCCCACTTTTAATAAGTTATATGGGGTGTTTCACATTGCGTTGCTGCGTGTAACCCCCCCCCCTTCCCCCGTCTTACAATGCTACTAAGTATTATTGCAGAAATCTTTGTTAACATTAGCAGTTATCTTTTTTCCAATATTCATCAATGAAAAACATCGTTGAAAAAAGAGTATGTAATTCTCGTTCAGGGATCTACTTTTTTCTGTTCTTCATATAGACTTTTCAATGAGATTGATTTATTTAACGAGGATCTAGATACAGAAATTCCGGTTTATTTTTAGAAATGATAGTAGGGCATTTGCCTCCTTTTGACATTGAAACTAAACTGGTTTTCAACAGAGTAATTCAATATTATATATTAGTGTGATTGTTGTGAAATTAAAAATATAAACTAGGATTAGACAACCTATTATTTGTACTGTAAAAGTTTAATACTAAGATTATCAAAGTCCTGCCCGTGCCATTGATATTGGATCTCTATGACCTCCAATAAGAATTGTCTCTTTATTGCTATATGCCCATCTGGAAAACCCATGTTTAAACATTTTGTTCAATAGTCGCATCTCTTATGTCTCCTATTGTTATACTGGGCTTCTCCTGAATGACGTAACCGACAGTCCGCTACTCACGCGGCACTACTATAGGAAAATGTTCAAGCAGTACGAACCTGTCCGCCGTTTCTTTCTTAGATAATATTGATGGGAAACCAAATGTATTACGCTTGCCTTTCGCTATAAAAAGTGTTCGAAAAGATGCCACTCTAAGTCTATAAAATTTTTAACACCCGATTAACACATTACTGAATACTCAACTAATCTCTTCAGCCGAAATGCTGAAAAGCGTACGCTGAATGCATTCTTCAAATATTTTTGAGAATTTGCTTAATGTATAATGTATATTCGTTTCTGTATTCATTTTTACTTTCTCTACCATGTGCATACTAAGTATTGAAAGTATGGCATTCCACCCGAAATTTTGATGCAGAGATTTCACGGAAATACACTTTTGAGGGTCTCTAATAAAAACGCATTAGATAAAGGTCAATGAGTCTATGTGTTTTTGTGTACGCGCGCCTGCCCCCCCCTCTCTCTCTCTCTCTTGCCGTAAACGGCATAACTCAGAAACGAAAATTAGGATAAATAACAAAATTGGTATTTAGGCTTAGTACCTTCCAAAGATATAACACGATTTTCAAGAAACTTTACTTTATGTGGAAACTTTTTATGCAGTATTTTTTGTACTGACCAAAACATTATTCAAAAATGAATAATAAATTAATTAGAGAATTAATTAGAAAACGTATATGGTTATTTTTCATGTAGTTTTGAGAGGAGTACAAAATGTTGAAAACAAATTAGTAAAAAAAGCTGATGTGTCCCATTGACATGACTTTCTCTATCTCTCTGTAACACATTATTGTTAAAAAGGCTATTCATCTACTTCATGCTAATCGATATAAAATTAGCAAAAATTCTCTAAATAATGTTTCTTTGTAAGTAGAAGGGAAATAAGGGTGTTTACTATATTTTAAAAGCTGATTGTTATGTGGTTGAAATTCCTTTATTTGTATGGCCACGAATTTACAAATTACCCCATGAGAAAAGTTATAAGTATTTTAAAGTTGAAACCAAATAACAAGGAATATCTCACAAACGGTCAGCTCTACTAAAAAAACAAGCAGGACATATATTATGTCTGTTACGAGATCCAAATTTTTGTGTATTAGGTTTTTATCTATCTCTTCCGGTTTACCAATTATACAAAATTCAACCAGAATAAAGAGGTCTTCAGAGGCTATTCCCAGAAAATTCAATATCTTCATTTCATTTGTCATGTAAATATCTTTAATATTAGAAACTTTAATCAAAATCGTTGTGGGAAAATAAAACTTTGACATTTTTTCCATGTAAAGGGTAGTTTGGGGTGGGGGAATTTTCTTGAAAATCTTCGTGTCACCTCGTTGGAAGATACTGCCAAGTTCGGTATTTAACGGGGGCATTCAGGGAGTCTCAAGGCATGCATTTCCGTTGAAAATTCAGTATCGAATTTTTGGGTGGAATAAATAGGTACCTTCTTTATACACATTGTACATAGTACGTGTAGAGAAAGTAAAAATGGAGCATTTTGAGTATGCAAAATCCTGACAAAAAGTTGCTAAAAATAAAGTTTAATAAGTAAGTATTAAAAAACTATATATTTCTTAACATTTAGGGTTCATACAATTTAATTATGAAGAAATGATTTAATTCGTACAATTTTTGCTATAATTTCACACATGCATTACCTTAAACCGCCTCCCAGAGCAAAGCTAAACAATGATCAAATACAAGAAAAGGTTGTTAAGTTTTACGCGAGGCTAAGGTCGTTTCTTTCTTTTCGCCAAGTTGAAGTCTTTCCTGCATGAAAGACTTTCAATATCCAGCTTTAACGAGAGGCAAGAGAAAAGTTTACAGGATTCAGTCATCTGCAGTTATTTAACAATTCCAACTCCTCTTCCTACACGACAAGCATGTCGATACACCAACACGTGGTGTGCGCTCTACAACTACCATTCAACTGCCTTTAAGATGTCTCAACTTCCAAATTAAATCGGTTATTAATAAAAGAGTGTGCTCTAAATCTGAGCTACCGTAACCAATATATCGAAACTGGTATTAAACTTCCATTGTCTGGTTCGAATACCTTGGCGTGCCTTCTAGGCTCTTTACTGATGCCACACCTTATTTGCCCCCCTCCCCTCTGAAGCAGTTAGATACCCATATATACCATTAGTTCAAATGAATTACTATTAACAAAGTATTTATAACGTACACATAACATTTGTATTGTAATGTTTAATGTACAGATATACATAAGTTTATTGTAAAGTTATGTGTGCTTCTGTATTCTAAACGCAACTCTTCTATATTATTTTAATGCACGAGGGTTGAGACATAAGTCATGGCAACTATTTGTTTTTGTCAGAATTCAGTGCGTGTTGAAAATGTGAGATATACACATGATAGAAAAGGGCGTGGACAGTGAATAACACCTCAAAATTGTGCTTCACATAATATTTATTAAGGCAGTCGACTTGACTTAATTAGTTTCATGTTCAACGTTCATTACGAAACATCAAAGCTTTCACGCCCACTCTAAAGGCCCTCAAAGTACTCCCCTGCTAAATTCACAAAACGCTGCCAACGATGTGGGAGGCATTACAATTTTCCTCCCATGTGGAAATCTTTCATCTGTAGCTTCACAGCATTTCCAATATCTTACCTGTTGCAAACCACCTCCGCGTAATAGTTATTTTACCTTGCCTATGAGGTCTTGACTCGCATGGAGAGAGATTAGGTTGGTGGGTGATCCAACTCTTCCCATCCCCATCGATACACTAGCTGTCCGATACACTCTGCATTACCTACTCACCTCGCGACTGTCCGGTGTGGCAGGGCTTATTCCCAATAGCTTCCACTAATTTCCTCTGGCATTCTCTGGCATTTCTCTCGCGGAGAATGGCTGTGCAAGGGAGTTACATTCATATGGCACAGCGGTCGCCAGACCATTGATTTCACATTACTCACTGCTCTCCTACAGGTCATTCTAGCAGCATCTGACGTTGTTAACTCACATTATGTCTACCTATCTTCCCTGCGATACGTACCATTTTGTGTTTCGATAACAGTCACAAAATAAAATAGTTGCTATGACTTGTTCCTTAACCCACGTATATTATAATTTTCATGTATGATTAATAATTAACTTCCTAGGTATAATTGTATTGTTATTGCAATTTTTATGTCATTCCTAATGTTTTCGTAATACAACTCTGTATTTGGCAACATATTACATGTATGATTATCATTTAACATGAGGTCGGTACAATACCCAAAGTTCTGCGACCTAAAATAAATCGTAAATAAAAATATCTATTTTTGTTATTTATATATATATATTCGAATAAAACAAGTATTATGCGTTAATTCATATGGTTTTCTGTAGCCAATGCTCTACAATCTTCCAGCACTTTCTTACAATTCCTTAGATGTTTTCTATCTATTTCAGGTATAGACATACAAACATTTGCAAATAACATCATTATCCTGTAGGTTTAAAAACTGAAGACATATTCAATTTAAAAAAGACTGTCTTGAAAATCGTTACTCTTCCCATAAAATTGCTTAAGTTCAAATTAACAAATATCATATACATTGTTAATGCCATAATAAACTAAAAGACATAATTTTGTGTTTTAAGAATCTAGATGTTTTATGCCGTATGCTTTTGTTTATTGCTTATGGCTCTCCATTTATACAACATTATAGAAAATGAGTTCAGAATGAAGAGACCTTCACAAGCCATCACTTGAAAATTCACGGTATACATTTTATTGGTGAAAATGGTTAGTTATTTTTAAAAAATCAAAAGCACCAAAATATTCTCCCTGCAAAGTTAAGTTTGGTTTAAGAGGGTCTTCTTGAAAATCACGAAAAATTTTAAACTTGACTTGTTCTCTCTCTCTCTCTCTCTCTCTCTCTCTCTCTCTCTCTCTCTCTCTGACAGGCCCACATACGCACACATATGTCGTTAAACAACTATGTGTATTTGTTTCATTAACACTTCCCAAGTTAAATGATCAGTTCTGAAAAGCTGCCAAAGATGAGAAATTAAATATGTAATGATTTATTTCAGGTACAACAGCAGCTTTTCTTCAGGAGGAACAGCATTTCAAACGAAGTAGTGATGTGGACATTATCGTAAAAAGAGCGGTAAGTTCTTATATTTACAACTTTTGTTTTTCAATTTTCATACAAAGAATAATAAAACTTACATCGGTTTCTAAATGCAGCTAGTTCTTTAACATTTTTGCATCAATTTCCAGGTATTTTTAAAGTAATTCGTGGTTGGCCAAGCCCACAATGGAATAGTGAGCAGAGAAACAGAAACTCTCACCCTGCCTCGTCAGCTTGCCTTGCTGATGGCAGAAATTAGCTGGCTTATAAACAGTTTAAGTTCGTTCTTACTGTACCAGATCGCCCTGCATCAATTAGATTCATAATCAGGCCCAAATATATAAAGTTTCCTATGATGAAATTGCAAATAGACGTACACATTTTATACATCGAGCCTGTTGGATATGCTCTGCGACTCAATTGTTGTTTGGATCTCTAGACCTAATACCGAAGTAGTTGTGTCCAGTGATTCACTGTAAAACCAGTCAGTAGTTGGGTTGCATAGCATGCAAGTATTTCAACCGTTGTAGTTTCATTTATAAAGGTTTTGCAAGGACGCTAATTATCTAAATATGTTGAATGAGAAAATATTAGTCTCATGAAACAGGATAGTGCTAATAGGGAGGAATAAGCGAGTATTCTGGTGTACAAGTTACTAATAACTAGCACTAGTACAGAAATCAGTTTTCGTATTCCATTCGAACAATTCTACTTTCTGGAAAAAAAAAAAAAACACTAACTCATTGTACTGATACCTCTCGTGCTCTAGTAACGGGCATTTGTATCCTTCATTGGAGCACGATACAAATTAAAAACCTTGTATTAACTTAAACATGTAAAGTAAAAATATAACCTGCATAGAATGTATTAGAATTTACGTATTTCCGAATAGAACTCCTTAACCTGATGGGACCTATAAGTCTTGGTTTAAGAACTACTGTAGAAATAGTGTTTCTAGTGTAGGATTAGTTTTATATTAAACTAACTTCAACCATAAAATACAAGTATTTAAGGGTGTATTTGTATTATAAAACTGCTAAAAGTTTGCTATGAAACTGTAGTGATTCTTTCTTTTTAAGAAGAAGAGCAAAAATCGATGGTCAAATGTAGCCCAGTCGCTTGCAAGCTTACCATTACACCAGTTATTTTACTTGGGCACAAGTACATTTGACCTTAAGTTGCTGGGATTCAAACTTGCGACGTTTTAGTGTGAATGGATGCCCAGTATTGAGTAACGCTCCAGCTATTCGAACCAGTCCAGTGGTGGTGCTTTCGGAAGGGATATGAAAGGCGGTTCAGGAATTAGAGGAAGAACGGCACAAAGAAAAAATTTCGGTCAATAAAAGGTTAAAATAATCCATAAAATATTAATATTGTATGTAAAATTTTAATTTTGTTATTCAGATCAGAATCTCTTAGGCTGCATGACAAGAACTTCTAGTGGTAATTCATTTTGAGTTGCTTAGCAATCCATAGCAATAAATTCGATATTCGTTTAAAGAATGTTCAGCTATGTCGTGTTTTTTTTTTTTCCTATTATACAGTTACACGCAACAGCTCTTTCTGATACAGGAACACTATAGTTTCGGTTCTTATTGAACTCTGATGGCAGCATCTCATTCTTCTCTACTATTGCGAAAGATGTAAGTCTACCAACGAGTAACGTTTTTTGAAGCCACGCTTACAGGATTAGGCCACTGAGTCTCCAAATGATTCTCACCAAAACCCCAGAAACTTACTATGTTCCATAATACTCCTGAGATACTGTTAGTAAAGCTTTATCAGTCGAATACAGAAAGTATCTAGATTAGATCTGGCGAGCTCACGAAAGAGAGGTCAACGTTACGATCTGAAAGAATTGTTTTCACATGCCCATGTAAAGTTTCGTTGACTAAAGAAAATAAGCATTTTACCCACTACTCTTAGTAATTACATAGCGTATTGTAAAACCAAGTTAAATTGTCTTTAAGAATACTACGAGAAACTTGCATAATATTCACTTGTATTTTCTTCACTGCAATTCTAACAACCTTACTTATGTTTTACTTTCGATGTTTCTGTTACAGTCAAACCTTGGAAGTAGAGTAAGTATAAAAATGATTATAGACTCATAATTTTAGAGAGTACCTACTTGAGGTCTAGTACCTAACTGGTGAAGTGTAGTGTGATCTTGTTAATACTTTGGTTTGCTTTATTGGAATGATAATTACACAAATAAATCTCGATTTTTTAAAGTCTTGTATACTAGGACCATCCCTAAAATAATCTACAGAGATAACTAATTACCAGATTCTAGAATTTTTAAACAATACCGAAATAAGTTACTGTGCTTTCATTACACAAAATTTCTTCCAAAATACTTCCCTTTCTCTGTGGCACACTTTTACCAAAATGTATAAAGCATCTGTAAGTATTCCTCGAAGCCGTATTCCGAAACCTTCTAAGCGCTCCCGTCGTATTTGCAGCGACTTTTTCTGAGCTCGCAAATCATTTATGAGAGACATAGACCTGTTTTTCTTATATTTCCGCTTTTCTGCTTCACCACAAGCATCTTGAAGTATTATTAGTGTCTCCGAAGGAGATATATGTAACAAAACACAACAGCTGATAAATGTAACCCACATTCTGAATGAGACGAACAACTGTCACCAGAAACAAAACCCAGTTGGCAAGCAATAACAACCATGGTCATGGGAGTTTGATGGAAGTGACATCATTAATGCTGCTAAAACAGACAGAAACAAATCGCATTACAGTATTGGTTTCGGCGAAGGAAAGTGCATTCCGGAAACCATTTGGACCTAGTATGTATTTTTTTTTCAAACTACTAAATCAAAATTGTTGTTTTTCCCTTTAGAGTTGAATGGTTGCTTTCTAAACTTCCAATTGGGAAATGCCTTTAAATTCTTTTTTTGACATTAGATCTTGAAATGTTTTGGGTGGAAGTGTATTTGTTATAAACGATGCCAAACGTTCACCTCGAAGCACATTTTTCTGCCTGTAGAAAAGATTATAATCAGATCGACCCAGGCCCAGAATTCAAACTGGGTGTGAGAGTTTTCCTTGCTTGTAATAGGTCAATATTTGAACCAACAGCTAGCCTACTGGAGAAGCAGGGCATTGCTCTCCAATTAACTATAGTCGATTTGAAGATTCTTTTTGGGTACAATTCCCTAGGAAGGAACTCGCAGTGGCTGATAACATGATCACTAGCAACAATGCTTTGATATTCGTTCACCAGAAATGATTTCGAGTTTTGGGAGCGTTGATTGTCTTCAGTGGTAATGCGATTTTGATGAAGACACGTCACCCATGGAAAATAATTCAGAACTAAGTCGTATACAGTTGGGAGCAGAAAAACAGATATGTGTGTGTGTGTGTGTGTGTGTGTGTGTGTGTGTCATTTCTGCTTAATTTTAGTTACTTGATAAGTTGCCTACGGCATTCCAAAACATAGGAGGCAATAAGTTGCTTATGTATGTATGTATATATATATATATATATATATATATATATATATATAGGTTCTTTTACGTTGGTTTAAATCATTTTGTTTGTTACTCAAACACGAACACATTCACACTCACATACAAACTTCCAGACTCTGTGGGGGATAGGGTATAATTCTGGCTAGAGAAAAATTCCCCGCCCCAGCCGGGAATCAAACCCGGGACCCCCGAGTGAGAAGGTTGCCTCTATTTGTTGACTGAACATCGAGGATAAACAAGTGATATTACTAAGGCTGGCGATGACATTTAATTTATTTAATTACACCATTTAATACTAGTCACGCCAGTTAATAATAATAATAATAATAATAATATAATTATTATTATTATTATTATTATTATTATTTCTTACACAAGTCTTGTAGGTATAGGAAAGGAGTTGGAAAGATAGACTGAAAAATGCAATACCATAGCCGGGATTTGAGCAACGGATATGGCATTGAATTTCCTTTAAGTTGGTTCTAACTTTCCGATGATGATGATGATGATGATAATGATAATATTGCATGATATCAAAGGTTTTGTATTCCTTTCAGCCAGGAGGGTATAAAGTCAAAATACCATTAACTAAACAGTACGACTATGTTTCAACATCTTAGTAAGAGCATTCCAGATGACCTAATCCTTGTTTAACAATATTAAATGTTTTTGTTTTTAAATGTTTATTACCAAAGTAACGTCCAACTTCGTGTCCATATGCGCAAGGAAGAGCAGGACAATTATCCAGCCGATATAGTAAAAAAAAAAATTACTTACTAAAATGTATTCCAATGAATAAAAATTTTCCTATGTGGTCAACACCATGCTTCCCCCAGCAGGAACACTGACTTTTCCGACCGACAGAGCATCCCCAACTGCATCGCGATTCTGATTAGATTTTATGCTATTTTTCTTAGCCTTAAATAAATATTATACTTAATTTGTTTGCTTTTCAATTTTTTTGCCTCAATCAATCAATCAATCAATCAATCAATATTTCATTATATTGTAATAGTTTGTTTTAATCACCCCCAAAATAATAAAATTTTACTTAGTTTATTTAGCTCGTACATTGCGATGGAGAGTAAGTATTTTAATGCACTGAGTTAAATGTTACAGAATATAGGGATGGTTCCTAGGCTGTTAACTTCGCCTATTGTTTCCAAGAACAACAGATAGCAAGTAAAACCAAAGGGTGTCTCAATTTGCTCTAACTTCACCTTTAAATCCTAAATGTGGAGATCTTCCTCTCACAGTCTGCCAATTACCTGGGAGTATTACTGTGTCCAGAGAAGTGTAGATGAGCTCCAAGTTTACCTGCTCTTGTCTCTTACCTTTGAACATACATGTATTATAGCAAATTAAACTGAGAGGTTGCCAAGAATCTCATGCATACTAATTGGGCTCAATTCTGGGCATATGTTTTAGAGACGGTGTCTTACTTTTGCACTATACGTGCTGCCGAGAGAAGTATTCAGCACGTTATGAATGTTTCAGGCCGCTAATCTTTTGTTACCAGTATTTAAATGGAGTTATAAGCATAATGTTGAATATCTTTCTTCATAAAAACCTTCGGCGGTTATGTGGGTAACTGCTTGCGAGGCACAAACATCTACATCTGACATCACCAGCTCGCTAGATTTTGTGCTAGAGCAAGTAGGCTTGCTCCGAGCATTGCAGTGATAAACACGCATTATCAGATGGAGAAGAGCTTCTGACAGCACAGGTGGGTCTGTTGTTCCTTGCACACTACATCGTCCAAGAAACAGAACAGAAAGCAATTCAACATGCAGGCCATCGAGTCCTACGTCTATGCTTGTCTGGAAGGACATATTTAGTTAACGTGGCGTACATTGATTATGTTTAATATTTTCACTTTCCTAGCGCGCATGGAAAATGTACATACTAGATAGCGTAGGTATTGTATTCCATCCTAAAATTCGATTACGATATTGAGACCCCGTGAGTTCACAAAAACGCATTTGTAGAAAAATGTTCGTGCGTGTCTGTGGTGTGTGTATGTCTGTAGGTAGTATAGCTCAAAAACGTAAATTCGGTTAAATGCCAAACATTCACGAAAATCCCGCCACCACAACTACCCTTCACATGGTAAACTTTTCGAAAATGTTAATTTTCTCAAAAATTACTCTAACGATTTTGATTACAATACCATATGTTTAAGATATTTTCATGACTAACAAAACGTATTTCTTGAATTTTTTGGGAATAGTCTCTGAGGACCATTTCATTTGGCAGTTTTGTTTAACTGGTAAACTGCAAGAGATAGACAAAAACTTACAACACAAACGTTATAGATCTCGTTAAAACAACAATTTGTCATATACAGTTTTAGAGTTAATCGTTTCCAAGGTATTTCTTATTATTGGTATACATTCTAAACTAAAACTTTTCTCAAACGGGAGATCATATTTCGTTTCATACCTCTTTTGTTTTATCCCTAGTCATGCAGAAAAAAAACTTTTAATTTTCACATGGGATAATTTTTAAAAGATGTGAGTATCGATTAACCTAGTGTATTTCCTTATTTCTCTTCTACTTACAAGGAAGCAACTAATGAGAAATTTTCTGCTAATAATTGGAGCATTACAAAAAAAAGAAAAAAAAAACAACATATGTTCCATTCACATGAAATTATTTACTTGTTCTACAAACAAACTATCCTTACAAAATAGTATTCTTTTATGTATATCATACTAATCGAGATTAGCACTAGTCCATAGAGACTATTCCCAGAAACTTCAAGATCTATATTGTCAGGTGTGTCTTGGCGAGAGTTTAATTAATATTGTTTTAGTAATAGTTTATTAATTAAGAATTAATTAATTAAGTAATTAATTAATCTGAATTTATTGGAATTTGATTCTTACATTGTCTTGGAAAAATACAAGTTTTGTTATAAGCTAATTAAGTAACAGGATGGAAGAGACTAGCCTCTTCCGATGGCACTCCCAGTGGATTTTTCGATGACACCAACTTCCGTTAGGCTATGTGCACATTTGCCCTTTGACGTCACACCGGATGTTCTAGAACATTTAAACATTCGATGTAATTGGCTAAGACTACCCACTATTAGGTTTTCCATATTAGGAGTACGGCCATAATGTTGGAATGCCCTTCCGGGATGCCGCTAAACTTATTTAAGGGACTGCAGACCCAACCACCGGGTCTTGACCGTCAGGGAACCTCTGCTTCGTTGGTGTGTCTTGAGGCGTCGCTTCGGATTCAACCACCTCGACCACTTCATTTCTCACCTCGCATAGAATACCATGACATATTTCTTAAGGTAAGGCTTTGTGTTAGTAACCCCGTAATCAGAATAATATTGGCCAGGATTAATGGAATATATTGCAACCCCCACCTTTGTGAACCAAATATTTGCAACCAACAAGCTATTTAATCTTTCTCAATATATTAGCTTAATTTAAATGCCGTTGCTATCTTTGCTCTAACATTTGCCTTCCTTTCACCCTCTAATAGCTAACCCCCAAGTCGCAAAACCTTATTTGTTTTGTCATGAAAATGTCTTAAATTATAATCACAACGATATTGACAAAATTAGGGAGTGTGACAGTATTAACGGCAATACCCACAGAAAGATGTAAATATGCTAACAAAAACAAAACAAAAAATAGACAAAAATAGGGGGGGAATCTTGAACGTTAAATACAAACTTAAATATCAAGTTCAGCATAGTCCAAAGATGCAACACAAAAATTTCAAGAAAACAGCCCACCCTGAACTACGCTTTACTTGGAGCATTTTTCGAAAGTTTTATTTACTCAAAAATGAATGTAAAAAGTTTGATTAAAATACTATACGTCGTGAGAATATTTAATTTGTATTCATTGAAATCATTTATCCACCCTGCAATTAATTGTGGTATTTCCATAATTATACTTATTATTTAATGAACTTTAACCACATAAATACTATGAAAATACAATTTTAAGAGATTATGTTCATGTAGGTGGCCGGGTGACACGAGAGAGAGAGAGAGAGAGAGAGAGACAATGTGATGAAATGGATTACGCGTTCTGCCACGCAAAAATGGTCTAGAATGAAGGCAACTTCAAAGGCCCTTCCCAGAAAAGTCAATAAATACATACGGACATTCGTTTTTGAGTATGCTTTTCTCAGATACAAACATACACACACAGATCTGTTATAAAATGCGTTTTAATTCAGGGGGCCTCATAATATATATTTCTAGCAAAATCTCAGGTTTGTATCATTTCAGGGTTATAGGTGTGACTTTTCAACAGAGTTTTAGAATAATTAATTCTTAAAAGGAAAATATCCCACAAAGGTTATTATAATTATATCTCGCTATATCCGAAAACTATTAGTTTTTTCTTATCGGCTTAGCCCATTGTATTCTCTTATCACTTAGTGTCTATTAAGAAATGTGAAATAAAACAATTTCTGCTAATGTTTGTCTCGATTAGCATGCCCAGAACCATGACTCTACCCCACTATTCGACTGACTCCAAAGGATGACCGAAACAGTTATAGCAGGTGAGTATTCTTTCTCCCAAACAAGTGACATAGATACCCTAGTACAGTACGGGCTTAAAAATAAAATATATCTGTGCCAAATGTTTGAGCAAGTAAGTTTCGTCAACATGGGAAAAAAGGAAGAGAGATAGCTTTCGTAGGCAGGAACGGTCAATCAAGGAAGAACAAAAGTGTAAAAGGAAGCAATTTTCTTGACGACACACCTCCCATTTCCAGAGAAACTAATTCAGTCCTGTGTAAATGTGGTGGATGCTGCCCAATCCGAGATTTGACATAATGGAGTACGAGGTGAAATGGCCTCCGGAACTGTGGTGGACAGGTCTAATTAATGCTGAGAAATCTGTATAAACTGGCCTCTAAAACCGCAAGCGAATTGAGAAATTGTGGTAGTGGTTAAAATACGTATGTCCAAATTGGGACAAAAGAGGTGCCACCATGGACCGTATAGAAGGAAAGTTGGTGTTTGGAGGCGTATAAAGAGAGGTTAAATCATATTCTTTATGAGTGTTCAAACTATAGACAAGAAACCATTATTGCCCTCATTCAGTAGTGGATTTGGAAAAATAATATAATATGATACACTCCAAGCTGAAGACTTACAGGATCTCCGAGAATTCCACGAAGTGAATACACAGAAACTGGAAGGCAGGTCCTCCCGATCCACACGAGTCCACAATCGAGAGCAAATAGAAAGATTGCTATTACCTGTGTTCAGCGTAGAAAGCGACACTTTGCAGGTTATCTCCCTAAACATGTTTATAAACGTGATTTTTCTAACGCTGACAGACTATACCATCTGCTGCTAGAAGCAGTGAAAGGTTAATCAACCCAAGTTTAAGAATAGCGTTTCAAAGAGTGTCATAAACGAAGAGAAATAAAAAGAAGTTTGTTAAGTGCAGTACTGCTTATAATGTGCAAGTATTTTTCGGTCAGAGTCTTTTGAGACGGCAAAAGTAGGAAACTGTTTCCTGTGTCCAGGTCGGTTGCATGTGTCGGGACTTCGTATTTGTTACCGTACATCCACGTGACATTCTTATCTCTTCCTTCCACTGTCTCAAAGGACTCTGAGCAAACAATACTCTTTCTCGTTTGCATCGATATTTCTTATATATATTTTACCCTTTCTGCAACACTGCTGACCACCAAATTTGGACTGTTCACCAAATTTGGACTATTCTTCCCCCGATCCTGGATCAATACTACGGCTACATTGTATCTTTCTTCCGCAGTTGTCTTGGCCACAACTGCTTTAACTGCTCCACTCATCAACATGAACCCCCGGTTTGCGGATTAGAGCCCTCAACCGAGGGCTATATGTTTTGCGGCTTAGGATCCTGAATTTTATTTTATTTATTTGCTTATTTTTGCCTGGTTGGTCGTATCGGACGATGAATGAAGTCTGTGAAATGATGCTCAAATGATCTCGGGGTCCATGGAGCTTAAAGTTTCTCGACATTCGTCTTCTCAGATAAGGGAAAACCCCGAAAGAAAACCTTATCCGAGTAACTCCCCCTAAGCGACTCGAACTTGCGACTTTGAATCATTTGTACTCGCTTAAGGATGGACGTGTTTGTTATATTGATAGATCTGCAATTGCAAATGATATAAACAGCAATGACGTAGTGCTACTTGGAAGGAAACACTGAAACTATCATGGGGCCATAGATACTGAAGATTATCGAATATTGGAAATGTATCATCCGTCCTTTATTATAGAGTTATATTGAATGCATAACAATGAATTATCTGTCACTAAAATTATCAAGCTGGAGGTAATTCTTGTGCATTTTCTCACCTTAGGAAACCCAAGTGTTGAAGAGAGTGTAGCACTATAATTGGATATACATCCCGGAACACACAAGCACGACATATCCCCATACACAAATGCATAAACTTCATACTTCTTTCATTCAGCAATACCTCACAATCTCGGGAATAGGTTATAAGTATGCAATGTACGTTTGTTTAAAAACCAATTGACAACTTCGGCGTCGTTTTTGCATATTGTTATTGGCATTAAACGATTCACATAGACGCGAAAACGATAATCCAATTTGAAACTACTACAGAGCAATAAAACATACCAGATTTTGATTCACAATAGCCCGGTAACAAGAACGAGAATGTATATCGATAACATCAATCTCACAGTAAAAAGTCGATCTTGCGATTTGGTAATTTCATTTGTTTTAACTGGGCATTAATGTTTTTTCACCTGCTTTCAATTCAGCCAACATAATGCAAAACCAACGGTTAGCCAACGTCAAAATTGAAAAGAACTGTGGCTAGAGTGAGCTTAAGCGCCTGTTTCACTCTCGGCGGCCTAGAACAATCTCTACAGCAGGCCGTTTCAACTCGATTCGTCTTGAGTCAGAGTCAACGTCAGATCTCGGATCCCTGCTGGAGGGGTAGCGTGCTAGTCAATACATCACTTGGCAGAGATTATATACAATGTTCGCCTCTTGGCACTTCACTTCCAACACTAGATTCAGCCGTGACAATAGCTTGCCCTCAATGTTGCGTTGTATTGCATTATCAGGCGAACCCCTTGAGTCGTGAGTAACGCTCTACTCTTTTAGTTCGCATCCAAGCTGGGACAGTCTCTCTACATAGAAGAGTCTAACATGCAAAATACGGATCTAATATACTGAAATTGGATTTATTATAGTCCCACCTCGAGCTGACAATTTGAAATGGGGTTTTGTGGTGAGGAAGCTGCTATTAGGGTAGTTTTGCTGAACACCCACGATGAAGCGACAATTTTAAGGGCTTCGGGACTTAAAAAGATAGTTATAGCAGCTCTGTACACTGTGGGATAAGTAGGGTGTGTTTTTGTTATAAGGGTTCTTGTAGGAACGACGTAGGCTTCAATCTTCTGACGTTTATTATTCTGTATTGAACATGGATGAGAATTTTTGTTAAACGGTTTAGCAATTTGGCCTAATAATGATAGGTTATTCAAGTTATATTGTCGCTGTGTATTTTAAATTTATAACATTTATAACTATGCACAACGAACATTAATTAGTTCTCATTTAATATCGGCATGAGATTTTTGTGATGTCTCGGGCGTATTGAAAAGCAATTACAAGAAATGAGTACAATGATAATAATTGCGTTGTTTATTTATAAGCAATAACTCGTCGAACAATTTGTAAGAACATTTTTGTTGTTGTTCTTGTTACAGAATATTATAACTTCTTTAATAATAATTATGTAAACCACTTGATATTCAATAATTAATTTAGATCTGTTAATTAAAGATAATACGGAGACATCAAGGCTTGTATCCGCAACTAATTAACAAAGTGATTCCAATTTGGCACCGTGAAGTTTATTTTCGACTGTACAGAATCATGACGAATTATGAACTGAAAACATATCTTCTTATTTACTGTGGTAACAAACTGGAGTAATGCTTGTTTATACATCAGGAATGACCTTTTTGCTTTAATGTTTGGTCATCATATGAAAATGTTATATCATGATATTGCTAAAACAAGCTGCATTCAGGATGATAAAAAAGAAATATACGTTTTATATTGCGCCTATGATATTTCTGCGCTAACATATTGGCTCTTATAATGTCATATAATTATTTATCGTCCGTTTTAAGGGTAAAATATTTCGATATTAAGTGGATTACAGTTTGCACTGGTATTACACACTTATAAAATTGTTCTTTAACGTAAATTTAACATTGAATAAACTTCATAAACAACATTAATACCGACAAGTAACATAACGATAAGATAAAATCCGTTACAATACTCTTCTGGGAAATAAGAACGAGTAAGTTAAAACTAGGCCAAGTTTTCTTTTCCGTCCCTGGGGTCTCGAAAAGCTTCCGTCGTCGTTTTCGATCGTTGTGTACCAGCAGAGTATTGCAGAGGGTGATTTAAGTCATATGTTCTTTTTTTTTTTTTTTTATCCTTTCTTTGCAAATATAGTCCCTTTGTTTTCTCCGTTGTTTTGTTACGAACAGTTTCTTCTGTGAGTTATATTTAAGATATAAATGGCCTGCTTTACCAGAAACTATTGAAAATGGCTAAATAACATTTTAGAATAAAATAACCTCTGAAGTGGCATTGTGGATCTATATTTGTGTAAACATATTTGGTACTTTAAACAAGTAATTGCTGATTAATTTTAGTCACAAGATGACATAATTATGAAAAAAAAAAAACTTCCTTTCTTAATAAATAAACTTACCCATTTTATAAAAGTAAGTCTGGACTTAGACATTCATCTACATTTTATTATCTCGAATGATATCTTACATCATTTTTGAGATAATGGTTATGAATTTAGTTTAACATTGGCAGTATAAAGCCCTCAATCTCCCCTTAGACTTAGAGACTTCCGCAACATTTTAAACAATTTCAACCCTTTCTAATATACCTAGGTGGTGTGGCCATCAAGCCCATTTCATAGATGGTTATTACCGCCGTCCACTAAGGGGATGCAGGTGTCTTGTTACATCGGAGTCATAAACTAAGTAAACTACCTGAAATATGGAAGCGCTTATCACGTGCATGTGCTATAATTGTTTGAAAATGTTGGATACGTCATACTATTGATCAAGGAGTTGATATTCCGTCATTAAAGGAATGCAACCAAGTGTTGACTTTAAGTTTGACCAGCAACAGTTTCAATGAAAATATAAAAAGTCTTGTGTGTTTCATTTGTATGACTTTCTCTGCATCGCTGACACAAATTGTTGTTAAAAAGCATATTCTTCTATCTACTTTATGATAATTGAGAAAAACATTAGCAAAAATTGTCTTAATTACTTGCTCCCTTGTAAGTAGAAGGAAAATAAGGGAGTACACTAGGCTAAAACGATAGACAAGTCTTTTAAAAGCTGGTTGCCATGTGGTTGAAATCCGTTTCTATGCAGGACCAGGACTTTACAACTTTCCGCGTGAGAAAAGTTTAAGTATTTTAAATCTGAAACACATAACAAGGAATATCTCAGAAATGGTAAATTCAACGAAAAAAACGTGTATGACATAAATTGTATGTTTTAGCCTGATCTACATTTTTGTGCGAGTTTTTGTTTATCTCTTACGGTTTACCAGTTACACAAAATTCATTCAGAATAAAGAGACCTTTAGAGGCTATTCCCAGAAAATTCAAGATATACATTTTATTTGCCATATAAATATATTAATATACAGTATTTTAATCAAAATCGTTATTCATTTTTGAGAAAATCAAAATTTTAGAAATTTCATCCCTGTAAAGGGTAGTTTGGGGTGGGTTTATTTTTTCTCAAAATCTTCCTGATGCTAAACTTAAATACCAAGTTTGGTATTTTACCAACTTTTCGTTTTTGAGTTATCGCGTTCAGACACAGGGACGTGTGTACACAGACACACATTCTTCAGAAAATACCTTTTTGGATGCAGGGGATCCTAAAACGTGTATTTCCGATGAAATATCGTATGAATTTTGGGTGGAATTCAATACCTGCTCTATACACTATGTACATAGTACGAGTAGAGAAAACAAAAAGTATGTGCCATTTTCAAAAAATAAAAAATAACATTAAATAGAAAAATCCTCGAAATCTCGGAAATACGCAAATTGTGAATCGCATTTTTTAATTTTAAAATAAGGAGGTACTGTTTTATATTTGCTGAAATATTTTAAAGTGTAGATAATACTGAAGTATAGTACCTTACTTTATATTTCTTAGTATCAAATTTCTCCTGGCGTTCTTTTAATCCATGGAATAGTTGAACTATTCTTTCAGGTACAGCATTTGGAATGAGCAGTTAGTCTCTATTCCTTTTTATGTAACTTGTCTAATGTAGGTAATATTTCATTTCACCCAAAAATTTAATTTCGAAATTTCACCAGAAATTGTGTAAATTTGAATCCCTAAATAAAAGGAAATACTTTCTATAAAAATGTATATTTGTCTCTCTGAACAGCATAAATTATAAATCAAAATCGGATAAAGTCCAAATTGCAAGTATTTCTTGAATTTTTTGTGAGTACCTGTGAAGTCCTCTTCATTTTTATTGAATTGTGTACAATTTTAATAACTAGAAATACGTAAGAGATCGACAAAAGTTTACAGCAGGAAAAATAAAAGGCAGTTGAAATAGACAATTTGTGTCGATATCATTTCCCGCAGCGTTAGCAGTTTTAAAAATATTCGATATTACTGTTTACACTTTAAAAAGTATATTTGTTGTTTCTTATATTAAGTTTCCGTATCTTCTTTTTTATCTTCATTACAATATTCCGTGCTAAATTGTATTGCTTGAGTATTGTTTTAGTAAGTTGTATGTACTAAGGGCCATTGCTTCATTTGAAATAATTTTTAGGATAATAGTTATTTATATTATAAGTGACTTAAATATTATTTGTGAGTGGGATGTTTAGTACACGAGCGCGAAAGTGCGAGTGTTGTAATTTCTCATGAGCCACGTGTAATATACGTTTTACCTTATCCTAATATTAACTGTAATATTTTTATATTTATTAATAATATTAGTCGTCATTATGAGGAATTGAATTTTAGTAGTGACGTAGGTAGAGTTTTATTCGTTGCTACGTAACCTCGCCGGAATTCAATTCTGGTTGTTTAAACTACACCACATAAATCAATAAATGAATTAAAATGCATATTCCCGAAGAAGTTGTTTACATTATGCTAAATAGTTTCTTACTCGGCAAGTCGAAAGGCCTGTATGACAAGGAATTTTCATTATTTAAAGAATGGGGAGCAGCATAAGGAGTTGAATAATTTACAATGAAATAAGTACTTTATTTCACGATGAAGTAGACTCATTTGTGTTGTTTCCCTAGGATATATAAAATGTACAATGAAGTCTATAGGATAGGATAAAATATATCTTGAATAAGTAACATAGTTCATAATCATTATTATACAGTATAAATAAAATATCTGATGTGTTCCACTCATATGATTTTCTCTACATATCTGTAACAAACTATTTTTAAAAACTTATTCTTCTACCTACTTCATGCTAATCGAAATAAATATTAGCAAAAATGGTCTTACTTAGTTTCTTATAAGTAGAAGGGAAATAAGAGAATACAGTAAACTAAGCGATAGTAAAATTTAATTAAAAGCCGCTTGCCAAGTGATTAAAATTCGATGTCTTTGCATGACCAGGAGTTGAGAAATTCCCATATGAGAAAAGTTTAATTACTTTAAAATTGAAACAATAACCAGGAATATCTCTAAAATGCTTAACTAAAAAAAAAGTATAATGTATAAATTGTGTGTTTTAAGGAATCTGCATTTCTTGTCTACCAGTTATACAAAAGTTCTCCTGAATGAAGAGGGTGTCAGGGGATATTCCCAGAAAATTCAATATATACCTGTTTTCGTAAACTTCCACGGCCAATATTAAAATTATCTTGGTCCAGAGTTTCCGGTGTAGACCGCGTCTTAAGGCTAAAATCTGCCGACGTTTCGCCCATCTTGTGATAAGGCTTCCTCAGGGCTAACTGCGTCTGGTCCGGCTGGCGTACCTTCTTATATACTGTAGTTGGGACATGCCAAGTACCGCCCTCCTGTGTTGCCATTGGTTATCGTTTGGCCAATGGCTGGGGTCGCTGCTTTCTGTATTCCTATTGGCTCGCTGGCCGCAAGGTGGGATGCTTTTTTTTAGCAGAGGTCTCCAGATGGTGTTCAAACTTTTTCCATTGTCTCTGTTAACTTTATGTTCTTCTTTAATTATTTCTATGCTTTCGCGTATAATGCGATGTTTGTAGTCTTCACATGGTACCAATAATTTCATGTTATCAAAATCAATGTGATGGCCAGTTTCAATAGCATGTTCGGAGAGAGCGGACTTTTCAGGCTGATTAAGTTTGAGGCTTCTGATGTGCTCTTTTCGACGTGTGATTGCCGATCTTCCGGTCTGACCTATATATGCTTTGCCGCAATCGCAGGTTATTTTATAAATTCCTGGCTTAAGTAGTGGGTTGGATTTGTCTTTTACTGGTCTGAGGGTGGATTGTAACTTCCGAACCGTGCTGTACCGAGTATTAATCCCGTGTTTGAGTAAAATTTTGCCAATCCTTTCAGTGGTGCCCTGAACAAAAGGAAGGCGAGCCCATCTTGTCTTTTGTTTTTCTTTTTCTTTTTGTGGTTTTTTGCATTCTTTCCCCAGTATTTTATGTCGGTTTTTGAGTATCCGTTGGCTTTTAACACTTCCTGTAAGTGGTGTCTCTCTTCAGTTAAAAGATTTGGGTCACAAATACGCGTAGCTCGTTGGAACAGAGTTTTGACCATGCTTCGTTTTACTGAAATGGGGTGGTGGGATGTGGCATCTATGTATCTGTCTGTATGTGTAGCCTTTCGGTAAACTGAACAATGCACTGTTTTACTTGCTGAATTTCGCTCTACTAGAACGTCTAAAAATGGTAATTTTTGGTTATGTTCTAGTTCCATAGTAAATTGTATATTTTGATGAAGACTGTTTAGATGTTCAAGGAACTCTGGGATGTTGTTCAATCCATGTGGCCATACCACGAAAGTGTCATCCACATATCTTAACCACATATCCGGTTTGAGTCGGCAAGTGTCCAAGGCCGTGTTTTCAAAATCTTCAAGGAAGATATTAGCCACAATCGGCGAGATAGGAGATCCCATGGCTGCACCTTCTTGTTGTTGGTAGATGTCTTCTTGGTATGAGAAATACGTATTGGTTATACAGTGGGCAACAAGGTCGGTCCAGTCTTCTGGGAGATGGTTAATGCTGATTCTTTGTTGTACGGATCTAAGAGCTTCTTCAACTGGGATGCGAGTAAACAGAGATTTTATGTC
This sequence comes from Hymenopus coronatus, assembly GCA_030762935.1. NCBI lineage: Eukaryota > Metazoa > Arthropoda > Insecta > Mantodea > Hymenopodidae > Hymenopus > Hymenopus coronatus. The sequence goes on from CM060895.1 coordinate 47,682,669, forward strand.
AAAGCTGACTAAGATGTGGTGCTCTTCAAAGGTAAAATTCCGGAGTATTTGTACAAAATGGCCGGAGTCCCTGACAAAAGAGTCTGTCTTGCCCACTAGTGGTTGGAGACCCTTGGCTAGAAATCTGGCGAGTTCATGAGTGGGTGAGCCTATGGCACTGACGATTGGTCTCAATGGGATGTTTTGTTTGTGAACTTTAGGCAGCCCATAGAACGTCGGTGTACGAGAGTCATGAGGGAGGAGACGCTTTTGTTGTTCTCTTGGTATTGAAGAATTTTTTATTACCGAAATTGTGGTTCGTTCTAGTTTGTTTATTGGATTCTTCTCTACTTTCTTATACGCTGTATCATGCAGTAGGTGTGTCATTTTTTCTCCATAATCCTCAGTGTCCATCACGACAGCAGCGTTGCCTTTATCTGCTGGTAAGATTACGATGTCTGGGTTGGTAGCAATGCTTTTGAGGGCTTGACGTTCCGCATGAGTGATGTTTGCTTTGGGAACTTTTGCGTGTTTGAGTACCTTGTAAGTGTCCATTCTGATATCATTGGATGTCTCCTCTGGTAAGCCAGTAAGTGAAGCCTCTATTCCAGTAATAAACTCCTCCATCGGTATATGCCGGGGTGTGATAGCAAACTTTAGTCCCTTTGCTAGGACTTGTGTCGTGGGTTCGTCTAGAGTGATTTTTGAAACATTGACCACTAACCTTTCTATATCTAATTTGTGTTCCAATGGATATTGTTTCTTTTTTAATGTTTGAAATTTTTTTCGTTGCCTATCTTCAGCAATATATGCTGTCTGGTATGCTAATGTGTATGAAATTTTCTCCAAAGTATTCCAGTCGTTTTCTTCTAAATCGGTAGCAAGCAGGTGATGCATTCCATACAATTCTGTCTCTGTAAAATGTAACTCTCGTCTTGTAAAGGCTATTCTCTCACTTAGTAGACTGAGCGAGGCTTTCCGTAATATGTTGCGTGCATATCTGGTGTTGATGTGGTGTTTCAACTGTACAAACGTCGGAACTACATGTTGGTCTCTGCATCGTTTTAGGAAGGTTAATTGTGAAATAAGTCGTAGTTTCTTCTTCCGCAGTTGGCAGAACAGTTGTGTTTTCTTATACATTCTCTCCCCGTAGAGGTGTGTTATATGTTTTCGTAAACTTCCACGGCCAATATTAAAATTATCTTGGTCCAGAGTTTCCGGTGTAGACCGCGTCTTAAGGCTAAAATCTGCCGACGTTTCGCCCATCTTGTGATAAGGCTTCCTCAGGGCTAACTGCGTCTGGTCCGGCTGGCGTACCTTCTTATATACTGTAGTTGGGACATGCCAAGTACCGCCCTCCTGTGTTGCCATTGGTTATCGTTTGTACAAATACTCCGGAATTTTACCTTTGAAGAGCACCACATCTTAGTCAGCTTTGACATAAAATCTCTGTTTACTCGCATCCCAGTTGAAGAAGCTCTTAGATCCGTACAACAAAGAATCAGCATTAACCATCTCCCAGAAGACTGGACCGACCTTGTTGCCCACTGTATAACCAATACGTATTTCTCATACCAAGAAGACATCTACCAACAACAAGAAGGTGCAGCCATGGGATCTCCTATCTCGCCGATTGTGGCTAATATCTTCCTTGAAGATTTTGAAAACACGGCCTTGGACACTTGCCGACTCAAACCGGATATGTGGTTAAGATATGTGGATGACACTTTCGTGGTATGGCCACATGGATTGAACAACATCCCAGAGTTCCTTGAACATCTAAACAGTCTTCATCAAAATATACAATTTACTATGGAACTAGAACATAACCAAAAAAAAAAAAAAAAAAAAAAAAAAAAAAAAAAAAAAAAAAACCATTTTTAGACGTTCTAGTAGAGCGAAATTCAGCAAGTAAAACAGTGCATTGTTCAGTTTACCGAAAGGCTACACATACAGACAGATACATAGATGCCACATCCCACCACCCCATTTCAGTAAAACGAAGCATGGTCAAAACTCTGTTCCAACGAGCTACGCGTATTTGTGACCCAAATCTTTTAACTGAAGAGAGACACCACTTACAGGAAGTGTTAAAAGCCAACGGATACTCAAAAACCGACATAAAATACTGGGGAAAGAATGCCAAAAAACCACAAAAAGAAAAAGAAAAACAAAAGACAAGATGGGCTCGCCTTCCTTTTGTTCAGGGCACCACTGAAAGGATTGGCAAAATTTTACTCAAACACGGGATTAATACTCGGTACAGCACGGTTCGGAAGTTACAATCCACCCTCAGACCAGTAAAAGACAAATCCAACCCACTACTTAAGCCAGGAATTTATAAAATAACCTGCGATTGCGGCAAAGCATATATAGGTCAGACCGGAAGATCGGCAATCACACGTCGAAAAGAGCACATCAGAAGCCTCAAACTTAATCAGCCTGAAAAGTCCGCTCTCTCCGAACATGCTATTGAAACTGGCCATCACATTGATTTTGATAACATGAAATTATTGGTACCATGTGAAGACTACAAACATCGCATTATACGCGAAAGCATAGAAATAATTAAAGAAGAACATAAAGTTAACAGAGACAATGGAAAAAGTTTGAACACCATCTGGAGACCTCTGCTAAAAAAAAAAGCATCCCACCTTGCGGCCAGCGAGCCAATAGGAATACAGAAAGCAGCGACCCCAGCCATTGGCCAAACGATAACCAATGGCAACACAGGAGGGCGGTACTTGGCATGTCCCAACTACAGTATATAAGAAGGTACGCCAGCCGGACCAGACGCAGTTAGCCCTGAGGAAGCCTTATCACAAGATGGGCGAAACGTCGGCAGATTTTAGCCTTAAGACGCGGTCTACACCGGAAACTCTGGACCAAGATAATTTTAATATTGGCCGTGGAAGTTTACGAAAACATATAACACACCTCTACGGGGAGAGAATGTATAAGAAAACACAACTGTTCTGCCAACTGCGGAAGAAGAAACTACGACTTATTTCACAATTAACCTTCCTAAAACGATGCAGAGACCAACATGTAGTTCCGACGTTTGTACAGTTGAAATACCACATCAACACCAGATATGCACGCAACATATTACGGAAAGCCTCGCTCAGTCTACTAAGTGAGAGAATAGCCTTTACAAGACTAGAGTTACATTTTACAGAGACAGAATTGTATGGAATGCATCACCTGCTTGCTACCGATTTAGAAGAAAACGACTGGAATACTTTGGAGAAAATTTCATACACATTAGCATACCAGACAGCATATATTGCTGAAGATAGGCAACGAAAAAAATTTCAAACATTAAAAAAGAAACAATATCCATTGGAACACAAATTAGATATAGAAAGGTTAGTGGTCAATGTTTCAAAAATCACTCTAGACGAACCCACGACACAAGTCCTAGCAAAGGGACTAAAGTTTGCTATCACACCCCGGCATATACCGATGGAGGAGTTTATTACTGGAATAGAGGCTTCACTTACTGGCTTACCAGAGGAGACATCCAATGATATCAGAATGGACACTTACAAGGTACTCAAACACGCAAAAGTTCCCAAAGCAAACATCACTCATGCGGAACGTCAAGCCCTCAAAAGCATTGCTACCAACCCAGACATCGTAATCTTACCAGCAGATAAAGGCAACGCTGCTGTCGTGATGGACACTGAGGATTATGGAGAAAAAATGACACACCTACTGCATGATACAGCGTATAAGAAAGTAGAGAAGAATCCAATAAACAAACTAGAACGAACCACAATTTCGGTAATAAAAAATTCTTCAATACCAACAGAACAACAAAAGCGTCTCCTCCCTCATGACTCTCGTACACCGACGTTCTATGGGCTGCCTAAAGTTCACAAACAAAACATCCCATTGAGACCAATCGTCAGTGCCATAGGCTCACCCACTCATGAACTCGCCAGATTTCTAGCCAAGGGTCTCCAACCACTAGTGGGCAAGACAGACTCTTTTGTCAGGGACTCCGGCCATTTTGTACAAATACTCCGGAATTTTACCTTTGAAGAGCACCACATCTTAGTCAGCTTTGACATAAAATCTCTGTTTACTCGCATCCCAGTTGAAGAAGCTCTTAGATCCGTACAACAAAGAATCAGCATTAACCATCTCCCAGAAGACTGGACCGACCTTGTTGCCCACTGTATAACCAATACGTATTTCTCATACCAAGAAGACATCTACCAACAACAAGAAGGTGCAGCCATGGGATCTCCTATCTCGCCGATTGTGGCTAATATCTTCCTTGAAGATTTTGAAAACACGGCCTTGGACACTTGCCGACTCAAACCGGATATGTGGTTAAGATATGTGGATGACACTTTCGTGGTATGGCCACATGGATTGAACAACATCCCAGAGTTCCTTGAACATCTAAACAGTCTTCATCAAAATATACAATTTACTATGGAACTAGAACATAACCAAAAATTACCATTTTTAGACGTTCTAGTAGAGCGAAATTCAGCAAGTAAAACAGTGCATTGTTCAGTTTACCGAAAGGCTACACATACAGACAGATACATAGATGCCACATCCCACCACCCCATTTCAGTAAAACGAAGCATGGTCAAAACTCTGTTCCAACGAGCTACGCGTATTTGTGACCCAAATCTTTTAACTGAAGAGAGACACCACTTACAGGAAGTGTTAAAAGCCAACGGATACTCAAAAACCGACATAAATACTGGGGAAAGAATGCCAAAAAACCACAAAAAGAAAAAGAAAAACAAAAGACAAGATGGGCTCGCCTTCCTTTTGTTCAGGGCACCACTGAAAGGATTGGCAAAATTTTACTCAAACACGGGATTAATACTCGGTACAGCACGGTTCGGAAGTTACAATCCACCCTCAGACCAGTAAAAGACAAATCCAACCCACTACTTAAGCCAGGAATTTATAAAATAACCTGCGATTGCGGCAAAGCATATATAGGTCAGACCGGAAGATCGGCAATCACACGTCGAAAAGAGCACATCAGAAGCCTCAAACTTAATCAGCCTGAAAAGTCCGCTCTCTCCGAACATGCTATTGAAACTGGCCATCACATTGATTTTGATAACATGAAATTATTGGTACCATGTGAAGACTACAAACATCGCATTATACGCGAAAGCATAGAAATAATTAAAGAAGAACATAAAGTTAACAGAGACAATGGAAAAAGTTTGAACACCATCTGGAGACCTCTGCTAAAAAAAAAAAGCTTCCCACCTTGCGGCCAGCGAGCCAATAGGAATACAGAAAGCAGCGACCCCAGCCATTGGCCAAACGATAACCAATGGCAACACAGGAGGGCGGTACTTGGCATGTCCCAACTACAGTATATAAGAAGGTACGCCAGCCGGACCAGACGCAGTTAGCCCTGAGGAAGCCTTATCACAAGATGGGCGAAACGTCGGCAGATTTTAGCCTTAAGACGCGGTCTACACCGGAAACTCTGGACCAAGATAATTTTAATATTGGCCGTGGAAGTTTACGAAAACATATAACACACCTCTACGGGGAGAGAATGTATAAGAAAACACAACTGTTCTGCCAACTGCGGAAGAAGAAACTACGACTTATTTCACAATTAACCTTCCTAAAACGATGCAGAGACCAACATGTAGTTCCGACGTTTGTACAGTTGAAATACCACATCAACACCAGATATGCACGCAACATATTACGGAAAGCCTCGCTCAGTCTACTAAGTGAGAGAATAGCCTTTACAAGACGAGAGTTACATTTTACAGAGAGAATTGTATGGAATGCATCACCTGCTTGCTACCGATTTAGAAGAAAACGACTGGAATACTTTGGAGAAAATTTCATACACATTAGCATACCAGACAGCATATATTGCTGAAGATAGGCAACGAAAAAAATTTCAAACATTAAAAAAGAAACAATATCCATTGGAACACAAATTAGATATAGAAAGGTTAGTGGTCAATGTTTCAAAAATCACTCTAGACGAACCCACGACACAAGTCCTAGCAAAGGGACTAAAGTTTGCTATCACACCCCGGCATATACCGATGGAGGAGTTTATTACTGGAATAGAGGCTTCACTTACTGGCTTACCAGAGGAGACATCCAATGATATCAGAATGGACACTTACAAGGTACTCAAACACGCAAAAGTTCCCAAAGCAAACATCACTCATGCGGAACGTCAAGCCCTCAAAAGCATTGCTACCAACCCAGACATCGTAATCTTACCAGCAGATAAAGGCAACGCTGCTGTCGTGATGGACACTGAGGATTATGGAGAAAAAATGACACACCTACTGCATGATACAGCGTATAAGAAAGTAGAGAAGAATCCAATAAACAAACTAGAACGAACCACAATTTCGGTAATAAAAAATTCTTCAATACCAACAGAACAACAAAAGCGTCTCCTCCCTCATGACTCTCGTACACCGACGTTCTATGGGCTGCCTAAAGTTCACAAACAAAACATCCCATTGAGACCAATCGTCAGTGCCATAGGCTCACCCACTCATGAACTCGCCAGATTTCTAGCCAAGGGTCTCCAACCACTAGTGGGCAAGACAGACTCTTTTGTCAGGGACTCCGGCCATTTTGTACAAATACTCCGGAATTTTACCTTTGAAGAGCACCACATCTTAGTCAGCTTTGACATAAAATCTCTGTTTACTCGCATCCCAGTTGAAGAAGCTCTTAGATCCGTACAACAAAGAATCAGCATTAACCATCTCCCAGAAGACTGGACCGACCTTGTTGCCCACTGTATAACCAATACGTATTTCTCATACCAAGAAGACATCTACCAACAACAAGAAGGTGCAGCCATGGGATTTCCTATCTCGCCGATTGTGGCTAATATCTTCCTTGAAGATTTTGAAAACACGGCCTTGGACACTTGCCGACTCAAACCGGATATGTGGTTAAGATATGTGGATGACACTTTCGTGGTATGGCCACATGGATTGAACAACATCCCAGAGTTCCTTGAACATCTAAACAGTCTTCATCAAAATATACAATTTACTATGGAACTAGAACATAACCAAAAATTACCATTTTTAGACGTTCTAGTAGAGCGAAATTCAGCAAGTAAAACAGTGCATTGTTCAGTTTACCGAAAGGCTACACATACAGACAGATACATAGATGCCACATCCCACCACCCCATTTCAGTAAAACGAAGCATGGTCAAAACTCTGTTCCAACGAGCTACGCGTATTTGTGACCCAAATCTTTTAACTGAAGAGAGACACCACTTACAGGAAGTGTTAAAAGCCAACGGATACTCAAAAACCGACATAAAATACTGGGGAAAGAATGCCAAAAAACCACAAAAAGAAAAAGAAAAACAAAAGACAAGATGGGCTCGCCTTCCTTTTGTTCAGGGCACCACTGAAAGGATTGGCAAAATTTTACTCAAACACGGGATTAATACTCGGTACAGCACGGTTCGGAAGTTACAATCCACCCTCAGACCAGTAAAAGACAAATCCAACCCACTACTTAAGCCAGGAATTTATAAAATAACCTGCGATTGCGGCAAAGCATATATAGGTCAGACCGGAAGATCGGCAATCACACGTCGAAAAGAGCACATCAGAAGCCTCAAACTTAATCAGCCTGAAAAGTCCGCTCTCTCCGAACATGCTATTGAAACTGGCCATCACATTGATTTTGATAACATGAAATTATTGGTACCATGTGAAGACTACAAACATCGCATTATACGCGAAAGCATAGAAATAATTAAAGAAGAACATAAAGTTAACAGAGACAATGGAAAAAGTTTGAACACCATCTGGAGACCTTTGCTAAAAAAAAAGCATCCCACCTTGCGGCCAGCGAGCCAATAGGAATACAGAAAGCAGCGACCCCAGCCATTGGCCAAACGATAACCAATGGCAACACAGGAGGGCGGTACTTGGCATGTCCCAACTACAGTATATAAGAAGGTACGCCAGCCGGACCAGACGCAGTTAGCCCTGAGGAAGCCTTATCACAAGATGGGCGAAACGTCGGCAGATTTTAGCCTTAAGACGCGGTCTACACCGGAAACTCTGGACCAAGATAATTTCAATATATACCTTTCATTTGTGTAAAAATATCTAAAATATACAGTATTTTAATCAAATTGTCAGAGCCATTTTCAAAAAACCAAAATTTTCGAAAAGTGTTCCAAGTAAAGGGTAGTTTAGGGTGGGGGATTTTTTTAAATCTTTGTGACGCATCCTTGGAAGACGCTGATCTTAAAGTACTCAAAATACTAAATACACTGTAAGGCGTCATTATACCGGGTGATTCAAAAAAGTCCGAACCGGCTGTGCGGTGTTTTGCCTGTCCACGCCCTGGACGTTCGCTGCAGTCTGCCGCTATCGTATAAAGGCGCGGATGAAACCATGCAACATTTTATAAACTAATTTTAAAGGATTTACTTACCAATGTTATTAAAGGAGATGCCGAAACTGGCCACGCCGTGGCCGAGTGGTTAGACCACTCGCCTCTCAAATAGACGATTCCAGGTGACTGCATGCGAGTTTTGTGGTGGACAAAGCGGCGCAGGGGCGGGGTTTCTCCAGGTTCTCCGGTTTCCCCCACCATCGCATTCCACCGGTGCTCTACCTTCATTCCATGTATCACCCGTGTCATCACCTGCGGTGCCACAAGTAGTAAACGTAGGTGTTAAACACTACAAAACAAAAAAAGAAGCAACTGACCACCGACGTTGTCCACACATTTTTGGAACCTCTTTAGGAAACTATCCATCACTCGCCGTAGTTCACTTTGAGTGAATTTCCTGGTAAAGTCAACACCGTGACCTTGTGTACGGCAGCTGTGTGTTATGTTTCCGTGTGCGCAGTGGAAAAAACACCGCGCAGTGGTTCGGATGTTTTGGGGTCTCACGGTAATATGACTCAAAATAATTCGAAATAACCTTGTGGGTTACCGGCAAACGTGCGAGTCAGTTGAGGAATTTAATGATTTGTTGGCATTTTGTAATGGTAGCCCAGTAGTTAGACAACCGGCTAGACTTCGGGGGATCCGTGGTTCAAGTCCCGACTATGGCATTTAATTTTTGACTCTTGACCATATATCCGACTTCTGTCCAACACACAGCTTGTGTGGAAAAACAATTGATTAATGTTAAACATAGTTCATAATCTGATTATAGTATAATCCTAATAAAATATAGTTTTATCTCCAATAATATAATATTCATGAGCGATAGATAAAGCTATTTGTCATGAATGGGTGTTTTTATTCCAAGGATGCGCCAATGGAAAATTGGCTTAATTCCGGATCCAAATATGTTTGTATACTACAAGTACATTATACTGAAGGACTGGCGGACCGACCACATTTAGCGTGTTGCTTCTCGTAAAGGCGCTCATAAGGTATATGCAGGACCATAAGAGGCCCTAACTTGAATACAAATGATTGCAATGAAGATTAACTAAGGTGGCAGTAAATTTACCGCAATAAAACGCGTTATGCGTCCCTTCCAAGCTCGCTTGTGTATACATGTAGCTGGATTCAAGAAGCACATTAATTACACCTAACATCCCCTCTTATGTAATGAATCCTTCCGGAGAAGAGGAACGATCTATGTCTTTCTACGAGTATGGCCACCACTTTTGTCAAGAATACTTCGTGGCGAGGATATGGTGCACATGACTCTCTCTCTACCTGTTGTACAAACAAACTTCTTGCAAAAGATTCTTCTTTCTACTCCATGCTAATCGAGATATTCATTAGATGAACGGTCGCATTACTTACTTATAAGTAGAAGGGAACTAAGCAAATACACTAAAACTAAAGCGATAGTCAAATGTTTTAAAACTTATCACTATTGATAGGATTGGCATTGAAATTCGTTTCTTTGCATAACCAAGAGCAAAACAAAAGAAACTCAAACGACTTTCTGTTTGACAAAACCATAAACATTTTAAAATTGAAACTCATAACAAGAAATATCTCGGGAATAGTTCGCCTTATAAATCAGCAGGACATAAATTGTGTGTTTTAGCAACATTTACAACATTTTTATGTTGTAAGTTTTTGTTTATTTATTATCGTTCACCAGTTATGCAAAAGTAATTCAGAATGAAGAGGCCTTCAGAGGCCATTCCCAGAATATTCAAGATATACTTTCAATTGTATGTAAATATCTTTAATATACGGTATTTTAAGCGAAATTTAATGTCAATTTTTGAAAAAATCAAAGTTTTCGAGTTTTTTTCCATGTTAAGGGTAGTTTCGGGTGGAGGATTTTCTATTTTCTTGAAAATCTGTGTATCGTCCTTGGGAAATACTAAACTTAAATACCTACTAAGTTTGGTATTTAATGGACTTTTCATTTTTAAGTTGTGCTGTCCCCTCTTTTCTAAAGATGTTTTATGGGGTGGTTCAGGGGGTCTCCAAACATATACTTACGGTGAAATCTCGGTATCGAATTTTTGGGTATACTATTATGTACACTGTACAACGTGCTGGAGAAAGTAATAATGTCTTGCATTCATATGACTTTCTCTATTCACTCTTCCATCAAGTATGATTATATGAGCTTATACCTCTATTTCTTATTAATCGTGGTAAACTTTCATCACACATTCGTTGTACATATAAGAATGCAGTTGGTTCAAACGATAGCTGGGTTTTTAAAAAGCGATTAATTGTGTGATGACATAAATTGCATACTCTTTGCATAACGCAAGCAAAATTCACGTTTGTTCCGTTTTAATAGAAGTTTCTGGAGCACAACCTGGAACCGTTCCCGCAATCCCCGGAACATAAATACAATTTAAAGTCATGTATAGACATATCTTTGGTTTTTGGGTGGTTTGCTAAGAAACGTATTACATTTTAATTTATTTGTACTTTAAAATAGGTTTATTCATTATAGATATTTTTACAAAGCGTTTAACTAAAATATTAATTAACTGTTGAAGATAGAAATGTCACAATTTCCTCACTTTAGTGCAGAAAATACACATATCAGTATGAAATAGGTGCACTAAAAATAAGGGAAAAGAAACATGCACCATCTACACCAATAATATAAGGAGCGTACAAAAAGAACGAACCAGAATCTGGAATGTGAAAACCGGTGACAGAATGGCAATATCGTTGCGTTTGTAACAGTGATTCCGATAAGAGCGCAGAAGTTCACAGTCCGCCACTAGAGGGCAAGGGTGCAAGTCCGTGACTTAAAACTAGCAGAAGCATGCGTCAATTGTCCAGCGCGATCATTGATGTTGTAAGCAGTGAAACAGTGAAATGGGGGCGTGAAAAGATGAGCAAAGAAATGTTTGTTTTCTGACAGCGGAAGGGGTGTGGGGAACGGACATTCACCGAAGAATGTCACAAGAGTACGATGAACAGTGCATGTTCCTTGACGGTGTCAAGGCGTGGCACAAGCGCTTCAGGAAAGGACGGCTGTCATTAGCCGATGAGGCACGGTCTGGAACATCTCAACGCAATACCGATGCCATCCAGCTGGTTGATGGATTCGCTACTCAGGACCGCCGAGTTACAGTGAAAGCCGTAGCTGCTGAGGTCAGATTGGGCGTTGGAGGTGCTCATAGCATCTTGAAGGAAATACTGCACTTGCGCAAAGTGTGCGCTCAATAGATGTCCCACAATCTTCAACCACTACAGGAAGCACATCGAATGGCCCACCGTCTTGATCATCTGCAGCGCTATGCCAGGGAAGGGTATGAGTTCTGGCACGAGTGATGACTGGAGATGAGCCTTGGTGTCATCACTTCGAACCAGAATCGAAACGACAAAGTGGGAGTATCTAAAAAACAGTCCGAGGTCATCCATACAAGTGCAGGAAAGATTATGCTGAGGTTCTTCTTTGGCCAAGACGACCTCCTCCTAATAGATTTCCTGCAGCACAGGACAACAGTGAATTCCCAGCGTTACTCGCAAACCTTGACCACCCTTCCCTAAGCGAATAATTAAAAAAAGACCAGGCAAGCTCACCCGTGGGGTCATTCGGCTCCACTGACAATGTAAGGCCTCATACGGTCAATACAATCACGGCACGCTTGCAGAAATTTAGGTGTAAGGTTCTCGGTCACCTTCCATACAGTCCAGATCTCTCTTCCTGCAATTACGCCATTTTGACCCTCTAAAAAGACTGGGGAGAAAATGATTCACCTCGACGACGACGTCGTCATGCACTACGTGAGATTTTTGGTGTACAAGGGGAATAGAGTAAGCTATAATTCGAAAGCAGCAAACACAAGTAAAATTTGACATTAATTGCTTAGTTTATTGTCTCTACGCATTTAATCTAGTGCACTTTGTTTTTATGATTCAAAATTATACAACATTCAATAAAATAACGAGGCTTTTGTAGGTAATTTACTAAAAACTCCGGTTTTTAGTCCTCCAAGAACTTAAATACACTATCTCCAAAAAGTAATTTGGAAATGTCTGAAATGTTTGTGTGGCTATTTGTGCCGCTGTAGAAACTCGTGAAACCACCTCGGAATGCGTCGCCATTCCTCTTGCACCATGTCAGTCAGTGGACACAGAACACAGGAGAAGTTAACTGCATCTCCCGAGACTTCACTCACCGCTCCATTTCATCCCAAGGATGTTCAGTGGGATTGAGATCAGGAGGGCCAGGTCAACCGAAGAAAATTATTGTCTGCATACTACTGCACAATAACCGCTGAAACATGGCACCTAGCTTTGTCACCCTGGAAATAACAATATTTCATTCCATAAAAACGTCACAGTGTATGGAACATTTCGCTTTCCTGAATTGTACAATATGCCTCCGAGTATTTTGTACCACGAACAACTACCAGTAGTCCCATGCCGTAGTACGAGAAACACCTCCATACCATCACTCCGCCACTACCAAATTTCCTAGGAGATGTATAGTATCTAGCCTTTCCCGGGGTAGTCGCCACACCCAAACACATCCATAATACCAAAATAATGTGAACCTCGATTCATCACTTCATAGAACACATTTCTACTGCTCCAGTGTCCAGTTGGGATGGTCCAAATACCACCTGAATATCGCTTTATGCATCTTGGTGATTTGCGGCTTATGTGCCGCTGCTTGAAACTCCTGCCTTTAGTTGCATCCTGTCCTATACAATTTCGCGTTTTAGGATTCTGCGATATTTGTTGGTCAGAGCTTTCGGTCGCCCTCAACGTTCACAATTGTCGCAATGCCCATCGACCTTCCACTAATAGAGGAGAATGCTTTATTTGATTTGGGCCTGTTTACCTTAGCGATTATTGCCGTACTAGACACTGAAGTGGCAGCTCATAATTTGTATTCAGATCAAAGTCTGATATCTCACCATCTTTCTCAATTGGTTCTTTTGCTTACTGCAGGACATAGAGGACACAACAACAAATAACGCACACAAATGGACTAAAATCATGAGTGTCCAATTACTTTTTGGTAGATAGGGTATGTGATATTTAATCAAAATATTTAAGATAAAAATTTGTCTTTGTAAAGGGTAGTTTGAGGTAAGGGGATTTATTGAAAACCCTTGTGTAGCAACGTTGGAAGATATTAAATTTCAATACCAAATATTTCAGAAAGGTTTTTAAATTATGCTATTCATACACATAAATGCATACACACATGCATACATACATACATTATTGCTAATGGACCATACAACTAATCATAACATTAAATTCTAAAAAGAGTTTAATTTATCTTCTATACATGCTTGCTTACATACTTGCATACATACACATACACACATACATACACACATACATACACACACATATAATACCTTTTACTAAAAGCTATTTTGAGGGATTTGGAACGTTAAAACGTAACGTATATTTCTGTTGAAGCTTTGATATCGAATATTTTTGTGGAGTGCAGTACTTCCCGTACTTCCTACAGGTCAATGGTAGACAAATAAAACATTAAATTTAAATACTAAATATTTGCCGAAACGTTTTTGAATTATGCTGCTCACACACACACACACACACACACACTTACACGCAATGACCTTTCATTAAAAGTTAATTTGAGGGATTCGGAACCTTAAAATATAACGTGTATTTGTGTTAAAATTTCGATATCGAATATTTTGGTGGAATGCAGTAGTTCCCGTACTCCCTATACGACAGTGGTAGATAAATAAAAACTTGTTACAAATCATTTTTTATGATTGTGGTAAACGTTTACATATACAGTTTTCGAAATGTGTCGCGGTTAATTCATTCTATCTGTAATCAATTACACTATTTGGACCAGGTGAAGTTGTTTTTGCAAAATGCAGAATCACCTCTCATTCATTCGTAAGCTGACTAAAAATTATGCTGCATAGAACAAACGGTGAGTGAGGTTAGAGGAGTGGGTCGGCACTGGAAGGGTGACCTTTCACCAACGGCATAAGCTGTGGGGCATAACTTAATTCAACGTGGTTCGGATTCCATGTTAAGCTATAGGTTCTCAATGTCTATTTGGATGCATTCCTTAATTTTAAAAATCTGATGTATTCCATCCACATGACTACCTCTACCAATTCTGTAACAAAGTATTCTTACGAAAGTTTATGCTTCTACCTATTTCATGCTAATAAAGATAAATATTAGCATAAATGGTCGTTTTACTTAACCCAATATAAGTAGAAAGCAAATAAAGGAATATACTAGGATAAAGCGATATTCAAAACTTTTAAAAGCTGTCACTGTGCGATTGGCTTTGAAATTCTGTACTCTTTACATGACCAAGGGTAAAATAAACGAAACAAGAATGTCAAATTTTCGTTTGAAAAAGTATAAATATTTTAAAATTGAAACCAATAACTCGGATATGGTTTACTCCACAAAACAGTGTGTGACATAAATTGTGTCTAATAACGAGATCTACTTTTTTGTGTGGTAAGTTTTTGTCTAACGGCTTATCAGCTATACAAAAGTTATCCAGAATGAAGTCTTCAGAGGCTATTTCCAGAAAATTCAAGATATGCGTTTTGTTGTATAAATAGCTTCAATAAACGCCATTTTAACTAAAACCGTTAGAGCCATTTTAAGAAAATCGAAAATCAAAAATTTCTCCTATAAAGAATATTTGGGGTGGGGGATTTTTCTAAACATCTTCGTGTCGCATCTTTGGAAGATATAAACTTAAATACCATGTTTGGTATTTAACAATTTTTACTTTCTCTACACGTACTATGTACGTATTGTATAGAGAAGGTATTGCATTCCATCCAAAAATTCGATACCGAGATTTCACCGGTAATAAATGTTTTGGGTCCCCCTGAAACCAAAAAAAGCATTTTTTGGAAAAAGGTTCGTCTGTGTGTCTGTGGACAGCATAGCTCAAAAACGAAAAGACCGTTAAATACCAAACTTGGTATTTAAGTTCAGTACTTTCCAAGGATTCGACACGAAGATTTTCAAGAATATTCCCCCACCCCAACTACTCTTTACATGGAACTTTGAAAATTTTGATTTTCTCTAAAATGGCTAAAACGGTTTTTATTAAAATATCGTATATTAAAGATATTTACCTGAAAAATAAAATGTATATCTTGAATTTTCTGGGAATAACCTCTGAAGACTGCTTTATTTGGATGACTTTTATGGAATTTTGAATAACTGCTAAACGCAAAAGATGAACAAAAACTTACCACACAAAAATGTAGAGCACGTTAAAACACACAACTTATGTTATATAATTTTTTTCGTGGAGTTGATCGTTTTTGGGATATTCCTTGTCTTTTGTTTCAACTTTAAAAAACTTACACTTTTCTCTTACAGGAATTTGTCAACTCCTGTCCATACAAACAAAGGAACTTCATTCACATAGCAACTAGCTCTTGACTATCACTTTAACCTATGGCAATCCCTTATTTCGTTCCTACTTACAAGGAGGCAAGTAATAAGACTATTTCTGCTAATTTGTTCTCGATTAGCATGAAGTAAACAGAAGCACAAGCTTTTTAACAATAATTTGTTGCAGAGATGTAGAGAAAGGCATGTGAATGGAACACATCAGATTTTTCGTTATTGAGTTATGCTGTCCACACAGACACACACGTACATATACACATATGGAACTTCTCTAAAAAAATGTTTTCTTTTTATTCAGGGAACCAAAACATGTATTTCCCGTGAAACCTCGGGATTGAATTTTTGGATTAGATAAAATACCTTCTCTACCTACTATGTACATTGTACATACGTGCTACAGAAAGCACAAAAAAGCAATAAATTGAACAATCCCGACTGCTAGGCAAAGCCCTCTTCACACACAGGTAGGCAACTTCTTCAACACAGTTGTGTTGTTAGGTGGTCTATTTCCCACACAGAAGGCACTATGCGTGGTTTCCGGCGAAATGGAGATATTACGCTTACTATCTTCTCTAATAGCTAATTTAAACACGCTGAAAATGCAATTAGTAAAACCTCTCTAACAACCAAACTTAAGGCCTGGATGAACAGCGTGCATGAAGAGAATGAGGTTACATAGCTCTGGCTGTTGTTAGTGCCCTGATACAAGGTATACACCTGTAACAATGGCCGTCACATTAACTATATATATATATATATATATATATATATATATATATATATATATATATATATATATATATGTGTGTGTGTGTGTGTGTGTGTGTGTGTGTATTACTGAGAGTGCATGAAATTTGTTAGGTTTCTAGACAGACTATTTCAGTTCAAACATGAGTTTGTCAGAGTCAAAAGGAAAAACCATACACCTGCGAAAAAGAAGAAAACTTTGCGAACGAATTGAGCATATCAACAAGAATTTGAGTGCAGATACATGAACCAGGTGAAGACCGCAAGCGAAAAAGGCGTAAATGTTTTAGTGTAATTTACTGCATATGAAAGAAATTCTCTAATAAGACATTTCAGTTTACTATAATCATGGAAAAGAACAAGTTCTTATCTGATACACGCCAGTCTCCACTGGCGGATTTTAATATGAAATAGACCCGTAGAGTTCTCCAACTCTATTAACGCACATAGAGAATCTGCACACTCAAATACGGACCAGTTGCGTCACCTGGTATAAGCGGGAAGTAGGCAGTCATGCAATATCATTATCTTATACATTACATTTGTGAACATGAGATTGACTGAGCTAGTGTGTTGTTTGTAGTTTTATTTTTTTTTTTTTTTCGTTAATCACAGAAATACTAAACATATTGGCGTTTAGCTGCATATGATCGTGAAGTTATCTAGTGTTAATGAAGGAATTAATATTACAAAACTTTGAAATAATAAGGATATTCAATTTAATATTAAAAACATGGTATTTTGATTAGTAATAAGTTCCGAAAACAGATTTTCATTGTAATATTAGATTACTTCATCGTCCTGACTTGCACTATATCCATTGGTATACTCTGAAAGCTCGCGAATGCTCAATTTTCCAAGCTGATTAAGGAATAACTGCGGTCACTGTACCAAAAATAATGAAATACGTTCCTTCTTTTCACTGCCTAGAGATAACGTGCTGGCCTCTAGTTCCCAATGTCGCGGGTTCAAACACGGCGGAGGGCGATGGATTTTTTCGAGCATGGCTTCCTTCGGAAGGGAAGTAAAGCTGTTGGTCCCATGTCGTAGATTTACATACATAAAAGAACCCCAAGCTTGATAATGAGACCTCTGAGCAAAATTAAGTGTTTTTATGCAGAATGGAACGGTGAGAACCACAGCAGTTAAATCGCGTCCATAAAGTATATACGTATATATTTTTTTCACTAGTGATAGGTTAAAATGGAGTCCCTGAACTACATATTGCACATATACTCCCTTCTTCATATAGGTGGGCGTTTGTTATCCAAAAATTTATTAGAGAGCTAAACAAATTTAACATCACTTAACAATGTCTTTGTCTATCATCTTATAACAAGTCAGTGAAAATCGATTACGGTACCTACTTTAATACCTTTGGAACATCAAAAACCCTTTATTAAAATATAAACTTTTGTGGATATGCATATAGCAACATTTCTTTACTTGAGATTTCGCCGTAAGAAATTGCTGACAGCATTACTCAATGATGCGTGCTAGTGTTAAAACTACACTTAAAGCTATGGACAGTTACAAAGCGTCAGTTTTAAAAGGGCCAATATATTTCACAAAATTCGCTATTGAAGTTTCCTTAGTATCGTTATTTTCGCGATGTGGTACATCTAACACTGTCGAAGAGAGGCATCTGTCATATGCAACACAAACCTTGACATGCTTCACACTGTTGGTTCCAGTAGCTACCAACTTTTGCACTTTGTACAGTAGTAAATCTAGGTCAGACCCCGGTGTAAGTGTTCATACGTATATGGGAATTATTTAGAAATTATCTTACAGAATTATACGCAGGTAACATTTATCAACACTAATAAATCAAAATTACAGAAATTGCAAATTAGAGAAATATAATACAATAAAATATTAATTGACTGAACATGTTTATACTACTTAACTGAAAACTAACATGATTCCATCATACTATAAATTTGCCACTAGATGGCAATAGCGTGTTATGCATTCAAATACTCTCTTTTTACCAGTTATGTCAGAAGTATTGGTAAACAAGAAAATGCTAAATAAAAATAAAAATTGCGGAAATAAGCAGCCATGATTTGTTGAAACACGTTTCTATCGTTTCCTTTTTTGGGGGGAGGTGATAATAGCGTAACACCTTAAGAATGAACTAGTAAGTTAAACTGTTGAGTCCTTATAGCTTATTACTTGAACTTTCTTACTGGCTTTCTTTCTTCATTTAGTTTTTTTACTGGCAAGTTTGATCAAATTTCAAAATTCAATGGCAGTGATCTTACCTCTAAGTTTCTATGACGAGATGTTCGCACGGCTTTAAACAATTAAATTAGGATCTTGACAGTTTACTTCGAAGGCTAAGATAGGGGTGGTTTCTATGGCAATGGCGATGATCGATCTTCAAGGTCCCACCACACAACTCCAATCATTAGGGATCCTAAAGTAACTTGTATTCTACTATAATTTGATGAAACTTTAAAACAGCGCCTACACACGACTAATTTAAAGGAAAAGTTGGCAAACGTACTGAACGTATTTGAAGACAGAGATTCTGAACTATGTATAGAATTTGTCGATAACTACTTTAGGACCTAGAAACACTAGTGCCCAATGAAGTATCGCGTGCCGAATGTAGTGATTTCAACTTTGTAACCCTAAATGGAAGCGCATTTTCAGAAATATTTGCCAACAGAGTCAATCTTTCATTTCGTTTTCCCACAGAATGTACTCGTTATTGCCTAACCTGAGGATTTACTTTCCTTCATCGTAGCTTTGTGGTAGTGTTTTATTCAGTCATTCGTGATTTAAGCATTAGCTTAGAGTCTAAAACGCTAACATTTCATACACACTAAAATTTCCTCCCAGGGACTACTGTATTTCTTACTTCCTACGGCAGCTGGCTATAGGCACAGGAGCAAAGGTTATGAATACTTGTTTGCTGCTTTCAATATTCCATTTGTAGTTTAAAGTTGGGCCCTATAAGGGTATTATTGCCACCGGCCGTAACCCTGTTGGCAAATGAGATAGTACGTTTCACATAGTATATGATTTTTAATGAAGACAATAATAAAAATAATGTTATTCGTAATAATGTTAAGCAAGAGCAAATTTAAAACTGCTCCGAAAGACGAGTTTAGAAACGAAGGTAAGATGTATCGTTAAAGGTTTTCCCACCATTTCCGAGCCATGAGCCGAACAAAAGGGGTTGTCATTAGCACTGGTCAGCTAACCCTGGAGGAACACAGGTAATTTACTGTTACTTATTGTAAAATACAGGAGTTCAATGCTCCTACTCATATAACAGTCGAAAAGTCCGCCAGCCCACTTCAGTCGAGAGGTCCCCCATTACGCTCCTCTTTAAAGTGTCGGTCACATAGCAGTGATGTCAATAACTCTAAGAGTGAAATATTAAGTGTTTAACCGAAAAAGGTGACGGGAAGATAAAGAGTTAAAACAGAAAGTGAAACCAACCAGTCGCGTTGAATACCATCCCTGAGATCCATGTAATATCCATGCTATCCTGAGCTAGTTATGACCCAGAACCCATCTTTAAAAATTCCCCATTGCCAAACCAGCGCATGTCACACGTCGTAATAGTACCACACATCAATCACTTTAACATTCTATTTGGGATGTTTGTGAAAGAAATGGCTATCAAAAAATAATCTAGAATTGACTACAACTTTTGGTTCCATCTCCTACTTCAGCATGATAATACAAAACCGTATATTGGTGAGACGATGTGGCAGGTATTGACCGACTACAATGTGGAAATGCCCCCCAACTCAGCCCAAATTCCAAACAAGTGCTCCTGATAATGACGTATTCCCCAGCTGAAAAATCCACTTTGGCCTCGGCGGTTTAATGTTAAATGGCCTGAATATAGTTGTGACCCAGAGCGGCGCGGAATTAATGTTTAGAGAAGAATTAAACGGCATCCAGAAGCTAATACAACGTTGGAAAAGCTGACATTAAAGTTCAAGAGGATTTTAAACTATGTTATGTAAAGGTTTGTGAAGCTAAGTAACTCTATGATATTTCTGGAATTGCCCTCATTTAAATCCAACAATAAAATACGAAGTAAATGATCTAATATTCTTCATTCAAATACTATTTGATTCAATTAGATATTTGCGTTTAGATGTTCTACTTACGATTGCTTCTTTTTAATTAAAATCATTTCTTTAATTTTTGACGTTGAAAAACTAATAAGGCCATGCTAAGGTCCCAAATATGCCAGTTCAAATTATTTTACTTGAGATACAAGACGGAGTTAATCATGCGAATAATTACGTAAGATTTTTAAAAAATGTGTTTTATTAATCAAAGGTAATGACATACGAAAGACAGTAATGACGAATTTGCTTTTACAGATCCAAAAATTAAAAAAAGATGACACAAATATTAACTTAAGCCTTTTTACATTCTGGACACTGAAAATTAACAATCTTATCTTGCTTTTTTATACCAATAAAAAGTTTTTGAATTTATCTTAGCAACTTTGCGCATTATCTACAGTGTTGTCCTCTTTGTAAATGCCTCTGTCCTTTAAGGTCTATATGCGCTCTCTCTTGACTTTTACCAATAAAAACCACTAATATACCATCTTAAAACTGTCTATACAACATCAAGGTAATTCAGTTCTATTTAATACTACATATATTACAACATATTTTACTGAAGAATGTATGGTGCCCTAAATGATAACATATCTACTTAGCAATTATTAGTGTAAGCAAAAGCAGGCCCATAAGCATAACTTGCTTCTTCTCTATTTTCACACATACTGAGAAGGAAATAACGGTTGGTGTGTTCCAAGTGTCAACAGAGTACTCCAATCAAGGAGATACTTAACCTACCGATATTGTGCAGAAGTTTTTCAGAAACGATTGGTTGGCTTTACATGGCCTTATTTGGTTCATATACCTTAACATTTTCTCCATTCTTAGTGATTTTATGAAATAAAAACGTATTTATTCTATCAAATGATCTATATTAGTATAATCGTGAGTGTGTGTCAGGAATGAAGTTGGTTCAAACCACTCATTACGAGACCTGTAAGGTTCTCTTATGCAGGGAGGAAGTAAAAATGTAAATTTTGTTTGTTTTTGTTTTTTTATTGCTTGATTGACCAGCGCCATTAAAATGAATAAAAAAAAAAACTTTAAGGAAAATGAAGGTAATATTGAGAAAGGCTCCTCGAACGAAATGTATGACGACAAAACAGAGTTGGTTATTACAGAAATGCTTCAGGATGGTTATGTGAGTACAGAGACAGGAGGAAATGACAATGTATGGTTGAACGCTTTCAGGATTGCAGCGTCCGAGACTGAACTATCTGCGCCACTTAACAGAAAATCTTACACTAGCTTTCGCTTTAATCTACTGGTGAATGCGGATGTCGAGGTGCTACTTCACAGCTCCTTGGACATTTTACCTATGGGTGAAGAACGACTTGGAAATCATTCGAATTTACGTTGGAGGGTTAGCAATTCCAATTCTCTATGCAGCTGCTAATTTCGAATGAACGAAATCTTTAGTGACGATGCACGAAATATTGTTTTTGAGACTGTGAAAATGGTGAAAGTTAACTTTGTTTGGAGCTCCCCAAAGTGAACCGGGATAGGTGAGTAAGGGTCGGATCAGTGGCGTGTACAGTAGCAGGAAACAAGTTAAGACTTGAGGGCAATTTTCTGCTAAGATGGGGATGAAGTTGCGAGAGCCAAATTGATGCTATGGTAACCAACGGCTCATATGGTATTTCAATGTTTGACAGATATCAAAAATCCAGGTGAAGCCAAAGATATTTACCGACGTCGGGAAGAAATACCAAACTACACTTCAATCTTGGATAACGTAATTTTATTTAAGCGTGTAAGGTATGTAAAGTAGAGATGAAAAGTAATGTTAGATGATTAATACAAGGATATTTCAATAGTAAAAATCACGTATAAATATTAAACTTGTGTCCATTAAAGAGTGACGAAATGCTGTCCAATAGGTAATCTGAATTTTATGAAGATGTGTATGAAATGATAAAATGTAATATTCCATTTAACAGCGTAAACAGCACTCAAAGTGTTTTTGGAAAAATATACATAAAAGAAAATTCCTTCAGATGATATATTTTGTCAGCGTTATTTAATTAACCGCTACGGACAAGTGTTAATACCAAACCAAAATGTTGCTAATAAGATAAGGATACGTAAAGATGTATAGATATAAAGGAGGATATTGTAATTGTTTTGTGTTGTTTTTCTTTTTTCTTTTTGTAGCTTAACGTCTTTTAACCTGGTTGGTCGTATCGGACGATGAATGAAATTGGTGAAATGATGCTCAAATGATCTCGGGGTCCATGGGGCTTAAAGTTACTCGACATTCATCTTCTGGATAAGGGAAAACCCCGAAAAAACCTTATCCGGATAACTCACCCTAAACGAGATTCGAACTCACGACCTTTTGAATGTGAAGCAGACACGCTACCACCACACTACCCAGGCGAGCTGTAATTGTTTTACAATCACAGGCAGCATGATTTACATGTAAATTACAAAACCAAAGGCATACTCTCACTTTTGTCACGACCTAATAAAATTAATGCAGTACTGTACTTAGGTACACAATGTAGCTACTTTCCTGTTCACCCGATTATACCGCACCTGTGCCTTGTTAATATCACGTGAAGAACCGCCCCCCTACCTCTTCCTATATTCTTATTTCGCAACCTTTCATTAACTGTGTGAAGGTTCGCTCACTGATCGTGATTAAATGCTATTGCTTCAAAACACGATAACCACGAAGCAACATGAGAGTATCGAAAATTATCGCGATTTAGAATTGCCCACCATTTGGTCCATCTTTTTCTAACGTGGTGTACAATCACATGGCTTCTATAAATACTCTTGTAATAGCAAAATTTTTATAAAAATTACCAATCAGATAAGCATTTCTGCAATTTGTATGTACGTACAAGAGGAATGCAAGAGGCTAAAGCACAGTGAATTTTATAAAAGTAGGTCGCTATATGATTGTTTTGAAAGGTCTATTCTCCTTACATGTCAGTTTAGCACATGATAACTTGGGACATCCAGGTGAATGTCTTGAGGAAAACAAACTAAATGTTGATGATACTAATGCAGGTGCTTTTCACCATCATCGATCACACTCATCTAAGAGGCACCAAAGTTACTTTTTCTCAGGCAATTTGTCACCATTTAGTTTGCATTGCCTTCGCAATCCTTTTCATATCTGATAAGCATTTTCTCTCCAGTTGAAATTGAATTTAACTTATTTTGTCATTTATAATTATAAATATATTTCAGATAACTGCATTTGTTGTGGTATTTTGCCCAATTGTGTTCTCCTGAAATTTTGAGTAGGATAATTTGAAATCCGATATTTCCAAACTTTTTAACACTGTACAATGGATTTAATTTGCCTCGTAAGCTTGACAAATTTGAACATTTTGAATGCATATAGCGTCAAAGCCCTGGAGAAAAGTTATTTTCAGCATTTTTGTAACTGAAATGCTTTCGATACTAATGCTTAATATTCTTTTGCTATTTTCTTTTTCCGAGTTACTTCAGTATTGACATGTCCTTTACCATCCCTCTCCATGTCCCAGTCTAGAAAGGGTGTGCATCATTCAGTAATGTTGCACGTTGTATGTATTCACTATTTGCCACTTCAGGTGTTCCAGGGATATGGTTCATACCCCAAGGTGCGTTGGCGCACAAAATCCGAAGCAGTAATTTTCTCCAAGACGTTTTGCCGGAAATTGTTTTACAGGAGAGCGATACCTCTATTTTCTACAATCTTTGATGCGACGCTCAAAAGCTGTGGAATGAGGAACTATACACAGAGTCAGTCACCAGCACCTGTTATTCCATTGGGATCGACATATGGAGTATCACATGCAACATATGCCGCTATTTATAATTGAGGAACAAAATATAGCCAATATCTACGTTTCTATTGTTTGTGCTCTCTACATTTTTTCTCTGCCCATATAGATACACGATACGGTCACAGAATTGAAGTTATTTGTAAATATGTATTTCTTTTACGCGAATTTCCCTCAAAAGTTTATGAATTTAAAAGGAAAGTACAGAAGCAATTCGTTGGAAATGATTGCTGGTCAGAATTACTGTGATGCTTATTGGCATGTAATAGTAATAGTTTATTTTAGCTTTAGTTTACAAACGATGGCTTCATTACAACACATGCACAGTATTAGTTATATTAACATACTCATCTAAACTCCAAAGAAGGATGCAAAATTAATCAGTGTAAAACATGTTTTAAAAATCTGATCTGTCACATGACTTTCTCTATATCTTTGCAACAAATTATTGTTAGAAAGCTTAATCTTCTATTATGTCTTATTACTTCCTTCCATGTAATTAGAATGGAAATAAGCTAAAGATATAGTCAAAAGTTGGTTGCTATGTGACTGAAGTTCCTTTGCTTGTATGGACAGGAGTTGACAAATTTTCACATGAGAAAAGTGTAAGTACTTTACAGCTGAAACAAATAAAAGAGAACAGTTAAAAAACGACCAACTCCAGGAAAAAATGTATACAACATAATTTGTGTGTTTTAACGAGCTTTTATTTTTTGTGTAGTAAAGTTTTGTCTATCTCTTACGGTTTACCAGTTATGCAAAATTTCTGCAAAATGCATCCAGAATAGAGATGTCTTCAGAGGCTATTCCCAGAAAATTCAACATGTACATTTTGTCATGTAAATATATTTTAATACGATATTTTAATCAAAATCGTTAGAGCCATTTTTGAGAAAATCAAAATTTTCGAAATTTTTTCCATGTAAGGGGTAGTTGGGATGGGGGGATTTTCTTGAAAATCTTCGTGTCGCATCCATGGAAGATGCTGAACTTAAATATCAACTTTGGTATTTAACAGACTTTTTGAGCTATGCTGCACACACACACACACACACACACACACACACACACACACACACACACACACACACACCTGATCTACAAACTTCCTTCAAACAAATATTTTTCTTTCTACACCATGCTAATCGAGGTAATCGTTAGCAGAAGTATTATTACTTAGTTCCTTATAAGTAGAAGGGAAGTACGGAAATGCACTATGCTAAAGCGATAGTTAAATGCCTTAAAAGCTGTCGTTACCTCATTGCCGTTGACATTTCCTCTTTGTTTGGCCAGAAATAAAACAAAAGAAACAAGGGCGACTTCCTGCTTGAGAAAAGTATAAGTATTTTAAAATTGAAACCAATTACAAGAAATATCTCGGAAACAGTCAACTCTACAACAAAACACACACACACACACACACACACACACACACACACACACACACACACACACACACAGGACATAAATTGTGTGTTTTAATGAAATCTACTTTTTTGTGTGGTAAGTTTTTGTCTATCTCTTACGGTTTACTAGTTATGCTATTAAGCAAAACTCATCCAGAATAAAACGTCTTCAGAGGCTATTCCCAGAAAATTCTAGATATAAATTTGTTTGTCATGGAAATATCTTAAACGCATGGCATTTTAATCAAAATTGTTAGAGCTATTTTAGAGAAAATCAAAATTCTCACCAAATAATTTGAGATCACCTTGTGGTTTAACGGGAAACATGCGAGTCAGTAGAAACATTTAATGCTGTACCGGCATGTTGCCACGATAGCTCAGTGGTAGAGCAACCGGTTAGAGACCGGGAGATCCGTGGTTGAAATCCCGGCTATGGCATGAATTTTTCAGTGTGACTCTACCTATCCAACTACTGTCCTACACACAGCTTGAGTAAAAAAACAATTACATTATTATTATCGTTATTATTATTATTATTATTATTATTAACGTAACACCACTTTGATATCAAAAACAAAGCTCATTGACAGTGTGGCGCTCCGCTCATCTTTTGGGATGATGTATGCAGCTTGGCAATAATTTAGTTAATATAATGCAGGAGGAGACAGAAGAGGTGACCCCGGAGAAGGTTAAGCAAAATATGTTTAGTGAACTTATGTGTAGTTGCTGCACCTAGGAAAACATGTACCTATTCACAACTAATAAGTGTCATAAACCCATTTTCGCGCTCCAGGAAATAGAAACTTCTATCTTTGTCCGTGAAAACCAATGGCAGCCACATATTAACTCCCCGTGAAGTCTCAGTTGCCAAAGTTCCTAATTCACGCATTGCACAGAAAAAGTCCTCTAGAAACAGATAATGTTGAGAGGTAGCTCTGTGGAAAGGACTAAGGCCTGTGTTGTAAAACAATTATAAGGGCCCCTCAAAGGAGGCGGCCGAACTGCACACACGTTAACTATACAGGTTTTTACTTGTGAGTACCACATTAAACCTCCACGTTCCTATATGGACCACTTTTTCGCTCCCAAATGTACTCAAGCAGTCGCCGTTTTTAAAGCGTGCTGGGTGACCATCTGTTACTGACATTGGATTGCATGTTTGAAGTGCCGATAGAGGTAAGCCAAGCTTTGGAATATTCGAGAACTCTGAATTACATTCTGAGCTTAAACCTTTAAATACAAGAATGTTTAAAAATAACGAATGACTTTTGAAAACAAATTGCAAGTTCCTGTCATATTTATGCATGTTCTTACGTATTCTATTACAGCTTGTTCTTCGAAGGAAACTTGAGTACACTATAAGTTTAGTAACACAGAATTGTGTAAGTAGGTTATTATTTTATCTGTCACTCATAGCATGTTGCCTACTTTCTGAGCTAAAATCAGATTATCAGTCTTAGATATGAAATGATATATATTGCATGTTTTAACTAGTTTGCGAAAATGTTTCTGTTATAAACCGAATCTTATATTCCCTTGCGTACTGGTTTATTTTAGGAGTAATGACATATTTGGCAATTTGCACAACCTGTGCCGATGTTTTAGCAGGGACTTCTTAATTGCAGTCTAACTAAGGATCTGTGATAGAGCAGATAACGCATGTCTTTTAATTATTCCAAAATTATTCCCTCTTTCTGCTTCTCCTGCATTAATATTTCTCTCCCGAGGGACACATCATAAATCAACCACTTCACACTCTTTTTCTTTCCGTTTATTTTTTACAGAAAGAGTACCGAAATAAATTACCAGCACTATATTTAATGCGTGGAGCAGAAGCGCGAGCGTTTTCGATTGGAAAGAGTTGCCTACTAACAGATATTTAAGGAAGATTCTAAATGAAGAACATACGTAAGCAAAAATGTGGGGACAAGTGCGACTTCAAAATGGAACATGGAACTGAGTGTATATTAAGTTCCATTGGAACGCATATTACATTGCAGATTTTATATTGAACTTCGGTATAAAAAAAACTCAACCATCTTTTACACAGAAAATATAAAAATGTTTTTTCTCAAAACAATAAATTAAAATATGGTATTTTTGGATATTTCTACGAACATCCGGAAAATCTCTCTTTATTCTCGTATTTTATATACTTATTATTAGAAACCCAAAGAGTCAGATAAAATTTTACTTCAAAAAAAGTTATAATAAATAACTTGTATCAAATAAATTTTTATAGCTTACCCATTTCTGTAATACTCCTTTTTAAATATATGAATTTTTCATCTTGATCTCTGATTCGGCATCTAAGAAATACGAGGTCATTGTATCATAATTCCAAAGCGAGAAGTATGTTAATTAAAAACCTGGTTTTTAAGTTAAACATCTTCCAGGATGTGGTACGAAGATTTTCAAGAAGTTTCATCTATCCCCCAACTACCTTTCACATGAGATTTTGCGTTCTTTTTTATTTTTCTCTAGAGTGACTTGGTTCTAACGATTTTAATTAAAGTATATGCCTGAACAAATGTTAATTGGTAGACAAAATCTTATTACACAAGCATATAGATAACGTTAAAGCACATAATTTATCTCAAATAAAATTGTTGTCTTAATCATTTCCGAAATATTATTTGTCTTGATTTGAACATTCAAATGCTTGTATTATTTTTTTTTAAATCCTTAGTTGTTGCTATTTTTTCTTTTCTTTCTGAATTTTTATTTCTTGCTCATGCAAAGTGCAAAAAATTTCAAATTCATCATATAGCGACTTCACTTTTAAAAGTTCGATAAGTTACATTCACATGAGTTTCTTTACATATTCTGTAACAAAATACTTACAAAAATTCAATCCTCGCTCTACTTCGTGCAAATCGAAATAAACTCAGAACAAGTAGGTATGATATGTATTTCATTGTGGCTATAGTAAAAACTTTAAAAGCTGGTAGCTATGTGATGTTAAATTCTACACTTTGCTTGACCAACAGAAAAAATATAAATGTGAAAGGTTTAAAACAAGAAGGAATATATTTGAAATAGTTATTTACATAAAAAGTTTATATCCATTCTCATGACTTTCTCTGCAACAAATTGTTAAAATTGTTGTTCTATTTAATTCATGCTAACCGAGAAAAAATTAGCAGAAATGGTCTTATTACTTTCATGTAAGTGGAAGGGAAATAAGGGACTACCATAGGCTAAAGTGACAGTCAAAAGCTGATTGTTTGTGATTGAAGTTCCTTTGTATGGACAGGAGTTGACAAATTCCCGTATGAGAACATAAGTATTTTAAAGCTGAAACTAATAACAAGGAATATCTCAAAAACGATCAACACCACGAAAAAATGTGTACAAAAATTGTGTGTTTTGACGATCGCTACATTTTCTATTAACTTAAGTTTTTTGTTTTCTCTTACGGTTTATCAATTATGCAAATTTCACCCAGAATAAAGACATCTTCAGAGGCTATTCCCAGAAAATTCAAGATATACATCTTTAATATATGATATTTAATAAAAATCTTTAGAGCCATTTTTCAGGGAAAACAATTTTCGACATTTTTCCATGCAAAGGGTAGTTGGGATGGGGGGATTTTCTTGAACATCATGTCGCATCCTTAGTAGATACTGAAGCTCAATACCGAATTAGGTATTTAACGGTCTTATCGTTTTTGAACTATGCTGCCCCCCCCCACACACACACACTGACTGATACACAGACGGTTTTTTTGGTTTCAGTGGGTCTTAATACACGTTTCCGGTGAAATCTCGGTATCAAAATGTTGGATGTAATACAATACCTTCTCTATACCCTATATACGTGTACGTGTAGAGAAAGTAACAAATGCATTTGCCATAAATGGATTGCTTTAAAGAGCTCTATATTTGTTGTGTAGTATGATTTTGTCTATCTCTTAACGTTTACCGGTTATACAAAAGTCATCCAGAATGAAGAGGTCTTCAGAGGCTATTTTCAGAAAATTCAAGACATAAGGTACATTTTTTTGGTCATGAATATATTTTAAACATATGCGATTTTAATCAAAATCATTAGTCATTTTTGAGAAAACCAAAATGTTCAAAATATGCATGTAAAGTGTAGTTTAGGGTGGGGGAAGTCTCTTGAAAATCTTCGTGTAGCATCCTTGGAAGATACAAACTTAAATATCAAGTTTATTATTTAATCGATTTTTCCATTTTAAGTTAAGCTATTCACGGACGCGCGCGTATGCACTGGCGTACTGGACCTTTTTCTAAAAATTATTTATATGGATTTAGGTGTCTCGAAACATGCATTTCCCGTGAAAACTCGAGTTTTTGGTTGGAATACAATACTTATCTGATTCAATTTACTCCTATATTCCTATCCTTTTCACGAAATGTGTAAATGTGTATTAAATGCTAATCTCGACTGAGAAGACGTAAATAGATGCGCTATTGTATGAATAGTTTGCAAAAATGAGGGTAGGGTCAGGTGAATGTAGCAAGTAAGAGAATTCCTTTTTTGTATTTTCAGTTGCAACTAACCCATAACAAACGTTTCACTTCGTACAAATAATCACCATATCTCCACGAATTAATTGAAATATGATAATTTGTTAAATCTGTTTTCTATTCTTGTTGTTTATTAAAGAACTTTACATCACCAAGGGGCTCATCTGTTTTCTGTTCGTACAAAAAACGAGCTGAGAATGCTATTTACGACTGCAGATATTATAAGTAATACTGCAATGGATTTCTTGCTGAACATGAGAACACATAAACAGTAATCTCTTGAGAGAGGGAGCGAGCAAACTTATAAAGGGCTTTCCACGGTTATATTTTCTGTAGCAGGGAGAGTAAACAGTTTGACCGTATAAAGGAGGGATAAAAAGGTTTACTCTCTTAGAATCAGATATGGTGGTTTATATTGTACAAACAATATGAATTCAGACCCATCCTCCTGTAATAAAAAAATTAAATTGACTTTATTTATGGACGTTCATTAACGCGGTGGTTCTCGGCATCCAATCCCATATTAGGCACTTAATTTGCTCAGAAACCTCTTTCACGCACACCCTGTTCTTTTTCTAAAATTTATTTTTGGATTCAGGGGGGCTAGAAACTTGCATTTCCGGTGGAAACTCTGTATCGAATTTTTGGGTGGAATGCAATAACTTTCCTATGCACTATGCACAGAGTACGATTGGAGAAAGTAAAAAGTACTATCAATACGTTCTGAATATCCATCAAAGCATCCGTCTAGTACATTTCCAAATATTTACTCCCCATTTTCTCTCTCTCCAATTCTACTTACCGCCAGTGCACGCGACAATTCGTAACTTACTGGTGACAACAATATGAACAATGTGTATATACTGCACAGGTTATCATAAGAGATTACGAACGAGGACGATTCAGTAAGTGCCCGTGTTAGGAATAAAGGCGCCATTTTTTTTTAACAAAATTATTCTTTCTTCAACATAGTTACCCCTAAAAAATAGCTCTGCCAAATACGCTTCTATCTCTACGATGACCTCTCAATGTAGAAGGTGCGGCAGCAATTCATGCAATTTGGCGGGGACAACTCCGCTTGAATGTGCTGGTGCGCTATTGTGGTGAAACAAGACTTATTTCTTCGCCAAGTGGGGCCATGTCTCAAACTTCTTTTTGGACTGGCCCAATAACTCGCTGTATTATTGTCGACGAATCGTTGTTTGTTTTAAGTAGTCACTGATTATGACACCCTTCAGGTTCCCCAAAAATCGTAGCTTTTTCGATCAATAAGACTGTCTTTGTCTCTGTTTTTTTCAGTATATTCACCGGCTTTTTTAATTATTATTATTAATATTATTATTATTAATATTATTATTATTAATAATAATAGTTTCCGTAGTATAATGCTTAATCCAGATCACATCGATTATGTCAACTCGATGTAAAATATCCTTAGGATTCACTCAAATAACTCCAAACACAGATTCGAAGTTAAAATTCACACCCACTTGTTGATCACCATGAGCAATCAATGCACCCATCGTACCGACAACCTTTTCATCACCAACTTATTACTAAAAATATGTATTTCCGTTTCCTTCGTCACACCTATGGCCTCTGCCATTGGCCAACTTTCTTTCCACGATCAGCAAGAATTGTATCGTAGACTTCCTCGGCAACCACATTTGCAAAGTGTCCTGGACGCTCATCAAAAATGGATGTTCGACCATGTATGAAGTCGTTGAACCAATATCTGCTGCTATAGACAGCGTAAGGTTCCCATTAACAACCTCCATTTTTGTTTTTATCTCCTCGCAAGTTTTTCCATCCAAAAATAAAAAGCGTATCACTGAAAGACCCTTTTAGAAGAATCCGTTTTACCGAAAAACGCCTTGAACGACCTACCAAAATGCCTGCAAAATCCGAACTTCCCTATGAATCAGTACCAAATGTATTCTGGCGACGGGTAGCAAATGACAGCACACGTTAGTAACACCAACTTGTCTTTCACTTTATCTTAGCATTTCTGGCGTAAGTGACATTATTGCTCCATTATCCTCCGCCCCAGCTCAGGAAGAACGTCTACCATAGATAAATGTGGCATGTTGCTAGTTTCAGATCGCTCATCGCATATTTTTAAAACTACGGCCGTTAAGTTTCTCTTCACATTCTCGTTTTGAATCACGCGGTCTCTTTCCTTCATAGAGACACGCAGTTATTTTGATCCGACTGTACTACCTACAAAATTTATCAGGAGGGGCATTGAGATTCGTATAAACACTCGCTGGATTGTAACCGCTGATTTAGAAATAACGAATTCCAAGACACGCAAAGCTTTTTGCCCCAAGTTAAGATGTTTTGGTTGTTTCGTTGCCATGCTACAGAACAACACTAAAATCATCAGGACTCCTGAATTTAAGTTTATTCAACATTATATTGTATACCTCAGTGAAAAAAGGTTTAATCCTTAATAATCGTACACAGCAACACGTACTTTTTGTCTAGAAATGTGTTGTTTTTTTTTTCCAAACTAACAACCCGTATTTCCAATGATCTCGGTACCTAATAATTAGGTCGAATGCAGTATTATTTCCTCTGCTTATTATAAGTAAGAAGCACGGAAAGTAATAATATATATCTTTAATCAGAAATTGAGTTAAATATCCTAGAGATGTCGAAGATACTTCGTACACTGATGCTTGCCTAGCATAAAAAAACAAACAAACAAAAAATACCGAGCTATCGTTTACCCGCATCCTTGGAGAAATTCAAAATAGCGAGTACGATCACAGTTCGCTCGGGTAGAGAGGTAAAGCTTGAAACTGGTTCAACAATACCTAATTTACAAGTGACGTAATGCGGAATCTAAAATTATCGGCAACATTTCGGTCACAGTGCACCAAGGGATAAAAGATATTTGACACAGAGGAAAACTAAAAAATTCCAGAAGTTTAAGTAACATTAAGTAAATTGAAATCTTAAACGCGTTTGTATCTTATATTTCTGTTATTATGCGTAATTAAAACTATCTTTGATTTTACTGAAGAATAAATAAGCCCAAATGTTACTTATTCCTTGACATAACGCTGATCCCACAGCTTCTTTTATCGTAAAATGTACCAAATTAATTCACTTCTTGGAGAAAAGATGTTCTTTCGAGTTACAAGGAGAAGTGAAACCGTACAAGAGCAACCTTAGAAAAGAAAGCACAGGGTAAGGTAGGCGAAAGAAGATTCTTTATAAAAGGCGGCGGCGAAGCGAATAATGGATAATGAGCCTATTCTTCCAGGGCATTAAAATAATATTAGGTGTTTCAGTACAAAGAGCATTGGTAGTCTTTTTGAAAAATCCCTAAACCAAGTTTGTTTTCTCTATAGCTCGAAATTCTTGTATTCTATGTTAAATGTCTATACAGAACCTACAAAAAGCATAAAAAATTTCAATATTTTACTTCTATGTTTCCGATGTTCTATTATTTCACTCACAAACACAGAAGCAAAATATCTATGTATTCCTTCCATATGATTTCCTCTATTATTCTGTATTAACTATTGTTACAAATGCTTATTCTATCTAATCCATGCTATTCGAGATAAACATATGGTCTTATTACTTAGTCCTTATAAGTAGAAGGAAAATAAGAGAATACACTAGGCGATAGTCAATAAAAGCTGGTCGCTACTGTTTGAAATTAGATTATCTTAAATGACCAGGACTAAAATAAAAGGAAAAGAGGGACAATATCCCGTTTGAGAAAAGTATAAGTACTTTACAATTGAAACCAATAACCAGGAACATCTCGGAAACGGTTACCTCCACAGCTAAAACGTAAACGACATAAATTGTGTGTTTTGACGAGATCTACATTTTTTGTATAGTAAGTTTTTGTCTATTCCTTACGGTTTAGCAGTTAAGCAGAATTCCTCCAGAATGAAGACGTCTTCATATACTATTTCCATAAAATTCAAGATTTGGAATGTAAATATCTTTAATATACCGAATTTTAATCAACATCATTAGAGCCATTTTTGAGCAAATCCTAATTTTCCAAAAATTTGTAAAGGGTAGTTTGTGGCGGAGAATTATTTTGAAGATCTTCATGTTGCATCCTTGGAAGATACTAAACCAAAATACCAAGTTTTGGAGCTATGCTGTCCACACGCACGCACACACACGGACTTTTTTTTTTTTTCTTAAAATACTGTTTTCGGACTCGGAGGACACCAGAACATATATTTCCGGTGAAATCTCGACATCGAATTTTTGGGTGGAATACAAATCTTCTCTAGCCACTGTGTACATTGTGCTTGCGGGCTACAGAAAGTAAAAGGTCCAAAACTGCATATGCATACATTCAATCAATCACTTGTTTTCCCTTTCTATCCTCTCCTGCATCAGTGTTCCGTTTCTGTATGCTTTGTAACACATGTGTGACCATGTGGTTGATTGGGCTGCGTGGGAGAGTCCGGTCTGACCCGGCAAATGACCTCAGTCAAAGATAATTGCCCATCCGCTCATAGCTTGGCCTCTACCTTGAACTTCCGAAGGGAGGAGTCCGCGAATGTTTTAACTTGCTATACTCTGTATGTACGATGTATATAGTGGATAGAAAAGGTATTGTATTTCACCCAAAAATTCGATCTCGTGATTTCACCGGAAATGTTTTCAGGTCCCCTGAATCCAAAAAAAAGGCTGTGCAGAAAAAGGTCTGTGTGGGTGTGTGTGTGTACAGAATAGATCAAAAACAAAAAGACCGTTAAATGCCAAACTTTGTATTTATGTCTAGTATCCTTCCAAGGATGTGATACAAAGATTTTCAAAGAAATCCCCCCCCCCACAAACTAACCTTTATATGGAAAATGTTTGAAAATTTTTTATTTTCTCAAAAATGGCTCTAATGATTTTGATTAAAATTCCCTATATTAAAAATATTTACATCCCAAATAAAATGCATGTCTTGAATTTTGCCCAGTTTTGCATAATTGCTAAACCGTAAGAGAGAGACAAAAACTTACTCCACAAGAAATGTGGATCTCGTCAAAACTCACAAATTAATGTGTTTTACATTTGTTGTTGCAGAGGTAACGTTCCCAAGGTATCCCTTGTTATTGGTTTCAATTGTAAAGTTTCTCAGACAGGAAAGTGTCCGTTTTTTTTCTTCTTCTTCTTCTTCTTCTTCTTCTACTTCTTCTACTCCTGGCCAAGCAAAGAAGCGAATTCATAATGACAGATTTTAAAACATTTGATTATTGCCTTAGCCTAGTGTATTCCCTTAGTTCTCGTCTGTTAATAAGGAAGCAAGTAATAACACTCTGCTAATGTTTATCTCGATTAGCATGGTGTGAAAAGTAGACTCATATTTTGTAAAACGTTTTTGTAGAACAGCTAGATAAAGTCATATGAATGTAACACATCAAAAATGTTAAAACATGTGATAAAATATAAACGGAAATGTTCCCACAGCATCCCTCAGCCCCTTACTGAGTTCACCTATGTTCCTGAACACAAATATAATTATACTACTTTGAATAAAAGGTATTTGTCCTGCCTACAATTTTTTACCCACTGGGTCTCTTATTGTCTCTTGGGAAATGAAACACTCTTATCCTAACAGACCATTTAGTTTTTCAATTTGGTGCTGCTGCATTTCTCAGTATAGCTTGAGAGTTTTGTAACCAAAATGTCACCACAAAGAATTGTGGTAGCGCTCCAGACCCATGTTTATTGTCCTTGTATGAATGTATGATCTGCTGGAAAAATATTGTGAAGCATATTGGTTGGGTGTCATTCATGCAGAAATTAAAGTAAAAGCAGATCCTTAAACGAAAAGCATTTATAGAAACTCAAAATTGAGCTGAATCAGTTCTTTAACTCTGGAAAACTCCAGTTCTTAAACTGCAACACACACGCACATGCACGCGCACGCGCGCCCGAGGTTGTTAAAAGGCATGAATTCGTGATCTGACAAGTGCCGCGTAAAACCCTAAACTTAGACCTGGAATATTTATTTATCAAATGTTCTTCCTCAATTATCATTTCATAGCACTGTTTAATTGATTTTAAACACTGCTAAACGTGAGAGATAGAGAGAGAGAGAGAGAGAGAGATATCCTCACGTGAGCAGAATACAGAAAACTTTGAAGTACATATATTGAATCAAGACGGAAGAGAATACAGGCAGTAAACGAATAATGGATAATCTTTCATTGTTGGTAACAGAAGATCTAAGACAACAAAATCTAAATGAGACTTCCAAGCTTTTTTCTTCATTAACCATTGCCCTCCTAAGAATCTGCATTCACTGAGAACATTTAAGTAACGCTATCTACAGAATATGACAAAATGATAAAGGTAGACAGACATCTAATAATAACCTAGAATACGTATGCTTAGCTGATAACAACTACGAACTCTTTAGAGCAGTGTTTCCCAACCTTTTGAAGTTCACGGCACCCTTGGGAATAACATTAAACACCAGGAGCACCCTTCCTTGAATTAAAAGAAAATTAAGCTTAATATGTTCATTTATTGAAATATTATATAGTAATAACGTACACCATAACATAATACAGTAAACTTTACTACAATCACTGAGTAAAAATACATCAATAAATTTTGTTCGGTTAATGATTAATGTGAAACTTGTGATTGATGCTTAGAGCACAGATATGTGATGTCGGGTCTTACAGTTGACAGTGAAACACGCAGGGTTATTCAGTCTATTTCTTGCTTTGCAATTTATTGTTACCATAGCAGAGAAGGCTTGCTCGCATAGATAGGATGTTGAAAAGGGCAAAAGTGCGTTAATTGCTTTCTTCATTAGGTTAGGGTACTCCTCTCTCCGTTGAAGCCAAAAACTAGCCACCGACGCCTCACTCTTGGTGAACTTACCTTTGAGTGTGGAATCAGCGCAAAGATCAATAAATGCATCTCGTTCGCAAGCAGTGAAATCTATTTCCTCTGCACTATCTACGAAATCAAATGGTGAGACAACCCAGTCGAGATTCGTAGTGGAAATAGTTGGAAAGTACGCATCTATTGCATCTTGCAATCTTGATAAGTGATCACAAATGCGGCCTTTCAGCTTATCCAGATCTTTATCTCCCGCCACATTAAGAAGAGATGGAAAGTTCGACAAATCTCCTTTTTGAACTGCAGACTTCCAAGAACTAAGTTTTCTTTTAAAACCTTTCATTTTATTGGTTGAGGAGATTATTGTTTCATGTCGACCCTGCATCGAAACATTCAGTTCATTCAGCTTATGAAAAATATCTGCCAGATACGACAGTTCAAAACACCAAGAACCACTTAGTAAGAGCTCATGAAATGTGTCTTGATTTTCATTCTTAAAAAAAGTTTTTAGCTGTTCTTTAAGTTCGAGAAACCGGTTCAATATACGACCCCGCGACAACCACCTTACTTCTGTGTGAAGTAACAAAGAGGTATGAGCTGCATCCGTTGCGGGACATAACTGTTCAAAAATTCTGCACTTTAAAGGTCGAGACTTCATATAGTTCACCATTTTAACAACTTGGTTAAACACTTCAGCAAAATCTTCATTACACGCTTTCACGACTAATGCCTCTCTATGCAGAAAACAGTGAGTTATAATAATGGATGGATTTTCATTGAGAGCTCTGGCAGTAAAACCTTTAATTTTCCCAGACAGATGGTGCACCATCTTTGCATATACCACAACAGTCTTTCCATGAAAGATCATGGTCATTGAGATAGGAATTAATAGAAACGAAAATATCATGGCCTGTGGTTGTAGTCTCCAGTGGTCTACAGAACAGAAACTGTTCACTAATATCTTTTTCATCAATATATCTGATAAAACCAAGGAGTTGCGGTTTGTCACCAATATCGAGACTCTCATCTACTTGCAAAGCAAATGTTCTATAAGTTTTTATTTTCTCCGTGACTTGTTCGTTGATATTGCATGACATTTCAGATATCCTGCGGCTGATTGTGTTGTTGGACAGAGGAACTTTCGAAATTTGATTAGCTGCTCCTTCGCCAAGTATTGTTGAAACTATAACTTGACATGCAGGGCCAATGATTTCCTCTCCAAGAGCATGAGGTTTCTTTTTTTTTTAGCTATCAGTTCTGCTGCTTTAAATGAGGCTTCAAGAGCAGTATCACCTATGGTCATTCTCTTTACCATTCGCACAGCTGTTTTCTTCTCCCCTTCTAATATATGTGAAAAATACATTACACTTTTCTGTGACACACTAGGATGCTTTGTTGTAAGATGCCGCTTCAGTTTGCTAGGTACCATGGCCTCGTTGCTAAGTGTTTCGCCACAAACTAAACACACAGGGATAGGGTTTTCCTCGTTGTTATTCCACTTAAATCCATACGCTAAGTAACTGTCCTGTTCTTTTCTTTCGTTTGTCTTCTTTATGTGGTGAATTCGACGGTCCGGGAGAAACTGTAAGATTTGGCTTCTTAAAGCAAGCAGTAGGAGCCGACTGTTCACTTTCACTGTCCTGGCGTTTACGTTTAACAATGAACTTATCCATAGCTAAACACTGTGAATCAACGCGAAGAAGACAACTGAAAGCGCCAAGCGGCGTACACTTTTATATATTCATCTGTCGAAGTCTCAGGAATGTTCGTGAGGAAGCGAGTAGTCTCGGAAATGTTCGGCAGGGTATAGCTGTAATGCCATCTGTGGGATACTAGTATAACTGAATTATTGAAATGAATCGACCACTATCACCATCTGCCGTGCATGAGAGTAATTGATTTGACTTATTTTATTTCAAGACCTTGCAAGACTTAAGGCTTCAGTAGAAGGTTTTTTTTTTTTTTTTTGTTTATCTCAATATCTCGCGGCTTCCTAATCACACGGCACCCTAGGGTGCCGGGGCACACCGGTTGGGAACCATTGCTTTAGAGACTCAGCATAATTTGTCAAAAAAATCTGTTGTGTTCCATTCATGCTTCAGTGTTTCTACCTGCTCTGCAAACAAACTATTCTTACAAAATATTATTATTCTATCTACCTCAATGCTAATCGAGATAAACATTAGTATAAATGGTCTCGGTATCGAATTTTTCAGTGGAATACAATACTTCATCTATTAAGTACATTGTAGTTGCGTGGATGAGAAAGTAAAAAGGAAATTATAAGCCCCAATGTAGCTTCGAAGATGTATCATGCATATACCTACTAATGTTATTTTAGGTATCTATCTATCTATCCAGTTAGGACTATGCATTCCTTCACAACGTTTTATAGTTTAGATCTCCTAATCTATGTACGTTAGGTATTGTGACGAATAATTAAGTACATACATTAAGATTTCATAACCTTAATGTGCTAAACCAGTTCGTTTTAAAAACATTACGATAATACTGTTATGCATTTCTACGTTAATCGGAGCTTAATTTCCGTTTTAATTTTTCTACATTGTATGTATAATACACATAATAGGTGGAGAAGATATTGATTTCCACTAAAAATCGACACGAGATTTAACGGAAATATGTTTTTGAATAGATATTTTTTTTTTACAAAAAAAGAAGATTCGTGCTTTTGGTGCGTATGTATGTGTGAGAATATCATAAAATCAAAAACGAAAAATCCGTTAAATGCTAAATTTGGTATTTAAGCTCTTCCAAGGATGCAACCCAAAGATTTCCAGAAAAACCGTCCAGCCCCAACTACCCTTTACATGGAATAGTTTTCGAATACCTTGATATTATCAAAACGATTTTCATTAAAATATCAAAGATATTTTAATAACAAATTAAATATATATTTTAAATGTTCTGGAAATAGCCTCTGAAGACATCCTTCTAGATGGCATTTGTATAAATGGCAAACCGGAGGGATAAACAAAAGTTACTACATAAAATGTAGATCTCTTTAAAACAAAAAGTTATATATATATACACACACACATACATTCTTTTACTTTTCTAGCACGTATGTACAATGTTAATAGCAGCTGGCGAAGGTATTGAATTCCACCCAACAATTAGATACTCAAGATTTTACTGAGATACACCTTTTGAGGGCCCATAAA
Organism: Hymenopus coronatus; assembly: GCA_030762935.1. NCBI lineage: Eukaryota > Metazoa > Arthropoda > Insecta > Mantodea > Hymenopodidae > Hymenopus > Hymenopus coronatus. The sequence goes on from CM060895.1 coordinate 47,723,026, forward strand.
TCCAAAAGAAATCATTTTTAGAAAAAGATCAGCACGTGTGTGTGTGTATGTGTGCGCGCGCGCGCGCGTGTATATAGAGGTAGAGGGCATCATAATTAAAAAATGGATAGTACGTTAAATACCGAACTTAGTATTTAAATTTAGTATCTTCCAAAACTGGGACACGGAAGATTTTCAGAAAAATCCGCAACCCCAAAACATTTTTCGGAATTTTCGATTTTTTAATGAATATCTTATAACGATTTTGATTATTATGCCGTACATTAAAGATATTTTCGTGGAAAGAAATGTATATCCTGAATTTCTTAGGAATAGCACCTGAAGTTATTCTGAATGTATTTTACATAGCAGGTAAACCTTAAGAGAGAAAAACCTTGCTTCACAAACAATGTAGATCTCGTTAAAACGCACAGCTCATGTCATATACATTTTTTGTACAGTTTAGGCAATTCAGAGATATTCCTTGTTATTGATTTCAATTTTAAAATGGACGTTTTCCAAAAGGGAAGTCCTCATTCATTTCATAACTCTTTTGTTATACTCCTGGTCATGCAAAGAGAACCAAATTTCAATCGTATCACATAGCAACCAGCTTTTAAAGGATTTTACTGTCACTTCAGCCTAGTGTATCCCTTATTTCCCTGCTACTTACAAAGAAATAAGCAATAAGCCATTTCTGCTCATGTTTACTCGATTATGTTCATAACAATGAAAGAATAATCTTTTGGCAGAATAGTTTACTTGCAGAGTTAAGAGTGGATGGAATCAGATTTTTGTGGGGTTAACCATTTCTTAGATATTCTTTGTTATTAGTAACACATGTGTTATTTAAAACACATTAAAAGCCTCTCAAACGCGAAATCATCATTCGTTTAATATATATTTTATTCATGGCAATGTAAAGAGAATCGAATTTCAATTGTATCATTTAGCGGCTTTCTTCTAAACGATTTTACTATTGCTTTAGTATAGTGTGTTTCCTTCTACGTACGGAGCAGATAATATGATCATTTCTGCTAAAGGTTATCTCGATTAGTGTGGTGTAGGTAAAAGAATTATCTTTTGTAACAATAGTTTGTTTGCAGAACAGGTAGAGAATGTCATGTGAATGAAATACACCAGAAAATTTTTACTTTCTCTATGTACATACATAGTAGTTAGAGAAGGTATTGTATTCCAACCAAAAATTCGATAAATAAATTTCAAGGGAAATATATTTTTTGGACTCCTGAGTTTTAAAAAATGCAAATTTTGGAAGAAAAAAAAACAAAAGAAAAAAAGTCTGTGTATGTGCGTATTAATGGACAGCATAACTCTAAACCACAAATTTAGCTGAATAAAAAGCTTGGTGTTTAAGTTTGTAATCTTCCAAGGATATGACATGAAGATTTTCAGGAAAATCCCCCACCCCAAACTGCCCTGTACATGGAACATTTTTCGAAATGTTCGATGTTCTTAAAAATGGCACTAACTATTCTGATTAAATGCAGTATATTAAAGATATTTGCATGACAAATTAAATGTATATCCTGAATTTATTAGGAATAGGCTATGAAGGCCTTTTCATTCTGAATGACTTTTGCATAATTGGCAAACCTAAAAGACAAAAACTTCCTACACAAAAATGTGGATCTCTTAAAACACACATTATTTTAACCACATCCGAGATATTGCAGATTATTGGTTTCAATTTTGTAATACTTATAATCTCACACAGGAAGTCATCATTCGTTCGTATTTCTTGTTCTTGCAAAACCAACCGAATTTTAATTGCATCATATAGCGATCAGCATTTGACTTATTGCTTTAGCCAGTGTATATCCTATTTGCTATCAAGTTAGAAGAAACACAGTATTAAGAGCATTTTTGCTAATGTTTTTCTTGATTAGCATGAACAAGACAATCTTCAGCTTTTGCAACAATAATGAGTTGCAAAATAGAGAGAAAGGCATGTGAATGGAACACACAGTCTTTTCACTGTCACTAGTCCCGTACATAGATAGGGAAGGTATTGTATTCCACCCAAAAATTCAATGTCGAGATTCCAGTATGTTTTGGGGTCCCCTGAATCCCAAAAAAGTATTTTTAGAAAAAGGACCTGTGTGTCTGGACAGTATAGCTCATAAACGAAAAGACCGTTATGGTATCTTCTAAGGATGCGATACGAAGATTTTCAAGAAAATCACACCACCACAAACTACCCTTTACATACAAAAGTTTTCGAAAATTTTTATTTTCTAAAAAATGGCTACAACGATTTTGATTTAAATTCCGTATATTAAAGATATTTATATCCCAAATATATTGTAAATTTTAAATTTTCTGGGACTAACCTCTGAAGTCCTCTTTATTCTGGATGAATTTTGCCGCATTTTGCTTAACTGCTAAACCGTAAGAGACAGATGCTATACAAAAAATGTAGATCTCGTCAAAACACACAATTTATGTTCTTTACGTTTTTATTGTGAAGGTAACTGTTTCCGAGATATTCTTTGTTATTGGTTTCAGTTATAAAGTACTTATACTTTCCTTAGATAGGAAGTGTCCATTTTTCTTTTGTTCTACCTCTGGCCAAGCAAAGAAGCGATTTACATTGACAATCGCATAACGATAGCTTAAAACCTTTGACTATCACTTCTACTAATAAGGAACTAGGTAATAAGAACATAAATGTTTATCTCTATTAGCATTTCTGGAAAGAAGAATATTTTGTAAGGAGTTTGCAGAGCAGCTAGAGAAAGTCATGCGAGGGTAACACATCAGCTTTTTAAAATAGTATTTAATGGTCGACCAGCTTTACTGACAAGACAGAAAAATGCATGTATACATAATAGTACATAAAACAAATTACAAGGCATAAATAGAAAATAATATGAGGTCGACCCTGCTGAGTCCCTCTCAGACTAATGGCCGTAGTAACAATAGATCAAACAAGAATAAACTCCCATATTGCCAGGAGGCAAAAATAGATCTTGCGGAAGACGACTACCGATTCTTAAAATTTCCCGTAACTAAGGAATATTTCCCAAAAGCTGTTACAGACAAGGAAATGAAATGTACCGTTCTTTCTCATTATAAATTAACAATTTCCGGCATAAATTGTTTAATATATAATGCTTCCTAGTGTGAATTTAAAGATTTTGGCCTGATTAAAGCGGCGACTGTTTCCAACGCTTTTATTATCGAAAACCAAATACATTTCTAAGAAGCAAACATTACTGGATTAATTTGCTTGCAAGAATTAGATACGTTACAAAGAAGGTGTGCACTAATTATCCAATCCATATTTTAAGTAGGGTGGACAATGTTCCTGGTATATTTACTGTAAGCATTGTATGGTAGTTTGATAACTTAGTTTCTCTAAAACCATTATATGCAAGTACGCTTCTAGGAAGTATAATTTCTAGACTCGTTTTAACATTCAAGAGAAAAAAAAGTCTTCGGAAAGTTTAATCAGATTTTTAAAACCTGTTTCTATCAACTGAACTCGAACCATGGATCTTCGGCATATCGTTACAACGCACTAACATTGAATTATCTGTCGTCTTCCTTGGTCTAGGGAAGGCATGTTGCCTCTGGTTCCAGAGGTCGCAGGTTCAAATTCGGCGGAGGGCGATGGATTTTTTTCATGCGTAAAAATCTTTAGTAAGGCTTCCTTCGGAAAGGCAGTAAACCGTTGATTCCGTGTCGTAGATTTAGGCACATAAAATAACCTTAATTCTGATAAATAGGCCTCTGAGCAAAAGTAAGCGATCTTTCACGCCCAATTTAGAGTGGGAAGCTGAGAACTACAGCAGTTAAGTGTCCATAAATAACACTCAATTTCAATTCTTAATTTCTTATATTACCGCAACAAATACCTTCTCTCGTTTGATTGATATGCTTCAGGGTACTTTAAAAGCAATTGCATTTACCCCGAAAGAAAGCAAAGAAGATACTTTTCGTAAACACTTAGGTCGTTTCGATTTTGAAAAGCATTAGGTTTCCAAGTGTTGGATAAGTATGAATATTTACATGGCCGCAACAATAGGACACCTTTTGGCCATTGTTATTTGCCCTGACTAGGATACATTCAACTTCATTCCGCTCTTTTCTTCTCCCCCTTCCACCATGCAAGCGTAATGTACTAAAACAATATACGTAACAGTTACAACTACTTGAAGCTATTTCGCATTTAATTCAAGTTAAATTATTATTTCACCATTACCATCTCGAAATTTCTGCTTTCTGTTGGACTCAAGCACTAGAATGTTACAGAGCTTTTGATCACATTTAAAGATGTTGAACATATTATTTAATCACATCTGTATCACGTTTTAACAATCTGATCTGATCCAATCACATGATTTTCTCAAGCTGTTACACAAAGAGTCGTTACAAAAGATTATTCTTTTGTCTACATCACACTAATCGAGATAAACATGAGCAGAATTTGTCTTATTACTTGTTTCCTTGTAAGTAGAAGGGAATGCACTAGGCTAAACTAATAGTCAAATCGTTTAAAAGCTCAGCGCTGTGTGAAAAAAATTGAAATTCGATTCTCTTTTGCATTTCCGTGAGTAAAACGAAAGAGATACACAAAAGTTGACATCGCGCTTCAGAAAACTTAAAGTAGTTTAAAATTGAAACCAATAACAAGGAATATCTTGGAAACGGTTAACTCTCTCTCTCTCGAAGAAAAGAAAAAAAAAAAAAAAAAAAAAAACGTATATGACATAAATTGTGTGTTTTAACGAGACCTATAATTTTTGCTTAGTAAGTTTTGTGTATCTCTTACACTTTACCTACCAGTTAAACAAGTCATTCAGAATGAAGAGGACTTCAGAGGCTGTTCTCAGAAAATTCAAGATATACATTTCGTTTATCATGAAAATATCTTAACATGTGGTATTTTTATCAAAATCGTTAGACATTTTTGAGAAAATACATCTTTTAAAAATGTTTCGAAATGGGTATTTGAGGCTGAGAGCATTCACGGTCATTTTTCTAAAAAAACCTTTCTTGGATTCAGGGGGTCTTAAAACATGTATTTCTAGTTAAACTTGTACTGAATTTTGGGTGAAATACAATACCTTCTCTATCTACTGTGTACATTATTCTAGAGAAAATAAAAAGGATTCCTAGCAGTTGACAGCATGAGCTGTAAAAATGGTTCTTATTCTTTTGTTTAGAAGTGTGTTGTGTCCTTGTGTTGAGTATTTTAAATAATTTTACTGCAATAACTTTTTATTGCATTCGTGAGCAACATTTTCGATTCACTTAACCTAAAATTTAAACTTCAAAAAGACAATTTCTTAAAGAATATTAGCTAATACTACCTTTATGAGCATTAATAAGAACGTTACCAGTAAAAATAGTAATTAATGGTAGTAATAATTTTATTTTTTCTTTCAAATATTGGCTTCTCAATCCATTTAAATTATTCCTCACATCATTCCCAGTATATATTTTATGTAGTTCACTAATGGCATCTGCTATGCTTTTATAAAACATATATTTCCAGTCTTTTGTTTGTTTTTATAATCTTTATGTTTTGAATTATGCAGCATTTCATGTGATCAATAACAAAGTCAGTTTGGTTTGTAGTCGCTGACATGTGTATCTTTTAAAAACCAATCTTTATGAAATATTTTATTTCATAAAAAATAGAACATGAAATAATCCCCCTTTAATGAAAATTGCTTGTGCACCTGCCTGCCGTTTTGTTTCTAATCACAAATGTGATCAAAGATGTGTTTGCGAGTATAACTTTTATCACAAAAGTGTGTCACTGCTACATGAGATTAAATATGCAATATTACACTGTAAAAGGTTTTAGCACATCCATATGATCACTCTTCTGTAATGTGATAGTGTAATATAGGCCTAGAGACGGTTACAAGGTATATACGCACATTCTTGGAACAATTTTATTGCAACGCAACGTACGCACTACGACCCAACGTTACTTTGTCAAAAAAAAAGAATGAATGAACGCGTTAGTTCAAGTTAAAGAACTGTTATTTTAGAATTGTAGGAATGGGTTTTCACTATCTGAACCATTCCAAAAACTGTTAAGTTATTAATTTGCTATCTCCACTTAAAAGTGTGATTAATTCCCTGCCTCTTGTTAATGATGTGCTTTGCTTACCATGTAGTCTTTAAATTACAACTCGAATCGCCTTAAAGGTACCCGAGATTAGATAGATTAGTTCACACATAAAAGCATTAATATATCATATACGATTTACTACCTGGTCATTGTTTTGTTTTTTACTATTTATCATTATGCCATTCTTTTGACAGTGTGCATACTAGAGAGAGAAGGTATTGTATACCAACCAAAAATTGAAACGAGATTTCATCGAAATTATGTTTTGAGATCCCCAAATAAAAAAAATTTTTACGAAAATGTCCGTTTGTGTGTGTGTGTGTGTGTGTCTTGGAGTAGCATAGCTCATAAACAAAAAAGCAATTAAATACTAAACTTGATATTTAAGTACACTATCTTCCAAGGATGCGACATGAAGACTTTCAAGAAAATGCCCCCCCCCCAACCCAACTACCCTTTACATGGAAAATATTTCGAAATGTTTTATTTCCTCATAAATGATTTTGATTAAAATGCCACATGTTTAACATATTTTAATGAAAAACGAAATGTATATCTTGAATTTTCTGGGAATAGTCTCTCAATACCTCTTCATTCTGGATTTATTTTTTTTTAGTTAACCGTTTCCTATATATTTCTTATTGGTTTCAATTTTAAACTACTTAAACTTTTCTCAAGCAGGAAGACAAAGTTCGCTTCATCTCTTTTGATTTACTCCCGGGAATGCAAAAGAGAACCGAATTTCAATTGCTTCAAATAGCGATAGCTTTTGAAAGATTCATCGGTGCAGCCTTGTGTATTTACTCATTTCCCTCCTACTTACAAGAAGCAAGTAATAATAGCATAACTGCTAATACTTATCTCGATTACAGAAGAATAATCTTTTCTGAGGAAAATGTATGTGAAACAGCTAGAAAAAGTATGTAGATCATTTTCAACAACATTTTCTGTTCAAATTTCAAATCATATTTTATATGTGGAATAGTTCAGATGAATTCATTTGACGGTTTGACCTTTCTAGGTAATTCTCTCGCTCCGCTCGAGAATTTATCATAGATCTTATGATATTACTTGTGCAAGTCTTATTAATAGATTCATCGATTGCGGTTTTTCATATATAAAACTTTTCAATTATTGTTGAACTTTCAAACTCTTTTTAGATGCACTTCTTGTCCCATTTTCACCTAGGTTTTCGTTTACTTTTTGTTTTATTCATAGCGGGTGAGATGATGATTTTTTTTTTTTTTTATTATTATTGCTTCATTTGTATAGCCCCTTTTAACATCAATGGTCATATCGGGGGCTTTCACTTCGGAACATTAGGTTAAACTTTATATTACTAAACACACGCACATTCACTCTCACATTCATACTTCCAGACTATGGGGAATAGGGAATAATTCCGGTTAAAGAAAAAATCCCCGGGACCTCCGGGTAGGAAGTCAGCTCGCTGACCACTCGACCACGGAGGCAGTCAAGGATGATATTGTTTATTGAGGTTTGAGTCAGTTGTGAATATTGGTTTCGTGAACTGAAAAAACACAGTATTTTTTGTTGATGTTCCAGCTGAATCCATGTAACTAATGTTGTTTGTATTCTTTTTCTCTTTGTCATGCTCACATGTGGATAACAGCTGGTAAGTAAACTTTATATAATTGGATTTACATCCAAAAAACGGATTTTAGCATTTGTTTTACATGTATCAAATACGGAACGCTGAATAATATTGATGAACCGCTGCAAACTTTTAGAATAAGTTTATATATACGTATATTGCAGCACAATCGTAGGTTTGATGCCATGTTCTACATTATTTAGCAGCTCCCTAGAAAAATGAACGACAATTATCAACATTTCACAAACAGGGCATAGTCCCCTTTAGCTCCGGTGCCCAAATATTTCGTTTAAAAAGAGCATTAAAGATAACTGACGAAAGTTATTTACATGCATGCAGCATGACAGTGTCCCGGTTTAGGCCAACGAACCGAGAGCCGATCTCAAGCATCACTGAATGTGCAATGGTGACGTATGGTCGCAATTCCATTGCTGCAGCTGTTGCCGATTAAACTGACCGTAGATTCACAACTGTTCTCAAGTTGCTGGGGAACACTGCTTTCCATACTGATTAGGTGCCCCAGAAATGTTTTATGATGCCTTTTAAACAATAAAATGGCGCGAGGTAACAACTCGATATTATAGAGGCATGTAATTGTTTTTAACTAGCAGGTCAAAGACACTTTTGATGATCGAAATACATCACAAACCACAAGCAAAGAATAAGTACTCCATAATTTTACACTCCTAACAACCAACATTCAGTATGTTTAAAGCAGATATGTCAAGGTAACATACAGGTGGCAGCAGCACAGGCGATGGCGCATAGTGTGCTACATAACGTTGGAAAATTTGACCGTCATTTATTCCCACTAGCTACTTGAGCTCGTGTATGTGAGCATAATTAAACAATTTCATGTGAGGAAACTACAGATTTTTCAATCGCAATGTCTTAAAAGAAACCGGCTATATATATTATTAAATCGTTTATGCCCAATACTGAATTCGCAATATATTTTCATTTTGCCTAACTGTTTATTGTGAATTTTTGTTATTATTTGTAAATAAAATTATATTCACAACTTGTGGAATGTGTATACCTGCGAAATTTTTATCCGTCCCTACCTCTTGATGAACATTCAACTCCTTTAAAAAAAAAAAAGAAAAAAGAAAAAAAAAACAAACAACAACTCACTCCAGCTAGAGACTGCATAAAATAAATAATTTAATTTTATTTCACATATTTAAATCGTTGCATAAAAATAGGACGTTTTCATCACTACTACCAATGAAACATTTTTCTTTTCTTTGTGTATCCTATAGTGCAAGCTATTGTATCAATCTGGTTTTTAATAACTTGATTGGTAATATCCGACGATGAATGAAATTGGTGAAATGATCTCGGGGTCCATGGAGCTCAACTTTCGTCTTCTCAGTATAAGGGAAAAATCCAAAACAAACAAACAAAGTTAATCTTGCTTCGAAATTTGAAACGTTGCCAAGTTTATCGTGTTTTGGTTCTTTCTCTATTTCAGTATAGTAAAACAGTATCTGCTGCAATGCCACACAGTTGATTTTGTGCCATTTGCACAACTATTCACCTTTCCAACAACTTAACTTTCACGGTCCGTCCCGCCTGGAACAATCCAAGGGTAAAGGTAGAGGTGCAACTGACATGTGCATTTGGGCTTGAGGACACAATACATCGCCTGCAATTCAATGAACAAATAGCAAATTGATAAGAATAATCAAGAAACAAAAATAATATTGGCCCATCACAACATATACAGTATCAAAGGCCTTGTAACTACTTGTGCAAAACACATATTTTTATAACACTAAAAAAATACAATATCAAATTGAGCACTAAGAAACACAGATGAAGGAACATTTCTATATTTTTATATTAAACAACATAAAAAAGATATAGTTCTCATATACTTTTGGTCAAGCAATCCTGAACTAAACCAAGATGAAAATCATTTACAAATCCATAAAACCCAACAGAACTTTACATATGGAATAAAATATACACTTTACAATACTAAGTAATTTTTTATATCTCATAATAACTAATTTCAGCAAATTCCTCCTTCCGCCTGTTGTACACGCAGGAAGCAAATCTAGCACTTCTGTTAACCGAAGAAGAATGCAGTATCCCTCAAAATATGTCCTAGTTCCATTTAAAAGTTAGTTTCAGAAGTTACTTAGTGTGTAACTTTATTCTGTCATTTTAACAACTAGCTTCAAAGTTAACATGATTTTTACTTTTGTATATAACAGTTCTTTAATGTATTTGGTCTTGGTAATTCCATCCAACTATTCATATAGTAATTTATTTTTTCACAATTAAATTAACTTTATATAAGACCACTCGCAAATTGGAAGTCTTAAACACAGCTTTTCAATACTTCAAAATAACTTCAATGATTTGCCATTAGAAATCATTTAGCTACTTATTTTGTTATGACGAGAGAGCAGATTGGGTAATGCTTGAGGGATTGCAAGTTAACAGCACTATATGGATTGACGTCAGAAACAGGGACAGTGGATTGCAGCTCTTTGATGATGATGATGCATAGAGTTTTTCTCAGTATAAACTGAGATTAACAACACTTGGGAGAAACTTCCCCCAAAAATCTCTCAATCTATATTGTGACCATCATGAAAGACATTGAAATAGTACAATATAGATTAACTTCTATATCTACAAACCACAAGTTTGCAAACAAACACTTATATTAATTAGTTATTCCTGTAACTATTAAGTGGAGCTTAGGGCATCGTTACCATATTTCCTGATCAGATTTGAATTTCTAGTTTGTGAGTTCACCACTATGTGCCATGGTGATGAGGGATTATATTGTTGCCCACAGATGGCACTGAAGGACAAAATCATAATTTACAGATGCGAAATGGCAAAATTTTGCACAAGAACCTTTCTCTTTCAAGGTATAGGGTTATTTTATATGCAAATACATTACATTAGACCACTGGCTTTACTTCCCATCCAAAGGAAGCCATGCTAAGAGTTTTTGCATCCGTAAAAGTCTGTCAACCTCTGCCAGGTTTGAACCTGCTATCTTTTAGATGTTAACCACATCAGAGGGTGACATGCTGTAAATATGCATGTGCATTAATATATGTCACATTGTATTGATGTAATAGCAATTTGTATGTTTATGTGCAAATGTTTACTTTAATATAAAATGAAATCATCAAACCTTTACTTCTGCAATCCCTGTACTGGTGCCACCTGCCTTTAGTCTTTGCTGCTCTAAAATAAGTTCATAGATCACTTGCTCCTTGTGTCTACAGATAAATGTGTGTGAACTTCAGTCGTAATGTACCACAATGCTCCTCCTAGCCATGATGCAAAAGCATATTTAAAATAACCAAAAATTTGTGCAAATCTTTTGATACAACAGCAATAGGATATCTGACACACAGTGATATTTTTGTTTAGGAATTTGCATATACACTCACATTTAAAATGGACCCAATCTTAGTGATGTATAGGTATTTTATAACTATTATACTTTTGTTTATTTAAAATCTTTATGATCAATATTGTCACTTATTTATTTTCCATGTTCTAGCAACTTGTGCAGTAATATTATTTTTTTTCTTTGCTGCTGCCTGAATCTTAATGGATTAGATGTGCAGAGTAAGTATTTTATTTATTTACATGTTGGTTACAGTCCTCGTGTTTTAAATTTGCTGTTTCTATCTATACGTGATATTCTATACATGTCATTCTGTTTATAATTTGTATGTCTTTTAGATTTTGTACTAAAAAAAAAATAACTGAAAACTGCTTTGTATTTATTTTTATGCCTAACAGTTGGATAGTCGGGTAAGTCAATACATTTTGTTTTGATGCAACATTAATTTTTAGCTGTTTAGCATATAATCATATGAGCATGATCTGAAACCCTATTATGCAATTAAATAAAAAAAATAAACCATTTGACTTGTATGCACTTATTTTATTTCCATATCTATTTTGCAAATATTCATGAAAAAGCTTTTTATCTCTCTACTGCTGTTAGTAACGACAACTGTTTTACAAAAGGGAATAGATGAAGGGATGGAGGGAATCACCTTACCTAGCCATCTCCCTCCCCTGGTAATAAATGGGTGAAGACAGCTTTTAGGTATCTCCCTCCCCCAAATCCTTGAAGTGTAGCATCCTTTAACCTGAAAGTCATATTAGACAATGAACGAATAAAATTCATGAAATGATGCTCAAACATGTCCAGGGTCTTTAGAGCTAGTTGTCATTTGTCTTCTCAGAGTATAGGAGAGTGCCAGAAAAACCAACTCACTCTAACTCAAATTCAAACTCTATGACTCTTTAATGTGAGGCAGACATTTTAACCACACACCACAGATGTGGCATGTCAATACTGCAGTGTACTGTTATTGGTCATTCACTATATTTAGTCACTGTTGAACAGCTTTGTACATCTGATAACTTACAGGCAAAGTACACAATACATGTAGTTCATTTAGAAATAGCATGTAGGAAAATGTTTTAGCATAAGATCACAAGTTCCGTTATTAGGAGAACATAGAACATTTAAATATAAATGAATATGATCAATTGATCACAACTCATAGACTGTAAGAACTATGCACCATTTGTTATTGTTCTATAGTTATTGCTTATGAAGAACAAGTATTGGCTCCAAACCTTAAACTTGTAGCTTGGCAGAAATAAATATTATAACTCACGGAATATTGAGTAATACGGTAGGTATCACCAGCTAGATGCGCAGTAAACTACCATGCTGATGACGTCAGCTGGTGTAGCGGTCGCTGGTTGCTCTCATTACAATAACAGTGTTTATGAGCATTTGATTGCTCAAGATTCTTGTGAGTGTTGTATGCGATAGATTCAGTTATGTAGAAGGGATGATTGTTTCTCTCCAGATAATTCCCATACTCGTTCCATAAATTTTGACAAAGGTCATGAATGAGATTTAAAAGCGGAACTCCTCAAACTTGCTCCTAAAAATATAAAAAAGCATCGCTGTACCACATTTAAATTTAAAGTTGTCTAATGACTTGTATCAAAAAGTTAACAGTCCTAAAAAAAGAATACAAACGGCTTCTAAACAGAAATGCAAAACAATAGTAAATGCTGTGTTAGAAGAAACAAGCAGCAATTCTGAAATAAATATCTCCGAAAATGCTGTTACCTCTCCCTCGTCATTTAACACAGCACCTACAAATACAGAGGGCATTAAATCTGAAGTTGAATCACTTAGAAGTCACAATTTAAGATTAGAGAAGAAAGTAACACATTTAGAAAATGAATTGCAAAAAGTACAATCCGAAATGTATAAGTTAAGAAGCGTAGAACGTGCATTCCAGCAAATGTTCTCATTTTGCCTGCAGGTAGATATAAAAATTAGGACTCTGATGACATTTCAAAGGAAATTATTTTGAGATGCATGTCTAAGAAAGCATATGATTATGTGAGAGAATGCCTTAAATATCCTCTACCAAGTTCTATAACCATCAAAAGACGCTTGGCCCAATTCATCATGTCACAGGAATCATTAAATTAAATGTGTACCTATTACAACGGAAAGCAAGTTCTGTTGGAAAGTTTGAGAAGGATCTTGCTCTGAGCTTTGATGAGGTGAAAGAGAAATCCGATTTTTAATATGACAACACAGAAGAGAGAAGTTGCGGTTTGCAGCTTAGCAGGAAAGTGGAAACCACCAATATACTACACTTTTGATAAGACTGTAACAAAAGAATTACTGACATTGTTCAAATGGTCAAAAGGCAGGTTTCAAAATCTGTTCGTTAGTCTGTGATATGAGAGGATCAAATAGGAAATTACTCTCTAACCTTGGAATTATAAGACAGAAATTCTACATCTCGCATCCTGCTATAGAAGCTGAAAATCGCCGCTTGTGGGCTTTCTGCGACATTCCTCACGTGTTGAAATTATTCAGAAACCATTTATTGGACAAAGGATTTGTTTTATATATTGGCAAGGAAGTCACAAAAGAGGTTTCTGAAAAGCACGTTTATGCTCAAAAATGTTATGACTTGCTTATAGTGTACTCGTAAACTGCCACAATCTCGTGTAGCTTATCGGCACTGAAAGCCAAAAAGTTCGTCCTGCCATTTCTTAGGCTGAAGAATATGAACAAGAGAAAATCAGGAAAACAGAAAATACCCGGAAACAAATGCATTGATTTGGCGAGAAAGAAAATGGAAAAAATGTGCTACAACTAAATAATTTCATATGTACATGAAGCAGGAAACACTACATCGGGTAATATTGTATATCTACCGTTTTTGTTTTTTTTATGTTTTGTTTTGTTTTTCAGCAGTAGTTACTAATATGTTGAGTTATTTATTAATGTAGCTCTGTTAGGATGCAGTTATCAAACAGAAGAATACCAAAAAGATACCTAAACAACTGGGGGCGACATTTAGCGAGCGTGAAACATATGGTGAACCTTTATATTTAATAGTATAAACAATTGCTCCTTTAGCTTCAATAATTTAAATCTAATAGTTATAGCTGATCAAGTTATCTGTTTTATTTGCGATTTGATATGGAAAATCTGAATGTGTATCTTTACACAGTACCATGGCTTTTAATTTGATAATTGTTGGCCACAGCAGTAAGCACGCCGTGACTGAGTATATACACCAGATGACGTTACGGCCAACGTGTACGAGAGAAACATGCGCGTGATATGTCCCGTATACTCAATTTACTGTGTTATAATTTACATTTATTTCTGAAGATAGTTATTTACTATATAGTATAAAATAAGCAGTTTTAATTTTTATTTTAAATCCTTTGAGCTTATGTTTACTTTTGTATTCTTTGACAAATTCTTAAATATTTTATTGCTCCATAAAGTATCCAATTTTCATTAATTTTGTTTTGAAAATTCTTTATAGTTCTAGAATTGTGGGCATAAATTTCTTACTTTAATTCAAAGAAGGAAAGAACTTTTTTTTTAAGCAGAAGTAGATAACAACAATAACTCCATTGCACGACAGCTCACTAGAAACCTTGGTCTACCGCCCGTCTGCTGCGTCTCCCATCTCGGTCCATGACAGACATCATGGAGGGTGAGACGCGGTCAGCACCTTGAACCCCTCCCCCCACGGCCAGTTAATGCGGTCCTCTGACCTAGAGCCGATACTTCTCCATCAAGTAGCTCCTTAATTGGCCCCCATGCACCTTACGAAGCTGAGTGCACCCCGGGCTAGGTCTCCCAGCGAGGGGAAATCCCCATTCCGGTACCGGGAATCGAACCCAGGACTCCCACTTGAGCAGAAGTAGATACCTATTTATAAATATATGCCAGATATAGAATGTTCATTCATTTAATTAATGATCTGCACGACCCTTAACCCATGTGCAAATTTTTCTTGTGTACAAAAATATTTTAAGCTTTATGTGTCTCTTTTATGCATTATCATTCATTTTCTCATGCTTTAAAAATTTTAAATCAATTTAGAAGTATTGTCAGTATTATGTGCATTACATATAACTGGAATGCAAAATTTGCTGGCTTTGAGTTTAGACTAAGTCCACAGACATTCAAATCTTACATTTTGGGGGAAATATATAGAAGGTTTTTGACACATTACATATTCAAAATTACTTTTTAATTATTCTGGCTCCATTCTTATCAAAAGTTTAGTGGTACAATTTCTGAGATTGTTTCCATGGGCCAAAAATCCAAGCTGAAAACAAAACTTTTTAAAGTTCTTTGAAACTTAATTGTGCTCTCCATTTGTAAAAGCTACATGGGTAATTTAATGACTAGTGATATCATTTGAATTTACAATAAAGAAAATTATGTTTCTGGAACTGGTGTATTGTTGTAGTACTCTGAACTAATCTCCTGCAACACTAGTACCTATAACCACACTGCAGAGAGATGCCAGATGTCATCCACACTATCTTGTTCTATTAATGTTCCATTCTAAAGTGAACTCTTTTAAGAAGTGATTTCATTTTTGCGACAAGATCAAAATCAGTTCTCCAGAAATTCTCAGTTCCATATGCTAAGTAAATTGACTCATGGGCAACTCTGTGAGAATGAGGACCATCATGCACCACAATGCGATGAGAATTCAGGAGAGTTAGACATTACAGTATACAACAGGCCATAAATGGTGTTTCAGAAAGTAACAGTTAATATATACCATTCATTCAATTTTTGGCAGGAACTAAATGCATGATAAGGATGCCATCAAAATAATAAGTCACAATGAACATGACTAAGTGGATCTTATTCATGTCAAAACTTTTTTAGCAAGGGGAATCACTGTGTCATCACTCATTTGATGTTCTCTTTAATTTTGATTGATAACATTAAACCCAGGTTTCATCTAAAATGTTCACCTTCATGTCCAGTGTTTTCATTCTCTGCACACATCTTCCTCTGTAAGATTGTATGGAACCCATCAAGGCAGATTTTCCTTTTCTTTAACTTCTTAAGTACCTGAAGAATTGTACTGGAAGAAATTCCAACTTCCTTTGTTAGTTCAATACAAGTCCAACAACTGCATTCTTCAAGCAGTGCATTCAGATGCACACCATCACTTGCCAGTTGTGTCTGCCACCTCTGCCTCTCTCTGCAAAATACATCTACAGTTTTCAATCTACTCCTGCCTACACCTACTTGCTTAGGCAACACTCACAGTATTCATTCTGGTGTGAGGGGAGGCATCTTCTGCAATCTTCCCTCCCACACTGTCTAGTGCAGTTGGAACCTCTAGTTTCTTTGAAATCTTACTGGATATGTAATAAGTGAGGTATGTGGCATTCAGATGTCAAATAAAACATTGTCTACTTTGAAGGCACTTTAAGAGGTAGTGAAGTCCAAGCATTCCTATTACATTTTCATCCTAATTTTAATTTTTGTAGAAACTCTTTAGCAATGAAAATAATTCCTCTTTTAATAATTCCTGAATTCTGAATATTTAGTACATTACACAGTTTTGTATAAATGTGTAACAGAATACATCTATTATTAAATTCAAGTAATATCTAATGGAATTTGTTGGTTTATTATTTCAAATCATATTCACCTATAAACATTTTATATCATAATTGGTAATTCCTTAGATTTATAAACTATTGCCATATTTTCATAACTAATCTTATTTATATGTTTTCATGCTACTCACAATGTTGCAGAATTGTGGAGCGGTAAGTAACAATGTTTGAAATCAAATAGTTCTTTCTCATTTTCTAAGTTTCCAAACTGTGTGCACAAGTGCAATGGAAAAGGGTAAGCTAATGGATGAGAAAAACTGCAGTAGATAACGTGCTAAATAATCTGCAGACTTTATGTAATTATTAATATAATATTCACAATATCTTGCCTTCCACAGCTAAAGGGACCTAAACTAAAAATAATACAGATAAATAAAAACATTTTGTGATTGATAAATAGTTCCACAACCTATTGGTATCTGTTTTATTTAATGCATTGCAAAGAAAGCAAGAGTTTTATGTGGGTTTACTCAAGAATTATGATGTCCTTATGTTTTTAAAGCTCAAGTTCTCATGTGTATAGATGCCTGTATCCTGCAATAACTTTAAAACTTGTTATAAGCCTAATTTTACAATACATATTTTAGCATTTCTTCTAGTGGTTATTGTCCTCCATGGTGTAATGGTTACCATGCTACTTCATACACCCAAGGCCGTGGGTTCAAACCTGGCAGAAGACGATAGATTTTTTCGGGTGGAAAAATCCTTGGCATGGCTTCCTTCGGAAGGGAAGTAAAGCCGTTGGTCTCGTGTCATAGATTTACGGCACATAAAAGAACCCTAAGCCTGATAAAAGAGGCCTCTGAGACATTTAGTGGTCTTTCATGCTCAATATAGAATGTGACATTAAGAACCACAGCAGTTAAAGAGCGTCCATAAATAAAACTGCATTTATATTTACATTTCCAGTGATTACTAATTTGACTAGATTAGGATATGTTCCATGAACTAAATAAGTCTTACAGAATTTAATACAGAATTACTTGTACGTCAGCAATAGCATTTTTAGAATGTAATAATAATAATAATAATAATAATGATAATAGTAATAAAATCAGAATATACAAGTTATTTACAACAAGTAATTATTTACATACATCCATTATCATTCATTAATATTATACAAGCATTTACCTATTAGGGATAACTTTAATACAGATTTAAATGTTGAGCTTTTTAGTGTTCTTAATTGCCAATGGTAATTTATTATGCAATACAGCTCCTAATTTTGTCTTCATTGGGAGTCAAGCCATAAATATTAGCATAAGTTGTATGATGTTGAAGCTGCTTACAGTGAAGGCATAATCAAATTAAATTAATTAATGTGGTAAGTATTAACACACACTTCACTTACTTTTATTATGCAGGACAATTGTTTCGCGGACTGTTGTCCGCATCCACAGCTGATGAATCACCAGGATTCACCTCTAACTTAAGCTCAAATATTAACTTGTAATGCCCACGTGTCATGATGAAGTTTGTTAATAAACTAATAAACATAGTATTTAAATAATTGTCTTAAATTATGATCAATTCTTCTAATTCCCTCAACAGATGTTTTACTAAATCTTGTAACATTTCACAGAAATACTTATTGTCCAAGGATGATCAGTAACAGTCACATTCATCTTAATGTTTACATAAAAAGTAATAAAACTGAAATGATTTTCTAAAATGTCAGTTGGGTGCTTTTCAGAAGAGTTCATAATAATTTCTCTTAATGTAATAGTGCACAGGCAAAAATTTCCAGTACACCAATTTCCTCTCTGTTTGCTTTTCTTGCAAAGACAATTTCATGGCTTATGCATTTAGGATATTAGTAATGTGTCCTTCCAAGATCTCTGCAAAAAATATACAATGAATATGACACCATATAGCATATTCATCTTTGGCTCCTGCTCAAAATTCATATCTGTTTGGAAAGCTTGATTTACTAAGAAAATTATTTGGACAGCTACAGCATGTTTCTGTTGTAACTTAATTTGGATTTACAGAACAAACTCAGTTTCCTAATCAGTTCAAATCACACACATCTCAGGATTTATGCATTTGCTAGAACTAAATTTACTATAACATTGCATAAGATTAGATAGTAAGGAATTCAAATGTGGCTTCCTTCTCCTGTAATTTATTTGCTACACCTTTCATTTATCTGTAATCTGTGTAGCATTGTACTGCTGATCAATTATATATTAAACAATAAATTGATAAAAGGATATGTGTATTGCAGTTCAACATGGGTAAGAAGTTTGGTGGCTACTCTTGGCTAAGATCAGCAGATTCCAGAAGACGTCGACTTGAATACTACCTCTCTTCAAAGTGGCAGCGTGATGAAAATCTTAGAAGGGTAAATACTTTACTTTCATCTTTTAAATCACTTCAGAATATTTAAAATAAATATGTGGAATGCAATAACCCTATAGTGAGTAATTTTAATTAAATGTAAAAGGACTGATGTTTGGAGGAAAGAGTTAAGTAGTAAGAAGTATTTTAAGAAAGATAGAAACATAGCTGTAGTTGAAATATTTCAAAAATACAGCAAGAAGATTTGATAATTCAATAAAATGAAAAATAAATGGGTATGGGCGGTTAATAGAGTCAAACAACAAGAATAAAAGTTGCAAAAAACTAGAGTTAAGAAATTATTGTAAAATATGAGTAAGACCGGTAAAGAGCCAAGGCTGAACACTGGGCATATTCACCTGTATATAACTTAGCATAATAAATAAATGAGTAAAAATAAAAAGTTGACTGCAACTCATTGGTCAACAGTCATATTTTTTCCAAATTTTAAACTTTATAAGACTTGTTTTAAATTTAGTTTTTAGCTTCTATTATTTATAGGTCATATTTTTATATATTATTATAGTTTATCACCTATCAACAGCTAAAATACCTTCATACAATATTTAATTATTATTTTCTCTACACGTACTACATGCATAGTGTATAGAGAAGGTATTATAATGCACCCAAAAATTTGATATCAAGATTTCACTGGAAATACATGTTTTAAGACCACCTGAATAAAAAAAAAAAGCATTTTTAGAAAAATGTCTGTGTGGGTGTGTCTATGGGCAGCATAGCTCAAAAACCAAAAGTCCGTTAAATACCAAACTTAGTATTTTAAGTTCAGTATCTTCCAAGGATGTGACATGAAGATTTTCAAGAATATCCTCCCACACGCAACTACCCTTTACATAGAAATTTTTTATTTTCTCAAAAATGGCTCTAACGATTTTGACTAAAATGTCATATATTAAAGCTATTTAGCTGACAAAATGTATACCTTGAATTTTCTGGGAATAGCCTCTGAAGACTACTTTATTCTGGATGCATTTTACGGAATTTTGCATAAGTGGCAAACCGTAGGAGAAGACAAAAACTTACCTAACAGAAAATGTAGAGGTCATTAAAACACATAATTAATGTAATGTACATTTCTTTTGAGGAGTGGGTCACTTTTGTAATATTCGTTGTTATTAGTTTCAGCTTTAAAAAATGTATACTTTTCTCATACAGGAATTTGTCAACTCCTACAAAGAAACCCATACAAAGAAATGGATTTCATCCACTTTAGCCTAGTGTATTCCATGATTTCCCTTTTACTTAGAAACAAGAAAGCACTTTATCTCGATTAGCAAGAAGGAGACAGAAGAAGAAGCTTTTTAACAATAATTTGTTACAGAGATATAGAGAAAGTCATATGAATGGAACGCATCAGAGTTTTATCTTTGGAGGCAGGTAAAACTGGAAAAGGAATTAAAACATCTGCAGCTGATAACAAGGAATATCTCAAAAATGGTCAACTCCATGAAAAAAAGTATGACATAAATTGTGTGTTTCAAAGAGATCTACATATGTTGTGTAGTAAGTTTTCGTCAATCTCTTATGGTTTACTAGTTATGCAAAATCCAGTAAAATTTATCCAGAACAAAGAGATCTTCAGAGGCTATTCACAGAAAATTCAAGATACACATTTTAATGGTCATGTAAATATCATGTACAGTATTTTAATCAAAATTGTTAATCATTTTTGAGAAAATTAAAATTTATGAATTTTTTCCCATGTAAAGGGTAGTTTGGTGTGGAGGGATTTTCTTCAAAATCTTTGTCGCATCTTTGGAACATACTAAACTTAAATACCAAGTTTGGTATTTTAACAACTTTTTGTTTTTGAGTTATGTTCACAGACATACACACACACAAACCTTTTTCTAAAAAAAAATTTGGATGCAGGGGACACTAAAACGTGTATTTCTGGTGAAATCTCGGTATCACATTTTTGGGTGGAATGCAATACCTTCTCTATACACTATGCACATAGTAAGAGTAGAGAAAGTAAAAATTGCACATTTTTATAAGTTATCCATTTTAATACTTCTTAAATGTCATCATATGCAAGAAATTAGACATATAGTTGAAACTGAAATAATAATAATGTCAAATTTGCGCTAATGGAAGAGAAAATTGAGATCGATATTTTTATTTTTTATATACTTTCACTAAAATAACTCAGTCTAATTTGTGACATCATTGTGACAATGGCTCCATGTAAGTTAAATGTCATATGATAAATGAAATAGTTTTTACTAGTGCTATAACAGGATATTTTATCTAAAACTTGGTGATAAATCTGCTTTATTATATTTTATCTTAACAAAATAAAATTTTATATATTGAGCATAACAATTTATTTTCTTTTTTTCAGCTACCTTTCCTCACAAATTCCTGGAATGGAGGTAACAACTGACAGACAGATCTCAAAAATTTACAGCAGCCTAATCACTATAATGGCCAGTGTTCAACAGAGTGTCTTCGACAGATCTAACTTTTACTTTAAAGCATTCTTATTTTTAATTCATAAGTAATTGAATTTCTTTCCTGATGAAAGTGACCAGATAATAAAAAATGTAATAATACTAATATAATCAATGTTTAGATTGCAATACTGTTGGAGCATGAGAAGAAGGCAACTGGTGTCTGAGGCAAGAGAGGGGGCTTGTTGCTCACATAGTCAATTTGTTTATTACAAAGTGCATATATGTGTGCATGTGAGTCACCCATGCTTCAACATACATATTTCCAGGTTCTCTTTGCTAACGAGTGAGCTATTGCTTTTGTTTATTGCTGTATGCATTTAAGAACCTTATCCAGGGCAAAAAATGTTTATGAAGCACATTACTCTGGCTTCCCTTCTTGTCATGGTCAGTCAGTACATAAGACACCAGTATTGTGATTTGATCTGAGGAACAAAATTAAATTGTACTTTCATTTATATGTGTTGCATAATTAGCAACTCTTTTTTTCATGTCAACTTCTTGAAGATTTTGAGTATGTTTTTATAATATCTTACAGTATGATTTGATATAACACTTTTGGGTCCTGTATTTCTTGTTAGAGTTACGGTTACAAAAATGTTTATTTAATTTGGCTATACAGTTAAAAATGTTCAAGGTATAAATTCATTCTTTTACTTATAAATGCTATAAAATGCTTGAGTTGTACTTTTACACTGACTATCCAGCTTCACTTACCATTATTTCTTAGTATGTACATATTTTGAACTATAGAACCATAGTAGACAATTCAATGCCAGCATTTGAACACAGTTCTCCTGCTCTCTGGGCAGGTACTCTAACCATTGAGCTACTGTGACATGTCAGCATGAATTCAATCCTCAAACAATTTCGTGTTACACCATCAGGTTGTGCTTGGAGCAAGAGAATATGTTCCAATCCCAGCTGTGGCACTTTTATTCAGCTGGTTTTAACAGTAAAACACATAATTACAAACAACATTACTATGTTTTGAAGTGTACTACCCCATCATAAACTGTGTGCTGACTTGCAGCTGACTGTTCATACTAAGAAATAGTAAATAAAGCTGGATAGTCAATGTAAAAGTGCAACTCAAATATTTTAATATTTATTCAGTTCCTTTACTGTGTTGATTCCTTTTATTAACTTTGGATATTATCTTATATTGACATAAGTACACACAAAAGCAGTTTTAATATTTGGTTATCAGGTATTTGATCACTTCACTAAAGGGATTTATTATGTGTAAAGCCTTTCAAAAGTAGAAGTATAACAGTAATGTGAGAATTGTATCTATGCTATGTTCAATATTAAATAGAACTAGAGAATGTAGGGAGTGAATTAATACACCAGCAATTTTCCCAAGAAAGTTGTTAAAGAATGCTGTTCTAATTTTTTGCCTAGTAGTTCTGAAGATTGATATTTTTTGTTCTTTCAATTTTCATTGATCTAGATAGATTAATGCAACATTTTGCAAACAAATTCATAAATTGGTTTCAATAATAGGGAACAGTTTACAACTAATTAGTTGCAGAGAACAGTGGGTCCAAGGCAAGAGGGCTAACCTCTGGATAGTCTGTAGAATAGTTTCTTTTTAAGTCTATAAAATTTGGATTAAAGAAAAGTTAAATCCTTTTTATATAATGATCTTTTTAGACTAACAGTCATTCATAACTTTTCAATTCGCAATAGGCCTGCAACTGGTAGGGGTTATGAATGACATTGTGTTGCTGTTAAATAATTTTTAATTAAAAATATATAAATTGGTATAGGTATGTGAACTGAAAACACAAAATTAATATGTGGAAAAACTGTGTTTGTACAAACATACTTGAGTAATAACCTAATAAGAATATTAAATTGCCCAAAGGACTTATGCCATTATAGTGTTTAGATCTCCAATTAATTTTCATAGATTTATGAACATGCAAGGTATTTTCTTGCTACAAGTAGTAATCTAGAGTTATTTACATCTGTTTTTAATAGTTTTTAATAATACAGATGTTATATTGTGCAACAGAAACTCCAATAGTGTCTGAAAATCTTGAATGATTATAACATTTTTGTTTTGCTATTATTATTATTATTATTATTATTATTATTATTATTATTATTATTATTATTATTATTATTATTATTATTTATATGCAATATAGTGCTGAGCAGCTCTACATTGTGCATCAGCTGTGCTGCAGACAGGAGGTGTGAAGATCTTTTGATCTGTCTCATGCTGTGGCCTCGAAGATAGGACAATTTCTTATTAGATAAATAATAAGATGGCTTTTGCAGTTTTAAAGACACTTGATTTATTAACCTTAAACAATGTTGATCAGAGCTAATTACTCTTATCATTTGCTACAACCACTAGATGCAGGTTAGCATCTGATACTGCACATTATTATGTCTCCTGCAAAGGTCATACATTTATTCTTACTTTTTTACTATGCCAAAAGTATATCTTCCTACATATATGTCATCCTTTGTGGTATAACAGATTAATATCAATGCAATTTAATTAATGTTATATTACAATTATTCACACTAACCACTTCTTGAGGCTTGTAATTAATTTCCAGTTCTTTGTAAATTTCAAATATTTATGTATTGATATTGTGATTATGGTTACCCAATTTGACCAATTTATTCCTGTTAGTAAAAAATGAAGTACTATTTTAGGTACCTTTACTTAGTTATGGATAAAGTTACAAGTCTTTTACTATGTGTATGCTATATTTTCTTAATTTTGAAAAGTAAAATCATTTCTAAATGCAATACATTAGAATTACAAAATATTCCCTTATATTGCAAAATGCAATTGATTTTCTAGCTCCCATTTTTCAAAACAAGCAGAATAATTATTACTTAGCAATCTATGTATATTACTTATTTTACTTCATAATATTCAGTGATAAATTTAAAGCACCCAGGTAAAAGCTTAATTTTTTTAATCTAATAGTAGCTGAAAAATGTATCTAAAATAATTACATTTTTGTTTTTAAAATCTTTTTGCAATTATTGAAGCCACTTTATGAATATTTTTTATTAGTTACTTCATATTTCTTACATTCCCTAATTCCTTTAAATTTACAACTATCTGATTTCTAAATAAACAGAGGAAGGATCAAATACCTCTTGTTATAACTAACATAAATGCATGGTGTTAAGATTAGTTTTGCAAATTTTCTGCATGATGAAGGTATAATTTGTAAATAAAAGATCACAT
The DNA here is from genome assembly GCA_030762935.1 of Hymenopus coronatus. Taxonomy (NCBI): domain Eukaryota; kingdom Metazoa; phylum Arthropoda; class Insecta; order Mantodea; family Hymenopodidae; genus Hymenopus; species Hymenopus coronatus. The sequence continues at coordinate 47,747,769 of CM060895.1, forward strand.
GTTTTATAAGCTCAGGGGGAAAAAAGTAAATATATTACATGAAACTAGCTTTAACTCATTCATGAAAAATGAAACTGCAAAAGCCCAGTTAATACTTACTCCATTTGTGTATAGGCTTGTAACATAATTGTGCTATGTTCAGCATTCTGGTCACATGTTAAGGAAAGGAAGAAAAATACTTATTTTCCGTAATAATGAGTTCTGGGTCTGCTGTGCTCTATTGTAATGCTCTTGTGAAGGACAATGTAAACATAAAATGGACTTTGTTTAAGAAAATAAAAGCCTATCTGTCTGAGTATTTACAGATAATTCTATTTTTACTTCCTTGGAAGGTAACTGATAATTATCTGTTAACATTTTAAATGAAATGGCTGGCATTACCATCACTTTAGTGTATGTACATAAATGAATTAGTTCAGGTTTATTTGAATTCCTCTGAAAAATACATCACTGTATACAAAATATTTGTCTGGAATAGTTGAAAATATTGTTTACTATATGTAATTGTCCACATTTCTGGGTATAGTTTATATGCTGAATATTTATGAAATGCTCAATTATTTATATAGTTCAACATTTTCATTGGAATTTTTCAGATACTTATTGAGTTTCATACCCTTTCACATATTTTAAAATGTTGATTCCTAAAGAGTGCCAGATGAACGTTGTCTGAGCTATGTCATGCCAAATAGAGCAACAAAGATTCCAAGAGCTTTAAAGATCCCAATGGATGTTGATGTAGGACTATTGTGTTTGTCAGATGACTTAGTTCACAAAGGATGTGGCCTATTTCCCACCATAAAAACTCTCATCCATTCAAGTTCTCACTGCATGAAATAATTAAAATATTACATGTAGGTACATGGAAAATCTTAATAGATTTGAAAAAGCAAAAACTCCAGTTCTGTAAATCGGAATCACTCGTTTTGGCACATACTGGTTAAAACCTATTTTTCCAGCACTGTTTTCAATTTGAATGAGCATTTTTACTTTGGTTATACATAAAAAGGTATTCCGAACATTTGACCTGCCCATAACAAAGTATTGTCTCACTTGATAGCATAGGCACATCAGTGTAGTTATGCAACACAATAAGCACTAAATGTGTAGTAGTACATAATAATTTAGCCTTGCAGTAGATGTTAAACATCTTGTGAATTTTTTATGTTTAACATTTTGTGATATATCAGTAATATTGAAAGATGATGAACTGGAGAGTACTTTGAGCAGGTGTATCTTTGCTAAAAATACATTAAGAGTCCAGTACCAAAATGTCAGATCAAGAACCTATCACTTCTAATGAAAACACTGAGGAACATCATTTCCAAGTGATTCACAATCATGCAAGGCTCATTGTGTTTTGAGTTCTTAAAAGACAGTCACTGATGATGATGATGATGATGACGACACATAATATAACTCGTTAATGATGAAACTCTTTTTGTTTCCTTGGAGTGAAAAGCTACTTAAAGGTAAGTTAAAGTATTACTTAATTATATCAAATTGGAGTTCTTGATTTGTTTATTAGGCATTGCAATATTATCCACCTTATATGAACCTGCAAAGATTAGTTATCAATCAATTATCATTAATATATTGTCTCCTTGCATTCATATACTACTGATACAGCCTGCAACAGTGCACTACACCCAGGTTGGCCAATCCCATGAACTAAGTCGTATGACAAGGATAATAGGCTCCCTGTATATATAATTAATTTGTAAGGGAACCTTTCAAATTTAATGTTTCAGTCCTGTAAACTCATTTTATCTGATTCTTATTCATAGTTCTCATATTTTAAGGCACTCACAACTCATTTGATTTTTGCCATCATTCGTTCTCATTATGCTTTGAACTGTAGTTCATACACTTATAGTTCTCATAACAGTTTGTACATAAGGTTAAACACTTCTTCATTCCCTTTTGAAGTCAGAATCAACTAGAAAGGGATAATGGTAGGACTACAGCAACTTTTCCAAGTTTTCTTGTAAAATTAATGCACAGCAGACAATGGTTTAGTACTGAAAGCAATAAAGGTGATTCAAATGAGTGCAGTAGACAGTGAACAACAAAGTGATGACTATGAAAAAAACTGTTTTCTTGATGTTAACACAAATAAAGATCACGAGTTAAAATTGGTTTGTTTATTTTCCATAATTTATCAATTTTGACATGATTATTCTCTCTTGCAATCTTTTCCTCCTTGGTAATCTCATATTGGTGCAAATGCACCTTTTAACCCTCCTCTCTCTCCCATCTCATATTTACTAACATATCAATATATCTATTGGTAATATTATTCACTGGTAATGTTATAACATTAAAAATTCATGTTTGAAAGATGAACAAAGAAGGAACAAAGTCGCTCCTGAATTACAGGCTCCTCATCTTTGCCAGCTGAAAGGCTTCAATATTCCATAGATGAACTCATTTCAAAAACTCGTAAACAAAGTGACACTGGAGTAGTTTATTTATAGTATAAATTAGTTCTGATTTATTCCTGTAGGAAACGGATTCCTCAAAATTAAAAGGCAAAGTTTTTCAGGATGTTCACCAAGTGGTCAGTATTTTTTATCTGCTGCTGCGCTATTTTCAGATTCATATCCTCAGAATTGATCGACAATTGGAGAAAAGCTGATGCAAATAAACTGGAATATTAAAACATTAATGGGAATGTACAGTGAAACAATAATCAATTAAGAGTAAAAACACACATTCCTCTATCTCTCTCCCTCCCATACGCACACGCACATGCACATGCAAGAGAGAGAGAGAGAGAGAGAGAGAGAGAGAGTGAGTTTGTACTATTCATTTTTGGACTACACACTTACTGCAACATTTGCTTACTTAGCCTATTCTCATATTATATGCTTCCAAATAAATGAAAAAGTTGCTTTACATAAGAATAGGCATATTAACCTATAAATGTGTGGTTTGATCATATCTTTTTACTTTCCCTAGCAGGCATCTACAATGTACATCGTGGATAAAGAAGGTATTGTATTCTACCCAAAAATTCAATGTCTCTCTCAAGCTTGGCTAGGGTTGTCTCATGCCATCATTATGTGGTTAAAGGTTGTTGGCTCCTCGACAGGCTCCCATGTTCAAGTTCTGAGGAATGTAAGACCTCCATATGAAGAGACTAAGCCAACTAAATTAATTTAAGAACCAAGCAATGGGGGTTTGTGCTTGCAGAAGGATGGTGCATTTGCTGCTGTGTACATTTTTTTCCCTGGCATGGCACTTAGATGGCCAGTTGGTCCATACTGTGACCTCTGAGTTGAAGCAGTGCGAGCAGGATCACATTAGGATAGGTGTAATTCTGCAACTGTTAAGGATCCCATTCTTGCTAGTGGTCATCTTCATCCAGATCTGCTTCCTTCCAGGGATCAGGTAAGTCATAAGGGGCACACAATGGCGTATGTAAGATGCTCAGCTCCAGAGGCAGGAGGCTCTAACGAGATGTACATTTTTTGTGTACTAAGATTTTGTCTATCTCTTGCCATTTAGCTAAAGTAATTAGAATGAATGCACTTCAGAGGCCATCCCCAGAAAAGTCAATATATACATTTCATATATCTTAAGCATATGGTATTTTAACCAAAATTATATTTTCAAAAAGTGTTGATGTAAAGGATAGTGTGGAATGGGGGATTTTCTTTAAAATATTTTTGTCTCATCCTTGAAAGATGTTAAATTTAAATATCAATTTTGCTATTTAACGGACTTTTCACTTACGAGTTAACTTGTTCATGGACATACCTTTTTTCTAAAAATATGTTTTGATTCAGGGGACTTCAAAACATATATTTCTGTTGAAATCTCAACATATTTTTCAATGGAATACAATACCTTCTCGAACTATTATGTATATAGTACAAGGTAGATAAATTAAAAATCTCGTAAGCAACATTCATATAGTTTCTCTACCTATTATGCAATAGACTATTCTTATAAAAGGGTGTTCTTCTGTCTACTTCATGCTAAACTAGATAAACATTAGCAGAAATGTCTTTATTACCTACTACATATTTCCTTGTAGATGCAATGCCAACACATACCAAGTTTGTTATGTGATGGCACTGAAATTTTGTTCTCCTTACATGATCGGGATGAAAATATATCTGATGTGTTACATTAACATGACTTCCTCTACCATTTTGCAATAAATTGTTCATACAAATGCATATTCTTCAATACTTAATAAATATTTAAATAAACATAGCAGAAATAGTGTTATTACTTCGTTGTAGGTAAAAGAGAAATAGCGGAATGTATTAGGCTGAAACAGATATTCAAATATTTTAAGATCTATGTGATGCATAGCAAAAAAATAAAAATAATCCCTATATGAGAAAAAGTATAAGTATTGGAAAATTTAAATCAAGAAGGAATATCCCCTAAATGGTTATTATATATAAATTGTGTGCTTTAATGAGATCTACATTTTTGTGCAGTAAGAGTTTTGTTTATATCTTACAGTTTACCAATTATGCAATATTCATCCAGAATGAACACCAGAAAATTCAAAATATTCATTTCATTTGTTATTAAAGTATCTTAAACATAGTAATTGTTCAATCAAAATTGTTACAGCCATTCTTGAGGAAATCAAATACTTTCTAAAAACTTTCCATGTAAATGGTAGTTTGGGGTGGGAAAATTTTGATGTAAATCTTTGTCACAAAGATGAACTTAAACACAAAGTTAAGCATTCAGCCAATCTTTTGGTTTAGAGTCATGCTGTTTACACACACCAAACACACATACCTGTTTGTTACCCCCCCCTAAATTCAGGATATTTCAAATTACAAAATGTTTAATCCCATTTTTGGGGGGAATATAATACTTCTACTTATTATAGAAATGTTGGAAAAAATACCACAAATTTTTATGGAGAAATATAAGCTGTTTATATAACACTGCAAAATTTATTTCCCTGGCTACATCAATGCAAAAATATAGTTATTCTTTCAGACTCAGAAGCTGCTATACAAGCAATAGTAAAATTCCCTAAAATTAAAGAAAATGAGGAAAAAAAGTTGCATTACAATGGGTTCCATCTCATTGTGGAATGGATGGTAATGAAAAAGCAAATTTTTTGGCAAAGAAAGGAACCCAAAATAAACAGAAAACTATGATAAAACTTCCTTACAAATCAATCAAACACATTATAAAAAGAAAAATTGATACAAATTATATAAATAAAATATCACAAAATAAAAATTCAAAGTGGCTACAAATTGTACAAATTCCTAATTTCATTCCAAAATTACCAAGAAAATCAGCTGTTGCCAACTTATGTCTGATAACTGGACATGATTGTCTGAATAATCATCTATATAGGATTGGCCTTTCAACTTCATCAAACTGCCCATATGTACCAAAGAAGAAATTCTGAATATGGAACATCTAGAATCATGCCAAGCTTTGACAATGTATCCTAATATTGTCGCCAAATACTGGGAAGCTAGAAAGAGAATGATTTCATTGTCAATTCCTGTACATTACAAACAAAAAACACACACACACACACTCACACTCTTCTCTCTCTCTCTCTCTCTCTCTCTCTCTCTCTCTCTCTCTCTCTCTCTCTCTCTCTCTCTCTCTCTCTCTCTCTCTCTCTCTCTCTCTCCCCCCTCTCTAGACCAGTATAGTAAGTAATAAAATGCAACAGACAACATTCTGCTCATGGCTTGCTTCAAAATCTATATAAAATAGATTATTATGGAGGAGGGGCTTTTAGTGGAATAGACTAGCTTGAATGCACTTCTCTCTAGAAGCGTGTACACTGTACAGGATAAGCCCAAACATTGATATCCCCAAAGCATAGATCCCATGTAACAAAGTTTGGCATTATCAGTCAGTCACTTAATTTGAATGAAGGTTACATAAGGAATATAATATAATGATTACTGCTGTACAGATAAAAGAGAGGGGTTGGAGAATTTTCTTAGACAAACAGGGTTATATAAGTTGTGGTATTAAAAGTTATTAATTCAAACATGACTGACTAGCTCAATCGATAATAGAAAAGTTTCTGAGTCACGAGGTCTATCTTGCAAGTCGGCACATTTCATTCTTAAATTGTATATTTCCCAGTTCAAAAGAAAGTGGAACTTGGTATAGTGAGGCACCCTCAGGAAAGCCAACATGAGCAAGGATTTAAACAAGGTACAGGTTGAGATACTCAACATTCAAAATCTGTATAGATGAAGCAGAACAAAGCCATAGTTTAAAAAACAAACAGAAGAGCAGTATAAGCTGATTTCGGCAGACTTCTGCTGTTGCAAATTGTCAATAGGTATTTGTTTAAACTAAAAAACTAGCAACTTTTTGCATAGAGCAATTAGGTTCAATATTATACCCTATAGTGGCCTATTATACCCTAAACAGTAGTCTATACTTGCTCTACCATATACAAAGCTGGTAAGGTATTGTACTCTACCCAAAAATTTGAAAAAATTTCACTGTAAATATGCATTTTAGGATTCCCTTGAACCAAAAATAAAAGCCCTTTAACAAAACAAAACAAAACAAAACAAAAAAAGTGTGTGTGTTTGTGCGTGTATACAAGACAAAAATCAAAACAAAAAACTTGGTATTTAAATTCAGCACCTTCCAAAGAAAGTAACACAAAAGTTTTCAAGAAAATTTCCCCAACTCAAAACAACCCTTTACGTGCAACATTTTCTAAAAAAAAAATGTTCTAACGATTTTGATTAAAATACTGTAAGTTTAAGATATGCATTTCACTTGTGAAAATATCTTGATTTTCTGGGAATAGCTTATGAATTAATCTTCTGGATGACTTTTGCATAGCTGGCAAACCACAAGACATAGACAAAATCTTATTGCACAGAAATTGTAGATCTTGTTAAAACAGAAAACTATTGTCATCTTTGCTGGGTTTTTTTTTTTTTTTGTTTGTTTTTTTTTTTTCCCCTTTTCCTTTCCTTTTGAGTAAACGATTTCTGTGATGCTCCTTGGTTTAAATATTCAAAACTTATACTATTTTTTTTTCTTTTTTTTTTTTAAATTAACTTCTGGCAAGAAAATAAGATTTCAAAGACATCACAAAGCAACCAAGTTTTGAGTGGTGGTTAATGCTTAAGCCTAGTAATTACCTTATTCTGAACCTACAAGAAAATTGGTAAAAGGAGGTATCTCGATTAAAGCAAAGTAGATAGAAAAGTAAGCTTTCGTAGGAATAGTTAACATGTACTAAAAAGGTAGAGAAAGCCATGTGAAAAAAATCTGATGTTTCATCTGCAAGAGAGAGGGTTTAGGTTCAGACAAACTTCCCTCAGCTTAAACTGGCCCAAAATCCACTCCCCCCCCCTTCCCTAGAAGAATAGTGGTTAAGGTTAAGATAGACTTGGCTCAGCCTGCCTATATTAGTTTGACCACCCTTTTTCAACAAAATAAATGCAGCTTTAGATATGGGTAGGCTTGGTTCAGTCTATATTAGCCTAACTCTACTTCTTGCTCCTAAACAAACAGTTTAGGGCAACAGTGGCTCAGCCTATTAGGTTAGATGTTTAAGTTCAGATATGCCTATAGTAGCATAACTATGCCTTTATTTATGCATTTCTGTAGCTCTATAGGCCCAGCCTACTTATTCTCTGAAAGTACTTGTATAGGCTCAACCTATATTACCCTAACCCCAGGGTTGTGTGTGGTTTTTTAAAAATTGGTATAGGCTCAGCCTATAGTAGCCTAAACCCACAATTTATATTGTTATAGGCTCAGCCTATATTAGCCTAAGCCTACTTCCCACCCAGTTGGGATAGGCTCAGCCTACATTAGCCTAACCCCCAAATTTTCTGTTGGTATAGGCTCAAGCCTATATTAGCCTAACCCCACATTTTCTATTGGTATAGGCTCAGCCTATATCAGCCTAACCCTACTTCCTCCCCCCCCCATCAAAAGCAGCAGTTATAAGCTCAGCCTATGGTTAATGGCTATAGATATAGAAAAAGATTAGATTGGAAATGCCATATCCTTATCCATTGTGGTTGGTGTAGCAAGCTTTTGTCAAGCAGCCACATTTAGATACTTCTGAGATGAATACACCTTGTGTGTATTAAATGTGCACACAACTCAGAGAATAAAAAGACAGCTAAAGTGACATATATAACCTATACAAATAAAACAAACAATAAAACAATGAAGAGAAAAGGATGTCTATATGATTAAAACGAAGGATGCAAAGAGTCAAAGACGATGAAAGATTTAAAAGCCTCACATAGCATTCCACTGTCTGCAGTCAAAATCTATAGAATCAAAATAAAATTAGATTCTTAAGATCAGCAGTTGCAGATTGGCTCGAAGTGGTGCTAGATGAGCACAGGCTACCAAGACATGGCGGACAGATGATGATGACGATTATTTTTTTTTTTTTTTTCGAGTGGAGAGGAAAAATCCACCTTAAGGACGGACCCGGGCAAGCCCTGAGTGTCTGGGTCTCCCATGTGGGCATACCAACTAAAAAAACCTGCCACCAGTATTAGAAGGAAGTTAGGAGAGGCGGTACCGCATGATTGCACCAGCTGATTCAAGGTGCAGTCAGAGGGGTGAAATGAGGACCAGGAGACACACCTGACCAAGGCCCAGACTGCCACTGCGGAGTATTCGGGGAGAGGAATGAAGGAATTCGAGGGTGAAAGATGGAGTTAGTGCTGGTTGACTCTGCTTAGCCAGTCGTCATATCCTGGGACGTCTTTGAGCCTAAGCCCTTGGCGTCTACTTTGTATGCTGAATCGTGAAGTTTGAGGTGCCGACTTCTCCAGTAGAGCTCTCACCTTCTCCCTGAAGATGAGTCGGTGTCGGTGACTGCTGTTGCTATTGTTTGGTGAACATCTGGAAGTGAAGTAGTGCTGTCCTGCTCCTGCAGCCTGTCCTCCAGGGCCGTCAGCTTAGCTGTAAGCATCAGGACCTCCACGTGGAGGTCCTGAATGGCCTCACTTAGGCCCTGGATTTCCTTCTGCAGGTTGGTTGGTGGTGTTCTGTTCAGTCTGCAGAGATGGCTGTGTAGATGATGGTGTCCGGGCCGGTTGAGGTGATGAATGCATGCTCTTTGGGTAGCTGGGACACTGGGCTTGCCCGGTGAAATATCATGTACCACCACAGGTGGCACAGAACCGGCGACGGCGGCGGAGGTCGTGCCCCGTCCACTCTGAAGTGAAGGCGTTGGAGCCACAGTAGTGGCATTTCGGCGGCGTAGAGCTGGTTTCTTCACAGCAGCGACGGCAGGGCCGGTGTCTTTCCTGTCTGCTTGCCTCAACGTGCAGAAGTCGCCCTAATAAGGGCAACCCTGACACCAATCCAGCCTCCAGGTCTGCAAGAAAAAAATGGAGTGTTATTTATGGACACTCTTTAACTGCTGTGGTTCTTAGCGTCCCATTCTATACTGGGCGTGAAACACCGCTTAATTTTGCTCAGAGGCCTCTCTATCAGGCTTGAGGTTCTTTTACGTGCCGTAAATCTACGACACGGGACCAACGGCTTTACTTCCCTTCCGAAGGAAGCCATGCTAAAGATTTTAACACCCGAAAAAATCCATCATCCTCCGCCGGGTTTGAACCCGCGACCTTGGGTATATGAAGTTAGCATGGTAACCATTACACCACGGAGAGCGACCGGTCCTGTAGCTCCACCCTAACTAGTGGTGTCGGGCCCCGGTCGCAGATAATTCTAGTGGCCCTCGAACATGAAGGCCATCTAGACTGTACAGCGTCAAGGAGGTGCCGAGTGGAGAGATCCCGAGGGACCCCCTCTAACCACGGCACTGTGGCGGCGAAGGTGCACCGCTCACTGCCGGTGAAACGGCAGGTGGCGGAGATGCAGGCGAGCGCTTCCTACCGGCGGATGCCGGAGAAGCGGTGGCTTCTGTAGAAGCTGCTGGTCTGCGCTGGTGTTTCCTCTTCGGCATCTCGAAGCGAAGTCCCGCGACGATGATGATAGATGGGGTTTTAGGGCGCGTCCAACTACAAGGTTATAAGCACCTGTGGCAAAAGCCAAAAGTTAAAAAACAAACTAAAACCAGTGGAATAAAAGAATAGCTAGAACGGTTGATAAAATCCAGGGTAAAAAGCCATCTAGAAATAATAACATAAAATGATCAATAAAACCAAATGGGACTAAAAGAGGGGTAAAAAGCTGCTAATACAAAAAACTCAGTATAAAAGATAAAACGCGTGTTAAAATAGTAAAGCAGTACTGCGGCCTCCAAAGGTATAAAAACAACTAAACGCGCAGTGCATAAGTTACATTTGTTAAAAAGCCTATCTGACGCTCTATCATCGTCCGCCAAAACCTCTGCTAGCCTTGTCGGGATGTTCGAATGTGTGCTAGAGGAACACACTCCAGCAACACGTGACGGACTGTCAAGGACTTTCCACAGAGCGCACAGATAGGTGAAGGCTCCTTCACAAACAAATACCTTGTGCATTCGAGCCAACAATCTCTTCACGTCGAGATATGCGTGAGGAGGTTGCCCAGTGTACGGGGAGCTCCTTTACCTCCTTAAGTCTGTTCCCGCGGAGAGCTGACCACTCGGCGTGCCAGGACGAAAACACCGCTCTCCAGACCACAAGCTTGAAATCGTCAGATGTTATGCACGTAATTGTTACACTCTTCGCTGCCAAATCCGCAAGGTCATTCCCCGGCAACCCAACGTGTCCAGGAATCCATACACACTCCACATTAACGCCGGTAGCATATAAAATGTGGAGGGTATCCGGGATGCGCTGTACGAGGGGATGGTAGTTATATAGCGCACAAATGAATTTCAGCAGCAAACATAGAGAAGGGCGCGGTAGTTGGCACACAGCTCTGCACAGTAAATAGATGTGCTGCTAGGCAAAACGAAAGCAGAGGGTTCGGTCCCAGATAAAATGGCACATCCAACGCTGTCGTTATACTAACCATCATCGGTGATGATGAATGGTGTTTAAGGGCACTTAGGTGCCCCAATAAAACAAAACGCAGCAAACATCGGCGTTAAAAAAACACTTAAAAACGATAAAATAACTAATTCAAAAACCAATGAAAAATGACAAGGATAAAAGCCACAGATGGAACCAAAACTCTGTAAAAGGAACATTAAAATACTAAAATGAAAGTTAAAACAAAATCCTCAGGTTAAAGGCATTAAAAGATACAAAACAGCCAAACCTATAACTAACGTTCCAAAAACTACAGGGTAGAAAACTAAAATTAAATGCGTAATCGGAACATCAGTTTTGATAAAAAAAAAAAAGTATAAAAACCACATCTACCGCTTTGGGGTTGTCGGCAAGCACCTCCGCGAGGGAGGTCGGCAGGTGCAGTGATGTACGAAGTGCTGCTAGAGCGGAGCACTCCAGCAGCACATGCCGGACCGACAATGCTGCTCCACAAAGCGGACAAATAGGTATCGGTTCCCGCGTAAAAAGGATGACTATGAGTAAAAATACAGTGACCGATTCTTAACCGAGCCACCAATATCACCTCCTCCCGACGAGCTACACGAGAAGAGGTCATCCAGTCTACAGAAGGGGGCCTCCCGAAGCTTGTTAGCGCGGAGAGACAACCACTCTACGTGCTCTTCGTACAATAAGCCTGAAGTCCTCAGCGGTCATTCTACTGGGATAAAAATTCTAAAAAACAAGAATAGATACTAAATTCAGGCATCCTAGATTTGCTGCAGGCCGTCATCCTAAGATCTACATGGGATCTGGCACATAACCAGGGTGGGAGTACCCTCTCCCCCTTAGGAAACATGCTGGATATCTCAACATCGTATTTCCAAGCAGTTCTCGGAAACGGAAACCGGCATGCCTTGAACTAAGCGAAAATGTTTCGATAACATTCGTCCAGCTCGGTGGAGAAAAAGATCCATAATCTAACTTGGATCGGATCAGAGCTCAATAAATACGCAGCAGTACTGTCCGATCTGCTCCCCAATTTTTGCCATTTAGCATCCGTAAAATATTAAGAGAACGGTCACACCGCGCTTTTAGCTGTGCTATATGTGTTGACCAACACAGTGATGATGATGAATGGAGTCTAAGGTCGCTCAACTTCTAGGTTATCAGCGCCCTTAACATAAAATTGGAAGATAAAACACCTGAGTTAAAAGTATGCTAAAAGGATCTCGCTCAAAAAGAGTTAAAACAAGAGATAAAAAGCAGTATGAAAATTAAAAACCAATATAAAATAACTGTCCAGCCTGAATCCAGAGCTGGCGATAAAACATAACATTAAAATAGCAAAAACAAGAGGGAACATAAAACAACAGTGTCGAAAAGTGATAAAAGTTTTAAAAATCCTCAAATATCTGCAACTATACCATAAAATCAAAATAAAATACTAGATGTTTAAAGCATATGGCACTTTGGATAAAAAGTTAAAAACGTACTCTACCGCTCCGGGATCATCGGCCAGGACCTGCGAAAGCCTGGCCGGCAGTCTAGAGTGGCTCGTAGTGGTGCCAGACGAGCACACTCTACAAATACGTGTCGGACGGAAAAAGCTTCGCCATAGAGCGGGCAGACAGGTGGAGGTTCCCTCTGTATTAAGTGCCTATGACTAAAAATACAGTGGTCAATACGAAATCAAGCTAAAATAACTTCCTCACGGCGAGACACATGTGAGGAAGTCGCTCAGTGTGTCGGGAGCTTCTTCAGCATAGATATCTCCTGTATCACTCTCTCGATGGCTTCGTACCCTGCCTTAATCCTTTGAGAGAGATCGTCTCTACCAAAGGTAAGGAACAGGGTACGGGTAGGCGCGAATTCACCATTTACTTTGCGTTGAACCCTGTAAACGGATGTTACACCTTGGTCTGCCAGGTCCTCTTGAAGCTCCTCATTGGACAAACCGACCTTTGCGCGGGTGGTAATAAAGCCGGGAGAGGAGTTCAGGGTTTTATGTTTCTCGACCTTAATGGGGTAGCTGCCTAACGTTTTGACTCTTATATTTTCTCTGCATGGGATACTGAAAGTGCCTCCACCAGGAGAGTACCATTGCGAGCTCTAATACAGGATTTCACCGGACCAGCAATATTGTCTAAACCCTTTTGAATAGCAAAAGGGCTAATCCGTAACCGACGTAAATTTTCTACCTTCTTCAGTTGTATTTATAACCAAGTAGTGAGGACCACTACATTCATCCCCCACTGGGGTGACAGGGCTACAGAGGGGATATAGCAGGCACGCCGTCCCACTCACCCTGGAGTTCGGTATAATACCTAGTCCTGGCCGATTGACTAGGGTGGATTAGTCCCTAGCCTCCCGTTAAAGGCGAAAAAGAAACCAAAGTGGTGTATTAGGCTGCGCACCCTCTCCAGTTACCGAAAGTCAGAAGCCCAGGCTCAGGTATGCAACCCTCAACCACCCAGGATAGTTCTTTCCACCGACAAGGGTCTCTACGCATGGCCTACACGTGGGTGGGCATTTTTACCTACTAGCCCCCTCGCCACTTGGAGGTTGCCCGCTTGGGAAGGCAAGGTGAGCCTATCCCATGCCTACCCAAGTAGGCCCCTGGGGGGGGGGGGGTATATCTGCTAATTTATACAAAATATAACATATAATAGCTTTCCTTCACACTTTATCCAGGCTTAGGACTGGCAGCAAATATACAGGCGTGTTTCAAAGCTGGAAGAATTTCTGCTGTGAACGTCTAAAACTAAATTTGGTTCACAGTATTTATTTACATTTATACAGTATGTGTATACTTCCAGATACCAAGAGCAGAAAGAAAACGTTATAACATTTGTTAACAATATAGTTACATTGGTTCAGTGGGAAAAGAGGGCAAACATGAAAGAATAGAGTTAAAGAAATCATGAATAAGAGACAACTAAGAAAATGATAGGGATTCATAGGGCAGAATGGATTTTGGCAATAATAAAGGTTGTCTAGTTTAATATGTATTTGGGTACTAGAAGATTAAACATTGTAAAAAAACTGAGTAATATTAATAAAATGTGCACTCCTAATATGGCAGCAGCTGTTGTCCTCTGCAGGATGTGCTTATAACTCATAACGCATAAAATTGCTCAACTGAAATGCCTTGTATGAACCAATGCCTGAGCATTCGTCCACGTGGATTCTGTCCAACATTGGCATTGGCCACAGGTACAGCCTCAACAGGAACTTCTTTTATATTCTAAAAGTAATCTCTTCTGAGAATGCCAATGTTGTGTAAAACAGCAAACACTATTATGATTTACTGTGTGATAATTGCTTTTGCAAGCAATTTTGTCCTTAGACAAGGATATCTTTGTTTCCACGCTCCATTCAGTCGCTCTGTTGGATTTGTGTGCTCTATTGTATCTGAAATGAAAGTATCAAATAGTGATATATTGCTTTCTATTGTAATATACAGCTCTAGTAAACTTACATTTTATGTTTTAGTTATTGAAACACAGTGAGATTATAATTGAACAGTATCCATATATTATCTACAAAGATATAATCTGCTGATATACCAACTAATATATAAATTATCTAAGTTCTTAAACTATGGAAAACTTGAGGATGACAGCTGCCTTATAATACAGTAATACATATATAAGTAAAATGAATTGGTACTTTTATTACAGAACTTTGAATCGCATACTATTTATTGCATTATAAATTTCATAACATTTAACTTTCACCCAACTCCACCATATATTATTATTTTGGAGAGTATTCAGCTGAAAATTACCTTTGTTCTGCTGGGGTTCTACATGACGATCCAGTATTGGAGTATACAGGTAGGGTAGCTGTGGGTAACCATTGTCCCCACGCAGAATTCCACATGCTCTACAATCAACAAACTTCTGACAAATAGCGGAGTTTACAAAAATGTTGCTGTCATGGGTTGATCCTGGCCAACATGAAACATGTCCATGATTTCCATTTGAGGCTCACAAATCACCTGCACATTCAGGGACATTCATCCCTTCCTGTTCCTGTAGAGCTCTGCAAACTGTCCGCTAGGACTTTGAATTGGAATGTGGGTGTACTCGATAACACCTGAAAAGATTAGAAATAAGTTATTGCAACCAAACTTGTATGAACATAAATAAAAATAACACAAATAAATTGCAGTATTAAGATTACTATTTATTCTATTCTTATGATTATTTATGCTTGAAAAAATGTTACATTACACTCTTAAATTTGTATCCATATTTCCATCTGGTATAACTAATGTCTCATGCTTTATTAAATTAAAAAAAGCTAATAAGCTTTTACTCTTATAAAGTGATTATTATTATTATTATTATTATTATTATTATTATTATTATTATTATTACCTGCTACACCTGGAAAGTAGGAAACATCGTAGAACATGTTTCTGTTGCTGCTGTACTGCTGTTCAGTACTTGGAAATTTCACAAACTGTCTCAAGTTTTGTGCAATACCAGTAGACACTTGCCTGATAATGAGAATCACTGTGCTCTGGTTTAACTTTCTTAATATTCTCACATCACCAAGAACAAATCTGAAAATGTAAATAAGAAAACTGAAACATTTTATTCAAGTACAACACAATGAAACTGAACTTAACTACTATGCTTAAAACTTTGGGTGCATATCAAAATATATTCAGAATTACCACTTGATAAAGAGCTCTCCCAAAATTTAGTTGCCAACTACAAATAAGTTTTAAAGAAATAAAAAATAACGTTTCTAAGCCATTATCATTATAATTTTTAGGAATTTGTATTGTTATGTATAACAAAATGGCCATAAGAAATGTGCATTGTTTCTTCGTTTGGTCCCACTCCGAACATTGTTCAGGGTACTGAACATGTCATACAATTATGAGATATGCAGCATATCTAATATCAGCTTTTTTATCTGACCATCATACAATGTCTCACAAAAGATGAACATTTCTAAACTACCACCATTTCAAGAGTGAACTTCCCAATATGCATTAATATGCCCTCTTTACAGAAATGTCAAAAAATAATTTCTCCATAATGTTTTCAGCTATAATGTAACTTTTTTTGTACAAATGTAAACCTTCTGTAAAGTCTTACAACACTGCACATCTGTAGTGAAAGTGACTGTCGGTAATATTAACCAGCTGCATTTCTCGGATACAGAGGATTTTGTGGTCATTCAATGCGCAGGCGCAGAAGAATTCAGTGTTTTTAAATGTAATTAGTTCCTAGGTGAAGGGTGCGGGAGGCTGAGAGGGGAACGTACTCTTCAGGTCTGCTTGGTCATTTGCCGCTCATGCGCAAAGACAAAAAGAGAGCCGACAACAAGCAAAAAATTAAAGTTTGAGCCTAGTCCGTGACAAAATATTTGACAAAATATGCCTTTATATATATAAGATTAAATAATAAGAAACGAAGCTATAGTTTTAATGGCTTCTTTATTTGAAAACAAATTCGATATCTAAACCTCCCGAATTAATTACACAGGAAATGGTATGCGGTGAAAATTTACAATGCTGGTATTCGCTAATTCCAGCAGAAGATCTTCAATCAGTGTGGTTCACTCACGTGTTTGTAACTCCGTAAAGCTGAGACGAAATAGACACACAATGCTTCAATATTTTTTCTATTTAAAGTCCGTTAGTAGTTAATACCTGCCGGCAAAAACGTTGTAACCTTCACTTTTATAGAATGCTGGATTATCGCGTATAAACGTTGTATGTGGTAAGAGTGGGGGATGCGTGAAGTTATATTGGCAAACACGAATACTACGCGCCTTTTATCTTTTGTTTTAATTTCTCCGCGGTTCGCTCGGTTGCAGAAATGTTGTAACAATGGAGAAGGAAAGTCATGACGTGTTGCTAAGTCCGAGTATGTGTAAAGATATAAATTGGGGACAGAAACGCAAAATTGAGTATAGTACATGGAAGAGGAACGAGAAAAAATACAAACGGACTTCGGGGCAACCATATTTGGCCCACAATGACAAACTAGTGCCTGGAAAAATCCCTGCTGAACAGGTGGGTGCAAAAACGTTGTAAGCCAATTTAGCAAAGTCAATGTGTGTAATCAGAACTTTTTTGTCGTCTGTAATATAATCTACTTTATATATTAATTCGACTTGCTCCCTTTACAGATTGCCACCTGTAAATGTAAATATCATTGTAAAACACTAAGTTTGGAGGACAACAAAAGACTGTTTGAAGAATTCTACAATTTAGATTACAATACACAGACAAGGCATTTAACTTCGTCGTGCATTGAAATAGTGGATATCAAACGCAGAGAGAAACGAGGAGGCCATTTCACATTTAAGTACTTTCTAAGAAATGCACAACAAATTCAGGTATGCCAAAAAACCTTGTACATGATATATAAAATAACTGCTAGACGCTTGCAAATGCTCCAAGAGAAGATAAAACGTGGCGTGCCCTTTGAAGACAGAAGCATGAAAATCGTCCAAACAAACTGCACGACGATTTGAAGCTTATGATAAGAAATCATGTTGAAAAGCTACCAAAACAAGAAAACCACTACTCAAGACATACAAATGAAAGCTCTGAGTCCTGAAATGACTATTAATAAGCTTTACTAACTCTTTAAAGAAGAGAATCCCACAGTACAATGCAGTGGAAGAGCGAACAGAGATATTTTCAGAGGAGAATACAATTTACGTTTTGGAGTACTACGTTCGGAGTCATATGGATATTGTGACAGACTATTCCTTCTACCCTTGGTGCAGTAGAATCTACAGCAGAAGAAACTCGTAATTCTACCTAAGAATTATATGTTTCCACCGTAGTTTAGGTGAACATTTCACATTGCAAATCATGTACCTCCAAACAGGCGAGAGTTAAAAAATATTGCTCTCGTACTGTAGCGAGAAAAAATAAAACTATAGCTCAGTTACGTGCGAAACAACAGAAAATTAAAAGAAAAAGTTCAATCAAAATTCAAGAAATCTACCTATGAAAAGATTTATGAATAATTGTTGTAGGAGTGTGAATCCAAAAATATGAAAGCGTTATCTTTGTTGGAACAATTCAGGAAATTTAATAAAGGGAAAATGCAATACAACGAGAAAATGTTGAAAGTATGCGCTCTATGGCAAAAAATAAATAAATAAATAAAAAAGTCGCCCAAGGGCTATGAATTTGCAAGAGAAATTGAGTTATTGCATTTACCACACAAAGCAACTCTAAATTAATATTTTGGGGTCTCGCCAGGGCAAATGGGCATTACGCATGACAGAAGAGGTTGAAAGCAGAAATACAATAATTGTTTTCCACTGAAAACGAGAAGGTTGGCTCTCTAATCATGAAATGTCTATACAACCAAAATTAATATACGATCGGAAATTGGACAAATATCATGGTAAAAATGAGTTTGCCAACGAACAAACAGAAAGCCACAAGGAATTGGCAAATAGTTTGCTCTGTTTTGTTTTTAGAGATCTTTCAGCAAGATATAGAATATCCGTGGCCTTCTTTTTCTGCAGCAACATTACCGGTCTTCAACTACACGATGCAACGCTGCGCATAATTGCTGATGTGGAAGAAATTGAATTTTGCATTTTGAGAATTGTCACTGATAATTTGAGAACAAATGTAGCTGTGTTTGTGAGACTATGTGGTGGTCCTGCAGTACCGAAATTACAACACCCTTTGGACGAGAGCAGCACATTATTTTTGAGCTACGACCAGAGCCACACAATTAAGAATGCAAGATCCCAATTTTTGGAAAAATAATTAAGATACGAGGGGGAAAATATTACCGGAAGACATCTCAGAACACTCTACAAGTTGCATGGGGATCTAATATTCTCACCTGTTCGTCATTTATCAAGGAAAATGGTATATTCATCAAACTTAGAAAAGATTAATGAAAAACGTGCGAAGCTCTTGTTTTTGGATTCTGTCACAGCTGCTCTCGAAACCTGCAACTCTGTTGCTAGTGGAAATTTTCAAGATAAAGATAGTCTTCATGCTACTGTAGATTTCATGAAAACAATGAAGTAATGGTTCGATATCCATGACGTGTGCAATGCCACACACGATCATATTTCACGAAATCATGACAAACTCCATTTATTTTCCATAAGTGACGACCGGCTTGAGTGGTTCACTGAAACTTATCTGCCATATCTGAAAGACATCCAAGAAGCTGAACGAAATAAACAGGAACAATTTACTGCAGAAACCTACTCTACTCTCATGATCACAACACAGTCTACAGTTACATGCATACAATACCTATTAAAAATTAGTTTTCAGTATGTGCTGACACGGAGTTTCCCAAGCGATGAAATTGAATTGTTGTTTAGTCATCTCAGGCAACTTGGAAGTTTCAATGACATGATGGATGCCCGTTCCTGTATGCATACAATAGAGACCACTGTGAAAACTAGTATTTTACAAGCTTCTCTGCATGTAAACATAGAAGTAGGACCAAGCTGATGTAACTCTGCTTAGGAAAGCTGATCCATACGGCAGAAACCTCAACGTAGATACCTGAAGTAGAACTGCCAAATTCTGTGCTACAAATATTAACTGTTCCTTTAAGTAGCAAGTACTTAAGTTAGACTATTAGCAAGGGATGTACTACTGGGATAGCATTATATAGGAAATGCATTAAAATTAGATGCTAAGTGTTGAACAGCACTAACTAGTAACATGTATTAGCTAATAAAATTCAAATGTTTGTGATCTCGCGATATTGATATAAATGGTGAACATACGAATAAAAGCCTCCCTCTTATTTACTAGCCTACGTACTTCTACGTACACATCGCAGTATAAGAATCAGATTGTAACTCGTGGTAATATAATTAAAGAGGGGGTGGTGAAAAATCTATCACGATAGCAATGCTATAATATTAATATTCGGGTTGGCTATAGACCCAAATGTTGTAAGTCCCCTCTCATTAGTTCTATAGTGTTTATCTCATTTTTAAATGTAAAATGTTCGGGTAGAAATAGGCTATATTTTTCTTTTATCTAAGTTCTTTACACAACAAAGGCGGCTTCAGTAGCTTTTGTATGCTGTATGCGGATATCTTTACGGGTAGCCGAGGAAAATACATCATGCGAAGCTGTTTGGAGAACTTGAGGACAGTGAGTATGTAATACAGAAGCAAGACCGCTGTGGCTTAAGATATCCGAAGCTTTCATTTGTGTCTCTAGAACTAATAACAGTGGATTTCTGTGTGAATGCCATTCCATTCTTGTCAAGCAGCAATATCAGAACAATTTTAATTGAGAAATGCAAAGCTCGATTTTTAAAGGAACTAAAGTGTTCCAGCTGTAACAATGATAAACTGTGCTATCTATTACTAAGCTACCGAACCCACTATTAGATAATGTTGGGGGGAAAAGCGACGGATAAGCATTAGCGTGCTAAACAAATTGAATTTCAAGCCGCTCAGTAGGAAAGTTTTGAAGATTTGATCATACAGGTCAGTACAGCTCATGTTATTTTGTTTTTGTGTTTATTTTCTCTGCACGTACTATGCACCCCACGAGATATATGTATGTGAGGAGGTTACTCAGTTTACAGGGAGTCCTTAACTTTCCTGAGCTTGTTCATGCTGAAAGATGACCACTCGTCACACCAGCTCAAAAGCTCTACCTTCCGCATAACAAGCTTGAAGCCCGCCGAGGTCATAATGGGAACCAGGGTACTGGGCTGCTGCCGTCTTAGATGCCAAGTCCGCCAGTTCATTACCCGGCAGGCCGACGTGAATCCATACACACTGCACATTAACACCGGAAGTGTGCAAAATGTGGAGGAAGTCCAGGATACGCTGTATGATAGGACGATAAGAAACTAAGTTGTATATATAACAATATATACAACACATTCCACGACAGCAGCCAATGGGAGGTGACTAGTGGACATGGCAGGGATACGGGACAAAGTTATACAGAGAAAAGATCTTAGCTCCAGTGTATGGATACAAAACACACACAAACGAAGTTTGTTTGACTCAGGCTTTAAAATCAGGCAAACAGGTGTACCATGGAGTTCTCTAAAGATTCTTGGCAGAAAATGATCAGACTGGTCCAGTTGTAGGGATATTTAAGCAGTTAAGGAGGCCTTTTGCATTGAGAACAGAAGAGGAACAGAAACTTTTCAAATATGTGATTAGCACGCAAGAACTAGGATTTGATGATGATGATGATGATGATAATGGTGTTTAAGGGCGCTCAACTGCCGAGGTCATAAGCGCCCTTATGATTAAAAACTTGGCAATAGGCAGTAAGAAAATACCAAACAAAAAAGTAAACACAAGTAAAAGAGCTAACACAGTTGAAACGGAAGTAACAGAAACGTCCAGCCCTCTAACAAGAGCTGGATATAAAACTCCATCTAAAATCAACACATTAAAACCAAAAGAGTTTAAAAAACCGCTATCACACTAAAACGTCAAGGTAAAAGAAACTTTTGCTAAAAACTTAAAAACCCTGTCCACTGCTCTTGGGTCATCTGCCAGGACCTCAGCAAGAGAGGCCGGCATGCCCATAGATGACCGAATGTGTGCCAGGTGACCACACTCCAGCAACACATGACGAACTGTCTGTGCCTCCCCACAGAGCGCACAGACAGGAGCAGGTTCACGTTTAAAAAGGTAACTGTGAGTAAAAATACAGTGGCCAATTCTTAGCCGAGCTAGTACTACCTCCTGCCGGCGGAATAAACGAGAGGAGGTTACCCAGTTGACAGGGAGGTCCTTCACCTCTCGCAGCTTATTACCACGGAGAGCCGAACACTCCGCATGCCAAGTCGAAAAAACGGCTCTCCGTACAGCCACTCTAAAATCTTCTGCTGTTGAAAGAGTAATCGTAACATTGGGCTCTGTGACTGCCGATTTCGCTGCCAAATCCGCCGTGTCATTCCCTGGCAAGCCAACGTGTCCAGGAATCCATGCGCACTCCACATTAAAACCAGAAGCGTGCAAAATGTGGAGAACGTCCTGGATGCGCTGCACCAAAGGATGGTAATTGTACAGCTCACGAATGCTCTGAAGGGCACTAAGGGAATCACTAAGAATAAGGCAGTCACCTAATTTTCGACGTCGAATATACAGAAGGGCTTGATAAATAGCATATAGCTCGGCAGAATATATAGATGCGCAACTAGGCAAACCGTAAGTAGAACTTGCGGTGCCAGTGACAAAGGCACATCCAACACCGTCGGGGCTCTTACTACCATCGGTGTAAATACAAATACGGCCACTGTATTTGGATAAAAATTCTAAAAAACAACGACGAATACTATCAAGAGGCGTAACAGATTTCCCGTAGAGCGTCATCCCGAGATCGACATGGCAGGTAGCGCGTAACCTAGGGG
Organism: Hymenopus coronatus; assembly: GCA_030762935.1. Lineage (NCBI taxonomy): Eukaryota > Metazoa > Arthropoda > Insecta > Mantodea > Hymenopodidae > Hymenopus > Hymenopus coronatus. The sequence continues at coordinate 47,770,045 of CM060895.1, forward strand.
GGTGTATACTCTCTCCCTTGGATAACAGCCGAGGAATGTCAACATGGTGCTGGCGTAGAAGCTCACGGAAACGAAAACCTGCTGGCCTGGGGCTCAGAGAGCGGAGGCGGTATCGCTCGTGCAGCTCAGGGGAGGAAAACGCGTGATAAGTTGGATGCCCAGGCATACACTTCAGCCCACAGCCATAATTAGCAAGCAGGACATCACGCCGACAACGCAGAGGAGGTTCTCCCGATTCGGCGTAGAGGCTAACAACTGGGCTCGTTGGAAAAGCTCCAACGGCCACACGGATGCCCTGGTTATGGACTGTGTCTAACCTTCTGAGCACTGAAGGTCGAGCTGAAGAATACACAATGCTGCCATAGTCCAACTTCGAACGAATCACATCACGATAAAGACAGAGCAACGCCGTCCGATCCGCACCCCAAGATTTGCCACTTAGTATCCGTAAAAGATTTAGAGAACGTCACATCGTGCTCTAAGCTGTGCTATTTGTGGTGCCCAACAAAGTTTCCGATCGAAGATCAAACCAAGGAATCTCGCCTCGTCTGCGAAAGGAAGTAAATCTGGCCCGAGTCGAAGAGACGGCGGCATTTGCCACTTACGGCGCCAGAAGTTAACGCAGACTGTCTTCTCAGCGAAGAAACGAAAACCGTGTTTCGAGCTCCAAGCATAGAGATTATCCAAACACCGCTGGAGACGGCGTTCCAAAAACGGTGTACGCTGAGAAGTACAGAAGATGGCAAAGTCGTCCACGAATAAACAGGAAGAGACACCTTGAGGCACACATAGTGATATGGAATTTATCGCAATAGCAAATAGAGTCACGCTGAGTACCGAGCCCTGCGGCACTCCGTTCTCTTGAATAAAATGGTTAGAAAAAACCGAGCCCACCCGCACACGAAAAACGCGGTCCCGCATAAACTCCTGAATGACCAACGGTAGGCGTCCACGTATGTTCCAGTTGTGCAGAGAACGCAATATTCCCGCCCGCCAACACGTGTCGTAGGCCTTCTCGAGGTCAAAAAATATCTCAACTGTGGGGCTGTTCTTAAGAAACCCGTCCATAATCTGAGTTGACAGAGAGACAAGGTGGTCAGCAGTTGAACGTCGTCGTCGAAAGCCACACTGGATGTTCGTCAGAAGATTGTGGGATTCCAGCCACCACACCAACCGTCCATTGATCATGCGTTCCATCACCTTGCACATGCAACTGGTGAGGGAAATAGGACGGTAACTGGAAGGAAGATGGCGGTCCTTTCCAGGTTTAAGAATGGGTATGATGGTGGCCTCCCGCCACTTGTCTGGAAAAATGCCATCAACCCAGACACGATTATAGACCTCCAGTAGGAAATTTTTGCCATCAGGAGAGAGATGTTGCAACATTTGGACGTGGATACCATCTGGACCTGGTGCTGAGTGTCGTGAAGAGGAGAGTGCATTGTCTAGCTCTGCCAGGGTGAAAAGGCGATTATAATCCTCAAGGTTGCCAGAAAGAAACGAGAATTCTTAAGATTCCACCTGATTCTTTACTGTAAGAAACTCAGGGGAATAATTGCCTGAGCTAGACACCTGAGCGAAAGCACTGCCTAAAGTATTCGCCACGTCAAATGTATCAACAACAGCTCCGGTAGGTGTTTTGAGACCGGCGATGGGCATATGGTTCGGTTTCCCAGCCACACGTCTTAACTTATCCCATACGACAGAGGAAGGTGTATGTCGATTAAAGGAACCCACGAATTTATTCCATGACATCTTTTTGCTATCCTTAATAACCCGCCTAGAATGTGCACGCATCCGTTTATAGTGTATCAGGTTATCCAGTGTAGGAAAACGCTGGAAAACCCGTAGAGCTCGTCTGCGAGCGTGAATAGCATCCCGACAGTCATCGGTCCACCAAGGTACCGGAAATCGACGGCTGTAGCCAGTCGAACGCGGAATGGATTGCTCAGCAGCAGAAAGAATGGTCCCTGTGAGATGTTCGACCAAGTGGTTCACAGAGTCGTGCTCTTCGTAGCTAAATTCAGCCAAGTGGGAGTACAGTTCCCAGCTGGCGTGGTCTAGGCGCCAACTAGGTAAACGGGTGGAACATACAACGGGTGTCAAGACACTAATACGACAAGGAAAGTGGTCACTAGAATGCAAATCCGAGATGATATTCCAGCATAAGGTGACTGCTAGCTGAGGGGAACAAATTGCAATGTCAATGTGTGAAAAACTATGAAATGCGTCAGAAAGAAGGGTCGTCTCTCCGGTGTTCAAGAGAGCAAGGTTCTGACTATCCAAGAAGTCTTTAAGTAGCGTACCTCTCGCACAAGCCCGAGGAGAGCCCCAAAGAGGGTGATGGGCATTCACGTCGCCTACCAATAAAAAGGGTGGTGGCAACTGCGAAATGAGGTGTTCTAAGTCGCTGTGCGAGAGGTCCGCAGATGGAGGCAAATAGATACTGCAAATGGTGAATGAAGCGGAGGGTAGCTTAATGCTGACAGCAACGGACTGGATTGCAGATTGTATGGGTACGGAGTTGGCAAAAATATCATCTCGAATAAGCATCATAGTGCCCCCATGTGCCGGGACACCGTCCTCCGGGGATAAATCACATTGTACGGAGGAGTACTGCCTGATGGTAACGGTGTCCTGTGGACGGAGCTTCGTCTCTTGTAAGCATACAGCCAAGGGTTCATGCTGGCGCAGCAACAAGTCAAGCTCTGGTCGATGTGGTCGAATTCCGCGTATGTTCCAATGGAGGATAGCCATTGAGTATATTATGGGATAAGTTTCAAATCGAAAGACGCTTCTGCAGATTGGGATTAGCTGGTCGGTTCAATTTGTTCTTCTTAGGCGTTGGGCTAGTACTATTTTCAGGAGCACGATCCTGCCGTTTCCGCACTGTCCCTCTGGCAGTGGCGGCAGAATCCTCCTGGTCCATCTCCTCCACAAGGGAGGTCCCTTTTTCAAGAGCAAATTTCGGTCCGAGTAGTTCGAACCGATTGGATGTGCTGATCGTCGAAGACGGCCGTCGCCGATTCACATCCTCCTCCCCAGATGACCCTTCAGAGGAGGATACACGTGTTGAGTTGCGTGTACTTTTCTTACCCTTAGATGACTTGGTAATAGATTGCACATTCTCTTTCAAGAAGTCTTGTCGTACATACTTGGTCTTAAACTGTTTTTCCGGGGCAGAAGACGTCGTGAATTTACCAGCTTTAGTTCCCGAGGTCGAGGCTTTTAGTGACAAGTGTGCAGGACTATTCTGTAAGCTGGCGGATTTGGCAGATGTTGATACCAACTTGGGTGTAGGTGCCGAAGGCTTTGGCAGCGCTTGGGCTAAAATAACCTTTTCCGCAATTGTAGCCCCGTTCATATCGCCGGTCTGTGTTGCGATTTCCCGACGCGGTACCGGTTTAGCTGCAACTGAGCTATAGGTACCGGACCTCGGGGCAGAGGGTTGGCGGAGTCGCAGGAGCTTCCGGGCTTCCAAGAAGGACACCTTCTCTTTCACCCGTATCTCCTGGATCGCTCGTTCCTCTGCAAAACGGGGGCAGTCTCGGGAACTAGATGGGTGTTCCCCGTTACAGTTCACACACGATGGAGCTGAAGCACAAGCCCCATTGTGGGAGATGCCACCGCAGTGGACGCAGGTGGACTTGCCGGTACACAACTCACTAGTGTGACCAAAACGTTGGCATTTAAAGCACCTCAGCGGATTGGGTATATAAGGCCTAACTTCGATGGCTTCATACCCTGCTCTAATCTTTTGAGGCAGATCAACCCGATCAAAAGTAAGAAACAGGGTACGAGTAGGTAGGAATTCACCGTTGATCTTACGTTGTACCCGATAAACAGCTGAGACACCCTGAGTCGCAAGATTTTCTTGGATCTCCTCAATGGACAAACCGTCCAACGCGCGGGTTGTTACTACACCGCGGGAGGAGTTCAGCGACTTGTGCACCTCGACCTTCACTGGATAGCTGGCTAACATGGTGGCTTTAAGTATCCTTGCAGCTTGCGAGGCGGAGTTGGCTTCGACAAGAAGTGTACCATTGCGAGCTCGAACGCAGGATTTAACCGGACCAGCAATGGCATCGAGACCCTTTTGGATAGTAAAAGGGCTCACCGTAAGGAACTTCTTACCTTCCTCTGTCCTATGAATAACCAAGTAGCGAGGACCACATGACTCGACTACTTCCTTTCCAACGTCTTTATTTGCATTAAGGGGTTTTAGTTTTGATGCCATAGAAAAAATGGTATAAATTCATCCCCCAGTGCTCCCCACCCACCACGGAGCCCAACGAGGGGTCACCCCACTGGGGTGACAGGGCTACACAGGGGATATAGCGGGCTCGCCGTCCCACTCACCCTGGAGTTCGGTGTAATACCTAGTCCTGGCCGATTGACTAGGGGTGGGTTAGTCCCTAGCCTCCCGTTTAGGCAAATCAGAAACCAAAGCGGTGTATAAGCTGCGCACCCTCCCCAGTTACTGAAAGACAGAAGCCCAGGCTCAGGTACGCAACCCTCAACCAACCAGGATATTCCTTTTCACCGACACGGGTCTCCACGCACGGCCTACACGTGGGTGGGCATTTTGACCTACTGACTCCCTCACCACTCTGAGGTTGCCCACAGAGGGAGTCAAGGTGGCTCGGGACCCCGGGTGCACCTAACCCGTACCTACCGTAGTAGGCCCCTGGGGGGGGGGAGCTCCTGGATTATGCCACGGAGAATCAAATATACATTTTCACATTTCCTGCCCACACGACCCATATTCTGCAGCCTCATGATATGGGCACCTCTAAAGCCCTCAAAACCACTTGGCAACATGAGTTGTCTTCTCATATGCTTGATCATCCCTTTGTTGCGCCACCCCAAAAACTTTCATTCCATCTTCAACTTACCCTGTCTTCTAAGACTATCAAGAATGCGTTCTTGGAATGTGTGATTCTACCTCTAAATAGGGATGCCATTCCTATAGAAAAGCTCTCCCCATCGCTCCTAACAGAACGACCTATGACTGCAAATGAAACTGAGAATGCAGCTGAAGGATATCAAACAAAAGTAGTTGATCAACTCGAAGGTGAAGCATCAAAAGGGGGTGACATATTGATAAGTCCTGCAGTGCAAGAGAGGACGCCAGGACAGTCTCCAGGAAATGCCAAAAAACGACGAATAACGCCAGCAAAACTTCATACTCCAATGGAGAACTCACCAAGCACAGCAAAAAATGAAATCCTGAACCAGTCGTCGTCATCATCATCATCAGCAGCAGGAGTGCTATCACCAATATTATCATTAGCGGAAAATGCAACAGCAGCAAAGGCAACAAAGCGTAAGTCAAAAGTTCAAAACAAGGAACATCAAAACAAAAAAGAAATGAAGACAGTGATTAGATATGTAGAGTCTGTCAAGATAGATTTTCAAGTGACAAGAGAGGTAAACATATTCGTTTTGCCAGAACAAAGCTGTTATTGATGATGTGATATATATGTGTATGTGTGTTTGTGTGTGAGGAGTGCAGCAATCAATAGATTTATTAATTACCTACTCATAAATTCAGTGGTAAGTTTATAATTTGTAACCCCAAAACAACATTTAGTACAAAAAAAGACTGTAGAAATGGATACTATAATACATTATTGTTTAATATTTCACATGTAACTAAATATATGTTCACTGTCACCAAATTATGGTACCTGTATCACCAATTATGGATACCTTGTAACCAAATTAGGTTACATTGCAGCTTTGAAGAAAGTTGGGTGTTTTTTAAATAATACATTTATAAAATGTAATACTTTTGCTGTAAAAATGTTCGTAGTATATGTGAGACATTCTACTATGCTTTACATTTAAACAACCTATTATTCAAGAAATACATTTGATAGGGTATTTGATTTATCACTAAATTAGGTTACTTTAGCCTATTGGGAAATTTACACCATTTCAGAAATATCTCAGAAATGTTAGCTCAAAGGGGGGGGAGGATACAAATTATATAAAGTATGTGCTTTAACGAGATCTACATTTTTCGAGTAATTAGTCTTTGATTATCTCTTACGGTTTATAAAAAAAAAACGTCCAGATTCAGAGGCTATTCGCATCCTTGGAAGCTACTGATATCTCACTGTTGGTATTTAACGACATACCGTTTTTGAGTTATATTGTTGACACACACACACACACACACACACACACACACACACACACACATTTTCTAAAACTAATTTTATAGAGGGGATCACAAAATATATATTTAGTGAAATCTCGACATGGAATGGTTGGGTGAAATACAATATCTTCTCTGACTTCAATGTGCAGGAACTGTACAATATGCGTAAAAAATTATTACAGTCATTTTTGAACGAAATCTTTGCCAAATAAGAGACAATAAACACAAAAATAATTAATTTATAACATTTTGATCCGAAATGTTGGAATGCCCAGAATAGTACCATAAATGTCCACATCCATATTAGTAGTAATACTAGTAATAATAAATAAATGCTCGCTTCAGCCAATTGTGAATAACTTTACAACACTCGGCAGTTGCTAATTCTACTTCATTCCGTTCACCCACACCCAGGAAGTCCAGAGTAGAGTGGTGTAATAAGGGTGGCAAGTGGCCAATAAGCCAGTATACGTCAATATGCTGCTTACTATAGCAATAAGAGGGGTACAGCAAACACAGCTTTAAGGAGAAGTAGATTTCAATTAAATGCCATTTTTAAAACGCCAAATACTTCATCTCTGTTTTGGCTTTCTTGCCTTTATTACATATCAGAGTTTTTTTTTTTTTTGTTTTTTTTAAGCTTATGGTCCTTTAACCTACATCTCCGACGACGAATGAAATCGGTGAAGTGATGTTCAAATGATCTCGGGGTCCATAGAACTTAAAGTTTCTCGACATTCGTATTCTCAGGATAAGGGAAATCTCCGAAAAAATCCTTATCCGGGTAACTCACCTTAAGCGAGTTTCGAACTCGCGACCTGTAAGATGTGAGGCAGACACTCTACCACCACACTACCCAGGCGAGCTCAGAGTTCTTTAACAAAATGCTATAGCACAGGCCTGGTGAACAGAATTCCAAGGTGTAATGCTTTGTCCCTACTTTCGGAGTAATGTTCACCAGGCATGCTACAACGATACCAGTGGCAGCCAGTGCTCCCGAAAGAAGGGTGGGCTAGTGAACGATGTTGGCAAGCTCCTCTCAAAATAACTCTTGATGCAATTAAATTTCGAGTTTTTAAGAATATACTGTAAGATTACAGTTATTAATAATTAATTTAAGTATTAAGTTAATTGAGTGAAACCTTGCAAAATGACCACAGTAACTTGTTGAAACTATAAACTGATACTGTTTCAAGTTGAAAATTTGAGTATTTATAAGTAAATGTCATAGCCTAACACATCACTTCCACTGCTCAAATAAACTGACAATCGCAGAAAACATTCACTTTTTCCTTCAATATTTTAGGTGGAAGTGAATCTATGCAAAGTTATAGTTCAATTGTTGTTTAATGTTTTTAAAATTAATTACTAACAAAAAGTAATCATTTATGTATGATTTAATCAATTTAGTAAAAACAAATATACCAAATTTTGAATGTGTTAGCAAAATCTGTTGGCTGTGTCAAAATTGTTTGACAGCTATGTTTTTCTGCATATTTTAGTATCCATTAAAAGGCAACGGCGTAAAATGCTTTCGCTCATGGGAAATGATTTGTTTTAATCAGGTTTTATAAATTATGTCTTACAATAATTGAAATACGTCCTATTGACTTCCCCCCCCCCCACCCTTTGGGTTATAAGAAGCTTTCTATATTTAAATTTAAATGATTTGTTTGTTATAGACGCTGCCAATTGCAAGGATTTTATCAGTGCCACCTGTATACCAGAATTTTGTCCTGCAGGATTTATTTTAAATGGCAGTAAATCTACTAACATGACGCTGCCACTTTTAAACACACTTAAAAACCATCGGTCGTGGCCGTGTTTGAACCTGCGATCTTGGGATCACAAGTGCTTTCCAAGTCTATAATAACGCAAATACAAGGAAAATTAACCAACTGATCATCTACTTGTTCCCCCCCCCCTTATTTTGCAAATAACATGCCCACTTTTTACATTATTCTGCATGTAAAACTTTTCCTGCCCGAAAATTCATTAGGGAACAAATGTGGGAATATAAAGCTACCAGAGATAATATGGACAAAACATGTTTTTTTAAGTACTGGTAAGTAACATGGGACGATGAATGAAATCGACGAAATGATACTAAAATGAATCCAGGGTCCATGAAAATTAAGTTACCCAACATTTGTCTTCTCGGGATTAGGGCAAATCTTTGAAAAATACCAGGTAACTCAACCTAACCGAGATTCGAACTTGGGACCTCTTGAAAGGTAGGCAGACACGCTTTCCCCACACTACAGAGGCGTGAAAAAAATTGTTCACTTATTTTCGAATTTAAAATTTGTAAGAAGAAGGATAATTATTTTATTGTTCTGCAGTGTTTAAGACCCTTCTGGCCCAGATGGACGAGCCGCCACTGAGCGGTAGGTACCAATCTCAAGGAATATTAACCAGTAACACCAACAATCATGATGTCTTCCTTTACATATGTATATGTCTCATCATAAGGTATTTGCTCGGTAAGTGAACAGTGAATACAGCGTTTGTCATAAATTCTTGGAGTAATGTAACTTTTTTTGCATGCATTTTTGTTTCTGCCGGGTGAGAGAGGTAAAGCATTTTGTCGATGCTAATCAATACCGAGTGGGATTCCATTTTGCTGTACAGTTATGGAGCAAGCAATACTCTGTTTGTCCTAAGACGACGTCATTGATAATAAGTAATAACACACAGTCGCTGTGCACTCTGAACCTAAATCACTATCACGAGATAATCATCTATCCTCTTGTTCGCCTGCCAGTTGCAATATGTACGTCGTACTGGGAGTACTGTGCGCCTTCTGCTGTTTCTTACAGCTCCCGTGTTCTTCAGCTGTCTACACATACGACACCAAATATATCAATGTTCCGGTGAGTAGTACTCCAGGATTATTTCACAGTGCCAGTGTATTGTTTTGTTTCACATTAACTCGAAATGTACTTGTTTTAAATCAAAAACAATTAGACGCCCGTGTAACTATTTTCCATACTGCATGTTTACCAACTCACACAGCAAAAATCGAATCTTGCAATATCTCGTAATATGGTGTGACATTTCATAGTATGTAAAATACCAAGTGCACAGCAGTACTAGGTCGAGTTTGCAAAAGATTATGACAGAAAATTTCGCCCTGCCCACCTAGCCTAAGGTAGTCTTCTAAACCCAAAGCTGAACAGCGCGACATTCAAATGTTTATATTATCATGTAAAGTACGAGTGTCTGTCTACATAATTCAAATGTTAAATCACATTAATGTGATTCCGCCATAGTGTGAAAACAGTATATTTGGTAATAAGCTCTAGAAGTAGCAATTTTTGGAGTATATGGGATACAGGGGGGGGGGGGGTTTAACGCTCATATCATCTTAAGTAGTAGTGTTCCTTTAAGTTTTTATAAATAACCTCTTAATAATAATGCTTGTATTTATAGCACAAAATTCCCGCTATTACAAAAACCGCGTATCGTTTGTCGTTTTGTCTCAGTCAACGCCAACCCAAATCACGCAACGGTTATGAAGTTATTTCAGCAACAGAGGAAGCAAAAAGAACCAATTTAAATCAAGCAAGCTTTCTAACTGTCGAAATTAAATAAATACACACATGTACACATATAATTATGTATAAGTAATGTATTATTGCGTAGGGATTTTCTCCCGCTGGTCCGGGAGATTCCTTGAGGGGGGGGGGGCTATTTGAGGGAAAAGTAGCGGTTCCAGGCTGGTAGGTCGCATTAACCGGCCGGGAGGGACTCGGGGTGCTAACCACGTCCCACCCTCCAGTGCTGCACCTCATCCACGACCTCTGTAACGAGCAGAGATGGGGACGCAGCGGTCGGGTGGTAAGCCTTGGCCCGACTTCGGGCTGTTGTGCCACCTGAGTTTAGTTTAGTGTATTTATTAGGTTTACATTACAAATTATTTCTCAACGCTTTTGGAGAATTTAAAAATGCTGTTTTCAAATATTTAGCTAATAAGAAAATTATATCCTTTTAAGAAGATTATATCTAATGTAGCACTTAAAGACTTAAAAGATGATCAGATCTGCATGAAAACTAAAGATTGAAGTGTTTGTTATAAATGCACGACTAGTAACCTGAGCAGATATACTGTATTCCAAGTAGAAATCACTTTTATAACATGTATTATGCATGAGACCGGTTAGAGACCGAGAGATCCATGGTTCAAATACCGGCTATGGCGTTAAACTTTTCAATCTGACTCTACCTACCCAGCTCCTCTCCTACACACGGCTTGTGAGGAAAAAACAATTAAATTAACACTAATTGAACTTATAATTGGCTAAACTATGAAGCCCGGCATTGTTAAGACCCATTGGGGTATGTCATCTCAAAATAATTTGAGATCGCCATGTAGTTTATCGGGAAATATGCGAGTCAGTTGAGGAGTTAATGCCTTGGCGGCATGTTGCCATGGTAGATCAGTTGTTAGAGACCGGGAGATCCGTGGTTCAAATCCCAGCTATGGCATTGAATTTTTTCAGTCTGATTCTACCTATTATGTATTATGCAATTACTAAGTGCATTATCTTGTTAGTATGACCTTTAGAACTTTCATATTTATTAGTCGGTCGAAAACACTTCATTAGATAGGAAATACGTTCCTCTCTTTAGCAGTTCCTGCCAACTGTAAACAGGGATATTCATCGTCAACGATTTTGTAATATTTCAACTAACATGACATTAAGTTCTCTGTGAATATTGTCTTTAAGGTCATAAAGAGTTTATGGACGATTTTAACAAACTTTGATCTTTAAAAAGTAGTTACAGAATTTTCTAAATGACTTGATTCCCAAAGCCGCCCTGGAAATTGTATGAGTGATACATATTAATGTGATTCTAGTTGAAATTCTTACGAAAATAGTTTGCGATATGCGTCGTTGGCAATCACATATCACCTCACAAATAGAGACCATCTATTGCAAGGTATAATTTTCCAGAAAGTGTGTGTTTCTGTGTTGCATCGAATGCTACAGTAATTTGTATTATTCTAATATATTTTAATTTGTATAAATACATCGATTATTCATTGTGCAATTTAAGTAATTAGTTGACACCAAGTATATTCTGTCAGTAGAAGAATATCGGTTAAAAATCTTACAGGTAAAGTGAATAGAGGTTTCTGAAAACTTTAGAGCTGACAGTATATGAAGTGTGGAATAGCACATTGAAGTCCTAGGTTTAACAGCTAATTTCCGAGGGAGTTACTGGTCCTGTTTCTGTAAATGGTTACAGAAGTAACAAATACAAGGTAACTACTTACCAACTAATGATTACCAAAAACCAATGAGCAGTAACGGTGCAGCTACTACACTATTTTCGTAAGTAGGGGTCTGACAATTAGCGGCCAAACTCCGAACTAAGCGCTAAGTTATCAATGTGGCAACACGTGTTCACCTGCCATGTGCATGGCGTGACAATAAAAGAAACAATCTACAAAGAGATAGCAAAAAAAAGTTAATTTTAATTTATTTATGAAAAAAGTTAATAACCCAATACATTGATTTAAGGAATACTCCTGAGATCTAAATTAAAGAAGAAAGAAATAAAGAACAAAGATCCGTCGATTACTTTGGACCGGTCTTTGAAATGTCGAGGAAAGTTCACATTAACATACGAGTAAATAGTCATAGGTTTTCTTAAGTACACCTCATCTTTGGTTTCTCCATCTTAGCCACAAAGTAAATAATAAGATGAAGAGGTTAATGGGTAAGATGAATATAAAGAAACCAAATCAATTAGGCATACACTTCTGCTAAATGCCGCCATGTTGTTTCGTATGTTTCCGAAAATAGAGAGCTCCTAACACCTACATTTCGGCTTTGGTTGCCCTCTTAGAAAAATAAGTTTCGCAGCCGCACAATAAAACAAATAATGCAGATTAAAATAACTGAAAACGGTAAAAACAAAACACAATTACTACAAGTCAAGGAGGATTGAGCACTCGATATTCTGGCGTAAACATCTCTGGCAGCAAATCGGTAATTATAAACCAACGGGCCTGTTGTCCTCAGTTGTTTTTCCGATTGCATCTCTTCTGTTATGCCCCAACTAAGGAAAATAGAGTTATTGTAGTCTTGTTAACAGCTACTAAATGTCACTGCAAGGTTTTATCTAACGTCCTACAATTTAAGTTATATGTGCTTAATTTCAGCCAAGTTGATGCTGGAATAATAGATATATTTTCGTTTGCTATGTCTGCACAAGTGACATGTATATTTAGAATCCTATATAACTCATTTCACCTGTAAAATCTATGTACCAGGTAGTCCAACTGCCCCATATTTGACGTGTGCAGATATCCCTGGTGCATTAAAAGAATTGCAGAACTCAACGGCGTTATTTCAATTATAACCCTGGCAGTGGTTAATACACGAAAGAAAAGAAGAGAGCAGAAAGAAATAAGAATACACCTCAATCACGAAGCAATAGACCAAGTAACTAAATTGAATATTTAGTTATAATTATAAATAGCAAACTCAGATTTAGGAAGCATACCAAATATGTTGTTGAGAAAATGTTCTAAATTAATTCATAATCTGTCGAAATCGACAAAAATATCATGGGGGCTAAAGCATCAAGTTTTGAAGACAGTATATGTATTCAGGTGCAATCCAACCTATCTTATTTTATGGTGCACCATTTTGGAAGGAAGTTTTGCGATACCGGCATAAGAAGCTAGAATACGTTCGAGTTCAAAGAATTGGCAAAGCATTCAGGACACTTCCAGTGAAGCACTACTTATACTTACATAAATGGTTCTTATCACCAACAAAACTAAAGAAGCAGCTCGATTTTAGGAAATAACAAGAGGAAATGTAAATGAATTTTTCGACAGGGAAGTATTCTCTACAAGTCTATATTGACGGCACCAAAAGTGAACTTGGCGTGGGCTCTGGCATTGCAATGTATAATGAGGGCAAATTCATCAGCCAGCTAAGCTTTAAACTGGAAAACCAAGCAGAATCATTAAACATCATTGAAGCTTTTAGAAGCTATAAAGATCACACATCAATACTATTCACAGACATCAGAATAACGACACACAGTTTCTGTAATAAGAACAATCATAAATACCCCATTAACAAAATAACAAAGGAAATCTTAAGACTTGGAGAAATCACCATGGGAAATAGATTTCTTTTTGATAAAAGCCCACATTGGAATCCCAGAAATGAACTTCCACACAAATTGGCTAAGGAAGGGGCACAAAATAAAAATGCAAAAATCATTTATAATAAAATGCAAAAATCATTTATAATAATAAAATTCCCAAAAAGATACCGTTGGCAGGCTGAATGAGGGAAAACAAATTAACTACAGAGCCATTAGCACAAAATGTTTCTTTCTCAAACGTTTAAAAATAAAGGTGGACATTACGCCCAACATCAGTCTGCCAGCGGCTGGCGTACCGTGAGGTTGTCTGCCCGCTGTGTGTCTAACCGGCTTGTACTAGCGAGAGTTGTTTTGTTTGTGTGCTGCTGCTTACAGCTACAGTCTAGTGTCAGCGCGCACACCGGTTGAATAGGGTATCTTTTTCTTACCTGTTTTCTAAGTCTACAACGGTAATCATGGCAGTTTATAAACGTGTAAATACTATCAAAATTCAGTTTGACACATCAGCGAGTAAACCAAGTGCATTAGAAATACACCAGTGGCTAGTAAACTTCTTGGCGCTGCAAGCAGATCAAGTGGATACTCTCCAGCTTCATACCAGAGAAAGAGCGATCTATGTGAAACTGATATCAGCGGTATTGTATGATAATCTTCTGGCTCGTTATAAGGATGAGCAGCATTTTACGTACGCCTCCGGAGAAATCACCAATGTGAAAATTACTCCTGGTGACCAGCAAACAGTTAATGTTCGAGTGTTTAACTTGCCCTCCGAGGTGCCACTCACAGTGTTATCCCAGGAATTGAGTAAATACGGTACAGTGTATGACATACGACGAGAAAAATGGGGTTCCCAGTATCTTCTACCGTCCAACAATGGCGTACATGCAGTGAAGATGGGGTTGAAACGTAATATACCGGCTAGTTTGATAATCGATTCGTATTTGGTGGCCATTAGTTACATCGGCCTACCACAAGCTTGTCACCTGTGTCATGACACTACGCATTTGAAAGCAGCGTGTCCGCTTCGGGCAACGCGGCTTCCCATAAATCCCAGGAATCGACCGGTCACTTTCAGCGAGGCGGTGGGTGCTGTCACATCTTCTCCTGCTGGGGATCAGGAACCACCGTCCATTACGACGGGCAACTCTGCCGTGGAACCGACTTCTGTGAATGTCTTACAGCAAACTTCAGTTGCCGACAGTAACATTCCGACAATGGAGGAGACACCGCTGGTTACTGAGAAGCACGATCATGAAAACGAGGATAGGCACTCAACACCCATTGATGAGCCACGGGAACTGTTGGAACCCCCTTCCGGAGCTGCTATATCGACCGACTCTCAGGACGAAGCTATGGAAGTTTTCAGTGATGAAGAGATGGAGTTGTCGGCGAATGAGATATCGCACTTGCGGCAGAAGGGTTGTTCTTCCCTGTCTAGCCGTGACCCTCGGCTCCGAGGTCAGTACCGGCGATTGGAGGGAGAATTTATCTCGGCGCGGCAGTCTCCGCAGGATGTACCACAATTGTTAAGTATCACTCAAACGCGAGGTAAAGTGAAGGACCTAGAATCTGGTAAGCGGCCGGCAGCGGATGATAGAGATAGTTTTGAGGATCTCTAACGCTCGTCTAAACTTACTATGGATGATGCGTACCTGGAAACTGACAACTGATGTGCTTTGGTTCTGTGGTGATTGCCGCTATTCTCATCTGGCGCCGTCACCAATACAACTATTCTTCATTTGGATGCCTCTAGGTCTGCAAATCTGGGCTTCGCTTAACGTTAACGGCTTGGGACAGGTGGTTAAACAAACTCTTTTACGGGACTTCTTGATCAGTAATGACATAAATCTGTGCTTCTTACAAGAGGTGAATATTTGTAATCTGGACTTCTTGTATGGCTTCGATTACGAGACTAATCTTGGTCCTGAGGGTACTGGTACAGCAATTGTTTACCGGCAAGGATTACATGTACACAGCTTTGAGTATCATCCTTCCGGTAGGGATATTTCGGCTATATTTGATAACGTTACTTTCGTGAATATCTATGCCCCTGCTGGTAATAATAAAAGGAAACAACGAGATGATTTTTTTCGGCAAGAGCTCCTGCCGCATATACCATCCGGAGCACCCTTTGTCTTTGTGGGTGATTTTAATTGTACGCTGGCGGCTAAAGATCAACGAGGAGCCTTCAATGGGTGTATTACTTTGCAGCAATTGGTGGAACAACTAAGCCTGAAGGACACCTGTGAGCATCTATATGGCGACGAAGTCCAATTTACCTTCGTGAGAGGACAATCAGCTTCGAGGCTGGACCGTATGTATGTTTCGGCTGAGCTGATACTACGCATTCATCGCACGGAAATTGTGCCCATATCCTTTAGTGACCATAATGCACTCATTCATGCTATTCAAGGCCGGGTTACGAGCTGCAGTAGAGGCAGAGGTTACTGGAAGCTTAACTGCTCATTACTTACGGATGAGGAAGTGTTATCCGATTTCCAGGACGGTTGGTCCCGCCTACGGGAATCCTTTCTGCTAGCACCGAATAAAGCATCTTGGCGGGTGTGTAAAGCTAAACCTGTGTTACGATCCTTCTTTCGAGCTGCAGCTTGCCGTCGCGCTATGGTTAGAAGGGAAAACATGGATTTTTATCTCCAAGTCCTTCATGAGCTTCACAAACGTCAGCAGCAAGGTGAAGATGTACAACAACTTGTGAGAGGAATCAAAGAACACATCAAGGCTCGAAAAACACGAGAACTACAGGGGAATCTGGCTAGAGTGTATTCGGCGGAGATAGTGCACGGGGAAAAGGCAAGCTTTCACCAGCTGGCAAAGGAGCGTAAATATGGTCGCCAGAAGATTAACACACATCTAGATGTGGGTGGTGTCCGAGTTTCCACCATGCCAGGAATTCTTCAAGCAGTACAAGACTTCTACAGACAACGATTGTCAGGACCCACAGATTACACCCACACCGCAGAGAGGTATATGTCCGACTTTGTTCCCGTTGTCCCGGAGGAGTTCCAGCGGGATTCAATGCCAATTGCGGCATCGGAGTTGTTGGAAGTGATTCAGGCATCCAAAATGCATGCATCCCCTGGACCTGATGGCCTGCCATATGAATTTTACAAGCACCGCTGGCCTTATATTCGGAAGGAATTGCTTCAAGTGTTCCAGGAAATGTGGGATGCAGAGAGCGCACCACCTACTTTTGCTGACGGTATAATCGTGCAGATTCCGAAGAGTGCTCGGCCGCAGACACCACAGGATTTTCGACCAATCACATTATTGAATTGTGATTACAAGTTATTTATGAAAATCATTGGTGCTCGTATGCAAAACATACTCCCACATATGATTAGTGAGTTCCAGGTTGCATTACATAAAGGAGCGACCATTCACCATACGTTGGCTGCGGTGAGAGACTGTATATTGCATTGTTGTACACAGGACGAGAAGTCTGCTGCTATCATAAACTTAGATCTCGAAAAAGCCTTCGACAGTGTTGTTCACGAGGGGCTATGGAAACGATTGGAGGTTTTGAACATGCCTCAAAAGCTTGTAAACCTAGTAAGAGCCCTGTATGGTGTTGCGTCCTCCAAAGTACTCTGCAATGGATTTTTAACGGCGGCTATTTCAGTTAAACGCTCCGTGCGCCAAGGTTGTCCCATGTCGATGATATTGTTCGCCCTGTATGTTGATCCGTTGCTTCGACGGTTGCAATCTACTCTTACTGGAATTGATGTGTATGGCCAGAGACTTGCGGTGCGAGCATATGTAGATGATGTTACCGTGATGGTTACCACACACCAAGATGTTCTTCGATTGAGGGATTGTTTACAGCACTATAAGAATAGTACTGGCATGAGCTTTAATTTGCGGAAGTCTGAAATATTAAAGGTTGGAATACGGCCTCCCGATACCTCAGCTTTAGGTATTCCTGTTGTGCAGCGAACAAAGATTTTGGGGATCTACTTCAGTGACAACGTGGCAGACATGAGGGAGTACAATTGGACCTCTCGCATTAATGTCTTACGTGCTGTCATGTATAATCAGAAAACCCGGTTGTTGAATTTGGTACAGCGGATATGGTTCTGTAACTGCTTTGCGTTGAGCAGAATTTGGTTCCTTTCTCATGTTTTACCTCCGACGAAACGTCATTGCCAAAGAATTGAACAGGTAATGGGTTATTTTATTTGGACTGGGAAAATCTACCGCATTGCGCGTACCCAACTGCGTCTCCCTAAGGGCCAGGGCGGTTGGGGATTATTGGATGTGGCCCTACAGTCCCAGGCATTGATCCTTAAACTACTTCTGTTTGCCTTGGATGATAAAGGTGACCCTGTGGATGTCGTATTACAACAACAGTATGCATCGTTTTGGACTCAGGGAGAACGTGACAAGGTTCCCCAGCTATTTTATGCAACGTACCATGCATTCAGTGCGTCACCACCGGAGAAGGTCGCTCGTGGTGATTTTAGTTCTGTGAAAAATGTTTATGCTTCTCTTCGGCGACCTGTAGCTGTTACCCTACATGTCCAAGAGAAATATCCTCATTTGCCTTGGAAACGTATTTGGAGCTGTTTTAGCATTCCGCACATTAATGTGGAATGGATAGCGGTAACATATGAAGTGGTCAATGAAGTTCTTCCTACGGCAGACAAATTATATCGTCACCGGATGACCATTTCCAGCAATTGCCCAATTTGCCATGCAGCGGATTCCCTTCCACACCGCTTGCTCGAATGTTCCGGTAAAGCAGCCATATGGACTTGGGTTTTGGGAAAATGTCGCAATTGGATACCTGGCGGTTGGAACCCTTCACCAATCGACATGTTACATCTGAATCTGCCGAAGCTGCATCTCACATTGCACAATTCCCTTATTTGGTTGTTAATGGGCACCTTTACATGGCTACAGACGATGGACAACCCCGCTGATTGTACCCTGACCAAACTCAGGCGATTTTTCTACACTGAGAGATGGAAACTGATCCAGAAACGCCAGACCGCGCCTTTCCAACCATGGCTCCTAAAAATAATACACACTTGAAAAATAAAAATAAAAGAAGAAAAAAAAAAGGCATCAAGCCTTGACACTTAATGATTTGACTGTCGCTTAGCCTAGTGTATTCCTTTATTCCTTCGTGTCTACAAGGATACGTTGTAAAACATTCTGGAATTATGATAAGTAGTTAGAAATATACGGTTTTAATAATTTTTTGTTGAAAAAAAAGAAAAAAAAAAGACTAAGACAGTAGTAAAAGTATGATATGTTACATTACATGAATTTTATACCTGTAAAAATAAATTTAAAAAAAAAATCTCCACCATGTTAACAGGACACGGAAAAATAAAAGCGTACTTCTATCGATTCTAAATCATTGGTACGAAAGTGTGCCTTGCAACACTGTGATCAAACTATAGAACACATCACATACCAGTGCACTTTCATTACATATAAATTAAAAAACAAAGAAAAAACTCAGCAACAACTATTAAAATCTGGACACCATAGATAAATCTAATGATCAAACATTAGATGGGAATTATACAATTTACAAGTTTCATAGAATTCGAAAAAAAAAGCTGCAATAGGACATTCAATGTATAAAGCAGATGGATTTCATTAATTTCTTCTACAATATGCTAAAAACAGCTATAAGCTAATTTTAATTAAAGAAGTTAATTTTAATTAAATACACGCATTGTAAATAGTAATATTATAATAACATAATAGATTGTAATATCTCATTGTAGTTTATAAAATGTGATGTATTCCATTCACATGACTTTTTCTACATTCTACAACAAATTATTATTATAATATTCATCCTTCTATCTACTTCATGGTAATTGATATAAACATTAACAGATATGGTCTTATTACTTGCTTTCTTGTAGAAGGGAAATAAGGGAGCCTCCATATGTGGGATTTAAACGTGGTGCTTAGGATCAGAAGCCTGTCGTGAAGTCAACGACATTTAATCAGAGAATGAGGAACCCGGAACAAGGGATCGGACCACAGCCATTTCTGAGAGCGAGAAGATAGATGTGTTGAAGTGAAGGTGAAAGAGCAATGGATGGAATGAATGGCGCGGGGAATTCGACGCTATTGAGTCCACCACGAATCCCCAATGCAGTCCCTTGGCGAAAGGCAAACTATCTAACTACACATCCACGGCACCACTTCACGCAATTCTGAATGCATTTTAAATCCAATGAGGCATTACAGACAAAGCAGCACAGCACTAAGTTGTTAATATGCATTATCGTATAATGAAAGGTGCCCACTTTCGAGATGTGGGCGATAGCGTGTCGGCCTCACATTAAAAAAATTCCGAATCTGGACTGGGGTTAGTTACCTAGATAAGATCTCCCCTTAGCTTCACTTGGTCTCAGAAGGCATTTTAGATAATTTAAGATAATTGGGCCTCGGTCTCATTTGAACATCATTTAATGCACTACATTCTCTACTATCGGATATTGCCCATCTGCTTAACGGCAATTGAAATTCACAAAAGTGAAAACCATGCGTGTTCCCATATATTGCAATATTTAATTCCAGGAATGAACCATTTACAATGAAATAAGGCATTCCTTATACTACAATAGTAAATGATTGCTGACAATTGAGGTTAATGTTGAAACTAGAACTGATTAGATAATTCACAACACAGTACTTATCATTTAACCTCATTGCTAATCAACTGAATGATAATCCTGTGTTAAGTGTTTCGACCTTGTAAAACAAGATTGCATGACTTTAAGGGGAGACAAACTGGACAAACCGACAAAAGAAAACACAAGTTTTAGTCTTTTCTGCAGTCTTATTAATTGGAATTTCCTCCTTAATTTTACATATATATATATACACACACACACACACACACACACATATGTAATACAGGATGGAAGCAAAATACTCCTGCAGACTAAAGGAAGTGAGAGAATGGACATAAATGAACAATAACTGCTAACGCCTTTTTGTAATTAAATGCACGGTTAACTAGATAATCGGGTTTAAAAAGCAGTATTCAGTAACTTGGCATAACTTGTTGGTTGAATAGTCTGCTTACAGCCGGCTCCTTGAATTTTATTCTAACGCTCTATATAAACCATTTGAATAACGTTGTTCATGTATCGAATTTATGAATATGATATATTATACGTGTGTGTGCGCGCTCCATATAATATAACGGTACATTCCTGATACCAAAACATTACAGATTCATATATGAACATGGTTCAGAAAAGCCTTCGTTTGGGAGTTAAATAATTTGTGTTAATGGTATATGCGATACATTTAACAATAGGTATACATTTACAAAAATTGCTCGGTGGTCTCCTCCTGTTCCGACACATCCCCTGCGATCCATGCTTTGCTGTACTTTGTGGAAAACTTCTAGAGTGTTGCGTAATATATTTTGGACACGCTCCCTCACAACATCGACATTAGTTACAGGTCTTGACTGCACCAAGGAGTTTAACTGTCCCCCAGAAGTAAAAATCAACTGGATTCAAATCTGGCGATCAGGCAGGCCATGCAATGTAACCCCTTCGACCAATCCATTGTTCGGAAACTGGTTGTCGAGATACTGGCGAAGTATCACAGTAAAGTTAGGTAGAGCACCATTTTGCATAAACTACGTTCACCGGATAAAACCACATCATCAAATAAGTAAATGAAGCAACTAATGTTTGAGAAATATAAGTAAGGGTGGCCAGGGGAAAATCGACATCCTATTTTGTGGCGTGTTTTTAACTCTAGTCTGAGTTGGATAGCGTTGCTACGTTGCGGACGATGCAACAACACTGCGTTTTTATTAAGTACATCAGATTTTACGTGGTGTTAAAAGGTATATTTTCATTGCCTTTGAAATAAATTTAGACTTCCAGATAAAGTGAGGTAAGTTTTTAACCACTTTATGTATAAGGGAGACTAGCCTAAAATGACATACCACGGTAAAACGGCACACTAGTGTTTCTGACAAAACTACACGTTCAATTGTCTTAAATTAACTGTCTTTATATCTGTCATGTTGGTATTAATATTGAGAGAAAAGGACGAATTTGTAATGCGGGTCGTTCTTCCTTTATAAGCAAATATTTGTATTTTTATGTTTCTTGTACGATTATGGAGTGAAGCTGTATCAGCATTTGTAGCGAAAATATTGTTCAATCTTCGATAAAATTAATATCTAGCGCAAGCATATAATATAAGCAACAAGCTGATGTAATCTGTTTTGACAATATATTATAACTACCTACATTATTGTTTCAACAATCAGGTAGACAACTCACGGCTAAACGACATGATTCCAAAAATAATGCACAATGCAACCCGCAGAACTGGGTCTGCCCAGTGCTGAAGAAATTAGACGAGCTCTGGTAGAATTACAACACCTAGTATTATGCAAACAAACAAACAAACAAAAAGAGAAAGAGGGAATGGCAAACTTTCCGGGAGTCAGGTGTTAATTACAAGCCCTTTTATAAAACAGTTCAGGAATAAAGAAGCCGAAAAATGAGCAAATAAGCTCAGAAAATCATAGACGCCTATATCGAATCAATTCTAAAGATGCAGTAGCAGAAGAAGAAAATAAACTGCAGTACTTTAGTGGAAGCGACAGTGAAGACGACGCTACATCAATAAGATGTTGAATCGCTCAAAACTTGGAGAACACTGGCTAAAAATTATGGAGTGCAGCAAGTGGGCCATGTGACCCCACATAACCAAATGTATTATTTGTGAACTGTGCACTAACTAGCTAGCTTCAGAAACTTGTTTACATATCAAGGTACAGTGCCAGTAACGTCAAGTGTTAGTCGTGATTTCATTTTCATCAAGTTATTAGATACATTACAGATATTGAGGCATGAGCACTGTCATCATTATATCATATATGGCTCTATTGATTAGCTCCTAAACTACAATTAACAATTCTTTTCTTACAATTTACGGTAGATCAAGAGCTTTTGAATTTGACATTGTTTCAATATGATATTTTTCATTTTTTTTTTTTTTTTTCGTGTACAGTATTACTGGAGAGTAGTTTTAAATCAAAGCAACTTTCTTTTGTGTCTCAATAATTGTGTAGTTTTATATTTTGTTATGTTATGAAGGGTTCTGCAATTGTTGTCAGTAAAGTTTGTAATATTTTTCTGACCATGATGGATGTATGTCATTTTACCCAGAGTATAGGCCTAAAATGACACACTGATAGCAATTTAATAATTTTGTTTAAAGAAATGTTATTGTACAATTTTAAATTAATTCTGTATAATATGCTTGCTAATATTTCAGAATTTCTAAAAACCATGCAATCTTGTACATAAACATAATGTACCAAGATTTAAAACAAATTTTCTTTTGGGTATGCCGTTTTAGGCCAGTCTCCCCAGTCACCAGAAATTACAAATACTTGTGAACATTATATATAATAATAAATATATCCCGAAGGGCAGTTTTAGCCCTTCAGTCATCATCGATCAGGAATCTAATATGAAGCAACTGACGAAAGTCTGTAGGACTAAATGTTGAAATCTCACAGCCTTTTGGAGCAGTTGAGTCTAGAGCAACTGCAGAGAATAGTCTTAACAATGGAAATTAATCAAACTATCTCATATGAAAAATGTCCTAGCGCAGCTAAGTTTCAATAAAAACATCAGGCTCTATCTTGTTAGTTCGAAGGTAATAAATAATGAATAAATATATCCTCCGCAATCAACAGACAAACAAATTCAATACAAAATCAAACAGTAAATTTGACGGCTAATCCTATGAAAGCTCTACTGAGAAGAAAACGAAGGGAAACTATATAAAAACTAAGTTGAGACAAGAAGACCCAAAGACAGACAAAATACTTCGAAAAGAATCCAAAGAAGGTACAGATTGGAAAAAATAAAGAAACCAACGGGGGTGAGCAAAATATAACTGGAAACGCAAAGAAACTGGAGAGGAGGGGGGAAGAAATAAGTCGCAGACAAATATCCTTTTGAAGATATAGATGAGACTATGTTATGTGGCGACAGTGACTAGATGACAAGGTTGGTGTTTACAAGCGATATAGAGGTGGGTTTAGTTTGTAAGCAATTCGGTGCAACAAAATTCTGGAGTGTCTTGTGGCCCATGCTGAGGCAACTTTCATAAGAACAGTTTGTAGAAGTTGTTTAAAAATAAATGATAGCGGGTAAATGAAACGCACGTGAATGCAACACATCCAATTTTTACCAAATACTACACGTGATTATGCCACAGATACGAGACACTATCTCAAGAATATATGCGTATGAGTCATGGCAGGTCAACCTTAATTATAGTTAGTTATAATTACTCTGTTATTCGATTTATTTTATTATGCACATGAAAATGGAAGAGAATAACTAAATATGATTACATTTTAAAGCAATATAAAATTAATATTTCCGAGTCTCTGGTAAAAATTAAAATACTTTGTGAATCATTAGCAAATAAGACAGCAACCTTAAATAACTTTAACAGTAGTAGAAATAATAATAATACTAATAATAATAATAATAATAATAATAATAATAATAATAATAATAATGTAGGTAAACTAATTAAAAATCAATATTTAATATATGCATCTTTCTTTCAGATTGACCACTTCTCTTATGCTTCTAATGTAACATTCCGACTGCGCTATCTAGTGAACGCCACATATTGGAAATCTGGGTACCAGCTGCCCATCTTCTTCTACACTGGCAATGAAGGCAACATTAAGATGTTTGCAGAAAACACAGTGAGTAAAATAAGCATTCGAATGGATCACAGTAAAGGAGAAATTTTGGTTGCTTAGCTTTCTTAACTCTCTATGAAGCACGGTCATTTACATTGCACGAGTGAGCTTGCAGCTTACTTTTTAAGTAGATTGCTTACGTTTGTACTATTTGGGTATCATTTCAATACTAATTATTAAGGTAAAGTTGGTCGGATTCTGCTGGTCCACCAGATGATGCCACCCATGATACCTGTAGATGATACCTCTAAAAATTTGGGCTGGCAGTATGAATATTAATCAGTAAGTTTTCAACCGCCAAATGCTCTGTTGGTGGTCCTGCGTCTCCCTCCTGCTGTAGTAACTATCTCCTCTCTCTCTCTCTCTCTCTCTCTCTCTCTCTCTCTCTCTCTCTCTCTCTCTTTCTTTTAACCTGGTTGATCATATCGGACGATGGATGGGACTCAAAGTTACTCGACATTCGTCTTCTCAGGATAAGGGAAAATCCCGAAAAAAGCTTATCCGGGTAACTCACCCTAAGCAAGATTCGAACTCACGACCTGTCTAATATGAGACAGACACGCTACCACCACACTATCTAGTGTAGTTTTCTTACCGGTGCAAAATTTGGAAGTTTTGTGATCAGGCGTAAGATTCGATTTTGATATTGAATAAGTGCTTTGATGTGGCCTGATGCAACGTATCCCCATACCGGGGAGGCATACGTTAGTAATGGTCGGATTAATGTTTTGTATAGTGTAAGGCCAAGTTTGGGGCTGAGAGCATTGTGGAGGTTAATAAGCGGATGTAGTTTCCGTAGCTGAGCCTGAGCTTTGTGTTGCGAATCTACAATGTGAGGCTGCTATGTTAGACTCGGTCCATTGTAAGGCCCAGGTATTTTACTTTAGATGTCTTCACCAAATAAATGTAGTGGCTGGAGTGCATACGAGGGGTATCTATCTGTGTTTTTCTTTTCGTGAAGATGATGGCTTGAGATTTTCGCTTGTTTACTTAGATACGCCATTTCTCAATTCATGGTTTTAGTGCAGTCAGCATGATTTAGAGTCTAGTACGAATGATCATGGTTTTACCAGATTGAGCTATGATGCAGCTGTCATCAGCATAGAGATATAGGTTAGTGCTGAATGTTTTGTAGATATCGTTAATGTAAATGTTGAACAGGATGGGTCCAGCAGGCTGCCTTGGGGTACTCCCGCTCGCATTGCATGTGGGGTTGAAATCGCAATGTGTACTGATGAGACAAATTGCCTGTCTCGAAGATAGTTTGCAATGAATTTGATCATGGTGTCGGGGAGGCGGATGTTTAGCAGTTTTTGCAATAGTTCGCTATGCCAAACCCGATCAAAGGCGTTCTCTATGTCAAGCAATACTGCGCCTGAGTATTTGAGTTAAATCCGTGAGATATGTGCTCATTTTTACGGAGGACTTGGACCTGGTGGAATACTTTGCACGAAAACTGAACTGTTCATTTATTAGTATTTTGTGTGGAATCAGGAACGCGTTTAATTGTTTTGGGATAATGAGCTTGCTTAGTGTCTTTAATAAACTGATAGACCGATAGTTGGTTGGGTTGGTGCGATTTTTGTTCTTCTTAGGAAAATGAAGATTTTTGGCTGTTTTCCAGGCGTCTGGGAGGTACCAAGAGAGTTAGTCGTGCTGAGGAATAAACAATGCATCCATAGTCTAACTTGGATCGCATTAGTGTACAATATAAACGCAGCAACATCGTCCAATCCGCTCCCTAAGTTTTGCCCCTTAGTATTCGTAAAATATTCAGAGATCGGTCACATCTAGCTTTCAGCTCTGCTATTCGTGGTTTCCGATCGAATATTAACCCCAGGAATCTTACCTCATCAGCGAACGGAAAGAAATTTGTCCTGAATCGAAGGAACAGCGGCAAACACCTCCTACGCTGCCAAAAGTTAACACAGACTGACTTCTCAGTAGAGAAACGAAATCCGTTTCTCGAGCTCCAGTCACAAAGATTGTCTAAGCACTACTGGAGGCGGCGTTCCAAAAACGGCATATGCTGAGAAATACGTAAGAGGGTAAATTCGTCTAATAAATTCGAATATGTAGGACGACACACCTTGAGGAACACATTGCGATATAAAATTTACCGCTACAGCAAGCAGCGTTACGCTTAATACCGATCCCTAGGGCACACCGTTCTTTTGAATAAAGGAATTCGAAAAAAAAAAAAAAAAAAAAAAAAAAAAACGAGCCGACCCTTACTCGAAACAGCGCTCCGCCGTAAACTCCTGTATGAGTAACGGCAGGTGTCCACATATATTCCAGTTGTGGAGGAAGCTTAAGATCTCTGCTCGCCAACTCGTATCATAAGCCTTCTCTAGGTAAAAACATATCCCAACAATTTGACAGTTCTTAAGAAAGCGCCTATGACATGCATCGATAACAATGCAAGGTGGTCAGCCGCTGACCGATGTCTTCGAAAACCGCAGTCGGCATTAGTCAATAGGTTGTTGGATTCCAGCCATTACACCTACCGTCCATTGATTATGTGTTTCATCACCTTACAGACGCAACTGGTGAGGGAAATAGACGATAGCTGGATGGAAGATATCGCTATTTTCCAGGTTTCAAAATGAGTATGATAGCCTCCCGCCACTTTGCAGTAAGCATCTGTACCATCTCTTTGGGACCGTTCTACTCCCGGAAACATAGAAGCAGACATAATTTTGCAGTCTTTTATTCAGTCTATATCTTATGCTAATGTACATTCCTTTAGAATTTACAGAGCCAGAACATCAGACACAAATGTACAGATGTGTATAATTTTTTGCCCCTCCAAAACTAATTCACACTGAGCAGCTATTACAAAACTACTTACAATTTCTCTTTTCTCTTCTGGTCACTCACTAATAATCCCCGAAATTCTCTATTGGGAAGAGGACCTCCCCCGTGGAGGAGATGGACTAGGATTACTCTGCCCTCGCTGTAAGCGGCAGGATCGTGCCACTGAAAAAAAGTGTTAGTCCGACAGCTAAAAAGAAATAAACTAAACCGACCGGCACAATCGAATATTCAGAAAGGCCTCTCTATTTAAACCTTATCCCATACAATTGCCCATGGTTATCCTACAGTGGAGCATACATCACATCGACCAGAGCTTGAATAGTTGCTCCGCCAGTACCAGCCTTTGGTCGTATGCTTGCAAGAGACTAAGCTCCGCCCCCAAGACCACCTTACAATAAAGCAGTACTATTCTGTCCGATGTGATTTATCGCCGGCGGCTGGTGTCCCTGCACATGACCCTGATGACCTCTCGCGCACTCATTTAGCGGACCTCGTCTCCCAGCTGCCAGCTCTTTTGTTGGTGGGGGACGTGAATGCTCAACTCCCGTTTGGGGCTCTCCTCGGGCTTGTGCGAGAGGTCACATAATCGCCGATTTCTTGGATAAAACTAATCTCCCGAACACCGGAGAGCCTATATTTCTTTCTGAGGCCTTGAATAGTTTTTCTCCCCTGGATATCGCAGTTTGTTCTCCACAGTTGGTAGTTCTTTTACAATGGAATATCATCTCTGACTTAAATTCTAGTGACCACTTTCCTATTCTTATTTGTCTCCTAGCACAGGACATATGTTACACAAGCTTACCTAGATTGCGCTTAGAACGAGCCAACTGGAACCTTTATTCTAGCTTGGCCGGTTTTTACTACAACGCGCATGACTTGGTGGATGTTTTAGTCCAACACCTCACCAAGACAATTCTCTCCGCTGCCGAGCTTTCTATTCCGCGCTCAACTGGACACACCCGTCGATTCCCTGTCCCTTGGTGGACGGATGACTGCCGTAATGCCATTTGCGCTCGCAGACGTGTTCTCAGGGCTTTCCAGCTTCGCCCTACTCTGGATAATCTTATACCATATAAAAAGCTGCGCACCGAATCTAGACAAATTATAAAGGTTAGCAAGAAGACATAGCGGAGCAACTTTGTAGCATCTTTTACTCGACATACCCCTTCCTCT
Source organism: Hymenopus coronatus (assembly GCA_030762935.1). Lineage (NCBI taxonomy): Eukaryota > Metazoa > Arthropoda > Insecta > Mantodea > Hymenopodidae > Hymenopus > Hymenopus coronatus. The sequence continues at coordinate 47,798,097 of CM060895.1, forward strand.
GTCGTATGGGATAAGTTACGGCGTGCAGTCGGAAACGCGACCCATATGTCGATAGCCTGTCTGAAGACATCTGCAGGCCCTGTGGTTGATACATTTGACGTGGCTAACACTCTTGGCAGTGCTTTCGCTGAAGTGTCTAGCTCAGACAACTATTCCCCTGAGTTCCTTCCAATTAAGGCTCAGGTGGAATCTCAAGAGTTCGCCTTCCGCTCTGGGAACCTTGAAGATTACAATCGCCTTTTCACCATGGCGGAGCTAGACCATGCACTTTCATCTTCGTGAACGACTGCACCAGGTCCAGATGGACTCCACGTCCAAATGTTGCAACATTTCTCTCCTGACGGTAAGACTTTTCTCCTCTATAACGTATCTGGGTGGATACCACTTTTCCAACTCACTGGTGGGAGACCACCATACCTATTTTGAAACCTGGAAAGGGCCGTCACCTTCCTTCCAGCTACCGCCCTATTTCCCTCACCAGTTGCGCTTGCAAGGTGATGGAACGCATGGTCAACGGACGGTTGGTGTGGTGGCTGGAATCCCGCAATCTTCTGACCAACATCCAATGTGGTTTTCGGAGACGTCGATCAGCAGTTGACCACCTTGTGTCACTATCGACGCAGATCATGAACGGCTTTCTCAAGAACTCTCAGACGGTTGGGATATTTTTGACCTGGAGAAGGTTTAAATACTTTTGGCGGGCAGGGATTTTACGCTCCCTCCACAACTGGAATATACGTGGACGCCTACCGTCGTTCCTTCAGGACTTTATGCTGTACCGCATGTTCTGAGTACGGGTCGGCTCGGTTTTTTTTTCGAATTATTTTATTCAAGAGAACGAAGTGCCGTAGGGGTACTCGCCGTGAAGCTGTTTGCTATAGCGATTAACTCCATATCGCAATGTGTTCCCCCAGGTTTCTCGTCCTGTTTATTCGTGGACGACTTTGCCATCTTCTGCACTGCTCAGCGTACGCCGTTTCTGGAACGCCGTCTACAACGGTGTGTGGACGATCTCTTCGAGTTCGAAAAACGGCTTTCGCTTCTCACCTAAGTAGACAGTTTGCATTAACCTCTGGCATCGTAGGTGGCGAATGGCACACACTCTTCACCTCGGCCCAGATTTACTTCCCTTTGCAGATGAGGTGAGATTCCTGCGGTTGATATTCGATCGGAAACTATGCTAGTCACCTCATGTAGCACAGCTTAAAGCACGGTGTGACCGTTCTCTAAATATTTTACGGATACTAAGTGGCACACCATGGGGAGCACATCGGGCAGTATTTTTGCGTCTTTGTCGTGTGCTAATCCCATCCAAGTTAGACTATGGCTGCTTTGTTTATTATTCTTCCGCACGCCCATCTGTACTGAGAAAGTTAGATACTGTCGACAATCAGGGCATCCATGTGCTGTTGGGGCTTTTCCAACCAGCCCATTTGTTAGCCTTTACGCCGAATCGGCGGAAGCACCCCTTCGATTTAGGCGTGATGCTCTACTTGCCAACTATGGTTGTGCATACGCATCCAACGTATCCCCGTTTTCATTCTGCTGAGCTAGACGAATGTTATCGCTAGCTACCACTCACTCCAAACGCTACAGGCTTTCGTTTTAGAGAGCTTCTTCGGAACTACGGCATAACACTGCCTAGCATGTTTCTAACGGGAGAGAGGGTGCACCCACCTTGATTACGTGCGGCCTCCCACGTCGGTTTCGGGATGCTCAAATTCGGGAAGTCTATGATATCTGCGTGTAGTATCCGTATGTGTTTCTTAGAATTTTTATCCCATTATAGTGACCGAATTTGTATATACACCGATGGAAGCAAGTGTAGCATTGATATTGGCTGTGCCTTTGTTGCCAGAACTGAACCACATACTTTGGATTTGCCTAGTCACACATCCAATTATACTGCGGGAACTGTATGCTACTTATCGAGCCATTCAGTACGTTTGCCGTCGAAAACCGGGTGCCTGCCTTATCCTGAGTGATTCGCTCAGCGCACTTCAGAGCATTCGTGAGCTGTACAGCTACCATCCGTTAGTGCAGTACATTCAGGATGCCCTCCACATTTTACACGCTTCTGGCGTGAATGTGGATCTCGCATGGCTTCCTGGACATGTTGGGCTGTCCGGTAATGAACTGGCGGATGAGGCAGCAAAATTGGCAACCATGAAGCCCAGTGGCACAATTAGTTGTTCAACAGCCGAAGATTTCTGAGGAGAGCTGCATCTTCGTGCTGGCATTCAAAGTGGTCTTCTCTACGCAACAAGCTAAGAACAATAAAGGATCATCCGGTACACTGGTCCACTTCCTCTCGCTCTTCTCATCGTGAGGAAGTGGTTTTGGCTCGTCCTCGCATCGTCACTGTTTTTTTTTTTTGTTTTTTTTACACACACAGCTATCTACTTAACAGGGAACCTGTACCTATCTGTCCGCTATGAGAGGCACCTTTATCCGTTAACCATATGCTGTTGGAGTGTATTGCTCTATCCGCCCTTCGAGCAACTCTTCAGCTTCCAGTCTCCCTTTCCGAGATCCTTGGGGATGACAACCACGCGGTCCATGGGGTTTTTAGCTTTTTGTGCCAAGTGCCTTTTTTAAAATCTTTTTAGTTTTTTATTGATTTAAGAAAATTGGTTTTATCTCTTTCATTTTTTTGCGCTGGGAGTTTAATTTTAGATGGCTGTTCTTTTTAGTTTTCATGTTCGTCCCGGTTTTTAAATCCCTCTATGGCCATTGCCATATATTTTTAGTTTCCTCTGGGGTTTTATTTGTGACGTGGGCCATATTTTATCCATGATCCCTTTTATATTGGTTTTACTGTCGTCCCCATGCATTCATTTTAAGGGCGCTAATAGCCTTGCAGTTGAGCGCCCTCATCAGCATCATCATCACTAATAATCAACTACAGGACTGCCTTTCTTCCAATTGGTTGCTCTCGAACCCAGGATTACTCTTCTTCTATCACTCATAGAACACACACTCTCTCTCTCTCTCTCTGTATATATATAAGCAAATAAGCTTAAATAGCTTTTGGATACTTCATACCCGCTGACGGTAAGGGAAGGCAAGTTTGAAAATTATGCCATTGCTCTGGATTAGTCTTCCAGATGCTTCAGGAGCATCCTAACCTTTCTGTCTCCAAACAATCATGCTCCAACTGGTGCTCAAATATATGCCTGCTATCTATGATGAGGCCAGCCTATAAGTACTTCTGCATCACATTACTTATTTCAGTTACAATTAAGTTAACGAATATTTCCTAACCCCCTTACCACCATATTTACTTTTGCTTCAGGGATTTATGTGGGAGATTGCACCAGAATTTGGAGCCTTGATTGTGTTTGCTGAGCATCGCTACTATGGAGAATCCTTACCTTTTGGCAACAAATCTTACTCCGTAAGCAAAACAAATGAAATCTACATGTTACTGCTATGTTTTCAATTCCTGAGTTAAACACTGCATGTATTACAATAAGAAATGCTGAGCCCTTTAGTAGAGCTGAATATCGAAGAAAAACATAGGCTATTCTAATAAACTTTTGCTTAATTTTAAATGCTTAACTTTTGTGTATGCTATTATTTCAGGACCCTGAACATGTTGGATTCCTCACATCACAACAAGCATTGGCAGATTTTGCACTGCTAATAACACATTTACAGGCCAATGAAACAAAACCTTGTCCGGTTATAGCTTTTGGAGGCTCTTATGGAGGAATGTTATCTGCTTGGTTTCGAATGAAGTATCCAAACATTATAATTGGGTAAGTATTACAACTAATTCTGTGAAATAATTGCTTGCTAAATAACAAAATAAACCAGCAGAACTTTCAGCTCTGCCAAAGACACAAAGCCATCAGCAATAGAAAAAAAAAAAAAAGTATTAATCAAGTCAACTAAGGTTATTAACACTTACGGTTATAAAATGAATTGAAAAACATAAAGTACTACAAGTAGTAGAGCATGTACAAAGTTTGCAAAATAAAAAAATCTTATGTGTTACACTCACATGACTTTCTCTAACTGCTCTACAAAATTCTTACAAAAGATTATTCTTCTTTCTACACAATGCTAATCAAGATAAATATTAGCAGAATGTTCTTATTACTTAGTTCCTTATAAGTAGAAGGGAACTATGGGAATGCACTAGGCTTAAGTGATAGTCAAATGTTTTAAAAGCTATCATTATGCGGTTGTCATTCCAAAACGCTTCTTTGTTTGGCCAGGAGTAGAACAAAAAGAAAAAAAAAACAAAGAAAAAAAAACAGACACTTACTGTCTGAAAAAAGTATAAGTACTTCACAATTGAAACCAATATCAAGGTTACCTCCACAACAAAAACGTAATGGATATTAACTGTGTGTTTGACGAGTACCACATTTTTTGTGTAGCAAGTTTTTGTCTATCTCTTACTGTTTAGCGAAATTTGCTAAAGAACAAAGAGGTATTTAGAGCTATTCCTAGAAAATTCTAGATATATTCTGGGATGTAAATAGCTTTAATATGTGGGATTTTAATCAAAATTTTCGGAACTTTTTCCATGTAAGGGGTAATTTGTGGTGGGGGGATTTTCTTGAAAATCTTCATGTCACATTGTTGGAAGGTACTAAACATAAATACCAAGTTTGGCATTTAGCAGCCTTTTTGTTTTTGAGCTATGCTGTCCACAGACACACATATGCCTGCACATGCACACACACACAAACAGATCTTTTTCTAAAAATGTTTTTCTGGGAAAAACATATATTTCCAGTGAAATCTTGACATCACATTTTTGGGTGGGATACAATACTTTCGCTCGTCTCCTTAGCGCAGTGGTAGCGCAGCTGCTTACCAAGCAGGAGACCTGGGAGACCTGTCCCGGGGTGCACTCAGCCTCGTAAGGTCCCTGGGGGGCCAATTGAGGAGCTACTTAATGGAGAAGTAGCGGCTCCAGGTCATGAGGACCGCATTAACCGGCCGGGAGGGACTCGAGGCGCTGACCACGTCTCACCCTTCAATACTGCAGCACATCCATGACGTCCGTAGTGGACCGAGATGGGGGACGCAGCGGCCGGGCGGTAGGCCAAGGTTCCCCGTGAGCTGTCATGCCATGGAGTTATACAATACTTTCCCTATCCACTATGTACATGTACATGCAGGTTAGAGAAAGTAAAACTGAATATAAAAACAAAGGACTGTAAGTATTTTTATTTTCTTAAAAGGAGTTCTGCAAGTTTCTCTAGTGTGTATTCCTAAGGAGTACATTTTCACTCTTGTTCTACAAAGTACACAATTTTATATTAACATTGACACTGTTTTACATTACAGCTGTGAAAGTTCCTCTCTACTAATCTGTCTCTACTCCTTCTACCACAGGCATTTTTTTACATTAAAATTATAAGAATTTCCACATTACTCTGTCTCTTGCACATCTCGACTATTGCTTAAAGAAGTGCACCCCTCTGGTGTTCTGCCTGCCAAGCATCTTCTCCCTGTTCTGGGGTCCCACATAGTCTACAGGAACTTAAGAATATGCCCAGAGCAAGGAAGAATATCTTCTTGTTAATCATTGGGTTGATAATACAGTTGTCCCTGATTATAATCATGTTATGGGATAAACCCTGTGACAAATATAAGTAGATAAAGTTCAGGCAGAAAAGAAGAAGATATATAGTAGAGAGGTAGGGTCCAATTGAAAAATTCATTGCCATAGCTGGGGTGTGAACCACAGACCTCCTGGTTTTCATCCAGTTACTCTGACCACTGAGCTACCATGGTAACATGCCAGCATGGCACTAAATTCTCCAACTGCCCCATGTTTTCGTGGTAAACCACAGGGATATCTCAAATTATTTTGATGTCATACCTCAATAATAACTTATGCATTTATGGAGTTTGTAAGTCCTGGTCTTATAGTTTACTATTAGGTCAATTAATTCAAGATATGTGGTTCCTGTCTACATGTAATAGGCAAGTACAACCACTTGATGGGTCGTAGAGACCATATGGATGAGAATGTGTCCCTGATGATGATGATGGTGTTTAAGGGCGCTCAACTGCCGAGGTCATAAGCGCCCTTATGATTAAAACTTGGCAATAGCCAGTAAGAAAATACCAAACAAAAAAGTAAACACAAATAAAAGAGCTAACACAGTTGAAACGGAAGTAACAGAAACGTCCAGCCCTCTAACCAGAGCTGGATATAAAACTCCATCTAAAATGAACACATTAAAACCAAAAGAGTTTAAAAAACCGCTATCACACTAAAACGTCAAGGTAAAAGAAAGTTTTGCTAAAAATTTAAAAACCCTGTCCACTGCTCTTGGGTCATCTGCCAGGACCTCAGCAAGAGAGGCCGGCATGCCCATAGATGACCCAATGTGTGCCAGGTGACCACACTCCAGCAACACATGACGAACTGTCTGTGCCTCCCCACAGAGCGCACAGACAGGAGCAGTTTCACGTTTAAAAAGGTAACTGTGAGTAAAAATACAGTGGCCAATTCTTAGCCGAGCTAGTACTACCTCCTCCCGGCGGAATAAACGAGAGGAGGTTACCCAGAGGTCCTTCACCTCTCGCAGCTTATTACCACGGAGAGCCGACCACTCCGCATGCCAAGTCGAAAAAACGGCTCTCCGTACAGCCACTCTAAAATCTTCTGCTGTTGAATGGGTAATCGTAACACTGGGCGCTGTGACTGCCGATTTCGCTGCCAAATCCGCCGTGTCATTCCCTGGCAAGCCAACGTGTCCAGGAATCCATGCGCACTCCACATTAAAACCAGAAGCGTGCAAAATGTGGAGAACGTCCTGGATGCGCTGCACCAAAGGATGGTAATTGTACAGCTCACGAATGCTCTGAAGGGCACTAAGGGAATCACTAAGAATAAGGCAGTCACCTAATTTTCGACGTCGAATATACAGAAGGGCTTGATAAATAGCATATAGCTCGGCAGAATATATAGATGTGCAACTAGGCAAACCGTAAGTAGAAGTTGCGGTGCCAGTTACAAAGGCACATCCAACACCGTCGGGGCTCTTACTACCATCGGTGTAAATACAAATACGGCCACTGTATTTGGATAAAAATTCTAAAAAGCAACGACGAATACTATCAAGAGGCGTAACAGATTTCACGTAGAGCGTCATCCCGAGATCGACATGGGAGGTAGCGCGTAACCAAGGGGGGTGTATACTCTCTCCCTTGGATAACAGCCGAGGAATGTCAACATGGTGCTGGCGTAGAAGCTCACGGAAACGAAAACCTGCTGGCCTGGGGCTCAGAGAGCGGAGGCAGTATCGCTCGTGCAGCTCAGGGGAGAAAAACGCGTGATAAGTTGGATGCCCAGGCATACACTTCAGCCCACAGCCATAATTAGCAAGCAGGACATCACGCCGACAACGCAGAGGAGGTTCTCCCGATTCGGCGTAGAGGCTAACAACTGGGCTCGTTGGAAAAGCTCCAACGGCCACACGGATGCCCTGGTTATGGACTGTGTCTAACCTTCTGAGCACTGAAGGTCGAGCTGAAGAATACACAATGCTGCCATAGTCCAACTTCGAACGAATCACAGCACGATAAAGACGGAGCCACTTAGTATCCGTAAAAGATTTAGAGAACGGTCACATCGTGCTCTAAGCTGTGCTATTTGTGGTGCCCAACAAAGTTTCCGATCGAAGATCAAACCAAGGAATCTCGCCTCGTCTGCGAAAGGAAGTAAATCTGGCCCGAGTCGAAGAGACGGCGGCATATGCCACTTACGGCGCCAGAAGTTAACGCAGACTGTCTTCTCAGCGGAGAAACGAAAACCGTGTTTCGAGCTCCATGCATAGAGATTGTCCAAACACCGCTGGAGACGGCGTTCCAAAAACGGTGTACGCTGAGAAGTACAGAAGATGGCAAAGTCGTCCACGAATAAACAGGAAGAGACACCTTGAGGCACACATAGTGATATGGAATTTATCGCAATAGCAAATAGAGTCACGCTGAGTACCGAGCCCTGCGGCACTCCGTTCTCTTGAATAAAATGGTTAGAAAAAACCGAACCCACCCTCACTCGAAAAACGCGGTCCCGCATAAACTCCTGAATGACCAACGGTAGGCGTCCACGTATGTTCCAGTTGTGCAGAGAACGCAATATTCCCGCCCGCCAACACGTGTCGTAGGCCTTCTCGAGGTCAAAAAATATCCCAACTGTGGGGCTGTTCTTAAGAAACCCGTCCATAATCTGAGTTGACAGAGAGACAAGGTGGTCAGCAGTTGAACGTCGTCGTCGAAAGCCACACTGGATGTTCGTCAGAAGATTGTGGGATTCCAGCCACCACACCAACCGTCCATTGATCATGCGTTCCATCACCTTGCAAACGCAACTGGTGAGGGAAATAGGACGGTAACTGGAAGGAAGATGGCGGTCCTTTCCAGGTTTAAGAATGGGTATGATGGTGGCCTCCCGCCAATTGTCTGGAAAAATGCCATCAACCCAGACACGATTATAGACCTCCAGTAGGAAATCTTTGCCATCAGGAGAGAGATGTTGCAACATTTGGACGTGGATACCATCTGGACCTGGTGCTGAGTGTCGTGAAGAGGAGAGTGCATTGTCTAGCTCTGCCAGGGTGAAAAGGCGATTATAATCCTCAAGGTTGCCAGAAAGAAACGAGAATTCTTGAGATTCCACCTGGTTCTTAACTGTAAGAAACTCAGGGGAATAGTTGCCTGAGCTAGACACCTCAGCGAAAGCACTGCCTAAAGTATTCGCCACGTCAAATGTATCAACAACAGCTCCGGTAGGTGTTTTGAGACCGGCGATGGGCATATGGTTCGGTTTCCCAGCCACACATCTTAACTTATCCCATACGACAGAGGAAGGTGTATGTCGATTAAAGGAACCCACGAATTTATTCCATGACATCTTTTTGCTATCCTTAATAACCCGCCTAGAATGTGCACGCATCCGTTTATAGTGTATCAGGTTATCCAGTGTAGGAAAACGCTGGAAAACCCGTAGAGCTCGTCTGCGAGCGCGAATAGCATCCCGACAGTCAGCGGTCCACCAAGGTACCGGAAATCGACGGCTGTAGACAGTCGAACGCGGAATGGATTGCTCAGCAGCAGAAAGAATGGTCCCTGTAAGATGTTCGACCAAGTGGTTCACAGAGTCGTGCTCTTCGTAGCTAAATTCAGCCAAGTGGGAGTACAGTTCCCAGCTGGCGTGGTCTAGGCGCCAACTAGGTAAACGGGTGGAACATACAACGGGTGTCAAGACACTAATACGACAAGGAAAGTGGTCACTAGAATGCAAATCCGAGATGATATTCCAGCATAAGGTGACTGCCAGCTGAGGGGAACAAATTGCAATGTCAATGTGTGAAAAACTATGAAATGCGTCAGATAGAAAGGTGGGCCCTCCGGTGTTCAAGAGAGCAAGATTCTGACTATCCAAGAAGTCTTTAAGTAGCGTACCTCTCGCACAAGCCCGAGGAGAGCCCCAAAGAGGGTGATGGGCATTCACGTCGCCTACCAATAAAAAGGGTGGTGGCAACTGCGAAATGAGGTGTTCTAAGTCGCTGTGCGAGAGGTCCGCAGATGGAGGCAAATAGATACTGCAAATGGTGAATGAAGCGGAGGGTAGCTTAATGCTGACAGCAACGGACTGGATTGCAGATTGTATGGGTACGGAGTTGGCAAAAATATCATCTCGAATAAGCATCATAGTGCCCCCATGTGCCGGGACACCGTCCTCCGGGGATAAATCACATCGTACGGAGGAGTACTGCCTGATGGTAACGGTGTCCTGTGGACGGAGCTTCGTCTCTTGTAAACATACAGCCAAGGGTTCATGCTGGCGCAGCAACAAGTCAAGCTCTGGTCGATGTGGTCGAATTCCGCGTATGTTCCAATGGAGGATAGCCATTGAGTATATTATGGGATAAGTTTCAAATCGAAAGACGCTTCTGCAGATTGGGATTAGCTGGTCGGTTCAATTTGTTCTTCTTAGGCGTTGGGCTAGTACTATTTTCAGGAGCACGATCCTGCCGTTTCCGCACTGTCCCTCTGGCAGTGGCGGCAGAATCCTCCTGGTCCATCTCCTCCACAAGGGAGGTCCCTTTTTCAAGAGCAGTTTTAGGTCCAAGTAGTTCGAACCGATTGGATGTGCTGATCGGCGAAGACGGACGTCGCCGATTCACGCCCTCCTCCCCAGATGACCCTTCAGAGGAGGATACACGTGTGGAGTTGCGTGAACTTTTCTTACCTTTAGATGACTTGGTAATAGATTGCACATTGTCTTTCAAGAAGTCTTGTCGTACATACTTGGTCTTAAACTGTTTTTTCCGGGGCAGAAGACGTCGTGAATTTACCAACTTTAGTTCCAGAGGTCGAGGCTTTCGGTGACAACTGTGCAGGACTATTCTGTAAGCTAGCGGATTTGGCAGATGTTGATACCAACTTGGGTGTAGGTGCCGAAGGCTTTGGCAGCGCTTGGGCTAAAATAACCTTTTCCGCAATTGTAGCCCCGTTCATATCGCCGGTCTGTGTTGCGATTTCCCGACGCGGTACCGGTTTAGCTGCAACTGAGCTATAGGTACCGGACCTCGGGGCAGAGGGTTGGCGGAGTCGCAGGAGCTTCCGGGCTTCCAAGAAGGACACCTTCTCTTTCACCCGTATCTCCTGGATCGCTCGTTCCTCTGCAAAACGGGGGCAGTCTCGGGAACTAGATGGGTGTTCCCCGTTACAGTTCACACACGATGGAGCTGAAGCACAAGCCCCATCGTGGGAGATGTCACCGCAGTGGACGCAGGTGGACTTGCCGGTACACAACTCACTAGTGTGACCAAAACGTTGGCATTTAAAGCACCTCAGCGGATTGGGTATATAAGGCCTAACTTCGATGGCTTCATACCCTGCCCTAATCTTTTGAGGCAGATCAACCCGATCAAAAGTAAGAAACAGGGTACGAGTAGGCAGGAATTCACCGTTGATCTTACGTTGTACCCGATAAACAGCTGAGACACCCTGAGTCGCAAGATTTTCTTGGATCTCCTCAATGGACAAACCGTCCAACGCGCGGGTTGTTATTACACCGCGGGAGGAGTTCAGCGACTTGTGCACCTCGACCTTCACTGGATAGCTGGCTAACATGGTGGCTTTAAGAATCCTTGCAGCTTGCGAGGCGGAGTTGGCTTCGACAAGAAGTGTACCATTGCGAGCTCGAACGCAGGCTTTAACAGGACCAGCAATGGCATCGAGACCCTTTTGGATAGTAAAAGGGCTCACCGTAAGGAACTTCTTACCTTCCTCTGTCCTATGAATAACCAAGTAGCGAGGACCACATGACTCGACTACTTCCTTTCCAACGTCTTTATTAAGGGGTTTTAATTTTGGTGCGATAGAAAAAATGGTATAAATTCATCCCCCAGTGCTCCCCACCCACCACGGAGCCCAACGAGGGGTCACCCCACTGGGGTGACAGGGCTACACAGGGGATATAGCGGGCTCGCCGTCCCACTCACCCTGGAGTTCGGTGTAATACCTAGTCCTGGCCGATTGACTAGGGGTGGGTTAGTCCCTAGCCTCCCGTTTAGGCAAATCAGAAACCAAAGCGGTGTATTAGGCTGCGCACCCTCCCCAGTTACTGAAAGACAGAAGCCCAGGCTCAGGTACGCAACCCTCAACCAACCAGGATATTCCTTTTCACCGACACGGGTCTCCACGCACGGCCTACACGTGGGTGGGCATTTTGACCTACTGACTCCCTCACCACTCTGAGGTTGCCCACAGAGGGAGTCAAGGTGGCTCGGGACCCCGGGTGCGCCTAACCCGTACCTACCGTAGTAGGCCCCTGGGGGGGAATGTGTCCCTGTACAGAATTGGGAGAAGAGGAAAAAAAAATCTGATGTGATCCATTCATGTAACTTTCTCTACATCTTTGCAGCAAATTATTGTTAAAAAGCTTATGCTTCTATTTACTTCATGCTAATCGAGAAAAATTAGCAGAAATAATCTTACTACCTGCCTCCTTATAAGTAGAAGTGAAATAAGGGAATACCATAGGTTAAAGTGATAGTCAAAAGCTGGTTACTATGTGAATGAAGTTCTTTTGTTTGTATGGACAGGAGTTGACAAATTCCAATATGAGAAAAGTTAAGTTTTTCAAAGCTGAAACTAAAAACAAGGAATATCTCAAAAAATGATCAGCTCCACGAAAAAAAAATGTATACAACATAAATTGTGTGTTTTAATGTGCTCTGCATTTTTTGTGTAGTAAGTTTTTTGTCCATTTCTTATGGTTTAGCAGTTATGCAAAATTCCGTAAAATTCACTCAGAATAAAGTTGGCTTCAGAGGCTATTCCCAGAAAATTCAAAATATACATTTTATTTGTCAGGTAAATATCTTTAATATACAAAATTTTAATCAAAATCGTTGGAGCCATTTTTTATAAAATCAAAATTTTTGAAAAAATTTTCATGTAAAGGGTAGTTTGGGGTGGGGAGATTTTTCTTAAAATCTTCGTGTAGCATTCCTAGAAGATACTAAACTTAAATACTAAGTTTGGTATGTTAGCGACTTTTCGTTTTTGAGTTATCATGTTCACAGACACACATACACAGACCTTTTTCTGAAAATACTGTTTTTGGATACAGGGGACCCTAAAACATATATTTCCGGTGAAATCTCTGTATCAAATTTTTTGGTGGAGTGCAATACCTTCTCTATACACTATGTACAGTGTATAGAAAGTAAAAATGGTGGTGGTCCATTTTTTACATGGCTCTTGGATACAAAATTTCATAAATCAGGAAGACAGATATGTCAATTAGAATTCAGAAGAGTTATTGTCATTGCATATTTGACCAGGTATGCAAATGCACCTAAAACTAAAGAATGGCCATTCGATAGAGTACCTAATCATATAAGATTGAATGGACTTCATTGCCTGATTCCTCCAAAAAACGAATAAATGGCACTATTATTCTGAGGAGTCTTGCAACTCTTCTGCTTGTACAGAATGCATGAAATATATTGGTGGGATTTGCATCACCTGTTTTGTGAATCTTCACACAATTCCATATCTTCTAAATGTATTCCTAATAGAATTAATTAATATTAATTATAAATAAAAATTATGGTTTACAAGTAGTTACTTTATAATAATTATTTTCATACATAAATGAGAATGCAGAGAATAAAATACATAATTTTGCTGCCACAAAAACCTAGCAGTACCATATGGTATCTGGCTATAGATTAAAGCTGACAACCATGACATTCAAAAGACTTGCCCTATTGGCATCTATGTATCAAGAAATTCCTAATTCACATTAATTTTTCATTTTCAAAATTAGAAAAAAACATAAAAAAAAACCCAGCTTTCTTGGGTCAAACATGTTTAATGTATTGTTGTATTGTAATTTTATTATTATTGTATTGTAATCATCATCATCGTTGTTGTAGTTTTAAAACCATTAATGTTTATTCCTTTGAAATATGACTAAAACATACTTTAAGACTTTGTAATTTTATTATATGGCTTTGGCACTTTATCCCCCAAAGCTGGGTCTATGAAGAGCAGCTTTGCTTTTCAATGTTTGCTACTTCCTGTAGAAAATCACCTTGTTGCTCTCTGCAGTAAAGAATATGCTTTCATTGTAATTTTAGCCTTTAAAAGAGGAATGCAATCATATATCAGCCACTTGTTCCCAATTCAATCACTATTATTAATCAGCCTGACTTCATTGCATCCTGTTGCTCCAATACTGCAGAGGACCTAGCAAATATAATCCATATACCATGTAAATTGTTTTATTTATTCATATTATTTTGTATTATAACTATGAATAACTACAGCATAAACATGTTTAGCTTCTCTTGATAGTACTGAGAATTATTCTGAATCCTAATAGTTTAGTTTTATATAAATTCCAAAGGTGATTAAAATAAGAAAAACTGTATATAAGGTTTATAAATACATAAAAATAATTCTTATACTGTAATAAAATAAGAATTTTCTATCTACAAAATGAGATACAGTACTCTAAAATATATGATTTAAATTTTTGGGTGGAATCCAATATTTCCTCTACTTATGGTAAGTGCCCAGTAGAGAAAGTAAAAATTCACCAAGATGAGCTTTGTATTATTTTGTCAGTAAATGAATTAATTTTTCAGGGCAATAGCAGCTTCAGCTCCAATTTGGCAATTTCCAGGCTTGACACCTTGTGAAGCATTTTATCGTATTGTAACATCAGCTTACAATGCATCAGGAGAAGAATGTGCTGAATCTATAAGACATTCTTGGAAAGCACTTGACAATGTTACCCATACAGGTACAAATATTCAACTATTATCTTACTCTCATACACCTATGATGTGAATCTAACATATTTGTATCATACTACATAAGAAAAACAAAATTCATTTATTTTATAGGAGAATAAGAATTTCATTTTCTGAATTTTCCAATTAAATATATTTAAGAGAGCATAAAATACAACTGTCTATAGTTTTAAAAATAAGGAATGTTATTATCTTTGTATGTTTGTTTCTTAAATGAGGATTCTCTAAGTGTGCAACCATGTTTTTCCTTGTGTAGTGCTATGTTTTCTTTAACACATTTGAGTAACATCAATTAAACAAGGCATAAAACATGCACTTAGTTTCATAATATTACATTTCTGCTTATGTTGTTAATAAACTCTGGGTAATTATTGATTGTGTGACAAGAAACAAATACATGATGTCGTAAACACAATCTAATCATATGTAAGGGAGCAGGGTGTATAGTTGGCACTGAGGCACAGAGAGCAATAATTGTTGTACAAAATCTATGGAGTACAGGAAACTTCCATAATTTTGAACATTGATTTCATTGAGTATGAAGATCTAGAAGGTAGTGGAATATGATGCTTTTGTGTTGTTATTGACACTTCTGTGTTTTGTTGATTTTCATTCTACTCCCTCCCTTCTATAAAATGATACAGTGACGAGAATAATGCTCTGCTTCATTGCATAAGCACATCCTATTAGTTGACTGATGTGATTTGTGTACAGTATTGAAACTATCCTTCATACAGGCAGATGTTCACAGTGTATAGTGTACAACAAGCCACAAAAAGTAAACAGATATGGAGTTGCGTATAGAGGTCAATCAAGTGGGCACTCGTAGCATTTCAGGAGGAGCAAACAAACTACTAACCAAGTAAAATGTGGGTAGAAACTCCAAACCACAACAATTAACAGCCAAACGTTGTAGTGCCATTCTACAATTCCTACTCCAATTCAAGCAAAATGATACCTTAAAGAGTGGTGCCATTAAGAGAGCTGCAATGAAATTCCAAGTAACACCTTTAACTATTTCACACATTTGCTAAGGCACAGTATGAACAACAAATATTAAATGCTGATGTTAGGAGCTTGAAGAGCATGAAGTGCGGTCGCAAGCGCAAAGATTATTCTGCTAAATTGAACAAAATTGCAGACATCCCTATTCATAAACATGGAACTTTGTCTTCTCAATTGGAGTCCCACCAACAACTCGGTATAGGTATTTGATATAAGGCACAACATTCAAGAGAGTTTCATCCACAGAAAAACAACAAAATATAGCAAATTTGAATGCTTACAGTTTTGTTTGTCCATGGTAGAACCTGATGGGAAATTCAAGCCTGTGTATGACTACATGCACATCTATGAGAAGTGGTTTTATTTGACGAAAGTACAACAGACATACTACCTCACTGTGTATGAGGAGCCCCCTTTACGTCAATGTGAAAGTAAACACTTCATTAACGTCATGCTCATGGCAGCTATTGCATGACCCAAATGGGATGTGAGTAGACACCAATGGTTCAATGGTCGAACACATATTTGGCCATTCATTGATCCTGTGGCTGCAAAGAGAAACTAACAGATTACATGGCACCCTCATTGTACAACCCAAAACATCAGTTACACAAAACCATTGTCAGGCAATGCTGATTGGCAATGTCATTCCAGCAATACAGGGATAGTTTCCGAAGAATTGGAAGAAGAAACAATTGTCATCCAAATGCTCCAACGATGATCCGGTGATTCTTTCTGCAGCCAGGAAAGATGGGTGGAATATTTCCATTAAACGAAAGCCATCTAACAGCCTTGACTTTAATGTGCTTGATTCGGGGTTTTCAATTGTATTCAGCCCTTGTAATAACAGAAGAATCCTCAGACAGCTAACGAGGCATTTAACCATCTCAGCAAGGAAAAGCTGGATAATGTCTTCCTTACATTGCAACACTACAAGGAATACTGTATGATGCAACAGGGGAGCAACACGTACAAGATACCTCATATGGGAAAAGAGAGGCCACAGCGACAAGGCACATTCTCTCAGTCCCTTCATTGCAAACCAGAAGCAATAGAAACAGCACAACAAACACCTATCTAAAGTCCTATGTAACAGATTGTGTAGCAAAATGTAGCAGAAATTAACTACAGTATTCATCTTGTATCGTACCTGATGTACCAACAAACACCTATCTAAAGTCCTATGTAACAGATTGTGTAGCAAAATGTAGCAGAAATTAACTACAGTATTCATCTTGTATCGTACCTGATGTACCAACAAACACCTATCTAAAGTCCTATGTAACAGATTGTGTAGCAAAATGTAGCAGAAATTAACTACAGTATTCATCTTGTATCGTACCTGATGTACCAACAAACACCTATCTAAAGTCCTATGTAACAGATTGTGTAGCAAAATGTAGCAGAAATTAACTACAGTATTCATCTTGTATCGTACCTAATGTACTATCTTGTAGTAAATTGCTCTGTTGCTATTTGAAAAGCAATTCTGCTGTGATGTCTTCACTTTTCATATCAACCATTTTTGTGCATCTTTTAGTTCTCCTGATTTAATTTCTAATGCCTGTATTTACTTTTTTTTTTTTTTCTTTTTTTTTTTTTCTTAACTACATACAGAGTTCATTGGCAGAGAAAAGTAAAGGTGGTAAGGTTTTAGTTTAGTCTCTCCATTTTGTTTCTGAAGTCATTAATTGTTCTAAATCTTCATTACATACTTCCAGAAATTTAAAAGTTTAATGCAGCAGGAGCAACAACAACAATAATAATAATAACAATAATAACAACAATAATAATATCATAATTTTCACATTCTTATATGATCTGCATTTAAACCAGCTTGAGTGGGACAGGTTGGTTTCTATTTTAAGTAAATTAAATATATTTTATCATTGCCATCATCATCATCATCATTATTATTATTATTATTTGCTATTTATTTAATATTTTCAACAAAAGCATTACTTAATTGTTGATATGCTGGTTGGTCCCTTGGTTGCCCTGATTTGGTTGAAATATGATTAGACCTTCCTTGCACCATTGACTAAAAACTTCTTCAACCACTTGTTGCCACAAGATATCTGAAGCTCAAAGCTCTTGATCTAAATGCTAGAGCACTTATCACCAAATGCTCTTGTTTACAATTACAGATGCTGGAAAAGCATGGTTGTCTTCAAACTGGACCATGTGCAAGCCACTAAAGAATGATTCTGAAGTAATTTCTCTCAAAGGTTGGCTGATCAATGTATATGTTAATCTGGCAATGATTAATTATCCTTATGGTACAAACTTTTTAATGCCTGTTCCAGCAAATCCTGTATCTGTGAGTATACTAAGTTTCTTTCAAGTTAAACATTGCATTCTTCAAAAACAGAAGTAGTTCTTTGAAATTCAAAACACTCCCACACCCACACACATATACAGGGTTACTACAAAAGAAATAGACAACTTCAACTGCCTGTAAAACAAAAACTATTAGAGATAGCAACCTAATTATTTTGGAGGTATGTTAAGAAACTCTCAAAGTTTCGTTTGTTACTATTGGTAATGCTGTAGTGTTTTGTTTGTTGTTGCAGAAGCTGAAATGGAGGAAAATCCTGTGGAAAAGGCATACTGCGTGTTGGAATTTGCTAGAACGCAATCAGCAACTGTTGTCCAACGGCATTTTAGAACACGTTACCACAAAAATGAAATGATGCGCTCACAAAAGCCAGCATCGTCTTCATCATGTTGCAACATGTCGATGCAAAAGTCACGCCGTATGACCTTATCGTCTTGACTCAGAAACTGCAACATCTGTAATCTGTAAGGCATCATGTGCAGTCGCTTCCGCAAGATTTTCCATACAGTTTGCTGTGGAATTTGTAATTGCATGCTTGCCCTAGATGTCGATTTCTGTGGGCTTCTTATGTAGGCAGAACGAACACGTTCAACGTTTTCTTCCGAAACTCTTGGTCTTCCCGAGCTCTTCCCTTTGCACAAACATCCCGTTGTCTCGAATTTTCTATACCAGTCGTAGATTGACTGTCTAGTCAGTGGCGTTTTGTGGTAACGTGTTCTAAAATGTCGTTGTTTAACAGTTGCTGATTGCGTTCTAGCAAATTCCAACATGCAATATGCCTTTTCCACAGGATTTTCCGCCATTTTAGCTTCTGCAACAACAAACAAAACACTACAGTGTTACCAATAGTAACAAACAAAACTTTGAGAGTTTCTCAACATACCTCCAAAATAATTAGGTTGCTATCTCTAATAGTTTTTGTTTTACAGGCAGTTGAAGTTGTCTATTTCTTTTGTAGTAACCCTGTATATAGGTATATACTTTTTTAGGACGGAAAGTCTTTTACTTCTTTTATAATCATTTTCTATAACTGCTTTATGTAGTGTATAAAAGAAATTTCTGTTTTGAAAGGTGAAAATGTTTATTAAAATAAGGAAAAGTCAACAAAAATGGATTCTAAAACTTTACCTTCCATAATCAGGTAAGAAAGTTGGTAAAGAGTTCCAAATTAAAAACAGAAATTTTAATAATATCATGTCTATGTCGCTCAAGAGTAATAGGAAGGCTTTTATAACTAGCTGTTATTTTCTCTATTAACGCCTTAAATTATGTAAGAAAGTGTTACATTCCATTAAAAAAACAACTCCTATACAATTTTAGAAATTGCACACTTGTGACTTTAGGTTGTATATAAATTAAGCAATGAAAAATTTTACAATGTTATATAATTTTATGCTATTCTCACCAACATATATGCCACTGTCTTTCTCAAAACTGTACCAGGTAAATGACCTTGCAAAAAATGAAAAAACTCTGACCTTTTAGGAAGCCAAATGTGTTAACAAGGAATAAAAATAAAATATGCTCATAACATACCTACTCTTTTAATGTTCGGGGGTAAACACATGCTTAAGTTTTTAAGAAACTGTTTGCAGAAGAGTGAGCAGAGAAAGTAATGGAATAAAACACATAAGATTTTTCGGATATGTTCACCTACATAAGGCAAAAAAGTTATATGATACTCCACATAACTTCTACCACTATTCCGCAAACTATTCTTACGAAGTTTTATTGTTCTATTTACTTCTTATTGAGATAAACATTTGCATACAATGCTATTAATCAGATCATTACAGGTGCAATAATTAAGTAGAGTGACATGATAGTCAAATCCTTGGAGATCTAGTTGTTATATGATGGCTTTTGTATGGAGAGGGGGAAATAAAAGAAAAAATCTGATGCGTTCCATTCACATGACTTTCTCTACATCTCTGCAATAATTGTTCAAAGAGATTATGCTTGTATTTACTTCATGTTAATCAAGAAAAAATAGGCAGAAATAGTCTTATTACTTGTTTCCTTGTAAGTAGAAGTAAAACAGGGGAGTATTATAGGTTAAAGAGATAGTCAAAAGCAGGTTGCTATGTGACTGAAGTTCCTTTGTTTGTATGGACAGGAGTTGACAAATTCCTGTATGAGAAAAATAAGTTTTTCAAAGCTGAAACCAAAAACAAGGAATATCTCAAAAATGATTAACTCCACAAAAAAATGCTAAAAACATAAATTGTGTGTTTTAACGTGCTCTACATTTTTTTGTGTGGTAAGTTTTTTTCCATCTCTTACAGTTTAGCAGTTATGCAAAATTCCGTAAAATCCATGCTGTATAAAGTAGTCTTGAGAGGCTATTCCCAGAAAATTCAAGATATACATTTTATTTGACAGGTAAATATCTATAATATGCAACATTTTAATCGAAATCGTTAAGAGCCATTTTTGAGAAAATCAAAATTTTCGAAACAAAATCCATGTAGTTGGAGGTGGGGGGATTTTTTTGAAAATCTTTATGTTGCATTCTTGGGAGATACCAAACTTAAATACCAAGTTTGGTATTCAAAGTCTTTTCCTTTTTGAGCTATGCTGTCCACACACATGCACACGCACACACAGATCTCTTTTTAAAAATGCTTTTTTTGGACTCAGGGGGACCCAAAACATGTATTTCCGGTGAAATCTTGGTATCAAATTTCTGGGTGGAATGTCATAGCTTCTCTATACACTATTAACATGTGTACAGAAAGTAAAAAGAAAAGCAACTGAGCACTTGGAAAAAAGTATAACGTATTTGAAAATTCAAAAGATAACAAAAATTGTCTTAGAAATGGTTGTCACAAAAATTTGATATAAATTGACTTTTATGAGATCTACAGTTTTACTTTCTCCATACATATTATGCACATAGCAGGTAGAGGGGGTATTGCATTCCACCCAAAAATGTCATATCACAATTGCACTGGAAATATGTTTTGAGGTCCCCTAAGTCAAAGAAAAACATTTTTATAAAAAGGACTCATGTAGGCGTGTGTGTATGTGTGTGTTGTTCTTGTTTTGAAAATGTTGTTCTTCTCAAAAATTGCTCTAATGCTTTTTATTAAAATACTGCATATTAAAGATATTTACATTACAAATAAAATGTGCATCTTGAATTTCCTGGGAAAAGTCTCTGAAAATCTCTTCAATATGGATGAGTTTTTCATAACTGGGAAACTGCAAGAGATAGACAAAAACTTATTACACAAAAAACTTAGATCTTTCAAAACACAATTTATGTCATTTATATTTTTGGCATGGAGCCAACCATTTCAGATATATTCCTTCCTATTTGTTTAAATTTGGAAATGCTTATACTTTTCTCAAATGGGTAACCATCCATGTTTCTTTTGTTCTACTTCTGGCACATTTCAATGCCAATAGCATCGCAACAACTTTTTTGAGTATCACTTAGCCCAGTGTATTCCCTTGGTTCCCTTCTAATTTTAAGGAACTAAGTAATAAGACCCTTCTGCTAAGGTTTATCTTGTTTAGCATGGGGTGAAAAAAAGGATAATCTTTCATAAGAAGTTTATTTGTAGGACAGGTAGAGAAAGCCAAGTAAATAGAATGCATCAGATTTTTTGTTTGATAAGGTTTTATCTATCACTGATAATTTACCAGTTACAAAATGCAATATGTTTGAAGAGTAGTTCACAGTTTCTTCCCAGAAAATGCATATTATTTGTCAGACCAATATCTTAAATATATATTATATTTTAGTCAAAATTACTTAGAACTTTTTGAAAATATAAAAAAAAAATATAGTGAATAGATTATACATGCAAAGAATAGTTTGGGGTGAAAATCTTTGTGTTATTGTTCTTAGAAGATTCCAAACTTACCAAATTTGATATTTAATCCATTTTTTTTTTTTTTTTTTTTGCTCTGTCTCTCTGACATGTTTTTTGGGCTCAGGCATAGGCATGTGCAGATTTACTATAATAGGGAGGACAAAAAGAGTGAAGGATCTTTCCCAAAACAAATGTTGAAACGGTCCCTCTGAAAATTATATTCTATTATATATATTTTTTTTTATCCTATTCTATAGACTTCCTGTATACATTTCATGTATCCTAGGAAACAAAAAAATAAGTCTTTATTTCATTGTATATTATTTTAACTCCTTTGGCAGCTTGCCATTCTTTAAATAATGAAAATTCCTTGTTATATAAGTCCTTTGACTTGCCGTTATCACTCTAAGTACAGCTTTTTTAGCATAATCTAAAACTTCTTCAGGATTATCCACTTTAATTCATTTATTAATTTATTTGGTGCAGTTTAAACAACCAGAATTGAAAAGGTTTATTCCGGTGGGGTTACCCAGCAACGAACAGAGCACTGCCTATGTCACGACTAAAATTCAATTCCTTGTAATGAGGACTCTAACGCGCTTGTGTACTAAACATCCCACTCACAAATAATAGTCTATTTAAATCACTTATAATATAAATAACTACTATTTTGCTATCAAAACTCCTCTTCTTTTGTTGGTGGTAGCTTAACGTACTTTAACCTGAAGTATGTGTGAAATTATACTCAAATGATCTTAGAGTCCACGAAGCTTGCAGTTACTTGACATTAGTCTTCTGAAAATAAGGGAAAAAAAAACAAAGAAAAAAAAAATCCCCACACTGCCAAGGCGGGTTCAATCTTTTGTTTTTCAGAATGTGAATCTTCTAGTTTTCAACACATTAACAGCCTTAAAAAGTGCTTAACTAATTTACGTTATTTATTTAAACATTGCATTTAAAGTCACAATTGAATTTGGAGCAATATTTACTGGTTTTACAAAATCAACAACTGAAAAAAACAAAAAAAAAACATAAAAACTTAATAACTACTTGACTGTTAAAGAGACCATCCTTTTCTTCAATAATAGCCTCTGGACTGACATCTATTGCAAGCTTCTGTTCTATGAATGATAGTAATTAGTTCTCTGGACGTTCTTGGTTTATAGTAGATCTTAGTTTAGTTTGTAAACAAATGAAGCCAAGAGAATCCTCTCTCATAAGAACAGCTGGTAACTGGAAATTTAAAACATTTTCTCAGAACCCTTCTGACCAAGACATTCACATCCGCATGTATCTGTAGGCGACTATTGGGAATCAGGGTGGTGCATCAACATTATTTTGTCCAATCACCAATGAGTTGCAGTGACATCCCAATTTTCTAAGCATTCCATTCCAAACATCCCAAATGAACACACTCCCCACGTGTGTGTATTAATTTCAACATTTGTTTTACACTCATCTATTTTAATGCTATTCATTCTACAAATTTTCTATTTTGATTAATTTTATTTTAAAAAAAAGATGTTCCTAACTAATGGAAGGACCAAGGTCCCCCTGGTCCCTCACTTTTGCACACCTATGGGTTCAGGGGATTCCAAAATATGTATTTCTAGTGAAATATTCATATAAAAATTTTGAGCGGAATACAATATTCCTACCTGCTATAAATTGGTGACAAAGAAAATGAAAATATATTTTTAAACTTCAGGCTCAAACATTACTTAAAACAAAAAGGAATGTTAGGCTTCAAGGCTTAAAATATTCCCAAAGCTCCTTTATAAGGCTGTATAAGTATCCAGAATTAACATATATTGTGTTCCTGCAGTTTATATTATGAGAATATTTTATTTTAGCACTTCCACATGTCTGTCAGAAAGATACAGATTTCTTAAATATGGTGGTTGATTACTTCATGCATAACTAAGTCATTATACTATCCCTAAGTACCAATGTACCACTATATATTTTTCAGGTCGCATGCAGTGAGCTCAGAAATTCATCTTTAGCTCCAAAAGCTCTTCTAGCAGCTCTTGGCAGGGCACTGAATGTCTATACAAACTACACAGGCACTACTAAATGTCTAGACACCGCATCACAGGCAACAAGTGATCTGGGTGACCAGGGTTGGGGTTTTCAGGTAATAATGTTCCTATTAAAGAGATATTCATAGTTTTCTCTCCATAATTAAGAAAATTGTATGTGTATGTTTCTAGACAGGCTTGCAATATGAATTTTAAGTTGCACAACTTCTGCTTACAGAACACAAAAATTCAGGCATTAGTTCAAAATTTCTAGTTAAAAGATTACCTGGATGTCAATTTTTTTGTTTTGCTTTTTGGCTTTTTAGCCCTGTTGAATAATGTTTTACTTGTTTCATAATTTCCATAAAAAGTTAATTACTAATGATAAGTTTTCTATTTGTTTACTATGGTTTTATATTTAAAACAGTGCCTATGTTTATTTAAGTTTTCCCTATCTATGTCTTCTCAGGCATGTAAAAGGATCTGATTGATTTGCACACATTTTTCTTGGAAAATATATGATTATAGGCGATTTTATGTATATGTTGAGCCAAGTTGATTCTGCAATCTTTGGCTTCCTGAATTTATGGATGGTTCATGAATTCTGTGAATATGTTTTCTACTGTTTTCAAAAGATAGCTTGATGATGAGTATTTTATGCTTTTGTTTTCTGTTTGGTGGATTCTGTCTTAATTTGAAATCACATTTGCTGTTGTCTTCCCCGATATTGGTGTTAAAATAGCATAACTAGTAAAGCCATTAAATATTCCTGAAAGGCCTAGGACAAACAATTGGAGAAAATGAAATTTTTTTCTATAAATCCAAATCCTTAGATATCCTTCAACTATGAGGATTTTTCTTTAGATAATACCATTTTTTCTCAAAATGCATTTGCTAAATATGGTTGAAATTTGGTGACAGTATACAGTAGAGCCCCGATAATTCTCACCCCAGTATTTTAAAGTTTAGCATACTTCAAATTGGTCTTAAGAACACTCAAATTTTACATAAAACAAGAGTAAGATCCTGTTTTTATATGTTGTCAGCAAGGATGTTTTATGCACTTCCAAATGTGTTATATTTTGAGCTTACTCTCCATTTGCCTTGTACAACATGAGTTTGTATCTCACTTAGGATTTTTATTCATAATGACCAGAAATAACATTGGCCTCAGACTACTAATGCATGTTTATTACAGATTGACAGGAACTATTAGGTTTGGAGGAATGCACTTGCTCTTTCTTTGTCAACTCTTCACTAACTGGTTGAACTGTATAGTGCATACCATCCTTTCAGAAAAAATACTGTATTGGTTCAGTAATCCTTACTTAGTAATGGTGGTCATTAAAATATGCTTAAGTAAAAATACAGATTTTATTGCCGTAACAAACTGAACGTTGTTGTACACTACACTGTGTCCGTTAATTTTAAAGTGTTTTACTTGTGTGTTTCTTAATGTTTTAATTGTGTAAATTACTATAAGTAGTAGGAGTAAGAGAAAATGCAATACCGGAGGCTTTGAAAATGTAACTTATACTTTTGCAACTTGGAAATATTTGCATATATATACACATATAACACAGATATGAACTATGATACAGAGCCTTATTGCCCTATGTCAAAGGTGTCGCGGATCGTATTGGCAAGTTGCTGGAGAAATCAAATACAAAAACAATAAAAACCCACCAGAAAAATAAAACAGCAACTAAGATCGTCAAAGGACAGACAAGACCTGCTTTCAGTGCAAAGGATATACCATATACTGTGCAGCTGCGGCCAAGTTTATGTTGGCACTACTGATAGAAACATAAAAACTTGTATAAAAGAACACATAAGCAACTGTCGTCTTGGGCAAACAGAAAACTCACCAGTAACGGAGCATGCGTTCCTAATGGGCCATGACATTAAGTTCAAAGATACTGAAGTCCTAGCCAGCAGAGTATATTATCAAGCACGGTTGTACCGCGAGGCCATTGAAATTTACAAGCATAAAAAATAATTTTAACACAAAAAAGGAAACAACCTGCATACATAAAGCCTGGATTCATTGCTAGATGGAACTAAACCAAAACCCAGGCGACATGAGCCCAAGCCATACAAGGATTGGCCAACGGTTAACAAATAGGAGACACTGGGGGGGGGGGGGGGGGGGCGGATCGCTCTGGGATATATATAGCCGTAAAAACCTAAATGTATATATGAACTATATATTTTTTTCTTTATTTATCTTTTCAACCGTTATGTGCATATTAAGCTTTTATTTTAGATTTGCCTACTCATTTTCTGATACAGTTAAATCTCATTTATGCGTATATCAAGGGAACGAGGGAAGATTACTTGTAACTCAGAATTACTTACAACTGTGATTTTGATAATACATCGTACATATTAAAAATGGCAATACTGTGGGCCTATAAGTGCAAAATGTTACAAATAACAAAGATACTACGAAGAAAACATTATTCTGAACTTGGTCCTGCTTTAAAGAAATCAGTTTTTTTAGCTTGTTTCACCTTTATTGCACAAGTGCATAAACCTCATTTTGCACTTATTAATGAATTTAGAGCTTTTTCACTACCACTTTTAGCACTGATGTAACGCCTACACACATTTATTGCACTTAACACTTCACTCACCTTAGGTTATTTCAAGATTTGAGTTGTCATCCACATTACTGTCAGTGTGGCTTGAAGCTGGTCCACTTTCTTCATCACCACCACACATCAGCAATAATCTCCTTATCCTGTAGTTCCACATACACAGCTAGATTGTCATCAAAATGCACAGAGGTATCGAAATTTGCATCCTCCGATAGAGCTATCTCATTTATAGGCCATCACTACCATTATCACCACGATCAGAGACAACCTCTGTAAGACACCAGATTTAATAAAGCAGTGTTTGATTGTGGAGGATGACACCTGCTTCCAGGCAGCCGAAATAAAAAATGTCATGGCTTGTAGTGAGCTAATGGCGAGATTTTCATTTCCGGCATTTGAACCAGCATTTTTCTATAATGAGCTTTGAAATTTGCAATGATGCCCAAATCAAGTGACTGTAGACGTCTGGTACAGTTAGGAGGGAAAAACTCCCCTCGAACATTTTCCAAAATTATTTGATGTAGATGTCCATAAAAAGAAGGATCTTCTTCTGTTTGTTTTTCATTTTAATGCCAGTTTCTTTAATCATTCTTCGATTAAAATCATTGTCATCCAACACTTCCTATTGGATTCATATTCCGTAGGTTTTATTTTCACACCCTTAAAACTACTCGGATTCCTGGATTTTCCTATCACAAGTGGGAGAAGTTTGTCTGATCCGTCTGCATTGCTGGCAAGAAGAACTGTTACGCGAATTTTCTTTTCCTCCCTCCATGGCATGAGTCACCTTTTTCAGCTTATGCCTTGCTGGGAAGGAGATTGTAGAATAGGCCAGTCTCATCACAGTTGTAGATGTTTTGAGGCTGATAATCGCTTATTATTCCTAGTAGAACCTCTTTCTTCGAGTGTTGAACCGTGATGTCATTCACAAGATTCGAGTCACCGCAAACTCTTTTCCCTACGATTCCATGACGATCTTTAAATTGTTGCCACCATCCTGATGAAGCCTTGAAATCAGCCGTGTTCATTATCCTAGTTAAATCTATGCTTTTGCTTTCAGCATGTCGGCAGTTATTGGTAGAGCTGCAGGCCGTTTCTGCTAAACCATGTGAAAAGTGCCATTTCCAAATCAGCATATCTCCCTTTCTGCTGACGGCTCTGCACCCTATTTTAAAAACTCACCCAAAATAACATTTTTGTTACTGATGGTTATCCATAGCGTGGAGTAAGCAATTCCTAAGTCTGAAGCAATTTCTGTTCTGGTTTTGTGTGGATTAAACTCCACCTCTAGTATGAATTTCTAGCGCATAACATTTCCTTTTTCCGTTTTCTATGACTGATTAAAGGTAACTCAGAACTGAAAGACAAGCCGCTGTTGAACAATACACGCCAGATACTCAACATTTTTATCTTTACTTCTAATTTGTTGCTGCATTGTCGCGCTCTACCAGCAAACGTATTATTGTCTTTTGTTTCCGAGGCCGAAAGCCGCCCGCTCAGTTTGCGTCTTTGTCAACAGAGATGAGGAAAATACCCTCGAGTTTCTTTTAAGATAGTGTATGCCGTATGCACATTATAATTACGTGAAACTCTGTTGTATTTCACTGAAATTTAACGTATAACGAATTACGTAGAAATGCATTACGTATAAATAAGTTTCTGTTATGAGGTTTCTAAATCACTTTTTGTTGGGACCAACCAAAATTTACGTATAAATACGAATTACTTACAACTGGGTTATGTATAAAACAGGTTCAACTGTATTTCCTTATGATCCAAGTTGTTTATAAGGTAGCCTCAGTCTCAATTAATTCAAACTACTGGGTATCTACTCTATATATCAGTGCTGTATATCCATGTGCTATTTTTGTATAAGCTTCTAGGGCTTATGCCAGCATGGAATTAAAGTGCATTCATTCTTCACCAGTATCACCTTTTGTCCTGCTCTCATAATACATCAACCACCCTTTTATCATTGTCAAAATTAGTTTCAGGCAAAGCAGGTGGAAATCTGAAGAGTCAGATCTGAGCTGTAGTATAGATGGGGCAGAAATATGCAATGTATTTTGCTGATGTGTTCTTGGGTTCTTATACTATCAACTAACAGTAAGACTCAATTAGCTCTAGAAATGTTTCAGCAAGTTTGGCTTGACAAAAATCCAGCAGAGGTTTTGTTCCAGGATGATAAGCATGGCCTATCATAAGTCCAAGAATAAAACATGCATAGCCAAATTCTGTTGAACAATGCTTCTTCATCTATATATGTTGGTGGTTGGCGTTTAAGGGCACTCACCTACTAAGGTCATTAGCGCCCATATAAAATAAAATGGCAGGAAACACCAGATATTAAAAGCCAGAGAAAAATAAAAGATAAAATGCATCACTTATAGAACCAGGGTAAAAATACCTGTAGGATAAAGCCACGTGATGACAAGTGAAGTTAAAGGGCACTCAGCTACAAGGGTATGCGTGCCCTCGGAAAACTGTCCGGTAAAAGGTCGAATGAGTCAACTAAAAAATAAAATGCAAAGTAAACTCAAACTACACGGTGATAAATCGGTTAGGAGAAATAAAAATTACTAAACCCAATTACTCAGATTAAAAAACACTAAAAAAAGCTGAAAGACGTTCAGCTATTGCTCCATTATCAAAATGAAACCAATGCTAAATAGGTAATAGCTAAAAATCTAAAAACCTTGTTTACTGCATCATTGTCATCCATCAGGATCTGCGCAGGACTGACCGACAATTCCAGTGTTGCACGTAGATGTACAACATGATGAGCTGACAATGCTTCGCTACACAGCAGACAGAGAGGAGCAGGAATTCGTTTAAAAAGGTACCTATGAGTAAAATTGCAGTGGCTAAGAAGCAAATGAGCCAAAGTCATCTCCTCCCGGCGAGAGGAGATACATGGAGGTCCTTCACCTCCCTAAGTTAATTCCACGGAGAGCTGACCATTCTTCATTCCAGCGCAAAAGCACCGCTCGTAACATTACAAGCCAAAATTGTTCAGCAGCTACACAAATAATAGCCACCCTGAGTTCTTTGGTTGCCGTCGATGATGATGATGATGATGGTGTTTAAGGGCGCTCAACTGCCGAGGTCATAAGCGCCCTTATGATTAAAACTTGGCAATAGCCAGTAAGAAAATACCAAACAAAAAAGTAAACACAAATAAAAGAGCTAACACAGTTGAAACGGAAGTAACAGAAACGTCCAGCCCTCTAACCAGAGCTGGATATAAAACTCCATCTAAAATCAACACATTAAAACCAAAAGAGTTTAAAAAACCGCTATCACACTAAAACGTCAAGGTAAAAGAAAGTTTTGCCAAAAATTTAAAAACCCTGTCCACTGCTCTTGGGTCATCTGCCAGGACCTCAGCAAGAGAGGCCGGCATGCCCATAGATGACCGAATGTGTGCCAGGTGACCACACTCCAGCAACACATGACGAACTGTTTGTGCCTCCCCACAGAGCGCACAGACAGGAGCAGGTTCACGTTTAAAAAGGTAACTGTGAGTAAAAATACAGTGGCCAATTCTTAGCCGAGCTAGTACTACCTCCTCCCGGCGGAATAAACGAGAGGAGGTTACCCAGTTGACAGGGAGGTCCTTCACCTCTCGCAGCTTATTACTACGGAGAGCCGACCACTCCGCATGCCAAGTCGAAAAAACGGCTCTCCGTACAGCCACTCTAAAATCTTCTGCTGTTGAATGGGTAATCGTAACACTGGGCGCTGTGACTGCCGATTTCGCTGCCAAATCCGCCGTGTCATTCCCTGGCAAGCCAACGTGTCCAGGAATCCATGCG
This sequence comes from Hymenopus coronatus, assembly GCA_030762935.1. Classification (NCBI taxonomy): domain Eukaryota; kingdom Metazoa; phylum Arthropoda; class Insecta; order Mantodea; family Hymenopodidae; genus Hymenopus; species Hymenopus coronatus. Next base: position 47,828,012 of record CM060895.1, read on the forward strand.
CACTCCACATTAAAACCAGAAGCGTGCAAAATGTGGAGAACGTCCTGGATGCGCTGCACCAAAGGATGGTAATTGTACAGCTCACGAATGCTCTGAAGGGCACTAAGGGAATCACTAAGAATAAGGCAGTCACCTAATTTTCGACGTCGAATATACAGAAGGGCTTGATAAATAGCATATAGCTCGGCAGAATATATAGATGTGCAACTAGGCAAACCGTAAGTAGAAGTTGCGGTGCCAGTTACAAAGGCACATCCAACACCGTCGGGGCTCTTACTACCATCGGTGTAAATACAAATACGGCCACTGTATTTGGATAAAAATTCTAAAAAGCAACGACGAATACTATCAAGAGGCGTAACAGATTTCCCGTAGAGCGTCATCCCGAGATCGACATGGGAGGTAGCGCGTAACCAAGGGGGGTGTATACTCTCTCCCTTGGATAACAGCCGAGGAATGTCAACATGGTGCTGGCGTAGAAGCTCACGGAAACGAAAACCTGCTGGCCTGGGGCTCAGAGAGCGGAGGCAGTATCGCTCGTGCAGCTCAGGGGAGAAAAACGCGTGATAAGTTGGATGCCCAGGCATACACTTCAGCCCACAGCCATAATTAGCAAGCAGGACATCACGCCGACAACGCAGAGGAGGTTCTCCCGATTCGGCGTAGAGGCTAACAACTGGGCTCGTTGGTAAAGCTCCAACGGCCACACGGATGCCCTGGTTATGGACTGTGTCTAACCTTCTGAGCACTGAAGGTCGAGCTGAAGAATACACAATGCTGCCATAGTCCAACTTCGAACGAATCACAGCACGATAAAGACGGAGCCACTTAGTATCCGTAAAAGATTTAGAGAACGGTCACATCGTGCTCTAAGCTGTGCTATTTGTGGTGCCCAACAAAGTTTCCGATCGAAGATCAAACCAAGGAATCTCGCCTCGTCTGCGAAAGGAAGTAAATCTGGCCCGAGTCGAAGAGACGGCGGCATATGCCACTTACGGCGCCAGAAGTTAACGCAGACTGTCTTCTCAGCGGAGAAACGAAAACCGTGTTTCGAGCTCCATGCATAGAGATTGTCCAAACACCGCTGGAGACGGCGTTCCAAAAACGGTGTACGCTGAGAAGTACAGAAGATGGCAAAGTCGTCCACGAATAAACAGGAAGAGACACCTTGAGGCACACATAGTGATATGGAATTTATCGCAATAGCAAATAGAGTCACGCTGAGTACCGAGCCCTGCGGCACTCCGTTCTCTTGAATAAAATGGTTAGAAAAAACCGAACCCACCCTCACTCGAAAAACGCGGTCCCGCATAAACTCCTGAATGACCAACGGTAGGCGTCCACGTATGTTCCAGTTGTGCAGAGAACGCAATATTCCCGCCCGCCAACACGTGTCGTAGGCCTTCTCGAGGTCAAAAAATATCCCAACTGTGGGGCTGTTCTTAAGAAACCCGTCCATAATCTGAGTTGACAGAGAGACAAGGTGGTCAGCAGTTGAACGTCGTCGTCGAAAGCCACACTGGATGTTCGTCAGAAGATTGTGGGATTCCAGCCACCACACCAACCGTCCATTGATCATGCGTTCCATCACCTTGCAAACGCAACTGGTGAGGGAAATAGGACGGTAACTGGAAGGAAGATGGCGGTCCTTTCCAGGTTTAAGAATGGGTATGATGGTGGCCTCCCGCCACTTGTCTGGAAAAATGCCATCAATCCAGACACGATTATAGACCTCGAGTAGGAAATCTTTGCCATCAGGAGAGAGATGTTGCAACATTTGGACGTGGATAACATCTGGACCTGGTGCTGAGTGTCGTGAAGAGGAGAGTGCATTGTCTAGCTCTGCCAGGGTGAAAAGGCGATTATAATCCTCAAGGTTGCCAGAAAGAAACGAGAATTCTTGAGATTCCACCTGGTTCTTAACTGTAAGAAACTCAGGGGAATAGTTGCCTGAGCTAGACACCTCAGCGAAAGCACTGCCTAAAGTAATCGCCACGTCAAATGTATCAACAACAGCTCCGGTAGGTGTTTTGAGACCGGCGATGGGCATATGGTTCGGTTTCCCAGCCACACGTCTTAACTTATCCCATACGACAGAGGAAGGTGTATGTCGATTAAAGGAACCCACGAATTTATTCCATGACATCTTTTTGCTATCCTTAATAACCCGCCTAGAATGTGCACGCATCCGTTTATAGTGTATCAGGTTATCCAGTGTAGGAAAACGCTGGAAAACCCGTAGAGCTCGTCTGCGAGCGCGAATAGCATCCCGACAGTCAGCGGTCCACCAAGGTACCGGAAATCGACGGCTGTAGCCAGTCGAACGCGGAATGGATTGCTCAGCAGCAGAAAGAATGGTCCCTGTAAGATGTTCGACCAAGTGGTTCACAGAGTCGTGCTCTTCGTAGCTAAATTCAGCCAAGTGGGAGTACAGTTCCCAGCTGGCGTGGTCTAGGCGCCAACTAGGTAAACGGGTGGAACATACAACGGGTGTCAAGACACTAATACGACAAGGAAAGTGGTCACTAGAATGCAAATCCGAGATGATATTCCAGCATAAGGTGACTGCCAGCTGAGGGGAACAAATTGCAATGTCAATGTGTGAAAAACTATGAAATGCGTCAGATAGAAAGGTGGGCTCTCCGGTGTTCAAGAGAGCAAGATTCTGACTATCCAAGAAGTCTTTAAGTAGCGTACCTCTCGCACAAGCCCGAGGAGAGCCCCAAAGAGGGTGATGGGCATTCACGTCGCCTACCAATAAAAAGGGTGGTGGCAACTGCGAAATGAGGTGTTCTAAGTCGCTGTGCGAGAGGTTCGCAGATGGAGGCAAATAGATACTGCAAATGGTGAATGAAGCGGAGGGTAGCTTAATGCTGACAGCAACGGACTGGATTGCAGATTGTATGGGTACGGAGTTGGCAAAAATATCATCTCGGATAAGCATCATAGTGCCCCCATGTGCCGGGACACCGTCCTCCGGGGATAAATCACATCGTACGGAGGAGTACTGCCTGATGGTAACGGTGTCCTGTGGACGGAGCTTCGTCTCTTGTAAACATACAGCCAAGGGTTCATGCTGGCGCAGCAACAAGTCAAGCTCTGGCCGATGTGGTCGAATTCCGCGTATGTTCCAATGGAGGATAGCCATTGAGTATATTATGGGATAAGTTTCAAATCGAAAGACGCTTCTGCAGATTGGGATTAGCTGGTCGGTTCAATTTGTTCTTCTTAGGCGTTGGGCTAGTACTATTTTCAGGAGCACGATCCTGCCGTTTCCGCACTGTCCCTCTGGCAGTGGCGGCAGAATCCTCCTGGTCCATCTCCTCCACAAGGGAGGTCCCTTTTTCAAGAGCAGTTTTAGGTCCAAGTAGTTCGAACCGATTGGATGTGCTGATCGGCGAAGACGGCCGTCGCCGATTCACGCCCTCCTCCCCAGATGACCCTTCAGAGGAGGATACACGTGTGGAGTTGCGTGAACTTTTCTTACCTTTAGATGACTTGGTAATAGATTGCACATTGTCTTTCAAGAAGTCTTGTCGTACATACTTGGTCTTAAACTGTTTTTTCCGGGGCAGAAGACGTCGTGAATTTACCAACTTTAGTTCCAGAGGTCGAGGCTTTCGGTGACAACTGTGATGATGATGATGATGGTGTTTAAGGGCGCTCAACTGCCGAGGTCATAAGCGCCCTTACGATTAAAACTTGGCAATAGCCAGTAAGAAAATACCAAACAAAAAAGTAAACACAAATAAAAGAGCTAACACAGTTGAAACGGAAGTAACAGAAACGTCCAGCCCTCTAACCAGAGCTGGATATAAAACTCCATCTAAAATCAACACATTAAAACCAAAAGAGTTTAAAAAAACCGCTATCACACTAAAACCTCAAGGTAAAAGAAAGTTTTGCTAAAAATTTAAAAACCCTCTCCACTGCTCTTGGGTCATCTGCCAGGACCTCGGCAAGAGAGGCCGGCATGCCCATAGATGACCGAATGTGTGCCAGGTGACCACACTCCAGCAACACATGACGAACTGTCTGTGCCTCCCCACAGAGCGCACAGACAGGAGCAGGTTCACGTTTAAAAAGGTAACTGTGAGTAAAAATACAGTGGCCAATTCTTAGCCGAGCTAGTACTACCTCCTCCCGGCGGAATAAACGAGAGGAGGTTACCCAGTTGACAGGGAGGTCCTTCACCTCTCGCAGCTTATTACCACGGAGAGCCGACCACTCCGCATGCCAAGTCGAAAAAACGGCTCTCCGTACAGCCACTCTAAAATCTTCTGCTGTTGAATGGGTAATCGTAACACTGGGCGCTGTGACTGCCGATTTCGCTGCCAAATCCGCCGTGTCATTCCCTGGCAAGCCAACGTGTCCAGGAATCCATGCGCACTCCACATTAAAGCCAGAAGCGTGCAAAATGTGGAGAACGTCCTGGATGCGCTGCACCAAAGGATGGTAATTGTACAGCTCACGAATGCTCTGAAGGGCACTAAGGGAATCACTAAGAATAAGGCAGTCACCTAATTTTCGACGTCGAATATACAGAAGGGCTTGATAAATAGCATATAGCTCGGCAGAATATATAGATGTGCAACTAGGCAAACCGTAAGTAGAAGTTGCGGTGCCAGTTACAAAGGCACATCCAACACCGTCGGGGCTCTTACTACCATCGGTGTAAATACAAATACGGCCACTGTATTTGGATAAAAATTCTAAAAAGCAACGACGAATACTATCAAGAGGCGTAACAGATTTCCCGTAGAGCGTCATCCCGAGATCGACATGGGAGGTAGCGCGTAACCAAGGGGGGTGTATACTCTCTCCCTTGGATAACAGCCGAGGAATGTCAACATGGTGCTGGCGTAGAAGCTCACGGAAACGAAAACCTGCTGGCCTGGGGCTCAGAGAGCGGAGGCAGTATCGCTCGTGCAGCTCAGGGGAGAAAAACGCGTGATAAGTTGGATGCCCAGGCATACACTTCAGCCCACAGCCATAGTTAGCAAGCAGGACATCACGCCGACAACGCAGAGGAGGTTCTCCCGATTCGGCGTAGAGGCTAACAACTGGGCTCGTTGGAAAAGCTCCAACGGCCACACGGATGCCCTGGTTATGGACTGTGTCTAACCTTCTGAGCACTGAAGGTCGAGCTGAAGAATACACAATGCTGCCATAGTCCAACTTCGAACGAATCACAGCACGATAAAGACGGAGCAATGTCGTCCGATCCGCACCCCAAGACTTGCCACTTAGTATCCGTAAAAGATTTAGAGAACGGTCACATCGTGCTCTAAGCTGTGCTATTTGTGGTGCCCAACAAAGTTTCCGATCGAAGATCAAACCAAGGAATCTCGCCTCGTCTGCGAAAGGAAGTAAATCTGGCCCGAGTCGAAGAGACGGCGGCATATGCCACTTACGGCGCCAGAAGTTAACGCAGACTGTCTTCTCAGCGGAGAAACGAAAACCGTGTTTCGAGCTCCATGCATAGAGATTGTCCAAACACCGCTGGAGACGGCGTTCCAAAAACGGTGTACGCTGAGAAGTACAGAAGATGGCAAAGTCGTCCACGAATAAACAGGAAGAGACACCTTGAGGCACACATAGTGATATGGAATTTATCGCAATAGCAAATAGAGTCACGCTGAGTACCGAGCCCTGCGGCACTCCGTTCTCTTGAATAAAATGGTTAGAAAAAACCGAACCCACCCTCACTCGAAAAACGCGGTCCCGCATAAACTCCTGAATGACCGACGGTAGGCGTCCACGTATGTTCCAGTTGTGCAGAGAACGCAATATTCCCGCCCGCCAACACGTGTCGTAGGCCTTCTCGAGGTCAAAAAATATCCCAACTGTGGGGCTGTTCTTAAGAAACCCGTCCATAATCTGAGTTGACAGAGAGACAAGGTGGTCAGCAGTTGAACGTCGTCGTCGAAAGCCACACTGGATGTTCGTCAGAAGATTGTGGGATTCCAGCCACCACACCAACCGTCCATTTATCATGCGTTCCATCACCTTGCAAACGCAACTGGTGAGGGAAATAGGACGGTAACTGGAAGGAAGATGGCGGTCCTTTCCAGGTTTAAGAATGGGTATGATGGTGGCCTCCCGCCACTTGTCTGGAAAAATGCCATCAACCCAGACACGATTATAGACCTCGAGTAGGAAATCTTTGCCATCAGGAGAGAGATGTTGCAACATTTGGACGTGGATACCATCTGGACCTGGTGCTGAGTGTCGTGAAGAGGAGAGTGCATTGTCTAGCTCTGCCAGGGTGAAAAGGCGATTATAATCCTCAAGGTTGCCAGAAAGAAACGAGAATTCTTGAGATTCCACCTGGTTCTTAACTGTAAGAAACTCAGGGGAATAGTTGCCTGAGCTAGACACCTGAGCGAAAGCACTGCCTAAAGTATTCGCCACGTCAAATGTATCAACAACAGCTCCGGTAGGTGTTTTGAGACCGGCGATGGGCATATGGTTCGGTTTCCCAGCCACACGTCTTAACTTATCCCATACGACAGAGGAAGGTGTATGTCGATTAAAGGAACCCACGAATTTATTCCATGACATCTTTTTGCTATCCTTAATAACCCGCCTAGAATGTGCACGCATCCGTTTATAGTGTATCAGGTTATCCAGTGTAGGAAAACGCTGGAAAACCCGTAGAGCTCGTCTGCGAGCGCGAATAGCATCCCGACAGTCATCGGTCCACCAAGGTACCGGAAATCGACGGCTGTAGCCAGTCGAACGCGGAATGGATTGCTCAGCAGCAGAAAGAATGGTGCCTGTAAGATGTTCGACCAAGTGGTTCACAGAGTCGTGCTCTTCGTAGCTAAATTCAGCCAAGTGGGAGTACAGTTCCCAGCTGGCGTGGTCTAGGCGCCAACTAGGTAAACGGGTGGAACATACAACGGGTGTCAAGACACTAATACGACAAGGAAAGTGGTCACTAGAATGCAAATCCGAGATGATATTCCAGCATAAGGTGACTGCCAGCTGAGGGGAACAAATTGCAATGTCAATGTGTGAAAAACTATGAAATGCGTCAGATAGAAAGGTGGGCTCTCCGGTGTTCAAGAGAGCAAGATTCTGATTATCCAAGAAATCTTTAAGTAGCGTACCTCTCGCACAAGCCCGAGGAGAGCCCCAAAGAGGGTGATGGGCATTCACGTCGCCTACCAATAAAAAGGGTGGTGGCAACTGCGAAATGAGGTGTTCTAAGTCGCTGTGCGAGAGGTCCGCAGATGGAGGCAAATAGATACTGCAAATGGTGAATGAAGCGGAGGGTAGCTTAATGCTGACTGCAACGGACTGGATTGCAGATTGTATGGGTACGGAGTTGGCAAAAATATCATCTCGAATAAGCATCATAGTGCCCCCATGTGCCGGGACACCGTCCTCCGGGGATAAATCACATCGTACGGAGGAGTACTGCCTGATGGTAACGGTGTCCTGTGGACGGAGCTTCGTCTCTTGTAAACATACAGCCAAGGGTTCATGCTGGCGCAGCAACAAGTCAAGCTCTGGTCGATGTGGTCGAATTCCGCGTATGTTCCAATGGAGGATAGCCATTGAGTATATTATGGGATAAGTTTCAAATCGAAAGACGCTTCTGCAGATTGGGATTAGCTGGTCGGTTCAATTTGTTCTTCTTAGGCGTTGGGCTGGTACTATTTTCAGGAGCACGATCCTGCCGTTTCCGCACTGTCCCTCTGGCAGTGGCGGCAGAATCCTCCTGGTCCATCTCCTCCACAAGGGAGGTCCCTTTTTCAAGAGCAGTTTTCGGTCCAAGTAGTTCGAACCGATTGGATGTGCTGATCGGCGAAGACGGCCGTCGCCGATTCACGCCCTCCTCCCCAGATGACCCTTCAGAGGAGGATACACGTGTGGAGTTGCGTGAACTTTTCTTACCTTTAGATGACTTGGTAATAGATTGCACATTTTCTTTCAAAAAGTCTTGTCGTACATACTTGGTCTTAAACTGTCTTTCTGGGGCAGAAGACGTCGTGAATTTAATAGCTTTAGTTCCGGAGGTCGAGGCTTTCGGTGACAACTGTGCAGGACTATTCTGTAAGCTGGCGGATTTGGCAGATGTTGATACCAACTTGGGTGTAGGTGCCGAAGGCTTTGGCAGCGCTTGGGCTAAAATAACCTTTTCCGCAATTGTAGCCCCGTTCATATCGCCGGTCTGTGTTGCGATTTCCCGACGCGGTACCGGTTTAGCTGCAACTGAGCTATAGGTACCGGACCTCGGGGCAGAGGGTTGGCGGAGTCGCAGGAGCTTCCGGGCTTCCAAGAAGGACACCTTCTCTTTCACCCGTATCTCCTGGATCGCTCGTTCCTCTGCAAAACGGGGGCAGTCTCGGGAACTAGATGGGTGTTCACCGTTACAGTTCACACACGATGGAGCTGAAGCACAAGCCCCATCGTGGGAGGTGTCACCGCAGTGGACGCAGGTGGACTTGCCGGTACACAACTCACTAGTGTGACCAAAACGTTGGCATTTAAAGCACCTCAGCGGATTGGGTATATAAGGCCTAACTTCGATGGCTTCATACCCTGCTCTAATCTTTTGAGGCAGATCAACCCGATCAAAAGTAAGAAACAGGGTACGAGTAGGCAGGAATTCACCGTTGATCTTACGTTGTACCCGATAAACAGCTGAGACACCCTGAGTCGCAAGATTTTCTTGGATCTCCTCAATGGACAAACCGTCCAACGCGCGTGTTGTTACTACACCGCGGGAGGAGTTCAGCGACTTGTGCACCTCGACCTTCACTGGATAGCTGGCTAACGTGGTGGCTTTAAGTATCCTTGCAGCTTGCGAGGCGGAGTTGGCTTCGACAAGAAGTGTACCGTTACGAGCTCGAACGCAAGATTTGACCGGACCAGCAATGGCATCGAGACCCTTTTGGATAGTAAAAGGGCTCACCGTAAGGAACTTCTTACCTTCCTCTGTCCTATGAATAACCAAGTAGCGAGGACCACATGACTCGACTACTTCCTTTCCAACGTTTGCATTTAAAATAAGGGGTTTTGGTTTTGGTGCCATAAAAAAATGGTATAAATTCATCCCCCAGTGCTCCCCACCCACCACGGAGCCCAACGAGGGGTCACCCCACTGGGGTGACAGGGCTACACAGGGGATATAGCGGGCTCGCCGTCCCACTCACCCTGGAGTTCGGTGTAATACCTAGTCCTGGCCGATTGACTAGGGGTGGGTTAGTCCCTAGCCTCCCGTTTAGGCAAATCAGAAACCAAAGCGGTGTATTAGGTTGCGCACCCTCCCCAGTTACTGAAAGACAGAAGCCCAGGCTCAGGTACGCAACCCTCAACCAACCAGGATATTCCTCTTCACCGACAGCGAACATAGAGAATGGCTCAGTATATGACATACAGCTCTGTAGTAAAAATCTGAAGTGTTCCATTCACATGACTTTCTCTACATCTCTGATAATGATAATGGTGTTGAAGGGCGCTCAACTGCCGAGGTCATAAGCGCCCTTATGATTAAAACTTGGCAATAGGCAGTAAGAAAATACCATTGCAAGGAAAAAAAAAAGGTAAACACAAGTAAAAGAGCTAACAGAGTTGAAACACAAGTAACAGAACTGTCCAGCCCTCTAACCAGAGCTGGGTATAAAACTCCATCTAAAACCAACACATTAAAACCAAAAGAGTTTAAAAAAAAACTGCTATCACACTAAAACTTCAAGGTAAAAGAAATTTTTGCTAACAATTTAAAAACCCTTTCCACTGCTCTTGGGTCATCTGCCAGGACCTCAGCAAGAGAGGCCGGCATGCCTGCCCATAGATGACCGAATGTGTGCCAGGTGACCAAACTCCAGCAACACATGACGAACTGTCTGTGCCTCCCCACAGAGCGCACAGACAGGAGCAGGTTCACGTTTAAAAAGGTAACTGTGAGTAAAACTACAGTGGCTAGTATTACCTCCTCCCGGCGGAATAAACGAGAGGAGGTTACCCAGTTGACAGGGAGGTCCTTCACCTCTCGCAGCTTATTACCACGGAGAGCCGACCACTCCGCATGCCAAGTCGAAAAAACGGCTCTCCGTACAGCCACTCTAAAATCTTCTGCTGTTGAATGGGTAATCGTAACACTGGGCGCTGTGACTGCCGATTTCGCTGCCAAATCCGACGTGTCATTCCCTGACAAGCGAACGTGTCCAGGAATCCATGCGCACTCCACATTAAAACTAGAAGCGTGCAAAATGTGGAGAACGTCCTGAATGCGCTGCACCAAAGGATGGTAATTGTACAGCTCACGAATGCTCTGAAGGGCACTAAGGGAATCACTAAGAATAAGGCAGTCACCTAATTTTCGACGTCGAATATACAGAAGGGCTTAATAAATAGCATATAGCTCGGCAGAATATATAAATGTGCAACTAGGCAAACCGTAAGTAGAAGTTGCGGTGCCAGTGACAAAGGCACATCCAACACCGTCGGGGCTCTTACTGTTGGAAAAGCTCCAACGGCCACACGGATGCCCTGGTTATGGACTGTGTCTAACCTTCTGAGCACTGAAGGTCGGGCTGAAGAATACACAATGTTGCCATAGTCCAACTTCGAACGAATCACAGCACGATAAAGACGGAGCAATGCCGTCCGATCCGCACCCCAAGATTTGCCACTTAGTATCCGTAAAAGATTTAGAGAACGGTCACATCGTGCTCTAAGCTGTGCTATTTGTGGTGCCCAACAAAGTTTCCGATCGAAGATCAAACCAAGGAATCTCGCCTCGTCTGCGAAAGGAAGTAAATCTGGCCCGAGTCGAAGAGACGGCGGCATTTGCCACTTACGGCGCCAGAAGTTAACGCAGACTGTCTTCTCAGCGGAGAAACGAAAACCGTGTTTCGAGCTCCAAGCATAGAGATTGTCAAATACAAAAAGAATATAAACCCACCAGATTAGTAAAACAGCAACTAAGATCGTCAAAGGACAGACAAGACCTGCTTTCAGTGCAAAGGATATACCATATACTGTGCAGCTGCGGCCAAGTTTATGTTGACACTACTAAGTGCAGCATAAAAACTCGTATAAAAGAACACATAAGCAACTGTCGTCTTGGGCAAACAGAAAACTCAGCAGTAACGGAGCATGCGTTCCTAATGGGCCATGACATTAAGTTCGAAGATACTGAAGTCCTAGCCAGCAGAGTATATTATCAAGTACGGTTGTACCGATGGGCCGTTGAAATTTACAAGCATAAAAAATAATTTTAACAGAAAAAAGGAAACAACCCGCATACATAAAGCCTGGATTCATTGCTAGATGGAACTAAACCAAAACCCAGTCGACACGAGCCCAAGCCATACAAGGATTGGCCAACGGTTAGCAAATAGGAGACACGGGGGGCGGATCGCTCTGGGCTATATATAGCCGTAAAAACCTAAATGTATATATGAACTATATTTCTTTTTTATTTATTTATCTTTTCAACCGTTATGTGCTAATTAAGCTTTTATTTTAGATTTGCCTACTCATTTTCTGATCAGTTAAATCTCATGTATGCGTATATCAAGGGAACGAGGGAAGATTACTTGTAACTCAGAATTACTTACAACTGTGATTTTGATAATACATCGTACATATTAAAAAAGGCAATACTGTGGAACTATAAGTGCAACATGTTACAAACAACAAAGATACTACGAAGAAAACATTATTCTGAACTTGGTCCTGCTTTAAAGAAATCAGTTTTTTTAGCTTGTTTCACCTTTATTGCACAAGTGCATAAACCTCATTTTGCAAACTTATTAATGAATTTAGAGCTTTTTCACTACCACTTTTAGCACTGATGTAACGCCTACACACATTTATTGCACTTAACACTTCACTCACCTTAGGTTATTTCAAGATTTGAGTTGTCATCCACATTACTGTCAGTGTGGCTTGAAGCTGGTCCACTTTCTTCATCACCACCACACATCAGCAATAATCTCCTTATCCTGTAGTTCCACATACACAGCTAGATTGACATCAAAATGCACAGAGGTATCGAAATTTGCATCCTCCGATAGAGCTATCTCATTTATAGGCCATCACTACCATTATCACCACGATCAGAGACAACCTCTGTAAGACACCAGATTTAATAAAGCAGTGTTTGATTGTGGAGGATGACACCTGCTTCCAGGCAGCCGAAATAAATGTCATGGCTTGTAGTGAGCTAATGGCGAGATTTTCATTTCCGGCATTTGAACCAGCATTTTTCTATAATGAGCTTTGAAATTTGCAATGATGCCCAAATCAAGTGACTGTAGACGTCTGGTACAGTTAGGAGGGAAAAACTCCCCTCGAACATTTTCCAAAATTATTTGATGTAGATGTCCATAAAAAGAAGGATCTTCTTCTGCTTGTTTTTCATTTTAATGCCAGTTTCTTTAATCACTCTTCGATTAAAATCATTGTCATCCAACACTTCCTATTGGATTCCTATTCCGTAGGTTTTATTTTTACACCCTTAAAACACCTCGGATTCCTGGATTTTCCTATCACAAGTGGGAGAAGTTTGTCTGATCCGTCTGCATTGGTGGCAAGAAGAACTGTTACGCGAATTTTACTTTTCCTCCCTCCATGGCATGAGTCACCTTTTTCAGCTTGTGCCTTGCTGGGAAGGAGATTGTAGAATAGGCCAGTCTCATCACAGTTGTAGATGTTTTGAGGCTGATAATCGCTTATTATTCCTAGTAGAACCTCTTTCTTCGAGTGTTGAACCGTGATGTCATTCACAAGATTCGAGTCACCGCAAACCCTTTTCCCTACGATTCCATGACGATCTTTAAATTGTTGCCACCATCCTGATGAAGCCTTGAAATCAACCGTGTTCATTATTCTAGTTAAATCTATGCTTTTGCTTTCAGCATGTCGTCACTGATTGGTAGAGCTGCAGCAAGTTTCTGCTGGAACCATGTGAAAAGTGCCATTTCCAAATCAGCATATCTCCCTTTCTGCTGACGGCTCTGCATCCTATTTTAAAAACTCACACAAAATAACATTTTTGTTACTGATGATTATCCATAGCGTGGAGTAAGCAATTCCTAAGTCTGAAGCAATTTCTGTTCTGGTTTTGTGTGGATTAAGCTCCACCTCTAGTATGAATTTCTAGCGCATAACATTTCCTTTTTCCGTTTTCTATGACTGATTAAAAGTAACTCAGAACTGAAAGACAAGCCGCTGTTTAACAATACACGCCAGATACTGAACATTTTTATCTTTACTTCTAATTTGTTGCTGCATTGTCGCGCTCTACCAGCAAACGTATTATTGTCTTTTGTTTCCGAGGCCGAAAGCCGCCCGCTCAGTTTGCGTCTTTGTCAACAGAGATAAGGAAAATACCCTCGAGTTTCTTTTAAGATAGTGTATGCCGTATGCACATTATAATTACGTGAAACTCTGTTGTATTTCACTGAAATTTAACGTATAAACGAATTACGTAGAAATGCATTACGTATAAATAAGTTTCTGTTATGAGGTTTCTAAATCACATTTTGTTGGGACCAACCAAAATTTATGTATAAATACGAATTACTTACAACTGGGTTATGTATAAAACAGGTTCAACTGTATTTCCTTATGATCCAAGTTGTTTATAATTTGAGGTAGCCTCAGTCCCAATTAGTTCAAACTACTGGGTATCTACTGTATATCAGTGCTGTATATCCATGTGCTATTTTTGCATAAGCTTCTAGGGCTTATGCCAGCATGGAATTAAAGTGCATTCATTCTTCACCAGTATCACCTTTTGTCCTGCTCTCATAATACATCAACCACCCTTTTATCATTGTCAAAATGAGTTTCAGGCAAAGCAGGTGGAAATCTGAAGAGTCAGATCTGAGCTGTAGTATAGATGGGGCAGCAATATGCAATGTATTTTGCTGATGTGTTCTTGGGTTCTTATACTATCAACTAACAGTAAGACTCAATTAGCTCTAGAAATGTTTCAGCAAGTTTGGCTTGACAAAAATCCAGCAGAGGTTTTGTTCCAGGATGATAAGCATGGCCTATCATAAGTCCAAGAATAAAACATGCATAGCCAAATTCTGTTGAACAATGCTTCTTCATCTATATATGTTGGTGGTTGGCGTTTAAGGGCACTCACCTACTAAGGTCATTAGCGCCCATATAAAATAAAATGGCAGGAAACACCAGATATTAAAAGCCAGAGAAAAATAAAAGATAAAATGCATCACTTATAGAACCAGGGTAAAAATACCTGTAGGATAAAGCCACGTGATGACAAGTGAAGTTAAAGGGCACTCAGCTACAAGGGTATGCGTGCCCTCGGAAAACTGTCCGGTAAAAGGACGAATGAGTCAACTAAAAAATAAAATGCAAAGTAAACTCAAACTACACGGTGATAAATCGGTTAGGAGAAATAAAAATTACTAAACCCAATTACTCAGATTAAAAAACACTAAAAAAAGCTGAAAGACGTTCAGCTATTGCTCCATTATCAAAATGAAACCAATGCTAAATAGGTAATGGCTAAAAATCTAAAAACCTTGTTTACTGCATCATTGTCATCCATGAGGATCTGCGCAAGACTGACCGACAATTCCAGTGTTGCACGTAGATGTACAACATGATGAGCTGACAATGCTTCGCTACACAGCAGACAGAGAGGAGCAGGAATTCGTTTAAAAAGGTACCTATGAGTAAAATTGCAGTGGCTAAGAAGCAAATGAGCCAAAGTCATCTCCTCCCGGCGAGAGGAGATACATGGAGGTCCTTCACCTCCCTAAGTTAATTCCACGGAGAGCTGACCATTCTTCATTCCAGCGCAAAAGCACCGCTCGTAACATTACAAGCCAAAATTGTTCAGCAGCTACACAAATAATAGCCACCCTGAGTTCTTTGGTTGCCGTCTTTGCTGCCAAATCCACCAGTTTGTTTCTCGTCAACTCAACGTGTTCAGGAATCCATGCATACTCCACATTAACACCAGAATCGTGTAAAAGGTAGAGGGCATCCTGGATTCCCTGCAAGGGGGGATGCTAATTGTAGAGCGCACATACGCTCTGAAGAGCAACAAGGAGATCACTCGTGATATGTGACAGCGAACATAGAGAATGGCTCAGTATATGACATACAGCTCTGTAGTAAAAATCTGAAGTGTTCCATTCACATGACTTTCTCTACATCTCTGATAATGATAATGGTGTTGAAGGGCGCTCAACTGCCGAGGTCATAAGCGCCCTTATGATTAAAACTTGGCAATAGGCAGTAAGAAAATACCATTGCAAGGGAAAAAAAAGGTAAACACAAGTAAAAGAGCTAACAGAGTTGAAACACAAGTAACAGAACTGTCCAGCCCTCTAACCAGAGCTGGGTATAAAACTCCATCTAAAACCAACACATTAAAACCAAAAGAGTTTAAAAAAAAACTGCTATCACACTAAAACTTCAAGGTAAAAGAAATTTTTGCTAACAATTTAAAAACCCTTTCCACTGCTCTTGGGTCATCTTCCAGGACCTCAGCAAGAGAGGCCGGCATGCCCATAGATGACCGAATGTGTGCCAGGTGACCAAACTCCAGCAACACATGACGAACTGTCTGTGCCTCCCCACAGAGCGCACAGACAGGAGCAGGTTCACGTTTAAAAAGGTAACTGAGAGTAAAACTACAGTGGCTAGTACTACCTCCTCACGGCGGAATAAACGAGAGGAGGTTACCCAGTTGACAGGGAGGTCCTTCACCTCTCGCAGCTTATTACCACGGAGAGCCGACCACTCCGCATGCCAAGTCGAAAAAACGGCTCTCCGTACAGCCACTCTAAAATCTTCTGCTGTTGAATGGGTAATCGTAACACTGGGCGCTGTGGTTGCCGATTTCGCTGCCAAATCCGACGTGTCATTCCCTGACAAGCCAACGTGTCCAGGAATCCATGCGCACTCCACATTAAAACCAGAAGCGTGCAAAATGTGGAGAACGTCCTGGATGCGCTGCACCAAAGGTTGGTAATTGTACAGCTCACGAATGCTCTGAAGGGCACTAAGGGAATCACTATGAATAAGGCAGTCACCTAATTTTCTACGTCGAATATACAGAAGGGCTTAATAAATAGCATATAGCTCGGTAGAATATATAAATGTGCAACTAGGCAAACCGTAAGCAGAAGTTGCGGTGCCAGTGACAAAGGCACATCCAACACCGTCGGGGCTCTTACTGTTGGAAAAGCTCCAACGGCCACACGGATGCCCTGGTTATGGACTGTGTCTAACCTTCTGAGCACTGAAGGTCGGGCTGAAGAATACACAATGCTGCCATAGTCCAACTTCGAACGAATCACAGCACGGTAAAGACGGAGCAATGCCGTCCGATCCGCACCCCAAGATTTGCCACTTAGTATCCGTAAAAGATTTAGAGAACGGTCACATCGTGCTCTAAGCTGTGCTATTTGTGGTGCCCAACAAAGTTTCCGATCGAAGATCAAACCAAGGAATCTCGCCTCGTCTGCGAAAGGAAGTAAATCTGGCCCGAGTCGAAGAGACGGCGGCATTTGCCACTTACGGCGCCAGAAGTTAACACAGACTGTCTTCTCAGCGGAGAAACGAAAACCGTGTTTCGAGCTCCAAGCATAGAGATTGTCAAATACAAAAAGAATATAAACCCACCAGAAAGTAAAACAGCAACTAAGATCGTCAAAGGACAGACAAGACCTGCTTTCAGTGCAAAGGATATACCATATACTGTGCAGCTGCGGCCAAGTTTATGTTGACACTACTAAGTGCAGCATAAAAACTCGTATAAAAGAACACATAAGCAACTGTCGTCTTGGGCAAACAGAAAACTCAGCAGTAACGGAGCATGCGTTCCTAATGGGCCATGACATTAAGTTCGAAGATACTGAAGTCCTAGCCAGCAGAGTATATTATCAAGTACGGTTGTACCGCAAGGCCGTTGAAATTTACAAGCATAAAAAATAATTTTAACAGAAAAAGGGAAACAACCCGCATACATAAAGCCTGGATTCATTGCTAGATGGAACTAAACCAAAACCCAGTCGACACGAGCCCAAGCCATACAAGGATTGGCCAACGGTTAGCAAATAGGAGACACGGGGGGCGGATCGCTCTGGGCTATATATAGCCGTAAAAACCTAAATGTATATATGAACTATATTTCTTTTTTATTTAATTATCTTTTCAACCGTTATGTGCTAATTAAGCTTTTATTTTAGATTTGCCTACTCATTTTCTGATACAGTTAAATCTCATGTAGGCGTATATCAAGGGAACGAGGGAAGATTACTTGTAACTCAGAATTACTTACAACTGTGATTTTGACAATACATCGTACATATTAAAAAAGGCAATACTGTGGAACTATAAGTGCAACATGTTACAAACAACAAAGATACTACGAAGAAAACATTATTCTGAACTTGGTCCTGCTTTAAAGAAATCAGTTTTTTTAGCCTGTTTCACCTTTATTGCACAAGTGCATAAACCTCATTTTGCAAACTTATTAATGAATTTAGAGCTTTTTCACTACCACTTTTAGCACTGATGTAACGCCTACACACATTTATTGCACTTAACACTTCACTCACCTTAGTTTATTTCAAGATTTGAGTTGGCATCCACATTACTGTCAGTGTGGCTTGAAGCTGGTCCACTTTCTTCATCACCACCACACATCAGCAATAATCTCCTTATCCTGTAGTTCCACATACACAGCTAGATTGTCATCAAAATGCACAGAGGTATCGAAATTTGCATCCTCCGATAGAGCTATCTCATTTATAGGCCATCACTACCATTATCACCACGATCAGAGACAACCTCTGTAAGACACCAGATTTAATAAAGCAGTGTTTGATTGTGGAGGATGACACCTGCTTCCAGGCAGCCGAAATAAATGTCATGGCTTGTAGTGAGCTAATGGCGAGATTTTCATTTCCGGCATTTGAACCAGCATTTTTCTATAATGAGCTTTGAAATTTGCAATGATGCCCAAATCAAGTGACTGTAGACGTCTGGTACAGTTAGGAGGGAAAAACTCCCCTCGAACATTTTCCAAAATTATTTGATGTAGATGTCCATAAAAAGAAGGATCTTCTTCTGCTTGTTTTTCATTTTAATGCCAGTTTCTTTAACCACTCTTCGATTAAAATCATTGTCATCCAACACTTCCTATTGGATTCCTATTCCGTAGGTTTTATTTTTACACCCTTAAAACACCTCGGATTCCTGGATTTTCCTATCACAAGTGGGAGAAGTTTGTCTGATCCGTCTGCATTGGTGGCAAGAAGAACTGTTACGCGAATTTTACTTTTCCTCCCTCCATGGCATGAGTCACCTTTTTCAGCTTGTGCCTTGCTGGGAAGGAGATTGTAGAATAGGCCAGTCTCATCACAGTTGTAGATGTTTTGAGGCTGATAATCGCTTATTATTCCTAGTAGAACCTCTTTCTTCGAGTGTTGAACCGTGATGTCATTCACAAGATTCGAGTCACCGCAAACCCTTTTCCCTACGATTCCATGACGATCTTTAAATTGTTGCCACCATCCTGATGAAGCCTTGAAATCAACCGTGTTCATTATTCTAGTTAAATCTATGCTTTTGCTTTCAGCATGTCGTCACTGATTGGTAGAGCTGCAGCAAGTTTCTGCTGGAACCATGTGAAAAGTGCCATTTCCAAATCAGCATATCTCCCTTTCTGCTGACGGCTCTGCATCCTATTTTAAAAACTCACACAAAATAACATTTTTGTTACTGATGATTATCCATAGCGTGGAGTAAGCAATTCCTAAGTCTGAAGCAATTTCTGTTCTGGTTTTGTGTGGATTAAGCTCCACCTCTAGTATGAATTTCTAGCGCATAACATTTCCTTTTTCCGTTTTCTATGACTGATTAAAAGTAACTCAGAACTGAAAGACAAGCCGCTGTTTAACAATACACGCCAGATACTGAACATTTTTATCTTTACTTCTAATTTGTTGCTGCATTGTCGCGCTCTACCAGCAAACGTATTATTGTCTTTTGTTTCCGAGGCCGAAAGCCGCCCGCTCAGTTTGCGTCTTTGTCAACAGAGATAAGGAAAATACCCTCGAGTTTCTTTTAAGATAGTGTATGCCGTATGCACATTATAATTACGTGAAACTCTGTTGTATTTCACTGAAATTTAACGTATAAACGAATTACGTAGAAATGCATTACGTATAAATAAGTTTCTGTTATGAGGTTTCTAAATCACATTTTGTTGGGACCAACCAAAATTTATGTATAAATACGAATTACTTACAACTGGGTTATGTATAAAACAGGTTCAACTGTATTTCCTTATGATCCAAGTTGTTTATAATTTGAGGTAGCCTCAGTCCCAATTAGTTCAAACTACTGGGTATCTACTGTATATCAGTGCTGTATATCCATGTGCTATTTTTGCATAAGCTTCTAGGGCTTATGCCAGCATGGAATTAAAGTGCATTCATTCTTCACCAGTATCACCTTTTGTCCTGCTCTCATAATACATCAACCACCCTTTTATCATTGTCAAAATGAGTTTCAGGCAAAGCAGGTGGAAATCTGAAGAGTCAGATCTGAGCTGTAGTATAGATGGGGCAGCAATATGCAATGTATTTTGCTGATGTGTTCTTGGGTTCTTATACTATCAACTAACAGTAAGACTCAATTAGCTCTAGAAATGTTTCAGCAAGTTTGGCTTGACAAAAATCCAGCGGAGGTTTTGTTCCAGGATGATAAGCATGGCCTATCATAAGTCCAAGAATAAAACATGCATAGCCAAATTCTGTTGAACAATGCTTCTTCATCTATATATGTTGGTGGTTGGCGTTTAAGGGCACTCACCTACTAAGGTCATTAGCGCCCATATAAAATAAAATGGCAGGAAACACCAGATATTAAAAGCCAGAGAAAAATAAAAGATAAAATGCATCACTTATAGAACCAGGGTAAAAATACCTGTAGGATAAAGCCACGTGATGACAAGTGAAGTTAAAGGGCACTCAGCTACAAGGGTATGCGTGCCCTCGGAAAACTGTCCGGTAAAAGGACGAATGAGTCAACTAAAAAATAAAATGCAAAGTAAACTCAAACTACACGGTGATAAATCGGTTAGGAGAAATAAAAATTACTAAACCCAATTACTCAGATTAAAAAACACTAAAAAAAGCTGAAAGACGTTCAGCTATTGCTACATTATCAAAATGAAACCAATGCTAAATAGGTAATGGCTAAAAATCTAAAAACCTTGTTTACTGCATCATTGTCATCCATGAGGATCTGCGCAAGACTGACCGACAATTCCAGTGTTGCACGTAGATGTACAACATGATGAGCTGACAATGCTTCGCTACACAGCAGACAGAGAGGAGCAGGAATTCGTTTAAAAAGGTACCTATGAGTAAAATTGCAGTGGCTAAGAAGCAAATGAGCCAAAGTCATCTCCTCCCGGCGAGAGGAGATACATGGAGGTCCTTCACCTCCCTAAGTTAATTCCACGGAGAGCTGACCATTCTTCATTCCAGCGCAAAAGCACCGCTCGTAACATTACAAGCCAAAATTGTTCAGCAGCTACACAAATAATAGCCACCCTGAGTTCTTTGGTTGCCGTCTTTGCTGCCAAATCCACCAGTTTGTTTCTCGTCAACTCAACGTGTTCAGGAATCCATGCATACTCCACATTAACACCAGAATCGTGTAAAAGGTAGAGGGCATCCTGGATTCCCTGCAAGGGGGGATGCTAATTGTAGAGCGCACATACACTCTGAAGAGCAACAAGGAGATCACTCGTGATATGTGACAGCGAACATAGAGAATGGCTCAGTATATGACATACAGCTCTGTAGTAAAAATCTGAAGTGTTCCATTCACATGACTTTCTCTACATCTCTGATAATGATAATGGTGTTGAAGGGCGCTCAACTGCCGAGGTCATAAGCGCCCTTATGATTAAAACTTGGCAATAGGCAGTAAGAAAATACCATTGCAAGGAAAAAAAAAGGTAAACACAAGTAAAAGAGCTAACAGAGTTGAAACACAAGTAACAGAACTGTCCAGCCCTCTAACCAGAGCTGGGTATAAAACTCCATCTAAAACCAACACATTAAAACCAAAAGAGTTTAAAAAAAAACTGCTATCACACTAAAACTTCAAGGTAAAAGAAATTTTTGCTAACAATTTAAAAACCCTTTCCACTGCTCTTGGGTCATCTGCCAGGACCTCAGCAAGAGAGGCCGGCATGCCCATAGATGACCGAATGTGTGCCAGGTGACCAAACTCCAGCAACACATGACGAACTGTCTGTGCCTCCCCACAGAGCGCACAGACAGGAGCAGGTTCACGTTTAAAAAGGTAACTGTGAGTAAAACTACAGTGGCTAGTACTACCTCCTCCCGGCGGAATAAACGAGAGGAGGTTACCCAGTTGACAGGGAGGTCCTTCACCTCTCGCAGCTTATTACCACGGAGAGCCGACCACTCCGCATGCCAAGTCGAAAAAACGGCTCTCCGTACAGCCACTCTAAAATCTTCTGCTGTTGAATGGGTAATCGTAACACTGGGCGCTGTGGTTGCCGATTTCGCTGCCAAATCCGACGTGTCATTCCCTGACAAGCCAACGTGTCCAGGAATCCATGCGCACTCCACATTAAAACCAGAAGCCTGCAAAATGTGGAGAACGTCCTGGATGCGCTGCACCAAAGGTTGGTAATTGTACAGCTCACGAATGCTCTGAAGGGCACTAAGGGAATCACTATGAATAAGGCAGTCACCTAATTTTCGACGTCGAATATACAGAAGGGCTTAATAAATAGCATATAGCTCGGCAGAATATATAAATGTGCAACTAGGCAAACCGTAAGTAGAAGTTGCGGTGCCAGTGACAAAGGCACATCCAACACCGTCGGGGCTCTTACTGTTGGAAAAGCTCCAACGGCCACACGGATGCCCTGGTTATGGACTGTGTCTAACCTTCTGAGCACTGAAGGTCGGGCTGAAGAATACACAATGTTGCCATAGTCCAACTTCGAACGAATCACAGCACGATAAAGACGGAGCAATGCCGTCCGATCCGCACCCCAAGATTTGCCACTTAGTATCCGTAAAAGATTTAGAGAACGGTCACATCGTGCTCTAAGCTGTGCTATTTGTGGTGCCCAACAAAGTTTCCGATCGAAGATCAAACCAAGGAATCTCGCCTCGTCTGCGAAAGGAAGTAAATCTGGCCCGAGTCGAAGAGACGGCGGCATTTGCCACTTACGGCGCCAGAAGTTAACGCAGACTGTCTTCTCAGCGGAGAAACGAAAACCGTGTTTCGAGCTCCAAGCACAGAGATTGCCAAATACATAAACAATGTCAAATACAAAAACAATATAAACCCACCAGAAAAATAAAACAGCAACTAAGATCGTCAAAGGACAGACAAGACCTGCTTTCAGTGCAAAGCATATACCATATACTGTGCAGCTGCGGCCAAGTTTATGTTGACACTACTAAGTGCAGCATAAAAACTCGTATAAAAGAACACATAAGCAACTGTCGTCTTGGGCAAACAGAAAACTCAGCAGTAACGGAGCATGCGTTCCTAATGGGCCATGACATTAAGTTCGAAGATACTGAAGTCCTAGCCAGCAGAGTATATTATCAAGTACGGTTGTACCGCAAGGCCGTTGAATTTTACAAGCATAAAAAATAATTATAACAGAAAAAAGGAAACAACCCGCATACATAAAGCCTGGATTCATTGCTAGATGGAACTAAACCAAAACCCAGTCGACACGAGCCCAAGCCATACAAGGATTGGCCAACGGTTAGCAAATAGGAGACACGGGGGGCGGATCGCTCTGGGCTATATATAGCCGTAAAAACCTAAATGTATATATGAACTATATTTCTTTTTTATTTATTTATCTTTTCAACCGTTATGTGCTAATTAAGCTTTTATTTTAGATTTGCCTACTCATTTTCTGATACAGTTAAATCTCATGTATGCGTATATCAAGGGAACGAGGGAATATTACTTGTAACTCAGAATTACTTACAACTGTGATTTTGATAATACATCGTACATATTAAAAAAGGCAATACTGTGGAACTATAAGTGCAACATGTTACAAACAACAAAGATACTACGAAGAAAACATTATTCTGAACTTGGTCCTGCTTTAAAGAAATCAGTTTTTTTAGCTTGTTTCACCTTTATTGCACAAGTGCATAAACCTCATTTTGCAAACTTATTAATGAATTTAGAGCTTTTTCACTACCACTTTTAGCACTGATGTAACGCCTACACACATTTATTGCACTTAACACTTCACTCACCTTAGGTTATTTCAAGATTTGAGTTGTCATCCACATTACTGTCAGTGTGGCTTGAAGCTGGTCCACTTTCTTCATCACCACCACACATCAGCAATAATCTCCTTATCCTGTAGTTCCACATACACAGCTAGATTGACATCAAAATGCACAGAGGTATCGAAATTTGCATCCTCCGATAGAGCTATCTCATTTATAGGCCGTCACTACCATTATCACCACGATCAGAGACAACCTCTGTAAGACACCAGATTTAATAAAGCAGTGTTTGATTGTGGAGGATGACACCTGCTTCCAGGCAGCCGAAATAAATGTCATGGCTTGTAGTGAGCTAATGGCGAGATTTTCATTTCCGGCATTTGAACCAGCATTTTTCTATAATGAGCTTTGAAATTTGCAATGATGCCCAAATCAAGTGACTGTAGACGTCTGGTACAGTTAGGAGGGAAAAACTCCCCTCGAACATTTTCCAAAATTATTTGATGTAGATGTCCATAAAAAGAAGGATCTTCTTCTGCTTGTTTTTCATTTTAATGCCAGTTTCTTTAATCACTCTTCGATTAAAATCATTGTCATCCAACACTTCCTATTGGATTCCTATTCCGTAGGTTTTATTTTTACACCCTTAAAACACCTCGGATTCCTGGATTTTCCTATCACAAGTGGGAGAAGTTTGTCTGATCCGTCTGCATTGGTGGCAAGAAGAACTGTTACGCGAATTTTACTTTTCCTCCCTCCATGGCATGAGTCACCTTTTTCAGCTTGTGCCTTGCTGGGAAGGAGATTGTAGAATAGGCCAGTCTCATCACAGTTGTAGATGTTTTGAGGCTGATAATCGCTTATTATTCCTAGTAGAACCTCTTTCTTCGAGTGTTGAACCGTGATGTCATTCACAAGATTCGAGTCACCGCAAACCCTTTTCCCTACGATTCCATGACGATCTTTAAATTGTTGCCACCATCCTGATGAAGCCTTGAAATCAACCGTGTTCATTATTCTAGTTAAATCTATGCTTTTGCTTTCAGCATGTCGTCACTGATTGGTAGAGCTGCAGCAAGTTTCTGCTGGAACCATGTGAAAAGTGCCATTTCCAAATCAGCATATCTCCCTTTCTGCTGACGGCTCTGCATCCTATTTTAAAAACTCACACAAAATAACATTTTTGTTACTGATGATTATCCATAGCGTGGAGTAAGCAATTCCTAAGTCTGAAGCAATTTCTGTTCTGGTTTTGTGTGGATTAAGCTCCACCTCTAGTATGAATTTCTAGCGCATAACATTTCCTTTTTCCGTTTTCTATGACTGATTAAAAGTAACTCAGAACTGAAAGACAAGCCGCTGTTTAACAATACACGCCAGATACTGAACATTTTTATCTTTACTTCTAATTTGTTGCTGCATTGTCGCGCTCTACCAGCAAACGTATTATTGTCTTTTGTTTCCGAGGCCGAAAGCCGCCCGCTCAGTTTGCGTCTTTGTCAACAGAGATAAGGAAAATACCCTCGAGTTTCTTTTAAGATAGTGTATGCCGTATGCACATTATAATTACGTGAAACTCTGTTGTATTTCACTGAAATTTAACGTATAAACGAATTACGTAGAAATGCATTACGTATAAATAAGTTTCTGTTATGAGGTTTCTAAATCACATTTTGTTGGGACCAACCAAAATTTATGTATAAATACGAATTACTTACAACTGGGTTATGTATAAAACAGGTTCAACTGTATTTCCTTATGATCCAAGTTGTTTATAATTTGAGGTAGCCTCAGTCCCAATTAGTTCAAACTACTGGGTATCTACTGTATATCAGTGCTGTATATCCATGTGCTATTTTTGCATAAGCTTCTAGGGCTTATGCCAGCATGGAATTAAAGTGCATTCATTCTTCACCAGTATCACCTTTTGTCCTGCTCTCATAATACATCAACCACCCTTTTATCATTGTCAAAATGAGTTTCAGGCAAAGCAGGTGGAAATCTGAAGAGTCAGATCTGAGCTGTAGTATAGATGGGGCAGCAATATGCAATGTATTTTGCTGATGTGTTCTTGGGTTCTTATACTATCAACTAACAGTAAGACTCAATTAGCTCTAGAAATGTTTCAGCAAGTTTGGCTTGACAAAAATCCAGCGGAGGTTTTGTTCCAGGATGATAAGCATGGCCTATCATAAGTCCAAGAATAAAACATGCATAGCCAAATTCTGTTGAACAATGCTTCTTCATCTATATATGTTGGTGGTTGGCGTTTAAGGGCACTCACCTACTAAGGTCATTAGCGCCCATATAAAATAAAATGGCAGGAAACACCAGATATTAAAAGCCAGAGAAAAATAAAAGATAAAATGCATCACTTATAGAACCAGGGTAAAAATACCTGTAGGATAAAGCCACGTGATGACAAGTGAAGTTAAAGGGCACTCAGCTACAAGGGTATGCGTGCCCTCGGAAAACTGTCCGGTAAAAGGACGAATGAGTCAACTAAAAAATAAAATGCAAAGTAAACTCAAACTACACGGTGATAAATCGGTTAGGAGAAATAAAAATTACTAAACCCAATTACTCAGATTAAAAAACACTAAAAAAAGCTGAAAGACGTTCAGCTATTGCTACATTATCAAAATGAAACCAATGCTAAATAGGTAATGGCTAAAAATCTAAAAACCTTGTTTACTGCATCATTGTCATCCATGAGGATCTGCGCAAGACTGACCGACAATTCCAGTGTTGCACGTAGATGTACAACATGATGAGCTGACAATGCTTCGCTACACAGCAGACAGAGAGGAGCAGGAATTCGTTTAAAAAGGTACCTATGAGTAAAATTGCAGTGGCTAAGAAGCAAATGAGCCAAAGTCATCTCCTCCCGGCGAGAGGAGATACATGGAGGTCCTTCACCTCCCTAAGTTAATTCCACGGAGAGCTGACCATTCTTCATTCCAGCGCAAAAGCACCGCTCGTAACATTACAAGCCAAAATTGTTCAGCAGCTACACAAATAATAGCCACCCTGAGTTCTTTGGTTGCCGTCTTTGCTGCCAAATCCACCAGTTTGTTTCTCGTCAACTCAACGTGTTCAGGAATCCATGCATACTCCACATTAACACCAGAATCGTGTAAAAGGTAGAGGGCATCCTGGATTCCCTGCAAGGGGGGATGCTAATTGTAGAGCGCACATACACTCTGAAGAGCAACAAGGAGATCACTCGTGATATGTGACAGCGAACATAGAGAATGGCTCAGTATATGACATACAGCTCTGTAGTAAAAATCTGAAGTGTTCCATTCACATGACTTTCTCTACATCTCTGATAATGATAATGGTGTTGAAGGGCGCTCAACTGCCGAGGTCATAAGCGCCCTTATGATTAAAACTTGGCAATAGGCAGTAAGAAAATACCATTGCAAGGAAAAAAAAAGGTAAACACAAGTAAAAGAGCTAACAGAGTTGAAACACAAGTAACAGAACTGTCCAGCCCTCTAACCAGAGCTGGGTATAAAACTCCATCTAAAACCAACACATTAAAACCAAAAGAGTTTTAAAAAAAAACTGCTATCACACTAAAACTTCAAGGTAAAAGAAATTTTTGCTAACAATTTAAAAACCCTTTCCACTGCTCTTGGGTCATCTGCCAGGACCTCAGCAAGAGAGGCCGGCATGCCCATAGATGACCGAATGTGTGCCAGGTGACCAAACTCCAGCAACACATGACGAACTGTCTGTGCCTCCCCACAGAGCGCACAGACAGGAGCAGGTTCACGTTTAAAAAGGTAACTGTGAGTAAAACTACAGTGGCTAGTACTACCTCCTCCCGGCGGAATAAACGAGAGGAGGTTACCCAGTTGACAGGGAGGTCCTTCACCTCTCGCAGCTTATTACCACGGAGAGCCGACCACTCCGCATGCCAAGTCGAAAAAACGGCTCTCCGTACAGCCACTCTAAAATCTTCTGCTGTTGAATGGGTAATCGTAACACTGGGCGCTGTGGTTGCTGATTTCGCTGCCAAATCCGACGTGTCATTCCCTGACAAGCCAACGTGTCCAGGAATCCATGCGCACTCCACATTAAAACCAGAAGCCTGCAAAATGTGGAGAACGTCCTGGATGCGCTGCACCAAAGGTTGGTAATTGTACAGCTCACGAATGCTCTGAAGGGCACTAAGGGAATCACTATGAATAAGGCAGTCACCTAATTTTCGACGTCGAATATACAGAAGGGCTTAATAAATAGCATATAGCTCGGCAGAATATATAAATGTGCAACTAGGCAAACCGTAAGTAGAAGTTGCGGTGCCAGTGACAAAGGCACATCCAACACCGTCGGGGCTCTTACTGTTGGAAAAGCTCCAACGGCCACACGGATGCCCTGGTTATGGACTGTGTCTAACCTTCTGAGCACTGAAGGTCGGGCTGAAGAATACACAATGTTGCCATAGTCCAACTTCGAACGAATCACAGCACGATAAAGACGGAGCAATGCCGTCCGATCCGCACCCCAAGATTTGCCACTTAGTATCCGTAAAAGATTTAGAGAACGGTCACATCGTGCTCTAAGCTGTGCTATTTGTGGTGCCCAACAAAGTTTCCGATCGAAGATCAAACCAAGGAATCTCGCCTCGTCTGCGAAAGGAAGTAAATCTGGCCCGAGTCGAAGAGACGGCGGCATTTGCCACTTACGGCGCCAGAAGTTAACGCAGACTGTCTTCTCAGCGGAGAAACGAAAACCGTGTTTCGAGCTCCAAGCACAGAGATTGTCAAATACAAAAACAATGTCAAATACAAAAACAATATAAACCCACCAGAAAAATAAAACAGCAACTAAGATCGTCAAAGGACAGACAAGACCTGCTTTCAGTGCAAAGCATATACCATATACTGTGCAGCTGCGGCCAAGTTTATGTTGACACTACTAAGTGCAGCATAAAAACTCGTATAAAAGAACACATAAGCAACTGTCGTCTTGGGCAAACAGAAAACTCAGCAGTAACGGAGCATGCGTTCCTAATGGGCCATGACATTAAGTTCGAAGATACTGAAGTCCTAGCCAGCAGAGTATATTATCAAGTACGGTTGTACCGCAAGGCCGTTGAAATTTACAAGCATAAAAAATAATTTTAACAGAAAAAAGGAAACAACCCGCATACATAAAGCCTGGATTCATTGCTAGATGGAACTAAACCAAAACCCAGTCGACACGAGCCCAAGCCATACAAGGATTGGCCAACGGTTAGCAAATAGGAGACACGGGGGGCGGATCGCTCTGGGCTATATATAGCCGTAAAAACCTAAATGTATATATGAACTATATTTCTTTTTTATTTATTTATCTTTTCAACCGTTATGTGCTAATTAAGCTTTTATTTTAGATTTGCCTACTCATTTTCTGATACAGTTAAATCTCATGTATGCGTATATCAAGGGAACGAGGGAAGATTACTTGTAACTCAGAATTACTTACAACTGTGATTTTGATAATACATCGTACATATTAAAAAAGGCAATACTGTGGAACTATAAGTGCAACATGTTACAAACAACAAAGATACTACGAAGAAAACATTATTCTGAACTTGGTCCTGCTTTAAAGAAATCAGTTTTTTTAGCTTGTTTCACCTTTATTGCACAAGTGCATAAACCTCATTTTGCAAACTTATTAATGAATTTAGAGCTTTTTCACTACCACTTTTAGCACTGATGTAACGCCTACACACATTTATTGCACTTAACACTTCACTCACCTTAGGTTATTTCAAGATTTGAGTTGTCATCCACATTACTGTCAGTGTGGCTTGAAGCTGGTCCACTTTCTTCATCACCACCACACATCAGCAATAATCTCCTTATCCTGTAGTTCCACATACACAGCTAGATTGTCATCAAAATGCACAGAGGTATCGAAATTTGCATCCTCCGATAGAGCTATCTCATTTATAGGCCATCACTACCATTATCACCACGATCAGAGACAACCTCTGTAAGACACCAGATTTAATAAAGCAGTGTTTGATTGTGGAGGATGACACCTGCTTCCAGGCAGCCGAAATAAATGTCATGGCTTGTAGTGAGCTAATGGCGAGATTTTCATTTCCGGCATTTGAACCAGCATTTTTCTATAATGAGCTTTGAAATTTGCAATGATGCCCAAATCAAGTGACTGTAGACGTCTGGTACAGTTAGGAGGGAAAAACTCCCCTCGAACATTTTCCAAAATTATTTGATGTAGATGTCCATAAAAAGAAGGATCTTCTTCTGCTTGTTTTTCATTTTAATGCCAGTTTCTTTAACCACTCTTCGATTAAAATCATTGTCATCCAACACTTCCTATTGGATTCCTATTCCGTAGGTTTTATTTTTACACCCTTAAAACACCTCGGATTCCTGGATTTTCCTATCACAAGTGGGAGAAGTTTGTCATCCGTCTGCATTGGTGGCAAGAAGAACTGTTACGCGAATTTTACTTTTCCTCCCTCCATGGCATGAGTCACCTTTTTCAGCTTGTGCCTTGCTGGGAAGGAGATTGTAGAATAGGCCAGTCTCATCACAGTTGTAGATGTTTTGAGGCTGATAATCGCTTATTATTCCTAGTAGAACCTCTTTCTTCGAGTGTTGAACCGTGATGTCATTCACAAGATTCGAGTCACCGCAAACCCTTTTCCCTACGATTCCATGACGATCTTTAAATTGTTGCCACCATCCTGATGAAGCCTTGAAAGCAACCGTGTTCATTATTCTAGTTAAATCTATGCTTTTGCTTTCAGCATGTCGTCACTGATTGGTAGAGCTGCAGCAAGTTTCTGCTGGAACCATGTGAAAAGTGCCATTTCCAAATCAGCATATCTCCCTTTCTGCTGACGGCTCTGCATCCTATTTTAAAAACTCAAACAAAATAACATTTTTGTTACTGATGATTATCCATAGCGTGGAGTAAGCAATTCCTAAGTCTGAAGCAATTTCTGTTCTGGTTTTGTGTGGATTAAGCTCCACCTCTAGTATGAATTTCTAGCGCATAACATTTCCTTTTTCCGTTTTCTATGACTGATTAAAAGTAACTCAGAACTGAAAGACAAGCCGCTGTTTAACAATACACGCCAGATACTGAACATTTTTATCTTTACTTCTAATTTGTTGCTGCATTGTCGCGCTCTACCAGCAAACGTATTATTGTCTTTTGTTTCCGAGGCCGAAAGCCGCCCGCTCAGTTTGCGTCTTTGTCAACAGAGATAAGGAAAATACCCTCGAGTTTCTTTTAAGATAGTGTATGCCGTATGCACATTATAATTACGTGAAACTCTGTTGTATTTCACTGAAATTTAACGTATAAACGAATTACGTAGAAATGCATTACGTATAAATAAGTTTCTGTTATGAGGTTTCTAAATCACATTTTGTTGGGACCAACCAAAATTTATGTATAAATACGAATTACTTACAACTGGGTTATGTATAAAACAGGTTCAACTGTATTTCCTTATGATCCAAGTTGTTTATAATTTGAGGTAGCCTCAGTCCCAATTAGTTCAAACTACTGGGTATCTACTGTATATCAGTGCTGTATATCCATGTGCTATTTTTGCATAAGCTTCTAGGGCTTATGCCAGCATGGAATTAAAGTGCATTCATTCTTCACCAGTATCACCTTTTGTCCTGCTCTCATAATACATCAACCACCCTTTTATCATTGTCAAAATGAGTTTCAGGCAAAGCAGGTGGAAATCTGAAGAGTCAGATCTGAGCTGTAGTATAGATGGGGCAGCAATATGCAATGTATTTTGCTGATGTGTTCTTGGGTTCTTATACTATCAACTAACAGTAAGACTCAATTAGCTCTAGAAATGTTTCAGCAAGTTTGGCTTGACAAAAATCCAGCAGAGGTTTTGTTCCAGGATGATAAGCATGGCCTATCATAAGTCCAAGAATAAAACATGCATAGCCAAATTCTGTTGAACAATGCTTCTTCATCTATATATGTTGGTGGTTGGCGTTTAAGGGCACTCACCTACTAAGGTCATTAGCGCCCATATAAAATAAAATGGCAGGAAACACCAGATATTAAAAGCCAGAGAAAAATAAAAGATAAAATGCATCACTTATAGAACCAGGGTAAAAATACCTGTAGGATAAAGCCACGTGATGACAAGTGAAGTTAAAGGGCACTCAGCTACAAGGGTATGCGTGCCCTCGGAAAACTGTCCGGTAAAAGGACGAATGAGTCAACTAAAAAATAAAATGCAAAGTAAACTCAAACTACACGGTGATAAATCGGTTAGGAGAAATAAAAATTACTAAACCCAATTACTCAGATTAAAAAACACTAAAAAAAGCTGAAAGACGTTCAGCTATTGCTACATTATCAAAATGAAACCAATGCTAAATAGGTAATGGCTAAAAATCTAAAAACCTTGTTTACTGCATCATTGTCATCCATGAGGATCTGCGCAAGACTGACCGACAATTCCAGTGTTGCACGTAGATGTACAACATGATGAGCTGACAATGCTTCGCTACACAGCAGACAGAGAGGAGCAGGAATTCGTTTAAAAAGGTACCTATGAGTAAAATTGCAGTGGCTAAGAAGCAAATGAGCCAAAGTCATCTCCTCCCGGCGAGAGGAGATACATGGAGGTCCTTCACCTCCCTAAGTTAATTCCACGGAGAGCTGACCATTCTTCATTCCAGCGCAAAAGCACCGCTCGTAACATTACAAGCCAAAATTGTTCAGCAGCTACACAAATAATAGCCACCCTGAGTTCTTTGGTTGCCGTCTTTGCTGCCAAATCCACCAGTTTGTTTCTCGTCAACTCAACGTGTTCAGGAATCCATGCATACTCCACATTAACACCAGAATCGTGTAAAAGGTAGAGGGCATCCTGGATTCCCTGCAAGGGGGGATGCTAATTGTAGAGCGCACATACACTCTGAAGAGCAACAAGGAGATCACTCGTGATATGTGACAGCGAACATAGAGAATGGCTCAGTATATGACATACAGCTCTGTAGTAAAAATCTGAAGTGTTCCATTCACATGACTTTCTCTACATCTCTGATAATGATAATGGTGTTGAAGGGCGCTCAACTGCCGAGGTCATAAGCGCCCTTATGATTAAAACTTGGCAATAGGCAGTAAGAAAATACCATTGCAAGGAAAAAAAAAGGTAAACACAAGTAAAAGAGCTAACAGAGTTGAAACACAAGTAACAGAACTGTCCAGCCCTCTAACCAGAGCTGGGTATAAAACTCCATCTAAAACCAACACATTAAAACCAAAAGAGTTTAAAAAAAAAACTGCTATCACACTAAAACTTCAAGGTAAAAGAAATTTTTGCTAACAATTTAAAAACCCTTTCCACTGCTCTTGGGTCATCTGCCAGGACCTCAGCAAGAGAGGCCGGCATGCCCATAGATGACCGAATGTGTGCCAGGTGACCAAACTCCAGCAACACATGACGAACTGTCTGTGCCTCCCCACAGAGCGCACAGACAGGAGCAGGTTCACGTTTAAAAAGGTAACTGTGAGTAAAACTACAGTGGCTAGTACTACCTCCTCCCGGCGGAATAAACGAGAGGAGGTTACCCAGTTGACAGGGAGGTCCTTCACCTCTCGCAGCTTATTACCACGGAGAGCCGACCACTCCGCATGCCAAGTCGAAAAAACGGCTCTCCGTACAGCCACTCTAAAATCTTCTGCTGTTGAATGGGTAATCGTAACACTGGGCGCTGTGGTTGCCGATTTCGCTGCCAAATCCGACGTGTCATTCCCTGACAAGCCAACGTGTCCAGGAATCCATGCGCACTCCACATTAAAACCAGAAGCCTGCAAAATGTGGAGAACGTCCTGGATGCGCTGCACCAAAGGTTGGTAATTGTACAGCTCACGAATGCTCTGAAGGGCACTAAGGGAATCACTATGAATAAGGCAGTCACCTAATTTTCGACGTCGAATATACAGAAGGGCTT
This sequence comes from Hymenopus coronatus, assembly GCA_030762935.1. Classification (NCBI taxonomy): domain Eukaryota; kingdom Metazoa; phylum Arthropoda; class Insecta; order Mantodea; family Hymenopodidae; genus Hymenopus; species Hymenopus coronatus. The sequence continues at coordinate 47,861,268 of CM060895.1, forward strand.
AATAAATAGCATATAGCTCGGCAGAATATATAAATGTGCAACTAGGCAAACCGTAAGTAGAAGTTGCGGTGCCAGTGACAAAGGCACATCCAACACCGTCGGGGCTCTTACTGTTGGAAAAGCTCCAACGGCCACACGGATGCCCTGGTTATGGACTGTGTCTAACCTTCTGAGCACTGAAGGTCGGGCTGAAGAATACACAATGTTGCCATAGTCCAACTTCGAACGAATCACAGCACGATAAAGACGGAGCAATGCCGTCCGATCCGCACCCCAAGATTTGCCACTTAGTATCCGTAAAAGATTTAGAGAACGGTCACATCGTGCTCTAAGCTGTGCTATTTGTGGTGCCCAACAAAGTTTCCGATCGAAGATCAAACCAAGGAATCTCGCCTCGTCTGCGAAAGGAAGTAAATCTGGCCCGAGTCGAAGAGACGGCGGCATTTGCCACTTACGGCGCCAGAAGTTAACGCAGACTGTCTTCTCAGCGGAGAAACGAAAACCGTGTTTCGAGCTCCAAGCACAGAGATTGTCAAATACATAAACAATGTCAAATACAAAAACAATATAAACCCACCAGAAAAATAAAACAGCAACTAAGATCGTCAAAGGACAGACAAGACCTGCTTTCAGTGCAAAGCATATACCATATACTGTGCAGCTGCGGCCAAGTTTATGTTGACACTACTAAGTGCAGCATAAAAACTCGTATAAAAGAACACATAAGCAACTGTCGTCTTGGGCAAACAGAAAACTCAGCAGTAACGGAGCATGCGTTCCTAATGGGCCATGACATTAAGTTCGAAGATACTGAAGTCCTAGCCAGCAGAGTATATTATCAAGTACGGTTGTACCGCAAGGCCGTTGAATTTTACAAGCATAAAAAATAATTTTAACAGAAAAAAGGAAACAACCCGCATACATAAAGCCTGGATTCATTGCTAGATGGAACTAAACCAAAACCCAGTCGACACGAGCCCAAGCCATACAAGGATTGGCCAACGGTTAGCAAATAGGAGACACGGGGGGCGGATCGCTCTGGGCTATATATAGCCGTAAAAACCTAAATGTATATATGAACTATATTTCTTTTTTATTTATTTATCTTTTCAACCGTTATGTGCTAATTAAGCTTTTATTTTAGATTTGCCTACTCATTTTCTGATACAGTTAAATCTCATGTATGCGTATATCAAGGGAACGAGGGAATATTACTTGTAACTCAGAATTACTTACAACTGTGATTTTGATAATACATCGTAAATATTAAAAAAGGCAATACTGTGGAACTATAAGTGCAACATGTTACAAACAACAAAGATACTACGAAGAAAACATTATTCTGAACTTGGTCCTGCTTTAAAGAAATCAGTTTTTTTAGCTTGTTTCACCTTTATTGCACAAGTGCATAAACCTCATTTTGCAAACTTATTAATGAATTTAGAGCTTTTTCACTACCACTTTTAGCACTGATGTAACGCCTACACACATTTATTGCACTTAACACTTCACTCACCTTAGGTTATTTCAAGATTTGAGTTGTCATCCACATTACTGTCAGTGTGGCTTGAAGCTGGTCCACTTTCTTCATCACCACCACACATCAGCAATAATCTCCTTATCCTGTAGTTCCACATACACAGCTAGATTGTCATAAAAATGCACAGAGGTATCGAAATTTGCATCCTCCGATAGAGCTATCTCATTTATAGGCCATCACTACCATTATCACCACGATCAGAGACAACCTCTGTAAGACACCAGATTTAATAAAGCAGTGTTTGATTGTGGAGGATGACACCTGCTTCCAGGCAGCCGAAATAAATGTCATGGCTTGTAGTGAGCTAATGGCGAGATTTTCATTTCCGGCATTTGAACCAGCATTTTTCTATAATGAGCTTTGAAATTTGCAATGATGCCCAAATCAAGTGACTGTAGACGTCTGGTACAGTTAGGAGGGAAAAACTCCCCTCGAACATTTTCCAAAATTATTTGATGTAGATGTCCATAAAAAGAAGGATCTTCTTCTGCTTGTTTTTCATTTTAATGCCAGTTTCTTTAACCACTCTTCGATTAAAATCATTGTCATCCAACACTTCCTATTGGATTCCTATTCCGTAGGTTTTATTTTTACACCCTTAAAACACCTCGGATTCCTGGATTTTCCTATCACAAGTGCGAGAAGTTTGTCATCCGTCTGCATTGGTGGCAAGAAGAACTGTTACGCGAATTTTACTTTTCCTCCCTCCATGGCATGAGTCACCTTTTTCAGCTTGTGCCTTGCTGGGAAGGAGATTGTAGAATAGGCCAGTCTCATCACAGTTGTAGATGTTTTGAGGCTGATAATCGCTTATTATTCCTAGTAGAACCTCTTTCTTCGAGTGTTGAACCGTGATGTCATTCACAAGATTCGAGTCACCGCAAACCCTTTTCCCTACGATTCCATGACGATCTTTAAATTGTTGCCACCATCCTGATGAAGCCTTGAAAGCAACCGTGTTCATTATTCTAGTTAAATCTATGCTTTTGCTTTCAGCATGTCGTCACTGATTGGTAGAGCTGCAGCAAGTTTCTGCTGGAACCATGTGAAAAGTGCCATTTCCAAATCAGCATATCTCCCTTTCTGCTGACGGCTCTGCATTCTATTTTAAAAACTCAAACAAAATAACATTTTTGTTACTGATGATTATCCATAGCGTGGAGTAAGCAATTCCTAAGTCTGAAGCAATTTCTGTTCTGGTTTTGTGTGGATTAAGCTCCACCTCTAGTATGAATTTCTAGCGCATAACATTTCCTTTTTCCGTTTTCTATGACTGATTAAAAGTAACTCAGAACTGAAAGACAAGCCGCTGTTTAACAATACACGCCAGATACTGAACATTTTTATCTTTACTTCTAATTTGTTGCTGCATTGTCGCGCTCTACCAGCAAACGTATTATTGTCTTTTGTTTCCGAGGCCGAAAGCCGCCCGCTCAGTTTGCGTCTTTGTCAACAGAGATAAGGAAAATACCCTCGAGTTTCTTTTAAGATAGTGTATGCCGTATGCACATTATAATTACGTGAAACTCTGTTGTATTTCACTGAAATTTAACGTATAAACGAATTACGTAGAAATGCATTACGTATAAATAAGTTTCTGTTATGAGGTTTCTAAATCACATTTTGTTGGGACCAACCAAAATTTATGTATAAATACGAATTACTTACAACTGGGTTATGTATAAAACAGGTTCAACTGTATTTCCTTATGATCCAAGTTGTTTATAATTTGAGGTAGCCTCAGTCCCAATTAGTTCAAACTACTGGGTATCTACTGTATATCAGTGCTGTATATCCATGTGCTATTTTTGCATAAGCTTCTAGGGCTTATGCCAGCATGGAATTAAAGTGCATTCATTCTTCACCAGTATCACCTTTTGTCCTGCTCTCATAATACATCAACCACCCTTTTATCATTGTCAAAATGAGTTTCAGGCAAAGCAGGTGGAAATCTGAAGAGTCAGATCTGAGCTGTAGTATAGATGGGGCAGCAATATGCAATGTATTTTGCTGATGTGTTCTTGGGTTCTTATACTATCAACTAACAGTAAGACTCAATTAGCTCTAGAAATGTTTCAGCAAGTTTGGCTTGACAAAAATCCAGCGGAGGTTTTGTTCCAGGATGATAAGCATGGCCTATCATAAGTCCAAGAATAAAACATGCATAGCCAAATTCTGTTGAACAATGCTTCTTCATCTATATATGTTGGTGGTTGGCGTTTAAGGGCACTCACCTACTAAGGTCATTAGCGCCCATATAAAATAAAATGGCAGGAAACACCAGATATTAAAAGCCAGAGAAAAATAAAAGATAAAATGCATCACTTATAGAACCAGGGTAAAAATACCTGTAGGATAAAGCCACGTGATGACAAGTGAAGTTAAAGGGCACTCAGCTACAAGGGTATGCGTGCCCTCGGAAAACTGTCCGGTAAAAGGACGAATGAGTCAACTAAAAAATAAAATGCAAAGTAAACTCAAACTACACGGTGATAAATCGGTTAGGAGAAATAAAAATTACTAAACCCAATTACTCAGATTAAAAAACACTAAAAAAAGCTGAAAGACGTTCAGCTATTGCTACATTATCAAAATGAAACCAATGCTAAATAGGTAATGGCTAAAAATCTAAAAACCTTGTTTACTGCATCATTGTCATCCATGAGGATCTGCGCAAGACTGACCGACAATTCCAGTGTTGCACGTAGATGTACAACATGATGAGCTGACAATGCTTCGCTACACAGCAGACAGAGAGGAGCAGGAATTCGTTTAAAAAGGTACCTATGAGTAAAATTGCAGTGGCTAAGAAGCAAATGAGCCAAAGTCATCTCCTCCCGGCGAGAGGAGATACATGGAGGTCCTTCACCTCCCTAAGTTAATTCCACGGAGAGCTGACCATTCTTCATTCCAGCGCAAAAGCACCGCTCGTAACATTACAAGCCAAAATTGTTCAGCAGCTACACAAATAATAGCCACCCTGAGTTCTTTGGTTGCCGTCTTTGCTGCCAAATCCACCAGTTTGTTTCTCGTCAACTCAACGTGTTCAGGAATCCATGCATACTCCACATTAACACCAGAATCGTGTAAAAGGTAGAGGGCATCCTGGATTCCCTGCAAGGGGGGATGCTAATTGTAGAGCGCACATACACTCTGAAGAGCAACAAGGAGATCACTCGTGATATGTGACAGCGAACATAGAGAATGGCTCAGTATATGACATACAGCTCTGTAGTAAAAATCTGAAGTGTTCCATTCACATGACTTTCTCTACATCTCTGATAATGATAATGGTGTTGAAGGGCGCTCAACTGCCGAGGTCATAAGCGCCCTTATGATTAAAACTTGGCAATAGGCAGTAAGAAAATACCATTGCAAGGAAAAAAAAAGGTAAACACAAGTAAAAGAGCTAACAGAGTTGAAACACAAGTAACAGAACTGTCCAGCCCTCTAACCAGAGCTGGGTATAAAACTCCATCTAAAACCAACACATTAAAACCAAAAGAGTTTAAAAAAAAAACTGCTATCACACTAAAACTTCAAGGTAAAAGAAATTTTTGCCTACAATTTAAAAACCCTTTCCACTGCTCTTGGGTCATCTGCCAGGACCTCAGCAAGAGAGGCCGGCATGCCCATAGATGACCGAATGTGTGCCAGGTGACCAAACTCCAGCAACACATGACGAACTGTCTGTGCCTCCCCACAGAGCGCACAGACAGGAGCAGGTTCACGTTTAAAAAGGTAACTGTGAGTAAAACTACAGTGGCTAGTACTACCTCCTCCCGGCGGAATAAACGAGAGGAGGTTACCCAGTTGACAGGGAGGTCCTTCACCTCTCGCAGCTTATTACCACGGAGAGCCGACCACTCCGCATGCCAAGTCGAAAAAACGGCTCTCCGTACAGCCACTCTAAAATCTTCTGCTGTTGAATGGGTAATCGTAACACTGGGCGCTGTGACTGCCGATTTCGCTGCCAAATCCGACGTGTCATTCCCTGACAAGCCAACGTGTCCAGGAATCCATGCGCACTACACATTAAAACCAGAAGCGTGCAAAATGTGGAGAACGTCCTGGATGCGCTGCACCAAAGGTTGGTAATTGTACAGCTCACGAATGCTCTGAAGGGCACTAAGGGAATCACTATGAATAAGGCAGTCGCCTAATTTTCGACGTCGAATATACAGAAGGGCTTAATAAATAGCATATAGCTCGGCAGAATATATAAATGTGCAACTAGGCAAACCGTAAGTAGAAGTTGCGGTGCCAGTGACAAAGGCACATCCAACACCGTCGGGGCTCTTACTGTTGGAAAAGCTCCAACGGCCACACGGATGCCCTGGTTATGGACTGTGTCTAACCTTCTGAGCACTGAAGGTCGGGCTGAAGAATACACAATGCTGCCATAGTCCAACTTCGAACGAATCACAGCACGGTAAAGACGGAGCAATGCCGTCCGATCCGCACCCCAAGATTTGCCACTTAGTATCCGTAAAAGATTTAGAGAACGGTCACATCGTGCTCTAAGCTGTGCTATTTGTGGTGCCCAACAAAGTTTCCGATCGAAGATCAAACCAAGGAATCTCGCCTCGTCTGCGAAAGGAAGTAAATCTGGCCCGAGTCGAAGAGACGGCGGCATTTGCCACTTACGGCGCCAGAAGATAACGCAGACCGTCTTCTCAGCGGAGAAACGAAAACCGTGTTTCGAGCTCCAAGCATAGAGATTGTCAAATACAAAAAGAATATAAACCCACCAGAAAAGTAAAACAGCAACTAAGATCGTCAAAGGACAGACAAGACCTGCTTTCAGTGCAAAGGATATACCATATACTGTGCAGCTGCGGCCAAGTTTATGTTGACACTACTAAGTGCAGCATAAAAACTCGTATAAAAGAACACATAAGCAACTGTCGTCTTGGGCAAACAGAAAACTCAGCAGTAACGGAGCATGCGTTCCTAATGGGCCATGACATTAAGTTCGAAGATACTGAAGTCCTAGCCAGCAGAGTATATTATCAAGTACGGTTGTACCGCAAGGCCATTGAAATTTACAAGCATAAAAAATAATTTTAACAGAAAAAAGGAAACAACCCGCATACATAAAGCCTGGATTCATTGCTAGATGGAACTAAACCAAAACCCAGTCGACACGAGCCCAAGCCATACAAGGATTGGCCAACGGTTAGCAAATAGGAGACACGGGGGGCGGATCGCTATGGGCTATATATAGCCGTAAAAACCTAAATGTATATATGAACTATATTTCTTTTTTATTTATTTATCTTTTCAACCGTTATGTGCTAATTAAGCTTTTATTTTAGATTTGCCTACTCATTTTCTGATACAGTTAAATCTCATGTATGCGTATATCAAGGGAACGAGGGAAGATTACTTGTAACTCAGAATTACTTACAACTGTGATTTTGATAATACATCGTACATATTAAAAAAGGCAATACTGTGGAACTATAAGTGCAACATGTTACAAACAACAAAGATACTACGAAGAAAACATTATTCTGAACTTGGTCCTGCTTTAAAGAAATCAGTTTTTTTTAGCTTGTTTCACCTTTATTGCACAAGTGCATAAACCTCATTTTGCAAACTTATTAATGAATTTAGAGCTTTTTCACTACCACTTTTAGCACTGATGTAACGCCTACACACATTTATTGCACTTAACACTTCACTCACCTTAGGTTATTTCAAGATTTGAGTTGGCATCCACATTACTGTCAGTGTGGCTTGAAGCTGGTCCACTTTCTTCATCACCACCACACATCAGCAATAATCTCCTTATCCTGTCACATACACAGCTAGATTGACATCAAAATGCACAGAGGTATCGAAATTTGCATCCTCCGATAGAGCTATCTCATTTATAGGCCATCACTACCATTATCACCACGATCAGAGACAACCTCTGTAAGACACCAGATTTAATAAAGCAGTGTTTGATTGTGGAGGATGACACCTGCTTCCAGGCAGCCGAAATAAATGTCATGGCTTGTAGTGAGCTAATGGCGAGATTTTCATTTCCGGCATTTGAACCAGCATTTTTCTATAATGAGCTTTGAAATTTGCAATGATGCCCAAATCAAGTGACTGTAGACGTCTGGTACAGTTAGGAGGGAAAAACTCCCCTCGAACATTTTCCAAAATTATTTGATGTAGATGTCCATAAAAAGAAGGATCTTCTTCTGCTTGTTTTTCATTTTAATGCCAGTTTCTTTAACCACTCTTCGATTAAAATCATTGTCATCCAACACTTCCTATTGGATTCCTATTCCGTAGGTTTTATTTTTACACCCTTAAAACACCTCGGATTCCTGGATTTTCCTATCACAAGTGGGAGAAGTTTGTCTGATCCGTCTGCATTGGTGGCAAGAAGAACTGTTACGCGAATTTTACTTTTCCTCCCTCCATGGCATGAGTCACCTTTTTCAGCTTATGCCTTGCTGGGAAGGAGATTGTAGAATAGGCCAGTCTCATCACAGTTGTAGATGTTTTGAGGCTGATAATCGCTTATTATTCCTAGTAGAACCTCTTTCTTCGAGTGTTGAACCGTGATGTCATTCACAAGATTCGAGTCACCGCAAACCCTTTTCCCTACGATTCCATGACGATCTTTAAATTGTTGCCACCATCCTGATGAAGCCTTGAAATCAACCGTGTTCATTATTCTAGTTAAATCTATGCTTTTGCTTTCAGCATGTCGTCACTGATTGGTAGAGCTGCAGCAAGTTTCTGCTGGAACCATGTGAAAAGTGCCATTTCCAAATCAGCATATCTCCCTTTCTGCTGACGGCTCTGCATCCTATTTTAAAAACTCACACAAAATAACATTTTTGTTACTGATGATTATCCATAGCGTGGAGTAAGCAATTCCTAAGTCTGAAGCAATTTCTGTTCTGGTTTTGTGTGGATTAAGCTCCACCTCTAGTATGAATTTCTAGCGCATAACATTTCCTTTTTCCGTTTTCTATGACTGATTAAAAGTAACTCAGAACTGAAAGACAAGCCGCTGTTTAACAATACACGCCAGATACTGAACATTTTTATCTTTACTTCTAATTTGTTGCTGCATTGTCGCGCTCTACCAGCAAACGTATTATTGTCTTTTGTTTCCGAGGCCGAAAGCCGCCCGCTCAGTTTGCGTCTTTGTCAACAGAGATAAGGAAAATACCCTCGAGTTTCTTTTAAGATAGTGTATGCCGTATGCACATTATAATTACGTGAAACTCTGTTGTATTTCACTGAAATTTAACGTATAAACGAATTACGTAGAAATGCATTACGTATAAATAAGTTTCTGTTATGAGGTTTCTAAATCACATTTTGTTGGGACCAACCAAAATTTATGTATAAATACGAATTACTTACAACTGGGTTATGTATAAAACAGGTTCAACTGTATTTCCTTATGATCCAAGTTGTTTATAATTTGAGGTAGCCTCAGTCCCAATTAGTTCAAACTACTGGGTATCTACTGTATATCAGTGCTGTATATCCATGTGCTATTTTTGCATAAGCTTCTAGGGCTTATGCCAGCATGGAATTAAAGTGCATTCATTCTTCACCAGTATCACCTTTTGTCCTGCTCTCATAATACATCAACCACCCTTTTATCATTGTCAAAATGAGTTTCAGGCAAAGCAGGTGGAAATCTGAAGAGTCAGATCTGAGCTGTAGTATAGATGGGGCAGCAATATGCAATGTATTTTGCTGATGTGTTCTTGGGTTCTTATACTATCAACTAACAGTAAGACTCAATTAGCTCTAGAAATGTTTCAGCAAGTTTGGCTTGTCAAAAATCCAGCAGAGGTTTTGTTCCAGGATGATAAGCATGGCCTATCATAAGTCCAAGAATAAAACATGCATAGCCAAATTCTGTTGAACAATGCTTCTTCATCTATATATCTTGGTGGTTGGCGTTTAAGGGCACTCACCTACTAAGGTCATTAGCGCCCATATAAAATAAAATGGCAGGAAACACCAGATATTAAAATCCAGAGAAAAATAAAAGATAAAATGCATCACTTATAGAACCAGGGTAAAAATACCTGTAGGATAAAGCCACGTGATGACAAGTGAAGTTAAAGGGCACTCAGCTACAAGGGTATGCGTGCCCTCGGAAAACTGTCCGGTAAAAGGACGAATGAGTCAACTAAAAAATAAAATGCAAAGTAAACTCAAACTACACGGTGATAAATCGGTTAGGAGAAATAAAAATTACTAAACCCAATTACTCAGATTAAAAAACACTAAAAAAAGCTGAAAGACGTTCAGCTATTGCTCCATTATCAAAATGAAACCAATGCTAAATAGGTAATGGCTAAAAATCTAAAAACCTTGTTTACTGCATCATTGTCATCCATCAGGATCTGCGCAAGACTGACCGACAATTCCAGTGTTGCACGTAGATGTACAACATGATGAGCTGACAATGCTTCGCTACACAGCAGACAGAGAGGAGCAGGAATTCGTTTAAAAAGGTACCTATGAGTAAAATTGCAGTGGCTAAGAAGCAAATGAGCCAAAGTCATCTCCTCCCGGCGAGAGGAGATACATGGAGGTCCTTCACCTCCCTAAGTTAATTCCACGGAGAGCTGACCATTCTTCATTCCAGCGCAAAAGCACCGCTCGTAACATTACAAGCCAAAATTGTTCAGCAGCTACACAAATAATAGCCACCCTGAGTTCTTTGGTTGCCGTCTTTGCTGCCAAATCCACCAGTTTGTTTCTCGTCAACTCAACGTGTTCAGGAATCCATGCATACTCCACATTAACACCAGAATCGTGTAAAAGGTAGAGGGCATCCTGGATTCCCTGCAAGGGGGGATGCTAATTGTAGAGCGCACATACGCTCTGAAGAGCAACAATGAGATCACTCGTGATATGTGACAGCGAACATAGAGAATGGCTCAGTATATGACATACAGCTCTGTAGTAAAAATCTGAAGTGTTCCATTCACATGACTTTCTCTACATCTCTGATAATGGTGTTGAAGGGCGCTCAACTGCCGAGGTCATAAGCGCCCTTATGATTAAAACTTGGCAATAGGCAGTAAGAAAATACCATTGCAAGGAAAAAAAAAGGTAAACACAAGTAAAAGAGCTAACAGAGTTGAAACACAAGTAACAGAACTGTCCAGCCCTCTAACCAGAGCTGGGTATAAAACTCCATCTAAAACCAACACATTAAAACCAAAAGAGTTTAAAAAAAAACTGCTATCACACTAAAACTTCAAGGTAAAAGAAATTTTTGCTAACAATTTAAAAACCCTTTCCACTGCTCTTGGGTCATCTGCCAGGACCTCAGCAAGAGAGGCCGGCATGCCCATAGATGACCGAATGTGTGCCAGGTGACCAAACTCCAGCAACACATGACGAACTGTCTGTGCCTCCCCACAGAGCGCACAGACAGGAGCAGGTTCACGTTTAAAAAGGTAACTGTGAGTAAAACTACAGTGGCTAGTACTACCTCCTCCCGGCGGAATAAACGAGAGGAGGTTACCCAGTTGACAGGGAGGTCCTTCACCTCTCGCAGCTTATTACCACGGAGAGCCGACCACTCCGCATGCCAAGTCGAAAAAACGGCTCTCCGTACAGCCACTCTAAAATCATCTGCTGTTGAATGGTTAATCGTAACACTGGGCGCTGTGGTTGCCGATTTCGCTGCCAAATCCGACGTGTCATTCCCTGACAAGCCAACGTGTCCAGGAATCCATGCGCACTCCACATTAAAACCAGAAGCGTGCAAAATGTGGAGAACGTCCTGGATGCGCTGCACCAAAGGTTGGTAATTGTACAGCTCACGAATGCTCTGAAGGGCACTAAGGGAATCACTATGAATAAGGCAGTCACCTAATTTTCGACGTCGAATATACAGAAGGGCTTAATAAATAGCATATAGCTCGGCAGAATATATAAATGTGCAACTAGGCAAACCGTAAGTAGAAGTTGCGGTGCCAGTGACAAAGGCACATCCAACACCGTCGGGGCTCTTACTGTTGGAAAAGCTCCAACGGCCACACGGATGCCCTGGTTATGGACTGTGTCTAACCTTCTGAGCACTGAAGGTCGGGCTGAAGAATACACAATGCTGCCATAGTCCAACTTCGAACGAATCACAGCACGATAAAGACGGAGCAATGCCGTCCGATCCGCACCCCAAGATTTGCCACTTAGTATCCGTAAAAGATTTAGAGAACGGTCACATCGTGCTCTAAGCTGTGCTATTTGTGGTGCCCAACAAAGTTTCCGATCGAAGATCAAACCAAGGAATCTCGCGTCGTCTGCGAAAGGAAGTAAATCTGGCCCGAGTCGAAGAGACGGCGGCATTTGCCACTTACGGCGCCAGAAGTTAACGCAGACTGTCTTCTCAGCGGAGAAACGAAAACCGTGTTTCGAGCTCCAAGCATAGAGATTGTCAAATACAAGAAGAATATAAACCCACCAGAAAAGTAAAACAGCAACTAAGATCGTCAAAGGACAGACAAGACCTGCTTTCAGTGCAAAGGATATACCATATACTGTGCAGCTGCGGCCAAGTTTATGTTGACACTACTAAGTGCAGCATAAAAACTCGTATAAAAGAACACATAAGCAACTGTCGTCTTGGGCAAACAGAAAACTCAGCAGTAACGGAGCATGCGTTCCTAATGGGCCATGACATTAAGTTCGAAGATACTGAAGTCCTAGCCAGCAGAGTATATTATCAAGTACGGTTGTACCGCAAGGCCGTTGAAATTTACAAGCATAAAAAATAATTTTAACAGAAAAAAGGAAACAACCCGCATACATAAAGCCTGGATTCATTGCTAGATGGAACTAAACCAAAACCCAGTCGACACGAGCCCAAGCCATACAAGGATTGGCCAACGGTTAGCAAATAGGAGACACGGGGGGCGGATCGCTCTGGGCTATATATAGCCGTAAAAACCTAAATGTATATATGAACTATATTTCTTTTTTATTTATTTATCTTTTCAACCGTTATGTGCTAATTAAGCTTTTATTTTAGATTTGCCTACTCATTTTCTGATACAGTTAAATCTCATGTATGCGTATATCAAGGGAACGAGGGAAGATTACTTGTAACTCAGAATTACTTACAACTGTGATTTTGATAATACATCGTACATATTAAAAAAGGCAATACTGTGGAACTATAAGTGCAACATGTTACAAACAACAAAGATACTACGAAGAAAACATTATTCTGAACTTGGTCCTGCTTTAAAGAAATCAGTTTTTTTAGCTTGTTTCACCTTTATTGCACAAGTGCAAAAACCTCATTTTGCAAACTTATTAATGAATTTAGAGCTTTTTCACTACCACTTTTAGCACTGATGTAACGCCTACACACATTTATTGCACTTAACACTTAGGTTATTTCAAGATTTGAGTTGGCATCCACATTACTGTCAGTGTGGCTTGAAGCTGGTCCACTTTCTTCATCACCACCACACATCAGCAATAATCTCCTTATCCTGTAGTTCCACATACACAGCTAGATTGTCATCAAAATGCACAGAGGTATCGAAATTTGCATCCTCCGATAGAGCTATCTCATTTATAGGCCATCACTACCATTATCACCACGATCAGAGACAACCTCTGTAAGACACCAGATTTAATAAAGCAGTGTTTGATTGTGGAGGATGATACCTGCTTCCAGGCAGCCGAAATAAATGTCATGGCTTGTAGTGAGCTAATGGCGAGATTTTCATTTCCGGCATTTGAACCAGCATTTTTCTATAATGAGCTTTGAAATTTGCAATGATGCCCAAATCAAGTGACTGTAGACGTCTGGTACAGTTAGGAGGGAAAAACTCCCCTCGAACATTTTCCAAAATTATTTGATGTAGATGTCCATAAAAAGAAGGATCTTCTTCTGCCTGTTTTTCATTTTAATGCCAGTTTCTTTAACCACTCTTCGATTAAAATCATTGTCATCCAACACTTCCTATTGGATTCCTATTCCGTAGGTTTTATTTTTACACCCTTAAAACACCTCGGATTCCTGGATTTTCCTATCACAAGTGAGAGAAGTTTGTCTGATCCGTCTGCATTGGTGGCAAGAAGAACTGTTACGCGAATTTTACTTTTCCTCCCTCCATGGCATGAGTCACCTTTTTCAGCTTATGCCTTGCTGGGAAGGAGATTGTAGAATAGGCCAGTCTCATCACAGTTGTAGATGTTTTGAGGCTGATAATCGCTTATTATTCCTAGTAGAACCTCTTTCTTCGAGTGTTGAACCGTGATGTCATTCACAAGATTCGAGTCACCGCAAACCCTTTTCCCTACGATTCCATGACGATCTTTAAATTGTTGCCACCATCCTGATGAAGCCTTGAAATCAACCGTGTTCATTATTCTAGTTAAATCTATGCTTTTGCTTTCAGCATGTCGTCACTGATTGGTAGAGCTGCAGCAAGTTTCTGCTGGAACCATGTGAAAAGTGCCATTTCCAAATCAGCATATCTCCCTTTCTGCTGACGGCTCTGCATCCTATTTTAAAAACTCACACAAAATAACATTTTTGTTACTGATGATTATCCATAGCGTGGAGTAAGCAATTCCTAAGTCTGAAGCAATTTCTGTTCTGGTTTTGTGTGGATTAAGCTCCACCTCTAGTATGAATTTCTAGCGCATAACATTTCCCTTTTCCGTTTTCTATGACTGATTAAAAGTAACTCAGAACTGAAAGACAAGCCGCTGTTTAACAATACACGCCAGATACTGAACATTTTTATCTTTACTTCTAATTTGTTGCTGCATTGTCGCGCTCTACCAGCAAACGTATTATTGTCTTTTGTTTCCGAGGCCGAAAGCCGCCCGCTCAGTTTGCATCTTTGTCAACAGAGATAAGGAAAATACCCTCGAGTTTCTTTTAAGATAGTGTATGCCGTATGCACATTATAATTACGTGAAACTCTGTTGTATTTCACTGAAATTTAACGTATAAACGAATTACGTAGAAATGCATTACGTATAAATAAGTTTCTGTTATGAGGTTTCTAAATCACATTTTGTTGGGACCAACCAAAATTTATGTATAAATACGAATTACTTACAACTGGGTTATGTATAAAACAGGTTCAACTGTATTTCCTTATGATCCAAGTTGTTTATAATTTGAGGTAGCCTCAGCCCCAATTAGTTCAAACTACTGGGTATCTAATGTATATCAGTGCTGTATATCCATGTGCTATTTTTGCATAAGCTTCTAGGGCTTATGCCAGCATGGAATTAAAGTGCATTCATTCTTCACCAGTATCACCTTTTGTCCTGCTCTCATAATACATCAACCACCCTTTTATCATTGTCAAAATGAGTTTCAGGCAAAGCAGGTGGAAATCTGAAGAGTCAGATCTGAGCTGTAGTATAGATGGGGCAGCAATATGCAATGTATTTTGCTGATGTGTTCTTGGGTTCTTATACTATCAACTAACAGTAAGACTCAATTAGCTCTAGAAATGTTTCAGCAAGTTTGGCTTGACAAAAATCCAGCAGAGGTTTTGTTCCAGGATGATAAGCATGGCCTATCATAAGTCCAAGAATAAAACATGCATAGCCAAATTCTGTTGAACAATGCTTCTTCATCTATATATGTTGGTGGTTGGCGTTTAAGGGCACACACCTACTAAGGTCATTAGCGCCCATATAAAATAAAATGGCAGGAAACACCAAATATTAAAAGCCAGAGAAAAATAAAAGATAAAATGCATCACTTATAGAACCAGGGTAAAAATACCTGTAGGATAAAGCCACGTGATGACAAGTGAAGTTAAAGGGCACTCAGCTACAAGGGTATGCGTGCCCTCGGAAAACTGTCCGGTAAAAGGACGAATGAGTCAACTAAAAAATAAAATGCAAAGTAAACTCAAACTACACGGTGATAAATCGGTTAGGAGAAATAAAAATTACTAAACCCAATTACTCAGATTAAAAAACACTAAAAAAAGCTGAAAGACGTTCAGCTATTGCTCCATTATCAAAATGAAACCAATGCTAAATAGGTAATGGCTAAAAATCTAAAAACCTTGTTTACTGCATAATTGTCATCCATGAGGATCTGCGCAAGACTGACCGACAATTCCAGTGTTGCACGTAGATGTACAACATGATGAGCTGACAATGCTTCGCTACACAGCAGACAGAGAGGAGCAGGAATTCGTTTAAAAAGGTACCTATGAGTAAAATTGCAGTGGCTAAGAAGCAAATGAGCCAAAGTCATCTCCTCCCGGCGAGAGGAGATACATGGAGGTCCTTCACCTCCCTAAGTTAATTCCACGGAGAGCTGACCATTCTTCATTCCAGCGCAAAAGCACCGCTCGTAACATTACAAGCCAAAATTGTTCAGCAGCTACACAAATAATAGCCACCCTGAGTTCTTTGGTTGCCGTCTTTGCTGCCAAATCCACCAGTTTGTTTCTCGTCAACTCAACGTGTTCAGGAATCCATGCATACTCCACATTAACACCAGAATCGTGTAAAAGGTAGAGGGCATCCTGGATTCCCTGCAAGGGAGGATGCTAATTGTAGAGCGCACATACGCTCTGAAGAGCAACAAGGAGATCACTCGTGATATGTGACAGCGAACATAGAGAATGGCTCAGTATATGACATACAGCTCTGTAGTAAAAATCTGAAGTGTTCCATTCACATGACTTTCTCTACATCTCTGATAATGATAATGGTGTTGAAGGGCGCTCAACTGCCGAGGTCATAAGCGCCCTTATGATTAAAACTTGGCAATAGGCAGTAAGAAAATACCATTGCAAGGAAAAAAAAAGGTAAACACAAGTAAAAGAGCTAACAGAGTTGAAACACAAGTAACAGAACTGTCCAGCCCTCTAACCAGAGCTGGGTATAAAACTCCATCTAAAACCAACACATTAAAACCAAAAGAGTTTAAAAAAAAACTGCTATCACACTAAAACTTCAAGGTAAAAGAAATTTTTGCTAACAATTTAAAAACCCTTTCCACTGCTCTTGGGTCATCTGCCAGGACCTCAGCAAAAGAGGCCGGCATGCCCATAGATGACCGAATGTGTGCCAGGTGACCAAACTCCAGCAACACATGACGAACTGTCTGTGCCTCCCCACAGAGCGCACAGACAGGAGCAGGTTAACGTTTAAAAAGGTAACTGTGAGTAAAACTACAGTGGCTAGTACTACCTCCTCCCGGCGGAATAAACGAGAGGAGGTTACCCAGTTGACAGGGAGGTCCTTCACCTCTCGCAGCTTATTACCACGGAGAGCCGACCACTCCGCATGCCAAGTCGAAAAAACGGCTCTCCGTACAGCCACTCTAAAATCTTCTGCTGTTGAATGGGTAATCGTAACACTGGGCGCTGTGACTGCCGATTTCGCTGCCAAATCCGACGTGTCATTCCCTGACAAGCCAACGTGTCCAGGAATCCATGCGCACTCCACATTAAAACTAGAAGCGTGCAAAATGTGGAGAACGTCCTGAATGCGCTGCACCAAAGGATGGTAATTGTACAGCTCACGAATGCTCTGAAGGGCACTAAGGGAATCACTAAGAATAAGGCAGCCACCTAATTTTCGACGTCGAATATACAGAAGGGCTTAATAAATAGCATATAGCTCGGCAGAATATATAAATGTGCAACTAGGCAAACCGTAAGTAGAAGTTGCGGTGCCAGTGAAAAAGGCACATCCAACACCGTCGGGGCTCTTACTGTTGGAAAAGATCCAACGGCCACACGGATGCCCTGGTTATGGACTGTGTCTAACCTTCTGAGCACTGAAGGTCGGGCTGAAGAATACACAATGCTGCCATAGTCCAACTTCGAACGAATCACAGCACGATAAAGACGGAGCAATGCCGTCCGATCCGCACCCCAAGATTTGCCACTTAGTATTCGTAAAAGATTTAGAGAACGGTCACATCGTGCTCTAAGCTGTGCTATTTGTGGTGCCCAACAAAGTTTCCGATCGAAGATCAAACCAAGGAATCTCGCCTCGTCTGCGAAAGGAAGTAAATCTGGCCCGAGTCGAAGAGACGGCGGCATTTGCCACTTACGGCGCCAGAAGTTAACGCAGACTGTCTTCTCAGCGGAGAAACGAAAACCGTGTTTCGAGCTCCAAGCACAGAGATTGTCAAATACAAAAACAATGTCAAATACAAAAACAATATAAACCCACCAGAAAAATAAAACAGCAACTAAGTTCGTCAAAGGACAGACAAGACCTGCTTTCAGTGCAAAGCATATACCATATACTGTGTAGTTGCGGCCAAGTTTATGTTGACACTACTAAGTGCAGCATAAAAACTCGTATAAAAGAACACATAAGCAACTGTCGTCTTGGGCAAACAGAAAACTCAGCAGTAACGGAGCATGCGTTCCTAATGGGCCATGACATTAAGTTCGAAGATACTGAAGTCCTAGCCAGCAGAGTATATTATCAAGTACGGTTGTACCGCAAGGCCGTTGAAATTTACAAGCATAAAAAATAATTTTAACAGAAAAAAGGAAACAACCCGCATACATAAAGCCTGGATTCATTGCTAGATGGAACTAAACCAAAACCCAGTCGACACGAGCCCAAGCCATACAAGGATTGGCCAACGGTTAGCAAATAGGAGACACGGGGGGCGGATCGCTCTGGGCTATATATAGCCGTAAAAACCTAAATGTATATATGAACTATATTTCTTTTTTATTTATTTATCTTTTCAACCGTTATGTGCTAATTAAGCTTTTATTTTAGATTTGCCTACTCATTTTCTGATACAGTTAAATCTCATGTATGCGTATATCAAGGGAACGAGGGAAGATTACTTGTAACTCAGAATTACTTACAACTGTGATTTTGATAATACATCGTACATATTAAAAAAGGCAATACTGTGGAACTATAAGTGGAACATGTTACAAACAACAAAGATACTACGAAGAAAACATTATTCTGAACTTGGTCCTGCTTTAAAGAAATCAGTTTTTTTTAGCTTGTTTCACCTTTATTGCACAAGTGCATAAACCTCATTTTGCAAACTTATTAATGAATTTAGAGCTTTTTCACTACCACTTTTAGCACTGATGTAACGCCTACACACATTTATTGCACTTAACACTTCACTCACCTTAGGTTATTTCAAGATTTGAGTTGGCATCCACATTACTGTCAGTGTGGCTTGAAGCTGGTCCACTTTCTTCATCACCACCACACATCAGCAATAATCTCCTTATCCTGTAGTTCCACATACACAGCTAGATTGTCATCAAAATGCACAGAGGTATCGAAATTTGCATCCTCCGATAGAGCTATCTCATTTATAGGCCATCACTACCATTATCACCACGATCAGAGACAACCTCTGTAAGACACCAGATTTAATAAAGCAGTGTTTGATTGTGGAGGATGACACCTGCTTCCAGGCAGCCGAAATAAATGTCATGGCTTGTAGTGAGCTAATGGCGAGATTTTCATTTCCGGCATTTGGACCAGCATTTTTCTATAATGAGCTTTGAAATTTGCAATGATGCCCAAATCAAGTGACTGTAGACGTCTGGTACAGTTAGGAGGGAAAAACTCCCCTCGAACATTTTCCAAAATTATTTGATGTAGATGTCCATAAAAAGAAGGATCTTCTTCTGCTTGTTTTTCATTTTAATGCCAGTTTCTTTAACCACTCTTCGATTAAAATCATTGTCATCCAACACTTCCTATTGGATTCCTATTCCGTAGGTTTTATTTTTACACCCTTAAAACACCTCGGATTCCTGGATTTTCCTATCACAAGTGGGAGAAGTTTGTCTGATCCGTCTGCATTGGTGGCAAGAAGAACTGTTACGCGAATTTTACTTTTCCTCCCTCCATGGCATGAGTCACCTTTTTCAGCTTATGCCTTGCTGGGAAGGAGATTGTAGAATAGGCCAGTCTCATCACAGTTGTAGATGTTTTGAGGCTGATAATCGCTTATTATTCCTAGTAGAACCTCTTTCTTCGAGTGTTGAACCGTGATGTCATTCACAAGATTCGTGTCACAGCAAACCCTTTTCCCTACGATTCCATGACGATCTTTAAATTGTTGCCACCATCCTGATGAAGCCTTGAAATCAACCGTGTTCATTATTCTAGTTAAATCTATGCTTTTGCTTTCAGCATGTCGTCACTGATTGGTAGAGCTGCAGCAAGTTTCTGCTGGAACCATGTGAAAAGTGCCATTTCCAAATCAGCATATCTCCCTTTCTGCTGACGGCTCTGCATCCTATTTTAAAAACTCAAACAAAATAACATTTTTGTTACTGATGATTATCCATAGCGTGGAGTAAGCAATTCCTAAGTCTGAAGCAATTTCTGTTCTGGTTTTGTGTGGATTAAGCTCCACCTCTAGTATGAATTTCTAGCGCATAACATTTCCTTTTTCCGTTTTCTATGACTGATTAAAAGTAACTCAGAACTGAAAGACAAGCCGCTGTTTAACAATACACGCCAGATACTGAACATTTTTATCTTTACTTCTAATTTGTTGCTGCATTGTCGCGCTCTACCAGCAAACGTATTATTGTCTTTTGTTTCCGAGGCCGAAAGCCGCCCGCTCAGTTTGCGTCTTTGTCAACAGAGATAAGGAAAATACCCTCGAGTTTCTTTTAAGATAGTGTATGCCGTATGCACATTATAATTACGTGAAACTCTGTTGTATTTCACTGAAATTTAACGTATAAACGAATTACGTAGAAATGCATTACGTATAAATAAGTTTCTGTTATGAGGTTTCTAAATCACATTTTGTTGGGACCAACCAAAATTTATGTATAAATACGAATTACTTACAACTGGGTTATGTATAAAACAGGTTCAACTGTATTTCCTTATGATCCAAGTTGTTTATAATTTGAGGTAGCCTCAGTCCCAATTAGTTCAAACTACTGGGTATCTACTGTATATCAGTGCTGTATATCCATGTGCTATTTTTGCATAAGCTTCTAGGGCTTATGCCAGCATGGAATTAAAGTGCATTCATTCTTCACCAGTATCACCTTTTGTCCTGCTCTCATAATACATCAACCACCCTTTTATCATTGTCAAAATGAGTTTCAGGCAAAGCAGGTGGAAATCTGAAGAGTCAGATCTGAGCTGTAGTATAGATGGGGCAGCAATATGCAATGTATTTTGCTGATGTGTTCTTGGGTTCTTATACTATCAACTAACAGTAAGACTCAATTAGCTCTAGAAATGTTTCAGCAAGTTTGGCTTGACAAAAATCCAGCAGAGGTTTTGTTCCAGGATGATAAGCATGGCCTATCATAAGTCCAAGAATAAAACATGCATACGCAAATTCTGTTGAACAATGCTTCTTCATCTATATATGTTGGTGGTTGGCGTTTAAGGGCACTCACCTACTAAGGCCATTAGCGCCCATATAAAATAAAATGGCAGGAAATACCAGATATTAAAGGCCAGAGACAAATAAAAGATAAAATGCATCACTTATAGAACCAGGGTAAAAATACCTGTAGGATAAAGCCACGTGATGACAAGTGAAGTTAAAGGGCACTCAGCTACAAGGGTATGCGTGCCCTCGGAAAACTGTCCGGTAAAAGGACGAATGAGTCAACTAAAAAATAAAATGCAAAGTAAACTCAAACTACACGGTGATAAATCGGTTAGGAGAAATAAAAATTACTAAACCCAATTACTCAGATTAAAAAACACTAAAAAAAAGCTGAAAGACGTTCAGCTATTGCTCCATTATCAAAATGAAACCAATGCTAAATAGGTAATGGCTAAAAATCTAAAAACCTTGTTTACTGCATCATTGTCATCCATCAGGATCTGCGCAAGACTGACCGACAATTCCAGTGTTGCACGTAGATGTACAACATGGTGAGCTGACAATGCTTCGCTACACAGCAGACAGAGAGGAGCAGGAATTCGTTTAAAAAGGTACCTATGAGTAAAATTGCAGTGGCTAAGAAGCAAATGAGCCAAAGTCATCTCCTCCCGGCGAGAGGAGATACATGGAGGTCCTTCACCTCCCTAAGTTAATTCCACGGAGAGCTGACCATTCTTCATTCCAGCGCAAAAGCACCGCTCGTAACATTACAAGCCAAAATTGTTCAGCAGCTACACAAATAATAGCCACCCTGAGTTCTTTGGTTGCCGTCTTTGCTGCCAAATCCACCAGTTTGTTTCTCGTCAACTCAACGTGTTCAGGAATCCATGCATACTCCACATTAACACCAGAATCGTGTAAAAGGTAGAGGGCATCCTGGATTCCCTGCAAGGGGGGATGCTAATTGTAGAGCGCACATACGTTCTGAAGAGCAACAAGGAGATCACTCGTGATATGTGACAGCGAACATAGAGAATGGCTCAGTATATGACATACAGCTCTGTAGTAAAAATCTGAAGTGTTCCATTCACATGACTTTCTCTACATCTCTGATAATGATAATGGTGTTGAAGGGCGCTCAACTGCCGAGGTCATAAGCGCCCTTATGATTAAAACTTGGCAATAGGCAGTAAGAAAATACCATTGCAAGGAAAAAAAAAGGTAAACACAAGTAAAAGAGCTAACAGAGTTGAAACACAAGTACCAGAACTGTCCAGCCCTCTAACCAGAGCTGGGTATAAAACTCCATCTAAAACCAACACATTAAAACCAAAAGAGTTTAAAAAAAAAACTGCTATCACACTAAAACTTCAAGGTAAAAGAAATTTTTGCTAACAATTTAAAAACCCTTTCCACTGCTCTTGGGTCATCTGCCAGGACCTCAGCAAGAGAGGCCGGCATGCCCATAGATGACCGAATGTGTGCCAGGTGACCAAACTCCAGCAACACATGACGAACTGTCTGTGCCTCCCCACAGAGCGCACAGACAGGAGCAGGTTAACGTTTAAAAAGGTAACTGTGAGTAAAACTACAGTGGCTAGTACTACCTCCTGCCGGCGGAATAAACGAGAGGAGGTTACCCAGTTGACAGGGAGGTCCTTCACCTCTCGCAGCTTATTACCACGGAGAGCCGACCACTCCGCATGCCAAGTCGAAAAAACGGCTCTCCGTACAGCCACTCTAAAATCTTCTGCTGTTGAATGGGTAATCGTAACACTGGGCGCTGTGACTGCCGATTTCGCTGCCAAATCCGACGTGTCATTCCCTGACAAGCGAACGTGTCCAGGAATCCATGCGCACTCCACATTAAAACTAGAAGCGTGCAAAATGTGGAGAACGTCCTGAATGCGCTGCACCAAAGGATGGTAATTGTACAGCTCAAGAATGCTCTGAAGGGCACTAAGGGAATCACTATGAATAAGGCAGTCACCTAGTTTTCGACGTCGAATATACAGAAGAGCTTAATAAATAGCATATAGCTCGGCAGAATATATAAATGTGCAACTAGGCAAACCGTAAGTAGAAGTTACGGTGCCAGTGACAAAGGCACATCCAACACCGTCGGGGCTCTTACTGTTGGAAAAGCTCCAACGGCCACACGGATGCCCTGGTTATGGACTGTGTCTAACCTTCTGAGCACTGAAGGTCGGGCTGAAGAATACACAATGCTGCCATAGTCCAACTTCGAATGAATCACAGCACGATAAAGACGGAGCAATGCCGTCCGATCCGCACCCCAAGATTTGCCACTTAGTATCCGTAAAAGATTTAGAGAACGGTCACATCGTGCTCTAAGCTGTGCTATTTGTGGTGCCCAACAAAGTTTCCGATCGAAGATCAAACCAAGGAATCTCGCGTCGTCTGCGAAAGGAAGTAAATCTGGCCCGAGTCGAAGAGACGGCGGCATTTGCCACTTACGGCGCCAGAAGTTAACGCAGACTGTCTTCTCAGCGGAGAAACGAAAACCGTGTTTCGAGCTCCAAGCATAGAGATTGTCAAATACAAAAAGAATATAAACCCACCAGAAAAGTAAAACAGCAACTAAGATCGTCAAAGGACAGACAAGACCTGCTTTCAGTGCAAAGGATATACCATATACTGTGCAGCTGCGGCCAAGTTTATGTTGACACAACTAAGTGCAGCATAAAAACTCGTATAAAAGAACACATAAGCAACTGTCGTCTTGGGCAAACAGAAAACTCAGCAGTAACGGAGCATGCGTTCCTAATGGGCCATGACATTAAGTTCGAAGATACTGAAGTCCTAGCCAGCAGAGTATATTATCAAGTACGGTTGTACCGCAAGGCCGTTGAAATTTACAAGCATAAAAAATAAATTTAACAGAAAAAAGGAAACAACCCGCATACATAAAGCCTGGATTCATTGCTAGATGGAACTAAACCAAAACCCAGTCGACACGAGCCCAAGCCATACAAGGATTGGCCAACGGTTAGCAAATAGGAGACACGGGGGGCGGATCGCTCTGGGCTATATATAGCCGTAAAAACCTAAATGTATATATGAACTATATTTCTTTTTTATTTATTTATCTTTTCAACCGTTATGTGCTAATTAAGCTTTTATTTTAGATTTGCCTACTCATTTTCTGATACAGTTAAATCTCATGTATGCGTATATCAAGGGAACGAGGGAAGATTACTTGTAACTCAGAATTACTTACAACTGTGATTTTGATAATACATCGTACATATTAAAAAAGGCAATACTGTGGAACTATAAGTGCAACATGTTACAAACAACAAAGATACTACGAAGAAAACATTATTCTGAACTTGGTCCTGCTTTAAAGAAATCAGTTTTTTTAGCTTGTTTCACCTTTATTGCACAAGTGCATAAACCTCATTTTGCAAACTTATTAATGAATTTAGAGCTTTTTCACTACCACTTTTAGCACTGATGTAACGCCTACACACATTTATTGCACTTAACACTTCACTCACCTTAGGTTATTTCAAGATTTGAGTTGGCATCCACATTACTGTCAGTGTGGCTTGAAGCTGGTCCACTTTCTTCATCACCACCACACATCAGCAATAATCTCCTTATCCTGTAGTTCCACATACACAGCTAGATTGTCATCAAAATGCACAGAGGTATCGAAATTTGCATCCTCCGATAGAGCTATCTCATTTATAGGCCATCACTACCATTATCACCACGATCAGAGACAACCTCTGTAAGACACCAGATTTAATAAAGCAGTGTTTGATTGTGGAGGATGATACCTGCTTCCAGGCAGCCGAAATAAATGTCATGGCTTGTAGTGAGCTAATGGCGAGATTTTCATTTCCGGCATTTGAACCAGCATTTTTCTATAATGAGCTTTGAAATTTGCAATGATGCCCAAATCAAGTGACTGTAGACGTCTGGTACAGTTAGGAGGGAAAAACTCCCCTCGAACATTTTCCAAAATTATTTGATGTAGATGTCCATAAAAAGAAGGATCTTCTTCTGCTTGTTTTTCATTTTAATGCCAGTTTCTTTAACCACTCTTCGATTAAAATCATTGTCATCCAACACTTCCTATTGGATTCCTATTCCGTAGGTTTTATTTTTACACCCTTAAAACACCTCGGATTCCTGGATTTTCCTATCACAAGTGAGAGAAGTTTGTCTGATCCGTCTGCATTGGTGGCAAGAAGAACTGTTACGCGAATTTTACTTTTCCTCCCTCCATGGCATGAGTCACCTTTTTCAGCTTATGCCTTGCTGGGAAGGAGATTGTAGAATAGGCCAGTCTCATCACAGTTGTAGATGTTTTGAGGCTGATAATCGCTTATTATTCCTAGTAGAACCTCTTTCTTCGAGTGTTGAACCGTGATGTCATTCACAAGATTCGAGTCACCGCAAACCCTTTTCCCTACGATTCCATGACGATCTTTAAATTGTTGCCACCATCCTGATGAAGCCTTGAAATCAACCGTGTTCATTATTCTAGTTAAATCTATGCTTTTGCTTTCAGCATGTCGTCACTGATTGGTAGAGCTGCAGCAAGTTTCTGCTGGAACCATGTGAAAAGTGCCATTTCCAAATCAGCATATCTCCCTTTCTGCTGACGGCTCTGCATCCTATTTTAAAAACTCACACAAAATAACATTTTTGTTACTGATGATTATCCATAGCGTGGAGTAAGCAATTCCTAAGTCTGAAGCAATTTCTGTTCTGGTTTTGTGTGGATTAAGCTCCACCTCTAGTATGAATTTCTAGCGCATAACATTTCCCTTTTCCGTTTTCTATGACTGATTAAAAGTAAACAGAACTGAAAGACAAGCCGCTGTTTAACAATACACGCCAGATACTGAACATTTTTATCTTTACTTCTAATTTGTTGCTGCATTGTCGCGCTCTACCAGCAAACGTATTATTGTCTTTTGTTTCCGAGGCCGAAAGCCGCCCGCTCAGTTTGCATCTTTGTCAACAGAGATAAGGAAAATACCCTCGAGTTTCTTTTAAGATAGTGTATGCCGTATGCACATTATAATTACGTGAAACTCTGTTGTATTTCACTGAAATTTAACGTATAAACGAATTACGTAGAAATGCATTACGTATAAATAAGTTTCTGTTATGAGGTTTCTAAATCACATTTTGTTGGGACCAACCAAAATTTATGTATAAATACGAATTACTTACAACTGGGTTATGTATAAAACAGGTTCAACTGTATTTCCTTATGATCCAAGTTGTTTATAATTTGAGGTAGCCTCAGCCCCAATTAGTTCAAACTACTGGGTATCTACTGTATATCAGTGCTGTATATCCATGTGCTATTTTTGCATAAGCTTCTAGGGCTTATGCCAGCATGGAATTAAAGTGCATTCATTCTTCACCAGTATCACCTTTTGTCCTGCTCTCATAATACATCAACCACCCTTTTATCATTGTCAAAATGAGTTTCAGGCAAAGCAGGTGGAAATCTGAAGAGTCAGATCTGAGCTGTAGTATAGATGGGGCAGCAATATGCAATGTATTTTGCTGATGTGTTCTTGGGTTCTTATACTATCAACTAACAGTAAGACTCAATTAGCTCTAGAAATGTTTCAGCAAGTTTGGCTTGACAAAAATCCAGCAGAGGTTTTGTTCCAGGATGATAAGCATGGCCTATCATAAGTCCAAGAATAAAACATGCATAGCCAAATTCTGTTGAACAATGCTTCTTCATCTATATATGTTGGTGGTTGGCGTTTAAGGGCCGTCACCTACTAAGGTCATTAGCGCCCATATAAAATAAAATGGCAGGAAACACCAGATATTAAAAGCCAGAGAAAAATAAAAGATAAAATGCATCACTTATAGAACCAGGGTAAAAAAATACCTGTAGGATAAAGCCACGTGATGACAAGTGAAGTTAAAGGGCACTCAGCTACAAGGGTATGCGTGCCCTCGGAAAACTGTCCGGTAAAAGGACGAATGAGTCAACTAAAAAATAAAATGCAAAGTAAACTCAAACTACACGGTGATAAATCGGTTAGGAGAAATAAAAATTACTAAACCCAATTACTCAGATTAAAAAACATTAAAAAAAGCTGAAAGACGTTCAGCTATTGCTCCATTATCAAAATAAAACCAATGCTAAATAGGTAATGGCTAAAAATCTAAAAACCTTGTTTACTGCATCATTGTCATCCATCAGGATCTGCGCAAGACTGACCGACAATTCCAGTGTTGCACGTAGATGTACAACATGATGAGCTGACAATGCTTCGCTACACAGCAGACAGAGAGGAGCAGGAATTCGTTTAAAAAGGTACCTATGAGTAAAATTGCAGTGGCTAAGAAGCAAATGAGCCAAAGTCATCTCCTCCCGGCGAGAGGAGATACATGGAGGTCCTTCACCTCCCTAAGTTAATTCCACGGAGAGCTGACCATTCTTCATTCCAGCGCAAAAGCACCGCTCGTAACATTACAAGCCAAAATTGTTCAGCAGCTACACAAATAATAGCCACCCTGAGTTCTTTGGTTGCCGTCTTTGCTGCCAAATCCACCAGTTTGTTTCTCGTCAACTCAACGTGTTCAGGAATCCATGCATACTCCACATTAACACCAGAATCGTGTAAAAGGTAGAGGGCATCCTGGATTCCCTGCAAGGGGGGATGCTAATTGTAGAGCGCACATACGCTCTGAAGAGCAACAAGGAGATCACTCGTGATATGTGACAGCGAACATAGAGAATGGCTCAGTATATGACATACAGCTCTGTAGTAAAAATCTGAAGTGTTCCATTCACATGACTTTCTCTACATCTCTGATAATGATAATGGTGTTGAAGGGCGCTCAACTGCCGAGGTCATAAGCGCCCTTATGATTAAAACTTGGCAATAGGCAGTAAGAAAATACCATTGCAAGGAAAAAAAAAGGTAAACACAAGTAAAAGAGCTAACAGAGTTGAAACACAAGTAACAGAACTGTCCAGCCCTCTAACCAGAGCTGGGTATAAAACTCCATCTAAAACCAACACATTAAAACCAAAAGAGTTTAAAAAAAAAACTGCTATCACACTAAAACTTCAAGGTAAAAGAAATTTTTGCTAACAATTTAAAAACCCTTTCCACTGCTCTTGGGTCATCTGCCAGGACCTCAGCAAGAGAGGCCGGCATGCCCATAGATGACCGAATGTGTGCCAGGTGACCAAACTCCAGCAACACATGACGAACTGTCTGTGCCTCCCCACAGAGCGCACAGACAGGAGCAGGTTCACGTTTAAAAAGGTAACTGTGAGTAAAACTACAGTGGCTAGTACTACCTCCTCCCGGCGGAATAAACGAGAGGAGGTTACCCAGTTGACAGGGAGGTCCTTCACCTCTCGCAGCTTATTACCACGGAGAGCCGACCACTCCGCATGCCAAGTCGAAAAAACGGCTCTCCTTACAGCCACTCTAAAATCTTCTGCTGTTGAATGGGTAATCGTAACACTGGGCGCTGTGACTGCCGATTTCGCTGCCAAATCCGACGTGTCATTCCCTGACAAGCCAACGTGTCCAGGAATCCATGCGCACTCCACATTAAAACCAGAAGCGTGCAAAATGTGGAGAACGTCCTGGATGCGCTGCACCAAAGGTTGGTAATTGTACAGCTCACGAATGCTCTGAAGGGCACTAAGGGAATCACTATGAATAAGGCAGTCACCTAATTTTCGACGTCGAATATACAGAAGGGCTTAATAAATAGCATATAGCTCGGCAGAATATATAAATGTGCAACTAGGCAAACCGTAAGTAGAAGTTGCGGTGCCAGTGACAAAGGCACATCCAACACCGTCGGGGCTCTTACTGTTGGAAAAGCTCCAACGGCCACACGGATGCCCTGGTTATGGACAGTGTCTAACCTTCTGAGCACTGAAGGTCGGGCTGAAGAATACACAATGCTGCCATAGTCCAACTTCGAACGAATCACAGCACGGTAAAGACGGAGCAATGCCGTCCGATCCGCACCCCAAGATTTGCCACTTAGTATCCGTAAAAGATTTAGAGAACGGTCACATCGTGCTCTAAGCTGTGCTATTTGTGGTGCCCAACAAAGTTTCCGATCGAAGATCAAACCAAGGAATCTCGCCTCGTCTGCGAAAGGAAGTAAATCTGGCCCGAGTCGAAGAGACGGCGGCATTTGCCACTTACGGCGCCAGAAGTTAACGCAGACTGTCTTCTCAGCGGAGAAACGAAAACCGTGTTTCGAGCTCCAAGCACAGAGATTGTCAAATACAAAAACAATGTCAAATACAAAAACAATATAAACCCACCAGAAAAATAAAACAGCAACTAAGATCGTCAAAGGACAGACAAGACCTGCTTTCAGTGCAAAGCATATACCATATACTGTGCAGCTGCGGCCAAGTTTATGTTGACACTACTAAGTGCAGCATAAAAACTCGTATAAAAGAACACATAAGCAACTGTCGTCTTGGGCAAACAGAAAACTCAGCAGTAACGGAGCATGCGTTCCTAATGGGCCATGACATTAAGTTCGAAGATACTGAAGTCCTAGCCAGCAGAGTATATTATCAAGTACGGTTGTAGCGCAAGGCCATTGAAATTTACAAGCATAAAAAATAATTTTAACAGAAAAAAGGAAACAACCCGCATACATAAAGCCTGGATTCATTGCTAGATGGAACTAAACCAAAACCCAGTCGACACGAGCCCAAGCCATACAAGGATTGGCCAACGGTTAGCAAATAGGAGACACGGGGGGCGGATCGCTCTGGGCTATATATAGCCGTAAAAACCTAAATGTATATATGAACTATATTTTTTTTTCTTTATTTATCTTTTCAACCGTTATGTGCTAATTGAGCTTTTATTTTAGATTTGCCTACTCATTTTCTGATACAGTTAAATCTCATTTATGCGTATATCAAGGGAACGAGGGAAGATTACTTGTAACTCAGAATTACTTACAACTGTGATTTTGATAATACATCGTACATATTAAAAAAGGCAATACTGTGGAACTATAAGTGCAACATGTTACAAACAACAAAGATACTACGAAGAAAACATTATTCTGAACTTGGTCCTGCTTTAAAGAAATCAGTTTTTTTAGCTTGTTTCACCTTTATTGCACAAGTGCATAAACCTCATTTTGCAAACTTATTAATGAATTTAGAGCTTTTCACTACCACTTTTAGCACTGATGTAACGCCTACACACATTTATTGCACTTAACACTTCACTCACCTTAGGTTATTTCAAGATTTGAGTTGTCATCCACATTACTGTCAGTGTGGCTTGAAGCTGGTCCACTTTCTTCATCACCACCACACATCAGCAATAATCTCCTTATCCTGTAGTTCCACATACACAGCTAGATTGTCATCAAAATGCACAGAGGTATCGAAATTTGCATCCTCCGATAGAGCTATCTCATTTATAGGCCATCACTACCATTATCACCACGATCAGAGACAACCTCTGTAAGACACCAGTTTTAATAAAGCAGTGTTTGATTGTGGAGGATGACACCTGCTTCCAGGCAGCCGAAATAAATGTCATGGCTTGTAGTGAGCTAATGGCGAGATTTTCATTTCCGGCATTTGAACCAGCATTTTTCTATAATGAGCTTTGAAATTTGCAATGATGCCCAAATCAAGTGACTGTAGACGTCTGGTACAGTTAGGAGGGAAAAACTCCCCTCGAACATTTTCCAAAATTATTTGATGTAGATGTCCATAAAAAGAAGGATCTTCTTCTGCTTGTTTTTCATTTTAATGCCAGTTTCTTTAACCACTCTTCGATTAAAATCATTGTCATCCAACACTTCCTATTGGATTCCTATTCCGTAGGTTTTATTTTTACACCCTTAAAACACCTCGGATTCCTGGATTTTCCTATCACAAGTGGGAGAAGTTTGTCTGATCCGTCTGCATTGGTGGCAAGAAGAACTGTTACGCGAATTTTACTTTTCCTCCCTCCATGGCATGAGTCACCTTTTTCAGCTTATGCCTTGCTGGGAAGGAGATTGTAGAATAGGCCAGTCTCATCACAGTTGTAGATGTTTTGAGGCTGATAATCGCTTATTATTCCTAGTAGAACCTCTTTCTTCGAGTGTTGAACCGTGATGTCATTCACAAGATTCGAGTCACCGCAAACCCTTTTCCCTACGATTCCATGACGATCTTTAAATTGTTGCCACCATCCTGATGAAGCCTTGAAATCAACCGTGTTCATTATTCTAGTTAAATCTATGCTTTTGCTTTCAGCATGTCGTCACTGATTGGTAGAGCTGCAGCAAGTTTCTGCTGGAACCATGTGAAAAGTGCCATTTCCAAATCAGCATATCTCCCTTTCTGCTGACGGCTCTGCATCCTATTTTAAAAACTCACACAAAATAACATTTTTGTTACTGATGATTATCCATAGCGTGGAGTAAGCAATTCCTAAGTCTGAAGCAATTTCTGTTCTGGTTTTGTGTGGATTAAGCTCCACCTCTAGTATGAATTTCTAGCGCATAACATTTCCTTTTTCCGTTTTCTATGACTGATTAAAAGTAACTCAGAACTGAAAGACAAGCCGCTGTTTAACAATACACGCCAGATACTGAACATTTTTATCTTTACTTCTAATTTGTTGCTGCATTGTCGCGCTCTACCAGCAAACGTATTATTGTCTTTTGTTTCCGAGGCCGAAAGCCGCCCGCTCAGTTTGCGTCTTTGTCAACAGAGATAAGGAAAATACCCTCGAGTTTCTTTTAAGATAGTGTATGCCGTATGCACATTATAATTACGTGAAACTCTGTTGTATTTCACTGAAATTTAACGTATAAACGAATTACGTAGAAATGCATTACGTATAAATAAGTTTCTGTTATGAGGTTTCTAAATCACATTTTGTTGGGACCAACCAAAATTTATGTATAAATACGAATTACTTACAACTGGGTTATGTATAAAACAGGTTCAACTGTATTTCCTTATGATCCAAGTTGTTTATAATTTGAGGTAGCCTCAGTCCCAATTAGTTCAAACTACTGGGTATCTACTGTATATCAGTGTTGTATATCCATGTGCTATTTTTGCATAAGCTTCTAGGGCTTATGCCAGCATGGAATTAAAGTGCATTCATTCTTCACCAGTATCACCTTTTGTCCTGCTCTCATAATACATCAACCACCCTTTTATCATTGTCAAAATGAGTTTCAGGCAAAGCAGGTGGAAATCTGAAGAGTCAGATCTGAGCTGTAGTATAGATGGGGTAGCAATATGCAATGTATTTTGCTGATGTGTTCTTGGGTTCTTATACTATCAACTAACAGTAAGACTCAATTAGCTCTAGAAATGTTTCAGCAAGTTTGGCTTGACAAAAATCCAGCAGAGGTTTTGTTCCAGGATGATAAGCATGGCCTATCATAAGTCCAAGAATAAAACATGCATAGCCAAATTCTGTTGAACAATGCTTCTTCATCTATATATGTTGGTGGTTGGCGTTTAAGGGCACTCACCTACTAAGGTCATTAGCGCCCATATAAAATAAAATGGCAGGAAACACCAGATATTAAAAGCCAGAGAAAAATAAAAGATAAAATGCATCACTTAAAGAACCAGGGTAAAAATACCTGTAGGATAAAGCCACGTGATGACAAGTGAAGTTAAAGGGCACTCAGCTACAAGGGTATGCGTGCCCTCGGAAAACTGTCCGGTAAAAGGACGAATGAGTCAACTAAAAAATAAAATGCAAAGTAAACTCAAACTACACGGTGATAAATCGGTTAGGAGAAATAAAAATTACTAAACCCAATTACTCAGATTAAAAAACACTAAAAAAAAGCTGAAAGACGTTCAGGTATAGCTCCATTATCAAAATGAAACCAATGCTAAATAGGTAATGGCTAAAAATCTAAAAACCTTGTTTACTGCATCATTGTCATCCATCAGGATCTGCGCAAGACTGACCGACAATTCCAATGTTGCACGTAGATGTACAACATGATGAGCTGACAATGCTTCGCTACACAGCAGACAGAGAGGAGCAGGAATTCGTTTAAAAAGGTACCTATGAGTAAAATTGCAGTGGCTAAGAAGCAAATGAGCCAAAGTCATCTCCTCCCGGCGAGAGGAGATACATGGAGGTCCTTCACCTCCCTAAGTTAATTCCACGGAGAGCTGACCATTCTTCGTTCCAGCGCAAAAGCACCGCTCGTAACATTACAAGCCAAAATTGTTCAGCAGCTACACAAATAATAGCCACTCTGAGTTCTTTGGTTGCCGTCTTTGCTGCCAAATCCACCAGTTTGTTTCTCGTCAACTCAACGTGTTCAGGAATCCATGCATACTCCACATTAACACCAGAATCGTGTAAAAGGTAGAGGGCATCCTGGATTCCCTGCAAGTGGGGATGCTAATTGTAGAGCGCACATACGCTCTGAAGAGCAACAAGGAGATCACTCGTGATATGTGACAGCGAACATAGAGAATGGCTCAGTATATGACATACAGCTCTGTAGTAAAAATCTGAAGTGTTCCATTCACATGACTTTCTCTACATCTCTGATAATGATAATGGTGTTGAAGGGCGCTCAACTGCCGAGGTCATAAGCGCCCTTATGATTAAAACTTGGCAATAGGCAGTAAGAAAATACCATTGCAAGGAAAAAAAAAGGTAAACACAAGTAAAAGAGCTAACAGAGTTGAAACACAAGTAACAGAACTGTCCAGCCCTCTAACCAGAGCTGGGTATAAAACTCCATCTAAAACCAACACATTAAAACCAAAAGAGTTTAAAAAAAAACTGCTATCACACTAAAACTTCAAGGTAAAAGAAATTTTTGCTAACAATTTAAAAACCCTTTCCACTGCTCTTGGGTCATCTGCCAGGACCTCAGCAAAAGAGGCCGGCATGCCCATAGATGACCGAATGTGTGCCAGGTGACCAAACTCCAGCAACACATGACGAACTGTCTGTGCCTCCCCACAGAGCGCACAGACAGGAGCAGGTTCACGTTTAAAAAGGTAACTGTGAGTAAAACTACAGTGGCTAGTACTACCTCCTCCCGGCGGAATAAACGAGAGGAGGTTACCCAGTTGACAGGGAGGTCCTTCACCTCTCGCAGCTTATTACCACGGAGAGCCGACCACTCCGCATGCCAAGTCGAAAAAACGGCTCTCCGTACAGCCACTCTAAAATCTTCTGCTGTTGAATGGGTAATCGTAACACTGGGCGCTGTGACTGCCGATTTCGCTGCCAAATCCGACGTGTCATTCCCTGACAAGCGAACGTGTCCAGGAATCCATGCGCAGTCCACATTAAAATTAGAAGCGTGCAAAATGTGGAGAACGTCCTAAATGCGCTGCACCAAAGGATGGTAATTGTACAGCTCACGAATGCTCTGAAGGGCACTAAGGGAATCACTAAGAATAAGGCAGTCACCTAATTTTCGACGTCGAATATACAGAAGGGCTTAATAAATAGCATATAGCTCGGCAGAATATATAAATGTGCAACTAGGCAAACCGTAAGTAGAAGTTGCGGTGCCAGTGACAAAGGCACATCCAACACCGTCGGGGCTCTTACTGTTGGAAAAGCTCCAACGGCCACACGGATGCCCTGGTTATGGACTGTGTCTAACCTTCTGAGCACTGAAGGTCGGGCTGAAGAATACACAATGCTGCCATAGTCCAACTTCGAACGAATCACAGCACGATAAAGACGGAGCAATGCCGTCCGATCCGCACCCCAAGATTTGCCACTTAGTATCCGTAAAAGATTTAGAGAACGGTCACATCGTGCTCTAAGCTGTGCTATTTGTGGTGCCCAACAAAGTTTCCGATCGAAGATCAAACCAAGGAATCTCGCCTCGTCTGCGAAAGGAAGTAAATCTGGCCCGAGTCGAAGAGACTACGGCATTTGCCACTTACGGCGCCAGAAGTTAACGCAGACTGTCTTCTCAGCGGAGAAACGAAAACCGTGTTTCGAGCAACAAGCACAGAGATTGTCAAATACAAAAACAATGTCAAATACAAAAACAATATAAACCCACCAGAAAAATAAAACAGAAACTAAGATCGTCAAAGGACAGACAAGACCTGCTTTCAGTGCAAAGCATATACCATATACTGTGCAGCTGCGGCCAAGTTTATGTTGACACTACTAAGTGCAGCATAAAAACTCGTATAAAAGAACACATAAGCAACTGTCGTCTTGGGCAAACAGAAAACTCAGCAGTAACGGAGCATGCGTTCCTAATGGGCCATGACATTAAGTTCGAAGATACTGAAGTCCTAGCCAGCAGAGTATATTATCAAGTACGGTTGTACCGCAAGGCCATTGAAATTTACAAGCATAAAAAATAATTTTAACAGAAAAAAGGAAACAACCCGCATACATAAAGCCTGGATTCATTGCTAGATGGAACTAACCCAAAACCCAGTCGACACGAGCCCAAGCCATACAAGGATTGGCCAACGGTTAGCAAATAGGAGACACGGGGGGCGGATCGCTCTGGGCTATATATAGCCGTAAAAACCTAAATGTATATATGAACTATATTTTTTTTTCTTTATTTATCTTTTCAACCGTTATGTGCTAATTGAGCTTTTATTTTAGATTTGCCTACTCATTTTCTGATACAGTTAAATCTCATTTATGCGTATATCAAGGGAACGAGGGAAGATTACTTGTAACTCAGAATTACTTACAACTGTGATTTTGATAATACATCGTACATATTAAAAAAGGCAATACTGTCTAACTATAAGTACAACATGTTACAAACAACAAAGATACTACGAAGAAAACATTATACTGAACTTGGTCCTGCTTTAAAGAAATCAGTTTTTTTAGCTTGTTTCACCTTTATTGCACAAGTGCATAAACCTCATTTTGCAAACTTATTAATGAATTTAGAGCTTTTTCACTACCACTTTTAGCACTGATGTAACGCCTATACACATTTATGGCACTTAACACTTCACTCACCTTAGGTTATTTCAAGATTTGAGTTGTCATCCACATTACTGTCAGTGTGGCTTGAAGCTGGTCCACTTTCTTCATCACCACCACACATCAGCAATAATCTCCTTATCCTGTAGTTCCACATACACAGCTAGATTGTCATCAAAATGCACAGAGGTATCGAAATTTGCATCCTCCGATAGAGCTATCTCATTTATAGGCCATCACTACCATTATCACCACGATCAGAGACAACCTCTGTAAGACACCAGATTTAATAAAGCAGTGTTTGATTGTGGAGGATGACACCTGCTTCCAGGCAGCCGAAATAAATGTCATGGCTTGTAGTGAGCTAATGGCGAGATTTTCATTTCCGGCATTTGAACCAGCATTTTTCTATAATGAGCTTTGAAATTTGCAATGATGCCCAAATCAAGTGACTGTAGACGTCTGGTACAGTTAGGAGGGAAAAACTCCCCTCGAACATTTTCCAAAATTATTTGATGTAGATGTCCATAAAAAGAAGGATCTTCTTCTGCTTGTTTTTCATTTTAATGCCAGTTTCTTTAACCACTCTTCGATTAAAATCATTGTCATCCAACACTTCCTATTGGATTCCTATTCCGTAGGTTTTATTTTTACACCCTTAAAACACCTCGGATTCCAGGATTTTCCTATCACAAGTGGGAGAAGTTTGTCTGATCCGTCTGAATTGGTGGCAAGAAGAACTGTTACGCGAATTTTACTTTTCCTCCCTCCATGGCATGAGTCACCTTTTTCAGCTTATGCCTTGCTGGGAAGGAGATTGTAGAATAGGCCAGTCTCATCACAGTTGTAGATGTTTTGAGACTGATAATCGCTTATTATTCCTAGTAGAACCTCTTTCTTCGAGTGTTGAACCGTGATGTCATTCACAAGATTCGAGTCACCGCAAACCCTTTTCCCTACGATTCCATGACGATCTTTAAATTGTTGCCACCATCCTGATGAAGCCTTGAAATCAACCGTGTTCATTATTCTAGTTAAATCTATGCTTTTGCTTTCAGCATGTCGTCACTGATTGGTA
This sequence comes from Hymenopus coronatus, assembly GCA_030762935.1. Classification (NCBI taxonomy): domain Eukaryota; kingdom Metazoa; phylum Arthropoda; class Insecta; order Mantodea; family Hymenopodidae; genus Hymenopus; species Hymenopus coronatus. The sequence continues at coordinate 47,898,152 of CM060895.1, forward strand.
GAGCTGCAGCAAGTTTCTGCTGGAACCATGTGAAAAGTGCCATTTCCAAATCAGCATATCTCCCTTTCTGCTGACGGCTCTGCATCCTATTTTAAAAACTCACACAAAATAACATTTTTGTTACTGATGATTATCCATAGCGTGGAGTAAGCAATTCCTAAGTCTGAAGCAATTTCTGTTCTGGTTTTGTGTGGATTAAGCTCCACCTCTAGTATGAATTTCTAGCGCATAACATTTCCTTTTTCCGTTTTCTATGACTGATTAAAAGTAACTCAGAACTGAAAGACAAGCCGCTGTTTAACAATACACGCCAGATACTGAACATTTTTATCTTTACTTCTAATTTGTTGCTGCATTGTCGCGCTCTACCAGCAAACGTATTATTGTCTTTTGTTTCCGAGGCCGAAAGCCGCCCGCTCAGTTTGCGTCTTTGTCAACAGAGATAAGGAAAATACCCTCGAGTTTCTTTTAAGATAGTGTATGCCGTATGCACATTATAATTACGTGAAACTCTGTTGTATTTCACTGAAATTTAACGTATAAACGAATTACGTAGAAATGCATTACGTATAAATAAGTTTCTGTTATGAGGTTTCTAAATCACATTTTGTTGGGACCAACCAAAATTTATGTATAAATACGAATTACTTACAACTGGGTTATGTATAAAACAGGTTCAACTGTATTTCCTTATGATCCAAGTTGTTTATAATTTGAGGTAGCCTCAGTCCCAATTAGTTCAAACTACTGGGTATCTACTGTATATCAGTGCTGTATATCCATGTGCTATTTTTGCATAAGCTTCTAGGGCTTATGCCAGCATGGAATTAAAGTGCATTCATTCTTCACCAGTATCACCTTTTGTCCTGCTCTCATAATACATCAACCACCCTTTTATCATTGTCAAAATGAGTTTCAGGCAAAGCAGGTGGAAATCTGAAGAGTCAGATCTGAGCTGTAGTATAGATGGGGCAGCAATATGCAATGTATTTTGCTGATGTGTTCTTGGGTTCCTATACTATCAACTAACAGTAAGACTCAATTAGCTCTAGAAATGTTTCAGCAAGTTTGGCTTGACAAAAATCCAGCAGAGGTTTTGTTCCAGGATGATAAGCATGGCCTATCATAAGTCCAAGAATAAAACATGCATAGCCAAATTCTGTTGAACAATGCTTCTTCATCTATATATGTTGGTGGTTGGCGTTTAAGGGCACTCACCTACTAAGGTCATTAGCGCCCATATAAAATAAAATGGCAGGAAACAACAGATATTAAAAGCCAGGGAAAAATAAAAGATAAAATGCATCACTTATAGAACCAGGGTAAAAATACCTGTAGGATAAAGCCACGTGATGACAAGTGAAGTTAAAGGGCACTCAATTACAAGGGTATGCGTGCCCTCGGAAAACTTTCCGGTAAAAGGACGAATGAGTCAACTAAAAAATAAAATGCAAAGTAAACTCAAACTACACGGTGATAAATCGGTTAGGAGAAATAAAAATTACTAAACCCAATTACTCAGATTAAAAAACATTAAAAAAAGCTGAAAGACGTTCAGCTATTGCTCCATTATCAAAATGAAACCAATGCTAAATAGGTAATGGCTAAAAATCTAAAAACCTTGTTTACTGCATCATTGTCATCCATCAGGATCTGCGCAAGACTGACCGACAATTCCAGTGTTGCACGTAGATGTACAACATGATGAGCTGACAATGCTTCGCTACACAGCAGACAGAGGAATTCGTTTAAAAAGGTACCTATGAGTAAAATTGCAGTGGCTAAGAAGCAAATGAGCCAAAGTCATCTCCTCCCGGCGAGAGGAGATACATGGATGTCCTTCACCTCCCTAAGTTAATTCCACGGAGAGCTGACCATCCTTCATTCCAGCGCAAAAGCACCGCTCGTAACATTATAAGCCAAAATTGTTCAGCAGCTACACAAATAATAGCCACCCTGAGTTCTTTGGTTGCCGTCCTTGCTGCCAAATCCACCAGTTTGTTTCTCGTCAACTCAACGTGTTCAGGAATCCATGCATACTCCACATTAACACCAGAATCGTGTAAAAGGTAGAGGGCATCCTGGATACCCTGCAAGGGGGGATGCTAATTGTAGAGCGCACATACGCTCTGAAGAGCAACAAGGAGATCACTCGTGATATGTGACAGCGAACATAGAGAATGGCTCAATATATGACATACAGCTCTGTAGTAAAAATCTGAAGTGTTCCATTCACATGACTTTCTCTACATCTCTGATAATGATAATGGTGTTGAAGGGCGCTCAACTGCCGAGGTCATAAGCGCCCTTATGATTAAAACTTGGCAATAGGCAGTAAGAAAATACCATTGCAAGGAAAAAAAAAAGGTAAACACAAGTAAAAGAGCTAACAGAGTTGAAACACAAGTAACAGAACTGTCCAGCCCTCTAACCAGAGCTGGGTATAAAACTCCATCTAAAACCAACACATTAAAACCAAAAGAGTTTAAAAAAAAACTCCTATCACACTAAAACTTCAAGGTAAAAGAAATTTTTGCTAACAATTTAAAAACCCTTTCCACTGCTCTTGGGTCATCTGCCAGGACCTCAGCAAGAGAGGCCGTCATGCCAGCCCATAGATGACCAAATGTGTGCCAGGTGACCATAACTCCAGCAACACATGACGAACTGTCTGTGCCTCCCCACAGAGCACACAGACAGGAGCAAGTTCACGTTTAAAAAGGTAACTGTGAGTAAAACTACAGTGGCCAATTCTTAGCCGAGCTAGTACTACCTCCTCCCGGCGGAATAAACGAGAGGAGGTTACCCAGTTGACAGGGAGGTCCTTCACCTCTCTCAGCTTAATACCACGGAGAGCCGCCCACTCCACATGCCAAGTCGAAAAAACGGCTCTCCGTACAGCCACTCTAAAATCTTCTGCTGTTGAATGGGTAATCGTAACACTGGGCGCTGTGACTACCGATTTTGCTGCCAAATCCGACGTGTCATTCCCTGACAAGCCAACGTGTCCAGGAATCCATGCGCACTCCACATTAAAACCAGGAGCGTGCAAAACGTGGAGAACGTCCAGGATTCACTCCACCAAAGGATCGTAATTGTACTGCTCACGAATGCTCTGAAGGGCACTAAGGGAATCACTAAGAATAAGGCAGTCACCTAATTTTCGACATCGAATATACAGAAGGGCTTAATAAATAGCATATAGCTTGGCAGAATATATAGATGTGCAACTAGGCAAACCGTAAGTAGAAGTTGCGGTGCCAGTGACAAAGGCACATCCAACACCGTCGGGGCTCTTACTGTTGGAAAAGCTCCAACGGCCACACGGATGCCCTGGTTATGGACTGTGTCTAACCTTCTGAGCACTGAAGGTCGGGCTGAAGAATACACAATGCTGCCATAGTCCAACTTCGAACGAATCACAGCACGATAAAGACGGAGCAATGCCGTCCGATCCGCACCCCAAGATTTGCCACTTAGTATCCGTAAAAGATTTAGAGAACGGTCACATCGTGCTCTAAGCTGTGCTATTTGTGGTGCCCAACAAAGTTTCCGATCGAAGATCAAACCAAGGAATCTCGCCTAGTCTGCGAAAGGAAGTAAATCTGGCCCGAGTCGAAGAGACGGCGGCATTTGCCTCTTACGGCGCCAGAAGTTAACGCAGACTGTCTTCTCAGCGGAGAAACGAAAACCGTGTTTCGAGCTCCAAGCATAGATTGTCAAATACAAAAACAATATAAACCCACCAGAAAAATAAAACAGCAACTAAGAACGTCAAAGGACAGACAAGACCTGCTTTCAGTGCAAAGGATATACCAGATACTGTGCAGCTGCGGCCAAGTTTATGTTGACACTACTAAGTGCAGCATAAAAACTCGTATAAAAGAACACATAAGCAACTGTCGTCTTGGGCAAACAGAAAACTCAGCAGTAACGGAGCATGCGTTCCTAATGGGCCATCACATTAAGTTCGAAGATACTGAAGTCCTAGCCAGCAGAGTATATTATCAAGCACGGTTGTACCGCAAGGCCATTGAAATTTACAAGCATAAAAAATAATTTTAACAGAAAAAAGGAAACAACCCGCATACATAAAGCCTGGATTCATTGCTAGATGGAACCAAACCAAAACCCAGGCGACACGAGCCCAAGCCATACAAGGATTGGCCAACGGTTAACAAATAGGAGACACGGGGCCGGATCGCTCTGGGCTATATATAGCCGTAAAAACCTAAATGTATATATGAACTATATTTTTTTTTTCTTTATTTATCTTTTCAACCATTATGTGCTAATTAAGCTTTTATTTTAGAATTGCCTACTGATTTTCTGATACAGTTAAATCTCATTTATGCGTATATCAAGCGAACGAGGGAAGATTACTTGTAACTCAGAATTACTTACAACTGTGATTTTGATAATACATCGTACATATTAAAAAAGGCAATACTGTGGGCCTATAAGTGCAAAATGTTACAAACAACAAAGATACTACGAAGAAAACATTATTCTGAACTTGGTCCAGCTTTAAAGAAATCAGTTTTTTTTAGCTTGTTACACCTTTATTGCACAAGTGCATAAACCTCATTTTGCAAACTTATTGATGAATTTAGAGCTTTTTCACTACCACTTTTAGCACTGATGTAACGCCTACACACATTTATTGCACTTAACACTTCACTCACTTTAGGTTATTTCAAGATTTGAGTTGTCACCCACATTACTGTCAGTGTGGCTTGAAGCTGGTCCACTTTCTTGATCACCACCACACCTCAGCAATAATCTGCTTATCCTGTAGTTCCACATACACATTTAGATTGTCATCAAAATGCACAGAGGTATCGAAATTTGCATCCTCCGATAGAGCTATCTCATTTATAGGCCATCACTACCATTATCACCACGATCAGAGACAACCTCTGTAAGACACCAGATTTAATAAAGCAGTGTTTGATTGTGGAGGATGACACCTGCTTCCAGGCAGCCGAAATAAATGTCATGGCTTGTAGTGAGCTAATGGCGAGATTTTCATTTCCGGCATTTGAACCAGCATTTTTCTATAATGAACTCTGAAATTTGCAATGATGCCCAAATCAAGTGACTGTAGACGACTGGTACAGTTAGGAGGGAAAAACTCCTCTCGAACATTTTCCAAAATTATTTGATGTAGATGTCCATAAAAAGAAGGATCTTCTTCTGTTTGTTTTTCATTTTAATGCCAGTTTCTTTAACCACTCTTCGATTAAAATCATTGTCATCCAACACTTCCTATGGGATTCATATTCCTTAGGTTTTATTTTCACACCCTTAAAACACCTCGGATTCCAGGATTTTCCTATCACAAGTGGGAGAAGTTTGTCTGATACGTCTGCATTGGTGGCAAGAAGAACTGTTACGCGAATTTTACTGTTCCTCCCTCCGTGGCACGAGTCACCTTTTTCAGCTTGTGCCTTGCTGGGAAGGAGATTGTAGAATAGGCCAGTCTCATCACAGTTGTAGATGTTTTGAGGCTGATAATCGCTTATTATTCCTAGTAGAACCTCTTTCTTCGAGTGTTGAACCGTGATGTCATTCACAAGATTCGAGTCACCGCAAACCCTTTTCCCTACGATTCCATGACGATCTTTAAATTGTTGCCACCATCCTGATGAAGCCTTGAAATCAACCGTGTTCATTATTCTAGTTAAATCTATGCTTTTGCTTTCAGCATGTCGTCACTGATTGGTAGAGCTGCAGCAAGTTTCTGCTGGAACCATGTGAAAAGTGCCATTTCGAAATCAGCACATCTCCCTTTCTGCTGACGGCTCTGCATCCTATTTTAAAAACTCACCCAAAATAACATTTTTGTTACTGATGGTTATCCATAGCGTGGAGTAAGCAATTCCTAAGTCTGAAGCAATTTGTGTTCTGGTTTTGTGTGGATTAAGCTCCACCTCTAGTATGAATTTCTAGCGCATAACATTTCCTTTTTCCGTTTTCTATGACTGATTAAAAGTAACTCAGAACTGAAAGACAAGCCGCTGTTTAACAATACACGCCAGATACTGAACATTTTTATCTTTACTTCTAATTTGTTGCTGCATTGTCGCGCTCTACCAACAAACGTGTTATTGTCTTTTGTTTCCGAGACCGAAAGCCGCCCGCTCAGTTTGCGTCTTTGTCAACAGAGATGAGGAAAATACCCTCGAGTTTCTTTTAAGATAGTGTATGCCGTATGCACATTGTAATTACGTGAAACTCTGTTGTATTTCACTGAAATTTAACGTATAAACGAATTACGTAGAAATGCATTACGTATAAATAAGTTTCTGTTATGAGGTTTCTAAATCACATTTTGTTGGGACCAACCAAAATTTATGTATAAATACGAATTACTTACAACTGGGTTATGTATAAAACAGGTTCAACTGTATTTCCTTATGATCCAAGTTGTCTATAATTTGAGGTAGCCTCAGTCCCAATTAGTTCAAACTACTGGGTATCTACTGTATATCAGTGCTGTATATCCATGTGCTATTTTTGCATAAGCTTCTAGGGCTTATGCCAGCATGGAATTAAAGTGCATTCATTCTTCACCAGTATCACCTTTTGTCCTGCTCTCATAATACATCAACCACCCTTTTATCATTGTCAAAATGAGTTTCAGGCAAAGCAGGTGGAAATCTGAAGAGTCAGATCTGAGCTGTAGTATAGATGGGGCAGCAATATGCAATGTATTTTGCTGATGTGTTCTTGGGTTCTTATACTATCAACTAACAGTAAGACTCAATTAGCTCTAGAAATGTTTCAGCAAGTTTGGCTTGACAAAAATCCGGCAGAGGTTTTGTTCCAGGATGATAAGCATGGCATATCATATGTCCAAGAATAAAACATGCATAGCCAAATTCTGTTGAACAATGCTTCTTCATCTATATATGTTGGTGGTTGGTGTTTAAGGGCACTCACCTACTAAGGTCATTAGCGCCCATATAAAATAAAATGGCAGGAAACACCAGATATTAAAAGCCAGAGAAAAATAAAAAATAAAATGCATCACTTATAGAACCAGGGTAAAAATACCTGTAGGATAAAGCCACGTGATGACAAGAGAAGTTAAAGGGCACTCAGCTACAAGGGTATGCGTGCCCTCGGAAAACTGTCCGGTAAAAGGACGAATGAGTCAACTAAAAAATAAAATGCAAAGTAAACTCAAACTACACGGTGATACGTCGGTTAGGACAAATAAAAATTACTAAACCCAATTATTCAGATTAAAAAACATTAAAAAAGCTGAAAGACGTTCAGCTATTGCTCCATTATCAAAATGAAAAATGAAACCAATGCTAAATAGGTAATGGCTAAAAATCTAAAAACCTTGTTTACTGCATCATTGTCATCCATCAGGATCTACGCAAGACTGACCGACAATTCCAGTGTTGCACGTAGATGTACAACATGATGAGCTGACAATGCTTCGCTACACAGCAGACAGAGAGGAGCAGGAATTCGTTTAAAAAGGTACCTATGAGTAAAATTGCAGTGGCTAAGAAGCAAATGAGCCAAAGTCATCTCCCGGCGAGAGAGCCGAGAGGACGTTACCCAGGATACATAGAGGTCCTTCACCTCCCTAAGTTAATTCCACGGAGAGCTGACCATTCTTCATTTCAGCGCAAAAGCACCGCTCGTAACATTACAAGCCAAAATTGTTCAGCAGCTACACAAATAATAGCCACCCTGTGTTCTTTGGTTGCCGTCTTTGCTGCCAAATCCACCAGTTTGTTTCTCGTCAACTCAACGTGTTCAGTAATCCATGCATACTCCACATTAACACCAGAATCGTGTAAAAGGTAGAGGGCATCCTGGATTCGCTCCAAGGGGGGATGGTAATTGTAGAGCGCACATACGCTCTGAAGAGCACCAAGGAAATCACTCGTGATATGTGACAGCGAACATAGAGAATGGCTCAGTATATGACATACAGTTCTGCAGTAAAAATCTGATGTGTCCCATTCACATGACTTTCTCTACATCTCTGCGACAAATTATTGTTAAAAAGCTTATACTTCTATTTACTTCATGCTAATCGAGAAAAAAATGGCCGAAACAGTCGTATTACTTGTTTCCTTGTAAGTAGAAGAGAAATAACGGAGAACCATTGGTTAAAGTGATAGGCAAAAGCTGGTTGCTTTGTGACCGAAGTTTCTTTGTTTGTATGCACAAGAGTTGACAAATTCCAGTATGATTTTCAAAGCTGAAACTAAAAACAAGAAATATCTTAAAAACGATCAACTCCATGAAAAAAATGTATGTTACATAAATTGTGTCTTAACGTGTTCTACATTTTTTTCCCGTCTCTTACGGTGTAGCAGTTATGCAAAATTCCGTAAAATCGATCCAGAATAAGGTAGTCTTAAGAGGCTATTCCCAGAAAATTCAAGATAAACATTTTATTTGTCAGGTAAATATATTTAATATACGATATTTTAATCAAAATCGTTAGAGCCATTTTTAAGAATATCAAAATTTTCAAAAATTTTCCATAAAAGGGTAGTTTGGGGTGGAGGGATTTTTCTCAAAATCTTCGTGTCGCATCCCTGGAAGATACTTAACTTAAATACCAAGTTTGGTATCTTACCGGCTTTTCGTTTTTGAGTTATCGTGTTCACAGACACACGGAGACACACATGTACCTTTTTGTGAAAATGCTTTTTTGGATATAAGGGACCCTAAAACATATATTTCCGGTGAAATCCCGATATCGAATCTTTGGTGGAGTGCTATACCTTCTCTATACACTATGCATATAGTGCGTATAGATAAAGTAAAAATGGATGTGCTTCTAGGCAAACCGAATGTATACAGATTGGTTTCATGACCCAAGACCCATGCAACACTTTCGGTGCTCCTGTTCTCATCGGTGTATATAAAATTGCAGTCTTTGTACTATTATTAAAATTCCATGAAGCAAGTATGGATAACAGGAAATAGGATGGTAGCCTTCATATATATTTACTACAAGAAAATGCTCTAAGTGAAATAACTAGAAAGTTATATATTTCCGGTGAAATCCCGTTATCGAATTTTTGGGTGGAGTGGAATACCTTCTCTATACACTATGCACATAGTGTGTATAGATAAAGTAAAAATGGATGTGCTTCTAGGCAAACCGAATGTATACAGATTGGTTTTATGGCCCAGGACACATGCACCACCTTCGGTGCTCCTATTCTCATCGGTGTATATAAAATTGCAGTCTTTGTACTGTTATTAAAATTCCACGAAGCAAGTATGGATAGCAGGCAAAACGATGGTAGCCCTCCCATATATTTACTACAAGAAAATGCTCTAAGTGAAATAACTAGAAGGTATAAGAAGAGAGCAGAAAGAAATGGAAGGGGGAGATGCAGAAAACTACAAAAGGAAGCAAAACAAAAACATTCCTCCCAAAAGTGAATTCTCGTCTGAATATAAGCATAGCAGTGACTCTAAACCTTACCTTTATGGAATTAAGGGTTGAAAATGGGAACAAATGTTCCTGAAAATGCTCCCAGTAAGTAATTACTAAGCGGTGTTTGTTTCAAAAACCGACTCAAATTCTTTTGTTTTAAATCAGTGAAACACTTTGCGAATGTAATTTGCAGGTTATTTTTGCAGTTGTTTCCTCCAATTAAAGAAAGTTTTACCTCATTGGAATACATTTTAATTTCGTGTTATTATTATTATTTAAGTTGGGTTAGTTTAAGTAAAAGTCCCATTACTTGGGATGTCCTATTCCTTTCTTTTGCTATTTACTCTCATGCATGAATGACTGTTGAGCAGACATGACTCTGGATCAGAGAGAATAGCTAGAATGCGTGATCAGCCTCATGCCCGGTTTGAGAGTGAAGAATGTGAAGGAAATGAAATGACAGTGAAATGGATGAAAGGAAAGGTGATTATGGAGCAGGTGGAGGAATGATTGGCAGCGGAAGCCAGAGAACCCAAATAAAACCTGCAGACACCGTTTTTTTCATCACTAATCATACATGGAGCTCCTTGAGATCCGGGCTGCCTTGGTCAGAGGCTATCAGTCTAACTATTCGCACAAAGTGATAATATATAACAGTCTTAACTATTCGCACAAAGTGATAATTCCACTTAGTCACAAAATTAAAAACTAGAAGAGATTCAGTTCTCTCCCGTTATCGGTTGGTCAACTACAGCTCATAGCTGTCCAGTCATTTAGGAGTATTCTGGCATCTGTGTTCTGTAATAAACTTGACAATTTCAAAATTCATGTTGGCATGGCTTGTTCTTGATAATGAAAGTTTTCTCCCGAATATCAAGTTCTAATGGTTTCTTGGTATCTTTCAATCATTTTATGTCCTGTTAAACTCGTGGTTGGAACTCAGAGTAGTACGATATAGCAGACTTACGTGTTTGTTTAACCTTTAAGTTTCTCAAATGTTCTTATATTCTACTTTAAACTACATTTAGTTTGCTAACACAGTATGTCTCAAACTAATCATTACATTCTATAAATACCGGACATGTTATTTTATGGTACATTATTTATATCGCGAATGAATAAGCAAGTTCCTTATGCTGTATCTGTTTTGCATTGCTAGTTTATTAAATTCTTTACATATTTTCTTTTGCATTTGTAGAACATTTGAGATGAAAGGTAAGTTTACTGCAGCTGGAAGATTTTAATCACTGGACAAGGTACTACTTTCTTGAATCATTTTTGTAGGCTGTTTTTTTCCAATCACCTTACTACATTATGTGGTGATGAAACTTTTCCAGCTACCATAAATTTATTTTGCATTCCAAATAGTTCTACAAACTTTTAAAAATATAATATTAAGCTAGTGCCAGAAAACAGATATAGCATATGGAGCTAGTCTATTAAAATGCAACATACTTAAAAGTGAAATGTCTGATAATTATAAAACGGAATGCTTCTGATAAAAACAAATATGGTGCATTATATAACGAAATACTTTCATCTAATACTTTCTCGATATGTTTTTGCAAGGAATATCAACACAGTGATGACTCAGTATTGCAAATTCAAGTTCTTGTTACTTAGGTTTTGGATATCTGTTTATACAAATGTAACTTGACTCACTAATGCAGCAGTTACAATATGTGCCTAACTGTTCCAGAATTGAAATCACTGAGAATAATCATTTTTCAAGTAATCTTAATATATTTACTAAAAGCTATTACACTTCATAATTTACATCCTCGTGCATCAACAAATTCTGCTCTAAAGTTTAAAATTAAGAGGAAGTGGGTTCAAGTATTATGTATAGAACCAGCCCATGTTAATTAATTATATAGCAAAAAACAAGTATAGGTAGAAATATTATGATTATTATTCTTGCTTTATATTATTCTCTTTCCTAGTAATTCCATAAGTGTATTGTAAGAACTATATACTATGCATTTATCTGTATTTCAGGCGTGTACGGAAATGGTAATGCCATTTTGTTCAGATGGAATAAATGATATGTTTGAGCCACAAACATGGAATTTCACAAAATATTCTAATGGCTGCTATGACTCTTGGAAAGTGCGGCCAGAGCATAACCGTGCCATAATGATGTATGGAGGCAAGGATATATCAACTGCAACCAACATTGTCTTCAGGTGATATTTAAATCATTTTTAAGTATGCAAAACTGAATTTCAGACAGATATGATGATGGTTAAAGTTTAAGGGTGCACAACTACAAGGTTTTGAGCGCCCTATAAAAACAAGTCGTGCTAAAACCAAAATACAAGCGCAATAAAAATAAATACAATTACAAATAAAACGCAAGGCAAATAAAACTGCCCACTGCATAAACCACAGAGAGCTAAAAACTGATAAAAGAGAATCTCAATGCGATAACTAAAACAGGCCCCAGCCGTGAGGGGCTAAAATAGCTAAAATCAGCAGCTACCAGTTCAGGAACATACAAAATTGGAAAGTAAAAAGAGCGCTAGATTTTTACCTTAAAAGGCAATAATGATAAAAACTTAAAAATCCGATCTAACGCTCCGGTATCGTCCAACAAGATATCTTTAGTACTGGCCGGCAGCAGTAGAGTGGCTCGTAATCGAGCTAGAGGAGCACACTCTACCAGTACATGGCAGACGGTCAATGCTTGGCCACACTGAGGACAGATAGGAGCAGAATCCCTTTTCAACACGTAATAGTCGGTAAAAAAGCAGTGACCGATACGGAGACGAGCCAATACCACTTCCTCATGACGAGAAGTGCGTGAGGAAGTTGACCAGTGTACCGGAAGATCCTTTATATCCCTTAGCTTGTTATTGCGGAGAGTAGACCACTCTGCATGCCAACGCGAAAACACCGCTCTCCGCAAAGCAAGTCTAAAATCTTCGGCTGTTGAACAAGTAATGGTAACGCTGGGCTCCGTGGCTCCTGACTTTGCCGCCTCATCTGCTAATTCGTTGCCTGACAACCCAGTGTCCAGAAAGTCATGCGAGAACCACATTCACGCCAGAGGCGTGCAAAATGTGGAGGGCATCCTGAATGAGCTGCACTAGAGGATGGTAGCTGTACAGCTCACGAACGCTCTGAAGTGCGCTAAGCGAATCACTCAGAATAAGGCAGTTACCCAAGTTACGACGGCAAACGTACTGAATGGCTCGATAAACAGCATACAACTCCGCAGTATAAACGGATGTGTGACGAGGCAAACCGAAAGTATGTGGTTCAGTGCCAATTACAAAGGCACACCCAACACCGTCGACAGACTTATTGCCATCGGTGTAAATACAAATTCGGTCACTGTAACAGGATACAAATTCTAACAAGTACGGATACTAATGGAGGGCATCACAAACTTCCCGAATGCCAAGATCCCGAGGTCGACGTGGGCGGCAGCTTGTAACCAAGGTGGGTGCACCCTCTCTCCATTGGGAAACATGCTAGGCATTCGACATTGTAGTTCCGAAGAAGCTCTCTAAAACGAAAACCTGCAGGCTTTGGACTAAGTGTTATGCGACATAATGGTCGTCAAGCTCAGTAGAATAAAAAAGGGTAAATGTTGGATGCATAGGCTGGCACTTAAGTCCACTACCATAATTTGCTTGCAAGGCATCACGCCGAAATCGAAGGGGTGGTTCCGCCGATTCGGCGTAGAGGCTCACACCTGAGCTAGTTGGAAAGGCTCCAACAGACGCATTGATGCTCTGATTGTGTACATCTAACTTTCTCAGCACACATGGTCGTGCCGAAGAATAAACAATATATCCATAGTCTAGCTTTGATCGGATCGGTGCACAATAAAGACGCAGCAATACTGCCCGATCCGCTCCCCAAGATTTACCACTTAGTATCCGTAAAATATTAAAAGAACGGTCACACCGCACCTTAAGCTGTATTATGATTATGATTGGGGTTTAAGGGCGCTTAACTACCAGGATTATCAGCGCCCTTATAAAACTAAACGGGGCATGAAATGGGATCGAAAGAGGCTTTAAAATGGTAAAAAGCGTGCTAAAAATAGATCTAAAAGAAACTGTAAAAACGAAACAGCATCTAAGTCCTAAAAGACATAAAACCAGTTAAAACAATGGGGTGTAAAAATGGGTAAAATGAGTAAGTTTAAATGTTTTAAAATCTTATAAGAGAACTATATCCTGGACGTAACATTTATTGTAGACAAAAACTGAAAAACTCTGTCAACAGCAGCGCGGTCATTGCCAAGAACCTCCGCTTATTTAAACCAGAGGGACAAAACGCAGAGGTAATTTCTGCTCATAAAACAATTGCCCAAACGTATGATGAAGCCTCGGTAATGAGTGGCGCAATGGCGGAGTGCAAGCAAAAGTCAAATCTCATTTTCCAAATGCACAGTATATTCACTGCTATGCACATCAGTTGAATTTAGTAATGGAACATGCGGCTTCGCAGAATAAGTCTGCCAGAACATTTTTTCTTAATCTCTCAGCTTTTCCTGCCTTTTTCTCAAGATACCCATAGTGTTTAACCGCCCTAGAATCTGCAGTAGCCAGAAGAGTTCCTGGTGGTTCTGCAACTAGGTGGAATTTTAGATCCAGGACTGTTAGTGTAGTGTATGAAAATCAGGAAGAATTACTGGAGTGTTTTTTGGAGCTGGAAAATTCTGCCTACGATAAGACTTGCCTAGAAGCAAATGGACTTCGGCGTTACTTAGAAGACAGCAAATTCCTTTCATGGTTCAAATTTTTTCATAGAGTAATGCTTCATGTTGATGTACTTTATAATCAGCTGCAGTCAGGATCAATTGAGGCAGTTAAAGTAGAAAATGCTGAGTCTTCATTCATTCAGTGTATCTGTGATATCCGAGAGGCAGCCGACGGTATATTTAGGTTTACATTTGATTCAATGAGCAAACGCCAGAAGGTGGAGTCCTTGAAGATAGAAGACAAAGAAGTATATTATCGCATTATTGAGGAGGCTAGACGTCGTTTTCAGTCCTTGAGTCATCTAGATGCAGCAAAGTTGTTAAATTGTACATTTTTTGAAAGCTTTATAAATAAGTTTCCCGAGAGTGAACTTCAAATTGCTGTGGACACATACAATGCTGAACAAGAAAATGCTAAAGACGCAACTGAGCGTTCTGTATGCAAGGTCTGACTTTAGAAGCATTGATGGGGCTGTGCAGTTGTTGCAATATATACTTTCTAATAATTTGGAAGATTCATTTTCGGAAGCGACTACTTTGTTAAAAATGTTGATCACAGCACCAATGACCACTGCTGAACAACCACTGCTGAACAACCTTAACAACAACCGAAGCCCAAGCGACCACTCACGGAGTTATACGAAGTCTCTTTCCCCTCTCACTCCTTACACGACCTTGGCGTTTATTGTCAGTCAACGCATATGAATTCGAAGTTGCATTATTGATTTAATACACGGTTTTCAGGCAAAGCGAATTATTTAAAAGGTGTGCTAATTGAAAGTGTGATTGCGTGCGTGCGGGTGTGTGTGTGTGGTGTGTGTGTGTGTGTGTGTTTATGCAATGGTGAGTACTGCATTGACTGTTACGAAAGTAGCTATGAAAATGAACAGTGCATCTTTTTCTGACTCAAAAGCAAACGTTAACGGCAATGAACACTCACACTCGTTTAAAAATGAAATATATGAAAGAAATACATTAATGTTGGGTGTAATATTACAAATATATTGTATTGTTCTCCCTGCTTAATTTTTGTTAAAGGAAAAGACTGTAGCTGGACAAAAAATGGAATAGCAAATTTAGATCATTTATCTCAGAAAATTAAGAGACATGTCGGATCACAATTACATGTCAATCTTGTATTCATCTCTCAGTATTGGGCAAAACTACATAAGGGAACAACACAGCAGTGGCTGTCGTAGGAGCATAGAATTGCACAATGCGCAAGTAAGAAATATATATATGCCGTCAAAATTTTTTGACTGCATCAAATTGCATAGAGTTTGAGCTGGCTCTGAGAGCCCATGATGAAACATGGATTCTAACAACCTTGGAGTATTTAGAGGGCAAATTAATTTCGCGTCCGCTCAGGATAATGTTTTTAAAGAACATTTTAAAACAGCTTTCACCTTCGCAGGGGCATCGAAGACAATTCAAAATGAATTGTTGGACAGCATGCTATCTGTGAGTCGCGACACAATTCTCTCCGAGTTTTCTAATGCAGATTTTGTATCAATTATAGCTGATGAGACGATAGACGTTTCATCTAAGTGTCAGCTCGTAATTGTTATAAGGTAGGTTCTACCGAGTAGAAAACCAGTGGAGCAATTTTGGACTTTCTTAAATGTTCATGTTTCTTCATGACGCAACTTCCTTAGCATCACATATTATGAATGCCCTGAAAGAAGTTGCAGGGAATAAAAACAACAAATAGGGCCAGCGTTTTTAATAGACGCTATTCTGGTGTGCAGGCTATCGTAAGGAACACTTATCCTTATGTTTATTTTGTGGATTATTAGTGCTCACCAATTCAATTTAATGTCTCAAGCAGCGAGTCAGAACAAAGAAGTAAGCATTTTCTTAGCAAATATTGCTGAGTTGCCAAGTTTCTTCGCTCATTCTTCGCAAAAAAATTCAATTCTTGACGACATTGTTGGCAGAAGATTTCCACGTGGTTCACCATTAGATGAAACTTCAATTCTCGGACAGTCTGCACAGTGTACGAAAACAAGGATGCAATTATTGAATGTCTGGAGAAAATTGAGGATGCAAGCCTCCACAATTCCACAATTAACCAAGCGCAGGGACTTCGACTGAAAATGCAGTTACCTTCTTTCAGTTCTGATTACACTTTTTATACAGTTATGCCACATGTAGAAATATTGTACAATGTACTCCAAATTCTTCTTCAATTGAGGCTGCTGTAGCTGCATTTGTCAATGAAATACACAAAATAAGAGAACGACACAATATCTGAAGAGGTGAAAACGCCCTAGGATTCAGCAAAGAGACGGTGTCCTGCCCCTGATTTTCGTCAGTCTAGAACCATCCCAGCAAAGGAAGTCTGCGATGTAATAGTTAATCAAGCATCAAAGAGATTTTAGTTTACTGGACATTTGAAAACTGCAACTTTAACAAAGTGTTTCCAGACGAAACCTTGGACTGTATTACTAATTCATACCCGTGTCTTGATAAAACCGATAAAACCAAATGAAAAACAGAACTTAGAACAATTTATGCTAGAGATACTTCCGAAGTGTAATGAGTGCAACTGATTTACTTGGGTTTATACTGGAAAATAATTTGAAGGAGTGCCTCGGTGAAGTTACCAGACTCTTTAAACTGATAATTACTCTCGCCAACATGTATCAGTAGCCTTCTCGAGGTCAAGCCACTATACCAACGGTTCATTTATCTTGCGCTGTACCACCTTGTAGACGTAACTGGTGAGGGAATTGTGACGGTAACTGGAAGGAAGATGAAGGTCCTTTCAAGCTTCCAACATAGGTATGAGGGAGGCCTCCCGCTAGTTTTCTGGAAAAGTTGCGTTCAACCCAGACACGATTATAGACCTCCAGTAGGAAAACTTTACCTTCAGGAGAGATATGTAACATTTGGTCTTAGATTCCATCTGGACTTGGTGCAGAGTTTCCAGAAAATAGTAGTGCATGGTCTAGTTCCGCCATAAAGAAAAGAGATTGTTTTCAACGTTTCCGTAACGAAGAGAAGCCTTGAGATTCCACCCGAGCCTAACTAGAAGAAACTCAGGCGAATAATTGTCTGAGCTAGACAACTAAGAGAAATCACTCCCTAAAGAATTAGTAACGTCAAGCGTATCAACAACAGCCCCGGCAGATGTTCAAATACCAGCGATTGATATGTGTCGATTTCCGGCCAAACGCCTCAACTGGATATAATGTGATTTAGGACGCTAAATTACAAGGTTATTAATGCCCATATGAAACCAAACCAGACAAGAAACCAGAGCTAAAGCATGTTAAAAGTCAGCAGTGATAAAATATGAGTTAAAATTACAAAAAATGGAGTGTGAAAAATCCATTTCCATAACCATAAATATAGCCTATAAACTATTTTGAGCAATGAAGCGTAAAAAGGGATAAAGTAGTTAAATTAAATGTAATACCATGATACAAAAAAACTCCCTAGATCCTGAATGCAAAACAAAACTTTGATAAAAACAAATGTTAACCCTGTAGACCGTTCCATGGTCATCGGCAAGGACTTCTGCTAGGAAGGATGGCAGTGGAGAGTTGTGCGAAGAAGTGCTAGAGCAAGGCACTTTAGCAGCACATGCAGTGCCGACAGCAGGAACAGGTAACTGTGGGTAAAAATACAGTGGCCAATCCGCATTCTAGCCAATATCACCTCCTCCCAACGAGAATGAAGTGAGGTCACCCTGTTTATAGGGAGGTCAACGTGACCAGGAATCCAAACGCAGCCACATTTACGCCGGAAGCGCGCACGTTCTGAATCTGCTGTACGATAGACGGTAGTTGTGCAGCTCACCAATTCCCTGAAGGGCACTGTGGGAATAACTGGCAATCACCGAAATTTAGACGGCGAACATGCAGAATATCTCATATGGCATAGAGGTTTGCAAAATGGATGTGCTACCAGGTAAACCATAAGTATAGGATTCAGTCACAGTAACAAAGGCACATCCAACACCGTCGGTACACTTACTGGAATTGGAATAATATAAATAGGCCATTGATGATAAATTAAAAAAAATACGGATACTAGAAAAAGGCATGACAGATTTCCCGTAAGCCATCTTCCCTAGATCTACGTGGGATGTAGCACATAACCACGGTGGGAGCACATGCCTTCACTTATCCCTTACGATAGAGGATGGTGTATATCATTAAAGGAGCGAATTTCTCCATTATTGTTTTTGCTATCCTTAATAACACATCTTTAAATATTGCATGAGGTTATTCAGTGTAGGGCGACGCTGAAAGGCCCGCGGAGCACGTCGCGAGCACTAACGGTATTCCGGCATTTATCTATCCCCCATTGGAATGACGATGATTTGGTTTAAGGGTGCCCAACTGCAGCGGTTATTAGCACCCATCGAAAAATGACCGTGCCTAAACCAAGGAATAAAATGATTAAAATACGTTAAAACAAAAACAAAACATGGAGAGAACACTAGCACAAATAAAACTGCCCACCATAAAACTTAGGGATTCTAAAACAAATTAAAATATCTAAAATGGCAGGACTGAAACCAAAATCTTTTGCTAAAATCGTAGTGCCTAAAGGATAAAAACTCGGAGGGGGTGTGGAGTCAACCGCCTCTCCAGAAAGGGAAACGCTTAAAATTAAAATAATACTAGATACGCAGATTAAAAGGCAATGTATACAACAATTTAAAAAGCCTATCTGTCACTCAGGTATCATCAGTCAAGATCACTCCAGTACTAGCAGATAGGTGAAGAGCGGCTCGTAAATGATCCCCCATGGAATCGGAAATCGACGAGAGTGGCCAGTCGACCGTGGAACAGGTGCTCAGCCGAAAAAAAAAATGAAAGGTTGTGAAGTTTTCAGCTGAAAATCTCGAGTCGTGTTCGTTTTAGTTAAAACGGCCAACTGAATTAAGGTTCCAGTTCCTCTAAGCGTCATCTAGGTAAATATAAGCGACTAATAAGAATAGAAAAGTGTCCCACCTTCCTCTCGGAGCCAATTAAGTGGCGAGCACCACTGGAAGAGGTCACTAAGTAGCGTAGTTTTGGTTTGTATTTAGCCCTAAGAAATGAACATAATTTACCCACCAGTGTGGTGGCCGGGGAGTAAAAGAATAGCACCACGGGATCTCCCCCTGTCGTAGAAGGCGAATAATCGGAGCAGCTTTCCGCTGACCACTACCCCAGTATACTATAGATCACGTCTATACCTTTCTACCGCCCTCCCTTCTGTTTCCTATTCACCTGCTGCCTTGTAGGCGGGGGAAGTATCCCCAAAGTCTAAGGGAAGGAAACCCCGACAGAAAACCAAGAACATGAAATGAAATGACGGATCTTAAAACTAGCATACCCCAGGAGGGTCGTAGGACTAAAGTTCCCGAATCCCTCACCGACGCGTCGGTCTGCCCCATGGATTCTGGGGGGGGGGGGGCAAAGAACCGTTTACCTTTCTCTCAGAAAAATCAGATCCTTTTAAGCGATCTGAGATGATTAAAAGATCGCCAGAAATACAAAGAAGGGGATCACTACCTTCAACCAGCAAAGAATTATATGAACAAAAGGAACGTTTGAATAAAGAATATATAAACTTCACAGACTCTAACCCTCTAGTACAAGAAAAAACGATCAGAGAAGTAAAAAGAAAAAGAATGGAAACTCCTGAAAAAATTAGAACTGAAGAACAAGATAGACTCTTCCTTGATAAAGTCCGGAAAGAGTATTCTGTGTATCAGAAGTTAATGGAGAAAATTGAAAAGGAAACCGACACTCTTCAGAGAGTGATAAAGGATATCCCAAATACAAAGAAGGAAATAAAAAATGCAGTCTGCCATTTAGAAGACTTCTTCAAAAGATTACCTAGTGCCTCAAGTTTTATAAACGAGGTAATGGAAAAACTAGCAACTCAAAGTAGTCAAAAGCAGAAGGAAACCACTGAAGCCTGTACGCAAACAATTACAAAAAAACAAGAAGAAATAGAGAAGCTGAAATATACGCTAAAATGTGAGCTAGAAAAATATCTAAATGACCAACAACTACATGAAATTACAAGTATGAAATGGCCGGAGGAGGCCTTCGAAAACTGTCAACCTGCAAAAGGGAAACCTTTAGCAGTTGAGGATGAAGACCTGGTGATAATTGCAAATAAAGAAGTTGATAAAGAGGAAGAGATTATAAGGAACATTATTAATATAAATCCGCAAATAAAACAGTTTTTGGATGAAGATAACTAAAACCAGGAAAAATGATATGCAATATTTTATCAAATGAAATCCTTGGTGATGAAAAGGAATCAAAAAATACAAAGAAATATCTGTACCTCATTATGACTGAGGACGGAGGAAAATCGACAGAAGATATATCTAATCTAAGAAAAAATTTAGAAAAAATATTAGACACAGAGAGGAAAAATGGGAGAACCCGCTTAGCCGGTGTAACCACGGATCAAGTGGATGAGCAAGTAACAAGGAAAGTTTTGGAGTATTTATGCAAAAGAAAAAATGTTAAGATGTCAATGTATATAAAACATCAAAGATACAATGAAACAAAAGGGATGGAGGACAATAGCAGGAAGAGAGGACTAAATGAAGATACAATCGTACTCAAGCCACTTGGAGAAAAATCATACGCAGACATTCTGAAAATATAAAAGAAGTAGACACAAGTGGAATAATAATTGACCACAAAAGAAAGACAAACGAAGGAAATGTGCAGCTGAAAATAAAAGGCAAAAATAGAAATGACAGAAAGAGTTTTAAACAACTTCTTACTTCAAAATTGGATAAAATTGCAGAAGTAAATATGGAAAGCAAAAAACAAACTGTTATGCTACTAGATATAGATGAAGTTGTAGAAGAACATGAAGTAAAAGAAACCATAGAACGGGAATCAGGGAAAATGGAACAAAATATTCTAATAAAAATGTCAGATAAAGCAAATGCACAAGGTGTAAAATATGCATTTGTAACCTCTAATATAGAGATTACAAATCGACTGCTAGCAAAGAAAACAATAGGGAAAGGATGGGACAGATGGAGAGTCAAGCCAACAAATACTCTAAGTAGATGTTATAAGTGTTACAGAGTAGGGCATGTTGCAAGCGAATGTACAGCTGCACCTTTTGTGAAAATGTGTCATAAATGTGGGGAAACAGGTCATCGAATAAAAGAGTGTAAAAACATGACAAGATGTTACCTGTGTAACTCAAATGAACACAAAGCAGAGACGATGAGATGTCCTGAGTATAGGAAATTAGTGGAAACCCAGGCAAGGATACAAAGACAAAACTCCTATAAATAATGAGATTACTTCAGGTAAATCTTGATAGGAGTAAACGGGCCATGGATTTACTTATACATAAATGTGCAGAACGTCAAATACATCTGAGTATTATCGCAGAACCAAATAAAAACATGACCAAACATAGTCCAAAATGGATCACAGATGAAAGAATAGACGCAGCCATTTATATTCCACGAAGTAATGATAAAGTGAGAACCATCGGAAGTGGCAGTGGTTTTGTCTGGGCCGACACTGATGAAATATTGGTATTTTCCTGTTATGTGTCTCCTAAAACAGATCTGGAGGATTTCCATAAATACCTATTTGAAATCAATTGCGTCCTTAAACAACAAAACCATAAAAAGAAAGTCCTTATTGGAGGGTATTTCAATGCCAAGGCATATTCCTGGGACTCACATATAGAAGAGAAGAAAGGTAGTGCTCTGGCAGAATGGGCAAGCGAAAATGATTATAATATCCTAAATGATGGGAAAATGCCAACTTTTGAAAGAAACGATGGTACATCTTTCATAGATATCACAATGTGTTCTGGAGAAATGAGTAAATTTATTAGTAAATGGTATGTGGATAATGAAGAAAATTTAAGTTACCACAAGAATATATTTATAGAGACTACAAACACTAAATTACCATTACCAATTAAAAGGACACAGAAAGGTTGGATTTACAAAAATGATAAGAAAGATATTTTAATACAAAAGGTAGAAGAAGCAGCGAGTCATCCAGAGTACTTACATCTACCAAAGAAGCTTGGAGAACTATTAGAAAAAGCATGTAACTCTACTTTTAAGAAGAACGGCAGCCATGGTAAGTTTAAAGCGGCGTATTGGTGGAATAACGATATTTCCCAACTAAGGAAAAGGAGTATGGAGGCACGAAGAAAAGTGACAAGGGCAAACAAAAGAAGAAATGCGGAGGAAAATGAAAAGCTCACCATACAAAAGGAATATCGAAAATGTCGGAATGACTTAAAAAACGCAATAAATGCAGCGAAGAAGGATGCATGGGAACAGCTATGTGAGGAAGTGGATGTGGATCCATGGGGTACTGGATATAAAATTGTGACAAAAAAATTAGGACTCCGCACACCTTTAGTTATTACGGATGAGGAACAAAAAGAAATTGCTAAAGAGTTATTTCCCGTACATAAAAGAAATACGTAGCCAAAAATGCAAATAGAAATAGAAGAAGTACCGAAGTGCCAAATAAACGAGATCATGGATGCAGGAAAGCGCATAAAAACTGGTACAGCCGCTGGACCTGATGGCATCCCCCCGGAAGTTATAAAGCTAATTGCTGAGAAAAAGCCGGATCTTCTGTTGGAAACACTAAATGGTTTAATATGCAAAGGTAAATTTCCCAAGGAGTGGAAAATTGCAAAACTTATACTGATAGAAAAACCAAAAAAGAGAAACTGCAAAAAAACCTATAGACCTTTATGCCTTTTGGATACAGTAGGGAAACTGTTTGAACAAATAATTAATCGGAGATTATTAAAAGAGATAGATTTAAAAGGTAGTCTCGCGCAAACCCAATTTGGTTTTAGAAAAGGCCGATCAACTGCCGATGCAATAAAGTTGGTCTTGGAAACAGCACAGAATGAAGTTAATGAAAATAATAGGTATGTAGTAATGGTTACGTTAGACGTTAAAAATGCTTTTAACTCTGTACCGTGGCTAGGCATTATAAATGAATTAATAAAAAAGAAAATATCTCCATACATGATTAAATTAATAAGTAGTTATCTACAAGATAGAAAGATCTTTATTGGAGAAAACTCTGAGATGGATGTAACCAGTGGAGTACCGCAAGGATCAATTCTAGGCCCCACTTTATGGAATATATACTATGATGAAGTGCTTCGACAGGAACCTGCAGCAGGTGTAACACTGGTGGGATACGCAGACGACCTCGCTCTGATTGTGTGCGGCACTTCAAAACAAGATATAGAGGAAAAAATACAGTGGTCCATCAATAGGGTTGAAGTCTGGATGACTAGTACAGGACTGAGCCTGGCTCCGACCAAAACCGAAATGGTAATCTTGGGAGGGAGGAGAACTCTCAAAGAAGTGATTATACAGGCTGGAGACTTAGAACTTAAATCGCAAAATTACCTAAAATATTTAGGTATCTTAATTGGACATAATATGAGTATGGTTGAACATCTGAAGTATGTATCTGCAAAGGCGGAAAAAGTGGTCGCAGCTTTGGCCAGACTGATGCCAAACGTAGGAGGTCCTAACCAACAAAAGAGGAAATTGCTAGGAAGTGTTATTAACTCCATTATACTTTATTGTGCTGCGGCTTGGAAGCAATGTATGAAGAAAATAACACATAGGAAACTCATAGAACGCGTCCAAAGAAAGATCGCTATAAGAATAGCAAGTGCATATCGCACAACATCCACATTTAAAAAAGATGAACAGAATAGAGCACAAAAGGAAGAGAAAAGGAAAATTACAATGAAAAAGTGGCAGGAGGAATGGAAAGACGAGCTTGAAACGGCACAATGGACTAAACGTCTTATTCCAAAAATTGAACCATGGCTAAACAGGCAACACGGAGAAGTTGACTACGTTTTTACGCAATTCTTAACAGGACATGGCCGATTTGGGACCTACTTATACAAAATTAAGATAATTGAGACTGAACAATGTAGATATTGTAAAGAAATAGACACACCAGAACACACTATTTTATTACGTAAAAGATGGAACGCCATAAGAACAAAAACCTTAAACGTTATTGAAATGGAATTATCACCATACAATATAATACCAAATATGATACACAAGAAAGAAATATGGTACCTCATTACAGGAATGATTAAGAACATCCTACAAGCTAAGGAAAAAGATGAAGGATAAACTTGAATGCTGCACTGTGAAGAAATGCTGAGAGGCGGTTCCGCAGCGCTGCAGGAGACGGAGGTGGTTTTTTTTAGCCGGTAAGAGTCCGACACACCAGGGCCACCTTCCCTGGCGTCCATGAGGATTTTCCCCTCCTTATAAAAGAAAGAAAGAAAAAAAAAAAAACACCAGTGCTCCCCACTAACATCGAGTCCAAGGAGGGGTTATCCCAATGTGGTGACAGGGCTACATAGGGGATATAGCGGACTTGCTGGCCCACTTACCCTGAAGTTCGGTATATCTAATCCTGACCGAATTTCTAGGAGTGGGCTAGTCCATAACCTCCCGTTTAGACAAAGCACAAACCAAAGTAGTGTATTAGGTTGCGCACCTTTTCAGATCACTGAAAAACGGATAACCAAGGCTCAAATAGTAGGCCCTTGGGGGGAATTAGTAGATCAATCTAATTTGTGAATGCTTTTCTGTCAAACTTAGTTGTATGAGGGAGAAAGGTGAGACATGTAATTTTGTTTTCGATCTACTTTCCTAAAAGAAATTTCTGCTCGATGTGCAATATCAATGAGACAATGACCCCTTGTTAACAGTTTCCCTAACATTTGTCGTTACAGAACATGTTTTGCAGACATGTTTCGACTCAAGTGTTCAAAGGATTATAATTTCATTTCAATGCTTACCACTTTCACTTTTAATTCAAATTCTAGCTACAGAAATTGTTACATGCAAATATTTTTATTTTGAGGAAAGTAAGAAGACTTTTCTTATCAATCTTTATCTAGCATCCTTAAATGCTGACTGACTACAGTATAAAATTAAGTATTCTAATTTTGTTTAAATTAAGTCGCTATATTACCCCTTGCCCCCCCCCCCCACACACACGCCTGTTTTATTTTCCAATGTATATTTTTTGAGGGGATGGGTTTCAGGGTATCCAAAAACATTTATTGCAAACTCTTGCTATTGAATTTTGGCTGAAATACAGCATTTCCTCTACCTATCATGGGCAAAAGTAGAAAAAGCAAAATTACTCTTAATATATCACAAATTTTGAAGTACCTGTATTAATGTGAGTGATTTATCTCCAGGGCAACAAAAACTAATATGTACTGTCTTATATTGCAGTAATGGTTTGCTTGATCCATGGTCAAGTGGTGGAGTTTTACGGAATGTATCAGATTCCACATATGCTGTCATCATTCCAGAGGGAGCACACCATCTGGACTTGCGTGCAAGCAATGCAGCTGACCCTATTTCAGTTAGGGATGTGCGCAGGTTCCACAAGAAATGCATCCGAAAATGGATAAGCAGCATATTTTAAGTTCAAGTGCTAAGTTAAACAAGCAATATTGGTCTAAATAATGTTTCTGCTAGCGCTTAAATTTTTTCATTTTCAACATAATTTAACATTTTAACAGAACTCCAACAAATTAAGAAATTAATTTATTTATTGAAATAGAAAAACAAGCATAAAAGGAACTACTATAACAAGGGCTATTTAATGTTTTAGAAATTATTGTTGGTTAGGTTTTGTCATGCATATTCACTTACACTTTTAAAACTTATGTTTTGAGAGCAATCGCTCCTAGCTGAAGGTTGACTAGTATGGTAGTATAGAGGACTGAATATGGAATTAAATGTCAAGATGGCGGCGTCTGTATGGCTGAGTGAGAATTAGGCATGATGAATCTGGAATCTATCCAGCGATGGAATTTAAAAATTCATCATTTACTGTCTGTATTTGGTTATATAAAGTTTCAGTCAAGTAGATAGTTCTAACAGAAGGCTAGAATGTGGGCTAGATGTAATTAAATGTACTTCAAGATTGAAGCACCAAACATGTGTCGCAAATACGGATTTATCTGCTTGATTATACTTTATGTAGTAACAGTACTCATTGATGCGGATTTTGAAGTTCCTAGAAGGTTACTGACCTAAAGTGCCATCAAGATCACATAACACAGCGTTACAAATCTGGAATATTGCAAATATTTAAATTTTACTTTACTTAGGTAAAACAAACCCTTAAACAATTCTGTCCTATACAGTATAAGCAAGTAGATAAATCTGTTTGGGACTTCAAATATGAAATACAATGAAGTACACTTTAATAAAGCATGGCAGACGACCATTAGAATGAGGCGCTTCGGATAATCACCAGAAACAGACAGTAAATGATTAATTTTGAAAGCCTGCCAATGGATACATTCAGCGGATTTATCATTCTTATTTCCGACTCCAATACCACAGATGCCAACAACTTGACGCCTACTTTCATATTCAGGTTAATAATGCTACCAATAGTAGTTAACCTTGAGTTGAGAATGAGAGTGATAACTCTCGAGAGCTGAGATCCAAATTTTAAAAGCCTAAGTGAGATTGTGTGACAAAATTCAACCCAAAAATAATGTTTAAAGTACTAACTTCTGTTATTAACTTCTTTAAGTTTAATTTTAGCTATTTAATGTATTAAAAACGTAACTTTATTGAATAAATCTGTTAATTTCGTAATCATTTACATCATATTCCTAAAATACAAACCCTTAAAGCAACTGCTTGTTTACACACTGTTTTATTTTACTGGTAAGTATTAAAAACTGCATAGTGTGGCTTTGTTTTATACCAAGACACAACTGCCTGTTATGTGTATCAGCCAAGATGGCAGTGACCTGCGTATTGAGCCACTCTGTAGAAGCGGCAAGAGTACGCTATCAGCTGTATTAGTCGTCGAATTATCTTTGTGTTGTAAAGTGTTTCACAACACATGTTTCCCCCCCCCTTAGGAATGTTATTCTCTATTTCTCCAACAAATTCACGCCTGAACAGTGTACTTTTATATACAATACATAGAAGAAAACTGAAACATGTACACAGGTGTGCAGACAATTTCAGAGGCAATTTCATGGTTATCCAGACACTGTACGATGTTTGATAAGTATATTTAGAACAACGGGATCGCTAGACGCTAAACCAAAGTGAAAATCGATATGTTCTAATGAAGGAAAAGCTTGAGAAAATTGGTGTTACTTATGAACGCTCACCTAAGAAGTTTCTCAACCGTTTTGCGCAGCATATGGATGTTTCACAAACCCCTGCTCATACAGTTTCTTTGTCGAGCGTTTCTTGCGCAGACCCGCACCCAGGGCCAACTTCCCCTTCATGATTGAGGTCACAAGTCTAGCAGCGAGCTTCTCGCCAAAAGGAGAATCCGAAGACTGTGCCCGATTCCAAGCTTTGTCTACAAGAACTTTATCTGCCAAATACCTCGAACCTGTATCCTGATGCGTAGCGTAAGCCAAATCGTGGTCGAGGCAGTAACTGTCCAATTTATTAACTTACAAATCCCCTCTCTGCAATCGTTTATGTAGTTTTGTTCCAGGACCACAATACCTGTAACTTGGGATGAGCCTCAAATGGTAGAGAACCAATCAGAGAATTAAGTATTCCAGAACCTCTCTTGGATGACTTCCGATCACGTCCAGTGCTCATGATACACTATGAAATAAAAAGCCGAATATATACCTTATAATCTTAGTCATAAGATGGAAGTAGTAAAGCAAACGTGTTCTCTACCTATACATGTTCTAGACTTCGAAAATGACACGTGTCAAGGAAGACATGGACCTCTATTCCCAAGTAATGTCAGAGCTCTCATTCTGGGTAGCTCCAACGCTGGAAAGATGTTAATTCATGAGAATGGGCTTAGGTTCGAGAAGCTTCACATATACTCTAAATCGTTGCATCAACCAAAATATCAGTACCTGCTCAAAATGCTGGAAAACATACCTGATATAGGAGTGTACACCTTTGAGGATGGGGATAAGGTACTTCAACCCTCAGAAGCCAAAGAAAATTCCATATTTATATTCGATGACGTCATCAACGAGAAGCAAGGTAAGATAGCCTCGTATTATAGTATGGGGAGACACCGTAACGTCGACGCCGTTTACCTAGCGCAGTCATATACAAAAGTACCAAAACATTTAATTAGGGACAATGCAAATATGATTGTACTCTTCAGACAAGACAATCTCCATCTAAAGCATATATATGATGATTACGTAAATACAGATATGAGTTATACAGAATTCAGAGAATTGTGTAAACAAGTGTGGGAGAGCAATGATGGATCGAATCTGAGACCCTTTGTTGTCATTGTACCAGACTTCCCGTTGAAGGAAGGGAGATACCGAAACGGTTTCGATGTCTTTATCAGAGTGAATAATTAAGAGGAACAATTCATTTCAGACATGAGTATCGATAGGTTTGGATCCAGGAGAGTTGTCCCCTCCAGAGGCGTGCTTAATCGATATATCCTAAATCAAGATGGCTCGGGGAAACTATCAATTTAAGAAAAAACGACTGTGCAATGTCCAGGATCCTGAGGATGGTGACGATGCAACGACTAAACGATACGTTGATACGCTTACAACTGACATCGAGAATCGAATGCAAATTTTTGCCGAGAGGAATTCATATCAACGCATGGGCGAATTTGAAGCTTTGCTTAGGAATCATGTGCAAACGTCGCTCGATGCACAATACACAAATCTAATGGAATACCTAAGTAAATACGCCTTCAAGCGATAATATATTACAATGCAATTATCCCAATGAACTAACAGGACCGAGTTATGATGCTGCAAGTGTGATTCCAGTCATTTAAATCCTTACAAGAGAAAATGAACGACGAAAATCCTTAGGTTATTTTCATAGATTAGCACGTCGTTTCTAGTAGTAGTATTATGGCTTTAGGGCGCACAACTGCACAGGTTATTAGCGCCCTAGGGTAATTAAAAGAGCTAACAGTTAAAAGGCATAAAAACCAGTAAAAACAGGAGTACCACACAAGGGTTAAACCAGGGAAAGGATAAAAAGGCTACCAAAGCCAGATTAAAAACGAGACACTAAAAGCATTAGTCGGTAAAAACTAAAACCCAGAGATAAAATTAAACCCTACTGTACATCCCCCAGCGGCGGAGAAAATTAAAACGTCCGGCACAAGATACAGGATTGTCGCCGAGATGTCAGTAGGCAGACATAGGGACGCACGCAGCACAGTATAAAGGTGGCACTCCAATAAAAAATGACGCACCGTCAAAGGCTCGTTACACGAAGCACATTGCGGTGCGGCTTCCCCACGTAAAAGGTACTCATGGCTAAAACGGCAGTGTCCAATACGCAGTCGCGCTAAAATCACTTCATCGCGGCGAGATGCACGCGAAGAAGTAGTCCAGGGGACACAAAGGGACTTGACCTCTCTTGAGTTTGTTCCCACGCACCCCGGACCATTCCGCGAACCAGCGCGAAAGAATGGCCCGGCGCAAGAGGACACGAGCATCATTGGGAGGAACAGTGGAGCTAAAAACAGTGGGATTTAAAATCGCAGACTTGGCAGCCGCGTCCGCTTGCTCATTCCCGCTCACACCTACGTGACCAGGAACCCAAACAAACCACACGCTGACGCCAGCATCAGCGAGCGAATGCAGGCGATCCTGAATGCGCTGTATCAAAGGATGGTATGGATACAGCTCACGCAGGCCCTGTAGTGCACTGAGGGAATCGCTACACATAACAAACTGCCTAAAATCCTGTCCCCGGATAAAAACAAGAGCTTGATAAATACTGAAAAGTTCCGCGGTAAAAATTGAACACTGCCCCAATAGGTGAAACGCGTAACTCCGCGAATTAAAAACAAAAGCACATCCCACACCACGGTCATCCTTTGAACCATCCGTGAAAATAAAACAATGGTTGGGAAACTCGTTCTGCAACTCTAAAAAAGCGGAGCGGAAGGCCGAGGGTGGAGTAACTGATTTCGTCATGGATGCCAACCGTAGGTGGACCGGGCTGTCGCAGCGTAACCAAGGAGGGGATAAACATTCCCCCAGTGACAGCAGAGCCGGTAGCTGAACATCCAACAGGCGAAGAATTCACGAAAGCGAACCTCGGCAGGAAGCAAGGCCAGCGCACTAACAGCACATTGACGGTCAAGAGATTCGTCAAAGAATAGCTTGAAAGACGGGTGATCCGGCATTGCATGGAGGCGGAGGGCATAGCTGCAAAGAAGGACCTCTATAGCACAGCGGAGGTTCAGCAGCCTCAGCAGACAAACTAATAACTGGGCTCGTGGGAAACGCACCCAGTGCCAGGCGAATCCCTCGGGGTGAACGGGGCTTAAACGACGTAAAACTGAACGACATGCCGAAGAGTACACAATGCACCCGTAATCAAGCTTAGAGCGAACAAGCGAAAGATATAGCTGTAATAGTACAGTGCGATCTGCTCCCCAGGATTTGCCACATAAATAACGTAAAATATTAAGTGCTCGACCACATCGAGCCCTCAACGAAGAAATATGAGACAACCAACTAAGCTTCCTGTCGAACACTAGGCCAAGAAACTTCACAGTGTCGGCGAAGGGCAGCGGTACCGGCCCAAGGTGTAGGGAAGGCGGCGCGTAACGTTTCCGACATCAGAAGTTGACACAAACGGTTTTTTCGGCACAAAAACGGAAACCATTCGCAACGCTCCAACTATGCAGACGGTCGAGACAGGCCTGAAGGCAACGCTCCAAAAGGCATGTGCGCCGAGAGCTGCAATAAATTGCAAAGTCGACAAGAAATAAGGATGAGGAAATTCCAACAGGAAGACAATCAGCGATAGGATTGATGGCGATGGCGAAGAGGGTTCAACTGAGAACCGAACCTTGAGGTACTCCATTCTCCTGACTAAATACGCGGGAGCAAACAGAACCAACACGTACACGAAATAACCGCTTCTCCATAAACTCGCGGAGGAACACTGGAAGGCGGCCACGGAAGCCCCACTTATGCAACGTACGCAATAAGCCAGCTCTCCAGCAGGTGTCATATGCTTTCTCAAGATCGAAAAATATGGCCAGTTTGGCATTTGCGCAGAAATCCATTCAGGATATGGGTCGAGAGGGAGACTAGGTGGTCAGTCGAAGAGCGGTATCGGCGGAAGCCGCACTGGATATTGCAGAGGAGTTTCTCAGACTCGAGCCACCATCGTAACCGCCCATCATGCGCTCCATCACCTTACAAGCTGCACTGGTGAGGGAGATAGGACGGTAACTGGAAGGAAGTCTACGATCCTTTCCCGAATTTAAAATGGGAACAACCGTGGCTTCGCGCCATGCCGCAGGAAACACACCCTCTTGCCAAACACGGTTATATAGGCTCAGGAGATAGAGTTTACCATCAGAAGAGAGGTGCTGCAGCATGGCAATGTGGATACCATCGGGTCCTGGAGCGGAATGCCGAGAAGATGCTAGTGAGGCATCCAGCTCTCGCATGCTAAAAGATGTAATAGCACTCACTGTCAGAGGACCGGAAAGAGAGACTCTGAGACCCCACCTCCGTCTTAATGGCACGGAATACCGGGTGATAATTGGCGGAACTGGACACATTTGCGAATGTGCTGCCTAGGACGTCTGACACAGCAACCGGATCAACTACGGTGTCGGTGCCCACGAGAAGTCCCGGTATAGAGGTACCAGTCTGCTTACTGGCAACACGGCGGAGCTTCTCCCACACAACGGATGAAGGTGTTGTGCGGTTAATGGTAGATACAAACGAATTCCATGAAGACCTTTTGCTATCTTGAATAATTCGGCGTGCCCGTGCGCGTGTTTGTTTAAAAATGATCAAGTGGTCCAGCGTAGGGTGAAGGCGAAATACCTCAAGAGCCCTCCACGAGCACGAATGGCATCGCGGCACTCAGCAGTCCACCAAGGGACCGGTAAGCGTTTAGGTCGGGAAGATGTCCGGGGCATGGTTTGCTCTACGGCAGAGAGTATAACATAGTTAAAGTGCTGAAGCATATGGTCAACCGTGTGGAACTGATGGTCGCCAAACACAGCCAGAGAGGTAAAGAGCGCCCAGTTAGACTTAGACAGCTGCCGAGTGCTAGCACGCGATGAGGAAATGTGGTGTGAAAGCATGGTGAGGACACAAGGAAAATGATCGCTGGAATGAGTGTCAGATACAACGTTCCATTGGAAGCAGTGAACAAGCTGTGCTGAACAAACAGAAAGGTACAGGTGGGAAAGCGTGGTAGAAGAATCGGAAATGAAAGTAGGTTCACCGGTGTTCAGAACACAGAGACTATTTTTATCGAAAAGGTAAGCAAGAACGGTCCCCCGCGCGCAGGCCCTAGGAGAACCCCATAGGGGATGGTGGGCATTAAGATCACCCAGCAGAAGAAAAGGTGCTGGGAGCTGTGACAAGAGATGGAGCATGTCAGCGGCGCAGAGGATAGATGAAGGCGGAACGTAGACATTACATACGGTACTGCAGAAACCAGGATGGGCAAGTCGGGTAGCAACAGCTTGTAAGGTAGTAGTAAGCGAGACTGGCTGACCGTAGATATCATTGCGCGTGAGGATCATAACACCCCCATGAGCAGGAGAGCCCTCCTCCGGTGTAACGTCAAACCGCATGGGACGGTATTGGTGCAGGGCAAATGCATCATGGGGACGAAGCTTTGTCTCCTGCAAACACAGAATCAGAGGGTTATAGGACCGTAGTAAGAACTGCAATTCGGCCCTATGGGTACGGACAACGCGGATATTCCACGTCAGGAGAGTCATGCGGCACAGTTAGAGGCGTGAAAGCTTACCGAATAATCATAATATGAGTTTGCAGCTGGGTTGCAAACGAAGGCTGGAAACGAAGTAGATGGAGTTAAAGTGGGCGTTTCTTGTGCTTTGCACTCTTTGGACCCACAAGAGTATAGCCACCTTCGTCGGCACTATCCGCTGATGTTCGGGATGAGGAAGATCCCCTACGGCTCGTAGAACGAGAACGGGACTTGGAAGGTTTATCAGTGGCCTTGAGTTTCTTGCGACTGCGCTCATGAGGAGCAGCGACAGATGGTGTCGGTCTCACTAGCGGCTTACGTGCAGGTTCGGGAGAAATAGAACTTGTGGCAGTGGGTGGTGTGAATGTTGAAGACTGTGAGGTTGTTGTGGTCGGCGTCTGTTCTGTTTGAGTACACGCGTCGGCTACAGCTACTGAGGAAACAGGAGTGCGGCGGAGCGCTGAGGCATAGCCTGAGATGGTCGCAGGCTGCAGATTTTGGAAGCGACGCCTGGCTTCGGAAAAGTCAGGCGTTCCTTAACTTGCAGCTCCTGGATGGCCTTTTCCTCGAGAAAACGTGGACATTGCCGGGAGCTAGATGGATGCTTCCCTGTACAATGGACGCTACAAGGGTCTCGAGCACAAGCAGTTTCTCCGTGGGCAGCTTGTCCGCAACGTTCACAGGTAGCGTCGAAGGTGCACCGAGTTTGTGTGTGACCGAACCGTTAGCACCGAAAACAGCGCATTGGGTTTGGCACATATGGTCGCACAGAGACGCGTTCATATCCACTATATAGGGTCTCGGGTATTGTGGTGCCCTTAAAAGTCAGAAATACTGTACGCAGTACCACTGATTCACCATCTCGTTTGCAGAGCAGACGGTACGCTTGGCATACACCCTGGTCAGATAAATTAGTGACTATATCTACTTCGGAAAGACCGTCTAAACAAGAGGTAGTTACGACGCCTCTACAGGTGTTCAAAGTCTTGTGGGGGCCACCTTTATGGGATAGGAACCCAACAAGCTGGCCTTCAGGAGTTTCTTGGACTGGTCTTCCGTCTTCGTTTCAATCAAAAGCGTACCGTCTCGCGTTCGGGTGGCATTGGTCACTTTACCGCATATCCTGTCGATCTCGCGTTGTATGTAAAACGGACTGATATCTCGCATAGTTTTCTTTTCACATGCCAAGGTCACAACTATAAAACGGTCAAAAGAGGTTTTGCGCGGAGATAGCATTATGGAAAGACCCCCTTCCGGAACCGTCGGCGTCAGCCTGCCATCCGGGGGTAGAGAGAAAAGACACCAAAATACTTTCTGGTCTGTGCCGCCTGGTAGACCCCTACCCGACCGATCTCAAGGAATACCTCAGGAGTTACCCTCCAGCCACCACTGCTGGTCCATACGGGTAAGCCCTTCACCATGTACAACCCGGCTTTAAGCCCCTACCACAGGTATAACCACCTGTGGCTCCCCACTTTAGGCCATGCTGCGTAATAAAGCAGACATGGATTCAGGGGACTTGTGGTTAATTACACCGGGTTTTCCGTTAGCGGTAACACGACCGGTCCGTAATTCTAACCCAACGAGCAGCGCTCGTCGGGAAATTAAAACGGACCGGGCCCCCAAGGAAGCTATGTGGGTGTACATAACGGTAAGGACGGGCTCCGCACCTAAGCCTTACACATAGGGGCAGTAGGAAGGGTCCACTCAACCTTCACGCCTGAGACCTCCGAAGACCACACATGTTGGAAGCCGCGTTGGAACCGTGGGACAGGAACCACGGAGATAGAATAAAGATCCCGGTTGGTGAGGCAGGAGTTAATAAATCTAAAGCCTTAATACTAACATGTAAAGAATAAGCCTAGAAGGCCAAGAAGATTAGG
This sequence comes from Hymenopus coronatus, assembly GCA_030762935.1. NCBI lineage: Eukaryota > Metazoa > Arthropoda > Insecta > Mantodea > Hymenopodidae > Hymenopus > Hymenopus coronatus. Next base: position 47,932,930 of record CM060895.1, read on the forward strand.
CGAGTAAATTCGCTCTAACAAAACAAACAAGTATGCACACAAACACAAAACGTAGCTCAGTTGGTGGCGATGATGATGAGATGGCGGCGAGTGGCTCGGGAACCCCCGGGTGCGCCAAACCCGTACCTGCCGTAGTAGGCCCCTGGGGGGACGTCGTTTGAATTTAGTTTTGCCCAACAGTTGTAAAGATATTTATTTCTAAATGCCGAATATTTTTTTGGAAACATACGTGGTATTCCATTTTTCTTTCACAACTCAGGTTTCCATAAATGGAACTTCCCCCCCCCCTTCAAGTTGACCGATATATTTCAAAATTCCCAGTGTTCTATTGTTCTGAGATTTGTAACTACAAATGAGAAATTAGTAGTTATATTATGAAGTGATAGTCCATCATACTGCACAAGCATTGTTTGAATTTAGATAATATATTACAATGCAATTATTGCAATGAACCAATAGGACTGAGTTATAATGGTGCAACTGTGATTCCAGTCACTTAAATGCCTTACAGGTGAAAATGAACGACAATCTTTAGGCTATTTTCATAGATTAGAACGTCGTTTGAATTTAGGTTTGTCCAACAGTTGTAAAGATATTTCCAACTGCCCAGCATTTTTAAAATAATAAGTGGTATCCCATTTTTCTTTCACAATTCAGGTTAACATAATGTTCTCAAATCACTACTTGGAAGGCGAATTCCTAGAGCTGTGGAAACAAGATGGATATCAAACTCTAAAATTGTCAGAACAGTTGTAAAAAACTGGAAGGGTTTAAAAGAGATTTCGGAGGAAATAGTAAATAATCCTGCATCCAACAGCCCATTTATCCCTGAATGTAAAATTTTCTTGAACGAATTTGATTTTAAATTTCATTTCTTAGCTATTTTTTATGATATATTTAGTTCAACTATGTTCTGCATGTGCTACGAAAGAAGTATTCGGACTTAAATTATTGTGCAACTAAAATTCAACAAACTTGTGATTTGATAACCAGAAAAATAAATAAGTCCGCACTAACATATTTCGTGATGCAAAAGTGCAGTACTTCGGACCATTAAAGACACAATGCCAAATTATCCAACGAAGATTATCTTCTGGAATAAAAGTATCAGTTTTATGAAATAAGTGATTATATTGTGTCCCAAATAAATACTATAAGTAGTTGGAAGATGAGATGGACAGGACAAAAGAATGCCACCCATGTAAAACATGATGTCGTACAAGATGTACCACTTGAGATTACATCTGCCGACAGACCACCCACTAAGCGCTGCCTCATTGCCAAGACAATTGTCTAAAAACTTCCCCATGTACCTGCCAATCAAAGTATGTGCTGCCGGCTACTATCCCCTCCCCCTTTGCAAACCACCTGTGTAAAAGGTTTCACTTTCCGAGCCGTTAATCGTTTGAACAATCATCTTTCATTTTCTCAAATCAAATTCAATTTAATCGACTGACCACGCTCACGCGGAAAAAAACGCTAATTGCCAATTTTTCGAGCTACAAGGCTCATCTGCATATCAAATCGATCTACTTTTTCACGAGGAATCTGAATCTTTAATCACAAATGCAAAATTCTATGACTTCAATTCGATAGGCTCTTTTAATTAAAAATATGTAGGATTTCTCTCTCTGGTTATTCGAGAGCTACAAGGCTCATTTTCATGACAAATTGTACTAATTTTTCACAAGGAATCTGAATATACAACCATAGTTCAACTGTCATGGCGAAATAAAAACACTTGATATAATTACTGTGGAATATTTGATATAAATTATTTGATATCGCTTGAACATGCGTTTGCGGTAATATTTTTGCAAGGAATTATAACACTCACACGACTGAACATGTTAAAAGCTGCATTATGCAATACCAACATATAAATGAAAAATAGCAAGAGAGAATTGTTTTATAAAACCTTCTAATTCATCATATCAAAACCAATATGGCGGCGAAGTGATTGAGTTTCCAAGGAGCAGAGTTAACCCCAACAGGGAATTGAACCTGAGACCTCTGGAACACATCATTACAACACCAGACATTATAAATCTTAATATCAGTTCTTACACGGAAACCTACAATCAACTTTCAGTGGAGGGGGAGGGGGGTTGCAACCACGCGCCTTTACGGCTATGTATAAATAAACAACCGCAAAAAGGATTGAATGTAGAACACAATTATAACACTCGCTATAAATAAGAACTGTTCTTATTCCCTTATAATCCCCTATCCAGTACAAGAATTAACTTCGCGAATAATCAGGAAACTTTAATTACAATTACACTAATTAAAATGACAATAACGCTTAAAGAATTGAGGTTGCAATAAAATGCCATAACACTTTTCTTATTCATTTGTCAGCCCATACCCAGCACAAGTATAAGATACACGATTGGCTAATTTAAGAAATTTTAATTACAATTACGCTAATTAAAATGTCAATAACGCTTAAAGAATTGAGGTTACAATAAAACGCTATTAGACTTTTCTTGTTCATTTATCACCCTCATCCAGTACAAGAATTAAATACCCGCTATACAACACTCGAGAAACTTTAATTACAATTACGCTAATTAAAATGCCAATAACACTTGGAGAATTGAAGCAACAATAAAACGCCATAACACTTTTCTTATTCCTTTATCAGCCCATACCCAACAAGTATAAGATTTGTGATTGGTGAATTTAAGAAATTTTAATTACAATTACACCAATTAAAATGCCAATAACGCTTTGAGAATTGAAGTTACAGTAAAACGCTATTAGACTTTTCTCAATCCTTTACCATCCCCTATTCAGCACGAGTATTAGATTCGCGATTAATTCAATAAATTATAATTACAATGGTACTTCTATTCTAATTTTTAAAAAATGCAAATAACAACTTCATTTGCAACGCTGTAGCGAAATGAGTGATACAAATTCTTCACGAAATTACATCTACATGTCAATTACTACATGGATTATACGCTTAGTGTATTCAAACATTAGTCGTAACAACCACAAGACTTATATAAAATGCTTTTGTTTACGCAAATGTCAATCCTATACCAAAAATCTCATGTATTCCATTCACATGACTCTCTACTTCTCAGCAACAAATTATTGTTAAAAAGCCTGTGCGTCTATTTACTTCATGCTAATCGAGTAAAAATTAGTAGAAATGGTCTTCATGCTTGCTTCCTTGTAAGTAGAAGCAAAATAAGGGAGTACCATAGGTTAAAGTGATGGTCACAGTCAAAAGTTGGTTGCTATGTCACTGAAGTTCCTTTATTTGTATGGACAGCAGCTGAGAAACTCCTATATGAGAAAAATATATGTTTTAGAATATTTAAATAAAATCAATGAATATATCAAAATTGTTCATTCCACAAAAAGCATGTATTTAACATAAACCGTGTTCTAATGATATATAAAGTTTATGTGGTAGGTTTTTCTCTTCTCTTATGGTTTACTAGTTATAACAATTTATTCAGAATAAAAAAGGTCTTCAGAGATTACACTCAGAAAATTCAAGTTATACATTTTCATTTATTTATTTTGTTCATGTAAATATCTTTAATATTCGATATTTTAATCAAGAATCGTTAGCGACATTTCTTCAAAAAATCAATCTTTTTGCAATTGTTTCCATGTATAGGCTAGTTTGAGGTGTAGGGGGTGATATTATTTAAAATCTTCGTGTTGAATCCTTAGAAGATAATAAATTTAAATACCAAGTTTTGTATTTATTGGACTTTTCGAGTTGAGCTATGCTGCCCGGTCACTCACTCACACACGAACCTTTTTCTAAAATGCTTTTTTCGTGCTGAAGGGAACCCTAAAAACATTTATTTCCGGTGAAAGCTCGGTATCGAATTTTTTGGTGGAGTGCAATACCTTTTCTATTCACTATGTACATAGTACGAGCAGAGAAAGTAAAAACAACAGTTAGCATTGCTTGAAATCACTTAGACAGCCTACAACTGACTCAGCAGCAGTCTCTAATTTCAACACAACATTTTTCAACAAGGGAATACCATACCAAAAACAACAGCTAACATGGCTCGAAATCGCTTAAGACAGCCCACAACTGACTCAGCACTATTCTCTAATTTCAACACTGAGGTATAATCTATAACTTGAAGCACTCATCATATAACTTGACGATTATGCATAAATAGATATCTTAAAAAAAAATACCATACCAAAAACAACAGCTAACATTGCTTGAAATCACTTAGCCTACAACTGACTCAGCAGTATTCTCTATTTTCAACACTGAACATTTTTCAACAAGGGAACACTATGCCAAAAACAGCTAACATGGCTTGAAGTCACTTAAGACAGTCCACAACTGACTCAGCAGTATGCTCTAATTTTAACACAGAAGTATAAACTATAACTTGAAGCATCACGTATCTTGACGATTATGTATAAATAAATACCTTCAAAAGAAATACCATACCAAAAACAACAGCTAACATTGCTTGAAATCACTTAAGACAGACTACAACTGACATGGCAGTATTCTCCATTTTCAACACTGAAGTATAAGCTATAACTTGAGGCAATTATCACATAACTTGACGATCACGCATAAATAGACATCTTCAAATACCATACCAAAAAACAACATCTAACATTGTTTGAAATCACTTAAGACAGCCTACAACTGACACAGCAGTATTCTCTAATTTCAACACTGACGAATAAGCTATAACTTTGAAGCAGTTATCACATAACTTGACGATTGTGCATAAATAAATATTTTCATAAAAGGGGGAATATTTAGTATGCACTTATCACAATCGCTATGAATAAAACCCCCGCAAGGCTGCTCACCTCTTGGCTAACATATACCACAAGCGAAAACTGAGATATTACAGGGAAGCATGACCCGATCAGTTTCAGACGACAAAGAAGGCTGGCGACATTTTGAACAAAACATCCTAGCCTCTCCCCTTCAGAGCTTTCTGTTAGAAAAACATCCTCACTCGGCCCCTCCTGGCTAAGAACACACAGATACATGCATTCCCCTCCTTTAGGTATACACTGAAAAACGTGTTTTTATGTGAGCAGCTATATAAGCCTGAGGTCTGCAATATAGAGCTACTTATTTAATATAACCGTCGTGAAAAAGCATTTTTGAAAACAAACGAAAAAAACTTTTGATGGTATGAACGAATACAGGAGAGAGTGTTGAAGATTCGCATCATTATACATACTTCCACAATGAATCGTGCAATGGATGAATGCATACGATTACATGCACATACCCTGTTTATCATAATCAGTTACCTTCAAGGAACCCCTGTACCAATGACTGCACTGTCTACGAGCGAGATATATTGTAAGTGCAATACATTCACGTCTTTCTACTATTATAAGTACTATAAATGTATTCGAGTAATGTTGACTAATTCCAATACATTTTTATACATCAAGGGGTCGGGACACACAAGAGCTTCACGATTCAGATACCATAGATACAACGGATATGTTTAGATCACCACATGAGATTGAAGATCACTTAGAACTATGCAACGGTCGCACTCATGTGGTGATTTGTTCAAAACCCGCAGTGCATGATAGAATAACATCATACTTCATCTGCAACTTGATCTGCAGCGTGTATTTGTCAAGGCATATAAGACAAAGGTAATTACAAGCTAAAAATACGATAAGTAACCAGCACATCACACATTTATTTCTTAAAAAGAATTAATAACCCTCATTCTTCTTTCCAGAGTTCGAGAGTCAATCCCGGTAACGCCAGAGCTCATAGACCCTGCTAAGACTGACATTGACGAGGCGGATGTCTGCATTTCAAACCCATGGAACACCTGCCCTATACAAGATTATGATGATATTCCGAATACTAGTACGTCGAATCAAGCATCAATGTGAGTATAATACCTTGCTATTACATCAAGAAAGAAACTAAGGTTATTTCCATTGCAGTGATCGAGTCACAGGAAAATTACTAACATTTACTAACTTTCAATAATTCTAATGTTCCAGATCCAGGGAGACACAAGAGGATAGTTTTAAAAAAGAGGAGAAAACCCCTTTTGCTAATCATCTAATGAAGCTGACATTGCTGGAAGACCCTCATGCACATTTGTAAACGAGAGGCAAGCATAGAGAAATATGGAACCCACAGCAGACCAACAAAACGTATCCATCCAATTCTACATATCCAAAACAAATAGTTCTAGTGTAGCGATTTATTATAAACTACCAGTGCTTCTCAACAGCAGTGATCCTAATGGCTTTCTATACATGACATATACAAAGGGTGCCTATGACTCCCTGAATTCTGCACGTGCACAAAAGACAAAGTGTGTACATTGTGAATATATTGAAAAATGTAGTGATATCATATATTATTACATTCATGAAAAAAACGAAGCCACTCGACTCTTTAATACAAATATAAACAAACGATGTATCGGATTTAAAAAAAAATGATGTAAAAGAATCTGGCACATTTATAAGCAAACATTTATTTAATCTAACTAATGGAAATAAAACATTTTGAAGAGGAAATGAAATGGCCTGTTATTTATGGACGCTCTTTAACTGCTTTGGTTCTCAGCGTCCCATTCAATATTGGGCGCTAAAGATCGCTTAATTTTGCTCAGAGGCCTCTCTTATCAGGCTTGACGTAAATCTACGACATGGGACACACAGCTTTATTTCCCTTCCGAAGGAAGCCATGCTAAGGATTTTTACGCCCGAAAAAAATCCATCGTCCTCCGCCGGGTTTGAACCCGCGACCTTGGGTATATGAAGTTAGAATGGTAACCATTACACCACGGAGGGCAACATTTTGAAGAGGCACGGGCATGCACAAGCAATGTAATGAAAATACTAATAAATAAAAAGAGTATGTATACATAATCCGACTAATGTTTTAATTCCACAAAAACAAATACAAATTTTCAACATCCTATTCCTTTGCATAATTAGACATTTAAATTATCGAGTACATGACATGCGATAGGGGCTTGTAGGCAAATACCTTATTGTGTATAATCAGACAATTTAATACTGTAATTTCTGGTGATAGACGTCCAGCATGCTTTAAGGTTGAGAGCGAAAATATCCCTTTACACCAGCAAAACAAGATCACCAGTCTGAGTCGCAATTATCTAAAATTCTAAAGGGCATTCTTGTTTACTAGCATTCAGCTTTACTTTTTTATCACACTTCTCTAAACACGAGTGTAAATAATTCTTAACTCGACAAATGCTACAATCAAATTTACGGTAGAAGCCCATCTTAATACAAGCGTCCATCTATAAAAGGGGAACAAACAGATACCAGATAACTGAATTTTGAGAAAAGGCCTCAGTGCAGAGATTGGTGGGAATCATCTGAAAAACTACGAGCTAATTCGCAAAAAGATACCTAATCAATCAAGAACCTTGAAACGGCTGGTAAGATTTTTAAAAAAATTCGCTCTCCTTGTTCTTAAATGTATAATATGCAGCGACAGCTTAATTTACTTATAATACTTTTTCAGAAACTTTACAAGTGATTGGCTAGCTTCATGAGAAAAAATTTGTATTCCATAAGAACTTCATATATTTCTACAAAAGAGAATTTGTACAAGTAAATTCCATACAAAAGGTTTTTTACAATGAATACACGATTTGAGGGCGACAGAACACTTAAAAAGCAAGTTTTAGACAAGGTATAGTGTGCGAGTGAGTGCATGTGGAACAGCATACCTCTAAAAATACACAAATTCGAAGTGACAAACAACGCAGTCTTTTCATATGATGTTGAAGTGCTTTGGCACATTAAATTTCTTATTTCTAATGTACAACAGAGTAATATGTAATGAAAACGTTCTGCTATTATTTAGAGTTATAAGCGTGAATTATATATAAAAGAAAATTTCATTTTAATGATGGGCGATTCATTCAAGTCATGGGCGCAGGAACACAAGGACACTGGTCGTCTGAAAATACCAATTGAGCATTTTCAGAAAAAATATTAGCGGTGTATGTACAGTATAACTTAATCACTCAATTTTTATTGACTTCAGGTTTATACAGCTTCAACTCTCTTAAACTGGAAGTGATGTTTCGTTTCATCTTTATTGGTTTACTCATGTCAATGCAAATTGTGAGGCCGCGCCATGGCCGAGTGGTTAGACTACTCTCATCGACCCCAGGCAACAGCATGTGGGATTCGTTATGGATAAAGCGGCGCAGTAGTAACAGTAGTAGTAGTAGTAGTAGTAGTAGTAGTAGTAGTAGTAGTAGTAGTAGTAGTAGTAGTAGTAGTAGTAGTAGTAGTAGTATGGCTTTAGGGCGCACAACTGCATTGGTTATTAGCGTCCTAGAGTAGTTAAAAGAGCCAAAAGTTAAAAGGCATAAAAACCACTAAAACAGAATTACCACACAAGGGTTAAAACTTGAAAATATAAAGGCTACCTAAGCCAGATTAAAAACAAGGTACTAAAAAAAAAAAAGTTGGGAAAGGATAAAACCAAGATAAAAATTTAAACCCTACATTACATCCCGCAGCGGCGGAGAAAATTAAAATGTCCGGCACAAGATACAGAATTGTCGCCGTGAAGGGTGGGGAGTAGTAAGGACCCTGATGAGGCCAGACCAGGGAACAAGGTCAAATCAATTTTCCGGCCTTCTGATTGGCTGTCGCAAATGAGTGGTGGGGGTAAACCCGGTGTGTACCTGATGAGGCCAGACCAGGGAACAAGGTCAGGCCAACTTTTGGGTGGTGATTGGGTGACACATGTGCGCCTGATGAGGCCAGACCAGGGAACAATGTCAAGCCAAGTTTCCGGCCTTGTGTTAATGGTGAGGTAAACTCGGTGTGCAAAAACTATACATATGAAAAATGTACTCAAGGTAAAAAAAACTGGTGAGACCTTACACCCTTTGACCGCCCGACGGACTGGCGGACTGACGGACTGGCGGACTGACCGGCCGACGGACTTATTGGATTATTATATAGATGGGATAGGAAAAAGGATGAAATAAATAGATAGAAAATTAAATTTTATTTAAGTTTTTGTTGAATAAAATAAGTCATTTATATTGCATTAAAGTTTTTTGCTTGAGATGCACGGAATACAATTTGAAGTAAATGGTGGAGGTCCATCGATTTGGTCTTGGTTAGCTGCTGGGTTCCAATGATGAGAACATCTGCGGAAGGGAGCAAAAGCATCTTTAGAAGAGTTGTCCAAAGAGTTCCATACCAGATCGACGTCGATGGGTGGAAAAGGCGTAGAAATTGTTCTCCATATGAAGCGATGGCGAGCCGGTCTGTGTGAGACAGCGGTGCAAGTTGACGAAGGTTTGTTAGGTATGCAGAGAGTGAGCTCGACATGTCTAGAATAGGACTGAGTAGAGGATAATGGTAGTTAATGAATTTAAACAAAAAGGAAGTGGGAGTGGCTTAAATTTTAAAAAGGGTATGATGATGATGATAATGGTGTTTAAGGGCGCTCAACTGCCGAGGTCATAAGCGCCCTTATGATTAAAACTTGGCAATAGGCAGTAAGAAAATACCAAACAAAAAAGTAAACACAAGTAAAAGAGCTAACACAGTTGAAACGGAAGTAACAGAACTGTCCAGCCCTCTAACCAGAGCTGGATATAAAACTCCCTCTAAAATCAACACATTAAAACCAAAAGAGTTTAAAAAAACCGCTATCACACTAAAACGTCAAGGTAAAAGAAACTTTTGCTAAAAATTTAAAAACCCTGTCCACTGCTCTTGGGTCATCTGCCAGGACCTCAGCAAGAGAGGCCGGCATGCCCATAGATGACCGAATGTGTGCCAGGTGACCACACTCCAGCAACACATGACGAACTGTCTGTAACTGGAAGGAAGATGGCGGTCCTTTCCAGGTTTAAGAATGGGTATGATGGTGGCCTCCCGCCACTTGTCTGGAAAAATGCCATCAACCCAGACACGATTATAGACCTCGAGTAGGAAATCTTTGCCATCAGGAGAGAGATGTTGCAACATTTGGACGTGGATACCATCTGGACCTGGTGCTGAGTGTCGTGAAGAGGAGAGTGCATTGTCTAGCTCTGCCAGGGTGAAAAGGCGATTATAATCCTCAAGGTTGCCAGAAAGAAACGAGAATTCTTGAGATTCCACCTGATTCTTAACTGTAAGAAACTCAGGGGAATAATTGCCTGAGCTAGACACCTGAGCGAAAGCACTGCCTAAAGTATTCGTCACACAAATGCATCAACAACAGCTCCGGTAGGTGTTTTGAGACCGGCGATGGGCATATGGTTCGGTTTCCCAGCCACACGTCTTAACTTATCCCATACGACAGAGGAAGGTGTATGTCGATTAAAGGAACCCACGAATTTATTCCATGACAACTTTTTGCTATCCTTAATAACCCGCCTAGAATGTGCACGCATCCGTTTATAGTGTATCAGGTTATCCAGTGTAGGAAAACGCTGGAAAACCCGTAGAGCTCGTCTGCAAGCGCGAATAGCATCCCGACAGTCATCGGTCCACCAAGGTACCGGAAATCGACGGTTGTAGCCAGTCGAACGCGGAATGGATTGCTCAGCAGCAGAAAGAATGGTCCCTGTGAGATGTTCGACCAAGTGGTTCACAGAGTCGTGCTCTTCGTAGCTAAATTCAGCCAAGTGGGAGTACAGTTCCCAGCTGGCGTGGTCTAGGCGCCAACTAGGTAAACGGGTGGAACATACAACGGGTGTCAAGACACTAATACGACAAGGAAAGTGGTCACTAGAATGCAAATCCGAGATGATATTCCAGCATAAGGTGACTGCTAGCTGAGGGGAACAAATTGCAATATCAATGTGTGAAAAACTATGAAAGGCGTCAGAAAGAAAGGTGGGCTCTCCGGTGTTCAAGAGAGCAAGATTCTGACTATCCAAGAAGTCTTTAAGTAGCGTACCTCTCGCACAAGCCCGAGGAGAGCCCCAAAGAGGGTGATGGGCATTCACGTCGCCTACCAATAAAAAGGGTGGTGGCAACTGCGAAATGAGGTGTTCTAAGTCGCTGTGCGAGAGGTCCGCAGATGGAGGCAAATAGATACTGCAAATGGTGAATGAAGCGGAGGGTAGCTTAATGCTGACAGCAACGGACTGGATTGCAGATTGTATGGGTACGGAGTTGGCAAAAATATCATCTCGAATAAGCATCATAGTGCCCCCATGTGCCGGGACACCGTCCTCCGGGGATAAATCACATCGTACGCAGGAGTACTGCCTGATGGTAACGGTGTCCTGTGGACGGAGCTTCGTCTCTTGTAAGCATACAGCCAGGGGTTCATGCTGGCGCAGCAACAAGTCAAGCTCTGGTCGATGTGGTCGAATTCCGCGTATGTTCCAATGGAGGATACCCATTGGGTATATTATGGGATAAGTTTCAAATCGAAAGGCGCTTCTGCAGATTGGGATTAGCTGGTCGGTTCAATTTGTTCTTCTTAGGCGTTGGGCTAGTACTATTTTCAGGAGCACGATCCTGCCGTTTCCGCACTGTCCCTCTGGCAGTGGCGGCAGAAGCCTCCTGGTCTATCTCCTCCACAAGGGAGGTCCCTTTTTCAAGAGCAAATTTCGGTCCGAGTAGTTCGAACCGATTGGATGTGCTGATCGGCGAAGACGGCCGTCGCCGATTCACGCCCTCCTCCCCAGATGACCCTTCAGAGGAGGATACACGTGTGGAGTTGCGTGTACTTTTCTTACCCTTAGATGACTTGGTAATAGATTGCACATTCTCTTTCAAGAAGTCTTGTACATACTTGGTCTTAAATTGTTTTTCCGGGGCAGAAGACGTCGTGAATTTACCAGCTTTAGTTCCCGAGGTCGAGGCTTTCGGTGACAAGTGTGCAGGACTATTCTGTAAGCTGGCGGATTTGGCAGATGTTGATACCAACTTGGGTGTATGTGCCGAAGGCTTTGGCAGCGCTTGGGCTAAAATAACCTTTTACGCAATTGTAGCCCCGTTCATATCGCCGGTCTGTGTTGCGATTTCCCGACGCGGTACCGGTTTAGCTGCAACTGAGCTATAGGTACCGGACCTCGGGGCAGAGGGTTGGCGGAGCCGCAGGAGCTTCCGGGCTTCCAAGGAGGACACCTTCTCTTTCACCCGTATCTCCTGGATCGCTCGTTCCTCTGCAAAACGGGGGCAGTCTCGGGAACTAGATGGGTGTTCCCCGTTACAGTTCACACACGATGGAGCTGAAGCACAAGCCCCATCGTGGGAGATGTCACCGCAGTGGACGCAGGTGGACTTGCCGGTACACAACTCACTAGTGTGACCAAAACGTTGGCATTTAAAGCACCTCAGCGGATTGGGTATATAAGGCCTAACTTCGATGGTTTCATACCCTGCCCTAATCTTTTGAGGCAGATCAACCCGATCAAAAGTAAGAAACAAGGTACGAGTAGGCAGGAATTCACCGTTGATCTTACGGTGTACCCGTAAACAGCTGAGACACCCTGAGTCGCAAGATTTTCTTGGATCTCAATGGACAAACCGTCCAACGCGCGGGTTGTTACTACACCGCGGGAGGAGTTCAGCGACTTGCGCACCTCGACCTTCACTGGATAGCTGGCTAACATGGTGGCTTTAAGTATTCTTGCAGCTTGCGAGGCGGAGTTGGCTTCGACAAGAAGCGTACCATTGCGAGCTCGAACGCAGGATTTAACAGGACCAGCAATGGCATCGAGACCCTTTTGGATAGTAAAAGGGCTCACCGTAAGGAACTTCTTACCTTCCTCTGTCCTATGAATAACCAAGTAGCGAGGACCACATGACTCGACTACTTCCTTTCCAACGTCTTTATTTGCATTAAGGGGTTTTAGTTTTGGTACCATAGAAAAAATGGTATAAATTCATCCCCCAGTGCTCCCCACCCACCACGGAGCCCAACGAGGGGTCACCCCACTGGGGTGACAGGGCTACACAGGGGATATAGCGGGCTCGCCGTCCCACTCACCCTGGAGTTCGGTGTAATACCTAGTCCTGGCCGATTGACTAGGGGTGGGTTAGTCCCTAACCTCCTGTTTAGGCAAATCAGAAACCAAAGCGGTGTATTAGGCTGCGCACCCTCCCCAGTTACTGAAAGACAGAAGCCCAGGCTCAGGTACGCAACCCTCAACCAACCAGGATATTCCTTTTCACCGACACGGGTCTCCACGTACGGCCTACACGTGGGTGGGCATTTTGACCTTCTGACTCCCTCACCACTCTGAGGTTGCCCACAGAGGGAGTCAAGGTGGCTCGGGACCCCGGGTGCGCCTAACCCGTAACTACCGTAGTAGGCCCCTGGGGGGGTAAAAAGGGTAAGATTGGTGTAGTGTAAAATGAATGGGTGGAGCAAAACGGGGATATAAAAGAGAGATGAAAGAATGGAAAAAAAGACATACAATGGAGGGATTATGGGTAGTGTTGTTGATGGTAGGGATGATGAAGGGGGAGGATAGTTGCGTAAGTTTTGGACGGTGTGGATTTGCAGTGGATGAACATACAGGTGAATTAAATAATGCGAATATGTGTGGAAAGGATCACGAGTTAACGACAAGTTGTAATTGTGAATACAAAAAAGGAGTGGATTGTAGATATACATCTATAATGAAGATGGGAGGATTGAAAAACGTATACAGGTGTATGAAGCCGATATCACGATGTGACAAAGCGAAACGATGTTCGAATTTTTATTATGGGAAAGTGGAAATTGGTCGTATGGAGTGTCCGGAAGGGTTTGAAGCTACCGAAGAATGCGAATGTGTAAAAGGTAGAAAGAAAGGAGAGAGATGTAAGTTTTACGGTGTTCCGGTAGAAATGTATACAGGAATGAACAGGAGTGTGTTGATGGAAATGTTAGATTGTAAAACAATGGTGGATACAATGAATTTACGTGACGGTTTAGAATTAAATCTGAAGTTGACCTCGGAGGAAATCGAATTGATTTTGGCTTATAGTATATTGAATGATGTAAATAGTTACTTATCAGAAAACTTTTTATATGTATATGGTGAATGTGGAACAGGAGATTGGAATTTAGAAATTGGAGGTCGTAAAATAATGGGGCGAGTGAAAAGAGGTTCGCGATGGAATGCTGAAGGAAGTTTGAAGGTGAGTTCAGAATGTACGGGTAACGGAGAGACAGGACGAACTTCGATCGATAAATAGAGAAAGGCTGCAGCGACTAAGTGTAAAGAGAGCATAAATAAAATGAAGCGAAAGATGAGAAAGGAATATAAAGGGAGGATTAAAAAAGTTAAATGACGAGATAGAGGAGATTAAGAAACAAAAGCAAGAAACAGAAGTGCGAATGCGAGAAGCAATAGAAAAAGTGAAAAGGGAGTTGGAAGAAAGAAGGGAAAATGTAACTAGACACCAGAATTTGGTAGGAAAAATAAAGATGAACCTGGAAAAGATGTTTGGAGAAGTTCAAGGATTAAAGGAGTTAATAGCTAAACTAGGAAAAGCCTGTACAGGGAGGGGAGACGGGGATCTTCCAGATTACTCTGCATTCGAGAACGATGATTATGATGAAGCTAAAAATGACGAGGAAGAGAATCATGAGGAAGAGGTAGAAGAAGATTTGGATTACACAAAATAAGGTAACTTTTAACATTATATATATAAATAAAAACACAAATTTTTATTTTAAAAGATATAAGATTTATTAAACAATAAAAAGAGTGCTACAACCTGTTAGTTGTGTCTTTTAACAAATTTTTTTTAATTGTTTAATTCTTTTTTTGTTTTTTCATGTTGAATTTTGAGTCTTTGAAACTTCTTATATATGTTTACCAATTTTGTGTAAATTCTCTTGCGTTGAATATATTCTGCCTTACATTTGCTGACATGTAACAGATTATTTAAATGAAATTGAAACGTACAATCATTGGCGTAATTATGTAAGTTAAGATTTGTGTTCTCCTGCTGTTGCTGCTGCTGCTGTTGCTGATGCTGAGATATCTCAGCTAGGTAGAGATGTTGATGCTCATGATGTAGTGGTGGAGAGTCGTGAATTGCAGATATCTGCTGCTGTTTCATTTTTTCTCGCTGCATGTTGCGGGGGAAAGGGTCGGGTTACCTGGAAATGCCCATATTATTACAATAGCCCGGTAAGCTAACGACTTTAAAGAAGGAGGCGTGCGCTTACATATTAGACAGGGACAATCATCAGGTGCATTTTTTTGATTATGAAAAAGAAGTTTATAAAACAAATTTATAGAGCTTAGAGCATAAGGATGCCGAATAAAATGGATTCTAAGCCTTTTATAAAAATCTGGCAATAGAACAATACTAAATTTATACATATCAATCTCAGGTAAATAATAAATTCGATCTATAAGATCGTACCACGCACCATAATGTGAAATGTCCACATAATACGAAAATGGAAAATACACCGCGGTAAAACTAAAAGATCGCAATGTTTTTGTACAACTTGCGTGCCATATTACATTTGGTAAACCGTGGCTATTGAAAACACAGAGACATTCAAATTCAATGTCATCGTAGCAAAAGGTAGTGTTTGGATCAATTAGCCATTCATTATTAATTGAAATGCTAAAAAATTTTGACAATAATTGACAATATTTAAAACGTCGATGTTTCGAAAGACAAATGTAAATTTTCGGGGTTATCCCAGATGTAAAATCAGCTTCTGGGCTACATAGTTTTGTACAAAATGCCCCCGAAATAGCACAGCACACGTTTTCTCTTGTTAAATGACAGAGAATACGCATTAGAACACTCCAGAAGGGAGGAAAGGAAATGGGGGTGAATGCTTCAAAGAAGGTGAAAGAGGGGAAAAAGTGATTGAGTGCAGAACATTTTGAGTTTTCAGGGAAAACTACAGGATCTTGCAAACCGAGGGGGGATACAAGAGACATGATCTGAAATGAAGAAATTTTAAAAAATGAATAAAAGTGCAATATTTTAAAAAAGAAAAACAGAAAACATTTAAATCATAGTTAATTCACCACTACAAATAGGACACGAAATGTGACTCCCGCTTGAACTTATAAATCGCGGGACTGCTGTGCATAAAGATAAATTGCAAGCCGAGCACAATACCCTGTTGCCCTCTGTTAGCGGAGGAGGTGCTAAACGTATAAATCGGGCTAAGGAGTGACACCGCGGACATTGTTGGAAGGGTGTGCTGGGAATAAAATCTATAGTTAAATTTGTAATGTTACGCCCAATACAAAAAACATGGAAGCATTCATGGCAAATATGGGAGTAACAGGGATAAACGGAAGGCATCTGAAAAAAGAGAAAATAGTGGTATGGCAATTTTTTTTACATTAACCGCAGTTGTTTATATTCTCAATCAGGAATGTATATGATAAACCTTGGAAAAAAATTTATAAAAAAAGAGAATCATTAAATTTTAAAAAATTAAAAATAAATAAGTGATAGTAACACTACTATCAATATTGTTTTTTTTTTTTTTTCAAAAATATACAAAACAAAAAAGTAGGAAAATATATACTTACGATCAACAGAATAAAGTGAGTTAGATGCCCAAACAAAAACACGTACCGTAGCGGATGTTATTTGAATAAAGAGAAAGAGTTTTTTCTGAAAAACAAAAAAATATAAAAATTAATGAAACAAAAAAGCGACTAAAATTTTTAGTGTTCTTTAAAAATGAAATAATATACTATTTAAATAGCGTATTTGTTTTTACTATGATTGCGAACATTATAACAAACTACACAAGAATGTACGTAGATTCACTCTGGTCTCTCCCCTAGTGTAGCAAAAGGACACTGTGTAACTGTGGAAGAACTTGTGCAGTATATATACACGTATTTTCCAGCATGTCGTGCAAGATAGTAAGGCATACATTACGTTTTATTCAAATGACAATGATAAATGTTAATTGCTAAGTGCTCTAAAATGTAAAAATTTTGTAGTAGCTCATTTATCATGCACATGAAAAAGCACTTACAAGATAACAGATAGTACGTCCATTACGCAAGATAAGAAGTAGGTCATGCATGACATTATCTACGACATTGTCATGTTACTGATATGATAGCGAATGACGCACGAAGTTAAGCAAGAGCACTTAGAAAAGATAAGAGATAATGACACTCATTATGTGCGATAGAGTAAGTACCATACATTGTACTATCTAAAAAGCATTTCCATGTTTTCGATACGACACACGGAAACAAAAGTTGGTTGTGCGCATTTATGTAAGATAATGAAATGACGCACGTACACGACAACGTAAAGAGAGAGTATATAACCAGACTGGGTGTGCACTTCATGTCATTTTAACGCTGCTGAACCACAGAGCGGGAGGCAATATAAGAGGTAAGGTGTTAACGATTTCTTTTATACAAGAGGGTTATTTTCAAAAGTATACAGTACCAAAGAACGAAATAATGGATGAGCAGGAAGATCTTTCACAGTATTTTACGGATGCAAATGACATCTCTGTACCTGAGGATGCTATGTATGACTTACGATAGTGATGATCAAATGTCGGTTACTAGCGAACGTCTTTTCGATTTGGTATAGCATAGGCAGAGAAAAAATGAAGTTGTACTCGGGTTACTCAGAATCAGATATATTAGTTCGTCCGATGCCGAAAAATGCAGATCCAAGATGGTGGATCCACAACATGCTTGACCAATTTTTAAAATTCGCTAATGAGCAATTGTTAGAAAATTCATCAGGTTGGATGGGAATGTCTATTTCAAATTAAGGAAATCCTATGAAACCTTTTAACGTGAGCGTTAGGAAATTTAATCAATTGAATTCTGAAGTTATCATGCAATCCATTCAACGAGTTTTGCAAAGCAATGAACAATTTTTTGTTTCAGGACCTGTTAAGATATCGTGTGTTTGGACAAAACAAATTGTAGGATCATGCTTTAAGAGGTGTGATTTTTGCGAGGTGAACAAAGGTATAATTCGAATTAAAAATACTGATCATTTGTGTTTACCGAGAGCTATAGTCGTGTGTAAAGCCAAGATGGATGCAGATAATGAGTATAGGAATGTAAAACGCAGCGAAGGAAGGCAACAGCAAAAAGCCAAAGCTCTGTGCCTTTCTATTGAAAGGGGGGATACTGCGTTTACATTAGACGATGTTAAGTTGTTTGAAAAGGTGTTAAAGGAGTACTACTTTACGGTGTTTGGAGATCATGAGGGTAGGAACGTGTTGTATAAATCAAATACATCTTCTAAAAAATTCATTGTTTACTGTATCACGATGGACACTTTAATGCAACTGTGAACATAAATAAATGTTTTAGATGTAAAACCTATTGCAGACAATGCAATACACCCTTTATGTCTAAAAGAGAGAAACATAGATGCGATAAAAAGTGTACCAAGTGTCACTGTGAACCTCATGAGAGTTTTGAATCGTATGTACGTTGCGAATTGTCATAGGGATTTTAATGGAGAACAGTGTTACGCATTTAATATAAAAAAGGGTGCGTATTATTCAAAAATGCTTACTGTGCGTGAAGTTGAAAAAGTGTGCGTTTTATGTAATAAGCTTTACAGTACGAACATCAGAAAATCACCGCATATCTGTGGGGAAAAATTTTGCACAAAACTGCAAAACTCACGTGGATGCAAATCACTTGTGTTACATTCAACCCTACATATCACCAAAGTTAAGAAAGCATTTTATTTTTATGTTTATAAATTTTGAATGTACTCAAAACGCACCTTATGGAGATGTTGCGGGAGTAACCGTACACCAACCCAATTTGTGTGTACTAAAACAGGTGTGCTATAACTGTATCGATGATAAGGGTAACATGGTACATTGCGAACAATGTGGAATAAAAGAGTGGGTGTATAACGAAGATTGTGTGAAACAGTTAATTGAACACGCAATGCAATCTAAATTTAAATTATGGGATGTAATAATCATAGCGCACAATTTGAGAGGATACGATGGACAGTTTATTTTGAGGTACATGATAGAGACATTAAAGTGGGATCCCCAGCTTATCATTAACGGTACGCAAATTTATAGAATAAAGCATGGGAACGTAACTTTTTTAGATTCTTTGAATTTCATTCAAATGCCTTTATCGCGTTTCTCTAAAACGTTGAATTGACAGAAAGCAAAGGTTACTTTCCGTATTTATTTAACACCGCAGAAAATCAACATTATGTTGGACCATTACCCGAACAAAAGTACTATTGCCCAGAAGGTATGAGCGTTGACGAGCGACTGCGTTTTGAAAAGTGGTACATGAATAGAATTTCGGAAAATTATGTTTTTAACATGAAAGAAGAAATGATTAAGTATTGCAAATTAGATGTACACATATTGAGTATGGGAGTATGCAAATTTAGACAAGAGTTTTTAAAAGAAAATAACATAGATGCTTTTAGGGAATGCGTCACAATAGCGAACGCATGCATGAACGTTTATAGGAAATAGTTCATGCCAAAAGACACAATTGCAGTTATTTCTCAAGGTGGATATCGAATGGCTGATAATCAATCTCGTATGGCCTGTATGTGGTTATCCTGGGTGGAACGTCAAACTCATAGCATTATTCAGTACGCCTATAGAGGGAGAGAATTTAAGGTGATGGGATATAAGATGGATGGATATCATGAAGGCAATAGAAGGGTCTACTTTTTTCACGGGTGCTTTTACCACGGGTGCGAAAAGTGTTTTCCAGATCGACATTCTGTGCTATTTGAGAGCGGTGGAGAAACCATGGCCTCACGCAAGGAAACCACTGATAGAATAGCAGGTTACATTAGAAGCTCTGGATATGAAGTTATTGAAATGTGGGAGTGTACATTCAAAAGAATGATTCAAAATGATGACGCGTTAACGCATCACGTAAAATCTGTGAATGAAAACTTTTCAGAGCCACTAAACCCTAGAGACGCGTTTTATGGTGGGCGCACAAACTGCACTAAGGTATAGGGAGGGAGATGAAAAAATATTTTATTACGACGTGTGCAGTCTTTACCCCTTTGTAAATAAAACTAAACCCTATCCAGTGGATCATCCAAAGATACATGCTGAGTTTTCCGGATTTAAAATGCATTGAAGGTGGGCTTGTTAAGTGTAGCATTTTACCTCCTGTAGATTTATATCATCCAGTTCTACCTTCAAGAATCAATGGTAAGCTAATATTTCCCTTATGCCGCGTGTGTGCCGAGACTGAATTCAAAGGTGAATGTGAACACGAAGAGTCCGATAGATGTTTAACGGGTACATGGGTGATTGATGAGGTTAAGGTTGCTTTATCAAATGGATATCGCATTTTAAGGGTGTATGAAATATGGGAGTACGAAATGATGCGCTACAACCCAAATGCAGGAAAGAAGGGTTTGTTTGAAGAATATGTTAATCAGTTTCTAAAAATTAAGACAGAGGCCTCTGATTGGCCTACGCAATGTACAACAGAGGATGCAAAAAAACAATTCATTAAAAATTTTATTGAAAAAGAGGGAATTGCATTAAGTTCAGAGTGCATTTCTCACAATCCAGGAAGACGAGAGTTGGCTAAATTGATGCTTAACTCATTTTGGGGTAAATACGGTCAAAGAGACAATTTACCCACATGTGAAATCGTTAAAAATTACTCTAGGATAATTGAATTGTTGAATCACTCTGGAGTTGAGGTTAAATCGTACGTACCTGTTACGAACGATGCAATGTATGTGGTATGGAAGTATAATGAGTGTGAACTGAAAGTAAATCCAACTACAAACGTGGTTATTGCAGCGTACACCACAGCACATGCCCGGTTAGAATTGTATTCGTACCTCGCTAAGCTTGGTGATCGTGTTTGTTATTTTGATACGGACTCCATTATAGCAACGCACAAACCTGGCGAGTGGATGCCACGTACCGGGGCATTTCTCGGGGATATGACCAACGAACTTGGAAAGTATGGAAAAAATGCATACATATGTAAATTTGCTTCATCAGGTCCTAAAAGCTATTGCTATGAAGTAAAGTGCTCTGACGATAACTCATTGCATGTGGTGTGTAAAATTAAGGGTATAACGTTAAATTCAGGAAACTTAAAAGTTATCAACGCAGATGTTTTGCGCGAGATAGTACTAAATGATAATAAAGTTGTTTCTTTACGCGGTACCCGTATAGGAAGAAAGCAAATGTGGTGTGTAGTTACCGAGCCCTACGCCAGTGTTTCGCATGGTGGTCACTAAGCGAGTTTTGGCGGAGAACTTTGAAACTTACCCATACGGGTATAAAAGGCGACACATAAACTAAATAAAATTTATTCATGTCGGTAAAACTTAAGTTAGAAGATGAGGAACTTGCAACTTTCAAAAGATTTAAACACGACTTTGAACCTAGTGTTTCTCTCTTAAAACGCTCCTTTCAAAATGATAATGTCTATGATGATGATGAACCGGTTTTTAAAAAGCATATGAAATGGAATGCAGAACCTTCATTACCTCTCTTGAGAAATAAAAAGGATAAATTAGATAAAAATTTGTTGGCGTGGCGTAACGCGAAAAGAAAAGCTATTGGATCAAAAACTTTATTTCCACTGTCTTTGGAAAATATCACAAAAGGACATTTTGGTAGACCTGTAAAACATGAAATTGCCTTTAAACAAAATCAAAGAGTAAACAAGATTCAGGATGCACGAATGAATGATCCTTTGTCTGTCCTAAAAACTAAAAACAAGTTCAAACCAAGTTATGCAAAACCAGTTCCTAGGTTAAAACATTTAGCGTCTTCAGAGGTAGTGCGCAGCGCCATCAATACAAAGGAGTTAGCCCAAAAAATTGCAGAGTTGGCTCAGGCAGCAAATAGCTTGCAGGACAGGAGTCGCCAAGCGGAGAGAAAGGTCCTTTGGCACGCAGGGCGCCTCAAGCGCTTTAACGCAGGTAGAGAGGTGGAAATGGAAGATCTGTCAGAGGATGATGATGATGATGGTGTTTAAGGGCGCTCAACTGCCGAGGTCATAAGCGCCCTTACGATTAAAACTTGGCAATAGCCAGTAAGAAAATACCAAACAAAAAAGTAAACACAAATAAAAGAGCTAACACAGTTGAAACGGAAGTAACAGAAACGTCCAGCCCTCTAACCAGAGCTGGATATAAAACTCCATCTAAAATCAACACATTAAAACCAAAAGAGTTTAAAAAAACCGCTATCACACTAAAACCTCAAGGTAAAAGAAAGTTTGGCTAAAAATTTAAAAACCCTGTCCACTGCTCTTGGGTCATCTGCCAGGACCTCGGCAAGAGAGGCCGGCATGCCCATAGATGACCGAATGTGTGCCAGGTGACCACACTCCAGCAACACATGACGAACTGTCTGTGCCTCCCCACAGAGCGCACAGACAGGAGCAGGTTCACGTTTAAAAAGGTAACTGTGAGTAAAAATACAGTGGCCAATTCTTAGCCGAGCTAGTACTACCTCCTCCCGGCGGAATAAACGAGAGGAGGTTACCCAGTTGACAGGGAGGTCCTTCACCTCTCGCAGCTTATTACCACGGAGAGCCGACCACTCCGCATGCCAAGTCGAAAAAACGGCTCTCCGTACAGCCACTCTAAAATCTTCTGCTGTTGAATGGGTAATCGTAACACTGGGCGCTGTGACTGCCGATTTCGCTGCCAAATCCGCCGTGTCATTCCCTGGCAAGCCAACGTGTCCAGGAATCCATGCGCACTCCACATTAAAGCCAGAAGCGTGCAAAATGTGGAGAACGTCCTGGATGCGCTGCACCAAAGGATGGTAATTGTACAGCTCACGAATGCTCTGAAGGGCACTAAGGGAATCACTAAGAATAAGGCAGTCACCTAATTTTCGACGTCGAATATACAGAAGGGCTTGATAAATAGCATATAGCTCGGCAGAATATATAGATGTGCAACTAGGCAAACCGTAAGTAGAAGTTGCGGTGCCAGTTACAAAGGCACATCCAACACCGTCGGGGCTCTTACTACCATCGGTGTAAATACAAATACGGCCACTGTATTTGGATAAAAATTCTAAAAAGCAACGACGAATACTATCAAGAGGCGTAACAGATTTCCCGTAGAGCGTCATCCCGAGATCGACATGGGAGGTAGCGCGTAACCAAGGGGGGTGTATACTCTCTCCCTTGGATAACAGCCGAGGAATGTCAACATGGTGCTGGCGTAGAAGCTCACGGAAACGAAAACCTGCTGGCCTGGGGCTCAGAGAGCGGAGGCAGTATCGCTCGTGCAGCTCAGGGGAGAAAAACGCGTGATAAGTTGGATGCCCAGGCATACACTTCAGCCCACAGCCATAATTAGCAAGCAGGACATCACGCCGACAACGCAGAGGAGGTTCTCCCGATTCGGCGTAGAGGCTAACAACTGGGCTCGTTGGAAAAGCTCCAACGGCCACACGGATGCCCTGGTTATGGACTGTGTCTAACCTTCTGAGCACTGAAGGTCGAGCTGAAGAATACACAATGCTGCCATAGTCCAACTTCGAACGAATAACAGCACGATAAAGACGGAGCAATGTCGTCCGATCCGCACCCCAAGACTTGCCACTTAGTATCCGTAAAAGATTTAGAGAACGGTCACATCGTGCTCTAAGCTGTGCTATTTGTGGTGCCCAACAAAGTTTCCGATCGAAGATCAAACCAAGGAATCTCGCCTCGTCTGCGAAAGGAAGTAAATCTGGCCCGAGTCGAAGAGACGGCGGCATATGCCACTTACGGCGCCAGAAGTTAACGCAGACTGTCTTCTCAGCGGAGAAACGAAAACCGTGTTTCGAGCTCCATGCATAGAGATTGTCCAAACACCGCTGGAGACGGCGTTCCAAAAACGGTGTACGCTGAGAAGTACAGAAGATGGCAAAGTCGTCCACGAATAAACAGGAAGAGACACCTTGAGGCACACATAGTGATATGGAATTTATCGCAATAGCAAATAGAGTCACGCTGAGTACCGAGCCCTGCGGCACACCGTTCTCTTGAATAAAATGGTTAGAAAAAACCGAACCCACCCTCACTCGAAAAACGCGGTCCCGCATAAACTCCTGAATGACCAACGGTAGGCGTCCACGTATGTTCCAGTTGTGCAGAGAACGCAATATTCCCGCCCGCCAACACGTGTCGTAGGCCTTCTCGAGGTCAAAAAATATCCCAACTGTGGGGCTGTTCTTAAGAAACCCGTCCATAATCTGAGTTGACAGAGAGACAAGGTGGTCAGCAGTTGAACGTCGTCGTCGAAAGCCACACTGGATGTTCGTCAGAAGATTGTGGGATTCCAGCCACCACACCAACCGTCCATTGATCATGCGTTCCATCACCTTGCAAACGCAACTGGTGAGGGAAATAGGACGGTAACTGGAAGGAAGATGGCGGTCCTTTCCAGGTTTAAGAATGGGTATGATGGTGGCCTCCCGCCACTTGTCTGGAAAAATGCCATCAACCCAGACACGATTATAGACCTCGAGTAGGAAATCTTTGCCATCAGGAGAGAGATGTTGCAACATTTGGACGTGGATACCATCTGGACCTGGTGCTGAGTGTCGTGAAGAGGAGAGTGCATTGTCTAGCTCTGCCAGGGTGAAAAGGCGATTATAATCCTCAAGGTTGCCAGAAAGAAACGAGAATTCTTGAGATTCCACCTGGTTCTTAACTGTAAGAAACTCAGGGGAATAGTTGCCTGAGCTAGACACCTCAGCGAAAGCACTGCCTAAAGTATTCGCCACGTCAAATGTATCAACAACAGCTCCGGTAGGTGTTTTGAGACCGGCGATGGGCATATGGTTCGGTTTCCCAGCCACACGTCTTAACTTATCCCATACGACAGAGGAAGGTGTATGTCGATTAAAGGAACCCACGAATTTATTCCATGACATCTTTTTGCTATCCTTAATAACCCGCCTAGAATGTGCACGCATCCGTTTATAGTGTATCAGGTTATCCAGTGTAGGAAAACGCTGGAAAACCCGTAGAGCTCGTCTGCGAGCGCGAATAGCATCCCGACAGTCAGCGGTCCACCAAGGTACCGGAAATCGACGGCTGTAGCCAGTCGAACGCGGAATGGATTGCTCAGCAGCAGAAAGAATGGTCCCTGTAAGATGTTCGACCAAGTGGTTCACAGAGTCGTGCTCTTCGTAGCTAAATTCAGCCAAGTGGGAGTACAGTTCCCAGCTGGCGTGGTCTAGGCGCCAACTAGGTAAACGGGTGGAACATACAACGGGTGTCAAGACACTAATACGACAAGGAAAGTGGTCACTAGAATGCAAATCCGAGATGATATTCCAGCATAAGGTGACTGCCAGCTGAGGGGAACAAATTGCAATGTCAATGTGTGAAAAACTATGAAATGCGTCAGATAGAAAGGTGGGCTCTCCGGTGTTCAAGAGAGCAAGATTCTGACTATCCAAGAAGTCTTTAAGTAGCGTACCTCTCGCACAAGCCCGAGGAGAGCCCCAAAGAGGGTGATGGGCATTGACGTCGCCTACCAATAAAAAGGGTGGTGGCAACTGCGAAATGAGGTGTTCTAAGTCGCTGTGCGAGAGGTCCGCAGATGGAGGCAAATAGATACTGCAAATGGTGAATGAAGCGGAGGGTAGCTTAATGCTGACAGCAACGGACTGGATTGCAGATTGTATGGGTACGGAGTTGGCAAAAATATCATCTCGAATAAGCATCATAGTGCCCCCATGTGCCGGGACACCGTCCTCCGGGGATAAATCACATCGTACGGAGGAGTACTGCCTGATGGTAACGGTGTCCTGTGGACGGAGCTTCGTCTCTTGTAAACATACTGCCAAGGGTTCATGCTGGCGCAGCAACAAGTCAAGCTCTGGTCGATGTGGTCGAATTCCGCGTATGTTCCAATGGAGGATAGCCATTGAGTATATTATGGGATAAGTTTCAAATCGAAAGACGCTTCTGCAGATTGGGATTAGCTGGTCGGTTCAATTTGTTCTTCTTAGGCGTTGGGCTAGTACTATTTTCAGGAGCACGATCCTGCCGTTTCCGCACTGTCCCTCTGGCAGTGGCGGCAGAATCCTCCTGGTCCATCTCCTCCACAAGGGAGGTCCCTTTTTCAAGAGCAGTTTTAGGTCCAAGTAGTTCGAACCGATTTGATGTGCTGATCGGCGAAGACGGCCGTCGCCGATTCACGCCCTCCTCCCCAGATGACCCTTCAGAGGAGGATACACGTGTGGAGTTGCGTGAACTTTTCTTACCTTTAGATGACTTGGTAATAGATTGCACATTCTCTTTCAAGAAGTCTTGTCGTACATACTTGGTCTTAAACTGTTTTTCCGGGGCAGAAGACGTCGTGAATTTACCAACTTTAGTTCCAGAGGTCGAGGCTTTCGGTGACAACTGTGCAGGACTATTCTGTAAGCTAGCGGATTTGGCAGATGTTGATACCAACTTGGGTGTAGGTGCCGAAGGCTTTGGCAGCGCTTGGGCTAAAATAACCTTTTCCGCAATTGTAGCCCCGTTCATATCGCCGGTCTGTGTTGCGATTTCCCGACGCGGTACCGGTTTAGCTGCAACTGAGCTATAGGTACCGGACCTCGGGGCAGAGGGTTGGCGGAGTCGCAGGAGCTTCCGGGCTTCCAAGAAGGACACCTTCTCTTTCACCCGTATCTCCTGGATCGCTCGTTCCTCTGCAAAACGGGGGCAGTCTCGGGAACTAGATGGGTGTTCCCCGTTACAGTTCACACACGATGGAGCTGAAGCACAAGCCCCATCGTGGGAGATGTCACCGCAGTGGACGCAGGTGGACTTGCCGGTACACAACTCACTAGTGTGACCAAAACGTTGGCATTTAAAGCACCTCAGCGGATTGGGTATATAAGGCCTAACTTCGATGGCTTCATACCCTGCCCTAATCTTTTGAGGCAGATCAACCCGATCAAAAGTAAGAAACAGGGTACGAGTAGGCAGGAATTCACCGTTGATCTTACGTTGTACCCGATAAACAGCTGAGACACCCTGAGTCGCAAGATTTTCTTGGATCTCCTCAATTGACAAACCGTCCAACGCGCGGGTTGTTATTACACCGCGGGAGGAGTTCAGCGACTTGTGCACCTCGACCTTCACTGGATAGCTGGCTAACATGGTGGCTTTAAGTATTCTTGCAGCTTGCGAGGCGGAGTTGGCTTCGACAAGAAGTGTACCATTGCGAGCTCGAACGCAGGATTTAACAGGACCAGCAATGGCATCGAGACCCTTTTGGATAGTAAAAGGGCTCACCGTAAGGAACTTCTTACCTTCCTCTGTCCTATGAATGACCAAGTAGCGAGGACCACATGACTCGACTACTTCCTTTCCAACTTCTTTATTAAGGGGTTTTTGTTTTGGTGCCATAGAAAAAATGGTATAAATTCATCCCCCAGTGCTCCCCACCCACCACGGAGCCCAACGAGGGGTCACCCCACTGGGGTGACAGGGCTACACAGGGGATATAGCGGGCTCGCCGTCCCACTCACCCTGGAGTTCGGTGTAATACCTAGTCCTGGCCGATTGACTAGGGGTGGGTTAGTCCCTAGCCTCCCGTTTAGGCAAATCAGAAACCAAAGCGGTGTATTAGGCTGCGCACCCTCCCCAGTTACTGAAAGACAGAAGCCCAGGCTCAGGTACGCAACCCTCAACCAACCAGGATATTCCTCTTCACCGACACGGGTCTCCACGCACGGCCTACACGTGGGTGGGCATTTTGACCTTCTGGCTCCCTCACCACTCTGAGGTTGCCCACAGAGGGAGTCAAGGTGGCTCGGGACCCCGGGTGCGCCTAACCCGTACCTACCGTAGTAGGCCCCTGGGGGGTCTGTCAGAGGGAGAGGTTGTTGCAAACGCAGGGCGTTTAAAGCGCGTTAACGCGGGTAGAGGTGGAAATGCAAGATCTGTCAGCAGGGGAGATCGTTCCGAACGACGGGCGCTTTAAGTGCGTTAATGCTGGTAGAGAGGTGGAGATGGAGTATCTGTCGGCAAGGGAGGTCATTTCGAGTGCGGGTAAAGAGGTGGAAATGCAAAATCTGTCGGCAGGGGAGGCTGTTGCGAACGCGAGGCGCTTAAAATGCGCTAGCGCGGGTAGAGATGTATCGCTGCGGCCGGAGGAGGAGGGCGGCGCGGGTGGAGTCGTAGAGGAGGAGGCTGGTGCGCGCGAGGAAATTAGGATAGGATAAGATGTTACAACGTTTACCTTTCCTAGCACAATGCAAGTGGTTGGACCATCACGTTGCGGAAAGTCAACCTTTGTAAAGCGTCTTCTAGCCAATGCCGATCGGACGTTTGATCGACCCATAAAGCGAGCGGTGTGGTGTCATCCGCAGGAGTATCCACCTTATTTGGGAAATGAATTTAATCACTGCTCCTTTAACGTATACACTCACGCTGGCATTCCACCCCTTGATTCTATCAGGGGCGGGGATATTATAGTGATTGACGATCTATGTGGGAGTCAGATTCCTCGGAGGTGTCTAACTTCTTCACCAAAGATTCACACCATCGGAACTTTGGTGTGATTTACATTTTGCAAAACGTTTTTCCTCAGGGTAAAAAATTTCGCACCATTTCCCTTAATGCTAATCACATAGTAGTCTTTAAGAACAGTAGGGATAAAATGCAGATAGATAGGCTATTTCAACAGATGGAGCCCCGAAACCCTAAATTTTTATTGGAAGCATTTCAAAGGGCCACGCAGACTCCTCACGGGTACCTTGTTTTGGATTGTACGCAATATACACCAGACAAGTTTCGCTACAGAACGGGTGTTTTACCCAACGAAATTCCTTCGTGTTTTGTTCCAATATAAATATTCGTGCAAACAAATGCGATGTATCATTATGAGTAGCAAAATTCAAAGCGTTACATCACCTTTGATTGCCATTCCAATTACCTTGTTGGTCTTAGCAAAGCCAAGCCTAAGTTGCGCAAGAAGCTGTTAAAAGAGGCAAAACCGGAAGCCATCAAAGCCATTTCGGAATGTATGCTGAACGTTTGTAAGGGAAATGTACCCATATCTTCTGCTAACAAAAATCGTTTAAAAAGGCACAAAGCTTGCTGGAGACGATTAGTTGACAAGAAAGTGTCTTTAAAGAAAAAACGCAAGATACTCATTCAGAAAGGTGGATTTTTACCTGCGTTTCTTCTACCCGTTCTTGGTACCATTGCTAGTGCTATAGTGTCAAAGTTTACTTAAGAATGCAGCATGCCAAGCAAATTGTCCTATATCGTTCCGAACCCGAAAGCACTAAAAGGTTGCACGTCATCGATAAGTCCATCACAGCCATTTCCGACGATATTAAGACGGTCATGGATACCAATATGACACCCGAAGAAAAGTGGAACATATTAAGACACAAGCTCGACACTTACTACGACCTTCTGTCCACACTAACACCAGCGCCGCCGCCGCCGGAGGCCTATACCAAGAAAAAAACATGCCAAAGGTTACAGCTAATGCTTTAGAACAAGAGATGGTGAAATCGGAACTCGATTCGGTTTTATCACCAAAAAAGAAAGTTAAACGCACCTTTATCTACCCTTCTTTAGTGACAAAAAAGAAAAATAAAAGAGCTGCCACATTGGCCCACATTACTAGTCGGTACGGTTTACGTTCTGAGAAACACAGAAACCCCGAAGACTTGGAATGGGAGACCGTGGATTAGAACGTATTTACAATAAGATTGATCACTATGCGGGACTGGGTACCTCAGAAAAACTTCGCAAAGCAACAGGCACTTCTAAAAATGTCGTAGAACATTTTCTCTCCACTCAAGATAGCTATACCTTGCATAAGCCGGCCAGAAAGCGATATGCTACTAAACATTATCACGTGACCAATATTGACGACATCTGGGAAGCTGACTTAAACATCATGGATTCCATTCAAAAATACAATGTTCCCTATAGGTACATCTTATCCGTTATCGATGTGTTTTCTAAATATGCTTGGGCTCTGCCCCTGGTTAACAAGTCTGCCAATGAATTAAGGCGTTTTTTCTAAAAGCGAACGTAGACCAAAAGTGTTACAGACCGATAAAGGGTCCGAATTTAAGAATACAAAATTTTTACAATTTCTCAAACATGACATACTACACTTTACCACGAATAATAAAGTTAAGGCGACCGTGGTAGAGCGCTTTAATAGAACTTTAAAAAGTAAAATGTGGAAGTTTTTCACTCACAATAATACTTATCGGTTTATTGATGCGTTGCCACAACTTTTAAGGTCGTACAACTCTTCTCATCATCGTTCCATCAAGATGGCACCTAAAGACGCTTCTCACGACATTCTACAGGTTTATCACAATCTTGAAAACAAGCACTCATTCCGGATTTCTAAACCTAAATTTAAGGTGGGGGATCACGTTCGAATTTCTAAGGAAAAAATGAAATTCGATAAAGGGTACGAGCAAAACTGGACGGATGAAATATTTGTTGTGTCCAAAGTAATTCGCAGTTTTCCCGTTGTTTACAGAATTCGTGATTTAGCCGACGAAGAAATAGAGGGCATATTTTACACTCAGGAGCTGCAAAAGGTATCCCCTCCTACTAATTTTAAAATTCATAAAGTTCTCACTTCCAGAGGTAAGGGTCCCAGTAAAGAAGTGTTGGTGAAGTGGAAAGGATATC
Source organism: Hymenopus coronatus (assembly GCA_030762935.1). Classification (NCBI taxonomy): domain Eukaryota; kingdom Metazoa; phylum Arthropoda; class Insecta; order Mantodea; family Hymenopodidae; genus Hymenopus; species Hymenopus coronatus. The sequence continues at coordinate 47,963,490 of CM060895.1, forward strand.
CAGATAAGTTTAACTCTTGGGTCAAATCATCAGAAATTCTTGCATTATGATTCGCACCAAGCCTTTTTCCATAACGCTGGTGAGTAACGCGTCCATGGAACGTTTTCCCAAAAACACCACGGCACGTTTTTCTAACCACTTGCCAGAAAGGATAGTGTTGCAAGGGCAGTGGGAGGTTTGTTTAACCAAAATTAGACATCCCATCCGTTTCTATAATCTTGTTCCAATGTGCAGCTTGCAAGGAACTTATTTACAAAATGCTGTGACGACCGATTTTTGCTTATATTTTAAAAATGGAATTATAAAAAATTTTGATAAGTTGGTTAATGTCTTAAATCACCGCATTGAAAAAGATATTTACATTTCGCAGTTCTTTGAGGTGGTTAGCGGCAAGGTTTCCATAAATCCCTCTGGTAAAAAGAAAAAGAATCAAAATCCATCAACGCAGGCAGCTTCAACGCCGCCTCTGCCTGACAAAAAGCTCCCCAATCGCTACCTCAGCCTGACAAAAGCTCGCAACCCGCTTCTCTACCAAACGATAACAATTTACCATTTTCACCGCAATCGGAGAATGTAAAACCTATCATCCACCCTCACAAACAGGTAAATGTTTCCGAAGACGTGCAACCAAACGATCCACACAAAGAAAATCAACGTGCCAAAAGACACACATCTCCCCAATCCTACGAGTTTCATGGCAAACGTAAAAAACGGGCAACCGCAGATGGTGCTAACAAGCGAATTGTCACCTCACTTATTCCTTCCATCACCTTATGCAGAATGTTGGGATACTTACCCAACACGGATATCATTAAGGACCCCATACCATTTTACTCAGGGGATCCGTATATGGGGTTTCCTTACGAAGTATTTGTCTACTGTAATCTTGTTGTCCCGCAACTGGTTGGTAACGCAGCCGTACAGGTAATAGATAGCACAGTTATCGATCCCGATGCCGAAATATCCAAACGTGTTTCCGTAGAAAAGTCGTTTTTTCCTCAAAATTGGGTTCCTTTACTTCATCAGGATTTTAACGTTGTCAACATTGATTTAAGGGATGGTTTTGGTGATCTCTTACCATTTGCAGACGGATTTTCTTCTGCTGTAGTTCTTTCCTTTCGCCCTAGACATGAACACCAATGACCAACTTATTTTACAGTACTACGTCAATCAAGCTGGCGGTAACTATAATGATCGCGATTTCATTACATACAGAGGAGCTTCATTTCAAAGAGGTAGTGGCCTTTTCAGTGCCTTAGGAGGATTATTTCGTTCTTTGCTACCCGTCTTTAAAAGTGGAGCAAAAGCCGTGGGCAAAGAAGCTCTCAAAATGGGGTCCAATGTTTTATCCGACTTGGCCACATCCTCGGCACCTCCAAAAGAGGTTCTCCAAACTCGCTTAAAAGAGTGGAACCAATCTGAAGCGCAAGGCACAAGCTAAACTCGATTCAATGATTGGTACGGGTAAAAGACGAAGGAGAATAAAAGGCAATACTAAGCGAGTAAAGAAACAGTCGAAGCCTAAACGAGCTAGACGGTGCAACAAGCTTAAAACCGACATCTTTTCATCATGAGTAACCCGGTGTTTGTCAATTCCGAACTAGACATTTTTAGACCAAAAGCTATTCAAACGAGCATCGAGAATCATGAAATATTTTATCTTAACCCTCAAAATGCCATATCTCAAAATGCTCCCATCACTTTTCAATATTCTGCTAATGCAGACGATTATCTCGATTTGTCGTATGTTCACCTTGAAGTAGGGCTGCATATTTTAACCCCTACCGGAGCCACTCTCAAATCTATCAATAATGTCACCTTGATCAATAACTCTTTAAATGCACTGTTTAGTCATGTTTCTGTCTCTCTCAATGTAAATGTTTCCATGCCCCAACAGGAATACCCTTTCAGAACTTACTCAATTACTCCACCAATGGCATGGATTCTGTTCTACAGTCAGCACTATGGCACAAGGATACTGCGGAACACATGGAAGCCGACTTTGTAAATAACAAAGGCTTAAAATATCGCTTTGCTAACACCAAAGATGGTAAAATTGTGTACATGATGGGCCCTTTATCACACGGTCTGTTCAATCAAGATAAACGCATTCTCAACAATGTGGACCTTACCATTACACTGACTCCGTCCTCCTCTCAGTTTCATCTCATTTCCGACAGTGCAAACTTAGCAGCGCAAACGTTTGTTGTTTTTGCTAGATTGTATCTTAAGAAAGATAGACCTTCGGCAGCTACAAAACTTGGACACCAAGCAGGACTTCTTAAATCTAACGCTTTGTATCAATTTACCGATGTAGATTTCCAATCCCTAAGTATTTCCGCAAATTCTACGTCGGTCACTTTCAATAACATTCTCGTCGGAAAAATTCCTAGACGCGTCACTCTGGGCATGATATCCGATACAGCATACACTGGTAATATTTCAAAAACTCCTTTTAACTTTCAACACTTTAACTTGGGTGCTTTACAATTGACTGTCAACAACCGACCCATTCCTACTCACGTCATGCAATTACATTTTTGACGACGGAAATTTCCTAACAGCGTACCATTCCCTCATTTTAGGACTAAACAAACTATTTCACAGTGATGGCATTACCATTTCTAGAAACGAATATAAAAATGGCTTCACTTTACTTGTTTTCGATCTAACTCCCGACATGTCAGCAAGTAAAGATTACATTTCTGGATTAACTCACGGAAACCTAACTATAAAACTCGAATTCCTAAAAAAACTAAGAGAGCCCGTTTGTCTTCTAGTGCATTCGGAAATAGATAGAACTCTCGAAATTGATAGCAACCGTTCCGTGCTTATAACATGAATGTCATACAAATTGCTTCTTGTCTTAAAAAATATCCGCCATTTATTGGGGTTTTTGCCTGCAATCGTATTCCTGATCCGGTTAATGTGCCTCCTCCACCTATTGCTATGGTCATCAACACTGACCCTGACTCAAAACCTGGCAAACATTGGATCTGCATTTTCATCTCTAAAGACGGCTTTGGGGAATTTTTTGATAGTTACGCCTTACCTTCTATGTTGCCTCCCGTTCTACTCTTTCTACAACGCTACTGTGGATCACAATGGCGTCATAACGTACGCCGCCTGCAAGGCGACACTTCCACCACGTGTGGACATTACGTAGTGGCCTATCTAACCCATAGGTGCTGCAATCTACCAACGTTCAGCTTTTTTTCTAAATTTAAAATTAATGATTACGCATTCAATGACAAACTTATTACTCATCACCATTAGGCAAGGTGTACCTCTAAAGCCCAATCTTGTCAACCGCTTTTTATGTCATAAACACGCAATACCCGCTGCTGTTCACTCTTCGCCTGTACGTCAACCATCTAAGTCCTCACGCTATTACTACTTTGTTTTTTGATCCTTTCTTCAAACGTAAATAATGTGTTTTTTTTCTCTTTTTTTAGGTCTGCCATTCACTTTCTCAACCACGCTGAAACAAAGTACCTGTCTGTAACTTCGTCACCCACGATACTCATCTCTATCGCCAACTGTGGAAAGAAAAAAACTGTGCAACTTCAATCATTTCAAGAGTGGACAAAGCTCATCGTCGACTTGGGTCCTACCATTGACGCCCATTTTAACAGAAGCGCTGATCAACCCTCATCTAAACAACCTCTTTCAGACAAAGTCAACTTACACTTCAAATACCTCTTTGGCTCACCAGCAATTGTTTTCAAACCATCTGGTGTAGCCCTTTTTTCCACGAGTGGACGCGCCTAAAAACACTATACGATATTCACAAAACCCACCTACAGTCCTAATCATGTCTGACGCATTCTCTAACGAACTTAATAAGCGCATGCAAAGCTCTCAAATTCTGAGCATGCGCGAGCTTCCTGTGAACGTCCCATTCACCATCACAAAAGTTAGAAATCTTAACACAGTTCATGGATTTGTCTCAGTCGTCACTATTAACGACGGCAGAGAGGTGTTTCTTCCATCACCCTTCAATGATTTGGACGATCAAGACTTTGACACTCTCAATAAAGGATAGCACCAGTTCGTCTACAAGGGAATCATACCTTTAGCTTCCGGGTTTGAAAAATTCGACGTGGAGTTCTCCAAAGTAAAACCCACCAGCACCTCCTCTGCCTCCTCGTCAAAAGCAGAAAAAACAAAATCTTCCAAAGGAGTTAGAAGAAATTTACTGGCCCAGTTCTCTCAAGACGACTAATGGCGTGCTTCTCAGATTACTTTGACATTGGTAAGTTTTTAAATTCATTTTCCCCCCGTTTTTTTTAAAAAAAAATGTGTAATAACTCAACGCTTCTTTTTTTTAGGCAACAACCTACTCGCATCCTTACGTTTCAACGCTTCTGGTTCGCTCACCGAAATTGGAAACTACATTAACGAAGATAACTTCTTCATCAACTGTTCTACCATCCAAAAGTTTGGCTCTAAAAAAATATCACCATTGACCTAAATGTCTCAAATGTCGCCGTTTTCTACATATCCTTTCATACGCTTAAAATTTCTCCCAGTGGCATCGATGCTAAATGGACTCTAACCGTCAATAATGATATACTTCTTCCGTCAGATCCCACCACCTTCGTCGTTCCAGTGTGCATTCCCAAAAAAAGTGAAGTGTAACAATTTTTTTTCACATTGCTTTCACATGTGAAACTAAAAGTGTTATTCAAGATGAACTCCCGCTACTAGAGTGTGCACCTTGCATCACGGTATTCAAAATAAATTTTATCAACAACTAATTGTACATTAAAGTCAGTGATTGCTTTTCCAATAATGATACACCAGGGACAAATTCATACCTATTTTATTGTAATGACTTGCAACTTTGTATTCAAATAATTTTTTTCTTATGTTTAAATATTAATTCTTCATCATTAAAATATAATATGCACATTTATTGTACTTTGTTAATATATATATATATCATGTAACGCATGTATCCTATCAATAAACAAAGAAAAAAGGACCCTGATGAACCAAACCAGGAAGTCACCCAGGTTTTTGGCCTTCAGTACATTTAGGCTTGCACACGTGCACATTTTTGCAATTTGGCGGGCATAACCTTGTTCCCCTGGTCTGGCCTCATCAGGCGCACATGTGTCAGCCAATCACAACACCCAAAAGTTGGCCTGACCTTGTTCCCTGGTCTGGCCTCATCAAGGTCCTTACTACTGTGGGGATGTCAGTAGGCAGACATAGGGACGCACGCAGCACAGTATAAAGGTGGCACTCCAATAAAAAATGACGCACCGTCAAAGTCTCGTTACACGAAGCACATTGCGGTGCGGCTTCCCCACGTAAAAGGTACTCATGGCTAAAGCGGCAGTGTCCAATACGCAGTTGCGCTAAAATCACTTCATCGCGGCGAAATGCACGCGAAGAAGTAGTCCAGGGGACACGAAGGGACTTGACCTCTCTTGAGTTTGTTCCCACGCACCCCGGACCATTCCGCGAACCAGCGCGAAAGAATGGCCCGGCGCAAGAGGACACGAGCATCATTGGGAGGAACAGTGGAGCTAAAAACAGTAGGATTTAAAATCGCAGACTTGGAAGCCGCGTCCGCTTGCTCATTCCCGCTCACACCTACGTGACCAGGAACCCAAACAAACTACACGCTGACGCCAGCATCAGCGAGCGAATGCAGGCGATCCTGAATGCGCTGTATCAAAGGATGGTATGGATACAGCTCACGCAGGCCCTGTAGTGCACTGAGGGAATCGCTACACATAACAAACTGCCTAAAATCCTGTCCCCGGATAAAAACAAGAGCTTGATAAATACTGAAAAGTTCCGCGGTAAAAATTGAACACTGCCCCAATAGGTGAAACGCGTAACTCCGCGAATTAAAAACAAAAGCACATCCCACACCACGGTCATCCTTTGGACCATCCGTGAAAATAAAACAATGGTTGGGAAACTAGTTCTGCAACTAAAAAAGCGGAGCGGAAGGCCGAGGGTGGAGTAACTGATTTCGTCATGGATGCCAACCGTAGGTGGACCGGGCTGTCGCAGCGTAACCAAGGAGGAGATGAACATTCCCCCAGTGACAGCAGAGCCGATAGCTGAACATCCAACAGGCGAAGCAATTCACGAAAGCGAACCCCGGCAGGAAGTAAGGCCAGCGCACTAACAGCATATTGACGGTTAAGAGACTCGTCAAAGAATAGCTTGAAAGACGGGTGATCCGGCATTGCATGGAGGCGGAGGGCATAACTGTAAAGAAAGACCTCTATAGCACAGCGGAGGTTCAGCAGCCTCAGCAGACAAACTAATAACTGGGCTCGTGGGAAACGCACCCAGTGCCAGGCGAATCCCTCGGGGTGAACGGGGTTTAAACGACGTAAAACTGAACGACATGCCGAAGAGTATACAATGCACCCGTAATCAAGCTTAGAGCGAACAAGCGAACGATATAGCTGTAATAGTACAGTGCGATCTGCTCCCCAGGATGTGCCACATAAAACACATTTGCGAATGTGCTGCCTAGGACGTCTGACACAGCAACAGAACCAACTATGGTGTCGGTGCCCACGAGAAGTCCCGGTATGGAGGTACCAGTCAGCTTACTGGCAACACGGCGGAGCTTCTCCCACACAACGGATGAAGGTGTTGTGCGGTTAATGGTAGATACAAACGAATTCCATGAAGACCTTTTGCTATCTGGAATAATTCGGCGTGCCCGTGCACGTGTTTGTTTAAAAATGATCAAGTGGTCCAGCGTAGGGTGATGGCGAAATACCCTAAGAGCCCTCCACGAGCACGAATGGCATCGCGGCACTCAGCAGTCCACCAAGGGACCGGTAAGTGTTTAGGTCAGGAAGATGTCCGGGGCATGGTTTGCTCTGCGGCAGAGAGTATAACATAGTTAAAGTACTCAAGCATATGGTCAAACGTGTGGAACTGACGGTCGCCAAACACAGCCAGAGAGGAAAAGGGCGCCCAGTTAGACTTAGACAGCTGCCAAGTGCTAGCACGCGATGAGGAAATGTGATGTGTAAGCATGGTGAGGACACAAGCAAAATGACCGCTGGAATGAGTGTCAGATACTACGTTCCATTGGAAGCAGTGAACAAGCTGTGCTGAACAAACAGAAAGGTCCAGGTGGGAAAGCATGGTAGAAGAATCGGAAATGAAAGTAGGTTCACCGGTGTTCAGAACACAGAGACTATTTTGATCAAAAAGGTAAGCAAGAACGGTCCCCCGCGCGCAGGCCCTAGGAGGTGTTAAATATCATACTGTGATTCTCATACTGATGTCAAAATAAATAAATTGCATGTAATTTATGGACACTCTAACTACTGTGGTTCTCAGCGTACCATTCTATACTAGGTATGAAAGACCGCTTGATTTTGCTTAGAGACCTCTGTATCAGGCTTGAGGTTCTTTTATGTGCCCTAAATCTATGACACGGGACCAAAATGGCTTTACTTCCCTTCCAAAGGAAGCCATGCTAAGGGCTTTTATGCCCGAAAAAAATCTTTCTTCCTCCGCATGGGTTTGAATCCACGACCTTAGGTATATGAAGTTAGCATGTAACAATTACCCCACGGAGGGCGACCACTATTATATATGTAGTCCATGATTGCATTCTCAAAAACAGATTTAAATTATCGATAAGATATTCATGATCGTTACTGGTCACCATTGCATCCATGGTGTAATGGTTACAATGCTAACTTCATATACCCAAGGTCAGGGGGTTCAAACGCGGTGGAGGACAATGGATTTTTTTTTTCGGGTGTAAAAATCCTTAGCATGGCTTCCTTTGGAAGGGAAGTAAAGCTGTTGGTCCCGTGTCGTAGATTTATGGCACGTAAAAGAACCTCAGCCTGATAGAGAGGTCTTTGAGCAAAATTAAGTGGTCTTTGATGCCCAATTTAAAATGGGATGCTGAGAACCACAGTAGTTAGTGTCCATAAATTACACGCCATTTATTTATTTTGACATCAGTATGAGAATCACAATATGATATTTAACACCTCCTATGTAGACTTGACACATATTTTGTCTGAAATTTGTTACTCTTGTGTCAAGCATTTCTTAACAAAACTGAGTTTCAACAACTGTTAAAAATTGGATATGTTCCACTTAAACAACCTTTTCTACCTGTTCTGCATTAGCAGAAATTGTCTTATCCTTATAAACAGAAGAGAAATAAGGGAACACACTAGGTTACAGCTGTCGCCAGAAATTGTCATTGAAATTTGATTCTCATTCCATGATGATAAATAAATATATATGAAAAGGACAAGTTCTTCCATTGAGAAAAGTTTTTAAGTACCATAACATTGCCTAACTACATCTCTATTGGGAGATTTCAATGATTAGGTTGTTGAACATGCTTTTTTATTTCTGCCATCTGTAAGATTAATAAGGTTAACTATTTTGTAAGTTTTGGCAATTAAGTGTGTTAGTGGGCCACGTGATTCCTATGCCTTTTGACACACAAAGTAGTCAACAGTAATGGTCTAGAAGCACAGAATCGCATGCTTTAACAGTGTCTTCATAGTCTTTCTCTACTTAATTCATCCCCAACAGACTGATTCACAAAAATCTGCTAATGAACCTATGTATAGGGGAGGCTGGGCACTATGGGTCATGGGGCACCTTGAGTCATTGACTGTTACAGTAAATCTAGTGGCTGTACTGACAACACATGATTTTTACAACGTTGCCAACACATATTATCCAGGTGGCAGAGACCTGGTTTCTTTGCTTCAGAGCACATGTGGGATTGTTGTTTCTCTCTGGGCGAAAGTAAAATCCAAAGCTATTGGAAATGTTTAAATATTGGTTTCTGTAATTCAAATACTTTTAATTTAGCTATTAATCAAGGTTCTTTGTATCTTTGCACATCTTATTACACTGAAGGTAATTATTTATCATTATTTTTTAGGGTTGTGTTTGGACACTTTTATAATTAACTCCTCCCGGGGCATCATGGGTCAGTCATAACTGTGGTACCATGGGTCTTATACTAAACACATGCGACAAACTGAGGATAGAAGATATTTAGTTTATATTATCTTTCCAGTTATGGTTCGAACATACAAGAGAAAATCTGACAAGAGATTGTATGAAGAAGAGGATATGAGGACAGCAATTAATTTGGTTGCTGAAGGGAGGAGCATAAGAAGTGCAGCCGATGAATGTGGTATCAAGAGAGAGACCCTGACACATAAAATAAAGATACTGAAATTGAATCCTGGCATAGAAGTTGAACTTAAGCTCAATTACAGCCATCACCAAGTTTTTACAGAAGATCAAGAACACTTAATAACTCATTATCTTACAACTTGCTGCAAAATGTTTTATGGGTTAACTACAAAAGAATGTCGTAAACCGGCTTACCAAACTGCAGTTACAAATAATGTTAAATGCCCAGAATTATGGAAAGAAAGAGAAATGGCTGGAGAAGACTGGTTGGTAGGATTTTTCAAAAGAAATAAAGGTTTATCCCTCAGATCGCCAGAAGGGTGTAGCCTTGCATGTGCCACCTCATTTAATCCCCATAATGTGAAGACATTTTTCGATAACTATGCAACTTTACTAAAGAGAGAGCCCCTACTTGGAAATCCTGCAAGGATTTTTAATTTGGATGAGACGAAAACCCCAACGGTTCAAAACAGCAGAAAGGTAATTGCTGAGAAAGGTTGCAAAGCTGTTTGCAAAGTCAAAAGCGCAGAAAAGGGAATCCTTTTAACAACTTATGGTATTATTCGTGCTGATGGTAACTATTTACCACCTGTTTTAATATTCCCCTGGGTTCATTTCTGTGACCACATGCTATTTGGTGCACCATCTAACATCTTGGGACTGGCTAGTCGTTCAGGATGGATTACTAGTGAACTCTTTGTTTCAACATTGCATCATTTCATTAAATTCTCAAACAGCACAAAGGACAACCCATCACTATTAATATTTGATAACCATAATGGCAAAAGCAAATGGTGTCCACATTTTGACACTACCACCTCATTTATCACACCGGAAGCAGCATCTTGATGTAAGTGTGTATGAGCCATTTCAGCAGTATTACAATGCCACTGTAGATTCATGGTTGCTAAACCACCCAGGCAAACCAGTAACAATTTCTGAAGTAGCTGGTTTTGTAGGCAGCTGCTTTTACACCCTGTAATATAATTAGTGGTTTTCAGAAGACAGGAATATACCCTTTGAATACACATGTATTCACTGATGATGCTTTTCTTCCGAGCTCAGTAACTGATCGACCTCTTCCTCCAAATGTAACAGAGAAAACTGATAACATACCTGATCCATCACAACCTTCAAAAGCAGCACCAACAGTGACAAATGAAAATCCAGTTTTACCAGCATATCAAGAAAATGTAACTAATAAAGTTCCATGCCAATTTTAAAGTCATGCTGAAATTAGAGGTTACCCAAAGGCAGATCATCAAACAAACACTAGGAAACGTAGGCAGCAAGGTAGCAGCAAAATACTCACAGACACTCCAGGAAAAGAACATTTATTGCAAAAGAAGAGGAAACAAGAAAAGAAGGAAAGGAAGACACTTGCCAAAAAGCCGCCAGTTAAAAAGAAATATTTTCCCTAATGATAGTGACTCCTCGGAGGCTGACACAGGAGCAGACTTTATAGAGAGTAAGAGTGATAGTGAAGCTGTATCTCATATTATATCATGTGTAGATTCGACATTGTTCAGTGATAGAGAACCAGAGGAAAATATTTTTGTTTTGGTTGAATTCAGAGATAAGAAAAGTAAAATGCACTATGTTGGAAAGGTTTTGAGAATAATAAATGACTTAAATAAAGAAAGAGAATATGAAATAAAATTTATGAGATGTTCAAAAGAATCATGTCAAAGGTTTATTTTTCCTCAAGAGGGTGATGACATTTCTATAGTAAGGCGTCCTGATATTTTATTTGTCTTGCCCAGTCCTGAAGAGTGTGATAAGAGAACTGATCGTCAAAGGTCATTCATCAAATTTCCAGTCATATCTAGCTCATTCAATATATGGTAGAAGGGTTAGTTTACAGATTTAAGCAATAAACTTCATTTTTAAGATGCCATGTATTCTAAATAATATAATTTTCAGCTTTCATGTAACACTAGAACATTTACATTTTTTCTTTTGATAAATATGTAATGAGCAAATAGGTTTATTTTGTTGCAATGTGCCTAATTCATATAATCATATGTATGTAAAAGAAAATTAGGTTCAGCTCACTTAACTGTTATTTTTTGAATGGAATTACTTGTTCTGTGAATAACCCATAGTGCCCCTGAGACTGACCCATAGTGCCCCATATAAGGGGCACCTTGGGTCATTTACCAAAAAATGTATTTTAATTTTTTCTGAAAAGACATTGATAATTTTAAAAACTATGAACAATTAATATTAAAATATACATTCCCCTTTAAAAATGTGCAAAGTTTGGTTAAAATCATGTTGTATCTAAGTACACTTTTGGGAGTTTGAATTTTTTAGGCTCATGATGCCCCAGCTTCCTCTACATGTAATTATTTCAACAGACAATGAATGAAAGGAAATGTCTCGAAAATAAGCTGGGATATTTACACTGCTAAGAAGCAATTTAATGTTAGTGACCTTCAGGATGGAGGTACACAGCTGATAAATAAACAGATTGCATTCTTCAGAATGGCTACATGTACTAGTAAATAAATAATTATAAACTTTAATATATGTTCAAAAAATGTTTTCCCAGCATGAAATCATAGTAAAACATTATTTTAAATTCATATTAGATCAAATATAAAGCCTTACTTCAACAAAATATTTGGTTCAGGTTAGACACATATTGGAAAGAAGAGCTCCCTTATCTGACGAAATTGCCTGGGAAAAAAATAATCATTGGAAATAATTTAAGCAGTCACAGGAGGTAATCCAGCTGTATGTGAATAATCACATATAAGATTTATGCATACCTCCATATTCTACCTCCAACTTGACACATCTGACTCGGCCTCTAGACGAGATACTTTTCCATCCCTTGTATCATACAATGTGTGGAAAAAAACAGAATTTCCTAGAATATTCAAGTCAGCAATTGAAGCTAGAGTCTTGAAAAAGTAAAAACAAATTTTAAATCAGCATTTCTATCACCAGGCAGTGTCTTTGGGGAGGCTCGTTCACTGAATTCCTCAAATCTGTATAAAAGCTTTAAGTGTTTCAAAGGCATAACTTTCTCTAGCTGCTGTACAAATTAATTTCTTACAAAAGATTATTCTTATTTCTATACCATGCTAATTGAGGTGAACATTAACAGAATGCTTTAATTATTTAGTTCCTTATAAGTAGAAGGGAAGTGAAGCAATGCACTATGCTGTCATTATGCGGTTGTCATTGCACATCGTTTCTTTGTTTGGCCAGGAGTAGAACAAAAGAAAAATGGACACTTCCTGTCTAAACAAGTATAAATATTTTACAAAATGAAAATAATAACAAGGAATATCCAGGGAACAGCTACCTCCACAGTAAAAAGGTAAACAACATAAACTGTGTGTTTTGAGAGATCTACATTTTTTGTGTAGTAAGTTTTTGTTTATCTCTTACCATTTAGCAGTTAAGCAAAATTTGCCAAAATTCATCTAGAATAAAAAGGTCATCAGAGACTATTCCCAGAAAATTAAGATTTATATTTTATTTGGGATGTGAATATCTTTAATATACAATATTTTAATCAAAATCGCTAGTCATTTTTTGGGAAATGCAAATTTTTTAATATTTTTCCATGTAAAGGGTAGTTTGGTGTGGGTGTTATGTTCTGCACTTTCTGATAATAGCCTCTGAAGACCTCTTTATTCTGGATGAATTTTGATAACTGTTAAATCGTAAGACATAAACAAAAGCTTACTACACAAAAAATGTAAATATTACTAAAACACATAATTTATGTCAAACATTTTTCTTGTATAGTAGACCATTTTCAAGATTTTCCTTGCTATTGATTTCAATTTTACACAATCCAACTTTTCTCAAACAGGAAACCATCTTCCTTTCATCTGCTGGCCATGCAAAGCAAATCAAACCTCAATTGTTTCACATAACTGGCTTTTAAAGGATTTGACTATCACATTAGGCTAGTGTCTTCCCTTATTCTACTTTCAAGGAAGCAAGTAAAAAGACCACTGATTATCTTGATTAGCATGACACAGATAAAAGAATAATATTTTGTAAATGGAATATTACGTAAGTAGAACAAATCAGATTTTTTTAAACACAACCTTCTCTCCAAAACATGTACGTCATGAAACACAGCCAAAGTAAGCACAGGGAGATACTTTGTCTTTTCATTTACATTTCATTTGTGGCTTAAGCCAGCCTGTTTTCTGGGAAACTTCAACCATATAATATTTTATTTAGTAAGCAATAATATTTGCAAAATTATTTTTTGTAGGTTAAAGGTATATCATACATCTGAGTATCTACTCAAATATAATTATGAATTTTAATCTCTCCAGATATTTTTATGTAGGAGATGGCATGTCGAGCAGTTTTTAGAGTCTGTGGCAAAAGGCAAGGACTCCAGATTACCACCTGCACTAGTGCCCTTCCTTACACACAGTTTTGTGACTAAATTATCACACACGAAAACTGTTGTGCTAAGTTCTCATGGAGACTGTAACATTTGCTGACTGGTTCAGCTACTGCTGGGAGGTGTGCATCTTCTCAATGGTCAAAACGAATATCAACAGGGATAAAACAGGCAATGCCAGCCACTTCCTTCAAATTAAAACTGCAAAATTGGAAGGAGGCAATACCACCATGGCTACATTTGGAAGAAAACTTGATCCTGAGAATGATCGAATGGTCACCCACCAATAATACCCTGGTGTGAACGAAGGTATGCCCCGGTAATGTAACAGATTGAGCAATTCTCTTTACATTAATTGAGGAACATGTGGAATTTGCCAGCACAATCCACACTGACTGCTGAGGCAGATACACTGGGTTAATGTTAGGAGTTTTGCAGCATACCTAACAGTGAACCACAGCCAGCATTACTGGACACAGTAACAAATGCTCACACTAATAATATTGAGTCACACTGACGATCTCTTCAGCATTGTTTATCCAGGGAAAGAATCAGAAAGAACCAAGTGGATGTACATTTATCAGAAAGACATCAATAAAACAGATTAGCCGATCCCTTTTAACAAACTAATTGAGCACACTGAAAGGTAGTGTAGTGCATCGGCTAAAATATAAAAAAATCAGGTTAGGCAATAGATTTGAATAATTTATATAAGAGAGGGCCATAACAATAATTATTGATGTTCAATGTGCTGGCACCAAAACAGGGTGGCTGCTGGAGCAATGTTGTCAGCAATGAAACTTGTGTGTTGAGCTTAAAGCATGCACAATAATTACCTTTGGACTTAAGATTTTATATGGGGAAATATTTATTGGATATCATCTAAAGAAGCCCCGTCCTTCTCTTTAAATGCTAAGTTGTTGTGCAGTTGCGGCCGAAGTGCACAACTGCGACGTCACGACAGGGTGAAACCGAGTATCTGTGAAGCTAAACCCCCAATGATCCAAAGAAATTAAAACCTCGGTAAGCTAGCGTTTCAAATCCCCATATTAACATTTTCTGCCCTTCAAATCCGTATCGCCTGTGGTAGTTTTACCGCTAATTTTAATGGATCAAATATTCCCATGTTTGCATCCCACTGTTAAATGTAGAATAAATTGGAAATATTAACTCTCCGAATAAAGTTCTATTTCCAAATCATAAAATACTTCCCGAAGCATTTGGAAATTTGTCTAACATTCTTGATAAAATAACTTCTAGATGTATCACTACTACCTACCATCTTGAAGAAAATTGATCACAAACATAACACAAGAATTTAAATTAACATTACTTCCGCGAAAAAAATACCTATTCGTATTGTGTTCTTTACTTGTATATCTTTCAAAATTTCACTCACGTAACGCAACATTCTGAAGCACAATATCTGTTTCTTACCTTATAAAATATATTTAGACATGCTCACAAAATAAACACTATATTTTAAACACACTGACTTGACTTAACTTGTCCGCTGCCTACGCCATTAAACTATAGTACCGCAGGCGACGGCTTGCCTCATGGCTTGGTTATGCACAGACAGTGTTGCCATATCTGTCCAAGAAAAAGCAAAAAATAATTTGGTCATTATACTATTGTTGTTGAGGCTTGTATATAGACGCGACTGCCAGCCAGAACGGATAGCTACAGCCAAATTAGAGAGTGTATTTGGCGAAAGGAAGAAAATGACGCAGGTATTATAAGTGAAAATGGAGGGGATTCAAAATGTCATGCGTGTACGTGTGATAAAACGAAATAAAGCCTTACAATTGGGTGGAGAGAAAGGAACCAAGATCGAGGGGAGTTGAAACGGGCCAGTGGGAAATATTTGTAGCAGCTGAGAGAGAAACTGATGGGATGCTGCAGCGAGTACAGAGCACGCAAAAATAAAACGGTTAATATCACCTACGTGACCGCAGGCACACCTGTCAGAGTCAAGCAGACGAATAAGATATAAGTAAGCCGGGGTCAGAGCCACATGCAATAAAGCGCATGTAAATAATAAGAGAAAAATATTTTCGGTAAGCGCGGTGTATGGGATAAGAAATGTAACAACTGTAGAGAGGGAAGTTCCAGTCGACGTCCGGAAGCATCCCGGGCTAACCGTAACAAGTCAGAAGAAATGTCACTCGGAGGTGTCAAAAGATCAGGTGTAAAATGCGGAGCCGAAGTCGCCGTCCTAGCCGCGGCATCTACACTATCATTACCCTTAATGCAGACATGGCTAGGGATTAAAATGAAGGTGAGCTCTGTGGAGCGCCATAAGCGGTGAATAAGGTTAAGTATAAGAATTTCATAAATTTGTCGGCGGATATTCTGAAAGGGACGAGCGAGGGCAAGAAGAAGGCTAAGACAGTCTGTGAAGATAAGGGCCCGAAGCGGAGGTGAGGACTATAGCGTCACAAGGGCCTGATATAGGGCTATAGCTTCAGTAGAATAAATAGACGTACACGAGTGTAATCGCCAGGTGTGAGAGGTTCGCGTGGTCCAGATGTAATTACCCGAACTGACTCAATCAGGCGTTTTGGAGTCATCTGTAAAAAGTATCCACAACGAAACGGACGGAGTGGATGCAAGGAACAATGTGATAAATTCCTGTCATGTCCTGTCAGCGCCAATGAGTGAGCCCTGAAAAAATGTAGTGTCAATGTTCACTGAGGTGGGGGATTCCATGGCCAATCCAGCAGATAAACCGGGCGGACCGGTGTCCGGTAAATGTGATCATAGGAAAGAAACGATGCAAGACACCGAACCAACGGTAGCGGGATTTTCACGTTAACCGGATAAGAATCGCGGAGAATCGCTAACAGCCGGGACAGTTTAGGTAAGAGAATGTTACGCGAAGAAGTAAGTAAATCGGCAATCAGGCAGCAACCAAGAGTAAACTGACGAAGCGGAGCATCATAAGTAGGAAAATAACGTTGAGTGAGGGTTAAGGTGGGACGGCCCGGTATGTTAAAAATAATATTATAAAGCTGATAAAAAAAAAAAATAAAAAAACGCGAATTAACGCCTGGAGGCCCTTCGCAGGCAAGTCTGCCAATAGAAGTCCATACTCTAAGCGAGAGAAAATCAACGGGGGTAAAAGGCGGAATAAGTCCTAAGGTGCAGAGACCCAATGGCGCACCGCCATCGCCTTAAACAAAGATTGCAACGTCGAAAGAAGAGATTTGTAATGTGCTGTAAAACGGAGGTCTTGCTGGAGAAGCACACCGGGAAATTTAGTAGTTGTGACCGCATGCAGGTCGAGATTATTTAGGCGGAGTGAGACTCTCGGAGGGCGCATCGGACGCTGAAACTTAAGAAAACGTTAACGGGTAGACCCAGGATAGCGAGGAAGTCTAGGACACGTTGACAATTGGAATCGAACTTGCGAAGCATCGTGCGAGATTACGTGGTATAAGATGATGTCATCAGCATATTGGAGAACCTGTAAAGAGACCGGCACCTCCAAAACAATATCGCCTAGGTAGAGCTTATAAAGTAAAGGGCTAATGGCGGAACACTGAATGAGCCCATAAGCGGTAAAACGGGCATGGTTGTGTGGAAGGCGGGAAGACAGCGTGCAGCATCGGTTAACATGCAACGCGGCGATACGCGAAAAATCGGGGAAGAAAGTCCGATGGCCCGTAAACGTTGCAGCAACAGAGTAAGAGAAACATGGTCGTACGCAGAGGAAACGCCAACAAAGAGCGCAAGGACGTGTTTGCCGTACCGAACGCGATGTGGACATCGGCAAGGAAGGTAGTACCGTAGCCCTTACGAAAGCGATATTGTGTGCGAGGCCAAAAGTGATAGCGCTCCAAGAAGAAGCTGAGACGATCCTGTATAATTTTCTCAGAGACTTTACGTAGAGTTTGAAGTAAACAAATCGGACGGTACTTCATCGGGGAGTGACCAGATCGTCCTGGTTTTAAAATAGGAATAATGACTTCCTACCAGGACGATGGAACCGATCCAGAGTGTAACACCATGGTAAAACCCGTGCCAAAGGTCTGTACCAAGATTCCGGGAGTAGCTTCAGAAAGGTATAGTTGAGTCCGTCTGCCCCCGGGGCAGACTAACCAGACTTATTCTGTAGTGCTAAACGCGTTTCCTTGGGTGTCATAGGCAATAATAACGGATCCCAGTGATCTATAACCGACAAGACAACCTGCGAGTCTGCCGATATGAAATCCGAGTAATCATACGAAGAAATTGTTCTTGGAGGGCCGGATTCCCGTCTAATGGCGATAGCCGTCAGGAGAGATGGGAATGTTTGAACCAAGCAAGTTGACGCCATAGCTGAGGCACCGGGGTGCATGATGTATGGGAATTGCAATAGCTCGCCCAGGCAGCTCGCTTAATACGTCGGAGTTTTCGACGAGTGAGGGCCTCCGTGCGTTTAGCCAAAAAGTAGGCTTCCGCGGTGCGAAGATGTCGATATTTAGTATATGCCAAACGTTTTTCTGCGAGCAGACGAGAACGTTCCGCTGTCCACCAAGGCGGTTTGAGTACTTTAGCAATGGAGTCTCAACCAGGGGATGAAAAGTATCGCGGTACTCATGTAACCTAGAGTCCAGCAGGTTGTAAGTAATAGCGGATTCAGAAAGAGAATCCGTAACGTTCCGCATAGAGCGCTGAAAATGATCCAGATCCACCGCCCCCCGCCGGCAACGCCGGTAGAGGGCTGACCCCGGCGCCGGGTGGCCGTATACTAAATAACAAAAGGAAAGTGATCACTCCCTATTGTGTCGGTGTGGCGGGCCACAGTCGTATAGAGGGCGATGTCCGGGGTGGCGAAAAACAAGTCAGTTTAATCTCTTATTATTCCCGTTATTTGATTATAGCAATAAAATGTTACACAAAGATTCCGCCAAAGTAATCAAAACAATTCTGAATTCTGACACAAACTTAGGGCGTAGAATTCATCCTATGGCACAAGATATCGTTGACCAAATAGAAAATATTCACAAAGACAAAAGATTTGCTATTCAAATCGATGAATTGGTAGGTGTCTGAGGATGCTGAGCTACTTATATATGTTCGGTATTTTGACGTTAAAAAGGGTGTTATTACCAATAAAATTCTGGATGTAAATAATTACCAGAACATACAAGGGGAGGATGTTTTTAAAATTGTTGAGAATTTTATAAGATTAAAACTAAACAGGCTGTGTAAGTTTGTCCACAGATGGTGCCGCTTTATTGATAGATTTAAGAAAAAAACACCTGTCTTATTGTTCGTATTAGCGAAATTAACCCCAAAATAATTGTCAGCAATGCATTATACATAGAGAAAATTTGGTAGCGAAAAAACTAACTCCCGATTTGCACGAAACATTGCACACTGCTATAAAAGTGGTAAATTTAATGAAGTCACGTGCACTGAACTCCCGTCTGTTAAAAAAAAATGTGTGAGGAGATGGGAGCTCCATACACTCATTTGTTTTTGCACACCGAAGTGCGCTAATTATCATGAGGACAAGTATTGACTCATCTTTTTTAACTAAAAAATGAGGTAAAATGTTTCCTTACAAAATCTACCCCACGGGACCAACGGCTTTACTTCCCTTACGAAGGAAGCCATGCTAAGGATTTTTACACCCGAAAAAAATCCATCATCCTCCGCCGGGTTTGAATCCGCGACCTTGGGTATATGAAGTCAGCATGGTAACCATTACACCACGGAGGGCGACAATCCTCCTTTCTGTAATATTTAATAAATTGTAAATGTTATAATCTATTTTAGTTATGGTTATGTATAATTTAAATTACGGAAAACTCTAGGGCTAAACCTAGGGGCACAGACTGAAATGGAAAATTGTCAATGGGGATATGCGGAGAAAAAAGGTTGAATACCATTTGGGCATGTCCTATTTATTTTTTCTATATGTCAATCCAGCACAAGTCTCTTTGCATGTAATAATATGCATTGTTTTGGTTGACAACCAATTCCTTATTTTTGTTTTCATCAGATTTCCAGTTGAAAGGATTCATTCCACTGTAGCCTAGAATGTGGAAGACTCAAAAGACACCAGATAAATTGGTAGAAAAGAGCGAAAACTTGTTTTGAATTGCCATGTTTCTTTTTCTTTACTTCATTCCAAAATTCTTGCTTTGTAGAATTGTTCCACATGCACTGTCTGTATTGTGCAATAACCTCCATTCAGTAACTATTTCTTCGGTTTTCACTAAATTAGTAAAACGAGTAGTATGTGGTGCAATTGAACTAATGTTTGGATTTTGGCTGGCTCTAAAATGTCCAACATTGTAAGAAGGAATCACTTAATGAAAAACGACTTAGATTCTATGTAAAAATCAACATAGCGCAATTTTAAAACTTGCACATTATTGTCTGGCAGGGATGTTTTTATCAGAGATATTTGAACTTTGGCACCAAAATATATTTCCACAGGTAGAAATACTCTAGGATCCCTGTATTCAATTTTATTTTATCAATTACTTAATTTTATTAATCACTGAGAGCATGGCAGCCATGCAAGTAAAAGTATAACTACACAATTAACTTTTTTAAAAATAATTTATGATACAAATATATTCTATAGAAAATATATCAATTTAGAAATGACAAACTGAAAATCTAATACAAATAGAACAAACCAATCTTGACATAATAATATTACATCATTAGTTTCAAAATCATAATCATCATTTAATGAACTTGCATAACGTCAGCATTAAAACGAATACAAAAGATTTCCGAGGATGAGAATAGATCCTCTGATTGAAATTATTGCTATTGTATGCATCAAATATTTATCCACACCATAATCTATCCAAAATTGGTGTAATTTTTGGGTTGTCCCCACTGGCCCCTATCATTAATTTGGTGACTCATATATTTTTGTGATTATATTTGTCCTTGTTACAGGGAATGGTAGATTCATAAATTGCCTTTTTTTCTCTGTTCACCAGTTTAGATTTCAAAAGCAAGTTTTGTAAAGTTAATGCAATTCAGATGTTATATTGTTTGTGTATTGTTGTGAATGTAGGTGATTATTAAATGAATCATTCATTTTTATACAGACAAAAATGCCTTACCTGAAAGGAAAATGTTAGGAGAAGGAATTATACTATTTTAAGGAAAAAGGTGCTTAAAAATGAAAAATATTAAAAAGCAGTAGTACTTGAAGTGCATTCATATTTTGGTAGTAGATGAATAGATTTGTAAAAAAGCAGATATGCAAAATTAGTAGACAGGTTAGAGACTGCAAATGGCACGTTACGGAGTAAAATGATTTGAACACTGGCTGCCCCCCGCTGTTTCTTTGTTATTCATTTTGTTAGAAGTAAATAAGAATGCAACTGAGGTAGACTGATAGAGATGTGAAGCTCGCCGAAATTCACATCCTTCTCGGATAACGTGCTCTCTGGTGAGCAGGACTAGCGCTCGCCACTTCTATGCTCCTTGTAAAGAATCCAGTTGGCCAGAATCAAGAGTCATCAGTTATAATTGGCATTTCACTGCCTTTCGTTTCGGGGGCTTTTACTTTTTTTTTAAACCTTATACGAATCCCGCACAAAAAATGTGGGCTGAGCAATTTTTCTCTGGTAACTCTCACAACAAAACACTAGTACACATCAAACTTGTGTCCAACTGGCCGCAAAACTAAGACTAGCCGCTACACCTTTTCCGTTTCTCTGTCCAACATCTGCAACCTCACTGACACTCATAGCTCAGTTGGTTGGTGTTGGTCTATTAATCTCAAAACTGGTGATTCAAAACCGGCACAGACTGATGGTTTTAAGGTGTGCTTAAAAGAGACAGCCCAGTATCAGTAGATTTGCCGGCATGTAACAGAATTCTGGCACACTGACACAGTTATACAAAAGTCATCCAGTATGAAGAGGTCTTCAGAGGCTATTTCCAGAAAATCCAATTTCATTTGTCATAAGAATATCTTAAACATATAATATTTTAATCAAAATTGTTAAAGCCATTTTTGAGAAATTGAAAATTTTCGAAAAATGTTCCATGTAAAGGGTAGTTGGGGGTGGGGGGGATTTTCTTGAAAATGTTTTTGTCGCATGCTTGGAAGATACCAAACTTAAATACCAAGTTTGGTATTTAACGGCTTTTTATATTTTGAGCTATGCTGCCCAAAGACACACACAAATACAAGACATCTGATGTGCTCCATTCACATGACTTTCTCTGCAAACAGTAATGTTAAAAACCTTATGCTTCTTTTTACTTCATGCTAATCGAAAAAAAAAAATAAGAGCAGAATTAGTCTTATTACTTGCTTCCTTGAAAGTAGAAGGGAAATAATGGGTTACCATAGGCTAAAGTATTAGTCAAAGCTGGTTGACTGAAGTTCCTTTGCTTTTATGGACAGGAGTTGACAAATTCCTTATGAGAAAAGTATGTTTTTTTAAGCTGAAACCAATAACAAGGAATATCTCAAAAACGAGCTACTCCACGGAAAAAATGTATGTAATGTAGATTGGGTGTTTTAACTTGCTCTATATTTTCTGTCAAGTAAATTTTTGTCCATCTCTTATGGTTTGCCAGTTATACAAAATTCCATAAAATTCATCCGAATAAAGTAGTCTTCTGAGGCTATTCCCATAAAATTTGAGATATACGTTTTATTTGTCAGGTAAATATCTTGAATATACAATATTTTAATTAAATCATTAGAGCCATTTTTGAAAAAATCGAAATTTTCGAACATTTTTCCATGTAAAGGGTAGTTGGGGGTGGGTGGATGTGTTTTTAAAATTGTGTTGCATCCTTGGAAGATACTTAACTTGAATACAAGTTTGGTATTTAACAGATTTATCGTTTTTGAGCTATGCTGCGCACGTGCATGCACACACACACACCCACGCGAAAATTTTTCCAAATATTAACATATTTCACATTCAAAATCTTCTCGGGCTTCTAGCCAGGTAAAAACTTGGCTTGACACCAACGTTTCGAAGAAGTACATCTTCCTCGTCTTCAGGGTGAACTGATGGTTTGAGCTTGCGGAGACTGGTATTTATAAGAGCTGGGATGAAGCTAACATCTGATTGGTTCGCGAGATATTATGGCCTGGTATTTAAGATGACTGAGACATGGGCACGGACTTCGTAGAAAACTATTTATAGCAGTTATTCGGCTAATGTTCTGTATTTGAGCACGCACCTGCTAGAAAATAAGTCTTGGAAGACTGCAGGTACAGGGTTAGGTGTTAAGGCTCTTTATCATCGGTGTCCATGCTGAACTTAATTGTAGGCCAGAATCGCGATTTAGATTATTTGTTTCAGATGAGATGGCTAAAGCTTCTTTTACTCTCCTTTCCCAGTAGTTCGAACACTTTGCCACTATCTTGGTGTTAGTAAAGTTAGCTCTGTGGCTCTGTTCTATACAGTGTTCAGCCAGTCCAGATTTTTCGGGTTGCATAAGCCTTATTGATCTTTGGTGTTCAGAAACGCGTGTGGCAATAGTGCGTCCTGTTTGGCCAATGTACGCTGCGCTGCATTCGCAAGGAATGTGGTAGACACCAGGTACTCTGAGAGCTAGATTATCCTTAACTGGCCTGACCAAATTTTTGATTTTAGGTGGTGGCTTATGGATGGTTTTGACATTATATTTGTGGAGTAGTCTACTAATCTTTCCCGAAAAATTGCCGGTAAACGGTATATAGGCTATGGCGGCTGGCTTGTCTTTTTGTTGAGTGTTCTTGCTGGGGTTTCTTTTTCGTCCGGCTCTTTTCAGCGCTGATGTGATGTCCTTGGCTGAATATCCATTTTGTTGGAGTGTGAATTTTAGGTGTTGAAATTCCGTTTGCAGATTATCTGGGTCTGATACAGAAACTGCTCTATGTGCCAATGTATTTAGAATGCCCATTCGTTGTGACTTATGGGCATTCTAAATACATTGGCACATAGAGCAGTTTCTGTATCAGACCCAGATAATCTGCAAACGGAATTTCAACACCTAAAATTCACACTCCAACAAAATGGATATTCAGCCAAGGACATCACATCAGCGCTGAAAAGAGCCGGACGAAAAAGAAACCCCAGCAAGAACACTCAACAAAAAGACAAGCCAGCCGCCATAGCCTATATACCGTTTACCGGCAATTTTTCGGGAAAGATTAGTAGACTACTCCACAAATATAATGTCAAAACCATCCATAAGCCACCACCTAAAATCAAAAATTTGGTCAGGCCAGTTAAAGATAATCTAGCTCTCAGAGTACCTGGTGTCTACCACATTCCTTGCGAATGCAGCGCAGCGTACATTGGCCAAACAGGACGCACTATTGCCACACGCGTTTCTGAACACCAAAGATCAATAAGGCTTATGCAACCCGAAAAATCTGGACTGGCTGAACACTGTATAGAACAGAGCCACAGAGCTAACTTTACTAACACCAAGATAGTGGCAAAGTGTTCGAACTACTGGGAAAGGAGAGTAAAAGAAGCTTTAGCCATCTCATCTGAAACAAATAATCTAAATCGCGATTCTGGCCTACAATTAAGTTCAGCATGGACACCGATGATAAAGAGCCTTAACACCTAACCCTGTACCTGCAGTCTTCCAAGACTTATTTTCTAGCAGGTGCGTGCTCAAATACAGAACATTAGCCGAATAACTGCTATAAATAGTTTTCTACGAAGTCCGTGCCCATGTCTCAGTCATCTTAAATACCAGGCCATAATATCTCGCGAACCAATCAGATGTTAGCTTCATCCCAGCTCTTATAAATACCAGTCTCCGCAAGCTCAAACCATCAGTTCACCCTGAAGACGAGGAAGATGTACTTCTTCGAAACGTTGGTGTCAAGCCAAGTTTTTACCTGGCTAGAAGCCCGAGAAGATTTTGAATTAACACGTCGCCAGGAAAGCTTTAGTTCTTATTTTATATTTCACATTATATATAAAAACATATTATTCTCAAAAAATTGCAAAATAATAAGCCTATATCTATATAATTTCAAAACTATATCAAATGCATACAAAACATTTTTTTTTTTTTTAAATCAACAGCTTTCCCATTTATTGTTAAAAGAAAAATCTTGCCAAATGCTATGATCATCTATGTCTGATGCATTGCTGCTAAGCAACCTCTTACCTAATGCGCTATCATAAACTGTCTTATATGAACGCCTTCTTGATCTTTCAACTACAGAGGAGGATAGGTAAAGGAGAGTTCAGTACAGCATAAATAATTATCATACTTATTTTTTAATATTAATGTAATATATATTTTCCTGTAAGGCTCAAAACCATTTTGATAAAAACTATTAAAAGAATTGATGAAAATATTACCTCTTAAAATAATGCACAATTATCATTGACCTCCTCATTACTGTGATAACATTGTAATTTTCAATTGCTGCTTAACAAAAATGTACATAATATTTAAAATGTGGCTTTATTTAAACATAGTAATAGGAAAAAACATGAGTAATTCCCAAAGAGACTGGAATGTTACACTTGTCAGGTAACAAGAATGTTCTACTACATGCATAAAGTTGTATAAGTCCTTTGTTAGTGCTTGTTGATTTAATTGTCACATTTGACAAAAAATTGTAACAAATTAAACAGACATTTTGCTTCATAATAAAATGATGTGAATTCTAAACTTTAACAAAATATATTGTATTCCACTTGGCAAACTTTAACTACCAATTAACTAATACTTTAGATGGGTATTGCTTATTAATGGGCGATCCCAACTTTAAACTTTATTCCCTTGCAAACTTTTTCCAACACTTTTCCATACTCAAAATGTTCCACACAAGGCAATTTTTCCATAATTTATTTCAAAATTTTTATAATGTCTCTCAAAAGCACATTAAAAATGGACATACTACTTTTTGAAATAATGCCCCAATTTTGATAAATAAATTATTAAATTTTGAAAGATCATGTTTTGGAGACTACAAAAAGTATTTTTTCTACACCATATGACAAATATATTTGAACTCTCTTTTACTGTAAAACTGGACTTTTCTATGTGAATATTTTTAAAAATGCATCACATGCTTCATTTTTATTAGAATAATGGTATTTAGGCAACAAAAAATTGTTATTTAAATAACCATGGTACAGAGCAAAAATATCACTAGTATTGCATATAATAACTGGTATCAATTTCAAAAAGATATCTTATATATTGGAGGTTTTCCAAATTTCCATTACCTTAAAGGATGGTTTACCAGATGTCTTGAAGTTAAAATTAGTTGAAATACATTACAAGCTGCAATTAATACATTTACTGCACAAAGAGTAACAGTTATAAACCATTTAAAATAATGACATAGTAATATAAACAGTATGGAATGATAGAACCAGAATGATGATAAACTTTGAAATATACCTTACTATTCAGAAGAGGTGCAGACAGTTTTACAGTTTATGCTTTTCCACGCAAATACAGTTGATACAGAAACACCAGTAAACTTAAGAGGTTAAATTAATAACATCTTTAATTTTTTTTTTTTTTTTTTTTTTTGGTGGTGTTTAACGCCCGCTTAACCGCTTATGGCACTGCAGGCGGTGACACTGATGATACATGAATGATGATGGAGCACCGGTGGAATGAGATGGCGGGGCAAACCGGAGTACCCGGAGAAAACCCACCCCAGCGCCGCTTTGTCCACCACAAATCTCACATGCTGTCGCTTGGGATCGAACCCAGGCCGTCTAGGTGAGAGGCGAGTGGTCTAACCACTCGATCTTTAATGGCTAAAGCCAGATAGTTCTTAAAAAAAAACTTCACAAACACATTCATTACAACAGTTTTTTCACATCTTTTCAAAATTTTTCCCTTTGGAATGTTTCATATATATTTTGATAACTCATAATTATTAACCTTAACCACTAGAGGTCTTTGCTGCAATTTTGCTATCAGGATTTAATAAAATAATGTATATTTAATAAGTACATATTTTCAATGAAAATTAATGAATAGAACTATTATTATTATTATTAATAATATCCTATTAATAATAACATCATAACAACTCTAATTACCCATTAATTAGACCTTTTAATTAAATAATAAAAAAATTCACCTCAATCTATTTTTGAAATGGATAACTTCTGATTTTGCGTCCATTTTGCAAATTAAGAATCCCCCCCATCTTCAGTAATAAAAATCATTAGGCTGGCTATACAACATATACCGGTTTGCTTTGACTGTCCTCAAGACTTAATGTCTAGGCTTTGCAAGGCAAGAGAGAAGGCCTGAGGTTTTATTTTAAAGTGATTTCCCCCTTCTGATCTCTTCCTGCTGTTATGCCCATTATACTAGTTTGTCAATATGCTACTTCTGCCTGAGAAAACATACTACAATACATTGCAAACAGAATCAAATGCTATCCCAAGGAGCCAATTTTATGCCGTAACAGACTAGAATGAGATTAGAATGCAAGCAGCCAACAGATTAGGAATACATTTTTTGTTATTTATAAATTTGATAGAAATTCTTTCTTCATAAATTTACCGGGCTTTGCAGCTAGCCTAGCTAGCCCACAGAATATGCCCATCTTAACCACATTGCAATAAACAATTTGAAAACAAGCCAGCACCACTAAATGCATAGGACTGGCCAACTATATTTTAGAAAAAAAAAAAAAAAAAACAGTAGATAAACATATCTCCATTCATTAAGTTTTTATCAATTAGACATATATAACATGAAACAAAATTAATTTTTATAATTCAACATGGAACTATGTTGAGGCACACAGCTTGCCATGTGTTTTTGCTTACATCAGGTTTCCTTCTAAAGCTAGTGCAATCATATGAGCTGTGACTAAAATCATAATAATAGCACTCAATTTTTCAAGTGATTCAACTTTCCAAACTTAAGCTTTGCATGGTCAATGAGAAAGAACAAATTATTAGGTCAACTTTAGCCAAGCATGCAAGAAACATCCTGCAAAACCTGTTCTAGGTAATAAACAGTAAATTATGGAGCTATAAAAGTGTTAGCTTTAACTGAATACTCTTTTAATGCACTTACTTCATTGTGAATAATCACATATTTAATTTGCCTAATTTTGATAATTTTAGTTCTGATTCAAAAAATCAAAGTAACAGGTGAGAAAATGGAGGACTGATTCATTTCTAGCTGAGAGTAAAACTTGCTTTGGTTATTCTCTATTGTTTATTTATTATAATTTCATATTCATTCATACGCTAAAATGACAGTAAATTTAAAAGTTCTAAAAATGAAACATATTTTTCTACCAAAATACCAGAAATTAATCTGCAGTTTAAAAATGAATAAGAATACTTGTAAGAATCCATTTCTGAAAAATAACTGTACAAGAAATGTTAAATATTATATAAACATATAATTCTTCTTTCAAATCTTTATCTTAAGAAGTGTATGTAAACCCAAAATCTTATAATAATTTCTGCAACACAGAGCTTAATTTTATTGAATTACAATGCTTTAATAGATTTCTTCAGTGGTCGAGTGGTCAGTGAGATGGTTTTTCAACCTAGAGGACCTGATTCCCGGCTGAGGCAATGAATTTGTGTCTAACCAGAATTATTCCCTATCCCCGCAGTTTGGAGGTACAAATAGGGAGTGAATGTTTATGTGTTTAATAGTACAACAGTGGAGGGAAAAAAACCTATGTTAAGAAGCCCTACAGATCAACAAGCAAAACACCAGCAGTTGTTTCTTAAGTCAAAGTTCCTGATATGACCATTGAAGTTAAATTAATAAAGAAGAAAAAGAAAAAACGTTTTATTATATTGAACAGTTAATTTTGTTCCAGTAAAAACTGCTCATTTTTGTGTCAGTTTTGCAGAAGTGAACTATGATAAACCCCATTTCATAAATCAGCTCAACAGGCTGCTCAAAAGAGGGGCCAGGCCTGAAACTTGTTGAGGAAGGGGGGGGGGCATTATAAAATTAAAATATCAGAAATGTAGATGTATCACTTACTCTATTGTATCATTTTAGTTATTCTTCCCCACCCACAACAACTTTATTCAAATTAAGTGGGGTTTTGTTTCTGTAAACAATCGAAGAGTTTGTGTACAGGAGCGTCATTTCAGTTTGTGGTTGGGGATTGAATAAGGTTATTCGAGACGGTTTTGAATTTTTCATGCGCATTTTAATGACACATTTAACATAAAAGAAAATCATCTTTTATTTCTTAAATGTGAAATATTTATGTTAAAAGTGCAATTATCTTACTCTTTCTTTTGGTTGAGCAATAACCATTAGCCTAAGTATTTCTCATTAGCTGCATAAATTACCCCCCTGCCCCCTAAATGATGCCCTAAATGTTTGTGTACTAGCAAAACACATGTAATGTCAAAGGTGCTTTCTAGCCAATCTGCAGTGATTTGTTTTATAGTACCTTTGTAATTTTGAGCTCTAAATCTATTGTTTGTCAAAATTTGAGATTCAGAGCTATAATGGGAAGGTAAAAGACATTATTATGTAATGTGCTAGTTTGTGAGAAATCACTTAATGCTTGCAAACATTACCTTCCTTCTTGTTTTTCCTCTTTATAATACTAGAAATGTCTGCCTATCATTCACCATTTTTGTGACAAGAGACTACAAAAGGGCAGCCAATATCAGAATTATTAATAAAAGAGAGGGCTTAAACTTTTGTAGGAGACATGCAATTCAGTCCACCGAAAGAAAGAATTTGATATTCTTGGACAACTGGATCACAGATAAAGTCACTCTGATAAATTTAAATTTGAATAAATAATACTTTGACAGTGTTATTGAGAAATATGCTGGAAAGTCTGTTCCTAAATATAAAAAAGGTGCACAAGATACAAGCACAATCTTCCACCCCTTTGGCGTTAAACCATTTGTGCTGGAATGTTGGTGTATAGTATATTAATAGTAAATTTGACTATTACAACTAGTTGAAAAATTCAATGTCTGAGCTGGGATCTGAACATGAAATTTCCAGCTGTGGTATTGAATTTTTCAGCTGCTATTAATAGTCAAACACGTATCCTTGATAGAGCATTAATAAAAAAAGCATTACCAATATTATAGCAAATTTGACATAACCTGAGTGCAGGTTGCTTGGGGATTAACCTCTTCAGCGGTATGGATGTGATATGATGCCCTGTGCATGACTGTTATATAAACCATTTTACCAATAGATAACATAAGATAAATCCATGAAATAATACAAACCTCGACATAAGGATTTATGGCCATACAGTCTAAGGCAAGACAGGAGTAGCTAACCTATCAAACCAAGGATCGCAGGGTCAAATCCTGTAAAAATGTATGTTCTGCATTCAACAGAAACTGTGGAAAAGGATGGGGAGGGCCCAACTAAAGCAATCGGTGTGATGGCATGGTTGGATGTTGACAGGTTTTGATGGAATGCAGATACATGCATTTTATAATTTTTTATTATTATACAGCTCAATAAAATCATAAAATTCTGCAGTTACCATGTCTGAATAACCATGCGGCTTAAGGCATATGTGAGAGTTGACCATACTGGTATAGTCCGAGGTTCGCACCCCAAAGTACCAAATTATTTTTTAAAAATTGTTTTTCTTTCTTTATTTATTTTAAACCTCACCATTATTGGATATCCTTGATGAATTAATAATGGGTAATCCATATAATTAACAGAAATGACTGACTTCACTTCATGAAAAAGCTGAAGTAAACATACAAAATTAATATCATCATCAATGAGTACCTTTACTAAGATTTTAATTTAAAAGATAAAGAAAAAAGAAAGAAGACATACATTAATATATTTTTCTTGTTCAGTCAGTGCAATCTTCAGATTTTATAGCCCTGTCTATTGCAGCTAAGAAAGGAGATGATTTATTTCTAGAGGTTGTTTCATCCTCTGCAGATTTCTCCCTCAGCTTAGCAAGCAATGAAGCAGCAATAGAGGCACTGATCTCCACTTTATCCTTGGTTTCTTCAGGTTCCTCCTATGTCAAAAAATAATCACATTATACTACTAAATCAAACAAATTCTGGGCTACCAATTTAGTTTGAGCAAAACCTGAAAAGTTTCAAATTCTCCAGAGCTATCAAAATTATTTAACATTTTAATCTCATGTGCATGAATCTAAGGAGCTGGTTTTGTTGTTAGCAATTTTTACTTAAAATTTTCAGAATTTGAGTGTAGTGATGTTTTAGTAAAGCAAAATCTCATTAAAATTCATATTAACTTATGCCAATATAACTTCTTCAGAACTTTTATTTGGACACGTGACTAACGTGTGGAATTGCTTGCTGTACACTGTTTCTAATCAGTTCTGTCTCTCATCCACTTTACCTCCTCCGTGTGCCCACTAGTCATTTGAATCAAAGTCTTTGATACATTGTAAAATCACATGTTTCAGTATTATATTGTATTGGTGCTGTTATGTCAATAAGCCTTTACACATCTCACACACACGCTTTATGTACGACTCTTGTAAGACTACAAATTCTTATACAGAAGTGAGATGGTAATTTACACACAGATTCCCTGCTGTTCATGTGCCTCACAGAAAAACAATCTTATGAATACAGTTGGGGAAATGGTATCTATTGTTGATAAAAAATCAAAGTAAATTGCTGTGTTCTTATAGTGAAAAACTCGGTAACATCAGAGAAAAATCAAAATGAAATTCAAAGAAATCTCTGACAAACCTTGCACAGAATCAGGAGTTTTGAAAACTTTAGCTTAAATAATTGCCACTGAACTTTTTAACCTAATATATAATAAGGGAACTGTAGATCATGAAAAGTTCTTTATAAAGCAAGAAAAAAATATTTTAGAATACCATTTTGCAAGGCTCTTGGAAATGCTGTCAATGTGGTTATGACATCATAAGTCAGATTGAGCTAGAATTGTGATACAGTTTATGTGAGCAGTGTATGTGCATTCTGATAATCTGCCATGTGTGGCTGCATTAATGGTAACAATTTTTTTTTTTTTTGTAGAAATAGTGACTGTTTTGTGGGTGCCAAAATTCATGGATTGAAAGCATAGCATACCGCCTATATTAATCTTTTTATGTTAATCTAACATATCTAATGCTTATATTTTAAAAACTAAGATATATTATTCATCAGAATTTATAAGTTAATTGAGATGCATGCTAATCTGCAATAAAATTAGATTAAACATCTAGCTCAAAACAACATTTTTCATTAGATTAGCATATTTTTGGCCTATTGGTTTGCATTACATAATCACAGAACACTAAAGGGATAATGGGAGAAGAAGGAAAATATCTGCAAATTGTTGATACTATGAAACACGGTATAATGCTTAGAAAGCTCAAATCTTCTATGCATACATGCTTTCTTGGGTGCTCAGCTTCCTAGTCTTCATTCAGTAGGTTTCATTTCATTTCGGAAGAAGAACAAGGTCACCACATGCTATAAACTCTGGCATTTAGGGGCTTCAATGCTTAAGTTTCATTCTCTCTGTATATCCCAAAGTTCATGTATATGCTTGTGAGTTGCGTTTTGTTTAAAAATTCAGCTAGTTTGTGGTAAATTAGAAAATCTATTCCCATAATGTCTCAATCTTTGCTTTGTCTTCATGTTGTGAAGTGTTTTGATAGTACATGTGTTGTGTGTGATTTTCTTAGGAATGTCATTCTATTAGTCCACGGAAATGCCTGCTAATAAATTCACATTTGAACAACATATTTTTATGGACAATACCTATATGAAAACTGAATCATATAAACAGTTTCAGCAGCAATTTCCTGGTTATCCAGTTCAGAGGTACTGTGAAATGTTTAAGACAAATTTAGAACAACGGGATTGCTAAACACTAAATAAAAGAAGTGAAAACGATATGTTCTAACACAGGAAAAGCTAGACAAAATTGGTGTTGCATTCAAACACTCACTTAAGAAGTCTCTCAGTCTTATTGCATAGAAAGTTTGTGTTTCACAAAGCTTTGTTCATACAGCTACTAAACTTTTAAAATTGAAACCCTGCAGTTGAATAACAAACTAGAAGAACTTATCATGTGAATGGTGATTTCAGCCGACAATGTCAAAAATGTCTTGTTGGAGATGGACACCACTTTCAACAACACTTATAACAAAATAAGTACTCATTACATATACATTACTAACATTTGTGAGTAAGTAATGCAGAAGTTATAGAATGGAAAATGCTGCAGTGTAGCAGACTGTATGCTGAGCACACATTTGTATGATCTGCATAAAATGAAGGCACTATATATATATATATATATATATATGATGATGAATATGATGTTTAAGGGTGCTCAGCTGCCAAGGACATTAGCGCCCGTATGATAAAATTCTGGCAATAACCAGTAATAACACACCATTGAAAAATAAAACACATGGAAAAGTAAAGGTAAAAGGAGTATAAAACCAAAGTAAAATAACCTGAAACCAAAGCTGGCTAAAACTATGGCTAAAAGTGTAACATTAAAACTGAAAGATTAAAAACGAACTATTTGAAAGTTAAAAATCTGCTTCATTATCACGGCATACAGCTACCACACTAAAACCTTTACGTAAAAGAAACTTGTGCTAAAAATTTAAAAACCCTGTCCACTGCTCGTGGAACATCTGCCAGGACCTTGGCAAGAGAGGCCGGCATGCCCATAGATGATTGAATGTGTGCCAGGTGACCACACTCTAGCACTATATATATATATATATATAGATTCCTTTGGAATTAATAAGTAAATTTAATGTTGCTGTTTACATATTTAAAGCTACACAAACAAATTGACTGCATCCTTAAGAAATACAAAATATGCTACATGTCAGAATTTAAACATTTTGAAAGCATAACGTATGAAAAAAAGGACTTAAACCATTTCTTGATTAATATCTATAATAAATTATCAGAAGAAATAGTGTCTTTAACTTTAAAAAATTTAAATTAATACTAAAAATAAATATGATTCAAACTAACATTAATGAGACACGTTAGAGTTTTGTAATTTTTATATATCATTATTTTTACCTATTAGTTTAATTGCTATTAAACAAAAGTTAGCTGAGAGGGATAATTAGCATTCTAATTGGGAAAAAGATTAAATCTTTTATAATCTTAAATTTTATGTCTGACACTAAAATAAAAATACAGATTTCCTTTCACATTGGTGGTTCTACCTAATGTTGTTTTGGGAACCAAATGGTCTTAAAGAAAGAGAGAAGTTTAGCTGTGCATTTCCCTCCTCCCATCGCACAAATACCAGTACATTTCCATTCTCCCCTCTCCCTCTTTCTCCCACCCACAATGTTGAATTTCCATGCAAATTTGAATAATGTAAAACTGTTTACAATGATGTGTTACAATGGGTATGTTGTCTAGATAGAAACCACTGTTGTCACTGCAACTATGCTGCCATTGTTGCCTTGACCTTCTCCCACTTCACCCATTCCATTACAGCTTCATTCTGCCCTTTCCCAACATCATGTGAATTTCTGTGCAAATTTGAATTACATTTTAAAAAAAACTCACCACTACCAACAGCAACTTAATCAGCTGAAATGTCCCTTAGTTTGTTCCAAATATATATGCAACACTTTTGTTTAAAAATTCTTTTTACACAGATGATGCTAAACTCCAAAATTAAGCTTTGGAAAAAGCGGATTGTCTTGCACTTATAATCTCCTATTTGGATAAATATAGCATGATGGACTACATTGATTCATAACGACTGTATAAGAATTACTGTTCATTGTTCTGACAAGACTATTGCATACCAACATAGTGTAAGGAAATATATCACAGAAACCAGTAGTAATGATATCCATGTTACGCAACATGGATATATAGTAATTTAAGGAAAGACAGTTATTGAAAATTGGAAGCAAACACATAAAGGGATATAAAGAAGTTTCAAGTGCACAGTGTAGACAAATATGAACACACAAATAAAGGTGCATTATGTTCCAACACAACAGAATTTGATGCTTTATATCCATGGTGAAAATCTGTAACACTTGGAATAGATACAAAAAGTTATGCGATTACCACAAAAGATCCATTTCTTCCAACTAAAATTTGTTTTGTTCAATGAATTTGAAGAGGCATTTTGTGTGTGTGTGTGTGTGTGTGTGTGTGTTTGGCACAAAAAGTTTTTATTGTTAGACAGTCCCCCCCTCCCCCCTGACCCCCAAAAATTCCCTTACTGCTTTAAAACCCAGTTTAGTCTTAAGGTTTTCAACATATTTAGTTTTATGGTCAAATAGCTTTGCTTCTTCATGCACACTGAAAGCAAATTTAAGATTAAGATGGCAATACAACTAGAGACACACCTTTTCTGATGTAGTTACAGTCTCATTATTCATCAGCTTGTTGTACTGCATTCTGGCAAAAGACATGGCTTCAATTATAGCTGCAAAGGTATTCTGCAACATACACATTACAAAATACACAAAAATACACCTGGTCTTAATTTACAATACATCAAACTGTAATAGGATTTCTTTCAATTCCAAAGGAGAATGCTATCTCTAAATTCTATCCCTTTGTTAAAAAATCTGATGTGTTCCATTCACATGACTTTCTCTACAACTCTGCAATAAAGTATTGTTAAAAAGCTTATGCTTCTATTTACTTCCTGCTAATCGAGAAAAAACTAGCAGAAATAGTCTTATTACTTGCTTCCTTGTAAGTAGAAGCGAAATAAGGGAGTACCATAGGTTAAAGTGATAGTCAAAAGCTGGTTGCTTTGTGATTGAAGTTCCTTTGTTTGTATGGACACTAGTTGACAAATTCCTGTAGGGAGTAGACATTACAGTGTATAGAGCAAGAATTGGACAGTTTAGAAAAGTAAAATTGGTGAATAGTAAACACAGTTTTGGAGAGAAGATGACAAACATGTTGGTTTTAGCAAGTGTTATAACTTTGTTGTTAGTGATTGGAGGAATTGAGGTAAACCCTGGCCCTGCAGATATAATAACAATGCTGGAAAACCTGACAGAAAATGAACAAAATAGAAGGCATGGAACAACGAATAGGTAAACAATTGGAAAAGATGGCAACAGATATCAAAGAAGATGTTAGAGTTGAGGTGCAGGAAGCAAGAAGGGAAGTTGAAATGGTTAAGGAAAGAATGGAAAGATTGGAAGAAAGGGAGAGAAGATTTAATTTAGTGTTCATAGGAGTTAAGGAAAGAAGGTATAAATGGCCAGCAGAAGAAATATTAGAAATAACGAAGGAAAAGCTGAATTTGGAATTGTATAGATGGGAAATTATTGAAGCTTATCGAGTTGGAAGACAACTTGGCAAGAGAGCAATTATAGTGAAATTTGCAACAGCCCAATTAGTACATGAAGTACTTAAAAGATCCAAGAAATTAAAAGGAACAGACATTTTTATTAATAAAGATTTATCACCTAAGAAGAGAGCTCTGCAAAGAAATTTGGTACAAAAAATGAAAGAAGCAAGAGCCCAGGGAAGAAGAGCTTATATTAGAAATTTCCAATTGTGGATTGACGGAGAAAAGACATCGCATCTGGACAAGAAGGAGCTAAGAGAACCCCAATCAGGCATAGAGGAAATTACTCAGCAGATGTCAACGCCAACTTTAGGAAGTACAACAGGAAGATCAAAGTCCAAGCAAAAAGGAATGGATGTGGGTGAAGACAGGGAAAGTGTGTGTTTGAACCGAAATCCGCCTGTCAGCATGGATATGAGAACGGCATATGCAGATAGGACGTCATCCAACATCCTTACGAGAGAAGTATGGTGGTTGAGGCAAAAATGCTATATGGGATAGAAGTATGGGGATTAGAAGGAGGATGGGAAGGCATAGATGAGGTGCATAGGAAATTTTGCAAAGAAATACTGGGGTTACCAAATGCAACTGTTAGGCAGGTAGCACAAATAGAGCTGGGTAGAGTGGCAAGTGAGGGAAAGATTATGGAAAGGGCATTGAAATTTTGGCATAGAATATTGAAATTGGAAGAAAGGAATTTGTTAAAACAGTGTTTAGTATATCAAGAGAAAAGTTTAAAGAACAAGGGATGGGTAGACTGTCTTCGAAATAACCTGGAAAGTAGTGGGTTAGGGGAAATGTGGAGAAGAAGAGAAAATAATGTGAATAACTTCTGGAAGTTGGCAAGGAAAAGATTTGAGGATATAGAAATAGAAAAAATATTTAGTGAAATAACTGAAAAGAGATCTTTAGTTTTCTATATACCAATGAAAGTCTCATGGGGAAGGGAAAAGTACATTGATGTGACAAATAAAGAGGAGCGAGAAGGTATTGCATGGCTGAAAGCAGGAGTATGGAGATTAAAAGGTTTAAGGAAAGGTATTCCACAAAATCAATGTCCTATATGTGGCAGAAATGAAGATATGGAACACATTTTATTTAAATGTAAAGGGACTGAAATTTGGAGAAAAGAGTATATTAATAAGAAATGGTTTAAAATAGATAGAAATGTAGTAGTAGTTGAAATGTTTCAAAAAGATAGTAAGAAGATTGGACAATTCTTATGCAAAGTGAAAAATAAATGGATATGGACAGTAAATAGACAAAATGGTGTAATAAACTAGAATTAATAAACTATTGTAAAATATGAGTATGACCAGTAAAGAGCCAGGGCTGAACACCGGTCATATTCACCTGTATAAAGCTTAGCATAAATAAATAAATAAATAAATAAAAAAAATTCCTGTATGAGAAAAGTATGTATTTTATAGCTGAAACCAAAAACAAGGAATATCTCAAAAACAATCAACTCCACGAAAAAAAATGTATATAACATAAATTGTGTTTTAAAGTGCTCTACATTTGTTGTGTGTTAAGTGTTTGTCCATCACTTACGGTTTA
Organism: Hymenopus coronatus; assembly: GCA_030762935.1. NCBI lineage: Eukaryota > Metazoa > Arthropoda > Insecta > Mantodea > Hymenopodidae > Hymenopus > Hymenopus coronatus. Next base: position 48,000,844 of record CM060895.1, read on the forward strand.
GCAGTTATGCAAAATTCCATAAAATTGACCCAGAATAAAGTAGTCTTCAGAGGCTATTCCCAGAAAATTCAAAATATACATTTTATTTGTCAGGTAAATATCTTTAATATATGAACTTTTAATCAAAATTGTTAGAGCTATTTTTTAGAAAATCAAAATTTTCGAAAAAAGTTCTAGTAAAGGGTAGTTTGGGGTGGAGGGATTTTATTCAAAATCTTTGTGTCGCATCCCTGGAAGATACTAAACTTAAATACCAAGTTTGGTATTTTACCAACTTTTCGTTTTTGAGTTATTGTGTTCACACACACCTTTTTCTGAAAATACTTTTTTTGGATACAGGGGACCCTAAAACATATATTTCTGGTGAAATCTCTGTATCAAATTTTTTGGTGGAGTGCAATACCTTCTCTATACACTATATACATAGTACGTATAGAGAAAGTAAAAATACAATAAGCTTTGAATTACCTCAGTTGATGAAAAAAAGGTGCAGAGAAAATTGAGGAATATGAATACTCAAATATGGAAGAATATAAACTAGAAGTCATAAACAGTTAAGTGAAATGATAACTTCAATGTTTACTTTCTCTAGCACATTTGTGCACTGTACATAGTAGATAAAGGAGTTGTATTCCACCCAAAAATTTGATACCGAGATTTCACCAAAATACAAGCTTTAAGATCATCTGACTAAAAAAATCAGTTTTAGGAAAAGGTTTGGGAGTGTGGTGTGTGTGGGGGACAGCATAACTCAAAAACTGGAAACAGCCTCTGAAGACCTCTTCATTCTGGATGACTTTTGTATGACTTTTGCATAATTGGTAAATTGTAGAAAAAAACTTACTACACAAAAAATGTACAGCTCGTTAAAACAAACAATTTTTATCATTTATTTTTTTTCTACAGTTAACCATACCTGAGATATTCCATGATATTATTTCAGTTTTAAGCTATTTAAACTTTTCTCAACTGGCAAGTTATCTTTCTTTTCATTTCTCTTTTGTTTCTCCTGGCAGGCAAAGAGAACCAAATTTCAATTATTTCACTTAGCGACCAGCTTTAAAATGATTTGACTATCACTTTAGCTTAGTGTATTTCTTTATTTCCCTTCTACTCACAAAGAAGCAAGTAACAACACCAATTCTGCTAATGTTTATTTTGATTAGCATGGTGTAGATAATCTTTTGTAAGGATAGTTTGTTTGCAAAATAGCTAAAGAAAGTCATAGGTATGTAACATATCAGATGTTTTAAGCAATATCTGAATCAATTTAACATTTACTGTATTCTACTTTGCTTTGTACATATTCTGTTTTACATTCTCAGCTACTTTTGACTGCCAGAAGCATTGTCAATGTCACATGGATTCTTGAAGCCTTATCTTCAAATTTAACCAAAGCTGCTTTGCATTTTTACTTCCTCTACTGTATACATATAATAGGTAGTATTGGAGACATATTTTGTATGCATACCTCAGCACCTTCATAGTTGACCACTCCTATACAGCTGACACCTACTTTTTTTAAGGTAACATGTCCAAGTGATCTACGGTTCAGAGCAAACACATATGGCAGACCTTGTACATTTGACATCTCCTTCAATTCTGCTACTACATCATCGGTGCCTCCTGTAAGATACACAGAGGGCATATTAGTTTTAATCCCAATTTTTCTCCAGTACAAATAACTGGTTAGCTAACATTTCTAGATGCTATTCCTGGAATTTAGTATATATTTTACATTAAATTTAGAATGATATTTTATTTGTGATACTATTCTCTTATGAATAAGACTTTCTAATAAAAAACTTTTGATAGAGCAAAATATCTGATGCATTACTTCACATGACTTCCTCGACCTGTTCTGCAAACATACTATTCTTACAAAAATTATTCTTTTTATCTACATGATGCTAATCAAGATAGACATTAGCAGAAATGGTCTTATTACTTAGCTCTTATAAATAGAAGGGAGATAAGGGAATGCACTAAGCTAAAGTGATAATCAGAGCTTTTAAAAGCTGGTTGGTATGTGAAAAAATTGAAAATCAGTTCTCTCTGTATGTTCTGAAGTAAAACAAAAGATATATGAAACAAAACATGGCTTCCTGCTTGAGAAACTAGTAAATTAAAATTGAAACCAATAATAAGGAGTATCTCAGAATTGGTTAACTCAAAATAACAAAATGCATATGACATAAACAGTGATTTTAACAAAATCTACATTTTTTGTAAGTTTTTGTCTATATCTTACAGCTTACTAGTTATACAAAAGTCATCCAGAATGAAGAGGTCTTCAGAGGCTATTACCAGAGAACTCAAGATATAGAATTCATTTGTCATAAAAATATCTTAAACATATGGTGTTTTAATAAAAATTGTCAGCCATTTTAGAGAAAATCAAATTTTTCAAAAAATGTTCAATGTAAATCGTAGTTGGAGGTAGGGGGATTTTCCCTAAAATCTTTGTATCGCACCCTTGGAAAACACCAAACTTAAATACCAAGTTTGATATTTAACTGAAATTTTGTTTTTGAATATCTCTCTCTCTATCTCACACACACACCCACCCACGCACAATATGCAATCTCGGTATCAAATTTTTGTGTAGAATGCAATACCTTCTTTACCTATTATGTACATTGTGCAGACATGCTACAGAAAGTAAAATTGGACAGAATCTTTACACAGCCAGTTTGCCTTGCACTGTTAAAATATGTCCATCTTAAATGACACAAAACAGCACAAAGGACACACCATATTTGGGATTTGGATCATACATTCACAATGAAATCTGGCATCTAATTTTTAGATAAAATACTATCTGCTTCGACACTGCATGAAAGAAAAAGAGAGTAAAAACGAAAGCAGCTGCTTGGAATGCTCTTAATTGTCCAATATTGTTTAATAAGAATTTCCTATCACTGTATTCATTCAAAGCCTTAAGAGGCTTTCAGGAAACTTGGTATGGTTAATGGGTACACATGAGTGTACAAGAGAGTAAATTCACTATTTTGTTGGCTCCCATAATTTATTTTATGACAAATTTCGATAATAAACATATCACATACTAAAGGAACATTTTTCCTTTCTTCTGTTATTGTTCAAACATGACAACACACACACACACCAAATAATGAATTGCTAAAATGTCCATAAACAATATATTAGTAACTTTTGGTGTTCACAATCTTGATTACTAGTAGTATCATAATATGGTGTTAAAAGTAACACTCCACATCCCCATGGAATGGAAGAGAAAATATTGTACTTTTATCAAAACATCTCTTTGATATTTTATTATTAACACTAAACTTGCTCACTGTGACTTTTAACAATTCACTGTTCAAATAAAATAATGGTTTTTAATGTTATATTCTTATAGCATTTATATAAACATGTCATTTTCTTAATTCAAAGTTGGTTAAATACTAAATTCAGCACTTTCCAAGGACACAAAGAATTTTAAGAAAATACCCTAATGCCTAAATACCCTTTACATGAACATTTGTTTTGAAAATGTTTATTTTCTCAAAAATAGCTGTAACAACTTTGATTAAAATACCATATTTTTAAAATACTTTCATGACAAATAAAATGTATATCTTGAATTTTCTGGGAATTGCCTCCGAAGTTCTCTTCACTGTGAATGACGTACATAAATGGTAAATCGTGTTATACAAAATCTTAAAGCATAAAAATACTGATCTCTTAAGAGCACACAATTCATGTCAAAAATATTTGTGGTATTAACCACTTGCAAAATATTCTTTGTTCAATGTTTGAATTTTCAAATATTAGTATTTGAACTTTTAAATACTAATACTTTTCTCAAGATGAAAACCACTGTTCATTTTTTTTTTCTAGAGAAGGAAGTTTCCAAACCATCACATAATGACCTGCCCATAAAAATTTTTATTGTTGCTTAATGCTTACTGTATTCACCTAATCCCCTTGTATCTACAAGGAAATAAGCAACAAAACCATTTTTACAAATGCTTATCTTGTATGAAAGGAGGTAGATAGAAGGAAACAACTTTGTAATAACAGTTTAAGAATGTGTGGAGAAAGTCCTGGGAATGTAATACATGCTTTCTTTACTTTCTCTACTAACTATGATAGTTAATAAGATGCATTTCCCCCTAAATTTTATATTCAGATTTCATAGAATCAAAAGTCCTAAACCTAAAAAGGAGGCTTTACAAAAAGAGAGAGGGGAAGGGAACATGAGAAAAAGGAGGAATAGAGATACATAACAGTTTAACTCAAAACCAAACTGTATTAAAATTGTAAGTGAATTGACGACACCTTAGATTCATTTACCAAGTTTTCACTCAGAACACTTTGAAGATTTTTATCTCTACTGTCAACAAATGTCCACTAACATATGGAAACATCTTTGAAACATGAGAACAAATACTTAGGTTGTGAAACTTATGTGACATCAATCTACTAACAGTTTCATTAATTAAGCTTATCTTTCAGGAATGCCACTTCTTAAAAAGCTATACCAGGAGAAGCTTATAAATCTAAATTGCATAAATTGCTATTAAAACATAAATTTTATAGCACTAATGAAGTTCTTAACTCAAATATTTAGCACATTATATTAAAAATACTTTATTTTTAATATACCAGTATATGATGTAATACAATTTATTTTGTAAGTGATGATAAAGCCATTTATGCCAATTGTATATCTATGGTGAATAAAATGGATATTGGATATATATTTAATTAAGGATTCATTATTTTTTACTGTATCTAGTATGAAACAAAAGGGATTATAATGTAGGTGTTGAAATAAAAAATATGTTTCACAGATGCTTCAATACTTTTTAATTTGTAAATTTGGTTATCCTTAAAAAGCATTCAACAAAGTAAAACAGAAGCATGCTTCAATACGTTTTAATTTGTAAATCTGTTCACCCTTAAAAAGCATTCAACAAAGTAAACATAAGCAAATTATTACAAATTTTATTACAACTGATAAACAGCATACACCATTTATTTGGCGAGTCGATTAATTACTCTAAACAGCACTTTCTTGGGATTTTTGCCAGAACATGTTTCGAAGGACTAGTTTCCTTAATTTTCAAACAGACATCAAAGTCGGTTGAAAATGTAGGAAAGAAGTCCTTCGAAACATGTTCAGGCAAAATTCCCAAGTAAGTGTTGCTTAGTAAAATTAGGTAGCTGAAATGTTTCAAAAAGACAGTAAGAAGATTGGACAATTCTTATACAAAGTGAAAATAAATGAGTATGGACAGTAAATAGAGACAATGGTGAGCTAAACTAGAAATAATAAACTATTGTAAAATATGAGTATAACCGGTAAACACCTGTATACAGCTTAGCATAAACAAACAAATAAATAAATAGTATAATTAATAGACTCGTCAAATGAATAGCAACACTGTTTTTAAACTTCCATAAAAAGAAAAGTGAAGCATTGCAGTTAAAATTAATAACAGGACTTCTGATTGATAACAAATTATTACAGGAGTAGGACAAGGCTGTGGGCCCCTCACCTGTCCTGATAATATGAATCATATTATTAGAGAGTGGAGACAAAGACTGCACGATTATTTTTCAGAAAAAAAAAAAAAAAAAAAAAAAAAAATGCACCCACCCCCACGCACACACACACATATTGGCTTTTGCATATGATTTAGTGTTAATAGCAACTACTGAAAATACTTTACTATACTCTATTCATAATCTACATCATTGGCAAAAATTATAACATGGAAATAAATACAGAGAAAACAAAACTAATGACTTTTTGTGCAAAATACCACGTCCGCAATAAAATATGTTTAGAAAAGTGTGCGTGGATGCATGGATGGGTATGTGTGTGTGTGTGTGTGAGAGAGAGAGAATGTTTTTTCACATATCTTGGCTATAATCTAACATTCAAAGATGATGAAATAAAAAGTAAAATTGTAAAGTATTCTACAACTATGGGAATAGTCAACAGAGTAATGAAACTTTCCCTAGTTCAAAAAGTACAAGAACACACCTATAAAACACTTGCAAAATCAATATTATGTTACAGAAGTGAGGCATGGACTCTAAGATGAGATGAAAGCAATATAACAGCTTATGAAATGTGCTTTATGAGAAGAACAGTAGGATATACAAAATGGGATCATAAAAGAAATGAATGGCAGAACTTGGTTTGAAACCTGTTCTCCAGTTTATATATACATACCAGAACAGCTGGATGAGACATTTACAACACATGAGATCGCATAGAATTCCTACAACTATGCTTCCCTACTAACCACATGATAAGAGATCTCTGGGACATCCCATGAAGCGTTGACAAAAAATTGCTTCCTTTATGAGACTGTAACAGGCTATAGGTCCCAACACTTGTTTGGATGATGATCCTAATTCATCTACTCTAATTCTACAAAACATTGCACATATTCATTACAATGCATGCTACAAAGAATTATAATAATTGGCAAGTGATCATTTAGGAACATTAATTAGCAACAAATTTAAATATAAAGCATTCCCACCTTTGGTTTTAGCAATCTCCAAATCTGGTGCCATTATAATAAGCTTCAGTCGTTTTAATTGTAAATATTTCTTCACTTCTCGAAACCCAACCACATATCTGCGCTTTGCAAATGCTTTTATGGGGTCTCGCTGATAGAGGCGATCTTGAAATTTCAGTAAGTTTTCTATCAACATTTTTACTGCATTATTCAAGTCTTTGGTAAGTATATGATCACAATATCTGCAACATAAAACAAGACATAATTGTGCTTTTCTGTTAAGAGAGAACACACTATAAACTCCCAATCTGTTATGACCCAAAAATCATTCACATCCTCCTTTTCTTAACACTGATGAGAAGAATTCTATTTAAATAAAATTGTCTTCAAGTGGTGCATTCTCAAATTCTGCTCTTTTTTAGTCAGCCCAAGATTGTTATAGTAATTGGTTTACAGTCCAAGGTGCATTCACATATAAGAATTAAGGGACCTTTATAAGCGGGGATATCTAATTATTAGAACAGGAGTCTCAAAATCTATGACAAATATGAAGCATGTGGCTTATTTCAATCCCTCCAAGAGGAAAATTTTATCATTATGTGGTCATAAAATTACAAATTTATTTAATATTTTCTATGAATACTAAATTTTGGCAGATTAAATTATATTTTTTATTTGGATTATAGGTATAATAATTATGTTTAATTTAATTTTTAGTGTTTGGGCTACAATAATGAAACTGCTCATGTTCCTTTTTCAACTGAATTTGAAAAACTTCAGTTTAATGCACAATTTGGAATTTTGTTACTGATTAATTTGCTTTTTCAAGCTTCAAATCTCTGTACAACCAAAAGGAGTCATTGTAAAGTTTTGGTAGTATGTTAGTGTTTACAGAGCTTTCTGTTGTTGGGCCAATAGTTATACCATTTTGTCGGTTGTCTATTCAAACAAAAGTTGGTACTCTACCACATTGTGAGTTACTGTGATCACCTGGCTTGATTGGCAGTTACGATATTTTCTTGAATGATAAATCAAATCCAACAGGTTTCAGCACTTTCTGCACACAAAGCCTGTAGAAACAGGGATCTACATAAAGGGAAATCATTCTTTTTCTAGTATGACACTATGGTGAGTTAGTTACAAGCTTTCTTTCACAGTTTAATCTTCTTTTATAGTATTTCATCTATATAGTGTTTCTTTAAGAACCATAGAACTGCTTCATAAAGGGACAAGTGAGCTATATGAGTTGCAGAATGATCAGGAAAACTCAGATGAAAATTTACTGGCCTTGAAACAGAAGCACAGTCAGAAAAATATTAAGGGCTCCCAAATTGTTTAAAATTATTTGATATTTTGAATTAATCCTGAGTTGAAACATTTTGAAAACTTGATTTTGCATTCACAGATTAAGCTATAGTAATAAGAGTAATCAAATAAGTGAACCAATTACTCCAAGTAAAACACTTTTCTCAGATTTAAAAGTTCTACCTTTACAATCTATTTATATCTCACATGCTTTCATACATGAAAATAAAAGTACTTTTAAATTTAACAATGAATACCATTCATACAATACAAGAACATCAAAAGCAATCCATCTCCAACAACACAAATTAAGCTTGAATTCTGTTTCCTATAAAGGTGTTAATTTATATAATAAACTACCTGAGGTTATCAAAGTCTTGCAGAACAGTAGATCAAAAATGCACTCTTAAACTAAATGTTTTATTCTGTTGATAACTTCATGAATAAATTAATTTATCTATGTACTAAAATTGCTAGACTATACTACTTAGTTATTTGAATTTGTATATGGTAAATAATCCATCCACATGCTTATCCGATTTTTATATTGAACCATTGTTTATTTCATGGATCCTGTTCATCTGAGAGATGCATTTTGGCCTTGAGAAAAACTTGACGACTGCCTTCATATATATATAACTGTAATTATTCTGTTAAAATATTATTTTATTTTTTTCAAAGTCATGAATTTTTTTGTACTTCTTAAGGTGAATAAATTCTATTTTTACATTAAAATTAGTATTGAACTGCCAAGATTGCAGCAAAATATACATTGCTTAAACAAGGAGAAATCTGGACGTTAGAGAAAAGGAACACGTTATATAGATTCAAAAACTCAGACAAGTCAGCCATAGCTCATCATTTTTGATCAGAGAATCACGATATAGAACCAGAAATAACATTGGTCAAACATTTAAAACCATTCAAACTAAACATATGGGATAACATCTTTATTCATAAGCAGAAGAAATGTCATGAATTTTGAGATTCCTGCCACAGACAGGCACTAGATGGCAGCACAATACTCAGCGGAACAACAGACAACACAGAAGTAACAGTTGACAAATTAACTGAAGATAGGGAGGACATTCATTGAAACTAGTCTTAAAAGATATCTTAAAATTAAGGAGAGAGTTTTAAAGTGTTTAAAATTTTAATTCTACATTTGTTAAATGATTTCATTTAAATTCAAACTTACTCTCTAAATTTTCGGCTGTGCTGCAAAAATTTTGCAGAAAGCTGAACTGCTTCTAACACAGGTTTATTTTCTTCACTACTTTTGGGAGCTGCCTTGGAATGTAAGTTGGCATTTAATGATTTAGATTGCTGTAAATTAGAAGCATTCTCCGTGAAATGTCCATTGGATGATCTTGATATGGGTATATCTTGCAATAATTCAACTTCTATTTTTGCACCATCTGCAGCAGATGTTTTGTTTAAAGTTTCCTTCTCTACAGCTTTGCATTTTAGTTTTTCTTCCTTATGATCATGTTCTACAAAGGAAAGAGTTTGGGTATGCTGAGGGTCAATTTTAATAGATTCATTAAGCTCATTGTTGCACCATTTTACTTCTGGTGGATCTGTATTATACTTAGACTGTTCTTCTAATTCATTAAGGTGCTTTCTGATGGCTCTTGCTTCCAAAATTGCTGCTTTCAATAATGTGTATCTTTTCTTTTTTGGCCTTTCTCGTTTTTTCCCTCGTTTGCGTTCTGGGTTAGAGGAATCTAATTGATTCCCAACGTAAGGCACATTTTGTTTAGTTTTCAATCCTTTACCACCTCTGTAGCCTTTTTCAGAGCTTTTCCTTGATGAATCCTGAAAAGCAGAACCATATATTAAAAGTCATACTTTGACTGCAAAAGTTCTAATATTTAACAAGAATAAATCAATTTATTCCAATCTTTACTGCAAATCTACTTTTAGGCAATGCTGTCAAAAAGCATACAATGAAATAAATAAAATGATTATATTTTATTGGGAAGAGATTTCAATACTAGAGTCGCAAGTCTCCAATTCCAAACTTAACAAGCACTGAAGGAGATGTGCTGAACTTTAATGACAATAAGCAACTATCTTGCTTTAATGATCCTGATATATGGTGGTCTTTGTGACAGTGACGTGTTTTAACAATTGTAATTTAGTTAAGTCGATTTTGTAACACTACATCACTTACTTTTTATTTCGGAAAACATGGCTTCTGAAACATGTTTTCCGAAATAAAAAGTAAGTGATGTAGCGTTACAAAATCGACTCAACTAAATTTCAATTGCTTTAATGAATTGAAAATATAGTTTCTTAAGAAAGAAAAATATACTTAAAATAACATGTTCAATGGAAGGATATACATCAATTGACTTATTTCAGAAACGTTTTTACTGTTATAGATACCAGAATGTTTAGATTTAGGTACATGCTATTTTCTTCTAGCATCTACTAGAAAGCTACTTGAAAGATGGACAAAGAGGAAACATAAAGCATAGTAGTGAGACCTTGAAATAGATGGATGCCTATTGATACATTGCCAGAATGGGCTGACTAGCCCAATCCATGGTGTTGATATGTTAAAACATGACACGATGTTGAAAAACCAATAATAAGAAGAGTAAAATCTGGTAATTCTGACCATCTTTTTCGTCACATTTATGCACATACTTTTGAAACAGTATAATCCCTACTAATATAATAAAGGAAAAAAACTTGTGCACATTTGTATTCTGATAATTCTTTCACCATGAATGTGATGGTTATATAAGGTCTTATACTCCACAACATTTGCCATGATTTTATTAAGTGAGGAAGGTAGGACTTTCACTCTGTTTCAGAGTATACTCATATTAGAACAACTGTTTCACATGCTGCTATGCTTAAGATCCATATTTTATGGAACTCAAGCTCTAATTGTTATAAACGCATGTTAAAAAAAAACTAAAATCCTGTAATACCTAGCACTGAAAATCAATGGAGACTTTTTGATAGAGGTTTCCATTGGATGTTTGATAGTTTTAACACAATTTTCAACAGTTTGCTTCCATTGATTAGTAGTTTTACCTTTTCTAGGCAAAGGAGGTATCATATTCCAACAAAAAATTTGACATCAAGATTTTTCCTAATGTAGTGCTTTGAGGTCCCCTGAATAAAAAAAATTGAGAAACTAGTCTTGTGTACGTGTGTGCACGTGCACATGTGCTTGTAAACAGCATAGCTCAAAAACTTGATTAAATGCCAACTTGATATTTAAGTTCAGCATTTTCCAAGGACATGACAAGAATATCCCCTCATTCCAAACTATCCTTCACATGGAACCATTTTCAAAGATTTTGATTTCTCAAAAATGGCCAATATTTTTGGTTAAAATATACTATGCTTAGAATATTTTTATAAATATAGAATGTATACTTGAATTTTCTGGGAATAACCTGTGAAATTCTGTTCATTTTGGATGACTTTTGCAATACTGGAAAGCATATGAGATAGAGGAAATCTTACTATGCAAAAAATGTAGATCTTAAAAACACACAAATGTCAAATACATTCTTTTTGTGAAGCTGTTTCCAAAATATTCCTTGTTACTGATTTCATTTTGAAAATACTTATTAATTTTCAAATGGAAAATTTTCATGCATTTTTGTTTTTCCTGGTGAAGCAACAAGAATGGAAAGCCAATGCATCACAATGATTAGCTATTGAAAAACTTAGATTAATGCTTTAGCCTGTAGAAAGTGACCTAAATGAAATTCTGTATACTTTACATTTGTCACAACATTACGGTCAAAACCATGTAATATAATTAAGGCTTTGACCAAAATAGGTTTGAGAAAGTAAACCTTCATGATACAGATGGACAAGCACTGAAAGAGAAGCTTGTTCTTCTATCTCCTTCATGCCATTACAAAATTAATAATAGAATAATAATTAAAAGAAAACAATGAAAACATAAATGGTGTGTTATTTATGGATGCTCTTTAACCACTGTGATTCTCAGCGTCCCATTCTAAATTGGGCGTGAAAGACCGCTTAATTTTGCTCAGAAACCTCTCTATCAGGCTTGAGGTTCTTTTATGTGCCGTAAATCTACGACACGGGACCCACGGCTTTACTTCCCTTCCGAAGGAAGCCATGCTGAGGATTTTTACACCCAAAAAAATCCACTGTCCTCCGCCGGGTTTGAACCCGTGACCTTAGGTATAAAAGCAATGAAACTTCCCATTTGAGAAAAGTATAATTCAAAAATTTAAACCAATACCTCGGGGGATGGTTACCTCAAAATATAAATAGTAGCGAGCATAAATTGTGCATTTTTAATGTGATCTAAATTTTTTGTTTAGTAACATTTTGCCTCTCTCTTATGGTTTACCACTTATGCAAATTCATCCAGAATGCATTCAGAGCCTATTCCCAGAAAATTCAAGTAATGTATTTTAATAATCATGTAAAAATTTTCAATTTATGATATTTTAATAAAAATTGTTAAGAGCCATTTTTGAGAAAATGAAAAATTCTTCCATGTAAGTTTGTGGTGGGGGGGGGGATGTTCCTGAAAATCTTCAAGAAGCATCCTGGAAGATATTGAACTTGAATACCAAGTTTTATACTTAACCAAGTTTTCATTTTTGGATTATGCAGTTTCACAGACACAAGGAACTTTTTCTAAAAATGCTTATTTTTTTGGATTCAGGAGACTTCAAAACATGTATTTTTTGGAAATCCCAGTAACAAATTTTGGACAGAATGCAATATCTTCTCTACGTACTTAGTGGACTGTATGTGGTAGAAAAAGTAAAAGTGGAAGAGAAAATATATGCAAGCCAGTTATGAGATAGTTGAGCGACTTGTAAGTGAAGAGCTGCAAAACAAGGTTTTTAACACATTTTGCATAACAGAGTTTGTAACAAGTTAATCAGTATTTTTATTTCTCTATTCTGTAATTCAAAAAGGATATCAACTCTGATTTTATGAAGAAACTTATTTTATTTTTAATTGAAACACATGATACTTAACACCTATATCAACGTCAAATGTTTTTAGGTATACAAATTTGGATAAATGAAATAGATGGATCTATAAAACTAATGATTTACCTACTTTGGTGAATTTTTCTTTCACACAAGAGGATGTCTGTAGGACAGGAGTTTTTAACTGATTGACCTAATAGTTTGTTAAACTATGAAGCCCGGGACTTAAAAGTACTTAAGACATTTCAAGTCAGTATACGGGTATGTCTCTCAAAATAATCTGACATCTCCTCATGATTTACTGGAAAAAATGTGTGTCAGTTGGGGAACTTAATACTGTGTCAGCATGCTACCATGGTTAACTCACAGGTTGAACTAACTGGACGGAGACCACAAAATACATGGTTCAAATCCTGCTATGGCATTGACTTTTACCTATATTGGCTTTTGGAGTGAACAGAATGTGAAATATGACCACTGAAAATAGTGGTATACCTTGGTTCACATTGTTTAATGTTGGAGCTTTTGTTCCTTTCATCTATCTGCATTCTTGAAAATACTTAAAATTGTTCAGTATTTCAATTTAAAATTCTGCATCATTCAATGTACTGATGTGCACATATGCTAACCAAAAATTTCAGTAAAATGTGGATACTGCATTCTAAGTACATTAAAATGTTTTCCAAACACCTTAAAAATAGTAATGACTTCATTTTTATATCAAGCTAAATTCAAAACATTCTTGTATTGATTTAATTTAATCCTGCAGTGGGGAAGATGATTTACAATGTTTGTGTTAAAAACAATAACATTTATTAGCTACGGTTTAAAAACTATGGTAGATGCCCAACAAAATGTAGTGTGCTGGTTGCATAACTGTGTCATCTGCAGCTGTCCATTGTCACCCTACCTTGTCTCTTCAGCACTGATACACTTTATGATATTAATGCTAGAAATGCCAGGATCATATAAGTTGATATATCAGACTTTTGGGTTTGCTATAAATGAAAACACCATTATCAGCAAGGACATATCAAGGAAAATATTTTTGGGGCACACTCTTAAAAATCTGTTCTAGCTAGTGGAGGGGTAGGAGGGAGATACAGCAAAAATGAAGAGATTTACACAGCATTAATAGCCATAGATAATTTACAAATTATTTTTAAGAAATATTATTTTTCTATTGAATTCATGTTAATGGAAAGTATAAAGGCCTAGAGGAAACCAAATCCATAACTAAATGTTTAAAAATAGTCACTAAATCCTCTTTCTATAACATTATGGAAAACAATAAATTACAACAGCACTTTAAAAAGAAAGCTGAATACATACGGCTTCAAAGGCTCTTCTATAAAAATTAACTGCTTGGTGTCTGGTGTACACATTTACACAAAGGAGCAAGGCTTTAGATTTTAATAATGCTTTTTTTTTTTTTTCTTCATATAACACTGAACTTCAAAAGTAGTATACAAATATTCATAGGTGTTTTATATTATAAAAATGTAGAATTTTTTCAATAAAATTGTATTTTTTTTAAATAGAAAGCAAAATCCATTCAATTATAGTAAAATATAATACTGTCTGCAGCCAAGTGTGCCATTTTATTCTTTCTTTTGGAGTTATGTTCACAGACACTCAGATACAATAATACAAATAGTAATGCTGCAACATCAGTATACTCGCAACTTGTTTTTCTGTAATTAAAATCATTTCATATTTTTTGCAGAGTCTGGGAATGTGAGTAAGCCTATGATTATTTCTAAGATAAAAAATGTTATTTAATATGATTTGCTCCACTTATGCCGCACCCTTTAACTACAATTTTCATATTGGCTACTTTATACCTCCAGAACATACGCTTTCGGTAATGGCTTTAGCTCATGTTCAGTGTCACTGCATTTCTTCAGGATTTATACATTACACCATAGACACACACATCCATACTCTTAATTCATACTTCCAGACTCTGGAGAGGACAGGGTAAAATATGTTGGCTGCATCACCCAGATGGGCACATACACAAAATGTTCTTAAGAAGTAGTTTAAGTGGTGGGTAAAAGCTCCATGGCAATCCATATTTGAAACTATTGAAAACATTAAATTGTTCAGATATGAAAGTCGCCAGGTTGCCAAAGTTTTGACTTCTTGGGATCATAGGAGTTTTAGCTTTACAGATCCAATGGCTACACCCTGTCGTCATTCCACCGTAACTGCTTCGCTCCCATGATTTATAAAAAATATCCCTTGGCTACACTTTGCAGGTTAGGGCCCTCCTCTTTGAGCTACGCTTTGCGGCTTTGGGCCCTAAATGTTTATAACAAGCCAGTAAGTAACAACAAAATGGCTTTAATGATAGAATAACAAAAGCACCCACAGATTGAAGTAGTTCCAAGTGATTTAACCAACATATAGAAATAATGGGTGAAATCTTGGCTAAGAAAAACATAGACTCCAATGCTGGAAGTCTAAGCCAGTATTTAAAGATGGAGCCCCTTATATTTTATGTGGTATAGTCCTATACAACTGACAAAAATACTTTCTGAAAGCTATTATCATTATGCAGATGTCAAACGTACCTTAATTAGGTTATGAATATTTATTTCCAAAGGGTTTTTATGTTTGCTTTTCTTTGAAGTAATTGTGGTAGTTACTGGATTATTTTCGTTGGTACAAATTTCATTATTTTCTGGACTGCATGACAGATGATGCTCTTTGATGGATTTAGTTTTTGTTTTTTTAGTTGCTTCCTCCAAAGTTGGAAAGCTCTGCCCTGCAATATCACATTGTTGTGTATTTACAGATATACTGTGTTTATCACTCTTCAATACCATTTCAAGTAACTTATGACTTATAATCTTTACACCCTGTCCTTTTGGTTCAATTCTTTTCCTTAGAATTTCAGCCTCTCTTAGCCTTTTCTTCTCTTCTTTCAATGCAGCTCTTTTCTTAGCTTGTTTCCTACGTCTTCCATCTGATGAAGAGCAATCAACCAAATCATTATTTTCAAAGCTTATAGCAGAAATTTGGTTTGGATCACTACTCAACTGTTTTATTTCTTCATGTAAAGTTTGACCTTTCCTACCGTTATCAGAACATGAGTAATTTTCTACACGTGTTTCTAGAGAATAGTCTGGAACTAAACTGGCATCCATTTCTGGCATTTGGTGATTTGCAGTCATATTATTCCCTGAAAATTCTTTCGGACTTTTAACTGAAGTACAGCTTTGTTTGTATGTACCTACATCGTAAATTATTTTGTTTTCAGTTGTATTCTTCTTCTCATTATGAGCATTTTGTGATTTCGGCAACTCTGGCCATGAAGCATTGCTCAAAAATGCATTATCTCTTGCTTCTGCACACTCCACTGTGTTTGTTACATTTCTACCCTCCCTTGTATGAGTCCTCCTTGACCCCACAAAATTCTTATAAGTAGGCGACGACATATTTCTATTTTTCAAATATTTCGTTTGACACTTCCACCAAAAATAAGGAGAGTAAACTCTGTTTAACACAGCCTTAAACCTTCAATCACTTAACACCAGACTATCTTCATACAACTAAAACTTACACGTTACCGAATTAAATTCCCAAATTGCAATTATACGCAAAACGATGTTCTTATTTTTCATTGCCAATGTCTTAAACTTATGGTGGTTGAAATTCCCGCAATACTGTATCCAATGTTGGTATCTAAGGAAATGAAAATTTCTATCAACAGTAATTCTTTTAACCAAAGTGCGCTCAAATGAGCATTCAGAATAAAAATACAGAGTTGTGACAATTTATTTTCTTTTAAAAGTTCATTAGAGTGTGTGTCGATTTTTTTGCACTTCTTATCAACAGTATGAACACAGTACTATTCAGCCCGAATACTGGAAACTCCTTCAATTTAACATGGACTAATATAACTAGTTTCATTTGCCGGGCTTTTAGTCCGTGGTGCAGAAAGCATCGAAAAAATACTGGCGTTTCGCCAAGTTTCTTCAATGCTTTCTAAACTACGGCTTACAAGCCCGGCAAGTGAAAGTAGTTGTATTAGTTCTAGACGCCGGCCGGGAAAGCCTAAGTTTATACAATTTAACACGGGAATGGATGGAGACCACAGATATACAGAGAATAGATAGGGAATTCCCTATTCTTATGCATTGTGGTTGGTGAAGCACGATTTTGTAAAGCCGCCATATTTTGGTGCTGTACATTTGAAATGAGAGGGTGTTAAATGTTCAATTAAACAGTAAATTTAGAATGTAAGTTTACACCAGTATAATGGTCAATACGTGTGTGGTGTTTGGTTGTAGTTTCTCGAAAAGCTGAAGCATAAACAAGTAAATGTGATTTTTCGGTAGTATACTTAGTGAAATTTTTCAATACAATATTTCAATGTACTTATTTAAGTGATTTTTCGGTGGTATACTTAGTGAAATGTGTTACTTATACAGTATCAACAGAACGATTCTGTATTGTTTGTTACATTTTAGATTTCCAACTCGTTGAGAAACACCCAAATTTGGCAACCTATTCCGGTTTAAAAGAAACCTCTTGCTAATTCGCCCATTTAGCAGCTATCGCGAGAAATAATGAGTATAATTTTTCACCTATTTTGTGGGGTGTGCGATTAAACTTAATACAGTATTTCAACAAACGCCATAATTTTTTTTTTCTATTGCCAAATCTTTAGGAATTACAGTATTGCTGAAGAAGGTATTCGAAGAGTTTGTTTTTAAATTGGGATAAGTTAAAGCAATTCTTCATGTTAAATAGGAGACTGTTGTATGTTTTGGTGGCACGATGTAATATACTTTTTATTTCATATTTGGAAGAGTTAACGATTATAGGCTACACAATAAAATTGTTCATATTATCTTTCATTTAATTCATTTAGGCCTGCATTAGTGGGAAGAGAATGAACTGCAACAACTGTATCTACGCTTTGAAGCTCATTTTTAACCATTCATATGTCTAGCGGTTCTGCCGAATAAAATTAGATACTAACACCATTCTTTTGAGCCGAAAATACGAATATGAGCTGTGATGACTTTGGGGGCGAAGAGAGTAAAGGGAGCTCTTCAACCTCTTTGCGCAAAAAATTAAAAAGCAACGCAATTAATATTTATTTGAAAATGTTCAGCCTTGCTGTTTCAGAGGCTGAGCTGATTTAATGTTTTATCTCTGCAGTGTGCATTGCTTCACTTGTTTTTGCCTAGTCAACGATAGGGTGACTGGCGACTTTTAAGTCAGACATAGCGACCGATACACGAGAGAGTGAGGTGAGAGGAAGTGAATGCTTTATCTTTCTCTATACCTGTTTACCCTATGGCAACGTGACGTCAACCATTTTTTTTTTCTGCTTGCATTGTTAAACTTGATAGCTAAGCATGGAAGAAATATTCGCCGCGGTGTTAGGATGGTGTAATCACTCCTATGATTTCTTTACTTGCACTGCATGGGGGGGGGGGGGCATGCGAGGAATATATAACTCACACTGTCTTGCGTTCCTTGATAATGAGGTGTACGAATGGCGTGTGGATGTCATTTGTGTGTTTTCGAAATGAATCCAATTAATGCCTTAGTTTGCAATATACTTGAAACACCGTTCTCTAGGTGGAAAGATGACAATAAATCTTTGTGTGAAAAAGTACGGAAAATGCTATAATGTTAATTTAAAAATATCTTGGTTTTCCGCATTTTCGTGGTTGTGCAGTAGCTTCAATTTAGAAATATTGTTTTGTTGGCCCTGCTTACTTTTTAACTCTAATCATAAAATGTGAAAAGGAAGGATTTTTGGATTTTAAGGACGTTACGCGAGTTCTAAATAAACACAAAAATTCCGCTCAACACCTAAAATGTAAACTGCAATTGAACAGTTGCTTAAAGAATAGAATTTTTCGAAATTTTGGATTCCATTTTGGTGGAAACAAAAGTAAGGTTTCAGGATTGTGACAACTTACAATTTCTTACCCTTGTGAATACCGCAACATTTGAAAGTTACCCTAAAGATTTTCCTTCTTCAGCCCTCGAAAACTTACGATTGCATTCAAATATATGTCAAAGAATTGGTCGTTTAAAGAACAGACTATGTCTTTTGTATGTTGATGAGGTGTAGGTCTGTTACTATAGTGAAGTGCTTTAAATTGTGCCAAGAAAATAAGGATATCTGAGGAAACATGCAAGCTATTAATTTAGTTTTAACAATTCCATCCACAAATGTATCAGCGGAAAGAAATGTTTGGCATCATTGGCGAACATCTCTATTCAGGAGCCTTTTTCATATAATGTTTAATGTCTTCTTTTACTACTATGGCAGCGCAGGGGATGACACTGATACATGGAAAGAAGACGGAGCACCGGTGGAATGCGACAGCGGGGTAAACTGAAGAAAACGCGCCGTTGCACCGCTTTGTCCACCACAAATCACACATGCGGTTGCTTAGAATCGAACCCAGGCCACCTTGGCGAAGAAGAATGGGCTTTTGTAAGCGCTTATAGGACCGACCATTTTATGAGGACATCACGGACAAGTTTACTGCACTCAAAGAAAGGAGGATTGACTTAATATACAAGAAATAAAATAGGCGAGACTTGCATGATAATTACTGTTTAGCCAAATTATGTTTAAATGTGTGTATCATTGTTTATTAAAGTCTGCAGCCCTTCACCTACTTTTTACTTTCTCTAGCCCCGTATGAACAATATACATAGGGATAGAGAAGTATTGTATTCCACCCAAAAATTCGATACCGAGATTTCACCGGAAATATATGTTTTAGGGTCCCCTGTACAAAAAAAAAAAAAAAAAAAAAAAAAAAAGCATTTTCACAAAAAGGCCCGTGTGCGTGCGTGCGTGTGTCCATGTACACGATGACTCAAAAACGAGAAGTCGGTAAAGCACCAAACTTGGTATTTAAGCTTAGTATCTTCCAGGGATGCGACACGAAGATTTTGAGAAAAATCCTTCCACCCCAAACTACCCTTTACATGGAACTTTTTTCGAAAATTTTGTTTTTCTTAAAAATGACTAACAATTTTGAATTAAAATATCGTATATTAAAGATATTTAGCCGACAAATAATATATACATCTTGAATTTTCTGGGAATTGCTTCTAAAGACCTGCTTATTCTGGATGCATTTTGCTTAATTTGGCATAACTAGTAAACCGTAAGAGATAGACAAAAATTTGTTATACAAAAAATGTAGGTCTTGTTAAAATACGCAAGTTATGTCATACACATTTTTTTTCGTGCAGCTTACAGTTTTCGAGGTATTCAGTGTTATTAGTTTCAGTTGTGAAGTACTTATACTTTTCTCAGACGTGAGTGTGCGGTTTTCTGTTTTACTCCTGGCCAAGAAAAGAAGGGATTTGTAATGGCAATCGCATAACGACAGCTTTTAAAACATTTGACTATGGCTTTAGCCTAGTGTATTCCCTTATTTTTTCCTACTTATAAGGAACTAAGTAATAAGAACATTCTGCTAATGAATACAATTACCAAGGTGCAGAAAGAAGAATCTTATGTATGAAGTTTGCAGAACAGCTAGAGAAAGTCATGTGAGTGTAACACATAAGATTTTTAAGGCATGAACCGTCACCCATACAATGACATATTGCTTATTACGGAGAAAGGTAGCTTTTTATGCAGAGGCAATTCGGCTGATGTTCGCTAATCTTTAGTGATAGCAGTATGAATATTAGTAATATTTAAATAACCTATCGGAATTTTATAGTCCAATGCAATGTATAAATGAAACAGAAACAAAGCTCATACATTAACGCTAGAGCGTGCGTGCTCTTTAACGTTACAGGAGCGGGCTTGCAGTGTATTTTACACACAGTGCAGATAAATGGCTACTTTCGACTATTCCTTTACATTTAATTGCACTAATCTACATTACATCATTTATGGATTACAAGGAGCATTAGTCTTATGCTTAACAGTATTTACATAAGGTTATAAATGCTATTTAGTAATATTGCATTCATTTACGTGCAGTCTAGTCCTCTTCGATCTCAGGTGAACGCACACATTTTCCTCAGAGAACTTGTTTTAGAATGCTTTTTGCAAACAAAATCACAACATGAACATTTTTTTTTTTTGCAGCTTAACGTCCTTTAACCTGGATGGTCATATCAGACGATGAATGAAATTGGTGAAATGATGCTCATATGATCTCGGGATCTATGTAGCTTAAAGTTACTCGACATTCATCTTCATAAGGGAAAACCCTGAAGAAAACCTTATCCGGGTAACTCACCCAAAACGAGGTTCTAACTCGCGACCTATTGAATGTGGCAGACACGCTACCACCACACTACCCAGGCGGGCTTATTGTTGTACAGCTATTGTCTTTCAATGTATTCCACATCTACTCTTCTTCCTCGGCTGCTCTTGAACTTTGTAATGGCGCACATAAAGTTAACATCAGCTGTCAGATTTGGATCGCCGATCTTTCGATAAGACATGGTTTCATGTTGAAATGAAAGGCTCTTTAGAAAACCTTGACGTGGATGTTTCTCATTCTTTTCATTTACTTGAAACAACACCTGTGCATTGACACCAGCCACGTTCAGCATACAATAGTGCCATTGTCCTTCATTTGGTCACCAGTATCATGTTATACTCTAGTATTATGCGAGGTTTCTTTGTGTCTTTATTGTGCATTGTGGAGATTAGTACAACAGATGCTTCTTTTCAGTACATACAATACCAGGATAGTGTCTTTCTGGAATCCAAAATTGCCAATTTCCCTGTCCTTGTTGGGCAAAAGCTCTGCCGAATTTCTTTCTTATCCATTCTCAGAGTTCCTATACAAGTGATTTTGTTTTGCAGTACAGACACAGCCAGCAGATAGCTGGTATACCAGTTATCTATTGTCAAATTTCTATATTCTATATATTTCATATGCCTCAGAATGCTTCTAGTTTTTCATCAATAGCAACAAATTCTCCAAGATTGCAACTTTTCATGCAGATTTTCACAAATGTATCCAGAAAGCTCCTAACCTACGTTTTACGTCTCATGTCCTTTTTATCATCTCTTCCTGAGAAGCTGGAAATTAAAATGTACAATTTCATCTATCATATCAATACTGATGATTGTATAGAATGATTCTATTTCCTCTACAATACCTCATGCCACCCTTTTTGGGCCTGGGATCTTGACAATATTTTTTGCTGGCACATGGGATGTTGTTTTATGCAATTAGTTTTCTCCATTTTGTTTGTTTGTCCCTACCAATAAAACTATCATCTTCACTATTAATGGCAAACACTATTTCATCATTCTCAATTTCAGAGTCACTGTCATGACCACTCTGTATTATTTCTTCACCCTCTCTGTCACAAAACAAATCATCAGAATTCCTGCAGCAAGCATCTCTAAAAGAGTGTGATATAGTTCCTCCTGCCAAATATTTCTTGGCCCTAAAATTAGAAACGCAAACTATTGGCTGCACTATTTAAGTACATATAACAATGCATGGCTCTAAAACGTAGAATTTTTCAACAGTTAGTATAGAAGTACAAGAAAAAACAAGGTTGACCATTACTTACATGACTGGGTATGCAGTGTATACGATACACCAAAGCTGCAGTTTTAGGAATAACCTCATGTTGCTCTTGACCTGTTGCTGCTACAATCACTCTAAACAATAACTAGAAAGGTATCAACAATATAGTTCTGTTAAGATATGGTATTGTTTCAGTAAAGGGCAAAATGTAAGTGCACCCCTATAGGTTTAATATTATCGGTTATAGAGAATGAGAAATTTAATAAATGATATGGAAAATGCACTCTGAAACTACACAACTATCATAAAGACTGCAGAGAAACAAGAGGAAAGAAAAATCTAGATGCTTTCACACCCAGGATTTGAAACAATTTTCTCATCGTGAGTGTCAGCATGTTACCCCTACACCACCAAGTCCTCTTTACTTCCACCGTTAGGCTATTACTCAAGCACTTCTCTTCCCACTCTGTTATTTTGCTATATAGGTTCTACATTTAGTAGTAAAAGTGGTATGATTATGATTTTCCACACCCAACAGGATCAAACCAGTAACATTTAGCTAAACCCAGATTTCTGTAATTCTATAGTTACCCATCTTATGTTCCAATAATAACTTAAGACAATATCATTCAAGTCTTTATCAAAGGCAACTAGTTATCAATGCATAATGCTGGTTATTACCAATTGTATGAGGAAGCCTTTGTCATTAATCAAATGCTTACTAATACACTAGGCACATTCAAGATAGTGGAAACAGTGTTGAGCAAGATTCCATCTCCAACCTCTCATACCTATAAAAATGGAGCTAACAGTGTAGGTCTCTGCTAGTTCACAATTATACCTACATCACATATCCCTGTGGTACAATAGTAGCAGATCTAAACATTGATATCAGTTCCATTCAATTTTAAATTGTGTATCTCTATATTCACTTAGAACAAGTATGTACGGTTAAGCTGAGGACTTTGATTTCCATCCATATCACCTGTTTGCTTGTACAAATTAGTAAGTATGATTTCTTTGTAACATGGTACCAGTGAAACAAATAATATTACTCCCATCTGTACACCGTTATCATATACTTCATAATTGTGAATGTTCTGTTTCTATTGTTTTGGGACAAAATACAGTATACAAAAAGGAGGCCATAGTTCTCAGTTCATACACACATGGAAAGCTAAGAGGTTTGCTAGAACGAGATATCAGACTCATTCTGCAACATGGAACAAAGCTTTAAACTATGAAAAACTGATCCTCTTTACACTTAATACTGAGGGTTGTTTGAATAATTTTGTCAAAGAAATTAAACAGGTTTTCAATCCAACTCCCTCCCCACCCTGTCCCTTCAATATCTCCCTGCAACTCTATACTCTTTAAGATAAAAGGTGGTTCAATAAGTACCCTATTAAGAATGAAGACACCAGATTTTTAAACTACAATTATTAATATTCATTTTAGGGATATACACTTTTCCAAAGTTCCTGAATTCTTTCAACTCCTGAAAAAAAAAAAAAAAAAAGAAAAAGAAATAAAGAAAAGAACATATGCCACTGTCTGACAATTACCTCTTCATTGATCTAATTTTTTTCCTGCATCTCTTTCATGTTTGATAACTAGAAGAAATCACAGGGAACCAGAACAAGCAAATATGAGGGAGGGGGGTAGGGGTGTGGAAACTATTTATGCAGTTTGGCAATAACAACTCTGGTGCTTTGTCATAGTGAAACAACACTTTCTTCTTTGCCAAATGGGGTCATATCCTTCATCTTCTTGCATAATCAAGCCAATAACCTACAGCAGTATTGTCCAGTAATTGTTTCTTTATCTAAGAAGTCAATGAATATGACACCCTTTGTATCCCAAAACATTGTCACTATCAGTTTTCTGCTGATGGGATACCTTTGCCTTCTTTGGAACAGTTTCACAGGAAGTAATCCCTGGTTTTGATTGTTGCTTGGTTTCTGGAGTATAATGATAAATCCAGGTCTCGATGGATGATAACAAACTGAAGCTGCAGTTGCTTGTTGGCCACTGTGAACAATCGTGATACCCATCGAGCTGATATTTTCTTCTCAAACTTATCATGCAAAATATGAATTGCTGTTCCCGTGGATATACCTATTGCCTCCATCATTTCACGAACTTAGTTTGATGATTAGCAAGAATTATCTTGTGTACTTTTTCAATGATGTCTTCAGTAACCACTTTTGCCAGGCATCCTGGGTTCTTATTCAAAAATGAATTTTCAATCTTGTTTAAAGTACATTCCCACACATTTTAAAAATTTTATTTCGATATGTGGATTATATTTTTGCTTTAGTACCAAGAAAACTTACACAAGATGCACTCAAACTTCTCAATATACAAGAAAAAAACCATAGAATTCTTCATAGAAAGAGAAAATAATGGCTACCTTCCATTCCTTGATCTCAAATTAATAAGGAACAGAAACAAGATAGTTTGTAATACACTGAAAAACTATACAACTAACAACTACATAAAAAAGAACAGTTTTAACCCCATATCACACCAATATGTAGTGTTTCAACAGCTTAGCATTCAGATTGGTCAACATCCCTCTGAATACCAATGAATATCAAACAGAGTAGGAAAATATTTTAAACACAACAATAACCAACAGTTCTGATACTTCCACCATCATAAAGAAGATCAAGAAATACAAAAAGCAAAAATACATTAAAGACATAACTAACCTGGGAACAAAGAAAAAACCGAAGAAATATTATAAATTTGCTTAAAACCCACACTTCACAACAAATTTTGCAAAATTTTTAATAAATTTAACATAAAAATAGCTCCAGTCAACAGATATAGCATAAAAAATCTCTTAAGATCCACATTGAAGGACAAAAAAATCAGGAATATATTCTATAGATTGATTGTTTGGGGTGCAATTCAAAATATATTGGTAAATACCAAATGAAATTTGGAAACGCGTAGCAAGGAACACAAAAGAACTATAAAGCTTAAACAATCTGACAAATCTGCAATTGCACACCATTTTTGGCAACACAACCATGAAATTAACCCATGAAATTAAATCCATTTGAGTTAACAGCGTGGGAAAAGTTTTTTACTAAAACACCACTATATTTTAAACTTCCCCCCATGGATTGCTTATTCAACCTTTCCACCAGATGACAGCATAAACAGTAAGACAGCACCAACAGCAAAAGTTTCTGGCAATAGTGGTTCAAGAGTCAAGGATGCGGGCAAAGGCTCCGCAAAACCTTGTCCTACCCAATATATAAGTGAAGTGTGTGTAAATTTAACCATTATATTAATTAGATATGCCTTCACTATAAGTAGCTTCATAATTTACATTACTTGTACGTTTGAAGTTGTTGAATCAATATTTAACTGTCATAGATGGTGAGAGGTCCCCATTTATCAGCTTCCAAGTTCTCTTATCCAAAAGTAAAAAGTGAATCGTTGCATGATACCATACTTTTTCCATTTTGGCAAAAACATATTTAATGACACCTACCAAATCCAAACTAACCTATAAATCAGTAACAAATTTCTTTTGGTGAAATTTAAAAAATGACGGTACATGCTGGTAACACCAACTTGCCTTACCAATACCATGTTTTTCAAACACAGGTAGTTATTGAACCAATTTTCCCAACTCTGCCTGCAAAATAAAAATCTGTGTGACCTATGAATTCTGCACCTGCTAAAAATATCTTCCAACAAATTAACCATTTCTTCAAATTTGCAAAGAGGAAAACCCTCCATGGTGTAATGGTTACCATGCTAACTTCATATACACAAGGTTGCAGGTTCAAACCTGGCGGATTTTTTCAGGCGTAAAAATCCTCAATATGGCTTCCTTCGGAAGGGAGGTAAAGCTGTTGGTCCCGTGTCGTAGATTTACAGCACGTAAAAGAACCTCAAGCCTGATAGAGAGGCCTCTGAGCAAAATTACGAGGTCTTTCATGCCCAATATAGAATGGGATGCTGAGAACCACAGCAGTTAAAGAGCGTTCATAAATAACATGCCATTTCCATTTGAGAAAACTTCTTGGGAGCCTATCTGTGGATAAGGTGCAGGTGGTAGTATTTCAAACCAAAGATCATGCAACTTTGTGGTCGCATTTAAAGTGTGGGCTGGTGCTGGAAGATCCATTAAATCATACCTAGGTCACTTTGTACAAGAGTTTTCCCATGCAAAATAGTTACAGGGTTTGTTAATGGTTGATCAGAAGAGCATTAGAATTAACATTTTGCGGGAGTGCTTGGATGAGTTCAGTCACAAGTCAGCTGTTTTTGAGATGTTACATCACTGTTGATGAACTCTGGATTCATCACAGGCCAGAAAGAAACTATAGTCCAAGCAGTAGGTGTAAAAATGCTTCAAAGAAGGGCTAGACTACCTGAAAAAGAGCAGAACCATCAAAGAGAGTGTAATGACACTTTGTTGGGCCACTTGAAGGAAGCTATGAAATTCATCCATGTGATATCCTGCCTCTGAGAACCAATTTGAAACCTTTCAACATGTATGTACAGGCTGATTATCCTGTATGAATTCAGCAATTCCATCAGGATATCTAATCCTCAAAGAAGGAATCAAAATATTCTCTAGTATTTACAGTGTATTGCACATTGTTCTGTGTTTCATCAAGGTGCCAAGGAGCCTAGATGATCCCAGCCCCAACAAGATACACATACACAACCATGATGCATTATATTGGGAGCCCTTTAGACAGTAGACAATCACCTTACCTTTACATATGGAAGAAAATGTTGCCTTGTCTGATATGATATTCCAATCGCAGTAGGCATTTTCTTCTGCAAACATGAGACAAAACCATCTGTAGTTGCTTTATGTTGACTTGAAGTGCTGTATCATTTACACGTTATAGCACTGCTTGAGCTGATTCAGGGGATTGTGAATGAGCCTTCATTTCAGAAGCAGTTTGGAAAGGATTCCACTTTACTACTACAATTAAAGCTGCATCTATTTCAGGAGTGGACACATATCTTACTCCTAAACCAGGATGACAGTGTTTAACCTCTTCCCTGGATAATCTCATCTACCTGTGCACTGTAGTTGCATGAATCCAATACACGCTGCAGCTTCACGAACAAAAAAATTGCTACATTGACCAGCACAAGAAGTCTACTTCTACTTCTTTGCCTATGTCTTTGAGCGCACATTCCACCACTGTCATTATGATTCATTGAAAGTGAACCTATTTGGGGCAGATGCATTTGCAAACCATTCTACACATCATGTGGTTTCATGTGCAGCATATTATACTTAAAGTAAACCCTTAAAGAAGCATTATAATAACTATTCTATTATTAACTTTATAGGTCATATATGAAGTGCAGTATATGGAAAATAAGTAGCCCCACTTTGTTTATTTAACATTATTAAGAGAAAAAAACAAAGCTTGCTACATGTGAAAATTGAACCTGTGACCTTCACCACAGAAGTGACCAATGATTTGTCACAGCACTGCAGTGAAGATACGAAGAAGGTAACATGTTTAGTAATGTCATACAACAACCAGCCGCAGAGATTACGCAACTAATGCGCATGGTGTAAACAAGGCACCGTGCTGTGTAAAGATGACAAATCTGGCACTCAAGACATCATTCTCTCTTTTTTGTTTTGTTTACAGGTGTACATTATTCAAGAAGGAATAAGCAATCAATAATCCTATGATGAATTCATTTATGCTAATAATATTACTGATCTCCTGCAGCACTATACTCTTAAAGAGTATTAGTTAATATTAGTCCTGTAATAACTTTCAAACATGTGTTACCATTGGTGAAAAAAGATACAAACATCTGGATAAACTGACAGACTGGATAGCCAGAGCTGTTTAAGGAACATACTTGAGAACAAAAAGTCTGTAGTTCAATTATCATTTTGTGTATCACCAGTAATGAGTATGGAGTAAACAACAGATATTAACACTACTACAAACAGGGATGATGATGACTTAACACTTTATACCACCAAATTTTAATTGCAAAACTATGCCATGGTTGACATATAGGAAGGCCTTTGCCAAACTGCAAATAACTCTATTTGTATGCCTCTTGTTAAACATGTCATAAATATTTACTTTGTAAGAGAGTATACAGCATTTTTTTTTTTGAAATGATCATTTCTATAACTTAGTCATACTTAAATAAACCACACTGATAAATATAATTTTTGGCAGACACAAACACTTGTTCCTTTTGTTTAAATTGGGATGTTTTTGGAGGGGGGGGAGTTAAACAGAGTTGCAAGACCAATCTTGACCATAATAAGACTTTTCTTTTAATTCTTATATTCTGTGAGGAGTTGTCATACAGAGAAACTTGAATAAATTAAAATAAAAATGAAATCAGGGGTAAGTAACAAATTACCACAAAGATAAAACACTTATTTTATTGCTTATTTAAGAAGCAGAATTCACTGTAATTACAGCTGCCACATTTCATTTGGTACATTCAGTATTGCAGTAATGATGGACTTTCAGATGAATAGTTCAATTAATGTTTGCTCACCTGCTGAGATTCACTCATACCTACAATTGACGTTCAACATAAAATCACAAAAATGATGTAAAAAGAAGTGACATATTTTATGTAAGCTTTTACACAATTTATTTACATTCATCATTATTCCAATTACACATAAATTATTTAAAATGACTTCTTGTTGCGTTGTGGAAGAATAGAGTCTTTGGCATAGTTGAAAAAAGAAAGCAAACCATACTTCTTTCCTTTCCTTGAGAAGTAATTTGACACCACATCATTATCATCTGTAACACATTTTAAGTATATTGTAAACATTTATGAAGCAGTAAATACAAAGGTGCACATAGGTAAATTCAGGGGTTTTTTTTCTGGGGGAATGCCAAAATCTGTTATAGGAATTTCTTTCTACACTTGCAGAATAAAAAGTTCAATGTAGAATTGTTACTTAAGAATATTGATGCCTGCATTAAAATATTTTTCATTCCAATTGTTTAAAGTGGACAACAATGTGAGATATTGCATATATATAATTTGGCACATCTTGAAAACAGTATTTATCAAATGAGAGTATTCTACCAAATTAACTTTATTGTCATTCTTGAAAGGCTTCCATGCCAATAAATTCATTTAAGATCCTTATCCATAAAGATTGTTGTTG
This sequence comes from Hymenopus coronatus, assembly GCA_030762935.1. Taxonomy (NCBI): domain Eukaryota; kingdom Metazoa; phylum Arthropoda; class Insecta; order Mantodea; family Hymenopodidae; genus Hymenopus; species Hymenopus coronatus. The sequence continues at coordinate 48,030,281 of CM060895.1, forward strand.
AAACCCTCTTTGATCCAACAAAGTATGTGAAAACATAACTGCATCAAGGACTTATGTTGCCATAAGCAACATCTGGAAACAAACTGAGAAGGATGACATGCCTAAAATTTGGTAGTTGCTTTAGATTTGATGCAAGCAGTAATTCATGTAGGTTTTGTTGTTTTAATGAATTCTAGGATTTGTATATTTATTTCCCTCTTTGAGTTCTGGCACTTCTTTCCAGAAAAAAAGACCTGTGTACATTAAAATGTGTAACTCCTTGCCAATAGAAGCAGTGTTTAGATATGAACATAACCATTTAAGTGTAGATGATAACAATGTAAGAATTATGCAAAATAGGTATATTATTTGTAATTTTAACTATTGTGCCTTTAAAAGCATCATACAGTGAAGAGCCAGTCTAGGAAGTAGGTTGATGACATAAAGGAAAGAATTCAGTAATGAATATATTCATTTGTACCTGCAACACATTCCAGTATTACAGCTTCTCTGCTTTGGCATGCTTCAAGAACATTTTATCATGTAATTTCTTGGCAGTGAAGGTACAAAACTTATTGAAATTCACCAGTGAATGAAGGTCCAGATGCATGTTTATCACTGCATCAAGGACAGAAATTGAATGGAAGTTCAGAAACGACATGAGTTCTGTGAAAAATGCTCTCTGCCCAGGTCAGGCACACCATTTGTTACATCAGAATCTATTGCAGCTGTTGAAGCCATTTGCCATGTTAAATAACCATGAGACTTGATGAGATAGCCAAAAATCTGAATATTAATGATGGCTTCATTAAAAGAATCACTATCAATCCAAAGGAGATTAAGTAAGGAATGGCACATTTGTGTGCTTTAGGATTGTATATGTAGTCCTGACCAGTTTAACGCAAAGATTAGTACACATTCCCATGGAGAATAGTGAATGCCAAAAAGAATACCATCAGACACTCCAAATAGCTACCAACAATGGCTTCCAAAAAAGTGCAATAGACAAAAAAATGTACAAATACAAAAAACTAAACTGCATAAAACACACACACCCACCTTATAGAATCTCTGTGACCAACCTCAGCTCACAAAATTCACCATCATCCTTGGGCACAACAAAATTCAGAAAATCTTCTATAATTATAACATCACCTCAGCTCCAAACAACCACAAAGCATTCAGAAACTGCTATGCAAAAAATTAAGAAATCCTATCCCAGCAAACAAAACACTGGGAATTTATGAAATTAAATGCTCTGACTATAATCTAGATTACATAGGAAGAACAAAAAGAAGTTTGGAAACAAGATTTAAGGAACACATGAGAAACCTAAAATATAAATAAACACAAAATCAGCAGTTGCCTATCATTTTTTGACGTCAGGACACAAAATCACACCTAACATAAAACTGTTAAAACCAGGTATAAACCCTCAAGATTAGATGTCTGGGAGAAAATCTAATTCATGAAGAAAAAGAGCCAAATAATGAATTTTGATTTACCACCATATAGCAACTTTGGAAGTTCACCAGATGCCTCCACAAGTGATTCACCACCACCCTCATCGTTGATGCCAACGAAACAAGATTTAGTCGGAATTAAGGATTGAAAATGGGAACAAGTGCTCACAGTAAGCAATTACTAAATGATGTTTGTGTTACAAAAATCGACTCAAATTCATTTAATTTCAATCACATCACTGCTACAAGCTTCTTCGCATATTTGCAAAATTTCCAAATACAATTACAAATTTATCCGGACACTAGTTAGTATTATATAATATACAGTTAAGTTATATTCACATGAATTTTCTACCCTTTCTTCAACAAACTTTCAAGTTGTTATTATTATATTCATAATGTTAAAACACTTAAATAATAATAATTTACTGTTAAAACCAGCTGAAAGATTGACATGGCAGGATTTGAACACAGTTCTCCTGCTCTCCATGTGGTTGCTACAACTGAGTTACTGTGACAACATACTGGTATGACATTCAATCTACCACCTGATACATGTTTTTTAATCTAGTCTCTCTTGGGAGAAGATCTTAATGGTGACTTACATATCATAAGTACTTAGTAACTGGGTATTATTAGCATAGTTATGCCAACTATTAACTGGACAATTTTTATTATTATATTTGCTATGTTGTTGCATTAACATCTTACCTTACTATTAGAGCCAGCTGAAAAATTCAATGCCACAGCTAGCATTTGAACACAGTTCTCCTGCTCCCTGTGCACTGAGCTACTGTGACAACATGTTAGTATGATATTCAATCCTTCAACTGGTTCATGATTTTTCATCTCATCAACCCAACAGTATGTTAGATATTTAATATAACATTACAAATATAATAATAAAAATCTGATGTGCTCCATTCACATGACTTTCTCTATCTCTCTGTAACAAATTATTGTTAATAAGCTTATTCTTCTATCTACTTCATGTTAATCGGAATAAACATTAGCAGAAACAGTTTTATTACTTAGTTCCTTATAGGTAGAAGGGAAATAAGGGGATACACTAGGCTAAACACACACTCAAATGCTTTAAAATGTAGTTGCTATGGTATACAAATTGATTCTTTGCATGGTCAGGTGTTGGTTGACAAATTCCTGTATGAGAAAAGTATTAAGTATTTTAAAACTGAAATCAACAACAAGGAATATCTTAAAAATGGTCAACTCTAGGAAAAAAATGCATAAAACATAAATTGTATTTTAATGAGCTCTACATTTTTGTATAGTAAGTTTTTGTCTATCTCTTATGGTTTACCAGTTATGCAAAATTCCGCAAAATTCATTCAGAATAAAGATATCTTCAGAGACTGTTCCCAGAAAATTTAAGATATACATTTTATTTGTCATGTAAATGTCTTTAATATATGATATTTTAATCAAAATTATTAGAGCCATTTTTGAGAAAATCAAAATGTTCAAACATTTTTCCATGTAAAGGGTAATTCAAGGATTTTCTTGAAAATCTTTGTGTCACATCCTTGAAGATACTGAACTTAAATACCCAGTTTGGTATTTAACACACTTTTCGTTTCTGAGCTATGCTGTTCACAGACACATAAATACACCTTTTTCTAGAAATGCTATTTTTGGATTCAGGAGGTCCCAAAACATGCATTTCTGGAGAAATCTCAGTATCTAATTTTTGGGTGCAATACAATACCTTCTCTATACACAGTATGTGTAGAGAAAGCAAAAATCTGATTAACATGACTTTATCTATTTGTACTGCAAACAAATGAGTACAAAAGATAATTCTTATCTATGTAATGCTAATCAAGATAAACATTATCAGAAATGATCTTATTACTTAGTTCCTTATAAATAGAAGAGGAATAAGGGATTACACTATGATAAAGAAATGGTCAAATCTTTTAAAAGCTATGGCTATACGATTGACATTGAAATCCGGTTCTCTTACCATGGCCATGAAAAAATAAAATAAAAGAGATATGAAAAGGACGAGGATTTCTGTTTGAGAAAGTTTAAGTATTTTAAACTTAAACGAATAGTAGGGAATATCTCTAAAAAGAATGACTAAATTGTGTATTTTAACGAATCTACATTTTTGTGCAGTAAGTTTTTGTCTATTTCTTATACTTTACCAGTTATGAAAAATGCATTAAAAATGGAGAGGACTTCAGGGGCTATTCTCAAGAAATTAAGCATATGCATTTTATTTGCCATGTTAAGATCTTTAATATGCAGCATTTTAATCAAAACACAGGCATTTTTTAGAAAATTGAACATTTTGAAAAACGTTCCATGTGAAGGGTAGTTTGGGGAGCGGGGATTTTCGCACACACACTGATACTTTTATATATTTTTTTTGGATTCAGGGGTCTTCAAAACATGTATTATTGGTGAAATCTCGGAAATAACTATTTGGATGGAACATAATACCTTTTTACCTACTTATGTACATAAGGCTAAAGAAAGTAAAAATTGCCCAATAAATAGTTGGCACGACTATGTTAATCTGAAAATATAACCAGACAGGTATTGGTATGAAACCCAAAAGAAAAAAGATTCACCAAGGGAAACTTAGAGGTGAACAGTCTAAATGGAATTAAGAGCAAAGAATAAATCATGGAAAGAGATGCAACTCTTATCAAGGAATGGAGTTTGATGCAGAGAATTTGTTGCGGCCACATGTTCCACTTAGGAATTGAATTAGACAACTATGTTAATACCCAGAATACTAATAATACTGTAATTAAGGCGTACTCTGAAGACAGACATGCTGGCAGATTGACTGGGTAAAGAAAAACATGAATCATTTGAGGGATGGAATGTCATACCAGCATGTTGTTACAGTACCTAAACAGAAGTGCATGGAGAGTGGGAGAATTATGTTCACACACTGGCTGTGGCATTGAATTTTTCAGCTGGTTCTAGCAATAAAACTTCTGAAGTTTATTTTTCTATCTACTTCATGTTAATTGAGATCAACATTTGTAAAAAAAGCAGTTTTATTACAAAATTCCTTTAAGTTGCAACTAAAAAAAGGAATACATAGGCTTAAACTGTAGTTGAATCTTTTAAGAGCAGGTGACAATGCTATTCATTTAAAATTCTCTTGCGTGGACAGGGGAGAAAAATATGAATAAAATTGTGTCTTTGTCTTACAATTTACAAACTATGCAGAAGACATCCAGAATGAAATGTGCTCTACTAGCTATTTACATTTCACTTGTCATGAAAATATCTTAAATGTATTGTATTTTAGTCAAAATCATTTGAGCCTTTTTTGAGGAAATCAAAATGTTTGAAATAAAGGGAGTTTTGGGTGGGAGGGATTTTGTTGCAAATCTTTGTCACATCCTTGGAAGATACTGAACTTAAATACCAACTTTGGTAGTTAATTAGCAGACTATTTGTTATGAGTTATGCCATTCACACACAGACGGACCTGCAAAAAGTGATGTTGCCTTTCTTTTTTTTTTCAGGGATCTCCAAATATATTTCCAGCAAAATCTTGACATGAAATTTTGGGTGGAATACCCAAATATAGCATAGTATACAACTACTCTATATGTAGTAGACACAGTAAAAATTATATACCTAAGGCTATTCATTGATATATTTTGACTCTTCCTTAGTCATAATTTAGTCTCATTTATGCTTAATAAAGTAAAAGCTATTTTACCTAAGATAGGCAGCAGTTTATATTTCAATTCTTACTTTTATCCACATATGGAATATTTGGCAAGATACTTATGTAGTAAAGGTTACTTGTTAAACTTACCTAGCAGAGGCTGTGTTTCTGCTACAGTTGGTAAAATATTTTCATTTGCAGACAGAGACACAAACAATGCAAATGGCACAAGCCACATACAAAGCGTGAAGTATGATATTACCTAAAAAAAAAAAAAAGAAAAGAGCATATAAACATCAAACTTAGAATGTCCAAAACTATGTGTAGATTAATAGCAAGTAATGGAAGCAGTAAGTTTATGTGGGTATTAGGGTCCGCTCACAATGAAAATTAAGCACTAACATATTCACAAATACTTCATTATACAGTGTGTCCCAGAATTCAACTGCACAAACTGGCAAGATTGTACAGGGGTCTAAGATAAATAGTTTGAGATAGGGAACCTATGGTTCTAAATTTTTTTTGTTGTAGCTTAATATCCTTTAACCTGGTTGGTCATATCGGACGATGAATGAAATTGGTGAAATGATGCTCAAATGATCTTGGGGTCCATGGGGCTTAAAGTTACTTGACATTCGTCTTCTCAGGATAAGGGAAAACCCCGAAAAAAAACCTTATCCGCACCCTAAGCGAGATTCAAACTTGCAACCTGTTGAATGTGAAGCAGACACGCTACCACCACACTACCCAGGCGGGCTTAGTTCTAAATTGTTTACTACAGCACAAAATGTATGAAGAGTTAGCCACTGATCCACCATGAGCCGTGACTTGAACATCTGAATTTTGGCACTGTGGTTAGCCTGAGCACATTTGGTTAAGATGTTGAGAGAGTTGGAGGTTCAAGTCTTGTATGTATCTTTGTTTTTAAGTTGTCTTCTGTATTTAAATTTTATAATGAGCTGTTCATATTTTTCTATATTGCTCAATATAATTATTTATACTGACAAATACAATAAATGTAATGTATGATAAGCCTCTAGATGAAATGGAGAATGTTTCAATAACAATTGCATTAAACACCTGAAGGTTACACTTCTTCGTACCTCTTGAGGGAGTTTCTAAAATACAGATAATCACACAAAGAAGTGTTATGGTCATACACATTACAATTGTAGGTACAGTTCATAATTTACAAAACAATATCATCATTGTGTCAAATGAACTTCAAATGAAATACAAAATAAACACCCATCTCCATAGTAATGCACATACTTGCATAAAACTAGTTAAGAACTACATATTAGATAGGAAAGTGCATTTTATCTTTTAATATTTGCCTTTCATGCAGAGTTGAAGAGACTTTAAGGAATATTACAATAACAGGTTACCAAGGGAACTGTTTGATGTGATGACCTGCAACTCCCTCCAAATTGCACTTTGGAAGCACAATACTATACAACCACATTTGCTATATTGATTCAAAGAACAAAATATCTGCATAGACAAAACCAAAGTACTGCTGTTTGAATCCTAGCAGTAGCAGAGTTATGTTTTTATTTCACTGCTAAAGTCATAGCTTAGTCTGTTTCAAAACTTACAATACATAAATGTTTTCAACAAATCTAATTGTTTTATTAAATTATTCAAAACAGGTTCCTTGACTGCATTGAATATTGAAGCAACATATATTTCATCGAGTCTTCTGTAAGTAATGTGTCCTGAAGTAAATTTGACTACAAAAATGTAAACTAAGTGTATTACAGCTGGTCAAAGTGTGTACCTCTTTGAGAAAACAAGAAAATTAAAAAAAAATAAAAAATGGAGATTTCAAAGAGCGGTGCAATCTTAATATTGTGGGAGTTGATGACCAGCATTATAACGATTAGCCACCAGTATGTTACAGTTGACCACTCTAGCTGCTAACTGCACATAATCTGAAATCAACCAAAAGGTTATCAGCAACATGCACACCCTCAAAGAACTGACAATTTTGCCATAACTGTAAGTCCAAATTCTTTTGAATTAAGGCCAAAAAACATGCCACAACTTTCACAATTGACAAAAGGGACAATAGGTTCCCTGTCCCAAAATTTTAATCTAGGATCCTTCTACAATCCCTCAATTAATGCAGTTGGATTCTGGGACACCTGTGTATGTCTTTTGCTTAGATATACAGGAAATTGACTCTACAACAAGTATTTTTGTGTACAAGCGTTATTCTAAATATTAAATTCTAAATATTTTGTGTGCAAAATTAGTCACTTGGCATAGATCTGGGCTGTCTGGACACTTATCAACAAAACTGAATAAGCAGCTCTTCGGTTACCGCACAGTATGCAATTTTGCATTATGAATGAAAACAGATGATAGATTTAGTTTTAATGACACTCTGCAGGCAATGTAATGTCCCACAATACATGTTTGCAGTCAGTCACTGTAGTCCCTGGCTCCATAAACTCCACTAACAACACACTTTTCTGATCCCAGAAAACAGTAACTAGTGTCTAAGTTTGTTTTTTTTTTTTTTTTTTCCCCAGTGTGTGTGTTTGTGTGTGTGTGTATGCAGATCCATTGTTTGGATTATTCTTCACTAATTCTGGACTGCTGTAGAAAATTATGTTTCTGTAGTCCTGTATGTCACAATACAGTTCAAAACGTAAGAAAGGATAAGACTTATGCTTTGCACCAGGCTTTGTGGTTCAAAACAGCTTTTTGGGATCCTAGTATGCAAAAGTTTTTGGTAATCTAGGTGTTCTGTAACAGTTGTAAACAGAGCTGAACTGTCTGGAAAATCCACAGACAACTCACTGATGTAAACATCTGCTTCTCTTGAACCACTTAATCAACCTGCTGAACAAGATCTTATTAGTGACAAACTTGCATCCTTGTCACCCTTCACCATAAATATCAGTTTATCCTTCTTTCCTACATCATAAGACCCTCACTCATACACTTTGTATCATAACATGGCTCATTTTCTGATGAATTTCTAATTCACTTTTCCTGTAGAAAACAAATGACACTTCACAACTCACTCTTGATTTGAAAAGCAATACCGACGATGTTGAAGTGCATTTAGCTCGGCACCAACTGATGTATTAAATTTAGCATTGGCGGATGTTATGGTGGGGTAGTTGTGCAGTAGCACAGTATGCATATCAGCCTCCTTGTGCTTATCTGTCATGTAGCAGATTGGTCGGAGGTTGCAAAAAATACTGCCCTCGTATAAGGAGATTCTTCTATTCACAGTGTGTTACTAATAATATATTTTTACTATAAATAATTCTAAATTAAGGAATATGAACTTGGTTGATACAGAAAAGATAGTATAATTTCAGTGTGAGAATACCTACCTCTGAAAATGAATAGTACACTGTAGCAAAGTACTGGAATGCCAAGTAGTGATTCACAACTAGCATTATGATGGCAACGAAGAAAGCAGGAGATGTAATCATTACAAATGGGAAAGTTTTTAAAATAAATAAATGTGCCAGCTGACTAATGACACCACAGACAATCATTGAGTTTGGAAAGTCTTCAAACAAGAAGAAACCTAGATATATCAGCAGGGTCATCTGTAACAAGAAAGAAGATAAAGATCAAATGAGATTATGCTCACCATAGGCCAAATATTTACTAGGAAGATAAGGCAACCAATTAAGCATAGGATTTGGTTTTTAACAATAAGTGTAAAAAAAAAAAAGTTATGCATTGACATAATTTTAAAGTTATGTATAGGCTCACTTTTGGTGAATTTTTCATATTTTTGTGAACAAAGTGTTTTTAGTGATAAATGAGAAATATATATATTTTTTTTTTATTTCACATAGAAAAATGTGCCTTTATTTCAATTTAAAAAAATAAAATTTTAATTTAACATTTAGAGCTTCATACCATGCAGCTAGAAGTTGTGAAACTAAAATTTTAATTTAACATTTAGAGCTTCATACCATGCAGCTAGAAGTTGTGAAACAATGTTTAGAACTTCAACAAAAAGGTGTTATCAGTTGCAATAATTACAAGATACAAAGTAAGAAAAAGTCTTTTTTGTTGTTCTTGCTGTTGTTTAACCTGGTAGGTCATATCAGATAATACATGAAATTAGTGAAATGATTATCAAATGAACCTGGGGTCTATAGAGCTTACAACTACCAATATTTGTCTTTTCAGGATAAGGGAAAATCCCAGAAAAATATCTTATCTAGGTAACTGAGATTCGAACTCAGAATCTCTTGATTGACATATGACATATGCAGAGGCAGGCAAGAAAAAATGTTGTTTCTGAAAACTGCAGGTTGATAACAGATCTAATATTACAATTTCAACTAAGAAAAACTTGTAGCTTATTTTGTTATACCCTAAATTAATTCACTGAGAGCCAGGTGTGAAATATTAGAAAATGCTCACTTTGGAAGCACAGAAAGTGCACTTGCACATGACATGGTATCCCAATTTTAGACACAGTAAAAGACAATTTAATAGTCTTCTGCCATATGACTTAGTCTAAATTGGAGTCCATTATGGCAGAAAAAACTAATGACATAATAGGTGCAAAGGTTTTTGATCATTTGTTTGAATATTCAGGGCTAGTTACTCAATCAGGATAGGAGATTTAAATAATGTAATGCCAGCATTTAGACAACCAAATACATTTAAAACTAGTTATATTAACGCTGGTTTGCATCTTTGTTACAAAGAACTTTGTGCCATTCTAAGCTAACATTGTAACAGTAACAAATTACATGCAGCAACAGCAATTTTGAAATTGGAAGCTAAAAATGAGTCTTACTAGGTTTTCTGTGAAAAGTCCCTTCAATATCTTTAGCTGCCATATCAAATGCTGACAGAGAGATTTTTACCTATGTATAACTTAATTGTAACAGATAGAACGACAATTATGAAAAACGAAAATGTCACAATTTGTATATTGATAATGTTTGATTTGATTATATTCATTTGAAATAAAAGGTTTGAATTTAAAAGTAAGGAGTTTTAACATTAATGTCACTTTAGTTACTTGTCTATTTTCATTTCAGTTAGTCGTTGTTCATTAGTTCTGTCTGAAAATTAGCATGAAATTTATGCATATTTATGTAGAATATTCAACACAAACACCGCTAAATAAAATTATTAATGTGAATTTTTAAAATAATTTTCAACCGAAAATCTTGCCTCCACATATTTCATGAATTCCATTGACTTTATAAGGTTTGTTCAACTGTCATATTCTAAGGTTAGCATGCTCCACATGAATTTCTCTACCTGTTCTGAGAAAAAAATATTATTACAAAACATCATTTTTTATCTACATCATGCTAATCAAGATAAACATTAGCAGAAATTGTCTTATTAAGCACTTCCTTGTAAGTAGAAGGGAAATAAGGGAATTAACTAGGCTAAAGCGATCGTCAATCTTTTAAAAGCTATTTGCTGTGTGAACCAACTGTAATTTAGTTCTATTTACATGGCCAGGAGTAACAAAAAGGACTTCCTGTTTAAGAAAATTTAAGTAGGTTGTATGACAATTTGTGAGATATATATTTTTGTGTAGCAAAGTCAACCGATAGGTCAGTATGTGAATTTTATACAGTACTCAGTAGAGAAAGTAACATGTTCTGTAACTCAGAAACAGTTATGTATGATGAATCACCATTTGACATTATGAAACAGTCTCTCATGAATTAAAAAGTTATTCAATCTTGATGGCATAAAAACAAATCTACAGCATAAAGCATGAGTTGATAATGTGCAGAAATAAAGAATACAAAAGATTTACCTACCATTGTCATCCACCATATTATTTTCTTTGTTATCACTGTATATTCTTCCACTAGTTCGGCTAAATAGTAGAGACCAGCAGCTGAAAACAAAACAGAAATATAAGAAACTTAAAAATTCATTTTTTTGCTTAATAACATTGTACATTAAAAAATTAATGAAACTTTCAGATCATCCTTTATTTCATTGCCCTTATGGCATGATATCTCGAATATGTGAAATTTCTATGAAGGTTTAACTGGACATTTGAATCAGATAAAAGGTTTACCGTACATGTTTTTGCCATGGTACTTCAAGAGTAAAGATTCAACTTGGAAGCTGAAAATTTGGGCTTGGATTCAAAGGCATGCATGGTATTGAATCTGTCCAGTCTGCAGTAAATAAATTCCCAATCATACTTTTAACTTCAATAGGCCTATGCAAATGTGGTAACATTCTCAATACATAAATGCCCTTTACTTTTAATTTTCAAAACAAATGTTAATTCTATTATATTTATTACTTTCACATATTTCAGCCTTATATGTGATTTGGGGATGACTGGTCATTATTATTTGTCGCACTGTGGCAGTGATTAAAACACTTGCCTCTCACCTAGGTAGTCTGGGTTCGATCCCATGTGACTGCGTGTGGAATTTGTGATGGACGAAGCAGTACAGGGCAGGTTATCTCAAGGTTCTCCAGTTTCTCCTGCCATTGCATTCTACTGGTGCTTCTTTCTATGTATAATCAGTGCCATTGCCTGTGGTGCCGTAAATAATAAAAGCAGGCATTAAACACAATAAAAAAATTGCATTATTATTGTGAAAGGATCTCTACCATTCTATAAAAAATCACCTGTGCTTATGTCTCCGCAAGATCTGATGTACTTAATTTGACATAGTTTCACCATGTATTGGTTTATATTTAAATATCTGATTTATCCAGTATTATATGGGGGATTTTATTCCTTGCATGATATAATTTGACTTATTTGCCTACATATTTTTTATAAAACTATTGTACAATGTTCTACTAAGGTTTTCTTCCTAAGAAACATAATTTCAAAAATGCAAAATATTGTAATAATTTAAGAAAAACTCTTCAATATTTACATAAAAGATATTTCTTTTCCCTTTACTCTACAGTTTTCCAATTTCTGGAAATATTGTACAGACTATAAGCATATTTTAATGGTGAAGCAGTTATTGGAATCGTTGAATAAATTTTAGATAACAACAGTGAATTACATTTTCATATATATTTTGTTTGTTTGTACAGTTATTTAATAATATAAAGACCTAAGTGCAGAAACCTCTGGCATCGGTACAGCAAACTAGGATGATTAATAGGCCAATTGTCCAATTCCCAGGACAAGTTAAAGATTGTGGAAATGCCTTAACCATTGAGAAAAATAATCTTTTCAGTTGTCGATTATAAACATCGTTGAATAACTTCTGATGTTGTGCTGGAGCTGATTTTCTCCCTATCTATAATTATTTACCATACAATGATAATGAACTCAATTACAGCATCCAAAAGGAATACATCTAAATTGGCAGAAGTATCACATACATATATCATAATGCCATGAGCAGGTCTGATTGTTTATTATTTGCTCTTTTTTTTTCTTTTCTCAGCTGCTTAATTGTGTCCATCTATGAATAGCGGTGCAGTGGTTACCATGCTAGCCTCTAATATTGGTTGTGGGTTCAAACTTGGCAGAGTATAATGATTTTTTTGGATGTAAAATCATATAGTGTGGCTTCCTTCAGAAGAGAAGTAAAGCCACTGAACCTGTATTCTGTTTATTTGCACTTACCATACACTACTTTGCACATACCTTCAAAGAAGAGGTTCTTGGTCTAAACTCCACCATTTTCACATTTGCAAGTGATTTCATTCTATGGTGCCATCCTCAGGCAATGAGTTGATCCCTCATCACCATTTGCACATAGTAAAAAACTTGCAAACTAGAAATTCCTTTGATCACATCAGCAGTGATGTGAATGTATATCTATTTTAACTATAATTGTATGACAATGTCTATAGCAGTCAGATCCTGCTTTTGAACGATTATAAAATATATTGAAACCACTGTTAAGGTGACAAGGTGTGACAGAACTTAAATTGAATGTATAATGTTTGAAATTAAATATGACTGCTTTTGTCTTGCTTTACATGTATTTTCTATAGAGTGTTGACAATTATTTTCTACACTACTGCATTTTCAATGAAAAATTACAGCTTACTTTGTAAGCATGTTCTTTTATGACTCCATCATGTTTGCATTCTAATATCCAGGCTATATATATCCTTTTAGACATAGGAGTTGAAATTAAAAGCTGTCTTATAGTCCATGTCATTGGAAAGAACAGGGATTTCCAGGTCACCCACTGAGGCGTAGTGGTTACTCTTGTACTCTTGTCTTGTACTCGAGGTATAAGGTTCAAACCTGGCTGAAGACAATGGATATTTTTCGGGCTTAAAAATCTTTAGCATGGCTTACTTTGGAAGGGAAGTAAAGCTATGTTATATCGAGAGTTATATAAAGAGGCCTATAAAAAAAATTAAGCAGTCTTTCATGCTAAACATAAAATGGGACGCTGAGAAACACAGCCGTTAAAGAGTGGTCATAAATAAAATTCAATTTCAATTTCAGAGATTTTCAGAAATAAAAGAAATATCAAACCACTTGAGTGGTTTTCAAGATTAGCACCCACTCACCTATTCAACCATATAAATGTTTGCCTTAATATTAGAGTTTATTAATTAACTCACATTTAAAGATTGGTTATTAGCGCACAATTTGTAAGCCTTGTCTTTAGGCCATGGTTAATTTGAGAAATATGCCGAGTGCAGAAAAATAACATGATGCTCACACCACTTGCGCTATCTTTATGTTGTTATTTCATTGGTATCCTGTATGTATATATTTCATCATAAAAAGGGAGAGAAAGGGGATAAAAATTAATAGGAATCACACCAGTTCAAACAGTATAGATCCAAAACTTAAAACATACAAGTGCCACTGTGTGCCAGATTGCAATCTGTAGATCCTATTATGAGCTAAGATTCAAAGCCCAAACTCTAGAATGTAGATCATGTCAACAATTACATTTATTCATACTTTTTAATACATTTGGTAATTATTTACAAGTTAAGCCGCTAACTCTCTCCGCTGCAACTTATGCCAGTTTTGTACTCTAATGGGACCGGTGTGGTTAAAGGGGGATTATGGGTGGGGAGATGGTTTAAAAAACTAATGTTGCTACTTTATTTCTATTATCTCTTTACAGCTATGACTCCTTTCTCTTCTCTGTATTTCCTTTCTTTTATTTTCGTTCTTATTCTATATACTATTCTGTCTTCCCTACACCCCAACATTCAATTTCACAAATTGCCTTTAGTTGACGGAGACTCCATCCAGGTACCTTTGGTGTTGTGTTAGGAGTTGTTGGAAATATCGATAATGAATATTAAATATTAGTACTTCAAAGCCGCAAAATAAAATATATGTTTTAAATATAAATATAATTTGCTCACATTGCATAAAGGCTAGCGTTTTACTTCCTAGTATTTTTCCGCTCGTCTCTTACTAGTTTTAAGACTGAAGTTTCATTTATGGAAATTCTGCACTCCAATACCCATAATATGCAATCCTAAGCACCACTCATCCCAAATAATTGCTCTATGTAAGTATTTATTTAATGCAATGTTCTGAAACATTTCTCCGCCAAATACTACAATAGGAAATTAGAAACATACAATTTATATACACACACTAACCTAAATAGATTGGAAACTAATCTCTGCTAAATTTGTAAACCACAGGCTTTGAAATTGTCATCATAAATACAAAGTCAATCAATCACAGTTAGTTTCATTCGATTTTAGAGCGACCGAAGTCCTGCATAAAAAAGAGCTTAAGGTTTCATTTTTAATATCTGACAAGAATTCTTAACATTGTACTGCCTTCACTGTATAGCTGTATCTGCGTGAAACATCAGCACAGCATCTAGTGACATATGCCGGTGTTGCATACAACACTGATCACCTCAAACCGACAATGAAACTCAGGTTTTAGTCACTTAAGCAGGTAGTATTATTATATTTTTACATTGCAAAAGTACTGCAAGACTTCTTTATTCATATTCTACTCCTTCTAGGCAGCATACTTCATAAATATTCACAAATAAGGATTGCTACACGCTCGTAATAAATTAGTGTCTAACTTAATTACGGAGCTTTTCTGATAAAAAAAATTGATGAAAACATAACAAGTATAAACCAAACTATCAGTCAAACCACAATCTGTTAAATTTCTAGAGCGGCCGAAGTTCTCTATAATAACCATACATTTATTTAAAAATAATAACTCTGACAATGAATTTTCAGAGGTGTCAGTTTTGCATAATTTTCAATTACATGTCTGTTTCCAAAAGTCTACCCGTACATTTGCATTCTTAGAATATTCATGTTTATTATATTTACATTGTTACATTATTACCAGTATTTTTTGATTGAATGAAATCCTCCCCTGTAGAGAAGGTGTGAGTAATACGATATCTTTTTACTTCTGATCTAAACTTGTTTTTGTTCATTTGCAATTCTTTTATAGAAGAGGGAAGTGAATTAAACAAAACTATTACTTTGTAGTAAACCCCTTTTTGGAATAACTGCAAATTATTTGTTGGTCTATGTAAGTCCTGCCTATGTCTACTGACATGGGGGCTATTGCTTTTAACCATACTTGAAACTGCAACCTTGGAATCAGGAGGCCTAACCAAGTGAACCACCCAGACCTTGCAATGTTTTGAAACTAGTTAATGCTAAATGGAAAGGAGAGAAAAAACAAATACAAAGTTATTTGATATACATTCTATGTTGAATGTGTCTACTCAAGTTCTTATCACTGTTACTGCATAAGTCCAAGCATTAATCTTATATCTGTAAATATATGGTCAGGTTACTTCGGAGGACGACATGTCATGGCAGGTACCGCGCAAGGTCAGCCATGCTACTTTGTAGAAATAAAACCTGCTAAATTTAGCGAATATACAGAATCACCAACATTACCAAATAGGTTTGTTTAGATTTCGACTTTTTCACACAAACAGAACATATTGTTTACCCACAATATAAATATACTAGAGTATTCTCATTAGGCCCCACCATGCTAACTGGTTGTTTCCTGCTATATTTCTTAACGCTGTATAAATAAGTGTAAGATTTTCAGTGAAGGTTAAAAATGGATCCACATTTGATTCAAGCGAAACCTGAACAAAATCAACGAAGTCAATAAAAGCAAAACAAAGTTGCTATATAGAATCTTGAAACACTTAAAAAAAACAATTTAGGATATATAAGCATAATAATGTTATAAATAACTCACCTACTGCTACCGTGACAAAACACACTTGTACAACTAAGGCTATCCAACTCAGAATGTACAAAAACCACATTTTCAGTCAAATATGTCTTTTATCACAATATCACATTAATGTTTACACTAAAATGTGCTAATAATATAGATAAATTCAATCAACCGTACTGTTATGAGTACGCATAGTCTCGAAACCCTTCTGTCATGTTGTGCGCTGCTTTCTTGTCAAACATTTTTTTCACCACCAGGTCTGCCAACATGAGCTCACCTAAAATTTGTTACGATTGTAAACAGAGGTAACAAAAATTTCAGCCGCATGTAGTGCGGGGATATATTGTGCCTGTCTCACGATCTCAAGTTCAGAGCTCAGTTAGGTTGAGTTACTCACGTAACGTCCCCCCCCCAACGGTTTTTTCCGTATCCTGAGAAGACGAATTTCGAGTAACTTTAAGCTCTACGACCTGCGGCCGTAATCACCGAACGTGTATGAACGGCTTGCTTCGAAATTCATAGCTCTTTTTTGTGGCTTAACGTCCTTTAACCTGGTTGGTCATATCAGACGATGAATGAAATTGTTGAAAAATGATCAAATGATCTCGGGGTCCATTGAGCTTTGTTACTCGACATTCGTCTTCTCGGCATAAGAGAAAACCCCGAAAAATCCCTTATCCGTGTAACTCATCCTAAACGAGATTCGAACTCGCGACTTGTTGAATGTGAGGTACACACGCTACCACCGCACTAACCAGGTGGGCAGCTGATTGTTGGCATCCACTGTTATACATGTGCGAGTCGATACGTGTTCTATCGGAAGGTTCTTTGACGTCGAAACCCGCATTGTTACACCTGAGTTAGTTTGTGACATTTGCTGTGGTTTTGCACGTGCGACTATTTCTGGAAATTTCCTGTTGCGCGATTAACAGGTATAAAAATGGTAACTAAGCCCTGACCATAGTTCAGTTTCGAGTGGAATGATTAGAGTGTAGTTGAGCAAGTTTCGACGGGAAATTCGTAGTGAGCAGTAGTAGTTATCCGGCAAACTTCGAAAGGAAACTATGCGGCAGAGTAGTTGTAAAAGCAACTTAAGACAGTTGTTTCTGAGAAGATTTCGAGTGTAATCAGTTTGTTGAAGAGATAAAGAGTTGCTTGCTGGAGTGAAAAGAGAGATTTTTTATAGTAATTTCACCGATTTCATTCGTCGTGTCATATGACCTACCAGGTTGAAGTCGTTACATATCCCCTCCCAAAAAAGAAGGTCGGAATTACATAATTTGCAGATGGTCAGGTATTAAACGCAGAAACAAAATATGGCTAACTGCAAATAAATGTAGCAACTGAATAAGCTTTTATAAATATACGATTACAATATGAAAGTACCGACTACAAATACTAACCTATGACTATAGGAAAAATCTAAATGTGTTCCATTCACATGGCTTTCTCTACATCTCTGTAACAAATTATTGTTAAAAAAAAACTTCTACTTCATGCTAATCGAGAAAAACATTAGCAGAAATGCTCTCTCGTATGTAGAAGAGAAATAAGAGAATACACAAGGTTAAAACGTCAGTCAAATCTTTTAAAATTTGGTTGCCATGTGGATGAAATCGTTTCTTTGCATTGCCAGGAACTGACTAATTCCGGTATATGAAAAGTTTTAAGTATTTTAAAACTGAAACCATAATAAGGAATATCTCAAAAACGGACAACTCCACGAAAAAAAAAATGTATATGAACTAAATTGTGTGTTTTAAGAGGTCTACATTTTTTGCAGTATATCTCTGTTTATCTCTTACAGTTTACCAGTTATGCAAAGTTCATCCAGAATAAAGAGATCTTCAGGGGCTATTCACAGAAAATTCAAGATATACATTTTATTTGTCATGTAAATATCTTTAATATACCTATCTCAATCAAAATCGTTAAAGACACTTTTAAGAAAAACAAAATTTTCGATGTTTTTCCCTGCAAAGGGTAGTTTGGGGTGGGGGATTTTTCTCAAAATCCTCGTGTCGCATCCTTGGAAGATAATACACTTAAATATCGAATTTGGTATTTTACTGATATTTCGTTTTTGAGTTATCATGTTCACAGACACACGGACACACAAGACCTTTTTCTAAAAAAAAATTTAAACAGGGGACCGTAAAACGTATATTTCCGGTGAAATCTCGGTATCGAGTTTTTGGGTGGAATGCAACACCTTCTCTATACACTATTGTACACAGTACGTGTAGAGAAAGTAAAAATAATTATAAACAATCATATACCTAATAGAATAGGTATCTGATTTTAAATTCATAGGATATGAAATTCAGTTTATGAAATGAATAAAAACTTTAGAAATTAATGTTATTAAATATAATTCAACGAATAAGTCATTTTGACAAATTCACTAGGAAGGAATTTGAACCCATAATTAGGGTAATACCAAAACCAATAACATATACTATAATTATAGAAGAGAGATATAGAAATTCAGGCAAACATGCAATGCATGGGGGAAGTTGCTTTCCTTCGCTCCCTCCCTCCCACTCTACAACGCTTAGTGGGGTACTAGAGATGCCGGCTTGGCGCGAACAAAATTAAATAATCATTGCAGTTCACATGAAAGTAATTGTTGGCACATATCCATAGTTATAGCAAAATCACTTTGTCTGTTATTAAGATAATGTTTATACATATAATATGACATTAACAATATGTAGAGCGTGAGATGAAGTGTTTTGCTTGAAGGATTATTGATGTTTATTTTTTGTTGGGATCCGGTTATCACACAATGAATCGCCAATATTACTGTACTCACCAAATGTTTCTACAGCTCCTCAATCTCGCTTATTGCACCAGCTTCTTCGTCCTCATAACCAGCATCACTGTCTTCTTCCAAGTTAAAAATAAATAATCTGCTAGTGTTTATTTACATAAACACTAAATAGTGCCACACTAAAACTAGCGCTAGCGTACTTCACTCCTTTTTTTTTTTTTTTTTTTCTACCGCTGTTAGAGAACATCCACAAGAGCTATACCACCTCTCATGCACGTGCTGTTAATTCTCTAATCATGGAGGGCAAAGGGAAGTACTTTTTTTTTTTTTTTTAAATTTATTTTCACTTGTGGAGGAGAAGAATGGGCATTTTTTTTTTAAATTTATTTTTGTATTTATTCTTTTTTATTTAGTTTGTAATTCCCTTTGGGAATTAGGAACTTTATTTATTTCAGGAGAAGCAGGAGCTCTACATCACAACAGGCCAGCATAAAGAGGAATAATGCATGTTATTGCATCCAAGATCATCCCGGATCGATATAGAATCAATCAGGTGCTCATATCTTGTATATCCAGGGTTTAAAGGAGTTGATTATGTTGTCTCGAATCATCCGCCACCTCTCTGCATACAAAAAACTTCGTAAAGCTGGAACCACACAGTCAGCTGGCGTGTCCAAGGTACTAAGCCAAGTATAGGTACCCATTACTGTCCAAATAAGAGCTCTCCACAATGCAGGACGCGTCCAGGGAAAATTCAGGTGCAAAATATCCGTTGCTGAAGGCTGCCAGGTGTCACCAGTCCAACCCCGACAGCGGCTCAAGAGCCATGTCCATATCAGTCTTTTACCTGAGCATTCCAAGAGTCGATGTGCGAGCGAATCTGGAGCTTGGCACATTGGACAAGCGGGAAGAATTGCCAGATGATGTCTGTGTAATTTATCTGCAGTTGGTAGGATTTCATTGACAATCTCATATGCCACCGAGACCCATTCCGTGTTGATTTCCGGTATAGCGAAGCCACGCCAAATTTGCCTCCAGGGCAATTGTGGATACTTAACTTGTATATGTGGAGTAGTAGGTTCCCTCCGTTGAAAAAAGGTATAGACTTCCTTAGCCGCCCGAAAACGGCCATTAGCCACTTCTGCTGAAGGTAGTGTGCTCAAGTCACGTAGGAGATCACGTAACATTTTAGGAATCTTATGGAGTTCTCTCCGTTCCCAAAACAACTGATAATGCCGTTGTACTAGCGACTCTACACTATCACCCTGTCCATCCAGTGCTTGCAGAATCATTTTTAAGGAAAGTGCTTTACATTGCATCGCCACATCCAACAACCCCCAGCCACCCTGGCCTTTTGGAAGACGTAACTGAGTACGGGAAATGCGATATAATTGTCCTGTCCATATGAAGTATACTATTATTTGCTCAATTCTTTGGCTGTGCCGTTTTGTTGGAGGCAGCACGTGTGCTAAGTACCATATACGACTCAACGCAAAGGCATTACAAAACCACACACGTTGTATCAAGTTCAGCATCCTCGACTTTTGACCGTATAGTACACCACGTAAAGTATTAATGCATGACGTCCAATTATAGTCTCGCAGGTCTTCGACGTCTCCACTGAAGTATATCCCAAGAATTTTTGTGCGTTGCACAGTGGGTATTCCTAACACCGTGGTATCCGGAGGATGCGGTCCAATGGGAAGACTTTCAGATTTCCTCAAATTAAACGTCATCCCCGCACATTGGGCATATTTCTGTAAACATCTTCGTAGATATGTGACATCCTGCTCGTCGGTAACCATCACCGTAAGATCATCGGCATATGCCCTAACGGCTAGTTTCTGTCCATAGACCTCCAGACCCGTTATCGTAGATTGCAGCTGTCGGAGCAAGGGATCGATGTATACAGCAATTAACAACATTGATAGGGGACAACCTTGGCGGACGGATCTGTTGACCGGTATGGCGGCAGTCAGAAACCCATTGCATTGAATCCTTGATAATGCAGTGCCATATAGTGCCCGAAGGAGGTGATACAACTTGTTCGGCACTTGCAATGACTCCAAACGTGCCCAAAGACCCTCGTGAACCACATTATCAAATGCTTTCTCAAGGTCCAGGTTTACCAGAGCAGAAGAGCGGGTTTCTTGGCGACAATGAAGAATACAGTCTCGCAAAGCTGCCACGGTACGGTGCATAGCCGCACCTCCGCGCACCACAGCCTGCTGCTCACTAAGCAAGGGTACTAGCCATACTTGCAGCCTACGCGCGATTATTTTTGCAAACAGCTTATAGTCACAATTGAGTAAGGTGATGGGCCGATAATCTGCGGGCCGGCTGGGCGTGGCGGTCTTTGGGAGTTGTAGAACCACCCCATCTCCAAACGTAGACGGCGGGTTTTCATCCCTCCAGATTTCTTGAAACACTAGAAGAAGTTCTTTCTTAATAAACCGCCAACAATGTTTATAGAACTCCTACGGCAGCCCATCTGGTCCAGGCGCTGTATGAGGTTTGGCTGTCTGAATCGCAGTGAGCAACTCCGTCTCCTTCAGCATGGGAGTAGGCGACCGTTTTAAGCCTCCCTGCACAACTGGCACATGTTTGGACATATACGACTGGACTGAATCCACCATATCCCCCGGCCTGGCAAAGCGCTGGGTGTAATAAGAATGCAACACACGAAGAATCCCTGTCGTGGTCGTAACCTCTTGACCACCATCTATCAATTTGGTAACAAACGCTCTGCGACCCTGCCTACGCTCCTTCGCCAGGAAGAAGAAACTCATTTTTTCACCATAAACCATTTCTGCTGTATGTATTCTGGCTAAGGTTCCCTGGAGCTCTTGCGTTTTACGGTGCTGGATATGAGCCTTGACTTCCCGGAGCTGACAGTGTATGTCCTCCCCATGTTGTTGGCGCAGGTGTAAATCTTGTAGCACTGCAAGATAAAAATCCAAAGTTTCTCTCCGAGCTAACGCTCTACGGCACGCTGCGGCTTTAAAAAAGGAGCGTATCGCTGACTTCGCCTTATAGACCCACCATGCTGCCTTATTGGGAGAGCGCTGAAAAGACTTCTGCAATTTGGACCAACATTCTTGGAATTCTATCAGGACCTCGGCATCTGTAAGTAAGGAGCAATTAAGCTTCCAGAACCCTGGACCACTACGACGTATCTCCGCACGACCTACAACGGCATGTAGCAGTGCATTGTGATCACTAAAAGCTATCTCTGTGCGATGTATCCGGGATTTCATCTCCGGTAGAACATACATCCGGTCCAGTCGAGAGGCCGACTGGCCCCGTACGAAGGTGTACATCACATCATTACCGTGCTTGAATTCCCAGCTATCCACCAATTGAAACTGGTCCACTAACTGCTGCAATGCTATGCAACCATTAAAGGCCCCTCTTTAGTCCTTGGCTGCTAGCGTACAGTTAAAATCCCCAACCAATAAGAATGGGGAACTCCGAGGAATATGAGTTAAAAGCTCCTGGCGAAAAAAATGCTCGCTTGGTTTCCTCTTGTTACTTCCCGCCGGGGCATAGATATTCACGAAGGTAACACCATCATACTCCGCGGAGAGGATTCTACCTGAAGGATGATAGGCAAAGCCGTGTAAGGGCAATCCCTGGCGGTATACAATAGCCGTCCCAGTACCACCCGGGCCTAAATTAGTCTCATAGTCAGATCCATATAAAAAGTCCATATTATAAACATTCACCTCTTGAAGAAAGCAAACATCAACATCATTACTACTCAAAAAATCCCGAAGCAGCTGTTGCTTAACTGGTTGACGCAACCCATTCACATTAAGTGACGCCCAAATTTGAAGTCCAACTGGCATGCAGGGCAAAGAAAAGTACTTACAATCAGGACCAATGGCGTGATACCAAACAGGAATTAGGACACGTGTCAGTTCAATCCGGGGAGTACAACCATTAATTGTCCGCACTTTCATGAGGATCGTCCTTAGTATGCTTGTAGCAACGCCGTAGGTCCTCATCGGCGTCATTGGCATCTTCAGCCGGCCTTTTGCCGGAATCACTGGCCTTCACTACACGACCGTCAGGAAGATCGTGAAGAAATCGTTGCACACCCGCGCCACCAGCTAGCGAAGACGGTAACAAACAAGCGTCAATATGGCGCTCTAGCGGTTGGAACTGGAGGCGAGGGTCGCGAGCAGATACAGAAACTCTGGACGGCGCACCCAAGTTGCGGGTCGCGTCTTCAGACGCTTCAGGTACGTCGCTATCATTCGCCCTGCGATCAGTATCCTGTTGTACTGTGTCCTGTACATGCTGGACATCATCAACAAACTCCGGCGTCTCTGGCATCACCATGCTGTCCCCCTCTATAGGTAACTCCTCTCCCTCATCCAACTGTCGTTGTACAGGCATTACCTCCACTTGGGTCTCCATTGATGACCCGGGCGTGTGCATAACACCCTGCTGTTCATCCGCCAGTAAGTTAGCCGGAGCACCCACTGCCTCGCTGAAGGTTGCCGGACGATTTCTTGGTTGCAGAGACAACCGAGTAGCTCTAAAGGGACAATCCGCTTTTAAATGCGTCGTCTCACGGCACAAATGACAGGCTTGCTGCTGTCCGGTATAGGCAATAGATATCACATAAGTATCAATAACCAAGGTAGCCGGTATATTGCACTTAATACCCATTTTCACGGTACACACGCCATTGTTAGCCGGAAGCAGATAATGAGAGTGCCATTTCTCACGTCGTATATCAAATTCCTTACCGGATTTAGACAATTCTTGTGACAAAACTGCGCTGGGCACCTCCGGTGGGAGGTTGAAAACCCGCACATTAACAATTTGCTGGTCACCTGGCGTGATTTTCACTTTGGAGATTTCCCCAGATTCATATGTAAAGTTTTGTTCTTCGATGTAACGTGATATAAGTTTATCATATAATAACGTGGAAACTAATTTGACATAAATAGCACGTTCACGACTATTGAGCTGAAGCGTGTCCACTTGATCCGGTTTTAAAGCCAGAAAAGTTACCAACCATTGATGTATT
Source organism: Hymenopus coronatus (assembly GCA_030762935.1). Lineage (NCBI taxonomy): Eukaryota > Metazoa > Arthropoda > Insecta > Mantodea > Hymenopodidae > Hymenopus > Hymenopus coronatus. Next base: position 48,054,332 of record CM060895.1, read on the forward strand.
TCTAGTGCAGACGGTCTAGTTGCTGCTTTGTCAAACTGAATTTTAATAGTATTTACCCGCTTATACACGGCCATTTTAATGCTTTACCACCTTCTCGCAAGAAGAATGAAGGTGCCCAATTAAGTAGAACTCCTGTCCGCTTTCACAACCGGCAGAGACGCCGCAACAAACAACTCACCGCAGTGAAGACTGGTTCCGCTCGCTATACACAAACAACCTCACGGTACGCCGTCCAGCGAGCGACTCCTCCTTCGTAGACAGAAACGTTGACTTCTGCGCATTCAGGCTGGCGCAACTTCTCCCACCATCAGCCCTCTAGGTAAACAGTTGCCACTGCGCTATTTAATGTTTTGCTTTTGTCTCATCTCACGACCTCTACTCATACTTCATTTCAGTACTGGTTGGAGGTTATTATAAGAAATGCAAGACATTGAGAATATTTCATTGTTACTGCAAAGAAAACCTTGTTTACATTACTTTGTGTCAAAGCACTTAAACATCAACTCTAATAAAAGTAACACAAGTGTTAATTGTTTCTATCGTACAAGACGCTAGAGTGAAATCACATATATTGTAAGTGTTAAAACAGTGTCTTTGCGGTGTATCCCTGCGCAAGAAATATGTAAAGAGTTTCCTAACCTAACTTTTGACGAGTTAGGTAGTCTACTTTTGTAACAGAGAAATGCAGTATTTGCATGGCAGTAACATGGGCAACTTACGTTTTACATATAAAACATGTATAAAACACACACACACACACACACACACACACACACACACACACACACACACACACACACACACACACACACACACACACACACACACACACACACACACACACACACACACACACACACACACACACACACACACACACACACACACACACACACACACACACACACACACACACACACACACACACACACACACACACACACACACACACACACACACACACACACACACACACACACACACATACAAACTTACTCCCTGCTATACACTGCACTAACCATTCACTTTTAAGAAATGTTTGCCATTTGAGATAATTCCCCAGGGATTCTGTAATCAAATGTTCACATTTAAATTTCTGCCTTTCAAACATCGAAATTTTAGCCTGGGTCAGAAAGTCTTAACTTATATCTTTCATTCTCCTACACCAGCTGACGCCAAAGTAAACAATTACTGAAACTATAATTTCCGTTGCATTAAATGTAGTAAGGACATATTTAGGATGCCCAGAACTCACTCCATTTGGTATAGTTGGAGATTATTATAGAAATATGTTCTACTAATTAATAATGGCGTATGTAGCACTTGCTTGCTTGAGCGTACTGAAGTAGCTAGGTTTCAATTTATGGAAATACATTATACGGCCGGCGGCACCGTGGCTGAGTAGATAGACCACTATCCTCCCACTTAGGCGGCCCGTGTTCGATCCCAAGCGGACGAAGCAGCGTCTGTGTGGATTTTTTCGGGTACTCTAATTTCCCCCGCCATTCATTCCATGCTCCATCATCACCTTTCTTATCATCCATTATATTTCATATCATCCACTTACTGAAGTTCAGGCTGACCACTTGTTCCAGGTTCTACATTCTGTGGTTTTGTGCCGTTGGCTCTCCGACAATCTTCTGACCTCTAGGCATCCGCTTGTAAGTCCAAGGGGCGTTTCAATCGTTAATACGGCAAGGGTAAGCCGACTACGAAACGAAATATTTACGTCCAAGCTGCTTTTGCAATGTGGAGGTTGGATGCCACGTGCAGAACAATTATCTCGTCGCGTAGCAGTTAGGGGCTTCCTCGAATGCAACTGCTGTGTACTCACAGTTAAAATGACCTGACTGACGTGCGGCTCCTCCTTTTATAGCTGTTGTTGGCGGGTTGGAATTTCTAGAAAAGGCGAACATTCTAGCACGTGTCCATTACGCCGATGTATGGCTTTCCAAGGCTTTGAGTAATTTCTGCCGCTCTTCACGTGCTAACTTTTCGGCCCCTGGGACATTGAAAGTGGATACTTAATGGAAACCAACCGACCACGTGAAAGTAAGGCTATGAACTTTCCAGAGCAACCCTCTATCACACGTGTAGTGATTACAGGCCCACAATGCGTAGTTACACTGCTTCCTCCTCAGGGCTGGTCATCCCGGCCAGCACCATCATACTAAGTTAGACGATTCAAATGTACCAGCAGCCTCCATCCTTGGGGCAGCCTCTGGATATGGTAGATATAGTTGTTGAATGAATTATCGCTGTATACTTCATGCATATAGCAAAATTGTGATTATTGCTACCCCTATCGGACAATGTCTGAGAACTTATGTGAATGGAGCTCGCGCTCCAGGTTGAACGGTCAAATTTTATCTGCAGATTTGCGTGGTTATTAAGAAAAGCAACCTTTTAGAAGTCCTACATTAAAGAAGAGTACACAACTCGTTAAAAGTAATTACATACTCCAGTGAAAGAAAAACAAAACGAAGAAACGTTCGGAAACTAAACAACTGTTGTTGGCCCTATTGTCTTTTTACAGATCAACTGTATCAGAAATGTTTCGGCTTAGTAGAAATGCAGAGCATGTCTTTCAAGATGTTGCAAACACACTGCTGTATTTTGCACTTATACTAATATTGAAAGACATTCTTTTAAGACTTCTTTTCTGCATTAACCGTTAATGTACCAGCAGCCTCCATCCTTGGGACAGCCTCTGGATATGATAGATATAGTTGTTGAATGAATTATCGCTGTATACTTCGTGCATATAGCAACATTGTGATTATTGGTGCCCCTATCGGAAGCCTAAAAGTATTGCTGCGTATTATAAAGCGTACACTTTATAAGAACTGTGTAATCATAAGTCATATTAGCTGCCCAATAAAATTATTGTGTGAGTCTGAATTAAAAAGAGGACTTAGGTTCAACGAACAAGGACCCATTAAGTAAAAGGAACTTTACGAAAAACTTAAAACTGTAGTTTGTACATTTGCCAAAATTTTGAAGGCAGAATATAAAACTGAGTCAGTAATTATTGGCGCTCCATTGTTAAAACATGTTGTATAATGCTGCAGAACTAGCAAAAAGATGAATGACGTTTCAATGTCTTCACCAATTAGAGAATATAAAAGTTAATAAATTGTTTAGGTGACATGAAGTTAAGTTTCATCTTCATAATAGCAATAAGATATCGCTGGTGCCAGACAAAAATGTGTGAGTGTGTTTTGCCAAATGGTAGACTTAGATTTTATTGGAACAAAGTGAAAATCACAAATTCGCAGAAGAATATAATTGCAATTAAGAAAGTGGCACAGTGTGAACGTTCTGTGTAGTTCCAGCAAAGAAAGAACCCTATTTCGGCTAGTCACCGCATACATAAAATAATGCGTTATGTACAGCCTGGGAATTACGATTAACTAGCATTGTATTTTTTTTTCTTCAAAATGCATAAACATTCTGGTATAAGATAAAGCACAGAAAATAAGCAAAAAGCACTTAATCCAGAATTCCTCTCTTTGCTGCTGCTGCTGCTACAATGAATTTGGTTTCACATACAATGACGGCATATAACCAAACTTGTCAGGAACTCTTGTGGGTGTTCCGCTTATTAAATATTGGATAATCGCCCCTGAATTATTAGGTAGCATTACATGGTTTACTTCCAAGCCTATCACGTTTTATTGCCTAAATCCAGGCTTTGCTCCGAATTAATTGTAGCCTACTCTTCAGAAATACGAAAAACTTGGTGCCAGCAGAACATTTTCAATATGTGTTAGGACATCCAACCACAGAACAGCTTGTTCCACTTTTTTCATAACTTTCTCTATTATTTTTGACTTAAAACTTCTCTTCTATAATGACAAACTAGGAGAAGCCATGGTACAGTGCCAGGCGCGTCACATGCATTCTTTAAGTGAGACTCCACAAGAGCGCAGCAAATGGTATGCGCACTGTTGTATACTTATATCACAAAGTAGTTAGAGCGTTGAAACGTTTTCTGTGTTCCACTAGCCAGAGATTCGTACAGCCTTACGTGAATAATAATGCGTGTGTTCGCCAGTGTGAACGATAAGAGCGATGAGCACATATCTACTGTGAAAGATTATTTGAAGGGTGTGGTTGGAGGGCAATGAAAGTGGGCGGTCGTAAAGAAGCGGTGGAAAGCTGTCATGCGGAATTTGTTTTATTTTGTGAAATCTATGAGTAATTAATAAGATACTGTTTCAGTAAATTCAAGTTGTTCAATTTCTTACGTTGCCTTGTATGGATAACTTGAATAAAAGTAATATTATTTAATGTTGGGATTATTTTAATTCAAAGCTTACAAAGCACCGTTGCAGCAACTGTGCTTGCATAACACTCCCCAAGCGATGTCCGCACGGATCCATTTGCCACTTCCAATGACGGTCGCGGCGAACATCGCTGACAGATTTCTCATCTGCCCGAAACGCAGCAGAGGACTCCTCAGATAAGCCTTCTATACACGTACAGCAACACCCGGTGCTTTACTATAGCACTGTAGTGACTAGCACTATACTAGTGTCGAACTAAACGCAAACAGAATACTGCGCTAACGCAATCTGGAAATTCACGTTAGGTTGGATGAATTCCATGGAGTGATGACGCACCTAAGTGAGCTAATGCTTCATCCAGGATATGACAAACGTATGTTCAGCTTCTCAGTGGTTGTGTTGTACCCGCAATAACCACTGTGTATATTAAACAAGTAACTGTATTGCATTACTGCCAGTATCCCAAATATTGCTGACAATCAATATTTTTATTACACAGAGAATGTAACGAGCGTGTCTCCGCGATCTTCATTTAAATTCTCAAACTTTGGACATCCACAGAATCACGTGAAAGCTGCGTGCTTCAATGTAACGGTTTAAACCAAGGCACGTGATCTTGTTTACGTCTGGTGCCACAGTTAGTCAAACGGATGGTATGCTTCACTAGCCACATAAACAGCTAGTTTGCTTTTTCATTTTGACTGGAGATGATGGATGATAATACAAAGATTATTAGCGTACTCTTGTGAACAGATTCTATCAAAAGGGATGTAATTTGTATCCTATTGTGGTAAAATTTCTGTCCAATTCGGTGAGAATAATTAGACATTCTGTGGCAATTAATTCGACAGTAAGTGTAAAGAAATGTTTATGTAGTTTCTCATATATTTGTGGGAAAATAAAAGAATACACATGGTGTGTAGTTTTAAGTTTCTCTGCTGGCTACCAGGTAGGTGTTTCTTGTGCATTGTGCCGTTCACATAAAATGAATTCATCATTTACCTTAGTTAATCACGATACACATTTGCCTAGAATTGGTTTCAAAGCGAAACTTTTCGTTTAATCCGATGCTAAAGTAAAGATGTATCACAAACAAATGTTTGTTACTAAGTACATGGGAAAGAATTCTCAAACACTAGAAGTTCACTTCAAATTATAAAAATATAATAGGACTATGCTACAAGATTTATTTGGCACAAATTAAATATTTCAATGAGTTCTATAATTTATCTGTAGCACGCATTTATCCATCTCGTGTATGACATGTAAGATTCATAAGAATTAAAAAGAATCCGCAGGCTATTTCAAAAATTTCAGGATAGTATTTTAACGTGTCATGCCATTACGATGCGATATTTTAATAATAATAATAATAATAATAATAATAATAATAATAAACATTAGAGGCGTTGCTCAGAGATTAAAAACACAACGAAACTGTTTTCTATACGAAGGATTGTTTGGGGTCGAAGGGTTCACTTTAACCTTTGCCTTCGCATTTTTCAACAATGTAATTCAAGAAGTGTTGTATTATCTCGCTTTTGGTTTTGGAGTTCACAACCACACGTACACACGCACGCACACACGCGCATACACACAGAGTCGGACTGGGTGCCTTAGTTGATTAGCCGCTGACCTTCTGACCCAAGGTCGCGGTTTTAAACCCGACCCAGACCGATAGCTTTAAGTGTGCATAAAAGCGACAGCTTCATGTCAGTAAATTTACCAGCATGCAAAGAACTCTTGCGGGACGAAAATGATCGCTAGCAATTTACAGCGTCGTTAATATATATATATTTTTTTAATTTTACACATACATACATACATACATACATACATACATACATACATACATACATACATACACACACGCGCGCGCGCACACACACACACAGGATCCTTTACGACGTCAACGGCTTCAAAATGTGTATTTAAAGTGAAATTTCGATTTTTTTGATTCAACGCATGGTATCATCTTCTCCATGTACAAGGTGACAGAAAACAGCAATAAATATTATTTAGAGCTTTCAAGGGTTGCCCGAATCATTACAAATTGAATTTACGACTAAAAAGCTATACTGTTTAAATGAAATTAAATATAATAAGACGTCTTGGCAGATTTCATGGTTCTAATCTCCATGGTTAACAAGTGTTTTAAAATGTATCTACGTATTTAATGCCACTTTTTATCTTGGGCAAATTACCACGACTCTATTAGATGTTTTTTCAATAAATAATGAGGTTTGTTAATGTAGCAACATATACAGCTTTTGACAGCTATTACCACACAATGTAAGTGTTTTGGCATATGGCAGTGGATACTTCTATTTTCATAGAAGCGCATTTGGTGACGGAGTGGAAAACTAGCAGTAAATAATAATGGTGCATATACATTAAGTATGAAATCATTGACCAGAAAGCAAGAGAATATATTAGCTGTACGCTCAAATGGAGACGGCGAATTCATCTCTGTTTGGACAATGTTTTCAGGGATGAATAAAACTGGTAGAGAGCAGAAGTAATGGGCAAGTGATTTACCTGCAGATGAAAACCACTTTCGGTTTTACTTTGGACAATTATGCCGTAAATGACTGAGGTCTTGGTGAGGAAACTTTGAGGCGAGGCAAATTTAAAGGATTTTATCTTATCTGTGGTGTCTACTTCTTCTTTACTAATATGCCAGCATGAAACAGCATCATATGTCTAAGACCAGATGTGAACCGCTGTTGAAGAATAAGGAGAGCATGCGCTGAATATGTGAAGATAACCTATACGTGAAAGTTTGCTTTCTAGAATGTACCCCATAGGCAGATAAATGGTTAAAAGTTCACGAGAGAGTATAAATAAGAATTTGGGTAAGCTATATATAAATATTCTATTGTTTTTAAGCGAAAGTAATTATCACAATTGAAATGATCTCCAAAACAAGTTGTTTATCAGCAGAATCGATTACATAAAATATTTCTCTAAATAGTCTATAATATCGCCAAATTCTTTGAATTTTAAGATTAGGGATGAAAATGCATACAAATATTGCTAACAGAGTTTTTTTTTAATTTATTTAAAACGGATAGTCACCGAGTTGTTATGCCAGAAGTATTGAGCTTCCATACAGCTTAGTTGGGATGTGCGACAACTACAGAACTGGAGGAACAGTTCAATTACGAGGTAATACAGACGCGTGTGAGAGTAGGGGGACACGACAAGCTTCTTTATGTGCAATTATTTCTTGGAGGGTTTGTGAAGAGGCCATGCTGCAAGGCAAAAGAATAACTACGATTTGCGAAACGTAGGTCAGACATGCGGGTTTTCTCTTCAACTGCCACTTATTTGCGTGAAATTGCAACAGTTTGACTGCTATGGAAAGCACTTAAAGGTATTCTCCAAGCAAAGGAATGGGCAATATCGATTACAATGAGTTTGGGGGGACTAATTAAAAACAAAAACTGATGCACCTACAAACCGATATGGAATTGAAATTGGTCTATACGCATGAAGTAGAACGTTGAAAGCAACTCCTCAAAGTTTAGCCACTAACATTTTCATAGAGTTTAGACGACGACTACATTCACATTTTAGAAGCCTGAAATGTGCCATCGGGTAAAAATCCGGACATTAGCTACTGCAAATCATCTGACCGCAAAAGAAGGGCAGTTTTCGATGATTTCTAATGACAAACTGACTCTCAGATGCCTCATTGTGAGATATTGAGTTTAACTTGTAATAGCTCCTGGTGACCTTCACTTTCCTTATTTGCAAAGAACCACAGAATACTGGCAGTAGGAGACCATGCTGTTGACTGTTACTAACATGAAATTCAAATTGAGAGCAGTCTCCCATGCAAAATTGAAGTTGAGCTTTACTTATGGAGCTTTTTAACTGCTGTGGTTCTCAGCGATCCATTCTATACTAGGCGAGAAAAACCACTTAATTTTGTTCAGATGCCTCTTTATTATGCTTGAGATTCTTTTGCTGCCGTAAATCTAGGAAACGGGACCCCGGTTTTACTTCCCTTCCGAAAGAAGTCATGCTAAGGATTTTTACGCCCGAATCTATCCATCGCCCTCCGACAAGTTTGAACCCCGCCACCTTGTTACTCCTACAACATGGAGAACGACGAAGACTCCAAAGATGATGCTTAGGGCAAGAACTGTTAGCTCTTATTTTAGTTCTTCTTGTTGATGAAAGTTAAAAAACATGTGCACACGTTTTCTGTAATACTTTGATTAGGGTTTTCTAAACGCGTCAGACTGTGTCACATGTTTTAGTGTATAGGCGTTGAGAAACGTATTTTGGGGGAAGTCATACAAAACGTTTCAACTAAGAGATGTTTTCCGCATTTTGCTACTACAATAAATGTATGTCACAATGAAATGATTTCCTTTTCTTTTTGGTCTATCTCATGTTAATTCGCAGTTATGCGTTAATTCAGTCTACATTCGAAACACCCTCTCCAATTCTATATTTACTAACTCCGTTCCTAGGACTGCTTCAGTTATTAATGAAATGCGGGAAGTCTGGTGGACTAGGTTGAGCTATCAGTCTGGGTGACTCAGTTGGTTAAGCGTTGGCCTTCCCAACCAAGATGGGGTTCAAACCCAGCCCAGACCGATGGTTTTTAAGCGTGCTTAAAAAAGATAAGTACATTTATATCAAGTAGAATACTTTTAGATCCCTTTATATACCATCAAAAACACACAATGAGCATTTAAAAGAAACTGGTCAAAATAGGTTCACGGGGAAGTATTTTAAGTGACAAAATGTAAAAAATAATATTGCGAAAATGCTGTCTTCGCAGCTCAGTCGGTAGAGCACCTGGCCTCTTCACGTGAATTCCCGGTTGGAGGGGTAGGAATTTTTCTCTAGCCAAGTTTATTCTCAATCGTCCCGCTCTCTCTCGCCCCCAAGCGGAATGTGGAAGTATGAATGAGAGTGTTAATGTGTGTGTGCGTGTGTATTTAAAGATAATAACCCAACTTTAAAACACTAATCCAAAGAAAAAGCTGTCGGTATAGCCTATATGTTTAAAGACACCAGGCGGCATAATTGTCCCGTGTTTGACGTGTGCAGATATCCCTTGGTGCGTTAAAAGAGTTTCAGAAATCAACGGGGCTGTTTCAAGTTAATACCCGCCCCCTCTCAATGAGCGCGTCCCGCTCATAGCTCTGCTGATAAGCAATAGGGGTAAAACGAAGTTAGCTCAGGCCAGTTCCTCTCTGTCGGGTTTTAACTTGAGTTATACAACTCTTTTAACGCACGAAGGGATATCTGCACACGTCAAATACGGGGCAGTGGGCAACCAGATAAAAATGGGGGAGGGGGATTACGAAAAGTAAAGGTTTAAAAATTGGAGCATTATTTCTAAAAACATGCACATTTCCATTTAAACCTCGCGTTTCTGAATTTAAATGGCCAGAATGTTAAAAGCCGCAATTAGATGGTGATTCTATATAAGGGCTTTGCTCATAGCAAGTTTCTCTTCGAAATTTTGTCCAAAATTCAGTATTGAGTACTCCTAAAAGCTTAATATTTCCAGTTTTCACTTTGTAAGATTACTAGCCCTCTTACCCGACGTTACATAATGCAAGTAGCTTTTGGACTCGAATGACGAACTAATTAATTTCATTTGCCTTCCTCTGTTATTTACAAACCTATCTACAGTGATCTAAAGGAACCCTCCTTTTACCCTTTTATGTAATTTATTTCAACCCCTGCTAACCATAATAAGTCATTAAAATTCCTCTGATATTCATGCAAGTGACACCGGCGTAATGTTTGGCTTCCTTTGCCTCCCTTCAACAGTTTCCCAGGTTCTGGAAATGCTGTATAACCTATGCGTGCTCTTTGAAGGTGGAACAATAGTAGGTGGGAATGGTATAGTAGATGGAGTGTTAAATGTTTGTACTTTGTGTTTGATCCCGTGGTTGTTTGATAACACGAAAGTTACATAGTTTTCGTATAATACAGGAACCCTCAACGCATACAATAAAGTAGAGCTAAAACTGGTGAATATGCAGCTATTAAGCTGCATTCACAATGAGATGCAAGTGTAGACGTAAGGGCAGTCGTAGCATAACGCAAGAAGTTGGCACGGGTTTCTAGATCTGTAAATTGTATGCAGATATCTTCCAAGTGCTCCGCAAGTTTCATATTGAATAACATAACCAACACTTCCATATAAGGAAATTCACTTAATCTTTTACAAATAAATATGTTATAAAATTACACACTAATAACTGACGCTCGCGGCAGTGACGTCACAATAACTGCTCATTCAAAATTATTGAAAATAGTACAAGCATAGAGACTGCAGAAAGTGATAAAGCTATACATTTAATGAACTAAGAATTTTCTCTCTGCGTCTTCGATTTATGGAGCGAAGTCATCTAGACGCAGATGATGGTTACATCCGTTAAATCAAAAGAAGATTCGAAAGAGACTACCATAACTTCTTGAGGGAAATTAGAGATGGCGCGACACTGCGCGGCCAAATAGAAGAGCATGCTGCATGCACAGCAGACCCTATAAAATCTTGGAGTGCATGTCTATCATAGATAACTATAAACGAAATGTCTATTGTTGAATTCATACACAAAACATAGAGAAAAGAAGCAGAATTCCTACACTTTGCACGCAACGCAAGGATAAAGTTTGGAGTTCAGAAACTCTTGCGTCGCATTGTATTGCGTAGCGTCTTGCGTGTTTCAATGTGAATGCTTACATTAAATAACATGAGTATAAAGTTACTCACATTATTTTGTACGTCTGTGCTTGCACCTCACTGTGAATGTAACCTTACTAATGTTATAGGCAATATGGCAATGGTTTAATTTGTATTACATTTGCACGTGAGGGGTCGTCTCCTTAGCGTGGTGGTAGCGCAGCTGCTTACCAAGCGGGAGACCTGGGTTCGATCCCCAGTACCGGCGTGGGGATTTTTCCCCCGCTGGGAGACCTGGCCCGGGGTGCACTCAGCCTCGTAAGGTCCCTGGGGGGCCAATTGAGGAGCTACTTGATGGAGAAGTAGCGGCTCCAGGTCATGAGGACCGCATTAACCGGCCGGGAGGGACTCGAGGCGCTGACCACGTCTCACCCTCCAATACTGCACCCCATCCATGACGCCTGTAGTGGACCGAGATGGGGGACGCAGCGGCCGGGCGGTAGGCCAAGGTTCCCCGTGAGCTGTCGTGCCAAGGAGTTAATTTGCACGTGAGGAGGTGAATTGATTTTTATTTAGCAGTATATAACAGGTATATATTTCAAAAGTGAAGTTTAACGCTTTTATTGCACAAAGTCTGAATGTACCTACTCTAGGTATGCTGCTGAAGTGACATGCTCCTAACTTCAGGGGAAAGTACGCTCGGCAAATTGTGTTCAAATTTTCAATAGATGAAGAAAAGAATAGGAAATGGATCAGGAAACTTCCGGGCTACCAAGAACTCTGTGATAAGTAACAATAATTATTGTTTAACTGTTAATGATGTCTGCAAACTGTTTGTGTTATAGTAACCTTGAGCTTAGTCGCAAGACCTAACTCTCTATAGATGCATGACAAACCCTAGTTACTGAGAGATAATTCAGCTTACTAAAACGGCATTGTGTCTTACAATCATATTAACATAATTTAGCTTGTTACTCAGTCTTCTTACTCTCTCGGTAACTATCAAAGAGAGGCTCTTTAGGTTTAAGTAACACAAGAATATTGCACAAACACTTTATGGGTATTTACCGAGAGGCATGTCATGTAATACTGCTTTATTTTTCATAATTACATTGGTAAATATGCTCGGAAGTCCTGTAACCTAACTTAACTTCGTTCCATTTACCCATCAGGTATAGGTAACTACCACAGGGTGGTGTTTTAGGCTAGGTAAAGATTGCATTAGCAATTACCGGAAGTTTTGGGAGCTATTATTGCATAATAAAGTTAACAAAAAAGCTTATGTATCCTGTAACCGTACTTTTATCCCATTACATCACTTCATACACCCAAATGTCAAAATTGGCTTTTTAGGCTAGATAGGTAACTATTGGATTAGCATCTAATGCGTAGTTAGGCAAAACGTCTTTATTTTGTTATGCCTGTATCTAATCTGACATACCTTACATAAAATAAAGATTATACCTTACAAATTAAAGTTAAATGTGTCAATGAGATGTCTATAATGGGCAGAGGAAGTGCCTGACTTTTTCATGGCACACTTTATTTGCTTTTCCACCATACGGAAATTTTAGATTAGATAAACAATAGCATTAATGAGTAGGTACTTAAGCAAATTATTTCATACAAAAGGTGTTTATTTTTTATGCATGTATTTAATTGACATACCTTGCATACAATAAAGAGTTTGTATTACAAATGAAGTTAAATGTGTCAATGAGATGTCCATGATGGGTCGAGAAAACTTTTTCATGGCACACTTTTCTTGCTTTTCCTCGCCTGCAGAAATGCAAATTACGATGTTTCCTTTTACTATGCAATTTATAAATTGGTATTATTTGTCAGTAGGTGCGAACTTAACGCCGTACGCCGTCTATGGTCAGAAGGACTATCCTTCTAGTCTATGGTTGCCTCTTCTATCCACCATTTTGTCGCCCTCCATGGTGTAATGGTTACCATCCTGACTTCATATACCCAAGGTCGCGGGTTCAAACCCGGCGGAGGACGATGGCTTCCTTCGGAAGGGAAGTAAAGCCGTTGGTCCCGTGTCGTAGATTTACGGCACGTGAAAGAACCTCAAGCCTGATAGAGAGGCATCTGAGCAAAATTAAGCGGTCTTTCACGCCCAGTATAGAATGGGACGAGGAGAACCACAGTAGTTAAAGAGCGACCATAAATAACACGCCATTTCCATTTCTATCCAACATTTTGTTTCAATGCTCAGGTCTCGTCTTCTAGGAGGCGTTGGTTAAAACAAGCTTTCTAGCTGTTTATAATAAAATATCAGTTCACTTATTTCTAATGATAACAGTAGAATTATCTAATGTGCCCTTTTAACGAACTTGATTACAACGTAAATACAAAGAATATAAAACAAAACTTTCTTACATAGGGTTATTTAAAATATTTTGGCATTAGGTTATCATGAGCATCGTGCTATTATAAGCATATTCGATTGTCGTTTGTTTTGTCGTATATGTTGGTAAAACTGATCATAGAATACAACTTGGCATGAAATATCTGCGGCATTTGTCTTAATCTAAATGCATTTTCTGTGGAGTAACAATAAATATTTTCTAATTGGTGGCAATCTCAACAAAATTTCAAAGCTTTCCTCGCAAGGATGTTAGGTATTTTATAACTCCAACATGCTGTAGTACATAGGCTTTGTAGATGATTTTTGGTACCTATTTTAGTAATTTAAGGGGTTCGTCGCAGTGACGAGTGGTTAGACCACTCGCTTCTCATCTAGGTGGTCTGAGTTTGATCCCAGGAGATCGCATGTGGGGTTTGTGGTAGACGAAGTGGAGTCTGGGCAGGTTTTCTCTGGATTATCCGGTTTTCCCCACCATTTAATCCGCCAAGTGCTCCATGATCGCCTTTCCTGTCATCCATTTCACTGTTATTTCATATTATACACTTCCTCACTTTCATACCATGCATCGGGCTGATCGCCCATCCTGGCTTTACTTTGATCCAGAGCCTCTGCTCCTCAACAGGCGTCTGACTCCAGGCACTGGCTGGATGTGAAAGTCCTACATACGAGAAGGGGAAATAAAGAAGGAAAGAAAGAAAATAAGTACCTAAGTAATTTATGAATTGAAATTAGATGCTTTATAGCTGACGTTCGTCATAAAGAATAGGGGTTTTCAATCGTGAGAGATTATCATTCGTACACATAAATAAGTAAGAGTACATATTTAGTATTAATATATACATTAAATTGATTTTCTTTTTAAAGCATTGGACTCTATTTTTTTTAGAAAGTTAGACTTGGAACAAAGGGACTTAATTTCTTATAAGGATTAAATTGACCAAAATTATAAGAATAAACTCAAGTAATTTAGCTGATATTGGCTGTACTTATGAGCAGTTAGTTTTAAATGACTCATAATTTTCCTTGTTTAATAAATGCACATTCTTTCTAATATTACTTGCACTTGTTATTAGCAACATTAATTCCTTAATGTCACGCACCAGACGTCGTAACGTTAGTTTGCAAATTATTATGCAACAAGCCACATAACGCGATCCTGGCACCACGTAACCGGTCTTAGGGGAAGGTAGGTACCTACATATGAAAACAATTATTGTTGTTTTCGCAATTGACACATGCATGATGCAGTTGTTTTGCCAGGCGGCAATATAAAAGCGCTCCTGTTAATGTGTGAATCACAGCTGGTATTGACTGGTTTCGTGAACATACGTAGTATTTTCTGTCAATATTTGCGCGTTGTAGGTGGCCGTAAGCAGTTATTAACACTACGGCCAATTCATCGCAATATTTTTTTCACGTACAGCCGTTCTTAAGGGTCACTGGGAGTGACATTTCAAATGCCTATATGTTTGTATAGATTTTTATTAAAATTTTACTGTGCTTGCATTGTTGTTATATTAATATGAATAGCAAATTTCATTCAAATTGGATAAATGCTTTGCAAGATATAAATTATTTAATAACTTTTATTATGTAAATATTTTACATAGTCAAAATACTCCACATGCCTCAAAATTTGAAAAAAATGTTTGCTGTTTTTTCAATTGGAACTTTGAACCACACAGGAACTTTACCGGATGATATTTCAATAAATTTGATTAGTGAAAAAATGATATATTATATTTAAAGTTAGAAACTTTAATCTTTGAAATTAATCATTATTCATAAAAACATTTGGTTGAAAAATTACTATTGGCGTTAAAATAATGTTGCCGTATATAATATTACAATTGATACTTCTGCAGATTGTGGGAAATCTTAGTTGTGTTTAAATAAAAACTGAGGCACGTGGAACATTTTGAAAGTGAAAATGTGGTTTTGAGAAAAATGCTGTTTTATAACATAATATGCTAGGGAGCAGGTGCATTGTACATCTAGGCTGCATAGCTGGAAGCAAAGAGTTGATTTTCTATGGATGCCCAATGGTTCCAAGAACCATTAGTTATAAAAAAACCATTAGCTATTCAATTTTTTACTTTCTCTACACGTACTATGTACATAGTGTATAGAGAAGGTATTGCATTTCACCCAAAAATTCGATACCGAGATTTCACCGGAAATACATGTTTTGGGCCCCCTTGAATAGAAAAAAAATACAAAAAGGTCCGTGTGTGTGCATGTGAAAGACCAAAAAAACGAAAAGACCGTTAAATACCAAACTTGGTAGTTAATTTTGGTATCTTCCAAGGATGCGACACGAAACTTTTCAAGAAAATACCCCCACCCCCAACTACCCTTTACATGGAACTTTTTTCGAAAATTTTGATTTTTTCAAAAATGATTCTAACGACTTTGAAACATTAAAGCTATTTACCTGACAAATAAAATGTATATCTTGAATTTTCTGGGAATAGCCTCTGAAGACTACTTTATTCTGGATGAATTTTACGAAATTTTGCATAACTGCTAAACTGTAAGAGATGGGCAAAACTTAACACACAAAAAATGTAAAGCACATTAAATCCACAATTTATGTCATATACATCTTTTCGTGAAGTTGATCGTTTTTGACATATTCCTTGTTTTTGGTTTCAGCTATGAGAAACTTATACTTTTCTCATACAGGAATTTGTCAACTCCTGGCCATACAAAGGAACTTCAGTCACCTAGCAACCAGCTTTTGATTATCAGTTTAGCCTATAGTACTCCCTTATTTCCCTCCTACTTACAAGGTAGCAAGTAATAAGACTATTTCTGCTATTTTTTTCTCGATTAAAATGAAGTTAATAGAAGCATAAGCTTTTTAACAATAATTTGTTGCAGAGATGTAGAGAAAGTCATGTGAATGGAATACATCAGACTTCTTTTACCCGTTGTAGTCAAAATTTCACTCTCAGCGTCCCTTAAGCCGCTTCAAGGCATTGCTTAAGATGACTTAAGCTAATATGAAAACTTAGTCGCACCACTTAATTTTGATGGAAATCTTGGAAAACTGACATTTGGTTGCATATCCAAAAACATTAACATGAATTTCTCTTTTCGTTATCATTAATGTTTATATTTCTTAATACATAATCTTATAAACGTTTATTTGCCCTCTTGATGCTAATCGAAATAAACGTCTGCAAGATGTAGTTGAAATATTAAGTATAACTGATATCAACAAATGTCTTGGAAATGATTAATGCCCCCACAAATTGTAATTCAAGTGAACTGTATATTTCAATAAGATCTACATTTTTGAACGATACGTTTTATCTATATGTGTTAGTTTACTAACTATATAAAATAATTAAATTATTTCAGAATAAAGATAATTATAAAAAATTAAAAATATGAATTTTCTTAGATATGCAAGTCTTAAACATTTGTCATTTGAATAAAATTTGTTAGACGCATTAGTGAGAGAAGAGCAAGTAGTAGAACATTTTCCATAGAATGGACAGTTAAGAATTGGGATTTTTTTAATCTTGCTGTCGCATCTTTGGACGAGATTGAACTTAAAATTTGATGGTTTCTATTTATATGACTTTCTCTACCTATTCTGCAACAAACTATTCTTACAAAAGCCTATTCTTTAATCTACTCATGCTAATCAAGCTAAACATTAGCGTAAATAGTCTTAAAAATTACGTATTTTCTTATAAAGGTATCGGAAATAAGGGAGTGCACTACTAGCCTAAGTCAGTCAGTCAGTCAGTCAGTCAGTCAATCAGTCAGTCAGTCAGTCTTTTAAAAGAAGATTGCTATGTGATTCTTTTGTAGTGTTTAACGCTATGTGATTAAAATTGAATCTCTTTGCATTGCTAGTAGTAAAACAAAAGAAAAAGGAAAGAAAAAAGCATAAGTATTTTAAAATTGAACAAAAAACAAGCAATATCTCGAAATGATTACTGCCACAAAATATGTATACGGCATTTGTTATATAACAGTGTATGTTTTAACGATATCTCAATTTTTGACGTGGTAAATTTTGTCCATCTCTTGCGATTCACCAGTTTTGCAAAAGTCATCCAGAATGGAGAGTTCTTCAGCTTTTGAAGACCTCTTTATTCTGGATGGGTGTTGCAGAATTTTGCACAACGGCTAAACCATAAGAGATAGACAAAAAAAAACGGAACATATCAGCTTTTTTAATTATGTTGTTCACACATACATACACAGATTTTCATCTAAAAACTTGTTCCACTCACAAGACTTTTTCTACCTATTCTGCAACAAATTATTCTTACAAAAGGTTATTTTGCTATCTATTTCATGCTAATCGAGATAAACTGTAGCAAAAAGTAGGAGGGAAGTAAGGGAATAGTCAAGGCTTAAAGCGATAGTCAAATCTTTTAAAAAGCTGGTCGCTATGTGGTTGAAGTTCGTTCTCTTTGCATAAATTCCCGTTTGAGAAAAATGTTAAGTATTTTAAAATCGAATCATATAACAAGAAATATCTCAGAAACGATAAACTCTACGAAAAAAAATGTATATAACATAAATTATAAGTTTAACGATATCTATATTTTTTGTGTGTTAACTTTTTCTATATCGCTTATGGTTAACCAGTTTTGCAAAAGTGATCCATAATGAAGAGGTCTTCAGAGGCTATTCCCAGTAAATTCAAAATATACATTTTAATTGTCCTTAAGATACGGTATTTCAATGAAAATCTTTAGAGCCATTTTTTGAGAAAATCAAAAATTTTCCATGTAAAGAAAATTATAAAGTTTGATATTTAATGGAATTTTCGTTTTTAGTTATGTTGCTCGCGGACAAAAAAAAAACAAAAAAAAAACACACACACAGACACACTCCCACTCCCTCTTTCTCATAAACACACGCAGACCTTTTTCTGATTTTTTATATAAATGACCCTAAAACGCGTATTTCCAATTAAATCTCAGTACCTATCGAATTTTTGGGTGGAACGCAATACGTCTCTCTCCTAATTACTGTGTATTAAATACAGAAAGTAGAAGTACCAAGTTTGATATTTAAGTAGCAGTTCTATTTTGTATTGTATTGTCCATTTACACTACATAGAGACCGTCCCTTAAAAATGCTTTTTGTTTTATACAGAGAACCTCAAAACATTTATTTTCTGTAAACTCGGATACTCCGTAATTGCGAGTTAAATATTCGTTATACATTTGTTGGTTGGTATTTAATGTTGAGCTGTTGGCATTTCCTCTCTTGCATTCCAGTATTTTGATGTTATGTTATTGTGATGCCTAAAGCTTGGGCAGCGGTGGTTTCCATCCATATCTTCTTTAACTGTACAGAAATCTCACTATACCAATCTTGAATAAATGTTATTGAAACAGTCATGGCCTGTAAGGAGTCTAAAACCTGCTACAAGGATTTTCTTGGTAATGTAGTGATTCTGGTCGTGTTGTTACATAATTTTTTCAATAATTTTCCTTTTGTTTGTATTGCATTATATTCTTTAATTTTTTATTATATGTTGATATAATGATCCTTTTGATAGAGGGATAACTTATTGGATCAGATGAATTTTATGTAATTTGACTACCTTTCTTGGCTAGAAAGACAGCTGTTTCATTACCCTGTACTCCGAAATGTACTGGTATCCACTGAAGTATTAATCTTTTATTTAAATTAATTTCGTTGTTTTATGATTTTGGGGCCATTCAGCAATATTTAGGTGACTGCCTCCATGGTCGAGTGGTCAGAGAGCTGACTTCTCACCTGGAGGTGCCGGGTTAGATTCCCAGCTGGGGCGGGGAATTTTTCTTTAGCCAGAATTATTCTCTATCCCCCACAGAGTCTGGAAGTTGTATGTGAGAGTGAATGTGTGTGTTTTTTAAATCTCCAGCAACGACTTGTTTCAAGTGCATGTTAATGTAGGCTATATAAATGAAACAACAAATATATATACGAGATAGGTTACTAGGTGTTGCATCAGATGAACTTAGATATCTCCTCTAAATTTCAACGAACTTTTCGTTTTTGAGTTATGCTGTCCACAGACACATAGACAGATGCACAGACACACACACACACACACGACAGACTTTTTTCTTCTAAATATATATATATTGGATTCACGGGGTCTCAAATCATATTTCCGGTAATATCGAATTTTTGGGTGAAATACAATACCTTCTCTATCTATGTACGTTGTACATATGCACTAAAAAGTAAAAATCTGATATGTTCCATTCACATGACTTTCTTTAGTTATTCTGCAACAGATTATTTTTAAAAAAAACTGATCCTTTTCTCTACTTCGTGCTAATCAGGATACATAGCAGATAGCAGAAATGGTCGTATTAATTATCTCCTTATAAGTAGAACAGAAATAGCGAAAAGCACTAGGTTAAAGCGAGTCAAATATTTTAAAAGTTATTGCTATGTGATTGAAATTCGTTTCTCTGCATGGCCAGGAGTTGACAAATTCCATATGAGAAAAGTTCTAATATTTTAACTGAAAACCAATAACAACCAACATAGGAAATGTTCAATTCCACGAAAAAATGTATATGAAACAAATTGTGTGTTTTAACGAGATGTATATCTTTTGAGTAATAAGTTTTTGTCTATCTCTTACGGCTTACCAGTTATGCAAAAGTCGTCCAAAATGAAGAAATCTTCAGAGGCTATTCCCAGAAAATCCAAGATATATATTTTATTTAGCATGTAAATATCTTTAATATACGGTATTTTAATGAAATCGAGATAGCTATTTTTGAGAAAATCAGAATTTTAGGAATCTTTTTTCATGTAAAGGGTAATTTGCGGTGGGAAATCGTTCTCAAAATCTTCATATCGCATCCTTGGAAGACACTAAACTTAAATATCAAGTTTAGTATTTTACCGACTCTTCGTTTTTGAGTTATCGTGCGCGCGCGCACCCACACACACACACACACACAAACAGAGGACCTTTTATTAAAATGCTCCCCTTTTTTTTGGTTAGAGGTAACCCTAAACTTAATCTCGGTATCGAATTTTTGGGTGGATTACAATACCTTCTTTACTTACTGTGTACATTGTGCATTCGGCTAGAGAAAGTAAAAATACAAATGAGTAATATAAATTAGTATAAATCTATATCAAAATGCAAATAATGCTACTAACGCAACTATATAAGACTACTGAAGGATCAACTGACCTACGAACGTAAAAATGATATAAAACTCAAACTATGTAGTATTTTAAGAGTAAAAGATTAAAACATATAGCCTAAGCCAATAAGTAGATAACAACATGCAACACACAACTACAGTATATATGGCTAATGAAGTAGATGTAGTACTACGCTGGTAGTGGAGTATGTAGAGTATATAATAGTTAACAAATAAAGGAATGATAATAATAACAATAACAATCTTATACTGAGACATATGCAAAACATACAACAGAAATATATTTTTATTTAGTTTAACGTGCATTAA
Source organism: Hymenopus coronatus (assembly GCA_030762935.1). Lineage (NCBI taxonomy): Eukaryota > Metazoa > Arthropoda > Insecta > Mantodea > Hymenopodidae > Hymenopus > Hymenopus coronatus. The sequence goes on from CM060895.1 coordinate 48,075,125, forward strand.
CCTGATAGTTCATATCAGACGATAAATGAATGAAATCGCAAAATGACGAAGCTTAAAGTTACTTGACATTGGTTTTTCATCGGAAATACATATTTTGGGACCCCCTGAATCCAAAAAAAGCATTTTTAGAAAAAGGTCCTTGTGTGTGTATCTGTGTGTGTGTGTGTGTGTGCGCACGCGCGTCCGTGTGTCAGTGTATCCGTGTGTCTGTGAACACGATAACTCAAAAACGAAAAGTCTGTAAAATACCAAACTTGGTATTTAAGTTCAGTATCTTCCAAGTATGCGACACGAAGATTTTGAGAAAAATCCTCCCACCCCAAACTACCCTTTACATGGAACCTCTTTCGGATATTTTGATTTCTCAAAAATGGCTATAACGATTTTGAGTAAAATATCGTATATTAAAGATATTTACCTGACAAATAAAATGTATAACTAGAATTTTCTGGGAATATCCTCTGAAGACTGCTTTATTCTGAATGAATTCTACGGAATTTTACATAAATGCTAAACCGTAAGAGATGGACAAAAACTTACCACACAGAAAATGTAGAGAACATTAAAATATTCCTTGTTTTTATTTTCAGATTTGAAAAACATACTTTTCTTATACAGGAATTTTGTCAACTCCTGTCCATACAAACAAAGGAACTCTAGTCACATAGCAACCAGCTTTTACAATCACTTTAACTTAATGGTACTGTCATATTTCGCTTCTACTTACAAGGAAGCAAGTAATAAGACTATTTCGGCTAATTTTTCTCATTTGGGATGAAATAAATAGAAGCAAAAGCAGTTTAACAATAATTTGTTGCAGAGATATAGCGAAAGTCATGTGAATGGAACACATCAGATTATTATAATTATTATTCTTTTCTTTATTTATTTAATTCCATTGTAGTGTTTGCCGCTTCATCCCCTGGAAACACCAACCTGCCAAGTTTAACAGCATTGGGCTTGGTCAGGTTTGGGTGGCCAATCGCTCGGCCGCTCGCCGGCCCATTCCCTAAACCCACCACTATGCCCACCACTCTCCTCGTTTCCCCGCTAGATGTCACTGCTTTAGTTAAGCTGGCCAAGTGAAGCAGCCAGTAATCTATGTAAGCAGCATTGGGATTTACAATGCATGCCTGCACCTACGTCACTTTCCAACGTGTTGGAAGGAGGCGCGGGTGGTATGCATTTTGAAACCCGGCAAGGACCCGGTCTTCCCGTCAAGCTACAGATCTATTAGCTTACTTCCGATCGTCTCGAAAGTATTCGAGCGGTTACTCCTACCTCGCCTCACCCCTCTCTTCGAAGAGAGACTCCTACTCCCGGATCATCAGTTTGGTTTCCGTACTGGACATTCCACAACCCTGCAGTTGCTGCGACTGGCTGAGAAGGCTGCCCTGGGCTTCCAGGACAACTTCAAAACAGTCGCGGTGCTCTTGGACGTGGAAAAGGCCTTCGCCACCACGTGGCATCAGGGACTCTTGTACAAGCTCAAGAACGCAGAAATTCCTCCCCCCTACCTTCACCTGCTTAGTAACTTCCTTCGGGACCGCACTTTCAGGGTGAGGGTGGAGGGGAGGCATTCCACAGTCAGACCCATAGCGGCGGGAGTGCCGGAAGGCAGCGTGCTGTCGCCGTTACTCTTTGCTGCCTACATGTCCGACTTCCCCACAGAACCCAGTACAGTTACGTGCCAGTATGCCGACGATGTCCTCATAATGGCGCGTAACAAGAACGCCCGATATTGCTTCCCCCCGCTACAGAGACAGCTCCAGGCCATAGGCAGATGGAGTGAACAGTGGTGGATGGCCATCAGCCCGCAGAAGAGCTCAGCTCTACTGCTGGCTAAAGTCCGTGGCTGGGGACCGGAGAGGTCGCTGAGGCTGCGGCGGCGGCGGATCCCCTGGGTCCGCTCCGCCAAATACCTCGGAGTCCTCCTCGACCGCGGCCTTACTTTCACTCCACATGTCAGGGAGAAGGTCGGCTTGGGACACGCTGCCCTGCGACAGTTGTTTCCCATCTTCCGCTCCACCATGCCTACACACCTAAAACTACGGCTGTACCGCGCAGTCATCCCGCCCCTGATGCTGTACGGCTGTGAGGTCTGGGGTTCGGTGGCTCGTTCCACCATCCGCAGGCTGCAGGCCGTGCAGAACAGGGCATTGAGGATGATATACGGCACAGACCGCAGATTCCCGTCCCACATTCTCCATTCCCACTCCGGAATCCCTTACATAGTGGACGTTGTGCGAGAAAGAGCTCGCACAATATACACTAAACTTGCTCCCCACCCAAATCCCCAGGTGAACACTCTCGGTCTTTACGACCACACGCTACCAAGGAGACGCGTAAGCTACCGCCTTCCCAAGGACGCCTTGGGATGGTAGTTTTCCGGCCGCCTCTCCCTTTATTGTTCTACCCGCCAAGTTAAGCAGCATCGGGCATGGTCACGACTTGGACGGGTGACCATCCAGTTGTACTCCGACCAGATCTGCAACACTGGCTTCCCCCACCCCGTACCTATATCCCTTCAGGTCTCCCCGCTAGCCGGCACTGCTTTCCTTGACAGCCCGCAAGCGGCTGGCCAAGGTAAGCAGCATCGGGCCTGGTCCCTCTCTGGGTGGGTGACCACTCAGCTAGGTAAACCAGCCCGCGCCGGCTGCACAGAGGGAACACCCTGCCCAATTACTTTGACATTGACAAAAACGCTTGCATAAGACTACATCTTTTATATCACACGGGTAAATCCGCAAGAAAAGCGGATAGGTACCGTGGTGATTTGCCCCCGCCCGAGTACACTCGGGCGACTAGTTCCTGCTCCTGCTCCTGGCTCCTGGGGTCTTCGTTGCTCCTTGGGTGGATGATCATTCCAGACCGCACCACCGACCTGCGCCAATAAGTAGTTCCACGAAACGTAAAACACTTGCTCTATTCTATTACATATATCACACGGGTAAATCTTTAAGAAAATCTGATGCGTTCTATTCGCATGACTCTCCCTACATCTCTGTACCAAATTATTGCTAAAACGCTTATTCCTCTATCTACCTCATGCTAGTCGAGATAAACATTAGCAGAAACAGTCTTAGTACTTGCTTTCTTGTAAGTAGAAAGGAAATAAGGGAATACACTAGGTTAAAGCGACAGTCAAATCCTTTAAAATCTGGTTGCCATGGGATTGAAATCCGTTCCTTTGCATTACCGGGAGTTGACAAATTCCCGTATGAGAAAAGTTTCAGTATTTTAAAACTGAAACCAATAACAAGGAATATCTAAAAAATGGTCAACTCCATGATAAAAATGTATGTGAAATATTGTGAGTTTTAACGAGTTCTGCATTTTTTTTTTTTTTTTTGTGCAGTAAGCTTTTATCTATCTCTTACGGTTTATTAGTTATGCAAAATTCAACAAAATTCATCCAGAATGAGAAGCTCTTCAGAGGCCGTAGACAAAAAATTCAAAATATACATTTTGTCTTTAATATACGGCATTTTAATCAAATCGTTAGAGCCATCTTTGAGAAAATCAAAATATTCGAAAAAAATTTCATAGTTTTTTTGGGGCGGGCGTGGGGAGGGACTTTCCTCAAAATTATTTTTGTGTCACATTCTTAAAAGAAACTAAACTAAAATACCAAGTTTGATATTTTACCGATTTTTTATTTTTGAGTTATCGTGCTCACAGACACACGGACATTTTTTTTCTAAAAATATCAAGTGTTCCATTCACATTACTTTCTCTGCATATCTGTAATAAATTATTGTTAAAAACCTTATGCTTCTATTTACTTCATGCTAATCGAGATAAACACTAGCAGACATATTTTATTGTAAGTAGAAGAGAAACAAGGGAATACACAAGACTAAAGCGATAGTCAAATCTTTTAATATCTGGTTACCATGAAGTTGAAATTCATTTCTTTGCATTACCAGGAGTTGACAAATTCCCATACGAGAAAAGTTTCAGTATTTTAAAACTGGAACCAATAACAAGGAATATATAAAAATGGTCATCAACACCATGATAAAAACGTATATTACATAAATTGTGTGTTTTAACCAGTTCTGCATTTTTGTGTAGTTTTTGTTTATCTTTTGCGGTTTACCAGTTATGCAAAATTCAACAAAATTCATCCAGAATGAAGAACTCTTCAGAACCTGATCCCAAAAAATTGAGGATATGCATTTTGGTTGTCATGTACATATATTTAATATGCGGTATTTAGTCAAATTCGTTAGAGCCATTTTTGAGAAAATCAAGAATTTCGAATTATTATCCATGTGTCGCATCCTTGGAAGATACTAGTAAATTTAAATTTCAAGTTTGATGTTTTACAATTTGTTTTTAGTTAAGTTCACAGACACACGGACACACAGAAACACACACGTACATGGTCATTTTTCTAAAAATGTGTTTTCTGGAAACAGGGGACCCTAAAACGTGTATTTCCGGAGACATCTCGGTGTCGAATTTTTGGGTGGAGTGCAATACCTTCTCTACCTATGTACCATGTACTATGTAGAGAAAATAAAAATCGGATAGGTACCGTGTCGAGTAAACTCGAGTGACCTGTTCTTGCTCCTGGCTCCTGCCACTTTTTGTGCCGTAGCAATAACATTCTGGGTTTTCCCACAAATTTATAGATGAGTGTTGCTGCTTCAGAACTTCCTTAATCCACCAACAAGGTGCTTACTGAACCTCTGTTTTATACACAGCTTTCACAAAATGCAAAGTATTTTGAAGTTAATGGTTTCGATTTCTTCATACCTTTATCTCAAAATATTGAAAATATAAAAAAGATCCATACTGCAATCTATTACATTTACAACACTCAGAAGTGTTACATTCAAACGACTTTCCCTATCCACTCCTCTGCGAATTATTCTTACAAAAGCTTATTCTTCTCTCTGCATCACGTTAATCGAGATAAACTTTTCCTGAAATTGCTTCATTACACATTTTGCTGTAGGCAAAGAGAGATACAGGAGGCTGAAGCATTAATAACATATTTAAAAAGTGTAACAAACGAATGGTGATTTAACATTTCAAAAACTGAATTATCTGAAAATTATAAATAACAATGAATATCTTGAAAGTCGTTAATAACACAAAAAGCAAACTTAATGAGATTTACGTCTCTTTTGTAGTAAGTTTCTGTCTACAGTCAGGCGAGAGTGATCTTCGCTTTAGCCGTTTTGCTTATAAGCGGAGACAGTGAACGGCTCGCGCTCATTGAGAGAGATAAAAGAAGGTGGCTCTCACCAATTCTCCACTGGAGGGTTTTAGCCTGAAATAGCCCCGTAGAGTTCTGCAACTCTTAACCCATGAAGGGACATGTGAAATAATACGGTGTAGCTGGGCCAGCTTGTAGGTATTGGCTATATAATGGAAGGGGGTGTTTCGTGGTGAATTACTGGTCTATTGCGACTACCATCATTCGCCCAGGAGGAAGGTACAAAATGAAGAAATCACAGAAAACTACAGGCTCCAAGCTGACAAGACATGCGCGGGAGTCCTAACAGTTCCTAGTTCGGACACTACTGTTGCTGCCCAGAGAGGGGCGATGCTGCTAGGCAGCCCTTTAGTGTTGACGAGGAATACTCTTTCCTTGGAGGAAGCATCCGCGCTATCTGTCCGGCAAGAAATCTAGAAGTACACCTGAAACATAAGAATAAAATGGAATGAAAGTGAAATGAGGGAAAGAAAATCATGGCAGATAAGCCACTTTTGTAATCGCCTCTCAACAGGAAATTCCGAAAAGCCCAAGGTTGAGTGGACGGTCGATGGGAATCGAACCCGGGATCTCCCGAATGCGAGATTACCGCGAGGCTAACTATCCTGATATTTTTATAGGTAAGTAATAGAGAGAGAGAGTAAAAACATCACAAACACTAACTCTTCCTATTCGTGGCTACTGAATCTGAGTAAATAAACAAAATATATGGATCAGCTATTCTGTTGCTTCCATAATTATACATGTATTACGACTATTGTAATTTCTTTTATTTAAAACATCAAGCAGACACACAGGTAATCATAAAGATCTAGAATACACAAAATGAATAAATCAGAATAAATTACAGCCACAAGGATATTTAATTAAAAAAATTACATCTAAAAAAAATTATAAAATTATATCTAAACGAGGTGGTGCGTGGCCGAGCGGTTAGACCACTCGCCTCCCATCTGCAACCTGGGTTCGATCCCAGGGTGGTATTTAAGGCGGATGAAGCGCCGTTCGGCCGGGTTTTCTCTGAATTCTCCGATTTCCCCCACTTTTCATTCAGCCAATTGCTTAATAATCATTTTTCATGGTACCCATTTCAGTGACATTTCATTTCATCCACTTCCTCATTTTCATACCAAATATCGGGGTGATCACTCATCCTAGCTTTTCTCTGATCCAGAGTCCGTGCTTCTCAGCAGGCGTCCCTCAGACGCTGGCTCTAAGTCCTACATAGAGAGAACAGAGTAAAAGTAAAATAGCTAAATGAAACAACAATGATGATAACAAGTAGTAAAACAACACTATTAATATAAGAATTCAATTTCACTAAAATGTTTATGTATATATTCCCGGCTAGGACGGGGAACTTTTCTTTAACCAGAATTATTCCCTATTCCTCACAGAGTCTGGAGGTATCATGTGAGAGTGAATGTGCGTGTGTTTAATGATATAACATGTTTAAACTAATGCCAATGACCTGCAGTTAATATATGAGTTGTTTCACAAGTCAAAGCCCCCGATATGGCCACAGAAATTAAAGAGGTTATACAAATGAAACAATTAAAAAAAACTCTTATGTGATCCTTTACCTCTCTGTAACAAATAATTGTTAATAAGCCTATTCTTCTATCTACTTCTGCTAATCGAGATAAATGTTAACAGAAACGGTTTTATTACCTAGTTCCTTATGGGTAGAAGGGAAATAAGGGGACACACAGACTAAACCGACAGTCAAATACTTTTGAATGTGGTTGCTATGATATAGAAATCCGATTCTTTCCATAGTCAGGTGCTGACAAGTACCCTTATGAGAAAAGTGTTAAGCATTTTAAAACTAAAATCAATAACAAGGAATATCTTAAAAACGGTCAACTCCAGGAAAAAAATGCATATAACATAAATTGTGTGTTTTAATGAGATCTATGCTTTTTGTGTAGTAAGTTTTTGTCTATTTCTTATGGTTTACCAGTTATGCAAAATTCCGCAAAATTCATTCAGAATAAAACTCTCAGAGACTATTCTCAGAAAATTTAAAATATACATTTTATTTGTTATATAAATATATTTAATATACGATATTTTAATCAAAATCGTTACAGCCATTTTTGAGAAAATTAAAATTTTCCAACATTTTTCTATGTAAAGAGTAGCTGGGAGTGGGGGATTTTCTTGAAAATCCTGGTGTTGCATCCTTGGAAGATACTGAGCTTAAATATCAGTTTTGTATTTTTTTGTTTTTGAGCTGTGCTGCCCCTCTCCCCCCCCACACACACGCACACACGCGCGGACATTTTTCTAAAAATGATTTTTTTTGGATTCAGGGGGTCCCAAAACATGTATTTCAGGTGTAATCTAATATCGAATTTTGGGTACATTACAATACCTTCTCTATTCACTAAGTACAGTACGTGTAGAGAAGGTAAAAATTCGAGTATAAATGGTTATTTAAATCTTGTTACCGATTTTTTAAAGTTTGTATTTGTCCTTAAGTTGTTTGATGGAAACACCAAGCAGTTTTAAGTAGTCACTTGTGAATTTGTAACCACGTCCACGGGCCCCAAAAAGAAGACCTTTTATCTCCCATGTGATTGCAGGTTAGGTATATGATATCTCTCACTGAGATAAGGAATGAATGTCGATATAAATTACATAAATTAGAGGTAAAAAACACGCACAAATGCAAAGACGGCAACATGCGTAAACAGCAGAGTTGCCATTTAGGACAGAATAAGAAAAACACAAATTTAATGAACTTTAGTCAAGGTGACTCTTTTATTTTCTAGCAAGGAACCGGTCACGAAAATTGCTATCAGCAACGGCCGCGGCATTAAGAAGAATGGTGTAAAAGAGAATATGGAAGGCAGACTTGATTCCAGAAACCAGCGAAATGGCTCTGCAGTAAAGTGCAAGGCTCGGATGCAGTTTCGATTCTCGACGACCGCCAATCAGACCTTGAGTGTTTTTTTTTTTTTGGGGGGGGGGGGTTTCTCTTGGTCAATAAGGCAAATATTTGAGTATTTTTCTACTAAATTCTCCTTTCCTTCATTTCCCGCTCATGTTTAAAGCGTGCTTTCAGGTCCTGCTTTGTCTAAGCTGGCGCAGTTGCTTGCTTTCTGGAAAAAATTCTCCCTGTGAACGACTGAGAGAACTCCTAGTGTGTTTGCTCTTTAAAGGGAAATGTAAGGGACCTCTGTGAGTCTCTATGTCCTGTCTACCTGAGGCCTGTAGCCTCCTAAGCTATCTTCACTTCATCTATGCGGCCCGGGGATGTTACGACAATATATCCAAATGAGTTCATTGTCTCTAATTATTGGTAAAGATCATTTCTCAGATTGTTTCTTAAAACATTTGTCCCTGAAACGTTCTTATGCTGATCAACTTGCATTTTTATTTTCTCTAAATAGTACGTAGAGAAGGCATTGCATTCCACCCAAAAATTAGATAGGTACCAAGATTTCACCGTAAATACACGTTTTGGGATGCCCTGAAACTAGAAAAAGGCCCATGTGTGTCCAAGTATGTCTGTGAAGAGCATAGCTCAAAAACAAAAAGTCGATAGAGCACCAAATTTAATTTTAGTATCTTCCAAGGATGCGACGCGATGATTTTCAGCAAAATCCTCACACCTCAAGCTTCCCTTTAATTTGAACATTTTTCGAAATTTTCAATTTCCTCAAACATGGCTCTAACAATTTTGATAAAAATGTTTATATTTATATAGCAAACTGAGAATAACCTCGGAAGGCCTCTTCATTCTGGAGGATTTTGCAAAACTGGCAAATCTCTAAGATATAGACAAAAGCCTACTACACGAAAATGTACATCTCGTTAAAGCACACAATTTATGTCGTATATATTTTTATTGGTTTTAAAATTTCTAATGCTAACACCTTTCTCAAATAGGAGTTCGTTATTCACTTTGGTCATGCAAAGAAGTTGAGAATGAACATGATTTAAAAAATAATTTACCGAAAATTGAAGGCATGTGTTTTATTATCCTGGTTCATACTTTAAAAATTTGATGTGTTTCATTCACAGACTTTCTCTACATCTCTGTAACAAATTATTGTTAAAACCCTTATTCTTCAATCAACTTCATACTAATCGAGTTAAACATTAGTAGAAATGGTTTTATTACTTTCTTGTAAGTAGAAGGGAAATAAGGAGATACTCTATGCTAAAGCAATAGTCAAATCTTTTAAAAACTGGTTGCCATGGGTTGAAATTCCTTTCTTTGCATGATCAGGAGTTTACAAATTTCTGTATGAGAAGCGTTTAAGTATTTTAAAACTGAAACCAATTACAAAAAAAATCTCAGAAATGGTCAACTCCACAACAACAACAACAAATGACATAAATTGTGTGTTTTAACGACATATCCATTTTTTGGTTTTAATTTATTTATTTATTTATTTTATTTCGCTTGTATCTATCTTGTAATTTACAAGTTATGCAAAATCCAGAATAAAGAGGTCTTTAGAGGTTACTCCCAGAAAATTTAATATATACATTTATTTGCCATGTAAATATCTTTAATATATGGTATTTTAATCATAATCGTTAGAGCCATTTTTGAGAAGATTAAAATTTTCGAAATTTCTCCATGTAAATGGTAATTTGGGATTTTCCCCAAAATATTCGGGTCGTATCCTTGGAAGACACTAAACTTAAATACCAAAATTTTATTTTATCGTCTTTTCGTTTTTGATTATTGTGTTCACAGACACGGACACACACATATACACACGGACCTTTTTCTAATAGTGCTTTTTTGTGTATATGGGGGACCCTAAAATGTGTATTTCCGGAGAAATCTTGGTTCCAAAGTTTTGGTTGGAGTGCAATAGCTTCCCTAAATATGTACCATGAACTATGTACAGAAAGTGAAAATTATTTTTTTGGTTACAGGGGACCCTAAAACGTGTATTTCAGGTGAAATCTCGGAATTAATTTTTGGTGGAGTGCAATACCTTCGTATCATGGTTGGAGTTATTCTTATAACATAAAAAGCGAAACTTTTTATATAAAGGATAGTTTAAAGAGGAAGATTTTCTCAAAGAAAACTTGCTTGATTAAAGGTGTTTATATAAAATTGTATCCAAAATATCCGCTGCTAGCTTTGATTCAAGACGCAAAGATTCAAGTACGCACTGATGTTTTTCACATCAGACACAAAGATATACACAAACTTTTTCTAAAAATCCTTTTTTTGGTTTCAGTATATCTCAAAATCTTTGCCCATTTCCGATGAAATTCTTTTCGGTGAAATACAGCACTTCCTCTACCTACTATAAAAATCTGTCTATACTAGATAGGCATAGTCTAGAAAGTACAAATGAATAGAAATATCTACTTATCTATTAGTTTTCAATCGTTTGATGTGTAAATTGACAGAAAGGGGGAGGTGTGCGCAAAAGGGAAACCTACATCTTTGTACCTACGTCAAAAGGTCAAAGCACAAATACAGGAATGGGGTAAATAATACAACACGGTTTGTCCAAACTGAACGTGGAAGTGTCTGCACATTTCACAACAGTAACATTTCTCATTTCGATTATCAGTACTATTCCTCAACCGTAACATTTTCATAGTGTTTACTTTTGCGTAATTGTGCCAGTGGCACAACAGCGTTTTAGCTAAAATATTTCTTTCGCCATGACAGTGTAAGAGAAATGTTAGCCAGTCTCCATATAAAAGACAAGTTTTAAGAAACGACAGCATTTTCCATTTTTGGAGTTCATTTATTGCACAGATAATTTTCAGTCATCTATGTAATCCATCAACATCGGTAAGATAAATTTCACAAAATGTCGATTTGGTAAAGATTGCAGTAAAAGTTGTTCTGAAAGTAAATATATTTATATCCATGGTAGTTGAGGCTTATTAGGTTATATAGTGAGCGCGTGGAGGGATACATACTTTCCTAAAATAAAATAATTTCATTTTACTTTCCCTATTATTTACCACTAAGTAGAGGGCATATTGCATTCCATCTAAAATTCTGTATGGAGATTTCATTGGATATATGGTATTCATGCCCCCTGAATCCAAAAGGAATACTTTTAGAAAAATCTGATGTGTTCCATTCACATGACTTTTTCTACTTGTCTACAATAAATTATTGTTAAAAAGCTTATTTTTCTATTTACTTAATGCTAATTGAGAAAAAAATAACAGAGAGGGTCTTCTTACTTGCTTCCTTGTAAGTAGATGGGAAATAAGGGAATACACTAGGCTAAACGATAGTCAAACTTTTAAAAGCTGGTTGCTATGTGATGGAAGTGCAATTGTTTGTATGACAGGATTTGACAAATTTACGTATGAGAAAAGTTAAGTATTTTTAAGCTGAAACTAATAACAATGAATACCTTAAAAAGGTCAACTCCACAAAAAATGTATTTATTATAAATTGTAAGTTTTAGCGAGATCTACAGTTTTTATGTGGTACGTCTTTGTCTATCTCTTACAGTTTACCAGTTAAGCAAATTTCCGAAAAATTCATCCAGAATAAAGATGTCTTCAGAGGCTATTGCCAGAAAATACAAGATATACATTTTATTTGTCACGTAAATATCTTCAATATAAGAGATTTTAATCAAAATCGTTAGAGCCATTTTTGAGAAAATCAAAATTTTCGACTTTTTTTTAAGTTGGGGGTTAGAGGATTTTCTTGAAAATCATCATGTCGCATCCTTGGAAGATACCGAACTTAAATACCAAGTTTGGTATTTCACGTCTTTTCGTTTTTGAGCTATACCTCCCACAGACACACACACATACGCGCGCACACACACGCACATTTTTCTAAAAATGTTTTTTTTTATTCAGGGTGTATTTCCGGTGAAATCTTGGTATCGAATTTTTGGGTGCAATACCTTCTCTATACACTATGTACATAGTACGTGTGCAGAAAGTAAAAAATTAATGTGCATGTGTATGTGTGTGTGTGTGTGTGAATTGCGTAATTAAAAACGAGGAGTCACTTAAATATGAAACGTGGTGTCTTAGTATCTTTTAAGGATGCAACAAGAACATTTCTAAGAAAACTTTCCACCACAAACAATTCTTTACGTGAAAAAAATGTTCCTTTTTAGTTTTCTTCAAAATGGCTCTAGCAATTTTTATTAAAACACTACATTTTTAAGATATAAGAATAACAAACATCTCGTAATATATATCTTGAATTTTCTAGGAATGGTCTGTGAAATCTTTTTCATTCTGAATGACACTTATATAATTGGTAAACCGCAAGAGATACAAAAATTTTTTCAAAATTTTTTGAATTAACACGTCGCCAGGAAAGCTTCAGTTCTTATTTTACAAAAATGTTTACTTTCTCTATAGGCACTATGTACATAGTGTATAGAGAATGCATTGCACTCCACCAAAAAATTCGATACCGAGATTTCACCGGAAATATATGTTTTAGGGTCCCCTTTATCTAAAAAAAAACATTTTCGGAAAAAGGTCCGTGTGTGTGTGTGTCCGTGTGTCTGTGTGTCCGTGTGTCCATGTGTCTGTGAACACGGTAACTAAAAAACGAAAAGTAGGTAAAATACCAAACTTGGTATTTAAGTTTAGTATCTTCCAGGGATGCGACACGAAGATTTTGAGAAAAATCCCCCCCACCCCTAACTACCCTTTACATGGAACTTTTTTCGAAAATTTTGATTTTCTCAAAAATGGCTCTAAAGATTTTGATTAAAATTTCGTATATTAAAGATATTTACCTGAAAAATAAAATGTATATCTTGAATTTTCTGGGAATAGCCTCTGAAGAGTAGTTTATTCTGGATGAATTTTACTAAATTTAGAATAACTGCTAAACCGTAATAGATGGACAAAAACTTACTACACAAAAAATGTAGAGCACGTTAAAACACACAATTTATGTTATATACATTTTTTCGTGGAGTTCGTCGTTTTTGTGACATTCCTTATTTTTGGTTTCTGCTATGAAAAACACATTTCTCGTACAGGAATTTGTCAACTCCTGTCCATACAAACAAAGGAACTTCAGTGACATAGCAACCAGCTTTTGATTATCACTTTAACCTATGGTACTCCCTTATTTCACTTCTACTTACAAGGAAGCAAGTAATATGGCTATTTCTGCTAATGTTTTACTGATTAGCATGAAGTTAATAGAAGTATAAGCTTTTTAAGAATAATTTGGTGCAGCGATATAGAGAAAGTCATGTGAATGGTACACATCAGATTTTTTTTACTTTCTCTATAGGCACTGTGTACATAGTGTATAGAGAATGCATTGCACTCCACCGAAAAATTCGATACCGAGATTTCACCGGAAATATATGTTTTAGGGTCCCCTTTATCTAAAAAAAACATTTTCGGAAAAAGGTCCGTGTGTGTGTGTGTGTGTCCGTGTGTCTGTGTATCCGTGTGTCCATGTGTCTGTGAACACGATAACTAAAAAACGAAAAATAGGAAAAATACCAAACTTGGTATTTAAGTTTAGTATCTTCCAGGGATGCGACACGAAGATTTTGAGAAAAATCCCCCCCATCCCCAACTACCCTTTACATGGAACTTTTTTCGAAAATTTTGATTTTCTCAAAAATGGCTCTAAAGATTTTGATTAAAATTTCGTATATTAAAGATATTTACCTGAAAAATAAAATGTATATCTTGAATTTTCTGGGAATAGCCTCTGAAGAGTAGATTATTCTGGATGAATTTTACTAAATGTTGAATAACTGCTAAACCGTAAGAGATGGACAAAAACTTGCTATATGAAAAATGTAGAGCACGTTAAAACACACACTTTATATTATATACATTTTTTTCGTGGAGTTCGTCGTTTTTGTGACATTCCTTTTTTTTGGTTTCTGCTGTGAAAAACTTACACATTTCTCATACAGGAATTTGTTAACTGCTGTCCATACAAACAAACCAACTTCAGTGACATAGCAACCAGCTTTTGATTATCACTTTAACCTATGATACTCCCTTATTTTACCTCTACTTACAAGGAAGCAAGTAATATGGTTATTTCTGCTGTTTTACTGATTAGCATGAAGTTAATAGAAGTATAAGTTTTTAAGAATAAAGAGGGAAAGTCATGTGAATGGTACACATCAGATTTTTACTTTCTCTTGCCCCATATGTACAATGTACATAGGGATGGAGAAGTATTGCATTCCACCCAAAAATTCGATGTCGAGATTTCACCGGAAATACATGTTTTAGGACCCCCTGAATCCAAAAAAAAGCATTTCCAGAAAAAAGGTCCGTGCGTGTGTGTGTGTGTGTCCGTGTATCCGTGTGTCTGTGAACACGATAACTCAAAAACGAAAAGTAGCTAAAATACCAAACTTGGTATTTATGTTCAGTATCTTCCAGGGATGTGACACGAAGATTTTGACAAAAATTCCCGCACCCCAAACTGCCCTTTACATGGAACTTTTTTCGAAAATTTTGATTTTCTTAAAAATGGCTCTAAAGATTTTGATTAAAATATCGTATATTAAAGATATTTACCTGAAAAATAAAATGCATATCTTGAATTTTCTGGGAATATCTTCTAAAGACCTGTTTATTCTGAATGAATTTTACTTAATTTGGCATAACTAATAAACCGTAAGAGATAGACAAAAACTTACTATACAAAAACTGTAGGCCTTGTTAAAGTACACAATTTACGTCATATACATTTTTTTCGTGGAGCTTACCGTTTTCGAGGTATTCATTGTTATTAGTTTCAGTTGTGAAGTACTTACACTTTTCTTAGACGGGAGTGTCCGTTTTTCTTTTGTTCTACTCCTGGCCAACAAAAGAAGCGATTTGTAATGTCAATCGCATAACGACAGCTTTTAAAACATTTGACTATCGATTTAGCCTAGTGTATTCCCTTATTTTCTTCTTACTTACAAGGAACCAAGTAATAAGAACATTGTGCTGAATACCTCGATTAATAAGGTGCAGAAAGAAGAATAATCTTATGTAAGAAGCTTGTAGAACGGCTAGAGAAAGTCATGTGAGTGTAACACATCAGATTTTTACTTTCTCTATACTCACTATGTACACAGTGTATAGAGAATGTATTGCACTCCACCAAAAAATTCGATACCGAGATTTCACCGGAAATATATGTTTTAGGGTCCCCTGTATCCAAAAAAGTATTTCCAGAAAAAGGTCCGTGTGTGTGTGTGTGTCCGTGTGTCAGTGTGTCTGTGAACACGATAACTCAAAAACGAAAAGTCGGTAAAATACCAAACTTGGTATTTTAGTTTAGTATCTTCCAGGGATGCGACAGGAAGATTTTGAGAAAAATCCCCCACCCCAAACAACCCTTTACATGGAACTTTTTTCGAAAATTTTGATTTTCTAAAAAATGGCTCTAACGATTTTGATTAAAATATCGTATATTAAAGTTATTTACCTGACAAATAAAATGTATATTTTGAATTTTCTGGGAAAAGCCTCTGAAGACTACTTTATTCTGGATTAATTTTTCATAACTACTAAACTGTAAGAGATAGACAAAAACTTAACCCACAAAAAATGTAGAGCACGCTAAAACACACAATTTATGCTATAAACATTTTTTTCGTGGAGTTGATCGTTTTCGAGATATTCCTTTTTCTTGGTTTCAGTTTTGAAAAACTTTTCTCATACAGGGATTTGTCAACTCCTGTCCATACAAACAAAGGAACACCAGTCACATAGCAACCAGCTTTAGGCTTTCACTTTAACCTATGGTACTCCCTTATTTCGCTTTTACTTACAATAAAGCAATAAATAAGACTATTTCTGCTAATTTTTCTCGATTAGCATGAAATAAATAAAAGATAAGTTTATTAACAATACTAATTTACAGGGATTTAGAGAAAGTCATGTGAATGGAACACATCAGATTTTTACTACATAAAAATGCTGAACAGAGATTCAATTTAGAGTAATATAGCTTTTTTGATATTAAACATTTAGAATATATTGGTTGTTATTGGTATAAATTTTCTAATACTTTTACTTTTTTCAAAGGTGAATCATTATTCGTTCATAGCGACCCAGGTTTTAAAACTCTTGAATGCCCTTTAGCTAGTAGGTATGCATTCCCCTTATATACTTACAACGAAATGTGTAAATCTGTACTGGAAGTTTATCTAAACAAACGTAAGAAATTGTTTAGTGTAAATAGTTTGTAGAAGAGTTAAGTGGAACAAGTCATGTGAATGCCTTCGCCTATTCTTTGATTTGCCAGGTGTTGTCTCTGTCTTGACTGAAGTAAGCTGCTGAGATTAGCTAGGAATTTGTTATCTAGACCTTCACCTCTGTGTGCGTCTGTAAATACCTTGGTGAGTTTTCTTCCTATATAGACACGTAGCTATTTCTAGTGCAAGTAATTTCACCTTTGGTCATTTTAATCGTCTTACGTTTCGGTGTTTGTCTCTTTAAATTGTACTAATATTTTATAGGACACAAGTGGAAAACTGAATTTCTTTATTGATTTTGTTATTGGTATTTAAAATCGGACCTTTAATGTATTCTTATTCTCGATTCATGTCAGTTTCATTCTTGATAGTGTGAGGCGTTGTCAAATTTTGGTTAGGTAAACGATCAACCAAATCATAGAGAAGACAATACAACTTACCGTTGTACATGGCCTTTAGACTACAGCAAGCCATTCGATTTTATTGAGCATTCAAGCGTTCTTCAGGCACTACACATCCTGGGAATAGAAACAAAATATGTTAGTATACTAGAAAAGCTATACAGGCAAAGCGTCGCCAAAGTGCAAACAGAAAAAGTGGGTGAAGCTTGAACAGCTAAGCCGGGGACTACGACAGGACTATCCTATCTCACTCAAATCCTCCTCCAGAGTTCTAGAAGACATATTTTTTTGGGAGCTTCTCTAAAGACTGAACTAAATACGCTCAGAAAAACGGCAGGACTCTCGATTAACCACAATATAACTAAAATGTTTAACACACCAATAGATCTAATTATAATCGACAGAACCGAGCTGGAATATGTAGAAAAACACGTGTAGCTAGGCTAACTTGTCACTCCATCCAACGAAATCAAGAGACGCCTTCTGGGCGCTGAAATTCATATCTCTGAACAAATCACAAACACGAAACTCTGAACTGAAGCTCTACACACAGGTATTACTCCAGTACTGCTCTAGCGTGTGTCAAACCTGTTTCCTATCAGACAAAGAAAGGAGTTCACTAGAAATCTGCCAAAGAAGATGGAAAGAAACATCCTAGGCAGAATTTCAAACATATGCAACAATAAATCCCGTATTTCCAGAACGTCGTGCAGCAGGTTGCAAGAATTAATGGAAGTGGACGAGGCTTCACCATGACAGATGGGCGCAGAAGACTAACACGTGGGATTGCTTAGTTGGAATAAGAAACCAGGGCATGCCAAGAGTTAGATGGGCAGGTTACTTCAGACAAGTAGGACCACGGTGATCCAGTGCTGCGAGGGGTAGAACTTTTTGGAAAGACTGTGAAAGACAATTACAAGGTAGAATAAACTATGATGAGAGGACATGTGTAACAGTAATGGAAGGGAGAAACAGTGTGTGAGTGTGTGAAAAACTTTAGAATATATGTACATTTCTATTGTTTACTAGTTAACATTTCAAAAAAGCTCATTAATGACATAACTTTGTGTGCATTACTGTTGTCAATATATCAGCGTGTCCCATGAAGTCGTTGAAAGATTAGGAATTTTCACCAAGGGTGTCAAAATCGTGTTAGATAAGCACCAACGCTTATTCAATGCGTCAGCAATGGTGACTGAATGTAAATAAAACAAAGCAAGCCTACTTCAAGGGTGGGAATATTACTTCCGCTTCCTCGTTCGTTGGTCAACAAGCTAGCACCAGTCCTGGATAACTAGCTGAAGTGCTGGACAGGATGGCTGACTCGACTATCAAAGGGCAAAGATTCTGCATTGTTTTAAATAACTCGTACGAGTTGTGGATTTAATGATACACCCATCTCAAAACTCAGGGTTCTATATTACGCATACACCACTGCACTGAAAACAGCATAACCGTCTCTAGACATGTCCGGGCCCTTCCTACCTGGCAACATAGCGCAACGAGTTCCTTGCCGTCCTGCTACGTATCTGATAAATACCTGAAAACCTCCGCATTTTTCGTATTTTGTTTTCTTGATACTCTACGGGTATTTACAATGGAGATTTTCTTTTATGGCTGGTTTTTGTTTTTGTGGGTAATGGGACAGTTTAATGAAATCAAAGCTTAAATGCAATCATTGCGGCTATATGTAATAGGGATTTTCGTTTACATGAGGGATTCACAGCAATATTTTCAATTTCCTTCTATTGTTCAGTGGTAAAGCAATACGATGGCACCATCATATAAATATATCTTTAAGAATTGAAACTAACCTTATAATCCACTTCAGAGCATCAAAGACCTAATACGTTTTCATCTAAAATTGGAATATCTAACCACTCCCATCATATAAATACACTTTCTTAAATAGAAAAATTCTACATATTTCTCAATAAACTCAAGAAAAGTCTCTGAAAATATTTCACACGTGCCAAAGATCTGCTAAACGGTAACCAGTCTCCCTTGAAACAGAGCGAATTCGTTTACTCGATAGAACGGATCCATTAGTTAAGCGAAAACAACTTATATATTCTTCAATTTTATTACATTATCATAATTTCTGATGCACCCTGGCACTGCACATATATCTGGTGGCATGTTTATGCAGTGATTATATTGTTAAAGACACCATAACAATGTAAATATTGACACAAATATACAAGCGATTAGAGTATCTTGCACTGAAACATGTGTTCGTTGCTCACTTGATAGGACTTGCTGCGACGTGGCCACATTTACCAGGGCTGGTCAATGTCTAGAGATGGCTTCAAACCGAAGTACTGAGAAGATCGAGCTGACCATTTTTTTTGTTTTTTGGTTACATCGAGCCATCATTGATGACGATTGTATAATTACACGATTGAAGAATTTGTTATTATCTTGGCAGTAAAATAGTAGATATATGACATGCATTCTGTACCTACTGAAAGAATTGTTGGTAAAGATTCCGCAGGACGTCCAGATTGAAAACCTGAGCACTAAAAAATCACATGGAACGTGTGTCTTGTGATAAATGTGACCACTTTGAGTTGTGTCCCACTCACACGCTTTAATTAAGATATTTCCTTACATACAAAACTCGTCGCAAAATGTAAATAATATACTCCATTTTGTAATTTTTACGAACGCACAACTATGCTGCCAACTTATTCTTTTCACGAAATCCACGAGTCTTCTGTTCTGTTAAGCATGTGTTGCTCGTATGCTTTGGCACTGGAAATGCCTTAAAATTAATTACAAAAAATAGCATTAAATTTATTTATACATTAATCTAAACCTAACGAAATAGACAGAGTGCTACTTTTGTTAGTATACTTTAGTGAAAGCAGTGAAAGTTACTAAAAGCAAATTAACGAAAATCAGTTATTTACACACTCACTAACCTAGAGTTAATCGATAGCATGCGAGCGAAGCGAGCATGCTTTGATTAAAACAGCTGAAATTACTAAACTCAAATTACACGAAAATCAGTTTATACACACACCCACACACACACACACACACACACACACACACACACACACTAACCTAGAGCTAACAGAGCGCATGCTCGCTTCGCTCGCATGTTTTTTTTTAAAACACTAGAAGTAAAACACATTACAAACATCAATTTACACACACACACACACACACACACACACACACACACACACACACACACACATACACCTGCACCTAATGAAACCAGTGCAAATGACTGAAATTTACACGAAAATGTCTCTATTACACATACTCACTACTATAATCAGCTCATTTAAAAAAATATCCAAATTAAAACAAACACCAGAGAACTTCTCTAAGTAATTCTTGAAGTAAAACATTATTGCTTAAAGCGCACAACCATAACCCACAGAATTGCTATAGAATCGCATTTCTTCCCCTATGCTTAAAAATGTACAATAGTCTCAAATCCCTTATATACGACAGCTTGTCATGTCGCTGTATTATTTTTATTAATGTTGCAGCCACCACCATAATGAATAATAGAGACGGTAACAACGAATACCTTTAAAACTCTACATGAGCGTTCATAATGGCCGAATAATATATTACGAAATCTGGATTCCCAAAGGAATAAAGACCGAGTTGTTCCCTGTTATGTACTTTCTACACTAAAAATATTAGCAACTAGCACATATGGGGACAGCGTGTACAAGACAAATGAATTTTTCTTCCTGGATCACGTTCAGATAACGTCACAGCAGTTGTTTGCCGTGACGTCACTCTTAAAGATACCTGAACATAAAAAGTTTAAGTACTATTTTAGAGGAGCACACAGTTAGTGTCTATTACGTAAGAATTAAACAGATCGTTTGCTAGGCTCGGTGAATGCACTTATGGTTAATCTAGTATACATTTTCTTTATATCTTTTCAATATCTAAAGCCCAATTAAGTAAGGACGTTCAGCTGTTATCATTTAGATAAAATGTCCCACTTAGTTTGGGACTCTGTTTTCTTTCTGAGTAATACAAAAGGATTTATAATACCCGTCGATTACACGATAATTTACAAGTTATTACTTTCTCTACACGTCCCATGTAAATGTATAGAGAAGGTATTGTATTGCACTAAACATTTGATACAGAGATTTCACCGGAAATACATGCTTTAGACCCTCTGAATAAAAAAAAAAAAAATGATTTTTAGAAAAAGGTCAGTGTGTGCGTATCGGTCTGTGTGTGGACAGCATACATAGATCAAAAGTGAAAAGTCCGTTAAATACCAAACTTGGTATTTAAGTTTAGCATCTCCCAAATCCACCACAAAAAAAAAAAAAAAAAAAAAAAAAAACCGTATACGACATAAATTGTGTGTTTTAACGAGATCTACATATACGACACAAATTATGTGTTTTAACGATATCTACATTTAATGTGTAGTAGTTTTCTATCTCTTACGGTTTTTATGGAAGATTCAGCAATATTCATCCAGAATAAATAGATCTTTAGACTTTGTTTCCAGAAAATTCAAGACGTACATTTTGTCACATAAATATCTTTAATATACGATATTTTAATCAAAATCGCTAAAGCTATTTTTGAGAAAATCAGAATGAAGCGACACAAAGATTTTTAAGAAAATCTCCGTATCCTCAACTACCCATTACATGGAAAAATGTTCGGAAATTCTGATTTTCTCAAAAATGGCTTTAGCGATTTTGATTACAATATCTTATATTAAAGATATTTATATGACAAAATGTATGTCTTGAATTTTCTGGAAATAACGTTTGAGGATCTCTTTATTCTGGATGAATATTGCTGAATCTTCCATAACTGTTAAACCGCAAGAGATAGACAAAATCTACTACATATAAAATGTAGATCTCGTTAAAACACAATTTATGTCGTATATGCAGATCTCCTTAAAACACACAATTTATGTCGTATACTTTTTTTTTTTTTAAAGAGTAGGTCGTTTCTGCAATATTCCTTATTATTGGTTTCAGCTTTAAAATACTTATACTCGTCTCATACGAGAATTTGTCAACTCGTAGCCATGCAAACAAAGGAATTTCTATCACATAGCAACCAGCTTTTAAAAGATTTGACTATCGCTTTAGCCTATGCTACTCCCTTATTTCCCTTCTAGTTACAAGGAAGCAAGTGATAAGACTAATTTTATCTCGATTAGCATAAAGTGGATAGAATAACAAGCTTTTTAGCAATAAATTTAACAGAGATGTAAAGAAAGTCATGTGAATGGAACATATCGGATTTGTTCCTCCATTTTACATACATAATGCTCTTTGAACTATGAAACATATGTGCACTAAGCAGGGTGATGAGCAAAGAGTGCATTTGGAAGGCGTGGCAGAAGTCTGTCATACTACCATTCTGGGGTCACTTTTAGAGATGTATCCAATTTAGAAGATATCAACTGGATAATTGAATAGGACATATTGAATAAACAAAGGATCATCATGTGCTTTTAAAATATTTATTTATAAGACCAACAGGTTAACCATTCACTCCAGTACAACTACAGATGCTCTTAACCAGGGTTTCCAACAAGTTCAATTAAAAAAATCTGATGTGTTACACTCACATGACTTTCTCTAGCTGCTCCACAAACATATTTCTTACAAAACATCTTATTTTTACACCATGCTAATTGAGATAAACATTAGCAGAATGTTCTTATTACTTAATTCCTTATAAGTAGAAGGGAACTAAAGGAATGCGCTATTCTACAGTGATAGTCAAATGTTTTAAAAACTGTCGTTAGGCGATTGTCGCTGTAAATCACTTCTTTGCTTGGGCAAGAGTAGAATAAAAGAAAAGCGGACACTTTCTATCTGAGAAAAGTATAAGTATTTTACAACTGAAACTAATAACAAGGAATATTTCAAAAACAGCAAACTCCACGAAAAAAAAATGTATATTACATAAATTGTAAATTTAACGAAACCTACATTTTTTATGTAGTAAATTTTTGTGTATCTCTTACGGGTTACTAGTTATGGAAAATTCAGCAAAGTCATCCAGAATAAACAGGTCTTCAGAAGCTATTCCCAGAGTATTCAAGATTATTTTATTATTATTTTTATTATTATATGCCTTTAATATGTGGCATTTTAATCAAAAACGTTAGAGCCATTTTTAAGAAAAACAAAAATTTCGAAAATTGTTCCATTTAAAGGGTAGTTAGGGGTGGGGGGATGTTCTTGAACATCTTCGTGTTGCATCCTTGGAAGATACCAAACTTAAATGCCAAATTTGGTATTTAACGGTCTTTTCGTTTTAGAGCTATGCTGTCCACAGACACACACACACATACACACACGGACCTTTTTCTGAAAAGACTTTTGTTTTGCATTCAGGGGGTCCTAAACATGATTTCCGGTGATTTTGTGGTGATGATGATGAATGGTGTTTAAGGGCACTCAACTACGTGGTTATCAGCGCCCTAGTTTTGCGGTGAAAATCTTCGTGTGGCATCTTGGAAGACAGTATAAATTAATGTCAAGTTTGGTATTTATCAGTCTTTTCGTTTCTAAGCTCTGCTGTCCCCAGATACTCACTCACACAGATATGGACCTATTTCTAAAATGCCTTTTTCGGACTCAGAAGACCTCAAAACATATATTTCTGGTGGAATCTCGAAACGAATTTGTGGGTGGAATGCAACACTTTCTCTAGCTATGTACATTGTGCGAGGGTGGTCTAAAAAGTTATCGGCCTGATAGTGAAAGGACAATTCATGCTTTCATAATCTCCTCTGATATCAATACATTTTGTCCAGCGGTGTTCCAATGCCATTATCCCCTCTCTGTAGTGTTCCTCTGGAAGTGATGCAAAGTACCCATTTACAGCCGCAATTGCTTCTTCATTAGACGAAAAGCGCCTACCAGCGAGGAATTTATTCAGTTTTGGAAACAAATGGGAGCCCGAGGGAGCCAACTCTGGGGAATAGGATGGATGTTCCAGCACTTCATAGTGCAGATCTCTCAATTTCCCCGTTGCCAAAACACTTTTGTGGGCAGGTGTACTGTCCTGATGGAAAGCAATCTTTTTCTTTTTTAACCCGGGTCTGTTTTCACGAATGCTTGCGTTCAGTTTGGTTGGAAGTTGAGAGCAGTGTTCTCCATTAATGGTTTTACCTTTACCTTTGGCATCCCAAAACACTGACGCCATGATCTTTTCCGCCGATGGCACTATCCTCGCCTTCTTTGGAGCTGAAGAACCAGCTTCTGTCCACTGCCTCGACTGTCGCTTGGCTTCGGGTGTGTAGTGTTGAATCCATGTTTCATCCATTGTGACGTATCGCGCAAAAAGTCACTTCTGTTCTTCTGAAAATGCGCCAAGCACTTTTCAAAAAGTGTCGTGTGAATGCGTTTGTTATCCACAGTGAGGATACGCGGCACCCACCTTGCGCAAAGCTTTATCATGTTTCATTCCTGATGCAAGATGTGAACAGTACGTCCCTTTGAAATTCCAAGATCATTAGCAATTTCACGCACCTTTGAACGCCGATCTTTCGAAATCATGTTATGCACTTTTTCAATGCACGCTTTCACGGCCACGTTTAAAATCGGCCGCCCATTTCTTCACAGTGGAAACTGAAGGTGAAGAGTACCATACACATTTACAGTCCGCAAATGAATTTCTGTAGGTGTTAAACCTTCTTTTATGAAGAATTTTATCATAGCACGATACTCGAATTTCTCCATTTTCAAAGCAATGCGCACTTCCACTACTTCAAACAACAGCCTACAGTCAAGCATTGTCTGGAATGACCTGTAATTTTACATAGGGTTTATTAACATGTGTACCAACGAAAGGAAAAAACAAAATGCAAGTAGTGCCACGATCTCCGGGTGCGGTCGAGAACTTTTCAGACCACCCTCGTATGTACACACGGGCTAGAGAAAGTAAAATTCCTGGCTATGGTATTGAATTTTTTAATCTAGCCCTACCTCTCCAACATCAGACATCACACGACTGATGTGGAAGAAACAATTAATTTACATTAAATGACCTATTAATTGGTTAACTTTAAAGTCCGGGACGTATGTATGTACTTGTGGAGTTTGTAAGTCGCCATTGGAGTATGTATGTGGCCACGCCGTGACCGAGTGGCTAGAGCACTCTCCTCTCACCAAGCCGGTCCCAGGCGAAAAAGCGGCGCAGGGGCGGGTTTTCTCCGGGTTCTCCGGTTTAGCCCGCCATCACATTCCACCGGTGCTCCATCTTCATTCCAAGTATCATCAGTTTCATAATTTGCGGTGCCATGTGTAGTAAAAGCGGGCGTTAAAACTATAAAAAATTGGGATGTGTCATCTCAAAATAATGCGAGATCTCCTTGTGGTTTACCGGAAAAAACGCGAGTTAGTCAGAGAATTTAGTGCCGCGCCGGCATGTTGCCATTGTAGCTCAGTGGTCAGAGCAACTGGACGGAAATAAAGAGATCCGTAGTTCAAATCCTGGCAAGGACATTGATTTATTCAGTCTGACTCCATCTCTGCAAGAAAACAAAAGTTTATTAAAAAGTGCTCAACAATTTAAGAGCACATTTTCTGAGGCGCACTGGGGAGTTTCAACCTCCGAACCACCACCCCTGCGCATCTATGTTTGCTGAGTTTGTTAGTTATCTGAAAATGAGCTATGATTGTAGGCTGAACTGGAGAGTAAGTCATTAAAAATTGGCAATACTCGCCAAAAAGAGACCAACATCGTAATTTTTATTTTCAATTGAGTGACATAAAATCACCACTAAACCTCCCTTCTTGCTCAATTTTAACATTTTGGAAATATGACCTATAATTATCTGAAATCGGTTAGATGATTTTATAAATTACTTCTTATAATATTAACATATATTTGAACAACGGTTTCTAGTGGGTCCTTTCAAGCGGGGGGTCTCTCGCATTGCCAGTCATAACTCTCCTCCCTTCCCCTGCTGGACGCTATGTTAATATAGATAAACTAATAGCTAAATATGAAGATGTAATTCTGAAAATAAAAAACCGACATTCTAATTTATGGGATAACACATTTGGTTTACATAGACGCATAGTTTTTGTAGCCTTGGTTAGCTGCACCCATCATTCTCAAGTTTCCTACAGAGTGACGTCAATTTATTCAGCATTTGTAGAAGAAACAGAAGAAGAATAAGTTTGCGAAGTAGAGTTTGCACAAATTACTTATCTGGCCGTCGGTATTTGGGAGGGGAAAGAATTGCAATTCCCCTTAAATTAGGGATTCAAGGGTCCGCCTGTGTTTACTTATCTGTCCTTGTAGCCCGAGAGGGGAAGAAATTGCTATTCCCCTGAAGTTGGATGCGGAACCTGGGAAGGACAGTCTGTGTCCGGTGCTGCAACCGAGCGGCTCGGCAATGTCTGAACCGGTCACCTCCAGCATGCGTTTATTCTGGGGCCCAGCCTTTCTCAAACAGGTAGGTCAAAATCCTAACATACGTACTTGGAGGACCACTCATATGCTGGATATGGCCCTTAGTCACGTCAAAACTGAAATACTTCCATAGGATTCCCTTATATATAATACAAATATAATAAATAAATAAAATCCAGTTTAAGTTGTATTTTGTTTTGAAAACTGTTAGCTACATGGCTAAAAGAAAGAAAGGGGGGGGGGAAATTGCTGATCCTTATTTCAGATGTATTTATTTAATGATGGAAGTACTTTGCTGGTGAAGTTTTGTTTTTTTAAATATATGAACGTATCTTCAGATTGTACCTACTAAATTTCCATCCCACATGTGCAGCGGTTCACCTAAAAGCGTAACTTTAAGGAGGCTATGTGTATTAGCTGAACCAATTTAAATTATATTTGAAATGTAATGACCAATTTATTCTAGAAAATATTCGTTCACTTGAAAAATATTCTATCAACCAAATTAATGAAAAGAGAATTCGCACTTTAATTTTCTGAAAGAGCAAACGATATTACACAATTCACATTTTCTGGCGAGTATCCAGAGTTTTTTATTGTATTTGTTTTATTTATTTACCTAGTTTTTTTTTTTTAAAGTGAAGTAAGAACAGATGCGTTTAGTTCAACAGAAATATTGATAATATGCAAATTTCCCTCAGTTAAAAATATACATACACCGAAATTTCAGGTATTATCCAAAACAATTTTGCTACCAAATGAATGTGAGATAACTTCGCAGACACTACACACCAAAATTTGAAACATCAGTGCAATTTTCAAAACATATGAAATAAAAAATGAAAAATCTTTTTAAAAAAGCCAGAACATGTTAAATGTAGTATCAGCTTATCCATACTGAAAATGAGAATTTTCTGTCCATTAATTCAGCTTTTAGACATTTTCAAAATAAGGGGAATTATTTTCTGCAGTCACTGCAAGTGCAGTTTTAACGGGTACGCGCAGCGGTTCATGAGTTATTACATGCGTACAGCAGATGGACGTACCGATTAACATAGATTGGTGCTAAGTAGTACGCAGGAAAAATTAAGAGGAAAAATGTTTCCCTTGACCTTCCAATCCATGGTTGCTTCTTAGTTATTTTCATGAAATCAGTACTGGTGGCTTTATTTGACGCTAATTTTTGGTGTACAACTGTATCCATCCCGTATTTAATAATAATAATAATAAATATATGCGAGAAACTAGAGAAAGAAAGTCCTCTTAATCCAAGTACGAGGTGCTCAGGATAACTCAGGGCAAACGGCGTTGAAAGTCGTTCGAAGCAGAAATTCCACATTATGATTTCATGATATTAAATGTATGAATAGAATTTCAGATATGTAACAATTCCATTGTTTTCCTTACACCTCACCACATGTTTTGTGGGTTTTTATAGGAAGAACGTATGCAGAATCAATTATTTCAATACCTTTTCTTCCTTTACTTTACTTTAACTTCCATGGTCATATACAGGTATTTGCCTTGAGAAACAACTGCAGGTTAATAACGTTGTTTTTTTATTTTTTTCAACATCAACACATATTCACGCCCACATGCATACTCCCGTAATCTGTGGAGGGGTGAAGATTGGGTAAAGATTCTAATTAAAGAAATAATATCCCTTTCATAGACAGGAACTGAATTCATGATCTCCGGCTTAAGAATTTAGAACGCTGACCAGTCACCTATAGAGCAGTCTGTTGTAGATGCACATGGTTTTAAGGAAACCTGGGGGCAAAAACTGCATTTTATATCACACTCGATATTTCACGTCCTTTGCAAGAGCGTATGAAAAACAAATCATCGATTACTTACGGGGACTATGACGTGAAACACAGGAAACATCGAAATGATCCTCACTATTAGTGGTATACATTAGATTTTAATATTATTTATACATGCATCTTTTAGCAATATTCTATGTCAAGACTCAAATATTGGGTGAAATACTTTTCTCTGTTTAGCTAGAGTTTATGACAAATTAATAATTAATATGGCCCATTTGGTTTTGGCACACGACTCAAATATACTTGTTTTAAGAACGTTATTGTTTTTCGTTTGCTTTAAGCAAGGACAAGAATCTTTAACTAGACTAAGTATATTAATAAGAAATGGTTTAAAATAGATAGAAATGTAGTAGTAGTTGAAATGTTTCAAAAAGATAGTAAGAAGATTGGACAATTCTTATGCAAAGTGAAAAATAAATGGATATGGACAGTAAATAGACAAAATGGTGTAATAAACTAGAATTAATAAACTATTGTAAAATATGAGTATGACCGGTAAAGAGCCAGGGCTGAACACCGATCATATTCACCTGTATAATGCTTAGCATAAATAAATAAATAACAAAAAAAAACTAGACTACTATGATGGTGCCCTTATAGCATTTTTGTTTCTTCACTACGAAAAGATTTATAAATCACATTCACAATTTCTCAATAAACAACTACAATTCCTAATTATATTTCAAAGTAATAGATTGCATTTTAGATACCTATACTTATTAAAGCACACGGAAAATTTTAGCTTTCTACCTCAAATACTTTTTTTTAAAGACATTTGCACCTTAAATTTTGAAAAACCAAGCTGAGTATTTAGCTTACTACAAATAAAATTAAAATTCCAGATTTGTAGCTTAAATATTCCTGAAATAATAGGTATTTATGAATCTGTATACATATGTAGTACCAAATTATGAAGCAAATATCTCGTGTGCCGACAATTTAAGTTATCCCATTTCCTTCGTCTATTTATGTACTAGTATAATAAAATTTACTTATTTAACATTTCAGTAATGTTTAACGCCTGCTCTACTTCGTACGGCACCAAAGGCGGTGACACTGGTGATACATGAAATGAAATAATAATTAGGAAGGAAAGTTTTAGACGAAAACGTTTCAAAATTAAGTTCAGGGTATGTCCCTAGCATATGATAGTTATGAGGAAAAAACCCTGTCGGTTGAAATGTAGATCACCAGTACCATATTTTAACGATCTCGGCTACCTTTGTCGGTCATTATTAACATTTCAAAGCGTACTATTTGAAATATATGGCAATTTAAACTAATAGTAGAAAAATCTTGTAAATGATTAAAGACAAAACTGGTCCGTTAAATATTAATACTATTTATCATTTTACTGCGGAAAACTGTTGTGTTTCTCTGTTTATCATTTATATAAATCCTAAAAAGCACAACCGCACGTGTGCGCGCAGATACACACCACGTATACAAAACTTTTAATTTCAATAACACTTTATTTAGAATCTTGGTGCTTCAAATCGTGTGAAATCTCTCTATTAAATGTATTACTTCACCAATTAAGTAAGCAGCTGAATAAATGATAAACTATGGTTTCCATTATCTAATATATCAAATATAAATAACAAGAGATAAATAAAACCGTTTGACATTACACATCAAGCAAACACTCTCGGACTTATTGCTTCCGGGATGTAAGGGAGGAAACAAATACAGATCAAATTCGGAACTCTGGGTTTACACGTGAGTTCGCAGACAGACAAAGTGACGCATGTATGTTGATCTTACGAGTAATACATTTACAAACAGTTCTCAAGTGTATGCAGATGTTTCTCACTTGACTGCAGAACAAACTGATAAACGGCGGCTTGATTGTGATAACTCTCCTTCCTCTTCGCTTTTGTTTGTTTTTTTTGTAGCAGCACATTGAACCCAATCACTATTAAATACTATATGACAGCACAAAATTTATTCCGACAGTCATAAGTTTATGATATCATCTTGCACAATCTTATAAAGGAGTTAGTAACACCAGATGGATTTTACTGTTCCTATCGCTGCATTCAAAGTACAATTTTTAAATCATTGTTATTTGTTTGAATTTTCAAATAAATTACAGAGCAAACCGCTCTTAAAATTTGACTAGCGCTTTGCCCACTGCACCGTACAACGACGTTTGTAAATGAATCGAAAGTTATCTAGATTAATAAAAAAACCGACTACCTCTGCGGTCAAGTGACAGCGTTCTGGTCTCTTATCCAGAGGTCCCGGATTCGATTCCCGGCTGGGGCGAGAAATTTCTCTTAACCAGAATCATTTCCATCTGCCATAAAGTCTGGAAGTATGAATGTGGGAGTGAATTTGTGTGCTTGTGCGCTTAATAGTATAAAACTGAAAAACCAAAGTTAAGAAACTCTACAGTTCAGCGAGCAAAACACCAGCAGCTGTTTCTCAAGTGAAAAAAGTCCCCAATGTGGTCATAGAATAGCGGGGCTAGACAGATGAAAAATAAATAAATACATATTAATCAACCGTTGTAAGAATAGTTTGTATAATGACGAGCAGAGAAAGTTATCACAATTTTCGCTTATTAAACATAATTTCAAATTAAATAATATGTATTATATGCATATATAATACGGCAGAGCACATACAACTATTTGCACCTCGTAAGTCAGATTTTCGTTGTAATGAATGTACGCCGGAAAACAGAAAAGAAAAAAAAAACGCGTAAACTATTTACAAGTTAATTGGCATGAAGATTCATCCAGAGAAAACGAAAGATGTACGAGCAACAACGAATATTTAAAACTGGATAATGCTACAGAAAAGCTACCCGATGCAAACCGTAAAATATGTATTTTCAATAAGGTCTACATATTTCGGCAATGAAATTCGTCTATAAAAGTTTACCAGTTAGACATGGACAAAATTGATTACAAATAGAGAATACAAACATATCTTAAACATATGATATTGTAATCAAAATCGTTAGATCCATTTGAGAAATTAAAAATTTATCTTCGCGTCGCATTTTTGGAAGATATTCGATTTATTCATTTATTTTACAACTTCTGTTTACAGACTGACACATTGATTTTTTTCGAAAAATAGTTTTTAGGGAGAGTTCGGGGAGGTCTCAAAATATGTAATGTTCCGGTGAAACTTTGATATTGAACTTTTAGGAAGACAATACTTTCTCTACCTAATATAGAATAGAAACAAAACAACGAATATTTAGCAAAAGGTTCGATATTTGTACGTACCAGTCAGAATATTTGTGAACTTAATACAAAAATTTAGATAAATTTTAAAATGTATTTTTATAGATGCAGAAATCCCTTTTCAAAACATTCCTCATTTCAGACAATCCTTTACATAAGAAATCTTTCCTTACTTTTTGTTTCGCGAACAACAGCCTCTTAAAGTTACTGCGAGGACCTCTACACTTTTTTGTTTAGTTCAAAGTCCATTAACCATGTAGGACATTGCCAACGGTATATTATTCAAATGGTGCTCAATAAAAAAATGAAAACCTTGTTTAACCGCTATTTGAACTCGGGACCCTTTTAATGTAAGGCAGACCTTAAACACATGGAGATAGGCATCTTCATCATATCATATATTGAGGAACTATGAAACAATAACTAAATAAATAAACAAATAAACAAATAAATAAATAAGTAAGTAAATAAATAAAGCTTAAGAATGGAAAATGTGTTCCATTCACATGTTTCTCTACTTATTCTGAGGTATTGTAGTGTACCGGAGGGGATTCCGCACTTCAGCCAGGGATTAGGCTTTTGTACTGCAGACCCTGGAGGAGAGGATAAGATGAAAGCAGTTACAGAGGGCAACCGGAACCAGACTGCAAGGGAGCCATCGTGGAGAGACCACAATAGTCCAAGCAATTATCTGGGCGCGGTGAACACCAGAAGCTCACGCCATCTCAAGTCTGAACAAAAAAATGCCCCTGAGTAAACCGATGAACCCCCAGCGCCATCCTGCCACCGAGAGCAGAGATTTCAAAGCGCATTCATCTTCACAAGAGGGCGCTGCTCCCACAGTCCCTGCCGTAACAACCCTGAAAGTAAGACCATACGGATTAAACAGAGGGACAGAACATTTGTGGGAATGAAGAATCCTCACTATCATTCGCCTAGTGACTCGGAAATCCTGGAAAAAACACGTAAGTCACAGAGGTCGGTCGCTGGGAACCTATCCCACGACCTCCTGAATGCCCTCCAGACGAAACTCCTGAACCACCTGGCTCTGTTACCTACTCTGTAACAAACTATTCTTAGAAAAGTTTTTTCTTCTCTTTACTCCCTCCTAATCAAGATAAATATTAGCAGAACCGGTTTTATTACGATGTTATTTCCTTGTAGAAGGGGAACAAGGAAATGCATAAGATAAAGCATTAGCATCGGTTGCGATGTGATTGAAATTCGGTTCTTTTTGCAGTAGGAGTAAAACAAAAGAAAAAGGAATACATTTCCGTTTGAGAACAGTTTAAATATTTAAACATTGAAACCAATAACAAGAAATATATCTCAGAAATTGTTAAATCCACAGACAAACAGACACACACATAAGGAAATTACATAAATTGCGTTTTAACGAGATTTACATTTTCTGTATTGTAAGTTCTTACGGTTTACCACTTAGGAAAAATTAAACCAGAATAAAGAGGTCTTCAGAGGGTGTTTCCAGAAATTCAATATGTTAATTTTAAATATCTTGTAAATTTATTTGATATTCGGCATTTTAATAAAAATCGTTAGAACCATCTTTGAGAAGGTACAATTTTCGAAAATGTTTCCATGTAAAGGGTAATTTGGGTGAGCGATTTTCTTGAAAATCTTTGTGTCGTAACCTTGGAAAATGCTGAACTTAAATATCATGTTTGTTATATATGTAACTCACTTTTCGTTTTTGACACACACACATAAGCATACACACATACCGTGGGCACGAATCTTTTTCTAAACAAGCTATTTTTATACAGGGATACTAAAATGTAAGTATCCAATGAAATCTCGAGTTAGAATGGAATCCAATCAATATCTTCTCAACCCACGTAAAATATAGAAAGTAGAGAATGTAAATATGTTTTGTTTCTTTTGTGCTTTTATTCAGGGGAGTCAGTAATGTAGAAAAAAGAAAAAATAGAGCTTATTATACAAGCATTGTGCAATTGAAGTATATACTTTAGACTTTTTCTAATATTTAACCAATTCTGCTACATGTTATGAGTTTTACATTTTAGTTTGCATAGCTATTGTGTATTATATTTTTTTAATAT
Source organism: Hymenopus coronatus (assembly GCA_030762935.1). Taxonomy (NCBI): domain Eukaryota; kingdom Metazoa; phylum Arthropoda; class Insecta; order Mantodea; family Hymenopodidae; genus Hymenopus; species Hymenopus coronatus. The sequence goes on from CM060895.1 coordinate 48,108,430, forward strand.
ATACGAATTCTTTGTTGCTTTTTCTACTTTCTCTATTTTTCCTGAAATTCAGGACAAAGTTTAGTATTCTTTTAACTGTATTCTCTGAACTAGTATTTTCTTGCATGGGGAGCTCATTACTTGAAGTTAACGTCTCGTACCTTTCAAGTTGCGTTTTACGAATTTTGCACTATTATTTATTACCAAACAATGACCTATCAATTCCTCTTCTCTAAATAAGGGCAGATAACGTTTTAAATATCATATGGTTACAATCACATGTCTTTCTCTACCCTCTATCGTTTATTGTTAGTTCACAAATTATTCTTATAATGCTTATTTTCTACTTCTTTTTAATGGAGATAAACCTTCGCAGAAATATCTGTGTTGCACGTTTCTTTATAGATACATAGTGAATAGTAATAGTCAAACATTTAAAAACTGCACGTTATATGCTGGTCTTAAAATTGCATCTATCCATGTAGTTGCGAGAAACGACTATGTGTCGATAGCACTTTAAAAAATTATGAACAATTTGATACATTAATAACGGCTATCTCGGAAATGTCTTATGCCGCAAAAAAGTTATTTGAAGTAAATTGTGTGTTTTAAAATTTACATTTAGTGCAGTACGTTGCAGACGCTTTAAAACTTTACCATTATACAAGATTATACAAAATTCCTTCTGAATGAAGATGAGCTCTCAGAAAATACAAAACATACATTTTATTTGTAATGTATTTTATTATATGTTATTATATCAAAACCGTTTGAACCATTTTTCACAAAATTAAAGACCTGGAGAAACTGCAAATAAAGAGTAATTTGGGGATGTGTTATTTTCTTGAAAATCTTCATGTAGCATCTTTGGAAGATACTGAACTTAAATATCAAGTTCGATTTTTATCTACTTTCGGTTTTGAGTTATGATGTTCACATACATACACACACGCACGCCACCACATGCACACACATAGATGGCCCTTTTTCTAAAAAGGTTCTTCTGGCCTCTAAACGTGCTCCGATGAAATCTCTATATAGAATAATTGGGTACAATGCAGTACTTTCTCTACCGATTGTGTAAGTGGTAGAGGATTAAAAATGATCAAATGTGTTGAATATATACGACCTTCTCATTTATTTCTCTACACGTATGTACTATGTATATAGTATATAAATAAGATTTTGTATTGCATCCAAAAATTCAATGCTGAGATTTCACCGAAAATACACATTTTATGATACCCTGAATCCAAAAACAATTTTTAGAAAAGGTCCGCGTATGTCTGTCTGTGTGGGGTCTGTAGGTAGCATAGCTCAAAAACGAAGAGTCCTAAAACACCAAACTTGATATTTAAGTTCAGTGTCTTCCAAGGATGCGACACGAAGATTTTCAAAAAAATCCCGCCACCCTCAGCTACCCTTTATATGGAAAAAATTTCGAAATTTTTTTATTTTCTCAAAAATAGCTCTAACGATTTTTATTAAAATGTATTATATCTAAGATATTTAAATGGAAAATAAAATGTAAATCTTGAATTTTCTGAAAATCCCCCCACCCTCAGCTACCCTTTACATGGAAAAAATTTCGAAATTTTTTATTTGCTCAAAAAATAGCTCTAGCGATTTTTATTAAAATGTATTATATTTAAGATATTTAAATGGAAAATAAAATGTATATCTTGAATTTTCTGGGAATAGCCTCTGAAGATTTTCGATGAATTTTTCCGAATTTTGATAACTGGTAAATCATAAGAGATAGACAAAAACTTGTTGCACAAAAATGTAGATCTATTTAAAACACAATTTATGTCATATAGATTTTTTTTTCGTGGAGCTGACCGTTTTTGAGATATATAATTATGGTATTGATTTCAGTTTTAAAATACTTAAAACTTTTCTCATATGGGAACTTGTCAACTCCTGGCTATGTAATGAACATAGCAACTACATTTTGAAAACATTCGACTGTGGGTTTAGTCTAGTGTATTCCCTTATTTCCCTTCTATTTGTAAGGAACTAAGTAACAAGACCGTTTCTGCTAATCTTTATCTCGATTAGCATGAATTAGATGGAAGAGTAAGCCCATTAACGATAATTTGTTACAGAGATGTGAATGGAACACATCAGAAGCTTTTTTTATTGCAGCAACCTTCTATTTCATATGACTTCCAAAATATTTCAACTTACTTTCATGTTTCAGCCACATATTCTACAGAGTTTAATAAAAGCAGTTGCAAAAATTGAAGTAAGTGTATAAAATTTTCTCAAATATATGCATTTTTAGGTACGAAATATTTTAATAGACGGGAGGGAAGAGAGAATTACAGAAGTCATGTGTGCAAGTTTGTGAACCACAGAATATAAGAAAAAGGAAGAAATGCAATTGGTCTCAAATTAGGCAGAACGGAATTTGTTATGTGCAAGATGCGGAAACAGTATAAAAGCTGTTACGTCACAAGTCAACTTTTGTCAGTAATGAGGTCATACGGAAAAGATGTACGTATTTCAAACATATCAGAATTGGTACTTGAGTATATTTCAACCAAATACAACAAAGAAAGCTACGAAAACAATTACCTATTGTCATAAAACGTAAATCTTAGTGAACTGTGTGATTTTGTTTATCTTCTCTGTACACTGCACATAGTATAGTGTGTGTAGAGAAAGCAAAAAATGTATTTTTTTCCACTTGACACATTAGAACTACCAATTAATTGTAGCTATAAATGGATACTAATTATAGACAAGTCCAAATTTAAACCTTGTTTTCTCGAAAACCTTTTTACAACGTTTTTTCATACTTAAAATGCTCCACATGATTTGTTTACTTACCTGTTTCAATGTGCTTAATGCCTCATTGAAGAAAATGATGCTGCAATTTGAGAAATAAAATTTTGAAAAATCAAGAGATTTTAAGAGTACAAAATAATAATTTTTCTGTCGCTCTCCATGGTGTCATGGTTACCATGGTTGCAGGTTCAAACCCGGCGGAGGACGATGGATTTTTTCGGGCGTAAAAATCCTTAGCATGGCTTCCTTCGGAAGGGAAGTAAAGCCGTTGGTCCGGTGTCGTAGATTTACGGCATGTAAAAGAACCTCAAGCATGATAGAGAGGCCTCTGAGCAAAATTAAGCGGTATTTCACGCCCAGTATAGAATGGGACGCTGAGAACCATAGAAGTTAAAAACTGTCCATAAATAAAACTCCATTATTTTTTCTACAATAATTGGGGTTATTATAGAATATGATATAATAGATCTCTTTCAAAACTCATTTATTTAAAACTTAATTTTTTTGATGTGAATATTTTAAGGACATCATATGGAACATTTTATATGCATTTGTACAGTAATGTTTTTATTTAAATAACCTTGGAAACTAGAATTTTGGAAAATGCCAAACATATCGTTGGTATAAATTTCAACAACATATCTTAAACACTGTGGAATTTCTAAATTTCGTTAATGTATTCCCTTTGTGGGTTTTACATAGCTTCTGCTATTGGTTTGTCTTGTGGAGTTTCATAAGCCGCAGAGAAACGCTTGTAAAGGATTGCTCGCTATATAAGCTATATATTGGCAAACTTCTGACTTGGTTGTTATGATTTTCCTTGTGCAATGAAGTCCTTGAATCAGCACTAAGAGGTACTTAACATGTAATGTGAAGGAAGTAACAGCTGACCATAGCCTGCAGCAAATGAATGGATTGTAGGCGGCGAGAGCCGGCCAAGCTCTCGATCCCATTCTATAAACTGAATACTGGCAACATTCTCATCTTCATCAGCCACGAGGTTATTAAAGCAGGGACTCTTGAACGGGAGATCTACAGTTCTAATCCTGTCAGGACCGACCTCCTTGAGAAGATTTTTTATTAAGTTTTTCCAGTCTTTATCAGTGGCAAATGTGAGGGAGGTACTCATTTTCTTCCCAAAAGTCCTTTGGCAATTACTTCTTAATGTATCATTAGTGTCTACCGCTGTGGTACCGTACATAGCAAGAACCAGCATTCAAACTCTATAAAACCAAATTCATCACGCAGAGCAACGACCTAAGGTTTTGTCATCATCTGGTAGGTTCGTGGTGAGACTAGGTGTTGTTACTGTGTACCCTATTCTTGTTAGGGCTTAACCACAGGAATGTTTTTGGATAGTTGTAGGTTTGGATTTAAAGTTGAGCGCGCAAGGAGGTAGTGCTACAGAGTTGACTCCTCAACGGTTGCATTTTCCTTGTCGCTGCTGTTAAAGTTTGTTTTAGAAGTAGTTGATGTAAAATGTTGATGACCACTCCCGTAGGGAGGGGAAAGTACTTAGGTTGTCTGATTTAATGTCATCGTTATCGGGGCTACCCACAATCTATGCTACGAACCAGGAGCGCTGAGTGGGTAGTAATCTCCCAGAGATCTGACAAGGGCGTTCTCATGATGGGCCAATCTGGCGTATACATTTTGAGCCCGGCGCCTAATCAGATTCTCCACATATGGAAATGCCGTAATTTACACATTACCTTGCCTCCTACATCTTAACCGCCACCTGACTAGTTACTTCTCATTGGCTGATGTCGTGAAATAGGAAGTCGTGCCATACACAATAGTTCCTTATTTGACATAGTCAATAATGTTAATATATCCGAAGAGAAATGTCAATTTATATGTTCATAACCGTATGAATCAAATATATGCAGCTATTATTATGAAGCGTTAATACACCCAAAATCAGTAGAAAGTTTTTTCAACATATTCATACAGGAGGAAACTTCGTTTTATACCTGCCTTTCATGATGATCAAAGCACATATTCTGTCATGACAAATGTAACGCTTTTATCACCTACCCTTGCGTGGCACACGACTTGTTTGTCATTACTCAAAAGTGTACATTAGCCAATCATGGGAAAGTGGAAGGTAACGCAACGCGAATTAATATTTTCTGCAAGATTAGAAGTAGGGAGAGGCATTTCCTGACCTGCCTCTTTAAGTTTACTGCATGCTCACGAGACGACGAGCAACAAGAACGTAAACGAAGTGACCTCTTGCGTACTCAGTCGAATGTTGTATAGAACGTATAAAATATGCTAAGCTGCTGATGAGCATCTAATTAAACATTATAGTAAAGCTGCAGGGCAGACATTAAATTGTACATTGAGGTGCATAAAAGGGACAAAACAATACAAACTTAAACTATATGTGACACATTGAATTCTTTATGCTATTCATAATATTCTATACAGAAAAGACACTTCTTTAACTATTGTAATGTAAGACCATATATATTTTTAATGTTTCAAAAATAAATCTTCGGGTAGGGGTGAAATACGATTTATGCTTCAAAAATGAGGAGCATCGTTTCAAAACGTATTAAGTGCACGGCAGAACATTTTTCAGAAATCAAGAAAAACGCTTTTCTTCCAAACAAGAAATCCTATATTCAAAATTTAGACGAGAAATTTCAGATATCAAGGTAATGTTTGAGAATTTTTAAAAACCAGAATTGGTTTTTTATTGACCAGCAATTTATTTTAATTTAAAAGTTTCACTTAATATGTTTTGAGCCGACTTACTGAACATAATACGTTTTGAACCGTTTATTCAGAACTAAGAGAAGATCAAACATTAATATCATTCTAAAGAAATGTTTCATCAGTTTTTTTATCAATTTGTATTTCTAATTTATAATAATATACTTACAGAACAGGGTAGGCAGAAAAAAAATAATATCGATAACACTGAGAATATCACAAAATAAGTATACTCATTTTGAGGTTAGAAATTCTGCTGCTTACATAGAAGCAAAAACTTGAATTTTACAGCAGAGCTAGAACATATAAAAAAAAATCACGTCCTGTTTCCTCATCCAAACAGTCACAATTCTCAGGTGCTGCATCTAAATTTAGCGCTACTTTATACATCTGCAGACCATCGACCGCTCTCCAGTTATCACCATATTTGGCTTTCAGAAGATCAGCTATATCTGTCTTCTTTTCATCTTATAAAACTCTAATTTTATCAACCATAGGTGGTTTAAACACCTGGTCCATGTTTGCCACTCGTTTAGAATTGTTGTAAACTTTTTCGATGGGTCATCATACTATACGTTGGCTCCATCTTTTCTCTGACGAGGGGCTTCCCATTTACTATACTTTTCTTCTAAATTACCTTCTTCATATCCTTTATTCCATCAAATTTCCTAAATTGTATTGAGAGTATTTTGTAATCCCTGGTGGCCCAATCATTTCTAAATGATCTTGCTTTTCCCGTAGACTTGTAAAATTCTCTGTATTCTGCAGGAGTGAGGATATCGGAGCATTTTCGGAGAGCCTTCTCTACAACCCAAAACAAGCAATCTGCAGGCAGATAAGAATAAGCCCTCTCATGGGAAAAATTACAATAATATTTCTGTGACAGGATGGTGCTTTCTTTTGGAGCCAATAAACAACGGAATGAATTACGTGCATGCTTTTATTTTGGCCTCCGCAGCCATCGGCTAAAAGTCAAATAGTGGTGACTGAATCCTCAAAATGGGTTTCATCCAAATAAGAAATTACACCTGTTTGCTCCCCATGTCACCTTCTGTTTCATTCCAGGTAAAGAAGGTTGCATCCTTATTGCTGATGTCAGTTATACACAGCGAATAAAATGATATCTAACGGGTAGGCTTCGCCAATTGATACTTTTGGAAGGTGCTGTACCTGTTGCAAATCGAAGCAGAAACATCTCGTATCGGAAGGACGCTCTCTCATTAATTTGTGGAACGTTTTGGATCGAATTTTGTGTGCTACCAGATTAGCCAGTAAATGATTCTTTCTTTGAATTTCTGCTTCACATTTAATTTTAAATACCATGTGTGTCAGTGGCAGGTAACCCAAAGCCAATATTAAATTGTGTGCGGAAAATATTCTGGAAAATACATTTTTTAACCATAAACAGAGCGGAAACACTCGCATTGTTCAACTTCAATAATCTGTTAATGCTTAAGTCAGCTGATAAATAAAGCCTATAATGTGATTCTGTTGTCCTTAGTTTTGAGATAAACTCACACACACTTCTTTTCTTGACAGTAAACAAAGCCCTTTTTCTATCTCCTCCTCTCCTCCTTGACAGCTATTAATTCTGGTTTGTCCTATTCCAAACAAATGTTGAACAAATTTTGAGCATACTGATTGCGTTTGGTCGTTTGTTTTCACCAATTTAACTAAACATTCACATGCTTTTAAGATATAATATGAAATAAATAAAAAGCATAGGATCCATTGCACTATCATACATATTTGAAGCTAAACAATACAAGGAATGTCGTAAGTTACATGTACATGGGTTAATTTAGAGTAGGCTGTACTCTGTACAAAGGTGTTGCATTGTTTATCGTTATAAGCGTTTGAGGAAGCACCAACTTAACAGTTGGCACTGAGCGTGAGATGTAAACATGCCTCCACATGGGTCAACTTTTCGCGCCAACTTTATACTCAAGCCGCACAAAAACCATAGAAGCATTAATTCTAGAACTTACTCGATTGCCTAGGAGTCGTAACCTTTAGCATGTGGCTTAATCGACGATCTTGATCCAGCTTATTAGCTGTTGAGTACACTAAATTCTTCGCTTTCGCTAGAAAGTACACGAATGCTGCGACATCTAAACTCCCTTCCTTTGATATTCCAGGTTTATATAAAATTCCTTTAACAATATGCCTTATACTACGTAATTTATTGGTAGTTATCTATAATAATATTTTCCATTAGTTCAACTCAAAACGAGCATATTAAAATGTAATAGAAAAAGAATACTATGGTATTGAATAAAAGTTATCAAATATAATACATTTATTTCCGATACCTGGCCTCAATTTCACGCTGGCGTTTGGTTTTTCTATCGTTAACTCTCTTGCTACTTCCTGTTGATGGTTCTCCGATAGCAAGGAATTTACATATAACTTCTAAGCCTACGGACGCGTGAGCATAACAATTAGTGGGAAATACCAGTAAAAGCGCGCTGGTTGAATGCCGAGTGTAAAACATAACAGAATAAAACTTGTACATAATACGTTTTGAACTGATCATTCACGTGCATATAATACGTTTTGATCTGATGCATCTACTTGGACGGTAAAATAATAAGGAATATAATACGAAATGTTCCATTCTGAGTTGATAGGATTAAAGAGCGCACATGAAATAGGGGGAAATCATATCAAATCCTCTTTTGACCAAGAGTGCACTTATTAGCTTTTGAAACGATGCTCCGCAAATGTTCTCTCCGCGTCACAAGATGTAGTAAGAGCAAACTTAAACTTCAGATCACTTATGTGAAATTGACTGCTCTCTTGCTTGTAGCTTGACTTTTTCACTTGCTTTCATCATTTTGCTGATATCACACAAAATGAGTACCCTGGGGTTTTCTCAAGCACATTCTCGAGTTTGCTCCACACTGATAGAACTACTCTATTGGTAACTTGAGAAATATGTGTCATAAATTCCTGTACATGCCGAATGGCGTCGGCAGTTTTAGTTTCCTAGATTCCAAATCAGTAGTAGTTGCAGGTAAACATTTTAATTATTCTGAGTGGTTCTTACGTCTTCAAATAGCTGTTCTGAAACAAAAGTCTATTAGGCCACAAAATCAATAATGAGGTTTCAAATAAATTTGTCATTGTCAAATAATTTACTTTAAGTTCCTCACACGTTAACAAAACGTTTCCCCATGTCCAATATCAGAGAGTATACCAACTACAGCATTCGTGACCTACCAGCCGAATCTTGTTTCTCCAAGGAAATCCATAGCTTATTATCTGCCACAATTTCCGTACATCATCTAATACGTCCCCATAGCACGAACGTACATATCTATGGAGTGTCCTTTCGGAAGGTTGTTTACGTCCTGTATATTTCTCCATAAATGTAATGAATGCATGATGTTGCAGCTTATGTAAAAGAATATCAGCTGGCACCATAAGTCTACACAATTCTTTACAACATGTGTTTTCCTTGCTTGGTAGTATGTTTGGACTGGAAGGCAGATCAGCATTCGCTTTATTTTCCATTACCTGAAAATTTGATATATGTTTTTGACATTGTAGCGTTTATGCGTCCTGGGACGGGTGTGACACAACCTTGTCCTCACGTCCGTACGCTCGCAACCTGCAGCGCTCTAGTGAGATTGCAAATGCTAGGAAATGCCTCTCCCTGGTTATAAGAAACAAGGATTAGGTACTGCTTTGTTTATTATAAATCCGATGTGCTCACTCATAGAACTTTCTCTACCCATGAAAACTTTATACATATTTAGAGACCGTCTCCGTGGGGTAGCGCGCCGGGTTCTGACACGGAGAATCAGTTTCAATTTCCGGGGGGCATGGGAGTTTTTTTCAGCCAAGTTTTTCAGCAATCCAGGGGATTGCCGCAGGGTGGATTCCCCTCCGACACACACACACACATACATACAAATTTCCTGAAGCAACGTAGTTAGTTATACAACATTATACAGCATTATTTTCGTGTGAGAATGACTTTACAAATTATTCATAGAAAATTCAAGATATATATGTGTCGCTTCACCTCCATACCGCGGAAGGCAATGACAATCCGCCGCGGTATCAACATGCCGGGGTCGAGTTGTGGTTCTGCCTCCGTCCCGATTCTAACTTTCCTTCAGGTTGATCACTCTCATTATATATACTGAGAATGCCAGTTACTACTAAGCATTTTATTTATCACTTAGGCAATCATCATTACACGTTATCACACTCTCAGAATACAACATAATTGATCCGTCGAGTCAACTGAACCACTGAGTCACACTCACAATTGAACTGCACTCGGAACTGTCAACTATCCACACTCGTCAGCTCCGTAACTTTTTATTTAACTGTACCTCTTGACTGTCCAACCGGCTTGTCAGCCCATTATAAGGTCCCTATACAAGGCAGAACGTTCTGGAAAAGGAAATAACTCGAAACTTCTGAAAATAATTTTATGCAACTATCACTGCCCAAAGGCTGCGTTGCCCTTCTGTGGTGGTGAATGCGCTCTGGAAATTCAGATCTCAGGCGGCGGGATAGCATTGAAAGTCGTCTGTAGGCCCAGGGAGTTCGGTCAGACCTGGGTTGCGGACTCCTGGCACTCCCGCGTTGAGATTAAGAACTGCTTGGACTATGTTAAGGACCCTCCATGGTGACTCTTCTCCCGCCGTCCGGTTTCCACCACCCATTGACATTATTCTCCTCTCATCCCACCCGTACAAATAGCCAATTGCCGCAGGGTGGAATCCCCTCCGACACACACACACACACACACACACATACATACTTTACAAATTATTCATAGAAAATTCAAGATATATATTTGTCAACATCTGAAATATATTTATTTTTATAATTTTCAGAAGATGTAAACAGCGAAACATTTACCATAATGATACTCGTAATTAAGGGAGGGGGAACAGAGTCTGAGTGAAGTATAAAATTAGGTGCGCTTTTCTTTGAGTTACGTCATTCACAGAGGCAGACAGCAACATGTCAGGGCCTTCTTTTAATTTGGGGGGGGGGGCATTTCGATATCGAAAGTATGGGTGGATGCCAATACTTCTAATGAATGGGTGGGTAAAAGAGAACGTAAAATGTTAACGTCTTTATTTAAAACAAAACAAAAGGAAACAGCTTCACACATAGACGCTGCAAGTACTGTTGTAAAGACACGCACTGCCTTCGTGTAAACTAATTTTTTGATCATATATTGTGTTGGGAAATATTGCATATTACACAGCTTAATGTAACCCAATGAAGGCAAAAGCAGCACAAATCAAATATTTACACTTTAACATCAATTCAAATGGAATCCCAAGTCACTTTTACTTTTCCTAGTATGTAAGTACATACAATGCACGCAGTATATATTGTATTCCACCCAAAAATTTTACACCAAAATTTAATTCCAAATGTACGTGTTGAGGTCCCTTGAATAGCATTTTAGAAAAAAGTATGTGTGTGTTTGTGTTTATAAAACATTGCTCAAAAACGAAAAGTCAGTTAAATACCTAATTTGATATGTAAGTTCAGCATCTCCCAAGGATGTGTGACATGAAGATATTCAGGAAGCTCTATCCCTCCCCAAACTACCCTTTCCAAGACATTTTTTGTTTTAAAGATTTTATATTCTCAAAAATGACTTCAATGATTTTGAGCAAAATATGTTTAAGATATTTTTATGCTAAATTAAATATATATATATATATATATATATATCTTGAATTTTCTGGGAATTGTCTCTGAAGTTCTGTTCATTGTGAGTAAATTTTGCATAAGCGATAAACCACAAGAGATGGAGAAAATCTTACTATACAGAATATATAGGTCTCGTTTAAACACACAACTTTATATCAAATAGATTTTTTGTGGAGTTTTCGAGATATTCCTTGCTATTGGTTTCGTTTTAAAACGCGTACATTTCTCAAATGGGAAATCGTTATTAATTTTTCTACCTACTGGTCAAGCAAAGAGCAGGACTCTCAATGTATCACATAGCGATTAGCTCCTGAAAGATTTGACTATCGCTTTAGCCTAGTGTATTCCCTTATTCTTGCCTATCTACAAGGAAGTATAGGTATAATAAAAGTATTTCTGCATATGTTTGTATCAATATGCGTGGAGTATAAAATAAGCGTTTGTAAGAATAGTTTATTGTCGAATAGTTAGGGAAAGCCATGCGAATGTAACAAATCAGATGTTTAGTATAAGGCACATTATTAAACCAGTACTTTTTATAAGTGAGGATAAGTTTGTTAGTAGAACTAAAGCAGGATAGCAAAACATTCACACAAAAACATGAAGAATAAGGTCCTGCTGCCATAAGAAAAATCTGCAGATCATTTTAGTCGGGTGGTGTGTAGTAGTAGGTAATGAAGATAGCCCGACATCAACCATCACAATCTAGATCGTCCAACAGCAATTATAGGAACGTCGAGGAAGAACATCATTCAGAAGCTTCTCAGACATCGATGTCTATCACTTCCTAACGGGATACAGGACTTGATTGAATGGTTTGATAGTGTACTGTTTCCTTCAAAGCATGATAGCGTCAAACTGAACCGCTCCCGCTCGCCTCTGGGCAATATGTTAACCATTAGCAAACAATAAGTCGCCCTCCGTGGTGTAATGGTTACCATGCTGACTTCATATACCCAAGGTCGCGGGTTCAAACCCGGCGGAGGACGATGGATTTTTTCGGGTGTAAAAATCCTTAGCATGGCTTCCTTCGGAAGGGAAGTAAAGCCGTGAGTCCCGTGTCGTAGATTTACGGCATGTAAAAGAACCTCAAGCCTGATAGAGAGGCCTCTTTAATTCCTCTCTCCCCCTAGAGAGAGCAGGAGAGAGTAAACATAGACCTTCATCAGAACCGCTAAAATGAGTTTTATATAAATTACTCGATCGTGTTCAATTAATTGCTAATCTGAGTTAAGTTCAGGGTATCAGCGACATAGTCATAAGGTTCCAAAGCCATTAGTTTCGTTGCCGAAATCTCTAAACGTACTCTGTAGAACAGTGCTTGTTGTGTTGTGTGTTTCCACCTTGGCTAACCTATTGTTTGCAGTGCACAATAACAGTTCACTTAAATGTGCCGGTTACAACAACTTCATGTGCTAACAAGTCACCAGTTAGGTTACGGTCACACTGATACCCAGTATAGCATCGCGGCGTTATCACTTGCTTGTCACGAACTACACATTGGCTGCATAAGCAGGCTGTTTTCACTTAAAATATTCCTGTTTAATGCTATGTGTTTGTAACTTATCAGGATCTCTATGAATTTTACGGGTGATAGAGACTTCATTGCGGAAATTATATGTGTTTATTTCTGGAGTTATAAATATTAATGTCATCATTAGTTGTGTTTATCGGTTGGCGCCGTGGCAGAATGGTTAGACCGCTCACCTCTCATCTAGGCGGCTCGGGTGCAATATCAGGCATGTGGGATTTATGGTGGACTGCTGTAAAAACCGTCCGAGTGCTGTTTGCAAACGCCAAAAGAATGTAAGAAAGATGGGGGTGATTTGTTACCTGCGACGTCCCTGCCTATAGTCCGGTGACAGTTCAACCTTATTTCCTTCCGTACTGTCTTTAATACTTAGGAAGTCCTCTTTGTTCATTACATATTGTATGTAATATTAATAACAAAAGTGATGCTTCTATTCACGGTACACTACTCACGATGTAGTTTTACCTATAAATGATGCCAAATGAAGAAAAAACAGAGTTATACATGCGGAAACAAACGAATATGTTTATTTGTAGTAATATAGATCTTGCGATGAAACGAAAAAGATGATAAAATAAATAATCGCAAGCTTTTAAGCATTCCTCTTAGCAAATGCCTGAACTTGCAGAGAAATCTAAAGTGTATATTTTATTTCTCTATTGAAAATGTTAAAACATATGCTTCTTTAATCATATTTCTTTATGGCGGAATAAAAATAAAGAAAGGTTATATGACATAAGAGGTTTATTATAAGGACTTTTATATTTTTTCTGGGAAGAATCCCGATATGTATATCACGGCTCTCGTGCTGAGGGACCATAGTTCGATTCCTTGCACTAGGGCGAGGTTTCAAGGCGACCCTATTCAAGCCTTCACCTCTGACTCATTCATATGGAGTTTTTACAAGGCCCAACACGATCTGTATTCCACGGTACATCTTCTCATTTCACCGCCATTCTCATCATCATCATCATCATTGGGAATAATGTACACCACACGTTAGGTGCCTCCACCTCAGAAATGGATCCAGTCATAGCTTAGTGAAATTTCAGCACCCTGAAGATCATATGGACAGTATTAAAAACGAAAGATGGAAGTATTTGCGTTTTAAAATTTTTAATTCAATAAAAAACAATTTAGATGCCATCCACAGAGAAATCTAAGGTTTATATTTTATTTCTTAATTCAAAATATTAAACAACTACCATTTTAATCAAAGTCCTTTATGACAAAGTAAAAAAGAAGAAGAAAAAAAAAAGAAAATTTCCATGTAATTAGTAGCGGCGGAGACTGTCGAAAGTCTTCATGTCGCATCTATGGAAGATGCTGAGCTTAAATATTAAGTTTATTTTTATATATATATATATATATATATATATATATATATATATATATATAATTTATTTCTAAAAATTAAAGCAGCGTTTCAAAAAAAATATATATTACTTTTCTTTATTGTGCCTTTGAGAGGTAGTACAAAAATTTGTAACCAAATTAGTAAAGCATTCCGTGCGTGGAATATTTTCCATATGGAAAACTGTTGAAAATGTTTGCGAGAAAACAAGGTTTAAAGTTGGATGTGACTATTCATTAATAAACATACAACTATCCATTATAGCTTCAGCTGGTTGGGAGTTCAAATGTGTCAAGTGGAAAAAATGGTATAGGTTTAATTTGAAACTTTATAATTCACATGCTTTTATTCATATTATTTATTTTTAATATCTCCCCATTTTGAGTCGAATTTCACATACGATTCACCTTTATAATTACAAAATTAATAAAGAAAGTAATAAAGTCTGCTTGCATCATAAGTTGTCATTCTGGGCGTATTAAAAGCAAACGATTATCTTCTTTTGCAGATATTATATATTGCAGATTATCTGTATATCAATATCGCAAATATAAAATAGTGGAGCTTGGAAAAGAGGTTAAGTAGTTCTGTCGCTGATTATATAGGTCAGTAGAGCATTAATTGTCACATAGAATTGTCTTCTAATCTTTAGTATGATTAGATCGAGGTACTCGAAGCCTACACCCACTATGCACAAAACTGAACCAGTAAGTAAACGTTCATGATATAATTTCAAGTCTAATGAATTGAACGTTGCATTATTATACACAACACGAATTCTTAAGCACGCTCATTGCTCCAATTTCGTAAGCAAAGAAGATTGTAACACTATGGCAGAAAGAGAACTGGAAAAGGCCAGAATAACCTATTTTGATAACGATGTTTACAAGGTTGGAAACCGCTACCTCTGTCTCTTATTACCTTTCAGGTATTCAATTCCACCAAAACTTCGATATCAAGATTTCATCCGAATACACGTTTTGGGACTACTGAATAAAAAAAAAAAATGATGTGTTCCATTCAGATGACTTTCTCTACCTGATTTAGAAACAAGTATCTTAAAAAGTTTATTATTCTTTCTACTTCAAGCTAAGCCAGAAAAAGCATTAGCAGAATGGTCATATTACTTAGTGTCTTATATGTAGAAGGGAACCAAGGCTAAATAGATAGTCGAATGTTTTAGCTGTCGCTATCCGATTGTCATTGAAATTCGCTTTTTTCCATGGCTAGGAGTGAAATAAAAGAAAACCGGACCACCTGTTTGAGAAAATTGTATTTTAAAATTGAAACTATTAACAAGGAATACCTCGGAAGTTGTCAATTCTAGTAAAAGGTGTTTATGGCATTAATATGATGTTTTACAAGATCTACATTTTTTGTATTGTATATCTCTTATGATTTAACAGTTATACAAAAGTTATCCAGAATGCAGAGGTCTTCTGAAGTTATTCCCAGAAAATTTAAGAATAAAATTGCACTTGTCATGAAAACATCTTACAAATATGATATTTTAATCAAGACCGTTAGAGCCATAATTGACAAAAACAACATTTTTGAAAAATTTTCCATGTAAAGGTTAGTTGGGAGTGTGGGATTTCTAAAAATCTTCGTTTCACAACCTTGGAAGGTGCTTAACCTGAATACCAAGTTTGATATTTAACGAAATTTTCGTTTTTGAGTTATGCTGCTCACATAGACAGTCAGACACAGACACATACACACACACACACACACACACACATTCAGACACAGAGACCTTTTTGTAAAAATGCTTTGTTTTGGATTCTGGGGGTCTCAAAACACATATTTCCGGTGAAATATCGATATCAATTTTTTTGGTGGAATACAAAACTTTATCTACTATGTGCATTGTGCATACGTGCTAGAGAAAGTAAAAAACGTTTTAGAAAAATCTTCGTGAGTGTGAGTGTGTGTGTGTGTGTGTGTGTGTGTGTGTGTGTGCGCGCATGCGCGCGTGTGTGTACAGTATTACTGAAATTCGGTTAAACAACAGACTTGTATTAAGTGAATTATCTTCCAAGTCTGCGACATTTAACTAAAGCCACCCAGCCCAAATTACAGCCTATATTGAAAAACGTTCATTATTTTTTATTTTCTCAAAAGGAGTATTAATTTTGATTAAAGCACCAAATAGCACTTGAGAAATGAAGTCAATATTTTTGAATATTCCAAAAATAGTCTGTGAAAACTTCTTCATTCTAAATTAATTTTCTGTAATAGGTAAATAATAAGAGATACATAAAAATCTTACTGCACAAAACATGTAGATGTAGTTGAAGCACGCTCTTTATGCGGAACAAAAATTAGAATGAGAGATAATTAGGTTGAATTGTTACCGAAATTTATGCTGTAATGTCATAAGACAATAAAACAGCCCCATTTCCTGACACAGTTCCCTGGGATGGGTAGAACAATCATGGGATCACATTTTACCTGCCGTCACGGACTGTCAACATAAGCTGTTGCTTATGTTCTATGTGTTGATGACGGTTTGAAAGTAACTAACTTGAAGCAAACTGCTTAAGAATTCCTATGCCTACCCATGAGTTATAGCTTGCAGTTTCTGTGAAGAGCCTGCAAAATCCCCTTTATTTGGTTTAATTTTACATAATTTGTATACCCTGGTAATCATACAGGAAATATTTAGCATATGCAGTTTGTGACAATATACAGAGTGTTCACAGAAACATTCCCGGATATAAACAGATGCAGCGTCGTTATTAATTGTTGCATTTACATGAAATTGTTTTCGATAAGAGAAACTCAAACAATTTAGTACGCACCTCAAAGATAATGACTGTGTGCACCATGTGTCACGCTGCAGACCTGAAGGCGATATTCCCACTCGTGCCGAACGCGCTCCAACATTATCTACAGTGATGGATTTGATGACGAAGTTGGAGCTCTTGCAGATTTCAATGTAGTAGCGGTATGTAGTCAAGATTCCTTGTGTGACCGCATAAAGAAAAATCTGATGTGTACCATTCACATGCAACAAATAATTCTTAAAAATCTTAAACTTCTATTTAGTTTATGCTAATCAGAAAAAATTAGCAGAAATAGTCTAATTACTCGCTTCCTTGTAAGTAGGAGCGAAATAAGGGACAACCTTAGGTTAAAGAGATAGTCAAAAGCTAGTTGCTATGTCACTGAAGTTCCTTTGTTTATATGGATAGGAGTTGACAAGTTCCTGTATGAGAAAAGTATAAGTTTTTCATAGCAGAAACCAAAAATAAGGAATGTCACAAAAACGACGAACTCCACGAAAAAAAGGTATATAACATAAATTGTGTGTTTTAATGTGCTCTACATTTTTTGTGTAGTAAGTTTTTGTCCATCTCTTACAGTTTAGCAGTTATTCAAAATTTAGTAAAATTCATCCGGAATAAACTACTCTTCAAAGACTATTCCCAGAAAATTCAAGATATACATTTTATTTGTCAGGTAAATATGTTTAATATACGAAATTTTAACCAAAATCGTTAGAGCCATTTTTGAGAAAATCAAAATTTTCGAAAAAAGTTCCATGTAAATGGTAGTTTGGGGTGGGGGGATTTTTCTCAAAATCTTCGTGTCGCATCCCTGGAAGATACTAAACTTAAATACCAAGTTTGGTATTTTACCGACTTTTCGTTTTTGAGTTATCGTGTTCACAGACACACGGACACACACACACATACACACACACACACGCGCGCGCGGACCTTTTTGTGAAAATGCTTTTTTTTTTATATTGGGGACCCTAAAACATATATTTCCGGTAAAATCTCGGTATCGAATTTTTGGGTGGAGTGCAATACTTTCTCTATACACTATGTACATAGTGCGTATGGAGAAAGTAAAAATTACAGACGTTGAACTTAGGTTACTACTACTGGGCTTTAAGGCTAAGTTGCCCAAAGGTCTAGTTTATTTATTTGGCCTTATTGCTATTTTAGGGATATTGTCTCTTCAGCCGCGATTTAACTAACTTTCATTGTAAGGTTGGAAAGATAGGCAGAAATTTCGCCCCCTTGCTTTACTGATATTTGAATTTACATGATGGTTAAGGCAGTTTTGTGGATACTTTCAGTTTATAGTTTACGTGAAAATGTGATTAAGGCTTGGTTTACATTATATATGTATACATGGTTGCGTATGTGTGTGTGTGTTTTTAACGACGCTGTCAGTTGCCAGGATCATGTCAGATATGCTAGTGTACCTACTGACACGTGGCTGGCGCTTTTAAGCACACTTAAAAACCATCGTTATGGTTCAGGTTTGAACCCGCGACCTTGAGATCATAAGGCAGCGCTTAACCAACTGAGCTACCCAGACGATGCTATAGCTATACGTTTACAGATAGATATTTTGAATTTAGTAATGCCTTGTTCTCCTAATTTGTTTTAAATAAATGTTAATAGTGATGGCTAAGCTTCTCCTAAAAGGTTTCTTATGCTTGTGGTCTTCAGCTTCTTTGGCTTCTTCGTGCAGTTGTATCAGTGTGACGAACGGAACTATGGGCATTATTTGAAAAGTGGTGAATTCTGGATGAATTCTCTCTCCGTATTTTTTAACAGTGGTAGTAACTTGTTGGTTTATCGCAAGCATTTCCGCTCGACTTACTTAACTCTGTCCAATATGTACGGTGTTGTAAGGTACCGTGGCTATTGCTGCATATATGAAGTTCGGTTTGATAATCGTTTTATATAGCTGGTTCAGGTTTCCCGTGAACAGTCCCATTTTTTTCGATTTTGGTGAGGTACATACGGTGGGAAATACTATTTTTGCTTCATTTATTTTGTTTTTAACATATTGTGTCATGGGGAGTTTTGCTTGGAGAGTTATTCCTAAGTACTTGACAATTGTCGATATGAGAATTTGGGGGTGGTTGTACTCGATCTTTGCCTTCGGTGTTTACGTTTGAATTGTTTTTTTTTTTTTTTTTTTTTTTTTTTTTGGAAAATAATGGCCAGTGTCCTATTGGGGTTTACACTGTTAATCTCCATTTTGTTGGCCATTTGTTAAATACTTTTAGTTGTTTCTCCAGTCTTGAGTACTGTAGCTTTTGTGCACTGCATTGATACGCAATGACACCCGGGTATTGTGCTAACGCCATGGTTAGATGAAGCGGTTGCGGAGTGACAGAGGTGTACAGTAATCCGGAGACGGCGATCCAGTATTGAGCTGTACCTGCATATTACTCATCTTTATTCGTTGCAAAGAAAGCTTGCTATCAACCCGCAGATGCGTTCAGAAATTCTTATTGCTGTCATCTTGTATAGTAGTCTATTTGTCTAGCGTCTTTCAAATGCCATCTGAATATCCAGGAAGATTCCAATATTGGTGAAACTTTTGTTTATTTTATCTAGGATCATCGATATTATGCGCATCTACTGTCTTGTATTATTACTGTTCTACGGAATCCGGCTTAGGTTTTTGATGAGGTTTCAATGTAACCCAGTTTAACAAGTATTTTCTCCAGTACTTTTGGGAAGGTATCGGCCGGTAGTTCTCATGCTATGCATTGTCCTTCCCTAGTTTTCCCAGAAACATCATACGAGCTTCTTTCCAGCTGTCCTTGTTTCAGGATCACGTCGTATGGGTGTTTTATCTGCTTTATCATTTATCCTGGAATGTTCTTTAGCAGCAGTGGAAGCGGGGTTTTCGAGGCGTCTTACGGTGTCAATGTAGTCGTTGTTTGTTACAGGTTTTCTCAGTTTGTCTTCGGGTTTCAGCTCCGGTACTCGGGGTTGTGGCTGGTAGTTTTGTGCATAGTTTTCGATATCTTTGTTAACGATTGGTAGTGCCTCTTGTGAAAGTTCGGTTCATTTGACGTTTGAAAAACCCTGATGCACTGGTTGTGGAAGATTTGCCAGGTTTCTTCAGTGGAGCTTACTGCCTGATTGTTGAAGATGGGGAATATGTTTTAGAAGCGGCTTGTCATGACTGTTAATGTTTTTATCTTCCGTTGAACAATGTTATTTCTGGTTTGGATGATTTTGTTTGTTATTTCGTAATTACAATTAAATCTACCTTTAAATTATATTTCAACAACAATCCATGATATATAATCTTTATTGTAATCCATTATTCAACTTATATATTACTGCACCTGGCAAGGTCCTCTATTTGTTGCATTCCTATTATATGTAGCTCCTGGTGTGGTCTCAAATTCTATTTATGGGCTCTGTGAACAGTCAGCTTTCGTGTAATTGTAAAGCTGTATTTGTTTGGCTTTCTCTGTATACTACCTCTATGTCGCGAGTATGATAAGCGGAAGGTGATCAGAGGTGGTTTGTGGGTCTATTTCAGTATGCATGGTCTTGTTGGAGAGGCCTGAGTTTTAAAATGTTGTCCAGCGCTGTAGATTGTTCTCCCATTTCTCTCTGGCCATTCATAACATGCTAGTCCAGGTAGGTACAGGTTTTTGAGCTTGGTTTCATTTAATAGCAATTTTTGAGAACTTCTGTTGTAATGTAATCGAAATACCTTTGTCTACTGCTATTAGTGTTTGTCTGTGACGGCGTTTCCTGTGTTTACGGCAACGTAGAAAATGTTTATCCTTCATTCCTTGTGTGAATGTTACGTCATTTGCGCGGTATTAAATATCAGTTTAAATGAAGGTTTGTGCTGGGTCATCGATCTTGTTTTTAGTAGACCCATTTTAGAGTCCATTTAGTGGTCTTCCATTAATTTACTAATTATAATAGGTCTCTTAGCAGTTCAGGATGTAAATCGCTGCCATAAGAGTCAGATTTACTCATTTGTTTTTATGGGGTTCAGAGTCGTCTTTCAGAAACTTAGCATCTATCTTCCTGGCAGTGCCTGTGTAGAAGGACTTTGAATTTGAGTTGTGGTAATCCGCTACGTCGTCGTTTTTTAGGTACGTCGATTCCGGTGGTTTGTTCTTATACTCTCTTGATGTGAGGATTTTGAGGTTTGAGCGGGTTGGCACTTGGTCATTTTAAAGTAAAATCTCGTCGGAATGGAATAACTGAACAAGGCGGATTTTGTCACAGCCTGAGCTTCCGTCGAAGCACAGAGTAGACAAATCGTTTGGAAAGGGTAAGCAGTGATACCCGATCTGGTTACAGTGAAGGATAATTAAAGGAATGGGAGGTTAAAACGATACAAAGAATTAATAATCAACCGCAGGACACAGTTTGCTACTGCACTGGTGGTGGTTACTGTATATTTATTGGTCTGCGAAGGTTTGTCTTAAGGATTGCTTCGTCGTCTTCCGTTGATTTCTAGTCTTCAACTGGTGCCTCTTTCACGATAGTCTCCTTGGATCCTCGATGCGAGTCCCTTAGTGTCAAGCGGCGACTATGAGTGATTGCAGGCTGAGGGTAGCCCGAAGAGTATTTTTAGTGTACCTATTCATGTTGGGCTTAACTACTTGTAGATAGAATGGGGATTGCAGGATAATGGGTGAGAATAAGGTTGGTGGTACAGTATTGCCCCTCGACAGCTGCTATTCGATTTACATTTTTTTTTTTTTTTTTTTTTTTTTTAATTTATGGACGCTCTTTAACTGCTGTGGTTCTCAGCGTCCCATTCTATACTGGGCGTGAAAG
Organism: Hymenopus coronatus; assembly: GCA_030762935.1. Taxonomy (NCBI): domain Eukaryota; kingdom Metazoa; phylum Arthropoda; class Insecta; order Mantodea; family Hymenopodidae; genus Hymenopus; species Hymenopus coronatus. The sequence continues at coordinate 48,130,082 of CM060895.1, forward strand.
ACCACTTAATTTTGCTCAGAGACCTCTCTATCAGGCTTGAGGTTCTTTTACGTGCCATAAATTTACGACACGGGACCAACGGCTTTACCGAAGGAAGCCATGCTAAGGATTTTTACGCTCGAAAAAAATCCATCGCGACCTTGAGTATATGAAGTCAGCATGGTAACCATTACACCACGGAGGGCGATACTGTTCGGAGTACAACGGCGCTTCTGCACCGTTTGTGTAATGTGTTTTTAAAAGCTTATATTTCAGGCGTTCTAATTTTGAATACAAAGTTAGGCCAGGTGCAGAAGACCTTATCTTGGTTCCCAGTGTGCCCAATTCATCTTTATACAAATTGTTGCCTCAGAACATCCTGAATAGCGAGATACTATTGTTCAAATTTGAACCTTCAGTCCATTTAACATCTGCTTCAATCAATGACAAATGAAATAGCGGAGACATCTTTTTATTCCTTCTTGTGTTGCCATCTGTTGTTTTGGTCAACAATTAGCAATTGCACATCTGAAACTGCTTTGAGATTCTCTTTCTAATGGCGCAAATATTTTGTAAATCCAACAACGAACAGGCGCTAGGGATCGTGGGTTCGAGTCCCGCCTTGGGCATGGGTGTTATATGTTTGTGTATATGTGTGTGTTGTAAAAGTAAGAAAACAGTAATAATACGGCAAAACAAGGTAAAAAGAAAAAGGTAAATAAAAGTAGGGTATACAGTGCCGGAGTCCTGATCAGATTCCGGTACTGTATTAAAAAAAAAAAAAAAAAAAAAAAAAAAAAAAAAAAAAAACAGCGACACTATTACCTGTTATAGAGTTCATAGCTGGAAAATATTTCTGTGCACAGCCTGTATACATTTGATTTTTCATATCATTAGCCGTTTTTCATATAGCAAGTTTACATTGGTCCCAAATGTGTGTCATCTAACGAATATTCTTTAAGGTTTATGAGTTTCTTTCACCTTTTGTCTTTCCATTGAGGGAGATTGTTACTACGAATTTTGAATGCCAGTGCTATGAATCAGCTTTTTAAGTCGTTTTAATAAAGTTACTATTAATGTCACTTATTTTAGCAGTAGTAGTAGCAGTAGTAATAGTAGTAGTAATAGTAACAGTAGTCGTAGTAATAGTAGTAGTAATAGTAGTAGTAATAATAGTGGTAGTAATAATAATAGTAGTAGTAATAGTAATGCTGATAGTAGTCGTAGTAATAGTAGTAGCAGCAGTACTAATAGTAATAGTAGTAGTAGCAGTAGTAGTAATAGTAGTAGTAATAGTGATAGTAATAGTAGTAGTAATAGTAGTAGTAATAGTAATAGAAGTAGTAATAGTAGTAGTAATAGCAATAGTAGCAGTAATAGTAATAGTAGTAGTAAAAATAATAGTAGTAATAATAGTAGTAAAAATAATAGTAGTAATAATAGTAGTAAAAATAATAGTAAAAATAATAGTAGTAATAATAGTAGTAATAATAGTAGTAAAAATAATAGTAGTAATAATAGTAGTAAAACTAATAGTAGTAATAATAGTAGTAAAAATAATAGTAGTAATAATAGTAGTAATAGTAATAGTATAGTAATAGTAATAGTAGTATTAGTAATAGTAGTAGTAATTGTATTAGTAGTAATAATAGTAGTAGTAATAGAAATAGTAGTATTAGTAATAGTAATAGTAGTAATAATAGTAGTAGTAATAGTAGTAGGATATTAGTAATAGTAGTAGAAGTAATAGTAATAGTAGTGGTAGTAATAGTAGTAGTAATAGTAGTAATATTAGTAATAGTAGTAGTAATAGTAATAGTAGTAGTAATAGTAATAGTAGTAGTAATAGTAGTAATAGTGGTAATATTAGTAATAGCAGTAGTATTAGTAATAGTAGTAGTAATAGTAATAGTAGTAGTAATAGTAATAGTAGTAGTAATAGTAATAGTAGTATTAATAGTAATAGTAGTAGTAATAGTAGTACTAGTGGTAATATTAGTAATAGTAGTAGTATTAGTAATAGTAGTAGTAATAGTAGTAATATTAGTAATAGTAGTAGTATTAGTAATAGTAGTAGTAATAGTAGTAGTAGTAGTAATAATAGTAGTAATATTAGTAATAGTAGTAGTATTAGTAATAGTAGTAGTAATAGTAGTAGTAGTAATAATAGTAGTAATATTAGTAATAGTAGTAGTATTAGTAATAGTAGTAGTAATAGTAATAGTAGTAGTAATAGTAATAGTAGTAGTAATAGTAATAGTAGTAGTAATAGTAGTAGTAATAGTAATAGTAGTAGTAATAGTAATAGTAGTAGTAATAGTAGTAATAGTGGTAATATTAGTAATAGTAGTAGTATTAGTAATAGTAGTAGTAATAGTAGTAATATTAGTAATAGTAGTAGTATTAGTAATAGTAGTAGTAATAATAGTAGTAATATTAGTAATAGTAGTAGTATTAGTAATAGTAATAGTAGTAGTAATAGTAATAGTAGTAGTAATAGTAGCAGTAGTAGTAGTAGAGGCGGTAGTGGTAATAGTAGTAATAGTATCTAGCACTAGCAGTAGTAGTAATAGTAATAGTAGCAGTAGTAGTAGTAGTAGTAGAGGCGGTAGTGGTAGTAGTAGTAATAGTAATAGTAGCAGTAGTAGTAGTAGTAATAGTAATAGTAGCAGTAGTAGTAGTAGAGGCGGTAGTGGTAATAGTAGTAATAGTACCTAGTAGTAGTAGTAGTAGTAGTAATAGTAATAGTAGTAGTAGTAGTAGTAGAGGCGGTAGTGGTAATAGTAGTAATAGTACCTAGCAGTAGTAGTAGTAGTAATAGTAATAGTAGCAGTAGTAGTAGTAGAGGCGGTAGTGGTAATAGTAGTAATAGTACCTAGCAGTAGTAGTAGTAGTAATAGTAATAGTAGCAGTAGTAGTAGTAGAGGCGGTAGTGGTAATAGTAGTAATAGTACCTAGCAGTAGTAGTAGTAATAGTAGCAGTAGTAGTAGTAGAGGCGGTAGTGGTAATAGTAGTAATAGTACCTAGCAGTAGTAGTAGTAGTAATAGTAATAGTAGCAGTAGTAGTAGTAGAGGCGGTAGTGGTAATAGTAGTAATAGTACCTAGCAGTAGTAGTAGTAGTAATAGTAATAGTAGCAGTAGTAGTAGTAGAGGCGGTAGTGGTAATAGTAGTAATAGTACCTAGCAGTAGTAGTAGTAGTAATAGTAATAGTAGCAGTAGTAGTAGTAGAGGCGGTAGTGGTAATAGTAGTAATAGTACCTAGCAGTAGTAGTAGTAGTAATAGTAATAGTAGCAGTAGTAGTAGTAGAGGCGGTAGTGGTAATAGTAGTAATAGTACCTAGCAGTAGTAGTAGTAGTAATAGTAGTAGTAGTAGTAGTAGAGGCGGTAGTGGTAGTAGTAGTAATAGTACCTAGCAGTAGTAGTAGTAGTAATAGTGGTAGTAGTAAATAGTAGTAGTAATAGTAGTAGTAATAGTGGTAGTAGTAGCAGTAGTAGTAATAGTAGTAGTAATAGTGGTAGTAGTAAATAGTAGTAGTAGTAATAATAATAGTAGTAGTAGTAGCAGTAGCAGTCGTAGTAATAATAATAATAATAATAATAATAAAATGCCCATTAGTATGAACGTTTTACTTTTAAAAATCAATATGTACATTTCATTTGGGCCCATAGACTCATATAATTCAGCATGTGTCATTTTAATGAAAGCAATATCATCATTTTAGCGAAAATAAAACAAAAGCAAATATTTTGCAACTAAAGAGTAGTTTAGATTGGGGGGGGGGGATTTCTGTGAAATTTTCGTGGTATATCCTAACATTTTGGATTGTATACGAAGTTAGGTATTCATCGGAAATTTCAGGTTTTAATTTAACTGCTCCCAGACACACAAACACATGCATTTACGAGATTTTTTCTATTTTTTTTAAATTTACTTGGGGGACTTGAAAATATAATTTCTGCTGGAATATTGGTATAGATTTTTGAGTGGCGCACTCTACTTCCTTTACTTACCATAGAGGAAATGGACGTTAATACTCATGCACCTTTTTATCTTGTATGTGAAGTGTAGGTGAGAGGGCTGACATAACTTCCTTTCAGAGATGTCTATGCCTGATATAGCGTGAGAAATCTATTTGTAGCTGGGACACGTTTTTTACTGCATACAAATTAAGGTTGACATTGAAGCACTTCACAAGCAGACTTTTAGAAAAAGGGCTTACTAGTAGAAGTATCAGATGTATTGCATTCACGTTGCTCATGAAACTGAAGAATTCGGGACCTTTTGAATGTGAGAGCCATTTTTGAGAAAATTACAATTTTCGAAATTTTCATCGTAAAGGGTACTTTGAGGTGGGAGGATTTTTCTCAAAAGCTTCGCGTCGCACCCTTGGAAGATACTAAACTTAAATAGCAAGTTTGGTATTAAACCGATTTTTCGTTTTTGAGTTATCGTGTTCACAGACACACACGGACCTTTTTCTGAAAATACCTTTTTTTGAAACGGGGACCCTAAAACGTACATTTCCGGCGAAATCTCGGCATCGAATTTTTAGATGGAATACAATACTTTCTGTATACACAATGTACATAGTACGTGTAGAGAAAGTAAAAACGTAGAGTTCTTTAAAGTAGGTACTGAGCACGACACTGTGATACATATAGCATACGTAAAGGTAGACAAAGTCGCGAGTGTCCATGAAACTTAACGGTGTGTGATGGCGATATGACGCATAAGCTAGCTAACAACAAGTGTGCATGGTCCATGGAAATCCCAAGTAAAACTAGTTTGGTGATGTAAGTAGACCTCACCTGCACGTGCAAGATCGCGTGCAGGTCACGTGCAGGTGAGTTTTTCCTAGTTGATTGTATACACTTATCAGGCCAGGCTACTTTTTTTGACTGACTTGAAAGCAAGTGAAACAATTTTATTGGTCAGTTAATAGTGGACTGTGTTCCTTGAAAGTAAGGTAAGCACTGCTGTTTAATCGGCATTCTTACTGGTTACAGAGGAATAAAAAACTACATCGAATATGTACCGATTCAGGTGGCTCAGGCGTCTGAAGTTGGCATTCGCGAGGTCGTGGGAGCAGTTCTCCGCGGTCGACCTCTCTGACCCATGGGTTTCTAGCAGAGATTTTCCCGGGTCACTAGGCAAATGCAGGGGAGGTTTCTTCATTCTCCCAAACTTCTGTCCCTTCATTTCATCCAACCGATTTGCTGTAAGTGTCGGCGAGGCCTGCGGTAGTGGCACCCTTCTGTGGAGGTGGTTCCGCTCCGGGGAAAAAAAAACTGTCGGCGGCGGGATGGCTTTGGAAGTCGTCTGTAGCTCAGGGAGTACCAGACCTGGGGCGCGGGCTCTTATCGTTCCTTGCGGCGAGAGGAAGAACTGCTTGACATTGATAGGGGCCATCCACGGTGGCTCCCACCCCGCCTCCCAGTTTCGGCCGCCCGCTGTACTTACTCTCATCTTATCCTGATGGGGTCTGACGTACAAGCCAAAGGCTGCAGTGTGGTATCACACACAGCCAATATGCTCCTTCTTATGAATAGTTATTTCCTTCACATTATCCCTTGCATTTCCGGTTATCGCTTTCCACTACTCATTTTTCCTTCAGGCTGCAATCTATGATCTTGCTTCCTATCTCTGTTGAGTAATATATCATTAACACGCTACAATACCTAAAGTTGAACCAACTAATTTCAAATGAATTCATTATTAGTAGCCATACGTCTGCAGAGATATATATATATATATATATATATATATATATATATATATATAGAGAGAGAGAGAGAGAGAGAGAGAGAGTGTGTGTGTGTGTGTGTGTTTTACTCATTGTTTTATTAACACACATATGTGTCCAGCATAAAATTAGTTTTGAAGTTTGTGACAGTAAGCAATTCAACGTTTTGTATATAATAGTGGATATGGATATTGAATTTAGAACAAAATAAGCCAAAAAATACAGAGCAACATATAAATGTATTGCAGAAAGTATTTTAAAAAAAGCATTTCTTTTCCTGAAACTTCGAAGAGAAGAACCAAATAAAAATTGAATTTTAAAAACTCTGGTGTGTTCGATTCACATGCCTTTCTCTATCTGTTCTGCAAACTTCTTACAAAAGATTATTGTTTTATGTAATTAATGCTAATCGAGATAAGCATTAGCAGAATTGGTCTTATAATGTACTTAGTTCCTTTTACGTAGAAGGGAACTAAGAGAATACACTAGGCTAAAGCGATAGTCAATTTTTTTAAAAACTGCCGCTATGCGGGAGATATTCAAATTCGTCTCCCTTTGCATGACATGGATAACGTCTTCCTCTTTGAAAAAAAGTACAGGTACTCTAGAAATAAAAAAAAAAAAAAACAATGAATATTTTGTTAACAGTTAGCAAATGAGTATATTTTTCAATTGTTTATTGAATATTTATATTCTATGTTCTACATTAGAGCAATGCCCCATTTACGTGGCTGCTCTCTGTACTATTAAATGAGTTAATGACGTATATCCTATTCTGGTTCTCAAAATCTGTTCGTTGGATTTTGAAGAACCTCACTAGGAGGACAAAACAACCCATCTAGATAGGTTTCCTATTTACAAGCCATTTTAAAAACAAATGTGATCATAGTTGGAAACCACTTAATTAGCTATCAGTAAATTCAGCGGTAGGAAAATCTCGTATTTAATAGCATTACTCATATCCTAAACGATTATTGTCATTAGTATTATAATTATTATATCAATTCATAATTTATGTCAACGTGCAGTTAAACGTTAAGAAATGTACTCTATGGAATATTACTTTATGCTTATCATATTATACAATTTAACTTTGCATAAGCAAGTTAAACAGAATAAAGTAGATCATTGGTTAAGTTTAATAGTAAATATGTAATTTATTACAAGTACTCTAAGGGAAGGTGGCTTTTAGCCCTTAGAAGCACTTCTGACCCAAACAACTTTTTTAAATGTTCCTCTTAGTGATACTACAAAATCTCCTCTGAGCTAACACAATTGTGCATGATTAATAAACTGAATATCTTGCATTTCTGTGAATGATCTATGAAATTATTTACAGTGTGATTGGGTTATATATAATTTTGCATATCAAGCCTACTTCTAAATAAAAGTAAAACTCTTTATTTGAAGGAAAATATTAAGTTTATGTCGCATACTGTATATAAGCACATATTGCTTAATTTGAAATAATTCTAGACAAAAACATCGTGAATAACGCAACATGAATAGAATGCAAATATTTTAACAAATGCTCTTAAATATAAAACATGTCTGAGAATTTGTAATAGCTAGAAATAAACTATGCGATTGCAGCCACCTGATTTTTTGTAACGTAGTTTGTACTATGAGAATTATATTGCGTATATGATGCGGAAGTTTGACAACAAAGGATTAATTTAGATAATGACATTATATTTGCAGGACACATTTGCATAATTGCTTTTCCTTCATAGCGTGCAATTCTATGACCTTAAATGAAATGCGAAAAGCTGGCCTTTGAAAGACGTTTGCTATCATGCTTTTTTCTGCTGACGTTATTCAGAATCACAAACCCGTGCTTTTAAACTGGTTATTTATATAAGGTGTTTGGAAGAAACTAAAGCTTTATACTCATTACCAAGCAATTGCCTCTCTGTCATCTGCACTCAAACCACACGTCAATACAGAGAATGTAAACAACATCGGTCATGGGTTACTGACGGCAGGTAAATATGGTCTGTGGAATGCTGTCCGCAAACACCTTCTGTCCCTGCCTGTAACAGTTTCACTTTATTTCTTTTTGTCAGAAATTTCTAAACCTGGTCAATACAAATGTTTACATTTACTGGAGTAAAAGTATAAGCGCATTAGTCAATTATAAAGACTGGAACCGTTGTAAATTGAACATGTAATTAATACTTATCAACAGAACTAAAGTGGACTCAAGGTCACTTTTCGCTATAAAGGATTCCTCTAAAAACGCGTTTGGCGAAATTCCAACAAATTAATGAGTAAATATAATTGTTTACATACCAATGCGTTGAAATATAACAGTATTTTCTTTTTAATTTCTCTACATAATACATGCCACTACGCACTCCACCCAAAACTCAATATCGATATTTGACTGGAAATAAGGTTTTAGGGTTTTCTACATCTAAAAAAAAAAATTTAGAAAAAGGTCCGTTTGTGTGTGTCTGTGAACGAGATAGCTCCAAAACGAAAAGCCGGTAAAATACCAAACTTGGTATTTAAGTTTAGTATCACCCAAGGATGCGACACTACGATTTTGAGAAAAATTCCCCCTATCCACATTACCCTCTCTACAAGAAAAAAACTTTCGAATCTTTTGATTTCCGAAAGATTTCTCTAAAGAATTTTAATAAAATGTCGTATATTAAAGATATCTTCATAACAAATAAAATGTATATCTTGAAGTTTGTGGGAACGCCAGGTTCGGCTCTAGCATAACTGGTAAATCGTAAGAGCTAGACAAAAACTCACTACACAAAAAACTGTAGATCTCGTAAAGCAGGCAGTTACGATTTCCATTTACAAGTTGATATGCCATTTATACATTTTCAAGATATTCCTTGTTATTGGTTTCAGTTTTAAAATACCTACACTTTTCTCATGCGGGAATACGTAAATTCTTGACCATGCAAAGAATCGGATTTCAACTATATCCATATTTTAAAACATTTGACTGTCGGTTTAGTCTTGTGTATTTTCTTCTACTTATAAGGGACTAAGTAATAAAATCATTTTGCTAATGTTTATCTCGGTTAGTATGAAATAGATAGAAGCATAAGTTTTACAACCGTAATTTGTTACAGAGATATAGAGAAAGACATGTGAATAGAACACATAAGACTTTTTAAATTAGAGATGTGGAAATTTTACATTTAAGGGATCGTACTTTAAAAGATACTCGATTTATATAAAAGTGAGGCAATTATTATACAGTTAAAACGATCAATTTAAGAGCCTCAGAAACCAAATATAACTTTAAGAAACACAAATGTAAGATAATTGAAGTTTATTTAAAAACTTGTTCCAATTAGTAGGAAAATTAATCTCTATAAATTTTAAATCCAACATATCCCCTCAACCGAGCTCGAAGTCTTACCACTATAGTGTCATAAGGCCTTTCTGCATTGCGCAAGAGAACCAAAAGTCGCCGGGAAAATAGTGTCAGCAGAGACGCACTAAAATGATTCCATAATCGTAAATGCTGGAAATGTTGATCTGCTCCCAAACAAGCAGCATATCTTATAAAACATCTAATGTGTTAAATTCACATGACTTTGCCTACATTGCTGTAACAAATTATTGTTAAACAGCTTATTCTTTTATCTACTTTATGATAATCGAGATAAACATTATCAGAAATTGTCTTAATTACTTGCTTCCTTATAAGTAGAAGGTAAAAAATCTGATGTGTTCCATTCACATGACTTTCTCTACTTCTGTGTAACAGGTTATTGTTAAAAAGCTTATTCTTCTATTTACTTCATGCTAGTCGAGAAAAAATTAGCAGAAACAGTCTCAGTTCTTGCTTCCTTGTAAGTAGAAGCGAAATATGGGAGTATCATAGGTTAAAGTGAAGTCAAAAGCTGGTTACTAGGTGACTGAAATTCCTCTGTATGGACACGAGTTGACAAATTCCTGTATGACAAAGGTACAAGTTTTTAAATCTGAAACCAAAAACAAGAAATATCTCAAAAACGATCAACTCCTCGAAAAAAAAAATTATATAACATAAGTTGTGTGTTTTAATGTGCTCTGCTTAAATACCAAGTTTGGTATTTAACGATCTTTTCGTTTTTGAGCTATGCTGTCCACAGACACACAGACACGCACACACATGGACCTTTTTCCAAAAATGCTTTTTTTGGATTCAGGGGGACCCAAAACATGTATTTCCGGTGAAATCTCGGTATCGAATTTTTGGGTGCATTATAACACCTTCTCTGTCACTATGTACATAGTACGTGTAGAGAATTTAATAAGGGAATACACTGGATAAAACGATATTCAAGTCTTTTAAAAGCTGGTTGCCACGTGGTTGAAGTCCGTTTCTATGCATGGTGGAGTTTACAAATTTCCGTATGAGAAAAGTTTAAGTATTTTGAATCTGAAACGAATAACAAGGAATATCTAAAAATGGTCGGCTCCACGAAAAAAACGTATATGCCACAAATTATATGTTTTAACGAGATCTACATTTTTGTGTAGTAAGTTTTTGTCTATATCTTACGGTTTACGAGTTATGCAATATTCAGTAAAATTCATCTAGAATAAAGAGATCTAGCGGCTATAAATTCAAGGTATACATTTTATTTGCTATGTTAATATCTTTAATATACGGTATTTTAATCAAAATTGTTAGAGTTATTTTTGAGAAAATCAAATATTTCGAAATTTCTTCCATGAAAAGGGGAGTTTGGGGTGGGGAGATTTTTCTCACAATCTTCGTGTCACATCTCTGGAGGATACTAAATTTCGTATTTTACCGACTTTTCGTTTTTGAGCTATCTTGTTCACAGACACACGGACACTGACACACACGGACCTTTTCCTAAAAATTCTTTTTGGGGGGGGGAGATACAGGGGACCCTAAAACATACTTTTCAGTTGAAATCTCAGTATGGAATTTTTGGGTGGAATGCAGTACCTTCTCTATACACTATGTACATAGTACCTACGTGTAGAGAAAGTAAAAAATGTCTCGCTTGGCAGCACAAACCTTTTTGGTTTCTTGCATGATTTTATCAATAAGTGCCTGAAGTGTATGAGGGTTTTTCTTTCAAAGAACCCAATAAATAAAAATCACAATTAGTTAGGTCGGGGGGAACGATAATGCCAACAAATCAGCGCATATTATTAAAATTAAATGTTTAAATAGTTCAAAATAAGGCAATAACTAATAATTAATCAATGTTTTAAAAAATTAAAAATAACGCAATTAAAATAATTAAATATGATTTTAAATCATTAGTTGGAAACCCTTCATTGGTCCTCTTATTTCAACTTAGGAGAGGCACATCCAAAAGGGGAAGTGTCGTGGTGATAGATACTTATAGATTTACTTGTTGTAAAAAAATATATATATATATTTTTTTTTTAAGGTTGATGAATGTAGCTGGTTACGCTAAAATATTGTAAGGCGAATAATTTTACTATAGAAGACGTTTCGTACTGAGGTCCATCTCACAAGACTGTAAAGTAATGAATTCGATTCTGCGACGATACCGGCCTTATCACGACGGACGTTTTACAAGTGATTACAGCATTTTTACTTTCTCTGCACGTATTATGTACATATTGTATAGAGAAGGTATTGCACTCCACCCAAAAATTCGATACCGAGATTTCACTTGGAGTATATTTTAAGGTCCCCTTTATCCAAAAAGAGTATTTTCAGAAAAAGGTCCGTGTGTGTGTGTGTACGTGTGTCCGTATGTGTCCGTGTGTCTGTGAACACGATAACTCAAAAACGAAAATACGGTAAAATACCAAACCTGGTATTTAAGTTTAGTATCTTCCAGGGATGTGACACAAGATTTTGAAAAAAGTCTCCCCACCCCAAACTACACTTTACATGGAACTTTTTCAAAAATGTTTATTTTCTTAAAAATGGCTGTAACGATTTTGATTAAAATATCGTATATTAAAGATATTTACCTGACAAATAAAATGTATATCTTGAATTTTTTGGGAGTAGCCTCTAAGACTACTTTATTATGGATGAATTTTACGGAATTTTGCATAACTGTTAAACCGTAAGAGAACAGCACGTTAAAACACACAATTTAAGTATTATACATTTTTTTCGTGGAGATGGTTGTTTTTAAGATGTTCCTTGGTTTTGGTTTCAGCTTTGAAAAACATACTTTTCTCATACAGGAATTTGTCAACTCCTGTCCATACAAAGGAACTTCAGTCACATAGCAACCAGCTTTTGACTGTCAATTTAACCTATGGTACTCACTTATTTCGCTTACAAGGAAACAAGTAATATGACTATTTCTGCTAATTTTTCTGAATTAGCATGAAGTAGATAGAAGCAAAAGCTTTTTAACAATAATTTGTTGCACAGATGTAGAGAAAGTCATTGAATGGAACACATCAGATTTTTGTTTATTTATTTATTTATTTTTTTTTTTTTTTGTTGCCACACCAGAGTTTTTAAATCTATTACTCCTAAGTCCAGAATGAAATGAAATGAAAGTAAGAAACAGCGAAATAAATAAAGAAAGAAAGAAAGAAAGAAAAAAAGAAAAGAAAAAGTGTCATAAAGGACGCTCTTTGGCTGCGGTTTTCAGATATTATTCTATATTGGGCGTGAAAGACAGCTTAAAATTGTTCAAACGCCTCTTTATCAGATTTGAGGTTCTTTTATATGCCGTAAATCTACGACACAGGACCACCAGCTGAACTTCCCTTTCGAAAGCAGCCATGCTAAGGAATTTTATGCACGAATATCCATCGTCCTCCGACGGATTTGAACCTGCGACTTAGACCTACGCCTAGAGGACGACGAAACTGGGAAAGGACTTGCTTGTCTTGTTTTCCTACATGTTGCCGTTAACGTAGTCCCCAGGAAGGAGTAGTAAGCGTTTCTGTCACATGTTAGATCCTGAAAGGCAGGCTAATAACTAAGTCGTAATTTTCAAGTCCAGTTTCAACTTTTCTACGGTTAGAACGCAATTTACCAAACCCGCAGGCGGCAATGCCTGAGAGGACATGGATTCAATTCCCGTTGGACCTGATTCTTCACGTCGCTTTCTCAAATGGCAAATGAATGCTCAGAGAATTACATATATAGATGCTACCATGAGTTTTCCAGTCTGTCATTTCATCTTCTTTCATCTTCGGGGTTTCGCGTTCAGGCCGATGGTCAGTGGTGTATTGCGCTTACGGTGGTTGTGTTTTAAAGCAGAACTATATCGTCTCCTGCACGGAAGCTTCTTCCCAAACCTATTCTATTCGTTTATCCGGGAGACAACATCCGAATATACTAATCTGGTAATAATAGGGACCCTCTGCGCGGCGCCCTTCAGATCTGGTTGTCCTTGTACTCTCTCGCCTCATCCTTTCCTCCCGGAAGTTTAGTAGGCGCAATGGGCTAGCATTGGCCACAGATCTGAAATCTTATTCCACTTCTTATCCTTATTTGTCTAACTTTTTGTTTTTATCACGCTGCTCACAGACACACGCACACATATTAAATTCTTAAAAATTCTCTAAAAATTATTTTTCTTTTTATTAACGGGATCTCAAAATATTTGATTTAATTCTGGTGAAATCCCAATAATGAATCTTAAGGTGGGGTGGGGTGGGTTGGTGGGTACTAGAAACAGTATAACGACAAAGACTTTTATCATAACAAAGAAAAAAAATCTGATGTGCTACATTCACATGACTTTCTCTACCTTTCTGCAACAAATTATTGTTAAAAAGCTTATGCTTCTATTTACTTAATGCTAATCGAGAAAAAATTAGCACAAATAGTCTTATTGCTTGCTTCCCTGTAAGTAGAAGCGTAATAAGGGAGTAACATAGGTTAAAGTGATAGCAAAAGATGGTTGCTATGTGACTGAAGTTCCTTTGTATGGACAGGAGTTGACAAATTCCTGTATGAGAAAAGTATGTTTTTTAAGGCTGAAACAAAAAACAAGGAATATCTAAAAAACGATCAACTCCACGAAAAAAATGTCTATAACATAAATTGTGTGTTTTAATGTGCTCTACATTTTTTGTGTGCTAAGTTCTTGTCCATCTGTTACGGTTTACTAGTAATGCAAAATTCCGTAAAATTCACCCAGAATAAAGTAGTCTTCAGAGGTTATTCCCAGAAAATTCAAGATATACATTTTATTTGTCAGGTAAATATGTTTAATATACGATATTTTAATCAAAATCATTAGAGCCAATTTTTTGAAAATCAAAATTTTCGAAAAAAAATCCATGTAAAGGGTAGTTTGGGGTGGGGGGATTTTCTTGAAAATCTTCGTATCGCATCCTTGGAAGATACCAAACTTAAATATCAAGTTTGGTATTTAAATATGCTGCCCAGAGACACACGCACATACATATACACACAGACAGACAGACACGTTCATAGTGCATATAGAGAAAGTAAAAAAGATATCGTAGGTATACACACTCACACATAGAGCCATGTATAGAGCATAGGGACATCACGCGCAATGCGACCTATGTTAGTTTATTGCGGCTACCAACCCCTAGGTGGAAGGAATGAAGAGAATGAACCACAGAAGGCTACAGACAGACAGCCCACATAGACGTGCGGAAGTCCCTAATAGTTCCCGGCTCGAAACCACAACCCACTTCTGCAGTTTCCAGAGAGGGCGATGAACGGCCTTCTGCTGTCCGCGGGGATTACTATTTCCTTAGAGTAAGCATCGCACTAGCATCTGCTCACAGCACGAAACCTGAAGATACTTCAATATAGGAAGGAAACGGAATGGAAGGGCGTGAGGGAAAGGAAGTCGTGATAGACTTTTGTCAACCAATCTGGGAAAGTCACGAAAACCCCTAGGTCGTAGGTTCGTCTCGACGGGAATCAAACCCAGAACTTCTCGAATATGAGCTTCACACGTTACCATGGAGCCATCTGTTCAATTTTAACTATGTGAGCATGCCAAGTGCGTACTGCTGTTCTTTACTTGTTCTGTGAAATAGAAAATTGCAATCGTTTCTCATGTCAACGGTGCTAATAAGTATACAAAGCTGATGGTGAAAAGCGTCATCTCTTTTAGACAGCAAACATCAGCGATGAAATAAATGGTCCATCTTTCAAATAAAGAACGGAAGCAACTCTGTCAGGATAACGTTGATGACTCGGAAATGTTACTCCAATTTTCCCTCAAATTTCCCGTAGCTTTTCCAGAGTTTTTTCAACCCTTCTAGCACCATTCTAAAGGTATTAAAATGGAAAAACGGAAGGGGCCCTCGAAATTGGAGCACTTTAATGGTGTTTAACGCCACTTTTACTATTATGGTACCGCAGGCGATGACACTGATGATACATGGAATGAAGGTGGAGCACCGGTGGAATGCGATGGGGGAGAAACCGGAGAAAACCCGTCCCTATCCCACTTTGTCACCACAAGTCCGATTGAACCCGCACCGCATTCGTAAGAGGCAAGTGGTCTAACTACTCGGCCATGGCTCGGCCGAAACCGCACCAGAAAACCGCACATGGTCCTTTGCGCTTCTACTGAAACCCCTGGGAGGGAAGGATAAGAGGAGAGACCCGAAGGACGACGCGCTCAAGCATTGACGGGTCCCTGGCTTTTCTTGTTGAAAGGTATTCGACGACGCTTGGGCGTACCCAGAAGCCCCACGACCATTGCAATACTCCCCAATGGGTCCACTCGGAGGTGGGTCCTCAATTAGGCCTGGGTGTTCTTATGTAACATCACCAGTGAATAAACCTCTACAAAACGACATCCACCGCCCAGCCGCAACTCACCGAACACAGTCGCCTGTACCTACATTCTAAAACAGATGACAGTGAGAAAATATGGATAGAAAAGCCCTGGTAGTAGAAGTGGATAGAGAAGGGATTGCATTCCACCCAAAACTTTCAGTTCCGAAATTTCACCGGAAAAACATGTTTTGGAGCCCCCGGAATAACAAAACAAACATTTTAGAAACATGTGTCTGTGCGTGTGAATGTGTCTTTGGGCAGTATGTATAGCTCAAAATAGCTAGTTAAATACCAAACTTGATATTTAAATTCAGTATCTTCCAACAATTCGACCGATTTTCAAGAAATTCTCCTCACCCCTACTACCCCTTATTATTATTATTATTATTATTATTATTATTATTATTATTATTATTATTATTATTGTCCAGTTGTTTTCTAATGCCAATAGCGAGCGAGATGTGTTCGTGGTTATTCTTAAGATTCGCATTCGTGAGTTCGTGGGTTCGATTTCCGCCGGCTCGGCCACTCTATATTTGGCATTTTTCGTGTCTCCATAGGTTGGTAGAGGAATGCTGAGACGTTGCCTTTGCGCGGGACAGTGGAGTTTGCGCTATATAAAGATATCTTGCTGGCGGCTGGCTGGCCGGTTAGGTGAGCTCTCTCTGGTTCCGGAACCCCCAGTTTGAAGATAGCTAAGGTAGGTTCGCGCTGGAATCGTTAGTGACCTCGTTCTTGTCAGCACGCATCATCGTTGGAATCTCACCTTAATCCCTTCCTTCCAGGCATTACGATAGACAAAAGGGATCTACAGCGACCTATGTGTGATGCTGAGCTGGAATGATTGGGGGCCCTTCCGTCCGACTAATCCTAATCATAAATGTTCATTTGTAGCAAATTATCTTATGGATTTTCGCTTGCAAAATGCTGGTGATTTACACTCACATGACTTTCTCTAGCTGTTCTACAAACAAACTTCTTATAAAAGATGTTACTAATCGAGATGAACCTTAGTAGAAGTTCTTATTACTTTGTTCCTTATAAATAGAATAGAAATAAGGGAATACACTGTGCCAAAGCGATAGTCAAATGTTTTAAAAACTTTTGTTTTGCGATTGTCATTGCAAATCGCTTCTTTGCATGGACAGGAGTAAAACAAAAGAAAAACGGACACTTCCGTAGTACTTTACAATTGAAACCTATAACAAGGAATATCTCGAAAACGGTTACCTGCACAACAAAAATATACAGAGCATAAATTGGTGTTTTGACGAGGTCTACATTTTTGTGCAGTAAGCTTTTTTCTATCTGTTACGGTTTAGCAGTTAAGCAAAATTCGGCAAAATTCATCCAGAATAAAGAGGTCCTCAGAGGCTATTCCCAGAAAATCCAAGATATACATTTTATTTTGTAAACATCTTTAATATACAATATTTTAATCAAACTCGTTAGAGCCATTTTTGAGAAAATCAAACTTTTCAAAACATTTTTCATGTTTTGTGGAATTTTCTTGAAAATCTTTGTGTCGCATCCTTGGAAGATACTAAACTTAGATGCCAATTTGGGTATTTAACGGACTTTTAGTTTTTGAGCTATGCTGTCCACAGACACATGCCTACACACACGGACCTTTTTCTAAAGATGGGGGACCCCAAAGCATATGTTTCCGGAAAAATCTCGACATCGAATTTTTAGGTGAATACAATACCTTCTCTATCCACTATATACATTGTACATATGGGGCTAGAGAAAGTAAAAATAGCTGATATGCTACAATAACACGATTTTCTCTACTGCCAAATTGCAATTTATTTTCATATTTACTCTGGAAATTGTACATATAAAACTTGTTTTTCTCTCTGTTTTGCACTGATGATAGATGCTAGTGCACAAGTTTAGCAGGTATACAAGGGCATACATGATGCTAATATGATAGTAAACTGATAGATAAGTATATGCGTATTCTGATCTTACATTATCTTTGCAAGAAAATCATAAGAGTCTGTAATGTTTCCAGTTCGAACGCTTCGGGCGCTACCCAATCCCACCCAATTCTTTCTGGTGGAGCCCACTTCGAAGACGGTCCCACTGACACCAGGGAAGAAACCTCTACAAAGCGGACATCTACCATCACCAAGCCGAAACCGCCGAACACCGTTGCCTTATCCTTCACCCCTGAAGCACATGGCTACAGGAAATGAGGGACAGAAAAACTTGTGGTGGAAGAGGAACTACCTCAATGTTCGCCTACCGACCCGGAGAAACAAAGAAAAAACCCTGGGTCAGAGTGGGCGTTCGCCTTAGTAACCCTGGCCTCTTGAATTTGAGTTACATCGTTTCCACAAAGACGTAAATCAATTTTTAACCCAATCAATTTCAAGAATGTTTTAAAGCATTGGTTTTCTTACAGTATAATCTTTAAGTACACAGGTTTCAGTTTTGGCACCACCTTGCTCGTAAATTTATAGAGAAGAAACCTCTTTTGGTACGAATTTACCAGGTTTCCACGGACAATTGAAATCGATTTGAGTACACTTGCTATATTGAATACTGCACGAAAATAGGATTCGATCGGATCCTCTTAAAAAGTGGGATCGGTTTGAAATATGTTCCATGGAAGTATCTCCGTATTCAAATCGCATTGAATAAACAAAATATGCCATATTCCACTGTATCTACTCTTTGCAACACGCTGCAACCCCTTCATTTTGTTTTATTCATTAAACTTGCCAGGAACTGGAACAATAATATAATATCAAGAATATTTCTTTATCGTTTCTATAATCTCGCATCATTTACTCTTCCCAAAAACATTCAGTAATCTCGAAACCTGCTTATAATACACAGAGCTATATTTAAAAAGTTTCGCCAACGCAAATCCAAGTCGACCAAATGAAAGCTTGATATAGTTATTCTCGAAACTTGTGTATTCAAAACGATCTCGGTTCATACTGAATTTAACACGTAAAACGCGGATCGTAATCAAATTAAATTGGACTCGAAGAGATTTCAATTCCTCATAAGCACGTGGTAATTGAATATCTTCAAGAGCTGTACAGTTTTTCTAAGAACGTTTTCTTTCCTTATTTCTTACGGTTTCCCAGCAACATAAAAATATAAAACATTCAGTGACAAGGAGATCTCAAGACAATTTGTTGAAAATTCGAGATATATATTTATATGTTTGTGTGTGTGCAATGCATCATTCAACTATCCTGAACGTATCTATGATATTTCGAACAGACTTTTTTTTTAATGTTAAGCTAAACGGTAAGTCAGATCGGATGGTGAAAATAGATGGTTGAAATGATGATCAAATGGGTCTAAAGGCATCCTACTTTAGGGTATCTAAGGTTAGAGTTACCTGAAATTCATCTTCTCAGGATGAGGTACAATCCCGGAAAATCCTTGTCCAGATATCTCACCTTTAGCGCGATTCGAACTCGCGACTCATGACTTCCACACCACGGAGGTGGCGGCCAGTCAGAAGTGTTTGATCTATTTTTGAGAAAAAGAAAATCCATAAAAATAAGGGTATTTTAGAACTCTCCGTAACGCATTATTGGAAGTACTGAACTTAAGATACCAAGTGTTATGATCAATGACACCTCGACATAGAATTTTTTGGGTGAAATGAAATAGCGTTTTATTTATAGACGCTTTTTAACTGCTGTGGTTCTTAGCATCCCATTCTAAACTGGGCATAAAAGACCGCTTCATTTTGCTCTATCAGGCCTGAGGTTCTTTTACGTGCCGTACACCTACGACACGGGACCAACGACTTTGCTTCCCTTCCGAAGGAAGCCATGCTAAGGATTTTTACGTCCGAGAAAATCCATCGTGCTCCGCTGGGTTTTGAACCTGCAACCTTGGGTATTTGAAGTTAGCATGATGACTATTACAATACGGGGGTGACTATTTTTTTGGATGGAATGCGAATTGTGAACATGTGAGTTCCTTCTTACTTGACCGAAAAAATGACGGCGGACAGTAACGCTTGATGCTCTCACGAAAAGCGCTGTTAGGCTCCATGTCGTTTATATATATCTTGTTGTTTTTTTAAGCATAATATGCATTTCCTGTTGCCTGTTCTACCGTTTCCTGTTAGACATCATTGTCATTTCTCAGTCCCAATGTCCCTGTCATTAGCGGGGGAAAATACTCCCACCGCGCCCGATCGGGGAACATTTCAGCTAACAACCACTCCCAGGCCTTACGATTAGGATTTTATTAGCTTTGGATCCAATTTCAAGGCTTGCTTTTTCGAGTTCTGTCATTTAACTGTCATATTCGTAATGCATAATGTTTTACCTTTTTATTTCCTATACACATACCATATCTCAAGAAAGTAAACTTTTCACAAGTTAGTATCACTCAGGGGTTCCGTGAGTAGGAAGTATGAATACTAAATCGGCCATGGTTGCCTTCTGTTATTTCTAACAAATGGACTAACTATATTATAAATTCCATTTACACATAGTATATCTTTTCAGTTTTATACATTATACTGCATTGGATTGTACACAGTTATATTTGCAGCTGTTAGTTTTTCTCAAGACGGGAATTTATCAGTTTCTTCTGTTTTATGTCTTAGTTAATTCTTATGATCAGATGGGTTGTTTAGAGCATTTAGAGTTGGCTGTAACTTCCTGGCATTCTCTTTTAAATCGTGTAGTAATTGGCTAACTGCAGCTTTAGTAATAGCGGCTTACGAAGTAAAATAACCTTAAGCTGGGTTTTTAAAAAGGGAACCCTCGAAACATTTTCAATAGCTTGAGTTTTAACACTAAAATACGATAGCATATATTAGTGTGCGACTTACATACAACATAAATGCTGATTCAATTAAAATCATCATTCCCCGTCGTTTTGCATTTTCTTGCATATTCTCCTAGCGATGTAGTTAATAGTTCAGCTGCAAGGGAATTGCAACTTATTTTGTGAAATTTAATTCATATTTCGTTATACTGGGTTACTACAGGTATAGAAATCTTCGAACTAAGAGACAGGTTAGAATGGCAACCACGGCACTATGCATCTACAACCACGGCCGCTTTAGTTTTCATACTTTCTGATCACGGAATACCTGATGATCTGATCCGCGAAAAGTGTACATTTACTTTTTTACTTTCTCTATACACACTCTGTACATGGTGTATAGAGGAGGTATTGTAATGCACCAAAAAATTCGACACCGAGATTTCAACGGAAATACATGTTTTAAGACACCCTGTATACAAAAAAAGCATTTTTAGAAAAATATCCGTGTGTATGTCTCTCTGTGTGTATGTGTGTGTGTGTGTCTGTGGACAGCATAGCTCAAAAATGAAAAGACCGTTAAATACCGAGCATGGTACTTAAGCTCAGTATCTTCCAAGGATGCGACACGAAGGTTTTCAAGAAAATCCCCCCACCCCAAACTACCCTTCACATGGAAACATTTTCGAAAATGTTTATTTTCTAAAAAATGGCTCTAACGATTTTGATTAAAATATCGTATATTAAAGATATATACCTGACAAACAATATGTATATCTTGAATTTTCTGGATGAGTTTTACGGAATTGTGTATAACTGGTAAACCGTAAGAGATAGACAAAACTTACCACACAAAAATTGTAGCTCACATTGAAACACACAATTTATGTTATACACATTTTTTTTTGTGGAGTTGATCGTTTTTTTAGATATTGCTTATTTTTGGTTTCAGCCTTGAAAAACACTTTTCTCATATAGGAATTTGTCAACTCATGTCCGTACAAACAAAGGAACTTCAGTCACATAGCAACCAGCTTTTGACTATCACTTTAATCTATGGTACTCCCTTTTTTCGTTTCTACTTACAAGGAAGCAAGTAATAGATTATTTGTGCTAATTTTTCTCGATTAGCATGAAGTAAATAGAAGCATAAGCTTTTTTAACAATAATTTATTGCAGAGATGTAGAGAAAGTCATGACAAATAAAAGTATATCTTGAATTTTATGGGAATAGCCATAATATGAAATCCTCTTATGAGTAAACCGCAAAAGATGACCAAAATCTTGCTACACAAAAATGCACATCTCGTTAAAGTACGCATTTGTGTAAAATACAATCTTTTGTAGAGAATAAGTTTCAATATATTCTTTGTTGTTGGTTTGAATTTTCAAATACTATATAATTTTCGCAACTGTAAATCATTATTCTTTTTACTTTCTCTGTCATGTACAATGTACATAGTAGGTAGAGAAGGTTATTACATTCCACACAAAAGTTTTATACCAAGATTTCACCGGAAATATACGTTTTGAGGATCCCAGAATTAAAAAAAAAAAAAAAAAAAAAAAAAAGGATTTTAAGAAAATGCTCCGTGTGGGCCTGTGAACAACATAACTAAAGAACAAAAAGTCGGTTAAACATAAAACTTGATATGTAAGATCAGTATCTCCAACGGTGGCGGCGCTGTGGGTGAGTGGTTAGACCGGTCGCCTCCCATTTAAGTGGGCCTAGTTCGATCCCAAGCGCCCGCATGTGGGATTCATGGTGGACGAAGCGAAGTCGGGCGGGTTTTCTCAGGGTCTTTTGCCACTCATTCCACCAACCATCCACTTCCTCGTGTTCATGCCGACCCGTCGTAACAGGTTTTCCATTCTGCAATTTCGTGCTGTTGGCTCCAACAGGTTTCTGACCCCTAGGCATTGCCTTGTAACTCTTAGGGGGGTGTCAGGCCTACAAATAGGGGGAGGGTAAGCCGATTACGAATCTAATCTCCAAAGGTGTAGTACAAAGGTTTTCAGGAAAATCCACCACCCTAAACAAACCTTTGCATGGAAAATTTTTCGTAATGTTCTATTTTGTCTAAAATGGTTCTAACGAATTTGATTAATATGCCATACGTTAAAGATATTTATACAAATAAAATGCTTATTTTGAATTTTCTGAGAATGGCCTCTGAAGCCCCTTTTAGTCTGCATGGCTTTCATAACTACGTAGTAAATCGTAGGAGATAGACAATCTTATTTGCGTAACAAATGTGGATCTCGTTAAAATACACAATTTATGTTAAATGCATTTTTGTGATATTATCCAACTTTACGCTAATAAAATTTGTTTTCGAAATTGTTCTTTTCATATTACTCTGTTTCAAAATAAATACAGTTATTATTTTTGTCGTACTCGTCATGGTTAGTTAGATTCGTTTGGGAACTTCCTTAGCCTTCGAAGTAATACCTAACCACATTGAATATTCAAATTTACGTGTCACTTATGCATATTTTGTCTTCCAACACCTGATTCAAATCATTCGAGACTCTTAAGAACACGCACAGATGTTTGTAAACTTTATAGCTATCACCATTACCGACATGAAACTGCAACTTGTACAATAACTATCATTTTCTCATAAAACTACTGTTGGTTATTGTTAGAAACTCCGATTTCTCATACCATTATCATTTACCTATCTTTATAGGTAATGTTAGAATTTATTAATACATACAATTCCTCCTTGTCGAAGATACGTACAAAGGGGAACTGGAGTTGCAGGCGATTATTTAAAAGTCAGGTTTATGTTCTACTTATTATATATACATAGTGTTTAGTGTTTACTAAACATATATTTATTTTATAGCGGCCATGATACTACAGACTTCTTGCAAGTGATCGTGAGAGAGTAAATAACAAGCACATATCTAGTTTGATTTAAGAGGAATTGAATCTGAGAGGGACTCCTAATACATACCTATTTTAATTTCGAATTAGTTCGTGCGTCTTACATTTGAACCAACACATGGAGGCTTTGATTTTATAAACAGTAGCCATAATTTCGTCCCGTACAATGTACATTATAATGGCTTGCCAGTAAATACACTGACATGTTGCTGTCACTTTTAAGCACACTTAAAAACCACTGGATGGGTGGGTTTGTTCCTCAGGCCGGCGCCTAACCAACTGGCTACCAGACCGACTCCAGAACGCAATGCATAAGATAAGTGACCGGATTTTAAAGGGAATTCCTTTTTTACTTTCTCTACACGTACTATGTACATAGTGTATAGAGAAGATATGGCACTCCACCAAAAATTCGACACCGAGATTTCACCGGAAATATATGTTTTAGGGTCCCCTGTATCCAAAAAAAGTATTTTCAGAAAAAGGTCCGTGTGTGTGTCCATGTGTCTGTGAACACGATAACTCAAAAACGAAAAATCGGTAAAATGCCAAACTTGGTATTTAAGTTTAGTATCTTCCAGGGATGCGACACGAAGATTTTGAGAAAAATCCCCCCACCCCAAACTACCCTTTACATGGAAATTTTTTCGAAAATTTTCATTTTCTAAAAAATGACTAACGATTTTGATTAAAATACCGTATATTAAAGATATGTACCTGAAAAACAAAATGTATATTTTGAATTTTCTGAGAATAGCCTCTGAAGACTATTTTATTATGAGTGAATTTCACGGAATTTTGGATAACTGCTAAACCGTAAGAGATAGACAAAAACTTACCTCACTAAAATGTAGAGCACATTAAAACACACAATTTATATTGTATTCATTTTTTTCGTGGAGTTGATCTTTTTTGAGATATTCCTTGTTTTTGTTTTCAGGTTCGAAAACTTAACTTTTTTCATATAGTAATTTGTCAACTCCTGTCCATACAAAGGAACTTCAGTCACACAGCAATCAGCTTTTGACTACCGCTTAAACCTATAAGATCCCCTCATTTCCCTTCTACTTACAAGGGAGCACGTAATAAGACTATTTCGGCTAATTTTTTTGTCGATTAGCCTGAAGTAAATAGAAGCATGAGCTTTTTAAAAGTAATTTGTTGCAGAGATGTAGAGAAAGTCATGTGATTGGAACACATAAGATTTTTTTAATATCACCATATTCCTTTATAATAAAACAGGATATGACTGTCTAAATTTCAACCACAAGTAGCCTAGATTTTAACTTCCCATTTTCTCCTTTTTAACCTCATCTCCTTTTTTAAAAGGATTTTCCCCTTTGTGATCCCCATTTTGCTAATATATTTTTTAACTGTAATGTACGAATTAGAAAAAGCCAACTCTTCAAATATCATGCAAAATTTTTCCCTCAGGAATATCGTACTACGAAACATTGCAAATTGTCAGTGACCAGGAAGATAGTGTCAGTATTCCCGAAGGTATTCCAATCTGCATCACATAAGCTAGATAATGGCTTGCACAGGCCACCAGAGTTAAATACATAATAGCAAATGTATTTATTTACCTTCTTCATTAAGAAGATGTTAATTAAGATTACAGGGAATTCACATTATGACGTTACTAAGTTCTCCATTTTAACAAGATGAAGAGCGTGGGTTTCGGCGCTCTTTTCCTCTGTGAGAATTTCAACAAGATTAGCGAATTTCTTCAGTCTTAGTATGATACAGAATATACAGCTGCAGTGCAAGCTTTGCTCATTTTTTGGTCGTGTTTAACGCCCGCTTTTACCTCTATGGACCGCAGGCGACGACACTGACACATGTATCGAAAATAGAGCATCGATGGAATGCGATGGCGGGGGCAACCGGAGGACCCAGAGAAAACCCGCCTCTGCACCGTTTTGTCCACCACAAATCCCAAATCCCACATGCGGTCGCTTGGGATCGAGCCCGGGCTGCATTCGTAAGAGGCAAGTGGTCTAACCACTCGGCCAAGGCACGAACGAAGCTTTGCTCAGAAACCCAAATTTGGAGGATCAACTGTATGTCGTTGGGAGGTGGTGATAGAGAAAGTAGTTCTCAACATGCTTGAGAGATTTGCTAGAGAAAAGCTCAAGCAGAGTTTGTGTAAAATATAGTTATTGAAAAACTGGTGAAGTACACTGACTTGGAATAAAACGCTTGAACGAAATACTCAGCACTGGTTCCCGTCAATGTTGAGAGATCTTTTTCTTTGTACAAAGACATTTTACATTCCAAGAAATAGAATCTGTCATTCAAATGCTTAAATTCAACTTTATTTAATGAAATAACGTGAAAAATGAAAGACTCTGTATTTCTTATTAATACTTTATATCTAATATCCCTTTTCTTACGATTTTTATGGAAATGTTAAACATGATCTGGTTCAACTCTTTTAAATAAAGTGATATGAAACATTAAATTAACATGTTTATATCTTATTAATACTTTAATATATCCACCATTTTCAAAACAATATCTCTTCTTTGGTCCTTTTATTTTAAACTTTTAAACTTTTCCCCTATAAAATTGGGTTTCTCTTATGGCGTAAGTATGGATAGCAGAGAAATTACAGGTTAGTGTGGAACAAGTACTTGCAATTAGGTGGAAACCTCAAAATTGTAGGTAGAGAAAACAGAATTTATAATAAAGCGTGTAACAAGAAAATGTAAGACCGCATATTACAATTACATCGTGGTAATTTCATGTGTTCCTTACATAGCACTATAATATTAGTAAAGATAGGACCTGCTGAGATTTATACAGTTATACTCTTCTTGAGACACTTAAAATGTTTTGTCACAGTATGGCATTGAATACGCCGTTTCAGATGAAATGGAAGAAGAAGAAGAAGAAGAAGAAGAAGAACTCTCGGCGATAACCGTTTCCGGTTGATACATGCATACAGGTAGCCATATGCAATTATATAAACAGACACCAGTTAATATATGCATCGCAGATGCACAAGTTTTGGTCTCAAAGGACAACCAGCACAGTGTTTTGTATGTAGGTAAAACTTAAAAGCGATTTTCCTCACAAGATGTATTGAGCTGATGTAACCGTTCGACCCAGAGAACGTCTGGCTCTCAGCGATATCGTAGCCTCGCATGATATTGCTGATCTTGCCAAGTCCACAGCAAACCAAGAACACGATGCAGTTAAACATTCTAGAATGCACTTTGTGGTGGGGCGCTGTTATCATATTTATATGTTGCGGCCGGTCACCCACGTCCATCTACCGGTAATTGATATACCGAAATTGAAGCCCAGGACATTACACAGAGTGTGCTACTGATTTTGCTCAAAGCATTATTTCGGATAACTCAGAAGACAAACCTCCATCTGAATCTGCTCTTTGAGCCAATAAACTCAGACAAACTGCGCGAACAAAGAATACATATAATAGAAGGACTTCTATAGCCTTCACAAACTGCCTAGGGACAGAACTAAGTTTTCCTCGCCCCCCTTGTCACCCTCCGTGGTGTAATGGTTATCATGTTAACTTCATATATCCAAGGTCGCGGGTTCAATGGTCGATGGATTTCTTCGGGTGTAAAAATCCCTTCGGAAGGGAAGAATTGGTTCCGTGTTCGTAGATTAAGGCACGTTAAAGATAGAGAGGACTCTGAGCAAAATTGAGCGGTCTTTCACACTCAATTTAGAATGGGACGCTGAGAACCACAGTAGTTAAAGAGCGTCCATATATAACACGCCATTCTATTTTTCATGGTTTGACATAGAATTCTTGACGCATCCCTCTGGTCGCATTTTATCAGTTTTGTGTGGGGATACAGTACTCAATATCTACGCCAATACCTGACGAGAGTGTGAAATATTCTTAAGGGATGCCTTGCAAATGTATTTGTGGCGTACACAACAGATAATCTTGCAGATTAGGGTCAGAAGGATTATCTAAACATTATATCTACACCGCTTTAAGTTGTCAGACAGTTGCAAGTGACAGATAAGTTTGAAGGGGATTTGGTGTTGATAATCAACTTTAACTCGATTTTTCACATCTCATTTTGTTCTTCCATTTATTGTTGCTGCTGCAGTAATAATTCATTTGCTTTTTCTTCATCACCAGCAGCGTGGTTCCCGTTCTGGCTATACCTTCCACCGAGGTCTGTCAGCGTCTAGGAAAGATCGTTTTACATATCTATAGCAATGTGCCTCTCAATTCATGAGATCCTAGTAATACCTACTGCATTTAGTGATCACCATGCTGTGATTCTTTTTCTGTGCCAAAATAAAACTCCTCGATCTTATGGAAGATGCCATTGTAGAAGACCCTAACAATATACCAGAACAACCGCATACTGTGGAATCATTCTCTCAGAAGTGGGATATACTTAGACAACCTTTTGAGGCATCGGTTCGAAAGTACCACTGATGAATCAATGTGGGGGAAACCAGCTATTAGATCATTTACATGCAGTCGGTTACGGAAAGTGCAAGGTAACGAAGAGCGATTATGTAATTTTATTAAAATGTAATGTGCACTTTGCTTAGTAAGCAGCAGAGCGGATAGGATGTGGCACAGGCTCTGAGACTTATTAAAAAGCAGATTCAGCGACCGGAGGAAAAATGGTTGAAGAACATACAAGTAGCGATCGGAGTCTCCTCATATGCCCCCCGAAGAGGAAGTCACTCGGTGTCATGTCTGGGACCAAGCTGATCATGGAACAGCACGACCGCGACCAATCCATTGTCAAACTGTACATCAAAGTGGCTCCTAACATAGAGTGCAAAGTGTGCGGCACCCCGAAATTTTGAAACCACATTCGCTGATGAATTCTCAGCGGCACATCTTCTAGGAATTGTGGGAGGACACGTTGAAAGAACATTTTGTACACGAATTTGTTTCGGAAGTACGTAACGTCCACTCACAAAACCGTTGACATATCACCCCATATATTCAAATAAACTGTTGTTGATACGATAAACGCCCTAGTTTGTTTTTCTTAATTCCATACATAGCGCTTCCTACTGTTGAACATGCCCTCGCTTCTAAACTTGCCCTCATCTCTAAACAGCAAAGCAGGGAAATTGTAGGTTTCTGCACTCTGTTGTAGGAATAATTTGCAAACTCCACTCGAAATGGAAAGTCAGCTGGTTGCAATGACTGCGCCTGTATATGGATGATGAAGGAGTGCAATTGTTGTTCACGCATGACTCTCAAAATAGTTTAATTAATTATGTTTAGTATATTCCATTCTAACACGGAAGGATCCAGTTTCTCGTAGGCGTCTATGTTAAGATGCAAAAGTTCTGTTTTATGGTTACGTAGGTGCGGGAACAGCTTAACATAGCGCCGTTGTACCCCTCTTCCATTGTATTCAGTGAACATTTGTATTAATCCTTGTTTCTTTTAAATTCATTCATCCGTGAGGCTTTAGCTTCCTCTTTCTCCTGATTGGTTAAAGTCGTGTGCCACGCAAGGATAAACAGCAAAACAATATAGGCACTTTGTCATGACAGACGCACATGATAACGCCGTCCTGAGAGCAGTTCTGAGGCAAAGGATCCTCCTTTCTATTCAATGATAAGAATTTACATGCATTGCAGATGCTTAACTCTCTTATGTAATGCTTTTTATTCATATGGTTGTGAGAATATACATTTGACAATACTCTTCGAAAAGGTTTATAAAGTTAAATAATCATGGTCAATATAGGACTAATTTGTACCGCAAAACACCCTATTCCACGACGATAGCCAATGAGGACCGACTAGTTCACGTGACCGTTAACAAATATGGGGAAAGTTAGGTAGAACCAACAAACTTTATGTGCGTATCGACCAACTTTTCATCAATAAGCTTATCCATACTGCTGTGTATCACTGTAAACGCGCAACTAACACTGCCGGGAAAACAAAACCCTAGACAGAACTGTGAATGCAGTCTTGAGGGAAACGAGTTAAAGAGGGCATATTACTGTAATTAACAGCAGGTACAACAATTAAAAACAACAACATTGTTTACAATCAAGAACACCCACCCATACACAGTCGACATTTGCACTGGTGTGCAGTATTTTGAGTGCAAACCAGATACAACATTAATTGGTATAGAAAGCAAATTGCAGTTACTCTGTAGCGGGCCGCTGAACACCATAGATCTCTTATGCCAAAATATTTTAAAGGAAATCAACACCTCTGAAAGTTTGTCGGTAGAGTTCTGGTTAATCATGTGTATGACTTTCACCGTACAAAGAGTAATTTTAACTATGCATAGCTTTGAAGCACGACTGCAATGGCGTCGGTCATTACTGGAAAAATGATTCAGTTTTAAAATAGCAGGGGAGATATTTATTGTACTGTAAATTGTAGCGGTCATAAAAATAAATGGAGTGAATCTTCCTGCTTGAGGTTGCCAAAGAAGTCTAAAATGCAGGCTTAAACACATGCACATGAAGGCGCTGGTGCAATTATTTTACATACATTATGCAAGATCTAATGACGGCACATTAATTCAGTGATATAATGTTTTAAATTACATTTGGTATCACGTTTTGCACGTTATTATGTAAATGAATATTTCACATATGTTTACTCTAGAAAAATGAATATAGACATTTTAGAAATGTAAAGGAATCGCTAATGTTAGCAATCACGTTATACTTTAAACAAGAATTAATTAAATATTCTCTTTTTGTGTCACTTTCGCACTCTCTCGCACTCCTCTAGTTCCCTCTGCCGCTCTTCTTTTTCCACTTTTCTTTCCCTCTCTCTCACTTCTCTTTTTTTCTCTCTCATTTTTCACTGCCTATCAACTCAACTTCATCTCCTCCCTTTACTTATATGTGGATTTATTATTATTATTATTATTATTATTATTATTATTATTATTATTATTATTACCATCATCATTATTTAGGCAATGTAGATTCTACATCCAAAGGAAGATATGATTCTACTTCAGCTTTTGAGTTATGGGTTTGTGTTCTTGCTTGTTTGTATGGGCTGCATCTATCTCCCTCACGTGCGAAGATTTAAAGCGATTATTCTTTTGGCAAAATATGTTTTCAAGCTCCAGGATTGCCATGATTAACACATATGATCTGCAACGAGTAGGCGCCATTATAATTGCACGTCTTTACTGCTGTAAAATTCAAAATAGTTTTTGCTTTTCTTAAGACACATTATGGTTCAACTCTTTGCAGCCGTGTGTAGAACAGAAGTTGGAGAGGTAGAGTCAGACGGAAAAATTCAATGCCATAGCCGGGGTTTGAACTACGGATTTCCTGGCTTCGACCCAGTTCCGCTAACCACTGAGCTACCATGGCAACATGACGGCACGGCTCTTGCAGTTGTTCACAGTGCCAGGTGTTTGGAATCGTTACAAGCGGTTATGCGATATTGTATGAAATCCAATTTGCTGAATTTATATTTTTCGCTGCCGAGAGTATGGCTTCATTATCTGTCTTGTAGGCAGCGACAAGTCATTCAGAGAGTACATATGGACAATTCATGTTCTTCCAAATATTGTTCTAATAGAATTTGGTATTTAATTTCTCTACTACATGTAGCAAATAGGGGAAGTATTGTATTTCACTCAAAAATTCGATGTCGAGATTTCACCGAAATATATGTTTTAAGATCCCATATCATCCTCAATTTCATCGATTTTTTTTCGGGCGTAAAAATCTTTCGCAAGGCTTCCTTCGGAAGGGTAGTAAAGCTGGTGGACCTGTGTCGTAGATTTAGGGCAATTAAAATAACCTCATGCCTGATAAAGAGGCATGTGAGCAAAATTAAGCGGTCATTCATGCCCAATATAGAATAGGACGAAGAACCACAACAGTTAAAGAGCGTCCACAAATAAAATTCGATTTTGAGTTCCCCTGAATAGAACACAAAGGTCAGAAAAAAAGGTCCGTGTGTGTGTGTGTGTGTATATAAACACTATAATTCAATAAGAAAAATGCGGTTACATGCCAAACTTTACAAATAAGTTCCACATCTTCCAAGAATGCGACACGAAGATTTTCAAGAAAACCCCCATTCCAAACTACCCTTTACATGGAATATTTTTGGGAAATTTTCGATTTTTAAGAATGGTTCTAACGATTTTGATTAAAATACAGTATATTAAAGTTATTTACATAACAAATAAAATGTATATATTAAAATCTCTTGAAAAGTCTCTGAAGACTTCTTAATTCTGGATGACTTTTGAATAATTGGAAAACCGTAAGAGATAGAACAAAACTTACTGCACAAAAATGTAGGTAGATATTAAAATACACAATATATTTTAACACACACATGATTTTTTTTTACAGGGGACTCCTAAACGTGTAGTTCCAGTAAAATCTTGGTATCGAAGTTTTGGGTGGAATGCAATAACTTCTCTACCCATGTATTATGTACTAAGTAGAGAAAGTACAAATGGAACAAACTGAACGCTCCTAAAAGATGTAGACCCGTCCAGCCATGCTGAGTTCCTGATGTCCACAGACCCGTGACGTCATTTCTGCATTGCAATTCTCGTCCAAAACGGTTCGAGACAAGATTATCACTCTTCTTGTTATTTAACACAGATGTGACCTTTGTACTTGCCCGGTATCATTTAACATACCGGTACAGGGAAACACATGTCTGATATTTGCCGCGGTTGGTGCTCTAATTAAAGGAGGCAGATCTGATGTGTAACAGTCGTATGACCTTCTGTATCCATTACCACTTCATGTATGTCTTAAGCATTTCTTATAAAACCTGATGGTTCTAACTACTTTATGCTAATCACAATAAATACGCGCTACAAGTTTTCAATTATGTAATATCACAGATAATACACATTTTGTAGCGAGCAGGAGGATGAAGTAACAGCCAATGAACCTCTGAGGTCTGTACCATTATCATAAGTAATGCCACGTGTGTTTTCATCATGTCGATAATTCACGACCGAAACGATGCGACGTGAGTGAATTGTCCTAAGAGATGAAAACATGAGTTGCATTTGACAAAACAATTCAGCGAAATGGACTATTAATAATTTATAATATATAGGAAGGGAGATTTTATCGGGTTATGATTGTAATACATTAGTTCTCAAATGGTAGATGACGCATTCGACCATGTTTATTTACCGATTTTTTTTTTCTTTCTTCATTGCCTCCTAAATTATGATATAGCCGACCGTGCCTGCACCCAATGTACGAATATCGATATCAACAATACAAATAGGGAACACTTATTTTATTTCAGCTTTTAATATCTAATACATGGAATGGAAACAAATGTTATTTTATTTGAGGTTATTGCACTCATCTCATACATAAGAAATACAAATAATGATTATTTTCACTCCTTTCTTGAACTAAATACATTATGAACTGGATAAAACTTTAAATAAACATAGTAAGTGAATTAATTGGAAGTACAATTGTGGAACTGACAGTTATTAAAAGTGAGATTGGTTCGCTTAAGTGTCACCTTGTTACCAATAACCAAGACAGGAGATTAAACAAAGGAACGTCAGGTGCGACAAGATTTCACAGAAATGAACATCAGCTGCGATAAAATGTTTCGACAATATCGCTCCAATCAGATGACTGCGATTGGTTGAAATTGCCTAATCTCGGCCATTGCATTGGCGCTTTAATCGTTGAGTTAAATTGTCCATATAACTTTGCCTAGTTCTTAATTGCCACGTGTACTAGTCACCTCTCATTGGCTGCTGTCACACAAAAGCTGTTGTGGATATAAAATAGTTTTTTATTTAACATGATAATTTACCTCAGTATACTCGAAGAGAATTTTCATTTTCATAACCATAAAAATAAAATATTTTATTTAACAAGCAACAGGTGGAATGCATGTAAATTCTTGTCAAAAATATATGGGAGAATCTTTCGGATTAAACAAGCCTCACTGGATAACGAAAGCAAACTATCTATCAAGAGTATGTTTATATTACTTTTATCGCCATTCCAAGGTGTACATTATCAATTAATATCAAATTAACCACTCAGAGGGGAAACCCCTTATATAAGTTAAACAATCTTATATGTTACATTCCCATGACTTTTTCTAGCTCTTCCACAAACAAAACTTTTCTTATAAAATGTTATGTCTTTATCTATTCATGCTCATCCGGATAAACATTAGCAGAATTGATCTTACTTGTTTCTTTATAAGTAAACGGGAAATAAGGTAATGCACTAGTCTAAAGCGATAGTTTAATATTTTAAAAGCTGGTTGCTATGTGATATAATTGAAATTCGACTCTCTTTTGCTTGCCAGGAGTAAAACAAAAAAGAAAACAAAAAACAAAACAAATTCAAAAGTTTTATAAAAGTTTAAATAGTTTAAAATTGAAAAAATTACGAAGGATATATCGGAAACGGATAAATCTAAAAAAATTGTCTGTGATATAAATTGTGGGTTTTAATTGCCTCTATACTTTTTGTCTATCTCTTACGGTTTACCAGTTATAAAAAGTCATCCAGAATAAAGACCTCTTCAGAGGCTATTCCATGAAAATCGAGATATACGTTTCATTTGTCATAAAATATCCTAAACATATGGTATTTTCATCAAAGTCGTAAGAGCTATTTTTGAGGGAATCAGCACTTTCGAAAAATGTTCCATATAAGGGGTAGTTGGGGTTGGGGAAATGTTCCTGAAAATCCCGAAGGAAGCCGTGCTAAGGATTTTTACACCCGAAAAAACCCATCGTCCTCCGCCGGGTTTAAACCCGCGACCTTGGGTAAATGAAGTCAGCATGGTAACCACTACACCACAGAGGGCGACAAGAGTTACATAAAGCATAAGCTGGTAAACCGTTGATTAATGGTGAAAAAACTATAGTGTTGAATGTTTATTGTAAGTTTTGTGAGAAATATCCAACACTTCCCGTGAAAGAAGTGGTGAAATGAACATCTGAGTTCACCGGTGTTTCGGCTACAAATATAAACACTGTTCACAAAGAAAGATCTTAAACGGAAAAGGTGGTTTCACCCGAGAAAAAAATGAAAGCGTGAAGCAAGAATATGACGATTTTGTGAAGAATGCAATTAGCGTAACAGTGCACAATTTCTTTTTTTAAAATGAGTCGTCAATAGTTGATAAAGTGCTACATGTAACGAAAGAAAAAGCGTTGTTTTAGGAGATGGATAGTTTAATTCACTCGGCTAGGTTATTAATCTTGGAGTGGAAAGCAGCAGCACAAACAGTTCAGACGACAAATCTGATCTGGAGGGAATAGAGCGCTTCAGAGAGCGAATAAAGTAAATTATCGCATACATAGATATTAATTATTTTTTCGCTCGTGTTTTAGAGTTGATTATTACATGTGAACCCATTTATTTTGTTATGACTGTCAATATTGTCACCATTATACCTAACAGAATATTTTAGGCTCCGTTTAAGTTGTCGGAATAAGGGCTCTATTTGTTTTACATTACAATATACGTGTACGCGCCACGTGGTTATAAAAATATGACAGTATTTGTGGTGCGAATGGCGGAAGGCTACATTATAACTTTGCAGGGTCGCCTGGGCTTTGTTTTGGCGAGAATCAACTAAAGACCGAATAGCTTTAGTACAGCGCACTCAAAGCTCTCGCAACCTATCCTATCACTTTACGAACACGGAATATACTAGCTGGAAAATGATAATGAAGTCTATACGATTGTTGACACAAACTTCATTCATAGAGATATGGGGGATTTTCCAGATACGACAGAAAGCGACTAAAACCAAACAAAACACACAAACTTTGTCACGTAGAATTGTTCCCCATGTGGATGTAATAAAAGCGTTCATTTCGAAATTAGCCATCTATTAATAATGCAAAAGTAAATAAATTGTAATTTATAGCCACAGATATAAATAAATCCTCCAAGATGTGGCAACATACGGAGTTCGTATAAACATATTAATGCACATAGATATCAACAGGGCTTTTGCTAGATAAGATAAAACTATGACTGTAAAATACTCATATCCGATTACATTGTAGCTCAGGAAGTGTACTTTAGGAAATTAGTGGAGTTTTCCATCAGAATGACACATGTTACGTTTGTAGATCATTCGAAAAATGTTGACAACTAATCTCTCATGACTTAGAACAATTAGAATAAGTTTTCAATATCGATATCCATGTATATTAAAAAATCTAGTGTGTTCCATTCATATAACTTTCTCTAGCTGGTCAGCAAAAATAACCATTCTTACAAAAGATTATTCTTCTATCTACATGAACCTAGTGAAGATAAACATTAGCAGAAATTGTCTCATTAATTGCTTCCTTGTAAGTAGAAGGGGAATAAAGGCAAAATGAATAATAAAATTCTTTAAAAGCTGGTCGCTATGTGATAAAATTGAAATTAGAAATGATACGCTAATCGAGATAAACATTAGCAGAGATGGTCTTATTATTTGCTTTCTGCAAGTAGAAGAGAAATTAGGGTACACTAGGCTAAAGCGATAGTCAAATCTTTTAAATCTGGTTGCTATGTATAATGAGATTGAAATTCATTTCTTTGTATGACCAGAAGTTGACTAATTCCCGTATGAGAAAGGTTTGAAGTATTTTAAAACTGAAATCAATAACAAGGAATATCTCAGAAATGATCAACTCCACGAAAAAAAGCATATGACATAAACTGTGTACTTTAACGAGATGTACATCCAGTGCAGTAAGTTTTTGTCTTATCTCTTATGGCTTACCGGTTATGCAAAAGTTATCCAGAATAAAGAGGTCTTCAGAGGCTACTCCCAAAAAGTTCAAGCTATACATTCTTGTAAATATACTTTTAATATACTGCATTTTAATAAAAAGTGTTAGAAGTATTTTTGAGAAAATCAATATTTTCAAAATTTTTCCACGTAAAGGGTAGTTCGAGGCAGGGTGATTTTTCAAAATCATTGTGTCGCATCCTTTGAAGATACTTAAATAAAAGTTTGGTATTTTACACGCTTTTCGTTTTTGAGTTATCGTATTCATAGACACACCGCCACACCGACGGGCGCGCGCACGCGCGGACCTATTTGTAAATTTTGTTTGTTTGTTTGGATACAGGGACCCTAAAATATATATTTCCGGTGAAATCTCATATCAAATTTAGATGGAGTGTAATGCCTTTTCTACCTATGTACTTAGCAGAGGAAAAAATGCGTTTTTATTAAGGGGACCTCAAAACATGTTTCCGGTGAAATCTTGACATAACATTTTTGGGTGGAATACAATATCTTCTGCACCTACCGTGTAAACACATAGTGCTTGCACAGAAAGTGAAAAAACGGATATGCTGAATTTTACACTTCAGCTGTTTCACATAAAATTATGAAAAATGGCCGAAAGTCTTGTTCTTATATTGCTTTTTAAATACTGTTACCCTAAACTTAGGACAGGTGGTTTAGCCAGAAATGGTCTTAGCGACTTTATCTGAACCGCACATAAAATTCTAATTTGCCATGGCAGTATTTCATAGCAGCAATACGACTGATATATCACTTTGTAGCACCCATTACAGATGGTAAAATGATCAGTGCAAACATTTTATTCGCCTAATTTTTTTAACACATTTCCTTCCAACAACAACTACTACAGATAAAATATCACTATAAAGCAAGCGCCATTAGTTCTCTATACCTGGTGCATGGTTTTCAGTAAATAACATTTTTAATCTCTTTAGAATATTGTGAATAAGACTTTTGTAACATTGTACTTTATTGTATCTTTGCCAAAGTATTATTAATGTTTCAATGAGGCTGTGCTTGTATATAAAGCTCTTCTTGATATAGTTCAACCGGGTTATTACAATACTCATTGAACATGAAATGCTCTGATGAACGAATGATGCAAAAGTTCGAGTATTCCTCTCTGAAATGAAGGTTTATTATACAAAAGAGTTTCCTTATTGCTGCGTGCACGTGACAGTTATGACGAAACCCGTTTTTATTAGGTGAATGCCCATGGGTACTTTCTAGTTTCTAGATGCCGTTGGGCGAGAGTTCATATCAGCATTGCCAACATATATGTTCAATAAGAAAATGTTTTCTCATTGAATTATACATTACTATTTGCACGATATTTACAATTAAGGTTTAGGTATTTCTGTAGAATAATTTCTTCAACTTCAACAACGCCTGAATCTTTGAGCGTGTCAGACTGCCATGTTATGAGGGGCATTCTAAAGTTGTGGGTATATTTAGAAATGTCGTTAAGTTGGCCAGATTAAAATGATAGCTACTATTGTGATCTCGTCCTTTATATGGCAAAGTGTGAAGTTTCAGACGCATAGGTCTGAAATAAGAACTGAAATAAAATAATTCGTTGTGAAGGGTTTAACTTTAGACCCAAAAGTAACTCCACAGGAGTTAGATTAGATACTATTAGATTCGGTCCCTTCCTTTTCAATTCTTAAATATCTGATATGTTCCTTTCATATGACTTACTCCATCTGTTCTACAACAAACTTCTTACAAGAGATTATCTTCCACATGTTAATCGAGATAAGCTTTAGCAGAATGGTATTTATTATTCCTTAGTTCCTCATAAGTAGAAAGCTAATAAAGGAATACACTTTGCTAAAGCGATAATCAAATGTTTTAAAAGCTTTCGTTATGCGATTGTCTTTGAAATTTGCCTCTTTGCATGGCCCGGAGTAAAACAAAAGAAACATCAACGAATTCCTATTTGAGAAAAGTAGATATTAGTTTATTAAAACTGAAAGCAATGAAAAGGTAAGTCTCGGAAACTGTGAGATCTACAATAAACATGTAAAGTACATAAACTGTGGGTTTTGACGAGATCTAAATTTTTTGTGTAGTAAGTTTTTGTCTATACCTTACGATTTACCAGTTATGCAAAAGTCATTCTGAATGAATAGGACCTCAGAGGTTCCCGGGAAATTCAAGATATATTTGTACATTTATTTGGCATGTAAATATCTTTAATACATGATATTTTTATCAAAGTTGTTGGAACCATTTTTGAGAAAATAAAAATCTCCGAAAAGTTTTCTATGTAAAGGGTAGTTTGGAGGGGGGTATTGAAAATCTTCTTGTTGCAACCTTGAAAAATGCTAAGCCGAAATAACAAGTTTGGTGTATAACGGACTTTTCGTTTTTGAGTTATTCTGTCCACGGACACTCATGCAGACGTGACTTTTTTTTTCTAAATTTTTTTTATTTGGGGGTCTCAAAACATATTTCCGGTGAAATCTCGGTATCAAAATTTTTGGTGGAGTACCATACCGTCTCTACCTCTATGTACGTGTAAATATACGCTATAGAAAGTAAAGATCAGAGTGCTGAATTGTAATGTGCTCATTAAGTTGGAGGCGGCGAAGTGGCTGAGTTGTTAGACTGTTTCCTCTCATTAAATCTGGTCCGGGTTCAATCCCATGTGACCGCATGTGGAAGTTGACCTCATATGGTCAAATATTTTGGTCCCAAACTCTTCCAACTGCATATAAATTGGGTCATGAGATCGCTTTTATGATGGACAAAGCGCGTCTAGGCGGATTTTCTTCGGGTTCCTCGGGTTTTCCCACTATTCATCCACTAACTGCTCCATCATTAATATAGCTTTCCTATCAACAATTTCGGCTTCTTAATATCATCACTTCCTTACTGCCATGCCTGGCTATGGGCCGATCCCTTTTTCTAGGTTCCCATTTTTTGTTTAAATGTCGTGGGATCTTCGACAGGCTTCTGGCCCTACGCACCGACGTGTAAGCCCTCCATCAGGGAGAATTGCCGACTAAGTTAAGTTTAGATATGGTTGAAGACTTTAAAAATATGCCTGGCAGTGTGGTTAGTATGAGCACTATCGAATGAAAACTATCGAATTATTCGTGTGATAAGCTACTGATTATTCTATTGTTACCCGAGTATTCGGTTTTTCATTCATTTTTAAAATGTTACTATGCTACTGATTGATTGACAGCCGGTAGTCTCCAATCACTTTTCAAGTCGTTTGCATCAATAGACCAACGCACATATGTTACTAACCCCATTCCAAAGAGTATAAGGTATTCACTGTTTATTTTCTTTATTTAACAGTTTTAGTTCATAAACATCACATTAAAGAATGCCACATATCAATTACCAAGTAAGAATTGTAAATATGCAATTGATCTACTACGGCATTCGGTTTATTTTAAGCATGTGCATTAATGTTTAATACCATCGGAGAGGTCGAATTTTGTGGCAGTTGCCAGTCAAAGCACCAATCACCCAGTGGTGGGACTGGGAGGTGACGATTATCGTGCTTGTAAATAAAAACCAAAGCGTTAAATCCAAACCTTAACGCAACCTCTTTTTTGCACAATAGAAGTTAAAATTGTAGTAATGTGTTTTTTCTATATTTTCTAGTTAGTTAACCACAAAAACTGTTGCAGCTTTCCGCCTACAACGCTATCGCCACGCTAGATCCTGTGCCTGAACTCGTCACCACAGGAATATAAGATGTACGCCGAAAACCTACAAAAACTTGTCGATTATGTCAACAACCACATAGTCTTCAAATTTTGCAGGGATATGAAGCCGCTACTCCGCGACCAAACCGTCGCGCTGCTCATCCGACTCAGAATGTTAGAAAGACGAAGCCACCAAGAATGACACCGAGACGCTCAGTCAGCCCATAAATATCACCACCATCAGTCATCTGCCTCCAAGGAAGGTACACATCTCTGCAATAAAATTGCTCCACGCAAATGAACAACACCGCAACATCACCATATTCTACCTCGTGACAGCGGTCAATGCCAGGCTTGCCGGCCTAGTTGCCGGCTAATTGAACTACACCCAAATTTCCGGGTGCGTAATGAGGGATCGGACGCATTTTCCCCTAGAATGAAATAAATTGCACCAAATCAGCACAAAAATCACCATCAGTTTGGAAATAAGTCATTCTTTATCCCACTCAGTTCTTTTTCCGTCCTCTCAAAAAAAAAAAAAAAAAAAAAAAAAAACAAACAAACAAAAACAGCAAAAGAAACCAGGGAATAGTCTTTGGACCATTCGTTTAACCTTAAATAAAATGAGTACGAGATAATAGATATGATATAATCTATATAACATAACCTCAAATTATTGACATAATCCGCAACAGGTAGATGAACTTAAAACAGGGAAATGTATTTCTTTATGAAATTGTATTTAAAGAATGCAGAGTTCCATTTCACAGTTGTATGTGTTAGTCTGAAAAACGGTTTCACAATCGAATATTCATGGAATGAACTATCTTTTTAATTACTAGAGAATAACTGCAAGCAATTATGTGATTTAATATTGCAAATTAATGTGCACTCGAGGGCCAGAACCGCATTACATCTCACTTTTAAATCAGAATGAAACCTAGTTACTTTGGTGACTTATCTATTCTATTACTTCACGCAGCTCTTAAATCCTAATGAAAAACTGAATCATTTGATAGCATTTCTCACTATGGCAATACATTCGACTGTCGTAAACATTCGACGGTGTCCGTAACTAGGTGTGGTTTACCTGAAAATGTGAACATTTTACAGAATCTTGAATCTTACGATGATTTGCATTGATGCCATTCTGGTAAAACATACCACGTGAGTACGAAAAAGCAAATGTGTTTGGGTAACCCATCCCTTCAGTCTTCAGTCCAGCTCGGCACTCCCTCACAACGGATTTGGTTGCAAAGGTGTTGTATTAAGTCCATCGCTATATACTGAAAATATTAATTTAGTTTTGTATCACCCCGTGAGAGAGGTGGTTTATGGTCCAACAGGGGGTTTGTGGAGTGCCAATTCGTAACTGAACTTCATTTGTTATAAGTTATATTGCATACCCTTTATCCTTCGATAACGTGACTAATGAGATTTAAGAGCATAGCATGGTTGAATGAGAAAATTACACAAGTCTTCTTAATTAGCTATTTTCTCGTTCTATGCTAAGGTGTTATTTCAGCCAAAAATGTTCTTATTACAAACCCACATAAAATGAACAGAGGCGATAGCTGCTATTAGTGACAGAAACGTCGTGCCCTAATTGAACGTAGTATATACCACAACATTTATTTATTATCCTCCCAGTTTGTATTTTTGTCTTTCTTTGTGTATGTTCCTATTTTGCGAGATGTCTGATAACATTATATTTAATATTAATGCCATTACATATTCCATAGAATGAAATTTAATTTATTATATATATTATTATTATTATTAAAATCTATATATATATATATATAGATTTTAATTCTCTCTAAAGTTAAGAAAAATATTAACAATTATCGATAAAGGTGCATACTTAATGTGTGGAAGATAATTACGTATGTTCTGCTTAGAACATGTCATTATTTTTTAATTTTTTGTACTATTTAATATTTGTTGGTCATAAAATTTCAGTTTTTTTTCCCGCTCTCTTTTGTAAATTAAGTATCCTTTAAACAGAGGGATCACATTACACATGAATGAAAATATTAAATCAGTTTAAAGACCAGAAGATGCTAATATTGGCGTACTGATTAAAAAGGAACACCGAATATCGTCTGGCAAGGGGCTTAACTTAGAAATTAGAACCTACGCCTACAACGCAAGAACTTTATACATTTTAGACATTTGAATCATCAGTTTAGAACTAGTAAACGACCTTAGAATGTTTCACATTAAATAATTAATGTACATGGTATATGATTATTAACTAAGCGCTGAAATGTTCTCGTGGTAAAGATGTATAAGTAGCAAAGCACCTAGAAAACACTGAACTGACACTGTAGGATGTAGGGCATTGGAACGGGGGAATACCTCGCTCACTGCGGCCTCATGAAGGATCAATTGTGGCTACTAACCCCCTCATCTCCGGAGGGAAAGAATGGGGTAAAAGAGCTGGAGGAGGTCCCAGGTCCGCAGTCAGGCCCACAGAAACGCGCAGAAATGCCTAAAATGTCCAGTTCGAATAGCCGCACACTTTTGGAGAGAGATTCTTGTAGGCGAGAGAACTTACTCAAGCGACCACGAGGAGAAATATTCTCTTAGTATATCCTTAGCATGGCTTCCTTCGGAAGGGAAGTAAAGCTGTTGGTCCCGTGTCATAGATTTACGGCACGTAAAAGAACCTCAAGCCTGATTGAGAGGCCTCTGAGCAAAATTAATAATGTCACGCCCAATTTAGAATGGGACGCTGAGAACCACAGCAGTTAAAGAGCGTCCATAAATAACAGGACATTTTCATTCTCTTAGTATAAACAACTGCGCCATCTTCACGGCATCGCCGATACCGCAGGATCTAAAAGCACACCCGAAACATGCAAGGGAAATGAAATGAGGAAGAAGGAGAATCCTGGTAAAATACGCCGCATCGGAATTTGCCTTGGCAACCAGGGAAAACCACGAAAAAACCCATAGTCAGAAGGGTGGTCATCCGGAATTGAACTCCAGACTCCAATGCGACACGTTAAGTTGGAACCATCTCGCTCGATAGCCCACTCTGTATGATAATTTAACTTTTTTGTTGCAAAACTCAATAAATGAGATGGTATCTAGAAAGTGCTTAATTTGTGCCTGTTTATAAAGCATATTTTCCGAACTCTTGAAAACGTCTTATGCAACATTCCTGTTTACAGCATTTTCAATGTCCATAACCGTATACCCAGCCTACCGCATACCAATTATGGAACAGTGGGTTATGTAACATGCAAATGACTTTCGTCGAATGTATAGATATTGCTTGCAAACAAAGTATTGCTTTTTAAAAATTTTCATTTCTTTAATAAAACTCTGCTCCCCTTAATGCCTCTATAATCCCTTCCTCATATCCAGTGCTCAAGCAGTAGGAGTAGATGGGAGAGGAAATGGAAAAGGCCTCGTCATGTGATGTTTTTTTCAGGCGTATTTTTAAAGCCTCCAGCTACGCTTCCATTCAATGCGATGAGCGCTCAGGACCTCCCAAAACTGCAAAGCCATACAGTCACTGATTGAAGATTACGCGAGTTGACTTTAATTGCCGTGTCCACTATATTTCACAGTAAGTTTTGTGTATAAGAAAGCTTTCCATTGGATGAGTGCCGCATTAACAATGGTCAAAAAATCATTCGAATTAATATTCCTCAAGAATGTTTAAGCCCGCCTCTGGGTGTGATAGTAATGTGTTTGCCTCACATTCAAGAGTTTCCCAGTTCGAATCTCAGTTAGGCTGAGTTACCCGGATAAGGTTCTATCTGTTGTTTCCTCTAATACAAAAAATATGATGGTCAGGTAACTCGAAATTCTATGGGCTCCATTGATCATTATTTCAATCATTTACCTATCGTCCGAGATGATCTACCAGGTTAAAGGACGCTTACTAAAGAGATAAAAGAATGCTTAAACTTATTTAAACTCAATTCAAGAGATTTCATAAAGGCAGATGAAACATGGATTCATCACTATACACCAGAGAAAAA
Organism: Hymenopus coronatus; assembly: GCA_030762935.1. NCBI lineage: Eukaryota > Metazoa > Arthropoda > Insecta > Mantodea > Hymenopodidae > Hymenopus > Hymenopus coronatus. Next base: position 48,173,600 of record CM060895.1, read on the forward strand.
GGAATAGTTCCAAACAGAAACAAAAGAATGTTTAAACTTATTTAATCGCAATTCCAGAGATTTCATAAAGGTCAGAGAAGAAGGAGTAATCCAAACAAAAACAAAAGAATGTTTAAACTTATTTAAACGCAATTCCAGAGGTTTCATAAAGGCATGTGAAGCAAATTCATCACTATACGCCAGAGAAGGAGTAGTCCAAATAGAAAAGGAAAAAAAAAAAAAAAAAAAAGAACGTTTAAACTTATTTAAAACCAAGTCCAGAGGTTTCATAAAGGCAGGTGAAACATATTCATTACTATACGCCAGAGAAGAAGGAGTAGTTAAAATAGTATGTGGCAACAGGTGAAAATGCACAAAGAAAGAAAAACACAGAGCTGGCATAGTACGTCAGCAGTCATTAGTTTGAATACTCCAAATAAAATATTATGGATTTGGAAGCACTCAATAGGTGAAACTCGCATTTGAACAATAGTTATCATTCTCTCGCACATGCCATTTTGAGGGAAAGGTAGTTTATTATTAGAAAACAATCAAAATCACTTCCTATGAAGGTGAAGCATGACTCGGTATGTTCGGTCAATATGCAGTCATTTTACATGATATACTTCTAAGTTTTACTACAGGCTCTTTAGGGGTGGGGGCGCTTCACTGCGCTACTACCTCAGTGAAACCATTTATGACAAATATTTACCATCTTTAACAGGAAATAGATAAAAGCATTTGTAGAACAGCTATGAAAATAATCGGCTACAGTTGTAAAGTCATATATGACCCCTGCACAGCAAATGGTTTGTTTTGATTTATTTGTACAGCCCACTTTCATCATGTAAAGTGGATTTCATTTTAAATTAACTCTTTGTTCCTAACTCGTTTTCGCTGGGTTTTTACTTTCTACCATCCACTTATATTTAGGCAGAGTGAAAGTGATTTATCTAGATATCCAACGAATGCCCAAAAAGCACTGAAAAGATGCACGCGCGAATGAGTCTAAGTGTGGTTGTGTGACAGAGAAAGAGAGAAAGAAAGAGAGAGAGAGAGAGAGTGAGAGAGGTTTTTGAACAGATTATTCTGAAGCGGACAGTCTAATTAATACAAATTTTGTATTTTACTTCATCTTCTAAAATATAAAGATGTAAATAAAAAAAATCCTCATCCAAAATTACTCTTTGTATGGAACATTATCATTACTTTTTATACTCTCCAAAATTTGTATGCGATTCATATATTTAAATTATGTGATTGATAAAATGTATAGCTAGATTTTACTGCGAATGCTTCTAAAGTCCATTCCATTTGGATTGAATTTTGTATAATTCTAAACGACAGAAAAAATAACCATAAAAAAATTTTATATGGCACATTCATATGACCGTCTCGACCAATTCTTTGGAAGACTATTCTTTAAAAAAAACTTATTTTGCTCTCTACCTCACGTTGAGATAAACATCCGGAGAAATACATTTATTACATATTTCTTACGATATAAGTGCATTACAGTAGGCATAAGCGACAGTCAAATCTTTAAATAGTTGGTCGCTATGCGATGGCTTTGAAATTTCGTTCTCTTTCTTTGATAAACAGAAAAAAAAACAAAAAACAAATAACATCTTGTATTTAAGGAAACTATAAAGGTGGGGAAATTGAAAACAATAATAAGGAATAGCTTAGAATTAACAAATATTCGATATAAACTGTGTTTTGCGTAGTTGGTTTTCGTTACTCAGTTATGCAAAAGTCATCTATAATGAAAGGGACTTTAAAGGCTATTCCCAGAAAATTGAAGATGTACGTTTCATTTGTCATGAATATATCTTAAATATGTGGTATCTAATCAAAATCGTTAGAGCCGTTTTTGAGAAAATCAACATTTACGAAAAATGTTTCACGTAACGGGTAGGGATTTTTCTTGAAAATCTTTAACAAATCCTGTAAGATATAGAACCATATCAAGTTTGGTATATAACCAATTTTTTGTTATGCTGTTCACAGACACACATATACTCGCGCGAACAGACACATGGGACTTTTCTGAATGCTTCTTTTTGTGGTGAAATTCAGGGAACCTTAAAACATATTTCCGGAGAAATTCCGACATCAAATTTTTGGGCGGAGTACAAGAGAAAGCAAATATGCGAATCTCATTAAAACACACAATTTATATCACTGAAAGCTTTTGAGGCATTAACCATTTCCGAGATTTTCATTTCTATTTGTTTGAATTTTTCCAATACTTTTCGAAGTGCTTAATACACTATTCTTTTGCTTCTTATGTCATGGGCAAGATGTGGAATTTCAAAGCAAAATTTTATAAATTTGTCTATCGCTTCAGCCTTCTGCGTCTCTTTTGTACCTATAAAGAAATGTGCAATCCCATTTCTTCAAATGTTTACTTCGATTAACATAAAAAATGAGCTTTTGTAAAAGTAATTTGTATCAGAGAGGTAAAAATAAAAATCTAATGTGCTCCACTCACATGATTTTCTCTACGTTTATTTAACAAATTATTCTTAAAAGCCTAATTCTTCTATCTACTTCCTCCTAATCGAGAAAACCATTAGCAGAAATGGTCTTATTACTTAGTTCCTTATAAAAAGTAGATGGGAAATAAGGTAACACACTTAGCTAAAGCGATAGTAAAATCTTTTAAGAGCTGGTTGCTATGTGGTTGAAAATCGTTGTCTTTATATGGCCAGGAGTTGACATATTCCTGTATGATAAAAGAATAAGTGTTTTAAAATTGAAATCAAAGACGAGGCATATCTCAGAAATGGTTAACTGGAAACAAAATTGAATATGATATAAATGTGTGTTTTAACGAGCTCTACATTTTTGTGCAATAGCTTTTGTTTATTTCTTACGGTTTACCGGTAATAAAAAAGTCATTCAGAATGAAGAGGACTCCAGAAACTATTTTCATAAAATTCAAGATATACATTTTATTTCTCATACAAATATCTTTAATATACAGCATTTTAATAAAAATCATTAGAACCATTTTGAGAAAATCAGAATCTTCGAAATGTTTTCAATGTAAAGGTTAGTTTGGGGGAATTTCTTTAAAAACTTCGTTTCGCATCCTTGGCAGATGCTGAACTTGAATATCAAGTTTGGCATTTAACCAAGTTTTCGTTTTTGAGTTATCCTGTTCTCAGACACACACACATACACACAAAGAATCGGTTTTTGGACTCAGAGGACCCTAAAACATGTATTTCCAAAGAAATCTCAGCAATGTTGGGTGTAATGCAATACCTTCTTTAGCTTTGTGCTAAGTAGAGAAAGTAAAAAGAGTGGATTGGGAAAATATGTGAACAAAACATTGCAGATAATTACATTAAATATTCATTTTCTACCTGTAAAAAATTATTCTAATTAAGCAAATATTTGTCGTTCATGCCGAAAATCGAACCTATGAGCTCTGGATTCGCTTATATCATCTAATTCCAGTTGGACACTCTAACGTGCTCGTCGAATAACCATGGCACTTTATGAAGCGGCAAGAAAGCTTATTGAAAGCAATTGACTTACAATAGACACTTGAAAATTCACTGGTCTTCCAATTTGCGAATTGATGCTGTGTGATAAGGACGTAATATTGAGTACAGTCAAAATTCCCTTGATAATGTTAATCGTAATAACATATCCCTCACCTTTGTGAATGACAAACATCCACCAGAAATATGCGTTTTAATGCACATACTCTGAATACAAAACAGTCTTTTTTTATTTTCTCTACCACGTACCATGTAAAGATACTAGGTAGAGGTGGTATTGTAGTACACCCAAAAATTCAATGTATGTGTGTGTGCATAACTCAAAAACGAAAACTACGTTAAATACCAAAATTCATAATTAAGTTCAGCATCTTCTAAGGCTGCAACTGGAAAATGTTCAAGAAAATTTCCCAAATCCAAACTACCTTTTACATGAACCATTTTCCTTAAAGTTTGATTTTCTCAATAATGATTCTCATGATTTTGTTTAAAATACAACATATTCAATATACTTTATGACAAATGAACGTATATCTTGTATTTTTGGGGATAGTCTCTGAAGTCGGATTCATTAAGGATGATTTTTGTACCACTCGTACACCATAAGAGCTAGACAAAATTTTACTATAAAATATAGGCATTTCTTTTTTTTTCATGTTCTTTCTTTCTTCTTTTTTGTAGAGTAAACCAAATCCGGAATATTTCTAATTATTGGTGTAAATTTCCCAATAATACTACTTTCTTAAACGAGAAGTCGTAATTCGAATTTCTTCTGTTTTATACCTGCTATTCCAAGAGAACAGCATTTCAATGTCATTACAAAGCGACCAGTTTTTAAAAGATTAACTCGCGTTTTAGCCTAGTGTATTCCCACTTTCTCTTTACTTACAAGGAATTAAGTACATATAAAACCATTTCTGCTGACGGTTGTTTCGATTAGCATGAAGTGGATAGAAGAATAAGCATTTGTAAGAAAAATCTGATCTGTTGCACTCACATGACTTTCCCTATCTGTTCTGCAAACAAGCTATTTTTAAAATACCATTCTTTTATCTACATCAAACCAATTAAGATAAACATTACTTAGCTTGGCCTTATTACTTATTTATTTATAAATAGAAGGGAAATAAGGGCAGTCAAATCTTTTAAAAGCTGTTGCTATGCAATTGTCATTGATCAGGTTTTTCTTTCCATAGCTATGAGCAAAAAATAGCGATATGAAACGGATAAGAGCTTCCCATTTGACAAAAGCAAGTATTTTAAAATTGAAGCAAATAACTAGCAGGGAATATCTCTAAAATGGTTAGCTCTACAGATAAAAAGTGTATCTATAAACGGTATGTTTTAACGATATATACATTTTTGTTTACTATATTTTTATCTCTTCGGTTTACCAGAAGTGCAAAAGTCATTCAGGGACTATTCCCAAGAAATTCAGGATATAGATTTTATTTATCGGTAAACATTTTTAATATATGACAGTTTTAATCAAAACCGCTAGAGCCATTTTTTAGAAAATCGAAAATTTCGATAATGTTCGATGTAAAGGGTTGTTTGGGGAGGAGGATGTTTCTGAAAATCTTCGTGTTGCATCTTTGAAAGATACTTACCTAAGTTGAATACTAAGTTTTATTTAAACACTCATTTATGAGTGATGCTGTCCACAGAGATACATACTTATCTTTTTATAAAATATTTTTTTAGATTGATGGGTCCTCAAAATATGTATTTTCGGTGAAATCTTGGTTTTTAATTTTTGGGTCGAATAAAATACATTTTCTACCTATGTACATTGTACTTACGTGCTAGAGAAAGTAACAGCTTGTTGCAGAATAGTTGGCGAAAGTCAGTTGAATGGAACATGTCAGACTTTTACTTTCTCTACCATATCTGCATTAAGCCATGCATTTAATCCGTCAATTTTTCGTACCGAAAAAATATAAACTAAACAAGATGTTTAGAAAGAAAGAAGAAACAGTAGAAGACGAATTTTGGCTGATACAAAAAGGCAACCCTATCTCTGTAGTGTGGGAGGCGTGGATGCCTCACACTCAAAAGGCCCCGAGTTCAAATTTCAATTAGGTTGAGTTTTCCCTTATCTTAAGAAGACGAATGTCCAGAAACTTTAAGCTTTATATAGCCCGAGCTCATTTGAGCACCTTTCACTGATTTCATTCAACGCCCGATATGACCAGGTTAAAGGACGCTAAAATTAAAAAAATATATATAAATCGGAATTTTCATGAGGCGAATTACAGCTATTTGTATTGACAAATTAAAAAGAAAGAGACAGTTTCTTGCTGTTGGGAAGAAAACAATAGGCGGCATTATACTTAATCCTTAAATACATAAATTAATTTACTGCATACACCGTTCTTCCCCTATTTCGTAAACCGGGTTCATATCCCTTTAATTTTTACCTAGTACGGAAGTGGTTCGAATAGCCATTGTTAGGGCTATACGTAATGGCCATTCAAAGCCAGTTCGAGTTCGAATCCCAGCAATCGCAGTCAAATATGCCCGTGATAAAAGATGGGGAGGGCACGCGTAAAATAACCGTTGTGATGGCACGCGTGGATTTTGACGGAGTTGCTTTTCATTTACAACAAAAAATAACTACCTACAGTATTATTGAAATGAAGTAATATTTTTTTGTGCAAAATGGCTGAAAATGCTTGTATTTATCGTTTAAGGCCAGTGTAATTAAAAACTACCGATTAAAATATTACAATATTCTTAACCATTGCTTAAAAATCACTATGGCATATATACAAAGCAGAGTATTTAAGGATTTAGTTTGCCATCACTGCATTAGTTAAATTGCAAATAAGTTTTAAGCTATGGAGAATTAAAAGAAAGTAAAACATATTTCAGATTAAGCATGCCTTTAGCTGACGTATCTATAAAACTATGAGCCAACAAGTTGGTGGGCGGGCTTTTGACTTTATTATCGACAGGATTGTGGAAACAGCTCACCAACTGCTAGCTCATACCTAACGTTGTGTGCTGAAAGCTTGCGAAACTTTGCGGGTATTGTACACACAAGTTTGACAGAAATGGCGTCTGCCCTGCACATGCAACGAATTGTTGCATCAAATCCTCTGGCATATGGTCGTGAAAGCTGTACTGAATTTCATAAGCGGTTATCAGCCTAATAGTACATGATCGTACATCCACTCTTACAGTTTGTTACAAGTGAAGTAGATTAAGTAACAGCCTTCAATCAACATACACCATGTCTGCCAGATATGATTTAGCAGCTCCCTTGAATGTGAAAATGGCAATAAATTTAAGGTGTATTATACAGGGTTATTCAAAAGTTATGGTGTAAAATACAAGCTCTAAAATGGCATGCATAAATAAAAGTGGTATGAAATAACGGATGCAGCTTTTGCAATTATAATGCAAACTTATAAATCCATCGCCCAAAATGGATGGCAAATATCCGGAATCAAAACTAGGTATTCAAATACACAAGAAAAAATCTAATGTGTATGGCTCTCTACATCTCTGTAACAAACTATTGTTAAAAAAAAGTATTCTTCTGTCTACTTCAAGCTAGTCGCCCTCTGTGGTGTAATGGTTACCAGGCGTAACCATTTCAGGCGTAAAAATCCTTAGCATGGCTTCCTTCGGAGAGGAAGTAAAGCCGTTGGTCCCGTGTCGTAGATTTACGGCACGTAAAAGAACCTCAAGCCTGATAGAGAGGCCTCTGAGTAAATTTAAGCGGTCTTCACGCCCTATTTCGAATGGTACGCTGAGAACCACAGTAGTTAAAGAGCGTCCATAAATAATACGCCATTTCCATTTTTTTTACTTCATGCTAATCGAGATAAATGTTAACAGAAGTACTATTGCTTCCTTGTAAGTAGAAGGGAAATTAGGGATTACACTAGTCTAAAACGATAGTCAAATCCTTTCAAAACTGGTTGCTATGTAATTGAAATTCATTTCTTAACATGCCAGAAGTGGACAAATTCCCATATGAGAAAAGTTTAGGCATTTAAAGACTGAAACCAATTACAAGGAATTATCTTGGTCCAGAGTTTCCGGTGTAGACCGCGTCTTAAGGCTAAAATCTGCCGACGTTTCGCCCATCTTGTGATAAGGCTTCCTCAGGGCTAACTGCGTCTGGTCCGGCTGGCGTACCTTCTTATATACTGTAGTTGGGACATGCCAAGTACCGCCCTCCTGTGTTGTCATTGGTTATCGTTTGGCCAATGGCTGGGGTCGCTGCTTTCTGTATTCCTATTGGCTCGCTGGCCGCAAGGTGGGATGCTTTTCTTAGCAGAGGTCTCCAGATGGTGTTCAAACTTTTTCCATTGTCTCTGTTAACTTTATGTTCTTCTTTAATTATTTCTATGCTTTCGCGTATAATGCGATGTTTGTAGTCTTCACATGGTACCAATAATTTCATGTTATCAAAATCAATGTGATGGCCAGTTTCAATAGCATGTTCGGAGAGAGCGGACTTTTCAGGCTGATTAAGTTTGAGGCTTCTGATGTGCTCTTTTCGACGTGTGATTGCCGATCTTCCGGTCTGACCTATATATGCTTTGCCGCAATCGCAGGTTATTTTATAAATTCCTGGCTTAAGTAGTGGGTTGGATTTGTCTTTTACTGGTCTGAGGGTGGATTGTAACTTCCGAACCGTGCTGTACCGAGTATTAATCCCGTGTTTGAGTAAAATTTTGCCAATCCTTTCAGTGGTGCCCTGAACAAAAGGAAGGTGAGCCCATCTTGTCTTTTGTTTTTCTTTTTCTTTTTGTGGTTTTTTGGCATTCTTTCCCCAGTATTTTATGTCGGTTTTTGAGTATCCGTTGGCTTTTAACACTTCCTGTAAGTGGTGTCTCTCTTCAGTTAAAAGATTTGGGTCACAAATACGCGTAGCTCGTTGGAACAGAGTTTTGACCATGCTTCGTTTTACTGAAATGGGGTGGTGGGATGTGGCATCTATGTATCTGTCTGTATGTGTAGCCTTTCGGTAAACTGAACAATGCACTGTTTTACTTGCTGAATTTCGCTCTACTAGAACGTCTAAAAATGGTAATTTTTGGTTATGTTCTAGTTCCATGGTAAATTGTATATTTTGATGAAGACTGTTTAGATGTTCAAGGAACTCTGGGATGTTGTTCAATCCATGTGGCCATACCACGAAAGTGTCATCCACATATCTTAACCACATATCCGGTTTGAGTCGGCAAGTGTCCAAGGCCGTGTTTTCAAAATCTTCAAGGAAGATATTAGCCACAATCGGCGAGATAGGAGATCCCATGGCTGCACCTTCTTGTTGTTGGTAGATGTCTTCTTGGTATGAGAAATACGTATTGGTTATACAGTGGGCAACAAGGTCGGTCCAGTCTTCTGGGAGATGGTTAATGCTGATTCTTTGTTGTACGGATCTAAGAGCTTCTTCAACTGGGATGCGAGTAAACAGAGATTTTATGTCAAAGCTGACTAAGATGTGGTGCTCTTCAAAGGTAAAATTCCGGAGTATTTGTACAAAATGGCCGGAGTCCCTGACAAAAGAGTCTGTCTTGCCCACTAGTGGTTGGAGACCCTTGGCTAGAAATCTGGCGAGTTCATGAGTGGGTGAGCCTATGGCACTGACGATTGGTCTCAATGGGATGTTTTGTTTGTGAACTTTAGGCAGCCCATAGAACGTCGGTGTACGAGAGTCATGAGGGAGGAGACGCTTTTGTTGTTCTGTTGGTATTGAAGAATTTTTTATTACCGAAATTGTGGTTCGTTCTAGTTTGTTTATTGGATTCTTCTCTACTTTCTTATACGCTGTATCATGCAGTAGGTGTGTCATTTTTTCTCCATAATCCTCAGTGTCCATCACGACAGCAGCGTTGCCTTTATCTGCTGGTAAGATTACGATGTCTGGGTTGGTAGCAATGCTTTTGAGGGCTTGACGTTCCGCATGAGTGATGTTTGCTTTGGGAACTTTTGCGTGTTTGAGTACCTTGTAAGTGTCCATTCTGATATCATTGGATGTCTCCTCTGGTAAGCCAGTAAGTGAAGCCTCTATTCCAGTAATAAACTCCTCCATCGGTATATGCCGGGGTGTGATAGCAAACTTTAGTCCCTTTGCTAGGACTTGTGTCGTGGGTTCGTCTAGAGTGATTTTTGAAACATTGACCACTAACCTTTCTATATCTAATTTGTGTTCCAATGGATTTTGTTTCTTTTTTAATGTTTGAAATTTTTTTTTTCGTTGCCTATCTTCAGCAATATATGCTGTCTGGTATGCTAATGTGTATGAAATTTTCTCCAGAGTATTCCAGTCGTTTTCTTCTAAATCGGTAGCAAGCAGGTGATGCATTCCATACAATTCTGTCTCTGTAAAATGTAACTCTCGTCTTGTAAAGGCTATTCTCTCCCTTAGTAGACTGAGCGAGGCTTTCCGTAATATGTTGCGTGCATATCTGGTGTTGATGTGGTGTTTCAACTGTACAAACGTCGGAACTACATGTTGGTCTCTGCATCGTTTTAGGAAGGTTAATTGTGAAATAAGTCGTAGTTTCTTCTTCCGCAGTTGGCAGAACAGTTGTGTTTTCTTATACATTCTCTCCCCGTAGAGGTGTGTTATATGTTTTCGTAAACTTCCACGGCCAATATTAAAATTATCTTGGTCCAGAGTTTCCGGTGTAGACCGCGTCTTAAGGCTAAAATCTGCCGACGTTTCGCCCATCTTGTGATAAGGCTTCCTCAGGGCTAACTGCGTCTGGTCCGGCTGGCGTACCTTCTTATATACTGTAGTTGGGACATGCCAAGTACCGCCCTCCTGTGTTGTCATTGGTTATCGTTTGGCCAATGGCTGGGGTCGCTGCTTTCTGTATTCCTATTGGCTCGCTGGCCGCAAGGTGGGATGCTTTTCTTAGCAGAGGTCTCCAGATGGTGTTCAAACTTTTTCCATTGTCTCTGTTAACTTTATGTTCTTCTTTAATTATTTCTATGCTTTCGCGTATAATGCGATGTTTGTAGTCTTCACATGGTACCAATAATTTCATGTTATCAAAATCAATGTGATGGCCAGTTTCAATAGCATGTTCGGAGAGAGCGGACTTTTCAGGCTGATTAAGTTTGAGGCTTCTGATGTGCTCTTTTCGACGTGTGATTGCCGATCTTCCGGTCTGACCTATATATGCTTTGCCGCAATCGCAGGTTATTTTATAAATTCCTGGCTTAAGTAGTGGGTTGGATTTGTCTTTTACTGGTCTGAGGGTGGATTGTAACTTCCGAACCGTGCTGTACCGAGTATTAATCCCGTGTTTGAGTAAAATTTTGCCAATCCTTTCAGTGGTGCCCTGAACAAAAGGAAGGTGAGCCCATCTTGTCTTTTATTGGTACCATGTGAAGACTACAAACATCGCATTATACGCGAAAGCATAGAAATAATTAAAGAAGAACATAAAGTTAACAGAGACAATGGAAAAAGTTTGAACACCATCTGGAGACCTCTGCTAAGAAAAGCATCCCACCTTGCGGCCAGCGAGCCAATAGGAATACAGAAAGCAGCGACCCCAGCCATTGGCCAAACGATAACCAATGACAACACAGGAGGGCGGTACTTGGCATGTCCCAACTACAGTATATAAGAAGGTACGCCAGCCGGACCAGACGCAGTTAGCCCTGAGGAAGCCTTATCACAAGATGGGCGAAACGTCGGCAGATTTTAGCCTTAAGACGCGGTCTACACCGGAAACTCTGGACCAAGATAATTTTAATATTGGCCGTGGAAGTTTACGAAAACATATAACACACCTCTACGGGGAGAGAATGTATAAGAAAACACAACTGTTCTGCCAACTGCGGAAGAAGAAACTACGACTTATTTCACAATTAACCTTCCTAAAACGATGCAGAGACCAACATGTAGTTCCGACGTTTGTACAGTTGAAACACCACATCAACACCAGATATGCACGCAACATATTACGGAAAGCCTCGCTCAGTCTACTAAGGGAGAGAATAGCCTTTACAAGACGAGAGTTACATTTTACAGAGACAGAATTGTATGGAATGCATCACCTGCTTGCTACCGATTTAGAAGAAAACGACTGGAATACTCTGGAGAAAATTTCATACACATTAGCATACCAGACAGCATATATTGCTGAAGATAGGCAACGAAAAAAAAAATTTCAAACATTAAAAAAGAAACAAAATCCATTGGAACACAAATTAGATATAGAAAGGTTAGTGGTCAATGTTTCAAAAATCACTCTAGACGAACCCACGACACAAGTCCTAGCAAAGGGACTAAAGTTTGCTATCACACCCCGGCATATACCGATGGAGGAGTTTATTACTGGAATAGAGGCTTCACTTACTGGCTTACCAGAGGAGACATCCAATGATATCAGAATGGACACTTACAAGGTACTCAAACACGCAAAAGTTCCCAAAGCAAACATCACTCATGCGGAACGTCAAGCCCTCAAAAGCATTGCTACCAACCCAGACATCGTAATCTTACCAGCAGATAAAGGCAACGCTGCTGTCGTGATGGACACTGAGGATTATGGAGAAAAAATGACACACCTACTGCATGATACAGCGTATAAGAAAGTAGAGAAGAATCCAATAAACAAACTAGAACGAACCACAATTTCGGTAATAAAAAATTCTTCAATACCAACAGAACAACAAAAGCGTCTCCTCCCTCATGACTCTCGTACACCGACGTTCTATGGGCTGCCTAAAGTTCACAAACAAAACATCCCATTGAGACCAATCGTCAGTGCCATAGGCTCACCCACTCATGAACTCGCCAGATTTCTAGCCAAGGGTCTCCAACCACTAGTGGGCAAGACAGACTCTTTTGTCAGGGACTCCGGCCATTTTGTACAAATACTCCGGAATTTTACCTTTGAAGAGCACCACATCTTAGTCAGCTTTGACATAAAATCTCTGTTTACTCGCATCCCAGTTGAAGAAGCTCTTAGATCCGTACAACAAAGAATCAGCATTAACCATCTCCCAGAAGACTGGACCGACCTTGTTGCCCACTGTATAACCAATACGTATTTCTCATACCAAGAAGACATCTACCAACAACAAGAAGGTGCAGCCATGGGATCTCCTATCTCGCCGATTGTGGCTAATATCTTCCTTGAAGATTTTGAAAACACGGCCTTGGACACTTGCCGACTCAAACCGGATATGTGGTTAAGATATGTGGATGACACTTTCGTGGTATGGCCACATGGATTGAACAACATCCCAGAGTTCCTTGAACATCTAAACAGTCTTCATCAAAATATACAATTTACCATGGAACTAGAACATAACCAAAAATTACCATTTTTAGACGTTCTAGTAGAGCGAAATTCAGCAAGTAAAACAGTGCATTGTTCAGTTTACCGAAAGGCTACACATACAGACAGATACATAGATGCCACATCCCACCACCCCATTTCAGTAAAACGAAGCATGGTCAAAACTCTGTTCCAACGAGCTACGCGTATTTGTGACCCAAATCTTTTAACTGAAGAGAGACACCACTTACAGGAAGTGTTAAAAGCCAACGGATACTCAAAAACCGACATAAAATACTGGGGAAAGAATGCCAAAAAACCACAAAAAGAAAAAGAAAAACAAAAGACAAGATGGGCTCACCTTCCTTTTGTTCAGGGCACCACTGAAAGGATTGGCAAAATTTTACTCAAACACGGGATTAATACTCGGTACAGCACGGTTCGGAAGTTACAATCCACCCTCAGACCAGTAAAAGACAAATCCAACCCACTACTTAAGCCAGGAATTTATAAAATAACCTGCGATTGCGGCAAAGCATATATAGGTCAGACCGGAAGATCGGCAATCACACGTCGAAAAGAGCACATCAGAAGCCTCAAACTTAATCAGCCTGAAAAGTCCGCTCTCTCCGAACATGCTATTGAAACTGGCCATCACATTGATTTTGATAACATGAAATTATTGGTACCATGTGAAGACTACAAACATCGCATTATACGCGAAAGCATAGAAATAATTAAAGAAGAACATAAAGTTAACAGAGACAATGGAAAAAGTTTGAACACCATCTGGAGACCTCTGCTAAGAAAAGCATCCCACCTTGCGGCCAGCGAGCCAATAGGAATACAGAAAGCAGCGACCCCAGCCATTGGCCAAACGATAACCAATGACAACACAGGAGGGCGGTACTTGGCATGTCCCAACTACAGTATATAAGAAGGTACGCCAGCCGGACCAGACGCAGTTAGCCCTGAGGAAGCCTTATCACAAGATGGGCGAAACGTCGGCAGATTTTAGCCTTAAGACGCGGTCTACACCGGAAACTCTGGACCAAGATAATTTTAATATTGGCCGTGGAAGTTTACGAAAACATATAACACACCTCTACGGGGAGAGAATGTATAAGAAAACACAACTGTTCTGCCAACTGCGGAAGAAGAAACTACGACTTATTTCACAATTAACCTTCCTAAAACGATGCAGAGACCAACATGTAGTTCCGACGTTTGTACAGTTGAAACACCACATCAACACCAGATATGCACGCAACATATTACGGAAAGCCTCGCTCAGTCTACTAAGGGAGAGAATAGCCTTTACAAGACGAGAGTTACATTTTACAGAGACAGAATTGTATGGAATGCATCACCTGCTTGCTACCGATTTAGAAGAAAACGACTGGAATACTCTGGAGAAAATTTCATACACATTAGCATACCAGACAGCATATATTGCTGAAGATAGGCAACGAAAAAAAAAATTTCAAACATTAAAAAAGAAACAAAATCCATTGGAACACAAATTAGATATAGAAAGGTTAGTGGTCAATGTTTCAAAAATCACTCTAGACGAACCCACGACACAAGTCCTAGCAAAGGGACTAAAGTTTGCTATCACACCCCGGCATATACCGATGGAGGAGTTTATTACTGGAATAGAGGCTTCACTTACTGGCTTACCAGAGGAGACATCCAATGATATCAGAATGGACACTTACAAGGTACTCAAACACGCAAAAGTTCCCAAAGCAAACATCACTCATGCGGAACGTCAAGCCCTCAAAAGCATTGCTACCAACCCAGACATCGTAATCTTACCAGCAGATAAAGGCAACGCTGCTGTCGTGATGGACACTGAGGATTATGGAGAAAAAATGACACACCTACTGCATGATACAGCGTATAAGAAAGTAGAGAAGAATCCAATAAACAAACTAGAACGAACCACAATTTCGGTAATAAAAAATTCTTCAATACCAACAGAACAACAAAAGCGTCTCCTCCCTCATGACTCTCGTACACCGACGTTCTATGGGCTGCCTAAAGTTCACAAACAAAACATCCCATTGAGACCAATCGTCAGTGCCATAGGCTCACCCACTCATGAACTCGCCAGATTTCTAGCCAAGGGTCTCCAACCACTAGTGGGCAAGACAGACTCTTTTGTCAGGGACTCCGGCCATTTTGTACAAATACTCCGGAATTTTACCTTTGAAGAGCACCACATCTTAGTCAGCTTTGACATAAAATCTCTGTTTACTCGCATCCCAGTTGAAGAAGCTCTTAGATCCGTACAACAAAGAATCAGCATTAACCATCTCCCAGAAGACTGGACCGACCTTGTTGCCCACTGTATAACCAATACGTATTTCTCATACCAAGAAGACATCTACCAACAACAAGAAGGTGCAGCCATGGGATCTCCTATCTCGCCGATTGTGGCTAATATCTTCCTTGAAGATTTTGAAAACACGGCCTTGGACACTTGCCGACTCAAACCGGATATGTGGTTAAGATATGTGGATGACACTTTCGTGGTATGGCCACATGGATTGAACAACATCCCAGAGTTCCTTGAACATCTAAACAGTCTTCATCAAAATATACAATTTACCATGGAACTAGAACATAACCAAAAATTACCATTTTTAGACGTTCTAGTAGAGCGAAATTCAGCAAGTAAAACAGTGCATTGTTCAGTTTACCGAAAGGCTACACATACAGACAGATACATAGATGCCACATCCCACCACCCCATTTCAGTAAAACGAAGCATGGTCAAAACTCTGTTCCAACGAGCTACGCGTATTTGTGACCCAAATCTTTTAACTGAAGAGAGACACCACTTACAGGAAGTGTTAAAAGCCAACGGATACTCAAAAACCGACATAAAATACTGGGGAAAGAATGCCAAAAAACCACAAAAAGAAAAAGAAAAACAAAAGACAAGATGGGCTCACCTTCCTTTTGTTCAGGGCACCACTGAAAGGATTGGCAAAATTTTACTCAAACACGGGATTAATACTCGGTACAGCACGGTTCGGAAGTTACAATCCACCCTCAGACCAGTAAAAGACAAATCCAACCCACTACTTAAGCCAGGAATTTATAAAATAACCTGCGATTGCGGCAAAGCATATATAGGTCAGACCGGAAGATCGGCAATCACACGTCGAAAAGAGCACATCAGAAGCCTCAAACTTAATCAGCCTGAAAAGTCCGCTCTCTCCGAACATGCTATTGAAACTGGCCATCACATTGATTTTGATAACATGAAATTATTGGTACCATGTGAAGACTACAAACATCGCATTATACGCGAAAGCATAGAAATAATTAAAGAAGAACATAAAGTTAACAGAGACAATGGAAAAAGTTTGAACACCATCTGGAGACCTCTGCTAAGAAAAGCATCCCACCTTGCGGCCAGCGAGCCAATAGGAATACAGAAAGCAGCGACCCCAGCCATTGGCCAAACGATAACCAATGACAACACAGGAGGGCGGTACTTGGCATGTCCCAACTACAGTATATAAGAAGGTACGCCAGCCGGACCAGACGCAGTTAGCCCTGAGGAAGCCTTATCACAAGATGGGCGAAACGTCGGCAGATTTTAGCCTTAAGACGCGGTCTACACCGGAAACTCTGGACCAAGATAATTTTAATATTGGCCGTGGAAGTTTACGAAAACATATAACACACCTCTACGGGGAGAGAATGTATAAGAAAACACAACTGTTCTGCCAACTGCGGAAGAAGAAACTACGACTTATTTCACAATTAACCTTCCTAAAACGATGCAGAGACCAACATGTAGTTCCGACGTTTGTACAGTTGAAACACCACATCAACACCAGATATGCACGCAACATATTACGGAAAGCCTCGCTCAGTCTACTAAGGGAGAGAATAGCCTTTACAAGACGAGAGTTACATTTTACAGAGACAGAATTGTATGGAATGCATCACCTGCTTGCTACCGATTTAGAAGAAAACGACTGGAATACTCTGGAGAAAATTTCATACACATTAGCATACCAGACAGCATATATTGCTGAAGATAGGCAACGAAAAAAATTTCAAACATTAAAAAAGAAACAAAATCCATTGGAACACAAATTAGATATAGAAAGGTTAGTGGTCAATGTTTCAAAAATCACTCTAGACGAACCCACGACACAAGTCCTAGCAAAGGGACTAAAGTTTGCTATCACACCCCGGCATATACCGATGGAGGAGTTTATTACTGGAATAGAGGCTTCACTTACTGGCTTACCAGAGGAGACATCCAATGATATCAGAATGGACACTTACAAGGTACTCAAACACGCAAAAGTTCCCAAAGCAAACATCACTCATGCGGAACGTCAAGCCCTCAAAAGCATTGCTACCAACCCAGACATCGTAATCTTACCAGCAGATAAAGGCAACGCTGCTGTCGTGATGGACACTGAGGATTATGGAGAAAAAATGACACACCTACTGCATGATACAGCGTATAAGAAAGTAGAGAAGAATCCAATAAACAAACTAGAACGAACCACAATTTCGGTAATAAAAAATTCTTCAATACCAACAGAACAACAAAAGCGTCTCCTCCCTCATGACTCTCGTACACCGACGTTCTATGGGCTGCCTAAAGTTCACAAACAAAACATCCCATTGAGACCAATCGTCAGTGCCATAGGCTCACCCACTCATGAACTCGCCAGATTTCTAGCCAAGGGTCTCCAACCACTAGTGGGCAAGACAGACTCTTTTGTCAGGGACTCCGGCCATTTTGTACAAATACTCCGGAATTTTACCTTTGAAGAGCACCACATCTTAGTCAGCTTTGACATAAAATCTCTGTTTACTCGCATCCCAGTTGAAGAAGCTCTTAGATCCGTACAACAAAGAATCAGCATTAACCATCTCCCAGAAGACTGGACCGACCTTGTTGCCCACTGTATAACCAATACGTATTTCTCATACCAAGAAGACATCTACCAACAACAAGAAGGTGCAGCCATGGGATCTCCTATCTCGCCGATTGTGGCTAATATCTTCCTTGAAGATTTTGAAAACACGGCCTTGGACACTTGCCGACTCAAACCGGATATGTGGTTAAGATATGTGGATGACACTTTCGTGGTATGGCCACATGGATTGAACAACATCCCAGAGTTCCTTGAACATCTAAACAGTCTTCATCAAAATATACAATTTACCATGGAACTAGAACATAACCAAAAATTACCATTTTTAGACGTTCTAGTAGAGCGAAATTCAGCAAGTAAAACAGTGCATTGTTCAGTTTACCGAAAGGCTACACATACAGACAGATACATAGATGCCACATCCCACCACCCCATTTCAGTAAAACGAAGCATGGTCAAAACTCTGTTCCAACGAGCTACGCGTATTTGTGACCCAAATCTTTTAACTGAAGAGAGACACCACTTACAGGAAGTGTTAAAAGCCAACGGATACTCAAAAACCGACATAAAATACTGGGGAAAGAATGCCAAAAAACCACAAAAAGAAAAAGAAAAACAAAAGACAAGATGGGCTCACCTTCCTTTTGTTCAGGGCACCACTGAAAGGATTGGCAAAATTTTACTCAAACACGGGATTAATACTCGGTACAGCACGGTTCGGAAGTTACAATCCACCCTCAGACCAGTAAAAGACAAATCCAACCCACTACTTAAGCCAGGAATTTATAAAATAACCTGCGATTGCGGCAAAGCATATATAGGTCAGACCGGAAGATCGGCAATCACACGTCGAAAAGAGCACATCAGAAGCCTCAAACTTAATCAGCCTGAAAAGTCCGCTCTCTCCGAACATGCTATTGAAACTGGCCATCACATTGATTTTGATAACATGAAATTATTGGTACCATGTGAAGACTACAAACATCGCATTATACGCGAAAGCATAGAAATAATTAAAGAAGAACATAAAGTTAACAGAGACAATGGAAAAAGTTTGAACACCATCTGGAGACCTCTGCTAAGAAAAGCATCCCACCTTGCGGCCAGCGAGCCAATAGGAATACAGAAAGCAGCGACCCCAGCCATTGGCCAAACGATAACCAATGACAACACAGGAGGGCGGTACTTGGCATGTCCCAACTACAGTATATAAGAAGGTACGCCAGCCGGACCAGACGCAGTTAGCCCTGAGGAAGCCTTATCACAAGATGGGCGAAACGTCGGCAGATTTTAGCCTTAAGACGCGGTCTACACCGGAAACTCTGGACCAAGATAATTTTAATATTGGCCGTGGAAGTTTACGAAAACAAATTACAAGGAATATCTCGGAAATGGTTAACTCCACGAAAATATATGTATATGATATAAACTGGTGCTTTAACGAGATCTACATATGTTATGTAGTAAATCTTTGTCTATTTTTTATTGTTTACCAGTTATGTTTACTACTTATGAAGAGGAGTTCAGAGGCTACTCCCAGAAAATTCAAGATATGCATTGCATTTGTCATGTATCTATTTAAGGTGCATTATATAGGGTTATATGTTGTTAATCAAATCGTTAGAACCATTTTTGAGAAAATAAAAATGTCAGATATTACTTGGATATTACTAAACTCAAATACAAAGTTTTCGTTTTTGAGTTAATTTGTTCACGGACACCCATTCTGACGTGTTCCACTCACATGACTTTCTCTACATCTCTGTAACAAATCATTGACAAAAAGCTATTTCTTCTATCTCCTGTTAATTCAGATAAGCATTCGCAGCAATAGTCTTATATGTACTTGCTTCCTTATAAGTAGAAGGGAAATAAGGGAGTACACTAGGCTAAAAGCTATTTGTTATGTGATTGAAATCCGTTTCTTTGCGTGGTCAGGAGTTGACAAGTTCCCGTATGAGAAATGTTAAGTATTTTAAAACTATACAAGGAATATCTCGGAAACGGTAAACTCCGCAAAAAAAAATATAGATATGTGACTTATAAATTGAGTGTTTTAACGAGATCTACATTTTTTGTGTAGAACGTTTTTGTCTATCTCTTACGGTTTACCAATTATATATTTATTCATCCAGAATGAAGAGGTATTCAGAGGGTATTCCCAGAAAATTCAAACTATACATTTTATTTGTCATGTAAATATCTTTAATATATGACATTTTAATAAAAAGCATTATTAATTAATTATTAATATCATGTTGTTAGAATGATATTAATATACTTATTAATATGATGTAAAGCTACATCTATACCATTTTATCAATCAGTTTGAATACTGGAAAAATGCAGGAGAATTATAAATTATTGGAAGATCTATTAAGATATATACTTTCTTGCATTCCGGAGGTCTTGGGTACGATTCCCGACGACAGCACACTTTTTTGTTTTAATTGCTTCTCTGATGGACAAGTCAATTGCTGGGGATTGTTTGTTCTACCACGATTCCCTCATTCCCTCTCTTTTCATTTTCCTTTCATGTTTCAGCAGTGCCGGACAAATGGTGCAGTTGCCTCGAACTTTCTGTTAGTAGATATAACCCTTGAATGGTGATAGGTTGAAGATAGATTGGTCTCGATTTATTTGGTTGCTTTTGTTTCCCAGACATTCAGGTCTCTCCGCGTGTTTTTCCTAGTCGCCTTTTGGGCGGTCCTGATAACAACAGGCGCCATGTGCTGCTTTAAATCCTCACTTAATGTTTTTCTCTTAACACTTTGAACACCCCTGCATTCTTGTTATTGTTTATTTCTCTTCCCATCTATGTAGGAGCGAAACAATACCGTCTGGAATTTACGATGATTTATGCATCAAGTTTTCATGAAATATTGCATAACCCAGGATAGTTACCTTTTACCGAATTATCAAGAAGAGATATGACGAAAGATCTGCAGCATGCGACAACGCCAGTTGTTTCAATAAGCACATGTGCAGAACTGAGTTGAGATGGCATGGAGCAGATGGAACGACACAGACATTACACTCCTGCTACTTTGGTGTAGCGGGCGACATGCACGGAGGAACTCCGTCGAGAACCAGCGTATTCTTGGCCAAAAATATGACGACGAGCTCCAGACCAAGACCATTCAGGTCAATCAGGTGTGTTTCTCTAATTGATTCTACATAGCGAGGGACCTCGAAGTCTAAATTACACATAGTAATCTCATAAGACGATATATTTTTTAATAAAAAATCTGAAGTGTTCCATTCACTTGACTTTCTCTACATCACGTTACAAATTATTGTTACAACGCTTATTCTTCTATCTACTTCATGCTCATCGAGGTAAAATTAGCACAAAAAAAAATCTTATTTCTTGCTTCCTTGTGGGCAGAAGAAAAATAAGCTACCACACTAGACCAAGGAGATAGTCAAATATTTTAAAAGCGGGTTGAAATTCCTTTGTTTGTATGGCTAGGAGTTGACAAATTCCCATATGAGTAAAACACAAGTATTTAAAATTTGAAACCAATAACAAGGAATATCTCAGAAACAGTCAGCTCTTTTATATATATAGAACATAAATTGTGTGTTTTAACGAGATCTACATATTTTGTGTGGTAAGTTTCTGTCTCTCCCATGCGGTAAACCAGTTATGCAAAATTCAGCGAAATTCATACAGAATAAAGAGGTCTTCCGAGGCTATTTTCACAAATTTCAAAATATACATTTTATTTTTCATGTAAATATTTTTCATATACGACATTTTAATCAAAATCGTTACAGTCATTTTTGAGAAAATAACATTTTCGAAATTGTTTCCATGTAAAGGGTAGTTGGGGTGGGGGATTTTCTTGAAAATATTCATGTCATATCCTTGGGAGATACTGAACTTAAATGCGAAGTTTGGTATTGAACGCACTTTACGTTTTTGAGCTATGCTGTCCAGACACACACATACACACACACTGAATTTTTTCTAAAAATGTTTTTTTTTTTTGATTCAGGGTGTCTCAAAGCATGTATTTACGATGAAATCTCGGTATCCAATTTTGGATGCAATACAATCCCTTCGCTATGCACTTACATAGTACCCACGTGTAGAAAAAGTAATAAGTATTAATACATTTACCATAACGGAAGTTAAAAGACCGGTGGGATTTAATTACAATATTTCTGGAATAAAATAGATTATATTTGAATATACTATAGGATATGTAACACATAATCGATTTATTTTTCTGTGGAATCGATAAAGAAAGACGATAAACTGTAGAGATCGTTCAAATTTAACTCATCTTTCATTTTATTGATCTATCATGAATACTTTGAAGAGGCGAAAATATGGAACATTGGAGTGATAATATACGACAAATACTCTTCAGTGAACAGGCAAGATATAGTTAAAGTATTTTGTAAACAAGGAAGTAAAGGTTTTGCCTTATATTAACGTAAAAAGAAACGTGTATAGCATACACTAAAATACCTTAAGTGTTCCATCTTCGTGACTATTCTACCTGTTCTTCAAACAATTCTTACAAAAAATTATTCTTTCTATCTGCATCATGCTAATCGAGATAAACATTAGCAGAATACGTCTACATGCTAGCCTCTGGTTCTCAAAGTCGCGGGTTCAAACCCGGCGGAGGGCGATGGATTTTTTCGATTTTACGGCACGCAAAAGAAGCTCAAACCTGATAAAGAGGCCCCTGAGCAAATTTAAGCATCTTTCACGCACAATATTCAATGAGACGCTATGCACCGCAAAGAACGTCCGTAAATAAAACTCAATTTCAATGTTCAGAATTGATCGTATTACTTGCTGTCTTATAAGTAGAAGGTAAATAAGGGCCTACACTAGGATAAAGCGATATTAATTTTTTTAAAAATGGTCGCTATGTGAAATAATTGAAATTCAGTTCTGTTTTCATGGCCAGGAGTAAGAGAGAGAGAGAGAGAGAGAGAGAGAGAGAGAGAAAAAAAAGAGGCGTACGATGACTTTCCGTTTGGGAAAAAAGTAGCTTAAATTAATGTTACAGAAAGTAAAAATGTTTTAGGAAAAAGTGTGCATTATTTCAAGCAACGATTCTTTACACAAAATAAGGAAATAAACATCCTTCCAAGAAAGAGAAGTAAGAGTATGTAAGAGTAGGTTTTAAACTTCACGGCTTTGCAGAACACTTTAAATTCTTCAGTTATGCCAATTTTCCCTTTGGGGTGCGACAGTACAGAGTATTCCGGATAGCCTTGAAGGTTTATCTATATAAATGTCCAAGCAAAATGTTCGACGGTGATATATAATACAATTATGTCATTGTTCCCTTATACTTAGTATAATGAAAGCTAAACGCCTCAACATTTGGTTGATTAAAAGAAAACAGAAACGTGTTTCATTTGCTTATAGCTAGGGCAAGGCATTTAATAATTTTGCATCTTTTTCCTATAACGTTGGAAACATTTCTTGCATTTATGACAATGTATGACATTAAATAATGGGTTAAATAAAAGCAATTTGTTAGGGCATTTTTTCAGTTTTTTGGGGGATAATGAATTTTTTGGCAATTTTTAGGTCACTTTGAGCACTCTAAGCACTTATCCATAAGGCTGTGGGATTATTCGTATTTAATTCAAGCTTTTTATGTTAATTTAATTGTTCTTCACTGTCCTACAGGCCGTGTGTAGGACAGGAATTGGATAGGTAGATGTGTAGTGAATGATTTGAGCCGTGCATGTGCTAAGTGGGAAATATAGAGTAAATGAAAATGAAGAAGGTGATAGATATGAACAGGGGAAACAAAACATTGTGTTCAATTGGCAGAATTTTCTCTTGCTGACTGTGAGTTAAACCTATGAGACATTGCTTGCTTTCAGTATGCTCCAATTGTTTCTGTTGAAGTAGAGAACAGTTTTTCCATTTATAAGTCAGTACTAGCAGACAATAGACAATCATTTTTGTTTGACAATATCCGCCAAGTTTTGATTGTTAACTGCAATTCAAAATTGTAAAAGTGAGCTAAAATCAGTTTTCTACTAAAAAATGTGCTGTAACTTGTTTTTAAAGTAAATTTATAATTACGCAATAAATGTTTCATGGAGACAATTATAACTCAAATTATTAAAATATTCTTTACATTTTCTTTTATATTTCTTATATTGTGTTATATTTTATGTAACTTAGTAGCCAAATGAGTGATTAGTGCAATAAATTGAATTTTTCCGGTAATTCTTGGTCATTTTTTAAAATGTTGTCGCTGCCACGTTGTGTTGACAATGTGTCGCTGTCGTGATTGTCTACCTCGGAGTCGGTCGAGATTAGCACCCGTGAAATATTTAATAAACGAACAAGTGCCTACCTATGAAGAGTCCATTGTTGCACCGGCTATGCTCGTTCCTGTAGAACACAAGTTGTCTCTTACTCAGGAGGAAAAAATAACTAAGGTATGCAACACCAGGTAGACTCAAAAATAAAAGTATTTCACGTTGGATTTCATTAAATGAAGTTTTTTATTCTCCGTTGTTGCTTGTTAGGGCACTAACCCTACGAGCGACTCCCGACATAAGAATTCTTGAAGAAGTAGAAGTATTAATAACAAGTTCTATTTTATGCTATTTACTGAGTTCTTATTTCGACGGTCATCATTAATCCCTGCTTACTTTTCCGTTACACGACAATCGACTCGTGCGATAACTATTATACCTCGCGTAATAAGATTATGTACTTAGGCACACACCTATCACAATCACAATCAGATTCACTTAGGCATCATAATAGCGATCCAGTCGCCATCTTAGTAAGGATCACAGTAACCCCATTCCTTGTAAGCGCATGGCTTAAATACCTAAAATCTCCGATACTGAACTTTTTCCTGATTGACTGAAAAGAAGCGCGAAAAATAGCGTTGTCACGTGACTAACTTGGTAAGTTCTTTGTATTCAACCCACGTGACCGCTCTTTATAATGAAAAAGTCACAAGTTCCTGACTTTTTGGGAAATAACCTTTCTCTAAAATTCACCCTGTTACTTGTGTCTCTCTGATGCTCCAAAAATCTTGCTACACAAAAGCAATTGTGTTACTAGCATTAACAAAGAAAGTAACCTTGGCGAGCATAAAAGCAACTTCCTCGACCTAAGGTGTTGCTCAGTCTTGACTACTGAAGCAGATATTCCCTATATTAAACCTATACAAAACCTATAACGAAACTAAGAAAATACACAGCGGGCTAATATACTGTCATTGCTGCTTTTAAAAATGTTGGTTGACATAGCATTAGAATTAGCAAACTATACCTTAGAAGCATTCAAGGAAGTGGAGACTTTTGTCATCTAGACTTGTAAATCCTTGCTTTATATAGTTCAAGTTCCATCACGCATATCGGCGTATATTGGGCCACTTCTAATGTGGTTTCTTGATCAGTGAATTTCTAGTTCACAAGCATATTATTATGTGCAAGTGGTGACGAGGAATCAACTCATCGCCCATAGATGGCACTATAAGACGAAATCACTGCTTGCGGACATGAAGGAAGACGAATTTAGCCCAGGAACCCTTTCTTTCAGGAACGGTGAACATTAATTCAAGCGAATATTACATGGGACCAACGCCTTTACTTCCCTTCCGAAAGAAGCCATGCTAAGGATTTTTACTTCATGACAATCTTGCTTTAGTATTTTTATATGTATTCGTATTTACTCACACATTGAACAAGGTATATATCATAGTCCTTTCCGAAAACATCCACCACCTTCGGCCAGGTTTGAACCCGAAACTTTAGGTATAGAGGTTAGTAAGGTTAACAATACACCAATGTCGACATTTATATTGGATCTTCAGATTTACTCGGCCTTTAGCGAGTTTAAATGCATGATGTCATTATTAGTTCAGCGAGTCCCTTGTCTCAAAGGTTGCCGGTCCCCATGGCCACGCTCGCTAGGGCGTCTCGCTTTGGTGGTTCGTGGGCAGGGGATCGGGGTTCAAGTCCCGCCTTGGGCATGGGTGTTATATGTTTGTGCAATGTGTATATGTTTGTGTAAAGGAACAGTAAAACCAGTAATCATACAGGGGGGGGGGGTGTAAATAGGGGATACAGCGCCGGAGTCCTGACCAGATTCCGGTCTTTATAAAAAAAAAAAAAAAAAAGATATGGAATTGAATCTTGGACTCTATGTACTGCCAACTTCGTAAACAGATGGTGCAGAACTGCTTTTCACCACATTTTGTGCGTTCTTTATTTATTTATTTATTTTTTTTGTTCCTTTTTGTTTCGTTTTTTATTTTGTGTGTGTGTGAGTTTTCATTTACTGCTGTAAAAAGTACGAACAAGCGTAAACTGTAATGCGGAAGTTGTGCCATTGAAGCCCGTTACCATTACCGTCCAATTATTAGAATTGCCTATCAGCATAAATGTTGCGATTGCGGATTTGAGACGCAAGCGAATGTTCTAACTGTAAATTTTGGAAAGGTACAATACAAGTCCCATTTCACTAAGCGTCATCGAAACTGTTGACTTTCACCTCTTCTACTCATCGTTCGCTAGTTCTCTGCAAGAGGCAATGCATGATATACTCGCTACCTACTATTGAACGTCGCGGGTTCAAACCTGGCGGAGGACGATGGATTTTTTTCGAGCGTAAAAATCCTTAGGATGGCCTCCTTTGGAAGGGAAGTAAAACCATTGGTCCCGTTTCGTAGATTTACGGCACGAAAGAGGGATATGATAAAGAGACCTCTGAGCCTCACGCCCATTATATAATGGGACGCTGAGCACCACAGCAGTTAGAGCGTCCATAAAAATAAAACTGGCGAAAAAGGCCGAATAAATCTGCAAATCCTATATTAGCTGATGAAATTTCCAACCTCCAACCAAGCAAAGTACGTAGATTATAATCCCAAATACTTCGAGATGTTGGTCAGAAGAAAGGTTTTTAAAGTTTGAGTGTATTTTTGTTATTGCAAATTTTAAAATGCTTGAAAAGTATATGCATTAAATTGTGTCACTATCTAGCGGGGTAAGACTTAGAAACTAAAAACATATAATCACAATTGTTATCACTATTGCATCCAGAATTTACGTATAGTTAAGGCATTTATCAGAATCAAGTAGGATAATTGCACGGTCGTTGTTGAATGTTTTGGAATGATTCAGGTTATGTTAACTTTATCAATGTCCTTGTAGTATGCTTATCAGCTACTGCAATTTTATGTTAAAATGTATCTTAAAACGGTATAAAATTATGGTTTGCATGTACTATGCTAACTAATTAATTATTCTTTGGTACAGTCTTTTGAGACATTGAAAGAGGAAGCTAGGGGCGTCCCGTGGTTACACCAGCGGCAACAAAGACCCCACACACGTAACCGTCCTGCAGCACGAGCAGCTGTTTCCTACTTCGCCCTCTGGACTGTCTCAAAAGACTGACCAAAGAGTATTTGTTTGTTGACGGCGGTGTTAATTGGCAGGATCATATCAGCGCCGTCGGAATGCCGGAGTTTCGCCCCGCAGGAGTTCTTTTAAATGGTAGTGATTCTACTGACATGGGACTGTCGCTCTTAATCACTTGAGAAGCATCGGTCTTGACCGGGTTTGAGCCCGTGACCTTGGGATCAGAAGGTCAGCGTCTAACCAACTGAGTCACCGACATATCTATGTTAAATTTCTGATACTCAAATAGGTTACTCGCTAGAAATAGTACAACGTAAGAAAAAGTCTGATGTTACATCCATATAACTTTCTCTCTCAAGGACTCTATCGCTTATTAATGGCTATTCAAAAGTATACAAAATCAATCATGGTCCGCCTTGGTAGTGTGGAAGTAGAATATCTGCCTCACATTTAAGAGGTTGCGAGATCGAATTTCGATTAGGGTGAGTTGCCCTTCGACTTTTTGAGGCTTTTCCGGCGGTTTTCCTTATCCTAGAAGACGAATGTCGAGTAACTTTAAATGCTGAACTTAAATACCAAGTTTAGTACTGAACCAACTTTTCGTTTTAAGTTATGCTGTTCACAGACACACACGGACCTTTTTCTAAAAGTGCTTGCTTTTTTGATTCAAGGATTTTGAAAACATGTATTGCCAGCGAAATGTCGGTATAGAATTTTTGGTGGAATGCAATACCTTCTCTACCTACGGTATTATAATCAAAATCGTTAGCCATTTTCGAGAAACCAAAATGTTCTAAAATTGTTCCATGTAAAGGTTAGTTTGGGGAGGTGAGATTTACCTGAAAATCTTTGTGACGCATCCTTGGAAGACGCTCAACTTAACTATCAAATGTTGTGTTTAATTGCCTTTTCGAGTTAAGTTCACGGACACTCGCACACGCGGAGCCTAAAATGTGTATTTCCAATGAATTACCCTTATAGAATTTTTAATGGAATCAATACCTTCTCCATCTATGTACTGTTGTGATCTCATGGGGGCAGACTCAAGGGTACCTAATAGATAGTTTTCTCAAGTTGGTTAGCTGGCCAGGAGGGATGTAATGCGAAGGCTACTAGGCGAGAGGTGAAAAGACACGCTTACCGATAGGAGAGTAGCAAAGATGGTCTTATGGGTGTGATCTTTGCGGAGGGAGCATAGAGTAGGGTAGTGGTGACGCACATCTCGTTTCACAGCACGTAGTAGAGAAAGTAAAAATCAGAAGATTTCATCTGTCTGTGTAAACAGCATAAAAAAGAAGAAATTGGATAGATTCTGAATGGCATCTTTTTTACTTTCTCTACTACAAGCATATAGTGTCGCAGCACGGTTAAGTTCGAAAAGTGCTCAAAAACACATTATAAGGTGTTAGAATTTAGCAATCTCCAATATTACTTAGCTTCAGAGGGATTTCATTGGGAGTGACTTAGGAATCCCTGCCTGAAAATGAAAAGGGAAGACAAACTACATTGAGAAGAATTAGGGTTCAATTTTACAGCTACATTTTATTATAAAAATTGTACATAGTTACTGTTGCTGTGAAACGAGATGTGCGCCACCACTACCCCACTCTATGCTCCATCTGTGAAGATCACACCCATAAAAATCTGATGTGATCCATTCACACGACTTTCTTTACATATCTGCAACAAATTATTGTTAAAAAGTTTATACTTCTATTTACTTCATGATAATCGAGAAAAAATTAGCAGGAATACTCTTATTACATATTTCCTTGGAAGTAGAAGTGAAATACGGGAGTACCATAGCTGGTTGCTATGGGACTGAAGTTCCTTTATTTGTATGACCAGGAGTTGAAAAAGTTCCTGTTTGAGAAAAGTTAAGTTTTCCAAAGCTGAAACCAAAAACAAGGAATATCTAAAAAACGATCAGCTCCATGAAAAAAATGTATACAGCATAAATTGTGTGTTTTAATGTGCTTTACAATTTTTGTGTGGTAAGTTTTTGTCCATTTCTTACGGTTTAGCAGTTATGCAAAATTTCGTAAAATTCACTCAGAATAAAGTAGTCTTCAGAGGCTATTCCCAGAAAATTCAAAATAAACATTTTATTTGTCAAGTAAATATCTTTAATGTACGATATTTTAATCAAAATCGCTAGAGCCATTTTTTAGAAAATCAAAATTTTCGAAAAAAGTTCCATGTAAAGGGTAGTTTTGGGTGGGGGGATTTTTCTCAAAATCTTCGTGTCGCATCCCTGGAAGATACTGCACTTAAACACCAAGTTTGGTATTTTACCAACTTTTCGTTTTTGAGTTATCGTGTTCACAGACACAGGGACACACACGGACCTTTTTCTGAAAATACTTTTTTTTGGACACAGGGGACCCTAAAACATATATTTCTGGTGAAATCTCGGTATGGAATTTTTTGGTGGAGTGCAATACATTCTCTATAGACTATGTACATAGTATGTGTAGGGAAAGTAAGAAGAGCATGTTTGCTACCGCTCATATCGGTAATCGTGTCTTTTCACCCCTCCCCTAGTAGTCTACGCATTACATCCCTCCTGGCCAGCTGACCAACTTGAGAAAGCTATCTATTAGATACCCTTGAGTCTGCCCCCTGAGATCACAACAGTACATGGATAGAGACGGTACTGCATTCCATTCAAAATTCTAAAAGGGTATTTCACTGGAAATACACATTTTAGGCTCCCCTGTATTCAGAAAAGGATTTTTTTTTTTGGAAAAAGATACGCGCGTGTGTGAGTGTCCGTGAACATGATAACTGAAAAATTCAAAAAGTCAATTAATCACAAATTTTGATAGTTAAGTTCAGTGTCTTCCAAGGATGCGACACAAAGGTGTCCAAGAAAATCCCAACACTCGAAACTACCCTTTACATGGATCAATTTTAGAACATTTTGGTTTTCTCAAAATGGCTAACACTTTGATTATAATGCCGTATATATTTACATGAAAAATAAAATGTATTATCTTGAATTTTCTGTAGACCTCTTCATTCTGGATGACTTTTACATAGTTGGTAAACCGTAAGAGATAAACAAAAACTTACTCCAGAAAATCTGTAGATCTCGTTAAAATACCAATTTAAGTCATATACATTTTTTTGTTGAGTTACCCATTTTGAAACATTCCTTGTTATTGGTTTCAATTTTTAAATATTTAAACTTTTCTCAAACGGTCATTTGTCGTTCTTGTTTATTTTATTTTTCTCCTGGCCTTGCAAAGACAACCTAACTCCAATCACTAGCAACCAGCTTTTAAAATATTTGATTATAGCTTTAAGCTAGTGTATTCCCTTATTTCTCTTCTACTTATAAGAACTGAGTAATAAGACCATTTCTGCTAATCATTTCTATTTATCTTGATTAGCATAAATTTGAAGAATAAGCTTTTGAAGAATAGATTGTTACAGGACAGGTAGAGAAAGTCGTGTGAATGGAACACTTCGGATTGTTTTGAGATTTTATTTGATTAAATTTAATGCTCGCTCTTGCTCCTAAGCACCACAGATGGCGGATACTGGTAATATATTAAATTACATAACAATTGGAAAAGGAAACTTGGGAGGAAGACGCCCATGCCTCAAGTTTAAAAGTTTCTCCCGGCATTTGCAGTGGTTGGATGCGATGCATGTACCTACCGTTCAGGCTTTCATGTCTTAATGACAGCCATTTGTATCGATCATCTTTTACGGATGCAAGAAGAAGTCAGAAACTTCCTCTCCTCAAAGTATCTTCCCTTTACTTGAAAAATGAAATTCGTTTATCCTTTTATTTCCTCATAAATATCGCATTTTGAGATATTCACGTGATAAAAAGTATATCTTGAATGTTTATAAGATAGCTTGTAAAGTCAGCAACTTCCAATAACTCAGAAATTATAATAGTTAAACAAAAAATTGTCAAAGACAGAAAATACATCACCTGAAATTTTAATTTTTACTAGATAAAACTGTGTGTGTAAGTAAATCTTCTTAGTATTCGCTTTTCAAATACTTTTCCATATTTTAACATGTGCAATTTCTACTAAATAAAACTGTTTGTGTAAGTAGCTCTTCTGTATTATTCGCTTTTTAAATAATTTTCTCATATTTTAACTAGTGCAATTTGAAACTTTAGCATTCGTTGCCTAATGAGTTTATGCAAACAGTAACATCGTGAGTAGCAGAGCATACTGTATAAAGATTCAACGGTTTCTTGACTTCAAATAAAGATGTATTAGTATTTGAAACCATTTCGGATGAAAATTTATCATGAACATATAAATAATTAATTGATTGAATAACTCCGAAGACAAATGTAGAAGAATTCGTGTGGCTTTCAAAAATTAAACCTTTGTTCTCCCCACTCCCCCTTAAAACATGACTGTTTCTTCCTCTGCTTCAATCAGTGTGGTATTGTACAACTCAGAAGATAATTGCTGGGTAGTACCTTTCTGGTATATTATTTTGTCGTAAACATAGTCTTGTTAAGTTGTGTTTGTAGCGTTTTCTGGAATGGCTATGCATTAAAGCAATTTGTATGTGTTAACAGCTATGGTTGGCGATGACGGCCTCCTTGGGGTACATGACCACCGGTCTTGTCCGTGGCTGGTCTTCTCCAGGTCTACCATCCATGTCAGAGATTTCTCCCCATCTGGTACCATCAGAGCAGGCCTTGTCATGGATCAGTAAGTAGGCACATTTTAGAATCTGAAAATTCTCCTAGAGGTTTGATGCCAACTTTGAAAATCAGTAATGCTTGCATTACACCATATTAGTAATTTATATGATGCTTGGTGCATTAGTAGTTTCGTGTCTGTAAAGCTAGAACATTAGTTGATTACAGGAGGATAAAGGCATTTGTTGAGCGGGTCGGGGAAATAGCGGAGTGTGACGGAAAGTTTAAAACCACTTGTGCTGTCATGACATGCAACAAACAATTGCGCATTGAGTCCCTCCGTAGTGTGGGGATAAATACATCTGCTAGAGAAGTACATTCATCGTCACCATCCCACATTGTACATTCTCACTGCTGGCTTCGAAGGGAAAACTAGTGTGCTGAAGTGGCTTAAGTCGATTCATAGGGCGCTAAAGAAGTGTAAATTTGGAGAATTCATCATTAATAGAAAACACTTAATATTCGTTTTAAACATAACAGTGTAATATAAAAGTTATCGGTCAAAAATGTTAACACTGACAAAACTTAACCAACCAAATAATAGAGTGTCGCTTTAGACTAATACAATCTAAATCACTTCAAGTACGGAAAGTTACTTTTAAAATCTGAAGTGTGTCATTCACTTGGTTTTCTCTATATATTCTGTAACAAACTATTCTTCCAAAAACTTATTCTTGTATCTACTTCATGATAATCGAGATAAACATTAGCAGTTTATTACTTAGCTCCTTCTAAGTGGAGGAAAAAGGCAATATACTGGGCAAAGCGATTGTCATATTTTTAAAAGCTGTGGCTTTGTGATTGTCATCGAACTTAGGTTCTCTTTCCGTGACCAGGAGTAAAAAAAGCATATGAAACGGATGGTGACTTCCTGTTTGAGAAAAGTTAAAATATTTTAAAATGAAAACCAATAACATGGAATATCTTAAAAATGGTAAAATATATATTTTTAAAATAAGAACTGAAGCTTTCCTGGCGACGTGTTAATTCCAAATTTTCTCGGGCTTCTAGCCAGGTACAAACTTGGCTTGACACCAACGTTTCGAAGAAGTGCATCTTCCTCGTCTTCAGGGTGAACTGTCACCCTGAAGACGAGGAAGATGCACTTCTTCGAAACGTTGGTGTCAAGCCAAGTTTGTACCTGGCTAGAAGCCCGAGAAAATTTGGAAATATATATTTTTGTTAAAGTGTATATACAGTATGTATACTATATATATATATATATATATATATATATATATTATGAGTTTTAACGACGCAGCAAGTTGTCTATCTCTTACGGTTTACCAGATATGCAAAATTCATTCAAAATGAAGAGGACTACAGAGACTAATCCCAAGAAATTCAGGATATACGTTTTATTTGCTGTGATACGGAATTTTAATAAAAAATGTTAGAGGTATTTTATAGAAAATTAACAATTTCGAAAAATATCCCATGTAGGAATATATGTATTTGGAATAGGGAGATTTTCCTAAAAATCTTCATGTCGTATCTTTGAAAGATATTGAACCTAAATACAAAGTTTAGTATTTAACCAACGTTTCATTTTTGAGTTATGTTGTCCACGCATGCACGTGCGCGCACACACACACACATAGACGGACTTCTTTCTTGAAATGCCTTTTCTTCAGGGGACCTCAAAACATATGTCCGGTGAATTCTCTGTATCGATTTTATGGAATACAATACCTTCTCTACGTATATTGTACCTACGTGATAGAGAAAGTAAAAATCAAAGAAAATGTTCAGGATAAATTATTAAGAGATGTCAATATATTTGGCATGTAATAGCCAGGCCGGTTGCATACTGTTCAGCACTTATCCAGGCACTTAGGAATTTAAGTTTGTCCACCACTGAACGAGGAAGCGGAAACAGTAGCAACCCCATCGAGTCATCATCAATGACAATTCCTGTACAGGTTCCAAGATTGCTCGTTCCTGCATACTCTGCAACAAGCACTTAACATGCTGCTCCCCAAGAAAGAGTACAGTATTTTTCAGAACATGATGACTCTGCCCACTCTTCTTTGAAAATTTGCGGTTAGTATGTTTGCGCTGTTGCCAAGTCTTCAACTTACTGGTCCCTTGTCTGAGGCGCGATTCTCGATTTGCAAGCAGTGTCTCCAGGAAACACATTTTAGTACGTTGCCTCTTATCCCTAGTATAGGTTCGTCTTTTGTTTGCTAATGGTTATTGGGTAGTGGAAGGGGGGAGTGGTCCCGTTTGGGGGCCATCATGTTTTGGAGGAAACTATACAGCGCGCTCTTCGTATTCCAGACCAGGAACAAAAGTAACCATGCACAGATATGACATCCAATCCCTTTCGGATTATAAAACTGAGTAGGGGCGTCATTTAGGGTGCCAGAGGATAAACTGCCACCCTAAGTTACGAGAAATTAGTTAATAATATTCTACCAAAACTAAAAGATTATTCTCTTTTATGCTAAATGCATGGTTAAATTAACATGAAAATTCCGGAAACTGCTTCAGACATTTCCCTCCTCCAACCAGAAATTGAAATGACGCTCCTGAATCTGAGAAGCGCTATGGAAGCAAGGTTGTCTCTCGGACAAATGTTAAACCAGCACTCATTGATTTGCAACAATAATCATTAAACCTGACTTTTTAATTTTTATAAATCGACATGCACGTCATATCAAAGTGAGCATAGCCTGTATCTGCGGTCGAACGGACAGTGTTCGGAATAGGAATGAGGGAGTGAATATATATATATATGTGTGTGTGTGTGTGTGTGTGTGTGTGTGTGTGGGAGGGTGTGTATGTTTAATAGTACAATAGTGTAAAGAAAAACTAACGTTAAGAAAACCTACAATTCAGCGAGAAAAATACCAGCAGTTTGTTTCTGAAGCAAAGCCCCCGATGTCATTATAGAAGTTGAAGGGGGGGGGCTATGCAAACGAAGCAATAAAAATTAGCATGTGCAGACATTGTTAGTATCTTTAACCTCCAAGCTATGTTAATTTTCCAAGATATCACTTTAAGTCAGTTCATATACATGTTCATTAGATATAAGCCTATCACTGTGTTAAATCTAGTACAGTTGCGATAAAACTGAAGCTTGAATGCTGGTAAGTTATTCGGTGAACCTACTACAAATTCTAGCATAGCAGGATATAGGTTATGAACACATACTAAAACCAACTGCTTGAAGTAGTAACACGTTATTAAGTGACAGAAAACGAAAGTTATAGAATAATCACACTATGAAATTCGTTAAATATTTTTTTTAAAATATTTTTTAAATTCATTTCATAAATTCTATCTTACTTTTTAATTTTCAGGACGAAAATCAGATGATTGATTACATGATTTATCGTTTGTGCTTATAGGACGGAAAGATGTGACTCATTAAGGTCCATAAATCGCAGGACCGTTCCACTACTAATTAATGCAATACTGCTGACATTCAGCGGCCTTGGAGCCAACCGAGTGAAACTTAAAATGATGCCAGCCCACTCCCCTCTTCTCTATTAACCGGTGTTTGTACAAAGGCACAGTCCGGTAAAGTGCTGAGGCATGTCTACCCTTAAAGGGTTTAACTACATACTTATTGGACAGGATGACTGTTGGAGATGAATGAGGTTGAAGAAGTGACAAGAGACATAAATATTGCTCCTCGACGATTGCTGGTCAGGATGCAACGGCCCTTCTAAACCGTCAGTGTGATATGTTTCCCAAACATACATGTTTATTTATTTGGAGCTGCTATTGTAACCTTTGGTCCAAGCAATCTCTAGGAAGGATTGTATAGAAACTCATCTTTAGCTGTTGCTGGAAACCAAACTTGGTTTCCTTAAGTCTCCAAGTTTCTGCGAACCCATTCTGACTGCTGCTCCTGACTGCAGAAGTGAGGGAAATCAATTTGTAACGAAAGAGGTCTCAATGGGAAAATTAAACTCAGCCAGCTATGCGAGGGGTTCTTGGCTCGATTCCCGGTTGTGGATGGGAATCTTTTTCCAGCCAAGATTATTCCATATCCTCCCCAATGTATGCGTGTAACTTTTAATGTAATACTCAAAGACTGATACAAACAACAAACGAGTGAACACCACTGTCATGAGCTTGTTCCAAAGGCAAAGATACAGATATCACCAAGATGTTAAAGGCGACACATAAATAGAGCAAAACTTACTTTTGTTGTGCTTACTGGGAAGGGGATCTCCAACTCCCGAACTCATATCAGCTGCTCAA
This sequence comes from Hymenopus coronatus, assembly GCA_030762935.1. Lineage (NCBI taxonomy): Eukaryota > Metazoa > Arthropoda > Insecta > Mantodea > Hymenopodidae > Hymenopus > Hymenopus coronatus. The sequence continues at coordinate 48,209,553 of CM060895.1, forward strand.
CTAAATCATCGACTAATATATTTATCATCTAAAAGTACATATCTCCTTGCTTCTAAGCGTCTCGAAGTTTTGTATATTACCTTTACTATCATGTTTGCTTCTATTGGAATTTTCTGTACACAGTAATTTTCTTTGTTTAAAAGGTTTATATACCAGGTGGTCTAACTGCTTTATATTTGACGTGTGGATATTACCCTTTGTGCGTTAAAATCGTTGCAGAACTCAACCGGACTATTTAAGTTAAAATCGGTCAGGAACTGGTGTTGTGTGGTGTTTAACTTGAAATAGCCCCGTTGAGTTCTGCAACTCTTTTAACGTACGAAAGGATATGTGCACACGTCAAATAGGCTGAGTTGGGACACCTGGTATAAGTGCTTTTGATGGAGTTAAAATTTTATTTGTAAAACAAACAATTAAAGCGTTTCTATCATGAGCACATAAATCTGCTACGAATAAGAATTTGTTTCCTAAACAAACAAACTATTTAAATTGCACTCCTAATTGAGTCCTTTTCCACTAACATCAATGCTTGTTTAACATCACATAAAAACATGTGCGATCGAACTGCTGTGCTGTGTGAAGAAAATTAGACAAGCGTACCAGCACAAGCTATACTTTATTTATTTATTTATTTATTTATTTTTTTTTGCTTTACTTTTTCTCGCAACTGGTAGAAAAGGATTTAAGTGCTACGGACAGAGATCTATTGCTTCATAAGCAACCTCCAGGAGGAAGGAATGAGTTGAAAGAGCCTAAGGGTTGTTGACCGAACAAGTTAGTGGCAGGTACGGATATTGCGGGGCCCCTAAAGTTCAAACATGAAGCAACTATTCCTCCTGGTGACAGAGTCCGAACTGTCCTGGTTCCGTACCACAAGAGGTAACAGTTACATAGCGCACATCCACCGTGCACCACACACTACCAAACTACCCAATCAAACCCCGTACTCCAAAAGGTGATAAGAAATGAAATGGAATTTGCGACCGGAAACATTCTTGATATTATAAAAAACCACCCCAACATTCGTCTGGCAACAATGAAGAATTACGAAAAATCCCAAGTGAAAATGGAGGTGGATGGGGATCAAACCCACGGCCTCTCGAATACGGGCCATAGTTGAAACTGCCTGGGCCGCACTTTTATTAAATGAGAGTGAAGCAGCCTGTCCAGATTAACAAGGGACCATAAGCGCAGTGATATCACAAATCGACCTGGGATTTTCTTTTTTAGTGAAAGCAGATTGAAAATAAATATACCTATGTATCTCGCTTATTCTGTCATACAACCAAGTTTGACAAGAAACAAAAACTATTTGAAAATTCGAATGATTCACCAAAATTAGTACCATGCATAATATCGGTCTTTAAAAAAAATATTAAACGAGAGGACCTACAAAAATTGTCAACTTTTACTTTTTCTAGCACATATGTACAATGTACATAATAGGTAGAAAGGTATTGCACTCCACCCAAAAATTCTATACCGAGATTTCACCGAAAAAAAAAGGTCCATGTGTGTGTCTGTGAACATGTTAACTCAAAAACGAAAAGTCGGTAAATTACCAAGCTTGGCATTTAAGTTTAGTATCTTCCTAGGATGTGACACGAATGTTTTGAGGAAACTACACAAACTACCCTTTACATGGAAAAAAATTCAAACTTTTGATTTTCTCAAAAATAGTTCTAACAATTTTGATTAAAATATGGTATATTAAGGATATTTACATGGCAAACAAAATGTATATCTTGAATTTTCTGGGAATAGCCTCTGAAGGCCTCTACATTCTGAATGGCATTTCCATAATTGGTAAAGCGTAAGAGATAGACAGAAACTTTCTAGACTGAAAAGTAAATCTCGTTAAAACACACAATTTATGCCATATACATTTTTTTTTTTCGTGGAGTTGACCATTTTTGAGCTATTCTATATTATTGGTTTCAGTTTTAATGTACTTAAACTTTCCTCATTCGGGAATTTGCCAACTCCTGGCCATGCAAAGAAATGAATTTCAATCACATAACAACCAGCTTTTAAAATATTTGACTGTCGCTTTGGCCTAATGTATTCCCTTATATCCCTTCTATTCATAATGAACTAAGAAATAAGTCCATTTTTTGATATTTTTAAGTCTTAATTAGCATGAAATAGAAGGATCAGGTGTTATAAAAATAATCTGTTGCAGAATAGCTAGAAAAAGTCATGTGACTGGAACACATTAGATTTTTATCTCTAAGTTCATTTTTGTTTCAGTCTTGAAGACACCTACTCCTGAGAAAAAATTAAACTATCGGGAGATCGATATTTTCTTCGCTAAATGAACTCTTGGTTGTAAGTTATCTTTAGTGCGGTCTTGTGTCCAGATAATTGTAGCCTCGGTGAAGGCAAAATTCATCATCAGTGTCTGACATACCACCAGGCAGCTGATCGTTTAGCAAAAGACATACTTAATGTCAGCCATTACAGTTTAAAAATTATTATTTTTCCGACGAATAGAGACCCTGTGAGAGAGCAAGCCGAGACACGGGAATTTTTTGGATGTATTTTAACTATAAAATTGCTGGTCAATCTGCGATATCAAAAGTCATCTAGAATGAAGAGGTCTTCAGACACTATTCCCAGAATATTCAAGACATACATTTTATTTGTCATGTAAAAATCTTTAATATACGGTACTGTAATCAAAATCACTAGAACCATTTTTGAGAAAACTAATTTATTCCATGTAAAGGGTAGTTTGAAGTGGGGGATTTTCCTCAACATCTTTGTGTCACATTCTTGGAAGACATTGAACTTAAAAACCAAATTTCGTATTTTACCAACTTTTCATTTTTGAGTTATCTTGTTCACAGACACACCGATACACACATGGACCTTTTCGTTTTTTTTTTTTTTTTTTTTGTTTTTTGTGGTTGTTTTTTGGATACAGTGAGCCCTAAAATGTAATTTTCCGGTGAATTCTAGGTATCGATTTTTTTCACTACCCATGTATGTACTAGGTAGAGAAAGTAAAAAAGTGCTTAATTTTGTAAAAATTAATCTTTTAAAATTTAATTTGTATTTTCAGAACAAAATGTATTTGACGATTTTTGAACTGTTAGATCTAGTATTAAACGGTACAGGATTTACACATTTTCGCTTTGAAGCATACTGTATCACATTCAGTGCACAACTACTGGCCAGGTTCGAAGCTGCTTAGCTTTCAATGTCAACAATACCATTAGTGTTTTCTAAGCATATGGATTCAGAGCACGTATCCGAATGTGTCTGGACTTATAACAATAATCGCACTTGAAACTGGCTGATTGTTAAATGGATTTGACCGCTTGTCAATTTAGAATATGCTGGCTACTACATAATGGCAGTACTTAAGTTGGATTACAATGCACTTTTGGTTCAAATGGGTCTTGATGAGCTTTCATAAGCATAAGATTAAAGCCGGGATTACGATACACTTAACGTAACGTGACTTAATGCGACATAACGTGAAAATCTAAACACCGTGTATTAAATACTCCATTTAATACACTGCGTATTTGGAGTTGACTTACTGTAACGTGACTTAACGCGACGTAACGTAAAAGTCTAATACATGCTATGAAATAGAGCTATTTGGAGTTGACTTAACGCGACGTAACTTGAGTTTGTCCTGTCAATCTTTTCGTTCCCATTACGTCAGGCTGAATATCACATGACTAATCTGAATCAATCGCGAGAAATAATGGAATGGAGTAATAATTTTAAGTGCATTCTAACCTTTAGTTTAGCGCCGTTTTTTAATTCTACTTACGTCCCGTTACATCACACTAAGTTCATCGTAATTCCCACTTAACTCTTGTATTGTAATTGCTTTGTGTCCAAGAAAGATAAACTTATGCGTTACATTCATGTGCTTTCTTCACCGTTATCCTTTATGTTTAAATTCCTTCTACTCACAAATCTCACAAACGCTTATTTTTGTCTACGTCATATTAATTGCGATGAACGTTAGCATAAATGCTTTCATTTTCATTGCACGCCTGGGTAGCGTGGTGGTAGCATGTCTGCCTCACGTTCAAAAGGTCGTGAGTTCGAATCTCGCTCAGGGTGAGTTACCCGGGTAAGGTTTTTTTCGGGGTTTTCCCTTATCCTGAGAAGACGAATGTCGAGTAACTTTGCTCCATGGACCCCGAGATCATTTGAGCATCATATCATCAATTGCATTCATCGTCCGATATGACCAAACCAGGTTAAAGGACGTTAAACTACAAAAAAAAAAAAAAATGCTTTCATTATGCATTCATTGTAGGCAAAAGGTGATAAAGGAGGCTGGAGCAATAATCAGTACAAAAAAATTGTGACTTAGCACTTACAAATACACCACGAAATATTAAACAATCTTATGTGTTCCATTCACATGACTTTCTCTACCTGCTCTGCAAGCTATTCTTATAAAAGATTATTCTTTTATCTACATCATGCTAAGCGAGATAAACAGTAGTAGAAATTGCCTTATTACTTGTTTCCTTACAAGCAGAAGGGAAATAAACGAATATACCAAGCTAAAGAGTCAGTCAAATCGTATAAAAGCTGGTCACTATGTGAACAACTGCAGTTTGGTTCGCTTTGCATTGCCAGTGGAAAAACAAAAGAGAAATGAAACGAAAGGTGTCGACGTTTGAAAAAAGTTGCGTACTTTAAAATTGAAACAAATAAGAAGGAATATCTCGGTAATGGTCAACTCTACAACAAAAAATGTATATACCATAAAGTGTATGTTTTAACGAGATCTACATTTTTGTCTATTTCTTGCGGTTTACCAGTTATGCAAAATTTGGCAAAACTCAACCAGAATAAACAGGCCTTCAAAACCTATTAGGCCGCACTGTTGCAGAGTGGTTGGACCACTCGCATCTCACCAGGCGACCGCATGTGTAATTTGTGGTGGACAAAGCGGCGCAGGAGCGGGTTTTCTTCGGGTTCTCTGGTTTCCCCTGCCATCTTCATGCCATGTATCATCAGTGTCATCGCATACTCTGCCATATGTAGTAAAAGCGGGTGTTAAACACCATAAAAAAGTTATAATCAGAAAATTCAAAATATACATTTTATTTGTGATGTAAATACTTTAATGTGCGGTATTTTAATCGAAATCTTTATAGCCATTTTTAAGGAAAGTAACATTTTCAAAAAATGTTTCCATATAAAGGGTAGTTGGGGTGGGATATTTTCTTGAAAATCTTCGTGTTGCATCCTTGGAAGATACTAAACTTAAATACCAAGTTAGATATTTAACGGTTTTTTAGTCTTTTAGCTATGCTGTCCTCACTGACTAGCGCACGCGACCCTTTTCTAAAAATGCTTTTTTTGACTTGGGGGATTTCAAAACATATATTTCCGGCGAAATCTCAACATCGAGGTTTTGGGTGGAATACAATACCTTCTTATACACTATGTACATTGTATGTGTAGAGAAGGTAAAATATGCAAACCAATATCTTGGATGGTTAACAGCACAAAAAGTAAAGCTCTGTATTAATTTAGATCTACATTTTTCGCCCAGAAAGATTTTTAGTGTCTTTTCTATTTGACAGATTATACAGAATTACGCATGGTGCATTCACAACGAGAGGACTTCACAACTATTCACAGGAAATCCAACATATATGATTTAGAAGTTATTGAACGTATCTATTTTGATAAATAAATTTAGGAGCCAGTTTTATAAAATAAGAAAATATTATCCATGTAGAAGAGAGTTTTAGGCGAGAGATTTTCTTGAAATCTTTGCGTGACATCCTTGGAAGACACTGGACTTAAAAGTTGGGAAGATAGAATCAGACCGAACAGTTCTGAAAAGGTTCAGGAGTTTACAGTGGTTGCCAGCAGGTGCCTTAATAGCTTAATTGGTCAAACAGGGCCACCGTAAGCCGAAGAAGATCCGGGTTCAAATCCCGGTAATGATTTTGAATTTACCAGTCTGATCCTACCTTTCAAACTTTATGCCAGGTGTCATCAACTGGTGCTCATTGAGTAAAGCAGAGAGAGAGCAACTTTTCTCGATGCTCCTGCCAATCGCCTACTGTGTGACCAACCGCGCGGTAAGCAGGAATACATAATTCCTTCAGTGTCGTGGCAACATGCAACATTTTGCGTTTGAAATATTAATCAACTTTTTATAGGTTGACTTGACTTGACTATCGTATGATGGAGTTGGGTACTTCCCTTGGCATTGAAACCTTAGAGTTTGTTGTATTATCTCCTATTAATTGTAATTTAAAAAATCCTCTCCCTTTATTTAGAAACATTAGTTTGTTAAGCAAATTTTCTTTAGGAAGGTCATTTGAGTTTATCAAACCTTTTCACAGATTTATGTATCTATTGTAGGTTCATGATGGTAGAACAATTGCCCTATTATAATGTCTCTGACATTGGTATTTATATTTCTGATATGAACATATACATATTTTCATAACTTTGGTCGTAATTTGATAATCGTAACATAAATCATTGCAAAAAAAAAAGAACAATTATAATTTTAACAAAATAAGACAAGCTCCTTAATTTGGCCAATACTATTGCAATCGCATTGTAACGCTACCAGCATGAGAATTAATTTGTTACGAAAAACTTTCACATTTATGGCAATGAATTAGAACGGTAGTTGGTAGATAATTGGTACCGAACACAATTCGAAAAAAAGTCTTCTCTTTGGTAACTGTTATACTCATGTGGGTTGCGTAGTGACGTTGCAAATTGAATGTTCTGAGAGCAGAACTTTGCTGCAAATTTAAACGTAATACCGCCGCCTTTTATGCATAAGAAAAGGTAGATATAAAGGTGCATGTTGGATTACTTTCTGTTTCCGACATTAAACTGACACATGCTGTGTTTACCCACTGTTTGCACGGAGCAGACTTGCTCTAGCATAAAATCAAACGAGTTGCTTTAGGTTATGGTTTTATCATTCTCTCAACACTTCTTTTGGAAGTGTCGGCGACGGTGTGGCAGGGGAAAAGGATACTCTCTGTAACTCTCACTTTCCCTATCTTAGGCTGGTTGCCGGGGTATAAGGACCGCCCCTTGGAGAGGTCGGACACATGCGCGTGGGCCCCCCGGTGTGCCTCCCCGACTGTCGGGAGTCTCAAGTTAGTAGCCGTAGACACCTTGCCATTGCTGTGCGTCCCTCCTGGCTCCGACGCCCGGTATCTCCTCTCACCTCATTCTCACTTCCTCCCGAAGACGCTTCCTCATTGGTCATAGGTACAAAAACCGCAATGGTTCGGTGTCTAGTCGCCTCCATCTGTCCTAACGCAATTACAAAAGTTCGTAAGCGTAACGTTTCAGACAAGCTTTATTGTTTACATTTAAATGGAATGAAAATTTAAGAATATACTGACTACCTGATCCAACCCCTGTCCTACACAAGGCCAGTGTGGAAAAAACAATTAATTTACAATTATTGTTTGTCGCAATTATTCGGGTGCGTAAACAAAAGTATACTTCCGAACGCATAATAAGTATAACTGCATAAGGAACAGCACAAATTGGCATGTTGTTAAGTCTCTTATCTTGTTTCAATTTTTAATAGTAAAGCTTTCCACAGCCTGAGTTACTGAACGCTAAAACCACGAGACCAATGCTTTGGCATGCCTTTATCAACAATGTAACTGACTGCTTAAAGGAGAACTGAATAAAAAAGTAACATTTTTAGATTCTGTAGCTGAGATTCGCCTCACGAGGCCGCGTGATTAGACTACTCACCTCCCACCTGGGGTTCGATCCCAGGTGATCGCATGCGGGATTTGTGGTGGATAAAGCGGCGCAGGGGCGGGTTTTCTTCGCTTTCCCCCCGCCATGGCATTCTACCCGTGCTACAGCTTCATTTCATGATCATTAGTGTCATCGTCTGCGGTACGATATGTAATAAACGCGGGCGTTAAACACAATAAAAAAAAAAGAAGGAAAAAAGATTCGTCTTTCGAGAATACCGGTATCCGGTGTTTCTAAACGAAGCGTTTTCCAGGAAGAGATAAAATAAATATGTCTGCCCTCGTGTTACTACGTCACGCTACTAGGCGCAGGTGAATTCTCTGTACTGTAGTTTAATTATGAATCATAAGCCTTGTTGAATTCGAATGGTGATTTACTGCTGCCATGTTTTCAATGTACTGAAGCTTAGTAAATTCTTTGTATTGTTGTGTCATATAATTTTAAACTTCTGATAAATATGCCAGCATAATAAGATTGATCCTCATGTAGGATATTAATATTTTCCCAACAAGGAAAATTCCCCAAACTACATAAAATATGGATTAATTGCACATAAAGAAAACTGTTCCGACTAAAAATGTTATATACCTACTGTTGGCATTTCAGTGAAACTAATTTCGAGTCTGCCACGTTGAAAGTCCGATTATCAAAAGAAAAAATTATACACTCTATAAAATGAAATATATTTAGGACAAAATACGACACCGTCCCTGAAAAACAAAATTTTCATTCCAGGAAGAATTTGGTCTGAGTTATTAAACTGCAGCAATGGTGGAGAAAAAATCTGTTGTTTCATTCACATAACTTTCTCTACATCTCTGCAATAAATTATTGTTAAAAAGATAATTCTTCTATTTATTTCATGCTAATCCAGAAACGATTAGCAGAAATGGTCTTATTACTTGCTTCCTTAAGTAGAAGGGAAATAAGGGAGTGCCATAGGCTAAAGCGTAGTCAAATCTTAAAAGTTGGTTGCTATATGATTGAAGCTCCTTTGTTGTGTGGCCAGGAGTTTATAAATTCCCGTATGGGAAAAATATAAGTATTTTAAAACTGAAACTAATAACAAGGAATATCTCAAAAACGATCAACTCCACGAAAAAAAAAATGTATATAACATAAATTGTATGTTTTAACGAGCTCTACATTTTTGTGTGGTAAGTTTTTGTCTATCTCCTACGGTTTACAGTTATGAAAAATTCCACAAAATTCATCCAGAATAAAGATGTCTTCAGAGACTATTCCCAGAAAATTCAAGATATACATTTTGTTTGTCATGTAAATATCGTTAATATGCTATATTTGAATAAAAATCGTTAAGAGACATTTTTGAGAAATTCAAACATCCTTGGAAGATACTGAACTTAAATACCAAGTTTGGTATTTTACCGGATATATATATATATATATATATATATATATATATATATATATATATATATATATATCCGGTAAAATCTCGGTATCGAATTTTTGGTTGCAATACAATGCTTTCTCTATACACTATACACATAGAAAGTGTAAAGAAAATAAAAGAGATTCGTCTTACGGGAACACCGGTACCCGGTGTTTCTATATGAAGTGTTTTTAAGAAAGAGATGAAATAAACATTTCTGCCCTAGTATTACCACTTCACGCTGCTAGGCGCTAGCAAATTCTCTGTTCTGTAGTTTTATTATGATGCATAGCCTTGTTGAATTCGCATGTGATTTACTGCTCCCGTGTTTTCAACGTACTAATGCTTAGTTGTTGTGCAATATAATTTTAAATTTGTGATAAATATGCCAGCATAATAACACTGATCCTCATGTAGGATATTAATATTTTCCCAACAGGAAAATTTCCCGAAACTGCATAAAATATTTAAAGAAAACTGTTTGTTCCGACTAAAGATGTTAAATGCTGTCGGCATTCCAGTGAAACTGATTTCGAGTCTGCCACGTCGAAAGTCCAATTACTATCAAAAGAAAAATTTAGACATCCTAGAAAATGCAATTTCTTGGAAATATTTAGGACCAAATACATCGTCTCCTAAAAAACAAAAATCTTCATTTCGGGAAGAAATTGTCTTGTCCAATAAAACTGTAGCAACGGTGAAAAAGAGAGCAGAAGAAAAAACATGTACATAAGTATATTTATCAAGGAAGTGGCTGCCGCCTGTCGCTCTTTTTTTTTTATAACCTACTTTTTATTTACCTAATTTGTTCACTTTGATTATTGTATGATTACTGAATTTCTGTTTTACTTTTTACACACACACACATACACAAACATATAACACCCATGCCCAAGGCGGGACTCGAACCCACGATCCCTTGCGCGGCGAAACACCAAAGCGAGACGCTTTGGCGAGCGCAGCCATGGGGACCAGCCTCTTCAAACATCTGCCACTCTGCAACCCTAACCATATCCAATAAGCGATTAAACCCTCCATAGGTAGACAAGCTTACAGCACTCTCTCGGGTGTTTGGCCTCTCAGTGTTTGGACCATGGTACATACGTAGAGGAAAGAGAACTGGACTGCACTGGAGAGCGACACGAAGGACTCTTTGCCTGGGGACGCACTAAACCTTGCTTGTTGCGGAATATCCAGGGGCAAGCGGGCTTAAAGTGGAACTTATACAGGTATTGTCAACGATGATGACTCGGATAAACACAAGGTCGCTGGCTTTTGTAAAGGGCGGTGTTGCTACTATAATCGTTTCCTTGTTCAGTGGTGGACAAATGGGATTCACCTCCTAAATGAAGTTCCGAACAGGAATACGGTGGCCTGAATATTGAAGCAGTTACTTTAGAGGTGTCTCTTAATTACCATGAAATTTGTTTATTCTGTAGCAGAGAAAATAAAAATATGATTTTTTCCCCTCCTTTTTTCAGGTTCCATACCACCAACAGGTGCTTTACTGGGAAGCCTTCTTGCTGGTCTTTTGCAACAACGTTTTGGGTGCAAGCGAACAATAATCGTCAGTGCTCCAGTGTCAGTGCTAGGATGGGTTGGCATTTACTTTTCCTTTAGTTATGAAATGCTGCTTGTCTTTCGATTCCTCACTGGCTTCTCTGTGGGCATTGTGACTCCTTCAGCAGCAGTTTATGTAAGTATGTTATCAAATGGTTTTTTTTTTTTTTTTTTTTTTTTTTTTTTTAACATTTTCCCTTTTTCTGAAATGTATCTAGGATGGGTCAAGATATTTTAAATTTAAAAAAAAAAAAAAAAACGTTTTTAATCTGATGGTTGATGATGAAAACGTTTACACAAACAGAAATAAAATGGGATTGAAAATTCTTCTATCCGAATTAATTAGCTAGAATATGACACATTTAATGGTGTTATACACAGTTTCAAAGTCAGAGATACATTAATAAATCTATCACAAACACTCACACTTTTAGAAAACATATCAACTTGTCAGTAGGCGTTATTCAAGCGCATTCAGCGGTCATCGTGAAATAGAGAACTGGCACATCAGACGTCATAACAGAAGTATATATTTGCAACGGCACGCACTAAATCTTATACACAAGCCTTTTACGTTGAATATGTTAAATAACTTTAATAATAATAATAATAATAATAATAATAATAATAATAATAACTACTACTCCGTCTACAAAACATATAAAGAGCTTTTAAGAAAAATTACCATATGTTCATCTAAGTATATCTTAACATGCATATGCTACTACGAAATTGCAGACTCATTTTGCTTTCTGTTACATGTAAAGAGTGGCGTAAATATCACGTTTTCATTCACTGGAGTACAACATGCCAGTGTTATATTTTTAATAGTTCTTCGTTAAAATTTGTCTTAATGTACGGTACACACTTCTAACAAGAATGCAGAGTTCTATATACGTATGCAATGTCATAATAGTGGAGGACAGTTTTTTTTCAATTTGCCATTCTTAAAATGCTTATAAATATATTCTGTTTTCATAAAATGTTTAATGCAGGTTTATGCACGTTAACCAAGCACGAAGTTGGCTCTATGTATAGCACAAATCCCTTTTCCTTGTCTTATGAAAAAGTGAATGTTATGACATTGGCCTCTTTATTACGTAGTAATACGTGTTACAACTTGTACACTGTGCATTTGCGGTAATTTTTAAATAAAAGGTGCCTACACTTCAAAGTTACATTACAGTGGATTGGTTGACATTGTTTTATTATAACCTAAAATACTTGATAGAGAGCGCAACCTGAACATATTAGCAACTTTAGAGCACTAGAAGAAACTTCTTCTTGTGTATTTGAAGCTCTTAATAGAGAGGAAAGAGAGAGAGAGACACACACACACGCACGCGCACGCACGCACCCACCCACACACACACTTTAAAACAACCCTTTCCCAGTGCCTCTAACCTCAATGGCAGTTAGGTTAGCAACCATCACAACTTAAGATGATTGCAATTCTGCCATACATAAACTCATTTTTGCAAGGTAATGCTTAAACCGTTGTTCACATTTTATAAATTGCTCAAAAGCAATTAAAACACGCTTATTGTTGCGTAAAACACTGTCATGTAAACGTCCTATAATGATAGCTTACTTATTACAGGCTATCACAAATAGAGTTGAATGTAGTTCCTGCTATACATACACTCATTTTTGCAAAACAATAATTTACTATCACTACATCTTTATAGACTTCAAAACCGCACCAAAGCACGTTAATATAACACAAAACCAGTAACAGTTTGTGAATATACATTCGGTATGCTTACAAAAGTCGGATAGCTCTGGAAATGATAAACAGTATTTGCTCCATAATAGTTATGATTTTAAACAGAATGATACGGTTGTAGCCGATCCCAACAAAGACAACGTTGATGTTACAGATGGATAAGTTACACAAAGCGCAAGACTTTGCACCCGTGTTATTCACTGTAAGTATTCACATAGACACGCAACACGCTACGTACGCAATGCAAGAGTTTGCAAAGTCCCAAACTTTATTCTTGCGTTATATACAGAAAACTACATTCCTTCCCCTATTACATAGATTACCAAATTCAATGCAGCTGAGAATTGCAATGTGAGATTTTACAGCGCCTACTGTGCATATGTGTGTTCTCCTATTTGGCCGTGCGCGCCATCTCTGATTCTCCTTAAGAAGATTTGGCAATCTCCTTGCGAATCCTCCTCTGGAGGTACCTACCATCTGTGTCTTGATTTCTTGGCTTTCATAAATAGTAACATGCAACGATATAATTCAGTTTCAAGAAATGTGCAGCTTTATCACTTTCTGCAGTCTCTATGATTGCATTATTTTCAATATTTTTGGATAAACAGTTATTGTGACTCACTGTGTCAAATGTGCAAGAGTCATTTAATGTGTAATCTTTATAACCTATTTATCTGTAAAAGATTGAGTGAATTTTCTTATATGTTTGGTTATGTTATTCAACTTGAAATTTGCGCAGTGCCTGGAAGGTATTCGTATGTATTTACGGATCTAGAAACCCCTGCCAACTTCTGGCGTTACCTACGCTTTCGACTGCATTGCGAACGATATTTCCTCGCACTTTGCTGCGCTACGTATGCGCTTGTGAATATTTTGCTGCGTAGCTGCATCATTAAGTACATAGTCTAAGGCAAGAACGAAATCATGTGTAAATTAAATTGCAGTTGAGAATATGAAGTCTGAAATATGCGGGTCCTCGCTCGCGTACCTTATCTATTTGTGCCAATGTTGCAATAGGAGTAATGTACTATTAAAGCCACTGTATTAAGAACAGTGCTAAAAGAAACATTAACATAGCTGCCATCTAGCGGCCTTGATTCTTGCCGCAGTGACCTACCACCTGGTTTCATTAATGTACTGATAGAGCGCGGGGAAAGAAGATTTTCGTCGAACACACTTTGAAGTGTGCACAATGGCACAATGGATATATATTTGGCCCATAAGACAATTACGTCATAGCAGTCACGCATGTGCAAACACCCTTTAACACGTGCACAAATCAAGATGTGTTACCGACATCAATGCCACATTTCATCCAGTTTAGAAGGATAGAGCGGCAGATTTACACGCCATAGGCTTTAAACTAGCGCATATACCTATGTTAGATTTTTCAGATTCAAGGAAATAAAAGTCAAAAACCGAACAAAAAAACACCAATAAATCTGCAAAGTGTCAAAAATTGGGGTCTTCATGAGCTCCTGTACTCTCACCACTACACAATAGATTGCTATGCGTTTCGGCTAGTTTGAATTACTACACCGTGGTTATGACGTCACAACAGAACTATCAATGGCCGTCACCATCATGAAATTACAGGCCTGTGTCTCGTACGGAGATGATCGACATACTGGATTAGTATACTTTGGTCACTCAAAAATTGGCAGCGAACGAAATGTGTACGGTAACGAAAACATGCGCAGCAGAATTCTGGGCATTGCAGAAAATAACAATGTCTCTTAGGAAATATTGGACAATTAGCACAGTGCTAGAAGTCAACTGCGGAACTAAAATGAAAGTGATAGCACAATAATATTTTGTCAGTTTTCTTCAATGAAGCAGAGCACTCACATAAGGAAATGACTATTCGCAGGGACAACTTTGTGCAAGAGAGGAAATGCCTCTTTTTCTGGATATAATAAAATAATTATACATACGTTTTATATGTACAATAAAAGACGCAAATGGTATTTAAATGTTACGGAAATCTAAAAATAAAAATCAGCTAAAACAAAATATATATAGGTATCTCTAAATTTAGGGTAGGTGCTATCTACCCTGTTTTCCAAGACACGACGCTCCTGGACACCAACAGATGCAGTATAGCTAAGTTACAAGCCTGAAAAAAAAAATACTCATTGTACGATTTTCGAATGTATTCCTCCATACGCTAATATTTTTTATGCTAATTTCCACCAGTAACTGAGTAGATGTTTACTTTATTCCTTAATTTGAAATAATTTCTATATAAAAATATACCTTGAGTAACATAACATGGGTCGTGGCTAGGACCATCTTATATACAACATAAAAGCTTATACGTGTGCATTTGCAATGATTAGAGAAAGTCGTGTGAGTGTACCATATCAGGTATTTAAAATTAAATTCCATGCAGCTGCACCGGGAAATGTTCCATCACATTCCTTTGCCGATTGAGCGCAAATATGTAGATGCTCAAGTCATCGTAGTCTAAGGTGTTCATACTCGTTTAACAAAATGTAACTTTTTCACATTTACGTCAATGTAAAAACAGATATAAAGAGGATGACAAAATAAGGCAATTTCATAATAGCTGTTCTGTAAAAAATACATCAGTTAAAAACTAATGAAGGAACAAAAGCTGTGTAACTTACGTGATAGGTGGAGTAGTATTCCATTTTGCTTCAACCAAACAATCCTTCAGGATTAATCCTGCAGCATTGATATTTTGTCGATGAAGTACGTTAAGCTCTTTCATCACACAGTATTTTGTAAAAGTTTAACAAGTATCGTTAAATTTCACCTGTTATATTCTACACACCTATCAATATTTTCAGGGAAACAGAATTCCCTCGAAACACTTTCTTTTCTACGTGTATTACTAGTTTACTATTCGAAGTTAAAAAAACTAATATCATTAATAAAGCGGGACTGCCTCAACTAACACATCTGGTCAGCTTATCGTAGACACAACAAATCACAATAAACAAGTGGGCGTTTTTTGTATTCACAACAATAAACAAGTGTGCGTCGTTCGTGATCTCAGTTGTCAAACAACTGCACGTCACTCGTATTTTTGACATGCACCTTGCGAAATCTGTTGTGACTCTAGCGTTACCAAACTCTTGAAGCAAAGTAGATGAATTAGAACCATTTAACAGTTTTGTTTTCGAAAGTACATTATAAGTAAACGTATTTTGTAAAAAGTCACAGTTACAAGAAAGGATTATTGAAACCTAATGGTTACATAATTACTATGATAACTCCTCAGGTCATGTGCGACGACTAGCGATCCTATTGGATCTTCTCAGCAGGTGATGACTGTCTTTTGTATCTTTCAACTTTGAGCGCGTTCTGTTGGTTTTCACTCTGGGTGGATCTGGCCAAGTTTTTCTGTTTTACACCGTTGCTGGTATCTAGCTTTAACTAGCTCAGCTTTAGTGGTGTAACGTGACAATGAAATTGAAAGAATTAATTATTAATAAATGTTTCCAAAGTCAAAATAACGATGACGAAATTTTTAGCATGAATAATAAATATTACTAATATTTCAGTAACATTTGTGTCAAAAATCTTGCATTACTACTTTCTCTACTACATATAGTAAAAAGGGATTTTTTTCTGACATTGTTAAATCTGATAGACGATGATTAAAATGGGCGAAATTATGTCATATGGGCCCGGAGTCTGTAGATGCCAGAAATTTGCCTTCTTAGGATATGAGAAAATCCCGAAAAATATCTGAATAACTTACCCTAACCGAGATTCGAACTCGATACCTCTTGAACATGAGCCAAATAATGTCAATTGCACCGCAGAGGCGGACTAGGGGAAACATTGCATTACATCCAAAAATTTGATGTTGAGATTTCACTGGAAATATGTTTTGAAATTCTCTTAATCCAAAAAAGGTTTTAAAAAAATGTGTGTGTGTGTGTGTGTGTGTGTGTGTGTGTGTGCGCGCGCGTTCGTGCATGAGAACAGCATAACTCACAGATGAAAAGTCCGTGAAATACCAAACTTAGTATTTAAGTTCTCAAGTTTCCAAAGATGCAACATAAAGATTTTCAAGAATATCCCTCACCCATAACTATTAACATGGAAAATTTTGATTTCTTCAAAAATGGCTCCAATGGTTTTGATTAAAATACCTTATGTTTAAGATATTTTCATGACATATATATATATATATCTTAAGTTTTCTGGGAATAGCCTCTGAAGCCCTTTTCATTCTGACTTTTCTTAATTTATAAACCATAACAGGTGGACAAAATTTTACAACACAAAAACTGAAGATCTCATTACAGCACACAGGTCGCTCCCTCACTACCTCCCTCCCTGCCCACCCTTACTCACTCAAGAAAGAGAGAAACAAGAGTTAGGGAAGTTATCTGAGGAAAACTTGAATAGATACCAGCAGCAGGCTAGCAAGTGCATATTCATTAAGTGTGATACAACATTGCACCCTTTCTTGATTAACTTTTCAAAGTTGTAACTTTAAAGCTATTTTGTTATGGAACCTACATATAAACTTTTTCTTTATCCACTTCCCACTCATACTATACTGCATAAAAAGTTCTAATTCTTGCACTCTGTGCTTTTTTTGCATTTTTACTGCAGATGATATTTTATCTTTCAACTATTAATATTCCAGAGATGCAATGTAATAAAAAAGTATTTGATAGCTAAATTTTCTCAAATAAATCTTACAGCCTTTACTTCCCTTTATTTGTTAACATTTACTTACAATTTAATTATTGCAGCATTCAAATATAATTCTTTGCACAAGTAGCTTCAGTTGTTAATACCAGCTTATCAATCCCAATTTGCACAGTAGATTTGATACTGCTTTTGAACAGCAGACAGTGATTAATTGTATTTTATTTTTGCATAAATATTTCTATTATTAACCATCTTTGAAAAAACAGTATGCAATACACATGTGTTAAGTGATTTGCAGAAATTCAGAAGTGATAATACAAAACTTTGTCTTTTTTTTTCCAACTACTTCCTTGATCTGAAAAGGTCACACACACCTGTATTCTAATATATGAACTATTATCCCCTATATGTCTGTTGAATAGGATCCTAGAGACTGGTTCATGAATTTACATTCTATATATCTGTAAAAGATGTCTTTAAAATTGTGATTATGTGCTTTCTTTCTTTAAGCTGAAATTTGGCAGTGCTAATTGTGAATATTACATTTCAGGTTAGTGAATGCGCTTTTCCTGAAGTTAGAGGAATACTGGGATCCTTACCTGCCCTCTTCATGGCAGGAGGTATTCTGCTATCCTACATAATGGGAGCATGGCTGCCGTGGAATGATCTGGCAATAACATCAGCAATTTGTCCTGCACTGCTGTTCTTCATGATGTTGCCACTGCCAGAATCTCCAACATGGTTGCTTGCCCATGACCGCAATACTGCTGCAGATAAGGCACTGAAATGGCTTCACCATGAGCCCACCAAGCTGGAAGTTGAATTAGGTGGAACAAAAGAGTCAAACACAATGAAAGCAACATGGAAGGAATTCATCCATCCTCCTGTACTTATTCCATTTTTGATGACAATTGCTTTATTAGTGTTTCAGCAGGTTAGCGGTATTGATGCCATAATCTTCTACACTGTTTCCATCTTCAAAGAGTCTGGAAGTGAAATAGATGACCATGTAGCAACAATTCTTGTTGGAGCTGTGCAGCTTATTTCCAATTTCCTATCTCTTTTTGTGATAGATCGTGCTGGACGAAAACCTCTGCTCATAGCTTCTGGAGCTCTCATGAGTGTAGCAATGTCTGCTCTTGGTACTCATTTCTACTTGCAAAGAACTGGCCAGGGAGAGGGACTTGGACTTCTGCCTCTCATTAGCCTCCTTTTATTTATGTTTGGTTTCTCCATTGGTTATTGTAGTATACCCTTCTTACTAATGGGTGAAATGATACCAAAGAAACAAAGAAGTGTTCTCAGCTCGATTGCAGGCTCTCTGAACTTAGGATTTATGTTCATAGTTATTAAAACCTACCATAGTCTCAAGAATGCAATGGGTGAGGAGGGAACATTTTGGTTGTATTCAGCAATTTGTTTGTTCAGCTGTTTTTTTGTTTTCTTTTTTGTCCCCGAAACAAAAGGTAAAACTCTCAACGAAATAGAAGAACATTTTAAGTTGCAGCATATAGCTTTAAAACAAAGAAAACAAGAAAAGAAAGATGCTGCAACTCAAAAGAAACAAGAGAAAAAGAATAAAGCTGAATCTCTAAAACCAAAAATTGAGATTAAAACTATAGATGTAGAACAAAGCCATTTATAGCATAACTGACGTCTACTTTATGTGAAGATAGCATGATATATGCCAGGCTACCCTTTACGGGGCCAGGGTGCAAGAGACCCAGAATTTTAGAGGTCTGAAGGGACCTAGGTGATAAATCATCAAACAATGAATGCCACTTGACTGTGCTATAGTCATTTTAAGCTATTATTCCCTATTGGTATATCAGTTGAGTTTACTAATTATGTGGAGAATGGGAACAGGAGGCTCTGTGAGTTGTCAGGGGGCCCAGAATTTATGTGGATGGTCCTGGGTATAGAATACGAGAATTTTCAGAGAGAAAACCTTAACATGAAAATGCAATAAAGGATTAATTTTTGTGTGTATTGAAATATAAGAAGTACCAGTTGCAAAGATTATAACATGGAATAAGAATTATTTTTAGTTACACATGAATTAAAAGCATGTTATGTTATAATCTCTCTGCGGTAAACCATATGGTTGTATGCCTATTGCATTTTTATGTTAAGTTTTACAATGTGCTGCATGATTAATATTACTTAGCCTATGAAAAATCCAGGCTCAACTATTCTCCTTATGTGGTAATCTTAATAAAAGGTTTAAGGATATAATTACAGTGGAACCCTGATTATCCATTACAGATGGTCCTAATGGTTAAACCAAAATGATGCATGATTTGTATTATTGGAGAAAAGCATTATTTATATATACTGTCTTGCAATATACATATTACAAAAGTGACATAAATTAAGGATTTCTTTTGGTGAAATTTGTCAACTTTCTTCTGGACTTTCATTGTATTTGTTGGCCATTAGAAATTATTTTTATTCTTATTTATTGCAAATGAACATCTGGGTAAGTTACACTTTCCTGTGTTTTCAATACATGCATACGTGTACCAACATGTCATCTGATTCTTAACTAATCACTTTCTGTTCCATATATATATATATATACATCCTGCTTTTTAATTTGTGGCAGGATACTCAGAGGCACCAAGAGGGTTAAATTTTTCATGAAATACTGGAAGTCATAGAGAGAGGCATACTATCCACAGTTGTTTCTCTTTTAGTAAGGAAGTCAAAAGTACAAATTGGAAGATAATTGTGGTAGTCTTTCCTTCAATTTTACTGTATCATAAATTAGTTTGATTCCAATTTTAACCTTAGTTGCCAAACTTGCCTGAAGTTCTTGATTAGCATGTGTGAGGTTGGACTTGTTTTTGAGTACAAAGTTTATGTCGCCTGAAAGTTAAAGTAGTCCCTCAAAACCGCTGCTCAGATGAGTTGTACGTGGTACTTACAAAAAAAAAAAGTGTAATATAAATGTGACTCACCTAGCTATCCTCATATATCAACAAGGTATGATGTGAAATGATTTATACAGTGAAACTTTAAATTTATTATGTAACTAATTTGAGTCAAATGTGGTCACTATAGTTTCACTTACTTAGTTTTTTCCCAGATGAATTTCAAAGATGTTCATCTTCATCGACGGCCATCCTATGCATCTATTACATAAAAGAATGCAAATAAAAATAGCAGCATGTGATTAGCATCACATTTATTCAAGTACAGAATCCCTAGTCACTGGGGCAGAGCTCTGCATAGGGGAACTTGGGAGCCTTTGTGACTTGCATGACCAGAGGGAGAGGGGAGGATGAGGGGAGAGACTCAAAGGCTCAGATCCAGATGATAATGGGCACAAGCATGAACAGGGTCACTAATAATTTCAGATTGAATGCCTCCAATGTTGTCTGGGCCCAGCTTACAAGCCCCAAACGTCCAGGGGTTCCCTGAAGGAACCCTAGCTCAAAAGCAGAACCCGATTGAACAGCCTCTCAATGACATCGGGAATAAACTTTCTACATTATACAAGCCACTATCCTGCCACAGCACACTGACACAGTCACCTGGTGCTTTACCTGAAACAGATAGCAAGAAAGTGATAGGAAATGATGAACCGGAAAATTGACAGATGTAATGATCCTTCCCAGTATTTGCTTGGCAGCCCAGGTAAATGCCCGAAAAAACCCATAGGTCAGGGAGATCACCCACGGAAATTGAACCCAAAACTGCCCAAATGCAAGTCACACACATTACTGCGATGCTACCTCTCTTGAAGATTATATCTTCCTAACATAATTATTAGCTAATGCATAATGTCAATTGGCAGCGTTCTTATAGCTCTCTAGAAAAAGGCAGTGGGATATCATGTTCCCATAATCATTAAGGTAATATGATACATTTTACCAATATTTTAATAATAATTATTTTCCAATCAGCCAAAACTATTTTATGTTGTCTTATCTTTCATTTTACTACTTAATATTTGGTGTTTTAATAACATGCTTTACATAATAAAATATTGAACATAATTAATGTAAAGCTACAATTTAAACCAATTAAAAAGGATTTTGAATGTGTATATTAGTGAACTTTTTACCTTAAAGCTTTGCATTTTTCAATTTTTTAAAAATCTTGGATGTTCCCTCACTCTAATTTGATAATAGAAACTAAAATTTTATAAGTGTGAGAATCATACAAAACATATGTGCTTAATATGTAGTGAAAATGTAAAATATCTTTGTTCTTATAATTATATTTCAGTATGATATTTAAAAAATGTATTTCTTGAAAAATTTACTTTTAGCAATTTTCATATCTATGGAGCTTTAAAACCAATATTTCACTCTTAGCAACTTGGTGCTATGACACTTAACCCTGATTGTTTTACTCCTTTTTAGACAAAGCAAGTACAGTTAGTTCCTGTAACACCTGTTTGGAGCATGGGACACCTAGTAGTGTTTTCTTGATTGAACAAAATTTATAGTTAGTGATTTCATCATTATGCACCATGGTGACAAGAGATCACAGTAGGAAATCATGATTTACAAACATGAAAATGGCAGAATTTACACCAGGGACATTCTCTTTCAAAGTATGGGGTTCTTATACATGCAAATAAATATTACACAGGACGAGTGGCTTTACTTTCCTTCTGAAGGAAGCCATGCTAAGGATTTTTACATCCAAAAAAAATCCACCAACCTGCACCCATTTAAACTGCAGGTATTAGAGGCAAGAATGGTAACCCCTACACAGACACTTTATAGCTGTGATTTAGATTAAGGTAGCTTCAGGATAATCCATGTCATACAATATAAACAAAATAAAATACTATCCCAACATTAATATAAAAAGAACAGGTATAAATTGGTTTTACATTATCAAGCATAGGAGATAACTGCCACTTGGTTGTACCTCACTTTTGAAAGTATGCATCAGGCATATCTTCAGAAGTGGAAGGGATGCAGGAACAGGCCTTCTGAATATGCCTCTGCTTGGAGCGCTTATAAGGAATATTCAGGATGATGACATTATGGTAGATTATCACTAGAGCTCAGTTTCGAAGTGTACACAGTTACAAACACACAGAGCAGTCAGTGGTATAAAGAAAGGGTAATTGGGAGAGGTTTGTAGCATAAACAAGCACATGTTGAGGTATAATCTGTTCCAAAAGCAGCTCGTTACATGTATTGGCATTATATGCATTGCTCTAATTCATAAAGTAACACAATAAACCAATTATTTCATAATATGATTAAAAAATAAAAATGCTTTATACTTTTACAAATAAAATATAAAGATTGATACAAAAAGTTTCAGATGATAATCTGCAGAGTTTAGAAAATACAATGAACATAAGACAACCAAACTCACTCAAAATTCATTTCAGTGATTTACAAGATACAGGGGATAAACAAAATAATGTGAACAATGATAATAAAGGTATGGTTGTGTTTGACGGTCAACAACTCGGGCAGGCACATGTCTCACGCTTGACTGTGCATGTTCTTTACTGACTAGGCATCAATACAGATTGTTTACGAGTAGTACACATTTCGTATTTGCATTCAGAGGCACAGGTAGACTTGCAATGAAAGACTTAAGAGCATTCCAAAGGGAGCAGATTGTGGGGGCTCGATTAACTGGAGCAACAGCAGTCAAGACAGCCAACTTATTTCATGTTTCAAGAACAACTGTTTCAACAGTCATGGCAGCCTAAACAAAACATGGAAAGTCATCATGATATAAAAGTAATAGTGGGAGAAAATCAAAAGTAAATGCCAGAGATCATTGTGCACTAACAAGAATTGTGACAAAATTGCAGAGCTCAATAGTCATCTTCTAGTCCCTGTATGTACTGACATACTGAGAACTCCACAGAGCGAATAGTTATGGACAAGCTGCAATACCTAAACCATTAGTGGCTAAAAACAATGCAAAGAAGCGTAAAAAATGTCAAGAGCATAAATTCTGAACGGCTGATCAGTGGAAACAAGTCATATGGTCCAATGAGTCAACGTTTATGTTATTTCCAACATCAGGTCAGATTTACGTCTGGAGAAGCCTACAGTCCTGATTGCTTGATTCCAATGGTTAAGCATTGAGGTCATGTCATGGTATTCTGCTGGTCCCGTCATTACTCTCAAAGGCCGTGTTACAGCCAAAGAGTATTTGAACATTTTCGGTGATCAGGTGCATCCCATGATTCAGATGTTTCCCAGCAACAATATCATATTTCAAGACAATAATACACCCATTCATACTGCCAGGACAGTACAATCGTGGTTTGAGGAACATGGAAATGAACTGCAGTATCTTCCTTGAACATTATTGAACCAGTTTGGTCGGTATTGGAGAACAGACTATGTGGCAGATTTCCGCCTCCCTCTTCACTACAGTAGTTAGAAGAGGTTCTGATAGAAGAGCGGCATAACATTCCACTGGAACTACTTACATTATATTCCAGTATTCCAAGAAAAATTGAAGCTGTATTATGGGAAAATGGGGTTCCAACCCCTTATTAATAAACCATTCCAAAGTAAGTACAGGTGTTCACATTATTTTGCCTATCCCCTGTACACCTTTATTGCATCGAGAGAAAACACTCTCCTCCTGTTACTCAAAATATGTTTGAATCATCCACAAATATCTTCGGTGTCGAATGCCTATCCTTTTGTATTTTCAACATTTTTCAATCTGAGCTCTTTTTCTCTTCACTGGTTTATCTAATAATTGCTGGTCTCCATGGTCAAACTTGTTCAGATGCCTAGCTTTAGTGCTTTGTGGCATAAGGGTTCGTAGGTTCAAGTCCCACCTCCGGCATGGGTGTTTGTAAATGTGTATATATCTGTGTATCTGTACATAAGAAAAGGAAGCAAATAGAAAAACAACAGAAATGTAGGGATAAATATAAAAAGGAAGGGGAAAAAAACTAGCAGGAACTGAATGAGGCCAGGCATAGTGCATCAGATTTCAAAATAGGCTGTAGAGACCATGCCTACTGCATCTCTTTATAGTTATATTATGTGTGTACCGAACCTCAATCCTGCAATTTTGTGATCCCCAACTAAGCTCTAGTTATCAATAATTGTGCTTGCACATGAATCGTTTTATATCCCTGCCTTAATGGTTTCATCCTTTCTGTATCCTCAAAATCCTTTCTCCTTGGGAGCAGTTGCTCTGCAGGTTTTCAGTTCAGTGAGAGTAAGTATTTCAAATAGCTTTCATTTTATTTGTAATAAAATGCCTGTGTTGAAGCTTTAGTAATGCATTACAGCTTCAACTGCAGTTATGCATCAAGGTATACATACAACATTGCAATAGTTGATCCTCAGAAGGGATAATCATGAATTGAATAAGCAAGGTTCTACTGTATATTTTACCTGTTATATGCACCTAATCAGTATTGTAAACCACAAGATATTTTGCAACTTATCTGAGAGTATCACTGGAGGGAGATTTTAAATGGTTTAAAATATACCTATTGAGATCTAGAAGATTCATTATTCAAACAAAAACTGAGTTGAATATTAAGTCAAGGTAATTCAATATTTCATACACATATGGGGTCATCTGATAAGTTTTCATAATCACCAACAAGATAACAAATACTTCATTCAAACTATTTTTATTTTTCCATGTAGTCCCCTATATGCTAATACACTTGGTCCATTAATGCTCCAATGCTTTTATTCTATCTTGAAAATTACATTCTTCCAGGACTGTAAAATGTGTCAACTCTATTAGTTCCTCTTTAAAGAGTTCTGTCCACTGCGGAAACTTTTCTGCTTAGGGAGAAGAGGAAGTGGTGGAACCATATCAGAAGAATAAAGTGGAATGGCAACAATTTGTATCTCAGCTCTTGTATTTTTGCCATTGCAATGACACATGTGTGTGGGTAAGCATTGTCATTGTCCTAGCTAAATCTGGAATTTGTTTGCACATGTTTTGCTGTACTTCAAGAAATTAGAGTGGTATTTTCCTATAATTGTTTGACGAGTACAAAGATCTATTAACAAAATCCCTTTCACTTCCAGAAAATTGATGCCATAAACTTTCTGGTTGATTATATTGCCTTTGTCATTTAATCTGGTATGTCATATCAGACGATGAATTAAGTTGTGAAATGATGTTCAAATGAGCTCATGGTCCATGGAGCATAAAGTTATTTGACATTCTCAGGATAAGGTCCCCCCCACCCCTAACCCAGGTTGCTTTCTTTGGTGGTGGAGAATCAGATTTCCACTTCTTTGTTCTTTTGTTTTGTTTCTGATGTATATAGTAGTGGACCCATGTTTCATCTTTGGTCAAGAAGTGGTGCAAAAATATTGTGTGAATGTTTCTGAAAAGGACCAAACATCGTTCAGTTGCACTCTGATGCATTTTTGAACTTGGTTAACAGTTGCAGCACCTATCTCGCAGCACCTTATTTTTTCATATCCAATTCCTCAGTCAAAATGTGATATGCCCTTTCACAGGATATCCCCATAGCTTCAGCAATTTCTTGTACTTTCAGTCACCAATCCTCCAATTTACAGCATTTTGTACATTTTTGTAATAATTTCTGGAGTATCTTGGCCTTACACTCTATTGACCATCATCTAAGCTCTCAGACAAATTTAAACACCTGGTTCACTTAGCAACAGTTGAATATGAAAGAGCAGAATTTAATTTTCTTTCTACTTTTCTTTACAAAGTAATTTATAATTGCTCAGTTTTTTATATTTCAAAATTTACTACACAGGAACTACAATAATGAAGCATCTATCTGTACCTCAGCTCTCTACCCAGAGCACTGAAAGTCATAATTATTGAATCAGAACTGGATTGCATTAACAATGACCATTGTTGGTAATTCCAAGAGCTTATTAAATGGCCTTCGTATGATAGCATGAAAAATAATTTGTTATAAATAAATAAGCAATTTTGTATTTTATACCTAAACATTGTTTTGGTAGCAAATTTCCTTTCTTTGACTCTCTTATTACCTTATAGTTAGTTATTAATTAATAACATAGAATTTTATTGATTAATTAACTTGGGTCATCATTGTCTGTGACATTAAAGTTATAGACTATTAAGTCTCTACACATAATATACTTGTATGTTGAGCTTATTAAAAGTGTAGCCTTAATTAGGGACAAATTATTAACATTGTGCTAAATTTGGTCTGTATTATATAACAGTAAAAGATAGCTTTTTATGTTATGTTTTAATTCTGTATTTAAAGGATAAATGAAAAGAGTTATAAGTGATGGGTCAGTGCTTTATGCAAGAGTTTCAGTTTAGGAGATTATACTAAGTATAGAGACCAATTGTAATTCAAATACAGAATGAATAAATCAATTCTTACTACATTGTATGATAGAGTAGAACCTAATCAATATTTCCTTAAGTGTATTTGCCACAACCCAGCACTTTTGTTTTGTATAAATATTAATTATTTTGGCCTTAAAGCTTTACAATGACTTAGGATTTATATTGGCATATCAAAAAGTGAATCGCCCTATAGAAAAATCAAGTGAATGCTATCTGCTAATTTTCATGATACACTTCAGTTAAACTGAAAGAGGATTTCCATTTAAGAAATGATTTGTGAATTGGTTTGTGAATTTTCACTGGTGGGTGACGAGTGTCAGTTTAAATTCTTTTAAATAATTAAAAATTCCCAGCAAATATTGTTGGTAATTAAATAGAATAATTGACTGGAAAACTTGTTATACCACTTCCATTACACAGTAACTAATGTAATGGAATAATGGCCGCTTTTGAAAACTGTGGTACAACCCTCTAGTGTGAATCTTTTCACTCTCTGCAAGGGAAATGTATCTCATGCCACACATCTATGTTTTCACTGCAGATCTCTGAAAAGCAGAAGAAAGTAATTGTAAATTTCTTTGATACATTTACTGAGATCTCTCTCAAGTTTAAAAGATGAAATACAGGAAAGAAGTGAAATAAGTGCAAACATTTTCAGTTAGGAAAGATTTCATCCAGTCTAAATATCTTCAATGTTTAAAGATGTGCTTATGGACAAAAGCTTTTAGTATTTTTGGAAAGGTAATATGCCTCCTTTGTGTTTTCCTTTTTGCTGTCTGCTCATGTTTATGATAAAAGGGCCCTAGCAGCAGGGAATGCAAGTATGAACTGAAGTTAATATGATTTGATATGATAGGATGAAACATGAAGTTAAGAAATGGTAATTATTTTTATTATCAATGCCACTGCTTCATGCTGATCAGTTAAAATTAGTTACACGCCACCCAATATAACATAATGATAAGGAAGATTAACACTGCCAAACTCTTATATTACACCACATTAAGTCAAGCCAATATAAGTCAATCCTAAATACCATGTGTTAGATTTTCACATTGTACTGCCTTAAATTAAGTCACTTTAAGTCAAGTTCATTGTAATTCTGCCTTAACAGTTTAACTAGAACAAAACAAAACTAAATAGAATATAGTATTACATTCAGTTTTAATTAGGTAGCTAATGCAAATTTGCACTTATTTCCTTTCCACCTTAGTGTATTACTGTCACATAAATAAAACTGAAAATATATTTTAAGAGAATTATTCACAAAACGATAGATAATTTCAGATAGTAATTTAATAGTGCATAGTCAGACTCTTTGGCTTACACTTCCACTATTAAAATTTCAATTCTAAGCAACCTTTTTTGAATTAAAATAAAAGAAAACAGCATTGATTCTATGTTAACTAAAATGTGCTTTTCCAGAATTCATGAGTATCCGAATGAAGATTTTTTTGTCTGTTTTTTTAACATTCAATTCTTGGTGTAGATGGCAACACAGTGATGTATGAAATGAAATGATAATCAAGAAGGAAATTTTTAGGGAAGGAAACATTCTAGGGCTAATTTTAGGGTACTTTTCCAACATTTGCCAGTTATGAGGACTAAGAAAATTTTCAGAAAGCCTCAGTAAGGGAGGAGGTTCTTGGCAGGATTTGAATTGTATATCTCCCCATTTGCAAGTCCATGCTTCAACAACCTTGGCTACCAATGTTGATAGAATGAAGATAGACATGCTTTAGTTATTGTCTATGCTAGCTGCAGTGAAGCAATAATCATCTCTGTGATCATAAAGAGTTCCTCTGCTTAGTAAAGAAACTATTTGTCCACATTATCATTGCTGAGTAACATCAGAGTTGAATTCATTACATGTATGCAGAATTGACATGCAGGGACTATTTTTTCTATAGGTGTGTCAGTATCAGACAGCTACTTCTAACTGAAAGCAGCGATTAGATGTGATATGTATGAACTGAGCAGTTGGGTGGAAGAATGAGTTAAACCTAAAAGCAAAGCTTTAAGAAAAATGAGTTTGAAGTTTTTATGTGTTGTACATAATTTCCTGCAGTCATAATTATTCTAATATGGTTTCGCACAATTGTTTATGAAGATTTTGGCATTTACTAGAGTTTATGTAAATTAATAGGTGCCTACACAATCTTTTCCATGAGTTTAAACTTAGTTCATATTTTTTTTTCTTGCATCATTATATCTAATTTGAGAATAAACAAAAATCAATGACAGGCTTCTTCAGCTACTTTTTATTCAATAAAATTAGATTAAAAGGATTAAATTATAGATTTGGCTTCTGAAAAGTGAAAGTAAAAATGTATGTTTGCACAGAAAAAAGATGCATCGCTTACACAAAATCAACAGAAAATGTTATTTAATTAAGTCAATAATACCTCTTTAGCACACTTTCATCTAACCACATGGATTCTCATCTTCACTACCTAGTTCAACATATCTTCAAAATGTGTTAATATGAAGTGAATTTTACAACAGTGTTTGTAAGTAAATATTCCTTGTCCTTTATTGATTTGATTACGTGAGTAAAATCATAAACTTAGGTTCTCATCTTTGATCATAAGTGATTGGCTCAAATATAAATGATTATACAGTTCTGAAAGCCAGAGCAGGCTCCAGGAGTTTTACTACCCTTTGTGATAATTGCAAATACAACCCCCCACCCCCTCACACTTTCAGACATAGATAACCTAACTTTTAGCCACAATGTCACATGCAAAATGAAAACACATTTGATGGCCAACTGCACTGGTTAAGTACTCTGCTTTTCTGGTGTCACTTCATTTACTGCTCAGCTTGTGAGATGTTACAATTTTGCTAAAGTAAATCTTTTGTTGATTTTCTGACATAGCCCTTTACTTCTGCCCAGATTAATTCTATGGGGCTGAAGTGACAATGATGTGAGCCCAATTTGGTAGTTTGATGGCCTTGTTCTTTAGTTTTCATTTATGAGAAACAGAACTTAAAAAATTCTCCTTTTTCATTGCAATGTTACATACCACATTATTTTGAATGAGCCACTCTAGTGTTACTGTTAGCATACATTTCTCTGTTTGGACTGTGCCATATAGATACTATCTGAATAAACTCCCCATCCTTGGAATTACTTGAAATCACTATAGCCATCACACATACATAGTATTTTATTATTAAAATGTGGGGAATACACATCAATGACACTTATGTGTTTATAATCATAACTTTCCACTTTTGTCACTTCTGTGTCACTCTGTTTCTCAAGCACAATGGACATAATATGAAAATGGCACACTCCCTCCCAAGGTATCATGGGAACATTGCTTGTTCTGTCCTTGTCTCTTTGCATCTTGCCAATATTCACAATCTGAACATAGGAGACAAAGCTGCATCATGTAGCCAAGCGTAGAGGGCCCAAGCTACAAAGTTTAGCCAAGGGGTTGAGGACACTAAGCTGCAAAGCATAGCCAAGGGATTGATGGTCCTAATCCACAAAGTGTAGCCTAGGGATCTGAGAAGCTAAACCACAACAAACCATGGCATTGCTGAGAGTTACCACAAATGGTGGATTTTCGTTTAGCGATATTTTCATAGGTTGGCGACATTATTTACCACTTTTTTGGAGCACTTAGCATAAGATGTAGTTGAAAAAGAGATTACTTTGGTATATTTAAATGAGGTTGCAAAGCAGGACCATGTGGACAATATGACTTTGTCAGAACAATATTTTCTGCTTCATACATTCCTCATGCACAGTATAATAATTATTGATTTGTAAGTATTTTGCAAGTAAAGCATCGATTCCTAGGATCAGGAGTTAAACCTGCTATCCATAAAACAACAACATATGTTGAAGAGTAACTGACTGTTAAACTACTTTATTGGACCTAGGAAAATAAACTCTTTTAACATATGAAATGTTAAATGATAATAAGTGGTTCCAGCATCAAATGTAACATCTGCCATGAAAGGCCAAGTTTGATTCATAACAAAAAGGTAACAAAATTAAAAGAAGACTAAATTAGCCATCTGAAATAGAAAGTTTTATGCCTGATAACAAACTTATCCATTAAAATTTTCATTAGTATGCAGTGAAGTAGCCAGAGCCCTTGAAGCCATTATTACTGACTGCAGATTTATGCAATGTCTCATTCCTAGATCCTGAAATAGGACCTGGCACTGGTGGAAGTTGATGGATGCATATTTTTCCAGGGAGATATTTTATGCCTGAGACCTAAGAAGGTGGAATATCTCAGGTTAAGCCACTCACTAAAGATTGAAAGAAAAGGGAATCAAAGTGCAGAATGACTAATACTGAATCCATCTAACAAAATGCCCAAAAAGTTTGTGCTAGCTGCCATCAGTCCTAAGGTCCTACCTATCCACTTCAACAAATGTACATATCTGTGAGTATTTTAGCCTGTCTTGATATTTTTTTTTTTTTATCCAAAATAAATATTAAGTAAGTCTGCCTATATAGATGACAATAACACGGCATCTATCAGAGATATTGAAATACTGGATGCTACTAACAGAGTGTGACCTATTTACGGATAGCTTAGATTGCTTTTTTAATACTGACAGAACACCTCAGCATTCCAGTGTAACAGATTTCAAACCTCCCCACTCTTATATGTTACCAACATGCTTAATATTGTACTTTGCTGTGTCAAAGGTATCATGTTTTGAGATTATTATAGTTGATTTTAGAAAGTTTTTCTTTCTGACTTTTTAGGTCCTTGGACTGAAATAACTAGTGTGCCTTTTTATGACCAGAAAATTGTTTAAGAAATTTTTGTTTTTCCCTGATCCAGAATTATAATCATTCATCCTTATGTCATCTTGTAACAATAACAGCTTGATGAACTATATAATTCCACTGTGAACAAGTTGCTCCTTAATGATGAGCTAGCAAGCCACATATATAGCAGAAGTGATGCCACAACACTGTGCAACATGTCCAGCTCATTCTTTTATAGAGTGGCATAAAATATATCTACCCATTTTCCTGAAAAATAGAGCTACTAAGCAAAAATGACCTCATTTGCATTTACACATTCTTGAAGATGGTGTCGCCCTCCGTGGTGTAATGGTTACCATGCTAACTTCAAATATCCAAGGTCGCGGGTTCAAACCCAGAGGAGGAGGATGGATTTTTTCGGGTGTAAAAATCCTTAGCATGGCTTCCTTCAGAAGGGAAGTAAAGCCGTGGGTCCTGTGTTGTAGATTTATCATACGTAAAAGAATCTCAAGCCTGATAGAGAGGCTTCTGAGCAAAATTAAGTAGTCTGTAACGTCCAGTATAGAATGGGATGCTGAGAACCACAGCAGCTAAAGGGTGTCCATAAATAAAACGCCATTTCCATTTTTTTTTTTAAGATGGTGCAGAAATAACTCTATAGTATATTGCATAATTTTCCATGAAATGGAATTGGTTTCATTGTGGATGGCATCTTTCAACTTCTCAATGTGTGCAAACAAAGTGAAAACACTTTTTTCCTTCAAGTATCCCCATAGAATGTAGTTTAGATGTTAATCCGGAGTACAGGACAACCAAGTCAAATCGCCAAAGCATGGCATCAGTAAAGTGAGGAATACTCAGAGAAAAACCCTGCTTTGAAGTGCAGTGTTGGCGGAGCACTAACCTGCTCAAATCAAATGTTCAATTCTTCCCCATTATCTAAACCCACTCAAAATTTATGTAACAGATCGATGCCAGTCCTCACTGTTTCGTTGCATTGCTCACTGCATTTCAGTTATAGAACCTGTAACAATGAAGTCTTCCAAGGGGAATTGATTAAAGACATTGTAACCATGTAACCATATCTAATTCATGCATATGCGCACTTCAAGTTCAGCAGGAATACCAACCAAAATTGATAGATACATTACTACCACCCTGTATGTGAAAACCATCATTGATTTTTTTTTTTTTATTCAGTACCATTTTTTTTCAGTTTTATAAGACTGTAATAGCAAATGTAGGTAGTACATTTAACACTAAAGGACCATCACTCATAAACAGTTCAATGAAATAAGTTTCTCAAATCCTGTTACTTCTCACCTTTTAATTTCTTTGAACATCAGCTAATTATTTGTATAACTAAAGGTTTAAAAAGTACCTAAGTCATGATACATAGATAGTTTAAACCAGACTATATTGTTCTTTCACTCAACTTCTCAAGTTGTTACCAAGTCCATTAAAAGAGTACAAAAATGTCATTACATTTATAAAATAGACTTACAAGTGCTGTCCTGACAATAATACAATAACGTTAATTTGGCAAAACCATGATTATGTCAGAAATATTTAACACTGTCATTGATACTATGTAGCAAAAATTGTATGTATAGCTACAATGCAATTAAGAGTTCTATGTTTGTTACTAATAGAATTAAGAACAGTAAGTAATAAAGGTCCATTAAATGTGATGTAATTAGAGAAGTAAGGATGCAATTGCATGTGATAACACTCTTTGGTGCAGGTAGCACTAAAAAGAGTAGTGAAGAAGTATTAATGTTTAGTATTACCTAACAATTAAATCTAGATAAACTTTTATTTAATATGTTTTTGATTTCTACTAAACAGTGTTATAATGAGAAAATGCATTTGTGAATGTTATGCTTTTTAAGTTTTGAATATAAAACCCTTGCTTACCTTTACAAAAGTACAATTCTGTAAATACCCTCTGTAGTGTTACTGAAATGTTACATGTAAGGTACAATAAAAACAAATTGAAAGAAAGCTAGTGTGTGTGTATTTTAATTGTAGAAACTGGAAGTAGTGATCATCTACAAGTTACCCCTTCCTTTGATAATAGAAACATTATTTCTACATGTAACAGGGCATGGTGATAAATAACATTTTTAAAAAAAACAGAAAATTATATTAAATTTGCAATATTAGCTTGAAAGAGAAGTTCAACACTATTTCACTTCATAAAAGTATCCCAGAATACCAATAATATGATCTATGGTTAGTGAATATTTGTTTTGTATTTCTGCTACTGCTGTTAATTAAGAAAGTGTACACTTATTTTAAAACCCCAGCAGAAAATACTTGAGTAGTGATGATGTGATTACACATATTAGAAATAGACATGACCTACTCTACCTGCTTTATTAAATGTAACTACAATGGTACTCAAGATATTTTGACCAACCTCTACTCATGCTGTATTGAGCACCAAGCTACAATATACAGTTGCAGAAGTTTCCATTATAAACATCTGCAAAAAAACTTTTCTAATTAACAGGATGAAATCCTTTTACTCCTTTAAATGTTTAATTTAAGACTTAAAGGAACAGACCTGGACAAAACCCATTCCCTCACCTTCTTTTGGTGCAGCTGCTAGTAATCACACACTAATCTTGTTATTAACAGAAAGCAGACCCTTTAATTACTTCTTCAATTTGAAGACTTGAAGGAATTAATCTGGAAAAAATCACCTGATATACTAAAGAGAGGGGCTGCTTACCAGTAAACACTGGTCAGCTTGGTAAACTAGACCTGCACTGATATTTCTTCCTTTCAATATATATATAAGATCCCCTCTTTAACCTTTCTTATCCAGTCTTGCTTGTCTCAAATCTTCAATAGTATTAGAGTATTCAAGGCTTAAGAGGATCATTTCCTTTTCTTTCCTGTCCATATTTCCCTCTACTGTAACTGCCAATTTTGGTATCCAATTTTAAATTGTTATAACTAAGCTTGAACAACAGGCTATGATGTCTCAACAAACATTTGCACAGGATTGACATAGCAGAATCTCCTCTTTGCTCTTTCTGTGAACTTAAACAAGGTAGAGAGAAACCATCTAATTCAATGCCACAGCTAGTCATCAACCAACCAACCAATCAGTCACTTCTTTGTGTTGCAGAAAGATTAGCAAAAATGTGCCGAGTTATTATTTCAAATCAAGGTTTGTATTTCCAATCTGGATGGGGAGAAGCACAATAGTAATTTAACTAGCCCTGGCTCAGTCAATTGTAATTCTTATAAATTAATGTGCATTAATTTGGTAATTGCTAGTGTCTATGGATGCAGGTTTTATAACTGAGTCAATCTTTTTATTTTTGAATGGCAAAAGCTCTTTTTGGTCCATTTCTGTAGCCCCCTGTAACTACTATAGGCTTATGATAACTAACCTGACAGGGAGTGGTACACAGTGAAGCAAAATGATAACTTTAGAAATTAACAATTGAGTCGAACTTAACATTTTTAAAACTTCACTTGTTTTTACTTACATAGTAATACATATGTTTTGCAGAACTTGTCTACATTCTCAACCACTTTCGACTGCCAGACTCATTTGTATCGATGCCTCCGGAATCTTGAGGATCACCCACTGCTCATCGGATGAACTTATGGGGGTGGGTTGAATTCAGCGGGAATTTCAACGTTCATCAATGTTGACTAATACTTTTTCATAAAAATCTTTCCCCAAGTATCAAGTTCAGTTTGTCTTGTCACATGTTTTAGAAGATAGAAGTTCTCTTTGATATTGTGGTTAAAACTTCCAAAAGTTGGTAGAAATATCATCAATGACATCGCTGATGAAGTGTGTGTGTGTATACTATACCTCTAGTTGCAGAAGACCATATTGAATGTGATACCTTCCTAATGAGGCAAGTTTGCTACTGTCCATCTAGCAGCAGAATCCACTTATGGTGATGCCATCTTGATGAGGTGACTTGAGTACTATCCCTCTAGCAGCAGATGTTCATAATAATAATTAATAGTTTAGAGTAGGTTTCAAATCTATGATGCAATATAAATCATACATATATGTTGCTCTTATCTTGACACCAGAACAATAATAACTCTGAACTACAGACACAAGGTGTGCTGTGTTCATATTCAACTTGCCAATAAAGAGAAAATTAGTTATTCATTACTGTACTGGGAGGAAGCATGGACAGGCTGTTGTATTATACCTATACAATCACATCCAGAGTGCTATGGTTTGTTTTCTCACTGCTCTTTCTAAGTAAAGTTTGCTGTGCTAGATTTTTCTTCTGCCAATGATCACCATTTGTTCTTATTAAAGAGTGCTAAGGCTTCCATTTGGCTCACTGCCAACTGATATAATTCATACTTTATTGGCTTGGATGAAAAGGAACACCCAGTATATCAGAACAGATAATGCATACTAAATGCAGTAAAATACTTTGCTTTGACTACACTTAAGTATCAGATGATCCAAATAAGCTATTCTTTTATTTGTTTGTTACAACATTATCAATTGTCAGTTCATATCAGTGCCACCTGTATACCAGAACTTCGTCCCTTAGGAGTTTTTTTAACATGCCAGACAGGGAGCTTGTGCTTTTAAGCACACTTAAAACCATCAGTCTGGGCTGAGTTTAAACCCATTATCTTGAGCTCAAAAGGCCAGCACCTAACCAACTGAGTTATTCAGACCAAAAGGCTGTTCTTTGCACTTTTATGTTCACTGCATACTTACCTAAGTAGAAAATATATCACTGATATTCAAAGAGACATTGAAGATATTACGTTAAAGTTCACTGAGGTAGCGCTTGCTCTCTGCATGTGTTTACTTTAGATTATGGTTTTGCCCTTCTGTATTTATACTTACAAAGAAATAAGACCTAAACATGAAAAGAAAGTGGTTTTGCAGTGATAAGTGTCACATGAATGCACTTTGAGCTAGGTCATTCAGGCAAACAGATAGCATGTACTCCAAAATGAACATACAGATATGGTTAAAATTTATGGAAAGATGTACTGAAATGAGGCTAAACTAACTTTGAAATAAATTAATGGCTTACATGGGCCACCTGGTATGCAAGATTTAAATGATTGTTTATATTTAAAAGTGTTTAAATTGCTGATCACAAACTGTGCTACCAATGGCAATAGTATGTTGTTTAAAAGTACCTAAATGAAGTAGCTAAACATGTTACTAATAGGCTTGCAGTCTCAGAAAGGCTTACTAATTCTAATCAATTATGTTTTATAAAAATATTCTGTGACCTAAATTTCCTTCACATGTTTACCTTTCATTATTTATGCTGCTTATATAGTTATTCCTAAATTATTTACAAATGCTTTAAAATGTATCTGAAACTACTGCTGCTTAACAATAATTGCTTCAAATAACATGGGAGAAAATGGAAAGGTAAAGGGTAAGGTGGTTTCTTTGATGGAATTTCATCTAATGCGATGATGGCTATATAAACACTTCAATATCATATAACCCAGTAGTAGGAGGTTATGAATATGTATTATATATAACAAAATAATTTATTTTGGATCCAAGAGCTACCTGATACTGACTTACTGAAAATATGCCTGATATATCAAGAAGAAAATTTGGGTGTTTTGCCTGAAAAAAATCGGTGAACAGTTTATTATTAATGGTTTAGAATATTTTTGGGCTAATATTGGATATTTTGGAAGAGGCTTTTGGAAGGAATTGTGATCCAGAATAGAAGATATGGATAGTAAAATTTTATGTTCTCAAATGAGAGAGAAGGGATAGCCTGGATTAGATTACGCATTTGGAAATTAAGGGGAATGAGGGGAGAGGTTATCCCGGGAGTGTGTCCAATTTGTGGGGAGAAGGAAGATGAAGTTCACATTATTTTTCAGTGCAGGGATACAAATAACTGGAGGGAAAATTTAATAAGCAGGAAATGGCTATTGAGGAATAACCAAATTGCTATTATAAAGATTTCTGAGCATCATTAACAGATAACTAAATTAGGGAAGTTTTTATGAAAGGTATGGGATGAAATGGAAATGGTCAGTTGAAAAACATGGAAACTAGATTAATGAGGAGGATAAGGAATATTTAGTAATACCTTGAAACATTGTATATTTAATATTCATGGCCTGGCCAACTAACTAGGGTTAAGGTGTCCTTACTAGGGTTAAGATCAGACCATAATCATCTATACACTTAGCACTATAAATAAATAAAAAGTATAACAAAATAATGGTTTAAGTTCTCTTAAGCACTTCTGTAAATCTGACCTGTACAAATAACTGTTTTACAGGTTTATAATCTCATTGACTAAATAGTTTTGTTTCACATAAATAAAAATTTTGATTTCACAAATGTAATCCATTAGTGGTGATTTTAAATAAAATTGTGGGTTTAAGTTGCAAAACAGACATTTAATTCACTGACTGTGGGA
This sequence comes from Hymenopus coronatus, assembly GCA_030762935.1. Taxonomy (NCBI): domain Eukaryota; kingdom Metazoa; phylum Arthropoda; class Insecta; order Mantodea; family Hymenopodidae; genus Hymenopus; species Hymenopus coronatus. The sequence continues at coordinate 48,247,079 of CM060895.1, forward strand.
TGGTTAATGGCTAATAAATAAAACATGTATGTAGTAATTATATTTTATTTTATATAAAAAATAAATAGCACAGATGTTTATACATGATATTCATTTTGGTTACAGCATGTGGTAAAGGGATGAGTTTGCTTTTACATTTTTTATGTACAATTCTATGAATTTTCCTTACAGCTGTCATGTGAACTGTCACATGAAAGGCACAAAAGAGTAATTCTAAAGCAAACTATAATGCTTCTAATTACAGAAATTGGAAGAAATAACTACTAGAACAATCCTTCCCTTTGTAACCCACTTTAGATTTATATCATGTTATAATCAGAGTTTTAACCTGAAAAAAAAACAATCACCACTGGTTCATTTCATACGTACACCAGTTCTTCCATAAAGGTGGATTATGGTTAAAACCTGAGAACAATGGATACAAAGTTGATGCCAACAGCTAACAAAAATATTTACATGCTTTTTATGGGCATTTTAAAGTTTATGTTAAATAAGTTTTATAGTTAGGAGCTTTAAAAATGGTTACAACCTAACAGAACTGAATAAAAGAAATTTCTTTTCACAGTGTATTTAAATGGGATGAAACAGAAGAAGATGCATAAATAAAAATGAATAGTTCCTGGATATTGATATGAATATATCTTTTGTTTGTATAAATAAATCCACGTTTTCAAGGTAAAGAATTTAAAAAGTGTGAAATAATTTGGTTATTTCAACTTAGAATGCAATAATGAACATTGAAATTTAAAACTTTAAAGAAATACAGTCAGGAAATTATTATACTACCTTTGGGTGTATTTAATTGGTGAAGTATAATAATAAAACTATGGTCCATCACAAGGTGAAAATCAAAATAAATATAAACCCATCAATTCAGCAGACAAAATTTTCAATTGTCTTCTCACTTACAGTATAACATATTGGATGTAAATGGACTATGTATGTTTGACACATATTAATAATGATAATGGAAGAATTTATATAAAAATTTAACATGAACAGATTCTTTAATATTCTTACTGTAGTTACGTTTTATAAACTTGTGTCAGTTCTAATTCAGAACTGAAAGATAACAGTAAAAATAGAAGAATATGCAACAACATTAGTAAGTTTATAAACATTTCTTTGGTCAACCAAAACCAGAAAAATTCAGTGTATAAATTAACTTAAAACACCTTCTTTCTTGCATGGGAATTAGTTAAAGAATTAGACTGCACTGAAATTAAAAGAATTAAAAGTGCAGAATCATTTATAACAGAAAAATGAACTTCTTGTCTCTTTATACATACAAGAAACATTTGCAGTATAAAATGGAGTGCAAAGTTGAGAGAGACAGATAAAATTAATGGCAATAATCAATCCTGGAAAGCAGTGTAAGGGTGCATAAGCAAATTACCACTGAACTTGATACCTAGTATAACCGTTTTAAAAGTTTATTGGGGACATGTACCTTTACCTTTCATGAACAAAGTATGGAAAATCATACAGGTTACATAGGAATCTCAAGATATCTTTGATCAAATTAGAAATTTAAAGCCAAGGAGAGAGTGGAGAACATTGAACTCCAGGTGAATTTGTGGGGAATCAAATTAGGCATTTAAAACCAACTTAAACTTCCTAAATACTTTATAAAATAATGATTGGTTTAATAAAAATGAGTTTCACACATGAGATGCTTGCTTTTAAAACAAAAATCTGTTAAAAAAATGAGCTGATCATGAAATTATCTTAAAATATGATTAAAGAAAATATAACTATATAATTGTGTTTGACTTCAAACACTTATTCACTATACACCTTTTTTCTTTTATACACTTTTTTAAACCTCCAAGATATCAAAAGTGAAAAAGAACTATATATGCCACCTAAAGCCCTGGAGAATATTTTTAATACTATAAATCAAAAAGCCCCATAAGAAAAATAAAATTTGTTGGTTCTAAACTCCTTAGGGTTGTACACAGAATACATACCAACTATAATACTGCATAAACGCGGCAAGCTGACTGAAAACATAAAATAACAGTGTTATACAAGATGTAAACTAAGCCTAGTTTTATTTACTGATGTTATTTTAAAGAGTTTGGTCAGATTTGAACCCACACTAGCCAACAGTAAATAATGTAGTACATTCCTTGCTAAAGTTAGACCGCCTAGATACCATTGAATGAACTCATTTATCTTGCCAAAATTGTTTATTTTACTGCTGGCGTACATGCAAGAAAGACTCAAACAGTTAAAATACAAATTAAATAACTCAGAAGTTTGAGACAAGTGAAGTTTTAATCAATGTGATAGTTGAAAATGAGTCGGATAGTAACCCTCACCTCACTTATATGTAATTATGTTCAAAACATATGTTTCAAGGCAATTGCCCTCTTCTTCAGTTGAAGTCCGACTGATGGCTGGAATTTGTGCTCTGTGGTCTATTACGGTGGAGCCATCTGGTGTTCTCAGTAGAAGTTCATAATCATGTGGCGGTATTTCAAAATTCATCAGTTGGTCTTTTTGTTGTGTAATGAGAATATTCTCTCAAACTGTAAGTTCTGCCGGGTTGTTTACAGGTTTTAGCAATTTTATGTCATTTTGTATTTCATGATGTGATGTCCAAAAATGGTATGCTACTGCCGATTTATCTGTTTGTTTCTGTTTGATGTGTCTGAAATGTTCCTTTAGCCTTGTTTCCAGTCTTCTTTTTGTTTGGCCAATGTAACATGATTTGCAGTCCTTGCAGTCAATTCTGTAGATGCCTGATCTCTGGTTTGTAGGTATGGGGTCTTTAATGTCTGTTTGCAATGCATTTTTTATGTTGAATTGGTTACTTGAAGCTAAACTTATATTGTATTTCTTGAAAATTTTTTTGAATTTACTATCTGCTGTTGGGTGATAGGTGAATTTTTTATATATAACTTTCGGTTTTTGTATGGACAAAGTGGTGATTTGTTTTAAGGTTAATTTCTCCTTATGTTTTTTAATTTTTTGGTCAATGATGTCTGGGTTAAAACCATTGGCTGAGGCTATATGTCTTAGTTGGAGGTATTCTGTGCTGTACTCTTCTGGGTCAAGTGGGATGCTGAGGAGTCTGTGTACTGAGCTGTTGGAGACTGCCTGTTTATGAGGTTCTGGGTTGAAACTACTCTGTTTTATGTAACTGTCTGTATGTGTGGTCTTCCTGTAGATGCCATAAGTGATCTTTTGTTCTTTCCGTGTTAGTTTTAAGGTCCAGGTATGGTAGCATTTTCAACTATCACATTAGTTAAAATACACTTTGCTATTTAACTGTACAAGCCTTTCTTACACATGCTTTAGCAGTAAGACAATCCTTTTCAGCAGGATAAGATGTCCTCCTTCACTGATAATGAGGCAGTCCATCTTTGGCAAAAAAGGACTAGCCTTTGTAGATAATTTATGCCAGATTGTAGGAAAACAAATCAAAACTGATTGGAGATTAATTTGGTGATCAGTAATCTTTGATTGGTGATCAATAAAATTTCTGTTGCAGAAAGGCCACATTGGAGAGTATTGTCTTGTCAGATTTCATCAGCAGACTTTTGCTGGTTAGGGCTTTATTCCTGCCTCTGGCCCAACGGAACTGGCTTGATTTCTGGTGTCAGCATGGGAATTTTCTTCCCTGCTGGAAGGACTGGGTATGTGTCCTTTCATCATCATATCCTGCAGAAGAGAAATGGCAATCCACTGTGGTATCATCCATTGCTTGAATGCCCAGGCTGGGTGTAGTCTCTATCACAATTCTGTCCTGACCTTCGGATTGAATACTTATTACCATCACCGTTATCATCATCATCATTAGTGGCTTATCAATCAAGAAAGTATTTGGGGATCAGAATGTCCAAAAATTAACCTATAATTGCATTAACTTTTGCTAAAACATGTCATGTAGAATTATTGTTCAAATAATAATAATTATTATAATTCTACTACCAGATTCTCATCACCCTTAAGCTGCAACTATAAACATTATCATTGCAATATATATTTTTTTGCATAAAAGATTGGTGCAAAACAGTACGTTATAAAATTACTTTCGCGTGAAAGAATATAGAAAAGGGCCTGTTTTTGTTGATAATTTTGATAATATGAACCTTTTCACAAGTGCTTTTATTTGGGGGATTTTGGAAATAGAAAATATGATAAACTAACCTAAAATTAAGAGTGAATAATGGACTGGGAACTTCTGTCTTATATTATATATATTTTTTTGTGAGAGGAGTTTCATTTAACAGCACAGAATAATATAATGATAAGTTAACCTATTGCTTTTGGTTGTACTACTGTCTAAACCCAAAATAATGGATTTTTCTAATGAAATCTTTGATAGTATGAAAATCTGGTATTTAAGACAAAGGCAAAGAGAGAGACAAGAATTGTTCTTCATATATAGTGATAGGGAATTTGAACAGAGATTTTGGTTAAGTAATGGCCTGTGTATTTTCTTAAGCGTTGAAGAAAGTTTGACTAGACCAACTAATCAGAACTTCCCATTTTCTGTAGCTAACCAGGTGCTTAACACACTGAAATTTTATGCTGTTGAAGCCTTCAGATATTGTAAGGTTTTCTTATTATTCTAGCTGTTTGTTGTGTGTTTGAAGTGTAACCCTGAATGAAATTGCTGGCACTTATAAGACGATTTATTTTCACCCATGTTAAACTTGCAATCAACAGGTTTTCCACTCAAGAAACTTTAAACAAGCAAAGCATCATCTGCTAGCTGTGGATCTAAAATGCACTGCTGCCAAATGCATTTTGGTAATCAGTTCATAAAACTCACTGATTGGTGATTAGCATTTGTGCAACACAACAAAAAATCAAATTGATCTAAGATTAACTGATTGCCAATGAGTAGGTGATTGATTTGTTTTCCTGCAATTGGACAATAGTGAGAAACTTCATAACAATGGTTAATTTGGCTATTGAAGCAAAAAGACAATTCTGTATAATTGAGAGCTTCAAAATTAATAAAAGTTCAAAATAATATTTTTTTTAAGAACACATAAAAACTGAGTAAGATGAAAGATGGTATTGGGGAGGAAATATAACTGGCATTATAAATATGAAATATTAATAAGTAAAGAGTGAAATGAACCAAGAGAAACTAACAATTAGATATAATCGTCTATGAAGATAGAATATCAGAAACAAAAGTTAACTGAAAGAGTTTATCATGCACAAGTTATGGGAAAGGTCTTTTGGAATTATGGGGAACCGAAGAAGTATGGATGAAGCTGATTTATCTATTCAGAAATTCTAGGAAAAAGTTAGTGGTTTTGCTATGAATGGCATTAAAGAAGTAAGGTGTATTACAAAGGTAGATATTTGAGCAAACTTTATATCCCAACTTAACATGAATACATCAGAAAACAAAACTTATAAGCAATGCTTGAAGTTACAGGAGAAAATGAAAACCAGAAATAATTGATAGCCAGGAAACATTTATTTCTAGAAAAAAATTAGATGGGAGGTGGTAAAGATGGCAATTTAGGCTTTGGAAAACAAGTAAGGCAAAGATATACAACACAAAACAAAATACATTTAAGCTGAGATCTTACAGAATTTTGAATAAGATTGGGGAGAGAAAACGATAGACTTATTTATTAATCATGTGAGAAAAACTTTGCCTTGGGAAGATCTAGAGTGGCTAACTTAAAAAATTCAGTGATGATATGAGAAATTAGTGGTGGTATATTCAATTGTTGGAGGGAAGGATAACAATGCACATTATACACTAAAAAGCAAAACTACAACAAAACCAAAGAGTGGTGGCAACAATGTGGCAGAGCATATGCGATCACATATCATTAAATAAGGGAGCCTCTAATTTCTTAATGTAAAAGAGGAGGGATATATAATTGGGTAAACTAAGAGAACATAGAGTTTTAAAGCACATATACATAATGATGTGAGAGAGAACAATTTTTATTATTATTTTTGGTTTATTTAATGGAACACCAGTATATCTAAAAACTAGTTGTAAATGGTAAACAAGGGTTTGCTCTGTTAGATATCCAAATCAGGAATAAGAAATTAAAATAAATTGTTAATATTATAATTTGTAAAGGGTGAGGATAGGAAAGTGATTGGTTATTTTATAATGTATTGTTATGGCTAATTTTGTGATTTCTGCTGATATAAAAAAAAATTATTCATTCATTGTTTAAACCTACTTCATATTTAATATGAACTTAAAAACATATTTACACTAAATGAAATTATATTTTAAATTTTGCAACACTTCTTTGAAAATGCTGCACAAACTCCGCTGCATGATGAGAATAAATTAAAAAGCATATGTACATAAAAACCATATATATGGATGTTGTTAAAATGATCCATGGACTCAGCATTTTCTAGTTGGTATTACTTATTTTGTCACAGTCGCTTATTAATGTCTTAATGTTATTATGTGGTCCATTTTCTGGAGTAATAGTTTGCCTTAGTTCTATTTGTTCAATTTGATTCCACTTTATAGGAGCTAAGAGGGAAAATATTTACACATATGCATCTTTCAAAAGCTTTAATGAAAAAATTAGCATTCCAACCCCCAAATTTATGAATACTAAGCACAACAATTCTCTATCTGGCTTGTAACAGCATTATCCAGTAATAATATATTTAAATATTTCACACTTTTCCTGAAAACATTATTTTTCCAGTTGGCAATGAATAGTGAAGTCATTTGTTTTATAAACAATGTAAAAAGCATGTCCTTCCCAGTATTAATTTTTACAGCTTTCTTAGGCCATTCACTCAGTATGTTTCCAAAAACAACATGAGATGAGATTTAATTTTCTGTTATTTTCTAAATTTTGTGATAATCTGCAAAAATCCATTAGATGTTAGATAGTGTTTCATTTTTATACATAGGTTGTACTTTTTACTTTCTCTACAAGTACTATGAATATAGTGTATAGAGAAGGTATTGTATTCCACCCAAAAATTTGATGTCAAAATTTCATTGAAAATATGTTTTGAAGTCCCCTGAGTCCAAAAAAAGCATTTTTAGAAAAATATTTGTATATGTGCAGATCAAAAACGAAAAGACCAAAATACCAAACTTGGTATTTATCTCTAGCATTTTGATAAGCAGAGTAATAATTTTCCAAGCTACGCATTTAAATCACATTGTTGTAGAATACCATAAAGGCTGTTTTACAATTGGCCCTGACCAGTTAACCTTCAAGATAAAAAAAGATGAGTGACATGTACTAGCAAACCAAAAACACATCATTGATATAAATCAATCATCAAGGTTAAAGTATAAAATATGAGGTGCGTCCATAAAGTAAGTTTCCATTTGTCCCACAGCTAGTAAACCAAATTTGCACAAAGCAATTATGTGTACATTATAAAGAGTAATGACATGGCATATGCATTAGCATAACTTCTTGAGGTCTCACAGTAGTTTCACAGCAGCAATTGAAAATGGAAGCTTTTATTTCAACTCCCTTCGCGTGTGAATTGCAGTCAGTGATAAAGATTTTTAATGCACATAACATAGGGCCAATTGGAATTCATCAGCAGCTGTGCTAGGTTTATGAGCCTGACATCATAAGCTCATTGGACAAGAGTTCCTACCAACGTTTGGCTGGGAATTGTTTGAGCATCCACCTTACAGCCTGGATTCACTCCCTGTGATTTCCAGCTGTTCCAAAACCTCAAGAAATTCCTGACTGATAGAGAGGCAGAGATGGTAGTCATATAGTGGTTTCAACCCCAGGTGGTAGATTCCTATGACACAGGGATACAAATTGGTCCTACGACATGAGAAATATCTAAATTCTTATAGTGAATCTGTGAAAATATGTATCTGTTCCAATAAATCTTTCAATTACCTCTGTTTGGTTTCTGTCCACTTCATGGGTGTACCCTGTAAATTACAAAAATATTAAAATGGAAAATAAATGTATCACATAGCAGTAACAGTTTTAGAAGTTTGGAGTAAATGCTGTTTAGGAATGAAACCAAGTTTTTCCTTTTGAATGATCAACATCAACACAGGAAATATTGTATTTTAGAATCAATATTAGCAAACTGCCCAGTTGCAGTTAGCTGCTATTAGTTTTTCTGGAATAAGGACTTTGAGATCATGGAATTGCAGGATGTTCTTTGAGTATACTTGTTCATTGTGATACTGGGTAGATAGCCATAGATGGAATCATTTAATGTCTCCTGTTTTAAGGAATTCCTATTGTAATGAACATTTTCAAAATTTGCAGCAAAAACTCCATAAGCACAATGTTTAGTAAACCACAGGACAGGGGCTGAGGACTGAGGCCACACTTGCCATTTCCCTTGGAAGGCTCGTTACCATGTTTCAGGCTAAGATTTATACCATCTTAGCCTGAATCATGCATATTTTACACTTGCCAGGCAGACATTCATATTTACTCAGATAGTAAGGCAGCTTTGAAAGCCCTTACGGAGATCAAAACAACATCCAGATTGGTGTGGGAGTGCCAAAGGATGTTGGATAAACTCTGTGCTTGTGAACAGGTTACCCTTGTTTGGGTTCCCAGGTATACGGGTATCAAAGGTAATGAGATAACGGACAGGCTAGCTAAGCAGAGAGCAGTTCCTGAATTTGGTGCACCCAAGCACTTTTGAGGCATATCTCCTAGAAGTGTAAGTAAGTGTAGTAAGAGGCTCAGAAGTGTTATGAGCTATTTCACTGGACACAACACTCTGAGATGACACTTACGCATAATGGATTTCACTGAGGACCTGCTATGCAGGTGGAATGGACTTTGAGACCTCTCAGCTTATTTTATGTGAATGCGAGGCACTTACTTTTCACAGGTATGTAACCCTGGGCTCTTTCTTTTTGGAGTCTGGGGATATAAGAGATATCAGGGACTTGTCTGATTTATTGGGACCATTGAACTTGATTGAAGCTCAGCTTAAGAGGAACATGCTCCAAGAGCATACTTACAGGCCTTGAGAGAGGCCACTCAGGTGTTATCATCAAACCTGCTAATAACAAACCTTTCTTTAATGAAAAGTTCACTTTTAAGAAATATAATGGATGTTAAAGAAGAGCATATCTTGGTCTTTGTGCAGATATATCAATTCAGTTGTATGTGCTAGATTGTATCCAATAAATGGTTCAGTAGAAGCACAAAACTGACATTCTTTAGAAGTATCACTTCTTGATCAGTTTTGGCCCAGCTTGTCTAGTTTGCTCCAAAACATGATGGCCCTCAAATGGGATCACTCCTCCCTACCACATGGCAATAACCATTAGCAAACAAAAGACGAATCTGTACTAGGGGCGAGAGGTAAAGTAGTAAAATCTGTTTCTTGGAGACAATGCTTGCAAGTCGAGAATCGTGCCTCAGTTAAGTAAATGGTGAGTTATTTATGGATGCTCTTTAACTACTGTGGTTCTCAGGGTCCCATTCTAAATTGGGCGTGAAAGACCACTTAATTTTGCTCAAAGGCCACTCTATCTATCAGGATTTTTACACCCGAAAAAATCCATCATCTTATGATGAATTAGAAAATATATTAATGAAGTGGTTCAAGGGAAATAGAAGTGAAAACATACCATTTGATGAAGTATTTTATGGGAGAAATCATTAGAAATTTCCACCTTGCCAGAGTTGAATCAAATGGAAAAAGCAATATAACCTTTTGTTAAAAACTATGTGAGATGAAAGTGTCTGTGTATTTGAAGAAACTGTCAAATTTTGAAAAAGTGAAACATTACCTTGTGTACTTGAGGACTATGATCCTAAAGATGTTTTTACTGTCGATGAAACAGGTATTTTTTAATTTTCCTCCAAAGAAAACAATCTAAAATGAATATGTATAGAGCGCTATAATCTGCACCAAACAGGAGGATTATGAGATAATCCAATAGCAACTATCTTTGCCATGCAAGCAAGACAAACATCTCAGAGCATTTTTACAACTGGTTGAGAGATAAAAATTACCCATGTTCATGTGTCCATTTATTCTTATTTAGTACTGATCATCTCTTAGTTTTGCTTATAATATATCAACCACAAATGAGGAGGTGACACGCAAATGATAACATGTCCATTAAATACAGTTTTTCACAATCGACAAAAAACGTATCTCAACTATACATATGAATTAAAGCAACATATTGATAGTCAAACGCCTTTATTGTGTATCCAAAAAACAATTCACGTGTGTGAAATAAATCTAAACTGAAAATTTTCCTTTAAAAAGTACATTTAAATATGGACATGTTCTCGTTTGCATGATCCATTTTGACATGTTCGTCTTTGAATGAATTTCGAAAGGCAAATATCTTGTTGTTTCATAATGACTTGCACGTTATTGAGTAATACTTCTTATAGTATATCAGATTACCTATCTATAACATTTTAATATATCATATCATTAAAAAAAAAACTATAAACTCACTTTGGTAGCTTTGGCTTTGTTTGGAAATTTTAACAAATTTAATTACGTAAATTAAAGCATCATGACCAAATTGGAATGATATCAACAATGACATGGCTTATTATTAGAAAGGTTCTTGAACCAACACACACTTAAACAAACAAATCACAATCATCTTCTAAACAGTCACAAGAAATTTCATCTGCCTCTGTGTTGCATGATGTGGGAATAGAGTCAATGATGGATGCATACCATCTTACATCTTGGTGATTTCTCCGGTCTTCTCCAAAAATAGTTTTCAATAAACCATCAACATCTTTCTTCTTAGCGTCTGGGATTGGATGACTGAGGGGTATTTCAGGTATTGGTTGGCAGAAGAGTTTCTTCATGGTCCATCCGCGTTTCAGAAGAGATTTCCGCTCTGGTAGCTCTTGCTGGGATTTGTAGAATGCAGTTGCATCCGCATCAATATGAATGTTTTCCATATGACACTTTTTAATGAAAATTTGTTTCATTTCACTGATGTGATCTAAATTTCGTATGCCTTTAGATAGTGATTTCATGTCCATCACTGTCCAATCTTCACCATGATTTCTTACTTCACCCACTGACTGATAGACCTCAATATATTCCTTTTTTGTTACAACTGTTGACTTTTTTCTTAGAAGTTTCTCCACTCTACCGAAAACGCGGTCAGCAGGTAAGAAACTGTGTCCTCGAACTGGAAAAATGAGGTGTATTTCTTCAACAGGACCATCATGTATTCCAAGAAAATACATGAGTGTGTGAAGCACGACATTGTTCTTGTTTTGAGCTCAACCGTCACAGAAAAGTTTCAGTACAGTTTTTCTTTAAAATCGACGGCCTGCCAAATCTTCCGTCCACGTGTAAAATACAGGGTTCTCTGATTTCACACTGACAATGCACAAACTGTAAAAACTTATCTGCCTGGAGTAAAATGCTTCTTTGGCAGTGGCTGGACCTGTTGCAAATCAAAACAGAAAGCCATGTCTATTCATTGTGTTCTCGTGAAAGTTCATAGAAGGCATTTGCCCTTTTTTGTGGACGTTTTTCTGTGTGATAAGCTGTATCTTTTCATTTTTTGAAGCCATCTTCATTTGCTCATCAATTCTTGCGCAGAAACTGCAAATATCTGAAACAGGACTTCTAACTTAAATGTTATATTCATTCACGAATATTCTACGGAACATAGATGTAGACACTTTGTTGTCATTAGCCCCAGATCTGTTGTACAGCGCACTTATTTTCTTTATACTTAATTCACTGCGCAGATACAGCCGTTGTGATTTTTGTCGGTTGTAATGACTTTCAGTACAATGCAGATAGCCTGTAAATTGTATAACACTTTTCTTTTTGTCTGCAAATTTATGACTGGTGCGATTTCCACCGCAATATTCCTTTATTGCTTTTCCTTCTTTTATTTATTTTGTTTGCTATACTATTCAGCCGAGTAGATTTCATTAGAGTAATATGCATGAAAAATTTCTTGCACACTGGGTATACTATGTTTCCATTTTGTGCAAAAAGAGTGTAGTTAACATTAAATTTGCGAGGTTTACTTTCGCCTTCATTGTTTCGAGGTCGCTTTCTTTGAATATTTTTCAGCGACATCATCCGTGCAAGCATCCTTTCTTGAGCTGCTTTATCTTGAACTTTATAAATTAATTGCCTCAGGTGCACTGCATCGTGGGTGTAAGAGAACTGTTTATTTTGGTGTGTACATGCATATAAAGAATGAAAGCCTCTTGGTGCAACACACCGTTTCCCTTTATCCTTTTCACGTTGCGATTCATTCCTCTTCCTCTTTCTGCTACCCTTGCTTGCAGTTTTCACAAATACACGTTCTTCATCTATTTCACTCGCTAACTAAAAGGCTGACCTAATAATTGCTGCTACTAGATATTAGAATACAATATTACATGAGAACACAGAAGCGCGACAATAATCATACCAGCTGCTCTGTGCGGGAATGCCTGGCCTCGAATGGAACGGAAATCACGTGACTTAAACCACAGCCTCCTATTGGTTGTATGGACTAGTTCTTCTTTGCAGGAAATTTATACGTGGACATGTTCGAATTTGCTTTGAACCACGCATTTTCACAGATTTATATCACAGAATATATTCGGGTTTCCTTCAATAGCAAGATGTATATACATTCCGCTTATCCTCTAATTACCATTCCACAACGTAACTCAATTTTTTTAAATTTTGGACAAGTTCGTGTTTGCATGTCACCTCCTCAAATATCCCATGAATCCCCTTCCACGGATAGCCTCTATTTAAGAAATATCAAATTCCCCTGAAAGTTATAAGAATGGGGTTCTACTGTAGTTGTCTGTTTTTAAGCATTTACCTGTACCTCCCCCCAAAAAAGGGTTTAATCCCATAACTGGTATAGAAGATTGAATCACATTCCACTGGATGCGAGTCACAGATGTTACAAACTGATCCATCAGCACGATACTTTTATCTTTAATTTTTTCACCTTTCACAAAGATCTGGGCTCCAGGAATGTTAAGGAGTAGAGACAATTAAAGAACAGAATAAAAAGGTAAAAAGATGACTAAAGAGCCAGAAATTACACTCTTTTCTAACAAGTCAGTGGTATAAAAATAGTTCACGTAGCACACTTGCACTGACATATTCTTTTACAAAGATTTTGATTAGGTACTTTCGAACATGTGATATGAGCCATTTTCCAAGTTGTAAGGTATACCGCATGTGCAAGCAGACAATGACATGTTGACTAGCCCTATTGAAACTTGTATTGCAGACAATATGCACAGCGTTTGTAACAGCTGTAACCAAACAATTTCTGCAAAACATCCCCAGACATGAACACTAGAATTGCATAGTTGTAGTAGGCAACATGTGAAACCAATCACAAGCTGGTTAGTTCTGTAAAATCCTGAACATGCTTACTTGTGTGCAAACAAATAATGTGGCTTGATCAGAAAAATGTTATTCCTCAAACAAATCCTATTGCATACATACAATCATATAATGTAACAATAATGGTTTGTTTTTGGTAGAAGATCATGTAAAAGATTGATTCAGTGGTTCAGTTACTGCCTTAAAGTGTGTATTATCTCTAATAACATTAAGTATATTACAAACAGAAAAATTGACCTCTCCTTCAAATCGACAAATACGTGTTTGAGTGTCAAATGCTCAGAATTGATAATAAAGTCATTCTTCTTCTTGCTTCCCAGTATTTAGAGACTCGATCATCTTGATTTTTGAGAATTTCACATACAGTTAGGTGATCAATGTTCATTAAGTCATCTTTACCACATAAAAAGCACTGTGGAGAAGTCATTAATCCTAAGATGATGATGGATCCTTGGGATGATCAATTTGGAAACAAATGATATGGAGATAACCATAGCAAAAACCAGAAATCCTTAAGCAAGAAATTATAAAAGATATTACACAGTTTTACCCTATAATGGAACAATTAGATTTAGCTAAAATTTAGACTGGGGGTTGCTAAGTTAACTAAATAGTGTTTAGTGTACATATATAGTTATTGTAATTTAGGGATAACAAAGGCTGTTAGCTGCATTGTTTTAAATGAAACAAATGACAATCTGGCTGCACTGCATTCTTTGATTTGGTTACATGCACAATAGGAAAATAAACAATTATAAACCTTAAGCTAGGTTAAGAAAATGTTCTCTAGCAGCAAATTATGATAATACATATTAGATCACAAAATATCAAGCTATACTTGAAAAACTATGCCACTCACGTTGGACTTAGAAAATTTCTTGTGCCTCATGCTGGAAAGTTGGCCAATATTTTTTTTAAACCTAAATCTGAGGAAAATGCTAAGAGGAGAAAATATCAATAAATAAGGCTTACAGAGGTAACCACAATATTATCAGATTCCACTGGCATTAATTTCTGTTATATTATTTCAGAGCACTAGTACAAATATTTTGTTTAAGATTAAAATATTTAATAGATAAATAAATAATAGTAATAAAATATATACCTCAGTTTATTATTACAGTGAATAGAAACTATGAATATATATGAGTACCACTAATAAAAAAATATTGTTCCTAGATTTATAATGAGAAAAAAAAATTCAACTTCTGGTTCTTTAATTTGATTTCTGACAAACGGTAGCTCACTGTACAGTCCCAACTTCCAACAATGAAATAACTATATTCATCCAACTAAGCTAAAAAATCAGGAATCAAATATCTAATTTCCTTAGTGCCTAATGTAAACAATAACAGCGTCAACCAGGTAAAGCTGCTGGTAACATGTTTTTGAACTGTATCATTTTCCTTTGTGATTCATGGTAAAAAAATCCTTGCTAATATTGAAATACAATTAATCAAACACTTGTTTTGTTTTGGTCCATCCCAATCTAAATTTACATACTTCTTTTATTGAAGAGTATAGCAATTCATGTATATTACTGGCCTTCTAGCATCAAATAGAGAACTCAAATCTGTTGGTTGATATCGTTTCTATGGCCCGGAATTTCACGTATTTGCAAGCCTTTTCCAGGAAGCTTCATATATGTGCTTATATAAATTATTATTATTATTATTCTTTCACCTAAAAGTGTCTTTATGGTATGTATACCATATATGACACGGACCTAATCTCATCCTTTTTCTCCCTTCCAGTTGTTGCCAAATGATGCATTTTCTACATTTTAGAGCATTTTTCTACAAATCTATTTAAGTTATAACACTGAAATGTGGTGGTAGCTTCAATAGTTTGAAATTCAGTTAGGGCGAGTTATCCAGATAAGGTTCCCCTACTGAGGCTTTCCCTTATCCTGAGAAGACAAATGCACAGTAATTTTAAGCTCTATGGACTCTAGGTTCATATGAGCATCAATTCATCCATCGTCCAATATGACCTACCAGGTTAAAGGACAGAAAAGAAAAATCTGATCAAATAGGTGGCATCTACACCTCTTCCAACTGGTAATGTGCAAAGTAATATTTTTTATCATCTTCATCATCATTATTACTATTACTGCTTTGAAAACAGCATGATTCATTATTACTATTACTGCTTTGAAAACAGCATGATTATAGCTACATATATCAAAAAGATAATATAAAAGTATCAACAATACAAAACAGGTACCAATATTAAGTAAATAAATGGAGAAGTTAAGGATAGTAAAACTTGTCAACTGTTAACTAATAGAAAGGAGCCAGATATTTATTACCTCCACTTACTTTATATTTGTTTTTCTTTTCTTTTTAATTTTAGGAGTATCTGCTTCCACCCTCAGCTGGAGTTCAATTGGAAGCCAGAACTGTTGCAAATAGTAGAGATCTGCAAGGGCCAAAATTACTAGGTTGGGACGGATGTTGTTTCAAAAAAAGATTTGATTTACTGACTTGAAACTACTGGGTGATCAGTTTAGAGCAGAAGAGGTTTCACGGCTCTTAGGCAACCAGCAGTGCTGTTTCTATGCATGCTGAGCAGCTGACAGCATGTCTGAGTAAATATATTATGGTTTAATATAAAAATAATAGTTGCAACAAATCTTCACTTATCTTTTGGAATCCTTGCCTGGACTAGTTTCGCAACGATTTCATTGCATTATCAACATATCCTTTTGGTCTCTTTTTTGATGTTGTTTATTTACACTGTTATGGTTACTGCTACTAGGTGGATTGTGTACTAATGCATTGCTAACTACTGGAATCAAAACAAATTTGGTAAGAGTGTCAATTGGAGGTATATCAAAATTCATTGCATGATTTCTATACTTTATATATAAATATTTTCTCCCAAACCATTAAATCTATGGGCCCATTTAAGTGTTTTAATAATTTAACATCTGGATTTATTTCATGATTAAATTTCCAAAAATGTTCTGCTGCAGCTGATTTATCAATTTGTTTGTATTTAATATTCCTAAAGTGTTCTTTTACTCTGATTTCCAATGTTTATACCTTGTTTATATTGGTAAGACTAATATATGTATATACCTTGTTTAATATTTTATTTAATATATGTTTATACCTTGTTTATATTGGTAAGACTAAACGTCATTTGGAAACCAGAGTAAAAGAACACTTTAGGAATATTAAATACAAACAAATTGATAAATCAGCTGTAGCAGAACATTTTTGGAAATTTAATCATGAAATAAATCCAGATGTTAAATTATTAAAACACTTAAATGGGCCCATAGATTTAATGGTTTGGGAGAAAATATTTATATTAAAGTATAGAAATCATGCAATGAATTTTGATATACCTCCAATTGACACTCTTACCAAATTTGTTTTGATTCCAGTAGTTAGCAATGCATTAGTACACAATCCACCTAGTAGCAGTAACCATAACAGTGTAAATAAACAACATCAAAAAAGAAACCAAAAGGATATGTTGATAATGCAATGAAATCGTTGCAAAACTAGTCCAGGCAAGGATTCCAAAAGATAAGTGAAGATTTGTTGCGACTATTATTTTTATATTAATATTTGTGTTATTCTTCACTGTTACTAGCTTCTTTTTACATTTATATTATGGTTTGTAAATTATTTCTAACAAGAAACAAAAGTAAACACTTGAAAATCAAAGTATTCACATATTCAAACCAGAAAATGTTGAAGTGCCTCACTTCGAGCACTTCTGACACCCATTAGGAAATTTCCCATTACAAGCTGCAGTTCCCTCTGAGAAATGACAGACCTTTCTTTCATTTTTTCTAAAAGGCATGGATTTGTTTTATACACTTTTTCTTTTAATCTCCCTTGAAATAATCTCTTTATGGTACCACAGATTCTATACAGATGCATGAATCATTAATGATTGCTTTTGAAGGTGCAGAATGACAACTAAATAGAGCTATTTCACTTACTGTATTTTTTCCAAAAACAAAACAATGTTTTTTTTCCAAAATATTAATGTTCAGAACTGGGGGTCGTCTTGCTTTTGCATATGTTTTCTGAATACCATACAGAGAAAAAGTAAGTTTTAAACTTTGTGGGCATGGCAGTGGCAAAGCCTGGGGGAAATGGTATATATTGTCACCAAGGTTGCAATGTGTGCGGCAGATTTTAAGCGTTTCATTTCACGCTCAAAATTAGCTGTTAGGGAGCCTATAAGCATTTCTCTCCGATTACTTTCCTTACAGGACTTCTTTTCACATTGGTGGTTGCATGCAATGTTGAATTGGAAGTCAATGGTCAAGCATAAAGAGAAAGAGAGAGGTTAGTGGCACATTTTGCCTCCTCAGATCGCACATATACCACAATCTGAATTTACGTGCAAATTCGAACTAGGTAAAATGTTTTAAGATATATTATATTAATTATGTTGTCTTGACAGAAAATAGCATTCATAAATAATTGTCGTTACAGCTGCCACCACCGCTGCCATCATGTTTTACCATTGCATATACTGTACATTTCATTCTCCCTTCTCCATCTCTCCCGCACACAATGTGAATTTCGGCATAAATTCAAATTAGGTAAAAAAATTTAGAATGTGTTATATTAAGTATGTTATCTAAACATTAAATTATACCCATCATTGCTATAGTAATGCTACCGCCACTGTCACATTGTACTATCGCACCCACTCTGTACATTTCCATACTTCTTTCTCTGGCAACTGCTCAAAACGTGAATTTTTGTGCAAATTCAAATTAAGTACAAAAAATAAATAGATAAATAAGGGACTTAATCAGCTTAAGTGTCCATTAGTTTGTTCACAATATATGGCAAACCTTTAAATTTAATTTAAAAATTCTTCTTTTAATATAGCTATGTCTTTTTAAAAGGTCTAATGTGGATGCTATGCTAAATTCCAAAATTAAGTCCTGAAAAATGGAGTTGTCTTGCATTCAAGGTCAACTTGTATTTGGATAAATACAATAATACAGTATTGCATCAACTAACAAACATGTGCCAGTTTGGAAGAGTTCAACTCACAATGAAGCCTCGCAGTTAACCACTGGCCACTTAAGAGCCATGAAACCTGTTCTGCTCTATGTCGACTACCAGTAGTAATTCCCATTGTAAAGTTGACAGGTACATTAGTTTAATATAAAGTTAGTCACTTTGGAAGCTGTCATTAAAATGTTTCCCATTTGCATATAACTCAGCAGATGTGCTCTTATTTGTCTATCAGCAATCCTGAGATCTTGTTTATATGGATGAACTGGTTACCATATAACTAGAACACCACATGGATGGCTGAGATTAATAAGATATGATTTCATGAACATGAAGTCTGCAGTTCAAATCCTGCAAGGATCTTCCTCCATATCTTAAGCTTTTTTTTTTCTTTCCTTATCCCAGATTTTCCTTAGTCCTCATAATTGGCAGATACCAGCGAAGTATCCTAAACTTAGGCCTGGAATTTTTCCTTACCCAATTATTACTTCATTTCAGGTATCATAGGTGTCTACTGCCTATGATGATGTATTGAGGAGCAACACTGCTAAACACTTTTAAAAAATATAAATAACCAGAACATGCATATGCCAAACTCGGAGAGAAACCTAACCAAGGAAAAATTATCAGAACCCAATGGTAATCAGACCACTTATAATTCCATCTCTAGACATAATATAAATTTATTATTAACTTTCTGTTCTGTTATTTAGGAAACATTAATGCTTTTCAAACTGTGAATGCCAAATGAGAACTTTTTAAGCACATATTTGTATGCAAAGATTACAGTTCTTAAAACATGAATTTCCGGGCCCTAATTTGTATTCAGATAACACATACGCTGCTATCTTTTTCAAATGTAGGCATTTTGCAGGACCAAAGCACACCATAAATATATGAAATATCTAATCTCTTCATAACATTAATATATACAAACTAGCAATTTCAAAATGGCTTACTGATATAAGTTTAGTGCTCTGAGCTTGCTACAATGTTCATTTACAAAATAGACAGCAAAAATTATAGCTCAGTCCTGGCAAATGGTGCTTAAAGCATACAGGAATCAAAATAAGATACGAATGCTATACTCTTAGGCATACGAAAACTAGTTTTCAAGAAATCAAAATATGTGACTGTGGAATTCCATGGTTTTAGCACCAGATTACCATACAATTAGCTGCAAAGTCATCACTGCTGTTGTGCTGTGAGGGCTAACTGTCGCAGCTGTTTCAGCACTGTTTCCAATAACTTTTTCTTATCTCGTTCACTCTTCTTCAGCACTGAGAACACTGTCTTTTTGTCAGCTTCACGCAATCTGTTATAAAAATAATTGAAGCTGTGTTAATAAGTATTCATATAGCTCGAAATAGTAAAGTGATTATGGTCATGTTTGAGATTATAAAACAGAAAAAATACTTAAGGTGTGTGTCAAGAGATATTCAGGTAAATTATGAGTGAATTAACTTAAAACCTTGCTACTTAACATGCCATCTCTAAGAACATAGTTTGTAAACCTTTTCAAAAGAATTAAATAAATAAATTATGACAATGGTGATAGCAATAGTAATAATAATAATAATAATAATAGCAATAATAATAGCAATAATAATAATAATAATAA
Source organism: Hymenopus coronatus (assembly GCA_030762935.1). Classification (NCBI taxonomy): domain Eukaryota; kingdom Metazoa; phylum Arthropoda; class Insecta; order Mantodea; family Hymenopodidae; genus Hymenopus; species Hymenopus coronatus. The sequence continues at coordinate 48,267,002 of CM060895.1, forward strand.
TAATAAAGGCAAAAATAGTAATAATAGCAACAACAACAATAATAGAGTAAACAAACATAATATTTACAAATCTTAAAGTCTTTATACAAGTTTTCTATTAAAGGATATATTAATTTAATCTGAAATTATTTTGTATCTTACAAAGCTAAGCATTGAAGCATTTAAAATTCCATTTTAAAGCAAAATTTAAAATAAAGTTTACCAATAAATGTTTGCACAGGCTAGATGACTTGTAAGTAATCCTACTAAAATGTTATATTTTTTTTTAGTTTAAATTTTAACAATAATTTTGTTTGTACTTGTAAAACTTTTTTCTTCTTTTTAAAATATTTAGTGTAAATAAATTACTAAAGCCTAACAATATCAGAAATCTACAATAATGGCTGAGTCCAAGTACATGGGCATATGCAGCAATAGTGCTTGGAATCCAACTGAAGGGGTTATGCCACAAAGTCAAATCATAGCACAAAACCTTGCACTACCTGCAGTCTTAACACATCATTTTTAATAATAATAATAATAATAATAATAATAATAATAATAATAATAATAATAATAATAATAATAATAATAATAATAATAATAATAATAACAACAAACAAACAAACAACAACAACAAATTTTATCTTTGAATCTTTACATTTAATGTACAAGCTTTGCCCAAATGAAACTGAACCTTGTTAAAGATGTTGCATATTTGTTGGCAATATCTCCATCAGTAGAAATCAATCCAGCTAATCTTAGCAGACAATGTTACTTTGCTGTAGACACTGCAGAAGCTGAGATATATGGGGGATAAGCTGTACTTGGGTGAGACATCCAAATGCAGTCAGCTTAATGGCGATGGCTTATGTGGGCAAAGTGTTTTCTGCCTCTCTAACTTATAATACCAGGGGCATTTTCTCTCCAACGATTTTCCTGAATGAACTGCTTTCCCCTCAAAATTCTCATTTAACAAAAAACAAAAGTTGTTTACATATACCAAATAGAGTTGCAAAGGATTTCAGTTAAGACCAGAAGCAGAAATAAACTTTACAGCACCATAGATGGTAGACACTAGTGATGAATGAAATAATTGGGAAAGGGAATTTGGTGAGGAAGTAACAGGTACATTCCCAGCTTTTGCCTGTTAGGAAGACAGGAAAATATGATGAAAATCCTCAGTCAGGGAGCAAGTTCCTGGCAAGATTTGAACTGCCAGTTTCCCATTCACATGTCTTAACAACCTCAGCCACCCATGTCGGTAGGAATGGCCTGGACACTTTTGCTAGAAAACATTAGTGATCTAGTGTTATTTTTTAACTTTAAATTAATGAATAATTTATTTAATTTTCAGGCAGTTGGAAGCATTTATACTATAGTATGATTAAATAGCCTTTACTTTTAATAAATTGCACTAAATATTTGACTAATATCCAATTTTATTGTATAATCCTGCCCCTCCAAAATGTGTAGACAGTACCTATGACCCAGCCATATAGTATTTATTTTTGACAGTGGCAGGACATAGTCAAGCTAATATTATTACTGTACAAGGAAGTAAAGAATTTTCATGACATTCGATTTATGGGAACTTTATCAATTTTTATATCTTTAACTTCTGCAAGCTTTATGGAGTCAAATTTTCTTTATGTGGAATAATACTGTGAAACAGCAACTGCCTGCGATCTTTCTGAAGCTCTCAAAGTACACTGTTTTGTGAATGTTGAGGTCTGAGACTGTTGAGTGGCCCCTGAGGCAATATGAACATTTTTCACTCAGGATACATGTCATCTAGCGTATTGCTGAGATACTTGTCTGGACCAGACAAATAGCTATATGAAGAAAATGTGTAATCCAAGTATCAGTCCTTAATTCTTTCTTTCTTCCTCTTTTTATCCTTTTACTCCTTGTAGGTAGAATTTAATCCCAGGACTTACAAGCCAGCACCTCTCGAGGAGAAGAGGCTGCTGGATCAAAGAGAAGCTAGTATGGATGATCCGCCCACTGCCTGTATGAAAGTAATGAAGTGGATGATATGAAATGATGGTGAAATGGATGACATGAGAGATGATTATGGAGCAATTGTGGAATGAATAGTGGGAGAAACTGGAGAACCTGCACATGTGGTCCCCTGGGATCGAACCTGGGCCACCTAGGTGAGAGGTGAATGGTTAACCACTTGGCCATGGCTGTCCCTTAGTTCTAAATGTGTAAAATATTTTAAGCAATAAACCATTACAAAAACCAACAGGTGGCTATTTAGGCACTCCTTTTATAACATTCATTTTCTTAATGGAAAGTACCATTTCTAAACAATTCAATTCAAAATAACATCTACTTAATTTTCAACTCAATATAGATTATCATGCTTGACTTACTTTTCCAACAATATTATGGCCGTGTTGGGATTCACATGCTGATATTTGCTATTTTCTTGACCATAGTCATGGAAATATGTAGGCCAATCCCAGGTCATGAATAAATCCAAAAGTTGGCGTAAATCTGCAAAATACTGAAGCAACATTCCCTCTTCAAGTCCTGCAACAGGTTCTGATGCAGCGAATTCTGAACAGAGAAACAAGTAAAAATTTTAGACAATATTATGTCAAGAGGCTCAATTTGTATTATACAAAACTGATAAGAAGGGTAATCTTTTATTTCAATGCTGATGCTGATGCTGTTACCGAGTTCTGGCCACCTTTATAAGCAATTTCTGAATTCCTCTCATCTGATTTAACAAACCACAGAGAGATCTATTTATCTTATTTATACAGTAAAGTCCAATATCCAGGATATTGGTTCAAAAGATTTAAATGGTAGCACTGTAGTAAAATAACATATAAAATGTCTAAAACAAATTTATTGTTACTCTTAAGGAGGGGTGTGCGAGTGCGCATGGCACGGGTTGGTGTGTGTGTGTGTGCGCGCGCGTGTACGTGTGTGTGAAATGAAAAAGTTGTTAAATACTAAACTTGGTATTTAAACTCTCCTTCTTTCAAGGATGCAACATAAAGATGATCAAGAAAACCCCTCAATCCAAACTACCCTTTGCATGGAAATTTTCTGGAAAATTTCAATTTCCTCATAAATGGCTGTAACAATTTTGATTAAAATACCATATTTTAAGATACTTTCATGATGAATCTTGAATAAGTGGAACTTGTTAGACAATTTATCAATTTTTTATTTATTTATTATTATTATTATTTTTTGAGTTAACTGTTTCTGAAATATTCCTTTTTATTGGTTCAAATTTCCCAATGTTAGTTTTCTCAAATGGGGAGTTGTTATTCGTTTTTTTTCATCCTAGTCATACAAACTGAGCAAAATTTCAATACTTTCACATAGTGACCAGCTCTTTAAAGATTAGATAGTCACTTTAGCCTAATGTATACCTTAATTATCTCAGTAGCTATAGGGAATATGCATTTCTGCTAATGTTTTATCTTGATTAACATGAAATAGAAGAATAAGCTTTTGTAAGAACAGTTGGTTGTAGAATAGGTAGAGAAAAGTCAACTGAATGAAACACATCAATTTTTTTTTAATATTTGTGTATTATCCATAACTACATTTTTTAAGAACTTTAAAACAACAACTTACGTTCGCATTGTATTGCATCTAAATTAATTTGCTGCAGTGCTCCCATTGAAATTTGCTTCACATCATCACTCAACATGAAACCCAACACACTTTTTGCAATATGCTCACAAGCTGACTTGCATGCTTCTTGTGCAACCTCAGGCTAGAAAAAAAAAAATGTATAAACTAATTATCAGAGTTCTGTTCATGAAACAAAATATGATGATTTTCATGAAAAATTATATACCTATGATTTAGTTAAAAAGGTGTGATACTCAAAATTAAGCTATTCAAATATTATTATTTTAAAATTAAAATTTATATTATTTAATATCAATGTTCCCTTTTACAGGATCATATTTTATACTAGGTGGCCCAAACACCCTGTATTTGAAGTGTGCAGATAACCTTTCATGAATTACAGAACACAAGGTGGCTATTTCAACCGGCCAGTGGAGAACTGGTGAGACGACCTTTGTTTTATGCCTCCCATTGAGCACCTGCTCACCATCTCCAATGATAAGCAAGAGGGGTAAAACAATGATCGCTCAACCAGTTCTCCACTTACCAGTTTTAACTCGATATAGTTCCCTTGAGTTCTGCTACTCTTTTAATGCACAAAGGAATATCTGTGCACAACAAATACAGGATAGTTGGCCACCTGATTTGTTAAGGCCCAGATTTTTATAAGATATGCTACCCTAAGCAGTTATAATGATGTTAGGTTCATCATAAACTACAAATTAATATAATTGCTAATATTATTTATAATAGGCTTGCAAAATACTTCTGTTGCATAAGGTTTGAAGAAAGGTTGTGATAACATTTGAGTACTACAAGGATCTGTTATACAAAATTTCTATTAATATTAAGAACTTACAAGTAAATTTGTTTGGGAAAAAATCCACATTATGAGCAAGAAAAACAATTTTACTTTGAAGTTTGATTTACTACCATACAGCAGCCTTTGGAAGTTCACAGACCCAGCATTAGATGCCTCACAAGTGATGCTTCCCTACAACCATTACCCGCACCTTTGGCACCAAGGGAAGAGGAGTCAGTTGGACTTAGGGGATGAAAATGGATCAACATGCTTACCAGAAACCAGTCTCAGTAAGCAATTTGTAAGCAATATGTAGTGTTACAAAAAATAACTCATTTCATTGAATAAATATTAACACATTTTCTGAAAGTGGCACATCAGTTACTTGTTAGCATGACTAGAGATTTATGAGGTTGTGATTTTGTAATTACTATTCACAATCACCGATTAGAAATTGAGTAAAAGTAGATAAGGTATACAACACTTAAAGCCTTTATTTTAACATTTTTCAGAAATGAAGCATCCTTCCAGATGCTGACAGCTACTGGATGGGAAAGTGGAACAACTGCTGTTTTTCTGATGATACTTGAGTCAGAACGAAAAGTATTAAAATAACACAGATAATGATATTCTCTAGATGTGGCAAAACATTTTGATAAATATCAACAGCATTTATCAACTTCAAGATACTTTTCGAGACAAAAGTGATAATATTACATTCACCAGAGAACATCATCATCACTACATTCCCTCCAGCAGTTGGCATTCTATTGAGGGTGGAAGTAAACACTTCCAAAATGTGTCCTATTAAAAAGATATTGTGTGATGAATTCTGTATATGGCATGACAATTTGCTTACTATGCAGTTATAATGCATTGTGGATTGTAGACAACATCTCATTTTTAAAATAAACTTTCTGAAACACATATACTTCTTGTAGATTTTAACTGTAAGTTTTAATTTTTCTCTAATAATATTAGTAGAATTATGCAACAGGCCACTGCTTTGCATTTAAACTGAAAAAAGTAGCAATTCATTTTTCTTTCCTTATACAGAAAAGCCAGGCTATATCCATAAATTAAATACTAAAATATGCTGTTAATATACTGGGTGATCAGCAGAGCAGAACAGATTACACAGCTCTCAGTCTGCTGTAGGCTTCAGTGAGAGTTGAACTCTTGCAAATGTGCACTGTGTATGTCTATTTGGTATTCTGTTCCCCAAATTTATTCACTTATGATGCCTACATCCCTACAGAACTCATGTTCCAAAATCTTCTGATTTTTATTTCTCAGGGGGAGGGGATTAAAAGAGAAAGTATACAAAACTAATCCACACACTTTAGTGGAATATAAAAATAGCATTCATCCAGAAATTGCTGTCATTTCTCAGAGGGAACTGCAGTGTGTAATAAACAAATCCCTAAGCAGGTACCAAAAGTGCTTGAACAACAAAGGGAGGCATTTCCAACATCTATTGGCTTGATAAATGTAAGTACTTTTACTTTCAAGTGTTTGCTTTTTGTTCCTTTTGTTAGAAATAACTTATTCAACAAACCACAATATATTTACTGAAGATGTGCCACCACTTGCTTAGCAAGCATAATGAGCAGCACTACAGGTCAGTTAAGAGCTGTGAAACTTGTTCTGTTCTATGCAGAACACTATTTAGTTATAAACAAGACAATCATTGGTAGCAGTTTTGTAATCTATGCTCCCACAGGGCTTTGTACACAAACATGGTCCTGTATATTATATAATATAAAATTGAACATCTGAAACTTACAGGCAAGTTTGTGAATGATAGGAATATGCTTTGTAAAAAAGCTATGAGATCAGTGATAAAGCTGGAAGCATGGCCTTGAGGTTCCACTAGCAACCAATCATAATTCTCCAGCTCCAAAAACTCATCTAACTTTTGTTTCAATTTTTCACATATTTGTCGTTCTGCATCATCACGAGCAACTCTAAACATTGTAGACTGCCCCTGGTTGCGAGAGCTTAAATGTGTGTCTTTTGGAGCTCTGAAATATAAATTTCACATTTAAAAGTTTTGAAGAAATTTATAACATAAAAACTTTAAGCACAGGAAAATGCTGTTATATATTGCATACTTGAACAATCATCATACCTGACAATCATAATGGTTATGCTTGTTATTATTATTACTATTACTATTATTACTACTACTTCTACTATTATTACTACCTTATATATAAAATTTTACTTCAGAACTGTTCAGACTTACAATACTGACACATCAACAAATGGTACAGCTGAATTTTCTGAAGAGTGCTTTTGCATTCCCAATTATTTTAGCATCACCATACAATGAACTCAGCTAGTAAAGAAAAAGTGTATTTCAAAAGTGTACTTTTTTTTTATTAATGCTAGATAATCATAATGGTGAAAGTTTTGGAAATATAAATTTATGTTTCTTATTCTTTTTTGCATGGTTTAAGTTTGTTTTACCTATTCTGACCACAGATTCCTCCGGCTTTTCCTTGGGTTGCCCTCTTTATCTGCTAATAACCAGTGACCAAAGTAAACCAGTAAACAATATATAATCATTTTATCAGTAGAAATCCAACTTAAACAGATTTGCATGTGCAAAGAAAAATACTGATTAAAAGTTTTATGTTAGGGGTGACACTCCTTATAACAAGTGTCTGATAGCATAGGGGTCAGCATCCTGACTGACTTGTAATTATTGTTTATATCTGTTTCAAAAGAAGAAGAACTTTATTGAAGAACTTAAAAGTTCTTCATAAAAATGTTTTCCTAAGCTGGCTCTAACTCTCTGCAAAAAATGTTCTAGGCAATAAATTAAGCTACACTAGAACTGCTTTAAGAAATAAGAAATACACTTTTGTATTTACTCCACACAGTATGTGCACAGCATAAACATTCAAAGTGCAATAACTGAAAGTGTTTCAGTAAACTGATTGGTTCCTATTTACAAATAACAGTGAAATGAACTGTAATGAAATAATTAAACATATCCATTACTGCATTTTAAAAGTAATAACATACAAAAGGTGAGATTATTTTCTAATCATAGGCTGAGTGTTGCAGTCAGGGACCAATTAGAGCAGAGCATTCAATGTGCCATGTGCTAATGGCTGCTTCCTATCTTTGTTTATCTCAAGTGTGTTTCTTATTTTGGGAGAAGTATATAACATAAAGAATGTTTATTTTGACTCCTTTCATCTTCTAATATATGTGCTTATTTCACTGTAAACAGTCCAATATTTAATTTGGTTAATGAAAATGTTTTTTAATTTGATGAGTTGATTAATTAAACTAAACAACACTTACTTGGGATTTTTACTGGAACATGTTTTGAAGGACTAGTTTCCTTCATTTCATAGTCCTTCGAAACAGGTTTCAGCAAAAATCCCAAGTAAGTGTTTAGTGTAATCAATCGACTCGTAAAACTAAATTATTATAACAACACTTGTTTTTAAATCCCATGATAAGAAAAGTGTAATAAAATAATAAAGTGTAATAAAAATATATCTATTATTTCAAAAAATTGCAGATGTGCCTACAAGATATGTTGGAAACTATTAACACATGGTGAGATATGATAGACCTCCTAACCAGTATTAGTATAGTGACCAGGCAATTTCCAAATAAAACATATAATTAAAACTATTTTTTTCCATTTTAATGCAGAGTTCCCTGGCCATGAATTTTTATTTTAAAGCTATTTTGCTAAATACAATTAGACATCAATGTGACAGCAGTTTTCTGTTAATTTGTGTTCAAGATACAAAACTATACACATGCAGGCATATATTCAGCATGAAACTGGGTCATCCTCAGGCTTAAATCACCATATCCATAGATCTCAAGTTTGATAAAAACACAAAATTAATTACATTTTTTCAATCTGTGTATTATAATTAATTTTGAAAACACACAACTATATGGGTATGCCCAGAATAGAACATTCATTAGTTTCCATTGAGATAAAATATTCTAGACAAATGAACTGTGCCAGTGAACTATAACCTATTCTAAGGCTTGGTTCAAATTAGTCCAAGCTGAATTTATTAAAACTCTTGGCTCATGAAAATCTCATACCTGAAGACACAAGAGTCTGAAGGCAAAATGCTCTCGAGGTATGTATTTGACCTCTAATGCATAGAAACAAACACAAATCATTCATTAGAAAAACAGGGTTATGGGTCATTCCCAAGCAAAATTCTGTGACTTACCATATCAGTTATTCAAAGTTCAGTGAATCAAAGTCTAAGAGCGGAACATTAGAAATGCAAGAAAGCAAAATAACAATAAGATCAAAAACACATAGTAGGCTATCATCACTGTTAACCCTTGACAAAATTATATTCAGATGAGTGCAATGTTTTAAAACAGCAAAAGAATAAATGATGCACTGCATTCTCTTTTGCATTATGTAACCTAGCATGTTTTTGTTTCCCTCACTCTTTTGCTTTGTTTTAATGGCATCTTTACAGGTCATACACTGCTGTTTCTTTTGTTGCCTTACTAATTACTTGAATAATCTAACACATTCATTATTTATAAATGTAAAAAGAAGCTAGTAACAGTGAAGAATAACACAAATATTAATATAAAAATAATAGTTGCAACAAATCTTCACTTATCTTTTGGAATCCTTGCCTGGACTAGTTTCGCAACGATTTCATTGCATTATCAACATATCCTTTTGGTCTCTTTTTTGATATTGTTTATTTACACTGTTATGGTTACTGCTACTAGGTGGATTGTGTACTAATGCATTGCTAACTACTGGAATCAAAACAAATTTGGTAAGACTGTCAATCGGAGGTATATCAAAATTCATTGCATGATTTCTATACTTTAATATAAATATTTTCTCCCAAACCATTAAATCTATGGGCCCATTTAAGTGTTTTAATAATTTAACATCTGGATTTATTTCATGATTAAATTTCCAAAAATGTTCTGCTACAGCTGATTTATCAATTTGTTTGTATTTCATATTCCTAAAGTGTTCTTTTACTCTGGTTTCCAAATGACGTTTAGTCTTACCAATATAAACAAGGTCACAATTTAAACAGTTTAATTGATAAATGCCAGATTTTTTATTTTTTGAAATTTCATCCTTTTTAGAAAAGCCTAACAAATTTTTTATACTGTATTTATTTTGAGGAACCAATATTATGCCATGCTCTTTGAAAATATTTGTGAATTTTTTATTTGCCCAAGGGTGATAAGTAAATTTTTTAAAAATGTAATTATCTTTTATTTTCTTAAGCGTAGAAATATCTTTAATAGCTTTTTGATATTTAAACTTCTCAATTTTTTTATTTATAAAATCAGTATTAAAACCATTAATTAAAGCAGTGTTAATAATGTGTTTATATTCTATATAGAATTCATCTTTATTAAGGGGTAAATTAATTAACCTATAAATTAAACTATTAAAAACAGCAAATTTATGTGAAAAAGGGTTAAAGCCATTATTTTTTATATAATTATCAGTGTGGGTTTGCTTTCTGTATATTCCAAAATTCAATTTATTGTCTTTTTTTTATTATTTTTAAATCCAGGAAAGGGAGATAGCCGTAACTTTCAGTTTCTAATGTGAATTTTATAGCCTTATCTTGTAAATTTAAAAATTTTAAAGCATCATTTACATGTTTATCAGGAACAATAGCAAATATATCATCTACATATCTATACCAAGTTTTAAAAATTAGAGGGAATGCTTTAGTGACCTGTATTTCAAAATAGCTCATGAAAAGATCAGCAAGAAAAGGTGAAAGTGGACTACCCATTGCTAAACCAGAAGTTTGTTGATAGAATTTGTAATTAAAGCTGAAAAAATTTTGATCCAAACAAAGATTAGTAAGGATAACAAAATCATTTATTAAATTTTCATTCAGTTCTATAGAACTTAACCATTTTTTTAAAAATGTCAAAAGTTTTTCTCTAGGAATGCTTGGAAACAAAGCAGTTACATCAAAAGAAGCAAGTTTATCATTAGTAGATAATGTAATATTGCTGATCCTTTCAACTAGCTCAAAAGAATTTTTAATACTTAAACTCTCAAATTTTTCAAAATTAGTGAATTTTTTATTTAACCATTTAGCTAGGCTGTAAGTAGGTGAATTTATGCAATTTACAATAGGTCTCATTTTATTTCCAGGTTTATGAATTTTGGGAAGAGCATATATTCTGGGTAAAATTGGATTACTGATTTTTATAATTTGCTTTTCTTTATTTGTAATACTTTTAATTTCATTAAGGGTCTTATTATAAATTGAAATGCAGGATTTTAAAGGGTTAATATCAATGCTTTTGTAATCTTCACCTTGAAGTAAGAGTACCATTCTGTTAATGTAATCAATTTTATTTAAAATTACAATGCTGTTACCTTTTTGAAATTTAATCATGAAATAAATTCAGATGTTAAATTATTAAAACACTTAAATGGGCCCATAGATTTAATGGTTTGGGTGAAAATATTTATATTAAAGTATAGAAATCATGCAATGAATTTTGATATACTTCCAATTGACACTCTTACCAAATTTGTTTTGATTCCAGTAGTTAGCATTGCATTAGTACACAATCCACCTAGTAGCAGTAACCATAACAGTGTAAATAGACAATATCAAAAAAGAGACCAAAAGGATATGTTAATAATGCAATGAAATCGTTGCGAAACTAGTCCAGGCAAGGATTCCAAAAGATAAGTGAAGATTTGTTGCAACTATTATTTTTATATTAACATTCATTATTATTATTATTATTACAAACGTATTCCAATAATCTAACACATTATTATTATTATTATTATTATTACAAAGGTATTTCAATAATCTAACACATTATTATTATTATTATTATTATTATTATTTTTGTATTTTTTAGTTTACCAACAGTTCTATATCTTCCTAGTGTCTCCTTTCATAAGTATAAATATTTAGTAAAATTAAAATAAATAATCTATGTAATACTTCAGTGTCTTCCACACACTATTAACACTTCCTTACAAACTCATGAACCTTTTCTACTGTATAGTATCTGCCTTCTGCTTCATCCATTTGAGCTTAATAGATGAGACTTTTGTTTGTTACAGAACTCCACTTCTTTTAAAAAATGTTTCCAATCGTCAACATTTTCTCTCCCTTGGTTCCCATTGTAAAGCCAGCAACAATAAAAGTTTCTCTCTGCCTAACTTTTCTACTGCAAAAGTATAGAATTTTCCAAAAATATATTTAAAAAATTATAGTGCTCATTTTATAATAGTACAACATTAAAACTGGGCAGCACTCTAGTTTACTTCTAAGAAAAGAAAAAATTGTTATGTTATATCCTTTATCCTGCTTCCATAGAAACTGCAAATATTGGAAATTTACTGAAAACATGCTTTCTTTAGAAATTCGGGCCCACACAAATCTATAATGGCTCAAAATATAATACAATCTGACAGAAAAATATAATGTATTCAAAGATGAAAATTATAGCAAATGAATATTTATACCATGTTATTAGCAGCTTTGGGATAGTGCAGCAAAAGTAGGAAGGAACAAAGCTAATGCCAATATCTCTATCTAATGCATTAGATACAGACAGGGTTATCCCATCTATCTCCATACTGTCTTTTAAAACTGAGACAAGCTATAGAAGGTGAATAACTTGCCATGGTCAAATGGCACTAGCAGACCTGGGTGTGCATGCGTGCTTGTGTGTGTGTGTGTGGCATGCGCTTGCATTTTGAGCCTGGTTTCACGTAATTGTATCTGTTAGAGATCTAGTACATCCCTGGCCTGTATGTATGGACTTGGAAAATATTAGTTAATAAAAGGTGATTATTAACTTTTAACAGCCAATGAGTTCAATTTTTTAATCATAATATTAAACTACTTAAAGTTAAGAACATCTATGAGTATTTGAATGAACAAATTACCCTGTTATATTGGAGACAAACTCCTCCAAATAAACAGTCGCTTCTTCTAAATATCCAGTATCTATGATTATTTGTATCACTTGGTTGAGAGCAAGACTTGGTTTACGAAATAAATATGATAAACAACCACTGAAAGATCTGGTCAATAGCAAGTTTGTAGATTTTCTTATCATGTCAGCAACTTCAACTTGGCTGGAAATATAAAATAACAAAATAATTAGTCCTAAAATAAAAAAGGGCAATGCTTAACCTATGAACAAAAAGTTATGTTGTTCTTATTCTGAAGTGAGCATTATAGGCAAATGGCAGTATCCTGTTATTCCCAATTTTGCTCACTGATACTAGTTGACAGAATTAACAAATAGTTGGCAAAACTTCAAAGTTGCTAATTTTTTAAAAAGCTCTATCAGCATGATAAACCAATTTTCATGCTTTCTATAAGCATGTTGGTCATAACAAAATAGTGTTTAGCTTCCAAAAAATAAGTTTTTACGATCAGGAAATTGACAGAAAGAGATTTTTTCCCAGTACTATAAATCCATGTAATAATATCATTGTTTAAAGGGGTACAATAGGTAATTCTGCAAGTTGAGTGAATACTAGTCCTTGTTTCTTATAAGCTTGCCCCTCTGATGATTGGCTAAGTATGCCCTTGAATGGTATTATACAAACCCTATTTAGTGCAAGGTCAGGCAATAAAAGCAATATAAACACTCTGGCATGATATGTATATTATCTGTCCAGCCTTAATTCACCAGTAATGTAAATAAAAGCAACAGGTTGCAATAGTTCTGATTAATTGTTGAACATTTTACCACTTTGCTCTATAAAAAATACTTCATCTTAATTTGCTACAAAAAGTGCACAAACATATTAAAGTATGTAATGTTGTCAAAATAACATAGCAAGAGTTATTAATAAACAGAAATTGGTTTAATTTTAATCATTTCCCTTACACAACAATGCACATTGTAATGGATGATTTTCACGTGGAGAGCGTAGTATACGTATGTAAACAATGGAGGCGTGATACCAGTGTAGTGAAACATAAGCCAGCAAGACCTCTAAAAAGTGGCAAGAAACAATTGTTCTTAATGTATACATAAAATTTTGTGGAAAACACCATATTCTTGCATTAAACAATATCTTAAGTTTAATGGCTGAATTTACTGGTGTTTGGGAAGAGCAACCAATATCGGGATTTGGAGAGAATGGTGGACATTGTAGTTGACTGAAAAATTATCAATCTTGGTGATGATTCAAATAGTTCCAGTGTTCTGCAACAGATGACTCAGATCTTGAAGGAGTTGAAGTTGGAACTGCTTCCATCTTCAGATTAACTCTTCTGAGTAAGCCATTGTATTATTGCAGTATATTAAAGTAAAGGGCAGTGCATTAAAGTAATGTGCAGTATAAGGTTGTCTAATACACATACACAAAATATTGGCAATTGCAGTAATGAACATATGCAATACACTCAAACAGCATGCCTGCATTTTGTAATTTTACGAGAGAATTTCACCTTTTGTAGTGAATAACAACTCATCTCTTATTTTATTTTCTTTGATTTATGATACTTTTCTTAGCTTTAATCAATATCTGTGAAGAGTGAAGATAGATGGGTATTTATTTCCTGCCATTAGTGAAACATAGGTGTGCATTTTTTGTAATTGTGCAGGAGATGAAACAGCTAAACTCCACATGGTCCATCCACATGTGTTTGCAGAATAATACATTCTGGTTTGTTGACATCACCGGAGAACTAAGGTTGGACAGACAATATGGGCTTTCATCATCTGAGAGGCAGGTTTAAAACAAAGGATCCACATATATGAGTCAGAGTCAGACTGAAAAATTCAATGCCATAGCCGGGATTTCAACCACGGATCTCCCTGTCTCTAGCCAGTTGATTTTCCACTGAGCTATCATGGCAACATGCCGGCATAACATTGAACTCTACCTATCCAACTCCTGTCCTACACATGCCTTGTGTAAAAAAACAATTAAACCAATATCCATTGACCATAATAGTAAGCTATACTATGAATCCTGGACTTAAAAGTACTTGCAACAACCTAAGTCACCATTGGGGTTGTCATCTCAAAATAATTTGAGATCACCTTTTGGTTTACAGGGAAACATGCGAGTCAGTTGAGAAATTCAATGCTATGCCAGCATGTTGCCGTGATAGCTCAGTGGAAGAGCAACCGGCTAGAGACTGGGAGATCCGTGGTTCAAATCCCGACTATGGCATTGAATTTTTCTGTCTAACTCTACCCATCCAACTTCTGTTCTACACTTGGCTTGTGAGAAAAAACAATTGAACCAATAAATATTTGTGTTAAATAAGGATATGCTGTATCACACAACTGCCTGTTCCAACTCAGCAGCCAATGAGAGGTGACTAGTCAAGTGACGAGATATGAGGCAAAGCTAACTGAACACACCTTAGAAGTGATATCAGTGAATCTAACATTGACCTACGTATTTAGAAATGAATACTTAGAATTCTGAAACGTATTTCTTTAGTGGGAGTATTCTGTTCAGTTATATTTCAAAGACAGTGTTCCCAAGCTAAAACTGCTTTTGATATAATTTAACTAAATCTTCTCTGGTGATAGTCAAGTAGTTTGTTACTCTTTGTTACTCTACTATATAATTTCTGTGTTATATGTTTATTCTGTCATAGATTCTTAGTGATTTGATTATAAATGTACACTCAAATTTTTGAACACATCGAAATTAATGAATAGGCACAATTTTAAGAAAAAAATATGTTGTTACTATGCATTGTAGTATCAATAAGTAACTATCAGTAGAAGTCAGTGATGCATTATTGATAGCTAACATTTGCAAAAAACATTTTGTGTGTATTAATATATTATGTTAAGAAAGAAATAATACTGGTTCACCATTTTTACATGACCCAGTATATAAAATATAGTTCTTGTTTTATATTTAACCATAAAATGACAAAACTCCAAAAATTAATAATCATGCTAATTATCTATGAAAACTGTGATAATATGTATATTTTAATGCTACTGCTTTCAAAAACTGTTAATTTACAATATGAACAAACAAATCAATGCCACGTGCAGTTTATGATCATTGCTTTAAAACTAATGAGAATAACGATTTTATCCTTCTCAAAAGGTCTTTCTTTTGGATATTTTTATGCAATTTTTAAATCATTTCCAACTGAACAGTTTCCTTTCTTTCTACTTTTTTGTTTGTTGATGCAGGGGGCATCTTAGTTACAAACTTTTATATCTGGGAGCTGAGATTAAGACTAGTATGCAGTACATATCAGGTCATGTTATCTGCATTACCTTAGGTTGAGATCTTCTGAAAACTTTAAACAAGCATAAATAAATTCTTTCACTTGTTGGTACACCTTAGGAACTAGTGGAGAAAATGGAAATCGTTTTGGAAATCCCATGTGCTCCAAGGCTTGGTCATGAAAAGGGAAAGATTCCACAATATTGTCATATTCTGCCTGAGATGAAACCTGAAAACAAACATGCATTTCAGTATTTTTAATATAGAAAATTATATATATATATAATATGATATATATAATATGATATATATAATATTTATAATGTAATATTTATATATATATATATATATATATATAATATTTATATAAAACTATTAGCAAATAACTTTTCTTTTTGACATTTATATACACAAATTGAGATGTTTATTACTCTAGCCTCACTTTCTGCATCAGAACTTACAGATATGTATATGAAGTGATTATTAATATTTCAGAGACTGTTGTATCACACTCTGTAATGTAATGATTACCATATACCCAAGGTCGTGGGTTCATACCCAGCGGAGGATGATGGGATTTTTTTGGGCGTAAAAATTCTTAGCCTGGCTTTCTTCAGAAAGGCAGTAAAGCCGTTGGTCCGGTGTCGTAGGCTAATCGCACATAAAAGAGTCTCTGAGCAAAATTAAGCAGTCTTTCATGCCCAGTATAAAATGGGTCACAGCAGTTAAAGAGCATTCATAAAAAACACTCCATTTCTAGACAAGATTCACTGTAATGCTTCTTCCTGTGACTTGTAGATGACATATTCTGGCTGGTTGTACTGTACGATGGGATGGGATTCTTTTCAAGTGACAACAAAGTTTAATTTAATGCACAGCTCAAAAGCAATTGGTTAAATGCCAAACTTGATGTTTAGTAAGTACTAAGGTTTTCACGACCAGCATCCATTTGAAGAGAAATTTCTTCCAGGCTTGGATTTGCTCCTGATGTTTTGCTCAAAACTGTGTTGAGCGAAACATTAAGAGCAAATCCTACTTTTTGACCACAGTCTACAAGCCTGGAAGAAATTTCATTGATAACTTAAGTTTGGCATCTTCCAAGGATGCGACATGAAGATTTTTAAGAAAATCCCCCAATCCCAAACTATCCTTTAACGGAACATTTTTCGACCATTCTGATTTTCTCAAAAATGGTTCTAACGATTTTGACTTAAATATCACATATTTAACATATTATCATGCAAAATGAAATTATATCTTGAATTTTATGAGAATAGTCTCTGAAGTCCTGTTTATTCTGGATGACTTTTGCATAATTGGTAAACTGTTGGAGATCGACAAAATCTTACTACACAAAAAATGTGGATCTTGTTAAAACAGGCAAGATATGTTAAATTAACCATTTCCAAGATATTCCTTGTTATTGGTTTAAATTTTAAAATGCATATACATTTCTCAAATGAGAAGCGAATTTCCATTTCTCTTTCTCTTAGTCAAGTAAAGAGAACAGGATTCAATGCTATCACATAAAGAACAACTCTTGATAGACTTTACTAGGGGTTAGCTTAATGTATTCCTTGTTCCCGCATATCTACAAGGAAGCATGTAATAAAATTATTTCTGCAAATGTCTATCTTGATATATATAAAGTACACAGAAAAATAAGCTTTTATAATAATACTCTGTTGCAAAATAGGTGGAAAAATTCATGTGAATGTATAGCATCAGATTTTTATGAATAATTTTTTCCCAAATAGAGAGTTCTGCTGGTTTTCTAAGTGCTTTTAAAAGGTTAGCTTTCTCTTTTAGCTGTTGAACTTTGAACCAAAAATCTTTGCAACTGTTTATGTCTATGTTTGTTTATATTTGAAGTTTTTTTATGTGCTCTAACAAAGCTAGAGTAATAAAACTCTCTATTTAAAACACTCCACTGTGTTTTCCAAAAAAAAAAAAGAACACTTCTGTTATAATTCTTATTTTTAAAAACAAACACAATGCAGGATCATGGATTATTGCTGTTCATGTATAATTAAATATACCAAATCAATTAAAATGTTAAGTCTGTTAAGTAAACTCAAGTTAATTAAAGGTCACTGGTACCTTCACACAGTGAAGCAAATAGTTAATGTAATTACTGAATTGTTGCTAAGCACTCACATTGTTCCTTTTAGCAAGTTATTGGCAGACCATGTTCAAGGACCCATTGTCCTGCCAGTAACCTGGTAGCATGGAGCAATAAGAGTACTTAAGATAATTCATGTTTCTTTAAATGCAAGTTGATATGCACAAAAATTAAATACTGATTTACTATACAAGAAAAAACGATAAATCATGAGGTGTGTATATGACCAGTTATAAAGAAAACACAATAAGAATATGGACAAGCTTTCAGAATAATAGTTCTTTGATATTACGAGGGGCATACTGAAAGTCATGAGCAACCGATTGTAAAAATTTAAATTTCAACAATGTAACGAAAAGAATTGCAGGATCGTAATCTACAGACTTTAAGCCACATGTTGACATATTGTGACGTCATTAGCTCCTATCACGTGACCACAGACGGTGTTTGAAAAATGGCTGACATTGATGTTTCGTTTCGACAGCGTGCTATCATTCAATTCCTTGTGAAAGAAGGAAAATCTGCTCCTGAAATTCATCTCAGACTTCAACGTGCGTTTGGAGGTGTCTGCATGGGTGCCAGCAGTGTTAGAAGATGGGTGAAACATTTCAAAGATGGAAACACGAGTCTGCAAAATGCGCCTCGTAGCGGGCGTCCTCGAACTGCCTCTACAGAACGCAACAAGGAAAGAGTTGATGAGCTCATTACAGGAGATAGACGTTTCACTGTGAATGAAATTGCTGCGAAACTTGGAATAGGACATAGTGCAGTGCAAGAATGATCCACAGCTTGGGTTATCGAAAGGTCTGTGCCCGTTGGGTCCCCCATTTATTGACTGAAGACCACAAACTTCAGAGAAGAACCATTGCACAAAACCTTCTTCAGAGATTTCATAATGAAGGTGATGAATTTTTGACGTGTATTGTGACTGGAGATGAGAGCTAGTTCCATTACTATGAGCCAGAAACGAAATGTCAAGAGTATGGAATGGCACCACTTGAACTCACCATCGAAGAAGAAAGCGAAGACAGTGCAGTCTGTAGGAAAAGTTATGGGAAGTGTCTTTTGGGAGGCACAAGGTTGCATTCTGGTTGACTTTCTTGAACCTGGACAAACCATAAATTCTGCCTGCTACATCAAGACACTTCTGAAGCTCCGTTGGGCTTTGCGTGATAAACGCCCTGGAAAGAGGATCATCCTTCAACAGGATAATGCGCGTCCGCATATTGCCCGTGCCACTATGGAGAAGATCAGGGCATTAGGGTGGGAAACTCTTCCACATCCTCCCTACAGTCCCGACTTGGCACCCTCCGACTACCATCTTTTTGGTTCTGTGAAGGAGCAGATGCGTGGCCAACGCTACGAGAAGCTGGAGGATATTCGGAAAGCAGTGTGTCAGGGTCTGCGGGCAGCTGGAACGAAGTTCTATCACAAGGGCATTTTCAAACTTGTAGAACGATGGGAAAAATGTGTGCAAAACAATGGAGACTATGTCGAAAAATGAAAGAAAGTCTGTAGATTATGATGATGTATTTGGTTTGGTTTAAAAATAAATATTAAGATTGTAAAACAGTGTTGCTCATGACTTTCAGTATGCCCCTCGTATATAAGATAGTTAAGACAAATAGAGGAAGGAGAAATATGTATGTGAGAAATCGGAAAGAACAGATCATGAATGGATGTCTACAGGAGTATTAGTGTTAAAACAAAAAGTAAACAATTCCCCGGATAATTGCATTATATTGCAAAACTGGGTGATATTCTACATTAATATAATGTGATAAGGTCAAAAGATGGCGAGAGGATGTATGGAACAAAGAAATAAGAGTGGTTAAAATATTGGCAAGTCCAAACCCAAAAACTTTGAAAGTGTAAGAAAGAAGTAGATAAGGATTCTAAAGAGGGAATAACATCAGAGAGAACTTAAAAACTGAAGAGTTAGTATAGTAGCTCTACGCCATACATACAACCTAGGGGTTAAAGTATGGGGGAGCTACAGGTAGATGCAATAGATTCTAAAATATGTTATTTGAATATATGTAAACTATACTTGTAATATTGTACTAACATTCAATAAAAAAACAGAAAATCCAACACCTATAGCAATGAACATTAATGTTAATAAATTCAATACAACCCTGTTTAATTTTGTTCTTCAGCCGTAGTATGAATTAAATCCATTTTTCAAATAATAATAATAATAGATAATAATAAAATAATAATAGATAATAATAATAATAAAATAATAATAATAATAGTAATAATAAAAGTTATTGTCAATAAATTGATTATGATTTATGACATGGTCAAAAGACAATTAGATTAAATTAAAATACATTGTATAAAAATATAAAATTAACAAGATCTTCTCGGGCTTCTAGCCAGGTAAAAACTTGGCTTGACACCAACGTTTCGAAGAAGTGCTAGAAGCCCGAGAAGATCTTGAATTAACACGTCGCCAGGAAAGCTATAGTTCTTATTATAAAATTAACAGTTTGTAGCATTTGTTGCCAGAAACTTATACTGTCAGTTATTTACAAAAATGAATTCTGTTATAATATAACTTATTTCAACTTCTATTGAATACTTGTCTTCTCTGATTAGAAGGTAGCAGGTTTATGAGTTTACACAGTGGAACAGACAAGAAAGAAGAAACAGTATAACTTATCACTGAA
This sequence comes from Hymenopus coronatus, assembly GCA_030762935.1. Classification (NCBI taxonomy): domain Eukaryota; kingdom Metazoa; phylum Arthropoda; class Insecta; order Mantodea; family Hymenopodidae; genus Hymenopus; species Hymenopus coronatus. Next base: position 48,287,398 of record CM060895.1, read on the forward strand.
TATTCCTGTTTGATAAATACATATTAGGTTATTTAAAATGTATGATTAGTAATAAAAATATTCAAGGACTTATTGAGTCATTTAAAAAATTCTCCTTGTCCAGCTTATGAGTTTGTCAATATATGTTTACCTGAATTGGTAGGAAGCTTTCTTCATCCAAAATTTCACGAAATACTTGAACCCAACGTTGCATAAGAACCTCATTGTAATGATCCCTAATTTCATGTAGTAGATCAAAAAGCTGGTTTACTGAATATCCATAATTCTGGAAAATAAATTATACCATTTCATACCTATGTAATTTTCATAAAGTAATATCACTGAAATCACTTTACAAATAAAAACACACTATAAATTATAAAATTTTAAAATGTTTGACATAAATAAATCCAAACAATGATTTACATGCTCTTACAATGAAAATAACATAAAAATTTGAGTCTTAAAAGAGGTAAATATCAATAACGGAAGCACTAGCAACTTCAAAGTTAATTTCATTTTAATTTAATTTGAAAATAAAAATTAAATTTCTGAATATTTAAAATAACCATGTACAAATGCAGATGACAGTGCTTTCATATGTACTGCATATCACATTTGTGCCTTTTTAGGTGTGTATGTTATAATATAGTACCTGTCAGCATCGCTTTGTTCTTCTGTCATTCATATGCATAAAATAACTAACTGCAGCAAATATGATGCTGAGATTTTTATACACTTTATACACTTATGAAGTAAATCTACTACTTATTTCAAATTAAGAAAAGTTATGATTAAGAGCCTTCGAATCAAGGTTGTAGCAAAATATTTATGAACTGATGCCTAAAAGTTTTTAAACCTTGCTAGCCAAAAGAAAATATACATAATGAATATATACAAAATATACTACCCATGTTTTACTTTTATTTGCTATTAACATATATTTTATTAGATTCCAGGGCAGTGGCCAAAACATTTTAGCATATTTATAGACTATTATTCAAGACAATTGCTGTGTCGTGTAATGATCAGTGCTCTCACTTGTGACATGTGAGACATGTTCAATTCCACAGTGGAATTGAACACTTAATCTGCTTTAATTAAACTTTATATGCATTAAACATGTTTTTAAGTATTATGATTTAAATTGATAGATGTAACTATATCTCTTATATTAAATTTATTGCAAGTAATAAATTGAAACCTGCTGAAATACATCAAGCTCATTGACTTGCATTTGGAAATACTAGGTTTTCCTGAGTATCCCTTAAAAATCTTTATAAATTTAAACAATAGAATACCAAGTGAATATTCATGGATGTAATATGTTGAAATGAATAGAAATCTAAGAATAGTTTATATTGGGGGTCTATGAAAAGACATGAAATGTAATGCAATGCATTTATAATTTTGTTACATCTTTTTACAAGACTCAAATTTAAAGCCAAGCTGTATTGCTTCTATAGCAAGTGAAATGTGCATACTGAAGTTTTAAAGTCTTGTTTTTTACTAAACAATGTAGAATGTTTTATTTTATTACAATACCTATTTCTCAACAATATTCAGGAGATAAAGCTAGAACAAGTAAAGTCACCTGTCAAATTTCGTAGCAAAAATACCAGAAGGCTGTCCATTTCAGTCAAAGATATGAAACTGCTGTAATTTCTTGTTGTATTTAATTTATATCTTTATGCATAACAATAAGGAATTAGCTTTAAGAACTTACCCTGAGAGTTGTATTGAATAACATTATTAGGTTTTTGATCTTGAGCATTAAGGTAGCATCTGTGCAGTATGCCTGCAAAAAGATATGGGAGCATTACAAAGATAAATACTGCAGAAATACAATTCCTTTAAAAAGTAATCCTGAAACAAAATACTGTAGTGACAAATAGTAGGTATCAAGCTTACAGAATGTGTCCTTAAAGCATTAACAATCTTGGATAATGCCATGCTCCAGACTTCGTCCAAGTATGTTCTGTTGACCAAACCATTTCCAGTATTTAGCACATGATCTTCTACTACAAAGAATCCGACAATACCATGAATGTAGGCTCGGTATCCAGCAATTGTTTCATGCTAAAATAAAACAAAAATATAAGGGCATATGCATTAATACAATTTAAGTTTAAATAAATTTAAAATTGACGAAGCCAATATTTCTGATTGAAATATTATGGTGAATAAATTTGACCCAAAATTCTAAGTCCCTGGCATTCTATACTATTGTAACTATATATACAGGGTGGCGCACAGCAAGTTCCCTAGTTTTCGAGGCTTATATTTAATGAGTCAGATTGGAGAGGAAAATAACAAATGTACCAATTGAAAGTTTGAAACATGCCATTTAGACTTATGTCTTGAAAATTACATCTTCAAGATGGCCTCCATTACAATTCAGGCATTCCTGCAAGTGTGTAATGAAACTGGAGAAACACACGTTGCAGTAGGTCTCCATCTATGGCTGCAATTTCCTCAGTTATGGCTTCTTTCAGCGCCTGTAGAGTTGCGAGACGTCTAGTAAAGACCTTCTGTTTCAAAAATCCCCACAAGAAGAAATCGGGAACTGTAAGATCGGGAGAGCGGGCAGGCCATGCAATGTCTCCAAACCTTGAGATTATGGACTTAAATTCATTTCTGAGGAACACCATGCTGTTACGTGCCGTATGGGCCGTAGCACCGTCTTGTTGGAAGTAAACGTTCTGTGGATCCATTCCAAGCCTTCTGAGTTCAGGAATCACAAACATCTGCAACATTGTTACATACCGGTCTGAATTTACTGTCGCAGTTTCTCCTTCGTCATTTTCAAAGAAAAACGGTCCCATGATTCCAAACTCACCAACACCACACCACACAGTTACCTTCAGGGAATGCAACGGTTTTTCAATGATTTCCTTGGGACTATTAACTGCCCAATACCTCATGTTCTGTTTATTAACGGAACTGTCTAAGTGAAAGTGGGCTTCGTCACTCATGAGCAATGAACCCCGAAGATCTGGATTTTCCCATAGCATGTTGAGAAAGATGTTGCTAAAGTTAGCTCTTGCAGGCCGATCTGCAGGGAGAAGTTTTTGGGTCACTTGCATTTTGTATGGATGAAACTTGAGTTCCCTTAATATGCGTCCCAACGATCTTTGAGAAAGACCCAATACTCTTGCTTGTTTTTGTTTACGAGCTGAACGACGCAGACTACATTCAAAAGCTTGTCTCACTCGAGCAACATTCTCCGGTGTCGTCAATGTTTTAGGTGGACCATGTTGAATATCCAAGACACTACCACACCTTTCAAACTTTTTCACCCATTCCATAATTGTTTTCCGTGAAGGAATTGCACCGTGCCTTGGCACATTGAAATGAAGGCGAAACATTCTCTGCGTTGTCACAACAGACTTACTCTCGTGAAAGAAACGCACAGCTGCTACACGATGTGCCACTGACCAATGCTCCATAGCTACTGATAGCAAACAAACAAAATGGCATCGTTCCCGTCGTTCATTGATACAGTATTGCCAACAAAACGACTTCATATTTTCCCCAGACGTAGAATTGAAATTAAGGAACTTGCTATGCGCCACCCAGTATATATATATATAAGTCAGTCAAATCATCCTCACTTGTAGTGTTATGTTTATTATTTACAGCCAACATAAGAATAACCAACATTTACTTTCTCTTCTATGTGCTTATAGTAAGAAGAGAAGGTACTGCATCCTATCCAATATTCAATGTTGAGATTTCACCAGAAACACATGTTTTGAGGCTCCGTGAATCCAAAAGTCTGTATGTTTGTGTATGTTTCTGTGAACAGTAATTCAAAAAGAAAACAATCCAATAAATTACATAATATAAGTGAGGTGAGTGTTACTATTCCGACTCATTTTCAACATCAAATCCAATAAATGCCAAACTTGGTACTTAAGTATCTTCCAAAGAATGGACAAAAACTATTTCAATAAAATTCCTCCTCTATCTCAAACTATCCTTTGTGTGGAATATTTATTTTCTCAAAAATGCTTTAGAGGTTATGAGTAAAATACCATAATGACAAATAAATGCATATCTTGAATTTTATAGGAACAGCTGATGAAGTTGCCTTTATTCTGAAAGACTTTTGTACAATAGTAAATTGCTGAAGATAGACAAATTCTTATACCACAAAGAAATATACATCTCCCTAAAGTACACAAACCTAATTTTTGTGGAGATAACCATTTCTGAAATACTCTTTGCTACTGGTTTCAATTTTCAAATACTTATACTTTTCTCAACAGGTATGTGGCTGTACTTTTTCTTTCCTGTGGTCATATTAGGAATGTAAAATTTCAAAGTCATCACAGATTGACAAACTCTTTAAGCATCAGAATATTGCTTTACAGCCAAAAATGTAAATCTGTAATGAAAGTTTATCTGGATTAACATGAAGTAAATAAAATAATAAACTTTTCAAAAAGTTTGTAAAAGAACAAGTACATAAAGTCATGTGAATACAGCACATTAGATTTTTATGATGAATGACAGACAATTTTTATACAGATTACCCTCAATTTCAATAGAAACAATTCTAAGCAAAGCCACAAAATTCTTGAATAATAAAAAAAATTTAAAAAAAAATAATTCTGGAGCAAAAGCTATTAGTTAATCTTAAATGTATCAATCTAAAGGCTGTACCTTTGTAAGAAACAAATTACTTTTGATATTTAAGATCAGAGTAATGAAGCTGTGAGATTTAGAGGGTTATAGGTTATGATGCCCATATGAAAGAAATAATTTCATTTTCAACATGTTAGTTATTTGTGATTTTTGTGATATCAGTCTACTAACTCCATGCTAATGAAATAGACAGGCTGCAGCATGAACTAAAATCATAGATTCTTCTAGTCCAGTCATGGCCCAATGAAGTAAAATTAATATTGCCTAATAATCTAAGTTATACGGAGAAATAAATTGCTTGTTCAACTCATAGAAAAGATAATTAAGTCATGAACCTATTTAATGTTAGCCATGTTTAAAACTACCATTACTATGTGATGCTGATTTGCTCTGTAACCTATCTCATTAGCTACAACATAACTCTCAGTTATGTCACAGAAAGAAATTAAAAGTTCAATGCCCATATATAGAGTTGAGCTTATAAACAACTATCTAGTTTGCTCCATCCCCCTTGTATCACAACAAAATGTGTAATGAAACTAATGCTATAAAGGTTTATATCAATTAATATGAAGTAAATAGAAAAAGATGTCCTTCATAAGAATAACTTGTAGAAACTATACCAACAAAACTAAGCAATAGTTGCCAATCAGGTGAACATAACACATCACATTATAAATGGTTAAATTCACAAAACATGCATTTGACATAAATTATGAGTTTTAAAGAGTGTACATTTTTGGAGTAATAACATTTTGTCCAAAATCTTATGGTTTGAAAGTCATAAAAAAGTCATCCAGAAAGAAGAGCACTTCAGAGACAATTCCCAGAAAATTCAAGATATATATTTTATTTGTCATGTAAATACCTTTTATATATGGCACTTTAATAAATATCATTGGAGCAATTTTTGAGAAAATAAACAATTTCAAAAACTTCCATATAAGGCATAGTGTTGAGTTGGGAAATTTTCCTGAAAATTTTTGTGTCACATCCTTGGAAGATACTATATTTAAAATATAGTATATACTATATTTAAAATTTGGCACTTTACCCACTTTTTGTTTTACAGTTATGCTGTTCACAGACACACCCAGCTAGATCTTTTTAAACATTTTTACTTTCTCTACATGAACTATGTACATAGTGTATAGAGAAGCTACTGTAATGCACCCAAAAATTCAATACTGAGATTTCACCAGAAATACATGTTTTGGGACCTCCTGAATCCAAAAAAAGCATACCAAACTTGGTATTTAAGTTTCGTATCTTCCAAGGATGCGACACAAAGATTTTCAAGAAAATCCCCCATACCAAACTACCTTTTATATGGAACATTTTTCGAAAATTTTGATTTTCTTAAAAATGGCTCTAAAGATTTTGATTAAAATACCTTATGTATAATTTATTTTTTTGACAAATGAAATGTGTATCTTGAATAATTAGGGAATAGCTCTTCAGACCTTTTCATTCTGGATGACTTTTATATAACTGGCAAACCGAAACAGATATACAAGAACTTACTATACAAAAAACTGTAGATTCATTAAAACACGCAATTTATATCATACATGTTTGTTGTGAATTTAACTGTTTGTGAGAGATTCCGGATTATTATTGGCTTTAATTTTAAGTTACTTAAACTTTTCTCAAATGGGAAGACATCTTTTTTCTCATTTCTAGTTTGTTTATTCCTAGCAAGTAAAGAGATTGGAATTTCAATTGTTTCACAGTGTGACCAGCTTTTAAAGGATGTGACTATCACTTTAGCCTGTGCATTTTCTTATTTTCCTTCTATTTACAAGGAAGCTAGTAATAAGACTAATTCTGCTTATATTTATCTTGATTAGTGTATGTAGATAAAAGATTAATCTTTTGAATAAAAGGTTTGTTTACCAAACAGCTAGAGCACATCATGTGAATGAAACACATTAGATTCTTTCCCTTCTACTTACAAGGAACCATGTAATAAGGACAACTTCTGCTAATGTTTATCTTGATTATCAAGAAGTAGAAGAATAAGCTTTATTATAGAGATGTAGAGAAAGTCATGTGAATGGAACACATCAGATTTTTTTGGCTTCAGGGATCCTCAAAACATGTACTTCTAGTGAAACCTTGGTATGAAATTTAATACCTTCTCTACCTGCTATTTGCACATCTTTCCTGGAGCACTAGTTTTACGGGAAAGTGAGGGCCAGAATTGTCAACTAAAGCAAGTTTCTTTGTTTCAGGCTCTCAGCATTGTGGTGAATAGGTTATCTAATTTACTGTGAATTGCCCAATTATTAATGAAAAACAGCACAAATGCACTTGCAAAATCTCTGGGATCTACAGACAGAATGAAACCTTGGAATGGAAGCCAGTATATTTCAAGGTGTATAGCATATAAATCTCAATGTTGTTCTGGTATGCTTCCGATATGGCATGTAATGTACCGAATGAAGACTAGGCAGCCAAATGCACAAGAAAAGGTCAGCACATAGTACAAGTATATTGTACATGGTAGAGGAAGTAAAGATGAGATTTTTCTAAATAACAGAGATGTACAATGGAACAGCAAAAGCTTGTCGTCACAGTGAGAAAGCTTTTATTTAAGCCTAAGTCTGAGACAATGATTAGGATGATTGTTTTATCCCCTCTTGCTTTCATATTCGAGGTAAAATACTCTCCAGTTAGAATGTTAAATCTATGTATTTACAATATCTACCATAAAACGTCACATTAAGGTTTAATAAACAACAATCTCTAGTGTTAAGAGAAATATTCTATTTCACATGGTCAAATTCCAGAAATGAAAGTGCAGCTAACAAAAATCCTTATGTCCAACATGTTATAAAAATGAAATGTGTGCATACTATTCATTATTTAAGCATACCATGTTTGTAGGAGGCTGGAGAACTAGACGGGCTTGTTTCTTCCGTTGTTTCCTATAGTATGCTTCAAATGTCTCTCTTGAACTTAGAACAGTATAGATGTGCAAACATCTATATACTGGTGAAAAATCTATCAAATCTTGGGCACTTAGATCTTCTTCAGCATCATATGTACTTTCAGCTGGTTGCTCATATTCTACTTCTCCCGTAAAAGGATTTGGTGGGGGTGGTGCTTGTCTTTTCTTTCTGCCAACAATACCTGGGTCACTGCCTAACTGCTCTGCTGTCTGCAATAGCACAATTAACAGAATATGTTTACTTTAAATTCTGCAACATCCATACATTAGTAATAAGTAATTTTACTCTTCACTTCTTGAGTGACAAATCATTCTAACAGCATTTTAAGCTCTGTAAGAAACTACTTTGTTTTGTTTAAATGATAAAACAGGAAAGAGTTTATAAAACACAAATTATTTTTATAGATTTTAAATTAATTAAATTAACCTTATTATTATTATAAATATTACTTTAACAAAATATTCTGTCTTTTCCTTTAAATTTAAGTGGTAGTTGCTCAAGTACTTATCAAAATAAGGTTGGGGACTTGAAACTTTCCCAGCATTGGTTATTAATGATTTCTTCTTGGGATGTCAAACAGATAAGTGTTGTAGGAATTTACAAAATTCCTTGTGAATGTGGAAAAATTTCATTGACCAGACGGGAATGTCTGCAGTAGTACAACACACTTATGATACTGGCCACAAGATCAATTTTTCGCACACCAAGATAATAGAAAAATCGACCCGTTATTATGACAAACTGATAAAAGAAGCAATGTACATAAAAACACAGATGGAGATCAGCAAATAAGCAAAGTCTGGCTACCCATAATTCACAACTGCTTGCCCCAACTTCCAGCCCCATTGGCCAGCGCTGATCAATGACAGCATGCATGGTTGTCTTTCGGCCTTCCTCTGCAGGTATAAATATTATTGCCAGAGCATTTTGCCTCCAGTTTTCTGATGATGGCAACACAGTACGTCATTGAAAGCTTAGAAATTAATTCACACTTATCTAACTGAAGAAGAAATCATTAATATTAATAAGGTTAAATAACTATCAATCTTTGTTATGCTGTATTGCTTTTATCAGCACAAACTTTTAAACTCAGGGAGATCCATAGTGAACACTGACAGCCAATACACTGTCTCAGATGATAAGGGGTGTGTCTGCCTCAATGCCGATAGATTCATGCTAAGTAAGCAATGATTAGAAGATGTAACAAACATTCCCCAATACAGTTCCAGTTGGCACCAAGTAATCCTAGTGTAATTGTAAATATAAGCAATGATAATGGCAGTGACAATGATAGTGACTTTGACTTTAGAAACAATGATGAAGATGAAATTGGCAATGAAGATTATTTAGGAGAGGAGCCCCGATCCAGTGACTGAAAGATATAGTGCTGCAGCCGTGGATGGGACGAATTGGCAATAAAGTGACGGAGTGACCACGAGGTAAGGTAACTATCAGGGATCACTATGGATCTCTCCAACTTTAGTTATTAGAAATATTTTATATTCTAATCATTAAATAAAAAATAATTAATATTCCCCGAATTAAATTTGTTTATTAAGAAACTAGATAGAAATGTAGGATATATTACTCACATTTGTTAAAAAAATGATTTCTTGTTTAGAAAATATTACCATTTTAACACTTACCTCTCTCTCTCTCTCTCTCTCTCTCTCTCTCTCTCTCTCTCTCTCTCTCTCTCTCTCTCTCTCTCTCTCTCTCTCTCTCTCTCTCTCTCTCTCTCTCTCTCTCTCTCCCCCTCTCTCTCTCCCCCTCCCTCCCTCTCTCTATCTCTCTCTCTCCCTCTCTCTCTCTCTGTCTCATAAAATTTTATATTATAACTTAACCATGATGACTGTTCTTGACTTTGCAGAATCCTGCATTTGAATACAAATGAAAGCCAGCCAACAAAGTGCAATAATATTGTGGTTGAGTTATACAATGAATATGTCAAAAATATTATTCACAATAGTGTTTAAGAACCTGCCTCAGTAGTGTGGGAGTAGGGTGTCTACCTTACATTCAAGAGGTCACGAGTTCGGAACTCGCTTAGGGTGAGTTACCCAGTTTTCTCTTATCCCAAGAAGAAGAGTTTCAGTATAAAGTAACTTTAAGCTCTATGGAACCCGAGATCATTTGAGCATCATTTCACCGATTTCATTCATCATCCCATTTGACCAAACAGGTTAAAGGATGTTAAGCTAAAAAAAAGTGTTTAAGAGGTTAATGACAGATTAAATATTGGCTAGCAAAATTATCTTCCTTATGCTATTATTGCATGTACACATATTAAAACTTTATTTAACCTTATGCAGGTGCATTTAATTTCCATTATATGAAGAGCTAGGTACGTTAAACCCCTGTGATCTTTTTATGATTTGGTGCTGAGGCACTTATTTAAGTTCCTCATTTATAAATTATATTAAGTGTTAATTATGAAAACAAATTATTTGTTGCCTTCTTTATGACAAGAAAGTTAAGAAAAATTAAATGTAAACAGTAAACAATATCATCATTTTTAAGCAGTAGATGTCCCTCCACTCTATTCTCGATGCAAGTGATAAAAATAAGAAATTCAATCTCTTCTTCAATAGTGACATTTAGGTTTATATGATGAGCCCTAGGCAAATTGCCAATTTTTAATCACCTATCCTATGAATCATTTGTACTGCCTTGCTCCATGGTTATTCCTTGGTCAAAATAACTTTATTATTTTATATATGACAATTATTTTCTTTTCAACTCGTTCATCAACAAAACTCGACTATTTATCACTAAATTAAGACAATACCTGCAGTAATTGTCAGCTTCCTCATAATTTAGAAAATAAATATTCCTGTAAATTAATAGACTCAACCGACTCTACGACCAAGGATGCATGATCTGCAAACGTAAAATCATCACTAAGTTATGAAGAGACTGAAATTCTGAAATTGTTACTTGATAAGAAGAAGAAAAATGCAAAACTAGCTTGTTTAAAAATAGACTAAAATTTAACAGTAATACTACATGTAAATTACCACACATAGTAGACACTTTGAAGGTGATGCCCCTGTCATTAATATGTTACACTTTTAATGGGGAATGAGAAGGGAGATATATGAATTTATTTCATATGTATTTCAAGTTGAATGGAATGAAAGAAATCACAACCTGCTTTTAGCTTAAGCTTTCTGTTGCTTTAGATTACCTGCCATTAAGTATTCAGGGCATGGCAAAACTCTTACACAAACGTTTAGGGCCAGTTTTACAATTTAAGCTTAAGCCAAACCTTTAGTAAGCTAGAGACACTACTCCAGGCACTTCGGCTTAAGCTATACAAGTTTCACAGCAGGGCAACCAGGTTTGGCTTACTGAGCAGAACAATTCCACAAAATAGCTGCGTTGGTAATCCTTATGCATGCACTTTGAGTGAATTTCCATCATTTGTTTATGTAATGCTGTTCCTGAAATGATCTTTTGTGCATTATCCAGCAACAAAATATTAAAATGACTGAAAAGTCAGGTCAATATGCACAATACAAGTCTTTAATTTGCTACCAGATGACTTAAAAGAACTGAATAAATATGAAAGCCAAGTTTAAGTTGAAACCTAAAATGTAATGTACAATGACAAACTTGTATGTGTACATTTCTTAATTCTTATATTTTATATCTTTATAATGCATTTTTAATTTGTTTCTGTTCTTACTTGTTTATTGATGTTTATAATTTATATTATTGTTCAGTCATACTGATCTCTAACATCTTATGTAATTATAATAGTTAATAATACAACTCTTTATATTAAGTTGTCCAATCTCAATAATTGTAATTGCAATACATCTGTTTTATATTGTTCCCAGAAAGGGTTCAGGGAATCTTCTAAATAAACAAAAAACCAATAACAAAAAGTACTGCAACTCTACTTCTCAAGAAGTCAGCTTTCCTCTGCAGATTAGATGTGCATAAGTATGTAATAGAGTTCAAGCAATCGGACAAACTACTGTGGAGTATGAAAAACCAAATATGGGGAAATTGTGATGAAAACAGTGGATTAGAAACATGTGATACTTTAACAGCTCTGCATGCTGTAGATTTTGAGATGCTGGAAAAATGTCCAGCTGCAATGAGCATGCTTTCACTTGCATATAACCTAAGTCAAGCAATGCATTGTTTCTGATGAAATGCTTTGTTACTGAATTATAAAGGAATAATGGGTACAACAACAATGAGGGTGACAAAGTACAATATGTAGATGGTAGGTATTGTGTATGAATGTTTTGCTTACCGATTGGTTTTATGTAATTTGATGATACATTTATTTGTATCATGAATAGCTTCTAGTACCATCAGTGCCAAGTGTTTGCTTCATAACAAGCCACAGCACTGTTTTCATGATACAACATAAGTGAATTTAAAATATTTGCAAAGATATTTAATATGCTTTGGATTATGCTTTAAGGTGACAAAGTTTTTAGTTTTCTATCTAAATTCAAGCATATATTTTACTATATGTAACAGATTAACTTCAACCTACTTACATGCCTCATAGCCACTTCGCCTATTTTTGGTGAGAATTTTCTTATATTTTCAAGGAAATCTTTCAGATCTGACATTGATGCTTCCTTGATGTTTTCTCTTAATCTGAAAAAGCAATCTGTGATATACTGAAGCAAAATCTTAATATTAAACAACCAAATTACAATAAAAAATAATGTTTAAGTACTTGCCTTGGAATGTTTTCTTTCATCTGATGAGAGAAACGATAATTAGCTACCCTAGGCAAATATAAATGCTCCAATTGCTCTAATGTCTTCAATGCTGGATAGTACCTGTAAGCAAAATTGTGCTTGTTATCTTCCATGAGTAGCATTAGGTATTCATAAGAAATACATACAGAATTAGTTATATTTTATGCTTAGGTGAGACATTCCACTTTTATCACCTTTGTTATAGGCTGTTTAGAAGGTAGTGACACTAAAGCATGTCAGTCAATTTTGGTTTAAATCGTATTGGTGATTCAGGAGCTAGAAGGAAGAATTTATTGTTATTTGATTGAAGTATTAATTGTAGTAAAGAGAGAAAGTGTGTACATGTGTACATGCACAAAAAGGCTTAATATCTTAGAACCATTAACAAGGAATATTTAAAAAATGGTCAACTGTATGAAAGAAATGTATATGACATAAATTGTATGTTTTAAGGAGCTCTACATTTTTCCTGCAGTTACCTTGTGTCCAACTCTAACGGTTTACTGATTATGAAAAACTAAATAAATGCATCCAGAAAGAGGTCTTTAGAGGTTATTTCCAGAAAATTCAAAATATGCATTTTATTTATCATGTAAATGACCTAAATATAAAATATTTTAATAAAAAACATTAGAGCTACTTTTGAGAAAATCAAAATTTTCAAAAAGTTTTCCATGTAAAGGGTAGTTGGCATGGGGAGGGGGGGGATTTTCTTGAAAATTTTGTATCGATTCCTTATGAGATACTGAACTTAAATATCAAGTTTGGTATTTAACAGAATTTTCTATTTTGGGACATGCATGCATGCACGCACACACCTAAACACACACACTTTTTTCTAAAAATGCTTCTTTTTTTTTATTCAGGGATACCAAAACATGTATTTCTGGTGAAATTTTTGTATCAAATTTTGGATGCAATACAATAGCTTCTCTGTACACTATGTACATAGTACATGTAGAGAAAGTAAAAATGTATAATTATACTATGGTAATCTTTATGCTAAAGCACAGTTATGATTACAATTGACTTTTATGCAAAACTTACTTTCTCCCCATATGATAATAATTGTATATTCCTTTATGGCTACCTGGCTATGGCTATGATGTAATGAAGAGGGTGTAACATTTTAAAAATATAAGCAACACTTTAGTTACTAATAAGATTCATACATATAATATTTTGTGTCATTGTTGCTAATTTAATTTAGTCTTTATAATTAGATACAAAACTGGGGTAGGACAATTTGGAAAACTCAGACCAAGTAAAACCAGCACCATTGTAGTACTTCAATAAATATTTTTACCGTTTTTCCTTCATTTGCTTTTGAAGCTTTGCATATGTTGTAAGAACTGGTAGACATAACGAGAGATGTTCTATTGCTGCAGCTATATTGCTTTCCACTCGCCTTGCTTGAACTAGTTCTTCTCCTTTCACTATCATATTTTCGGCTGATTTCTGCAGCTCTTCATCTATGTGGACAATTTCACTCTAGAAAAAGAAAAAAGTTTTGTGATATATTCACACAATTTTCTACTACTACCATTACTACCATATTACATTATTTATATAACAAATTACCCATCTATTGGGTCATTGCATTAGTCTATGCTGTTTTTACAATGTCATGATTTTATTAGTATAAAAATATAAAATACAGTACAATCCAATATACAATAACAAATACACTACATCATAAATCAAAAATTCATGTGTTTCCTTAGTGATGCAATCACCATCTTTGTCAATAACTGCCTGACAGTGTTCAGGTAGGAGCTCAATGGCTCTCCTATAGTACTGTTTTGGTTTTGAGTTGAAGGAATCTATTAGCCAGTTGCTAAGGGAAGTTTCATCATTAACCACTTGTCTCTAAATGATGAGAGACCAGAAAAGAAAGATAATCAGTAGGGGCAAAGTCTGGTGAATATGGAGGGTGAGGAAGTGGTTCCCAATCAGTTCAGCAAACACATCTGCGGTGATTCTGGCCATTTGTGAGTGTGCATTATTGTGCATCTTACCCAATGAATACAAGTGGCACACAATGAATTGTGTTATAATATTTCATAATTTGCAATTCCTGCATAGTTTGGCAAGGATCACTGTGAACCTATGGTTAGGCAGTTATCATAAAGAGGCCTTCCAGAACATGGTTCATCATACAAGTCAAATTTTTCTTTTTGGAAATGAGAAAACTATTTTGTGCCATCCTCTAAGCAAATGCTTCCCTCCCATACTCATCACAAACTCTTCTTGTCACTTCTGCAGCACTAGAGCCTTGATTAATCTCCAAGAGTAAAATGTGTCGGAAGTGTTCATTTTTCCCTACTCAATATTCCATAATGATTATCCTTGAAACTGGCCAAAACGAACTGTTAACAACATAAGCTTTTGTTCATAACAATCAAACTGAAGAAAAATTGAATAACAATAAATGAAGGTTTCACTCAATGAAGAATGACACTGATTTATGCACTGACCCAATTATGAGGCAAAAAAGAACCTGTTTGAAATGTAGAAAAGTTGAAAGAAAGAATTAATAAATTTCCTGGAGGGTCTTTTTGGTGGAAGTACATTACCAGACCAAGCAAAAATGATTACAACACAGAAGGTGGCACTTCAGCTAGCAAGCATGTCCATCCAAGCAAGCTATAATAGATCACACTCGAGAAATAATAAAAAAAAAAAACTGACAAAACACATTCCATCATAGGCTGATTGAGAACACTCAATTCCCACATCCTTTGGTAATTATTTTCTTGAGTAAACAAGATGTGATAAGTCTATGCTAATAAAGACATAAAATGCTTACTCTTTCATTAGCACCTAACTAAATTCAGCCACGTGACCACAAAACCTCAGTCAGTGTTATAGACTATAACGAATACCAGCAAGTATGATCAGTTTTCTTCAGATCAAAAAATGCAGTAATAGTTGGGTAATTTAGATGAAACTTTCCATAACATGCATGGGAAAAAAAAACTAAATGACTGTGGAGTAATTTTGGTAGTAGTCATAATGGACATTAGAAACAAGGTTCTGCAATTCAAGACACCATCAACTCTTGGTCATTGACTAAATAACCTCATATTTGCAGCTTGCATGGGCATATTCTGTGGGCTAGCTAGGTTGGCTGGCTGTGAAGCTTGTAAATTTGAAGAAAGAATTTCTATTAAATTTATAAATAACAAAGAATTTATTTGTTGGCTGGTGCATTCCTTGCAATAAAACTTGATTCTGTTTGCAATATATTACAGCTTGTTTTCTCAGACAAGAGTAGCATGACTGGCCGACGTGGTATAATAGACCTATAAGCAGGTAGAGACAAGAAGGGAGAAGCCACTACAACAAACCTTTCAGGTCTTCTTTTGCCATGCAAAGCTTAGCCGAGGGGCTGGAGCATGGCCAAAACAAACTAATATGTGTTGTACAGCCAACCTAGTAATTTTTATTACTGAAGCTAGATAGCCAGTCTGGTGATTTTTATCACTGAAGATAGGGATTCTTAATTTGCATAATGGAAACAAAATCAGAAGTTATCCATTTAAAAACTAGATGGAGGTGAATATTTTTAATTTTTTTTTAAATTTTTTTTATTTAAAAGTCTAGTTAATGGGTAATTGCAATTGTTATATTCTTTGCCATATTATTATTGTTATTATTATTAGTTGTATGCATTACATTTTGTTTAAATCATTTATATTGGATACCTTTCATTAAATCCTGAACAAACTGCAATGCCAAGTTCTAACATTTTCTGGTAGGAGGTTTAAAGCCTATGGGAGGAGTAAATGTCAATGCACGAGTTCTGTT
This sequence comes from Hymenopus coronatus, assembly GCA_030762935.1. Lineage (NCBI taxonomy): Eukaryota > Metazoa > Arthropoda > Insecta > Mantodea > Hymenopodidae > Hymenopus > Hymenopus coronatus. Next base: position 48,303,521 of record CM060895.1, read on the forward strand.
TGCAACATTGGAGTGTGACTTTGTATTAAAGGTCTGGGTATTTATTCCCTCTTCAGTATCAACAAGCAGCAACAGAAATTAAGGTGTTGCACTTTAACAAAGTAGCTGGAATGCCAAATGGTCTTCTTGTGCAGATAATGGACAAATATGAGGTTAGGTGGAATGGAACCTAAAAATTTATGTCTTATGGAGCAGACAAACTACCTCATAAGATTCCAGCAACGCTGCTCCCACATTCACTCCCTTACTACTTACGTTGTGAATAAAACAATGAACTACTACATTGTGGTTAACACATTTGTGTAATTTTACCTGTCGTTGCTTAACTTACACATTCTGTACAATGACAGATATTTCCATCATTAGCATTTGCTACAATTTTATGTGTGCTGCATTACCGATTGGACTGATTACATAACCTGTTTTGGTCCTACAAGTCTCCAAGTGATGTCCCTGACTTAAAAAGGTGACATGGTTATTTGTATTGAACTCGCACCAGCAAAAGAAAGTTTCGAATGAATCATAGAAGCTGCCAAACTTTAACTATTCCATGAGCGGCAGAGCAATAATAATAGCTGATGATGATGATCTGATGATAGTGAACAAGAGGAAAATGCGAGTGTGTATATATCAGCTTTACCAGACCAATTTTAGTGTTTGTCATCATAGTAACTTACAAATTTGTGAGGGATGTGGTATATAATGTTCCCATTCAAGCACAATGCTCATCTGTAGGTGAAATAAATCCTTCAACAGCTTGACATTTTGGTGAAAATCCCAAAGAAGCCTATGCTGTTGGTGAATACATGTCAAGAAAAAAAAATGGTGTTTCTGAACACAAATTGTTCAATAAAAATGGTATGTCAATGGGTTAAGACATCACAAAGGCAAAGTATGTAAGGTCAGACATTCATTACTTTGTACCCAGTCTTAGTCCCTGGGTATTAAAGGTTAAGATAAAGTACATTAGCCACAAGAACTCTGCAATACTTTGTATCAACTCAATATATCTCATGTTTCTTGTTCGCCAAGTATCCCTATATTTCCTCATCTGACATTTCAAGAGCATGAATGATACCCATGGAAGAATTTGGGATTCAATATGATACAATATCTGTGGAACATATGCCTTCAACATGATGGAAATCTTATTGAGGTTGGTTTCCATGACCAACAAACCATTATCCTTCTGAATAATGAACGGATTCTCTTTATTGAATGCCCATCCTTCCATTTAACTAATCAATAAGTGATAACCAGATGGCATTGTTTTTATCACACTGTTAGAGTTGTCTCTCTGTATAAGTCCTGTAACAGTAACTGAAGAAAAAGATTTAGTCTACATTGTAGTGTAATCCTTCACCATTACCTAATTATATGGCCTAAATGTAATGTAATAAAGCATGCAGGAAAGGCTGAAAGAGAATAGGGAGATAATGGCCAAGAAGGTTCATATGAACCAAGGAAGGCTGGCAGAATAGAATAAGCAGATTGAATGAACAGGACGAATGAAATGGATAGCACATGAAAACTTTCCACGTGTTTCCTGGGTTTCACCCAGATATTGGTGAAAAAAGAGAAAATTTTTATCTGAGCTTAAAAATTTGACAGGCATTAATTATATTTAGAACCACAGATAAAATGCCTGAGCATATGAAAATTGTTTCTACACCCACAGTTTTATGCACATGAAAAAGTTATACTTCAGTACCAGAGGTCTTGTATGCAATTTTCAAAGGGACGAATACTCAATTAAAGAACCTAAAAGAATAAGTAATTGTTTTACTTAAGCTATCAATTTTTAATCTCACATATCAGTTAACAAATCCACAGAGCTAGTGATATCACAAATATATGAGGAGAAGGATGCTATGGGTACCCTTGAGTGTACAAGCCTATACTGTTTTATTGTGGTTCATTCTGTAATCAAAATTAAAAACAAATTATCCATTTACTTTAAGATTATCAAACAGAAACCAGAAATTTACAAAAGCTCCAACACAGTAATCTATAACTCCCATTAATAACTGTGCCTTTATGCAGCTCCAACTTTTTTAAAATGTTAGTTCTATACAAAGAGGGCATATATTTTTTTTCTCCAATTTGAAATTTTCCAGCAATAATAATTTCTAAAAAGTCTTTCACAAAATGAACTAAATGTTATTTGTTCCTGAATTTCATCATGTTTATGACCTTGAATTCATTCACCTATAGCTTCTTGGTGATAATGCTCTATAAATAAGTATTCTATGGACAGTTACTCACGTTTAGCTTCTTTGCTTGGGACCTCACTTGTAGAAGCTCTCGTATGGAATCAATAAAGCCCTGATAGTGAAAATTACACATACGTTCAATGTCCCTATCATGGCTTTTGATACGGGCATCCAGCCGCTCCATAAATTTCTGGTGTTCATCTCCATCATATATGGCCCTGCATGTCAAGAAAATAAATTACTTTTTATAATGCAACAGCAGAAAAAAAGTATAACAACATGTTAAAATCTATAGAATACTGTAATAACTCTCAATTAATAAACTTAAGGGTCATTTCTGTCAAAATGAGGAAGATCAGCACTCCTTCAGGATGGATGATTGGCCAGAGGGAGGGGAGTTCTAATCAAAGCAGATGGAATTAATGTTTACAACTATAAAATGGTCTTAAATGTCCACAACTATAAAATGGTTTCAATTCTGTGTGTAATGAGAGTAGATAAAATAGACAAAAATAAATTTTGTATAGTTAAAGCTATTATTACCTAAATAAATGTAATAAAGGTTAAATTCAATAATTTATGGTGAAAAAAAGTTATAAGTACCTAAATAAAGTAAAACATGTTGATTTCATTAATTTATGATGACACAATATGAATGGTAGTTATAATACAATTGCAAAAACTAGAGAATCAGTTAAAATTCAATTACCACAAAGATCTTATGATACCATATTTATGAAAATATGATTCTCATTTGTGTATGTTATGATTCCTGATTTCCCATAAACTCCTCTTTAAGTATTTTGCATATTCCTTACCATAATCTACGCAGATCCATTAAAGTATTATGAATCATCTACCTTTCTTTATGAGGATTTATCATCATAGTCATTAGTTATGCTTTATTAAAAATAAAAAAATAAAAGCAGAAAAAGTAAACAAAGTAGAACTAACAGAACTTCAAGGCCAAATGGGAACTTGCAGAAATTCTTCTCAAAATTGTCTGCACAATGCTCCTGACATTTAGGTGGACAATCTTCTTTTGCTGCCATAACTGGTTCCCTTCACTGAGATGGTTTACTACTGTGCATTATCAGATACAGGCCAGCACCAACTGCCACAGAGCTGTAATCTCCTCCTCCCCCATCCCCTTCCTGTGTTGGGAGGAGGAAGAGGAAGTTACAGTGCTCTATCAGCTGCCAGTTTCCTAACCACAACATTAACTACTCATTAAGAAACTACTACCTTAAGATACCTATTGCAGAAAGCAAATCTTACAGAAAAGACAAAGACAAAAAGACAAATTTTATATCTAAAGTATTTATGTTGCACTGTTAACTTCTAGAAATTAAATAGTGTGAGAAAATATATAGGTAAAGATGAACCTCAAGATTCAGTAGACTAACTAAATGAATTAAGCATCATAAAAAAATCTAATGTGACACTTTCAGTTTTCTATACCCATGAGAAATTCACATATTTATATTTTATTAATATAAAACATTACTCTCCTGTCCACATTACACTGTTAATGGTTTACATATGTTTAAGAAATATTTCAAATTAACCAACAAGTATATAGCTGCAAAATCCAAAAACCACATTAAAATGTTGATTTGTGGTAACAAATTCTTATAATAGAAAGAAAGACATGAAAAGCGATTGCAAGCTTTCCAGTATGTCCATTAGATGGTCAAATTGGTGCTTTTTGCACTTGCAAAATGGTGTATTTAGGTGACTAGTACCAGAAATAAAAAGAAAAAAAAAAAAAAAAAATCTGATGTGTTACATTCACATGACTTTCTCTACATCACTGTAACAAATTATTGTTAAATAGCTTATTCTTCTATCTACTTTATGATCGAGATAAAAATTAGCATAAATTGTCTTGTCTTACGTCCTTGTAAGTAGAAGGTACATAAAGGAATACACTAGGCTAAAACAAGTCAAATCTTTTAAAAGCTGGTTGCCATGTGGTTGAAATCCCTTTCTATGCATAGTCTGGAGTTTACAAATTTCCATGTGAGAAAATATTTAAGTATTTTAAATCTGAAACAAATAACAAGGAATATCTCAAAAATGGTCAACTCAAAAAAAAAACGTATATGACATAAATTGTGTGTTTTAACAAGATCTACATTTTTGTGAAATAAGTTTTTGTCTCTTATGGTTTACAGTTACTCAATATTCAGCAAAATTAGGCTATTCCCAGAAAACTCAAGATACACATTTTATTTGCCATGTTAATAACTTTAATATACAGTATTTTAATCAAAATCGTTAGCCATTTTTGAGAAAATAAACATTTTTGAAATGTTTTCCATGTAAAGGGTAATTTTGGGTGGGGGGTTTTTCTCAAAATCTTTGTGTTGCATCCCTGGAAGAAATTAAACTTAAATACTAAGTTTGGTATTTTGTCGACTTTGTTTTGTATTCACAGACGCACCTACACACATAAACACACACAGACCTTTTTCTAAAAATGCTTTTTAATTTCTCTACATGTACTATGTACATAGAGAAGGTATTCTAATGCACCAAATATTTTGATCCTGAGATTTCATCGGAAATATATGTTTTGGGTCCCCCTGAATAAAAAAAAAAATTTGGGGGAAAAGGTTCACATGTGTGTGCGCGTGTGTGTGTGCGCACGCATGCACGCGTGCATGTGTGCATGTGTGTGTATCTGTGGACAGCATAGCTCAAAAACGAAAAGTCTGTTATATACCAAATTTGGTATTTAAATTCAGTATCTTCCAAGGATGTGTGACAAAGATTTTGAAGAAAATTTCCCCACCCCCAACTACCCTTTACATGGAAAAATTTTGATTTTCTCAAAAATGGCTAACAGTTTTGATTAAAATATTATATATTAAAGATATTTACCTGACAAATAAAATGTATAACTTGAATTTTCTACGAATAGCCTCTGAAGACTAACTTATTCTGGATGAGTTTTACGGAATTTTGTATAACTGGCAAACTGTAAGAGGTAGACAAAAACTGACTTAACAGAAAATGTAGAGGCTTAGGCTTTCATGGTCCAGTTGTTGGCATAACCGACATTTTGCCGAATGCAGCTTTTGGCAAAACGCCAGTTATGCCAACAAGTGGACCACAGCCAACAAGCCTGGCAAACTTAGATAATAAGGTAGAAAATGTAGAGCTCATTAAAACACACAATTTATGTTATATATATTTTTTTCGTGGAGTGGATCATTTTTTAGATATTTCTTGATGTTATTGGTTTCAGGTTTAAAAAGTGTATACTTTTCTCATATGGGTACTTGTCAACTCCTGTATAGAAACAAAGGAACTTCATTCAGAGAGCAACCAGCTTTTGACTAATACTTTAGCTTATGCTATTCCCTTATTTCTCTTCTACTTGCATGGAAGCATGTAATAAGACTATTTCTGCTAATTTTTTCTTGATTAGTTTGAAATAAAAAGAAGCATAAGCTTTTTAACAATAATTTGTTGCAGAGATGTAGAGAAAGTCATGTGAATGGAACACATCAGATTTTTTTGGATACAGGGATCCCTAAAACGTGTATTTCCGATGAAATCTGGGTATCAAATTTTTGGGTGGAATGCAATACCTTCTCTATACACTAAGTACATAGTATGTGTAGGGAAAGTAATAAATAAGTAAGCAAATAAATAAATAAAAAATTTAACTTGAATATCTTACTTTGAGAGCTCTACATTTTTCCTGCAGTTAGTTTTGTCTTCTCTTATGGTTTCCTAGTTATACAAAATTATAAACAATTGAATAAAATAAACGACCCATCACACAATTCACAAAAAATTAATATATAAATTTTATTTCTCATATCAATATGCAACATAGATACTGATATTATAAACAGGGAAAATTTAATTAAGTGTTTGTGTATGTAGAGCAAAATCAAACACTACTAAATTTATTTTAATAATTCTTTCACCATTGAAAAGCACAATTCATTCTGATGGATTTGGGGCTATAAACCACCTTATAAACCACTTTCAGAAACATTGTATTTGAACACAAAACAACCTGTTATGAAAGAACCTGCTTATGAAGAAACCCTTGACTTTCAGTTGAGAATGCCAACGTGTAGAAATAATAATTGTTAAGTTTCACAGAAAATAAATACATGCTACAATCCACAGATTAAAAAGAAGGCAGTGCATTTTATTGTAAGGATGCACATAGATGGCCAAGTTGTAACACACCAACAGACACAGGCCTCAAGGTGATGTGAAGCATCATCAGAATGATGATGACTTGAGTGGGTAAAATAGCTTGTATATACACTGTGTGCCTCTGTGGCTAGCACAGACCTTGCAAAAACATGAGGTACTCCTGCTGGGTTTACTTGGTCGGACCTTGTAAAAACCTCCTTACTACTCTGTTTGCTGCTTACACAGTATTTGTGTTTTCTGAGCCAGTCAATTTCAATTTTGATGACTGGTATCCATGCGATGTGATACACATCCAATACATTGAGGTCTAACTGGTCTTTCATTTGTCTCAATAAGTTCTTTATCTTTGGAGGCAGTTTGGATGGTCCTGATATAGTGTTTGACCAGTATTCTGCTGATTCTGCCAGATAAGTTGCTGGTACATGGAATGCAGGCTGTGGCAGAAGACCTTGTTGGCGATTCCAGTGAGAGGTTTCCCTTTTTTGGCTCTAGTGAGTCTGCTGTAGTGTCATAATCAGGGTAGCCGTTTTGGCAGAAGGTGAATTTTAAGGGTTTCAGTTCTTGGTCACATGGCTTGGATCAGAGATAGGTACTACTTTGTGAGCCAGGGTATTGAGTATCCTGATTTGCTGAGAATACATGAAAGCTGTGCACGTTCAAACAGAGATCAGTATGTGTTGGTTTTCAGTAGACTGCATGGTCATGGGTACAATTACTGTTTTTTAGAAATTCAGGAATGGCAGTGCTCTGTCTTTCTACATTTCCATGGTGACCTGAATCTGAGGTTGGAGGCTGTTAAGGTATATGAGAAAGCTCAACATGTTTAAAAAGTGACAATCAATCCTGTGTTACGTTTGTTTTTTTAATTATCATTTATCAAATACTTCAGATGTTTATGTAATGAAATAATCTCCAATCCTCTAATTTTATTAATAGATGCACTGAAGTGTCTGAATGCGAAAACCTAAAACCTATGAAAGAAAGCACTACTTTATTTTCTTTGTATTGATGCTGTAATCAAACTTTAGCAGGGCATGCCAAATAACAGTTGTATTCTAAGAGAGACTGCTAACATTAGAAATGAATTAACCAATATTTTATATTACCTGAGAAGATTATCTTCTTGACTGTCACAAACTTTCCTGAAGAGATTAACTAGTGTGTTGGAGTACAAAATCTTATTTTATTTTATATGTGAAGGGTTTGTGGATTGAGTGAAAACTTTAGTTTTGTGTTATTATATAAATATGGGACCACAAAGAAGATAAAAAGATTTAAAATTTCACCAATTATAATTTTCTAAACAAAATTACCATTCTGACCAAGGATTCTTCAACTGCCATGAAGTATACTTATAAGCTACACAAGGGTCACTCTAAAATTTTTGAGAATGGACAGCAATGAGTTGTGGTAGGCCAAAACAGCTTTTCCTAACTTCAGATTGTGTTCAGATAGCAACATGTGCAAGTCTGGGCGCACTCCAACAATGTGCATTGCGCACTGCATGTATTTGTATAGCAGGTGTTGCTACCCCATACGTTAGGATGTGTCTCCATTTCTATGTCTTTAAAGTCAATTTAGGGGAGAGAATGCAGCAAGATCATTGCCATATGGTCAGATTCAAGAATCTCTAAATATTGGCTCAGCAGCAGCAAAAACAATACTGAAAGAAAAATTTGACAACAGGAAGATCCACTGTCATTGAATCTCCCACCACCTCATAAATGAACAAGCACATGTGCAATGGTGCCATGAAATGATTGAAAAATTCAATGGAGGAAGATTAAAAAGCACATTTAACATTGTAATAGATGATGAAAGCTGGATTAACCAGTATGATCCAGAAACTAAATGTCTGTGTCTTCCCAAGAGAAGATTCTCAACAAAAGTGAAGCAAATGATAAGTGTTGGCAAGAAGATGATTATTCCTTTTCCTCAGCAAGTGGCCATATTTATATTATTCTGCATGAGAGATAAAAGAGTGTTACTGCCACAAAAAGTCTGCCAAAGTGTTCAATGAACTGAGATAAAAGTATCCTAAGACATTAAAAATGAAATCAAATATGATTCAGTTTTATTTATCATACAATCCAAATAAAAAATATAACTTTATTCCCCAAAAGGTCTACATGGAATTTTATTGTCCCATGACAATATGCCTCTTCCACACTGCATCAGAAATAACCCAATTTCACAACCTCCCTACATTCCAGATCTGAAACCTGTGCAACTTTTTTCTATTCCCCAAAATTAAAGAAAAACTTTGAGGCCTATGATTTGAGTCACCTGAATTTGCAGTAACTGCTTACAAAGAATGTATTTTCACTCTCTTCAAAGAAACAAGGTTTGACATGATGAGACAGTGTATAAAATATTTTAAAAAGATGCAATGATCATATCTAAATGTCCATTATCAAAACTATTGGAATGACCCTGGTATAACACTTCCAAAACCTTTAAGATTGTCATGAGGAGGTTAGGAAGTCCAGTTTTCCACACTGTTTCATATTCTTTTGCATGAACATCGAAGAATTTGTATTAATTATCTGAAATAGCCAGGGCTGTACAAAATCACAATTATAAAGGTAAAGAGGAGGATTCCTTAAAAACCCTCTAGCACATTATACAATAACTTCATAAAGGAAGCGGACAGGGGGTGAGGAAAATGAAATTAGTCACTGGAGTTTATAACGCTAAACATGCAACTTTGGACATCAATCAACATTTTTAAGAGCTGTTTTTGTGAAAATAAAATATAACAAAACAGTTTACACATAGAGGGTGGTTTGGGGTGGGAGGAATTTCTTAAAAATCTTTGTGCCATCCTTGGAAGATGCTTATACACCAAGTTTGATGTTTTAAACCAAGTTTTGGTTTTCGAGTTGGCACTGCCCCACCATTTTTTTTCAGTAAATTTCACGGCACACATCTAATGCTACATAATTGTATTCATTATGAATAACTGTGGCACAAAAATGACTGTGGAACATATTTTCAGGCAACTGACTAATGCAGGCTAAGTGGTAAATGGAACTGAGGCACATACATATTCGCACTAACAGTCATACATGAACACACAAAGCTTATTCTTGAAATACAAATTTCTTGAGTCCACCCAGCAATTGAACACAAGACCCTTTAAATAGCAGGCAGGCACTGTATATAATACAAATTTCTGCTGCCCTCTATAAATTGAACTCAGGAATACCTGGTAGGTGCTCTAGTAACACCATGAGTTACATGATCCTCTCTATCTTACGCAAGCATACTCATCATGAATAATTCATTTTTTAATATCATAAGTCATCCTCTACCTAGATTAGTAAGCAGTAGTGCAACATTCACTTGACTCTTTTATACTCTCATGAATTCACATATATCTCTTAAATATAATGTGAACATAAGAAGTAATTTTTCACCTTCATTGTTGTACATAATTATGATTTCAAATTAAGCAAATTAGCTTAGCCACTTATAACAAGAGGAAACATCAAATGTTTACATCATGTCATAGTAACAAACTTATGTGAAGCAGAAGAAAGAAGAATCACGCACTTTCCAACATGTTCCACCAGATGATGTATTTGGAAAACTGTAATTATTCAATGTGCAATTTTTGAAAATGGCTAATTCGTTTGGTCCCATGAGCAATCTAGGAACAGGAACATGCCATACAATTAGTTACAAATAAACAAATAAGTTCACTCGACGTAAAACAGTTTACAGTTTATGGCAGCACACTGTCCATGGCTTATGCCCCACTGCACGATAACATTACAATTCAGGCACGACTCAGTTCAAATCACAACACCTGTACTTATTCCTCCCTGCTTTTATAAAGGGAAAATGATATCACAAGTTTTTTGGAAACTTCTTGAACCCAACCATTCGAGTAGGAACGAGAGTTGCGTTCCAGAAGCTTCTGGTTACATCTGCAGCACACTTCCTAATCTTGTTTATGCATGATCTCCAACTGCGATGTCTCACATTCCAGCTCTTGCTGCTGCGTCTCAGTAAACATGAAAAAATGTTGCACACGCAGGCGGCATTGTCACAATATGCATAATAAATAACTGTAACATACCCATTTTTTTTTACATGACTTTCTAACACATTTTTCTAAAAACGTCTCTAACAAAAGGTTTTACTTTTTCTATTTACTTCTATTCATCAAGATTAACATTCATTACACAGTTACATATTTTGTTTTAGGTATGCAGAGAATACAGTAGGCAAGAGCAATAGATTTTTAAAAAGCAGATCATTATGAGGTGACTTTAAAATTCCAATCTCTTTGCATAAAATCGCCCTCCGTGGTGTAATGATTACCATGCTAGCTTCATATACTCAAGGTCGCGGGTTCAAACCCGGCGGAGGACGATGGATTTTTTCGGGTGTAAAAATCCTTAGCATGGCTTCCTTCGGAAGGGAAAAGCCGTTGGTCCCGTGTCATAGATTTATAGCATGTAAAAGAACCTCAAGCCTGATAAGAGAGGCCTCTGAGCAAAATTAAGCAGTCTTTCATGCCCAGTATAGAATGGGATGCTGAGAACCACAGCAGTTAAAGAGCGTCCATAAATATCACGCCCTTTCCATTTCTTTACATAAAAAGAAATATATATCTGATGTGTTACACTCACTTAACTTTCTCTAACTGTTCTACAAACATACTTCTTACAAAAGATTATTCTTCTTTCTACAGCATGCTAATCGAGATAAGCATTAGCAGAATGTATTTATTACTTAGTTCCTTATAAGCAGAAGGGAACTAAAGGGATGCACTATGCTAAAGTGATAGTCAAGTGTTTTAAAAGCTATTGTTATGCGATTGTCATTACAACTGACTTCTTTGCTTGGCCAAGAGCAGAACAAAATAAAAATGGACACTTCCTGTCTGAGAAAAGTATCAGTATTTTAAAATTGAAACCAATAACAAGGAATATCATAGAAACAGTCAACTCTACAACAAAAATGTATATGATATAAATTGTGTGTTTTGTCAAGATCTATATTTTTTGTCTATCTCTTATGGTTTAGACATTATGCAAAATTCAACCAAATAAAGTGCGCTTCAGAGGCTATACCCAGAAAATTAAAAATAAACAGTTTATCGTGTTGTGAATAACTTACATATACAGTATTTTAATTAAAATCGTTAGAGCCATTTTTGAGAAAAACACAATTTTCAAAAATTTTTCCACATAAAGGGTAGTTTGGGGGGTGGGGAGATTTTCTTGAAACTCTTTGTGTCACATCCTTGGAAGATTTAAATACCAAGTTTGATATTTAACATTCTTTAGCTTTGGAGCTATGCTGCGCGCACACGGAATTCCTTTTTTGGATTCAGAGGGTCTCAAAACATACATTTGTGGTAAAATCTTGGTGTTGAATTTTTGGGTGCAATGCCATAGCTATCTTATCTGTACACTATGCATATAGTATGTGTAGAGAAAGTAATTAAATTTAGCAACTTATTGTTTGAAAAAAGATGTAAGTATTTGAAAAATCAGATCAATAATAAAAAAATATTTAGTAAATTGTTCTTAATTCCTGTAGTATCTCCTAGATGGAACATACGGGATCAATGAACTTCTGCCATCGGACTCTATTCTAAGCCATCATCCTGATCTTGATCCAGGTCTTCACTCCTCTCTCGATCCCTTCCGCTATCACACTCCTCCTCCATGTGCTCCTTGGTCTGCCTCTTCTCCTGCTACCTTGTGGGTTCCATTCCAGGGCTTGTTTTGCAATGTTGTCTGTATTTCGTAATATATGCTCAATTCAGTTCCATTTTGTATGACGCATCTCAATGTCAATGGGTGTTTGATGGATTCTTCTCCACAGCTCTTCATTGGAGAATACTTGTGGCCACCATATCCTCAAGTTAATCCTCAAACTTCTGTTCACAAATGTTTGAAGTCTGCTAAACAGTTGTTTGTTAGTCTTCCATGTTTCACACCCATAGAGGAGTACTGATTTGGCATTTGTATTGAATATATGTAGTTTGGTATAGGTGTTTAGTTCCTTTGATTTCCAGATTGGTATCAGCATTGCAAATGCTCCTTTGGTCTTATTTATTCTGTTTCCTATATCCTCTATAGTTCCTCTTTCAGGGGTGACTATATACCCAGGTAGCAAAACTGTTTAACTTGCTTGATTTCTTGGTTATTTAAAGTTAATAGTATTAGTGCCTTATTTTGGTTGTTACAGGTTGTCTTTCTGTTTATCTTCAATCTCACCTTTTTGTAAATTGTTAATGTCACAAAAAATTTATTTGTACTAAATTGTGTCCTTTAAAAAGATCTGAATTTTTTGTGAACTAGATTTTTCTGTCTTTTAAGGTCTACCAATTATACACTAGTAATTCAGAGTGCAAAGGACTTCACAGGCTATTTCCAGAAAATTCAACAAATACACTTTAATTATTATATACATATGTTAAATATACAGTATTTAATCAAAATTGCTGATGCAATTTTTGAGAAAATAAAAAAGACAAACTTGTGTGCATGCATGTACACATGACTTTCTCTAAAAATTCTTTCTTTTTTACTTTCTTTACCACGTGCAGAGTAGGTAGAGAAGATACTACATTTCATCCTAAAATGAGTTACCAAGAAGTTTATGTTTAAGACCTCCTAAATCAAAAGAAACAATTTTAGAAAAATCTGTGTCTTTGAACAGTGCAACTCAAAAATTAAGTAGGTTAAATACTAAATTTATACCCAATATCAAACATTTCCCAAGGATGCAATATCCTCCACCCCTAACTACTCTTTACATAGAACATTTTCTGAATTTTTTTGTTTCAATACCATCTTAATTTTGATTAAAATACAGTACTATATTGAAAGCATTTTTATAGCAAATGTACCCATTAAAACATACAATTTATGTTATTTTTTTTTTTTTTTTTTTTTTTTTTTTTTTTTTTTTTTTAACCATTTCCAGGATATTTCTTGTTATTGGTTTCAATTTCCCAGTATTTATAGTCTCTTAAATGGGAAGTTTTGTTTTTATTTCTCCTAGATGAGAGAAGAGAATTTCAAAGCCTCACTTAGCAACCAGCTGCTTAAAGGTTTGGCTATTGTTTAAGCCTAGTGTATTCCCTATTTCCATTGTATATACAAATAAATAGATATGTAATAAAACTGTTTATGTAAATGTTTATTTTGATAAGTTGAAGTAGATAGAAGAATAACCTTTTTAAGAGTAGTCTGTTGAAGAATGGGTAGAGAGAGTCATGCAAATGAAGCCCATCAGAATTTTGTTTTTATTTATGCATGTATTTCTAGTGAAATCTCTGTATGAATTTTTTGGGTGCAATGCTATGCTTATTCTTACTATAGGAAAGTAGTAAAGAATGTAAAAGTTGATACTAAGTTTGTATACTTCAATGAGGTCCACAATTTCCTGCAGTACATTTTATGGTTTCTCAATTATAAAAATTATATAAAAATTCAATCAGAATTATCTAGTGGTTTTCACAAGCTATTTATAAAATATTCAGCTATGCATTTCTTTTCAAGCAAATAACTCAAACATATAATTTAATACAAATCTCTGAGCTGTTTTAAGACAAAAATAATGACAATATTTCTGCATAAAGATTATTTTGGCGAGGAGGAAATCTTGTGAAAATCTTTGTGTAGAATCCTTGAAAAATGCTGCATTCTTATATTCAGTTAGTTACTCATCTAGCTTTCTTTCTTTCTTTCTTCTTCTTCTTCTTCTTCTGAGTTAAGCTGTTTGTAACGGGCATTGACACACAAGATTTTTTTTTCTTCAAAGGTGCATTTTTTGGATTCAAGGAACCCCTAAATGTGTATTTATAGTAAAATACATATGCAAAATGTTTAGGATGAATAAAAAACTACTTCCTCTACTAGTGTTAAAGCAAATAATTGAGAAAGTAATAATAATTCAGAATGCCAGAAAATAACAAAACCAATGATGTTATTACAATGATAATTGAATATTCTTTCAATAATATTTAATAATAAATACTGTGGTGCAATCTGAGATTTCGAAGTGGAGGGTAAGTGGGAGTGTTGTTTTAAGTGCTCTTCCTTTCACTCACACATTCTCTCTAATGCAAAAACTCTAACAAAGTTAAACATAAATACTAAACTTTTATTACTAAAAGCTGATGATAATTCGGAACTCCTACTTTAGACTATAAACACACAAAACTTAGACATATGATCAAATAATAACATGCAGCATAATATGTTCAGCATTTTAAGTATTAGCATAAGCAAAAATATACTTTATTTATAATGTAAGTATTGATGATTATCTCATATTATATTCATTTCTGCTTCAACAATCATAGACACAGAAAATACACTCTGTGAGTATTTGCAAATGAATGACACATTGCTCCCTGTGGAATTTAAAGACTGAAAAAAAAATCACATAATTTCTATTACACCAGTAGCAATTGTACCTTTCAAATTATACATATTACACTTAGTGTTGGGTAACCGTTTTGCAACCATTTCAACACTTTAGCAATCATCTCCTTAATAACGTTTAATGCCTAATAGCACCTTAAGAATGTTTTCATTTGGACATTTGAGTCTTACCTAATTACCAAACCCACACTACTAGTGTCCGTGGTCTCAAGCTCATATAACAAATGTTCATGTTTTGGCTGGGTGTTAATACTTGCTTCAGAGCCCCTAGATGTATACCGTGCCATTGTTTCAGAATGCCTACGCCCCCCGTTACAACTTCAAAGCGGACGTTATTTGCACCATCACCCCATTTTTATATTATGCGTTACTGTTTGTTGTTTGTCTTATATTTATGTTTTAATACAAATTGAAATAGGTCTTGCAGGTCGAAATTCACATGAGTGCTTGGCGCAGATGCAAAATTTAGATCGAAGAACGGTGCACCTGCGTACTTACAACATTATATATCGCGGGGGGTTTAACCTGTTGGGTAGTTACCCTTGTCATTTCCCAAATGTCAAACTACATACCTGAACGTAGGACCCCAGTATTCATCGAGACCTTCTATTTCCTGAAGAAATAATTCATGATGTTGTGCTTTAGTGTCCCACTGATTATCCATAATGTTCGATTTAAATCGAAAGCAAACGTAATTGAATTAAATATACGTCTTTCATTAAAACTCATCCTTGATCATAGATCCTGTTATCGAGGACATTACATTGTACTATGCAGTGCTACCAGCCTATAAGAGCGAAGTAGCGTCTCTACCACAACGTCTGCACTCACTTTTAGCATGAGTATGCGAGGACCTGTTGAAAAGGTTTCTAATTTAAGATTTGCCATCCACTAAACACAAAAACATTTGAATGCTTTCGCTCATTTTGTTTCACTTCCAGGTTGATAATGATAGACTTCTTGAGGATTATGTTGCAGCAGTGTAATATTCGCATTCATTTATCTTTTCATTCACTTGTTAGAACTATGCCTCTGCTCAAAAGTATCCCATAAAAATTAAAACACATAATTCTCTGTCTTTATCATAGGTCTTCATCAAGGCGTCATTAGAGTATTGCTGATGCTACAAGTTTCTATCAAACCATAGCCTTAATGCATTTAAATTCGCTCGTATTTTCCTCGCTCTTTTGCTTTAACCTTCCTAAAAAAAAAATCTGAGTGTTCCATTCACATAACTTTCTCTAGCTATTCCATATACAATTCTTCTAAAAGATTGTTCTTTCATCCACATCATGCTAATCGGGATAAACATGGCGGAATTGTTCTTATTACTTGCTTCCTTGTAAATAGAAGATAAAGGAATACATTAGGCTAAAGCGATAGTCAAATATTTTAAGAGCTGCTCGCTATGTGAAACAATTTAGGCCCGGTTTGCTGTGCATGGTTTCGTTTGCGATAAGTTGTCTTAAAATGAAATCAATAACAAAGAATATCTCAAAAACGGTCAAATCTACAAGAAAAGCATATATGACAAATTATGTGTTTATTTAGTAATATTTTGTTTGTTTCTTACGGTTTAACCGTTATGCAAAATTCTGCAAAGCTTATCCAGAATAAAGAGATCTTCAAAAGCTATTACCAAAAAATTCATAATACATTTTATTTGTGATATAAATACATATAATATACGTTATTTTAATCAAACCCGTTAGAACCATTTTTGAGGAAAATACAATTTTCCATGTAAAAAGTAGTTAGTAATGGGGGAATTTTCTTATAAATCTTCATGTCGCATCCTTGGAAGATACTAAACATAAATAAATATCAACTTTGGTATTTAACGGTCTTTTCGTTTTTGAGCTATGCTGTCCACAGATAGACACACGGACTCACAGACAGGCCTTTTTCTAAAAATATTGAACCTCAAAACATATTTCCGGTGAAATCTCGACATCGAATTTTGGTTAGAATACAATAACTTCTCTAGCTCCTATGTACATTATATGTAGATGCATGCTAGAGAAAATAAAAATGAAATTGATTTCATTCTAATAGACGTGAATGACCGTTTAATTTCACTCAAAGGCCTCTTTATCAGGGTTTAAGGTTCTTTAAGTGTCATAAATCTATGACAGGGGACCATCAGCAATACTTCCGTTCCGAAGTATTGCCTTCCTACTTCACCAATAATACACCGGTAGCTTGTTTGAATGTCTCTAATTAAAAAAAACTCCCTTTTAATAAAATTCACTTAATTATGGATCTGGTTTTATCATTTAGAGAATGGAATATGCTAATGAAATCAACACTCTTGATGAATCAGGTATTTATTTTCTCTGTATATGCTAACTCAATATAGTGCTATAGTTTTTAATTAGAAATTTCCAGTAGGTATTAGAATTTATTGTGATCATGTCAGTGTGAAATACTTAAAATACACGTGATAGCTTTGAAACAGCATAGCAAAAAACATAGCATAAGAATTATAAATAATGAATACACTAGATGCCATGGGAGAGTGGTTAAATCGCTTCCCTCCCACCTAGGCGCTCCGAGTTCGATCCTAAGCGCCCGCATGTGGGATATGTGGTGAATGAAACGGCGTCTGGGCTTGTTTTCGTCGAGTCTTCCGGTTTCCCCGCCATTCACACTACCAATTTCTCCATTGCCATCCTTCCTATAATTCATTTCGCTTCCTCACGCTCATGCCTGGGTACGGGCCGACTACTCGTTCCAGGTTCTTCATTTTGTTGTTACGTGTCGTTGGCTCCCGGACAACTTACTCGCTTTTAAGTTCTAGACCTACATACAGGGAGGGTAAGCCGACTACGTAACTTAATACACTAGAAAGATGTACCTAGCATATGCAAAACGCATTATGTTATTATTACGGTACCAAGAATTGGACCAAGTCATGCTTACATTAATATTCACCAATTTCATTCATCGTCCAATATGACCAAACAGGTTAAAGGACGTTAAACTACAAAAAAAAAAAAAAAGTTGTTTTAAATCTTAAAATATCAATGCCATTGAAACATTTTGACAATAGGTTTTAGAAGCTAGCTAATCCTTAAACCGGCATCATGTTGTATCTTTACTTTCTCTACACGTACTACTGTATAGAGAAGGTATTGTAATGTACCAAAAAATTCGACACCGAGATTTCACCGGAAATATATGTTTTGGGACCCCCTGAATCCAAAAAAAGCAGTTTTAGAAAAATGTCCGTGTGTGGGTCTGCATGTATGTGTGTGTGTGTGTGTGTGTGTGTGTGTGGGTGGGTGGGTGGGTGGGCGCGCGCAGCATAGCTCAAAAACGAAAAGTCCGTTAAAAACCAAACGTGGTACGTAGGTTTGGTATCTTCCAAGGATGCGACACGATTTTCAAGAAAATCCTCCCACCCCCAACTACCCTTTACATGGAACTTTTTTAGAAAATTTTGATTTTCTCAAAAATGGATCTAACGATTTTGATTAAAATATCGTATATTAAAGACATTTATCTGACAAATAAAATTATTATCTTGAATTTTCTAGGAATAGCCTCTGAAGATTACTTTATTCTGGATGATTTTTATGGAATTTTGCATAACTGCTAAACCGTAAGAGCTGGACAAAAGCTTACCACATAGAAAATGTAGAGTACGTTAAAACACACATTATGTAATATCTCGTAAATTTTTTTCGTGGAGTTGGTCGGTTTTGAGATATTCATTGTTATTTATTTCAGCTTTGAAAAACTTATACTTTTGTCATTCAGGAATTTGTCAACTCCTGTCCATACAAACAACCAGTCACATAGCAACCAACTTTCTACTATCACTTTAACCTATGGTACTCCCTTATTTCACTTCTACTCACAAGGAAGCAAGTAATAAGACTATTTCTGCTAATTTTTCTCGATTAGCATGAAGTAAATAGAAGCATAAGCTTTTTAATAATAATTTGTTGCGGAGACGTAGAGAAGTCATGTGAATGGGACACATCAGATTTTTTATGATGACGATGATGATAAGGAGAATTTGAGGAGTAAGAGGGTGTATTTAGAGATAAAGGCGAAACTATGTGGACGTAAACATTACAGAAGCTAAACTATGAACCAAAAGCCTTCTTGGAAATGAAATTTGAGCTGATGTCAGTGGCGACTCGTGGCCTAAACTATAGGTATATTATCACAAAAATACAGATGCAATATAACTATTTCTTATATATTAAGCTGACTGCCTATCTTTCTTGTTGGCGCATTTCTCAGTTATGTCGTCCTGAAAAGGTAGCAAGGCCAACAAAACAGTTTTTTTTGTTTTTTTTTTCATTTAATAACTACCGTTCAGCCACTCGTATTCACTATACCTACTACGAACATTTAAAGTGCTTTTTGTAACATTTTGCTCATTTTTGTTCCACTTTTTGTGCCGAAAAATTAAGAATAGGATTTGGTCTTCCGTTAGCGAAAATTGTGTTTTTTTTTATAGTGGCTAACTTCCGATTTTATTACATAAGGCACCGCAGACGATGCCACTGATGACATATGGAATAAGATGGAGCACCGGTGGTTTGCGATGGCGCGGAAGTCGCAAAACTCGGGAAAACCCGTCCTTGCGCCGCTTTATCCACCAAAATCCCATATGTGGTCGCCTGGGATCGAACCCTTGGTGAGAGGCGAGTGGTCTAACCACCGGCCGTGCGAAAATAATGTGTGTTTATACCTATGGTTTATACCTCACACCACATTATTTTGATTTTGCTTTCCGCTAACTTTAACTGAACAAAACAGTAGATGGAAATAAAAAGTTGCAGCGGAGCTAACTTGAGTAAAATTAAAGAACACACCAAGAACTAGAGTATTCAAATACATAACCACTTTAAGCAAAAATATTTTTGGGCTGTTGATGTAATTGATGACTTTTTGGGATTACCATAAGTATCACCAAGCAAGGGAGTGATTCCCAAAATTGATTTCTTTCATGAGGCCAATAAACTGATGGGCAAGGGTCTGACAAGTTCTATGTTCAGTGGCTTTCTGGCCGAAACGAACCTACAGAATGCTTTCTAATCTAATCTAATCTGCCTGTTGGTCGCTAAATTCCTGTACTGGTAGCTGCGCCCTAGCCTCAAAACAGGTGTTTTTGGTAACACATGGAACCGTAAGTTCTGCTTCGTTGCTGTAGAAACCGTATATAAACATACAGCCACGTGTCCACATATAAAGATCTCCGATGAAGGGCGTGATCAAGAAGGAGTTTTGGGAGTTGTAACCTACCGTTGCTAAGAGAATTTGTAAAGTAATAACAAAATTTAACTTTAATTCCAATTGCTGCGCCTTAATACATTTATGCAATAAATTTAAAAATATTTAAATTAATGATTAATTCAACTTATTATATGGTTTTATACAAATTGTATAAAGATCCTTATGCATAACCCCACCCCTTAATATTTTTCTGGCTCCACTATTATCTACAGCCCATGAACTAGGGATATAAGCACTTCATAATTGACAAAACTATTCACGAAAATGGCTTAAGGGACTTCTAGGGATTCAAGAAACTGGTGTTTTGGATTATACTTAATAATTTTTATTTATTTCAAAGGGCTCTAACACGCCTAATTCCCTGCCGGTCCCCATGGCCACGCTCGCTAAAGCGTCTCGCTTTGGTGCTTCGTGGGCAGGGGATCGTGGGTTCGAGTCCCGCCTTGGGCATGGGTGTTATATGTTTGTGCAATGTGTATATGTTTGTAAAAGAAACAGTAAAACCTACGGGGGGAAATGTAAATAGGGATACAGTACCGGAGTCCTGATCAGACTCCGTTACTGTTTTGTTAAAAAAAAAAAAAAAATCCCCTTGTAATAAGGCCCTAACACCAATCAAAGTTGCGCGCTATTTAGTGCTACCCATACTGAGGGAGCAGCAGGAGCAACTCAACAAATCACAGCATTATGTTGGTCATGCTGGCGATTTGAAGCAGACGGCTAGAATGGCGAATGAATGACAAATGGTTTGTTTACATAAATAAGGAATTTTAAAAATTAAGGAATGTATGCTAGAAGTATGTGACAGCTGCTAGTCCTAATGCAAAATCAATACAGTTCGTAAGCTGCATCTGCCTAGATATTTTTGAAAGACTTCTGGAGATGCTGAGCAGGTTTTCAACTGTCATTCAAAATGCAGTGGATGCGGTGAGTATTGTAAACTATTGTATTACTGAAACAATTATTTTGACCGTGCGTATATGAGAGTGTAGAAACTGCAGCCAAATAGGAAATGCCAAGGATTTATAATTCAAAATTCAAGGTACATTGTTATAGTAAGGTTATGTGATGATAGAAATGATAGGTTAAACATACAAAATATTGGATTTAATGTTTCACACACGTCCCCAATACGAATACTTAACGTGAACAAAATTAAGGGTAAAGCTATACGACGGTTCCACCACCCATATACTGACATACGCGCGGCACGCACACACGCGCTAAGTTGTTCAGATGTGAAAGTTGCCAGATTGCCAAAATTTTGGGAACATTGGGGTTTTAGCTTCACAGATTCATCGTCTACACCCTGTCGCCTTCGGCCGCAACTGCTACAATCCTCAACTTATAAAAAATATCCCTCTGCTACGCATTGCGGCTTAGGGCCCTCCACGTTGGGCTACGCTTTGCAGCTTAGGGCCCTAAATGTTTATAACAGACCAGTAAGTAATTACAATGCGGCTCTAATGACGAAATAACAAAAGTACTCGCGTGTAGAAGTAATGCCAAGTGGTGGAACCATTGTATACTAATAATAAATTAAGAAACAGAAAAGTATTTTTAAATGAGATAACAATGGCCTTGAAAGTTTGCAGTATGTTATAACGTATTAGGACATGCAAATGTAGAGCTTCTTGAAGTGTTAAAGCTTCATTTATTACCTCTTTGTGTTTACACATAGTTTTCAACGAGAAAGAATCTATAAGCTTAAAAAACATATCTAAGCTACAAATCATTTGGTGGCAGTAAGCTTGTGTTAACACATAAACCTAATATTGTAAATGATAAAGGCTTTTATTGATTGATAGGTATAATAAAGTTACTGAGAACAGTAGACTGAGACATCATTAGAGAATGAGAATTAGTAGTCAGAAGTAAACAGTTACACTGCAGTGACCAATGAATTTTTTATTGGTTAAAAATGAAAATTCAGCTGTTATAGCAAGGACTTATTTGAAATAGCTTTGGTTTGCTCTGTTGTAATTTAAACGTTCAGCAATGGATATAGCACTATTGTCACATTGTATGTTCATCTCTAGCTATGAAGCAACTCACACTGTATCTCTATTTATAAGTTTGAGAAGCACTTGTTGATAGATTTTAACTTATATTGAAATTGGAACAAAGTTAAGAGTAATTAACGAAGAGCTTCTCAAAATATTATGCTGTAGGTACAGGTACAATTTTTAGGTTGTATGTGTATGCATGCATGCGTGGGTGTGTGTCTATTCACCTTTGGAAATTTTACAATTTCATAGTTTCGTATTGAGCAATTAATGAAGAAATTCCTAAAATATTATGCTGTAGTTACAGGTGCAATTTTTAGGTGATACACTGCATATGCAGAGTGGAAATAATGCATTTCATCCATATAAAATAAGCCTACTTTTAAATAACATATCCAGTGATCTTTATTCAATAATATTTTTGCAGCAGGGAATATGCATAATCATGTAATCAAGGAAACACCCTAGCATCATGGAAATTTTTCCTGATTCACTAGCTTTGAAGGAAATATTCTACATAAATAAGCTCCCCAATGGTGTGAACATTTCCACAGTGCACCAAAACCACTAAAAAGCCAAGCAAACCTCAGTAATAATAATTTGTTAAACAAATAATGTATCTACTTTGCTTTTCTTTTTTTCTTTTCTTTATTTATTAAATTTATGCATAGGGTGGTGCAAAGTGCATAAAAATTTACAGAATGTTGTTATTGCACATATGTTTGTAGAATGTACAAAAGTCATTTTATGTATTTTTCTCAAAAATCTGTGATATCATGACAAGGCAGTAAAACACCTTTCAATTCCATATATTTAAATTATGTTGAATTTAGTACAAAACAAACGATAATATGACATGAGGGCTTAAAAATGTATGAATTTAGGATTTTTTTTTCAAAAGATCAATTATAATAAATATTACAATGTGTTCAAGGTCAGGATTTCCATTCTATCAACAACATGGAAAAGTGTAGCAACATTGCCACAATTATCAGTGTTACTACTGAAGTTGGCAACTCTAAAAATTTCATTCAAAAGCTTGATGTTTCATGGCTGTGCTTTCTACTGGTGCATTAATGATGGAAGGGCCACTATGGGTGTAAAAAAAGAAAGAAATGTTTGAAGGGAGCGCAGTAGTTAAAAATGGCATTTGGTAACAATCATTTTTTTACATCTCACCTTGAGTGGAGGGTTGCATATCACTAATGCACTGTAGGTCATTTTTGCTATGTGAAGTAAGTTTAGGATATGTTTTTAGTTAAGTTTGCTTTCACTTTGTCTGAGGTTCTTATTTTTTCCCCCGTTACGGCTCTGAAGTTTTAAGCCCCAAAACCACTTTTTTTTGTTGTCAACTATATGTAATAAAAAGTTGATATATTTCATTCATATAAGTTTTTCTACCTGCTGTTGTTTTTACTTTCTCTACACATACTATGTGCATAATGTATAGAGGAAATGTATTACACCCAAAAATTGATACCATATTTCACCAGAAATGTATGTTTTGAAGTACCTTGAGTCCCAAAAAAGCAATTTTAAAAAAAGGTCCATGGTTTGTCTGTGTGTGTGTGTGTGGGGTGTGGGGGGGCATGCATGCGAACAGAGAGCATGGCTCAAAAACTAAGATAGTTAAATACCAAACTTGGTATTTAAGTTTGGTACCTTCCAAGGATGCGACAGTAAAAGATTTTCAAGAAAATTCCCCATCCCCAAACTACCCTTTATATGGAAAAGTTTTTGAAAATTTTATTTTTCTCAAAAATGGATCTAACGATTTTGATTAAAATATTCTATATTAAAGCTATTTACACCACAAATAAAATGCATATTTTGAATTTTCTGGGAATAGTTTCTGAAGACCTGTTCATTTGGAATAAATTCTGTTGAATTTTGCATAGCTGGTAAACTGTAAGAGAAACATAAAAATGTAGATCTCATTAAAAAGCACAATTTATGTGATATACATTTTTGTTACAGAGTTGCCTGTTTCCGAGATATTCCTTGTTATTGAATTCAATTTTAAACTATGTATCTTCTCAAATGAGGTCCCTTTCGTTACATCTGGAAATGCAAAGCAAACCAAACTTCAATGGTTCACATATCGATTGGCTTTTAAAAGAGTTGGCTATTGCTTTAGCCTGGTATATCTCCTAATTTCCCTTCTGCTTACAAGGACCTAGTAAGACTAATTGTGTTAATATTTATCTCATATAGCATGATGTAGATAGAAGAATAATCTTTTATAAGAGTAGTTTGTTTGCAGAATAGGTAGTAAAAGTCAGGTGAGTGCAACACATCAGATTTTTACTTTCTCTACACGTACTATGTATATAGTGTATAGAAAAGGTGTTGTATTGCTGAGATTTTGATACCGAGATTTCAAAAACAAGCATACAGAAATAAAATTTAGTAAACTTAGATACTTAACCACTGATGTTACATATATGGTCAATATACAAAAAAATGCACTAGTGCTGTGTTATTTGCTTTAATGTTAATAATAATTTCTGGAATACATCCCTATTCATTTATATTTAAGGAATGAGACATAATTGCAGATTTGTTATGTATTGAGAATTTCTACTATGTTATTGTCAAATAAACTGTGACAGGTTAAATACAGCACACACAAGATAATTTCAGTCTTCATTAATCCTATGCCACATAAATGGCTTTTTGTAATTGCACATGCAAAATGATCACCTAAAATTGCAGCTGATGCTACACTGAGCTACAGTTAAAATTATTATTAATTGACCAATTTTCCCTTTGTTTCTTGCAGCTTGCTCCACCTGCACCATTGCTGGAGGATTTTAAATACCACTGGAAGATGATCATGAAGTATTATGTGAAACGAGAATCATTTGGAAAAGTTGCAATTGAGTGTACAAATATCCCAGGACATTTGGATCAGCTTTCGAAAGTAAGTGTTTAGAAAGTTGCAGTATTGTATAACTATTAATTCAATGCCTCATTTTCGATGTTGATGCAGGCTGCCAATGGAGAGTTCTAGTGGTGGGCAACAGTGGGTAAGCAGCTTCTTGTTGGCGGAGTCTGGATCAACATAAAAAATAAGACACTGTATTTGATTTACTGTAGTTACTTTACTCCTAATCAGCAGGAAATTTCTCTAAAGAAATGTTAATGGTAAATTTTGTAAATGATTTTAGCGAATACATATCCCATACTCAGGCTTTTATTATACACTAGTCGGAATACCTGGCCTTTCCCTGATATGTCTGTTTATCCTTGCAATTTTTAGCCTTAGGATGCACTTGTCCAATTATCACATGTTTCTTTGGATGCATTTAGAAATTATTACACAACCCACTTAAACAAATAGGTAGTATAAAATGTTTCTACTTGGTAATAAATGGACAGAGGGGTAAGAATACTTTCCATTGTGGTACATCGGGTTGAAGTGGAATGGTTGCTGCATAGTTCATTACTGTTTTCTTTTTTCTAGATATATGCATATTCTGCTATTAGAAATCCGTGAAATATAACAGATGTTTGCAGGTTCAGTGAGTTTACCAGCTACAAAAATATAATCTGTCACTAGTATGCCATCTGTTCTTTAGTAGGGCACTTTGTATTATTGTAGCATAACTGTGTGGAGCATGATTGTTTGGGAATCAGGAGTTGATTGCATTTACTTTAGCAGTACATATACATATATGCTCATTTGATATGGTATAGGAAGTTCAATAGCATTTTACATCTTTCCAGCAATTGAGTGTTCACTTTAAATTGGTTTGCCGTAGTTCACTCTTGCTCTAAATTATATGTAGTTGTAAAAGTGTACTAGGTTTGCATAAAAAAAGTTGCATAGTTACCATGACTAAACAAAGTCCTATAGCGGCACTCATATATATGACATTTTCTGTCAATCAGAAAGCCCACTTCAACTCCTACATAGTTGGGAGTTTATATGCTTGAACTGTCCATATAAAACCCTGTATTGTAGCAGGTTGTTTGCCTGTTATCAGCACCTGTATCAGAATGACTTTAATGTGAGAACAGCCAGTGTTCATAATTGAATCCTACTTCTGAATAGGGGTTCTCGTGAAGGGGAATGTTAACACCACATCATATTATCAGCATGCCTTCTATAATATGCCCAGTTTCTACATATTCTTGAAAGAACATGAAGAAAATAAGAGGTGAACTATTTTATCTTGTTTTATGTACATAAATCAAGTTTCTTGTGAAATATTTAAGAAATCTGTCATATTTCTGCTTATTGTATTTTCTATGTTTTGTTTATAGTAGGTGCACTGCTCGCTTACAGGAAACAGTATCTGTATGCAGAAAAAATCTGTGAGATGGCAAAGTTACTGAGAGATGATGTTTTGCAAGAGATGCAGACCATTATCTTATGATATGAACCTTAATCTTTATATAATGTTGCAATTGGCAGAATTATCAGCAACCTTCAATGGCCTCTGAGATCCCCAGATTTGACACCATCTGATTTTCTCTGGGTTTGTCTGAGGGACCCAGTCTTTTCTAGTTGCTGTGAAAATCTGAGCCAGCTGCTCCAGAAGATTACAACTATCATGCCTGAAATGCTTGTGGCTGTTTTCTATAACTTCATCAAGAGAAGACATGCTTAGAATGGAACAGTGGACATGTTGAATCATTTGTTTAATTTTTATTATGTTAATACTTGGTAAATGTTTCAGAATTGGAGGATATTTTATGTTTTTTAACAAAAGTTAATTTCCTATCCAAAACATATAAAGCAATATATTTTATGTACCATATAAATTAAAAAACCTTGGAACTTGCATACAGTAAGCAATTAAATTATGGAAAATTAATTTACATTACAAGAGTGGATTAACAGCTAAAAAAGGGGACAATAGATCCTCAAAACATGTCCTGCTAATAATTTGGCAGGAGAGCAATTTAAGCGTTTAATGTTGATTTATTTTTCCATAATTTAACATATTGTATGTTTGGTATATTGACATGAAAGTAAAATGTACCTAAATCTTGAATGTTGTATAAATAATCTATAAAGTCATCATCATTGTGAATATGTTTTATGTAATGTACAGTTAGAACCATAATAAGGCAAAAGCTACCCCTGAAAAAATGCATAACTCATCAAAATATACAAGTTGGCTCAAATAACTTTTTTTTTTTTTTTTCTTTTCTAGATAAAGCATATTATATTCTTAATTTTCTTGTGTTTAAGTGATATCTATTGAAGTTTATAGAAGGTTTGCATTATTTTTTTTTTCTTTCTTTCCCTTTGCTCTAAATGGCTGAGCCTGTTAAAAATAGCTGAATGTTTATGCATATTCAATGTTGCTAAGATCATATTGCTTAATTTAAAATAACTTCTAGGAGAAAATATTTATCACGGATAACTTAAATTGGAAGAAAGATTTGCCTTTTATTTAAACTGTACAAAATTTAAAGATGTATTTAAATTTGTAATGGGCAGAGTTGTGTGATTGCAACACATCAAGTTTTTCTATTTTATTTTCTGTTATGTTGTAGATACTTATTGAAGAAGAAAGTAACCAGGAACAGGGCTCAACAGGTCCTTGCTTAGAGTATCTACTTCATCATCATCTCCTAGACCTCTTGGCCACACTTGCATGCACTGATTGTCCTCCAGGCATGAAGCAGATTACACTTACTTTCATACGGAAGTTAATTACGCAACTTAAACAGCCAGTTCTCCCTCATGTCAGTGTTTATGTTCCTATACAGGTAATAATAATTACATTTTAAATTTTCATTTAAAAAATAAACTCTGCATGGATGATTGAAAATTCTGTATTTTTATATAGGACAAGTAAGAATACAGTACAGAATATAAAAACATGAAAAATAAAATGTACATCTTGGATGTTTTACAGAAAAAACCTGTGAAATCATTTTCATCATGAATAAATATTAAATAATTTTGTATAGCTGAAAAATCTTAAGAGAAGGCAAGAGCTGAAAAAGTGTACAGCTCATCAAAATATACAAGTTATGTCAAATAACTTTTTTTTTATTATTTATTTTATTTGTTTATTTTTTTATAGAATTGAGAGTTTCAAAATTTCAACTTGTAATAAAAAATTGAGTTTACAAATAAATGTCATTTAGTTTCAACATTTGAATCACAATCGTGAATTTCCTAGACAATATAATACACAACTGAATAAAATTGTTTTTCTAGCAGAAATTTGTTTACTTCTTCATTAAATTAATTTGGATTTGAAACATTAGTTAAGTGATGAGGAAGACAATTATATGTGTTAGTCCGTATTTAGAGCACTTCTTTTGTCTCACAGGGCAGCCTAGGTTCATCTCAAGGGGCTGCATGTGGGATGGATTTGTGGCAGACAAAGTGGTATGTGGGTGGGTTTCTCCATGTTCTCTGGTTTCCCCTGCCATTCATTCTCTCACTTGTTCCATATTCACCTTTCCTTTCACCATCATTTCATATCATCACCTTTCTCACTCTCTTACCAGGCATCAGGCTGATCACCCATACTAGCTACTTTCTCTGATCCAGAGTCCCTCTGCACCTCAACAGGCATCTGACCCTAAGAGATGACATGCAAGTCCATGGGAGGATGTAAGAAATGAAAAAGAATTTATTCACCTTAAGAAATACAATGGATTCATACTGCAAATTTTAACAGTGCAGCAGCCAAAACAGCAGACTTCAACATATGCAGAAGTGCATATGTTGTTTATTACACTGTTAGGAAGCATTTCCACATGATTCAGAGATTCATATTAACATCTCTGGAGTAAAACATGTGAGGAATGTAGTATACAAGCACTTAGTCTCATATGACAGGGTTTCCAGAAGAGAGGGGTTACAAAGTATAATCTATTTGTCCTTGCGCCTTTAATCCTTGCCTAACATTAATTTCCTCTTTACCTTACCTAACCTACACATCTGAGTTCCTTTTCTCAGAGCCTCAATCTAGATGGCTCTTATAATGATTTAACTTAGATTTTATGGTTCACATAAACAATGAAAGTTAGGGAAATCAGTATTTCTCAGGGGAAAATCAGGGACTTTATTTATGGTATTATAAAAGTCAAGGAGTATAACATTTGAATGCTCTAAAAATTATGCATCTGTGAATAACATGAATTAATGCTTTAATAGTTGCTCAGAGTCATACAGAGTTAAGAAAGAAAAATACAAGCATTAACACTTTTGAACTGAAATTCTGTTGTATTAATTCATTAAATATGTGTTAACTTCTATTTCTATATACATATAACTTGAAATAAACACCTTTATTGCTAAAACCAATATTTTATATACTGGTAGCTTCTTTAATGATGTATACTTTGTATTGTTTAATAATGTTATTTGTGTGTCTAAAATAATATTTTTAAAGGTAAAATGAAAACGAGGATTGGAGAGCTTTGGAGACTATGGCAATGGTGTAGGCTAATAAAAAAATTACTCATATACTATTTTAAAATCTATGTTGTCAATTAAAAGTTGATGTAAAACTGAAAAACTGTGCTCACAATAGTGTGCATGACTGGTCATAGTCATTTGTTTAACTTAGTCAATGAAAGTCTGGATACACAAATTTCTGTGTGAATCATGTACTCATTTGGTTGACGCTGATGTAGTAGCAGTAAAGCAGTAGGGCTTTTCCATAATTTTCATGACATTCTGTGAGGAGAGTAATAAAACTTTCAATTAATTACTCCTTTTATAAATTGTCTTTTTATAGGTTACACATTGAACTAGCCATGAAACCCAGAAAATGTTTGCATTATAAACAATGCTTCAATTATTTGTTCTGTTATTTGTTTCAGAGAATAGTCAGTTTATGTAATGGAAGGCAAGCTTCACCAACAGAATCACATGAAATTCATTTTCTTTGCACCCTTTGTGGGGTTATATGCAAGCATCCTCAACTAATCAACATATTCAACAATCCACAGGTAGTGTTATCAATGCTGTAATTATATTAAACTATACGGGTACTGAAGATATAAATGTATTTTCTAAAATATTAGAGCCTCTAGTTAAATTTTTTACACAGGTATTACTAGCAGTTAAAGAAATGTCTATACAACATTTTAGTTTGGTGTATAATTGCATTATTTAGATATTAATTTATATCATTTTATTAGCTGTTATCAAAAGCTATCTCCTTTGACAAATATTGAGCTAGACATATAATTTCTTACAGTTACATTTCCCAATATTTTTTGTAACAAATTATCCAATACAAATTTTTATATAGTGGATAATTTTTACTTAAAAACCAGTTTTATAGTATAGTATAAGTTATAAAAAGAGTTTGACTTTGTTGATTATTTTTTTCAAATAGTTAACTATGACATAAAAATATGAAACTTAAGTGCATTGTGGAAATGTTCAGACCTCTAACTATACATGTGTGCGAGAAGATAGGTTTTGAAAATGGAAAAATAACAAAAAAAAAGACTGAAGTTGAGAGAATTAAGCTTCGTATACCTGAACAGCGTATGATTTAAATGCTACAGCAGGTCTTATATGTTCCCTAGGAGATTAAACGTTTCCAGATAGTTAGTTTAATTTAGGATGCAATTTTTGCACCAAAAATCATTTTTATTTTATCAAAATGACTAAAAAAGCACTTCTATGTTTCCTTTATTAATGGAGACTGTTTTGGTTTGTGGGAACAACTAACAAAAATAGTATTGGAAACTTATCATTTAACCTTACTGCAACTTAAGAACTTGACATACCTCTAAACATATGGCATTTCAGAAGCACCTGATATTGAAATATATTATAAATGATGTCACTGTTAAAGTACATTTTTGTGGTTTTGTACTGTGTGGAGTTTAATGTTAATGATGTCAGTTTAAGCATGCTTCCATCTCCATGATCATGTAAGCAAGCAAATTACCATTACTGAGTATTATTGAGGTTGCAAAAATCTTCATTTTGTTTTTGACATTTCTATAGTGATATGAATGAAGTAAAGCTAATGAGCAGTATTGCTGAGTAAAATTTTGAAACTTTAGTCACACTTACTTTTGTTTAAATGTTGGAGAGGTTTCATGGGATTTTTGGCTTCATTGTCAGCTGATGTTTGGAGAGGAGGCTGCTTAACCTCTTAACATAAAACTACGAGTAATCTCGTTTTTTCAAATTTGATGGCATAATAAAATGCTGATTGGGCTTATCATTTCTGACCGGCAAACATTTTAAAGGTCTAAGTTACTCGTTCTATCTTATGTTTTGGCACTTCTTTGATATTTTCATAGATATCACTGTGGTCTGTTGCTTTGAAATGCCGCCTTCTTTCCAAACAAAGAAAGGAGAGGTTGCAGCATTTCAGCGAGGTAAACTAACTACACTGAAATGGAAAGATAAGAGAGATGTCTATATGGTGTCCACTATCCACAATGCAGACACAGAAAGTAAGAAACAAAGAAATTGTCAAACCAGCGGCTGTATTTGCTTATAATGACACAATGGGAGGTGTGGATAAAGTAGACCAGCACATCGCAAATAATCCATTGCCATGCAAGAGGGACAAGAAGTACTACAAGAAGATATTTTTTCATCTTTTGGAGTTGGCAGAATGGAGTGCCTTTATCCTGTATAAAAAACATGGAGCAAAGCACAGTGCCCTAGACTTTTGCGTGTCTGTCGCTGAGCAGCTCATTGAAAAACATCAGAGGGAGCAATTGTGACCAAAAGCAGCAAAGGCAACCCCAACTCGACTTGTTGGATGTCATTTTCCATCAGCGATTCCTCCGACCAAGAAGAAGCAGAATCCAACAAGAATGTGTAGGATGTGCAGTAGTGTGCGTGATGCCAAAAGAAAGAAGGCACAGAGGGAATCTAGATACATGTGTAAAGATTGTGGAGTAGCTTTATGTATTGATGCTTGCTTCAGGGTATTCCACACAGCCACAAACATATAAATAATGACTCTAAATGTGTTGTTGTTGTTCATTTTTTAGTGCTTCAATGCCCAGAATTCACTTTTGTTAATGTAATTTCAAGAAGAAACAGGGATAAGCATATCACGAGTATACTCGTGATTTTAAACTAGCGATGAAAATTTCCATTGTTGAGCAGTTAAAAAACAATTTCAAGGTTACTGTCATTAGTGGACTGTACTGAATATTTCATTTTGGCAATAAAAAATAGGCAAAAAAAGGACTATCATATTGTATATGAATACATATGTTAAGAGGTTAAAACATGTGAGACACACAAACTATAGTAAACAAGACTAAAGTCTCAAAATTCAACTTAGAAATACTCAACTGTGTATTAAGAAAATGTCACAGTGTATATCACTTTTGTTATTCATAATGCACACTCCTAAATGAATTATTGTTCAGAACAAGTTTTTTTTCACTAATTGTTTCCATTTGTTTCATTCACTTTCATTAACAATATTGCAGGAATAAATGTCTAAGCAAT
Organism: Hymenopus coronatus; assembly: GCA_030762935.1. Lineage (NCBI taxonomy): Eukaryota > Metazoa > Arthropoda > Insecta > Mantodea > Hymenopodidae > Hymenopus > Hymenopus coronatus. The sequence continues at coordinate 48,336,018 of CM060895.1, forward strand.
ACTCTTGTGTCACCTGTATCTGAACTTTCCATTAAGCCAACTATTATATTTATCTGAATATAAGACAACCTTTTTTTCTAAAGCATTAATGTTCAGACCTGGAGGTTCATTTTGCATTCACATTATGTTTTCCAACTAGCATGTGGAGAAAAATCAGGTTTCAAACTTTGTGGATACGGCAGTTGGGACATGGGTGAAATGGTAAAGATTTCCATACACAGCAGATTTTGTGCATTTAATTTCGCCCCATAGTGCTAGCTGTTAATGGACCTTCATTCTTCTCTCTCTTGTATGTGAATATCTACAAAATTCAAATTAGGTGAAACTTTTTACAATGTGTTAAGCAGGTGTGTTGTCTAAATAGAAAATCTTATCCATTGGTGTTGTTGCAGCTGCTGCTGCCATTGCCTCAATCACTTTCTCGCACTGCACACATACCAATAAATTTCCATTCTCCACTCTCCCTCTGTCTCCTGCCCATTACATGAATTTCTGTGTTAATTCAAATCAGGTGAGCTTTTTACAAAAGTGTGCCATCACTCACATACCAATACATTTTCATGCTTCCCCCTCCACCTCCTGTCCATTATATGAATTTCCACACAAATTCAAATTAGTATAAAAAAATCTGATGTGTTACACTCACATGACTTTTTCTAGCCGTTCTACAAACTTCTTACATAAGATTATTCTTCTATCTGCACCTTGCTAATTGAGGTATTCAGCACAACATTCTTATTACTTAGTTCCTTATAAGTAGGAAGAAAATAAGGGAATACACAAGGCTAAATCGATAGTCAAATGTTTTAAAACCTGTTGTTATGCGATTGTCATTACAAATCGCTTCTTTTCTTGACCAGGAGTAGAACAAAAGAAAAAGTCTGAGAAAAGTATAAGTACTTCACAACTGAAACTAATAACAATGAATACCTCGAAAGCGGTAAGCTCCACGAAAAAAATGTACATGACATAAGCTGTGTATTTTAAAAGGGCCTACATTTTTGTATAGTAATTTTTGTCTATCTCTTATGGTTTACTAGCTATGCCAAATTAAGCAAAATTCATCCAGAATAAACAGGTCTTTAGAAGCTATTCCCAGAAAATTCAAGATATACATTTTATATGTCAATTAAATATCTTTAATATATAATATTTTAATCAAAATCATTAGAGCCATTTTTAAGAAAATCAAAATTTTCGAAAAAAAGTTCCATGTAAAGGGTAGTTTGGGGTGGGGGGATTTTTCTCAAAATCTTCGAGTCGCATCCCTGGAAGATACTGAACTTAAATACCAAGTTTGGTATTTTAGCTACTTTTCGTTTTTGGGTTATCGTGTTCACAGACACACACACACACACACACACACACACAGACCTTTTTCTGGAAATGCTTTTTTTGGATTTAGGAGGTCCTAAAACATGTATTTCCGGTAAAATCTCGACATCAAATTTTTGGGTGGAATACAATACTTCTTTATCCCTATGTACATTGTACATACTGGGCTAGAGAAAGTAAAAAGAGGAATTAATCCGCTAAATGTCCCTCACTTTATTCAAAATATCTGTTACACTTCAAATTTTGTTTAAAAATTAAATTATGTTATATTTTTTATATAAATGATTGCTAAATTCCAAAATTAAGTTCTGAAATAAGGGGTTCATCTTGTATTCAGATAAATATGATATTAGGTATCCAACTATTCTTGTATTCATTGCATGTGTTACTCTATTTAAAGTCACTTGACAGCACTTGACATAGAAATTAAAGGTCCTCAGAAGAAAAAAAAAAGAAAGAAAAGTTTACCACATTCTGGGAATTTAATTTGGAAAGCTAGGAATGTATTATTTTAGGGTGTGTTTTGAATGTGTCACATCAACTGGCCAACTTGCTCATAAGGAACATTGTATTTTCTGCATCAGGGAAAATAATAAGATTATATTTTCACCAAAAAAGGATGTCAGATGTATTTATTTTACACTCCTGGTTTCTTTAAAATAATTTCAGGCTAACGAAAAGATGATAAACTTTGGGGAATATTTAAGTCTATGGATTAAACATTTTTTACATATTGAGGATAACAAAGTGATATATTTTGTTGATGATATTAAACCTGGCTCTTTTTTTCTTCACTTAAACAGTTATCAAAGAAATTTTTCAGATTACGGAAGACAGAAGGTTAAGCATTTCCAGTAACTTAAGTTCATTCAGCTCAGAAGAAGTAAAATCAAGTGCACCTGAAGCTTCAACAGGGACCTTGTTTTGTTATTCCAATTCTGATTTAGAAGTATGCAGAGAACAAATTGCAGAAGAAGGTTGGTATATACTTATTTGCTTTTCAATAACTTTAGCATTTAAGAACTCATTTTATGTACTTTACTTCAGTATTCCTACCTCCCAATTAATTTTAACTTTATGATGGTAAATTACGTAAATCCTTTCTTATCAGACTTTTCCTGACTATGCTCTTTCATGCATGTGCATCTTGTGTGCTGTTATAACCATTTGTTCAACCTTGCAAAAGAAAAATTAAATACAAAAATTAAAAAAAAAAAAAATGATTCAAAAATGATTTTCTGCAGATTCAAGAGTTATCTCTGGTTGAAATATTCATTGCCATGGCTTAGTTTTAAACTATGGGTTTTTAGTTGTAGATTGATGCTGTACTATTGGGCTGAATATGGTTATACCCATGAAGGTGTACTGAGCTTTTCGTACTCTTACATAACTTGTGTATACTCCAGCAGACATTCAAGGCAGTCTTCATTATTCCCCTTTATCATTACCTGAAGGGTGGTGTGGTGAATTTTTAAAATCTAATTCAAATTTCCATCTTTAATTTATACAAGTTTAATGTGAAAGAAGAATTGATTGACATAAATTGGCCCTAGTAATTTGTCTAGAGGTTTATTACACTTGTAACAGCAAGTCACCTCTATGGTTGTGATATTTAAAATCATTAGGATCACTTTGGTTATCTGTTGGAGTGTACATGAATCAGAAAAGAAAACTTCAGCAGATATGATATTTGGTGACTTAGTGTTGGAATGTTACCCAAGCAAGCCGTGGTTTAAATACCCTATGACAGTCAATGATTACACCAGTCAGTTCTGATTTTAACTTTTCATTTTAGCATGTATAACATAACACATGAAAGAATTGTTTCTACATAAGCTTTCAGCACTTTGTGATTGAAGTGCTTTTCTGATGATTTAGTGTCATTCATGCATGAATCATAAGAAACAGTTTAACTCATAAATTGATGCCCTAGCAGCACAGTTCAAACAAGAATACCAACACATAGCCTAACAAAGGCTTCACCAAACAAATTAGTGGCAAGAAAATAGCAACGTACAAAAACCAAATACAGTTTAAGGATACCAAAATACTCACCCAGAAAAAAGCCTAAATGTTCTTCAGAAAATTCATATTCTGCCAGAATATGCATAACATTTACTTAGTTCAACAGAATAATGGTTATTTTGCAACAATTTGAAAGACTCAATACCTCCAAACAAGAGAGCATGGTTTATCAAATCAAATACTCAGATTGTGACAAAATTTATATAGCTAAAACAAATCTGGAAACTGGATTAATGGAATACCTGAGACACATAAATTTCAAAAATATAAACAGACTGAGAAATCTGCAACTACCACTTCTGGCCAACCAAGCATAACATCCCACTGAACATAAAACATCCTAAAAACCTACAAAATATGCAGAAGGGTTGCATAGTTGGAAAAATATTTTAATTATTAAATACACACACCACTTAGTGAATTTTGAATTGCCATCACCAAATTAACAATGGAGGCACATCCCTTGACCACAGGATTTAAAAAAGAAAGAAAAAGAAGGAAAAAAAAAATTTAACAACAGACACCTGTGCTGGAATAGTTGGCCTCTTCTGAGGATGAGAGCACATAGTGATTGAAACTACAAAAAACAAATGATGGTTGTGTTTCCATTTTATAACTTTTGTTAAACTTAAAACCATATCACTGTTACCAGCTCAACCAAGTATTATACTTAATATGCTCTGTGTTTAAGCATGATATTGAGAAGTTATAACTATAAATAAATGTTGCTATAACTAGAAATAAAATAACTACTCCTAGTATTCATGTATAGTAAAATTTGCATGTGTTTCATTTTGTTAGTTTTTGTAAATATATGAAGAGTATGTCATGGGCATAGCCGGATCAGGTTTTGGGGTCCAAAGTATATGAAGTGACATAATGAAATCCAGCATTAAATGAGATTGAAAGTAGTTGTTATACTTTTCATGAGAACAAAACATTATTTTAAAAGATTAACAATGGTGATATTGATACTTTAAACATGTTTAATTTGATTATAATGTATTAAATTGATTTATTTCCTCATTTCAAATCAGTCCAAATCAATCATTAATGAAACATTTGATGTATTACACTCATGACTTTGTTTGCCTATTCTGCAACAAACTATTCCTAAAAAAGTGTATTTCCTAACAACTTCATATTACTCCAAAGTTTGGGTAGGTCTCCAAAAACATAACAAAAAGAAACTTGGAGACCAGAGTTAAGAAACCATAAAATACAAACAGATAGCAAAATCTGTAGTTTCACACCAGCTCTGAACCACTATTCACAACATCACGCAGAGCATTACATTCTTAAAGCCTATAAAATAACAGCAGAGTTGGAGACATTTTGAATAAGATTTTTATAATGAAATGTAAATACTGCTTAATTAATTTAGAATTGCTGCCACTGAATCAGTCTCAATCCTTCTTTTAAATTTATATTTCATATCACTGTTAATAGTCTATTCAAATATTGTATGAAACAATTTCCAGCACATAAGCTTGCCCTTAAGTGACCTCGTGTGGCTATTGAAACTTATGCTATCCTCAAAATGCTCATGACCTTGATATTGAACCCAGTAAAGGGTTACATACTATGCATACACATTTTCTTAGGTGCTCAGCTCCCTAGTCTTCATTTGGTAGGTTTCGCACAATTTCGGAAGCAGAGCAGAGTGACAATATTGAGACATGAAGTGCATTTTTACACCCTAATATCTAATTGTTTCAATGCTAAGGTTTCTTTCTGTCTGTAGATCCAGCAGCTCACAAACGTACATGTTTGGCTTAATAATTCAGCTGGTTCACAATAAATTAGATAACTATTCACCACAATGGCTGAGGGCCTCAAACTTTCCTTGGTTGACAACACTGCAGAAAGGTGTGAGTGAGGTCTCTCTTCTTTACCCCGGCCCTCGCTTCCCATAAAACTAGCACCTAAGTAAAGGTGTGTGCATAATACATACACACACATTTTTTTCATTTGTTGCATCTATTGTTATCTCATGATGTGTAATATGTTACATCAATTTAATTTTCAGGTACTGAGTCTTCATGTGCACAAACAGGGGAGTTCACTCCTGTTATTCCTGCATCTCCAGCAAGCAGTTGTCAGGGCTCTTGGTGTGATAGTACAACACAAAAGTTTTTTTTACTTGACACACTTTTGAGTTATTACAACAGTGCTGTAAGTGGAGCATATAATTTGTTTATATTCTTTATTTGACGTGTAGATAGGACATAGTCAATTACTATTCATTTGTTAATTAAATGAAATTGGATTAATTGTGGAATAAGAACTAGCAAATCTATTTGTAGCAGTTTCTCTGCATATATTTTTCTATTTAGTTAATAGTAATGGGGACAAAAGTATTCTCTTCATTAACTCATATGGCGATCTATTAACTCATCTCTGAAGGATCTAATAAATTATCTATTCCTTTAATCAGAGGTGGGCACAATTTACATTCACATTGCACTTTATAGTATGGGACATTTAAAAGCCAAAGGAACATGGAAGTGGAAATGGAAGTAGTGTTACCCATCAGGATGTGGTCACCATTAATGTTTTTTAACAATAACATTTTTGATGTAGGCATATTTGTGGTTGTATCTATTCATTGCACCTGCATCCTGGTAAGTGGTTTGTTGGCCAATGTAAGGTAGGAATGTGTAGGAGGGGAAGGTAAAACAGTAAGGGTTTGGGGTGTATTCATGGTCATGTAACCAAAAACCAATGTTGTCCATCTCTACCTTAAAGAAAATATTTTAAAATGACATACGTATGAAATATGTAGTATACTAATAAAGATTTTGTTTTACCTTATAGTTATATGGTGAAAAAATCAGAGGTTATTACCTACAAATCAAAAAAGGCTTAATGTCATTGCTTCAAAAGGGTTACATATATTTAGATTATATTTTTTGACCAATTGCATTACATTTAGAGAAAAACTGGTGATGCCTGACTCACCAAAATCTTACAGAAATGAGAGAAGAATTGTAATTGTAATTTATTAGCAGCCTATAGACTCTTTTCGAGTAAATGACAAAAGATCTACAAATTTTTACGCATAGAGTTGGTAAAAGTAGTACAGACATACTGGAAGCTGAAAGACAATGTCCAGAAAATATGGAGTAATATAGAGAAAACAAAAAATTTGTGAAAAATGTTCTATGTAAAGGGTAGTTAGGGTTTGGGTATTTTCTTGAAAATCTTTGTGTTGAACCCTTGGAAGATACTGAATTTAAATAACAGCTTTGATGTAATGTTGAAAATGAGTCACATATAAGTGAGGTGAGTGTTACTATCCGACTCATTTTCAACATTACATTGATTAAAACTTCACTTGTCTCAAACTTCTGAGCTATTTAACAGCTTTGATATTTAACAGACTTTTTATTTTTTAGCTATGCTGCACACACACACACACACATGCACGCACGTGCCCCCCCACCCCCCTGGGCATGTTTCTAAATTTCTTTTTATTTAGGGAGTCTCAAAACATGTTTTTAATGGAATCTCGGTATTGAATTTTTGGGTGGAATACAATATCTTCTCTATTTACTATGAACATTATATATACAGGTTAGAGAAAGCAATAACCTTTACACGCCTGCATTATCATTTGTTGTATTATGGCTGTGCTCAGGTCAAAATGGTGCATGGCTTTTATTGTGAGACCAGTTATATGTTAGAGCTCAATTAGTGGCATTTTCTTTGCCAACTTGTGCTTGTGTTTACAACTGATGGTTGCATATCATTTCATATTTAAATAGTGCCGTCTATTTACTGAAAAATGGTTACACGTCATTGCCAGTAAGGGAATGCAAATGTTTAGATATGAGGAAATAAGCAAATATGTGATGGATAGTATTAACATAAATGGCATGTTAGTAAAATACTGTATTTTTGTAAGTAGCAGAAATAGCCATTGACAGATAATACACTCTTAAGTAGTTGCTGTTCAACAACCTTCAAGACTGCACTGTAGCCGAGTGGTTAGACAACTCGCCTCTCACCTAGACAGCCCGGGTTTGAACCCAAGCAACCACATGAGAGATTTGTGGTGGGCATAGCGGTGCAGGGGCAGGTTTTCTCCGTTTTCCTCGCCGTTACATTCCATTGGTGCTCCATCTTCATTCCATGTTCCACCAGTGTCATCGCCTGCAGTGCCAGAAGTGGTAAAAGTGGCCATTAAACACTACCAAAAAAAAATAATCTTCAGAATGTTGGAGGGAGATAATGGTGGAGGAGGGAAACTTTATATTCAAATCTGAGCAAGACTGAATTAAACTATTATCCACACAACACTCTGTGGATTGCCTCTGTAGCTGAATGGTCAGTATATGACTTTTCAACCAGAAGTACTAGATTTGGTTTCCAACTGGGACTTTAGTTCAAATCATTCCATACATACAGAGGTTGCCCTCTGTGGTGTAATGGTTACCATGCAAGCCTCTAAAACCCAAGATTGCAGGTTCAAACCTGGCAAAAGGTGATGGATTTTTTCAGATGCAAAAGTCCTTAACATGGCTTCCTTTGGAAGGGAAGTAAAGCCAGTGGTCTGTGTAATGTTTATTTGCACATTAAAGAACCCAATACAGTGAAAGAGGAAGATTTCTGAGCAAAATTCAGCCATTTGGTGTCCACAAGTCATGATTTCGTCCTACAGTGCCATCTGTGGGTGATGAGCTGATCCCTCGCCACCATGGTACATAGCGGCAAACTCAATAACTAAAAATTCAAATCTGATCAGAGTAACATTGTAACGATGCCCTATGCTCCACATAGGAGCAACAGGAATTATCTAATACATACAGAATATAGAAGTATGAGTATGATATTGAATGTAGTTGCCAAATAGTAAGAAGAAGAAGACGTAGAGAAATATGAAGGTGGAAGAGACAGAAAGAGGGACAGCTTCCAAGGAATTGCTTCTAAAGGTAAAGCCACTCACTTGACTTTACTAAGTACTTCAAGGCAACTTTTTGCTTGAAGCTTAGTGTCCTTTAACCAGGCAGGTCATACCAGATGGTATCATCACTTAATGATGCTTAAATGGGTTGTGCATCCTTAGAACTTAAAGTTATTTGATATTTATCTTATCATGAAAACCCTGGTAAAATCCTTATCCAGGTAAAGCCCATCCAAATCATCCTGACACTCCATATATATGTCATGAGGTGACACATGAACAAATATTTCACATAGGGGAAGTTACTTTCCTTCCTTCCCTGTCTGCTATGGCTGAGAAGGGTAATATAGATGCCAGATTGACATGAATAAACAATCACAGCAGTATGCAGCACTAAGTGATTATTGTTGGCATATATCCATAGTTATAGCGAAATCATTGGTTTGTTATAAAGCTAATTTTTATACATATGTAATATGTCATTAACAATAGAATAGAATAGAATATATTCACCTTAAGAAATACAATGAATTCATGGCTTCGTCAAAAACAAATAATACATAATTTAACAAATCTCTTACACTTCTATATACATTATATTTTACAGTATTGATCAAAACGAGTACAATTGTTGCTAAGCTAATCTTGTCTTGAGACAGTCGTTAAGGTTTCTCTTGTGCCGAAGTACATCCTCAGATGAACAGGACCCATGCAACAAACAATGTTTCAGTGTTAGAGAAATCAACTTATTTACACATACATAGCTGGATGGCTCATGTGGCAAAGTTTTCCAAATAAACAAGTATTTTTAGCACATAATCAAAAAGATGTATTCATGAATTCATCAACGGAATAAAACATATAGTTTAGGAGTAGATTTTTAACCTTCTTCTTAAATGCTTTGCTCTGTGGAACTTTGATCGCATCAGGGAGTTTATTATATAAGTTAACACCTTTGTGGGAAACTGAGTGTGAGATGGAAGGAATGTCGATATGTTTATTTTTGTAGCAATTCAGCTTATCACACAATGAGTTGGCATCCATGAACTTAGCTAGTATTACTGCACTCACCACCTGTTTGTAGAGCTCCTCAATCCCGCTCATGCACCATCATCTTTGTCCTCATAACCAGCATCACTATTGATATAATCTGAAACATTGTCTTCCTCCAGGTCTATTTGCGTAAATACTAAAGAATACCATACTAAAACTAGTGTTAGTGTACTTGATTCCTGCATGGACAGAAATTTATTACTTCTGTGCATACATGTTGGCACAACTTCTCCCACCATCAGCCCTTCAGGTAAAGAGTTGCCACTGCGCAACTTTTTTTATTTATTTATTTATTTATGCTAAACTTTATACAGGTGAATATGACCGGTGTTCAGCCCAGGTTCTTTACCGGTCATACTCATATTTTACAATAGTTTATTAATTCTAGTTTATTACACCATTTTGTCTATTTACTGTCCATATCCATTTATTTTTCACTTTGCATAAGAATTGTCCAATCTTCTTACTATCTTTTTGCAACATTTCAACTACTACTACATTTCTATCTATTTTAAACCATTTCTTATTAATATACTCTTTTCTCCAAATTTCAGTCCCTTTACATTTAAATAAAATGTGTTCCATATCTTCATTTCCGCCACATATAGGACATTGATTTTGTGGAATACCTTTCCTTAAACCTCTTAATCTCCATACTCCTGCTTTCAGCCATGCAATACCTTCTCGCTCCTCTTTATTTGTCACATCAATGTACTTTTCCCTTCCCTGAGACTTTCATTGGTATATAGAAAACTAAAGATCTCTTTTCAGTTATTTCACTAAATATTTTTTCTATTTCTATACCCTCAAATCTTTTCCTTGCCAACTTCCAGAAGTTATTCACATTATTTTCTCTTCTTCTCCACATTTCCCCTAACCCACTACTTTCCAGGTTATTTCGAAGACAGTCTACCCATCGCTTGTTCTTTAAACTTTTCTCTTGATATACTAAACACTGTTTTAACAAATTCCTTTCTTCCAATTTCAATATTCTATACCAAAATTTCAATGCCCTTTCCATAATCTTTCCCTTACTTGCCACTCTACCCAGCTCTATTTGTGCTACCTGCCTAACAGTTGCATTTGGTAACCCCAGTATTTCTTTGCAAAATTTCCTATGCACCTCATTTATGCCTTCCCATCCTCCTTCTAATCCCCATACTTCTATCCCATATAGCATTTTTGCCTCAACCACCATATTGTACACTTTTTCTAACCATCTAATATTTATATTAGGTGCTTTGTATTTGCAACTTCTAATAGCGGATAAAGCTCCTTTTCCTTTTGCCAATGCAAATTTCTTTTGCTTTTCCCAATTGCCACCACTATCAATTTTAACTCCTAGATAAATACATTCTCTCACTACTCTGTACTCCTTTTCATTCTTATTCTTCCATTTTTCATACTTGCTCAATTTTCCCCCTTTTTTGAACACTACAATCTGTGTCTTGTCCTGGTTCACTTTTAAACTCCACTCTTTACAGTAATTATTTAATGTTTGCAAGGATTGTTTCAAGCCATTCACTGTAATTGCACCTATAACTAGATCATCTGCAAACAGTAATCCTGGAATCTGAATATTATTAATTACTGGCATCGAGTTATTATTTCTCCCAATTTCTGTTAATACATCATCTATATATAAATTGAATAGGACTGGACTTAACTTACATCCCTGTCTAAGGCCTTTCTCTTGTTGGATTTCTCTTGTTACAACCCCTTCCTCCACTCTTATACAAAAAGTATTTTCCTTATATAATGCTCTAAGGGTGTCCACCATTTGTTTACTCACTCCTTTAGTCAACAACTTATGCCACAGCAATTGAAGCTCTATCCTATCGTATGCTTTCTCTAAATCCACAAAAGCCATATATAACTTTCCTCTTTTGTCTTTCAAGTATTTATCTACCAGTGTTTTTATAATAAATAAGTTATGAACTGTCCTCCTCCCTTTTCTAAAGCCCATCTGAAGTTCCGAGAGGATATTATATTCTTCAACCCATGTTTGTATCCTGCTTGCCATAATACCGGTAAAAATTTTTCCTACATTTGATAATAATGCAATGCCTCTATAGTTGTTTGGTTTGTCAACACTACCCTTGCCTTTGTATGTTGGATGTATGATTGCTTTCCTCCACTTATCTGGTATATAACCCTTCACCTTAATTGTGTTAAATAAGTCTACTAAAACCTTAACTCTGTTTATTTCAGTGCACCATTCCTTAAGGAACTCTGCTGGGATTCCATCTATTCCCGTTGCTTTATTTCTCTTCATTATTTTCACCTGTTGAATTATTTCTCCCCTTCTTATTATATCATCAAGTATATCTACATAGTTCTTACCTATTTCCCAATTTCCTATCTCATTTTTACTCTTTTTCTCCCCATACAAATTTTTAAAATATTCCATCCATTCTCCTGGTTTTATACTTGGTTTTGTTACATATTTATTATACATTGATTTCATAACCTTCCATATCTCATTTGCATTATTTTCATTTACGATTTGTATCAAATTACTTTCATATTTTTTCATCCAGCTTGTTTTCTTTTGTTCCAGTAATGAATTATATAAATCCCTCCCTTGCATATACTCTTTCTTTAATTCTATGTATCCTAATTCCCTCCACTTTATGAGCAGCTGTTTGACTTGTCTTTTAGTTACTCTACATTCTTCATCAAACCAGCCCTCATCTCTTTTGTAAACCTTCTTTCTCATTTTCATTTCCTCCCCAGCCCTTAGCATAATGATATTTAAGATATCCATAGCACTTTCAATTTCTTGTTCCTTTATCATAAAACTTATTCCACACTGACATATCTGGCCATAATTAGAGTTTAGTGTCTGCCTAAATTTATTGCAATATTCCTCCTTCCATTTGTATCTACTGTATTCTTCTATGTTACATTTTTCCTCCCTTAAATTATAGGCTATTTGCTCTGTGCATGTTTTTATGTCTACTATCAATGGAAAATGCCCACAGTTGGAACTTAAATTTAGTACCTTAGAATTACTTAAAATATACCCCATATTAATTGACCATAATACATAATCAATCACACTTTGACCATTATTACTAACATACGTATATTCTCCATTCACATCTTCTCCATATTTCCCATTCAAAATATCAAAGGCATTCAATTCACAGAATTCTATAGATTTCATATAGCCTTTGTCAACTATCTTATCTTTGCTGTATCTAATTTTCTCAGGTTTCTCTAATGTATCATTACTCATCCACCTATTCCCTCCAATAACATCATTTTCGCCAATCCTAATGTTAAAGTCTCCCATTAATATAATCTCAGAATTACCATATCTCTCCTTTAAATGTTCTATTTCTATCTCTGGGTGTTTAAGGAGGTCCGGATTATGAAAGCGCGAAGGAGGAGGAGGATTGTATACTATGCCTATACATATAACATTTTCAACTATTTGTTTCTCCTCTAATACAATCCATAGTATTTCTTTTCTCCTTGACCAAGTTTCTTTAACTCCTTTACTTAACGTCTTCTTTACAAAAAAGCCTATGCCTCCACTGTGCAACTTAATGTTTTGCTCTTCTCACCTCACGACTTCGACAAGAGAAGAGAAATGAGAAATGGTGAGAATGGTAGGAGAGAAAGGGAACACTGATTCCCAGCTCTTTTATTTTGCAAGTGTGCTGGTCAGTGTTATTGTGCATCTACACTTCAGGAGAGTCACAGGCTTTAACCATTTTAGTGCCAGCCCAAATAGCAAAATGCTATCTGAAAAGTGCCAACTAATTTTAGAGGAGCATGCAGGGTTTTAAATTATTAATAATAAAGTGAGTTCTGAATGACATAAAGAGCTTATCTTTTTTCATTGGTATAAACCCTTTTGTTTACTGTATAATATGCTTTATATGGATGAAATGTCTGTTCAATATTTTTAAAAAATTAAAAACAAAAGAAGAATTTTAAAATTAAATTAAAAATCCCAAAATAATCAATTATTAGGCATACAAAACCTTACTACACAGAAAGTTCAGGCTAATTAACAGCACCCTGTTTTTATCTGGTGTTTTATTTTTTAAAATACAAAAAATGAATTCACGTAATCTGAAGGCTGAAAACTGAAGAGAAAAAAAATTGCCAAAAGCACGCACATGTATAAGCATGATATCACTGTTAATGAAAATGGCATAAAGCAATAGAATATAAATGTAACCTAGATTACTGCTCAATTTAGCACTTGTGTTATTGCGTAGCTGAATGGTTGGTTCACATTGATTCGTTGTCTGGTTACACCTCCGTAAATCCATTTTGATAAGTGCACTGATTATTTCCATGCATATGAGGGCCATTGTTATCGGATGCATTTTCATCGTTGAAGCTAAAATATATATCTTCCTCTCTTATTTTTGATGTCAGAAACTCTTTCATCAAAGTCTGAAAATTCAATATCACTCGCTTTCATCTAATAAATTGTAAACTGCAGCTCTTATTTCCTCATTGGTTCTACCCTTTGGCTAGACAATGCCATGTTTCAATCAACATAAATGAACGCTAAATAGAGAAATTAAATTTGGAGTTAATTTTTCTCTTTGGAGTGCAAAAATAAGGTCCTAAAATGCTCCAGAAAACCTTTCTCTATGGATGATGTAGAAAATACACATATTTTTCCATGGAAATAGTTAAAACATGTGCAAATGGCATCACGATTAGATCTTGATTAGCAATTTTCGCAGAATTTTCAGATCACGATTAGCTCATAATAGGTACCATAATGGAGATTGTAACTCAGGACCTCTTAAATCAGACACAGATTATCCCTATACCATGAAGTAAGCTTGAAGTCAACTTTCTGAATGAAAGATTATAGATACATAAATCACTTCAAAGCAAAAGGCAGTAAAAGCTGATTTTATTAGCAAACCTGAGATTTAAAATTGCAATCGGATCATCCTAGAAATTCACTCAGAAAGTCAGGAGAGCTGTTGGCTTATGGCTTTAAGGGCACTAAATCTTGTAATTATGGACTCGGCTATTGCTGTAATTTTATTTAGAGATATGTGTAAACACTCTAGTAAGCTCACCTAGATAATGTATGTTTTCAGCTGTGATGAATTAAAGAAATATACCTCCCTAACAAATGATATGGATTTAATGTATAGAAGCATGATATCTTGCTTGTCCGTCAATGCTGGTTCTCAGTGGTAGAGGGTGCCTTAGCTGTTAAATATTTAATATTGTGCTCCAGGTGCATTGTTTGATGTAATACTGCATGATAGCCAAAGCTCTGTAGTATTTCTTTAGACATACTTGTCTTGGTGGATGGAATCCATAGAATTATCCAGGTATTTGGAAAACTTGTAAAATAATTGAACACCTAGCTTTTAAACTCATCTAATGTCTGTACAACTTTCTAGCTTTCAACCCCACCTAATGTCTCTACTACTTACCTTTAGAAGATAAGTACTGTCCTAAAATTTGATACCAAGATTTCACCGGAAGTGCACGATTTGAGATCTGAATCCAGAAAAAAATCTTTTAAGAAAATAACTTGTGTTTGTATTTGTAAACACCATAACTGGAAAAAAGAGGTTGATTAAATGTATACCAGATATTTAAGTTCAGGATCTTCCAAAAATGAGACATGAGGGTTTTCAAGAACTTCCAATCCCAAGCTACCCTTAAAATGGAAAATACTTCAGTATTTTATTTTCTTGAATGTGCTCTAATGATTTTGATAAAAATACCATATATTTAAAATACAAATTGCATATCTTGAATTTTAAGGAATATGTTGAAGTCCTGTTCATTTGGAATGATGTCTGTAAAATTGGTAAATGATGAGAAATAGAATAAAATCTTACATTTAAAAAATGTAGATCTCATTAAAGATTTTTATATCACATAAAATTGTTTATGGTAACAATTCCTGAGATATTCCTTGATATTAGTTTCAATTTAAAAATATGTAATAGGTTGTTTTTTTTTTCAAATGGGAAGTCGTTACTCAGTTTCTTTCTCCTGGTCAAACAAAGAGAATGAAATGTCAATGCCATCATGTAGCTCTCAGCTCTTGAAAAATTTGATTACTACATTAGCCAATTGTATTCCCATATTCCTGCATAACTACAAGGAACTATGTAACAAAAATATTTCTGCAAATGCTTATCTCAATATCATGAAGTAGATAGATAAGCTTCTATAAAAATAGTTTGTTGCAAAATAGTAGTGTCATGTAATTCATCAGAGTTTTCTTTAATCAGTTGCTTTCTCCAATCTTTTGTTTCCTGTTATTGAAACAAATGATAAGAACATTTTCATTCCACCTATACATTGGACATATATTCTGAACCAGATTTCCTTTTGTTTCTTATAGTCTTGCTAAATTCAGTTTTTTGATACATTTGTAATTATAAGTCCCTCGTTCATTGCTTTCTTGTTCATTCATAGATAGCTTCACACTTCTTAACAGTAGAGTTATTTTCTCTTGATACATCACAGTCTCTTGCCTGCATTTTTCCCAATTCTTGTATTACATCTTCAAGCAAGTGAAACCTAGTTACTGGTATATCTATATTGATCTTCTCTATATCAAATTATAAATGCTGAAAGTTCATGTTGATAAAATTAAGGCTTCTGGATGCCAGCCTTTTCATTAATAACTACATAACCTCAAACTAAAACTTTTCACTTTGACCATATGTTTCTTTTTGTTGCTATTTAATGCATCTATGCTTTCTCATAATTTGCTCTTCCTGATTTGTCTCAGACCTTCTCTCATGATGAATTCAAAACATGAGAAATTAAATTTTTGATTTAAAATGCAAATGACATCCCAAATTTATTGTCATCAGATTTTAAGAATAGATTCACAGTAACATACAATAATAAAACTAGCTCTTTTATAACTACATTTAAACATTTACATTCTCAGTATAGTAGTTAACTAATAAATGATGTAAGTTATAATAAATATTAAAGAATATGTTTTAAAGTGTAGTTTTGTTTTTTAATTGCTGATTTGTATAGGCCCCTTGAACTTCTTTGGTCATGTCGGAGGCTTTGAGCTGAGAAATAACTGATTCTGTTATTGCTCACTCAGCTGTAGAATTTGTTAGTGTTTATTATTAAACATATTCATGTTCCCTGCCACATTCATAATTCCAGACTCTGAGGGAATAGGGAATGATTCTAGTTTAAGAAAAATTGCCCACCCCCAATTGGGAAATAAACACACACCATTTGGGTTGTGAGGGAAAAAAACTTTCTTTTAGAGACAGATGAGATACTGCTTTAATGAGCATGAGGTTTCATGTCTGGCTTTTTCCATATTAAGTTTCAAATCAAAAGGTCAGAGAGCATGTGTGATTAATACATTTTAGATGACTCATGTGTTCTTTGAAAGAAAACTTCCTAACTTAATTGTAACAAGACTTAAAGAAGTGTTTTTGTTGTAAAGTTAAATTAATAAATGTACATACATCTTATCCTAGTAAAAAATATGAATTAGATTTGTCTTACAAGAAAAATGTCAAATAACTCATATCAATACATATATCAAAATGTTAGTTGTAGGATCTGCTCAGCAGTGCAAGGACTTGCAGGAACATTAGACACTTTTTTTAAGTCTGCTACCTGCAAAGAATATTTGCATTTCTCAATTCAAGAATAAGGAGGAATAGTGTACTTAGCAGTGCACATTCGTAGTTTAGGAATATCTTCATTACTGTAAATCATAAAGAAAAAGGAATAAGTGAGTTGTTTTTCATCAATCTGCTTAAGTTTTTGTGTACTTCTTAACAGGAAATAAGTTTCCATGATTTTGCAAAGATAGTTTGTGACCCATTTATTAGAGAGAGAGAGAGGGTACATCGGTCTGGGTAGCTCAGTTGGTTAGGCACTGGCCTTCTGATCTCAGGTCGTGGTTCGGACCAATGGTTTTTAAGTGTGCTGAAAAGTAAAGCCCCATGTCAGTAGATACAAGAGAACTCCTTTAGGACAAAATTCCGGGACATTGTGGGAGAGAAGAGAGAGGGGCAGGAAAGGGGAGAGGGAGGAAGAGAGAGAGATATGGAGAAGATTAAAGTGCATTCATCCACAGCAGAAAATTACACAATTTAAATAGTTCATCCTCAATAAGTTAAAGAAAATTTCCTCTTCCTTGCCAGAAATTAATCCCAGAACCTCTTAGTTTAAGCACCAGCATGCTGTCCACCAAACTACAGAAACTTTTTTTAACATTTTTGATCATTGTTGTAAATAGGACAAAATAAAACCAGAATTATAGATGTATGTTCTCATAATTATAATATTCAATTAACAAGCACTGTATATTCTGACATAAGCTTTCATTCTGTTTGTGTAGGATAGTAGAGTAGTGGTTAAGGCTTGTGAAGGTGTGATGGTGATGGCTTCACTGCAATCAGATGCATTTGCTCGTTCTGTCACATGCCACTCTGATTTATGCAACGTTTTGACCAGCAAACTGGATGACTTATTTACAGAAATACCATCTGGCATAGATCCTAATGACATTGATGATATTCAAGTCAACTGGGGGTAAGCTGCTGTTGAATAAGTGTTGTATGTGTAAGTGATTGAATTTATGTCCTCCTAATATGTTTGTGTACATTTTACATAGGTTTAATATGTGTATGTGTATTCTACAATTACACATGATATAAGGTAGTAACATCTGTTCACATACACATGTATGCATGCACATTAGAGGTAGGTTTCCAGTAGATCAGCTATGCCTTTGCGCTGTGGCCAGGTGGTTAGACCACTTACCTCTCACCTAGACAGCCCAGGTTCAATCCCAAGTGACGGCATGTGAGATTTCAGGTAGACAAAGTGGCTCAGGAGTGGGTTTTCTCCAGGTTCTCTGGTTTACCCTGCCATCACATTCCATCGGTGTTCCATCTTCATGCCACATATCAATGTCATCGCCTGTGGTGCCACAGGCAGTTTTTCTTACTGCTGGGCAGGTCAAGAAAAATCTGGCTTATATTCTGATATCAGGAGCAAAGACTTTTAGAGTGATGGACCTGGGGACCTGTTTATCATAATGCTGACTGCAAGTGGTATACAGGCAAGCGTTATACCGTTATTATGTATGGTCTTAAGATGCAACATCCTAATGCTTACTTCTCTTAGAGTTAAGTTGTTATTTATAATAAGAACTGAAGCTTTCCTGGCGACGTGTTAATTCAAAATCTTCTCAGGCTTCTAGCCAGGTAAAAACTTGGCTTGACACCAACGTTTCGAAGAAGTGCATCTTCCTCGTCTTCAGGGTGAACTGATGGTTCTGGTGTCTACCACATTCCTTGCGAATGCAGCGCAGCTTACATTGGCCAAACAGGACGCACTATTGCCACACGCGTTTCTGAACATCAAAGATCAATAAGGCTTATGCAACCCAAAAAATCTGGACTGGCTGAACACTGTATAGAACAGAGCCACAGAGCTAACTTTACCAACACCAAGATAGTGGCAAAGTGTTCGAACTACTGGGAAAGGAGAGTAAAAGAAGCTTTAGCCATCTCATCTGAAACAAATAATCTAAATCGCGATTCTGGCCTACAATTAAGTTCAGCATGGACACCAATGTTAAAGAGCCTTAATACCTAATCCTCTACCTGCAGTATTCCAAGACTTATTTTCTAGCAGGTGCGTGCTCAAACACAAAACATTAGCCGAATAACTGCTATAAATAGTTTTCTACGAAGTCCGTGCCCATGTCTCAGTCATCTTAAATACCAGGCCATAATATCACGCGAACCAATCAGATGTTAGCTTCATCCCAGCTCTTATAAATACCAGTCTCCGCAAGCTCAAACCATCAGTTCACCCTGAAGACGAGGAAGATGCACTTCTTTGAAATGTTGGTGTCAAGCCAAGTTTTTACCTGGCTAGAAGCCCGAGAAGATTTTGAATTGTTATTTATAATTATGTGCTCTAAACTGATAATGGCATAATAGAATGTCACTACTTTGAAAATGTTCAGAAGGTTTTCATCAGAATTATTTTTACTATTACTTTAAAATGTTTTTAAAATAGTTTGAGATATTTGCATCAGCTTTACAAATCACTATCACCGCCAACACTAGTGTGCACAAATAAACTCAATGGTATTTATTTTATATATATATAAATAAAATAAATATATATTACTTTATCTCATAATGATTTATTCTCCAGTTATTTTCACATTTTAATAGTTGTTGGTTTAATAATGCATGTTCCCATAGAAGTTGATTTTTCTTTTTCTCTCTATCACTGCAAAGAAATCCTTTGAAATTATATAAATGAATCAAATACTTGTAAGAATATAAAACTGTTGATTATTGAAACATTTATATTAAAGCAAGGTTAAAATAGTCACCCCCCATGCTAGCCTCTAAAACCCAAAATAGCAGATTCAAACCTGGAGGAGGGTGATGGATTTTTTCGGATGCAAACATGACTTCCTTCAGAAAGGAAATAAAGCTGTAAGTCCTGTATAGTGTTTATTTGCACATAAAAGAACCCCATACTTTGAAAGAAAAAGGTCGCTGGGCATAATTCTGCCACTTTGCATCTGCAAGTCATGATTCGTCCTACAGTGCCATCTGTGGGTGTCAGCTGATTGATCCCTCATCTCCAAGGCACATAGCAGCAAACTCATGAACTCAAAATTCAAATCCGATCTCAAAAGCATTGTAAGGATGCCCTATGCTCCACTTAGGAATTAAGGAAATAAATAACTAAACTAAGGTTAAAACATCTAACATAAAAATATGTAAACATTTTGGAAAATGCACAAAATATGGGAGTCAAGAAGAAGTATAAAAGCTTAAACATTGTAAAATTAAAAAAAAATATTTAAAATCATCGAGAATGCTTTAAAAAAGAAAGTATTGAGAAAGAAATCAGTCTCTTTAATAAAGGGTTTCCACAAGATATCATATTGTATATTAAGCTTGAATAAAAATATAGCAGGAACATATAAGCTTCGCCAACTCCTAATGTGTCTCCAAAATAAGTATTGTTGTTCAATTCATGCATCTAGAGAGATTTCAAGTCCTATAGGCATACACTGAAGGCCTCGTTTAGTTTGATTAACTTCTTGTAGTTAAAAATATTACAATTATACTACTCAGTATACTGCAGCTTTTGAGGTTTCGCACTGAGCAAGAACATGTAGACCATGTATAATAGTGAGCAAGCATGCAGACATTAAAACATGAAAATGCAGTAAATAATTGTTGCAGGCATAAATAAATCATATTTATGTATATATTGGTGGAGGTACAACAGGTGAATAGGTTATTGCAAGTTATTTGAAGCAAACTGTATTGCATGGGGTGTAACAATACATATGACAGAACTTGCATAGGCACATTCCTTTTATCCAGAAAGTTTCTTTCTTTGAAGCCCTCAGCGATTATGATAAAATAGTTATGTAGCTTACTGTGAAGTAGTTGAATTATTAAATGAAACTGTATGGGCATGTGCGTGAGCTCTGGGATCTAGAGACAGAATGAAATCTTCGCACTGAAGCCACTAGATACTTTATTCTCAATGTGGTTGCCTTGCGCCTTGTCCAAAATTGTGCAAAACCTACCAAATGATGATTAGGGAACCAAGCACCCAAGAAAACATGTGCACAAAGTGCTCATTCTTTGATGATCTAGTTGGAAACAAAATGAGATAGAATAAGAACTGAAGTTTTCCTGGCGACGTGTTAATTCAAAATCTTCTCGGGCTTCTAGCCAGGTAAAAACTTGGCTTGACACCAATGATCAGTTCATCCTGAAGACGAGGAAGATGCACTTCTTCGAAACGTTGGTGTCAAGCCAAGTTTTTACCTGGCTAGAAGCCCGAGAAGATTTTGAATTAAAATGAGATAGGTTTATTATTTTTGCACAGTAGTATTGTGTTATGCTTTCTAACAGGTGTCAGTCATTTTGTGTGTTCAAGTGACACCATTATACTTGAACTGTATAATGCCAAGTAGAACTGTGACTACACACCATGGTCTTCAGACCTAACATCCCTGTGTTGTGTAATGTTGTGTCCTTTGCATCCAAAGCTGCATAAGACAACCTATGAAAATCATATCTAGCAAAATTTCAAACTGATGTCATTTAAAAGGTATGAAGTTGGTACTACTTGTGCATAGCTTCTGTAACGGAAAATGAATGATTTCTTTACAAAAGGTTAACTGGCTGTGTATTCCATTATAAAATAACTAGGGCACCTTCATATAATGATGAAATATAGCTAATTCATTTGCTACATAACCTATAATAACTATTAAATCATAATCTTGTGCAATTCTGAAATATTAAGTTAATCTTAAAATCTGGATATGTTTTATAATATGTGTTTATTTAACAAATATAAAGCTCTGCCACAGAGTTGCAGGTGAGAGCCATATAACTCGAAATAACTATATTAAAACATAACCTATTTTTTTTTCTGCAATATTAAATTAACCTTAAAACTGAATGCTTCTTGATATATTTAACAAATACAAAGTTCCATTACAGTTCTATTAGAAAGTTCTATTATGTGTATGCCACATAATGTAAAATAATTATTAAAGCATAATCTCATGCAATTCAGCAACACTAAATTAACTTTAAAAATCTGAATGTTTCATAATATATTTAACAAATAATACAAAGTTCTATCATAGAGGTACAGGTGGCAGTATGTTTAACAAATGGTATTCTTTCACAATTACTAACTTAAATGCCTTCATAGTGATTTATTTCATCCAAAGTTGGTATATTTAGCATGATTATGTAGTGTCTGAATGCAGAAAGATTCAAATTACCTGGACTTTTACCTATGGGGCACCTTGAAGTTAATGGGCAAAAGCTAGCTACAGTGAATATGGTACAAGAATTCATCAAACGTCCAACACCACACTAGACAAACTAATATCTGAAGTTCACTCAGCAATTGAGTTCAGTAGATACTGTAGAGCTGCTGATGGTGATCACTTTGAGCATATGACTGACACATATTGAGAAAGCACTAAATTACATTATTGTATGAATTATTGCAAGTCTTTGTCATTTTGTACCTAAGATAACAATTATCAATGAATGAGTACATAGTTTTGGAACCCTCTGTATAATGGGCTCATTATGGAATAAAAGTAATTTATTTTATGGAAACTACTTTAAGGGAAGACTAAAACCTCCAACCTGCCAATCTTAATTCATGACTCAAATTACAAACTGTTTATAAGACTGAAGTTTTTACAGAATTTGGAGCATGGCTTTTAATTCACCGATCTACTTTTATTTAGTAAGTTTGTTAATTAAGGCATTTATACTTTCTTAATTATAGCTTTTAATTAAAATTGATCAACAATTATTTTTTTAAATAGCCTTAATAGCAATTAGAGGGTTTTTTTTTTTTTTTTGTTTCGTTTTTTTTTGTCATCTTAAGATTTAGCTTATCTATCTTCAATAGATTCTGAGAAAATGGTTCAGCTATACCAGAGAATGCTGTTCAAAACAAAAGTTACAACACAAACATACACATATTTGCAAAGAAAGAAATTACTGCTTTGAGCTTTCAAAAGCTGCCATATTTGACTTTATTACCAATTTGTAAGCAAAATTTCCTTTAATTTAAGCTTGATCTTTCTACTCCAAAGTATGTAGGAGCTAATAATTTTTTCTGTGAATTAGTACAAAATTCAGAGTGCAAAATGGCAGCTCCAGTACCACTTTTAAATATATATATATTTATTTTGTGTGCACAATGATAAAATATATGTCAAATTAAAGAGGAAATTCCAATTAACCCCTTAATGCCAGAATTATTTTGGTGCATATGCCACTCTTCCTCTAATTCCTAAGTGGGTCTCATATCCCTTTCAGAGCGAATTGAGTGGCCGTATGGTGACGGCCATCTATTCAAAGTTCCAAGTCATGAGTTTGAATCCCAGCAACTGCAATCAATTGTGCCTGTGGTAAAGGATGGGGAGAGCCCAAGTGAAATAATCGGTGAGAAGAAATGCTTGGATGAGACTTGGTTTGGCAGTGTTACAAGGATTTTTCTTTTTCTTTCCTCTCAAAAAAATTATTGCAAAAATTTAATATTTGTAGAATGTAAATTAATCATAAATACTTGTATTTTATTGTTGAAAGTTAGTATAATCAGAAATTGAAGTCCAAAGTATTAGCAAAACACTTTTGTGTAAAAATGTTACACCATTCACTAAGAGATTAATAAGATTCCATAACAATTTTAAAATTTCACTTTTGGTGATTTTTGTCTTTTAGACTCTGCTTAAAAGAACTGCTCAAAATAGCTCCTATCGGCACATAATGCTGATATTAAAAGATGGATCATCTTTTATTCACCATCATTTTGAATCCTTGATGCATTATTGTATTCCTGGATGAAAGTACATATTGTTTAATAGAGCAGTGACATGAATTTTAAGATAAAGATCTGCTCAGGCTGAAATTCTTAGATGCAAACCATGCCCGATTGTGTAAGCCTATTTAAAAAATCTGATGTGTTCCATTCACATGACTTTCTCTGCATCTAGGTAACAAATTATTGTTAAAAAACTTATGCTTCAATTCATGTTTAACGAGAAAAAATTAGCAGGAATAGTCTTATTACTTGCTTCCATGTAAGTAGAAGGGAAATAAGGGAGTACCATAGGTTAAAGTGATAGTGAAAAGCTGGTTGCTATGTGTCTGAAGTTCTTTTGTTTGTATGTATGGACAGGAGTTGACAATTCCTGTATGAGAAAAGTATAAGTTTTCCAAAGCTGAAACCAAAAATGAGGGATATCTCCAAAATGATCAACTCCATGAAAAAAATGTATATAACATAAATTGTGTGTTTTAACATGCTCTACGTTTTTTGTGTGGTAAGTTTTTGTCCATCTCTTACAGTTTAACAGCTATGTAAAATGCAGTAAAATTCATCCAGAAAAAAGTAGTCTTCAGAGGCTATTCCCAGGAAAATTCAAGATATACATTTTATTTGTCAGGTAAACATCTTTAATATACAATATTTTAATCAAAATCGTTAGAGCCATTTTTGAGAAAATCAAAATTTTCGAAAAAAGTTAGGAAAAATTGAGTTACCATTTTACAGAAATAATGTTGATGTTAATAGTCTTATTGGCCACATGCCATCTCTACTACTGCACTGTGTCCAAAATGTCTTGAATGTGGGTGAAGGGGGGAGGCAGGAGTTTGCATCTCCTGTGCTGTTGTAACAGTATCTGCAATTGACCAAAGCAACCATTTATTTGTTATTACTAATATTATGGATGTGTGCGTGCTGAAGTAATTATCTATTCCAGGCATCTCAATATTGTGAATAAAAAGAATGAGAAAAATTGTGTTTCTTTTCGTCTTTATTTTCCCTTTACATGGGGAAGCTTTAACTATTCTTGATTTTCTCAGAAATAGTGCTGTTGATTTGAATTAAAATACTGTATCTAGAATTTTACATGACAAGATATAATGTATATTCAATTTTATAAATCAATTTTTTTGTCTTCATTTTCAAACTTAGGTCATGAAACCTTTGTCTTAAGACAGTATGCCTAAATATTAACTTATTGATTGTAAACCTAAGAACTACAATTTTTAATCACACCTTTTGGGATCATAACTGTACATTATTATTCCATACAAAAATATAATAGCAAATGCCTCATACAGCTAAAAAAATGTTGAGGGAAAGTTGCAATAAGGGAGAGAAATTTTTCTAGACACATGATAATACAATATATTTTAACAAAGATAACTCCAATTGGTATGAAACAGCTTCATTCATTACTTAGACAGTCAGCTTACTCAAGCTGTGCCACTAATTTAACTGGCCTCTGTGACTCCTCCTTGACACTAGTAGCTCCTTATATAGGCCCCACAACACTAGGAGAAATATTCTCAAAGGGGAAACTATATATTGACTTTATGAGTAGACTTCTTAGAATATAATGTTCTTAACACTACAAATACATATCCTTGAATATTGGCCACTGCAGATTGTAAGGTTAAAAGAAGAATTTGTGTAATAATAAGTAAAGGTAGAAGATATATTATTATTGTTCTATCAGTATTTAAAGTCTGCTGAAAGAGTTGTTCTAAAAGTTATCCAAAGGTGCTAATAATTCAGGTGGCTAGATAAAGAGGCTGGCATGTGCTCACACTGGCACATGTTGTCACAACTAACAACCAGCCAGCTAGGTAAAAGGAATTGGCATGCACTCACAAAGGTCCAATCTAATTTCTACTTCACACATGTGGTCACAATATTTCATCATCTCTATGAGAGGAGTATACTGCTGTTAGAAATGTTGGCATAATTTTTATTTCATTCTTAATGTGCAGTTTTAACCAAGTTTAATTTTGGAATTTCTTTGTTTTTAGCTTGGATTCACATTCATGGTCAGAAAGCACACACTTTCTAGGTTGCAAACAAGTGGTAGCATTTTTTGCTTGGCTTGACTATTGTGATCAGGTAGGTAATCTGTGTGTATATATTTTCCTGCTTTACTGATTTATCTTTAATAATATATTCATTTCTAATTTTTGCAAATTTCTATGATACTAGGGATGCTATGTGTGCTGCTAAACATTTACATTGACTTATATTAGTTTCTCTTTGAACTATACACAATTATTGCTTAGTTGTTTGTGGAAAAAAATGTACTTTTAACCAATGAGTATCTCTGATAACTATGTTCTATGTCAGCTTTTGTTTTTGTTGTTGACAGTGAACAGTGTTCAGCATATTGTATTGTTATTAGAAGTAATGAGCTGGCCTTTTTAACACTAACATCACTTAACAGTATTAACAAGGCCAACACATTACTTATAATGACAAACACATCACTGTTATTGACCTTCTATAATAATATTGTATTGTTATATTTATTATGTGATCAACGCAATTGATATGGTTAGAGTAGTTGAAGAATAAATAAAATAAGAAGTAATAACAGTTAAAAAATAATGTGCATTTATAGACATGTAAAAATAAAAGTTAGCATCTATCTTTTAATATCTCAGTCCAAAAACAACATATATATCTATATATTCTTCTACACTTCAAGGATTAGGCTTTACACCTGTTCCATCTTCACATTCATTACTTTATTCCCATCTTTTTTTAGGCGTCCGAACATCTCTTTTTCCTAACGGTTTATATTTATTAACTAATAGTAGTAAAAAAAAAAATATATATATATGTTTTAATTTTTCCTGATTGAAATTTACTTTCATCTTAAGTGTGATGTATTTGGAAACAAGTAGTTCTGTTTGTTGTAGTTTTTATTTACCCCATTCTTTTGCTCATGTGAGCTCAGGCATACATAAATTAACTTGTGATATAAATACTTATGACTTTTCTGCTCATCCCCATATAACACATCTTATTTTCTTAACTTGAAATACAGATTAGTTAACTTTAAACTATTTTCAAGGAGATAAGCATGATTAATAGAATCTTGAAGTGCAACAGTCAAAGAAGGGTCTGGGCCAGTTATACTCATACAAAGCAGTAGTGGGCGAGGTGATGTGGGCATTTTGCATCCTCCAGATGAAAAGTTAATCACAGGGTCAGGACTCCTCCTATCAAGCTCCTAACTTTCTTCATCATGCTGAATGGGCATAGGTCTATATAGAGGGCTAAAAATCCACACCATCAGGGTAGAATCAAACTCAGGTACATTCCATAGCTGGGAACCAGAGCTCCACACTGTAGCTCACAGAACCATGATGCAGAACGTCCAGATGGTTTATATAATATGGATAAAAGGAGGAGTACTTTATGAATGGTGTATGTAGCAAATTGTAAACTTGTAAAGGATAGAAAAAGCTGTGCTGCTTTATGCACTATATTTTATTCAAACAGTATTTTCAAGAATTTTGTTTCAATAATAATATAGTTTAAACATTAGAAAGCATTAGTGTTTCAAAATTGTTTGTGTTACTTGGGCCGTTCCAATCCTTTAAGCCATGCACGTTTGACTGCAGTTGCTGGGATTCAAACTTTGCCTCTCAATGGATGCCCAGTTCATCACATCTCACCTGAATGATCATGGCTATTCTAATTTCTTCCATGAAAGGTGCATGTGGCAGGCATATATTAAACTGTCTTAATAATTAGAAAATTTTAATGTGCTAGTAAAATAATAGCCATTTGGGTGTTTAAATAAGATGCAAATGGGTTAAGAATCTAAATACATTACAGTAGTTTTCTTACATTTTGTGCACACTGGGCTATGTGAATTGTAATTGCTTTTTTAATATTACAGCTTGTGCGAGAATCCCATCCCATCATCAGCATGGCTTTAGCTAGAAGCATACGCAACCAGTTCTTTGAGCCTGTTCTTGGATCTGCTTTAATGCGATCCACAAACTACAGCAACAAAGTTTTCATTATTGCCTTTATTAGTAAATGCCTCAAACAGATTTCAGCTCCTGCCTTATTAACAGGTATGTAGATTACTAAAATCTGCATTATAAATAGGTATTTCGTTAAAAACTGTTTTAATAACTTTCTTATAATTTTATTGGATCGGTTTTTACTTTTATATTTGATTCAGTGCTAATGAAGTAGCAGAGAGTACTCCTATCAGAACTAATAAATATGTACAATGCTGTACAATGAAACACAAATCAAATTAATGTAGTTACACTTTAGTTCTTATACAAAAATAGCTCACCAAAACGCTCATTGAACTGCCACCAGAAGACAGCAACACCTTCTCTGCAACTTCCACTGATAGGCTGTATCTGATTCAGGATGAAGTGAATTCTTTCAAAATAAGTTTGCTTTAAATTTGGTAGGCAATAATCCCAGTTTTTCTATCTTTGCTCTTGAAGTCCCCATTTTTGTCCCTTAGTGTGTAGACATTAGTATCATATAGACATCTATGGTTCTCAACAGATTGTCCTACTTCAAATTGTACTTCAGTTTATTATTAGCACTGTTACAATATCTACATCAGATAAAGTATATCCTTGCCTTAAATCTTCAAAATAGGTTTACCAGTATCTTCACATGGAGTTTTTGCCACTTCTATAACATCACACATGTGTGCATCTTGAATTTATCTATTTACCTTAACTCTAACTTACACATTATCAGGCCCCAGATTTTGATGATCTAAAAATATCTAAAAAAAATGATGAATAAAATTACCTAAAAAATCTGATGTGTACCATTCACATGACTTTCTCCATATCCCTGCAACAAAAATTCTTAAAAAGCTTATACTTCTATTTACTTTATGCTAATCAGAAAAAATTAGCAGAAATAGTCTTATTACTCGCATCCTTGTAAGTAGAAGTGAAATAAGGGACAACCGTAGGTTAAAGTGATAGTCAAAAGCTGGTTGCTATGTGAATGAAGTTCCTTTGTTTATATGGATAGGAGTTGACAAGTTCCAGTATGAGAAAAGTATACATTTTTCATAGCAGAAACCAAAAATAAGGAATATCACAAAAACGACGAACTCCACGAAAAAAATGTATATAACATAAATTGTGTGTTTTAAAGTGCTGTACATTTTTTGTGTAGTAAGTTTTTGTCCATCTCTTACGGTTTAGCAGTTATTCAAAATTTAGTAAAATTCATCCAGAATAAACTACTCTTCAGAGGCTATTCCCAGAAAATTCAAGATATACATTTCATTTGTCAGGTAAATATGTTCAATATCCGAGATTTTAATCAAAATCGTTAGAGCCATTTTTGAGAAAATCAAAATTTTCGAAAAAAGTTCCATGTAAAGGGTAGTTCGGGGTGGGGGGAGTTTTCTCAAAAGCTTCGTGTCGCATCCCTGGAAGATACTTAACTTAAATACCAAGTTTGGTATTTTACCGACTTTTCGTTTTTAAGTTATCGTGTTCACAGACACACAGACACACACACATACACAAAGACCTTTTTGTGAAAATGCTTTTTTTGGATATTGGGGACCCTAAAACATATATTTCCGGTGAAATCTCGGTATCGAATTTTTGGTGGAGTGCAATACTTTCTCTATACACTATGTACATAGTGCGTATGGAGAAAGTAAAAATCTATAAAATGATCTAAAAAAATTTACTTTAACAATTTTGCCTTCGTTTCAGAGTATGAGAGTATAGCACAATTCTTACTTCTGTAACTTTGGAACTGAAATTGAAAATTAATATTAATTTAAACTCACAAATTTCTATGTTGTAGAAAGATGAACGGATTAAAAAATTTTATCTTTTTCAAAATTATTGCAGTAGATAACCAGGAGCATGTGCAGGTCGAAAGTTAGGGCATGTTTGTTGTGGGAAAGCACATATTTGTACTGTGAGAAACTCCTTTCCACATCAGCTGATACAACTGGAGCATGCTTGAAATAGGCAAAATCACTGGCACTAAGATCTTCTTCAATGCAGGAAGTATCAAATGTTTTACCAGTTAGCACTTGAGAAATGCGATACAGAGTACCAGCGTTTTTATCAAGAATTGTTTCCACCTTCTTAGATATCCTTCTTCCAAGATCTTCCCCTAATCAAATTCAATTTTGTTAATTAGAGTTAGGGAACTTTCCAGACTTACACATATGATTCCTTGTACATGTGTGATTCCTTGTGCTAAGCAACTTAAATTTGTTTTTATGAAGGCTTGTTGTCCTTCAATTTCACTGCTTTAGTCGTATCAATTGCAGTAGCATTGGCAGGATTCAGTGTTTCAATAATATGTTTCACTATCTGGAAATGATTGCAATAATAAATTGCTGAATCAGTCCAATTGCCCCAATAGGTGATGACAGGTTCTAGTGGAAGTGGAACACCGGGAGGAGTTGAGAGCAGTTTACAAAAGGGAGCCTTGACAGAAATTTTCCTCATCCTTGATGCTAGGCAATCCATTGGGGTACAGTTTCCGGTATATGCTGCATTATTTCTTATACTACTCTCTGCTGATGTTTTGCTGCAACCTATGTTGAGGTTCATCCTTAGGCCACAGGCCTCTGGCAGAGAGCAGTGTAAGGAATGACACGGCCTACACCGAAAACTATAACCCCAATGGACTATGGCCAGGGAAGCCTGCAGATATAACTAGGCAATCCACTTGAGAAAAATATTTTCTAACTTCCTCTGCCACCCTGCATGTGCCAAGCAAGTAATGTGCTTCATTTTTGGGTAAAAAGATTGTATTGACTTTGCAACTTTTACCATGTATGGCGCTGCATCAGTAGCAAAAATCAAGACTCATCATTTTTATACCCGCAGGTCATAACAAAAACATAGATTTTTTCAAAAAGACTACAAATTGTGGAGTGATTAACAGTTTCTAACATCTCACTTGTAAGCAGAAATACTTCTCCAGGTCCGTCGATTTCCAATATGTCAGTGGTTACATTAGCCACGTAACGTTGCATCACTTGTTTCGTCAATGGATAGGAAAATCTTCTTTCCATGTAGTGTTCCTCATATCTTGCTAATGGTGTTGTCATAACACTGTGACAGGTAGTTCTTCAGAAGAGGGATTCGTCTGGGATAGAATGTCCAAAATGGGATGTTTGCAGAAACTAAAGCTTCACAAAAGACTGTAAAAATATGACGATTTATTCTCCTTCATGAATACATTTTGTTGCAGTAAAAGTTGCAGGGATTTCTTCTGACTTGCAAGTTGCACTACCTGTATTTGCCCACTTTCCCGTGGACATGATTGAGGAATCTATGGAATTCCTCAACAATTGAAATTGAGTCTACCAGTAGCAGACACGTTGCTTCTAATGTTGTTATTGTAAAGGCCAATTTACAGAAATTTGTCTTAATGTAAATCAAATCCTGCAGCACATTTTTGAGTTCAGATGTTTGTGCATCTCTGATATGTACGGTATCATCTGCAAGAAAACTGTTTACTACCTAAAAGGAAAGAAGTATTTACTTTAGAATTAAATAATGAAGTATTAGTTTTATTGCAATTAACTATCCATAAATTTTATTTCATACCAATTGAATGGCATGAAAACTATCATAGTAAAATATTGCAGCTTCCAAGTA
Source organism: Hymenopus coronatus (assembly GCA_030762935.1). Classification (NCBI taxonomy): domain Eukaryota; kingdom Metazoa; phylum Arthropoda; class Insecta; order Mantodea; family Hymenopodidae; genus Hymenopus; species Hymenopus coronatus. The sequence goes on from CM060895.1 coordinate 48,367,347, forward strand.
CTCCATCTAGCAAGGATGGGTTGTGGGGGTAACAGTAACTCAGATAGACTCTTTGTAAGCAGCTACACATGCAGGGCCTTTTGAAAACACCTGTATCAAACAAAATATAATTTTAAAATTACTAATTTATTTTTACAATTTTAGGACCATTATAAGAACTGACATTAACCTAAATTTTACACATACCTTTTAAGTTGAGGATATCAAATTATTGACATTTTCATAATTAGAGCATATTGCTTCTGCAACACAATGGAACCCATGAGCAAGACATGTAATGTGTTTTACATTTGGGTAGAATACTTGAATTGTTTTCCCATCCTTCATATTGTATAGAGCAGCATCACTTAACAACAAAAGAACTGTGCTTTTATTTATGTTATTTGGCCACAGAATACCTAAAATATAAGAAGCATTTTCTCAGAAAATTATTTATAAAAATAGAGACTTAAATGGGAATAAAATAATTATTTAAAATGTTATTAAATTACAATATCTAATCCGTTAATCATTAAAACTTACACAATCCATCATCTAAGAAACTATCAATTGTGGAGTTATTTGCTTTTTGCAGAACATTACAGCACAATAGATGCCCATCCTCGGTTAATTTTCCTTCAATTAGGTTAGCTGCATATGCCCATGGGATCAGTTGTTACAGATAACCATATGTTTTAAGTTCCCAAGTCCTTGTGAATTTTATCTAATACCTACTTTGTAAAACAATAAGTACTTTTAGGTGTGTAGTAATAATTTTCATATATTTTTACATTAAATTAACTTTATTTTGGAAAATGTATTACATAGGCCTACCGGACTATAAGATTTTGGAAAATAATTTTTCCTCAGTGTTGAGGGTTCAGGGACATCTTTTGATGTATACTTCTCCAAAAAAATCCTTATGAATTGGGTTTCTAAGTTTCTCAGTATTTGTTCCTACAAAAGCATTGCACAAATACATGTAAAATTATTTGGCAGTGTCTTAGGTGAGGGAGCAGTAATAAATGACTGGATTTGGTAAGTTGCAGATTCTTTTGTTTTTGCATTCTTGCAACATGTGATGTACATGTGCGACATGCTGTTCAACTTGAAATTTGTGGTATATTTTATCTGAAATTATAAAAGTACTTCAAGTTATATAGATATGATTTTTTTGAAAAAAACTGAAATATTTAAAATAAATGTTGTAACTTTTACAAAGAATAAGTATCATAGAAAATTATCGGAAAATGAATAGCTTACCTCTTTACTGCATAAAATAATTCATCCATTGTGCAAGGAGTACACTTCTGGAAGCTTAATTGGAGGCATAGTAGAATTACAACACATGCAAACAGAATAACACAGACATATATCACATACAAGGTTCACACGCATGCACGCACCCACGCACTCATGCACACACACACGTGCACACACACACACCCACACCCATCCACGCATGCACACACTCTGTGAAGACAGTTTAGCGAATTATTTCAGTTTTAGAAGCTCTGCAGCTGTGTCTTTGTTGCATCAACCATGGTACCTGACTTAGAAGGATAAATTTCCATTGTCGTGAAATCAAAGGCTTGCCCTTATTGTGGATAAATAAATCTGTTTATGAGATGCAGTCTGCCAAGGGCTGTTGGTAAAATTCTGGAAAAGTCATCATATTATGAGAATCTTAACTTTCTATTTCTGTTTATTCTCCCACCCCCTTTTCTTTGTTCAATCCTGATTCCTGAAGTAAAAATAAGGATCATAAAAAAAGAAAAACTGTGATGTGTACCCAAAACCATTAAAATATGCATTTAAACTGAAAATAATGCATTATATGCATAATTAAGCTAAAAATGCCTTATATATGCACTATGAATTTGAATTTATTTATCAGTCATTGGGTAAATACAAAAAGTTACAATAGACTTCTTCACTTACAGCTATATATACAACCATATTCTCCTTGGCTATACAATATATAGAACAACACTCAAACTCATATGCTATTCTTGTTCAGCTCTTAAAATTCCTGAATACTATATACAGGATTTTTCATCAGCCATGTATAGACTATTCTTAAATACCTGAAGATTAAGGTTACATATTCTATCTGGTAGTGCATTAAAAAGCTTTATACCTATTACGTTATAATGTTTACTTGTTTTACTTAATCTATGGTAAGGCATATCCAGTTTGTTTATGTTTCTTGTATTTTAATTATGTATTTCTTTTCTTGCACTATGATTAAGCATATTTTTTTTACATTTATTAGAACATCATAAATATATAAATTTACAATTGTGAGAAGTTTTAGTTTAACAAAAAGTATTTTACAATGATCCAGTTTTTTGGCATCTGATAGAATTCTGATGGCCTTTTTTTGGATCCTTAGCACCTCTAATACATGTGAACTGCTACCCCATAAAATTAACCCATACCTAAATATGCCCTGAAAGAAAGAAAAATAAGCTGTTCGTAGAAAATTATTTGAGATGATCTTTTTTAAATTTACTGTTAAAAATACTACTCAAGACAATTTACTACATACAAGATCTATATGCGTATTCCATGAAAATTGTTTATCTAGCACCATTCCCAATAATTTAACTTCTTCAGTTGTGGTCTCGCATAGAACTCTTAGAATTCTTTAGTGTGAAGACTATATTTTGTGATTTTGCTTCATTCCTGTAAAAACCATTATTCTTAAACCAGATTTGTGCGTGCTCCATTGTACTATATGCCAACTGTGATAATGTTTTGAGATCTTTATAGACGTTCAAAAATGAGGTGTCATCTGCGTATACAACAGTATGAGCAGAAGAACGTTCTGATACATCATTAATCATCAACAAGAAAAGCAAAGGTCCCAATACTGGGCCTTGTGGCACACCAATTTCTACATCAAGTATATTAGATCGTTTCCCATTAACTGTTACTACCTGTTTATGGTTCTCAAGATATGATTTAAAAATGTTCAGGCACTGTCCCTTTATTCCATAGTTTTCCATCTTTTTCAGCAATAGATCATGTTTAACACAGTCAAAAGCTTTTCTCAGATCACACAAGGTGCCCTGAGCTGAGCTTCCTTCTGATAAATTTTTTCTACATAATTGCTGACTGCAAGTATGGTTGACTTACTCTTCCGATACCCGTACTGGTTGTTGAAAACTAAATTATTGTCTTCAAGATATTTTTGAAGTTGAATTTTGATTGAACATTCGATTTATACATGTTTTTATCCCCAAAAAGGCTAAAATATGCAAATATGCATGGAAAAAGTATACACATTTGGAATCAGAAAGTAATGAAATGGATAAGTACTAAGTTTGAACTATGTTCGATGATCCTGTAAAAACATGCATTTGCATAGAATTCTCGTCTCTAATTATTAGGAATATCATGTAGATTTAAGTTCCAAAGGGTAAATGTGGAGCATTCACCATTAAAACTGTTAGTTCATCATATACTAATTTCATATATAATATAAAAGGAGAACTAATTAACCATTAAAACTGTTAGTTCATCATATGCTAATTTCATATATAATATAAAAAGAGAACTAATTGAACTAATTAAACTGACATCAAGGTTTGAAAAGGCACTAATGCAATAATGGGTAAGACAGTTGATTATAACGTTATATGCCTTTGGCCTTTGTAAAATCCTGCTTCAATGGTGAAATTAAGTCTGGAGTTAGGAATGAACAAGTGTGTCAGTAGGCCAGTAATGCACAGTGTCAAATGTTCGTTTAAAGTTCAGGAGCAGAACATTGTGTTTTCAGAATGGAAAGGTTTATTAAAAGTAATGTTGTGGATATGCAGTTTTTAAACATCTGCACCTGCAAGGAATAAGAAACCACAAGTCCCTTATTCATTGTCCCGAACAGTAGAAAACATTGAAATCTTGAGATGTGTTTAGGACCAGAGCTCTAAAGTCTTGTTGAAAAGCTTTCTCTATATAGTGCATGGTAGTAAAACTGATTAAGATAAAGTGACATGTTCAATTGGCTTGCTACATTTTATGGTTTGAATACAAAGATATTTATAATTTGTAATTTAGCTTTGAAGCTTGTCTCAAGATTTTAATATTGACTTCAAGTATATGTTTCTACATCATCATCATTAGCCTTTTTTGTCAGCATATGAGTAAAATTTATATTTCTTTATTTTAAGAGTTTCATTACTGGATAGTTGGAGAAAGCCGTGAACCAGATCTGCCAGGAATGTCAACATGTCCAATACGCCAGCATCTCATAGAGAACTGCTTCAATGAACAGGATGAGATCAGCCTTGAAGCATTAAGACTGTTTGAGGTAAATTAAACTATATGTTCTTCTTTTGAATGAACATTTAAACAGAACTCTGCACTTACATTCCCTTCATTTACATCAGCCTTTAAGTTGTACCTGTTTCCCCATATTTCAATGTATCTTTAACCTCCTGTTTATGTATGCCTAATTTTTAACTTCCCGCAGTTGCGATACTTTTAAGATGGCAGAACCCTGTAAAGTAATGAAGATGAATATTCATACTAACTGGTAGAAGTTGGCAGTCTTTGTTTATGTAGTAGTGTGGCACATGCAGTACACATTATACAGGGTATGCATATATTTGTAACTAGCTGGGATAGCTTTGTAAACTTAAATGATTAATTAATTTCAGATACACCTCCACCCCCCATTTTTATACAATTATTGCACAATGATCTACAAAAATTATCAAAGTTTGTCTCAGTAGCATGTCTGCCTTACATTTAAGAGGTCGCAAGTTCAAATCTCACTTAGAGGGAGTTACCCGAATAAGTTTTTTTTTGAGATTTTACTTTATCCTAAAGAAGACGAATGTTGAGTAACTTTAAGCTCCATGGATGCCGAGATCATTTGGGCATCATTACACAGATTTTATTCATTGTCCAATATGACCAACCAGGTTAAAAGAATGTTAAGTTACAAAAAGAAAGAAAGAAAAAAAAAAAGGATTTTATATAGTCTTCACATAATATAGATACCCTTAACATATACTTTGAAATAGAAGTAAAGCTGATGACTATGTAGATTCAAATTCTTAGGTCACCAAGTTAACCTTTTTAGAAAAAAAAAAAACATGCAGCGTGTGCCTATCAGGAAAAACAATTTTATCAGTTGTTAATTAAAATGTATCAGCTCACTGATTTCTGATGTTAGCCTTTATCCTGATGATATTGATGATGATGATGATAATGACGACGACGATGATGATGATCGACAACGACAATGATGACAACAGTTTTTGTTTCTGTTCTCTACTTATTTGGTAAATTGTTACAGTGAAGTGATCATTGAATTCTTTTCTTTCTATCACTTTTTCTGATTGACGTCTCTGTTCAAAACATCATCATCTGCCACAATTATGTATCTCTATTCATACAAGTGTAGAACAATGCAGACACTTGTGTAGAATTATATAGTTTTTTCTCTTCTTTATCTCAGATCATGTTTCGGGAATTGGATATTTGTACTATATTTCCAAATAACAACACAATGTTTAAGCCACTAATTTATTAACTTCAACTCAATAAAGAGAAGTGGATGGCCTCTCATTAAACAGATACACTTTTGTAAACACTGATGCAAATTACATACAGATTATCTGATGCATCTAATTCTGACAGAACTTGACTCTATAAATTGTTTTCCCATTACTTGAGATTACCCATGAAGCCTTGCTTCATAGACAAAATCACAATTATACATAACATTAATCAATACTACATATTCAGTACATTGTTTAGACTTTAATTGCCATGTAATAATGTAGGATTAAATTACAAATTTGCTTTCCCTCACAATATTGCTTGGTATATAAATTTCCTTATCACACTGTCATGCATTCTTGTCCCCTTTCCTCCTTCCATACACATACATAAATTTACACATTTAAAAACATATTTAAAATTTTCTTTGTTGTCAATAATACAGTATGAAAACTGTCTGTGCTTAGTAACCATTGTTTAGACCATTTATTCTTCTTTGAATTTTTGACTAGGCAGTCAGAATGATTCCTGCACACCTTTCATTCATTTTGAACTGTAAAGAGAAAATAATGAAGAAAACTGTGCACATGAGTGACATGACTAATGATCTATGAACAGACTTGTGTTTTGTCTTGTTTAATTATAATTATAAATAAAATTAATAGCTTTAACTGTATGCTATCCTACCTTAATGTGCTGAGTAAACTATACTGCATGTATGGCAATTTATACATAAACTAAGAAAAATATAGGAGACTGTGAGGAAATTTAATGCTAAACTAGCATGTTTATTATTTCAGGTGTTGTTGGAGAAACCCAGTGAGCATGTACTTCATTGCCTGGTGCTAGTGTACTTATCAACACGAGCTTACTATGATTGCAGTTCAGTGGATTCATTCATTGAATCGTGGAGCGATGAAGAGGATGAACGAGAAAGACAGAGGGATAGCCCTTGTGAGTTTCAGTTTTGTTCCCTTGCCCATCTGTTATTTATTTTTTATTACTTGCTTATCATCACTGCAGTTTTCATCATCAACATTGTTGTCATATTCATCATAATCATTGTCTTCATGTCATCATTACTATTATATTATTTCATACCTGAGGAGTATCATTGCAAACAGTATTATGTTCACCCCTGGACAAAATCAAGTTTTACATGAATTTGCATAATTTATAGTATGCTCTTTCATGCTGTGGACTCTGTTCATGTGAAAAGTGCCGTTGTTGCAAACCATATTTGTCCATGTTCACGATTGCTGCATTCACGATTATGTCCACATCACAACCACCATTCTCAGGATGGTTACCCTGAAAGTCATTAGCTGTTATGTTTTTTAAACATATGTCTAGATCAGATTGAGTGTAAGAAGCATTCTGTTAGTTCTGTGCTGTCAATTCTGTTCGTTTGTGCTGCTTTTTGCAACAGGAAAGGTATGTGTTGAATAACATAACAATAACATAGTAATTGTTTTGTCTTCATGTTATGGTAATGTTCATCACCACTAGGTATTTACAGAACAAATTTTCTATTGATCTAAGGAGCTGAGCACTGTAACAAATAGCAACACGCATGAGGTAAAACCAAGGTCTTGTCCAGAACTTATACACCTATCATAGCACATAGTTCAGTTATTCATTGTTATTGCTTTTATTGTATTAACACAAAGCTTTCACAAAACAGCAGTGGTGCTGAATAAATAAATATTAATTTCTTCTTCAGGTATTATGATAAAGACTGCACTGGACTAAATTTAAAGTTTCTTGCCAGCTCAAAGAGGGTTGCTTTTATTGTTGCATGTTTTCCTCTCAAGGCCAAAAAAAAAGTGTCTGAAATAAAAACAAAGCAGAATAAGATCATCGACTTTACCTGCTAATTTCTATGTCCGCTCCAAAAAATAGTAGTCCTAGGGGAGAACAGAAAGGAACCACCACATCAATAGTAATAGAGTACAGGTTGTTGTCGTTGTTGTTGTTCTTCATCTTCTTCTTCTTCTTCTTCTTCTTCTTCTTCTTCTTCTTCTTATTATTACTACTATCATTATCATTTTATTATTATTATTATTATTATTATTAATTTCTTTTAAATATCCTTCAAATATTAGAAGGTTGTTTGTTGAGTTAAGCAAATCTTTTGTTTATAGTTTTTGTAAGCAACTAAATCTTTTTACAAGAAACCTATTTTAATGCAGTAAAATATGTTATTAGCCATAAAGATAAACATGAATCTAACTTATTTTATCCATTCAATAGTTTTGTAACCAGTTTACCCTCCCCATGTTTGTAGGACTGACACCCCCCTAGGACTTACAAGACAATGTCTAGGGGTCAGAAGCCTGTCAGGAAGCTAACGGCACAAAACCATAGAATAGAGAAACTGTTACAAGGGGTCGGCCCATAGCCATGTAAGAACATGAGGAAGTGGATGATATGAAATGTAAGCGAAATTGATGATTGGAAAGGTGATGATGGTGCAACTGGTGGAATGAATGGCAGACTAAACTGGAGGACCCAGAGAAAACCTGCCCAGATGGTGCTTCATACACCACGAATCCCACATGTGGGCACTTGGAATCAAACGTGGGCAGTCTAAATGGGAGGTGAGCAGTCTAACCACCCACCCATGTTCAATAGAAAGGGTACATATTTTATATAATACCTACTAATTATATAAAGTTTTCGGTTTGAAGTTCTTGCTTTCTTAGTAACAAATCTGTAGATAACAATTATAATCCATATTAGACTCAATATTAATTCTCTAATTTTGAAGGCTTGATTTTGAAAAAAATATCATGTTTGTATTATTTTTTGGGACCTGTAAAGACAGTATTTGTGACTGTATTTTGAAATGCCTCCCATAGTTCAAGTATAATTCATTTTTGACTTTATCTGTAAAATGTTTCTTTTTTGGCATAATATGGATTGCAATGATACTCCTCATCTGATTTATTGAGGAAAAAAAAAAGAAGAAGAAGATCATCTGTTTCTTTCATACTGATTTAAACATTTATGCATTTAATATTAAAATGAAATAGACGTATGCAACGAAATCATTATGTAAAGTAAGTAAAGATGGAGCAGACTAAACATTCATACAAATGCACTTGGCATGTTTTGTGTGGGATTGCAGTATTTCATAATCAGTCTGTTTTTAATAGCTTTGAAATATGTATTACCAAATTTTGCATACATTTTTAAAATGTGATATCGTATGTAGATGATGTGGTCACAGTGGTAAATAGAAAACTCCTAGATGCTTTAATGCTATAAATTTGAAATAATTGACCATTGCTATTTGTATAGACATGATCTAATATTGAATATGGCCACTTATATACTGAGCTATATTATGGATGAATTCAACCCCAACTTTCATAAACTTATTGTAATTAACAGATTAAGAAACAACTGGTGAATAAATAAATATAAGAAAATGCATAAATCAGTTGCAGCTCCCCATTTTTGCAAAATAAAATGCTATATGAATAGGGAAGTTAAATTCATATAATATTTCAATAAGCTAATAATGTGACGTGAAATTTAAATTTTAGAAGAGGTGTGAGTTGGAATAGAAACATTTTCATCATATACATTATTTTGCTGGTCGTCTCCTTAGCGCGGTGGTAGCGCAGCTGCCTACCAAGCGGGAGACCTGGGTTCGATCCCCAGTACCGGCGTGGGGATTTTTCCCCCGCTGGGAGACCTGGAACGGGGTGCACTCAGCCTCGTGAGGTCCCTGGGGGGCCAATTGAGGAGCTACTTGATGGAGAAGTAGCGGCTACCAGGTCGTGAGGACCGCATTAACCGGCCGGGAGGGGCTCGAGGCGCTGACCACGTCTCACCCTCCAATACTGCACCCCATCCATGACGTCTGTAGTAGACCGAGATGGGGGACGCAGCGGCCGGGCGGTAGGCCAAGGTTCCCTGTGAGCTGTCGTGCCATGGAGTTACATTATTTTGCTGTCTGACCGTTTTCAAGAACTACATTTTGTTCTCATCTTCAGAGATCGACTGGGTGCTGTTAGCATCTGTTAGGTGTGGGTTGTTTGTGTTGACATCTAGTGGAGTGATATACTCCTTACTGATTTGGTGACGGTAATTCAAAATTCATTAAGTAGTGTTTATATTTCATGATTAAAATGCTTTTCCAAGCTTCCAGCTCTGCTGTGTATTTTGCAGGTTTTTAGAGAGTTAATGATTAGTGTGATTTGTGATTGGTGTTCAAGAAGCGGTATGAAACTGCAGATTTCCTAGAATGTGATAAAATCTATATAAAAAATTCAAGAATATGACAAAATCTATATAGGAAAAACATAAATAAACTTGGAGACCAGACCTAAGGAATACATGAGACAGGTCAAACACAAACAGATGAAGAAATCTGCAGTTTTACATCACTTCTGGATCACCAATCACATTACACTGAACATTACTAAAGCCTGCAAAATACATAGCAGAGCCTAGTACTTGGGAGAACATTTTAATCATGAAACATAATCACTGCTTAATGAATTTTGAATTATGGAAATAAAGCACTCCACCTCTAGATGTCAACACTCAAAGAGGCTAATAACACCCAGTTGGTCTCTGAAGACGAGAGCAAAATATAGTTCTTGAAACCAATTAGACAACAAAATAATGTAAGTGATTAAGTGTTTCTGTTCTGACTCAAACCTTCTCTTAACTTTAAAGGGAATTTATTAAGAACTGCAAAAAATGTTAAAGAATTGTGTGGGAGAAGAATTGAATTAGATGCACAAGGTTTGGGTGCTGAATTTTGAAATTCATGAGGAGATGTATTTATATGTAAAATTATTCAAACCATAACAAGGGATCTGGATATGCAAAACAAAGACACCAAATGATGATGTGGACAAAAATTTGCATAGCATTGCATGTAAGCATGGTGAGTAAATCTAAATTAGTGTTTAGTTGACTCCATTCTTATGTAGTATATAAGTATTGTATTTTCCAACAAATTTTTAGCTGCATTTAAAATAAAATAAAACTGCTAGCATGTCTACCTAGTAATCCAGAAGGCCTAAATTGAAATCTTGTTTGGGGTGAGAAGTGGGGATTTTTATTCAGTTTTTTCCGCTTTTGAAAAGACAAATACTTTTAAATATCCACTGTGTAGGATCCTGGGATCATTTGAACACTTAAGAATCATAGATGTTTGCTTCATTAGATTATCTCTTTAGATCTTGATTGTTCGTAGGTATTAATTAAAAAAATATATATTATTTTATTTGTTAATGACACTTGTCAGTTGCCAGGATCATATCAGCACTGCTGATGTGCCGGAATTTTGTACCACAGGAGTTCTTTAACATCCCAGTAAATTAACTGTCATGCAGCTGCCAGTTTTAAGCACACTTAAAAACCATTGTTCTGGGCTGGATTTGAACCTGTGTCATTGAGTTCAGAAGTCCAGCACTTAACCGACTAGCTACTGAGACAGACTATTAGTAGGGACATTAACTTTAAACAAAGGGATAAAGTAAGATCATCATAATAACTAAAGATAAAGTAGATAAATAAATAAAAGTTAAAAAAAATACAATCTGAACTATGGTAAGAATATGAAACATTGTTTATATCCCAGGATAAATTTCTTATATAAATTCATTTTAAATATATATTCTTTCTGCTGTGAACGAGTGGTTACACCACTCACCTCTCATCTAGGTGGCCTAGGTTTGATCCCAAGCGACTGCATGTGGGATTTGTGGTGGACAAAGTCACACAGGGGTGGGTTTCTCCGGATTCTCTGGTTTCCCCTGCCATCACATTTCACCAGTGCTCCATCTGTATCATTAGTGTCATCACCAGCAGTGCCATAGTAGTACAAATTTTCTTTCTGCAGGTGCATTGATATTACGTAACCAACACTTCTGTAATTTTTGGTAAACTGTGTCTTTAAATTATCCATACATGCTTTAATACAGTTTCTTATTTGAATTTATGATCTCTTGAATATGAGTTCCAGCATAAATCAAACTGCATGCAACTGCATGCAAGTTTCTCATATCATATGTTTATGATGATGTGTAAAAATAGAAAAACTTGTAAGATGCGTAATATTGTGGATCTACTTACAATGAAGGGTAATCAGATTGATTAATGTGTGGTTAACTTTTACCCACCACACACTTCACTTACTTTTATTGAGTTGGATAATTGTTTTGCAGACCTTTGCCTGCATTGTCAGCTGTTGAACCATTACTGTCAGTATCAGATGATGCTGCCATTGATTGACTCATCATGTGTCATTTGATAGAAAGGTAATGGGGTTGGATAAACAATTATTCTGAAGGATTTCAAAATTCACATCCTAAAATACCATCCAATAGCCATGAATTATGAACTCCCTCAGACAGGTTGTTTATCCAACCTCATTGGCTGTCCACCAGATGACACCATGATCAACCCATCAACGACGACATCTGATACCGACAATAGTGATTCAGCAGCTGAAATAGTTGTCCTACTTAGTAAAAGTAACTGAAGTATGTGTAAAAGTTAACCACATTAATAGAAAAACTTATTATTGAACATGTAATTTATTAATCATTTATTCATTTTCAAAATAATTACTTTTTATGCTTACTTGAACTTCGCAATTATTCATTATTAAAAAGCAGAATGCTATCTTGTTTTCTTGTGTTTCAGCACTGGACTTCTCCCCTGGATCATCCCCTCTTAGTCGCACTTTAGCACCAAGCAATATTGACAAATTATTAAACAGGTAAAAGAAATTAACCACCTCTTAACATCCAGTACTTCAATGGATAAAGCATTTAATTAAGCTAAAACATGCTGAAGACAGTAGGTCATTTATGTATTTAAATTCTATGTACGGGAGAACTGCTGAATCACTTATTCACAAGTCATGGCAGGAAAGCAATTGCTTTAATACATTGAACTTTATTTTATTTAAATTTTAGTTTAGAACATAACATTACTATCAAAATTGTTAAAGAAAATTGAAATGGTTATACGACGGTCGGCTGATAAGTCCCGGGCCTCTCAATGAAAACAGCATTTAAACAAATTTTTTTTTACTTTATCTCTCAACATAATCTCCAGAAAGGCTAATACATTTGTCATGCTGGTGTTCTAATTTGATAAACCATCTCTGTAGTGGGATTTATCAAGGTCCTCAAAATAGCTGATTTGCGCATCAATGATCTTGTTGCTGTGAAATCTTCGTCCTCCAAGAAATTTTTTTAGGTTTGGGAGCACTTGGTGCTAGATCTGGCAAATAGGGTGGATGTTCAAGCAATTTGAACTTTAATTCACACATTTTTCCCATTGCAATGACTGAACGATGGACTGGAGCATTGTTGTGCTGAAACAAGATTTTTCTTTCTTGACAAATGAGGTGTTTTTCTTTTCACCTCATCACTCAAACGTTGCATTAAGCTTGCATAGTAGTCACCAGTGATACTTTTACTGTTTTCCAAGTAATTAATAAAAATAATTCTCGGTGCATCCCAGAAAACACTCGCCATAATCTTGTTAGCTGACAAAATTGACCTTGCCTTTTTGGAATTGGTTCACCTGGCGCAATCCACTGTTTTGACTGTGATTTACTTTCTGGAGTGTAGTGATGTATCCAAGCTGTCTCAAAAATTCACTGGAATTTTTAAGGTAGAGCTCTACATTTTTAACAGAAATACTTTTTCTTTGCAACTTTTAATCAGTTGTCAACAAACACGGCACCCATCTTGCAGAGACCTGGTGAAAACCCAAAACATTACTTAAAATATTACCTGCACATTCTATTGATATGTTTACAGCCTCTGCTATCTCAAAAAACTTTAATCTGCAGTCTTCCAGTACTAAACAATGAATTTTTTCAATGATTTCTGTAGTTGTCATTTCTATAGGAAGTCCAGAGCGAGGCTCATTACTAGTGCTCGTACGTCCCATTTTAAACTCTGCAACCCACCTTTTAATAATAATTGAATATGAAGGGGCAGAGCCTTTCAATGTACTGTCTATTTCCTTGATTTCTTTGGGCATTAAGCCTTTCAAATGGCAGTATGTAATGGTTGCTCCATTTTCATGAAAACTCTAAAGTTGTCTTGTTTAAAATGCTGTCATACGAAAACTGAATAAGCTATTGACCTATAACTATGGCTACAGGCTAGTATAGAGTTAAACTATATAATGCTACCATCTAACTGCCCTAGTGGTGCCATATTGTGTGAGGCCAAATAAAATAATAGAAAAAATGGAAATAAAAATGAAAGTGGATCCTTTATTAATTTTTTTTTTCCAGGACTTATCAGCCAACCCTCGTAAATACAAGATAATAGGAGCAAAAAACCTTAGTAAACACAGATCTGTTAATTAGCATTTTGCAAGATTATAAACCACAATTGACTATTAATTTGCTTGTAGACAATTTGCAAGCATACTATTGTTTCTTTTGTGTATTACAAGCGGGGGTGTATTTTGTGGGCTAGCTAGGCTAGCTGCAAAGCCATTAGTGTGTGGAAAACAAACTCTGTTAAATGTATAAATAACAAAGAATTTACTCTAATCTGTTGGCTGTTTACATTGTAGCCTATTGTTACAGCATAAAATGGCCTCCTTGTGATAAAACTTGATTCTGTTCATAATTGTTGTAGCCTGTCTTCTCTGGCAGGAATATGTTGCCCTCCATGGTGTAATGGTTACCGTGCTAACTTCATACACCCAAGGTCATGGGTTCAAACCCAGTGGAGGACAATGTGTAAGTGTTCGGGTGTAAAAATCCTTAGTATGGCTTCCTTTGGAAGGGAAGTAAAGCCGTTGGTCCCATGTCGTAGATTTACGGCACGTAAAAGAACCTCAAGCCTGATTGAGAGGTCTCTGAGCAAAATTAGGTCTTTCACGCCCAATTTAGAATGGGATGCTGAGAACCAAATAGTTAAAGGGCATCCATAAATAACATGCCATTTACATTTTCTGGCAGGAATAGCATTAATGACCAACATATTATCATGGATATATTAGCAGGACAAGAGAAGAAGGGAAAACTACAACAAACCCCACAGGCTTTTATCAAGCGAGTCTAGGCGACAGCTGAAATAAACCCATAAATGTTGTATAGCCAGTCTAGTGATTTTCTACTGAAAATACGGATTCTTAATTTGCCTAATGGACACGAAATCAAAATTTATGTGATTCAAAAATAGATGGAGGCTATTTTTCAGTGTTGTTTAATTTAAAAATCTAGTTAATGAGTAATTACAATGTTATATTATTCTTCTTCTTCTTCTTGTTATTATTATTATTATTATTATTATTATTATTATTATTATTATTATTATCATTATCATCATCATCATCATCATCAACATCGTTGCTATTATTATTATTACATCATCATCAGTAGGTATTAAATTTCATTGAACTTATTTACATTGTTAAGGATAATTTTGATTAAATCCTGAAGAAAAATGTATACACAATTTACCAAATAAAAAAATAAAAGAGCTAGCCCGAACTTGATTTCAGCAAACACCTCTGATTACGGATTCTTAATTTGCCTAATAGACACAAATTCAAAATTTTTGTAATTCAAAAATAGATGGAGGCTATTTTTCAGTGTTGTTTAATTTAAAAATCTAGTTCATGAGTAATTATAATGTTATATTCTTCTTCTTATTATTATCATAATCATCATCGTTATTATCATTATTATTACATCATCATCAGTAGGTATTAAATTTCATTGAAATGATTTACATTGTTAAGGATAATTTTTATTAAATCCTGAACAAAAATGCATACACAATTTACCAAATAAAAAAAAATAAAAGAGCTAGCCCAGAACTTTATTTCAGCAAACACCTCTGATTACAAAAAGAAAGCCTGAGGTTTACTCTTTTTAAATAAACTGAACATTATCAAGGTGCAAAAATTGTAATCAAACCATTTATTCTATGCTGGATGGATAATATGCCATTCAGAAAAAGGTCACTTATCTGAAGAATGTAAACTTTGCTATGGTGAAACAACTTTAGAGTAACAGATGTAATCGTACTTGTTTATAGATTCAGGTTTACCAAGACATTTTGCCTCTATTATCCTTTAGTCTTAACTTTTGAGTTTGCATTATTGGTCATGAATACACCCAAACATATCTTAGGGAAAACTAAAGTTGTAAATAATGACCTTGCATGTTGCATTACTCCTAAAGTGCATTCCTTAAGGTAACATTAGCAAGAAAACAAACTTGTTTCAGATAATGCATTTTATATTTCTTGGATTTTTAGTTTAATAGCAGCTTCACAATTATATATACATTTACCTGACTGATTTAAATACTTATAAATTGTGGTAAAAGAATGTGTTAAATATCACTGAAATTCTTTACTGTTAGTTATTGGGTTAAATATTTACATTATTCAAGAATAGCATAATTGCCAACTTTAAAAAGGGCACTAAATGGAAAACAAAAAACAAAAAACAAAAAAAAGCAGGGCATACTGAAATTAAATTTGCATTTATGAAAAAGAAGTAATATGAAGTATTATTTTTTATTTTATTTTCTCATCTCTCAGTCAGCAGATAAATGCTGCATTATATGGTCAATACAGCCCAAAGTTTCTGAAATTAAACTAAAAAGCTTAACTCCATGGAACAACAGCCTGAAGTTGGACCAAGGCCTACCGCCTATAGGTTTCATGAGTGGGGTACTATACTGGAAGGTGGGATATGGTTAGCACCCAGAGTACCTCCCGGCTGGTAAATGCGATCCACACAACCAGGAGCCACTACTTTTCCCTCAAGTAGCTCCATAATAAGTCCCCCAGGGATCTCACAAGGTTGAGTGCACTCTAGGCCAGGGCTCCTTAGTGGGAGAAAATCCCCATGCTCGTACCGGGAATCAAATTTGGGTCTCCCGCTTAGTAAGCAGCCATGCTACCACTGTACCAATGGAATGACCCAGTTCAAAGTTCCACTCATAAAATAAAGTAATATAAATAAAATGAATTGTGTAGGAAAGTTATGACTTACTAAGATGATATTTAGGATCACCCTGGATTATGTGCAATGAAGAACCTACACTTAGCTACCTATATTAGTAGGTGTTTAACAACCTAAAAAAAACAGAAAATAATAATTGTGTAACATTTTAAAGATATTTTGGATCAGTGCTGCAATGCCAGCTGAATATGTAAGAGCTGTACTGTGAAAGTCTTTCCTCTCTATTTCAGCCTTTTAATGTTGCTGCCACAACATCTGCATTCAACAACAGATCCAGATGAACTGGGGTATGAACAATATGTACAGGATGCAGACAAGCAATACCAAGCCTGTATAACTAAGTGCATGTGCTTTGCATGGCCAACAGAAGCAACATTCCCAGATCCACAAGAATTTGATGCTGGTAGCTCAGACTCACGTCCAGAAGCAGATCATGGACAGTCATTTTATGAAGGACCATTTCTTCGAATGCTTTTTACTAGATTAGTTCGGTTACCACATCAGGTGAGAGAACAGCAAGTATTAAAGCTGGTTTAATATGGCTAAACTTTTTGAAATTTTTGAGTTTTTGTTTCCTGAAAACCAAGTCAATTCTTTTTCCTGTGCTTTGAAAATTAGTTTGTACAATTGCTAAATCACAAATTTTTAGAATTCTGTTTCATTTGACCCTACTGATTTCATAATCATTGGTAAACTATGAATAATGACATCACTGGCAGGCTAGAAGAACAATAATGGAGCAATTTGCATCCTGTTACATCTGTAAAGTGGTAAAAATGTAACATTTCAGTTTAAAATCACAATTTTTTCCTCATGGCTGTACATAATATTTATCACAGAAATGTTAAACAACTCATTTTGAATCTAGAGTAATTTTTGTACCATAATTTTTAAGTTAAAATTCTTATTTTGTGCTGAAAAGGTATGTAATTTTGTTATAAATGCTTTTTTTTTTTTCCTCCCTTAACTTTAAAATCATCTGAGAGGTCTTTTAGATTTCAGGGTAGGCTCTCTCTTAGTTGGTCTCCGAAGTGTAATGGTTACCATGCTAACTTCATATGCCCAAGGTCGCTGGCTCAAACCTGGTGGAGGACGATCATTTTTTCGGGTGTAAAAATCCTTAGTATGCCTTCCTTTGGAAGGAAAGTAAAGCCGTTGGTCCTGTGTCGTAGATTTACGGTATGTAAAAGAACCTCAAGCCTGAGGCCTCTGAGCAAAATTAAGCGGTCTTTCATGCCCAATTTAGAATGGGACGCTGAGAACCACAGTAGTTAAAAAGCATCCATAAATAACACGCAATTTAATTTTTTTTTTTTTTTTTTTTTTTTTTTTTTTTTTTTTTTTTCTTTTTTTTTCTTTAGAGTAGGCTTTTTTGTGATCCTTTTCCATTCAAAAATATCTTTATTTCAGATTTGTTCATTTTGTTATTTAATATCTGAAATAATCTTTTGTTCTTGCTGTTAATATCCTTTAATTTTTACTTTCTCTACCATATACAATATACATAGAGATTGTATTGCATTCCACCCAAAAATTTGACACCAAGATTTCACCATAAGTACATATTTTGAGAACCTCTGAATCCAAAATCAGCCTTTTTAGAAAAAGCTCCTGTGCCTATGTCTATGAACATCATAACTAAAAAATGTAAAACTTTGTATTTTATAACTTACAAAGATGTTACATGAAGGTTTTTAACAAAATCTCCCTACCTAAACTATACTTTACATGGAAGATTTTTTGAAATTTTTTATTTTCTCAAAAATGGCTCTAAAGATTTTGATTAAAATACCATATATTAAAGATATTTACATCACAAATACAACATGAATTTTCGAGGAATAGCCTCTGAAATCATCTTCACTTTGGATCACTTTTGGATAAATGGTAAACTGCAAGAGATAGACACAAAATGTTACTACACAAAAAATGTAGATCTCGTTAAACACAAAGTCCAATGCAGTCTTCTTTTTTTTTTTTTTATTATTTTTATTTCTTTTTTTTTTTTTATTTGTAGTTGCAAACTTAATCATTTTGAGATATTCCTTGTTATTGGCTTAAATTTTCCAATATTCTCAAATGGAATGTGATCCTGATCATGCAAAGAGAATGGAATTTCAATGGCATCACTTAGCAACCAGCTTTTAAAAGAATTGAATATCACTTCAATCTAGTGTATTCCTTTACCTACAAAGAAATAAGTAATAAAACTATTTATGTTAACACTTATCTTAATTACCATGGAGTAGATAGGAGAAATAGATTGTATATGAATAATTCGTTGCAGATTAGGTAGAGAAAGTCACAGGAATGGAGCATATCTTTTGTTTGCAGTACTAATATAGTTTGCTCCAGTCAAGGCATTTTAGTTAATAAATATTTGATTCTTATTATATATAATAAGGTTGAAGATAACAATGAAAACATATCTATATATTACAAACATTAGAGACATCTGCACGAGTTGATTATTAAAGAAATTGTGCTGGTCACACTCTGCTACCACTTTTTGTGCTGGTCTTTTTGAGAGCGATTTATAAGGCGATTTATATCTGATCTGTAGCAAACTTCATATATCCAAGGTTGCGGGTTCAAACCCAGCAAAAGACGATGGATTTTTTCGGGCATGAAAATCCTTAGCATGGCTTCCTTCGGAAGGGAAGTACAGTGGTTGGTCCCATGTCATAGATTTACATGACGTAAAGGAACCTTAAGCCTGATAGAGAGTCCTCTGAGCAAAATTAAGCGGTCTTTCACACCCAATTTAGAATGGGATGCTGAGAATCACAGTAGTTAAATAGCATGCATAAATAACATGCCATTTACCATTATTTTTCTATAGCAAACTAATGAACGGAAGATTAATGAGGAAAAAGAAATTTCATTCCACTAGTTTATTCACTTTCATGAATCTGGTACAATGTTACTTACTGTTACTTTGTGCAAAATTTACAATTACTTTGTGTGTATTTCAGAATTTATTAAATCAGAGTAACTATCTTCCATATTTAATTGTGTGTATGGTCATCACAGACAGCTGAGGAAATTATTAAAATTTGGACTTATTGAAATATTTCCCCTTAATTTTGCCCACCAAAATTACCTCCAGGCTATCTGGCTAGCACACTTTATTCCTCTATCCACCAATCTGGCTCGTCCTCAAAGCCATGCAACCCGAAACTGCCTGGGTTGTAAGCAGCGAGCCCACAGCAACCCCAGGAGAGGTCACTTCTTTCCCACCAGGGTAGGATGAATCAGGGCGGCATATACAGTGCCTCTTGACGACACCAGCTCCTTCAAATCTTGTCCCTAGCAGGGAAGAGCCATAGGGAATTTAGCATAGCTGATAGCAGGCAAAGACCGATTACCATAGGAAGACTGCAAAAGATATACTGTTTCTTCAAACCGTTAAGCGTGTAAAGTGTGCCTTGATTGCCACGATCTAATCTTGTATACTAAATAATCTTTGTATTTCTTAAATTTAAAACACACTTTCTTTTTATATACATAAAAATCAATTGGGTAATTTGATTGAGCCTATTCTGGAACTTACAAAGACAAACAAATTTTCAATTGGAAAACATCTTCATTCCGAGACATTGAGATCAACTTATTAATGTTGAACTCTTATGAATGGATAGTACTACTAGAAAGTTCATTTAGACACCAACAATTCTATTTTAAACAACTCTATTTAAAATAAGAACTGAAGCTTTCCTGGCGACGTATTAATTCAAATTCTTCTCGGGCTTCTAGCCAGGTAAAAACTTGGTTTGACACCAACGTTTCGAAGAAGTGCATCTTCCTCGTCTTCAGGGTGAACTGATCTAAATCGTTCAAAACGTTGGT
The DNA here is from genome assembly GCA_030762935.1 of Hymenopus coronatus. Taxonomy (NCBI): domain Eukaryota; kingdom Metazoa; phylum Arthropoda; class Insecta; order Mantodea; family Hymenopodidae; genus Hymenopus; species Hymenopus coronatus. Next base: position 48,387,675 of record CM060895.1, read on the forward strand.
GTCAAACCAAGTTTTTACCTGGCTAGAAGCCCGAGAAGAATTTGAACTCTATTTAAACTTTACTATTTGTATATCTCTGTGCTTGAAAATAATAGCCTGTTGCTGAAACAAATGGAAAATGATAATGCATGGGTCTTTAATTTAAATTACATATATTAAAATGCTGAATTTAGATATACAGTTATCTTATTTATGCACAGTTATATTTGCTTTAGCTTTGTTTCTTAAGCATTTAGTTCTCTCCTGCATGTGCTTTATCCTCCAGTCATTGCAGTATTGTAAAATCTGTCATCATTAATTTATTTTGCACATCAAATCTGTATAAAGCATAATTTTAAAACTCCTCTTGGTGTTGATACATAATCATACCTGTAGAAGTTGATTCCAGAACATGGTCTTTTTAGCAACAAGCACAGCTACTAACAGATGTTAGTAGCTTTAAGATTAATATAAATGTATCTACATTTTTGTATGCTGTTTGGTAAAAATATTCTGTTCTATAACATGAGAAGAATGCAAATGCATGTACCAGTCATGCTCAGAATTTTAAATGATGTTGAGACTATTCATATTATGTTCCGATTTAATGTGAATTCAAAATTATAAAAACTAGAAATGCCCATTTTGAAGACCGTGAATCCAAAAGGATTTTAGAAAAAGAGGGGGAGAGCAAATAATTCAAAATAAAAAACGTGTTTATCAAGTTTCATACTAAATCACAGTCTCTTAAATCTTCCATATAAATATCAATGATTTTATCCAAACCAACTAACTGTTCACATGGGAAAACTTTTGTTACTTTTATTTTTAAAAATTATTTAAATAATTTGGATTAAAACACCATATTTTGCAATATTAAAATTATGAATAAAATGTGTATCTTAAGATTTTTGTAAATAGTCTTTAGACATCTTCATTCTCATTGTATTTTGTAAGCTGCAAAAACACAGTAGAAGTTTCTATAAATTGAATATGTCTCATTAAGTTTCTATGTAGGAAAAGAAAATTGTTGCTTAAATCATTTATGAAATACTCAACTTTCTTTGTTTGATATTGCCACAATTGGCAATACGTTCTAAAATATTAAATATCTGTCCTTTTGTTTGCAGTGAATTCTTACTAAAAGTATTTAACATGATTACCTGATTAGCTAACCAATTTTGTAGGTGATTTTCTCTTTAAATTGATGTATATAAGTGCTATATTCACTTCCATCCCTATTAAATGAGGATTCTTTATAAATGTTAGCTATTGGCCTCATGAGAAATCCCAAGGAGGAACTACTGATAGACGCCTTCCCTCATGCTTGAAGGGGAGTTGAAGCTCTGAGTTGACCACCCTTGTTTCTGTAGTATGAGCTTCACATAGGAGATCTTTTTAAAATAAAATTAATTTGAAATAATTCTTTTAATGGAAGGAACTGTTTCTGAGATATTTATTATTATTTGTTTGAATTTTTCAATATTTTGTCGTTTTGATTTTCTTATTGCTTCCAATAGTAAATAGAGGAAGTAATATATACCAAGAATAAATTCAATACTCAAATTTCACTGGAAGAAGAGACTTCTTGAATACCGAAAAAAAATTTTTAGAAAAAGGATCACATGTGTGTGTGTGGTGTGTGTGTGTGTGCATGCGTGCGTGTGTGTGTGTCTCGTAATGTTAACGAATAGACTATAATGCACTGTATAACAAATGTAAATGTTTTTAAAATGCACACTTTATTTCAAATAAATAAATGCCTGTAAAACTAGTTTGTATACCCTTTGGCACCGAGGAAAGGAGATTGTCAGAATCAGAAGTTGAAAATGGAAACAATTAGTGTTGCAAATGCTGACTCAACTCTTACTATTAAATATTAGTCTCATCACTGTCACAAGCTTATTTGCAAATTTATTTTTTTTTTCTTTCTTTGTAATATTTATTTTGAGATTATTGGGACAAAACAGTAGTATATTCAATATCAGCAATCATAATATATTTTTTTCTTGCTTTATTTGCATCTTGCACCCTCATTAAGTCATAAGGACAGCTTAAAAGAAATAATCCTATAGCTTGCAACAACATACTTGCAAAATGTTAGGAGCAATGAATTGAATATTAAACTTATTTTATTCTACTAAGAATTTTCCAATTTCTTGTATAATATAACCTTTTTCTTTCTTTGGTCTTTTACAGCCTTATGAAATCAATTTGCAGCTAACAGGGCTTGTTTCTCGACTGGCAATGCTACCACATCCTTATCTTCATGAATACCTCCTCAATCCTTTGTTACCACTATTACCAGATGCAAGTTCATTATTTGGTACTTTACAACTTGTGGCTAATGAAGTAGCATCCCAAGTGCCCACTCAGAAGAACTACAAGCAATTGCTCTATGGAACCAGACAAAGGTTGCTTGGAGATGCAGCAGATGTACAGTGAGTAAAAAAATTATATTTTAGTTCTTTATGGTTATTGAATTTCCCTTTTTTCAAATTTGCTTAGTTATCTTTAATTTCTTTTTGCTTTGATTGAAATGTTACAAAGTATAGTTTTCATGTGACATTTACAACTGCCATACTTATTTTTATTTATATTTATCAGCAGCATTTCCTCATGTGTCTCCATAAAATGAAATTTAACATAACAGATTGAATGATTGTCATGAGTCATGATGTCAAAATACATTATGCAAGGAAAGCATAACATAACAGTAATAAACTTCACATCCCAGCAAAGCCTGCTCCGAGGCACAAAGATAAAACTTTTTGTGGGGTTACATCAGGATGAATGATCAATTTAAGCAGTAACAATTTAACTTTTTACACGTGTTTAAAATTTTGGAAGTGAAATAATTAAAATCATGTTTTAAGTAGCTGCTTTCAGTCAATGCATTCATATTTTCAGATTCTGGGAAGGTTAGGAAATAATCTTGGCTAGAGAACCCCAACCACTAATCGAACCCGGGACACTTTGTAAAGAGGGCAAGTGCTTTAGCAACTGAGCTATGGTGCGAGCTGCTGGATATCTTTTTTTTTTTTTTTAGCTTAATGTCCTTTAACTTGTTGGTCATATTAGACAATGAAATTGGTGAAATGGTGCTCAAATGATCTCAGGGTCCATGGAGCTTAAAGTTACTCAACTTTCATCTTCTTAGGATAAGGGAAAACCTTGGAAAAAAACCATAACCAGTGAACTCACCCTAAGCAAGATTTGAACTCGTGACCTATTGAATGTGAGGCAGACATGTTACCACCACACTACCCATGCAGGCACTGGATATCTGTATTAGCGTTTCTTCATTAACTTTTTTTTTACTACCAAGGCACCGCTGGCAATGACACTGGTGATACATGAAATGAAGATGGAGCACTGGTGGAATGTGATGGCAGGGGAAACCGGAGAAAACCTGCCTCTGCGCCGCTTTGTACACCACAAATCTCACATGCTTGGGATCGAACCTGGGCCGTCTAGGTGAGAGGTGAATGGTCTAACCACTCGGCCATGGCGCAGCCACTTCTTCATTAATATCTTGATAAATATGTATAACATGTCATCAGCATAATAATTAGTTTATCATTTAAAGTGTGTGTTCCTATGTGTTTATGAACTTTAAATATAAAAATAAAGAAAGTTCTAAATTAAATATAAAATTAGATAAACTAATTAATATTAGTCAGATACAAGGTAGTCATGAAGGTAAGTCGCCATTAAGGTAGTTCTCTGAAGGGAGATTTACTGGTTGGTTTAACCGGGTAAAAAACATATAATCAGTTGGAAGATGAATGGCATACCGGCATGTTGTCACAGTAGCTTAATGGTTAGAGTAACCAAATGGAGAGTGGGAGAATCGTGTTCAAATCCCAGCAATGGTATTGAAATTTTCAACTGGTTCCAATAATAAAAAATCATTATCCTGTGTTATAAATTAAAGGTTGTATTCATTACATTTTTGTTTTTCTAAGCTTTCAATTAGAGAACAGCAATTATAGAGCATGGTCTTTTTTAATTATTTCTGCCATGTGAATTGCAATTCATAATAAATCCAACTTGTTGTTCCTGGGAGTCAAACTTATAAACTTGATCAAGTTTTCTGTTATAATTCCCATTCTCAATTATTGTGAACAAGCCTTTATGATTGTAAGATGAATCTGAAAGGATGAAATGGGAAATAGGATTGTTTTATTTGTTATTTATTTCCTCATAGCAACATTAGTTGCTGTTATATAATGCATTACAAGATGCAATCTAAACTGAGCTAAACTTACTTATAACATCTCTGAAGAGCTTGCTTACATTTTTTAGTCCCAATATTAAAAAATCAGGATATGATTGCCTTGGTGACCATCATGCTATTTATTTATACTTATCTAGCCTATTACTCTTGTATGATTATTTCATCATCTATGTTCCTCTTGATCATTCTTATCCTTTCACTTTAAACTGTGCTCAAATAATTATTTATAATTTGTCTATTTTTCTGTCATTTGACAGTTAAAATCTTTCTAATTAATGTTTCTGCGTTTATGATGCCATGCTTTTTCTCATCCTAACTTAATTGTCATTTAAAAATCAAAAGTTTTATGTATGGACAGTAATAAAATTTATATCTTGAATTTTTTGTGAATAGCCTGTGAAGTCTTACTCATTCTGATTGAATTTTGTATTATGAAAATTTTAAAAATGTATTTGCATTAAATAACTTTTCTACAGCTTTAGTCTTTCACAAGATAATTCTTATAGTTTGTTTTTATTTTCTACTATTTTAAGCAATGCACTTTTGAAGTGTCACTAGCCCATGCAAAGAATATGCAAGTTCAAGGCCAGCATACAGCATCTTCATCTTATTTACCAATATGCTGCTCTAGCTAAAATCAAATTTACGTTGAAATAATTTCAGCCAACTCTGTTCATGATTAACAAAAACTAGACAGAAAAACAATTGATAAATGATACTGGATACAGAAAGTTTGTAATTGTAATGTCATATTTATAATGTATTTTCTATACTTTTTTTCAACAGAGAAGAGACAAATAACATGCTGGAGAGTGTGGTAGTTCTGGAGGAATTCTGTAAGGAATTGGCAGCCATTGCTTTTGTGAAATATCATCACTCCTCTTGAGACCAGTGACGCTTCCCTGTTTACCTTAATCTGGTAAACAAGGGAAGAAAGCCCCTCACTTTATTGCCACTAGAAAAGGAACAGCAGCATCCCAGAAGAAATTCTAGAGGACATTTTTGGATCTCTTGGTTATGTCCAATCAAATCTTCAGTATTCTGCCATTCTCTTTGGCGGGCATGATAAAGGTGGCCTCTTAGGCACTTTTAGAAAATTGACAACTGTGTTCATTTGCAATATATAAATATTGCACATGTAGTATATAGTGCTCTGAATATTTAGAGCAGCTAATTGATTATTCCAAAGATTAAATAAAAACACTGCAAGGAAATATGTGTAAGTAAAAACCAAGATTCTTACTGATTAAAAAAAAGATTTGTCAAAGAAAGCTATCTTGGAAGCAGTAAAGTATGTTAATGTGATTCTTTGTTCTTTATGCTATGTGGTTTTTAAATAGCAAAATCTGATTTACATAAAAAGGTATGAAACCGAGACTAGTTCAGAAAGCTTAGGTTCTTATGTAAAAATGCAATTAAATAAAATATTAATGTTGTCTGCCATTGTAATGTATTCATGCAGTTGAAAGAAATTGAATCTAAAAGGCCTTTTTATAATGATCTCAGGATTGTGGTTGCCGTTCATTACAGCTGCGTACAGGGTGAAAGAAGTATAGATTTCACTCCTTGAACCTGAGTTAGATCTTGAAGAATACTTGGAAATGGTGATAAGTGCTTTTCTTCAGTCTTTCAAAGATTTAAAGATGCTTTTGGCAATATTCTGCTCTCCCTTGCAAGTAGCCAGGAAAATCATAATTGACAGATAAGGTGAGGTCCACTGCAAAGTAAACTGCATGCTCTTTTTCAGATGCTGGTGTGATGTCATTACTGCAGTTTGGGAATAATATAAACTTTCTAGTGGTGTTAATTTCCATTTTTACTTTCCCTACCATGAACTGTGCATAGTAGATAGAGAAAGTATTACATTACACCCAAAATTTGATAAAGGGATTTTAGAAAACTGAATCAGAAAAAAAATAACTTTTAGAAAAAGGTCCATGTGTGTGTCTCTGAGCATCTTAAATCAAAAACAAAAAAGTACAAAACTTGAAATTTAAATTGCAGTATCCTCCAAGGATGTGTCACGAAGGTTTTCATGAGAATCCCCCATTCCAAGCTATCCTTTACATGGAACATTTTTTGTATTTTTTTTTTTTTTCTCAAAAATGACTCTTAAGATTTTGATTAAAATTCAAAGAGATTAAAGATATTTACATAAAAATAAAATGTATATCTTGAATTTTCTGATAATATTTTCTGAAGCTCTCTTCAGCCTGAATGACTTTTATATAATTGGTAAACCATAAGAGATAGACAAAATCTTAGGACTTAAAAAATGTAGATCTCATTCGGAGATATTCCTTGTTATTGGTTTAAATTTCTTAATGTTTACACTTTCTTTTTTTCTGTCCTTTTTCTTTCATCCTGGTCATGTAAATAGGATGGAATTTCAAAGCCATCAGATTGGTGACCAGCTCTTAAAATATTTGACTATCCTTTACCTAGTGTAGTGACTCTCGCTTTAGTCTTTTTCTAAAAATGTTATTTTTTGGATTCAGGTGTCTTCAAAACATATTTTTGGTGAATCTTGGCATCAAATTTGTTTGTGAAGTGCAATGCCTTCTGTGCCTACTATGTACATTGTATGTAGTAGAGAGAATAAAAAGTAAGTTTAACTTAAATTTTACTTATTATATATTTAATGTAAAAGTAATCAAGTTTAATACTTTTTAAACACCAACTATATAATAATAATAATAATAATAATAATAATAATAATAATAATAATAATAATAATAATAATAATAATAATAATAATGTAAGTATATGCAATAAAATAAAGTAAATTATTTTATTTAAACATTTAATAAAAGGAAAGAAAATTGATGTACAACATTTATACTGATGCTCCAAACTTGTTATAGTGAACAGATGGAAATAGCACAGCTGGGAGATATATGTGTGGTCATTTATTCAGCCATTATTGCAATGGTGTAACCTCAGCATAAATTACAATTTGCCTAAAAAGTGCTAAATTTAATGTAATAAAACGTTATGAAGAAAGTGAAAGTTGCAAAATAATATAAATTAACTGCGTTCAATGATATACTTAAATTAAATTTGCTTGCTTATGAGTTATAATGCAATGAAAACTGGAAACTTATTCACAGATTAAAATGGTATAATGTTTCATTAATCTTTGTACTTAGATTTGTCTCTTAAGAGGGTGATATCTATATATCTTCCATCTAGTATACTGAGAGAGCACCAATAAATTTGCTCTCAGCTCCGCATCTATGACAAGCCAAACTGTATTGTACCCAGAGTTTGTTAATTAAATTACATGGCTGAATTCAGCTATTCTATTCCACAAAGAGTTTATGTTTTATTCATTCATTTATGTGAAATGGCTGATAACTCAGTTTCATTAAATGAAAAAAAAAAAAAATTCTGTTGAGGAGCCTAGAAAACTACTAAATGTCTTTAAGATACTCTAGATAACATTAAATATTCTCTAAAAATGTTTCCCAAAAGACACTTGGGCATCTTTCAGAGAAAAATAGGAATAAGTACAAAGTTACTGAAATAAAAACCATACAAAGGTTAATTCAAGATCTTCTCGGGCTTCTAGCCAGGTAAAAACTTGGCTTGACACCAACGTTTCGAAGAAGTGCATCTTCCTCGTCTTCAGGGTGAACTGATATTCTATTTTAAATTTCATACAAAGGTTATTAATTCAAAAAATTAAAAAAATTATCTTGCATCCAGGAGTAAATTTTGCAATCGATAGGTGTGTGTAGAGGATCCAGCACTAAGTTGCCACAGAACATATAGCCAACTAACAAAGTATTTGATGATATAATCACCTCTTCAAGAAACACAGCATGCAAGATTAATTCATACACTTTAGAAACTGAAACACAAAATTCATGAAGAAATTTATAGCATTTCTCAGAGAGAACTGTGTAGTATAAGACCATTTTTTAACAAGGTGTTGAAAATGTATGCAAAATATCTTTGTATGAAAAGGATGAGTGAATTATTTTTCCTTTAAGTGCTTATTAGGAATAATAAAAGACTAGGTAGAAAACTAGAGGCTTTCTGAAGTCCATTCACCAGTGCCATCAATCTCACCTGCTGTGAAAGGATAAGTTAAGCATGCAGTTTCATTGCATATTGCACCATTAGAATGCCCTGGAATTCCTATGCTCTTCTCTTAACTATAATGGTATGAATACTTTCTTATATTTGTATGTGAACCATATGCACTTATATTGATCACAGATGCTTTTTGAGTTATAAGGTTTACATATGACATATTCATATAACATTGGCACATCAAACATATGTATATTACTGATTCATTTCATTTTTGTAACAAAAGCTCTTCATAGTTAATGTAAGAAATTATGAATAATGAGAACCCAATTGATGAGTATTGCAGTATTACTTAAATATGTACTACATTTTGGACATTTAATATGATTGCCAGATAAATGCAGTGTTACCATAGTATTATACAAGGGATAGTTATGCACTTAGTAACTTGCCCTACCTGATTTCTGAATCTTGGCTCAGTTACCTAAAATGTCTAAGTTCTCTGGCCAGAATTTTCATATCAGACTAGGATGAATCATCGCTATCCTGCATGACATCTCTAGTAAAGATGGGGAGGGCCCACATAAAATAAACAGTGGTTGACATCATGGTTATTTATGGGATTTCATTAACACTGTAAAGAAAAATATTTTTGCATTTGCAGAAAATATCAATAATATTCTTTTTGTTTTTATTTATCTTAAGCTAAGATAATATCAACAAATTTAAAGAAAATATTAAAGTTAGTGCTAATAAAAATAGAAAATTATCCCATTTGAGTACAATTCATTTTTACCCAATTTCCAAAAACAATTATGTGCTACGATGCTAGTGGCACCATTGGATTGAAAGGGTTGAGAAAAAAGTCAAGCTAATTAAAAATGAAAACCAGTTGCTGTTCTATCCAATAGCTCCACAACACTTGCATTAATTGCTTCACATTTGAATTAGTGTGTTATGAAAAATATGCAAAAGTTACCCTAAAATTCTGGAAGTTGGTAAGTGTTGTTGAAATAAATTAAACTTAAAAAACTTGAGTTGATTAATGACACTAAACAACACACACTTTTTAAATTTCTCACAAATACTTAAAATTTGGAACATAGTTTATGTTTGTGTATTAAGCCCTTCAACGATATGGACATGATATGACTGTGCATGACTGTTAAATAATCCATTTTACCAATGGATAACATCAGATAACTCCATGAAATGATAAAATACTCGATATCTGGATTTTTGGCCATGTGGTCAAAGGCATGATAGGAGTAGCTAACCTATCAAACCAAGGATTGTGTGATCAAATCCAACGTATATTCTACATTTAAGAGAAACTGTAGAAAATGACGAGGAGAGCCCCATTTAAAGCAATCAGTGGGATGGCATGGATGGATGCTGACAGGTTTTGATTGAATGCAGACACATGCATTTTACAATTTTTTTTTCTTTGTGAAAAAAAAAAGTTCACTCATCATTATACAGCATTATAAGATCAGATGATACTGCAGTTATCATGTGACCAAATGGCTGCATGGTGAAAGGCACGGAATGTAAGAGTTGACCACACTGGTATGGTTGTATGGTTAGAGGTTCACACCACAAAGTACCAAAATATTTTTTTTAATTTATCTATTTTAATACCTCACTTCCATTATTGGTTATCCTTGAATGGGTCAATGCCAAACGCAGAAATTGCTTTATTCTGCTGAAATAGCTCAAGACTAAAACATGTTATAAGTTTTATGAGAATGACATCTTTACACCTTTCACTGTATTCTGGTATAAATTACTGCTAAATGAGTTGGATAGGTAGAGTCAGACTGAAAAATTCAATGCCATAGCCGGGATTTGAACCAGGGATCCCTGATCTCTAGCCGGTTTCTCTGCCACCGAACTACCATGGCAACATGCCTGCATAGCATTGAACTTCTCAACTGACTCGCCTGTTTCCCTGTAAACCCATTATTTTGAGATGACAACCCCAATGGCAACTCTCAATGTTGTAAGTACTTAAGTCCAATACTGCTAAATGACTTTACTGTTACTATATGTTGGGAATACTAATACAATTAAAGTCCATCTTTACAGGAGAAAACATTTATCTTCAGATAGGAACTGCAATGTGTGATTTAAATGCTTTATCTGGCAATCATAATTCAGACCTATAGGATCATTTCTTTATACGCACAAGGTTCATAACATAAAATCAAAAATAAGCTTTTTGTATGTAACTAAATATTATTATGGGTTTGTCTTACTCTCCCCTCTCCTGGACAAGGCCTCAGAAAATTTTATTTGGTATTCAGCTTCTAATGTTCATTTTCATTTAAATGAAATCTAAGTTATTGATGCAGTTACTAGAAAGTTGTTCTGATCTTCAGATGTTGATCATTTCTGATAAAGATAATATCTTTTAAAACATGAGCTTTAAAATTAAATGAAGTTATATCATTAAGTTAATTTTCATTTAAATGAGTAATATACCAATAATTTTCTGTAAATTACCTTCTCTATATAATTAAGTAAATGTTACGGCATTCAACAAAATATATTAGCTCAATATAACTATGCTATTGCATATCTATTTATTTGGACATTAGGTACCTGAATTATATTGTGCTGTGCCTAAATGCATTCCAAAATAAAACACGATGATGTAAATTTATGCATGTTTTTATTAATGCAGGTTTAGAAAAAAGAAAATTCAGTGAAGGTTAAAGGAGCTTGTGCAATCATGATACAATTTTCAATGTAATGCTTCTTATTACAGTGTTCTTAAAGAAGAATGTTCATATAGTCAGAATTATTGCTAGGCTTTCTAAGGTTTTTATTTGTATTTCTTTTATTAGTAAGTGTGTGTTGTAAATGTATTCATGCTAGTTTTAAGTTACTTAAATCTGTGATTGCTTAACTTTTAAATGCTCTTTTTTTTTAGATGAGCCAGTATTTTATTATGTTAGTTGAAGCATAGATATATGTGTGTATGTAAAGCTAGATGAGTTAAAATAAGTAAATATTTTTGAGAAATTGAGAACTAAGTGATTATGTTAAGGATAACATCACTTAAATTTTAGATTACTGGTAGTATTTCAGAGGTATTTGTCTCCATAATATCTGACTGAAGATAAAACACACTTCCATCATAGATTTGTGAGGGGTTATTGTGCCATCTTTATGTGCAATAATGAATCCTTTTGTTAGGATATCTTGTTGCAGTAAATCAAAGTTGAAGATTGATTTCTTTTACCTGGTTACAGAAATAGTTTGCCACATAATTTGTGTACGCTAGGAGCATTTTTCAATATGTTTGGATATGGAGTTAAGAATATAATGCTCTTGTGTGCACAGTTCCATATTTCTTTCTTTCCAAACTTTTAATGTGTAATTTGAAGAAATCAGTGGTTGCATTTCTGACTCGGAATTTTAATAAATTTTATCTTTTGCACTCTGTGCAGGTATACACAACCGGAGATGTAAGACATGAGCAGATTTTTCATCAACCATATTGTTTTTACCTTTTTTGGAGCTGTTACCTTTAACCAGTTAGGTCATATCAGATGATGAATGAATGAAATGGGTGAAATGATGCTCAAATGAACCTTGGGTGCCTAGAGCTTAAAGTTACTTGACATTTATCTTTTCAGAATAGGAGAAAACCCCAGAAAAAATCTTATCCAGCTCCTAACCAAGATTCAGACTCCCTCTTGAATGTGAGATAGACACACTACCCACACTCGACTGCCACATCTTTGTATGTAAATGTTCTTAAATTTTAGCAGAACCTTTGCTACAGTTTCATCAAATGTATAACCATACATTTGATGAAACTGTAGCAAAGGCTCTGCTAGAATTTATAGCTAGAATAAGCTTCAGATTATTTTATCTCATATAGTTTCTCTGATATGCACAGAATATAAACTAACATAACTAAATTAAACAAGGATTTGTTGTAAAATATACATTTTTTACAATTACTTCTAGTTGTTCCTTCAAAACAGGATATTTGTCTCCATTCTTTCACCTGGTTGTTTAAAGTTTGTTACCATGGTGATTAGGTACCCCATATTATGCAGGATTTCCCTACATTTTAGGCTGTAAAACCTTGCTCCTTGAGAACCTCCTGTGAAACATTAAAGAAAATAAAATTTAACCATCTTTCATGTTTTATTTTAATATTCTGTGTGCTTATAAGCATGAAATGTTAAATCACACCAAAAAAAAAAAAACAACTTGTCATGCTTCAACTTCCATGCTGAGTCGCCACCTTGCTGAAGATAGAGAAATTCTCAAAAAAAAAAAAAAAAAAAATCCAATGCTTTACAGTATGACATAAGTGAAGTTGAAGTATGATCATCGATTAATTAATGTTTCAAAAGTAAATTAAAATAAAATGAAAATTATTTTACTGTTAAGAGTGTCTATTATTAATAAATTATATTATATTGACTCTCAAAATAATGAAGTGATATGTGATATCCTGCACTATTAGCAAACTTGAAGACAGTAAAAAATGTGGCTTTAATGCAGGCAGCTCAAATAAAAATTAATCTTGATAATTTTATTTGAGCTACTGATTCTGAAAGTCCAGAAACAACAAGTCCTACAATACGATTCCAACACATTCTGGATATATTTTCAATTATTGCATAGAACCTCTGCCCTATGAAATTCCTGCAATTTAGTTTTAAAAATTGTGCACATTAAAAAAAGTTGGAAAATTTTCTTGTTCTATGCATATATATAAGAAATTAGAATTTTTAAAAGTATACAAATGCATTCTCCCTCTCATGTTGTCGGCCTAAATTTGAAGCCCAATGGGGTCAAGCTGCATGGCCAAAATAATTATTAGTATGAGTAAATACTCATTTCATAAATTTATTCATTGTGCAACTGTCCTATTTAGTTAAAGGAGTTAAAAAGAATGCAAACATGCAATTAATTTATCATAAATATTTGTTACAGAAATTTGATGGTACAAAGCACAATAAACATACAAATAGACTTAGTGTTATAAATGTGTGGAATATAAAATATAAAGCTTATAATATAATTTGATTTTACTTATTCTTTTTCATGAGTTTACTAGCTTTACATGCACACATTAAAAGAAATAATATAACTGTAACTGTTTACTCTGTAAATAAGAACAATATTGTTCATAACCTAACTTTAATATTTGTAAATAGTTAAGTATATGTTAGCCATATAATGTGAAACAAAAATGCAAACTGTGTAATATTTTTGTTCTACATTGTATTTTGATGTGTTTGTATCAGTATTATATGCAAATAATATATGAGGAGGTATGTTCCAAACTGCACTACATTCACCAGTACACAAGATTGAGTTTCTTACAGTTCTAAGCATCTTCATTGTGTTATCAAGTTTGCATCTTTATACATTGTGTAAAAGCTGCTTAAAATACAGTTTATTACTTGCTGCTTTGTGTTCTCCCATCTTCCTTTCTACAAGCTATATTCTATAGCAGAATGAATGATTTCTGGGCTTGTAGGCTGCAGTCTATCGTTACAATTCTTCTTACTGCCAAATATTTCATTCATAGCTGTGGTGAACATCTTCAGTGGCATGGTTACACTGATTTCTTAGGAATCCAGTGCCAACATTCCTATGAGGTAACTGCTGCAGTGTCACTGAGGATGTTATCACAGTTACAAATGAAACATCTCAAAAAAAGAGTTGCTCCAGTGGATCATGGACCAATATCTAAAAATAATTAATTAATTTTGCTGTTGATGCCCTCATTGTGTAATAAGCTGCATTTCTCCAAAGCCATTAATATTATGTAGTACATTGCCTACAGTAAGAAAAACTGGTGTAAGTTATGCATTATATCATTATTGTCCCTTTTAATATAAATTGGAACTAGTAAGACTAGTTCTGACTGTGTAAAACTTCAGATGGATAGTAAAGGAACAAAGAAGAAGACCACAGAATAAACAAAGGGAATATTGGTATATTAACTTTAAAAGGTGCTGTTCATAATGTATTGTTTTACTGCTTTGCCCTGTAGCAGGATATGTTATGCATGATCAGTCATTTAGTAAGGAGGTTAGCTTTTCTTCTGCAGAAACAAGAATAAGATCTTGATTTAAAAGAGCTTCATCAACCTAATGAAGGTTGGTCTTATGGCACAATAGTTGCATAAGGAAGAGTTTTCAGTACATTGAAACATATTGAGAAATTATCAATATTTCATTGTTTTTGCCAAGGTAATACTTAATTTATACAAATACTAAATATGATCTATTATTTAATATAAAACTCTGATTGAATTTTTAAATAACTTTTCAGGAAAAATATTCTAGTCTTTATGTTCAAACTTTGCCCTTGTTAAAGGTTAATCAGCTCTGAAAATACTCTCACAAAATTTGATCCTTACCAAAATTTGAAGCTTTCTTATGTTTAACATATGAAAAAGATCAGTATATCTTAAAAAATGCTTCAACAGTTCTTAATTTCTCCTGAAACATTTACTTTTGTGGGCATAATACAGTTTGATAACTATCTCCTCATATGCTTTTATGGTTACCAGCCATGGCTATTGTGAACTAAATATAGTTTGACAGTGTTTGTTAAATTTTTCTTGAGTTTTATCAAGCTGAGGTTAGTTTTTTATGTTTTATTCTTATCCAAAGTCTTCAAAACTTTAAGGATAAATCAAGCCTATGTTTGAAATTTATTATGCAAAAAGTGATGACATTCTTGGCTGTGTTCATTTTTGCCATTGTTGTTTTGTAATGTTATGGTTTCTTTCTGATTCTAATCAAATATAAACATGAGTGTTAAATCTTAAAACATGTTTAATTTCATTCACAATTTTTAAATAGGCCTGCCTGGGTAGCGTGGTGGTAGCATGTCTGCCTCACGTTCAAAAGGTCGTGAGTTCAAATCTCGCTTAGGGTGAGTTACCCGGGTAAGGTTTTTTTCGGGGTTTTCCCTTATCCTGAGAAGACGAATGTCGAGTAACTTTAAGCTCCATGGACCCCGAGATCATTTGAGCATCATATCATCAATTGCATTCATCGTCCGATATTACCAAACCAGGTTAAAGGACGTTAAACTACCAAAAAAAAAAAAAAAAAAAAAAAAAAATTAAATCAATTCAAATCATCCAAACAAAAATGCTGTTTTTCAAATACCTTGTTCCTTACATTTCCTTTCTTCAATTTTTTAAGCAAGAAAGAATGCTTGTTTTAAAACTAGGACATTAAATAGATAACAATGAGTGACCTAATTAATAAATCTTTGTTGCAAATGCTCTACATAAATCTTCCTCAGTATTAAAAGCCTTTACAAAAAATAAACTTTTGCAATAAGGCATACAAAGCTATATCACCAACTTTATATTACAAGGTATTTTTTCTCTATGATCTGTGGGATCACCATTTCGACAACAAGTCAACAGTAGTCTAAAAATATTGTTTGCTTAAAGTGATTGTTTAGTTGAATATTCTAGTTGTTTTGTGTTCTTTTATTTTACTGAAGTTAGCTTTGCTGCAACTCATTGCCATCAACTGTTTTGTTCAGTTAAACTTATCTGAGATGAAACTGCAAAATGATATAGTGTGTAGTATATAACACTATGTATGGACTTGAGAGTTTGCTAGTGTGAATACAAAATATCAACAATAAGTTTGTCTTTAAGTGCATTTAACCCATGGGTAACTTGCAATTAATCCTCAAAATCTTAGTGTGTTGCGAGTTACAAAAAACTTTCTTGAGGTGGACAGAAGATAATAAAAGAGGTATGATAATTACTGGTAGACCAAGTAATTTTTTAGCGTTTTGGCACATACATTAGAAAGGAAGGGTGTAAAGTGTGGCATCAGAGTTTTTAAAAATTCATGTATTTCTAGAGGCATACAAACTTTGTTATTAGTTTTAACACTGCTGACAAGTATTTTGGTAGTGGAAAGTTTTCCATGCTTGCTATTAAGTGCATTAACCTAAAGTTGCAGTTCAATGATACAAGACAGTCTAACATCTTTGGTTAATATCTAAATTTACATGGATTTACTGCACAATCAAATGGGGAAGCAGCTGGTCATGATAACATTATTGGGAATTAGGGCCAACAGAAAGTACAATAATATATTCTTATAATATATAGGAAAAAGATCATTTAAATCTTCAGTTGCAGCTCCATCCTGGTAGGGATCTTCAGGATTACTATGAAAATGTATTATTGCTGCAATCTGCAATTGGTAATTAGCTCTAGAAGTAGTACTATGAAATAAAAACATTAAACTTATTAGTAAAATTTGTTTTTTTTACTACAGTGTTAACAGATTTGCCAGAATTATGCTTTCATCTTCATTCAGACTTTTGGTTAGTCTCATACCCAGTATATTCTTCAGTTTCTGTGCTGGACAGCCTTTTGGTTCAGCAACCTTTATCTTGATGTCCTCAGCTGTCAAACAATGATTTGCAGGTAAATATCTTGCTGCCACAAGTGTTTTCCCTAATTTGTCATAACAAGGCTTTTCACTTGGTTGAAACATTTTTACTGGTTTTCCTAGAGCTAGTTCAACAACACGCACTTGATCCACAAGATCCCTAAATTCATGTGGTGTCAAAGAGCAGATATGATCACTACCCTTCCATCTCTTATCCAGGGTTATATGTCTCTCTAAAACCTGGAAATAAATTATAAAAACAGGTTAGAAATAAGTGGAACCATGTCTTAGAGGATGATCCAACAAATACCCTGATGCCAGTAGCACTACCACTCTCCCACTTAGACTGTTCATCAAACACTAATCACCCCAAGCACTGCCAAAAGTTGCACTAGTGATCTTAATTCTTAATACAAGATATTATAATTGAACCGTTGGTCAAAATGATTGTATCTCAAAATTTGCTTATTTAAAGTCCCAAAGCAGTCTTTGAGATAGGTAATGTTTCTATTCACCAAAGTAGTGCACCTTTTCTTGGGTGTTGCCCTCCATGGTGTAATGGTTACCATGCTAACTTCATATACCCAAGGTCGTGGGTTCAAACCTGGCAGAAGATGATGGATTTTTTCGTTTGTAAAAATCCTTAGCATGGCTTCCTTCAGAAGGGGAGTAAAGCGGTTGATCGTGTCGTAGATTTACGGCATGTAAAAGAACCTCAAGCCTGATAGAGAGGCCTCTGAGCAAAATTAAGAGGTCTTTCACGCCCAATATAGAATGGGACGCTGAGAACCACAGCAGTTAAAAAGCGTCCATAAATAACACACCATTTTTATTTTTTTCTTGGGTGCTAGTTTAAGAGAAAGCAAAGACCTGGGGAAAGAAGAGCTTGCTTGCCCACCTATCTTTTGTTGTCAACTAAAGAGGTCCTCAGTCATTATGGTGAATAAGTTATCTAATTTATTACAACAAACTGGTTGGAAAACATATGATGTGCATGAATGCTGGGATCTGTAGACTGAATGAAACCTCAGCATTGAAGCCACTAGATATCAGGGTGTATAGCATACCTCATAAGTCAATGTTGCCCTGCTTTGCTTCCAAATTGGCCGAAACCTGAGTGAAGACTAGGAAGCCAAGTGCCCAAGAAAGAGTGCATGTTTTATTGAATAAAGCACTGCTACATTCAATAACAAGCAGTGTTTTACTTATACCATCCTGCCACTACAATATGTTGCCTTCTCTCTCACATATTGCAATGTGGCAGACTTTAGCCATGATAGCTGTGGCTGCTACTGTAGCATTTACGTTGGACCAGCCTATTTTAGAGCAAGCTCCACATTGGCTGTAATAAAATCCTTGGCATAAATTTAAGAATTATAAAGAATAAAAAGCATTTGCAACAACATGGATCTAGAAATGCTTCACTTAATTACCAAGACTTTCATTTACATGTCCCTCAATGCAATTGCTGTTTTAGACATCTGTAGATGCATGCTGTATATGTTTGGAGAGATCTGAAAAGGTGTATCTAAACATACAAAAAGTGTCTGCAAAAGTTAATATTGTCAGTAAGTTAATGAAAAAGGAGTAGCAATGTTTTGAGATTTTAGTAATTAAGTGTATAACTAAGTGTGTTATTTGATTCTACCAGACATCATTATTAACTTCAAAGTTAAATGTGTTATTTAGTAGCAGGTATACACATTTTTGAAGCATTAAAACCATGACTAAAAGAATTGAAGTCAAACTGCAGCTAGACTTTGCACAGTATTTCCGCAAGCTACTAACCACCCATCCCTCATATAGCCTGTCAACATTGCTGACAGTACTCACCAGTCTGTGTTAACTTACCCGTCAGGGACTCGTGGACTCAGTTATTGACATTTTCTGTATCAATAATGGTTTGAGGATAAATACGTTGAAACCAACTGCTTAGGAATTCCCATACTTGCTTATTTGATGGCACAAAATGGCCATATTGATTAATCAAGATATCTTAACCAGAAAAGAGACATAGTATTCTTAATATGAGTAACAGTAAGGGTAATCACAAAAGTTCATCTACCTGTGCACCAAGAGTAACAGCGGCTATTGATATTGAAATACCCTCTTCATGTCCTGAATAACCAATGGGAATATCAGGAAATTCTGTTTTGAAGTTCTGGATAACCCGGAGATTTACTTCTTGTGGAGGAACTGGATATGCTGATACACAATGCATCAAGCAGAATGGAACATTTTCTTCTTTTAGTAATGAGTATATTGAATGGACTGTTTCCATTTCTTGCATTCCTAGAGAAAATTTGCCATTATAAAGCATCATGTATGATTACATCTTTAAAAAATGTGACTGGTATATTGAAATCACTTTCTCCATCATTTGTTTATTGCTCTCTTATATTTATTACAAAAGTTTAATTCAACATAAACATTTGCAGATGCAGTTTTATTTTATTTTTGTTACAGATGCAAGTGAGGTTGAAGAAATTCAAAAAGTGGATATGAAGATTTAGAAATAGGTGCCATTCTTTGCATGGTATCACAAGAAAAAAGAAATGGTACCTAGCACTTTTATGAATATTTTTGCATAGGTATACCAAAGATGAATTTAAGGGGAGCCCAAGATGAATAAATTATTATTTTGGTGAAAATTTAACTTTTGGGGGGGGGGGGGGGGACAAACATTCTCAGAAAGTATGGTTAGCCAATTAACACCCATCTTTAAAAAGCAATATGTTTAATTAATGATGGTGATCTTTAGATTGGTTTGATCTTCTTTAAATTAGACGCATTTTATGAATTGCAATTTCAATCTTTTCCAAACGCATTTTAGTTAACATGCTGAAGAAAATATGTGTAGATTTTGTCTCTTATATTTCAGTTTTATTCTAACAATGTTTTAATTTATATTTTAATATATTTTAGTAATGTATTTTATTTTATAAAGAAAATTATGACTTTAAAAACTATGGAATGAAATTGAAATATCTTCTATTATATGTTCAAGCATTTGGGAATATGCAGGTAAATGTTTAGGCCATCATTCTTATCATCAATATCGAGCTTAAGTCCATCACTAAACTTTCTATCCTCCTGAAGAAAAGTGATTAAAGTGATATTATTTGTAGAAGTTGATAGCTGTTATATTTTACAACAAATTATACAAAAAAGTTATATGCACTGAATGAGGCCAAAATTGGTATCAAGTTTTGATATCAAGAACACCAAGTTTCAATATTTTGTTAGCAACACTGTAGAAAACATGACTTTCACCTCAACATAAACTGCTCAATAGTTTTTCAATTATTGAGTTTTTAAATAATATGTGGCCAGCTACTGTGTACCTAATTAATTACTCCATGTCAACAAGTAATAAGATCAATCACTGTCACTAATCATAAGCACATTCACTCCCATATTCATACTTCCAGGCCTTATAGGGTATAAGGAATAATTCTGGATAAACAAACATTGCCAGAAATCAAACCCAGCACCACTTGCTGATCACTCGACCAAAAAGCCTGTCATTAAAACATTGTAAATATTAATATAGAGAAATATTAGTGGAATCTGAGAAATTTGTATTTTAATTAAACACGCTTGGAGGTTCTTAATCAACATAATATTTGGTCAAAATATTGTATCTCCAAAATGGCATTTTTGAATAGGATAATTACCATATACAGATATATAAAAGCTTAAGCACATAAAAGTAATAACTAAACATGGCAATGTACATATGTTATTATCATTAAGATTTGTATATATGCCGAATATCTTTTTTCATAAATTATTAATCAATTATAGATTTTTCTCAGTTAAAAATAATTTAGAGATATAATTGACTAAACCTTAGAGCTTTAAGGTGCTGAATATTTTACTAGCATCAATTTTATATATACTATTGTGTTCATTTTTATCCTTGATTTCCCGCCCAAGAAATGTTTTTTCTTTTTTGTTTTATTGTGTATAACACCTGCTTTCGCTACTATGGCAAGTAATGACACTGATGACATGGAATGAAGATGGAGCACAGGTGGAATGCAATGGCAGAATAAACCAAAGAACTCAGAGAAATCACTCCCCTGTGCCACTTTGTCCACCACAAATCTCACATGTGGTCATCTAGGATTGAACCTAGGTCACCTTGGTGAAGGGTAGGTGGTCTAACCACTCAGCCATAGTGTGCCACAGGAAATGTTGTCAATGCCATCACTGGTGTAGTGAATATAGTCCATCTAGCAACAGAAGAGCATACTTAATGTGCCAAGAATGATGAGGCAACTTGATTGCTGACCCCCTAGCAGCAAGAGATACCACTTAATATGTTGCCATCCTGGTGGAAGATGTTCATACTTGAGTCTTTTAGATTAGGAATCATATCCATGCAGCTATATAAATCATATTTATATATTGCTTGCTCCTTTCATGACACTAGAAGGATAATACTCAACAACAGATATAGACTTGTCAACAAAAAATAGTTAAACCATTAAATGGTATTCATTACTGTGGCAGGAGGGGTTTTGGGAAGGCTAGTTGAGTTAGTTAACAACACAATCACTCCAGAGTGCTACAGTTTGCTTTCTCTTCTGCAAATTATCATAGTTTTTATAAGTAGAGACTACTGTGATTGTTTTCTCTTCATTAACATTCCAGTAGTGTGCGTTATGGCTTCAATGTAGGCTGACCAGTCAACTATGATGTCATTCTTGCTCTATCAGTATGCAGGAAATTACAGATAAAAATTAATTTCCAGTACTTTAGATAATTATTTTATTATTATATAGTTCTAATTAAAACACAAGTTTATCTCTGTAATTTGTAGTTTGCACATTTAGTGACAAACATAACCAAATTTCTTTGAAGTGCTTAGTGTTTAACACATCTGCCACATTTTGAACTCATTAAAATGCATTTTTAGGAAATCACATTCACCCAAAGTATTCAATGCTAAAGTCCTTATTCTGTAACAAAACAGACACATAAAATAAAAAATACTTACTATTATTTATTTTCTTCTTGCAACAATTAAAGAATGTCAGTGGAAAAATTACCAAATAGCTAATCAATAAATTCTTAAATAGGTATATGAAAGAAAGACTTGTACTAAAGGAACAAATAGATAAATTGAAAAAAAAAAAAAATACAAAACTTATATTTTTTTAACTTTTTCAAAGATTCAAAGAATAGTTTTACTTAAGTAAAACTCAATAGCAATCTCCCTGGGAAATAAAATGATTCAATTGTATGAAATAATTTTGATCTAACTGCAATTGCACCTTATCTAAAGCTTCATTTGCATAATAGCTGTTGCCATCTGTTAGCCAAATATTCCACAGCAATTTAATCCTGACTAAAGCTTTATGTGACATTGGCTTTTTTATTAATATCTGAATATATTAGCAATTGTGCACATAAATTGTGCACATTTTCATATGATGTGTGTAAAATACTCAAGTTACCTGTTGAGACCACCAGTGGTCTCTTCTTTGCTGCTGCACATTTCAGTAATGGTAAATTGTTTGCATCCCCTGACCCAATCTTGATGAAAGGCACTTCCATTGAGTCTAACACATCCACTGAAACCTTTTAAGAAATGAGGTGAAATGATTATTTAATATTATACACGTTGAAGAAAACATGTCTTTTACTATACAAAAATACATCAACCCATAAAAATGCATTACTTGGAACTACACAGTGAATTAAATTGTAAATAACAGAATGTGGAAAAGGTAAATGAACAGAAAAGTTCTGAGATTAATAGAAACTGTTTATATGCCAGAAATTATATAAAGTTCAAGGAATAGCTGTCTGGCAGAAATGTTTAATATAAGGTGACAGATACCAAAAAATGATTTTGTTTTATGAAATAAAGATATGATATTGCAACAAAAGGAAATCTATTAGTAGTTTTTGATTCTGGATAAATACTCATAATAGGAGAAATTTATAAATAACTTGAAATGCACTTTGCACTTACTATCCAGTTTTATTTACTGCTATTTCTCAACACGTATTTCAAAGGCCATTGCCTTCAACTATGTGTAGATTTGCCAGAGTTTTAGAATAACAATTGGGGATACTGATCCCATATCAATGTTGAAAATCATATGGTACTGTAAATATAAACTATTGATTTACAAAATGTTGCTTTTGTTTATTTAAACTAAACTTTTTTGTCTTTTACTATGTGTTAAAACTTTGATGCAAGACCCAATGTGCTTTTACATTGAAATATATACATTAAAAACAATATTTTACAATATGATCATTTAATTTGGTAACATAAAATTACCTATGCAACTAGTTATATGTATATTCTGATGGAATATCAATACCATACTTGCGACTTTTCTTTGGAGTTGTCAGAAAGCTTGTAACCATTTTCAGTAAGGCCACAAAAACATTGACAAATCATACTATAATTCACTATGATTTTAATTTCACCGTTAGTCAGATTCAAATATTTACTACTTTCAATGCTCCATTTTTTGTTCAAAATCGAAAATTCTCTCTCTATATAGTCAATATACACAAGATTAACTTAACCATACTGGCAACAATTAATTAAATGTGATAACTGAAAATTGTTAATTTATTTTCAAATAATTAAAATGTTGGTCAATTCAATGCCCTTATACCTCAGAAAATTTTTTTTAATAAAAATCCTACTCTGGACCTTCTCAAGTTTCAAGCCATGTGAGGTGATATAGAGCCATCAATGTTTCAGGAATAAGTGTCTCTCCCATCCATCAGGATGATGAATAACTTGATTGGATAAAATGGCCTGTGTATATATATATTTTTGTGTGCTGTTGTGGCTAGCACAGCTTGTGGAAAACACGAGGCACACCTGCTGAGTTCGCTGGGGCAGGCCTCGTAGAAAACTTGCCTATTCCGTCTGCTGCTTAGATTTTCTATATATTTTCTTAGATGAGCAGTGATGTTTCTGTCTCTAAGCTGTCTCAAGGGATAAGTTATAATAAGGCAATTACAGAAATCCATTTCAGGCTTGAAATGTTGAAGGTTTTATCCCATGATTAAAACATTTGCCTTCAGTATTAAATCTAATTGGTCAGAAAGTACTTGATTGTCAATCTTATTAGAGCACTCAGCCTTATATATGTGTACCATAAAACAGAAACTGCTCTACTATGAACGAATTTCTCTCTTCTTATGTGTCTCTATTTGATGAAATATGCCATTGTTACTCTATATCAATGGTAGGCTTAGTCGGGATGGGAACAAACCAAATAAATGATTGTATGGCAAGCCTGACTTATAAAAGATTAAAACCACCCTATATGAGAAAAAATGTGCATTTTAATTTAAATATTTTCAGAAATAATATTTTATAAGACTATAACTGCTATATGTAAAATAAGTAATTAAATGGAGAAGTTAGAAGCAGTAATGGTAATTTGTAGTCAAATGAGTTGGATATTTATTACCAATAACCAGCTTTTAAAGGGAATTCCTTTTTTAATATTCATCATAAGGCATGTTATAATCAAACATGACATTGCTAATTAAATTTTAATTACAAATAAATCTTATTTTAACTTCCTCTTCCTTCCCTTTTTTGTTAACTCATCTTCTCTTTTTTAGGAATTTTACCTTTGTGATCCCCTTTTGGAGACTGAACTGCATGCCATCCACATGCACTGCATGTGCACTGAAATGTGTAGTTAGGAGAAAATCTGCATTTTTAAAAACAAAAGTTACCTAAAGAGCTTTGATCAATCTTCCCAACCTTTACAGATTCATCTACAAGATGCAAATACCACCAATGAAAGCTACCAGGATGTTTCAGTTCAAGGTTGGCAGTCAGTCTCAGCTGAGAATGGGAGTTAAAACTTCCAAAACTAGTTCTGGCAAATATAAAATAAGCAAAGGTAATAAATATCCAACTCACTTCTACTAATTGGGAGTACCTAAAGTGTTGAAATCAACCTAAACTTTTCCTCCTAAAGAAAAACATAAACAACTGAGTCAATTAGCAAGTAATTTGTGCCAATAAATAAAAGTTAAATATCTTAATGACTTTCAACCCTCAAAACTGTCTTAAAATACCTTAATAGGTTTACAATACCAAATATGCTAAAAAGCATATTGATTGCTATTAAAGTATCAGGTATTATATTTACAAAAAGAAAATGACCTGGATATGTCTTACTGTAATTTAATATGGTAAAGCTCTTTAATGCTATATCAGGGTGAATCAAGTATAAACAGAATTATTTGTTATGGTGTTATTGAATCCACCAACAAAACAAAACAAGCGCATCTTTTATCTACAGTCTTCCAAATTAAATCCTAAAAATATTGTTAAAAATTGAGCTTTTTAATCAATTGGGATTAAGGGATAATCCATTGGCAACTTTTTGGTGCTATTCTTGAAGAAAAAAGAGAAATGTGTTGCAGTCAGTTGCGCATATACTATTGCATCTTTCAAATTGCCTTCCTCCCAGCTATTCTTTCAGTGGTCCAAACAAATGTAATCTGACTGTAAGGAGGATGTTCCATTGGTGTCCAACGCATTTTCTCCAGTTTCCTACAATGTATTTCCTTCCCACATTAAAATGAATGAGATGAGTAACCCACCTTGAAGTTCAATTCTTCATTGATAATGACTTAAATCTTTCCAAACGTTATTTCCTCAAGAGAAGCAATTTCAGAAATTGTAGTGTGCCAATCTTCTACAGTAAGATTGCATACAGCACAAATATTGCTGACAGTTTTACTTGTCCATGGCCATCTTTGATGGGGTTCTTTTCCCATTGCTTCCTGATCCATTCAGAGACCTGGATCTTTGAAAGAGTTACTTCCCCAAATTGTCCATGAAGCCTTCTAAATATTTCAAAGCTTTGGTGCCTTATTTTTCCAGAAACTTAATAAAGATGTACTCTGTAATGGATGTGTGTACTTCTTGCTCACTCATGTTGTACTGAAGAAAGCGGCCTATTTGCAGTGTCCTCTACTCCAGACATCTCCACCAACATTCTCTCAAACATCCCCTGTATATTACCAAATCCGCTATATTAAAATTCCAGTTTATAATTGATTCACCATTGTACAGCCTTAGTAATCCTGAAACTGTACCATATCCATTGCTGAAGCTGTAAAATGTATATTCATCTGTCCTGCATACTCCTGAAGTTCTCTAAACTGTGCTTCAGAAAATTCCAAAAAACTTTTATGCTCTCCATATGTTCTGCCCCATGAGTTAGGTCCTGCATATGGCCTGGCTAGAGCTGCAGCGTTAAACTTTTCAGAAAGAAAAGATTTTTGAAACTTGACACAATCTGCCCCACACTCCTGTAATGCAAGAAAAGTTTATGTAATTAAAATGTTTTATTCTAAATAACAACATGAATGACACAAAATAGATCAGATTGTGTTATGATGGAGATTCAAAAAGTTTTGCAAGTAACATATTATTTTTGTGAAGTATAAATATAGCTAACATAATTGTAAATAACGAATTTTAATAGGGGTCAGACATAAAATTCCAAAATATCATAAACAGGAAGATATAATTTAAAAATATAAAATTTTCTTTGAATAGTATTTGCCCTGGAAAATCCTAAGCTACTCACTTGTATTACAAGACATGCACTTGTATGCTGCATAGTTGTACTGAAACTGGTGTGCAAAACAAATAAGTTACTTTTACAGAAATTACTCTGATAAATGTTTGCCTATCAGGTTTCATGAACCTGGGATTATTATATGAAGTGCATTTTACATATGCTTAGCTTGGATTATGCATAAAACATTAGCTAAGGTTCATTTCTTTGTCAAAAAGATAATCATATATAAGGCAAAAATAAAAACATCTGATGTGTTCCATTCACAGAACTTTCCCTAGATATTTCAAATACAAACTATTTTTACAAAAGATCATGCTTCTATCTACATCATGCTAACTGAGATAAATATTACATAATTGGTCTTAATACTTGATTTTATCAAATTTTGGGTGGAATGCAATTTTTCCTCTATTTTCTAGCTACATGATAGAGAAAAAAAAACATCATAGCATGACAAAGTGTCTTCATTTAGTACAAAATGATACATTCAGAATTGTGAGTTCTCTTTTTGAGCAACAGTCATCTTGCTCTAAGTATAAACTTTTACAAGTTGCCACTTGTGAGGATTCATAGAAGTATCTTTCAAGTTAAATCTTGTATCAAAAGCTGATGAAAAATATGAATGCTTATGGAGATCCTTCATTTCCATATATACTAAGTAAAAGAATGAAAAGCAAAAGGGGAAAAAATTATAGGACCTGGAGGAAGTTAATTTATTAATTTTTTACAGTATTTTAAGGCCCACTTTTACTACATATGGCACAGCAAGCAATGACACTGATGAAACCTAGAATGAAGATGAAATACTGGTGGAATGCAATGGCAGGTGAAACCGAAGAACCCACCTCTGCACCACTTTTTCCACCACAAATCCCACATATGGTCATCAGGGATTGAACCTTGGTGAGAGGCGAGTGGTCTAACCACTAGGCCATGGCACAGCCCAAGAAAAAGTTTATGATAATCAAGCATGTTCATTTGGGACTTTTGCAAGGTGAATTCATCATTTGAAGAAAAGTGAGAGAGT
Source organism: Hymenopus coronatus (assembly GCA_030762935.1). NCBI lineage: Eukaryota > Metazoa > Arthropoda > Insecta > Mantodea > Hymenopodidae > Hymenopus > Hymenopus coronatus. Next base: position 48,414,975 of record CM060895.1, read on the forward strand.
GAAAGTTCACAAATTCTTAACATCTGGAAGCAGAGAACAAAAGAGCAAGTATTAAGAGTGAATTACTCTGTGTAGGAAAATTGTCACACTGCTATTGAAATGCTAAGTATCCAGGATTAGTGATGGAAACATTGACACTCTGCTTATGAGCATGTAAATCGGCAAAAATGTGTGCAAAATAGAACTAAACTAACATTTTCTAACCAGTGGAGGGAAAAAACACCAATGTGTAAGGAAATGTTTCATAATATTTACTTTGATGACCATAAACCGTAGATAGACTTCTACACTATTAACGAAATATTGCTTTAATACGTACTATACCACTCCAGATACAACTCAGAACTGTGTGTGGTTAACAGAATTATCCAAAAACACTTGCTCTTTGATGTTTGTTTTGGAAGAAAATTTGTAATTTACTTTAGTTATGAAGAGCTATAGTTTCACACTAGAAGGAATAATAATACATGCGCTACAAATTGTAAGTGTATGGCATAGAAATACAATATCACTGTTAAGAATGATGAAAAATTTAAGTTTTCACACATTAAACTCTACAAGTGTGCTTGTATTATGTTCCAAAGACAATTGAATGCTTTAAGAATGCTGTTTTATACAACAGTACATATTGGATCTCTTTTAATAATATCTCAGATGTACAAATATTTAATAAAGGGTTGCACCTCCTCTAACTGTTTGTGGAGAGGTAGAGAAATTTAAAAGAACTGCAATGCTAACTTTTTCATTTTTAACTTGAATTTTGGAAGCATACTTACAAAACTTTGTGAATTTCCCTCTAAAGATATTTACAAACCTTTGCTGTTTTGATTAGCCTTTTAGCAATTTCTATATCACCCTGATGGTTCTGACCTATTTCAGCAATAATAAAGCATGGATGAGAATCTCCAATATATTTTCCAGGAACTATTTCCATTTTGCATCAACCTTGGTAACCTTGAAAAAGAGAATTTGATTTATAGAGAAATAAATGGACAAGGGTACAATAATGGAGAAAAGAGTTGTCTCACTATAGGCTTCAGATACTATTTGGAACCAGGGATGGAAAGTAAATTATTAAAATGGATCAAATACTGTAACAATTGCTGTTTCAGCCATTTTACTTGGCATAACAATTTTTAAATTAAATATTATCTCATAAGTTCCTTCCTAAAATGAAATTGCAATTGTTGCATTTCAGTAATTAAATATCAAGAGTTGAACATTGTTTGAGTCCTTGCACATGCAAGATGCACATAAGAGAATGTCTGCCATAATATGATCTGTTTTACTATATAGGTACTGTAATATTAATGTGTTGGTGCTTGAAAATGCTGTAATTTACATATGGGCCAGTTTATGATTTTATATTCATTTGAAGTTCAATAACAGCTGTATGGTGATTTTTACTATATATCAGTCTTTCCTTTATATTTGTTCTTCTTATAAGTATGCTCGGGAATATTGGAGCCCGGGAATAAAATATGGAATTAACGTGATGGAAAAACTTAACTCACCTGAGGTTCACAAATGTTATCATTGTACTAACACAATCAGGCAAGGCATTGAAATACATACTAAACAACCTAAACATAGAAGCACAGAAGCAGAACTTAAAATGAACCCCAAGAAAACAAAAGTTAATGGCAAATATCACACAAGAACCAGTCTGCATAAACATTGAACTACTTAATATGTACAGAAACATTTCTACCTAGGCCAAATTTTATTGTTTCAAATAAAGATTGAGGAAGAAATGAAGAGAAGAATTGGACAAGGATGGAAAACATATTGGAGCAAAAATATATCCTAATGACACACATTGAAGTTGACCCTAAGGGTGGAGATACTAGGGGTGTGTAATACCAGTTCTACTGTATGGTAGCCAAACATGTTCACTAAAAGAGAAAATGTAGGGAATGGCCCAGGTAAATCAACAAAAAAATGGAAAGTAAGCTACTACAGGTAACACTCAAGGAGAAAATATGCTATGAGGAGATCAGGAGGAGACTGTATATGGGAGATGCATTTATCTTGGCAGATTTATCAAATGAAAATGGAGAGGCCACATTACAGGCATGTGTAATATTATCTCAGAATAGAACTTATATGAACTTATAGAACAACTATATGGGACCCCAGAACAGGAAGAATATGCATAGCCAGGCAGAGCACCAGAAGGAGAGTTCTTTAAGTAGAAAGTGGGACATTTGTGGTCGAGCCTTGCAAGAGACAGACTAGTGTGGAAAGAGCTCTTAAAGTATTAGTATAAAATGTGCGTTTTGCAGAAGACCTTTCAAAACTGTAAATATAAAAATAATGTTAATGTTACTATTAAAGTATTCTATAGGACAAGATTGAAATATACCCTTACGATTATCTCCCCTAATGAATCTTTTTGAGCTACCCTGCCTTAGCCTTTAAAGGATGACACAGGCTAAAATAAAATAAAATTGGGGGCCTATATAACACATATTGTTATTTCCCTAAGACTAGCATTTCATGAACTAATTGTAATAGTACTTACATATACTCATTTAAAAATAGAAACTATGGTTGTTGTAACTGAATGAAATTTTTCTTATGTAGCGCAAGTTCCCATTCACTTTTTGTCCCTTTTTTCCATCACTGTTTATAACATAGTTTGGGAATAACACTAAAAGAATCATATATACTGCACTAAAAATAAATGCAATAAAGTAAAGGAACTGTAGAGGCTGTTTATAGTTTACTTACTTTGCAAAGTTTATCATTTAAAAACAAAATTATTTTAAATAAAAATAAGCTTCTCAAACTTGAAAACATATTCTCCATACTTATATTATTACAAACCACTACTACCTGTTCTCAGGTTTTTTGTAGCTCAGATGGGAAAAGCCAAAACCATAGCACCAAACATAGTACTTGAATGTTAGCTAGGTTCATATCCTCATTGTGGTGCTACCAAATAAAGCTCAGTGGGTCATATAAAAAATAAACAGTGACTGGCACAGATGGAAATCACGGAACTTCTGAAGTAGTAGTGAAATGCTTATTTTGCATTTGAGTTGTAAAAGAGAAATTGACAAACCTTTTAGTTTTGTTTTGATTGAATATATGACATGCTATTATCCATAAATATGATCAGACTACCAAAATATGAAGTGGTAAAGGTAGAAAATAATTTAAAATAAAGAGTTTCTTGCATTCATATTTAATTATGCAGCAAACAGATCAATAAATGAATGTAGAGGAATTGACTTAAGAGAGTTAGGAAAAAGAAGCACCCCTTTGTCATGTCTTTAAAAGTCTTTTATACTTATATTAAAGTTGTTAATAATATATAAACTATTTACAGAAAATTCATAGCATTGTACAAACTTAGGATGGAAAACTCAAATTCATTATTCATTTTTGAGAAGAAAAAAAAAAATCAACATTTGTGTAAAATTTCATAAACATTGTATTGAATCCCTAAAAAGTCCTGCTGTGAATAAATTGGTACCTAATATTCACTACACTTTTGGGATAGGTGTACTGTTCAGTCATGCATATGGATATTTTCCTAAAAATGTCCTTTTTGGTTTCATGGGATCTCAAAATGAGTATTTCTAATTAAATCTAGAAACTTTCTCCACTTTAGGTTTAATGTGATCTGAAAAAGACAAATGATTTTGCTGGATAACAAGGGAAAAACCTGGGAATCCAAAGCTCAGTAGATATCATATAAACACCTGAGGATATGGACATTGTAATATATTAGGCAAACTGGAATATTTTGAAATATGATATAATGTGAAATGTTAAAAGCAGAGATGGCCAAATGTGGCCTGCACGTATGTTTCATGCAGCTCGCGAATAAATATATGATTTATTCCTTTTTTTTAACTTCCTGCATAGATCTCATTTTAGAATTTGATGAAAGATTTCAAGATTTTGAAGTATTCGGATCACAGAAGGAACTTTTCAACAATGCCATGAGATGTTAAGTAGAATGCCAGCCCAGGGATCTACTGTGAGCTCCAAAATTCATCTCTTCAAACAGCAGAGGCAACGGGTGTTGATTTTTGGAAAGTAATTTACTGTGCATGTAAAAATCTTAAAAATAATATGCTCTTAATTTGTCATTGCTGTTATTTTATTTTTAATATAGTTATACTATTAATTTTCCTGGCCCTCAAGTAAGGTCCTTACCGTGTTCTGGCCGTCAGTGCATTACTAATTGGCCATCACTGGTTTAATGTATCACAGAACTGCCAATAAAGTACATTATCTCTATTTACTTCAGCTACTGAATTGTTAAAAACCTTTTTTCTTCTTCCTTTCTTTCTATTATATATAAAGCATTGCTCTTCCCTTTCTTGACACCGGCATATGAGTCCAGAATGTTGCACCAAAATTCTCTGAATAATGACTTCAGATAGTCCACATTATCTAGCAGAGAAGTAAAAAATAGGATTTCAAGGACAAACTTAAAAAAAGAAAAAAGTTAACAAAATAAATAGAATACACATCACCAAAACAGTAACATTAAATAAGAGCAAATCAACTAAAATATTAACATATTGTTTCCATTTCAACTATCTTTGCTGTTCAAAGGAAGGAAATTAACCAACCATATTAACTTTAAATCTTGTACAGCATTTATTTATGAAAATGTCTAGCACAGGTAGTTAGAGGAAAAACAGCCAAAATCAGTAGGCAAACATCCACTGGTATTAATGTGGGGAATTAGAAACTATTCTATTACTCAAGCCTTACAGATACATTATTCACCATGCATTTGAATAGGATAAATTGATTGGGGGTTAAGGAGAACTAAAACTGTGTGTATCTCTTCATTTGATACTACAAATTGAATTTCAAATTGAAAAACACTTGAATCGATGGCCGAAATTTGAAGACGTCTACATATTCTCAGTTTGCAGTGCTGGAGATGGTTAATACAATGAAAACAAGTACTAGGTATTACGCGAGAGAAACAAAAATCAATACCCTTAGCCGCGTCGTAGAATTATGAACCCAGAGAATGATGGTTGTATCGTGGCAAGGGTTCCCGTTTTCCAAGTTTTCTCTCTCGGAAAATCTCGGGATAGCGCTTCTCGGTTAAAATGAAGATAGGGTTGTTCTTGACGCACGCACTCACGTTTATTAGCCGCTTAATTACTGGCGCTGATTTATTCGATCTCCATTTTTTTAAGTGCTGATATTACCAATCATTTTCTATTTAACGGGAAGAACAGAATAGCGCAGTGTATATAGGTTGTCCAAGCTTGATACAAACAATCGCCCCCTGGAATTCAGAGGAAGAGGAAGAAATATGTGCTATTTCAAAACCGTACGGAGAAATTTTTACGGTTGCAGGGACTTTCAACATAATAAATCCGGATTACGATGAATAATGTAACGCAGCTTGAATTAATGCGATGTAACATGAAAGTCTTAATGTGTATTAAATGGACTAGGATTGCCTAAATAGCTCCATTTAATGTGCTAGACTTCCATCTCAGGTCGCATTAACTTAAGCCTAAGCCATATTACGTTAAGGTAATAACCAAACGCGACGTAACTTAATAGTTGCTTAAGTTTGTCAATTGTTAATCTGTCTTCTCCTTCCCGTGTTATCAAGGTAAATTAGAAATGAAATTGAATTTTATTTATGGACGCTCTTTAACCGCTGCGGTTCTCAGCGCCCCATTCTCCATTGCATTCCACATGATAATTGAAATGGTGTGAAGTAGTGGGATATCATAATTACACAACTACCAATCAGACATTCCCGTTACATTACTATAGTTTAGCAGTATTTCTTAAAATTAAACTGAATTTTTATTTTACTATGTCCATAGAGCTTAAAATTACTCGACATTCGTCTTCTCAGGATAAGGGAAAACCCCGAAAAAAGCCTTATCCGGGTAACTCACCCTAAGCGAGATTCGAACTCACGACCTTTTGAACGTGAGGCAGACACGCTACCACCACACTACCCAGGCGGGCATGTACTATTTTATAATGGGAATGAAGGACGTTTAATTTTGTTCATAGGCCTATTTGCTCAGTGGTTAGAGCAACTGCATAGAGGTCTGGAGATACGTGGTTCAAATCCCGGCTGTGACATTGAATTTTTCAATCTGATTCTAAATTAAATTTAAAACTATTACAAACTTACACAGTGTTACAGGGTGTATTTTTTTTAGAAATTGTTTACCTGTTTTGGTACCCAATTAGTCTATAAAATATAAGGAATTTAATTTGAAGTTCAAATATGAACGTAGTATAAAACGTTTAATGTATTTACGGGTTTGATATTTGATTGCATTTAAACAGCTTATTGTATTGCTAGAAAACGTGTAACCAACATTAGACCTTCAACAACAGAAATATTCTTTTGCTTTTTAACCAATGTTCCATATAATGATGACAACTTGTTTTGAGTTTATACTTTCAGATAATAGTGGAATTTTAAGTTGAGATGTCATAAATCAGAAATTCATTAGGCCAGACGACCTAATTTCCTTTACAATTTTGACTTGGGAGTGTTTAAAGTGTTACTATAGTACTCTATAGAGTCGTATATTATATAACGTCTTAATGTTGTTGCTCTGCTCTGCTTCCGAAATTTTGAAAAATCTACGGAATGAAGTCTAGACAGCGATATATTACACATTGCAGTATTTAGAAAAGGGCATTTATTTTGTATAAACGTATTTTGAATAGCCACTTCTTAAATTTGACGCTTGAACTTCGCGGCGAATTTACGAAAAGCAGAAAAAGAATACTGTAACCAGGTTAACCAATAATATCCTATTTCTTTGCACATGCTAATGTCCTATATCTTGATTAATATGTTCAAAACAAACATACTAGTTTTTAGAATTTAATATTATAGTAAAATGATAAATGTGAGTATAACAGCTAAAGGAATAAACAAATAGTGTAGCGATTTTTGTTGGCGTAGGTTGCTTCCCATGCTCATGCTTTCAGACGTTTGAAGTTGAAAGTTTAAAAATCTAGCGCCGTTAGTTCGGTACTGGTTGGTGTTTAAATTGTGTTGGTTGTTTCAAAAGGATTAGAATCATCAGGTGGAAGAAAAAAGGTATTTTTATTATCATTATTCTTAAATAGTTGTAATTCCAATGGTTAGAGACTGTTTGTAATTCAATGCAGATTTATATAGTCATAACGGTTTTGTAGCTTCATGTGTATTTGGCGGCATGTTGTGAATGTTAAAATTCTCCATATGTGTGGACTATGTGAATACTTTTTCGGTACAGAGCCCAAAACACCTAGTTGTGGATCATATTGTGTTATTGAAAGTTGTTGATGACGCATCAATAAGGTGATAAAATTGCAGAGGAAGAGTCAAGTGTCCACGATTATTTTGGTGTTAGGTGCTAGCTGATTCATTTAACTGTACAATGCATACATCTGTATCTATGGACGTTTCACCAGAAACATTTTATGGTAAGCGAAGATTTGAGAAATCGGATTTAGAGGAAAAACGAAAGCGAAAAAGGCCTCACCTTGGGACCAATCTGACAGTAAAGTGGCCGAGACGTTTGGATCCCTCAGCAGTATGGAAGATATTTGAAAGGCAGCAGGATGCCCTTGAATATTTAAGATTGAAAAATAATGGTCTAATGGCTTTTGCTTTTGAAGAGCAAGTTAATCGTCGAATGTTTCTTGTCACCAACCCGTTGCTTTTTTGGTATTTTTATTCCAAAAGACGTGCAATGGATAGGTCCATATATGAAATTATATTGGAAAATTCGGCTTGTAAGCTTTATTTTGATTTGGAATTTGATAAACAATTCAACTCTGACCATGATGGTAGTAGAATGACAGATACATTTGTAAAGGTGGTTATTTCCTCTCTGAAGAAGAAATGGAATATAGAAGTTGACAGAACCTTGGTTTTGGAATTAGATTCCAGCACAGAAATCAAGTTCAGTCGTCATTTAATATTCCAGTTGCCCAAAGCTGTCTTCCTAAATAATTTACAGGTTGGATACTTTGTTCGAGATATTTGCAATTCACTAAAGAACCACATTGTTACCTTCAGTGAGCAGCAGAATAAATGTACATCAAACAATTTGTACAACATTGAAACATCTCTTTTGTGTGAACTAATGGTCATGGACAACAAAGGTAATACCAAGTTGTTCTGTGATGAAGGAGTATACACTAAAAATAGACAGTTCCGTATCTACTTATCAACAAAACTGAACAAAAATAGACCTTTGGTTGTTAGCAAGGAAAATATGTATTGCCCAACAGTAAAGATGGATACAGATTATGAAAGACAATTTTTTTTAGATTCACTTATTACATATGTCACTGATGAGAGTTTAAAGGTACTTACTTATGAAAATGAACAAATTAAGGACAAGATCTCCCTTACATCAAGTTATGTAGAAAACATGACTTTGCATGAAACATTAAACTCTTCTCCATTTCCTGATTTGGGTAAATTTATTAGCAACTTGGTGCTTCCTGGTCATATTTGGAGAAGTGCATATTTCAGTTGTGCAAGCACTATAGTGTACGACATTGTTGGTTACCGCTACTGTGGCAATATAGGTCGCCATCATAGACGAAATAACATCAAATTTGTGGTGAATTTAGAGAAGCTGGTGTATTATCAAAAATGTTATGATCCTGACTGTGCGAGTTATAGATCCTTAGAGTGTAAACTGCCATTTGAACTTCTTTTCCAATTAGAAGATGAGAGTTTTCTTTCATTAGGTGATGTGGAACATTTTGATTCCACTTCTGGGTATTTTGGTGTATGTGAAAATGAACTGCTGGAGGCGATGGAGGCAGTGGCATGCATGGAACAAACTAGTGCAGAAGAAGAAAGTAATGAAGTTCCAGACTATGGAATATCAGATGATGAAGTGCTCTCGGCTTCTGTATGTGTGCTGAATGATGGTTAGAAATTTATTTAGTCAATTCTATTAAAAATGTGAATGTAGGTCCTCCTATTTTTACTGTGATTTCGAAGAGAAAGAATGTAATGTAATGCAATTTATTTCAATCATGCAATAAACAAAGAAAACATGTTATTGTAAATACATCAAGGGTAAATATAAAATACAATTGGTTACAAAAGTAGAATACAGTAATAGAGTAATAATATGCACAAGTGAAAATACTCGCATAACTACATACTTGTGGTTATATATGAAAAGGATCATCTTACATTTGTTGTACTTAAGAGGAAATTGTTTCTTTAAATGGTTTTACATACCATTTTTTAAAAACTGTCATTGTTGGTTTTTAGTTTTTTAACAGATTATATTGGTGTTGACTGTTTTTGATTTTATATTTTCCTCCCAACATGGGTATACACTGTGGATGTACTGAGTCAACTCTTATGCATAAGAAATTCGCTTATTCAGACTAGGATGGGACTAGAGGTAATCCAGATTAGCAAAAATTTGGATATTTGTAAACATGTTAAAATAATTGGCTCATAGTGCAAAGTGGTAGGTAAATGCGTCATTATGTTTATTGTCTCTTGAAGCATATTCAGCTAAGGTATCAGTCGCCCTCCGTGGTGTAATGGTTACCATGCTAACTTCATATACCCAAGGTCACGGGTTCAAACCCAGCAGAGGACAATGGATTTTTTCTGCAGGAAGCCTTAACGTGGCTTGGAAGGGAAGTAAAGCTGTTGGTCCTGTGTCGTAGATTTATGGCAAAAGAACCTCAAGCCTGATAGAGAGGCCTCTGAGCAAAATTAAGCGGTCTTTCACGCCCAATTTAAAATAGGATGCTGAGAACCACAGCAGTTAAAGAGCGTCCATAAATAACACACCATTTATATTTTTTTTAGCTAAGGTATGTTAAAAAGGGTATTTGTAATTTCAAAAAATCACCATGAAATGCATGGAAAGCACTGCATATTGAATGAAGTAATGTGGGTGCCAACCTAAATGAATGTAAAATTCTGCAAAGGGATCATTGTTTACCTTCACAGAGCCCTTGGTTGACCTCTGTTGTTTTTGCAATTGTCTGGTTGCATTTGCTTCACTCCTGCCTTGTGAAAATACCTCTTAGCTAATCTTTATGGCTAAGGGCCCTCAAACCTGGACTATGCTTTGCAACTAATGGCCCTAAATAAGCATAGTATATTTTTCTGCAAGGTTGGCAGCATATAGCAGCAGAAATATCAATTATGCTCTGCATAGCCACCACTGAGTATTTGAAGTTGAAACAAGCTTTGGCACAGATAGGAAATAATGTTGACAAACCATAAAATTAATATGCTAATAATCTTAGAAACATTCATTTAGAAACTAATAAGCATAAGAAAAAAATAACATTTTGATACTTTAACTGAATATTATAGGATATTCACTTTTATTTTCTGAAATAAAGTAAAATCAATATTTATAATACTTTGTAACTGTCAACTTTAAATTCTACTTTGTGGTGGGTTGGCAGGCAGTTGATGGTTGCTAATATATATTACTCTGCTGCATTGAAAATATCAGAATGGAATAATTAAAGCATTGGCCAAAAAATCAAGTTAAAGATTGCAGTTTCCATAACTTGCACATTTTACTGCATTCCTAAAAGTTGTTTATGCCCAAAAAGTGAATGAGTATTGGAATGAGTTTTATTTGGTTATACATTTAAGTTGAAAACTCTCTAGAAATTTTGTGGGTAGGATTCTGCAATGATCTCGTAGCAAGTATTTCAGTTATAGCTGTGCAGACTCTCAAGGTAGTTAAGTAGTTAAAGTTCAGTATCTTTCAAGAATACAATAAGGTTCAAGTATATCCTCCACCTTAACTATCCTTTGCATGGAAATATTTTTATTACTTTTTATTTTATCAAAAATGAATGTAATGATTTTGATTTAATTTATGCCATGTGCTTTATGTGTTTGTATGACAACATATTTTGAATTTTCTGGGAATAGATTGTAAAGTTCTCTTCATTCTGATGTTTACTTGGTAAACTATAAGAAATGGACAAATTCTTGCTCTACAAAAAGTGTAATCTTGTTAAAGTTCATAGTTTTTGTCAATTTTTTTTGGAGCGTCAATCATTTCCGAAAATTTCTTTGTTATTGGTTTGAACTTTTAAATACTTTTATTTCAAGTGGCAAGTTGCTATTCACTTTTTCTCATGGTCGTATGGAATTTCAAAGTCATCACATGGCAAATAATTATAAAAATCTGAGTGTAGCTATACCATTATGTATCCTTATTATGGGCATCTTCAACTAAATGTGAAGAAAGTTTATCATGCTTAACATGATATAAGGCATAGGCTTCTCCTTAAGAGTTATATTCCTATTTTGCCAACTACTGCAATTATTAGTATTCATTAAATAGTAAAATGCTTGATTAAAGAGTATTATGGTGAGCATATATATTTACCTTTCATCTACTCCGCTGCCCAACCTTTAGTCAACATGATAATATAACATCAAAATCCTGGAATGCAAGAGAGCGAATGGCTTCACTGCCAACTGCTCAACATTAGATACTAAGCAACCAATCATATTTACCTTTTATTAAGATCTCCAAGAAAGGGTTATTTACATTATTTGTGTAACAATAGTTCAGTCAATTTGCTTCCTTCTTAATTATAAGTAAGGATATTTATCTATCTTTTATTTTTTGTGAAATAAAATATTTCATAAAGGTTGGTTTTTAAAAGAATTAAGAAAGTAAATTTGAGAATGCAATAGCTTGAATTAAGAAGTGTGAGTACAGAAAATTACATGAATGCATCATCAAATTTTTAAAAAAAAGTCTATTTGGGTAAGAGAGACAAAATAGCATAGCTCAAAAATCTTATGAGTTCCATTTACTTGCTCAACATTAGATACTATGCAACCAATCATATTTACCTTTTGTTAAGATCTCCAAGAAAGGGTTATGTATATTATTTGTGTAATAATAGTTCAGTCAATTTACTTCCTACTTATTTATAATAAGAAAGGATATTTATATATCTTTTATTTTTTGTGAAATAAAATATTTCATAAAGATTAGTTTTTAAAAGAATTAAGAAAAGTAAATTTGAGAATGCAATAGCTTGAAGAAGTGTGAGTACAGAAAGTTACATGAATGCAGCATCAAATTTTTAAAAAAAAGTCTATTTGGGTAAGAGAGACAAAATAGCATTGCTCAAAAATCTTATGAGTTCCATTTACGTGGCTTCCTATGCTGCAACAAGCTATTCTTACAAAAGCCTATTCTTTTCTACTCCCTGCTAATCAAGTTAAACATTACCAGAAATGATCTAATTGCATATTTCTTATCAGATATAAAAGGAATAAGCGAATTCACTATGGTAAAGTTATACTCGGATGTTTTAAGAACTGGTCATTATGTGATAAACTCCATTTTCTTTGCATGCCCTGGAGAAAAATAAAATAAAAACAAATTATGACTTCCCATTTGAGACTTTGTGATGCTCCAGTGATAAGGAATTGCAAGTAGTGTTTTCTGGAAGTTTTGGTAGTTCTGCACTGTAAGGAACTGGAATGGCTAAAGGAATATTTACAGAAATTGTGTTTACTTTTGAAGTTACTCCTATTAATAGTGTTGTCAAACAAAAATAGCAATGTGTGATGCAATTAGTTAGTGCCCTCCATCATGAGCACAGCAAAAGGCATAGATTGGTTTTTACCATTTAACCAATATTATTTAAGTGGACAAATAGATTTTGTATCAGTCTTCTGGAGCCCATGTCTTATCTTCATCAAATCCTGCATGCAAAATAGAATTGCAGCCTTATGCCTTTGTTTAGAAAGAGAAAATCTCTACAGATAAAATAAAAATAGCCGCTTTTGTTTACACATTTACATGACTTTCTGCAATTGCACTGAGAAAAATGGCACTATGAACACTAGCTCAAAGGCACTTTCATTTTAAACTACCTACTTTGTAAGTTCTTCACTAAGCTGGTAGGTATCTTTTCTAGCCTTTTTTCAACTTTTGAGTAGGAGGACTGATCACACATGGCAATAAAATCATAAATCCTTCTTTGCAGTAATTGCTGGTTCCAGCAGACAGAACAGACCATCAGAATACTGCTTTCAGAGTGAATGCATTACCAAATAAGGATTGTAAATTCTTTCTTCATATATAAATTCTTTCATATGTGGATAAAATGTTTGATAAAATAATGACTTTGAAGAAAAGAATCTTTAGATTCATTGTGTCTCGGAAACCATACCCAATGGAGCTTTTATTTTCCTATGTTAGGAATTTAAGAGGTTAAAATTAGGAATAATTGGCTACTTTTATATTTGGTGCAAAGTGACTGTAGACCAGTTTAATCTACATAGCTAATCTAGTAACAAGTTACTGAGCCCATTTCACAGAAGGGTGATACTTTAATGACTTTTTATTTACTCTAGCTTGGTTTCATTACTGAGTAGTGCTTAATTCATAATGGCACAAAAGCTAAAATCATTGTTGGAATAAATGCTAACTTCATAGACGGGTACTACTTGACTAGGTTGTCAACTTTGCTGAAGTAATTTAAATTTGCGTACAAACTCTGCTATCTGTAAAATAGTTTCTCTTAATTATTTAATGATTTAGTCGAATACCAACTGCTAAACTGAATTAAATTACTGTAGACCTATCAGTAACATATCTTTCCTTCTGAGGAAGAAGATTGTACAATGAACTGCTGTGTGTATACAGATTTATATTGCTTTAATTGTTAAGTACATATTTACTATGAAATTAATGTGGTTAAGTGGAAAAGATGCAGTTTAATCTGTGATGGCCTAACATCAAGTGAATGGCGTGAATCTAAAAATGACAGTTAATGTATCTGCCATGTGTTCCATATCAGGTAGGTCGCAAGACAAGTCTTTGTTGACCATGCTACAAGAGATAGAAACACTTGCACGTGTTTTGGGATCTTGCTCTCATGGAGAATATTACGCAACTCTCACCATTGCAAAATTTGCTCAATGATTGCCCACAAACTGCAAACAAACAACTACAAAGTTTTCAAAGAAGTTCATGGGCTGGAAACTAATGGTAGCACAAGAAGAATTTATATGATTACAATTCGAGAGGATACAAAATAGGATTTAGCATCGACCCTACTGTTAGATTTGAAAAGCTCAAAGGACAATTAAAAGACTTTGGCAAAGAGAAAATCTACAAATTTGCACCCAAAATCCCATACTTCAAGGCAGAATACAATCTAAATATCAGAGAGATAATTGGTCTTATGGTTGGAGCTCGGGGCACCATTGCTTTACTTTTTTCAATACCTGGAAAAAGTTTGGATTGAAGAATAAAAAAATAAAATAAATTGCCATATCTGCAATAAGAGGTTCAACTTCTCTTCTTCAAAATCATTTGTATAATAACTATTTTTAGCATTTTCATGGACTATAATTTTCATAGTCCTTTTGCACCTTTTAGTTCTCTTTTTGATTGCCATATGAAAAAAACTGTTGATATACATTATCTTTATAGAGAAGTGTCTATTTTATCACTACTTTTTTCTTTTAGATCTTTTATAATTTGTCTGGTTTACTCTGGCCTTGTTGGTAGCCCATAAATGTGGGGAGTTGTTATTGTTTAAAAAATAAAATGCTATTCAAAGGACTGTAGGCTGAGCTCATGATAAAGGAACAAGATTGTAAAAAATTATTATTTTCTGCTGGGGAAAACATTTTTTGGCTCTTCTTTTGAACATGTAATTGCATGATCATATCAACAGTATACCCCTTCGGAACATATTGTCTATCATCAATGATGTTTAACTGACGTACTGTTGTCATTAGATTTTCTATCTTTAAATTTTATATGTTAGATTGTACACACATTGACACTCCATTCATACTTACACACTCTGGGGAGGATAGGAAATGATGTTGGCTAGAGAAAAATTCCCACCTCCAGTCAGGAATCAAACCTGAAACCCCTCAAAACAGTTTTTATACTATATCTTATGTAGTGTAATTACTATATTGGTCAAAATCAGATGAAAAATATGATGTGTTCTGTAAACATGATTTTCTCAACAAACTCTGCTATAAACTCTCCTTACATAAGCTCCGTCTTCTATTTAGTTCATGTTAGTCAAGATAAACGTTTACAGAAATTCTTTTTGTTATACGCTTTGTTCCAGATACAATAGTGAACAGATTTAAAAATAGTTGAATTTTTAGCTTGTTACTGATATCTCTGAAATTCCACTCTCTAATGGCTTTTAGCTCTTGGAGGGGAGAAAAGTGTAAACATTCAAACCAATAACAAAGAATATCTCAGAAATGGTAAATGCCTCACCAAAAATGATCAATTGTGTGTTTTAACAATTTCTGCATTTTTGTTGTAGATTTTTGTCCATCTCTTATGGTTCATGAGTATACAAATTATGAAAAATTACTTCTGAATGAAGAGGACTTCACAGACTCCTCCCAGCAAATTCAAGATGTACATTATCTTTATCTTACAATTATTTAAAAATATAGTATTTGAATCAATAATTATATATTCAATTTAAAATTATTTTACTTGTTAATGACGTCAATTGCCAGGATCATACTAACACTGCCAGTGTGCCGGAATTTCGTCCCACAGTTATTTAACATGCCAGTAAATTTACTTGTCACTTTTAAGGACACTTAAAAACCATCAGTTTGGACCAGATTTGAACCTGCAACCTTGAGTTCCGAAAACCAGCACCTAATCAACTGAGCTACACAGACCGACACATTTATTCCTTGTAAAGGGTAGTTAGGGATGAGGATGAATGTTATTTTGTCCTATTTTTGGAGGTTGCTGAAGTTACACCTGAGTTTGGTATTTGAGTGTTTGTTTTTTAGTTGCATTGTTCATAGATATACACATGGAAGGGGGTGGGAGAAAGGGCCTTTCCAAAAATGATTTTTTTTAAAACTGGTATGTCCATTAAAATCTCTGTAACAAATTTTGGGTGAAATAAAATATCTCCTCCTCTTCAATGGGTTAATAGTAGGTAATGTAAAAGTAGTTGCTACTTCCAGATTTTGGAATATGAAATGCTTGCATGTGTGTTCTGAGTATCTAATAACCAGTCAACCAGGATCTAATCTGGATAGATGATTGAATAAATCTATCCAGTCATAAGTAATTTCTCTGGTTGGTTTTCATTTAAATTGCTTAGTTTTGGCAAAGTTGTGAAACAACAATAGTGGGATGCACGTTCCTGAAACTAAACAACAAAAAGTACATACACAATAATTGCTGCAAAATTTGGTGTAACTTTATTACTTTCTGTAGCATGTGTGTACATACAATGTACATAGTAGCTATAGAAGGTATTGTATTCCACCCAGAAGTTCAGTGTCAATTTTTTTGAGGTCCTCAAGAGTCCAAAAAAAAAAAAAACTTTTTAGAAAAAGGCCCATGTGTATGCAGGATAACTCAAAAATAAAGACTGTTGATAACAAACTCGGTATTCATGTTTTGTACCCTCCAAGGATGGGATTCAAAGATTTCCAAGAAAATCTCCCTTTACACAAATTTTTTTGCATATTTTGTTTTTCTCAAAAATGAATCAATGGTTTTTATTGAAATACCATATATTAAAGATATTAACTTCACATAAAATTAATATCTGTAATGTATATCTAGCCTCTAAAGTATTCTGGATAACTGATAAACCATAAGAGCAACAAAAAATGCACATCTCGTTAAAAACATAATTTATGTGTGTTTCTTGTAGAGCTGACCATTTTCAAGATATTCCTCATTATTGGTTTCAATTTTAAACTATGTTAGCTCTTCTCAGACAGGAAATTTCCTTTTGCTTCATCTCTCTCTAGTTTTATTTGCAAAGCGAACCAAACTTCTTTTGTTTCTCAAAGCTATCAGTTAAAATATCAATTATCAATCTGTGTGCGTGTATGCGTGTAATCCCTTCACCCCCAACTATCCTTTATGTTCAAAAATTTTGATTTTCTCAAAAACGGCCAACAATTTGTTTAAAATGCCATATATTCATGATTAAACATATATCTTAAATTTTCTGGGAATAGTCTCTGAAGACCTCTTTATTCTGGATAACTTTTATATAACTCGTAAACCATAAGAGATAGACAAAAGCATGCTACAAAGAAAATGTAGATCTCATTAAAATGCACAATTTTTATCATTTTTTTGTTTTTGTTTGTAGAGTTAATCGTTTTCAAAATGATCCTTAACAAAACTGTACTACAAAATGCTATGAGAGGGTAATGTTATCAGAACTTTGTATGTAGCTTTGTAGTTATCTAGATCCTAATGGATAGGTTACTTTTATTAGGAGTATATTGATGAGATAGTTTACTGTTGATACAGGAAACGATTACCTGTTACAGGAATCAAATTTGGATCTTTGTGACCTATTCCTTTGATTATGAACATATGGCAGTAGATGGAGCATACTAAGTTGTGAAAAGAAGTGTTTGAGGACAGTTAAAGGAATTTTATTTTATTTCCCAATAAAAAACATATGCTACTAGATATTAGTTAATAAGGGTTTTTTAAATTTGATACCAAGAATGACATTGTGCTGATTTTTATTATCTACTGTTTGAATCCATGTGAGGGTCACCAAGTTCTATGTTGAAAACCTAACCAACTAAATTGTACCTACTCAATTATGATCTGGTTACCTGCCAGTATCAGTACTAATGGATACTGTGTATGTAGTGAAATATTAATTCATGTTGCATTCTGCTAATATTTGGTAATGATTTAGTATTTAGGAGTGGTGTAAAAGTGAGATTGTTGTTTTCTCTTGCCTGTGCCAAAATGTAATTATTTACGCTTTAATACAAAATGTATAGCTTTTAAGTGAAGATAAAATGTGCTGTAATAAGTATTATACATTATTTGTTTATTGTTTCTGTAGATTGCAGTAATTCTTTTGGCACAGCTTTAAGCACATATATCGTGTAGTATTTGCATACTTTCAGTAACCAAATTGTTAACAGTTGTGTAAATCTATGACAAATTCAACATATGCTGGTTTGTGTGATTTAAAAGTTAAATTAACTGAATACAAAAAGTAGTTGAAAATATGCAAATGTTAAATTAATAAACAATATATTTATATGGTATTTTATGTGTAGCCAGTGCAATTAAAGCATTCAAACTACTAATATATAAACCTTTGTTAACGACTGTATGCCTACATATAATAAATGGTTTTCAAAGTATACATGAACAATATTATTTCAGAATGAGTCTTAGATAAATTAAAGTTATTTTTAAAATATACAGTATCAAAATAATGCAGTAATTGTTATAAAAATGTTTACTCTTCAATAACACCACCATATACAGTTTATTTGTCTGCAGCAATTTGTATTTACAGTTCTGTATGTACATACAGCTACTTTGGAATGGTAGAGTCAGACTGAAATATCCAGTGCCATAGCCTGGGATTTGAACCTAGAGATCCATAGTTCAAATTCCAGCTAGGGCAGTGAATTTTTCAGTCTGGCTCTACCTTTCCAGCTCCTACACACGGCTTGAGTGGAAGAAACAACACTAATTGACCTAATAGTTGGTTAAACTATGAAGCCTGGGACCCAAAGTACTTACGACATTGTAAGTCACCATTGTGGTTTGTCATCTCAAAATGTTTTGATATCTTCTTGTGGTTTTGCGAGAAGCATGCGAGTCAGTTGAATATTATGCCATGTTGTTATGGTAGCTCAGTGTTAGAGCAACTGGATGGAAACCAGGAGATTCATAGTTCAGATCCTGGCTATGGCATTAATTTTTCAGTTTGGCTACCTTTTCAACACCTGTCCTACACAAGTCTAGTCTGGAAGAAACAATCAATACAGCTACTTTGTGTTCTAAAAGATACACTATGTTTTGCTTTTGTAGTTTCTGGGGAATTTATTGTATAATATTGTTCCTTTTATATTGATTAAGGGTCTTTTAAGTAGTTCGTTATATTTCGAGTCTAACCTTTGCTAGAAATAGGAAATACTGTTAATTGTTATAGGTGTTTTAATAAAGAGACTCCCTAGAAATTTGTTCATTACTGAAATAGAGCCCCTTTACTTTAGTAATTTTTACTTTCTCTATACGTACTATGTACATAGTGTATAGAGGAAGTATTGTATTCCACCCAAAAATTTGATGTCGAGATTTCATCGGAAATACATGTTTTAGGACCCCTTGAATCCAAAAAAAGCATTTTTAGAAAAAGGTCCAAGAATTTGTGTGTGTGTGTCTGTGGACAGCATAGCTCAAAAATGAAAAGACTGTTAAACACTAAATTTGGCATTTAGATTTGGTGTCTTCCAAGGATGCGACATGAAGATTTTCAAGAAAATCCCCCCACTCCAACTACCCTTTACATGGAACAATTTTCGAAAATTTTGATTTTCTAAAAAATGGTTCTAACGATTTTGATTAAAATCCCATATGTTAAAGATATTTACCTGACAAATAATATGTATATCTTGAATTTTCTGGGAATAACCTCTGAAGAGCTCTTTATTCTAGATGAATTTTGATAAATTTTGCTTATGCTAAACGGTAAGAGATAGACGAAAACTTACTACACAGAAAATGTTGATTTGATCAAAACACAATTTATGCCCTTTACATTTTTGTTATGGAAGTAACCGTTTCCGAGATATTCCTTGTTTTTTTTTTCAGTTGTGAGTACTTATACTTTTCTCCGACAGGAAGTATCCGTTTTTCTTTTGTTCTACTCCTGGCCAAGCAAGGAAGCAATTTGCAATGACAATTGAATAACGACGGCTTTTAAAACATTTGACTCTCGTTTAGCCTAATGCATTCCCTTATTTTCTTTCTACTTATAAGGAACTAAGTAGTAAGAACATTCTGCTAATGTTTATCTCGATTAGCATTGTGTAGAAAGAAGAATAATCTTTGAAAGAGGTTTATTTGAGAGCAGCTAGAGAAAGTCATGTGAGTGTAACATCAGATTTTTACTTTTCCTACTGCTTACCAGTAAGGAGAAGAAAAGTTGCATTTCATCCATCTTTGATACCAAGATTTCAATAAAAATATACGTATTGAACTCTACTGATTCCTGTGTGTCAAAGTTTTGCAAGGAAATTACCCCATCCCAGACTATCCTTTACTTGCAAAAGTTCTCATTCTTTTAATTTTCTCCAGACTGGGTATAGTGATATATGTTAAAATACCAAGTTTAAGTTATTTGCATCTGAAATAAACTTAAATTTTCTTGGAATAACTTCTGAAGCCCTCTTTATTCTAAAGGATTATGTGTAACAAGTAAACTGCAAGATAGACAATATCTTACTACATACAATTTAGATCTCATTAAAGTACACAATTCTTATAAAGTCAACCATTTCCAAAATTATTCCTTGTTATTTGTTTGAATTTTCATGTACTCACACTTTCCTAAATGGGTAAGAGCTTGGATTTTCAAAGCCTTCACATAGCAAGATGTTCCTTAAAAGTCTGAGTGGTAATTTTTCTACCTTACATATTATAGTACAACAAAATATGAATCTCAAGTTTATCAATATGAACAAGAATAAATATTTTAAGAATGGTTTGTAGAAGACTGAATAGAGAAAGTTATGTGAGTGAAACACATCAGCTTTATAAAAAACGGTTTATGTATGCTAGTGAACAGCATAATTCAGAAAATGAAAGGTGCTCTTTATACCAAACATATTTATTTTCAGTAGCTTCCAAAGATGCAAAACTTATGGGTTCAATAAAATTTCTCCATTCCAAATTATCTTTATGCAATTTATGGGTTCGATAAAATTCCTCCTTCCTGAATTATCTTTATATGGAAGATTTTTTAAACTTTAGATTTTCCAAACAATGGCTCTTAGGATTTTCATTAAAATACACAAGTTCAAGTTAATTATGTTTATCTAGTAAACCACAAGTTTCAGTCAAAAGCCTACAAGACAAAATAAAAAATCTGACATCATACTAATCAAGATAAACACTAACAGAATTGGTGTTACTACTTGCTTCTTTGTAAGTAAAAGGAAAATAAGGGAATATACCAGGCTAAAGCGAAAGCAAATCTTTTAAAAACTGATTGTCAAGTGAAACAATAAAAGTTTGATTCACTTTGCATGGCCAGCAGAAAAACAAGAGACACAAAATGAAGGTGACTTGCTGTTTAAGAAGTGTAGTTTAAAAATGAAACCAGTGCAAGGAATATGCCAAAAACAGTCAACTCTATAAGAAAAGTGTATACAACATATATTGTGTGTTTCAATGAGATCTACATTTTTGGTGTAGTAAGTTTTTGTGTCTCTTATGGTTTATCAGTTTTGCAAAATTCAGCAAAAATCAACCAGAATAAAGAGGTCTTCAGAGGTTATTCTCAGAAAATTCAAGATATACGTTTTATTTTTGATGTAAATATCTTTAATATAGAATGTTAATAAAAATTGTTTGTGCCATTTTTGAGGAAAACAGAATTTTCAAAACTTTTTCCATGTAAAGGGTGGGGAATTTTTTTTAGAAAATCTTCATGTTACATCCTTGGAAGATACTAAAGTTGGCGTTTAACAGTCTTCGTTTTTGAGCCATGCTATCCACACACACATGGACCTTTTTCTAATTTTGTTGTTGTTTATTTTTTGTTTTAACTCACTCAGAAGGCCTCAAGACAAATCTGGTGAAATCTTGACCTTGCATTTTTGGGTGGAATACAATACCTTCTCTGGTTACATGTACATTGTATGTACATACATGCTAGAGAAAGTAAAAATGTAATCTCTTTAAAACACACCATTTATTTGAAATAATTTCTGTGGCCTAGTTTACAAAATAATTGTTATTGGTTTTTATTTTCAATACTTCTGTAATTTTAAAATTCAGTTCTTTCTTGTGGTACAGAATTTCTAGGCCAGCATATGGTGCTGAGGCTGACTTTGAAACCTATGATAATTGATTCGTTTTCCCTCTATCACCTTTATAGTTTCAAGGAAATGCAGAAATTTCAGAATGAATATAACAGCCTTGTAGCTGATACTTGAACTAGTCCGTAATTTAATGTCGCAACTTCGAAACTCTTTAGGTGTGTTTTTAGGTAGCATTGAAAATTACATTATTTTGAGACAGCATTTATGACACACACATACTCGCACCTCAAAGGGTGTTTGTTACCAAATACTTGTCAAAGGGATTTCTCCTTGAGCATCATCAGCTGTTCTTTAGCCTAAAGGGCAAAGGTCAGTTACTTGCTCAAAAGTTATGATTCAGATAGTTTCGAGCTTGTAAAATACGAAGCAATGTAATTTGTCCCAAATACTGGTACCTTGTAATTATTATTCTAATCATTTTGTATTTATTCTAAAAGTAAACTCAACATATTACAGTAATAAAAAAAAACTTGCCATTAATGTACAATTATTTGATGAGGTTCTTTTATGTGCTGTAAATCTACGATACATAAAATAACCTCTAGCCTCATAAAAAGGCCTCTGAGGAGAATTAAGCAGTCTTTCATGCCCACATAGAATGAGATGCTGAGAACCACAATAGTTAAAAGAGCATCCATTCTTTGAGTTAAAGACAGTAAATTAAACTTCTTTACTTCTTGGAAATTAGGTATGAAATCCTTGCTTCCATCCTCAAGATAACTAACGTTAAGGACATGGAGTTAATATTTGACCATAGTCAGTCAAAAAATCAAAAATATTTTTTAGTAGTAATTGGGATTGTTCAGAGTGTCAACATTTATATCCTCACCCTGCCCTTTTGCTTCAGGATCTATAGCCGCTTAAACATTGCATAATACACCTGTTTCCTAGCATACTATTTTATAAAACAGTGTTTTTCTCAAAATTACATTTTCACACTTTCATTAAGTATCCATAGTAACATTCTGCAGGACAAAATACATTCTAGTACCAATGTTAATAATTTGTTTTTGAAAATGTGGTTTACTTAAAGGGTTACATTTTCTTAAAGGTTACCAAACAACTTTATAATTTGCTCATTATTAATTATTTAAAATATCTTTTCATTATTTTTTCTTTTGTTTCAAAGCTCCAATAGCAAAAATTGCAACAATTTTATTTTTTTCAAATTATGAAATGCATGTTTGATTATGCAACATAATTACATTATAATGCATAAGCTGCATAGTATTTATCCAATATGAATGCAATTAAGCAAATGGCGTGCAATCATAGTAAAGTTTTCAAAAGATTCCATACAAAAATATGGAAGTTCAAAAAGTCATTCCCATGTGCATGTCTCTTAAATTGGTGTAAAATAGAACTTATTATTGCTGTATATATTCCAGCTTATTTCCCTGCAATTTCCTTTCATTCGCTGTCTTAAGATAAAATATGTTAGAAGAATAAACAAACAACTAAAGGTACAGGTTTTTTTAGCAGAATTTCATAAG
Organism: Hymenopus coronatus; assembly: GCA_030762935.1. Taxonomy (NCBI): domain Eukaryota; kingdom Metazoa; phylum Arthropoda; class Insecta; order Mantodea; family Hymenopodidae; genus Hymenopus; species Hymenopus coronatus. The sequence goes on from CM060895.1 coordinate 48,438,324, forward strand.
ACAAGCAGCTTAATGAAGGCTAACTATTGTGCAGCTTATTAGTATGTTTATGAATACACTGAAAGCAAGCAATATGGAGCTTCCCAAGCTCTTCTGTTACTTCCCATAGTGGGGTGAGGCACAGAATTTGTTCCTAAATAATGTCTAATCTGTGCTTCTTATGGGGTGTTTTGTTATGCACCTCTATATTTTTGTATCATATAAGGTGTGAGCAAAAACCTCTACATCTTAGTTCTGTGTTGTTTTGAAACATCCTGTATAGGCATTGCTAACTTTTTAAAACTCAAAATCACATTAAAGTCACTGTTCCAATAGAGGTCTTATCCCACCATATCCCTCCCTCCTGCATGTGGCATGAGACTCATCCATGCTATTTTATGTCATTCAAAAAACTGCCAAGTCTTTCTTCCTCCTACTCATCTTACTGCACACAAGTAGTTCAACTGGAACTAACTAACCCTTTAATGCCCAAATTATTAATTTTGCTTACATTTAAAAAATAATAGTTCTATGATGTTAGCGGGGTTGAAATGAGCTCATTTCATTTCAAATTAAAAGCAAGGGTTTAAATTAAAAGGATAAGAATTTTTTTTATATTTTTGAAATATGATAAAAGGCTCCCCAAACATGATTTTTACTTCCTCTACTTTGTATGTAGTACATAGCTAGAGAAGGTATTTGCATTCCACCCAAAAAAAGTTTATATTTAGTTGCATCTTCCAAGGATGCAACACAAAGATTTGAAGAAAATCCCCACACAAACGTGTATATCTCGTTAAAACACACAAATCATGTTATACACTTTTTTCATGAGGTAGACCATTTCTGAGATATTCCATGTTATTGGTTTCAGTTTTACAATATTTAAACTTTTCTCATACAGAAATTTGTTACTTCCTGGCAGTGCAAAAAAAAAATTTCTTTCACATAGCAACCAGCTTTTAAAAGAGTATCACTTTATTGTAATGTTTATCTTGCTTAGCATGAAGTAGATAGAATACATCTGATTTTTTTCATATGTGCTGATTTTATTTATTTTTTTGCTTCTGAAAATTAAGGCAATAAATAAAAATATTGCTCTAATGTAAATTTGCAACATTGGACATCAAGGGGATAGATACTGCTCTAACAATGGACTCATGCTTCAGTCATCTGTTAATATAACCTGTTTGTATTCTGATAACTCTTAGAAAATGGTAAAATAATTTTTTTTTAAAAAAATTGGGTTTAAACGAAAGTGGTTAAAACACCCAACCTTGAATACACATAGTATAATACTAAAAATACTCTTTGGTAATGTTGCTTGCCTGATGTGAGCTCTTTTGCATCAAGTTTCGATTGTTTTCTTCCAAGAGTATTGAAAGGTTTTTTACTTTCTCCATATGCACTATGTACATAGTGTATAGAGAAAGTATTACACTCCACCCAAAAATTCGATACCGAGATTTCACCGGAAATATATGTTTTAGGGTCCCCAATATCCAAAAAAAGCATTTTCACAAAAAGGTCCGTATGTGTGTGTGTCCGTGTGTCTGTGAACATGATAACTCAAAAACGAAAAGTCGGTAAAATACCAAACTTGGTATTTAAGTTTAGTATCTTCCAGGGGTGTGACACGAAGATTTTGAGAAAAATCGCCCCACCCACAACTACCCTTTACATGGAACTTTTTTCGAAATTTTTGATTTTCTCAAAAATGGCTCTAACGATTTTGATTAAAATTTCGTATATTAAACATATTTACCTGACAAATAAAATGTATATCTTGAATTTTCTGGGAATAGCCTGTGAAGAGTAGTTTATTCTGGATGAATTTTACTAAATTTTGAATAACTGCTAAACCGTAACAGATGGACAAAAACTTCCTGCACAAAAATGAGAGCACATTAAAACACACAATTTATATTATTTACATTTTTTTCGTGGAGTTCGTCGTTTTTGTGACATTCCTTATTTTTGGTTTCTGCTATGAAAAACGTATACTTTTCTCATTCAGGAACTTGTCAATTCCTATCCATATAAACAAAGGAACTTCATTGACATAGCATCCAGTTTTTGACTATCACTTTAACCTACGGTTGTCCCTTATTTCGCTTCTACTTACAAGGAAGCGAGTAATTAGACTATTTCTGTTATTTTTTTCTGATTAGCATAAAGTAAATAGAAGTATAAGCTTTTTAAGAATTATTTGTTGCAGGGATATGGAGAAAGTCATGTGAATGGTACACATCAGATTTTTACCTTTATCCTCTCTCAGCCAGCTTGCAATACTTATAGCAATATACATAGGAGTAAGAGAGAATCTTGAAAACTATCAGTTTATGGGTCTTTTTTTTCTTTTCTTTAAAAAAAGAATGACAAACTCAATTGGTTATTGCACCCCATGTGTTATGTTGTATATGTTGTGTATTAAATTCAGCATAAGAATTCATATAGAAACTTGGAAGTACCAAAGCAAAGAATGGTTCTAAGGTGTTGAGGTACACATTTAAGATGTTTTGAAAAACAGTGAAATTTAGAACTTTCTTTAGAAAAAAGTTTGTAGTATTATATCCTAAAAGGAGAAAAATTAATAATATTATACATATTTAATTTATAAAAAAAACACACACACACTCACACTCTCAGTAAGCCTTACATGGCCGGCTGTAGAATATAGATTCTGGGCTTGTTGTCTTAACAGATGAACTGTCACCAATGTCAAAAATTATTACAGAGGAAGAAAAAACCTTAAAAATAGCTGTGAATATTAAAACTCCTCTTAACTCCTTGACTTATGTAAGAAAGAATGCCCATGTAAAGTTAAAAAACAAACCATTTCTGCATATGTTTTACTGCTGATCAAGTCCATCTTTTATCTTTTGACGATTGCAGAATATAGCCTCACCTATTGAAGTTGTAGATGTTTCATTGCTTAGAAAAATCATTGTTCATTCTCTTCTTAACTATGAAATGTTTAATTTTGTAAACTCAGACCACACTAAAAAGCAAATGTAACCATCACATAATGAAGAAACAGTACAACCATCTGAATCATAATATTGCTTTAACTAAAATAAGAACTGAAGCTTTCCTGGCGACGTGTTAATTCAAAATCTTCTCGGGCTTCTAGCCAGGTAAAAACTTGGCTTGACACCAACGTTTCGAAGAAGTGCATCTTCCTCGTCTTCAGTTCACCCTGAAGACGAGGAAGATGCACTTCTTTGAAACGTTGGTGTCAAGCCAAGTTTTTACCTGGCTAGAAGCCCGAGAAGATTTTGAATTGCTTTAACTGTTATCCATGCTACTGTGCAAGTATTTCTATCCCAGCCAACCCTCTTGGCTCAGCAGACCCAAGTAAGTCAGCAAATATACAGGTATATGCATAACAGATTTGGTGGGCAGAAATTTATTTTTATGACCACACGTAAATACATTTTACTTCAGTTCTTATTTATTTGAGTAATGTTGAGGCCAGGTTTTTAAACTTTATTTGAGATTTATTATGATGCAATCTATATTCTTTTATTATGCTTGGTGAGAAAGAGGCAAGCAATCTGCCTTTGAGTGGATTCAATGTGATCAGGTAAACTGTTACCTGTGTCTATTCTAATTTTTACATTTGCCTTTTTTTAATTATTTATTTTATTTTGTATGTGCACAAATAAATGAAATTCATATTTCATAATGCAATGTATTTGTTTCCCCAAAAGGAATATGGCAGACGAGAACAGCAGTCTCCTTATTCAAGGGGATGAAAATTCACTACCAAACTTGAAAAGTACAAACTCTTCAATACATAAAAGTGGAGGTTATTCAGAAAGGTCTGTTTTATCAGATCTTAATGTGAACACATTGACTAACTTCCCACGCTTTGGTTTGGTAAGCTGTTTTACTTTTTTTAAGTAGCTTTTGTTATGTTGCATTATGTTGAGCATGCTGTAGAAAATTTTGTTTTTAATGACAGGAATTTTATTACAATGTGATATTTAAAGTCCACAAATCTTGGAATTTTCTAAAAACATTTCTTCTAATATCTTGATTAATTTTAATTATGTTACAAGATGTTTGAAAGATATTTGATTGAACATCTTTGAGGAGTCATATTGCACATCCATTTAAACCATTAAATTATAAAAGGATTTTCAGAATATTTCATTAAAGGCAGTTATAAATGGTAGGTAAAACATTTAAGCTTAATTGTTATTTTTTATGCCACAATTTCAGATCTTTGGCCCTCCGGCTGTTTATTTTGAAGTGTAAACAGCGATACATATGGGTCTTAGTCTTCTTAGTTTTTTTTTTTTTTTTTTTTTTTTTTTTTTTTTTTTTTTTTTAATGGGATTCAAGGAGCTGTATGTAGTGGGGGGTCTAGAGTGTAACCCCTCCAAAACATAATACATTTCATTTATTTAAATTCATATAAAATCCAAATGGGATCATTTTGTTAGGTAGCACACGTAAAGGATACTGTTAAGTTTGCCTACTTTTGGAAACACCCCTGCATTGTTTGTGGGTACCGGGAATCAATTCAAGGTGCCTAGAACCAATTGTTTACGCTGAAATAGATCGAAGTTTTGGATGCATGCCTCCGTTACCTTAAAACTATGATGAGTAACTCAAAGTTTGAAAACCATGCATAAAATCGCCCTTGCTAATTTTGACAAGATGAAACACACATCAGCACTTGATATGTAATTTGCTCCTTGAGTCACAGATGAAGAATTTGCGTTGGAATGTGGTTGCATCTAGTCATTCCTCAGGATCAATAAAAGCCTACGCATTGCGCTTGAAAAGTTCGATTGTTTCAGATGTCATTCTTGATATAAAAGGATATATTTCTGAAAATTACAGCTTAATTAATAATAATAGAAGACTCTTTTAATTGAAAATACGAGGAGAGGAATGCCTTCTGCTCCCTCCTTAGATGCCCCTCCTTAAAACTTTAATCGTTCCTTCTCCGTCAGCTGGAAACGAATTCCATGAAACGGAGAATATGGAAGGCTGAGTGGCGGTGCACGTTGGTGCGTGTGGATGACATGGCGGTAGTATGTAGTGGAAAGGAAGTTTGCATATAAATCACAACAGTCACTTGTGACGTCCAAACATTTCCAGGATTTCATACATTCCAGTGTAGTTATATTTGCATGCTGGTGTTTAAATAAACAGCATGCGTTGATATGGATTTTGACGAATGTAACGCTAAAATGCTTGTATTGTTAGAAGGGGAGAGTGAATTATATTGTTGACTGCGAATAAATACTCAAGATCGTGGTGTTTGGAGAAAATATCTTGCTTCTTAAGCATAAAGTGCATTGAAGAAAACAGGTGTTCCTCAGCCTCTGTGTCAGCATATGCGGTAAGTAGTGTGGTAATGTAGGTCAATAAGCCTAATCGAAGAGCTAGATTTAAATCTCCCTAAGGGGCAACTGTGTACTACTAAACCTATCCTCATTTTGTTTGTGTTGATAGAGGTTTAAGTTTGTGAAGTAGAGGGTGTTTCTATATGATTAGCTTGCCTCTTAATTATCGCAGGATAACCGTGTTTATTGGCGTTCGTGTTCATTTTCTTTTGAGGTTAAGGTGCATACACGTATATTTAAACTTGGTTTTGTTTAACAAAAGCTGTTAGATTTTTTTATGGAATGTTTTTATTCGTAGCAGTGTATTAATTTTCAAGAAAAACCTGATAACTGCACCAGTGCAGAATACAGTTTTAAAGCTGATATACACTTCTTAAGAGGCATAGTGATTTGGAAACAACCGAAAGGATGTTATTTACACGGAATAGAAATAGGTATCGATTAGATTTCGCATGGGTGGGGATTTTGCAATAAATAAAGGTTTTTTTGTAATGTAAAGGTGGTGTTACAAGAAAACATAAACAAAGTGTGATTATCAAAAGAGGTTATAGTGGGATAGACTGTCAAATTCCAGAATTATTATTCAAAGTGAAGTAATTGCTAAATATGAAGTGTGCTGCTATAATTAATTAGGGTGATGATATGATTTTTGCAAGGAAATTGTATATAGTGGAAAGAAAATTCATTTGTTTGAAAAGCCTTGCATTTTTGCATTGTGGCCAACATTTTGTATTACCCTTCTACTGCCACCATAGAAATGTTTTTAGACACTCTGACAGACAGTCCTCTCCTCAAGCTATGATTATTGTTGTGAATTAACCTATCTTTTTGGTTAGTTTTATATACAAAGTATTTTGTTGCCCTGAGTTTTGGCAATGAAAATATGTTGTACAAGAACACAATTTGTAGTCTACCTTTATTATCTTTAATGGCCGGTATATCAAAAGTCAAAAGCAATATCATCTTTAATAGTCTTACACAAAGTTAATTAATTTTGCTGTTGTAAAATTATTAAAATATACAGTTTTGTAAACTAGAAACATTGATGGATTTTAAATTTCATTTGGAAATTCCATAATATTACTGTTTCTAAAGTTTTTAAGGACACACACACACACCCACACACAAAATGGTCTTAAGAAGTAGTTTAAGTGACTTCTACTGACGATCCATATTTGAAAACATTAAGTTCAAATATGAAAGTTGCCAGATTGGGGAAGTTTTGACTTCTTCTTGGGATCATTAGGGCTGCTTGGCTGTTATTGCACTCCTCTACTTATAAAAAATATCTCTTGGCTACACTTTGCTGCTTAGGACCCTCCATCTTGGGCTGTGCCTTGCGGCTTAGGGTCCAAAGATTTATAATAGACCAGTAACTATAAAGCGGCTCTAATGACAGAATAACAAAAGTACTCACTTATTGAAGTAATGCCAAATGGTGTAACCATTGTGTAGTAATAATGAAATCTGATATAAAAGTGCTCAAAAGTGTTGCTTGTCATTAGATTTTTATTGAAATTTAATTTGGAAATTTCCTATATGTGGGCTGTATTACTTCATTAAAATAATGTTTAATTTTAAAAATGTTCTTAAATTCTATGACTAATTAAAACAATAATATATTGTTTTTCTGTGAAGCATGAATTCACATTTTATGTAGGCTATTTTTGTAACACAGAAACCCAGATGCATATACGATTTAAATTTTACATTCATAAAATCACATTGTGTATATGGCTGATAATTGTAATTAGCTTTGTACAAATTCAAGAGATAGTTTGAAATTGGTATGCGAAACATTGAGAAATAATGTGATAAGTGAGATGCAATATTTGGCCAATTATAATTATCAAATTGTTTCTAAAATTGGCGGAGGACGATGGATTTTTTCGGGCATAAAAATCTTTAGCCTGGCTTCCTTCGGAAGAGAAGTAAAGCCGTGGGTCCCGTGTCGTAGATTTATGGCACGTAAAAGAACCTCAAGCCTGAAAGAGAGGCCTCTGAGCAAAATAAAGCGGTCTTTCATGCCCAGTATAGAATGGGACACTGAGAACCACAGCAGTTAAAGAGCGTCCATAAATAACATGCCATTTCATTTATCAGTTCTATTTTAAATTTAATTGCTAAGGTTGATGTCAACATGAATAATTTTGCTGCAAACAAGATTTCTTTCAGTAATGTAAACATTAAATTGCAGTAAGTTGGATGTAATTGATGTAAAGAAGTACCAAAATTTAACAGAATGCATGAGAAGAACAGATACTAAAGAAATAGAAATAACTTGCTAGTAGAACAATCCTGTAAAAAAGTCTATTATATATATATAGCATTCAATTTAGTTTTGAAAGTTAATAGTTATATGAACATCAAGGGTGTCACTGTGAAGAACATTGAACATTGCTATTGATAGCTTTTTGTTTGTTTTATTTTATTTTTTAGTTAATATCCTTTTACCTGATAGGTCATATCGGATGATGAAATCCGTAAAATGATGCTTAAATGAGCCCAGGTCCATGGAGCTTAAAGTTACTTGACATTCGTCTTTTCAGGATAAGGGAAGCCCAAGGAAAAATCCTTATCCAGATAATTTTAGAATTCATGACCTCTTTTATGTTTTGTTATAAATGAATACTAATATACATATTTTTTAGCCATCTTAGGATAAAATTAAATATTTACAGAATATGTGAGCATAAATGAAACATGTTCTTTTGCATCAGTTACAATGTTACGCCAACAGATTTATTATATTAAGCATTTTACATATGTTGAAGGTGTCACAGTACATGCAATACACCAAAGAGAGACGTCATCAAGGTGGGAAGATCTCTGCGCCAGCACCATGTACCGATATCCACCAAATCATAGTGTTATTGATTGATTGCAGCAATTATTTTTAGATAGTTTGCTTGGTTGCCAAAACAAAAAGGTGCTCAAACTAGAAGAAACTTTTTCAAGAGACTGAAACAGTAATAGCAATGTTTCCAAATCAAACTAAAGCACTTTCAGTTTAGTGGAATACATTTGGAAGGAATTAAAAATCACATTAGAGGAAGAGGAATGTCTGCCAAGGCTCAGCAATAATTTGAGGCTAAATTAGAATCAGCAATTTGCCTGTAGTAGATATATTCTGAAAACTTAATTTGTAAAGTTTATACAAAGCAGATAGAATCGTTCATAAAATTTTATAATCTTTGAACTCATGCATGGAATCTGATCATAGTTTATTAACTGTCTATTTTTATGATTTGACAGTAAAATTATGGTAACTGAGCCCTTTTTATGTCTATAGGCAGAGGAGAAATTTTTATGGCTTTGTCGGCAGGTTCAAAGTGTTAAAACATATTCACCAAGGAGATGACACAGTATTAAATTCTATTGTTATTTAAGATAACAGATTAAATGTACTTCACTAATTGGTATACAATGCTACAATAACCAAGCTTATTAATAAGCCTATCATTCATCACAATCATGGTCTACCTTCATTGTGTGCAGCAAAATGCACAGCAGCCTGCCTGGGAAGTGAGAATGTCTGCTTCACATTCAACGGCCGCAAGTTCGAATCTCACTTAGGGTAAATTATTTGGATTAGTTTTTTTCAGGGTTTTCCCTTATCCTGAGAAGGTGAATGTTGAGTAACTTTAAGTCTAATGGATCTGAAATCATTTGAGTATCATTTCACCAATTTCATCCATCGTCCAATATAACCAGCCAGGTTAAAGGATGTACAAAAAAATTGTATAGCTTGCAGATTTAAAATTTACATAGCTAATGCCCCCCCACTAAACACAGTAAATGGTTGTGAACATTCAGTAATGGATGGTGTAAATTTTAAAGTGAACTCCCTCATATGGATTGTTTATCTTCTGATCTATTGCTGAAGGATATATTTCCCTTTTTTGGGAAAATTTTGATTTATTGTTCCATATGAAGCATAGAATACAAACTATAACAATCTGCTAGGACAGACCGTCCAATGCAAGGCCATGGTCATCCAGATTAAAACCTGCAACACTGTTACATTGTGCGACAGAGCTGGCTTATTGTAGTGGCAATAGCTAATGGGTAGAAAAGTGTTGAAGATAGCAATGTTTTATTCAGTAGAGTGATTAATGACTTCAGTGTGTAGAAATGTACCTATCTCACAGATGCTTTGAAACTTTAAAAGAGCAAATACTTAGGTCCAATCATTCCAACCAAGGGTTCATTTATATTACCTTGTATTAAGCATCAAGATTTAATTAATGTGACTTTTGGCTGTGTTTGGATGCAATTGATTGCCTTATGTGCGGGGTGATATTTTGATGAATCCCTCAAACAGCTTCAAGCAATATGTGGTGTGTCACACTTGGTGTGGTATCCTCTAATGGGAGAATCATAGAGGTGTGTGTGTTGGACCGACCTGGTCTAGAAAGAGATATTTTGTAGTTTAATAATGTTCATCATAGGAAAAGTTTTAGCAATCTTGACTGAGGGAAGTAGTACTGCCTAGTGTTCAAGGATTCTTATAAGTAGCATATCCATTTGTTTATATAGATACTTTTTGCCTAGTTAGCACACTGAAGATTTTACACATCTGTAATTTCATGTAATTGTAAAATTATTAAGCTTTGCTGGACATAATTAAGTTTAACAGGTTTCAATTTCAGGAAGTTGTCAAGTATGTAGATTAAACAGATATTCTTTCCAAATTTGTATGGGTTGCCTAAGATCAGCTTTGCACAATGATAAATGATTCAAAGAAACATGGTAAATTGATCATGGTATAGGGGTTGTATAACAGGGAAGACAAAATAATGCTGTAAAATTCTGGAGGAAAATGAGGATAGAAGAGCCACGTGATGGGTCCAGTATGATGATAAAGGTTCTTTGATTCATGCTAGAAAGAATGGAGCAGGGAAGAAGCATGTTGCCATTTTTCACTAGTGGGAGGGATATGTATGGTTGTGAACAGGTGCAGTGGATTTTAAAGTGCTTGAAAACACATGTAGTTGTGTGTGGAGAAACAGCAGAAATGTTAGTTTGAGTAGTAAGAGTTCTACTACCTAAAATAAAGAATAAATAAAAAAGAAAGAAAGAAAAATAACGAGAGAGAGAGAGAGAGAGAGAGAGAGAGAGAGAGAGAGAGAGAGAGAGAGAGAGAGAGAGAGAGAGAGAGAGAGAGAGAGAGAGAGAGAGAGAGAGAGAGAGATCCATAATGGAGAACAATGTAATGCAATAAAGATGTGTAAGAGGGTGGGAAAGAAGTAGGGTTGAAGGGAATATTTAGGGAGAATAAGAGAGAAGTAGATTAGAAAGGTGAAAAGGGAGAAATAAAATATTTCAAAAGTAAAAAATTTTATGATGTTAATGGCATGCAGGCACTTATGTTCTGAAAAAAAAATGGTTATAAACAACACTATAATTTGTCCTGCTTTTGTAATGAAATGATTATAACATTGTATTTGAACTGACTTCAAATCCCACTGCTACTTGAGATTTATCAAATGAACAGTTAACCATTGCTACAGGGTGAAGTTTTAGATTCCCTTCCTCTACATGAACATTAAATGCTTAAAATAGGAATTGGAATTATATATCTGTATAAAAGTCAATAGCTCATTCTTAGATGTTACATTTAAGATTAAGTAAATCACTAAATATTTTGTCAGTTACCTATATGAAAGTCTAACCATCGTCCAAACAAAACAATTATGCCAGTGGCTTTGATAATATTTCAGTGACAGGATTTGAACTATTGTGTATTTGAATACTGAATTCAACCTAGTATTTTAGTATAATATGCCACCTGTCAGGTAAGCTTCAAGCACATAGATATTTCTTCTCCCTATGTTATATGTTGTGAGCATAAATAACCAGAAAGCAGTAAACTGTTGCCAGATAAAGGCCTTAACGATTGAAGCCATTAACTATAGTTCACTTATTATTTTGGTGAATTGAAAAAGAATGCAGGGTGAAGGATACATAGAGTAAATAATGAGTTTGTTTTAGGCAAAATTCGGATGCCTTACAATTGTACAACATTCGCCATTCCTATGATTTACTTTATATTGATTCTGTGAATTTGTTTGTATAAAAGACTTGTGTTTTATTTGTTCCATTTATATGCTGCCTTTAACATGTAGGTTATATCTGCAGCTTTTCCATAGAAAATTACTAAGTTTACTGTGTGTATCTTTAGACTTATATATCCACACATTCACACTCATTCATACTTTCAAACTCTGGGGAACATACAGAATAATCTTGGTTGGAGAAAAAAATCTACCTCTTACAGCAGGCAGGTGCTCTAGCATCAGAGCTATGGGGTCAACCTAGGATTATTTTTCTATTTGTTAATCACGAGTCTCTCCCAATGCTTTCAATAAACATTTCGTATTGGAAATATACAGGATATGTGTAGGTGTGGTAGATGTTTATAAGAAATAAATATATCACTGTCAATTGCCAGGATAATATCAGCACTGCCGGTGTGCCAGAATTATGTCCAGCAGGAGTTCTTTAACATGCCAGAAAATCTACTGTCATGGGCTATCGCTTTTAAGCACCATCGGTCAGGGGCGGGTTTGAACCCGCTACCTTAAATTAAGAAGGCCAGCACCTAACCAACTGAGCTACCTGTTCTGACTTTATATGGATGGAAGCACAGACTACTAATAAGAATTGTCTTCTAATGTCAGATGTCAAACATTTTGTTTTCATCAAAATGGTCAGAGCTATTACTGAGAAAATATACAGTAATGAATATGTTTTATATAGTTTGAGGGGGGGGTTTCCTTGAAAAATCTTTGTCTCATTCATAAAAGATACTAAATTTAAGTATTAAGTTTAGTATTTACATGACTTTACAATTTTGGGTCTGGTGTTTAATCGTGCAAGTAAGGGCTTTTTTAAAAGTGCTTTAAATTGTTTGGGACTTTTTTTTTATTATGCTCAGGACACCTGCTGAAATCTCTGTAATGTTAAATGAAATGCAGAAGTTTCTTTATCTATTATAATTAGGTGTTAGGAAGAGGAAGATGAATAGAAATTATTTGGAACCTAGGGTGAAAGTAAACTTATTTACTAAGAGTGGTTCGAAGAAATAAATGGGGAATTGGAAGAGGTCCGAGACAGAAGTTGATGGGCAGTATTAACATTTGTTTACATATTGATAGGAAGAAAATGGAAAGAACGGAAGTGGTTAAAGTTTTAATAAATTACCTGTCCTTAAGTAAAACACAGTAGAGCTATGTTGGAAGGTAGGCTACTGAGTTGGCTTGTTCATCTCTGAGGGCATCTGAGCACATGAACTAATTCTAATGAAACTTGAATCCTTCCCTGCCACCACTTTGTGGTTACTGTTACTATACCTAGTCATTTCAAGGCTATCACAACATGACAGCCACTGGATATATTCAGGATAGCAGGCATTAGCAGCTGGGCGTTGAGTGGCTCTTAGCACATGAGTTAATAATCTCTAAGAGTCAAAAAAATCTAGAAATGGCTTTACAAAGAGTAGTATTTTATGGTTGGATCGATGGTCCAGCTCAAGACTTAAATCCTCCTGGACAGATTTTTAACTTCACTGTATTGGAGGCTTTGACTTGAACAGTTAATGGTTTTAAAACTGGTCTTTAGATTTTTTTTAACTTTGATTTTATCCATTTACTCTGTGAAACTCGCTTCCACATCCACTCTTCGGAGGGAAGAGTGATTTTAATGGCATAAAAATCCTCCCCAGTCTTGTTGGAAATTTAACCCTGAACAGCTGGTTTGAGAAGCCAGAATGGCTGGCTGTTCTCGACCGTTGAGACATGGCAGATTTATGATGTAGTAAAGGTGAAATTATATTTAATTGCATTTGCATATAACTGACGACCATAGACAAGAAACTAAATGAATTTAATATTAATTTCCTTTACCGCATATCTCTTATGTTATAAGTAGCGGAAGTATTCTGCTTTGTCCAGTAATAGTAGTACTGAGATTTTATCGAAAATATGCGTTTCGAGGTCAGAACAGCATATACGTTTTTTAACATGGAAATGCTGATAAATGCCAAAGGCCAAACTCAGAATTTAACCTCCAATAGAAGATTTTCAACCCCTTCACTTAAAAAAAAATATGTACCTTTACAACGAAGTTTTCCTTGGTTTTTATTTTCTCAAAGATGCTGTATGATTTTAATTAAAATATCGTGAGTTGAGATATTTGTTCTAACGTCCCGCTGTTTTACATAGGATATTTTGAATAACACAATGTGCCTTAAATATGATTAAATAGGTGATTTTTAAACGAACTCTTATTTGCGGAGTTAAAATTCTGTAATTATACGAGGTGGAAGAGGTATAAATTTCGTCCTAAATTAGATTTTGATGAGCATATTGAAACAATTTATGAATACCTTTTCTTCCATCTTCCATAGATTTCTAGAAAAACGCTATGAAATACAAAAGCGTTCGCAAACATTATGACTTCGCTTACAGGTGGGTGGAAAAATTGCATATGTCGTGCGAGACAGGACAGAGTAAAATGCGCATTCTATCCGGTGATGCTGCAAAGCTCTTATGCATTACATAAACATATTAACGTTGCTGTGTTCTATAATTCCCAAACCGTCTTTCGTATATTGCCAGCGAAGTGTTTAGACCAATAAAATCAGTTGAAACTGAGACAAATTTATCTAAGTTTGCCAGAAATAATAAAAGAAAAAAAAAAACAACCAAAAAACACATTAACGTAAACGTCAATTATTGTGCAGAGCTGTAAAAAACAAATGGGTAGTTCATAATTACTATATACTATATCATACATATATTCTATCAAACACTTCATCTAGGCGTGTTGTGTGAATTATAATGCGACGAAAAATGTAGAAAAAACCCTTTTTTTTTAAATGAAATAATCGTTCACTGAATATTCATTTTTGCCGCTGTATAGAATCTCCTTCCAAGAACGTCTTCACCCGTTTCGGATTTGTCGAACTATTTCAAGTTTGATTGAAAGTGCGGAATTACCGGATCGTTTGTGATGGTCTCTCAATGTATTAATTTTCCAAAATATGCAGAGAAATAATTCTGCCGCATTATTTCCCTACGAAAAGAACGGATCTAAACCGTAAGGAACATACTCTATTGACTATGCTGCCTTTGGTCAATGATCTCATCGGTGATGTGGAAGTCTCCCACTTGAACTGAGTTAAGTACCTACTTCCACATATGAGGACTTTCCAACACGCTGCAGTTGGGAGTAGGCACACTCTTTTGTCGTCACCTCTTTTAGTGATTGAACTCCTTCCAGAAATCGTTTGTTACGTTTGTTTTATAGGGCGTTCACTATATCAAAGTTGTGTGGCGGCACTTCTGAGCTATATAGGGTGTGTAAGCTTTGGATTGTCGATTATGATGTTGCTGGAGGTTCGGGTTTGCTTCATTCTGTTCTGCATGTTTTATTGACATCAGCTTTTTGCCACACCGGTAGTTGCTAAGCCGTGAGTACTTTATCAACTGAAACTGTTTCAAAGAAATTCGGAAATAAACTGTACGGATGCGTACAGAAAAATAGCCGATGAGGAAAATAGTCCAGAGTATTATATGGATTTGTAAACACTAGTTTTTAAGAATGCTAATGATTAAATCTTGCCAAAACGTGTAATAAGTTGATTATTCTCATACTTTTTATTTAAAAAAAACATCAGTTGCACAGAACATTTTGGGGCCTGTAACTTTTTTAACTTGAGAAAAATTAAATTCTTCTCGTTTAAATATTGATTCATTATAAAACGTAGGGTTTACACCTTTATCAGAAGATCAGAAGTTTAAGACAAGAAGGAAATCATACTTGACAGCGGGTTTAACTGGTTAATAATCATTAGAGAATGCAGGTGGGGTAACGTTTGGGGGATTGCAAACTGACAAAGTTTCGGGGTTTTGAGGTCAGAAATTGGGGCATGTACATTCAGGGTCCGCTCACGCGACTATTATTGGTCTCGCCTGCCTTTTACTTTATGTTCGCTGCTAAAAAGTCTGGTTCGTAATGCACGTGCTCGGTGCGTCTACAGGTAAATTTGCAGTGAGCTTAAGTGGTACCCCAAATGTGTTCTGTAATAGACAGAATGAACATTCAAATACATTAGTTATTATTACACCGAGCAATGAGCTGTCATGTGAAGGATTTGAAGTTAAATAGGGCATTGATGGCGTCAGGTAGGAGCCCGGGTCTGTATACGCGCTGTCCACTCAAGACTTGCGTTTTCTTTAAAAACCGGTTCGGAGACCACATTCACCTTGCGTTACAGGTAAATGTGCAGTGAAGTGAAGTCTTCATTTACCCCAAATGCGCTTTCAAGTTATGATCAAGTAACCTTTTGTGTTTCATTTGATTCCAAAATGTCGTTATATTAAGCTGAGCTGTTCCAACTCTACTGATATGTGTCGGAGTACTCGTGCATACTCAACTACAAACATCGGAGAGCGGCAGAGGGGAAGGTGATAACTAGGGATGGCATCTTGGAGACCGATAACGAGACAGAATCAAATTCAGCGCAGCATGGTACAGTTGTGACACTGGAGTGTGTACGTAATGGTACTAATAGAAGGAAAATGGGGTGTTGGTTGCATGGTGGACTGTGATGTTTTCTTTCACTAGCAGTGGAAGGCGATTGAGATTAGGTGGGCGATAAATATAAATACCACTGATTTACGGGAAATAACAATTTTAATATTTACATACATCAATTGCTGTTGTGCAACGTCATAATCATTTCTCTTATGTTACATAGATTACAATGCACACCATGCATTTGTAACGTCTCAAATGTGAATCGTCTCCGATTGACACGCAAACAGGAAAAACTTCGCCTCACATCACAAGATGTGATTGGAGCAAATCGGGAATAGGATGCATCATCGCTATTGGGTAAGAAACTCCACTAGCACTTATTTCCGTAGCAACATCTCGTAGCACATTTCGTATTTCATACCTTATTGAAAATTGAACATGTTTTCCAAACACTGTTCACTTTCTTTTTCACACAGCCAAAAACAGGTCAGGGTCTCTGGTTAATTGCTTGCATAAGTTCCTCGACAGCTTTTAGGGCTCGAGACATTTCAGTGTTCGATGTTTTCAAATATGTATTATTGTCGTAGATATATTTGCAAGTTCTTCATGCAATCCATTGGAAGCAAGGAATTCTACAATCTTGATTGAAGAGCATACACTATCATTAAAGGCATTAATTACCTGTAAAGCAGTATTGTAATATACAGCGTAGTATATCATTGCGTCGAGCCACGTTCCCCAACGCGTCTTTAAGGTTGTTCACATGCGGCGCGTGCAGTCGCCAATGCAGGTTGGTCTTTACTCGATAGGTATGCAACTGGTATCCGCATGTGTTCCGCTATCGGTCCCCAAGATGCTATCCCTAGTGATAACAAATACGTCATTGTGCGACATTGCAACACTTGATCAGTCGCGGCAATAGGTTTTCCTTAATGATAAGGCGTATTGCATACTGTAGGCATACAGTATGATGAGTAACTCGCTGGTCCTTGGTGCGCAGGTGCAGCCAAGCTGAAAATCTATTTCAAGCTTTACCGTAAAATGGAAATGGCGTGTTATTTATGGACTCTCTTTATGTACTGTGCTTCTCAGCGTCCCTAAATTGGGCGTGAAAGACCACTTAATTTTGCTCAGAGGCCGTAAATCTACCTCACGGGACAAACGGCTTTACTTCCCTTCCGAAGGATTTTTAGACCCGAAAAAATCCATCGTCCTCCACCGGGTTTGAACCCGCGAACTTGGGTATATGAAGTTAGTATGGTAACCATTACACCTCGGAGGGCGACGAGCTTTACCGTGTTGAAGTGTCATCAATCCCAATGCATTTTTTTTTTAGCTTAACGTTCTTTAACCTAGTTGGTCATATCGGACGATGTACGAAATTGATAAAATGATGCTCAAATGATCTCGGGATCCATGGAGTTTCAAGTTACTCGACATTCGCCTTCTCAGAATAGGAGAAACCCCCGAAAAAAAAAAACCTTATCTGGGCAACTCAACCTATGCGAGATTCGAACTCACGACCTTTTGAATGTGAAGCAGGCACGCTACCACGACACTACCCAGGCGGGCCCTAATGCATCTAAAGCGAGTTCAATAATAATAGAAACTGATACGATACCCGAGCAATTGTTTTGTTTTCTGCATGTATGAAAACATCTAAATCAATACTTTTTTGAAACTGTATAATTGGGGTTAATCCTGCTTCTGGGTATATGCTTGACGTAATGGAACCAATTTTCTTGATATTGATGAATATAGTACATGGGAGGTGCTATTCCCAATTCGTGTATATTGCCTTTTAGGAGAAACTATCTCCGATTTTGAATGACAGATTTTCTCATGACGGGCGATTTTAATGCTAGAATAGGCAATTCTAAAGGCGAACTAAATGTTGTTTGTTCACTTTTGGTGAACAAACCATAACTCATAATGGAAATTATTTGATAGACTTTACACTCTGCAATTAATACTAAAGAATATGAACACATTTTTTCTTTCCTTTTAGAAGTACACACATAAGTTTACATGGTAAAGATTATTATTATTGATAAATTAATAAAACAATTGTTCAGGTGGCCTTGCATTTATTGCTAGTGAAATCTCCACATCGAATTTTCGTCTACTTATAGCTAATAGAGAAAGTAAAAACACGGAGGTAAAGTTGTTTTTTACTTTCTCTATACGCACTATGTACATAGTGTATAGAAAAAGTATTCACTCCACCAAAAAAATTCGGTACCGAGATTTCACCGGAAATATATGTTTTAGGATCCCCAATATCCAAAAAAAGCACTTTCACAAAAAGGTCCGTGTGTGTGTGTCCTTGTGTCCGTGTGTCTGTGAACACGATAACTCAAAAACGAAAAGTCGGTAAAATACCAACCTTGGTATTTAAGTTTAGTATCTTCCAGGGATGCGACACGAAAATTTTGAGAAAAATCCCCCCACCCCCAACTACCCTTTACATGGAACTTTTTTCGAAAATTTTGATTTTCTCAAAAATGGCTGTAACGATTTTGATTAAAATTTCGTATATTAAAGATATTTACCTGACAAAATGTATATCTTGAATTTTCTGGGAATAGCCTCTGAAGAGTAGTTTATTCTGGATGAATTTTACTGAATTTTGAATAACTGCTAAACCGTAAGAGATGGACAAAAACTTACTGCACAAAAAATGTAGAGCACGTTAAAATACACAATTTATGTTATATACATTTTTTTCGTGGAGTTCGTCGTTTTTGAGACATTTTTAGTTTCTTCTATGAAAAACATACTTTTCTCATACAGAAACTTGTCAACTCCTATCCATATAAACAAAGGAACTTCTTTGACATAGCAACCAGTTTTTGACTATTACTTTAACCTATGGTAGTCCCTTATTTCGCTTCTACTTACAAGGAAGCAAGTAATAAAACTATTTCTGCTATTTTTTTTCTAATTAGCTTAAAGTAACTAGAAGTATAAGCTTTTTAAGAATAATTTGTTGCAGGGATATAGAGAAAGTCATGTGAATGGTACACCAGATTTTTATATTCGTTGTGAATGAATGAAACCATTAATTATGTGTGCGCTGTTTATTTATGCAGAAGACGAACTCGAAAAATGTGAAAGTTTCTCCTCGCTAATGGTAATAATGAACTAATGACGCAGCTGCTGGGCTGCGGATCATGGCAGGCATGAAAGATAATGCTGTGTGATAACTGATAACTGCGGCACCACCTTGTCTCTATATTCACCCTGTCTTGACAGACAACGCCCTTCTTCAATGCTGTAAAAGTCTTCTTATTTCCTTTGTTCCATAGCCACATCCCGTTAACCATTTAATGGGGTCGTAATTCTCGTTTCGATGAAGAGCTTATTAAAGAATACAGATGATGTGACGAGAAAGGGTTATCGCGATTATCTAGTTAGGAATACAGAAGACGTTCTCGACGAAGCCTAGCATGACAAACATTTGGGAGTAACATTTGAGTGAGCAATAAATATACCTAATTAAAATTAATGCACTTATAAATAATTAAATAAGATTTTAAACCATGTATTTTAAATCATTGGTTAAGCCTTCCATGGATATTTAACATAATATACTCGTACTCCTCGTCAAAATTAGACGGCTTCTGTACCTTTGGAGGAGGTATCTTAATTTGACGGTTTATATTACTGCTGAAACACGTGCAAGAAAGACTTAAACAGGAAAATATAGCAATATTACAGTTTAACGTAGTCTTTGGCGAGAAGTGCACTACTATTTGAACATGCCATAATGAAAGATCGTGCAATGACACCTTTCCCTTATAGGTGGGAAAATCGCACCTGACTGGTAATTTCAGGTTCACCGCAGAGCAGAATGTACGCTTCTTATCCGATGCCGTTGCGAATTAGGTACGGGTGCTAGTAATATTTAAATACGAAGATTTTTTCGGATACTTTCACAAACATGTTTGATGTTTAATGAACTTGCTTTCTTCTAACAAAAATACATTTTAATAGAGATCAGAAATCCAACAAGGACATATTTTATGACTAGTTTTGTAAATTTGGGAACTCTAACGTAAGTTGATGGCACTTCGGTGTACCTACCCTTGCATTTTGGACTGCGTACAGTGATTAGCGAAATGTTCGTCTTTGCTTTTAAACAGCTCTAAAGGTAACAAATTAATGGAGAGCATTGTCCGATTTTAGTATCGGAAAGAACAAACTGATTTAGGGTTCATGATTGTTTTTTATCAGTTTTACAATTTTTTGAAACCTCCACTAATTTTTCAATTTCTTTTTCGGAGACAGTGTTCATAATATTCTGTGTACGTATAGCAGAGCAAATTGTGTAGTATGGCACCTGATAATGTGAAAATTGGGTTTGTTATTACGTAGGTGGTCTGGAATTACCAACATTTTTACTGTCTTCCTTCTTTTTACGAATTGTCAAATTTATTTACCCATAAGTTTAAAGCAGTCGTTGACAGTGTTGGTTTTTTGTTCCTCTACGAAGTACATATAACATTTTGTAAACACCATACACGAAAATATTAAAATTCAGTGCAATAAAACATTACTGAACATTAATACTGTGATATTGGTTGATCTTCCTGAATTTTAATAATGAACACACACACGCACATGCACACGCACGCACTTCTCTCTCAATTGGGCTGCTAAAATGTTTAATATGGTCAAGGATATTTTCTTGAGTCACTATGTAAGCGAACATTAAAGGTCTATTTATAACTATATAAGATACAAAACTCTTTAACTGGAATCATTCCCTATCCACTCCCACAGAATCTGAAAGTATTATTGTGAGAGTGAATGTGCGTGCGTTTGAAGAAAAAGAAAATAATTAAACCCAACGTCCAAGAACCTATAGTCAGCGAATGCCCCGATATGACAGTAGGTGTTAAACGAGGCTATATAAACGAAATAACTAAAAAATATACAAAGTGTTTTGCGTAAAATATTGCGTTTATAAAAAGTCCAATAAACGGAAATAAAAACGTGCTACGATGCTGTCTGTTGATTAAGAGCATACTTTTCTAAAATATATCAGCTGAATAAGATGCATTAGCCTTTCATACCCGTCCTGTATACCGCTCCCAAGGTCCTCTTCAAACCCGGACCAGACATGTTTTTTAAGTGTGGTTAAAAGCGACAGTCCCATGTCAGTCTTACTGGCATGTTAAAGTACTTAAATTCCGGTACTCCGGCGGCGCTGATCTGATCCTGGCATTGACAGCGTCGTTAACAGAGAAATATCATATACTACTACACCGATAAAAAGGAGCATTTTTCTAACCATTATTTCATATTATTCACGGTGTACTGTAAATGCCTTCATTAAAAAGGGTTGTTAAAAGCAACAAGCCAGTATAGTTACTTTTTGGTTCAAACAAATGAACATCGGTTGATAAAATTGAAAAAATCTGATGTGTTCCATGCACATGATTTTCTTTACATCTCTCTAACAAATTATTGTTAAACAGCTCATCTTCTATTCATGATAATCGAGATAAACATTAGTAGAAACTGTCCTTATTACTTGGTTCATTTTAATTAGAAGGGGAGAAAAATCTAACGTGGACCATTCACATGATGTCCACTAGCTGTACGGTAAACAAATCAAAACATTAATCTGTTATCTACATACATCATACTAATCAAGGTAAAGCATAAGCAGAATTAGTCTTATTACTAGCTTCCTTGTAAGTAGAACTGAAATAAGAAAATGTACAAGCTAAAACGAGTTTCGTACTTTAAAAGCCGGTCGCTATGTGAAACAATTGAAATTACAATCTCTTGTCGTGCCAGGAGTGAACAAACGGAAGAAAGATGTCTTCCCGTTTGAGAAAAGTGGCTAAAACTGATACCAATAATCCGGAATATCTCGAAAACGATTAACTAAAATAATGTATATGAGAAATTGTGTATTTTAATGAGATATAAATTTTTTGTATAGTAAGTTTTTGTATACCTCTTACGGTTTGCCAGTTATACAAAAGTCATCCAAAATGAGGTGGTCTTCAGAGGCTATTCCCAGAAAATTCAAGATGTACATTTCGTTTGTCATAAAAATATCTTAAAAGTGTGGTATTTTAATCAAAATCGTTAGAGCTATTTTGAGAAAATAAGCATTTTTGGAAAATACTCATTTTTACGGTGGTTTGGGAGTAGGGGCGTGTCGCATATTCGGAAGATACCAAACATAAATACCAAGCTTGGTATTTAACGGTCTTTTGGTTTGTTTTTTTTAGCTATGCGGTCCACAGACACACACGCGCGCGCGCACTCAAGACCTTTTTCTAATTTTTGTTTTTTTTATTCAGGGGGACTTAAAACAAGTATTTCCGGTGAAATCTCGGTGTAGAATTTTTGGGTGCATTGCAATACCTTCTCTATACACTATGTACATAGTATGTGTAGGGAAAGTAAAAATAGCATAGAACCAGATCTTAAACGGAAATAAATTTACAAGCCTTCCAGTTGTTTGGCAGCCACTGCATTAAACACGGAGCAGTTAAATCTATACTTGGCCGCCGTAAAGCTGAGATGATGCTACATCAATGAATGCTCTGTGTGGGTTGTCTAAGAGAGCAGTTACTTGCAGAAAACTTCTGTGTTACGGCAGCTTTACTGCACTGCTGATAAACAAGCACACAAAAGCAGCTTAGATTTTAAAGTTCTTTGTGATCCTGAAATGTTCCCACCGTTAGTGCACCAATAACAGACGCTTCGCTCGCTGATTCCACGTCTTTAATTTCTCATTTCTTGCGTCTATTACTTTTTGATCAATACACCGTATATTAAAGATGTTTACACCTCAATAAAATGTATGTGTTGAATTTGTTGGGAATAGCCTCTGAAGAGCTCTTTATGCGGGATGAGTTTTGCAGAAGTTTACATAACGGTTAAACCTTTAGAGATAGACAAAAAACACACGACACAAAAATGTAGATCTTGCAGAACTCATATATGTTTTTCTTGTACAGTTGACCGTTTTCGAGACATTCCTTGTTATTGGTTTTAGTTTTAAACTACATAAATTCTCAAATGGGTCCATACAAAGCGAACCAAGGCTCAGTTGTTTCACATGGCGGCCAGGCTTTAAATTATTAAAGTATCCTTTTAGCCTAATGTATGCCCTTATTTTCCGCCTATTTGCAAGAGGAAAGTAATAAGGCCAATTTATACTGATTAGCATGATGTAGAAAAAATAATATTTAGTAGGGACATTTTGTACATGGAACAGCTAGAGAAAGCTATGTGAATGTAACATATCAGACTTTATTTTACTCTTATCCCATGCTAAGTAGAGTAAATATTGCATTCCACCAAGAAATTCGATATTAAGAGAATGATATTTCTTATTTGCTTACGCCATTTTACAATCCATTCCTAATAAATTAGGATTTCACGGGAAAGTCTCCTTGCAAGACTAAATCCGAAAAAAGAAACATTTTTAAGGACATATACTTCTCTCAACGTTGCTACCTTTTCTATTAACCCCTCAAAAATAACAATTGTCAAGCTCTGCAAAATATACACCTGTCTCGATGATGGCCTCATTTGATCTAAATATTGCCCCCGCGAGTTACTTCATGTTTGGGTACAAGAAAAAATCGCAGGGAACTGGGTCGGACGAATATCGGGGGGGGGGGAGGTGCGGCTGCAATGTATAAGGCAATAAATGCAGTGGCGGCGACAACTCTGGATGAATGTGCAGCTGTGTGAAAACAAAACTTCCTTCTTCGCCATATGGGACCGTGTCTCCTTTAACTTCTAGTCGAATCGGGCTAATAACTCACCGTAGTAGTGTGCTGCCCAGTAATCGTTTTTCCTTTTTCCATGAAGTCATATGACATCCATTCCCTTACAATCGACGCCGTAACTTCTCGGCCGAGAAGTTTCTTTGGAGCGGATTCACCAGAAGGAATTTATCTTTTTTGTTTCTGGGATATAATGATGAATCCAGGTCTCATCGAGGTAACAATTCGACGCAAAAAGTCCTTCGGATTTCGCTTAAATTGTTCCACACAGCTTCGAAGTTGAAGGCCGCACAGGCTTGTAGTCGATTGGCAATTGCAAAGCCCGTTGGGCTGGTAAATTTTTCACTTCCACTATTGCAACATATGAATATCGTTCCCGTCGAAACATCTATGACCTCTGACACTTCACAAACTTTCGATCTACGATAAGCGGAAATCAAATTGTGCAATTTTTCAATGATTTCCTAGGTACCCCCCTCCCTCTTCCGAGCTTCTCCGCTTAAATAAAACCGGATGTTCGACCACAAGTCGTTGAATCAATATCTGTTATCAATAGCATCCAATTTCGCTTTTATCTTCTCGCAAGTTTTCCCATCCAAAAGTAAAAAACTAATTACATAACGATACTGCACTTTTTCTATTTAGCGAAACACGTTTAACGAAACTGAAATGACTGCCAGATCCAAGCTAATCTATTGATCAAATTTGTTTTGGCGACATGTAACAAATTACACGATGTTAATACCACCTTGCCTTAGCAACACTCTACTGATAAACGCCCACGTATATATTGTAATTAACAAGAAGCACGTAGAACAGGTGTTGTATGTATATTCAATAAACTCGTGAAATAAAAACAACTAGAAAAACAGTGTAATAGTTCCCCATCAGATTTTTTTCTTTAAGTGTGTAGTGTGCTGTATGCTGCAACGTTGCCACAAGTAGCCTTTTGGCTGTTGTGTGCAAGGAAAAGAATGGTCAGAGTTGTAATGTACCTGCATTCCACTGCACAATAACCAAGCGTCTGTGGCTCACTCGCACTCTGGAGGACGCGGGTTCATATACCGAGCAATCTGATGGTGTTTTGTATGGTTTCTCTCAGCAGGTAATACCGGATTGTACATTCATTACACCTACATTTTTTTTTAATTTTTTTTTTTTTTTTTTGGAGTCGAGGGGAAAAATTCAGCTTAAGGGCTAACCCGGAGTGTCGGGGTCTCCCAGAGTGGGCACACCGACTAAAAACCTCATCCACCGGAATTGTATGGTGAGGATGCTGCGGTACTGCTGTTGCACCCACGCAGTCTAAGATGAAGGTGACCTGGTCCGCTGTGCGGCCGCCAGGGGGAAATGTACTGCTAGCAAGCCGACTTGACCGAGGCCCATCCGGCCCCTTAGCAAAGTGTAGGTTAGGAATTGAGAGGAAAGTGTAGGTTGTGGTGGTTAGAAGTTAGTGGTGATAATGGGATTAGGAGTGCAGGGAGAGCTGCCACTCTCTCCCTCTGGTGATGAAGAACTACCGGTGTTTCTCTCCCCTGGAAGTTGGAGCCGGTGTGATGGTGGTGTGAAGATCCGTCCTGATTCCTTCCTGAAGGTCGTGGGGCTGGGTGGAGATGATTGGTGTAGTTGGTGCTGCAGCTCTCGAATGCCCACGACCGAGGCCTCGAGACCCCAGCCGCGAGTACTGGTCGTCGCTGTCCTTGGCAGGCGGATGATCAAAGTGGCTCTCAATGCGTTCCAACTGGCGATGGACGGACGCAAGCACCTCGCCATTGTCGCATGCAGCTCGTTCTGATGTCTGGTGCTCGTCCTCCAATGCCGCGAGTCGTTCATTGGTTGCCCTTTGAAGTTTTCGAGATGGAGGCCGAGTTTGGTGTTAGCCACCAGGATGGCGGCGATGTTCTGCTGGATGGAGTCTACGGCGTCCTTCAGGAAGATGTCTGTCTGTGATGTCTCTTCGGTAATGTTTGGAGAATGCTGTGGTGATGCCGGCTTAGATGGGCGATGTCGCTCAACTGGGTGGTCCGGGATCTGCATCTCCACTGGTTTCAGGGGGATACAGGAGGCATTGGGCCTGCCCTGTGTAGTGCATGCGGCCGGAGCAGGTGGTGCAGAAGAGGTGTCGTCGGCGAAGATCATGCTGTAGGTAGGAATCTGTCAAGCAGCCCGCACCACAATAGTGGCACCTCGATGCAGCGGTGCAGTCCTCAACTACGTGCCCGTAGGCATAACAGCGTCGGCAGGGGACCGGTCTTTCCGCTTCTGTTGGCATCCACGCGCAACCGATGCCCTAGCAAGGGCAGGCGCGACGCTAAGGCAGCTTCAATGTCCGAACCGGAACCAAGGTGAAGCCGGACCAGAGATGTCGGACCCCGGGTGGATGTGATGCGATTTGCCTTCATTGCTGAAGACCAAATCTGTTGAGCGGCTTCCAGAACGAAGTGAGCTGGTGGTCTCGGGGTACGCCGCAGATGACCACCGTGTAATGACCATCTGGTGTAGTGGTGTTGCCCGGCTCCGGTGGAGCAGCAGGCACGGCGGAGTGTGGTGTTGAAAGCCGGGCCGGTTCCCGGTTGGGTTCCGGAGCGGCGGTGGCTGTTGGAGGAGCCACGTGCTCCAGGAGGGCAGGTGGCCCGGCAGTCGGCGATGTAGGAGGGGCCGGTTGCGTTTCCACACTGCACGGCGAGGCGGCACGGTAGTACCGATCCTGCAACCGCTTAATGCGTTTCGGGCGAACCCTCTCTGCAAGCAGGGCCTTCAGTTCTGCTCTGCTGCAGGTGCTGTAATGGGAGAAGACTGCGTCGAATGCAGCCTTCTGCGCCGGATCCATACTTGTAGCTCACACACCACCCACAATTCCACCTACAGAACAAAATAATATTCAGAAAGGCGACTACTCAACTACATATACCTTGACATCCATCTAGTTTCCTAAACTGATGGTGCAGCATCACAATGACAATCTCAAAAAACAGGTGTGTGTTGGAAGACTCCAAAGACTCGATAACAATAAATGAAAGAGGCAATCAAGTTATTTGCGCAATTGAATTGTATGTCTGCTGACTCAGACCAATACGCCTACAGCAACTGTTGCTATATAAGCCAGAGAGATTGTTAAATAATAATAATAATAATAATAATAATAAATGAAAGTATATTGTCTTATTCTTGTACAATTGGAGAAACATGCAAGCTTTGTCAGAAGTCATTTTACTGTTAGAAATAGTGGAAAACTCTAAAATTAAGATAAGGTCGATTCGTTCTAACATGCATCCCAATATCCTGCTGCTGTGGTCACTCCTTCGTACATACTGAATTTTAATAGCATTCCACACACACACACACACACACACACACACACACACACACACACACACACACACAGAGTTTTATTATTCCGTAGCCATCAGGAAGCCTGTCGAATACGATTTTTGTCGCAAACAGTAGTCTTTCAACCGGTCGTCTCCTTAGCGCGGTGGTAGCGCAGCTGCCTACCAAGCGGGAGACCTGGGTTCGATCCCCAGTACCGGCGTGGGGATTTTTCCCCCGCTGGGAGACCTGGACCGGGGTGCACTCAGCCTCGTGATGTCCCTGGGGGGCCAATTGAGGAGCTACTTGATGGAGAAGTAGCGGCTCCAGGTCGTGAGGACCGCATTAACCGGCCGGGAGGGACTCGAGGCGCTGACCACGTCTCACCCTCCAATACTGCACCCCATCCATGACGTCTGTAGTGGACCGAGATGGGGGACGCAGCGGCCGGGCGGTAGGCCAAGGCTCCCCGTGAGCTGTCGTGCCATGGAGTTAAGTAGTCTTTCAACCGGATTGTCATTTGGTCTTGAGTTTTTTTTTTACCACGAAGCTTTGTGCAATTGGTATCTGGAGTCAGAATATTGGTGCGATGCTTTTGACTCTGTTGGTCTTTCTGTACTAATACCTATGCTTATCAAACGCTCCGACCGAGCAAGGTATCGCGATAACGTAAATTAGCATTCAAACCCACCCGGATTCGACTTACATGACCGACGTTTTTTTTTCCTGTTCTTTTTTTTTCGTTCTTCCTGATCGTTAGGAGAGTGCTGGGTAGGATTATTTGATCTGCGAATTTTCCTATCATCCCTTTCATCACTGCATTTCATTTCCCTCATGCTTGTTCCTCTACAAGCTACTCACCCAAGACGTAGAGCTGCAAGTCCTTAGGGTAAATCGCACAACGAGTGGGCACTCGGAAGAAAAGGAAGATCAAATGCTATGTCTGTAATTTATAATTTAATGGCTTCAGAAGGCTTGTCATTATTATAATGCCTACTTTTTTTTTTAAAAAAAAATCCTTAATATCGGAGGGTTACCATGCAATTAATGTGCTCTGCACCAAAACTGCTCTCTTTCTGGTTCTCATTAGTACGAATTGTTTATCCATTCTGCCACCAATAGATTATTTACCCAGTCTACTTTCACAATGTGTTACTATACGAAAACCAACATCAGGTTATAATTTAAACGAAGCTCACAAACATATCCATGTATGCATTATGATTCGGTCTTCCAGCATTTCATCATAAACCAGTTATCTCCACTTGCATTATGATAAAGTCGTTCCCTTCCAAATAAGGCGTAAAACATGCTTCGAATCATATTTGGATGAAGGTGTTTGGTCAAGGCTTTAGTCGGTGTTTCTCCTGGCTCAAGGCTAGAACTCCTAGATGAATCAGCAGCGGTCAACAGTGCAAGCTTTGGAGAAAGTAAAACCTTGAAGTCTACGCTTGGCTATGTCAAATGCACTATTAGGAAAGAAAGGACAATTTTTGTAAAACTTCAAATTCACAAATACAACATACGCAGCATTTGCATTATAGAAAGGCGCCTGTAGGCAGTAGCGTAGCCAGAAAAATATTAAGGTGCTGTTATTATAGGGATCCATTTTAAACAACGTGTATGAAATCATATGATAAAAATGAATAATCCTGAGTTGAAATAATAAAAAAAAAGATAATTTTCTTCCCTAGATTAATGCGCAGCAATTGGAATTAAAATTATATTTTGCTATTTTTACATTTTTTTTATACAAGGGGAAGTTATAACCATAAAACCCCCTCGGCTACACCTCTGCCTTAGGACCGGCTGAGGGTAGTTGGTTGTGAGAATAGTAATGTCCTATATACGGCAAATTTTCGCCGAAATTGCCCCAATCGATGTTGATTACCTGGCGGTTCAGGAAATGTTAGCAGTTATCTCGCATTAGCGTTGAAGGCAATGCGCCAGTGAAAAACAAAAGTCCACAATTTTCATTTGAATGATCTGGGTTTGAATTACATAATGTCAAGTAATATAAAAACCACATACAATTTGCAGTCAACTGAGCAAAATAGCTCAAGCTGTTAACATCTTCGGCTGCATTCGGGAGGTCCTGGATTCAATTCCCGCGGGCTGACCAATCTGACTTCTTTTATTTACCGTCAAGGTAAACGCCCGATGTTATATCTAATAATACGATTCAAAGCTACATTTAGTTTAAAACAACAGAAAAATGAAAATAGAGAGGGTATACCATCTACCCACAGATAGTGAAAGCAGATAGTCCTTACACACCATCTGCACAGCACGAGTGGCAGCAGAGAGCTCGTATACGCAGATATCTGGCATTAGCTCTCTGTGACAGAATAGCAGGGTGCAGTTGTTAGCACTAAGGCCTCACTATACACGAAGCATGATGGTACGATACATGGATATATCTAGAAGCTAACTGTGTATCATACATCAGGTGTCTCTTAACAGACCCATCGCGATATGAACAATTGCCGCGACGTAAATGTCAATGATTTATGTGCATTGAGATTTTTTTTAATAATTTGTGTTAATTAAACATATTCCACGTGTCAAAACTATTATATCGTATTCAAAGTTTAATTTGGCGGTTATGCGCAGAAATATTCTTAATCTCAAACGTGTTTCGAAACCGGAACCCAACCCCTATCATTTCGACTGCACATGTTGTCAAGACAGCCTTCCAATATCTTAGCAGAGGCAGTTTCTCAAAATAAAAAAAAAAAGTAATAAAAATTCTTTCATACAAAGTCATTTATAAAACAAATTCTTCAAATATTTGATTATTTACACTAAACGAATTAAGCAATTAATATATTGTTGAGATTAATAATTTTAATCTGATCATCTCAGCTTCATTGTGCCAACTTTCTCATTCATACTGAAAATCCCCCCAAAATTGTCTTCCCTTCTAACTTTTTAATCCCAATCTGTATTAGTTCTTTTTTTCACATTACCAACCCTGAATGAACAAAGAGAGCAACATTTATTCTCTTATTGTTGAGAAAACCTGCCTATCCATGCTGAATATCTTCAAAATTAGCCCCGCCGAACATTTTCCACTCCGTCTTTCGTTTGGGGTGATTTTCTATCATACCATCCCCACCACAGCGTTTTTACATGCATCTTAAGGAATATGCGCCAAATTTGGTTGAAGTCTGTGCAGGTATGTAGGAGCGCTTAAGGAAAATACACTCACGAACACAAGATTTATGTAAACAGTAATTTACGCCATTAAGTTGAGTTTGAAACAATATATATATATTTGATAAAAACTGGCATTTGTCGATAACAAGTTTTGTGAAAATGTCCCACGCCTTTTCTGGATATTGGAATGCCTCCTTAGAGTACCTACACTGATCGAAGTGGAGAAGTATGGATAGTAATATATTATAATAATCAGGACACTCTGCTGCAACTGTTTCTATGCGGCCACTTCAGTACTGCAGTGAGGGTTTATTGCGTAGGTCACGAAGCATGCGCCAACCGGCGATGCACATCGGAAGCAGCTGCATGTTGCATTTGAAGAATACTTTCAAGATTTCAATAATGCTGGAAAGCATAGTTGTTGAGAATGACACTACACGGCAAGAAAATTGCTGGAGGTAGGAGCATTGTGTGATGATGACATGACAACTCCCGCGCAGGCGTAGCTGGAAGGCAGGTCCCCTCCTCGGTCGGGGCAGCCAGAACAGACAGTCTCGTATACCTCTGGTGGACGGTGCAAGTGCCGGTGTAAATCTCGCGGGTTCTACCGGAATCTGCCATTGGAATGAAGGATCATGGGGAATGTCTTTCAAAGGGTGAGAGTAATACCTTGTAATATCTTACAGGTGGAAACTTTAGGGTTGACAGGGCAATAAATCGCTGCCAGTGGTGATTCATAAAACAAGCTTACAGGTGACAGGTGAAGGATCTCCCACATCTGTTTTTGCAAATCGACGGGTGCTGAAAATAATACATGTAAAACAGATGGACATAGAAACTTCATCGACTGTTCTAATTCTATCCTAAAACTTTCACTGCGTATTTTCGAGCTCAATTTTTGTGCGTACAAATGCATTGCAATGTGCATGCAATATAAGCAAACATCTTTATGTTATGGGTGAAGCCACTCCATATATTTACATTTTAATTACTCTTGGGGTTAATTGATAATCTGAATGGCTCAGTTGGTTAGGCGCTGGCTTCTGACTCCAAGATCGTGGGTTCAAACCTGCCCTGGTATTTTTTGTGCTTAAAATCAATGTATATCAGTAAATTTGCCGGCATGCAAAAGAACTGCAGGACGAAATTCCGGCACACCGACGCGTTAGTATGATCCTGTAATTAACAACGCGTTAACAAAACAAAAAATAATTGTTTTAAAATGGTAGTATTTTGTTCTCAGTAATCGTATTTCGAAATAAGAGATGAGATATTACAAGAAAATGAATATTTCTTGATTGTCGTCCAGTTTTGACAATTGCTGATGACAGTTCTTACACCATGGTTCAAAAATTGACAAATGTTTACATTTAAAATCTGGATGTGCACTTAGATTGGTTAATATTGGTTTGGATTAAAATATTTTGATATATTTCGTTAAATTGCTTTTGTCCGACACTTGGAATATCCTCAGTGATCTGTTAAAAATGTATGAAATAATAAAAGCATTCCTGCTTCAAAATATTCATCCGTGAAACATAATAAAGTTTGTGAATTTGTAAAATAAAAAGCTCCACATTTTCTCCCTTCTATAGCGCAGTGACAGCGTGTGTCTCACAATTAAGAGGTCGTGAGTTCCCGGCTAAGGTTTTTTCCCGGGCTTTGCCCTTATCCTAAGAAAAGAATTTCGTATTTCAACAATTTCATTCATTGTGCAATATGACCCGCCATGTTAAAGGAAATTAAAAAGAAATACACATTCTCAAAGTAGCTGTGCATTTTGCATGATGAACATTCTAAATTGTAAGAATTGCATCGAATTGTTAAACAACAGATGGTTTTGAGGCTGTTTAAAGGTTACATTTTACGTGTTTGCTTGCACCCAATGCAACTGTGAACATTGAAAAATGAATACAGCTGTAAACGAACAGGGGTGGAAGTTTTCGTCACTGTTGGGTGCGCAAAGGAAGCTGGTGAGATTAGGCGTCAGCTGTTCATGACGTTGACTCGATATACGCCTTTAAATTTTGATGCTAAATACTTTTAAGTCTTTAAACTACAATCATTTTGTACAGCTGTCAGTGAGATTGCAACGACATGGGTAACAAAGTCTAACATTTCTATTCAGAGGTGTTCAAATCGACATCGGCACGTTATAATTGAATATCGTTAGTAATGATGTTTTTAATACATTCCTATAGTTTTAAGGTCGAAAACGTCTTGGTTTTGACATGAAGAGCAGAGACGGAACAGAAGCGGGATTATCGATTGTAGGCTACCGAGAGGACCCAACCCCCCCGTTCAAGAGTGGTGCTGCTGCTGTGCTAACGGTTTATTTTGCTTTCCTGGAGAAACGTGTGCTGCGCGAGAGATCTGTCACACAAACTTCAACTTTATTTCTAAAACGAACTGTTGCTTGACAAGCAGTCCGGAAACAGATCTTTGATGTTTGAGAAAGAAAATACAGACCGCCAGCAAAGAAACAGCAGGGGTATCGTGCATCTCTCTAGATGTGGACAGATCGATTATTTGTATCGAAGATCATAAAATGTGAAATGATACTGTGCAGTCACAGATGAGATGTTTCTAAATTGGAAACAGGGTTTTTCTGGAGTTCTCTCTAGGTAGTAGCATACTGGGCAACCGGGGATCTTCATCAAACTTGGTATTTTAGTATCTTCCAAGGGCGAGACAAAGATTTTCACGAAAATTCTCACCTCAAACAACACTTTACATGATCATTTTTCGAAATTTTAGATATTTTTTTCAAATGATTTACGATTTTTATTAGCCATATATTTAATATATTTATATGGCAATTAAAATGCATATCTTGAATTTTCTGGGAATAGTCTCGGGAGCCCTCTTTATTATGGAGAGCTTTTGCATAACCGGTAAACCGTAAGAGATAAGATAGAATCTTACTAAAAAAGGTAGATTTTATTAAAACACACAATTCGTAAGATGCATTTTTACAGAATTAACAATATCGGAAATATTCCTCGTGATTGGTAAAAATTTCCCAACAATTATACTTTTCTCATATTGAAAGTCGTCGCTCGTTCTTTCTTCCCGACTGTACAAAGAAAACGGAATTTCAATCCTATTACAAAGCGACCAGTTTTTTAAAGTGTGCCTCTGTATTTATTGATATGGGTTTTTATATAAGTAATACAAGAATATAAGTAATACGACTTTTTTTTTTTTTTTTTTTAGTGTTTATCTTTAGTATGGGGCAGATAGAAAAATACGTTTTTGTAAGAATAGTTTGTCGCAGTATTAGTAGGGAAATTCATGTTAATGTAACTCGTCATACTTTCTTCTGGTTTATATCAGGCCCTATGTAAAATCGTTCTGAATATAGTGATTTTGATTCTTTACTTTCTTTGCCATTTAGGCATATTAGGCAGAGGAGTATTGTATTCAATCTAAAAATTGGATACCGAGATTTCACCGGAAATAAATGTTTTGAGGATCCATTACTATCAAAATTGCAAACATGTATATCTGTGAACAGCATAACTCAAAAAACTAAACATCTAATATATTCTATATAATTTCGGTATCTTCCAAAGATGCAACACGAAGCTTTTCAAGAAAATAGCTTACAATGAATGGTTTTTTTTTTTTTTTTTTTTTTTTTGAAATTGTACCTATTTTATGAAAAAAAATGTATGGATCATTATTAAGATAGTAAGTATTAAAGACGCATAAAATATATATCTTCAATTTTAGCTTCTGAAGTTCGCTTCTCTCAGAAGGAATTTTGCATAATCTTGTAACATATTAGCAATTTCTGCAAAGGTGTCTATTAAAATAGATAGAAAAACATACTTTCTTCTTAATAGTTTGTATAATTACTAATAAACGAATGAGGATAAAGAAAGCCATGGTAATTTTCACATAAGAATTTTTTTTACTTTTTCTAGCACGTATGGACAATGCATATAGTAGATAGAGAGAAGGTATTGCTTTCCACCTAAAAATTTAATTCCGAGATTCCACCGGAAATACACGTTGTGAAACTACGTGAATCAAAAACATATTTTTAGTAAAAAATGACCGTGTATGTTTGTGTGTGGCATAGCTCAAAATAAAAAGACCGTCAAATAGTATTTAAGCTCGGAATCTTCCATGGATACGAAATGAAAATTTTCTAGAAAACCTCCCACTACCCTTTACCTTTTTCGAACATTTTGATTTCTCAGAAATAGCTGTAACGATTTTGATTAAAATAGCATATGTTTACTTACATTTCATGTAATTTACAATGCATATCTTGAATTTTCTGGAAATCTCTGAAGAGATCTTCATTCTGGAGGACTTGTAACTGATAAACTGTAAGAGCTGGAACAAAAGTTACACACACACACACACACACACACACGCACGCACACATTTATATATATACATATTTATATACGCACAATCTGTCATATATATATATATATATATATATATATATATATATATATATATATATTTTGTAGAGTTAACCGTTGCACTTTTAAATTACTTAAATTACATTACATACTAAACATCTACATATCTCGTTATAATTTCGCATTATCCGTTTGTCTTGGTTGTGGGACATAATGTAAGCAATTACTTAAGATGCTTTTAGTTTAAAGTAATTGTGATATTACTGTGTTTTACCCATAGATTACAATGAAACAAAAAAAAAATCGTATTAACGATTCATGGCAGCCTGTAGCTTGAATATAAATTTAAGTATAATCTAAACGATATAGGCAATAGGAATTCGTTACATGAATGTCAAGCACAGACATTCATCTGGAGTATAATTTTTCCTAACTATTTTCATTTCTGACGGCAGCATTCTTTATCAATGACGACCATTTTTCGCTGGTCTCCCAAATTTGAGCCAATTGGAATAGGGACAAGTGCATAATTCTAGGAACTGGGACAGAAGTTTTCTATGCTGTTAATAGTGTTTTCTTTTCCGTTTTCCACAAATCCCCTATTTTCTAGACTTTCCCCACCTAGCCAGAATACGTGTTGATTTGCACATAGATCGGCATAAGTTTGGGGATCTCATTTTTATTCCATTTTGCGTCTAAAAAGGACTTTCCCTTGTTAAGATGTAAACCGTGAAAGAATTCTCACCTTATTTAATGCACATATTTCAGATTCGGTGCGTTAGCTCTTTACAGAGTGCAAACATTCGCAAAGTATTCTCGCATTGTAGATGCACAAATAATGATTAGGTATCTTTCGAAAACCAAACCGTTGAGTGTTAAGACAAACATTATGACTTCGAAACTTGCAGTTGTATTCAATACTCGCAATTTTTTTTAATTATGTATTCAAAGATAGCATTTTAAACACATTTTCTCGATCATTAGCGTTACTTTAGTCTTTGATACAAAGTAAGTTCGAATTTGTGTATACAGATGTGTGATTGCATCAAATTGCTCGGCCAGTTTTTCCAACCCAATGCTGTACCTATACAGAACATGGAACTGGGAAATTAATGAGCACTTAAATTACCGAAAACCGATTCAGCAATCTTAACAGTAAGACAACACTTGGCAGCAATGTGGTTTATAGCGCTTGACTATTTCATGCCATTTTCTATCGACCACTCGTTCCATTGTAACATGGAGTGAAACCTTTTTTTATCGTATTCCTGATAAACATAATGACATGGACTTTGATTGAAAAAACAAGTTACATTCTACGTTAGATGGGCAAGCAGCTTGTATAAACAATAAGTATATGGGAAAAAGTGCGATTCACAAGCAACATTAATTTGTAAGACCGCCTGAGTTTTGCTTAAATTAGGAGGATATGGGTTATTACGGTATTTTAATATTTAATAGGAATTGGTATATTAATGAAGTATTTTTGGTTATCTAGTTCTATTTATGTGCGTAACTAACTTAGCTTCAAATGAAATATTCTTCAATTTAAATTATTATATATAGTAGTCTGGTGATAGCGTGCCAGCTCACATTCAAGAGGCCTCAAGCTCGAATCTTGGTAGGAGTGAGTTGCCCGGATAAGGGTTTCCCCTATCCTGAGAAGACGAATGTCTGTTAACTCTTAAGCTCAAAGATTCTGGGCTAATTTGAGCATCATTTCATCCATTTCATTCATCCGATTTGTCCTACCAGGTTAAGGGACGTTAAATTAAAAACAGTGTGTGTGTGTGTGTGTGTGTGTGTGTGTGTGTGTGTGTGTGTGTGTGAGAAATTAAACTCGTGGTATTTCGATTACAACACGAATCACCTTGCGTGCTGCTGTATACCGCCCATTTGGGATAGTTTGGGGGCTTCTCACATTCGCTATATTTTCTGTCCATGCTAAATAGATTAAGGCCGATAGCCTGTTTGTTTTTACTGGCTCTTCATTTTAAATCCCATATTACAGATTTGAATCCGTGCATGTTGCCATTTGATGCTTTATTTTAAATGTCTTCAACTTTATATAACAGCTGTGAAACATTCTCATGAATTTGTGTAATAAAATTAATAAAGCAGCATGCTGATATTCGGAAAACAGCCACGAGGTTGCATTGCCTACTTGAAAATTCTGTTTGTTTATCCCGGTAAAACACACGGCGTTACCTTGTCATGGCTACTGCTGTTAGCACTAACGTGTGAAGCAAAGTGAAGGCTATAATTAGGCATGTCTTAAATGAAGAAGGAATGTCCGTAATGTATTCTGGTAGATGACTCCTAACCAGCAATAGTCCTTACCTCCTAGTAATACATTTTGAAGTGATTTTTGATAGGAAAGTGATAGTTATTCTGAATAATCTCCGACGCTTTGTAGTGAAGTAGGCATAATTAGGATTCTCTCTTTTGACCGGCGAGCTTCCCTCAACATAAAATAGCGGCTACACTGTTGGTTACAGAGAGAGGGTAACTGCTGTAAAGTGACGCTGATTTAATGTGCCTGTATTGAATTCTACCCTTATGCTTTGTATTTTAGCAGTCAAATGTTCGCGGATTCTATCGAAATAGAAACCTAAAATTATAAATATTTTCTTCGGTCCTCTTTCTTATCTAAGAAGTTTCCTTTTCCATAATTGATACCAAACACAAAGCATTTTGATGTATTCTAGCTGGTATTTGTTGGGATTCAGGTATAGATTGTTTATATGTTTTCATCGTCTTCAGCTGAATAAACATTTAAGAGAGCGAGCTGACTTATCACTCGGAATTGATTCCCAAACTAGGTGGGAATTTTTCTTTAATTAGCCTTGTTCCTTACTCTCCATATAGTCTGGAAATGTGGACGTGGTAGTGAATATGAGTATGAAGATATACGAAAACCTACAGTAACCTAACCTAAAAGTTCAGAACGTAAAAAAACAAGGGTAGTTTGACCTGGAACAAGCTGAAATTACCGTCAGAAAGCGTTTAGTAAACATAACGGAGCGAAGGGCATTTCACTTGGTTTGAGTTCGAGGCTCTCCATTTTGCAAAAGCAGCATCATAGTGTCTTAGTTTTGCCATTTTGTTATTATGCACGGGTTTTGCAAGCATGCAGCACATTATTGGAGCAACTGATAGCCATTTTTTGTTTACGAACGTATTTTTTTTAACCCAACATGAGATACAGCTACAAAAAAACTATTATCTAAATAATGTAATTAATGAAGTGAAATCAGAGACAGCGAACAACTTCGGTTCAAGTGTATATTAACGCTGTCTCGGAACTAAGAAATAGCGCGGTTTATTTCTCCAGCAACTGGGAGGGTTAGTTTCGCTAACTGTATACCAAGCACTGAAATACATCTGCCTTAGCCCATAAAGGGTTCCCACACATCTGTGATCATACCTGCGTGCAAAGTATCTTTTGTGTAAGGTTTTGAATGTATTTAGGTCTTCCGTAAGAAACTGTAGTTAAGTAATATATGCAATTAAAGCTTTGCTTTCACTGCAGTCTTTTAGCGATCGTCTGTGATATAATTATCAGCGGCTCAATTTGGTTCCTTTTTCCCTCCTGACAAGTGTGCAAAATATACATTTTAATGTAGACACCCATATTACTTGTTGCGCGGCGCATAGCCTAGTTTTTCAACTGTCCAATCACAGAAGTCAGTCGTTTTGTGTCAACGTTCAACACAGTTAACATGAATGTAAAATCAAGGATATTAATGCCCACCTCTGTAATGTGGGGGTAGTCTGTTTGCCTCACATTCAAGAGGTCCCGAGTTCGAATCTCAGTTAGAGTGAGTTACCCGAAAACTTTTGTTTTTCTTCCCCAGGGGTTTCTCTTATCCTGAGAAGACGAATGTCGAGTAACTTATGCTCCATGAACTCGGGCTCATTTGAGCATCTATTCACCTATTTCATTCATCGTCCAATATGACCTACCAGGTTAAAATACATTAAAGGATGCATTCTCCTTGGAAAGAACAATCGCGGTGCAACCGAGCCAGCCTTTTTTTAAATTTTCAATGAATTTTACTGCACACTATTTTGTTGCCATGTAGTTTTGCTCATGATAAATGTGTCGTAGTGTGACTGGAATATGCATTCATGCATCTCTTAGCGTTGTTCTTGAATAGGTTACCTTGTTACTGAATAATCGAAAATGACACAGAAATTCACACGCCAAATTAGATATTTCGAGGGACTTTCTTTATCAAAGAAATATCTATAACTGCAACCCGTTAATTTAACCCGATGGACTAAGTCGAACCATCTATAATTTTCTGTCTGTAAAGATTGCGTTTGTGTAAAAATAAATAATCCATGTAGGAGGAATCCTTACTTTTTATTCGAGAAGCCTGCGATTTTCCGCTATGAATGATTTATTATACTACTACTATTTCATGTCAATATTGAGGTTGGAAGTCCAATAAAGGTTCTTGGTCAGTTAATTGATAAATTTATAATATTTGATGAATGGTCAAAAACTGAAAACAGATAGTTATTACATCTTAGATATGTTACTTAATCCTCATCGGTTGAAAATGTGGTTCAAAGGCGATGCTTAGTCGCCATACGCTGTCCTAGTCATAACTAATTGCCTGATTTTAGGCGGTATTTTGAAGTGAAATTTAGAAATATAGCAACTCTAGTTCCTTACCTACAAGCAGAGAAAACTTTTTTTTTTGTTTAAAGACAATTTAAAGTTAGTACGTGATAAACTTTTATAAGGGAATCTTAAGGCAAGCATTGCTATGAATGAGAATATATAAAACGTGCTGCAGCCAAAAACCACAGTTCTGTAACTGTTTTATCAACATATCCCGATGGAATTCCTGCTGCTTTGATTTGAGGTTGGAGCTCTGGTATCTGACACATGAACTAATGCTTCATAGGCTTAATATTTTACTTCACCTCTTTTTGAACACTTAAAACTAGATTAGGCTAAAGTATAATATCTGGAATTTGGAGTACTCTTATTTTTTTTTTTTTTTTTTAATTGTATTAGCATTTTTCTTATCGTCACTCCACGAATGCACGTTGTGAGTTTACGGTTGGTGGCAAAGATCACATGTTTGAGAAACTTGAAATTTTCCAAGGTTCATATTTGACCCCCCCCCTCGAAAATTTCACATCAACAGGCTATGCGGGTGTGTCAGCGTAGTTAAAAGTGGTGCTTTCTGATACTTTAACGATAACATGAGATTAATTTAATGTTTAAACCCAAACATCTCTTCGGGGAAAACGCTACTAGCAATCGTGCATAGAGTTTTAGGCCGTAGGAAGAGTTCATTGACGTGTAACTTTTATATTGATTCCATGGTGGGTTATCTCGTGGAGTTCAAGCAGCTGCAGACGATCTCCTCCAATGAAATTATTGCCTTATTTGCTGCTTGCATGTACACCTGACGAGTTACATATTACTTCCTAATGAGTCATGGTACACCATTGCACCATTACCTCTCGTACCTCTTAACACATTTGCTGTCTGTTTTCTTCCTCAAAAGAGAAGGAAATGCATCAACATGGCAAACGTCTAATTAATGGCAATAACGAAGACCGAAGTGCATATTTGGATGGAATGTAGAGGAACCAACAATTGAAAGAAAAAACTAATCAAGAAAAATAACAGTTGTAATAGAGCTGTTGTAACTAAGAAAATGTTCATAAACCAGTCTTAGTTAAGGGAATTTCGAGAATTTCTGTGCAATGGACATGCCTTGTCCAAAAATCTAATACGATATTCTCAAATGGTATGATAGCTTCTCTGTAAATAGAAAATGCATTTAAAGAAATAGTAAAAATAAAATTGTAATCAGGTGCGTAAGGAAAAATTCGTATCCTGAGGATCCCATTATGTAATGAACTTAGCACTAAATAAATAAGTAGTTATTATTACTATTATTATTTTTCACTTACCTTCATGGACTGGGTTGAAGTAAAGTGAAATTCAAATCAGTGCAGAGCATTCAAATTTTATTAATCCACATCTTAACCTATAACATTGGTAATTATATAGCGCCTGCGAAACATCTTACAGTTATGGCCATATTTCTAAGCTGCGCTTCACTAAGTACGTCTTATATTGGGATTTTTATTCTCTGGAGCTACAGACTGAGGTGATTTAGTTAACAGGTAAAAACTCCTGTTTTTTGTTTTTTTCTTTCTGCTACCAGGTCAAAATGTTGATGCAGAGAACTCAACCGGAATATCTGGGGAATCCTGCCGTTAAGCTGTCGCCGCTGAACTGGATTCCTAAATTTGTGTCGCGGAAGGCGGGCAGTGTTTACTCCTGCGTTCTTGTTACGGCGAATATCCATTTCGCTATGAGTAATTTGATACAATTTAATAACAATGTGATCGATGAAACAAAACAAACAATTCTTTAATAGAAATGCTCAGAGCCTAGGAAGCCTGGTTGGATCACACCTACCTACTTAACACTTGTTTCAACCTCTGCCAAGATATTCGAATCACTATTGAAGAGATATAAGCTATAGTTGATATTTCTGCTGGGTATTTGAGATTTTCGAATAGATTCGTGTTTATTTTAAACATTTGGGCTTTGTCCTCTTGTTCAGTGGGAAAGCAAACACAAGTAGATGCAATGGTAAAGAACTCTTAGGAAATCCACAGGCCGTGTGCGTGCGTGCATGCGTGTGTGTGTGAACTTCATACGTGATGTTGCAGGATCGTTCTTTAGGCATGCAGTCGTATTAGCTGATTATAAATGAGAGGTTACTCTTGATCTCTCTCTAACTACTTACGTGTAATTAAAAGGTCATATGGTAGGGTTTTGTATGCTCCTTGGCTATCGTTGTTTCAAAATGGACAGTATTTAACACTGTCATGTAAAAAGAATATATACATATGCCTTTGTATACCCATTATCGTTACATTTTTATGTAGCTTGTAAAGCTTGATAATCTAATTTATGTTAAACGTTTGCAAAAATAGGTTCATTTAATAATTCCGTTGTAACTACA
The DNA here is from genome assembly GCA_030762935.1 of Hymenopus coronatus. Classification (NCBI taxonomy): domain Eukaryota; kingdom Metazoa; phylum Arthropoda; class Insecta; order Mantodea; family Hymenopodidae; genus Hymenopus; species Hymenopus coronatus. The sequence goes on from CM060895.1 coordinate 48,479,834, forward strand.
CGGGGGAGAGTATACAAGAGACCGGAGCGTCACTCAAATGCTTAAAAACGGATCGCCATGTACTGACGTTGATATTACTGTTTCTGTGACATCGCTAGAAACAAGTGACAATGTTGAACAATTTAAAGCTCTAACACCGGAAATCTTCGAAATGGCCGACGTCACGAAAAAGTTAGTGTGTTTTAAGGGATCTGCATCATCGGTGCGGCAGATTTTGGTCCATCTCTTATTGTTTACCAGTTATACAAATTGATGTAAAATTCATTCCGAATTAACAGGATTTCACAAGATATTCCCAGAAAATTTAAAGTATGCATTTTGTTTATGATGTAAACATCGTAAATATCTAAATGTGACATTTTAATAAAAATCGCATCATTTTTGAACAAATAAAAAGGGGACGAAATTTCCTAGTTAAAGTTTAGTTTGGGCATTTTCCTGAAGTATGGGTCGTTTCTTTGGAATGTATATTAAACTTAAATACCAAGTTTCCATTTATCCTAAATTTGTTTTTTTAGTTTTGTTCACGTTTAGGCGCTCTTTTCTTTGCATTCAAGGTCCTCGAAACATGCATTTCCATGAGCATGTGTTCTTGTTTCAGCTGTCCACATACGGTTGCTTTGTTCGTTTAAAATTTGTCGTTCCAACGTTCGTCTTCTAAGCCAAATTTATCCATAATATTTTTCACTATCACACCCAGTCAGACGAGTCCTTCCTACTTTCATTCTTCCGCCTGGGCCTTGTGACCCTCCGTGGTGTAATGTTTACCATACTAACTTCATATACCCAAGGTCGCGGGTTCAAACCCGGCGGAGGACGATGGATTTTTTTCGGGTGTAAAAATCCTTAGCATGGCTTCCTTCGGAAGGGAAGTAAAGCCGTTGGTCCCGTGTCGTAGATTTACGGCACGTAAAAGAACCTCAAGCCTGATAGAGAGGCCTCTGAGCAAAATTAAGCGGTCTTTCACGCCCAGTATAGAATGGGACGCTGAGAACCACAGTAGTTAAAGAGCGTCCATAAATAACACGCTATTTACATTTTTTCCGCCTGGGCCAACTCTCCTCCATCCTTCGTACATATATCTACCACTATAATGTCAGCTCATCGGTTCTATTTCATCACCGTATCTTCAATCTGTGCTCTAACACCAAACTTTCTCGAAATACTCTTAAATTCTGCTTAACCCATTTATTTCGTATTCTTCATCTGTCATTCAGGGTCTTACATTCTGCCCATACACGAAGACAATATCATTGTTTCCAGGATAAGTAATTTGTTATTTCTGTCATTTCTCTTTTTCATAGGACATCATTCAAGGACCTTGTTACCTTCTTAGCCTGGTTGATTCTATTGACAATTTCTTTTTCAGAGATACATCATATCTACATTTTAGCTGGATGACGATCGTTACGAAAGCAAAAATGACTGATTCAGTTATTCTAGTATTCTAATAACATATTTATTTCTTTGCAGTGGTTTCTCAAAGACTTGGGACAATTAGGCCTTTCCCTACCACCTGGGTTTGTCTGGATTCTAAGTGTTGTGAATTTTGAATTGCCCGGCAATCAAAGAGGAAGTAAAGGATGGTAGTGTTAAACTAAAAAAAAAAAATGGATTTAAAGCAGTTGCAGTTAGCTACTCATGCATGATTCATTAGCTTCCGATATCAAACCTTAATGCAAGCTTGGTCTATATTCGCATATTTATTTTAGTTAAGATTTTTCTGCCCGTTGTTTTGGACACTTCAAATAATGAAATAGTAATTGATACGGATGCAATACTTTACTAATGCTAACAGTCAGATAGGTAGTGCACTGATTATATGTTGAAGAAGCAAATATCCCTCCCTATCTTCCGCGTGCCTAAATATGCAACACGCGCTACAGCACTCGGCAGCATGTGAAAAGCAAATAACCAGCCAGAAAGAGCGGCGCCTGTGAATCCAACTTACCAGCAACTGCCATTTCGCCATTTTAGCAGCATCGAATCATATTGCATACAACACACAGTGTTTACACCTAGTCCGGTTCTTTAAGGTTTTGCAACAGGGCAAATACGAGAAATGATTTCGCATTATACGGTTTATATAAATGCATATCAAAGTTTGTGTACTTAAGAACCTGTCGATATTTTGTAGCCCAAGGGCAAGTAAGGGTAACAATATTCCTTTGATTTGTGAATTGCTTTGTAAATTGATTTTGATTTGAGATGACAAATTCTTGATTTGTAATGAAATGTTTAATAACGTTTATCTCGTTTAACAAGAAGTACTTAGTAGAATAGGTTTTTGGAAGAATAGATGTAGATGAGCGTGTAGAGAAAGATAAGTGAGTGCAACACATCAGATTTTTGTATAAATCATTGTTCAGTAGTTGTAAAGAACTTGATAGCTTTTCTTCCGTGGGATATTTATGTTGTCTGATGTATTTATAGGCTATGTATTTTCTGATGTGTTTTTAGGCTCATTAAAAAAATTTCCCTTTTGGTAAGCACTTCGTAGCCCAAAATACAACAGAACAGATGACACATTGAATTGGTGTTCTTGTTTCACTGTGAACCAGTAACCCCAAATGGAAATTTGGTTATAGGGCAGCTTTGAAAATCCCCTTTTGGTTCATGGGTATTATCTGTGAAATAGTTTTAACATTTTGGATTACTAGGATTACAGAGCGGTGCTAGATAGTAATGGGCCGCATGTGGGTTGTTGGAAGCCATGCAACAAAACCGCATCGATCGTGTGCACAAAGCCACGATCATGAATCCTTTAACGGGGAAACAGAAGCGTTTTAAAATATTGTAGTGGCTGGATTTGGTAGACAGTATGGCTGTTTTGAGACTTTTTAAAACCATCTTTTATTATTATTCACTATTAAAACTTAAAATAATTATTAAACGACTCTGAATTAAATTACTTGGTATCTGCTTTACTAAAGTGCTACCCGTTCCCATATGTGAGTAAAAGCCGACGAACTTCGTTTGTATTCGTAATACTTGCAAACACCAAATGTTGCGAATGTATTAATTTCTGTCTAATCAATTTCCTGATTTCTATTTTCAGTTTCTTCTGTCTGCCCTATGTAGCCTTCTATTTAGCCCATCCCCCTCGATGCAATATACAGGTCATGCAGCATTTAGGAAAACGGTAATAGAACGGCATTATTTGGGGTTTTAATTCAAATTAAAATCTAAGCAGAAAGAGGATAATGAAGGAACGGAAATGAATAGAGAAAATGGATGAGAGCACCATCCCTACGCTGCAAGGCAAAAAGGAATAAGAAGGAAATTTAATAGTACCCAATACGTGTACCTATTTCTTATGCTTGAACACAACTGTAGTCTTTCTCAGTGTAAGGGTGGTAATAATAATAATAATAATAATAATAATAATAATAATAATAATAATAATAATAATACGTTTGTGTAACTCTATACTAATTCTTAACGCAATTTATACATAACAAAACTTGTCAAACGTTGTGATGATGAGGATGATGATGATGATAATAATAATAATAATAATAATAATAATAATAATACGCGAGAGCTACGGTTTTTTTATTGCTGGGTTAAAGCCTTCCTTTTAGTAGAGCCATTAAAATCCATATATCGCATTTTTCTAAATGTGATCTAAGGTGTGTTATATGTCAAATTACATAACAAACGCCCGCGCACACCCACACATTAAACATGCTGATTTAGCTTCAAGATAGCCTTTGGTATACGCCGGCATCAATTATTAATTACTCATCCAAAATAGAAAATTACGAAAAGAAATCCGGTTACAGTTTAAATTCTTCTTAGCTTTTTTTATTGCATTGAATGTAATTTTTCAAGTTCAGTAATATTATCATATTTAATACTTAGACGAATAAGGGCATGGCAAATAAAACATCTACATACAAATCGTAAATCTTAGGTATAAAAATCTGCAAAATCATTTCCATTTTTCTAAAAACACTAAAACATTGAAATGTATAAAGCTAAACTCTTAGAAAGAGAAAATACATATTTTTAGTAAACACCAAAATAGATATGCTTTTCCTGGTACTAAGCATTTTCTAAATATCCGTTATTTTAATGTTAACGTCCCCAAATGTTAGTGTATTTTTCAAATGTGAAGATTCGTCCTCATTAAATTAAGTAGATGATAGAGAAATCTTTTGTGTGAATAATCGGAAGCAATTTTAAGAAATTATGATTGGAAGAGAACTTTCTGAAACTGCATACACATCCGATTCCCAGTCCCATTTTATTTGTTATTGGTTAAGTAGTTTTATGTATTCCTCCCTAATTTTCCGTTTTATCGATTCACTGTTTGCAATGTTTCCTTGATGTTTTTGTGGCAGAGTATCATGGTGGACGAATCATTTCCCTGTGTAGGTATATGAAGATTAACCAACAAAATAAAACGAGGCATGGCAGTGATCGCGGCATTATAAGAAACGGTCGTAGTCGGGGTTGATAAGGGAGTGTGTGTAAGAGGTCGAATATCAGAATCGATAGTCTTTCGCAGACTATAACAGGGCGTGTCTTAAACCATCTTCGTGGTACGGGCGGTGCAATCTATTTATTAGCTAACGGGCGTTGCCTTGAAAGAAGTTTGTACAACGTAACACGAGCAACAAGTGTAAGTTACAGATTAAATATTGTAAAGAAATATGTAAAGTTGTACAAATTTGCATATCATTATGGTTTCTCTACAACTAAGCGAATTGTATGTATCAAACGCTGATGTTTTTACCATTTACGTTCGATAGTATAACTGCATAGCAGTGAAATAGCAATATCTTATCCTTTTTTCACATGAAGCTGATGTACCAGTATATTATTAGATTTTGAGAATAGAAAATGAACAGTATATTTAAAAGTATGCGTACTACAAGAAGTAGCTTCTAAATTCACTAGAAAACTGTTTTCTCTTTTAAGGAATGCAGGTGTAATAGATCGATCTCAATACAAGTAGCACGACGAGCCTTCAGCTGAAGTGCACCCGGAGAAATTACGGGAATCAGAAGACTAATTCGGGAGAGTGGAAATGTACAATAGCGAATATTCCCAAGTAATTAATCCCACAACATATGCATATGTATAATAATCATAATAATAACAATAATAATTGAAATCAGCATTTTCCGAGTATCTTATAAGCTTTCGTAGTTGTACGTTTAAAAAGCGAGAGAGAGAGAGAGAGAGAGAGAGAGAGAGAGAGAGAATTAATTCTGCAATTTATGACGTAACATTGCCTCAAACCTTTTATATTTCCTGTTGGTCTTTTATAATACAAAAACAACTATGTATGTTTGTACAATTTTCTCGGCCAATTCACATACACATACATTATAGTATTAATTAAAACGTGATTCTTTTATCCATGTTATATTATTCGTCATAGATTTTTGATCTGGAAATTATTTCAAATTACGCAGATAGGCGTAAACAACATCGAAGTGTTTATCAGAAGCACGAAGGAATAGATTCAAAAGTTGTAACTAGTTCTTTGTGAAGGAACAGGATTTTTTTTTTTTTTAAATTGATGTTCAAGCAGCTTCTGGCTGACCCTTAGCTCAGTCGGTAGAGCACCTGCCTGCTATGCGAGGGGTCCCGGATCCTGCTCCCTGTTAGGGGTTGAACTTCTTCTCTAGCTAAGATTGTTCCCTATTCCTCGCAGAGTTTATAAGCGTGAATAAGAGTGTAATGTAATTTAAAAACAATAAAGAAAACTATAAACCCAAAGACAACATCACACGAGTTGACGCCAATGCCAATAGACCAGACTGTTCCAAATATACTCCTGAGTAAGAGTACACGCGCGTACTCAACCATAAAACTCGGAGCAGAGCTGGGGCGGGGTAGCCAATACGTCACTGGGCAAAGATCATACCACAATAGTTGCGTCCTGCCACTGCATTTCCAACAATAGTTTCAGCCGTGGTGATAGCTTGCCGTCAATGCTGTGTTTTATTGTCGTTGTTGGGTAAAATAAATGAACGGTGGAGGGGATTGGCTGCGACAGATAAACTCTTTATATTTGGGAAATTGTAGTATATACCTTGGCATATTTGGAAAGCTGCTTTCGCCACGGTAAACATATTTGACACATTGGATATTTTAATAAAATAAACATTTATGTAGAATGGTTTCCTAGCTGTGCAATATCCATTGAGGATGAAGGGACTTCACAAACTAATGACAGAAAATTCAAGATATTTTCATTCCTCGTGTTAGTGTATCAAGCGATATTCCAAACTAAAGCGTAAATATTATTTTTGAGAACGTTTTTCGTGTTGCATCTCAGGAGATGCTGGACTTTATGTAACATTTGATTCGTTTTTAAGTTACGCTGGTCTTAGTTACAGACGTTTGTTTCTTAAAAAAATATGTTATTTATTTATGGTGATACATGAAATTTCGGTATAATTTTGGGTGAAGTACAAAATTCCTTTCTTAGCTAAGCGGCAGAGGATGCAGTTGCTATGTTAATGTAAGATATGTATGGGGAAAATCGCTCTAAACATCATCGCCTTCAATTGCCTTTCAATTAACTTTCTTTAAATACGATTTTGATAATTATGCGTACATGTGCTAGTGCACCAAGCCAAATGTAAGGAAAGTAAACTGCGGTGCACAATGCATGCCTGTTTGGATTAGTAAAAAAGAAATTTAATCTGCAGCTTTCGTTAACCGTAATTTAGACTCTGCTTAGCTCTGCATTACGCATGAATCGATGTTATGGTTTGTAAGGAAAATACGCTTTCTTGAATTGTTCCTGCTTATGGAGTGTTTCCAGAAATTTCATGCTTGTGTTTCATTCATATACGCTTGGTAATTGTTACGTTTAACTGCATGGCTTCTGAATTAACAAGCAAATGCAAGATGTTAAAGTTTGCTTTCCTCCACGAAGTTGTGTTACAGGGGTAAACGAATTAATATTGCATCTTCTTCAATTGTGGAATTTATGCATCGCGGCACAGTTGGGATTCATAGACACAATACGGAAACCCTTGTTGTAACATATTCAATGCCTCAGGAAGTATATCAGTCCGTGAAGAGACGAGAGAGGAAAATGTACTTCATACACATTTGGTTATTCTGGGTGCGTTAACAATTCGTTGATTAATTTTTAAAAATGTTTGTAATTTTTCGAAGGTAGAAAAATAAGATTAACAGTATTCAGGGTTCCAGAAATGCTACTAACCGTCGTATTAAATTGTGGGGAATTACATGTTTTACTTCTGAACTGTTATACAATTTGATATGGACAACAACCGGTCCATTTTTCATTTACAAGTACATTCAATGCTTTATATTAATTTTCCCCGTATTAAATTGGAACTTAAGTTTAGATTGCATGGCCAAAATTAAATAAAATTTCCTCCATTATTGAACTAGACAATTAGTTTTGAATACATCGCTGAAGTTTAGATTTCCAGAGAAAATTGCACCCATTAATGGTTAAATGACCATTTTAAATTTGCGGCAGTGCGAGGCCAGTTAATGTTCATGCTGATAGGTTTCAATACCTGATTATGTGTTTAAATAACATTTATCTCAAATAATAATAGAATGTTTGCCGGGCTTCTATATTACGTTCTACAAGCCCGACAAACAAAAATTCTTTTATTAATTTGGATGCCTAAGTTTATACATTATCTCATAGTTTTAACCGAAAAGTTAATAGCGCAATATTGCCACAAAATATTTTGTTTTCTTGCTTCGCTTCATTATTTTGGTATTGTGCCCATTCCAACTTCATAGCTGTTTCCTTGATCGCCCTCGATCTTTTATTCCTTTTGTGTTTTAACTAAAGCTGATTTTGGTAATATCTTGTTTTTACATTCATAGAAAATATCCATTGACTTTTTTGTTTTGTTATCACTTAATCCATTCTTGTGCATTCCTTCACACTAGTAAGGAATTTTATTTATGCCGAGGTTGTTTTTTATTTGCCACCCAGGTTTCCTGGCGTAAAACTAGCCATACAAGTGTTTAAAATAACTGAAAAAGTAAAGGGCTTGCGCTAAAGGAATTATCTTGATATAGGTAATAATATGATTTTTATACTAAAAATTGCATATTAACACCCAAAGTTGGATGACCTACAGAGTATGCAGTTGCAAAACCTCGCAATTAAAGAAACCGTTATTTCCAATTTAACTAAAAACTGGAAAGTCATCCTATACGCCATGCAATCAGGTGGTCTCCCTACAAAATCCCCAAACGGGAATGACTAGTAGATGATTAAAATATTAAGGGAACATTTCTAATGCGCGCTTCTCCAATGCTACAGATATTGTGCGACGAAACTGCAAACCACAACTTTCTCAAGCAGACAAGAAAAACTTGTACTCGCGTTGGAAACATAAGCCAGGCATCAAATGCCAACTCGAGATCACAAAAAACTAAAAACCATATTATAGTGCAAGTTTCGCAAGGTTGACACCATAATTTGAACATTTTCAGTAGAAGCTTCATAAAGAGTTGTCTTAATTTGTATAGTTTGCACGACTGCAAAATGTCAGTAGTCAATAGAGGAGTGGAAAGATGGATTGGGAATGCCCAGCTTGGTGATACATCGCTTGATGAAAGTGACATGTTGACGAAGAGAGGGAACACCCCCTCCAGTCTCAGGCGGAGATTGGTATTTTCTGTTAATTTCCCGTTTGATAGACACCACAGCATTGCAATCCAGGCAGTCGCATATGCACTTGAGCTTAAGGACACAAGAATCTCATTTCCTTCGTAGCCAATCAACTGTCTGGTTAATGCGAAGTGTGTTGGTGAGGGATTAGTCTACACAAATATCCACGTCATGTAGCGTTCTGAGCTATTCCCGTAGGTGCGCGTATGAAGTTTAAATAACTCTTTAGATCCTAATTCTTTAGATCCTGTAGAATGCGGGGAAAGCTTAAATTTTTAGCGAACATCGCAAAATGTATTAATAATGGAACAAATAAAAATAATTTGGCAGTACCCATTCATGTTTAATTAATCCCCTCTCCCTCCATTGATTTTTATCAGCTGCAGGACAACAAAAGAGTTCTGATATTTGTAAATACTTTTCCCACTTGTTTCATTCAGTTTTTTTCTCTTGCAGATATATTATTTATGTGGTATAGCTTATCCATAGCAAGGCACACTATTCTCGCGCATATTCCTAGTTTAAGTGAACCTTTGGCAAATTACTCTCTAGAGCTCGGTTAACTGTAGTTTATTTTCTTCAGCTCTTTTCGTATTCATTCATTGGGGCACCATAAATTTCTCACGTAATCTAACGATTCTATTCCCTAGTAAATATTGTAGTAAGGTTTATGCCCAGAAATGTTCACTTAAGATTAGGTATGTTGAATAAGAGCGACACAATAATATAACCTATTTTGAGTATACGAGGATCACTGCGAAAATTCTAGCAATGGCGAAACCTTAAAAGTGGCAGCTATATAATTGAGCTCATTGGAGAGTGGGATACTTTTAAGTTATAAACACACTTTACTATGCAACAACGAGGCAGTTGTTTTTAGCAATAATATGGCTAGAATTATATATGACTACGCGCTAAATCCCGCGCATATAACATGCCGTCCCCTAATCGTCGCACGCTCGTTCACTTAGTCGCACTCATTCTCACAGGTATCGTAAATTAACACCTTAGCGAGTGGGCGCATAGCATCAAAGCCTGGCAATACCACATCTGTGCATAATGCACACGTGCCAATAATAAAGTTTATTACCTCGCCATCGACAGGTATAAAAGGGGGAAACTTGGCCCAAAAATTCTTTGAGTTCCGTGCGTGGAGAGAGACAGCCGCAGCAGGTGAGCAAGTGTCGTAGTGACGAGAGAGACAATTGTGCTATCATTAAATATTGGATAGGTATAGTCAGACTGAAAAATTCAATGCCATAGCCAGGATTTGAACCACGGATCTCCCGGACTCTGGTCGGTTGCTCTACCACTGAACTATCATGGCAACATGCTGGCATAGCATTAAATTTCTCAACTGACTCGCATGTTTCCCTGTAACCACAAGGTGATCTCAAATTATTTTGAGATGACTACCGCCAATGGCGACTTACAATGTTGTTAGTACTTTAAGTCCCAGGATTCATAGTATAGTCAACTATTATGGTCAATTGGTATTGATTTAATTGTTTTTTCCACACAAGCCGAGTGCAGGATAGGATTTGGATAGGTAGTCGCTAACTGTTTATTAGTAAGCGTTTGTTGTTAAAGAAGCTTGCTGAAAACTTTGTTGCGTTTATAAATAAGACTAGTTATGATTGTATACTGAGACGAATCCCAGCGCGAGCAGAGTGAGCTTATAATTTCGCTTCTGGTAGGAATGTCACCCTGATATCCGGTATATTGAAGTAATTTTGATGCTTTGAAGTCAATCTTCGGTACTTTTAAATTTGCAATCGTAACAATTTAAGATTTCTGCATTGAATGGAACACCTGATTAATTAGCATAATAAAAGTAAAATACTTTTTTCCCTCTAAAATATGAATATGTACATGAAATTTAAAATACGATTATAATTTTCGGTAGCAGTATGTAACAAAGGTTTTAAAATGTTTAAATAAAAACTAAAAACACTCTTAAGGGGCGGAAATGTAGACATTTTTTTTTGGAATAAACGCAACATTTTCTCGTGATGCTAAGGCACGCAGTACATCAAAGTTAAAGAAGCATGTTACATCTATATGCAAGTGGCTAACGATGTCTAGAAATATTGATATTGTTTCATCCATAGTTTCGAAGAATAGAAAATACATGAAGATATTTTAGATAAGATGTTAATGCTGTGCGTGCGTGTGTGTATGTGTGTGTGTGTGTGTGTGTGCGCGCGTGTAATTTAAGATAGTTAACGAAAGCCATGACTTCGAAAATGGGCCCTTCGTGCCCTCAGCATAGCAATAGTTAAAAATGTTAGGTCATAGCTGTGACGTCATCAAAGACCATTGTTATCTTTGCTCATGCTGCATCGGTAAAAACAATAGACACTGGAAAATGGCGGCGGGCACGAATTTGCGATCGTTTGGTGAGATTTCCCTATATTTGGCACGTGGAATCTGTGAAGTATTAAAGCGTGAAGTGATGCAGATAAACAGGGCAAAAGCATTTTAAAACCATGCATTGAGCATGCTTGTATAGAAACACGTTAAATATACATATGCTATCAGCCATAAAATAACAGAGGTAATAACAACTTTATCTTTTCTGAGAATAAAACATAACGAACTCTAGTTATAGCAAGCTCTAGTTAATTTCGTAATCCATTAGTATCTTGAGTTGCGAAGTTAAAAAAAATGTTATTTTATGCTGTTCTTTTCCTTCTTTTATTTACCACATTCTACCAGTCAACATTGCGGTATTTTTAACCAAGGATGGTGTTACGTCGTTAACTGTACATATCGCAACGGGCTATCTAATGTCATCGTAAGGTATACGAAATGTTTGTCTGTTTGCATTGACTTTTCAACATGTCAAGGAGAAAAGCTTTTTCAAAATATGTTAATAGACAAATCCTCAAATATTGTAGAATCAGAATCAACTAACGGTTTTGTACTTCTAGCTATTCAAATGCCTAAACCATGAGTTTAAATGAATGCGCACTGGTATTTACAAATAGCTAGTTTTAAATTGTTATTTCCTGGATGTCATTTACCTTTTACCTCTTTAAAGTGTTCCTTGTGAGGGAGTTTTTCTCCAGTTTCCTTCAAACTTTGGAAATGCATTGTTTGAAGGTCGGACAAGGGATCTAAACGGCCTTATCTTGATATAGAGCATAGTTTTGGAATTTGAGCGTTAATAATTTAACATATCTACTATTTCAGAAAGTAAAAGATTTTGGATAAATTTTATTCCAAATAACGTTTTAATTTTATAAACACAATTCTGAATTGTAATAATAACACTAGATTAATCTGAAAAATTTTAATGCTTTTAACTTTTCAAATTTCGTGGCATTCAAAAATGACTCAGGTTTCATTTTGTAAAAATGTGATGTGTTCCATTCACATGACTTTCTCTACATCTCTGCAACAAATTATTGTTAAAAAGCTTATGCTTCTATTTACTTCATGCTAACCGAGAACAAATCAGCAGAAATAGTCTTATTACTTGCTTCCTTGCAAGTAGGAGCGAAATAAGGGAGTACCATAGGTTAAAAGCTGGTTGCTATGTGACTGAAGTTCTTTTGTTTGTATGGACAGGAGTTGACAAATTCCTGTATAAGAAAAGTTAAGTTTTTCCAAGCTGAAACCAGAAATAAGGAATATCTCCAAAACGATCATCTCCACGAAAAAAATGTATACCACATAAATTGTGTGTTCTAATGTGCTCTACATTTTTTCTGTGGTAAATTTTTGTCCATATCTTACGGTTTAGCAGTTATGCAAAATTCTGTAAAATTCACCCAGAATAAAATAGTCTTCAGAGGCTATTCCCAGAAAATTCAAAATATTAATTTTATTTTTCAGGTAAATATCTTTAATATACGATATTTTAATTAAAATCGTTAGAGCCATTTTTAAGAAAATGAAAAATTTCGAAAAAAGTTCCATGTAAAGTGGGGGGATTTTTCTCAAAATCTTCGTCTCGTATCCCTGGAGGATACTAAACTTAAATACGAAATTTGGTATTTTACCGACTTTTCGTTTTTGAGTTATCGTGTTCACAGACACACGGATACACACATACACACACGGACCTTTTTCCGAAAATGTTTTTTTTTATACAGAGGACACTAAAACATATATTTCCGGTGAAATCTCGGTTTCAAATTTTTTGGTGGAGTGCAATACCTTCTCTATACACAATGCATAGTACGTGTAGAGAAAGTAAATATGTTTTTTTTTTTATTAATTTAGGCACATGGGACGACGAAAATTAATTTTATGTTATAATTATATTGAAGAAATGTGTAATTGAAAGTTCACCTGAGAGTTTGAGATTGGTAATTGCAATACTGAGTACCCTTAATACGGTGCAACAATTCTCCCAGTCTACATCATATTAAAGCCGGCCTTTATCGTTAAAGTAATTTTGAGAACTACACCTAGGAAGTATCTTTAAGTAAGGATGACAAAGCATGATGAGAAATTCTCCAAATAATATATGAGGCTGAGCGCGCCAGGGTAGCATAGGTTTCGTTCGGCTCTCTGCTGAGGTTCTGGGTGGCGATTTTAAGTCAGTCCAATCTATGCCAGCTGACAGCTTATGTGGAGCAACCTCATGGCACAATGTGGTTCGCAGTCCACGGTAAACACTGTAGGTCCTCATATTCTGCCAACGGGGTTAACCGACACTACCCGCTCATTGCCTCCACCTCGGAAATTGGATACCTCCAGAGATTGTAGACTATATGGGAAGTTTAGTAACTGTATATGAGAATTAAGAAAACATCCATTATTGCTTATAATTTTACTGTCAAAAGTAATCACGTGTATTTTGCACGTAATTGGGAACTTTACTTCCTCAAGTGCACGGATATGTCAAGAGACATTAAATATTATCGAATTGTACTATGATTTAGATGCTAAGCGAGTTTCTACCAAGAGAAAGTTTCCACTGGTATCAATGACTTCTCTTGTTGTTCTATTAGTTTCCAAACATTTTCCTCCGAGGACTTTTCTTTTTCCCTGCCTTGCTATGCTTTGCCTGTAATCACTGAGTGTGCAACTTCAGACAGCTTGATCCAATGGATATTGAAATGCCTGCATTTGCAGTTTGGTTGAAGTCGATTAATAAAAAAAAATGTTTAGAAAGTGCATGTGTTAATTCATCAGTTACGAACGAAATTGCATACACATCCACGGACAAGGCAAATCACATCTTCAGAAAGTACATATTTTCTTCATATTCTGTGAATATAAATAAACATGTCAAGAATTAAATGTAGGCAAGAGGAAACATTAAATCCTCCCAAAGCTGAGTTGATCCCTTTCAGCTAGTTTCTTCACAATTAGCGAAAGAACAGTTGAGATAGGGATATGACGTAATGAGGTCGAGTCTTACACTTGTAAAGTGCACTTGACCAGTTCCAGCGCATGCATTGCCTCTTCTATTTTTCTCTAGCACGTTACGTGAAGGTAATTCTCACCCAAAGCCCGATACCCAGATTTCGCCGGAATACATGTTTTGGGCTACCCTGAGGCCAGAAAGAGCATTTTTAGACAAAGGCGCGCACGCTCAAAAAACTAAAAGTAGGTTACTAACCTTTATATAGATAATTTTTCTAAATTTTCGATGTTCTAAAAACAACTATTTTTATTAAAATGCCATATATTAAAGATATTTACATGACAAATAAAATTATATCCTGAATTTATTAGGAATAGCCCCTGAAGTCCTCTTCATTCTGGATGATTTTTGTATAGTTGGTAAACCGTAAGAGATAGACAAAACCTTACTACACAAAAGCGTGTATATACCTTTAAAACACACAATTTGTCATATTCAGTCTTCTTTCTGGTAGAGGCAACAATTTCATAGATATTCCCTGTTATCTGTTTCAGTTTTAAATTACCTGATTTTTTTCATTAGTGAAGTCTCATCCATTTTTTTTTTTTACTCCTCACGATGCAAAATGAACGACTTTGAATGAAAATCGCATAGCGACAGCTTAAAAAGATTTGACTGTTGCTTTAATCTAGTGTATGTAGTTATTTCCCTTCTATTTATAAGGAATTATGTGGCAAGACCGTTTCTAGTAATGTTTATCTGATTAGCATTATGTAGATAAAAGGATAGTCTTCTGTGTGCAGAACAGATAGAGAAAGTCATATGAATGGAACACATCGGATTTTTCTTCTCTTATTCCTTACTTCAGTTAAATTGCGCACTTGACCGGAAAGTTTATCAAAATAACCAATTCTAATATATTTCTGACATGTTTTAAACACGCTTTATACCATTTTACTTTCTCTACACGTACTTTATATATAGTGTATAGCGATTTCACCGGAAATATGTTTTGAGACCCCCTGAATAGAAAAAAAAAATAATTTTAGAAAAATGTCAGTGTGTATGTGGGCAGGATAGCTCAAAAACGAAACCAAATGGTACCAATACCAAACTTGGTATTTAAGTTTAGTATCTTCCAAGGATGGAAGTTTTTCAAGAAAATGCCAACCTTTACACGAGAAAAAAATTGGAAAATTTATATATTCTCAAAATGGCTCTTAACAATTTCTATTAAAATATTTTGTATTAAAAATATTTACATGCTAAACAAAATGTATATTTTGAATTTTCTGGAATAGCCTCTGAAGAGCTCTTTATTCTGGATGAATTCTGCATAACTGGTAAATGGCAAGAGAGAGAGAGAGAGAGAGAGAGAGAGAGATAGAGAAAGAAAACTTATTTAACAACAAATGTAGAACTCGTTAAAACACTCAACTTGTGTTATGTACATTTTTTTCGCTGAGTTGGCCGTTTTCGAGATATTCCTGTTATTGGTTTCAGTTTTAAAGTACTCATACTTTTCTCATACGGAGATTTTGTCAATTCCTGACCATACAAACGAAGGAATTTCAATCCCATAGCAACTAGATTTTAAAATATTTTGACTGTCGTTTTAGCCTATGGTACTCCCTTATTTCCCTTCATTTACAAGGAAACAAGTAATAAGTCAATTTTTGCTATTTTTTCTCGATTAGGATGAGGTAAATAGGAAAATTAGCTTTTCAACAATAAATTGTTTCAGAGATGTAGAGAAAATCATGTGACTGGAGCACATCAGATTTTTATCAGTGTGGAGTTCTAAAAAATCTAAGCCAGAGTAGCTCGCAACAAAGCTATATTGCGGACGGAATCCCTTTATGTGATTTCTTCAAATTGTGTGTAAAAATTGTGTGTCATGTTTTACTGTCTTAAATGACGAATAGCTTTGTTGTTAGCAAACTAGGGGGAGGGTACTTGAATGTAAAACAGCATTGAAACGATTACATTCGATTTGGCTATGGCTTCTGAATTGGTTCCAAGAAGTTAATTTTGATATCCGAATGACCACCGAGTTACGTTGAATAGCAAATAACATAAATATCGTTAATTCTGCTTTCTGGAGCATAAAATACCTAAATTTTCCATGTGAGATCTTCGCCATGAATCCTTGAGAGATACTGGGTTTAAATTAGTATTCATAGGATTATTAGTTTGAGAGATCCTGTTCCCATGTGCATATTTACCGTGCGCGCGCGCACACACACACACACGAGACTTTTTCTAGGAATCTGATTATAGTTAGTGTTTCACACTTCGTTTTCTTTTATAATTATTCTGTAATTTCTTGTAAAATTAGCGTGTTCTTGATAATCATAAATATATTCTGAATTGGTTTCGCTACACATTTTAATGTAGCTACATAAAGTATGAAGGGCGTTCAAATGTTAAAAAAATACCTCGCTATATGTAATGTGAACTTATGTGATACTTTGAATATCCTTTATATGACTTGTTTAGAAACAATAGAACGGGTATAATATTTCTGTGTAGCTTAAAATACTTAATAGAAAACTCCAACTATTTCGTGGGTGTCTCAAAACAAACTACAATTGCATATTTCGACGAGTTCTACATTTTTCTGCAGTAAGTTTTACTTTTGTAAGAACAGGTGGGTAGAGCAATTCATGTGACTGTAACAGACCAATTTTTCTGTCGCGTATTCAACCAAAAAGAACGCATCTATACGAGACATGCATAGAAAATTAAAAATATACATTTTTGTTTAAATTTTCCGCTTACAGCTCTTCTTTAACTGGATGGTCCTATCGGCGGCATTTCCCTTTGTAGCACATTGCTAATGGGCTATTTGGTTAACTCGTGTTGTGGCTGGGTTTCTATTTGTATTTAATTTTAATCATTAGATTTCACACATACACTCACATTCATACTTCCATACTCTGGGGAGGATAGGGAATAAACTGGGCTAGAAAAAAATCCCAACTCCCCAGGCGGGAATGAACCGGGGGAACCGCGATGTACATTTTATTCCTCGAGTCAGCATGTTTTAATCGATAAAAATTAAAGCGATATTTGAATCAAAAACGTTAGAGCTATGCAGCCTTGAAAGGCAAACAAAAATAAACACACACGAGAGAGAGAGAGAGAGAGAGAGAGAGAGAGAGAGAGAGAGAATAAAATCTTGTTACTCTAGGATATTTGAGGCACTGTGAAATCTATGAAGGCATGCCTTTTTAAGTGGAATGCAGTACTTTATCCATCATCGGTAAGCAGTAATGAAAGTAAAAGAATGAAGAAATGGTTTTCTGCATCACTGTTAAATACTCGAACGTAATTGAGTATTTAAATGCTTGTAGGGGACTTGGATTCGTAACCTATCCGTCATCAGCAGTGATCTAGTTGTTAACTTAATGAATTGCTTTAATGGTTACCATGCTGACTTCATATGTCCAAGGACGCGGGTTCAAACCCGGCGGAGGACGATGGATTTTTTCGGGTGTAAAAATCCTTAGCATGGCTTCCTTCGGAAGGGAAGTAAAGCTGTGGATCCCGTGTCGTAGATTTATGGCATGCCTGATAGGCAAAATTAAGCGGTCTTTCACGCCCAATTTAGAATGGGACGCTGAGAACCACAGTAGTTAAAGAGCGTCCATAAATAACACGCCATTTATTTCATTTTTTTAATATTACACCTGCGTGTTTCTACTGCTGGTTAAGAAGCTAGAGCACATCCATTATTATGTAGCAAACATTCTTCACGCTCACTTGCCGTGTAATTCCTAACAATCTACAAGTGTGAAACACTTTTTTTTGGTATCACAAGAACTAACTGCGCATTTAAACAGTCACGTGGAGCTTGACTGAGGACCAGACCGGTTCCGTAGATTTATCGAGACTCGAATGTTCGATTCGGAGAAAATATAAGGGAAGGTGATCCAGATTTACTACAAACTATAAATCTTCAACCGATTGCTTGACTGGAGCACTGAACGTCTTTTTGAGAACTATTTGTTGTTTTATAAGGACTTCAGCTCAAGCACTCAAGATCTCGTTTTCTCACGACCTGCACGAATTCCGAAGCGAGGAGTTTTAATGAATAAATCATGGCTTCCAGAGTTTTTCTTTGCCATTTAGACGAATATTAAAGCTGCATACAGAACATTCTCCAGATCGTTTTCTGGAACCAGAAACATAAAAAGTTTCACTTTTCTTCTCGAGGAAAATAATTACTTTTTAGCTTAAGTTTACACAAGAAGAATAATTTAACTTAAAAATCCCCATCACATTGAAGCTGGCGTGAAATATATTTTACGTTGTCTTCTGTTGTTCCCAATAATAAATAATGGTGTGCAAATATATGAATTTTCTCCAGAAATCTGGATTTGATTTTGGCGCTTCATAAAGGTCGAAAGAAGGTGAAATAACACTTATTCCCAAAAAATCTGATGTGTTCCATTCACATGACTTTCTCTATATCTCTGCAATAAATTATTTTTAAAAAGCTTATGCTTCTATTTACTTCCTGCTAAACGAGAAAAAATTAGCAGAAATAGTTTTTATTTCTTGCTTCCTTGTAAGTAGAAGCGAAATAAGAGAGTACCATAGGTTAAAGTGATAGTCAAAAGCTGGTGACTATGTGACTGAAGTTCCTTTGTATGGGCACGAGTTCACAAAGTCCAGTATGAGAAAAATATGTTTTTATTGCTTAAACCAAAAACAAGGAATATCTCAAAAACAATCAACTCCACGAAAAAAATGCATACAGCATAAATTGTGCGTTTTAATGTGCTCTACATTTTTTGTGTGGTAAGTTTTTGTCTCTCTCTTACGGTTTAGTACTTATGCAAAATTCGGTAAATTCACTCAGAATAAAATAGTCTTCAGAGGCTGTTCCCAGAAAATTCAAAATTTGCATTTTATTTGTCAAATAAGTATCTTTAATATACGATATTTTAATCAAAATCGTTAGAGCCATTTTTTAGAAAATAAAACATTTCGAAAAAAATTCCATGTAAAGGGTAGTTTGGAGTGGGGGGATTTTTCTCAAACTCTTCGTGTCGCATCCCCGGAAGATACTAAACTTAAATACCAAGTTTTGTATTTTACCGACTTTTTTGAGTTATCGTGTTCACACGCACACACACACACACACACACACACACGCTCACACACACACACACACACACACGCTCACACACACACACACACACACACACACACACGCACACACACACGGGCCTTTTTCCGAAAATACTTCTTTTGTATACAGGGGACCCTAAAACATATATTTCCGGTGAAATCTCGGTATCGAATTTTTTGGTGGAGTGCAGTACATAGTGCGTATAGAGAAAGTAAAAAATAATAAAACAATTTAAGAGAATTTACAATTGATGTTAGAACCAACGTTTTATTAACTGCAGCTTGAAACATGTTTATGATTAAGGGCATTAACATTTATTTCCAGATGTTTTATGCAAAAGTGACAAGTCATATTATCTATCAAGAAATGCTGTGTAAGAAAGAAAGAGTGTAAAGTAGAACTTAATAGAAAAATAAAATATGTATAGTGATTGCTCCACTATACATATTTTATTTTTCTATTATGTTCTACTTTACACTCTTTCTTTCTCCACTGATTGCTCCACTGAAATTTGAGAGAATACACAGAAATTAACTTTTTAGCACTTAGCAAAAAATAACTAAACCTTAAGATTTACACTCTTTGCAGTTTGACTTATTTGACATTTAAATACCCTTCAATTTGATCTAAATAAATTATAAATTAAGAGGGAATCTGTAACTCTGATTTTCAGGCAAAATTTTCTTTCAACCCCCTCCCCCCTGCAAATATTCTTATGCCGGAATTTTATCCTCTTGGAGAGTTTCCACTCATTCTTGAAAAGCCGAAAAATAAAAAAAAAGTTTAAGAAGGCTGTTTCAAACTAAAAATAGTTCCGTAGTATTTATATCTTGTTTATAAACGGAAGGCCAGTCTGGATACTATAATGAATAGTAGAAACTCTCCTTGGCTTTGAAGAGAGGAGCTGTTAAACCCATCTTTTTATTTATAAATCAGATTTTTCAGCGTTTCTAATTTGGGGGGGGGGGGTACACTCTTTGCAAAATATTTTACTGTTTAAAAATTGGCAACTAAAGTTTACAATATAGTGAACTTCATTTCTTACACGTGCATATTAAACAGTGACATTTTGGTTACATTTATTGAAAATTGTGGAATTCAACATTTTATAAATTTCAAAAATTTTAAAATCATTTTATCAAAGAATAAGTGTTCAAGTGCACACTAAATTATTACCTGAAAATGTGTAAGATACATGTATTTGACATACAAATTTAGGCTTTTTATCAGCTATGGCCGAGAGAAATGAGCAAGACAAGGAATGATTCTGAAGAGAGGCTCTATGATGGAAACTACATATCCTAGTTTAGATTTTCTTTTCTTTGTCCTATTAACAAACGAATTGGTTGCCCTTCCTTGTTCGTTTTATGTTGAATGCTTTCCGCATGATTTACGAGATTGTACTCGCTGCATTTATCGACAAGTTTACTAGCTCTGCAGAACGCTTTATGACGGCTATTGCGAAGAAAGACATTCTGAGATACACGTCCTGTGTGCCCCACCTTTTGTTCATAGAACTCCAATTTTTTGTTTAAATTGAACACAAAACTGCATTATTAACCGGATTTGAACAATTTTGCATAAGCACCTTGTTAAGAACAAGAGTAAAAGTACAGGGATGCTATCACAAATTTCCTCCTAAAACGGAGACGAGAGTTGAAAATGTTCTGGGGTGGCAATTTAAAGGATTTTTTTAGACGGAATAGACTTTATTTTCTCATTATTTCCTAAATAAAAACACTGTTCTCTAAATTTCTTTTAGAGGTAAAAATATAGAAAGAATCTATCTGGGAGAGAATGACAAATCTTACGATGGGGGTTTTTCGTCACGAGTGTAACTGTTTTATAGATTTTAAACTAAATTATAAGGCAAAACGTGTGCGAAGGTGGTGGCCAAAGTTAAGTAGTTTTGAGACTTTAAGCATGAGTGGAGTTCAGATTTTGTCCTTTTTGTTGAAAGTGAGGAAGAATTAGCTAGCATTTGTATAAAGTACATGTAAATCCAGACTGTTAATGTAACAGTAAAACCAAAATCATGGTTAAAATAAAAGTCGAGGAAAAGGTCAAAGTCCAAGACTATTGAGCGAGATGATTCAGGCGGTAGCGTCTGTGGCTCGCGTTCGAAAGGTTCAAAGTATGTTTACGGGCGCGTCTGAGAAGGAATTTTCTCCCGGTTTCCGTCAATTGCCAGTTAAAGAGTAGTACTCAAAATTCCATCTACAGAGCAAGATAAATAGAAATGAAAGAGTCGATGGTGCGGATAGGAGACTTCGGAACTAGGTCTTCTGCCTAATATCAAAATAATAATGTGTACACTACAAAAAGAGTCAGCAGTTCCACGATCCCAAAGTCCACATTCCACAAATAAAATTATAATAAAACAGGTGCTTATAGGAAAGCGACTAAACAACTAAGACCAACTGACATTGACTTATAAGAGACCATTGTCACATTAATGTCGCATATTGAGCTGCGATTTTGTACAGTGAAAATACACCGAAAACAAAAATATTCGTTTCTCTGATTTCTCTCCCATAAGGTCTCTCTCTCTAAGTTGGAAAAAATTAAAAGGTTTTAAAGCAACGGCTAACTTAAGGTCTGTCTTCCGCACAACAATCAGCTTCCTCGTATACCAGGCGCTAATAATGAACTTTCCCTGCATCGAGGCTACAAGTTATTGGCGCAAGACCGCATTAAACATAACAAGCAAGAGTTCATTTAGCCGGCCATAGATAGTTTTTCTCATTGATGGGCGATTCAGAGAAAGAAACTGAGTAGATAAGATATTACTCATGTTTCTAGGCTCTTTCGTTGAATATTTTAAACACCGATATATGCCAGGAATTAAGTATTGTTAGTGAATCATTTTAATTTGCAAATAATTGTTTTCTTGTCAAACTTGGGCCTGTAGGAGCAGGATCTGCAGTGACAATGTGGCAGTGGTCTCTTGTC
This sequence comes from Hymenopus coronatus, assembly GCA_030762935.1. Taxonomy (NCBI): domain Eukaryota; kingdom Metazoa; phylum Arthropoda; class Insecta; order Mantodea; family Hymenopodidae; genus Hymenopus; species Hymenopus coronatus. The sequence goes on from CM060895.1 coordinate 48,501,887, forward strand.
ATCATTGTCGTGTCTTCAGAACATTTTGGTGTACACGAAAAGTTAGTACATCTCAGAACAGAGATGTGACGAGAGAATAAGAAAGCAAAACAAGCGCAAATGACGAAAGAATATCCATGATTATATTCATGGCTAACATGAAAGGATTAATGATGCAAGCTAGCAGACCTGATGCTGATGCGAATCATCTTATCTGTTATTTATTAATTTAAATAGAAATCTTAACTGTTCCGTAAAAATAGAACCGCTGCAACAATTTGGGGGGGGGGCTAACACCGGACTTCGTTGTTTACCGACTTAATAATGAGATGAATCTTGCACCATTGTGAAACGCATTTGAAACAAAACATTGTGTGTGTAACACTAGGATGGAAAGGATTCGAGGCATTGCATTAGTGCGGAATAATATTATGATAACGCTCCAGAAATAGCAATTGCATAGAGAAGCCCACAGAAAATTTAATATAAACGCTCTCACCCGTGCTAATTGAGATGTCCGGCTTCGCCGTTTCCCTAGCGCAAATTCAATTGTGCATTATTTAGCATTTTCAGCCTCCCTGTTTTTTCATTATGTAATGCCAATTACAAGAGCATTCATTACACAGCATCTACCATTTTCTCGTGTTTTGGGCTAAGTACCGAATCTTGCAGCTGTTATAAACGCTATTTCAGGAAACTGTATTTCATATTCTGTATAAGAACTGCAATTTAGCTGTTGGCATTTCACATCCTGACACTTTATTTAAATTTAAAATTCGGTTTATATTATTACTCTTATTGTTTCTTATTACTGTACATGTAAAACGAACTTTTTACAGTTACAGAAAGTCAAAAGCGGGTTTGCGAAGGTCTGTTTTCGTTTTCTTAAATTTTATTTAGACAGACACTTCGTTTTATGCAAGGCCACAACCGCCTTATATGCGTATCGGCCGAGAGTTGGTACTCAGCCACTCGCAGAAGGGACGCAAGATGTGTCAGGGGTATGTTTATCAGCTGTGAGTCGTCTAGTTGCTTATCTTCGTATTGTGAAGGATTTTGACAATAGGTGTGCTGTGTGATTTCCGTAGAATTGTTATTCTCTTATTAGTCTATAGAAATGCTGCCAACAAATTCACACACGGTGTATTTTTAAGTACGATACATACGTGAAAGCCGAATCATGAATTAGGTTTGTGTGCGCGCGCGTATATTCTGTCATGTAGTTCGTATCCAAATTTCACCGGAGATACCTACACATGTTGCGATCCATCGAAGATGCGTACGCCTACTCAGAAAACAGTTTTAAAAAAGAGTTCAGCATAAAAAAGTTTTATAAGTAGCAAGCTTCATGTTTGGATTTACATCAAGTATACTAAGCGAAGATTTTCAAGAAAATTCTTCCATCACAAAATACGGATAAAAATATATTATTTTTACTGTATTTAATTTTATGTGCGTCTTGTAAAATCTTCATTCTAATTGAATTTTATGAAATCGCAAGGAATAGACGACAGAGCGTTGCTACAGTCTTGTTACACATAAATGACAATTTTTACTCACTCTTACGAAAACTTGCATAGTGACAATGGGAAGAGTTGATTCAAGGAGTTGAGAAAATTGTTGGAAGAGATTGCTAACGGGAAATTTATCGAAAACAATAGTGTTAGTATTACTGTGATAAAATGCGGAAGGCAGAGAAGGCAAGCTATCCAGGCTAATTTTGAGGACGAAATCTGTATTTCGTACAAAATAATTAAACTGTGGGAGGGAGAAATATGTGTGAGATGATTTTGAAGATAAATTTATACATGGATGCGAACAGTGCTATTTGTAAAAGGAGTACGAAAAATAAGTGCAAATAAGTTGGATTATATAATATGAGAACTTGATTGCATGTTTCATTGCGTGGGGAGTGAAAAGTGGTTAAAGATGGAGGGATAGTAAATGGCATGCAATTGAAATAATCTGTAGGGTAGTATAGTGACATTAAAATGCTAGCAAATTTCAAGAAAGATAAATTAACAAGATATTTTTGAAGAATAAGGGCTGTGCGAATAAGGGGCTAAATAAATGTACAAAATGACACAATTTGCAATGTGGATATTTATTTTAGTGGCTATTCCATAAATACAACCAGGTGTTAAGCTATAGGAAAGCAACGTTTTTATAATGCCAGATTTCTAAATTTATTACATATAGATAAATGTAATGCATAGTGATGTACGTAAAATAACTAAATTCACCCATTCATATACACTTTGAATAATGTTAAATTGATAGCAAAGTTATCTTTTTATGTGACTGTCCTCCGCTGTCTAGTGGTAATATGCTAACCTGTAGTTTCCAAGGTCGCGGGTTCAGACCCGGCGGAGGGCTATGGATTTTTTTTCGGCATAAAAATTCTTAGCTTCTTTCGGAAGGGGAGCCAAGCCAAGCTGTTGGTCCCGTATCGCAGACACTCTGCACGCAAAAGAACCTCAAGCCAGATTAAAGAAGCCTCTAAGCAAAATTAAATGATTTTTCACGCCCAGTTTAGAATGGGGCGCTAAGAACCACAGCAGTTGAAGTGTGTGTACGTGTGAGTCTGTGTGTCTGGACAGCATAGCTCAAAAATTCAACGAAAAGATCGTCGAATAGCAAATTTGGTATTTAAGTTTAGTATCTTGGAAGGATGCGACACGAAGATTTTAAAGAAAATCTCCCCACCCCCAACTACCCTTTACATGGAACTTTTTTTGAACATTTTGATTTTCTCAAAAATGGCTCTAACGATTTTTTATTAAAATATCGTATATTGAAGACATTTACTTGACAAAATGTATATCTTGAATTTTCTGGGAATAGCCTCTAAAGACTACTTTATTCTGGATGAATTTTACGGAATTCTGTATAACTGCTAAACTGTAAGAGATGGACAAAAACTTACACAAACAATGTAGAGCACGTTAAAACACACTATTTATGTTTTATTGGAGTTGATCGTTTTTTAATATTCCTTGTTATTGGTTTCAGCTTTAAAAACATACTTTTCTCATACAGGAATTTGGCAACTGCTGTCCATACAAACAAAGGAACTTCAGTCACATAGTACCCAGCTTTTGAGTATCACGTTAACCTATGGTACTCCTTTATTTCGCTTCTAATTACAAGGAAGTAATAAGACTATTTCTGCTAATTTGTTCTCGATTAGCATGAAGAAGTAAATCTTTTTAACAATATTTTATTGCAGAGATGTAGAGAAAGTCATGGAATGGAACACATCGGATTTTCTTTATATGGAATACCGTAGGAATATAACGAACATTGTTATGAGTAGAGAAACTTGTGTGGTTTACGCATCAGCTTTTTTAAATCACAAAGTGAAATGCACCCAGGACCAGGCGTAACATAAGATATCAACATTTACGTTGATCAGGGTTTGATTGCTTTAAAATTGATTATACAGACTATGCATTAAGCGGGAATTTTTAGCGTATGTTAAGTTGTTATACGAAAAGAGAAACTTATTACATATTGCTTGATAGAGCTAAGTTGCAAGCTGTTTGCTGAACTTTTTTTCCCATTTACGAATATGAAATGGAGTGGCACCGCATAGTAATTCTCAAGCTTTCTTCCTTCAGTTTTCAAACGTGATACCTCTGTCGCTATACAGTTGGTGATTTAATAGTTTTGTTAGATGAAACATTGGAAGAGCTCAGACAACAGGCAACCTGTTGCTGCGCAACCAAACGCCCACATTCAATGTGTACAAGCGCACTTAAGGAGGTATCCTTGACTGCGACTGGGCAGTGAGGTCGTCGTTAGCTTGAACGTGATAAACACAAGTTTCAAAGAACCTCCTGTCCTGTAGCTTTTGCTTTGTGTTCGTAATATTTTTACATTTTAGTCAAGAGCTTAAAACAGAAACAAAGCAGAGTATGTCAGTGAGAACAGCTTTATACATGGTGCTTCTGTTGGCAAGGGGTTTTGAAGAGGGCCAGCTCGTGACCGATTCGAACCCGAGTGACACCAAATCCTTGAACTTCAATACATCCAGAACACACAAATTGAAACATATGAAGCTTTCAGACAAAGAATCAAACATTAGTCATTAGAATTAGTCATTTTTACTTTGATTAGTAGATAAATAACATACCTACAGTATTCCACCTAAAATTTCGATATCGAAATGTCACCAGAAAACTTGAAGCCCTCCGAGAGGGGAGAAAAAAAATCCGTGTGTGAATAACCTAACTCAGAACAAAAAGTGGGACAACTACCAAACTTTCTGTGTTGGTTCCGCATGTTAAGGTTGCGACACGAAGATTTTCAAGAAAACACCCCGCCCCAATCTACTCTTTATGTGAGAAAAATTTGAACATTTTTAGTTTCTCAAAAATGACAAATCTATTTTGATTGTAATGCTACACATGTAAGCTAGTTATAAGCTAAATAAAACGTTATCGTGAATTTCTGTAAATAGCCTTTGAAGTCCTCTTCTTCCGGAGTTTTGTATGACTCGGGGTTTCTCAAACGTGCAAACCAAGGTGCAGAGGCTTGGCTTGGATATTTCGCAGAACTAGGGAGGAAACGCGAGAAAAGGGGCGACAGGCGGAGCGAGCACACAGGCGAGAGAGAGAGAGAGAGAGGGGGGGGGGGAGAACTGTAGGATTGTGGTATGTGTACTATAGTCAAGATATAAAAGTTGCCTTTTGCATCTTGCGTTGTGCATTGCACTGGCGTATGGATCCGATATGCTTAACTTGTAAGAGAGACAAAAGCAATACTCGAACTTCTATCGGTTTTTTAGTGCTTTTTCGCAATTTCATGGAAAGAGTGCGGAAATTTAAAGCCAACATATGGCGGTCCGCCTTTAAACATGTAACTATTGATTGGTCTGCTTTATTGTCCTTGTTGCCTAAAACGAGAGTGTTATAGAACTGCTTCAACAAAGTTTTATCTCGATTAGCATGAATTACCTACACAGAAAGATAAACTTTTGTAAAAATAGTTTGTAGAAGCATTATAAATATACGATTGTGGATAGTAAAAGCTATGCGAATGTAGCGCATCAGATTTTATTAGATTCGTAACATAATTTTCTTGGGAATCCAAACATAGAAATCTCGTAAATGTTTACCAGAAACGGTAAATTCTGGCAGCATTACGCCCCTAAATACATTGTTGTTATTATTATTATTATTATTATTATTATTATTATTATTATACCTTTAACTGCAATGCTCATATCAGCGGCCGTTTTCCTTTGGAATATTCTCCCTATTGGCAATAGTGTTAACTCGTGTAATTGTCATTGGATTTTATTTCTTTTGGTTTTTTACGTTATGTCGCTATACATTCACACTCTCCTTGATACTTCCAGACTCTAGGAAGCTAGGGAGAAATCCTGTTTAAGAAAATTCCCACTCCTGGCCGGGAACTAAATCCGGACCCTTCGCTCAGAGGCAGCTGTTCTACCGACTGATCTACGGGTCAGCAACTGCACTTTTGTTGACTGCATAGGGCAGGACTTTTCTGGAAAAGTTTTAAGTGGTCATTCTTTCATATTTTTTTTTTTCGGTGCTAAGAACACTGGTTTGCAAATTGCGCACCTAGATTCTCTACGGTAAAGAACGCTCATAAAATCCAGTACTGTAAATCCAGTACTCTTCCTTCACAGCTAATCTGATATGAGCATTTTGTTTTTAGAATTGTCGAGATTACATGCACACAGCTGTGTGTTTCTGACATGGAAATGAGACACTTGGAAAAGAGTGAAGCACCAGTTTGCTCTTAAGAAGTTGACGCTATTCCAGGCAGGGATGAATGAATAATGTGAAAAGTTTCGAGCTGCTTGTATTCTTGAAGGATGCATAAAGATGTCATTAATTCAAGAGCTTCTCAAAGGTTCAAGGTCGTCTTATCATCTGACTCATGCTTTATATTAGCAGTCAGTTATGTTGTACCTAATTATCCTTAAAACTGTTGTTCTTCCAATGCACTACTAGTTAAACACGTTTTACTGCAAATGACTGAACGTTAGTCATCAGTTTGTCGAACCTCGTCGTTGCTGGTCGCGCTCGAGTAACTCTGTGTGTTGGTGACGAGTGAAACTCGATCAAGAACGAGATTATCCCGCAGTCCACGCTTCGAGGTAGTACAAATACTCCAAAGCATAGAGGATCAATTTCGCAGGTAGGTGTCTCATTTGCTTAATTTGTACTTAACCGCAAGGAAATACTTTCGAGAACGATGGCATCAGAAAGTTAGTCGTTCTTAAGAAACGCTGCAAATTTAACTGACTTTAAGGCTTTATGTTTTAAAGAAATGCATATATCCCAGATTGTTTAATAGAATTAATAGTTTTGGATTAATTGTTTTTTCATACAAGCCGTGTGTAGGAGTTGGATAGGTAGAGTCAGACTGAAAAATTCAATGCCATAGCCGGGATTTGAACCATACCCGGTCTCTAGCCGATCGCTCTGCCTTTGAACTACCATGACAACATGCCGGCATAACATTAAATTTCTCAACTGACTCGCATGTTTTTCGGTAAACCACAAGGTGTTCTCAAATTATTTTGAGATGGACAACCCCGATGTTGTAAGTACTTAAATCCCAGGATTCATAGTATAGCCAACTATTATGGTCAATTGGTATTGGATTAATTGCTTTTTCACACAAGCCTTGTGTAAGACAGGAGTTGGATAGGTAGTCAGACTGAAAATTAATAGTTTACAATTAATTTTAACCAACCAAAAATTATTTTCAAAAAACGAATATTGGTTCTTGCGTAAAATATTACACGTGATGGGAATCTGAGCTTTGTAAACTGTTCAATAATGCATAACATAACAAGAATGCTGTTTGTTTTAATTTAGTGAGGGGGTAAGTACTATTTTAAGGCGGTCAATCATATTGGATAATGGATGAAACATGCTCAAATGAGAGCCGGGATCCATTGAACTTTAAGTTACTCGAAATTAGCTTCAGTATAAGGGAGAACCTGGGTCACGGGGGGGGGGGGGACCTCTGGATAACTCTAAGCGAGATTCGAGCTCGGGGCCTCTTGAATCAGAAAGCCAGTACCTAACCAACTGAGCTCGCCATACCGTCTACTTAAATACTGATTTTAGTATTTATCGGACTTTCTGTTTTTGAGCTATGTTCACGGAAACACATTCTCTACACTTACTATTGTCATAGTGTATAGAGAAGGTGTTGCACTCCACCCAAAGCTCGCTATCGATATTTCACCGGAAATACACGTTTTAGTGTCCCCTGTTTAAAAAAACCTTTTTAGAAAAAGTTCCGTGTGTGTGACGATAATGGAAAGCGAAAAGATGGTAACACCAAACTTGTATTTGAGTTTTGTATCTTCCAAGGATGCGACACGAAGATTTTGATAAAAATCCTCCCACCCCAAACTACCCTTTATATGGGGGGAAAAATCGAAAATTTTGATTTTCTCAAAAATGGCTATAACTATTTTGATTAAAATTCCGTATGTTAAAGATATTTACGTGACATAAACTGTATATATCTTGAGTTTTCTGGGAATAACCTCTAAGACCCCTTTATTTAGGATGAATTTTACATAACCAATAAACCGTAAAACATAGACAAACTTGAAAAAAAAAAAAAAATAGATCTCGTTTAAATGCAAAATTCATGTCATAAGCATTTTGCCCGCAGAGTTGACCATTTTTGAGATATTCCTTGTTATTGATTTCTGTTTTAAAATACTTGAAAAATTTCTTATACGGAAATTTGTCAACTTCTGGTCATGCAAAGAAACGGATTTCAATTACATGGCAACCGCTTTTAAAACATTTTGCACAGTACTGTACGCGAATATTGTGCGTGTCACATCTCTGTTGGGCAACCGCAAGCGTTGACTCATCGATTGATGAAATTACCATACACGCAATTACTGCAGAGGTTAAAATCCAAATATAACAAAGGGAAAGTGAGGAATATATTTGTAGCCGAATAACGTATCGTATCTCAACTGTAACTGTGTACAGACAATGTAAAATGTTAATCCTTTCTTTTTGTTCTTCGGTGTTTTGATATACAGTGTTTTTGTCTGTAATCGCAGAGGTAGTTTAGGTTGTTAAGAGTTCTCTTTCGCCGTACGTACGTTTCTGTTTTATCTCAGGAATAAACTCATTCGAGAATAGTAAAATCAGGTAAGAAAGCATGTGCTAAGTTTTGTGTCCTGAATCGACGCATTGTAATCCAGACAAAGAGCAGCTTAACATTGATTTGTGTGCACTAAAAATGGCAACAATTTTGTTAGATTTTGCTTGAGATATCTCTTCACCGTTAAAGGATCTTCGCGATCTGAAGGATGTTTGCGAATGCAAACTAATATACTAATCAGTTGAAATAGAATTGAATTCTCTTTATGCATAAAACCTTTCATAAACCTTTAGTAATCATTAAATTTTATCATGATTAAATATTATGGATGCCACATTATAACTTAATTTCGCTTTGATTCAAACGAGGGATTAGGATGGTTTGAACTTTTTATAGCATTCGTATTCAGGTAGCACTGTACTTAAAACTTCGCTTACATGTATAGCCATTCTATGCATTTTCAAATGGGACACACTCATTAATAAGTGCCAGTTTTTACTTTCTGTAGCCCCGCATGTTCAATGTACATAGTGGTAGAGAAGTATTGTATTCCATCCAAAATTCGATGTCAAGATTTCACTGGAAATACATGTTTTAGGACCCCCTGCATCCAAAAAAGCATTTTCAGAAACAGGTCCGTGTGTGTGTGTGTGTGTGTGTGTGTGTGTGTGTGTGCGTTTGTCTGGACAGCATAGCTCAAAAAGACTGTTAAATACCAAACCTGGTACTAAAGTTTGGTATCTTTCAGGATGCGACACGAAGATCAAGAAAATCCCACCACCCCTAACTACCCTTTAACACAAAATGTTTTTCTTAAAAATGGCTCTAACGTTTTTGATTAAAATACCATATATTAAAGCCATTTCTATCACAAATTAAATGTATATCTTGAAGTTTCTGGGAATAGCTTCTAAAGACCTGTTTATTATGGATGAAGTTTATTTAATTTGGCATAACGAGTAAACCGTAAGAGACAGACAAAAACATACTATACAAAAAATGCAGATCTTGTTAAAATACACAAGTTATGTCATATATATTTTTCGTGGAGCTTACCGCTTCCGAGGTATTCATTGTTATTAGTTTCAGTTGTGAAGAACTTATAAATTTTCTCAGACGGAAGTGTCAGTTTTTCTTTTGCTCTACTCCTGGCCAAGCAAAGAAGCGATTTGCACCGACAGTCGCATAACGACAGCTTTTAAAACATTTGACTATCACTTTAGCCTAGTGCATTCTCTTAGTTCCATTCTACTTATAAGGAACTAAGTAATAAACTTCTGCTAATGTTTATATCGATTAGCATGGTGTTGAAAAAAGAATTATCATGTGTAAGAAGTTTGTAGAGTAACTAGAGAAAGTCATGTGTGTGTAACACCAGATTTTTATATTTTAGGATTGGCATCATATAGTGGTGTTTGGTCAGCATCTCAAATCATCTTATATTTACACAAGACGGCCCTACGCACACTATTTAAAAACCATGTAAAAGCGAATGTAATATTCATTTGCATTTTCTTTTTAACAAATCAAATTTGGGAACTAAAATGTTTATACGTCATATGTTTATTATGTGATATATTCCTAACCAAACACCACAGAAGTACGGGTTGAGGACTGGATAAATTATAAAGAATTAAAATCATTACATACTTTTATAATAACGCCATGCTAACAAAGTCAAGCCAACACCTCATGTTCAGGAGCAGTGCTCCTTTAATTAGTGTAATTTAACTGCCGTGCGTCCTGAGGTGTTTGAAAATGTGTTTTGATTTTCTCAAACATATAATTATTTTATTTTCCAGTATAGGTATTTTAGGTATAATTTTACAGATAAAGCTACATTTGCACTATTAGCGCAGTAACTATGAAACTTGTTCTAACATTACAATGTTTTAATGCATGACATCTATATTAAAGAGTTAATGCATACATGACTTTAAATATACAGTAATACAACCGAATGCCATACTGTTTTGTTTTCTGGAAATGTTGCCAATTAAAACTTATAGACCTGAATACTAAAGTGCGACGTGTAATGATACAAACGTGGTCCTTTAATTCATATTTTTAAATTGTGAGATAACCTGTTTGTAACTTTAAACGTTCGAAAATTATATTTCTTCCTGTGTGAAAAACAACTGAAGTAGGTATAATGTAAACGTAAGTTAGTTTTTTATTTTTTCTCACTTTTCATTTTAAAAATACGTATACTTCTAACTAGTATTAAAGTTCATTAAAATGTGCAGTTTCGCACAGTTTCTTTGGGCAGACACTAACTTTTCTCAATATATATATATATATGTATGTATAAAAAAAAAGAGGTGTATCACCATCCACTTCCAGAAACTTGGAAACCACGATTAATATAACACGTGGCATATCAGAACTACAAAATGTATGTGTGTATATATATATAAATAAATATATATATATAATAAATAAATAAAAGTTTATCGACTTTGGCCTTAAGCCCAAAATCAAAATGATAGCATACGTTTGGGCCTGTTTGTAATGCTTGCCTGACATTTACCTCTAAGTCAGTGCTTTGATTCACTGATGCAATATGAAAAGGAATCACCATAGCATAGTGGCTCGGTTGGTTAGCCGCTGGCGTTCTGTTCTTAAGATCGCGGGTTCAAACCAGCCCAGACCGATGGTTTTTAAGCGTGCTTATAAGCGACAGCCCCAAGACATTTACTGGTATGTAAAAACACTCCTGTGGAACGAAAATTCTAGCATGCTAGCGGCGGTGATTTTCTTTCAACTGACAGCGTCCTTTACAAATATTTATTTTTACCTTGACACATCTACAGCAACTAAGGGTATCTACGTATTTACTTCTGTTTTAGCAGATTACGAGAAACATTTATGAGAGCACTCAAATGAAACCTGGCTAGACGCTAAATATCATTAACGTTTATATCGAGTATAAATCATTCTCTGTAACCGTAAACGTTAATTTTCTCCCCTTGAAGATGAAAGTTGACTCTTACAGAAGTTAGCTTGCTAATGAATTCACAATCTTAGCCGATCGCAACGTCTTCTTCCGGTTCAAGTCAACGCATTTTGTAAAATGTTATAAAATGCCTTTGGATGTTTCCCTTAGGATAATTCGCGTACTTTATGATAATTTGGGGTTTGTTTTTAGAGTGATATGAAAAACTCATTGCAGGATATCGGATAAGGGTCGGAAAGTTACGGGGGCATTTACAATCACAATTTTAACTTACACATATGTTTTCATTCACATCGACAAATGCAAGTGTAAGCAGCAGCCAATCCCAAGATGGCGTGAAACAGCTGAGCTTTTATGGCAGTCTGCGAAGCGACCACCGGCAAAAGAAGTTATCTACGTTTATCAAAATGAACAAGGGTGAAGGACCTAGGTTAGCTTACCTGGTTAAAGGACGTTAAACTTAAAAATTACCCACAATGGCAGTTTAGATTGCTGCGATTTTTATAAATATCTCAGTGATTCTTGCGTTCTTGTAAAAATCGGTCAGCAAGTCTCCACACGGCTACGGAAAATGTGAGGTTGGCAGAAGGATCACGTCATGAGAATCGCTCTCTGAATCGCTGGTTCCTTATGTACATAGATATAAACGTGAGAGAGTTTGGACCGTGCAAGCTTCCAAGTTTAATTCAATTAATGTTTACATGATTAATTGTGAAAGGGGTCCATTATATATGTATTATAACTTTCATTATCTATCTATCTATCTATCTATCTATCTATCTATCTATCTATCTATCTATCTATATCTATATATATATATTTTTTTTTATTTTTTAAGTACGTTATTCTTACGATTAATCTTGATTATGAATTGAAAACTTGAATTTCTAAAAGGATAAGTAACGTTTTGGCTGTCGTAAGTCGAGGGAGATTCATATTGAAGTTGGTTAACGACACTTTTATACGTCTAGCCCGTTTTGACTGACTCTCATTGAAGATAGTTTTTCAGAATTATCTAGGGCAACGAAGGAGCTATTCTAGACACAGGGAATCGTTATCACTAGATCCACACATAGGAGGATCAAAAGAACCTGAACACTTTGTGTCAGCCTTCCCCCATACATAGGGTCAATCGATACTGCAGCAAACCGGCATAAAAATTGGATTTTTCGTTACAGTGATCTTGTGTTACACTATTTTTCCTCCCTATGGGTGCAACCTTGTAGAAGAGATGAAATCCTTTGAAAGTAATTTTAACGATAAATCATTAGCAGTTGCATTCACGTATTCTTTTGGTGATAGCTTAGAAAGCAGACAAAAGTCTGTAGCAAAAATGATTACATACATCTGATACCCATTTTAATTCCAGAAGGTATATTTTGTAATATGTTGCACGGTTTAGCTTAACTAGTGGCCTTAGTGTTGTAATCGTATGTGCTATTTGCTCCTTCGTCAGGCGTCTTCGTATATTAGATGTTTCAAAGGTATGTAATTAGGTTTAGGGATATGTTTACCACCTAACAACCGTAATTTGTCGCTAAAAACCTAATTGTTTCATTATTTTAGATACGGGGAATATGTTGAAACTGATAGGGCAAAAAACTAGGTACGTTTTATTCGAAGGACGGTATTATTAATAAAATATAACATGTTTTCTGGGCTTGTAGGCCGTGGTCGAACAATTAAATTGTTAAATTTTGACGGTTCGTCTTTGGCTGTGGACATTTTCAGCAGGAACAGCTGGCCACTGCGGTTTCATTTATGGCAGTAGACGGCAATTTATTCTGTGGGAGTGGTGGTAAGATTTGTGTATGGGCTGTTCTGTTTCTATTGGCTACTGTGTTGGCCAATACGGCGCTATAACCGATAATCCAGGTTTGATTTAGCTTAAATCTTTCTGTGTTGAAATTATTGGGATTTTACTACATTTCTATGACTACTTAGCGTTCTATGCTGATAGCAAGGACTATCTCTTTCTACGAACATTTCACATTTATCTAACACGAGAGCATGATCTGCTGTGATTAATTTGTCTATGCGACCGAGGCAACGTCATGTTTTATGTTTAGACATTGAGCATTTTTATACTGCGTTTTGTTGTGCCTATATATAGGCCACGTGACTTCTAAACATCGGCTGTAGAGGGCGGATTCAATGAATCTGGCTGAGAGGATCCGTTTTAATTTTCGCCCAGCAAAATATTTAGTTTTAATTTGCTGTTTATCTAGTATCTTGCCGATTTTGTCAGCGGGGGCTTTAATGTTTAACAGAAAAAATAGCTTGGACTACAAGCTCGGAAAACATGCTATAGGTTACTAACTTGTGTATTTCTTTAAGTGTTATGAAATGTGCTAGAAATGAACAGCGGAACAAACATTTAGAGATACAAATCGAAATTAGAAAAAGTGTTTTCAAGTGCTGGTTGGAGCGCCCAGAAACTCGGAAGTACTACTTTCACATCATTTGAGGGATTCTGTACAACTGAAAGAGCAAGTTTAACATATTAAGAATTCGCGATCATTGTATACAAAAGTTTATTCTAGTATATCTTACTGAATCTGTCCAGTGTTGTTCTTTTTACTTTCTCTATACGCCCTATGTACATAGTGTATAGAGAAGGTATTGTACTCCACCCAAAAATTCGATACCGAGATTTCACCGGAAATATATGTTTTAGGGTCTCCTTCATCTAAAAAAAACATTTTCGGAAAAAAGTCCGTGTGTCTGTGAACACGATAAGTTAAAAACGAAAGTCGGTAAAATACCAAACTTGGTATTTAAGTTTAGTATCTTCCAGGGATACGACACGAAGCTTTTGAGAAAAATCCCCCACCCCCAACTACCCTTTAGGTGGAACTTTTTTCGAAAATGTTGATTTTCGCAAAAATGGCTCTAACGATTTTGATTAAAATCGTATATTAAAGATATTTACACGACAAATAAATAGTATATATGAAATTTTCTGGGAATACTTTATTCTGGATGAATTTTATGGATTTTTGCTTAAATGCTAAACCGTAAGAGATGGAGAAAAACTTACAAAAAAAAAAAAAAAATGTAGAGCACCTTAAAACGCACGATTTATCTTATATACATTTTTTTTCTTGGAGTTGATCGTTTTTGACATATTCCTTGTTTTTTTCAGCTACGAAAAACTTATACTTTTCTCATACAGGAATTTGTCAACTCCTGTGCATACAAACAAAGAAACTTCAGTCACATAGCAACCAGCTTTCGATTATTAGTTTAGCCTATAGTACTCCCTTATTTCCCTTCTGCTAACAAGGAAGTAAGTAATAAGACTATTTTTTTTCTCGATTAGCATGAAGTAACCAGAAGTATAAACTTATTAACAATAATAATTTGTTGTAGAGAGGTAGAGAAAGGCATGTGAATGGAACACATCAGATTTTTCAAGTTAAACGCCCTTAAATCGGATAGATCTTATCGGACAATGAATTCATGAAATGGGTGAACTGATGCTAATATGACCCCGTAGTCCATTGAGTTTAAAGTTGTCTTCTTAGGATAAGGGAAAACCCATCCATCTACTTGGAAAATGGTATATTACGCCCTGAATGTACTTTCGGAACATACACTGTTTATTTTCCTACAATCCAAATATCCCACACATATTCGCATAAACACAATACGTCCCAAGCAGTTTGTCTTAATTCTCTGTGCCACAAGAGAGGACACAAAACACAAAAAATATTGTGTTTCATTCACATGATTTTCTCTACCTGTTCTGTCAGCATTGTATTCTTACAAAATATTATTTTTAATTTATGTCATGCTAATGGAGATTAACATTAGTAGAAATTGTGATATTGCTTCCTTCCTTGTAAATAGAAGGGAAATTAGAGTATGCACTAGGCAAAAACGATAGTCAAAAGTGTTTTTAAAGTTGGAGCCTTTTGTGAAACAATTGGAGTTCGATTCTCTGTGGATGTCCAGGAGCAAAACGGGAGATATGCACCGAAATATGGCTTTCCGTTTGAGAAGTTGAAGTAGTTTAAAATTGGAAGCAATAACAATGTCTCGGAAACGGTTAACTCTACAAAATATGGTCCAAATTGTGTGCTTTAATGAGCTCTACATTTTCTGTGTAGTAAGTTTTCGTCTATCTCTTTAGGGTTTAAAGTTATGCAAAAGTCATCCAATCTGAGGATAGTCCCAGAGAATTCAAGATATACATTTTATTTGTCATTTAATATAAAGCATTTAAATAAAAAATTCTAGTCATTTTTAGAAAATCAGAATTTTCGAATATTTTCTATGTAAATTGTAGTATGGGGTGGAGATTCTTCTGAAAATCTTCGTGTCGCATCCTTGGAAGATACCCATACTAAATTTAAATACCAAGTTTGGTACTTTACCGACTTTTCGTTTTTTGAGTTTTGCTGTTCTCTCTCGCTCTCTTACTTACACCACATATACAAGGGCTTTTTTCTAACTTTTTCAGGGAACCTCAAAATATGTTTCCAGTGGAATCTCGGTATCAAATTTTTGGGTGGAATGCAATACCCTCTCTATAACTATTCACATAGTACGTGTAGAGTAAATAAAAGTCATGTGTTGCATTCTCATGACCCTTTGTCAATATTCTGCAAATATTCTTACGAAAGCTCATTCTGCTCTCATGTCTGTACATGGCCACGAGAAATAAACGAATGACGAGTTAGCACGTCAGGAAATGGATCATTTGAAAATTCAAACCAAATCGGAAAGATATCTAAAAATCTGATGTGTAGCATTCACATGACTTTCTCTATATCCCTGCAACAAATTATTCTTAAAAAGCTTATACTTCTATTAACTTCATGCTAATCATTAAAACATTAGAAGAAATAGCCATATTATTGCTTCCTTGTAAGTAGAGGTGAAATAAGGGAGTACCATAGGTTAAAGTGATAATCAAAAGCTGGTTGCTATGTCACTGAAGTTCCTTTGTTTGTATGGACAGCAGTTGACAAATTCCTGTATGAGAAATCTTAAGTTTTTCATAGCAGAAACCAAAAATAAGGAATGTCACGAAAACGAAGAACTCCACGAAAAAAATGTATATAACATAAATTGTGTGTTTTAACGTGCTCTACATTTTTTGTGTAGTAAGTTTTTGTCCATCTCTTACGGTTTAGCAGTTATTAAAATTTTAGTAAAATTCATCCAGAATAAACTACTCTTCAGAGGCTATTCCCAGAGAATTCAAGATATACATTTTATTTGTCAGGTAAATATGTTTAATATACGAAATTTTAATCAAAATCGTTAGAGCCATTTTGAGAAAATCAAAATTTTCGAAAAAAAGTTCCATGTAAAGGGTAGTTGGGGTTGGGGGATTTTTCTCAAAATCTTCGTGTCGCATCCCTGGAAGATACTAAACTTAAATACCAAGTTTGGTATTTTACCTACTTTTCGTTTTTGAGTTATCGTGTTCAGACACACGGACATACACACACACGGACCTTTTTCCGAAAATGCTTTTTTTTAGATAAAGGGGACCCTAAAACATATATTTCCGGTGAAATCTCGGTATCGAATTTTTTGGTGGAGTGCAATACATTCTCTATACATTATGTACATAGTGCCTATAGAGAAAGTAAAAATGTGGCATTTAAAAAACAAAAAAACAAAAAAAAAAAACAACAATAAATCTACATTTTTCTTTTTCCTTCGCGTACGCATGTGTGTTTAATACGATTTCTCTCTAAGATTTATCAGTTGTACTAAAGTAAGAAAAATTAGTTCGAAGTACGTGAACTTAATGGGCTATTCACAGAAAACTCAACAAATGCATTTTTCAGTCAGATACTCTAAATATTTTATTTTAATCAGTATCGTTCGAGCAATTTTCAAATGATAATGAAATACTTGCATTGTAAAGGGGCCTTTTTCTATTATTTTTCTTTTGTTTCAGTTGACCTTAAAATATAGGTATATCTCCGGTGAAATAACGATTTCGAATTTTGCGGGGGAATACTTGGAATATAAACTTTCTCTACTGATTATATTTTGCGGCGGGTTTATTGTCCCACGTGATGGTTACCAAGTATGAAGCTGTCATAACACACCACGTTGTATATGCAAAGTATATAGCGTTATTTAACACCCCGTTGAAAAGCCAAGCATGAAGTTGGCGTTGCTCTTGCGTTAACGGGTGTCTCTAGACTCACTCCACTACCAAAAGAGTAGATCTCCACGTACCTTGTTCAGAAGATCCACTACCGGTGGTTTGCCTCTGGCTCAGCTCAGTCTGCATGTAGATTTGACTCACTCGGGTGGAAGCAATTAGGGTAGCTTGGTAGTGATCTTACGAGATAATTAACACACTTTTATTTTACCTATTCGTTTATTCCTGACTAGAAGACGTGTCGACTAGCATTTTGCTTTACAATCTAACTGCAATTATTTCTAGGAGCTTTCCTTCTTTAACCACGTACCCATTAACTTCACTTATTAAACTTATTACTTGTTCACTTATTACTCTCAAACCGTATTAACAATCTTATAACAAATATGCGCCTTGAACTTAACGGTTACGCGTACATAGCGACTGAGTGTATTTGAATGCCTGGGTGAGTATAACTGCGGGTGCCTTGATGTATGTAACTGACTGCCTAAATGTCCATAATTGAGTACTTTGATATGCGTAACTGAGTGCCCTGAGATCCTACAATCTCCTACTTATATAGATTTACTGTCATGGCTGCATCTTTCTGATTGGTCAGAAAGACCGCGAACTTGGCGTTGATGTGACCCATAATGCATCATTTTCTACCCTGAATGCATCATAACACCCACACAATAGAAAAAGACTCATTTCACTACGATTTGGATCTTCAACACTTATTTCTCTATTGCACGCACATGCACCATGTTCGTGACTGACAATAGAGAAATTTCTCACAAAGTTCTTTCAAAGAGTCTTTCCCTTTCCAATAGCCAAGTTTGGCCAAAAAACTCTGAGCTGTGCTTACTAGAAGCTATTTTTACATTTATAAATATATGAAATAATTGATTATTAACACTCTTAAATACATAAGCTAATTAACAATTGATGGAAATAACAATAATCATAGTAGCGAGGCCGACTAACGGTCTCAATTTACAATGATGAATTGCGTTAAAAAAAAAAAAAAAAAAAAAAAAAAAAAAAAAAAAAAAAAAAAAGGAAAGAGGAATTTGTACATGAAATGCACCAGGGTGCATTGTGTATCATTATTATTTTATTATTATTTATAGCTAGGTATGTATACTGACTGAAAACTTAATGTTATGTATTAAGAAATACCAATTAATCGCCGAGTGTCAGTGAGAGGATAATACCCGTCCCTTTCATTACGCAGACTGAAAGTCTTCAAATTACCGCGCATTTTTCTCGAGAAGTAGAATACCCACTAATTTTGCTCTCTAACATTCAATTTCTACAAATAGACCAGTCTTATTTCATTCAAAACGCACTCAAAATACCGAAATAGGCGTTGGCTTCTCTTCCTAGAAAGATATATTCCTTGAGCTCTCATCTCCATTTAATTTTCAGCAACGATGTAGTCATGAAATTAAGGAATTATTTGCTACCGCATTAAAGAGTGGTGCAGAAATGCGCAATAGCGTCATTTTGCCAACTTCGAGGTCAGAGCTGCCCACAGACAGTATTCCAAGAAATTAAAAGCAAATTGGTGGTGCGGCAGCTGCTCATGGCCATTATTGTTAAAATTTATGCAGAATTCTGGTTCCTATTTCCTCCAATTTGAATGTTCAAATTAGGTTATATCACAATAATGTAAATAATCTCATGCTCTTCGTTAGATTCAGCACACTAATTGCCTGGAAAGGCGCCGGATGTATGTAAGCAATTGACTATACTTAAAATTCGCAATCTATATGTTATGTGAATGATTGAGATTGGGCGCCTAGGTACGGTATCCTAAATATCTAGATAAACCTATGATAGTGAAGGGCTTTGAATAGTTCATATTCATATTTTCTATTAGCACAAGCCGTTGCTGCAGTGCCATGGCAGTACACCCGAGAGAAAATTAATTTCTTCCTTGATTAATCTCCAGATCGTCGTCTTAAATGTCATATGCTTGGGTAATCTTATTTTATTTTACGTCGCTTTAACATCTAGGTCATATCGCGACGGAACTGTCGTGTAAGAAACCTCATTGATGGTATGTGATGAATAGTAAGTAACCTTTCAGGACTATTCCCTGCTTGTTGTCAAGCAAGTGCGATAGGGTGCCAGTGTCTGCTTACACCACCTTTAATCACACAACCAAACACCGTGGCCTCTTGTATAACTGGTTCCATCATTCGTAGTCAGATGACAGTACCATGCTACTTTGCTTCGCGAGAAGCAGGTGATGCCAGGATGCCACTTTAGTGCAGCTGCTTAAGCTAGCTTTGAATATATGACAGAGCAAGTCCCATTACCATCTGACTTTAGTTTTTATTATTGTTTTAGACTGAAGGTGGAACTTTTGTCGTGGCAGGTTTTGAACCCGGATATATCCTCCTGAGCCATTCTTCCTTTATCAGTGTTTTAGGTGCTATATATTTTGAATGCTACTTTAGGAAGATATTTCCGTATGATTTTGTTGATGAGCTTTATAATTCAGAAAATTCCACTCTGTTAATTTTGTTGTGTCGCCGTGGTCTAATGGTTACTGAGCTTGACTCTAATAGCTAAGATTGTGGGTTCAAACCCGGCCGAGGGTGATGGATTTTTTCGAACGTAAAATTCCTTAAAAAGGTTTCTTTTGGAAGAAAAGTAAAGACGTTGGTCCCGTGTAATGTTTATTTGCAGGTAAAAAAAAAACAAAACATAGTTTGTAAGAGAAGTCTCTGGGCTAAGTTCCGCCATTTTCACGTCCGTCATTTGTAATTTGCTAATGTGCGACGAATTATCCCTCAGCATCGTGCATAGTGGTGAAAGTGCTAACTAGAAATTGCACTCGATCAGGGAAACACCGCTAGGTGTCCATGTGCTCTAAATAGGAGATACAGGAACTAATTTTATGTTGTGTTCACTTCTTACCCCTTGTCTCATAAGCGCCTAGAATTCTACTCCTGAAGATCTTATGAGCTTTTAGTTATATTGGTATCTATCCTTCTAATGTAAAGAAATGTAATGAAACATGACTGTTTCGGTTTTAATGTCATCTTGCATTTATTTCACAAAATGAAAGAAGGGTAATCACTTTTACTTTCATGAACCTCGGATACTGCACACATTAAAACAAGTGTGTGTTTGTGCATTTGTGTTTACACATTTGTGTTCTAACATTCATTTATAATTCAGCTAAACAGTATTCTGAGTGTGAAGCGTCCATTTTTACTTTCTTATTACCTACTGAGGTAGCGCAAGTATTGTCTTCCAAAATAACATAATTAAAAACAAGATAGAGCGTATTTTGCACAGCTTGACAATTTCTAATTTTGGAGAAGTTAAAAATTGGCAGAAACGTAGAAGGAATGTACGTATATCCCTAAAAGGGGATTGTGTTGAATGTTGAGAAATAAATAATTTCTGTTAGTAAAAAAATGGGTCTTTATTCCTAACGTGGGTATTTATTGTAACGCCCTCTTTTGCCACAAAGCAATTAAGCTAAAATAATTGAAATTATTAAGTAATTCCACTTGAACATAAGGCGTTTTTAACGATTTCTTATGCTGCTAACTATATTACTGGGATACCCAGTGTTGTGCCTTCTGCACAGCTGGTAAAAAAAATTGAGTTTTATTTATGGATGCTCTTTAATTGCTGTGGTTCTCAACGTCCCATACTATATTGGGCGGAAAGACCAAATAACTTTGCTCAGAGGCCTCTTTATCAGGCTTGATCTTTTACATGCCGTAAATCTACTGCACAGGACCGACGGGTTTACCACCCTTCCGAAGGAAGCCATGCTAAGGATTTTTACGCCGGGTTTGAACCCATGACCTTGGTTATAGCCATTACACCACGGAGGGCGACCACACTGGTATTACCTATGCCACTGTCAAAATACCTATGTATGTGCACTAAACTTAAAATGATCTTCGATAATATTGTGCCTCGTCATCCTTCCCAGTTCAACTACCTATATTAATAAATGGTTACATTCCTTGAATGCTCCTAGCAGGTATTTCCTCATCACATATCTTTAAGGGTTTAAATGGCGCAAAGCATTATCATCGATAATTTACGGGAAATTTCTCTACTGGTGAAACGATGGTAGAAGTTTTCTGATGTTATAGGAATCTGATAGAATGTCTTGTAATTGGAGAACCCTGCGTGCACGAGATTTCGGTTTTAGAAGTGGTTGGAACGAGATCGTTCGTGAACATAGATGGTATCAGATGTAATTAGTGTGCATTGGAGCATTGTCCACGATAGCCAGAACCGTTTCCATTTGTGTACCAAGCCGTGTAAGCCAACGCTTTAACAGTCGCGATTACGTAATTCTCCTGTTTGTTAGCCACGAAGACGGGGAGTGAAAAATGTCGACAAGAATGGGTCTGGAAGGAACGCACGAGCTTAGTGGTGCTGTGAGGAAACTTTCTCTAGTTTTTCTGACTTTTGAAGAGAATCATCATGCAGAACTACTACGAGAGATTGATGCTTAGCGGTTTATTTAAGTTATTTCTTTTAAGAAGAAAGTGTACACGATCGGAGAACGACCTAATGTTAAATGCTGAAATTTGGACTAGGTTGAAGCGTAACCAAAGATGCTTCAGAAGGACAATACAGAATAATAGAAAATCAGGAAGATATAAGTTTCAAACATTATAAATTCTGGAATATTTTTAATAAGCCTTTTAAATAAATAATAAAACATCAGGCTAACTGGAAGTACATATTTTGTTCAAAAATGTCCATGACATCGAAATTATCTCGCTCCAATTTGATAACGAAGCATCTGACTGAATAAACTCTGCCACATCCTCTAAACTGGTAAGTACTGTAAGAAACGCCATAAAAGATGCTGATATATAAGTCTAAAGATCATTACAACATATTTGAAGCGTCTCAGCTCAAAAGCATTGAACCAATTCGACAAATCTCAGCTGTAGCAGTACTTAGAACGTGATTACCAGGATTTTAACCTTAAAACTCTGATGTGCTCCATTCACATGAATTTCTCTACCTCTCTGTAACAGCTTAAGCTTATTCTACTATCTACTTCATGATAGTCGAGATAAATATTAGCAGAAACAGTTTTATTACTTAGTTCCTTATAGCTAGAAGGGAAATAAGGGGATACAGTAGGCTAACCGACAGTCAAATGTTTTAAAATGTGGTTGCTGTGGGATTGAAATCCGATTCTTTGCATGGTCAGGTGTTGACAAGTTTCCGTATGAAAAAAAGTATTAAGTATTTTAAAACTGAATATCTTAAAATGGCCAACTCCAGGAAAAAATGCATATAACATAAATTGTGTGTTTTAACGAGCTTTACGTTTTGTTTTCTACTATTTTACAGGTTATGCAAAATTTATTCAGAGCCCACTCTGGCTGCACCAAACCTTTTCTACATTTCCGAACTCTCAAAAGAAGAGATCAAGTAATCATCACTCGACTCAGAATTGGTCACCTGCCTTATTGGTCAGTGGAATAGGAGTTTATTCATTGGAATAAATTGTAATTTTTATAAATTGATTTTTTGGTTAGGTAGATTTAAGTAAGTCGTCACGTGGCCGTTACAAGTGCCGACACAAGTTAACTAAGCGACCTGAATTAACAAGCAGCCTGTTTCCTACCTTGCCCTTTCAACTGTTCAAACCACTAAAACCTCTCCTGACGGCAGGAAAGGGTTTAGAGCGGTGCTATTAATATGCTCTACATTTCTTTTTTCTTTTTCTTTTTTTTTTTTCTTCATTTGTATAGCCACCTTTAACATCAATGGTCATATCGGGGGCTTTCACTTGTGAAACTGTAGATTCAGAACATTAAGTTAAATTTTATATTACACTCTCACAGACTCTATGGGGGATAGGGAATAATTCCGGTTAAAGTAATCGAACCCGGGACCTCCGGGTGAGAAGTCAGCTCGCTGGCCACTCGACCACGGAGGTAGTCTATGCTATTGGGAACACCTCGCCCTTATTTTCACTGCAAATGATAAACAGACTAAGCATTTTGATAAAACATCACACTTTGGAACTGTTTGGAAAGTTTAAGTGGGATTATTCCAACCTCTACCTTGAAAAGGTTATTAACGTTTTATTCTTCTTTTCATGTATTACTTAATATCTTTATATATGCTAATAACAACGCCTACAAATTATCTCAAGTGTTTGTATGATTATCTGATAATTCTTTGTTCGCCAATATTTCCCATCTGGTCGCCGGTTTAATAATGTGCAGCGACATAGAAAGGGATGTACGTTTTGACCTCCGTCATCGCAAGGACATCTGTTTAAACAGGTACAATCTAATAAATGTGTCGAAAAGTTGTAAAAGATCGAAACATTTACATTAAAGTTGCATCTTATGATGTTGAAAACAGTAAAAATGTCGGAAAGTACGCATTAAGTGAAGAATCAGAAGTAAACGTTTTATTACAACAAACATTCGAGTCCCGCCGTGGGTATGGGTATTTATATGTTTGTGAAATGCATATATATGCGTGTGTATCGGAACAAAACGGGGGGGGGGGAAGGCAGATTTAGCTGGAAAACTATACATCTCCATTTTTTACATGGTAAATGTATTTCCCCCCCCCCAGGGGCCTACTACGGTAGGTACGGGTTAGGCGCACCCGGGGTCCCGAGCCACCTTGACTCCCTCTGTGGGCAACCTCAGAGTGGTGAGGGAGTCAGTAGGTCAAAATGCCCACCCACGTGTAGGCCGTGCGTGGAGACCCGTGTCGGTGAAAAGGAATATCCTGGTTGGTTGAGGGTTGCGTACCTGAGCCTGGGCTTCTGTCTTTCAGTAACTGGGGAGGGTGCGCAGCCTAATACACCGCTTTGGTTTCTGATTTGCCTAAACGGGAGGCTAGGGACTAACCCACCCCTAGTCAATCGGCCAGGACTAGGTATTACACCGAACTCCAGGGTGAGTGGGACGGCGAGCCCGCTATATCCCCTGTGTAGCCCTGTCACCCCAGTGGGGTGACCCCTCGTTGGGCTCCGTGGTGGGTGGGGAGCACTGGGGGATGAATTTATACCATTTTTTTATGGCACCAAAACCAAAACCCCTTATTTTAAATGCAAACGTTGGAAAGGAAGTAGTCGAGTCATGTGGTCCTCGCTACTTGGTTATTCATAGGACAGAGGAAGGTAAGAAGTTCCTTACGGTGAGCCCTTTTACTATCCAAAAGGGTCTCGATGCCATTGCTGGTCCGGTCAAATCTTGCGTTCGAGCTCGCAACGGTACACTTCTTGTCGAAGCCAACTCCGCCTCGCAAGCTGCAAGGATACTTAAAGCCACCACGTTAGCCAGCTATCCAGTGAAGGTCGAGGTGCACAAGTCGCTGAACTCCTCCCGCGGTGTAGTAACAACCCGCGCGTTGGACGGTTTGTCCATTGAGGAGATCCAAGAAAATCTTGCGACTCAGGGTGTCTCAGCTGTTTACCGGGTACAACGTAAGATCAACGGTGAATTCCTGCCTACTCGTACCCTGTTTCTTACTTTTGATCGGGTTGATCTGCCTCAAAATATTAGAGCAGGGTATGAAGCCATCGAAGTTAGGCCTTATATACCCAATCCGCTGAGGTGCTTTAAATGCCAACGTTTTGGTCACACTAGTGAGTTGTGTACCGGCAAGTCCACCTGCGTCCACTGCGGTGACACCTCCCACGATGGGGCTTGTGCTTCAGCTCCATCGTGTGTGAACTGTAACGGGGAACACCCATTTAGTTCCCGAGACTGCCCCCGTTTTGCAGAGGAACGAGCGATCCAGGAGATACGGGTGAAAGAGAAGGTGTCCTTCTTGGAAGCCCGGAAGCTCCTGCGACTCCGCCAACCCTCTGCCCCGAGGTCCGGTACCTATAGCTCAGTTGCAGCTAAACCGGTACCGCGTCGGGAAATCGCAACACAGACCGGCGATATGAACGGGGCTACAATTGCGGAAAAGGTTATTTTAGCCCAAGCGCTGCCAAAGCCTTCGGCACCTACACCCAAGTTGGTATCAACATCTGCCAAATCCGCCAGCTTACAGAATAGTCCTGCACACTTGTCACCTAAAGCCTCGACCTCCGGAACTAAAGCTATTAAATTCACGACGTCTTCTGCCCCAGAAGAACAGTTTAAGACCAAGTATGTACGACAAGACTTTTTGAAAGAGAATGTGCAATCTATTACCAAGTCATCTAAAGGTAAGAAAAGTTCACGCAACTCCACACGTGTATCCTCCTCTGAAGGGTCATCTGGGGAGGAGGGCGTGAATCGGCGACGGCCGTCTTCGCCGATCAGCACATCCAATCGGTTCGAACTACTTGGACCGAAAACTGCTCTTGAAAAAGGGACCTCCCTTGTGGAGGAGATGGACCAGGAGGATTCTGCCGCCACTGCCAGAGGGACAGTGCGGAAACGGCAGGATCGTGCTCCTGAAAATAGTACTAGCCCAACGCCTAAGAAGAACAAATTGAACCGACCAGCTAATCCCAATCTGCAGAAGCGTCTTTCGATTTGAAACTTATCCCATAATATACTCAATGGCTATCCTCCATTGGAACATACGCGGAATTCGACCACATCGACCAGAGCTTGACTTGTTGCTGCGCCAGCATGAACCCTTGGCTGTATGTTTACAAGAGACGAAGCTCCGTCCACAGGACACCGTTACCATCAGGCAGTACTCCTCCGTACGATGTGATTTATCCCCGGAGGACGGTGTCCCGGCACATGGGGGCACTATGATGCTTATTCGAGATGATATTTTTGCCAACTCCGTACCCATACAATCTGCAATCCAGTCCGTTGCTGTCAGCATTAAGCTACCCTCCGCTTCATTCACCATTTGCAGTATCTATTTGCCTCCATCTGCGGACCTCTCGCACAGCGACTTAGAACACCTCATTTCGCAGTTGCCACCACCCTTTTTATTGGTAGGCGACGTGAATGCCCATCACCCTCTTTGGGGCTCTCCTCGGGCTTGTGCGAGAGGTACTCTACTTAAAGACTTCTTGGATAGTCAGAATCTTGCTCTCTTGAACACCGGAGAGCCCACCTTTCTATCTGACGCATTTCATAGTTTTTCACACATTGACATTGCAATTTGTTCCCCTCAGCTGGCAGTCACCTTATGCTGGAATATCATCTCGGATTTGCATTCTAGTGACCACTTTCCTTGTCGTATTAGTGTCTTGACACCCGTTGTATGTTTCACCCGTTTACCTAGTTGGTGCCTAGACCACGCCAGCTGGGAACTGTACTCCCACTTGGCTGAATTTAGCTACGAAGAGCACGACTCTGTGAACCACTTGGTCGAACATCTTACAGGGACCATTCTTTCTGCTGCTGAGCAATCCATTCCGCGTTCGACTGGCTACAGCCGTCGATTTCCGGTACCTTGGTGGACCGCTGACTGTCGGGATGCTATTCGCGCTCGCAGACGAGCTCTACGGGTTTTCCAGCGTTTTCCTACACTGGATAACCTGATACACTATAAACGGATGCGTGCACATTCTAGGCGGGTTATTAAGGATAGCAAAAAGATGTCATGGAATAAATTCGTGGGTTCCTTTAATCGACATACACCTTCCTCTGTCGTATGGGATAAGTTAAGACGTGTGGCTGGGAAACCGAACCATATGCCCATCGCCGGTCTCAAAACACCTACCGGAGCTGTTGTTGATACATTTGACGTGGCGAATACTTTAGGCAGTGCTTTCGTTCAGCTGTCTAGCTCAGGCAACTATTCCCCTGAGTTTCTTACAGTTAAGAACCAGGTGGAATCTCAAGAATTCTCGTTTCTTTCTGGCAACCTTGAGGATTATAATCGCCTTTTCACCCTGGCAGAGCTAGACAATGCACTCTCCTCTTCACGACACTCAGCACCAGGTCCAGATGGTATCCACGTCCAAATGTTGCAACATCTCTCTCCTGATGGCAAAGATTTCCTACTCGAGGTCTATAATCGTGTCTGGGTTGATGGCATTTTTCCAGACAAGTGGCGGGAGGCCACCATCATACCCATTCTTAAACCTGGAAAGGACCGCCATCTTCCTTCCAGTTACCGTCCTATTTCCCTCACCAGTTGCGTGTGCAAGCTGATGGAACGCATGATCAATGGACGGTTGGTGTGGTGGCTGGAATCCCACAATCTTCTGACGAACATCCAGTGTGGCTTTCGACGACGACGTTCAACTGCTGACCACCTTGTCTCTCTGTCAACTCAGATTATGGACGGGTTTCTTAAGAACAGCCCCACAGTTGGGATATTTTTTGACCTCGAGAAGGCTTACGACACGTGTTGGCGGGCGGGAATATTGCGTTCTCTGCACAACTATAACATACGTGGACGCCTACCTTTGGTCATTCAGGAGTTTATGAGGGACCGCGTTTTTCGAGTGAGGGTGGGCTCGGTTTTTTCTAACCATTTTATTCAAGAGAACGGAGTGCCGCAGGGCTCGGTACTCAGCGTGACTCTATTTGCTATTGCGATAAATTCCATATCACTATGTGTGCCTCAAGGTGTCTCTTCCTGTTTATTCGTGGACGACTTTGCCATCTTCTGTACTTCTCAGCGTACACCGTTTTTGGAACGCCGTCTCCAGCGGTGTTTGGACAATCTCTATGCATGGAGCTCGAAACACGGTTTTCGTTTCTCCGCTGAGAAGACAGTCTGCGTTAACTTCTGGCGCCGTAAGTGGCAAATGCCGCCGTCTCTTCGACTTGGGCCAGATTTACTTCCTTTCGCAGATGAGGCGAGATTCCTTGGTTTGATCTTCGATCGGAAACTATGTTGGGCACCACAAATAGCACAGCTTAGAGCACGATGTGACCGTTCTCTAAATCTTTTACGTATACTAAGTGGCAAATCTTGGGGTGCGGATCGGACGGCATTGCTCCGTCTTTATCGTGCTGTGATTCGTTCGAAGTTGGACTATGGCAGCATTGTGTATTCTTCAGCTCGACCTTCAGTGCTCAGAAGGTTAGACACAGTCCATAACCAGGGCATCCGTGTGGCCGTTGGAGCTTTTCCAACGAGCCCAGTTGAAAGCCTCTACGCCGAATCGGGAGAACCTCCTCTGCGTTGTCGGCGTGATGTCCTGCTTGCTAATTATGGCTGTGGGCTGAAGTGTATGCCTGGGCATCCAACTTATCACGCGTTTTTCTCCCCTGAGCTGCACGAGCGATACTGCCTCCGCTCTCTGAGCCCCAGGCCAGCAGGTTTTCGTTTCCGTGAGCCAGCACCATGTTGACATTCCTCGGCTGTTATCCAAGGGAGAGAGTATACACCCCCCTTGGTTACGCGCTACCTCCCATGTCGATCTCGGGATGACGCTCTACGGGAAATCTGTTATGCCTCTTGATAGTATTCGTCGTTGTTTTTTAGAATTTTTATCCAAATACAGTGGCCGTATTTGTATTTACACCGATGGTAGTAAGAGCCCCGACGGTGTTGGATGTGCCTTTGTCACTGGCACCGCAACTTCTACTTACGGTTTGCCTAGTTGCACATCTATATATTCTGCCGAGCTATATGCTATTTATCAAGCCCTTCTGTATATTCGACGTCGAAAATTAGGTGACTGCCTTATTCTTAGTGATTCCCTTAGTGCCCTTCAGAGCATTCGTGAGCTGTACAATTACCATCCTTTGGTGCAGCGCATCCAGGACGTTCTCCACATTTTGCACGCTTCTGGTTTTAATGTGGAGTGCGCATGGATTCCTGGACACGTTGGCTTGCCGGGGAATGACACGGCGGATTTGGCAGCGAAATCGGCAGTCACAGCGCCCAATGTTACGATTACCCATTCAACAGCAGAAGATTTTAGAGTGGCTGTACGGAGAGCCGTTTTTTCGACTTGGCATGCGGAGTGGTCGGCTCTCCGTGGTAATAAGCTGCGAGAGGTGAAGGACCTCCCTGTCAACTGGGTAACCTACTCTCGTTTATTCCGCCGGGAGGAGGTAGTACTAGCTCGGCTAAGAATTGGCCACTGTATTTTTACTCACAGTTACCTTTTTAAACGTGAACCTGCTCCTGTCTGTGTGCTCTGTGGGGAGGCACAGACAGTTCGTCATGTGTTGCTGGAGTGTGGTCACCTGGCACACATTCGGTCATCTATGGGCATGCCGGCCTCTCTTGCTGAGGTCCTGGCAGATGACCCAAGAGCAGTGGACAGGGTTTTTAAATTTTTAGCAAAACTTTCTTTTACCTTGACGTTTTAGTGTGATAGCAGTTTTCTTTTAAACTCTTTTAATTTTAATGTGTTGATTTTAGATGGAGTTTTATATCCAGCTCTGTCTAGAGGCCTGGACCGTTCTGTTACTTCCTTTTCAACTGTGTTAGCTCTTTTACTTGTGTTTTTTGGTATTTTCTTACTGCGTATTGCCAAGTTTTAATCGTAAGGGCGCTTATGACCTCGGCAGTTGAGCGCCCTTAAACACCATTATCATCATCATCATCTTCAAATGTATTTCCAGCTGCTTGTTTTTCAGATTTTCATTTATAGTTCCAGATCTTAGGCAGTGTAGGGAATGATCCCAGTTTTAAAAGATCTCTTAATCAGTAAGGAGTCCAGTCCGAAACTTCTGGCTTTAGAAATCATTCTAAGCTAAACGCAAGTGGTAAAACTTAGAGACGTTGCAGCTTTATTTATTCAGCATGACTAAATATAAAATCACATATATCTGTATATATTAATAGTCTTATTATCTTTCTCCATTTATCTCTTGCTTCCCAACTTAACTTTTTGAAGCCTCTCTCCTTCATTCCTTTTATAACGTCCCAGGTGTTTGGCCTACCCCTCTTCTGTATTCCTGACGGAATCCATTCTAAAACCCGTCAAGTTAATTTGTTTGCACATTCTAGGAACGTGACCATTCCATTTTAATTGCTTATAGCTCACAAAATCTAATAATGCACCACAAGCTTTCATCTCTTGTGTAATGATTCATCTGCAATTTGGAATGGAATGAATATAATATATACTAAAAATATTGTTTATGAAACCAATGTTTTGTTTTGCTTTTTAAATTGAATTTTGGGCAAAATTCTTTTCATCAACTAAACCAATTTACCCCTCATCAACATGGAAAGTAGCTTCAATCTCAGATATCTACTTGTTTAAATGCTATATGTTCGCCCTAGATGTTAACGTATTTATAACAATATGGGTTTATAGTTGTGTTTCCAGTGTTATTCTCTTATCCTACAAACCATTTAACGTAGCTATTGCCGTTTTACCTGTCTGGATTCTATATCTCGTGTCGCTTTCCTGGCTTAGCTTTTGTTAATTTTGATCACAAATTATACACATACCTCACACCCTTTAGTCCATTCCATTTCCGAAAATTAGATAATTAATTTTTTTGAACACAGGACAAATAAAGTAGTCTTCAAATTTGTTTTTTATCCCCATCTATTACATTCTCAAAGTCGTCTTATAATTCGGTGTGACAATCCTGTACCATAGTCAACTGGTTAAGTGCTAATAATAATAATAATAATAATAATAATAATACTATTATAAATGCTTGAATTTCTAATAGGTATTTCCATAGCTTTACACTTCTTCCAATTTTGCAGTATATTATAGCTTTGCAAGATAATTGAAAGGCATTGCAACTGTTTGGGGTAATTGTAACCTGAACCTGATAGTGTTAAGGGGAAAAACCCAAACATAGATATACAATGCAAATTGAATGTCATTTTCTTCACAGATATTCGGAATGTTGTAGTTACAGTCATTTTATTAGTGTAAAATCTCGAGAGAAAAAAACTTATTTTATATCTATTTTTGAGCCTCCCTGTACGTCTCGCCAATAATCTTGGTTTAGGGCCTCGCTATGACATACCTCTTGAGCTTCTTGCCCTTCAGGTGGTTACCCAAATCGCAGACTTGAGCTGCTGATATTGCTTTTTCTAGAACTGATACATGTCTTCTGAAAAATGCAGTTGTAAGGGACAGCTTATATGAAAGGAAGAGCATTATACTAACGGTTCATAAGGCATTCTCGACGGATCTCGTCATTATTGTCTCCATAATAGAACCATTGAAACGTGATTGGTACAAACACTTCCGTCTCGGTACTTCTTCATCCTAGTGAAGCAGCTGCATGCTAATGAACACGCGTCCTAAGTTCGATAACCATCTTTAACTGCGGCTTAGTCACCGCTGACGATTACAGTCGACTTATTTACCCATGTTATTCTTTCTGTAAGCTAATCATCCTCCCTTTCTTGTTTTGAAAATAAATAGTAGTTTTATAAATTGCCTATTTACAGTCTTATTTTGCAATGCCACCCAACATTGTGTTGCTGGATTTACGATTTTTTCTTTCTCTACCATGCACATGGTAGGTAGAGAAAATATTGCATTTTAACAAAAAATTGCAAATCGAGATTTCATCGAGAATACATATTTTGAAACCTTGGATTTCAAGAATGTGTGTGTGTGTGTGTGTGTGAATAACGTAACTAAAAACGAAATGTCGGATAAATACCAAACTTAGCATTCAGCATCTTCCAAAGATGACACGAAGATTTTCAAGAAAATCCCTTCACCTTAAACTACCCTTTACTAGGAACTTTGTTCAACATTTTTGATTTTCTCAAATAATTCTAACGATTTTGATCAAAATACCTTATCTTTAAGACTTTTACATGACAAAGAAACTGTATATATTGGATTTTTATGGTGATAGCTCTTCGTTCGGAGGGAATTTTGTGTAACTGGTAAATCATGAGATAAAAGTCATTATACAAAATTAGTCTCTTTTTTGGTGTTCGGCATTTCCAAGAAAGGGCTATAATTAATATTTATCAAGATTAGAGGAAAATAACTGTCAACATTTTCTCTGTATTAACCTTGGAAGCATTGCATTCTATCCAAAAATTCAGTAGTGAGATTTCACTGAAAATGCATATTTTGCGAATTTTTTTAACACAAAAAGAAAGAGTTACGAGTATTAAAAATGGACTAAGTCCGTGTGCGTGCAGCAGTGAAACTCAAAACGAAAAGTTAAAGTTCAGCATTTTCTAAGGATGCGACAGGAAGATTTTTCAGAAAATAATTTATAAGCAAATATTTATTGGAATTAACGCATTGTGAATAAAATAATCATTTTATGTAAATAAAATAGCATACCTATGTACAATGACCCCAGAAAGTATTGTTCACCATAAGAAATGCCTAGGTCAAATTAACGGAGAGAACAATCTCATTGTTAACATGTAGAAAGAACAGGCAAATATTGCTTTTAGTGTTCTGTCATTGTTTTTATTCAGATTTTTAATTGTATTATTGCAGTGTTTTTCTTTTTTTGTTTTTTACTTTCTCTATACGCACTATGTACATAGTGTATAGAGAATGTATTGCACTCCACCAAAAAAATTGATACCGAGATTTCTCCGGAAATATATGTTTTAGGATCCCCTGTATCCAAAAAAAGTATTTCCAGAAAAAGGACCGTGTGTGTGTGTGTGTGTGTGTGTGTGTGTCTGTGAACACGATAACTCAAAAACGAAAAGTCGGTAAAATACCAAACTTGATATTTAAGTTTAGTATCTTCCGAGGATGCGACACGAAGATTTTGAGAAAAATCCCCACTCCAAACTACCCTTTACATAGAACTTTTTTTCGAAAATGTTGATTTTCTAAAAAATGACTCTTAACGATTTTGATTAAAATATCGTATATTAAAGATATTTACCCGAAAATAACATGTATATTTTGAATTTTCTGGGAATAACCTCTGAAGAGTACTTTATTCTGAGTGAATTTCACGGAATTTTGCTTAAGTGCTAAACCGTAAGAGAGAGACAAAAACTTACCACACAAAAATGTAGAGCACATTAAAACACACACTTTATGTTGTATACATTTTTTTCGTGGAGTTGGTTGTTTTTGAGATATTCCTTGTTTTTGGTTTAAGCTATAAAAACTTATATTTTTCTCATACAGGACTTTGTGAACTCGTGTCCATACAAAGGATCTTCAGTCACATAGCAACCAGCTTTTGACTATCACTTTAACGTATGGTACTCCCTTATTTCGCTTCTACTTACAAGGAAGCAAGAAATAAGACTATTTCTGCTACTTTTTTTCGATTAGCAGGAAGTAAATAGAAGCATAAGTTTTTTAAAAATAATTTATTGCAGGGATATAGAGAAAGTCATGTGAATGGAACACATCAGATTATTAACTTTATGACATGATGCGTGTACAACATAATTTTATATCCATTTAGTAGACCAGTTTTTATTTATAGTACTTGACAATGTCACAAACACGTGATTTAAGAAGTATATTTGTAAAGTAAAAGCATTTGTGCAATTTTCAAAACAGTATGAAACTCTTGAAAGACACTAACACTATGGCTTGTTCTCTGCAATATAAAAAATAACGGCTATTTCTCCTCTAATTTGATTGTCAGATTGTTTAAATGTGGGGATGAGTACGTACTGATTCACTGTGTGCCTGCCCTTGTGCATTCTTTTTCTTGTGTTCCGAATGCATTAATTATATTGGCGTGTCTTTTATACGTTTGTAGAAGTATAAGATTGAACGTCTTTGCAACGGTTTCATTACTGTCCATGACTAAGTTGCTTATAACAAACTCTACAGAAGTATACTTTATTCTTAGCTGTGGCATTTTCTGCTTTGTGTCTTGAGGACACTTTAATTTACATAATAAGGTTTCTCGCTTCTGATGAAATTTCTCTTCTGGAAGCAATTTATTCAGTAGTGCATGTTTTCCCTTTTTATAGATTTTATTTCAATACTGATAAGTTGAAAAGAACATTTAAACTGGTTAGTAATCCCAAGCAAAAGTGCTGCAGTATCGAATGACAACAGAATCTTAACTATCTTTTGCCTTCGTTTCCAAGGCACCGAAAAGCGATTACTCGCTCAGCTGTTTTGGGTATTAAGAAACCTTGCCATGTATCTGAATGCAGGATGCTGAAAAAGAAACAGAAGGAAGCCGTCTTCGCAGACTGTTGGCATTTTTTCGTGAGAGCCACACCATATTGGTTAGTTATTAATATAAATCATGCGTTTCTGTTTTATTACGGCAACATTTTGCAAAATACAAAAGACAGTGCCATCTTCCTAGTTATATTGTAATCTGTCCTGTAATTTTGTCAGTCTTGAACCTTGCACGGAATCTCATCTTCCAAACAAATTTAAATTACAAGTTCGCATATCGGGAAAATATAGCGGATCTTACAGTATTGGGCAGAAGAGAATGTAGCATGTTATTCTTCAGCTGCATATGCATTCAACGTCCTTTAAGTGGTAGGTAATGTTGGAGATTATTTTTTACTGAAATGGATGAAATGATGCTCAAATTAGCCCGGAGTCCATAGAGCGTAGTTGCCCAAAATTATTTATTCTGAGGAAAATCTGCAAGTAATAACCCCAACCATGGTTCGAACTCGGTTCCTCTGCAATTATGGAGCACACTGTACGATATGCCACTCATTTTTTAACAGTTTAAGGTGAATTATAGAGAATGGGGGGGGGCATTGAGTACAAGTAGGTAAACGTTTTGTACAAGTATACCTACCTAGGTATATTAGATAGACGAAGTTTATATTCAAATAAAAAAATTAAGATTTCACCGGAAATGTTTTATGGCCGACCGAATCTAAAGGGAATATTTATGGAAAGATTTGTGCGCGCCCTCAAGAGAGAGCGTATCATCTAAATGAACATTTACATATATTAATCAACTTAATCATTATTTGAAAGATAAACGGATATTCGGTGTAATGATTATATTTAACTACCTTGTTATAATAATAGTTGGTGAAGTTCCTCTACATACTGGTTGAGTTTTATAGGTATGTGAACTGGGGAAACATAATAGGTAATTATAATAGAAAGAATGTAGAATTCGTTTTTTTTTTTTTTTTTTTTTTATTTATAAAAAGTGTCTTTTTGGGCCAGTCTTTTCCAAAATTGCGTCCTCTGACTTGGCATGTTAGATTCGTTAGAACGTTCGTTTGAATGTTGTTTCCACATGTCGTAAGTAGCTGCGCATATTTTACATAAGTTTAAATAATTTATAGCTAAATTAGATGAATGTTACATACTTGGAAGACCTTTTGTATGAATTCCGTAGGGGATATATGAGAGCTTATAGATATAATCGTGGATTCACGTCACATTTTTTCTTCAGTATAAAAAATCGTTAGCGTTTGACCGAGGCCAATTTTCTCACTGTATGTAAAGCTGTTTTAGCAGCAATAATTTTGACGAAATGATGCCGCAAGAAGTTTCAGCATTAAAAAACAGTTTGTGTAATGCTTGTCAATTGTGTCAGCTAGTAGGCAAGAAGACAGTTCAAACCAGAAGGTCGTGAAAACATACCTCATTGGTTATTTGCAAACCATTAAGCCCCTGATTTAAGTGTTTAGAGATAAAAACGCATGCTGAATAACAGCAAGGGAAATATGTATGAAGTAGAAGCAGAGGTCGTCGCCAATAAAAGAATATATAGAACAGTTTATTCAGAGACCGGCGGAAGAGATGACAAGCCAAAAAATCAATGCTTACCCTTATATTGAAGCGGCGCCGTGCATCATGCAACAGAAAAGTCATTGGCGCCCATGTCCTGCGCATTGGCATCATATACACTGGAAGTTAACAGAAGAGCGAAAAAAACAGGTTATTTTGGGTAAAATGTTGTACACTATTGAGAAACAAAGCTAATTAAAAAATAACTTAAAAAAAAAAGACTTAGAGATAGCTGTGTGCATTCGGATGTATTTACATCTATCTGAATGAAAATCCAAAATAAAGGAAATGAGTAAAAATCTTAGGTGTAACGGTGAAGGGACATGTCTGTACCCATTTAGTTAACAGATTATTTTTTAAAAACGTCATCTGTTTTATGTCATAAATATCTCCCAGAAGCCTCTAAGTATGGATAGGTGATACATATTTTGTTGTATAGTAAGTTGAGACAAAATTCCACTGTTTGAAAAACAATCGATATATGGCAGTCATATGGCATAATTCTTTAAGGCTCATGAGAAACAAGACCGGTAGATACCTTTATAATATCTAAGGCAATGCTTAAAACGCGGGACAGCTGCAACGAATAGCCTCTAATAGTTATATGATAAATGTTGTATTTTTTTATACATGGTATATTTTTAAAATATTTAATTGCATTTCACTACAGTAAATGTTTGTTCATCTCTTACAGTTTCAGAGGTATAATTCAGCGAAATTGAACATGTCGTAACATGATAGATAAGAGAAAAATAAGTGCCTAGTTTATTAATATATGCTTGTTATCAAATCATTTTACTTAGCTCTAAAAATTTACAGTAATTTTCGAAACATGAAAAGTAGTGTCCCACGTACGAGTAAAGCAGTGATGGCGGAATGCAAGCCGCGGTATAACCTCATTTTTTGTCGCTACGCCTCTGGCTGGAGTTGGACTGATTTCCATCCCCTTTTTACTCAATTACATATTTGATTGTCTCCATAAATAATAGCATTTTTACAAAGCCTGATATAAAGGGTACTTGGGAACGTAAAACATTCTTTAAATTATCATCTTGAATCCTTGCAAGGGGTAAATCCTTAGTATGAAATTTGGTATGCACTCCAGTATTCATTTTTGAAATTATTCTGGGCGCACTCACGCCTTTTTCTGAAATTCCTGTATTAGTTCTGTTATCGCCTACTATCTTAAATATCGGTAAAATGTCAATTTGAAATTGTTGGGTCGAATGCCATAATGTTGCCTTAGGCAAGAGTAGGGGGCACCGTATGCAAAGTGCAGATACTTAGTTACCTGCGTTTTATTTTGGATTTAAACAAGGTTTAAGATGTGAAAATGAAACTGTTATATATAATGAGACTTCCAGAATTAATCTACTTATCTTTGGTGTACTATAAATATAATAGCAAGTAAAAATCCCATTATAAACTACAACACAATGATGAATGTGCGTTCTGACATTTATATCCGCTAACACTTCAAATGGAGCATTTAAAGAATAACAGTTGCGACATACGG
Organism: Hymenopus coronatus; assembly: GCA_030762935.1. Lineage (NCBI taxonomy): Eukaryota > Metazoa > Arthropoda > Insecta > Mantodea > Hymenopodidae > Hymenopus > Hymenopus coronatus. Next base: position 48,539,085 of record CM060895.1, read on the forward strand.
AGAAACTAAATTGTACCTACAGTATTGAAACGAGGGGGTGAGAGACTGGCAGGACAGACAGTTATGTTTGGTTTAAATTCACAATATTTCTATTGTGAATTGGTTGTATGATACACGGGTGATGCAGTCATTTTACGTGTTTCGTGGTGCAACAAAATTAGCCAGTTTATATAAAATGACAAGACACCGCTACAAATTTATAGTGTAATGCTAATCCTTATTTTCTGAATGATGGATGTTTACAACTAATATAATCAACGAAAGTGCAAGAGGTTTATTACTAATATATCCAATGCAATTTAACTAGAACTTAAATTCACTTAACCTTAACCACTTCTAAGAGCGAATATAAATTTCTTCACTACACCCTTAAGAGCGATGAGACGTGGAGGGATTATTTTGTTGTATAAATTGGAGCCAATCTGGATCCCTGGAGATGATGAACTGCGTCTTAAGAAATTAAGCTTGCCTTCCTCTGTTTTGCAGCCCACACTTTCTTTCTTAATAATTAGTCAAATTCGTCCCCAGTAGTGTTGTAAACTATTATATCGCATAATTATGGAATATAGCGTTCAGCGCTTTAAGCTGGTTAGAGTGTAATTTTTATTTCCGTTTTGAGTTTACATAGGAATATCTGCTTCTGGCAAATCATGAAATTATAACGGTTATTTATTTACATACTCGTACATGGGTTATTTAGCTGCCATTCGACAAAAACTTCACTTTCTTCTTGTTTTTTGTAGTCATCCATCAATTGCTATGCATCGTGCGGACAGAACAGCTGACGGTTTCGCTGCGCGAGGCATATGCTCACGCCTGCATGGTTGGTATGATTCATGCAACTTTCCATAAGGTATAAATAAAGGCCATGTTACGAAACATGGCAACATGATTGTGTGTACGGTATGTTCATTTTGAGTCTCTTTAAACAGAGCTCTCTCTGGTTACTGTCATATCATCACTGAAGAAGCCAATTAAAATAAAATTTCGTATACTGGATACTTCAAAACACGGAAACTTGCAAAAGAGCAGCAAGTTATTTCTCAGGACTTTTAAATACTGTATTAAACTTAGCATTGCAACCAGTACAAACAAAATCACATTGCTATGACACTTCGTTTGCGTAAATCTATGTAGCCTCAATCAACAAACTTCATTAAATAAAATGCTTCAGTTTAATAAGTTTAGACAAAACTTAGCTTAGGAGTAGCTTGCTTTTCTTCCAATAAGCGAATTTGTCTTCGCATTTATAGCTGGACGTCATTCACCTCAGTTGGTATTATTATAGTTGGAATGTTAAATGTTTACTGTGCAGACTAAAGCGGTACGACTACTATCTACAGCTGCGCTAAAATAGAGCAGCCGCAACCCGGAAGTTACCGACCGGAAGGCATAGGAATAAGACAATAGAATATTTAATGGAATCACAGTCTTGTCTTACGACAGGGATGAGGAACTTAAATTTTTGAGAACGTTTAAATCATAGTAGATATTATAATGCTCTTGGAAATAATGAAGGATTTTTTGTAGTATTCTGATAATTTTCTTCTTAATCTTCTCTTATGATATAAAGTTGAATAGGAACGCTAAGACTTGTATGAAGAATGAGAAACTGAGATACTTGGCTTTTTTTGCTTTCTCCAGATCTAGAACTCAATAGTAAGTAGTGGTACTATTACACTCCATTCTGTTCAGAAACTTGATATCGAAAATAAAAAGAAAAAAAAATACTGGAGGTGCATATGCATATGGACAGTATAATAAATAAATAAAAAAAAGTTAAGATAGTTTAGGATGAGCGTAGATTTTTAAAGAAATTCGCACATGCGCGTCCTAAACTTCGCGGTTCTAGGATAAAATAGTGGTATTTTTATAATATAAATGACAAACTATTTCATTAAGATACCACATTCAAGTCAATCAGGCTATGCCGCGGCATATTGGGCCACCTTTACAGTAGTTGATCAGGAAATTTCTAGTTCGTGAGTTCGCCACTATGTGCACATGGTGATGGACCAATTCATCACCTATATATTAGCATTGCAGGACAAAATCACCACTGGCCTTGATGTTCTCTTTATTCTGCCATCTCTAAATAATTTTGTATAAGTATAAACCTCAGATTGATAAAAACAAAATGAAAAAGTAAACTAATTTGTTAATAATTTAATCGGATTAATACTTTCCGAGATATTTGTTGCTATAGTTTTAATTTTCCTACGAGGGGCGTTCAATAAACCCTTAGAAAATCAAAGAAATTACACTCGTAACATCGAAAAGCGTTTGTATTTAGTAACCACCGTCTCTTACTAGATGACAGTTAAAGTTTCAGCTGTATCCATCCCGTGGTTTCTTACCGTAGGGGATTGAATCAACAATCTTGTGCTTCTTTAGAAAGATGAAAACAACTAGTTTCGTGCGGTGATTAAAAACTTCCATTTAAACAATTAAAAACTTCAAACAAAGGCCTAATACCGAAAGAGCCGAAGGCCGAGTTGGATGAAGTTCTTGGCACATCTGCTCCTGCGTTGGCAACAATTTACAATTGAATAAAAGTATTTAAACGTGGCCGTACATCCACAAATGACGAACATCGTTCCGGATAAAAGATAGTGGATGGAGAACTTCGGATGAATCTAATCATGGATTTATTTTTTGTCCCCCTTACGAATACTGAATGGTTGAAAGTGTTTCATTCCACAAATTTGGTGTGGAGATTTCGAACATATATATTTGAGTCAACTGAATAAAAACACTAAAAAGGTGTATGTATGTGTGTGAACAGCATGTCAAAAAGCAAACCCCCCCCCCCAAACCCTGATTAAATAGCAAACGAAGAATGGGACACGAGATTTTTCTAGAAAAATTCTTCACCTAACTACTCGTTATATGGAAAATTGTTCGCTATCTGTGATTTGCACAAAAACTGCTCTAAGTTTGTTGACTACACCGTAAGACATTGATTTATGGCATGACATCTTAAAAGTCTTTGCGAACAGTAAGTCGTTCTCATTCTAAATGAATTATATGTACCTTGTAAATAGTAAGAAATAGATAAAGAAAATTAATACACAAACCACATAAATCAGATTATACTTTGGTCAGTCTTTTGAGGCAGGAAAAAGGGAAGACAAGCGTAGGACATTTGGCAATTATCGTCTCGGGGGATATTCTTTAATATTGATTTGAATTGTCAAGTTCCTACTTTTTCCAAGGCGATTTTCTCTTCCTCTCTCTCTTTCTCTTTCTCTTCAAGAGAGAGGAATCTCATAACAAACTACTATTTGACATCGCTTAAAAACTCCTATGTTGTAATAAAACCATTCATGCAAACATTTATTTCTATTACCACGAAGCAGATAGAAGAATAAGATTTCATAAGAATATTTGTAGAATAATGGATGGAAAAAGTCGTGCGAAAATTACTTAGATTTTTACTTTACCTACCATCTGCTTAGTAAGCAGAAAATGTATTACATCCACCCAAAAATTCCATATCCAGATTTCCCCGAAAATACGTTTTTAGGTCCCTAGAAACCTGAATAATTAGACAAAAAAGAAAAAGTGTGTGAACAGCACAACTGAGAAAATCAAATTTAAGTAACACTAAACTTGTTATTTATGTACAGATCTAAGATTTTCAAAAAAATCTTCCCACCTCAAACTGCCCTTATGAAAGATTTTTGGAAATTAGGTTTTCAAAACTGGCTCTTCGATTTTGATTGGAATATAGTATGTTTGTAAGATATTTGTATCGCAAATAAAAGCATATTTTGAATTTTTTTTTTTTTTAGGAATCTGGGAAGTCCTCTTCATTTGGAGGGAATATTATATAATTGTCTATAACTGTAAACTTTAAGAATGGACAAAACACAATTTATTTTAAATACTTTTTTTTTTTTTTTTTGTCATCAGCCATTTCGCATGCATTTCTTAATATGGGTTTGAAATTTTCAATATTTTAATTTTTACTTTCTCCATACGCACTATACATAGTGTATAGAGAAAAGTATTGCACTCCACCAAAAAATTCGATACCGAGATTTCACCGGAAATATATGTTTTAGGGTCCCCAATATCCAAAAAAAGGATTTTCCAAAAAGGTCCGTGTGTGTGTGTGTGTGTGTGTGTGTGTGTGTGTGTGTGTGTGTCCGTGAACACGATAACTCAAAACGAAAAGTCGGTAAAATACCAAACTTGGTGTTTAAGTTTAGTATCTTCCAGGGATGCGACACGAAGATTTTGAGAAAAATCCCGCCATCCCCAACTACCCTTTACATGGAACTTTTTTCGAAAATTTTGATTTTCTCAAAAATGGCTCTATGGATTTTGATTAAAATTTCGTATATTAAAGATGTTTATCTGACAAATGAAATGTATATCTTGAATTTTCTGGGAATAGCCTCTGAAGAGTAGTTTAATCTGAATGAATTTTACTAAATTTTGAATAACTGCTAAACCGTAAGAGATGGACAAAAACTTACTACACAAAAAATGTAGAGACATTAAAACACACAATTTATGTTATATACATTTTTTTCGTGGAGTTCTCATTTTTGTGACATTCCTTATATTTGGTTTCTGCTATGAAAAACGTATACTTTTCTCATACAGGAACTTGTCAACTCCTATCCATATAGACAAAAGAACTTCATTGACATATCAATCTGCTTTTGACAATCACTTTAACCTACAGTTGTCCCTTATTTCGCTTCTACTTACAAGGAAGCGAGTAATTAGACTATTTCTGCTATTTTTTTCTGATTAGCATAAAATAAATAAAAGTATAAGCATTTTAAGAATAATTTGTTGCAGGGATATGGAGAAAGTCATGTGAATGGTACACATCAGATTTTTTTAAATGCTGTTGCTATTCAGTTTCTCGTACTGTCGTGGAAAGAGTATAGAATTTATTTGTGAACACTTGACTATCGATTCTATTTCATTTCCGTATTCCCCTTGCCGTTCAATACACACCTGTGTAATAAAACTGTTTCTGCAAGGGAAATGAAGTAGATAGGGGGGGGGGATCTAATGGGATCCATTCACATAATGTTTCTCTATCTCTGAAACAAATTACTGTTAATAATGTTATTCGTCTATTTATTTCATGCTAGAACATAAGCAAAAACGGTCTTATTATTTAGTTCCTTGTAAGTAGAAGGGAAATAAGGAAATACATTAGAGTAAACCGATAGTCAAATGTTTTAAAATGTGATTGCCATGGGATTGAAATCAGTTTCTTTGCGTGGCCAGAAGTTGACAAGTTCTCGTATGAGAAAAGTTTAGGTACTTTCAAACTGAAATCAATATCAAGGAATGTCTCAAAAACGGCCAACTCTTTAAAAAAAATGTATATGACAAATTGTGTGTTTTGTCGAGATCTACGTCTTTTGTGTAATGAATTTTTGTCTATCTCTTACGGTTTACCAATTATACAAAATTCAATAACATCATCCAGAATAAAGAGGTCTTCGGAGGCTACTCGCAGAAAATTCAAGATATACTTTTTATTTGTCATGTAAATGCCTTAAATATAAGGGTTCAACAAAATCGTTAGATCCATTTTTGAGAAAATCAAACATTTTGAATTTTTTCCCATGTAAAAGGTAGTTGGGGTGGGGGGGGGGTTCTTAAACCGTGTCGCATCCTTGGAAGATACCAAACTTAAATATCAAATTTAACGGTCGTTTCATATTGAGCTATGTATCCACAGACACACACCCGCATATTTTTTTCTTAAAATCTGATGTGCTCCATTCACATGACTTTCTCTACACCTCTGCAATAAATTATTGTTAAAAAGCTTATGCTTCTTTTTTACTTCATCTAACCAAGAACAAATTAGCAGAAATAGTCTTATTACTTGCTTCCGTGCAAGTAGAAGGGAAATAAGGGAGTAGCATAGGCTAATGTATTAGTCAAAAGCTGGTTACTCTGTTTATGTATGGACAGGAGTAGAGAAATTCCGTATGAGAAAAATATAAGTATTTTAAAGCTGAAACCAATAATAAGGATTATCACAAAAACGAACCACTCCACGAAAAAAAAATGTGTGTAACATAAATTGTTTGTTTTAACGAACTCTACATTTTCTTTTACGTAAGATTTTGTCTTGACTCTTACGAGTTGCCAGTTATGCAAAATTCCGTATAATTCATCCAGAATAAAGTAGTCTTCAGAGTCTATTCCCAGATAATTCAAGATATACATTTTATTTACCAGGTGAATATCTTTAATACACGATATTTTAATCAAAATCGTTACAGCCATTTTTGAGAAAATCAGAATTTTCGAAAAACTTTTCTATATAAAGGGTAGTTGCGGGTGAGCGATTTTTTTTTTTTTTTTTTTTTTTTTAAATCTTTGTGTCGCAACCTTAGAAGATACTGGACTTAATACCAAGTTTGGCATTTTGGACTTTTCATTTTGAGCTATGCTGTCCATACACACACACATACGCGCACAGACCTTTTTCCAAAACTACTCTTTTGGGATTCAAGGGGACTCAAAACATGCATCTACAGTGAAATCTTGGTATCGAATTTTGGGTGCATTACAATATCTTCTCTATAAACTATGTGCATAGTACGTGTAGAAAGTAAAAATACCTTTTTTATACAGGGGGCTCCAAAACATGTATTTCCAGTGAAATATTGGTATCGTATTTTTGGGTGCATTACAATACCTTCTGTATACATTACATGTACATATTACGAGTAGAGAAAGTAATACGTTTTCTTAAAATCAGTTCATAAACCCTATATAAAACAATGTATGTGTCTAGAAATTTATGTGAATGTAACTCAAGACTTTGTTTGTGTGTGTTTCAATTAGGCAACAGAATCCCATGTTTTACATGATACTGCTTATATTTTCTAAAACTGTTGCGCCACAATAAGCTAATTTCTCTTATTCCTCCAAAATTTGATTATCTTCTCGCGAGGAGTGTCAAGTGGATAGCGTTATACTGTCAACGGCACAGGGAATATATAAACAAGGGTTGTCACGTTTTGCCTTAGGGAAGCAGCGGAAGTTGAGCGCTGTCCGAAAAATGTGGCGAAGAGCCGCAAGTCATTGGCCATTGCAGCTTGACCGAGGGAGGTAGAAGCATTTGGCGGTAGTTCAATGACGTGCGATATATTTAGTAAGCTGGCTACGACTTAACGTGACTACCACAACAGTAGTCAGTTCATCCGCTTCCGAGACCAGGTGGTGTTGACTGCCGATTAGTTCCTCTACGAAATGGATTTTATAGGCAGGCTGCTTTCACGAAAACCCAAGGTGTGTCTTAATTTGAAAATAAAAATATAATCAATGAAATTAATCACCGGATTCGGCCTATAGACGTATTTATGAATGGAGGTTTCTTAAAGTGCGTCGAAAACGTCGACCCAGGTTATCATTTGCAACCGCGAATCTAAAATTTCGTGCGTGTGTTTCGTGTTGGTAAATCAGCAACGGTTGTTACATTTTTCTCTAAATACCTAGGCATATAATGGAACCCACCCAAAGGATAACCATGTGAAGAGAGGGAGCAAAAAGCAGTTTCCTCTTGTTGGTGTTTATGAAACAGTGCTACAAATGGGGAATGTTACAAAGTGTAAATGTGCTATTTAATACCGTGCAGTGTGGAGTTGCTAATATAATGGAATATTAACACTCGTCACAGTAACTTACTACGCAGTATACCATGTTTTCACCTTGAGTCATTCATCAAGCTCTTGAGTGACAGTTAAATGGTGTTTTGGAAATATTTAAAGGATTTATTATTACTTTCTCTACTGCTTATCTATAGCAAATAGAGAAATTATTGTATTCCACCAAAAAAAAAATCAATATGGACATTTCGCCTGAAATACAATTTTTATGGATCTCTGAGTAAATAAAACGGATTATAAACATTTCTGTGTGTGTGTGTGGGGGGGGGTAGTAGGTACTTCTGAAAACGAAATGTCCCATAAATAAAAACTTAGTATCTAAGTTCAACATCTTACAGGGATGCGTTTTGAAGATAAAAAAAAAAAAAACATCCCCGCCTCCCCTCCAAGTTATCCTTGGCATGTAAAAATTTTAATTTTCAATTTTATTTTCACAAAAATTATTCTTAACATGTCATTAAAATTCCTTACGTTTAATATATTTGCACAACATTTAATCTAGAATCTTACATATCACGACATTTTATGTTGCAGATTGTACATGAAAACTATGGTTTTTGTCTCTCTCTCTCCCCTCGATTTCTCATACAAACTTGAGAGAAAACGACTTAACAGATCATTAAAAAAACAAAAACAAAAAAACAACAACGTGCTTTTATTTAATCATGTTACCATTTATATATGCTCAAAATCTTTATAACTAGTTATATATGGAAATAACTAAGAATACATTTCCAGTTGAATTAAGCAATTCAATTAGGTATTGATTTGTCTTAGCTTTTGCATTACATTGTCCACAGATGAGTAGTTTCTCCCCCCCCCTCTCATTTACACATCTACTCACCTCATCCCCATCTTTATATATTCATAGAACTCGAAATCTACATATACATGAAATATTATACCATTACTTATAAGCGAGACCTTAAAATGTTTGGAGTGACTTATGCGTTTTGACGTCATGAGCTTGTTTTGTTATTAAAAGCAATCATGGGAATCAGAAAGCATCAGAAGAAATTCACCTCAGCTCATTTAAACAATATTGCGATGATGCTTGCTTAATTTGCATTTCCAAAATATAGTGAGTATGAAAAGGTAGGGCTCCGATAAGCTAGCATTGGAGCGCTCTTAAACCTCAAATCATCATCATCGTCATATGAAGAAGGTGCATTGGTAGTGTAGTTCGTTTGTTGGGGTAGACGACGATCTGAATGTCTTAACTTTCAGAACAACGTTGAGTTTCTTGAAGTGATTGTATCTGTCTCTCTCGCTCTGATTTACTTCTCTTTTCATATCAAAGCTTTATGCTAAAAGCTGCTACTCGTTTCTTAAATTGTTTTGGCGGTGGCCAATTATAATGTTGCACAGGTTATTCCACAATGGCAAATATTAAAATCACCAGAACTGAAAATAGCTCTATATGAGATCGATAGTAAACTACCCGAGATAATTGGTAGATATGCTCCTAATGTAGCTTTTATTAATGTCGTCTATAGGATTGTGGGATACAACCATTGTGTGATGCTTTTGGAAATGCTTACAAATGCCGGAATGAACTGTTATTCCCGTCTTTTAAATTGCATTTTTATGCGCTTATACCGCTGATCATTTATTAACAGCATAGGTATTCTGAAGCAGTTGACTTCAAGGATCGCTGATGGCATTTAAATGCAAACTGAGTGAGTGATATCTGTGAACGCCAACACACTGTACCAGAGATTGGAGTTGGCCGTGCCTAAAGTTTAACAACAGTTCAACTTTTATTTCCTTACGTCCTGAACTTAATGCTTAGAAATTCTTATGCCTATGCCTATGTATTAATGTCCGCTACTTTGGTCCATCCGTTTGTACACATATATCAGACGCAATCCTATTTTACATATATGAAAGTGAAAAAAAATTGTCAGTACATTTGAAACTTGGTTGAAATAAATACAATATTACGGGTATTATGCACGTAACTCCATAAAATATACAATATTTTTCAATCAAAAATATTTTACTTACAAATTAAAATAGGCTATTTTTTCCTCTCTTTCAAACACATTGTTGTCCGAATAATAAGGCAGGAGAAAACGCCAACACTGCTGGCTATTTGAGACGACGAACCTGTTTTTAATAGGCTTTCTTTGTCGTGAAAAACAAAAACATGGTTTAAGGTATTGTAGAGCCTCAAGAATTGACAACGTCTGCACTATGGAGATGGCAGGTTTTCATATTTTGGCATATCAATATGTACCCCACAGGATCATCATACTATGCGTTATTCGTGAATTGTAGACCTCCAACTTGATTACAGACAGGACCTTACTGCCACGTACGTTACTATGGTGGCACTAAACTACGTAATCGAGATACGAACCAAGTACTGTAGTGTGGTTTTAAGACATTCTATTTAATGCCTGATAGCATAGATATTGTGACGATGTAAGGTGGTGCTCATTTGTAGAAACGTAGCTTAGGTCAGTACTTCCTATATAGGATGTTGTTCTTTTGTAGGAACATTAACCATCCACTTTACTCGAATGTCAAATGGATTGCATATCTAAAAGGGCACCAAAATATTAAACAAAATCGGGGGTTCCGAAAGCATACCTGCCCGAATATGTATCTATTTGCAAAAATGATTAGTTTACTGACCTTACAAAATTTAAATGTTGTCGGTGTTGTTTTATTAATTTTATACTTTGTCATTTTCCAGACATATTCTTAGGGAAATTGAAATAATAATAATAATAATAATAATAATAATAATAATAATAATAGGTATAATTTTGTGCAAGATTATTTTTAAGCTACATTTCAATTGTCATGGATATATTTTAACATAATTATGCGATTTTAATCAACATCGTTAGAGCCATTTTTGAGAAAATCAACAATTTCAAAAACGTTTATCGGAAAGGGTAGTTTGGGGTGAGGGTATTTTCTTGAAAATCATAGAGGACCTTTTACCAAATTTATTTATTCATTCAGGTAGTTTCAAAACTTGTATTTCTGATGAAAACTCGATATAACTTTAAGTGGGATGCAATACATTCTCTTAACTACATGGTATAGAAAGTAAACCAATTGTAAGGCCAAATTCACCAGAGAAAATTTTATTTTTAAGATGCAGAAAGGACAAACTAGTTTACTGTTCCTGTATTTTCCCAGATGTTTAATTATTTTATTTGTTCTTTTAAGTTTTTTAAATCGAGCATGTGAACCTTTACATATGTGGTATTTACAATGTTTTTTATATGCATTTAGTCAATTTCGCCGACACATAGCTAAATTGACCGAGAAATAAATATGTGAAGTCAAAAAATTGAGGCGCTAATGAAATTGTAAAAGCTTTCACAATTCCTGACTTATATTTTATCCTTCGTCATATCAGTTTGCACTGCAGTTTCAGTAATTTACAAAATTTGCTGTGAGGAACGAACGTAAAATGATTCCATAAACACCACGCATTGCAGTTTTCAAGCTGTTAAACACAAAACGAAGGATTTTGAAGCAGGCCAGTTCACGGAAATACATTTGTTCCTTCCTCAAATTAAAAATTTCTGTCCGTTAGTTTGTCTGCAGGTTTTTTTTTAGAATGAACGACATTCGATGTATACATTATTAATTTGATTGGAATTGTGAAAGAATAAGAATAATTTACAAACTAAAGTTAACTATGTTTGATATTATGCCCTTAAAATTTCCTAGTTTTGCGACTTGTTTCCACTCCAAAACGAGGCCTTTTGAAACGTAAAAAATGTGACTGTGTGCTAACATTTACGGTATTGTTCGTCTTCCAAGAACCTCAACATATATGAAAGGAAGTTGCCTTCTGAATGTCAGATCGCTTTTACTGTTGAACATGCTAGCTGTTACTGAGCGAGTGACGCTGCTTCCGTCATTCACGGTAGTGAGATTGCGTCATTCATGTGGAAATGAGAGGACTGACATCACGAAGAGAGTGGAAAATACTCTTCACATAACAGCCCACTTCCTAGCACTATTTGAAATTGAAATAAAATACAAGGGGTTCGTCAGTCACTTTTTAAAGTAATCACCATAATGGTTAAAATTTATCTCACTCAGCGAATGATACAGAGTCGTAAATGAGCTTATCCACTCATATAAATTAATTTCCACCAAAGCCTATTTACTAAGTCTAGAATTCCAAAAGTCGGAAACGCAAAGTCACCAATGAAAGTGTATATACCATTCCCCTAGCGGTAGACATTAGTCATCAAATGGGCCACCAACCACAAGATGTAGGCTAGATCTTACTCCGGCCTTCAGAATATCTTCTTTGGATGGTCTATCTCTTCATTGGTCTTCCTTGGTCTCGGGTGTCCCTCTATTTATATTTCAAAGCAACTCTGCGTATGTTATTTGTTTTTCACATATGTTCTTTCTATTTTTAAATTCTTCGGCTGTATCGAAGCTTATGAGTAATTATTTTTTTTTTTACGTATAGGAATTGCCAAAGCCTTCGCACAACCTACGCCCTGAAGGATTGTTTGATTTTGCGTTATCTTTTTCCGAGACGATTGCATCTTCTACGTGCCCCTCTATGTATTTAACCCTGCGGTCGAAACTTTGTCAAGTGTTACCTCCGGATCAAGAGGACCTGCGGCTCGCTGTGTAGGGACGCAACTCAATACCTTCTAGGTAGATAGTATCTAGAGGGTGTAGAATTCGGAATGATCTGTGACTATGTCCAAAGTTTTGTTTTTGATTATGGCAGCCACAGCCATTTCGGAATTCGGCGGCCGGGAAGACCTGTGCTTCCAAAATCCAAATATTCGGTCGCGTAATTACAGCAAAGTAATGAACCGGACGAGGATTATGAAACCGTAAAGATTTCTACAAGAATGGTACTCATCGCCTTATCTTCTAATTGAATAATCGTTTACAAATACTGAAACTACTTCACGGATAATAAAAATATTAATTTGATATCTATTTTCCTTCACGTGTTGATTAACCGCTGCAACAACTTGAGCATGAACCTCCTTGATTTTCAATACAGTATGATAAAATCTGAGCTGTTACCTCGACCCCCGCAGTTCTTGCTTTGTTTTCGCAATCTGTCATAGTAGGAAATATGTTGGAAGTTAACATTAAGAGAAACACGATAGTATTCGTATGTTAAACCGTACAAAATGTGGCGTGGATATCAGGTAAAATGAGAGGATGACTGTGTAACACATCTTTAATAATCTTTCGGGGTTCTCAGCTCTCCCTATTATACAGTATCTTCTGTAGACGATAAATTACTTGTAAATATATTCTCCTGTTTTTATCTCGTCCAGAAACATGCATCTTTGTCACTTCAGAAAGTAATACTTGCTAAATCTGCTACTGGTATGATATGCACCACACACAGTCCCAGAATCACAGTCCAACAGAGTTTACAACCCAAGACTTGGGAAGAGCTGCTGATTTAAGCACTTTGGATACTATGAGTACTACATACCTCTATTATGTAGTGCAGGTAACGTCTACAAACGTATGACTACTGTGTGAGCTAAAAATGGCGTGGTCGTTAATAAACCTCTATAAATTGATCCCTGCTGCTGTTTGTATTTGAACTATTTTGTTTGTAATATACAGTGGTTTAAGGACACTCTGTACTAAATTTTCGACAGAATTTAAAATAATATATTAATGCCCGCCTGGGTTGTGTGGGGATAACCAACCTTACATTCAACGTCGCGAGTTCAAATCTCGCTTAGGATGAGTTACCCGGATAAGGTTTATTTCTCGGGTTTTCCCTTGTCGTGAAAAGACGAATGTCGAGTAACTTGAAACTCGATGGACCCCGAGATCATTTGAGCATCATTTCACCGATTTCATTCATCGTCCGATGTGACCAAACAGGTTAAAGAACGTTAAGTTAAAAAAAAAACATGTTAACCTAAAATAATGTATCGTCTAGGTCAAGACTGAAGTAAACCTTAGGATTAGCTACCCAAATGAGTCAACACAAGTAGGAGACCTTAGCCCTTAAAGGATGACATAGGATACTAAATAAATAAAAATACACTTTTAAGTATTTTTATGGACAAATTCTCAAACATTGCACATTAGGGTGTGTTTTTGGCACTTTAAATGAAGGTGCTTAGATATGTGCAAAGAAATGGTAACATTTGGTTCCCTCTTTAGTCTTAAGTTTCATTTATTTTTATTGCTTCGTTCATATAATGTTAGGTTTGTTCTTGAACTTCTAACTAGACTGCAGGTTTCTTGCTGGGTTTTACTCATTTTATCAGTAGGGTAAACTTGGCAAATATGGGCATCAACATATTTATATGGAAATAAAGGACCGAAAATAGCTTTCCACTTTCGTGAAACAAATGCATTTAAACAGTGAAACTATAACGTTTCAAACAGTGTACGAACCAACAACCAACTCCTCTCCCTCTGAATGCACTTTAGCTTCACAGAAAATGCCCATATTTGACAAAATGTTATTGTAATACAATACAACTGTACAGTTGCTTGGAATAGTAGGGCTTTAATTGACAAATTATAACCACTTCCTGTCATATTAACAGTTTGTCAGAGACGTTTTAGCACTGTATACTACTTATACATTAAAAAATCATCACTTGAACACTGATAGTAAATTAAATTTTATCAAAGAAAACCTAGACTCCTATTTTTAAGTCGCTTTACGGAAACAACTTTTTGCTGAATGGAACAATGCAAATCAGATAAACTGCGTTATATTTTAATTATTCTTAGTTCTAATACAACAATTATTTTGAGAAATAGAACTTGCAAAGTTTCATTTGCTACACTCATATAGAAGTAATTGCCGATCAGCTGAATACTTTCCTCATGGAACCACAGGGAACATGAACCAGAACACTGCATCACTTCTGACCCTCATTTTCATCATAATAATTACCGTTACAGACATAACAAATGTAAGAAAATTTAAAATTTCCTATTCTTCTTGTGGTTTTTCGTTTTACTCCTAAACTTCTCCTGTGGGTCCCAAGTTTAACCCTTATCTTTGGTGAATCCAGAACTTCTGTGCTTCCCAATTCTCTTGCAATTTTCTTCTTTCTCCAGCAATTGCTGATGATGGTTTTCAGTTTGGAAATTGGGCTTAATTCCTCTAAAAATGATTTTGCTGACTTCGAATATACGAAGTAGAAGAAGACGAGTTATATGCTATTTAGTTGTCATTTGTTAGAACAGATTCATTGAAGAAAGATGATTAAGGAAGGCCGAAAGTTAGTCTAGAATGCGAAGATATACTTCTCTACTACCTAAGAATGAAGTCCTTAAAATATATCTTGAAAATAAGCTGATTGAGCCTGAGGTGTCTTAAGAAAGGAAACTGAAAAATAATGTCGAAATGTTGCAATCGTACTTCCCCTCAAACTTATTAGTTAGGACGTTATCAGAACATTAAATCGCAACCCAGCATATTTAGTCACCATACCACTTAAGCATGACCTACACTGCACAACGAATGTTCCAAATCTATAGCATTGCTTTAAAATGCAAGCTGCTTTAATATGCCCATATTACCTTAGTGCCCATAAAGTCAAGTTTACCATAAGTACACCGATAGGCATACCTGCATACTCTGCAAAATTATTTTAATTATAAAAAAAAAAAAAAAACATCTTCCCGCCCTTGGGAATTAAACCAACCGCAAAATCAAAACACTATATTCCTATATTTTTTCATCATTATTGTATGAAAGTCATACCTGGAACTTGAAAACACCTTAGAAACGCATTCGGGTATACCAAAGGAAGATGGACACTGAACACTAAATAGGGGAAATATTAACTTGGAAGATACTTCTCAATGAGCTTCCAACCTAAAATGGAAATGGGTAGGCCACGTGGGGAGGCTTCAGTGCACGAAGTGGTCTTACACAGCTACAATGTGGCCATTTATATCGGAGAGAGACCCCAAGGAATATCTAGAACGAGATGAGACAATACTTTTTAAGAAAGTAGGAGTCACTGGCCGTCGACCGCAGTTACTGAAAGGTCAACCAAGAAGCCAATAGCAAGTGAATATCTATGCAGTGTCCGATGCAAGGAAGTGAAAAAATGACACAAATTCGGAACTGACAGT
Source organism: Hymenopus coronatus (assembly GCA_030762935.1). Taxonomy (NCBI): domain Eukaryota; kingdom Metazoa; phylum Arthropoda; class Insecta; order Mantodea; family Hymenopodidae; genus Hymenopus; species Hymenopus coronatus. The sequence continues at coordinate 48,554,834 of CM060895.1, forward strand.
GAATGGACATACACACAAACGAGACAATAATTCCATTTACGGGGACTAGCTCTCCGTTTGAGTTCCAAATAAGCTCCTTTGCAAGATCCCGTCAGGCAACCGAATGGCTTTCATTAGTTCATTCCGCTGGTAATATGCAAAATTGTAAGCTTAATCTCTCCAAATTTTCATCGTGAAGAGCCTTACAGGTGGCTTGATTTTCATTTCTTGAAAATAACTTTGGTAATGTATACATAGAATATCATAAAGAGGTTTTAGTTCTATGCCATAAATGATGTTGAATTTGTGATGAAAATTATAGCTAAATTGGAGAAATTTCAGTTCTTAATTTTCTGGCGTATTTGTGAGCATATTTTTAATGAGGTAAAAAGTTCCAAATGAAAGAAGAATCTGCTGCACATACCAACCGCAGCAATAAATTCGTTCGGAGTCCACGTGAATTGCTCAGATAAAGTGTTTCTCGGAAACTCAGATTTCTTTGGCCCAAAATTGTTACTTAGGACCTTTTTTGAAAATTTAATTTTTGAGTGATTGGTCAATTGAACGAACAGGCAAAACCGCAAAATCAAAATGACCTAAGGCGGCGAATACAAATCTTACTATTCAATTTCGGCACTCAAAAATTATCCTTAATGTCTCTCTGAGCCAAAATAGTTTCATTTTGAGAACCTTACTTAACCAATTAATTTGACAATTCTTAACGAAGTTCTAGTTTGAATCTGTTGAGTATCCCTTGAAGGTTTACACATAAACCTCATTTAGTTTTCGATAGTGGATAAACATGGTGTATCACTAACTTTGAATTTCTACAAAGTTGCAGTTTGTGGGAAAATTATAAGCGAATTTCTACAATTTTATATTTGAAATCGTACAGACATTTTTCCTCCCGCTAAGCACAGACTTGGAAATCATCAATCTTAAAACACGCTAGTTTGGTATCTTTTTTTCCTGTTTAAAATGACTCCAAGTCTTATGATGCCTCTAAGTGAGCTTTCATTCATCGTCTTTTGTGAAATATTTGTTTTTTCAATGTCTTCTTTCGCTATATGATACTGCTCCATTTTATTTGTATACCCTTCAAAACCTCCAAAATTGTGATGATAAAAATTTGTATCATGGTCTGCATGGAAAGTTTCACAAGCATTATGAGGAAAAGAATCACATTTCTAGTGTGAAAGTATTTTATTCGCTTGCTAATATTTGCCAAGAATATAAATACAAAAATTATAGTTATTTACAGACATATACTTGCATGATGATGAAGATGGATACCGGGCAGCTGTTGATGATCAGTGTGCAGCGATTTTAACCTTAAACGGTTTATTACTGGTGAGAGAGTGATTGATGCGCTTGTTTGGATTGCCTTTCTTGATGAAGACATAATTGTAAACGTCATATATATTGGCATATCTGCTTTTAAAATTTATGACGGAAGGACAATCCTCTTTAAGCAAAGAACAAAGAGTACATTTTAAACAATACCAAGCCTAGAATACTTCACCAACCTAAAACAGATGTGGAAATTGGCATTCCGTTTCTCCGACATTAGTTCACAAATCCCCATTCCACCAGCTTTCTTCATCCAGAAATAGAGAGAAAATGTAAATAAAACAACAGATCGAGTATTGGTGTTGTAATGCAACCAAGTGGTGAGCAGATTCTTCCGAGGTAAGGGAATGGTATTTATGAAATACGCATCATTTATCTTTCGGAACAAGGTAGATAATTACAAAATGCGAAGGAAAACTCGGTCTCCCTCATTTAGTACACCTAGTTTTTGTCCCCCCCCCCCTTTTCTTTTCCCATGGGTGTTGTAACCAAATGTTGTAGTAAAACAAATATGCTGTTATTAAATTATCTTTTGATAAATGCCATAATCTGAAATACAAAAATATAAACAATGAAGGCATAAAGTATAAGCATAACATGTATTTTAATTAAAATACAAAAAAATAAATATTACAGATAATATCATTCACATATTAGTATCTGGCCACAGATACAGTAAGTTAGTTTATTTTTCTTTTTAAAGAGTATTTAATCTTAGTAGATAATCGAACTCGAGGGTAGTTATTTCAAGGTTCGAAAACATATACAAGATTTTTGCACTAACCACAAAACATTATTTAATTCAATACTTCAGTTAGACATCTGCCAGGAAAGCTAAACTTAATCTATTTTAAGGTCAGGTTCTTAGTCCCTTAGTGTTTGAAAACTGTCAGCGCATTGAGTGAAAATGTAAAATAGAGACAGTGTACTATCTCGGTCTCTTACTTTGCACAGTGGCTTCCCCTACCCACCTTCACATTGTGCTCCCAACTTCAGGCGTTTAACCCATAATGTGTTTACAAAGTACTCGTAGTGTACACTTATGTAACGAATTTTAATAATGTGCAGATGTCGGTTATATGTAATTAAACGGTTGGTCATTCCGCAGAAATATGAATAACAGAATCGTAAATGCACACAGCGCGTTTTATTATGGCGGAAAAGTTAGGATAACTATCCTGTGTTACGTATATTTTGCGACGTAAACTTTGAAATTGTCAATTTTTGGGAGGCTCCCCATATACACCCCTTAATTCTCTATCGGTTTCAATATTTAAAATGCGTATGCTGTACTTATTGTTTAAATTCTCAAATATAACATTTCAACTATTTGTAGCAATTCGCATAACAAATCGTAGCATTTTAGGTGGTTCACATAATGTGAAATACTGCGAATTGTATATCGATTGCAACAAGATTTGAAACGTGTCATACATGTTCTTTGAGCTCACGTTGAGGTTTGCCCCCCCCCCCCCCCCCCTAAAGTAAATTGTATTTTCTTCATGTGAACCACCCATAACTGTTGAGTGTCAAACTTTTTTCTTGCCGAGAAAATGGGTTGCAATTTGGCAAAGTGACCCCCACAAGTGCTTCAAAGCACCTTCAAAGTATGATCTCTTTATGAAGCACGAAATATGCATCGTGTATAACAATGTCCGTTATCTTGTACATGAAGTTGGCAACCCTACTGCCATTTTCGGAATAGAATCTTCAATTAGCAAATCCGCGCACATCTGCAAATAGTCTTCTATTAGAATATTTGATAATATACCTCCTCTATCACACCTTCGTGTTTCACATTCACGATGATAAGAGTTTTAAATGGGTAACCAGGACAATTTGTTAGCAAGCTTCTCTTTCGTCCAATCAGGTGAAGAATACGGTTTAGTTATTGGTATCGACACTTAAGTTGTGACGTGAATAATTAATATATCTCGAATAAAAGTGTACGCCCACAACTTCTTGGATGCTTTGATGGGAAATGTTTATTCGTTTTTCTTGGAGACTACAGAGATACAATTGCTCAACGTTGAAACGCAGTTTTCTTGCTATTTCCTAATCTCTTGAAACAGCCATGTGCGAATTCGAACTCATTAAATTTACCTCCAGGAATAACAACCGCTACTATTTTTTTTGAAATCGAGTGTTGCAGGTAGCGATAACCAAGGAACAATATTGAAAAGCGTACTCTAAATAACTTTCCTAAAATAATAGTATTTTCTTTTTCATTTTTATATGAATAACGGATAGTTCTGATTAACATATCTAGGGCCTCGAACATAAAAAGTGCTGTATATTTGACTTCCTACTCAAGAATTGCATGAATAGTCTGATTTTATTATCTATTTATTTGGTTAAGTGCTAAGGGAAATGAACATATTTTGGTTTTCTATTGGAATTTATCCTGGTCACTCACTCGGTAGACCACTACTACAATCCATGCAATTTAATGATTATAAATATTACGTATTACCGACTATAACATTTATGTTCATTCTCTTCGCGATCAACTTCTTTTTTGTTTTGGTGTAAATATTGAACCAGATGTGATTTCGTTTCTAGATATTCTGCTTAATTATGATCTCGTGTCTTTTTCAAGCCATTTGCAATTAATACGTTCATCCCTTCAGTTTTTAATTCCTGTACAATTACACTTTATTGCTTTGTGCCTACCTCCCTTCAACGTAATAACGCTTCCTCTTTGTAAAACACTTTCTCTGAGATTTTAACTCCCACGCTGCAGTTCTTGACCATGCTATGTCCTCTCTTTCCTTCTTTACTTTATCGATGTTTTTCTTTATTCCTAGATCATTTCAACAAAAGACGCCAGTGAACCCTTTTCTGTTAGGCCACTATCTTTAATAGCTTTAAATGTTAATATTGACTCTTTCCAAAACTCTGAGTTGTTTCTCTGCTCCTTTAAATATTACCAAAACCTTTTCAATCCAAGATATTTCTGTGATTACTTAATCCATCCTTTATCCGTTCATATGCGATTAACAATAATCAGTTAATGTGAGTACTAATAACCAGTTCAATATTTTTTTCGACCCTCCCATCGCCGTAGAGGTTAGCAGGGTGGTCTCCTAAAAGTTAAAGATTCGAGGGAATTAAAAACTACAGTTGAAAAATTGAAAGCTTTTGTTGTCATAGTACATAAACTTAACGGAAAGATTCAAGGTATTCGTTATTCTGTTTGTTGTGGCATAATATCGCGAACTCGTCGAGACTTTTGAATAATCTTCGAAGTTTCTCAGAATTTTTAAACATATCTTTACTTACACTGCCTTACATTACAGTCATTATTTTATATGGATTTTGTGAACTATTCTCGCTAAGGGCTATATGTTGAATGCTAACCGAAATACACATTTCTAGAAATAACCAATTAGAACAAATATTCGTGAATAGCTGATGTACAGAAAATGTTACTTGAAGCGCTTGAACCACGTTGTATTAGAGATATCTATCTACATTTTTTTGTATTGCAAGTATTTTGCCTACCTTTTGTGGTTTCCAGTTAAATGCAATTTATTCCGAATGAAGAGAATTGCGTAAATAATTCAAGATATGAATTTTATTGGTCATATATCTTAAACACTTTGTTACAACTGCTTTTGAGAAAATCCAAAATAATAAAGCACTTTCAATTTAAGGGTAATTTGGGGCTAAGGATTTTCTTGCCTAACTTCTTTTCGCAATAATGGAAACTGATGATATTTGGTATTGTTTCGCATTCATTTTTCTTTTAAAATGTTTTTAAACAAAGAGATAAAAGCCTGTATTTCTAAGTCCGATGTTTTGGTTTGAAATGTACTGTTTATACTTCTAAAGTGAATTCCAGGAAAGGCCACATTCTGGAACGGAAGAATGGCGTGTTCCGTCTTTGGTGCGATAAGTTTACTGCAGACAGCATCGTTAAGTGACAGTAATGTACATATTAGTTTGTAATCACAACACGCAATAGACCTTACCCTACCACAAATATTTAAAGTTTGTCATACTGCGATGTGCCCGGGGAAAGGAGAGTTAAAACGACACACGTGACGTTACTCGGTCACGGACGGTGGTAGGAGAAACTGGCTTTTATGCCAGTGGGTTTATAATGGTTGTCGTGGTCTTGCCATAGAAGTCGAGTTTTATCTTAAGTTATTTGTTTGCTTGTGCAGAGCGGAGGAGGCGGCGGCACGACTCCAGCGTTACCACCACCTGTTCCACCAACACTGCTCAAATCCGAACATGAAGCCAACGTCGAGTTTGCAAGAGAGTTCGTCGTCGAATTGGTAGAAAAGGTTCCAAAAAGGTAAGTCACAACCCATTTACTTATTGTTTACATTATTTGTCATAGCTTTGCTTCCTAAAAGCGATTTCAGCATTTTTCCACAAGCATTCACTGATGTATTCCACATTATTTGCCGTTTATATACGGATGATAGGATATTTAATGATAGATCTGTGAATACTTACATATATTTTTCTAATAACTACCAGGACTGGACGAGGTATCTTGCTGAAAAAATGGAGTTATAAATTAACGATTGCTATGCCACAGTTTATAATTCAAGTAAGATTCACGACGATGGAAAGTTGTGAACTCCACAAATAAAGAGAAACACATACACACAATACAACAAGAGTATATTCCATCAATCATGGCTTAATGCCTATCAATAATGCGAGTATCAGAGGCTTGTTACTAGTCCCGCATAGATTAATTTTCAATAACAACAAATCCTCGAAAAATTTTATGAGCGCGCAGTAATAGAGAAATAATCTGAACGAGGTGAAATCACGAATTGTATTTACTAATACTACTTATCAAATTAAGTGTTCAATAAATACTATAAGTGAAATTAAAAATATCAAATTTATGCTTATCTGTGCCATCCCCTAATGCTCTTTAAGAACGTTTTCATTCCATTAGTATACAAATAGGAAACACTCACGAATCAGGTACAACAATTTAATTTGGACAAGATTTCAGTGATAGTCGACAGCGATTGGTTCAGATTGACATAGGTTGAAAATAGGATTGGCCAGTATTGTCTGGCCCTTATTCTTTTATCTTCGCCGATGTGGCGGACGTAAACTGAACAAACGGCGTTTGCGACGCAGGTTTTAAGAATATACTAGGGCGGTTCATAATGTTAAGAATGAAGGCGCCATTCTTTTTCAAATTAATTTATTCTCAACATAGTCCCCTTTTAGGGATACACTTCTGCTATCGTTCCTACTATTTTTAAACTTACCAAAAATAGGAATTGTCGAGCTCAGCAATATACGCTTCTCTCTCGACGGTGACCTCATTAGATCTAAACTTTGTCTCCGCGGGCCATTTCTCCATGTTTTGGAACAAGAAGAAATCGCAGAGTCGGGCGATTATGGGGACAGCAATGCACTACGCTATTCATGCAGTGGCGGCGACAACTCCGGATGACGGTTGTCATTGAAACAACACCTTCTTCACAAATAGGACCCTGTCTCAAACATCTTGTCGAAATGGGCCAATAACTCATTGCAGCATTGTGCAGTAATCCTTTTTCCATGAAGTCAATGAGTATGGGACCTTAAAAAAAATCTGATGTGTTCCATTCACATGACTTTCTCTATATCTTTGCAACAAATTATTTTTAAAAAGCAAATGCTTTTGTTTACTTAATGTTAATTGAGAAAAAATTAGCAGAAATAGCCTTATTACTTGCTTCCTTGAAAGCAGAAGCAAAATAAGGGAGTACCATAGGTTAAAGTAATAGTCAAAAGCTGGTAGCTGTATGACTGAAGTTCGTTTGTTTGTACAGACAGGAGTTGACAAATTCCTGTTGTATGAGAAAATATAAGTTTTTAAAGCTGAAACAAGGAATATCCCAAAATCGACCAACTCCATGGGGGGGGGAAATTATATAACATAAATTGTGTGTTTTAATGTGCTCACCATTTTTGTGTGGTAACTTTTTGTCTTTCTCTTACGGTTTAGCAATTATACAAAATTCCATAAAATTCATCCAGAATAAAGTAGCCTTCAGAGGCTATTCCCAGAAAATTCAAGATATACATTTTATTTGTGAGGTAAAACTCTTTAATATACAATATTTTAATCAAAATCGTTAGAGCCATTTTTTGAGAAAATCAAAATTTTCGAAAAAAGTTTCATGTAAAGGATATTTGGGGGTAGAGGGATTTTCTTGAAAATCTTCATGTCGCATCCTTGCAAGATACCAAACTTAAATACCAAGTTTGGTCTTTAACAGTATTTTCGTTTTTGAGGTATGCTGTACACACACACACGCACATGCGCGCACACACACACGCACACTCAGACCTTTTTCCAGAAATGTTTTTTGGATTCAGGGGGACCCAAAACATGTATTTCCAGTGAAATCTTGGTATCAAATTTTTGGGTGCATTACAATATCTTCTCTATACACTGAGTACATAGTACGTATAGAGAAAATTAAAAAACAAACAAAAAACGTTGCCACCACTTTTCGGGCCGATGAGACACCTTCTTTGAAGCAGATTCACAGGAAGTAACCTACTGTTTTAATTAATGATGATGAATATAGGTATCATTGACAGTGACAACAACTCGGCCCAACAATGTCTTCGGATTTTGGCTAGATAGTTCCAAAGGCAGCTTTGAAGTTGAAAGCTGGAACCACTTATTCACAGCCACGACACCCTAGGGCTAACAACTTTTTCATCTCCAACTTACCATACAAAATATGAACTGGCATTCCCATCTACACATCAATGGCCTCTGCCAGCTTCTAATTTTCATTTGACGATCACCAAGAATCATTTTTTAGACTTTTTCAATTATTTCCTCAATAACTACATCTGCCGGGCGCCCTGAATGCTCATGCAAAATAGAGGGTTTGACCACATTTAAGGTCATTGAACCAATATCAATTGCAATGGGAAGAGGAGCTCAAACAGCATCCAATTTTGCTTTTACATCACTGAATGATACTACTTTTTTTCCATTTTAGCAAAAATTGTCTGCCAAATCCAAACTAACTTATGCATAAGCACCAAAGTTGTTTTGACAGTGCAGGATGCTAACCTGACAACATTGCCTATTTTGAAACTTAAGTACTTACTGAATCACCCTCCTACAGGTAGATTGAATTTTCTCACATTGATGCCAGTAGCACAGAGATGGGAAGGTATTTTGGAGTGTAGATTTTGGAGATGAGTTTATAATTAAAGTCCCAGCGTGCATGACTCATTAAAACACTGCATGATAAATTAAAAATGTACATCCATTAATAACTTTGTAGGTCCAGATTCTATTATGTTGCATAAAAGTATATTTTAGGAATGTCAACCATTCTAATGAGAAGGCATTAACTGATTTTAATACTAGCAAAACTTGTTACTCTCAACTATGTAAATACTAAGAATAAACACATAATATATGCTTTTCAATATTACCTGAGACATGTCAGAACTTAAATTGTTTTAATCAGGGAAAAATTCCTTTCTATTTCTATGTCCCTTTTAGTGCATATGAAGGTTTCAGTTATATTTAAACCATTGCAAAGGTAACTAAAAGATGAACAACTAATTAATATCACTCTTTATGCAGGGTAATTAAAAGACACCAGTACATTTGCAATGTAACTGCTTCTTTAGTTGCTCATTTCTGTCCAGTATTTCATTCAGACATCTAGCAACTGAATCCAACTTGTTCACCACAGAGCAATGAAGTGAAAACGTTCCTTCTAATTTTGCCTCCCTCCCTGCAGCATATTAGCATTTGTTTACACTAAGACATCATCAATGATGATGCCTGTACCCACAAAGCAAACTTGTGCAATGCTAATACTTAGGGTTGCTAGATGGGGATTTATAAAATAATATAGGTACTAATAATTATATTTTCTATTGTGAGTAAATGAATGATCCATTCTAATTTTTAGTTTTAACACATTTTTACTGAATTAAAAATTTGTATGTCTTAAAGAACGTTATGGATTGTAGAAATCTCTTGTTTTCCAGGATTTTTTGTTGAATTCCCGGTAGTTTCCACCCAGGATAAATATTGTGGAAGTTAAATATTGTTCAGAATACTATAATGTCCCATTCACAATGAGATCTAAGTACAGAAGCAGCATAAGCGCAATACTTTGTATGCATGTTATCTAATGAAGCCTTCACATAGACATACGCAACACGCTATGCAATGTGATGCAACACAAGAGTTTACAAACTCCAAACTTTATCCTTGTATTACATACATGGAGAAAGAATTCTGTATTCCTTCCTCTATGCATTGCCTGCTGTTCAATAACAGACAGCCATAATTTGAGATTTTACATGGCCTACTATACATACATGCTCTTCTGTTTGATTGGGCCACATCTCTCATTTCACTCAAGAGGTTAAGGCAGTTTCCTTGTGAACCCTTCTTTGATTTAATATATGTATGCATCATGTGTCTAGATCTCTTGGCTCCCATACATCCAAAGGCTCAAAGAGAGAATTCACAGTTCTTAAATGTGCAGCTTTATCACTTTCTGTAGACTTTATGCTTGCATCATTTTGAATATTTTTTAATAAAAAATTGTTGTGACGTCACTGCTGCGAGTGTCAGTATGTAATTTTTATAACCTATTTATTTATGAAAGATTGAGTGAAGTTTCTTATATGGTATTGTTGGATAATTATTCAATTTGAAATTTGTGAAGGGCTTGGAAGATATTTGCATGTACACAATTTAAGATATAGAAACTTGTGCTAGCTTTTTGCATTGCACTTACAATTGCATTCTGAATGATCTTTCCTTGCACTTGTGCTTATGTTGCATTGTGTCTGTGCTAGCATATCATTGTGAATGTAGCTTTATTCTTACTTTGTTGTAATTTTCAATGTCCTCGGATACCAAGTGCCTATTAATAGACAGCGTATTTTTGTCAATCACTCATCAGGTTTATTTTTCTCTTCCTTTCTTCTTCTTTTTTCTCTCTCTCTCTCTCTCTCTCTCTCTCTCTCTCTCTCACTCTCTCTCTCAGAATTATATTGAACAAATTGCACATTCAAATTGCTCTGCAAAAACTGAGTGTGAAGATAGCACCAACTCAATTTGTGTCAAATCCTAAAATTGTTCCATTGTTCAGGCTTTGTTAAAATAGAGCTACAGAACTATTAATGCTAAAATGTCATTGAAAATAGTATATTTCTAAAATATTCTTATTATTCTATAGTATGAGTTAGTATGTTAGTATCTAGTTATAGATAATATGCTACATTATATTGACAGGAGCATGCAGGTATTGGACATTCCAATTTGCAAAACTACTAAAGTACTGAAATTGTAAAGGACTATAGAATTGTAAAGGACTTGTGATTAGTTGTAGCATTGTTTGCTTTAGAAGGATATTCTTATGTTAAATGTTTCCAAACTACTGATCATTAAATTTACCTAATCCATAAAAGCCAAAGGCTTTAAAACACCTTTCTTTCACAAGAATATTATTTTGTCTGTATCAAAGCAAATAACTTATAACATTCTTATAACTTAAAGCACAATAGAAGATATTGTTTGTAGCTTTTGAAAGTAGGTTGATTTTCAAATACTCCTGGTTACAAAGTAATTGCACATATAAGATCTAACCAGTCGATTTATGTCTATTCTTCAACTAAGATACTAATTGAAGAAAGGTTTATTATTGTTAATGGTGTGTGTTGTTTATTATTTTACTTCAAACAGTTGTTAAGAAATCCTCTTTTGTTATCAAGTAATAAACTGTATCATTCATAAAACACTCCCTATTCCACGATTTTAATTTTCAAATAAGGATAGGATATTTTTGGCCTAATCTAATCAACCCTAATCCATATTATTAGTTACAGTGCATGCTTCTTTATTTAGAAATGTCAATAAATAAAGTATTATTACCAGTATAATTTTAGTGAAATGCCATTGTTACCTACAGTTGAGTCCTACTTATGTTACTCATTTCCACATTTTTTTTAATTATACACTGAATCCATTAATATTTGTTCCATTATGCATATTTTGGTTGTTTTTTCATTTATCTTCACACTTTTCTGGTCTCTATACACAAAATAGATAAATTTAGTTACACATTGTATTTATACTATGTTAAGATATATTATGCATAGTTCTCTATATTGTGGATTTCCCTACTGTTGCAAATACAAAATGGAAGGCAATTTGGACAATTTGAAATCACATCTTGGCTGCTCATGTGTTAGCAATATATCAAAGAAAATTTGACAGTGTAAAACTTAAGTACTGCTGATTTTTTTTTTTTTTAAATCAATAATTCTGATGTGCCTGTAAATATACTCTGAATAATCTATTATGTATTTCATTTGTTGCTTTCTTATATTAAATAATACATAATTTTATTACTTTGTGTAAAGATTTCTGTTAGGTCTTATTAGCAATAACATAAATGAATTTGTTTTTCAGTGGCAGTAAGCAAACATTTTTGTAATTCATCTTGGATGAGTGTTTTGTATAAAATATGTATTTATGCAGAATTGTAAATTTTATATTCTGGGAAAATTTAATGATTATTGCTGTTTGGTATCTGTTTCTCCCCATCTCTCCTGAAAATATGCATTATTCTCTTCAAGATTTGCAAATATGTAGAATTCAGTCATACTAATCAAAATAAAATATTTATTTATTCTTTGTGATTCCACCAAAGTCAAAATGACATACTATGCATAAAAGCAAGCAAACGTCATTGGGAGAAGTGCTGAAAGTTAATAATTTAGTGTGTTTATCTATGTGCCTCCTAGGGACATGCTAATCTTAGGTTTGCCAACCCTTAAATGTATACTAGTCCATATATTTTAAGCTAAACTTGGTATTAATAGGGAGGAGATACTAATTCCTTCTAATGCTAAAGACTGGACTAACCTGGATAAAAGCCTAAAATCTGATCCCTCACCTTCTCTTGGTTCAGCTAGTAATCACATGATAATCTTGTTATTAACAGAAAGGAGAAACTTTAATCTCTAAATTTGAAGACTAAAAGGAACTGATCTGCTAACTGATATGTTAGAGTGGACCGATTTTCCTTCCTTTCCATATATCAGAACTTTTTAACATTTTCTTATCCAGTCTTCCTTGATTCAATTCTGGTTGTGTGTGTTTTTTTTTTAAATATATATCCTGATGGTATTAAGAGGCCAAGAAGATCATTTCATTTTCTCTCCTGTTCATTCTTCCATCTAGCAATTTTAAATGTTTACAACTAAGCCTAAAATATCAAAATACTGGGGTCCAAGACAGCAAATGGCCTCACTGCCACTACCAGATATTGGATAACAACCAATCAACCTTTTAGGCTAATGTAGTGAAAAATTTTGCACAAAGCTTACCTTACATAAGAAACAAAAAAAACATACACAAAATATTAGGGCTTTAAGAAACTAAAAACCATATACAAAATATTGGGGCTTTAAAAAGCAAAAACCATACACAAAATATTGGGGCTTTAAGAAGCAAAAACCATATACAAAATATTGGGGCTTTAAGAAGCAAAAACCATATACAAAATATTGGGGCTTTCCTGCAGTTTGACATAAAATATTTCACTATTAATAATGATAATTATATGCTGTTTTATTGGGAAATTCTAATGCTTTGATTGAAATGATAATAAGTGTGGATTTATTTTTTCACAGGGAGAAAGAATCTATTCTCGTGAAGCCAGTAGTTAAAGAGGATGTTGTATCCTTGAAATCAGCTTCAGAAAGTAGTTTTCAGACACTAAGCAGTGCTGCAGAGACAGTTTCACTGCCTGATCTTCTTCAACCAGAATCAGTATATAAGAAGCAGACTGACACAGGTATGCTTCATGTCAAACTAATTTTTAAGTTATAAGTTTTTTAATTATGGATAGTGAAATTCCCCCTAGTTAGAATATAAAAAATGTTGAAGTGTTCCCTTGACATGACTTCTGTTGCTGTAACAAATTATTATTAAAAGGCACATTCTTCTATCTACGTAATGATAATTGGGATAAACATTAGCAGAAACTGTCTTAATTACTAACAAGGGATATCTCAGAAATGGTCAATTCCACGAATAAAAAAACATATGGTATAAATTTTGTGTTTTAATGTGATCTGCATTTTTTGTGTAGTGAGTTTTTGTCTATCTCTTACAGTTTATCAGTTACACAAAATTCAGCAAAATACATTCAGAGTATGAGGTCTTTAGAGTCTTTTCCCAGAAAATTCAGGATATACATTTTATTTGCAATATAAATATCTTTAATATGCAGTATTTTAAATAAAACCGTTCAGTGCCATTTTTGAGAAAATCAAAATGTTCGAAATTTTTAAATGATCTTTTTGTTTTTAAGCTATGTTGTTCACAGACACACATATGGTCCTTTTTCTAAAAATGCTTTGTATTTCCGGTGAAATCTCAGTATCAATTTTTTGGGTGCACTATAGTATGTTCTCTATACATAGTATGTGTTGGGATCCCCTAAGTCTGAAAAAAGATCGTTAAATACCAAACTAGGTCTTTGGGTTTAGTATCTTCCAAGGTTGCAACACAAATATTTTCAAGAAAATCCCCCCACCACAAACTGGCTTTTACATGGAAAAATGTTTTAAACGGTTGATTTTCTTAAAAATGGCTTTTTGCTTAAAATCCTGTATATTAAAGCTATTTACATCCCAAATAAATTATATATCTTGAATTATCTGGGAATAGTCTCTGAGGACCTCTTTTTTTCTGAATGAATTTTGCTTAACTGCTGAATTGTAAGAGATACACAAAAACTAACTATATAAAAAATGTAGATCTCATCAAAACTCAAAATTTATGACCTTTACGTTCTTGTTGTGGAGGTAACCATTTCCAAGAAATTACTTGTTATTGATTTCGATTCTGAAATACTTATACTTTTCTCAGACAAGAAGTGTTCATTTTTCTTTTGTTCTACTCCTGGGCAAGTAAACAAAAGATTTGAAATGACAATTGCATAAAGATAGCTTTTAAAACATTTGACAATCACTTAAGCCAGTGCATTCTCTTAGTTCCCTTCTACTTATAAGGAACTAAGTAATAAGAATGTTTATCTCGATTAGCATTGTAATAATAATAATAATAATTTTATTGATCCAGTAAATCCTTTGTACATTGTACAGTTTACATTGGACAGGTAATTTGTTACATAAATAAATATGATACATATATACGTACAGTTGCTTACAATGTGCTATTTACAATTCATCTAAATTATACCAACATTTAATAATGAGATATTCTTTCAGCTTATATTTGAATCATGGTGTTTGGACATTTGGCTAAATTTTTTAGTGCTACTGGTAATCTATTGAATAAATTTGCCCCTCTTGTACCAACATCCCTTTCAGTGAAACTTTTATTTCTGTGTCTAAAGAGATTGCAGTTATTTCTTGTATAATGGTTGTGCACTTGATTATTTCTTATTAATGGTGGCTTATCTGGTATGTATAATATAGTTTTATAAACATACATAGAATAAATGCTTATTATTGATAAATGCAGTTCTACATAATTCTCGTGATTTCATTTTATACATTAATCTGATGCTTTTCTTTTATAAGATAAGAAGTTTATTCATTTGTTTTAGCGGCAACCCCCCCCCCCCCCAGATTTCCACACCATATGTTAGGTGAGGATAGATGCATCCAAAGTATATATTAATTTTAAAATTTGAAATCACCATAATTTTGAAAATACCTCAGTAAATGTATTGGTTTGCTAACAACACTGCATATATAGTCTATATGTTCTGTCAATTTTAACCAGTTGTTTACTTTAATACCTAAAAATTTTCAAGTGTTAACATTTTGAATTACCATATACTGAACCTGCAAACTGACATTGTTTAAATTTTTATTTGACGTACTGAATCCCATAATCTTGTTTTGGACATTACATTTCAAGTTCAAAGTTTCAATATAATTGAGAAGGGAAGATGTGGAGCTCTTTATGTTTCTGAGGAGTTCTCCATCTGTTTTTTACCAGCAAATAGCTGTAGTATCATCAGCATAGGAAACAATGGCATTATTGTTAGGGTGTGCTATACCATTCACATATAATATAAATAAGAGTGGGCTCAACACTGTGCCTTGGGGTACTTCATATTTCACCATTTCTATTTTGGATAAACCTTCCATTCTTATATGCAACTTCAATCATTTGTTTTCTGCCAACTAAGTAAGTGCCAATTAACTCTTAAGGGAGGCCTCTAACTCCATATATATCCATCTTTATAAGGGTATTGTGATCCACACATCAAACGCTTTGGATAAAACAAAAAATAGGGTGCTAACCGTATTACTTTCTACCTTTTCTACTATTATTTGAATAAACTGTCTGATGGCAGTAATTGTGGATCTGTTTTTCCGAAAGTTTTCCTTATATTGTGTTTATCAAAGTAGGAGTTTGAGTTTAGACACCATTGCAAGAAGAATATTGAGTGAGGCACAGTTAGAAGCTCTTGCTAATGCTTCCAATAGTGAGTCCATTTCTGAATTTGAAAATTACACAAATAATGCATTTGAAAGTGGTAGTTTTTACGGCTATTCTAACAGTCTTCAAACCGTGATGAATAAACTATTATTTCCAAAAATAAAACTATTGAATGGAAGTGACAACCATCTCTACAATGTGGCCGTCACTCTGTTTCAAATGTCATCAAGAAGACACCAGGAATTACAAGGTATGCAACCAGTAGATTATCCAACATAAAAAGTTCCTTTGAAGCTATAATTCATGAGGGGCACTTGAAAAGGAAATAACAGAAATGATAAATATAGAGGGACACAAAGTTTATGGTGAGCAGTGGAAAAATATTGATAGAAATATTTTTCAAACCTATTTAGAAATTCTGTTTCTTGCTGAGGTATATGGATCTCATGGGGAGTCAACAGAAAGCCTGTGGGATAAGGAAACTGGCTGGAACATATTTTGGGCAATAATGTCACTTGAAACTTTCTGTAGCATAACACGTGTTTTGCAGTTTGACAAGAGGTCTGCGAGAGAAGAAAGGCGACTTAGTGATAAATTTGCTTCTGTTTCACAACATTTGGGAAAAATGGGTAGAAGTACTTCCTAAATTATATAATCCTGCAGAAAATGTAACAGTTGATGAACAATAAGTGGAATTTAGAGGATGCTGTCCCTTCAAGCACTACATCCCTTCTAAACCCGCAAAATACAGGATGAAGATGTGATCTCTTTGTGACAATGATACATCGTATCTTCTAAAAGCACAAGTATACACAGGAAAAGAATAAGGAGCAGCACCAGAAAAAAATCAAGGTATGAGAGTAGTGTGTGATCTTACATATGAGCTGAGTGGCCAAAATATAACTTGTGACAATTTTTTTACTTCATACAACTTGGGACTGCTGCTTCTGAAACGAAAATTGATAATGTTGGGAACTGTACGTAAAAATAAGCCAGAACTTCCACAGCAAATGAACGGAGGGGAAGCACATAGTACTACATTTTACTTCGCAAATGACATTACGGTAGTCAGTTACATTGCAAAGAAGTAGTGTATTGAATTGAAGTGTACTCATGAGTACACTACACCATGATATTCAAATAAGCAACAGGGCTGCCAAGAAGCCACAAATGATTTTGGATTATAATGCTGGTAAAGGAGCTGTAGATACACTAAATCAAGCAGTAAGTACATATATCTGCAAAAGAAAAACAAATCGGTGACCATAGACCCTAAATGGAATATGAACAAATTAACAAGAAGACGACTATTTCTAGAAGAACTTGGGAAATCTCTGATAAAGGAACATAACACATTCAGAAAATATTTTCCAAGGACAAAAAAATCGTTAAAAATGGTGAAAGGAGTTCAAGCTCCTGAAAATGTGGTCAAGGTATCAGACTCTGCATCAGAAAGAAAAACTATAAAACGTGCACGGTTTAGACCATTGAAAAATGACAACAAAAAAATATGCTATGTGGAAAGTGTAGTAAACACATTTGTAAAATACATGTTACCTTTTTGTGCCCAGATTGTTCTTTCTGAGGAATAATATCTGTCAAATTTGTATTCAGTAATTATTGTGATATTATATTTAATATTTTTTCAATAGTTCTATATCATATAAAGTAATTCATGGTTCAGAATAGTTCAAATTATTTGTAATAAGTAACTAAGTAATAAAAATTATTTGGTCTTATTTATGATTTATGACTCATTTTATCTGATTATACTGAATTATAATATACTTCGGGTCATAACAGTACCTCCATACATTCGAACAGAACAGCAGGGTTAAAACACGTCATTTTCTCTTCTTAGGTTTAGGGTTTAGCCATCCCATGTCCTAAATTTATTAACCAGACATCTGATATTTTCTAAATTTGGAACTGTAATACCAGGAAATGTTTTCCTGAAATTGTCTATATTCTCTTGACAATTTTAATATTTCAAATGTATTGTATATGGCATATCTTTGTTCAAGCATGAATTTTGTAGTAGACAGTTCGTAAAACTAATTACAAGATAAAAACAATGACTATATTAATACTCTTAAAGTGATTAGCCAGATGTTTGAATAATCTTTCAGTTTTGAAATAAAAAATGAACAAACTAATCTTTTCAGCACACATACAGAAGGCAGCAATTGCCAGTTGGCATTCTCAGCCAATCCACATTGCCTTGAGCAGGTCATTCATTGCTAGAGAGCTAGCAGAATCCAAGATTAATGCAGTGTAAACAAACACATATGTAATTCTGGCTAGGCCAGAAAGCAACTGCTCTATATTAGTAATTTTACCAGGAGCTGCTAATCAAAATGTTTCAGTATGGAGCATTCAATTTTGTACGCAAAGTTTAAGTTATTTTTGCATACACATATTCAACAATTTGATAAAGGACATGCAAGAGCAAGCATAATTTAAAAAAACAAAACAGTTTTCAACTAGGTGTTGTTTAATTAACTTCAATTTTATTTCAAAATTCAGTGCTAAATTTCTAGAATTGGTATGAAAAATGCTGTTAAAATTATTGAAACTAGGTACTGTAGTATTGTTTAAATTGGGGTGTTATGATTATTGAATGATGTAATAAGAGGTCTAGGAGATAAGAATAGTGACATTGTGACATTAATATAGTTTAGTACTACAGTGTAGCTAATGAAACTTAACTGTCTGCAATAGAATACACAATATATAATTAAACCATTGAACTTCTTGTTCCATTTGGAAATGGTGACATATTTACATTCTCTACTTAGCACATAGGAGGGGAAAATTGTATCCCACCCAAAAATTTGATCCTGGAATTTCACCAGAAATGCATGTGTAAAACAAAAAAGCATTTTTAAAAATGTGTGTATGTGTGTGAAGTTGGTTAAATACTAAGCTGGATAATTAATTTCAACATCTTTGAAGGATGAGAGACTAATTTCAAGAAAATCCTCTGCCCAATCTACCCTTTACATGCAAACATTTTACAAAATTTTGATTTGAGATTTGAGTCACTATCTCCCACTCATTGATTCTAGTAGGCTATTTAAATTTGTTACATATCTGCAGGTCTACCAAGCATAAGTGATCATGTCCTTGAAAAATGGTGAAGACATTTTCTTACAAACAGCTGAATGAAGTTTCATGATTAACCTTCAGCCATTTTATGTAATTTTAGATTCCTCCAAAAATAGACATGATGCCTGGATGTATTTAGTGTTTCTGTGCAAATACTCTTTCCATTTAAGGATTTCTAAGTTCCAGTTCATGAAATGTAGCTCTATTGGTTTGCACTGTCCAAGAGTTAAGCAACAGTAATGTATTGCATTTTAAGTTTGGAATGAAAGCATTTTTAACCAAGGGATAACAAGGTTTCGTTAAGGTTTACCAGAAGTACTAGCATCAATAACAATATTAAAAGGAAGCCCGCCTGGATAGTGTGGTGGTGGTGGCGGCGGCATATGCTTCTCATATTCAACAGGTCGCGAGTTGAAATCTCACTTAGAGTGGATAAGGGTTTTTTCAAGGTTTTCCCTTATTCTTAGCAGAGGAATGTGAAGTAACAATAAGCTCCATGTATGCCAAAATCATTGGAGCATCATTTCGCCAATTTCATTTAATGTCTGATATGACCAACCAGACTAAAGGACGTTGAGCGACACACACGTGCACGCACCCCCCCCCCCTCTCTCTCTCTCTCTCTCTCTCTCTCACCTCTCTCTGCCTGGATGATGATGGTTCATACTTGCTTGGAGAATAACCTTCATTCCCACTTTCAAATGCAGTAGCCTCATTACCACCTTCATCCTCAAAAGTTATTCTGATCAACATCTAACGTGTCATTTACAATAAGAGATATTTCTCTAAACTACTTATCATTAATGAATTTGAATGAACTTTTAAAAATAAAGGTCTTCTTTCTATTCCATATCACATTGTGATACACTAACATAATTTCATAAGATATCTATGGCATGAATAGGATACTAGAAAAATTAACAGTACTCTTGAATATGTAACAGAATGCAAACAAAGTGATATAAGATGTGTAAATAAAATAAAGGATTAGTGCACTATGGTAGCTTCCCACTACAGAACAGCAGCAGGCACTGGTTGAAAGAAGTAGTGCAAAGGCCCCATCTCACAATACCATACAGCATGTAGTGCAATAGTGTAGTTGCATGCAACAAGGATTAATAATTCAGAAATTATATATCTTTATAACTAAAAAAACTAGGAATTCCTCCAACCTTCACCACTGCAATTAGCAACACAAAAGGAGCCCAAATAAGCCCACCACCTCAGCCAACTAACCTTGCAACCAAAATGAAAATCTATTTTCGAACAAGGGGATTAAATATGTTGTATGGATTTTCATCTATTACACTGGTCTACATATGATTTTTTTTTTCTGTTGACTTAGATATTTTAAGTGATCTTACATAATTTGAGGTCACTGATTCCAAATATCTAGTTAGAAACATTCTATCACCTTACAATTTTTCACAAATCACAGTTCAATAACGCAATATTCTTACTTTCTGAAATTTAAGTGATATGCTAAGAACCTTAGTGACATACAAAGGGATTCTTGTAGCAACAAAAACAAAAATAACAAACAAAAAACAATTAAAAATACAGTGCTGAGACTGTCCAGAATTTCTCTCATTACTTAGGAACTTTCGGTTCTTTGACTTTCTGGAGTAGCAGGAATGTCACGCTGCAAGCACCAACAGTAGTCAGCAATCATATGAACGTCCCATCTGCCTAGATATTTGTGTTCCATGGTCTTAATATCTTGGTGGAATAGCTCTCGCTGCTCTTCACTTAGACCACCAAGATTTGTGGGAAATGTGTTCGTGTGGTTATACAGAATTTGCAGTTTTACACTCATATTTACTCCCAACCTCTGGTATGCTGTCAGCAAAGTATTAACTCAGGCTTCATAATTGTCTGCCTTGAAATTGTTGAGGAAATTCTTTATGTCAGAAAATGCACACCAAGCATTCTTCTCTGCAGTGTTCGTGGTTCTTAAGATTTCTTCATCTTTTATTAGAAATCTTATTTGCGGTCCATCAAAAATGCCAGCTTTCAGCTTCTCATGTGTCATTGCAGGGAACTTGGTGCAGATGTAGTTGCAACAAGTACCATCTTTATCCAGGGCCTTTACAAACTGCTTCATTAGACCCAACTTTATGTGCAGTGGAGGTAGTAAAATTTTCTTGGGATCAAGAAGGGGCTCATGTTTGATATTCTTATCGCCAACTTGGAACACCTCCCAGGCAGGCAGGCTTCTAATTGTTGGTCATTTTTACTTTCTCTTATGATAGGTAGATGAAATATTGTATTGCATTCAAAAATTCAATATTGAATACCATATTTCATACTTGAGTCAGATACTTTATTTTAATTTTTTCCAAAATGGCTCTAACAATTTTAATTAAAACAGGAACCATTGTTTTAGATTTTTGCTTGACCATTATATTACATATGTGAATAACTTGTGAAGCCCTCTTCAAAGTATTTGGTATAACTTGTGAACTGTTCGAGACAAACTTTCTACATAGAAAAGTATGTAACTTATTAATATATAGTTTCATATATTTTTTGTAGCATTAGGCATCTTCATTTATCAGTTTAACTCTCAATGTCACCTATAAAATATTTTAAGCAAATCCTCTTGTTTTCCCATATGTTTATAATGGTAGAAACAAACTTGTATATAAACAGTTTTCTCTTTTCTGTGTTGTGCATCAACCAGATTTATATTACGTAATTGGTATTGCAGTTAGAAAAGGTATTGTAACATATGAGAAACACTTTTATGTGGAGACTGTATTGGATAGATAAAGTTATGGGAGGTGTCAGTACAAGTATTTGAATGATAAAACTTAATTTATGACTGATTAGCCTACACCAGTAAAATAGCATTAAGAATGATTTGTTCAGTTTATCATAGAGATAACCCTTGTAAAGGGTTGAATCTAATGCCTTCTACCACATGTACCCGAGGCTAATAGTGCTATCTATGTTCTTCAAAAAACACACAGCCAAGAATATTTATTAAAATCTAATTTTTAACAAATGCATTCTCCAGTTTCGTTTTTCTGTGAAATGATCATATCAGAGGAAAGGTAAATGGTACAATTTGTAATTCTGTGTTTTTGTTTGCACAGATACAGACACTGCAGAGTATGAGAGCGCTGGAGATACAGATCCTCTCAATTCCCCAATTGGCAGTGTGCTGTTGGAAGACATTCTCAACAGTTTTGAAGAAGCTTTAGACAAAAAACAGCACTCTGAAACTACCGGTGCACAGAGACAAAACACAAATGATTCTGAGATACCAACTCCAAGTGAAGTTTCTGAACTACAAGATGTTAGCAGTACAGATGCAAGAGCTGCTGATCCATCTTTAGCCGTCACTACTCCTGAACAATCTGTAACTCACAGTGAAGTTTCAACTCTTTCTGAAACTTATGAAGATGCAAGATCACTTGAAAAAGATGTTACTCCACTGAATATCAGTGATGTTTGTGCGCAGCTTGATAAATTACATCTTGAAAGCCCAACAGAATCACAAAAAAACAATTCAGACATTCCAAGTGATTGTTTGTCCTGTGTGGCGCTTAGTGATTGTGTCATAAGTAAAAAGTTGAATTGTGAGGAGATAGTAAATCAGGTTCAAAAAACAGATCAGGTTGTTACTCAACAGCTTCTAAGTGTGCAGTTAAACACTTCAAAGCAAACAGAAGCAAATTGTGAAGTTGAAAATTGTGATGAATCTGTGGTCACTTGTAGCACAACTGAAATTGAAATTGGTTCATGTAGAACCTTTGATCCAGCTAAATCTGAAGATGAAAAGACTGTGAAGGAGGAGGTTTTAGATTTGAAAAATGAGAAAAATGAAGCCATTTCTGAAGTTGCTGTTTTAGCAGACAGTAGTTACATTGTTGCCCATAATCCTGAAACTGAAAAAGGTACATTTGAGCATGATAAAAAGTTAACAGTTGAAGAGAAAGTACATATAGGGCAGGAATCTTCAGATCAGAAAGTTGCTGAAAAGACAGACTTAGTTTCAAGTACTGTACATGAAAGTAACCACTCTGAAAAGGAATCAGAAAATGAAGCTGAACAATGTGAGAAGGGTGCTTTAGAAAGCTTAGGGATAAAAGATTTGAATGCTGAATGTTCACCAGACTCAACTGTCTCAAATTCTGATAATGCAAAATTTAACTTTTTGACAAGTGATTTGGATTCTACAGAAATCCTTCAAGTGAGTTCTTCCAATGCTGAAAAAGATGCAGCAGTTCTTAGTAGTACAGGTGAACAAACAGTGACAAACTTTGTGAGTTCTGAGAGTTTAAAATCACCTTCTGAGGATAGCACACCATCTAATGTTACACTCAAACTAACACAGGAATTCATAGATGAGCCTGCTGTACAGGTAAGAAAAGAAGTTGGTGAGAAAGACGGTTTTGGTTCCAGTGAGGTTTCAGAAACTGCACACGAAAAGACAAAGTGTGTGCAGGATACAGACTTCCAGAGTGTGTTTCCTGAGCAGAACGGTGCTCTTGAAAGAGTTGAATATGTAGAAAAGCAAGAAAGTGTAATTAATGAGCCACCAAATGAACTGAGTGAATTAATTGCACTTTGTAGCCGCCAACAGAAGGATCTAGAGCTAGGAGATGAAAAGTTTGTTGATGGTAAAGAGTTTTTTAGTTCTCCGTCCTTGAGTGAATCTGGTGAACACCAATCAGAAAAACTGTGCCCAACTGATAATAATTTGTTGGCTTATGTAAGCGACTTTGATAAATCAATAACTGAAGAAGCAGAAAAGATTCTACTGGATATTATTAATTCTTCTGAATTAGATGTTGAAGAAATAAAAACAGCATCTGGTGAATCTGTCATGGCGGAGCCTCAAGAAAAAGTGGCAGGTGTAGTTGATGAAACTGGTGTCAATCCTTTTGTTAACAAATCTGGAATTAAGAGGTCTCCTCCAACCTCTCGCAAATCTCCACGGCAGAGTCAGAATCAAAGTCCAGCTGCATCCCCTCGTTCAAAATCAAGACATTCTGGCAGTCCAGCAAGGGTTGTCAGTGAAACAAACAGAAATATTTCTAGGGATGCTTCTCCTCGATCACAACACAGTGTCCTAGAAAAGGTAAAGAGTTCATTATGTGAAGACTTTTTATGCATGTTTCTGGAAGTTTTTGTTTATCAACTCTCTGACTTGACATAAATTTCTTCTTTATTAGCAATTGATATTTCATTTATCTTTTTTAATGATGTGCATTCTCAAGTAGGGCATGTTTTGTAATCTTTACTTGCTTTAGTGCTTTCCATTTTGTTTAAACTTTCTTGTATCATTCAGTTGCTTTGTTAAAGCAACTATATGGTCCGGTATAATTTATTTTACTTTTTTATTTCTTGCATATAAATGGCAGTAATGTAGCAATCACTCGTCTAGCATCAGTAGCATTAGATTAGATTGTTTCTAGTGAGTTCACTGATGGCCATGAGACTCATGAGCTAACATATGACATGGATCTGTACAGTTCATTTACACTGGTATAAAATAATATATATGCACAAAGATTGACTGTAATCAACTGATAAAACTGTGCTATGACAATTACATACAGTTGCAGAAAATATTTCCCTGTAATTACAGAACTTACAAATGTAGATAATAAATACAGTTCTGCTACCTGTAAAAAATAATATTCAGTGATAAGTAACTGTTCCTTTTACACATAGGCTAAAGTTGGAAATGTAGAAGCAGAATGAAAAATTCAATGCCATAGCTTTGGTTCAAATCCTGGCTATTGTATTGAATGTTTGATTTTTACCTATCCAACAATGTTCAGTTTTAATTTACGCCTTAATAGAACTTTTATAGTCTTGTGTTCCCCTTTAACTTTTATATTTAATTTGCAATGCATAGTATTGTTCATCACTCACCAGTTTACTTAAGTATATGCAATATCTGCAGCACATAGTCCATGTAATAGCTTTCATTAATCTAAATTAGGCATCATAACTAAGATTTTCTACTTAAAAAGCTGCAAAATATTTTTTACAGAGCTATTTAAGGGTTGTCAACAGAATAATTAGCTATTCGGATCTCTTGTGAATAAAATGAGTTGCTACAATGCACTTTGCAACAATTTTGTAAGAATATTATTTCTATAAGATTAGGAGGAAGAGTATTAAGTATTTTAGTAGTTTTGTAATATACATATTTCTGAAGGCAATAAAATATTTGCCTTCAGACGAAGGATTTTTATTTTGTCCTTTCTTTATTAAGGTGGATACTATATGTGCAAAGTAAATTTAATTTCTTCAATCCTACTAAACATATCTTAACATGAATGCTGTCATGGGTATTAGAAATGTGTCTTTTGACCTTCATTTTCAACAGAAAATACATTTTACTTTCTACTGAATTTCTGCAGAGTAATAATCAGGGCCCGGATATGTATGTAAAAACATGTATTTTTTTTTAGGTTTTTTTATTTTGTGTTTTTTTGTTTTCCTAAAAAATACATTAAAACAAAGTTTATTATCCCGATTGAGAGTTCACAAGTATAAATTCAAAATCTTATTTCACATAAAAACACATATTTTACAAAAATGTTTATGAAATGTTTGTAATAAATCCATATTTTATAAGCTTTTCAATAATTTTAATTAAATATTCATTGTGTTGTAATAAATGGATATTTTAATAATTCTTCTGCTTTCTAAAAAGAAATTATACAAGAATTGCATTAGCACATAACTGTTGCAATATGTGCTTCAGAGGCAACTCAATATTGTCTCAAAACACTCCCCACCTGCGTACCATAAGTTATCTTATCTTTCACATGGTCAACCGTGATAAACTCTGTGAACCCCCAATGTGCAATTATAAGTTTGTAACTGTGTATCTATTTCTATTTGTCAGGATCCAATTTAAGTAGTGAACGTTTGTGGTCTTAGGTCTGTGAATTATTTTAAACATGTCAAAAGTGGAATCAAGTGTGCATGTACATTTACAGAAATATATATGGAGTTTAAAAACATTTTTACCACTGATAGTGTGGTATTATTTTGCCAACTTTGTGCAAAATGTGTAAGTGCAGATCAACGATCGCAGATAATATAACATTTGTCTGGAAATAAACATTGTAGCTTCCTCGGATGTTTCATTGCAGCAAGTTCTTTTAGGAGAACCTACTTCTTTCTCATCTAACGTTAAAATAAATTCAGAGCATTATTCAAATTTATTGGAAGCACTTGCTTTGGCCGATATACCCCTTTATAAGGTAAAAAATCCCATTCAAAATGTGTCTTACCAGATATATGGATATAAGCACTCCTGATGAATCAACTCTTTGGAAAAATTATCTCCTAAAGTACTGTAATGAAACATTAAAACACATTAGGTCAGTATGTGAAAATAAGAAGTAATGGGTGAGCATTGACAAAACTAGCGATTCTGCTGGTGTTAAAAATGTGGGAAATGTTTTAGTAGATGTGTTGGAAAATAATGAAAAAATTCAACACTTCTTGTTAGCTTCTAAACAATTGCCAGTTAACCTGCCTGGTTAGTGCGGTGGTAGCATGTCTGTCTCACATTCAAAAGGTCACGAGTTCGAATCTTGCTTAGGGTGAGTTACCCAGAAAATATTTTTTTTCCCAGGGTTTTCACTTATCTTGAGAAGATGAATGTCCAATGTGATCAACCAGGTTAAAGGACGTTAAGTTGCTTAAAATTTTAAAAAAAAAAAGTTTTTTGTCAGTTAAAAATAACATGTCAATTACTATTGTACTATTGTTCAGCGAAGCTTTACAGATCTTATGGCCAAATGATGTGAAGTAAATGTTTTTCTTTTCATAACTGATGGTGTGCCAGATATGAAGAAGGCTGCTGAAGCTTTTTGTGTATGTTATCCTAAAATGATTCATGTGACATGCCTTGCACAGACTGTGTGACAAAATCCGAACACTTTATCCAGAAGTGGACAAGTTAGTGTCAAACGGGAAACAATTTTAATAAAATCAACTAGAATCGATCTTTTCAAAGAAAGAAATCCTGATCTGCCTTCTAAACCCATAACCACGTGTTGGGGCACTTGGCTAAGTGCAGTAATATGTTATGCAGACAATTTTGAAGCATTTGTATCTGTAGTTAGTGATCTGTATCCAGATAATGCCTTCAATTGATGTTCAAAATTTGGGAAAAGACAACCATTTAAAATGTGACTTGGCTTTCATATCTGCCAATTTCAGATTCTTGACCCATTGTATAACAAAATTAAAGACTTTGGGGGATTTATTGAATAATGCAATTAAACAAATAGTGCGTGTTGAAAGGGAACTGGATGCTGTTTCCAATTCGAAAGCCAAAGTCTTAAAGAAAAAATTTAAGCATTTGTTTGACAAAAATACAGGCTACAAAGCCCTTTAGCAAAGTAGCTCTAGTTTTGGAAGGCCAAGAAACAAGTGAAGTTGATGGTGTGGATGTTAGTGATATGCCCCCTATGCAAAGTTAATATTGTGCTACTTAGAACAATCATTTTATCAATATAAGGCATTGTTTTGTGACAATAGGCATAGATTTCTGTGGAAAATTTGGAGATGTTATTCATTCACTGCAATTCAAATTGAGTGTTCCTCATCTGATGATTAGGAGCAATTGGTGAACTAACCTTTTTATGTTATGTTAGGTATTTCTTGAATTTAAAAAAGTTTTTGTTACATTATTTTAAATTTTTGCAAAATATTTCTAAAATTTTTGTCACATAAAAATCTGGGCCTGGTAATAATCCATATATCATGATAAGAATTAAAAATATGTCACAGTATATTATTTCAAGCATATTGATTGATCTTTGATTAATGGCATAACAGCTTGCATGATACTGGTATCATGGTGTATAATATGCTGAGCCTTCTGTCCAAATATCTGTTTACTTGAGACTTTAAAAACTTAATGTTTTCAATTTGTTCTATTAGCATGTCATAAATTCCAATTTTTTATAGGTATTGGTTCAATAAAGTGAACTGAGTGGAAGAAGCTGAAGCTGCAAGGAATCAATCCCAAAATATATCCTTTTTATGAATTAAAGAGCATAAGTGAAGTTCCAGTTATTACCTAAAAGAGATACATAGCTGTTATTATTTTATTCACTATTATTAGATTCATTTTCTGCTTACTAGACCTCATTTTTGTAATGCACTCATAAAATTAATGTTGAGGACTGTAGCCCACATCTTGAGGTAGATTAGCTGCTGACAACTACTACGCTTCCTGTAAATGATTGGAGACAACTGGTGAGGTGAAATCATTTAATGTGGTATATCAGAGTTCAAAATTTGTTTTGTTTTTTTTATGATTCATTTCCCCCCCCCCCCAAATGGGAGTGTTTCACTACATTTTATAAGGGTTTTTAATGATTTGCTTCCTAGTTTATCTCCTTATTATACATCCAAAAAGATAACAGTGGCCCTTTGTAATCCTTTAATGTTATGTTTGAAAAATATTTCTTGTTCATGTTGGTAAGTTCATTTTCATCTTGCCATACATAAACATTTTCTTTCTTTCTTTTTTTCTCCACATTCTAAGCTCATAAATTTGTCAAATGTTAAATTTGTAATGATGTGGAGTTGGAATGTTTAATTGCTTTAGGCTGTATTTGTTGTGTGGAATGAAAATATGTTATGTTGCTTTCTCTGTTGAATCTGTTATGCACCCATTGATGATATGATAACTTCCTGTTCTTTTTGAGAAAATATCTGGGGGATATCTTCTATGGCTTTTAATCTTTTGAACTTTCTGATTTTGAGTGCTATGTCTCAATATTTTGGCTGCTCTAGAGCCCTAGTATTGTAGTGCTTCCTAAGGAAAGGAGTCTTGTCAACTAAGGTGTAAGCCACAGTAAGCACACTGGTTGTTGCCAACTTTATTTTTAACTTTCAGGACTGGTAGTATAAAGTGTGTGTTGGAGAACAGTTTTGTTCTAAGGTCAGAAAATTAATTGTCAGATTGAATTAAGTTTAGTTTTGATTTGAATTCATAAAGAATGCTTGATAACATATTAAAATCAGCCAGAGATGAAAATTTGCAACCAGTGATTTAGTAATTTTGCTAGTTAATATGTGTCTCATGAATATAAATTGTATTGGCTGTGAAAAAATAGAGGGGAATGTTCTCTTAAATTTTTTAGAGGAGTGGAAATTAGAGGTATATAAAGTCAAATTGAAATGAAAATTAGTGATCACATTTTGTCCTTAGGTATTAATTAAAATAGAGGTAAAGACTGTAATACACATAAAAATAAGTGCTTGAACTAACAATAAACTTAGAATAGTGATCATTATGCATCACTTAAACTAATAACTGTGAACACATTTCAAAGACCAATTGTTTTCATTTTCAAGCTTTGTACATCTCCTGATTTATCATTGAAGTTGATGTAGGTGGTTTCAGATACTCACTGATAAGATGTTGGTGGAATTTCAAAATTGTAAACTCTGGTTTTGCTTTTTCAAATATAGATTTGCTCCCAAGTGTCAGCTAATGTCAACAGTTGAACATAGTTGAAAATGGAGATGATTGGCCCCCAAAACACATTCCCTAGTTATTAGTATAAGACAGTGGTATATAATGGTCCCTAAGTGAATCAAGTTCTTCCCAAATTATGTGGAATCTTGCTCTTACAAATGTAAGGTTATTAATTAGATTAGCTGTAGACATATTCCCTTCAGTTCTGTTCATTCTTCATTCATAGGTTGCTATACACGCGCTAACTGGGAAGGTGATGGTAATAATATAATTTCTTAAAAATGTTCAAGGCTGGTAGGACCATAGGTTTTTCATGTATAAGAAATACTGTCCAAATTCTACTCCTGAGCTGAGAAAAATTCTATAATTTTGAAGCAGCTATTTAATCTCTTAACATATGTCAAGACTTCAAACTTGAGTGCTTAGATTGATTTAATTTTCCTTTTCTGACCATTGTGCAGGCTGCAAGTGGAGAAAGTTCTCCGAAGAATTCTGCAATAAATTCAGAGATAAACCACAGTGAAGCTGGACCTGATATTGCAGAAGATGCACCTAGTGGTGATGGTAAATATACATTGAATTTAAAACATGATGCATACAATTGAAAGTGTTTTCTCCTCTTTAATTATTTTAGGAAACCTCATTTCTGATTGTGCTCTCAATATTTTTTACAGTATTTAAGGATCCATCAGCATTTGAATTTTTGAACTCGGTAGGAAACTCTCAAAGAGAAACTGATTTGCGGAAAGAGTCATTATATGTGAAGTTTGATCCCCTAGTGGGAGCAGTTAGTAAGACTGGATCAGCACCTCTTCCTGCAGCTGTTGAAGCGAAAAGGTGAGTTTACTGATTACTGTTGATTGTGTTCAGGCATATAAATATTTTTTTCTTCCTCATCTTATCATGATCCTATCAAGAATTTTTAATAGCATTCTCATCCTCTATTGAACTGGTGGAAATTAATTTCGAAGCTCTATGTAAACTGAATCAAAAAGCAGCTCTAAAATTCAAGATCTTCTCGGGCTTCTAGCCAGGTAAAAACTTGGCTTGACACCAACGTTTCGAAGAAGTGCATCTTCCTCGTCTTCAGGGTGCATCAGTTCACCCTGAAGACGAGGAAGATGCACTTCTTCGAAACGTTGGTGTCAAGCCAAGTTTTTACCTGGCTAGAAGCCCGAGAAGATCTTGAATTAACACGTCGCCAGGAAAGCTATAGTTCTTATTTTAGCTCTAAAATATACTCAAGTTAAATTAGACAACTAAAAATATTATTTAGATTTATGAAGATTTAGAAGTTGACCTATGCTTGTACTAAGTACTTTGGTTCATTAACCTGGCATTTGATTCATAAGTTGGAAGCCTACTTTCACTTCTTGTCTAGGAAAAAAAAAAATTTTAAGCATGTATGCAGCAGTAACTCTTCTATTGCACGGATTTAGGGACAGACCCATATTCAGGTTTGTCAGGGAAAAATCCTTTTTTTATCCTCCACTTACCTTTCACTAGCTGGCGCTAGTGTACTTTGTAGATCAATATTTTTTCTATTTGTTTATCATTTCAATGTATATTATTCTTAGAAAAGCTTGCTTCACTACTGACACCTCTAGCATGTTTAGGCCCCGTCAAAGAGATCAAATGAACCAAATCACACTCAAAAGGTGAACTCCTCTCTGTTATATATATGAGGGTGGTCTGAAAAGTTTCCGACCTAATAAAAATACAAGACATTTTTTCAGAGCTTTTTTTTTTTTTTTTTTTTTTTTCCCAACATAGTCTCAACAACTTCTCCCAGCGGTGCTTCCATCTCTGTAACCTGTCCAAATAGTACTCTGCATTTTTCTCTGTAAAATAATTGTTCACGAAGGTGATTGCCTCTTCATTTGACGAAAATCTCTGTCCTCCGAGCGCAATTTTCAGATGAGGGAACAAAAAGAAGTCGCTTGGGGCTAGATCTGGTGAGTAAGGCAGATGGTCAAGTAGTTCAAACTGTAATTCGTGGATTTTTGTCATTGCAACCGCTGAGGTGTGTTGTCTTGGTGAACAGGATTTTCTTTTTCTGCAAATGTGGCTGTTTTTCCGCAAGTTCTGCCTTCAGCTTGTCAAGTAATGATGCGTAGTGTGCTCATGTAATGGTTTTTCCTTTTTGAAGATAATCGATTAAAATAACTTCATGACTATCCCAAAAAACAAGTCGCCATCACTTTCCCAGCCTAAAAAGCAGTTTTTGCTCTTTTTGGAGCTGGTTTCCCCTTTGCAGTCCACTGTTTGGACTGTATTTTTGTTTCGGGTGTATAATGGTGTATACAAGTTTCATGTACAGTAATTACTCGGCGCCAAAACTCAGATTTATTGCGCCTAATCTGTGCCCAACAGAGCATTGGAAAGGTTCATTCAAACACGATTTTGGTCAAACGTGAGCAAACGCAGCACCCAATGCGCTGCAGCTTGCGCATGTCCAAATGTTGATTTAATATGTGACAAACACATTCTTTTGACATGTTCATGGCCTCTACTATCTCTCTCACTTTAATTCGGCGGTCAACTAGCACTATTTGGTGAATTTTGGCGATGGTTTCGTCAGTAGTTGCAGTTTTTGGACGTCCCGAACATTCATCGTCTCTCAAGCTCTTATGGCCACGTTTAAATTCAGCTGCCCAAAATTTCACTGTGGTAAATGATGGTGCAGAGTCCCCATACACAGAATCCAACTCATCTTTGATTTTCATAGGCATATTGCCTTTCAAAAACAAATATTTAATGAGAGTTTGATACTCAATTTTGTCCACTTTCATAAGAACACTCACATCACCTCACTCAAATGACTGCTACATAACAATTGAGCGTCCAAAATGGCTGAAACTTTGGTGAGTAACTGTCAACAGATGAACAACGAAATTAACTAGCTTTTATTTATGAGTGCTACCATCTTCATGTTGAGGTCGGAAACTTTTCAGACCACACTCGTATTGATTCATACTTTATTTTCAATAACAAATACGTGGAAGTGAGTATATCAATTTGTCTGGACTATTGAATGTTACAGGCTACCTTCCACCTTGTACATTTATTATATGATCATCCTTGAACAGGATGATTCTTTGAATAAATATAACAAAAAAATCTTTATGCAGTGTTTATTTTTTAGGAAGGTTTTGTGAAAAAATGAAAACTGCTTAATATTAACTCTATTTTAAATGCAGGTTTTAAAAATTGAATTGCTTTTTCAAATATTTTTTAGAAACAATTGAAAGATAAGCAATTTGTGCATGCTTAAATACATTTTGAATTAAAAAAAAGATTTCAAAATTTGTCTCAGTTGAATCTACATCATTAGCTGTAGAGACTGCACAACATGACAACACTGTAAAATAGAAATAAATGCACCAGCTGTTTCTTTATTGTGCTTATGGCTTGTTTTCAAAACATTAGGATATCAGTTACAAAATGGCTTACTTTGTTAATGCTGAATATCTTGAAGTGCTAATCATTTATGGTGAAATATATCGTAATGCAGCACTGTGGCAAAAATTTCCAAATACATGAGTATCAAATCACTGGGAATTTGTTTTTTCATTTGTCAAAGAGTTCTAGATACAGAATTATTTCTCGTATTGAATCAGTAGTAGGTGGTCTTAAGAAGTATTGAATAAAAATGAGAAATCCTTCACTCAGCAGAAGTACCTGGCAGCAGCAGTCTTGGTAATTTTGCAATATTGGCATATCCCATTGACATGTCCTATCTAAACAAAACCTTCTAGCCTAGAGTCAAAATCTTTGAAGATTGATGAAGAGACCCATTTCTTAATATCAGGGCAGTTCTATAATTAGGATTTTAATTTGATACATGATTTGTAGAAAATTAGTAGGTTTGCATTTTATTAACTCTTTTTCCAATAAAGTTTTAATCTTTTGACTAAACTATATTTGAGAAAGAATCTGCAACATTAAATGTAAACTTTCAACCTGTCATTCATGGAGCATTTAACAAATTGAATTTTAATTGTTTAAATTTTTTTTCTTAGTGTTTTAGGTACATAAAAACAAAATTAATTGGATTCTATAATTATGCTGAACAAATGTATAATAAAAATAAGAGCTAAATGGTATAAATTTTGTAAGAAGTAGCAATTACCCTTAAAAAATGCTTGCCAATCAGAAGGAAATTGAGAAATATGAACAACTGAGAAATGTGAGTTAACACATCACATTTTCTGGTTTTATTTTTTAAAACTGTTACAAAAATGTCGAAAAAATAATCCACATCTATAAAGAATGATAATCATTAGGTGCATTTACAGTTTTGATGTTGATCAAAGAACTAGAAAAATGTTTGCACATTCATTGTAACTTGAAATAAAATATGCCAATCTTTATTAATTAATGAGTCACACACTAAACTTCCTTTAAGGTTTCCTATCTAGAAACATGTTTTTGCTGGCCATCTTCAGCAAATAACTCCTTAGAGTGTGACTCTTTGATTAATAATTATTGAATTATGCTTCACTGTGAAAAATTCCATATTTGAATATGCCAATCTTGTTGGTGCCAATCAAATATAACAAGAAATTAATGTGAGAATGTTTTATAGCTCTATCTATGTGATAACCATGTAGATACATGACAAAAGCTAAGTTAAAATTAGGTTTACCTTATAAAGTAAACCTTACTTACTGTGCATAGGGTGTCGATGTAATAGCTTCACATCATGTACACATCTCAGTTTATCAGGTATTTGTTGGTATTATTGTCTTTGCAGTGCAAATGTGCAGCAGGCAGCTCAGGAGGTTTCAAGCCCTGTGAAGGAGCAGCAGTGTGTAACACCTACCAAGAATCCAGCCATTTCATTTATAGATAAACTGATCTCACTTAGTCCATCTCCGCTGAAGTCCAGTGAAAGCACCCCAATTAAACAGGCAGTGGTGGCACCTGTTCGGCAAATTGTTGAGACGCCCACAAAGCAGGTATTTTGTCATATATTAACTACTTCAAGGTGGAGTTAATCATTCTTGCTTCACTTCTGAAACACATGTTGAATACTTTTTTTCCATCAGTCTGAACTCATTATCTCTGTTCTCTTGCTTGTAGATGTTTTTATTAGTCCACTACTATGTGCATACCTTTACTGGGGTGCTGATTTTACGGGGAAGTAAGAGCCAGTGAGGAAGAAAGCTTGCTTGCCTGTCTTTCCCCAGTGTTGTCAACTAAAGTTTCTTTCAGATCCTCAGCCACATTGGTGAATAGATATCTAATTTAGCTGAATTATTAAATGAAACACAATGTACATGATATGTGTGAACTCTGAAATCCTCAGACAGAATGAAACATTAACATTGAAGCCACTAGATATCAAGTGTATAGAGTAATTTTGTGTCTCAATGTTGTCACCATGCTCTGCTTAAAAAATTTGCAAAACCTACTGAATGAAGACGAGAGATAAGCACCCAAGAAAAGGTGTGCATGAAGTACGCAGTCACAATGCTACCCACATAGGTACATAGAGACATTGCAATACTTGCCTCTTTGACTCTCCACTAAGTTCACTGCTAGAAGCCATTGCATTATTTTACACTTGTTCTATTGTCTAAAGAACAACTGATTTGAACTCTGTAGAGTAAATAAGCACTGTCCCCAATTACAAAGCAACACACAATCATAAACATGTGACAACTCACATTCTCATGATACATCATTTTACTAATAGGAAGTGAACTGTTTGCTCTTAACAAATGCCTTGGCTTGTTCAAAACAATTCTTTTAGCACATCATGTTAATGGTTAACATTCCAGTTCTGAGTAATTACAAATATATGTACAAATACATAAATATTGATGGTTATTATAATGCTTACGTTGTGATGCATAGTTGTAATATATTTGTATTTTTATTTATTTGTATTATGAAAATTGCTACAAATATGTGATTTTTACAGGTGTGCTACAAACATTGCTCCCTACCTTCCTTATGGATCACTTTTTGCAAAATTAAATATTTAGCACAAATAGTAATATTAGAGATGAATTCACTTGGTGCATGTCACACCCTACTTAAGGAGGATACAATATGACAACAGAGGAGAACTTCCAATTGTTTGTTGCCCTGGTAGCATTCAAAGACAAACATCATCCCATTTAATGCCATTGTACTAAGCTTGCATACATAGTAACCCTTGCAAAATGATACAACCATGCATTGTACTCTCTCCTCCCCATGTTAACCATTGATGATAGGTATGTTGAGTTGACTGTTTTCATGTCAAAGTAAGTAGTAGTGAAGGAAGTGCTCATGAAAATGGAACATAAACCAGTGTTATCAGATGAGGAGAAGGGACACCCAGAGAATAGCAAGAAGGGTTCACAGATCTCCTTCTGTTGTGAACAGTTTTTTGCGCCTTGGGGGATTATGGCACTAAGAAGTACTATGGAAGGCCATCCAGGCAGAAGCGAATTGTAATAAAACAATTAAATGCAGGTAAGACCTTTCTAGGAGGATTGGCTCAAAATCCAAACATTCTCATGCGCAAGTGTACATTATCCTGAATGGTAGCAACGAAGAGCTTCTTGTACAAGAAAAGAAACTGCAACTGTGGCTTATTGAACTACATAAGAAAATATGGATATCCTGGGGAAAAGAACACATGACATGGAGAACCCAGTGGAAGCAAGTAGTGTTCAGTGATGGGAGAAAAAGAAAACAAATTTAGATAGTCCATCAGGCCCATCTTGGACAATTTGTGGGAAGAGGAACAAATATTTTTGGACTTGCTTACTTACTTAAAAGTTTGCAAATAATGTCGGCACATATCTGTAGTATTTTTGTGCTTTTTTCATTGTATCCTGATGAATTCTTGCTTTTGAGGGATTGTATTACTTTTTTTATTTCAGTTGCACTTGTGGGTACTATCTCTGAGAATGTAACATTTCGATACAGGAGTCCTAAAGGTACAAATTGGGCTTTGTCAGTAAATTTTCTGCCACCTGAATGAATACCCTATAAATGCATTTGCTATCCACGGGATCATTTGTGGACACTTGGTTTACTTTAATTTCTGTTATATCATTTTTCGAGTGACATTTACCAGCCTCCTTTTTACTTTCTCTACGCTTACTATGTACATAGTGTATAGAGAAGGTTTTGCACTTCACCCAAAAATTTGATACAGAGATTTCACCAGAAATACTTATTTTAGGGTCCACTTTATCAAAAAAAAAGTGTGCGTGGGTGCGTGCATGTGTGTGTGTGTAAATACGATAACTCAAAAACGAAAAGTTGGTAAAATATCAAACTTGGTACTAAAGTTTAGTATCTTCCAGGGATGCGACATGAAGATTTTGAGAAAAATCCCCCCACCCCAAATTACCCTTTACATGGAACTTTTTTCGAAAATTTTGATTTTCTTAAAAATGGCTAACGATTTTTATTAAAATATTGTATATTAAAGATATTTACCTGACAAATAAATTGTATATCATGAATTTTCTGGGAATATCCTCTGAAGGTTACTTTATTCTGGATGAATTTTATGAAATTTCACATAACTGCTAAACTGTAGGAGCTGGATAAAAACTTATCACACAAAAAATGCGGAGCACGTTAAAACACACAATTTATATTACATACATTTTTTTGTGGAATTGTTCATTGTTTTGATATTGCTTATTTTTGGTTTCATCTTTAAAAACTTTCGCTTTTCTCATACAGGAATTTGTCAACTTCTGTCCATACAAACAAAGGAACTTCAGTCACATAGCAACGAGCGTTTGACTATCACTTTAACCTATGGTACTCCCTTATTTTGCTTCTACTTCCAAGGAAATAATTCCTGCTAATTTTTTCTCGATTAGCATGAAGTAAATAGAAGTATAAACATTTTAACAATAATTTGGTGCAGAGATGTAGAGAAAGTCATATTAATGGAATACATCAGATTTTTAATAATGTTCCATATAGTGCTAGGCTTATTGTGAGAGGACTGTATTTGGTTATTCATAACAAAGTTTTTTAGCCACATTTATAACCCTTTTTAGAATTCTGCTGTACATTTTATAATATTTTTATGTCTGCATGATATTTTTATACCTTGTGTTAGCCAGTCATTTTTCAATTTCTTATTAATTTTCTTTAGTGGAGTGGAAAAATGGATTCTTACAAAAGTGTTTAAAAAAGTTAAACTTGTCATTTATATTATTTAGTTTATACATTTCTTCCCATGATTCCTAGGATAGTTTGACTTTAAAACACTATGTTTTCTTTATTTATAGTTCTAAAGTTGGTTACGAGGTTTACTTTTTTGAAATTGGGAATATAATAATCAATTTTGATGAGTTGTCCATCATGATCTAAGAGTCCATTGACAAAGGATTGTATTTCATGCTACTCCGTATTAGACATATCTATTAAAATATTGTCGATAACTGTTTTGGAATTACTTTGAATTCTAGTTGCAAAATGGACTGTATGCATAAGATTGTGTGACCTTAATAGTGGAGAAATTTCCCCCCTTTGTTGTTATGTACAAATTAAGTAGAATAGTCCTGGAGCTGAACCCACTGCACCAAACTATGTGCTGTAGGTATAAAGCATCGCTTTTATCACCATATGATGTTTTCTCATATTTAAAAAATAAACTGGTCTTAATAGTTCACAAGGGCAACTCTATTCTAATGTCTTAAAATTTTCTAAGGAGGTGCACACATTTTCAACAAAGTAAATATTTTTAGTTATTCATATTTTTTAATTCTCGATTTAAATTATTGAGGAAAATAATGCGTATTATCCCTACTATTAAATAAACATACTAGAATATGTATATATTATATATTGCTTAATATTTAATGAACAGTATATTTATAAATACAAATTTCCGTTTTAAATTAAATGCATGTACACAAATATGTTTTTAAAAAAAACAAGCCTCTACAGCGTGACAAATATAGCTGGTACTAGCATATAGAGGATTTTTCTCAATTCATTTATAGAAAATGTCAAAAACCGGGCCCATCATCCATGATCCCAGACTTAGTGAATTCATAACTCAGACGTAATGGAGTTAGAGGACTGTGACATTGTTGACAGTGATAATAAATGATAACATAGATGATCTCACATTGTAATGGACAATGACCATAGTTGAGATTCAGAAATCGAGGAATGTGATGATGAGTCACAAACTAAGACAGAAAGCATACAAAGTAATGTTGCAACTTTCCTAGTGAAAAAAAAAAAAAATTCCTTTGGAGCAAAACACCCTTAGCATGAAATGTTCAAACCAGAGCGCACAATATTAATCTTCTTGGATTGCGACTTCCAACTTAATTATTGGTAACAACCCCAAACCCCAAAATGTATGACAATTATTATTCACCAATTAAATGGGGCCACGCTGTGGCTGAGTGGTTAGACTAGTTGCCTCTCATCTAGACGGCCCAAGTGACCACATGTGAAATTTATGGTGGACATAGCTGTGCAGGGGTGGGTTTTCTCCGGATTCTCCATTTTCTCCCAGAGACTTTCACACAATTTACTCCAAGAATTGAGACTCAATATAAGAAGGGTTTTGAGACTCCGTGACAAAATTCCAGAGAAGGATACAGCTGAAGAAGAGGTTTCTGAAAACAGAAAAACATGTACTCTGGGCCCCCTGAAACTGAAAAGAAAGACAGGATACCCTTGCTACAAGTGTCAGCGTGCAATATGTCGAAAAGTTTGTCAAAAAAAAAAGTGTGCCGAATTTCAGCAGAGAAAGACTGTTTATATTACACAAAAGTGTTCAGTTTTCCAAATTAAACAAATAACTACTTTTTACCCAATATTATCAAGTTATTTAAGTAAAAAAGTTTTTATTAGTGAACTTTTTAATAGAGTGAAACAGTTTTTAAACAATTATGCTGTCAGGATTGTTAACTGCAATTGTTTCAAACTTATGCGGTCTCTAGACCTCCTGTACCAATTATGTTATATTTTCGTACCGTACCAGTTGAGGGTTAAGGAACTGTTCCTGACTAACGATAAAAGCCTGTATTTTGACTTATCAACCATTAAATTTAATGTTTCTAAAATTATCTCAAATTCTGCTTAGAGAAGTATTTGTGTTTGCAGTGTAAATTTTATCATGAGTGTTGAGAGTCCATTTATTATTTTCTATAATATGCATGTTTACTTTGCAGGAGGTAGTCACACCAGCAAATCTGTCAGATAACAGAGGTAATGAACACGCAGAGATGCTGGAAGAGCTGTATTTGCTGCGGGAATTGCTTGCAAAGCAAGATGAGCACCACAAAGTGGAAATTGCAAACTTGCGGGGCCAAATTACAGAACTACAGGCTCGTCTTAAGGAAAGTGAAGAACGTGAAGTTAAGCTGAACAAAAAGGTTGCAGAAAAAGCTCAAGGACAAAAACAAATGAGGTAAAATTTAAATACTTAAAATAAATATTCTGTTTTAATTGTTGTTTTCCACTATAAAAGAATTTAACTTATTTTAGTGCTGTGTCATATAAGAATCACGTTGCTTGATCAGAGATTTAATGTTAATATCTAGAGCATGGGAGGTTTCAGATATTCCTAGTTTGTGCAAAATTTGTCATGTACCAAAAATAAAAAGTGTTATGTTTACAGGAAATCTTACAGAAATGAATTTATTCTGCTTAAAGTTAGATTATTGAAATATATTTTCCCTTCCAAGATCTCTTTCACTTGACATTTTTGTTGACATTATTCCTGAAATAATAAATGTTTTGTGTCCTAGTATTGAAAACAGTCTCTGTTACATTAATATACAGGAAATATTTTGTGACACAATTTCATTTGTCTAAAATACATTCCAATGAAAAAGGTTGTATTTGGCAGCCCATCGGATGCATCTTCAGTTTCTCATGGCTTGATTAAAATTATTCTTATTTGAGAAGATAAGTGAAGTTGTCATAAAATATTTCCTGTAAGTTAATATTTGTATTGTTTCACTGTTATTAGCTTTTGCTGTACTATATTTACTGTAGAGAACCCATTTGGTGCTCCTGAATCTGTTGTTGGTGTCATTACATGTACTCCAAAACACAGGTTCAAACATGGGCTAAGGAAAAACACCAATTCAGGTGGCAAACTTACCTGCACAAAAACTAGCCAGAAAACTGATCTTAAGTCCAAACATCTCTGTCTGCTCTTTGCTGCTCAAACGGGCAGAGCAGGGAGCAGAAGAGTAGTTGCTCTGATTATTGAATATGGACGCTTCCGGAAACAGCTACACAAAGTGGGCATCTTTAAAAATGAACCCATATTTTGAATGTGCAAACAGGAAGAGAAAACTGCCTCACATATTCTGTTTGATTGTCTATTCCTGGAAGGAAGAGGCTTGCCCTATCCATAACCAGGGAAAGTTTAGCAATGGGCACTAACATTGAGCCAGAATACTGAAACTTGTTCAAGGAATGGATTTCCAATGGGGCAGTATAATAAGTCTTCTAGGCTGATGTACAGGAAGTCAACAAACTCCACCTGTTATGTAATTTACTGCATTTATCTGAATACTAGACTATTTTTTTCCCTCCAAAATATTAATTAAAATATTAATTCACAATATCTTTTCCAAATAGTATATGGGGAAAAAGACAAGTTTCAAATTTTGGAGGTGCAGCAGTGGCAAAGCCTGGGAAAAGCAGTAAATATTATTGTAAAAGTCTCTACATATCGCAGGTTTTGCACATTTCATTTTGCGTCATAAAGTTAGTTGTTAATGGACCTAGGATTGTAAGCATTCTCATTGGAAAAAAGATTTCTCCAATACTAAAATAAAAATAGAGCATTTCCTTTCACATCAAAAAGAGAGGTTTAAATGCAGGCTTCACATCAGACCTGGGAACATTTCTGTTCTCCTTTCCATCCATTATGTAAATTTTCGTACAAAGTTAAATAACATAAAACTTTTTTACGTGTTATATTAAGAATGTTATTTAAATAGAAAATCTTGCTCATAATCATCATTCCATTGCTCTGCCATTACCCCATAGCCTATTGGACACAAAGCAGTACATTTCTATTCTCCCTATTCCTGCCCATTAGAAGAATTCCTGTGCAAATTTGAATTAGGTGAAATTGTTTACAATGTATTATGTTGGGTAGACTGTCTAAATAGAAAATCCTATTGATCGTTACTGAATATCTATTGCCATCACTGTCATCTCCCACATACCAATACATTTCTGTTCTTCTCCCCTCTTTTCCTGCCCATTATGAAAATTTTGACGCAATTTTGAAGAAAGAAATAATAAAAAAAAAAACCCTTAATAAACTTCCAGCCTCATAGTTTGTTCAGAATAGATGTATAAAAATCTAATTATCATGGTTTTTCATTTTATACAAATGCTGAAAAAAAGGGGGATTGTCTTGCAATTGAGATCATATTATATGCTGAAAAATATGCTTTGTTTCTTGAGTTGCTATCTTTTTTTATTTTCAATTACCACATTTATCTGAATACAAGATAACCTCAAATGCAAAATGATCCCCCTTTTTCTCAACTTAATTTTTTAATTTAGCATATTACCTTCATATATAAAAAGAAGACAGGATAACTTAATTTTTAAATGAAGTTTAATGGTTTGCTATATATTTTAAACAAACAGACACTTAAGCTGATTAAGTCCCTGTTTTGTTGGTTTTTTTTAAAACTTAATTTTAGTTTGCACAGAAATTCACGTTTTGAGCATTGGCAGAGAGGGAAATACAGAAGTACGGAAATGTATGGTATTGGTGCAATGATTCAACATGATGGCGGTGATAATGTAATGACAATGATGGATATGATTTTTTATTTGGACAACAGAAGCTAGAACGGAATGCACAGTATGATTGCAATGATAAAATGTGATGGTGGCAGTTGTGGAGTTGTAACAACGATGATGGATACTATTTTCTATTTAGAAAACGTACTTGCTAATATTTTCACTTAATTTGAACTTTAGCAGAATTTCACATGTGACTAGGAGAGAGACAGAGAAGAGAGAACAGAAATGTCTGTTTATTGGTGACAGTGGCTGCTTAGTTGTAATGACGATTATGGATGATTTTCAACTAAGATAATATAATACATTGTAAAAGACTTTACCTAATTCAAATTTATGGTAGATTCGTGTTTTGAGCGGGAGCATGAAGATGTATGGAATGTGCAATGATAGAACGTGACGATGGTGATGGTATGCAGCTGTAACAGCGTTTAGGTATTTTATTTTAATCTTGGAGATTAATCTTTTTTCAAATGAGAATGTTTATAGGCCTGTTTGCGACCAATTTTTGTCATGAAATGCTACACACAAAATATGCTGTATATGTCATGATCTTGGCAGTAATCTATACCATTTCCCCACTAGGCTTCGCCACTGCCGTACCTGCAAAGTTTGAAACTTACTTTTTCCCTGCATGGTATTCATAAAACATAGGTCGCGAATGCAAGATGTTCCCCCAGTTCTTAACATTAATATTTGGGGGGCAGGGGGGGGAACTTTTCTTGTATTTGGATAAATACGGTATTTACTTTTTGCACATACAATTAGATAGTTACTATTTCAGATTGTTTAAATATGTCTCATGTTACTTATAAATGCACTTCCCCAAAACTTTATTGCATACTATCAATATGCATGAATTGAACAGTTCAGGTATTATAATATTTGCAATAAAAACAGCAAGATTTCAATGCCTTAAAAATGTAAGTATATACAATTAAATTCTGTAGTTGGAAATCCAGAAATGTAAAATAAATTGCTATTAAGTGCATTACAGTTATTAAACTGCATAATGTATCTGTATTTCAAGGTAGTATGAAACACTAAATGATAATGGAATTAGCTTTTATATGAACAAGAGATTGTAAATATAAAACTATTGCAAATACAAAAAATTAAGCGGTGTTTGTGAAAACTAATGTATAAAAGAATATGGGTGTATTCTAAACTTTTCTTTATTTTCAGCATTATCATGGAAGAATATGAGAAAACTATTTCACGTTTAGTAGCTGAAAAAGAGCAGGAAAAGCATGCTCATGAAATAGATAAGGAGAATATCTCTAAAGAGCGGGATGCTGCCATGGGACATTTAGGAAATATAGAAATCGCTTTCTCGGATGTTCATAAGTATGGGCATATTTCTATTTGATTCAAACAGACTTAGAAATTTCAATTTAAAAGAATATATTATCTAAATCTTGTTTTTATTGCAGAAAGTATGAGCGAAGTAAAGCAGTAATAGAAGGTTTCAAGAAGAATGAGGAAGTTCTTAGAGCAAGTCTAGCAGAATATGAAGCAACTATTTTAAAACAAGAACAGAAATATGAGTTGCTTAAATCACATGCAATGTCACAGTTGGAAAGGTAACTAATTAACTATTCAGAAAGTCAAACTTGATTCAATCCTCAAAAGTTATGATATTTGACCAGTCTTAATGGGTTAGGAATTTGGTCAGTAATGATTTAGATAGGAAACGTTCTCTGATCAAACCGTTGTTTTAAAAATAAGGTTTTTAAGGTTGTAAAATCTTCGAAATATGATTGCAGTTTTCCTCATTAATTATAAGCTTTGTTCAGAGGATAATCCAATGACGTTTCTTCTCCTGTTTGTTTTACTATATCAATACAATTATTTTTGCCCCTCTAAACATTTTAACAAATATTGAAAATGAATTTTTCATCACTGTAACTCCTTTTTTTATCTGCAACCTTCTGATGGCATTTCTCCTCTGCCTTGTATGACATTTCCTGGCTGAATGTACTGTATAATGAGAGAGTTTCTATTAAGACATCAAAATTTAACAAACCGTGTGAATATGTCATCTCAAAATTGAGATTTTGTAATTTACTGGAAAAATGTGATTAATCTGGGAAATTTAATGGCATGCTGGCATTTTGTCACTGTAGCTCATATGGTTAGAGCAATCAGATGGATCCTGTGTTTCAAATTCCAACCATGGTGTTAAATTTGTCTATCTGATCTTATTTTTCATTAGGCCAGTCTTGTCCTACACATCGCTTTGTGAAAGAACAATAAGCTAATGGTGTTTAAGTAGTTTTTCTTTAAAGGAATGTTCTACTGGCTTGAAGAGTTTGTTAAAACCTTATGTTTTTCTATTGAATCTGGACAAAAATACTGTCAACAGTTTATCGAGTTTATATCTTATATATATTTCTCTCTCATGTGCTCTTTAAACCTTGTATCTATGTTCTTTGTCTTTCTTATGTACATTTTCCTACTGTCATTACTAGAGATAGCAAATAGCATATCTTT
The DNA here is from genome assembly GCA_030762935.1 of Hymenopus coronatus. Lineage (NCBI taxonomy): Eukaryota > Metazoa > Arthropoda > Insecta > Mantodea > Hymenopodidae > Hymenopus > Hymenopus coronatus. Next base: position 48,599,473 of record CM060895.1, read on the forward strand.
TGAGGGATTACAACTTTACAGCTCTATGGGGATTAATGACATCAGAGACAGGGACAGGTTGGTACATTCACTGTGTCTCATGACAACTAACAAGCTGACATAACTTAATTCCTGTTTTTGCTTAATTTTCAACTCTGTGCCCACCTACTGATAGAATAGCCAAAAACATTGAAAATGACTAGCAAGGTGATATGATTTAGCTAGTGTATATCTTGCTTTCCTTTAACTGTATACCATACTACTGGTAAGATTAATGATGACTTCAAGTGATAACAGCTGAGTTAAATTAGATTTTCATGACTCCAATTTAACTAGGTTGTCATCCTGTGAAGTCTTCGTTAGTAACCAATACCGAGAAAGCTTCAAATCTTAAATTACTGGTAAGATATTTTTACAAAATTATCAAAGGTGCAGCACTTTGTAGAAGAATTTGGAGCTCATAAAAATGAAAATGGAGTTTTAGTTATGGGTGATCTCTAACTGCTGTGGTTTTCAGCGTGTTATTCTATTTTGGGCGTGAAAGATCGCTTAATTTTGCTTAGAAGCCTCTTTGTCAGGCTTGCGATTCTTTTAAGTGCCGTAAATCTATGACATGGGACCAACAGCTTTACTTCTCTTTCAAAGGAAGCTATGCTTGCTATTGGTGATGCAGATAGAAGGTTTTTTTTTTTATTTTTAAATTTATCGATTAATGCTACTTTAACACAGTCATATTGTGATTGCAATAATATGAATACAAATAGTCACAGTATTTACATCTTATTGCTCGATTTAATCTTATTCAGGAGTTGGAAAACATGTGCCCAGTGGATCACCTAAGGCCAGTTAAAAGTCAATAGGAACATTGCATTGAGTTCTTTGAGCAGTGTATCTCAGACAGGCTGTGATTATGTGATAAAATATGAGAACAGTGTCACACAGAGTACATTTGGGAGGTGGTTTGTGCGACAGGAGTTAGGAATGGGTATGGGCGATATGCCTGATGCACAAGCGGGTGATTAAATACCTGGTTTGTTCTGGTAAGTGCCAAAAGAGAGGAAGCAATGTTTTTGGGCAGATTTGATAAAATTTACTTCTAGATGTAGCTGTCCAATGTGTTCTCCATTGCTGTAAAATAGTGTGCCTAAAATGCAGGAGGTAATTATGAGGAATTTTGATACCTGTGATGGTTGGAGGATGATTTGTTGCTTTCGTCACAGTACCATCAGCGTTCTCATTTCCCGCTGCACTACAGTGGGATGGTATCCAAGCAAAGACAAGTCGTCGCTTGCCAGAAGTTTTCAAAGCATTGCAGAGTACTTATATTTCCTGTACAAGAGTATGGAGGGGAGAATGTCATATAGCTAGTAGAACACTTAGAGAATCTGTGAAGATAATAAAGGATTGATCTCTGCCTTTCGATACATAGTTCAGGGCAAATGAATTGCAAACAGCTCACAAGAGAAAATGGAGAGTATGTGAAGTAAATTATAGAACATAGTATGAGTAAGGAAAACCTCTGCACATCATATTTATTATCCCATTTAGAACCATCAGTATATATTGGTTAAAATTCGGGAAAGGTTCCCTGTAGTTCATCGAATATTACTGTATACAGATTTCTATCTGTGTCAGTTTGGTATACTTAATCAAAGAGGTTTTGATATCAGGAGTCTGTAGATTTCATGGTATAACATTTATGTTAAGAGTACACGGGATGAAGGGAAAAATCTGTATAGTGAACTCTTCTAGGTGTGCATTAATTTTCATCCAAAGACCATTTCATAGTGTGTATTATCATGGAAGGGAATTGGAGAAATTGTCCCAGAATTTGGGCAGATGACAGTTTTAACTGCAAATGAAAGGCACAAAAACTTTCGCCAAAGAGAAAGAGGAGGTTCATTGATCGCTATTTGTTAACTCTACAGGACTGGTATGCAAGGCACCCAGTACAATCTGCAATGTTGATAACTGAACAATGTCTAGTATTTCAAGGCTGGAGTGGCTAGCAGAATTGTAATAATCGAGCTTGGAAAGAATGATACTCTATAGGTGCAGAGTAAATCACAGAAATCAGCTTCCCACGCTTTGGAAGGTATGATTTTAAGATATTTAGGTGCTTCATACAGTAAACCATAAGAGTTTTGAGGTGAGGGAGCTAAGTCAACCTACGATTAAATGTCATACCAAGTATGCGAATGATATCAACGACTGGCAATGGATGGTGATTGATGTGTAGAGTAGGAATTGTAAAAAGTTTTCTTAGTTTGGAGAACACTATACATTGACTCTTCTGGGAAGAAAACATTAGGCCTGTGTTACCACTACACCATTGAAGGTTGTCTAAAGTAAATTGTATTTGTTCTTGTGTTTTTACAATACTTCCTGCCTTTACAGAAAATGCAAGATCATCTGCAAATAAGCCGTTTTCATCAGATACTGAAGACACATTAAAACATAGTTAATAGCCACTAAGAAAAATGTAACTCCCATCCCTGTGGTATGCCATTGTCTTACACAAGTGCTCTGTGACAAGGTTGCATTGATTCGCACTCACATCCATCTGTGTAGAAGAAAGTTGTAAATGAATGTTAGCATGTTGCCTTTTGCATTAGCTTCTTGAAGTTCCTGGATGATGGGGAGGCCCAAACTGTATCGTAAGCTTTAGTGATATCAAGGCTGACAGTAATTATGAGTTGGTGGTTGGCAAATGCATCGTGTGTATTTTAGATTCAAGAAGAGACAGAGTATCGAGAGCAGAATGGTATTGACGAAAACTGCTCTGAAGGTCATTGAAGAAATGGCTAGGTTCCAGGAACCATCATATTCTTCTATTAATTTACCTTCTCCAATAGTTTACACATGAAACATGTAAGTGAAATTGGACGTTGGTTACTTGGAAACAGTTGGTCCTTATTTGACTTTGTATAGGAAACACAATGGATTCACGCCACTGGTTGGAAAAGCGTTGTGCTGTCCAAATGTGGTTGAAGAGGTGAGGTAAGTAAGAACAATGTCAACTAATGGAGCAGGGAAAGGTAAAGGAAAGCAGTTTTCCCTAAAGGAAAAATTAATAATTTTAGGAGTAGTTGATAAAAGTCCAAAAAAATTGGTATTGGGAGAAATATACAATCGGTGCATCTACGTTTTCAACATTTATTAAGGACTGAAAGAAAACCTAGGAAAGTGTTGAGTTGAATTATATCGAACTGCAACGCAAAAGAATAAGACCTGCTCAATTACAGACAAATCGACAAAGCCATTTATGTGTGATGTATATCTGTGTGCGAGTGGATATATAAGTTTATTGCATGTTCATTAAATATGTAATGGTACAAAGTGTGTGAAGTTACTTTAGTAACCAATTTTGAATTGTATTGTTTTCTACCATATCCATTCCTAATATTTTTATACATGGTAGGTAAAAATAGATACCGTATCATATTAGATTTAAAAGTTGCAAGGACCCCTTTTAAGTGTAGTATTATTTGTGGCCACTACGTTAGGTGACAATATGTCGTAGTATTGTTGTTGCCACGTTGTGACAGTATGGCGCTATCAGGTGAGTCTACTTGGTTGAGGGTTAATGGTTGCAAAATTCTCTACATTAAGAGAGTACATACCTTGCAGATTCCCTTTGTTGCACTGGCTAAGCTCATTCTAGTCGACCAGGAGTTGTCTCTTGCTCAGGAGAGAAAGAATGACAAAGGTGTGTAACACTTTTGGTAGACTCAAATAAAAGAGAAATTTCACTTAATTCGCTATAGACTTCCTTTATTGATGAATTGTTGTTCGTTTGAGGCACTAACCCTACAAGTGACTCCCAACATAACCAATGGCGAGCTTGATGAAGTAGTTTTGTTTAAGTGCTAATTCCACTTTTACGGAGTTGTATCTTTACGCTTGTTACCATAATCTTGAGTTTCTCGGTCCGCATAACATTTACGGTAATAATTGCTCGTCTGATTGACTTATAAAACACCATTTTCCTACAATGTACGCCTCACGATTTCTTAGTCACCTTTCTTGTACATGTTTTCCTACATTGGGTGTCTTACTTTGTGAGCCCTGTTAGCTACATTGTAAAACATTACTAGCCTTGGTAGCCTTGTTTAACTTATACTTATACGTGATTCCTACATTGTGAACCTTGTGTGACCGATTTCTTGTACGCACATCATTTATATACTAAAATGTCCAAGTATTGCCCTCCTTTTTGATTGGCTGAAAAAGGGCACGTACAGTGGTGTTGTCTCGTGACTATCGGGGATTTTTCTTTATTTTACACCCACGTGACCTTGTTCTACAATGAGAAATTCTCTCTTTGCACTTTTAAAGGGAAAATACCTTTCTTCCTCTAAAGGGTCATTACTTGTGTCCCTAATGCACTACAATTCGTATTATTTTTAACAAAGTGCGTAGCCATGAAGAAGGGAGTTTCTACACGCCACGGTTCTGCGTTCTACTGAACATATCTTTCTTATATTAAATATTACAAACTAATGATTCAACTAATAATATAATCGTTATGCTAAAATACGCATAAGATAATATTAAATAACAATTTAAAAGTTCAATTTGATTGCATGTCTGTTTTTCACACATGTTGAAGTGAAGTTCACATTTTTTTGCCCATATAATTTGCAAACGCATTGTTCTTGAGCTAAATGGTATTTTTTATTCGTGTATATTAAATGGTGGAAGGCATGTATCGCAAGTTCTCTGTTTGTGTCTCTGCGTTTGGTTGCTGTTCGTCCACTGTCTGTTTATCATGACATCCATACCAAAGAATTTAGTGTATATCTCTTTCTGCTTCTTTCTTGTTACTGCTTCTTGATATGCTTCTGTGTTTGGAACCTGTGTCTTCTTATATCTTCTAAGAATGTTTCTCTTGCTAGTACATACATCAATCTGTTTGGCGCATACTTGCTTGCCCCTATTGCCTTCTTTATAATCTTGCTATAATATTTTCAATTTTTTGCATGTCACTGGAAAATATTGTCAGTTCAATTCCATAAGTGGAGATTGGTGTGAATGAAAAAATTTTCATAGCTGTTTCGAATTTCAGTGATGTGATGTTATACATTGTAATTGAAATAAAACAGAGTAGTGACCTTTGATATAAAAATGTATTTTGTCTCACTACAATTTATCATTTCCATTTTGGAGCTTCACTTCTATTTCAGTTGTATTAGAATTTGATTAACAATTCAGGCCTACTATACTACATTTGAATTTTCTTACACTTTTTAAAAGCGGTACTATAATTAAATCCTTTGTTGATATAGCAAGTGAAATTTTAATATCTCTCCCGTATATCAGATTTTCAGTTCTATTTTCTGGAATCCTATTGCATATTGATGCCATTTAAAGTGAAGCTGGTTTTTTAATGCTGGGCACATGTATCCTTGGATGTATTGACCACTTCTTTATTTTATAGTGCAAACCAAGAACTGGAAGCAGTACGTCGCAGTCAGCAAGCAGAAACAGCTAAATTGAAGGCTATGCTCAAAAAGGCAGAATTGAAAACAACTTCACTGGAAGAAATGTTAGAACAAAAGGTGAAAGAAAATCAAGAACTTGCTGCCATCTGTGATGAGCTTATTAACAAAGTTGGGAGCAGTGATTAAGTTATAGCATAGTGACAGTGATTGAGTTACAACGCTTTTCTTCCGGTGAGTAATTTTGCTGGTTAAATCATGAGACTACAAACTCAGAAACCTATTTTGCTTAAAGATATACTGAGAGGCAGGCTTAAGCCACCCTCTGCTCTTACTTGAATGATTCGTGAGTGAAAAAATCTGAAAAGTTTCCTTCCAGCATTTCACAAGGTAGCCCAGAGATCTTTGTTCTCTTGGTGTGTATTTACAAACAGCATTGATGATTGGACATGAATTCATTCTTTCAAGTTGGTATTTCCATTTTATTGGCGATAATATCACAACTAAATTGTGCTAAGTAGGAATATAAGATGGTAGAACAATAACAAACGCTGGATTAACAATAACAATATAATGAAGATAATGTGCATATTTCCAATATACGGCTGTTTGGTTTACAAAAAGAGGTGCTTCATAAGTTAATACTGACAACATTATTTTGATTTAGTTGGATAGTCTTGCCTTTTGTTTTTTAAATACAGCACCGGAGTCTGATCGGGACTCCGGCACTGTATACCCTATTTTTATTTAGTTTTTTTTTTTTTTTTTTTTACTGGATTGCTGTTTTCTTACTTTTACAACACACACATATACACAAACATATAACACCCATGCCCAAGGCGGGACTCGAACCCACGATCCCCAGCGCTACGAAGCACCAAAGCGACACGCCTTGGCGTGCGCGGCCATGGGGACCGGCACCTTGAGAGGTGAGTTGACAATGAGCGAGCAAGTGGTCAAGTCTGGGGATGCCACGCTAAAGATGCCGGCCAGAATTGCGTGCCAACCTGAGTCGTCCCTCGGGTCCAGTTATATAGTTTTAGGCATTTCCAGAAGTCCTTTGCAGCAAGGTGAGGCAATACCAAATATAGCCTGCCTCACCCTAATTTCGAATTGAAGCAGCCAATCAGCATAGCACATTTGCATCATTCCAGAAAATTCCATATGAAGTGAGCAGAAGCAAAGCTCCATGTTACTGTGTTCAATTCTGCACGTAGATCAGGGGAAGTAGACGTCATTGTAATTTCCATGGGATTTGCCAGCGGAAAGAAGAGACTGCAGTCTTTCTGTAATTTATGCAATTTAACAAAGCTTCTGTACTTTAAGAAACTGTAAAATTAAATTCCAATTAAATCTTGAGCCTTCCGAATAAAATATTCTCAAAATAATATAAGTTACAGCACTTGCCAATCACGCATGTGACGGTATAACCACATCAGAAATAGAGAAAATGCTATTTTATAATTGGCCTGACCAGAGGCCATGAGGTGGCAGCCCCACCATTGGTCTTGCCTTTCTTTAGCCAGCAACCAATTGAAGGTACTTGAATATGCTTTCAAGTCGTATAAGAAGGTTTCTTGGAAGGATCATTTCATTTCATAACTCACTATTAATAATTAATTATTATTGCATGTTCACTGCCTATACCATGTTCGTTAATATACCATTTTAAAATATAAATTACTGCACGCAACAAGTCTATTATTTGGTTCTATCGAATATAATCCTATTTGTTTCAGTCACCATATATTTTCAATAGATTTATTTTTAGTTGAACTATAAAAGATCTGGGATACCTTAGTCCTTGGTGGTTCCAGCTGTTGATCTGCTGCATGTTCATGTCCTGGGTGTTGTCTCTATTTAGAGTGGTAGTGGAATAAACTGTGTGTGATTTCTATTCTTTAGAATGTCTACTGTTTTGAGCACACCTCTTTTTGTCCCAAGTGATCGCATGTGTGATTTTTGGTGGACAAAGCGACACATGGAAGAGTTTTCTCTGGTTTCCCTCGCCAGTGCTCCAACTGCATTCCAAGCATCATCAGTGTCATCACTGAAATTATATATGTAGTAAAAGTGGGCGTTAAACACTATTTAAAAAAAAAAACAACAACAAAAGAAAAAACTCTTTTAGGTTACTGTTTTGGGGAAGCAAGAGTTGGGGTCAGAAAGAGTTTACTTGCCACCTATCTCTCCGCAGTGTCCTGCATGGGTAAACAGTATAATCTGTGCTTTGTCTCCAGTCACAAGTACAGAGATCCTACTAGATCCATCCTGTTACTTCAAATACTGCTCCACATTGTATATACAATCCTTAAGTGATGAAAAGTCAATAAAACACCAAACTGGTATTTAAGTTCAGTATCTTCCAGGGCTGTAACACAAAAATGTTGAGAAAAATCCCATCCACGCCAAACTACTCACATGGAAAAAATTTCAAAAATGTTGATTTTCTAAAAAAAAGGTTTTCTGATTTTTATTAAAATACATTATATTTAAGATATTTACATGACAAATAAAATATATATCTTGAGTTTTCTGGAAATAGCCTCTAAAGTTCTCTTTATTCTAGATTAATTTTGTTGAATTTTTAATAACTGGCAAACTGCAAGAGATAGATGAAAACTTACTAAACAAAAACTGTAGATGTCATTAAAATACAATTTAAGCCATATACTTATTGGTTTTCACTTTTTAAAATATTTCAACTTCTCTCATATGGAATTTGTAAACTCCTAGATATGCAAAAAATCTGATTTGAACCACGTGGCAACCAGCTTTTAAAAAAGAGTAATATCACTTTAGTCTGGTGTATATCTTTATTTCCCTTCTACCTATAAAGAAGCAAGTAATAAGAGCATTTCTGCTAAGGTTTATCTCAATTAGGATGAAGTAAATAGAAGTGTAAGCTTTTAAACAATAATTTGTTGCAGAGATATACAGAAATCCTGTGATTGGAACACTTCAGTTGTTGTTTTTTAGTTTGATTATTTGAAAATAGTGGCCATTTGACAATTTTGAAAAGTAAAGAATAGATGCACTAATGAATATGGAACCTGAAATATGAAATTTTAAGTGCAAACATGGACTTGTTGAGGTTTTAAAATAAAATAATTTCATAATTAAGTGCTTCAGATTTGAATATGATGAATATATATATATGTATTTGAATATGTACTGTATTTCTTACTATTTTAAGGTTGTACAGTTTGGTTTGTTACTTTTCTTTACAGGACGATGCATGGCATTTAACTCCAGAAATGGCTGCAGGCTGAAGACATAGCTGCAAACTTATTGTTGCCTTTTTATCTCATTATCAACAGGAGTTATTGCCAACCTAACTCCCAAAAGTATCTATGGAGAGAGCTTGAGGGGCTTGTTGCTAATAACAAACTGAAGACTTGAAGAATGATACTGTTAAGTTTGTCAGGCCAGTTGAGAACATATGCAATAAGCATAAATGCATTTGCTGCAGTAATTTATTGCAGTGCTTAAAAAACTGTATATATAACAAAGTGAAGACTTGAATGATACTTAACTATATTTTTTATTTGTGAAAAATGTAATGAGCTTTGCAAGTTACAAACATGAATGCCAAGTTTTGCTTTAATGAAAGTATTTATGGTATGAGCGTATCAGTAATTTGCTAACAATTGTTCAAGAAAGATGTAAATAATTACATGCGTGCTCTTCTGTTAGAATGTTTTGGCTGTGAGTGATTGCAGTAAACATATAGATCACTATTCTAGTTTGTATTTCTTTCAGATTTTAAATTGTAACACTGACAAACATGTTCCCCTAATTGTGTTTACAACACATAATAAAAAAAGACAGATTAGCATTTAATTTGAAAACAGTTTTAACTGCATGAACATCAGAGAAATACATTCATAGAGCAATATTTAACTTAGGCCATGAGTAACAATTCTTATTTCATGGTATGTTTCAATTAATTAGAATTCCACCCCTAAATGACCAGATATTGTTCATGTCTTTCAGAATGCATTGTCAATTTGCTATAAGCAAATTAACTGATGCTAATGGAACTTCAATACAGATAGACTGGTTTAAAACATATAAGTAACAGTATTGCACATTATTGTCAGATTTTACCCCTCTGTTCAGTATTTTGAAAGTTGCAGGTAATATAGAAAAACATAGATTGCATTCCATACTGCATCACTGCATTATATGTTGTTAACCCAAAGTCTGTTTTATTCTTGTTACACATTTACTTAAATGCAGTAGCTGAAGACTAAAAGCAATCATATAAAATCTGAAGCAATATTAGCTGAATTCAAGCATCGAGAAACGTGCAATATTGCTGTGTAAATTATTGGGGAATTTTGCTTACCAGAAGTCCAGTTTTTATTAAATTTTATTTTTATTATTGTTATTTTATTTTCTGGTAAATACAACTGTAAAATGTATAAAAATAGTAATAAAAACCAACATCATAGCCTAAAGCTAAATATATCTGTTGTTTGTTCATTATACTGTTTCCCAATCTTTGCTAATCCTTTATTTTCCTTCCAGTTTTCAGATATTGATTCAGACATTATCCAAGTACTTAATTTGCTGTTTTTAATACTTATCTCATAGCAGCTTTATTTATTTATATGAAATAATTTAAATTTATTGCTCATTCAAAAAAACACACACCTCCTTTATAACTTCAATACCCTTGAAACAGAAACAATGCAGAGATTTGTATTGGCTTTACTTAAATATCATCTGTTGCTGGAAATGTGGCATGTGACCTCAATGTTAATTGATTTTCTGACCTGTGACATTGGAAAAAGATTTGTTGCCTCTGTTGAATAAACAGTATATATATATGTGTGTGTGTGTGTGTAGCTTAATATTATTCAATTTGATTAGTCGTATCGGACAATGAATGAAATAGGTGAAATGATCAAATTATCTCAGAGTCCATAGACCTTACAGTTTCACAACATTCACGTTCTCAGGATAAGAGAAAACCCTGAAAAAAACCCTTATCTGGGTAAGTTACCCTAAGCAAGATTCGAACTTGCGACCGGTTGAATGTGAGGCAGACATGATACCACCACACTACCCAGGCAGACTAAACAGTATTGTTGTGCAAACAGCAAAAGCTAACATGAACTGTTATAATCTGCAGCCTTTGAATAGTAGTGCTATTTTGTTTAAATGATTACATTAACATGATTTATTGTTTGTAAAATACTAAATGTCTTTGTTAAACAGTTAATGTTCATTGTGAAATTTAGTTGGGATTTGATGGTGTGAGAAAACAAAAAGAATGGGGTACGTTCACACAGCTGTTCTAGACCTTACAAATGCAGTGATATATTCATTAAGATGTTATTTTTTATTAGAGCATTGCATTTTTTACAATATATTCTTCAAGGAATGATTTTGAATTAAGCTATGAGTGTTCAAATAATATTTGTTCTGTACGTCAATCTTATGCTTAAATTAATGTGCTCTTGCAAAGGAAATTAGAAAAAGAACTGCAAAACTTTCAAGTTTCTTCCATCAGACCACATGCTAGGGAAAACCTAATCAAGCAGTATGGAAAATTTAGAAACCAGCTAATACTATGAAAAAAGATCTGTTGTATTGCATCCACATGACTTTCATTATCTTCCCATATAAATTATTCATATAAAATCTGATTCTACTACTTATTTCTTTTTTATCAGGTTAAATTTATGCATTGTGGGTGCAAGGGAGATACAGTAGGCTGAAGTGATACTTAGTTCTATCTTTAAAAATTGAGTGGTGATTTTTGCTTTGAAATTTCAGTGTTGGCTTGACCACAAAAAATAAATTAAAGTTCTAAAAATCTGATGCTTTACATTCTCATGACTTTCTCTACATTTCTGTAACAAATTATTGTTCTTCTATTTCATGCTAATCGAGAAAAAAAAAGTAGCAGAAATGGTCTTATTACTTGCCTTTTTGTAAGTAGAAGGGAAATACGGGAGTACCTCAGACTAAAGTGATAGTGAAATCTTTTAAAAGCTAGTTGCTATATATTATTTTGTTTGTATGGCCAGGAGTTGACAAATTCTCAAATAACAATAGTATGTATTTTAAAACTGAAATCAATGACTAGGAATATCTCAAAAACAGTCCACTCCATGAAGAAAAATGTATATAACATAAATTATGTGCATTAACGGGCTCTACTGTTTTTGTTAAGTAAGCTTTTGTCTTATCTTAGGTTTACCAGTTATGCAAAATTCATCCAGAATAAAGATGTATTCAGGTACCTCATAAGTAAAATTGTCAATTCTCTCCCATATGACATTATTAAAATATATAACATATGTAAATTTAAAAGCTCACTAGTCAGTTTTACATGACAAAATATTTTACAGTTAATGTGAATTATTTAATTAATGTACATTTATTACGAGTCTATGTGTACAATGTATGGCAATAGACCTCTCTCTTCCCAGAAAATTCAAGACATACATTTTGCCCTGTAAATATCTTTAACATTCAATATCTTAATCAAAATTGTTACACCCATTTTTGAGAAAGTCAAAATTTTTAAACATTTTTCTATGTAAAGGGTAGTTGGGTTTTCTTTAAAATCTTCATGATGCATCTTTGAAAGATACTGAACTTAAATGCCAAATTTGGTATTCAGACTTTATTTTAAGCTATGCACACACATACACACAGCCACTTTTTATAAAAAATGTTTTTTTTTTATTCAGGGGGTCTCTAAACATATATTTCTGTTGAAATCTTGGTATCAAATTTTTGGGTGCAGCACACCACCTTTTCTATACACTATGTGCATAGTACATGTAGAGAAAGTAAAAATATAATAGTGACTTATTATTTGGAAAAATATGGGTATTTGAAATTCAAACCAACAACAAAGAATATCTTGCAAATAATCAATACCAAAATATTTGACATAAAATACATTTTTCTACCTCTTATAGTTTATCTGTTCCAAAAAAGGTAATTAAGAATGAAGAGAACATCAGTAGCTATTCACAGAATATACAAGATAGACATTTTGTTATGCAAAGATGTTAAAAATGTGATATTTAATTGGAATGATTAGAACAATTTTTAAGAAAATCAAAATGGAAGAAAAGTCCAGGGTAATTTGAGGTAGGAATAGAAACCTCTTGTTACATCATGCAAGATGCTCAACTAAAATATCAAATTAGATGTTTATAGTGGATTTCATTTTTATGTTAAGATGTTCGTTTAAACAGACATATATCTGATGTTCTACATTCACATAACTTTCTCTACCTATACTGCATCAAACAATTCTGATAAGTGTTTATTCTTCTGTCTACTTCCTACTCATCAAGATAAAATATTAGCGGAAATAGGTTTATTATGTATTACTCCCTTGTACAAGAGGAATAAGGAAATGCAATAGACTAAAACCATAGTCTGATATTTTTAAATCTAGTCGCTATGTTATGGTTTTGAAATGTCGCTCTCTCTGCTTGACCAAAAGAAAAATGAATAACGACATCCTATTTGAGAAGAGTATGTGTTATAAAATTGAAACAATAACAAGGAATATCTTGAAGATGGTCAAATCCACGAAAAAGAAAAATAATTATATAAATTATGTTTTTTAACGACCCATTTTTTGTGTAGCAAGTCTTTGTTTAACCCTTAAAGTTTACTAGTTATGCAAAAGTGTCTTGAATGAAGAGATCTTCAATATATATATATGCACTAGCTTCCTGCCCTGGCTTAGCACGGGTGATGTACCTAACAAAAAAACCCGACAAAATCTTCTGTTTACAATACGACCATGCAATGAAATAATTCGACAATACTTTAAGTAATGCCTTGTAATGTACAATTTTCCTTACAGAGAGAAAATAAATAGTGCCAATGGTTTGCCAACTCACGAGCACACAACATACAACTGCCTTTGCTAAAAATATGGCAATTCAAGGTATATTTCGCACATTTCTAATGATTGACCTTGGGATTTATTGTCATTGCGAATGCAAGGCGCATGGGAAACAGAATATGCTTAAATTCAAAGGGAAAGTCAGTTGGCATTAGTGGTATTCTTGGAATAAGCACATGCTTATAGTAGCTTAAATCAAATGTTTCATAATTTTTTTAATAGCGAGTCTTGTTCTGTTGCACAATTTTGGCTTATTGAGATTGCGTAGAATAATTTTTACAGAATCAACATTGAGCTGTAAATTGTGTGACATTATCATGGCAAATCCAATGAATTCAAATAGATAATTGACGACTTCTTTTGGATTAGTAATGGAATCGATCAACTTAAATGAAAGCATTTGTCCATAAATTTTACTCTGATTTTTTATATTTAAATAATCTACATTCTTATTTGTTACTGCTAAAATGGCTCATTCGCTCAACCAAGCATAGTTTTTGTAATTTTCATCAATATTTGGGAATACTTTCGATATTAATTCTTCCTTTGACGTGATTTGACAAAAACTTGGTGGAAACGAAATGAGGCTAGTAGAAGTATCAACAGGAATTTTCCCGTTGCCATTGCCTTTGCACCTGCAAAGCGCAATGATCTGCACAATGTAGCATATATTGGTATTGCAAAAAGAACAAAGTCATTGCATCCATAGAGTAGTGAGGAAAGGATGACATAATATGTAGTTAATAGTGTGGGCTATTAGCATAATAATAAATGCAGTATGGTGGGTAAATGCTGAAATAGGTAATGAATTATATCAAGGAGAAAGTTGCAAAGTAATTTATGCTTCATCTGAATCTCTTTCTTTCCTTCTAATGTTGACCACCTCTTTCTTTTATTTTCTTCTGGATCAACAGCCATTTTAAGGCTAACAATGACATAACTAAAGAGCTAGTAGATGTGGTTGGACAAGTGATAAGTTTTTATTTTATGATAGCTTTGTGTATTAAATTTATCCATTTAACCCAAAATATTATTTGATCAAATGTATTAAGAGCATTGCAATTACAGTGTGATGAGACGGGGGTATCTTCATGTTCTGATGAAATCACCTTTAGCTAGCTCATGTATCACATAACCTCAAATAACCAACATCTGCAATAAGAAGTTAACCCAAAATAGGTTACTATCAGGATCCCGTCATTTCTCTGTCATTTTCAGATTCCAAGAAGGATTATTGGTTAGGTGCATAGTTTATAACCTATTGATTTTGAAGAATTACCACAAAAAACACTTATTTCTTTATTCAAAGGATGTGACCAAGGAAATGATAGTACTTAAGAAAAATATTTTATTTTCACTGTTATCTTGTGTAATTGACTCCATAACCAGGAGCATTTCCTTAGCATTGAATGGGGAAGAAAAATTGAGCAGTATTACAACCATCTTGCAGCGAATTAATAGTTACACTAGATGTTCATCGACAGGAAAGCTTCTTTGCTTCATTATTGTAACAATAGGAGTAAGGAAAGGACAGTTAATACATAAACACCTATTTGAATTGCACTGCTGCGTTGCATCATTGTCTTGATATATTGGTGTGTTACCTTAATATTGAATGGGGAGGAAAAAATATAGTAATACTATGGCCATTGAGCAACAAACAACTGTGGTACCACTGCAATCTGGCAGCTATTAACCAAAATGCGTTCCCTCTGCACTGTATGCTGATTATTCATATTATGAGACTTAAAAAACTATCAAACATTTTCTTTTGCACAAACTTTATCACGACAATAACAAACACGACAAAAAAAGAATTGTTCAATTTGGTGCGGTCGTTCGGAAGTGATGCGCGTTCATGCATTATGTATATATGTATTTCATTTCTTATGAAAATATTGTAAATATATGGTATTTAAAAACAAAATGTAATGTTTTAAAAAATGTTTTATGTAAAGGCAGTTGGGTACATTCTTGAAAATCTTATAGTGCTTTGGGAAGATGCTGAACTTAAGTACAAAGTTTTTGTAATTCAGAGGATCTCAAAATATATATTTATAGGGAAATTTCAGTATCAAATTTTTGTGTGGAATACCTTATCTAGCTACTATGGTAGGAAGAATAAAAAGGAAATGTATTTGTGGCAAAATCAGATATCAAAGTTTTGATGAAATAATACAGTAGTTTGTCTACTTATAGGTACTCCCCCTAGAAACCACAAGATATTTGGGGAAGCTTTCATCTATCTTTTAACCTGTACTGGAGGTGGGTGATATGCTCAGTAGAGATATTCATATTAAGGAGGTTATTATAGGGCTGGTATGACACAGAAAAGCAACCTACCATCTCAAAATCCAACCTGGCGGCTCCCAGGTGAAGAATCCTGATGGGACTCTGGTTTGCCCTCACCCAGATGGAAAGGCTGGGTAATTGAAAACAATACAGTAAACGACCTCTACAGGACACCAGTGATGCCCTGTAGTATTCAACCTTTTCAGCATTGGGGCTTTATTCTGGGAGACCTTAATTTCCCCAGTACTTGTGGGACATAGGCACTTAAGGGGAGTGAGAAATGTAAGCGTAAAATGGACATGCAGCTAACTTAAAAAACATAGATATCTCTAGATATAGTCGACAGATCAGTGTAAAAAAATTACTGTATTATGAGTATATATATATATATATACCTGTTTCTCTTCAAATTTTTAAACAAAATCCTAAATTTTTAATAATGTATTATAGGTACTGAAAATATATCATTAGTATATGTAATAAATTCTAACACAAGTGTGCCAAATTTCAGATCAGAAGTGTTTATGGTTTTTGAGAAAGAAGAGAGGTGTTTGAAAAAATGTTTTGAGATAACTGCAGTTTAGTTTTAAGTTCAGTTAAATTCATACAGTTGCGTATGACTTTACAATATATTACAGGGCTGTTGTTATTCTTAGATGCACCCTCTATTACCTCCTTATTTGTAATTCTATGTTTTCTGACCTGGAACTCTTAGACAAAGCAAAAAACTTTTTGGAACTCTGAATTTTAAACTGACTCTCAGTACATTTAAGTTTGTTTGTTTGTTTTTTTTTGTTTTTTTTTAGGAACTTTTTAATAACCAATAAAATAAATATATATATAAAAAATTGTTTTTTTTTCTTCTGAATCAGATATTGCAGAATTGTTATCCATTAAGAGCAGGAAATGTCAACTGTTGCTATTTCACACTTACTGTTAAAGTAGAAAGAATTGATAGGGGCTCTGCAGTTGAGGGAGACCAACCATCAGCTAAAGAGATGGAGAAAATTATATTATCTGTGAATAGACTCCACTTGGATGGAAGATTTGTCTTAGCAAAAAAGGAAGGACATAGAAATGAGAACTGGAGGCTTCCACAACCAGAACACTACTTGTACTGGTATTGGGTAAGTGACATGGTTAACTTTGGTTTGAAAATAGTTAAAATTAACTTGCAGCAATAAAGCTGTAATACGGGTAAGTTGTTACCTCCTTTATTACAATGTATTACAAGAACTTGCATCTTTGCTAGGTATTGGTTAAATGCATGCTACATAGACGGTACTGTGACTATGCCCTGCAGTCGTAATTGCTGCACATGTATGAGCGGCTTGCTTTATAAGTCATAGTTGATTGTCGCCCTCCGTGGTGTAATGGTTACCGTGCTAACTTCACATGCCTAAGGTTGCAGGTTTAAACCCAGTGGAGGGCGATGGATTTTTTTTTTTGGGTGTAAAAATCCAAAGCATGGCTTCATTCAGAAGGGAAGTAAAGCTGTTGGAGATTTATGGCACGTAAAGGAAACTCAAACCTGATAGAGAGGCCTCTGAGCAAAATTAAGTGGTCTTTCACGCCCAATTTAGAATGGGACGCTGAGAACCACAGTAGTTAGAGCATCCATAAATAACACCATTTTCATAGTTGATTGTTATTGTTCATTGTTACATCTGCATGAATGGACATGTGTGCTGTTAGTGAGTTGAAGCTATCATTGTGACACCTGCATCAGTTTGTACTACGACTGCTTCTGAAAGTTTATTGCCAGGTGATCGACAGGTATAAAAGGAGGAAGATCAGTTTCAACTGGGAATGCATAGTGCAGAGCAGTTGAGTCAGTTTTGACGGGAAATTCGTAGCATGCAGTAGTAGCTACTTCTACAGCAAATATTGAAAAGGGAAAAATAAGGCAGAAATATTACAGAAACATCAATAAGATGTTTATTTGTAATCAATGGAAGAAATAGAATTGTTGGAGTAATATACACTGGCATCAGGAGCAGGAGTAATCATGATGGAGGAGATAATGCAAACAGTATTAGCCAAAATTAAGAAGTTAGACACGAAAATGGGAATGGAAAAGATGCAGGTAGAAATGAAGACAAAATGAAATCAGGAATGAAAAAGATGGACATGAAGATGGAATTTGAAATGGAGAAAATGAGAACCAAGGTGGAATCTGAGAAGATGAGAACCAAGATAAAGGCTGTGAATTGCATGATGATGAAGTTGAAGACAGATATATGGCCAAAATCAATGAACAACTGGCCGAGATGAAAAAGGATGTGGAAGAACTTTGGGTAAAGATGAAAGAGCTTGGTGAAAGGGTGAAAGACCATGACCAATGCTGCAAAGCCCTGGATGGAAGAGCCAGTGGCAGCATCAAGAAACTGAATGCCTTGGTGCAAAACATGCCTGATGAAAGGCTGAGACGACAGGATGCAAAACATCTGCATGTGCAAACCATGGCAGGTTACACACTTGTACAGGTTTAACAGTTCATGGTTTCTTGACTAAAGGACTTGCCAATGGCACACATGTCCACTCACACAGTTAATAACAATTCACAGCAATAATCAGTTATGACATCTGAAGCAAGCCGCTCACACGCTTGTGGCAGTTATGGCCATAGGGCAAAGTCACTTCTGAATAAAGGTAATGAACCTCAAAGAAAAGAAGTCATTGATACTATACTAGCAATTAAAGTTTTGAAGACCAAGTTTCTAAATATCACATACCTTCAGATATTTCGTCATCTGATCAGGCACAGTTGCTTTAATATGAGATCTTAGGTTATTAATCAAATACATTAGGAGCTTGAGGACTACTGATTGGGATGGGTATAAAAAGGACCTTTCAGCAATTATACTGGGAATATCTTACTGTTAATTTGGTACTGCATGTGGAGTTGGCTGCTACCAACTGCAACATTCTGTTCTCTGATTCAATTACCAAAGTTCTCAGGCTAAGCTCACATACTCATCAAGGCTGGGTCATCTAGATATTGCAGGCAGGTATCATAAGTCAACCTTCTCTTCATTTGATTCCTTGAAGCACTGGAAAGTGGCTCGCAACATGCAGATGTTTTGTATCCTGCCAGATGTTTTGCAGACCCCTAGTAGGGGAGAGGTTGCAACCTCTTCAGCTGCTCTGGTGCAAGTGCTGCAGACCCTGAGCACCTGTGGTACTCATTACTAGAAGTACATTGGGTCAAACAACTGAGTCCCTCCTGAAAGAGAGCTGTTTGGAATAGGTAACTTTTGGGACAATGGTTCCTGAAACTTGTGGGAATTTGCATACATCTGGATGTGGTTGTGAGATGCCTTAATGTCCTCTGGTAAGTAACCTAGACAGCTTAGTAGACAGGAGTTAGTAAATGTTGTCCTACAGAGGTCTTTGGTGTGGGGTTGACCACTCTCTTCCTTGCATCAGCACAAGGGAACGTGTAAAAAGAATCAGTACCGGCCTAATGGAAAACCCCTGGGGCATTTGGCACTCCTGAATAGCCAGGGCGTGCTGCATGGCTCTGTCATCTTGACTTTCAATGCCTTAAGCCTTTCATCGAGTATCTTTTGTACTAAGGCAATCAATTCCTTGGCACTGCTTTGGCTCTCCCTTGCATGTCGCAGCTTAGCAAATCTAGGGAGAAAGCAAGCAAACTTGCAAGAACTGTCATATTTTGTTCTTCATCATAAATAATGTTTATATTTGTCGGTAACAGTAGGACTTACCAGATCACATTTTCTTTATGTCGTGCAGCATGCCCTAAAGTGTATTAAATGAAATAGAAATTCCAGTAATGTCCAACTGTAAAATAACTTGGATACATTTAAATGAGTTTCTAACTTGGAAATACCTCATTCTGATGAAAAGAAAAGAAGCAAAAATAAAATTCCAACAATTATACCTAACAGACATTCTCATCTGTCCCTCTACAACAAAATAATATGGAAGACTATCATTAGACTTATATGGATGTATGGGATCCAACTTTGGGGAACTGCCCAAACTCCAACATCAACATCCTATGGATATTGGATTCCGGATCTCTCTGTTGTCTAGCCAATGTTCCATGGTATGTCTAATGTCACCTTGCATAATGATCTACTCATCCCAACAGTAAAGGTAGAAATTACATCCCATAGTCCTCAATATCAACAGAGAATAGAGATTATCTGACTTCTCTTGCCATTAATCTACTAGACAATTACTACTAGTGATCGTCTACAGTACTGTAATATTCTGGACTTATCATTCTGCTTTAGCTAACATTAAGTTCTAGTGCTCACTTGTATAACAGTACTGAATGTTCTGTTGACAGATTATAAATCAGCAGTTACTCTAATAAACAAAAATTGTTGTTTAGAAGATGAGATAGGTTAAGTGGGCAAGAATTAAAAAAAACAAAAGAAAAGGCAATATTCACAATGTATAAAGGAAATGCCTTTTGTTTGTTACTGGTTGTTGACAAATCACTTGGAGACAATGACACAGCAATATACATAGGTCAAACATTTTTAATTAAGTTTGTCGCCCAGCTTAGAAGAAGTAATACATCATTTAAGCAGGAAGAAAATCAGAAAGTTGTTAGAGAATGCAATGCATAAATACATTGCATTAAACAAATTTGTTGTGTTCTATTCACATGACTTTCTTTACCTGTAATGAAAGCACTCTTCAAAAAAATTATTTTTATCAACATCATAAGATAAAAATTAGCAGAAATTATCTTATTACTTGTTTCCTTATAAGTAAGAATTAAATAGGGGAGTATGCTAAGCTAAAGCAATAGTCAGCTCTCTTCTAAACTCGACAGTTCATCTCTTACGGTTTAGCAGTCATTCAAAATTTAGTAAAATTCATCCAGAATAAACTACTCTTCAGGCTATTCCCAGAAAATTCAAGACATACATTTCATTTGTCAGGTAAATATGTTTAATATCCGAAATTTTAATCAAAATTGTTAGAGCCATTTTTGAGAAAATCAAAATTTTCGAAAAAAGTTCCATGTAAAGGGTAGTTGGGGGTGGGGGGATTTTTCTCAAAATCTTCGTGTCGCATCCCTGGAAGATACTAAACTTAAATACCAAGTTTGGTATTTTACCAGCTTTTCGTTTTTGAGTTATCGTGTACACGGACACACACACACACACACACACACACACACACACACACACACACACACACACACACACACAGAGACCTTTTTGTGAAAATGCTTTTTTTGGATAATGGGGACCCTAAAACATATATTTCCGGTGAAATCTTGGTATCAAATTTTTGGTGGAGTGCTATACACTATCTACATAGTGCGTATGGAGAAAGTAAAAAATATCTAAACTTTCTATATACTGCAATAGTCAGATGTTAAACTTGGTTCATATATTTCATCAATTGGTCAGGAATGTCAAATACTGCAGCAGTTTCTTTATTACACTCTTAGGAATAGACAAATTTCTTTTCCAAAATCACCAAAAAGGTTGAATGCACTGAAGAAAATGGCAGAGGAAAAGCTTCCAAGTTGGCACAATAAAGATGGAACTTTTTGTCTTGATTTACAAACACTACACTAATTAAACAAGCATCACCTAATAACATTTTTAGGTTATTATTATTGGTAATCCAGAGGAAAGGGCTTCCAGGCAAGTCCTACAAAGTGGAGAATATGCATCAATGTTTAAAAATGTCTTTTTATCTGTTATAAGTGTTTTCTTTCATGTTTACACACATCGATAGGCTCTAAAACTAAAATATGGACATAATGTAACTGTTATGACAGAATAGAGCATTTAAATTGACTGTTAAGATGTGTATCAAAATAATTAAAAGAGAGAGCAGATGGTCAATACAAGCTTAATTTTTTGTCGCTTCTAGATTCTAGTGTCTCACCTCAAATTAAAGAAAAAAATGTCCTCAAATAGGATTTGTCACATTAATGAAAATACAGAATGTATATTTTGACAGTCTTCATCTGAGAAATGAGTTAACTATTCTGTACTCAGCAACAGATATGCAATTATGTAATAAGCCAGTTCATCTTACATTGAGGTGTTATAAGTAGGAAAAGAAAATAGAATTAGCCATACCAGAAGTGTATCAACTGGAGCTTTAATTATCATTCTGGTAACAACATCAGCTGTTGAACATTTGATTTCAGCATTGAAAAGAATAAAGTGAATTATAGAAGAGTCACACAGGAGTGGAAAGGTCAAGCAGAGCTGCAGTGATTTCAATAGCAAAGAAGTTGCTACAGAATTACATTTATTGATATTACAATGCAGAAGTTTTGTAGCCAAACAAAAAGAATGTATTTGGTATTTAAATAAAAAATTGCTCCTAGTTAAAACTTAGAAAATGCAACATTATGTAAAAACAAGTTTAATGAAATTCATTTCTTGTGTATTCCTGTCTTCAGTATATTTATTTATTTTATGATGTGGTCGGCTATAAATTTGGTATTTATTTCTATCACTTGTACATAGCTGCTCCTGAAAGTTCTCCTCAATGAAATTCCAGCACATGGCTACAGGCCTTGCATTGTTGTTACTTTATTATTATTATTAATTATCAATGATAAAATTGCATTGTTCCTCCAATCTGAGGCAGATTCTGCCCCATATATTTTAAGTTTGAAAATCAGTGTTCTAATAGTAAGAGTTTGTGGAGATTATGAAAAAATAAAATCTGCTGTGTTCCATTCACATAACTTTCTATAACCATTCTATAATAAACTATTCCTACAAAAGCTTATCCTTCTATTTCAGCTAATCAAGAAATTAGCAGAAATTGTTTTATTACTTAGTTTCTTGGTTGAAGGGAAATAACACTTCAGGATATACAAAGCTGTACCAGCTTGTGTACACACCAAAATCAAGTTCCATCGATGTCTTTGATAGAATAAAATTTCTAGTTCGCGATTGTGCCACTATGGACACAAGGTGATGAGGGATCACCCTATTGCCCCATCATAGGTTGAAATCGCAACTTTGCGGACGTGAAAATTTTGCCTATGGAGATTTTTTTTCAATGTGTACAGTTCTTTTACATGCAAATAAATATACACGAGACCAATGGTTTTACTTATTTTCTGAAGGAAGCCTTGTTAAAGATTTTTACGTTCGAAAAAAGCATCAATCACCCTTCAGAAGATTGAATTGGCGACCTTGGGTAATAGGGGCTAGCATGGTAACCATTACACAACGGAGAGCACGTCTAAAGAGCAGTGAGTTATGACTCACAGGGGTTTGCCTGCAATGTAGAATGATCATTGAAGGCAATCTTTCGTTACGTCTGAATCAAGTGTTGAAATGCAAATATAAGCATTGTGCTACAACTTTTGTCCAGTGACGTTTTGGTTATCAGCACAGCTTATAGCGGGCTCCCAGATCTGTAGTCGAGAAGCTAGTACTCAGACGAAGTTGAGTTAGAACCATGCATTTTGGTGATGTCCCCCACTACTGCTGCAAAAAGCATTTCACAAAGATGTGCCTGAAAATAGAATTCTTATAAGCCACATCTACTCAGAAAGTTCTGAAAATAATTTTAATTGCGAAAAGAAAAAAAATCTGATGCGTTACACTCACATGACTTTCTCTAGCTACTCTACCTACAAACTTCTTACAAAAGATAATTCTTCTTTCAACACCATGCTAATCAAGACAAACATCAGAATTTTATTACTTATGAGTAGAATGGAACTAAAGGAATGCACTAGGCGAAAGTGATATCAAATGTTTTGAAAGTTGTTATGCGTTTGTCATTGCAAATCGCTTCTTTGCTTGGTCATAAGTAGAACAAAAGAAAAGTGGATGCTTCCGTCTGCGAAAAGTAGAAGTACCTCACAATTGAAACTAATAACAAGGAAACGGTAAGCTCCACGAAAAAAATTGTGTATTTTAACAAGATCCACATTTTTTGTAAAGTAAGTTTTTGTCTCTCTCTCTTACGGTTTACTAGTTATACCAAATTAAGCAAAATTCATCCAGAATAAACAGGTCTTTAGAAGCTATTCCCAGAAAATTCAAGATATACATTTTAGTTGTGATAGACATGGCTTTAATATGAGGTATTTTAATCAAAATCGTGAGGGCCATTTTTAAGAACATCAAAATTTTCGAAAACTGTTCCATGTAAAGGGTAGCTGGAGGTGGGGGGGGGGATTTTCTTGAAAATCTTCTTGTCTCATTCTTGGATGATACCAAACTTAAATGCCAAGTTTGGTATTCAACGGTCTTTTCGTTTTTGAGCTATGCTGTCCACAGACACACACACACGGACCTTTTTCTGAAAATTCTTTTTTTTTATTATTATTCAGGGGGACCCAAAACATTTATTTTCTGTGAAATCTCGGTATCGAATTTTTGGGTGCATTATAATACCTTCTCTATACACTATGTACATAGTACGTGTAAGAGAAAGTAATGAATTGCAGTTAAAAATATACAGCAGCTAATGAAACAAATGGGTTTTGCGTTATAAGTACGACTACTCTCTGTTGACGTGTTTTTATAATTATAAGTAGGGTGTCATCGTCCAACAAACTGTGTTATTGCTCTGCAAAGTATCATTATCGGTTAATCAAAGTGTATTTTATTTTTGGGAACGCGGTACGCGGTATACATGGAAATGAAATGAAAATAACAAATGCGAACTGCAGGAGTTAACGATGATGCGTTATACTGTTGGCACGATGAACGTAACGTAAACTAAACGCCTATAATTAATAGAGGCGGCAGAATTTCATTGCTATATGTTACCCCCCCCCCCCCCCCCAAAAAAAAAAGTAATATCACCTTATTGAGTGTAAGCAAGTTATAATTAATATACATGTTTTTAACGAAATGTATAATATGATTTCAGACACCATTCCTCGATCAACCATGACAGATGCTTATAGTGACCTTTTCTTTTTTTTATCGTAAGGTCATTTAGCATTGGTTTGTCGGCACAGGCTGATGGTTTTTAAGTGGGCTTTAAGCGACAGCTCCATGTCAGTAGACTTACTAGCATGTTGAAGAGCTCCTGCGGGACAAAATTCCGGCTCACCGGCGGTACTATATGATGCCTGCAATTGACAATGGCTTCACTTCTACGAAGAGAAGTTCCACGACTCAATTAGTGCAAGCTTTTCTCTGCTCCTCCTCCTCCTCCTCCTCCTCCTCCTCCTCCTCCTTCCCCTCATATCACCAAAGCTAATTTAAATGCCATATAGCCTATTTTTGTGGGATCTAAGATATTATTTATATACCAAGTTTGATAACAATAAGTTCAGCCATTTTACGTGGAAAGGTAACGTACATATCTAAATGAGTTCAGAAAACATTCGTTTCCACTTAAAAAATTCAAATGAGAAAATTCTAATTTTTGAAACTGAGTTTTATTTATGGGCGCTCTCTAATGCGGTGGTTCTTAGCGTCTCATTATATAATATTGTGCGTGCACGACCGCTTAATGTTTTCCAGAGGGCTCCATTAGAGTTGAATCCTTTTACGTGCCGTAAATTTATACGGGGCCACTGGTTTTACTTCCCTAAAATAAAAAAATCATTGCCCTCCGCCGGATTTTAACCCGCTGCCTGGGGATCTAGAGACCACTCGCCTCTCCAAAGCAAACCGCATAGGGGATTTGTGGTGGACAAAGCGGGTCTAGGCGGGTTTTCTCCATTCTTCTGTCATTTATTCCACTAATTGCTCCCTCATCATCTTTCTTATCATCCATTTCACCTTCATTTCATATCATTTGCTATGGGCCAATTTCCCATTCCAGGCTCTTCGCTCTGATTACATTTTTGTCTACTCCTCGACAGACTTTTGACGTTAGGCATTGTGTGTAAATACTACATACGAGGAAGGTAAACTAAGTAAGAAAAAACATAGGATAATTTTACATGATCTGGCTGTATTCAGAATTTTAATTTTACAATTTATATAACGTTATTCAGAATCTTGTTCTTTTCACGTGTGGTGTTTACTCTTTTATTTTATACGCATTTAATAGAGTAATGAGGATGATTATGATTATGTAATCGGCTTACCCTCCCCGTAGGACTGACACCTCCCAGGACTTACAAGCGGGTGCCTAGGAGTCAGAAGCCTGTCGGGGAGCCAACGGTACGTAACCTCAGAATGAAGAGCCTGGAACAAGTGGTCGGCCCGTAGTCAGGCACGAGCGTGAGGAAGTGGATGATATGAAATGAAAGCGAAATGGATGATAAGAAAAGTAATGATAAAGCAATTGATGGAATGAGTGGCGGGGGAGATCGGAGGACCCGGAGAAAACATGCCTAGACGCGGTTTCGTCTAACACAAATCCCACATGCGCGCTCTTGGGATCGAACCTGTGCCGCCTACGTGGGAAGTGAGCGGTATAACCACTTTGCCACGGCGCCGCATAATAAGGATGAGTACAACTTATTAATTCCTGACTTTCACGAGTTTCTTCTTCAAATACATAATTTCAGGTATTACATTAAACTATGTATATTATAACTATATGGTAGGGAAAGTAAGTATTGCGCTAATAAATACATGTGAAGTAATTGATAAACACCATCACAGATGGTAAGAAATCAATGTAATTTTCCAAAAATAATAACCTGAAAATCTGGAAAAGACATAATCGTTTGTATTTCTGCAGATGAAACATGATGGATGCTCTCCCTTAATTTGGCTACTAGTAATACGTTTTATGTTAGAGGCGAACACCCACAAATGAACAAACATTTAAAATACTTTCTGTAACCCATTATATGAGATAGAACCAATTACTCACTGAAAATCATAAATTACTAGAAAAGTTAGGACTATTATTATGATCATCTTCATCTCGATTTTTAGTACAGCAGATTATTTCTCATAACCTATTAGGCATTTGTATGTAAGGGAAGTTGGGAGGCAAAAACAAATGCTAAGCAATTAATTGGTCAGCGGCCGGCTAGGAAACAATTGAAGATCAAGAACAATCGGTACCGCGGTTTCTTTGTAGGTTATCTATGGTCTCCACAGTATGTGAAACAGGAAAAGTTTATTGATGCAATATTCTGCAGGCTTGTGCTCAGGCTCTGACAACATTATGTAAGTAAATGCACAAGTAAACATACATTATAGAATAATACCTATACATAGAAAAATAATACTGACTTCCATAACCTGAAATAACAAAAGTGCCTAATGAAACAAGTGTCACGTAAATGAAATAATTCCTTTGTTCCTGTTCTGTTTGATTTTATTTTTCACTGTGAATGACACTTTTTACAGTTGGGACTCTTTTGTAAGAGTCAAATTTAGCGTAATAATCATAGAAAAAATTGTGGTAGGTACCTATAAGTATTGAAAGTTAATGGATCAACAAAGTACGCACTTATGTTTAGATATCTGTGCTGAACGAATATTTTATGCTTAGCGGTTCTATAGAGCGTTTTAATGAAAGAATAAACTAACTGTGTGCTCTGTACGATAAAACACAGAAATAAAGTAGAAAGTACAAAAAGTCATAAGAAATTTTTATAAACTCTCCCGAAACAGCACGATGCGAAGTCGTGATGTTTTGGGATAAAAAGGTTATATTCGGGTGGCTTTATATCTCTCCCCTTTTTATGAATGCAAATGTTCACTCTTTTCTCTCAAACGGCAGCTAGTGAGAAATAAAGAGAATTGAGCGATTTGTCTGAGAGTCTATTTCTGTTTGGGATACGTTAATCACGTAGCATTTATTTTCTAATTTGAAAAGGCGAATGAACAGACAATTGTAAGTTTCAAGGAATATAGGCTTATTTGCATCATGATCAACTTCGTCATTATTAATGCCTCAGGATAGGCTGGGTCTTTAAAACCTTCTAGCAAATAGTACAGGAGGTGCAGTGCTATTTAATATTTTATAGCATAATTTATGGAATAATGATTTAACAAAATAAAATGTAGGTCAATAATAATAATAATAATAATAATAATAATATCATTATCATGCTTTGAAAATATTCCTAGTCACACACATATTGCACGATGGGTTGCTAATTACCTTCTTATTAGGTAATGATGTCAAACTGATAAATGGGTCGTTCTCAGACTCCAGTAGATTTCTATTACTAAGCAATACATATTTACATATAGTAAACGAAATTAAGCTCGAATTATTGAACATTTATGGATATAAAGCACTGACGAAAACCTTTTCCTGCCAATCAGCTTTTAAACCTTCAGCAAAGCTGTATAACAGAGCTTCCAGACTCAAGTCTGGGTAAAAGTGTGGTAGAAAATTTACTTTTATTTTTAAAATTTACAATGTTTATACGCTCTTTACTAATGTGCGTATAAATATTGTCGAAAATAATTATAAAACTTCAAATTAATGTTTAAAGTCTTTAATATATGTAGGTATGTCCAAAACTTTAAACACTTAAAACTTGCCTCGATAATTTCGGCAACTTTTAAAGCTTTACGCATGTAATTAAATAATCTTCTGTCCTACTGCAATGCACATTTAATTAATTTAAACGTTTTTACTGTCAGGTTTTTATATTACGCAAAATGGTGCATGCTACACAATTGTTGACCATTTAAATGGAAACTTCGGCTAAACAGAGTAATAATGCAGGATGCGGTCGGAGGGGACTGGGCTCCGAACCTAGGTGGTTATTGTACTTACACCCCCGGGAGAGGTGAGAGGATACAACGGGCAGCTGGAATCAGGAGCGATGGCACAGCAATGACAGGGTCCTTACAGTTCCAGATAAAAGCATCCCGACAGTTGAATAGGTAGACAGGGGTCGCCGCCCCATGTAGGGTCTAATGCCCCACCAGGGGCAATTCTCATCCTGGCAACCTGCCACGCTGCACCGAGCACCATTACTTGACTCTTCCAACCCTGTAAGAAACCAACGGTGTGAAGGATGTCAATGACAATGAATAACCTACCCAGCATTCATCTGGTAACCGGGAACCCCAAAGAAAAATCCATGGCTAAGGGGGTTGAACTCTCGACCTTCCGAATACGGCCATAGACGAAATCGTCTGAACCAACCCACTGGATATTAATGTTACAAAGTTAACATTTCCGATTTTATTTCCTCTACGTGTAGAATACAAAGTATATTCCAACAAAAAAATATTCCATTGCTTCGCACCAAAATTGGTGCTTAAAATCTTACCTTAATAACGTCTAAGATATTTGGCTGGAAATGATTTCAAGTGAAACTACGTGACTTTGTATTATTTATCTCTCATTGCTTAAACGTATGCACGGCAGTCAGTTGTTTTAGCTGATTTTTACTTCCTCTACAGCCTATGGTATGAAGAGGAAATAGGCACATCTGTTCTACCCAAAGAAACAAAGGAGTTTTCAATTGGAATTATACAATTTGAAGTCCCGAAGCATCTCTTTTAAAAACATCTGTGTGTGTGTGTGTGTGTATGTGTGTGTGTGTGTGTGTGTGTGTGTGTGTGACCGCATAACTAAAAAATCTGATGTGTTCCATTCACATGAATTTCTCTATATCTCTGTAACAAATTATTGTTAATAAGCTAATCTTTTATTTATTTCATGCCAATCGAGAAAAATTAGCAGAAATAGTATTATTTCTTGCTTTATTGTAAGTAGAAGCGAAAGAAGGGAGTACCATAGGTTAAACTGAAAGCCAAAAGCTGGTTGCTATGTGACTGATGTTCCTTTGTTTGTATGGACAGTTGACAAATTCCTGTATGAGAAAATTATAAGTTTTTCAAAGCTGAAACAAAGAAAAAGGAAAATCTCAAAAACGATCAACTCCACGAAAAAATGTATATAACATAAATTGTGTGTTTTAACGTGCTCTACATTTTTTGTTTGTACCATCTCTTACGGTTTAGTAGTTATGCAAAATTCATTCAGAATAAAGTAGTCTTCAGAGGCTATTCCCAGAAAATTCAAAATATACATTTTATTTGTCAGGTAAATATCTTTAATATATGATATTTTAATCAAAATCGTAAGAGCCATTTTTTTAGAAAATAAAAATTTTCGAAAAAAGTTCCATATAAAGGGTAGTTTGGGGTGGGGGTATTTTTCTCAAAATCTTCGTGTCGCATCCCTGGAAGATACTAAACTTAAATACCAAGTTTGGTATTTTATCAACTTTTCGTTTTTGAGTTATCGTGTTCACAGACACACGGACACACACACGGACCTTTTTCTGAAAATACTTTTTTTGGATGCAGGGGATCCTAAAGCATATATTTCCGGTGAAATCTCGGTATCGAATTTTTTGGTGGAGTGCAATACCTTTTCTATACACTATGTACATAGTACGTATAGAGAAAGTAAAAACGAGAAGTAGGTTAAATACCAAACTTGATATTTCAGTCCAGCATCATCCAAGAATGCAACACGAAGATTTTAAGGACCTCCCACCCCAAACTACGGTTTATATAGAAGATGTTTAGGAATTTTCGATTTTATGAAAAATGAGTATACAATTTTCATATAAATGTCATATATTAATGAAATCTCTATTTACACTGTACATAGCAGAAAAAGTAAAAACGTGGCATATATTTTTTGCTACAATTTTAAATTATTCAAGAGATCACATATTTGATTTCCTATTGTGACTAAATAGTTAAAAAACTATATTTAAAGATTTTATTTTTCTACAGAAACCAGAAGAAAAGGAGACCTTTTGTAGCTCTTTTCAAGTGATTTTACGCCATTTTGTGGATATTTGGAGCTCTAAAACACAGGTATTTTAGGCTTTTTCAAACTTTTTTTCTCATATTTTGCCTTATTTGCAGTGCTTTCTGATACTTTTTAGCACTTTTATAAGCATGTTGGTATGTTTTAGTGTTCTTTTTTCAGTATTGTAGTGCTTTCTCATACGTTTTTCAGGATTTTAATGGTGAATTTTAGCGTTGTCAGTGTTGTTTATTATGCTTTTAATGTCATGCATACCATTTGGGGAGCGTGTTTAGGACTGTAAGACAGTGTAGTGATTAGACATTTTAGATATTTTTCCTTACATCTCGAACAGTTTTATTGGTATATAACACTTTAAAACAACCATTTTTGCCCTTTTCTAGAGTTTTGCTACTATTTTACAGTATTTTGCGGTGTTTTCTAATGTTTTTAGCACTTTATAGACATTTTAGCACATTTTGAATACATTTCGCAGCTTTATGTTCTATGCTTCCTTACAGATTATTTACGACTTTTAAAGTATTCAGAAATATAGAGTAGTGTTAAACCCTCAAGCAATAACTATTTCAACCCGCTTTGAATGTATTTTTGGAAACTCTTTAAGAACTTTATGCCAGCGACGAAGGTGTACTGTCGACATTTTTGTATACGTTTAGGAGCAATTTAACCGTATTTGAAGCTCATTTCTTTTCTTAGTTTGACAGTAATTTATCGCATTTAATGCTTGTTTATATCGTTTCTATAACAATTTTATGCATTTTTTTTTTGCAGTAATTGGTGTCATCGTTTCGGTGTTTCTGACGATTTTTTTTCTCTCTATTTGTCTCGTTTTATAGCATTTTCATATGTTCCTGGTCAGTATAGCCTATCCAGCGTTTTTACAGTTTCGTCATTTTTTTCCACAGTTTGGATTTTTATGCTCATTTCTGTTTGTGTCTCAGTATTGTGCAGTCCTTTATATCCTTTATGCAGGTGCTAAACTGCGAAGCGAGAGGATATGTTTACATGGTTTCAGTCTTTCTGAGGTTGTAAATCTAACATAGCTTATATTTTTGTTTCTCCATCTCTTTATTTGTCTTTTTGTATGATGTCCTTCTTTTTGAGGCTCACACTAGAAGAAGGGTCTAAGCCTTTGTTGTCGAGGTGTTTATTGTTTTATGAGCATCATAATTCTTCGTCTCTTATTGTTTTCTTCTAATCAAGGTGTATTTTCGGTAGAATAATGATCCCGCCCTGTTTCCTTGTTGTTGTTTCTGCTGAAGCGGTGGACATATTTTCTGATTTTTGGCCAGTCTTTTCAGCTTTTAGTTTTTATATAAAGACATCTAGCATGTGAGGTTAGGCGTCTCTCCTCTTTTATCTGGGCTTGAGACCAGCATTAGAAATGGGTTCTAATGGCAGAGTTCCCGCCACCTCTCATTCTTATTCTTCTCTCTTCGTATGCCTTCGCTATATGCATGGGAGTGTTCGGAGTCTGAGCTTCAATTTTTTGCTACCACGATACCGATGATGGGCAATGGTTGTAGTTTCTCACATTATACGCTCACAACTTTGTAATGACCATAAGCATAGGTTGATATTCCATCAGCAGCAATCACTCTTTTATCATCATGAGGCGATAGAGCGATTTTGTTGACTTTTACAGACGAAACGTTATGCTGTTGTGATATGATCAAATTCATAGGAGTTCTTATTATTTCGTTGCTTTTAACACAATCTACATAACTGTCGAATGTGATGTACTGCTTAATAGCGCTTCGTTTTACACCTTTAATCTTTTTGATCATTCCTCCATCAATATGGAGAGCATACATCTTAGGTCTCAGTCCCACAAAACATTGGATGATTTTCCCGCTAGCTTCATCTTTAAACTTTCCCAACACTTTCTTGTTCTGTGTGGAGTAGCACATGTGGCTTGCAGGGTAATCAGATGTATCCAAATGTTCAAGAAATTGCATTTTGTCTTGGTATATGTCAGTTGTTGTAACTCGATGAATGAAGGAGTCAGTATCCATGTACATGAGCTTCAGGTTTTCTGTTCCATAATACGGCAATAGCACATCATATTGGTACGAGTACATGAGGGTTTTTGATATATCCAGTACGCTCATTCCTATGTATGTTGGCTTGTTGAATATAATCTCTCGTGATGCCATATGAACAGATGCTAGGTTAGCTCCATATATACTTCTGTCGATGAATGTAGGCTTAGAAATCAACTTTTCCAATGTTTTCATGTTTGTCACAAGGCGTATATACATGCGATTTCGTATATTCTCCATGGTTTTTCCAAACATAGCATTATTGAAGAGTTTATACAGATCCTTTTCAAAGTCATTTCTAGCCTGTTGCCTCAGCTTGTTATTAAACGCTATGTAAGGTTATAACCAGCTCGACTGTTGAAATTGTAGCACACGATGGATTTTTGTTAGCCGTAGTCCATGTGAGAGTGCCTGTTTTAACGTCAGGTAATGGACAACATACTTCTTCCTGCTTCCAAGGTGAGCAATTAGTTTATTTACACTTGAATTCTTTGGTTTCAGACACTCAGGTAGGAACGGCAAATCATTATGTAGATCGTGAAGCTCAGTAGGATAATCCACATCAACTTCGAATATGTATCCAAGAGGATCATCTTCTTTTAGTGTTTCTATATTAATACTATCAGGAGAAACCCACTGAAATCCTCCATAAGGCAGCGGATGCTGCATAGCCCATCCATATTGGTTATTTGCGTCTTCGTATGTAATAAATTGTGTTGGTTTATTAGGATCAAACTCCTCCATGTAAGTGTTGTTAGCCTGGGCATACCGATGAGACACCTGACATAAGCCTCCTCTTATGCCAGATTCTACCACGAGAAGCTGCTCATAATCCATTAATAATTACAGTTCAATTCCGGTATACAGAAGCATAGCGTCCCAGGTTAGTCCTGGAGATGTAAAGTAATGTGCAGGATCAACTTTATGAGTATTCAATGTTTGCTCTCTGAAGGCTTCAAAAACATCTGCGAGTAGCAGAACATCTGAGGTTAAGTAGAGATCACTGTATTCTCCCAAATTTCGGATATTAAACTGCTCCCAAACATTTTCAGCATGTTCGTAGTCTTGATCATTGATTTCCTCTTCATTTAGTCTATTGTAGAATGTTTCCTTTGGAGGCAAGTATGTTTCTTTTAAAACATCCGATGAAGTTATGTAATCATAAGGAAATACTCCTTTGCGAGTTACCAAACCAATCTTCTCTTCTCCAAAGTGCACGTCTCAGGAAACGATGTTAGGGTTTTTGTTAGTTTATCCAAACTTGAACTGAGGAAACTGTATGTATCCACAAACCGAAGCTTAATATCTCCAACATGCTTCGAGAATGAAATATACTTTTCTTCTGAGCACGGAATCACCTCCACTCTTTCATTTGCACAACCTAACTGTTTAACGATGAAATGAGAATCATATCCGCTTAAGTTGTGCATGAAGACAGGAATATATTTAGGTGTTTTGCAGGCTAGAGTACATTCATTATGGAGACTTCCTCGATATTCGCCAGTCAAATGGTCATGATCCCTAACCTTCCAATTTTCTTCAGTGAATTTTTTATTACACAAGTAGCATTCAGTAGAAGACTCAAAATCCTCCTGTTGTTGGTCTGTTAGTTTCAGAGGTTTAGCAGATTTGTATATACTGCTAATCTTATTAGCAAGATATATTAGATAATCCATAAATTTCTCAGCAGCATCATATCCTCTGTATACATAAGGGACAATAGGAAGATCAGTCTGCAGCTGTTCAACAGATGACGATGGTTTAACGTAAACAGCGAAACTCATAGGAGAATGCTTCTGATAAGCCGTTGTATGGGAAGCTTCGGGATTAGACTCGCATGAGTAAATTGGACTAAGAATACTCTCAAAATCTGCATAGATGACATACGGAAGTTTCAACATTCTTTCTACATTTTTAAACTGAATGATTGAGGTTTCCTTTGTAGGCATAACTATCCTAGCGATAGCATGCTGCCTGCAGATGGTCGCATGTTCCTTCAGTTTTTCCACTCCACTGCGCCCATATCGGTCATCAAAATGGGTGAAGCAGCGTTTACAGGTGTACACTTCGACATTTTAGAACACGTTACCACAAAAATGAAATGATGCGCTCACAAAAACCAGCATCGTCTTCATCATGTCGCAACATGTCGATGCAAAAGTCACGCCGTATGACCTTATCTTCTTCACTCAGAAACTGCAACATCTGTAATCTGTAAGGCATCATGTGCAGTCGCTTCCGCAAGATTTCCCATACAGGTTGCTGTGGAATTTGTAATTGCATGCTTGCCCTAGATGTCGATTTCTGTGGGCTTTTTATGTAGGCAGAACGAACACGTTCAACGTTTTCTTCCGAAACTCTTGGTCTTCCCGAGCTCTTCCCTTTGCACAAACATCCCGTTGTCTCGAATTGTGTATACCAGTCGTAGATTGACTGTCTAGTCGGTGTCGTTTTGTGGTAACGTGGACAACAGTTGCTGATTGCGTTCTAGCAAATTCCAACACCCAATATGCCTTTTCCACAGGATTTTCCGCCATTTTAGCTTCTGCAACAACAAACAAAACACTGCAGCGTTACCAATAGTAACAAACGAAACTTTGAGAGTTACTCAACATACCTCCAAAATAATTAGGTTGCTATCTCTAATAGTTTTT
This sequence comes from Hymenopus coronatus, assembly GCA_030762935.1. Classification (NCBI taxonomy): domain Eukaryota; kingdom Metazoa; phylum Arthropoda; class Insecta; order Mantodea; family Hymenopodidae; genus Hymenopus; species Hymenopus coronatus. The sequence goes on from CM060895.1 coordinate 48,634,433, forward strand.
ATTTTACAGGCAGTTGAAGTTGTCTATTTCTTTTGTAGTAGCCCCGTACATCAGACGCTGGTTTTTGACTGTTTTTAATAAATGTTATAGTTTTTATGCACTTTTATCTCATAAATCCATGTATTATCATTTAATTGAGGATAAAGCATATAACATTGAAATTTCATCACTTATTTCCAGCTATTATTTCTCATAAATACCGTTCGTAAGGTTAACGCATCTGTAAACGTTTCCCCTAAAACCGGTTTTCATGTTTTATCCTAAGCCATGTTCTTCCCAGTCTCATAGTATGTCGATACTCTAAAACGTCAGTTTACAGCATGTCTATTATCGCATCAATTGTGGTCAGACATGCTCTCCTTCCACACCAAGCAGGATAGAATGATAACAGCCAGACCAAGTATATACACTTTGCCCCGATAGTATAGGGCATCCATATTGTTAGAGGTTTTTCAAGAAGTTAAAATTATATGCCAGATCATATTTTTGTCTGTTTTAATAGTTTTTTCTTTTGTATACCATCATATGAATAAATCCACACATTTTTCATTTAAACTAGTATTTTCCATGTAAAGTTGGAAGCCTCTCATTTATTTTTCCTAATATTTCATTATAAAGGTCATTCAACAGGCTAGCGCATCTACCTTCCCCTAAAATATCCGGTTTAGCCATATTTTCACTTAGTTTTAGGTCTACGCTTATATTAATCGCTAATAGCCCAGGGTAGCATTTAGGCACACCCCTATCGGTTCAAGCATTATTTAATCCAGTTATTTCGAATTTTGAGATGGAATACAATATCTACTCTACCTGCTATGTACATTACGTAATGCAGAGGAAGTAAAACGTTCAACACTCTTACTCATGTTTATTAACTTGTTAAAAAGAAAGGTAATACTATTGTATGCCCGGAGAGTAGGAAATCGGAGTTTAAGCATTTATAACAAATCTCGCTCCCTCACGCTATGAGGGTGACCAAGGTTACTATACTCAAGGTTAATCATTTCCAAAGATATGTTTTCACAGCAACGCGATATCCGGTTATCGCTTTATTTTCGTTTATTTTTAAGTATCCGCTTACTTTAAATCGCATAGAGCCCCCAGGATAGCATCTTAGGCATACCCCTTTTGGTTCAGGTATTATTTCATTCAGGTGTATTTTATTCAAGTTTTGTATATTCGAAGCCCAGTCTGCAAGGATAAGGTTGTTGTGTTTGCTTAATTCAGCATGCTAAATGCATTCAGATACGCATTCCACGGGTTATTCAGCTTTAAAAAGCTCCAAAGCATATGAAATCCTAAACAGTCCTGTCATGAAAGGCCGGGAATCGAACCCGTGTTCTTTTTATAAAGTTATTATCCGGAATAATATCCCAGTAATTCCACCTTAATGTGTATATTTATTTAAACTATATAAAACACTTAGTTTTAAAAGTTATAAAAAATGGGCCCAAGTTTAGCTTCGAACAAAGCCCCCTAATGATATCTATTTGTATTTGTATCAGTATTTAAGAACAGAGGAGACTGCTGTTTTCCGTTTTATTCGCTCTCCCTATGCTAATTCTTATAGGAGTTATTCACCCATGGAATTAAATTTCATTCAGTTAGGGATCGAGACGCAGTCCTTTAGGCTATGAAATGCTTATAATCTTAAATGCATATGCTAAATGCATAAGTATGCTCTTTTCCCCGTTAATTTCGGTTCAATAGTTGAAGGATACGCCAGAATCTTAAAATGACTTCGAAAGTTATAAATTCGAACAAAGGACCTGCAATCAAATTTATTCCCTCGCGTAATATTACCTGTGTTGGAAGCTTTGTTCCATCTCAGTATGGTTAATAGTTCCTGAGATAATTATTTTTAAGACATTGCTCGAACCCGGGACTTTCTGGTACATCGGTATATGTTTAAATAATTGTCATTATCTCCATATATTGAATGCATTTTATTCAAGATCTTTATCTAAATTAATATACCCACTATAAAAGATTAAAGTTTCAACGTCGACCTAGAATCGACCCGAAGCTCTCTAGGTTAAAAGTAGGTATATAATCATAGTTTTGTATGTTAAGATTATCAATACTCGCTTTTTATGTTAATGTAGGCCTTATAGTTCAGGATTTAGCAAAAAACTTAAAAAGTCATCGAACGTTATGGATTCGAACCAAGGATCCAGGATTTCAGATTACATTTTACTCTGAGGCAGCGTAATAATAGTTATCATACAGTTTGTATCCCATCATGCTAGAATTATCAGTTCCTGAGAACATCAGGTTTAAGCTTTCAGATCGAACCCCCGGCCTTCAGGTAAATTTGTATATATTTAGATCATTGCACGTAATGCTGTATGCTGAATAAAGTTTATTCGAAGTCTTTATGCAAATTAGTATAGCAAATATAACAGATCAAACTTTCATACCACAACCTAGAATCGAACCGATGTCCCTCATCAAGTAGAGTATATTTAGGGCATTTCTGAAAAGTGTGCTGTTCTGTTACCCACCATATTGTTTTCTCAGCAAGGAGTGGTGTTGATTGTCAGCTTTTAGAGTGTTAAATGTTTACCTGTGCTCAAGGTCTTACCCCTTTCCCTAACTAGCCTACTTTCTATTTTCGCAAGCATCATGACCTACAAAGTTGTTCCAAAACAAGCTCCTATATTTAGCGGAAGCCTAAGTTCCAGAAGCCCTATATGACAAAGTTCCAGAAGCCCTCTATGCCTAAATTCCAGAAACCCTAAATATACCCTACTTCTATCAACTTTTATTTCTTCAATTCTCCTCGTATTTTCAATGAAACGTGTAATGAAACTACTTCTGCAAAGGTTGGTTTTGACTGACGTGAAGAATAAGGAAAAGCAATAGTAATCTGTTGAAATTAATTAAAAATAAACGAGAATGGGTAGAGACATTCACGTGAATGTAAGAATATTTTTCTAGTCATTTCTTGCTGGCTTACATGCAAGGACTTCCTAAAAGACTATAAGGCGCAGAAAAGGGTAAAAGGACTAATGAATATATAGAATGAAATAAAGAATGCTGTCGGCGTTTTCAGAAAAAAACAAGAAAGACATAAACCAGCCAAGAACGCTACACCTGTGCTACGCATCTGATACCTTTTCTTGAAAAAGGTTTCTTGTACTTTCACCACGGTGTCTCTTTTGAGATCAAACATGAAGCGCGATTTAGGACAAAGGCTCTTGAAGCTACAAGTGTACTTCACCATACTCGGCAGTATCTGAAAAAAGGGGAATACCTGGTTCTTGATATTCAAGGACGGAAATGGCCGAAGAAGATCCTATGCAATGCTGTCATATAATTCAATTTGTCGCTCACAGAATGTTATCTTTGGTACTTGTGTTAAATGCAAACATCTCTCAGTTTTCGCTTGAATATTCGTTAAAAATAATTTTTCTCTTCTTTCAGGTTAATTATATGAAAAAGGACATTCGTTAACAGATAGGTAGATCATTACTACTCTAGCCGAGGGACGTCATTAGAGCGGCCGAAAGCTGTAATAGTTCCTGCTTTAAGGACTATGGAAAAAGCCCCATTTGTTGTGCTATTACTGCTTATATAGCACACTGTATATAGGTTCTCTAGCTCTTTACTGTTTCGCAGAGTTGAGGGGCTCAGTGCTAGAGGGAGCTATCCCACATATTGTGAAAAAATGATATTTTTTTGTTTTTAGACAGCTTCTGCCGTCTCTCATGTCTGTAGAAATCTTGGTAATATTAAGTGTTTTAGAGTGCCATCTACAGTAACTTACAGAAACTGTGTCATTTTCCAAAGTGAGAAAGTTTGTGCCAGATGGGGATATTCCATTATGAAGTTGCCTGCTATTTAAAGAACAATGCCACCAAACTTACAGAACTTTAACTATTTTAATAGTATTGACCAAGAAATAATGATTTTAGGCCTTAATACGTGAAACAGAATAATATGTAAGATTATTATTAAACATTAAGAATATTGTGTAAATAGTTGAAATTTTAGACATTATACTATGCTGCAGATTATTCTGTTTTTCAAAGTGGAGGTAAATAGTATAGCTAGTGAAGGAAGGAAACGAATATGCAAGCAAAACATGTGGAAAAAAGTTGTTGCTAAACGAAAAAGAAACAATGGTGAGGAATATGAATAATATCATGTTTAGTTTCTCTCTCTGCATAAGTAAATTTTTAGTAAATAACACGGTTTGTAGTGCTAAATAAATAAAAAAAAACTGTTAAATATCACTTTTTTGTATTTTCTAGGACATTTCAAAATGTGGATCAAACACTGGATTTAAAAAAGTTGTACCTTAATATTATACTTTTCACCAAATCAACAACTCTAATAATACTCCTTTTTTCTCAAATTTAGCTATTTGTGGGATAGCTCCCTCTGGCGCTGAGCCCCTCAGTTGAGTACATACGATACTAGCTTGAACTCATGGCTTCGTCCGGTTGGATGTTCGTTTATGTCGTGTCAGTCTTAGTGTCATTTCTTTTATAAACCTTACAAGCTGAAGTTTCATAGCTCTGAGTTTGAGTTATTTAATATATTTGCTTAATATTATTAACCGCATCTGAAAGTGCACAATTTGTTGCAGCAGTGGTACTACTTGTACCCTTTGTTTATCTTGTATTATAGGGAGTCTCCATAATGAGTACGCCAGGAACATGTATTATTCGTAAAAAACCACACTTCGAACATGACTGTCTTTTCGTTCCACACATCCAAGTCTCTGCTCTGCAAGAAAAGAAACAAAAAATTAACATAATGCCCAAACAAATATGGAATAAATTGGAAATAGCTTCCAACCTATTCACGTTACTAATGCAGATACAAATAAGGTTATTATAAAAGCATTACGTGGGCAAAACATAAATTTCAAACCATGACTTGGCGAAAACAAAGTTTGCCTTAAACTTCAAGACAGTTGAAGACTTCAGACGACAGTCAAATACTTAGCAACATCAAAGCAGAATTTTACACATCGGCTGATAACAGAGGAAAAAACTTCAGAAATATCGTTAGAAGATTATATGACACATGTAATTCACAATCGATGATGGATGAGATTTCATAAATTGGGTTTCAGCCTGAACAAGTGATATAAATTCACCATTCAATAACAAAAGTACTGCTACCTTTGTTTTTCGTAGACTAAGACTTGAAATCCAATTCCAATAATGAATATATTTACGAAGTAATTTAACTATTTGGGGGAGTAATAAAGATTGAGTCACCTAAGTCTAAGCGCCCTGTAATACAGTGAATGAACTGTCAGGAATCGAATGGGTCGAGAAAAAAACTACTGCCATAAGGCCCCAAATTGCGTAAAATCTTCAACGTTAATGCAACGGCCAAGTGCGTAAAAACACCCAAATTCGCCACCATGCCGTCTAAACTATAAATAACAGCATGCAGTTAATTATAGATACCATATAGATAAGGAATTAAGAATTCGATTTAAAAACAAGATATAATAACAAAGCCGTCCGTCCTGGTAATAACTCTAGAGCAGTCCAAAAACCCAAGCTGTACCATGTGACATGCCCGTGGCCACTACTATTTCGCGAACTTTGATTTGTCGATCATTCAAAACCATATTCCAGATTTTGTCAATAATTTCGGAGGAAGTCAGTTCTACTGGACGTCCGAGACGATGTTCATCATTTGTGGATGTACGGCTACGTTTAAATTCATGTATCCAATTGTAAATTGTTGCAAACGCAAGAGCAGATATGCCATGAACTTCATCCATTTCGATTTTTATCTCTTTCGGTGTTAATCCTTTTAAAGAGAAGTGTTTAACCATCGCACGAAACTCGTTCTCCCCCCCCCCTCCCATCTTTCTAAATAAGCACAATATTGTTGATGGATATAGCTGGAACTTTAACAGCCATCATGTAAAGACGACGGTTACTATATACAAAAATTTTTCGATGATACGAGTGTAATTTATTGGATTTTTTAAGGACTTATTGAACACCCCTAGTACAATATATCTGTAACAGTCACATTTGTGCAGTACTTAAAGTGTAATAATGTTTACTGTATTATTTTTTAAAAACTGTGTCAATATTAAATGGAATCAGATTCATACTGTTCATATTATTTTAAAATGTTTGCAAAACCCCAAAATTGACAGCGGATAATGCCCTAATTGAGGTCGAGTACCATAATGCCTTAATTTTCGGAAAGATTTTCTATTGGAGAACGATCGCTTAATCCATTATACCAGGCTGTTCCAGCTTGTTGCCAAAAGAGTATTGAGTAACTCGCTACTCACAGGGGTCTACTTGTAACATGCAATATAGCACAGCATTGAGGGCAAGCTATCGTCGTGGCAGATCAAATGTTGGAAATGAAGCGACAGGATGCAACTATTGCTCAGTGACGTATTGACTATCATGTTCTCTCACCCCCCCTCCCGACCCCAGCTCTGCACGTGTTTTGTGGTGGTGTACGTGCGTGTACTTTTGTTCTAATGAGCCGATTTGGAATATCCTGCATTATACTCTGCAAGAGGTACAGTTTTGGAAACATTGCATGAGATAGGTACTTTTATGAATGTTTACAACAGATGGATAAGAAATAACCGTTTCATGCATATCTTATGTAGCCACTCTAGGACCCTATGGTACATAGAATATCATATGACAGGACCATTTGCGTTGATCGGATAATAGACAAGTGCATAAGACGTATATGCGTAAGGCATTCAGTCGAAAAAGCTTTCTTTAATGATGAAATTTCACTTTGCTATTTTAATTTCGCTTGCAATGTTATATTTATTTTATTTTTTCTTCTCTTCTTCTTTTTCAACCACATTCATTAGGCGTATTTGCCTGTTGCACCTTCAAATTGTTCAGTGCATCTCTTTTTACTTTCTCTAGCACGTATGTCCTTAGGGGATAGAGAAGGTGTTGCATTCCACCCAAAACTTCGATACCCCGATTTCACCGAAAACATATGTTTTGAGACTCCCTGAATCAAAAAAGAAACATTTTTAGAAACATGTCCTTGTATGTGTCTGTGTATGTATTTTGGCAGCTCAAAAACCAAAAGTCGAATAAATACCAAACTTGGTATTTAGGTTTAACATCTTCCAAGTATGTGACACAAAGCTTCTCAAGAAAATCGCCCCACCCCCAACTACCGTTTACATGGAACTTTTTTTTCGAAAATGTTCATTTTCTAAAAATTGGCCCTAACGTTAAGATATTTTCATGACAAACGAAATGGATATTTTGAATTTTCTGGGAATAGAATAGCTAGAGACCTCTTTATTCTGGATGGCTTCTGTATAACTGGTAAACCGTAAGAGACAGATAAAAACGTACTACAAAAAAAAAAAAAAAACAAAAAAACAAACGCAGATTTCGTTTAAACACTAAATGTATGTCATATACATTTTTTTCGTAAGAGTTAATCGTTTTTGAGATATTCCGAGTATTTGATTTCAGTTTTAAGGTACTAGACTTTTCTTAAACGGGAAGTATCTTCGTCTCTCTAGCAAGCAAAGAGAACTGAATTTCAATTGCTTCACATAGCGACCAGCTTTTAAAAGATTTGAGTATCGTCTTAGCCTGTGATTCTTCAAGCAATAAGATAATTCTACTAATGTTTATCTTGATGTAGATAAAAGAATAATCTTTTGTAAGAAAAGTTTGTTGCGCAACAGCTAGAAAAATTCATAAGAATGGAACACATGTTTTCTGTCTTCTCATATTTCTCCATCCTCTTAAATACCTCCTGGTGACATGTGTTGTTTCAACCATTTATACAATGTTTTCATTAAAGGTCCGTTAAATACCAAATTTGGCATATAAGTTCAGTATCTCCCGAGAATACGACACGAAGATTTTCAAGAAAATCACACCCCCTCCAACTATCCTTTACATGGAAAAAAATTCGAAATGTTTCATTTTCTCAAAAAAGCTCTAAAGATTTTGATTAAAATATCGTATATTAAAGATATTTACACAGTGTATAGCTTGAATTTTCTGGGGATAGTCTCTGAAAACTTCTTTATTCTGGATGAATTTTGCTGAATTTTGTATAAGTGGTAAACCGCAAAAGATACAGACACTTACTACACAGAAAATGTAGATCGCATTAAAACACATAATTTATGTACTATACGTTTTTTGGTAGAACTGACGGTTTCTGATATATTCCTTGTTACTGGTTTCAGCTTTAAAATACATATACTTTTCTCATACGGGAATTTGTCAACTTTTGGCCATACAAATAAAGGAATCTCAATCACATAACAACCAATTTTTAGAAGATTTTCTTATAGCTTTAGCCCATAGTACTGCCTTATTTCCTTTCTACTTGTAAGGAAGCAAGAAGCATATCTCGATTAGTATAAAGTAAGTAGAAGAATAAGTCTTTTTTCAATAATTTGTTACAGAGATGTAGATAAAGTCATATGAATGAAACACTTCAAATGTTTACTTTCTCTACACGTATTATCTACATAGTGTATAGAGAACGTATTGTAATACACACTAAAATTCGATACCGAGATTTCACCGGAAATACATGTTTTTTGTCCAAAAAAAGCATTTTTGGAAAGAGGTCTGCGTGTGTGCGTGTGTGTGTGTATGTCTGTGGACAGTATAGCTCAAAAATGAAAAGTCCGTTAAATACCAAACTTGGTATTTAAGTTTGGTATCTTCCAAGGATCCAACACGAAGATTTTCAAGAAAATCCTCCACCCCCAACTACCCTTTACGTGGATAAATTTTCGAAAATTTTTATTTTCTCAAAAATAGCTATAACGATTTTGATTAAAATATTGTATATTATAGACATTTATCTGACAAATAAAATCTATATCTTGAATTAAATAGCCTCTGAATACTAGTTTATTTTGGATGATTTTTATGGAATTTTGTGTAATTGGCAAACCTAAGAGATAGAGAAAAGCTTACTTAACAGAAAATGAGAGCTCGTTAAAACACACAATTTATGTTATATACATTTTTTTCGTGGAGTGGATTGTTTTTGAGATATTCTTTGTTATTGGTTTCAGCTTTAAAAAAAGTTATACTTTTCTTACGTGGAAATTTGTCAACTCCTGTCCATAGAAACAAAGGAATTTCTGTCACATAGCAACCAGCATTTGACTATTACTTTAGCCTATGCTACTCCCTTAATTCCCCTTCTATTTGCATGACAGCAAGTAATAAGACTATTTCTGCTAAAAAGTAAAAAGTAAAAAAGGTAAAAAGAAGCATTAGCTTTTTAACAATAATTTGCTGCTGAGATGTAGAGAAAGTCATGTGAATGGCACTCATCAGATTTTTACTTTCTCTACACGTACTATGTAAATAGTGTATAGAGAAGGTATTGCATTCCACCCAAAAATTCGATAGCGAGATTTCACCAGAAATACATGTTTTGGGTCCCCCTGAATCCAAAAAAGCATTTTTACAAAAAGGTCCGTGTGTCTATGGATACATAGCTCAAAAACGAAAAGACCGTTGAATACCAAACTTAGTATTTAAGTTTGGTATCTTCCAAGGATGTAATACGAAGATTTTCAAGAAAAGTCCCCACCCCAAACTACCCTTTACATGGAAAAAATTTCGAAAGTTTTGATTTTTTCAAAAATGGCTCTAACGATTTTCATTAAAATCTCGTATATTTAAGATATTTACATGCCAAATAAAATGTATACATTGCATTTTCTGGGAATAGTATCTGAAGACTATTCTGGACGAATTTTAGAGAATTTTGCATAACTGGTAAACCGTAAGAGATGGACAAATACTTATCATACACAAAATGAAGTTCACGATAAAACACATAATTTATGTTATATGCATTTTTTTCGTGGAGTTGATGGTTTTTGAGGTATCCCTTGATTTTGATTTCAGCTTTGAAACATACTTTTCTCATACCGGAAACTGTCAACTCCTGTCCATACAAAGGAACTTCAGTCAAATAACAACCAGCTTTTGAGTATCGTTTTATTCTACGGTACTACCTTATTTCACTTTTATTTACAAAAAAGCAAGTAATAAGACTATTTTTGCTAATTTTTTCTCGATTAGCATGAAGTAAATAGAAGCATAAGCTTTTTAACTATAATTTTTTGCAGAGATGTAGAGAAAGTAATGTGAATGGAACACGTCAGATTTTTTTTATTTTATCTTCCTCTGTCACTTCCATTGTTGACCTCAAAAACCACATTCCTTATATTCTGCTTATATCTGTTTTGTTTGAAGTCCAGCTTTCAAAGCGATAAGAATATAAAGGCGTGACCTTGTTTTGTTTTTAAGTGTTGTTACTATCTCTACTTGGTACATATTATATAGGTAGAGAAGGTGTTGTATTCCACCTAGGAATTCGATACTGCGTTTCCATTGGAAATACACATTTTAGAGTACCTTTATCCAAAACAAGTATTTTTAGAAGAACATCTGATTGGTTCGCGTGATATTATGGCCATAATATGTACATCCAATCAGATGTTAGCTTCATCCCAGCTCTTATAAATACCAGTCTCCGCAAGCTCAAACCATCAGTTCACCCTGAAGACGAGGAAGATGCACTTCTTCGAAACGTTGGTGTCAAGCCAAGTTTTTACCTGGCCCGAGAAGATTTTGAATTAATACATCGCCAGGAAAGCTTCAGTTCTTATTCTGAAGACCTGTTTATTTTGGATGACTTTTGCTCAACTGGTAAACCATAATAGATGGACAAAAACTTACCATACAGAAATGAGATCTCAGTAAAACGAACAGCATATGCCTACATTTTTTGTGGAGTGAATATTTTAAATTTTGTATTTTAAAGTACTTAAAATTTCCTCAAGCGGAAATTTGAAATTCCTGGTTCTTTTTATTTTACCTCTGACCACGCAAAGTGAATCGAAATTCAGTGACATAACAACAGTTATTAAAAGGTTTCGGAATCGAAATCTTGGTAATCTTTATCTTGATTAGCATGAGGTAGATAAAAGAATATATTTTTGTAAGAATAGGTTGTTACGGAAAGATAGAAATAGTCAAATGAATAATCCAAATCAGATTTTTATACTATTTCGATTTAAAATTAATTATTTTCTATACTTATGACATAGTACATAGTACACGACAAGTCTGTTAAATACCAGACTTTGTATTTAATTTGCTATCTTCCAAGGATGGAACAAAAAGATTTTCAAGAAAATTCTCCCTCCCCAAACTACCCTTACATGGAAACATTTCCAAAAACAGGTAGTAATTTTGATTAAAATACCATATATTAAATATATTTACATGACAAGTAAAACATATATCTCGAATTTTCTTGGAATTAACCTCTAGGAAACCTTCATTCTGGATGACTTTTGCTTAACTGGTAAATCGTAAGAGGTGGACAAAAACTTATTGCACAAAAAATGTAGATCTCTTTAAAACACAGAATTTATGTGAAACACATTTTATGTGAAGTCAATTATTTACGAGATATTCCTGGTTGCTGGTTATTTTAAAACACTTAAACTTTTCCAAACGGGAATTTGTCATCCCATTTTATTTTGTTTTGCCCCCGGCCACATAAAAATATCCGAATTTCAATCAGCTAGCAACTAGCTTTTAAACGATTTGACTATCTTAGCCTAGTTTATTCCCTTATTTCCTTTGTATTTATAACGAACTAAGTAATACGACTTTATAAGCTTTTGTAATAATAGTTTGTTAAAGATTAGGTATATAAGGCCATGTAAATGGAACGCATCAGATTTTGCTTCTAGATAATCTACTCCTTGGTAAGTTTCAAATTACAGCTTTGAAATTTAATGATGATATGTTATTATTTTCCAATAAGTAATAAATTATGAATCACTGATCTGTAGTGGTTCATGTATCTTCGTGCATATCTTTAATATAGCAACAGAGAGTTAATGCTTTTAAACAATTGAAAAAAAAATGGAGTCTCTTAGAATTCCACCGCTCTAACTGCTGTTTCTCCATGATGCCTTATAAATTTTGGTATTTGTTGCAGTTAGACATTGCTGTTTTAATTCCTTGAAAACTAATTTCGTTTATTCTTTGTGACCTTCATCTAGTCCATATACTCCCTATAATTGTTATATGACCCATCCCAATTTAATCTTACGGTGTAATGCTGCTCCGCTGATAAAAACGATTTTATTTTTTCATTTACTCGACAGCAATAACACAACGCCTAAATTAGTTCGCTCTTGTGTCACTCCAGGATAGCTCATGTTTAGCTTTTTAAGAGCATGAGAATATCCAGACTCGTGCATGTTATAAATATCTACGTTAGACAAGAAATGGTTGCACAGGAAACTTATCGATAGAATATGAAATATCTGATCTGTTCCATTCACCTGACTTTCTCTACATCACTGTTACACATTATTGTTAAAAAACTCATTCTGATAATCTGTTTCAGCTTAATTGAGATACACATTAGCAGAAAAGGTCTAAAAAGTATATTACATAAATTGTGTTTTAACGACATCTACGTATTTTGTGTGCCTAGTAATTTTTGTCTATCTCTTACGGTTTACTAGCTATGCAAAATTCAACAAAATTTATCCAGAATAAAGAGGTTTTCAGAGGCTATTCCCAGAAAATTCAAGATATCTATACGTTTTATTTGTTATATTCTTAATATACGATATTTTAATCAAAATCTTTATAGCTATTTTTGAGAAAATTAACATTTTCGAAAAATGTTCACAATGTAAGGGATAGTTGGGGTGGGAAGATTTTCTTAAAAATTGTCGTGTCGAATCTTTGGGATATACTAAACTTAAGTTTGGTATTTAACTTACTTTTCGTTTTTGAGCTAGCTGTCCATGGACATACACACTAACCTTTTTCTAGAAAGTTTTTTTTTATTTCAGGGGGTCTCAAAACATGTATTTCCAGTGAAATCTCGGTATCGAATTTTTGGATGCAATGCAATACCTTTTTTTATACAATATGTATTGAAGTATGAGCATGTTAGCGGCGGAGGTCACCTTGGCAACGGTGCAAGTACTGATCTATTGCGGCCTACCACTCCCATCCCCCGGCGGATGAGATGAGAGAAGGAGAAGCCACAGGCCAGTACACAGGAAATTACGAAGCTAAGCGCAAAGATGCACGGAAGACCCTAACAGTTTCACTAGATGGCAGCCCTGGCGCGCCACGGAAGGAGGCCTCTACAACGGTATCTAGCCTCAACCAGCGCAACCAGGGGGAAGAGTTTTACTCGGAGCAAGCAACTGTGCCGTCTAACTGAAAAGCCTCGAGACACACCTGCCGCCGACCTAAAAGATGTAGAAGGGAAATGAAATGAAGGAAAATGAACCGTGGTAGATACACAACATCTCAGTATTCGCTTAAGCAACCCAGGAAAACCACGGAAATACCCAGGGTCAGAGTTCGCGGTCAACTGAGAGAGAACGCGCACCTCCTGAATGCCAGTCCCGACGAAACGCCTGAGCCACCTGGCTCGTTACAGTATGGGCAGAGTAGGTGTGCAGAAAGTAAAAGGTCTCTACAGCGGTATGTACAACGGCTATCGGAGAAACGTGGCCCAAACGAATCTTAAATTGGTGGCTAATGTGTATTGCAGTGTTTGTATGGTGTGGAGCTAACTTAGGTTCTATCCCATTAGAAAATATGTATACGTTTTTTTATGAATAACGAAACGAAAGGGGAAAAGAAACTCCAAAAACATTTTAAAAAGTGGTATATCTCTTATACATTCATATATTAAATTTAGAGCTTTAGAATTTGATTTAAAATATCTAATATTTTTCTACTATAGAAATCTGACAGTGTAGCATGAGTGAGAGGAACAGATTAACTTTGAAATCTACGCGTACGCTTGGTATTTTGTCTTTAAGATACGATATTAATGGCAGATTAAACAGTATTATTTGCGGTTTTTTTCTGCTCTGAGACTGTTTTTATAGCTCTATGACTCTGACTTTGAAGTAAACATTGAATGTACTTTACACAATGTGGATATAATTTAATAATTGAAAGGCTTTTAAATACAGAAATTCCTGATTCATATGCTTCTTAGTACAGCAATTAATATTTTCTTAAATACCATAAGCAACTTTGACTTACGACCTGTTCTGATGTTTTTCTTATTAATCCATGACGTCACTGGATTGCACAGTCTGCCATCTGTTGATATTTGGAGAATTTAATTTCTGCTGCCACCTAGCGACACTTTAATAAAGTGGCAAAACTCCACTGAATTAGTTAAACTGCGTCCTCATGCTCCATTGGTCAGAGAGTGAAGCTGCTTCTGATGGAGAAGCGGACATAGGTTACGCAGAACTATTCGTAGGCATGAGGGGGTGGATGAAGAGTTTTCATAGACGTAGCGTTGTTTCTATAAAGGTGTATTTTAAATCTATGATCTTTATTATTGATTTTAGCAATTTTTAGAATGTCTGTTATCACATTAATTACTAATTTTTTATATTATTTTATGTCGCTTTAACCATTTGGTCATATCGCGATAGATCTGTTAGGTGAGATACTCGATCGGTATATGGTGGCCTTCTAGGTCCAATCCCCGTATCATAACACCGTCACTTCTAGTCAAGCAGACGGCGTAGGGGACCATCCGTCTAGCTGCTTGCCATCCGTAGCCTTCAAAGTCTCGTCCCTTTATACCATACCACTTTGCTCCGCGATAAGCAGATGGCGTTAGAGTGTCGTCCAGTACAGTCTAGCTGCTATCACTATATCACTATCTGTAGATAGATTGCAGCGCAATCGAAATTACCATCTATTGTCAGTTTTATCTTTTTTTTTTTTTTTTTTTTTTTTTTTTTTTTTTAGTTTAACATCATTTAACATGGTAGGCCATATCAATCATATGAATGAAATTGATGAAATGATGCTCAAAAAAGCTCGGGGTCCATGGAGCTTAACTCTACTTGACATTCGTCTTCTCAGGATAAGGGAAAACCACGAGTAAGACCTTATCCGCATAACTCACCCTAGCAAGATTCAAACTTTTGAATGTGAGGCACTCTACATAGGAGGGCAGTTTTGGACTGAAAGTGGAACAATGTGTCGCGCTGTCCGGTGTTTACCCTGGCGCCTGAGGGAAACCATGGAAAAAAAAAAAAAAAAAAAAAAAAAATTGAAAAAAATAGCCAGATTGGGCAGTCCACGGGGTTTGAAACTAGGATCTGCCGAATACGGGCTTCAGACTTACCAAATGAGCAATCCCGTTCGGCACCGAACATTTTTTGCAATATACTACAATTTTATGGACATACACAATTTAAAAGTAATACATTATAATGCATTAAAGATGATTTTCAACAAATATTTAAATTATTAACTTTTTTTTAAGAATGTTGGTGATGCATGTTGCTAACTTTGGAGAAATAGAATGATCAGCAAGTAGCAATTGTATCATGCAAACTCACGCAAGTTCTTTCTTTCTTGTTCGTTTCATTTTTATGCTGTCCTTTATCTAGAACCTGGGTCATATCAGTGGCTTTTCTTTTGGAACAGTTGTTCTTGGCAACTGTGTTCTCTCGTTAACTGTTTATATCTGTGGAGAATTTACACGCATACTCACATACTTATTCATACTTTCAGACTTTGGGGAGACTAAGGAATAATCTCTACTAGAGAAAAATTCCTACCTCCCTCCAGCTGGAATCGAACACAAGACCTCTCGCTCTATTCACTGAGTTGCAAGGCAGTCTGTTAGTCCTTGAATTAATCTTTGTAAGACATTATTTAAAGTACTGTGCGTAGACTAGCTGTAATTGGCTAGTCATTCAACGTTGACTCAAATTGGCCTGCATAAAGATGTGACTAATGCTATGTTTCACATGGTGATTCAAAGAAATCAAGCCCGTCTCGGTAATGTATAGTGTGGGGTTAGCGTGTCTGCCTCACATTCAAGAGGTCGCGAGTTCAATCTCGCTTAGGGTGAGTTGCTCGGATAAGGTTTTCTCGGGGGTTTTCCTTATTCTGAGGAGATGAGTATGAGTATTAAGCTTCATGGACCCCGAGATTATTTGAGCATTCTTTCACCGATTTCATTCATGACCAACTAGGTTAAAGATCGTTAAGCTACATAAAAATAAAATAAAATGTTTACAAGAGTATAGCAAATATGAATTATTTGCATAACGTAAAATATATGACACTATTGTCATATATACTAATAATTCCAGTTTGTACAGAATAGGAAAACATTTAATTTCTTGAAAATTAAATCCCACAAATGGGCTCCATTGCTTACAGTTTTCGACGCATATCGTCAAATTATATTAATTAGTCTGCTACAATTTCAAGAAATAAATGCTTTCTTATGTGTTATAAAATGACACATTATTGACATTTATCTCATCTAATTGTTAATTTATGTAATATAATTAACGTTTACTGTACAGTTTTAAAAATTGGTTTCATTGACTCACTCTGAGCATGAAATAGAAAAATATGAAACAAACAAGAGACTGTGCAGGAGTTATTGGAGAAGAATTTTGGTTGAATTAAACAAGGATGATGCGCTGGGTGATAGAGTTTAATTACTTGCTTTATTTACAAAATAATGACATTTACAAACAACAAAACAAACTTTGGGAGATACAAGTCAGTGCTACACAAATTACATCTAGTCCAGCCCACAGACGAATAAAATGCAGTAGATCGATGTTTTGTTATTGTGACGTGCGAAATCCTAGGTGAATCACCATTAATTTTGAAATGTTTAATTTATTGTATTGCTGAAAAAATTAAGGGAATGGCTCATATGAGCCCAAATCCGATCACCATTGTACCAAACATCCAACATTACAATTTAAGTACAATGCGTAAAGTAAGCTTAGGACCAATTATTTTCGTTAACACCTCATCGTACATCAGTCTAACATATCACAAAGGAAGAAAGTTTTATAGGGATCCGAACATTCACAAAGTAAATGTTGAAACATACGGATATATGCATAACAGCATTAGCTTTTGGGCTTGCTTTTATTTACACGTTAACAAAATCTGATTTGCCGCTAATATTAACAAGGAACATATATCCAAAGGATTCTCGAATTTCATTCATGTCACATGAGATTTCTATATATTATCTGAAAGTCTGTCCAAATACACAAGTGCATCACAAAACAAGTAGGTGCAGAAATGCTCGGAAGCTAGGGAACTGCGTGCTCGGGGATTTCGAAGACACCATTGCATTTTCGGCAAGGCGTTTGACGGCTGGACACTGAAATCACTCGCCAGTTTATTGCCTCAGGGATTCTTCTGCCATTTGGTCTGTCTGCTGCTGCTGCTGCTGCTGCTTTAACAGAGAAAAAACACATGATAAGAATAAAAAGGGTTTGTGTTTGCAGCTAGACACAAAATAATGTGCAAGGTGTAAAACTTAAGGAGAAACATTTAAAGAGGAATCAACTGTATAGTTTGTACTGTCTCTATGCATATTAAATAGTGTATAGAGAAGGTATTTCATTCGATCCAAATTCGATATCGTGATTTCACCGGAAATACACCTTTTGGCGACCCCTGCATAAAAATAATTTTTAGAAAAAGATCCACGTGTGCGTCAGTGTGTCTGTGAGCACGATGACTCAAAAACGAAAAGTCGGTAAAATACCAAAGTTAAGTTTAGTGTCTTCCAAGGATGCGACACGAAGATTTTGAGGAAAATCCCCCACCCCAAACTACCCTTTACGTGGAAAAAAATTCGATTGTTTTGATTTTATCAAAATGGCTCTAACGATTTTGATTAAAATACCGTATGCTAAAGATATTTACTCGAAAAATAAAATGTATGTGTTGAATTTTCTGTGAATAGCCTCTGAAGACCTCTTTATTCTGGATGAATTTTGCTGGATTTTGCATAACTAGTAAACCGTAAGAGATAGACAAAAATTGACTGCACAAAAAATGTAGATCTTGTTAAAACACAGAATTTATATCATATACATTTTTATGTGTAATTGACCATTTTTTAGATATTCCTTGTTATTGACTTCCGTTTCAAAATACTTAAACTTTTCACATACGGAAATTAGTCAATTCCTGTTAATGCAAAGAAACAATTTCATCCACATGGCAGCCAGCTTTTAAAAGATTTGACTATCGGTTTAGCCTAGTGTATTCCCTTATTTCCCCTTACTTACAATAAAGCATCTCTAATAATGTTTATCTCGATTAGCATGGAGTAGATAGAAACATAGGCTTTAAACAATAATTTGTTACAGAGATGGAGAGAAAGTCATGTGAATGGAACGCATCAGATTTTTCTATTTAGAGAAGTAAACACATTCAGCTTTTCTTTCTTACAATAGGCCAAGAAATACAAATGAGACTATTAATTTTTAAATTATCGAGCAAAAGTACAAAACAAATGCATTTTGGTATAATTCCTACATACAGAATTTATTTCTTGATAAGAGATAAGAAAGTTTGTAAGTCCACTCTCTGAGAAAGAAGTAGTCACGGGTGAATTCCTCTACCATGACACCGTCTTCAACTTACAGACCCCCCCCCCCCCCCAATATATTTCACTATCTAAAGTTTACGATGGCGCAATAGAATAAATTTAGGATATCCGCGTTATTCAATTATCACTGTGTAATAAATTCCCGCGACATTTTATGTTCCTCATACCTAGAATGCACATTGAAAAGAAACAAAAAACAAAAAACAAAAAAAAACGAGGTTTTATGAACTACTCATTAGATATTGCCACATGTTACATGCTACTGAAATTCGGCTGTTAAGAATTAAGGTGCTCTTTAGCATGGCCAGGAGAATATCAAATATACTTCTCTGTTATGCTCATCCTAGTATGTAGTTGATTGATTTTCATGTTTGTCAATTTTGACAGTTATAAATACAACACTTTCAAGGGGAGTCCCAGTAGTAGAGCAGCTAAGATATTTAGGTGATTGTGATGTATTTTATGCAGTGAATTTGCATTTTTGGTGGTGTTAGTATCTGTTGTGTGGGGTTACTAAAGGCTCGGGTAAAGGAAGAGAATTGCGAGCCTGTGTTGCAGCTTTCTTTTTGAGAAAAATAAGTATTTTGAACGGCTTGTATTTCACTTTCATAACTATGAGTATTGGCTTAGTAAAATAAAACAGCGTTATAGTTAAACCTCAACTATACTTATTTAGAATATAATTAGGGGTGTGGTAGTGTTAGGGTGCACTTGGACCCGCCCTGGTTTATCCCGGTACTTATCTGTCGCGTGGGAGCATCTTTTTATTTTTACATTAAAAATAATGGATTTACTAGCAACTGAATGGCTAGATCACACTTAATAGGAGGGAGACGCAGAGGGAGAAAGTTATGTGAAGCAGAGAATTTCTTCTATTCAATTAATCTTTTCGTTCTATAAAAACCAACTATGAGCAATCACAGGATGCCTGTAAGCGCTATATCAGCATTTAAAGGAGATAATATACTTATCACAAGCTTGAACGCTATCAGTTACAATTTATTCATTATAATTGAGAAGTGTGAATGAGCAATAATAATAATAATAATAATAATAATAATAGCGTGGGGATGGCGTGTCTGCTTGTCAGGAGATAGCGAGATCGAATCTCGGCTAGGGTGAGTTATCCAGATAAAGTTTTTATCGGGGTTTTCCCGTATCCTCGTCGACCTATGTGGTCTAGCCTCTGATTCCCTAGGTTGGGGGTTCAAACCCGGCGGAGGGCGATGCATTTTTTTTGGCCTAAGTTCCGTAGCAGGCTTTCATTGGAAGAGAAACAAAGCCTGTAGTCCCGTGTCGTGGATTTACGGCACGTAAAATAACTTCAAACTGATAAAGAGATATCTGAGCAAAATAAGCGGTTTTTCACACCCAATATAGAATGGGACGCTGAAAACCATAGCAGTTAAAGAGCGTCCATAGATAAAACTCAATTTCATTTTTCCCTTATCCCCAAAAGGCAAATGTCGAGTAACTTTAAGCTGAGCTCATTTGAGCATACTTTCGCCGATTCCATTTATCGTCCGTAGCTTAGACGAATAGTTACGAGACTTACGATTGCAGCTATCTGCTAGTTTTTCTTTTTCGACTACATCCCCGCTGATGGTATATTCTGTCTAAACTCGAGTAAGAGCTAAAAACACAATGAATAAATCAAGGTCCACTCCTATATCTGATCAGGTCTTCGTTAACAAAAGATTATTTCGTGCTACGAAAGAATTGCCCACTTCCAGCATCAGCTACGTTGGCAACCGTTGCTATCCAAATGATGAGGACCCAACGGACATTTCCTTTCATTCCCTCAATCACAGCGTCATAAAATATTCAGTATGTTTAAACTGAGCTAAATTCATTATTGGCTGGCAAAATAAGAATCCAGTAGAATTTGTAAAGCGTAAAATTGTTTGCAGAAGATTTTCTGATCAGTTGAAATAACTTTAAATCAAGTTGTTCCAAGCAGATTACTCGCGTGTTCTCGACCACAAACATCAAAGCTGCAACGGAGGAAGAGCGTGATAGCCAACATGTCATTGGGCGAATGTCGTAACACAATGCCTGCTCTTTCTGCCAATTTATTTCAACATTTAATTCAGTCTTGACGATAGCTTGTTCTCAATTCTCAGCTGTATTATATTGTAGGCAAGCCTCTGTGGGCCATGAGTAATTCGCTGCTCTTTTGCCGCACACACAACCTGAAACAGCCTGCTCTAAATGGAGTTTAATATGGATAATGGGGCTTACATGAAGGAATTATAATTACATTTCTGTTTTGCACTAAATTGACTAGAGATAACACTTGATCGGGTAATATTTATCACCGTCCAAAATTAAGTTAACAGTGAATAGATAAAAAATTAAATTGAAAGAAAAAGAGACCTATTCAATGTATAATATTGAACTGCATTGAAAGTACTGTTGGGTCATCTGTTCTGCATAAGTGAACCCTTGAAAAAAATCTAATGTGTTCCATTCAAATGACTTTCTCTACAATAAATTTTTGTTAAACGCTTATTCTTCTATTTACTTAATGCTAATCGAGAAAAAAATTAGCAGAAAGGGTCTTATTACTTGCCTACTTGTAAGTAGAAGGGAAATAAGGGATTACCATAGACTAATTCGATAGTCTTATTTTAAAAGCTAGTTGCTATGTGATTGAAGAATCTCTGTTTGTATAGACAGGAATTGACAAATTCCCGTATGAGAAAAGTAGGTATAAGTATTTTAAAGCTGAAACTAGTAACAAGGAATATCTCCAAAAAGGTCAACTTCACGGAAAAAATGTGTATAACATAAATTGTATGTTTTAGCGAGATCTACATTTTTTTGTTATCACTTACTGTTTACCAGTTATGCAAAATTCCGCAAAATTTGTCCAGAATAAAGATGTCTTTAGAGGCTATTCACAGAAAATTGAAGATATATTTTTTATTTGTCATTTAAATATCTTAAATATAAGAGATTTTAATCAAAATCGTTAGAGCCATTTTTGAAAAAATCAAAATTTTCGAAACTTTTTCCATATAAAGGGTAATTGGGAGTGGGGGGTTCTTCTTGAAAATCTTCGTGTCGCATCCTTGGAAGATACCGAACTTGAATACCAAGTTTGGTTTTTAACGGGTTTTTCGTTTTTGAGCTATGTGAACACAGACACACACACGCGGACATTTGTCTAAAAATGATTTATTTGGATTCAGGGGGCCTCAAAACGTGTATCTCGGTATCAAATTTGTGGGTGCAATACAATATCTTCCCTATACACTATATACATAGTATGCGTAGAGAAAGTAAAAACACTCGCATTGGGCAGTTACGATCATACCAAAAACTTCAAATCATATGCGAAATTGGAACCATGGATCTTAGGCTTACCGTGCCACTGCTTTTGCTGAGTTACTATTGCAATCTACCGGCCCATCATTAAACTCCCTTACCGCCATATTTTCCAGTAAACATCAAGGTGTTCTCGAATTCATTTTGAGACTACACATCTTAATGGCGACTTACATCTCGTGCTTACTTTAACAAAGGACCGTTGCCATCCTGATGTTATTAGATCGAGTTTGGATGTTTTAATGGAAGTAGCTTTCTCTTCCACAGGTCCACTTCATTTCGTACTTAGTACTCAGGTAGAGAAGGAATTGCATTCCACCCAAAATTCGATACCTGGATTTCACAGTAAATTCGCGTTTTAGGGTTCCCAGTTTTTTACTTTCTCTACCAAATACTATGTTACATATATAGTAGGTAGAGAAGTTATTGTATTCTACCCAAATTTCATCGAACATTTTGAGGTTAAAAAAAGCATTTTTAGCAAAATACCGTGTCTATGTCTGTCTGTCTATCTGTTTGAGTATGTCTGTGAGCATCGTAAATCAAAATGAAAAGGTAGATACTTAATTTAGTATCTTCCAAGAATGCGGCACAAAGTTTTAAAGAAAATTCCGCCCACCGCAAACTACAGCTTATATAGAAAAAATTTCTAAAATTTTTATTTTCTCAAGAATGAGTATAACGATTTTGAGATATTTACATGACAAATAAAGTGTATATTTCCAGAGAATAGCTTCTTAAATCCTCAAATTTTGAATTACTTTTGTATAATTCTAAACCGCATTTAGATCTCGTCAAAACGCACAATTTATGTCCTGCACATTTTTGTTGTGGAGCTAACCATTTTCCGTTATATTCCTTGTTATTGTTGAAGTTTTAAAATGCTTATACTTTTATCAAACTGGAAGTCGTCATCCATGCTTCTTTTATTTTACTGCTGGCCATGCCATGAGAAGCGGATTTCAAAATCAGTCGCTTTGCGACAGCTTTAAAAGAATTGAGTGTCGCTTTAGCCTAGTGTATTCGCTTATTTCTTTTTTGTTTACAAGAACTAAGTAATAATACCATTTATGCTAATGTTTATCTCGATTAGCATCTTTTTTAAGAATACCTCGTTTGCCGAACATACAGAGAAAGTCATGTGAATGAAACACATCAGAGTTTTGTATTACACTAATCTCCTTTCCCCCCAGCGATTGTGTTATTTATGAGGGCTGTCCCAGAAGTACCCGACCTAAGAAAGAAAGCACAAACATTTTGAGGAAAGGCATCTTTATTTCGCCATTTCTTCAAGTTTGGAAACAGAAAATAATTATAGTGGGCTAAATCTGGCGAATAGGTGCACGAGGAAGCAATTCGAACTTTAACTCATAATGGACGATAATGGACGTGTGAACTGGTGCATTGTCTTGATGAAACAAAACTTTGTTTTTCGCTAAATGCGGCCGTTTTTTGTTCGATTTCATTACCCAAACACTGTAACAAGTTCGCATAATATTCGTCATTGATTACTTTTCCTTTTTTGGGATAATCAATGAAAATTATCCCGCGTGCGCTCCAGAAAACTAACTCCATGACCTTGCCTGCAGATGGATCTGTCTTCGCCTTCTTTGGAGCCAATTCTCCCCTTCCAATCCACTGTTTTAATTGTTCCTTCATCTTAGATGTGAAGTGATGGACCCAGGTTTCATTCAGTATTATGAATCGACGCAAAAACTCACGACGCTGTTTGTGCTCTGTTGTACACTTTGCACACAACTTTCTCAAGTTTATTCAAATTTTCGGTCAGTATGCGATGTACAGAACTTTTTGAAATACCCGAAATGTATGCTAGCTCGCGCACTTTCAGTCGACGGTCATCCAATACCATTTTGTGAATTTTCTTTACAATTTCTGGACTGGTAACCTCATTTAGTCGACTACTGCAATGTTCGTCTTGGCAGCTCGTACGGCCGCACTTAAACTCTACCACCCAATATCCCACTGTTGTAAACAAAGGAGTAGACTCCCCCAAAGTAGAATCTAGCTCTAGCTTTTGGACTAATATCTTTCAAAAGAAAGTATTGTATCACATAACGATGACCAGTTTTATCCATGTTTACAAATTCGCTGAGAGCATTCACTAATGATGGCTGCCAAACAAATGCTAAACAATGTAAAATCGTCAAACTTCAAACTTGAGTTTTCTAAGGTTTGTACTTTTTACCATTGTTGTCGTTTGAAACAACACCTATCTATACGTTAGGTCTGGTACATCTGGGACAGCTTCTGTATTTGGCATTATGCTGGTGTTGCATTTTTACTTCCCCACCGAGTGCAGTGTACATAGTAAGTACAGAAGGTATTGCATTCCATCCAACAATTCGATACCGATTTCACCGAAATAGATATCGGACCCTTGAATAAAAAAAGCATTTTTAGAAAAATGTCCGGGTTTAGTATATTTGTTTCTCTCTCTCCTGCGGTGCCACAAGTAGTAAAAGCGGGCGTTAAACACTAACCCTACTATCTTCTCTCTGTGTATGTGTGTTTGAGTGTGTGTGTATAACTCAAAAACGAAAAGTCTGTTAAATGCCAAAATTGATATTTAAGTTCAGCATCTTCGAAGGATGCAAAGATTTTCAAGGTAATCTCTCTACCCTTTACATGGAAGAGTTTTCGAAATTTTCGATTTTCTCAAGAAGAGCTATTATCGATTTTGATTAACATACCACAAGCTTAACATGTTTTGATGAAAAATAATATACATATCTTGAACTTTATGGGAATAGCCTCTGAAGTCCTGTTTCATTCTGGATGACTTTTGCATAACTAGTAAACAGTAAGGGATATTTACACAACATTTTACTGTAGAAAACTGTAGATTTCGTTAAAGCACACAATTTATATCAGATACATTTTTGTGGAGTTATCTATTTGAAGATATTCCTTGTTATTGATTATATTTTCTAATATTTTGTTCAAATTGAAAGTTTTCTTTCTTTTTTAACACCTTTCCATGCAAAAGGAGTTTCGAGAGCTTTTAATGTGTTTATTTCTATTTTATTTTTTAACACCCTGGCCATACATAGCGACAGATCTATTAGGTGAGATACTCGGGGAACGCTATGTGGTGTACAGTAACCTTCATGGTTTCATCCCCGTATAATACTCCAGTCCAACTGTTTTACCTTCCGCATTCAGATGGTGATGAGCCGCTATTCTTCGAGATCTCATTCCTTTATACACTTTGTTCCAGACAAGCAAACGGCTTTGATTGCCGTCACTCTGGCTGCTTTAACTGTATTCGAATAAATGGCAACGCAGTCACAATTACCACCTATTTCTCGTTTTTACTATTGTTTTATTGAAAGTGGAACCATGTAAATGGTACACATCAAATTTTATATTCTTGTGTTGGTTTACAAATTTTCATTTTCACAGCAGAAGTTATAAATATAGTTTTTCTGTCCCTCTCTTTAAATATACATTTTCATGTATAAGGCGTTTTACAACCAAAACTCATTTTCTAGGTCTTGCTGATATTTGTAGTTTCGAGGAAAAGGTTAAGGGTCTGAGTAAAAGAGAAAAATCGTAAATCAAGCCCACGTTGTAAAGGCAATTAGGACCCCTAGCTTGGTTGTTGCCAACGAAAGTGGCTTTTACATTTGCAGTGAACCTATTTAAACTCCATAGCTCTATGCTAAGAACCCGAGGTTCGAAGGGCAGTTTTAACAAGAAGTGATGTTTTAAAGGATGCAAGTGAAATGAACCCCTGAGCTGAGAGATGGAGTGGATGAAGTAAACAGTGGAAAGGTATCGATAAGCAAGCAAATCAGACCAGTCGTTCAAATGAATGCACCCTTCGTATATATTCTACTTTTGCTCACTGTTTCAACAATGGCTAGTACTATTCCTTCGAAACTTTCTACCTCGTGTAAAAATGTTATTCTTATACAGCGGCTTTCCAAATTATGTCCCAAGATATCTTCTCTTTCTCCTCTTTTATGGGTTAGCTATTCAACACTGCAACGTTTCCTTGATCATTTCGGATTATATATCCCTGAAATTTGTTCTGCTATCCTTTCATCAGTTCTTTCCAGATGTTTTATGTGGTTATTTGTCAATTCCTTTATTTTATCCATAGTTGATTTTATTTTTAATGTTTCTCTAATAACAATATTGACATTTTCTCTACCACTCATCTACGGTAAACAGAAACATAGGAAGCGATGCAAAATTTCAGTTCCGGTATTTCATTGAAAATACGATTTCGAGATCCTTCTGAAACTCCTAATAAAATTTATTTTTAGAAAAAGTTCTGTTTTCGTGTGTCTGCACGCTCTCGTGTATTTGTGGGTGTGTTTGTAGACAGAATAACACAAGCATGAAGATTTGCCGGAATATCAAACTTTGTGTTTAAGCCCAACATCTTTCAAGGATACAACACTTAAATTTTTATGAAATTCTCTCCATTCCAAAAACGGCCCTGTCTTAGTACAGGAAAATATGTATGTAACAATTTTTTTTCGCAGCATTATCCATTTTGGAGATATTCCAAGTTGCAAGTTAACACTTTCCCAAATATAAGGACGGCATCTGATTAGTTTGCGGATTATCCCGGAAGGGGCTCTGGTCACTGGGGCAGAGCAACACACATAGGCCATTGTGGCCCTTTCCGACTTACGTGATTCCTGGGAGGGAGGGGGGAGAGATCCGAGGGGCGACCAGATAAGTATGTAGACAGGCGCAAGCATGGATGGTGTCCCTAACGTTTCCAGATCGTACGCATTCAAATCCGACCGGATCGCCTTCCAAAGGGCGGAGGCAGGTCCTGATAGAGTGAACCCTAATCGAGGCCAGGAAAGAAACGTTTGCAGAGCACACGCCAGAGACCAGCTGCAGCCCGCCGAACACCGTCGCTTGGTCCTTCAACCATGACAAGGAAGTGATGGGTACAGGAAATGATAGAGAAGTCATAATAGAAGATAAACCACTCCAACATTCGCCTGTCGATCCGGCAAAACTGCAAAAAACCCATAGGTCAGAGTGTGTGGTTGTCGGGAATCGAACCCGGGACCTCGCAAGTTAACGCCTAAGGCATCCCAATCGGCTGTTTGAAAATTTATGATATATTTTTATTTCCATTGTTAAAACTCGATTTAATGAGTAACATTTGAATGCTGTATTCTCATCTTGTGCATAATTATTTATTGCTTAATTTGAAATCGTTCCCATCTAAAAAGAAAGATGTTTCAAGGATATGCATTTATCATGAGTAGAGAATATGTGTAGGCGTATCAGATCAGATCTTTTGACTTTCCTCGAATTTGTAGATTAGTGCACACTGTGAGAAACGCAAAAGGAAATGATATCGTCCATGTCCCATATAATGTCTACAGATCTCATTTCGCGCACTGCAATCATTACCCCGAGTCCCCGTTCAGAATATGCCTTAAGTTTCTCCCATAGGTTTACCTGATGTTCCATCGCGGACCTCTTCCTCCTGTATCCAGCGATGCCCAATGGTACTGGTCTCTCTTGGGCAGACAGCTGATGCGCCTGTCGGAGCTGCAAAAGAAATACAAGTGCTAGAATAAAATATTGGCATTAGTTGACCTATGTAATAACATTTAACTACTCAAAATGTGAATCTGCAACACGGGAATCTTTTGAGAACTTGTCACTAAATATTAAATTATATTAATTTATATGTATTTATGTCACAGAGCTATGGCCATTTGGCCTTCTCTTCATCTCGACCGCATAAAAACCCTGAAAACATACTGAATACAATGATGATACATGTAAATTATGTTCAAATGGATACAAAACAGGAATGCCATACGAGCAAATAATAAATTTAAGTTAATTAAAAATATAGCGAGAAAGTTGGCAACGCGTAACAGGTGCAAGGTCCTAGGTTCGATTCCCAGCGACTGCGCACTTCGATCCATGTTTTTTTGGGAATTTCCCTGGGTCGTCAGGCGAGTGGTTTCTCTCATGCCTTAAACTTCCTGTCCCTACATATCATTTCATTAGTCATTTCATTTATCCTTCACCCCGTTTACTCTGTTGGAAGTTTCGGCGACGATGTTCTGATGCAGCGTGGTGGGGAAAAAGGAACTGTGGAACTTACTTCATTCCTCATCTTTCGGTTGATTGCCGGAATATATGGACCACTCCTTGGGGAGGGGGCCCTTGGACCCTCTAAGTGAGGTGTAGATCCCCGGTCTGCCTGACCGACTGCCACCTCAATCTGGAAACTTTAGGAAGCCTGTCGTCATTTCTTGTTCCGACCGCCCGGTGTCTCCTATCACCTCATGCCACTCTCAAGGGGATACCTTTTCGACGGGTGTAAGTACAATATCCTCCCTGAATCGACGCCGAATTTCCTCCAAAAGTCACCTTATCCCTAATTGAAAATATATAAAAGCTAAGTTCAAAGAAAGAAATAGATTAAAAACAAACGTTACAACTACGTGTACAACTACGTGTACAAGGAAATTAAGCCTGCCTCTGTAATATGGGGGTACCAAGTCTGTCTTGCATTCAAGAGGCCCCGAATTCGAATCTTGGTTAGGATACGTTTTTCGGATAGTTTTTTTTCTGGAGTTTCCCCTTATCCTGAGAAGATGAATGTAAAGTAACTCTAAACTCCATGGATCCCGAGCTAATTTGAGCATCATATCATCGACATTCATTGACCCATATGACCTATTAAGTTAAAGGACGTAATAAAAAATTAAATGCTTTTAAATGAACATTACTTTAAATACAGTTTTCAACTATAGCATTTAAAGTTTGACAGCCTCTGACATCATGTGGAAATGAATTTCAGAACTTTGAAACTTTTACGGTAAAAGTGATAATTGTAGATATGTTCGGTGAAATTGTAAGTTGTTCGTTTGATATAACTACTTTCGCATACAATTTCCTTCCACAATGTTGCACTGCTGCTAGAGAACTGGGAATATATCTGGTTGGAATAATAATAATAATAATAATAATTTAGTAGCTAATTTTTCCAAATATACACTGTGAACCTTAATTACGAGTAACATTTCCTAGCTCCGCCGGGGATTACGACCCACAAGTGAAAAATATTCAGTTAAAATATTACACAAACGTAAAAGCTATTTAGTACACAACACTAATTTATCGAATAGATGAATAATTAGACATCAAATGTTGCGACTCCAATGAAAAAATGAAAAAGAAGGAAGGAAACTAAAGTAGTGCATTAGTTCTATTTGGAATAAATACATTTTTGTAGGTTCTTTAAACTCAAGGAAAAAGTGTATCTCTTTAAACTTAGATATATTTCACAAGAACTATGCTAAACAGTTACAAGACATTGTAAAGCTATGGGTAAAGAATATTATTATCATCCTTTAATCTAGAAGTCCATTTAACTTAGAACTACTAAAAGAAAAACCTCATTTTAGCAACCTATCCCAAGCAGATTCGAGCTCGCGACCGTTTGAATCTAAAGAAAAGACACCCTCACACCGTAGGTAGGCAACGAAGTCCATTAAAGATGGGTGTAATATTTTGATTAATAATTCAAGAATACCGTCCTGAATAATTGAAAAGCGAAGATCTGGTAACAGGCAGATTTTTTTCTTTATCGGTGAAAACGTATCATCGACTTGAATTTAGAAGTACACAACAAATGCTGTCAGCTAGCTCCGGCGGACATTTATGGGCTTCTAGAGCGGATAAGTGCGGAGAAATAAGAGCTTTTTATTTAGTTGTGCTGTGCAATTGTGTGGTTTATCAACTAAGCTGATATACTTAGCTTTGTATCGGTGGATGTTTAAACTTTAAAAGCCAATTTAGAGCATTTCATTTATGTCAGCCTTATGTTTTTATTGTACCTACACTGATCTAAAATATATTAATGTGTATCTCCATTACCCATTATAACCATAATGTCTTAAAATCCCATAATAGCTTAAAAATCTGATGTGTTCCATTCACATAAATTTCTCTATACGTTCCATATAAAACTATTCTTACAAAATATTATTTTCTCTGCATCATGCTAATCGAGATAAATATTCCCAAGATTGATCCTATTACTTGCTTCCTTGCAAGTAGAAGGGAAATAAAGAAACACATTAGACTTAAACTATAGTAAAATCTTTTAAAAGCTGGTCGCTAAATGAAACAATTGAAGTTTTGTTCGTTTTGCATGGCACCGTTTGAGAAAAGGAATCTCTTACGGTTTAACCGTTATGCAAAATTCTGCAAAACCCATTCAGAATAAAGAAGTATTCAGAGGCTATGCCCAGAAAATTCAAAATATGCATTTAATTGTAATGTAAATATGTTTAATATACGGCATTTTAATCAACATCGTTAGAGCCATTTTTGAGAAAAACAAATTTTTCAACATTTTCTATGTAAAGGGTAGCTTGTGGTGGGTCGCTATCTAAAACAATTGAAGTTTGAGTTCCGTTTGAGAAAAGTTAATTAGTTTAGAATTGAAACCAATTATAATGAATTTCTCAAAAACGGCCTACTCTATAAGAAAAACGTTTATGACATAAATTTTATGTTTCAACGAGATATACATTTTTGTGTTGTAAGCTTTTGTCTATCTCTTGCGGTTTAACGTTAAGCAAAATTCAACCAGAACAAAGAAATCTTCAGAGTCTGTTCCCAGAAAATTCAAAATATGCATTTAATTTGTGGTGTGAATATATTTAATTTACGGTATTTTAATAAAAAACTTTAGAGCCATTTTTAAGACAGTAAAACATTTTGGAAAATGTTCCAAGGGTAGTTGGGAGTGGATAGATTTTTATTAAAATTTTCGTGTCACATCCTTGGAAGATATGGTTTGGTATTAACCGACTTTTCGTTTTTGAGCTGTGCTGGCCACAGACATAGTCACACACACGCGCGGACCTTATTGTAAAAATTATTTTTTCGCACTCAGGGGACCTCAAAACGTATATTTCCGGTGAAATCTGGACATCGAATTTTTAGATGACATGCAGTATCGTCTTTAGTGCATTGAATGTAAATACGTCCTAGACAAAGTAAAAACAGATCTGAAATTCACGGAAAAGGCAATGAAATATTACGGATATTATATTTGCGGTTTTCTCAGCATTTATGTAACAGACTACGTCATTTTGTAAGAATCGAGTTGTTTAACCCAAATTTTACACTGGAGGGGTAGCTCAGGGGAGAGGGAGGTAGATGGGAAGAATGACTAATGCTGAATCCGTCAAACACTATGCCCAAGAGGTTTATTCTGTTTAGCTCCATCAGCAGCGTCATGTTAGCAGAGAGGCTGAGACATTGAGTGTTACTGAGAAAGTTTGATCTACTTGGGGGTAGTTTATATTGATTGCTTTTTGATGCCGACTAAATTACCTCAATGCTACTGTAACAGTTTCCCGACCAGCACATTTTTTGGGATATTTCAGCACATTTTTAGATGTTAAACTTGCTGATTACTGGTTCGAGTCTCGGTGCAGGGCCATTAAATCATCTACATTATCCTCTAGCCATTTGTACCTAGAGCAAAAGTGTACAGAAATCACACACACATACACACACATCAAAATGGGAGACAATTAAAAAAACAACTCTTTTTCAAATGTGAGCATGTAAAATAAACGCAAAACTTTCCAGAGCCCGTTAACGGCAACGGGGAAGTTACTCTCGTTTATGTTTCCGTTTCTGAATATATCATAATGTGGGTTTATTGTGGGTAACCATCTTCATTGTAGAAAACCGTGTCATAGAAGACTGTGATCCAGCTCTCTCCCCCCCCCCCCTCTCTCTCTCCAAGAGCAGACTTGGAAAAACAACACTAATATAACTCTCGGCAGCTATATTCTCATTCTCATTTTTTTATTTGTTCATTTCAATAGCGGCATTTTAAAAATATTTTAATAGTGTTTTTGTTAGGTTACCGTCCTTTAACCCGATGGGTCATATCGGACTATGTATGAAAATGGGTGAAATTATGCTCAGACGAGCCCGGGATCCTTAGAGCTTAGAGTTACTCGACATTCTTCTCCTCAGAATGAGCGAAAACTCTGAAAAAAACCTTATCCGGATAACACACCCTAACGAAGATTCGGACTGAGGATCCCTTGAATGTGAGGTGGACCACTAACACTACACTAAAATACTTTACTGTATCGAATTTCATATTTGGCTAACTTGTTTTTACACGAAAAATACTCGTATTATTGGACGGTTTTGCATCATTCTCTTTGGCCTATTTACCGATATGCAAATTTCTGTGTTTTCTGAACTAAGTTCCCATTTTCAATCTGTGAAATACTTTCATAAATCCACAAATTCTAATAATCAAATGAATTTGGGATTGTTACCTCCATTTCCTATTCTCTGGTTCTGGTTCTCTGCACCCGTATCCGGCCAATTATGCACAGGATTGACCCATTTTCTGTTTGGAACATGACAATATGTGTAGTACCTTGCTGTAAATGTCAGATTGAACATTTTCTCATTTAAGCTATGGCAATTGTAAGCCACGGTATGTAAATAATAGAATCTAATTTTTGGCTATGTTTTTATTAATTCGAGAATGAGATTTGAACTATTGAAGGACCAGGAAACCATGGCTTTAACACTTTAGCACGAATCATTTTTAAACAGTATTATATTCAACATCATCACTGACTCGGTTATTACGTTTGCCTTTTGGAGAACTACCAGAAAGGGATTTCTTGCTCCCGAAACTCTTAGTTCATATAAAACTATTGGAGACATTAATCGTAAGATCTCTTCACGACGATGAATGTATATAACGAGGTGGTTACGGCATTTTGGTAACGAAAATTTGCATACTTAAACATATTCTGAATCCAAAACGTCTTCCATATCCCACGCACCAACTTCCGTAAACTGCGTTTTCCATGTTTATATCAACGTGAACCTCTCCTTTGAAAGTTGCTTTTCAGATTCATAGGAGCGTTTATGCTTCCTAAACATTTGGAAGCGTACAGTTTCGGTTTAGTTCCATCATCAAAACTGGCATTGTTGTTTATTTATTTATTAAATTTTTACTTCTAAACTCCAAGATACCTGAGGGGAAGAAATAGACGAAGTTTAAGGAAAGAAAGAGGAAATAAATAAACAAAGTTTCCTTCGACACTTCTATATACTTCTCGTTTCTATATGCTAATATACTACTTGAGGTCTCTTAAAAATGAAAAATAATTCCGCTTATACAAAAAGTCGAGGTATGTGCATTATCCCTCTATGAATAAAATTAATTAAAAACGAAAAATCGGCGATAAACACCAGATTTCATACCTAAATTGAAACCCGATAAAAGTATTTAAAAAAAATCTTAATACCCAAATAACTCTTTACTTGCTGAAGGTTTCGTTTCTTTTTACTTTCTCAAAACGACTGACAATTTAGAATAAATACCTTTTGGATGAACATTTTAAAATTACCATCAAAATGTACACCTTGAATTTATCCAAATAAGCAAAGAAATTATTTTTGGTCCTGCTGAATTTTATAGACGCGGAACTCATTAAAACATTAAAGCTTTGTTACATAATGTTTTCGTAAGCTTACGCGCTTCCGAAATATACGTTTTTATACGTTTTCTCCACTGGAAGTTTAAATTGATGCGTCATTTAATACAGGTTTGAATATGCGCGACTTTTTCCTATGCATTTATTTGTTAGAAGCATTAAGTTCTGAAATAAACGGTAATATTTTTGCATCGTACGAAGAGCAAGTCTGTGCTGCCTACATGAAACTATTTCTGGATAAAACATTTATTCTAAATAATGCAGTATTGATAGAATAATTGTTTGAATTATCAGAGAGCTATTTATCAGGTAAATAAATATAGAATTTTATTTCACATAAAATACACAATTTTGGAATAAAGATATGCAAAGCAATATTTTTAATGGTTTAGATATTTTGTGCATTTTGAGGGTAAAAACCTGTGAACATTTCAAATTCAATGTTTCTTAAGCAACTACGTTCATTTTTTACCACTCCTCAATTGTTATGTGTAACTAATTCCGAAATTTTGAGATAAATGCATCAAGTAGTTTTTGAGAAAAATAGTTTTGCTTCTTTTAACATCTCTACCAAAATAAGTTCCTTCTGCTTTAGTTTTCTAAATTTTGGATGAGTTTCAAATTAATTAATTAAATATTACTACAGGTAAGGGTATTACTCGTTCATATTGTTTATCTATTTTTGTGGATTAATTAATTTTGTTAATACAAATACATAATTAATTGTACCTCTTAGTAAATTACTTAATAATATTTATTTATTATGATATTAAAGTGCTCTGGTAGAAAAATCAAACTGATTGGTTGAAAGGTGAACCGTAAGGAGTATTTTGATCATTTACATCCGTTGGAAAATGCATTTAGAGAAATACGCCTGTTAATATTCGAAGCGTCATTTGTTGCCATCAAAACTTGCATTTGAAAGGCCATCTTGTTTTTAAATTTCTAAATTGCACAAGCTTTTAAATTGCAAGTGGCTGAAAATAATTTCGGCAAATTAATCTACAAGAGTTACGTATATACATGAGTTAAAACCCCCCTTAAAACAATCAACTGATTTTCCATTGCTGCTTTGTATCCGCTTTTATTGTTGGAGGTAAACGATGTAAATACTCGGTTTGTCAAAAGAAAGAAAAAAAAAGAAAGAAAAAAAACTGCAACCTTTTATCATTTTCTGTAAACTTAGATTAGACAATGTGTTGTTAACATCACACTGGCGTTTCTTCTATTATGCAAAATGAAATAAAATAGTTTGTCTTCTAATAAATAATTTAACTTTTTGATAAGTATGTATACTTTCAATTTTAATGCATAAAATAAATAAATATAACTTTTTAACACTTAAAATCCGTTCTCTATTAAGTACACGTACTTACTCCTCTCCACTAACACGAAATGAACGGAAAATTATTCTCAATTTTGATATGCTAAATATAACTTATGTCTTACATTTTCCAACATTATTTAATTTATGTTTTAGAATATTTGTTAAAATCCATAGAAGTTCCATAGAAAATGCTTTAATATAACTCCTCAAATTACCGTGAAGATAGGTTTCCAACTGAAGGAGAAAAAATAAGGAATTAGCATTGTTTTTAATGAATATCATCATTAACGTCCCAATAAAATTATTTATCCGTCAGTTACGGATATTAAATGCACCAAACCTAAAAAGGTTAAAAATTCGGTGCAATTGAAGAATAAAAAATAAATATGATTAAATATAAAACACATACTTATAAATTGTAATGTTGTTTTTCTTTCTGCATATTAATAATGATAAACTTAGAATTGTTTGCTAGAATGTTTAAAAGTACAGGAGCAATTTCTCGTTGCACACACAAAAAAAAAAAAATGGAAACCATCCTTGACAACTTTTTTTTCTCCATTTTCCTCCTTTTTACCCATTTTACCAACATTTCGTATGTTTTTCTATGTTATTACCGTTTGCTTTTTGCTTCTAATGCACACGCACATTTAAGTATAAACACACAAACTCCTATGCCCAAGACAGAACTCGAACCCATGATCCCCTGCGCCACGAAACACCCAAACGAGGCACTTTAACGTGCGCGGCCATGGGGCCGACAAGTTTGGGGCACTACACTGGAATGTAATGCATTTATGTAAAGATAGTAGATAGTAGGTCTCTTGTTCAGCAGGACTGATTGTAAGGTACGGAGCAGGGGATCATTTCATATCGGGGAAAGTGTAGCTTACGTCCTTAAGTGTTTCCAACTATTGCTAACCATTTACAACTTGGCCGCGATCATAATAATTTACTCTTTCATTTTAGGTATAACGTCAATATTGGATATTTCTTTTAACTTCACAGAGAGTGTGTCTCTTACGACGCTTACTCAGAAAAAGGCTGGTTCATAATAATGAGAAAATAGTAACCGAAACGCAAACGAAAACGGGAAGCGATGGAGCTTACGAGATTTTGGTTCACAGCAAGCTGGCAATGCATATATAGATATCGATAACCGGAATTCGTATCGATAACCAAATCGATCTCAGGGTGGAAACTGGATTTAGCATTGGGATTACATTCGTTTTTAACTGACCAATAATATTTGTGCACGTGTCTCCAATTCAACCATCGGATTAGCCATGTCAAAATTCAAAAGAACTTGGATTAGAGTAAGCTCTAGGGTTGTTTCATCTCACGGCCATATAGAATAATATTGACAGCGAAGAGTCTAATATGCACAATATTGGTCTAATATGCCGTGCCCCGGAACGAGAGCTATAAAGTTAAAAGACTATTTATTCTCTTCTATTCCGGAGCCCGGAAAAAATTCCGGTCAAATGTGAACGCTCCCTTTATTATATGTGTATGAGTGTGTTTATATATAAATGAGAAGGTAACTAGCACGAGAACAACAAATATGAAATAAGTTATACATACACATATTTGATATTTGCCGTTCTTGTGTTGTTTACCGTTCTCGGTTGCTGTGAATCAGCCTTAAAACAACGTAAAAGCTAAAACTAACAAAAACACTGGTGACACTGATTTGTAAAAACAAATGTTGTGGAGCACCTCTGGCCTTCTTAAAAATAAATTAAAACTAGTAAAGCGAAGCGTTGTCGGTTTGAGGTGCAAAATCATTATAGACAAATAGGAAATATGTATATTAAGTCTTTCTTTTGCATATTGGTTGGTTTCATTTAGATATTTTGTTTGAGGAAGATAGCTAAAACACAGTTTTAAGGGGACTGGGTACTCTCTATCTTAGCAATCTTGAATTTGTAATTTTCTGGTTTGCTTATCTCCTGAACTACTGAAGACAATTTAATCAAACTTTTACTGCTGTTTGAAACTACTTTTATTTAGCTATGTAAGCAATTTGAAAGAATTTGATTGGTATACTTTTTACTTTCTCTACATGTACTATGTACATAGTGTATACTTTGTATAGTACCCAAAAATTCCATACGATATTTCACCGGACATGTTTTGAGACACCCTGAATACCAAAAAGCATTTTTTAGTAAAATGTTCATGTGTGTGTTTGTGTGTATGCGTGATATTTAAATTCAGTATCTACAAAGGATGCGACGTGAAGATTTTCAAGAAAATCCCCCACCCCCAACTACCCGTTACATTAAAAAAATTTCGAAAATGTTCAGTTTTTCAAAAATGGTTTTAACGATTTTGATTGAAATCTCTTATATTTAAAATATTTAAAATGTATGTCTTTAAATTCCTGGGAATATTCTTCAAAGATCGCTTTATTCTCAATGCATTTTTCTGAATTTTGCATAACTGGTAAACCGTAAGAGATAGACAACAACATAGTAAAAACATGTAAATCACGTTAAAACACACAACTTATGACATACACTTTTTTCATGGCGTTACTGTTTTCGAGATATTCTTGTTATTTGGTTCAGTTTTAACACACTTACTGTTTTTCTCATACCTGAACTTGTCGACTCCTGGCCACGCAAAGAAACGGATTCCAAACTCATAGCAACCACATTTTAAAACATCGACTCTCAGTTTAGCCTGGTGTATTCCCTTATTTCCCGTCTACTTATGAATTTAGTAATAAGACCGTTTCTGCTAACGTTTATCTCGATTAGCATGAACTAGGTAGAACAATAAGCTTATTAACAATAATTTGTTACAGAGATGTAGAGAAAGCCATGTGAATGGAACACGTCAGTTTTTTTATTGATTTTCACATACATTAATTTTCATAACGTATTTTATTATTTTGAGATTAAAATATGAACCACTCATACCTGCCTTAGCTTTAATAACTATATAAATATTAAGTGGTAAAGTTTGAATTTGATATTTTTAGTAGTTCAGAAGATGAGCATACCAGAAAATCACAAATTTAACACTAGTAAGATAAGGAATAACCAGTTCCCTTAAGATGAGATGAAGCCTAATAAAAGCCCATAAGAATAGAATGATAGGATAATAGCGCTTCTATGTTTAATGGACTAAATATTACTCCTAGAGCTTTGAAGCAACCAGAAAAAAAAAAAAAAAAAAAAAAAAAAAAAAAAAAAAAAAAAAAACAACTTTCAGACAGGGGACTTCAACCGATTGCTAAGACGTTTTATAAGATCAACGTTGACGATGTACCTATTCCGACACGCTGTTCCAAGTCAAAATTAGAGGACAGAAATGTTAATGTTCATATTAAAATGTGTGTTTATATGCGTGTTTTGCACCATTATTACACATTTTAGAAACTAATTCCAGTCTCGCCTTTTTCCCTTTTGACTTATTTAAAAGTTAATAACTTATTAGGATTTTATTTCGTGTGCGTAGAATCCAGAGACATTCTTATAGAAGGCGATTCAATTAATAACTAACGTTTTGATGTTTTGTTAACAAACGAATACGGCAACGGCGCTGTGAGTTAGAACGGATTGGAGGTGTTAATACGGCAGTTAATTAAACGCCTAAAACTGCGTACTATTATATACGTATATGTTTGTTTGCGTTAAATGTTAGCTCATGTGAAATATAAAGAACATTTTCCCTCAGATGGGGAATATTTATTATTATTTTTTTTAACTGCTAACTGCTTAATTGTGAACAAAGATACAGCACATATGTACATTCACAAAGTAAGCCTGGGAGATGACAAATATTTTCGTTGTGAAGAACAAGTAATGATTAACGTTTCATAAAAAGCGTGGAAACAATTCACAGCAACGCGAGGTTGTTTAAAGTAACGCAAAAAACTGTAGTTAGAGAGCTGAATGGATACCTTCTATATACATGGTGCAGACCATTTCTGTACATAGTGAGGCATTGCCAGCGTTTACAAAAAGGAAAGCTTTAATGTTAGCCTAAAACACAGAGTTTAGTGAGTGTAATAGTTAACGAATTTAATAAATGTTAAAAAATACTGTCCAAGAATAAGCCGGCTTCCTGATAGCTGATGGGATACAGTTACACTATTGCTGATAGTGGCTCGATTTAACGAAACAAAAGATTTGCTTACTAAAGTGCGTGTGTTCTAAGGATAAGGATAGTTCAGGAGCAATATTTTCTTTTCTAGTCCTAAACGCCCACTCTTACAGATCACAACCGGTGGCAATGATGTTGATTACTAGTATTCAACCCGGTCAATTGTGGAATTGTGAAAGAGGCCACAACCAGATATTTGCGGTTAGGCAAGGATGAAACCGCGGTGGTGTTGCAATTTCCCTTCCTTAGGATGGTGGTCATGAAAGGGCACATACTCCCAGCGGGTGAGAAAGTCCACATACCGCTAGAGGCAGGTTACGTTACCTCTGTGGGATGGATACTCTGATGTTCACATGAAACGAAACTGGAAAGGGAATTTGAAATAAACGTTTTAATACTAAGTTTAAGGATTGATATTCAGTGTTTATTCATATAAGTACTGGGCTAATATTAAGTATTTGTCTGACATTGGTCG
Organism: Hymenopus coronatus; assembly: GCA_030762935.1. NCBI lineage: Eukaryota > Metazoa > Arthropoda > Insecta > Mantodea > Hymenopodidae > Hymenopus > Hymenopus coronatus. The sequence continues at coordinate 48,673,656 of CM060895.1, forward strand.
TTGCCATTTACCAGATAACACATAAAACTATAACAAATACAAAATCTACAATTTAGCTACAAAGTCTCGCCCTTCAACTGCTCATGTTATTTCTTACATTCCATAACATTTTCCCAATATTTAGCTACGTCTGATCTTTAAAATGTCAACTGTTTCTGTCTATTTAACAGTTTACCACAAATCAGTTGTTTTCTTCAATAGTCTGTTCTTGAATATTCTAATAATAATTGGATCTCATCTTCTGCGCCATTATATATATATATATATATATATATATATATATATATATATATATATATATATGGGACACCTTTCCTTTAAAATATTCTTTCTTTTATTTATCAATTTCCGTATTTCCAAACAAAACCAAGCAATCCCTTCCCTTTCATTCTTTTCACAAACCGTAAGATATAACTCTCTCCCTAGATTTCAATTCAGTGTAAAACTAGTTGATTTTTGTCACTTATTTGTGTAAATAATATTTGCCCATCCATATCTTCGAGGCGGTTTCTTATTATTTTCCAAACTTCCTTCATTGATTTTATCCCGGGGCTCATATATTCACTAACCCATTTATCATTAACAGTTCTTTGAATTTGCAAACGAAGTTTTAATATATTTCTGAGTTTTTTAAAAATTAAAACGTAGCTTAAAAACTCACTCTTTAGTAACTGTTGTATTCTAAAGACATATTTTAATATTCTTTAATATAAGTCCCCTTACGCTCACTTTCCCTAGCTCCAGAATACTTACTCTACATTAGTAGTGTTATGGGAGACCCCTAAAATAGATTTATAAAACATATCGACTATTCGATCTCACTCATCCAACAATTGCAAGCTTCCCATAATTCAGTTCCATAACCCCATTTTGATTCCATCACAGCATCATAAATTTTTTCTTAGTGGGTACTGAGTATGCCAAGCTAGCATACCTTTGGTTTCTTCTATTTGACTCTCTTTCTTCCTCTTTAGACCATAAGTTTACTCCTAAATAAACAAATTCTGTTACTACCTGTATTTCTTTCTTATTTATAAACCATTTTTAATTTTTACATACTTCCTTTCTTAAATACTGCAATTTTGTCTTGCTACAACTCATTTTAAGACCCCATTCATTGCAGTTACTTTCTACCTCAATTGCTGCCTATTTTGTAGTTAATGATTGACCAAATAGTTGGATAAAAACTACGAAGCCCGAGATTTGTAGTACTTATGACATGTAAGTCGCCATTTGGGTATGCTACTCCAAAATAATTTGGGATCTTCTTGCTTAGTTTACCGGGAAGAACACGAGTCAGATAGAGAATTTAATGCTGTATCGGCATGCTGCCATGGTAGCTCAGTGGTTAGGGAAAATGGATGGAGACCAAGAGACCCATGGTTAAAATCTACTTTCCCAATTCCTGCCCCATAGTACATTGGCTATAGTGTGGTAGATATAATTAGTTAACATTGGATTTAGTTTGCAACCTTATTTCAATCCTCGTTCATTCATTACTGCTAAATTTTACAAGAAAATTATTATTATAATATAACTCTTGAAAAATTGTTGCCTCAATGAATCCTTTCCCCCCTTAATTTATACCACTAGTTTTAGGGTACCTCACAGGCATTTCCAGTTACGAGGCAAAAACCTCCTCAGGCTCCTGCCTGAATTTGAATCCATAGCTTAACGAACTCGGCTACCGATGTCAGTAGGCGCAATGGTGGACAGGTAATGTACAAGGGTAGGCTTTAGAGACGAGTTTATCACTAAAGGCACGACATGACACGCACAAGGCGTCGGGGACTGGCAGGTCTTTGGGACCAACTGGTAGCTAATTAATGAAACAGAAGAGGGGGGGGTATAACGGCACAGTCTCGCAAAACCCGTCTGTGAGTCTTGAAGGGAATGGGAGGTGGGTCACCACACGCCACCCCAATTGCTACACATTGCCCATAATGTCCTGTGTGAATAAAGACAAAGAACGCAGCGTCCGTGTGGTAGACCCTGACATCGTTTGTTGCGCCAAGGAGATAACGTTACATTTCTTTATGCATCTCTTTAGAAACCAGCTAGTGAATGAGTGCAATGATATTTGATGGTAGAAACAATATGGGCTGCCTTCTTTTAAATGGCTTGGCAGCAGCTGAACATTTGAGATGAAATTAAAAGTTAATGAAACAAGACTTGCCTGATCCTGACGACGCCTGAGGATTTCGGCCCGCGCTTCCTGAATGGCTTCCCAAAGCTTAGCCTCACTGAGAATCTGGCGACTGAGTTCTTCCACAGCAGGTTCAGAGTTCAGTTCCACAAGAGTGCCCATGGATTCGTCTGATCGCTTCTTGCCGCAACCTGGAACATGTAACGGAGTAGCCACATTTTTCGTATTCTTGATTTAATCATCATTCGGACTATCAGCACGATAGAGTGATTAGTACAAGGAATGGATAATATAGTTATTAAGTTGTCAACTGCACAGAGAGAGGGGGGGGGGGAGGGAGAAAGGGAGAGAGATCGTTTCAGATCCAAAGTAATATTAGATTACAAATTCCCGTTCCAAAATTACAGCCAACTATGTCCTGATTGCTTAAGCATCAATCGTACTATCCAAATACTCTTGGTTTGGTATTGCGCTATTTGCTGTCTCCAATTTTTCCGCATTTAGTTTCTTTTTATTTATTTATTAGCTCAACATCCTTTAACCCGGAAAACCTTATCCGGGTAACTCGCCTTAAGCGAGATTCGAACTCGCGACCTGTTGAATGTGAGGCAGACACGCTACTACCACACTACCCAGACGGGCTTCTGAATCTTATTGCGATATCGAAAGACGTTGCCCATATTTCTTCTTCCCTTCCAATGTCCGCGCGAATTCTAAAGTATTGTTAACAGCAACATATCTACTGTAATTATAGGTATGATTACTGCTCATTTAACTTGTGCTAAATGAATTCACAACCATCATCACCATCATCATCGTAAAATCCTTAGCATGGCTTCGTTCGGAAGGAAAGTAAAGCCGGTGTTTCCCTTAGCAAGCCTTATAAAATTAAGCCGTCTTCATCCCAGTATAGAATGGGAAACTGAGAACCGTTAAAGAGGAGTCATAAATAAAATTCAATTTAATTTCTACCAATATCATCATCGTTATCATCACCATCCATGATGCTAAAGGTCCTCATGGCCCCGCTCGCTTTAGTGCTTCGCGATGGAGGGGATCACGGGTTCGAGTCGCGCCTCTTTTTTTTTTTTTTTATTTAAAATACGGTACCGGAGTCTGATCGGGACTCCTGCACTGTATATCCTACTTTTATTTAAACTTGTTTTTCTGTTTTATTACTGTATTGCTGTTTTCTTACTTTTTACAACACACACATAAACACAAACATATAACACCCATGCCCAAGGCGGTACTCGAACCCACGATCCCCAGCGCTACGAAGCACCAAAGCGGGACGCCTTAGCGAGCGCGGCCATGGGGACCGGCACGCCTTCGGCGTTTGTGGTGGTTTTACTGTTTGTGTTCTTTCTAAGCCATTTTCTCTCCCGTGATGGCCAATTAGGTCACTCCTAAAGGCCAATGTGGGCACATAAAAGGTTTTACATCTATTGTTACCTAATATATTAACTACGACCAGAGCGTTACAAAAATGCGGGAATAATTGTATAAACGCAAGCTTTTTTGGGTCTGTATTGGTTTATGATTATTTTTTGGAAAGTTTCCTCTATCGTAACCACTTCCAAATAACCGTTACGTTATTTTTCCTTCCTCAACTTTGGAGAAATTATTATTTTAAGTCTTGCAGCCCCTATATCTATAAAAACGGATATTAAATACAACTCAGACAGAATTTTTTTTATTTTATTTTAACGTCCTTTAACTTGGTTGTTCATATCGGACGATGAATGAAATTGGTGAAGTGATGCTCAAATGATTCGGGGTCCATGCAGCTTAAAGACATTGGACATTCGTCTTCTCAGGATAACGGAAAACCCCGAAAAAAACTTATTTGGGTAACTCACCCTAAGCGAGATACGAACTCACGATCTTTTGAATGTGAGGCAGACACGCTACCACCACACTACCCAGGCGAGTAGCAGGAAAATTAAATACAGCTAAATAGAAGACGTAATGCATTTGTACTGCACATATTTCAAGAGTTTGGTTATATGTATTGTTATCTAGCTCGCTTAAGAATAACAAAGTAAAAAAAAATTAATGCTTTTTAAGAGCACACATACGTGAAAATTGAGCGAAATCCTTGAAAAGGTCATTTTTTGTTTACAGGTCTATTATTAAGAATAAATCATCTAGTTTCATAATCTGTATTTCGTGTCTATTGCTGATTATTACAAATAATTTTGAGTTTTTAAATGTACTTACGCAAAGGTTAGATAACCCTCTAGAATTTAAAAGCTATTGTTCACGCTTCCAATTTTTTTCTAAATTTTTACGTGTTCCAAATGTTTCACGCGGTGCAATTTTTGCTCAGTCTTCTTCAAATTGTGCACAGATAAACCAAAATTAGAAATATTAAAATGTTATTTTCTTTATCATCATCATTGAAGCAATATTAAATAGAATATATAAATAGCACTAAAATAAGTGAAAAATATTGATATGCATAAGTTATAGTTTGTTTTCCTCAAAAGTAAGACACCAGTAAAATAAACTCTTGTTTCCACTATTTGTTCTTAAATGCTTCTTACACTCCAAATAGAGATTTATAACAGTAAAATTTTATTTATTTTTCATCGTATATATCATTTATCAGTTGACCTTAAAATATTAATTAAATAATAATTTGAAAACTACTAGAGATATCGCAACGAAGAAATGTATTCATGTTTATGCTTCGGTGTGTGATATGCAGTTATAAATTTTTAAAACTATGGGTACTCTTAATTTAAATTCAACATCTGCGTTTTCATCATAGTGCTACCTAATTCCCCTTACAGTCCGTGATATCAATCCTCCTTTATTTTAGTCCCTTGCCTCCGATTTGATAACACCGCAGAATATGAACCATTATCGGATTTTCAACATTGAAATTCTGTCCAATGATGCTGAGTGCTATATCTAATTGAGCTACCGTAAAAAACATGAGCGTGTAACAAGTACTATTAGTTTCTGAAAACGTTAAACAAAGGTTAAATTGCATTAAAAGAAATGGACGATTATTTGAAGAAGGTCTGAACGTTCCATCTAATTCCCATATAGGCAGGTGTATTGGATACAGTTTCTGTTTTATACTTTTTTTACAGCACTTATTGTTAATTTAGGAATAATTTGCATGAAGTCATATCACTCTTTGTAGATTCTTTGATAAGCATAAGTCTGTGAAGGCCTTAGTTGCGCAGTAGACTAATTGTATCATTTGCTTCGTTTCTGATAGGCCATAGTTACGCAGTTGATTCCTGTGCAACCTATTTATTTGCTATTTATTTTTACTTTCTCTATACGAACTATGTACGTAGTGTATAGAGAAGGTATAGCACTCCACCAAAAAATTCGATACCGAGATTTCACTGGGAATATATGTTTTAGGGTCCCCTGTATCCAAAAAAAGTATTTTCAGAAAAAGGTCCGCGTGTGTGTGTGTCCGTGTGTCAGTGTGTCCGTGTGTCTGTGAACTCGATAACTCAAAAACGAAAAGTCAATACCAACCTTGGTATTTAAGTTTAGTATCTTCCAGGGATGCGACACGAAGATTTTGAAAAAAATCCCCCCGCCCCAAACTACCCTTTACATGGAATTTTTTTCGAAAATTTTGATTTTCTAAAAAATGACTCTAACGATTTTGATTAAAATACCGTATATTAAAGATATTTACCTGAAAAATAAAAATTATATTTTGAATTTTCTGGGAATAGCCTCTGAAGACTACTTTATTGTGGGTCAATTTTACGGAATTTTGAATAACTGCTAAACCGTAAGAGATGGACAAAAACTTACCACAAAACAAATGTAGAGCACTTTAAAACACACAATTTATGTTATATACATTTTTTTCGTGGAGTTGATTGTTTTTGGTTTCAGCTATAAAAAACATACTTTTCTCATACAGGACTTTGTGATCTCGTGTCCATACAAACAAAGGAACATCAGTCACATAGCAACCAGCTTTTGGCTTTCACTTTAACCTATGGTACTCCCTTATTTCGCTTCTACATACAAGGCAGCTAGTAATAAGACTATTTATGCTAATTTATACTAAGGTTCTTAACAATCATTTATTGCAGAGTTGTAGAGAAAGTCATGTGAATGGAACACATCAGATTTTTTATTTAGAAGTAATGGAAAAAAGGAGGAGTTTCACAGCTGCATTTCATTTGTTTCTAGATATCATCCCATTTTTGCATTTCTAATGGGATTCATATTTTATAATTTACCTTTGTGAAAGATTTGTACAATAACGTTAACGAAGCAGAAATATTGAACAGGTATTGTCTGCTTCAGAAACCAAATATCGTTATGTCAGTGCAACCTTGTGAAGGTATTAATGCCTAATTCCACTGATAGACATGCATATCTATAGCAGTTTACCGTATTGATTTTATGGTATTTTTGTCACAGAAGTTGTAATTAAATATTTTCTTACTAATTTTGCAAAATTTATAACATATTATTATATTCTCTACCACGTAAATAGTAGGCAGAGAAGGAATTTGTATTAGTTTTCAATGAAAATACACGTTTGGGTGTTCTCTGGGTCCAGAAACATTTTAGGAAAATATCCATTATTGTGTATGTATGTGTGTGTGCATATGTAAACAGCATAACTAAAATGAAAAGTCGGATAAATATCAAACTTAGTGTTTAAGTGCAGCATCTTCCAAGGACACAAAGATTTTCAAGAAAATCCCCCACCCCAAACTGCTCTTTACAATGAATATTCTTCAAATATTTTGTTTTTCTCAAAATGTCTTAATTTTCATTACAATACCTACCATATGTTTAAGATATTTTCATAACAAATGTTATATAATGATGTATATCTTGAATTTTCTGGGAGTAGCTTATAATGCCATCTTCATTATGGATGGCTTATGCAATACAGATAAACCGTAAAAGATGGGCAAAATCTTACTACACGATAAGGTATGTAGATCTTGTTAAAGCCACAGTTTATTTTATATACTTTTTTTTGTGGAGTTAACCATTTTGGAGATATTCCTTATTATTGGTTTAGATTTTCCAACTCATACTTCTTAGTTTTTTGTTTTCTCCTCTCTTGGACATTCAAAGAGAACGGAGTTTCAATGCTTCGCCAAGCGACCAGCTCTCAAAAGATTTCACTATCACTTTAACTTGGTGTATTCCCTTATTTCTTTTATAGCTAATAGCAAATAAGTAAATATCACTGATTATGCTAATGTTTATCTCGATTAGCATGAAGGAAATAGAAGAATAGGATATTGTAAGCACATTTTGTTTCAGAATACGTAGAGAAAGTTATGCGAATTGAACACATTAGATTTTTTTATATAACCTGAATGAACAAAATTTAGTTTTAAAGTTTCATGACTCCTCAACAATTTATTGGCCAATTTAAAACTACCCATGAAAATACCTTAATTCTTTCGTTCTCATTATTGTAACTTTTGGTTTTTATTTATTTTTACGAAGTTAGTTTACGTAACTATTTACCTATAGGTACCGTAGAGTGTTTTATTTGCTTAACTCTTCTTTCTGTTTTATAAACATAAAGTATTGGCCAAAAGTAAGTGTATTTAACAAGTTCAATGTTGGCAGCTTCAAGATGCCTTTCCTGGTCCTGACTGCATTGGTTATTATCCACGCACTATTAAAGATGTTTTAGATCAGAATTACAGTAGCCGCTGAATGGGACACGGAAGTCCAGAACACTGGATTCCACCTGAATTTCCTGACCTTACATCCCCAACTTCTTTTCATGTATTGACCTCAAAGACAGATTTTTTTGTCGACATACCCACAACTCCATAAAACATAGAGCAGCGTACGGGAAATGGTTTTGTAACAAGTAAAAACTTTAACGACATATAACTTTTAATTTGAGGCAGAAGAACGTTTTTAATAATATACATATTACAAAATTATGCTAATTTTTGTTTTGGAAGCAGGTGCTTATGATCGTTACACCAGACTGTATGATATAATATTAAATTTTCATTTTTCATCATCGATAAAATAATCTGTTAACTTTGGCTGCACCTATACTATTCTATTAAAGTGATATTAATTAAGAAACAATAAAATAATGCACCGGTAATGACATTTTTAAGTAAAAATATACGACGTACCTAAAATTGAAGGCATTAGAGAAAACTTCGGGTTTTTAATATGAAGTACAAACTGAAAGCTAATAATTGACAATGGAAGAAATATGTAGAAAAATGCAAGCGGAAACAAATACAGAAGCACAGCTTTACAGGAAAATCTGTAAGCAACCTCAAGACATGGCGGTGCAACTTTTAAATATAGACCAGGCAATTTATTAGCTAAGCCTTGAAGTGTAGAAGAAAAACAATAACAAAGAAATGAGAGTTAATTTAATTTTTGTTTTTTCACACAAACCGTATGTAGGCAGGAGTTGGATAGGATATGGCATTGAATTTTTCAGCCTGACTCTGCCTATCTAAAAAGCTGAGAAATTGTTTCTATAAACGTTGTTTATTTTTATAAGGAAGAATAATTCTAATTGAAATAAATGTATCACTTATTTTCCTGTATTCTTCGCAGTTTATTTCCACACTTATTCTAGAAATTTTTGTTAGGAAAGTTTATCCTTCAAATTGTTTTTTAATAATCATGGTATATATTATCAGAAGAAGATTTAATTAGGTAATAACATGGCAATGCTCTTTTTATAAAATAAGACAAAATGTTTAAAAAGAGCAATTGAAAGTTATCTACTAGATGGTATATTCCAATGAGAAATAAAATGATAACAATTTTATACTGAAGGTGTATTGCTTAAAGCAAGAAAAAATTTGACCAAGCATTGCATTCCACTCAACAATTCTGTACCGGAAACAATCTAAACCATCATTCAATCTAAAAAGTAAAGATACGTACTTTTAGTCAAATCCACTTTTGATAAGGCGATGATGTTTATGCATACTTAAGAGACTCAATTTCGAGGTTATTAGAGCCTAATAAAGTCAGAGATAAAGGTCAATATAAACATAAATCATAGCAATAATAAGAAATAAAATATTTTGGTTATGTAAACTAATCTTGGCAAAAGCCAGAAATAAAGGTGAATTTACAAAACTAGGCCGAAATTTACGAAAAAGTATTTAAATATTACTAAATCTGTATTGGAAAATTTACCTTTGGTTTAAAACTTAGTAACTTTTTTTGAACGCTTGGTTATTGTCCACTAGGACCTCTGAAAAACTGATTCGCAGTTGCAGACAACGCCAAAGAAGTGCTAGAGTAGGCTGTTCCGACTCGACTCGTATGAGTCAGCATATACGCACGTACTCAGCCACAAAACTCTGAGCAAAGCTGGAGGGGCAGCGTGGTAGCCAGTTCGCCACTGGGTAAAGATCATTCTGCAATACTTGCGTTCTACCACTTCCTTTCCAACACTTGATTCAACCGTGATGATAGCTTTCCCTCAATGTTGCGCCGTATTATATTTTGCAGGTTTGTCCAATTAAAGGATGATTCACAACAACCCGAAAACGGTAACCAAAACGAAAACGAGAGCGGGAAGCTGCACAGAACACACGATTTTGGTTCACACCCTTCGGTAACGAGAACGGAATGTATTTCTTTGTATCCTTCTTCTTTTCTTGGTCAGTTTTGCGTATTGAGACTTCATTTAGCCGATCAGTGATACCTTTTCCTGTGTCTCAAATTCAGCCAACAGAATGCGAGTTAGGCAGCATTCAAAAGAATTGCAACCAGAGTGAGCTCTAGCGGTAGTTTTAAGATACGGCCGCCTAGAATATCCTCTAGTAAAGAGTCTAATAGGCACATTATGATCTAGTATGCTGTGTCCGAAATGTCGTTTGCGTTCTGGCTACCATTATCGGTTGTTGTGAATCATCCTAAGTCGTTTGGCGCGCACCCGGCTGGACCAGCCTGTGTTGGAGGATTAAACTTTAAAACACATGATGGACCAAAGGATCTTCGCTACCCAGCGGACATATACGAGCAGTGTCTTCCTTAAAAAGTGCTAAAATAATCTCCTCACGTTGAGATTCCCAGTTTATCGGAATGTTCTTTTCTATTCCAAGCGTGTTTCCTCTTCGTGCCATCTTGAGGGCATCGCTATCCGCACGACAAGCCAAACAATCCGTACTTCAGTCTTCCGATATACTGTAACACTGGGTTGTGTGATTGCCGTCTTTGCTGCTTAATCCCCTTTGGTTTTATTATCGTTGTAAATAACTCAAAAATCGAGGAACCTGGCACCTTCCAAACCAACACGAAAACCCCCAAACCCTTTAATGAAAAATCTTGAAATCACTTGATTTTCTCAAAAAACAGAATTAGTGTTTTTAGAATACCACATGTTTAAGATTGGTCTCAAGGTCGAAAATATTTGTGTACTATATATGTGCCACTATATACCTATATACAAAATGGAGGAGTTGATGGCATATTCAAATCAGTGGGATGGCAGGATACTCCTTTTTTATCGTCTTTACTCTCTCTACTTCGTATATAGTACATAGGTAGGGCAGGTATTGTATTTTAACAAAAAATTCGATACCATGATTTCACTGAAAATACACGTTTTAGGGTCTCTCTCTCTTTTCAGCATTCTTAGAAAAAGGTCCGTGTGTATAGGTCCATGTGTCTGTGTACAGCATATCGCAAAAACTAAAATGCGGTGAAATAGCGAACTTGACATTTAAGTTCAGATTTTACAAGGATTTTCAAGAAAATTCACCATCACAAACTACACTTTACATAAAACTTTTTCAAAAATGGCCCTACTGATTTGGTTAAAATGCTGCACATTAAATTTATTTACACCACAAATAAATCTTGAAATTTTTGGGAATAGCCTCCGAAGTCCTCTGATTGGCTTTTGCACAACTAGTAAATCGTAAGAGAAATACAAAAACTTACTACACAAAAATTTAGACTTCGTTAAAACAGGTTTATATCATACACATTCTTGTAGAGTTAACGATTTGTTTATTGTTTCAATTTTAAAATACTTATATTTTTCTCAAGCAGGAAGTCGTCATCCAATTTTATTTTGTTTTAGCGACAGCTTTTAAAAGATTTGACTATCGCTAAAGTTTATGGCCACTTTAAAACAATCTGTTTCAAAACACTAATTTACGACACCAGCCATTTTGAGACATTTTTTGTTATTATTATGAAATTTTCAATGCCAAGCGTCTCGGCTGGGGCATGTTTAGTAGCTGAGAAATAAAACTCCGCATGAGCGGCCAACTCACCTGTGAAAGCATTGCAGAAAGGTCTTTTCCTCTTTGGGTCCAGCAAACGTTCCATATCAGCAGGGTCAACTTCCTGGGAAAGAAAAGAGAAAATTGATAAGTTACAGCAAGAAAGGTATACTGTATTAACATAATGTGATTATGCAATGTAGCAATATCGCTTGATATCTCTCATAACCAGGCAGGGAACTTGGTACCTTAGAGTTGCCTGTTCCACGCTGCGGCCATCATGGGTTTTTTAAGCGTCACACCCCAAAAGGATAGGATGTCCAGCGGGCTGCCGAAACCAACCACGGGGAAGGAGCTACATGGTGGGTCCCTGACATAATTTAAGAAATTTTTCATATCAATGCGGGGAACATTAGGAGTCCGCGCCTGGGTCTCATCGAACTTTTCAAGTCCTGAAAATAACTCCAACGCCACCCTGCCACATAGAATTGCATTTCCAAATCGCATTCACCACCACGAAGAGGCCCACCACCGCAATCACCTTGATACTTAGAACCCTGAAACAGACCTGTTGGAATGAAATGGAGATTCGCTTGGTGACCCGGAAAAATACCGAAAAAGTTACGAGTCAAATAGGTTGACCGTGGGAATCGAACCCACGACCTCCCGAATACCAACCGCAAACGAAACGCCTGAGTCACCTGGTTCGTTACGATCAGCTCTTAAAAGATTTGTCTATCGCTTTAATCTAGTGTATTCCCTTAGTCCCCTTAAACTGTAAGAAAATTTGTAAAAATAAAACTATCTCTGCCAATGCTTATCTCGATTAGCATTAGATATAAGAGTACGTTTTTGTAAAATAATTTGTTGCAGAAAAGGTAGAGAAATGCATACGAATGTAACACATAAGATTTTGTTTTTTAAAATTATGCTATTCATAAACACTTACACACAAATTTGCGGGTGTCCGGACCTTTTTCTTGAGCACCTTTTGTTGTTTTAATTTGTAGTACATGTATGTGTTTTTTCGAAGAGAAAATAGAATACCTCCTCTGAGCGAGAGTGAAAGTAAATTTGATAGGAGTTATAGTTATTTTAATTCAGGTATTAATCATTATTGTGTAACCCGATATTCTCTCGTGTAGGGGCTATCTATAACACATTTTTCAGTGCTTAAACTCAAACACGGATAGTACTTCCTTAAATTGCCAACATCTTTACCATTGGTAGGAAAGGTGCAGAATACTCGTTGCCTCACTGTGCCTTTACTCCTAAGCGCTACAATCTCACACCTCGCCGCTTCGGAAATTCCTCCTCGTGTATGAAAGAAGCATTTCACATTAAGTGCTCTGATTCTTTCGAAACTTGAACATCTGCTCTTTCTGTAGAGAAAGTGAATGTTTTACGGCGAGGTATAAAACGATGGCAATGACTTGTTTTATCACATGCAATGCTATCCAGCAATTTCAAATTACTTTACTAAAAGTTTCTATATACCGAAAAGTTTTTATGGTTAAATTTTGAAGTAACTGCTAGCATAAATAGTACCTAACCCTTTTTATAAAAAAAATAAAGGTGCGTAAACCGATGGTTTTTCACTGACGAATTACACCCATTCGTGAATTTTTTTCGTACAAAATAATCACTAAGCTAAAACTCCACAAAATAAATTGATTATGACATTAATTGTGTGTTTTGACGAGATCTACATTTTTTGTGTAGTAACTTTTTGCCTATCTCTTACGGTTTACCAGTTATAAAATTTCATTCAGAATTAAGAGGACCTCAGGCGCAATTCTCAGAAAATTCAAGATATATACTTTTTTGTCATATACCTTAATATAGATACAGTTTTTTAGTCAAAATCGTTAAAGCAATTTTTTAAAAAACAAAACATTTCAAAATTCTGTCCATGTAAAAGGTAATTTGGGGCAAGAAATTTTTTAGAAAATCTTGGTGTTGCATTCTTGAAATATGTTGAACTTAAATATCAAGTTTGTTATTTAACTAACTTTTCGTTTTTAAGTTATCATGCTCAGAGATACTCGGGGACGCACGGAGACATACACACATCTAGGAATATTTGTTTTTATTGTATTTATTATTTTTATTAATTCCAGTGAAATTGCGGCATAGAATTCTTGGGTGGAGTACAACACCTTCTCTACCTGTGTACCATGTACTAAGTAGAGAAAGTGAAAATTACGGAATAAAAAAGAGAAACAAAAGAGAACGTTTCACAAATTGTTAAAGGTCGGGGTGCTCGTGAAAACTTCTAAGCGAGCACAAACTCATGACGTTATGGACATGGTTGCAATAACCGTCCGAAAATAAAGGTAATTTTCATGTGTGAATGGCAGCGGAGTAGTACCTGGGCGAACTGGCCACATGCGTTAAACATATGCACTTAAGCCGGTACATATACATTGTAAAGTAACCCACGTTTAATACTGGACTATTGACATCCCAGTCTTCTGTTTGCTTTCACTAGAGGGGAAAAAGTAAGTTCTCCATATTCTAAGGATCAACAAGATGGTTTTCAAATAATCCCTCCATCCCAAAATGCCCTTCATATGAAACATTTTTCTTTATGTTTGAGTTTCTCAAAAATACCCTAATTATTGACTTTGATTAAGATACCATATGCTTAAACTATTTGTATGACAAATAAATTGTATATATTGCATTTTCCGCAAATAGACTCATTTATTCTGAATCACTTTTGTATAATTTGTAAACCCATGTATGTCTCGTCGAAAAACACTATTTATGTGAATTATAATTTTTTGTGACTTTAATTATATTTATACACTTTTTGTTATTAGTTTGAAGTTTCAGGTACTTTATGCTTTTCTAACATAAACTGCAATCTTTTTCTTACTTTCGTGTTTGTACAAAAGAATATTATTTCAAAGCCTAATCATATAGCGACCTGCTTTGAAAAGATTTGAGTATCGCTTTAGCTTATTGTATTCTTCTTATACACCCAACGGAACAAGTAAATGAGTAAGGAAGGTTATCTGATTTACAAGAAGTGGAGAAAGAATAGGCTTTTGTAAGAATAGTTAGTAGAAGAATGAATAAAGAAAGTCATACGATTCTGACATATCAAATATTACACAGAAACTGCTTAATAGGAAACGTATGACAAAGCAATCTAAATTAATATTGACTGTAAAAAACTTAGGTACTTCCAGAAAATACCAGTATACAAGCAGTAGAAAAAATTAAAAGATTTGTCTCTGAACAACTTGATATTACATTTTAAATCTTGAAGTTTTCTGTATATTGCTGAACTAGAGTTGGGTATGCCAGTTAATTTCGGAGTATGTTGTTGGTTTTGAAGTTCGGAAAGCAAATATTTTAAAGTATTCAGCCGTCTCTCACTTCGGTCGAAAGTTATTGATGGTATCATTATTATTATTATTATTATTATTATTATTATTATTATTTTCACCATCATCGTCATCGCCTATCCTTGCTTGTCACTATTCAAAGGCTTACATTAAGCCTCAGGGGAAAAGAGAAGGTTAGACAGTACGGAAGAATATATCTTTGTGGGGCAAAGTTATAAGAAAAAAGGAGATTACCCTCTTTGACGTTGACTTCTGCGTGAGGTTGTCAGTGACAATTTATCTCAACTATTAAAGCGCCAATGCAATGACAGAGATTAGGCAATTTCAACCAATCGCG
The DNA here is from genome assembly GCA_030762935.1 of Hymenopus coronatus. Classification (NCBI taxonomy): domain Eukaryota; kingdom Metazoa; phylum Arthropoda; class Insecta; order Mantodea; family Hymenopodidae; genus Hymenopus; species Hymenopus coronatus. Next base: position 48,688,695 of record CM060895.1, read on the forward strand.
GTCATCTGACTGGAGCGATAATGTCAATACATCTTATGACAGCTGATGTTCATTTCTTTGAAATCCTGTCGCACCTGACGTTCGTTTGTTTAATCTCCTGTTTTGGTTATTGGTAACAAGGTGACACTCCAGTCAGCCAAACTTCACTTTTAATAACTGTCAGTTCCACAATTGTACTTTCAATAAATGTACAATGTTTATTTAAAGTTTTATCCAATTCATAATATAATTAGTTCAAAATAGGAGTGAAAATAATCATTATTTGTATTTCTTTAGTATGAGTACAATAACTTAAAATAAAATAACATTTGTTTCCATTTCATGCATTAGTTATTAAAATATGAAATAAAATAATTGTCCTCTATTTCTAATGCTGCTGTTGATTCGTGCATTGGGTGTAGGCGTGGTCGGCCGTATCATAATTCAGGACGCAATGAAGAAAGAAAAAAAAAAGCATTCGGTAAATAAACATGATCATCTACCATTTCAGAACTAATTTAAGTATTACTACCATAACCTGATAAAACCTCCCTAGTCTATTTCGCTGAATTGTCTTATCAAATACAACTCGTGTATTCACCTCTTAGGGCAATTTACTCCCGTCGCTCCGCTTCAGTCGTGAATTATTGACAAGATGAAGACACTCGTGGTATTGCGTATGATAAGCCTATGTACAAACTGTTGTGTAAATCCGCTGTACCAAATGCAATTGAAATGATTTTATTTGCTCTCGTTTACGGTTTCTCAGCTGTATTAACAAATTTAGTACCTTCACGAAACTGACTTATCTTTGTGTGCGTATGGCGAGAATAGGAAATGAATATACTCTTCTTACTGATATTCTTGTCATCTGTAGGCTATATCCAAAAGTGTCCATCTTGTCTCATCTTGAATTCTTAAAGAGTATGTTTTCTTCTGATGACCATTGTTTCGGCATTAGGTAAGTATATTCGTTGATTGAGTTTAGTAACGAAGTTTAATGAACCTGTCAGGGGTAATTGTAAAGTATTCGCATTCATAACACTGCTTCTATAATTTGTTTTTGTATTCTTGGGAACTTCTCCATTAGTGTCTCTGTTGGAGTAAAAACAAACAAAATCTTAATGCTACTGCGTGTCACTGTACTCCTGGGGGTACATTCGTTTTCTTTTGTAATCTGCCCCACAGTTGAAGCGCTATTGTTTCGCTTTCCTTTCCAAACTTGTACATCATGTTTTACAGGCGCTAGTAAATTTTACTCAAAGGGAAGCCACGTTACACTTCTTTGTCTGAATGGCATTCTTGGCTCGCAGCTATTCGGTTACTCTCCCAGACACTTGAAAAAACTCAATGCTTTACGAAGAGTAAAACGCGCTGTGATAACAATGTCGATCACACTTCATTGGCCTCTTCTTTTCCATTCATCTGGTGTTTTTTTATCTCTTTTCTTACGGTCCATTCGTTTTCCATGTAGACATCCCGAGTTATATAATCAATGAAGACTTGTCTATGCACTGCTTTCCTTGGCTTGCCAAATTTAATGCACTTCTGTGACATACTGGTTTGCCCTTGTTTTCCTAAATGACTTAGCTCTGCGTTTGAACTCGTGCTTGTTTCAGTTGTCAACTTGGTTGTTCTACTTACAGTGCAGAGAACAGTATGATAACTGGATTAAATCAGTCTACCGATGTCTGATACCAAATCCATCTATAATTCTATGAGCATTCTCACATTTCAGCCACTATTATCCATTTTAAACGGAACAAGTTAAACATACATTGACTCTTTAAATATTCGTCTACATTAAAAACATGTAAATAAATAAAAATGTGTTAAATTCACGACCTTCTCTACCCACCACGATCGTTTATTTTTTGTGCAGTTACTACAGACCATTCTTACGAAAGCTTATTACCTACTCTACCACGTACTAGTACGTAGAAAGGAATTAAAAAAGTTAAATACCGCAGTTTCATGCGAACTTTATGTTTTGAGGACTTCTGAATAAAAAAAATAAAAAAAATAGAAAGAAAAAAATCTGCAATACGTTGTGTGCCTGTGAGCAGAGTAACTCAAAAACAATAAGGTTTTATATTGAAATTCTTTCAGGGATGTGACACGAAGATTTTTTAGGAAGTCACCCCAACTTTTACATGGAACAGTTTTTGAAATGTTCGATGTTATAAAAAGTAGTTCTAACGATATTGAACTGAAATGCTGTATATTAAGTATATTTGTATTACAAATAAAATGCATATCTTAAATGCTCTGCCATATCTGTTAAGTCCATTTCATTCCGAAGGTTTTTATATAATCTTGTATAACTACTAAATGTTTTGTATTACTACAAAAACGCAGTACGTGAACATGTGAAACACAAAAAACACAAAATTTATTACAAATAACTTATTTGTGGCATAAACAATTTCAGATATCCCTTTTTAATTGTTTGAAGTGTTCATTTCTTTGTAATTCTTTTGAAGTTCCTTCAACGTTTGATTGTTTCTAGCGATTGGATAGAGAGAGTATGGAATTTTAAGACCAACATATAGTGCCCAGGTCTCAGACATTTGATTATCGCTATTCTCTTTGCAACTATAACGAATTGTATAATATAGTCATTTATGCAAAGATTTATTTCGATTAAAATGAAATAGATAAACAAGCTTTCATGAGAAGAGTTTGTTTAATCACTGTTAAACGATAAAGAAAGTCATGCGAATGTAACACTTGAGTATTTTCTCTAGCCACGTTATGTTAGTGGCAAAAATTGCTTCATACATATTTCGTTGAAGGTAGTAGATGAAAAAATGGATAGAGGAAACACAGTCCATATTTAGTTGGTGTATGCTAGCCAAGCAATTCTTTGCTCTCTCCATGATAGGAAGAGAAATAATTGAATAATGACAGCCTGTAAGAAAATGACAAAGTGTTGAAACATTATATAACATAATAGTAGATTTCTTGGAAAAAGTTGTTTTAAATAAATGGCATGTTTTAAAGTTCGCCAGTTCTTGCATAGTATGTGTTTGTCTATTTCCTATTCTTTACCCATTTTGCAACATTGTACAGAATTCCTTCTGAAATTAAGAGAATTTTTGGGCTAATCCCAGAAAATGCACTTATTTAGAGGATATTTCGGTTTTGTGTAAATATTTTAAGCATTTTAATGAAAATCCTTTGAACCATTTTTTAGAAAATAAAATCATGTAAAGGGAGGTTTGGATTGCGGTAAGATGAGGATGAGGATACGGACGGAACGGACTCGGCACCGAACCTTATGTGGTCATTATACCTGCCCACGAGGGGGCGTTACTGGGAGGGAGGGATGAGGAGAGAGGGTACACCGGGCGGTCGAACCAGAAATTCCTGGCAAAGCAATTACAGGTTTTCCAGGTTGAATAATTCGACAGTCGGAGAGGCAGACCGGGGACTACGCCTCACACAAGGTCCAACGCCCCCGCCATGAGCAGTTCTCATTGCGAGGACAAGCCGAAGTCGCGGATGGAGATATTCACAATAAGCATCCTTTTCCTTTGTCACGCCGCACTGATCACCGTCGCCGACCCTTCCAATCCTAAAAGAAACTACAAGGATAAAGGATGAAAGAAATGAGAATGGAAACGACATAGAGGAGCAGGAAATTCGGGGATAAAAGAGTCCTAGTGACCCGAAAAAAAACCCATAAAACCCATTGGTCAGTTAGGCTGGCAACCTGCAAGCTCCCAAATGCACAAAACAAAACGAAACCGCCTGAGCCATCCCGGGATCGGGGGTTAGGAATTCTCTGGAACATTCTTATGTGACTATTTGGAAATTGCTACACTTAAATACCAAGTTTAGTTTATCAGACCTTTAGTTTTTGAGTTGTACTGGTCATACTCCTCCTCCTCCACCTCCTCCTCCACCACCATCACCACCACCACCACTATCACCACACGCACATGGACATTTTTGTAAATTTTTTGTGTTCAGGCGACTCAAAACATCTATTTCTGGTGAAATCTCATTGAATTTGTGGATGGAATGCAATACCTCCTCTCCCTGCTGTAAATATGTAATAGTAGGGAAAGTAAAATGTCTGTGTTACGTTGAAATTTTCCTTTATTTTACTGTCTCTTCTACCAGCTATTACGTTTTTACATTTGGCTAAGGTGAATATTAAAAATATATTCCAGTTTTTCGTCTTGTCGTAAAAAAGTATAGTTCTGATCGTCAGGAGACACAAAATTGGCACCTTGAAAACTTTCGAGTTCTTTTTGCGGTTTTCATAAAATTATATGGAGAACAGAGAAATAGTGAGCGGGCGATGAAAGGAAAGCATGAAAAAGTTTGAACATGGAGAAACAGCAAGGTATGGCGAAAGAGACGTAGAGGAAGAAAAATGAAAGAGAGAGAGATGAAAGAGGGTAAAGCAATGGTGCGGGAGAGGTAGAGTGCTCTTAGCATTTGCACAATAATGCGAGCAGAGGTGCGGGTTAAATAGTTGTGTTTGTAAAATTTGCGTATGTAAGTAGCATTTTTCCAGAACGCGATAATAAGCAAGGCACTTTTTATTCCATTTATGTGCCGCTTTTAACATCTAAGGTCACAACGACAACTTTTTACCTTTGGAACTTTTGCGCTTGGGCACAAATGTTCACTTGATTTCAAAGCTGCTAATATTTGAGTTGGCATTGCTTTTGGTTATTACATTAAATTCATATACTCACAGTTTCATTCACTCCCCAGATTCTAGAGAGAATGGTGAATATTCCTGGATATGAAAATAATCTCAATCTTCAGCCGGAATCTAACCAGGGACCTCTGGATTTGACGTTAGAAAGCAAGATAACCATCAGATCACACATCTGTGTGTATATGTGTGCGTGTCATTCTGGAAGCGTTTCTAAATTGCAAGTGCCATGGACATATTGAGCATCAGACTCAAGGAGGGTAGGATGGTATGAGAGTATTATCGACGGGCGGCCGAAACCGTACCACGAGGAAAGAGCCATTGTAGAGGGTCCCTAACATAGTCCAAGCAGTTTTTGCATTATTATAATTATATGAACGATCTTATAAATGTATATATATTAGAATGATTTTAGGTTTTTTGATTCAAATACCAATTTTATTTTTTAAAAAACTAATCCCTTTTAAAAATAGAAATATTTAATATTTTTATAATTAAATAAAAATAATTGGGGATGTTGCTTTATTAATAGCATAGATATTGGAATTTGGAAAATGAAATTATATTTTTTATTTGGGTTGTTTATTAAATAAAAATGAAGTATATTTAATTTCATTTTAGTTGTTTTATTTTTGAGTATATTTATAAAAGTATTTTTTATGTTTACATTAAAAATGTAATGTTTTATTTAAACTCAACGCCAGGAGCACAAGTAGTCCAAGGCCCAGGTTGACCGTACTCCCTGGGCGTATAAACGACTTCAACCTATCCCGCCGCCAAGAGCGTATTTCAAAGCGCACGGAAGGGCGCCACAGCGCAGGCCTCGCCGACGCTTACAATCGAAAGAGACCGTTTGGATGAAATGAAATTGAAATGAAGGGACAGGAAGTTCGGAGAAATGAAGAAACCTCCTAGGAGCTCGGAAAAAAACCCAAAAAACATACGAGTTAGAGAGGTCGGCCGCTGGAATCGATCCCATGTTCTCCGGAGGTGATCACACAGGTAGTTCAGCATTTTGATGTGATAATTAATTGTCTCTTCAACCGGCTGCGAGCTGTAATTGATTCGAGCAATGAAATGCTCCTAAAAGGTTACCAGGCTCTTGCAGAGACATGTCTCACCAAGGCGGCCGTGTGCGACCCTAGGTGACCGCATTTGGGATTTGTGGTGGATAACACGGCGCAGGGGCATGGTTTTCTCGGGTTTGCCCCGCTATCGGATTCCACCGGTGCTCCATCTTCATTCCATGTATCATCAGTGTCAGCCTGAGGTGCCATATATAATAAAACGTTGAGCACTATAAAAATGTCATATACACTTTTTTGTAGAGTTAGCCATTTCTGAGATATTCCTTGTTATTGGTTTCAATTTTAAAATACTTAAATTTTTCAATGAGGAATTTGTCATTAATTTTCCTTGTGTTTTACTCCCAGCCATACAAAGAGAACCTAATTATAATAACAGCAACCAGCTTTTAAAAGATGTGACTTGCACTAGCCTAGTGTATTCCCTTATTTACTTTCTGTTTTGAAGGAACTATTTCTATTAATGTTTATCTCGAATAACATGAATTACGTAAGAATAATGTATTGCCGAACAGGTAGAGAAAGTCATGAGAATGGAACACATAAGATATTTTGTTTTTATAACTTTGTGTTTTAGTAGGTTACTGTTCTAATTAGTTTAATCGATGCCAATTTTTAGTAACTTATTAATGATTTTAATCATCAATAAAAGGTGTTTATAATGTAGGCGTACGAAGAACGATTGCAATACCAGCACTCTAGTTAAGAGCACTTGAAGATGAATCTCATTTGTTAAGCATATATGACAACCACTGTTCCCTGCAGCTCTTCAGGCGTACTGAGTCAATTTCCCTGTATATTGCTTCTTGTAACTGCTGCAATGCGAGTGGGTTGGTTCTGTATATTCTATCTTTTATAGCGCAAATGTCATAGGAGGTCAGAACGTGCCGGTCACTGGGCTTTGCTTATCACACGATTCTCAAATATACCCGCAATTTTCATCATTGAAGTCCTTGCAGGGGGCATTCTGGCTGAGAGGGCTCTTCTCATAAGATAAAATAGCATTGGGTTGTTTCTGCACAGGTTTTGCAAAAGATGTCAGTAGCATAGAACAGCTCACTTCTACTCACACGCACGCGGGCGCGCGGACACACACATGTAAAGGGTGGGAGGTGAATAAGTACAACTATTTTGTGTTAAAGTTTGAGGACAATGTGACGATTCAGTATTTCAGCTATTTTTAGATGATTATTATTCGGTGATTGTTTACGTAACGGGTCACACGTTGACCCTCCTCTGTCTTTTGCCCTGCCCAAATACAGGTAATGTGATGTGAGGGAAGAATATCGATCGCTCTGAAAATCAACCCACCTAACCATAGTTTGTTTTCTTAGAATTCACAGTAGATTCAAGATTCAACTTAAAATATCGAACACAATGACATTATTTTGCTTTATTTAAATTTGGTTTTATTGAACAAATACATAACTCAAAGAAACATGTAAAAATTTGCACCTTCATTCTTCAAATGACAAAATCACCTTCATTGGTCTCAAAAAGTGAACATTTAAATACAATTCAAAGCTTAAAAAACCTTCAAATTGAAAATTAAGAGAACCTGAGTCACAGATTCTTTGATACACTACAGTTAATGTTCGTCTTTTGGGAGAATACCGACTTAGAAATTGCAGATTCCCTAGTTGTGGCGTAAATTAAATGGATATCTGCTAATTAAGCACCAGTAAAACCATTATTGTGTAAAGAAAAGTTTGCGGCTGAATCAGTCCCTTGTTTCCTCACTATGAGTCACATGAATCCAGATCAGCGGTATGCGAGTTGTACAAACACAGGAGCTGGCCGTTTCATAATGTATGTAAACACAAGAGAATCATAACGCAGGGCCATTCAAAACACATTAGACTCTGAAATTTATGCTTCATTTATCTCAATTCAGACAAAATGAGACACGAGTATTTTTCTCTACTAAATATCAGTTACTTGCACTTATTCACCTCCAGGCTGTGTATTATGATTATTAATACATTGCTTATTCATAAATCAATGTGTATACATACTATATGCGCGTGTGTATGTGTTACCTATGTTCCTTGTAGGCCTCCACAGCTTTTGCACCGATTTTGACAAATTTGGCGCACATATTTTTTAGAGGAGTAAAACTAATATGAAAGTATATTTTATTGTTTCATTTTCATAGTTCCCTTTAACTTCTATGGTCATATTAGGGAAATTTGACCTGATAAAAACTGCTGGACTTGAAGTTTCGTAATGTTGACTTTTTCAGTATTAATACTGTTAAACACACACATTCACCATTCTATTCATACTTTCAGACTCTGTAGGGAATAGGGAATGATTCAAGTTTAAGAAAGTTGCCCACTCAAGCCTGGAATCGAACTCAGGATCTCTAAATGGGGCCATAACGATACCACTCGATCGCAGATGCAGTAGTAAGAGCGTTAGAATTCCGGCGATGTATGAGGGGTGTAAAATATTTAGCGGGAGTTAATTTTGGAGATTCGGAGCAGAAATTCTTAAATTCTTTTGGTAAATAAAAATATGTTACTTCATTCTTTTAGATTCATTAGTGGAAAAACGGCAGTGCAATGGGAGCTGGAGTTCAAATTGTTCGATGAGAGGCACTTTTGCATAGTTTAAATGTGAGCAGTAGGCTAACCTTGCTGCAATACCGGTACTCTCCATGGGTAGGTAGTATGTTTTGTGTTGTAGGGGATTCCGCACGTCAGAATCCAAGAGGATGAGATGAGATTAATTACAGCGGGCAGCCGGAAAAGGACGGCGGGAGGGAGCCACCATGGATGGACTCTAACAGTTTCCAAACAGTTTTTCATCTCAACGCTAGGAGCCCGCGTCTCAGGTCTGACCAAACTCTCCTAAGTCTACATTATCTACTGCCATCCCGCCACCGAGAGCTGGATTTCCAAAGCACAGTCACCTCCAGGAGAGAGCGCTCTCATCGAAGTCCTCGCCGACACTTACAACATATATTATATTTTAATGAAAGTTATTGGGTAAAATACTTAAAGTCAATCTATTTTCTAAATTTTCATAGAGATTTATAGAGTAATTCATGTTAATATAATATCTGAAAGAGACGGGCTGAATGAAATGGAAATGAAATGAAGAAAAAGGAAGTTTGAGGGAAGTATTCGTCTGACTCTGTCCCGGGGTCGGAGAGGTTGGCCGCGGGGAACCGATCCTATGACCTCCCGAATGCCAGGCCCAGACGAAATGCCTAAGCTACCTGGCACGGTTAGAGCAGGTATGGAGGAAAACCCGATCCATTTGTCACGCAACCCGTAAACTTGGTTAATACCACATACGAGTTTGAAACCAACGGTAGATGGAGAAACAAGCAGACCATGAGTACAGTGGCGGTTTCTGATTCTTGGATAAGCAGTATTGATTTCCTTTGTATACAGTTTGGACTACGTAAAAGGATAAAAAACATTGTATTTTCAATTACAGTATTTTTCAGAACATGATGGCCCTGCCCCACTCTTCTTCCAAAGTCTTTAAAGTTCGGGTTTAGGTGGTTTGCGATTGGAAAACAACTCTCGCTGTTGCCAAGTCACTGGTCCCTTAACTGAGGTACGGTTCTCGGCTGCAAGCAGTGGCTCCAGGAAACAGATTTTATTTACTACATTGCCTCTCGCCCTTAGTACAGGGTCATTTTTGTTTGCTAATGATTATTGCCCAGTGGTAGTGGGGAACAGTCCTGTTTAAGGGCTATCATGTTTTGGAGAAAACTATATAGCTTTTACTTTGGGAATTATTTCGTTAAACTCTGGATCACCTTTGATATGGCTATTTTCAGCTGCGCCAACATACATACTCATACTATGAACGCACCTTTTCTTGGGCGCTAGTTTGACGGGAAAAAACGAGGGCCGGGGAAGGTCAAGAAGAGAGAGCCTGTCTCTCCTCAGTGTTGTCAACCAAAGAAACGAAACCCTGCGCACGTCCAGGTGAACAAACTCTGGGAACTACAGACAGAATTAAACCTTAGCAATGAAACCATTAGTTTTCAGGGTGTATAACATACGTATGTACCAATGTTGTCGCTCTTTTCTGCTTCCAAAATTGCGTGAAACCTAGCGAATGAAGACAGAACCGAGCTCCCAAGAAAACGTACGCGCATAGTATTCATCAATTAAAGTAGATCTCAATTTTGATTTGACATAATTCATTTGCAAGCTCTGAGTAAGTGAAACTCACATCAAAATGATTACCTTATGTAGAGCAAGAGAGGACCAATTTTATATGAACACCCAGTTAACATCAGGCAAATGCTGTCATGAAAAGCGCAGATCTCATTAAAGCACACAAGTTACGTCAAATTATATTTTGTGGTATTTCCATTTCCGAGATAATTAGTTTCTCATGGAATTAATTTTCCAATACTTTAATATCTTTTACGGTATTGGAAAATACTCATGTTTCTTGTGATATGATAGAAAGAGTAAAAAAAGAAAAGAGAGAGAATCAATAAAGCAAAGTTACTACGCCATTGAATTCGTTACCGAATGGGTACCACGGTATTTCAGATATGGACCCGTGAACGACGAACCTGCGATTCAAATCTCACCAAGACCATGAGCGTTTTTTATTTTCTCAATGTACTATGTATAAGATGTATAGAGAAGATATTGTAGTTCACCTAAAATTCGATGTCGAAATTTCGCTGGAAGTATGTGTTTTGAAGTCCCCTTATTTCAAAACAAAGCATTTTTAGAAAAAAAATCCTAAAAGATTCTTAAACACCAAACATGGTATTTAAGTTTAGTATCTTCCAAGGATGCGACACGAAGATTTTCAAGAAAATGTTCACATTCCAAACTACCCTTTACATAGAAAACGTTATTAAAATGTTTTTCTCAAAAATGACAGTAGCGATTTTGATTAAAATACAGTGTGTTAAAGATATTTAAATGACAAAAAAAAATGTAGATATGTATTTAATTTTCTGCGAATAGCTTCTGAAGACCTGAATATGCTGAATGTTGTATTACTGGTAAACTGTAAGAAATAGACGAAAAATGCCCAAAAATGAAGACCGCATTAAAACGCCCAGTTTATGTCATATTCAATTTTGTTTTAGAGTTGATCTTATTTAGATATTCCTTGTTACTGGTTTCAATTTTAGACAGTAAATTTTTCTCAAACGGGTCACCTTTCGTTTCATTTCTCTTTTGTTTTATTGGCAATGAAAAGCGAATCGAACTTCAGCTTTTCACATATCGACCAGCTTTTAAAAGAATTAGCTATCGCTTTAATCTAGTTCCATATAAGTAGAAGGGAAATAGGGGAACACACTAGGTCAAAGCGATAGAAAAATGCTTTAAAAGCTGGTCGCTATGTGATACAGTTGGAATTCGGTTCTCTTTGTATAACCAGAGTAAAACAGAAGAGATATCAAACAAATGGGGATTTCTCGTTTGAGAAAAAAATTAAGTATGTTATTTAAAACTGAAATAAATAACAAGGAATAACAAGAAATTGCTAATTCTACAAAAAATTCGCCCTCCGTGGTGTAATGGTTACCATGTTAACTTTTTATGCCCAAAACCAGCGGTGGACGATGAATTATTTCGGGTGTAAAAATCCTTAGCATGGCCTCCTTCGGAAGGGAAGTTAAGCTTTGGTCCCGTGTCGTAAATTTCTGGCACGTAAAAGAACCTCAAATCTGATAAAGAGGCCTCTGAGCAAAATTAAGCGGTCTTTCACGCCCAGTATAGAATGATACGGTGAGAACCACAGCAGTGAAAGAGCGTTCCATAAATAAAACGTCATTTCATTTTCTACAAAAAATGTACATTAGATACACAAAGTGTATGTTTTAATGAGATCTACATTTTTGGTATAGCAAGTTTTTATCTATCTCTTACACTTTACCAGTTATAAAAGAGTAATCCAGAATGAAAAGGTCCTCAGACCTATTCCCAGAAAATTAAAAATATAAATTTAATTTGTCATGAAAATATATCAGCCCGCCTGTGCAGTGTGGGGGTAGCGTGTCTGCTTCACATTCAACAGTTCTTGAATTTGAATTTCGCTTAGGGTAAGTTACCCGGATAAGGTTTCTTTTTGAGGCTTTCCCTTATCCTGAGAAGACGAACGTTGTGTAACTTTAAGCTCCATGGACCCCCGAGATGATTTGAGCATCATTTCACCAATTTCATTCACCGTTAAAGAACGTTAAGCTACAAAAATACACATACACATTTTCTTGAAAATCTGCTTCCTTGGCAGATGCTGGGCTTAAATATTAAATTTGGTATATTACCTATTTTCTTTCTCTCTTTTTTGAGCTTACACGCACGCGCGCGCGCGCCCACACACACACACACACACACACACACACACACACTGCCGCGCCGTGGCCGAGTGGTTAGACCACTCGCCTCTCATAAGTTTCGATCCCAAGCGACCGTATGTGGGATTTGTGGTGCACAAAGCAGCGCAGGAGCGGCTTTTCTCCGGGCTCTCCGATTTCCTCCGCCATCTCATTCCATCGGTGTCCATCTTTATTCCCTGTAACATCAGCCTCATCGCCGGTGCTACCGTAAATAGTAAAAGCGGGCGTAAAACACTATCAAAAACACGCACACACGGACACACATACATCCGGACATACACAGACCTACGAACACATATACGACCTTTTTCTAAAATGATTTCTTTTTTTTAATTTAGAGGGCCTGCACTGAAATCTCGCCAACAAAATTTTGGGTGGAGTACAACACCTTCTCAACCTATCACTTACTTAGTACTTTAGAGAAAGTAAAAAGTCACTACATATATTATCAGCAATAGCAAAAATTCAATTTTTGTCACAATGGTTCACTAAATATATATGTATTTTGAAGCTGGTTGTTAAGTGTTGTTTTTTAGCACCTTGTACTCGTACAATCAGCCAATGCTCTCATGTCTGTGGCGAAGTACTGTCGCATCATTACATCAAATAGTGGTGTGGACTAGGTCATGAATAGTAGCCAATTGTTGGACAATGTGAGGTAATGGCGTAACACACATAAGATGGACAAAGACACAAGCATCGTCCAACATCCGGGGGCGTGATTCGATCCTACTCTATAGCAGACTATCCTGAGCATCTCAATTCACTCGTGGAGTAACCAACTTAAGCAAACGAACTGGTATATTCGAAATCTGAACCTTTCGATATTGATTACACACTTTGTCAAAGTACATCACCTTCATAGGAGCTGTACTAGATGTTCTCGGGCGACTATTCCTACAAAAATATTCTTTTCTCCACATAATGCTCTTCGAGACAACTATTAATAGAAACAGTTTTATTACTTAGTTTCTTATAAGTAGAAAGGAAATAATGGAATGCAGCAAGGTTAAAGCGATAGTAAAATTTTTTAAAAACCGTCGCTACACGATTTTCATTGAATTTCGGTCCTCTTTCCAAGGCCAGGCGTAAAACAAAGGAGATGGAATTAAAGATAACTTCTCATTAGAGAAAATGTAAATGGCATGTTATTTATGGACACTCTTTAACTACTGTGGTTCTCAGCGTCCCATTCTAAATTGGGCGTAAAATACCGTTAAATTTTGCTCAAGGGCCTCTCTATCAAACTTGAGGTTCTTTTACGTGCCTTAAATTTACGACACGGGACCAACGGCTTTACTTCCCTTCCAAAGGAAGCCATGCTAAGGATTTTAACACCCAAAAAGTCCATCGTGCTCCGCCAGGTTTGAACCCGCGACCTTGGGTGTATGAAGTTAGCATGGTAACCATTACACCACCGAGAGCGACTGATCCCGTTAGAGAAAAAGTACATGACATAAATTGTGGGTTTTAACGAGATCTACACTGACGGTTTACCACTTATACTAAAGAGGTCTTAGAGGCTATTCCCAGAAAATTTAAGAAATATTTTCGAAAAATATCCATGTTGGGAATAGGAATTTTTAAGAAAATCTCCGTGTCGCATTCTTGTAAGATGCTGTACTTAAATAATAAGTTTGGTATTTAGCAGACTTTTCGTTTTTGACTTATGTTGTCCACAGATGCACATACACACAGGTAGACACACATGGACCTTTTTCTAAAATGATTTTTATTCAGGGGCCTCAAAACATGTATTTCCGGTGAAATGTCAGTATAGAATTTTTGGGGCAACATAATGCCGTCTTTTTAAGCATAATTCTAATAAATATTATCACAGTTGGTCTTTCCAGAATTCTCAGAGAATGTAAGATACAGATACATTTCGTTTTTCATGAAAATATCTCAAATATACTGCATTTTAACAAAAATTATTAGATATATTTTTCAGAAAATCATAACCGATTGGTATTTAACCGAGTTTTTGAGCTATGCTGCCCACAGACACACACACACACACACACACACACACACACACACACACATCGTTTCTAAAAACGATTTTGTTTGTATTCATGGGGTCTCAAAACATGTATTTCCGGTGAAATATCAGTATCAAAATTTTGGGTGCAATACAATACCTTCTCTCTCTCTCTCTCTCCAGTATGTGCATTGTACATATGTACTAGACAAAATAAAGATGAAAAAGAATATTTACTGTAATAAGTTATTCACGCTATAAATAGGATAAACTAATAGAAAGGCATAAAAATAGAACGATAGCGGCAGAGAAAATCATATGAAAGTGAGTCGATAGATTGGTTTTTTAAAAACTTTTTAGGTATGATTATTATAACAATGCACATGCTAATAGTTTTTACCAAATGTGTCTATTGTGATCTCAATCGAAGCACCCCTCGATCTGCTCGAGTAGGCCAACCAATCGACTGCTCAGTATCTAACCGAAACAGCTTGTTCCAACTTCCCTATTAATGGATACAGGCAGCTGATTGCATATCAGTATTTCAACGAAATTTTCTACATGTCAAGGAGTAAGGAAAAGTTTTTACGAACAGTGTTACCTGTTATTGACAGGTTTTGTTTTGCCATCCACTTGCTGCCACGTTACGGTGTTGGGCATGTTTCCTTTGTTTTGCTTTATTCATCTTACAGAAGTTAGTCGCTTTGGCATCGTTAAAATAGAAAGAAAGAAAGAAAGAAAGAAAGAAAAAAGAGAAAATACGGCTAAAGAATTGATATTTTCACCCCAGTCATCCCCGCTTCCTTTTCTATAATTTGTGTAGGAGTGATTTAAAATGTGTTCACGAATCCTGCCTTTATGCGAAAGAGACTACATACCGATTACATAAACTTTTTACACATGTTAGTGTACAAATAAATTTCTCAAAATTATTGATACCCAGAGAATTTTTTGAGATGCTGAAAATAAATATCTTAAAAATAATAAATAAATAAAAAGTCCATTCATTATGTGCTGAAATTTCACGCTATTTCCATATTACGAAAAACAAATGAATGCTGATTTAGCACTTAAAATGATCTGCATCTCATATCGTTTAATAGAAAGATTATGCCATTTATTCGTATATTAATAACATAAATAACTCAATGAATCTATAAAAACAGTATATGGATTAAGTCGAAATTCAATCTATTATAATACAAACAAAACAAATATAATGAATGACCTGGAAGGAGAAGAATCCGGTCAGAAGATATTAAAAAGAAAAAATTTAGTACACGTATACCACTTCAATTATATAGTATCAGATATTAGTTTTAAATATGACATAGACATTGAGAAGAAAATCAATATATATGAAACTATTTGTGGAACAATTCAAGATCTTTGGGGAGAAAAACTAGAAAAGAAGCACAAATGAAAGTTTATAAAGCTCTGGCTGTGCCTGCTCTTATATATGGTTCCGAATCATATACAGTAACAAATAAACAAACACATAAATAAATATCACGTATAAGCCAGTAGAGATTAAATTCATGAGATACTGAAAGGATGCTCTAAAGCTGATAAATTAAGAAATGGAACAATAAGACAAGACTTGAACATTTTTTTTCAGTTAATGAGAAGATAGACGTAGCGTAGAAAATAATGAATTGTATTATAGGCCGGTCGGGAAGAGAGATTTGGGTAGACTTGTAAGAAGTGGCTGGATGGTAGATACCGGAAATGGTGATAACATCTAATCCTTGATAGGAGAAGAAGAAACACATCAAATAAACCTATTGTGGTTTAACAAACATTGTTTCAGACAGTTTTTTCACGCAACAATGGTTGGAGATGGGGTATTTTATGTGAAAACTACACCTTTGAAAGCTGTAAAAAATATATCAATATTTTTTTACCTTCTCTACCCGTTCTATGTACATAGTGTACAGAGAAGACATTGTATTCAAAAATTTTTTGCAGAGATTTCACCCGAAATACATGTTTTGAGACACCGTGTATCCAAAAAGAGCATTTTTAGAAAAAGATCAGTGTCTGTGTGTGTCTGTGGACAGCATAATTCAAAACAAAAACTCCATTAAACACCAAACTTGGTAATTAGTGTGGTATCTTTCAAGGACGAAGATTTTGAGTAAAATATCACCATCCAAAACTTTCCTTTATATGGAAAAACGTTTGAAAATTTTAATTTTCTCAAAAATGACTCTTAACGATTTTGATGAAAATGCCGTGTATTAAAATATTTACATACTTGAATTTTCTGGGAATAGCCTCTGAAGAACTCTTTATTATGGAAGATTTTTGCTGAATCTTGCATAACTGATAAACCGTAAAAGGTAGACAAAAACTTACTACACAAAAATGTGGATTTCTTAAAACAAGTTATTTATACTAGATACAGTTTTTTCGTGGAGTTGACCATTATTGGATATTCCTTGTTATTTGTTTCAGTTTTGAAATACTTAAACTTTTCTCATGCGGCAATTTGTAAACTCCTGGCAATGCAAAGAAATGGATTTCAACCACATGGCAACCAACTTTTAAATGATTTGACTCTCACTTTAGCCTAGTATATTCCCTATTTCAATTCTACTTAACAAGAAAGCAATAATACTATTTCCGGTAATGTTTATCCCGATTAGCACAAAGTAGTTAGAATAAGTTTTTTTAGCAATACTTTGTTACAGAGATGTAGAGAAATAATTTAATGTGAATTTTTTGTTTTTAATACGCACACACACTCACACAGATACACAGCCTCGTTTTGAAAATCTATTTTCTGGCGTTATGGAATCTCAGAGCATAAATTCTTGTGAAATCTCAATATCGAACTTCTGAGCAGACTACAATATTTTCTCTACTTGCTGTCGCAGGTGATAGAGAAATATGAAATAATGACATTAAATTATGTTGTAGCAAGTATTAAATATATTTGAACTTTTCAACATATGTATGAAACGTTTTCTAACCTATATAATGATTGGCGCATAATATTTCTATTCACCGCTTTTGAAATTCATATCCCAATAAAATATTTTCTTCTGAAATGTTTTGAAACTCATTGCGTTTGCAGCTGTTTAGCAAAGGCGTTTGAGCTTGAAAATGTGATGGTTTATCTATGCAACTGCCAATTTCTAACGTTTGTTAAAACGCCTAAAACTGGGGAGCCGTACTGCTTACTTAACACGAAATTTATCAGTTTTTAAAGTTAATATCAGTGATGAGCTGTTTATTTTAACGATAAGTAATTTTAAATAAATTTACAAACATGATATTTATATACATACACTTACTGTGAGCTATATTGAAATGGAAAATCAACCTATAAAGTTCAACGCCATAGGTGGGATTTGAGCCACGGATCTACGGCTTAACGGTTGCTGCTTTGATCAACTGAGTTACTATGGCAAATAACGTACAATATTTAATGCTTCAACCTGTAGCAAATTATTATTAATAAGCTTATTCTTCTATTTAATGCTAAAAATTAGTAGAAACGGTCTTATTACTTAGTTCCTTTATAAGAAGAAGGGAAACAAGGGAATACACAAGGCTAAACCGACAGTCAACTGTTTTAAAATGTAGTTGCTATGGGATTGAAATCCTTTCTTTGCGTGGCCAAGCGTTGACAAGTTCCCGGATGAGAAAAGTATTTTAAAACTGAAATCAATAACAAGGAATATCTCGAAAACGGCCAACCCCACGAAAAAAGTGTATATGATATAAATTGTGTTTTATCGTGATCTACATTTCATGTAGTAAGTTTTTGTCTTTCTCTTATGCTTTACCAGTTATGCAAAATTCAATAAAAATCATCCATAATGAAGAGGTCTTTAGAAGCTATTCCCAGAAAATTTAACATATACATTTTATTTGACATGTAAATATTCTGAATATAAGAGATTTTAAAAAAAATCATTACCGCCATTTTTATGAAAATAAAAATTTTCAAAACTATTTACATGTAAAGGGTAGTTTGGGGTAGGGGAATTTTCTTGAAAATCTTCCTGTCGCATCCTTGAAAATTACCAAAGTTAAATATCAACTTTGGTATTTAATGGTCTTCTCATTTTCGAGCTATGCTGTCCACAGACACACACACACACTCACACACACACTCACACACACACTCACACACACACTCACACATACACACACGTGGACCTTTTTCCAAAAATGCTTTTTATGGATTCATGAGGTCCTAAAACATGTATTTCCGGTGAAATTTCAGTATCGAATTTCGGGTGGAATAAAATACTTCCTCTATACCTATGTATGTGTAGAGAAAGTAAACATACTACAGTGCTAGAATTTATACCCGTGAACTCTTTAAAACGAGAAATGTATTTTTATTTTGTTTCATTTTCATTGCAGAGAATATTAACAAAAATATTTAATAGAGTTCGCACGAGTACTAGCTCGCACCTGGCGGAATATAAACACTTTGGATTATTTTTTCTGATTCTAAATGGGCCTATGACGTATCGAGAGCCGAAGCCTTCTGAGGCCTGCGAAGCGAGTCTGCTGCCAATTACTGGTTGCAATATCTGTTGCATTTAGTGTGAACGTATACTCGCTCTTTTTGCTACTTCTCTCAATTATACAACAATGTCCGTCAGCCGGTGGCAATTTCCCGTGGAGCTGACCTGGGTGGAAAGGGCTCCACCGTCCTTCTGGAAATTGAAACAATCGCACCTTCCCGTTCCCATTTTCATTTGCACTTCACCACACATTCCCGACATTTTCTTCATAGCAACTGTCGATGTACCATGTCAGGGTGTAGTAACGATAGGAATTTGTTTCTCTATTGCAACAATGCCAGTGACTGGCCCAGCACCATTTCTTTGTTTACATGTCGAGCAGATTACTAATCCCATAAACTAATCACCAACAGGGATCTATTCTGTGAGCTGGTTTTACTGCTTTTAACTTGAAATAGTCCCGTTGAGTTCTACAACTCTTTTAACGAACAAAGGAATATCTCACACGCATAATATGGAGCAATTGAGCCACCTAGTATAGTTATTTAGTTGCAAACATATCTAATATGAGCGTCAGCTTGAAAAATCAGCCTCGAATAAATACATTAATAAATAAAAATCTGATGTATTCCATTCACATAATCTTCTTTCGTAAAAACATTATTCTTGTAATTACATCATGCTAATCATGATAAACAATAGCAAAATTGTCTTATTATTTACTTCCTTGTAAGCAGAAGAGAAATAAAGGAATACACTAGAGTAAAGCAATAATCAAATCTTTTATTAGCTGGTTGCTAAGTGAAGCAATTGATATTCGGTTCTCTTTGTAAAGTCAGAAGTAAAACAGAATAGAGTTGAAAGAAAAGATGACTTTCTGTTTTGGAAAAGTTCAGATAATTTAAAACTGAAACCAATAAAAATTAATATCTCTGAAACGAATAACTCCACAAAAGATGTATAGACATAAACTACGTTTCTAAAGATATCTACTTTTTGTGTAGTACGCTTTTGTCTACCTCTTACGGTTTGCCAGTTACACAAAAATCATCGAGAATCTTCAGAGGCTATTCCCAGAAAATTTAAGATAAAGATTTTGTTTGTCCTGAAAATATCTTAAACATATGGCATTTTAACCATAATTATAGAGCCATTTTTCAGAAAATAAAAATGTTCTAAAATGTCCATGTAAAGGGTAGCATATCTGTGATACATCATTAGAAGATACTAAGTTTAAATAGCAAATTAGGTATTAACTCGAATTTTCGTTTTTGAGTTATACTGTTCATATACACATAATGACCTTTTTTTTTTTTTTTTTTAAAAATACTTTTTTGGAATCGTGGTGCCCCAAAACATGGATTTCCGGTGAAATCTGAATTGAAATTTTGGGTAGAATATAATACCTACGAGTTTTCTGTATAAAATGTATAGTGTATATACGTGCTAGAGAAAGTAAAACACTGGTAAGTTAGGAACTATATTCCACTATTAGAAATTATTCGTGTTGTGTTATACTATCGAAAGTGGTGTAGAAAGAAGAACAATGGACCAATCTAAGAACACTAATTTTCACACTTGTCAGCGATGAACAATGGACTAGGTACGAAGCTTTCCCATTTGATAGACATGTTTCAATCGCCCTAACTATTGTATAGATCAGAGCTAATGATCTGACAAAGGCAAACTCTTACTGCAGCACCTTTGATCAGTGTAGCTATAAATTCGGATATCGTCGTTAAATTCCCTTGTTACAGGGCTTACGTTCCATTCAGGGGATGAACCTGGAACCCTGCAGTTGCAAGAAGTGCATCATTTGTACGTCTTTGTTACATCATAGCATATTGAGTGCCATCATTTATTTTAACGTTTTAAAAGGAAATAAATTATTGACCACTGATTATCTCTTCATTACCTCTTTTCAGATATGCTTACTTTATCTACCATGTACAATGACATAGGTAGAGAAACTATTGCATTCTACCCAAAAACTTGATATAAGGTTTTATCGGAAATACATATTTTGAGTATTCCCAGATCTAAAAATCTAATTGTTCCATACACATGAGTTTCTCTACTTCTCTGCAACAAATTATAATTATAAGCTTATTCTTCTATTTACTTCAAACTAATCGAGAAACATTAGTAAAAATTGTCTTAGTACTTGCTTCCTTGTAAGTAGAACGGAAATAAGGGAGTACCATGACTTAAAGTAATAGTCAAATAGTTGATGATTGAAGTGCCTTTTTTTTATTTTTTTTTATTTATTTAGTTTAACGTCCTTTAACCTGGTCAGTCATATCGGACGATGAATGAAATTGTTGAAATGATGCTCAAATGATCTCAGGGTCCATGGAGTTTAAAGTTACTCCACATTCGTCTTCTCAGGATAAGGGAAAACCCCGAAAAAACCCTTATCCGGGTAACTCACCCTGAGTGAGATTCAAACTCACGACCTTATGAATGTGAGGCAGACACGCTACCACCACACTACCCAGGCGGGCTGTGGTGCCTTTGTTTGTATGGCCAGGAGTTGACAAATTCCCGGGAGAAAAAAGTATAAGTATTTTAAAACTTAAACCAATAACAAGGAATATCTAAAAAAATAATAATAAAAAAAAAAATAATCAACTCCACCAAAAAAAATGTAAAAAATATAAATTGTGTGTTTAAACGAGCTCTGCATTTTTGTGAAGTAAGTTTTTGTTTATCCTTTACGGTTTAACAGTTTTACAAAATTTCGCAAAATTCATCCGGAGGTTATTCCCAGAAAATTCAACATATTAATTTTATTTGTCATGTAAAGATCTTTAATATACAATATTTCAATCAAAATCGTAGAGCCATTTTTGAGAATATAATTTTTTTTCTAAAATGCCATATAAAGAGTAGTTGGCAGTGGGGGATTTTCTTGAAAATCTTCGTGTCGCATTCTAGGAAGATAATAAACCTAAATACCAAGTTTGGTATTTAACCTACTTTTCCCTTTTGAGCTATGCTACACACACACACACACACACACACACACACACACACACACACACACACACACACACACACACACACAACTGACAGATAGAAGACAAACACACACGGATATTTCTCTAAAAGTGCTCTTTTTTAGATTCAAGTGGCATCAAAACATATCCAAGGATGCGACACAACATTTTAAAGAAAATCCCCCATCCCAAGCTACCTTTCATCGAACGCTTTTCGAAAATTATGATCTTTTCAAAAATTGTTACGTCGAATAGCCTCTGAAGCCCTCTTAACTTTGGATGACTTTGTATAACCGTAAACCATAATAGATAGATTTTTATTGCATCAAAAATGTAGACCTCGTTAAACCACGCAATCTATACGAAATACCTATTTGTGTGAAGTTAACTATTTCGGAGATATCCCTTTATTGTTTAAGTTTTCCAATAAGCATGCAAAGAGAACCTATTTTAAATGTTAGCGTCCAGATTTTAAAAGATTTAACTCTCAGTTTGACCTCATGTATTTTTACTTTCTCTTGCCCCGTATGTACAATGTACAATAGGGATAGAGAAGTATTGCATTCCACCCAAAAATTTGATGTCGAGATTTCACCGGAAATACATGTTTTAGGACCCCCCCGAATCCAAAAAAAGCATTTCCAGAAAAAGGTCCGTGTGTGTGTCCGTGTGTCCGTGTGTCCATGTGTCTGTGAACACGATAACTCAAAAACGAAAAGTAGCTAAAATACCAAACTTGGTATTTAAGTTCAGTATCTTCCAGGGATGCGACACGAAGATTTTGAGAAAAATCCCTCCACCCCAAACTACACTTTACATGGAACTTTTTCGAAAATTTTTATTTTCTTAAAAATAGCTCTAAGGATTTTGATTAAAATATCGTATATTAAAGATATTTACCTTAAAAATAAAATGTATATCTTGAATTTTCTAGAAATAGCTTCCGAAGACCTGTTATTCAGGATGCATTTTGCTTAATATGGCATAACTAATAAACCGTAAGAGCTAGACAAAATCTTACTATACAAAAAATGTAGTCCTTGTTAAAATACACAATTTACGTCATATACGTTTTTTTCGTGGAGCTTACTGTTTTCGAGGTGTTCATGTTATTAGTTTCAGTTGTGAAGTACTTATACTTTACTCAGACGGGAGTGTCCGTTTTTCTTTTGTTCTACTCCTGGCCAAGAAAAGAAGCGATTTGTAATGACAATCGCATAACGACAGCTTTTAAAACATTTAATTATCGATTTAGCCTAGTGTTTTCCCTTATTTTCTTCCTACTTATAAGGAACTAAGTAATAAGAACATTATGCTGAATACCTCGATTAACAAGGTGCAGAAAGAAGAATAATCTTATGTGAGAAGTTTGTAGAACGGCTAGAGAAAGTCATGTGAGTGTAACACATCAGATTTTTTTTTTTTTCTTTTGTCCCAACTAGGACATAAGTAGTAAGAATATTTCTGATAATATGTATCTAGATAAGTATGGACATAAGCTTCTATAAGAATAATTTGTGCAAAATAGAGAGGCATATGAATGGAACACATACGATTTTTCTTATTAATATATGAATGGAACACATAGCTTTTTCTTATTAACTTAACCACCTGAAACTTGGTGATATCTTGTTTCTTAATTTTAACTATTTGTATTACAATTAGAACTTTGATTGGTTACATTCGTATGGTTTTGCCCACTCAGTTTCCTATAAAATATTCGTACAAAGGTTGTAATGTTGCCTGCTTCCTTTTACTTTCTCTATACTCACTATGTAGATAGTGTATAGAGAATGTATTGCACTCCACCAAAAAATTCGATACCGAGATTTCACCGGAAATATATGTTTTAGGGTCCCCTGTATCCAAAAAAAATATTTTCAGAAAAAGGTCCGTGTGTGTGTGTCCGTGTGTCCGTGTATCAGTGTGTCCGTGTGTCTTTGAACACGATAACTCAAAAACGAAAAGTCGGTAAAATACCAAACTTTGTACTTAAGTTTAGTATCTTCCAGAGATGCGACACGAAGATTTTGAGAAAAATCCCCCCACCCCAAACTACCCTTTACCTGGAACTTTTTCGAAAATGTTGATTTTCTAAAAAATGGCTCAAACGATTTTGATTAAAATATCGTATATTAAAGTTATTTACCTAGCAAATAAAATGTATATTTTGAATTTTCTGGGAATAGCCTCTGAAGTGTACTGTATTCTGGATGAATTTTTCATAACTACTAAACCGTAAGAGATGGACAAAAACTTAACCCACAAAAAATTTAGAGCACGTTTAAACACACAATTTATGTTATATACATTTTTTTCGTGGAGTTGATCGTTTTTGAGATATTCCTTTTTCTTGGTTTCAGCTTTGAAAAACATACTTTTCTCATACAGGAATTTGTCAACTCCTGTCCATACAAACAAAAAAACATCAGTCACATAGCAACCAGCTTTTGGCTTTCATTTTAACTTATAGTGCTCTCTTATTTCACTTCTACTTACAATAAAGCAAGAAATAAGACTATTTCTGCTAATTTTTCTCGATTAGCATGAAATAAATAAAAGATAAGCTCATTAACAGTAATAATTTACAGAGATATAGAGAAAGTCATGAGAATGGAACACATCAGATTTTTTAAATTAGGTATTACATTTATATAGTTCCCTTTATCAAATAAGATATGTCGGTGGCTTTGCTTTAGAGACAACTCGTTGACTGTGGGTTCTTCAATGTTGAAATTTTATCATTTTCTTTTCTTCAAATACTCACACACTCACACACACACGCACACACACCTTCCCTCTCACATACATACTTCCAGACTCGTGGGGGATAGGGTAATTCTGGTTAAAGAAAAATTCCCTGCCTCAGTTGGGAATCGATGCCGGACCTCCGGGTAAAAAGTCAGCTCGCTAACCGCTGGACCACGGAGACAAACTCTAGCTATTTATTGTTGTATATATTATGATTGGCATGTTAACCAAAGCTAGTTTAATATTATAAAGAGAAATGTATATTTATTCCGGTTTGAAGTACTTGATATTAGGCATTTTTTTATTTTCTTTATAACACACAAATTTTGTAATAACTAATTGAAAGTGTAGGTGGATAACTAGATCAACAGCTACCAGGTTAAAACATCACTTAATGACATTCTTTACAGAGCATGCGCGTAAATACTTAAGTATCATGCGACTGTATTTAGAGACTTCGAACTGTAGATTCTGCGGCAAAGAGAATAAAACGCCTCATATTATCGGTAATTGAAGCTTGGCTCCCAGAAGACACAGATATTCTCGGATTCCATTTTAATGGACTTGAGAATTTGCAATTCTTCCTCTCATAGAACTGTATTTATTTACATATTGAGAATACTGGACTGATGGGTTAGAGGTAACACTTTCTAAGGACAACACAATAACCCAATGGCGCGTACTGGAGCTTTAGCAGACGAGCCCTCTGGGAGGGAAAAATTCCGAGAGTGTTATATATACTCGTCAAATATATTATTTAAGTTTCGTGTTAATTAACCCACGTGCTTATGTTCGCCCCAAGTGTAAACTTTTATTTTGTTTGTAGCTCTATAGTACAAAGAACAACTCTACCCTCCTCCTCAACTCACACCGCCTCCCTTGCTACTCTCTAGCTATCTGTGTGTTTATTTAGTGTGCGCCGAAGCACACTGGTGTGACTTGATGCGGCGGTTCCCCCGCCTAAAATAAAAACAAACTTTATAACTTTGCTAAAAGTCTAAGCATCTAACACAGCATCAAGAGCCACTGGAAAATCCCACTTAAAAAAAGAATAGCTATTTCATTTTTTATCTCGTTCCTTGATTCTCGAATTCATATTTAAAAGCATCCGGTGTGTTACATTCACATGCTCTTCTCTATCCTCTATTAATGGGTATACAAATGACTCTTAAGAAAGCTTATTTTTCTGTTTACTTCATTTTAATCAAGATAATCCTTTTTGGAAAAAGCTACATTACACATTTATAGGTAGACACAAAGGAATTAACAGTAATAAATGTTTTAGAATTAGACACCGTAAAATAAAGGCAGTAATACATACACTTTCCATGACATTGTAAAAAAAAAGTGAAAGTCAGCAGGACCTCATAATAATAATAATAATAATAACAATAATATATTCAACAATTCAACTTATTTGAAATAAATTGCGTACTTTAAAGAAATCCACATTTTGTAATACGTTTTCATCTATCACTTAACGTTTACCAATTTGAAGTGATAAAACCCAATAGATAAATAAGAGTAACTTAATAATAAAACACGAGAAGAAACGAATGAAATATAACAAATTAAATAAATAAGAAAGGAGAATAACGCAGATAAACAGAGGGAATTTAAGGAAATATTTAAAGTAATAAATAGAATTCAATTACGAATAAAAACAGAATCAAAATTACTTAATAAAGCTAACTATGCTAAAAGGGAAACGGAATCAGAAATAAAATCGCTTCGAACTACGAAAGATGAATCCAACAAGGGGAAGGCAAGACGAGCCATTAAGGAACAAAAGTAAATTGGTATTTAAAAATCCAGCAGCTCCGAGCTGCAGACAATGAAGGGAAAAACCCAGACGAAATTCACGCTCCACCAAACACAGAATGTGTAATCAGGCGTGTTAAAATGTTAGTAGCCGTAAGAACATAGCGTGGCGTCTAAAATTGTGAGGCCCAATGAAAACGCGACAAAATATAAAAATACAACATATTTTCAGACAATAAAATCGGTAAAAGTAACCAAAATAGAGAAAGTCTAGGCACATCCTAGAAATTCTAGGCGGCGAATAGACTCTTGTCTAGCTGCCGGAGATTCGAAAAAGACGGTGTTCACACCAGCACTTGAACGTCAAACACCATGTGGTGAACCCGCGTCGCATTATAGCTCGTAGCATAAATATAGTATAGAAGTCCGCGATATGAAGAAGTTGATTAACGTGGGAAGAGAATTAAGAGGGAGATTAGTGGGCGGGAAAGGTGGAAAAGTTGATTTAATTTGTAAACGGTTTTTGGCAAGGCTCGGCACCGACACGTGTTCTTGAAAGTTGAACGGCCAGGAGGACTTGTGAAATATCAAGTGCGGGACAGTAAAGGACCAATGAGAGAATTTCATTCAGGTATCTCCCCGCAAACCCTGAGATCATCACACCATTTCCTAAGCTAGCCGGCAATCCAAACTTTTCCTTCTCCCCCTCCAAAGAAAACTTTCTAGGCTATTCCCAGAAAATTTAAGATACATATTTTATTTGTAATGGAAACATTTTAATGTACTGTTAGAATCATTTTTGAGAAAATTAAACAATTTTGAAAAAAAAATTCCTTGTCAAGAGCAGTTTTGGGTGGGGTGATTTTGTTAAAGTTCTTCGTGTCACTTCTTTGGAAGATTGAACTTAAAATGCCAAGTTTGGTATTGTAACAATGCCGCCTTATGCATCCGATATTTCACAGATACACACAGACTTTTTTTTTTCTTCTGAAAATGAATTTTTATGCAAGAGCCCCAATACACGTGCTTCCGGTGAAATATTAACATTTAATGTTTGTGTGGAATGTAATTACCCTACCTATTATACATAAATAGTATAACAATTAAAAATATTAATATAGAGTTAAAATTGCCATTGTTTAGTAACTGAATGTAATTCTATGAATGAATCATTTCAAACAAAATATTTAAGAAAGGCAAAATATAGGTGGGTAAGCATTTATGTCAGGACAAACTATAAATACACATGCAACAGAATCAGTCAAAAAGTCCACCTAAAGGTACTTTTCCTACCATATACCTGGTACGTGGAGAAGTTATTGTATTCCTCCTAAAATTCGGCACCGAAATTCCACCGGGCACTACGTTTTGAGGGCCCCCGAATTCAAACAAGGTATTTTAGAAAGAAAGAACGTTAAATCCTTTAAAAGTCGTTCGCTAATGATATTGAAATTCGGTACCTTTTACATGCTACCAGTTATGGAAAAGCCATTCAGAATGAAGACGACTTCAAAGGCTATCCCCAGAAAATGCAACATATGCACCCTATTTGTCATGAAAATATTTTAAACATCAGGTATTTTAATCAAAATATTTAGAAGAATGTTTGAGAAAGTCAAAACTTTCGAAAAACGTTCCATGTAAAGGGTAGTTTGGAGTAGGGAATTTTCTTGTAAATCTTCCTGTCGCATCCTTGGAAGATGTCGAACTTAAATATCAAGTTAGATATTTAACGGACTTGAATCTCAACATTTATTTCTAATTAAATCTTTATATAAAATTTTGGGTTATATACAATACCATTTCTATCTAATAATATAATTTTTTTCTGGCATGGAACCTTCTGTCCAGGAGGATAGAGATGGAATCAACCAGCACTCGGAGATGTTCACTCTGGAAACGATAAGGATACCGCTGGGTCGTATCTGCTGCCATCAGATCTGAACGCCCCTCATACTCTCATCCCTCCTCCCTTCAAGCAAGCATAATAGTGCTAATATTATCCGTAGTTCTTAAATCCTACTCTGTTTCTTACTCCTTTTTCTCTATGAAAGAGTAGTGTTTAATGCCCGGTTCTACTACTTAAGGCACTGATGACATGTGAAATTAAACGATAATTCGGAGAGGAAAGTTGAGTATATAGGGTGCATCCCTGGCATTTGCCAATTAAGTGCACTAGAGGAAATAACAGCCTCAGTAAGGGAGGACGATACTGTCGGATTTGAACCGCAGATCTTCCGTTCATGAGTCTGGGCCTTAACTACCGCGACTACCTTCTTCCTTGGTTGGTTTTTCCTTGTGAAAGGAACAATAGTTTATGATTTTTGTTTCTCAGGCTCTTTTCTTAACACTAATTTTAATCATCGCCCAGTATAATCGTAAGTAAATAGAGAAATATTCTCTACGTAAATTCTAAAATAAAGGCTGTTACAAATCATACTTTTGAAGAAAGAAAACAAGAAGAAAGTGCTTTGCTAAACTGTATGTCTATTTCGGAGACTGAAACTTGAAAATGTATGACGTGCATCAAACCCGATGTTTTTGATAGAAAATATCAAGCTTGCATTGCAAGTATTTAAACATAAATTTCCTACTTTGCAAATTTCCAGAGAGTGTACATACACTCGTAGAGGGTAGACCATGTTAACAGCGAGGTACACCTCGACAACTGCGACCCCGTACGTATCAATTGTGGCCTACCACCCCTCCGTGGGAAGGGATGAGAGGAGGGGAATCCACAGGTCAGTAGACAGGAAACGACGGAGCTAAGCGCAGAGACGCACGGAAGTCCCTAACAGTCACTGCACGCCACGAAGGCTGAAATGATGCCTCTACAACGGCACCTAGCTTCAACCACCATCACAGAGGGAAGAGAGTTTCGCTCTGAGCAAGCATCTGCGCCATCTGCCTGCAGAGCCTCAAGCCACACCTGTGCCGACCTGAAAGATGAAGAAGGGAAATGAACCGAAAGAATGAAAGGGAAAGGGACCGTGGTAGATGTACAGCATCACAGCATTCGCCTAAGCGGCCCCAGGAAAACCATGGAAAAACCCAGGGCCAGAGTGCGCGGTCAAAGGGGATGTAACCCGGATCTTCCGAATGCCAGTCGCAGATGAAACGCCTGAGCCACCTGACTCGGTACATACACTCGTAAATCAGTTAAATAAATCTTGAAGAAAACCTTAAGTAACGTTCAATTTTATAGTTATTTTATTTCCTTTAAAGTGAAAAGAGATCCACATACTCTTAATGACTCGGGATATACAAATGTTTATGTATTGAAAATAGCGCATGCTTAGTAACAGTGCAGCAGTTATGTAACTTCCGGCTAATTGGTCCACGGGGTGAAATGACCGCCGAGACATCCATAATTAACATTTGCTTTGTGGCTTGTGGTATACAAAAGTGCTGCTTAGGATTCTCATGATATTATAAAAAGCAAAGAAATGGCGAAAAGCAGCAAAAAGGAGACCTTTGTCCTTTCGCATCATAAAACGGACGTATATGTGGTGTCTAAATACATGCGACATTAGGTAGCAACATCTTTATATCAGCCAAAGGGTGTTATATAAGGCTCTTGATATACAGTAATACATACATATTGCAACTCTGGTTAATGAACTGTTTACCATGAAACACCCAAAGGTTATTCTTTGAAATAGAGTTTAAACTTTTTGCTTAAAAAAGAAAACTATGGTGGTGCGTAACATTCTTTATAAATAGCATTTTTAGCCACAAAATTTAGATTATTATGCTACTCTGAGTACATTTTTGTGCTTTTCCATTTGAAATGGAACAGTACAAAATCAAATGTTTTCGATTCACTTACTTTCTCCACAAACTATTGTTACAAAAGATTCCTTTATCTGTGTGGTGGCAATCGAGTAAAATATTAATAGAAATTGTTGTATTAGTTCCTTCTATGTAGAAAGGAAATAAGGTGATATACTAGGCTAAAGGGATAGTAATTTTTTTTTAAAAAAAGCCGCTCATTATGTGATAGATTTGAATTTCAGTTTTCGCTTTGCACCACCTGGAGTAAAACAAAAGAAAGAGGAAACGAAAACTGACCTCCCGCTTGTGAAAAGTTTAAGTAGCTTAATAACAAGGAAACGGTTAGCTCTACTAACAATATTTTTGTGTAACAAGGTTTTGTCTATCTCTTACGGATTACTAATTATAATAATTTGTCCGGGTTTATGGGGTTTCAAAGTAAATTTAAGATATATCTTTTATTTTTCATGTACATATATTTAATATACATATTTTAATCAAAATAATTAGAGCAAATTTTGAGGAAATCAAACATTTTAAGGTGGTTTGATGAGGGGGAATTTTCTTGAAAATCTTCGCGTCGCATTTTTGGGAGATACAACTTAATTACCAAGTTTGGTATTTAATGAAAATTTCGTTTATGAGGTATGGTGTCCACAGACACACCATACGACCTTTTTCTAAACATTTTGTTTTTGGAATTAGGGGGTTTCAAAACACATATCTCTGGTGAAATCTCGGTTTTGAATTTTTTGATAGAATTCAGTGTGGAGAAAATAAAAATATAAGTGGTGAAAAAAGAGGAAGCTACAAAAAAGAGCTTAAGACCTTAAACAAAGGCTAAACTGAAGCAATACGCTAAAAAAGCTTCCAAATTCCAAAAAAATAAAAAGAAGATGAACTTTATATTATATTCCACCCTACTATAATCTAAAATGGACATGTAAATGCGTATTATGTTGGTCTCATATATGAATACTCGAAAAGGATAAGATTTTCAACTTCTTGGCCTTAGTTTTAATTGTGTTTTACTTAATAATTTTATATTTTGTCTAATCAATAGTAATTAGCATAAAATCCTGCTAAGTATACGCACAAATACAGACTTCATTATTATTTTAAGAATATCTTAATTTTCTTTCATTTAAATGGTAACCATTAAAAACTTTCTTATAAGGAGTCATGCCACATAACACTACAACGTATTCATGTTCGTAAAGTAATTTGAAGGGGGTAATTTGAAGGGGGTTAGAGTGACGTTTTCTCCTCCAATTTACAATTTGAGAAATTTAAAGTAAAACCATAAAACTGATTTTGTATTTAACTTCATAGCTTGCTTTCGCCTAATATATACGCATTATGAACGATTTATTTCAATTAACCTATGACAACGATTAGAGATACTGACTTTGAAGATACAGTCCCCTTGTACGTTTTTTTTTCTCTTTCAGTTAGACGACGTGAAGTAAATATCATTTTTTTGCCATGTAGTAATATATTTTATCATGTTCTGGAACACCAAAACTGTAATGTTAACTCTTACTTTCTTTGTTTCTCTTTAGCTCACGAAAAAGGTATATAAGGTCATGGAAACATATCCTATCAGAAAATCACACACATATATGTATGGTCTAAAGGAGGCTCTTCCAACACTGTTAAGCTGAGTCAGAGTAATCGCGCGTACGCAGCAACAATGTTCGGAGCGTAGCTGGAGGGAGGCATGACAGTCAATACGTACTGGGCGAAGATCATAGCACAAGTGTTTGCGCTTCCTACCGCCTTGAGTTTGTTTCGTTTTTCATAAAATCATGTCGCTATGTCAAGTTGGGTGGCCCGTTGACCATTTCGTAGAAATAACAGTTTCAGTTTACCGAAAAGGACGGACATCGCAATGTCTTGCATGTTAAAAGATACTAAATTCGACAGTATAACCTAGTTAATTATATAACACTTTATTCAGTCACGACTATTCCACAGTATCAGCTGTATTGTATAATGCAAAATTAAATTGAGTTTTATCTATGGACGCTCTTTAAATGCTGCGATTCTCACCGTCCCATTCTATATTGGGCGTGAAATACCTCTCAATTTTCCTCAGAGGTCTCTTTATCAGGATTGAGGTTCTTTTACGTGCCGTGAATCTACGACGCGAGAGCACTTTACTTCCCTTCCAAAGGAAGCCATGTTAAAGACTTTTACACCCTAATAAATCCATCGCCCACCGCCGAGCTTTGAACTTGTGAGCTTGGGAACCAAAGGGTAGCATGTTATCACTAGATTACAGAGGATGACATTGCATGGTGCAGGCACACTCCTGGTGTCTGAGTACTCCACACTCTCTGGAGATCACCCAAGTTGGTTTAAATTTTTACATAGTAACAGAAATGTACATATATTTAGTTCATCTTTAGTGATAATAGGTGTTCGAAAACCCTGCTTACACCTGATAAACATACACACACACACACACACACACACACACATGTGGATGGACTGTTGGACAGCATTCGTCGAAGATATTGGGGTAGCTTGCATAAAACTTGCAATTCATATCTGCAGGTCTGTAAATGTGGAATGCAGTGTGCTCAGGTTAATTAAAGCCTTAACATAATATTTGAATTAAAGACCCAGTAGAATTCAGTAAACCAATACTTTGTGTTGTCACAAGATTAATTCAGCTGTTTATAAATACCGTGCTACAGTCAATTCATGATATTGGTCATTTAGGTCACAAACCCAGTTAATTCGGCGTTGCTTTAGTACACTAAGGGCTCTGGATCGCTTATATTTCCTCCCAGAGGTGAAAAGCAGATATCTTTTTGACAAAATAACACGAAGAATAACATTAGCCCATCCCCCTAGCCAGAACATCAGTGAACAGGTACTTTTACTTACTCGTTTCTGTACGATAACATCATCGCAGGATGCTAGGGGAAGTCCGCATAGAGCCACGAGCACTACTACAGAACAGGCCATGATCACGTGTTTGAGCTGCATCTTGTTGTGCTGAAACATAGATAAAATATGCATTTAATAATCAAAATATAATGTTTTGTAAAATAATTAATTGAAACTCATTTTAAACAAATTACAAAAGAAGACTTAAAATATTGAAAAGAAAATCTATTTTTGTTAATTTAAAAAGAAATTAGCGTGGCACGAGTTGGGCACATTTACTTAAACTATTTTCATTGCGTACTTAAATCATAATGGCCATCCTATATAGGACAATTAAAGGGTAGACAACGGAGCGGGACATCTCGCTCACTGTGACCTATGCAGCTCTATTTTGGCTAACACCCACCCAGAAGAATGGATGAGGTGAAGGAAGCTTAAGGGGCAATACTTTATCATTCTTTTAAACTTTTGTCGATATCCAGTTGTTTCGTGCTATTGTATGTAAAGAGTATGGTATTTTAAGGCCAGCGTATATCCTCCAATTTTTAAACATCTGACAATCGCTGTTTCTTTTGTAGCTGTGATGAAATGTGCAATGTAGCTATTTCTGCAAAGGTTTGTCTCGATTAGAATGTAGTAGATTCAAAAACAACATTTCCTAGGAACTGTTTGTATACCCACTAATAAACGATAAAAAGTAGGGATAGGCATGTGAACACACAACAGAATTTTCTCATCAGTACATGCACAGATTTGAAATATCAGTTTTTTATTCTTTAACAACAGACTATCATCTATTTTTCTTCTGCATCTGCATACCTACATACAAACTGATACCACCTGTGCTAATATTTATCATGAATAATAACAATTACATAAAAAGACAAGCTTTGTATACACCATTTCTAAATTAGCTACAAAAATAAATGAGCGTATGATTGTTATACATCGACTTTTATAGTATATTACGATACAAGTGTGGGAAATGTATTATTGCAGAATCGAGGGAATGGTTGAAAAGACGAAACAGTTTTACGAGATTCTGTAATACACTTAACACATGTTATCATATACTACTTTTGGCCGATGATTATTATTAATTAAAATATAATAATAAATGAATTAAACTATTGGTTGGAAGCAAGTGACTTCTATGAGAAATACATTTATTTTTCGTTGTTATATAGCTTTTCATTCTTGTTGTAAACATTTTTCTAATGTTTACAGAAAGAGAGATTTGTATGATTAGTACCCTAATCTATAGTAATCGATTTGACAATTTTATTTTGGAGAAAGTTAGGTCCAGTAACAGCAATGTCAGTAAGTAGCAGAAATTAGTCATATCGTCCAAAAATAATATAAGCACATTCAACTTAAAGAAAATGTATAGTGCTCATCCAATAACTATAGTAATTGTACTTTCAAATTCAATATATCAAAATAAATATTGCAACTGTTTTACTTATCGCAGGTGTACTTTTGGATCCATATTAGTTATATCTTTTGTTATATCAAATGTTATATTTTAATCTGCATATATGTTTAAGCATTTTAATAAGTTAAGCATTACAGGATTTCCAATAGAATTAAACTAACCTTTATATAGAAAAATACCTTATTTTTTATTTTCTCTAAAATGCATATGTTTAAAATATGTTCTCATATCTAACCCACCAGGTTAGATGTGGGAATGCTAACTTACGTCCAGCAACAACAATATCGGTAAGTAGTCCAAAAACTGTATTTTCACTTCTTTGTATGTTAAGTCCACCGGCATTTGCATATAATTAAATCTAGCCAAAGACGTTTCATTATGTAAAGCATTTCCTCCAACACTCATAGTGGTATTATTTTAGCTTTCTCTGTGTCTTTATTAGCATTATTAAATTTTTAAATGTATCATGCTTATTACTTACTGGAAAATTATGTTAACTGTAATAAATCTTCCTTCGGTATTAATTTATTAGTTATTTGCATGAAAAGGGGTATAAGGCTGGGATGGTTTTACTGGATAAAATACAACACTATATTGCATCAGATAATATTGACTCGCAACCTGCAACTGATATTAAGCATATCTATTATTTTTACAACAAATGATTATTTAAGTTATATCCATAAATAAAGAGAGAACTAATTTTAATTACTGCAAATCCATGTTCGTTCTATTCAATCCATTTTGTTTAAATAACTTAACGTTGATAATGAATCTTCATAATGTAAATCCTTACTACGTTATCCAATGTGCCTCCTCGTATTTTAGCTACAGAGATCCAAAAGAGAATGTAATGTAAAACAGAAACTTATTTTATTTTGAATCGGGGACGAAAGAGATATGGAAGTGTGAATTAGTTTTGAAGTGCGTGAAATTAGCTGACAGACATCACTAACATAGTCACGGATTCTGCTGCGAAGGACTGGAGACCAAGGGAGGCGAAATGAGAAATCAACAAGAATGTAAACGTACGCTAGCGTTACATTTCTGGTGCATTCCAAACATTTTTGTCTTGCGTTCTGGCATTTAGTAGATACAGGCAACAATTCTAAGTATTGCACATTTTTAGCAGATTCTCCCTACATAACTGAATGTGGACGTACGGATGCAATTGTCGTGGATTTGATTTTTGTTGTCGGCCTTTCTGACCCATTTTTACTTCATCTATTGTACATGGTATATAGGTAGAGAAGGTATCGAATTCCACTTAAAACTTTGTTACAGAGCTTTCATCGGAAATACAAGCATTTTTAGAAAACGGTCGTATGTGTCCATCTGTCTGTAAACACGATAACTCGAAAACAGGAAGTCGGCAAAATACCAAACTGGGTACTTCAGTTTAGTGCCTTCCAACGATGCGACGCGAAGATTTTAAGGAAAATCCCCTCATCCCAAACTACCCTTTACATGGAAAAAAGTTTGACCATTTTTATTTTCTCAAAAATGGCTTGAATGGTTTTTATTAAAATACCGTATATTAAGATATTTACATGACAAATAAAATGTATATCTTAAATATTCTGGGAATAGCCTCGAAAGATCTATTTATTCTGGATCAATTTCGATGAATTCTGCATAACTGATAAACCGTAAGAGATAAGACAAAACTTATTGCACAAAAAATTAAATCTCGTTATAAAACACAATTTATATCATATTCATTTATTTCGCGGAGATAACCATTTACTTGTTATTGGTTTCAGCTTTAAAATATTTTTCTCGTATGGAACTAACTTGTAAATTCCTGTCCAGAGAAAGAAACGGATTTTAACTACATGACAACCAGCTTTTATAAGATTTGACTATCGCTTTAGCCTAGTGTACTGTCTTATTTCCCTTATACTTACAAGGAAGCAAGTAATAAGGACAATTTCTGCTAATGTTTATCTCGATTAACATGAAGTATGAGAATAAGGTTTTTAACAATAGTTTGTTACAGAAATTTAGAGAAAGTCAAGTGAATGGAACACCTCAGATTTTTGCGGGGTTTCTCCTGGTCGCCAGGCGAATTCTCCCGAATTTTCCTGTCCACAATTTTCAGTTCCCATCACTTCCTTGTCATCTGTTTCAGTGTTGAAGGGTCAGGTGACGTGATCGGCGGATTGCAGCTGAATGATAGCTTGCGCACGTAGAGAGTGATTGCTGGTTCGTCCCGGGATCACTCTATCGGGACCCATTTTTTTTTTATTAATACAGTTCCGGAGTCTTGTTGGGACTCCGGCACCGTATTTTTTCCCCCTCTTTTTTCATTTTTTTGACATTTACTTTGTTTATCTGTTTGATTACAGTTTGATATTTGCTTATAACACACACACACACACACACATATTTTACAAACAAACGCACATGCTCAAGGCGGGACTCAAACCCATGATCTCCTGCGCCACGAAGCACCAAAGCAAGGCACTTTAGCGAGCGCGGCCATGCAGAGGGCAATTCCTACGTGAGCTCAGTTCACTCTTTCGGTGAACCCCCGTACGCTTAGGCTCGCAAGCGCACAATCTGTAATTGTTAAGGAACCCTATTCACGCTTCCGCCCGTCGTAATCTGGTTCCGATCGCCCTGCGGGTCTGCTCACTCATCTCTCCCTCCTTCGGTTCACGTAAAGTTGCAAAGGATCCAAGGGCCTACATGTGGTGCTCTGCCCCAGTATCGCGGGACATTTGCGTGTGTATTCCTTACTCCCCCTCCACATAAGTGGCGCTTACATTTTATGGATTCCAAACAAACTACATGCATAAATATTGTTTAGTATTTGTTAATATTCTTAACGCAGATGATATAAACAATAAAATATTTAATTTCCTAGATAAGTATACATTTTCTAATTGGCACTTTTACATAAGTGGGGTTTTTGCCGTCACATTGTATAGTAAAATGTTTGATGATTCTAAGAGATTCCTCAAGATTCCAACTGCGCATTGTTCCAAGTGAAATGGGGAATTAAATGTCCGGGAGGTACATTGTCATGGTATCTCAGTGGTTAGAGCAACCGAACGGAGACTGGAAGTTCCGTGATACAATTCCCGGCTGTGGCGTTGCATTTTTCAGTGTGACTCTTCCTTTCCTAACACGGATTGTTTGGAAAAATAAATTAAATAAAAGTAATAGTAGTAATTGTCCAGTTATCAGAAAATCATGTATTCATATTAAATAATTGTTTCATATCAAAATATAAACTCTGTATAGACCTCATTTGCTATCACTTTTTAGTTAGGTAAGATATACTGTGTGACAATTTCCTAGCTGTGGGCGAGTAGTTTTATTAAATTGTGTATCTAAAGCATGGTGTAATCTAATGCAGTAGACGAAAACATGTTAAAGTATTTATAAAATCGTTGCTCTGCGAAGTTATCTTCGTTGTAATAAATACTGAATAAACTTTAGAAAATGCCATAGGTATATTTATAAACCACTCATCATCACACAAATGTAATGCTAAAGATAATTGCGCACGGATGTCTGTAATGAAGTGAGGTTATGTTGGTATTTGTTAAATCAGATAACAAGTGAATTCAACGAATATCAACAAATACTATTCGCTCGTTTTGGTTATGTGGTGGTAGTGTGTCTGTTTACGCATTCATGAGGTGCGAGTTCAAATCTCCCGGATAAGGTTTTTTCCGGAGGGTTCCTTTATTCTGAGAAGACACACGTCAAATATCTTTAAGCTCCATGGACCCCGAGATCTCGAATATTCGTGGGGGTAGTTTGTTTTAAATCCATAGAAATTTAAGCATATTTTATATAGGGATTCTGTTAAAAGGGTATGATAGATTTTACAACTGCTTAAATGTTTTTAATACCAGAAAAGAAGTTATTTTGTAAAATAAATTAAATTAATAAATCACTAAGTGATGTACTTAATTATCAGTTTACTTACTGGCATACAATAGTTGCATAGTTCTTTTGTTTCTGTACTATTTTTGAAAATTCTCCGTAACAAAATCAGGATAGCCCGCCTAGGTAGTGTGGTGGTAGCGTGTGTTCCTCTCATTCAACAGGTCTCGAGTTCGAATCTCTCTTAGGGTGAGTTACCCGGATAAGTTATTTTCGGGGTTTTCCCTTATCCTGAGAAGACGAAAGTCAGTAACTTTAAGCTCCATGGGTTTTTCGGGGGTTTCCCTTATCCTGAGAAGACGAAAGTCGAGCAACTTTAAGCTCCACGGACCCCGAGATCATTTGAGCATCATTTCACCAATTTTATTCCAGGTTAAAGGACGCTAGGCAAAAAAAAAAAAAAAAAAAAAAAAAGAAAAATCAGGATGTGTATTGGGCCAGGCCTTCAGGCTTTACATTTGGCCTTCAATATAATAGAGAATGTAGACTCGCTGAGGAGATGCAGCATTGTCAATTTTCATCAGCATACTTGAACTATCCCATTATCTGCAGCGGTGGCCTAGTTGACCTAGCGGCAGATGCTAGCGGCGATAAAACATACGCAAGGCGCAATGTTTTATAGCTTTTTATCGCAGCCGCCGTGGCATCCAAAACAAGGTATTCCAGCATGGGCGGTAAAGGCTAATAAACATATTGGAAATTCTAAATATGTCGAAAAAAGAGGGACAAGCTCAGCAACATGGGGATTCTAAAAACTCCCGTGGCACGAGTGGCATTATTTGACTTTGTTGTTAGATATTGACATTGTTAGTGAGAGAGCAGGGACTTCACCTTTTACCCTGGGTGGGGAGTTGTCGCTTCGGCTTCTAATCTAATTGCTTCTTCAGGAGCACTCAACCCAGTCGTACAACAAATACTCAACACCACTTATAATCAAAGCGAAGGAATATATGTTCAATAAAAACCAAATGTTACTTTTACACGATTCCAATCTTATCCTCCTTTTCGTACATTAACTGTTTGCGATCAATAAATGTAGAAAATTAACGTGGGACACGCAAACGGATATTTTATATTTATGAATATTTGCATTTTCCAAACAGTTTTGTTCTTCTGAAGCCTTTTAATCACTAAAAACTATTGCCTAGAAATGCTTTCATCCATGTCAATCAGGCTTGATTACATTAAAAATGAGAATAAAAATGCATCTGTATGCATAATGTCAATTTCTGTTGTTAATGGGCTTATGAGAAAAAGAAAAAGAAGAATAATTCGTTTTCAATATTGCTTCACAGACACCGTATTATTTCGAAAACGCCCCCTTTCTCAAATAATGTGAACATTCATTGACTTTGATATATATATATATATATATATATATATATATATATCTTGAAAAAAAATCGAATGTGTTCCATTCACAAGACATTCCCTGCCTATTTGTCAACAAATTATTCTTACAAAACCTTATTCTTCCTTCTACTTCATGCTAATCAAGATAAAAATTAACAGAAATGCTCTTCATATTTACTTTCGTCTTTGTAAGTGGAAAATAACTAAGGGAATACATTAGGCTAAAGCAATAGTCAAATATTTCAAAACCTGGTTACTATGTGATTGAATTTGGTTCTATTTACTTGATCAGGAGTAAAATAAAAGATAAAATAATTAAAAATTCCCGTTTGAGAAAAGTAAAGATATTTTTTCTTTGATTTTCTCAAAAATGGCTCTAACGATTTTGATTAAAATACCGTATATTAAAGATACTTCAGGAATAGCCTCTGAAGATCTCTTTATTCTGAATGTATTATGCTGAATTTAGCATAACTGGTAAACCGTAAGAGATAGACAGAAACGTACTACACAAAAATGTAGATCTCGTTATAACGCAATTTAATCTCCTATACATTTTTTCATGCAGCTAACCATTGGTTAGATATTCCGAGCTATTGGTTTCAATTTTAAAATACCTAAAACTTTTCTCATACAGTAATTTGTCAACTCCTGGCTATGCAAGGAAACGGATTTCAATCACATGACAACCAGATTTTAAAATATTTGACTATCGCTTTAGTCTAGTCTATTACCTTATTTTCCTTCTACCTACAAGAAATCAAGTAATAAGGCAATTTCTGCAATTAGTATGAAGTAGATAGAATAAGCATTTTAATAATAATTTTTACAGAGATGTAGAGATAGTCAAGTGAATGGAACACATCAGATATGTAACGTTTGTAATTAAGTTCGTATATCCTAGTTTCTAATTCATCCAGGCGCGTGTGTCCCAGTAACGACCTAAGGAATTCCATTTCTGTGGAATATGTAGTATGTGGCTGTGGTTCTTGCCTCGTAATGGGATGCACCACCATAAAGAAGAACTGGCAGTGTCATGATCTAATATTTCTTCAGACGTGTATCAATCCGTGCAGAATTCGATATTCTTCGGATAGTACTGCACATTGCGTGGTATATTCCTAGCTTATTCTGCATATCTCTACCATAATGAAGTAAAATATCACACATCAAGCAAATAAAATGTTGAAACTTTTCTAGAATGTTATTATCTATAACAATCTAGTCTGTGACCGTTAAAGAACATCTTCCGTGTTTTGTCTTATCACCAAATCATCTGCGTAAGCTAAAATCTTCAGAGAAGTCTTTCCAATCTTAATTTCAGACGGTGCTTGTTCCTTCCATCGTTTTAAGGACATTAAAAAATTAAGGACTGATTTTTTCCTCGTAGAAATTAATTATAAAGGTAAGAAAACTACCAGGAGATTACATTCGTAAATAATAAGCTAGCCAAAAGAACTGCAAAACGTTTGCATAATTGAGGAATAGCTGTAACATAAAAAGTAGAAACATTTAAAAACCTAAAATAAACAGATGCAAAAGATATACAGGTACCTACCATTTTATTACTATGCAGTATCATTCTAGTGTGCTGATTTGCATTCTGTATGTTCTGATCAATATGCCTTCCATAATAATTACTAATATCTGTGTACTTGCACACATAATGATAATCATGCAAACAGCTTCTCTACATTTGAAAACAGCTTCACTGTTTTTTCCCCTCATTCAAATGATTTATACCAATTTTATTAATGTTGTTTCAGTTTTTCTGTTGTTACAATTTACGTCGTTTAACCAAACGATCGTATTGGTTGAACTGTGCGAACCAGATAAAAGATGTGAGATAATATGACCCCTTGTGAAAAGAGAGTTAGAAAGTTAACCGGTTGATAATTCTGCAAGCTTATAAGAAACATTATCGTACGGCATTAAAAGGAATAATTCTTATAGGAGGTCATAATGGTCCAATATCAATGGCAGGAGCAAGTCTTCTGTGATAAAATGTAACAAAGAAAAATACTTCTGAAACAATAAAAAGGATTATTCCTCATCGTAACCCTGATATATCAGAGGAGCTCGCTGTTAACTGCAACGGACAGTGTTGCATAAGTTTACTTCTAATGCTTTTAGAATAAATCATGATTTCATCTATGTACTTAAGTTTCGGCCATGTCCTATGTCCTATATCATTTGTTTCAAACTTTTCAAAGCCGTTTTCTATGAGTATAGGGATATTCCAATACTTTAATTCTAAGACAATTCAATTGTGTGACTTAGGAGTATAATGACCATAAAATATTTAAGGCTGATTCACAATAACAAGAGAACGGTAACTAAAACGTAAATGAGAACAGCTGCTTACAAGATTTTGTTTCCAACAGACCGGTAACGACAACGGGAATGCATATCGATAGCCATATCGATTTTAAAGTGGAAAGCTGATTTTGCGCATTGGGATTTTAGTTGTTTTTAAATGCCAAACTATATTTGCTTCCAATTCAATAAACATAATGCTGTTTACCTGAGGTCAAAATTGGAAAGAATTGCAACTAGAATGAGCTCTAACGGCTGTTTCATATCACAGCCGCCTAGAATAATATCTATAGTGTAATATGCACAATAGATCTAATCTGCCGTACCCGGGAACAAGAACAACGAAGTTAAAAACATGGGCAAGACTTCTTTCCCATTCCCAGGGCCCGGGACAGGTTGCCATCAATTATGAAGGCTTCCTTAAAATACACGTTACCATTCTAGCTACCATTATTCTCGAGTGTTGTGAACCAAGCCTTATACTTCAGCACTTCTGTGTTCAAAAGACTTCACCACGGATACATTAAGAGCAATGGTGCCTTATGAAGGAGAATATTTAGTTCAAAATTAAATACATTTCAATTAATCCACCCAAAACAATTACTCTGTCTCACGGAAACGTAATATTATAGAACCAAACATTTATATAAACAAACACGTATTCAAATCCCCAAAACCTTGTCATATTAGACAGAAAACTAACGTTTCGAGCTCATTTTAACTCGCTTCAAATTACATGAAATAAACTGTTAACTGGACTCTCATTGTTGCACGCCCTTCTTGGGAGCTAAACTCAGAAATACTAAAATCCATATCTACAGAATCGCAGCTGGACCAAAGATATTATATTGCATTTCAACTTTTCATAAAATATTAAGCAGGAAATGGACTCAAAATAAACTAGCTCAAATACAACGCGGCTTTGCCTTGGAGCCTGCAAAGGCCTATCGAGCGATCCATTGACGCTGCATTATTTCTGACTGGAATTGAATCTTTTCACTTAAACGGGATATATAAGGCAAAATTAGTTAACATTAAAAAGGGTCGTCTACCATTTAACACAGATAACACCCATTAAGCTGAAATGTTTGCTCATTTCCTAACGTCTAGACATGAATTTTTCCCTGTGCAACAAAACTGCCCTTAGAAACATGAGTTCCATATTTACATGATGATTCTCGTTTTAGTGACAAAGAAAATCAAAATGTTATGATTGGTTGCGTTTTTTGTAATTTATGATGAAAACTCAGAATGAAAACCCATTATTGATTCAAACTTTCGCAAGTGTGCACCAACTTTCAAGCAAAATTACTTGCGCCTAAGAAAGTTGAATGGAGTGTAGAGGATCATATAATATACGTATATTTTGATACACACATACACGGGCCTTTGTCTAAAATGCTTTTTTTTTTTTTTGGACTCAGGGGATCCCAAAACATATATTTCCGGTGAAACATCGACATAGAATTTTTGGTTGGAATACCATACCTTCTCTATTCACTATGTACACTGTATATGTGGGCTAAAGTAAAACAAATCTGATGTGTTCCATTCACATGACTTTCTCTAAATCTCTACAACAAATTATTAAAAAGCTTATTCTTCTAGTTACTTCATCTAATCCAAAAAAAAAAAAAAAAAAGAAAAAGAAAAAAAGAAGCAAAAATCGTCTTTTTACTTGTTTCCATGTATGTAGAAGGAAAATAAAGGAGTACCATAGGTTAAAGTGAAAGTCAAAAGCTGGTTGCTATGTGATTGAAGATCTCTTGTATGTATGGTCAGGAGTTGACAAATTCCACGAATGAGAAAAGTAAAAGTATTTTAAAGCTGAAACCAATAACAAGGAATAAATATATACTCGTATAACATAAATTGTGTGCTTTTTTCTATTAGGTAATTTTTAGTTTATCTCTTAAGGTTTACCAGTTATGAAAAATTCCGCAAAGTTCGTCTAGAACAAAGATGTCTTCAGAGGCTATTCACAGAAAATTCAAAATATAAATTTTATTTATCATATAAGCATCTTTAATTTACTCAAAATCGTTAGTCATTTTTTGAGAAAAACTTTGGTATTTAATGGACTTTTCGTCTTTGAACTATGCTGCCCGCTAGCACACACGCAGACACACACACACGCACACACGGATCTTTTTCTAAAAATGCTTTTTTTGGGCAGATGGACCCAATACATGTATTTCCAGCGAAATCTCAGTAATTAATTTTTGGGTACAATACAATTACCTTCTCTATACATTATGTATATAATACGTGTAGAGAAACTAAAAAGATATACACAGGTTTGTAATTTAGTTTAGCTAAACAAATTAAAACTTTACTGGTAAATGTTGTTCCAAACATTTTCATATGTTTTCATGTATATAATACAGTTAATAAGTAAGTAGAAGGCTATAGATGAAGGCTGTATTAAGTTATCTTCACACCTATGTCTTTCATTTGACTTCGCTGTTTACGTTTTCCAAACGCAAAAACTGTCATAGCGATTTTTGCCCAAAAATAAATCTTGTAAGTGTTAAATATTTACTCCACTAGGAGATAAGATGGCCAATACCATTAGTGCAAAAGCTTTCAGGCTGCTAATGGATTTAAAAATTTACCAAATTATCCGCGTCCGTCGTCCG
This sequence comes from Hymenopus coronatus, assembly GCA_030762935.1. Taxonomy (NCBI): domain Eukaryota; kingdom Metazoa; phylum Arthropoda; class Insecta; order Mantodea; family Hymenopodidae; genus Hymenopus; species Hymenopus coronatus. The sequence goes on from CM060895.1 coordinate 48,733,065, forward strand.
GCTGAAATCTAAGTACAGAATACTTTCTTTTTTTTTTTTTTTTGAGAGACATTAACAGAGGGAAAGCCTGGATTCGAGAGATGATATTAGGTACACAGCAGTTTTTTGCTTTGAGTTTTACTTTTTTATGTCTTTTATGTTTCTATAGTAAATAGGGAAAGCATTAGTATTACATTCCACCTCAAATTCTATATTCAGATGTCACCATTTCGATGTGGTTGAATGGTTAGACCGCTCACCTCCCATCTAGGCAGCGCGGGTTCCTTTCCAAGCGCCCGCATGTGGGATTCGTGGTGGACGAAGCGTCGTCTGGTGGTTACCCCCGCCACTCATTCCACCAATTGCTCCATTATCATCTTTCCAATCATCAATTTCGCTTATATTTCATATTAATCACTTCCTCATGTTCAGAGTTGGCACCAATTTCCTTGTGCAGAATAAGAGCGGCCAGGTTTCGCAATACGATGCGGCGCTACTTGAACGAGCAATGGCCTGCGTAAAGTGCAACCCATTGCTGCAAAACAGGTATCACTGCATAATACAGAACCACGTGGATAGCAAGAAAGGCGTTGGAATAACATCCTTCTTCTGCTCAAATGTGAGCAAAATCAATTTGTTTTACAACCATAGTACGTTTTCTGCGGTGCCATAAGTGGTTAAAGCGGGCGTTAAACACCATCACTACTACGTTTTCTATCAGTATACTTATCCGTGTACTTATTTAGAAATCCATGGTAGTTCTAGTATATAAACTGTGAAACGTCTAGTAATCGGACAACTTCATAGAAACATTGTTTTTTGCAAACTATTTAAAAAAGTTACCCACAGCTATCACAGTGTTACAATCCAGAGGTATGGAGCTGAACTGAATCTGTGCGGCATGTAGAAGAACTGCCAAGACGGATTTATCAATCCACGACCATCCTACTTGAAATAAAGATGAAACTGAAAAGCGTAATTGAAAAAAATGCAGGGTTCAGTGTGGTGATTCGCTTTTTAAATCCCAATAAATGCTATTTGCTTGGTGACACTGATACGGAACTGATAAAATATTTCAAATATGCCCCAATCACATCATGCAAAGTAGAACGACCTTTTCGCAAATCTTGTTTGTCGGAACGTAGAATGAGTTTTTCATTTGAAAGACTTCAGAAGTACATATAGTTTTCAGTAATACGGCTGCAGATGAGTAAAGCTTTAGTTTTATTCCTTACCTAGTAAGAGTCTGAAGATATTTAAGACATTAATTTTATAATTTGGATATTATTTTATATTTGATCAGTAAATATTACAGTTCGTGTTATAATTGCTTGCGTGTTTTCATAATGTACATATTTAAAGAAGAAAATCAGAGTCAGCCTTATATATGTGACAATTTTATGTTGTACATTAATAATGGTCTAATAGGTGTACTTTTACGAATATCTTATAAGTCATTTTTTATCTCTGGAAATAGTGCTGTTTACTTGACAACAAGTCCACTCGTGCGTTCTTATCAATCACTTATTTTGATTCGGCGAGACGGCCGGTCGCAACCAGTATGCGGAACAGCGAACGGTACGAACTTCCTAGCTCTGCTCATGTTCATGTCTGGCTACGGGCCAACTGTGGTTTCGTGTCGTAGGCTCCCCGACAGGCTTCTGACCCCTAGTTATTGACTTGTAAGTCCTGCGAGATTGTCAGTCCTACAAATAGTGGGAGTTCAAGCCATAAGCCGAGCTAATTCGTGATTTGAGTTAAACCGTACTGAAATGTGGTTTAAGCTAAGGAATCACCATGTTGTTATTAGAAGATTTTAGTTTAACCCATATGCACAACATAAAACTAAAAACGCGTAGAATGCGAAACATTCTCATGAATGGAATGAGCGAGAATTCCACGACAGATTTCCATTAAGCCCAGAAATTATTCAACTACAATATAATCAAATAAACTGGTAAATAAAATTTAATTTTATACTTCATACCGTTATTGTACACTATTATTCACTGTATCGAATCTATTATTGCTTTATGATTCAGTAACAATGCGTTTCTTCAAAAGAGACGTCGCCCTCCGTGATGTAATGGTTATCATGCTAACTTTGTATACCTAAGGCCACGAGTTCAAACTTGACGGAGGAATTTTTGAATTTTTTCGGGCGAAGAAATCCTTAGCATGGCTTCCTTGAATGAAAGTAAAGCCGTTTGCCCCATATAGTAGATTTACGGCACGTAAAAAAGCCTCAAGTCTGATAAGAAGGTCTCGAAGCAAAATAAAGCAGACTTTCAAGCCAGTTAAAGAACGTCCAAAAATAAAACTCCATTTCCATTTCAGAAGGTATGAATCTCTAAGCATTTATGACGTTGCAGCTGAACATTGTCCGTTATCTCAAAATCTACATCATGCAGAGCTGTCAAAATGTTGCACAGCATTCTAATGCACTCTAACTTAAGCAATTTTACTCCCACATTTGGTTTTGTCCTTAATAGACAGTAATTTATATGGTAATTTGTAGTTTCTTATATACTTATGAACTTCACAGTTTGTAGATAATGCTTGCTTCTGAGAAGTAGAGTTCACAATCTGTTTTGATTGTCGTTCATTTTAACTGTATATTTCTTGTTAACTTACATAGGCTTATTTTAGGAACATCGTCGCTATAAACAAATGATTATAATTCACTCGATGTGTATACCCAAATCATTACCAACTTTGCTATTTCGCGGAGTTGTTCGATTTAGTAAAGCAGAACCTGGTAAAACTCGCAAAGTTAAACCAAAACATAAGCCTGGCATAAGTGGCATCCGTACCTTACTGAAGCTTCGGCTTAAGCTTAAACTGTAAAATCGGCCCTTAATGTCATTAAGTGAGCAGTTATTATTACCACGTTTCCATGGAGAACTGAAATTTATTTGAGTATATTTACCATATTGAACATGCAAGGAAACCGGATTCCAATCATATTGAAACTTGGATCGATCTTCTTAGAAAATAGGATCGGAATGAAATCGATCGAAAAGTGTTGCATGGAAACATCTGTGTTTCAAATCGTTTTGAATACGGTAAAGAAACTCTACATTCATTGTACATGGTATGTTAATGCTTTTTGTTTTGTTTATTGCTCTGTGGTAGATTATAACAGAACCACTTTTATGGTTTCTACAGTTTGTAATGTATTCTAAAATATAAGTATTTAACTTCGAAACCTGTGCTTATAACATACAGAGTAACAAATATATGTTTAACAGGCTCGCCATCGTAATTCCAGGTTGACTAATATAAAAGGTTGTACACATTTAGCTTAGAAGTTGGTACATTCAAGATTATACGAATTTAAAACATGTTTTTTTATAGTGTTTAACGCCCGCTCCCACCAGGCGATGATGTATGGAATGAAGATGGAGCACGGTGGAATACGGGGGGGGAGGTGGATGTGAAACTGGAGAACCCGCCCTGCGCCGTTTATGCACCACGAATCTCATGTGCGATCGCTTGGGATCGAAACGGGGTCGCCTAGGTGAGAGGCGAGTGGTCTAACAACTCCACCACAGCGCGGCCCAATTTAACAAGTGAAACTCTGATCATATTGAGATAGAATTGAACTTTAATCGATTTCAATTCCCCATGGAAACGTGGTAAATATCAAGTATGTACCAGGTGGTCCAGCTACCCATATTCGGTGTGTGGAGATATTCCTTCTTGCGTTAAAATATTTGCCAAACTCAACGGGGCTATTTCAAATTAAAATCGGTAAGTGAGGAACCGGCTGAGCGACCTTCGTTTTACATCTCTTGCTTATCGTGGATCGCGCTAATTGAGAGAAGAAAAACGAAATTGCCTCTCACTAGTTCCCCAGTGGCCATTTTTAACTGAAATAGCCCCGTTGAGTTCTGCAACTCTTTTAACGCAGGAAGGAAAATCTGTGCACACCCAATATGGGGAATTTTGGCCACCTAGTATTTAGATGTAACGCGACATAAGTATCCTTATTAGCAGTGCATCAGGAATTCGCGTGTCCATGGGTGAAAGTAGGATGTTATGGTGAGAGGAAAGGAGGGGGGAATCGTCTTCAACAGCTTTTTGAAACAGGTCGAAGAATCACGGTATAAAGCGAAAAAGAATCCGAATGAGTCAAACAACATTGGATCAAGAGTCTTCTTAGGTAGACATATTACATTCCGGTATATTTTCCAGGCCACTATTTCTTGTTCCCATCATTTTCTAGTTATCTCTTTCAGGATTGAAGGACAAGGTGACGGTGTTCGGCGGGTTGCGGCTGGGCAGTGGCTTGCGTAAAGGTTTAACCTGGAGTTGTCAGTACCACTCGTCGAGAACCGCCCTCGGGTAATTCCGCTCCTCTGGAGAACCGCCGGAGGCTCGGAGCTTATGAGCAAGGAGCCGGGCGGTGTCGTAAGCGATACATCTGTAACCGTTAAGGAATCCGTCTATGGCTGTGCCCATTGTTATCCGGATCTGGTCGCCCTTCGGGTCTCCCTTTCATCCCTCCCTCAGTGGAGTCACGAAAGAGGCAAATGTCCAAGGCCTGCGTCGGGCGTTCTGCCGCAGTATCCTGAAGGCCCCATCCGTGCGTATTCCTAATAAGCCTGGGATATTCCAAATATAATCTGGAAGAATTATATTTGAAATATAGTATTATGGTGTTAAGTGAAACATAATAAGGAATAAATAGATTAGAAAACAGCTACTCTCCATATATTGTTTCATTCCTTATCAATTGCTCAACACAGCTTCAAACCTCTATAAAGAAGCTAAACTAGTAATGAAATGCTTGTGATCTTCGTACTGTGCAAACAATAAAGGGCATATTACACAATTTGAGATTAATAATAGTCAACCATTTTAATAGCGTTACTTGAGATTTAGAAAAGGCAATACTTCGAAGCTATTTAGTGGCTCGAGATTTTGTTTGTATTCATCTGCGGGAGTATGTTTGATAGCAACAGGGTATATATTTCTTTTGGTTGTCCGTTCAAAGTGTTACTCTGAAAAACTCTTATTGGAACTCGAGATTCCAGCATGAGAGGCAGAAATATTACTCTTACACCATCACAGCAACTTGCTAAAATTATTATGTGAAACGTTTTGTTATCTCCTCTCTCGTCTTATGTCTTTTTACTGCTGTATTGCATGTTGTTACTTCTCCAGCTACGAAAGGTCCTGCAGTTCATTCATCATTCTGTCTGCCAAAGTAGAAAATGTGACAGACAAATGACGTGTAAGTGCACCTGATTGTTTTCTGTTTGTATTTCTCTTAAACATAGACTCACTTTATTACCTACTTGTTTCCTCTAGATAAACTGTTAGCTGTGAACCAATTTTATTATTATTACTATAATGTATAGTGATATTCCTGTATTCTTCGCGGCAGTCTGCATGTAATTTGCTGACAGAGCTTAATAATTTGACTAATGGATTGTTTATCATAGATAACCACACTTACAATATCGTTTGTGGTTATTCAAGCTAATGCCAGTTACCTATCCATTGTGATTGTTATTATCTAAATTATCGAATATTGAGTGACATTCATTATTTCTATTTTAAATATATATATATATATATATTTACTCTAATTATATAAAATACAATTAATACTGTATACTCTAACTATAAATCAATTAAAGTAATTGCTGTTTATAGTGTGCTTCAAAGTTCATAAATAGATGCACACACCGTTAAATTTAGGTGCATTTGCAGTCCTGCAAATTGTACACTTTTAGCGACTTCTTTTATACCTCTCTCATATTTCAATCGATTTCAAACAAATTACATCCAGAAATATTCCCTCGATTTATTAATATAAAGGGTTTGTGAACGATTTGAAATATCCCGCAGAAAACAGCCACAGATAGAGAAATTGGGGATCTTGGAGCCTTAATGTATCTATTGTTCGAGACGACTTAATTCCTAATGGATCGGCGTGCAGCATGCAAATTCTACCAGTGTGTGCTTTGGCATCATCTTGCTGGAACCATTTTAGCTCCTCCGTGTTAGAACTTAAAGACAAAATTCGTAGAAAGTCTAATACTATTACAACTGAAAGATAACAAAAATCGTTTGGCCATATGTATCGTGCGTTGGCAGAAATGAAGCATATTTGTGTGACATGTATTTCAAAAGATGAGATTATTTCCTGTTTTGGATAGAATGGCATTTTTAAGCTACATATTTCTTAGTTTATAAACATAAAGTAATTAAGGTTCTACATAATTGTAGATCCTTTGCTCCAGTGAGTCGCCCTGTGTATTTTGAAGTTCATGCAACTAGCCCGTCAGTTCCTTTTCATACCAATTGTATTATGTAAAATGTTGTATAACTGTAAACTCGAAGGATTTAAAAATTACTATAAAAATATAGATTTCATTAAGATACACAACTTTTTGTCAGATGTATTTTTATTTTCTCTACTGAGTAAAGTAGAGAAAATACTGTACTGAGGTGATAGTAGTTCTCCCAAAAATTCGATACCGAGATTTCGCTGAAAATATATGCTTTTTCGAGCCCACTAAACCCAAAAAGGCGTTTCTAGGAAGGCTTCTTGCGTATGGGCACGTGTCTGTCTATCTGACTGCATGTCTCTGAACAGCATAACTCAAACACGAAAATTCGGTTAAACATCAAACTTGAAAGCATATATCTTGTGACGGTTTTTGAGAAAACCCTCTCATCCCAAATTACATTGAAGATGTTTCTAAATTATTATTTTATCAAAAATGGCTGCAATGATTTTGATAAAAGTGCCATATATTGGCATTAAAGATACTCATTAAATTTATATCTTAAATTTTGTGAGAGGGCTGACAAGACCACTTCATCAGAAAGAAAGTTTATATGCCTAATCTATAACTGCTTGACTTGAACGATGCATGAAAACGTACTAAACAACCATGTGTTATTTAAAACCCACAATTCATTTTAAATACCTTTTTGTAGCATAAGTGATTTCCGATATATTCAGTAATAATGGTCGAATTGTTAGTACTTAAACATTCTTTTCAAGTCCTTCGATTTTCAGTTTTTTTTCACTATTGCATGGAAAGAGTATAGAATATGGCATCCAGTTCTTAAACATTTCACTATCGCTGTTTTCTTTGTATCTATAACGAAATATGTACTCTAGCTATTTCTAAAAAGGTTTATCTCGTTTAAAAAGAAACTGTTGTAAGAAAAATGTATACACACACTAATAAAGAGGAGGAAAAATCATGTCAGATTTAAACTTGGTTGCTATGTAGAATAAGTAATGAAAGCATTTTATATCACTCAAAAATTATATGTCGAGATTTCACCGAAAATATTAATTTTGAGACCCCCAAATAAAAAAAACATTTATATTTCACGTGTGTGTATGTGTGTGTGTGTGTGTGTGTGTGAGCGCGCAAACTCAGAGTTTGCTGGTATTTAAGTTTTGAAACTTTCAACGATGCGATCTTCAAGATTTCTCATTAAAATTCCCTCATCCCCGAACTCTTTCCATGAATGTAGATCTCGTTTAAGTACAATCATCATAATCAATTCATTTTTTGTGGAGTACCATTTCCGAGATATTGTTTGTTATTGGTTTCAAATAATTTTAAAATGCTTATACTTTCCTCAAAAGGGAAGTCGTCTTTGATTTTCTCCTCCTGGTTAAGCAAAAAGAACGAAGTTTCAAAGTAACCACATGGTGACTAGCTCTTATGAGATTTCTTTTGAAGCTTAACGTCCTTTAACCTGGTTGTTCATAACTGTCGATGAATGAAATCGGTGAAATGGTGTTCAAATGATCTTGGGGTCCACGGAGCTTATAGTTATTTGACATTCGTCTTCTGAGGATATGGGAAAATCCCGAAAAACAAAAATTATCCAGGCGTCCATAAATATAAGAATAAGTGTTTGGAGGCTTGATGGATATAATTGTATCATATAAGCACGATTTTATTAGATACATTTCATGTTAGATGTTCGTACTTTTTTCCCCATTTGTGTAGCCCCTTTAACTTCTATGATCATATCGGGGACTTTAACTTGTGAAACAACTCGTTTGATTACAGTGGGTTATTGTCATTAGGTTTAACATATTATATAATTAAACACTCTTACATTCACTCTCACATTCATACTTTCAGAGTCTGTGGGGGTAGGGAATAATTCTGGTTAAAGAAACATGCACCGCCCCAGCCGGGAATCGAACCCGGGAGCTCCGGGTGAGAAGTCAGCTCGCTTATTACCGGACAGTCGTTCTTACTTTTCCAAGTATGACTTTAAAAGTTTACAGGTTTGCTATTTTTACTTTCTCCATACGCACTATGTACATAGTGTAAAGAGAAAGTATTGCACTCCACCAAAAAATTCGATACCGAGATTTTACCAGAAATATATGTTTTAGGGTCCCCAATATCCAAAAAAAGCATTTTCACAAAAAGGTCCGCGTGTGTGTGTGTGTGTGTGTGTGTGTGTGTGTGTGTGTGTGTGTGCCCGTGTGTCTGTGAACACGATAACTCAAAAACGAAAAGTCGGTAAAATACCAAACTTGGTATTTAAGTTTAGTATCTTCCAGGGATGCGACACGAAGATTTTGAGAAAAATCCCCCCAACCCCAACTACCCTTTACATGGAACTTTTTTCGAAAATTTTGATTTTCTCAAAAATGGCTCTAACGATTTTGATTAAAATTTCGTATATTAAGCATATTTACCTGACAAATAAAATGTATATCTTGAATTTTCTGGGAATAGCCTCTGAAGAGTAGTTTATTCAGGATGAATTTTACTAAATTTTGAATAACTGCTAAACTGTAAGAGATGGACAAAAATTTACTGCACAAAAAATGTAGAGCACATTAAAACACACAATTTATGTTATATACATTTTTTCGTGGAGTTCATCGTTTTTGTGACATTCCTTATTTTTGGTTTCTGCTATGGATAACGTATACTTTTCGCATACAGAAACTTGCCAACTCCTATCCATATAGACAAAGGAACTTCATTGACATAGCAACCAGCTTTTGACTATCACTTTAACCTACGGTTGTCCCTTATTTCGCTCCTACTTACAAGGAAGCGAGTAATTAGACTATTTCTGCTATTTTTGTCTGATTGGCATAAAGTAAATAGAATTATAAGCCTTTTAAGAATTATTTGTTGCAGGGATATGGAGAAAGTCATGTGAATGGTACACATCAGACTTTTCTTTTTTATTCCAATTGCAAGAGCTCGTTAATGAGATTAAACAACTGAATGTTGTATACTAGTGTTGAATATGCACTTATTGCTTAATTTGAAATCATTCTTTGGTAATGACGTAACATGATTAAAGAGTATTTTTTTTTATATGAACACCATATCCAGAAAGTTAACTTTATAACCATCTATACAAATGTTACTGTTGCTCTATATCAGTGTGTGAACCAAGTTAAATGTTACAATATTATCATACATGCTAATATAAAAAAGAAAATCTCAGTTTTGTGACTGAGATTCTCTCTTTTCCGATCCAGGCACGTGCCAGAAAACCATGGCGGAAGTGGCTCTGATAGGCTCTCAGCAGGACCTGTTGGATGCCCCAGTAGGGCGCTGCTTCCATCACATCAGTTGACAGCTGATAGCATTTTCCTCAATTTCTTTCCTTACGAGTGCTATTTCCCTGTCCGCAGCAGCTATCTTCCAAAATCTGTTTCTAAATTCGTGATCATCAATAAGATATCACCAAGCTACGTATAAACAGATGGTATTATATGTATATGACAGTATATACAATGAATTAAGGCATTATATTGACATAAAATGACAATTTAAGGGAATTTAATGTTATCTCTCCACGAATGTAACAATTGTGGAAACCGTATGAATTATGTAACCCATCACAATTCAATTTTAATTCTCACGAGTTAAGATATGTCACTATAGCCTAGCTTTGCAGTTCACCTTTACTTTTGCCATGATTTTACACAAAACAAGATATTAACTATATAAAACCCCATATTATTGAATTGAATAGTCTATGGTTTCAATTGGACGATTATAAAACTGCAGAAGTATTTTTAAAATTGAATTTCAAAGCATGTTAACAGCTGAATATTTTTCATTTTTTTCATTTTTGTAAATCAGCAGGTTAGGTTACACATCTTAACAGCTACTAAAAATACAATTTAAACTAAATGGTGTACTATGTATAAGTGGAGCTACCACTCTTTAACTCAATTCCGACAACTCCTTAACAACCATCTTCACGTAGTGAGAGAGTGGCTACGACCAGATATAAGGCCAATATGATGTGGCCTATTGATTGTAATGTGTGTGTGTGTGTGTGATCTGTCATCAGTGTTGCCAAGTTTCAAGACTAAATAACACATATTGTTTGGGTATATTTTATTTAGAAATAAAATATGAAGAATAAATTAATAAAAAAAAAAGTCTGATGTGTTCCATTCACATTCTTTCTCAACAAATTATTGTCAAAATACTTATTCTTCTACCTACTTGAGTTAAACATTAGTAAAAATCTTATGTGTACCATTCACATGACTTTCTCTATATCCCTGCAACAAATTATTCTTAAAAAGCTTATACTTCTATTTACTTTATGCTAATCAGAAAAAATGAGCAGAAATTGTCTTATTACTTGCTTCCTTGTAAGTAGAAGCGAAATAAGGGACTACCATAGGTTAAAATGAAAGTCAAAAGATGTTTGCTATGTCAATGCAGTTCCTTTCTTTATATGGATAGGAGTTGACAAGTTCCTGTATGAGAAAATTATAAGTTTTTCATAGCAGAAACCAAAAACAAGGGATGTCTCAAAAACGACAAACTCACGAAAAAATGTACATAACATAAATTGTGTGTTTTAAAGTGCTCTACATTTTTTGTGTAGTAAGTTTTTGTCCATCTCTTATGGTTTAGCAGTTATTCAAAATTCAGTAAAATTCATCCAGAATAAACTACTCTTCAGAGGCTATTCCCAGAAAATTCAAGATATACATTTTATTTGTCAGGTAAACATCTTTAATATACGACATTTTAATCAAAATCGTTAGAGCTATTTTTGAGAAAATCAAAATTTACGAAAAAAGTTCCATGTAAAGGTTAGTTGTGGGTGGGAGGATTTTTCTCAAAATCTTCGTGTCGCATCCCTGGAAGATACTAAACTTAAATACCAAGTTTGGTATTTTACCGACTTTTCGTTTTTGAGTTATCGTGTTCACAGACACACGGACACACACCGACTTTTTTCTGAAAATACTTCGTTTTGGATATAGGGGACCCTAAAACATACATTTCCGGTGAAATCTCGGTATCTAATTTTTGGGTGAAGTGCAATACCTTCTCTATACACTATATATATAGTGCGTATAGCGAAAGTAAAAATGGTCTTATTACTTGCTTCCTTGTAAGTAGAAGGGAAATAATGGAATATAGTAGGAAAAAGTGATAGTCAGATCTTTTAAAAGCTGGTTACCATGTGGATGAAGTCCGTTTCTTTGCATTGCAGGGAGTTGATAAATTCCCGTATTTGAAACATTTAAATATTTTTCAAAACTGAAACCAGTAACAAGGAATATCTAAAAACTGATTACAATTTATTTGCTTCTTACTTAATTTCAACTAAATAAGGATATTTATTTATCTTCCTATCAGGTCGAAACTGATTACAATTTATTTGCTTCTTACTTAATTTCAACTAAATAAGGATGATTGATATTTCAATACTTTTTGAATGCAAATCAAATGTTGATAAACTCCACAAAAAATATATATGGCATACATGTGTGTGTTAACGAGATCTACATTTTATATAGTAAGTTTTTGTCTATCTCTTACGGTTTACCAGTTATGCAAAATTCATCCAGAATGAACAGTTCTGCAGAGGCTATTCCAGAAAATTCATATACTTTTATTTGTCATGTAAATAGTCTCAATACGCGATATTTCAATAAAAACCGTAGAGCCATTTTTGGGAAAATCAAAGTTTTAGACATTTTTTCCATATAAAGGATAGTTTGGGGTAGGGGGATTTTTCTCAAAATCTTCGTGTAGCATCCTTGGAAGATACTAGACTTAAATACCAAGGTTGGTATTTTACTGACTTTTAGTTTTTGAGTTATGGTGTTCACAGATACACGGACACAGACACACACACACACACGGACCTTCTTCTCAAAATACTTTTTATTTATTTGCTTTTTTTAATACAGGTGCCCTACAACGTATATTTCCGGTGAAATGAATTTTTGTGTGGAATGCAATAGCTCTCGTATATACTATGTACACAGCATGTGTAGAGAAAGTAATAAAAATATATTAATAAAACACAAATGTATAACAATCAGATATGCAGCTTAATTTAGAAACTCTGAAATATTCTATTAATAAGCTTGGCAAAAAATGCATTATTTGCAACATAAAATATTGCTTCATTTATTGGACATTTAGTTATTGGCTCACATAAGTACCAAATGCACATGTTTTCTGATGGGGAATATGCATTTGCATTAGAATCCTATTCCTAATCTTACGGGAACAACTTAAGTTTTGTCTTGCGCATCGTACTTGCAACCAAATCCATTTTGGTTAATTGACTATATTTTCTTGCAAACAATTCATGTGATGTAGCTCTATGGAAGTATAGCTTTTTACATAAATACTGTAAAAATACGGAATTAAATGAAGTAATAAGAAGAAAAATGAGTTTGAAGTCATGAGGTCCTCTAAGACATAGAGGAAGTATTGTATTCCACCTTAAAAGTTCGACATCCTTTTCCGAGGCCTCCTGAAAAAAATAATTTTAAGAAAAGGCCAGTATGTGTGTATGTGCGTGTGATTGTTTGCGTGCGCGAGCATGTGTGAAAACAGCATAACTCAGAAATGAAATGTTGGACCGAATAATATCCAACTTTTATTACTTAACATTTTAAGTTAAGTTTCTTCCAACGATACGGCATAACCATTTAAAAGCAAGTCCCCACTCTAAACCACTCCTTTACATGACAAATTATTGTTTGTTTCTAAAAAATATCCCTGTAGGTTTATATTAAAATATCATATATTCGAATATGTTTATATAAGAAATAGAATCCATATTTTGAAAGCATACGAAATCTTTATTAGATAATTTTTTCTATATTTTGTGTAACTCGCTGCAAGAAAAATTGGGACTCTTTAAATACATAATTTGAGTAAAATAACTATATCGTTAGCCTTTTTTCTATCTACTCTATGTTGTAAGTTTAGGCCTTTTACAAGCATGAGCGTGTCATCTAGTGAATGCATTTGGAAGCTCATGATTCTTCTTTTATTGTTATTAATTTTTTCCCGAACGAGGGCTTGTTGTCACTATTAGACTTATGAATGTTGTTTCTGCTTGCTTTATGTGACTAAGCACTTCTTGTTTAATTTGCGATCATTTCTATGTACAATTATATCGTGAATAACAAAACTTTGAATATAATACTCCGTTTTAATATTTATATAAGTAGAATATATTTTAAGTTGTCATTGACGGAGGAAATGATATAAATGCATGTCCAGGCAAAGTAGGTTTTCATTCACTTGTTAAATACTTCGAATTGCTTATTAGTTTGTTTTTTATTATTGATTTTAATATATAATTTGCATTTGCCTTTTAGAAATTATGCCTTCTCAAGAACAGAACTACATTTAAAAGAAATCACCAAGGAAAACTAATTTACTTTTCATTGTTCTGTAATCCAGAACCTTAGTTAAATTACATGCGATAAAATAAATGGTTAAATGACTTCAACCGGTGCTTTTAAAAATAGAAGTACTTTGGAGATCCACCTTATGAAAGAAGCTATTTGTTGGATGCGAAATACAGAAACAGTTGAATGTGTTTGAATCACATCGTGAGTTCCTTTAGTGACAAAGTAGCATTATGAGTTAAGAGCGTGTCAGATTTGTTCTCCTCTGGCAGTCGGGGTGTTCCTAAGGGTAATTCGCTGTGGTCGAAATCCAATTTTCGTAAGTCTTCTTCCAGGACATCTCTGTTGATTGAACAGAACGGCCCGCTGTGTGTTAATGGAGGTCTACTACTTAAGACTGCCACGTGAGTGCCCAACGCCCTTTTCTCTGCATCTTGAGCATTTTTGTAGCACTGGAACATCTGTGCAATGGTGCAATTCATGATAACCTTCTTTCTAGCGTGACAGGAATAATTCAAACTAATTTTATATAGAAATAAATACGAAATTTGCAAACAATATCATGAAGTGTTACACTCACATAAATTTCTCTACCCTCTATCATTTATTAATGGATGTGCAACTATTCTTACTATTACTATCTACTTCATTTTATTCATTTTATTTTGATGAAATACCTACACTACACATTTTGTTATAAATACAAAGGGAACAGCAATTGTCAAATGTTTAAAAGCTGGACGCTATTTGCTGGCCTTAGGATTTTATATTCTTTCCATACAACTACTCTTTAAAGAAAGACTAGGTATTGAAATAATAATGACTATCTCGGAAATAACTGACGATATAAAATGCAATTTAAATAAATGGTCTATTTTTAGAGATCTACATTTTTATCAGTAATTTTCGTATCGTTTAATATTTACTAGTTAAATAATTAAGATTATATAAAATCCCTAGGAATTCAGGGCTATTCCCAGAAAATTCAAGATATACAGTTTATTTCTCATACAAATAGTTTTAATATATGTAGGGCATTTAAAAATAGTGTTTGAGAAATTATAAATTTTCTAAAATTTTCCACGTAACAAGTAGTTTGGAGTGAAAGTATTTTGGTGAAAATCTTTGTGACGAAGAATAACCGAACTAAAACACAAAATTTGCCAATTGAACTATGCTGTTCATAGACACACTTTATGCTTAATGTTTTTTCAAGAGACCTCAAAACGTATATTTCCGATGTAATACCGACATCGAGTTTTTCGGTGAATATAATTCTCTACTTACTGAGTAAAATTAGTGAGAAAGTAGAACTCCTATGATTCCCCCCCCCCTTTCTTCTACAAACTATAAGGATTTTTACAAAAGCTTATATTATGATCGTAACTATCTATGTCAAGTTACTCAAGTTAAACGTTTACAGAAATAATTTTATTACAAATTTCGTTATTTAACAAAACCTGGTTATCAAATCACAATCTTTGCAGGACCGCAAGAAACAAATTTTAGAAATGTTAAATATACCTATTGCAAATTCAGCTCATTTCATTACACTGAAATGGTTAATAAGACATAAGATTTTATTTTAGATAATTTGGGTTTAAAAGAAATTTAATAATTTATGGTAAGTTTCTTCTACTTCTTAGGGTTTACGAGTTATACTAGTATTCATTAAATAAATAATAGTAATTAAAAACGTAAGGAATTCACAAACTATAAGTAAAAATATCCAATATGTGTATTTTATTTGTCACGAAAATATATTCTCTTTCTATGTGCCTCAGTTGGCTAACGCTGGCCTTTTGATCCCCAGCAGCTGGTTCATACCCAGTCCAGACAGATCTAAATTTGCTTAAAAGCGACAGCCCCACATCAGTTGATTTATTGGCATGTAAAAGAACTCCTACAGGAGGAAATTCCGGAACATTGTCGGCGCTGATATGATCCTGGCAAATGTCAGCTCGTTAACCTTATTATTATCGTTATTATTATTATTATTATTATTACTATGCAAATATTTTAAACACTTGGTATTCTAATCAAAACCGCTTGTGTCATTTTGAGAAAATAAATACTGCTAATTTTTCCATATAAGGAATAGTTGTAATGGGGAAATTTTCTTTCAGATTTTTGTGACATATCCTTAGAAGATACTGAATTTAAATACCAAGTTTTATATTTATCCTAGTTAAGTTGTTCCCAAGAAGCAGACGCGGTTGCGCGCTGACATTTTCTGCAGATAATTGTATTTCGGGCATTATCTCAATATGGGCAGAATACAATACTTTCTAGTCATTGGTAGAGAAGATTTCTACACTTATCTATTAAATACATATTTATGCACTGTATTACTCATAAAAGGAGTTAATTTTATCCCGTTTGTTTAGTTTCGCCTGTGGGACTTTTGTTCACTATTAGAATTCCTAACACCAACAGAGAGATGCAAATCTGGTTTCAACAGCATTGAGTCTATAACTCCGACGTTGTTAGGCCGTAATATGCCACCAAAATTATTATTGTGAGTGACTAATTTTATAAAAACCTATTGGTTACGCAATAAAATTGTTAGTAAAAAAACAATTCAGTTTCTCTTGCATATTGTCTAAGTTTAATGGTGGTTCTGAGGGATGAATATAATTTAAAACATTCAAAATACATTTCTCAAAATATTTTTATTGCTATCAAAAACTCCATTAGAATATTTTCTTGAAAATATTATTTCGGTATATGATATAGTTTTCGAATTATAGGTAGTTTAAAAGGCCAGACCCTGCATGAGTATGTGTCAGGAGTATCACGCCCATTTCATCAAATGTTTGATGCTAATTTCCCGCGAGTTATATGTTCAGCATACATTTCTCTGATTCGTCAAAAGTGTCTAAACATATCTCTCTGAAATGTTGTCTGTGTGTATGTGTGTTTGCACTAGTTTTATATATACATATATACCTATACACAATTTTTTTTGTTATACTTTCTTCTCACAAAAAAAAAAAAAAACTCTTTTACGAAAATCATCACCAAATTAAAAATATAATTTGTTGATAAATATTGCTGAAAGTGCACGATACTGTAGCTAAAATGTAGCAATAAAATGAACAGAAGTTAATGTAAAAGGTTTAAAAAATAGTAGACATTTTGGGAAACATAGGAACCTCGAAGGGAAAACTCGCAATTTTGAATATTAAGAAGTGTTTTTATATTTGTTTTAAAATATAATAACATAACTCCATAGCATGACAGCTCACGGGGAATCTTGGCCTACAGCCCGGCCGCTGCGTCCCCCATCTCGGTCCATTACAGACGTCTTGGATGGGGTGCAGAATTGGAGGGTGAAACGTGGTCAGCGCCTCGAGCACCCCTCCGGCCGGTTACTGCGGTTCTCATGACCTGGAGCCGCTACTCCTCAATTGGCCTCCCAGGTACCTTACGAGGCTGAGTGCACCCCGGGCCAGGTCTCCCAGCGGGGGAAAAATCCCCACGCCGGTACTGGGGATCGAACCCAGGCCTGACGCTTGGTGAGCAGCTGCGCTACCACCGCGCTAAGGAGACGACCTTTAAAATGTAATGGTAATATAAAATAAAGCATATGTTTCTCACAGATTTCATTATTGCAAATATTATAGTTCTAGTGAAAAAAAAAAAAAAAAGCTTAATGCCATAATGCCATTAATACCATAATCTGTATCTGACCCGTAATTCCGTAATCAGTTCTCATATAAATCAGCATTTTATGACAAATATTGTGCTCAAAAGAAAAAGGAAAACCATTCTATAATATTTCATATAATGTGATCGAGCGAAGTGGCGTCATGGTAGCATGTACGACTCGCATTCAGGAAGTCTGTGATTCATTCCTAGGCGACCGCCCATAACCCATGAGTTTTTCATGGTGTCACTGGTTTCGCGAGTCGAATACTGGGAAGATTTTGTTTCTAGCAGGATTTCATTTCCATAATTTTCCCTTTGTTCCGTTTCTTTCACATCTTTCAAGTGTGCTGCCACGTTCGCGGGCAGATGGCGCGGATGCATGCTCAGTGGAAGGATTACTCTCCTTGGACACTAAGGTAGACGGGTTACTCGCCCGCTCCCTCTGGCGGTCTTGCAATGGGCGTGCCATCGAGCTTGGAAACGTTAGGCACTTCCACGCGTCTCTGGTGGCCCATCTGCCTGTGGCCTGTGGCTTCCTATGGTCCTTCAGCTCATTCCATTCTCTTGGAGGAGTGTTGGCCACAATAGAACCTCATGTACGCGAGGTGTTTCCCTCCGTTGTTACCCTTTACACTTCATTCAATGTGAATGTAAGGTCTCTGTTGAATAATGAATACTATAAAATCGCAAAACTGTTTAAGGTAGAACATATATTTTATTATTATCATGATTGTGCTTTCACTGTTCAACAACCTTTGTTGAAAGTTAATGCTCAGGAACTCTGGTTCTAAAGACATGGGAAAAATGTTTTTAAATGCACTTTATACCTATTGTTCTCCAAATTTTATTTGAAAAATACCTCGTAAGTAACGAAATAAAATATGAAAAACTCTTTACAATGCCGTTAGAACATCAAAGGGATTAAAACGTGTTCTACATTGTAAATATTTAACATAAGCATTTATGAATGAGTTTAGTAAGCTTCTCTGCAAATTTGATCCATTTGAACTTTGTGCCTTTGGGAGCAAACTGTCAAGTATATTGAAACAGGATCAACACTATGTGATGAAACTTTAATGAATCAAGCCTTTGGATGGGGTATTGTTTGACAGCAAATTTATTTGCTGTGTATATTTTCTCCCCACTCTGGATATGGATCACAAACAAACTTATAATTTTCATAAATATGGTTCTTTAATTTCAATACCTCTGCAATATTCGGATAATGAATTTTAAAAATCGGAAAGATCTCATTTCAATCACTTCTGGTTGTTGGGTTCAAGTAGTAATTTTGTACTAGCATTCTAGTAATGCTCATCATTTAGAGTACTGTCTCAGAACCATTTTGTCTAAAATTGCAGTAGTTAGTGGAAAATATAATATGATACATTCATACGACTTTATCTACCAAGATAATTTATTAACACGATTACTTTCTCTGTTAATGACGCTGTCAAATATCATATTAGCGCCTGTGTGTGTCGGAATTTCGGCCCGCGCAGGCGTTCTTTTACATACCAGTAAATCTACTGACATGGACTGCCACTACTAAGACTAGGGCATATACGTTCTTTAAAAAATATGTAACAAAATAACTATTCCTAATTTTCTGTAATGTTAGCGGTCATAAAATTAAATAGTTTTCTTTATAAAGTATAGCACGGATGTGCTTCGTTTTCAACATAAAAAGCTGATGAACGTAAAGCTCATCACTGGTATTGTGGTAGCATTCATGTTTCAGCTGTTATTGTTACAATGGAAATAATAAGCAACTGAAGATTGTTTGTTGTTGTATGTCACAAAATATTTTCAGCCCACTGGGGTAGTGTTGGGGTAGCGTGTCTGCCTCACATTTAACAGGTCGCGAGTTCGAATCTCGCTTAGGATGAGTTACCCGGATAAGGTTTTTCGGGATTTTACTCTAGAAGTCGAATGTTGAGTAACTTTAAGCTTTATGGACCCCGAGATCATTTGAGCATCATTTCACCGATTTCATTATCGTCCGATTTGACCAACTAGATTAAAGAACGTTAAAGGACCATGAAAAATACCCTTTTCATATCCAGAAAGTACAAATATAAATTCCTGATAGTTATCCTAAGATACAGGAATTTGCTAACTTGTACTTTCATACCAGCTTTGCTGGATGCATATTACGGACAGTGACAACGGTTTTCAAGAAATGGCTTTTCTACCTTCTCTCATGTTCGTACAATGTACATGGCAGATAAGACTCCCGTTGTCGGTCAGGCGCTAAATTAATCTACTTCTGGTACGATGGTATCGAATATCCCATATATCAGCATTTTATGTGGATTTGTTTACCATCTGCCAATGTCAGCTAAGTCTTTTTAGGATAATGCAGACCTATTACAGAAATCAGTTTAAGAAACACATTGGCCCTCAGAGTCTTTTGGCCATCACTGCTATCCGAATCTGCGTCGCTTTGCAAGCCGAAGGATATGTTTACTAGTGAATACTTCAAGAACTCCTGCAATGCCATTGAATACACATAACACTCTCCAGATCAAGAGGTAAGATGGAGACAGAAAACATTTTTGTTTTACTACCACTTATTTAGAGGTAGATGGTGAATTTCTTTGGACATCGTATAAGCATATTCTCAACACCACATTGTACAGTGACCAGTAGCTGAATAATTAAGGATGCTGCACTGTTACTCTGGTACTCCCTCCATCGACGAGAATAGGAAGAACTGCAACAATAGTTTGTTGAAGCATAGGTAGAGTTACGTGAATATAGCACATCCGATTTTTAAAACACACAACAATCACAATTGGAGTGACACGAATCATACAGCTGTGGAGAAATTTGGTAATCATTTGGGTTGGGTTTGTTAATAACTATCTAGTGGCTGCTCGATTGAATAAATATATTTATGATAATGTTTTGTGGTGGTGATTCCGAAGCAACTTGAAGATGCCCCACTTAATATTCAGAAAAACCTGCTTTTTTAACACAGTGGCGCACCTACACATTTTGGCTTAAATTGAAGAAATTATTTAAACGTGCATTTTCCGTAATGCTGGCTAGGGAGAGCAAGACCAGTTTGCTGGCCCACACGTTCCTCAGATACGACTCCAGTCGATTTTTGTGTTTGGGGTCACATTAAAACAATTTTGTATGAAACACCAGCGATACAGTTGCTATAATGTTTATAACAAAATTAACCTTTTACATAGAATGCCGCATTTAAAAATATAAAAGTCGGAAAATACCTCGGTGTCACAAAAAAAGAAAGACATATGTGCACTTTAACGACATGCAAATTTTGTGTGGACATCCGACATTATACATTATACACAGTTAAATCAGAATGAAAAGAACTTCTCGGGCTCTTTGGTGAAAATTCAAGATATACATTTGATTAGTTGTGCAAATGTCCTAAACATGTGACATTTAAAGAAATATGATGATCCTAGACATAAACTCTATTGAGATGTAATAGTATTACTTAAGATGTGTTTGAATTTAAAATATATCTCATGAACAATATCACTTGGCTTTACGAGAGTATGTAATTGTCCAGAATTAATTATTTCCAAAGGTATTTTTGGTTATCCCTAAATGCAGTTTTTGGAGCAAGTTCTAGCTAAAGACGTAGAACAAATTTCCGTTTGTCCTTGGCGAGACCTAGAACCTTAAGTCAGATGCAATTCTCGGTATAGCACGTGGCGAGACTGTGTTACACTAGAGTAAAAGAAAAAGTCTCTTTTTCGTTATTATTTCCGTGGTTCTCGATCAACTCTCATCTCCTTCCCGGAAACGAATCCCAGTCAGCTCACCCCTGCTGTCTTCTTGCTTCTTTTTCCTTACTTGCAATTCCCACATCGGCTCATATATTTAATAGGGTAACAAAACAATAACTGGCAGCGTTACATTTTCAATAAAATGTTAAAGTGCATGTCTCCATATACGAGAAATCACGTTTTAATACTAAGAGTAATTCGAGAGTTTTTAAATTACATGATTTTTGATATAGTATAGTATTTTATCGTCTTACCCAATACCGTAAATGCAATAAGACAGGATAAAAGACAGGATCTAGATATGTTATACTTTTGAGGTTATGGTCGATGAACTTGTCGTTAGGGTCGCATGAGTTATGCTTTACACATGCTATGGTCACATGACCTATGATATGCACCAGACTTCCACAAATTTTCTTCTACAATGATTATATATAATCATTAATAACAGATACATATTTAAAGGTGCATTATTATCATAGATAACAGGTACTTAGAGGGATATGGGTTCAACACCATTACCTCTTGCAGTAGAATTATATAATTGTTTGTATTCAGATGTGTTTCTTGATTCTCTTGTGCCATATTTATCGTAAACATTCGCCCTACAACAGTGTTACGTTATTAACATTAGCACAAAGTGACTCAGAAGAATAGACTGTGTAGAAACTATTGACTTTTATTTCTCTAGCCCATAAGTACAATGTACATAGTAGATAGAGAAAGTTTTGTATTTAGATTTCACATGAAATACATGTTTTGAGACCCCTCAATCCAAAAAAGTTTAGAAACATGTCCGTATGTGTGTGTGTATGTGAGTGCCTGTGTGTAGCATAGCTAACAAACGAAAAGTCGGTTAAATACCAAGTTTGAAATTTAAGTTCGGTGTCTTCCAAGGATGCGACACAAATATTTTTAAGAAAATCACCCCGCCCCCAACTACCCTTTACATGGAACATTTTTTCGAAAATTTGGCTCTAACCATATGTTTGAATTATTTTTGTGACAAACGAAACGCATATCTTGAATTTTCTGGGAATATCCCTTGAATGCCTCTTCATTCTGAACGAATTTTTCTGAATTTTAAATAACTGGTAACTGTAAGAGATAGACAAAAACTTACTACACAGAGATATTAAGAAAAACAATATATGTATACAGATTTTTTATGCAAAGTTCACCATTTATGCGGTATTTCTTGCCATTTTTTAAAATTTTCTCAAGCGAATATACAAAAGACAACCGTATTTCAATTTTTTCACATAGCAAGAGCATTTAAAAGATCGCTTTAGGTCAGTGCATTCCCTTATTTCCCTTCTACTTATAAGGAAGCAAGTTATAAGGTCATTTCTGCTAATGTTTATGTCGATTAGCATGAAGCTGATAAAGGATTAATCTTTTGTTAAGGAAGGTTTGTTTGTGTAGCAGCTAGAGAAAGTCGTGTGAATGGAACACACTAGAGTGTTAAAAAAGGCCAGTGTGTGTCTGTGAGTGTGTCTATGGACAGCATAGCTCAAAAACAAAAAGCCCATTAAGTACCAAACTTGTTATGTAAATTTAGTATCTCCTAAGGATGCGACATGAAGATTTTCAAGAAAATCCTACCACCCCAGCTACATTTTATATGGAAAAAAATTCGAACATTTTTATTTTCTCAGAAATGGCTGTAACGATTTTGATTAAAATATCGTATATAAAAGATATTTGCATGCCAAATGAAATATATATCTTAAATGTTCTGTAAATAGTCTTTGAAGACCCTTTTATACATTTTTTTCCTTTCTTATTTCTTTTTTTTTTTTTTTGAGAGGTAACCGTTTCTGAGATATTCCTTGTTATTTGTTTCAGATTTAAAATACTTATAATTTTCTCTTACAGGAATTTGTCAACTCCTAGCCATACAAACAAAGGAATTTCAATCACATAGCAACCTGCTTTTAAAATATTTGACTATCGGTTTAGCCTAATGTATCCCCTTATTTCCCTTCTCCTTACAAGGAAGTAAATATAATAAGACCATTTCTGCTAATTTTATCTCGATTAGCATTAAGTAGATAAAAGAATAAGCTTTTTAACAATTCTGACGTGATGCAGAGAAAGTTATGTGAATGTAACAAATCAGTTGTTTTTTTTTTAATTTACCTTTCATTTACACCCCACTTTTAACAGCAATTAGAAAATAATCTTGGCTGGAGAAAAATTGCTCCCGCCCCACAACCGGGAGCAATCGCACAACAGGCAGATGTTCCATCGACTGAGCTACAAGGTCAGTTCCTCCCCCCCCCCCCCCCCCACATACACATTGGCCTTCAGGCAGCACCTAATTGGCCAGCAGTGAAGAGAGAATGGCTTAGAGAGAACTCAAACAGAAACACACCACACACTTTTTTTTAAAAAAAAATACAGTTCCGGAGGCTTATCAGGACTCCGGCGCCGTATTCCTTTTTCTCTCCATTTTTTCAGTTTCCTACATTTCCTTAGTAGACCTTATTATTCTTAACGTTTGCCATTTACACATACATACACACATATAGACACATTTACAAACACAGACACCCATGCCCAAGGCGGGACTGGAACCCACGATCCTGTGCAGCACAAAGCGCCAAAGCGAGACACTTTAGCGAGCGCGGCCACCGGGATCGGCAATCATTCATGCCTAATGCGTCATTCGAACTCGCGATCCCCTGCACCACGAAACACCAAAGATATACACTTAGCGAGTGCGGACATGGTGACCGGACTATTTAATGTTAAACACATCGAATCTTATGATACAGGCGAAAGTTTCAATAGCTTCGTTGTGTAAACTATAAACGCATGGTTTTTTATCGACTGTTGTAAAGCGTATAACTTTACATATAAGCAAACAATTTATTCAACAACGAATCCTAGTTACTATAAGAAAGCCCTAACTACGTATTGCATGGTATATTTACGTTATCAATACTCTTTTTCAATCTCGACTGCATGTGTTTGGTTATGTTTACAGTATGTTTTGCCAGGAAATGTCCAATGTGTTTAAGGAGAGTTTAAATATCTATACATCCAGCGTTAAATTATGTATTTTTTTTTAAATACTTCTTATCTCACAAACTATTGAGACATAATTTTGACATTTTATATCATAAAGATGCAATATTCGTTATTCGTAAATAAATTTACCCATATTGATAAGAAAAGCATACCGGAAAAATATATGAGTTGTTTCATAAGTAATATAACGAGAGCTCCAACCATTATCGAACTCAATCGAACTATCGAATTTATCTAGAGAAAAGCTGTAGCTTGAGTTGTATTTAATAAGACTATTTTGTGAATAAAATAACAATGATTAGTCTATATGGATACAAAGAATAATATTCCTAAAATTCCATTTGTCGACGTATATTTGCTCCGAAATCACTGCAACTTGATGTCCATATCATAAATTTCAGATCTCTTTGCATTGCTACATTATATTATTGTGGCGTAAAATAAACACTGACACTATTATTGTGAGACGAACAGAGTGGGTGCGATAAACTTAGAAAAACGATGGCACGTGGGTGTGATAAAAAAAACGATTAAAATGCAGAGATAATGAGATCCGATTGGTTGGAATTTTACGCGCCAATGTACTGGATTGGCTACTTCCTACGATCTCGTGGCATGAACGAAATAATCAAAATAATTTTTAAATTTTTACGTGAAATAATTTCTTGTTACCAAACTAATACTTAAATGTGATTCAATTTATATGCGCTTCATGACTGTTATATTGCCGTCATGTAGTTTAAATGTTATTCTATCAATAAAGTTCTAGGAGAAACGCGAAATTTATTACAAGAAAACGTACTTTTAAAAATGACAACTTTAAAACATATTTGAGTCAATATTATACATGGATTAAAATCTACCTGCACTTAGTTAAACTCCTGTTGCATTTATTCCTGCTCCGGTCCTCCTCCTTTGAATTGTGTAGCAGGAATAATGGGTAGTTTCTGTAAACAATTCTTACGTGATTCAAATCATCGTGTTTTTCCAGTTTTCACACCTAAATATTCCAATACACACATTCCACATTGGTTCCCATATCAAATGTAAAAGCAGCATCAAGAATCTATCAAGGAATGAAGGTTTAAATAGGCCAGTAAGTAAATACATCTATGTATACAGGGCGGAAAAATGCTTATTGCATTCCTTTATACTATTAGAGGTATTAACAACAAAAAGATATGTTAACTTCTGTTCTGTGATCAGCCGTTACTCCCTCCCAAATAGTTGGTTTATTCTACAATAATGTATGAAATTAATATTTAATTGTAAATTGTAGGATGGCTAGAGTGACCTTTTTCTGACCTAGTTTCGATATCAACTACTTGACATCATGAAAGTTTGGACACAATTAATAATTTTCCGAACGCAGTTTTGCAGACGTAATGCAGTTGAGAGCAAGGTAGTAGGTCAGTGTGAGAACTGGCTCCCGGAGAAAACAGAACAGCATATCTGACCTGGAACCTGGGGGAGGAGGACTAGTGGTTTTGTTTTCCATACGACCCTTGATCCAAACACATAGACAAGCAAAAGTAAACCTGTTTACGCGCTGACCTAGTTGTGGATTTGAATGGTAAAGTGTCACTCCACTGCCACTATTTGTGGTTGTGCGTTTTATGTTCTCAAAGAGAAAAACACAATTAAAATATCTCCGCAGAAAAGAATCATAGAAACAAATGAAAAATACATCTGCTCCAATTAATTAAATCTATAATTGGTTTAAATAACTGTAATGGCTCCCCTTCCATCACATCATATATATATATATATATATGATGTGATACATACACACAGCTTTCTGTTTACTCTGTCGTTTATTTGCAGCTATACAAACTGTCATTTTGCAGAATTAATTGTCTTTCTACTTCATTTTAATTGAGAAAAACATTTGCAAAAATAACCTATATTCGCGTATTTGAACTCAGAGATACATAGACACACAAACTTTTATAGAATGTTCTTTTTTGGATTCTGAGAATATCAAAACGTGTATTTCCGGTGAAAGATCTGCACCAAACTTTTGGGTGGAATGCAATACTTCCCCTACTTGGCAAACTCATTAAAAAAATTCAAGCTGAATATCAGCTTTCTAGTGCCTATTACGAAATAAGGTATTATTTTCTGAAATGGTGCGTAGAACACACCCATGCTTTTTATTAAATGCCTAATACGCCGATATTTTTTTAGCATATATTAAAATATCTTAAATTGGCAAAAACATAAATAATAAATCAAAATAAGCAAAACATTTTTATTAGTAATTTGATAGCAAAAGCATTTTGAACCAAATCATCATTTAATCTTTCCTTAAATACGGAGTACATATTGTAAATTTCATCAACTTTTTAACACGAGTTCGTGCATTGGATCTTAAGTACAGGGTTACTACAAAAGAAGTAGACAACTTTAACTGCCTGTAAAACAGAAACTATTCGAGATAGCAACCTAATTATTTTGGAGGTATGTTTAGAAACTCTCAAAGTTTTGTTTGTTACTATTGGTAACGCTGTAGTGTTTTGTTTGTTGTTGCAGAAGCTGAAATGGCGGAAAATCCTGTGGAAAAGGCATATTGCGTGTTGGAATTTGCTAGAACGCAATCAGCAACTGTTGTCCAACGACATTTTAGAACACGTTACCACAAAAATGAAATGATGCGCTCACAAAAACCAGCATCGTCTTCATCATGTCGCAACATGTCGATGCAAAAGTCACGCCGTATGACCTTATCTTCTTCACTCAGAAACTGCAACATGTGTAATCTGTAAGGCATCATGTGCAGTCGCTTCCGCAAGATTTTCCATACAGTTTGCTGTGGAATTTGTAATTGCATGCTTGCCCTAGATGTCGATTTCTGTGGGCTTCTTATGTAGGCATAACGAACACGTTCAACGTTTTCTTCCGAAACTCTTGGTCTTCCCGAGCTCTTCCCTTTGCACAAACATCCCGTTGTCTCGAATTGTGTATACCAGTCGTAGATTGACTGTCTAGTCGGTGGCGTTTTGTGGTAACGTGTTCTAAAATGTCGTTGGACAACAGTTGCTGATTGCGTTCTAGCAAATTCCAACACGCAACATGCCTTTTCCACAGGATTTTCCGCCATTTCAGCTTCTGCAACAAAAAACAAAACACTACAGCGTTACCAATGATAACAAACAAAACTTTGAGAGTTTGTGAACATGTCTCCAAAATAATTAGGTTGCTATATCTAATAGTTTTTGTTTTACAGGCAGTTGAAGTTGTCTATTTCTTTTGTAGTAACCCTGTATTTTAATACTGCAGTATATATATATATATATATATATATATATAGGTATATATGATGTAACATGGGCGTTTGCAGTTCAGTCTAACGTAGTTTGACATAGTGTATAATGTGAGGCTATCTGTTGACTGTATTAATTACCTTTTTACTTTCTCTAGCTCGTATGTACGATATAAATACATATTAGATAAAGTGTTGTATTCTTTCAAACAGTTCAACCGGAAGTATATGTTTTGAGGACTCCTGAAGAACATATTTAGAAATAGATCCGTGTTGTATGTGTGTGTTTGTGTCCTTAAATAACATAACTCAAAAACCAAAAGTCCTTTAAATACAAAACTTGGTAGTTAAGTTAAGTAACGTATAAGAAAGTGACACGAATGCTTTCAGGAAAATCCCACCACCCTCAACTACCCTTTACTTGGAATATTTTTCAAAAATGTTGTTTTTCTCAAAAATGGCTCTAACGACTTTGATTAAAATGCCATACGTTTAATATATATTCATGTCCAATGAAATATATATCTTGAATTTTCTGGGAATAGCCCCAGAAGACCTCTGCATTCTGAGGTACTTTTACATAACTGGTCAACCATAAGAGATAGCCAAAGATTCCAACACAAAAATGTAGATCTTCTTAAAACACACAATGTATTATATACCTATACATTTTTCTAGACTTTTCCATTTCTAAAACAGGAAGTCGTCCGTGTTTTTTTTAATTTACTCCTGGACATGTAAAGAAGCGAATTTCAATGACAACTTTTAAAAAAGTTTTGGGCATCTCTTTATCCTAGTGTATTCCGTTAGTTCCCTATTACTTGCAAGGAACTAGGCAATATGACCATTGCGCTAATAGTTTATCTTGATTAGCATGAAGTAAAAAGAAGTATAAACATTGTTTGCACAGCAGGCAGAGAAAGTCATGTGAATGGAGCACATCAAATATTTTTATCGTTTCATTTATGTCCCACCTTTAACAGTATGTTTCTATCGGCGGCATTTCCCTTTGGAATGTATTGCTTTCGGCAATGGTGTTATCTTGTGTTCGTAGCCGTTAGGGTTCTATTTATCTTTAATTATAATCATTAGATCACACACAAACACACACACATTGACACTTCCAGACCCTAGGGAGGATAGGGAATAATATGGGCTAGAGAAAAATCCCTACCTCCCAGCCAGGAATCGAACTCGTGGTCCTTTGCACAGCAAGCAGGTGATTTACCGACTGAGCTACGGCACCAGACTATGTTAATTATTGCGTGTAGTTATGTTATGTACTACAGAAGAGCGCGTGCTTATTGTTTCAGGATTTGCTGGAACAGAGGTACATGTGGACTGTCAGCTTGACTTTATATCGAATTTTCCTGGTGTCGCCGTTCCTAGCAAATGTGTTATAGGTTGTTTAAAACATGTATACGGACTTGGAAAACATAGAGAGCCAACCATTCTAATTCGCGGCAAAATTAGACTTGATAGGGGCTGTCGTGGCAAAAAGGCAAGAATATATTTTTGATGACAATTGATTGGCCTGCTCGCTCACCGGATGTAACTTCACATTCAATTTGGGAATGTTTAAAGATGAAGTTTATGCAACAATAATTTCCATACGCCCAACGAATTGGAAGACGGTGTTCGGCGTCTGTTTTTTAGTGTTTTGGGAAGACGCAGGGGTATAATTTGGAACACCATTTGTAATGCTTGATCTCAACGGCAACGACAATTGATGGAAGGGACACCTATCACGTCGACCGTCAGCGAATCTTTTGTACTCACACCCCCGAGAGAAACGGATGAGGTGAAGGAACCGCAGGAGACGCATTGGCTGTGCAGACATAGACGCGCAGAGTTCCATAATTAGTTTCAGATGAAAGGGGAATGAAACGAGAGGAAAGGGAGAATCGTAGTAGAATAGTCAGTATTTGCCTTGGCGGACAGAGGAAAACCATGGGGAAAAAACAGGATCAGATTAGGAGGTCACTGGGGATCGAACTCGGGATCTCCTGAATGCAAGTCACAGAATGTTTTTAACATAATAAATGACAACTGTGGGAGTATAAAATGATCATATTGTTTCACATCATTACCTTATTTATAGGGGGAAAGGGCGGGTTACTAATACACGAATGCCCCTGCGCCGCTTTGTCCACCTGAAATTCAACATGCGGTCACCTGGTGAGAGGCGCGGCCAACTTTGATTAAAATATCGTATGTTTCAAATATTTTCATGGCATATTAAATGTATATCTTGATTTTTCTGGCAATGGCCTCCTAAACCTCTTCATTCTGGATGCCTTTTGCATAACTGGTAAACTGCAAGAGACAGAAACATACTTCTTGTTCGTTTGAATTGTCCAGCATTTATCTTTTTCTAAAATGGGAAGTCGTGATTCATTTTTATTTCTTTACTCCTGACAATGCAAAGAGGACCAAATTTAATGTATTCACATAGCGACCAGCTCTTAAATGATTTGACTATCCCTTTAGCCTAGATTGGCCTTTTGGTCCCAAGCACGCGGGTTCAAACTCGACCCAGTCCGATGATTCTTAAGTGTGATTAAAAGCGATAGCCCCATGTCGGTAGATTTACTATCTAATAAAATAACTGCTAAAGGATGAAATTCTGGCACACCGGCGGCGTTGCTATAATCGTGGTAATTGATAACATTGCTAACAAACAAAACAAAGTTATTTGAATCTAGCCGAGTGTATTCTCTTATTTCTCTTCTACCTGCAAGAAAGTAATCAGTAAGACAATTTCTGTTAGTGTTTATCTCGGTTATCATGAAGTAGATAGTAGAACAAGCTTTCCTAAGTTGTTGTTTTTTTTTGTTTTTTTTTTTTTTGTTTTTTTTTATTATATGTACCTTAACGTCCTTTAACCTGGTTGGTCGTATCGGACGATGAGTGAAATTGGTGAAATGATGCTCAAATGATCTCGGGGTCCATGGAGCTTAAAGTTACTCAACATTCGTCTTCTCAGGATAAGAGAAAACCCTAAAAAAAAACCTTATCCGGGTAACTGACCCTATGCGAGATTCGAACTCACGACCTGTTGAATATGAGGCAGACACGCTACTACCAGACTACCCAGGTGGGCTAATGGTTTGTTGCAAAATAGGTAATGTCATGGGAGTGGAAGATATACATTTTTTTAAACAAATTGTAGCTATTTGTCCAAAGAAGAGGGGTGGGCATTGCAGGGTAGACAGTAGGAGGGGTGATAAAGGATAGAGAGAGAAAGAGAAAGGTATGTTTCGGGGAAGAGAGGGAAAGAGGTGGGTATGCAGAGAGAATAAAAGAAGGGATAATTGGTTAATAAATGGTAGAAAGAAAATAAAAATAACATTAATGCCAGTGTAGGTAAGGCCATCCTGATATTTGAAACTTGACTGACTATAAGCACGATTTAAATTTTCATCTTAACATCGCAGAAGCTTATGGATACAAAATATGATCAATAAAGATATAACAAGCTAATTCCAAAACGTGAACATTATCGAAAATTTGCAAAAGTTAAGAGAGCCACAAAAACCAAACATTTATCTCGAAAATTCATTCATGCTACCTCCATAGGGCATTAAAGTATGTGTGTGTATCAGCGTGTTCACAAACGAAGGTTTACGGCGGACACCGTGCACACAAGAGACCACGTCACCGTGACTTCATGTGTTTAGATTACAAATGGATTGTTGTTAGTAATAGCTAATGTGAAAAAACAAAAATTACGTACTCCCAAATATGTTATGCAGATAGTAAACATGGTAAATTTAAAATTAGAATAACTTAAACATACAAGGAGTGTTTTGTAAACGGCTAACTCTGTAAAAATTATATTTGACATAACTGTGCTTTTTGATTTTGTGCGTAAGTTTTTGTTGAGGAAGTTTAATTTAGAACATGGCAGAGACAAAAATCCAACTTGGTAGCGAAGAAATGGAAGCTCGCTTGCTTCCATTTATGCGCCTCGTTTAATATTGGTGAAGTCATATTGGCAACCTTGCCTTTGGGAAAAGCACCACGTTGTTTCCAGCCCAGTGAAGCTATGTGTACCTGGTATTGGAAATCAGGTAAAAAATATGGGTGCGGAAGGGTTATATTTCCATTCTGACCTTTTAATGGCAAATTTTGTTGTTTTCTTCAATTTTATTTCTTTAGTAGATATACAAACTGCTTAAAGCAATTGCAAAAAATTCAAATTATCTTTGAAACGTTTTTACTTTCTCTATACGTACTATATACATAGTAGATGGAGAAGGTATTGTATTCCACCGAAAAAATCGATACCAAGATTTCACATGAAATATACGTTTTAGGGTCCCCTAAATAAAAAAACAGTTTTAGAAATATATCCGTGTGTATGTGTGTATCCGTATGACATTGAACGCGATAACTCAAAAACTAAAAGTAAAAGTTGGTATTTAAGTTTAAAATCTTCCAGATATGCAACACGTAGATTTTGAGAAAAACCCCCCCCCCAAACTACTCTTTATATGGAAAACATTTTGAAAATTGTAATTTTCTGAAAAAAGACTGTAACATTTTTATTAAGATACTGCATATTAAAGATATATACATTACAATTCAATTTTTTGAGAATAGCCTCTGAAGTTCTCTTCATTCTAAATGAATTTTGCATAACTGGTAAACCGTTAGATATAGACAAAAACTTGCTAAACAGGAATGCTATCATTAAAACATAATTTATATTCCATACATTTTATAGAGTTAACTATTCCCAATATATGTCTTATTTTTTCAATTTTAAAACACTTATGCTTTACTCAGATGGAAAGTCAGTAAGCCTTTTTCTTTCTGCTAGTCAAATAAAGAGGGAATATCTAATAAACGTATTTCTGCAAATGTTTATCTCGACCAACACGAAGTAGATAGAAGAATAAGAATTTTTAAAATTTTGAAGGAGCGGTAGAGAAAGTCGTATGAATGTACCATACCAGAGTTTTAGTCCTTATTTTCTTCTTCATGTTCCTTTATAAATGACTTTTTTAGATTCAGTTTTTCTCAAAATGTGTATTTCGGGTGAAATCTCAACATAAATTGCTTACCCGAGTGAAATACTTTCTCTAACTCAAGTAAGCAGCAGAAAAAATACTAGGCCTCATATTCTTACAGTATTTAATATGTGGCTACAATTATTATTATTATTATTGTTATTATTATTATAGGAAACACTAACGTCACGATAAACTGAATATTGCTGTTGTGTCCTTCACTGGCGCATTTACCCTAGCAGTACGCATTCTCATTTCAAGCTTATCGGAGCACGACACTCTTTGCTGCTAACCGCTGCACCTTTGTCCACCGGTGCATTCGAATTGTAATATTCTGATAGCCAATTAAGCAAACCACACAGCTGCATGCGTTTTGTGAATACATTTTGGCACAAACTGCGTGTAGATAACACCTACCTTTAGCAAATTCAAACTTACTGGGGACGTTTGTAAAGATTTATAAAGTATACGCACAAAATCACACATAGATGTTTCACTTTCTCTACCGCTTATTGAGGAAGTATCGTTGTCTATTGAAAAAGTCAGTATCTAGATTTAATCTTATTTACATTTGAAAATCTCCTTTATAAAAATATGTGTTGTATTCACATGACTTTCTCTAGCTGTTCCGCAAACAAATTTTCCTCACAAAAGATTATTATTTTATCTACTTCATGCTAATGGAGATAAACATTAGCAAAATTTGTCTTATTACCTGCTACCTTATAATTTGAAGGGAAATAAGGGAATTCACTACGGTAAAACGATAGTCAAACCTTTTAAAAGCTCACTGTTATGTGAATCTTAAAACTTCGGTTTTCTTTTGCAATTTCGAGAGTAAAACAAACGAGATGAAACGCAAGTTAACTTCCCACTTGAGTAAAATATAAGTAGTATAAAATTGAAACCAATAATAAGGAATATATTCAAAACAGTTAACTCTACAAAAGAAATGATAATTACCTTCATAAATTGTGTTTTAATAGGATCTATATCTTTTGTGTGATTTGTTTTTTGTCTATCTCTTATGGATGAGGAGTTATACTTAAGTTATCAAGAATAAAGGTGTCTTGAGAGTTTATCTCAGAAAGTCAAGATATTTCATTTGTCATGAAAATATGATATTTTGACATTATATTTTAATCAAACTCATTAGAGCCATTTTTGAGAAAACCAAAAGTTTCTTAAAATGTTCCGTGTAAAACGTAGTTGGGTGTTAGAGAATTTTCCTGAAAATCTTCGTGTCGCATCCTTGGTAGATCTAAGCTTACATACCAAGTTTGATAATTAAGGGACTTTTCGTTTCTGAGCTATGCTGTCCACAGACACACACACACACACACACACACACACACACACACACACATAGACACAAACGGACATTTTTCTAAGAATGTTATTTTGGGATTCAGGGGGTCTCAAAAACATGTATTCTCAGTGAAATCTCGGTACTGAATTTTTGGGTGGAATACAATGCCTTCTCTATCTACCATGAACATTTTGCATACGTGCTAGAGAAAGTAAAATCAGTCTTAAACAATGGTGTGTATATGTGTTTGTGTGTGTGTGTGGTTTTGGGTATGTGTCTCTCTTCCTCGCTCTCTCTCTCTCTCTCTCTCGCTCTATCTCTCTCTCTATCTCTCTCTCTATCTCTCTCTCTCCCTCTCTACTTCTCTCTATCTCTGTTGGTATCTGTGTCAACAGCGTAACGTAAAATTGAAACGTGGGATAAATATCAAAATTCAAACATTGTAAGTTCAGAATTTTTCATGAAACACAAATATATTCATAAAATACACTCACCATAAATAATTCTTTAAATGGAAAATATTTCGTTATTTTTTCTCCTCTAAAATGCTTTTCATGATTGTTGAGTTTGGGTTAATATGGCAAAAGTTTCTTTTAAATATGGAGTTTTATACGATTTCGTATAATTGTTGTTTTCAACGTTGCCTATATGGTCAGGGATCTTCGGTAAAACCTCACTCCGCAAGGTGCTGACTGGCTACCAACAGATAATATCTATTTACTTCAATGGTGGGATGTGAACGAGTGTACCTACAGCCTTTACCGTGAACTAGTGATAACTTTAACCCATAAGGATATTTTACATGAGATAGTCAGAGGTAAAGGATTGGGTGGGGCGACTTAAAATTACCATCCCACAACCTGAAATCTATCCATGGCTCCTCGGTGCGAGACCCGTCAACGAAATCACCTTGCTATCCCGCTACACGTTTTTTTTTTAATAATTAAGTAACCACAAGAGAAAGACAAAAAAAAAAAATAAAGTTCAGAAGGAAAAATGTTAAGCTTATTTAACACTTTATATAAAAAAAATGTTTTTTATAACGTTAGCTATTTCCGTGGGTTTCCTTTGAATCTTCCAATGTTTTAAACAGATATTTTCCTGAACTGTTCGTCTGTTCGTCCTGAGCTAAAACATAAACTATCTAACATCAAGTAAGGCCTATAAAAATATGTTAACAATTAGTGAATAGAACAATTAGTATCATTAATTGATTTTCTCTAGGACACAACTGTGCAATTTTGTTTCCAGTTTTATGTAATATCGTAACTGTTTTGGTTATAGCGCGAGGGATACTGTAATTTACGTAGATCTACTGTGGCTACTAAACTCCCTCAGGAGGAAGGATGAAGTGAAGTAACCACAGGAGGCCATAGGCCGCAGGAGCAAAAAACAAGGCAAATTCCAAACGTCCCACGCTCGTAAACGCACTGCCTAGAGAGAGCGACGAACGACCCCTTTAGTGTTAAAGGTAAGTGCTCTTTCCTTTGAGCAAGCATCCGCGCTCTGTGTCCGTCACCGCACAGAGCCTAGAAGCACTTCCTTTCAGATAAGAAGGAAGCGGAATGTACAGTAAATGATTGAAAGAAAGTCACAGTAGATGAGAAACCACCCCAGAATTCACCAACCGACCACAAAAAGATAACGAAAAACCGAAGGTTAGTGTGGTAAGCCAACGGGAATCGGCCGAATGCGAACACATGTTACCAGGGGTCCATCTCCCTCGGTTAGCTATCTGGTTTGTACTGCATGTTCCGAAGTTTTATATAACAATTATTAGAATTTAGCCAAATTGTCAGATAGTTTGGATGTATGGCAAAATTTTAATTCTTTATTTTCTCTAGCATTTCAATTTCAAAATGTGCACCAAGATTTCATCGAATACACAGTTTTGAGGTCTCCTGAATTATAAAAAAAAGAAAATTAAAAAAAGGTCCGCGGTGGGAGTCTGTATGATTGTGTAAACACATATCTTACTCAGAAACGAGAAATCGGTTAAATAACAAACTTGGTATTTAAGTTTAGCATCTTCCAGGGATTTTCAGGAACGTTTCTCTATCCCAAACTTAGAAATCTGTCGATTTCTCAAAAATGGCTCTAAATATTTTAATTAATGTGCAATATATTAAAGATATTTAAATGACAAATAAATTTTATGTCCGTATGTTGAAATGTTTGAGAATAGTGTATTCTCACTTCCGAGATATTGCCTATTATTAGTTTCAATTTTAAAATACTCACATTTTTCGCAGATAGAATTCTCATTCGTTTTATATCTGCTTTGGTTTACTCCTGGCTATACAAAGAGAACCAAACTTCAATGGCATGCATAGCGACAGCTTTTAAAGGACTTGACTATCGCTTTAGTCTAGCGTATTCCTTTACAAGGTATATTGGCGGAGTGTCTACCGATATTAAATATAATTACGATGGAAACGCCAGGTGTAATCAATATTTACTGCACCAATTTTAGCTGCCCATAGCGGTAATTAAACATTTTGGTGAGCCTTATAGATAGTGGTGCAATAATAAATAGGACAGGAGAGACAGGAATAACCTAATCAGTATTCTATTCCATTTAGATGTACCTATTATTATTATTATTATTATTATTATTATTATTATTATTATTATTATTAGTAGTAGTAGTAGTAGTAGTAGTAGTAGAATTAAGCGTGTGCTGTGGGTCTTTGTATACAAATCTATTAAACACAAATGTAAAAGACAATATGCGTGTCAGTTGGGCGTTGAGCAACTTGAATCTTCTGCATTCCAGATAACTTGTCTCCTACAAAAGGGATTTATTTTTGCTTAAGTTTATCTACAATTCTTTGGTACTATTCTGATAGTACTCTTACATATGATGTCTTTATCAGTTCCCTGCCTCCATCTCCAACATCACTAATGTTAAATTGCCTATGAAAGATAGTATTAGCGACGTCTTATCAGGCTTATTTTTCCAGTCATATCCGTCCAATCATTGTCTATCATGATTAAAGTATATATTAGAAGAATAACATTATCATAAATTCTGACTATACGTCAGTTACTATACGGAGTTTCGTAAGTCAAGAGATCTCTTAATTTTAGTTAATCTCTTGGGGGTTCTGCTGTGACCTCTGGGAGGTAGGGATGATGAGATATGCCGGAATGTCGACCAGGCCCGGATGACGACGGGTTCCTTAACGTTTCCAGTTCGAACACATCCGATACCAGCCGGGCCTACACACAACACCCTACATCCTCAGCAATCCCCCTGGTGAGCTCCCTTAGCGGCGGGTTCTGAGTAGTTTCATAACAACGTCAGGAATAAATAAATCTCTGCAAAGAGCATTGCTCAGCCGCACCGATAGGAGAGTAACCCCTTCAGCATTCGCCTGCAGTAGGTAACCATAAATACACTAAATATATTGGTATTTTAACTAAGAAGCTAAACCTATTGGGCTAAAATTTGCTTCATTGGGAGGATGTCCCTTTGTCTTGCTTTACTCAACCCTCCTCTGAAAAATCGATCCAATACTCTCCTTACAAATAGCTTCAACACGACCCTGCAAAACCTCAAAAAAACTCTTGGATTCGGGAGGATGTCGGCGATGGTCGAGTGCGGGAGCTCCCGAATACCAGTCCCACGCTTATCACGACACCACCCGCTCGGTTTCTTTTGCAGGTAAAACATTTCTTATTTTTCAATTTATCGAAAATGCTTAACGAGTTTGATATTAACACATAGTGTGTTAAAGTAATTAACGCTGAAACTCAAATACATGTCCTAACTTTTCTCTGAATAGTCTGTAAGTTCATATTTATACTACTTGAAGTTTGTTAACCAAGGAATAATGAGAGATAGCCAAAGATTTTTCTTCTTCCTCATCAGATTATTCCCTTCTTTGTAGAACTTACACTCCTAACGACTTTCAAATCAACGCCTGTCGAGGAGCAAGCAAACTCTGAGTCATAGTATATCCATTATGGTGATCAACCCAATGACTGATATGACGGTGAAGAAGAAGCAAATAAATGTAGAGATGAAAGTGATTATAGAACATTTCGGAGATCAAATTATCCTACACAGCATTCACATAACGACCGGGGAAATCTGCGAAAAAACACGCTCAGATTGACCGGGTCTCTCAAATGTGGGCCGAGATGTTACCTTCTGAGTCCTCCCGCTCGATTAAACATTTTATTAAGGGAAAAATGTATTAAAAGCGTTTTCTCTAGCATTAATTATTTTCGAAGCACTCCATACTGCACGTTAAACACACCATCTGGTGGACACACTTGAAAATTTACTATTCTTCTTTGTTCTTTTAACTGCTAGAGTTTTTCTGCTATTGTTGTTTAATTGTTTAACCCCTTGAATTTCATTGGTCATATTATGGTCTTTTCCATAAAAAGCAATTAGTGCAGTGTAGTGCTGCTTATTGAACGAAAGGTTTTTTTAACTTTAGCTCATCAGGTTTTTTTTTAACATTAATCATACTTACATTCAATACCATGTTCATCATTTCAGGCTTGTGGAGAATACGGAATGATTGTAATTGATAAAGTACAATTTAAACAACAAAACAAATAAGAGCCATCTCAGCCGGAAATTGAACCCAAGGCCTCTGAGTGGAGAATTCAGAGAACTGATCGCTTATCCGCAAAGAAAGTACCGCAGGAGTTTGTTATCAAAGCATGAATGCTCTTTAATTTGAAGTCATTTAAATACAAACATCTGACAAACAAAACCTGGGGAGAATTACTTTCAATACACCAGTAGGTATATTCGATTTATCATGGGTGGCAGAAATCGTGTGGATATTCGTAAAAGTGTTCCCATAATGGTTTTATATTTTGTATTGCATTTTACTTCTGGTGTCTTAATCGACTTTGTTTACATAAGGACGCCACTGATCATGGTAGTTGAATGCCCTTAAACACAAACCATCTCAATTCATTTATAAGAGATTTTGTTAATTTTATTCCGAAGAATCAACTCTTGAAAGAGCTACTCTAAAGGTGAAAACTGCGGGGAAAATTGCAAGAAATGATAGTATCAAATGCTAGTACCTATTTAAATAATTATTCTCATGTTTTAGGTTATAACATATCCAGATTTAAAACATCCAGATATTAAAACTCAGTAAGTGTTATTAATGTTCAAACGTTAAAAAGCCATGAAAAGCCAACATGTCAAATTATAAAATGTTAGTCATAATTTCACAGATGCTTTCTCTTAATCACTAAACTACAAGGGCAGAACATCTAAAATGCGTGAGGCTTGCAGCTGTCAGAGATTACATTACATTAATCGATTCTGACAGCACCGCCTTTCAGGGACCGCATAAGAAATGCTCAATTCAAACCGTTATTTTAATTAAAATCTGTCGACCTTATCTATAGTTTCTAGTTGGATAAAGGTTAATCAACAAATTGCACTTGAATAATAATTAACTTTATCACTTTTTACTTTCTCTATACGTACTAAGTACATAGTGTATAAAGAAGGTATTGCACTCCACCCAAAAATTCGATACCGAGATTTCACCGGAAATATATGTTTTAGGTTCCCCTGTATCCATAAAAAGCATTTTCATAAAAATGCCCGTGTATGTGTGTGGGTGTGTGGGTGTGTGTCCGTGTGTCAGTGTGCCTGTGAACACGATAACTCAAAAACGAAAAGTCGGTAGGATACCAAACTTGGTACTTAAGTTAGGTATGTTCCAGGGATGCGACACAAATATTTTGAGAAAAATCCCCCATCCCAAAATACCCTTTACATGGAACTTTTTTCGAAAATTTTTGATTTTCTTAAAAATAGCTGTAACGATTTTGATTAAAATATCATATATTAAAGATATTCATCTGACAAATATAATGTATATCTTGAATTTTTTGGGAATAGTCGCTGAAGACTACTTTAATCTGGACGAATTTTACGGAATTTGGCATAACTGTTAAACCGTAAGAGATGGGACAAAAACTTACCACACAAAAAGTGTTAAGCACATTAAAGCACACATTTGTTATATACATTTTTTCCGTGCAGTTGATTGTTTTTGAGATATTCCTTATTTTTGGTTTCATCCTTGAAAAACTTACAATTTTCTCATACGGGAATTTGTCAACTCCTGTCCATACAAACAAAGGAACTTCAGTCACATAGGAACCAGCTTTTGAATGTCACTTTAACCTATGGTACTCCCTTATTTCGCTGCTACTTACAAGTAAGCAAGTAATAAGACCATTTCTGCTAATTTTTTCTCGATTAGCATGAAGTAAATAGAAGCATAAGTTTTTACAACAATTTGTTACAGAGATGTAGAGAAAGTCATGTGAATGGAACACATATTTTTTTTAATTTAATTTTCACTCTCTCTATACGTACTATAGGGTAGAGAGAAAGGTCGACCTCCGTGGTGTAATGGTTACAATGCTAACTTTATATACCCAAGGTCGCGGATTCAAACCCGACGGAGGACGATGAAGTTTTTCGGGCGTAAAAATCTTTAGAATGGCTTCCTTCGGAAGGGAAGTAAAGCCGTTGGTCCCGTGTCGTAGATTTACGGTACGTAAAAGAACATCAAGCCTGTTAGAGAGGCCTCTGAGCAAAATTAAGCGGTCTTTCACGTCCAGTATAGAATAACACTCCATTTCCATTTCGTATAGAGAAGGTATTGTATTGCTCCCATAAATTCGATTCCGAGATTTCACCAGAAATATATGTTTTGAGACCCCCAGAATCCAAAAGAAGCATTTTTAGAAAACTTTCCGCGTGTCTAGCTGTCTGTTTGTCCGCGCGCGCGCGTGTGTGTCTGTGAGCAGCATAGCTCAAAAACGAAAAGACCGTTAAAAACCAAACTTAGAATTTAAATTTGATATCCTGCAAGGATGCGACACGAAGATTTTCAAGAAAATCCCCCACCATAAACTACCCTTTACATAGAACATTTTTTGAAAAGTTTTAATTTCTCAAAAAGGCTCTAACGATTTTGATTAAAATATGGTATATTAAAGACATTTACCTGGCAAATAAAATGTATATCCTGAATTTTCTGGGAATAGCCTCTAAAGACTACTTTATTCTGGATGAATAATTTTCCTCCAAAAACTGCAAACATTATTAACCCTAATATTCCATAAATTATTATTCATCTTTCTTCTCTTAATTTATATAGGAATTTTGCATAACTGATAAATCGTAAGAGATGGACAAAAATTTAAAACACACAAAATGTAGAGCACATTAATACACACAATTTATGTTATGTACATTTTTTTCGTGCAGTTGATCGTTTTTGAGATATTCCTTGTTTTTGGTTTCAGCCTTGAAAAACGCATGCTTTCTCATAGAGGTATTTGTCAACTGCTGTCCATACAAAGGAACCTCATTCACATAGCAACCAGGTCTTGACTATCACTTTAACCTTTGTTACTCTCTTATTTCGCTTCTATTTACAAGGAAGCAAGTAATAAGGCTATTTCTGCTAATTTTTCTCAATTAGCATAAGCTTTTTAACAATAATTTGTTGCAGAGATGTCATGTGAATGGAACACATCAGATTTTTCATCTCTATTGAATGGTGACTCATTTATACAGAACTTCCATGCTCCCGAATGCTAGTCGCACACGTTACCGCGGCATCAACTCTCATAAGTGTTTAATGTGTAAATAAGTGGAATTCGTAAACGATTATAACAGGATTTAGAGAATGAAACGTCCAACAAGAAAATAACTATTTAGTGGTGTCCAGAAATAAAATTCACGTAGCAAATGATGCTGAGTGAAATCCTAGTCTATAGAAAATGCGCTAATCTTCGAATGTAAACAGTTAGTGTAACTGAATCGAGTGAAAACAACAGTGTTCATAGCGCCCTTCACAGTGACGATAAGTTAATCTTTTATTTAATGAAACAAGAGAATCCTACGTGCCGCTTTGAATATCTGGATTTAAATGACACATTGAAACTTTTGTATTAAAATGGATATTTCAGACATGCAGGCCCTTTTACAAGAGGCAATGTGGAATACTAACAGATTATTTTAATTTGTTTACTACAAAACTATTGCATTATCAGGCCATATTTACCGTTAAAGTGGTTGCGCTATTCTAAACTTTACACTCCGTCTACTATCAGTCTTGTTGGATTTTTTTTACTTTCTGTAGCACGTATGTACAATGCACACAGTAGATGGAGAAGTTATATTTCACTCGAAAATTCGATACCGAGATTTTATCAGAAATATATGTTTTTGAGACCC
Organism: Hymenopus coronatus; assembly: GCA_030762935.1. NCBI lineage: Eukaryota > Metazoa > Arthropoda > Insecta > Mantodea > Hymenopodidae > Hymenopus > Hymenopus coronatus. The sequence continues at coordinate 48,774,998 of CM060895.1, forward strand.
CCTGAATCTAAAAGTAACATTTTAGATAAATGATCGTGTGTGTGCAGCACACCTCAAAAACGAAAAGTAGATCAAATACCAAATTCGGTATTATAAGTTCAGTATCTTCCAAGAATGCGACATAAACGTTTTCAAAAAATTCCCGCACTCCCACCTACCCTTTACATAGATCAGTTTATCGAAAATTTTGATTCTTTCAAAAATGGTTCTAATGATTTTGATTAAAATAGCATATGTTTAATATATTTTCATGTCAAACTGATGTATATATTGAATTTTTTGGGAATAGCCTCTGAAGATCTCCTTATTCTAGATGATTTTTGTGAACCGTAAGAGATAGACAAAAACTTACTACACAAACGAATCTTATTAAAACACACAATGTATGTCATATAAAAATTTTGTAGAGTTAGCGGTTTCCGAGATATTCCTTGTTATTGGTTTCACTTTTAAACTTCTTCAACTATTCTTGTCTCTTTTGTTTTACAGCCGGGATGCAAAATGATTTGAACTATTTCGCATAGTGGTACTTTTAAAATGTTTAAATCGCTTTAGCTAGTGTACTCCCTTATTTCCTTTCTACTTAAGAGGAAGCAAGTAATAAGATAATTTCTACTAATGTTTATCTTGATTGGTATGGCGTAGATAAATGAATCATGTTTAAGGAACAGCTAGAGAAAGCCATATGAGTGAAACACATCAGATTTTTTAATTAATGTTTTTCCGATGGGGAAAGTAAAAGTGGTTGGAGACGGATTGTGAAAGAAGATAAAAGAGCATATGAGATGACAGAATTACATGTCCGCCCCAATGGTACATGATCTGAAAAACTAAAAGCACCACTGATGAGGTTCAGATGTGGAAGTAAAATATAAACCGCAATTTTAGGCTGAGGTTTTAGAAAGATTATTTGATATCTTACTCGGCAAGTAATGCATTAGCTTTGAGAGGCAAAATGAGAAAGAGAGATACAAATGATCAAGAACGCGTGTGTGCCTGTGAGCAGCATAAATCAAAAATGAAAATCCTCCTAAGATATGGCACGAAGATTTTTAAAATAATCCTCCTCTCCTAACTACTCTTTACATGAAATATTTTTGAAATGTTTGATTTTATAAAAAATGGTCTAATGATTTTGATTAAATTACATTAATGAAAAATCTGATGTGTTTCATTTGAATGACTTTCTCTACCTAGTCTGCCAACAAACTTCTGAAAAGAGGTTATTCATCTTTCTACTTCAAGCTAATCGAAATAACATTAGCAGAATGGTCTTATTACTTAATTCCTTAGAAGCATACGGGAACGATAGGAATATACTAGACTAAAGCGATAGTCAAGATTTTAAAAGCTGTCGCTAAGCAACTGTCATTAAAATTCGCTTTTCTTTGCATGACCAGATGTAAAATAAAAGAAACAGACGACTTCCAGTTTGGGAAAGTTATAAGTATTTAAAAACTGGAAACAATAACAAGGAATATCTCACAATTAGTTAGCTCCACATCAAAATGTATAGGACAAATTATGTGTTTTAACGAAATCTACATTTTTTGTGCAGCAAATTATTGCCTATCTCTTACGGTTTATCAGTTAAGCAAAAATCATTCCCAATGAAGAGGATTTAAGTGGCTAGTCCAGAAAATTAAACATTTTCATTTTATTTGTCACATACGGTATTTTTATCAAAATCATTAGAGTTATTGAGAAACTAAACATTTTCGAAAGTTTTTCCATGTAAATGATAGTTTAGAGTGGGGTATTTTCTTGAAAATCTTAGACTCGCATCCTTGGTAGATACTAAACTTAAATACTAACTTTGGTATTTAACGAACTTTTCTTTTTTGAGTTATGCTGTCCACAGACATACAGACACACACACACACGCATACACACGCACATACACACACAAACACACTGGCTTTTTTAAAAAAAGCTTTTTTAAATTCATGTTGTGGCAAAACATATATTTGCGGTGAAATCTCAGTATCAAATTTTTGGGTAGAATAAAATTCCCTACCTACTATGTAGATTGTATATATAAGCTGGAGAATGTAAAAATAATATGTATCTTGCTTTTCCTGGAAATAGTCTGTGAAATCCACTTCATTCGGAAAAAGTTATGTGCACCCTTGTATAACTAAGTATTCTCTTTGTATTATACACAAAATATGAAGATCTGTTACATAGGCATGTCCAAATTAAAGGAGCAGATGGGAAGGCGCAGTAACTCATTCCACTCTGTGTGAAACTTGAAATATGCTGCTATGCGACGTAATGAAATGTTTGTAAACAAAAGGCTTTCCTCATCTGCACCTAGTAATTCAAATTTAATTTATTTTAATTTCAGTGATGTGTTTTACTATGGACGAGTCCAGCAATATCTGCTCAACTTGGAAACTGAATCCTTAGGCGACAATTTAAATAACTTCCAATCTCTTCCTTTCGAACATTTTATATTTGATTAAAACAGCACATTCGCTATGCAGAGTATATATGAGATTATGTGTGACTCACTAACATTTCTCCACCTTGATTGGAGCCGGAGAAACGAGTTCTGATATCAGTACCTCACAAGATTTACCTTTGAACTCTTGTTCTAACATGTAATTTTATTCCAGATAAGGTTTCTTGTGACAAGCCATTTCGTTATTAATTGTTGGAATTGCTCAAAACCTTTTTAATGCCTGTTGACCCTCAGTTGTTTCTCGCTATTGCATGGAAAGAGTAAGGCCAGCATATAGAGTCCAGTACATAAACATTTTACTATCGCCACTCTCTTTTTATCCATAACGAAATGTGTAATGCAACTACTTCTCCGTAGGTTTATCCCGGTTCAAATGAAGTAGACAGAAGAATCATCTTTCATAAGGATAGTTTGTATAGCTACTATCAAACAATAGAGGGTAGAGAAAGTCAAGTGTGTAACATAATATATTTTATGTTTAAAGAGGAAACAATTACCAAAACATTAAATGTCACAACAGCGACGACCTCTAAATGAAAGACGATATAAGATTATTCATCCGTTAACTAAAACCAGGATATCACTTTAGACAAGAATTTTCTTCTAATCTTACATTAGTGAATTAATATTATAGTTAGGAGATATTTTACTTTTCTTGAACCAACACTCACTTATTGTCCCAACAATCAAGAACAACGTAATATTTTTCTTTACTTTCGACCGCATTGTGACAGAAAGCTCTAAGCCACGATCTGATGCTACGGTTTTTCGTTCGCCCTAGCTTTCGTTTGTTCATTATCTCTTCCAGAAGTCGTTATATAGCCAGCGAGCTAGGTGGGCTAGCGTGTGTAATATAGAAGAAGCAGCTACTTTTTAATGGCCCGTATATCATAGCCACGTTACAACCAACCTGTTGCTTTCCTCTGTTTCAATACAGTGCGCTGCTCATGAAGCTGTGGTCCACGATATTGACTTGAGCTACTATCTTATTCCACCACAATTAACTGTTGCACAGATATTTGGACGTCTCACACTGTAAATATAACTGGAACTGATGCAATAGCTTTTATTATTATGCTGTTTCCCTTTTCATAATCAAAAGTTTAGATACCCTACCTACACGCGGTGAAGAAATTGTATATAATATTCCTTATCTATCTATCAGGATAAACGGTAGACAACGGAGGGGTACACCACGCGCACTATGACCTATGCGGATCTGTTGTGGTTAACACAATCCAGGAAGAAGGAATGAGGCGAAGGAACTATAGAAGGCCACCGCTCAGCAGAGACGTGCTGAATTCCTATGATTCCAAGGCCGATACCCGTTTCACTGTCGGGCCGCCAGAGAAGGTATGCAAACGACCCGTCGACCTGACAGCCACCTCGCCCAGTCTGCTCAGGACTCCGGCTCTGTATCCCCTATTTACATTTCCTCCTGTATGATTACTGGTTTTACTGTTCCTTTACACAAACATATACACATTGCACAAACATATAACATCCATGCACAAGGCGGGACTCGAACCCACGATCCCCTGCCCGAAGCATCAAAGCGAGACGCCTTAGCGAGCTTGGCCATGGGGACCGGCATTCCCTTCGAACACCCTAGTCTGGGCCAAGTAGGCTAGCCACGGGGATAGGAATCACAACCTCCCGAATGCGGGCCAAAGACGAAACTGCCTGAGCCGTACTGTTCAGTATGAATCGGTAGAGATTCGAGCAACGAAAATGTATGCCTTTTATTATTTAATCTTGGACAGGAGTTAAAACAGAAAGTGGATATAAACAATATATATAATTCAATCCTGTTACCAATGTTATTACGTAAATTGAGATGGAGAAATTGTTTCAAAAATTTCTAGGCTTTGACAATTCCAGAAAAATACACATCATTTTAATCGTATGTTTTAATAAAAGGTAAGGTCAACCTTAAATTTTCTGTTTTACCTCCTACTGGGACATTATTTATATGGAATAGTGGGCCTAACTTCCGTCATTCACTGCCACATATAGTGTGAGAGCGTGCTCGCTTCTCGCCATACGGTTCGCTGGAGCGCCCGCAGATTTGAAATGTCGTATTTTATAAATAAACAGCGAAAGCATAGTCATGCATTCTATAGCACTAGGGGTTTCAGCTATTAGGGTTTTACGAGGGCGGATCGAAAAGTAACGTATAATATTTTTTTTACAAAAACGTTTAATAGTTAAAAAAAAAATCACAAATGAACTTATACCTTTTAACTACTTTTCGACATAGTCACCGACTTTGTCAACACATTTGTCCCATCGTGATACCAGTTTCAATATGCTCTGTTTAGAAGTCCATTTCCCTGGAGTATAACCATCTGCGGACTGCTGATTTCACTTCCGCATCTGTCGCAAAGCTGGTCAGGTACTTCTTAATGGGACAAAACAGATAAAAGGGTGCAAGGTGGATGCTGAAGAACCTCCCAACCAAATTTGGTGATTTTCTGACGAACAATAGAGCAACATGAGAGCGAACATTGTCAGCATTAACGTTGTGGCGTTTGTCACGAAGGACAAAAGTTTTAATGTAGGCTGCAACATTCACGGTGGTCCCGTATTCAGCAAGTTCACCAATAAAACACCATGCATATCACAGAAGCACTTTCCTAGCGGATTAAGTCACTTTGAATTTTACTTTTACTGGGGAACCAGCATGTTTCCACTCCACACTTGCCTGCTTTGTTTCGGTCGTGTAAGTGGTATGCCCACAACTCATCACCAGTGACGATTCGTTTCAGAAAGTCACACCCTTCTGCGGTGCTGAGTTAAGAGATCCAATGATGGAAAAAAAAAATCTTGGTAGCAGAAAAATAATCCCAATATTCGCCTATTGGTCAGGAAAAGTCACGAAAAACTCAAGCTTTTAATTGCACGTGAGACGGTCCTGACGGCTCACTCCCATTATGCTTTTAAATATGTTTTATAATTAATATCAAATAGTGTATGTATTTGCAAAATTATGAAAGGCACGTGAAATCTGTAGTTACCTCTATGCGCAGAATAAAAGCGTGGGTGACCACAGAAACAAGTTGACATTCTATAACAATTGTTAAACTAATGTACGTATTTGGAAAGCTGTAATTTAATGTTACTGTGTTGGAAGGCAGCCAAAACTTAAATCTTTAGCTTAATAATGTAACTGAAGGAAAAGTTAATAATTTAAAAACTAAGAATGCCTATGAAACATGGAATTGTGGATAAAAGAATTGTGGGAAGAATCGCTGTTGTCATCATCCTCGTGGGAGACGGACCTTCGCGAGATGCGTAATAAATTAATAACTATTTGCGTTGGGAGCATATTGTCAATATTTATATTATTTCAACATTCGTCGTTTATTTTTTAAGTTTCTAAATAAAGTAATTGAAAAGAAACACAATACTCCGTGCTATTATTTGAATTCGTTTATAGCATCCCCGACACCACGCTCCGAGAGATCAATGAGTCCACATATGTATCTATGCTGCAGCTAAACCGAAGCAAAACAGCTATATTTGTAATAAAATAATATTACAAAATGGCGCAACAATCACAACATAAGAATGTTACAGGCGTTGGCGGCGATTGAGCCCAAATGCGAGCCTCATATTATATCACGTCGCCACCTCGCTCGTTCCAGAAACATTAGAACGATGCACTTTATCGTTTGCATATTTACTCAAGATTCCCTGCGTATGGAAGAAAAACAATTATTTGATTTACTTAGGAAATCCCTCAACCTACAAAGTTCTTCTTTAACACAGAAATTGTTTTGAAATAACGAGATCTGTTTGGGGGAAACGAATTGAGCGACTTTGTCGTATCAATTTATATTTGTTTTGTTTTCTGTGAGGTTCTTGTAACTTTCCAACGCCATATCCCTTTAATCCTCTTTTGTTTCTTTGAAATGTTTGTAGCAGATGGTTCTTTCTCCCGTAGCCAAATTAGCAAGCGTAAACAAGCTTTAGCCAACGTCGGCTTTTGTGCTCGCACATTCCTAACTATGTAAAAGAAATTAAGAAACTAGGGAGCAAAACGTCCAGCAATAGATGAAGAGAAAAGTGATTTAAAATCTAGAATGTGCACATATGAAGGAATTAAATATTTGAATGCCTCTTGTGCAAGAAAACGTAATGCACACCAGATTAATCTGGCGCTATTACAAGCACATCACATTCATAATTACAAATTAAACCATTAAAAATGCTACAATTATGCTGTGTCAGATTCATTCATATTACAGAGAGATTCTAAACTGGAAAAATGAAACAACTCTCATCTTCACAGAATGTAAATTTAATTACAAAATTAAGTAATATGTGTATTAAAACATTAAAAACGAATCATAGTCCAGAAGCTTCTTAGAGGGCTGTGAAATGGAAAATAATAAATTGTTATATTTATGATCATTTGTGAATATAAACTATCTGATTACTCCTGTTGGCCGATATCGTCACAACATTTAATGAGCTAAACCTCGAATTCCAAGAGAAAGATCATAAGCTTCAGGCATAAATATTAAATACAGTGAATGCTTTTCAGAGCAAACTAAAGCTATAGATTGAACATATAAATATAATCCTCTTTCTTAATTTCCAACTTTGAATTCAATTCAATGGAAACCATAATTGAATGTGATCTAACTTTTGTTTATCATAGACCAAATAAAAGAAAAGGGAAATATGCTCTTATTTGAAAGTAAGCTGAATAAAGAGGGAACATTATTTATCAATAGAAACAAAACAAAACAAAAACAAAGAAAGAAAAAGAGACCAATAATTTTACTTTAAATTACTAACAGTTATGCTGCATGAAAGCTAAAATAAAACTTTGGAGCAGATCTACGATCTTTGACACGTTAAGGATCCTTTTGTGACAAACGCTGCAAGGTTCCTTTAAGGCCAAAAAAAAAAAAAAACACTCCGAAAAGTCAAACGTCTACATTAAAGGTGGGCAGTAAGAGAAAAGTTGATGGCTATTCTAGCAGAAATAACTTTCCTTCAATTTCCTTTCTCAAGAGAAGAACGTTGGCTGATGGACGTTGCTGAATTTACTGCTCAAATGAACAGCAGCAGCTGGGCAACAGAAAACAATGCAACCTTCTGAAATTGTACATTGACAAGGAAATCAAAATTGTAGACCCACTGCAAGTCTAAATTCAAGGCTGCAGAAACATATCATATCAAATAAGATAGAAACGAAAGAATAATAATAAAAAGAATAATAATTTACTTATCTTCTTCTTCTCTTCAAAGTTGAATATCTTGGCCTTCTTAGCATTTTTTCAGAGATTTCTGTTTTGTATAGCCGTAGTTCAATTTGGTATAATGACTTTTCTCAAATCATTCATAACATCATCTTCCCAGTGGATTTTCGGTCGGCCTGCTGCTCTGGTTTTCAAAGGTTCCTATTTGTATATTCTTTTCACAAGTCTCTGGTCTTCCATTCTTTTAACATGGCCAAACCGGCTTAATCTCATAGCCCTAATTCTATTCACAATATTTTGGTTATGTATTGTTCGTTTAATTTTGTATTGGTTTTTATTCTTCAATTGCCATCTCTGTCTTTAGTGGGTCCGAAAATCCTTCTTAAGATTTTCCTTTCAAAGATTAACAGTTTTTGTTTCATTGATTCTTTCAGTAAACAAGTTTCACAAACGTAGGTGACAACGGTTTTATTATGGTCTGATATAACCTTAATTTGGATTTTTTGTTACTATTTTGCTTTTGTTTAAGCTTTCATTAGCAAAATAGGCTCTATTACTATTGGCAATTACTTCTTTGATTTTATTTTCTATCGAGTTATTACTATTTACTGTTCTTCCTAAGTATTTATATTTATTAACTTCTTTGATCAGCATGTCATTGACTTTCACATTGATTAAATTGGTTAAATTAATTAATACATTTCAGATACTAGTTTTATTTTCATTTATTATAAGATCAAATCTTCAGATTGTTTCTTTCAATTTTACGAATGTTTCCTCTAGGGCTTTCTTCGTTCTTGCAGTGATCATTACATCATCTGCGTATGCAATACATTGCCTCAGTCTATTAGATGTGTTCCCTCTCATATCTATTTTAATTTACAATACCACTGTAAATGTTTATACAGCAAAAGCTATCCTTACATTTTACATCTCTACTACGCCTAACAACTAGGGAAATTTTTGTACTCCACCAAAAATTCGTCACCCAGATTTCACCGTAAATACACGCTTTGAGACTCCCAGAATAAAAAATCTGATGTGTTCTATTCACATGACTTTCTCTAGCTGTTCCACAAACAAGCTTTTCTTACAAAATATTATTCTTTTATCTATATCATGATAGACATTAGAAGAATTGTCTTATTGCTTGCTTCTTTATAAGTAAATAAGGGAGTGCATAGGGTAAAGCGATAGTCAAATCTTTTAAAAGCCGGTCGCTTTGTGAAACAACTGAAACTCGGTACTCTTCACTTGCTAGGGGTTCACAAAAGAAAGACGAAAAGCAAGATGACTTCGCGCTTGAGAAAAGTTTAAGTAGCTTAATAACTCTAATAACCCCCACATAACATTTATTGGGTGCCTGTGCTTAAGCTGTATTATAAATTAGATGCATCAAAAATATTCTATTATGTGAGTGACCCAAAGGTTACAGATAACTCCTAAGCATAATAAGGTAATATTCATAAATCATGGTATTTTTCTCCCTCGAGAGTACATCGTAATGGATGGCTAATTATATGCCTGAATGCATGTTATGCACATGTTTGAACACGTGGGTTTTATACTCAGAAGCATACCGTTTGTTGATTTGATAGGTAAGTTTTACATCGTGTACATTGACACCAGGTTGAGCGAGGTGACACCGTAAGAACGCGTTCGATTGGTGTTCGGTCCTCCGGGGTTCAAACCCCTGGGGCCGACCAACTGATCGAAAGGTTTTTTTTCCCAGCTTTCTTAGATGACTAGAGGAAAAATGTCTATGATTCTTTCATCACTAAATTTTATTTCTCTCTTCTTCACCGCAATGCAAGGCATTGGGCAGATCATTCATCCTGGGTGTGCTACGATCTAGATTTTGCTTATTTCTCGGCCGGCAACTGCCACAAGACATTAGCTTTAGGGTGTAATGTCCCATTCCAATTAGATATAAGCGCAGACGCAGCGTAAGCGCAAGACTTTGGATCCATGTTATTCAATGTAGGTATTCCCAAAGACACACGCATCTAACACGCTACGCAATACATTGCAAATTCCAAACCTTATCCTTGCGTTGCATACACAGAGAAAGAATGTTGCATTCCTTCCTCTATATTGTCTACTATTCAACAACAGACGATCGCAATGCAAGATTGCTGTACGTTAGGTTAGGTTAGATGTATGTAAATGAACTGGATCGAAATAAGGAGTAAAAATGGACTTTCTTCCGTTCATTCTGTCTGCTTGTGCATGGGCAGCCATGTTGGTCAATCGACCAATGGCAGAGTCAAATCTAAAACTGAACTAGGATCTGCAATGTCGCGTACATACATGCCCTTTTATTTCTCCGTGCCGCGCCATCTCTCTTTTCCCTCAAGAAGTTATGACAATCTCTTTGCGAATCCAACATAGTTTTAATATTTTAATCTCTCACTCTGTCTGATGCAATACATTCATATGAGTTTCTCTGTTCACTCTTCGACAAAATATTCTTACAAATGTTTATTCGTGTGTCTACTTCATATTAATTGAGATAAACTTTTGTAGCCTATTATATGAGTGACCCAAAGATTATGGAAAGCTCATAAGCAAAGCAAGATAATGTTCATATATCATGGCAAGCATTTTTCTCCTTCGAGAGTGCACCATAACGGATAGCTAATTGCTATGCGTAAATGCGTGTCATGCACGTGTTTATGGGTAGTTATAATGCCTCGCACTTGTTCGCTTTAACAGCTGCTATATACGGTTATGATTTCAGCTTGCAATGTGATTCTGTTATCTACCATACCAAATCTGCATTTTTGTTAGTAAAGGTGTCGATATAGCGCTGTCAAGTTCAAAGCAAAGCGATGCTGTGAATATTGTGGTATGTTAAATTGTAAATAACAAATATTCTACCAGGTGAAAGCCAAATGGTTTATCTAAAAAAAGAAACAATAATGATAAAAATCTTATGTGTTCCATTTAAATGTATTTCTCTAGCTGTTCCATAAGCAAAGAAATGAAAGTTCACTTCCAGTTTGAGAAAAATTTAAGTTGTTTAAAATGAAACCAATTACAAGGAATACCTTGGAAACGGTTAACTCTACGAAAAAAAAATGAATATCACATAAATTGTGTGTTTTAACGAGATGTATATTTTTGTTTAGTAAGATTTTATCTATCTCATACGGTTTACCAGGTACACTAAAGTCATCCTGAATGAAGAGATCTTCAGAGGGTTTTCCAGGAAATTCAAGATATACATGTCGTTTGTCACACAAGTATCTTTGCTGTTTTAATCAAAATCGTTAAATCAACTTTTGAAAAAATAAAATTTTTCGAAAAATGTTTCATGTAAAGGGTAGTTGGACTGGGAGGATTTTTATAAGTAATAACACGATATGATAAGACAATTCAGTGAAATAGACTATTAATAATTTGTAATATATAGGAAGGCAGATTTTATCAGGTTATGATTGTAATACTTATATTAGTTCTCAAATGGTAGATGACGCATTCGACCATATTTATTTACCGAATGCTTTTTTTTTTTTTCCTTCACTACCTTCTGAATTATGATATGGCCGACCGTGTCTATACCCAATGTACGAATATCGATAGAAACAATAGAAATAGGGAACAATTATTTTATTTCAGCTTTTAGTAAGTAATACATGAAATAGAAACACACGTTATTTTATTTGAGGTTTTGTACTCATCTCATACATAAGAAATACAAATAATAATTATTTTCACTCCTTTTTTTAACTAAATACATTATGAACTGGATAAAAGTTTAAATAAACATTGTAACTAAATTAATTGAAAGTACAGTTGTGGAACTGACAGTTATTAAAAGTGAAGGTTGGCTGACTGGATTATCATCTTGTTACCAATAACTAAGAGAGGAGATTAAACATACGAACGTCAGGTGCGAAAATATTTCAAAAAATGAACATTAGCTGTGATAAGATTTTTCGACAATATCGCTCTAGTCAGAGAACGCGATTGGTTGAAATTGCCTAATATCGCCATTGCATTGGCGCTTTAATAGTGGAGCTGATTGTCTTGGAAATCTTCGTGTCTTATCCTTGGGAGACATTGAACTTTGATTTGGCATTTAACGGATTTTGAGCACACAGACACACACGGACATTTTTCTAAAATTCTTTTTTTTAATTCAGGGGATGTTAAAACATGTATTTCTGGTGAAATCTCGGTATTAAATGTTTTGGTGGAAAGTAATATCTTCTCTAGCTACTATATATATTATACATGCGTGCTAGAGAAATTAGTATTAATAATAATAAAGTAATAATAAAATAATAACGATATAAATATGCTTCTTTATTCGTGTTAATATGGACGCCCAACCAACATCAAAACATAGAAAGGTTCTTATATGAACATGGGTCCGAAAATCGTTTATTAGAGAGGAATTAAAAAGGATTTACCTCTTCGTTGACACTAATAATTCATTACTTGAATAAAAGAGTTGTCCACAAATTCTTTGGTGGTTTATTGTAGAGAAAATAACTAGTAATTAAATGTATTTAATTATCGTCCGCTGATCTTTAGTTGTTTTTTGGTTGGTCGTTTGTTGTAGAGCCAGGAAGGCAGAAGTAAATGTATTCTGTGAATCAACAGATGGATATGTATGACCTTGCAGATGGAAATGTATCTCGAGTTTGTGAGTTTTATATAGAAAGCTACCCCGAAAGGCAGTTAGTTACCTTGCCTACGCACTTTCTCACGAATTCACTAATGCTAGAGAAAGAGAGAGAGGGAGGGAGAGAGAGCATTTGAGAGGAGGTTTTGGACTTTGGAGGATCAAGATAGTTACCTTGGAAGCATTGATCGTGAAGGACTGAAATCATCATGTAGCACAAGACGCAGTGCAGTAAGGGAAGGCATGGCCATTTGCATGAAAATCTTCTGGGCCATATCACCTTCAGGGGTACACAAGGACTTTGAGTCCAAAAGAACCTTCTAGCATTGCATTTTGCAGACCTGTGCGATGTTCACTAATTTCATAGCATGCGCCTTGTTCACTGATGCGGCGAGTTTACTCCTTACGATGGTATCTTTAATTTTCATAATACTCATAACTAGACCTATGAAAACCTGCATGAAGTACGAAAGGACGGGTATCAACAAGAGGTTCTGCCCAACGTTTGGACTGGATTCATTCACGATCAACTTATTGGTTTCTATTTCTTTCCTCGCGCCTGAATGCTGAGAGGCATCTACAGCTTCTCAGAAATTAGATGCATTATTTAATTGATTGTGTGCCCCTGATCAGTATTCAAAGGAGTGGTTTTACACGATTGTGCACCAGCTCACTTCAGTCGAATGTACACAATTTCTTGAATGATAAATCTCCTCATTGGTCAAAGAGGGTTCATTAATGACCTACTCTATCTTCTGATTTGAATTCAATGGGTTTTGTTCGTCTGTGAACATCGAAAGTCTGTGATTTATGCACTCCTGTACTGGATATTGTCATTCTGAGAGAGCATATCCACACTGGATTTTACCAAATTCGAAACTACTCCAAGAATTTGCAACGGAGTACGCGATTGTATAAAATGGTGACCTAGGCATGCATCGAGAAACAATTTAATTTTATTTATCGACGCTCTTTGTCTGCTATGTTTCTCAGCGTCCCATGTTATACTGGGCATAAAGGACCGATTAATTTAGCTAAAAAGCTTTTTTATTAGGCTTGAGGTTCTTTTATGTGCCGTAAATCTACAACACGGGACCAACGGATTTATTTCCGTTCTGAAGGAAGCCATACTAAGGATTTTTGCATCCGAAAAGAAAGCCACGATTGTTTAAACCAGAGACTAGCATGTTACCCCTAAACCATGACTGGCATGTATCGAATCTGAAGCTGAAGTCGCCACTTCGAGCAGTTTCTATAATTTTCTATTTTGCTATGTAACTCGACAATAAATGATTTTCAGAACATGTTCATTTGAACATTTTTTACTGTTTTGAAATTAGAAGGGCATCCCCAAAATATTTGACACCAATAAAAATACATCCAGCATAGTTATTCGTATTTTCGTACGATGTTCTCTACCCACTATAATTTCACAAGTACCCTTATGGATTATATGCACTATTCAAGACAAAGGTGATTCTTCTATTCGAGATAAGGGTGTTTGATTAGAAATTAATTCAGTTAGGCTGTGCTGTTTTAGATACCTTATTCCTCACTGGTATATGAAGAATTTGAACCCAGGCCTGTAGGTCAACGGACGGAATATTTACGCCTACATTACGCCGAAGTTTTAATTGATGTGTTCTACAAGAATACTTCGCTTCAAACGTGTTCTTATAGCAAAGTCCTAAAAACACTTTTTAATTATAAACATGGAACAAGAAAATTGCAGAAAACTTCTCTGAATGAGATGGATTAAGTGAATGGCCCCAGATTGAAACGTCAGTAGAAAATGTTCTTGTTTTCATCTGTAATTGCGAAGACACACACACACACACACCTATACACACATACATACACAGGTACTGTGCAATAAATCGCAAGGTATCCGTCTGCCCGCGCCCCGCGGGATGTCCTTACCTGTGTATATAAATCATACAGATGGCTTTTAGCTTATTGCAGACGCATATGATCCTTTCCTTTGCAGGCCACCTAGACGAACATTTGCACACACTGTTATTCGATGTTGGGGGAAGATCATATTCTACACAAATTGACAAGCAAACTAATTTTAATGGCGTCTAAACTTAATATCACTAGTCACATGTTTTGTCGAGTATATTTATGGGATTCATGTGTGGTAAACCCGCTAGTCGTGCTAAATAAGACAATGGGGATTATCAGGTGCATTTCGTGAGCACTGTTTTTGCAATTGAGGATACTTCATGTTTCTAATTAAGTTGACATACGCAATGCTCATTTGCAACACTATAATTTAAGATTGCATATTCCTTATATTAATACCAAAAATAAATACATTCTAAATATCCTGATTGCCTTGGCCTTAACCAAGGAGGTATGTTACTTTCTCTACGTGCTATGTACATAGTATATAGAGGAAGTATTGCATTCCACCTAAAAATTTGATACGGAGATTTCCCCATGAAATACATGTTTAGGGATCCTAATTATAAAAAAATAGAAAAATGTCCGCGTGTGTCTGTGGGCGTGCGCGGATTTGTGTGTGTGTGTGACAGAAATGGCAGAATTTAGCCCACGGACCGTTTTTTAAGTTAAGGGGTTGTTGTGCGTGCAAGCATACAATACTCCATTCGAAGTGAGTCATGCTAATGATTTATACTCGAAAAAAATCCTTCACCCTCCACCGGATTGAATACGTAACCATCGGATATAGAGGCTACTACACCACGGAGGGCCACATGTTTCTATCTAAATAATCACGTGCCGCTACAGCCCTTACGAGTTCTAGACCCTACCGACGTCACGCCAGAGGAGGACAATTAGAGCTAGGCAGGCAATACGCATCTCTCAGCTCGAATGTTGGCTATCTTAGCTGGGATCGCTACCCATCGCAGTTCCTCACATTCTCCACGATGCTGGGTGGGCACAGATCCTATAACCCGGCACTTACAATCCGCACCCATCTGGGCGTATTCTGTGTCTGGAGCTCAGAGCATCAGGCTCCAACCCCCTGCGCCACGTGGCAAGACATATTTCTATCTATTTCGCTTTAATTAAGATAAAGTTTAGCAGAAATAGCTGCAGAACGTATTTCGTTATAAATAAAAAAGAGAATAGTGCTATTCAAATATTTAACTGGACATTAATTATACTGGCCTTAAAATTCCAACTCTTTCCATAGAGAAACAAACCGCGAGAAACAAATGAACATCGAGGACTGAAAGAATTATAAGTGTTGAACGATTCGAACCATTAACAGAGGATATTTTGAAAATGGCCTACAGCACAAAAAGCATATTTGGAATACATTTTGTAATTTAAAAATATATTTTTTGTGTGTAGTATGTTTGTGTGTATCGGTTTACATTTACAATTATACAAGATTATGTAAAGTTCCTTTCGAGTGAAGAGGACTTCAAAGGCTATTCCCAGAAAATTCAAGTTATAATTTTGTCTTTTAAATATCCTTAATATGTGAAATTTATTCTTAATTGTTGGAATCATTTTTGAGAAAATTAAAGGTTTGAAAATTCTTCCATAAAAGGTGTAGTTTGGGTGGGGCATTATGTTGAAGACAGTAGAAAACGAATCTTTTTCTAAAAAAGTGATGTGTTCGATTCACATACCTGTTGTGATAGCAAGCTGTTCTTACAAAAGCTTATTTTTTCTATCTGCTTTACGTATATTGATATAAACATTTGTGCAAAGATTTGGATTTTATACTTCCTTGTAGATAAGTGGGAATAAGGGAATAAACTAGGCCAATTCGACAACCAAATATTTTAAGAACTAGTCACTACGAAATGCTTTGTTATTCCGTTCTCTTTGCTTGACCAGGAGAAATAAAACTAAATAACGATTTCCATTTCAGAAATGTATAAGTATTTTAAAATTGAAACCTGTAACTAGGAATATCTCAGAAACTGTTGGCTGCAAAATATATATATACATATATATATATATATATATATTTCACGGACATGATATGCTTTAATGAGAATTATATTTTTGATCAATAAGATGTTCCCTATCTCATATGGTTTTTCATTTATACAAAAGTCATCCAGAATGAACAGGACTTCAGAGGATATTCCCAGAAAATCCAAAATATACATTTAACTTATAAAAATATCTTGAATATATGATATTTTAATCAAAACCATTAGAGCCATTTTTGAGAAAATAAAGTTTTCGAAAAGTGTTCCGTGTATACGGTAGTTTGAGATGAGAGAATTTTCTTCAAAATTGTCATATCACATCCTTGGAATAAGTCAAACTTAAATATGAAGTTTCATACTTGACGAATTTTCGTTTTGAGTTATGCCATTCACAGACATGCCCACAGGGACCTTTTTTCATTTTTTTTCATTCAGTGCCCTCAAAATATGTATTTCCGATGAAATGTCAGTAATATAATTTTCGGTTGAATACAATACATTTTTACCTACTATGTTGGCAGCAGAGAAATTAATTTTTTTCCTTTTTTTTTTTTTAATTCAAGGAGTCGCAAAACAGTATTTTCGATGAAATTTCATTTGGATGCAATACAATAGGCTATTTCTCTTACCTACTATGTAGTAGAGAGATTAAAAGTTCATTGAGTAACAGACCATAAGGTTTTCTATACTAGATGTTTATACAAATTACTAATTAAAATACTTAAGTTTATATTTGGTGTCACAAGAAATATTTGATACATGTATTTTGTAGAGACAGGGGAAATTCGATAGAATGATTTGTTAGGCAGCTGTTTAAATATTATGCATTAGTATCAGCCTCTAAATTGCATACATTTTGCATGGCCTGATGAGAAACAAACAAATCGCTTTGCCGAAATCACTTTCTCTTCCAATTTCAGTTTCACATAATTCATAAAATATAGCATTCTTTTAACAATTTATTCTTCTAATTATATGAGATTATTCATTATGCATATTGACTAAAATAATCTCAAATTAAGCAAATCAGACTTTCTGTCCGATACAACTTATACAATTAAAGAACAAGAGCTCAAAAAAAGAAAGACAATTTTCGGCTTGCCCGCATGCAAAAGTCAAGAAAACAACTACAAAACATGTTTTCTTACTAATGAACCCAACTAAGAATCTTTAAAATGAATGAAAGTTTAATGGATTTAAAAACAAGAAAAAGAAAAACAATGGAAGGAACACGTTGAAAGAATGCCTCATACTATAATTACAAAAACAATGAAATATAATCTTAAAGGAAAGAGATCTGTGGCAGACTCGGGAAATGGTTTGAAGCTGGAGCAGGCAATTAATTGCCAATAGCATGACGTGGTGGAGGAGGAGAAGGAGAAAAAGAAGAAGACTAATGAGCCCGAAATGAAAAAGAAGAATGCATAAGATGCTTTCCATAAGTTGCGTCACAACATTTTAAGGTATAATTATGAATGCTTCGAAAACTGTTAGTGCTACAGAAAAATGTATCTAAAATAAATTCTGTGTTACAGTGGTATTCATGCACTAAGCTTCTTTCTCTCTCTCTCTCTCTCTCTCTCTCTTTCTCTTTCTCTCATGGTTTAGCAGTATTAAAAGTGATTCAATAATCAATGAGAATCAGTTTAGAGCCTCTTCGGATAAAAATTCAGGATATGCGTTTTATTGATAACACAAATATCTTGAACAAATGGAGCAATTTTTTCATAGTAAAAATAGAACAAAAAATATCGCCTATAAAACGCAGTTTGGAGCGAGAAGATTTTATTGCAATTATTCATGTGGTACCCTTAGAAGTTTTGATTGAAATGCTAAGTGTGATGTTTAACTGGCGTTTCCTTTTTAAATTGCGCTTATAATTTTATAAAAATGTCTCTTTTGGGATAATGGAAATTGAAACCAAGACATGGAATTTTATGCGCATTACAACCCTCCCTCTATATTCCATGGTTAATGGCAAAAAAAGGAAATGTTGTCTTTTATACTACTGAAATGAACCGCAATGAATTTTTAG
Organism: Hymenopus coronatus; assembly: GCA_030762935.1. NCBI lineage: Eukaryota > Metazoa > Arthropoda > Insecta > Mantodea > Hymenopodidae > Hymenopus > Hymenopus coronatus. Next base: position 48,793,263 of record CM060895.1, read on the forward strand.
TAGATATTATATTTTCAAAATCTTTATTTAAATACATTTATATTTTATATAATGTTGTATTTTCCATTCAGTAAGTTTTTCGTTTTATTAAATGATTTCACAGTAAATTTCTCCTTGCGAAAGTTTGTTTGAAGGAAACATGTGCATATAATTTACGAGAATCATGTCTGCGCAGGGACATTTCTGGTCATACGAAAATATATTGCAGTTTAATATTTCCGTTCATTGCTACACGAAAACAATATGATCGGGAACAAAAACGTATGCAATCTCGTGATTTTCTTCTATTTTATATATCGCATGTCGGCGTCCAACTAGCATTCATGGAAATATGCTGGTCGCAAAATGCTTTTCCGTGTTATTTGACACACAGAGAGAGAGAGAGAGAGAGAGAGAGAGAGAGAGAGAGAGAGAGAGAAGCTAACAAATACCTTAATCCAATATAATGCCGCGAACGACTAAAACTAAGTAGTACAGTTATAGGCTCTTAATTTTGAACATTTGATATTGTTGTCAAGGGACTTTATACAGTAAAATATCTGAATCGGCGAAGAACGAAAAACGAAAGAAAAGAAATAAATAAATAGAGTTAGAGATAATAAAGGGAAAAGAAGTTTGCGAGATATAAAGGTTTAAAGTTGACCGTACCTATTAATAAGCATGTACTTGTCCATTTATATATTCAGTTAACTAATAGTTCAAATGCGCTAAATGGATAGATTGTTTCTTAAAGATTAGAAATCCTATTAGTATATTATTAAAAATTCATTTTAAAGATTTTTACAATTTTTGGTCAAATTTCGCAGAACTTTAAACAAAGGTTTTGTCGGATAGACGGCTTTCGTTGCGCCATTACATTTCTGTACTCTCTACTTTTATATCTATTTAATTTGCGCCATAGATGAAACGTTGGGTCAACTGCAAATATTATTAATCATAATATCCCAAAAACTTATTCAACTTTCTTCGCTTAATTTATATACTGGGAATAAATTAAATTCCCCCAGAAAATATAATAAAAGTAACATTTCATTTCAGTATTTACTTGAACAGTTGGGCACAAGAGAAACAACGAAAACACCCCATCCCATGGACCGTTACATGGGATTTGAAGCCGGTGCTACCGAATGCGAGCAACAGCCATCAGTTCTGTATCAGTGTAGGTATTAGTCAATAAAAAGACGGATATATGAACTTGACGTGCCTCATGTGTGGTGTATATTTAGTAAACAGAGATAAGGGCTGTATGCAGTCACGATAGATATCAGTGATGGATTTAGCGTGTTTGTTAATTTACTGCAATATCCTGCGTCGGAGAGTGCAGGTAATACACGGCTGTTTGAATGTGGCAGTAGTTCATCCAAGGGATCAATTACTTTGCCAAGTCCGTCTCACGCTTAAAAGACAGTATAAGTCGAATAAAGTACACTGTTGCCACATGTGCTATACGTACACTCAAGCTGCGTCCGGCCTACCAATGCCATCTTGTGAATCATACCTACATCACAAAATAGTGAAGTATCTGTTCTGCTATTTGAGGCTGTTGTAAGACAAATATTTTTCACCTACACTTTATCTCTCCTCTTTTTATATTTATTGCTTCGAAATACGATTTTACATACATAACATATATGAAATATGGATATATAAAACATAAAAAATGTTATATATGCCATCATCATTTTTACTTTCTCTAGCCCCGTATGTGCAATGTACATAGGGATAGAGAAGTATTGTATTCCACCCAAAAATTCGATACCGAGATTTCACCAGAAATACAAGTTTTAGGACCCCGTGTATCCAAAAAAAGCATTTTGAGAAAAAGGTCCGTGTGTGTGTGTCTGTTAACACGATAACTCAAAAACGAAAAGTAGCGACACGAAGGATGCGACACGAAGATTTTGAGAAAAATCCTCCCACCCCAAACTACCCTTTACATAGAATTTTTTTCGAAAATTTTGATTTTCTTAAATGGCTCTAACGATTTTGATTAAAATATTGTATATTAAAGATATCTACCTGACAAATAAAACGTATATCTTGAATTTTCTGGGAATAGCTTCTAAAGACCTGTTTATTCTGGATGAATTTGGCATAACTAGTAAACCGTAAGAGATAGACAAAAATGTACTTACAAAAAATGTATGTTTTGTTAAAATACACAACTTACGTCATATACATTTTTTTCGTGGAGCTTACCGTTTTCGAGGTATTCATTGTTATTAGTTTCAGTTGTGTACTTATACTTTTCTCAGACGGCAGTGTCCGTTTTTCTTTTGTTGTACTCCTGGCCAAGAAAAGAAGCGATTTGTAATGACAATCGCATAACGACAGCTTTTAAAACGCTTAAATATCGGTTTAGCCTAGTGTATTCCCTTATTTTCTTCCTACTCATAAGGAACTAAATAATAAGAACATTGTACTGAGTACCTCGATTAGCAAGGTGCACAAAGAAGTGTAATTTTATGTAAGAAGTTTGTAGAACAGCTAGAGAAAGTCATGTGAGTGTAACACATCAGATTTTTACACTTTATACCCAAGTTACATTCAGATTGTTGCAATGTTTTAAAACAACAAAAAATGAACCACGTGCCACACTCTTTGCGCCATTCCGTTAACCTAACATGTTTTTGATTCCACCACTCTTTTTGCTTCTTATTTTCGTGACATCCTTTTACCTTCTTTCATTCGTTTCTTTTTATCGCGTACAATACTGCTTCTACTTAAAGTTATTCGAGATGAAATTATCAGAAATGGTTTAATTACATATTTCCTTGTAGCTAATATGGGAATCAGGGAATACACCAGGCTTAAACTATATTCAAGTCTTTGAAGAGCGGGTCGCTCTCTGGCGCTAAAGCTCCGTTTTCATTATTGACCAGCATGAGGAAAAAGCGAATAGCGTTACAAATTGTCTGCTTTAACGAAGTCTACATGCGTTGTGTGGTAAGGTTTTTTCTATCTGTTGCGATTTATCAACTATGGAATAGTCATTCAGAGTGAAGACAGCTTCAGAGACCATTCTCAGAAAATTCAAGATACACATTTAATTTAACATGAAAATATCTTCAACATATGTATTGTTAATCAAAAGTCAGTCATTTTTGGCAAAACTAAAATTCGAAAAATCTTCTAATAAAATGGATCGTTTGGAGTGAAGTGATTTAGTTAAAAAAACTTCATGTCGCATCTATGGAAGATACTAAACTTAAACATCAAGTATGGCATTTAACGGAATACTTGTTTTTGAATTATGCTGTTCACAGACACACGCTGACCTTTTTCTAAAAGATAACATGTTCCATTCACATGACTTTCTCTACATATTTTGCAACAAACTATTCTTACAAAAGCTTATTCCTTTCTTTGCCTCAAGCAAAATGAAATTGCATAAATTGTTTTATTACTTAGATCCTTTTAAGAAAAGAAATTAAGGTATTACATTATGCTAATGCTGGTCAATATGTAATTCACTTGAAATTTCCTTCTCTTTGTATAAGCAGGATGGAAAAGTGAATAACGATTTCCCATTTGAGAAAGTATAGATATTATACATTTTATAATCAATAACAAGGAGTATCTTGGGAATAGTCTACTTCAGAAAAAGGATGTGAAATAAGCTGTTTGTTTTAATGAGATCCATTTTTGTTTGGATAGTACCTATTAGTTTATCTCTTAAGGTTTACAATTACGCAAAAGCTATCCAGAATGAGCAGCATTTCAGAGGCTATTTCCAGAAAATTCAAGATATAGATTTTATTTGTGATGAATACAAAACATATAATATTTTAATCAGAAGCATTAGAGCAATTTTTGAGAAAATCAAAATGTTCGAAACATTTTCCATGTAAGGGAAGTTTACGATGGGTATTTTCTTGAAAATCTTAGCCTCCTTGAAATATGCTGAATTTAAATACCAAGTTTGTTGAGTATTTAATGGAATTTTATTTTTTGAGCTATGTTGTTCATGGAAACACACACGGACGTTTTTCTAAAATGCTGTTTTACAAATTAGGGAGTCTCAAAACATAAAATTTTGCTATCCTTTTTTAGGTGTAATGAAATATCTTCTCTACTTACTATATTCATTGTACGTGATAGATAAAAGTAACAGTGTTGCTTTAAACATGCACAATTTAAGCTTGTAACAGTTGAAAAAGTTATAAAAATCGGTGTAATTTTAAAAAAATAATTATACATATTTGAAAACTACAAAACTTGCAAGTTGCATCTATACTTTTTCCATTAATTTGGCTGCAAGAGTTTTTAAAGTGGAGACAAATATTTTTGGAGTCACCGTATGTGCAGCACTATCTTAGCGTTTTTGTGTGTTACTTTTTAGGACATCAGACTGGAGGCTTCTGAGATATATTTTACATTCTGCAGATCTTATTTATAAGGTTACGAAACGTTTCTAGTTATAGACAATGTTCCTACGTTTCCCTTTATATCTTATGGTGCAGATGCATATAAAGAAATAGTGAGTGAGTTAGGAGAGAGCGGGAGGGAGGAAAGGGAGAAATACAAACAAACAAACAGATCGACAGAGTGAAAAAATAAAATGTAAGGGCAACTATCTACAACGAGTTAAACATTTTTTACTCCATTAAAAAGGATAGTAAGAGACTAAGAGGAAATAATGTCTGAAATAGAAGTGTATGATATATGTTTACGACGTACTTAAACGTAATTGTATGTAGCTTTTAAAGAATTAAAGTCAAACATGATAAACCTCAGGTGACCAACGTGCAACAAGTGTAAGCAACGTGCTTAATTTAATGAAACTGTCGTTCGAAACAAACACCATGTCACAGCAGCAGCGTGCGCTTCATAGCATTTTTACACTACAGGGATAAAATAGGTTGTTAGATAAAAAAATATTACATGGTGAAAAACGCTTGTATATTCTTTACTCCTTAGATTTAGTGTACTGAGTCGAAAGTACTGAGATTTCCGGCTTGAGTGCATTGACAAAATTATGAACGATTTACTTCTATCGTTTGTAGATGCTTAGAAAAACACTTTGAAAAACAAGAGACATTTATTAGCCGTCAACTTTCACGTTGTACATAAGTGCATGAGATAAATGGCACTTCAGATAAATGGCGCTGTCCTTAGAGTAAAACGTGCATTAAGTTTCCGCTCACGGCCGCAAATGTGTTACTACGTTAAAGGGATTATGTGAACTGTTGGCAGTAGTATTTAATTCCCATTAAGGTTTATTTTCAGCGAAGTCTTTAATGTTGAATTAAATATGTTGAATATACGCACATTCTTAACTATGAAATAAAATATTGCTTAATTAAAACGTTTACTTAAAGTGTCAATAGAAACTATAGTAGTTTATAACACAAGATGAAAAAGATTCACTAGGCGAAAGCAAATTAAAGCAATATGGATGATTTGCTTAAAAATATTTTAAGGATGCATGTACAAAAATTTACTTAAAGAAAAGTAATATATAAGTAATATATCGAATATTTTCACGTATCGAAAAACTAATATATAGAACATTTTCTGTTAACATTCGATTCTGGATAAATAGTATTAAGTAGGAATCGCATATATATAGTATTTCTTTCCTACCTTACGTTAGAATTATTACAACATAGACTTCTAACGCTGCTTAGAGGGGTGTGTCTCCATGACAACGCCCCCTCTGCTATTGTTCTAGTCCAGGCTTCACCACTTCGCTTGATTTTGTTCCGCAGCAAATAGGCTTGCTTCGTACATCTAGTCAGTAAACACATGACAGCAGAAATTGACTATCTTTCTTGTATAGTGCGTCGTGTGTTATGTATTAATGCCGGGAACAAAAGAAAATCCAACACGCATAACATCGACTCCTACGTTTATGCCTACCTAAGAGGAATCTTTGTTATTTATAAAAACTGGCGGAATAAGTGTTTAGTTTTTGGAAAATTTTTCTTGTCACAAAATTAAATTTCCAGCATCATTTCGCAACCCATGAAAGTGAGTAGGAGATTTACTAAATAGAATTGTATTCGATACCACTTAATTATCAAGATGCCTATTCATATTCACTGCCATAAGTGTGACAGTCTTTCATTACTAATTTAATTTTCATGCGGTTGCACTGGAATTAACTAAATTAATGAGCTTGTTATGTTAATCCTATAATTGTTTTTTGCAATTATTTATGTTACGACTACCAACTAGTACCAATCTGTGTGTGAGAGTGTGTGTGTGTGTGTGTGTGTGTGTGTGTCTGTGTGTATGTAGGAAGTATAAATACTAAAGTAGGAAGCATAAAAGAGCCATTGTTCTACCAATCACGAACCTACAATAGGCGTATTATGGAATGTGGGTTATGCATTTCAAAGGCAACATTTTGCATGCTGTAAAGCACTAAAAGAACTATTTGATCTTCTTTTCTGCGCAGTTGGTCTTACAGTGCACAGAAGGCGATTCGTAAGAGCATCGAGCAAATTTGTTCTCTTTGCTTTATCCAAAAGCCAACCTGTTGGTGACCCCTGCTCTAGTCAGGAAGGTGACTACACCTTTCTTTTGCTTTCGCCTTTTGAGGAGTCACGCGCTGCCGTGATTAGAATATTACAACCTTAAAATAACTGCATGTTTAATAAAATATATATTTAGATAACATTAGCATGTATATTCATATATCATCATTACATATGAGTTGTTTTCATAACTTTGTGCAACTGGAAAAGAAAAGAAAAAAAAAACTTACAACACAAACATCCAAAGCTCAATGAGATCGCTGTTTATGTCCAACAACTTTTTACTTTTTCTGGCACATATGTATAATGTACACAGAAGATAAAGAAAGTATTGTATTCCACCCAAAAGTTCGAGATTTTACCAGAAATATATATATATATTTTTTTTTTTTGAGACCCGCTGATTTTCCCTCTCAAAATAAAAATTAGAAAAATGTTCTTGTTTGTGTCTGTGGGCACGTAAATACCAAACTTGGTATTTCAGTTCAATGTCTTCCAAGAATGCAGCACGAAGATATTAAAAAAAAAATACTCTACTCCCAACTACCCTGGGAACATTTTGACTTTATTAAAAATAGCGCTGACGATTTTGATTAAAATGTCATATGTTTAAGATATTTTTATGATAAACAAAACGTATATCTTGACTTTCTGAGAATAGCCTCTAAGATCTCTTCATTTTAGATGTTTTTGTATAACTCGTAAACCATAAGAGACAGACAAATACAATACAAAAATGTAGATCTCATTCAAATACACAATTTATGTCATATACATTTTTGTTGTAGAGTTAACCGTTTCCAGAAAAATGTCTTGCTAGTTTCACTTTCAAACTATTTAAGCTTTTCTCAAGCGGAAAGCCAACTTTCGTTTCATCTCTTTTGTTTTATTCCCAGTAAAGCAAAAGAGAACAGAATTTAAATTGTTTCACATACACAATGCCTTATAAAAGATGCGCTTATCGCTTTCGCCTAGTATATCCCGTTATTTCGCTTCTACTTACAAGGAAGCAAGTAATAAAATAGTTTCTGCTAATGTTTATCTCGATTATCGGAACGTAGATAAAACATAATCTTTAGTAAGGAAAGTTTGTATGTCTTGTGAATGGAAAACATCAGATTTTTAGTAGTATTATCCATTTTCGAAATATTTGTTGTTTTATGTGTATGTTCTCTTAGACTGAAATGTCAGGGGTATCTATTGAGAGAGATTCTTACTTTTTCCCAAATGAAATCATTAGTAACTCCTCAAAGAAAACTCACTTAAGATATGCCATCCGATACACAAATAGATAAACAAATCAAGCTCACGTAACTTAATTTCAAATTACATATTTAAAGTCAAATATTTATCGTAAGATAATGTGATTTTTATTATTATTATTATTATTATTATGTAATACAATATAAGGGTTACATGAAATTGTAATGGATGGAGAAGGTTAGAGGGGTTGTTTTCCTTATAGTTATAGTCAGTGACTATGATAACAAATGAAGTATGTCCCATCTCTAATCTGAAGAAAGTTTACTATCATTTGTAAGAAATTTAATAATTAAAATCGTTTGAAAGACTTGTATTTCAACATCCTTTTAAGAGGGTTGGTGAATGAAAGCCCACCCCAAGTGGAATTCAAATCCTAGTGTTTTTTCCTTCAGGTAAAATCACACATTCAGGATTTGTTTTTAATTTTTGCTAGCATTATTTTTTCTCATCAGCAGAAAATGTAGTATAGGAAGCTCAAAATAATTACACGAAAGTATTCGCGTATATTCATAAACAAGAAAATGCGTCTGCTATAGGACAAAGAGGCGTCATCGGGGAAAAAAATACACATACACAATGAAAGAAACAGGTCTGCCATTCCTACAAAGATAACAAAAGACCCTAGTTCATTGTTTCCGCCACTTGCTGCAGGTAACCGTGACGTCACAGGACTACAGGGGCACATTAATATCGGAAAGTTTACCTCTAGGTATAGAAAATTCTCTTAAATACCAAAATCCATCTGTTTATTTTAGAGATTGTTTAAGCGTGCAAAATCTGAAAGATGAAACAAATCATTCGAATATAAGGTTTTTCTTTAGGATAATGCATCTATGGAAAATGAAAAATCTGAAGTTTTCAATTGATATATTCGAAATGTTTACTGTTAAGACCTGGTGAATTATTTCCCCACGACCGCCAGAAATCATGCGCGATTGAAACCGTAATCTAAGGTGGGAGTAAAACCTTCCTTCATCAGCTAAAGGCAGATGAAGGCAGATAACAGAGGGGGATACCTCGAGTGCTGAGGGTATGCAGCTCTATTGTGACTAATACTTCCGAGGTTGGGATGAGGTGAAGGAACAGGCCGCAAACAGACAGGCCACCAGATACACGCGGAAGTCTCTAAAGTTACAAGCCCGATGACCCATCCAGAGAGGGCGTGCAAGTGACCCGTCGACCTGGCAGCCACCTAGTGTCCTTGGGGAGTGCTCTATCCGTTGAGAATGCATCTGTGCCATTTGCCTGCACTGCCATACACCGTGAACCGGGAAGTATTCCCGAAAGATGAGAGGGGAGCGGAATGAAGTGGAAACTAAAGAGATGAAATCTGGTAAATGAGAAACAACACTAGTATTCGTCTGGCGACTCCAGTAAAGCAAGAAAAAACTACGGATCAGAGTGAGCGGTAGCTGGGGATTTTACCCAGAAACTCCCGAATGAAGTCACACATGTTACCGTCGCGTCACTTCGCTCTCGGTTCTCCATCACCTGAAATAAATTTGAGGACCACGACAAATAATATTATAATTGCGTGTTTGATAATTTTAATTGGTACTCTAAAGCTTTCATTTTTATTTCTTTTTTTCTATTTTATCCTCCTCGAATGTAGGATTACAAGCCAGCGACTGGGATCAGACGTCTGTTGAGAAACAGAGGCTCTGGATCCGAGAGTGTACAGAATGAGTGATCAGAGAGATGTGTAGTATAAAAGTGAGGAAGTAGGTGATATGAAATCACGGTGAAATGATTGATAGAAATATTGATTATGGAGTGATTGGCGAAATGAAAAAAAATCCTCTGTGGGAAACCAGAGGCCTCGGAAAAATCTACACAGATACCACTTCATCCATAAAAAATCTCACATACAGTCTCCTGGGATCGAACCCGGGCCGCTTAAGGAGAGGCCTAACTACTCGGTCACGGCACCACCTCTAAAGCTTTCTTAAGTGAATTAAATATTCAGTTTATCATATTCTGAGTTTCACCAAACATAGTTAAGACTAATGGGTACTTGGAAGTTGCACATCTTTCTCCTCTCAAATCGCGACGCGTATTTACCTAGAAAATATCAAGCAATATTTCGGCCTGGAAGTCATATATTTTGAATATGTTGAAAAACTCTTAAACTGATGTTTGCTTATAATTGGTCATGCAAAGTACATAGTGATTATTAGCGAACCAGTACGAATGCTTTTTGTAAAAATTATGAAACATAAAAATTCCTGCATACACTACAGAAATGTATCTACTGATGCTCAGTAAGCCTCGGACACGGTTGCTATTTGGTTGCACTGTGGCTGAAAAATAAATGCACACAAGGTTTCACTGGCACTTCCCCCTCCCTAAGTATCATTTATCATTCACTCTAAACAATCGATCAGTACATGTACAGTCTGTTCTGATAGTACGAAGTCCAAAAGAAAAGATTTTGCTTTTGCAACATTTAGAAATAACATTGCAACCCTTTGCAGTATTTGTCCACTCTCAAACTCAAATGAAATTCATTATATCATCTGCCACTGTAAGCATTTCTTAATTCTTTCATGTTATTTATACTTTGTAATAACAAATTATTTTACCACAGAATTGTGTACTTACTCCTGTATCCACCTATACCTATAGCACAAACTCTTAGCTCGAGGGACTTCTGCATCTCTCCTCTCCGCTCGCTTGTAAGCAACTTAGGACCAGTATACTGGAAGTTAACGTTTTTGATATGACAAATCCAATATTTTAAATTTAGGTAGGTATATTATATTTATAATTATTACAGTGTTGTTTGACTTACACAATCTTCTTTTAAATAGTCTATTATTATATTTATTATTATTAACATCATACTATTTTATTAAAATTAAGTGGAATGTCTGGACGTTTCCTTTAGATTTTCTTATATTTTAACTGCATGGCGCTCATTTCAATCTGCAAATATTTAATCTCCGAAGCTCTAATTATTGGTATAAAACTGACACTCAAACGAACAATTAATCATTAATTTCATTTATACTACAACATAAGGGCCATCGTAAAGCAAAACTATAAATTACGTTCGTTAAAGTGACTTTGAATGTAGTTTCTTAAAATGCTGGCAGAGAGGATTGTAAAGATGTCAGCGATTGCTGAGCTACGCAGTAAGCTACCCCTTCTTTTCAACCTAGCCTAGATAATACTCATGTTCTATTCTCTATGCATGCGCTGTATCAAAAAATACGCTTCGGAACTCTGTGGAAGAATCTAATGAAAGAAAAACCCTTCGCCCCAGACAGGAATCGATCCTGGAATCCTTATGTTGAGAAACTAGAGTGCTGACTACTGAGCTACCACTTTGGAACGTTATGGAGGGTTTAAGGGTCTTTAGCGGTGGAGGAAATGCTCTAATTAGCAAAATATATTTAATTTTAAACCTTAATCTTTCTTTTTAGTCCTGTAATTATTTAATAAAACGATTCCACTATTTTCACTTATACGAAATTATAATCCTCTGATTCAATAGTCAACTAAAGAAGGGCAAAATTGGTGAATATGAGGAATCCAACACTCTCCAGGTCAACATTTAAAATTTTGGAATTATGTATATGCAAGCTCTGAGAAAACAAACATTTTCATTGATAATTATACATATTGGTTAAATAGTATGGAGGTATCCACCAAGACAACTAACTGTCTTACATTTGAATGTAATTCGGAAATTGAAGGTAAAAACCACTGAGCAGGCTAACTCATCTAATTAACTTTGCGTTGTAATAATTTCTTATGGTATTTTAAATCTTGAAGTTTCCTCTCAGCCTAATAAATCATTTATAAAAAGTATCAGCATATGGAATAATATATTTCTGAGAATACAAAGAAATAAAAATATATAAAATTATGGCTCAAATCATTTTATATATGTCGTATAAAATATATCAGCAACTGAAAAAACAAGTTACAAAAATAAATGAAAATATAAACACATAAATTCTAAGAAAAATAGTAAATAAAAAGCATAAGTCTTAGAATCATTAGAAATGAGATAATAGGGGACTGATGTAAAATCTACATCAGGGCTCAATAGATGTAAGAAAGAATGCATGGTATGAACACGTTACTAGAATGGACAATAAAATAATGCTAAAAACTGCAAGAGATAAATCAACTGGGGTGGAAACAAGCATAGATCGGCCAAGAAAGAGGTAGACGGATAGTGATATGAATATATTTTTATTTTACCTATTTGTTATGCCTATAATACATAGAGAAGGTATAGCACTCCACCCAAAATAATCGATACCGGGATATCACTGTAAATATACGTTATCATTTTTAGAAAAAAAATCCATTGTGTGTGTGTGTGTGTGTGTGAAGAATCCAACACTCCCCAGGTCAACATTTAAACATTTTTGTCCGTGTTTGCCCGTGTCTCTGTGAACACGATACCTCTAAAACGAAGAATAAATAAGAATGATTTATATAGCGAAAAGTACCCAAATTTCAACCTGATAAAGAGACCTCTGGGCAAAATTAAGCCGCATTTCATGCCAAATATAGAATGGGATGCTATGAACAGCAACAATTAAAGACGCCCATAAATAAATTCAAATTCAGTTTTCAATTTACAGCAACATTCGCTTTAATGCTGTGCCAGATTGCTTTGAGACTGCAAATGGAACGATTAATGGGTCCAGTGAACCACGAAACGTTTTCTTTCGCTGGTTATGCATCCATTATAGCACATTCATAAAGTTCAACTATTTTAGAATATTGGCCATTATTTTCAAACGTTATCACTGAGCAATCCAGATTGACACAATTATCACATGAGAGAGATCTGTTTACATCAAAGTATTTATCTCTTCATTTGATTGAAAGCGATGCCCTATCATAAACTACGGATCCATAGGAGCGTAGAAACTGTGCTAGTTATTCTAATCTTCAGTTTACTATTATGTGAATTAGGTATTAGTGATGTTGTTAAGCTTAAGAATAACCTCTACATTTTAACTGTAGTGGTGGTTTTAAAACTTGTTCATTGCAACTTGCGATGCTTTATTTTGATAAGCTACTATATATGCATGCTATATACACAAGGTGGGAGGTGAATAAGTGCAAAGTCGATGTGATGAACCAGTATCTTTTTGCTATTTTCTAAAGTTATGTTCATGTTTTTAGGATGACTACTATCCTATCACAGACATTCGGTGATTATTTACATAACAGGTCACATGGTTGGCCCACTTCTGCTCTTTACTCTGCCCGACTATAGGTGGTGTGATTTGAGGGAAGAATATCGATCGCTCTGAAATTTCAATCTACGCAAGCTACGTTTTTGTTTTCATACAACACTGTCCGATTAGGATTCATAACGTATTCAGGGTTCAACTTTAAACATTGAACATAATGACATTATTATAGTTCATTTAAATTGGTTTTATTGAGCAAATGCATAACTCAAAAAACATATAAGCATTTGCACTTCCGTTCTTTGAACTACAAAATCATCCTAATGTGAGAAATTAAAATAATTGAACCTCAATATCTAAATAAACTTTCAAATTGGGAATTAAGAGAATCTGTCTCAGATTCTTTAGTACATTGCAGTCAATGTTCGACTTTTGGGAAAATGACGATTCAGAAATCGTCGATGATACAGTCCCTCCCAGCATTGGTAGATTCTCCACTTGCGGCGTAAATTAAATGAATATCTGCTAATTCAGCATATATAAAATAATTAATTGTGTGAAGAAAAGTTTGCGACTGAATCGGTCCGTCGTTCCCTCACTGTGAGCCATGTGAATGCGGGTCGGCGGAATGCGAGTTATACTAAACATAGGATCTGCCCTTTGCCTGATGTATGTAAACACAGCAGAGACAACGCAGCCATCCTCGGAATGTGTGGTCGTTAGCACGTTTGGCGGTGACGTTCTGCCTCGAAAGGGTCCAGGTTTAAAACCCACTATGGGCATGGATATTAAGTGTTATGAGTTTCTGTGTTTGTGTACCATCTAAATAATTTTATCCTTCAGATGGCTAGGTAGGTTATCCCTGAAGTATGAAAAAAAGAAAGGAAAAAAAAAAGAGTAGGGTGTTCAAAACACATTGAATCCGAAATTTGTGCTTCATTTATGACAGTGCAATTATTAGCGGAAAAATGAGATACACTTACTGTTATACTCATTATTCTCCACTAAATTTCAAATTATTTGCACTTATTCACTTCCCGTCCATATATCTTGTTTTGCTTTGTTTTGCTTTGAATTGCCTCTGAACACCTATTCTTTCTGGACAAATTTTGCATACTTGTTAAACCATAAGAGATAGGCTTACTAGACAAAAGTGTAGACCTCGTTAAAATACACAATTTATGTCATATATTTTTATCACCTCCGAGATATTCCTTATTATTGTTTCAGTTTCAAAAAGGAATTCTTCAGTCCTGTTTGTTTTTTGTTTTTTTGTTTTTTTTAACAACAGAATAAATAGAAGAATACGCTTTGCTTATAGTTCATTGCAGAACAGTAGAGAAAGTCATGTGAATGGAGTACATCGGATTTTTTTACATTTAAATTTTACAGCCTTCATTACAAACCAGAGCGTTTCCAGGGAATAGATTTTTATTGCCAGATTTCAAAATTAAGTAATTTTAGAGGAGTACGTTTAGATCATCAGATCCAATCTGATTGCGTTTTAACACGGGAATATGCTGGCTGATTGAACAGAAAGTTGCCTGGCACCGGTGGCAGTCGATCATGGTTATGTTGGCATTGTCCCGCACGAGACAAACAAATAATGGCGTAGGGGTCATCGAGGTGATGCATATGTCATCAACAGGTGGTGACACGTGTCTGCGATAATTAAGAGTCCCGCTGGGCCTCAAATAGAGGCTGGATTATACCTATAAGCTCTTCTAAATATAGCCCGTTCGGACTTTTCAACCAAATTGCTCGCGACAGGTTAGGCGTTTGAGCAAAACCATAAGTGATAAGTGCATCACAACTTTGCCCTACATTTTTAAAAGCTGCTTAACCTCCTTTATTAAAACTAAGTCTTAAGCGACAATGAATTGAAGTATTTTTTCCCAAACAAATAGTGTGAATCAAGTTATCTAATAATCATGTTTACATATAAGGAAAACACCTTAATTATATATCTTTGATCTTACTAGGATTTCGAGACCTTCGTATCATGAATTTAGCCTTTTGGGCTTCTTAATCAATTTTTTATTTTATTTGTATGTGTGTTTTTTCATGTTTAGCATCCTTTTGACGGTGGCGAATTTTGACTTAATAAACAAATGTGCATATCAGCTCGAGGATTTAAAATACTAATTGAATAAAGGGTAGACAACTGATGGGAACACCTCCTATGCAGGTCTATTGAGCTAATAGCGTGGTATGTCCTAAATACCGTGGAAAAGATCTGTAACGCACATTTAAATGCAAAGAAACTGAAACTTGGAGATGACAATACAACAATAAGAAACTGTTTAGGTTAGAGAGAAATATGGTTGTAATTGAAGTGTTCCATAAAGTGTGTATGAAGATAGAAATACTTTAACAAAGTGAAAATCAAATGAATATGGACAATAAACAGAGTAAACGAACAAATTGCAAGTGCGGCAACAAACTAGAATAAAGGAATTATTGTATAACATAAAGTGATAGCTAAAGGTCTAGGGATGAACAACATTTGTATTCAATTGGATATAGCTTAGCATAAATAAATTAAAAACATGTGGTGTGTTTCATTCACATGACTTTCTCTACATCTCTGTAAAAAATTATTGTTAAAAAGTTTATGCTTCTATCTACTTCATGCTAGTTGAGATAAACATTAGCACAAATGCGTTATTGTATGCAGAAGGGAAACAATGGTATACACGGCTAAAGCAATACTCAAATCTTTGAAAAGCTGGTTGCCATGTGGATGAAATCGTTTCTTTGCATTGCCAGGAGTTGACAAATTCCTGTATGTGAAAAGTATTTTAAAACGGAAACAAGTAACAAGGAATATCTCAAAAAATGGTCAACTCCACGTAAGAAATGCATGTGACATAAATTCTGTGTTTTAACGAGATCTACATTTTTTGTATACTCTATCTTTTACGTGTAATAGTTACACAGAATCCAGCAAAAATCATTCAGAGGCTATTCCCAGAAAATTCAAGATATAAATTTTATTTGCCATGTAAATATCTTTAATACACGGTATTTTAATGAAAAAATTCATGTAGAAAGGGTAGTTTGGGGTGGGTGATTTTCTCAAAATCTTCGTGTTGCATCCTTGGAAGATGCCAACTTTGGTGTTTTACCAAATTTTCGTTTTTGAGTTATCGTGTTCACAGACACATGGGCACATTGACACACGGATACATACACGGGCCTTTTTTCTAAACATTCTCTTTATACAGGGGACCCTAACACGTGTATTTCCAGTGAAATCTCGATATGGAATTTTTTGGTGGAATTCAATATCTTCTCTGTACACTATGTACATAGTACATGTAGAGAAAGTAACAACTAATATTGGTTTTATAATAACAAAGTTAGTCAAAGGAAAACATAGTTACTCGAGAAAAATTAATAAAAAGGATTGTTTCGATATATAAGTTCCAAAATTCTTGATAAAAAAAAAATAGAGCTAGACTGGACAACTCAATGACATGAGAGTTGAATCACTACGGTTAAACTATGAATCCCGGAGTTTAAGTAGGTACCTCTACGTTGTAAGTCATCACGGGCTGTGAAATCTCAAAACGACTTTGAGTTCTCTTCGAGTTTTACTAGAAAAATACGAGTCAGTTGGTTAATTCAGAGCCATTCTGGAATGTTGTCTTGGTAGCTGAGTTGGTTAAAGCAACCAGAGTAAACTGGAATACCCTGGTTCAAATTCCGGCTATGGCATTGTATTTTTCGTACAGACTTTACCTTGCCAACGCTTAACCTTCACACGAATTAAATGGGGGAAAAAAAAAAAAAAAAAAAAAAAAAACAACAACAAATAGTTGTATTGACCAAACCGAAAAAAGACAATGCCATAGTCGGGATGTGAACCACGGATCTCGCGGACTTTAGCCGCTTGCTGTAACAACTGAGCTATCACGGCAACCTACCGACACGGCATTAAATTCCTCAACTGATTCGCATGTTCCCTGGTAACCCACAAGGTATCTCAAAATATTTTAAGATGACATACCCCAATGCCAGTTTACAATGGGTTTATCGGTGTGACTCTACCTATCCAACTCCTGTCCTACACATGTGGGGGAAAAAACAAGTAATTAATACTAATTAACAAAGACGTAATGATTTGCTGCATATATATTTAATGACATTAACCGATTCAAAAAATACAAATATATAAAACATAACCAGAGAGCAGTGACCTGACTTCTCAGGTGTATCTCATGTTATCTAGGGAACAAGTGAGTGGAGTTTTCCATTAGGACGGTGTGTCGTCCTTCGTGGTCTAGGGTTAACATGCTAGCCTCTGGTTCTCAAAGTCTCGGGAGTGCGCGAAGGATCTTATCGGGTGTAAAAATCTTTAGGATGGTTTCCTTCGGAAGAGAAGTAAAGCCGTCGGTCCTGTGTGATAGATTTACGGCACGTAAAAGAACCTCAAACCTAATAAAGAGGCCTCTGAGCAAAATTAAGGACCTTTCGCGCCCAATGTAGAATAAGATGCTCAGAACCGCAGCAGTTAAAGAGCGTCCATAAATAAAACTCAATACAATTAGAACGGTGTATAGTTTATACACCGACCCCTTTGCTTGCACAAGGACGGAAGTAGATACCTCGTCAACCCCATATGGGGATGATTACCGAAACCTCAGTGGGGGTGACAGTTACTAGTTTCTGTCTATTAAGCTTTCCAGGTTAGTAGGCATTATGGCTTTTCACAATCCAGCCTAGGCTTTGCCAACAGGTACCCAATTTCCCATGGGTATCGTAAACCATTACTGCGCCGAATCCAGCCCAATTAGAAGGTCCCTGGCAACGGAGGGCACCTCACCATTAGATCTACATCGATTCATTGCGCCTACAATCCTCAGGAGTAAGGGATGAAATGAGAGAACCACATGAGGCTACAGCCACAGGCAGACAAACCACAAAAACGTGCAGAAGTTCCTAACTATTCTAGGCTTAAAGACCCGTTCCACTGCTGGAGCCACCCAGAGAGAGAGAGAGAGAGAGAGAGAGAGAGAGAGAGAGAGAGAGAGAGCGGTCAACAACCGTCGACCAGACAGCCGTCTGGTGTCCACGAGCAATACTCTTTTCTTGGAACATGCATCCGCGCCATATGTCCGGCATACATATGTCACGAACCTAGAGATACACCAAAAAATTAAGAATGAAACGGAATGAAAGAAAAGTGATGGAAAAAAACCATGGTAGGTGACGAACTACACCCAATATTCACCAACCGACTTTAGGGAAATCTTGAATATCCCATGGTCGTCAGAATCGAACCCGGGACCTCCCGAATGCGAGTCGCTCAGGTTACCGCGGCGCCATCTCGCTCGGTAAGGCAATAGGTTACATTGGTGCTGATCTTCTAATTACCTGTTCATCTATTAACTTAGCAGAATAAATAATATTTAGGTAATTATCTGACTTCAAAAGGTAATAAATAAGAAGTGCCATAGCAATTTTGCAGTTCGGTCTATGATTAAGGGAAGGTGCAAATTGAATTAGAAGAAAACATGAGTAATTACCTCATTCTCACTCTGGCATAAAACCGTCGAGATTTATGACGTAACGAAATTGAACAAATGCCACCTTCGAATGTCATTACAAATTCATTGCTGAAGGTGATTTCAAAAGTCTCATAAATTTTATCCCTTTCTTTATTGCAGATTGCGAATATAACTTGTGTAATATATGCCTTAAAATATTTATGAACTTTAAACGCGATCCTAAATTACGGTTTTCTATTAAATCTCATAGCAAGGTTTTATTTTATTTTGAATAGATTTACTTTATAGTTGGTATAAATTATTGACTGCTAAATTAATAAAATATTAAAAAGGCTTGACATGACTTGATCCGCTCAGCGATGAACTACCAGACTCTAATAATAAACTTAGCTGCACACGAAAGACCACACTAACTTACAGCGAAGACTTCATGTAGCGAAGAGAAAACTGACTGCATTTACGTTTCATTTTTTCCCAATGATGGATGCCTCCAAGAAAAGACAGAAAGAAAGAAAAAAAAACGGAAGAGATAAACATAGTACAAGTTTATAAGTTATCCCGTTTAATAAATAAAAATTGGTGGGGGGTAAAGAAACATATCTTAAAATTGGGTATGAAACAAAGATCGGGAATAGCGTAGCTAAGGTTGGGAGGATGTAAGGTAGTTGATGAAGCTGGTAGGCGGATTTGCCCATTATGCGGGGATCATTATGCATATTTTGGCAGATTGCGTGCAGATGGAGGATGCCAGGAAAAATTATTGCCGGAAGTATTTTTGGCTTCAAACAGACGAAGGACAGCATTCTGGGATTTGATTCTAAACAGCCAAAACTAGCCAAGCTTGGGTACATACTTAATGGAAGTACGTGCACTAAGAGATAAAATATTTGTGTAAATATTGTATACACTTATTTGGTGTTTGACTAATACGAGGTGTAGTTGTGAGTACAAGTGTGTGTGTGTGTGTGTGTGTGTGTTATCAGTGTTCCTTCTTTTATTTTTCTGTGGTTCTGTAGTCGCAGCGCGCGTGCGTGTGTATGTGTCTGTGTGTGTGAGTGTGTATTTCCAATGTTTATAAGAGATATAAAACATACATGTAGGTAATATTTTATACTCAAGTATTTTTCGACAGCATGTACGGTCACCCGACCCATGCGACTGTGTGACGCAATTATTGTATTCTGCAAACTTAATAAAATACTACTACTATTACTTTTTAAACACCCATATATTGCAAGCAAATTAGAGGTTATTATTGAATGAATTTATAAATATTTTTCTTGTCCAATTTGGGTCTCGGCAGAGAAAACTGAGACACGGGTACTTTTTACTTTCTCTACACGAACAATTTACAAAGTATATAGAGAAGCATTGTCTTTCACTCAAGAATTCGATACTGAGATTTCACAGAAAATATGTTTTGAAGTCCCCTGAGTCCAAAAAGAGCATTTTACTTTATCTACACGTACTATGTGCATATTGTATAGAGAACGTATTTTATTCCACCAAAAAATTCACTGTCGAGATTTCACCAGAAATAAATGTTTTGAGGTCCCTGAATGAGAAAATCATTTTTAAAAAATGGTCCCGTGCGCGCGCGCGTGTTTGTGCGTGTCTGTATGTCTGTGGTCAGCATAGCTCCAAAACTTAATTAACGAAAAAAAAATATATAAATGGCAAATTTAGTATTTAAGTTTAATATCTTCCAAATATGCAGCACGAAGATTTTAAAGAAGTCCCCCCAAACTACCCTTTACATGGAAAAATTTTGAAAATGTTCTTTTTATCAAAAATGGTTGTAACGATTTTGATTAAACTATCGTACATTAAATATGTTAACTTCACAAATTAAATATATATCTGGAATTTTCTGGGAATAGCCTCTGAAGACCTGTTCCTTCTGGATGAATTTTGCTGAATATTGTATAACTGGTAAACCGTAAGAGAAAGAAAAGTTTTACTACACAAAGAACGTAGAGCTCGTTAAAATACACACTTTATGTCATATGTGACTTTTTTTAATGTGTGAGGTCAACCGTTTCTGAGACATTCCATGTTATTGGTTTCAATTGTAAACTATGTAACTTATCTCAACCGGAAAGTCACCTTTCGTTTCATCTCTCTGTTTGCTTTACTTCAATTGTTCACATAGCGATCAGGTTTTAAACGGTTTGACAAATGTGTTAGACTAGTGCAGGCATTTCCAACTGAATGCCCTATGACGTCACATAGAACTTTTCTTTGTTCTGAAGCAGGCTGTCAGAGAATACGGAGCAAATAGCCGTTTGACAGTGTCGGAGCAGTGGCGCTAGCACCATGGATAACACAACGATTAATTTTTACTATCCTGTTAGGTATTTTGTTAACCATGGTACCATAGATGTAATTGGGACTGGGGTAAATGCTACTGTAAATTACATACCGACCGTGTCGTATAAATTCGCAGAAAATAAAAACATTACTTTAATGTATCTATTATAGTATATATAGCGACAGTTTTTATAAGTATGATTGTTATTTAGCCCGATACGGTCCCAAGCGCATGTGGAGTTTGTAGTGGACGAAGCGGCGTCTGGCGGGGTTTCGTCTGTGTCGTCAGATTTCCCCCGCCACTCATTCCACCAATTGCTCCATCATCACCTTGCTAATCAGTTCATCAATTTCGCTTACATTTCATATCATCCACTTCCTCATGTTCATGCCTGTCTATGAGCCGACCCCTGTAACAGGTTCTCCACACTGTGGTTTCGTCTGTTGTTCCCTCACTAGGTATTGGTTTGTAAGTCCTAGGGGGTGTCAGCCCTACGAATACGGGGAGGGTAAGCCGATTACGAAACGAAGAATAATTGCTTTGCAGAATAATAAAAGAAAGTCATGTGAATGTATTTTGATTTTGTTCAATATCAGTTGTATACATAGTTTAAATGCTATATATAGTTACAATTATGTTTAAATATGGAACTTTCTCAACTACTATTGAAGTCAACAGATTTCTCAGTAGTATGCTTCTAAAATCAATTTAATATAATTTTATTCGTACGTTCGTATTTAATAACGTTTAGTAATGCCCCGGATATCGACTATTCCCAGCTGCTTATCTTATAATATACTTGCAAAAAATACGATTTATCGAATTAAACGTCAGCTCGTTACTGAACTGTAATAGTAACAGTATGCAGTGATTAATAGGCTACATCATCCATCTCGACAACAGAATCAAACATGATTTAGATGGGAATATACGAGCAAGATTTAATAAAAGCAACAGGTATACCGATACAACTTCACCGTATATACAGATAAATCAATAGCATCGTTCATCAATTCTGGAGAAATTCCGAATCCTAGTCCTCAAAATCCACTTCAGTTTCAGTATCGTAAACTTATAGATTCCTTCATATTTGAACAAAATTTCAGGTTTCAATAGCAGTCATTTTCAAATAACTTATATTCTTGAAAAAAAAAACTCTCATTTGTTCTAATTGTAGTTTATTTTAATTGTGCGGTTAAATGTTGTATCATTCTCCTATTGGTAGCATTGGTTATTATCCCGTAACTTAAGG
The DNA here is from genome assembly GCA_030762935.1 of Hymenopus coronatus. Taxonomy (NCBI): domain Eukaryota; kingdom Metazoa; phylum Arthropoda; class Insecta; order Mantodea; family Hymenopodidae; genus Hymenopus; species Hymenopus coronatus. Next base: position 48,815,246 of record CM060895.1, read on the forward strand.
TGTACAGTTTTCAATCTACTGGTGTCTATGTCTGTTTGCTTAGACTAGACGCGATATTTGTTGTGGCCAGAGGTGAGGCGGTGTTTAATTTTCTCCAACTCTCCCCTCCATACGATCTAGTACGATCATGAATTACCAGTTGATGTGATATCCCTATATGACCTAAAACTTTACTGGACGCATGTACATCGCAACTGAGGTTTGTCGTACACACACACATACTAGAGTATCGAATAAAACAGTGCTAAATTTGGAGATACAAGGAGTTAATGGACCCTAAATATTCCTATTAAATGTATACCCAAACTCAATATACGGTACGGAATTTTGCGCACACTCTTAAATAGTGAGAGTATTTCACTATTACTATTTTTGAAGTACTAGGAAAAAACACTTTTAGATAGTTTTCCACATTTCAGTTACAATTTATCAAGAATTGTTATATTTTAAAACTTCTCCGAAAATGTCCTATTGAATTTTAATGAAATACGACATAATTTAACACCAATTTTGCAAAATATTTACGCCACTATGATCGAGTGGTAAGCGTTCTGGCTTCTCAACCCAGAATTCTGGGGTTCGATTTCCGGCTGAGAAAGACAAATTAATAAGATTACAATACACTTCAAAAGTATAATTTTTGGCAATTTTAATGCACGTAGGCTTATCTTACAGAAATACTTGTCCAAAATAAATAAAAATTGCAAACACGGTGCTCAAAGAATGAATGATGGCACCACAATTCGTTTTAACAGAATATGAAACAGAAGAATAAAAGGAATTCAGGAAAACCAAATCAAATATGGATGGACGAGATTGATGGTACGAAATAGGAATTGAAAAAAGTCCAAAACTAAATGATAATGATGATAGCTGAAATCAGCCCAATATTTACATTGTCTTTAGTCTATTTATTTTGAAAGCGTAATGAATGTAGCTATAAAATCGTACTCCAGAGCTAATTGTATGCATTAAAAGACCAGCTCAAGTAAACGTATTGTAACACTGTTTTTTTCCCCCTTTTATTTTACTTTCAACATTTGCAGAGAGGTAATCGCTGAGAACCAAAATGCTGTTGAAAAATCAAAAGAGTCATGGGGAGGGGTGGCACGTTCCACCTTAGAAACATCAAAGCCCTGGATTCTCTGGAGCAAACAGCCTAATGTGGCATGTTGTGTTGATTAATTTCAAAACCTTTCACTTTATCCTTCATTCAAAACAAAATGCCAAAGGTATGTGTTGTTTATTAATCTTTAATACTGCTGTTTGATGCAGTGAAACTTTGGTCTCCTCTTAGTGCGCTGAGGAAGAGGAAAAGTTGCTGAAATTATCGTATGAACCAGAATAGAGAAAATCTGATTAAAAGACTACTCAACACTTCGCCAACGGGAAAACAGTTTAGTGTGGTAAAACAAACCTCTGTTATTCTTCATTATTCAATCTTTTGACTTCTTATCTTAAGGGTATTGTGTTCAATTCTTACTTGTTGGAGAGTTTTTATTTAATTAGCTTTATTCTATAACCTCCATATAGTCTGCATGTGTCAGAGTTTTAATGTTTAGGTGTTAAATGATATTTATTAATTCAACTTAAACTGGACACGAACAACAGACTTTTTGGCAATCAAAGCAGGATATTAGTTAATGCTGCTATATCTTTATTTATTCATTTATGTATTTTATCTACTTAAAGACCGTCCCCTCTCAAAACTGTTTTCTCAAATATAGGACCATCTTACTATTGAATCTATACCTCGTGGAGACTAAAATAATTTTTCACTTTGTACTATGTAGAATAAGTATAAATATTTTATTCCACTCCAAAATTCGTTACCGCCATTTTACCAGAAATACACTTTTCAGACCCCTAAATAAAAATATTATTTAGAAAAAGGTTCTTTGTGTGTATGTGTCTGTGTACGCGCGCGCATCTATCGCTGAACAACACAACTCAAAAACGAAAAGTCAGTTAAATATCAGAACTTGATATTACACTTCAGCATCTTTCAAGGTCGCGACACGAAGATTTTCAAGAAAACTTCCCTATCCCAAACCAGAAAAAGTTTTCAAAATTGTTGACTTTTTCAAATGATTTTTATTAAAATCCCATATGTTTAAATTGCAAGGCAAATGAAAATATATATTGTAATTGTCTGGGAGATGCTTCTGGAGTCCTATTCGTTCTGGATAACTTTTGCATAGCTGGAAAACGTAAAAGATAGTCAATAACCCATTATATAAAATGTAGGGATCATTAAAATACGCAATTGATGTACAATACATTTATTTTTGTAGAGTTAACTACTTCTGTGATATTACTTGTTATTGTTTTCAATTTTAGAATACTTATAGTTTGCTGAAATGCGATATCATTCATTTTCTTGCTTCAGGTCAAGCAAAGATAACAGGATGTGAATGCATCACATATCGACCATCTCTTAAAAGGTTTGACTATCGCTGAAGTGAGTGTACCCCTTATTTTCGTTTGTTACTAAGGGAAATATGCAATAATTGCTTTATGAAAAATGTTTAAAAATGTTTACCTACAGTAGAAGAATACGTTGTTTTTTTTATTAAGAATTGTTTTCTGAAGAATGGGTAGAGCGTCTTAGGAATGTAAAATATCAGATATGCTCATAACATTGTTATTTCAATAATCAACATCAGATTTTTTAAATTGTTCTCTCGTTCAGTATAGCATGTGTGATTTCAAAGAGTATATCCCTGCATTCGACTTAAAAATTTATTTTCTGGGGATTCAATTTTCCTTTCCCTTGCCAATTCTCAATGTCAATGTGAAGAAGTGGAACATAATTAATTATAATCTTAAAATAGGCTATTTTTTGTTTTATTTTTTCAAAGTGCTGTAAATCGTACCGTACACTTATATTGAAACACAGATACGTTTTCTTCTAAATCGCTGTCTCCATCATAAGAATTTAAGTATATATTTGAATTTGATAACTTGCTCATTAATTATTTGGCTCTAATATTTCACTTTACTCTAGAAGCCGTTACTTTGTTCTTTACTGTAGATATTTTTAAATTATAGATTCTTGTAATTTGTTGTAGTCTATGTACTGCTTTCTGCAGAGCTTTCTCAGAGTATATGAAGATAACCTGGTCGTCAGCAAAGGGTATAGTATCTAAACTAAGGCAATAAAAACATAATGCTCATGTCTTGGCGGTCGATCAATGGCGGTATCAATATAAACATAGGTCTCATGGAAATCAATCCCGGGACCTCCCAAATGCGAGTTTCAGATCCTGCCTGTTCAGCCGGACATGCTCATCCGAAATAGGTAAACCGGAATATTATGAAGTCCTTAATGACTAATTACGAAATAACATTTTCTTTACTACTTGCTTTTCTTCTTTTAATACTTTATTTCCTTGAATTATACACATAAAAAGCTGCTATCCCTTACTACAACACAACTTTAGTTTACGTATCTTTACAGGTCTATTTTATGTTGTTTTTTTTTTTTTTTTTGGAAATAAACCAATTACAGATTCTGTATAGAAACCGTGGTAGGTGAGAAACCACCCGAATATTCATTCACCTACCGAAATAGGAAAACCACGAAAAATTCAAGGTCAGAGTAGGCAGTTGACAGGAATCGAACCAGGGACTTCCCGAAAGGCAGCTTCACACTTTACCGGAGTCATCTCGCTGGGTATCAACCAACTACATTGTAGTATATTGCTAAGCATTGTAGGTAAATAATGTCCGTGTTGAGAAACATGCTCAGATTAATGGAAGTTATCTATAGATCATTTTAAAGTCTTGTCATGTATTTATTTATTTAATTTCATTTGCTGTTCCAGTTAGGCAGCGTATGTGTTAAATTGAATACATACATTAAAACGTACAAAAAGTTATAAATATATGGAGTACAAAATATAAAATATACATGAACATAATTATATATATTTAACATAGTGATCATATAAGAAAGAAAGAAAGAAAACATGTTGATATAGTACTTGAAATTAAAATATGTATTAAATTGTTAAATATAGAACAGTAATATTAAAATATAATTATAAGCATGCTAAGATAATTACAAATATATAACAATAAAACCTCGGCGCATAATTACACATTCTTGGTACGGTTGATTTTAAAGTTGCATTACGTATATTATCTTCGCAGTCTTTTTTTTTTTTTTTTTCTTTTTTTCTTTAAAATACAGTTCCGGAGTCTGATCGGGACTCCGGCGCTGTATACCCTACTTTTTATTTACCTAATTTGTTTACTTTGATAACTGTAAGATTACTGGATTTCTTTTACCTTTTACACACACATACACATAACACCCATGCCCAAGGCGGGACTCGAACCCACGATCCCCTGCGCTGCGAAACACCAAAGCGAGACGCTTTGGCGAGCGCGGCCATGGGGACCGCCTCTCCGTATATAGAACTGACACCCCTCCCCCATAATTTACAACGAGTGTCTAGGGGTCAGAAACCTTTATGGAAGCCAACGGCATGAAACCTCAGGAGTGGTCGTGCCATTGCCAGCCATGAGCGTGGGTAAGTGGATGATATGAAATGATAGCAAAGGTGATGATGGAGCAATTGGTGGAATGAATGACGGGGAAACTGGAGGATCCGGCGAAAACCCTCTTAGAAGCCGCTTCTTCCACCACAAATCCCACATGGGGGCACTTGGGATCGACCTCGAGCCGCCCAGATGGGAGGTGAGCAGTCTAAGCACTCGGTCACGGCGCCGCCATACACACATTATCGACTTATCAAATAATGCTCGGTTAGAAAAAACTATAGAAATACATCCGTAAGTTTTTTTTTTTTTTTTTTTTTTTACATTTTTATACGTACTAAAATCCAAATCATATGCCTCCGTAAGTTGATTGCACCATCTATTTAAGCAGAGAATTTGGACGAGTTATTGCCTTTGGTTTATTGTAATAAAATAAGAAACGTGACCTAAGGTTTGTATTTTTCATATTTAATTTAATTTCTCATAAAATTATCTGGTATTATGATAATAGTAACTGTTTTATAGAGTAGTAATTGGTGTTGAACTTTCGTACAATTTTCCAATGAACTGGTTTTATATTCTTTTAGCAGCTCATATACTTCATGTAATTATATTATATATGGAAATGTTTAAAATAAAGGGGTTTCAAAATTCTTTTGTGTGTTCTCAATTCGTGCTATATATTATGTATAATTATGACTAAATTAGACAACAATATTACACTTTGCTCTTAAAGAATTATTAAAAGGTCATATCAGCGAATCTATATTTTTGAATTGTGTGCCGTGTCTAATTATGAGTCCCGAATCATGAATCATGATTTGCAGGTAAGGCGGGTACTATGATAGGAGACCTCACGCCATGGTATTTTCTGGAGGAGAATAAACATTCTGAGTGACAGAACGGAGATGGGAAATTCCTGTGGTGAGTGTTGATACTGTTATCACTGCCTTTATTTCTCTGTGGCAGTTCTCTTTATCTTTTTGCTATTGTCCTTCATGTGCTCTCGTATGGAGTGCTCTTTAACACCAAGCTTTTCCCTCATCCTTTTTAATGAATACTGATTGTATCTTCTTGTTCCTTTTCACCCCACTATCCTCTTTTTCTTTTCTGGAAACAATGAGAACTTCAACATCCAAAATATATGTATATTGCATAGTATTTTTCTACCTAAAAAGTAAAATTTTACTTAAAATACGGCAAAAGAGAAAAGTTGAGAATATCTCACTATTTATAACATTGTAATATTTGTTTTATACTTGCGTAGCGCTATTACATTTGGGTGGGTGGGGGACGAAACGTTATTACCTGATATAAGAAAGAAAATGTATGGTTTCTTGCATTCAAAGTTCAGGAGTAATTACGGAACAGCTTAAAGGATCTTACGCATACAATAAACTTAGGCCGGAACCGGAAGCCGTGGTCTTTGGCGTTAATGTTCTGCCATGAAAGGACCGCGGGTTCGAATCCCGCTTTGGGCATGCATGTTTCGTGTTGTGTATTTTTGTGTTTGCTTTCTATTTAAGTTAATCTCTCTCCCCTGATGACTAATTAAGTCACGCCTGAGGATAACATATGCGTAAAAATTTTAAAAAAATAAAGAAAAGATGCAAAAGTGTAACTAAGCATTAAGTTGGTACTGAGTGCTTTACCAAGAATAAAATGGTTTATGTGATACGCTCATTTAGCTCTCTCTGTTCATCAGTTTATTACTCTCTTAAGCACATATATGCAATGTTCATCGTAGTTAGAGAAAATATTGTATTCCAACCAAAAAAAATTACACTGAGACCTCACCAGAATTACATTTTTAGGGTTCTCTGAGCCTATAAAGGTATGTAGACCGTAAAACGATTGGTCCTTTAATGCCAAACTTGGTATTTAAGTTCAGTAGCTTCCAAGGACATGGCACAAAGGTTTTCAAGAATATTCCCCCACCTCCAACTATCCTTTAAATGGATACTTTTTTTAAAAACTGCGTTATTCTCAAAAATGTCTGTAACGATTTTATTTAAAACACCACGTGTTTAAGATACTTTTATAGAAAAGAAAATGTATATATCGAATTTTCTGAGAATAGCCTCTAAGATCTTTCAATAATGGATTACTTTTTATAACTGCTATACCGCAAGAGATAGATAAAAATGTATTACACAAAAATGTAGACCTCGTTAAACACAATTTATATGACATAAATTGTGTATTTTAATGAGATCTACATTTTTGTGCAGTAAGCTTTTGTCTATCTCTTAGGATTGCCAGTTATGCAAAAATCATCCAGAATGAAGAAGTCTTCATAAGCTATTACCGAATAATTCAAAATATGAATTTTTTGTCATTTAGATATCATTAATATATGGCGTTTTAATCAACATTGTTGTCAGAGACTATTCCAAAAGGAATAAAATATACATTTTTTGTCATGTGAATATCATTAATACACGTTAATTTTTATCAAAATTTTTAGAGCCTTTTTGAGAATTTTTCCATACAAAGGGTAGTTTGGGGTGATGGGATTTTCTTGAAAATCTTCGAGAAGCATCCTTGGAAGATGAACTTAAGTATCAGGTTTGATATTTATCCAACTTTTCATTTTTAAGTTATGTTCACAGTCACATCTGCACACACGCGGACCTTTCTCTAAAAATGTGTTTTTTACTAACGGGACACAAAAGCCTGTATTTCTAATGAAATCTTGATATCAAATTTTTGGGCAGAATGCAATACTTTCTCTACCTATTGTAGAGAAAGTAAAAAGAAAAATGTTAGCTGAAATGCTCTAACAGAGGATGGTTACAAATATGCAAGTATTCATAATCTCAGAGTTATAATATTAGTTTTGTACTTGGGTAACCCTACTATATTTGGGGGAGCAGTGGCATAATGTCATTAACTGATATAAGAAAAAATGTATAGTTTCTTGCATTCGAAGTTCAGGAGTAATTACGAACAGCTTAAAGGATGTTACGCATGCAGTAAAGGAAGCTGCGAAGACGTAATTAACCCCTAAGGCGGTAATGAGTGCTTTACCAAGAGTAAAATGTCTTTTGTGATACGTTCATGTACCTTACTCTACAGTTTATTTATATATAATTTCGACTACTATTCTTACAAAAGTTAATTTTCTATGTGCTTCATATTAATCGACATTGACTTTACACATTTCGTTGAGGGACAAAAAGAATATACTATAAACTTGCATATGTTCCATTCACATGGCTTTCTCTACTTCTCGGTAACAAATTATTTCTAAAAAGCTTACTCCTCTATCTACTTCCTGCTAATCGGGATAAACATTTTTACTTTCTCTATACGTACCATGTACATAGTGTATAGAGAAGGTATTGCATTGTATCAAAAAATTCGATACCGAGATTTCACCGGAAATATACTGTGCGACTGTGTGTGTGTGTGTGTGTGTGTGTGTGTGTGTGTGTGTGTGTGTGTGTCTGTGTGTCTGTGGACAGCATAGCTCAAAAACGAAAATACCGTTAAATACCTAACTTGATATTTAATTTTGGCATTTTCCAAGGATGTGACACGAAGATTTTAAAAAATATTCGCCACCCCCAACTACCCTTTACATGGAATATTTTTCGAAAATTTTGATTTTCTTAAAAATAGCTCTAACGATTTTGATTAAAATGTCAAATATTAAAGATATTTACTTGACAAATAAAATTCTATCTTGAATTTTCTGGGAATAGCCTCTGAAGACTACTTTATTCTGGATGAATTTTACGGAATTTTGCATAACTGCTAAACCGTAAGAGACGGACAAAAACTTAACACACAAAAAATGGAGAGCACATTAAAACATATAATTTATGTCATATACATTTTTTGATCGTTTTTTAGATCTTTCTTGTTTTTGGTTTCAGCTTTGAAAAAATACAGTTTTCTCGCACGGAATTTGTCAACTCGTGTCCATACAAACAAAGGAACTTCAGTCACATAGCAACCATCTTTTGACTATCATTTTAACCTATGGTACTCCCTTATTTCGCTTCTACTTACAAGGAAACAAGTAATAGGACTATTTCTGCTGATTTTTTCTCGATTAGTATGAAGTAAATAGAAGCATAAGCTTTTTAACAATAATTTGTTGCAGAGATGTAGAGAAAGTCATGTGAATTGAACACATCAGATTTTTTCTTCCTTTTTTCTCTTTTTTTTTTCTTTTACTTTTTTTAGAACTGAAGCTTTCCTGACGGCGTATATATATATATATATATATATATATATATATATATATATTGAAGCCTAGCTCAACTACATGTTTTTTTTATTTATTTTGTTTTTGTGAGGGAAGGTGAAACGAGAGAGGAAGATAAAGTAGAAAAGGCGGGACTAAGGGATGGTTAATTGTATTATTATTTTTGTTTGTTTATTTAATGTCATTTTATTGTATTGACTGCGCCATTGTGGTCAGTCCTATTTCACGTCTGGGGAATTTTGTTCTTAACATTAGTAGAAGTGATCTTATTGCTTGCTTTAAGTAGAAGGGAAATAAGGGAATACACTAGACTAAAGCGATAGTCAAATATTATAAAAGCTGGTTTTCTTGTGGATGGAAACGGATTGTTTACATTGCCAGTTGTTGAGAAATTACCGTGTGTGAAAAATGTAAGTATTTTGAAACTAAAACCAATAACAACGAACATCGCAAAAATAATCAATTCCACTTTTTTAAACGTTTCTCAAACGGGAAGTCATCTTTCGTTACATCCCTTTTGTTTTAATCCTAGCCGTGCAAAGCGAACTGTATTTCGATTGTTTCATATAGCGACCGCCTTTTTAAAAGATCTGTCTATCGCTTTAGTCTAGTGTATTGCCATATTTCCCTTCTTCTAAGAAGGAAATAATGGACCGGTTTGTTCTAATGTTTATCTTGATTATTACGATGTAGATGAAGGAATAATTCATTGTAACAATAGCTTGTAGAGAAACATTTGAATGGAACACATAAGATTTTTACTTTCTCTACAGGTACTATGCACATAGTCTATAAATTCGATACACGTTTTAGCGTCCCATGTATCTAAAAATCATTTTTAGAAACAGGTCCGTGGTCCGTGCGTGTCCTTCTGTCTGTGAATACGATAACTCAAAAACAAAAGGTCAATAAAATACCAAATTTGGTAATTAAGTTTTGTATCTGCGAAGAATGTGACACGAATACTTTAAGAAAAATCACCGCAAACTTTCCTTCACATGAAAAAAAAATGATTAAAACACCCTATGTTTTAAAAATAAAATATATATCTTAAATTTTCTGGGAATGACATCCGAAGAACTTTTTTATTCTGAATGAATTTTGCATAACTGGTAAACCATAAGGATAGACAAAAAACTTAAAACACAAAAAATGTACAGCTCATTAAAACTCACAACTTATGCCATATACTTTTCTTTTATAGAGTTATTGGTTTCAGTTTTAAGGTACTCAAATTGTTCTCAAATTATAGGTATCTTTCTTTTCTCTCTCTTTTGTTTACTCTTGGCCAGGAAAGAGAACCGAACTTCAATTGTTTCACATAGCGACCGGCTTTTAAAAGATTCCGCTATTGCTTTAGCCAGTAAATTCCCTTATTTTCCTTTTACTTACAAAGAAGCAAGCAATAAGAGAATTTTGCTAACGTTGTCATGATGTAGATAAAATAATAATTTTTTGTAAGAAAAGTTTGTTTCGGAACAACTAGAGAAAGTAATGCGAATGGAACACATCACATTTTTTTTTTCTTTTTATACAACGTACTCTGTATATAGTAGGTAGAGAAGGTACTGTATTCTATAAAAAAATTGATGTAGAGATTTCTCCGTAAATTTATGTTTTGAAGTTCCCTGAAGAAAAAACAATTTTAGAAATAGTCCGTGTGTGTGTATGTGTGTGTGTGTCTATGAGAAACATAACTCATAAAAGAAAAGTCCGTTAAAACTATAAAGTTAGTATTTAGCTTCAGCATCCTTCAAGGATACAAAGTTTTTCAAGAAAATTTCCACACCCCAAATTATCTTTTAAATGTAACATTTTTTTGAAAGCTTTGATTTTCTCAAAAATAGCTCAATGACTGTAATTAAAATACCACAAGTTTAAGTAATTTCCATCACAAATAATAAGTCTATCTTGAATTTTCTCGGAATAACCGCTGAAGCCTTCTTCGATCTGGATGGCTTTTGTATAAATTGTAAGCCATAAAAAATATACTAAATCTTTGTACTCAAAAAGCTATATTTCGTTAAAACACAAAATTTGTAGCAGAATTTTTGCTTGTTTGTTGAATTAACAATTCCCGAGATATTCTTTGTTATTGGTTTTTAAATTTACAATAATTAGACTCATAAAATGTGACGTCATTATTCATTTTTTATTCTGATCACACAACGAGAAGGAATGTCCACTACATGGATTTCCATTTAAATCTCGGCATCGAATTTTGGGGTGGAGTACACTAGTTCAAATACATAATGGGTACATGAAAGAAAAGCCTGATGTAATAGACCAACTACTTTCTCAATAATAATGATATACTTTGATATCTATTCTGAAAATAATTCTTAAACTGGCCTGCTTTTCATGATAAATGCTTTCTAGGACGGTCATAGAAAAGCATATATAAAGCATTGCGATCCTTAAACGTTTAATAAAAGCAATTTGTAGGTTTGTTGGACTAAGATTAGATTTAATACGAAGTGCATATTTTAAAGTTCTATAGCAAGCCTCTGTCTGTCTCATATGCCTTCATAGTTGTATACTTTTCAGTGAGAATGAAGCGATCTTCACAGGCTATTCACAAAAAAATTCAGATATAAATAAATTTGATTCCTGAGTAAGTCAACTATATAATATTCAAAAGTATTAAAGCAATTTTAATACAAATAAATATAATGAAACATATTTCAGGGTAGCAGGTATATTTTCTTGAACAAACTTCTTTTCTTCTTGGTGCACTTAAATTCCAAGTTTGATATATCCGATTTTAATTTTGGAATTATGCTGTTCAGACACATACACACATAAGATTTTGGTTTAAAATGAGTTTTATTTGGGGATATTAAAACTTGTATTTTCAATGAAATATCAACATCGAATCTTAGGTGGATAGTACTAATATTACTGCTACCTACTATTAGTGCTACCTACCTCCCGACCGCTGCGTGCCCCGCCTCTACCCATTACAGGCGTCATGAGTGGGGTGCAGTAATAGAGGATGTTACGTAGTTAACGCCCCGAGTCCCTCTCGACCGGTTAATGCTGTCCTCGTAATCAGGAGTCATTACTTTTCCTTCAAGTAGCTCTTTAATGACCCGCCCCCTCCAGGACCTCACGAGGCTGAGTGCACCCATAGAGAGCGTAAAAAGATAAACATAATCCGATAAATGATGTCACCTAACGACAAAGGAGAGCTTGCAATAAATTTAATCGATGTTCAGCGCTTTATCTAAACATTAACATACTGAGCAATACCTTTTCTTTCTCTAACGCTTACTTCAACCGAGCGAGTTGGCACTACAATAACGCGTGCGGTTAGCATTCGGGAGGTCACGGGTTCGATTCCCGGTGACCTTTCGCTCTGATCCATGGCTTTTTTAGGAATTCCTCGGGCCGCCACTCGAACGTGGATTGGTTCCCCCATCCTCTGAATTCCCTACCCCTCTATATCTTTACATTACTCATTTCATTCATCCTTCATCCAGTTTGTTATGTTCCAGGGTTAGAAGAGTCGGCAAGCATTGCATTCCATCAACACATTTTATACCGATATTTCTAAAAAATGTGTACCTGGGTCCACCTAAATAAAAGAAAAAAAAAGTTTCAGAAAAAAACTTTAATACTATATGACTGTTTGTGCATTTGTGAATAGCACAACCCCAAAAGGAAAAGTTGGATACATACAAAACTTTGAATTTAAAGAGATTTTTTTTTTTCAAAAGGTGAGACAAAGCAGTTTTTTAAAGAATACCTCTACTCCAAACCAGCTTTTTAGGATATTTTTATTTATTTTATCATAAAAATCTTTAATGATTTTGATTAAAATACTATATTTTAACGATATTTATGTGACAAGGTGTTCCTCTTTTGAATGTTATGCAAATATTGAAGTTCTCGTTCGGAACAACATTTTATCTTTTGAGCACCCGTAAACCAAAATATGTAGACAATAGATTAGCACACAAAATATCTATACCTCGCTAAAACACCGCATTTAGGTCAAACTACTTGTTCATGTCCTAGATATTCATTGTTAATGACTTGAATTTCCCAATACTTAATTGTTTGCACTGCTGGCCACTCTTATTTTGTTTCTTGCGACGTTATGTGAACAGAATGCAATTTGAAAGCTAACATAACCGAATTATCTTTATGGATTTGAATATCGTTTCAGCTTCCTGTATCCACTTCGTACTTACAACGAAATGTGTAATAAAACTCCTGCATAATGGACAGAGAAACAAATGTAAAATAACATATCGGTTTTTTTCTGTAAAATTTTATTTGATGAATAAATAGTATCGTATATGAAACGACCTGCTCTGAACCGAAAGTGGCAGTCTTCAAAGGCACTGAAAACACAATGAAAAGTAAGAAAGAAATCTGATGTGTTAGCTTCACCTGGCTTTTTCTTTCCCAAAACTTTACTAACAAAAGCTCATTCATCTATCTACTTAAAGCTAATCGAGATAACAATAGAAAAATGGTTTTACTGTAGTTTTCTTTGTAGATAAAAGGGGAATAAGGAATTGCACTAAGCTAAATCGTCGATAGTCATATCTTTTATGAGTTGCTCGTTATGTGATGATTTTGAAGTGCATTCTCTTTGCTTGAACAGAACGGTGATAAAAATTGCGTTTGCCCATTTGAGGAAAGTATAAGTGTTGAAATTGTAAATCAATAACAAGAAATATATCATAGCCCACATCGGTAGTGTGAGAGTAACGTATGTGCAACATTCAGGATCACAAGTTCGAATCTCGCTTAGGGCGAGTTGCCCGGTTAAGATTATTTTTCTAGGTTTTCTGTTATCCTGGGAATACGATTGTCGAGAAACTTTAAGCTCCATGGACTCAAGAGCATACACTGATTTTATTTATCGTCCGATATGACCAGCCAGGTTAAAGGACGTTAAACTACAAAACAATAAATAAATAAAAAACTCAGCAATAACAGGAATAGGTATTTTAGAAATGGTTAATATAAAAAAAAAATAATTTGAAATAAATTGTATACTTTTTATATGTAGGTAGATTTTGCCTATCTGTTATAGTTTACTAGTTATACAAAACTCTTCCGTAATTAAAATACATTTAGAGATTCTTCCCAGAAAATTCAAATTATTCGAACACTTTTGGTTGAGATGTAAATATTTTTAAAATACGGCACTTTAATAGAAATTGTTAGACTCACTTTTAAGAAAATTGAAATTTTTGAAAACTTTTCCATGTAAATAGTGGTTTGGGGTGAGGGATTTTATTCGTTTCGCATATTTGGAAGTTACTCAACTTCTGGTATTACCCGATATTTCGTTTGAGTTATTCTATTTACGGACACGCACAGGCCCACACACAGACAGAGTGACTTACAGACACTCACGGGCCTTTTTCTAAAAATGCTTTTTTAAATCCAGGGGCTCTCAAAATGTGTATTTCTGATGAAATCTATGTATCGCATTTTTAGTTATATATATATTTAGTTGTATATATTGTTCGTAGTAGAGAAAGTAAAAAGGGGGAATTTTTCAAATGGCCAGAAACTGACGAAAACACAGATGTGATAGGAGTGCTTATCCCATTTTGACTTTGTTGTGGACTTAATATATTATACGAGGGCCGTTCAGAAAGTAGCCTCCGATCGGTCACAGTGCGGGTAGTGGGGGGAGTAGCGACGCCATCTGTGCATTCACGCACTCAGCAGGTCAGTCGGCATCAAGCCGTGGTCGAGTGAAAGTCGTATCTGCGCTAGTTTAGTGTTTGTGGCCGTTTGAAATGTGTACTGCAATAGAAAACCCCGCCAAATGTGAAGTGCGTGCTGTTATAAGGTTTTTTACAGCCAAAGGATATTCAGCAGCAGCTATTCATCGTGAGCTTTGTGCCGTGTACGGACCAAGAGTTATGAGTGAAGGAGTGGTCCGTGAATGGGTACGTTTATTTAAAAGTGGACGAGAAAACGTTCATGATGAAGAGAGGAGTGGTAGACCATCATTGGTCACGGACGAACTCGTTCAGACAGTTGATGCAAAAGTTCGTGAAAACCGACGTTTCACAATGTCGGAGTTGTCTACTGATTTTCCACAGATTTCTAAGACTCTCTTGTACGAGATAGTGACAGCAAGATTGGGTTACCGTAAGTTCTGTGCACGATGGGTGCCCAAAATTCTTACCGACCACCACAAAACTCAAAGAATGGCCTCTGCATTAGACTTTCTGTCACGTTATGAGGCCGAAGGTGAACCATTGTTAAACAGAATCGTGACCGGGGACGAAACCTGGATTAAGTACGTGAACCCTGAGGCAAAAGAACAATCAAAGATGTGGGCACATTCAAATTCGCCTACCAAACCAATAAAAGCCCGGCAAGATTTTTCTGCCCGAAAATTGATGGCAACGGTGTTTTGGGATGCAAAAGGGGTGTTGTTGGTTGAATTCATGGAACGTGGGACGACCATTAATCAAGACGTGTACTGTGAAACACTAAAACAATTACGACGGGCTATACAGAACAAACGCCGTGGTATGCTGACTTCCGGTATCGTTTTTTTGCACGATGACGCCCGTCCTCACTCTGCTCGCAGAACAACAGCCCTTCTTGAGTCCTTCAAGTGGGACGTTGTCAACCATCCACCATACAGCCCAGATCTGGCGCCAAGCGATTATCACCTCTTCATGCATATGAAGAAATGGCTCGGGTCCCAGCGGTTTGATGACGACGAAGAGCTCAAAGATGCGGTCACAGGCTGGCTCCAGGCACAAGCGGGTGATTTTTATGCAGAAGGAATTTCAAAGCTTGTGAACAGATACGATAAGTGCCTCAATCGTTATGGAAACTATGTAGGAAAATAGTGCAAAGATGTAGTTGTAAGATGTATATATTAAAATATTTTTATTTAACTGGGTGAATTTCTTGCAATCAACCGGAGGCTACTTTCTGAACGGCCCTCGTATATTTAATCCAAAAATTCAAGTGGCGTTAAATGAATAATTACTAAAACTCATTTTCTGCGCTCGGCAGGAACTATTGTAAACATAAAGAAGATTGTCTATACCTTGAGGGTTAACCATAATCTGCACTCTTCCGGGGATTTTACAGCCAACAGTTCGAATCCCAGTTACACCTCATTGAGCTTTATGCGTTTGACAAATGCCTATCTGCTTCCCCGAAACAACAATTTTACTATTGTTTGGTACGGATTATATGCTCTATAAAGACCCATAAATAGGCTTTCAGTCTAATAAGTACCAAGAAGAGATTATATGGACATATTAAACCCATATGCGTTACTGATCCTCTGTACACAGTTTGCGTTTGATGGGCAGAAGCTTTTTCAAGCCAATGTAATTTGTATTCATGGTTTGTGGTTTGAGCTCTACTGTTTGATTTTGCTATTTTTGTTTCTTGGGGTAAAAATAAACTGTACCTCCAATAACTTCCATCACAGGTGGATTATTGCATCTATACAGTCAAGTAATAATAATAATAATAATAATAATAATAATAATACATACATACATACATACATTTATACCTAGATAAGCACATACGTACGTATATGCACAGATACAATAAAGTACGCAAAATGACAATCAATAAATTTCACTAGATAAATCTTTGGATTATTAAACAATAAAATGAAAAATAATCATCTTAGGATCAACATTGGGAGGAACATTTCTGAAGAATTTCTAGTTGAAGATTTACGACAAACACAGGCTTATTCCCAACATTAATTAATATACATATACATATATATATATATATATATATATATATATATACTCAATAAGGTTTATAAAATTAAAAGAAGTATAAAGGTGTGGGATTAAATTTTCGAATTCTATAATTTATACATTATTATTACTTTCTCTACACGTACTATGTACATAGTGTATGGAGAAGGTAATCTATTCTACTAAAATTTTTGATACCGAGATTTCACCGGAAATACATGTTTTGGTTCCCCTGAATCCAAAAAAAGCATTTTTGGAAAGAGGTCCATGTATGTGAGTGTGTGTGTGTGTGTGTTTCTGTGGACAGCATAGCTCAAAGACTGTTAAATACCAACTTGGTATTTAAGTTTGGCATTTTCCAAGGACGCAACACGAAGATTTTCCAGAAAATCCCCCCACCCCAAACTACCTTTTACCTGAAACTTTTTCCGAAAATTTGATTTTCTCAAAAATTATTTTAACGATTTTGATTATCATCTCTTATATTTAATATATTTACATGCCAAATAAAATGTATATCTTGAATTTTCTGGGAATAGCCTCTAAAGGCCTCTTTATTCTGGATGCTTTTTATTGAATTTTGCATAAATGGTAAACCGTAAGAGATAGACAAAAACTTACTACACAAAAATGTATTTCACGATAAAACACACAATTTATGTTGTATACATTTTTTTCGTGAAGTTGATCGTTTTTGAGATATTCCTTGTTATTGGTTTCAGCTTTAAAAAACTTTAACCTAAGGTACTCCCTTATTTCGCTTCTTTACAAGGAAGCAAGTAATAAGACTATTTCCTAATTTTTCTCAGTTAGCCTTTGGTAAATAGAAAGATAAGCTTTTAAACAATAATTTGTTGCAGATATGTAGAGAACGTCATGTGAATGGGACACATCAGATTTTTTTTAAATGGTCCATAACACAGACTTATGAATGCATAGAACATATTAATAAATATCTTATAAAAGAATATAATTAATGGGGATTAAAATAAGTTTAAAGAAATCTCTGTATACATCGTATGGTTAGGAAATAAAAGATTACATTTTAGAAGTTGGAGCTTACAGTTTCAAAGGACGTGAGGAATGTGGGATAAAAATTCACTAAACTCCATGAAAGTGACATAAAATATAGAATGCAGAAAGGTAGCGCGGCGATATTTATGATAAATGGTGTTTTATGGGATGATACAATTACAGCGGAAACAAAACTAAAATTCTATAAATCTTTAATAAAAAATACACTTACATATGGTGTGAAAACATGGTATTTAAACAGAAATCTGAGAATGCAGCTTCTTCCCACTGAAATTGCTTCTGAATAGGTATAGTGCTATAAACAATTAGTTTGCTATAATCACGTATGTAGAATGCCAGACACGAGACTACGAAGAAAGGCATAACAATGGGTTCCATCGGGGAGAGGAAAAAGTGTTACACCATGAACTACCTAGATAGGCGAAATAAGAAGGTCAGAGGCTTGGAAGAGTCGCATTGGGAAGCAAGAGAAGATGAAGAAAGAAGTTAAGATTATAAATACTTTGGATACAGAAATATGCTATTTTACACTGTAACTCTGTTGAACAAATAATAATCATTATAATTAAACTCAGCGAGTTGTCTCCACGGTAACGTGTAGGTTCTCTCGTAGGAGAGGTACCGAGTTCGATTACCATTGGGCTGACCACCCTGGCTATGGGATTTTTCGAGGTTTTCCCGGGTCGGTAGGTGAATGCTGGGATGGTTCGCATTCTACCATAAATATCCTATTCATTATTTTCTTTCACCATCTATTCCTTTCATATGTTTCACCTTACCTGTCTCAGCATTGCAGAAACAGGCGATGGCAGCTAGTGTGTTGTGCCGAGAATGAAATTTGAACTTAAACTCTGGAAATATTTCTCCCTGGCGCTTGGCAGGGCTACTGGTGTGCTCTCCCTTTAAGGGAGATTTTTTGCTTATTCTCGGGACTCCCAGGCTGCCGGTGGCTTAGGCAGGACTAGCCGTCGTTAGAATTGATGCCAAGGTGGCACCGTTACGGACAAGTTTCATGCAAAAACGCTCTATACTCGGTTCATGTTGCCGACTGTGGCTACTACCGAAGTTTGCTTCTCAGAGGTGAGGAAAGCTAGTTCGATCGACTATGTCTCATACATATATCCTTTACACGATATTTGAGACACAGGTAGCTGTTGGAGAAATGGATAATCAAGTTCACGGGCTACACGTTTATTTTAGGTGCCTAACACACTTTATCGTTCCTATGTACAGACATAAATAGACATTATTAGGTTAACCTTGTATACGAATTAGCTACATATTTAGCTTCTGCCCATGCCAAAGATTTATTTTAAATTAACACACCCATAAATGAATGAAACTAGATTTAAGAAAAGAAACCTCTATTTATGAAACCTGAAATAATGACCGTGCAAATTAGTTTATCGAAAACTGTAAACATAAAAAAACACCTCAAAATAAATAAATAAAAACGACATCTTTGCCCAATATTATATGCAAAGGTAAATGATAGATTAGAGGCAGTATCTCAAAATGGTAATGAATTGCAAAAAGTGTATTGCTATAATTTTTTTGAATTCAGAAAAAGGTTCTTGTCTAGGTATGGGTTCAATCAAGCCATTATCCATCTTTATACCAACACATTTTCGATATTCACTATATTTTGTAAACAAGGATTTACTCAACCCTGAATTAATTGTATAGCTTCATACGTTAGCAAATCAAGCATGACTATCCATCTCAATCAACAAATATCTCTTCGAATAACGAGTTTGTCCGCACTCGGTTATTCTAGATTACACACTCCTCGTATACGTTTTAATGGTTGCATGTGTAACAGTGTTCACATTGCGGCCTATTTTGGGTGACCGCTTTTAAAGGTTTTGACTATCGTTTTAGCCTTTGCAGTCCTTTATTTCTCTTGTGCCTGCTGCAAAGAATAAACAATAAGACCATTTTGTTAATGTTGATCGTATTAATATGAATTACCTAAGCTATTGTAAGAATAGTTTTTGTAGAATAAATAAATAAATGCATGTAAAAGAAAGAAATACGATTTTTAATTTTTTTTCTAACGCATATATAAAACGTACATAGTAGATAGAGAAGGTACATATTCCACAAATTGAATAATTTATTCAACTATAATTAACAGTGATATACCTCTATTTTGATTTCAACTAAATAAGGATAATTATTTATCTTACTACAGGTCAAAACTGATTACAATTAATTTTCTTCTTAGTTAATTTCAACTAAATAAGGATAATGGTTTATCCGATACCCAGATTTCATCGGGAATATATGTTTTGAGATCCCCTGGAACCAAAAAATCATTTTAAGAAAAAGGTCAGTGCGTGTGTGTGTGTGGACAGCGTAACTCAGAAACGAAAAGTTAAATACACAATTTTATATTTAAGTTTAGTTTCTCCCTATGATTCAACAAGAAGATTTTCAAGAATATTGCCTACAACAAACTAAACTTTACATGCAAAAATCCTGAAATGTTTTATTTTCTCAGAAATGGCTCTAACAATTTTTATTAGAATACCAAGGTATATTAAAATATTTACATGTCAAATAAAATGCATATGTTGAAATTCCTGGGAATAGCCTCTGAAGTTCTCTTCATTAAGAAGGCTTGTTTATAAATACCGTAAGATATACGGTAAAAAACTTACTGCACAAAAATGTAGATCTCGTCAAAACGAACAACTTATGTTACATTTTTGTTGCAGAGATATTCCTTGTTATGGTTTCCAGTTTAAAATGCTTATAATTTTCTCAAACAGAAAGTCTTCCGTGTTTATTTTGTTTCAATGAAAAGCGCACAGCAACAGCTTTTGAAACATTTGACTATCGCTTTAACAAAATGTATTCCTTTAGGCCCCTTCTTCTTAAGAGGAGCCAAGTAATAAAACAATTCAGCGAACGCTTAACTCAAATAGCATGGAGTAGAACGAAGAATAAGATTTTTTAGAGGTTTGTTTGTAGAACAGGTAGAGAAAGTCATGAGAATGGATCACATTAGCTTTTTTTAAAAATCGGATTCAGCTTACCTTACTGCTTAGGCATGGTTATTAGGGCAGGATTATCAAAATGTAGTATGCATTATAATTTGAAATGAGTTTGAAAGACCCTTTATTATTTTCCAATTTATTTTTTCAAATTTTCCAACGGTTTATTCCGGACGTGGCATTCATTTCCTTGTATTGTACTCTCATACTCTCCGCATGGGTCATGTGCTGTGTGTTATGCAGCGATTTCAGGGACCAAAATAATTGTATCGCGCATAGTCAATGGCATGGCTTAAGCTTCCCACAGTTCTGAGGAAGATTCATTCTACAAGAAGGTATTTTATTCCATCCATGAATTCATACCGAGATTTCACTGGTAATATATATTTTGAGGAACACTGCATAAAAAACAGGTCCGTGTGTGTCTAAGTATGTGTTTGTATGCGGGTGTTGTGAGTGTATGTCTGTGGAAAAAATTACTCAAAAACGAAAAGTCCATTAAATATTAAACTTGGTATTTAAGTTTGGTATTTTTCAAGGATGCAACAGAAAAAACTTCAGAAAAATCCTCAAACTATCCTTTAGATGGAACATTTTTCAAACTGTCTATTTTCTAAAAAATGTCTGTAACTATTTTAATTAAAATGCCGTATATTAAGGATATTTACATGGAAAATAAAATGTATATCCTTAATATCTTGGAAATAGCCACTAAAGTCATTTTTATACTGAATGACTTTTGCATAAGTAATAAACCGGGATAGATAGACAAGAAGTTAGTACACAAAAAATATTTATATTTTTAAAACACCTACGTATGTCTTATTCATTTATTTGTACAAGTAACTAACCTTTTCGATACATTTCCTATTATTGATTTCAATACTTATAAATTACTTTAAGTTTTCTCAAACTTATTTGATTCCAGGTCATGGAAAGAGAAGTGAATTTCAACATTTCCAAAGCGATAGCTTTTAAAAGATTTACTTTCGCTTTAGCCTGGTGTATTACCTTATTTGCGTTACTTATAAGGAACTAAGTAATAAGACCATTCCTAGTAATGTTTATTTTTATTAGCATGATGTAGATAAAAGAACAATCTTTTATAAGAATAATTTGTTTGCAGAAAAATAGAGAAAGTCATGTGGATGGAATGCATGGATTTTTAGAATGTCAAAAATTCAAGAAATTAACTTTTTATTTGGGACACAGTAGACTGTATTTAAGTTTCTTCAGGACTACAATATAATTAATTTAATTTTTTTAGGAAATTATATTTAAAGAAGGAGTAACACGAGATTAATGTGTTAATACTGCTTACTTTGCAACCTCATTGAGCGCTTTTTACTTAATATTTAATATTACGAAAAGTCTACTCATAATTCAATAGCGGGTTTGTATGCTTAGCAATAAAAGGTGTGTGTATTTTTTCGTAGATGGCCCATTGCCTAGGTGTGCATGAGTGGCTTCCATAATGTTTTTCTTTGATGGGATATAATGTGAATTTCAAATGTTACAGTTTTCTCTGATTGCATACTCGTAGCACTTTAGTGTCTGCCCACTTCACAGCACTTTGCGAATCCGTTTAATTATGTCATCAGTTACCTCATAAGTACTTAGAAAACTTTTTGACACAGTTTTGTTTTCGTTTTAAGAAACTGTTTATTCATTGTAATGGATTTAAAATGCTGTGTAATTATAATTAAGTTAAATTAATTTCTGCAATAATACTGAGGCAGGATCTTAGATACTTGAACTCTTCTCCTAGGAAATGGAAATGAGGTTTTATTTATGGACGCTCTTTAACTGCTGTGGTTCTCAGCGTCCCATTCTATACTGGGCGTGAAAGATTGCTTAATATTGCCAAGAGGCTTCTTTTATCAGCTTAAGGTTCTTTTGCGTGCCACAAATCTACGATACGGGACCAAAGGCTTTACTTCCCTTCCGAAGGAAGTCATACTAAGGAAAACGCCCGAAAAGATCTATCGTCCTCCGCGTGTTTGAACCCGCGACCTTGGGTATATGAAGTTAGCATAGTAACCATTACGCCACAATATTTAATATGTTCTGCACCGTGAAATTTAGCTTTCTTTATAACATTTCTTCGATATTAAGAAGAATGTTTTGCATTTTTTCACCTAACTACTGCAGAAGCCTCTACCTCCTTTTCTCAAGAATGCTAACATCAACATCACGTAAATTTCTTGTATACATTAGTTCCATAAATTATGCAGTACCAATGGTTTAGAAGATAAATAGCTAAACCCAGGACTTCGGATGTTTCTGTACCCAGTTCAAACTACCTATCTCTTACGTTTCCATGGGAAATTAAAACTGATTGAGTCTAATTTCATATCAATACGATCCCCGCATGCTTCGAAAATAAATTGATTCAACCTTTTGTGTTAGTCAACTTGGAATTGCGTGGGTGAACCTATTAAGCATATATTTATTACTCTATCTATTATAAGCAGGGTTTGAAGCTAAATAATTATATTTGAAAATACATTGCAAACTTCAGAAGCCATAAAAGTGGTTCTGTTATAATCTACCACAGAGCAATAAACAGAAAACCCTTAACATATGACTACCGAGTGCAACGAGTATAGCAGAAGAAGAGTTTCTTTACCGTATTCAAAACGATTTGAATACCAAGGTATTGCAAAATATTTCGATCCGATTCCATTCCGACCCCGCTTTCCAAGAGGATATGATCCAAAATGTTATACGATTTGAGTCCGCGATTCCATGCAGTATTCTTTACGGTAAGTGTATTCAGATCGATTTCAATTCCCCATGGAATTGCATGGCAGGAATGGTAGCCTCGGTTGTTTTTGTGCACGATCTAAAGGAGCTACACATAAAGTATACCAAATTGTCTTTAACTCATTTTTCACCAAAAATGGTCGTTCTTGCAATTAGTGGGTAAAGTTTAATTTCCGTCTAGTTCATTTTGAGACAAATCTTTGCAGAAAAGCTACTGTAACATTGTATTTTAGAAACGACGGGAATAGTGAAGTTGAATGTATAAGAATTGGCGCTTTATTATACTGGCATTAAAGGCTCGTACTAATTCCATACAAACGCAGAAATAACTGAATATTGAAAGGAATAACGTAGTCCTGAGGTAAATCAAACCATTAATGAGGACATCCGGAAGTGGTCGTCACAGAAAAGCTTATATGTAATAAATTGTGTGTTTTAAAAAAATCTGCATCTCTGTGTAGTATTTTTTGTTTGCGCCTTTACATATACCAATTGTACAAGATTATACAAAACTCCTTCCTAACGAACAGGACTTCACAACTATTCTCAGAAAATTCAGTATGTACGATTTTGTCATGAAAATATATTTGAAATGTGACATGTTAACAAAATTCATTAAAGCCACGTTCCAGAAAGTATATAATTTCGAAAAATGTTCCATGTAACTTAGAGATTTTTTTTGAAAATGTTCCTATCACATCTTTGAAAGATTTTGTAATTAAATATCAAGTTTGGTATTTATCACACTTTTCGTTTTTTAATTATACTTTTCATAGGCATGCGCATGCACACATATAGACATAAACACGGGCCTTTTTCTATAATACTTTTTACTTTATCTACACATATTATACTGCAGACTGTACTGATTGTATCCAAAATTTTTATGTTGAGATTTCGGAAATATATATTTTGAGGTCCCCGAGTACATAAAACATTTTTAGGGAAAAGGTCCGTTTATCTCTGTCTCTCTCTCTCTCTCTCTCTCTCTCTCTCTCTCTCTCTGTATGTGTGTGTGAATGTGTGCACAGCATAGCTCAAAAACTAAAAGAACGTTAAACTTTGTATTTAAGTTTAATAATAAGCCTTAAATAAAGCATGAGTTAACAAATGAAGAAAAGCTAAATCGGCAAATCCTATAGATCAAATTATTATTATTATTATTAAATCTAATTATATCTTCCAAGGATGCGACACGAACATTTTAAAATCCCCCATCCCAAACTATCCATTACATGAATTTTTTTTAAAAATGTTGATTTTCACAAAAAGGGCTTTAATTTTTGTGAAGGTATTTTGATTAAAATACCGTATATTATAGATATTTAGATCCTAAATAAAATGT
Source organism: Hymenopus coronatus (assembly GCA_030762935.1). Lineage (NCBI taxonomy): Eukaryota > Metazoa > Arthropoda > Insecta > Mantodea > Hymenopodidae > Hymenopus > Hymenopus coronatus. The sequence continues at coordinate 48,839,840 of CM060895.1, forward strand.
ATGTCTTGACTTCTGAACACCTGTACATTGTGGACGTATTTTGCATAACTAGTAAACCGTAAGAAATAGACAAAAACTTACGCCACAAAAAATGTAAATCTCGTTAAAACACATAATTTGCAATATATATATTGTGTGTGGACCGTTGTAGAATGGACCGTTTCCGAGATATTTTTTGTTATTGATTTCAATTTTAAACAACATAGTATTTCTCAAACGGGGTTAACTATCTTTCATCTCTCTTACGTTTACTGCTGGCCTTGCAAAGCGAACCGAACTTCAATTGTCCACTTAGCGACCAGCTTTAAAAGGTTTGACTATCGCTTTACTCTAGTGTATTCCCGTATTTCCCTTCTACTTACAAGGAATCAAGTAATAACCATTTTGATAATGCTTATCTCGATTACAAAAGAATACTCTTTTGTAAGCATAGTTTGCAGAACGGGTAAATAAAGTCATGTGAATGGAACACACCAGATTTTTTTTTATTCAGGGAATCTCATAACATGTATTTTCGTATAATTTTTACGTGGAGGGAGTACTTTCTCTACTTAGCGCATGTGTGGCAGAGTAAATAATATACACGGCTTACATAAAATATTTTATAAAATTATCATGATAAATAATAACTACTAAAATTAGATAATTAAATGTTATCTTATTTCCTTGTTAGCAAAACATTTGACGTTTTAGTTCCACAGTGATAGAGAGCTGCTTGCTAAGTTATTTACAAGTCAGACGTTTTATTTACTTATAGAATGAATAAATGGAATACGTTTTTATTTGTTCTGTCGGGATAAACACTCTCCTTGCATTCGAAAGGTCCCGAGCTCAAATCTGAGTTAGGGTGAATTTATCTGATTAAGTATATTTTTCGGGATTTTCCCTTAAACTGAGAAGATGAATGATAACTCTAAGTTATAGTAAATACATAAAGTTCCACTCACAGAATAACAAAGTAGAAATAATGGAGGTATAATTAATTAAATAGATGGTGCTGCAAGAGACTACGTGACTAAGTCCATTTCAAGTAATAAGTTTTTAATGAACGTCTTTAGGTCCACTTTTGAGAAAATGAAAAATAATGAACAATTTTCCATGAAGCTAGGAGTGAGAAACTGACTTCAGAATTCCACGAGGGATAATATTTTTCCGGTAATTTCATTTAGGTTAATGATTATGTCCTGATTATTATTTCGAAACAGAAGAATGATTATGCAACACAAATGCATTTGAAAGCTCAATTAAATTCTTAAGGAAAACTTTAAGAAAGAGAGGGTCAAATACCAAACTTGACATTTAAATTCTATACCTTCCAAGGATGTGACACGAAAATATTCAAGAAAATCGCCTATCCCAAACTAACCCATACATAAAAAAATTTGAAAGTACTGATTTTCTCAAATATGGTTCTAAATATTTTAATTAAAAATAATTGTACGGCAAAATTATAAATTGAAATTTTAGGGAATAGTATCTGATCTTCATTCTGAATGACTTGTGCATAAGTGATAAACCGCTGTGTCACATACATTTTTTGTACAGTTAACTATATCCGAGACATTCGCAGTTATTGATTTGTGTCAAATAATATTTAATCATTTCTCAAATGGGAATTAACTCTTTTGTTTTCATTCCGGCGTCCGTGGTGTAATGGTTACCATGCTAGCTTCATATACCCAATGTCGCCGGTTCAAACCCGGCGAAGGACGATGGATTTTTTTTCGGGCGTAAAAATCCTTAGCATGGCTTCCTTCAGAAGGGAATTAAAGCCGTTGGTCCCGTGTCGTAAATTTACGGCACGTAAAAGAACCTCGAGCCTGATAAAGAGGCCTCTGAGAAAAATTAAGCAGTCTTTCACATCCAATTTAGAATGGGACGCTGAGAACCACAGCAGTTAAAGGGCGTCCAGAAATAACATGCCATTTACATTTATTTCGCGATATAAAGAGAACCCAATTCCGTTGCCAATATCATAGCACCAGATTTTGAAAAATTTGACTATCGGGTTTAACCACGTGTATTCCCTTATTCCTTCTACTTATAAGGAAGCAAGTAATTAAGACAATTCCTATTAGTGTTTATCTCAATTACATAAAATAGATAGAAAAATATGTTTTAACAACAATTTGTTACAGCGATGTAGAGAAAGTCATGTGAATGGAACACATCAGATTTTTAGAAAAAGATGTGTGTGTCCATGTGTCAGTGTGTTCGTGTGTCTGTGAAGAATGCAACACGAAAGGATGCGACACGAAAACCCCGCTGCCCCAAACTACGATTTGCATGGGAAAATTTTTCGAAAATTTTGACTCTCTCAAAAATAGCGCTAATTATTTTGGTTAAAATACTGTATACTAAATATATTACATGACAAATAAAACTGTATATCTTGAATTTTCTGGGAATAATCTTAAGAACTCTTCGTTTTGGATGAATTTTGCGGAATTTTGCATAACTGGTAAACTGGACAAAATGTTAGTACACAAAAATTGTCAATTTATGTCATGTACATTTTTAGTGGAGTTTAACATTTCCGAGGTATTCCTTGTTATTAATTTCAGTATAAAATGCTCTCATATAGGAATTTTTCAACTCCTGCCCACGCAAAGAAACAGATTTCAATATAGGTAGAAACATAGCAACCAGATTTTAAAAAATTGACTATTGCTTTAGCCTAGTGTATTCTCTTATTTCTCTTCTGCTTACAAAAAAGCAAGCAATAAGACCGTTTCTGCTAACTTTTATCTTGATTAGCATGAACTAGATAGAAGTATAACTTTTTTAACAATAATTTGCATAGAGATGTAGAGAAAGTCATGTGTATAGACACATCACTTTTTTTTTTTAATTTTTTTGGAATCAGCGTATCCAGCATTTCCAATGAAATAGAAATCCAAAAATAAATATAGAATTCAGTACTCACTTCCTACATAAGAAAGCAAAAACAGCAAATTCTTTGTCAGCTGAATGCTTTTGAAAGCCCATGAAGCATTTCAGATAAAATATCTACCCTTTCTAAGATGAATTTGAAATAGTAAGAACTTGAGTATGTACACCCAAAATATTCAAATTCAAATAACTCAGCGCAGAGGACTAAAGTTATGCAAAGAGGCTAATGCTCTAAAATTGTCTTTTTTCAAAGATTTTGTGACTATTAGCAAGCAAATTCAAAACGGCAGCATAAATGTGGTTTTATCTTGCCAGGCTTGCCTGTGGCATGATGCTTTCTGCTACCAAATGCAAAACTGGTTTCATTTTTCTCATAAATGATAATACAGGGGAAGGAAAACTGGGATTCAGTGCTGTTAGTGTAGTACGAGAAACCTGTAGGAAAGAAAGTAGATATGTTGCATTGCCTTTGCTTAAAATCAATGTGCAATTACTTCCCCCCTCCCTCTTCCTTTTTCCAGCTGCTATTGGAAGTCGTTTCTGAAAATCTCCGCAAATCCACTTGTCTATTTCGAGAGAGGGAAAGAACACCAACAAATGCATAAATTGAAGCAATACCTTGTTCCGTTATATATGTGTTGCATTAATCTCTAGCACCAGCTATAAAAGTCTCCTCACAGACAAAGGTTTAAATTACTGGTTTCGTACATTCTGTACTCTGCAAACTGCTGCTTAGGATAAGCACGAGTTGTGACACCGCGTGGTAGAGTTCGCTGCTGTTTAAGGAGAGATAGGCCATTAATAGGCGATAGATAATCTTAATAAATCCTCTGTTTTGCTTTCTTTTTCACTTACCTATAGTAAGGCAGAGGAAGTATTGCATTTTACCCAAAAATGCAGCACCGTGTTTTCATCGGAAATAATGTTTTGAGATTGCCTGAATCCTCAAAATAAAAAAAAGCATTATTTAGCATAATTTAAAAAATCTTATATGTTCCGTTCACCCGACTTTCTCTGCAACATTGTAACACATTATTGTTAAAAATATTATTTTTCTATTTACTTCATGTTAATCGAGATAAACATTAGCAGAATTGGTCTTATTACTTGCTTCCTTGTAAACACAGGGAAATAAGGGAATCCGCTAAGCTAAAGCGATAGTCAAATCTTTTAAAAGCTGATAAGTGAATAAGATTCGTTTCTTTGCATGGTCAGGGATTAATAAATTAAGCATTGTAAAACTGAAACCAGTAAGAAGGAATTTTTACAACAAAAATGTAAATGAATGAATGAATGAATGAATAAGTGTATTTATTAACATAGCAATATCATACATAGAATTTGAACAGTCCCACGGGTCCACAGACCGTACGTGCTGTTGCAATACACATTAAAAGCAATATTAAAACAACAACCACAACAAAGAATTAAAAGAGTAAACACGAAAATAAAAAGACAAAGGAAATACACCGTCAAAAGCAATATTAAACAACAATAAAAATTAAGAGTGAATCCGAAAATAAAAATGCAAAGATATTCAAATATAGCAATTTAAATTTACAGCACAGAGTACACCTTCATAAATGCACCCTCTTATAATAGATAATTACACTTAAAAGACATATATACACATAATATATACAACCCTAGCACAACAGTGACCTAAGTATGATATAATATACATGTATGTAGAACATTGTAGTCACTTTTGTTTAGTTGATCTTATCCCCCCCCCCTTCTCTATTGGCAGCCTCCTCAGATCTCAGTTGTCTTGCCTTAAGTATAAATTTACCTAGCCCGTCCATGTCTTCCGTGTCTGCCAGTAGCGTCCAACATGCTTCTATCCCTACATTCGCAGTGGTAAAAAATCGCGGCAAATATTTTTCTCGCCATTCCTCCGTACCCCTACATCTTGCCAAGATGTGAGTCCACGACTCTTCCTCCTCGCAAATGGGACAGATTCTCGTACCATTCTCGTCAGAAATTTTCGTGCTCCTCCATGCTCCTAGTCTAATCCACGCGAGCCCCTCTCTAATGAGTTTGGTACCTGTTTTGATGTATTGCTCCATACCCCACTCCGATTTCAGCCCAGACTGTACTTCTAATGACACCTTCTCTGTGCATTGCGCAATTATTTGCTGTCTGTCAATATCACAGAGACGTTTCTTAATTTTTCTCCAAATACTTCGCCTGTTTTCCTGCCCCGCCATCCAAATGTCTCCCATCCCAATGGTTTCCAACCCTTTCTTTAATTTTGATGCCCACGTCAAATTACCTTCCATTCGCAACTGTTCACGGTAGCAGACTGCCCTAATTAGAGATTGGTTTCCGTGAACGATTCTCATCCAATATTTAACTGCTCTGATTTTGCACTCTATCGTTTCACTATGTACCCCGAATTCCCTCATTATTCCGCAGTTTGCCGTACCCCTCCCTACACCCAGAATTCCTTTCAAAAATTGGGTCCTCATTTGATCCAGATTCTCTGTTTGTTCCCACCCCCATATTTCTCCTCCGTATGTCATCGTGGATCTAACTGTCGCTCCGTATACAGTTTCCATTAAGGTTATGGAAATATTCGGAATTCTGCAGCGTATCCGGAGAGCTTCCGCCGCAATGAAGTGAATTATGTGTTTTAATGAGCTCTACATTTTTATGAGCTAAGTTGTGTATTTCTTACTGTTTTCGAGTTTTGCATAATGCAGCAACATTCATCCAGAATGAACAGATCTTCAGAGCTATTTATTCCCAGAACATTCAAGATAAACATTTTATTTTTCATCTAAATATATGTCATATATGGTATTTTTATCAAACCGTTAGAGCCATTTTTTAGAAATTCAAAATGTTTAAATGTTTTTCCGTACAAAGGGTAGTTTGGGGGAGATGCATTTTCTTGAAAAATCTTCGTATCGCATTCTTGGAATATACCAAACTTAACTACCAAGTTTGCTATTTAACGGTGTTTCAGTTTTTTAGCAATGCTGTCCATACTCACAGACACACATATTCACACGGACTTTTTTCTAAAAAATGTTTTTGGATTCAAGGAACCTCAAAAACATTTTCTGGTGCAATCTCGACATCGAATTTTTGGGTGGATTAGAACACATTCTCTATACACTAGTGTGTGTTGAGAAAATAAAAATCTAATATGCTCCATTCGCATAGCTTAAAAGTAAAATATATTTTATTGCCCAAGAACAAAGAATAATTTTATTTAATGTTAGTTAATAACAAACAAAATAGTCCATCCGGAGGTCCCGGGTTAGATTTCTGGCTGGGGTGGGAAAGTTTTCTTTAACCGAAATTATTCTCTATCCCCCACAGAGTCTGGAAGTATGAATGTGAGGGTGAATGTACGTGTGATTAGTGATATAAAATTGATTCTAAAACTACAGTAGAACGAGTTGTTTCACAGGTCAAAGCCCCCCCCCCCCCGATATGACCATTGAAGTTAAAGGGACCATGCAAATAAAACAAATAAAATAATAAATAAAATAGCTTTGCAGTAAAAGACTATTAATGTATAAAATAGTTTAGACATTCTCACAAAAGATGAATATTATATTAGGATTTGAAAAACGTTGTAGGCAGTTTTCAGTAAATATAAGAAGCAAATAAGAATGCGAATAAAGGTCATCTAATATACTCAGCGAGAACAAATACCGCGATATATGTTCCGTAATAATAAAAAAAGCCGAATAAAGCAAATATTTAATTCAAAATGACAATAAATGCAGGCGAGAATTTCATCATGAGACATGAAAGCCTGTTGTGACTTCGATTTAAATAACCTATACTTATGTTAAACAACAATGAAAATATTAATGAAAATGTTTAGAATGCTATCACTACGTTAGAAGTTGTATTTGTCCAACATTATACTGTGATGTCAATCATGTAATATACATACTTTTACTTTCTCTACCTACATAGAGTGCAGGTAGTGGACATTTTGTATTCCTCTTATGAATTCGATATAGTGCTTTCCCAGAAATACAGCTTTGAGATCCACCAGAAGATTTTCTTTTATTTTCCAGGAAGGTCCGTGGTGTACATATGTCTATTTGTATGTCTGGTGGTCTCTTTTTGTTATTCATGGCTATTCTGTATTCGTGGAAATTATCTCAAATCGTATAACACCACTTTGTTACATAAGCTGCAGAAACAACATACATCTATTTATATCAGAATTATATTTTTGTATCTGATGAGCTCAAGCAAGAAAGAAAATAATGGAGAATAGCTCATCTTTATAATATGCTCATAGATATTGACCATAATCATTTTAATATATAAACATTTAAGAATGCAGCTAATACTTAAAATAGTTACTGCAGCAAAAAAGGTGTAATGAGATATAAACTTAAAGTTTTAATTGTTCTATATTTTTCTCTTTAGTAAGATTTACTTATCTCTAATGGCTTCGCTGTGACATAAGATTTAACATGAGTAAATAAATCTCACAGGGACTCCAAAATAATCCTTTTATATATCATCTTTAATTTGTGTCTTGAGTTACTTTTTCCTTTTCGAATTCTATGAATATTCCAAATGTTCTAACTTTATACTAATACTTATAAAATGTATACAAGTTCTAATAAAGAAGCGAAAATTATTAATTAAGTTTTAATTCATTCCTCTGACAAGATGCCCAACTACGCCGTATTTGCGTGGCCAGATATTCCTTCATGAGTTAAAAGAATTGCAGAACTCAACGGGGCTATTTCAAGTTAGAAGTTCTGTGAAGAACTGGAGATAGCAACTTTAGTTTTACTTCTCGTAATGAGTTCGACGAGCACAACTCTCCGCTGATAAAGAAGACGGGTAAAACGAAGATCGCTCTTGCCAGTACTACACTGGCGTATTTTAACTTGAAATGTCCCCGTTGAGTTCTGCAATTCTTTTAACGCACGAATCTATGTCTGCATATGTCAAATATAGAGCAGTTGGGCCACCTGGCATAGTGACATTGTTTCAAAAACATGAATACAAATAACATTCATATATGAACACATATGGTTGAAATTGCATATATTTAAAGATCTGTTAATTTTATTTTATTTTATGGCGACATTAATGGGGTTATGCATATTGCATATTTAGGGGCTACGAAACTCAACCTTTAATTTTCGTCTGATGTTAAGACATTATAAACACATCTACATTATCATTCAACATTTCATAAGTTTCAAACGCAAGTGCAACCATTAGACAACTAAGAGTACCCACAAGACCTCCACATATTAAACATTTCTATGAGTCTTATACTGTTCACTTCTGCCTACGTTCAGGAACTAATCATGGCCAGATTACAAAGAAATGAATAAAGCCATTGTTCATAATATAAAATATCTGATGTGTTTATTTCACGTGTCTTTCTCTACAAACTATTCTTACAAAATATTTCTCTTTATCTACATCATGGTAATCGAGATAAACATTAGAAAAAAGTTCCTTTAGTTCCTTTTAAATAGAAGGAAAATAAGGCTAAACATGATAGTCAAATGTTTTAAAAAGCTGACCACTATGTGAAATTCGGTTCGCATTACACAGGAGTAAAACAAGAGAGAGAGAGATGAAACGAAAGATGACCTCCCGTTTGAGAAATGTTTAAGTAGCTTAAAATCAAAACCAATAACTGGGAATATCTCGGAAATGGTTAATTTTACAAAAAAATGTACAGGCTTCAAAATGTGTGTTTTAATGAGATTTTTGGCGGAGCTAACCTTTCCGAGCTATCCCTTGTTTCGATTAAATTTTCCAATATTTTCTTAAATGATTAATCGACATTTTTTTTTGCTATTTTTTCATCTTGGTCATGCAATAGAACGGAATTTCAATACCACCACATAACAACATTCACTTAAAAAATTGACTCTCGCTTTAGCCTGGCGCATTCCTATATATAATAAAATCATTTCTGCTAAAGTTTGTCTTGTTTTTTATGGAGCAGATAGAAGAATAATGTTTTTGTTAGAATAGTTTGTTGCTGAGTAGGTAGAGAAAGTAATAAGAATGTAACACTAAGCTTTTTGCTGTTATTCTATTTATACTCCGCCTTAATAGTTATAGTCGTATTGTTAGCCTATTTACCTTTGCCACATATCGGAAATAATGCTAATGCGTATATAGTTGTCATTGCATTTTGTTTCTTTGTTGTTTTTACTTTCTCTACACGAACTACATATATAGTGCATAGAAAAAGAAGGTATTGCATTCCACCTGAAGTTCTATACCGAGATTTCAGCGGAAATATATATTTTGGAGTCCCTGAGTCTACAAAAAAAAATTATTTGGAAAAGGTGAGGTGTTTGTGTCTTTGGACAGCACAGACCGTTAATTACCAAACCTGTAATTTAAATTTAGTATCGTACAAGAATGCGACACGAAGATTGTCAAGAAAACCCCTCGCCCCAAACTATGTACAAGGAAATATTTCTGAAAATTGTAGCTTTCTCTATAATGACTAACGATTTTGATTAAAATACCGTATATTATAGATAATTATTACATCACCAATAAAATGTATAAATTGAATTTCCTGAAGAACAGCTTCATTCTGGATTAATTTTGCTGCATTTTAGATAACTAGTAAGTCGTAAGAAATAGAGAAAAACTTACTACTCAAAAATGTAAATCTCTTTAGAACACAATTTATGTCATATACACTTTAGTTGTAGAGTTGACGGTTTCCAAAGTATTGCTTGTTATTAGTTTCAGGTTTAAAATACGTAACTTTTAAATATTTTAAACTTTCTCTTTATTGGCTGTTAATGGTGGCTTCACGGGATAACAACCGAGTTAAATTGGAGTGGTAAAAATCCAAGCATTCAACCATCTTACCTCTGTGTTCTTCTTCCCTGACGAATACCTCAGAGTTATGATGGTCGAAAGTTTGGATTTTTACGACTCCAATATCACTCGGTTACTCTCCCTTGAAGTTATCATTAATACATAACTTTTCTCAAACGAAGTTCATTTTATCTCGCTTTTATTTACTGCTGGCCTTACAAAGTGAACCGAATTTCAATGTTTCATATAGCGACCAGCTTTTAAAATATATGACTGTCGCATAGGCGTATTTCCCTTCTGCTTACAAGGAATCAAACAGCTAACTTTTCTACTAATACTTATCTCGATTAACATGCTGTAGATAAAAGAATCTTCTTTTAAGCATAGTTTGTTTGAGGAAAGTGTTGAGAAAGTCTAATGAATGGAACACATCAGATTTTTTCTACACATTAAAACACACAAACACACTCACACACACGTAACACATGTGCATATATGTGTGTATATATACATATATCAAGGTATATATGTAGGTATATATTCACTGTCTGTTTCATATTTGCAGACTCTGGAGAGAACATGGAGTAATCTTAGGTAGATAAATTTTTCTACACCCCATCCAGGAATCGAACCCGACACTTATCTCACACACAAGTGTGTGACTGAGCTATGGGTCAGTCTATACTATTAATGTTATAATACAGTTTTAAAACTGACACGATCTACAAAAAGGAGGGAAAAGTAAAAGAAAAAAAAGTGTGGATAAAAGATGCCTCAGAGGATCAAAGTCTTTCTCGTATGGCGAGTAATTAAACGACATGTTAGCGTTTGAAAGCTATTAAAATGCCCTCTTGAACAGCTTTATTTTTGTAGAATTATGTCTTATTCCTCTGAGTAAATGTAAAAAATGGTAAAATAATGGATTGAAAGTAATCACGTATCTACAAAGTGCATACTTGTTGGAGGAGTTATTGAATTCCACTCAAAAATTCGATACCGTTATTTCACTGGAAATGGATGTTTTGACGTCCTCTAAATCCATAAGGAATCATTTAAAGAAAAAGGATTTTGTCTCTATATGTATGTGGGCATAAAAATAAATAGCCCGTTAAATACCAAACTTGGTATTGAAGTTTAGTATCTCCCAAAGATGCTACACGCACACTTTGAGGAAAATCCCGTCATCTTAAACTACGCTCTACGTGAAAAAAAGTTAAAAATTGTATTTTCTAATAAACGATTCTTAACAATTTTGATAAAAAAACACCATATAATGAAGATATGTACATAAAAAATAAAACGTACGCCTTTAATATTTATCTGGATTAGCATGAAGTAGAAAGAAGAATCTTTTGTAAAAAGTTTGTTTAAAGATCAGGTAGAGAAAGTCATTAGAATATAACACTTCATACATTTTTGTTCTGCTATTTGTTCATATATTGAAATTGTTGCTGTACACATTTTTGGAGATTCATTTGTTTAACGAGAGGCTAATACGATAGTAGAGTCTTTTCTGTATGAGAGTCTGATACGCTTTCTCTTTGTGTGCGCTTTTAAGGAATGACTTAATATTTCAACGTGCACTACTTAAAGTATTTGCAAGCTTAAGCAAACGACAACCAGTATCTTGGAGTTTACACAGAAAGTTTCATTTAATATGAACCGCTCATTTTAATTAAATGTACATTTTTACATTTTTTTATGACTTCGTTATATAAAATTCAGAGAGTGAAGACTTCACTAGTTATTTGAAGAACTTTTCAAAGTATATATTTATTCGTCTCATACACACGATATTTCAAACAAGAAAGTATTTGATATAGTAAAAATCGAATGTGTTACATTTCATGGTTTTCGCATCTTTCTATAATCTATTACCGAATATGAAACAGCTCTAATAAAGGTTTATTATTTTCTCTACACGTACTATGTACATATAGTATAGATAAGGTATTGCACTCCACCAAAAATTCGATACTTTGATTTCACCGAAAATATATGTTTTAGGGTCCCCTGTATCCAAAAAGTATTTTCAGAAAAAGGTCCGTGTGTGTTTGTGTCCGTGTGTCTGTGAACACGATAACTCAAAAGCGAAAAGTTCGTAAAATACCAAACTTAGTATTTAAGTTTAGTATCTTCCAGGGATGCGGCACGAATATTTTGAGAAAAATCCCCCCACCCCAAATTACTCTTTACATGGACCTTTTTTCGAAATTTTTGATTTTCTAACGATTTTGATTTAAAGTATCTTATATTAAAGATATTTACCTGACAAATAAGATGTATATTTTGAATTTTCTGGGAATTGCCTCTGAAGACTACTTTATTTTTCCATTTACTTCATTTTAATTGAGGTAAACATTTGCAGAAATAGCTATGCTATATATTTTGTTATAGACAAAAGGAAGTAGAGATAGTCAAATGTTTTACTATTGAGAACCTTAACATTCCATACAGTTTCAATGTAATCGCAAGATAGATATGTGTGCCAAAATGACTTAAAATAATGGGTAAAGTATTAGACAATTCAAACCATTAATAACAGGTATCTTGGAAATGGCTGAATTCACAAAAAAGCTATCTGCAACAAATTGTGTATTTTAGTGTAGTAGGCCTTTAACTATTGCTTAACGTGTACAATTATAGAAAATACGCAGAATTTCTTCTGAAAGAAGAGGATTTGATAGGATATTAAGATATAATTACATTTTATTCGTCATGAAATAGCTTTAACATTTTAATCAAAATAGTAACTGTTTACAAAATCTAAAATTTCGAAAACTCTTCCATGTAAGGGATAATTTCGGGAAATCGATTTTCTTTAAGGTCTTTGTATCGCATCTTTGGAAGATAGTGAACTTAAATACCAAGTTTGGTATTTAATCGTCTTTTCGTTTTTGAGTTATACTGTTCACAGAAATATGCATACAGCTTGGATTGTTATATTCAGAGGGCTTCAAATAATATATTTTCTGTGAAATCATGACATGAAATGTTGAGGTGTACTACAGTATTTTGCATACTCATTTTAAATAGTAGAGAAAATATAAAATAGCAACACTGGTTTTGTAAGAGTGGGAAATCTTTGCCTTACATCTTTAAGGAAGCCGAAGTTCACTCTCTATACTTGTCGATTTTTTTATACTGTCTACAGACACACAAAGTGAAACTTTTTCTAAAATCAATATGTGTTGTATTCACATGACTTTCTATGCCCACTATAGTTTGTTTTATATGTTCTACAAGCTATTTATACAAGACCTCATTTCGCTAAATATTTCATGTTATTGAGAGAAATAATAGGAATTGTTTCATTGACGGATCCCTCTAGGCTACCTTTGAAATGGCATACTATATGATATCATGAGAAACTAAATAAAGAAATAAAAACAAAAATAAAGTGTTGGATATTTCAAAACAAGAGCAACGAATATCTAGGAAGTGGTAAATAGCACGAAAGATGTGAATAAGCTGTATGATTTATCGAGATTTAAATTTTTATTATAATCAGCTTTGGTTATATCTTATGCTTTACCAGTAATAGAAAATTATACAAAATTCCTTTACGTGAAGAGTATTTGCAAATAACCCATTCTATATTTTATTATGCATCCCAATAATTTAAATTTATTTTATTTCATCAAATATCGTTATAGCTATTTTAAAGATAGAAAATAAAACATTGCCATGTAAAGGGTAGCTCTGAGTTGGTAATTTTTATCTTAAAAAATCATGATTTACATCTTTTGAAGATGCCAAAATTAAATATTAAGTTTGATATTTATCTGTGTTTTCTTTTTGATCAATGCTGTTCGCACACAAAATAATTGTATTTGCGATGATTTTTCGCTATCGAATTTTTGGGTGGAATACAGCAGCCTTTCTCTACTTTCCATAGATAAGTACTAGGGAATATAAACTAGTTGCTTTGGATTTAGTGAACATTAAACCAAAATTTGGATATTGAATTGCAATATTTTCTCTGCTCTAAGCGATAGGGAAATAATTCTTAAACTCATTTTAAATAGGTTTAAAAGCAGCTTGTTGGAGAGTACCGTAGTCATTACGACGTATAGTATTGTTTCCGAAAATACCCACATTACTTCTTTTTCTTTACATTAATTACATAAAACGATGCTATAAATCTGAGCGTAAAAGGAAAATATACATTCAAAATAAAGAAAAAACGTCACCAAGTTTAAAAAGTGGCTATTTATCCCATTAACACATTAGTGACATTAATTCTGGACACTTTTTTTAAATTAACTTTCAAATTTCAATATTGTATTCAACTCACCCAGGATCATTTTTATTTAATAAATTATAGCCGGGAAGTGTTAGTATAATAAGTATTGAAGCTTTTACGATAAAGTGGAACAAATTTGGTGCTTAATGGTTTAAGTTGGGCCAAATTTGAAAACTATATTATTTTATAAATATACAGATATGCATTTTTATTTCATATTGTATTCAATGTAAACTTGGATTTATTTCTCTCATATTATATAGAAGAGCTCAAATATTTGCAAATCTAGTAATTTTAGAATTACGACATTTCAATACCACGAGCAATATCATAATCTTAAAAATATTACAATTCCCCAATTTTGAGACCCTATTATATGAGTGTATTAATATATTATATTTCATATTGGATGCACAATAAAATGAAAAGTATAATTGGTAATTATACCTTTTATTCTCTACTGTATCCAATATGAAACATAATGAATTGTTATTCTCATATAATACGGGAGCCCCTGTTGAAGAAATCTGGTATTTTTCAAGATTATGGTGTTCGTGGTGTTTAATTCTCAGAATCCTAAAATTACTATATTTTCCAAATTTTGAGCTCCACTATGTATTATGAGAGCAATAATTCGGTTTTCACATTCAATGCAACATAAAAGATATTTACATGTTTATAAAATAATATATTTACCAAAGTTGGACCAAAGTAACCCATTAAGGGATAAATCAGCTCCAGTCTATGATAAAAGACTCAATGCTGTATTAGGTAATACTTTCTGGCTATGATTCATCACATAAGAGTGATCCTGGGTGAGAGTTCGATATTCAAATTTGAAAGGTAATTTAACAAAAAAAAAAAAATGTCCAGGATTAATGCCACGACTCTACTAATGAATGTTAACTTTGTTACATCTTTTTAGATGTTTGTTCTTGTCAAAAAAAAAAAAATTATAAATATACCATATCTAAAATTCTGAATACATTTATTTAATTTGTCACCTAACACCTGTATTAGTTTCCCCTGCAAGCAAATGCCCTTGTAACAAATAGAATGGGGGAGAGAAACTTGTTGCATGCAATAATAACTTACCGCGCGCGCAATGTTGTCGTGTAGTGGAGTGAAGAGGACTGTCGCCTGGGTGCTGCGGTGGTGAGTGACTGGGGCCCTGCGCCCCCTTGCACGCGCTTTATACACTCAAAAACTCCACCCCCTAGAGGAGACGCGCAAGTCATGTGCGTCATCTTTGCGAAGGCGTTTAGACCTCCGCCTTTATTTTCATTTGTCGCCCCGGTGTTTGTTTTATAATAATTATGCTCAAATTGTAAAGGTCTTGACATCGACCTTTTGTCTCTTTTTTCTGTTTTTGAAATACCTTTAGGGGTATCCTTTCATGGTATTAAACATTTTCTTTGGAAATATTTTAGAATAAAGGAAAATCGTAAAATAAAGTGCATCAGGAGGCCTACCAGTAAAAACTACAAAGAAATTGTTGTTTTTACTTTCTATTTTACCATTGCAATATTTCTTTTTGTTTAACATTGCTAGATCTAGATTACTTGTAGGGCTCGTTGTTACACATGATCCAGTGTGTAATAGAAAGGTGGCCTGAGTTGCGTAATGGCCTTTTGTGTCATCTCTTTTATTCGTAGTGATTTAATCTAAGGTGATATTTGGTTAGGCACAGATATATGAATTTCATAGCTGTTTATGGATTGAGTTATCGTAGGAACTCAACGGAACTCCGAAGTAATAAAAGTTATCTTCTAAAGTATTAAAGTAAGAGCTTTAATTTTTTGTACAGACATTACTGGTAACAATAGAAATAAATAGATCAAGTTTCATTCAAATACATATTTTTATTCTGGATATATTTATTAATTTATTCCACTTCATTAGCTAAAATAAAGTCTTTTCCTACACATATCTACTGAGTTACCTGCACCATTTTTACTTTCTCTATACGCACTATGTACATAGTGTAAAGAGAAGGTATTGCACTCCACCCAAAAATTCGATACCGAGATTTCACCGGAAATATATGTTTTAAGGTCCCCAATATCCAAAAAAAAAAAATCATTTTCACAAAAAGGTCCGTGTGTCCGTGTGTCAGTGTTTCCGTGTGTCTGTGAACACGATAACTGAAAAACGAAAAGTCGGTAAAATACCAAACTTGGTATTTAGGTTTAGTATCTTCCAGGCATCCCACACGAAGATTTTGAGAAAAATCCCCCCACCCTCAACTACCCTTTACATGGCACTTGTTTCGAAAATTTTGATTTTCTCAAAAATAACTCTAACGATTTTGATTAAAATTTCGGATATTAAACATATTTACCTGACAAATAAAATGTATATCTTGAATTTTCTGGAAATAGCCTCTGAAGAGTAGTTTATTCTGGATTAATTTTACTGAATTTTTAATAACTGCTAAACCTTAAGAGATGGACAAAAACTTACTACACAAAACATGTAGAGCACATCAAAACACAAAATTTATGTTATATACATTTTTTTCGTGGAGTTCGTCGTTTTTGAGACATTCCTTATTTTTGGTTTCTGCTTTGAAAAACGTATAATTTTCTCATACAGGAATTTGTCAACTTCTATCCATATAAACAAAGGAACTTCATTGACATAGCAACCAGCTTTTGACTATCACTTTAACCTATGGTAGTCCCTTATTTCGCTTCTACTTACAAGGAAGCAAGTAATAAGACTATTTCTGCTAATTTTTTATGATTAGCATAAAGTAAATAGAAGTATAAGCTCTTTAAGAATAATTTGTTGCAGGGATATAGAGAAAGTCATGTGAATGGCACACATCAGATTTTTTTAAATTACGTTCCCAAATAACTTTATAACGAATTATCTAGTCCTCTACTAGATAGCTTATTTTTAAAAATATTTTATGTCACAAAGTGGAAAAATCTTATGTGTTCCATTCCATAGCTTTCTCTAGCTGTTCCACATACAAATTATTCATACAAAAATTATTCTTTTACCTATATCATGCGAATCGAGATAAACATGCAAAATTGGTCTTATTACATGCTTCCTTGTAAGTAGAAGGAAGTAAGGGAATACATTAGCCTAAAGCGATAGGCAAATCCTTTAAAAGCTCGTCACTATGTGAAACAATTGTGGGTCGGTTCGCTTTGCATGGTCCCATTTGAGAAAAATATAAGTATTTTAAAGCTGAAACCAATAATGAGCAATCTCAGAAACGACAGGTTCTACAAAAGAGCGCATATGACATAAATTACATGTTTTAACGAGATCTAAATTTTTTGTATAATAAGGTTTTGTTTATCGCTTGCGGTTTATCGGTTATACAACATTCAGAAAAATTCATCCAGAATAAAGACGTCTTTAAAGGCTATTCCCAGATAACTCAAAATATACATATTTGTGATGTAAATATTTTAATATATGATATTTTAATCAAAATCGTTAAAGCCATTTTTGCGAAACTAAAAAGTTTAAAGGGTAATTGGGGGGGGGCAATTTCTTGAAAATCTTCGTGTCGCATCCATGGGAGATACTAAACTTAAATACCTAATTGGATATTTAACGGATAGTTCGTTTTTGAGCTATGCTGTCCACTAGCAGACACAGACAGACACACATGGATCTTTTTCTAAAAAAGTTTTTTCGGACTCAGGGGACCTCAAAATATGATTTTCAGTGAAATATCGACATCGAAGTTTTGTGTGGAATATAATACCGTATCTATCCATCACGTGCATTGTACATACGGTTTAGAGAATAAAAAACGTAACTCCATAGCCGACAGTCCGCAAGGGAACTTGGCTTACCGCCCTTCCGCTGCATCCCCCATCTCGGCCCGAAGGCGTCATGAATGGGGTGCAGTCCTGGGTGAGACGTGATTCAGCGTCTTGAGTCTCTCCCGACACACACACACACACACACACACACACACACACACTTTATCTAGCCCATGTTTGAATATGCTAATTAAGTTTTTAAAATAAATTTATGACCTATATCAAAAGTCCAACCAGACATTTTATTACAAACTTTCTGCATTTTCAGACCTCTAGCTATATTTCTGTGGATGAAAATGGATTTTGAATATGGGAAAATATCGAAAACATTGAACGTGAGAAAAATAGCTTTAAAGTTTAACATAGAGAGTCATTAAACCAGCGGAAGACATTAAAATGTCCTTAAAAACCTTGGAGAATCAAATATTGCAAATATTTACTTTAAAATATGGTACATTATTTGCACCAAAAACACCTTTTACCAAAATCTCTCCTAAGGAAAAGTTCCTCTGTGTGCCCTTAAGGTTTTGTTTTACACTTTGTACCGTACATAAACCGTTTGGTTAACACTAGTGCCTGGTAATTTTTTTTTTTATCCCTATTCTTCTTTCCGTATCCAGGTAGCTTCATGATTTACTTATTCTCCTCGTACCAGTTTGACAGCCAGCAGGTAGGGGCTCTTCTATCTGCCTCACCCCGCTGAGTGGTATGAAAAATGTTATAGGATAGACAAGAGGGGGGATACCTCGTCCACAGCGACTTATGTAGATCTGTTTTGGCTAACATCTCTCCTAGAGGACACGAAGTGAAGTGAAGTAAAGAAACCATAGGACATACGATACCAGAGACGCGCAGAAGTCCCTAAAGTATCCAAGCCCAATAACACGTCCCACTGCCGAGCCACCAGAGCGGCGTGCAAACGACTTGTCGACCTGGCAGCCACCTGGTATTCAAGGGGAGTAATATTCCTATTGGGGATGCATCCCCGCCACCTGCTCGCACTGCCATGCACCACGAACCTGAAAAATGAGAAGGAAACACAGTGAAGGAGAAATGACGGAAACGAAATTGTGGTAGATGAGAAGACACCTAACGACTCCGGGGAAACATCAAAACCCATGATTCTGAGGGAGCGCCGCCGACATCGAACTCAAAATATCCAGAATGTGAATCGCACGTACTACAGCAGCGCTACCTAGCTCAGTGAGTGGTATAAAATATATCCGTAATTGTTTTCCTTGTTTTCACTAAAGAAATCCTGATCAAAAATGCAAGCACTCTAGGCTTATTTTCGATTCACAACAGTTTTTTTTTTTTTTTTTATTACACGCAAAAACTGAAAAAGAAACAGCTTCTACAAGGAATATCTAATACTTAAAACAAATGTATAGATTCACGTACGACTTTTCGCAAATTTTCACCATTTTTTCCTTTTCTCGCGAAAATCTCTTTTTGCGCTAGAAATATGAAGATTTGTATATTTTAAAAATTGATGTGTTTTATCCACATGACTTTCTCTACATCTCTGTTATAAAGTATTATTAAAAACTTATTCTATATTTCACGATAATCGAGATAAACATTAGCAGAAAGGGAATTATTACTTGGTCTTTCCTTGTAAGGAGAAGGGAAATAAGGGAATACATCAGGCTAAGGCGATAATCAAATATTTTAAAAGCTGGTTGCTGTGGAATTGAAATTGCTTTATTTGCATGGCTAGGAGTTGGCAAAATCCCGTTTGAGAAAAGTATAAATATTTTAAAGCTGAAACCAATTACAAGGAATATCTCAGAAAAGACTAACTCTTAAAATAAGAAAAACAAACTTATGTATAACATAACTTATGTAATTTAACGAGATCTACATTTTTTGCAGGATTTGTCTATCTCTTGCACTATTGTTATGTAAAATTTAACAAAATTCATACACAATAAAGATTTCTTTAGAGGTTATTTCCAGAAAATTCAAGACATGCATTTTATTTTCTTGTAAATATATTTAATACACGGTACTGTAATCAAAATAGTTGGTCATTTTTGAAAAAAATCAAAATTTTCCTAATTTTTTCCATGTGAAGAATAGTTTGTGATGGGGAATTTTTTCTCAAAATCTTTATGTTGCATTCTTGGAAGATATTAAACTTAAATACCAAGCTTCGTATTTTACCGAATTTTCGTTTTGGAGTTATCGTTTTAACAGACACAGGGTTCACGCTGACACGGACACATGGACCTTTTGCTAAAAATACCTTTTTTGGATTCAGGGGTCTCAAAACATGTATTTCCAGTGAGACCTCGTTATCGAATTTTTGGGTGAAATACAATAATGTCTCTATACACTATGTACATAGTACGTGTAGAGAAAGTAAAAATATGATTGTGCGGTTCACATGAATTTCTCTAGCTGTTCCATAAACAAACTTTCCTTACAAAAGATTATTCTTTTATCTACGTCATGCTGATCAAGATATGCATGCCAGAATTGGTCTTATTACTTGCTTCTTTGTAAGTAGAAGGGAAATATGGGAATACACTAGGGTAAAGCGATAGTCAGATCTATTAAAAGTTGGTCGCTAAGTGAAATAATTGAAATTCAGTTCTCTTTGCTTGCTAGGAATAAACGAAAAAGAGACGAAAAGAAAGATGTCTCCTGTTTGAGAAAAGTTTAATTACCTTAAAACTAAAATTAATAACTCGGAATATCTCGAAAATGATTAACTCTGCAAAAAAATGTATGTGACATGTGTTTTAAAGAGATCTAAATTTTTGTCGGTAAATTTTTATATATCTCTCACGGTTTACCAGTTATACAAAATTTACACACAAATATCCAGAATAAAGAGATCCTCAGAGGCTTTTCCCAGAAAAATCAAGATGTACTTTTTGTTTGTGTTGAAAATATCTTAAACATATAGCATTTTAATAAAAATCGTTAGAGCCATTTTTGAGAAAATACAAATTTTCGAAAAATGTTCCATGTAAAGGATAGTTGGGGGGGGATTTTCTAGAAAATCTTCTTGTCGTATCCCTAGAAGATACGATACTTAAATACAAAGTTAAGCGACATTTTGTTCTTCAACTATGCTGTCCAAAGACATAGACACATACAGACACACATACGAAATGTTTATAAAAATGTTTTTATTTTAAACCAGGAGGTTTCAAAACATATATTTTCAGTGAAATCTAAGTAAAGAATTTTGGGTGGAATACAATATCTTCTGTATAGTTATATACACAGTGGAGAAAGTAAAAATGTATCACGTGGCTCATTTTTGTTATAACAATGAATTATTATTTACATAATCATGTAAGCTTGAATTTTGATACATGGAAAAAATATCACTGTTATTAAGTATAATAACGTAACATTTTAATTTCATATATGTATCGGCTTAATTGCTAGAATGATCTGAAGAAATTAATTTTTGTTGGAATTGTTTGTTACTATAACTTTCTCTAGTACTGCCGCTGTTGCATTTAATCACGATAAATATTTTCCCCTTGAAATAATGACAGACAATGCGATCCAACAAACACGCAAGAGTAAAAGCAAACACAGAAAGAAAATAAAATGTCTCTGGGGAATACATGAATTACATGATGTAATTATTATGTCTCGTTTCCATCATTGACGCAATTAATTCTCCTTCACTGTGTTAGCTTCACACGGGACACTTTCAATTATACTGGCTCATATAAATTGAACACTTATTTGGAAAAGCATTTTTGTTATACAGGGTGTTTCAAAAATACGGGGCATAATTTCAGGTATGTATTTCCCACATGAAGGCAATCAAAATAGTTCATTATAACATATGTCCGGAAATGCTTCATTTCCGAGTTATGGCCTTTACAACATTGAAAGTCCCACCTGTAGACAATCAAAATAGTTCATCTCCGAAAATGCTTCATTTCCGAGTTACGGTCTTCACAACATTGGAATTCACTGGAACGTTTTTCTTTCCGCAGGTCTTTGCCGTCAAAGGAGACATTAGGAGGGCGCTCTGTTAGTTCATTCTGAGGAAGGTTACATTCAGTGATCTTTAGCCGTTAAGACTCTGCGACATGTATTCAAATCAAGAGCTGGCAGAGATACACTTCATGTACGGTAAGGCGGACGGCAATGCTGCGCTGGCTCGTCGTTTGTACCAGGAGAGGTACCCACAGCGACAATGTCGAGATTGGAAGACATTTGTACGTCTCCATTCCCGTCTGTGCGAGTATGGAACATTCACCTCTCCTGGTTTGGGAAGGGGACGACCAAGATCTACAACTCCAGAAGTGCAGGAGGAGATTCTGGAGGCTGTGGACAGGACTCCTTCTATCAGCACACGACGGATAGCGTTGCAAGTCAATGTTCTCCTCATACGACTGTCTGGAGAGACTATCAATTGAATCCTTATCATTTGCAACGTGTACAGGCCCTGTCACCAGCAGATTACCCTGCACGAGTTAGGTTCTGTCAGTGGTTCTTGCAGCAGTGTGGTGTAAATCCGAACTTTTCTGCCGTCGTATTGTTTACAGATTAAGCACAGTTCACAAGAGATGGCATAACAAATTTCCACAATCAGCATGTATGGTCGCATAAAAACCCACGTGCAACTGTTGTATCTCATCACCAGGTGCGGTTCTCCCTCAACATGTGGGCCGGTATCATTGGTGATCGATTAGTTGGACCCCATGTACTTGTAAACAGACTTACGGGGCAGGCGTACACAAACTTCCTGGAAAACACCATACCTGACGTTTTCGAAGACACTCCACTGATCAATCATCAACACATTCACTTCTTGCATGATGGCGCTCCTGCACACTTCAGTCTTACGGCTCGCCGGTACTTGGATCGAAGGTTTCCTGATCGATGGATAGGTAGAGGTGGCCCAATTGCTTGGCCTCCAGCTCACCTGATCTGAACCCTCTCGATTTCTACTTGTGGGGCCATTTAAAATCATTGGTTTATTCGTCTCCGGTGCCGGATTTGGAATCCCTTCGGAATCGAATTGTGGCAAGTTGTAAGGACATACACAATACTCCTGGAGTTTGGGATCGTGTTCGCAGGTCAATGAGACATCGATGTGAGGTCTGTATTCAAGCAGGAGGTGGACATTTTGAACATCTTCTGTAATGACAACAACCTGCGGAAAGAAAAACGTTCCAGTGAATTTCAATGTTGTGAAGGCCATAACTCGGAAATGAAGCATTTCCGGACACATGTTATAATGAACTAATTTGATTGTCTACATGTGGGAAATACATACCTGAAACTATGCCCCATATTTTTGAAACAACCTGTATATAGGCAATTGTAAAACTCCGATTATGTTTATATAACAAGAACAAGAATATCGGAATAAAATTACAAGTATGGAGAAAACAAAATCATAATTGGAAGCTGCCACATTTCCTTAGCCTTTCAAAATAAAATTGTATTCGCAAGTAACAAATATAATAATATAAATGATGATGGGCTAGAAATCAAATTAATACTGTGTAAAGGCTACACAAATATTAAACAAACCAAATAACTTTATCTTCGCTTATGTTATTTATGACTGATTTCAATTTTAGTCTCCAGGCGACAAGGATTTTTTCAATGGGATATAAGTAAATTGTTATTTAGAGAAATTAAGCAGAATAATGTGATCATTTAATATGAAAAAACATAATTGTATAAACAATAATTTCTTGTTAAAATTGCTTAAAATCGCTGATAGCAACCCAGAACGTACTTCATTAAAACCTTCGGCATAAGCAGAGTGGCACCTGTACTGTACGTAACTTATACACACGGATAAAAAAAAAAAAAAAAAAAAAAAAAAAGCAAAAGAAAAAGAAATAAGAAAGCACACACACACTCACACAAAACAGATTACGATCGTGTGACGATCGAAGGGTCTTCATGTATCTTCGTAAGAACTGAGTTCACTAGGATACGAGATATATGCGGATAGATATTTTAAAACTAAAACCAATAACGAGGAGTATCTCAAAAATGAACTCCAATTTTTTAAACTTTTCTCACACGGGAAGCCATATTTTGTTTTGTCTCTTTTGTTTTACTCCTAGAAGTGCAAAGCGAACCGAATTTCAACGCCTTTTTAAAAGATTTGACTATCGCCTTAGTCTAATGTATTATTTTATTTCCCCTTCTACTTAGAAAGAAATTATGCAACGATTTCTGCTAATGTTTATCTCAATTACCACGATGTAGATAAAGAAATAATTAATTGTAACAATAGTATGTGAAGAAAGACATTTGAATGGAACACAATATATGTTTACGTTTTTCTACACGTAACATGTACATAGTGTATTGAGAAGGTATTGCATTCCACCCAAAAATTCGATACCGAATTTTCCCCGGAAATTTATGGCCTCCTATATAAGAAAGAATCTGATGTGTTCTAG
This sequence comes from Hymenopus coronatus, assembly GCA_030762935.1. Classification (NCBI taxonomy): domain Eukaryota; kingdom Metazoa; phylum Arthropoda; class Insecta; order Mantodea; family Hymenopodidae; genus Hymenopus; species Hymenopus coronatus. The sequence continues at coordinate 48,863,977 of CM060895.1, forward strand.
TCACATGACTTTTTCTACATCTCTGCAACAAATTATTGTTAAAAAGCTTATACAGCTATTTACTTTATGCTAATCGAGGAAAAATTAGCAGAAATAGTCTTATTACTTGCTTCCTTTTAAGTAGAAGAAATAAGGGAATAGCATACGTTAAAGTGATAGTCAAAATCTGGTTGCTATGTGAATTGAAGTTCTTTTGTTTGTATGGACAGGAGTTGACAAATTCCTGTATGAGAAAAGTAAGGTTTTAAAGCTGAAACAAAAAAAAAACAAAGAATATCACAAAAAAAAAACGATCAACTCCGCGAAAAAAAAATATATATGACATACATTTTGTGTTTTATCCTAATCTACATTTTTTGTGTTGTAAGTTTTTGTCTATCTCTTACGGTTTACCAGTTATGCAACATTTAATAAAAATCATCCAGAATAAAGAGAGGTTTAGAGACTACTCTCAGAAAATTCAAGATATAAATTTTATTTGACATGTAAATATCTTAAATATAAGAGATTTTAATCAAAATCCTTACAGCCATTTCTGAGAAAATCAAAATTTTCGAAAAAAGTTCCACGTAAAGGGTAGTTTGGGATGGGGGGATTTTTTTGAAAATCTTCGTGTCGCATCCTTGGAAGATACCAAACCTAAATACCAAGTTTGATATTTAACGGTCTTTTTGTTTTTGAGCTATGCTGTCCACACCCACACAGACACACACACACGCACATACACGGACCTTTTTCCAATTTTTTTTTTTGGGATTCAGGAGGACCCAAACATGAATTTCCGGTGAAATCTCGGTATCGAATTTTTGGGTGGAATGCAATACCTTCTCTATACACTATGTACATATACATGTAGAGAAAGTAAAAAAAATGCAATTTAAAAAAAAGAGTCGTGTGTTAGTATGTGTCTGTGAACACAATAACTCAAAAACGAAAAGTCGGTAAAATACAAAACTTAGTAATTAAGTTTAGTATTTTCCAAGGTGGCGACACGAAGATTTTAAGGAAAACTTCCCCATCTAAACTGCACTTTACATAAAAAAAAATTCGAAAATCCGATTTTTTCAAAAATGGCTCTAACGATTTGGATTAACACACCGTACATCAAAGGTACTTAGATAACAAATTAAATGTATGTCTTGAATTTTCCGGGAATGGTCTCTGAAGACCTATTTATTCTGGATGAATTTTGCTGAATTTTGCATAACTGGTAAACCGTAAGACATGACTAAAACTTACTATACAAAATGAATATTTGGTTAAAACAAACAATTTATGTCATATACGCTTTTTTTCTTGGAGTTAACCATTTTTGAGATATTCCTTGTTATTAGTTTCATTTTAAAATAGATAAAAATGTTCTCATACTGGAATTTGTCAAACTTCTGGCAATGCAAAAAGTAGAATTTTAATCCCATTGCAATTGGCATTTTAAAAGATTTGATTATCGCTTTAACCCTGTATATTACCTTATTTCTCTGCTACTTACAAGAAAACAAATAAATATACCATTTCTGTTAATGTATAACTCGATTAACATGAAGTAGATAGAAGAATAAGCTTTTTAACTAATTTGTTACAGAGATGTAAAGAAAGTTGTATGAGTGGAAAACACATAGATTTTTTACATTAGCCCCAAATCGTGTAGAAAAATTATTAGGTTTCGTACTCTTCAAATGTTTAATTTTTCAAAATTTAATAATTTATTTCTAAAAATAAGAGGTTTCTTTAACACAGTAATATCACCGTTTTCTTTGATGTGATTTTGAGAGACAGTATATTGGGTTATTTCGAGAATGAAAAAGTGTTGGTATAAAGATTTGTAGGCATATGTTTAATAAACATATGCCTACTTATTTATAGTTTTTGAGAACGGTTAGTTAAAATACGCCAAGTAAGCAAAACAATATAATTTCTGGAAGTTCGAAATTAATGTCATTTTATTATGAACAAAACATTTTTTTTTAATTTTTCACAATTTTTTGTCAAATTTCACAGATACATCACTTTAATTAGGAATATTTTGAAAAAAAAACAACTCTTGGAATACAAATAAAATCTCCTAAGTAGAAGATCGTTTAAGTACAGCTAAAGTTTGAATAATAAGGGTATCATAAGTGAACTTGTGGGTGGGTAGGTGTGTATTTGTTCTTTGGACAATATAACTCAAAAATGAAAAGTTGGTTGAATACCAAACTTGGTATTTAAGTTCAGTATGCTTCAAGGATGCAACACGAAGAGTTTTGAGAGAATACCCCCACCTAAACTACATTTTACATTTTTCCAAATTTTCGATTTTCTTAAAAATGGCTCTAACTATTTTGATTAAAGTGCCATATATTAAAGATGAGAAACGGTGAAATCCTGTATGAGAGAAGTATAAGTTTTTGAAAGGTGAAATCAAAAACAATGAATAACTAAAAAACGATCAACTCCACGACAAAAATTGTGTAACATAAATTGTGTGTTTTAACGTGCTCTACATTTTATGTGTAGTAAGCTTTTGTCTATCTCTTACGTTTAGCAGTTAAGCAAAATTCGGCAAAATTCATCCAGTATAAAGAGGTCTTCAGAGGCTATTCCCAGAAAATTCAAGATATACATTTTATTTGGTTTGTAAATGTCAGTAATATACGGGATTTTAATCAAAGTCGTTAGAGCCATTTTTAGAACATAAAAAATTCCGAAAAAAGTTCCTTGTAAAGGGTAGTTTGGAGTGGGGGATTTTTCTTGAAAATCTTTGTGTCGCATCCTTGGAAGATACTAAACTTAAATACCAAGTTTGGTTTTTAACGGTCTTTTCGTTTTTGAACTATGCTGCCCACAGACACATAGACACACACACGGACATGTTTTTTTTTTTTTTTGGATTCAGGGAGTTTCAAAACGGTGAAATCTCGGTATCGAATTTTTGGGTTCGATGCAATACCTTCTCTATACACTATGTATATAGTACGTATAGAGAAAGTAATATAGATCTCGTTAAAACATACAATGTATGCCACATCTTTTTGCAGAGCTAACCATTTCCAAGATATTCCTTGTGATTGGTTTCTATGTAAAATTATTTAGAGCTTTTCTCAAACGAAGAGTCGTTAATCGTTTCATATATTTCTTATTTTAATCCCGGCAATGCAAAGAGAACCGAAAATCAACTGTATCACATAGCGATCAGCTTTTAATACATTTTATTAATATTTTAGCCCACTGCATTCCCTTATTTCCTTCTAATTAAAAGAAAGCAAGTGACAGGGCCGTTTACGGTAATGTTTATGTCGATTAGCATTATGTAAATAAAAGAACAATTTTTTTTTAAGAATAGTTTATTTACAGAACAGAAAGGGAAAGTCATTGAATAGAACACATCAGCTTTTTTCTTTTTAATTTGTGCTTATAATGAATGATCTTAGAATTTTACAGATTCATAATTTAGTTAGGAACTATGTAAAGGACAGTGCTTTCATACTAATTTATAATAGCTTTTGTGTTCAAAGCTATTAGTATGAATTTTGTTGCTTGTAGTTCTCAAGTTGCTTGTAGCTATTTGAATGGTTAACTTTCATCTAAAATACGTGTGACATTCTCACATTACAACAAGGCTACTAGAAAAAGCAATTAAATAGAAAGGAACACACAGTGGAACACTAATGATAAAATAGATAATTGAGAGCAAAATGAAATTGACGCTTTAATATATGTTGTATTAATCAATTTATTTATATTTAACAACTTTGCTGCTTGCAGATTAATTCACAGTTGAACTAATACAGGGCGTTTCCTATATTGGGGCCGCGGATTAAGCGAATATGTCTTCCGTGCGTTGTCTATTACATGGCGTTTCTCGTTCCAAATTCTTCCACGTGACGCTGTGAGTAATAGTAATATGTATTATAACTGTGTACTAACTTTGTTAGAAATGGTGTCCATCTGCATTGAGTCACCCCCAACATTCCTCGTCTTCATGAAGCTGTAATTCATCAATAATATTCACTCTGTTAGGTTGCAATTTTAAAACATTAGCGGTTCTATGGACAGAACTCAATGCTGTGCATCATGTTTTAGAGGCTTCTTTAGACAGTGTTCAAATGATGCACCCATTTCGTCAATTTTTACTTTCTCAACACATACTATGCATATAGCAGATAGAGAAGGCAGGTATTTTATTCCATCTAAAAGTCGATGTCGAGATTCCACCGGAAATGTAGGTTTTGTGGTCCATTGGGTCCAAAATGAGGATTTTTAGAAAAAGTTCCGTATGTGTGTGGACAACATAGCTCAAAAACGAAAAAGTGTTAAATACCAAATTTGGTATTTAAGTTTAAAATCTTTCAAGGATGTGATACGAATATTTTCAAGAAAACCCTGCCACCTCAAACTACCCTTTACATGGAAGATATTTTGAAAATGTTTTTGTCAAAAATGGCTGTAACGATTTTGTTTAAAATGCTGTATGTTAAAGATGTTTATATGACAAATAAAATGTATATCTTGAATTTTCTGGAAGTAACTCTTCATTCTGATTAATTTATATACTGGTAGAAAAAATCTTGTTATATTTACCTCTCGTTAAAATACACAATTTACGTCATATACGTTTTTGTAGAGTTAAACGTAACCGGAATATTCCTTGTTAGTGGTTTAAGTTTTAAGCTATTTAATCTTATTCATACGGGAAATCATCTTTCGTTTCGTTTCTCTTTTGTTTTACTCCTAGCCGTGCAAAGCAATTGTTTCACATAGCGTTAGGCTTTTTAAAATGACCTTGACACTTACAAGGAACTAATACAACTATTTCCGCTAATGTTTATCTCGATTACCAAGATGTAGATAAAAGAGTAATCTTTTGTAACGATAGTTTGTAGAAAAAGTCAGGTGAATGGAATACATAAGATGTTTTCCTCTATTAATAGGTTTAGCGTTTTCCGATCTCACTGTCTTAAACTTATTAACCAACGCCCAGAATTTTTTTTCTTTTCCTTTTTACTTTTTCCATACGCACTATGTACATAGTGTACAGAGAAAGTATTGCACTCCTCCCAAAAATTCGATACCGAGATTTCACCGGAAATATATGTTTTAGGGTCCCCAATATCCAAAAAAAGCATTTTCACAAAAAGGTCCGTGTGTCTGTGAACACGATAACTCAAAAACGAAAAGTCGGTAAAATACCAAACTTGGTATTTAAGTTTAATATCTTCCAGGGATGCAACACGAAGATTTTGAGAAAAATCCCCCCACCCCCAACTACCCTTTACATGAAACTTTTTTCGAAAATTTTGATTTTCTCAAAAATGGCTCTAACGATTTTGATTAAAATTTCGGATATTAAACATATTTACCTGACAAATAAAATGTATATCTTGAATTTTCTGGGAATAGCCTCTGAAGAGTAGTTTATTCTGGATGAATTTTACTAAATTTTGAATAACTGCTAAGCCGTAAGAGATGGACAAAAACTTACTACACAAAAATGTAGAGCACATTAAAACACACAATTTATGTTATATACATTTTTTTCGTGGAGTTCGTCGTTTTTGTGACATTCCTTATTTTTGGTTTCTGCTAAGAAAAACGAATACTTTTCTCATATAGGAACTTGTCAACTCCTATCCATATAAACAAAGGAACTTCACTGACATAGCAACCAGCTTTTGACTATCACTTTAACCTACGGTTGTCCCTTATTTCGCTTCTACTTACAAGGAAGCGAGTAATAAGACTATTTCTGCTAATTTCTTCTATTAGCATAAAGTAAATAGAAGTGTAAGTTTTTTAAGAATTATTTGTTGCAGGGATATGGAGAAAGTCATGTGAATGGTACACATCAGATTTTTTTGCAAGGCCTGGAACAGGAATACCACACAATGTCTCCTAAAATTGTCTAAACTCATTTCTACATGATTCAGTTTTTACTTTCTCTACACGTACTATACATAGTGTACAGGGAAGGTGTTGCACTCCACCCAAAAATTCGATATCAAGATTTCACAGGAAATATATGTTTTAGGGTCCCCTGTATCCAAAAAAAGGATTTTCTCAAAAAAGTTCGTGTGTGTGTGTGTGTGTGTGTGTGTGTGTCCGTGTGTCTGTGAACACGATAACTCAAAAACGAAAAGTCGGTAAAATATCAAACTTGGTATTTAAGTGTAGTATCTACCAGGAATCCGACACGAAGATTTTGAGAAAAACCCCCCCAACCCAAACTACCCTTTACATGGAACTTTTTTCGAAAATTTTGATTTTCTTAAAAATGGCTCTAACGATTTTGATTAAAATATCGTATATTAAATATATTTACCTGAAAAATGATGTGTATATCTTGAACTTTCTGGGCATAGCCTCTGAAGACTACTTCATTCTGGATGAATTTTACGAAATGTTTCATAACTGCTAAACCGTAAGAGATGGACAAAGACCTACCACACAAAAACTGTAGAGCATATTAAAACACACAACTTATGTTATATACTTTTTTTTTCGTGGAGTTTACCGTTTTTTAGATAATCCTTTTTTTGGCTTCAGCTTTCAAAATCTTGTACTTTTTTCATATAGGAATTTGTCAACTAGTGTCCATACAAACAAAGGAACTTCAAGTACCTAGCAACCAGCTTTTGAGTATCACCTTAACCTATGGTACTCCCTTATGTTGCTTCTACTTACAAGGAAACAACTTATAAGACTATTTCTGCTAATTTTTTCTCGATTAGCATGAAGTAAATTGAAGCATAAGCTTTTTAACAATAATTTGTTGCAGAGATGTAGAGAAAGTCATGTGAATGGAACACATCAGATTTTTACGTTTGTATCGTATATAACAAATGGTTTATCATGAATTTATAGGTACACATTTCATTGATCTAATAACAGGACAAGAATGGCAACAATAACAAAAGTACTCTTTAGGAAATCATGTCTTGAACAAACTCTTGCCTTTGAGATGCACAACGCACAAATTCTATTGTTTACAGTACGAACAGAAGAACAGACGCAATTGTGCAGCACGAGTGCAACACAGGTGATACACATAGCCCTGAGCGGGCACCAGTAGTGTACAGCAAAAAATACCGGCCATTTCAGCGAAAGCATATCCCTGTGGCCCTGCCATAAAGCGAAGGCATAGTTGGGTCACAGAATAGAGAGTATACAGAAAGGAAACTCGGCTGAAATCCGTATGCCAAAATTCAGTGCGCATGCGCGATTTCTGCCATATTGGGACGGAGTAAACAGCGGTATTGTTGAAGCTATGCACCTCCTAATATACAGTTTATTAAGGTTATTAATTGTGTGTTTTACCTGCTGAGCTTATATTCTTCCTAACAGTTATATTATACACTGTACAAGTTACAATATTTATTTACTGTTAAAGCTTTACTGCTCATATAATGAGCAGTAGTAAGAGAAAAGGCGTTCATTGGTGCCCAGCACCTAACTGCAGAAATAATTTAAATATAAATAAGGACATAAGCTTTTTCAGCTTTCCAAAAGATGCACAACATTAAGTGAACATCGTTATATGTATGGCTTACTAGGACTTAGGTTTCTGAATCAGAACATATCAGGTATAAATTATTATAGGCTAACGTCTAATCGAATGAAAGAAAAACACAACAAAGTGAGTGACTTTGGGTTAAGTTTTAAATATTTCTTTCCAGTGCTAATAAATGGATGTGTTCCACAAGAGGGCAGATTTACTAAAAATCTGATGTGTTCCATTCACACGAATTTCTCTACAGCAAATTATTGTTAAAAAGCTCATGCTTCTATCTACTTCATGCTAATCGAGAAAAAATTAGCAGAAATAGTCTTATTATTGCTTCCTAGTTAGAAGAAGCGAAATAAGGGAGTACCATGTGTTAAAGTGATAGTCAAAAGCTGGTTGCTATGTGATTCCTTTGTTTGTATGGACACGAGTTGACAAATTCCTGAATGAGAAAACTAAGTTTTTTAAAGGTGAAACAAAAATCTGCACATTCACGTGCCTGTGAACACTAACTCAAAAACGAAAAATCGGTAAGATACCAAATTTGGAATCTAAGTTTAGCATCTTCCAGGGATGCGACACGAAGATTTTGAGAAAAATAAACACCAAAACTGCCCTTTACATGGACAAATTTCGTAAATTTTGATTTTCACAAAAATGGGTCTAACTATTTTGATTTAAATACCGTATATTAAATATATTTATATGAAGAATAAAATGCATATCTTGAATTTTCTGGGAATAGCCTCTATAAATCTCTTTATTCTGAATAAATTTTGCTGAATTTTGTGTAACTGGTAAACCGTAAGAGATAGACAAAACCTTCTACTCAAAACATGTAGATCATGCTATTCCACACACAATTTATGTCAAATACGTTTTTTTCGTTAAGTTGATCATTTTTGAGATATTCCTTTTTATTTGTTTCAGATTTAAAATACTTAAACTTTTCTCACGTGGAAAGTTGTAAATTCCTGGCCCTGTATAGAAACTTATTTCATCCACATGACAACCAGTTTTTAAAAGATTTGAGCATCGTTTAAGCCTAGTGTATTCCCTTATTTTCCTTCAACTTACAAGGAAGCAAGTAATTAATACATTTCTGCTAATGTTTATCTCGAGTATCATAAAGCGGATAGAAGAATATGCATTTTAATAAGAATTTATTACAGTGATGTAGAGAAAGTCATATGAATGGAACACGCCATATTTTTCATGTTCGTGCAAATATAATTGGATTTGACAGCATCACACAGCGGCTAGCATCGCAAATATTTGACTATCACTTGTAGCTCTAACGAAATGCGCAATTAAAATGTATCTTTATTAATAAGAAACAGAAAAATAAGCTGCCATATACATAGTTTATAGGAGAGCAAGCAGAGAAGGTCATGTGTATGCTACACATCAGATTTTTATTACATATGTTAGTAGTTTATTATTTTAAACGTTATAATTTGCATAAAATCGTATGTAACAAACCGCTTTCGCTTTGCGTTTACTAGGTCCCAATATGGCGTCTAGCGCAGAGTTTGGCTGCATGCACATCAAAGGAGCCACCCTCGAATTTCCTTTCTGTATACTCTCTATTCTGTGGTTGTATTCTCATTAACTAATACTACGAAGGTTTCCATCTTGTCGATAATTCACGACCGGAGCGAAGCGATGGGAGTGAATTGTCCTAGGAGATGAAAACACGAGTTGTATTTGGTAAGACAATTCAGCGAAATAGACTATTAATAACTTATAATATATAGGGAGATTTTATCAGGCTATGATTGTAATACTTAACATTAGTTCTCAAATGATAGATGAGGTATTCGACCATGTTTATTTGCCGAATGTTTTTCTTTCTTTCTTCACTGCCTCCTGAATTATGATATGGCCGACCGTGCCTAACGCAACAATAGAAACCCATAGCAACAATAGAAATAGGGAACAATACTTTTATTTCAGCTTTTAATAACTAATGCATAAAATGGAAACAAACTTATTTTTTTATTTGTGGCTATTGCACTCATCTCATACATAAGAAATACAAATAATGATTATATTCACTCCTCTTTTTTTTTTTTTTTTTTAGGTAAACACCTACTACATTATGAACTAGATAACATTTTAAATAAACATTATAACTGAATTAATTGAAAGTACAATTGCAGAATGGACATATATTAGTCATTGCTTTAACAGTCGCCTGACCGTTTCAAACTTGGATTGTCACCTTGTTACCAATAACCAAAACATGAGATTAAACAAACGAACGTCAGGTGCGACAAGATTTTAAAGAAAATGAACATCAGCTGGGATAAGATGTTTTGATAATATTGCCCCAGTCAGATGACCGAGATTGGTTGAAATTGGCCAATCTCGGCCATTGCATTGGCGCTTTAATATTTGAGCTAAATTGTCAGTATAAAGCTGTACAGGTGAATTAAGACTTCAGTATTTTACATACTATTTTACACTGAAATATTACCCAATGCGAATGTGGAACAACAAAAGTATAAGCACGGGCAACAAGCTCCAATACGAATGTTTATTTACATTTATATTAAAATATAACCTCTCAGAATCACACTACAAGTGTGTATTCAGTACCATGCATTTAGTGAAGCGAAATCGTTGTTTATACAGATAATCCTTATTTCCAGAGGATTAGAAGCATTCCTAATGCCTTTGTAAGTACCCGGAGAATGTTTGGAGAGAAGAATTCCAAATATTCAGCAAAATCGTCTGCAATGTTGATAGATATTTACGATAAGTAAGGCATTGTTTAGCCTACGGATACGCAGGCTTGAGTAAATACTTTTAAAATGAGAAAGAGATGACACATTTAAAATAAGTTTAAAATAAACTGTAGCTTAGAATTAGGCCCTATGGCATTTAGTATTACTTGACTTTGCGTTTTTGAGTTGCGCTGTTCACACGCTTTAAGCAGGGTCTAATGCATCTCAAAATGTATGTTTACGGTGAATTCTCGATTAAATTTTAGGTGGCATGTGATAGGAAAATATTAGGGAAAGTAAAATGGCTTAAAGGTAGGTTGGAGTTGGACTAACATTTCAGCATTGCGGTCTATGACCTCCGTAATGAGATTTTTAAAAGAATTCAATTTATTATTATGCTACTGAAAAAGTTAATATATGTTAAGCTAATACGAGGAGCTAATAGCGGCAGACACAAGGCAGGTGAGATTCTTCATGTTACCAGAAGCAATCTCCTGATACCAGCGCTCTTCAACTCACTCTATCGAAGGATAGTGGATTCTGGGCCAACGTCAAAGTTTCTTCACAGTGCTTCCAACGCCTTAAGCCGAACTCCACCGTCTAAAGCGCCCAGCCTCCTAACCTGAAAGATGAGGAAATTTAAAGAAGAGTGTTGGGTCAACAAACTCTAAGTGTAATAGTCACAGGGAAGGTCGCTATGAAAGCCTTGCTCTTGATGGTGGGTCACCTCGGGGTTTGAACCTGTAGCCTGTCGAATTCGAACTTTAGATGTTACCGTGAGCCACATTCTCGGCGAAGAAAGAGGCTGTAAGTATATCATAACTCATAGCATGTTCACTTTCCTCAGCAACCGTGGTTTGCGACGTAAGGACGCGAGAGATATTACACTTCGATGATTACACTGGCAACGCTCTGAGGGCTCATCTGTGTAACTGCACATGGAAAAGATGGAGAAAAAAACACTAACAAACTTACGGTGCTTTCACGTTACTCATTTATTTATTCAATAGTGGTAGGAATTATCTTCTAAATTCTAAAAGGTGAAATTAATAAAGGTGCATTTCCATGAATACTTCGTAAACATTTTAATATTAATGTTAGTGTTTTAGTCTATTACTAGAAGTGATTTAGTCTGTTACTAGAAGTAAAATAAGTCTTAGAATTGTGTAACAAATATTTTTGTGTATTTTTCTTAGATATTAATAATCCGCCACCAAACTTTAGAGAGAAAAACCATATACAACAAACAATTTACTAAATAAAATGCTTCTTTTAACTAAGATTTCTGTACACAAAGACCAAAATGCAAAATATTAAAATAACAAGCAGACGTAAATAATTTATTTATGCAAAAAGACTCAGTACATAAGCATACGATACAAAACTGTTAGAAAATTTCTCAAACATAATTTACTTCCTAAATAACATATTGAAAATTACAAAAGAAATTGGTATAAAAATGTTTAAAACCTTGGGAGACTAAAGTCGTACAAGTTATTTTTAATATGAGGAGTGTCCCTTTAATCACGACAGACACACTATTTTCATGAGCACATCTTTAACTAAAATTGCACAAACTTGGAATAGTTTCTACCACGAGTCTAACAACTGGGGTTGAGCTTAAATTATATTTTTACTTTCACTAGCGCTTATGTATTGTATTTCACAAAAAAATTGATACCGACATTTACCTGGAAATTTATGTTTTGAAATCCTCTGAATCCAAAAAAAAAAAAAAAAAAAAAAAAAAAAACACATTTTTAGAAAAACTTCAATGTCGGTCGGTTAAAAGTATACTAATAGCTCCTGCTAAAACTGGGAGATATAATAACAATAAGGACGCAGTAATTCCAACTTTATGTGTGTGTGTTTGTGTGTGTATGTGTGTGTGTGTGTCTATGGATAACAGTTCAAAAACGAGAAGTCCGTTAAATACAAAACTTGATATTTTAAGTATCTCCTAAAGATGCGACACGAAGATTTTCAAGAAAATCCCCCCACTTGTACTATACTCTTTACGTAGAACATTTTTCTAAAATTTTGATTTTCTCATAAATGCCCAACGATATTCATTAAAATACTACACTTTAAAGATATTTATATTACAATTGAACGTATATCTTGAATTTTCTGAGAATAGTTTCCGAGGTTCGCTTCATTCTGGATGACATTTGTATAAATAGACAAAAATATCGTTCAAAAATGTAGATCTCGTCAAAACGCACAATTTATATCCTTTACATTTTTGTTGTAGAGCTAACCGTTTCCGAGATATTCCTTATTGTTGATTTCAATTTGAAAATATTTATACTTTTCTGAAGCTGGAGGTCGTCTTTGTTTCTTTTGTTTTACTCTTCGTCATGCAAGGAAGCGAATTTCAATGACAATCGCAAAGCTATACCTTTTAAATATTTTTTCTGTCGCTTTAGCATTGTGTATTTCCTGTTCTCGATTAACATTTAGTGGGAAGAAGAAGGATCTTTTGTAATAAGTTTGTAGAATAGCTAGAAAATGTCATGTGACTTGAACGCATAAGATTGTTGTAATAGTATGGCCTTGCATGTAAAATCGCTTGTCATCTTAATAAAAGAATACAAACTCAAGAGTATTTGTTCAATCTTTTCCAATCTAAATCTTCTATCCTCTATGATAGGCTAAACCTGGCGAATTTTTCAATTTTTTATTTCACTAATTAATTGTTAAAACATTCATCTTTATGTTCCCAAATTTTCATACTCTAATTCAATTTCTTTGTGGTCCAAATAAATTAAAAACTTAGGACTTGTCATGCCACGCCCCCTTTTTCTGCTTGCTTGATCGTCAGCTTTGATCCCTTGTTTTTCTACATTTCTTACAGGCAAACATAGTTATAACTACTTAGAAGATATGTTTCTTTAGTTTGTGACCAGGAAGAAGAAGCTGACTAAAGTTATGGTGGCTTTTAGGCAATATCTAAAGTATGTAGATCACTCCCTAAGTAAAACAAACAAAATTTTCTTTTCTCGTTTTTTCAGGTTTATAATTTGTCACACTTATGTACCTTTTTCTTGGAAATTATATGAGATATTGCAATGAAATTTTGTACACACGTATTTCAGTCTACATTGAGTATTTTGGCGCAGATAGTTTTACTTTTTATTTACATTCTATAGGTATTGTGCTATGAAATACATAATAATTTGAAATACAAAAAAACTCACATACCTTAAAAAATAATTAAAAATCATTGAAGGGAGATAGAGGAAACACCTCTGCGCCAAAATATAGCATAATTCTAAAATTTAATGCACACTTCTTTTCAAGCAACTTCACCATAGGGATACTAAGCAAAAGGTACATAACTTTCTTGATGTTTCGAAAATTCCAATTTAATGTAATTTCTTTATTTGTTGACAAAATTACTTATAAAATAGCAGAGTCATAGAAAATATCAAGACAATTAACTGTGAAAAATTTCATTACTTTAAAACAAAAATTATGGCCATGGTAGAATTTTTGCTGTGTCGAGGTATTTCTGCCTACGTCCCCCCTTAAGCCAAATAAACCCAGGCTTCATTACTGAAAATGATAATGACGTATCGTTTAATAGAATGAATAGCAGGGAAAATGGAAACGCTTGGAAAACCCCGTCTAAATAATTCTACCAAACTTTGTGTTCCTCAAATTCCATGATCCAGACTGGTCGATCTCTACTCGCTGGGCTGAAGATTCGAGTCCCGCCTTGGGCATGGGTGTTATATGTTTGTGCAATGTGTATATGTTTTTAAAGAAACAGTAAAAAAACCAGTAAACCAGTAATCAGTAAAACCTACAGGGGGAAATGTAAATAGGGATACAGTGCCGGAGTCCTGATCAGACTCCGTTACTGTTTTATTAAAAAAAAAAAAAAAAAAGATGGTCTTAATGAACAATTTGGTTACCCAATATCATATAAAATAATAAAAATCTGATGTTACATTCACATAACTTTCTCTACCTGTTCTACAAACGAAATATTCTTACAAAACAATATTATTTTATATACATCATGCTGATCCAGATAAACACTAGCAGCAATTGTCTTATTACTTGCTTCCTTGTAATCGGAAGGAAAATACTTGAATACACTAGGCTAAAGCGATAGTCAGATCGTTTAAGAAAAACAATCAAAATTAGGTTGCTCAGAGGCCTCTTTAACAAGCTTAAGGTTCTTTTACGTGCCGCAGATCTACAACACTTTACTTCGCTTCCGAAGGGGTTTTTTACGCCCGAAAAAAATCCTTCAACCTCCGCCGGATTTGAAACCGCGACTGTGAACCAGAGACTAAGGATGTTACCCTCAGACCACAGAGGACAACAATATGTAAGCATGCGCGCGCGTGTACAAACACAAACACACAACCGTTTTCCAAAAATGTTTGGTTTCATGGGCTTCATGAAACGTATTGCTGTAAAATCTCGAAATCAAGCTTTTAGATGGAATGTAATACTTTCTCTGCCAAAAGAGATGGAAGCTTGTACAGAGCACTTTGCAAAATGGGCATTGTACTAATATTTGTTCTACCATTGTGTGTGAGATATACACACATAGGTTAAGTAATCAGAGTTAACAGCGGTCAGTTTAGATGACCAGCACATTTTATATCCTATTCTCTCCATTTTGATGCACCACTGAGAATCAGTTTAGCCAACACACGGCGTATGCGGAAGAACTGATTAACATCGATTTACCTAACGGTGGTTAACTACAAATGAAACGCGGTAGTTAAAGTACTTACGAGATTGCAAGTTATCATTGACGTACGTTATGGTTTATCGGGAGAAATGTGAACCAGTTGGGGAATTTTATATCGTGTTGGTATATTACCAAGGAGCTCCGTTGATTAGCCGAAAATCCATGCTTCAATTGCCGGCAATGGCATTGAATTTTTCAGTCTGATTCATCTCTTCATTTTTAGTCTACATATGGCTTTTGTTGAAGAAAAATTAGTAATTAGTATAAGCTAATAGGAACAACAGAATGACAAATACAATTCCCTGCTTTCGAAGGATTAGGATTCGGACCGAGGAGATTCAGCACATAACCTATACCCCACGAGGAAGCGCCCCCGGTGGGCAGAAATGAGATAAGAGACACCGGGCTGCCGAAACCATGAGCGATGCACAGCAATGACAACATAACACAGCATGCAGTGACCAGACGACTTAGGCATACGTATGTTCCAGGGAACTAGTCCGTGGAATCTTTCCAGTAGGACGGTACCTGTTCTATACACCGACCCCATGCAAGCAAGGGTGCAAGTGGATATACCACTCATGTGCGTCAACCTTAAAGGGGATGACTTCGGTAGGGGCAATATTTACCAGTTTGTCTACTAATTCTCCAGGTTAGTGCTGAGGATATTGAGGCATTTCACAACGCCACCCGGGCATCGCCCAGGCGTACCCAATCTCCCACGGGTATCGGGTCACTTTTACGTCGAGTCCAACCCAACCCGAACACTTCCTTCCGTGATGGACCTGATGTTCGACTCGACTACTTCTAGTAACGCCATAAGTACCACGTATGCTCGGGGTCCGCTGTGCCCACACCGGAGCAGCTGAAGAGGTCGGATAACAATGACAGGATACCTACAGTTTACAGATTGAAGCACTCCAACAATCGGACAGGCAGACGAAGACCCCGCCCCCACATAGGCTCCAACATCTCCGCCTTCATCCGAGCAAGCAGACGAAAACGGGGAGCGAAGATAGTCACTAGGTGCATTGTTTTATCTGCCACGCCGCACCCAGCATAATCGCGACATTTCCAACCTTAAGAGAAACCATGGGATGAATAAAGAATTAGACATAGAAAAGATAGGGACAGGAATTTTGGGGGATGAAAGAAATCTTTCCAACATTCACCTGGCGACAGGGAAACCTCTGTCAGGAATGTCGGCTATCGAAATTGAATACGTGACCTCGCGAATGCACGCCATAGAGGCATAGATGTTACCATCCCACAGGTCCAGTTACCGAAAGTTGATAATATGCCGGATACAAATGAGGCAAATTATTTCAAACCCTAAGGCATTGATACATATTATAGTATAATATCTCTTAGAATGTCATCGATATAACATTTAAACAGGGTATAAATACATTTACGAAATTGGAAAAACTGAGAAGTTAATTAAAAAGGTTTAGTGAAACCGTCAATAATTTCAACTTTGGCATTCTTTCCTACAACAGATCATCATAATTATTAATTTATTAAATTGGAGAGGAATACTCTCTGGATCACTGCATCTGAAGACAGGCATCAAATTAATTGTATTAGTTCTGAGAGTTCATCTTTCGCATGCAAAAACAGAATCTACCAGCTGCGAATTCAATGCTGAACGTAGTTTAGGAACCGATTTTATTTTTGTCGTTTCTCGAGTAATCCGGGATAAAAGGATATTGCCTCTTTGCTTTTGTACCAATCCATTATTGATAAATGGACTCTAGAGAGCATATAATAATGATCGCAGATGTACAATTGTTCACCAGAAATCAAAATCATTGTTGTCTCTTAAGATTCTTTGTCGCAATATTCTTCCTTTATTCTTTTGTTGGATTCATCTTTGCCAAATCTTCTTTTATTTCCCTGTCGCTTTTATCGATTACAATTCTTTCCTTTATACATTTCTTAAGAATACTTATTTTGAGTGGGCTCCAACTGTAATATTTAAAATGTGGAAGAATATAAACTAACAACAGGAAATAATCGGAAATTGGCAATGCTTCACAAATGGTACTCTACAAACTTTGTACTATACGCCCGCCCACCTTTTGTTAAGCGTTAGATTTACGGAGAAGCGGGATAAGAAAAGGGATGCCGTGCGCCTATCTTTCCGTAGTGTTGCTAAGTAAAGAAAGTTTCTTTCTTCGAGGCCCTCAGCCATTATGGTGAATACGTTTTTACCTTCTCTACACGTACTATGTACATAGTGTATAGAGAAGATATTGCACTCCACCCAAAAATTCGATACCGACATTCCACCGGAAATACACGTTTTAGGGTCCTCTGTATTAAAAAAATCTGTTCCATGTGTTCCATTCACATGACTTTCTTTACATCTTTGCAACAAATTATTGTTAAAAGGCTCATGCTTCCATTTTCTTTATGGTGATCGAGAACAAATTAGCAGAAATAGTCTTATTACTTGCTTTCTTGAAAGTAGAAGCGAAATAAGGGAGTACCATAGGTTAAAGTGATAGTCAAAAGCTGGTTGCTGTGTGACTGAAGCTCCTTTGTTTGTATGAACAGGAGTTGACAAATGTCTGATGAGAAATGTTGTAAGTTTTTCAAAGCTGAAACCGAAAACAAGGAATATCTCAAAAACGATCAACTCCACGAAAAAAGCATATAACATGAATTGTGTGTTTTAACTTGCTCTACATTTTTATGTAGAAAGTTTTTCTTCGTCTCTTACGGTTTAGCAGTTATACAAAATTCCGTAAAATTCATCAAGAATAAAATAGTCTTCAGAGGCTATTCCCAGAAAATTCAAGATATACATTTTATTTGTCAGGTAAATATCTTTAATATACGAAATTTTAATCAAAATCGTTAGAGCCATTTTTGAGAGAATCAAAACTTTCGAAAAAATGTCCATGTAAGGGGTACGTGGTGGTGGGGTGATTTTCTTGAAAATCTTCGTGTCGCATCGTTGGAAGGTACCAAACCTAAATACCAAGTTTGGTTTTTAACAGACTTTTCGTTTTTGAGCTATGCTGCCCACGGATACACATATACTCACAGAGACAGATAGACAGACAGACACACACATGGACATTTTTAAAAAAAATTCTCTTTTTGGATTCAGGCGGTCTCAAAACATGTATTTTCGGTGAAATCTTGGTATCGAATTTTTGGGTGTATTACAATACCTTCTCTATACACTATGTACATAGTACGTATAGAGAAAGTAAAAAAGCATTTTCAGAAAAAGTACCGTGTGTGTTTGTGTGTGTCTGTGTGTGTGTGAGTGTCCGAGTGTCTGTGAACACGATCACTCAAAAACGAAAAGTCAGTAAAATTCCAAACTTGGTATTTAAGTTTAGTATCTTCCAAAGATGCGACACGAAGATTTTGAGAAAAATCCCCGCATCTCAAACTACCCTTTACATTGAACTTTTTTCGAACATTTTAACTTTCTCAAAATGGCTCTAAAGATTTTCATTAAAATACCATATATTAAAGATATTTATATGACAAATAAAATGTATAACTTTAATTTTTTAGGAATAATCTCTAAAGACCTCTTTATTCTGAATGAATTTTTTTAATTTTGTGTAGCTGATAGCCGAAAGAGATAGATTGAAACTTACTACACAAACATGTAGATCACGTTAAAACACACAATTTATTAATATACATCTTTTTCGTGAAATTGACCATTTCTGAGATATTCCTTGTTATATTTCAGATTTAAAATACTTAATCTTTTTTCACACGAAACATTGTAAACTCCTGACTCTGCATAGAAATGGATTTCATTCACATGGCAACCATTTGACTATCGTTTTAGCGTAGTGTATTCCCTTGTTTTCCTTCTACTCACAAGGGCAAGTAATTAAGATAATTTCTGCTAATGTTTATTAATTTGGTTATCATAAAGAAGGTAGAAGAATATGCTTTTCAACAATAATTTGTTACAGCGATATAGAGAAAGTCATGCGAATGGAACGCATCAATTTTCAAATTTACCGGAAGTAGTTGAATTATTAAACGAATCACAGCGCAGGTGCATGCATGTGAACTCTAGGATCTACAGACAGAATGAAACCTTAGCATTGAAGCCACTAAATACCAAGGCGATTAGTGCATCTTGTCTCAATCTTGTCACCCTGATCTGATTACGAAATTGCGCGAAACCTGAAGATACGGCAGCTGAGCGCCCAAGAAAAAGTGTGCGTGATTCATACATTACCTGCACCGACTCTATTGCGCTACCTACAATAACACTACTGTGCAAGTGGAGATTCCCTTTGCCCAGCTAACACCAAAAGCAGTTACCTCCATCTGGACGCCGCGCCTTTAGCTACCTTTTATAGTATTTATTGAAACAATTACTAATATTATTCGACTTGATCAAGTGAAATTTGTAGTTCACGATTTCACCACCATGCGCCATGGTAACGAGAGATCAATTCTTTGCCCAATAATGGCAAATGTTGAAGTAAAAGTCTGCTAGAAGCAGAAGTTCCCTTCTTCGACCAGGGAAAGGCGCCAACCGTGTTCTCCATGACTGTCTTCTGCTTTGTTCCCCCTTTTTTCCATTAGACCAAGACCTACTACGACCCCCCCCCCATATTTTCCCCTGAAGTACACACGTCACTTGTGTGCCTCAACACCAAAGAGAAGACTATTTAAAACCTCGGTAGGTGCGACAGAGTTCCAGTACATCATTTTGCAGCTCTCCAGGCTGGTATCAGAGATATTGAAGGGCACTATCCTCTCCTGGACATCACTATCCAGATTATTCAGTCTCCCAAGGGCATTGCGCACTGCCCGGCCAGGTTCAACCCAATCCAAGCAACTCCCTTTCGGGAGAGGTGTGTCTCTCATCCCAGGGGACAAGTCCGTGAGCTTTTCCATCAGACTGGTGGTATCTAAGGGCGGAAGTAGATACGCCATTTATTTGTGTCAACCCCATAGGGGCATGACTACCGCAGACCTCGGTGGGAGTGACAGTTACTCCCTTTTGTCTACTAAGCTCTCCAGGTTAGTGGTCGGAGGACAGTAAAGCGTCTCACAGTCCCGCCCAGGCATCAACGCCCAGACATACCTAATCTCCAGTGGGTTCCGGGAACCTCTCCACCGAGTCCAACCCAATACTAACAGTTCCCTTTTGGTAGGGACACAAATTTTTGGCCCAATGTACTTCTAGTACCTTCAGAAGTACCACGGGTGCTCGGGATCCGTACCGAAGCAATTAAAGATGTTGGAACTTTCCCCCAATGGGGGTTGGCAAGACAGCAAGAATTACTTAAAACATGATCATTATGAATGAAGAAGACTTCAGAAGCTGTTTACAGACAAGTCAAACTGCGATTAGCCATGGAAATTGCCAAAACATGTGAAGATTTTATTGAATCAGATAAATTTTTGAAAAAATGAGTGACGAAAACATTACTTTAGAGAATAGTTTGGGATATGGGGTGTGGTTTTATTGAAAATCTGCACAAGGCCTGCTTGGCAGATACTGAACCGAACGGTCTTTATACCTTGGCAATCAGCCGAAATCGAGACACGGTTAGAGCTACAGTAAACATCATTTTCTCCTACCACGCCGCAATCAGTTCCATGACTGACACTTTAAACCCTGAAAGAAACTAAAGGGGTGAAGGAGGAATAAAATGTTAATGGGGACGATCTGGAGGAACAGGAAAATTTGGGGAGTGTAATAAACCCTCCCAGCAATCCCCTGGCGACCCGGGCACACCCAAGAGAAAACTCTTGGGTCAGAAAGGCCACGAGAATCGAGCTCACGACTCCCAAATGCAAGTTGCACACACTACCGCACCGCCACTTCACTCTGTTTACCATAGTAAGTATTATAAAAAGTAATAAGATTCATTATAACTACTTTAAACAACGATTTTAAAATAAAATTTGATGTGTTACATTCACATACTTTTTTCTAGCTGTTCTGCAAAATATTATTCCTAAAGTTATTGTTCTTTTATCTATATAATGCTAATCAAGATAAACATTACCAGAATTTACTTAGTCCCTTATAAGTAGAAGGGAAATAAGGAAATACACCTGGCTAAAACGATAGTTAAAATTTTTTTTAAGCTGTCGCTAGGCGTTTGTTATTGAAATTTAGTTCTCTTTTCAAGGCTAGGGATTAAATAAAACGTTAGTCAACCCTTTTAAAAGCCGGTTGCCATCTGGATGAAATCCGTTTCTATGCAGAGCCAAAATTTTACAACTTTCCGTGTGAGAAATTATAAGTATTTTACATCTGAAGCAATAACAATGGATATCTCAGAAATGATTAATTCAACGGAAAAGAAAAACGTATATGACATAAATTGTGTGTTTTAACAAGATCTACATTTTTTGTGTAGTAAGTTATTGTCTAACTCTTACGGTTTACCAGTTACGCAAAAGTCAGCAAAATTCATTCAGAATAAAGAGGCTATTCTCAGAAAATTCAAGATATACCTTTTATTTACCATATAAATATCTTTAATATACGGTGTTTTAATAAAAAACATTAGAGTCATTTTTGAGAAAATAAAATTTTTTTCGAAATTTTTTCCATGCAAAGGTGTCACATCTCTAAACTTAAATACCAAGTTTGGCATTTTACTCGCTTTTGAGTTATCGTGTTCGCAGACACACGGACACACATACGGACCTTTTTCTAAAAATCCTTTTTTGGATACAGAGGACCCTAAAACGTGTATTTCCGGTGAAATCTCGTTGTCGAACTTTTAGGTGGAATGCAACACCTTCACTTTGTACATAGTACGTTTAGAGAAAATAAAAATGCGTGTTAGTCAAAAGTATATTTGTGTTATGTATGGTAATGGACGTGAAGGGATAAACATCCGAGTCTATATGGTTAAGAAAGTCATGTGATTTGTTAAACCGCAGACCAAACTGATGGTCCATATTGCGAATTGTGTGATCTTCATCTGGCTGTGCTGTTTTCTGCTATCTGTCGAGAAATGAGCAAACAAGTTCACGTCCGGTGGATCGAGGTATTGTTCGAACACAACAAAAGGCTTTCACGTCGGCCCTTCAAGAGCGGGAGACAGATACAAAGAGAAACACAAGAATAGCACTGTTCGGGAACAAATAGGTAATTCTATGCAGAATTAAGTACAATCCATGGTGCACATGAAAGGTGTTACTCGAAAAACTGGCCACGTGGCACTATAAGGACAATGCAATCAGAAAGAGGCAAAATTAAATTTGTTAAAATTAAGACTTTCCCGCTCCAGTTCAAACTTTATTCCGATGTGTCGCTAATATTCTTATCTGGTAGGCATTGAATTTTGTGCAATTAACATGAAGCCAGATTTATATAAACCAAATCCAAATATCTTTATTAATTTGATCAGTTGATGTTTCTGTATTTTCACACTGATCGACTGACTTAAAAGTATTTAAATAACAATTTATTAGACTGTAAAGTAAATACCTTCAGGAAAAAGAACATGCATTGTACATATGTTAAAAAATCTTTTCCTTGAATTCACATGTTTTTTTTATAACTCTTCTACAAATTATTCTTACAAACTCTCATTATTGTGTGTGTGTTTTTTTTTTTTTGTTTTTTTTTTAATCGTTTCATTTATATAGCCTCCTTCAGCTTTTAGGCAGTCTAGAGAAGGCATTGTTTTGCACCAAAAAAAAATCGATACCAAGATTTCACCAGAAATGTATTTGAGACCTCCTGAATCAAAAAAAAATTTTTTTTTAGAAAAAATGTCGTTGTGTGTGTCTGTCTGTTAGTCTGTTTGTCTGTCTGTCCGTCAGTGTGTGTTTGTGGACAACATAGGTCAAAAACAATAAGTCCGTTAAATACCAAACTTGGTATTTATGTTCAGTATCCTCCAGCATACGGCAGGAAAATTTTCAAGCCCCAACTACTCTTTACATGGAAAACTTTTCGAAAATTTTGATTTTCTTAGAAATGGCTCTAGCGATTTTGATTAAAATGTCATATACTAAAAATATTTCAATGATAAATAAAATGAATATCTTCAATTTTTTGGGAATAGCCTCTGCATACATTTTTATTCTGGATGAATTTTGCGGAGTTTTGTATAACTGAAAAACCGTAAGTGATAGACAAAAACTTGCTGAATGGAAAATGTAGAAATCGTTAGAACACACAATTTGTTATATACATTTTTTTCTTGGAGTTGATCGTTTTTTAGATATTCCCTGTTATTGGTTCCAGCTTTAAAACACGTATACTTTTCTCATGCGGGATTTTGTCTACTCCTGTTCATACAAACAAAGAAACAGCTTTTGACTATCATTTCAGCCAAGGGTACTCATTTATTTCCCTTCTACTTTCATGGAAGCAAGTAGTAAGACGATTTCTGCTAATTTTTTCTCGATTAGCATGATCTAAATAGAAGAATAAGATTTAAACAATAATTTGTTGTAGAAATATAGAGAAAGTCGTGTGAATGGAACACAGGCTTGTTTTTAATTGCATTTCTCATCATTTTTGTCATTTGTCCTATCAGTTCTTTTCGAGGTGTTCGTTCTTCTACTTAGCAAAGCATAGCACTCAGAAGTCAATCTCAGTTTTATATGTTATTGGTGTACAGACTTTTATGACTTTATAAATATAAATGCTCCTTTAAGCTTGTATTGCAGTCATAAGCAACTCTGCACTCTAACTCAGGACCCCACGGGGTGCATACCGCGGTGCACTAGACAGGGCAAGGTAGAAAAAACGACATCGCTAGTTTGGCCACAGTGCAAAGACCACTCCTGATTATGAGTAGTAGAGCTCTCTGTCTGTCTGTCTCTCTTTCCTATGCTTGTTTTCCTTACAGCGTGTCTCACCCTCACTTTCTTCCTCACTGAGAAATGTCCAAGCCAAGCCCAGACTGGACCACGGTTTGCACGCGTGATATTTTACGCGTCTGAGATGTCTCTCGACCCAACAGAAAAGCATTGACAGTGTGCTGGAAGAAATGGCTCCGTAGAAAAATGTTGTTTTAAATGGTTTGGTTGTATGACTAACCGATTTGAGCAATACTCATTTCAATAATAATCGAAGTAACGGGAACATTTTTGCATGTTTTAACTTTCTCTCCATTTCTATTTTCTCTACATGTAATGTGTACTTAAGGTATAGAGAAGATATTGCATTCCACCCGAAAATTTGATCTCGAGATTTCATCGGAAATACATGTTTGAGGTCCCCTGAATTCAGAAAAAGCATTTTTAGAAAAAGGTCCGCGTATATGTGTATAAGTGTGTGTCTGTGGACAGCAAAGTGCAAAAACTAAATGACCGTCAAATGCCAGACTTGGTATTTAAATTTAGTATCTGCGACACGAAGATTTTCAAGAAAATTTCTCCGCCTCAAACTACTCTTTAATGGGACATTTTTTGAAAAGTTTGTTTTTTTCAAAAAGGCTCTAACGATTTCGATTAAAATATCGTATTTTAAAGACATATACATCACAAATAGAATGTATATCTTGAATTTTCTGAGAATAACTTCTGAAGAACTGTTCATTCTGTATGAAATTTGCATAAGTGGTAAACCATAAGAAATAGACAAAAACTTACTGGAGAAAAATGTAGATCTCGTTAAAACACACAATTATGTTATATAAATTTTTATGTAGAATTGATCGTTTCCGAGATATTTCCTGTCATTGGTTTCAGGTTTAAACTACGTAACTTTTCTCAAACGGGGCCACCTTTCGTTTCATTTTTATTTTGTTTTACTAGCAATGCAAAGCCAAATGAACTTCAATTGTTAACATATCGAGCACCTTTTAACAGGTTTGACTTTCGGTTTAATCCATTATTATTCCCTTATTTTCCTTCTGCTTAGAAGGAAGCAAGTAATAGACAATTTCTGTTAATGTTTATCTCCATTAGCATGAAGTAAATAAAAGATTACTCTTTTGAAAGAATAGTTTGTTTGCAGAACAAGTAGAGAAAGTCATGTGAATGTAACACATTAGATTTTTTTTTCTGTTTTTTCTTTTGATGTTTTATGCTGTGTTCATTGCTGAGTATAATAGTTATTTTGCATTCTTTCTCGCAAACATAAACTTACTTCTTGAAAACCCTTCCTCTCCAAATGTGAGGACAGTGTAGTTACACTTAGTGGAACGTTTCTACAAATACCACCCATTTCTTTTGCATGCTGCAGCGCACATTTTACTTTTTATCTTTCTTTTTATCACTAATTATTTTCATCACCCATGACATTTTTACCCATTATCTCTTTCTTTTGTACAGATAAAGGTTGAATAATTGTGTTCACTCTAACTTATAACCAGAGAGGAAAACACTTTTTATTTCTTTTGTGTTTGTACTTCAGAAGTATTGCTTTCAGAATTTTCAGCGAAACTTATTCATCTAAATTTATCTATTGTTTGTGTATTTAAAATAAGTTCCCACCATAGGTTATGAGTTCAGCATTAGATTCGCGAGTGTGAAGACTAAAGGAATCTAACTCGAAACCTGAATGCATTTTATAAATACTTCGATAGATAAAAAGAAACACATTATATAAATAACAATCACTTTTTGTTTATATTGTTTAGAATCAAATCACCATTGTGTCAGCTGTCATATCACAGCAAACTAAATGAATTAACAGTCGAATGTGTTAGGAATATTAATCAATGCTACCAATAGTGAGAATCAGAAAGGTTAACTCAAATTTAAGATAAACTAAAATCATACCCTATTAAAGACACATTTTTTGCAAAAACACCAATTACTTGATATCTGCATTGTTTGTAAGTGCATTTATTAAAACACAACGTTTAAAGTTGAAATTTGACCAAACCGAAATGGTTTGAATTTAAGTGGGTGTTGAGGTAGTAGGATTTCATAATTTTTCTAAAATTGATGAATGGTGTGCTGATTTATCTGCAGAATGCTTCAATGAAGATTTGTTTGCACGGCCTTTTCTTTCACTAACTTCTCTTGTATTTCTGTCTAAATAATGTTATATGGATTAGATGGATGGCTTAGTCTATTAATACCTGCGTACTGCTGCTATTACGCTTTAGTAATAGCTGGCGATTAACCTGATAAATCGCATCCTTGCTAACATATTATAAGATAATTGACCGCGATAGATCGATATCCAATACATTTCTAAATTCTATTTGCCATTATTAAAATGGGCGGAGCCGTGGCAGAGTGGTTTACACCACTCGTCTCCCACCTAGGCGCGAGGTTCGATCCCAAGCGCCCGCAAGTGGGATTTGTGGTGGACGAAACGGCGTTAGGGCGGGTTTTCTCCGGGTCCTCCATTATCCACCGCTATTCATCCCACCAATTGCTCCATTATTACCTTTCTTGTCATTCGTTTCGTTTTCATTTCATATAATTAACATCCTCACGCTCATGCCTGGCTAGATTCTTCATTCTGTGGTTACGTGCCGTTGGCTCCCCGAAAATCATCTTACCCATAGGCACCCGCTTGTAAGTCCTAGTAGGGGTGTGAGTCCTACATACGGGGAGGGTAAGCCGACTACAAAATATCCTTTCCTTCTCCCGGTTTACACTATCAGCCTGTTCCGACAGCACAATCCTGTCTTGTCCCTCTTTTCTGGTTTTTTTCTTCCTTGAGGTCTGAGCTTTTTGGATGGTTAATCATTCTGTCTTAAAATTGTCTCAATTTTATTCTATATTGTGTGTTTTGGTGTTAAGTATTTCTATACCTAAGAGTTTTCTAATTTCACTGTTTTGGTTTCTACCCATTGTATCCTGATATCGACCGAAAACTTTCATTTCTGCTGTCTATATTTTAGTTTTCTGTTGAGTAGTTGTTCATCTGTAATAACAGGAATAGTCATTGTTTTGCATAATTTCATTATTGAATCGTTTCTAGCCGTGTTTTAAAGTGTCCGTTTTATTGTACCTTTTATATGATTATATCCAGCTAATTTCTTATTTATATGGTTTGTTCATGAATTGGTATATGGCAACCAAGAAAATTGAATGTTGTTGCTTGTTGTTTTATTTTATTTTCCAAGACCATTTTAGACAGAACTAAATGGGAACTTTAAAAGATCTCCTTTATAGAAATTTCCATGTTAAATACTTCTTTGTTACCAAGCTTGATCTATATGTTTGTTTTTGGAGTTTATCTCTAGCACGCATGTACTATATATAGAAGGTAGAGAAGGTATTTTATTCTACCCAAAAATTAGATGCCATTATTCATCCGAAATGTATTATTTGAGACCTCCGAATCCAAAAATAAATAAATAAAAACTTTTTTTGAAAAAGTCACTCACTTTCTTATCTGTCTGTCTGTATGTATGGATGTATGTATGTATGTATGTATGTATGTATGTATGTATGTATGTATGTATGTATGTATGTATGTATGTATGTATGTATGTATGTATGTATGTATGTATGTATGTATGTATGTATGTATGTATGCAAGTACGTTTGTATGTATCTGTGGACAGCCTAATTCAAAAACGAAACTCCCATTGAATACCATTCTTGGTACTTAAGTTTAATATCTTCCAAGGATTCGACACAAAGATTTTTAAGAAAATCTCCCGCCCCCAAACTACCTTTTATATGGAAACATTTTCAAAAATGTTTATTTTCTCAAAAATGGCTCTAACGAATTTGATTAAAATGCCTTATATTAAAGATATTAAGATGGCAAATAGAATGTATATCTCTAATTTCCTGAGAATACCTTCTGAAGTCCTCTTCATTCTGAATGACTTTTGCATAACTGGTAAACTGTAAGAGGCAGAAAAAAATGAGTGCACAAAATGTAGATCTCGTCAAAACACACAATTTATGTCCGTTACATTTTTATTGTGGAGGGTGACCGTTTCCGAGATATTTCTCATTGTTGATTTCACTTTAAAATACTTATACTTTTCTCAAACAGAAAGTCGTGAGTGTTTGTTTTGTTTTGTTTTACTCTAGGTCATGCAAAAAAAGCGAATTTCAATGATAACCGCATAGCGACAGCTTTGTCTAAAACATTTGACTGTCGCTTTAGCATAGTTTAATCCATTAGTTCCCTTCACTAAGTAATAAGATTATTTCTTCTAACGCTTATCTAAATAGCATGGTGTAGAAAGAAGAAACATCTTTTGTTTGTTTGCAGAAGTGGTAGACAAACTTATGTAACTGGAACACATCAGAATTTTTTCTCCAATATAGCATGATCACCGGCATAAAACAGTGTCCGTACTGCTAGTGCTCTAAGATTAATACCCCATGTTTATTCTTTCTATGATCTTATGCTATTGATATGGTTGGCATAGGACAACCTTATCTAACTCCACTTGAGATCACTGTCTAATCGTAATCATTGTTTTGTCATTGAGATTTTAATAATATTTATTAAATGAGTATCTCTCCATTCTCTAAGATATCCCATAATTTTATTTTACTACTTTGTCAAATGTCTTTTATGATCAACAAAGATGAAATACCTTGCATTTTTCTATTATTTTATCAAAAAGGTGTCTGTGAAGCTTCTCCTTTCCTTAAACCTGAATTTTCTTTTAGTATATTTCTGTTAATACAGAAAATGTAATATTTAAATGTATATAGGCGCGAGACACCAAGAAGGACATGATTGCCAGGTACATTTCTTTAGCACTTTAATTATTGTTTATATTATAATTTTACTATTTAAGCTCTATATTAGTTCAATGTGAAATACATTTTGTACTATCAAGGACACACATAAACTCGAAAGCTTAAAACCCCCAAAAAATATAATTAGTTTTTACTTTCTGAAAAATGATACATTAATATTTAATATGTCTTGTGTTCTTATATATTGAATATTTCGTGAATATTCTGTTATATCTGTTTATTCTAATGAAATTGTATATAATAGGTAAACCATGAGTTGTATAAAATTGCCTACAGAAATAAATTCTCAATTCATTTTAAAATGTAATGTGATATAATCTCTTTCGTTTGTGATTATCCCATGCAAAGAGTAGGACTTGTGTACTAACTGTTTAAATGTCACGCCAGTTTCAAAAGTTTATGTTTAAAATTTAAAACATTTTAGAAGAATATTATGTGTAATAATACTAATAGTAAAATAAATAGAAAATAACATTTTGTATGACTAATCCACAGAACAAACATATACTGAATAAATTATAACGGGTAGAAGTATTATGAGTTTGCTATACGTCAGATTTTTGCTTGTTTTATTTCATATGTGTAAACGTTATATGTTTTTGAGCTCGACACAGCAAAATCAAACTTTACCGCTTTTATAAGTTTCAGACCAGAGAAGGAGAGATAGAGAAAAGGTAGAAAATTGGACTATCATATAAAGAGATAACCTGAACAAAATTGCAGGCTCAGTTATTTATTTCAAATGTGGACAAAGCGGCGCTGGGGCGGGTTTTCTCCGGGTACTCCGGTTTCCCCCGCCATCGCATTCCACCGGTGCTCCATCATCATTCATGTATCATTAGTGTCACCGCCTGCGATGCCATTAGTAGTTAAAGCGGGCGTTAAACACTACCAAAAAAAAAAAAAATTTATTTCAAATGTTCTTATCTTAAAATTATACATAAAGCAAACCTTGTTATCCGTGGATAACGGATTTTTCTTTGTTAAAATTCCCACGTCACTGCCATATCAATCCGTTCATGCAGTAACGCCGGAGGGGCCCACATTTTCTCGATCTAAACAATGCTAATGAAGTGAAACTATATGACTATGTTTTGCTTATCTTTCACTAAAAATGGTATTCGGAATTATGCCCCTCTGCTTCTATACCAGTTAGCACCTGTTGAAGATATTATTGAACGCTCGACGAATTTCTGCAGCCGAAACGTTGCCAAACACACGTCGTATACTGTTTTCTAATTCGTGGAGCACACGGGAATTCGTTCATTATATTTGCTTTCAAGAATTGAGCTCTGCTTAATTAAATGAGCTCCGCATTTTATGTTTCTTATTATGTTGTACAAGATTATACAAAGTATTTTTTTAGAATGAAGATGATTTCAGAATCTGTTCGATATACACACTTTATTAGTCATCCAAATATTATGTGAAATTTTAATCTGAATTAGTTGAGCTAATTTCAGAAAATAAAAATTACATAAGAATTTTCTATGTGAAGAAAAGCTTGGGTGGGGAATTTTCTTTAAAATCTTCATGTTATGTGTTTGGAAGGAGCTGAACTTACTTATCAATTTAGTGTACCTACTTTTGTTTTTTGACAGAGAGAGAGAGAGAGAGATAGAGAGAGGGTGAAAGAGCTAGAAAGAAATTCACATAACTTTCTATAAGTGCCCTGCAAACAAACTATTCTTACAAAATGTATTCTTTTGGCTACATCATATTATTGAGAGGGCATCAGCAAATATTATCTTAGTACTGTTCCTTATAAGTAGAATATAATTGATGGAAACGATATTCAAATATTTTAAAAACTGTGGCTATGTGATTGACATTGAAATTCGACTCTCTTTGTAAGGCCAGGAGTCAAACGGATTACGACTTCCTTATTGAGAAAAGTTTAAGTATTTTAAAATTGAAAGCGATAAGAAGGAATGTCTCGGAAATTAATAGCTCCAAAACAAAAACGTATCGGACATAATTACGTGTTTTGACAACTCTACAGTTTGTGTCTATTTCTTACGGTTTACCATTTATGCAAAAGTTATCGAGAATGAAGAGAGCTTCAGAGAATATTTAGGTGGAATGCAATACCTTCTCTACCTGTGTACTATGTACGAAGAAGGGAAAGCAAAAATGATGTATTTTGTGCAGTCGAGTTCAAAAACTGCATTTCCTATGAAATATCGTTATGAAATTTGTTGGACAGAATATAACAAAATTAATTTGTTGTACTTTATGTGCCTACTATAGGTTAGTAGAAGAGAAACAAAAGATACAAAGTTCTCGTTTAATTAAGATTCCAAGAAGATATTTCGTTTCGCAGTGCAAATCAGTGGTTCAGGTTCTAAAAGTGAAATTATACAGGGTTGTTAAGTGAGTTGTTTCTTTCGCGAGTTTCATTCCTCGATCCTCGAATTGGAAAAAATGAAATGGAGTTTTATTTATGGATGCTCTTTAAGTGCTGAGGTTCTCAGCATCCTATCCCATACTGGACTGCTTAATTTTGCTCAGAGGCCTCTTTATCAAGCTTGAGGTTCTTTTACGTAAATCTATGACGCGGGTCCAACGGCTTTACTTTGCTTCTGAAGGAAGCCATGCTAAGGATTTTTACGCCCGAAAAAGTCCATCTTCCCTCTGCCACTGCCTAAAGTCAGATATTTGTATATACAAATATCAGTTGCGCTACTTATCCCTTTTTAAACTCTAAGGTGATACTAATCATGTTAATTTGTATAATATATTTTCTGAATTTTTGCTTTCTATATTACATATGATCAATATACATAGTAAGTAGAGAAGGTATTGCATTTTACCCAGAGATCCCATACCAAGATTTTACCGTGAATACTTGTTTTGAGATCATATAAGTAAAGAAAACATTTTTACAAAAAGGTCTGTGTGTGCGTGTGTGACTGTGAACAGCACAATTCAACATCGAAAATTCGGTTTAGTACCAAATTAGGCATTTAAGTTTAATATCTTCCAAGGATGCGACACGAATACTTTCAGGAAAATCCTCACCCCCAAACTTGCCCTTGCATTGGGCATTTTTCGAAATGTCTGATCTTCTCACAAATAGCACTAACGATTGTGATTAAAATGTCATATATTAAATATCCTTATATGACACTAAAATGTATATCTTAAATTTTCTATGAATAGCCTTTGAAGCCCTCTCCAAATTTTGCATAACTGTAAACCGTATGAATAGACAAAAACTTACTACACATACAAAATGTAGTTCTAATTAAAACCTAATTTATATCTGACTCATTTTTTTTGTGGAGTTAACTATTTCCGAGGTATTCCTTGTTATTGGTTTCAATTGTAAAATACTTATAATTTATCAAATAGGAAGCCATCTGATTTGTTTTACTCCTGAACCTACTTTCAATGTCGTCGCAATGTCAAGTGTGAATCTGACAGCTTTTACAAGATCTGACTTTCGCCTTAGTCTAGTGTATTCTCTTATTCTCTTTCTACTTCAAAGAAAGCATATAAGAAAACCATTCTGCTAATGTTTATCTCGAGTAGTATGAAGTAGATAGAAAAATAGTTTCTGGAAGAATATTTCATTTACAGAACAGGCAGAGAAAGAGATGCAATTGAAACACATCGCATTTCTACATACATGAAGTGCGGAATGAAAGGAACTATTCATAACCAGCAAATACATACAGAGGCGATAAATAAAACAAAAACAAGTCTAAATCTGACAAACCAAATGGTAATTTTTCCATTTGTATGCCGCTTTTAACATCTAGTGCACACGTCGTTGACGTCCATCACTGTACCACGCTTAATGACAATAAAACCTATTATTGTTATTATTATTATTATCATCATCATCATATCGACGGCTTCTCTTTCGGAACAATTGCTCACAAAATGGAAATGGAGTTTTATTTATGGACGCTCTATCAGGCATGAGGTTACTTTACATGCCGTAAATCCACGACACGGGACCAACGGCTATACTTCCTTTCCGAAGCAAGCCATGTTAAGGATTTTTACGCCTGAAAGAATCCATTGTCCTCCGCCGGGTTTGAAACCGCGATCTTGTGAATATGAGGCTAGTATGATAACCACTACACTACGGAAGGCGACAATTGCTCATAGCCATGGTAGTCACTCGTTTACTGTTGATGTTCATCATTGGTAAATTGTCTTTAACTTTCACACGAACACATTCAAAGTCTTGTTCATACCTACAGATTCTGGGCAGGATGAAAAAAAAAAAATCCCATTGCCGGCTGGAAGTCAAACCCGGGACCTCTAGCAAGCAGACAGATGCTCTACAGGGCTGGCCTCAAGCATGTATTTTGTTTACATTTTTATGATTTGAATTTCTGAGTTTTAAATCCGTTCCATTTAAGTTTTGTTGCATAGTCTGCAATGTGTGCAGGTTTTGTATGTTGAAAAAATGAGATGTTATATTCTAAATTTAATCTGCTTCATTATGGGAACAAGCTTCTAATACATTTTTCGGTGTCTATAATTCAATACACATGAATGAACTTTATTTTTGTAAACTCTTAATTTTATGAAAATGTCTTATTTTTGTAGGATTTCAGATTCGTTTTAAAATAATTTTCACTTCCGTTAGCAATAAACGGGAAATTTTAAATATCCTTTTCGGCAGTTTTTAGTGAAACTTATTAAGGGAATCTAATCCACTCTTTCCAAGAAGTCATACATAGTTAAGACAGTATGACATTGCATGCACATTTAAACGCCTTTTATTTTTGCGAACCGTTAACAGTGAAATATTGTAATTAGTATTACACAATTAAAAGCAGCCAATGCGTCTTTTTATTATTTTTCCAGCTTAAAAGTTTTACAATGATTAAAATCAATACATTCTAATATGTTTTATTTCATTTATTTATCTACATAGCCTATTTTAAAAAAAACAATAATGATGTGAACATTCTCTTCTATGGTATTTTGACTTTAAAATGTATATTTTATAATATATTGAAGAGTTTTTCATCTTTTTATATTTTGGCAGAAAGCTTCCCTCGTTGTGTAAAGAGTGAGATAGGCTATTGCTGTAAAGCGTAATACTAGTTTGTCCCCGCCGAAAATTGATTACTAGCAGTAGGTATAATTTCGCCATTTTAGTTACGTCATAGAAACCGTTAAAACAGCTGCGTAACTACACAGGTCGCGTGCTAGGGAGCAAAAGAATGGATGCGATCGAATCCCGCGTTCCACACATAACTTGTACCGCAATTATCTATAATGTATCGTGCTCAAACGGTGCCATTGTTAATGAGCGCACCCAGCCGTGACTCGCCCCGGGCAAAAAGCAGAGAAGAACGGCCGAGGGTTATGAAAGGAACATGCTTGATTGTCTTCGCATTGGAAGCCGATTTAAGTTTGATGTTGCATACCACACATAGTTGTCGTGTCAATGAAAGCTGTCTACGTCATCAACGAGTACTAGGTCTGTTACATACTTTAGCTCTCGTTTTCAGCAGAAGATACCTTAATTTTGCTCACTCTGTCCTTCAAGTACGTGCTGCTTTTGAAAATTATATTTATTGAATTCAACGAAAGTTTAGCCAGAAAATCCAACAAAATCATTTTTTATTAATATTTATTTATACTACAACTAAGTGTAAAACTTATCTAGTAGTTTCATTATCATGATTATATGATTGTTTGGCAGTAATTATTCCAATGAATATATTCTGCTAATCATTGCATTTTTCACGCAATAACACATCACTGTGCTAAGTCCTCAGGTTTTGTCCTTTTTAGTCTTCTTGGTACTGCACTGGTTTCCAACAACTGAAGCACAAGAGGATTTGAATGTGTGTGAAGTAGCTTTTCATGCTTCACTGCCCTGGTTCTTATTTCTTCTCTAACGGTGTCCATTGTTAAGTCTCTATGAATGTTGTCATTCCTAATGTACCATGGTGCATTTACTATACCACATAGCACTTTATTTTGAAAATGTTGTATAATTCTTATATTTGTTTTCTTGGTGCATCCCCAGATCTGCAATCCATACGTCCATACAGGTTTTAATATCTGCTTATACAGGAGCAATTTATTTTGTATAATAAGCTCAGAATGTCTTCCTAAGAGCAATACATTTTTCTATATTTTATGTCAAGTTCTTCTTTTTTCTTTTTGACATGTGCCTTCCATTTCAACTTAGCATCAAGTGTCATGCCCAAATACTTGGCCTGGTTTGCATATGGGATTATTTGTTCGTTCATAATCACAGGTAGGTTTTTTATTTTTTTATTTGTAAAATTAACATGAGTAGACTTTGTTTCATTAAGTTTAATACGCCACTTTTTAGTCCAAGCCTTAACTTCATTTATTGCAATTTGAAGCTTATTAATTGCTGCTTCTTCTGTTTCTCCAACAGCTAGAATGACGGTATCGTCAGCAAAGGTGGCCATCGTCGTTTCTGGCCAACAAATCATGACAAACACAATGATGTAGTTGCGTTAAAAGTAAAATATGTTATCCAGGAACTCCAGGATGAGGAGTGCATGATTCTCAGCCTGTAATTTGGCACTCAGTTGTTTGTGTAAATAGTCTGTGAATGGCTTATGCAAGGTGAATATCATCCCTGGTTTGAATATAAAATTTAGTATTTTATTCAGATATGTTTGCAGGTCTCAGAGGATTATTTATCATTAAATATTCTGTATCCCAAATACTACATCACTTGGAAAAAGTTAACATTTTTTTTCTAGAAAGGGATTAACAATTATATTTTAAATACAAATATGAAATATTTTCGTGTCCAAAAATATATAATTTAAAGTTTATATGAACAGCCGACTAAATCTTTGTCATTCTTATTTTTTATAAACAGGGTAAGGATTTTATAAACAATCCTTTTTACTTTATCTAGCATGTATGCACAATACACATAGGCGGTAGAGAAGACATTGTATTCCAATTCCATAAAAAACTTTCACCGGATACGCATGTATTTTTTTAAAAAAAATTAGAAGAACCTCAAAACTCTGTGTGGTGTGTATCTGTGTATGTACGTCTCTCTCTCTCTCTCTCTCTCTCTCTCTCTCTCTCTCCCTCTCACTCTGTATGAATGTCAGTAAAGAAAATAATAACAGGGCTACAACGAGAAATAATGCTTTTAATGCTTAATGAGTACACCTGTTGCATTTATTTCTGAAACGCTTCCTTCCCAATTATCGTTTAATTCCATGTACGTATCATCAGTGTGCATGCTGAATGTAATAAGTGTGCGTGTTAAACTTACTACAAAAGAAAAGAAAAACTAAACAGTAATCACGAGCTCGGTTCTCGATTAGGGCGCCATAGCTTCTGACCTTTACAGATTCTTGGTGGTTAACGGAAACCTAATCCAGAAACTCAGTATAAGGGAGTTAATGCCAAGAAGTTAAATTTCCAGTTGAAGTCATCGATGTTACAAGTGAAGTTAAAGTAATTTTAAATGTGATGCATGCTTACTCTTTGATTGTCCTAAAGCTTCGGTTACATTGGGTTGAATATAACAACTGCAATAAATGAAATTATTGATCCTATTGATTAAACAATAATCCTGCTGTAATTAGAATTCTGTTTAGATGTGATGAATATGCAACTGGGCGGTTAGAAATTATACTTTCTCATAAAATGTTATTCATTCGCTAGCAAATTCATATTGCTCTGTCATTGAGGACAGTTGAATAATCCATATCGTCCGAATGTCACCACACAAGTGGTCACTGTCGACTTCGTTTGCTGTTTGATACAAACCCTAGTCCAGGCACTTTTCCAAATCGACTCATCTGAGAAAGAGTACACGCGCATACTCAACCACAAAACTCGTAGCAGAGCTAAAGGGAGAGCCAATGTATCATAGGGCAAAGGACCTAAACAATAGTTGGTCGTGCCACATCACTTCCAACATTTTATTCAGCCGTAACGATAGCTTGCCCTCAATGCTGCCGCGTATTGCACGTTGCGGTAGATCCTTGTGAGTCGTGAGTTACTCAATGCGTTTTTACGAGCACCCAAGCTGAAATAGCATGCCCAGTCACTACCTCTTTGAATGTTATACGAACACAACTTCTTTCCGCATATTATCAGTCTGTGTGGCTCAGTTGGTTAGACGCTGGCCTTCTGATCGCAGGTCGTGAGTTAAAACCCGGCTCAGATCGACGATTTAAGTATGTTTAAAACCAGCAGCCCACTGTAAGTATATTTACTGGCACGTAAATGAATTTCTGAGGGACGAAATTTCGGTACACTTTGATATGATCCTGGTAATTAACAGCATCGCTAACAAACTATTATTATTATTATTATTATTATTATTATTTATACTATTACTATTATTATTGTTGTTGTCCTTCGTGGTGCAGTGGTTACCATGCTAGCCTCTAAAACCCAAGATTGTAGGTTCAAACCTGGCGAAGGGTGATGGATTTTTTCGTACACAAAAATCCTTAGCATGGCTTCCTTCGGAAGGGAAGTAAAACCGGTGGTCTCGTGTAATCTTTATTTGCACGTAAAAGAGCCCCCATACCTTGAAAGAAGAAGGTTCCTGGACAATATTCCGCCATTTCGTGTCCGCAAGTCATCTGAGGGCGACGTGCTGAGCCCTCATCAGCATGGTGGTGAACTCATAAACTATAAACTAAAATCCATCATGGAAACATTGTAACGATACTCTATGCTCAACTTAAGAGCTACAAGAAATACATTATTGTTGTTGTTATTATTATTATTATTATTATTATTATTATTATTATTATTATTATTATTATTATTACTATGTATAAGTCACCATTTACGTATTTATTGACTACACACGTAAAAAAACTCCATAATTAATTTTCATGCGTTTACTCGTTTTAGTTTTCATAGACAGATATAACTAGAGGTCCCCAACTGGTTGCCCTTTGAGTAAAGTAGAGAAAAGGCAAATTTTCTGGATGCTCCTGAAAATCGCTTACTGTGGACTGCGTGGCCAATTGCGCGGAAAGCAAGCACAATCCTTATTTTAATGCTGCGCCACTGTGCAAAATTTTGATTTGAAATACATAATCCACGTTTTATAGGTTAATACACCTATAATAGATTCATGATTGGTAGTGCATTAGTATTTATACCTTGGTTATGTAATCCCTATTCTTATTTTGAATAGACAGTCGTAACATAAATAATTGCAAAAATGACAATTACTGTAGTATAAACATAATAGAACAACAAGTTGTTTAATTCCATTAATGCCATTATAATCTCATTGTAACGCCAAAAGTTTGCGCATTAATGTGTAACGAAAAACATCACATTTGTAGCAGTGAGTATGAACAGGCATCTTGGTAATCGAATAGAGTTAAAAAGAAACGTCTTTTCCTTGGTAACAGTCGTACTCACATGGATTGTGTAATGGTGCAGCAATTTGCATTTTCTGAATACAGAACTTTGCAGTAACCTAAACACTTATTCCACTTCTTTCTATAAATAAGAATGGCTCCTCCTATGTAAACATAAACGTAGGAGTCAATGGCTTGCGTGTTGAATTGCTTTCTCTTCCCTATATTAAAACGTATACTGTACAAGGAAGAGAGACGATCCCTGCTGTCATGTGTTCCCCACTGCATGCACGGAGCAAGCTGCTTGCTGCCTTACTGCGGTGCAAAATCAAGCGAGTTGGCGATACCTGGGCTAACCTGTTGAAGTGAAAAGGAACACACAACAATTTTAATGACAGCATTTTCTGCTGCAATAACCTTGTTGGTATTTCTGTCACCAGATGGTAGAACAGAAAGAAGTGCTATTGGATTAATTGTTTTTTCACACAAGCCACGTGTAGGACAGGAGTTGGATAGGTAGAGTCAGACCGAAAAATTCAATGCCATAGCCGGATTTTAATCACGTATCTTCCGGTCTCTAGCAGTTGCTCTTCCACTGAGGTACCATGGCAACATGCCGGCCTAGCACTGAATTTCTCAACTGACTCGAGTGCTACCCTACGTTGAGAAGTAGTGTAATATTATGTAATATAAGCCAGGTAACTCAGGCATTCTACTGGGCCTGGCGTTCAGTTCCCCGCGGCCGGTCACTAGCAAATACTGGGGAGCATTCTTCATTCTCGCGAACTTCCTGTGCCTTCATTTCGTCTTCATTTCATCTCATCCGGTCTCTTTCAGGTTGTAAGTGTCGACGAGGACTGCGGCAGAGGGTGGCGCTGTGCACTCAGGTAATCTATCCAGGACACGACGTTGCAGATTCCAGTTCAGTTTTAGATTTGACTCTGTCAATCGATTGACCAACATGGCTGTTAATGCACAAGCACACGAAACGAATGGAAAATTGTGCATTTCGCATTGGAAAGAAGAACCGATTTTCAGAAAGTACATTTTTACTTTCTCCATACGCACTATGTACATAGTGTATAGAGAAAGTATAGCACTCCACCAAAAATTCGATACCGAGATTTCACCGGAAATATATGTTTTAGGGTCCCCAATATAAAAAAAAAAAGCATTTTCACAAAAAAGGTCCGTGTGTGTCTGTGTGTGTGTCCGTGTGTCTGTGAACACGATACCTCAAAAACGAAAAGTCGGTAAAATAACAAACTTGGTATTTAAGTTTAGTATCTTCCAGGGATGCGACACGAAGATTTTGAGAAAAATCCGCCCACCCCCACATACCTTTTACATGGAACTTTTTTCGAAAATTTTGATTTTCTCAAAAATGGCTCTAACGATTTTGATTAAAATTTCGGATATTAAACATATTTACCTGGCAAATAAAATGTATATCTTGAATTTTCTGGGAATAGCCTCTGAAGAGTAGTTTATTCTGAATGAATTTTACTAAATTTTGAATGACTGCTAAACCGTAAGAGAGCACTTTAAAACACACAATTTTTTATGTTATATACATTTTTTTCGTGGAGTTTGTCGTTTTTGTGACATTCCTTATTTTTGGTTTCTGCTATGAAAAACGTATACTTTTCTCATACAGGAACTTGTCAACTCCTATCCATATAAGCAAAGGAACTTCATTGACCTAGCAACCAGCTTTTGACTATCACTTTAACATACGGTTGTCCCTTATTTCGCTTCTACTTACAAGTAATAAGACTATTTCTGCTAATTTTTTTCTGATTAGCATAAAGTAAATAGAAGTATAAGCTTTTTAAGAATTATTTGTTGCAGGGATATGGAGAAAGTTATGTGAATGGTACACATCAGATTTTTACCTCTTATTTCGATCCAGCTCATTTACATACACCTAACCTAACGTAGCCTAACCTCGACGAAATTTCGAAACCTTTCGTTTACCTGCCACGTAGCCATATTGTCTCGTGACCAATAGGAAAGACTCAGGAAAGAGCCTTAGTCTAAAACTGAACTAGACTCTGCAATCTCGCATCCAGGACTGAGCCACAGGCTCCTGGAGCTCCCCACGTCGAGATGAACTGTTTGTAAACTGTTAGGGGGCCCTCCACGGCGGCTCTCTTTCTGTCCGGATGTCGGCCGCCCTTTGAAATTATGCTTAATTTCATCCTCTCCTCCAGGGGCTGACGCAAAATCAACCAACGGCTGTAGCGCGGAATACTCTCCGTAACATTCACACACACACACACTCGCGCGCGCGCGCGCGCGCAATGCCGTTTAGTTGGGGCGGATTTGGAAAGGATGGATGGATGGATGGATGGATGGATGGATGGATGGTTGGATGGATGCTCCGGATGCTGTGTAGGTTGTATGGGTTCTCAGGATTGCTGCTTGCTGAGCTGTGGTATTTTAAACCTTTTTACGGGTTTGAATTTGCCGCTGTATAAGAAGTTGATAACTCTTGCTGTTGGCGAAACTGTAATTAGCTAGTTGCGCCAGACTTAATTGTTGAAGCAGTTAAAGTTACTGTCTGTACCGAATTATTGAATATGCACAGCAGCCAAGTTATCTATTTTCCAGCTAGGTTTAGTCGTGAGTACGAAAATCTTAACCTTCATGCTTGGACGGTAGGATGTGATAATAAATGAAATTAATTTAAAAGATTTCTTGATATATATGAATGTTTATTCGTTAACTTTTCGAACAATGTGATGCTTTAAGGCACGCTATTAGAACAGAATCCTCTTTTTATACAACTGTGCCACATATATGCAATATAATGAGTACTTACAATCAATATCTTCTTGATAAATAATACGATGCTATGATTTACACTGAATCGCCGTACAAGAGGTCTCGATTGGCGAGATTATCTCTTTGCGATCTTATCCCTGGTGTCTATCTCAATGACTGCGTCCCGGAAATTTATTAAAATTTTCACCTATGGACAATAGCTGAAGATCAATGTTTTATACATTGTAATCTGTCCGTCTCTATGAGAACGGCAGATTTTCCATTCTACATTTCGTGAAATACAAATTTATAACACATTTTATACATTCCTAATAATTTAAAGTCAATACATGTGTGTAATATACATTAAAATGTTCTTTTAAATAGCTAATATTTCTTAAATACTTATTTGTTTAATTTTTGTTCCTATGCTTTGTTACCGGTATAAACAATTTAGAGCATCCGGTATCTCGTTCATCTTTGTGATTCTTCTTCTATAGTATTATTGTTTTTAATTAAGTTTTATCATAAATATGCTTCTAACTACCATTTCTTATCTTAATATTGTACAATATAATGTGTTGAATTCGTTTTATAGCTTTGGCTATGTTATTTTTGTAGAAGCACAGCATTTAAGGCTATATTCGTGCGTATCGTGAGGCGATGACGTCACGCTGCCATTTTTATAC
This sequence comes from Hymenopus coronatus, assembly GCA_030762935.1. NCBI lineage: Eukaryota > Metazoa > Arthropoda > Insecta > Mantodea > Hymenopodidae > Hymenopus > Hymenopus coronatus. The sequence goes on from CM060895.1 coordinate 48,905,292, forward strand.
ATATTACTTTTGACTTACATTGCGAAACAATATGTTTTATTATTTTATACCATTCTTTTAGGACAGTATTGTTCCATTTTCTGTTGACTTGATTTACTTAGCATAAATCCTGCGTCATAGCTAAGGAATTCCAACATTAAACAGTAAATAATTTCTATGAGATCTACGTTTACATGGTGAGCATATTTACTAAGTAAATAATTACTTTCTGTCCTGCAGCTATTACTGTAATAATGTAACCATCCGAAAATAACTGCTGCAATACCTTTCGACCATCCCTACATCGGAATTCCTCCCATTTTTGTAAACAAATGTAATAAATTAATATAAATACAGTATTCCAGGCATATACTGGCACCTAATGCGTTTCCGAATTTAATTCTGTTTGGATAGTAAAGTATTATAAATTGTTTCTGCTTTTGTTAAGTCTGAGTCCAACTCGTTCACATTAAACGCAAACCCGAGGCCAAGCAGACCCCTACCACAAGATGAATGGTGAATGGCGATAACCGTTTGCTCACTCTGATTGTGTGCAAAAAGCGACAAATGTAACATACTTTTTAATTTGCTATAAAATAAAAATTGCAAACTTCCGCAACGAAAGACTAACATAACTGCAAACAAGGACTTTTAATTAACTGAAACTGAAACTTTTAATAACATTGATTGATCATGTTTCGTGAGAGGTTGTTTTATAGAATTATATTCTAGTATATGTGAGGCAGTGCCTGGATCAAGCCGCTAATGTAATATTTTTATTTTCACGATGTTCTCGGGATTGGCAACAGCGAGAAACATGGTGAAAATGGCGTATGACTACACCTAACCCAAGAAGTAAGAAACCGCAAACTTCAATCCTGTATCCGTCATCTGTTCTTGTTATCTTAATTACTTCTTTCAACAAAAGCTGCTCCTATGTAACAGCTATGTAATAAGGTCTCAGACGTAAACAGTGTAACGTTTTTCTTCTTTAACGCGTTATAGCTGCAGGCTACGTTTACTTTTTTGTTTTAAATTTAGAAAATTCAAAGTCTAGTATTCACACAACTTCCTCTCCCCATCGCAAATCCACATACAGTGCTTATGAAGTGTATTCATATAAAAGTGACTCTTCAATTCACTTTATTTTATTAATGATACAGTTGAATTTAGGAAAGATTTTAAATTAAGTAATAAGTGTTCAGTTATATAATACAATATATTTAGCTATGATAATAAGCTCACGTTTCAAAGGCACGCCTCTGTAGTGGGATGGTAGCGTCTCTGCCTCACATTCAAGAGGTCCCCAGTTCCAATCTCGGTTGGGGTGAATTAACTAAGTCAGGTGGCTCAAGCGTTCCGATTGGGACGCATTCGGGAGATCGTGGGATCGGTTCCCCGCGGCCGTCCTCTCTGACCCATGGGTTTTTCAAAGGGTTTTCCCGGGTCACTAGGTGAAAGCAGGGGAGGTTCATCATTTCCCCGAATCTCCTATCCCTTCCTTTCATCTCCCTTTGTACTGAGGTAATCCTAGGCAAAAATAAAAGTGGATCCTTTATTAATTTTTTTTCCAATTACAAGTTTAAATTCTTCATGTAATTTATTAATAATTAAAAGCAAAACTAATGTACAAAACGTTTTCAAAGCATTACCAACCAAAAGAATCATTACATCCATATCAAACTATCTAAATACATTTTACTTTCTCTACTATTCACCTATAGATAGAAAGCAGAGGAAGTGTTGCATTCCACCCAAAACTTTCATACGGAAATTTGACCAAAAATACTAGTTTGAAGCCCCCTGAATACAAAACACATTCTTAGAATGTGGAAATGCGTCTGTCTGTGAACAGCATAATTAAAAAATTTAAGGTTGATTACATAGCAAACTTGGTATTTTATAAGTTCAGCGTCTTCCAGAGATACGGCACAAAGATATTTAAAAAAATCCCCCACTCCTATGTTTAACACGAAAAAATCGTTACCTTTTATTTTCTAAAAATACTTCTAACAATAAATAAAGTGGTATATGTTTAAGATATTTGCATGACAACCATTATAATGTATATCTTGAATCTTATGCGAATTTTGTAACTGTCAGAAATAGATAATAATTTACAAACAAAATGCAGATCTCGTTAAATCACACACTTTATGTCCAAAGCAACTTTAAGATTAACATTTACGGGTTATTCTTAATCGTTGCTTTTAATTATCAGATTATACTTTTTCAACCGCAATGTTGTTCGTTTTTTCTTTATTTTTGCTTGTGGTCATAAAAAGAGAACGGAATTTCAAAGCCATCACATGGCGACGAGGTTTTAAGATGTTTGACTATCTCTCAAGCTTTTGTGCGCCCTATTCCAATTGTTGTACAAAAAATGTGTAATGAAACAATTTCTGCGAATATTTAACTTGATTATCATGAAGTACATTATAGAATACGCTTATATAAGAATAGTTTCTTCAAGAATCAGTAGATAAAGTCATGTGAATGCAACACATACTCTAACCACTATTCTAAGTACAAATTAAACTAGATTAAGTTATTTTAAATGTATGATTCAATACATATAGTATAATAACGTTGCTCGGCGTTTGACCACATTAAAGAACTTTACATGCTCACACATTATCTAAACGTGTCTAGGGAGTGCTTATTTAACTTCAGCGCTTTCATGTTAATTACTTTCTCTACATGTACTATGTACATATTATATAAAGAAGATATTGCATTCCACCCGAAAATTCGATACCGAGATTTCACCGGAAATACACGTTTTGGGTCCTCCTGAATCCAAAAAAAAAAAGCATTTTTGAGAAAAGGTCTGTCTGTGTATCAGCATAGCTCAAAAACGAAGAGATCGTTGAATACCAAATTTGATATATAAGTTTGGTATCTTCCAAGAATGCGACACGAAGATTTCCAAAAACATTCCCCCACCCCCAACTACCCTTTACATGGAACTTTTTTCGACAATGTTTTCTCAAAAATGGCTCTAACATTTTGATTAAAACATCGTATATTAAAGATATTTAACTGACAAATTGTATACCTTGAATTTTCTGGGAATAGACTCTGAAGACTGCTTTATTCTGGATGAATATTGCGGAATTTTGCATAACTGCTAAACCGTAAGAGATAGACAAAAGCTTACCACACAAAAAATGTAAAGCACATTTAAACACACAATTTATGTTATATATATTTTTTTTCCAGGAGTTGATTGTTTTTGAGATATTTCTTGTTTTGGTTTCAGCCTTGAAAACTTATACTTTTCTCAGGGATTTGTCAACTCCTGTCCTTGCAAAGGAGCTTCAGTCACATAGCAACCAGCATTTGACTATCACTTTAACCTATGGTACTTCCCTAATTCGCTTTTACTTACAAGGAAGCAAGAAATAAAACTATTTCTGATAATTTGTTCTCGATTAGCATGAAATAAATAGAAGCATAAGCTAATTTATTGTAGAGATGTAGAGAAAGTCATGTGAATGGAACACATCTTCGTGTTGCATCCGTGGAAGATGATAAACTTAAATACCAAGTTTGGTAATGTACCGATTTTTCGTTTTTAAGTTATCGTGTTCACAGACACACGGGCTCATGGGCACACGGACACACATACACACACACATACACACACATACACACACTGACCTTTTTGTGAAAATGCTTTATTTGGACACGGGGCCCCTAAAACATATATTTCCGGTGAAATCTCGGTATCGAATTTTTGGGTGAAGCGCAATACCTTTCCTATACACCTATACATTGTACGTGTAGAAAAAGTAAAAAGCATTTTTGGAAAAAGGTCCGTGTGTGTCCATGTGTCAGTGTGCCTGTGTATACAATAACTCAAAAACGAAAAATCGTTAAAATACCAAACTTTATATTTTAAGTTTAGTATCCTACAGGCATGCAACACGAAACTTTTGGGGAAAATCCCCCCATTTCGAAAAATTTTATTTTCTCAATAGTGGCTCTAACGATTCTGATTAAAATACCGTATATTAAAGATATTTACATCACAAATAAAATGTATATTTTGAATTTTCTGGGAATAGACTCTTAAAGATCTTTTTATTCTGGATAAATGTTGCTGAATTTTGCGTAACTGATAAACAGTAAGAGATAGACAAAAACTTACTACACAAAAAATGTAGATCACGTTAAAACACACAATTTATCATATACATTTTTTCGTGGAATTTCCAAGATACTTCAAGTTATTTGTTTCAGATTGAAAAAATATTTAAACTTTTCTCACTCTTTTCTCCTGACCATGCTAGAAACGGATTACAACCACGTGACAAACAGCTTTTAAAAGAGTTGACTATTACTTTAGCCTAGTACATATATTCCCTTAGTTTCCTACTACTTATAAATAAACAATTAATTAAGATAATTTCTGCTAATGTTAATCTCTATTATCATTTAGTATATAAAATAATATGCTTTTTAACAATAGTGTGTTACAGAGATGTAGAGAAAGTCATGTCAATGGAACATATCAGATTTTTATATAATATCTTACATCGTAAATAACTGGATCATAACCATCACCATCATCATTTCTGTATAAAATCTAAGAGGTTAGCGCTTTTAGATAACATCACACCGGCGGGGAAGCTTTTCAATGGTCCAGATATTTCCTTTTGCCTTTTCTCACGTCTGGTTGAGTTTTTGTACCGTACAGAACTTTTATAGTGCATTAACGCTCCATTATTGTGTTATAAAGTTGGTTATCGTATTTTCATTTCCCAAGCGCGCGGTCTTTGGTTAGTTAGGAACCCGAGTGCTGCTCCCCTGCCACGCAGATAGGTAGTCGATAAACAATCGCTCACATTCCGTTCATTCAGGAAGAAAGCTTCCCGCTGCAAATCACGTCAAGCAATCGGATGGATTACGCTCGTAATTGTTATGGTCTTTTCCACGTTATTACTCTCTTTTTCCCTCTCTCATTCTAGCCTATGCCTGTTGATTGTTGGATCACAGATCAATAAACTGTACAATGGTGTCTAGCTCTATTAATTAATATATTTGTTAGCCTATGTCATCCCTTCATTAGAAGGGTAGCTCACAAAGACTCATAAAGGGATCTAATCCTACACAGCTTCACTACACAGTACACAATTTACATTAAAATTAACCTATGTTTACTTTTTCTAGCGCTATATGTACAACGTATACAGTAGAGAAAGTATTGCACTCCACCAAAAATTCCATACCGAGATTTCACCGGAAATATATGCTTTAGGGTCCCCAATATGCAAAAAAAAAAGCATTTTCACAAAAAGGTCCGTGTGTGTGTGTGTGTGTGTGTGTGTGTGTGTGTGTGTGTGTGTGTGTCCGTGTGTCTGTGAACACGATACCTCAAAAGCGAAAAGTCGGTAAAATACCAAACTTGGTATTTAAGTTTAGTATCTTCCAGGGATGCGACACGAAGGTTTTGAGAAAAATCCCCCCACCTCCAACTACCTTTTACATGGAACTTTTTTCGAAAATTTTGATTTTCTCAAAAATGGCTCTAACGATTTTGATTAAAATTTCGGATATTAAACATATTTACCTGGCAAACGAAATGTATATCTTGAATTTTCTGGGAATAGCCTCTGAAGAGTAGTTTATTCTGGATGAATTTTACTAAATTTTGAATGACTGCTAAACCGTAAGAGATGGACAAAAACTTACTACACAAAAAATGTAGAGCACTTTAAAACACACCATTTATGTTATATACATTTTTTTTCGTGGAGTTCGTCGTTTTTGTGACATTCCTTATTTTTGGTTTCTGCTATGAAAAACGTATACTTTTCTCATACAGGAACTTGTCAACTCCTATCCATACAAACAAAGGAACTTCATTGACATAGCAACCAGCTTTTGACTATCACTTTAACCTACGGTTGTCCCTTATTTCGCTTCTACTTACAAGGAAGCGAGTAATAAGACTATTTCTGCTAATTTTTTCTGATTAGCATAAAGTAAATAGAAGTATAAGCTTTTTAAGAATTATTTGTTGCAGGGATATGGAGAAAGTCATGTGAATGGTGCACATCAGATTTTTAAATTTAATTTATTAAAGTTGTTTTAACCTATGGTCATATCGTGACTACAAATATTAATTAACAATAGTAATATTACAAAACATCATACAATTATATATCCTTTGAATATTTAAGTAGACTATGTTCACTGACATCGCCGTGGCCGAGTGGCTAGACGGCCCGGGTTCGATCCCAAGCGACCGCATATTTCTGGTGGACAAAGCGGCGTAAGGGCGGATTTTTTTCAGGTTCTCCGGTTTCCCCTGTCATCTCTTTCCACCGGTGCTCCACCTTCATTCCATGTATCATCAGTATCATCGCCTGCGGTGCCATGTAGTAAAAGCGGACGTTAAACACTATTAAAATGATTGAGAGCTTCAGACTGGTTTTTCGGGACTAAGTTATGAAGTATTTGGTTGGAGAATCAGTCCGTGATTAAATGTGGCCAGCAGAAGTAGTCATACAGCTGGAGGATCGTGCGTTAATAGGTGTGAATGAGTTAAGACTGTATGGCTGATGCGTAGCCTGGTGATACGGACTTGGTTTGGTCATCACAGGCGTGAGATTAGAAACCTGGAGGAGAGCGTAGGATGCACATTATGAAGTTTACTGTTGGAGAAACAGTTCAAATCATTTTCTATTGCTGCAGAATTGTCTTTTTGCACTCCACCCAAAAATTCGGCACCGAGATTTCACCGGAAATATATGTTTTAGGGTCCCTAATATCCAAAGAAACATTTGCACAAAAAAGGTCCGTGTGTGTGTTTGTGTGTATGTGTGTGTGTGTGTGTGTGTGTGTGTCCGTGTGTCTGTGAACACGATAACTCAAAAAGGAAAAGTCGGTAAAATACCAAATTTGATACTTAAGTTTAGTATCTTCCAGGGATGCGACACGAAGATTTTGAGAAAAATCCCCCCACCCCAAACTACCCTTTACATGGAGCTTTTTTCGAAAATTTTGATTTTCTCAAAAATGGCTCTGACGATTTTGATTAACATTTCGTATATTAAACATATTTACCTGGTAAATGAAATATATATCTTGAATTTTCTGGGAATAGCCTCTGAAGAGTAGTTTATTCTGGATGAATTTTACTAAATTTTGAATAACTGCTAAACCGTAAGAGATGGACGAAAACTTTCTACACAAAAAATGTAGAGCACATTAAAACACACAATTTATGTTATATACATTTTTTTCGTGGAGTTCGTCATTCTTGAGACATTCCTTATTTTTGGTTTCTGCTATGATAAACGTATGCTTTTCTCATACAGGAACTTGTCAACTCCTATCCATATAAACAAAGGAACTTCATTGACATAGCAACCAGCTTTTGACTATCACTTTAACCTAAGGTTGTCCTTTATTTCGCTTCTACTTACAAGAAAGTGAGTAATTAGACTATTTCTGCTAATTTTTTTCTGATTAGCGTAAAGTAAATAGAAGTATAAGCTTTTTAAGAATTATTCGTTGCAGGGATATGGAGAAAGTCATGTGAATGGTACACATCAGATTTTTAATATAGTATTGAAAATCTTACGTAATATTGGTAGCTTGTGGCTGTCTTGTAACTTCTTTAGCTGTTGGGTCAGCGATTTTGCTGCCAGGTACACTAACATGTGAAGGTATCCAGTGATGACACTTCGTTTCTGTAGATGCTGGCTCAGGAAATTAGAAGACGGCTGTTTGAGTATAAGCAAGGCACTCGTTGAATCGGTGAAGATAGTGAAGGAGGAGTGGATCCTGCAGTCTATAATAAATCGAAGGGCATACTGATTGGCATATAGATCACAAGAAAAAGTGGTGACGTGCTCCGGCAGTCTGTAGAGCATAATATGCTCAGAATATACAACCGAACAGCCAATATTGTCATCAAGTTGAGATCCGTCAATATAAATATGAGCACTATCAGTGTTTAGTGTACAAAGTTCGGTGAACAATCTACCATAAAGTGTTTTGTCGGTGATTAGCCATCGTGAGATCGACAGAAGAAAATGACATATCCATGGGACTGAGACTATTGTGAAGGATCTTGTCATTATTTCAAGAAAAATCTGATATTTACACTCACAAGTCTTTCTCTAGCTGTCCCACATACTTCTTACAAAAGATTATTCTTCGTTCTACACAATGCTAATCGAGATAAACATTAGCAGAATGTTCTTATTACTTAATTCCTCATAACTAACGGAATGCGCTCTGGTAAAGTGATAGTCAAATGTTTTAAGCTATCGTCATATGATTGTCAATGCAAACCACTTCTTTGCCTGGCCAGGGGGAGAAAAGTATGAGTACTTTAAAATTCAAACCAATAATGAGGGATATCTCGTAAACTTTACCTCCACAACAAAAACGTAAAGGACTTAAATTGTGTGTTTTGACGAGATCTTAATTTTAATCGTAGTAAATTTTTGTCTATCTTATGGTTTGGCAGTTAAGCAAAATTCGGAAAATTCATCCAGAATAAAGAGGTCTTCAGAGGCTATTCCCAGAAAATGCAAGATATACATTTTATTTAGAATACAAGTATCTTTAACATACGGGATTTTAATCAAAATTGTTAGAGCAATTTTTGAGAACATCAAAATTTTCGAAAATTTTTCCATGTTTTTTTTTTTTAAATCTTCGTATCGCATCCTTGGAAGGTACTAAACCTAAATACCAAGTTTGGTATTTAACGGTCTTTTCGTTTTTGAGCTATGCTGTCTACAGACACACACAAGGACCTTTTTCTAAATATGCCTTTTTCGGACTAAGGGGACCCCAAAACATATATTTCCGGTGAAATCTCGACGTCGAATTTTTGGGTGGAATGCAATACCTTCTCTATCCACTATGTACTTGTACATGCGGGCTAGAGAAGGTAAAAACTAAGTTGAATTCAGTCAGATAATGGGTGATTCGAAGAATAAGAGAGCGAGAAAGGAAGGGGAATATAGATAGTTCTTTGAGAAGAGGTATTGCGGAAAATGTAGAGGTATATAGTGGACCCTGGCATTATAGTAATCTTGGAAGCGCAAGACAGAGTAAGTTACTTCCGTCTAATATGTAGAGGGGCTTCATTACCTTCAGCCTATAGGCTACTGCAAGGACTCGTATGAAAGGCAGTATCCTTAGAGCAGACGTATGTGCACAATCAATCATCTTCAGGTCCGTTTTTCTTGTTGAGTTGTGTACTATGGATCTGTAGTCGATTTTGGTACGAATTATGGTCTTCGAAATTCGAATTAAGACATTGCAGTCAGCTCTTCAGGTCCCAGCAGCTAGGGTTAAGGCCTATTAAACATTCAGCTCGAAGTTGTGGGACCCAAGTGAGTGGCTGCTCGAAGTATAATCCTAGTATTTGAACTGTAGTGACAGCAGAAATGTAGCAATTTCTAAGGCACATACATCTAAGGAGTCAGATCAGGTCTTCGAAATCTGGAGAACATTATATACTGCTTTTAGGAGTCAATTTTAAACCGGTGGTATAGCTCCATTGTTGCAGTGTATGGAGTGAATCTTGAAGCAAATCTTGAGGTTTTTTTTTTTTTTTTTTTTTTTTTTTTTTTTTTTTTTACTTCTCCTTACAGAAGATGACAAGATCGTCTGCAAATATGCAGGATTTAATGGTTAATGAAAGGTATGAGATTGCACTGTTGATTGCTACCAAGGACAAAGTCACGCTCATTTTTTGGTAGTGTTTAACGCCCACTTTTACACTGATGATACATGATATGAAGATGGAGCACCCTTGGAATGCGTTGGAGGGGGGGACCAGAGAACCCAGAGAAATCTCGCCCCTACGCCGCTTTGTCTACCATAAATCTCACATTCGGTCGCTTGGGATCGAACCCAGGCTGTCTAGCTGAGAGGCGAGTGGATTCTTGAGGTATTCCATTATCCATATTAGCTTCTTTCGAACGTATTCTACTGACTCTAATATGAACTTTCCTATGCTGTAAAGAAAATTAACAAAGGCAATCTTGTTTCCAGTTGTTTTCAAGCAATTTTCGAATGATATAATGTGACAAACCCTATTATAAGCCTTATCTATATCCAGATTAATGATAATCACATGTTTTTTTATTAATAAAGGCATTCCATATTTCAGTTTCTAGTATAACTAAATAGTTGTAGTAGATCGATAGGGACAAAAGCTGTTTTGGACTCACTGAAAAAAAGTTTTGTATTGCAACACCCAACGAAACAGTTTAGAAACGGTTCTATCAACTTACCGTTCTGCATGTTAATGAAAAAGGACAATAGTTTTCTGGTAATGAGAGGTTTTTATTTTGTTTGGGTATGGGGACTAGTGTGGAATGTCGGCACTAGCTAGGAAAGCATATATTTTTCCAGATGTGGTTAAATATACTGCGTTGCACTAGCAGGCAATTGTTTCAGAAATTGATAAGGAGTGCTATCGGTCCAACACCTTTTCTAGCACACTAAAGAAGAGACTTTTGAAGTTCTTTCAATGTTAGATCGTCCATAAACTCCTGGTTTTTGTTAGTAAAAATATTATCAGTTTCGCAGTTTGTCAAGTCGCGTTTATACTGAAGGAATTCAGGATTATATTTAGTGTCGCTGGAAGTAGCTGAAAATGTGTCCACAAGAGTGGCTTCTAAAAGTTGGAAATCTGTAATAGAAGTATTTCTTATAGGTAAATGAAGATACTGGACTTTATGTGAACACTTAACTCCATAAATTACCTGTACTTTATCCCATAAATCTGACTGTGTAGTCTTATGTGTGAGAGAGCATAAATATTTAAACCAAGAGTCTCTTTTGCTCCTTTTATTTTCTGAGAGCTCTGCTCCTAGTCATTTGAATTTTACTCTCAGTAGTTTTTCGTCGTTTGAATTGCAATTTGCATTGTTCTTAGCTTTAATTTCTTGGTTGCATGCTTCATTCCACCAGGAAACCCCACGCCAGCCAGACATAATTGTTGACTGGAATACTGGTTTCAACAGAAGAATATATGGCACTGTTGAATGAAGAAATTATCTCATTGATCTCAAGTTCTGAATAACTTTCATGTCTTGAAAGTTGCTCTAAACTTCTTGAAGGGTACTTTGGAAACCTTTCAGGTGACACCATATTCCGGGAAAGTGACCGATACTGCGAGGCCATGATACGAATACTCGAAGCAAGCAGAAGGAAAAGACCAATACTCCTCACCGAGGGTGTCATTTTCCTACACGACAACGCGCGACCTCATACAGTCCAGAAGACCACCACACTGTTGAAGCAGTTTCGCCATCCTCCCTACAGCCTGGATCTCGCTCCAAGCAACTCACTCTTTTCCTCACTTAAAGAAACACCTAAGATGCCGACAATTCGCTTCAGATGAGGAGATGAAGAGATGCAATACTTCAACGTCCCCGAACACGCAAGGCAAGAATTTTACCAAGAAGGAGTATTCAAACCCATCCCACGAAGCGAAAAGTGCCTCAACCGATAAGGAGAGTATGTGGAAAAATAACCTAATGTATGTACTATCAGATGGTTGTACTGTTGTACGAAATAAAACATACCATTTCACTACAGGCTTTGTAACCTTAGTTTCTGATTATCCCTCGTATATAATGGGTAAACCGTAAGAGATAGACAAAATATGTGTCGAATAAAACACAATAGATACAATTAAATCTTTAACACGATATTCTAAGAGGAAAGCTTATCCTCCATTTACCTCCATCGTATTTAATTTTTTCGCGCCCATGACTGTACTATGTGTCAATTCACATACAAGAACAGAGCGGTTTCTTTTCTTAATGACTTCATTAAAGTTGTCCCAAGCAGAGAGGTTATCAAGAGCTGACAGGCACCTTGTTTTATACTGACACTTCCACCTAAGACTAATTACTGCGTTCATCGAAAACAGCTAAATGCTTGGGTGTAAAGTCGCACTTAGTTACACGAGTATTAATTGAAATAATACCAGCAACGTTAAGCAAGGATATATTTTAGCGCAATGCTTAAAATAATCTTTCATTTGAAACTAGGAGAAAATAAAAAAACTTATTAAACTAGAATTAGTAAATATATATTATATGTATTTATTAAAAGATTCAAGATTATTTTTATATTTTCGACTGTAACATATTTTATTAGAATCCTCTGTTGATCTTAAAAACACTTGATAAACAATACCACCATACTGTCTCGATTCATTTTTTTAATTTTATTTTTTGCGATCTTATTAAATGGTTGTGAAACATGTATAACCAAACATTATAAACATCTATTAATAGTGTTTATGAGGAATTATACGAAGAAGATGACCGACATTTAAAATTATGAAACATAGTAAGAAACATACTAAGAAAAAAAGTTAAAACAATGAAAAGAATGGCATAGCATTGGAATTCTTAGGATAGTAGAGAAAGGGGAAGACCAAGAAACATATGAAAGGGAACAACTATCGAAAAAATTGCTAAAGAAGGGAAAAGGAGATAAAAAAGATTGGTTGAATAATTGTGTTTTAATGTATTTTTTTAAAGTCGCCTTACTACGTGGTCTTATAGCGACTTTTAAAACATGTTACAAACTTTGACACATAGTTTACAACATATAATACTATACAGTACAATAATTTTACAATATATGGTTCAAATGAATTAAAATTCCAAAACTAAAATATTTAACAAATTTACAACATTGTGCAGTGAGATTACACTGTGAAGTAGTTTTACAGTAACTTGTCGTATAATTTAAATAATTTAAAAATCTGCATTAGTCTAATACATGAACTTGGATTCTTCATTGACAGTTTTAGGTTATCTGGAAGCTTGAGTTTTTCCTGTAAAGTTGGTACCGCTGGCAGTTCTTGACTATCTTGCTGGATACTATTCCTTGAATTGCAAGAAATTGCGTCTTATTGTTATAAATAATAATGTTACAAATATTCGCTATATTAGATCATTTCATTGCATAGCTATTTACTAACCTTAATTACTACTTGTGAAATTATTAATTAGACTGTGAAGCTTAAATTAAAATATTTACAGTAAATTAATAATTAAAATATATTCAAAATATATAATATATTAAGTATGTAGTAATATTAAAATTCGTAGCCAAAATGTGAAAATAAGCCTCTTTGTATAAACTTAAAATAAGAAAAATGTATTTACCAGGATCCCTTTTTTCGTCTGTTCGAGTGAAATAATTCACATTCGGAATTTAAACTTTGTATATAACAGAACCAACGATTATTTTTAAAGTTTAGATCAAATCGCTATTTTTCATTAGGAGAGCCTTACAACAATTTACTATTTTAGGCAAGTCCCTGCATTAAGGTTTGAAATTATATTTTTTGTGTTATCTACTGAAATAACCATCGTTTTCAGTGGTACTAGAAAAGGTAATTATAAGTAGATTATCTCTGCAGCATTTCATTATATTTTCAGTGATTTTAATAAATACGAACACCAGTAATGATCGCGGTCTACTCCACTGGCAACGTTGAATCTACAATGCCGTACGTCCTATGTGAGGAAGTACACAGTTTGACCACAAGAGCTCTTTCTTATCTTATGCTGTGCATGTGCTTATTTGTTGCTAGTAGGAAATACAAATGTGTGGTAAAATATAGAGCTAGACCGGTATAGAAGAAATAATAAGAAATTTTTGGAAATACGCTTCAAAATAATATTTTATCAAGTTGTGCAATTTAAATGTCTTATTTAAACTGTGTAACTCCACAATCAACTGGCATCTTCAAGCAGATACTTATTTTTTGGAACATTTAATGCACTTCCTGCAGACAGTTTTACAAATCAATAATGATTTTCCTACTGAAAATAAGAGTATTTATGCAACACTTTGAGAAACTTTTAGAACGAGCTGTATGTAGGTGGGTTCTTAAATCTCGCCAAGTGGAAAAGGTGTATACTTTTTCTGTGTATATTGTTTACTTAATATCGTTATGCTACTAAGAATTTCAAAATTTTCAAAAGCATCAAGACATATTCATAGTTGGCTGCGTTGCATTTGTTTCGTCATCATTAATTTCTTCTTCATTGAGAGAAGCTTAAAGCATTTTCTGATTCAAAATGGCTGATAAAAGTGAAAAAGAAAGTAGACTGGACAGACCAGATATCATAAAGGAGATCGTCAAATCATTTTGTAATGTATTTGCATGGCAACGAGAACGAGAGGCAGGGCAAATATGACTTTCCCTTGAGAAAAGTATAAGTATTTGAAAATTAAAACAAATAGCAAAGATTATCTCGGAAATGGTTAACGCCACAAAAAGGTTTATTTGGCAAAAATTGTGTTTTTAACTGGATCTATGTATTTGTATAGTAAGAATTTGCCTATGTTTACGGCTTATTAATTATACTAGACACATTCAGAAGAAACAATTCACCCAGAAAATTCAGATAGGTTTTAGTTTTCATGACAATATCTTAAACATATCGTATTTTAATCAATATAATAACTTATTTTTGAGAAAGCGTATGATAAAAATTTCCCAGGCAATTTTGGTTGGGCGGATTTTATAGAAAATCGTCGTGTCGAAATTTTTGGATGATAATCGAAGTTAAAGACCAAGTTTGGTATTTATTGGTCTTTTCATTTTTCAGTTATACTGTTCATATAAAGATAGATATGGGCGCGGACCTTTTTCTAAAAATGGGATGTACAACATTCGCATGACTATTTCTTCCTATTCTACAACAAGCTATTGCTACAAAAGCTTATTATTCTATCCCTTCATATTGATTTCCAAAAACTAACAAAAATTGTTATATTACATAATTCCTTGTATATAAAGAGGAACAAGGAAATATACCAGGATAGTCAAATCTCTTAAATACCGATCGCTATGTGATGGCTTGAAATGTTGTTTTCTGGTTGATCAGGGAAAAAAGAAGGAAAAAAGAAATAAAAAAAGACTAACAACTAATCGTTTAGAAAAGCTAAGTACTTTAAAATTGAAATCAACAACAAGCAATATCTCGGAAATATTTACCCCTCCCCAAATGGATTGGACATAATTTTGTGATTTAAAGAGCTCTACTTTTTTGTGTAATAATATTAATTATATCTTTTACCTATAACAATTATTTAAATTCGTTCAAAACCTAGAGGACCATGAAATTCAAATTTAAATTTTAAATTTTATCTGTTATAAAAATGTCTTAAAGTTACGACATTTCTACCAAAATCATTAGAACCATTTTTGTTGTTGTATAGAAAGTCAAAATGTTCGTAAAATGTTCCATAAAAAGTAGTTCGGGATAAGCGGATTTTCTTGAAAATTGTCGTGTCTTTGGAATTTTCTGAACTTAACTTTTCTTTCCAGAAACAAAACAGAGAGAAAAACAAACATAAATTGACATTTTCTATTTTTTTTATTCAAGGGACTCCAAAATATATATTTCTGGTGAAATCTCGACATCGAATTTTTGGGTGGAATATAATACTTGTCCTATTAAACATATTTTTTTTATTCAAGGGTCCTCAAAGTGTGTATTTTGGTGAAATCTCAGTATCAATTTCTTCTAGTAGAGAAAATAACTTTGTTAAATACATGCTATAGTGTGAAAACGACTATGTGATGTAATAGTAGAGCAAGTTTTGTTTATGTGGCACATCAGAGTAGTTTAACTATCGTCTTAAACCAGAAGTTTAATCAAAGAATATGAAATAATGTTTTTCATAATCAGCGTAATTGAATATATTTTATTTAATGACCAATCAGCGAGTGGTACACAAGCCATTATAACAGGAATAGCATTACCACAGCATCATTAATGCGTAGGTTTTCTTAATGGACAATCTACTTAGTAGGAGGCACGCTGTTTGCATTAGAAACGATTTGTTTGCATTCTTGATAGAAGATAAATTTAATATAAAAGCTTAAAATGAAATGACGGCAACACTTGGGAGAAGTCGATATCTCTTAACCGCCTCTACTTACAATGTGATAGCATTAGAATTCAGGATCCATAAAGTCTTACTTCTATAAGCACATGTTAACACGTACAATAGTATATTTATGCAACGAGAGTGTAATGGTAGTAATCAAGTGGCTAGTATATTTATAAGATGAGCGAAGTGAGCATATGAACATCTTAATCGCCATTATAGTAAAGTTTCATTCGACATTTACTCTCCACCATGCACCTAAATTAAAAATATTTATAAATTATTCGTAATATTCTACGCTTACCTGTAAATGCATTGAGTTTACGATGATGATAGTGGTGGTGATGGTCGCGCTGGTGATGGTGGTGGATGGTGTTTAAGGGCGCTGAAATACTAAAGGCGCCCTTATAAAACAAAATCTACGACACTCCAGGAATAAAAGCAATATAAAAAATATCTGATGTGTTCCATTCACATGACTCTCTCTCTACTTCTCTACAAGTTTGGTATTTAACGGGCTTTTTGTTTTTGAGCTATGCTGTCCACAGACACACATGGACCTTTTTCCAAAAATGCTTTTTTTTTTTTTTTGGACTCAGGGGGAGCCAAAACATGAATTTCCGGTGAAATCTCAGTATCGAATTTTTGGGTTCACTACAATACGTACGTGTAGAGAAAGTAATAAATCAAACATAAAATAAGTAGGTTATAAAAACCAGTGTAAGAAAACCATTGGTGGCGAAGCCACCATGAATCTAAAATGAAGCCAAAAGGACACACTAAAACTAAAATGTCTAGTTAAACGTGACTGGTGATAAAACATCAGCGAGCATTCCATTCATTCATTAGGAGAAATAAAATTAAAACCTTAATGTAAACCTCATTTGGGATAACAATTTAAAAACCCTAGCCACCGCTTGGTGGTCACCTGTGAGGAGACCTGCAGCTGCAGAGTTGCTCGCAGATGATGATGATAACTGTGGTTTAAGGGCGCTCAGCTGCATGGTTATCAGCGACCTTAGTATTGACCTTACCTTACGCAGCTGATAAAGTGATGGTATGACTGATTTTTCTCCAATATATCAATTGTGCATAGAAGTTTTCGTACATTTTTGTGGCAAAAGGTTTGCCGCTGCAGAAATTCCCGGTGGTGTAAGTTGTATCTCAGTGTCATTTGTGTCCGACATTTTTACTCTTTCTAAATTCGCTCTAGTTGTTCTTCGGTTCAGCATACGAGAATAACCTACACTTGCGCTTTCAACAGTTGGTGTCTGGTAGCATTACGAAATGTGTGCAGGCGGGAAAGTATTGATTGTAACATGTGGATCTTCTGATTGGTGCCAACCTGCACGTTAATGAGGTCCATAAAAGTGCAGCTACCAAACTACCATTACGACATTTAGGTATCGTCAATCATAAATATTCTAAGGAGAGCAGCAGTTTAAAATTAATCAGGATGCTTCACTCAACCGGAATTTAAGTAGGTATGTGTAAACAATCTGAGAGGCAAGAATATTACGGCTATATTATTATTATTATTATTATCATCATCATCATCATCATCATCATCATCATAGTATTACCACCGCTATCGTCACTATTAGGATTTGGATTAGAAGAGAGGCCACTCAGGCGCTGAAACACGGCACCACGCGTAGGTCCTTATGCGCCTGGCGTCTTACGTGACCCCAGAAGGGAGTGATGAGGGGAGATACCGGAAGGGTGACCAGATTTGGATGACACCAGATGCAAGCATGCAGTGAATTCCTAACGGTTATTTTATAGTGCGCACGCTACCATTCAAATTCTACTACAAACCGCCGAACACCGTCGCCTGACCTTCAATCCTGAAACAGATGCCTATTTAGGGAGCAGGAATATCACCAAAAAGTTATGAAGTAATGGCAAGATACAATTTTAATTCCAATTACTGCATTTAACTGTGAATATAAAATCGATATTATTTTACTTTTTCAACTCAGGGTTAATTCATGTTTATCATTTAATTTTATACAAATTCTTTAAAAACTGAATTCCCATATAAACCCCATATCTATATTTTTCTGATTACGCTGCTGCAAAGAAAGTTCGGAGATGAAATGGACAATCAAGGCATTTGTCTGGTCATCCGAGGAAACATCCGAAGACAACCGATGGGTCAGGAAGGCTGGCCAGCATATCTTCCGAATGCGAGTGATACACGTTACCACGGCGCTACCTTATCGTCTCCATTAGAATGTTATGCCAAAGATGCTGCCTGTGTATCCTTATTTATTGGCGTATTTAGATATTTCGTTTTACTTTCTCTACCACATACCTATGTTGTATTCTGTATTCGGGAGGTCCTGGGTTCAACTCCTGTGGCCGACCACTCTGACCATGGGTTTTTTCTGTTTTTATGGTTGAATGCTGGGATGGTTTCTTTTCTACAACGAATTTTCATTCCTTCATTTACTATCTTTTGTTTCCCCTTTCATGTTTCAGGTACTTAGGCCTAGGAGCCGTCAAGATGGTCGTGTCGGGCGGATGGCGCAGTTGCGTACTCGTTAGAAATACTTGTTTAAACCTTCAGGTGCATCGAATTCTACGTCACAGGAAAGCCTCCTCTATGCAGCCGAGTCATTAATTTTGAAATAGTTAAGCACCTCGGCGCGTCTCTATCGGCTGCCTTACCTGTGGCCTATTGCCTCCTGCTGTTTCACCTCATTCGTTCTTCCTGGGGGTGGTAAGTACAAACGATACCCGCTAAGTCAAAATGCAAAGTGTCCCCTTCGTTCCTATGTAATAGTCATAGTCAAGCATTTATTCAACCCAAAACTTCAATGTCAGTATTTCACAGGAAATAAGTGTTTTCAGATCCCGATAGTAAAAAAAAGGCATTTTAGAAAAATCTCCTCGCATGAGTATGTATGCGCACACGAATGGCATAACTCTACACCACAATGTCGGATTAACATTCAACTCAGTATTTAAGTTCAACATCTTCCAAATAATTGACACGAGGTTTTTCAAGTAAAACCTACGCCCCATATCACCTTTTATATGAAAATGGTTCGAAATTGTTATTTTCTCAAAAATGGCTCTCACATTTCGAGTAAAATACTAAAACCTTAAGATATTTATATGACATGTAGAAGTTTGTTGAATTTTCTAGGAAGTCCTCTTCAATTGAAGGTAATTTTGTACAATTTTGTGTAACGTGTAAATCTTACGTTGTTTAACGTGTAAATCTTACGAGATTAGACAAACACGTTCTGCACAAAGAATGTAGTATGTTTCAATGCATTTTTGAAGTGCTGTCGTTATTTATCTGTTTCATTACAATGCTGTGAAAAGATTGCGGTATTTTATGGCCAGCATACAGCAACCAGTTTTAAACGTCTAAATACAGATTCGGTCTCGTCTACCCGTTTGTACCTACCGCAGAATATGTAATGGACCTATTTCTGTAAAAGTTTATCTCGATAAGCATGAAACTGACCAAATATAACTTTATTAAGAATGCCGCGTAGTAATTAATTAAAAAAAAAACAAATGTGTTACATTCACATGATTTCCTCTACACATTCTCAACAAACTCTTCTTACACCATTTTATTTTGCTATCTACTTCATACTAATTGATATAACCATTAGCAGGCCATATTTTCTTTTGGTTACAAGGGAAATAAGGGAATTCACTATGCTAAAGCGTTAATCAAATCTTTTAAGAGCTGGTCGCTATGTGAATACGTTTAAATTCTGTTATCCTTGCATGACCAGGATGAAAGAAAGGAATAATAATTTTCCATTTGAGAAAAATGTAAATACTGAAAAAACTAAACCTATAAGATGGCATACCTTGAAAATGATTAACTCCATTAAAAATATCTATCTGACATAAGTTGTCTGCTTTAACGATATTTATATTTTTTGTGTGGTAAGATTTTGTCTACCTCTTACAATTTAGCATATGTGCAAAAGTCAGCAGAATGAAGAGAACTTCGGACGTTATTCCCCCAAAAATTCAAGATATACGTGTAATTTGTCATGATAATATATTAAATATATGGTACATATATTATTCAATATCATTAGAGCCTTTGAAAATGACAATTTCATAAATTTGAAAAATGTTCCATGCAAAGGGTACTTTGAAAATCTTCGTGTAGTTTTCTTGGGAGATAATGCGCTAAAATATAAAGTTTGGCATTTAACCGATTTTTGTTTTTGAGGTGTACTAAACACACGCATGCGCATGAACAAATACTAAAAATGTTGTTTTCATTCTCTGAGTCTCAAAACGTGTTCTGATGATACCTCACAATCGAATTTGCGCAATATAATCCTTCCCCTAATAATTAAACGTAGCAGATAAAATAATAAATGATTGTGGATAGAGCAATTCATTAACTGAAGAATTCTCAAGGTATTCGTTTACAGTAAATATATATATATATTTTTTTTTTATACAAGAACCTAAAATAATTTAATTATAGCTTTTCTTTTAAGTAGCACAGACAATTTCATATGAAGGTAGATTAGATTCATTTTTGTCATTAATTACTTTCTCTAGCCGTATGCACATACAATGTTCATAGTAGCCAGAGAAGGCATTGTTCTGCAGAAATATATTAAACAAAGTAGACGTAAATCCGGAATTCATGGGCAGATTTTGTGCGGAGATGAATGCTACATATTTCGACAATGCCTCTACTGTAAATAGACATAATCTACATTACTGGGCTCCTGAAAATCTTCACTGGTTACGATTACATCACACACAAGCGTATTGGGGTGTTAACGTATGGTGCGGCATTCTAGGAGTCATTGGACCAGTTTATATGGCTCCCAGGTCAGCCAATTTGGGGTATCTTCTAGAGAACATCCCACTTCAGTTAGCTATGACGCACTGGTTTCAGTACGACGCTACACCACCCCATTATTGTAGAGGAGTTAGAGAATATCTCCACAATGTGTACCCCAAACGGAGGATAGGTCGTGTTGGTTGCATTCGATGGCCAGCGAGATCGTCTGATATAACTCCCTTGGAGCTTTTTTTTATTATATTAAAACCAGGGTTTACGAAACGGGACCAGAAAATCCAGATTCGTTAAAAGAAAGAATACACATGTTTGCGTTTCAGTACCTGTTAAGATGCATCCGTGCTAATACTGAGAGACACTTAAATCAATGCATCCAACAACGTGGACATACATTTGTACATTAATAGCATTATGAATATTGCAATAATGAAGATATGTCAGTCGGTTTAAAGGAACATAAACACATTATTCATTATATTTATTATTATTTTTTGCAATCAAGTATACAACAGCATTTCTTTAGTATTGCTAATTGTGAAGCACAAATTGTTGCATAAATGTTGCTGATAAATTAGCTGCCAGATATTGATATGCCTTGAAACAGATCAGTAATATGCTTTGGCCCATGTGGGTAATGGTTTCTCAGGGACAATCATTCTTTGACACAGGAATCGAACCCGGTACCCCGCCACAGTGAACAAATATTCTAGTGACGAGTTATGGGAGCAATTATAGTTAGTAGTTAAGTGCCGGTTTTCAAGCTCTAGTCTTACGTTTAGCAAGGTATCGCGTCCTCTTTACCGACATGCTTAGGCAAACCTTTCGGCGTTTTCGCATTATCCGGGAGTAACTAATATCAGCGAAGGACGGCTTCCATGGCCGCCTGGTATAATAAAATCTGAAGCGCTCAATGCACCTGACTTTCTCTACCTGTTCTGCAAATAATATTTCTTACTAAAGATTGTACTTTTAAATACTTAATACTAATTAGCAGAAATGGTCTTACTACTTAGTACCTGCTAAATAGAGTGGAAATAAGGGAATACACTGTGCTAAAGTACTGGTGGCTATGTGATTACTTTGAAATTCGTTTCTCTTTGCATGACCAGGAATAAAACAAAGAAAAACGGGTGACGACTTTCTATTTGAGAAAAGCATAAGTATTTTAAAAACCGAATCCAATAACAAGGAGTACCTATCTCGGAAATGGTTAAATCAAAAAATAATTAATTAAACGTCCACCATTGTGTGCTTTAACGAGATCTACATTTATTGTGTAGTAAATATTGTTTATCTCTTACGGTTTGCCGTTTATTCAAAAGTCATCCAGAGGCTATTCCCAGAAAATTCAAGATGTACATTTTATTTTCCATATAAAAATATTTTTAGCATATGATATTTTAATCAAAATTGTTAGAGCTATTTTGAGAAAATTGAAAAGTCGAATGCTGTTCCATTTAAAGTGAAGTTTAGAGTGAGGAAATGTTGCTGAAAATCTTTGTGTCACTTCCTTGGAAGATACTAAATTTAAATACTAACTTTATTACCTAACGAACTTTTCGTTTTTGAGTTATGCTGTTTACAGACACATACACGTGCGCCCGGGTACCTTTTTCTAAAAATACTTTTTTTATTCAGGTGTCCTCAACACGTGTATTTCCGGAAAACCTCGGTATCGAATTTTGGGTGGAATATAATATCTTCTCTATTTACTAAGTACCTTGTACTATGTGGTAGAGAAAGTAAAAAGCGGACAAAATTGTTTTATTCTTGTTCAATGTGTATTTCATAGCGTTTCTCACATATCCAGACAGAACTTATTGGGGTAGGCGAGAGAATCCAGTGACGTGATGCAGCGATAGAATCAGATTTCATCGAGTACGTGTGGCGAGACAGAGGCTACGGACTCTTACTGGGTGTGGACTGGTATAGCATTACATGGTGAATTGATTTTCCAAATGCCTCGAGATTACCTAGAACTTTTAGACTCAGAAAAAATGTACTTCAAATACCTCTTTGCACACAATATATGTGCTTGGGCTTTAAATGTAAAATTTTATAAAACGAATAAATATTGGCGGAATAAATGGGAAAAGCAATGCGAAACTGAAGGAGAAATTGTTAGGCAAATGGTAACAACCCGCTGTTAAATACATAATCCATTTAGACTTAAGATTTACGGTCATTTGGAAGACGCTAATGTTTTCATTCAGATGGCTTAGCAGTAGTGGAAACAGAAACCTTCACCACACTTTTAGGAATCAGATTATATATTTTTTTTTGTCTTAAATGTACAAGGAATGTTTGGGGACTTTTACAATTTTCTATTTTTAAAATATCCACCTAGTCTTAGGTCACGTCCTCTCGTAGGATGAACTGATATTAGTACACCACACAGGAGCTAGATGGCAGTTGTGAACAGAGTTTATAGAGAAAGGACAGAGCTTGTTTGTTATTAAGTAAAAAAAGTCGTAGAAACATCATGGACAGAATGTATTGCGTGGTTTTGTGAACGGGGAGTCAAAACAGATATTCATAAACGTTTAACTGCGGTATGTAGTTAAGAAGCTATAACTATAAATTGGATCATCTGCAGATGATCACCATCTTTTGGAACCCTTGTGGCGTGCTGATAATGGATTGGAACAACTGTCAACAGGAGGGTGTATTTTCACACTCTTATACGACAGACGCAGGATTCAGCAACGGCGGGAGGGAAAGTGGTCCAAAGGAGTTCTCTTCCAGTACGACAATGTGCGACCGCTCACCAGCAATAAGACGATACAAAGTTGACATCACCAGCGTTCATTGTTGTGCCATGCCCATCATGTTCGCCGGATTTCGTTCTATCTGATTATGCTCTATTCGACACCGTGAGGTAAAAGGTTCGGCAACAACGAGAAATTACTGCAGCTGTTCACGATTGGGTACGTAGTATCCCCGAACAAGGTTCCGTGACGCAGTAATGAAGTTTCCAGGAAAGTGGCAGTGGTGCACGCCTTTCTCAAATTGGTATCGGTGGGGAGTATGTTAGGCGCTCCCATATTACTGTGCTGTTCTATGGTTAACATGCCTTTGTTTTTGATCAACAGAAGCCTCTCATAGCATACATTGTTTGTTCTCAGAAATCGCTGATGTTTCACATTGCACCCATCAGCGTGTCGCTTCACCAATGATCTCAAAGAAATTATAAATGACATGTAGTTGGTAGCACCATGTGTACTGAAACATAGTGTTGCAACATCTTACCTGTTTATTCTCTCATTCTTCTACTATCTTTAAGATAGTTTTTAGAAGATTGGCCACTAAACCTAGTTTTGTAACGTGTTGTCTATAATATTTTATCTATGTTCAGAATATTTTAGCATTGCTTATGTTATTTAATGAAATTTATTTATTGCGGAAACGATATGTTTAGAGAAAGAATAATGTGGGCTTTGGAAAAAAAAAATACATGATAGATCAACAAATATTTTTGCTATATTCTACAATTTTGTATGTGAATTTAAAGTATAACAAATTTAATGGTTGTAATGTTGCAATAATTAATAATTAGGGGAGAATTTTTTGGTTGTAATGCGTATCAGGAGAAATAAGATACAGATGATCTCATTACAGTGTACCTTATGTTTTGTTGAACCTGTATTTTATATTTTGATAGCGGTTTTGTATTTTATTAGTATATCTAGGTTTTGTTGCCTAGTAACTGCAAACTAAAGCATCACTCATTATTATGTTAGTAGATAAATAAATCTCCACGCTTTCCACTTTGACTTTCGCGATATTGAATATCTTCATCTTCTCACTGGATTACATTGCAAGTTAATCATTAGCATAGCACAATAATAGATTGAATCATGTTCATTACTAATAAGGTATAAAAAGTTACTGTTGCAAATCATTTCCGAACGCCGCTCGTAAAACTTATCTCATTTTATTCCCCCAAGTTTGACTCGGAATCTGTTACTGATATAGCTCAGGTGTGTGCAGTTTCAATCCTAGTCTCCGGCTTCAAATGTGAGGACCGACAAGAGCCGACATTTGACGTCGGCTCTTTTCATTCTAATGTAGAAGTGCTGCCATTTTGTTCTCCCAAGTTTCACTCGGAATCTGTTACTGATATAGCTCAGGTGTGTGCAGTTTCAATCCTAGTCTCCGGCTTTAAATGTGAGGACCGACAAGAGCCGACATTTGACGTCGGCTCTTTTCATCCTAATGTAGAAGTGCTGCCATTTTGTTCTCCCAAGTTTGACTCGGAATCTGTTAATGATATAGCTCAGGTGTGAGCAGTTTCAATCCTAGTCTCCGGCTTTAAATGTGAGGACCGACAAGAGCCGGCATTTGACGTCGCTCTTTTCATCCTAATGTAGAAGTGCTGCCATTTTGTTCTCCCAAGTTTGACTCGGAATTTGTTACTGATATAGCTCAGGTGTGAGCAGTTTCAATCCTAGTCTCCGGCTTTAAATGTGAGGACCGACAAGAGCCGGCATTTGACGTCGCTCTTTTCATCCTAATGTAGAAGCGCTGCCATTTTGTTCTCCCAAGTTTCAATAAGACCAAGCTCAAATGTTTCAGCAGCAGTTTTATTCCCAAAGTAATCACTTGTTTTGAATGTGAGAATCGATAACAGCTACATATGGATTTAGGTTTGGGTTTTGGAATTATGTATTTGGCCTAATCATGATGATATGTTTCGGATGGGACATCTACAGAATTGAAGGTTGCAAAACTGTCTGCTGCGAAATGTGATACAAATATATTTAAATGAGAATAAATGTATTGGCATTGCCTGGAAATTACACGCTATTATTATCATCACCTGTTTCCATAATCTAAGCTAGAGATATTTTCAGATAAAGTCATCAGTTTACATACATTTTTTGTTGTCCACTATGGTTTTATGAAAGTTTGGAGAAACTGTTAGGATTGGGTATTTAAATCCTCTTGTGGCGACTCCCACAATAAACTTGAAAAGCTCTGAAGACATTGCAGTCAGTATTATGAAAACAGCTTTATCATTATAATTAAGTAAAAATGTACTTTTAATATTAAGAGAAGCAATGGAAAAATTGTATGTCGTATTACGTAGAGTAATTGAGAAACCCAATAAAATATTAATTAAAATGATTAAAGAGACAAAATACGATATAAAATAAAAGGGTGATGAATGACCCGTCAACCAAGTAGTCCTCTAGTATCCCTTTCCTTTGAGAAGCATCCATGCCATCTGCTTGGCACCGCCATATGATACGAAAGCTAAAAGCAAAGTTAAAAGATGAGAAGGAAACGAAATGAAAAGGAAATTATGGAAAAGAAATGTGGTGAAGAGCATTAGTATACCGATCAGGTAAAGTCATGAAAAACCCAAAGTCAGAGAGTGGTCTACGGAAATGGAACTCGTGTGAGGTTCCCAAATGGGAACCTCACACGTTACCGTGGGACCATCTCAATGTGTGTGTGTGTGATCGCCCTCCTTGGTGTAATGGTTACCATGTTAACTTCATATGCCCAAGGTCGCGGGTTCAAACCCGGTGGAGAACGATGGATTTTTTCGGGTGTAAAAATACTTAGCATGGCTTCCTTTGGAAGGGAAGTAAAGTCGTTGGTCCCGTGTCGTAGATTTACGGCACGAAAAAGAACCTCAAACTCTGAGCAAAATTAAGCGGTCTTTCGCGCCCAATTTAGAATGGGACGCTGAGAGCCACAGTAGTTAAAGAGCGTCCATAAATAACACGCCATTTACATTTCTCAATGTGTGAGTCACTGTTTATATAGATATTACAGTATATGAGAACAAAAAAAATTAAATAAATTAATGGAACAAACAAATCCAAATATAAACATGGTAGTATAAGTGTTTCAATCGAGTCACAAATGCAGCATTAGAATATCAGTAGAACGTATGTTTTAAATTCTCTTAAATCCAAGAAATCCTGTTTTTAGCAGTAATCTGCGCACGTACGCTCATCGCTGTGCCAGTCGAGCTGCTATGAAGAGTAATATAGATAACTCAACAATGAAAGTTTGGATCAATGTAATGCGGATGTTATAAGCCTAAAGCTGCAAGACGAACAATTTTAAGGAATGCCACTACTTTTCCAGTTAAACTCTGTACAATACACTTCTGCAATTCTAAATTTTCTCAAAAATGTCTAAAGGTTTTGATTCTTATTCTTTCGGAATTTATGCTCCTCATATGAAGGTATTACACTACCGAGGACTTACAAGCCAAATCATGAGGTCAGATGCCTATTGAGAAGCAGACGGAATCTGGATCGAAATAATAAACAAGGTGGGTGATTATCCCAATGCCTGGTAAGAGAGTGAGGAAGTGGATAATATGAAATGAGGGTGAAATGGGTGAAAGTAAATGTGATCATGGATCGATGGAACGATTAGCTTTGTTCGCCACAAATTTCACATGCGTCCCTGGGATCAAATCTGAGATGACTTGGTGGGGTCTAACCACTCAGCAGCGGCGCTGACTAAACTTTTTGATTACATTTTCAAAATTAGACCTATCTAGACTGTTCTGCAAAAGACCTTTGAACTTTACTTAAATGTCATTAACTTTATGTAAAACTATGATCTTCTCTTTCTATTTGCATTATGCGCAGACGCATGTTCTATAGCTCAATCAAGCCATTATCTTCGTCTTATCCTCCTGAATTTCTTTTAATGATAACAGACAAAAACATTCACATTACCTTTTTTCTAGCTCCACTATTCTTTAATACTTATATCTCTACTGCAGATTATCTTTACGAAAGCTCCGTAGTTTGGAAATTGCCACCCTCTCAAGAGGTTAGGAACTCGGCTGGGGTGGTTAGCATTATTTCCTTGGCACTTTTATAGATAAGTCCAGAGAACGATGTGCAGTGGTGCTAAGCTCTACTGAGCCATGTCGCAGTGAGGTGGAGCATGGAGCTCTGGTTCCCGAACACGAAATGCGTCAGGCTTCGATCCTGCCCATGGGGTGCTAAGTTTGTCTCAGGAATAGGCATCATCAGGAAAGTGAGGATCTGCGGCAGACAGTGATCCCGGCCGCAATAGCCAAAATCCCGGCTGGGAATCTGTGATGCTGGCCACATCAGCTCCCCGTATCTGGTGAATGATCGTCCATCTCTGTCTTGAGTATGTGGGCGTGAGACCGGTAATCGCATTGGTAGCCTAAGGGCTATAGTGGCACGGTATTATTATTATTATTATTATTATTATTGAGCGCTAGGGACCATGCCATAGTAAAATCTTACTATTCTGTGTACCCTGTGTTAATCGAGGTAAACATTTCATTTCACATTTAGTTGAAGGACAATACGAATACAGGAGGCTGAAATGATAGTCAAATCTCTAAATATGGGATCGCCCTGTCTGTCTTTGAAATTTTACTCTTTGCATCACGTCACGAGAAACAAAAGAATGATGACTTAAGCACTTAAAAGCGAATATCTCAGAATTGAAATGTTATTGGTCGTGCCCGAGGAAAGCTTTCGAGTCTCTACCGCAGCGTCTTGTATCCAGCCCCGCTAGAGGGACGTCGTAGAGCGTCCCTCGTGGTCGGGTGGTCAATACTGAAGTTATCAGGGAACATTGTGCGTCTCTGTCGGCTGTGGTGGCCAGCAGTCCATTCTTCTCCTGCGGTTTCTTCCGGGAGTGCACGCACAAAAGATCTGCTGGGGGTCGAGGTCAACTAGTTATGTAATTGTCATGCATTTCATATGCTTAAATATATGGTAGTTTTGTTAAAAACGTTTTAGAATTTTTGAGAAAACAAAAAATAATAATTTGGGGGATTATCTTCAACATCTTAGTGTTAAATCTTTGGTAGATGAACTTCAAAACCAAGTTCAGACATTTATCTGACACATGCGCAAGCACGATGGCACCCGCGCGCACGCACACTTACCATAGACACACATAACTATCGTTTACTTCATAGTTTCAGCCGATCTCAAAACATGTAGCTGTGGTGGAATTTCGATACCGAATTTTTGGTTGAAATATAACTACTAGCAATCAGTAAGAAAGTAATTGCTACATCAAAATTTTAGAATTTGCTAAGATACACAATGTTAATAATAATAATAATAATAATAATAATAATAAGTTTGAGGCATTAACTTTTGTATATAATTACATATACAAACATGATTACAACTACAGACAGAAGAAAAAAGCACAACACAAAACATTGATAGATATAACGTCCTCGGTGAGCCTGAAAATTTAAACGAACCTAATAAAAAATAAACATGCGTCCTGTGAAACGCGATAGAGATGATAAGAAATGTGCAGTGAATCAGAAGGAGAGAGGCAGAAATTTCTTTAACAGTACATCTAAACAAACGAAAGAAAATATTGTACTAACGACAAGCCTACAAACAAAATGTGGCGCTACTTTGCTTAAAAAGTTTGCGGCTTACATAAATATCCGAACAACACTTGGAAAGTGAAATAGAATTACTATGACTTCTAATAGAGTGACTCAAATTAGAAATGCAATCTCCGAGCATAATGGTTTGCAAACAAGACTTTGGATAAACTGTATATTAGAAACTAAGTGTGGTATTAAGAATACTTACCTAGGCAATCCTGTAGGACATCGGGGCTTACTTCTCTTGAAGCAACATTCATTTGGCTCAGCACTCCGAGTTTTGCATTATATTTTAGGAACATTTTATTCATATGATCGATATACACCTATATGACTAGTATAATAAATAGTAATTAGAGTAATTTTAAGAATTATATTTCTATTTTTAAATTGGAAGACTGTTTATTATTCAATAGATCTATTGGAGTATAAAATGGCAAATAAAATTAAAATAATATATTCTTTCTGGGCTATAATGGAATTTGCCCTGTTGTTATGAATTGAAAGTTGAAAAGATGGAACATCTGTTCAGCTAAATTCTCAATTTAATGTAACTACTCTTGCTGCAGCAACAGTTGCGATTTCGTTTTACCTACTACCTAGTGCGATATAACGCTTTAAAGAATGCAATATCACCAACAATGAGTGTATTCCACTGAAGCAAAGGGAGAATTTGTTTTGCTTTAATTATAAGTAATGTGCTAATTTCTATATATTTCATTAAAATCAGCTTTGCGGAAAATTTAGTGATACAATTTTCAAACAGCGAGCATGAATTGCTACTCTCTTGCACTTTTTCTGGAGCACAAACATGTGATATGGAGTGTCTACTGATGGTCAATATTTAGATACACTAAGTATAAACTCGTTTTGCGAAAGCAAGATATTTCTAGCCTATTATCTTTCTGTGGGTAATCCAAGTAACTGTCCGTTAGAGATTAGGAAAGAAAATCAAATCAATTTATGTATTCTTTATAACTAGTAAGAGCATTTTAGAGCTACGCGATGTTGTTTGACTGGTTTCATTTCGTAATAGAGAATTTTACGTGTTTTTGTGACAAAGGAATAGCACTTCCTGAAAACAATTTGAAACTGGAAATTGCTTGTGTTCTATGGTGAGAGCATGAGTGCTGCGGGTAGTAGTAAACATGTGGTTCGTGAAGGGTGTGTTAAGAAACAAAAAGAACAAAGTCTTAACCTACCAAAATAATCAAATTTGCCCAAAATCTGATTTTAAGAGTATTTCAAAGTAGTAATTAGCTTACCAGTATTGCTAATATTATTTTATAGAACACAAATGTCATTAATAATGAGGGAAGAGTGCTGTGATGCATGTGAAATTTTGAATCGAGGTTTCCTTTCTTTACCGATGCAAAGAAGATATAAATCATAGAAAAATGTTGCAAAACTCCAGCTTTAGAGAATTTGAAAACAAAATTGAAAACTTATGCGCTTCATTTTAATAATGATATGGCGCAGAATTACTTTAATGTTGTAAAAGTAGAGATACGTTATATTGTTGGCCATGCCTAGTCTACTCAACAGAAAAAAATCTGATGTGTTCCATTCACGTGACTTTCTCTACATCTCTGCAATAAATTATTGTTAAAAGTTTATTCTTCTATTTACTTCATGTTAATCGACAACAAACTAGCAAAATGATCCTATTACTTGCTCCCTTATAAATAGAAGAAAAATAAGGGAGTACATAGACTAAAGCGGTAGTAAAATATTTTAAAAGATGGTTGCTATGTGATTCAAGTTCCTTTGTTTGTATGGCAAGGAGTTGACAAATTCGCGTTTGAGAAAAGTAAAAGTAGTTTTAAACTGAAACCAATATCAAGGAATATCTCAAAATCGGTCAACTCCGCGAAAAAATGGCGTAGAACATAAATTGTGTATTTTAACGAGCTCTACATGTTTTGTGTAATAAGATTTTGTCTTATCTCTTACGGTTTACCAGCTTTACAAAATTCCACGAAATTCGCCTAAAATAAACATGTCTTCGGAGGCTATTCCCAGAAAATTCAAGATATACGTTTTATTTGTCATATAAACATCTTTAATATACCATATTTTAATCAAAATCGTTAGAGTAAAATTTTCTAAAATTGTTCCATGTAAAGGATATTTGGGGTGGGAGGATTTTCTTGAAAATCTTCGTGTCGCATCCTTGGAAGATTCTGAGCTAAATACCAAGTTTGGTATTTAACGGACTTTTCGTTTTTGAAATATGCTGCCAACAGGCACACATACACACACACACTGACAGACATACAGACAGACAGGCACACATGGACCTTTTTCTAAAAATGCTTTTTTTTTTATTCAGGAGGTCTCAAAACTATATTTCCGGTGAAACCTTGGTATCGAATTTTTGGGTGCAATACAAAACCATTTCTATACACTATGTATATAGTACGTGTAGAGAAAGCAAACATTTTTCGATATAAGTGCATATTTTATTGAGATCTACAGTTTCACGTACAAGTATAATTTTGTGTATTTTTTATATTTTACCAATCATTCGAATTATAATAACTCATTCAGAAGCGTTTTAAAATGTTAATTTTATTAATACATATAACATGTATTAACATCGTTTAGAGTCTATTTGAGAAAATAAAAACTAACCACACATTTTTTTCTCTATAATGTAGTTCGAGGTGAAATCATTTACTTACAATTATTGTGTTGTATCCTTCGAAGATGCTACATTTAAATATCAAGAATGATTTTGACTTACACAAATACATACAGAGAAAGAGAGGGAGAGAGAGAAGGGGGGTGTTTAGACGTGATTTTTGGGATTTTTTAAATTTAATTCTGTGATTCTCAGCATCCCATTCAATACTGAGTGTGAAAAACTGCTTAATTTTGCTCAGAGGTTTCTTTATCAGGTTTGAGATTCTTTGGCGTACCGTAAATCTACGACTTGGGACCAATGGCTTTGCTTCACTGTCAAAGAAACCTATGCTAAGGATTTTTACGCCCAAAAAAAGCTACCACTCTCCTCTGAGTTTGAACCCAGGACCTTGGGAATCAAAGGCTTGAATGTTACGCCTAAACGACGGAGAACGGCACGAGATGTACGAGGAACCGAAAAACGGTATAATCTGATAAAATCTCGATATAAAATATTGAAACACTTCCTCTATCTATCAGATGTGACTAACAGAGAAATTCAAAAACTAAAACGTCTCAATTTTCGTCTTTTTTGCCAAATTTTACCTGTGCATTTTAACAAAAAGCTTGGATACGTTGGAATATTTGTTATAGTCAAGACAATTTAAATAATGAAGAACTAATCATAAATATCTGATGTATTCCATTCATATGACATTCTCTACAATTATGTGACAAATTATTCCTGAAAAGGTTAGTCTTCTATCTTCTTGATGCTAATCGAGAAAAACGTTAGCATTACTTGCTTCCTTGTAATGAGAAGGTAACTAAAGGAATACACTAGGCTAAAGCGATTGTCAAATCTTTTAAAAGCTGGTTGACATGTTGTTGAAATACATTTCTTTACAAGCCCCAGGAGTTGACAAATTCCCGAATGAGAAAAGTTTAAATATTTTAAAACTGAAATTAATAATAAGGTGTATCTCGGATATGGTCAATTCCACGAAAAAATTATATGACATAAATTGTATGTTTTAACGAGATCTGCATTTTGTGCAGCAAGTTTTATCTACCCTAGGCATCGGTTTGTAAGTTCTACGGGATGTCAGGGGGGAGGGTAAGTCACTAAGAAACAAATGTTTTATCCATCTCTTACGGGTTACCAACCAAATTCATTCAAAACAAAGAGATATTCAGAGGCTATTCCCAGAAAATTAAAAACATATATTTTATTTCTCAAGTAAATATGTTTAATATATGGCATTTTAATCAAAATCGTTAGAGCTATTTTTGAGAAAATCAAAATTTTTGAAATTTTTTCCCTGTAAAGGGTAGATTAGTAAGGGTCCCCCCCCCCCTCAAAATCTTCGTGTCATATTCGTTAACGGACTTTCCTTTTTGAGTTACCACACGCACGACGACCTTATTGTAAAAATATTTGTTTTTCTTTTAGATGCAGGAGACCCTAATACGTGTATTTCCGGTGAAATCTCGGTATCGAATTTTTGGATGGAATGCATTACTTTTTCTGTCTATGCAGCATGTATTATGAAGAGAAAGCAAAAATCCATGAGTTTGAGATTTTCCCCCCTCCTAATTCTTCATTTTAATAAATTTGCACTCACAGCTGAGGATAGGTTACGACCTGGCCTTGATAAAAGCGGTACGTGATAACAAGAATCAGGGCGAGGATAATGTCCCTTCCTGAAGGAAAACAAAGTAGACATTTGAAATATTTAGAGAGGAGATTGGAATGACGGCGATCTCAGCGGGAGCGAATTGACTTGCCGAGTGTTCGCTGCAGGAGTGAGAGTGACTTGGCTGATATCGGCAGTTGACGCTGGTCAGGGTTGTGTTCAATGTTCTGCACATTGCTCTCTGTAATATTCCGCTTATAAATCCATAGGTACCCCACTAGGCTTGCATTTTTGGTATAACAGCACAGCCTCGTAATTGTCAGTTCTGAGAGGTGTTTAAGAACACGGAGCTGATATAACGCCCCTAACTTAATATACAGGGTGTTTCGAAACGACACCGAACCGAGATGCGGTTGCTGTTGCTCAGATCCTACTGGTACGAACATATAGTTTTCAACGCCACTTGGATTGGTGAGGGTGGATTTGTTAGTTACCCAGAAACTAAGCCGCGTGCCTGGCCATTGCTATCGGAAAAAATCTGATGTGTTCCATTCAGATGACTTTCTCTATATCTCTGTAACAAATTATTGTTAATAAGCTTATTCTTTTATTTACTTCATGCTAATCGAGAAAAATTAGCAGAAATAGTCTTATTTCTTGCTTTATTGTAAGTAGAAGCGAAATAAGGGAGACCATAGATTAAAGTGAAAGCCAAAAGCTGGTTGCTATGTGATTGAAGTTCGTTTGTTTGTATGAGCACGAGTTGGCAAATTACTGTATGAGAAAAGTATACGTTTTTCAAATCTGAAACCAAAAACAAGGAATATCTCAAAAACGATCAACTCCACGAAAAATAATGTGTATAACATAAATTATGTGTTTTAACGTGCTCTACATTTTTTTTGTTAAGTTTTTGTCTATCTCTTACGGTTTAGTAGTTTTGCAAAATTCATCCAGAATAAAGTAGTCTTCAGAGGCTATTTCCAGAAAATTCAAGATAAGCATTTTATTTGTCAGGTAAATATCTTTAATATACGATATTTTAATCAAAATCGTTAGAGTAATTTTTTAGAAAATCAACATTTTCGAAAAAAGTTCCATGTAAAGGGTAGTTGGGAGTGGGGGGATTTTCTTGAAAATCTTCGTGTCGCATCCTTGGAAGAT
Organism: Hymenopus coronatus; assembly: GCA_030762935.1. Lineage (NCBI taxonomy): Eukaryota > Metazoa > Arthropoda > Insecta > Mantodea > Hymenopodidae > Hymenopus > Hymenopus coronatus. The sequence continues at coordinate 48,939,790 of CM060895.1, forward strand.
ACCAAACCTAAATATCAAGTTTGGTTTTTAACGGACTTTTCGTTTTTGAGCTATGCTGCCCACAGACACACACACACATACACACAGACAGACAGACACACACATGGACATTTTTCTAAAAATGCTTTTTTTTATTCAGAAGGTCTCAAAACATGTATTTCCGGTGATATCTCGGTATCGAATTTTCGGGTGCATTACAATACCTTCTCTATGCCACTATGTACATAGCACGTATAGAGAAAGTAAAAATCTGATGTGTTCCATTCACATGTTTTTCTCTATATCTCTACAATAAATTATTGATAAAAAGCTTATTCTTCTATTTACTTAATGCTAATCGAGAAAAAATTAGCAGAAAGGGCCTTATTACTTTCTTTCTTGTAAGTAGAAAGGAAATAAGAGAGTACCATAGGTTAAATCGATAGTCAAATTTTTTAAAAGCTGGTTGCTATGTGATTGAAGTTCCTTTGTTTGTATGGACAAGAATGGACAAATTTCCGTATGAGAAAAGTACAGGGTTACTACAAAAGAAATAGACAACTTCAACTGCCTGTAAAACAAAACTATTAGAGATAGCAACCTAGTTATTTTGAAGGTGTGTTGAGAAACTCTCAAAGTTTCGTTTGTTACTATTGGTAACGCTGTAGTGTTTTGTTTGTTGTTGCAGAAGCTGAAATGGCGGAAAATCCTGTGGAAAAGGCATATTGCGTGTTGGAATTTGCTAGGTATCTTGACATATTACAGATCTGGTTGATGCCCCAACTGAATGAGCAACAGGATGACTTTGTATTCCAACAAGACGGAGCACCGCCTCATTGGCACACAGATGTTAGAGATTACCTAGATGAAGTCCTACCACATCGTTGGATTGGCCGTGCTACAACCGACAATAATGCTCTTGCATTTTGGCCACCAAGGACCCCTGATCTCACACCATGTGACTTTTTTTCTATGGGGATTCGTGAAAGACCGTGTTTTTGTCCCTCCATTTCCTCTTAATTTAGACGACTTGAAACAACGTATCAGACAAGCCGTGGCAAGTGTTGATGCAGACATGTTACAAAAGGTTTGGGATGAACTTGATTATCGCATGGATGTGTGTCGTGTGACTGGAGGAGCTCATATTGAACATTTGTGAGTTCACAATGTAAACTTCAAAGACTCCTCTACAAACCAGTGAAAACGGCGTCAAATTACCGTAAATAGTTTTGTTTTACAGGCAGTTGAAGTTATCTATTTCTTTTGTAGTAACCTTGTATAAGTATTTTAAAACTGAAACTAATAACAAGAATATCTCAAAAACGGCCAACTCCACAAAAAATATAACATAAAGTCTGTGTTTTAACGAGATCTACATTTTTTGTGACGTAAAATTTTACCTATCTCGTACGGTTTACCAGTTATGCAAAATTCCACAATATTCATCCAAAATAAACATGTCTTCAGAAGCTAATCCCAGAAAATTTAAGATATACATTTTATTTGGCATATAAATATCTTAAATATAACATACTTTATTCAAAATCTTTAGAGCAATTTTTGAGAAAATAAAAATTTTCAATTTTTTTTACATTTAAAGGGTAGTTGTGGGTAGGGGATTTTCTGGAAAATTTTCGTGTCGCATGCTTGGAAGATATGGAACTTAAATACCAAGTTTGGTATTTTACGGTCTTTTCGTTTTTGAGCTATTTTGAACACAGACACACACACATAAACACCTAGACACCCACACGGACATTTTTCTAAAAATATTTTCTTGGATTCAGAGGGCCTCAAAACATCTATTTCCGGTGAAATCTCGGTATCAAATTTTTGGGTGCAATACAATACCTTCTCTATACACTATTACGTAATACGTGTAGAGGAAGTAAAAATGTGAGGTGTTCCATTCACATGACTTTCTCTAGCTGTTCCACAAACAAACTTTCCTTATAACAAATTGTTCTTTCATCTACGTCATGATAATTGAGAGAAACATTAGCAGAAATGGTTCTTATTAGTTCCTTCCTTGCAAGTAGGAAATACACTAGGCTAAAATGATAGTCAAACCTCTTAAAATCTATTCTTACGTGAAACAATTGAAATTCAATTCTCTTTCGCATTACCGGGAGTAAAATAAAACGATAGATGACTTCCCGCTTTAGAAAAGTTTAATCACTTTAAATTCCATACCAATAACAAGGAATATCTCGGAAACGGCCCGCTCTACAATAAATGTATATGACATATATTGTGTGTTTTAATAAGATCTACATTTTGTGTAGGAAGCTTTTGTCTATCTCTTACGGTTTACCAGTTATACAAAAGTCATCCAGAATGGCAAGTCTTCAGAGGCTCTTGCCATAAAATTCAAGTTATGCGTTTTATTTCTCATGAAAATATCTTAAACATATTTTATCAAAAGTTTTATAGTTGTTTTTTAAAAAAATTAAAATTTAAAAAGAGTAAAGAGTAGTTAGAGATGGGGAGATTTTCTTGAAAATCTTCATCACGCATCCTTGGAAAATACTTAACTTTAATACCAAGATTGGTATTTAACCGATTTTTCGTTTTTGAGCTATGCTGTCCACACACACACACAGATACATACAGGCACATACATGAACAGTTTTCTAAAAATGATGTTTTTATCCAGGGATCTCAAAATATATATTTCCAGTGATATCTGATATCGAACTCTTGGGTGATATAATATCTTCTCAGTCTACTGTGTACATTATGTACATTGTACATACGTTCTAGAGAAAGTAAAAAAGGCTATTATTTTGGGTCTAAAAACGGGAAGACATTAAATGGAAAGCTCTAAAACATAAGTAAAGAGGCACAGATTATTTAAGGCTTATACTGGCATAAAGGCATGGGTAGATGTTAGTAAAAGATGGAGAGCCCGACATTTTACAGAAGAAGCTATCGTTTGTTTAAAATTAAGGTAGAAGGCATATAACCGACGTAGGAAAATTCTCCTTCATTAATAAAGTCACTGAAGAATGGAATAAATTGCCAGCATCAGCCTTTAAGGGCTGTCCTATGACTTTGAGGAAATTTAGTAAAAGTCTAAATAGAATAAATTTTACATGTATATATTAGACATTTCATATTATTATAAATACTTTGTGGTAAACTTATGAGTTACTGTGACTAGATATATAATTAATGGTTGTAAACAGTGAGGTAATTGATGATTTAAAATTGTTTTTAACTATTCGATTTAGATGTTATATCATAAACTGGTAGATAATTATAATTAATCTTATTCACTGTTGAAATGTTTGATTCATTTTATTCATTATCTTGTGCACACATTCTTTGTAATTTTTATGTTTTCTACACGTACTTTGCACACAGCAGGTAGAGGAGGAATTATTTTCCACCGAGATTTCACTGGAAATGTATGCTTTCAGATCCCCTGAGTCCAAAAAGAATCATTTTAGAAAAATTTCTTCTATGTGTTTGTGAGAGTGGATGGCATAGCTTAAAAACGTAAAGACTATTAAATATCAAACTTGGTGTTTACGTTTAGAATCTTCCAAGAGTACGACACGAAGATTTTCAAGATTATACCCCACCCCAAACTATCATTTACATGGAAAAGTTTTTGAAAATGTTGTTCTTCTCAAAAATGACTCTAAGGCTTTTGAATAAAATGCCGTATATTAAAATATATTTATAGCTCCAGTGCATTCTGGGGTGGATGAATTTTGCATAATTGTAAAACTGAAAAATACTTACTGTATTAAGAATGTAGATCTGAATAAAAGCACACATTTTTTTAGAGTTGACTGTTTCCGAGATATTTTTTGTTGGTTTCAGTCAAAAACTGATAACTTTTCTGAAACGGGAAATTACCTTTCGTTTCATCTCTTTTTTATTTTATTGCTGGCCATGCAAAGAGAACCGAACTTGAATTGTTTTCATAGCGACAGCTTTTAAAATATTTGACTATCGCGTTGGCCTAGTGTATTTCCCTTCTACTTACAAGGAAGCAAGTAAATAAGACAATTTCTGTTAATGTTTATCTCGATTAACATGATGTAGATAAAATAATCTTTTTTTAAGAATAGTTTGTTTGGAGAACAGGTAGAGAAAGTCATGTGAATGGATCACATTATATTATATTTTATTTTGTATTGCCATCGGGTTATACCCATTTGACAGTGAATAAATACACACATACAAATAATTCGATAAAACTACCATAGCAGGAACTCGAATATTAAATGGATAGTAGGTACTAGATAAAGGTATACTGGAATTACTAATGTTAAACGCACGTGATACATACGTCCAGTTATTGATGAAAGTTTTGAGTGCGGGAGAATCGAGAAATCAAACCGTGTACTCGGCCAAGCATTGTAGGAGGCTTTGATTGGCTACTCTTCGAGGAAGTCAGGAACATTGTATTAATGTGTCTCCCTAGCAACAGGGAGCTATAAAAAGCTTTAAATTAGTTGCGAGGAATTTTAAGTAAAAGCTATAAAGCGACGTGTGTAACCTGCTTCGCGAAATTAATAAAGTTTGGTACAAGTTAACGGCGTTTTATTTGTCACGGTATGCTATGTAGGTATGTATCCAAAGTTATCGGGGATCAATGAATGACTAGAGAAATTTATTATCAACATCGGCGGGCAAGAACAGGAACAATGTTACTAAAAGGTATAAAAATTGATAAAAATCTATGCCAACTATGTGACACTATCGATAACAATTTACACTGTATAATTGAGTGCGAGGAAACCAAAATCTGGAGAGAGAGAGAGAGAGAGAGAGAGAGAGAGAGTGAGAGAGAGATAATATGGAACAAAACTTGGAAAAGTTACCGGCAGAGATATTGTACTTAAAACTTTTTGGAAACAATAGGAAAGAATTTCTGAAACAACTAGGTAATTATACAGAGAAAGAAAGAGAGAAATGGGGGAGGAAAATCGCCAAAGAATGAGAGGATCTTAATAATAGAGGATCTTGTAATTTATAGAAGAGGTAAATAGATTAACCTGGTAGGGTATACAAAGTACAAATAAAGGGAAATGTACATATACATAAATAACCAGGGTGTTAACTGTATATGATACCAAATTCAGCAACTCCAGGAAAGTAACTATATATGTGTGATGATCGTAAATTGAAAATATGAAATAAATTATGTATAAAAATCAGTTCACCCTGAAGACGAGGAAGATGCACTTCTTCGAAACGTTGGTGTCAAGCCAAGTTTTTACCTGGCTAGAAGCCCGAGAAGATTTTGAATTAAATTATGTATCATCAAATATTTACTAAAATAAGGCTTTGTTTCTTACATGTAAATATTTCGCAGTAAATAAACTTATACATATGCGCTTATACACCAGTACATACTGAAGAGAATTGAATCTTTCCCTAGAGATTTGAGCGCGAATCCTGCAGATGGTTCTAAATCTCCGATTTACAAGGACATTTCCTTTATGCTGCTTCATTTTATCCTTGAATAATTCATCACAGCAAAGGAATGGAAGACTGTCCCATCTGTCTATACTGCAGCGACACAGAGAAAGAAAAGACGATTTCTAAAAGACTTTTTAAAAGAACAAAATTCTGGACCGTCAATTAAAATCCTCACCTTTACATTTCTTTCAGAACGAAAGGTCTTTGTTAAGATCAGAATTTACAGTAAGGTTCCAACTTCGTTTTAATGTGAGTATAATAGTTATTTTTTTCTTCGTCTCTTAAAGCTGTTCACTAATCATTAAAATTATGATTATTTCTTATCGTCACTCCCATCACTATCAAAATTACTAAGCATAGCAGCCATGTAGGAGCGTTCGAGTTTTAAACTTCAACATTGGTGTCTAAGAATTGATAAAACAAAATAAAAAATGAGGTCGTATGCCCTATGTTGTAATAATAAGTTAGAGAAAGTAAACAGACTCGTAAAAGAATTTAATTAAATACATTTAAAGTAATCATAAAATATTTTAAATATATCTGTTGCAGGAAACGCACGTATGGTGGAAGTTTTATTAACAACAGCAACCTGCGATTTTCTTTATTTTGTCTTTATTAAAGTAGAGTGCAGTGGTTAATAAAAAACAGCTTGTGTTTACTAGAATTAAAGAATTTGTACAAACCTTTGTTATTCATCAGACTGCAGTTTCCATTTAGTTCTTTAGAAAATTGCTGTTTGTTTAGATTTAAGATGGCATTATCTGCAAGCTCGGTGAAAACAGATGAGTATCACTTTAACAAGTATCGCTATACCATAGATTACTAACATCCGTTCTTCTTTTGTTACTCCTCTATTTCGCGTATAGATAAATGAGGTTAGACTTGGCACGTTCTCCCAACCTAATTCTATTATTGTTTTTTTGTAGCTTAACGTCCTTTAACCTGGTTGGTCATATCGGACGATGAATGAAATTGGTGAAATGATCGGGATCCATGGAGCTTAAAGTTACTCGACATTCGTCTTCTCAGGATAAGGGAAACCTCCGAAAGAAACCTTATCCGGGTAACTTACCCTAAGCGAGATTCGAACTCACGACCTTTTGAATGTGAAGCAGACACGTTACCACCACACTACCCAGGCGGGCCCTAATTCTATTGTTTTAAAATAGAAGAGAGCGACATTATTACCAAAAATAAAAAGCCCAAATTGATGAAGCACAGTTTTAAAATAGACTCTTAACGTGTTTACTGTTTTGTAATTATTCTGTTTCTTTCTTTGATGTAAAGTTATAAAATCTAAGAACCTTTAGGCACCTTTTTATACAACCCTTTTAGTGGTATTCACACGCAAATACTGTAATTAAATGTAAAATAGATGTACAGAAAGTACTTTTTATTTGTGTTGTTTTATTTAATTTGTATTCTTGCAGTTTAACCGAATTAAAAACGTATAATCTATTAGCTTCACTATTGAGCGGTCCAAATCCTGCTAGGACCATGCACTCTGAACGAGTTCTTTAACAGGTTGTTCTTAGCCCATAATTGGAAAGCTCCGGAGGTAGGGGGCCGGTGGTAACACAGCCTTAGTTCTGAAACATTTCCTTCCCAAACATCATTTCACGTATTAGCAGTGTCCACTGCCCATGCTGCGTATGCAGTGACTACAGCGTTAAACACTGCCATTTCCGCTTATTTTTACAAATTATTATTATTTCAAAAACCTTCATTTTTCTCTCTATTTAATGTTAATCAAGATTAAACATAACAATTCATTACACATTTCCTTGTAGGTACAAGGGGAATATAAAAAGCTGAAGTAATAGATAAATGTTTACATGGTGATATACAGAAGTGCAGGAAACGTCGTCTATAGAATCCTGTTCATTTTGAATGACTTTTGTATGACAGGTAACCGTTAAATATAGACAAACTCTTACTACACAACATATCAGTGGCTCAACTGCCCCGCATTTAGTGTGTGCAGACATCCCTTGGTACGTTAGAGAGTTTCAGAACTCAACGGGGTTATTTCAAATTGAAACCTACCAGTAGAGTAATGGCGAGAGTGACTTTCATTTTACACGTTTTGCTATCAACGGATACGATGAGCGAGCCAACCCATGGCCACGTGTGAAACGAAGGCCGCTCTCGCTCAGATCTCCACCGGCGGGCTTTAACTTGTAATAGTCCCGTTGAGTTCTGCAATTCTTTAACTGTACTAATGGATATCTGCACACGTCAAATACGGGGTAGTTGGGCCGTCTGGTATGTAAATCTGTTAAAGTACACAATTGTGCCAAGTAAAGCTGTATATGGCGTTAGCTAATTCCAAGTAGTTCTTTGTTATTGGTTTGAATTTTCAAATGCGTATAATTTTTTCAGGAAGAAAATCGTTATTCGTCTGTAGTCCCCTAATATTCTGAATGTATCTATAAGGAAATATACAATAAAACCATTTCTGCAATTGTTTATGTTGATTTCCTTAAAGTATAAGCTTTTATACTAACAATACCAGCAACAATAATCATTTATTAATAAACAGGTTTATACTGTAAGAAAATATTTTTCTGTATCCAAAATTCAAGCTTTTATCCTTTTCCTCCACTCTTCTCTATCTACCCAATCAAATTCCTCTTGACCTAATTCTCTCATTCCTCTTTCAAGATTCTTCAGCCATTTAGTCTAAGTTGACCACATCTTCCTCTTTCAGGTGGGTTCCATACGAACAATAATTTTGGTAATCTTATCTCAGGCATTATGAATAATAATAATAATAATAATAATAATAATAATGATAATAATAATAATAATAATTTGTCAAAGATTGGTTAGAGTAAGTCATTATGGAAGAGAGGAAGCATTGCATTCAACTCAAAAATACCATAAACAAATTTTACTGAAATGAGACGTTGTAAGGTCCCTTGATTTAAAAAAAAACCTATTTTAGTAAAAGATTTATATGTATATGTGTATCTGAAGAGCCTAACTAAAATACGAAAAATTGTTTAAATACGAAAATTGGTATTTAAGTTCAGCGTTCTTCTACGATGCCGTATTTAGATTTTAAAGAAAACCAACCACCCTTTAGCTAACCTATATATGGAATTATTTTTTGTTATTTTTTAAAAATAGTTCAATTGTTTTTATTAACATTTTAAAGATATTTTCATGAGAAAACGCAATTCTTAAATTTTCTTGAAATATTTCATTCTGAATATTTTCTACTCGTACATTAAGTAAATCGAAAGCTCTTATTACACATAATATTAATTTAATCACACAATTTATATCAAATAAAACTTTTTATGACATTAACCATTTTCAAGATATTGAATTTCATTGAGTTCACAAATGATTTATGCTTTAATTAAAATCGCTATTCTGTTTTGTTTTCAATGTTTTACGAAGATAATATTTCGAAGTCATCTCACACCGACCCATTCTTACAATTGACTATCGCTTAAGCCTACTGTAGTCCCTTTTTTATATTATGAAAGATGTAATAAAACAATTTCTGCAAATGTTTATCTAAGTTACCTAAAGTAGATAGAAAAATAAGCTTTTGTAAGAATACTTTTTGAACAATGGGTAGCGAATATCGTATGATATTTATATTCATTCTATTAATTCTTGTTTCTGTTTCATTCTGAATCATGTTTCATTCGGCTGTCGAGATGGTCAATGTAGCCTATTAATCATTTCATTATGACATCACTACTGTTCAGTAACAAGTTGACGTTGTTTTACTTTTTCTACATCTATTATACGTGCATAGTGTATTGCACCCGAAAATTCGATACCGAGATTTCATGTTTTGAGATCCCTGAATAAAAAAACAGTTTTAGAAAAAGGTCCGCGTGTGTCTGTGTGTATGTGTGTCTGTGGGCAGCATAGCTTCAAAACGAAAAGAACTGTTAAATACCAAACTTGGTATTTAAGTTTGGTATCTTCCAAGAATTCTATGTTTAAGATATTTTTATGACAAACGAAATATATATCTTGGAATTCCTGGGAATAGCCTCTGATGACTTTTGTATAACTGGAAAACTGTAAGAGATATATAAAAACTTACTACACAAGATTTATATTATATACATTTTTTGTAAAGTTAACCTTTTCGGATTATTAGTTTCAACTTTAGCCACTTAAACTTTTCTCAAACGGGAATAATAATTATTCTTTATTTTCAGTTCTCGTTTGTTTACTCCTAAAAAGCAAGGAGGTTGGAACTTCAGTTGTTTCACATAGCGACCGGCTTTTAAAGGACGAGACTATCGCTTCAGCCTGTGCTTTTTTATTTCACTTCTACCTAAAAGAAACTAGTAATAAGACTAATTTGCTTATGTTTATCTTGATTAGCATGATGTAAATGACAGTTTAACATTTGAATAAAAGGTTTGTTTGCCATCATGTGAATGGAATACATTAATTTTTCCCTTCTACTTCCAAGGAACCAAATAATAAGGCCAATTTCTGCTAATATGTATCTCGATTAGCATGATGTAGATGGAAGAATAGCCTTTTTAACAATAATTTGTTACAGGTTGTTGATAACGTCATGTGATTGTAACACATCATATTTTTCTCTCAGAAAAATGACATCTTTGAAAGCATAGTGCAATAAGACCATGATTCATTGGAATTAAGTATTGCTAAATGTTCTGGATCAGTCCTCAGCTCATGAATGGAAAACTCCTGATGCATCTGCAACTTCACTTCTTCAATGCGTATTTAGTTGCCTGAACTACAGCTGCAACCGAACGTGATGGCTCGGGCGCTAACATCTTTCGTTCACATCAAAAAGTTAGGATGTACATTGTCTACTGCATAATGAAATGTTTTCCTGTATGCATTATAATTATATTTATTCACGATCTCACAGTATAAACACTTTTCCGGCATGTAAATGGAACACTTCAGATTTTTTTTTTTTATTTTTGATTCAATTTCATTGTAAGATATTCTACGTCGTCCTATTCTGGGCCAGAATTATCTGATCATCCGCAAATATTCTGCATTATTTTCGTCATTATTCCTGTCTAGTACATGTTATCACTGTCTAATAGTTGAGTATGCTATTGCACCACAGTGGAATGGTTGACATCTTCACAAGATTTCGCTTGAGATAGCCGAAACTGGAGTGAGATTTAACGCAGGACTTGCTCCCTAAGACATTCTGTACCAGTTTCAGTTCTAGGCCAATGAATACTGGAACATTGTTTGTGAAGCATGCCAGGATAGTGTGTGTCCTGTGAGACAACTGTGCTCTTGTGTAAAGCTCCAAAGAGTCAAGAACGTCTTCTCAAGATTTTCATGGCTTTCATACAGTTACTTTCTCTAGTAGGCATGTACAATGAACATAGTAGGTAGAGAAAATATTGAATTCTACTCAAAAATTCAATACCGAGATTTCAACTGTTTGAAGACTCCTGAATTCAAAGAAAACACATTTTTAGAAAAAGGTTCGTGTGTATATTGTGTGTGTGTGTCTCTTTGTGTGCCTGTGAACAAGATAACTCAAAAACAAAAAGCCGGTTAAATAACAAACTTGGTAAGTTTGCGAAGCGAATATTTTCAGAAAAGTCCTCCTATCCTCAACTACTTTTTACTTTGAACATTTTGATTTCCTCACAAATAGCTCTAACGATTTTGATTAAAACACCACATGTTTAAGACCTTTTCATGAAGACCGAAATTTATATCTTACATTTTTGAGAATAGCCTTTGAAGACTTCTCCATTCTGGATAATTTTTGTATGGTAAGCCGTAAAACATAAAAATGTCATATACAATTTATGATTTATATATGACACAACTTATGTCATATGTCTTTTTAGGTATTATTAACTGTTTCGGAGGTATTCCTTTTCATTGGTTTCAATTTTAAACTAATTAAACTTTTCTAAAACAAGAAGTCATCTTTCATGTCATATCCCTTTTGTTTTGCTTCTGACCGTACAAACAGAAACGTAATTCAATTGTTTCACATAGAAACCAACTTTTAAAAGATCTGACTATCGCTTTAGTCTAGTGAATGCCCTTATTTTTCTTTTACTTACAAGGATAGTAATAAGACAATTTTTGGTAATGTTTATCTCGATTAGTATGACGTAGATAAAAGAGTAATTTTTTGTAAGAACAGTTTGTTTGCAGAAAAGGTAGAGAAATTTATGTGATAGGAATATATCAGATTTTTTCTGTATCGTTAAACACAAGACAACTAATATCCTGTGCTTTGCGGTAATAACACAATACTTGTGTTTATGAGAACACATGCCAAAAGGTGTATTGAAACATTTGCTATCTAAAAGCTAATCTCCGTAAAACGAGAAAATTTCACGAGAAGAAACGGGAACCAGAACAAAGAACAAGTCAAAACAGTCATTTATGCCAACAAGCTAAGCCTTTTAGCCATCAAGAACGCTACGGGGAAAGAAGGCCAAGTTTTATGCTTCCTGTTCCTTTTGCATATCTGAATTTATTACAAATATATGATTTTCCATTCACATGACTTTCTCTACATCTCTGTAACAAATTATTATTAAAAGGCTTATTCTTTTTTCTACTTCATACTAATCGAGATAAATATTAGCGGAAATTCTATCTTGTAAGTAGAAGGGAAATAATGGGGTACACTAAGCTAAAACGATAGTCAAATCTTTTAAAAGCTGGTTGCCATGTGAATGAAATCCGATTCTTTGCATTGTCAGGAGTTGACAAATTCCCGTATGTGAAAAGTTTAAGTATTTTAAAACTGAAACCAATAATAATAAATAATTAAAAATGGTCAACTTCGCGAAAAAATGTATATTACATAAACTGTGTTTAAACGAGATCTACATGTTTTGTTTAGTAAGCTTTTGTCCATCCCTTACGGTTTATTAGTTTTGCAAAATCCTGCAAAGTTCATACAGAATAAGGAGATTTTCAGAGGCTATTCTCAGAAAATTAAAGGTACACATTTTATTTTTCGTGTAAATATCTTTAATATGCAGTATTTTAATCAAAATCGTTAGAGCATTTTTGAGAAAAACAAAATTTTCGAAAATTATTCCATGTAAAGGGTAGTTTGGGGTGGGGGGATATTCCTCAAAATCTTCTTGTCGCATCCTTGGAAGATATTTAACTTACATACCAAGTTTGGTATTTTACCGACTTTTCGTTTTTGAATTATCGCGTCCACAGACACACGGATACATACATGGACCTTTTTCTAAAATGTTTTTTTGGATACAGGGGACCCTAAAACGTCTATTTCCGGTGATATCTCGGTGTCCAATTTTTGGGTGGAATGTAATGCCTTCTCTATACACTATGTACATGGTACGTATAGAGAAAGTAAAAACAGTGGGAGTGACCGGAATCAACAACCGGTGGAACTTTCTCTAGTCGTAGGCTTGGAATTTTTCAAATAGCTTTTTGTCGCATCAGTCGTCAGAAATACTCCTTAGTTCATCTTAAATTTTCACGGGCTGAACTGCCATGCGTAATGTGTTAGGCTTCTTAAACGATTTTTTATTTTTTCCCGCATTTATTCATAGACTTCTGTTTTAATTATGATATTTTAACTGGGTAGGTCTTATCGGATAATATGAATCAATGAAATGGTTGAAATAATGCTCAAATGGGCCCAGGGCCCCTAGAGCTTAGAGTTGTCAGAAATTCATCTTCTCAGAATAAGTAAACACCTTTAGCCAGATATTACCGAGATTCGAACTCGTGATCTCTGATGTGAAGCAGTCACGCTACCTCCACACCAAGAAGTGGGTTATTTATGTTCTGTTTTCCTTTCTTTCCGTGTCGTGATTACACCCGATTAAGTTAGAAATGTGTCGTAAAACGTAAGTCGAAGAATCACTTTGACAGCCTCTGTGGTCTTTGGCTAGGAAGACAGCTTCCAAATCTAGAAGTCCTTGGTTCGAATTCTGGCTGGAGAACGGGAGTTTTCTGATATCTGATTTGGTACATTCACATGAATTTCCCTACTATGTCTTTAAACATTATTCTTGCAAACTCTTATTCTTGTAGGTATATATTAATATTAATCGAGGTAAACATTTGCACAGAAATTGCCTTATGTATATTTCGTTACAGATACAAGGGGACTAGGGGAATACAGTAGATTTAAAGGAATAGTCAAATTCTGTAAGAGTGTTTCGCTATGTGATAGGTTTAAAATTCCGTTCTCTTTGCGTGAACAAGTAGGGAGAGAGAAGAAAGAAAGAAAAAAAGAAAGAAAAAGAATAACGACCTCCCACTTGAGAAAAATACAAGCATTTCAAATAACGAGGAATATCTCGGGAATATTTAATAATTATATTTAGACAATAACTATGTTCATTAACGTAAACTATTTTTTTTTGCAGTGTTGTAGGCTATTGCCGTAAAATTCATTTTAATTTGTCATGAAAATATCTAAAGCATATATATATATATATATATATATATATATATATATATATATACTAAGTTTGGTATTTAACTGAATTTTCATTTTTATTCCTCTATTTAGTATATCGTAAATAGATAGAGGAAGTAATTGCATTCCACCCAAAAATTGGATACCGATATTTAACTGGAAATACACGTTTTACGGTCTCCTGTATCCAGAAAATAGGATTTTAGAAAAAAGGTGAAAGAAATTTTGGGTGAAATACAATATTTCCTCTTCTTGCTATACGTAGTAGAGAGACTAAAATTGTTATATGTTTTTTTTTGTAGTGTTTAACGCCCGTTTTAATTATTTATGGCACCGCATGCGGTGACACTGATGATACATAAATGGAATGCGATGGCGGAGGAAACCGGAGAACCCGGAGAAACCCCCCAACGCCGCTTTGCGGTTGCTTGGGATCGAACCCGGACTGTCTAGGTGAGAGGTGAGTGGTCTAACCACTCGGCCACGGCGCGGCCTATATGGTTTCTATAATAATATAAAGTATAATGCGAAATGGTAGTAGGTAGAGAAAATCACACATTAGATTTTTCCTCGGGAAATAACTCACCTGTTTCCACTGATGGCTTCGCAATTCAATTTTTACATTTTTAGCGACATAAAAAGAGATATTCGTGGAGCTTAAATCAGTTTGGTCAAGCGAGTTCATTGTCATTTAATAATTTTATAGATATGAAAGCTGAAACGAGAATAAAAGTTGTCCAATTATCTAACAGTAGTTAGATAGTTGTTAGTCATTTTGGGGATCACTTATAATCAGTAATAATTTTGGTACCTAATCCGTTTGAATTAGACTGTCCCTTACAAACAATAAAGGTAGCCAGATAAGCCTTCCATAAGCAGCATTCGAAACACGGGCCTCACAAATGCAGACCAGAAAAATTCTAAGCTTTCTTTCCCGCATTATGGTTAGGGACTTCTGTCATTGTTGCTTGCAGTCTATAAAAGCGATAAAGGGGGATATTCCTCGGTAGCTCTTAGTAATGACGAGGTGTCCAGCTGGTGGCATTCTGAGTGAAACCACATTCTCATGACATTCTAAAGACAGTCCCATTGATCTTTTGCTGCCTTCGTCTAGATTCAACCAATATATCTTGAATCAAATTATTGACATGTAATGGTGAAGCCTATACTAAAACAAGCAAATCACTAATGCGCTTTTTTTTAACTTTCTCTACACATACTCTGTGCATAGTATATAGAGAAGGTATTGTATTGCACCCAAAATTTGATACCGAGACTTCACCGCAAATACTTGTTTTCAGACCCCTGAATCCAAAAAAAGCATTTTTAGAAGACGGTCAGTGTGTGTGTGTGTGTGTGTATGTGTGTGTGTGTGTGTGTGGACAAAATAGCTCAAAAGGAAAAGAGCGTTAACTACCAAACTTGGTATTTAAGTTTAAAATCTCCCAAGAATGCAACACAAAGATTTTTAAGAAAAGCTCCTTTACAAGCAGAAATTTTCGGAAGTGTTGATTTTCTCAAAAATGGCTGTAACAAGTAATATAGTGTATTAAAGATATGTACATGAAAAATAAAATGTATGTCTTGAATTTTCTGGGAATAGACTCTGAGGACCTCTTTATTCTGGATGAACCTTGCTGAATTTTGCATAATTGGTAAATAGTAAGAGTTAGACAGAAGCTTACTATACAAAATATGTAAATGTCATGTATATCATATACCTTTTTTTTTTTTTTGTTAGAGCTGACTGTTTCTGAAATATTCCTATTCTTTGTTATTTGTTTCAGATTTAAAATACTTATACTTTTTTCATACGGGAATTTGCCAACGTCTAGCCATCCATACAAGCAAAGGAATTTCAGTCACATAGCAACCAACTTTTATAATATTTGCTATTGCTTTAGCCTAGTGTACTCCCTTATTTCCCTTCTACTTACAAACAAGTATGTAGGTAATAAGACCATTTCTACTAAGTGCATCTCGATTAGTATGTAGTAGTAGATAGAGAAATAAGCATTTCAACAAAAAAATTGTTACTGAGACGTATAGAAAGTCATGTGAATGGAAAACATCAGCTTTTTATATCTATTTTTACTTTCTCGACCAAGTATTTCCAATGTACATAGTAAGTATAAAAGACATTGTATTCCACCCCAGAATTCAATATCAAGATTTCGCATTTATGTTTTGAGGCTCCATGAATCCAAGAATAACTATTTTTAGAGAACGTTCCATGTATGTGTTAGTGTGCGGTGTGATTAGAGAAATACATTAGGCTTTAAGCGATAGTCAAATTCAAATCAATAACAACGGATATCTCGGAAATAGTTAAATCCAAAATAAAATATCAGAAATAAATTGTGTGCTTTAACGAGATCTACATGTTTTGTATAGTAAGATAATATCCATCTCGAAGATTTGTCAGTTATGCACTAGTCATGCAGAATGAAGAGGACTTGAGACTATTATCAGAAAATTCAAGATATGCATTTTATTTTCATTTAAATATGTTATACATTACTAATTAATCGTCATTTTTGGGAAAATAAAAAATTTCGAATGATTGTTTATGTAAAGAATACTTTAGAGTAATGGGAGTTTTTTGTAAATGTTCGTGTCGCATCCTTGTAAGGTAAACATGTTGGTATTTAACAGATGTTTCGTTTTCGAATTATATTATTCACAGATACACATAAAAGTATAGCAATCGTATGTAACAAGGAACCCAAGTTTGCCAGGCAAAAAGTATAACAGGCAAACAAGAGAAGAAGGTGGTCGAGTGGTCAGCGAGCTGACTTCTCACCCGGTGATCCCGGGTTCGATTCCCGTCTGGGGTGGGGAATTTTTCTCTAGCCAGAACTATTCCCTATCCCGAGTCTGTAAGTTTGTATGTGAGTGTGAATGTGTGCGTGTTTGAGTAAAAAAAAATGATTTAAACCAACGTAAAAGTACCTACAGACAACAAGTTGTTTCAAGTGGAAAGCCCCCGATATGACCTTAGATGTTAAAGGGGGCTATATAAATGAAACAATAAATAAAAAAAAAATAAAAAAAAGAGAAGAAGGAATCGAAAAATGCCAACAAGTGCCATCAGATTCAACAAAAGTAAAGACGAGGAAATCATTTTTACCATCAGTGAAAGACTAAAAAATTCTTTTGTGACTTTCTCACATCTTTCTCACAACTCTGTAACAAATCATTGTTTATATGCTCATTCCTATCCCTCTCAAGCTAATCGGGATAAACAATAGCAAAATAGTCTTATTGCTTAGTTCCTTATAAGTAGAAGGAAAATAAGGGAATACACTAGGTTAAACCGACAGTCAAATTTTTTAAAATTGGTTGCTATGGGGTTGAAACCCGTTTCTTTGCGTGGCCAAGAGTTAACAAGTTCCTGCATGAGAAAAGTTTAAGTATTTTAAAACTGAAACCAACAACAAAGAATATCACAAAAACGGTCGACTTTAGGACAAAAACAATATATATGACATTCATTGTGTGTTTTAAGGAGCTCTACATTTTTTGTGTAGTAAGTTTTTATCTATATCTTACGATTTATTAGTTATGCAAAATTAAAATAAAATCATCCAGAAAATTCAAGATATACATTTTACTTGCCATGTAAATAACTTTAATATACAGTATTTTAATCAAAATCGCAATTTTTCAGAAAATCAAAAATTTCGAAGTTTGTTCCGTATAAAGGGTAGTTTGGGTTTAGGGAGGGTTCTCAAACGCGGGAGTTCTCAGTTGCACCCCTGGAAGACACTAAACTTAAATACCAAATTTGGTATTTTACTGACTTTTCGTTTTGAGTTATCGTATTCATAGACACATGGACACACGGACACACACTGACCTTTTTCTAATTTTTTTGGATTCAGAGGACTCTAAAAGGTGCATTTCCGGTGAAATATCGGTATCGATTTTTTGGGTGGAATGGAATACCTTCTCTATACACTATGTACATAGTACGTGTACACATAGATACGCATACACAAGCCCGCGCTGAAATTTTTCTTATACGTTTTTGGGGAATTTAAGGGATCTTAAAACATACATTTTCATTCAAATCTGACATCGAATTTTGGATGGGAATGTGTAGAGGTTTCTCCCCTATTCATTATACATAGTAGAGAAGGTAAAAAACTCTTCTTTCTTATTAATGCTGCTAAGCTTCTGATTCAGAGGATGTCTTAGTTTTAACTTTAAAATAAAACAGCATTGATCACTTACATTGCTGAATTTATTCAGCAACAATTTTTAGAGAGGTTTTGAATGAAATGTCCAGCCTAAACCCAAAGTCGTATCTGACCCTATTGACCAGAGATCGTTTACCTTCCGAGCAACGTTGATGAACATATCAGAATTCTGAGCCGATTTCAGTTAATGGTGATTCATTCAAAAGCCAACATCATAGATTTGCAATTTAGGGATAATTTTCCAATTAAGCGGTCCATAACAGAATTACGGCCACTCAAAGTTCTTCTCTGATTACTGGATTCTCAGATCGAGTATATACTAGCAGATGATCATAGAGAAGTTGAAGGTTTCTGGGTAACAGGATTATTAACTCACCGGAGAAATTAACTACTCTTCCTTAACACGATGCATGTATTAGGAATCGAACGCAGAAAAATCTGCTGTGTTACATTCATATGACTTTATATACCTATTCTACAACAAACTATTCTCACAAAAGTTTATTCTTCTATCACTTAATGTTAATTGAGATAACATTAGCAGAAATGGTACTATTTCATGTTTCCTTGTAGATAGGAAATTAGACTAAAGCAATGGTCATACTTTTAAGAGGGGATAAAAAATTATGATTTCTCATTTGAGAAACAATAAGTAATTTAAAATTTAAAGGAATAACTAAAAATGTCTGGGAAATGTTAACTCTATAAAAATTCTTCTGAGACAAATTGCTTTAACGAGATCTTAATTTTTTGTACAGAAGGATTTTGTCTATGGTACGGTTTACCAATTATACAAACGTCATCCAGAATGAAGAGGACTTTAGACATCATTCCCAGATAATTCAAGAGATACATTTAATTTGTCATAAAATATTATGACTATACGGTATTTTAATCAAAATTATTAAGAGCCATTTTTTGAAAATCTTTTGAAAAGTATTCTATGTAAAGGATAATTTAGAGTGGGATGATTTTCTTGAAAAAAAAACTTCGTGTCGCATCTTTGCAAGTGTGTTATTTACTTTCTCTACATATTACATAACAGAGAAGCTAATGTACTCCACTCAAAAATTTGCTACCGAGATTTCATCGGAAATACATGTTTTAGGATCCCCTATATCCAAAAGCTTTGGCCAGGAATAAAACAACAGAAAAAGAAATGAGAAAATTCCCGTTTGAATAAAGTATAAGCATCTTAAAATAAAATACAATAACAAGTTATATTTCGGAAATGATTAACTCAATAAAAATTTGCATATGACATAAATTGTGTGTTTTAACGAGATCTACATTTCTGTGTATTACTTTTTGTCTATCTCTTATGCAAAAATCATCCAGAATGACTTGGTCTTCAGGGCCTGATACTCGAAAATTCAATTTATACATTTTATTTGTCATATAAATATTTTGAATACACGATATTTTGATTAAAATTAGAGTCATTCTTGAGGAAATCAACATTTTTGACATTTTTTCCATGTAAAGGGTAGATTGGGGTGGTGGATTTTTCTTGAAGATCTTCGTGTTGTAGCCTTAAATAAAAATGAACTTAAATGTCAAGTTTGATATTTAACTTTTAGTTTTTGAGTCATGCTGTCCACACACACACACACACACACGCACACACACACACACACACACACAGGAATCTTTTGCTATAAAGGCTTTCTTTATTTAGGGTCCACAAAATATGCATTTCCCCTGAAATCTCGAGATTGAATTTTCTTCTATTTGCTATGTACATTGTACATACGTGTGATAGAAAGTAAACTGGTTTTCAGTGCATCCCAAGACATGTGCTTTGCCCAGAAAGATGGAGAGAAGGCACAAAAGAGATGCAAGAGAAAGAGATGGAAAGGGGGGCAGATGAGGAGAGAATGAAAAAATACACCGATAGGAAGGAGGATGAAAGAGTGGAACGGTAAAGAGAAATGAGAGAAAGAGAAGAAAGGAACTTCCTTATTCATACGCGCGAATAACGCGGTTTCTGTTAGTATACAGCAATACAAAATAGGAGGAGAAAGTTTACAAGTTATTGTTATTAATATTACTATTTTCGTTTTGTTGATAAATGAGTCAGACATAATGAGCAATGAAGCTTTTGTTTTGTTGTTTCATTTATATAGCCCTCTTTAACATCTAAGGTCATATGGTTGTCTGTAGGTTATTTACGTTGGTTTATGTCATTCAAACACACATATATTCACCCTCACATACATACTTCCAGACTCTGTGGGGGATAAGGAATAATTCTGGCTAAAGAAAAATTCCACACCCCCAGTCGGGAAACGAACCCGGGACCTCCGGGCGAGAAGTCAGCGAGCTGACCACTCGACCACGAAATTATCTAAGCGTGAGGTCATGGTTATTCTTTCCCAAAACCTCAAACAGTGCGCAGTAAAAAAATCTGATGTGTTCCATTCACATGACTTTCTCTATATCTCTGCAACAAATTGTTGTTAAAAAGCTTATTCTTCTATTTAATTCATGCTAATTGAGAAAAATTAGCAGAGATAGTCTTATTACTTGCTTCCTTGTAAATAGAAGCGAAATAATGGAGTACCATGGGTTAAAGTGATAGTCAATAGCTGGTTGCTTTGTGACTGAAGTTCCTTTCTTGGTATGGACACGAGTTGACAAATTGCTATATGAGTTTTTTTAAAGCTGAAACCAATAATACGGAATATCTAAAAAACGATCAATTGCACGAAAAACAGTCTATGACATAAATAGTGTGTTTTATCGTAATCTACATTTTTTGTGTAGTAGACTTGGTCTAACCTTTACGGTTTACCAGTTATGCAAAATTCAATAAAAATCATCCAGAATAAAGAGGTCTTTAGAGGTTATTCCCAGAAAACTACTACAGATATACATTTTATTTGGCATATAAATATCTTAAAATATAAAATATAATATAATCTTATATATAAGAGATTTTAATCAAAATCGTTAGAGCCATTTTTGAAAAAATCAACATTTTCGAATTTTTTTCCATGTAATGACTAGTTTGGGGTAGGGGGATTTTCTTGAAAACCTTCGTGTGTCAACCTTGGAAGATACCAAACTTAAATTCCAAGTTTTGTATTTAACGGTCTTTTGTTTTTGAGCTATGCTGTCCACAGACACACACATATACACACGCACGCACACATGCGAACCTTTTTTAAAAAAAATATTTTTTTGGATTAAGGGGGACCCAGAATATGTATTTCCGGTGAAATCTCGCTGTCGAATTTTTGGGTGGAATTCAATATCTTCTCTATACACTATGTATATAGTACGTGTAGAAAAAGTAAACGTAATATTTGTCCTAAGTAAAATGATTAAGGAACTTAGTATTTTTATGAACTTTTTGACTCAATAAACATTTCCAAATCAATATGTGCCGTAATTCTTTACATTGTATCTAATGCTGGAACTATAAAATTAGAGAATCTTGTTCTTTTACCCTCTTTAATCATGTGCGCAGTTGCGAAGCTATTTTACCATTTCCGTACTCCTACTAGTTTAGGAAAGTTTGGACTCGTCCGGTGGTGGTTTTCTGTGAACTTCGCTTCATTTAAATTTTCAGTTGATTAAGCTGTAAATGCTTAACCTCAAGGTTGAAATTACTAGTTTTAATAGGTGTGTCCAGATTGAAAGCCTTTCATTAAATGATTCTGTGCGGTCTCAACAAAAGGAAATAAGGACTTAATCATAAGATCAATATTATTACGGTGGAAAAGACATTTCTGTAAAAGATTACAGGCTGCGTTTCGTTGGAACATATTCTATACTTCCACTTTGGAAACTTTCAAATTTGTTATGCATTTGAAATTATTTATTATTAATATGGATTAATTTTCGTGGTATTCGAGAACGCTCTGAGTATTGCTATATCTCTTGTCATAGTCACACCGGTGCGTCCGGTAATAGTGATAGGACGAATCAATTCATTCATTAGAACTACTTCACGCATACCGACTCTTTATTCTGAAGTACTTTGTTCATTTAATTATTGGTAATCAAGCGAAGTTCCTGAAGTTTTGAAACACCAGAAAAGTGAAGAGGCGATCAATCATTCACGAGAACTTCTATCGGCATGATTTCACTACATAAACTTTATAGCACACAATGACCTTAGGAAATGGCGCAGCAATGTACATCCAAAAGACATTACAGCTTCATAAAGAACATGGGTTTCCGACAGTTAGCGATTTGTAGGAGCAATAAACCAATATTCCGGCTGGTGGAAGCATAATTCTGACCATACAATCTTCCATTGATCGGATAATCGCCCATTGTACCGTGCAATTGTCCAATTGACGCGAAGCCTAGAAAAATTTCATATAGGTTTATGGAATAATTATATTGATGGGGAAAAATATAATGGTTAATAACATTTTATTGGAATAAAAAATATTTCATATTTTGCTACATTATCATAATCGGCTTACCCTCCCCTTATGTAGGACTGACACCCCCTAGAACCTACAAGGTGCCTAGGGATTAGAAGCCTGTTGGGGAACCAACGGCGCAAACCACAGAATGAAGAACCTGGAACGAGTGGTCGGACCTTAGCCAGGCAAGAGGTGGATGATATGAAATGTAAGCGAAATGAATGAGAGGAAAGGTTATGATGGGGTAATTGGTGAAATGACTAGCGACAGAAACTGGAGGACCCAGAGGAAACGATCCCACTACAAATCCCACATGCGGGCGCTTGGGATCGAACCCGGGCCGCCTAGGTGAAAGGCGATTGGTCTAG
The DNA here is from genome assembly GCA_030762935.1 of Hymenopus coronatus. Taxonomy (NCBI): domain Eukaryota; kingdom Metazoa; phylum Arthropoda; class Insecta; order Mantodea; family Hymenopodidae; genus Hymenopus; species Hymenopus coronatus. Next base: position 48,962,579 of record CM060895.1, read on the forward strand.
CCCTCAGCCACGTCATGCTATATAACTATTATTACTGTTGTTATTGTTATTATTATTATTTATAATATTTCTGTTGCATAATAAAATGAAGAGAAATTACAAATTACAACTAAAATTACTAACAAATGTGTACATATTACAAGCTTCTATTGCAAGATTAATACCAATAATAGATGCCAAATGATATCCTTTGCTGCTGTTCAGATTATTTTTAGATCCAAAAAAGAGAGGCAATTATCCTTTTCTATTTCTTTGTGAACTTTATTGATTTATTCTGATGACTCAATAGCTTTAATGAGTCCTACAGAAATCCTACAGGGAACAATGGCAAAAGAATTGCCGAATTATCTATAACTGTGTATAATATCTTAATTGATTGTTTGTACCTTACTTAAGTTTGCATATATGGTGGGGCTATAACAAATTAAATTTGATTCAGTTCAATTTATCTTTGTTCTTGGGAGATACACACAGTAGGCATTTATTAACAGATTTAATTTATTAATTTATTTACACAGTTGTTTATTTGTAATACTTAAAAGTAGAAACTAATTTAATGTGTAGCAATCCCCAGGACATACACTATCATGAGAACTTGTCACATTGTATTGAACTTAAAACTCAAATATATTACCACCACCATCACCGCGGTTATTATTATTATTATTATTATTATTTTTTTTTTTTTTCCATTTATTCAAAACAGCATACCCCATTACCGAAGTAATATTACATGCATTACATATTTTACACTATTTACATTGTGTATACATTATTTACATAGATTATTATTATTATTATTATTATTATTATTATTATTATTATTATTATTATTATTATTATTTACTATAATTTATTTTCATAAGCATTCAGATATTATTCTAAAGTTGCTTCTTACTACTTTCCCCACTACTTTTACCTATATTTAGTAGAGAACATATTGCATTCCATATCTGTAAAGGAGCATAACTTAAAACTTAAAATTCAGATAAATAATAACCTAAGAATGAACTGTAACAATCTAAACAAAGCTCAATAAAAGGAATTAAAGTGCAGCAGATTGTTAGTAAAGCCAAAATAAAAGTAATTTATCAGTCTTATTTATACCAATCTATAACACGTACAAAAATTGGACATCATCTATATGAAACAGACATTATGTATACGATAACCTGACAGGAAGTGGTACACAGTGAAGTGAAATGATAACTTTAGAAATTAACTTTGAGTCGAACTTTACACTTTTAAAACTTTACCTGTTATGTACTTATAAAGGACTGACTACCATTATTTTTAAGCAGCCATTTACACAGGTAGCAAATACAATTTGATACAATCATATATATCACAATCATGAAAAATCACATCTGAAACTGTATGAAAATGTATAAACTCAATGTTGACAACCAGGGGCATAATACAATTTGAAGCAATACTTTGTTGATTGAAAGGATGACAATTGTACAAAGTTATGAAACTTGCAAAAAGGAAACTGCCTAACTGTTATGTCAAAAATTCTTATAATTTCTCATATAAGTTGCAATTCATCAGTGAAAAAAGAGAACCAGCTGCAATGATTACTTGTCACAATAGGTAGCAACTGATTCACAAAGAGCACTGTGCCTTAAACCCTACAGAGTTAGCTGAAAGAAGGACAAATGAGCAATGCAGGTATCATGAAAAAGAGAATAACAGAACCAATATGACATTTACCAGACCAGACACATTATTTAGTCACAACAAACAATGCAAAGGATTCATAAGATTTTCAAAAGGAATCTAGTTACAGTATAATGAAAATACTGAGCAGGATGGTTCAGGCATTTTCATCTGTGGTCTGGATTCGAGAAGTCACAAGTTCACTTCCTATGGCTGACCTACATGATCCCCAGGTTGCTAGGCTTTCTTTCCTCCTCCAAACTTCCTGTCCCTCTATGTTGTTTCCATGTCATTACATTCATCCCATTGGTTTCTTTCAGGGTTGGAAATGTCAATGAATGTGCTCATGCAGCATGGCAGGGAAAAAGGATGCTCAAAGTGACTATCTCTGTCCTCCAACTTCACCAGGTTGCTGGGATGAGTACCTCTCTTGGATCCCATATGGTACAGGGGCCCTGGTGTGCTTGACCGACCATCAGGGTGTTTCAATCTGGAAACTGTAAGGACTTTGGCAGTGCTTGCCATCGCTCCTGGTTCCATTGCTCGGTGTATCCTCTCATCTTATCTCTGCTTCCTGGGTTGGAGTTGCTCCGTCAGGTTTGGTGCCAAGTCCTATCCTATTATGAAAATTGTTGAACAGGAAATCACTATTTTTTTAATTATTCTCTATTCTGTTTCCCTGTTATGAAAGATGGTTAGTAAATATTTCTCATTCTTGGTGGCTTAGAGCTAAGAAACTTTTGTCTCAGGACAAGATGTTCATTGTGGTGAAAATGCACTAGTAGTACATTTTTCATATTTTATTTCAAATTTAAAAGTAATAAAAATGTTTAAATGTAATTTTTTTTCTAGAATAAGTGAACATAACTGCTAGCTACAATTACAATTTATGTCAGTATGATAATTTTAAATTATTTTTATCTAGGATATATGATAAGTATGGTACTTTTAGGCTTCTTTTGTGATATTTTTTTCAGTAATATTTTAAAGGAAATACCTTGTCCAGATTGAATATGTTAAATAGATTATTTCTCTGACATATACATTAGATATTACTCTGGCTTTTATTATGCATATTTTATGATAATTATGTACATACCCCAGGTGCATATTTGTTTAAGATACTGTTATTACTTTCTCTAACACATATGTACAATGTACATTGTAGGAAGAGAAGGTATTTTATTCCACCCAAAAAATGTATACAGAAATTTCACCAGAAATACAAGTTTTCAGTACACCTGCATAAAAAAGAAAGATTAGAAAAAGGTGTGTGTGCATGTGCATGTGTGTGTAATGCAACTCAAAAAAGAAAAGCTGGTTAATAAGTTTAGTATCTTTTCAAAGGATGCGACTTGAAGATTTTCGAGAAAATCCTCTCTATTCAAATCCTTAATAGGGAACAATTCAAACTATCCTTTATAGGGAACATTTTTTGAAATGTTACCTTTTCCAAAAAATGGCTCTAAAATTTTTGATTTAAATATGTTTACATGGCGAATAAAATCTAAACCAAGAGTCCTATTCATTTTTAATGACTTTTGCATTACTGGCAAAGCATAAGAGATAGACAAAAACTTATTACACAAAAGATTTAGATCTCTTTAAAACTAGAATTAATATCATATACAGCTATTTTGTACAACTAACCATTTCAGAGATATTCCCTGTTATTGGTTTCAATTTTAAAATACTTCAGTTATTGTCAAATGGGCAGTTCTCATATGTTTCAAATGTATCTTGTTTTACTCCTAACCATAGAAGAAGAATAAAATTTAATAATAATTGCATAGCAACAGTTTTTAAAAGATTTTTCCTACTTTAGCTTATTGCATTCACTTATTTCCCTTCTACTTATTAGGAACTAAGTAATAAGAATAATTTCTGGTAATGTTTATCTTGATTAGCATTATGTAGACAAAAGAATAATATTTTTTGTAAGAATGGTTTATTTGAAGAACAGATAGAGAAAGTCGTGTCAAAGGAACACATCAGATTTGGTTTTTTGTTTGTGTTTTTACTTTCTCTATACTCACTATGTACATAGTGTATAGAGAATGTATTGCACTCCACCAAAAAATTCGATACCGAGATTTCACCGGAAATGTATGTTTTAGGGTCCCCTGTATCCAAAAAAAGTATTTTCAGAAAAAAGGCCATGTGTCTGTGAACACGATAACTCAAAAACGAAAAGTTGGTAAAGTATCAAACTTGGTATTTAAGTTTAGCAGCTTCCAGGGATGTGACACGAAGATTTTGAGAAAAATCCCCCCACCCCAAACTACCCTTTACATGGAACTTTTTTCGAAAATTTGGATTTTCTAAAAAAATGACACTAACGATTTTTATTAAAATATAGCATATTAAAGTTATTTGCCTGACAAATAAAATGTATATTTTGAATTTTCGGGGAATAGCCTCTGAAGAATACTTTATTCTGGATGAATTTTTCATAACTACTAAACCATAAGAGATGGACAAAAACTTAACACACAAAAAATGTAGATCACGTTAAAATACACAATTTATGTATATACATTTTTTTCGTGGAGTTGATCGTTTTTGAGATATTCCTTTTTCTTGGTTTCAGCTTTGAAAAACTTACTTTTCTCATACAGGAATTTGTCAACTCCTGACCATACAAACAAAGGAACATCAGTCACATAGCAACCAGCTTTTGGCTTTCACTTTAACCTATGGTACTCCCTTATTTCGCTTCTGCTTACAATAAAGCAAGAAATAAGACTATTACTGCTAATTTTTCTCGATTAGCATGAAATAAATAAAAGATAAGCTTATTAACAATAATAATTTACTGAGATATAGAAAAAGTCATGTGAATGGAACACATCAGATTTTTTTTTTTATTCCTGTTACTTCACAATATAGGTTTATGTGTTAGCATACAGTCATTTTAAATGCTTCTTTTACAGATTGATTATACATACATCTTAGTCTTTTTTTATAAATTACCAGAACCTTCTTTAAGTTTTGTATCATCATTTCACCCTAAACTTTTACCTCATACGAATAAAAATTGTATTGTTCTGCAATAAACTGCTTTAAGATATCCCTCCATATGATTTCCAAGAGCCTAATTTCTTGTAAAGGCTGTCTCATATCAGATTTTATCAGTAAAAATACTCTCAATTTGTGAATCATTATATTCTATTTTACATATAGTTTCCTTATCCTGAACTGAAATAAGACAGGTACTTTTAGTTTTATCAACTGAGTTGGAGTTGAGCAGTTTTTGAATATATACTTTAAGGTGATATAGATTCAATCCCAGTTGTTTTAAGCTTTTGTCCAAATTTATAATGAAGCATCATCAGCATTGGGTAAATATCTATGAGATTACCTATAATTTGAAGACTGCAGCATATAATTTTATGTAGATTAAAACTGCGCTAAATGTGTTCTGTTACTGTATACAACATAACAAAAGAAAAAATAATATTGATGATAAGATATTCTACTTTTGGTGCAAAGCTCCATATTTCAAAATTTGCATTCTTCTTCTTGTGCAGTATGCACCTGATCACTCTAACCTTCACTGCTATTATTTTGTAATGTGAAAGAAGGTGCATATCTTAGTCCTGAAAGGAAACATTTTCTTCTGTCTTTAATATTGATGATTAACTTTATTACTCCATGTTAAAATTATCAAACTCTTAGAGACATTACAATTCATCATATGCTAAAGCTTATACAGGGACAACTTTAAGTACATATCATTAAGCAATAAAAGAATCATGAATATGAACTCTATCACATTTGAGTAACTATTAAACATTGATAACTATCATTGAGTTGCACCCTTAAGAGCCAATCATTTAAACCGGCATGCAAATTGGATTATATGGGGATCATTGCATTTGGATAATGATTTTTACCTTATCAAAACAATATGTTTGGCTTACTTAAACATGGAACTGAAGCAAATTATTATTTTATCTTTACTTTTTTACCTGATGACATACTGAAATGGCAAAGTAATGAATAAAATGAAGTATATGCTTCAGAATTTTTATACAAAGTGTGAAGTTTAGTGTTTTATGATGGTTGAATCAGTATTCAGTGCATGTTGTAGCACAAAATGGGTATCAATGAAAGCAAAGTAGTAAATTGTTATCTATGTTTCTTAATAATGCTAACTAAGGTCAAGTTTCTGCACGGTTCATCCAAAGTAAGCAATGAAAATGTATCCATGTGAAAGATAGTTTAGGGGTTAGAGAATTTCTTGAAAATCATGTTGCATCCTTAGAGGATGCAGAAATTATATATCAAGTTTGGAATAGAACCAACCATTCATATTTGAGTTACACTGTTCTGTCTCTTTCTTGCATACATGTTGGATGCACACTCAGACTTTTTCTAAAAATGCTTGTGTGCATGCGTGCATGGGTGTGTGGGAGCGCATGTGCACGCATGTGCATGTACGTGTGTACATTAACTGTATAAAAATGAGAACACTTTCAAATTTGGTATTTGGATTCAACAAAATTATCTTTTATTGGAAAACTTTACATTATATCCACCTTTATAATATTTGCAAGACTAATAAGGGTCTTGAACTTTCTGCAAATAGTCCCTGAAGTTGATATCCTCTTCATTCTAAAGTAATTTTCTACAATGTTATCATAAGAAATGACAAAAGCTTCTGTGTGAAAAATATACATCATGCCTTATTTATTATTATTATTATTATTATTATTATTATTATTATTATTATTATTATTATTATTATTATTATCATCATCATTTTTTATTATTATTATTATTGTTGTTGTTGTTACTGTTGATTTGTTGATATTTCTCCCGTTTCAATTATCATTTCCATTCTACATTATTAATAATTTGAATTCTCTAATACTCTTAACCTTAAAGATATTCCTTCAATCTCCTTAACCTCTATTTGAACCTACATAAGTGTGCAATGAAACTATTTCTGCATGTGTTTATCTTGATTGCTGTGGTCCAGATAGAAAATAGGCTTTTGCAAAATAGTCTGTAGACTAAATAACAAAATAAGAAATATGTGCAGAGAAATTAATATGAATGGAACATATAACATTTTTGTGATTACAACTAGATATTTTAAATTGAACGTCGTTAAATGGTGACAAAAATAATTTTGACTCTCATAATTATTGTTTCTGAAGTAAGCTCTAGGATATCATTTTGCATACCTTAAGCCTGTTGGATAGGTATTCTTTCACACAGGCCATTTTAAGTTACATTTGGAAACCAGAAACGGTATTGAAGAACTCAAACCACTAAGATGATCAATGCTCTATTAAGTAATGAGAAGACACTTGAACATGCAATAAATTTTTCTCTTTAGCTTCACATTGGCAGTCTGGATGAAAGAATAGATATTAAGTTACCCCACAAACAGAGTTAATTAGAAACTCAGAAATTAAAAATCTGATTTGTTCTCTACATCTTTATAACAAATTATTGTTGAAAATCTTAGTCTTCTATCTACTTCATGCTAACCAAGATAAACATTAGCAGAAATGGTCTAATACCTGCTTCCTAGTAAGTAGAAGGGAAATAAGGGAGTACATTAAACTAAAGCGATAGTCAGACCTTTTAAAAACTGGTTGCTATGTAATTGAATTCCATTTCTTTGCATTACCAGGAGTTGATAAATTACTTTGTGAGAAAAGTTTTCAGTTTTTTAAAACTGAAACCAATAACAAGGGCTATCTCAGAAGTGGTCAATTCCATGAAAAAAGTATATAGCATAAATTGTGTTTTTTAATGAGATCTACATTTTTTGTGCAGTATGTTTTTGTCTATCTGTTACAATTTATCAGCTATGCAAAATTCATCCAGAATGAAGAGGTCCTCAGAGACTATCCCCAGAAAATTCAAGATATATATTTTATTTGTCATGTGAATATCTTTAATATACAGTATTTTAATTACATTTTTAGAGCCATTTTTGAGAAAATCAACATTTTTGAAACTTTTCCATGTGAAGAGTAGTTAGGGGTGGGGAAATTTTCCTGAAAATCTTTGTGTCACGTCCTTGTCTTTGTGTCACTTAAATATCAAGTTTGGTATTTCACCAACATTTTGTTTTTGGATTATTGTGTTCACAGATACACACATACACAGGGATACAGGGACCCTAAAATGCATATTTTTAGTGAAATCTTGATATAAGATTTTTGGGTGAAATATAATACCTTCTCTATACACAATGTACATAGTATGTGTAGAGAAAATAAAAATATCTACAAAATTCCCAGTGGTGGGTTGTGTTTCTGGTGATTAGCATGAAACTACTCATTACAGCAGCACCTTTTGCTCTGTTTAATGTTACTGGCTGTGCTTATTCTTGCATTTCTTCATGTACTGATTGCTTCAAACCTCACTCACTGAAAACAGCTCTAAATATCACTTAGGACGTGTTCTATTCTTCTTGATCCTGGGAATTCTAGAGGTTTAGAGCAGCTAGGAAAATGTACGTTGAAGCTCAATAAAATGGTCTCCATTAAACTGGAATGCTTAATCTGTGCACAAGTTCTAAAGTAAAAATTAACAATCCGCAAATTAAGCACTGTAATGGTGTTAACACCTTTAACAAAAAATTACATGCATAAAATAAATCAATATATGATAGCAAGTATGTATTTTAGCACTATTTTGTGTAATCTTTTTATTTTCTCACAGGAAGATTAAACACTGTGGTATATACAACCTCTGGGAGAAAGGGATGAGATGAAAGATCCAAAGTTTGTTGCCCACACCAAATAGTGGAAGGTGCAGATATTGTGGTGTCCCTAAAGCTTACACATGGAAACAGCGCTACAGGCACTCCTGTGCTCCTCCTACCAAACATATCTGAACTGCCCTGGTTTGCACTAGATGGAAACACTCCAGCAGGTTCCTCCCAGTGCACCTCCTGACGAACATGTTCAAACTGCCCTGGTTCCATACCAGAGGGGGAGAAAACAGTCACATATCCTCACACAGAACCAAACTATCCAGTAAAACCCATACCCCAAATACAATTAATTGTAATTTATATGCATATAGATTATAAAAATATTCAAAATAAACTATTTACATCATGAAATTAAAATGTTATATTCATATAATCATTGACAGAATGGTAAATTACTTAAGAGAATATTTTTCACAGTGTCTTAATTTTTTTTTTGTGATTGAATTCTTTAATATTATTTAGGAGGTGAATAAATAAGTTAAAACTTGATATAATATTGATTTAGGACACCTGGTAAGCTTATGAATGTTGAGCTTATGATTATGCAAGCTGAGTTGCTTTTGAAGAGATCCACATTTAGATGTATATAAGAGAATGGCTCAAGTATGTATATACATGGCAGGAACATTATCGACAGCTCTTTGAAAATTGTCTCACTATCTGAATGTATTGGTGCTTGTTTTACTATTTTTATAGTCCTTTTTTATGCAGCTTGAGTATTAGATGAAGACCTGCATGCTAGAATGCTGTAAACAAGCAGCTAATGGGCATATCTGGAATACATTCTTTTTAAACCATCCAAGGGCAATATTTCTGTAAGAGTTAGAAATGCATAGCATAGACTGCTGAGTTTCTTACTCAAATTATGTACAATATGAATTTCCCAAGTTAAATTTTAATCTAGCCAGACTCCTAAAAATGTTGTATATTGTACTTTGGCAATTTGTGCATTGATGAAAAAGATCTGCATTGGATCTTGCACACCTTGATGGAATCTATATATGTGTTTTTTCAATGTTGAGCTTGAGCTTATTACCTATTCAGTAGCCAATTTTCTATTTGTTTTAATACCTCATTGGTTTTTTCCTGAAATTTATTTTTGTCTAGGTCACTAATTATGATATTTGGTCATGTGCATACAAAACACTGTGTTTGGATTAGGTTCAGATGAAGCATTTGCAGTTCCATCTACACCATCTGCAATAGTTGCCGGCTCCAAATACAGATGTCAAGGCCAAGCAACAGTCTTTCTATGAGATGCAACTCAGAATGGAAACTGAAGGTTTCGCCAAATAACTGATGTTTGGTGATGAAGCCACTTTCCATCTGTCAGGAAAAGAGCACAAACACAATGTCAGGATATGGACTTTGGAAAATCCTAACAGTAATGTGGAACATGTACATGACTCATTTCGTAAAACCTTCCACACAGTTTGTTGGGGGATGTTTAATTCTCTATTGGCTTTTACAGTGATTTTCTGTGGACTTTGTATGAAACTCTCTCTCAAACGCTCAACATTTGCTTCACTTACTGATGGCTAACCGATTGACTTCCGCTTAACCATATTCCCTTGTTTTGAAGTCAGCATACCAGTTATGGATGCTGGGTCTACAGGGTGGATCAACACCAAAGTTTCTTCTAAAATTGCATTGTACGTTGACAACAGACTGGGATATGTGAAAATCTAGCACACAAAATGCCCTTCTGTCTTCGTTTGCAGCCATTTTTCTGTTATATCATCTCCTAGCAATGAAATTAATAATTATGCAACAGATTCACCAACATAACAAAAATCTTTCCATTGATACCAATATCATATTTCTAAGAATCTCCTAATGACAGTTATTCAAGTTTGTGATCAGAAAGATCATTTATAGTAATACTGTAATATAAATACCTCTGCAGCTATCTCAAAAAAGTTCAACATGCTTCTAGCTGAAATAATTTCACTTTCCTTACTAGATAATATTGTGTCATGGATACTTAGACTTGCTGCTGCCAATTACAAGAAAAACAAATCTCCTGGCACTCAACATTTCCACACTGTTGGGTCCAGATTGGATGGCAACAATGTGTGTTTTGTGTTTCTTCCCAGTCACACAATGCTCTATAGCAGGGGTCACCAACTGGATGCCCTTTTAGTACAGCAAAGAGAGCAATTTGCTCGATGAATTGTCTACTTTGCAAAATTTTGCATTTTAAATATGTAATCCACCTTCAATCTCTGCTGTCATATATTCACCCACTGCATGCATGGAGCAAGCATATTTGCTTTGAGACAAAATCAAATGAGTTGGTGATGTTTGCTCTACAGACTACCTAAATCACCTTTCTACTTTCTCTTGCGAACGTTTTGCAATTAAGGGGCATGTTGAATAAAGCATAACAAAGTCCTATCCTCTTGAAATAACCTAATTTGGCAAACATTTGATTTTTAATAGCATTTCAATACATCATAAATCAAAACCAAATGATACTGTAAATTGTATTCACTGACTCCATCAATGCTTTAACACTTCCAAGCGTCTAACTCCCTTTTCAAGAATTACACATGTTATGTCACAGAGCAGCCACCACTGGAAAATTAGTGACACTTAATATTACTGGTTGATTGTTTCCACCTAAAGCTTTGCTAACAATTTCAATTTTTCCAGACCTATTTTGATACTAATAACTTTTGTCATCGGTGCTCCATTATCTAGTGACTTTCAATGAATTTGGTTTAGATTTTGTGTTCCTCTGGTTGTTAAATAATAAACTTAAAAATAGAGACTATTGTTAGAAATTCTTAAGTATAAACAGTCAACAAATAACCTGTACACTATGCAGCTTACTGTTTTTAAACCCAGATTTTCATCATTTTAAAACTTTAACATTGTTATATTTTTTAACCATTTAATTGAGTCATGGGTAAAAAATATTGGAGGGGGGAGGTGTCTTGTGATTTTCAAAAGTCATGTGTGGGAAAAATGTATGCCATTACTTTACATTTAATTTTTAGCTGGGATAAATATAGTTAAATTTGGAAGAAAAAAAATCTGATGAGTTCCATTCACATGACTTTCTCTACATTGCAACCTTGCAACAAATTATTGTTAAAAAGCTAACGCTTCTATTTACTTCATACTAATCCAGAAACAATTAGCAGAAATAGTCTTATTGCTTGCTTCCTTGTAAGTAGAAGTGGAATAAGGGAGTAGCATAGGTTAAAGTGATAGTCAAAAGCTGGTTGTTATGTGACTGAAATTGCTTTGTTTGTATGTTCCTGTAAGAGAAAAGTATGTTTTTTAAAGCTGAAACTAAAAACAAGGAATATTTCAAAAACGATTAACTTGACAAAAAAATGTATATAGCATAAATTGTGTGTTTTAAGGTGCTCTACATTTTTTGTTGGGTAAGTTGTTGTCTATCTCTTACGGTTTAGCAGTTATTCAAATTCCATATAATTCATCCAGAATAAAGTAGTCTTCAGAGGCTATTCCCTGAAAATTCAAGATATGCATATTATTTGTCAGGTAAATATCTTTAATATATGATATTTTAATCAAAATCATTAGAGCCATTTTTGAGAAAATCAAAATTTTCGAAAAAAGTTCCATGTTGGGAGTGGGGGGATTTTCTTGATAATGTTTGTGTCACATCCTTGCAAGATACCAAACTTAAATACCAAGTTTGGTATTTAATGGCCTTTTCATTTTTGAGCTATGCTGTCCACACACACACACACGCAAACACGGACCTTTTTCCAAAAATGTTTTTTTTTTATTCAGGGGTTCTCAAAACATGTATTTCCAGTGAAATATCGGTATCAAATTTTTGGGTGCATTACAATACCTTCTCTATACACTATGTACATAGTAAGTGTAGAGAAAGTAAAAATGGTAATAAGATTTCTTATTGTTGAATGATTAATATTACACTTTATAGCCTATGGTTGTTGGTCTTTCAACATAGATTGCTAGCAAATTATCTGAATTTATAGCTTTTCAAATTGTTGTTTCCTCCTTTCATTACTAGACATTTATAAAAATGTTCATTATATAGCCAGTTACATATTTAAGTTCTTAGGTGTCTTTTGTGTTAGGATTTTCTCCATGTATTCTACTAATTTTTTAATCCTTCTTAATCAAAATGTGCTTCCAACCCAGTCAAAGGAGCATCAAAGACTTTAAAATATAGTATAATATTCCTCAGCCCTTTCTGCTCAGCTGGATCACAGAATCTCTTTGGTCTGTTGGTTTTCCTGGGAGGTGCTAACGGTCCCAAATGCAGTACTTCAATCTTATCCACGACATGTTTGAAAAGTTCATGAAATTTATCTCCCCTTCTGTTGTCTAAAATTAAACATTTTGTCAATTTAACCATTGACATCAGTTCACTAAATCTTCTGGTAACCCTAAAGAGTTGAGTTCAAAGATTAAAGAACATGGACCAAATCATTGGCCATCAGAATTTCTAAATGTTGCTCAAACAATTTCAAAAGTGCAGCTGCTTGGTCTTGAGCTATAGAAATACTTTGTAATTCTTCCAAGCAGATCATAATGTTTTCTAGAGTTTTAGCACTTCTCTGGCCTGCTTTCTAGGATATATCCTTCTAATTAGTTGGACACTAGACAACAAATGTAACTTTTCATTGTACTCTTAAATGCAGTTTTTGTAGAAACTGACTGAGAAAACAGAATTTCCCGTTCATGATCCCATTGCAGACAATGTCTATCATCTCTAAATGTTCTCGGGCTTCTAGTCAGTTAAGTGCATGGATTGCCTCCAATATTTTGAAGATGTACATCATCTACGTCTTCAGGGCAAACTGATGACTTGAAAGTCTGAATTCGTGTATTTATAATGTCAGAGGGAAGCTAGCATCTGATTAGTTTCCGTGATACAACTGTTGTCGGTCACTCTTCAGATGAGGATGAGAGTAAATGCTCCTGATATAAATTTCTGCAAGCATAAAGTAAGTGAAAGTATAAAGCCAACTCACTCTAATAATTGCAGTTAATAAAACTCCACTGTCCCTAATTTTTCTGCATATTTATTCCAAGGTCATATCACCAGTACAGGTTCAATAACTACCTATGTTTCAAAACAGATGATATTGCTAAGGCAAGTTGGTGTTACCACCATGTAATTGTTATACATTCCCAAAACAAATTTGGTACCGATTCATAGGTTAGTTTTGATTTGGCAGGAACATTGGAAGAAGTGTAGACCCCTAAAAGGGTACTATGTTGAGACATAAACAATTTTTGTTTGAAAAGAATGCTTTTTTATTTTTAACACAGAACCACCCTCATAGGATAGAATTTTGCTATACTGGAGTTCCTTTACAGGCTAGGCTGTCTGTCACATTTAAGCATGCCATTATCCTGGATCAGCAGACCCCTCCCTCTAAACAGAATCAATCAATTGCAACGCCCAGGGTGACAATCCTTTCTGTGTAAGGAATGCCACAAGTAAATTCTGTGTCTGAATTAGACTTTCTGATGAGGGAGGAAACTTACATAGCAGTAGCTTCAGCACCAGGAGTAGGAGGAGTGGTGGTAGTCCTAATAGCCACAGTAGCTTTTGTAGTCATAGTTGTGCATTTACTCTCACTATTTTCACTAACATGCCACTTCTAATGTTGTGGTATTTAAATGAATATTAATATTACTTGAAGCTGAAGCCTGAGATTTAAACTGGAATACATCTTTATCATTACTTTCTGTAACTTTATGCTTTGGCACAAATCTATCCATGCTGACCAGTAATAGAACACTCACAGTTGCAAAAAATTGAGCTGAATGCTGTAAGCTACAATCATCATGTTGGCACCAACTGCTCGAGTTAAAAACTGAATACCAAACCAGGTAATCAAACTGAGAATTATTCATTGTTCAGTTTACTTTGTATTAGTGATAGAATAGTTTAGCTGACTCACAGCTCGCACTCATATCATGTACAGAATACATTGAATATATTCTGTGTCTTCCTGTATTTTCACAGAAAGCAGTAATATTACCTATTTATAATAAAAAGAAAAAAAAATACTTCTCTGGAAAGGAAGGAATTCTTATTTAATGAATCATGGAAATTATTTAAAAAGAAGGGGAAATCCCCCATTAATTAAAACCCTGGATGAATTCCAGGAACCCAAAATATTAAACATTTTATTTTAGATTTGTAAAAGGTAGCAAGGACAGCTGCAGTTGACACAGTAAGGAAAAGCTTGTGTTGTGGGCAAGTGTTTTCTGCAAGTTCTAAATCCCAGACAAAAGACAGAAAGCTAAAAATATAGAATCCTGTTTTGCTCAGTATACTTCAGAAACTTATACATTCAAAGGCACAATAATGATTGGCCAATTAGTCACAGCTGGCAACTCCATTCTGCTGACTGTATTTGAGCCTGACATTTTTTTGTTCTTTCCTTTTTGTGTTTGATGCTAATTGCTGTCACCAATTTCTTAGTTTGATTTGTGATATCACAGAGTTCAAAGTATGGTCCACAATTTTATATTCCTTCTAAATGTTAAATAAATGGTTAATCATTGTATTACATTCAGGGCTTTCCTCTACAATACGAGCATACCTCTGTCAACCATGGAGAGACAGTGCCACAATGTCTCATTGATCCCTAACCACAACACCCAGTTTAAGAGTAGAAAATAGAACTCATCTTTTCTTTGTTATGTTTATGTTTTGTAAGAAAGAAAAGAATTGGAATCTATATAGTATGAAAAAATTCATTTTTATAAATCAAATTTTGATTAGGTAAGGCCTTTGTTTTTGTTGTTGTTTTTTTTTACTCAATTCAGCCCTCACAAATCTTCATGGATACCTTTAATGACTTCATCATACTGTTATCTATAAATAGACACCAATAATTTTACTGCAATTGAGCAGTTATGTCGAGTGCATATACTCCGAACATATTCCTCAGGAGTATTAGGAAAGAGTTTCTTAGACCGGATTAGTATGTTTATATGCATGAAGTTTCTCTGTTTACTTTCTGTCATCTGCATTAAAAAATTAAAAAAGTGTGTGTGTTTGTGTGAAAAGTCAGAAAAATACTAATCTTCATATTTTAATTTAGCTTTATCTAAGATTCTCAAGAAAATTCCCCCCGCCCCAAACTGCTCTTCACATGAAAAACTTTTATCATTGTTCTGAGTTCACTCCTACCTTTCATTCAGTAGGCTAACCTAGCTTCAAACTAGGAAAACAGGTACCTAGTAGGTCCGGCATTATTTATTTAGATATTTCTTCACATTATAATACTTACAATCACAAAACTAAGATATTTTTGTTTTTATTTATTTATTTTTAAGCATCTACTTACAGGCAGAACTGTAATCCACCACAAATATTCAAGGTTCACCAAAATTGAATTTTGTATAAAAAGAAAATAACATAGAGAATAGGTCTGTATGTGTATTCATATTAAAACCATAAATAATAAATGGTCAGAAAAATATGATACATTATATTATTTTAAGCTCAGCTTCTTTCAAAGATGTCACAAGAATATTTTAAAGGCTAAAGGATAATTTAATTACAATATCTGTTAAAAATATGTAGCTATTAATAAAATGTATATTTTAAATATTCTGCAGGTAGCCTTAAGTTGTCTTAATTCCAGATAAATTTTACATAATTAGCACTTCTGGTAATTCATGATAGAAAAGGAATATATATTTAAAAACAGTTGATGCAGAGTAACTTTTTTGTGGCATTAGGCATTTCCAAAATATTTGCTATTGGCTTTAACTTTTCAACTTGTTTGAAAATTATAATTTTTAGAAATCCTATCATTGTTCATCACTCAATTTTTCTGTAATACCATGGAATGAATACAGAATTTTATAGCCTGCACATAGCAAACCTGCCATTTTTAAAGAATTTACTGTTACTTCAGACTCCGTACAATAACAAAATCTGTAGTTGTAGTTGATGATTATGATGAATTGGAAGTTCTACACTGTGAAGCTCAGTTAATAGTGATGCACTAATGAGCCATTTTTCACAAGGCTTTATCAAAATTGTTACTTACACAGGAGAACCGATATTATAAAATCTGTCCTACATCATCAACTGCATACTATTCATATATTGATGATATTGGGCAGATTTTATGATACTGGCTCTGCTGTGCAAGTAACAATTTTATGAAGTCTTGTGAAAAAAGACTCATTAGTGCATTAAAATATATATTCATTGAGATTGCACTTCACAAAGTCCCCTATACTAAATTGTAACTTTAAGTTAAAAATGTGCAATGTTTATATCTCAGTTAACATTAAGAAGATATAAAAAGTAGCAGAGGAAAGTAATGTGAAGATTCTTCATTTCTGTTAACCTAGACCTTCACTAATCCAGATAGCTCTCAAATGGAATTAGTTTAAATTAACCCTTAACGGCGATATGACAAAACTGTCACACAGCAGGTGACATGATGTCTCAGAAATGTTTGGTGTGTATACCCTTTAAAAATGCAGTATATATTTTTATTTGAATTTTTTCTATTTTATTAGAAGAAGCACCTTTAAAGAACAATTGTATTGTATTGTTAAAGAATAAGTTTGTAAAAATTAAGTAGCGCACATTTTAATGCACCTACAATAAAAAGTAAGCACATCACCTCATTTGTTTACACTTGCACTCAAACATTGTCTTATTTGTCAAAATGTATCTACTGTTTTGTGATTTAGTAGCATATACTGCAAACAAATGTTCAATGTTGCCTCAATTAACATCTTAAGATTTAGCAATTCTTTTGCAAATGTTTTCTCTGTTAACATACAAGGGCTAATAGTGTGACAAGCTTCATGTATTATAAAATTCATATTCTCTTTGGTTGTAGGTGCTTAAATATGACTTCTGTTTGATGTATCCCCATAAAAAGAAGGACCGGGACAATGTTTTCAAGAATTCCATACAAAACATTTAACCAATGATGCTGCAAAGGCAGTTCTCCTCCATTTGGGGTTTTCTGCCCAATAATGTATATTATGTCTATTAACTTGTCCAGTATTTGAAAATATGGCTTCATTAGAAATTTTACCAAGAATGAACCTTCTCTGCAATGATATTGGATAACTCCCAGCAAAAAACTTGATGCTGAAAATCTCAGTGTACGAGCTCTTGATGCAAACAAGCTCTTGACGGTGTACTTTGTGACAGTGATGTTTTCTGTCATTTGAAATTAATTAGGAAGCCAATTTTGTAACACTACATCTCTTACATTTTACTTTCTCTACATGTACTATGTACATAGTGTCTAAAGAATATTGTAATACATCCAAAAATTTGATACCTAAATTTCACCAGAAATACATGTTCTAGGACCCTGTGAATCCAAAAAAGCATTTTTAGAAAAAGATTTATGTGCGTGTCTGTCTATGGGCAGCATAGCTCAAAAACAAGTCAGTTAATTACCAAACTTGGTATTTAAGTTAAGTATCTTCCAAGTATGAGACACGAAGATTTTCAAGAAAATTTCCCCACCTCCTTTACATAGAACATTTTTCGAAAATTTTGATTTTTTTAAAAAATGGCATTCACGAATTCATTAAAATACATAATGTGTAAGATATTTTTATGACAAACGAAATGTATATTTAAAATGTTCTGGGAATAGCCTCCTGAATACCACTTGAGCTGGACTTTTATATAACTGGCAAACTGTAAGATGTGCAAAAACTTACTACACAAAATAGTAGATCTCATTAAAGCACACAATTTATGTCATATATGTTTTTTGTAGCATTAACTGTTTTCGAGATATTCTGGATTATTGGTTTCAACTTTAAGCCACTTAAACTTTTCTCGCACGGGAAAACTTCTTTCCTCTTGTTTCTCATTTGTTTACTCCTGACAAGGAAAGAGATTGGAATCTCAATTGCTTCACATAGCAACCAGGTTTTAAAGGATGAGACTATGGCTCTAGCCTGTGTATTTTCTTACTTCCCTTCCACTTACAAGGAAGCTAGTAATAAGCTAATTCTGCTTATGCTTATCTTGATTAGCATGATGTAGATAACAGATTAATGTTTTGAACAAAAGGTTTGTTTACCAAACAGCCAGGGGACATCATGTGAAGAATATAATTAGATTTTTCCCTTCTACTTACAAGGAATAACAACAATTTCCGTTAACGTTTATCTCAATTATCATTAGGTGGAAGAATAAGCTTTTAACAATAATTTGTTACAGAGATATAGAGGTGGTCATGTGAATGGAACATAATAGACTTTTATTATTGGAAAACATGTTTTCCAATAATAAAAAGTAAGTGACATAGTGTTACATAATCAACTCATTAATTTCAATGCATATAAGGATGGTACTTCTGCTACTTTAGTGTCTGCTGTCACACTGTCTTTGGACAGTTCACATCGACTTATCTGTGGATTTACTTCTATGGCAGCAAGAATATTGATACTAGTTTCATCACTCACTTTTGATTTCACATTCAAGTGATTGTTCTTTACACTTCCATACTTATGTAGTCATGTTTCCAGTCTGAATTTCATTTGCATCCCATCTCTCTCCTGAACACTGCTCATGCAGTTCGATTTCTCCTGCATGCACCTAGTACTAAAACCATATCTACCTCCACATCAAAATCTGTCATTTTTTTTTTAATTTTGAAGTACAATAAACAATCAACATATGTAGAGTGTTATATTTTAGGGGTTCAGGAGGCTTTGAAACCATAATACCACTGTTCTTTCATTTGATACTTTTATTTTGAGGGAGATGTTTTCAAAGAAAACATTCTATAACACTCAATTAACTTGTTTTAGAAAAAAAAAAGTTGTAATAAAAGTGGCTGAGCTTTTGTATTCTGGTATCTACAAAGATTGTACAGATTAAAAGATATTACAGAATATACAAAAAATATAATAGTTTCATTTAAAACTCTGAAGTTGGGCTCCATGAAAATATTTTCCGTATCACAATTTGGAAGACCCCTTGCTCCTATACGATATGGAATTCTAGACATTTGTTTGTTTAAGAGATATTCCCCTATAACATTTATGTGTTACATTTCAAACCATTTTGAATAATTTTAGTTAAAATGCTAAAAAATGTTGATTATTCATTTACTAAACCATTACAAAATTATTTAGTTTATCTGTAGTGAACTGATGTAAAAAAAAATGAAATGGATTTTTATTATGGACGCTCTTTAACTGCTGTGCTTCTCAGCATCCCATTCTATACTGGACATGAAAGATTACTTAATTTTGCTCAGAGGCCTTTCTATTAGGCTTGAGGTTCTTTCATGAGCCGTAAATCTACGACATGGGATCAACGGCTTTACTTCCGTTCTGAAGGAAGCCATGCTAAGGATTTTTAAGCCTGAAAAAAATCCATCTGCCCCCACTGGGTTTGAACCCGCGACCTTCAGTATATGAAGTTAGCATGATAACTGTTACACCATGGAGGGCACTAAAACTGATGTAAATTCGAGGTCCAAAGTGATGTGGCGCTAGGTCAGGTGGTAAAAGTTCAAGTTTGACCCTCAGAGATAATCAGTGTAGGTCTTCTACAGGTGCTTAAAAAACTGAAATATAAATCACCTACCCTTTATTAATGGGTTATCAATGGTTTAAAAAAGTCAAAAATGAAATTATACACTTGTAAAATATTAAAATTATATTATAATAACTTCAAGGAAACATATTATAAGGTTACAGAATAGCACAAAATAACATAGCCTATTGCAAGAAACACATTGCAGTACCTTATTGCATAATTTATTCTTACTGTACTAATCAACAACTAAAGATATTAAACAGTAAGAGTCCATTTTAAGATGCTGGTATAATTGTTAACATTCCCTAAAAAGGAACCACAAAAGCTAAGCTGTAATAGAAAATCTAAATTGTGACTTTTCATGTTTACAATCGCACTATCAGATAAGCAAAATTTCTCTTGTTTCTGTACACTTTCAATGTAAGATAGTCATACAATTCACCTTTGCAGATAGTTAAATAAGTCAGCACTCAAAGTCATAATTGATATTATATTTTTATAAATTATAAAACTGCCATTCATTTACTAAACTTTGATATTTGCTTGCAATTTTGCTGCACCTGCAACTATGAGTGTTTCTGAAAATACCCATAGCAAATAAATGTACTGTTCAGAAGGAACTATTTTAGTTCTTTTAACAATACTTCTAATAGATTCCAGAATATTTTAGGCAGTGATTAGTTCTGGGTGCATAACATATATTTAAAAAAAGCCTCTAAGAAATAACTTCTATAAAATCGAAAGTTAATATGAAGATTACATGACAAAGTACTTCTCTTATCACCCATGGTTAGTTTACATTTCTGCCAGTAGGGACATTTTAAGCCTCTCATAGTTCACATTGTTCAAAACTGAAGTGGTGTCAACATTTGGGGGAAAAACACTGCCAAATTGAAATTATAAACACGTATGAAGTGAGCTGCAGTAAAACGACAATTCTTGTGGTTTGGAAATTTAGCCCAGATTAGACTTACAATGTCTAGGTTATGGGGGTGTGTGTGTGCATTTATATGCATTTTAACTAGGTTCTTCTCCATTTTAAAATTTTTTTTTCAGGTAACATCTTTGCCAACAGTTTTTGTAACGAGCACTATAAGTATACTTGCATATTTGTAAATATTACTCAATTGATATAAAACAAATGCACTATCAGTTTAAGTGTAGCATATCAGCCTGTCTTTTAGGAAGTTTGATACTGCTGGAAGATGCTTTTACAGTATATCCAATTTTTTTTCACAACCCGAAGAACATTATGTCAAAAACTTGAAACACATACATCCCTTTTAATTCATTCTGTTCATAGTTTTCTGAATGCGTCATAAGTGATGGTATTTTAATCAAATTTTAAAGATATGTAAACCCTCCAGTAATGACAACATATGAAAAATTAATTTGTCTAATTCAAGTTTTCAGTATTTCTTCTTATAAGGTGACAGTATTATTGAAGTTCTGCTCTGCTCAAGAGAATAAAATAATACCTATTACGGCTAAATTTTCATATCAACATACACAAAAATATAATGTATTGAAATAAGTGGTTTGTTTTTTACTTACACCTCAAACATCATAGTGGGGTATCATGTTAGTTGCTTCATATGATATTTTTCATACAATGTATAAAATACTCAGACATAGAAAATATATGAAGATATGTTCTGTTTTTGTCAGCTCAAAAAATTGCATTTTTATCTGCTAATTTAGGATTTATGGAGAATGAAAGGGGGCATATTTATAATACGTTAGAGCTCACTAATTTGTGAGCTTTCTATGCTGTAGTTTAAGTTGACCATACACCCAGTACCAATAACTAGTCAAGTGTGTTTTGGTTTTATCCTAAAACTGCTTTTGTTTTGAGGAATGAGTGAATTCTATATCTAATAAAAAGCAAAAACTATAGTTGTAGAAAAACAGCCAGACTGTAGTAAAATTATTACATGGAGACACTGTAGTTATTTACTTTATCACTGAACTTCTGAAGCAAACAAAACAGCAGTTTAGTACATACATGTGTGTCATTATATTATGCAATTAGGTCAACATGCCTGTCTCATTCAACAGAAATTCATCTGCTGATTTTTTAAATTTAAGAGAAAGTTACATTAAACTAAAGAAATGCATTTTTTTAATATACAAAATGCTGTTGATATTATTAATCTGAAATAAAACGCCAGTATGATTGCTTATTTGCTTCAGTATATAGAATGTCTTTCATAGCACATTTTTTTATTCACTTCCATTCCATCTGCAAGCAAGCTCTTCCAGGGTGACTAGAATCGCTTAAGAAATTCTTCCGAACAGATTCTTGCTCTTGCATTTGTAGCTAGTTTCATTTCACTTATTTCTTTATCAATTTCTTCCATGAAGTGAATTACAAAATCAACTAACTTATGCTTATACATTTGTTCTGTATGAAAATTTGTAATCAGGAAACTTATGTCATAGCCCTCCACTGGTTTGCGCCTCAGAACGATGAAGTTTTCTGCTCTCATCATCATAAAACGCATGAACTTATGACACAGAATGCGTTCTATCTCATCAGCTTGCTTCACAGCAATACTGATTCGCACTGAATTAATGGACGTTTCAATCAGTACTCTCTCCTTTTCATTACGACTGATGACTACCGGTGTCAACAACAGTTCCTTGCTCGTTCTGACTTCTACTTCTGGTTTGTTATGTCTTTCCACCACTTGAGATGAGAAATTATCCAAGCACATTGCTGCTGTTAAAGTGTGCCTCACAGCTGTGAGGTAGGGTCTTAGGGTTGCAGCCATGTAATATCTGAAAGATAAATAGAACTGCAAGTAATTACATATAAGCTTTTTAACTCCGTGACACATACTTTTGCTTTAACAGTTAAGGAAGTGGGTGTGTCCATTTCGTATAGAAAATAAGTATTTCTACAAAACAGAATATACGTACCAAATATATTTCGAGTTATATCTGAAGAAGGTGAGTTTTGAACACAAAGAAAGATTGGCTTTGCTCTTCTGTGAGGCAATTTGTTTCTTAGTACACAGGAAAGAGGTTATGCATTCGTTTCCCTATCTGCACTTCTTAGTCGGGCGCCTGTGCCAGCCTTCAAATTTTGCTGCATGCGGTCAGTGATATTGGAAACAAGCGCGGCATTTTAGCCACCACAGTTAATTTTACCCTAAATATAAAGTACAAAATTACATTTACATTAACACACTAAACTAGGAATATTTGTAATAAATTAGAATACTCACATTAAAAGAAAAATGTCTATTGTAAATGGGTGGTTCGTAGTTTTATAGCATAAATTTTCTGCAGATTTGATGTGCCGATTAAAAGTACATAGGTATGTGAAGTTAATTTTTACATTAAATGGGAGGCCAAGAGATGAATTTGTCACTGTAAAATACCTTTCAAGCTATGATATCAAAAGCGTATTAATGAAAAACTTTAAATGTTAATTAGTTGGATGCTCCCTTAGGTCTTTGAATCGGAAAATAGGCAGTTTATCAATTAGATTTAATAACATATTGCAATATAATAATAGCAAAACTATTAATTACTAATAGCAACCTTTTCTTTTAGTGCTTCTAATTTGGATAACAAGGGCCACGCTGGTCCTCACTAATGTCTATTACCCAATAGAGTACTCATCGATATGCATGAAACGTAGATATAGCAAGTGGGGAAATAGAGTATTCTTGGTTATAGCTGATTACAAAGATATCTTTAAGTGCTACTGAGAGAAGTTTAATCTTGTTTTTTTACTAATATTCTTGGGCTTAAATCGACCTTTATGCTTACATGCAGGTTTTAATAAGATCGTATACCATAGTTTGCGCTTGTACGATACGGCGAACGTATGACAGGAGGCGGCATCTATTGATATTAATTGTAAACGTACTACGCCATATTGAGCGAATGTTGCTCGTAAAGCTTGGGATAGTTTATTTTGTGGTTCTACAAGAATTTCAAGGAATATTTCCTGTATAGTACTAATAAACAACAGCAGATAGGCACTAATAACAATTTAAACGTTTCAGAAATAGAATGAGCTGCTCGGATTCTAAAAAATCAAAGAAAAGAAAGAGCAGTAAAAGTGGAAACATGGGTGACGTTCTTGGGAAAGAATGTGGGGATGGTGAAAAAGATGAAATGCCGCAGGATTCCTGCGGCGAAGATGTCAGAGAAGAAGCTGATGGAGCACCAAGTGGAGATGAACAGTCCTCCCAATCAAGTGGAGATCCGGATAACTACGATATCAAGGGATCGGATGAAATGAAGGTAGTATCATTCTCTACACACCCGCAGGAATTGAAGTTTAATTGGCATTTTGATGTTAAATTAGCGCATTTTGTTTATAAATCCTAACTTAGAGTAAAATATGATATAACCACGACTTTCGGTCAAGATATACAAGTTTATAGCAAAGTCAAATGCATGAATGACAGGTAAGATGCAGGCTCTGATAGTCACCACTATTGTTTTTGTTAGAACTCTTTGTAAGTAAAGACCTTGTATCATTATGAAATACATAACAAAGATATAAGATAAGGGATTTTTGACATGTAATGTGATTTTCTATATTGTATATTGCCATTTAGATAGATTAGGGAATGGCAACATTTGATGACTTGAATAGTGGTTGGTGACTTCCATGTCTTTCTATTTAGCCTTTGCATGTTTATGATCTATGCATGTATGCTACTAAAAATAACACTGAGATTTGCTATAGGTGGTGAAAAATGAACAAAACACTCGTGGTGCACAGAATAATATTATGGCTCTTAAATATTTACAAAGTGTTTACATTTGTTTTTAGGTGAGTCCATACCTATAATGTGGAACAGTAGTCAGCAATTACCATAATTTTTGTTTGTGTTAAATATGAGGCGTAATCACTTAGTGTTTGACAATTCATCTTGGAGCACAGTATTGATTCAGTGTCACTGTATTGGAGTAAGACTGAATATTTTGCTTGCATGCAGGTGCTTTTCTCACTTCATACTGTATAATCGTACATAACCAAAATGAGAGTGCTGCTTCTGCCTAATTGTTCAATAATGAGAACTAAAATAAATAAGCTATTGTACCTTTTATATGTTTCCCCATTTCTACTTTACTTTTCTTGAGTGTTTCTAACAGTTACTATAATGCAATGCATTGATGCACCTGTTCTAATCAATTCTTTGATACAAAATGTTTACATTTGGTTTTAGGTGTGACAACGATAGTCATCAACTTGTTTTGAAATTTTTGTTTGTGTTAAATATTAGACCTAATCACTTAGGTGTTTGACGGTTCATCTTGGTAGTCATTATTCATACAATATCACTGTATTCGAATAAGACTTAAATATCTCAATAACGCTAACTAAAATAAGTAAACTACTTTTGCTCTTTTCCTATGTTTTCATTCCTTCATTACTTTTTTTGAATGTTTCTAACAGTTGCTGCAGCACAATACAATGTTACAATCATTCTAATCAATTCTTTGATGACAAAAGAAAAGTGTTCAGCGATCTAATACTGTGCTGTCTTCTGATATAACCATTGTGATTGAATTTTCTGTGAAATAATATATTTGTAATTAGAAATTTTGTTATGTAATGCTGTTTAATCAGTATGAGAAGATTAAAAAAATTGTGGTACTGCAGGTCAATGAACTTATTGCTATGCTGCTACACAGGCTAATTGGGGAAATTTTGTTAGGATCTTTTGACTTATGCCAATGTTCGTGAAAATGAAAAACTACGTGAGTGTAATATATTAATTTTTATTGTTTTTCTGCCTTCTATTTTTTTCCTCTTCTACCCCGTTATCTACTGTTCTTATGTACTGTTCAAGTAAATGACTGAAATGTGCATTATTGTTCACTTAAATTTACTTGGTCATTGGGTGCCTTTTCTATGTTGTATATAGGTATATCCTGGTGTTAATTTTTAACCATGATTTCCCATGTAAGAAATGACACTGATGCCATCACTAATGAAGTGAGTTTATGTACAATCTATAGGAGATCACAATGGTGATGCCTTCCTGATAAGGCGAGTTGAAAAAGAACTGTATTTGCTATTATAGTTGTACAATGACATCTGTTATTTACTGTCCTCCAGCAGCAGAAGTCGTATAATATGATGCCATCCTGATGAGGTGACTTAAATAGTGTCCCTCTAGCAGCAGGTGTTAATACTAGATGATTTAGAATAGGTATTATATCTATGTAGAGATATAAATCATTTTTATATGTCACTCCCATCTTTACCTCGGAATGACAACATTCAACTACAGGACACAGAGTGTCCTTATTCAATTATGTTATTCATTACTATAATGGGAGGGGGGGATCGTGGGTAGGCTAGTTGTATTAGCAATGCCATCACATCCAGAGTGCTGTGGTTTGCTTTCTCTTCTGCAAACTATCACCACTCTTTATAGGGACTACACTGTGGCCGAGTGGTTAGACCTCTCGCCACTCACTAAGGCAGCCTGGTTTCGATTCCAAGTGACCACATACAGGATTTGTGGTGGATAAAACGGTGCAGGGGTAGGTTTTCTCCAGATTCTCCTGCCATAGCATTTCACCAGTGCTCCATCTTCATTCCATGTATTGTCAGTGTCATTGCCTGCAGGGTATAGTAGTAAAAGCCATATAAAAAAAAACTTTCTAGGTAGACATTACTGTGGTAGCTTTATCTTACTAAATGATTAAAGTTGTATTTATGGACGCTTTACCTGCTTGGTTATAGTGGGCATGAAAGACTGCTTAATTTTGCTTGGAGACCTTTTTATCAGGTTTGAGGTTCTTTTATGTGCCACAATCTACGACACAGGACCAAAGGCTTAATTGCTTTTCTAAAGGAAGCCATGCTAAGGATTTTTATGTCCAAGAAATTCCATTGCCCTCTGCCAGGTTTGAATCTGCAACCTTGGATACCAGAGTCTAGCATGTTACCCCTAGACTATGGAGGATGACTACAAAAAGGGTGACCACTCCTAGGTAGAATGCTATGGCTTCTCAGTAAGCTGACCAGTCAACTATGATTCTTGTTATACAGTACTTGGGAAATCATGGATAAAGATGAACACTCAGTATAAAAAAAATTACTGGAATACCTATAAAGAAGCAAACGTTTGACTTATTTTTAAACATACAACATAATGTTTTGGTTAAGGTAACTACATACTTGTCAAATTTTACGGTTTGACTTTTTAGTAATGGAGAGCTTTTTATGGCTTTATGAGACAATTAAGTTTAAAAACATCAAAGCATTAAATTATTTGCATTATGTTATAATTTGTTGATAAAATGTAAGATTTCTTGCTAACTTAAGATTACAGACCAAATGTACCAATTCATTTGGTATCTGGTCTGTGATAGATGTAGACTAGACTATGTAGACTTCACACAACTGATAGTGTTTAAAATTTAACTGCACTACTAGTGACCTGTAATGATGACCAGCAGCAATCCATGAGAAATAAATGGGCATGAACATTTGATAATGAACAATGTGAATTGTAAAATCGCAGTGTTTATTTATCGTATTCACATTCTGTGGCTGCAGACTGTGAACCCCACTTTTGTATCAGTTTTTGTATATGGGACCTGTGATGAAGTGTAAAATAGCATTTAGAAGTCTGCATATAGCTACTATTTAAATCAAGGTTTTTCAGGGTACATTGCACAGCGCACGGTACAAAAGACAACTTCACTAGTTTTGTTTCAAGTGCAAATCCCAACTCCTTGATTATGAACAATAATGCTGTCTCTCTCTGCACTTATGATCCCTCTGCCTGTCTGCCCTCCCTCACCTTCTCCCATATTTCTTCCTCACTGCAAAGTGTCTGAGCAAGTTGGGCCGATGCACATTGCATAGCATCTCTGCACTTTGGTTCGCAAGTGTGAGATTTAATGCATTTGAGAGGCTTGAATTAAATGCATTCTGTATACTGCAGCTTGTGAAGGACCTGTGCCTGCCTCAAACCATGTATGCATGGTAGAAGTGACTGATCATTCAGCCAATACAGGGAGGTCATGTGGCCAGTATCAAGTATCTTACAGTGGAAAAGTTGGCTTACAGGCCAGGACCAATGCCTATCACATTTTCATAAGTGTTGAGTAAGCACCTGTCCTGTGCCCAGGACTTAAAATATATATACCCTCATGGGTGAGATCATACTCACATGCATTCCATAGCTGGTAAACAGAGCTCCACCCTCTGGCCTACAGTGTAGGAATTGCTATCATTTAATTCACATCTATCGTTGCTGAAAGAAAAACAGGCAGTACGTCAGATTTTATAGGGTTCTTATAAAATGGAATTTCCTTTTATTTTAAAATCAAATAAGGGGGTAAAATTTGGGGAAAGATCTAAGAAGCAGAAACTACCAGGAGGAATGAGTGAGGTGAGAAAGCACTAAAGGCAGTGCAGCAGAGTCCCTATAATCAGATACGCATCTAGATGCTGCTTTGATGCCCTACCATATTAGGCAGAAGGTTGCTTGATGGACATCCACTGCAAGCATGATATACCACCTTTGCGACAGGAAATGAAAAAGAAGATATGAGGGACAGGAAAATAGGTGCTATTATGAAAATTCAACCCACAATTTTCCTACCACCTGGAAAAGGAAGGATGAGGGGAATCCAGTTGCAGTGGCTGGTCCAGCAGGAATAAAAAATCAGGACCTCCCAAATTTGAGCGTCCATCCTGCTCAAGCTCAAATAGTTAATATGTAAGATGGGTTGTATTTGTTGGCCAGGATAATAATAAAATACAAGAGTAAGAGAATGAGTAAAACTCCTTTGCAGTGAAAAAACACTGTCATTACTTTACTGGCTGAGAGGCAGGTTTTGGCCTTCACTGGGCAGGCTTCACCCGTCCTTCGCCGCTCCTTGCTTGTCATTTTGGATTCCAGATTGAAATGATGGACCTTTGTCTCATTACATGCGATGATGAGCTTAAAAAAATCTTATTAGTATTTCTCAAATCTCCAATCTGACCTCTTTAAACTAGTTCAAATTTCCAAGGCTTTAACCCCTTCATTGACTAAAAACCATAACACATTGCACAATAGGTGAAGGACCTCTTGTTTACTTGCAGCTGTACTGATGCCAAAACCTGTCAAAGCAGCCAACCAAACTGATTCCCTCTCCCTAACACACCTACCTTCAACCCTCCACTCCACCATCCTGCTCAGAACCTCCTGTGCAATACTCTGACTCAGTTACTATTTATATTTAAATGTTCTCATACATTGTAACAAACGCATCTGGGAGATCCGTAGATTGTTTAAAACCAATAATGTGGCAACTGCTTCATTTGCAAGCAACAAATTTTAATTTATTTCCTAACAAATATTTGTGATTAGGATTAATCAAGTTATGCCATAAACTGTATTTTGTTTGTTTGTTTGTTTGTTTTATTTTACTTTGCTGATTGGTCACCTTATGTTTTAGAAGACGGTAATGATTATATGATGCATTTATCTTAACGTCGTTATCTGAAGAATCCTTCAAAAAGCAAAGGCAAAGCATAGATGCTGCACCTAACTCAATTATTGCTCTCCGAGGTGGATTATTATATTACCCCAATCTAATCATGCTATGCTGAATAGGAGCTACATCATTGTTTCTACGATAATTTTGTTTGACAAGAAAGGTAAATAGCTCTTAAATAAGTAGCAACAAATTAAAGGTGGTGTAAGCTTAATATGATTAATTATTCTTTCTTTTCCTGAGCAGCACTATCCATCACTAGCACTGTAGATAAAACAATAAGAATCACCTATATTTTTGTCATGAATGCAGTTGGCAACAATTGTGCAGTTACAAGGAGAGGATGGAGAGTTCTTGCAAGCATGTGGTGCTATGATAATAATGCAAGTTAAAATGATAGCTAAACAAAGGAGAAGCCGTTAGAATTGTTGAAAGTAATTTTTCTTTAAGAAATGTTCAAATACTGAAATAAGAAATTCTATCTTACACTAATGCATACTTGCTAACTTTAAGTTTAGCTGTAAAGTATGGAAACAGAGGCCTTTTACAATTCTTTATGGCAAAAGCTTTGTATTAAGGATGGGCAGAAAATTATGTAATGATTACAGAAGTAACAGAGACTGTGGATATTACAAAGTAATCAAAGTAATGATTACAAAATAACTAGTTATGCAATAACACAACAAAGACAGTTATTAGTTATCTCCTATTCATTATTGAGTGTGGGTGACATCATCATTCAAGTATGTCGATTGGTATCGCTTACCTGGAATTACATAGTTATTCTTTTATGCAGTATTAATATTCTCTGCAACAGATGATGAGTGAAATCGTTCTAATTTGGCAAATACTAGTTATCAACTTTGCTTCATACTTTACTGAGATTATATGCATCTTTTCTGATGTAATGATGTTAGACAATAATGTGTGTTTATGCATTAATGTCTCTCTTCTCTAGCATCATCATTTGTCAAAGTGTCAATTGCCACATTTTATCTAACATCCTATGGGAATTTTTAAGTTGTTAGGTGCTTAATTTCAGTTATATTGATGATGGCAAAAGTATGTCTTACTTTGCTATGTCTGCGTTATACAAGATTTAGGTGTTCCTATACCTTAGTTCATCTGTACAATTCAAATGCTTAATATAGAGCTGCAAACTGGGTAAATGTATGAAAACGAGTTCCATATAAAACGTGTAGATGATGCACATGCAAATTGAGATCTTTGCGGGAGTAAATTTTCCTCTAAATGTACATTAAATTTATGAAAACATTGAAACATCAGGCTATTCACACATGCCCACTACTATATGGTTTGCAAATACATGGATGAGACATAAATGTTGATGTAGACTCACTCTTTTGAGATAGCCACTATTGTTTATAAGTTTGAATAATCATCACACAGAGTTTCGAATATTGCTTATTAGGTACAGCATGTTTCTTATCACTTAGAATATAGGTCATGGTCACATCAGTTCTCACTTAGGCTACAAAACTTCATTCATTGCATTAAGATGGTTACCTTCTCAAATCAATTTATGAGTGCAGAAGTTTTTATAAATAATTGTGTGAATAAACTATTATTGCAGATCAATAATAAAATATAGATATACATGCCAGTAAGGTCAAACAAACATACATGGTTTTAACAGTGGGAATCAAAATCCAGAAATACAAAATGTTGGCAAATCAATTCTCTGAAATATAATTAATGTGAAATTTCTCCAATTTTTGAATTTCAAAAACTTATGTGAAGATGTGTGCCTACAATTTACCCTCTTGAATTGTTATCATTGTATATTTTACACCTTTAAGCTTACATAACAAACAATGAAAGACTGATGACAGATTACAATAGTATTTCTGGAATCAACCTTGAAGATAAATGAGCTGCCCCATTACCAAACACATTATAATTGTAAGTGAATGTACAACTGCATTTTTTTGACATCGATTTTGATGATTATTCCCATCTGTACATAAGAGAAATGCACTTAAGACAGGAACTTAGCCAATAATGGGAAGAAAATGTGAAGCATTGCATTTTGGTGTGTGCAGGAATTTAGAGACAAGTGAAAATGCTTTTAGCTGTATAATAGGTAATGAAAGCCAAATCTAGTTGATACAGCTAGAGAAACTTTGTTTAGATTACATCAAATAATAAAGCAAGTCTGTGCAGACATTGTTTTATATAGAACTGTAGGTATAGCTAATCCTTATTGGTAACAATTGCAGACAGTATAACTGTGTACGTCCTCCTCTATAGTTGTGAAACATGGAAAGTCTCAGAAGTAACAAGCAAAATGATGCAGATCTTTGTAAATAGATGCCTGATACCTATCTTAAATATAAGATTACCAGAAATACTATCAAATGAAGAATTGTGGGGCAAAACCAGCCAACTCCAATATATTGTCAAAACAAAGAAAGTGGAAATGGATAGGCCACTCGTTGAGAAGACAGCACTGGACTGGAACCCCCTAGGAGCAAGAGATAGAGGACGACCTAAGAGAACATGGAAAGTGATCAGTAGAGGAGGAAGCAAAGGAAAGAGGAAAATGCTGGAGAGTAAAATGGCTGGCTGGAAACAGAGTATGCGGGAGGAACTTTGCTGCTGCCCTATGTTCCACTTAGGAACAACAGGAAATGAGTCAAGCAAGTCAATTGTGTACATGATAACCACTAGAACAAGCAACTTAATCAATACTTATACTGCCAACATAACCATTATGAGAAAATAGTGTTTGTCACATATCTTTTTAGACATATTCAAAGTGATACAAACTTTCCCATTGACATGAGAAAGTATTCTATTGTATAATTGTAGCTTAAGATTGCAGACTGAGTGTATCACTAATTGGTACAGTGCTATATTTGCATGTCTATCCATCATGATCATGATCTCCCTTTACTGCGCCCTTTCATTCTCCTCTTTATGCAATTTTAAAATTTTATTGTACCACTAGTGCCCTCTGGCAACTGATGAACACGAATATTAAGTAATCTACAACATTAAGTGTAATGTAAACTTCTCACTGTTATTTATTTTATTCATGTTACAAGCTGAAGGATTATAAGTTTCCCATTCTAATATTTTTGTTATAGTAAATGTTATGTTCCTTAAGGATATTTACTATAAATCTGATATAGCCTAGGAAGTGGCATTCATTGCTTTAATTTTTGTCTATCGTACTACCAGGTCTTCAAGGTTCTTACAAAATGGAATTCACATTTATTTTACATGCAGTCTTTGCATGTTGACTGCACTAAACATTTACATGTTCTAAATTTCATATCATTGCAAAATTATTATCCTTTGCTGGTCAAGAAAAAGGTTTGCATGTTTAAATTTTAGGTAGTGGCAGGTATGCTAATGAAGCCCTAAAAGACTTAATTTGTGTCCGCAATGTGTTACATAAATGTATATAACACACACCATTGTAACATGGTAAAGAAGAGACATTTTGTACCGATATTAATTTTCCAATTTCAATTAGAATTTTTAAATACCAAAACCATGATAGTTGAGCTCTGTGATTTTCTTATATTGAATGCAAATGTTATTCCTTGCTGTATTTGCCATTTTGTTGGGAATCTGTGACCTTGCAAAGATCCTTTCTTCCAAAACAAGTCTATGTTGCAGAGCTAGTGTCTCATCTTCTACAGAAGTATTGCAACAGCAGCATCTGCATGGTAGTGAACATTGTGTTGTGAACATATAGGTTAATTTGATAGAAGTTGGGTCTAATGGTTGTAAACATCCATCTTCATATTGTTAAATAGGGCAATGAAGTATTATGACCTGATTCTCGTAATCCTAATGAGATTATAGTGTGTTTGTAAAGCTTTTCGAGCTACTGTTAACAAACAGTCGGGATGTAAAAACATTATATAGGGCCATCATAATACATGATAACCCAGTTGCAGACTCTCTTCACTATGCAAGAGACCGAGCGTCAGTGGAAAAGTAATCCTGGCAGAGCAGCACTAAAGTCTAAGACCTTATAGTAGATTCTGAAAATGTTTGCTTTCAAACCAACACTATATCTGGTACAAATGTTTTGGCTCATACGCCTAAGCTCAGCAGCTAAGCTCTTGTGATTTTTTTGCATTATGTTATCACTTAGTCCCTGTAGAGTATGAGGGTAAGGATATATACAATCTGTCAAAGAACCACTTAAATGAAAATCTGATGTTACATTTACAAGCTTTTCTCTACCCATTCTGTAACAAGTTATTCTTAATAAAGCTTATTCTCTAATCAAGATGCTTGACAGAGATGTTCTTATTACTTATTTTCTTGTAGGTACAAGAAGAATAAGGTAATATGCTAGACAAAAGCGATATTCAAATCTTTTAAAAGTTGGTCGCTGAGTAATGATGTTAAAATTCCATTCTCTTTGTGTAAGCAGGACTGGAACAAAAGAAAAATAAATGATGAAATCCTATTTAAGGAAAGTATAAGTATTGCAAAATTGAAACCAATAACAAAAATATCTGAGAAATAGTTAACTCCACAAAAAGTTGCACTTGACAAAATGTGTGTTTTAATAAGCTCTGCTTTTTTTATGGTGTAAGTTTTGTGTATCTCTTACAGATTAGCAGTTATGCAAAAGCCATCCAGAATGAAGAGGATTTCACAGCCTATTTCCAGAAAATTCAAGATAAACATTTTATTTGTGATGAAAATATCTTAGATATATGGTACTTTAATGAAAATCTTTCGAGCTATTTTTGAAAAAGTTTCCATGTAAAAGCTAGTTTGGGTTGGGGGATATATATATATATATATATATATATATATATATATATTTTTAGAGTATTTGTCTTGCATCCTTGAAAGATATCAAGTTGGTATTTAACACATTTTGTTTTAAGTTATACTGTTCTCATACACACAGACCAACCGTTTTCTAAAAGTGTTTATTTTTTGGAATTCAGGTGACCTGAAAACAAATATTTCTGGTCAAATCTTTATATTGCATTTTTGAGTGGAATACAACACCTTTTCTACTTTGTAATACATTAATTAGGTCAAGGAAATAGGAGACAAGTCAACACTATAATTCTATCTTGGAATACCACTTATTTCATTTAATGACTCAGTAACTGTTTGTGCTGTTGCAGAATCATTTCAAAACCAACCCTAAGATTTTTCTTTCTCTTTCAGGTGATCCAAAAATGATTTTAGAGTTAGTCTCCAATATCTCTCTGCATTATTTGTTTCATTAAAGAAAATGCATCTTATTTCTATCACTTATCACACACCACACTCCAATTTGGAGGTTTTAGTGAGGTTTTTCTGAAGACAATATTAACTTTTGTGAGTGCACGTGTCCATTTAGGTGAAACCAACATTCATCTAAGAAAAACAAAAGCTCTGAGTCAGTGAAATGGAAAAATCAATTCAGTAATTCACTCACATAGAGGAATAGTTTTGTTTCAACCCTTGCTCTCGTGTAGCAATGGTGTTTCTGTTTTAACTGACGTGCAGCACTTCCTGTTGAAGAGTGAGCTAATTTGTTTAGCAAATTTTTGAGGCAATTGCTCTAAAATTATCATAGATTACATCTAGATTTCTTTTGTTAAAGCTGATTTCCTAGAATGCTTCTTGTCTAATACCTAACCCAAAGCTTCAGACTTATCCATGATCACATATATAGTTTTTCTTACAGGTGTTACAGAGTTTGGACATTTTTCAACTACCTTCCTGTGCGCATGGCAATCACAGTTGTGGCATTCACATTGGGGGCCAAGTATGTGGTGATCCCCACTGTGTAAAATGATGAGTGTGTGTGCGTATACTTCCCTACGTAATTACTAATAGCATATCACTCTCCCCACGTACCTGTTTGTAGAGATGAATGCTATCATTTGCCTCAGCTCAGTTCAAATCTCTGATAGCGTAGGTCGGTGAGCACAAAGTTGACTCGTTCAGGTTGTTATGACAACAGAGGTAGTTAGGAGCTATACCAGTAGATATCACAACACACTTTTAACTTGTAGACCTATATTTATTTATGACTAGAACCAGTAGATATCGCGACAAGCACTTTTGCCTTACATACTAACGAAGTTACTTGTTTCTTAACACTTTCTGCAAATTACAACATAACTGTGTGACTATCTGACTACTGCGCCTATAACCGTGCGTATCTGACGACTGAGCCTTAAATTATGTGCATCTAACAACTGAACCTTACATTGTGTACCAAACTGTCTTCAAACTGCTGCTTATATAGAACATTATGATGTCATGGCAGCTTTATTTCTATTTGTTAAAAAACCTGCAAACTTCATGTTATGCGTCCCATAATGCAGTTCTTATTCTAATGCATTATAAATACCTTGTGACCACGTTTATAGAATGAAAAAGAACTCATTTCTTTTAGAGTACAGACTTCCCCCAGCTCACTTTCACTTGTTACTCTATTGCACACACATGCATAAAGGAGTAGGTGACTATTACCAACTTTCTACCTTAACAAAGAATCTTCCCCTTATGCAGCAACCCAGTTTCGTAAACACCCTAATCTGAGCTTGCTTCAAGCTTGCTTTCTACACATATTGGGAAATATTACATTTTTACATTAAATAATAATTAATAATGATAGTAATAATGATGATAAGATAAACTAAAGATCTCACAGTAAACTTTGCAAGTAAACACACATTCTTCCACAGATAAGTGACTGACTAGATGTGATGCAGCAATAACAATTAGATAAGGCATCAGTACAGCTTGGAAAAGGAATTGGATATCCCAGTAGCCTATGTTCTCTCAGAACAGAGAGCTGTTTTAACCCACATGAAGGGACTGCCTGTGTACATTTGACATTGCTTTGTCCATATGCATTAAACAACTTGATGCACCAAGAATGGAGTTCAGATTTTGCATTTACAAGGTCACAGTTAGAAACAGATAAGGAATACTTGAAGAAATGTTTTGTTTATATCACTATTCCCCCTGTGTGCAGCATTCTTATCTCTGGAAGCATCCATGTCACTCAATTTCCCACATTGCAAATAACTCCTCTTTATATGCTGCAACTGCTTCTTCAAAGCTAGAAAATCAGTGACTTCAAAGTCAGTTCTTCAGAGTAAGGAACAGTAAAATCAAATTGCGCTGGGGCAGGACTTGTGGGTGGATGAATCAATAGTTTTGCCTCGGTTTCTTGCAGGAATTGCATTGTTATATCAGTGGTATGAGCTGATGCTTTTTTTTGTAGTTTAACGTCCTTTAACCTAATGGTCATACCAGACAATGAATGAAATTGGTGAAATGCTCAAATGATCTGGAGGTCCATGGAGTTTAAAGTTACTCAACATTCTTCTTTTCAGGTTAAGGGAAAACCCCGAAAAAAAACCTTATATGGGCAACTCTCCCTAAGTGAGATTTAAACTCACGATCTTTTAAATGTGAAGCAGACATGCTACCACCACACTATGCAGGTGGGCAAAATACTCAGTGGCCCAGGGGGGATCGAACCCACAATCTTCACGTTATCAGCACGATACTAACCAACTGTGTTAATGGGCCAGTTGCTGATGCTTTGTCAAGTATCTCTGTATTTGGATGGAATTTTTTGATTTTTTGACACACTTTCCAAAACAAACTTCTGTGTATAATTTTGTAACAGTTTCTGACTTTGAGTAAAATTGCTGCCATGTGATCCTTGTGGAGAAGAAAGAAGCAACTATTTTCTTTTCCGAACTCCTAGGCTCTTGATGTTTAGTGCATCATCGGGAAAATCTAAATGGAGGACCATTTTCTTCTTCTTCTTCTTCTTCTTCTTCTTCTTCTTCTTCTTCTTCTTCTTCTTCTTCTTCTTCTGTATAAAATTAATATATCCATGTTTTGTCACCTGCAACAATATGTGAAAAACTTGAGACTTTCTAATTTCTATGCAGATTCCACAGTTAAAGCTCTCTTGATAACTTTCCACTCTTTGGAGCTTTGTAGGAGACATATAAATGGGCACCTAACTTAAAGCTCTCTTCTTCTTCTTCTTCTTCTTCTTCTTCTTCTTCTTCTTCTTCTTCTTCTTCTTCTTCTTCTTCTTCTTCTTCTTCTTTCTTTTTCTTCTTTCTTTCTTTTTTAAAATGAAGGTGCTCACAAAGAATGGTTTAAATATTTGGCAAACAATTGCCAATGTCATTCCTTGTAATGTACTCTTTCTTGGATCTTCTCTGATCATTGTTTCCACAGAGGTGATGTTTGTTTAGTCACTACGGTTGTTGGTCTACCATAATTTAAAATATTGCTGCCCACTCTTAAATAACAAAATCAGTGGAGCACAGTAGTATGTGAAAGAGAAAAGTCCCTGAAAGTTCCTCAAAAAATGTTTTAAGTATTTGGAATTCATTTAAGCCGCATTTGAAATTGTTAGCAACTTTTCCTCTTTAAACAGTTATTTAGCATGCCCTGCTAACAAACTGGATTATAAAATAAGTTAAAGGGCAAGAAGTGAAACCTTCCTATCTGAGGGTTATTAAAATATTTTGACATTGGCGTCATGTGTGTATCATAGTGTTATAAGCAGATTTGATTGACTTTTGTGTGGTGCATCTTCTATTTTCCTAGCTGCTAGTATATATTGAAGACATAGAGTCAGACTGAAAAATTCAATCGAATAGCTGGGATATGAAACAGTCATTGTCTATTTGCTCTAACAACTGAACTACCATGGCAACAGATAGCACAGCATTAAATTCTCTAACTGACTCATGTTTTTCCTGATAAACCACATGGAGATCTCAAATTGTTTTGAGATGACATACCTCAGTGGTGACCTACAAACTTTGCAAGTACTTAATTCCAGGGCTTTGAAGTTTAACCACTATTATGTCAATCAATGTGAATTGCTTCTTCTAAACAGTCGTGTGTAGGACAGTAGTGGAGACATAGAGTCAGACTGAAAACTTGGCTAAAAATTAAAACCATAAGCAATTACTTAAGTATTAAGTTTGGTTTTTAACAGACTTTTTGTTTCCGAGTTATGCTGTTCAGGAATACTTGCACAAACACACATTCAGGCGTTACACACACACACATTTTTCTAAAAATGCTTTTAATGTATTAGAAGCCTTTAAAACATAATTTCCAGTGACACTTTAATATCATTTTTGGGTGAAATACAATACTTTCTGCACCTACTTAATTTATTGTACTTGGCAGAAAAAGTAAAAATTAAACCAACACGTGTAAAAATATACTATAACATACGTATAATACTTTTCATTCAACTGTACTCATAGTGGACGATTCATACTACTTTAGCTCATGCAACCCGGGCCTAAAGTTTGCAGGATCTAAAGAGAGAAGGTTAGATACAAGCTTGGTTACTGTTTTCTAGATCAATGTTCAAGAACCAATGTGCGATTGCTCTTATTATGCCCACATCACCCTGGATGTAGCATTCAGGAAACTGGTTTGAATCCTGACCAAGTATATGTATTGCACTCCTTATTCAGTCTTTAATGTATTATTTTTAGTCTTCAGCAGCTTAATATTACAATAATAATGAATATAGCTGCACCATTTATTTTAAATGTATTGCAATGAATTAAGAGTTTTAGAAATGGAAATGGCGTGTTATTTATGGACGCTCTTAGACTACTGTGGTTCTCAGCGTCCCATTCTAAATTGGGCATGAAAGACCGCTTAATTTTGCTCAGAGGCCACTCTATCAGGCTTGAGGTTCTTTCTACGACACGGGACCAACGGCTTTACTTCCCTTCCGAAGGAAGCCATGCTAAGGATTTTTACACCTGAAAAAATCCATTGTCCTCCGCCAGGTTTGAACCCGCGGCCTTCGGTATATTAAGTTAGCATAGTAAGCATTACACCACAGAGGGCGATAAGAGTTTTAGATTTCAGATGCATCAGCATGTGCCTGGAAATTAGATGTTTTCCTAAGAGTCGGTTGAAATAATACTAGTGCTACTGTTAAACATAAATAAAACATAGGAAATTGCATAGAGTTACAGAATATCATAATACAAGCAAAAATAAAACTCAACATATGCAGGTAATATGAAATGTAATAAAGCGAGTGTTTCATGGCATTAACCCACTCAGTTTTTACCCTTGATTTGTACAACACTGTCGTCAACTTCCAGTGCTTGATGTCATATAGGTAGGTTGCAGAATGCAAATTATCCTTTGATGTGTGTAATGAAACAACATTTTTATTTATAATTTAAATGATGAGGTAACAAGTGAAGAAGTAAAGGAATGCTAACAAATGTTAAGCATCTATTCATGGATGTAAATTTTTTAAATCACAAGAAATATAGAGGTAATTGATACAGAGTCTTTAAAAATATAGCATCTTTGTGAATTGTTTCCTAAATTGTCCAATAAACACCAGAATAAAAGGCATACAATTTTGGGCAGGCACATGAAATGAAGCAATTTGTATAAATTGACAATCTTGTTTTATTTTTTCTTATATATAATGGCATTTATTTACTCCAGTTGTATCAGTTTCTTTAACTTAAGAAACAGTCATTTTGTGTTAATTTGGTTATGTTGGATTTTTACTTCATTTTTAAATTCTTTTGAAACTTTCCATTCATTTTCATATTCTCACTTCCAGAGAGTAGGGAAAGATACTAATGAAAGAACATTTTAGCCACCCAGACATCACATAGGATCTTTGAGTTAAGAAATCACATGCTGAGCTACAAGAACAGAGATGATCTGTAGGTTTATTTGTCACCCTAAATTTAAAAATCAATAACATACTAACAAATTAGTGTAAACACAAAATATGGAAATTTTAGTATTGAAACTACGAGGGCCGTTCAGAAAGTAACCTCCGATCAGTCACAGTGCGGGTAGTGGGGGGAGTAGCGATGCCATCTGTGCATTCACGCACTCAGCAGGTCAGTCGGCATCAAGCCGTGGTCGAGTGAAAGTCGTACCTGCGCTAGTTTAGTGTTTGTGGTCGTTTGAAATGTGTACTGCAATAGAAAACCCCGCCAAATGTGAAGTGCGTGCTGTTATAAGGTTGTTTACAGCCAAAGGATATTCTGCAGCAGCTATTCATCGTGAGCTTTGTGCCGTGTACGGACCAAGAGTTATGAGTGAAGGAGTGGTCCGTGAATGGGTACGTTTATTTAAAAGTGGACGAGAAAACGTTCATGATGAAAAGAGGAGTGGTAGACCATCATTGGTCACGGACGAACTCGTTCAGACAGTTGATGCAAAAGTTCGTGAAAACCGACGTTTCACAATGTCGGAGTTGTCTACTGATTTTCCACAGATTTCTAAGACTCTCTTGTACGAGATAGTGACAGCAAGATTGGGTTACCGTAAGTTCTGTGCACGATGGGTGCCCAAAATTCTTACCGACCACCACAAAACTCAAAGAATGGCCTCTGCATTAGACTTTCTGTCACGTTATGAGGCCGAAGGTGAACCATTGTTAAACAGAATCGTGACCGGGGACGAAACCTGGATTAAGTACGTGAACCCTGAGGCAAAAGAACAATCAAAGATGTGGGCACATTCAAATTCGCCTATCAAACCAATAAAAGCCCGGCAAGATTTTTCTGCCCGAAAATTGATGGCAACGGTGTTTTGGGATGCAAAAGGGGTGTTGTTGGTTGAATTCATGGAACGTGGGACGACCATTAATCAAGACGTGTACTGTGAAACACTAAAACAATTACGACGGGCTATACAGAACAAACGCCGTGGTATGCTGACTTCCGGTATCGTTTTTTTGCACGATAACGCCCGTCCTCACTCTGCTCGCAGAACAA
Organism: Hymenopus coronatus; assembly: GCA_030762935.1. NCBI lineage: Eukaryota > Metazoa > Arthropoda > Insecta > Mantodea > Hymenopodidae > Hymenopus > Hymenopus coronatus. The sequence continues at coordinate 49,003,758 of CM060895.1, forward strand.
CAGCCCTTCTTGAGTCCTTCAAGTGGGACGTTGTCAACCATCCACCTTACAGCCCAGATCTGGCGCCAAGCGATTATCACCTCTTCATGCATATGAAGAAATGGCTCGGGTCCCAGCGGTTTGATGACGACGAAGAGCTCAAAGATGCGGTCACAGGCTGGCTCCAGGCACAAGCGGGTGATTTTTATGCAGAAGGAATTTCAAAGCTTCTGAACAGATAAGATAAGTGCCTCAATCGTTATGGAAACTATGTAGAAAAATAGTGCAAAGATGTAGTTGTAAGATGTATATATTAAAATATTTTTATTTAACTTGGTGAATTTCTTGCAATCAACCGGAGGCTACTTTCTGAACGGCCCTCGTATAATGAATTCTGTATTTAGTAAAGTGAAGTATTATATCATAATTTTGCAAGTGTTGTTTTGTAAGTTCTTGGAATGAAACCCAAAATAACAGATGATATGATTCAAACTATTATTATTTTTCAATGTAGTCTCCCTGTACTCTGTAGCACTAGGTCCATTGATGTTCCAATGCCTTTATTCTATCTCTAAAATGAGAGATTGCTGGAGTTGACGAAGTATTTTGCAGCCCTGGAGGAATTTCATTTTAGAGATAGAATAAAGGCATTGGAACATCAATGGACCTAGTGCTACAAAGTACAGGGAGACTACATTGAAAAATAATAATAGTTTGAATCATATCATCTGTTATTTTGGTGAGTGTAACAGAAGAATTTTTTTTTTTCTCACTAGTTTTACTTACACTAAGAATAATTTTGTAGTTTCATTGCACCAAATGGTGTGGATGCATATTCTATGTGGTTCAGGTTATCTCTGTGAGCCCTGCAAAAGTGATCAACTGCCTTGTTTGCTCTCAAATATTAGTTTCTCCTGATTCCTGCAACTTTAACATTGATTGTCACATCATTTATGTTGGTTGCGTTGAGTGGCTTTGGAGATAAAGAAAAATTATGTAGTTGTACCAGAAATGAGGAAGCCACTGGAACCTCACTTGATCTCTTAATATACGCTGCAAGTACAAAAGGTAACCTTTGAGCTGTAGGATTCTTCCTCACCCCACTTACAACTTTGTCTTGGCTCTGTTTGTCTTTCTAACAAAGAAATGCTTGGCATTGACTCAACGTTTACTGCATATTTTATTTATCATTGCTTGAAACTAAATAAAACTAAAATAGACATATCTAAATTCTCAACATGTTTACTAGAGCTGATCAAGTCAGTTTTCAGTCTCGCTCATTTCTCGCTGCCGCTTAGCGTGTCTCTTGCAGCCAGTAGATACATTTGAACGCATGGCTGGCACGAGAGAGGTTGACCAACAAGCGTACGGGAGTCTTGCAAGACTTGTATAATGCACGGAAACACTTATAGTCAGTCCAGCAAGTTATATTATTTTGTCTGTGATTTAACATTTAAATAGCCTATCAGGATAAAGATGATATTTAAATAACCACACTAGGGAAAGGGTTAAAAACGAAATGTGTTATTACAGAATCTGCAGATATATGTACCTAGCCTCCACTTTTATTACAAATACATGTCTATATATTTTATTACCCCTAAGACTTTATGTTGCTAGAAGTAATTCCATTTTCAGTTATAATCTGTTACATAGTAACACAAAGTATAGGTATGTCATTCATTAATGATTAATATTGCTGATTCAAACCGTTTACTGTGAACACATTTGTAACATATGTACTGTTAAACGATGGGTCATCTTGTTACTAGGGCCTGGATTTTTAGCTTTTTATAAATGCAGCTTTAGCCTTTAATTAACCTCCTTGGATTTTTAAACAATTTTCCTTGCTTTCTAACATTGTTCCTACTTCTTTTTTTTAGGGTTTTAAACAATTTTCCTACCTATATAAGGAAGCTGATAACAAACACCATTTATAACATAAACATAGATAAAAATATAAATGTGAAAACTATTTATAATATAGATATGAAAACTATTTTACTTCATGGAAGAGTGCTATTAATATGTACTATAATTTAAGGCAATTTATTACACAGTATTCTCATGTTAGAACATTTTACTAAAAAATTAACATTTATTTTCATAATGTAGTAATCATTTAAATCAGAATTTTTGCTGCACACAACTAGCCACATTTGCAAATTTTTTGTTGTTTTTTAATATATTCCTATAGACATAAAAGATCTTTAAATATCGCAAGAAAAATGCGCTGGCGTATATTTCATACATGCAATTTCTATACCAAAATAAAAATTGTGATAAATTCTTTCGCTGGCTAGCCCCACGTGTATGCTCAAAATAAACAAATTGTGAAACAAAAATTGTAATTCAAATAATGAACTGAAAAAACAAAATTTCTACTGAGGTGTGTCTTCTTAGCTTCCAGAGAAGACCATGTTATCTTCCATGGGATTGCGGCCTTCTCCAGAAGCTAAGAAGACACGTCAAGACACAGGTCATGGAAGCCTAAGCATTTATTTTCTACTGAGGTTTAAAAATATAAATAAGCGAGTTTTAAGTGTTAATGTGCCATTTAGTTTTGTTTTCTTCTTCCTTTTTAATAGGTTGAATAAGATTCAGATATTAGCATCCAAACGGCTCGAAACATAAAAGTACTTTGAAACTTTCTAACTTACTTATAAGGGGGGAAATAGGTTAAAATCTAAAAATCTAGGCCCTAATTTACGTAACCAGTTTATTCTATGGATCATACGTGAACCTACCTTGTCTGCGAGTCACCTAGCTCATGGATGCTAGTTCTCGATACCGAGATTCTCGCTGTCACACCCTTGAGAAGTGGCATGGCTTACGACTAGCGAGCGAGAGTGCCACAGGTTTTGACTGCCTCTAATATTTACTGATTAATGGTATTAATATATACATCCAGAAAAGATACTGTTTAATGGTTTGCATTTTAAATTGCTCATGATTTTCTGGAATGGGAAGTCATTCTTTTTTTCTCTGTCTCTTGGTCATGCAAAATAATGGAATTCAGAACCTATGTATTCCCCTAATCATCCCATATGTTGTCTGAAAATGTTTATCTTGATTAAATGAAGAGTAAATGTTTGTAAGAATATTTTGTACAGGAGTGAGTAGTAAAAGCCATATAAGTGAAATAATTTGCATAATAAATGTGCTATTAAGCAAAAAATGTTTTTGTGGTAACAGTATTTAGGGAAGTGACCTTTATACTATATTAAGTAGGAAGAGCTTTAAAAAGCACCAGTAAATTTAGGAGAAAAGTTTTGTTATTATGGTCTTAGTGGTTTTTGGACTTAGTGCTCCTTTGGGTCATGTGACATTCATCCAGTTGTACCATACATTTTGTAACATCATCCTGTCAGGTGTCATAGTTCAACATTGATGTTTTCCTGAGGCCTGCTAGTGTTCTTGCAACTGAGGTATATTAATGTGTTTGTTACCATACCCCCAAAGGACCTGAGGGACCAAGGGAACAGAATTATGATACCCTCACTAACATGCCCAATCCAGCTATGTGTGTGTTCATTGTTTAGGTAGAGGTAAACAGCAATTCTCAAATAAGGGGGAAGGGATCCTATCTTGTTGGAAGAGATAATATCTGGAGTCAACAGTCAGTTGTGGAAACAACAACTACAACATATCCATATAAAATACTCTTATCACAGTCATTTCACGGCAGAAAAAATGGTTCATACACCTTATTTATGTGAGATCATACAGAAAACATTCACCTTTGGTAAATTTCTTACAACTGCTGCAATTGTAAAACCTTCCCAGATAAATGCTTCATTGATGAATGTGAACTTGGTGGGAAAAGGTTTCTCCAAATTCCTGCATTGTGATGCAAAATTGCAGGAATTGGTCATAATCTTCCTGCATTAATTATTGTTGCAGGAGCTGTAGATGGTATGCTTTGAAATGTAACCATTGTCAAAACTCTTCCATAGAGTTTGGTGTGATAGTCCAAGTTCATGGTTCAAACATACCATTTATTTTTGTGGACTACACATGAAACACACACACACTCTCTCTCTCTCCCTCCCTCTCCCTTTCTCTCTCTCTTCTGTTTCATGTGTCATTTTTATTCTGGTGCTTTTTACTTTACACTCACAGACAGTCAGTTAATAGATAATATTTTTCCTCTGCCCGACTGATATCCCATTGCAAAAACAAAAACTGATGAATTTAAAATTGAAAGTAACTTGTGATGGCTCTGAATAATATGGCCAGTTGCAGTATCTAGTAGTAGTAGTGGTGGAAGAATTCCTAAATCAGTTATATTGGCAATAGGTCATACTATAATGTGTTATACATTAGATTAAGTAGTGGAACTTGGACCTTTTCCCTCTCCTCTGTCCCTAATATTTTTCAGTTTTGCTCATGAGTGATAAATGTCTCACAGAGCATAATGCAGAGATTTCCTGTTGCTGTACACATGTAACATGCTTTTATTATGTAAACCATATTTATATCATCTACAAGAGGTGTTCTAAAAGCTCTCTGCTTGACCAAGAAAACACAATATATTCACCTTATAAATATATACTTATAGCCAAAGACTTTCTAACTCTCAACACTCCCAGTAAAATATGATTTGTCCAACTGTGCAAACTGCCTCTTCACCTCTTGTGAATCTTCATCCCACTAGCCATTTCTTCAGGTTCGGGAACAAAAGTAATCACTGGATATCTAGTATTGGAGAAGTGGAAGCACATGTAAGTGATGGCTGTGTAGTTTTGCAGCAGCAGTTCCAATTGTGTGTAAGATGCATTATCATGATGAAAGAACTTCCTTTTGTAAGGTGTGGGCATTTATCCTGAATAGCATCCTTTAGGTGTCCATTAGTGAAGTGTAATACTCCCTGATGATGATTCTGCCCTGCTGGAGTGGATATCACATCTTGAAAATCTTAGAAAATTATAGCCAGGACTGTTTCTTCAAATGGAATCATTTTAGCTTTCTTTGAGAGATGTTAATTCAAATGTTTGATTCATTGTTTGCAAGCAGTCGAGTGGAAGGCTTTCTCATTCTCAAACTTTGGAAAATGTAGTGGACACAGCGTATGAAGGTTGCAATGTCAGCATTATGAATTTTTATCAACATCTCATTTACCATAGCAATTCTGGGATATCTTGAGTGCTCATCTTGAATGGATGAATGAGTTCACTATTTAACCATCAGGAAGAAAGCGAATAAAGGGATAAAGTACTTCATTTTGAAGGCTTGAATTCTCACAGTGATACAAATGGGGTGAGATTCAACATTAATGGAATCTTCCCCTCGTTAAGATAACAGTTTAAGATGGCAAAACTTCTACAAATGATAAGATGCCATACTCTGTTATTAGCGATTGAGGTATGCGAGTTTAGCTGAGATTACAAAAGGCCAATCCACTACATATCAACATAAAGTTTTGAGTATGAATAAACTGTCCACTTAATGGGTGTCAGATCTGTCAACAATAGAATGAACATTCCTAGAGTGTTGATCTTAATTAAGAATAATTATAGTGAGTTTCTCAGATGTTTCATGTCGGTAAAGTAAACATGGATTCACCATTATATGCTAAAGACAAGGGAGCAGTCCAAACTATGTTCAGCAATAAGTAAAAGTTCACTAAAGAAAGTAAAAACAAGTTCCATCTATGGAAATGTCATGGCTATGGTGTTTTGGTATTCTTATATTGTTGTGCTCATAGACTAATTCCAGAAGAGATTCATCTCCAAGGAATGTTACACTTCATTATTGGCTAATTGAAAGATGCTATTCAGGTTAAATGTCCACACCTTGCAGAAAAAAAGATCCTCTTTCATCACAATAATACACCTTCACACATATGTGATTGTTTTTGCAGAACTGGATGGTCTTTACTTTCAAGCAGTTTCATATCTTTGGATTTGACTCTTAGCGGTTGCTTTTGTTCCCAAACATGAAGAAATGGCTGGGTGAATGAAGATTCACATTGAAAAATGGAGGTTGAAGCTGCATATTTTGCACAGTTAAACAGCATTATTGTTTTTCTGTGGTATTTAAAAAGCTAGGAGATTATTGGAATAAATTTATTCATTTGCAAAGTGACTTTGTTCAAAAATAATAAATAACTAAATATAAAGATAATTTTAAATCATATGTTTTTTTGTAAAGCTGAGCATTAATAGATTGCCCCTCATACCTACAACTTACATGTAAAAAGTACATCTTAGACCTTATTGAAGAATTCTAAATAGGCAAAGTTCATCATTAGGAAATATTATTTTGATATTTGACACACAGATGTATGAACCAAAGGTGGAAAAAATGAAAATGGCATGTTATTTATGGATGCTCTTTAACTACTATGGTTCTCAGTATCCCATTCTAAATTGGGCATGAAAGACTGCTTAATGTTGCTCAGAGGCCTTTCTATCAGGCTTGAGATTCTTTTACGTGCCGTAAATCTATGACATGGGACCAACGGCTTTACTTCCCTCCCAAAGGAAGCCATGCTAAGGAGTTTTACACCCGAAAAAATCCATCATCCTCTGCTGGGTTTGAACCCACGACCTTGGGTATATGAAGTTAGCATGGTAATCATTACACCACGGAAGGCAACCCAAAGGTGGAAAAATATAAATATATATTTTCATATGCCAAGTGGTTAAAATTATGCAGAGCGAAATTTAAATGCCTAATTTATTTCTTTGCTTTTAAAATGTTGATTATTAAAACTTGAAATTATGCTAAAAATGTAAAATCAAAATTTGTCATTGCCTCTTTGATGGAATAGTCAACATTTTGGCTTCTTAGGACAAGGGACTTTTCCTTTTTTATTGGAACCATTTCCTGCCTTTGCTGGTCTCAGAGTATGAATTTAGCTGTGAATATGAGTATATGTTCCAAAGAAAAAATGATTAAAATCACCAAAAACTTACTGACAATAAGTGATGAACATCAGTTGCTTTCTATGCTTGCTATGGTCTTACATGATGGGCAGAAGACTGAATTGCAAGAACTTTCAAAATATGATATTTTTAGGTTTTGTATAGTCTTATAAGTTTAAATTTATTCCTTTTCAGTATTTTAACACTATAGGCACAATAATTATATTTAAATATGTTTTTAAAAATTGTTCTGCATCTGTCATTTTGTATTCAGAATTATGCACCATTTCATAGAATAAATATAATTTCTCTACTTGGAGTAGAGAGGTGGATTTTAACTCCTCTTTTAGCGGAAAGCTTGGTTTGCAAACTGATACCTTTTATAAGTATGGCAGCTTCCTCATGTACAAGCAAAGTGATTTTTGCTTTATAAATATATATAAGTTTTTAGTCCATTTTTACTTTGAGCAGTTCTTTTTTACTTTCTCTATACTCACTATGTACATAGTGAATAGAGAATGTATTGCATTCCACCAAAAAATTCGATACCAATATATGTTTTAGGGTCCCCTGTATCCAAAAAAAGTATTTTCAGAAAAAGGTCCGTGTGTGTCTGTGTGTGTGTGTGTGTGTGTGTCCGTGTGTCTGTGAACATGATAACTCAAAAATGAATAGTCGGTAAAATACCAAACTTGGTATTTAAGTTTAGTATCTTCCAGGGATGCGACACAAAGATTTTGAGAAAAATCCTCCCACCCCAAACTACCCTTTACATGGAACTTTTTTCGAAAATTTCGATTTTCTCAAAAATGGCTCTAACGATTTTGATTAAAATTTTGTATATTAAAGTTATTTACCTGACAAATAAAATGTATATTTTGAATTTTCTGGGAATAGCCTCTGAAGACTACTTTATTCTGGATGAATTTTTAATAATTACTAAACCGTAAGAGATGGACAAAAACTTAACACACAAAAAATGTAGAGCACATTAAAACACACACAATTTATGTTATATACATTTTTTTCATGCAGTTGATCGTTTTTGAGATATTCCTTTTTCTTGGTTTCAGCTTTGAAAAACTTATACTTTTCTCATACAGGAATTTGTCAACTCCTGTCCATACAAACAAAGGAACATCAGTCACATAGCAACCAGCTTTTGGCTTTCACTTTAACCTATGGTACTCCCTTATTTCGGTTCTACTTACAATAAAGCAAGAAATAAAACTATTTCTGCTAATTTTTTCTGATGAGCATACAGTAAATAGAAGTATAAGCTTTTTAAGAATAATTTGTTGCAGGGATATAGAGAAAGTCATGTGAATGGTACACATCAGATCTTTTAGAAGTACAATAACCCAATTTTTTGTTTTGTTTCACTTGAACTAAAGAAGATAACCAAATACAATTTTAATATAAGAATAATACATCAGTATTGTTACTGATCTACTTTAGAGTTGGTTAGCTACATTTTAAAAAAAATAGTTGTTCATAAATTTAAATGAAACATGTGAAATTAAGAAAATATTTTTTCATTTTAATAAATCACACTATTGTATAAAGGTACATCAGTGAACCTGACATGCATCTGCATTCTTATATTGTCTTTTGAGATAGTGGGGAATGAAGTGAGCAATCCCCCCTTAAAGAAGGATAAACAAATGGAACAAAAAGCGGAGGGGGTTTTTATCAACATTAATTACATTTATAAATGTAAAAAGAAGCTAGTAACAGTGAAGAATAACACAAATATTAATATAAAAATAATAGTTGCCTGGACTAGTTTCGCAACGATTTCATTGCATTATCAACATATCCTTTTGGTCTCTTTTTTGATGTTGTTTATTTACACTGTTATGGTTACTGCTACTAGGTGGATTGTGTACTAATGCATTGCTAACTACTGGAATCAAAACAAATTTGGTAAGAGTGTCAATTGGAGGTATATCAAAATTCATTGCATGATTTCTATACTTTAATATAAATATTTTCTCCCAAACCATTAAATCTATGGGCCCATTTAAGTGTTTTAATAATTTAACATCTGGATTTATTTCATGATTAAATTTCCAAAAATGTTCTGCTACAGCTGATTTATCAATTTGTTTGTATTTAATATTCCTAAAGTATTCTTTTACTCTGGTTTCCAAATGACGTTTAGTCTTACCAATATAAACAAGGTCACAATTTAAACAGTTTAATTGATAAATGCCAGATTTTTTATTTTTTGAAATTTCATCCTTTTTAGAAAAATAATAAAGATGAATTCTATAAAGAATATAAACACATTATTAACACTTCTTTAATTAATGGTTTTAATACTGATTTTATAAATAAAAAAATTGAGAAGTTTAAATATCAAAAAGCTATTAAAGATATTTCTATGCTTAAGAAAATAAAAGATAATTACATTTTTAAAAAATTTACTTTATCACCCTTGGGCAAATAAAAAATTCACAAATATTTTCAAAGAGCATGGCATAATATTGGTTCCTCAAAATAAATACAGTATAAAAAATTTGTTAGGCTTTTCTAAAAAGGATGAAATTTCAAAAAATAAAAAATCTGGCATTTATCAATTAAACTGTTTAAATTGTGACCTTGTTTATATTGGTAAGACTAAACATCATTTGGAAACCAGAGTAAAAGAACACTTTAGGAATATTAAATACAAACAAATTGATAAATCAGCTGTAGCAGAACATTTTTGGAAATTTAATCATGAAATAAATCCAGATGTTAAATTATTAAAACACTTAAATGGGCCCATAGATTTAATGGTTTGGGAGAAAATATTTATATTAAAGTATAGAAATCATGTAATGAATTTTGATATACCTCCAATTGACACTCTTACCAAATTTGTTTTGATTCCAGTAGTTAGCAATGCATTAGTACACAATCCACCTAGTAGCAGTAACCATAACAGTGTAAATAAACAACATCAAAAAAGAGACCAAAAGGATATGTTGATAATGCAATGAAATCGTTGCGAAGCTAGTCCAGGCAAGGATTCCAAAAGATAAGTGAAGATTTGTTGCAACTATTATTTTTATATTAATATTAATTACATGTTTATTTTGTACTTTAGAGAGAAATGTATTACTAACAAGGAGCATTGTCACTTTGATGTTGTAAATTGAGCAGGGATTTTTTATAGTGAAAATACACAGAAAAAATTTTTTGGCTCTGCTTCCCTCCCATAGGATCCCAATTTGGCAAAGGAGTAAATTTTTTAAGTTGACTTTAGATCTGTCTAAATGATCAGATGGTTGGTACTACAAGGGCTACTCTGACTTAACAAAGAAAGCGCAAACATTTTAGGGAAAAACATGTTTATTTCTCTACATAGTCTCCTTTCAGCTTGATACTCTTTTCCCAGGGATGTTCAATAGCTTCAATACCCTGTTTATAGTGAGAATTATCAAGGTCTGCAAAATAGAAATCAAGTGCAGACTCCACCTCTTTATTGTTGGCAAATCTGCTACCACCAAAACATTTCTTCAAGTTTGGAAACAGAAAATAATCAGAGGGGGCCAAATCTGGCAGATAGGGTGCATGAAGAATCTATTCAAACTTTTAACTCATTGATTTTGGCCATGGCAATAATGAAGACGTCTTGATGAAGCAAAACTTTCTTTTTTGCTAAATGCTACTACTTTTGCTTGCTTTCATCACTCAAATGCTGGAACAAGTTTGTATAATATCTGCCATTGATTATTTTTCCTTTTTTGAGATAAACAATTTTTCCTGCATGCGCCCCAGAAAACAGACACCATGACCTTGCCTGCACATGGAACTGTCTTCCCCTTCTTTGGAGCCAATTCTCCCCTTTCAATCCACTGTTTTGATTTTTCCTTCTCAGGTGTGAATTGATGCACCCAGGTTTCATCCATTGTTGTGAATCAATGCAAAAACTCAGCTTTATTGCAGTAAAACATTTCCAAACACTTGACTGAAACATCCTCACAATGCTGTTTTTGTTCTGTTGTGAGCAAATGCGGCACCCACCTTACTTACAGCTTTCTCATATTCAACTTTTCAGCCAGTATGCGATGTACATAACTTTTTCAAATGCCTACAATGTCTGCTAGCACGCGCATTTTCAGTCGATAATCATCCAGTACCATTTTATGGATTTTTTTTACAATTTCTGCACTGATAACCTCATTCGGTTGACCACTGCAATGCTCATTTTGGCAGCTCGTTTGGCCATGCTAAACTCTGCCACCCAATATTTCACTGTTGTAAACAATGGAGCAGACTCCTCCAAAGTAAAATCTAGCTGAGTTTTAATATTAGTTGGGCTAAGACCTTTCAAATGCAAGTGTTGTATCGCATAATGATGACCAGCTTTATTCATGTTTACAAATTTGCTGAGAACATTCACTAATGATGGCTGCTAAACACTGTAAAATCGTCAAATTTAAGCTTTCTAAGGTTGGTGTTTTTTACCATTTTTGTTTGAAACAACCACCACTTTCTATACGTCAGGTCGGGTACTTCTGGGACAGCCTAAATATTTCGGGCGCTGAAAATGAACTTTGCCATACTTAACCTATAATTATCTGTCTGCAAGACTACATTAATGATAACTTACAACCAAGATTTCTTGCCACATAGACAAAATTGTGTGCGATTGATTACTTTTATTTTTCTCCAGTGCTTCCAGGAGAAAAAAACTGAAGAGATAAAAGTTGCACATTCTTGCAAGTTCTGTTGTTTAAACACAAATGTGTGCAAGGTATTAGATATCAATAGTGAATATTTTTAATTTGTCAATAATTTTTTCTCTTGTCAAACTTGAGCCTATGGGAGAAAAACCCAAGATGTAAGTATTTTCACTACAAAAAAAGCCCAGTTCAATCTGTGGCATCAATGTGACAATGGCCGTTGTAAGTGGGGCAAGACAAATGTGTGAATCATTTGCATTGAAACACTCAACTTAAATTCAGCCTTGTTCTGGAGTGGCTTGGTTAGATACTAGTAGTAGGTTGGCAACCCTATTGCCCAATCACTCCAGGAATTTCTGTTGTGATGTACAGCAAAATAAAGATAATTTTCAAAATAAGATCCACCCTTCTCTGCATATTATTTCTATTAACCTTTCCTGCATGCTCAGAATACTACAGGTGTTATAGTTACACTTGATTGACAAAATCTGTTTGAAGCAATTTTTATTAGTAGTTAATTCTTGGTAAATACCTCCTCTTACGTAGCCTTAGAAAATATTCCAAGAAGTAGATCTGTATCATTACTCCCAAATACACAATCATCTGTCTATAAAATTGTTTACTGAAAACATTTTTCATATTAACCTAAAATGAAAAATGCTACGTAGTTGAATAATGTAAAGGTATTGTTATTAGTCTTTATTATGTGGCTATTATATTTTAGTAATTTTTACGAGTATAAACAGAATTTATTTAATTTTTGTTAATGTAAATTAAGTACTATATAATGTTGCAGCCTGTACAGGTTTCAGTAGCAAAAGTTCAGATCGGGCTGGATCACGAGGTCACAGCTAATGTGCATTTCATACAATGGAATTGCAGTCATTTACAAATAAAGGGTTCCTGTGATAAATGTGTAGTGACTAATTTGTCACTTGCAGCTAACCATGGTTATACAATCATATTGAAAGAGTTGAGTGTCATCCAACTGGAAAATTCTGGCTACGAAGTGCACTCTCGACACAAGTGCACTTAACGACAAATTATTAACCAATCCTCGTTTTTCATATCATGGCTGCTCCATTAGAATATGAGTTACCTCTTTAGTGCAATTGTGGATAAACATGCTTTGACTTTCTATGTGTGGATGAAAAGCTATTGGGAAACATATATAGGCAAAGTTAACAAAGAGGCCATTACATGGTTAAAAACTAGGGCGTGGAGACTAAAAGATTTTAGAAACGGTGTATTGCAGAATTAATGTCCCCTATGTGGTTATAGTGAGGGTTCTGAACATATTTGATCATAAAGGATTGATATGTGGAGAAAAACATCTTTCGGGAAGGTGGTTTTAAATTAGCATAAAAAGTGTCATAAGTGGATTGTTAAAGATTGTAAGAAATTAGGTCAGATTTTAAATAAGGTAAAAAGGAATTGGACAGTGTAAATAGAAAACACAAATAGTACTTAGAATTCAAAGTAGATCTTAATAATCAGAAAATTGTACAATTCACAGTGTAAATAGGATATGACTGGGAAAGAGTTTGGATTAAGCAGAATGTTGTATTTAAATACCATTTGCCTAATGTTAATAAATATGACATCAGTTAAACTTATTGCAAGTCACAGAGTTGCACAGCTTCAGCAAGTATTGTAGCTGCCAAGGATGTAACTAACACTCCTGTACAAATGGCTACTTAATTTGTGGCTCAGTATCTATCCAATATTACACCTAATTAGGTTCATCACATTTTATAAGTCAAAGAGTTTGTTGGTCTGTAGCTGCAGGGTACATTTAGTATGGGCTAGCTATGTGTGAATTCTTGAAAGCAGTAACATTTTCGTTGTGTTGAATGGATTGGAGCATGTTTACTAGTGGAAAATGAAATTTTAATGAAAATTTATGCTCCTAAGTTCACTCTTCTTCCGTCTCAAAAAGCATATAACAAGTTCAAGTCATAAACTTCTGAACCCAGAGGTCCCAGATGTGATTCCCAGCTGGGATGGGGAATGTTGTTAACTAGAATCATTTCCTATCCTCCACAGAGTCTGTAAGTATGAATGTGGTAGTGAATGTGTGTATGTGTTTAATAGTATAAAACTGAAAAACAATGTTAAGGAAACCTACAGTTCAGTGAGCAAAATACCAGCAGTAGTTTCTAAATCAAAAGCCCCGATGTGACTGTAGAAGTTAAAGGAGGGCTATAAATGAATCAATGAAAAAAGACATAACACTTTTGTCTCTACCAACGATTATTGTTTTGGGCCTTATATATTACTAAACTAGTTGTAAATAAAAGATTTGAAGCTTTTCGGTGTTGGTTATTATTGATGACGGGATAACAAGCAAGTTATCGTAAAAATCCAAGCTTTCAACAACCTTAAAATTACGCTTAATCCAGCTTGGTTCTTATCCAAATTATTCAGCACAAAGATTTTCAAGAAAATCCACCCCCCCTACCTTTATATGGAATACTTTTTAAACATTTTTATTTTCTCAAAAATGGCTAACAATTCCGACTAAAATATCATGAGTTTAAAATATTTTCATAGCAAATGAAAGTAAATTGAATTTTTTGAGAATAGCCTCTGAAGCCCTTTTCATCCTGTAGGACTTGCATAACTTTTGCACTGTAAGTGATAAGACAAAATCTTACTACATAAAACATGTAGTTCTGGTTAAAACTCATATTTATGTCCTGTACATGTTGAGTCAACCATTTACAAGATATTCCTGTTTTTTTGTAGCTTACTGCCCTTTAAGCTGTTTGGTTGTATCAGATATTGAATGAAATCTGTGAAATGATGCTCAAATGATCTCAGGGTTGCTTAAAGGGGAGCTGAAAGTTACTCAAAATTTTTCTTCTCAGGACAAGGCAAAACTCCAGAGAAAAGAAAGAAAAAAAACCTTATCTGGATAACTCTCCTTAAGCAAGATTCAAACTTGCGACTTCTTGAATGTGAGGCAAACATGCTCAAGGCAGAACCTGGTTGTTTCTTTCAATTTTAAAGCATTTATACTTTTTTTTTTCAAATAGAATGTCATCATTTGTTTCATATCTCTTGCAAAGTGAACTGAATTTCAATGTTATCGCATGGCAATAGCTTTTAAAAGATTTTACTATCACTTTAGCCTATTGTATTCCCTTATTTCCCTTCTACTTACAAGGAATCAAGTAATAAGAGCATTTCTATTAATGTTTATTTTGATTGCATGAAGCACATAGAAAAATAAACTTTTATAAAAACAATTTGTTGCTGAATATGTAGAGAAAGTCATGTCAATGGAACATATAAGATTTTTTGGTTTTACAAATGTTTTATATTCCATTGTTTCCAGCTCTGATGAACTGGTTACTTTCTGTTGCTGTTAGTGCGTAGCTGTTACTTTCATCTTTGTAATCATTGTAATAGGCCACCAGTTTTGATACCAACTAAGCTGAGGTTGTTAAGGCATGGAAATGCAGTTTTACTTTTGGATGCTCTTTAACTACTGTGGTTCTCAGCGTCCCATTCTATACCGGGTGTGAAAGGCCACTTAATTTTGCTCAGATACCTCTTTATCAGGCTTGTACTTTTTTTGGATACAGGGGACCCTAAAACATATATTTCCGGTGAAATCTCAGTATCAAATTTTTTGGTGGAGTGCAATACCTTCTCTATACACTATATACATAGCACATATAGAATAAGTAAAAATTATCAGAAATAGTCGAATTACTTGCTTCCTTGTAAGTAGAAGAGAAATAAGGGAGTACCATAAGTTAAAGTTATGGTCAAAAGCTTGTAGCTATGTCACTGAAGTTCCTTTGTTTGTATGGGCAACAGTTGAAAAATTCCTGTATGAGAAAAATATAAGTTTTTACTTTCTCTATACGCACTATGTACACAGTGTATAGAGAAAGTATTGCTCTCCACCCAAAAATTTGATACCAAGATTTCACCAGAGATATATGTTTTAGGGTCCCCGTTATCTAAAAAAAGCATTTTCACAAAAAGGTCTGTGTGTGTGTGTGTGTGTCTGTGAACACGATAACTCAAAAACGAAAATTCGGTAAAATGCCAAACTTGGTATTTAAGTTTAGTATCTTCCAGGGATGCTACACAAAGATTTTGATAAAAATCCTCCCACCGCAAACTACCCTTTATATGGAACTTTTTTCGAAAATTTCGATTTTCTCAAAAATGGCTCGTAACAATTTTGATTAAAATATCATATATTAAAGACATTTACCTGACAAATAAAATGTATATTTTGAATTTTCTGGGAATAGCCATTGAAGAGTGGTTTATTGTGGATGAATTTTACGGATTTTTAAATAACTGCTAAACCGTAAGAGATGGACAAAAACTTACTACACAAAAAAGTAGAGCACGTTAAAACACACAATTTATGTTATGTACATTTTTTTGTGGAGTTCATCGTTTTTGAGACATTCCTTGGTTTTGGTTTCTGCTATGAAAAACTTATACTTTTCTCATACAGGAATTTGTCAACTGCTGTCCATACAAACAAAGACACTTCATTGACATAGCAACCAGCATTTGGCTATCACTTTAACCTATTATGGTACACTCTTATTTAGCTTCTACTTAGAAGGAAGCAAGTAATAAGACTATTTCTTTTAATTTTTTCTGATTAGCATGAAGTAAATAGAAGTATAAGATTTTTAAGAATAATTTGTTGCAGGGACATAGAGAAAGTCATGTGAATGGTGCACATCAAATTTTTCATAGTAGAAACCAAAAACAAGGAATGTTTCAAAAACGATGAACTCCACGAAAAAAATGTATATAACATAAATTGTGTGTTTTGAAGTGCTCTACATTTATTGTGTGGTAAGTTTTTGTCCATCTCTTATGGTTTAGCAGTTATGGAAAATTCCGTAAAATTGATCCAGAATAAAGTAGTCTTCAGAGGCTATTCCCTGAGAATTTAAAATATACATTTTATTTTTCAGGTAAATATCTCTAATATACAATATTTTAATCAAAATCATTAGAGCCATTTTTTAGAAAATCAAAATTTTCGAAAAAAGTTCCATGTAAAGGGTAGTTTGGAGTGGGGGGATTTTTCTCAAAATCTTTGTGTCGCATCCCTGGAAGATACTAAACTTAAATACCAAATTAGGTATTTTACCGACTTCGTTTTTGAGTTATCGTGTTCACAGACACATGGACACACGAACACACACATACACATGGACCTTTTTCTGAAAATACTTTTTTTGGATACAGGGGACCCTAAAACATATATTTCCGGTGAAATCTCGGTATCAAATTTTTTGGTGGTGTGCAATACCTTCTCTATACAGTATGTATTTAGAAAGTAAAAAATCCATCATCCTCTGCCAGGTTTGAACCCACCACCTTGGGTATGTGAAGTAAGCATGGTAACCATTACACCATGGAGGGTGACAGGGACTCATGAATGCAAAGTCTCCACTAGGGCCACACTCAATGACTGAAGTTTTTTTTTTTTTTTTTCCCCAGGTTTTCCTCTATCATAACTGGCAAATGCCAGGAAGGCACCTTTAACCTATGTGTCTCCTTCTCCAAATATAATTTTATGTCACCGCCTACAGTGCAAACCATATGTAGTAAGAGTGCGTGTTAAATACCATTTAATGAATCTTTGACAAATACTCTGCCAGGTAGCATTGATGTGATTCATTCATATTGACTATTCTAAAAGTATTTTATACTCTTATATATGATTTAAATCAGCATTAGCAATTTACGATGATATTGCAACAAGTTTGGTTTGAAAAGTTTAATCAGAAGAAAAAATTATGGTCTGGCAGAATTTGAAACTAAGATATTTTATTTCAGCTATCATTATCAAACATATGAATCACTGACTGTTTTACACTTTTTCTTCAGTAAGCTGATAAGAATTCCTGTTGTGCAAGATAATATTCTCAGGGGTAGCACTCGATTTCAATTACATTATCAAATATTGGTCAAATGTTAGGTTTAATTAGCATGTATGTGCAAGGTAGATAGAGAATGTTGTATTCTATCCAAAAATTCAATAGCAAGATTTCACCAGAAATACATGTTTAAGGGTCCTCTGAATCCAAGAAAAGCATTTTCAGAAAAAATTGCATGTGCATGTGATGGGTGGGTTTGGAAAGAGGACACCATAGCTTAACAACAAAAGTCAGTTAATACCAAACTTGGTATTTATACTCAGTATCTTCCAAGGATGCAACAAAAAATTTCTGGGAAAATCCTCCCACCCCCAACTACCCTTTACATGAAACATTTTTTGAAAATTTTGATTTTCTCAAAAATGACTAATAATTTTGATTAAAATACTATATGTTTAAGACACTTTTATGACAAAATATATTTTCTGAATTTTCTGGGATTAGCCTCTGAAGACCTTTTCATTCTAAATGGCTTTTATGTAATAATTTTTTTATAACTGTTAAAGCATAAGAGATAGACAAAAAGATACTGCACAAAAGGTGTAGATCTCGCTAAAACACAAAATTTGTCATTATTGTAGAGTTAACAGTTTTCTGAGACATTCTGTTTAAACTTAAACTTTTCTCAAACATGAAGTGATCTTTTTTTTTGTCACTTTTTGTTTACTTCTGACAAGCAAAGAGAATGGAATGTCACGTCACAGCTTTTAAAGGAATTGGTGATTGCTTTAACCTAGTTTATTCCCTTATTTCCCTCCTACTTACAGGGAAGCAAGTAATAAGACCAATTTTGCTAATGTTTATCTCAAATAGCATGCTTTAGATAAAAGAATAATCTTTTATAAGAAAAGTTTGTTTACGGAACTGCTAGAGAAAGAAATATGAATGGAACACATCAGATTTTTTGGTATAGTACTTGGAGAAATTGTGTAAGCCAAAGATGGCAGTTTTTCGTTGTTGCCAGTAGCTACAAGGATTCTATTGTGATTTTCTTTTTACAGTTGGTAGTTTTTGAAATAGGATAGGATTATCATATGAATTTGTCACAAGTATTCTAGTAATACTATAGCTAATATTGGCAAATATCAGTATAATTTGGCACTTTATAACAGGACTTTGCAGCTAGTGTTCATTGTGTTACTATGAATACTGGGTATGAGTTTTAAAAAATTGACTTGACAGATTTTCTCAAAATGAATATGTTTGAGAAAGTACAAGGTGGTACTGCATAAAATGCTATCTGTTTGGATTTAACAGCTTTCAGAAAGATCTTAATATAGTAGTTAAATATGTTCTACCTTTAGAATTAGCTTAGTGTACTAATAATATGGCTCTCTATTTTCAGGATGAACTTTTGTCACCTGAAGAGGCTGTGTCAGTGCTCTCCGCAGCAGCATTGGCAACTGCAGCATCACAGAGGGAAGAGAAACCTTGTACCTGTGAGGCATGCAAGGACAGAAGGTATGTTCCTTTGTGTTTTTCTGGCTGTAACTTTAAAATACTCTTGAGTATAATATACATTGATTAAATAGGTTTGTCATGGTTTTCTTGTAAAACTTCTATGTAATGCATGTTTATTGAGATATGCTTATTGTTTTATTTTTTGTTAATGAACCTGTCAGGTGCTAGGATCATATCAGCACTGCCAATATCCTAGATCCTGCTAGAGTTCTTTTACATGCCAGTAAATGAAGTGACATGGGGCTGTCGCATTTAAGCACACTTATCGCATTTGTCTGAATACAAGACGACCTCCTTTTTTTCAGAGCTTAATTATGAGATATAGCTCTATAAACATGACGTATAACTTAATTTTGAAACCCACATTTTGAACTGGCAAAATTGGACAAAAATTGATTTTATATTGCAGGATAGAGAGGGGGAAGGAAAATAGAAAGTGTCAGTATGTAGAAGGTGACAGAAGAGCTTCAACAACGATATGAATAAGATTTTCTATATAGACAATATACCTAACACAACATATTGTTAAATTTGAATTTGCACAGGAATTATTGCATTAGGCAGGAGAGGGGAGAATGGAAATGTGCTGCTTTGTGTGGGATAGGTGACGATGATAATAGCGCACTGGAATGACTATTATGGATAGATTTTCTAATTAGATAACATACTTAATATAACACATTGTTTAATTGCAAGTGGGATGGCGACAGCTAAACACTCTTTTTTGCTTCACTAACCTATTATTCAGGAGCATGTTTTCGCTGATCCGTTGTCAGCATCTTCGGCTGTGCTAACTTAGTTCAGAATTAGAGTCACTTTGAGTGGAGTTGCACCCTGTGGCCATTGGATTAAGCTAAAGAGCAGGTTTTCTTGTTCCATCAAACCATTCATTGAGTTGTCAAATTTCTTAATATATATGTAATCACAAACATTTAACTCCTTTGGAGTCTGCACTGGTTTTATGAGCCTAATTTTTTTTGTTCTATTTCATGATTGGTATTCCAGAAGTGTGCCGTCACCACTGATTTTTCTGTTTGCTTGTACCTTAGATTTCTCCAATGCTTTTTGAACCTGGTAGTGAGGCCACTCTTTGTTTTGCCTATGTAAATTTTGTCACATTCCAAACATTTAATTTTGTAAATCCCTGGTTTTTGTTCTGCTGAGGTAGTTTATTTTGTTTGTTGGGGTGTGATCTATTTTGTTTGATTTTAAGAGGTTTTTCACAGAGAATCTATTGTAAGGAACCAATTTTGTGTTTTTTGAACACTTTTTGAAATTTGTAATAGGCTTTAGGGTTGTATACACATTTTCTGTATTTCATGCTGTTTGATTTTTCCCTGTAGTGTTGTGGTTTGTTTAATCTTCGACAGTCTCTTGAATTTTTTAATCTTACTGTCCATTTCTTTGATGAATCAATTATTGTGTGCTGATTTTATTATATGTTGGTATTCCTGTAAACACATTGTTGTTTCGAATTTGTGTGAAAATTCATGTAATGGATGGAAGTGGAGAGAATGGAAACAGCCGAATGTCTGCTGTGAAATGCATAACTAAACCTATTTGACCATTAGGTGGAACCACCAATGTGAAAAGAAATACTCTGATCTTTACTGTAGTCTTAGAAATCTTTTTTTCAATTTTCCTAAGTCCATTAACAACTAACTTTACAGCATGAAATAAAATGCACACTGTATGGCTGTAATCTTCACCACTTCCCCCAGATCTTTGCCAGTCCCGCTAAATTTGAAACGTGGTTTTCTTCCCTTGTGCTATTTGGAAATCATATATTATGTAAGCAGGACAAAACTCCCTGTTCTCAACATTAATATTTTGGAAAAAAGCATTATCTCTTATTTGGATAAATATGGTAAAAGCCATCTGTATGGGCTGGACTTTGTAATATAACACATCATTGTAAAAAGTTTCACCTAATTTGAGTTTTCATGGAAATCCACATGGTGGGTAGGAAAGATTGTGAATGACAGGAGAGAATGGAAATATACTGGAATGTATGCTGGGAGAAAATGATGCTGATGACGGTAATGATGGCAATGAAACTGCAACAACGATGTTGAATAAGATTTTGTATTTAAACACATACTTAATATAACAAATCATAGTAAACAGTTGTACTTGATTCAAATTTGTGTGGAAGTTCATGTGGTAGGCAGAAGGAAGTGTTGTAAGAGGGCAGAACGGAAATGTACCAGAATGGGTGTTGGAGGTAAAGTGGTGCTGATGGTCTAACAATGGCAGTGGTAGGAGGAGGAGGAAATGCACAGCTTAACCTTTCTCTTTCTGTATGACCATTGGCTCTCAATACATTCAATACAACAATAGACACAATTATTGATGTGAAAGCAAATCAAAGTTTTATTTTGGTTTTAGAGGGAGATATTGTAATATGAATAAAATATATGAATACCTTCACAGCGTAAATGAAACACAAAATCTACCATATATATTACAATCGTGGCGGTAGTCTTTACATTTGCCACATGCTATTGGGAAAACATATATTGCAAATGTAAGACAATCCATGGTTTTGGAAAACATTGTTTTGCATTCGAATAAATATGGCATCAAATCATTCAATACCTGGTCACTCTTTCAAAGTCCTTTCGATATTCAGTTGTTTCTTATGATAATATGGAAATAGTATAGAATTTTAAGGTTGATATAAATAGCACTTTAGAAACCTAAAATTGAAACAAGAAGATAAATCGGCAGTAGCATTTCACTTTTGGAAAGAAAACCACAATCTAGATCCAAATCCAAAATTGCTTAAAACCATGTCAGGCCACAATGAACTCACAACCTGGGAAAACATCCTCATATGGAAAAATAAAGATCGGCTAATAAACTTTGAAATCCTGCCAGTAGACAGCTTAGTTAAAAAGTTCATCATTTCGCCACCAGAGAAGAGTGTACAAGCAAATGCAGCCAGCAATGAAAGTTGGACCTGTGAGGTTGAAAATGAAAGCATAGGCTTTCGAAACCAGTCCCTCATAATAACAATGTAAGTGATGTAGTGTTAAAAAACCAACTCAACAAATTAATAAAACATATAATTTGACCGTCACTGTCACTAAATTCCTCCAAACATCAATCAAACTCTCTTGGTATTTATCCAGTATACATGTGAATGGAAATAAGATAAATGTAATGTATGATATACCTACATTTTGGCACTATGTGCATTTATGAGAATGAATAATATATATTTTTTTTTGGCTGCATTAGAATTAAAATAGTGTACTCTTTCTAGACTGAGAACTATTAATATGTTTTCAGAGAACATGCTGCAGAGCAGCTGGAGGAAATGCGACGCCTCCAGTCATATTGGATGGAACTGCGCCAGTACATCAGAATGGTTTACCGGATGGTCATGGAAGGGCAATCAATAGAAAATGATGGCCAGGGAGAATGTGACCCAAGAATGAAGGATCTAGTCCAGAAGTAAGTTTACTTCTGGAGCAAAGCAACATTTAATTTACACAAAATCGCACCTTGTGTTTTGTTTAAATTACCATAGTTTGAAGATAAATTTTGTGGAAAGCTCTTCTTTTAGAATAAATGTTATATAATTTTATAAAACTGTTAAGCCATAAGAGATAGATAAAAGCTTATTATAAAATAATTTCTTTAAAACAATTTGTTTGAGATAACATATTTTTTATTATTACATCAGCCATTCTGAGGTATTGATTGAATTGGTTTTGAGTTTTTCAACACTTTGTTGTTTTTCGAAGTGCAATCTTCATTCAGTTATTTCTTGTAAACTCTTAGAAAGAGAGAGTAATTTCAAAGCCAGAGATTTGATTTTCATATATGAACTTCTGTATCCCTAATTCCTATAGTTAAATAATGGTATTAAAGAGGATTTATTTATATTACAATAAGAAATTATGCAGTGAGGAGCCAATAAGAGAATACTAGAACTGTGTGCGGTTATTGATATACAGAATAAAGTAAGGGGAAACTGTTTAGTGTTGTCTCAGTTTGCAGTAAAGGAAGTGAATAAATTTTTCAGGCTGTGTGCACGCGATCCTCACCAGTTGTTCCAGAGGCTTGAAGCCCAAGTTCAGGAATTTGTGATTGAGGCAAAAGTTCGTCAGTTAGAGCTAGCACGGGAGCATAAGGAAAATGAACTAGCTCAAATATTCCTCACAGGTATTTTTTAAATTATTTATTAATCCATGTTTTACATATCTCTTAATGTTGTATTTCTGTCCTGATCTTGGTGTATAGATTGGGTTTATTTGCTTAAAACAAAAGGCTGATAAGATGCAGTATAAATCCAGCCATTCTCTACAAGGGACTATACAGGTGAGTCAGAATAAGCCAGTAATGTAAAGGCATGATCAAGGGTTCTATTTCAGTATTTTTTGCACTTAAAATATGTTTATTGAGCTAGAAGGCATTAACATTTTTCAAATGCTATGTCAACTTAGGCAAAATTCTGTCAGATACCTGTTTCCCCATGATATTGGTAAATCCATTGCTTTTGTTTTTTTTGCATTTTGGAATATCACTTGTGTTCTATTTTTACAACAGACATTCAAAAAGTTTTGCAAGTGTCATCTTTTAAGTCCAAACTAAGGATGGAATTAAAAAAAACTTATCTTCATAATCCTTCAAAGTAATCTCCATCTCTCTCCATAGAGTTGCAGATGGTGCAACCACTTATAAAAGGCACTGCAATACTCAGATTGATGTATTGTCAATGGAGCTGAATTTTACCAACAAATTATCAACTAACAAAGACCCATATAATTGTGGAATAATATTTTACAATAAACTGCCAGAAAACTTAAACTCCTTAATTGCTCAAATCTTTGCTATATTGCTATGAAATTACATAGTAAACGAGTGCCTCTCTAGATTTGAGGATATGTAAACATGATTGTATATTAATTTCTAGTAAAATACTTTATTTACATAATCTTTTCCATAAATGTACATGTTGATATTTTGAAATATTTTACTTGCAATATTTTAGATCTTATGCGAACTTGTCTCAAATTTTATTTTATTACATTGACCTTGTACATGCTCATAATTTTAAAATTACTAAATAGTAATAATTCATTTATACATAATGACACTCCTAATTTGAAATATATGCTCTGTATTTAAATTACACAAACTTTTTAAACTTTTATAGTATAATATTTAGCCACCAACAATGTTTGAAGTTTGTAAGTTTGTAAGAAAGTCTATGGACAATAAATTACATAATAATGATGATGATATTCTTATCATCATGATTATTATTATAGCCTGAACAAAATATTCCACTTGTTTTAAAGATTTTTCAGCAATGAGGTTTCACTGGAGGAAACTGCCAAAAGTCACATAGTGCAAGGTTAGAACTATAGGAGGGATGGTCAGGCAGCTTCCAGTTTCCTCAAATTTGCTGCTCTTCCGTGAGGAAACACATTGTCATACAAAAGCAACACCCTTGAAATTCCTTGGATGTTGCCACCTCAGCTCTCCAAATAAATGGTTCAAAATATGAGAGCTATAGTATTTCTTGTCATTCCTCCTGGCATGCAGTCAACCTCTAATGGTCTCATTGAAAAATACATGAACATTTTCTTCCTAGAATGGAAATTTTATTAAAGAACAACTTGTCTTGAATCATTCTCATATACATTCCAAGACACAATTCTAAGCTTTGTTTGGTGTGGTATAATAATAATAATAATAATAATAATAATAATAATAATAATAATAATAATAATAATAATAATAATAATAATAATAATAATAATAATAAAAAAAAAAACTTTCATCACGAGTGCATACATCTGTCAAATGCTTAGGGATATTGGGTGGAAACATGCTCAGCAGTTTCCTTACATATTCCTTTCTCCTCCTCTTTTCATTTGTTAGAGAATGCAGAACCCATTTTTGCACAGATTTTTTGCAGCTTTAAATGTTCATGGAGTTCACAGTGAATGCTGCAAACACTGATACCAACTTTCATACATAGCATTTCAACAGCAATATGTTGATTTTCCTCCACTAAGTTCCTCACTCTCTTGATTTGTGCTTTCCTTCAGAACTTTCTGAAGCTAGCCAGAACAAGGGTTGTCTTTCAAAGTCTCTCACCCTTCTTCAAGTGATTGAATCCATTTTGCTATGTTATCAAATGAACACACTTTTTTTTTTGTTCTTTCACCAAGTTTGTAAAAATGTAAAATCTATTGCTCTTTAGAAATATCCATAATTTTTCATCTGCTATTGAAGCAGGACTGAGCTCAGCAGCCTGTACGACTGTGAATATTAAAGTTTAAACTTGTACTTCTGCATATTTTGATACTCAAGGCCAAATGTTGTTAAGTTACATTATTATCATCATCCAAAAATGGATGGTTCCAACATTTTTTTTAATGCCCCCCGTAACATTTTTCATATCACCACTAACCAAAAGCCTGTATTTTAAGTGGTAAGGGAATTCAGTTCATTTTATACATTTTGTGAATTTATAGTTCCTACAAGAAGAATAGGTAGGCAATCTCAGCTATTAGGACATACTAAAATATGCACACTATTTACCAGAAAATGTTTCAGATTTACAACCTATTGTAAACATTTTTCTACTTTATGCATGCAAAACTGACAGACATATGCACTCTACATACCAGAAAAAAATTCAGATTTACAACCCATTGTAAACGTGTTTCTATTTGTGTATGCAAAGTGGCAGACATGCATTATGTTGATGGTACTGTTAGGAGAAATGTGAAAAGGGCACAAGATCTTTATGCTGAGTTTACATAAAGAAAAATTGTCAAACATCGAGGACTAGAGAAAAAGAGTCATTTCAAAATTTGGCAAATGTTCAAACAGGATCTGACAAGGGAGCAAATAGCTTCAGAAGCATGTGTTCCATTCAAAAAATAGCAATAAGTGATGTAGTGTTTCATAAGACTGAATCTCAATGCAAGAGACAACATTTATTATACCATAATTGAGGAAGAACTAAATGTATCAAAAAGAAGATGGGAGGACTTATAACAAGGTGTTGTAGCAAAGTAAGTATTAGACATAATAGTTCAGCAGAGGGAACAAAGATTTGAATGCTCCAAATTGCCTCTAAATTACTTAATCAGCACTTCTTCCTTTTTCTAAAAATTAAATTTCCTGAAAAATATTTGCTGCTGTTGATCAGTCCTATCCATTTTTACTTTTTCTAGTACACCTATACAATGTACATACTACGTAGAGTATCTATACAAATACAATACTTTTTTGTTTGTTGCATTGGATATGTACATTTTCTGATTAGCATCTAGGAAAAAGCAAGTTTTACATTTTGTGGTTATAGAGTGGATGTTGGAGAACATGCAGGAAAATTGGAAGTTCCTTGAAAAGGACAGGCATATCATCTGGATTTTGTGTGTTTCATTCTCCATTAATTCAATTCAGTTTATTCATCCTTTCTATCTTGGACAAGATAATGGATATGTCAATACAAAATTTACAAAAGAAAATACAACATAGTATTTGCAGGAGAATAAAAAATATAATATAACAATAAATATGATAATAAAACTAATTGAAAACTCTTGTTTAGAATAAAAACATTTTCAATTAAAAATTTGTTAAGCTGTGTTTTTGAAGTCTTGGTTGTGTCTCTTTTAAATAAGTTGACAATACATTTTAATATTATTATAGGTGAAGATTGGAATTGTTAAATAATGAGTCAAAATTATAAACACTTAAAATTACTCATCTTACATGTAAGATCTTCTTAAGGCAAGTTTCAGGAAGCATCCTCCCTATCTGACTGAGTTGACAAATTAACTGAAGATAGGAGGGGTGCTCCCTGAAATAAGTCTTAAAAAAGACCTTAGATTAGTAGTTCAAAATTTTGACTCATTGTTAAATGATTCTATTATAATGGTGCTCCACTATATACAAAAACTTCCAATTATTTATAGGTGAAGGAATGTTTATACAGTGTGATATTATGGCTAATTGTTGATAGATTTGGATTTCTTCTTGTATCATGTTGATGAGTCATTGCTTGAGTCTTTAAGCTTAAATGAATCTAATATTGTGTTAGGATCTAGTAAGACCTATTTTTATATTTCTCTAGAATTTATGATGTTACATAATGGATAGAGAGAGAAAGTATTGTGTTCCAATAAAAATTTGATACCAATATTTCACCAGAAATGTATATTTTGAGACCCCCTAAATCCAATAAAAGCATTTTTAGAAACATGTCTGTGCATGCATGTGTGTATGTATGTGTGTGTGTGGTGTGTGGGTGTGCACGCACATTCAGTATCTTACAAGGATGTGACATGAAGATTTTCAAGAACCCCCCCCCCCCCCCCCTGAACTACTCTTTATATGGAATATTTTTTGAAAACTTTGATTTTCTTAAAAATGGTTCAAATGTTTTTTAATAAAATGCCATATGTTGAAGATATTTTCATTATGTAGTAAGTTTTTGTCTGTCTATTGCGTTTAACCATTATGCAAATTTCTACATAATTCATCCAGAACAAAGAGGTGTTCAGAGGCTATTCCCAGAAAGTTCAAAATATAAATTTTATTTGTGTTGCAAATATCTTTAATATGCAGTATTTTAATCAAAATCATTAGAGCATTTAGAACCATTAAAATTTTCAAAAATTGTCTCTCTCTCTCTCTCTCTCTCTCTCTCTCTCCCTCTCTTCCCCTCTCTTCCCCTCTCTCCCCCCTAGGGCTCGGACAACCTATATTTGCAGGAGAATCTTGACATCAAATTTTTGGGAGGAATGCAATACCTTCTCTATCCGCTATGTACACTGTACATATGGGCTTGAGAAAGTAAATATCTGATGTGTTACACTCACATGACTTTCTCTAGCTGTTCTACAAACTTCATACATAAGATTCTTCTTCTTTCTGCACCTTGCTAATCGTGGTACTCATTAGCACAATGTTCTTATTTAGTTCCGTATAAGTAGGAAGAAACTAAGGGAATACACTAGGCTAAACCAATAGTCAAATGTTTTAAAAGCTGTCTTTATGCGATTGTCATTACAAATCGCTTCTTTTCTTGGCCAGGAGTAGAACAAAAGAAAAACGGACACTCCCGTCTGAGAAAAGTATAAGTACTTCACAACTGAAACTAATAGCAATGAATACCTCAAAAATGGTAAGCTCCACGAGAAATGTATATGACATAAACTGTATATTTTAACAAGACCTAAATTTTTTGTACAGTAAGTTTTTGTCTATCTCTTACGGTTTACTAGTTATGCAAATTAAGCAAAACTTATCCAGAATAAGTAGGTCTTCAGAAGCTATTCCCAGAAAATTCAAGACATACATTTTATTTGTTAGGTAAATATCTTTAATATATGATATTTTAATCAAAATCATTAGAGCAATTTTTAAGAAAATCAAAATTTTTGAAAAAAGTTCCATGTAAAGGGTAGTTTGGGGTGGGGGATTTTTCTCAAAATCTTCTTGTCGCATCCCTGGAAGATACTAAACTTAAATACCAAGTTTGGTGTCACATATATAGATGATATATTTAGTCAGAAAAGTTTTTATAAAGCAACAGAACAATAAGTACTACTGATTCCAAAATTAGTTATGAAAAATGGGGATTAGTTGTGCATTTGAGGTTATTTTGTATTTCAATAAATATGGTAATAGTAGAATGGTAGTAATAGTAGTAGAAGTTTTTCATTCTAAATATTATACATTTGTTGACAGGATTGTTAGATGGATACGAAAAACTGAGTGCAGCTGCAAAACAATTGACACCTTTGTTGCAACCACTGGAAATACACCACTTGCAACGTTTTAATATATCATGGGAAGTACTAAACAAACATCTTTATCAGAGTTGTGTATTTACTGATCACAGTGTACAGAAAAATGTTCCTGTTTATATTAATCGGGTAAGTAAGCCTCTGGATGTAGTCTAATATTATATTTGCAAAAGTAAATTGCTTGACAGAACTTTAATACTGCAATAAGTCATTTTCTGCTGGATTTATCCTTCTGCCATCAAATCTGACTTTATTACATACTGTTTGCAGCAATAACTTCTCAGAGATCAGCCATTTGTTTTTCTCCTGTAGTGGCCAAAAAAAAAAAAATAGTTTCCAGCGGTTTATTATTTCTAAGTGTTCTCAGGTTTCTAGCCAGATAAGTTAATGGATTGACTTCAACATTTTGAAGATGTATATCATCTTTGACTTCAGGGTAAACTGATAACTTGAAAGTCCAGATTCGCATATTTATAGTGGCCGAGTGAAGCCAGTATGTGATTGGTACTCATATTTTTTGGCCATGAAACAACTGATATTTAATATGACTGAGGCATGGGCACGAACCTTGCAGAAAATTATATATGGCACCATCTTCTTACTGTCTTTGCTAAAAAGTTAAACTAAAGTTACATTTTTTGTCTAGTTTCACTCATTTTCTACTTATATACTCTTTCCTCCACAGCTTGTCTAAACTATTTGCTCCATATATTCCTTTCCTCCACATGTTGGACACAGATTCTGTTGGAAGCCTTTTATCATCCTTTTTAATGTTCACACTCCCCCCCCCCCCCATCCTTCCTTTAACCCAAGCAATGCTCTCTCTTTGTTCCTTATTTAATTTATCCATATATCCTTCTCTTTCCCATGTATTTTTGTACTTGTACGTACAATTCTAGAGATCTATGTTTCTAAACAATTCTTTTATTTGTATAATTTCAAATCTCCTCCTAGCAGCTTTCCTAAACACATTTACATAGTTATACCTCCTCCAAAATTCTCCCAGTCCATTTTTTCTAAGATAGTCTGTATACTGTAACTCCATCCACTTTTCCTAAAATTCTGTTCTTGAAATTCTAATCATATACTGTTTATATCTGTACTTGTTATAATTATACAGGTTGCACACAAATGATTTAGGGTGGTTTCAAATCATTGCTGTAGATTTATTATTTGACTTATCATTACAAAACATTTATAGTTATATACAGCATATCATAAATTGTTTTTAAGAGCTTATAAATTCTCGATGTGCTCCATGAGTCACTTTAAAAACATCAATTCTATATTCAAGTTCGGCGCACACTGGATGTATCATGTCCCTGTTAATTTCACCAAAGGCATTGATGATGCAGACCCATAGTTCTCATGGATCAGCTGGTAATGGAGGCGTGTAAACTGCATTCTTCACAGAACCCCATATGAAAAAGTTGCAAGGTGTGAGCTCAGGAAAGTGTGGAGACCACAACATTAGTTCATTACCCTCATTGCTGGTACAACCTATCCATTAGTCTAGGAGTCTGGTGTTCAGGAAGTGGTAATAGGTGAAGCACCATCCTGTTGGTAGATGATGTTTATGATATTCTTTAACTGTGGTATGAGCCAGTTCTCCAACTTATCCAGGTAGATGTGCCCTGTAATGGATTTTTCAATGAAGAAGAAGGGACTGTAAGTTTTAAATTATATCACACAGAAACCGTTCAGTTTGGGAGAGTCACAAACATGCTACACGATGGTATGGGGAGGTTCAGTTCCCCAAACTAATACTTTGTGCATGTTCATTTTACCATTGAGAATGAATGAAGCTTTATCACTGAAAACAAGCTTACTACAAAACTCATAGTCGTCCATCCTCTCCTGCAAACTGCTACAAAATGCAAATCATTTCTCTTTGTCCTCGGGTGACAATCTTGTGAACAAAAAAATAACAAACTGTTAATTCCTTAGAAAGAAAATATAAATAAATATATTTAAATTTCTTATTGAAACTAGCAGCTGTAAGTGGTAAGAGTGCACCTTCAGTCTTTTTCATGACACTTTCCAAGTGATAAAACATAGCATGTTCAATTCTCTGCTCGCTTGACGTGTTGATTTTGGTTAGCTACTTGTGACACACATTCTCAGCGGTTTCTTCAGGTAGAGTTGTTGACCGTTGATTTGCCCTTGCACAGACATCCTATGGTTATCAAGTGTTGATACCAACAGTGAATGGAGTTGGCACTGTGTGGATGTTTCCGGAACTTTGTGATAAAGTTTCGTTGCACAGTTGTAACAGATTTACTGAATGAAAGTCGTGAACAGCATAAGTTTTTCATTGTTCATTACCATTGTCATCTTCAACTGATGAACCTCCTGGTCGCAAGAGGAAGCATAAATCACAACTGATGTCATGGCCATAGGAGGAAACATCATGTTTTCCACTGAGGATAGCTAACTTAGAAAATCAAATTTAATCACCATATCTCTAATAATATGACCATTAAAACATCATGAAACCACTCCATACATTTGTATGCATTCTTATTAGAGTAGACTCATGGTTAACCAAGAGAAGCAAAGCAAAAAAAACTAGGAAAGACTTTTTCAAAAAGTAAAATTCTCATTTAAAAATTTAGTCTGTTTATCTTATTAAACTGTATAAAGTATTCAATATAAATAAACAGTTGTGTTGCAATAAATGATTAATATAGAGTTTAAGTCATTTTTCATAATTTAAAACCTATCAGCAGGATATGCCCCATCTGTATTTTCCTAATTTTACCATACACAAAGTAGTCTCGATCTCAATTGGTTCAGGTAATTATGAGTCTTCTGTAGTCAGCAAGAACACTATTTTTTTAATAGTCCACATGCATAATGTATCAATATGTTGCAGTTGAAGCGCTTGACACCAGATAAAGAAGCTCATTCAGAACTTGTACAGCGTTATTTAGCGTTTGATGATGAAATGAGGCTCATAGGTGCTATGTGGAGAGATGCAGAAACTCTCATTGATGCATACAAGTAAGTACATTATGTGTGGATTCTAATATATAATCAGCAAAGCTTACTTGACATATGTTGCTTTGTTTATGAGAAGTTGAGCAAACTAAAAGCAGCACATTATTTAAATGCACTAAACTGTTTTTGTGCCTGTGGCTCTCATTCAAATTTTGATATACATAATGTAGCCTTAGACTGGGTGGCAGGTGAATAACTGCAAATGTATATGTATTTATTTATTAATTTTTTCTTTCTTCTTAAAATTGTTCAATGTTTTTAGGATGGATATTATTCCCTATCTCACATGTTTGGTGATTGTTCATGTAACAGGTCACATGGTTGCCACCGCCCCCCATTTGCCCTGCCTAAATAAAGGTGATGTGTTGCAAGAGAAGAATATTGATTACACTGAAACTTAGCCTATGTAACACTTTTTTGTTGTCATACATTATTTCATTAGGATTCACAGTGTATTCAGAATGCAACCTAAATATTGAACACAATGACATTATTATGATTTATTTAAGTTTGGTATTATTGAACAAATACATAACTTAAACCAACATGTAAACATTTGCACTTCCATTCTTTAAACTTCAAAAATCAGGCTTAAGATTCTATGATACAGGACCCACAGCTTTACTTCCCTTCCAAAGGAAGCCATGCTAAGAATTTTTATGTCCGAAAAAATCCATCGTCCTCTGCCGGGTTTGAACCCACGACCTTGGGTATATGAAGTTAGCATGGTAACCATTACACCATTGACATTAAGCCTCAACACTTGCAAAAACCTTCAAATTGGGAATTAAGAGAACTAACAAATATAAGACTTTTTTTTTTCCTCCTAAAGATTAATGTTCAAAACTGTGGGTATCTTGCATTTGCAGTATGTTTTCCAAATATTATGTGGGAAGAAGTATGTTTCAAACTTCACGTATGACAGTGGTGAAACCTGGGAAAAATGGTGTAGATTACTGCCAAGGTGGTAGTGTTGAGTTCAATTTTGTTGCATATATTGTTAGTGTTTTTTCCATTTTTGTATAAAAAGTTATTCCTAAATATTTGGCTTCACTTGTTGCCTAGAAGGTAAAGCACCACAAGGTTTTTCTTCAACAATTATTCATTGAACACAATGAAACTTTTACACAAAGAATGTTTCTTCTGCACTCCCTATTTTTTCACAAAATCTCCTTCCCATTCTATGGCCTTCCTTCAGTAAGATATCAGGGCATGTATGCCCTGTCAGTACCACTCGATGTCATGTTCACAAAGCCATTTCTGTGCTTTGTGAATTGGCTCTTTGTAATCCTCAAAATGTCTTTCATGAATGGCATCCTTTAATTGCCCAAATAAGTGATAGTCTGAGGGAGGTCAGGACATAAGATGGATGGGGTAAAACTACCCAAACCGGTTTTTGTAACATGCCCTCAAACTTGTGTGAGGCCAATCGCTATCCTGTTGAAGCAAGCCTAGGTTGTTATGGCGTCGAAGTCACTGGAAGTACTGTTTTCACATGTGCTTCAGAATTATTGGTGCTGCCTCTTGGCATCGCATCAATGAGTATGATACCTTCACAGTTCCAAAACACAGCGAAAGTAGTTGCTTTGAATATTTGCTTCTGTGGAGAGTGAGGATGATGCTATTCCATTGATTGCCATTTTGTTTCGGGCTCAAAATAGTGATTCAGGTTCCATCACTTGTTACATTCTGGGACAAGATGGCTTCTGCTTTAGCTTCAAACTATTGCAGCAACTTAGAAAAAATGTTTTTTCTGAGCGATTTGTAAGACAGCACGGAATCCATTGTGCACACACTTTGGAGTGATCAAGAGCACAGATGATTGAACTTCTTTTGCTGATTGACAGCTTCAGCACCAACTGCCGAGTCATGCGTCGGTCCTCACGAGTTATGAGTATATTAGTAAGTGGCATCTTGTCAGGTTTGACAGCCGTGGATGGCCTCCCTGAATGCTGCAAATCTTGGAGCTCTGCTGAACCACCTTCTAATGGCCTCCCCCTCTATGCCCAGTCACTTCCGTTGACTGCAGATGCTCGATAAACTGCACACAAATATTTGTGAATTTTTCTAACAATTTCTTTCTCTGCATTGAGAAATTCAATCACGCACAGCTTCTAACACACATAATTTACAGATGCTATTTTGAAACACTCTGCAGCTAGCTATCTGTTGGAGGAAATGGAAAATTTCTGCACAGTGTGACAACTTCAAATAATGATACCTAAAGTTTTGCATTCGTACCATTCATGGTGCTGGCTGGGAAAAAAAAAAAAAAAGTGGTGCAAAACTTTCTGGGCAACCCTCACAAACACAGCTGTGATGAGAGGAAGTGGCAACTTTGTGATTACCATGCACAACATAACAACAATGTATTATTTTGACCTGTGGACATAGCCAATTGCATGTTATAGTGGTGGTATGTAGTTCAGTTTGTTCGCTATTTCAGTGATTATTTTACATAAACTAATGTTTGCTTTTTCGCTCATAAATCAATACAAAACAGGTGTTTGTGTTATACTATACAGTTCGATGTCAACAAAATGAAAACATAGGTCCTGTACATTAAAGAAAAAACTGGCAGTGCTTAAACGATGATACAATGGGAAGGTGCTCCAAAATTGGTTACTGAATTTGGTATTGAGAAAGCCACTGTCACTGGAGGGGGGGGCGGAGAGCTAAGGGAACATTGAGAGCTTCTGCAGCATAACTTCAGTGAAAAAACATTGGAACAATGCCACATTTTCAGTGTATCATTGCTGTATAATAAAATACTGAGAGGCAACTTTCTTGTGGTTTATCCAGGAAAGCCAAAAAGGCATCTTGATTCGAGAAAGGAGAAAACTTCTGAATGGTGATTCAACATTTATTGCCAGTAATACGTGGTTAGACCATTGGGAAAATAAACATGGAATACAGAAATTAACGATAAGTGGAGGAAAATAAGCCAATATTACCACCACAGTAGCATTCTGTGAGTTTACAGACTTGATTTTGTCAGGAAAGCATTCACCACAGCTAATTTACGAGGGTGGTCTGAAAAGTTTCTGACCTAATAAAGATACAAGGCATTTTTTTTTTAGTTTTTTTTTTTTTCCCCCAACATAGTCTCCTAGTAACTCTATGCACTTCTCCCAGCAATGCTCCCATCTCTGTAACCCATCAAAATAGTACTCAGTGTTTTTCTCTGCAAAATAATTGTTCACGAAGGTGATTGCCTCTTCATGTGACAAAAAATCTCTGTCCTCTGAGCGCAATTTTCAGATGAGGGAACAAAAAGAAGTCACTTGGGGCTAGATCTAGTGAGTAAGGTGGATGGTCAAGCAGTTCAGACCGTAATTCATGGATTTTCGCCATTGCAACCATTGAAGTGTGAGACGGTGCATTGTCTTGGTGAAATAGGATTTTCTTTTTCTGCAAATGTGGCTGTTCTTCTGCAAGTTCTACCTTCAGCTTGTCAAGTAATGATGTGTAGTATGTTCCTGTAATGGTTTTTCCTTTTTGAAGATAATTGATTAAAATAACTCCATGACTATCCCAAAAACAATCGCCATCACTTTCCCAGCCAAAAAACAGTTTTTGCTTTTTTTGGAGCCGGTGCCCCCTTTGCAGTCCACTGTTTGGACTGTATTTTTGTTTCAGGCGTATAATAGTGTATCTAAGTTTCATCTACAGTAATTAATCGGTACCAAAACTTGGCTTTATTGCACCTAAACTGTGCCAATATAGTGTTGGAAATATTCATTCGAACACGTTTTTGGTCAAACATGAGCAAACATGGCACCCAATGTGTGTAGGTTTCTCATGTCTAAATGTTGATTTAATATGTGACAAACATGTTCTTTGACATGTTCATAGCCTCTGCTACCTCTCTCACTTTAATTTGGCGGTCGTCTGGTACCATTTGTTTTTGTCAGTAGATGCAGTTTTTGGATGTCCCGAATGTTTTGTCTCCCAAGCTCTTACGGCCACGTTTAAATTCAGCTGCCCAAAATTTCACTGCAGTAAATGATGGTGCAGTCCCCCCATACACAGAATCCAATTCATCTTTGATTTGCGTAGGCGTATTGCCTTTCAAAAAGAAATGTTTAATGACAGCTTGATACTTGATTTTGTCCATTTTCATAAAAACACTCACATCACCTCACTCGAACGACTATTACATAACCACTGAGCGTTCAAAATGGCTGAAACTTTGGTGGGTAACTATCAACAGATGAACAATGAAATTCACTAGCTTTTATTTATGAGTGCTGCCATCTTCATGTTGAGATCGGAAACTTTTCAGACCACCCTTGTATAATGTAGATCAAAATTTTCTGATTTTCAAAGTACTCCCTACTAAAAATTTTTTTTCAAAAGAAGGGTTGTTTCACCAGGTACTAAGGGTTGATAAATGCAGGTTTTATTTACATAATTTAAAATATGAATATGCTGGGACTGCGTAATTTGAACGATGGATAGGAGAAACAAGTTACAGGATTGCTTAATAGAGGTTTTGCTGTAGTTATTAAATAATGCTGTGTTAAACTACATGAGTTTTCTAATCATAGATTTTAGGTGTGTGGATTATCTGGAATTTTGGATATGCAGGGTTCGGATTAGCGGGGTTAAACTGTGTTTTTCTGTCATCACAGAATGTTTGAGGGCGATTTAGGGAGTTTGAAAAACAAAGTAAATGCTGTTGCTTAAATATTGCCGGTCCCCATGGCCACGCTCGCTAAGGCATCTTGCTTTGGTGCTTCATGGGCAGGGGATCGTGGTTTTGAGTCCTGCCTTGGGCATGGGTGTTATATGTTTGTGTAAAGGAACAGTAAAACCAGTAATCATACAGTAAATTTAGGGGGGAAAATGTAAACAGGGAATACAGCGCCGGAGTCCTGATCAGACTCCGGTACTGTTTAAAAAAAAAAAAAGCAGCACATGATGCTACTGCATTATGGGCTAATATGGATAGTGATCTTGCTTGTTTAGCTTAGTAGCTATTATCAACATTTAAGCAGAGTTAGATTAATAACAATGCACTTCATTTCTCACAGTGCTTATCGAATGAGTAATGACATCAAATGCTACATTTCTGAAACCAGCCAATGTGCAGATTAACTTAGCTGTCCTGTACAACTGTTCTAAGAGAAGCAGAAATTAGAACAATTCCTGAATATCAAAAACTTTCTTTAACATTTCAAGTAGATTGCATGACCCTTCACTGATGGTTTCTTTTCATACCACCAGTAATGAAGAGGCTACAAGAAAAGCAAAACAAAGAATGCTGAGGGAAGATTTGGAATTGTTCAAAGTCCAGAGGAAGCTGATGCAGCAGCAGCAACAGCCTAAATATGGAAGGTAAGTATTTTGATTTATTTAGCTTATCTGCATTTTGATAAGATTACTTTGGTATAATGACATCACAAATCACCTTTAGGGTATGACATCTGGAATGCACACAATTATTGTTGTGTGCATTATGTAAAATTTGTTTTTGCATTAACCATTTCCAAATATTATTGGTTCTCCTCTCCAATCCATGGTTCAGGCTTACTAGCCAGTTCTGGCCACAAATTATCAAATATTTATACTTTTTGTTTGGGGGATATCTAGATTTGAAGTCAATATTGCACCAATTTGAAACATTTTCATAAACCATAATTATACCATAATTATATTTGCATATTCCATTGAAAAAAATTTAATAACTTTTGGAATTTAGCAAAATTCTGTTGTTTTCCATGAAAAAGGACCCTGGAAATCAAGTGGGAATATTTTACTTCCAGAATATTTTTATGCACATTTAAATATATACATTTAAAATATCCTGCTAATGAATTGCTACATGTTTACACTGACGAATCCAGCTTACAGATAAAGGTGATCCTGATGGTTCAGTTTGCCCATTCTTTTCTTCTTATAGAAGATTTAAGTTTAAATGCTAAGACTTTGATGGTGACATTTTTGTGATCCTTCACAGCTTGCAAAAGCTTCTGTCTCAAATACATATATGAGAGTTGTAATATTATTTACCTCTAAAGCAACAGTATTTTCCATTAGCATCTGATACAACAGCCAAACAGCTAAATGTTGCAGAATGCTGAAAAATTATAAAATAATTAACAATTTTTTTTTTTTTTTTTTTTTTTTTTTTCCAGAATTTAATTCATAGATATTTTGAATAAACTAAGGATCAATTAAGCTGTGTATATATATATATATTTTTTTATCTACTGAATTTATATAGAAATTCACTATGTGAATGAGAGAGAGGAGAATGGAAATGTATCAGTATTGTGCAGTGGGAAAAGATGATGGTGGCTGTGACGATGATGCATAAGATTTTCTATTTAGGCAATATACTTAACATAACATCATATACAAGTTCTTACCAAATTAGAATTGCACAGAAATTTGTGACAGCAAAGCAGGAGAGAGAAGGGTAGGGGAAGAATAGAAATGTAGATCAGTATTAATATAACAATTAATAATTGTAACAATTCTTCACTTATCTTTTGAAATCCAAGGACTAGTTTCACAATAAATTGGTCTATTGCATCGTCAGCTTAGTTTCTTTTTGATCTTGTTTATTTACATTGTTATGGTTACTGCTTCTAGGTGGATTATGTACTAAGGCATTGTTAACTACTGGAATCAAAATAAATTTGGTGAGAGGGTCAATTGGTGGTATATCAAAATTCATTGCATGATTTTTATACTTTAGTATAAATATTTTCTCCCAAACCATTAAACCTATGGGTCCATTTAAGTGTTTTAATAATTTAACATCGGGATTTATTTCATGATTAAATTTCCAAAAATATTCTGCCACAGCTGATTTATCAATTTGTTTGTATTTAATATTCCTAAAATGTTCTTTTACTCTGGTTTCTAAATAACGTTTAGTCTTAATAATATAAACAAGGTCACAATTTAAACAATTTAATTGATAAATACCAGCTTTTTTATTTTTTGAAATTTCATCCTTTTTAGAAAAGCCTAACAAATTTTTTATACTGTATTTATTAAGAAACTAAGCTGACGATGCAATAGACCTGCGAAACTAGTCCTTGGATTCCAAAAGATAAGCGAAGAATTGTTACAATTATTAATTAATGTATTGTGTTACTCCACTGTTACTAGCTTCTTTTTAAATTTGTAGATCAGTATATTTGTGGTATTTTAAATACTACAAATTTTGATGGAGAGATTTCGTCAATACTTCAGAGCTTACGAAACCTATATCATATAAATAAATTTTAAAAAGTTATACTATTATCTGACTCTAAAGCAGCTATTATATCCATAACATCTGTTGTTACACCTAATAACCTAAATATTGCAGAATGCCACAAAATCATTAAACAACTAATGAATTTAAATAAACGATTAATACTTCAATGGATACCAGCACATTGTGGAATACAGGGTAATGAAACAAATGTATTACAAACAAAAGGAAAACCATGGGAAAATTTATGTAATAACACAATCAGAATCACTACATTACCAAGAAAATCCTCTGTAGCAACTTTTAGACTCCTAACAGGCAATGACTGTTTCAATAAACATTTATTCAGGATTCCTTTCTGTACACTTAAAGAAGACATGGATGGAAACCATCTACGTGCTGCACAACCTTTAGTCAATATGATAATATGGCATCAAAATACTGGAATGCAAGAGAGCGAATGGCTTCACTGCCAACTGCTCAACATTAGATACCAGCCAACCATATTTGTGGTGGGAGAAAGTGATGGTAGCAATAACAGCACAGCTGCAAAAGTAATGGTAGATGAAATTTTCTGTTTAGACAATATACCTAATTTAACACATTGTTGTAAAAAAGTTTCACCTAGTTGGAATTTGAATGGAAATTCACATGATGGGCTGGAGAGAAGAGAGTGGAAATGTAATGGTATATGTGAGATCGGAAAAAGTGATGGCAATGCAGCGGCAACAATTATGGTGGATAAGATTTTCTGTTTAGAAAATATCCAATATAACACATAATTGTAAAAAGTTTTATCTGTGCAGAAATTCATGTTGCAGGTGAGGGGGAGGGAGAATGGAAATATACTGTAATGCATAAAGTGGCAGGAGGGAAATGCACAGCTAAACCTCTCTTTCTGTTTGACCATTGCTCCCAATACAACATAAGGTACAACCATGGATGTGAAAAGAAATTCTCAGGAGAAATATTTTTCTAATGAGAATGCTAATAACAGCTAACTTTACGCTCAAAATGAAATGCACAAAATCTGGTGCAAACATCACAAAGCTCATGACCTTGGCAGTAATCTTTAGCATTTCCTCCATGCTTTGCCACTGCAAAGTTTGAAACTTACTTTTTCCTAAATGTTATCCAAAAAACATATATCACGAGTGCAAGACAACCCCTAGTTCGTAATATATTTGAGAAAGCATCATCATGTATTCAGATAAATATGGTACATCAAAATGATCTGGTCCACTCTTTTATGTCTCTTATCAAAAGAATAATTATATCACATCTTCCACATAGCTTAGGCTAAATAGCCTGTTCTGCAGAGTAGTCTGTGTTGTCCATCTTTTATGGGATTGGCCAATGTCTCTGTTTCTTGGGTTGTATTGGAAGGTTCTTCTTGTATCCTTTCATCACTTGTCCTCTTTTAAGTGTTCAGTCCATTTCTTGTTTGTTTTAATTTTGTCTTCTAACTTATATATGCAGTATTGCCATAAGTTTTGTCAGTAAAATTTAAATGTGCTGTAGTATGGAAATAGTGAATGAAGAAACATGAACACTGTATATTGTCATTCACAAGGTCATCTTTACTACTCTGTGAGTGACTGGCTTGCAGTATGCCAGTAACAGGCAAGAGAGAAAAATGGAGTAGGGAGAGTACAAAAATCATATTGCTGTATTGGTGTTATTTTGTTGTGGAAAGCGAGCGCTGAAACCTCTTAGCACCAATGAACGATATGTGTTTCAGACAATAGCATGGTTTAAGAAATGGATGTAACTGTTGATTGCGTCAGATCTGACCATCCTAGGTGTGTACGCACAAAAGAAGTTGTGAACACTGTTCGTGCAAGGACGAGATAATGCAATCCTTTGTATAAACAATTTTGTCTCATAAAATGCACATCTCTTCACAAACAGTGTCCAGTATTTTGAAGGATGATTTACATGTTAGTGCATATAAAAGATAAAAAAGACATTTGCTAACTGAAAAATTAAAAGAGATACACTGAGTTCGATCCCAGGCTTTGTTAATGACAAATGGGGAGAGCAAGAATACAAAGCAAAAACCATGCAGCAGTGGTTGGCAACCAATATCCCATGGCTTATTGCTGCTGCTGACTTGGCTGACAGAAGTCTGGACCTCAATCCATTAGATTACTCTCTGTGGCAGTGGCAGAAGCTCAAGCCAATAGCATGTCAAAGGAGGAACTGTAGTATTGAGATACTAAAAAAATCAATCAAGTCAGCTGTTCCACTGAACACGATTTAAGCAGCTATTCATGAAAGGCCTCAGCATATTTTCCATTGTTTTGCTGCACATGCCGATTATTTCGAATGAGAGTATTCATTTTGCATTTTTTTTTCTTATTTCAGAGTGTATGTATATTGATGGATTTGCAGTTTTATTTAGAAGTATATGCATTGAAAGTACTGACAGAACTTATGGCAGTACTGTGTATAGGTGTAATTCTTTTCTTATTTGCTAACATGCATTCTTTCACATTCCAAAAATGTGCATGTCAACATACAATACAAATATTAAAGAAAATATGTATTACAAACCAAAGGAAAACAATGGGGAAATCTACATGAGTGAATTATTACACTATCAATAAAAACCTTCAAAGCATTTTTAAATTACTAAGAGACCATGACTGCCTCAGCAAACATTTATACAGAATTAGCATAGCAGAAAGTCTTCTATGAACTTTCTTTGAACTTAGAGAAGATAAGGGGAGGAACCACCTACATCTGGCCAGCTTTCAATCTACATAGCAACCTTACATCAAAATAATGAAATGCAAGAGAATGAATGGCTTCATTGTCAAGCACTTTACATTAGATATCAGCTAATAAATGTATGTACCTTAAAAGATAAACTCTCCCTAAATATGAACATACATACTAAAGGTGTCAAAACCCATGCCATTCTTGCTCGTTACTTGTAGTCCCCATCACTGCTCGAGAGTGTGGTAAAGAGAATCTTGTGCATCGAAAACTAAGTGCTCATGAGTGAGGCAACTCAGGCATTCTCATAACTACAGGCAAAGTAGGTTGACATATGATTCATAGTATATACTGGTTACATAATAACCATGGCCCGGAATTTTAGGCTTTAACCTATTTTTTACCTTGTAAGTAAGTTAGAAAGTTTCAAAGTGCTTCTTTGTTCCAAGTCGTTTGGATGTTAATGTGTGAATCTTATTCAGCCTAAAAAAATCTAAATGAGACATCGAGACCTAAAACTTGCTGAACTTTTTTTTACATCTCAGTAGAAAAGTTATCATTTTTTTATTCAATTTATTTGAATTACAATTTTTTGTTTAACAATTCGTTTAGTCTTGTTTTGAATGTACATGTGGGGTTAGACAAAGAAAGAGATTATCATGATTTTTATCTTGATATAGAAAGTGCATGTATAAAGTATCACCAATGACATCATGCAATGTTGAAAGAACTTCTCTGTCTATAGGAATATATTAAAAAAGAAACAGAGAATTTGAAAATGTGGCTGGTTGTGCACAGCAAGAGTGCTGAAATGTAAAGTTAGTTTTATGTGAGTACTATATATTATAAATAGATGCTGAAATTTTTAGTTAAAATGTTCTAGTTCAAGTATACTGCATAATAAATTGTCTTGAATTATAGTACTATTAATAACATGTTTCAATGAAGTAAAATAGTTTTCATATTTTTATCTGTATTATGATATAAAAGGTGTTTGTTGTCGGCTTCCTTAAATAGGTAGGAAAATTGTTTAAAAGAAAAGAAGAAGAAAAAAAAGGGGGCTAGGAACATTAAGAGCCTTAAAAAACTAGAAAAATTGTTTAAAAATCTAAAAAGGCTAATATGAGATAGTAAGAAGTTAAAACTGCATTTATAAAAAGTTAAAAATCTGGGTTCTAGTAATAACTCAAGATGACACATTATTTAACCACACATATATCCAAATACGCTCATAGTAAATGTTTTGAAGCGGCAATTATAATCATTAAGGACATATATAATTTATGTTGCTATGTATATACGAGGGGCATACTGAAAGTCACGAGCAACCCATTGTAAAAATTTAAATTTCAACAATGTAACAAAACGAATTGCAGGATCGTAATCTACAGTCTTTAAGCCACATGTTGACATATTGTGACGTCATTAGCTTCTATCCCGTGACCACAGACGGTGTTTGAAAAATGGCTGACATTGATGTTTCGTTTCGACAGCGTGCTGTCATTGAGTTCCTTGTGAAAGAAGGAAAATCTGCTCCTGAAATTCATCTCAGACTTCAACGTGCGTATGGAGGTGTCTGCATGGGTGCCAGCAGTGTTAGAAGATGGGTGAAACATTTCAAAGATGGAAACACGAGTCTGCAAAATGCGCCTCATAGTGGGTGTCCTCGAACTGCCTCTACAGAATGCAACCAGGAAAGAGTTGATGAGCTCATTACAGGAGATAGGCGTTTCACTGTGAATGAAATTGCTGCGCAACTTGGAATAGAACATAGTGCAGTGCAAGAAATGATCCACAGCTTGGGTTATCGAAAGGTCTGTGCCCGTTGGGTCCCCCGTTTATTGACTGAAGACCACAAACTTCAGAGAAGAACCATTGCACAAAACCTTCTTCAGAGATTTCATAATGAAGGTGATGAATTTTTGACGTGTATTGTGACTGGAGATGGGAGCTGGTTCCATCACTATGAGCCAGAAACGAAACGTCAGAGTATGGAATGGCACCACTTGAACTCACCATCGAAGAAGAAAGCGAAGACAGTGCAGTCTGTAGGAAAAGTTATGGGAAGTGTCTTTTGGGATGCACAAGGTTGCATTCTGGTTGACTTTCTTGAACCTGCACAAACCATAAATTCTGCCCGCTACATCAAGACACTTCTTAAGCTCCGTCGGCCTTTGCGTGATAAACACTCTGGAAAGAGGATCATCCTTCAACAGGATAATGCGCGTCTGCATACTGCCCGTGCCACTATGGAGAAGATCAGGGCATTAGGGTGGGAAACTCTTCCACATCCTCCCTACAGTCCCGACTTGGCACCCTCCGACCACCATCTTTTCGGTTCTGTGAAGGAGCAGATGCGTGGCCAACGTTATGAGACGCTGGAGGATATTCGGAAAGCATTGTGTCAGGGTCTGCGGGCA
Source organism: Hymenopus coronatus (assembly GCA_030762935.1). Taxonomy (NCBI): domain Eukaryota; kingdom Metazoa; phylum Arthropoda; class Insecta; order Mantodea; family Hymenopodidae; genus Hymenopus; species Hymenopus coronatus. The sequence continues at coordinate 49,047,818 of CM060895.1, forward strand.
GCTGGAATGGAGTTCTATCACAAGTGCATTTTCAAACTTGTAGAACGATGGGGAAAATGTGTGCAAAACAATGGAGACTATGTCGAAAAGTGAAAGAAAGTCTGTAGACTATGATGATGTATTTGGTTTGGCTTAAAAATAAATATTAAGATTGTAAAACAGTGTTGCTCATGACTTTCAGTATGCCCCTCGTAACTTTACTTATACTCAAACGTGTTCAGATTACAATTGAAAATAGAATTACTTCTTGCATCATAAAAGTCTTGGGAGTAATAATACAATTACACACTTATTTGTAATAAAAGTGGAGACTACTTACATATATCTTCTGATTCTGTGATACCACATTCCATTTGTAACCCTTTCCCTACCATAGATTATTTAAATATCATCCTTATCTGGTAGGCCATTTAAATTTTGAATCATTTAAACAGATGAAATAATATAACTTACAGGAGTGATTGTGCGAGTTTCTGCACATTACACAGCAGTCGTGCCTTTAACGAGACTTGTGAGTCGTGAGTAATTGAGAATCTCATAAGCTTGTTGGTCAAGCTCTCTCCTGCCAGCTATGTGTTCAATTCCATCTGGTGGCTGTGAGAGTTGCATTAGCGGCAGTGAGAAACAAGCAGGATGGTAAACTGACTTGACCCGCTCTAATGCATACATTAACAGAATATGGTGCAACTATAAGCAATTTTCTTAGTCCTGGTACTTGTGCACAAAAAGCTCTTAACAGTGTCCAAATCCCAGTACATAATCACTGTCCATGGCTTAAGCATGCAATCCATTATTTTTAGGAGGGATGATGTGAAGAGTTTGGAATGCTAGTGTAACTTTTGCTGCATTCAATATTGAGATGATTTGGTAAGCAGAACAAATATCTGTTACATTGTTGCTATGGTATTATCAAACATTTGTTTATTTTTAGAGGTTTCTAGAAAAACAGTTGAATGTCCATTTCTTCTTTTCCTGTAAAGAAACACAATATTTTGAAAGTTTTGTTTTAGACTAGGAATAATAGATAACTACTAAGGAATAATAGATAACTACTAAGTTCATAATAAATGTAAAACCAAATTGGACTTTAATTAAATTGGGTTAAAACAAATGCAATGATTAACTGCTTTAATGCAAAGGCTGCTGCAGTACCACATAGAAGTGGAATGCTGATTACATACTTACTATTCAGTTAGCTTGCCATTTTAGATTCTAATTAAGTATGTTCCAGCAGGACAAATAACTCAAATGGCTTCGTTTTTACATGTTAAGGGAGCAAAGAGTCTACAGTGACCCATTACCGGCTTTGACAAACCTCGGAGGACCAACGTCAGGGCCTGGGCCAGGTAGCTTAAGGAGCAGTCCAGAGGATGAGGCGGGTAATGATGATTACTGCCCTGACTGTAGTACACGAAGGTGCCCTTGTGATGAATGTGCTGTTACACACATAGTAACCTGTGGTGGCATCAGCCCTCCGGAATCCCCTCTACCTATTTATAGGTAAGGTATTATGCAAGTTTCAAACTAGGACATAAATTTAAGAAAACTATTCTTTTTGGAATGCTAGTTCTACTGTGCTTTAATTTTTGCTTTAAGGTTACATAAGTATAAAATGGTGAATAAGTACAAGTTTTACTATTTAGTTGATTTATGATTTTTGTTTAAAAAGATATGATGTGCTCCATTCACATGACTTTCTGTATATTCCTATTTCTCTTATATTTAAAGAAATAAGACTATTTGTGCTAAAGTTTATCTTGATTAATATGGAGTAGATAGAAGAATAATCTTCTATAAAAATACTTTATTTGTAGAACACAGAGAAAGTTATGTGAATAGACCACCTATTTTTTAAATATAACTTACAGCACTAAATGAAAAAAAATATTTCAACCAACTTAATCAAATCCTATTATATGTTTTGCTTATCAATTTGAGATTGGATTAGATCTTCAAAAACTGGAAGTGGAATCTTATAATCTTTTCTAAAAAGATGGTATATATCATTCTGTTGTGCACGATAAGACATGTTGAAACTAAAATAATTTGGTTACAGCCATAGGTTGGAGTTGCAGCAGGAGTACCGCCTGGAGGCTGAGGGGAGTGAAGAGCCACTAGAATCTCCATCAGAACCTGACCTCATTTCGGCTGATGGAGCAGCCAGTGGTGACGTGGACGGAACAGACCTTGCAGCCAGTCAACAGCAAAGTTGCGAATGTCACGTCTGCACTGCTCCTGTCATAACTCCTGTAAGAGTTACTCTTTGTCATAGATGTAATGCAGACAATAATAGAATGCTATAATTTAAAAAAGATTTAAGTGAAAACATTTAAATTATGAAACAAACTGTAAAGCTTACATGTGTATGTTTGTGAGGCTGATTTTTACTTCCTCTAGTACATATGTGTAATGTTCATAGTAGGTATTTTATTTTACCCAAAATTTGAATATCAATATTTCACTGGAAATATATATTTTGAGACCCCCTGAAGCCAAAAAAAAGCATTTTAGAAAAAAAAGTTAGTGTGTACTTGTGTGCACATGCGCTATTTCTCAAAAATGGCTCTATTGATTTTGATTAAAATACTGTATATAAATGTATTTACATGACTATTTTGTTCATGACACCTGATTGTAAGAAGTGGCCAATCCAGTACATTGGGTCGCCCTCCGTGGTGTAATGGTTACCATGCTAACTTCATATACCCAAAGTTGCGGGTTCAAACCCAGCGGAAGATGATGGATTTTTTTTCGGATGTAAAAATCCTTAGCATGGCTTCCTTTGGAAGGGAAGTTGGTCGTAGATTTACGGCACGTAAAAGAACCTCAAACCTGATAGAGAGGCCTCTGAGTAAAATTAAGCGGTCTTTCACGCCCAATTTAGAATGGGACGCTGAAAACCATGGAGTTAAAGAGCGTCCATAAATAACACGCCATTTCCATTTCCAGTACATTGGTGTGTAAAATTCCAACCAATCGGAACTTATTGTCTTTACATTTTAATTAATTTTTTTTTATCTCACCCATGTGCAATTATTTTTTATTTTTCTAAATTTATCACACCCATGGGCATTTATTTTCTCTGAATATCAATATGTGATATTCCCGTACATAATGGAAGTTCCAATAGGCATATGGTTTATTAAGCCAAAATAATAGAATGTAGCAATAAAAAGAGATTTGTGTTTATTTTATGCCACAATAATATAATGTAACAATACAGAGTGTGAAATTTATGATCTGGACATCAAGTTGCAGTGATTTCGATGCAAATATACCTAAAGACAAATGGGATTTTAGGAATATTATTCTTCGTGACCGTATAGGCTAGTCATTGTTATTTTATTCATGAAATAGTCTTATTAAATACAACTTGAGCTAGAACTTTACTCTAGATAAATTCGCTCGCAACAACAAGTTGCTCACAAATTTATTAATAAAAGTTGGAGCTCTCATTATATTATTTATGATGAATAAAATTTATATTTTGAATTTCATGGGAAGAACCTCTGAAGTTTTCTTCATTTTGAATAAATATGTAGATCTTGTTGAAACATCCAACTTATGTCATATACATTTTTTTTGTGAAGTTGATTGCTTCCCAGATATACCTTATTATTGGTTTCAGTTTTAAAATTTAAACTAGGCATGCAAACAAATGAATTTCTATCACATGGCATCCAGCCTTTAAAAGATTTGACACATGCTTTATGTTATTTTATTCCCTTATTTCTCTTCTACCTACAAGAAAGTATGTATTAAGACCACTTCTGCTAATTTTTCTCTCGATTAGCATGAAATAAAAAAATAATTTGTTACAGAGATGTAGGGAAAAATCATGTGACAGGAACACATCAGATTGTTTAACTCTCACACTTTTGATATAATTGAAAGGCTAGTTTTGGAAGCTGTTTCTAACCTCGGCGGTCTGAATGCCATTGCTGGTTGCAATTAACTGCATTTTCCTCTCTGGCAGTGGAACATTGAGCTTCCTTCACTAAGCTTTCAACTGGCATTTCTATTATGGTTCTGTGATTGAATTGAATTCAAGTTTTTTATAATCTAAAAACTTGTCACTAACCAATGTTAAAAATACTCTTTTACATCTTGTTAACAACTATTATGTTATAATAAAATGTAAACATTGAAGTAACTGTGTAGCAAACCAAATAATCTTAGACACAAAATATTTTGTGACACCACTTTTCTTCTTCAATATATTCATACGAAAGACATACCTCGGATCCTAATGGATACATCTTCTTCCCATGGCTGCTGTTCAAATTCGAGCATTGCAGTTACTTCCGCTAGGTGAAGGATTGTGCATACCTGTATTGCCATCTACTAGAGATAAAGCAAGTACAAACAATTTGTCACCTAGCAGCAATAACAGTATTACCAGAATTTGAATACCAGCCATGGGAAGCTGAAGATGTATTGCTGGGATGTGAAATATGTCCTTCATTTGAATATACCATGTGTCTATAAATTATTGGACGATTTCATAAGGTTATATTTTCAATAATACATAGCATAAATAAATTGCCATACCACCATTTGAAGGAGGGAGGATAGAAATTTTGTGTTGTGCATCTGATTTTCAGTTGTCATCTAATGAGAAATGTGTACATTGTTTTTGGAGAAAATGCCTTATTTACCATCCAATCATAAATGGTGTGCTTGAGTTTGTGCGAATGGACAGTGCTGTAGTGGTTCACCAGCCATTAAGATGGCAGTTTGAATGACATGCTCCTGGTTCGTCATCAATGCAAAGGTGGTATGAAATTTCAAGATAGAGGATGTATCTGTCATTGTGGGAAAGGATGCATGGGAAGGCCAAATGTAAATGAAGAAGCAATTGATAAGAGTCCATTAAAGCTTTTTAGAGAACCCTAAGACATCAGTGTGGAGAGCTAGTTGCAGATGCCAACATTTAACATTGTGGAAGACAGTAAGGAAGTGAATGAAGTTATTTCATATATACAGCAGGTGGTACAAAAACTTCAGCCTGATGATCCATCAAAAAGGCTAGTGTTTTGTGAGAATTTTTTGGCCATGATTGAAGAGGTTAATGTCACACCTCATAGACGAAGAGTAATAGGGATTCATTTTCCAGCAAGATGGGACCTTCCACATTGAGATACAAATATATCTGTGGGTACCTCAATCGACACCTGCCAGGTAGATAGATTGATTGTGAAACAGCCACAAACAACTTCTGTTTATGGCTATCCTGTTCATCTGACTTTACAAAGAGTGATTTCTTGCCGTGGAGCTACATCAAGGATAGTGTTTACATCCATCCAGTGAAATTGACAGAATTGGGAAGGTGCATTACCGCTGCCATCAAGAATATTACACACCAGTACATCACTATGACTGGTTGGCAAAGTGGCCATTTTTCCAAAAACATTGTATACATTTCTCACTAGGTGACAGTTGGAAATCAAATGTATAACACAAAACTTCAAACTCCCTCCTTCGAATGGTGCTATGACAATTTATTTATATTAAGTGTTTGTGAAAATACAGTCTTGTAAAATTGTCTAATAATCCTTGTAGACACGCTATATTTAAGAAGATACAAGGGTCCCAGGCCTCATGGCACCACTAGGCCAGTTGGACAGAAGCATTGTTTAGTTTAACTCTAGACTAGCTTGTATCCATAGTTACAAGTCAATAGCTTGTTTAGTTTTCGAATGACAGCATTTTAAACAAGACAACTTTATAGAGTTTCGACGAAAATGGAGGATTTAGAAAAACGAGCAATGATTAAATATTTCCATTTGAAAGGCTTAACACGTAAAGAAACCACTTTGCCAGATGAGGGCATTTTTTCTTGATTTCTTCATTCAACAGGTGCAATAACAATGCATAATACTCTCAATTTATAGTTCTCCCTTACTGCAAACAATCAGTGTAGATGATTCCACGTGCATCCCATAAAATTGAGGTCATCACCTTGCCTGCAGATTTCACCACCTTTGTCTTCTTTGGAGCCAATTCACTTTTAGAAACCCACTGTTTTGACTGTACTTTTGTCCCTGGAATGTATCCATGCTTCATCCATGGTTATGTATCAATGCAGAAATTGGTCAGGATTGCAACGGAAAATTGCCAAACTAGGCTCCAAATCGATCACACAGTAGTTGCATTTATTCTTTTTGAGAGCAAATGCGGCACCCATCTTACCGAGACCTTCGTCAAACCTAATTTTTTGTGTAAAGAGAACACTGTACCTTATGATAAGCCTGTGGCCTGTAGTATTTTGTCAATTACTCAAAAACATATGTTGGATTTTGTCAATTATTTTGGAGGGAGTCACTTCTACTGCACGTCCAAAAGGATGTTCATCATTTGTGGATCTATGGCCACATTTAAATTCATTTATCCAATTGTAAATTGTTGCAAATACAGGAGCATATATGCCATGAACTTCATCCAACTCAGGTTTTATTTTTTTTGGGTTAAGCTTTTTAAGCAGAAGTGTTTAATCATTTAAACTCATTTTTTCCCATCTTTCTAAATAAGCATAAGATTGTTGATTAAATTGCCTATGGCAACGAAAACATGTGATGGATATAGCTGAACTAACTGCCATCTAGTAACAGACAATGGTTACTAAATACAAACTTTTTTCAATGCTACAAGTGTAATTTCTTGGATTTTGTAAGGACTTATTGAATACCTCTCGTATTTCTTTCAAATGATATCCATTTAGCGAGTGGTTATAGAATTTTGTATATTTGTGCTAATTTTGAATCATAGAAGTATCATAGATAGTTTTGCCGAGCTGTAGCAGTAATGTTACATATGCATTTGTTTACAGATGGATCTCATGGAGAGTTATGAATGTCACGGTTGTGTTCAACAAGGAGTACCCATTCCAGGGAGCACTCCTGCAGTCAATTTGAATCTTCATGCTGGAGGATTCCACCTATATCCCCACATCCATGGGACGGGGGGAGGTGAGTTATTTGCATAATCGCACAGATCTTTACAGTGACACCTTCACTATTACAGACAAAACCAATCTGTCAACTTGCTTTGCCTTCCAGATGTTCTGCCAAATTCCATTCTAGGTCAGAAACTATGAAGGATGCTTATAAATTATTACATTTAGGTTTTAGTTGATTGTACCTAAGCAAATGTGATAATGCAGTTATCCTGAAATTTTATGAATATATTTGTGCAATTATTTTTTGAAAAGAGAGAAAATCAATTTTTTAAGCCTCTACACACATTTTTATGATGACAAAATTTAAAAAAAATGTTACTCAGATTTTGTAAAATTCATTAGCATTTAAAACTGATAGTTCACACAAAATACCAATTATATTCAAGTGTTTACAAGTATCTTTGTGGAGTCAGATTTTAACACTCACCTTTTATTTATAAGGGCCTAGCTTTGAAAGGATGATGATGGTGATATTATTACGGTTATTATTATTGTTATTATATTAATAAAATATTATTATTATTCTTATTATATTAATAAAATATTATTTTTTTATTATTATTATTATTTTGTGAAAACTGGTGTTAATTTTTGTATCCTCCAAATATTGTATTAGGTATTACATCTGCATGGTACTAATATTACCATATGAACTAGTTACTATACATGAGTGCATCGACAATGCATTTTAGTCATACCCAGATGTTAAAAGTATTTCCCTCTACTTTATGTTTATCATTAATACCACAAGTATGTCACTGCATTGACATATAAATATATGAAAAATAAAAGAATTTGAGTTGGTTTTTGTAACACAAACATCACTTATTTTTACTTACTGGGGACTAGTTTCGGGTAACAGTTGTTCCCATTTTCAACCCTTAATTCCGACTAAATCTTTCTTCGTTGGCGACAACAATGGGGGTGGTGGTGTATTAATTGTGGAGGCATCTGTTGCTGGATCTAGGAACTTCCAGAGGTTGCTGTAAGGTGGAAAATCAAAATTCATGATATGGCTCTTTTTCTTCATGATGTAGATCTTCTCCCAGACGTGTAATTCTGTGGGTTTATAAGCTGGTTTTAATAGTTTTATATTTGGTGTGATTTCGTGTCCTGATGTCCAAAAATGATAGGCAACTGCTGATTTTTCTATTTGTTTGTATTTTAGGTTTCTCATGTGTTCCTTTAATCTGGTCTCCAAACTTCTCTTTGTCCTTCCGATATACCAGATTACAGTCTGAGCATTTAATTTCATAAATTCCCGGTTTTTTTCCTGCAGGGATAGGATCTATTAAATTTCTGCAAGCTGTTTCTGAATGCTGTAGTTGTTTTTCGGAGCTAAGGTGATGTTATAATTCCTGAATATTTTCTGAAGTTTGTTGTGTGCCCAAGGATGATAGGTGAATTTTCTGAATTGAGGTTAGTCACTGGGGTTCTGTAGGGTGGTTGTGTGTGTTATGCAATTCAGTTTTTTGTATTTATGTATTCTCTTGTCTACTGCACTTTTTTGGAAACCGTTGTTGGTAGCTGTTTGGAGTATTTGTTGGTATTCTTTGTGGTATTCATTCTTCTCCATGGGAATGTGTACTAGTCTAAATGTTAAACTGTTCAGGACTGCATGTGTCACCTCTCTGTTCCCCAGCATACCCATAGACGAACTACAAAAACCTCTGAAAACCTGGCTACAAAGCATAAACATACCAACAGAAGAAATAGAAGATCTTGTCCGGTTAACCAATTTATGTGTAAAACAGAACTACTTCACATTCCAGAATAAATGCTACCAACAAACAACAGGACTTGCAATGGGGAATCCTCTATCACCATTCCTAGCCGACCTATACATGAGTAATTTTGAAATACACATTACTGACTCATTCCCACATATATACAAAAAATGCCATTGCCATAGTTCCAGAAAAACTCGTAAACGATGCACTCAAACTTCTGAACTTGCAAAACAAGTCCATTCAGTTCACTATTGAGACCGAACAGGAAGGAGCCCTGCCATAATAAGAACAAAAGAACATAGCCTGACATTTGGAATATATAGAAAATCTACCAATACAGATAACCACATAAAGTTTGATAGCTACAACCCTACAACACACAAATATGCAGTCCTGAACAGTTTAACATATAGACTAGTACACATTCCCATGGAGAAGAATGAATACCACAAGAATACCAACAATACTCCAAACAGCTACCAACAACGGTTTCCAAAAAAGTGCAGTAGACAAGAGAATACATAAATACAAAAAACTGAATCGGATAACACACACAACCACCCTACAGAACCCCAGTGACCAACCTCAATTCAGAAAATTCACCTATCATCCTTGGGCACACAAGAAACTTCAGAAAATATTCAGGAATTATAACATCACCTTAGCTCCAGAAACCAACTACAGCATTCAGAAACTGCTGTGCAGAAATTTAAAAGATCCTATCCCTGCAGAAAAAAAACCGGGAATTTATGAAATTAAATGCTCAGACTGTAATCTGGTGTATATCGGAAGGACAAAGAGAAGTTTGGAGACCAGATTAAAGGAACACATGAGAAACCTAAAATACAAACAAATAGAAAAATCAGCAGATGCCTACCATTTTTGGACATCAGGACACGAAATCACACCAAATATAAAACTATTAAAACCAGCTTATAAACCCACAGAATTACACGTCTGGGAGAAGATCTACATCATGAAGAAAAAGAGCCATATCATGAATTTTGATTTTCCACCTTACAGCAACCTCTGGAAGTTCATAGATCCAGCAACAGATGCCTCCACAATTAATACACCACTGCCCCCATCGTTGTCGCCAACGAAGAAAGATTTAGTCGGAATTAAGGGTTAAAAATGGGAACAACTGTTACCGAAATCAGTCCCCAGTAAGTAAAAATTAGTGATGTTTATGTTACAAAAACCGACTCAAATTCTTTTATTTTTCATTTAATCACATCACTGTCACAAGCTTCTATGCATATTTGCAAGTTTGGAATATAAATATATAATATATTTCGACAGATAAGATGACAGTTGAAGCATAAGAAATACACTGAAAATTGTGGTTATCTTATATGACATATATAAAACATAGTTTGAAATTTTTACGCCAATTACACTTACAGTACAAATTAATACACAACATAACCTATGATACTTGTTAGAGTACATATGAGTTCGTTATTCTGCATGTGTTCCTACAGGCAAAACCATAATAATGCTGAAAATCTCTGCAAAACTGAATAATCTTTGTAAATATTCAAGGTCATTACCAGAATCATTGTACATATTGTCCAGATGTTCACTGCTCTTAACTAAATTTACAGTCCATTGATAGTTTGGGGATCATCTTATAGGATGGACATAGGTAAAAATTATATATTTTTCACAAAAATTTACACCTTGTCTTAAGTGAAGGTCATCTTATTCACCGAAATATACAATAGTTGTATAAACAAATTCTGGAACACAAGAATCATGTAATAAACAGTTACATTACTTAAATTTAATAAACCTGCCTACCAATACCTTTTGAAAAGTTTGAAGTATGCTCAAAACATAGATATGTTGATGCATCAAGAGGTTTAAATCATCAAAATAATGTGTTTATATTTCAACTTAGTTCACTTATTTGATTTAACTGTCAACTTCCATAGAAATATATGTGCCATATATGAATACAAGACAAGTTTTTTTTCCAAGAATGTTCATATTTTAAACAACAGTTCATTTGCATTTACAATTTAGAATTTTGATTAGCTTCAGACTTTGGTACTGCTTTATTTGATAGGAATGTAATGCATGCGGGCAATGTCAAAGGTTATTATCAAGGTTGTTGTCTATTAGTCAGTTTCTCTCTTTAATTTTGCTTATTTTAAGTTAAGGGATTTACAATTGAGCCTAGTGAGTATAACACAATATTTGAGGAATTATGAAAGCTAACTTAATCTAAAGGTTCTTTAAAGAGTCAAAATAGAAATTATAGGATTTCTTTTTATAATCTGTGATTGGCAGCCAAACCACACGTCATGTCATTGCATCAACTCAATTTGCCTCAGTTTATACATGTTTTAAATTTTGTTTTAAGAAGTTAAACTATTGTATCTTTTTTCCTTTTTATTTGTTACATGTTGTTTCCTAAATCAGGTTCAGAAATAAGGAGTATTTGTAAAGTAATTTGTTATTTTTATTTGTATTTTCATTTTGCCAGTCTTATTAGAAATAGTGATTTAAATAGTTCAAATTTATGAACATTATTTAATAGACTTGAACTGAAATTTTAAAAGTTCATGATCCACAGATTTGTATTATTACTTTGTATGTAAACATATGAAGTTGTCCGGAAAGCTTTTGACCTGAGAGAGAGAATCAAGATTTTTAATTATGTTTCTTTTTTCCAATGTAGTCTCTTTTCAACTCTGCACTTGGACCATTAATACTCTTACCTTTACTTCTCAAGATGTGTGAGATACCTTTTGTTCAACTCTGCAAAATAAAGAGTTTGTATGAATGCTGATTTGACCTCTGATTTTTAGTGTCTAAAAATGTAGATTTAGGCAAATGTAGATTTAGCACATTTATAAAATCGTATTAAGGTACCATAACTACTATTTTAGACTATTAAAACTGTATAATACCACTTAACATCAACATCGTTAACATAAAAGTAATGTCAAATTATGAAATGAATACAAGAAATAAGCTAATTAACTATATAACTGTAAAGTAAAAGCTTATCACTGATGTATTACAAATTTATGACTAATTAGCTAAAAATTTAAAGTGCTATATACACTTTATAAAAACTATCTTGAACATGTTTTTGGTACTGTTTATACCCATCCTCAGCAAGTATCAGACTGGTACCTGTTGGAAGAGTTTATTATGGAATTGTCCAAAGTAGTGACATCTTTGGTGATGTTATAAACTTCCAGAGGTGGTATGGTGGCAGAAAATCAAGATTAAGTAAGCCTTGTTTCTTATGTGTGTTAATTCCTTGTATTTAATTCAATCAATTCACTGGCCACATTTAAGAGAGTTGTGTTGTCTGTGATGTCAAGAGGAAATGATTGGCTGCAGCTCACCATTTACACTATGAGCTTTTAATGTGTAAAATGTTCCAGACACAATCTAGTAAATTTTTGGCACAGTTGCCAAGGTCATTCATTACCTCATTGTGCCTGTCATTTAACACTGCATTTCACTGTGGAAAATGATGGTGAAAAATTCTCCAAATTGGATTACAGTTCTTTTTGAATTTTAGTTGTCTTTAAAACTTGTAATACAAAGTATTTAATGATGTCTTGGTATTGAAGTTTATCCATTTTTGAAAGAAACCTAAACATACTTATTTTGTAGTAACGTACAACAAACAAATGAAAGCAAAATTGCATAATGCATCATCTATAAGATCAGAGCCATTGTGAAGGAGGGGTTTCGGGGGTTGGAACCTCACCCCCCCTTGCTAAAAGAATGTAAAAATTAATAGCAAAATCTTATTTTAATTCTAATTGCTGTACCTTAATTTATGAATATAAAATAAATATTTTAAACTATTTCAACTCTGCAATAATTCCTATTAATCATTTATTATCCTGCGCAATTGTCAGGGAGTTAGCCTAAATTGAAACAGTGGGAGGGTCAAAGAAAGGTGTAGTTATGGAAAAGCAATGAAATAAGGTATGAATCCTTAATTTAGACAAAAGTAATTTTTAAGGTAATACCAAGAAAAGAGTTCAAGACCTAGTGGATGGGCAAACAGTATTCAAAAAACATAAAAAATTATGGACTAGGAGAGGTATAAAGGAGGTGGAAGAATAGTATAAATGGGTTCTGGAAAGATGCAAGAAAAATATTTGAGGACAAAGAGGTACAAAATCTCTTTAGTGCAATAGTGGATAAAAGTTCTTGATTTCTGTGGGCAGATAAAAAGATCATGGCAAAGGGAAACATATATAGACAAAGCTAATAGAGAGGAACAAGGGGGTGCTTGGTAAAGAACTGATGTATGCAGATTAAAAGGTTTTAAAAATACTATGCCACTGCATGGTGAAAGTGGATACTGAACATAGATTTGAATGTAAAGGGACTGATATATGGAGAAAAGACCATCTTTCAGAAAATGGTTTAAAATTAGCAGAAAAAATGCCATAATTAGATTATTAAGGAACAGAGTAAGAAATTAGGTCACTTTTTAAATAAAGTGTATAGGAAATGGAATTGGATAGTGGAAAGAGAGAACACAAATGGTACTTACAATATGGAGTAGATTTTATAATCAGAAAATTGTATAATGTAAATAGAACATGACTGGCAAAGAGTCTGGGCTAAACACCATGTCATATTCAAATGTAATTTGCTTAGCATGAAACAAAATAAATGCATTTATAATTTTGTTTTATTCAAGTTGTAAAATAATGGATCTCTGTGCATAAACAACCCCCCCCCCTTAATATTTTTCTGGCTATGATGTGTAAAACATCACAGTTAAGAACTACCCTTGCTATTTTAGACTATCGGAACCATTTCTGTGTTAAATTGAGAACTTTCCAAACTGCCCTTGTATTTGTATGAAAAACATCATTTGAGAAAAGCCCAACTGGGTAGTGAGGTGGTAGCAATCGGCTTTACATTCAAAAGGCTGTGAGTTCGAATCTCGCTTAGGGTGAGTTGTCTGGATAAGTTTTTTTTTTGGGATTTTCCCTTATCCTGAGAAGACGAATGTCGAGTAACTTTAAGCTCCATGGACCTTGTGATCATTTGAGCATCATTTCACCAATTTCATTCATCGGCCGATATGACCAACCAGGTTAAAGGACGTTAAGCTATTAAAAAAAAAAAAAAAAAAAAAAAAAAAAAAAAAAAAAAAAAAAATGTAAGAATATTATCATGATAAAAATTGTCGAAGTTTGAAACATAACTATCACTAGCATGTAAGCCTCTTGAACTTTGAGGATGCTGGTGTCCTATTTCCTCGAGTTGGAGATTATTGTTGTGCTGAAATTGAAGCTAAACTTGCATTCTCCACTCAATTAAAATTCAACCTCATATGTGGTATTTAGCTGTAACATCTCTTGTAGCCAATTGCCAGTGAGCATGACATTCCAAATGTAGAAGCTAATTAACCACTTAAAACCTCAATATGACATATTTCATCCCTTTTTAGCTTTTTTTTTTTTTAAAATACCATAATCTTGAATTTATCATTAGTTTAATTAGTTAATCTGTCAGAGTTTAACAGGAAGTAATATCATTTGCCTATCTGAAATAATTTGAACTTTGATAGGTGGTGATGCTAGCAGCCTATACCCTCATATTTATAATTACCAGTCACTATTGACGCAGTTGGGTCCCAAACATTCTCGCATGGGCGTTCATATCCAAGAGCAGCTTCAGGTGAGTGAGGTATATATGATTTGTGATTAACAAAGTAGAGCTTTGTACTAGACTAGTTTCACTGAATGAATAGGTACTCATGTAAACAGAGACATATGTACAAAAGCGAATAAGTATACGTTCATTGGCTGATGCTGCATTTTACAAAGTACATCGGTTACAAAGTAGTCCACTGAGTACTAATAAAAACTGCTGAATCTCCTCTGTATTATGTCACAACAGTATATTTAACTTGTTATTATGTAGAGTTGTAGCAAAATTAATATAAAGTAAGCAATCAAATTGTACTTAATTAGAAAATGAGCAAAACAGCATGCGCAGACTGCCTTCTGCTGGCGAGCTTTGGAATTAGAAAGGTGAGACCATTAGTATCTAAACCATCGTGACCGAACAAACATCGCAGCGGTAAGCTTTTAACAAGTAGCGAGATGCTTGTAATTTTGAATTATTTCACAAACTATGTAAGAAATATTCCACTTTAATCATCCAGGAAGTTGTTAACGTGACAGTGGAGTTTACAGGTGTATGTGTGTGCATTAAATATAAATTCCACGTGCAGTGAAAGGTTAAAAACATGCAAGTTAAACCACACCTGGAAAATTAAGGAAAATATAAAGTCAATGCTAGAAGTTCAGTGAGACAAATTTTTTAGGAGTGCAGTGTGTCAAAAAGTTAATAATTTCTATCACATTAATGGGCCACATGCTACTATTTGCATTTGTTAACGGTGACCCAACCTTCCTACATTCAAGCAAACATTGTTTTACAAACTGTTACTAGACATCAATTTCGTATTCTGGAAATGAAACGGTAAGAATATCGTTGTTGACTGTGAGGATGTATTGTTAAATTCTCACGTACAGACAGGAAGGTTGGAAGCTGTATTTTCTCGATGAAACATGGGTAAATGTGGCCACACAATTTCCCAGGTATGGGTAGACACCACCATTAAGAGTAAGATGCAAGCAGAAGAAGATGGAGAAGTTAGGAGGAGAACTCTGATTGGATGGAATACAACCTCTTTCAGATTCCGATTAGGTATGTTTTTCTTATTTATTTTCGTATAGTGATTTTTATATTTATTTGTAATTTTAGTTCTGACTGCTATATGCGGTTGTTTTCTAATTAGTAGTGTGTTTCTAAACTATCCCGCGAAGAATTTAATGGGTAGAAGGAAAGCAATGATAGTTCCAAGGTTCCATATGGTTATCTCCCTTGGCAGTACATGATTATGGAAGTAGTCCCATTACCCCTCCAATCAGATCACGAAAGCGAAGGAGTACATTTTGTGCTTTATTTACATGAGGACAAATTCATCAGGTGAAAAGGGTATAGGTTAAAGTTATTGTAGAGCACACAGTCTTAATGCTTTTAAACAGCCATGTCCAAATGCTAAACCAGTCTTTGATATTTCCCAAATGACATGCTTGGAAGGAGGAAGAGGAATTAATTGACCTTTGCACTGTCATGTGACATTATCTCAAGTTACAACTAATCATTATGCATTAGAAAATATACATTCACAAGACTAAAGGTGTTTAAAACATTATTTTTAATAAGCAATCCTCAACAAACATTGGGTAAAACACCCTAAAATGTAACTAACAGACATAGCAATAGCATATCCATTTTAATCACTTTTTATTTCAAACTTACTTCCGGTAGGAGTGCTAAATCATTGAAAGTCACCATAGCTTCCAAATTTGGCACTATATTTTTATAGATATTTTTAGCTGTATCCAAAGATGGAAATCTGATATTTTAGTTTATTTGTATGTTTTATTTACTTCATTTGAGAAAAAAAATTACTCGCAAATGCATGTTAAGGCAAGCATTGTCAATATATGAGTCCTAATGCCCTAAAGCAATATTTATTTCTTGGAACAAGTTTGTATACTTTGATTCCTACTCATTCTTTACACATGCTTTTAACAACTGTGTCATTTTATAATGTAACTAAGTTCATCTGCAGTTGCTGAATTTGGTTACATTCCCAAGAGTTTGCCTGAACAAAGTAAACCTGTAATGTTTTCCCCATCTGCCAAACAAAAAAATTTGTTCACCCACTCCTCTTTGAATTTACCTAAGATGTAGGAGGTTTTAGACAGCAACATCACTGCATTACAATCCACCGCTGTTAAAAGAATGATAGCACTTATGGCAATGGGGCTCATCAGCCTGCATTTGGACATGGCTGCTTTAAAACATCAGGATTATAAACTGGCACATAACATCATTGGCTTTTAACTTTTGAGACTCAAAAGTTAAAAATTAGTTCAAAGGTCCGGGGCACACTCCTGGCTGCTGTAGAGTGAAAGTTCTCTTCAGCCAGGATTATTCCCTCTCTTCCTAGAGTATGGAAATATGAATGAGTTTGAAGGTATGTGTGAATTTAATAGTTCAATTTAATAACTAAAAGATATGAACCCAAAGATTAATACCTCTTTAAAGCAAGTGAACATATGGATATAACTTTCATGTTTCACTATTGTGGTGAAATTCCGTTTGAACATGTTTCATAAGCATATTTCATATATTGTTCGCGCAATCCACTGACAATTTTCTTGACTGAATGCAGCCATCACATTTAGTTGGAAGTATTTGGAGATGAGACTGTTATCACTTGGGAAGTTGAAATTTATCAGTTGATTCCAATTTTTTCTCTGTTAGTAATTTTTCTCAAATGTCAACTCTCAATTGGATTCTGCATAGTTTTGTTTCATTCTCTATATTGTAATTTATTTCCTAGAATAAATATGCTATTACAAATTTTTATGTTTCTGTTCAGTTAATGTATTTTTTATGCTGTTTAAGCCGCAATTTCCTTTTTGTTTTAACAACATAACTTTTCTCATTCACTGTAGTTCATCTCATGCAAAAGTCTGTATTTAGAAACCATCGTCTCTTATTAGATGGCAAAGTTTCAGCTATATCCATCATGTGGTTTCATTGTCATAGCCAATTGAATCAACAATCTTGTGTTTATTTAGAAAGATGGAAAAAAAGAAGTTTAAGTGATTAAATTCTTCTATTTTAAAGGTTAACTCTGAAAGATATAAAAGTCGAGTTGGATGAAGTTCATGGTACATCTGCTCCTGCATTTACAACAATTTACAATTGGATAAATGAATTTAAACATGGCCGTACATCCACAAATGACGAAAATCATTCCAGACATCCAGTAGAAGTGACTTTCTCCAAAATTATTGACAAAATTCAGGATATGGTTTTGAGTGATTGACAAATCAAAGTTTGCAAAATAGCAGAGGCCACAGGCATATCACAAGCTACACTATTCTCAATTTTGCACCAAAAATTAGATCTGACAAAGGTCTCGGCAAGATGGGTGCCGCATTTGCTCTCAATGGAGATTAAACAGAATTGTGTGATTGATTCGGAAACTGGTTTAGCCTTTTCCAGCGCAATTCTGATGAGTTTCTGTGTCAATACATAACTGTGGATGAAGCATGCATACACTACTACTCTCCAGAGACAAAAATATAGTCAAAATAGAGAGTTTTTAAAGGTGAACTGGCTCCAAAGATGGCAAAGGTAGTGAAATGTGCAGACAAGGTGATGGCCCCAGTTTTTTGGGATGCTTGCAGAATCATCTACATTTGATTACTTGCAAAAAGGAAGAAGATAAATGGAGACTATTATGCATCATTGCACCAGTTGAACGAAAAAATCAAGAAAAATGCCCTCATTTGGCAAAGAGAAACATTCTCTTTCATCAAGACAATGCAAGGACACACGTGGCAAAAGTTGTAGCATTAAGGTTCAAAATACTACAACATCCATCGTATTCACCAGACTTGGCTCTCAATGACCTTTTTTATTTCTAAACTTGAAAAAGGGGCTCTGCGGAAAACAGTTCACGTCTAATGAAGAGGTCATCTCACAAACAGGTGCCTATTTTGAGGACCTTCCAAAATCCTACTTTTTGGAAGGCTTAAAACAGATGGAGAAACTCTTGGGAAAAGTGTATCGAATTAAAAGGAGATTATGTTGAAAAATAAAAAAAAAAAATTACCAAAAATAATCTGTTTTTTATCTTTTTCTAAGGACTTAATGAATGCCCCTCGTATCACCAGATATAGAGGAAATACTATATCAACATATTTTTTTACCCCACTGGACTTGAAACCTAGGGGTACTTGCTTTAATTGTCTTCAAGTCTCAATATAAGCCTTGGATATAGGTGTAGAAAACTAATTATGATGTAGACAATGTAAAAGAAAAATTATTGAAATGAAAATAAATTACTAAACCTTTCTCTAATACACATGAGAGAACATGACTTTTATAAAACCTTCACAAGAGCTTGTCCTCCACTATATTAGTGAAAATAGAAGATAAGAAAGATAGATGAACATTAAATAACAGCTGGCAAAATGAAGTTAATGAGATTTACAGCAGGTTAGTAATCTGATCACAAATGTAGTAAAGTATTAAAAGCACTCAAGGTACAACCTGTTTTACAGTTCATACCAAAAGAACTGATAAATAACATGTCCAACATATGCTCAAAATTGGAGCCCTGCTGAACTACTGTCCAAAGGAAGAGAATTATGGGACATTCAAAGAGAAAATTCTTTGTAGGAACCCTAAATACTTTGCATGCACCTTTTCTTGGGTGCTCAGCTGCCTAGTCTTCATTCGGTAGGTTACGTGCTATTTAGGAAGCATAACAGAATGACAACATTGAAACATATATATTATACACCTTGACATTTAGTGGCTTCAGTGCTAAGGTTTCATTCTGGGTATAGATCTGAGAGTTTATGTATGTGCACTTGTGCTGTGTTTCATTTAATAATTCCAGTAGCTCACAGAAAACCTATTTACCATAATGGTTGAGGGCTTCAAAGAAAGATACTTTCTTTGATTGACGGCATTGCAGAATGACAGGTGGGCAAGCAAGGTCTTCACCCCAGCCCTCGCTTCCCCATAAAACTAGCACTGAAGAAAAGGTGCATGCATAGTACCTGAAAGGAAAATGATTATGAATGAATCATATCCTTTGGATTTATCCTAATAAGATTTTTGATATTGTGTTTCTTATACATGCAAAAGTTAAATGTGTCTAAGATTTGTTTTTAAATTTGTTGTGTGTCAGGGGTGAAATGTGAATTTGTTTATTGTTTTGATTCTTAGATTTGTTGTAATGCAGTGGACAGTCATATTTTTTTTATCTTGGCCTTCCTCTTAATATCTCTCTGCAAGCTGTTCTTTCCTGTGTATTTTCATAAATTTGCAAGCTGGATTTTGGATTAAAGCCAGTGTTTTCCTTATGTAATATCTGTTTGAATTTCTTCTCCTTAAATATCAATTTCCAAATAGTTGTCTATTCGGAATGGTTTTAATCTGTAGAAATAGGAGTTGGTTGTTGGTTGCAGTTTCTATTATATGTTTTACTGCAGGGTGGTTTAATATTTCCAGATTTGACTATGCCAAACATAATTACATATCTCTGCCTTGATTTAAATATTGTTGGGAAGGCTTAAGCTACTTGGATATTCAGAAACCCCATGTACAGTTTGGCAAAGAATGTAGAAAGGGGATTTAAATGTTTAAACTTGTTCCTAAAAACATTTTTTCTGTGCAAAATTGTATGAAGTGGTAGTTATTCTGTCATGAGTCAGTCTTTTTGGTATGTATTTCATTTCTCTCTATCTAAAATATATCCTTGATAGTATATTGTAGAACAGGCCCTCTGAGGATGCTTGCTCTGGTGCAGTGCATGGGTCAAGGAGCAAAATATGACTTGACTAGATTGACAACAGTGCAAATTCTTACTTTCTAAACCTAAATTTATTTGTTGAACTTAAATCCACTGCATTAATCTGCCATTGATTGGTAACAATAGTGCTGTCTCTGTTTCCTTAAGGTTGTCTTCCTCTTTCTCACCTTCTCCCAGTTCTTCCTCACTTTGAATTTTCCCAAACCATGTCAGATTGATGTATAGTGCAAATCTCTGCACCTTGGTAATAATTGTCTTCTTTCTTTTTCTCCTTGTTTGAAATGCTTGCCCATTTATCCCTCTTCCTAGAAATTCCCCCAACCTACTAATTTCTTCTTCTTTATTATCTGCTAACATTCAATTGAAATATCCTTCGTTGATTTATTCAATTTCTTATTCCAAATACTACCTTCTTAACTGTCTTAGGTATTTCACATTCAATTAGGCAAATTTCCCATACATATTGAATCTTTGTGTCAAGTTTGAGCTTAATCTCATAATAAATAATATACATGTTTGCATCCAAGGATAACCTATCCTTTCCACTTTATTCACAATTTCTCCTTTTAATTTTCTCTATAAGTCCAACGAGTATTTAGTCTTAAAACTAGCACATATCTCCTGCTTCTGTATATACAACTATGCCAACCCTTCCAGAATCCATTGTATGTCATTATTTATGGTGCCATTAATTCTCTTTTGGAAATGTTTGGAAAGATCGCACTCTGGTAAGATTATATTTGGGTTTATAAGGCTGTGCTTATTCTTGAATTTATGACAGGAAGTTTCTAAAATCTGTTTATAGTCATTTGAAAGATTGCATGTGATTATATTGATTACTGGTTTTATTTTATTGTTTAGCATATGAATCTTTGGGAGGCTGTACATTTTGGTATGATGGGGGCTGGAAGGAATAAGGATCTTCATTTATCATTAACAGATTTATTTAACATACTAGTGTAGTTGTACCCCTTTTTGTTAGGTTCATTGCAAATTTATGTTCTTCATAATAACATTCAGAAACAGAAAATGGGGATCAAAAAATGAAGGGGAGAAAAAAAAAACAAAAAAAAAAAAAATTATATTCACCCCTATCACAGTATAAAATATTCTAGACAAACTTAATATAATATTTAATATCTCTGTTTACTTTTCCACTTTCCTAAAAAACAGGTGATAATGTATTAATTTGGTGTTCCTATTTCATGTGTTATTGATTTGTTATATGTATGTTCCTGTAATCAGTGCTAAACATTCTGGCTTAAACAGGAATGCTCTGAAGGTAGGCATTTATTAAAATTTCAAACATGCTATTGTCGGGTAGCAGATGAAATTGTATCAATGAGATGGTAAATGTTAGGGTTGTGCAATTCTGTTACATTGTTTTAATGCCGTTATTATTGTTACAGCTTACTACATCACCGGCAGAGACAAAGACATCACATCTTCTTCAGTCTCAGCTTGTGTCCCCCAGTCCTTCTTCAGCATCATCTGTATCAGAGTTATTGCCTCCGGGTATGACACTGGAACCTCTCCCTGCGTCTACCAGTCCCCCCCATATGGCTATTGCTGCCACTTCCACCTCAGGAGCAGCTGGTTTTTCCACTCCTCCTCCAGCCATCCCTGAAGGATCCCCTCAAAGTTTGCCCATTGTCACATCAGTGCCCCAAACCCGGAGACAGCCTTCGCCCACTGGAACATCCATGGGTTTCGTGGCAAAGGATTCCGTCCCTGCTTCTGGTACGGTGAAACAACAGGTTGTTCCAACATCCTGTCGAGAACATACGAAACCGCCTCTGCAGAGCTTGCAGAGTTCAGCTTCGACACAGACGAGTCCAAACAAGGCAAAGTCTCAGCAACAGCAGAAATCATCGGTTGTAACAGTGGCCACTATCACAAGGACACAGCTCTCACAGAGTGTAGTTAAGAGAGGTCCGGCTACTGTACAGCATCCAGTTCCAGCATCATCACCGCCAGCGACAGCTACTCGCACTGTACCATCAAATGGGAACTCTGTACGGCATTCCACAACCCAAACTGCAAATCATTCACATGCCTCCTCTCATCAGCCATTACCAGATGTAGTCAAATCTGCTGCTACAAGCACAACGCCAACTCAACATCGCACTGCACCAGCCACTTCCAAGGTTCCTGCTCATTCATGCCACAAGAATCTAAAAAATGTGGGAAGCATTGAGCCCATCAAACGAGTGGCCTGCACTGACTGTAAGTACTACCAAAGTGTTCACAACATAAACTGGTAGAAGACATATAGGCTAGCCTGATGGGGACCACGCTGTTCGGCTGGTGTATGATAAAAGTTCAATGTTGCCTAAACCCCATTTATTTTTACCTTACCCATGCATGCACATTAAATTATGTTCCTCTGCATTCCATTCACCATTAATTGTGACTTTCACCTTTCGCTTGTAAAATACAATATTTATCCAAATATAAGATGATGATGTTTTTTTCCAAAATATTAATGTCCAGAGTTGGGAATTGTCTTGCATTCACAGTATATTTTTTCCAAATAACAAAAAGCAAGTTTCAAATTTTGTAAGTGCTGCAATGACGAAGCCTGGGGAAGTGGTAAAGATTACTGCCAAGCCCAATATGTATGGCAAGTTTTGTGCATTTTATTTGGCTCAGTAAAGTTTGATGTTAACAGACAGAGAATTTAAGCATTCTCATTGGAAAAACATTTCTCTGCAAGACTAAAATAAAAATAGAGGATTTCCTTTTACATTGGTGGTGGTGCCTAATGTTGTACCTCTAAACTGATTTATATTATTTTCATTTTTCTCAATCACAATTCTATTGAATGCAATAAATTGTTATGCACCCTATAATAAAAGAACTTCTCTTCCTTCAATTAAAGTACCAATGGTCAAACAGAAAAATAGGTTGAGTACACTTGTCACAGTTTTAGTTCTCCCCTCTCCCTTCCATCCATTACATACATTTTTAATGCAAAGCTTTTTTAGCAATGTATTAACTATGTTGTCTAAATAGAAAATCTTATCCATCACCTTGCGGAGCATTGTTTTACCACTGTCACGCATAACACGCAAGCGGTACATTTTCTCTCTCCTGCTTGTTACAAGAACTTCTGCACAAATTCAAATTAGGTAAAACTGTTTACAACGATGTGCTATGTTAAGTGTATTCTATAAATAGGCAATTTTATCCACATTGTTGTTGAAGCTGCACTGTTGTTGCCGTCACCTCCTATATAGTGATATTTTTTATTCCCCTCCCCCTCTCTCCCACCCATTATGTGACTTTCAGCACAGAAAAAAAAACTTAGTGTAAGTAGCCCTTAGTTTGATCAAAATATATGTTCAAAATGTGTGTGTAAAAAATTAAGCTAAATTTCAAAATTTAATTTCTGAGTTCATTTGCCATTTGAGGGCATCTTGTATTTGAATAAATATGGTATATTATTGCAATTGTAAACTTAGGTTTTGAAAGATTAAATGCGTAATATTTAACAAAATCCAACTGATGTTTTTGGAGAGTCAATTAATGGAAGAATCCCTTCCTTGTGTGTGTCTGATTTTGTAATGTAGTTTGAAATGTACAACATATTTTGTTTCAGAATTTTTCCTATTTAATTTTTCATTTTCATAAGTGATAACTTGCAGTTTTTTGTGATGTTTCACAATGAGTGCACAATTAGAGTCAAATTTAAATGCACATTTTATATACTTGAGTGCTTAGGGATACAGCTTTCGCAAAGCTCTTTACATATATGAATGACAAATTATTTAAATAAAGAAGTAATATTGCTTTGGTGATTTTGTGTTCAGCAACCAGTGAGAGGTGCCAGAAAAGCTACAGGGATATTCGCCAGCAGGATTAATTAAGAGAAAATCAAATTATGCCGCACATCGCTTAGGCATGAGCAAACAGATTCCTCTGTTTTTCTTGTTCCCAAAAATTGTCATGAAAATTTATCTGATTAAGCTTGTTGGCTCTGCTAATTTCTGTATAATCCACTGTGTGACTTTGGATGTTATGGTAACTGGTAAATGATACTAAACTTCTCCAAATATTAGATGGCCCTCTATTTTCTTGAACCTGATTTAGAAGTTTAGTAGATTATAAACAAAAATAGGTGAAAAATCTTTACTTTAATTTTTTAAAATGAAACTTGTATAAACTGAGACAAATTGAGGTTGACATTGATGCAATAACATGACAAAAGACCCTTCAAGTGGCTTTAAGTTTGGCAGTTGGTGGAAGATTAACATGCAATCTGTTACATTAACAAAAATATTATCTGTCATCACATTCGGCTACATTGAAAAGCTATTGTGTACTTTTATACTTAACTATTAAAATTAGGAGTTTTTTTACAGATTTATGGCAATGTGGCACTGGATGTCTTTTCTTTTACAGATTTTTGGGCGATTCACTGTTGCAGATTTTCACCATAGAAACAACAAAACGTCAATTTTTATTGAATTATATTGTAATTTTTGATGTGATAATGTAAGACTTTTTGCTAAACTACTTTTACTGAATGAATAGGTACTCATGTAAACAGAGGCACATACTCAAAACTGAATCACAAGCTACATCGGTTACAAAGTAGTTCTCTGAGTACTAACAAAAATAACTGAATCTCCTCTGTATTATGTAATAACAGTATGTAAAGTTGCAGCAAAATGAATCTAAAGTAAACAAATTGGACTAAATAGAAGCAAAATAAGGGAATGCACTAGCCTTTAGGGCTAGTCAAATTTGTTAAAAGCTGGTTCTTATGTGAGTGGAATTTGGTTCTCTTTGCATGCTAGGAGTAAAACAAAGAAACAGGAATGATAAAATTCTGTTTAAAAAAATTAATTAGTGTTTTATTTTAAAACTATTAACAAGACATTTCTTGGAAATGGTTAACTCCATGAAAGAAAAATGTGCATGGTATAAATTGTTTTTGAATGAGATCCACATTTTTTTGTGTAGTAAGTTTTTGTCTATGTCTTACAGTTTACTGGTTATACAAAAGTCATCCAAAATGAAGAGATCTTCAGAAGCTATTACCAGAAAATTCAAATTACACATTTAATATCTTAGAAATATCTTTAATGTACAATATTTTAATCACAATCACTAGCGTTATTTCTGAGTAAATCAAAATTTGGAAAATTTTTCCATGTAAAATATAGTTTTGGGGTAGGGAGGATTTCCTCAAAATTTTCATCTTGCATCCTTGGAACATTCTGAGCTAAAATATCAAGTTTGATATCTAACTTTTTGTTTTTGAGTTATTGTATTCATGTACACTTGACATACATGCACACTCTGTTTCTAAAAATACTTTTTATTGATATGGGGATCCTAAAATGTGTATTTTACTATGTACGAAGTAAAGAAAACAATAATAACCTAAATTTGAAATCTTTTGTTAGTACTGTAAAATATGCCCAAACATTTCCTTTACAGTAATACAAGGCATTATTATTTAAACAAAATGTAGCTAATATTAATAATTCTCAATATAACCACAAACTATGGGAATTACAGTACTAATGTGAGAGTCATTTGTAAATTTTTTCTATTCTGTAAAAGTGGAAACAAAGGGCTTATTTTGTTTTCAATGCAAGCTCCATGCTAATAATATACAGTGTTATAAGAGGGCAGAGCATCTGTGCATCCAAGTGTAAATGAATTAATGCTATTTGCTATTGTGTAATACTTATTTGTAGTACAAAGAAGAATTTCAACTTGTTTGTCAGAAACAAGCAATACTGCCAGATCGTCAAGAATTAGAATTCCCATTTATTTAGCTTGAGGTTTTGTACATTTAATTCGCTGAACATTTTATGCTTTTTAAATTATTATGTGGATGATGGAAAAGTTTACTGATTTCAACTTCAGCAAATTGGAAAGTATTTTATTCAAATTTATTAATATAGATGATTCCATTAGGAAAAAGTAGGTATTGTCACCTAATAATACTTGGCATCCTGTACTCCAGAATGCAATACAAAGGCACCAGGATAGGACAAGAGAAGAGCACCCACATTTCCAGCCTTACCAAACAGAGCACACAGACCACCCCCAAGACACGTATATAAACCAGTACAAACACGCATAGTATCAGGTGCAACTGAGCTGCTTTACAAATGCATCTCTTAATGTATCTGAAACTCCAAAAGAGTTTATTCTGTTAAACCAGAAGCTCAAAAACTATATGCACTACAAATTGGATAGTAGTTTCTGGGTGTGCAATGATAGCAGTAAGCCGATTAGGATACTTCAGGATCATATCTTAGCACATACCATAAAGTCACAATGTCTCCCATTCTTTTGAAATGGTATAATATAGTGAGTGGAAGTGGTAAAGATATCTTTTGATGAGTGCGTTGAAAAATTGTTCCAGCTTTCATAGATTTGTAGAAAAACATTAGGGAACATGGAGACATTTGGCAACAATGTATGTTTAATAGCTCACCAGGAATTACTTTCTATTGCCATCAAAATATTCAACTATAAATTTCTGTTTTAAATTGTTTTAAATATTCATTCTTATGCTTTGTTTTAGCTTATATCCCCGCTGTTCAATCTTTGCTCTTGACAGCTATTTTCTGGATTTTGTACAATTTTGTAGTTATCAAAGCTTATTTTATTCTTGACTTTTGCTAGGACTCCACCTTTTCCTGTAGCTCTCTCCAGGCGAACCATTTTATATCCTGGAATCCTGAATTACTGCGTTCCTTTAGCTAGGCTATTGTTATAAAGAAGAATCCTCATTGATGTAATGTATAAGCTTCAATTCCTGAAATTTGTTGTTTATGTATCTTGCATTCAGTGAATTCCTTGTAGATTGAACCTGTTACTAGCTGCCATTTACTGATATGTGTCCATTTGGGATGTACAGCTCAATAATGATACAGCTTTGAAATTCTTGATTAATATCCTTTTCAATACCTTCCATTAATTCATCAATATTCTATTCATCTGCACTATTTTCCTTTATATTTTTAATGCAGTTATTTTCTGTCCCTCAATGTGAAGAATATTGTACCATACTAACTAGTACTGCCAGAATTTGGATTTCTCCCATTTGGAGATGTCAATGCAGTTCTCAGATTCTTTACTTTTTCCTTTCTCCTTTCTGCTATTTAGAAATCCCTTCTGGTTATTTCTTTCACTTTGCTGTTGGTTAATTTGGATTTGATTTTAATGCTAAAACTCTTTATAGGGTTAGTGACTTCTACATTCATTTTCAGGAAATTCAATAAGGCCACCAAACACAGGATACTAATTTAGGATTGCATTCAATCATATTTAATAATGAAACTATTTTCCAGGCTTGTAGGCTGTGGTCCATTGGGTCTTGAAGTTCCCAACATTTCACCAAGGGCTGTGCTTGGCATCTTCATAGGTGATCTGGTGGCTGGTCAGAGCTCAAATGAATTTTTGCAGCAGAGTGCGACTTTTATACATGGCTGGTGGGCGGAGCCTGCTACTCTCTGTGCTGAGATCGGTCCATGTGCATTGGTGGGCTGTCTTGTGTTTTGCTTTTGTTTCTGTCATTTCATTTGCTTTCCAACACTGGTATCCAGGCCTTGTTTAGGTGCATAGCTTCTTCCTTACAATTAAAGTTATTTTTATGTTTGTATATTTTCTTGCTGATTAACAAGCAAGAAAATAGTAGGTTTCAAATTTTGCAGGTATTGCACAGGTATTGAGAGTGGAGGAATATTGGAAATGTAAAACATTGCAGCAGAAGTAATGGCCTAATAGCCTGTGCCTTTCATTTTGTAATACAAAGCCAATATTCGCCAATATTCTTTGAAAAATTATAAACTTTCCCCTTGCCAAAAAGCTTTCTTTTCTGGCTAAAATATTTTCGTTCTAATGTCTTTGGCCATAATATTCCATCACAGTGTAAAACACTGTTCACATTTTACTGCTCCTCTCACTTTTTCACACACTATATGCATTTTTGCAGGAATTTTGTATCATACCTATTTGCAATAACAAGTTAGGTTATATAATAGAACATCACATTCATCATCATGGTCATATTGATTATGACCATGATGATGACCATTATCCAATTTGTAGTGCAGTACAGTTTTTGAGTTTCTGGTTTAACAGAATAAACTCTTTTGGAGTTTCAGATGTATCATCATTATTATCACCACCCTTGTGATTGATAATAATAATTAGAAAAGATTTTGTAACATGATGAAACAATTACAACTGCTAAATTCTGAAGTAAGATTCTGGAAAAAGTTAAGAGAAAAAAGAATGTTTAGGTACATATCAAAGTACTTATTGAGATCAAATCAAGTATGTATACATATATTTATTATATTGCAAGTGTGTATTTCCTGGTGGCAGAGTTACATATATTTATAAAATAATATCACCAGATAATGCAATTAACAATAAATTATAGTTACCTGCATATGGCTTTGTAAAACTAGGTATAATAGTTAAATTACAGTTTATGTTAAAATCAGTACTTAGTTCACATTCAGCAACTGCCAGAATGATATAGTCTGAAAGTGTGTTTAAGGTTCCAAGGGTGGAAGTAATGTGTGGCTAGGTAAGACTAAGGAGCAGTTATCAAAAATGGTTTTGGAGAATTGCAGTGCAGATTTGATAATTCTATTAGAGGGGTTCGGAGAGAAGCAAGGCAGATTGGAGGATATGGATAGACAGAATCTATGGGCACAGATGAGAAAGAAAAAATGGTATAACATGTGAAGAAACATGTAGGAAAGAAAGAATATCTTAAAGTTTGCAATAGAAATGAGATTGCATGGTTCCAATTAGGGATATGGAAGCTGAAAGATTTGAGAGGAGGAGTGAGACAGGGATTTAACCAATTTGTGGGGAGGAGGAGGATGAACTGCTCATAATGTTTAAATGTAAAGGGATGAATGAATGGAGAGTGGAGTTGATTAAACAAAAGTGGTTAGGGAGAGATAATGTGCTAGGGATCAAGGACAGCTTAGAGAAAGAATTAAGGGAATTCTTATTGAAAGTTAAGATGAAATAGACAAGGCAAATAGATAAGGTTTAATTAGAGCATATTTTGAAGTAATCTTATTGTACACATAATATAATACTTAAGGCTATATGTAAAATGGAGGTTTGTGGCATACCCAGATAGTGGCCTGTTCCACAGGAGGTTGCCACCATTGTACCAAACTCAGCACAAAAGAAAAAATTATTATTATTAGTGTTGAAGACATTTATTTTATTGTTTACATTCATCAATTAACTATCTGGTCAGCATCACCAATAAGTTTACAGTTGGTGTACAATATGAAATCACAATAATACACTTTAAGTATCATAATTTTTCTATATTGGTTATACAGCTTCTACCCTGAATTTTTGAACAAACGGTCATTTCATTTGTAAATGTTGGGCTCTCTAGTAACATTAACCAATACATTTAAGATGAGAATTATTTTAATAACAATTTAAGGAAATGCAATAAAACAAAACTAAGCACACAAAGACTAAAATAGCAGAATTTGTATGTCATCATACATAGAATCATACTGTATATTGTATTTGTATGTATTTATGAATGCAGCAGCTTTTATTCTGTTAATGTGCCTTAAAAGGATGAAAATAAATTGAATTGAATCAGAATATTACAATGTTATAGGAGCTATTTCCTCCTGTTAAACTTTTTGTCCAGTTACTGTTTTGCTGGTTCTCAGAGAATTGTAAAAAGAGGGGTTCATCTGTAAATGGCTGGTACTGAATACTGATTTAAAGCATATGCTTTTCTATGTTGAAAGAAAGCAAAACTAGAATCATTGATGTTCATTGTTTTTGTAGACCCTGACAGTGAAGCTGCAGACCTAGAGGATTCGTCGAGTCAGGATGATACTTGCTCAGAACGTTCTAGTTCCACAACAACATCAACTCAGAGGGACTCCAGACACTGTGATTGCTGCTACTGTGAAGTTTTTGGTCATGGCATGGTTTGTACCTTGTGATTCCTAATTATGTATATGTGTAAGCTTCTTAATTTTATATCATTATCAACAGAGAGTGAAAGAGTACATGCACATGATTTCATTTACAAGGAATGTTTCAAAAATAATGTACAGGTTGGTATTACGGTGGATTGCATGAGGCAACACAACAATGCAAATTACATCAGATTAGCTGGAGCTTGAGGAAGAACACATGTTTTTGTTTTTTCATTGTGTACTGTAACATAAAATTGGCGAGAGGTAGAAATGGACCCTGCAGGTGACTCGGTACTGTGACTGTTGAAGAAGAGAGGTCATACATTATCAAAACTTTATGGAGCAAAAACCCAACTGAAACCCATAGTGAAGTTTGTGATGAGTTTACAGTGGACCATGGTACAGTTTCATGTTGGGTTAGTCATATTTGTTGTGGCCATATGAGCATAGACGATAATCCAAGACTTGAAAGGCCAAAAAGTCAACAGATGAACAAAGTGTGACAGCTCTAGCAGATGCCCTTGAAAAAGATCGCAGTGTAACTTGTGAGGAACTCTTGACTGATGGATTTATAAAAGAAGCTTGTAAGAAAATTTATGAGAAATTTAATTGCAATGCACATAATTCCTCCAGTTCTAATAAATAAGTCCAAAAATGTTATCTGGCTTAAAGTGCAGCACCAAAACATAGGTGCATAGAACATTTAAAATGGTTTAAAACTCATGGAAGCTGCATTGAAACTAAAGTAAACAAATATGTTGTATTGAGGTTAAAGTAAAGCCCAACAAACTCCATAAAGATACTGTTCATTTCTTGAAACAAGTGCTTTAAAAACCTTCTAGATAAATCCACAAATAATAGCTTTGGAAATGTCAAGATTATTAGCTGCTATTTAAGGAAAAGTGATTAGCATAAAAGCTTAGAATAATTGACACTTGTAACATTGGAGAATGATGCATGGTTCTAGTGGTAGAATTCTAACCCCTTATATTTCCTCTTCAGCTCTGATCATGACTAAATTAGACTCTCATTTTAAAAGTTCTTGCTTTTGCTGGTTTTCAAATTAATTTATTTGGCAAGGAGTCGATTAATTACACTAAATAACACTTACTGTAATTAATTGACTCCTTGCCAAATAAATGAATATAACAACACTGTTTATAAACTTCCACAAAAATTAAAGTTTCAAATTCATACCATACATGACTTTGTTTTGGGGTAGGAATGGATTCAAAAGCTCCAAATTCAGGACTTTACATTTATAACTTGGTTTGTGACAAATTCTAGTATTTGTTAAATGTCTTAACAGGAAAGTATGGCAATATTAGCGTTACAAGAAATTATTGAATGCTGTGATTAGCGAAACAATTTGCATATCTTCAATATAAATCACTCTAACATTGTGTTAACATTCAACATTGTGATAATAACCGTTAAATACTCTCATCAGATTGTTGAAGCATGCAGTTTACATTGAAAACTTGTTAATCAGTCAGTTTAAGCATACTCAGCATATGTTTGTAAACCACATAGTTAGCACAATGCAGACCTTCCTTGTTGACATATTTCTAGATTCCTTCCAAAGTTTATTATTCTTTTTGTGTCAGTAGGTTTACCTCAAGAATTTGATTAAAGCCGCTCCCTCCCAATACAAACATTTGATGTCTGATTACATTAAGGATATCCAGTAAAACTAATAAATAAACAGAACTAATTAGAGCAGTGATATAAAATAAAATATATTTATTTTCTTTCAAGTGCAATGCCTGTTAAGACACTGTCTCTCTTTACAGCAGTCCGTAGCTCCTGTAAGTCGCAACTATCAAGAAATGAGAGAGCGGCTCCGGCTTCTCTTGACAAAGAAAAAAGCTAAATGTAAAATAGGTGGTGTAGCACCTAGTTCAGTAGGAAATGGTACTCCTGTGCAGCCATCTAATGCTGCACCACCTACATCGCCTGAAGCTGCAGGGAAACCCAGTGGAGGTCCATCAGGAGCGCCAGCAGCCCCTCCTCCCCCTGCAGCTTCAGGCAGTTCGGCACCAGTGCTGGCTAAGCAGGATTCTGTGGATTCCTTACCCCAGTCCAATGTGAAAGATCCAAGGGATCTAGAAGCATTGCTGGACTTCATTGAAGGTAACCAGTCATCTCGGTGTAAGGATGCTAAGAAGGCAGCGAAAAAAGCAAGACAGAAACAGAAAAAGGTATGTTTTTTATTTAAGCTAAAGCAGTTCTAAAATTATATTGTGAAAGAAATCCCATTTTAGATAAAAAGATGTGTCCAAAATATTAACTATCAGTTCCATCTGCATTAAGCTGTGTATTTTTAAACAAAAAAATTTTATATTTCTTTATACAGAACCTTTATTTTCAGTTTTACATAGGTTTACATTGGTTGCTCTTTTAAGATGTCAAAATTAGTCAGAATAAAAAAATTCAAAGGAATAAAAGGATCCACTTTCATTTTTTTCTATTATTTTATTTAACAACTTTATAGGTTTATTCCCATAACCAAGGATTATTGGCTTTAAACTAACAATTATGTACTTGTAAGAGAAAGTCTGAGGTGCCAGTGTAGCAACTACAATTAACGCTATATTTGATGTCTTCATAAAGTATTGATATCGCATGTGTACATGGAATGTGCCAATCAGAGATTGTAATAATGAACAATAATTAGCTTTTGGTGAATTCTTTAAGAATCCCATCTAAGGCAAAGGCAACTTGAATGCAATGAGAAGTGGTATTATATTTTGATTATGGGTTGGAATTCATTAAATTAAAATCAACACTAAAAAGTAAGAAACTAAATCTAATGCAAACACATCACAGTTTCCTAACTCCTGTACATAAATTACAGAAAAATGCTGTGCTGTGTACAGAACCATTCTCACTGACTGAGGTTTTCCCCATGTTTTCCTCAGTCATCATAGCTTGCAAATGCCAGGGAAGAAGTAACTTAGGTGTGGAATATTTACTTTTCAAATTTCCTTTACCAATTATTTAACTTCAGATATCATCTGCATCTACCACTTGTACCATTATAGCACAAAAGTGTGCACTAATTCTGAACTCGAGCACTTCAAATATCAACCTGGGAAAAAGTCATAGCATTTTTATCAGCGAGTACTTACAAAGAAGAATAAACCTGATAAAGAGAATATTGGTACCCCATTTTGGAAGAGTTATTACAAAACTATTAGTGGTTTACTAGAGATTAATTGTAGTCTCTGCAGATGACCCTTTGGAAAACTGCAATGAAAGTCTGCATAATAAGATTTAGGGTTGAATAGTTTGAAGTACCTTAATAGAAAGCAGTGTATAGAAGCAGTATTAGTAGAAGCAATCTGTTAATTAATGAAAGTTTCAGAAGTCTATCTTTGAGATCCAAAACTAGATTGTTAGGAAGAAAGAATGCTGTCACTATAGTAGTAAATTGCAAGAAAGGATAACAGAAACATATCAATGGGCTTGCAGAGCTATTAAACTGGCCAATATCAGAGTCCAATGGAGTATAAACTAGAAGGCACTATTTAAACTGCAGGACAGTTATATTACCTACTTTACAGGGCTACTGTAATGCAGTTTGATGGCTTTAAAATTATTTTTCTTGGTTATTAGTGTTCTCATTAAAAAACTGATTATCCCAACGGAAGAAAATTGTGTGAGAAATTGGAATGGGAGAACTAGAGGACTATTAGACAAATAGATGAAGCTTATTCAATAGAGTAAAATCAAGAACTGATAATACAGAAAAAGAGGAAGTGCATTAGAGCTTAAGGGATAAAAGCTCTCTGGTATACAGGAGTTTTAACTTAGACTGAGGCAGGGAGAAATACACTGTTGTATGCAACATAATGGAAAGGCAGGGTCTGGCATGGGCAAGAACAGGAACTATGATGTTAAGTGGTTTAAGGACTTTGGGTAATTGAAGTCAAGTGATCACTCCCACAAGTTGGCAGTTTTAGTTGAACTATGAAAGAACGCCAACCATGAAAATGCAATAAACGACAGAAAGCAAGCCATTCAATACATGGTGAATACAAACCAGCAAGACACATGCATTTGGTGTGTAGTTGCCTAAGAATACATAAATTCACTTATTAAAAAGCATTTTCCCTCATATTCTTCAAACTATAAGGATTATTTGTTACTAAAAAGTAACAAATGGTATAACATGGTAAAGGAAAATGTAGGAAAGGAAGAATGTTTTAAAGTTTGCAATAGAAATGGGAGATCAGAGGTTGGCATGGTTCTGATTAGGAATATGGAAGCTGAAAAGTTTGAGATGAAGAGTGAGGCAGGGAATGGATCCAATTTGCACGGAGGAGAAATATGTATTGCTCATAATGTTTTAATGTAAAGGGACGAATGAATGAAGAGGGAGTTGATTAAACAGAAGTGGTTAGGTAGAGATAATGAGATAGGGATAAAGAAGATCTTCAAGGACCAAGGACAGTTAAGAGACTTGCATTATTATACAGTAAGCCAGGCTTTTCCAGCTTGGGTGTGCGCCAAAAGAGCAGCAATCCTCTTACCTCTCAGGTGTCTGCTTGCAATGTGAAGCCTATTGTCATAGCTGAAGTCAAGTGTTACAGAAAGTGCAAACATGTGCTGTGACCTTTGCCTAGTGATGTATTGGCTTTCATGCTCACCCTCCAGCAAGACCAATGTTTGCAATTAAGTGCATAAGAGTACTCTGACTCAGACGAGTCAACATAGAACAGCCTACATTATGTATTCATGGCTGACCTACGAGGGTAACTCCAAAAGCTTTGAAAGTTGACAACAATTGGTTGTGGTAAGCTAAAGCAGCTTTGCCTAACCAGTTTGAAATTCAGATGGCAACATGTACAAGACTGTTGTGCTCCAACAATGAGCATCATCAGCACTGCATGTGTATGTGTAGCAGGTGTTGCTGTGCCATATGCTAGGATGGATCTTAAGTGGGAGCATTTCCGTGTTGTTTTCTATGACTTTAAATCTGGTTTAGGGAAGAGAGAACACCTTGAAAGACTGCGTCATGCATTTTGAGAGCCTGGAATCCACCATTTATTGATGTTATGCAGAGTATAGAAGAGGAAGTGGCTCCCTCAAAGATGAAGACTAAGCAGGATGTCAGCTATAGCAACAGTGGATGAATGGTAAAAGCAGAGTACATGTTTTAGGGAGATTGTCATTGCACATATATCAGATTCAAGAAGCACTAAGGCCGCGCAGTGGACAAAGCAGCGCTGGGTGGGTTTTCTTCAGGTTCTCTGGTTTCCCCCGCCATTGCATTCCACCGGTGCTCCATCTTCATTCTTGTATCATCAGTATCACCGCCTGCAGTGCCATAAGTAGTTAAAGCGGGCGTTAAACACTACCAGAAAAAAAAAAAAAAAAAACACTAAATATTGAATCTGCACCAGTGAAAACAATCCTCAAAGCAAACCTTGACATCAGAAAGCTTTACAGTAACTGGGTCCCCCACTCTCACAAGTGAGCAGAAACAAGCATATGTGCAATGTGCCAGGAAGTAATTGAAAAATTCAATGGAGGAAAATCCAAAAAACATAAACATTGTAACAGGTGATGAAAGCTAGATTTATCAGTATGACTCAAAAACTAAATGACAGTCATTGATCTGGGTCTTCCCTGGAGAAGATACCCTAATAAAAGTGAAGTGAACAAGAAGTTTTGCAAGAATGTGATTTTCCTTCCACAGTGTGGACACTTGCGATGAATCTGCTTGAGGATAAAGGACTGTTACTGCCAGATGGTATACCACAAAATCTACCACAACAGTTCAATGTACTTAAAAAAGAATCCTAATATTGGTCTGCATGGAATTTTATTGCACCTGGACAATGCCACTGCGCACACTGCACAAGAAACAACCCAATCTCTGCAGGAGTCAGATATTGTCCCAACCTCCCTCCAGATTTGGCCCCATGCAGCTTTTTTGCTATTCCCCAAATTGAAAGAAAAATTTGAGATACACGATTTAAGTCACCTAAAGCCGCAGTAGCTTTCTCCAAAGAAAAATAGTGTTCAGGATTTGAAAAAGAATGAGAACAGTATTTAGAATGCAACACTTTTAAAAATTGTAATGAGCAGATCTAAATTTTTAATATTTTATTGCATCCATTTACAAAACTTTTGGAGCGACCCTAGTATGTTCGAATGATTTATGACATCATTAGAGATATCATTATGTATTGTTACTATTGTACTGTATTTTTTGAATTGCTGTATAATATATCTGCTAATTTCAGAATACATATGATACAAATGCTTTGAATTACATATGTAGTTATTAGTTCATGTTTGAATTACAAAGATTCACTGTGTATGTGTATATTTTTTAATGTGCACACTTCTGGGAGAGTTTTAATGAATGCATTAGTATGCTATAACAGCAAAGTAAAACAGAGCAAACTGAAGTATTCATGGATGGGTACGGTATTGTGTAAAGTTTTTATCATATATGCAAAGATTAGTAATAATGTCATTTTATTGCAGCTTGAAGAAAAAGAAAGGAAAGACCAAGAGGAGGCAGAGAGATTGAGGCTGGAAGAACTCCAGAACAAAACTCCCGAAGTGACAATCACAGTCGTAAACACTCCCCAACAACAGCTGCAACCACAGGGTAAAAGTGGTAAAAAGAAATCAGGGTCAGACAACAAGAACAAGGCAGAGAAGCCATCTGCAGCACCAGCAGCTCCATCACAGCAGCCGAGTCCAGTTTCTGCTCCCGTCACTTCTACACAGTCGTCATCCCCACAGATGGTGACTATAAAGAGGGTGATGGAATCCAATGGTGCAGAACCCACAGTAACCATCACGCTCAAGGGAGCAACACCTGACAAAGACAAGGTTCTGTTTACCTTGGTCAACGGACAAGGTGACTACCGTACGTCCAATAAGTTTATATCTGCTCTTTTGTTTGTTGTTTTAGCCATGCTGTAGGTTTGAGCCCTTGATGTTATTGTTCTTCAGCAGTGAACATTTTCTACTAGCATGATCGTTTAGCTCATGATACACCCATCCCTAGACCCTCAAATGGGAAAGAATTCTTAGAAAGGAAAAGTTAAAGAGCATGCTGTATGTAGCAGGTGTCATTAACTGAATGGTGCATACTGCAATTAACCCTTTCAGACCCAGTTTATTTATAACCAAAACCAGTTTGCAAACCAGGATGGCATAATATCTGTGTTACCTACAAATAGCTCATCCTTACATGTATCTTCCATTCCATCTTCTCAATGACAAATTACTAGATAATTATTCCACACACATATATTACATTAGTTTTTGGAAGGAGGTGATAATTATGATCATGTTTTAAGATTAAAATTATGGCAATGGGAGGCAGTGAAAAAAATGGCAGCTCTTCTAACTCCTTTCTGCACTCATTTAAATGTGTGTTAAGCATGTGAGGTCTGGCATTTGATGGCATTAGTTTAGTTATTCCCATTATTTTATTATTCTGGCGAAAGTGCTTACTCCTGTTAAGGGATTTTACTAAGCTTTTATTTGCTTTGCTTTTTGTGCAACTAATCTATACAGAATTAGTGCAAGTTTTATGTTTGGTTTTAAACTAAAAATAATAAAATGTAAGGAATAACATGTAATCAAGCTGTTCTCATAAATTTAATCTGACTGAATTTAATGTTTGCTATGGGATTAACAAAATAATGTGCTACACAAGAGAAGAAAATCCTGAAATACCATTCAGTGGTCCAAAAACTGGAAAGTTTCTTGATTTGAAAAACAAGCTTGATTTTTATGTGGCCAAATTATGAAATTATAACTTTGGTAATATGATATGCTGCATTCTAAAGCTTAAGAATGGACAAGGAAGCATGGCATCAACACTTCAAACCTCTAAGTGACCTGTGGTTGGATCTGCAGATTTATGAAACGAAAAGGGCGTCTTTGCAATGGCCAACGTCTCTCTAGAGGAGGACATATGGCTTCAGTGATGGGACTGTATTGCAGATTGGTAATGTAGATTAAATAAAACATCTACATTAACTTATTATTCAAGTGGTTCAAATCCTTTCTACTGGAGGAAGACTTAACATATTCAATAGATCCATTGGTTTGTGACGAATAAAAACTGAATGGTTGGAAACTATACTTTCTCCTAAATAAATTCAAAATGAAACATAACAGAATCAAAATGTTAGGCACATAAATCCTGTAATTAAATATAAAGAGATTGTTTGAAGAAAAACAATTAACCCTTTAGCATGCTACACACTACCACTAATAAAAGACAAAATGGAGTGTTATTATAATTAAAACTGATTATGAAAGTAGTGTTGTCATGCTCGACATAACAGCAGATGAAAGAAAGTTACATGTAATTTTCATAAGTAAAAACAAGTTAATTTAACCAAAAGCAAATGCATGCAACACAAGAGCAGAAGTGGGTGGGTGATTCCTTCTCTCATAAAAATTGTGTCTGGTCCAGGGCATTGTTTTTATTCTTGGGACATCAAGGGACATGAAGTGCCTTGAAGAAATGAGATTGGACTTCTCTATGATTTCTGATGGACTAACAAATTGCATACAACCCCTGTATGTTTTCCTGTGAACAAATCTCATAAGTTTGAATGGATAGTGCCGGTATATCTGATGGCATCCAGTTTCTGTAAAATACAATATGTTTCACATAAATAAAAAGGAAAGAGAACATTTTAAACATTGAGATGCATAAATTACACAAGTACAACAAATATTTGTAAAAAGAAGGTGGTTGGTGGCATCCAAACTGCTATTGTGCATAGCAATTGAGTTGTCACCATTTGTCTGCACTGTTGCCACCCTGCCATGATTGCTATGCACAAAAACGAACTTGGTAGTGCTTGTTCTGTGCCAAAGAGAATATAGTTAATGAGTTTTTAAGTTTATAGCTGATTGTACTGTTGCCTCTTCTCTTGTCCACATTTTGTTTGTTTTTGGCAGATTCATTCTGTATTAATAAGTTGCGAGTAAGAGCAAGTAGAACTTGTAAAACTAAATGATTTGTCAGCTGGGGGGGGGGGGCAAAAAAAAAAGGGGGGGAGGAAAAAAACTTATGTATGTGATTTGCCTGTAATTAGTTTATTTGTACTAACATGTCTGAATTTGTTTGAAAGAAATAGAAGCATTTGCATCTTATATCTCTTCCAGTATTAACATTGTATTCAAACATGTTTTGACAGAACCTCTCACTTTTTCTTGGGTCTCTTAAAAATGAATATTATTTGTTTTAATGCATGTTGTTTGAAATGTTGTGTACCTGTGTTGTTAAAAAATTACTTGGCTGGAGTTATTGTAACATCTGATTTGTAGTGAAAACATTACTACTTAATATAATTACTTGCATTTGGCATTCCTTATCTATAAGCTTTTTAATCATTTTATATCTCAGTTATACTAATTTCTCTGTTCTAAAGTTCTCTGTATGACTCAGATGACATGAAGATGACCCAATTACTATGATGTTTGTTAGATGGCAGCTGTAAAGTTTCATGCTCATTTAATTGTGAAAATGATGTAAGCAAACTGGTGTTACTATATTCTAAGAAATGAATATATCTGAAACAAAACTATAAAAAGGACCTTGTGTTAAACAGAAATACAAAATTAAATAGATTAAAACATTAAAGGATTTCCCCTCTTTCTTTTGATGGTTAAAATGTGGCTGCTGGATTTTAGTGTGGTCCTGCATCCATTCAAGATGGTGAATGCTCAGGACATCCTAAAACCACTAGGAGACAACATTGTGACAAAAAGTCACTTAATTGCAAATTGAAGATATTCTGGTATTCTGGTTAGTGAAATTGCAAAGACTTTGATAGACCATATCTAATGCATTTTATATGAATTTGTGCTCCGTGGATGAGTTTGTTAACATTGGACCAAAAATTTGAATGAACATGCCTCAGTGTGCTAATACTTTTTTAAATGCAAATCCAGTGAGTTCCCCCCAGGGGCCTACTACGGTAGGTACGGGTTAGGCGCACTCGGGATCCCGAGCCACCTTGACTCCCTCTGTGGGCAACCAGAGTGGTGAGGGAGTCAGTAGGTCAAAATGCCCACCCACGTGTAGGCCGTGCGTGGAGACCCGTGTCGGTGAAAAGGAATATCCTGGTTGGTTGAGGGTTGCGTACCTGAGTCCGGGCTTCTGTCTTTCAGCAACTGGGGAGGGTGCGCAGCCTAATACACCGCTTTGGTTTCTGATTTGCCTAAACGGGAGGCTAGGGACTAACCCACCCCTAGTCAATCGGCCAGGACTAGGTATTACACCAAACTCCAGGGTGAGTGGGACGGCGAGCCCGCTATATCCTCTGTGTAGCCCTGTCATCCCAGTGGGGTGACCCCTCGTTGGGCTCCGTGGTGGGTGGGGAGCACTGGGGGATGAATTTACACCTTTTTTTCTATGGAAAAACATAAACCAAAGTCTAATATGCATGGAAAAGAAGTAGTCGAGCCTCAAGGTCCTCGCTACTTAGTTATATCTAGGACAGAGGAAGGAAAGAAGTTTTCGTCTGTTAGCCCTTTCGCTATCCAAAAGGGATTAGACAACATCGCTGGCCCGGTTAATTCTTGTGTTAGAGCTTGAAATGGTTCCCTTCTGGTTGAGGCAATTTCAGCCTCCCAGGCAGCAAAAATTCTTCGAGCTAAAATGTTAGGCAGCTACCCAGTTAAGGTTGAAAAGCACAAGACTTTGAACTCCTCGCATGGCGTTATCACCACCCGCGCATTGGACGGTATGTCCAATGAGGAGCTTCAGGAAGATCTGGCAGACCAAGGCATATCATCCGTCTATAGGGTTCAACGGAGAGTAAATGGTGAATTCGTGCCCACCCGGACCCTGTTCCTTACCTTTGACCGGGTAGATCTCCCTCAAAGGATTAAGGCAGGGTACGAAGCTATCGAGGTTAGGCCCTACATTCCAAACCCCTTACGCTGTTACAAGTGCCAGCGATTTGGTCATACGAGCGAATTTTGTACTGGTCAGTCCACCTGTGTGGTGATGCTTCGCACGATGGGGATTGCGGCATCCCTCCAACTTGTGTGAACTGCAGCGGGGAACACCCATCTAGTTCCCGAGATTGCCCCCGTTTTGCTGAGGAGAGAGCGATCCAGGAGATACGGGTGAAGGAGAAGGTGTTATTCTCCGAAGCCCGTAAGCTCCTGCGTATCCGACAACCCTCTGTCCCGCGTTCCGGTTCTTATAGCTCTGTTGCAGCTAAACCGGTGCTGAGGCGGGAGATCGCAACACAGACCTGCGATATCGACGGGGCCACTATTGCCGAAAGAATTATCGTTGCCAGTACAAAGTACAAAGACCTCTACAGCTGCATCAGTGTCGGCATCACCATCTGCCAAATCTGCCAACGTAAATCATATTCCAGGAAAATTGTCCGCCCAACCATCCACATCAGGCAATAAGACCGGTAAAACCGTAGGGTATTCTGCACCACAGAAAACTTTCAAGACCAGCTATGTTAGGACTGATTTCCTTAAAGAGCGTGTTTCGCCTGCACCCAAAACATCCAATGGTGGTAAACCTCCACGTCACTCTCCTCGTGGATCCTCCTCGGAGGAATCTTCTGGGAGGAGCTCCGATCGGCGACGTCCATCTTCGCCGATCAGTACCTCAAATAAGTTTGAGATCCTCGAACCAAGGTTCTCTATTAGTAAGGGTTCCTCTCCTGTGGAGGAAATGGAACAGGACGATCCTGCCTCGGCTGCCAAACGGACAGTCCGTAAGCGGCAGGATCGTGCTCCTGAAAAAAGTGTTAGTCCGACGGCTAAAAAGAACAAACTAAACCGACCAGCACCACCCAGTATGCAAAAACTTCTATCTATTTAGAACTTGTCCCATATTATAGACCATGGCTATCCTACAGTCGAACATACGAGGCATTCGACCACATTGAGCAGAGCTTGAACTGTTACTCCATGCGTATCAACCTCTAGTCGTCTGCCTACAAGAGACAAAGCTCCATCCACAAGACATTGTTACCTTCAGGCACTATTCTTCTGTTCGGTTTGATTTCAATCCGACAGAAGGTTTTCCCGCACACAGGGGTACTATGATGATTCCGTCTCCTTACAGTCTGACCTCCAGTCAGTTGCTGTAAAGGTCACACTGCCATCTGCCAGATTTACTATTTGTAGTATCTACTTGCCTCCCTCTAATGACCTCTCGCGCACCGAGTTGGAAGACCTCGTTTCCCAGCTACCAATGCCATTTGTGTTGGTGGGAGACGTGAATGCCCACCATCCATTCTGGGGCTCTCCTCGGGTTTGTGTGAGAGGTCAGCTGATTGCCGACTTCTTGGGAACTAAGAATCTTGTTCTCCTGAACACCGGAGAGCCAACCTTTCTTTCTGACGCCTTTCACAGTTTTTCACACCTTGACATAGCAATTTGTTCACCACAGTTAGTGGTCTCATTATCCTGGAATATCATCTCTGATTTGCACTCTAGTGACCACTTTCCCTGTCTTATTAGTCTCTTGACACACGCTGCCTGTTCCACTCGCTTACCTAGATTTCGCTTAGATCATGCCAACTGGGACCTGTATTCCCGCTTGGCTAACTTCAACAACGATGAGCATGACTCCGTGAACTATTTAGTCGACCATCTCACAGAGACAATTCTTTCCGCTGCTGAGCAATCCATTCCACGTTCGACTGGCAAAACCCGTCGCTTTCCAGTACCCTGGTGGACTGATGACTGCCGGAATGCAATTCGTGCTCGCAGACGAGCTCTCAGGTTCCTTCAAAGTCGCCCTACACTAGATAATCTAATACAATATAAAATGCTGCGTGCGAAATCTAGACACATTATTAGGGATAGCAAGAAGACATCCTGGAGTAATTTTGTAGCATCTTTTAACCGACATACACCTTCCTCTGTCGTATGGGATAAGTTACGGCGTGTGGCCGGAAAATCGACTCAAATGCCTATCGCCGGTCTCAAAACACCTGCCGGTGATGTTGTTGAAACATTTGAAGTGGCGAACACCTTAGGCAGAGCATTCGCTCAAGTGTCTAGCTCAGTCAATTATTCCCCTGACTTTGTTACAGTTAAGACTCAGGTGGAATCTCAAGGACTCTCCTTTCGTTCTGGGAACCTTGAAGCCTATAACCGTCTTTTCACCATGGTAGAGCTAGACAATGCACTTTCGTCTTTGCGACATGCTGCTCCAGGACCAGATGGTATCCACGTTCAAATGCTGCAACATCTCTCTCCTGACGGTAAGGTTTTCCTATTCGAGGTCTATAACCGTGTCTGGGTTGAAGCCACTTTTCCAGACAAATGGCGGGAGGCCACCATCATACCCATTCTTAAACCTGGAAAGGACCGCCGTCTTCCTACCAGTTGCCGTCTTCCTACCAGTTACCGTCCAATTTCCCTCACCAGTTGCATATGCAAGGTGATGGAATGCATGCTCAATGGACGGTTGGTGTGGTGGTTGGAATCCCACAACCTTCTGACGAACATCCAGTGTGGCTTTAGACGACGACGTTAAACAACTGACCACCTTGTCTCTTTGTCTACTCAGATTATGGACGGGTTTCTTAAGAACAGCCTCACAGTTGGGATATTTTTTGACCTCGAGAAGGCCTACGACACATGTTGGCGGGCGGGAATATTGCGTTCTCTCCACAACTGGAACATACGTGGACGCCTACCATTGGTCATTCAGGAGTTTATGCGGGACCGCGTTTTTCGAGTGAGGGTCGGCTCGGTTTTTTCTAACCATTTTATTCAAGAGAACGGAGTGCCGCAGGGCTCGGTACTCAGCGTGACGTTATTTGCTATTGCGATAAATTCCATATCACTATGAGTGCCTCCAGATGTCTCTTCCTGTTTATTCATGGACAACTTTGCCATCTTCTGTACTTCTCAGCGTACACCGTTTCTGGAACGCCGTCTCCAGCGGTGTTTGGACAATCTCTATGCTTGGAGCTCGAAACACGGTTTTCGTTTCTCTGCTGAGAAGACAGTCTGCGTTAACTTCTGGCGCCGTAGGTGGCAAATGCTGCCGTCTCTTCGACTCGGGCCAGATTTACTTCCTTTCGCAGATGAGGCGAGATTCCTTGGTTTGATCTTCGATCGGAAACTTTGTTGGGCACCACATATACCACAGCTTAAAGCATGATGTGACCGTTCTCTAAATCTTTTACGGATACTAAGTGGCAAATCTTGGGGTGCGGATCGGACGGCATTGCTCCGTCTTTATCGTGCTGTGATTTGTTCGAAGTTGGACTATGGCAGCATTGTGTATTCCTCAGCCCGACCTTCAGTGCTCAGAAGGTTAGACACAGTCCATAATCAGGGCATCCGTGTGGCCGTTGGAGCTTTTCCAACGAGCCCAGTTGTTAGCCTCTATGCCGAATCGAGAGAATCTCCTCTGCGATGTCGGCGTGATGTCCTGCTTGCTAATTATGGCTGTGGGCTGAAGTGTATGCCTGGGCATCCAACTTATCACGCATTTTTCTCCCCTGAGCTGCACGAGCGATACTGCCTCCGCTCTCTGAGCCCCTGGCCAGCAGGTTTTCGTTTCCGTGAGCTTCTATGCCAGCACCATGTTGACATTCCTCGGCTGTTATCCAAGGGAGAGAGTATATACCCCCCTTGGTTACGCGCTACCTCCCATGTCGATCTCGGTATGACGCTTTATGGAAAATCTGTTACGCCTCTTGATAGTATTCGTCGTTTTTTAGAATTTTTATCCAAATTCAGTGGCCGTACTTGTATCTACACCGATGGTAGTAAGAGTCACTGTGCCTTTGTCACTGGCACCGCAACTTCTACTTACG
The DNA here is from genome assembly GCA_030762935.1 of Hymenopus coronatus. Taxonomy (NCBI): domain Eukaryota; kingdom Metazoa; phylum Arthropoda; class Insecta; order Mantodea; family Hymenopodidae; genus Hymenopus; species Hymenopus coronatus. The sequence goes on from CM060895.1 coordinate 49,092,694, forward strand.
GTTTGCCTAGTAGCACATCTATATATTCTGCCGAGCTATATGCTATTTATCAAACCCTTCTGTATATTCGGCGTCGAAAATTATTTATGGAAAATCTGTTACGCCTCTTGATAGTATTCGTCGTTTTTTAGAATTTTTATCCAAATACAGTGGCCGTACTTGTATATTCACCGATGGTAGTAAGAGTCACTGTGCCTTTGTCACTGGCACCGCAACTTCTACTTACGGTTTGCCTAGTAGCACATCTATATATTCTGCCAAGCTATATGCTATTTATCAAGCCCTTCTGTATATTCGGCGTCGAAAATTAGGTGACTGCCTTATTCTTAGTGATTCCCTTAGTGCCCTTCAGAGCATTCGTGAGCTGTACAATTACCATCCTTTGGTGCAGCGCATCCAGGACGTTCTCCACATTTTGCACGCTTCTGGTTTTAATGTGGAGTGCGCCTGGATTCCTGGACACGTTGGCTTGCCAGGGAATGACACGGCGGATTTGGCAGCGAAATCGGCAGCCACAGTGCCCAGTGTTACGATTACCCATTCTACAGCAGAAGATTTTAGAATGGCTGTACGGAGAGCCGTTTTTTCGACTTGGCATGCGGAGTGGTCGGCTCTCTGTGGTAATAAGCTGCAAGAGGTGAAGGACCTCCATGTCAACTGGGTAACTTCCTCTCGTTCATTCCACCAGGAGGAGGTAGTACTAGCTCGGCTAAGAATTGGCCACTGTATTTTTACTCACAGTTACCTTTTCAAATGTGAACCTGCTCCTGTCTGTGCGCTCTGTGGAGAGGCACAGACAGTTCGTCATGTGTTGCTGGAGTGTGGTCACCTGGCACACATTCGGTCATCTATGGGCATGCCGGCCTCTCTTGCTGAGGTCCTGGCAGATGACCCATGAGCAGTGGACAGGATTTTTAAATTTTTAGCGAAAGTTTCTTTTACCTTGAAGTTTTAGTGTGATAGCACTTTTTTTTTTAACTCTTTTGGTTTTAATGTGTTGGTTTTAGATGGAGTTTTATATCCAGCTCTGGTTAGAGGGCTGGACAGTTCTGTTCCTTCTGTTTCAACTCTTTTAGCTCTTTTACTTGTGTGTACTTTTTTGCCATGGCATTTTCTTAGTCTATTGCCAAGTTTTAATCATAAGGGCGCTAATGACTTTGGCAGTTGAGCGCCCTTAAACACCATCATCATCATCATCCAGTGAGTTTCTCCAATCTTTCATAACAGTAAATGAGGCATGGATTCACCACTACATGGCAGAGGGAAGGAGCAGTCCAAACTGTCGTTGGCAGCAAGTGAAAGTGCATCAAAGGAAACAAACTTCATCTGCAGGGAAAGTCAGGATATGGTTTTCTGATATTCTTATGATTGTTGCTTATAGACCTTCTCCATTGGGACATTTAGGCTGAATGCCCATGTTGTGAAAAATAAAGTTCTGTTTCATCATGATATTGTGCATTAAAAAAAAAAAAAAAGCAGAACAAGCCATTTGTTTTAAATCTTGTGTTTTTTGGTCAGGCTGAAAACTTTTAGAATGCCTCTTGCAGGTGGAAAAAGAAAAGATAAATGGCGGTATTAATTTGTTAATATTGTTGTTTCTCTCCAGTGCACTCTTTCTTTAAAGTTCTTTTGTTCTTATCTCATATCTCAGCCTTGTTCAAGTACAGGCTCATGAACTGAACTTGGCTCATCATTCCTGTGCATAATGTGGACTTTGTTCTTGCCAATTTACCCCTTCACTTTCCATGAATGTCAACCTTCTCACAACAGACAGTTATAGATTGTAACAGAGTGATGTCATTGAATAAACTCCCTACATCTTTTTTATGATTTTCTCTTTTTGGCAACTTTTTTTTTATATGTGCTAGGTCAGTGTCCTTTAATGTGGTGGTCATATTGGATGATGAATGAAACAGATGCTCAAATGAGTCAGATGCATGTAGCAAAAAGTTATTAACATTTGTTTTCTCAGGATAAGAGAAATGCTCAGAAAAAACCTTATCCAGATAACTCACCCTAGCCAAGATTCGAGCTTGGATATGAGGAAGATGCACTACCTCCATACTAGAGAGGCAGGTTTGCCCACCCTTAGTAATGGCACCAAAAACAGCACATTGTGGTTGCAGATGGAACTAGTTACATTCCAAAATGACATACTATCTAGTTAAAAATGTGTGTGAAGAGCATTTTTTTAAACACTCCAAAATAATAATAAATACAGGAATCGATAAAACCAAACCAATTTTAATTAATAGAAGTCTAAGACAAGGGTGTAGTATGTCACCTACTCTTTTTAATATATATTTAAATGACATAATCCGAAGTTGGAAAAGCCTAATTAAATCAGGTATTAAATTAAATCGGAAAACTAATTAAAATATTTTATTATATGCAGTTGACGTGGTTTTAATTCAAGAAACTGAGGATGAATTACAATATGCATCACACTGTTTAAATGAGTTATGTCAACAATATGACCTTAAAATTTCAACAGAGGAATCCAAAATTATGGCCTTTTGGGGAAAAGAACACATAAGATCAAAAATCATTTTAGATAATAAACCGTTGGAACAAGTGAAGGAGTTTAACTACCTAGGATGTAACTTTAATTATTGGACAAGAACTGAAAGAGATATGAATAAAAAGATTTCAAGATTCCAAATGATATGTGGAATTATACATAGAACAATGAGAAATAAAACAAGAAAGGAACCTAGCTTAAAGTGTTACAAAACAATGGCAGTTCCTACACTATTATATGGAAGTGAGACATGAAGAAAATGAAAAGCTGTTTACAAAGTGCAGAAATGAACTTTTTAAGGCAAACAAAAGAATGTACAAAATTAGATCAAATCCAAAATGAAGATATAAGAGCAGAACTTAATATAGAATCAATAAATTCCAAAATTGAAAAATATCAGAACCAGTGGATGCAAATGTTCAGAGAATGGCAGATTCAAGACTGCCTAGTATAGCATTTGAATATGAACCAAAAGGAAGGAGAGATGTCGGTCGACCCAGAAAAAGGTGGAGAGAACAACTGTGAGACGGAACAGGCAATCTGCCCATACCGTGGCGTGAAGAAGAAGAAGAAGAAGAAGATATGTAAACTTTCTCCTAGAAATAAATATCCACATCTTATGGAATTTAGGGCTTGTATTTTGGCAATATTTCCCTCAACATACATTTGCGAACCATTTTTTTTTTTAATGAAGCAAAAAAAATGTAAAAATAGAACTAAAATATCAAATTCCCATCTATTGGCACAGCTAAAAGTATCTTTAACAGTTATTGTGTCAAATTGTGGCTTACAATGATACAGCACACATGCAAGAAGTATAAAATGTTATTCATACGTCTGTTTCAGTTGTATTTTGGAGTATTCTAATTACTAGTGGTAGAATCTCTCTGATGCTTTATTTAATGTTTATTTAAAATTGTTGTTTATTATACAAAATGTTAAAATTTTTTTTGGTCTTTTGAATGCATAATAAGCCTATCTTATGTACAATGTTTAGCACAACTCAAGATAATGTTAGAGTATATAGTAATGATATGCCATAGTAGTAGTATAGGGTCATTAAATTATAAGGTAAGCCCTCCCGCAGCCTCTTTCCACTGTGCGAATGTGCCGAGTGTCACTGGGAAAGTGGTGCTGGCAAAGGCACGCTGGAATCCTTACCTTAAATGCTGAAGATTTGGACCATCTGCTCCCAAACTGGCAATATAACAGGTTAAAGATGTTCTCAGCAGCAGAAATTCCTGTGTAATCTGCAGAAACTGAGTGATAACATCATGCAAGAAATCACAAGGATTCCTGCTCTAAGCTTAGGAAAGTGAGCAAGAATATTTTCACAAATTTTGCTGCCATACGTGAGCAGAAGTCAACATTTCTATAATTTATCTTAAGAGATGTATTTTTTTTACTGGCACCAATTTCCCGACAACTCTCGGATATCTCGCACAGTGGAGAGAGGCCGCAACCTTATAATTTAATGCCCTATTGTGGACTGAGTCCATATACCAGATTATACAGGTGTAGAACAAGTCAAGTTGTGAGGAAGGAAGTATCAAACACTGGATTGGCATTTGAACAAAACTGTCATTGATTATATATAATTCATGTTGATCTTAATTCATTAATCATTTGCTTGTAACTTATAAAATGAGTTGAATTGATGTATAACTTGCCAAAGTTACAAGATTCGCTATTCAGTTTTTGGATTATGCTAAATAAAAACACGCCTTGCCAGCAATGCCCATAATTGGTGTATTAACTTCATTCAAGCATCTTCCAAAGTCACAAGGAAGCCTTCCTTATCACTGTGTTTTCTTATGGTGTTGACAACGTCCTCTTCATAGATTGCAAGTCCATTTAACATTTGTAATGATGACCCCCTTTGCTTTTTAAATAGCCATTTGGGACATATTTGAATTCTGTGATGGATGGTTGAGCAGTTACATTACAGATTCTTGGAGTAACTGCTGTTTTTATTTTCATAGTGGAACAAACTTCTCAGCAACTTATACTCTTGTCTTTTCTTCCTCAACGTTCTGAAGACTTAAGGGAAGCATATATATATTATTATATTTTATTTTATTTTTCTTTTTTTTTTTTTTTACTTTCTCCATATGCACTATGTAAATAGTGTATAGAGAAAGTATTGCACTCCACCAAAAATTCGATACCGAGATTTCACCGGAAATATATGTTTTAGGGTCCCCAATATCCAAAAAAAAGCATTTTCACAAAAAGGTCCGTGTGTGTGTGTGTCCGTCCGTCCGTCCGTCCGTGTGTCTGTGAACACGATAACTCAAAAACGAAAAGTCGGTAAAATACCAAACTTGGTATTTAAGTTTAGTATCTTCCAGGGATGCGACACGAAGATTCTGAGAAAAATCCCCCCACCCCCAACTACCCTTTACATGGAACTTTTTTCGAAAATTTTGATTTTCTCAAAAATGGCTTAACGATTTTGATTAAAATTTCGGATATTAAACATATTTACCTGGCAAATGAAATGTATATCTTGAATTTTCTGGGAATAGCCTCTGAAGAGTAGTTTATTCTGGATGAATTTTACTAAATTTTGAATGACTGCTAAACCGTAAGAGATGGACAAAAACTTACTGCACAAAAAATGTAGAGCACATTAAAACACACAATTTATGTTATATAAATTTTTTTCGTAGAGTTCGTCGTTTTTGTGACATTCTTTATTTTTGGTTTCTGCTATGAAAAACGTATACTTTTCTCATACTGGAACTTGTCAACTCCTATCCATATAAACAAAGGAACTTCATTGACATAGCAACCAGCTTTTGACTATCACTTTAACCTACGGTTGTCCGTTATTTCGCTTCTACTTACAAGGATGCGAGTAATAAGACTATTTCTGCTAATTTTTTCTGATTAGCATAAAGTAAATAGAAGTATAAGCTTTTTAAGAATTATTATTATTTATTTATTTATTTGTTGCAGGGATATGGAGAAAGTCATGTGAATGGTGCACATTTTTTTTAGTAATGTTTATTTAAGGTCATTTTGACTACATGGTATTGTCACAACCTTCTGATGTGTTGCATTAACATGATTTTGTGCCTGTTCCTAATCTTACAAAAGATTAATCACTACTTCATGCTAATTGAGATTAACATTAGCAGAAATATCTTATAAAGTAAACGGAAGTAAGGGAATACACTAGGCTAAAGCGATGGCTAAATCTTTTAAAACTGGTTGCTATCTATTGACCTTGAACTTAGCTCTCTTTATGGCCAGGAGTGAAAGAAAAGAAAAAAACAGACGACTTTGTCTTTGAGAAGGGAATAAATATGGAAAAATTGAAACCAATACAAGAATATCTTGGAAATTGTTAACTCTACAAAAAAAATGTGTATAATGTAAATTGTGTGTTTTAACGAGATATACATTTTTTTTTGTGTAGTGAGCTTTTGTTTATCCCTTACAGTTTATCAGTTATACAAAAGTCATTCAGAATGATGAGATCTTCAGGGGCTATTCCCAGAAAATTCAAGATATTCATTTTGTTTTATTTGTACCAAAAATATTTAATATATGGTATTTTAATTAAAATTGTTAAGAGCCATTGTAGAGAAAATCAACATTTTCAAAAACTTTTTCATGCAAAGGGTAATTTGGTATGGGGGAAGTTTCTTAAAAATCTCTGTGACATATCCTTGAAAGAGCTGAATTTAAATATTTTTGACATATCCTGTTCACACACAGACACACTTTTTCTAAAATAGCTCTTTTTTTGTACAGGGGATCCTAAAACGTGTTTTTACAGTGAAATCTTGGTATCAAACTTTTGGGTGAATGCAATACCTTTCTGCTTAAGTACTATGTGCAAATAAAGAAAGTAAACACTGCCAACCATTTTCCAGCCTCTTCCCCAGCACCTTTTCATCTTCAAAGGAGGTGTCACCCTCCTAATGTAATGGTTACCATGCCAACTTCATATACCTAAGGTCGCAGTTACAAACCTGGCGGAGGACAATGGATTTTTTCGGGTGTAAAAACCCTTAGTATGGCTTCCTTCAGAAGGAAAGTAAAGCTGTTCCTCCCATGTCATAGATTTATGGTATGTAAAAGAACCTAGCCTCAGAAAGAGACTATGAGCAAAATTAAGCAATCTTTCATTCCCAGTGTAGAACAGGATGCTGCGAACCACAGCAGTTAAAGAGAGTCCGTAAATATAACTCCATTTCCATTTCAAAGGAGAATCATGAAGGAATACCCAGATTATAGACTACCTCTTTGATTCTGGGCTGTAGCAGCATAGCCAGCTTTCATCTGCAGTGTCCTGTGTGCATGTCAAGAACTTCTACTGTTCAAAACAATGTCCTGTCTTTATTCTTATTGGTCCCCATTATCTCTTTAGTCTAATTGTGAGGGAACTAGCAGCAACAATGTGCTATTAGCAGGAGCTAGCAACCACAAAATTTTTGCACATCATCTAATGGAAGGACAAAAGATTGACAGACAGCAGAGTCATTTGCAGCGGTACCACAAGATGAATATGTATTTGTCCCATATTGTCACAGGGAATGAAGAGTGAAGCCACCATTTTTAGCCAGAAAGCAAATGGAAATCCAACAATGGAAACATGTCAATTCTCCCCTACCAAAGAAATCCAAAGCTGTCCATGTGAGTTCCGTTAAAACGTGATGACCTATTTTGACTACAGAGGCCCTCTGCTTGTCGAGTTCTTAGACCATAGAGCCACAATAAACATGTGGCACTTTGCAGACACATTGCAGAAATTGCGATGTACCAACAAATCAAAATGCCTGGAATGTTGTTAGATGGAATCGTCCTTCTGCATGATAACGCCCACCCCCATGCTGCCAACCTGACGAGAAATAAACTTCAGAGATTTGACTGGGAAACACTTCACCATCCTCCATAAATGCCTTCCCCTTTGGCTTCCAGATTTTTGGTAACTGGAAGAAAGACATTTATGGATGCCAATTCATTTGGACAAGGAAGTTCAAGAATGGGTTTGGTTGTGGATCTTCCAGTGGGATAAATATGTTACACTTATAGAATTACACTTCGTAGCAGGTGTTCAATTTTCGTTTGTCTGCCTCTCATAACATAATGTACTATGTTAGTCGGTAGGTTTATCAGGTCCCTGGGAACAGGAAGGAAAATAAGATCAAACTTTCAGCTTTTTAATTCCTATTCTCAAGAACAGCATATTTGATTCACATTTGCATATTAAACTCCTTACTGAGCAAATGTTTCAAAATGGCTGTGCTCTTAGAATGTCACTAGAACTATGTGTAGTCAAACTAGAAGGTGCATGCTGACTTTCAGAATTCTTAAGTATAATTCTTCTTCTAACAAAAATGTCAATTATACTTTGTTTACACCCAACTCAAAACTAAATGTTGCCTCAAAGAACAATGGAAAAAGTTAAATAACAGAACTATAAATAGCTTTAATGTGTTTGGCCAATCTAAATTATGTGGAAATATTGGAAATAAGTGAAAAAATGTAAGGTCACTAGTTAAGTATTGAGGCGCAATATTTGCCACCCTTGGGGAAAGGATTGTTGCTGTGTCAAAATAGCTGATGCATTATTAATACAATGGTAGCAGGAAGAACATTGTGCATCATTCCATTTTTCCCTCATTTTCTGTTTGAAGTCTGGAAAGTGTGAACATTCTAGCAAGCACAATGGAGATTTAGAAAATATTTTCATGCAGTGACCTTGCATGATTTCAAATGTGGCTTAAATGAAATGCAGTCAAGTATTTGCGGGGGCCTATTTTGGGACGATTCTATGGGTTTGAAAATTCAAGAGGCAGGGGGGGGGGCAACCTCCTAAAGATGAAGAGAAGAGTGGCAGGCCCACAACAGTAGTGACAGACCAATAATAGTAGTGACTGAAAACATCACCTCTGTGGAAACAACGATTAGGAAAGATCCAAGACTAAATTACAAGAACTTTGAACTGGAATATGCAGAATTGACATGAAACCTCCCAACGTAAACTGCAAGGAAATTTAAAGTTATTTTGAGATGACATACACCAATGGCAACTTAAATGTTGCAATAACTTTAATTCCCAGGTTTGATAGTGGTACCTCTCCAGTCTTAATGTTCCTCTTGTCACTTTGTTGTTGTTTACCACGTTTTGGTGTACCTGCTATCTGACATTCCAATTAAAATTATTTTTGATGCTTTAAATAACTTTCATTTATCTTGCTCATATGCTCTTTATAGCAGTAAAGTTTACATTACCTTCCTGCAGCAATTTAAGCCTCTGCTGTAAGGCCTTTCCTATCAACTTTCCATCCGTGTTGGAGACCTAGTCTGAACAACTAGCCATTTTCATTTTGCAACCATATCTTTAAAAGAGTATACATGTTTTAAGAAGTTCCATTTATGTTATTTTAAGATATAAAGTAGCCAGTAAAGTAATTCTTGTTTATTTCAGAATAACAACAAAAAGTTGATGGCATATTCAAAAAAGTACTAAATGTTTACTGTTTTGATTTTTTCCAGTCTGTCAGGCGCAAGAAAACGTTAAGGCTACAAGCCAGCAGCAGCCAACATCTGGGAATCAAAGCAACTCCAGTAAGAATTGTAATGTAAATAGCAAGAAAAAGAACAAGAAGGGTAACAGTGGTAATGCTCCTCGAAACCCTTCCAACGCCTCAGGAGGCAAAACTGTACATTCCACTGCCAAGAATGGATCTGTGATGAAACCTTCTAATGCAGCAAATGGTGCTAGTGGTAACAATAGTAAACAAAACTGTAATAATAACGGTGCAAATAAATCTGGTGCAGCACAGCAGAAGCAAAGGCCATCTTCAGCTGTTGTACTGAATGATAGTGTTTCAGAGATCTCTCCTTTAGCACGCACACCTTACCTCAAGCAGCTATCGTCTAGTGCTTCAGTTCAGATAAATAATGTTATTAATAATATATCATCTGGTAAATCAGGTTCTGTGGGTGCCACACAGAAGTTGAAATCCGATTCTAATAATGTGGTTGGTAATCGTTCCTTCAGCCTGGAGAATCTCAAGCTACCGCCAGGTATAACAATCACCAAGGTAGATGGACCCTCATCTGCATCTTTAAGAAAGACCCAGACGAAATCTCCAGCAGAGAATCCTAAGCCAGCTTCTCCAATGATGCCCAATCACAGTTCAACAACAATAATAGCTGCTCCAATGGTAGGAGGTGGTCCAAATAAGACAGTTGGCTATAGCACCGCAGTCTCTCAAACCTTGAGTGGTTCAAATGTTATTGTTGTGGACACAGGAAAAATGAAAGAAGCAGATACTGCCGTTACAAACGGTGATGATGCAGCACACGGCGGCAGCAGTGGCAAAAAGAAGAACAAAAAGAAAAATAAAAACCCAGATAATGCAGGAAATGTAAACAAGGTACAACGCCAACATCAAGTTACTAATGGAGTCACCATGACTGTGAAATATCCAAATGGGGTACAAGCAAGTAAAGGCATGAATCCTCCCCAGCAGCAGAATGGCAGTGTAAATATTAAAGTACCACAATCGCCAGTTCATCCTTTGTTGTCAAAGCATTCCATTCGTCCACAGGCCTTGAACACTCAGCCGGCCATTATAAAAGTTAATGGTGCAATGGTTACAATCAGAAATCCAGCATTGCAGCAAGCAATGGCATCAGCTTCAGGTAGCAGGTTCCCTCCAGCACAAAGACCTGAAGTAATGGTGAATGGAGGGACTAAACAACCTCCTTCAAATAAATCTGGAAAGAAATCTGTAACGCCACCAGCAAGTGGAGCAAAAGGAAAAGAAAACAGTTCAACAGTACCGCCACGGTTTGCTAATGCAGAAAGCAATGCTGCTGCAGCAGCTGCTATGCTGCGGAACAGGTTAGCTTCAGATTGCAGTGGCCTGAATGGGTTGCACATTAGTAAAGTTAACAATTCTCCACCAGATGGCATAGCTTTGCGAGGCTCAGCGAATGGACTTCCTCCCCGTATGATGCGCCCACAGCAGCAGCAGCTGCAGCATCAACAACAGCAGCAGCAGCATCATCAAAAAGTTGCAGTCATGCAGAATGGTCCCTCTCATCCACAGGAGAATTCTATGGCTCCCTCTCACTCATCTATGGCTCGTACTATGATGCAAAATCAGTCGGCTATGCGTGAGGCAATGGCAGCTGCTAACGAAGCAAAAAAGAAAAAGAAGAAGAAGAAGGGAGCTGGAGGACAAGGTCATGCAGATGACTGGAACCTTGTTGGTGAGTGAATTACATATTATTGTATTTATCCAAATACAAGATGATCTTGAATGCAAGATGACCCCAATTTTTCAGAACTTAATTTTATAATTTAGCATATCATCTACATAAGACCTGTTACATGGTATTTAATGGACTTTCCAATTTTGAGTTAAGTTGTTCACAGACACACAAGGACCTTATTCTAATTTTGTTTTTGTTTTCTTTTTTAATGTATTTCCTGTGGAATCTCAGTATTAAATGTTTGGATGAAATGTAATACCTTCTCTACTGACTATGTACATTATAATGGTATAGAAAGTAAAAATATTCTGTAAATAACAATTGACTTAAAATAACCTTTTTCCAACTGTCCATATTTTAAAGTACATTTTTAAATTCTTGTGTGCAATATCTTGAAAGCTTCAATATCATCTTAGTAGTTTTTAAATCTATTTATTTATTTATTTTTCAGAATATATCACACCCTCAAATGTTAAAAGGCTGTAGCTAAAAATGCCTGATTTTTTAGGTAAACTTTTAGTTTTATTATGCTTTTATAAAATACCAATTTATCTTCAGGGTCTTTGAATTTGGATAATAAAATATCCCAAATAATAACTAGTGAGTTTCTAGTTCTGTACTAATTCTAAGCAACAGACAGAAAAACCTACAAATGAATACATAATTAACTCAACATTGATTTTTTTGAGCTACAACACTTTAGAACTGAGGGGGCGATATATGCTGTCATAAAATTTAAGGCCTGAATAAATTGTACAGCTTCTTTCACATGAATATTTTCCAGTTACGCTACATGTACTATGTGCATAGTGTACAGAGAAGATATTGCATTGCACCCAAAATTTTGATGACTCGATTTTGCCAGAAATATGTTTTGAGGCCCCCTGATTAAAAAAAAACTTTTTGGAAAAACGTCCATGTTCAAAAACTAAATGACGTTATCAAAATTAGTATATAAGTTTAGTATCTTCCATGGATGTAACACAAAGATCTTCAGGAAAATCCTCATGTGTGATTTTTTTTTTTCTTTCAAAAATGGCTCTAATGATTTTGATTAAAATTCTGTATATTAAAGATATTTACATCAGAAGTAATATGTAGCTTCTGAAAACTTCATTCTGGATGAATTTTTCTGAATTTTGCATAACAGTTAAACCATAAGAAATAGACAAAAATTTCTGCACAAAAATGTAGATCTTGTTAAAACACACAATTTATGTCATATACACTTTTGTTGTAGAATTGACTATTTCTAGATAGTCCTTATTATTGGATTCAGTTTTAAACTGTGTAAATTTTCTCAAATGGGTCACCTTTTGTATCATCCCCTTTCAATGCAAAGCGAACAAACTTCAGTTGTTCACATATCGACCCACTTTTAAAAGATTTGACTGTCGCTTTAGTGGATTTCTGTAGTTCTCTTCTGCTTAGAAGGAAGCAAGTAATAAGACAGTTTCTGCTAATGTTTATCGTGATTAGCATGATTCAGATGAAAGAGTAATCTTGTGTAAGAATAGATTGTTTGCAGAATAGTTAGAGTATTTTTTAGAGTTTTAAATAATTTAAATGTTTTATTTTTTTAAGTTTATTTTTTTTCTCAGAATATATAGCACCCTCAGTTCTAAAATGACATAACTTTAAATGCCTGATTTTTTTTTTTTTATATTGTTTATTTTTAAAGACAAAAGCCTTTTACTTGTATTATGCTTGTATAAAATGCAAATTTATCTTCAGGGTCTTGGAAATCAAATAATAAAATATTCCAAATAGTAACTAATGAGTTAACACTTTAGAATTGAGGGTCTGATATATGATCCCAGAAAATATAAGGCCTAAAAAATTGCACAGCTTCTTTGACATTTTTTCATTAGAGACTTTTTTAAATATAGAATGTACGAGGGGCATACTGAAAGTCACGAGCAACCCATTGTAAAAATTTAAATTTCAACAATGTAACGAAACGAATTGCAGGATCGTAATCTACAGACTTTAAGCCACATGTTGACACATTGTGACGTCATTAGCTTCTATCACGTGACCACAGACGGTGTTTGAAAAATGGCAGACATTGATATTTCGTTTCGACAGCGTGCTGTCATTGAATTCCTTGTGAAAGAAGGAAAATCTGCTCCTGAAATACATCTCAGACTTCAACGTGCTTATGGAGGTGTCTGCATGGGTGCCAGCAGTGTTAGAAGATGGGTGAAACATTTCAAAGATGGAAACACGAGTCTGCAAAATACGCCTCGTAGCGGGCGTCCTCGAACTGCCTCTACAGAATGCAGCAAGGAAAGAGTTGATGAGCTCATTGCAGGAGATAGGCATTTCACTGTGAATGAAATTGCTGCGCAACTTGGAATAGGACATAGTGCAGTGCAAGAAATGATCCACAGCTTGGGTTATCGAAAGGTCTGTGCCCGTTGGGTCCCCCCGTTTATTGACTGAAGACCACAAACTTCAGAGAAGAACCATTGCACAAAACCTTCTTCAGAGATTTCATAATGAAGGTGATGACTTTTTGACGTGTATTGTGACTGGAGATGAGAGCTGGTTCCATCACTATGAGCCAGAGGCGAAACATCAGAGTATGGAATGGCACCACTTGAACTCACCATCGAAGAAGAAAGCGAAGACAGTGCAGTCTGTAGGAAAAGTTAAGGGAAGTGTCTTTTGGGATGCACAAGGTTGCATTCTGGTTGACTTTCTTGAACCTGGACAAACCATAAATTCTGCCCGCTACATCAAGACACTTCTGAAGCTCCGTCGGGCTTTGCGTGATAAACGCCCTGGAAAGAGGATCATCCTTCAACAGGATAATGCGCGTCCGCATACTGCCCGTGCCACTATGGAGAAGATCAGGGCATTAGGGTGGGAAACTCTTCCACATCCTCCCTACAGTCCCGACTTGGCACCCTCCGACTACCATCTTTTCGGTTCTGTGAAGGAGCAGATGCGTGGCCAATGCTACGAGATGCTGGAGGATATTCGGAAAGCAGTGCGTCAGGGTCTGCGGGCAGCTGGAACAGAGTTCTATCACAAGGGCATTTTCAAACTTGTAGAATGATGGGAAAAATGTGTGCAAAACAATGGAGACTATGTCGAAAAGTGAAAGAAAGTCTGTAGATTATGATAATGTATTTGGTTTGGCTTAAAAATAAATATTAAGATTATAAAACAGTGTTGCTCATGACTTTCAGTATGCCCCTCGTATGAAAGAACTGGGGGACGGGGTTCTTATAGTGCATCTGTAGATACCATTTTTTATTATCTGATTTATACTCTGAAAATATTAAACTTTTAATAAATAAGGGCTCTGTAGTCTTTTTAATCCAACTTTCAGAATGGAAGTATAAATTTTAGAGATGGCTAGCAAGAATTTTCTAGGATCCTAAAGCATTTATATTTGGGTAATTATAATAAAACTAGAGTGCAAAAAAATTGCTTTAAAAATTATGGAGTATTTAACATGGCACCTTAAGGAGCCATGATTAAGGGAACTTAAAAAGTATTGTATATGGTTCTAAAATTAATCCAACATACACATTTAATGTTCCTAATAATAATTATTCTATAAAGAAAAGAGTTTTTCATGTATAAAATGGCCACATTCTGTTTACCTTTAAGAAATTTGAGGATCTGTTTATAGCAAAAATAGTCATATTTTGTTTCACTCTTTTGCAGAAAGCGTATTTGCACCAAAGGATATAGATCTTGAAAATGGTGATATAGATGATGATGAAAGAGAACTGGAAGCTTTCAAGAGATTCTGCTTCAATTCTGTACCTCCCAAGCGCAAGGAGAAGGTTCATCTCAACATCAAAGACATTGTGCTAAAGAAGAAGTCTTCTGCAATTGGCTGCAGTTAAATTTGCTAAAAACAGTCATAAGAAGTAAAACTGCCTTGAATTGAAAGTGGCTTCTTTTTATTGTAAAAGAAGAAAATTTGTTGATCTTAGTAATTAAAGGAAAATTGTTTTCATTTGTACCCTGTGATCCAATACCTTTTCTGTGTTTGTAATTTTTTAAAAATGCTAAGTCATCAGAGCATCTTTGTTCAGATCCTGTAAAAGATATTGGTTGGAACTAATATTGTAAAAGTTTTAAGATTATTAAGAGGTCATGAGATAATTGTGAAAGTGATGATTTTAAACAGAGCAAATCCTGTATCATGTTATGTATATGTGAGATACACTAAAAAATGATTGCATATTTTGTTGTGTCATTTCTCAGCTTTTAATTGGAGTAGTTTCTGTAGGATTGCTATCAGATCTGTTTGTTAGTGGGTTGAGACGGGGCAGTGTTTGATCTCACCGTTTTGATACAGAGAGCTTAATATTTCAGATATATAACTCACATAGCTGGAAATAATAAAGAAGCTATTAAATATATTGCCGTTCATTTGCAGTGCTAGATCATTAGTATCACTTTAAAAAAAAAGTGAAGAAAAATATTTTGCTATGTCCGCACAACTGTGCTTCCATATTTGAGCAGCATGATTTTTGCATTCATAGAACTTTGCTTTGTATAAGCAAATTATCATAATTTAATAAGAAGTGTTGCACTTTGGAGTATTTTATGTACATTAAGGTAGTACAATTATTTTTTATAGTTTTATTATTTCTGTGGAGCTGGTTTTGAATGTCATTCAGATACTTGCAGGTTAATTTCAGAATGGGAATTTACTTGAATTCCATGCAATACAATGTATAGTTGAGAGAAAAATAACTTGTGATTTCTGAGATGCAGTTTGTCTTATACCTAGCTGGCAAAATATTCTCTGTTATTTCTTTTACTTATTTTTATTTTTTTGCTCTGTACACTGAATATGATGGATCATTGTGTTAGAAGATTCGCCAAATGATACACAAGATGCAGAGCTGTGCTCATGGCTGTTTCTGCATAGCAAGACGTAACTGCTGCATGTTCAGCATCATAATATATGACTGTTCATTTTGATTTAAATGAGATCAGTCTTCGAAAAGACTGAGAAAGAAAAACAATTATAGGGTCTCAGTGAGAGATCCTAATTTTTTACATGTTGCGCCAAGAACTCCAGTGGTCTGTGGTATTGTATTTGTTACACAAGATTTATTTAGCCAATTAGATTAAAACTTATTCAATAATAGATCGAACCTGTGATATATGTTCACTGTCCTTTTTCAGATACCCAGTAAACATCCCTAATATTCAATAACCTTTGCAACCAAAGATATGTTTTCATTGTCCTTTAAAGATATATGTTTGCAGAATGCACATTTTGAGAAGAGGCCTATGTGAAACCTCTCAGGAAGACTAAGCATACTTCTGATCTCAACAGTAGGCTGGACATCACAACATGCCAGCTATGAAGCTTATCTAAATCTATTGAAAAAATCAGGAGGCAATATGGCTTTCTGTTCACAGCAAGCAGCTTATACTTAATTTTGTTTTTATACTTTGATTTTCAGAGGAAGCATATGGGTTAAATCCTTGAAAGAAACATGGCAGTGATGTCAGTTGCAATTTTTTGTACTTCTGAAATAGAAAGCCAATGGGATTTATTTATTTATCACACTGTAAATTTGGGTTATCAAGGAGTTATGCTGTACTTTATTCTAGAAGAATTATAAAAGATTGCTGAAAATTTGACAGATTTAGGAAACTAAATGAGATATATAAAGCTGCTGTTTATTATTTATTGAAACAATACTGCCTGTATTTACGGGCTGTCAACAAAGACAGAGTAAACCATAAATTATAATTGAATTACCTAAAAAAAATTACTATGTAATATTGATAGGATGTTTTTAAGTATAACAATCAAAAAGAAAGCTTAAAAGGTGCAAAAGGACTCTTAAACATGATATAAAAATGACATACAATAGATAATTCATAGCAATATAACATAGAACTTAAATATCCTAAAAATTATTATTACACAAATGATTTCAAAGAAGGGAAATTGAACCTCATATTGCAGATATAACCTTTTCAATCCATATGTTTCCCAGGTTTTGAAAAAATGCAAAGGAATGGTATCTTGAGTTCCAACCAGTTATGGTTTTTTTAGACCTAATTTTGTTTTGAAGTATGGGATTTTTGGTGTGTAAATATCACTTTAACTTTGTTGACCATCTTTTGGTTGTCTATGTAAGTTTTTCAAATTTAGCGGTAGGGTTGATTATAAATCCTATTTTTGTCTCATTGAATTGCAACTATGTCAGTTTGTCTTGCACTTTTGTTAGTGGACTACTTCAAAGATTTTGTAGTTTGTTCACAGTTTGTCAGCAATCAGAGATTTTGTGATGACGAGAGTTGCATAATACTTCTCCATGAGGGCACGATCCTAAGACATGTGCAAGTGTTTCTGTCTCTTTGAGATAGAGGCGGTTGTTTTGAAGTATTAATTTTCTGGCATACCCTCCCTATACAGAATTGTTTTCAGGACTGTTGAGCCATTAAAAAGAAAAAGAAGCAGAAGCAAAGAAACTTGCTTGTGTGAATTTAGTGACCGTTTATGAAAATGAATGCCATCTATGATGGTTTAATTGAACACAATAAATATTCAAATGAACCTGGCATGTAGCCATTATGTACTAATCACTTATAAAATTTGTGAACAGTATTACCAAAGACAAGGTCCACTGCCCATTCACAGGACCACTTATGCAGCTTTGAGAAGAAAGAAAGGGGGCTGAGAAAAAAAATACATATAGCCTATCATTCATAAGGACGAGTTTGAGTTTAATGCATGCTCTTTAACTGCTATGATTCTCAGCATCTGATTCTATATTGGGTATGAAAGACCACTTAATTTTGCTCAGAGGCCTCTTCCTGTTCATTGTTGCCATCTGGTAGGCTTATGGTGAAGCTAGGTGCTGCTGTTCTGTCTACCCTGTTATGGCTTAATCACAGGAATGGTTTGAATGGTTATGGGTTTGATGTTATGGATTAGTTGAGCTGGTGTCTCACGTTTTCAAAAGTAGTTGGTTGGATTTTGATGACCACTCCCATAAGGAGGGGGGGGGGGAGCAGCTGCTTACATTCAACCTTTTAGCTGTTGGTTGCTTTAATGCTTTTCGGCGGTACTCGATAACTGCCTGCAGCTTTGTTCAGTGGATAAGTAATTCCCCAGGAATCTGACAAGGCCATTCTCATAATGGACCAATCTAGCACAGACATTTTTAGCCCACAGCACCTATTCACATCCTCCACACATGGAAATGCTGAAGCATCATATAGTAGCCTCATTGGGAAATGACAGCAGACAGAGTAGATGGACCGGAGTCCCCTATTCTGCATCTATTGTTACCAAAGAAGCCTTGAATCTGCTGCCATGCCAAACATAGAGCATCAGTGGGATTATTGGTACCTTGAAAAGATGCAAATTTAGGTGGACCGGCATTTGAGAGGCCAGAACAGGATATGGTGGCCACCACTCCCTTAACCCTGTTTGTTGTTACACACATGTATTCAGGAAAAGTTAGGCCCTTATCAAGAGGATGCTTAAGGGCTTTATGAGGCTTGATGTTTTATATGCCATAAATCTATGACATGGCTTACTTTCTTTTTGAAGGAAGCCATACCAAGGATTTTCATGTCCAAAAAAAAATCCATGGTGCCCCATCAGGTTTGAACTCATGACCTTGGGGATGTGAGGCTAGTATGTTACACCTAAACCACGGAGGACAGCATTCATATGAATACCTCGCCATAATTATGAGTTCTGCAACAGTGGTTTGTTTATTCCTTAAATTGAGCAAATGCCAGACTTCTGTAACTCAACATTCTCTGATTATGTTTGCTTCTTTCCTTCTGTTTTTCTAAAAGCTACATAATTATATAATCTGGATTAGGGGTGGTTTGAAACATACTTGCCATTTTTAGGGGGCAGCCTTGAATAACCATATTTTCACATCTTTGTAAATAGCATTCATTTAGTTTAGTCCATTATTCAGTGTGCTTTACAGAATATGTCATTGTTGACTGGTGATCCTTTATCCTTCACATGTTAATATATGTGATAAGGTAACATTGTTACAGTAAAATAATAGGTTTTGGTAAAGGTGAATGAGAGATTGAGCAGTTTTTGCCAATTTCCTGACAAAGACCACAGAATCAAGATGGTCGAAAGCTTGGATTTCTCCAATTCCAATTTAGCTCGGTTGCTGTCCCATAAAGTCATCTGTAATTATGTAAACACTCCAGCACTGAATTGTTTTGCTGATAGAAGAATGAATGAAAATGTTTACATTTTGTTACACATTCCAATGAAATTTTTCAAAGATATCCTGGTAATGCAAATAAGAGAACAAATGAGGAGTATTGTTGCAAATCATATGTCCAAAAAGAAAAAGTTACAGGAAAAGCCAAAAATGAATTACACTTAAACTGTGGGAGGCATTTCATAGCTAACAGTCAAACATTTTCTTTACGTGTCCCAAGTGAAAATGTATTACAAACAAAATATTTTTAAAAATTCAAACCTTTAAAATTATTGAGAATTAATATTGAGCCTGATGTGGATTATTACTATCATTTACAGATTTCTAAATAAGAAATCAACAACCTCAAACTGAAAAACTTAATATAATTAGTAGGTATTATGTAAATGTAGAGCTACTCTTGAATGGATAACATAAGTTACATTCATGTTTATCTTTGACTTATAACATTTTACTGCATTAAAAATATGTGTTTCATGTAAAAAAGTCAGTTGCTTGCAGAAACTATAAAAAACTAAATGTGCTTAACTCAAGTAAGAATCTTCTAATATTTTAAGGATACTTAAAATAAATTAATAATAATAAAAATAAATAGGAAAGACCTGGTAGCTTATTACTATTGATGTGTGGGTTCTTTTCTGCTATCCCATTAGCCCTTTTTGAGTGGACACAAAAATTAATAGGGAAAGTTAACGATCTGGTGCCATTTTGTTTTTATTTCATTTTCTTTTTGGCCTTGAGAAGTAAAATGTAGGTATACGTAACAATGGAAGTGATCGTTTTTGTGCTGGCATGGAGCTTTAGATTTGGTCAAGTTCGAGCCTTTTATCACAATGCAAAAGAAGAAGAAATTAATAACTTTTCGGTGCTATTGTGACTGTGTGAAAGCTTTGTGCTAGTAAGTAAAGCAATAATACACAATAACTGAAACTATATGCTACTCTTATGATGTGTGCATACTAAAGCCGATCAAGTCAGCTTTCAGTCTCAAGGGAAAAAATAGGTTAAACCTAAGAATCAAGGACCTAGTTATTATGTAACCAGTTTATACTACAGATCATATGTCAACCTACTTTACCTGTAGTTACAAGAATACTTGAATTGCCTCACTCATGAGCACTAATTCTCGATACATGAGATTCTCATTGCCACTCTCTTGAGTAACAAGTAAGAGTGGCATGGGTTTTGACGGCTTCTAGTGTATATATTCTAGACAAGCCTTCAGTTTCACCTCATATTTGCTGCAGTGTACAGCTACTTAGATTTATTTCTGGGAATAAGATTTGATTTAAGATTATAATTAATACACTAATGGTAATGATGCATTACAATAACGTGGCAAACTATTACTAATATTGTTATATTATTCGACACATACCTTTCCTCAGATTGCAATTGTCTTGCCTGCTTGTGCTATTACTGTTTCCTTCTACTTTCACTGGACTTTGCCCCACAATTACATTTTCATTCATCGCAAAAAGCAATTCAAATTATAGAACACATAATATAAAACAGTGTTTCTTAAAGGTAAAAGCTGATTAAGACATCAGTTTAACCAGCAATACCCTTCAGGGTAATCATCCAAGAAGAATGGATATGGGCATAATACGGTTTGCAGCAATTGCAAATGGATAGTACAGTATCAACAAAGCCAGTTTTCACATGCTAATTACACAGGGACAATAATAATAATAATAATAATAGCTTTATTGCAGTCAATAGACTTTTACAAGCATCTGACATTGTCAATTTTTTCTAACAGAATTTAGAATCTGAATACATAAAATATTTACATTATATCTATCTATAATTCACTGATGTCATACAAACATTTACATATTATGAATGATTTTAATACGGATTTAAAATTTTGATTCATTTGTGTTCTTAATTACTAATGGTAGTCTATTGTACACAAAGTGTGATTTCATGCAAACAGAATGAAAGAGCATGCTAGAAGCAAATGCGAATTGGTGTAAAGGTTGTTTTGTCCAGGGGTGGACAACGATTTACGGTTTGCAATGGTACTCCTCAGATCATGTTCCAATGGAATGTGTTTGTTTCAAAAAATCCTAGAGTTACATCATTACATAGTAACTGAACTAAGTATGAATGTAGGCATAGTAGATTTTTGCCGCTTTTATAGCATGAAGTTATGCTGGAGTGAGCTTCAAATATTTCTATGCTAATGTAAAACCAGCAATTACAACTTATAGTAAAGACCAGTAAAAGACACGACCATTCTAAATATCCCATGAGTTGGTAAAGTGAGGAACATTATTTTCATTAATGTAGGCCATAGTCACCACTGGAAGGGTCATGACTCATCCCTGCCAGTTTTGCTTTTTGGTGTGCCTACTGTCCAAGAAGCTTCTATTCCACTGTGTCACCAGTATACAAGGACTATTTTTTTCCAACCTCTAGTGGGACATAGCAGACAAATATGAACCATAAAATGATGTTATTGCCTGAGGTCAACTACAGTCACAATTATTTTTCCACATAATTGCCATCTATTAATAAGCTTCCAAATACCCGCTTCATAGAAAGTTTTCCGCCAGTGAATGCAGGTGGGTCTTTACGGCATCTGCGTTGATGCAAAAGTGCTGTCCCCCCAGACTCTTCTTGAACTGCTGAAAGAGACAAAAGTCACTCAATGCTAGATCTGGGCTGTATGCCGGATATTTAAGCACTTCCCAGTGAAACTAAGTAAGCAGCTGTTGGGTTATTGCAGCATTACACAGTTTTGCATTATTGTGAATCATAACAATTCTAGATGACAGCATACCTTTGCTTTTGATTTAAATGGCTCTCAACAGGCGACATAATATTTGATTATGCATATGCAGTGATCATAGTCCCTGGCTCCATAAACTCCATGAGAACACACCTTTCTGATACCAAATAATAGGCATGGTTTTCCTGTTCCTGAAATTTGTTTCAACTTTAAAAGGCTCTTTTGGGGAGTGTGTGTGTATTCATTGTTTGGATAGTTCTTTTGATTCTGGATTATAAAGAATCCATGTTTTATCCCCTGTCACAATGAAGTTAAAAACTCTTCCCATCAGCAGTATAATGAGTGAGGAATGAAATGAAATAAGGCTGATGCTGTATGCTGAAAATTATGGCCTCCAGACAGACTTTTTGGTAGCCTATGTGCTCAAAGTTTTTGATCACCTAGTTGTTAGGTTACAATCGCGTATAGAGCTGACCTGGAAATGTTTGGAAAATTCACTGACAGTAAATCTCTGTCTCTCGAACTCCTTATTAATTTGCACAAGGTCTTCACTAGTGACAGACTTGAATCCTTGTCCGCCTTCATCATGAACATGAATTCGGTCTTTAAACTTCCTACAAAACAATACTGGGTTAGCTGCACAGTGCGCAGCTCCACG
This sequence comes from Hymenopus coronatus, assembly GCA_030762935.1. NCBI lineage: Eukaryota > Metazoa > Arthropoda > Insecta > Mantodea > Hymenopodidae > Hymenopus > Hymenopus coronatus. Next base: position 49,115,058 of record CM060895.1, read on the forward strand.
TCCTTATGCTTGTGAGGCCATTAGCAGAGCAATCAGAGGTTAAAAAAAAAAAGAAAGCCCTCTTCCAAAGTTAGAGGCAGAAGGGAGGAAAATGATGCAATTGTCACAAAGCAGTATGATATAGGTGCACACTTTTGAAAAATTTCTAATGATGATAATTTGTATTCACCCAAAGTGAAATAATTGTGTTTTTCAGATCCATTAGAAAATCAGTGCCTTTTTTTTTTAAAATGCTTATAGTACTTGGAGTTCATTTATTATGTTAGCTGCAATCTAAATAAAAAAAATCTCATATTGCAATCTGTAGTGACTTTCACACCAGGGACAAACTTCTCCATTTTTTAATTAAAAATGGTACTTAGATTAACATTAACTAAATCATTTTATATTGTTTATACTCTAAAATCTAAAATAGAAGCTACAGACTTACCCGTCACCCTTAAATGTTTGCTTTCTGAGCTTGCTTGCTTTACATTTATTGGTCTCAATACACAAAAACAGGTTACCAGTGTTCTGGTGATCCCAGTAATTTTTATTGTGCCATTCTTTCATAGTTAAAATGTTCTTAACATTAAAAATTCATTCTGATGGAACTTCCTTTAATTGCGTTTTCCTCTTGATAATTTTTACCATTTCTCTTAACTTTACCTAAATATTTTCCACAATTTTTATACATGTATATATATATATATATATATATATATATATATATATATATATATATATATATGTATATATATTATTGTTGGTCATCTCAGTGCATGGGAGCGCAACTGCTTACCAAGTGGAAGACCTGGGTTTGATTCCCGGTACTGGCCTGGGGTGCGCTCAGCCTCGTGAGGTCCCTGAAGGGCCAATTGAGGAGCTATTTGATGAAGTAGCGGGTCCAAGTCATGAGGACCACATTAACCAGCTGTGGGCTTTCGAGGCATTGACTATAGATATTGTTTTCTCCTTTTACAATCAGAATTATTCTAATTAATTTTCCCATCTAAATTCTTCTATTTATTGCTATGTCTGTTCCTTCCATGCCCTTGTTTGATAATAGTATAGTAGGTAGTAAAAATTCTTGTTTCTCCACAAATTGGACATATCCTAAATCATATTTTGTGCCTTTTAAACTCATCTCCAGTTCTGGCCCAAGCAAATCCTTTACAACCTGTTTTATCACATAGTCCTGTATATTTTTGCCTGAGCATGCTGTTTTTATTTTCCTAGTCATGGAGAACTTTTTTTCTCTCGTACTACTAGGTATTTCTTGTCCTTCAGTTTCATCCAGTCATGATTTACTCCTTTTCAGAAACTGTTTTGGTATTCCCTATTGATCCATGCATCTCTCATACCAATGTTGTTACAGAATTTTCTATACTTTCCACTTATATTTCTCATGGGAATGAAACCACTCTTTAATAGTATCCTCTCTTCAAGTGTAGTAATATGTATTTCATACTTCTTGTTATAATTTTGTGCTCGGAGCAGTGTTTACCTGATTCTAATTGTGCTCTATCATTTCACGATGTTTCTGATACAAAGAATTGTTTCTAAAAGGTGCTATTGAGTTTTCATCTTTTCAGGCACTATCTAAGTCTCATACTTCCACCTCGTATAACATTTTAAGCTGCACTGTGGCTATATAAATGTTTTCAAGGCTTGAATTTTATTTCTGGTATTTTTCTTAAACATGCTCTTATAATAGCATGTCTGTTTTGTTTTGTTTTTCTTTTATTTTTCCCAATTTCCATTAGTTGTCCAATAACAATCAAAGTTTCTTACCATCTCTGTTCCTTTTCCATTCTGCCATTCTTTCATTCTTTTGCAGTTGGTATCCTCCTTTATAGGACATGTATGCTTTTGTTTCATCTATATTCAATCCCTCCATTTACAAAATGGTTTACTGTTTTGATTTCCTCACACATCCAAAGGATATAGATCCAGTTACTAAGTAATCTGCCAAAAGCAGCCCTTTATTGTTAATTTCTGGCTAATGTGCATTTTCTCTTCAAATTGCATCAATATAGATGAAACGTCATCAATATATAAATAGAAGAATAAGATTAGAGATGCAGAAAGTCATGGGAATGGAATACAGATTTTTTTTTTTGCTTTTCTAACCCGCATGTACAATATACATAGTGGATAGAGAAGGTATTGTATTCCACCCAAAAATTTGATGTCGATATTTCACCGGAAAAATATGTTTTGGGGTCCTCCGAGTCCGAAAAAAGCATTTTTAGAAAAGGTGCTTGTGCGTGTCTGTGGACAGCATAGCTCAAAAACTAAAAGATCGTTAAATGCCAAACTTGGCATTTGGGTTTGGTATCTTCCAAGGATGTGACACGAAGATTTTCAAGAAAATACCCCACCACAAACTACCCTTCACATGGAAAAATTTTCGAAAGTTTTTATTTTTGTCAATCATGGCTCTAACGACTTTGATTACAATCCCGTATATTAAAGATATTTACTTCCTAAATAAAATGTATATCTTGAATTTTCTAGAAGTAGCCTCTGAAGACCTCTTTAATCATGAATTTTGTCGAATTTTAGTTAACTGCAAAACCGTAAGAGATAGACAAAACTTTACTACATAAAATGTAGATTTCGTCAAAACACACAATTTTCAACGTTTTTGTTGTGGAGGTAACCGTTTCCGAGATATTCTTTCTTATTGGTTTCAGTTGTGAAGTATTTATACTTTTCTCAGACAGGAAGTGTCAGTTTTTCTTTTGTTCGTTCGTGGCCAAGCAAAGAAGCGGTTTCCAATGACAACCGCATGGCAGCTTTTAAAACATTTGACTATCACTTTAGCCTAGCGCATTCCTTAAGTTTCCTTCTACGTATAAGGAACTAAGTAATAAGTACATTCGCCAATGTTTATTTCGATTAGTATGGTGTAGAAAGAAGAACATTTTTTTTGTAAAAGGTTTGTATGCAGAGCAGCTAGAGAAAGTCATGTGAGTGTAACTCCATTTTTTTCCTGTTTTTCTTTTCTTTTTGGTGGGGGAAGAAAGTTAACATTTGCTTGTTAGCTCGTCTTGCTTCACGAAAGCAGGAATGTGCTAATAGCCGCTCTATGTATTTAAAATATCTATTACAAGAATATTATTTTGCCAAGCTTTGTCAACTTAGGCTAATTTCGTCAACACGCCCGAGAAAATTAAATCAGGAACTTTAGCGTATTATCTGAAATGCTATTTTGCTGGATAGAAGTGAAAGGTGAATATGAACGGACAAACCTCTATCATTTTATTTTACACTATTATAATTAATAAAGTTGTCCAATGAGTTTTTGCCTTAAATCAACTGCATCCTATAAAGTGATATCGCTACGTCAAGTGACGAAGTTTGTGCAGTAAAAACGTAATCAAGTTATTGCCTTGGAAATGGAGGGTATCACGGGCGAGGGGCGGTACATGTTTGTTGAACCAGAAAGGGAACGCTTGAACAGATGCACTGTTTCCTTAGTAAAAGTTTTCTGTGACGAACTGGAACGGGAGGTGCCGATTTTGCAGATCAGAACGTAGAATACGGAGGGCTTGTTAGAGCATATGGTCACGGTAACCGGATTACACAGTAATGGTTTGAAATGTGAACATTCGATGCGCATGGGGTTAAAATAAGCTTTTTCATTTAATTATAGTCTTGGTGGGAGATACGGTCCCCAGGGCAAATATGCGCGGTCACTAGAACAAGGATTTTATAGGATACGCTGCGTTGGCGTGCCTGCGTTAAAAATCTGATGTGTTCTATTCATATTACTTTCTCTATATCTCGATAACAAATTAATGATAAAAGCTTATTCTTCTATCCTTTTTATGCTAATCGAGATAAACATTAGCCGAAATATTTCTTATTACTTGCTTCCTTCTAAATAGAGGAAAAATAAGGGAATACACTAAACTAAAGCGATAGTCATAGCTGGTTGCCATGTTTCATTGCATTACCAGGAGTTGACATATTCACGAATGAGAAATGCTTCAAGTATTTTAAAACTAATAACAAGGAATATCTCAAAAATGGTCAACTCTACGACATAATTTGTGTGTTTTAACGAGATCTACATTTTTTGTGCAGTAAATTTTTGTGTGTCTATTTCGGTTTACCACATATGCCAAATTCATCCAGAATGAAGAGCTTTCAGGTGCTATTTCCAGAAAATTCAAAATATACATTTTATTGTCATGTAAATATCTTTAACATAAGGTGTTTTAATCAAATTTGTTAGAGCCATTTTAAGAAAAACACAATTTTCGAAAGTTTTTCCATATAAAGGGTAGTTTGGGGTGGGGGTACTTTCCTCAAAATCTTGTGTTCCTCCTTGTAAGATACTAAACTTACATACTTTGCTATTTTACCGACTTTTCGTTTTTGAGTTATCGTGTTCACAGACACAAACACGCGTCTATTTTTTTTTTTTTGTTTTGTTTTGAAAATGCTTCTTTTTTATGCAGGGGACATTAAACGTTGTTTCCGTGAAATCTAGGTATCGAATTCATATATATGTAGAGAAAGTAAAAATGGACTTTCAGCTTATACTCAGTTTTTTTTATTTATTTATTTATTTATTTTTTTTATGTATGTTGCTCTAGAAACAAGCCTAATGATCGGTTTTCCCTTATCCTGAGAACACAAATGCCGAGTAACTTTAAGCTCCATGGATCCCGAGATCATTTGAGCCTCATTTCACCAATTTCATTCATCGTCCGATATGACCAACCAGGTTAAAAAAAAAGGGCCTAATGAACTATCTCACTCCAAAGAATTTGGGTTTAAAATTAATCGTTTCCAAACTTATATTAATGTAGTCAGCTTGTAGTACTTAATTTGTGATACTTACTCTGCTATTTTCCAGCCACTTTTCACACAAATGAGATGTTTTTCTGCCATGTATTACTTTCTCTACCATGTACAAAGCACATCCACTCAAAAGTTTGATAGGTATAATATCTCACCGGAAATGCCTACATATTTTGAAAACCTATGAATCCAAGAAATACATTTTTAGAAAAAAATGTGAGTGTATGAGAGAGAGAGAGAGAGAGAGAGAGAGAGAGAGAGAGAGAGAGAGAGAGAGAGAGCAGAATTACTTATAAACGAAAAGTTGGTTAAATATCAAACTTCCTCTTTAAGTTCAGTATCTTCCAAAGGACAAAAGGATTTTTTAAAAAAAAATCCCAAACTTCCCTTTATATTCAGGATTTTTTGTTGTAAATTTAGAATTTCTTAAAAACGGCTCTAACGATTTTTATTAAAATATATTAAATCTACTTAATTCACATAAGATATGTGTGTTGAATTTTTCGACTGTCGCTCTAGCTTAGCGTTATTTCCCTCATACATACGAAGGAGTGTGCAATAAAACAATTACTGCCAATGTTTATTTCGATTAGCATGAAGTAGATAGATAAATAGCCTATCTTAGGAGTAGTTTAGTGCAGAATAGGTAATGCGAATGTAACACATTTTTACTTTCTCTTGCACGTATGTACATGCAAAGTGCATAGTAGCTATAAATGCTATTGTATTCCACCCAAAAATTCGATATCGAATAATCACCGGAAATAGATATGTTTTGAGGATCTCTGAGTCAAAAAAAAAAAAAAAAAAAAAAACAGCGATTCTCGTCCCTCAATAATATTTAATTCTTTTTACTTAAATTTTAATTCGATTCAATAAATATGGCAGGAGCAAGACTTCTGTGATAAAATGTTCAAAAGAGTGATACAAAGAAAAATACTTCTGAAACAATAAAAAACTCCGCGTGTATGTATGAGTGTGTGTGTGTGGTTGTGTGTGTGTGTGTGTGTGTGTGAACAGCATGCCTCCAAAATGAAAAAAAAAAAACGTGAAATGCCAAACTTGGTACTTATGTTCAATATCTTTTAAGGATGCGACAAAAAAATTTGAAGAAAATCCCTAGGAAAAAAATTGGAAAACTTAGTTTTTCTCAAAAATGGCTATTAATATATATATATATTAATATATATAATATAATCTTGATTAAAATGCATATTAAAGATATTTACATCATAAATATGTATATTTTGAAATATTTGAGAATAGCCTCTGAAGACCTCTTTATTCTGGAATTTTGTATAACTGTTAAACCGTAAGAGGTAGACAAAAACTTACTTCACAAAAAATGTAGATCTTGTTAAAACAAACAATTTATGTTATATACATTTTTCTTGTAGAGCTGACAGTTTTCAGATATTTCTTATTATTCGTTTCAATTTTAAACTAACTTTTCTCAAACGGGAAGTCACCTTTCGTTTCATTTCCCTTGTTTTGTTGCTAGCCATGCAAAGCGAATCGAACCTCAATTGTTTAACATAGCGATAGTTTTTAAAAGATTTATCTATCACTTTAGCCTAGTATAATCCCTTATTTGCCTTCTACTTAAAAAAAAACAAGTAGTACGGCAATTTATGATAATGTTTATCTTGATTATCATTACGTAGATAAAAGAATACTCTTTTGTAGGAATAGTTTGTAGCTAGAGAAAATTATGTGAATGAAACATATCAGATGTTTTTTGTTTGTTTCGAACGTGCACGTTTTATTTATGGACACTAACTACTGTGGTTCTTAACGTCTTAGCGTGAAAGTTTAAGGTTCTTCAACTTACCGTAAATCTATGATATGGGGCCATCGGTTTTTTTCGGAAGCGATATTAAGGAGTTTTACGCCCCCCCCCAAATCATCCTCTGTCAGGGATGATACCGCGATCTTGGGAACTAGAATCTAGCAGGAAACCCTAGATACGTAGACATCTTCATAACGCGTTTTATTTTTAAATAGGTGTATGTTATAAAAATACTACTTGGTTGCTCAGAAACAGCTTTTTAAACTCGAATCGGAAATTTACTTAATCTACCTTCCCATATTGAATAAATTATCTAGAAGTTTTTATAGTGAAACCTCCCTTTAACACTTATAATTATATTTTCGTACAGTTATTCCTAATTAAGAAAAATTCCCCTGATATTGACACAGAAGGGTTTCGTAAAAATTGGCGTAAAGTTTGACTTACGTCCTTCAAACTTTTTCAAATTCTGGAATTTCTGCTTAGCTTATAAGTCCCACACATTGGCTATGGAACACTCATCAATTAGAATGGTCGAGTAACTTGTTAGTTAATTAGAGCAAATGGAATTTTAAATATATGTTCTAGTGATGGGACGATACCGCTATTTCTCGATACATGAAACTCGATATCGATCGATACCGCTATTTCTCGATACATGAAACTCGATATCGATATCATATTTTAGTTTTATTAAAAACTAAAGGATAGCTCGTTCACTGAATTACTTATTATTAATATGTAATATTAATTCTGTATATAAACGCACGTAATCAATTGTGCTGAGTAGGTTGCCATGTTTTATTTTATGTGACATATGTTAAAGTTACTTATTATGTTGCTTATTTTCATTCTGGCAGCGACGGGGAATTCGTACATTACTTTTACTTTCTCTCCAGTTACTGTACATAGCAGGTAGCGAAGTTATTGTATTCCACCCAACATTTTATACCGAGATTTCACCGGAAATACAAGTTTTGGGACTCCCTGAATCATACGCGAATTTGTTCATTCCTGGCCGCGCAAGGAAACGAAGTTCAGTCACATAACAACCAGCTTATAAAAGATTTGAATATCGCTTTTGACTAGTGTATTCCCTTAATTGCCCTTCTGCTTAGAAGGAAGTAAGTAATAAGACTATTTCTGCCAATGTTTATCTCAATTAGTATGAAGTAGATAGAAGAATCAGCTTTTTAACAGAAATGTAGAGAAAGTCATGTGAATGGAATACATAATATTGTTTTAAATTACTCCCAAACACACACGCGCACAAGCATACACACAATTTTTCTCTTTATAATATTAATATAGACGACGATTAGCTTTTCCCCCTTCCAAACGATGCACGAATAGACCGGAATAAAATGTTGTAATAACATTGATCACATATCTTCATCGACTTATTAATATAGCGTTCTGTATAGTTAATGTAAATCAATATGGCTCGGCAGATGTGAATAGAGTCTATTATTGGCACGGGCGTTTGATAATACAGACAACTTACTGCAAAATTCTCTCGCTATATAATATGTTATGACGTCATCGTTTGTAGGTTCCTGGGAATAAATATTCCTAAGAAGTGGCTTCGTTTAGGTAACACCATGAAAATATGTGCTCTATAGTCTGAGACAGAACCAGTTGTCTTAGAAAAGTAAATAAATTATGTTAAGGGAGTTGGAGATACCATATCTTGCCAATGTTAAAATTTAACCCATTATCTCGGCAACTCTTTAAGATAATGAGCTAAATTTTTCAAGGTATATTCAGCAATGCCATTACAGTTGATTGATGAAAAATATGATTCTGCTGTTCATTAGAAGGAAATGTATACTTTTTTTTTTTAATAAAGCTCTTAACAGTTTGCTAAAAAAAAAACGATGATTTTATAATTTAAAAAAAAATAATTAAGCCATATACATAACAACCTTTTCGTTAAAATAAAGCCTGTTTACGTGCAAATATCTGGTATAAATTTCAGCCCTTAGTGTCAATTAGTTTTATTGAGATAATGGGGTATAAAAATTATAAAAAAAAAAAAAAAAAAAAAAAAAAGGAACCTAGCTTTGCAGTACTAGAAACTCTCGCATGAAGGACATATGAGCGGGATGCCAATGCTACCAATAGCTAAAGTAAAACTTTCCGACAAAATAAAATAAATAAGATCTCTTCTCTAACTTTAATATTTACACATTTATTTATATTTTACTAAGTGAGTGTACCAAAGTGTTCGAAAATACTACTAGGCAAAATTATTTTCAGTAATATTTTTAACTATTTACAATTAGCGTATCTCTATAAAAGTCATATCTACCAAAACGAGCGGGAGATTCGAAATATTCATATGAAATTAAAACATGTAAATGGAAAAATAAATTACGAAAATCCTATTCATCAATGCAATAGTGTCCATTGTTTAAAAGTGGGACATGTTAAGACAAAACAGCGACTATTTTGGAAATGGTTAATAGTTGAGAATCTGTATATTTTAAGTATAGTATATTTCAAAGGTCACTTCAAACTTTAAATCTCTATAAATATCATAATATTTGAGATAGGAAGAAAACTAAAACAAAAGAAGTCACATATTGGGCAAACAATGGAGTTTTAGAAAACATTGTGCAGATGTCCTCTGTCCTTTTGTACAACGTATACCATTTGTTCTGTGACTCCATGCATAGCATTTTGCAGATGGCTCTTGGAATATTAGTAATTTTTAGCGAGATAGCATTTGTTGCTGTCGGGTTGTTGTATGTTGTAGAAAACTCGTTCTTTAGGGTCCGTTGGTTTGAGATCTGGAGATCGCGACGGAAACTTTGTTGTAACTTTACGCCTGCTATTAAATTGTTAAGAGTTCTTAATTTTCTCAGACCTTGAGAAAAACTCATCTTGCTTTCATAATAGCATTGAATTAGCCGTAGCCTATCAATTACTGATATACTCATGATTTGTAGCTTACAAATTCTTATAGCAGCATGAATAAAATAATTATTGTTATATTCAACAACACTGTGCACCCATGGTAACGTGAACTGAAAGAGAGAGAGAAAAAAAAAATCAAACATCATTGCTTGCTCAGTATGTGACTTCTTTTGTTTTTATCCTTCCTCAAATATAATATTTATAGTGGATTAAAGTATGAAGTGACTTTTGAAAGACCTTCATTTCTTTTATTGTTGCAATGCTGTGTATTTGTTGAGGTTTCGCAACTGTCCCGTATATAACGTGTGCAGATATCCCTTTGAACGTTAAAAGAGTTGCAACCGGACTATATCAAGTTAAAACTGGTAAGTGGAGAACTGGTGTATGCGAATTTTGTGTTACACCTCTCAATGAGCACTGACCACTCACCGCCTCCGCTGATAAACAAAAAAGGATGAAGCAAAGCTCGCTCCCGCCAGATCGCTACTGTCCAGTTTAACTTCGAATGGCTCCCATTGGTTCTGCAACTCTTAACATACAGAGGGATATCTGCACACGGCAAATATCAGCGGCTGGGCCACGAGGTATTCAGTTCAGTAAGAATGAACAGACTTCAGAGGTATGAGAAATCTGTAGATAGTTCAGGTTACATTTTATTAATCTTGTAAATATCAAATATACTATATTTGAATCCAAATGGTTAGAAGCGTTTCGAGAAAAAAAATTAAGGAAGATAGGAAGAAAGGAAGGATTTATAGTGATTTATAGACGGACAGACAAAATTAATGGCGGACTCTTTTTGGGTTGATAAAGGTGCGCTAGTTTCAGGGACCTCCAAACACGTATTTCCGATGGAATATTAATACTGAATGTAATATTTATTCTTCTGGATATGAGTGGCAGAAAAATAAAATAGCAAAATAAACATTCCAATAAAATAAAAACCTTTCCTCTAAATTCAGACCAGCTTTACTGTATCTACAGAAGTACAGGAGTAATAATCGATATTTGAGAACACACAAATGCATCTGCTTATTATAACTTAGGTAGTAGAGGAATTAAGACAACAGAAAAAAAGCCAACTTGCTCCATTCACATGACTTTCTCTACCTGTTCTGCAAGCAAATTATTCATACAAAAGATTTCTTTTATCTACATCATACTGATTGAGATAACCAGCAGAGTTGATCTTATTACTAAGTAGAAGGTAAATAAGGGAATACACTAAGCTAAAGCGATAGTCAAACCTTTTAAAAGCTGGTCGGTATGTGAAACAATTGAAATTCAGTTCTCTTTGCACGACAAAAGAGATATGAAACCAAAGATGACTTCCCGTTTAAGAAGAGTTTAAGTATTTTGAAATTGAAAGCAACCAATAAGCATTTCACAAAAATGTGTATGAGATAAATTGTGTGTTTTAAAGAGATATACTTTTTTGTGCAGCAAGTTTTTGTCTATCTCTTACAGTTTATCAGTTATACAAAAGTCATCCAAAATGCAAAGGTCTTCAGAGGCTATTCCCAGAAAATTCAAAATATATATTTTATTTGTCATATAAATATTTTAATATACGCATTTTAATCAAAATCGTTAGAATCATTGTTTGGAAAAAAACAAAATTTTCAAACATTTTGCTATGTAAAGTGTAGTTTAGGGTAGGGGGACTTTGTTGAAAATCTTCACGTCGTAATCTTGGAAGATATTAAACTTAAATGTCAAGTTTGACATTTAAAGGTATTTTCGTTTTTGAACTATGCTGTCCACAGACACACACTCACACACCTAAACATACACACACACACACGGATCGTTTTCTATTTTTTTTTTGGATCTAAGGGATCTCAAAATATATGTCGTTGAAATGTCGGCATTGACTTTTTGGGTGCAATACAATACCCTCACTACCTACTATGTACATAGTACGCATAAAGAAAGTAAACATCTAAAGGCAGGTTTTATCTATTATGAAATGCAGAGCTGTTGAGGTATATCGGATGATTTATAGGATGCAATACACAAACTAGGCTCTTGGATTGTTCACATGAAGGCCATAAAAAGAATTTCATCCCCTGATGTTATGATGATTAATGATGGTCATGATATAGCAACATTCATGGTACAACAATAGCATACCATTGTTACGAAAATAAATTCAAACTGATTCTACTCCCGTTGAAAATTAGCATTAATGTGCATTAAACCTCGTCGTTTTGTCTATCAATTACGTGACGCAGTTAGAAATGTGTGTGTAATTTTCAACCAATATAGTGATATTGTTGTTATCCTTGTTGAGAATTTATACGAAAGCAAGATTATAAGAATCAAGATATGATATGAAGAGAAATGCATCAAAACAGAAATTAATTTACTTTGAAAATTAAGATATATGAGATATCTTGCTGAAAGCTATGTCACTTATTAAGAATAAAAACAATAACAGTTTTGCCGTGATCCAAAATACCAGCTTGCATAGTCATTTAATTTTTTCATAATTGTTATATGCATTTATATAGCCATCTTTAATATCTATGGTCATATCGGAGCTTTGCTTTATAAACAACACGTTGACTGTAGATTTTTTTCTTCAAACATACGCACATTCACTCTCGCAAACATACTACCAGACTCTATGGGCGGTAGGGAATGATTCTGGTTTAAAGTAAAATTCCTCACCCCAGCCGGGAATCGAACCTAGAACCTCCGTTTAATTATCTATTGTATACATTCATTTTCTGATAATTTCCACACCATATGTTTTTATAGTAAATATTCACGTAAAAGTTCTTGTTTTACATAAGCATTAAAACATTTCTATTGTATCAGATATTTTACATTAACCCCTAATTATTGTAAGAAAATTAGTATTTTTTGTTCTCTCCAAAATGTAATTTTTTAAAAATAATAATTTATTTCTGAAAATATTTGTGCATAATACGTATTATGTGGGTTACAATTAAAGCAGATCTCATATTTTATAATGAATCCCATATGCCAATTTCCTTTAGATAATCTGGAATTTTGCAGCCTAATTGGAAGCTGTTTAAAGTTGTAGAAAGGTCCTGTGGGATTCCGTGTTGTTTTAGTTTGTTTTTGTATTCATCATATGTGAAGAGTTGGTAGATGCTAATGTTACTATGGCATAGGTCGCATGTTGACGCAACTGTCCTGAGAGCAGATATGACTGAAGTTGCTGTGACCAATTCGTAGCCGTGTGAGGATGACTTGGTGGGGTGTAATTTTCCAAGTGGTTGTTAACTCCATACAAAGTTCCATTTCTCTATTAGCATTTTTGGAGTTGTGATTTAGGACATCAAAGTATGGAATTTCGATGTTAATTTATTTTAGTAATGATGCAGCATTTTTATCAAACGAAAATCAAATTTTTGCCAGCGTCAGAGACGTTACTGATTAGTGAGATTATTCTTTATTAGCTTATTGTCTGTAGTATATTCTTTCTTGCTGCGGAAGTTACTCAGAGTTAATCAGAGCATATTACATAACAGTTGTGGTGAGTTGTCAGAGTGTAGATAAGTGCATCATAAATGTCGTATCATTCAGAACTGTAAGTGGAGTAGAAATCAGGTAGACTGTGCTGCTGTAGAATTTTATCAGGAGTGATTATTCCACATCCAGCACCTTGATCTGTTTTGATCCGTGGTATTAGATACTTATAATTGGGGATTGATGTACATTTCATAAAAAAATGCTTGGTAAATATTTGTTGCGGTGTTCGATTTCTGGTGAAATGTTAGATCAGTATATATCTTGGAAACTCTGAATTTCTAAGGTGGGCTATCTGATATACCACGATGGCAGGGATTGTGAGCATTTAAGTAGAAAGTCTTTGAAGGAAAAATAACGAATATTTTTCTGTATGGCATGTCTTGTTGCTTTCCGTATTTGGGAAACTCACTCTAAAAGAGATTCGAAGCCGAAACCCCTTGAATATGAGGCAGATATATTATACCACTTCACGGAGGTGGGCAAGGAATTTTATTGTTAATTTTAAGAGGTTCAACTTATTCAAAGATTCAAATTTTATTAAATTATAAAGTAGGTGCAGTTGGATCATATGTAAATGATACATTATTATATTATTCTTTTAAATGTTTCTTTCTGCTTTAAAAATATCAATTCTAATAGGAACAGCTTCAGTGGGATAAGTCGACCAACAATTTCTGTATTAATTTGTGAAGATAATGTGCTTTATCTCTAATGTGCTTTATCACATGCTTCTACATATGTGCTTTATTCATCAGTTACACTGTTACCAAAAAGCGGAAAAGGGAAAGAAATAAAAAAATATCTGATGTGTTCCATTCACATGTCTTTCTCTACATCTCTGCAACAAATTATTGTTAAAATTCTTGTGCTTCTTTTTACTTCATGCTAATCGAGAAAAAAAAAATAGCAGAAATAGTCTTATTACTGGCCTGCATTCAAGTATAAGAGAAATAAGGGAGGAGCATAGGCTAAAGTATTAGTCAAAAGCTGGTTGCCATTGTCTGAAGTTCCTTTGTTCGTATGGACAGGAGTTGACAAATTCCCGTATGAGAAAAGTATAAGTTTTTCAAGGCTGAAACCAATAACAAGGAATATCTAAAAAAGATCCTCTTCAGGAAAAAATGTAGATATATAACGTAAATTGTGTGTTTTAATGAGCTCTACATTTTCTGCTCAGTAAGATTTTGTCTATCTCTTACGGTTTGCCAGTTATGCAAAATTCCATAAAAGTCATTCAGAATAAAGTAGTCTTCAGAGGCTATTCCCAGAAAATTCAAGATATACATTTTATTTGTCAGGTAAATATCTCTAATATACGATATTTTAATCAAAGTCGTTAGCCATTTTTGAGAAAATCAAAAATTTTTAAATTTTTTCCGTATAAAGGGTAGTTGGGAGTGGGGATTTTCTTGTAAATCTGCGTGTCACATTCTTGGAAGATGCTGAACATAAATACCAAGTTTGGTATTTAACGGACTTTTCATTTTTGAGCTATGCTGTCCACAGTCTCGCACACACACACACACACGCGCGCACACACACACACACGCGCGCGCACACACACAGACGCACATACGACACACACGCACGCACACACATGTATTTCCGGTAAAATTTCGGTATCGAATTTTTGGGTGCATTACAATACCTTCTCTATACACTATGTGCATAGTACGTGTAGAGAAAGTAAAAAGACCGTTCCAACTTAATTATATACGATTGCTGGGCTTCTAGGGCGTAGTCCAGTTGTTTCCTTCACTGACGTTTCGCGAAATCTGCGTCCGACATCTTCAGGGTGGATAAAGCTGAGTGGAGCGCTGGTCAACCACTATCGTATATCAGCGTTCCGGTCTGTCTGGACGCCGGAGCTGCACTCATAGATTCGCAGATTTCGGCGAAACGTGGGTGAAGGACAGATTTAGACCTCTGTCTACAAGCTCGGCAATTGTATATAATGAAGTTGATAATGCCGCCGTGAAACCCTAAGCATTTATGAAAGGTAAATTCAATTTTGAATAGCATTTCTGTCACTTAAATTTCAGAAAATGACTTCTGTACGGGGGAATCAAAAGGTATAAGTATTCAAATATATTGATATCAAATCGAAGTAGGGAAATGAATAATGCAATCCATGCAAAACTGAGGATGGCGAGAAGTATGTAGTTGTAACATTTCGAATGTTATTTACATTGAACCAGACTAAGGATAGAGATATATCACACAATCATCTTGAGTGCAAGCTGCCATTTCAGTGACGAAGATTTTCGAGAGTGATATACAATCTTGCTTGAGAGTTTAACATTAGTTTGCTGATGAACTTCGAAGCAAGAATTTTGTGTCGAACTTGCAAAGGGATAAATCCAATTTAATATGAAGTGGCTTGAATCTCTGAATTGTCTTGACATTCCTTGTGAACATTTCGCCACAAAGTTTGGAAGTCAATTTAACAGCATGTATCAATGGGGGAAAAGCAAGACAGACGTGAAACATGATCACTCAGAATGAGTGCCAAAATAACTGGTGGGCCGCGCCTGGCCGAGTGGTTAGACCACTCACCTCTCAACTAGACGGCCCGGGTTCGATCCCAAGCAACAGCATGTGAGATTTATGGTGGACAAAGCGGCGCTGGGGCGGGTTTTCTCCGGGTTCTCCGGTTTCCCCCGCCATCTTCATTCATGTATCATTAGTGTCACCGCCTACGGTGCCATAAGTAGTTAAAGCGGGCGTTAAACACTAAAGTAAGTGGTGCCAGTAAAGGTTAATGTTGATGTTCAATTACTCATTTACTTTCTCTACCACTACTCTATGTAAGTGCTTACATCTTAGGGAACTTATTTTTGCGTTCCATCCAAGACCTTTATGTCCAGATAACTCTAAAACAAAAATCCATTAAATACCAAACCTTATATTCAAGTCCAGCATTTTTCAAGGATGCAAAACGAAGATACTGCGGAATTCCCTCCCCCCCCCCTTCCCCAAACTACTCTTTACATGGACATTTTTTCTAACAATTTTTATTAAAATGTCGTGTGTTTAAGATCAACATTCTGGATTATTTTTGCATAACTGGTAAACTGTAAGAGGTAGACAAATTTTTTCTTCACAAAACACTGTAGGTCTTGTTAAAGCACATAGTTTATGACAGATACATTTTTCGTGAAAAGAAAAGATATTCCTTGTTATTGGTTTTAAAATTTCCAATATTTAGACTTTTATCAAATGGGGAGTCCTTATTTATCTTTTCATCCTGGTCTTTCAAAGAGAAGGGAATGTTTAATTGCTACATAGCTTTTAAAGCTTTTAAAAAAATTGACTTCCCTTATTTACCTCCTACTAGAAGCAGCTAAGTAATAAAACCGTTTCTGCTAATGTTTATCTCGGCTAGCAATAAATAGAGAGAAGAATAAGCTCTTTTTACTTTCTCTACCGTACTATGTACATAATGTATAGAGAAGGCATGTGTTGCCTCCAAAATTCGATATCGAGATTTCATCGGAAATACGTGTTTTGAGACCCCCTGAATAAAACAAATACAGTTTTAGAAAAAATATCCGTGTGTCTGAGGGCTCAAAACGAAAAGACCGTTAAAAACTAAACAAGGTATTTAAGTTTGGTGGATATCTTCCAAGGACGCCATACGAATATCTCCAAGAAAATCCTCCCCCCACAACTACCTTTACGTGGAAAAAATTTCGAAGTTTTTTTATTTTCTCAACAATGGCTCTAACGATTTTGATTAAAATAACTTATATTTAAGATATTTACACGACAGATAAAATGTATATCTTGAATTTTGTGGGACTAGCCTCTGAAGACATGTTTATTCTGGGTGAATTTTGCGGAATTTTGCATAACTGGAAATCCGTAAGAGATAGACAAAAACTTACCGAACAAAAAATGTAGAGCTCGTTAAAACACATAATTTATGCTATATACATTTTTTTCCGTGTTTTATAACCTTTTTTTTTTTTCGTTTTAAACCCAATGAAAATTGGACATTTAACACGGGCAAACAAAGAAATGACTGCAAAAAGCGAAAGCTCTAGCTCAACTAGTTTTCTCAGATAATGCAATTGAATATTTTTAACTAGCGAAAAAAATACGGGTTTTCCCGGGTCCTCCACTTTCCTCTGCCATTCATGTCACCAATTATTATTTTATCATCTTTCATGTTGTTTATTTCACCATCACTTCATATCACCCACTTCCTCACTTTCATGCCAAGCATCGGGCTAATCACCCATTTTGGCTTCTCCTGATCCACAGCTCTATAGACGTTGAGGAGCAGAGCGCAGGCTTGTAAACCCTGGGAACTTTTACCCTCCATACGTGGGGGGGGGTAAAAAGAGAAAGAAAAGGAGGAAGAATGGAAGGAAGGTGGGAGGGGGAAATGAGAGAGGGAGGAAGGAAAGAAAAAAAGTAAATAAAGAGAGAACAAGAGAGAAAGAAAGGAAGGAAAGAAATAAAGCAAGGATGGAATGAGGAAGGAACGGAGAGAGGGTAGAAAGAAAGAAAGAAAGAAAGAAAGAAAGAAAGAAAGAAAGAAAGAAAGATATGCAAATTTTCAAATGGTCTTGCAGTCCACATTCGATAGAGAGATATGATAGTGACATTTTCTGATATTTTAATACAGTGAAACTAAATGTAACTATGTGATGTAAGTTGAAATTGTTGTGTAGAAATAAATTGTTGTTCTATGAAGTTGTTGATATTAATAACGGTCTTGCTTTTTCAGTATAAATTAACTCATTTGAGCAAGTGAACAAAGCAATGTATAAAATCCATATTTAAATCTTAGATAAAACTCTTGAGATTATGTATGTAAATTTGTATACGAACCAGAACAAAACTGTAATGCAAAAAATACATTTCTTGCACAAAAATTTAAAACCGAAAAAAAGCAAATTCAGTAAGAAGTGGGGTTAAAAGGTAGGCATGGGTGATTAATTTAAACTGTTGTTTAAAAATGGCGGATTGTGAAAATGTTCGCCCAAAATAATTCTTAGGTTTCTTTGGAATATTTATATTATATAAGGTGTTATAGGTAATTGCACAGACTTCAAAGACAATCGTCTGACGTTAAGCTGAAAAAAAAATCCTGTACCATTTTCCTCTACAATGTATGGTTACATATATCAAAAATAAAATTGGTCACATGTTTGATTGCGAATATGTCACCACTCCTTTATCGTTTACTGCTGCAATTAGAATAGCGAGGTAGAACTGCAAAACATGAATTATTCGCGTTTTTGTTATTTGTTGCTAATGTGAGTCGATTAGCGACGGATTTGGATTCCAACGTGTCTACTAGAATAAAGTCGTGGCCATACGCTTGGCAACCACTTGACATTTGGCGGTGAGCAGAACGGAAGGTTTGGAATAGTGACAGTAAAACTATCAGCCTCCACACTTGCAGAGCAGCTGGTTTTGTCAGTGCTTCAGATGCTTTAAATGCATTAAAATTCATGACAGTCTTCAAATCAAGAGTATCTAGACATATTTCTTGCTTATGGTAAAGCTCAATCCTTTAGATTATACTTTCTGGGGGCATTTAAGGAATAAGGTGTATGATGGAATTGCTATCATTGATGATCTTCGCACACGTGTGTTTGAAGGAGCCCTAGAGATTGGGCAGAACGCAGAAGCTCTAACGAGAGTTGGGAAAAATTGGCTAAGAAAATGCGATGCCTGTATAGATTTTAATGGAGCACATTTTGAGCATCTAAATGAACAAACCATATTGTTGATATTACAATTAGTGACCATTTAGTAAAGATGTGGTTTTGATTAATTATTGCCCGATATATCTGAATGAGATATTTCCATAGTTCAAATTTGAATTTATGTTATCTTTGATCATCAGAATAAAACTATGCATAGCTTCTTTCGCAGCTTTAAGTTCAGGCTTTGTGGCACTAGCTGATAATAAACACATAGGCACGTGGCGAACCAGACCTCAAGCACAACCCAAAACGAAACAAAACATTGGCCTGGCCGCAAACCAAAACAAAACATTCGGCTCTTAAGTCCTACTTGTTGCCAAATTGTATTGTATTCAATAATGTTCAGTTATTTCCGTAACATTTCAAGATAGATGAAGTTATTATTGGACTTTATTATTCGTCATATTTGGATCTCCCAGCACGCGAAATCTGCGCACTGATACCTTTAACACCTGTATAATTAAAACTAGACCATTTTGTCCCTTAAGTAGTTGACTTCAAGTTATCTGCAGTTACCTTATATGTACATACAGCAGCAGTTAAGGGTCATTGCAGATAAACACAGTTTGATGAGTTCTGTAAACGTCAATACACTGCACATGGATTGGGTGGAGTGGTTTGTTACCTGTGATGTTACCAAACAAAGTCCAGTAACAGTTCAACTTTATTTCCTTTCGTTTTGACTTTAATGCTTGAAAGTTCCTAAAGCTGATGATAATGGTAAAACTGGTTAAAAACAATTCCTGGAGTGGCATTATTGGCCTCCCTACTTAAAATGTAGCAGCTGAGGAAAAGCTAATGGAATTTCAGAAAAAACCCATAAACCATTCCGTTTTCCTTGCTAGAGATGTCTACAAAAAGACAAGCGCATGTGCCTTGAGTGAGTTTTTGAGTTGCGAGAATGAACTCCCTGGGCTTTCCTATCTGGAGAATTACATCTAAGCGTTTCTTGCCTCGATCTCGGGGTTGAAATGGTAGTGGAGTTGACACTGGCGGGGTGGAGAATAATGAAGGGGAAGAAATGGAGCCAATAAAAGAGACAAGGGGGAGAATTGCCAGAGACAAACAAAATATGTGGGGGATGAATAGATAGGAAAAAGGATCATCAGTCAATGGGGGTGGGTATGAGATAAAGTGTCCTAGACAGTTGTCTGCAATTTTTGTTTCACAGAGAGTCCTCCCCTCCTGTTTTCACTGGGCTGTTTCATGTTTTTACTTGACAAGTTCTGGTTCAGCATTTACTCTCTCTCTCTCTCTCTGTTTGCGGAATTACACTTTTTCATTACATTTATTGTTGGGGTCGACGGAGCTGTTAGAACCTTTGGCTACGTGGAAAAGAGACGATAAATCGCGCCTTCCCTACTGGGAATCAAAAAAAAAAAAAAAAGATTTCAGAAAGACAAGCACAAAATTTTTAATTTGATTACTCACTCATTGAATTACGTAGGTTGTTTATCATAGTGTGACTGCTAGATATCGCGGCAGTTTTACTTCCTCTACGCGTTCTATGTACATAGTGCATAGAAAAGGTATTGCATTCCCCCCAAAAATTCTATACCAAGATTACACCAGAAATAGATGTTTTACGGTACCCTGTATCAAAAAAAAAAAGAAAAAGAAAAAGCATTTATAAAAGTCCGTGTGTAGTGAACACGATAACTCAAAAACGAAAAGTCGGTAAAATACCAAACTTGGTATTTAAGTTTAGTATCTTCCAAGGATGCGACATGAAGATTTTTAGGAAAATCCCCCCACTCCAAACTACCCGTTACATGAAAAAAAAAATAGAAAATGTTGATTTTCTCAAAAATGTCTTTAACGATTTTGATTAAAATGCCGTATATTAAATATATATTGCAAATAAAATTATATGTTGAACTTTATAGAATAGCCTCTAAAGACGTCTTTATTCTGATTGAATTTTGCTGAGTTTTGCATAACTGGTAAACCGTAAGAGATAGACAAAACTTAGATACTACACAAAAATGTAGATCACGTTAAAACACACAATTTAAGTCATATATTATTTTTTCGTGGAATTGACCATTTCTGAGATATTCTTTGTTATTTGTTTCAGATTTAAAATACTTAAACTTTTCTCAGACGGAAAGTCCTATCCCTGCATAGAAACGGATTTTAATCACAAGGCAATCAGAATTTAGGTCTGACTATCGTTTTAGCCTGTGTATTCTCTTATTTTTATACTTCCAAAGAAGCAAGTAATTAAGACAATTTTTGCTAATGTTTATCTGGATTATCATAAAGTAGATAGAAGAATATGCTTTTTAACAATAATTTGTTAGAGCGATGCAGAGGAAGTCATGTGAATGGAATATATAAAATTTTTAGAGTTCTACTGGATGGAGCATGTAAATGCAGTTATGTTCAAGGGTGTAAGCGTTTACCACAACTTGAGTAAACGTTCAGTTTGTTTTTGCAAAGAATAGTGCATTTTATAATGCCCACGTTTGTTACCTTAAAGATATACTGACATTTTAAAATTCTAAACTTATTCGGCTGCTTTTAAATATTTATCATAGGTGGATTATGACGCAAATATGTTGCAGCGCAAATTTCATCCATTTTACGCTTATGGTTTGAAAATATGTTCAAATATTTTATTACGTCGGACGCCCTCGTGGCCAATCAGCTCTTCACGCTTACCTTTTTCTTTACGATTCTTTATCTTTTTGATTTTTGATGTTGAAATTGCATTAATCCTACCAATAACTATTATTTTAACTATAGTGGTTACCATGCTAGCCTCTAAAACCCAAGATTGTACGTTCAAAACCTGGCAGAGGGTGATAGATTTTTTTTCGGACGCAAAAATTCATAGCATGGCTTCCTTCGGGAGGCAACTAAATCCGGTGGTGCCATGTAATATTTATTTGCAAGTAAAAGAACACCTTGAAAGAAGAAGATTCCTGAGCAAAAGTTTTCACCATTTCGCGTCCGCAAGCCACAATTTCATCCTACAGTGCCATATGTGGGCGACATGTTGATCCCTCGTCAACATGGCACATAGTGGCGAACTCACGAACTAGAAATTTAAATCCGATGTAAATGCTGGAGCTGGTGTGAAACTGTAGTGAACTCGGCAAGAAAAATTTCAGTTCGACGAGATATCATTCGCATCAAGCAAAATAAAAAGCGAAGTTTTTGCAGAAGAAAAACAGCTATGCAAGAAGAAAAGGGCAGAAAATGCAGCAGCAGAGAAGAGGAAAAGGACTGCGGGGCCAACCTACCAATCTGGTGGATTTTAATGCGGGCCATGCATTCAAATCTATCCTTGTATTGTTGTTATTTATATTTTCAGCATTTTGCTTCCTGTAAAATGCTCCTTGCGGAGCAGTTTTTCTGTTACACCAATAACATTTTCTGTATATATTCACAGAGATATAGTGAATAAGAATTGCAATAGGTTTTACTGTCAGCTGTATTTGAGAATATGTTTTCAATTTTCAAACACAAACGTTATATTTTTATGATTAAAGCGGATATTCAAAACTTTAAAACTTTTGGAATCTAAACCAAAGGAAACACAGAGAAACTTATGGTAATTTAAAAAATTAGATATATTACGAACCTAGGGTTTAAATATTAGATCAACATTTTAACGTTTTTGTTGCAAAGGATTTTTTAATAACATGACATAAACTAAACATATTTGATCTTAACTTCAAACCACTAAAGCAAAATACATTAAATTTGTACTGTAACCTATTTGCATTATATTATACCTGTGGTATAACTTTCAGAAAATTAGCATTATTAGTGTGGAATTTCAAACTTTCAGTCAAATATGGCCTTATGGTGGCGTTATTGAGCTGTCTCCACGTGGGCAGGGGCATATGGTGACACCCAAAACCCATAATAATAATAATAATAATAATAATAATAATAATAATAATAATAATAATAATATTTTGTTTGTTAACGATGCTGTCAACTGCCGGGTCATGTCATTTGATACTTTATTTCCTCCCTGAGTTCATGTTCTTTGCCACTTAAGTGACCCCAAAAAGAGAGAGAGAGAGAGGGATGAGAGGGTGGTCCAGAGGGCGACCAGATCCAAATGACAACAGGCGCAAGCATGGATAGAATCTCCATCGATTACAGCTGGAGCTCTACCGACGGGGCCCTGGGCCCTGCTCACGAGCCAGGATAACAATTTCTTTACTATGCGTAGATCACCATCCAGGTGTAGCCCGCCAAACACAGTCATCTGGACCTCCAACCCTGAAGGAGATGATTGGGAAATGAACAGCAAATGGTGGACCGGAAAATTTGGGGGATGAAATGAACCTACCCAGCATTCGTCTGTTGACTCGGGAAACCCCCGAAAAAAAAACATGTAGTAGGATTGAACCCGCGACCTCCCGAATGCGGGCCATATTCTTAAACAAACCAATGTTTTAAAAAATCTTAAAATCGAATTTTGGACATTTCTGATTATTTTGGTCTGAGCCATCCACTCAGCTTCTTGAGTGGAACCAGATATATATAACATTATCATGGTTTCATTTTGTAACTAAAAGGCCGGTTTCCTGTGTCACATAAAGAGCCTTGTAGAAATAATTTCCGTATCCAATTTGGAAGGCCCCTTGCTTTTATAAGATTAGGAATTCTTTCATTTACATGTTTTCTTTTAGTTTAAGAGATACTGTAATAATTTTTTGGGCCATCATGTATAAAGTGTGGCGACTGTTATTATTGTATTACTTGTACTGAGCCTTTTAGTGTGATAAGCCTTAAGATACATTTTCTTGTTGGAATTTTTTTTCTTCAAAATTTTAAATGCTTTAATTTTTGTGTAATATATTAGTATATTCTTTCTAGTTTTCAAAATGTATTGTTTTCATAGCATTTCTTACGGTATGTGGGTTTAAGTTACAATGTTATACCACCTTGCATTGTTACTCTGCATACTGTTGACATTTCATTTCACTATTTCCAGGAATCAAAGTTCAGCATTTTTACCGTTTTATAATAATTGAGGTTCACATGATTTATACATTTCAGAGAAAAAAATTGGTGTATTGAAGTCTGAGATATCTGTATTTTTATAGATACTACACTGTTTTAAAGAATATGTTGTGTTCCATTCACATTTTCCTAGCTGTTACACAAAAAATTTTCCTTACAAAATATTATTAATTTATCTACGTCATGTTAATCAAGATAAAAATTGCTAGAATTGGCCTTATTATTGCTTCTTTGTAAGTAGAAGGGAAATAAAGGCATACACTAGGCTAAAGATATAGTAAAACCTCTTAAAAGCCGGTCACTAAGTGAAACAATTGAAATTCGGTTCTCTTTGCTTTCTAGGCGTAAACAAAAGACAGACGAAAAGAAACATGTTTCCCGTCTGAGAAAAGTTTAAGTAGCTTAAAATTGAAACCATTTCGGAATATCTCGAAAATGGTTAACTCTGCAAAAAATGTTTATGACAAATTATGTTAGATCTAAATTTTTTGCGTTAGAGATATTTATCTATCTCTTAAAATTTAGAAACTATACAACATTTATAAAAAAACTCATCCAGAATGTAGAGGTCTTCAGCCTATTCTCAAAAAATTTAAGATATACATTTTGTTTGTCTTAAAATATCTTAAACATATGACATTTTAATCAACATCATTAGAGCCATTTTTGAGAAAATAAAAAAATTCGAAAAATGTTCCATTTAAAAGGGTAGTTGGAGGAGGAAGATTTTATTTAAAATATTCGTGTCGCATCTTTGGAAGATATCGAACTTAAATACTAAGATTGGCATTTAACCGACTTTCCGTTTTTGAGTTGTGCTGTCCTCAGCCACACACACGGATATGTTTCTAAAAATGTCTTTTTTTTATTCAGGGGTCTCAGAACATGAATTTTTCAGTGAAGTATCGAATTTAATTTTTGTGTGGTATACAATACCTTCTCTATCCACTATGCACACTATACATACGGGATAGCGAAAGTAAAAACATGTAAAATTTTCAAACAACATCAGAATTCTATTTAAAAAGATTGGACTGAAAATATAGATTTGTCATCCCAACGTATGTATATACCATACTTTCCCCATCACTACTTTATTTCATTGCTTAATATAAAACACAGAAACGATGACGTTCCAGTTGTGGGGTGTAGTATTCATAAAACTAAACAACTTTTGTGAAGCGAAATAGACTTCATTTTAAACTTTTTTTTATACTCATACCAGAGCGAAAAAGCCCAGGAAAGAGAATACAACATTGCCAATGAACAATACTCCAAAGTCAAAGCCAGTGCTATGTTCCTAGAGGTAAATAAAATACAAGCACAACATTACATGTCGTTCTAACAATCCAATTTTTGGGAGTGAGGGGGTGGGGGAGTCCTGACCAACAGTGGAGGAATAAATAAACTCAGTAGTCCCTGCTATATTAGCTTTGGCAGTTAACCACTTCCATGCCTCATTTGCTAACAGCAAGTTATTTCCATATACTCCACAGTTATAGCATATGAGCGTAATAATTTGACTCTTTGAGAATTCTCGTGAAAGTCAACTAACGACTCTGCAACAACATGTGTTTGCTTAACAACAAACCTCTGGGTCTCCAAAAAGTAAACATAAAAATCAAAGCCTTTGCTAACAAAATAAGCAGAAACAGTCGGTGCTCCACGAATTATTTGTTTATAATTTAACAAGTATTTGCTCCATTACGACATACCCGCAGTAATTTTTAAAATTCTAAAAGTACACACAATTCACTCAGGACAAACTTTTATCAAGCGTAACATTGCAAAAATAACGTTCAAGACGAACGCTGACTATTCGAGTGGTTCGATGTAACTGAGGTAATGTTTCCTTCGATGGCTTCTGTTGTCTTACTTATGGGTCGCCTTTTAGGCCTGGATTTGTATTATTGATTAATTTTGCTTCGGCTAGTTGATTAATGCTGAACAAGCATCTCTGAGCAGAGTATGATCGGAATCTTTATAACACAAAAAAGTTCGCTTTTAGATTCATTTCATAATTGCAAAAGAAATGCCAACAAACTCAACTACCCCGTATTTGATGTGTACAAATGTTTCTTCGATTCATGTGCGACATTCATTTACCCTTCTTTGCTTATTAGCGGAGACGATGAACAAGAGGGGTAAAACGAAGGTCGCTCACGCCAGTTCACTCATCAGTTTAAACTTGAAATATCCCCGTTGAGTTCTGTAACTCTTTTAACGCACGAAGGGATATCTACACACATCAAATACTCGGGGTTGAGCCAGCTGGTATAATACCTTAAGTTTCTGAAATAAACTAGCTGAAAATGTACGCAAGATGTTACTTTTGCATCGTACATATCACACACATTGTTAAGACCTTAGGAATTTAGGTTGCAAAGTCAAACTTAATATTTTGCGTATCACACACTTTAAGTGACTCCGTTGGGTTGACCTGAAGAAAGGGGAATTACCTTTTAACTTTGGACTTGCTTAATTGGCTTCATCCTAGCGCCTTACGTAACGTCTTCTTTCTGTGGGAAATCACTATGTTTCACATCCAGTTTAGGTGTTCAACCCACGCCAACTTTCTAATTCCTAAAGTGAAACAATACGCATCCTTACTTCGCTATCTTTTTAGCTGAAGATCTTTTTCCATTGTATCTTCGATTCATCCGTTTGTCTTTATTGTTCGAAAAACTTTGCAACGATTTATCTCGCAAAAACTGTTTCAGCGTTAGCAACATCTTTTACACAGAATGTTATAACATGAACATTTTATTAGTATATACATCTGCATCTTGTAAATGGTTAATGTATCAACATTGTAATTACGACACTGCCTCATAATGCAGACAAAAGTGGGAAAACTTGATGGGCAGAATAACTAATGCTTTCTGAAAATATACTAGTCTCGTAAAATAGTGGTGCTTATAAATATACGGTGTTTGTGTTTGATGTAAACTAATATAGAATAGGGGATCACTTATAAGACCGTTTCTAAATAGAGGCGTATTGCTTTCTGGTCCAGTATGTGCTGAGAACAGATATTCTTTGCACCAAAGGGAGGATGTAATGTCGGCATGTAATTTTTCCTGATAACACACTTGAGTAATTTATTTCAACTAGTTCAAAGTATTTATTTAATTTAGCAACTTATTATTGCAAACGTATACTATTTCTTGATTTTTTATTCCTTATTTATTTTATATCGCTTTGAACTATATGCTCACACCTCGACGGATACCTTCTAGATTCTAGGCGGATTACGATAGTCTTCTAGATCCCATCTCTGTCTCTTACTTCGTCACGTGTTTACAGATGGCTTAGTGTTGCGCAACTTACCTCTGTTTCTAGATAGCAGCTTCAAATTTGTTCAGAGAGGCCTTAGTGCTGAGCTCTTCTACGTGTGCCGGACAGATGACACTGGAATGCCAACCATTCTACCTGCTTTCGTTATCTATGTATAAGATTGTAAATCCAGAAAAGAAGTAGTTCATTCATCTAAGTCATTATTCTTCCTATTAAGTCGTACAATTCCTATACTAGATAGAGAAGGTATTGTATTCCATGCAAAAATTCCATGAGATTTCACCGGAAATACATATTTTGAGGTCCCCTGATTCCTGATACAGAAAAAGGTAATGCGTGTGCCCGCGTGTGTGTCTATGAACAGTATAGCTCAGAAACGTCGGTGAAATACCAAACTTAATATTTAAGCTCAGAATTTTCCTAGCATGCGGCATGAAGATTTTCAAGAAAATTCCCCTCCCTCTCTCCACAATGTACCCTTTGGAACATTTTTCGAACATTGTGATTTTCTCAAAAATGGCTCTAACGATTTTTATTAAAATATAATATGTTTAAGATATTTTTATAACACATGAAATGTAATATCTTGATTTTTCTGGGAATAGTCTCTGAAGTCCTGCACAATCTGGATGATTTTTATATAACAGGTAAACGATATGAGACAGTGAAAAATTTGCCACACAAAATGTACATCTCATTAAAATACACAACTATGTTAAATAAATAAAATTGCTTGTGATGTTAAAAGTTTCCAGGACATTCCTAGTCATTGGTTTCGATTATAAACGACTTATATATTTCTCAAATGGAAAATCGTGATTCCTTTTTCTTTCTCTGGTCAAGCAAAAAGAACGGAATTTCAATACATCACATAGCGACCATATCTTGAAAGATTTGACTATGGCTTTAGCTTTGTGTATTCTATTATTCCCGTATAACTACAAGAACATATTTAATAAAAGTGTTTGCAAAAGTTTGTATCGATAAACGTGAAGTAGATGGAAAAATACTCTTTTTTTAAGAAGAATTCGTGGCAGAATGGGTGGAGAAAGTTATGCGAATGTAATAGATAAGATTTTTAAGTTATTGAAAAAGTGGCAGAGCACGTTATACGCAATGTTATTGATAATTTAAATCTGCTCTACAATAAAGGCTGAAGCATAACAACCTAGAGCATAATCAGTGAAGTTGAAATATACGTATTTTAATGGGAGCATTCAAAATTGACGGGAAGTTTTACTGGGTCCTGAGAAAGAGAAAAAAGACTTAGCCAAGTTGTAACTTTCTCGTTCAGTTTAGTTAAAAACAAATGAAGTCCCAAAGTATAAACACCACTTACCACTTTGAGATCGACATGCATTCCTGTACTCGTTACCAAAATCCTGTAAGCTATATCGCTTACCGTCCTCGTTTCCAATTTGATTAACGTTTTCGGTTTATTGTGAACCAAACTGAAGGACACAAACCTATTTAAAGCAATATTTACGTAACGTTTTGTATATTTTCCAATATTAAATTAGTTGAATTTTAAAACTGAAGCATGTATCATAGGCGCAAACACACACAGATAACTCACTCATATGACAATCATACAAATATTTGCTTACAAATGGAATATTATATGTAAACATTTATTCAATTTATTGTTTGCTATGTAGGTATAAGTTAAGCTGATATGATATTCGGCAATAGATAAATGTTTACCAACATTTTTCTTAACGCTAATAAGAAGTCACGAGATTATTATTATTATTATTATTTGAAATATACCACGAAACTCACGGATGCGGGAAATAAGAATTGGAATGAGAGCAATATGACTGGAAGATACGAAATGGATGGATAGAGGCGATTGGAGAAAAAATTCTTTAGGCACAGAAAGATGTGAAAACATTAAAACCATGTATATAAATTATTTTATTACATGCTATTATTATTATTATTATTATTTGTATTTTAACATCTTTTAACTTGGTAGATATTTCCGACGATGAATAAAATACGTGAAATGGTCTCAAATGCTTCATAGGTTTAAAGTTACACGAAATTCGTCTTCTCAGGATAAGGGAAAACCTAGTTAAAACTTATCCGGGTACTAATCCTAACCGAGATTTGAACTCGGGACTTCTTGAATGTGAGTTTGACACACTATCCTCATACTACAGAGGTGGGGTGTGATTATCAACTACAAGAAATACCATCAGTAATACAGGAAAACAAGACCAATAAAGACACTAGATATTCTCTTCGCAATTAATAATTATCAGGAGGTGGGTGGCAAAATATGTCATATTCACAATGGACACCTATGGATATTTAAATGGATACCTAAAATTTCCGAGAAGCAATATCAGAATAAATTTCGTAATATTTATGCTTTAAATTACAGCTACAGATAGTGTTATTCTGAAATATTCGAAAAATAACAGGAGAAACAATAAGAAAAGTCGATAGGGGATCTATGTAAGCTCAACAACAGGTTTGAAATATAACCTAGCAAAGCAACACAGTTAAAATCGTTGTTACTCACTGGCTTTGGTATCGTCATCATCCCCGTAGAAAATTAGTTCTCATCGCAGAGCACTGCGGAGATAAGCTTCAAGAAGTTGTCACTCTGAGCAGCTTCTCCCCAAGAACACCAACTTCCAGAGTACAACTTCCGCAACACTACAAATTAGCAATACTACAAATGTCATATCGTACTCTCCCTCCAGAGAGGGATGTAACACCAATGAGCGAGACACTATACAAATCTATAAAATTTCAGTGAGAGGCGTAAACGCTCTCTTTCACCACATTGTTGTCAGTAAAATTATAATAAGCAAGTATCATATCCGGGTTATTGCAATAATAATTCATTCCAGTCTATACATTATAGAAAATTTCCTTTTATTTGTGTGCCCTTTCAGAAATCTATTAGATGACTTTGTAGTTGTCATTAGAATATTTTGTACCCACAAGGATTAAGCTTCTTAATGGTAATGTTCATAGCTAGTTTACTCTGCGTGCGTTCTTAGGCGGTAGTTTTACGGGGGTGGAAGACTAGGAGGGGAAGAAGAGAGACCTCGGCAGCGCGACTTTCCGCATTGTTGTCAATCAAAGTGTCTTTCTGTAAAGCCCTCAGCCATTATGGTGAATAGATTATGTAATTTACCGCGAACTAACTGAATTATTATTAAACAGTGCAATATTGTGCTTGTGAACCCTGGGATCTACAGACAGAATAAACGTTAGCATTGAAGTCATTAAGTGTCAGAGTATATCATGGGTATACAGAGTGCTTCGTATCTCAATGTTGACACTCCTCTCTGCTTCCGAAATTGCAAGAAACCTACCGAGTGAAAACTAGGGAACCGAGTACCCAAAGTGCGCACGCATAAATGTGATGCTGTCCGACAATATGGAGAGTTAGTGCCGCGGTAACATGTGCGATTCGAATTTGGGAGATTCTGCTTTCGATTTCCGGAAACCGCCCATCTGACCCCTTAGATTTTTCGTGGTTTTCTCGTGTCGGTAGGAGAATGCGGGCGGTTCATCTACCATGATTTTTCTATTCATCACTTTCTTGTAATCTGTTTTAAAGTTTTTCGCCCGCTTTTACTACGTGTGGCACCGCAGACAATCACACTGATGATACATGGAATGAAGATGGAGCACCGGTGGAATGTGATGGTGGGGAAACCGGAGAGCCCGGAGAAAACCCGCCTCTACGCCTCTTTGTCCACCACAAATCTCACATCTGGTCATTTGGGATCAAACCCAGGCCGTCAAGGTGAGAGGCAAGTAGTTGTTTTAAAGTTGAAAGACCAGACAACGATGTCGGTGGGTTGCAGCTGGGCGGTGGATTTGGGCTCTGTAGAGGTTTCTTCCTTGGCGTCGTTGTCGTCAGCTAGGTCCTGCCTCCGGGATCGTTTACAGTCTCACAAAGGTTGACGTCAGATGCATTCTATTTGGAAACATTGAGGACTCTGTCTATGATTTTGCCCGTCGTCACCCGGATATTTCCCATCATCCCTCTCTAATAGGAATCACAGTAGAAGTACAAATGACCGGGAGCCTACATGCGGTGCTCTGTATCGATTCCCGTTCCGTCGACAGTAGCTTACCTTTATCCGATGGTCTTCAATGCTGAGGAGTTGACTCGTTTTTTTATTCATCTGACTGTTATCTAAATGTAATCTTGAGTCTCAGGTGGAATAGTGTCTGTCTGTGAGGAATAAGGATAGCGGATGGAAACTCCCTGTAGAGATAATCCCTCGAGAGACTATCATGCGAGCTCCAGTTCTCAGTCCCAGAGGGTAGTAACCTGTAAGGGTGCGGTTGTCAGGTCTCCAAAGCAATTTGTTAGAAACAATTTTGAGAAAATTAAAAAAAAAAAAAACTAAAATTTTTCCATGTAAAGAGCAGTTAGGGTTGGGGAAATTACTGAAAACCTTCTTGTCGTATCTTTGGAAGATAGTAAACTTAAATACAAAGTTTAATATTTAACGGGCTTTTTTGTTTTTGAATTATGCTGCCCATTTTGTGTGCGTATAGGGGTTCTGAAAACATGTATTTCCGGTGAAATCTCATATCGAATTTTTGGGTGGAAAACAATACATTCTCTGCCTACTTTGTACGCACAATAGTACTTGGTAGAGGAAATAATATACTCATAAGGCTAATCAGAAAAAGAGTAAACTAACAGATTCAACCATTGGACACTGGAAATAAAATAGTGAAATAAGAAAAAAAAAGTTAAAAACCTTAAAATATAAAAGATGAAATTGAGGAATATCAGAAAAACTGGTAGTATCATGTAGAGAGAATGTCCAAAGACACACTACTGTGGCAAGCATATTTTTATCAACCTGTTGGCTCACTTAACAAGAAGATGGAAGGATACAATTAACCTCGTAACTGGACGAAGAAGTTTGTGAGGAAATCACTCACGGCTCTTTATTTCCTATAGCTAGTTATTACATTTTGCTCATTTGATACGGTTTAGCTAGGGGAGGAGGGAAGGCACTGGAGGTCAGCTTCGCACTAAAGATTAGGCTATTGCATGCATTGTGTGACTTACCTGAGACCCTTGAAAGGAAGGAATGAAGGGGAGGCCTGAAGGTCTACCAAATCCGAATAAGAATGCACGCTAGCAAGGCCGGGGTCCCTAACGATTCCTAGATGATGTCAATCCTGACGCCGATACGAGCCTGCCTTTGCCATCTTCAAACTAATGACCTGGAAATGAGCCTTCCTCCCTCCCCGTAGGAATGGCTGTCAGCTGGCCATCGAAGTGCTAGGGAGAGATATTTTACATAGCGCAAACTCCACCATATCGCAGTAGCGTACCAATGCTTGATTCTACAGCGCTAAAACACATCAGGATAAAACGAATGAAATGGAAATGATGGATAGGAATTTCGTGATAGAAAAGCAATCAACCCACATTCGCCTACCGACTGGAAAAAAACGAAAAAATCCAAGGTCGAGAATCGAAACTGGTATGCGAGCGTCACGCTTAGCGATGACATCTCACTCGAGGAACTTAAATACATCTTTTAACGAGCGAGTACCCAGAATTAACGTGGTAGGGTGTTTGGCAAGAAATAAGAAAGGACGCAACGAAATAAGTCCTGGATCATACAGCTTACAACTTGTCGAACTTTAGTTTCCTGTTGTTTTCTCTCGATCTATCCCCACCACCTTATGGATCATTCAAATCTAACTAGTTTCACTATTTGAGATAAGTGATTCTTATGGGAAATTCTACAGAATCCCAGCTTTACCTGGATAATCATTTTCAGAGGTTTGTCCAGGTTACCCCGTCCAGTTACAAAAGTATCGCTTTTAACTGTCCAGGAGTTATTTAATTTGTGAAAGATGTGTTAATGGAATGTTCAAATCGATATCATAGACATAATTAAATCACTGCAGCTATTTGCGGTAGTTAAATGCAGCCGGTGCTAGTTTTTATGTTTAAATATTCTCAATAATCATAATCACATTTTGACTTCACTTAAAAAAAAAAAAAACACCTGATTTAATTCTGAAAATTATCAGAAAATCTGTAAATCATTTCATGTTGACTGACTTCCTGCCTATGAAACGCCCACACACTTTATGATGTATCGATGCACCAGATGTGCAGCATATTACTCTACATAGAAACATAATTATTCATTATACAAGTATGTAAAGTTGTCTAGCCTCGTTTTATACCACACTAGAATCGAAAAAGAAAAGGAAGACTTTGCTCATGTGTACCATTGCCCGGCAATGCGGAATTAGAATAAAATAAGTATTAGAAAGGAGTATACACAACCGAAATTATTTGTGTAGCCATATGTGTTTAAATAAGCATTGGAAATAATTGAATAAAGATGGTCGTTCCATGACCTGAGAACAATTGCTTAGCTTATTTACTTGTTGCAATAAACATTGAATAATTCAAAAACCATGACTAATTTAAAAGAAATTATAACGTATAGTTACAGTTCAGCAAAAATAGATGATTTTTGTTCTACTATCCACATAAATAAATAATATTAATTAATTAATAAATAAATAGGTCACAAAAACAAGTTATAACAAATAAAAAACGATGTACATATAAGGCGTAATCACTTGTTATTAGGTACAAAAATATACATCAAAGCGCAAGAAATATTATCAAAAGACAACTAGATACTTTTTCTTGCACGATATTGCAATTTTATGCACTATTGTCAGTGTATAAAGTGATACTTTATAGCATGTAAGCACAAAAATAGCAAGTTGTAACTTTACGCACCAATGTGAAAAAATAGAGTATCCAATATACAGTGGTCATTCTTTAATAATAATAATAATAATAATAATGATCACAATAACAATGATGTCAAGAATAAAGTCAGTAAATATATGTAGTCCACTGTAGATAAATATTAACAATGGCTCAGAAGCAAGAAACATATTATCCCCTGGTATATACAGTTGCCTAAATGCAAAGTCTTCTTCCCTGATTTTATACTTATATAATTTGTTTCTGGTCATGGCAAATTTAGTACATACTTCCGGTTTCATATTATTATTATTATTATTATTATTATTATTATTATTGTAATAAAGGATTTCGACTGCCCTTGTGAAAAGGAAGAAACCGTAGAACATTTATTCTTCAAATGTCTTGGTTCATGTACAGAAGTTGTTACTTAAAACTCCATTTAAATAATCTAGAATTTATAACCATTGTAAAAATGTAGAATATTTTGTTATAAGTCTGTTGTACAATTTATTAAGCACATTTATTGAACACTATAAAATGTATCTACCTATGTAATGAAATTATTTTAATTCCTTTTAAATTATAAAAGTATAATCCTAATATGAAACTTTTAAATTAATTTAGTCTGTGTAATAAATAATAATTTTAATAATATAGTAATAATATTCCTTAAAAGTACTACTGCACTACCGACATCAAGGCAAAGAAATATTGGTAAACCTCTTTGACGATACATTAGAAGACTTCTCTTCACTCGGAGCAGGTTAACGGTGCGATTCCTGGCAGATGAGATGATAATTATAGTAATAATAAAGGTTATAATTGCGTAACTCCATGGCACGACAGTCCATAAGGGACTTTGGCCTACCGCCCGGCCGCTATATCCACCATCTCGCCCGATGGTTGAGACGTGATCAGCGCCCCGAGTCCCTCCCGGCCGGTTGATGTCTTCTCGATCTGAAACCGCTACTTCTCAGTCAAGTAGCTCCTCAATTGCCCCCCTCCCCCGGGAGTGCACCCCGGACCAAGGCTCCCAGCAGGGGAAAATTCCCCACCCAGGTCTATCGTATGGCAAGCAACCGCGCTACCGCCACGCTAAGGAGACGACTCAATAAATGTTATATCCTTCAAATAATAAGTCTTGAAGAGGGTAGAATTTCTTTCCTTTGAAGTTTTAAAAGTAAGACTTAATTTTGGTTTAATTTTTTTATAATTAAACCATTAAAACCTTTAACGTTAATACTATTTTATTTTATAAAATAATAAATAAAGTTAAAGTAATACATTCTAATCTCAGTAAAGTTATTAATAAATGTTTACGTTTGGAAGAAAATACCCATAACCACAAATGCCCTTGGAATATCCAGTTTTGACACTTATCACCCATAAACAAATAACGTTGTACAGGAAGAACAGCAATGTGGATTACTGTGTGGATATTATATGTTGTAAACAGAAGGGAATTTACACTGCCACATAATAATAATCATCACACACGTAGGTACTTCAATTCAATTTCTGTTGTGTTCATATTTACTTTTTGGTAGAATCCTAATGTTCATTGAATCTAACAAGAATTAATTACTAGTGCTGAAACGGACACGCTTGATGTATAGCATGTATTCACTGCGAATGATTTATATGTCCAAAAGACGTGCAATATTCTTTTTCGGCGATACTGTTTTTTGTACCGTCGTGGTATAAAGTTTAATTTTCTATATCATTCAATGTTAGTAATCTCACTTACTTTCGTGATTTACCAACATCAGGTAGCTATATAATTCATCTAGGTTTTGATATGTTTACTATTGCAGACATGGAGTAATGGAACATTTAAGGTTAAGGTTAAAATGTTGGTAGCACACATATGCAACAGCTGTTGTGAATTATTAACTTTATTTTCATGTAAGTACTTTTCTGTAATTCATTGTCTCCAACAAAATAGTATGCAGCGCACACGTAATAAATGCATTGAAGAAATTTGACTTCGTCTCGTATTTTCCAATTGTTCCTCATCCTTTAACAGTGCACCACTTCTGTAGTTGATTACAATATACTATTATCTCATTCTCATTTCTGTTTAGCCACTGAATAGCTAGATTTGGGCTGCCGGTAGTGAAATCTATGAATACGATTCTAAGAGTTTTTTTGAGGGAGGCCTTTGGTCACGAACCATTCAGTCATTAGGCATAACAGCAGTGACCACAAGATTTAAGGTAGCAAACAGAGTGGGATATATTATAAGTGTACGAGTAACGTGGTGTTTTGAAGAAATGAATCAAAACAAGAGGCGGTGCCGGGGCCAAATAGTTAGACCACTCGTATATCACCTCGGCGGCCCGGGTTTGATCCCAGGAGACCGCTTATAGGATTTGTGGTTGACGAAGGGCATCTGGGCGGGCTTTTCCGGGTTCCATTAATTGTCCCATAATCATTTTTCCTATCATTCATTTCATATTGTTTCTTCAATTTCATACCAGGCTTCAGGCTGACCACCCTTCCTGATCCACAGCCTCTAATCCTTAACAGCCGTCTGACTCCAAACGTTGGCTTCACTGAGAGTGAAAATTTGAACATAATTTATCTAAAATTGCTTTCTCACTGCAAACAGTTCCTGGAACCTTTGAACTTGTGTAGAGAATTAACATGTACTTCCCTTGCTTTGGGCTCTACAGCCATTTAAAGATCGTACAATACACCTGTTTCTAAGTATACCATTTCATAACACAGCATTTTACTCAAAACTACATTTTCTCACTTTCAAAATGTTGCAAATGTCTTAGTTTTTGTTTAAATACAACTAAAATTTCCCAGAATATGTAGAAGTATCCATTGTAAGATAAAATTACCCTAACATTAGTAGTAATTTTTAAGCAGCATCTTTTTATGAAAACATATTAATATTAGAGAATAAAATGTCTAACTATTTTAACAACTTATAATAATTCAACAATCAAAGTTATTGCAATATAACCGTTTAACTTTTTATGGTGGTTCAATGCTCCGCTTTAGAAAGTAGACAACCAATGTTATCAAATTTTGAAGCGCGTGGAATATTTTGATTATGCAGTATAATTACATAATAAAATATATGAAATAATTTATATCTTGCAAAGTATTTATCCCATTTGAATTAAATTTGGCATTCATATTAACATATCAGCAAAACAATCAGCACAATTATCAGGTATATATATGCACTTTCGCTGACGATTGGATGCAGATAATCAGCATATTTTCAAATATGCGAAAGATCCTCATCATATTGTTTCATATTGATGATGCGCAGTCCAAACCTTCGAGCGCATAATTAAACAGCGTCTAGACTGGTGGCTGGAATTTCATAGACACAATTTGGTTTCCGCAAATATATAAACCAAATTGTGTCTATGAAATTCCAGCCACCAGTCTAGACGCTGTTTAATTATGCGCTCAAAGGTTTGGTGATACAGGAGGACTGCGCAGTTGATCAATACGAAACAATATGATGAGGATCTTTCGCATATTTGAAAATATGCTGATTATCTGCATCCAATCGTCAGCGAAAGTGCCGGATGTCTAAATATATTGAAGACCTGTAGAAGGACCAGCTTGGTGCAGCATGGCTAAAAGTTTTGATTATATCCCACATCTGAGTTAACCACAGTCTTATCAGTGAAAACGGCTGTATCAAAGAAGGATGTGTTGCGCAGTATTGTAGACGAACAGAGCCAAGTTACCGAAGACGGAGCAACCGCAAGGGCAAAGTGTAGTGAACATGGCACAAGAATCTTCTTCAGTTTGTTGATGAAACAAACATTAGAACCCTCAGTCAAGAGTTGGTGAATTTTCTCGATGTTTTTGTCAGTGCACGACGTTAAATGCCTACCTATTCTTGCACATTTTTACGCTGCCCCGACCGACAAGCAGCCGTTTGTACCACTCCAATACAGTTTTGATAAAACAACGTTTCCATATATCTGGCGCAGCATATAGTGACATTCCATTGGAGCTCTTCCAGGTTTGAAATCAAATCTCACGTTCGTATTTGCTGCATTTCACCCTTAGCAACACTACATCTAACTTTTACAACGTGTACACACACCCCCACACCTCCATACACCCCCCCCCCACACACACACATACGGCTTTGTGAAAGAGAACTGACTTGACTTCGGTTTCGCTGAACTGGCCGTCAACCAGTAGGATCAACTACACAGCACACTAGAAATTCATTCACCGTATTTATTGATCACAAGTAGTATTATCGCTCAAACACACATTATTGTCTAATATAATAAATTCATAAAATATGCGGAACTCTTGGTTGCATAATTGTAGCGAAGCGGATTCCCGCTAAATGGGAGTTCAACAATACTGCGTAATGAGTTGAGGTAGTTGCCGATAAGCCATACCAATGCATAGTTACGCATGCAGTGATTGACGTCATCTAGATTCGGTAACCCTCATTGCGTTAGTATCCGTTAACGGATAACTGCATTTGTTACTTTGGTAAATTTTATTGGATAACTACTTTGTAGTCGTTACTCTTGTAACCGTTAATGATTAACTAGTTGCTTTTGTCACCATTACTTCTCTGTTACATTAAGGTAATGAACGGTTACAATGTAACCGTTGTGTTATTTTTTGCCCATCGCTACTCGGAACCTTTCTGGAGGGAATTGGAAACTTGAGGCCAGTCTATCGTAAGAAAACCAGTATCAACAGGTATTAAGAAACAAAAATGAATAACATATTTGAACTATTTCGAAAATCTCGCTGTAGCGCTTTGTATGAAATTACAAAAACGCTATTAATAGCGAAGATATAATTACTGTTGAGAAATATATGCAAATGCATATTTGAAATACGGCTGTATATTTTAATAAACCTAGTAATATGTTTCGTACTAAAGTAAGAGTGTTGAAGCAAGTTGGTGCACA
Source organism: Hymenopus coronatus (assembly GCA_030762935.1). Lineage (NCBI taxonomy): Eukaryota > Metazoa > Arthropoda > Insecta > Mantodea > Hymenopodidae > Hymenopus > Hymenopus coronatus. The sequence continues at coordinate 49,153,743 of CM060895.1, forward strand.
TTTGTGCTTCAACGATAAAGTGAGAGTTAGTGCATATTTATAAACATTTTTGACCAAAATTTAATTTTCAGTTCTCTGAACTTCAATAAAACCCGTAGTAATGTAGAGAGTATTGTAATGTTGGCAATGATGTGTGGGAAACATGTAAATGCCGTCTTTATCCTCTTTGTCGCTTTCATTTATTGAGCGTTTGTTCAAGATAATGCAAAGATATCCAAAGAAAGGTCAAGTAAGAAGTTCGTGAGTCAGAGAATATGGATGTGTTTGTTGCTGCCATTGAAAGTGCAGACACAGCAAGTGAAAAACGGGGCAATGATGTAGAGAAAAAAATGGCTAACGTCTTTGAAAAGAATAATGGAATGGTAAAGATATACGAGGGTTGCATCATATAGTATGTAACACTTTTTAAGAAGCGAAGCTAACTTTATTATCCACTACGGAGTATCTAGGAGCCAAGATGCCGTCTGGACTTCATATAACATACCCTGTAAAGACACTTTCTTAAATAGCAAAATTTACGAACTTTGCATGGCGGTGGAAGATATAACAGCAGTTGTTAGACGGGAAGCAACTGTTTCCATGTAGTTGTTGCCAACGTATCCACCAAAGAAGAACTAGTAGAAATTAATAGAACTTAAACACAGAAAATCAGTTTCACACACGCACCAACCTATACCTAACACAGGCGCTTCACTCGCTTCGCTCGCATGCTTTGGTGATACAGTAAAAATTACTAAAACCCAAAGTACAGGAAAATCATTTATTTACACACACACACACACAAACAAACGTAGACGTAACACATCGCATGCTCAGTTCACTCGCATACTTTGGTGAAACCAATGGACATTATCAACACCTACGCACAGAAAATTCAGATTATTTACACAGAGTCATCTAGACCTAATATGGCGCTTCACTCTAGCTCTACAATCATTTAATGGCTGGTGATAATTTATATTCAAATATTGCTAGTTATGCATATTGCTAGTTATGAACGCAAACTATGAATGATATGGACGATTTGGACACCACTTATCCGACAGCTAGTGAAATAATGGAAATTGATGTAAGAAACAAAAGCAAAGAAAGTACTTTTGGTAGTGCTTTATGAAATATTAAATCCAAAAATACAGATCAGAAATTCTTTAAGCTTTGTAATAGGATATTACGGTGAATGAAAGTGAAGAATTGATACCTAGATAGTTTTTGTGGTAATTTAAGTGGTGCAACCAATGTATATTAATTATTCAAATTCCAATTTTTTCCTTTATGATTAAAATTTTGAATATGTAATCACTCATTGGTGATGTATAACCTGAAGCTATATGACAGAGCGTGTTTGAATATTTCTTAGTGCAGGTTTGCATCCATATTGTCGGAGGTTTATTGCTTATAATTTTCAGCATTAGCTATAACTTTAATCTATTGCCTGCCCTGTCATTGTGCAGTGAATGACACAATAAACTACAACAGCTGTAAAACTGGAAAGGCTGCAGTTATCTGCAATACCACTGCAGTGACTCAGCACTTGAAGCCAGTAAAGATTCTGGATTTATGATGCGTGGGATGGTGTTACTGCAGATCCGATAAAAGCCGGAGGGGATGTGATATGACTTGTTGTCTGGGAAGCGTGCGATTAGGCATATCGATAGTCGTCTGTTCCCTTCATGTGGCACGCTGGAGCTGAAGACAAATGTGATGTTCGAGTAGTGGAACATCAGCTTTATTGACATGTACGCTTTGTCCCAGCGTACATCCTTCGGCCGCACCCCAGCTTTTTCTTTGTGCTTCCATCGCTTGGAATGCCTGTCGACAGCTCCCAAGAGAAAACCGTTCACCCTGCAGACAGGCCTTAAGATCGGACACCATATTTGTGATGCAAAATGCATAGCGGCATTTACAAAGTGTCTACTTATGTGTGTGTGTGCAAAAGTGAAACAATTTTTCATAGGTAGAAATCCGGAACTACGTGGAGAACATTTAATACTGCAGAAAATGTCATAAACATAGCCAACGTTTTGTCTATTACTTTCTTTACTGCGTAAAGTAATTAGGATAAATTGAGGTCCTCAATTTTTAAAAACCGCATTTTTACTTTCTCTACACAAAGGTACTATGCACATAGTGTATAGAGAAGGTATTGCATTACTCCCAACAATTGGATACCGAAATTCCACCGGAAATGTATTTTGAGATCCCTTCAATCCAAAAAAAAGTTTTTAGAAAAATGTCCGTGTGTGTTTGTGCGTGTTTGTATGTGTGTGTATCTGTGTCGTGTCTGTGGGCAGCATAGCTCAAAAACGATAAATTCGTTAAATATCAAACTTGGTATTTAAGTTCAGTAATCTTCCAAGGATGCGATATGAAGATTTTCCCTCAACTATGGACACATTTTCGAAAATTTTGATTTTCTCAAAAATGGCCCTAATGATTTTGATTAAAATGTCGTATATTAAAGATAATATGAAAAATAAAATGTATATCTTGAAGTTTCTGGGAATTGCCTCTGTAGACTTCTTTATTCTGGATGACTTTTAGAGAATTTTGCTTAACTGTAAATCATAATAGACACACAAGATCCTACTGAATAAAAACGTAGATCTCGTTAAAACACACAATTTATGATATGTACATTATTTTCGTGGAGTTGACCGTTTTTTAGATATTCCTTATTATTGGTTTCAGTTTTAAAAAAAAAAAAATACTTCTCTTATACGGGAACTTGTCAACTTCTGGCCACGCAAAGAAACGGACTTCAATCCCATAGCAACCACATTTTAAAACTTAACTGTCGGTTTAACCTAGAGTATTCCCTTATTTCTGGTAATGCTTATCTTTATTAGTATAAAGTAGATAGAGGAATAGGCTTATTAACAATAATGTGTTACAAATATGTAGAGAAAGTCATGTGAATGGAACACATCAGCTTTTTATAAAAGGTGTCTCTTATGTGTAGGCCGGCAGTCAGGTATGTACGTATGTGTCTGGAACAACATAGCGCAAAAAACGATGGACGTTGCTTCAGTGCCAAATTTTGTATTTAAGTTTAGTGTATTCCAGGGATACGGCACAAAGATTTTCAAGATTATCCCCATCCCAAACTATCCTGTAATTGGAAACTTTCCTTCCTAATGCCATTTTTATTGTTCCCATATTGCTTATTTTTTGTTAACTGTTTCTAGATGTTTTTATTTTTTGTATAACTGATTTCACATCCTATATAACTAATTATTATTATTATTATTATTATTATTATTATTATTATTATTATTATTAATATTATTATTACTATTATTATTATTATTATTATTATTATTATTTTGTTACTATTATTATTTTGGATCTTGCTGGGAATTTCCCACTGTTAAGTTTTCTGTATAGATATTTAGTATTTATACCTCTCAAATGTCAATTGGAACTTATATAATTATACTTTTTTGGAGATCATTTTCATTTTATGCCACCAGATCAAAAACTATAACACTAACCTAACATGTTTATTAATTAAAATTAGTTAAAAGTTAAAATCCTAATACTATTTTTCCAGTAATTATGACCTACTCAATATAACTATAAAAATCTGATGTGTTACATTCACACAACTTTTTCTACCTGATCTTCAAACAAACTATTCTTACAAGAGATTATTCTTTTATTTGTTTCATGATAATGGAGATACCATTAATACAATTGGTCATATTAATTGATTGGTTGAAAGTGGAAGGGAAATAGTAGAATACACCAAAAAATGGATAGTCAAATATTTTAAAAGCTGGTCGTAATATCATACAATTTTAATTCGGTTCTCTTTATACAGCCAGAAGTAACACAAAAGAGATACGAAATGAATGACATCTTGTTTGAGAAAATTTTATGTATTTTAAAACTGAACTCAATAACAAGTAATTCTCTGAAATGGTTAATTCTGCAAAAAAAAAAAAAAAAAAAAAAAAAAAAAAAGTATATGACATAAATTGTAAGATTTATCGAGATCTACATGTCCAGTGTAATACATTGTCGTCTGTCTATTGGTTTAGCAGTTATACAGAAGTCATCCAGAATGAGACTATTCCCAGTAAATTCAAGATATACATATCGCTTATAATGTAAATATCTATAATATACGGAGTTATAATAAAATCGGTAGATCTAATTTCAAAACTAATGAAAGTTTTTCCATGTAAGGGGTAGTTTGAGGTGGGGAGATTTTCTTTAACATCTTCGTTTCGCATCCTTGAAAGATTCTAAAGTTAATCAAAGTTTGTATTTAACCGACTTTAGAAAGATGCTGAACTTAATCAAGTTTTGTATTTAACCGACTTTAGAAAGTTGCTGAACTTAATCAAGTTTTGTATTTAACCGACTTTAGAAAGATGCTGAACTTAATCAAGTTTTGTATTTAACCGACTTTAGAAAGATGCTGAACTTAATCAAGTTTTGTATTTAACCGACTTTAGAAAGATGCTGAACTTAATCAAGTTTTGTATTCAACCGACTTTAGAAAGATGCCGAACTTATCAAGTTTTGTATTTAACCGACTTTTCGATTTGAAGTTATACAGAAAGACAGACAGACAGACAGACCACACATACAGACACACTGACACACCTTTTTCCAAAAATGTTTTAAATAGGTGACCCTAAAACGGGTATTTTCAAGAAATCCCGGCATCGAATTTTGGTTGGAATGCAATACCTGCTCTACCTTTGTACTAAATAGAGAACGTAAATATCCTTGGCGCGCTCCCTGATTTTATAAAAGAAAGTTGTATTAAAATATAAGCTTTTTGTACATACAATCATTTTGTTTAGGTATGACATTCTTTTCTAAAGCATCCCAGAGGAGTTTGCTACTGAAAAAGTAGATAGATAAATAGCTTATTATGACATTTTTGTAGATTCGCCACGGTAATAAGTAGAGCAGATTTTCAGTTTTAGTTGATTTACAATAGTTACAACAATTATAAATAAAATAACTTCGGGCATCGCAACTCTTCGTCTATTATTCAAAATTAAAGCGTATACCGTAGGCTTAAAATAAACATTCTCACAAATGGTTAATAACTATCACAAAAAGAAACTTTTTATATACGATGTCCATTACACAAGATTAAAATACTATGCTCCCTGCATAAAATATCGAACACGATTCTCTCTACCTGTTTTACAAATAAACTATTTTTACAAAAGATTATTTTATATAATGGATATAAAGATTAGCATAAATTCTATTTTTGCTTCCTTGCTTCTGAGCTTCTAAGCTTCAAATCTTTCAATTATAGAGTTCTTTATAGAATTAAGCTTTAACCTAAAGACATTTAAACGAAGGACACAAATAGGAAATTCTAAAAAAAATATTATTTTACATAAGCTGTGTATTTTAATGAAGTCTACAGTTTTATTGAGTTATGCTTTTGTCTACATGGCGGCGCTGTAGGTGGGTGATTAGCCCGCTCGCCTCTCACCTAGGGGTCCGGGTTACATCCCAGGGACCATATATGGGATTTGTGATGGGCTAAGCGGAATGGGCAGCTTTTCTCCGGCTTCTCCGTCTCTCCACCATTTAATGCATCAATTTCTATATAATCATCTTTCCATTAATCTATTTCACTGTTATTTCATTTCATTCTCTCCCTCACTCTCAAACCAGACACCGAACTGATCACCCGTGCTGGCTTCTCTCTGATTCAGAGCCTTTGCTCCTCAACAGGCGTCTAATCCCAGGCGCTGGCTTGTAAGTCTTTTGGAGGGTATAATTCCTCCATGCGAGGAGAATAAGTAATGAAGAAAAGAAAGAAAAAAGAAAAATAAAGACAGAAAGAAGGGAGGAAGGAAGGAAAGAAGGGAGGGAACAAAGAAAGAAATTAAGAAAACGAAAAGTTGGATTGAAAAAAGAAATAGAAGGGAAGAAAGAAGACAGAAACAAAGAGAGAGATAAGAAAGGAAAGAAAGTAAGAAAGAAAAAAGGAAGGATGGAAGGAAAGAACGAAAGAAAGAACAGCCGGAAAGAAAGGCGGAATAAGGGAAGGAAGGAAAGAAAGAACGAACGAAAGGAAGAAAGGAAGAAAGAAAGAGTAGAACGGGTATATGGGAAGAAGAAAGGGAATGGAAGTAAGGATGGAGGAAAGAAAGTAAGAAAGAAAGAGAAAAGGAGAAAGAAGGAAAGGAAGAAAGTAAAAATGTTCGATGGAAGCAACGAAAGAACTGTTGAAGGAAGGAAAGAAGGAAGGAAGGGCGGGAGGGAGAGAGGAAGGAAAAACATGCTTTATTTATCTTTTATGTTTTTCGAATAGAGAAAGTTCACCGAGAACGACAGACACTTTACATGCTACAGAAAATTACGATACATCTTTTGGCTTTTTCGCGAGAATATCAACTATGGACGTTTAAATAAAAAATTGAAAGTAGTTTTTGAGAAAATAATACATAAATATTTTTCGTGTAATCAATAATATTAGGAGCAGGAAAGTTTGTAAGTCTTCTTCCCCTTTAAATTTAATAAGAAATTATGCGGTTTAAGCTTGTTTTTCATTAAATTAAGTACTGTATTTCCTGATTCAGGAAATTCAACACAAATTGATACCTACCAAATTTTTGGACGGGTAAAGATGCTTTATAAAAAAATTAAGCTAGACCATTGCCATGATTAGCTAATTATTTTACTCTGAAAGAGTTTATAAAGCCCACCTAACTGTATACCATAAATCTAAGAAGACAGTGAGATGCTAGAGTTTCAGGGGAGAAAATATCGTGCTTCAATTTTGTAATCGAAAATAGCCATAAAAAGCCACCCTATCTCTGCAGAAGCTATTCATTTACATCCTGCATGCTCTCTAATAGAGAAAGGAGCTTGAAGGAGAAACGATGTGCAGAATTCAGTCCCCTTAATAATGTCGCCTGTGACGTCATTCTGCAGCAGTCTTGACGGATGGCCGCTTCAAGGGGAAGGAAAGCTTCCCCTTTTCGTGAGGAGAGTTGTAAGAAGTTCAAGATGATAGGGAGGGGATGACATGATGACGTCAGGACATCTCGGAGCCGGCGTAATCTTGATAGCAAAATGCTGGACTTCAGAACGGCTCGTGTGAAAATTCTCCTGCACGCTCCAGCATTCATAATGTGCTAACACGTCCTCTGGATCGACTGTAGAATAGCGAGCACCATGATACGAAAGTGTAGTACGAGAGAGATTACGGCTCTAGAAGCAAATATCTAGTGCGCTACATTTTATATCTTTCTTTACTTCATTGCTATTTTCTACCAAGTACTATGTACGTTCTTTGTAGAACAGCATAGGATATGGTCGGATATTTTTTGATAGTGTTTAACGCCCGTTTTTACTGCTATGGCATCGCAGGCGATGACACTGTTGATACATTGAATGAAAATGGAGCACCGGTAGAATACGATGGCGGCGGAAACCGGAGAACCCGGAGAAAACTCGCCCCTGCACCGCTTTGTCCACCACAAATCCCACATGCGGTCGCTTAGGATCGAACCCGGGCCGTCTAGGTGGGAGGCGAATGGTCTTACCACTCGGTCACGGCGCGGCTGGATATGGTCGGAGGGGCCTCGGCACCGAACCGGGGGTTATTGTATCTACGCCCCACGAGTGGCACATCAGGGAGGGAGGAATGAGGTGAGAGAATACACCCGGCGGCCGGAACCATGCACGACGGGTCAGCAATGACAGGGATCCTACAGTTTCCAGATTGAAGCAGTCCTATAGTCGTTCAGGCAGGGAGCTCCCGCTCCACAAAGAGTTCAACCCTACCGCCAGGTGTGGTCCTCATCTCGGCTATCAGCCGAACTTTGAGCATCCTTTCTCCCTGCCACGCCGCACCGAGCACCATCACCGACACTCTCAACTCTGAAAGAAACCAACAGGAAAGATAAATGATCTCTGGAAACGACATAGAGGGACAGTAAATTCGAGTATAAAGAAACCCATCCAGCATTTGCCTGGCTACCCGGGGAAACGCCCGAAAAAAATCTGACATGTTCCATTCACATGACTTTCTCTAGCTGTTACACAAACAAGTTTCTTTACAAAATATATTCTTTTGTTATATTATTTGCTTCCTTGTAAGCAGAAGGGACATAATGGAATACACTAGGCTAAAGTAATGGTCAAATCTTTTAAAAGCTGGTCCTATGTGAAACCATTGAAGTTCGGCTCGCTTTGCATAGTCTTCAGTAAATCAAGAGAGATGAAACGAAATTTCACTTTCCGTTTGAGAAAAGTTTAAATACTTTAAAATCGAAATTGATAACAAGGAATATTTCAATAACGGTCAGCTCTACATAAAAAACTTACATGTCATAAATTAGATATGTTTATTAATGAAATCTACAATTTGTGTGTAGTACGTTTATGTTCATCCATTAACCGTTGTGCAAAATTCTGAAAAACTCATTCTGAATAAAGATATCTCCAGAGTAGATATTATATATTGCACCCAAATATACGATACCGATATTTCACCAGAAATACATGTTTTGGAACCCCCTGAATCCAAAAATAAGCATTTTTAGAAACATGTCCATGTGTGTGTGCAGCACAGCTCAAAACGAAAATTCTGTTAAATACCAAACTTGATATTTAGGTTCAGTATCTTCCAAGAGCACGACGCGAAGAATTTCAGGAAAATCTACACACCCTCAAATACCATTTATATGGAAAAACAAAAACAAAAAAAAACAAAAACAAAAAAAAACAAAAAAAAACAAAAATCGAAAATGTTGATTTTCTCAAACATGACTCCAAAGATTTTGATTAAAATCTTTTATATTTAAGATATTTACATAATAAATTGAATTTTCTGGGAATAGCCTCTGTATACTTGTTCATTCTGGATGATTTTTTTTCTTCTGAATTTTGCATCACTGGTAAACCGTAAGAAATAGACAAAAACTTTCTACGCAAAAAATTTAGATCTACTTAAAACACAATTTATGTCAAATACATTTTTTTTTTCGTGGAGTTAACCGTTTTCGAATATTACTTGTTATTGGATTCAATTTTGAAATACTTAAAACTTTTCTTATAGAGGAACTTATCAGCTCCTGGCCGCGCAAAGAAACGGATTTCAATCCCATAGCAACCGCACTTTAGAACGTTTGACTATCTGTTTAGCCTTATTTCCTTTCTACTTATAATGAACTAAGTAATAAGACCGCTTCTGTTAATCGGACCGCTATCTTGATTAACATGAATTGGATAGAAGAATAAACTTGCTAACAATAATTTGTGACAGAGATGTAGAGATAGTTATATGAATGGAACACATTAGAGTTTTTTCGTAGTGTTAAACATGTGACTATCATTTCAGACCTTGTATTAGTACAACTAAATATATAATTTAATACTTTTGCAACGTTTATCTAGATTAACATAAATTAAGTACAAAAAAAAAAAAAAGGAAAAAGCTTTTGTAATATCATTGTCTATAATAGATATACAAATAAAACATAGTAGGTAAAGAAAGCCATATGAGTAAAACAAATCAAAGTTTTTCCTGTGTAATTCGAACATTTTGTTTGTTAGCAATGCAGCCATCCGTGAGACCATTAGCTAAATTACCTTCACTGTTTTTCCCACAGGAGATGGGAGAGCGAAAAACTGTTGATTTAAAGTTGTTTTATTGTAGCGCAGAAACTGGTTCCATTCATAATTGTATTCACAGGTCCGCTCTACAGTTTTTAGGCGTTTATAATACAAATTTTCAAATATCCCGTGGACGTGTTTGCAGCATTTATGATTGTATAACACAAAATGCAGTGCTTGAAAGTGCTTGATAATAGACGCAGAAAAGCAGAGGTATACATGGGTCCGAAACAAACGTTTGCAAGATTGCTGTATATTTTCAGACTGTGTGATGTACCTGGCTGTATAGTCGAATGTGTAATGATTACTAAGCGCCTTTCGACGGAGATCTTTTGTAAACAAACAACAAACTCCATATCGTTTCTTGCCAGGGAGAAACCGAGAAACGTATTCAGTGTTGAGAAGTAATTTAGTGGGGGCTTATTTGTACCTATACTGTATACTTTCAAATGTTTCTTTACTTTGTCAATTTTAATGCGCCCATATTTTTGCTGTCATATCCTTGGAAAATTAATATCAAATTTTAGGGGAAATAAAATCTTGTTATCACTTTTGCTATACGTACTGTGTACATAGTGTATAGAGAAGGTATTGAAATGCGTCCAAAAATTCGATACCGGAATTTCACCGGAAAATTTTGAGTCCCGCTAAAATCATTTGAATAAAATATTTGTTTGCGTAAGGCTAGAGCAAGTCGTGTGAATGGAAGACATCAGATTTTTTTATTCAGCTTCTTATAGAGAAAGTACTGAGTGCTCATTTTAATTTGGTCCATTGATATGCATATTGGGTAAGATAGACATCGCTGACTGGAGATTCTTTAGTGTTCAAATGCTAAGAAGACAAGCTACTATTACATAAATCGAAAGAAAAGGTAAAAATATTTCGAAATCTGGGGACTCAGTACAGTAGCGGCTCTTACTGTGTCTCAGTGGGTGTGTAAAGTATTTTTTTTACTTTTTCTATGCATAATGTGCACATAGTAAGAAGAGAAGGTTCTGTATTTCACCCAAAAATTTAATGTCAAAATTTCACCGGAGTTTAGAGTTCCCTTGAATAAAAGAAAAAGAGAACTTAAGAAAAAGATCTGTGTGGGTGTGTGTTCGTGCATACATGAACACGAATACACAAAAATGAAAAGTTGATCAGCTACTTAACCTGATATTTAAGATTTTCAAGAAAATGCTCTCACTTTGAAAATTTCGATTTTCTTAAAAATGACTGTAACGATTTTTATTAATATACCGATATTTACATGACAAATACAATGTATGTCTTGAATTTTCTAGCAATAGTCTCTGGAGTTCTACTCATCTGAATGACTTTTGCATAACTGGTAAGCTGTAAGAGATAAACAAAAAGTTATGACAGAAAAAAAAAAAGGTAGATCCCGTTAAAACATACAACTTATGCCATACACATTTTGTTTGTAGAGTTAACGATTTCTTAAATGCTTCCTGTTATTGATTTAAATTTTAAAATATTTAAATCTTTCTCACTCATCTCTTTTGTTTTATTGCTGGCCACGGAAAAAGAATTGGAATGCCAATCGCATAGCAAGATTTGTCTATCGCTTTAGCCTAGTATATGACCTTATTTCCCTTCTCTCTATAAGGAAGCAATTAATAAGACCATTTCTGCTAGATTGCATGTTGTAGATAGGCAGCTTATCTTTTGTAAGAATAGCTTTCTTTGAGGAAGAGAAAAAGTCATATTAATCGGGTCTTTAATAGATAAATTGAATTTTGTCGTCGTAGAAAGTTTCCCTTTACAGTTAATCTCACAGCTGAATCGATGGGTCTGATTAATTTGTACTTCTGTTCTAAGAATAAAACTGAAGGTTTTTTGGTGAGGGGTTTCTTCAACACGGTTCATTTTCACTTCATTACCAAATACTCAGAAGACTCAGAAACTTAAGATAGTGAAAGACGAATGTAAATAAATATGTAATACAGTAATTAAGAACTACTCTAAAGCGTTGTATTTGTCTCGTAATTCTGCAATTTAACATATGCGTATTTAAACCGCATCAAGTAAATGTAATTGCATAGTGCCACATAGTATATATACAACTCTCATATTAATGCAAAAAATTCCATTACTGTCATTAGAAAAGTAACGTTGGCTAACCGTATAATTTGCCTTTATCCGAGTCGGATGGCTCAAGCGGTTTTGTCTGTTTACGTGGTCACGGCTTCGAATCCAGCGGCAGGCCTACCTGACCCTTAGGCTTTTTCCTGGGTTTCTTCAGGTTGCCAGACGAATGCTTTGCAGCTTCATTTCATCCCCCAAAATTTCCAGTCCATATATTAGGCTTGAAGGAGATTTTTACCTGTATCTTTAAATTATTTATTTTTATTTAGGATTACAATTTTTATTTTAAAGTTTAGTTAATTTAACAATTAGAACATAATTCGTAAAATTAATATATATAATATCAAAGGGCAGCTCCTGTTCCAACACCTAGACAACCCGGGTTCGATTCCAAGCGACCACATGTGAGATTTGTGGTGGACAAACCGGCGCAGGGGCAGCGTTTCTCCGGGTTCTCCCCCGACATCGTATTCCACCGGAGCTTCATCTTCATTCCATGAATCACCAGTGTCATCATCTGCGGTGCCACAAATGGTAAAAAACGGCCGTTAAACATTACCAAAAAAAAATGTGCCCATCATTTCTTAATCATCTGTTTCCGGGTTGAAGGACCAGGCGACGGTGTTAGGCGGGTTGCGGCAGGATGGCAATTTGCGCATTTCAAAAGATTATCCTGGCTTTGTCGTTGGGAACACTCAGTCGGTATGCGCCTTCTAGTTTCAGGGCTCCCGCCGTGGACTCGCCAAAAATACTTGGGAGTACAGCTTAGGGCGGCGTCGGAAGCGTTCCAACTGCAGCTGACAGGGACTCCATCCATGCTTGCGCCCGTCGTCATCCAGATCTGGTCGCCCTTCGGATCTCGCCCCACTTACGTGTCCATGAAGGGAGGGCCACGTAAGTGGCAAAGTGTTACAAAGGCCTACGTACGGTGCTCTGCCCCAAATCTGCCCCCTTAGGGCCCGATCTTCTCTAATAATTGTAATCATAATCATAGCAAGCCTTTTCCCTCTTTTATATAAAGGAATTGAGGAACAAGGCAAATGGGAAAACAAATGGAACGGGACATGTGCGAAGGATTCACATTTCTCTAGCTTGTCGACTACCTCAACGTACTGCGCTCTGCAGCTTTCCATGCACCTCCTCGACATAAAGCATTCCTACTTGTTCACTATTTGCAGGATACTACTTCTATGTTTCTACAGCTTTCTAACAAGGAACATTGCGTTTCCACTAAGAAGGAAATTAAACGCACAAGATCATAGAGAGGAAAGCCACATATTGGCGGTCTTGAAACGATGCAGGGGTTATTGCACATATACAAGAAACGTTCTTGATGTGCAGTTGCGAGTATGCAATCTTGCAAAAACTAGCATTGGTTCAGTACATAATATTTTCGGGGTTTACAAAGCATAATATTCTACAATTGTTGAGTGGCAGGCAGAGAAGATAAAATAAATGACTGTAAGTTCTATAGGTTTTGAATAGTAAATGAACGTTTTATAAGAAACATGATTAATGATTTGTTGTATCTACTATTCCGCTGTAAGCAGTCTTCACTGTCTTGATGGCGCGCCGTGGTCGAGTGGTTAGACAACTCCCCTCTCACCTAGACCGTATGTGGGATTTGTGGTGGATAAAACGGTGCAAGGGCGGATTTTCTCCGGGTTCTCCGGTTTCCCCCGCCATATCATTCCACCGGTGCTCCATCTTCATTCCATATATCATCAGTGTCATCGCCTACGGTGCCATGTTTAGTAAAAGCGGGCGTTAAATTTATAAAAAAAAAAAAAACTCTCTTGATCAAGTCATGGAAAACAATCTCAAGCATAACGGACGTTACAGTGAATGTATTTAGTTTAGCAGCTGGTTCAGATTTTAAAGATGTCTAGCCTTCAAATAAGTGTAAAAAAATCAGGTTGTATCAAATCTGAAGATATCGGAGGCCATTGCTGATAATTCCATCAATTACAATTTGTTACTAAGATTAATTTTAACATAATATGAGTCCGGATCTCTTGCAAAACACAATCTGTCACTGTTTCTAGCTATCTCCTACATTTTTTCCGCCACACATATCTTGTTTCTTGTAAGCGAGAAATGGGCCTGCTGTAAACAAAACAGAAACACTTAATTAAATAGAGATTTGACAGATAGCCTTATACATTAAAGTGAAATTATTTTAAGTGCACAAGAACATAAAAAATTAACTCGAAGTTTAACTGTCCTATTCAGATTCTTTACAGACATCCTTTGAAACTAGGGATACTTGTAAAGTCTATTACACATTGCTGTTGTATTCGGATTCCCTTCAATGAGAACCGTTGTCCTGGAGTAGGATTAGTAATGGGGACTGACTATTCTTACGCTAAAGATATCCAGATGCAAATGCTGATAAATAAACAGTTGCATAGGTTAAACGTAAACAGTATCAGTATTCGTGTGGGTTGAAATCGGTTGTTTAAACGACAGAGAGCGTGTAATAGGAGTTTGGTACGCCGTGAGAATCAGGCAACCTCTTGTCACAAACACATTCCTCACTTTCAATCTCTTAGGAGATGAAACTCGCTTCAAAATAGTGAAGCAAATTAATGCAAGAGTGAACTAAGGCAAGACCAATTTAAAATGAACATACAGTTTATGAAGTATTGCATTTTAACCAATAGGTCTGTGTAAGATTTCACCAGAAATATTTGTTTTAAGGTCCACAGAATCCAAAAAGAAAATGTTGGGAAAAAATGTCCATGTGTATATATGTGTGTGTCTGTGTTTATCATTGTTTCACTCTGTGAACAGAATAACTCAAAAACCAAATTATGGTCGTGTATCTAACTCGTTATTTAAGTTCAGTTTATAGCTCCTAGGCAGATAACACGAATTTTCTAAAGAAATTCCCCACATCTCAAATTTAAATGGTAAATTGTTCTTATTTTTATTTTCTCATAAGTCATTTTAACGCTTGCTTAAGACATTTTTGTTACATATAAAATGTATATTTCAAAATTTCTGCGAATAGCCTGTGAAGTCGTTTTCATTTTAATGACTTTTGTATAGATAACTCGTATGCCTAAGAAATAATTAAAACTTCTATACAAAAATGTAGATCGTGTTAACATACAATTTTTGTCAACTAAATTTTTGTAGCGTTAACAGTATCCGACATATTCTTTCTATTGAAATGGATTTTCAAATGCTTATACTTTGCTAAGTAATATATTTTTTCTCGTGGTCATACAAAGAGCATTTCATTTTAAAGATATTACATAGTCCTGGTTGCGGTTGGGATCTCTTCTTATGAGGTAGTCCTATTGGAAGGTGTCGAACGACTTACTCACGCGAGCTCCAGGATCCCTCTGGCCTGGAGGATAGCAACCTGTAAGTGTGGGATACTCAGGACTCCACGGCCACGTAGATGCCATCTGACTAGGGTTGAACTGATAATGAGATATTGTACGAGAAAGTATTTATTAAAATCAAACTCCTCGCCGCGCATTGGCCGGGTGGATAGACCACTCGCATCTCACCTAGATGACCCAGGTTCAATCCCATGAGATCACATGCGAGATTTGGGTGGACAAAGAGGCGCAGGGGCGGGTTTTCTTCGGGTTCTCCGTTTACCCCGCCCTCGCAATCCACCGCTGCTCTATCTTCATTCCATATTTCACCAGTGTCATCGCCTGCGGTGCCACAAGTAGTAAAAGCGAGTGTTAAACATTATAAAAAAATGAAACTCTAATACTTTTATTTGTTTAATTACTTGGGATTACCGCACGTTTATGATTGCCACCCTTCCAGTTTTTGGTGCAACTATCGCTATAGGTATTTTTAAATGACTGAAATCTTAATATATATTTTTAGTAAATCCTGTAAAAACCCTGGTCCTCCAAGTTGGGGGTGTATTACTGGGCCGGTCACCCAATATAGTGTGACATTGCCGTCCATGTATGCCTGCGCTGCTCAGGTTTGCTTTGGTATATAAGTTCTCGCATCGGATGCGTAAACAACATGAAGAACGACGATAACAGGAAACTCGGAACGCGAGAAAGCATGATACTTCTCGATTTTCGAGATGCTTCGAGAATATCTGTGGCGTTATTTTTTAGTTATAAAAGGAGGAAGGGTTGCAGTGCGGTTGTTCTGTCATGCTGTAAATTGTAGAGTCGTGAGTGCCTGGAGTGTTAGCGTGCAGTGGTGAGCGAGCATGAATGACGTGCAGATTTAAATATTCTACGCGTCGAAACGTCGAGTGAATCATTTGCAGCAAATTACTGTACTTGAAAACACATTTTGGGTCAATAAAGACATTTGTTACAATAATAAAAAATCTGATGTGTTGCATTCACACGACTTTCTCTATATCTCTGCAACAAATTATTGTGAAGAAGCGTATGCCTCTATATATTTCATGCTAATTGATAAAAATTGGCAGAAATAGTCTTATTACTTGCTTCCTTGTAGGTAGAAAGAAAACAAGGGAGTACCATAGGTTAATCTGATAGTCAAAACCTGGTTGCTATGCGACTGAAGTTCCTTTGTTTATATGGACAGGAGTTGACAAATTCCTGTATGAGAAAAGTATGTTTTTTAAAGCTGAAATCAAAAACAAGGAATAACTCGAAATCGATCAACTCCACGAAATAAATGTACGAGGTACGTCCAGAAAGTAAGTTCCGTTATGTAATAAAATTAAATTGTGTACAGATATAGAATAATTATTTATTGCACAAAATTCTACAACTCTTAAACTACTTTTCCACATAACTGCCGAAATTTTGCAGGCATTTGTAATAGCGTGACACAAATTTTTGTATACCTTTTTCATAGAGGTTTGCCGCCTGTGTCTTCAAAAAGTTGGAACCATTTTCTTTCAGCTCTTCGTCATTGTTGAAGTGTTGACCCCCAAGGAAAGACTTGAGATGTAAGAACAGATGAAAGTCGCTAGGAGCGAGGTCAGGGCTGTATGGAGGATGGTCAAACACGTCCCAACCAAATCCCTGTAGGAGGTTTTTCGTCACATTTGCAGTGTGTGGTCGTGCGTTGTCGTGAAGAAAAACAACACCTTTTGGCAGCAATCCTCGGCGCTTATTCTGTATTGTGCGGCGCAATTTCCTAAGTGTCTCGCAATAAACATCTGCTTTGATTGTTTGACCACGCGGTAAGAAATCAATGAATAAGATGCCTTTCCAGTCCCAGAACACTGTGCACATCATTTTTCAAGGTGTCAAGATTTGTTTCGGCTTAACCTTTGCTGGGGATGATGTCTGCCTCCATTCCATTGATTGGCGCTTACTTTCAGGGGTGTCGTAAGAAACCCAAGTCTCATCTCCTGTGACTATCTGTGTCAGAAATTCTTCGCCGTCTTCATCATAACGGGTTAAAACTGAAGTGCACTACCCATTCCTTTTGTTTTGTTTTGCTCAGTAAGAATCTTTGGTAGCCAACGTGAGCAAAGTTTACGAAATTTCAGTTTTTCGGTAACAATTTCATGAATTAGTGATCGTGAGATTTGGGGAAATTCCATAGCGAGAGCACTAATTGTAAACTTGCGGTTTTCCTGGATCTTGTCATCAATCGCGTGAACCAGTTCTTCTGTAACCAAAGATAGTCGACCACTTCGTTCTTCATCGTGTACTTCACTACGCCTTTCATTGAACTGTCGGACCCATCTTCTCACCATTGAATCACTCATCACATTTTGTCCGTAAACTTCGCAAATTTGCCGATAAATTTCAATTGGTTTCAGTTTCCTAGCATTCAGAAAACGAATCACAGATCTGATTTCACAAGCGGCGGGATTTTCAATCAACCCTACATTGTAAACAAGTACAACAAAGCTTACGTGGCTGATAGCGATCTCAAAATGGCGCACGTATCCTTGATACAGAGCGTCTACCGCGCATGTGCGGAACTGCGATCGCAGCGCTGCAGCGGAGATAAATTGAAACGGAACTTACTTTCTGGACGTACCTCGTATATAACATAAATTGTGTGTTTTAACGTGCTCTACATTTTTTGTGTGGTAAGTTTTTGTCCATCTCTTAGGTTTAGCAGTTATGCAAAATTCCGTAAACTTCATGCAGAATAAAGGTGTCTTCGGAGACTATTCCCAGTTCAAGAAATACATTTTATTTGTCAGGTAACTATCTTTAATGTACGCTATTTTAATCAAAATCGTTAGAGCCACTTTTGAAAAAATGAACATCTTTGAATTTTATTTTCCATATAAAGGGTAGTTCGGGTGGGCGGATTTTTTTGAAAATCTTTGTGTTGCATCCCTGGAAGATACTAAATTTAAATACCAAGTTTGGTATTTTACTGACTTTTCGTTTTTGAGTTATCGTGTTCACAGACCGACGGACACATACACACACACGCGCGCGCGCGCGCGGTCCTTTTTCTGAAAATGCTTTTTTGGATACAGAGGAGCCCAAAACATATATTTCCGGTGAAATCTCGGTATCAAATTTTTGGGTGGAGTGCAATATCTTCTCTATACACTATGTACATAGTGCGTGTAGAGAAGGTAAAAACAAAATGTGTACAAGGCTAATTAGAAAAAGAATAAATGGATAGATTCAATCATCAATGCCACCAAAAATGGGAACTTCACAAAGTAAGAGAACAAACAGTCTTATTTAAAATGTCTAAGTAGTGAGTAACAAGGGGATTTCATTTTCTATAAAAAGAAAAGAGCAATATAAAGGAAATTGACTAGACGGGTGCAGAGAGAGAGTAATTGGAGAATTTTGTAAAAGGATTAAAATATGATGCTATAAAGATAGAGAGCTTTTAATCACTTAAGAGCTTATTAATGAAATACAAGATATGGAATTATGAGAAAACATTTCGGAAGATATACGATAAAGTCTGTACAAATTAGATTTCATAACCTTCTATCAAAGCCTACACTGTGAAACATGGATCCTAAGAGTCCAGGGTATTGAAACCGCACAAATGAGATTCCTCAGACTGTGGAAAGGGTAACAATATGAGCTGTATTCATTTCACATAACTTTCTCTATCTGTTCTACAAACAGACTATTCTTACACAAAATATTATTTTATCTATAGCATGTTAATCAAGATAAACATTACCAGAAGTGATCTTACTACTTAGTTCCTTATAAGTGGAAGGAGAATAAGGGGACACACTAGGCTAAAGCGACAGTCATATTCTTTAAAAGCTGTCGCTTGACGAATGTCATTGAAATTCGGCTCTCTCTATATAGTCAGGAGTAAAACAAAAGATACAGGTATCAAACGGACGTGCACTTCCCGTTTTACAAACGTTGAAATATTTTAAAATTGAAACCAATAACAGAGGAATCTCTGAAACGATTAGTTCTGTATAAAAAAACTGTATATGACAAACTGTGTGTTTAGCGAGATCCAACGACAACCTTTTGTTTATATCTTATGATTTACTAGTTGTGTAAAAAGTCATTAAGAATGAAGAGGACTTCAGGGACTATTCCCAAGAAATTGTAGATATACATTCTATCTGCCATGTAAATATACTTAATTTACGGCATTTTTAAACGAAATCGTTGGAGCCATTTTTTATAAAATCGACAATTTCGGGAACTTTTCTATGTAAATGGTAGTTTGGGAAGGGAAAGATGCTGAACTTAAACACCAAGTTTGATATTTATTTTTGTTTTTAAGTTATACCGTCTATATACACACACACACACACACACACACACACACACACACACATACACACACACTGCCGCGGTCCCTCTTACCCCTCGCTCTCTCTGGTTATTTTATTATTATTATTATTATTATTATTAGACGGGATAATAATAATAATTACATTTTTAATATGTTATACATACTTGCTCCGGCTAGTTGGGTTCTTCGGTCGAGGGCCGTAATCGGTAAAAGGAACTATTTCAGAGATAACACATTTATAATTTTAGTTTCAGTATTTTATTTAAACTATTAAACTATTATCAAGAATATTCACAAATTGTATACACTTTATAATTCTCTGAGTTTCTAGCTGAAACTGTTGGTACGAGTAGTATACGCTTTCACTTACAAGTGAAACATAGATTTCGCGTATCACATTTCTTTCGCAAATTGTGTGTGGGACCGACATACTGTGGAAAAGAACTGACCGTAGAATAAATAGATCAACTAACTCTTACAGAAAATAAAGACGCACTGAAATGAGAACTCGCGTCTCCGTAGAAAATAACATATATTAATATAGCCTCGTCCTCCCTAAGTATTAAAACTATGCTCTGATTGGCTTGCCTTCCCGATCTCAATAGCGACTCTTTTCATGAGACAAAAAACTTAGGCTGATAGCTCTTCAGTAACCTTCATTTTTGTTATGTCCTCATCCCATAAAGTTTGTGTTATGTCTTTTTAGCTCAATGACGTTCTTGTATATGTGTTACCCCAATTCCGTGGCTGTTGACCACAAAAGCCTTGCGAAAGGTTTCTCTTTTATGACCCATGTACAGTTTCAGCTTTCCTCGTGTCTCTTATAAATTAAGCTTTTGCTAACGTCCTCTGATAATATAATCTCAGCCCACCAGGGTAGTGTGATGTTAGCGTGTCTGCCTCACCTTCTACAGGTCGCGAGTGCGAATCTTACTCAGGGTGAGTTACCCGGATAAGATTTTTTATCTTTTTTTCTTTTCTTATTCTTCCGGAATTTTCCCTTATCCTGAGAAGATGAAAGTCGAGTAACTTTGTGCTCCATAGACCCCGAGGTCATTTGAGCATCATTTCACCAATTCCATTCATCGTTCGATATGACCAACCAGTTTTACAAATATATATATGTGTGTATGTATAAATAATATCTTCTCTATATTACATGTATTTATTTACATAATGTTGCTTATTGATTGTTTACATCTTCTTCTATTTATTAGTAGTGTCACATCACGCACACACATAGACACACAAACGGACCTTTTTCTAAAAATTGTTTTTTTAAATCAGGGGATATCAAAACATGTATTTCCTCTGAAATCTGGATATCGAATATTTAAATAGAATACAATACGTACCTTCTCTACCCACTACATTCATTGTACATACGTGCTAGAAAAATTATTAAAAACAAAGAATATAAGAGATGAAGTTAAGGAATATAATACAAACTGGCAACATCATGTAGAGGGAATGGCCAAAGACACACTACCATGGCAAGCATATTTTAATATACTTTTTGAAAAACGTGGCCTGGGTCGCAGAAGAAAAAGATGGAAGGGCGCAACTAGCCTCGGAACGGAACAGCAATGACCCATCCTTCAAAGGAGCAAGAAGAAGCCTGAATATCACTTTAGTCCTCCATGTCCTTATACTTTCAAGGATACATAATCTAGAATTTAAATTTTATTTCAATCAACAATAATTACATAGGAGAATAACTGCACCAGGTGGCTCAGTCCTTTCGTCTGGGACTGCATTCGGGAGGTCGTGGGTTCGATTCCCGTGGCCATACTCTCTGATTCATGTTTGGAAGTGGCGTGTTATTTATGGACGCTCTTTAACTGCTGTGGTTCTCAGCGTCCCATTCTAAATTGGGCGCGAAAGACCGCTTAATTTTGGTCAAGAGGCCTCTCCTAGCAGGCTTGAGGTTCTTTTACGTGCCGTAAATCTACGACACGGGACCCACGGCTTTACCTCCCTTCCGAAGGAAGCCATGCTAAGGATTTTTACACCCGAAAAAACCCATGGTCCTCCGCCGGGTTTGAACCCACGACCTTGGGTATATGAAGTTAGTATGGTAACCATTACACCACGGAGGGCGACTGATTCATGTTTGGGGGGGACCCCAGGCCACTAGGCGAATGAATGCTTGGGAGGTTTCTTCTTTCCTGCCCCTTCATTTCATCTCCATTTCATCCCAAATGGTCTCTCTCAGGGTTGTAAGTGTTTGCGCGGACTGCGGTGGTGGCACTGTTCCACAGTGGTGAATGCGTTTTGGAAATACAGCTCTCGGCTGTGGTATGGCGTTGGAATCATCTGTAGGACTCAGAAGGTTCGGTCAGACTGCGGCGTGCGCTCCTAGAAAGCCCCGCGCAGACATTAAGAACTGCTTGGGCTCTGTTAGGGACCCCCCATGGTGGCTCTTTCCCCGCGGTCCGGTTTTGGCCTCTGATTCTCCTGGAGTCTGAAGCACAATAAGCCCATGGTAGCTGCAGTGTGGAACCGCCTCTGCAATGATACGCACACACACATACACAATTAGGAGAATAATGTTTTGTAAAAGTAGTTTTACAAGAGTGAATAAAAAAAGTAATGTGAACGAAACACATCTGAGGTTTTGAACCTTTCAATGTTTTAGAAGTGAATCTTCACTAATAATATCTTAAATGTCAAAACTCTGTTTTAAGACGTTTCGTTTGAATTCAAGGAACTGCAATATTCGCTTTCCTCTTGAATATCTTCCACTACCCTAAGCGAGAGCAGAGAAACAATTTTGAAGTATCCCTCATGCTAGTTACATTCTGCCTAGGGCAATGTTTAGTATGCAGTGGGTACAGATAGCGCTTTGTTCTTCATGACCAAGTTTAGGAAACATACAAGCGAAGTCCTCCTGGCTACAACGTGGTCGAGTAGCGTAACAAAGAGGATACTCTGGGAACAGCTCGAAACTGAGGAACCATTATGTTTGTTAATTAATCCCTTTCTGGACGGTAAGAAGCATATCTCTAAACTCTGTAACCAATTCAAGGCATTCCAATTCTTGTTTATCAGTAATCAATCCACACTTTTTCGCTTGAAAAATACCTCTCATTGTTTATTTTCTCTACCACGTACTATGTACATAGTAAGAGAGACGACCTTACGTTATGCAGTTCTGTAAAAGAGAAAAATCACTTTATCACGTTTACAATCTATCACCTATTAAACTCCGGTCATTTTACCTTCTCTTATTGCAATGAGGTGGAGATCCAATCCTTTATCAACATTTATTTTGATTTTTGGTTATCCTGAAGTTTATATTTAAAAAATAAGTAAAATTACATTTAATCTACAAAAAATACAGTATAACATCATTAATAATATTAAAATTATAATTAAGAACACTTTATTATAATGTTTAATATATTCTTCCCAAAAATTCGATGTCGAGAGTTCATCAGAAATGTTTTGTGATCCCCTGAATTTAAAAAAATTATAAAAAGGTCCATGTGTGTCTGTGAAAAGCATAACTCAAAAAAGAAAAGTGCGTAGAAACATAAAACTTTCAAGTATGCAACATGAAGATTTTTAAGAAAATCCCCTCACTCAAAACTGTTTCCAAAGTGTTTACTTTATCAAAAATGGCTCTAACAATTTTGATTAAAATACCATATTAATATGTATATCTCGATTTATCTGGGAATAGGCCTCTAAAGCCCTCTTTACACTCAATGACCTTTGGATAACTGGTAAACTGTGAGAGGTAGTCAAACATTTACTGAACAAAATACGTAGTTCTCGTTGAATCACGCAATTTATGTTATATGTCTGGTTGTGTATTTAACCATTTCTAGAACATTCTGTTTTTGGTTTCTATTTTTTATAATTAAACTTTTCTCAAATGGGCAGTCTTTATTCTTTTTTCCTTCTCTTAGCCAAGCAAAGAGGAGCATCAGATAGCGACCGACTTTTAAAAGACTTGACTAACGCTGTAGTTTATTGTGGTTCCTTATCCCCCTTGTACACTCAAAGACAGTAAAAATACGTCTCGCGCTGTGATTTTGCTGAAAATGTGAACGTCTGACGGAGAATCGGGTCTTACTACGATTTTCAGTGGTGTCATTCTGATACAAAATGCTACACGAGTAAAAAAACGTAAAACTGATTGGACAATCCACCCCTTCATCTTTTCAACCCCGCTCGACACTCCCACAGAACGGTTGTCTTGTATAAGCAGTGTGTTAATTTAGTCGACCACGTGCGCTTAATACCTGGGCATTGGAACTTCAGCATCTAGCACAGAGAAAAGGTTATTCTAACTTTGTATCACCCGGTGAGAGGGGTCGAGAGTTTGGCGATCACCAGTTTGCAACTTAGAACTTCATTTGTCGTTACGTTTCATGTCCATCCACTTCTCTTCGTTACCGTGACATGTCCATTATGCTTTGAAGAGCATAGAAAAACAGGTGAAAGATATGGGCGAAGTCAGCGAAAGCTTGTTCTTACGATAAGTATTTTCACGTGTACTTTTAATGTCTTGAGTGTACAAGGAAATAATATGTAAATAAACAATTTCTGCTAATTTATTTTGATAAGCGTGAAGTAGATAAAAGCTTTATAAAAAGAGCTTGTTGCAGCATAGGTAGAGAAAGTAACGTGAATTTAGTATACCAGATTTTATGCATGTTTCTATTCAAAAAATTATCATCGCTTTGTCTACATTTTACCCTTGTGTGCGACTCGCATTTGCCAGATCCTGGGTTCGATCCCCGATGAACGCTCACTTGACCCATGGATTTTCGTGGTTTTTCTAGGGTTGGAAGGCGAATGCTGGGATGGCGACTCATCCTCTACGATTCCCTTGTCATCATTTTCCCTTCATTCCATTGCCTTCGTATCTTTCAGGTGTACTTCTAGTTTCGTAGTGTATGGTAGTGCGGGAAAATGGTGCAGATGCATGCTCAATGGAAAGAATACTCGATGTGGGCACCAGAGAGTTATCAGGTCGAGTCACTTGATAGTCCTCTCTAGCAGTTCCAGCTGTGGATATGTATTCGGGCTCGAAAAAGTTAACGACCTCCGCGCGCCTCTGTGGCCTGAGTGCGTGCAAACTGTAGGCCTCTAGGGTTCCCTCATTCTATCCTTCTCTCCTGGAAGGAATCAGCCGTAATAGATCTGAATAGGTCTAAAATAAAAAAAAGGGGCTGATGTATTCCATTCACATGTCTTTTTCTTCTTTTTTCGTTGTAATAAATTATTGTTAAAAATATATTCTTCTCTCTACTTTATAATAATCGAGATAAACATTAGCAGAAATGTTCTTAATTACTTGCTTCCTTGTAAGTAGAAGGAAAATAAGGGAACTTACTAGGCTAAAACTAATGTCAAATCTCTTAAAAGCTGGTTGCCATCTGGTTGAAATCTGTTTCTATGCAGGTCTTTCCGTGTGAGAAAAGTTTTAAATATTTTAAATCTGAAACAAATAACAATGAATATCTCAAAAATGGTTAATTCCACAAAAAAAAAAACGCATGTCATAAATTGCGTGTTTTAACGTGATCTACATTTTTTGTGTAGTAAGTTTCTGTTTGACTCTTACGGTTTACCAGTTACACAAAATTCATTCAGAATAAATGGATCTTTAGAGGATATTCCCAAAAAATGCAATATATATATATATATATATAAAAATATATTTAATACCTATTTTAATAGGTATTTAAAAAATAATGCCTTAAATATGCTACTCTTTGCAGAGGACATGATGTTAATACAAGACAGAGAAGATATGCTGCAAATAAGTATGTACAAGCTTCAAAAATTGATCCAGGATTATGGTTTAAGTATATCAATAGAAAAATCAAAGGTAATGGCATTTATAGGAAAACATATAAAAAGATCAAAGATAGTGTTAAGCAATACAATATTAGAACAGGTGGGAAAATTTAACTACTTGTGCTGTAATGTAAGCTTTAAAACAAACAATGAAGAAATAAATAATAAAGTGAGTAAGTTCCAATATATTTGTGGAGTAATAGCTCGTACCTTGAAAAGCAAAACCCGAAAGGATACAAATGTAAAATTCTATAAGACAATGGCTGTTCCAGTTCTACTATATGGTTCGGAGACATGGACACTTAAAAAGAAAGATTGGAGCGAAATACAAGTGGCAGAAATGAAATATCTCCGTGCAGTAAAAGGATGCACCAGTCAAGATCATATTAGAAATGAAGACATAAGGAAAGAATTAGAAATTTTTTCCTTAAAAGAAAGGATACAAATAAATAGAGAAAAATTGAAACGCCATTTACAAATAATGGATAACTCTCGCATTCCATTTCAGTCATACAAATATAAACCTCTAGGCTACAGGACAATAGGAAGACCAGTTAAAAGATGGGAAGAAATATGAGGCCGGAACAGGAGAATTCTCCTAATCCATGAAGAGTTGATGATGATGACCTATTTTAATCAAAATCGTTGGAGGCATTTTTGAGAAAATCAAAATTTTCGAAAATTTTCCATGGAAAGGGTAGTTTGGAGTGGGGGGATTTTTCTCAAAATCTTTGTGTGACATCCCTGAAATTTTTTGGTATTTTACGAACTTTTCGTTTTTGAGTTATCGTGTTCACAGACACGCACATGGACCTTTTTCCAAAAATGCTTTTTTGTGATATAGGGGACCCTAATACGTGTATTTCCAGTGAAATCTCGATATCGAATTTTTGGGTAGAATGCAATATCTTCGCTATACACTATGTACATAGTAGTGTAGAGAAAGTAAAAACAGCACATGTCAGTTGGGAAAAGTAGAAGTATCTGAAAATTGAAATCAATAATAAAAAGTATCTTGAAATTGGTTAAGGCCATAAATAATATTGTTTTCCATAAATTAACGGAAGTCCCACTGAGCGAGATGGCGTCGTAACAACGTCTGAAGCTCGCATTCGTGATGTTCAAAGTTCATTCCCAGCGACCGACAGAACTGTCCATAGTGTTTCATTCACATAACTTTCTTTCGCTGTTCCATATACAAACCACTCTTATTAATCATTATTCTGTCATCTACGCCATGCTGATGAGATAAACAGTAGGAAAGTTGGTCTTATTACTTGCTTCCTTGTAAATAGTAGGGTTATAAAGGAATGCATAGGCTAAAATGATAGTCAAATCTTTTAAAAGCGAAACTGGTCACTATGTAAAACAATTGGTTCACATCGCCTCACTTTGCATTGTCCCGTTTCAGAAAAGTTTAAATAGTTTAAAATTGAAACTAATAACAAGGAATAAAACGTTAAACTGTACAACAAAATGTGATGTGTTACACTCACGTGGCTTTCTCTAGCTACTCTACTAACAAACTTCTTACAAAAGATTACTGTTCTTTCTACACAGTGCTAATCGAGATACATTAGCAGAATGTTCTTATTACTCAGTTCCTGAAGTAGAAGGGAATAAAGGAATGCACAGGGCTAAAGTGATGTATGTATGTATTTATTTCTCTGCAAGTGGTATCACCCTGTGGCAGAATTATATATGTATACAGGATATATAAACAATAAATCACAGCTGCCAGGTTATGGCTTTGTAAGCTAGATATAATAGTTATTTACAACAAATATGAAAACATTAATTTTTCTCTCAATTCAGATTAATTAATTTCATAATTAGAATCGCCAACCAATTTAACATTTAAAATAAGAACTGAAGCTTTCCTGGCGACGTGCTAATTCAAAATCTTCTCTGATACAGTTCACCCTGAAGACGAGGAAGATGCACTTCTTCGAAACGTTGGTGTCAAGCCAAGTTTTTACCTGGCTAGAAGCCCGAGAAGATTTTGAATTAATTTAACATTTGTATTTACAACAATATAAAATCACAAGCATTGCATTTAAGGAATATTTACAAAAATTATCCAACATTAATATCAAGATTTTTCCTAAATTTCTTCAGAGACAGAGGACAACCCCGAAAGGCTGCTCCAGACAATTTATTCTAGTCTTTTATGGATCTATTAACAAAGGAGAACTTTCCCACGTCAGTTTTGTATCTTCTACCCTTAAATAGTCAAATGATTAAAAAACTGTTGTTATGCGATGTTCATTGCAAATATTTGCTTGGCCCGAAGTAGAACAAGAGAAAAGCGGACACTTCCTGTCTGAGAAAAGTATAATTACTTTACAATTGAAACTAATAACAATAAATATCTCGAAAGTGGTAAACTGTACGAAGAAATGTATATGACATAGATTGTGTTTTTTAACGAGATCTACATTTTTTGTGCATTAAGTTTTTGTCAATCTCTTAAAGTTATGCAAAATTCAGCAAATAGTATCCCGAATAAACAGGTCTTCAAACGCTCTTCAAGATATACATTTTATTTGTGATGGAAATGACCTTAATATGTAGTAGTTTAATCAAAATCGTTAGAGCCATTTTTAAGAAAAACAAATTTACGAACTTTTTTCCATGTAGCGGGTAGTTTGGGGTGGACGGATTTTCTTGAAAATCTTCGTGTCGCATTCTTGGAAGATACCAAACTTAAATACCAAGTTTGGTATTTAACCGTATTTTCGTTTTTGAGCTATGCTGTTCACAGACAGACACAGACCTTTTTCTGAAAATCTTTTTTTTTTTATTCAGGCGGTCCTAAAATATGTATTTCCGGTGAAATTTCAGTATTGGATTTTTGGGTGGAATACAATACTTTCACTATCTACTATGTACATTGTACATACGGGGCTATTGAAAGTAAAAATTTATATGACATAAATTATGTGTTTTAACGAGTTACACCTTTTTTGTGTAGCGAGTTTTGAACGTCATGCAAAATTTTGCAGAACCCATCCAGAATAAAGAACTCTTCAGAAGTTATACCAAGAAAATTAAAAATCTACATTTTATACGTGATGTAAATATCGTTAATATGTGGTATTTTAATGACAATTGCTAGAGCCATTTTAAAAAAAAGTTTCAAAATGTTTTGAATGTAAAGGGTAATTCGTGAAGGGGGGGCGGGACTGTTTTGAAAATCTTCGTGTCGCATCATCGGAAGATACTAAAGATAAATACCAAGTTTGGTATTTAACGGTATTTTCGTTTTTAAGCTAGGTATGCTGTTCACAGCCACATTCATGCGCGGACTACCTTTCTCTAAAAACGCGGGACTTCAAGATATATATTTCCGGTGATCTCGACATGAAATTTTTGGGTAGAATACAATACGTTCTCTAGTTACTATGTACACGTATGTACATGTACAGAAAGTGGACAATTTAATATGGATAGTGCAATAAAACACATAAAATACTTAGATAGGTTAGGTCATTAGCACTGAATACATGAAATTCAGTTTTTCACTATGACACCATGACGGGAGAGAAAAAAAAAACGAAACAATTTAAATGATAATATTTTTCTCTAAGAAAATAAAACCTTGTAACACTTTATATAATTACCCTTTTAATAAAAATTAGTCAAAGTATGTTAACTATTATAATAATTTCTATTAAATATTCAAATATTCTAAACATTCAAAATAATGTAAAATACTTTTGTAATAAAGAAAGAGACTTTTATAAGCGTTTTAGAGAAACTTCAAGGTGTCATTAGCTATATATAAGATATTCAAATATTTTAAAAAAGGTATTGTAATAAAAATTGTTAGCACCGTTTGAGAAAATTAATAAAAAAGGAAATTCTTTCCATGTAAAGCAAAGTTTTGGGTGGAAGTGCTTTATATGTCCATAGGCATGAAACAACTTGTCATATAATTAACAGCCTCCCCCAATACCCAAAATCAGATTATTTATTATAATTTAGTGTGCAAAAATTAAATTTTGAGCCAGAAATCTGCAATCGTTCGTTACGAGCAGGATTTTATAGAAGTGAAAATTTGGAACCTAAAATTTTAGTAAATAATTAATTTCTTAGCAATGATTTTGTTTACATGTTCTAAATTTGGTATTTTATTCGTAGAGCACATGCCAATTGCCACTTAAAATTTGAAGTTGATGAATAAAAAATTGCACATTTTAATATTTTCACCAACGGTTTACTTCAATTAAGTGAACCACCACACCTAACGAATAGAGTTTTTAAAGAAAATTCAAATAATCTTTATTTAACCTTTATAAAATTTTGTAGGTAAAATAATACTTTCAAACTGTAATGCACTGCAGTTAAATTCTTTTACAATTTCGTTCTGAGCTTTGAGATATACATTTTACTGATGCATAGCAGTCTTTCGTTCAGAAACGCTATCTTGTGGTTACGCAATGTACTTCAAGGACTCGCTTTACCCTCTTGAAGCTAATGTTGGTGTAGTCTTTTGTCTCCGTCGTATGGGGAATAGCACGTGGTGTTCAGGTTTGTCGTTATTAGTGAATCGTAACACAGGCATTTGAGCCAGTTGAAGTCCAATTCCATCTTCTCAGTGAACATTGGTGTCCAGACATTGGACGTCCTAAATTACGACAAGAGGTTATGTCTGGCAAGTACAAAAGAAAAATAATTTCCGGGATGTAGTGTTAAAATACATATTTTTCTGCTTTTGAATATAATAAGAATATGATTTTTGTGTCTTTCCCCCTACATATTGATATTTTGATGGTTTTTAATAAATTTCTTCATAGATTATTTTAAAAATTACTTGTAACATTTGTCATTATATAACTAAGTTGTTATTCTTTAAAACTGGACATTGATCTCCTAGCTCTTTACGAATATATTTCTTTATCTTAAATGTGTATGAGCTCTCACTTCACTGGCAATGAAAATATTGGGGTCTAAATGGTTAATTAACTTTTAAAATTGCACTCCAATTAAATATAATTTTTACTCCTTCTGTTTATTATTTTTCCTAAAAATAAATTTATTCTCGAAATAAGGATACTGGCCAGAAATAAGACAAAATAATTTGCTTTGAAATTTGATTATAAAGAACTATGAAAAGTTTATGGAATTATATACGTCTTACCATTTAAACGCCGTATGAAGAATCTGTTTTCTTTGTAAATTTAGAAATACAGTCTTATTTCAATAGAATTGAAGCAATGTGCGTTTAAATTAGATAATTAATGACTAATATTTGTGAAATATAATTTCGTACTTTCTCTAAATATCATTTCAGGTGCCTTTTGAAACTTCAAAACAATATAAGATAATCTTGTATTAATATTGTGAATACAAACTTCGTAGTTCATTTTGAAAATGTTACATGCATGCATATAAAAACAGCGGGTATTTTGTTCTTGAGAAGTATTTGATGGGCGCATCTTGCATACTTTCCTATCTTTGTGTTGAGACAATGGAGGTAAGCTCAGATAATGATTATAGTAGATACCAGTGAACTATACACCCTTCTGGCGTATATAAGTATACACACACGGACCTTTTTCTGAAAATGCTTTTTTTGGATAAAGGGAACCCTAAAACTTATATTTCCAGTGAAATCTCGGTATCAAATTTTTGGATGGAGTGCAATACCTTCTCTATACACTATGCACATAGTACGTATAGAGAAAGTAAAAATTAGACTTAGTGGAACTTTAAAAAATTGTCAAAAATATATATGATTCAAAATTTAAAGAAAAAAAAAAGGCAAAATCTATAGTAAAATTTGTGCCTTTTTAGTATTAAAATGAGTGTTTTCTCTCCGTAAATTTTGCTACTATGTAGAGGTGCTTAAAATGGAAACATTATTTCATAGTCAACGTGTACGTTCAGTACTGAAATGGTTTCAGCATCTGGTTTCTACCTAAGGCAAGAGCATATATTGACCTTCAAATACTTTGTAGGCCGTCAGCGCTAGAGTAAAGATCGCGTAAAATGAAACAACCACCTGGGAGTTGAGTGTGGTCAGGAATGCAGCAGTGTAGCGTGTCTTAAACGTGACGCAGCATGACGCAATACTAAACACAGGTACCGTAAGTAGTGCACAATTGGAGGATGAGAAAGTGTTTCTACCTCTGAAATTTTCCAATACACTAACGCATATTCACTGCACTATTTTTTCTTTCGGCGACATTAACAGATAATGCTTCCGCCTAAGTTCAAATTAATTGCCAACAGCTGCTAAATGATGGTTCAGTAGCAACGCCAGCTGAAATATTAACATTCGTAAATGGCAACTGCGATCGATTACCCACGCCTGGATTTTGAGCTAAAACATCTGATGGATTCCAAATGCACGAGTTTCTCTATCTGTTCTGTAAAAAACTATTCTTACAAAAGATTATTCTTTCATATACTTCATGCTAAATGAAATAAAAATTAACAGAAATGGTCTTATTACTTGTTTCCTTGTGAGTATAAAGGACAAAATTGGAGGACAAAATTGTGTAAAAAATAACCTATTGCAGAGTAGGTAGAGAATAAAATACATCTTAGACTGCCTCCGTTGTCGAGGGGTTAGCGAACTGACTTCTCACCCGCAGGTCCCGGGTTCGATTCCCGGCTGGGGAGAGAATTTTCCTGAATTATTCCCTATTCCCCACAGTCTGGAATTATGAATGTGAGAAAAGTGGGTGTGTTTAGCAATACGAAATTGATAAAGCTAATGTAATAACCTGCAGTAAAACGCGTCAAGGCAAAGCCCCCGATATAACCATTGAAGTTCAAAGTGGCTATACGAGTGAAACAATTAGAAAATGTGATGTTCCATTCACATGACTTTCTCTACATCAAATTATTTTTAAAAAGCTTATGGTTCTATTTACCTCAAGCTAATTGAGAAAACATTTAGCAGAAATAGTCTTATTGCTTACTTCTTTGTAAGTAGAAGCGAAATAAGGGAGTAGCATAAGTTAGTGTTAGTCAAAAGCTGGTTGATATGTGACTGAAGTTCCGTTGTTTATATGGACAGGAGTTGACAAATTCTTGTATGAGAAAAGTATAAGTATTCTAAAGCTGAAACTAATAACAAGGAATATCTAAAAACGGTCAACTCCACGAGCAAACTGTATATAGCATAAATTGTGTGTTTTAGCGAGCTCTACATTTTATTTGTGGTAAGTTTTTGACTATCTCTTACGGTTTACCGGTTATGCAAACTTCCGTAAAATTCAGAGGCTATTCCCAGAAAGTTGAAGATGTACATTTTATTTGTCTCATAAATATCTTAAATGTAAAAGATATTAATCAAAATCGTTAGTCATTTTTAAGAAAATCAACATTTTCGAAATTTTTTCCAAGTAAAGGGTAGTTTAGGGTGGGAGATTTTTCTCAAAAGCTTCGTGTTGCATCCGTGGAAGATACTAAACTTAAATATCAAGTTTGGTATTTTACAGACTTTGTTTTTAAGTTCACAGATGCACAGAACCTTTAATTGAAAATACAATTTTTGGTTACAGGGGACCCTAAAGCGTGTATTTTCAGTATCGAAATTTTGGGTGGAATACAATACCTTCTGTATACACTATGCACATAGGACGTGTAGAGAAAGTAAAAATTGATTAACCTATTGTAATAAACCTACAGTGATACGCGTCAAGTCAAAGCCCCCGATCTGACCATTGAAGTTAAAGGGGGCTATACAAATGAAACAATTAAAAAAAATTAAACATATCAGATTTTTAAATTATTAATCAGTTTAATAGATTGATTCATTGATAACTTAGGAATTTCAAGAAAATGCTTTAGTAGGCAAATCAGGAAGCAGGATTATGTTGAGGCTGAACGTTTGCTGCAGTAATTTCTACCTCTTTATAACTGTGCAGACAGCACCTGAGCTAATAGCGACGGAAGTTTGTGTCTGGTGTAGTTCAGAAAACTTGCAGCACAGCGTTCCAGAATATTGCTCACTGCTAGGGAAAGAGATTTGGCATGAAAGAGAAACTTTGCAGGCTCAGAGTGCTAAGTGTGCCGGGACGGCTGTGGCATAAATCCCCTTCAGAGTTTCTTTCTATTCTAACCCCTCTACCTCCTAGAGAGAGACGCAGGCTTCTAAAAACCCGCCCCGGTTCTAACTATGAAGGAAAAATATTCCCCACCCCTAGACCCGTAACAAGGGAAGAAATTTCCCCTGCCTCCTTATTTTTTCTGTTTCTATACCTTCTTTTTGACGTCTGTGAATACAGATGTAGTTACTTTGCAAGAGAGAAAGAAAGAAAAATAGAGGAAACTTGATCTCCTTGTTCTGTTATCTTCGTATGTGGTTAGAAGAAAAAATGAATGTTTATATTTTTTCTCGGATTGATGTTGTGCCCCCCCCCCACCGAAATCTGCTTTCAATACAAATCTCTTGTTTAATGAGCGGTGTGCTGTTCATTTAACGAATATATTCAATATTGCAATTTTTTGCTGTTCAAAAAGAGAAATCAGCGGCGGTGCAAAGAAAAAAAAATCTGATGTGTTCCATTCACATGACTTCTCTACATATCTACAACACATTATTGTTAAAAAGTTTATTCTTCTTTTTACTTCATGCTAATTGAGAACAATTAGCAGAAATAGTCTTATTACCAACTTGCTTACATGTAGATAGAAGGAAAATAAAGGAATACCATAGGCTAAAGTGATAGTCAAAACCTGGCCGCTATGTGATTGAAGTTCCTTTCTTTCGACAAATTTCTGTATGAGAGAAGTATAAGTATTTTATAGCTGAAACAAATAACAAGAAATATCTAAAAAAAAAAAAAAAAAAAAAAAAAAAAAAAAAACTATCAACTCCACGAAAAAAAGTATATAACATAAATTGTATGTTTTAATGAACTCTAGATTTTCTATTGAGTGAGTTTTTGTCTATCTCTTACGGTTTACCAGTTATGCAACATTCCGCAAAATTCATCCAGAATAAAGATGTCTTCTGAGGCTATTCTCAGAACATTTTGAGTTATACATTTTATTTTTCATGTGGTTTTAATCAAAATCTTTAGATCCAGTTTTGAGAAAATAAAAATTTTCGAAAATTTTTCCATGTAAAGGGTAATTGAGGATGAAGAGATTTTTTTTTTGAAAATCTTCGTGTCGCATCCATGAAAGATACTGAACTTAAATACCAAGTTTGATATGTAACGCACGTTTCATTTTCGAGCTATGCTGCCCACAGATAGACAGACTCACGGGCATTTTTCTAAAAATGTTTTTTTTGATTCAGGGGGTCTCAAAACATATATTTGGTGAAATATCGTTATCGAATTTTTAGGTGCAATACAATACCTTCTTTATACACTATGTACTTAGTATACGTATAGAGAAAGTAAAAAATATCCTTTTGTGGCAAAATTTATCTTTCTTCAACCATTAAAATCCGTAGGTGGACCTTCATATTATAATGGCTTTATAAAATGGTTGATGTATTCTAGTCGCATGAACTTCTCCAATTACTCACTATTCTGCAAAATATTTGCAAGAACTCATTCTATGTACTAGTTAATCCAGATAAACTTTCAGTTCACATTTATACATTTCATTGTGTGATACTTCAGATAAAACGATAGTCAAGAGTTTTTTAAGATACTCAAGTTATGGCTCTGAAATCCCACGCACTTTGAATGGCCATTATACAAATGTTTGTGTGTTTCCATTCATATGATTTCCTCTACCTGCTCAAAAAAAAAAAAAACTATTCTTACAAAATATTATTCTATGTACTTCGTTCTAATCAACATACAAGTTGCACAGGGGCGGTTTTTTCCGGGTTCTCCGGTTACCCCCGCCATCTCATTCCACCGGTGCTCCATGTATCATCAGTGTCATCGCTTGCGGTCCAATAAGCAAAAAAAAAAAAAAAAAAAAAAAATTGATTCAGGGAACCCTAAAGGTGTATCCAGTGTAATTTCGGTATCAAATTTTGGGTGGAATGCAATACTTGCTGCGCCTCCTGAAGTAGAGAAAATAAAAACATCTGCTGTAAAATTTGTAGCTTTCACAATTAAAAATTCGTATATGTGCGTTGTATAAAATATTCATAAAACTGTTGATGTATTGCACTCAAATGACTTCTCCACTCACGCTTTCACAAACTTTTCTTACAAGAACTTATTCTTCTATCAACTTCTTGCTTATCTAGTAGATAGTTGCGAAGTTCACATTTACACATTTCATTGTACGATACATAGCCGATAGTCAGATTTGTAAAGAGTATGTTGCTTTGTGATGATTTTGAAATTACATGCGCTTTGCATACCACGAGAAAAAGATATGACTCCATTTGAGAAAAGATACGATTTACCACTTAATGCAAAAGTCATTCGAAACACGAAAGGCTTCTGAAGCTGTGCCTTGTAAATTAAATATATAAATTTCGTTTGTCATTAAAATAACTTACTATATTTTAATTAAACTCAAAGCCAATTTTTTAGAAAAACAAAACTTTAGAAAAATATTTCTTGCACAGGGTAGTTTGGGGCGCAGATATTTTGTTCATTATCTTTGTGTGTAATATTTGAAAAGGTTTGGAATTTAATCAACTTTTCGTTTATTTATTTAAGATTTTTCCTAAAATACCTTATTTATTTATTCATTCATTTATTCGGGGAGACTCAAAATTGGTATTTCTTGGAATCGAAATTTGAAGTGGAATACAATACTACTAACCACTAAAGCTCAGCAATAAAGGAGGTAAAATGACATGCTTAATTCACATAATTTTCTCTGCCCAGTATCGTTTATTAGATTACACAAACTGTTCTTGCGAAGCTTAATTTTTTATCTGTTTCATTTCAATCAAGATAAACCGTTGCATAAATACCTACATTACACTTTTCGCTGTAAATATAAAGAGAGTAACGTTTAAATATTTAAGAAAACTCTGTGATTTCCATATACTTTTTCATGAAATTGCGAGATAAAACTAAAATCGAAAGGGCTTAAAAATGATACTGTTTAACAGTTGAACAATTAATAATACATATCTCGGAAATGTATTATGTTATAAAAAAGGTTGGTTAGAATAAATTGGTTGTTTTATAAATATTTATTGGAATAGTACGTACGCCTATGCGTATATCAGTTATCGCACAAGATTATGCATTTTTTCAAAATGAAGTGAACTTCACAGGCTATTTCTGGATAATTAAAAATATAAATGTTATTTTGTATATACACATATTTAACATTAAATGTTCAAACTATCGTCTTACTAATTTTTGAGAACATAATTTCGAAAAATGTGCCGCTTAATGAATAGGATATCAGGAACTTTTTATTAGGCCTCCGTACTTGACACGGTACTTGAATACGAAATTTGGCATTTATCAGATTATTAGATCTTGATTTATGCTGTTCACACGCACTTACACACATACACGCACACACACGCACACCTACAGACATCCTAACAAATATTTTTCTCAAAATTCTCTTTTACTCAGGTGTCCTCAAAACAAGTATTTCCGGCGAAATGCTGGTATCAAATTCTTGGTAGATTTCAATACTTTCTCTAACTATTATACAAGTTACATTTACGATACATCTTGTTTAGAAATTACTTCTAATGGAGTAAAGGCTACCTAGTCATACTACATAGTATGCCAAAACGAAATTCAAATGTTTATCCGGAAGCATGGTAGAAAATTCAGAAGTCAAGGAAGCGAGTTCTTCTGAATGAAAAGAATTGCAACCATCGTAGTCGGATAACTCTTCTTACTTTTGAAATGTACTATTGTACTACCTTGCTGGACCGCAATTGCCGCACGTGTGCTTGCGTTTGCTTTGGAACGCTTATAGCTGATTGTTGCACGTGTTCGGTTGACTTTGTCCACACATTGTCGCAATGAGTGTAAGTTTAACACGTTAGCGGCAATATAGCAAAACCTTGGATATGTGCTAGAAGAACCGCTGTTATTTCAACAAAAAGTCTTATTATTTGTTCAACTCTGGTTACAAATAATTGTTTTTATTCAGTGGTATACAACAATTTTTCGTCGCTTTGACGCGTAGAGAGTAGACTGCTCGCACGTCTCTCCCATGCAACTTCTACATGCTGTGAACTCAAATTGAAACAGATGGATTGCAGCCAGAAACTTCAAGTAGCGGCAATTCTAGCCTGTGTCCATTGCACCCAGGTGTGGCATTTCAAGGTTTTGGCATACTATCGCCGTTAACGTGTTACATTTACGATCCCACTATGTATGTAGTTGAATAAAGAATTGAAGCAGAATACAAGTTAAAATTAGTCATCAATGATTAACAATATTGCAAGTTCTTAAGTACATACATACATACATACATACACACACACACACACACGTACGTACGTACGTACGTACATACATACATACATACATACATACATACATACATACATACATACATACATACATACATACATACATACATACATACATACATACATACATACATACATACATACATACATACATACATACATACATACATACATACATACATACATACATACATACATACATACATACATGCACGCATGCACGCATGCACGCATGCACACATGCACGCATGCACACATGCACACATGCACACACGCACACATAATACATACATTACATATAATACATACAAGCAGCTTCCACGATTAAATGAGTTTGACACGTAAGAATTCATTAAACTGTTTAACATACTTCCATGGTTCTCTTAGCTAAGCCTGTTCTAATAAACTACTTAAAAGTAGATTAACACAGCTAGCATAACTAAACGTTGTACGGTTGTCTTATTAAAACATTCCAAACCAAAGAATTTCAGTTTTAAATTCCAACATGAATTTTACGTAAATTGCTCGAATTACAAATGCAATAAAAATAAAAATGACAACCCCGTAAAACCATAAGGCATGCGAATTAAGATGTTAGAAGTTTGAAAACATAGATGATTTATGTCATGAGAGAGGCTACGTAAAAGAACCTGACTGAACACGTGCAACAATCGGCTATAAACGTTCCAAAGCAAACCGCTAACACAAGTGCGACAATTAAGGGCCGGCAAGGCATAGTCATAATACATATGATGTATTTCAAACGTATCTATCACTGTAAAATATTATTTGAGAAAATGTATGTTATAATAAGCTTTTCTGGTTAATCTCTTAGGTTTCCTAGTTACAGAAATTTATTTAAAATTCAATCAGATTTTTCGCAGAATATTATAGCCTAATCATACTATCTTAAATGTGTAGCGTTTTAATAAAAAATATTAAACTCTTGATAAAATGAAATATAATCGAAAATATTTCATGTAGGGAGATGATTTGGTGACTAAGGAACGCAGCGCTACTATGACCCCCTCAAGAATGGTAGGCATATTTCAACGCCCTGTGTACGGAATCGAATTTTAGAGGTGGCTGAAGACTATCAACCCTTCCCCATTGTTTATCTAGCTAGCACTCAAAAGAATTGGTAGAAGTCGCTTGCAGACGTGGAGGTATCCGTCAAAGCGGCGCCGTTCTTCAGACGCAGACAATACAGAGAAAATCAACCACGATGTGGCCATATGTTGCTTTCTTATAACACTGCTTCTGCCGAATAATATTTACAAAGCTCTCAGAAATGAAATTCTGAGCCAGGATGCTTTCCAAAAGCAAAACAAGGGCCGGCTTAGCTGATGATTCGAAATGAACAAAAGGCAGATCCAGCTCTTCCTTCTTTTTGTTGAAAGGCTAAGACTTCATACCATGGTTGCTTCTTTTTATCTTCGATGTATTCTTTGTGCTAACATTGCCTGTAATGCCAGTGAAATGTTGTATGGAGTAAGATTGGATTTTATGTGTTTCACCAGTTTTTACTTTCTCTACACGTACTATGCACATAGTGTATAGAGAAGGTATTGCATTCCACCCAAAAATTCGATACCGAGATTTCACCGGAAATACATGTTTTGGGTCCCCCTGAATCCAAAAAAAACATTTTTACAAAAAGGTCTGTGTGTGTGAACAGCATAGGTCAAAAACGAAAAGTCCGTTAAAAACCAAATTTGGTATTCAGGTTTGGTATCTTCCAAGGATGCGACACGAAGATTTACAAGAAAATCCCCCACCCCCAACTACCCTTTACATGGAATATTTTTAGAAAATTTTTATTTTCTAAAAAATGGCTCTAACAATTTTGATTAAAATATCGTATATTACAGGTATTTACCTGGCAAATAAAATTTATATCTTGAGTTTTCTGGAAATAGCCTCCGATGAATATTACGGAATTTTGCATAACTGTTAAACCGTAAGAGATGGATAAAATCTTAATACATAGCAAATGTAGAGCACATTAAAACATACAAGTTATGTCATATACTTTTTTTTCGTGGAGATGATCGTTTTTAAGGTATTCGCTGTTTTTGGTTTTAGCTTTGAGAAACTTATATTTTTCTCATACAGGAATTTATCAACTCCTGTCCATACAAACAAAGGAACTTCAGTCACATAGCAACCAGCTTTTGACTAGCAGTTTAACCTATGGTTTCCCTTATTTTGCTTCTACTTACAAGATAGCAAGTAATAAAACTATTTCTGATAAATTTGTTCTCGATTAGCATGAAGTAAATAGAGGCATAAGCTTTTTAACAATAATTTGTTACAGAGATGTAGAGAAAGTCTTGTGAATGGAACACATCAGATTTTTTTCTTTATTCTAGAGAACAATACTACTTGGTATTGAGCTTGTTGAATCTCTTTTGGAAATATATTTTATGAAAGCTGAAAAGTATTTAGGTATCATTGGGATAGTGTGCCATAGAATTACGAGAGCATTAATACTGAAGTTTTGAAATTCTTTTTGTTCTTCTATCACCGCTTAGGTGTTAGCATCCGCTCAGGTCTCTATCGTCCAGGTCTACCCAAATATCTCTTCCCGATCAGTCGATATTTTAATATTTTCTTTGATAATCTATTTTCTGCCATCCTATCAACATGGCGTTTCCATTTCATTCTTTTTCGTTTATATTATCATTAACTTCAAACATGTTAAGGTCTAACCTTACTTTTTAATTTCTTAATTTATCTGCTTTAGTACATCTCATAATATATCTCACAAACCTCATCTCTGCTGACAGTATACGTGTCTTTAATTTTTACTTTCTCTATACGTACTATGTGCATAGTGTATAGAGAAGGTATTGCTCTCCGCCAAAAAATTCGATACC
Source organism: Hymenopus coronatus (assembly GCA_030762935.1). Taxonomy (NCBI): domain Eukaryota; kingdom Metazoa; phylum Arthropoda; class Insecta; order Mantodea; family Hymenopodidae; genus Hymenopus; species Hymenopus coronatus. The sequence goes on from CM060895.1 coordinate 49,194,147, forward strand.
GAGATTTCAACGGAAATATATGTTTTAGGGTCCCCTGTATCCAAAAAAAAAAAAGTATTTTCAGAAAAATGTGTGTGTGTGTGTGTGTGTGTGTGTGTGTGTGTGCGCCCGTGTGTCTGTGAACACGATAACTCGAAAACGAAAAGTCGGTAAAATACCAAACTTGGTATTTAGATTTAGTATCTCCCAGGGATTCGACACGAGGATTTTTACAAAAATCCTCCAACCCCAAACTACCCTTTGCATATACATTTTTTCGAAAATTTTGATTTTCTAAATATGGCTCTAACGATTTTGATTAAAATATCGTACATTAAAGATATTTATCTGACAAATAAAATGTATATTTTGAATTTTCTGGGAATAGTCTGTGAAGACTATTCTAGGCCAATTTTACGGAATTTTGCATAACAGCTAAACCATAAGAGATGGACAAAAACTTACCACACAACAAATGTAGAACACTTTAAAACATAAAATTTATGTTATATATATTTTGTGGAGTAGATTGTTTTTAAGATATTCCTTGTTTTTTGGTTTCAGCTATAAAAAAAACTTCTACTTTTCTCATACAGGACTTTGTGAACTCGTGCCCATACTAACAAAGGAACTTCAGTCTCATAGCAACCAGCTTTCGACTATTACTTTAACCTATGCTACTCCCTTATTTCGCTTCCACTAACAAGGAAGCCAGTAATAAGACTATTTCTGCTAATTTTTTGTCGATTAGATAAAGTAAATAGAATAATTTGTTGCAGTGATATAGAGAAAGTTATGTGAATGGAACATATTAGATTTTTAAAACTAATATCACAATTTAGATAACTGAAATGGAATATTTGTTCCAAGGCTATCGTCGGTCTTCCGGATTCTTACCTTTAAAGGCTATTATTATTTTCGCTACACCTACTATACATATGATGAGATGAGAAGAGATTGAATTCCATCCAAAAATTCTATGTCGAGATTTCACCGTAAAAATCTTTTGAGGTTCCCTGAGTAAAAACAAAATGTTTTTAGAAAAAGTTCCGTTTGTGTACAACAAAGCTCATCAACGAAGACTCTAAATACCAAAGATTTTATAGAAAAAATTCCCATCCCAAATTGCTATTTACATGGATTTTTTTGAAAATTGTGTTTTTCTCAAAATAGCTCTAACGAATTTAATTAAAATGCTGTGTATTAAAGATATTTACATGAAAAACAAAACGTTTGTCTTGGATTTTCGGAGAATAGCCTCTGAAGATCTGTTTATTCTGGATGAATTTTGCAAGTGGTAAATTGTAAGAAATAGGCAAAATCTTACTAACACAACAATGTAGATCTCGCTAAAACAGCTGTTTATGTCACACAAATTTTTTGTAGTTTTAACCATCTCCATCTCACTGAATCCAAAAGCAATTTCAGAAAAATATCCGTGTGTGTGTGTGTGTATGGACAGCATAGTTCAAAAACGAAAAGTCCGTTAAACACCAAACTTGGTATTTAAGTATGGTATCTTCCAAGGATGCGACACGAAGATTTTCAAGAAAATCTCCTCACCCCAAGCTACCCTCTACATGGAAACATTTTTGACAATTTTGTTTTTCTTAAAAATGGCTCTAACGATTTTGATTAAAATACCACATATTAAAGTAATTTCCACCACAAAATGTATATCTTGAGTTTTCTGAGAATAGCTTCAGAAGCTCTGTTATTCTGGATGAATTTTTTTGAATTTTGCATAACTAGTAGAGATAGACAAAAACTTACTACAAAAAACATAGATCTCGTTAAGACACAGTTTATGTCCTTCACGTTTTTGTTGTGGACGCAACCATTTCCGAGATATTCCTTGTTATTGTTTTCAATGGTAAAGTACTTTCATTTTCTCAGACAGAAAGTGTTCGTATATACGTTAAGAAGTAATAATTTTATGATTAAAAGTAATGCATTTCTAAAGGATTTTGTTGGACTACATAAACTGAAGAAATTTGCAACTTTATTCCCAGTGTATGACGCCATCTCTTGTTAGCATAGTAACGGTCGTGAACTAGAAATTGTATTTAATAAAGAAATTATGGCTAGCTGTTCCAAATACGCCCAATGGCGTGACAGAACTTGACAGTGAAAAATGTTTTAAGATATTCAAAACCTTTTATTCACAAAATTGAGCAAAAACATTTTTCTTTTCACAATATTGGACATTTATGTAGCGTCTTACCTTAAATAAGCAAAAACACTTGATATCGACTTGTTGCACAATATGAAATAGTCTCGGCTGTAATTGATGGACTAAGCAACCTATCCTGACCACACACAAAATATACAGTTTGTTGCTCTGTCCTCTATTTTTACTCTCTATACACTGCTATATACATAGTATATAGAGAAGGTATTGTAATGCACCCAAAATTCGATAACGAGATTTCACCAGAAATACATGTTTTGGGTCCCCCTGAATCCAAAAAACAGCATTTTTAGAAAAATATCCGTGTGTGTCTGTGTGAATTTAAGTTTAGTATCTTCCAAAGAGGCGACACGAAGATTTTCAAGAAAATTCCCCTACCCCCAACTACCCTTTACATGGAACTTTTTCGAAAATATTGATTCTCTTAAATTGATTTTGATTTTGACTAAAATATCCTATGTTAAAGATATTTACCTGACAAAATGTATATCTTGAATTTTCTGGAAATAGACTCTGAAGACTACTTTACTCTGGATCAATTTTACGGAATTTTGCATAACTGCTAAACCATAAGAGATGGACAAACACTTAACACAAGGAAAATGTAGAGCACGTTAAAACACACAATTTATGCTACATACATTTTTTTCGTGGAGTTGATCGTTTTTTTAGATATTTCTTGGTATTGGTTTCAGCTTTGAAAACCTTACATTTTTCTCTTACAGGAATTTGTCAACTCCTGTCCACACAAACAAGGAACTTCAGTCACATGGCAACCAGCTTTGACTATCACTTTAACCTATGGTACTACCTTATTTCGCTTCTACTTGCATGGAAGCAAGTAATAAGACTATTTCTGCTAATTTTTTTCCCGAAAAGCATGAAGTAAATAGAAACATAGACTTTGTAACAATAATTTGTAGCATAGATGTAGAGAAAGTCATGTGAATGGAACACAACAGGCTTTTCCTTCTTGTTGGACATATATACATTTTGGACTGATGATGTTTTACTTGGGTGCGACGGAATCTTGCCAGCAAGAAGCAGGAAGTTAAGTTAGGGTTGTATCTTGTAATGTTAGGACCAATACCGAGTCTCGCACTGCTCATTAATCATTACTAGAGGGTGTGGCGTCATGGCACGTTGTGTGAATACTGCAGTAGATACAGCTGTATCTGTTCGTGTAAGCTTCATTTAGGCCAAGTACAACACGCATTTCCTCAATTCTCATATCGATCGGAAACGATACCTTACCATTCTGAAATTGTCATTCATTTTTAGACCGTTTAAAAGCTAAATTAAGGCTGTAAATTATAAAAACCTGGTGTGTCACATTTACATTACTGTCTATACATCTTTGTAACAAATGATTACTTTCTCTCCACGTACTATCTAGGCACATATTGTATAGAAAAGATATTGAAATGCTCCCGAAAATTCGATACCAATATTTCACCATAAATACGTTTTGGGACCCCCTGATTAAAAAAAAAAAAACATTTTTAGAAAAACGTCCGTGCATGTGTGTGTCTGTAGATAGCATTGCTCAAACCGAAAAGAAAATCTCCCCAACCCAAACTACCCTTTACATGGAACATTTTTCGACAATTTTGATTTTCTCTTATTGTTTGCCAGTAATGCAAAATTCCGTAAAATTCAACCAGAATAAAGTAGTCTTCAGAGGCTATTCCCATAAAATTCATGCATTTTATTTTTCCGGTAAATATCTTTAATGTGCGATATTTTAATCAAAATAGTTAGAGCTATTTTTGAGAATTTAAACATTTTCGGAAATTTTTCCATGTAAAAGGTAGTTGGAGGTGGGGGGATTTTCTTGAGAACGGAGAAAGAAAGTGCTCTAAATGGAACACCGAAAAAGGAATATTACGAGAAAAATGTGCATAACATAAATCATATGTTTTAACGTGCTCTACATGTTTTGTGTTGTAAGTTTTTGTCCATCTCTTACGGTTTAGCAGTGATGCAAAATTCCATAAAGTTCATCCAGAATAAAGTAGTCTTCAGAGACTATTCCCAGAAAATTCAAGATATATATTTTATTAGGCATGTAAGTATTTTACATTTGGAGATTTCAATCAAACTCGTTAGCCATTTTTTACGGAATCAAAAATTTCAAAAAAAGTTCCATTTAAAGGGTAATTGGGGGTGGGGAATTCTCTTGAAAATCTTTGTGTGGTATCCTTGCAAGATATCAAACTTAAATACCAAGTTTGTTATTTAATGGACTTTTCTTTTTTGAGCTAAGCTATCCATAGACACACAGACATACACACGGACCTTTTCCAAAAATACTCTTTTTGGATGCAGGGGGACCCAAAATATATATTTCCGGTGAAATCTCGGTATCGAATTTTTGGGTGGAATACAATACCTTCGCTATACACTATGTACATGGTACGTGTAGAGAAAGTGAAAACTTATAATTTTCTCATACAAGAATTTGTCAACTCCTTGTCCATACAAACAAAGGAACTTCAGTCACATAGCAACCAGCTTTTGACTATTACTTTAGCGTATGCTACTCCCTTATTTCCTTTGTACTTGCATTGAGGCAAGTAAAAATACTATTTCTGCTAACCTGTTCTCGATTGGCATGAAGTAAAAAGAAGCATAAGCTTTTTAACAATAATTTGCTGCAGAAATGTAGAGAAAGTAATGTGAATGGAGATTTTTTGGGTCCCGTTCCCGTTTCCAAGCACAGAATACTGAATGGTATTACATAGGTATCTTCAAGGAGGAAATTAGCAAAGGAGCTGTGATCCTCAATAACCGATAGAGCTCTCTTTAGTAGCAGACTTGGCAAAACAAAACAGTGGTTTCTATTATCGATAGTCGTATTTCGTTTAAAAATCAAAAACAGTAAATATGAGATTTTTAAAAATACTTTCATTATTGCATTTCAGTATAAACTTTGTGAGATTATTATTATATTAGTTTTAAATTATATTCGAATGCGAAAAAACAATTTTTAAAGTTTATATATTAATCGAAATGCTTTCACTTTTCATCCTCGATCGGTTGTGAATTATTGAGAAACTATAAATATTCAAATGGTTCGCCTTTTCCTAAAAATTTCTGGTTCCCATTCCCGATTACTGTGGAATAACGTTAGGAACGGTAGCTTTCAATCATCAAAATGAGGTTATGATTGACCCCCCCTGATCATTTCGTTCTTTCTCTTAACAGTTATTCAGGGGGACTGCAACAATTTTAGCGATCTCTTAAACAATACCATTGATTCGAAATGACGAAGGTGAAGGTTAGTTTCGACATCCAGCACTACTTCTACTTAAGGCAAGGGAGAGAGAAAGCTAAACTTTTGTACATCAAACTATTATCTTCAGCTTTCTGGTCGAACTCTCTACCACTGAGCTATTGTGACGCCAATAATATAACTCGCTGAGCTTCTCTCCTCTGAATAATGTATTTATATCCTGTTGAACTTTCAGGATGAACATATGCGCCTATTAATAATTCCTTCTAATTTGCGGTGTGCAGGCTAAATAATAAACATCCGCTCGCAGAAAATGGCGCTTGTGTGTATGCAATGCGAATACTCGGATTGTAATCCTGAGCCAGATTGTTTACACCAGTAAGAGAATACGTAGAACGTTTAGCTAAAAATCTGATCTATTACATTCACAAGACTTTCTTTACCCATCCTTTACCAAAGTATTGTTAAAAACGCACATTCTTCTAAAAATAGACAGACAGATCGATGACTTATTTGCCAGAACAATGCAAAGTTTGTGTAGCAACGTCAATAATTGCATAATAAATAAGAAAGTTACAAGAACATACTACTCTTACAACTATAAAACTCAGAAACGCTGTACAATGGATTAAAGAACAAAACAGCCTTAATTTTTACTTTTTCTAACCCCGTATGTACAATGTACATAGGGATAGAGAAGTATTGTATTCCACCCAAAAATACGATACCGAGATTTCACCGGAAATACATGTTTTAGGATCTCCTGTATCCAAAAAAGGCATTTTGAGAAAAAGGTCCGTGTATGTATGTGTGTGTGTGTGTTTGTGTGTGTGTGTGTGTGTGTGTGTGTGTCCGTGTGTCTGTGAACACGATAACTGAAGAAACGAAATATAGCTAAAATACCAAACTTGGTATTTAAGTTTAGTATCTTCCAGGGATACGACACGAAGATTTTGAGAGAAATCCTCCAACCCCAAACTACCCTTTACATGCAACTTTTTTTGAAAATTTGGATTTTCTTAAAAATGGCTAACGATTTTGATTAAAATATTGTATATTAATGATATCTACCTGACAAATAAAATGTATATCTTGAATTTTCTGGGAATAGCTTCTAAAGACCTGTTTATTCTGGATGAATTTTGCTTAATTTGGCTTAACTAGTAAACCGTAAGAGATAGACAAAAACGTACTATACAAAAAACGTATGTTTTGTTAAAATACACAACTTACGTCATATACATTTTTTTCGTGGAGCTTACCGTTTTCGAGGTATTCATTGTTATTAGTTTCAGTTGTGAAGTACTTATACTTTTCTCAGACGGCAGTGTCCGTTTTTCTTTTGTTCTACTACTGGCCAAGAAAAGAAGCGATTTTTAATGACAATCGCATAGCGACAGCTTTTAAAACGTTTGAATATCAGTTTAGCCTAGTGTAATCCCTTATTTTCTTCCTACTTATAAAGCACTAAGTATTAAGAACATTGTACTAATGAGTACCTCGATTAGCAAGGTGCACAAAGAAGAATAATGCTATGTAAGAAGTTTGTAGAACAGCTAGAGAAAGTCATGCGAGTGTAACACATCAGATTTTTCTTTTAAATAATGATAAAGACAAGGATTTTATATTGTTAGGAAGGCTATTAAATGGATTTACAGATGCAGTTTCAAAAGAGTTTTGAGCTCTGCTGTACTTATATTTTGTAATATAGATGTTAAGAGTATTTCTTATGGAATTATGAACAGAGGAACACAATATACACGAATTTATATTCATTTTAACAAATAGTAGGTAGTTCAGAACAAATAAAGATGTCATAATCAATATACCCAATTAATAAATAATAATAAAAATATAAATAAAATTCTCATAATACATTGATTACTTTGCGTTGATCGAAATACATTTTTGTAGAGATGCCTTTCTTACATGTTTCCCTGTAGATATAACTGGGACAGGAGAGTATATTAGGCTAAAGCGATGTTCGATTTTTTTAAAAATGGGTCGCTATGAAACGAATTCTGTTCTTTGCTTGACGAGTAGGAAGAAATATGAATAACGACTTCTCATTTAAGAAAACGCTGTGTTCCATTGACATGACCTTCTCTACTAATTACTGTTACAAATGTAAAATATTTTAAAGATTATTCCTTTACGTACATCGTAGTGATCGTGATAAACATTAGCAGAAATGGTTGTATTAGTTCCTTCCAAATATAACCGAAATAAGGTAATACTCCAGGGTGAAGCTGATTACTATGAAATTTGGTTCAATTTGGACGACCAGAGTAAAACAAAAGAGATGAAACGAAAGAAGCATCTCTTAATTGAGAGAAGTTTAAAGTAGCATAAAATTGAAAACAATAAAATGGAATATCTCCAAAACGGTTAACTGTACAAAAAAAAAAAAAAAAGTACATGAAATATAGTGTGCGTTTTAAGATATACAGTTTTTGTCTATCTCTTACGGTTTAGGAGTTAATGTAAAATTCATCTAAAATGTAGAAGTCTTCAGAGGTTAGTACCAGAAAACTAAAAATATACATTTTGTTATGCAAACATGTTTAATATACCTACGGTATTTTAATCGAGATCATTAGTCATTTTTTTAGAAAAACAAATTTCTCAAAATATTTTCCGTGTAAACATTGGTTTGCGGTGGGGGAATTTTGTTGAACATCTTCGTGCCGCATCCTTGGAAGGTACACTCAAAGACATTAAAAATACGCCTGGAGCTGTGTTTTGCTGAAAATGAGAACGTTTGACGGGACTCGGGTCTTCGAGATTTTCATTGGTGCCATTCTGGTACACAGAGCACAAATAGTATTAGACATCGAATTTCTGATTGTCTGTAAGGAATTTATAATGCGTGTCTTCTGATATCCACTGGCCACTCTGTCACTCTAATTGGAGAAGGAGGAGGGGTTGAAGCTTACTGGTGCAGTACACGTTACCTAATCTCGCTTCCAATTGAGGGAGGTGGCTATACCTATTAGCGAATGAGTTGACAAACCCAGCATAGGTATGCTTTATTGGTTCGATATAGAACACCCACCTGCAAGGTGACAGTATCAGCCAATAAAATAAAAACATGACGTAATAAAGTACCCTACAAACGGTAAGATATGCGGCGTACTGAATAAGACATTGCCGGTTTCCTACTGTGTCTTGTGTACAATATACCAGGCGAGTAAGAAAAAGCTAAACCAATTGGGGAACCCATCCCTTTATCCTTCAACCCCGCTCGGCGCTCCTTCAGAACAGACTGACTTGTATAAGCAGTGTGTTAATTTTGTCCACTACGTGTGCGAGTTGTCTTTGCATTAGAACTTCAGTATGTAGCAAGCATATTTAAGATTAAGCGAATTTTGTATCACCCAATGAGAAATATATCTTATTGTCCAACCAGAGAGCTTGGGCACTACCAGTATCCAATTCAGACCTTCATTTGTCTAAGTTACTTTCCATGTGCACCCTCTTTTCCCCTTCGGTAAAGTGACTTGTCCAATATGGTTTAAGAGCATACTAAAACTCTCCTGAATCAAAGATAGCACAAACGACAACCAGCGCCTATACAGCTGAAGACATGAGCGGAGACGGTGGAAAGATCCTTGCTTATGATAAGTATTTCTTATTTTTACTTTCTCTGCACGTACTATGTACATAGTGCATAGAGGAGATATTAAATTTCATAAAAAATTCGTAATTTCCCAGAAATACACGTTTTAGGATCCTCTGTATCCAAAAATGCATTTTTAGAAAAAGATCCGTGTCTGTGATCACGATAACTCAAAAATGAAAAGTTGGTAAAATACCAAACTTGCTATTTGAGTTTTTTCTCTTCCATGGATGCGACGCGAAGATTTTGAGAAACATCCCTCCATCCCAAACTACCCTTTACATGGAAAAATGTTCGAAAGTTTAGATCTTCTCAAAAATGGCTAACGATTTTGTTTAAAATACCATAACGCACTTTTCGTTTTGGAGTTGTGCTGTTAACACACACAAACACCCAGACCCTTTTCTAAATATGTGTTTTTTTACTTTCTCTACACGTATTATATACATAGTGTATAGAGAAGGTATTGTATTGTACCCAAAAAATTCTAAAAAAAGAGAGAGATTACCGGAAATACGTGTTTTGAGACCCCTGAATGAAAAAAATTAGAAAAGTTCAGTGTCTGTTTGTGTGCTCAAAAACAAGTTGGTATTTAAGTTTAGTATCTCCCAAAAATACGACACGAAGATTTTTCAGTAGTTTCTCGCACCCTCAACTACCCTTTACATGGAGAAAATGTTGGAACATTTTGATTTCCTCACAAATGGCTAACGGTTTTGATTTAAATATACTAGGGTCGGCTGATATGTCCCGGCCTTCTCAATGAAAACAGCATTTAAAAAAATTGTTTTATTTCTCAACATAATCTCCGGAAAGTCTTAATACATTTGTTATATCGGTGTTCCAATTTAATTAAACCATCTCTGTAGTGCCATTTATCAAGGTCCTCAAAATAGCTGTTTACCGCATCAATGACCTCGTTGCTGTGAAATCTTCGTCCTCCAAGAAATTTTTTGAGGTTTGGGAACAGGTGAACAGCCAGATCTGGCGAATAGGGTGGATGTACAAGCAATTCGAACCTTAATTCGCACATTTTTCCCATTGCAATGGCTGAACGATGCACCGGAGCATTGTCGTGACGAAACAAGTGTTTTTTTTTTTTTTGCCAAATGAGGTATTTTTCTTTTCACCATATTACTCAAACTTTGCAGTAAGCTTACGTAGTAGTCACCATGGTACACCCTTCTCCAAGTAATCAATAACCTAGACAGCCGGGGTTCGATCTCAAGCGACCGCATGTGAGATTTGTGGTGGACAATACGGGTGGGGCGGGTTTTCTCCGGGTTCTCCACCGGTGCTCCATCATTCATGTATCATCAGTGTCACCGCCTGCGGTGCCATAAGTATTTAAGGTGGGCGTTAAACACTACCAAAAAAAGTAATCAATAAAAAATTCCCTGTGCATCCCAGAAAACACTCGCCATAACCTTGTTAGCTGACAAAATTGACTTTGCCTTTTTTGGAGTTTGTTCACCTGACACAATCCACTGTTTTGACTGTGATTTACTTATTCAAGTTTCATCCATGATAATAAGCAGTCTCAAAAATTCACTGGGATTTTTACGGTAAAGCTCCACATTTCTTTACAATTTTGATCAGGTGTCAACAAACCGGCACCCATCTTGCACAAACCCTGTGAAAGCCTAAAACATTACTTAAAATATTACCTGCACATTCTTTTGGTATGTTTACAGCCTCTGCTATCTCAAACAACTTTAATCTGCGGTCTTCTACGTACTAAACAATGAATTTTTTCAATGATCTCTGGAGTTGTCACTTCTACAGGGCGTCCAGAGCGAGACTCATCACACGTGCTCGTACGTCCCATTTTAAACTGTGCAACCCACCTTTTAATCATTGAATAGGGGCAGAGTTTTTCAATGTACTGTCCATTTCCTTCTTGATTTCTTTAGGCGTTAAGCCTTTTCGAATGGAAGTATTTAATAACTGCTCGGTTTTTCAAATCCTCCATTTTTGTTTGTTTAAAATGCTGCCATTCGAAACTAAACAAGCTATTTTCTTGTAACTATGGATACAAGCGAGTCTTGAGTTAAAGTATACGCTGCTACCGCTAACTGGCCTAGTGGCGCCATATCTGTGTGAGGCCCGGGACTTATCAGCCGACCCTCGTATGTGAAAGATATTTAAATGGCAAACAAAATGTATATCTTTAATTTTCTGGGAATAACCTCTGAAGAACTCTTTATTCTGCATGAATTTTTCTGAATTTGTATAGACGGTAAATCGTAAGAGATAGACAAAAACTTACTGCATCTCTTTAAAACACACAATTTATGTCATGTACTTTTTCGTATTGCTGACCTTACTGAGATATTCCTTGCTATTGGTCTATTATTTAAAATAATTATAATTTTTTCATACGGTAATTTGTCAACATATAAATAAGAGAATTTCAATCACATATCAATTAGCTTTTAAAATATTTGACTATCGCTTTGGCCTAGTGTACCTGTATCTCAATTAGCATTCAGTAGCCTGAAGAATTAGCTTTTTAACAATAATTTGTAACAGAGCATAGAAAGTCATGTGAATGGAACACATCTTTTAATACAGGGGGCTAAGATTGCGTCTCCAGTGGAATCTTGGTATTCTTCTGTAGAAAAGTTAAAATGGAAAGATTGACGAAGGGCAATCGTGTGAAATTTTAACATAAAATATTAGATGGACCAGTTTTCTATTATATGGATTAATATTTAGCTATGATTGAGTATCATTTTTATCAATAATCACGTCAAAATGTACTTGTTTGATCCAATCTGCCTTGAATTTCATTTTTGGCAAGCAGAGTAATAGTGCCACATATACTTGACACATTTTCTGGAAAATGTCAGGAGTCCCTGGAGTTTTTTTGTTGAAGCCATAAATGCATCGCATTAAATTTTAATTCTTAATTTTGCGCCTCGTAAATTTCTTGCTTCGTGACACCCTGGTGGAAACAAAATTGGCTGGTGTCAGGCGGAATCACATTTTATAATAAATTGTGGTTTAAAAGTTGTCCCTCTAGCGCAGTAATGAAAGGTATACAAGCCTGTAAAACTTTCGGCTCTGTTTTCTGTGCAAGTAGTACAGAGATTAAAAACTCAAAGTAGGAAAAAAGATGGTGCTAAAGAAATAAATCGGAGTTTTACATTTGAATTTGCTTGAGTGTGGTACATTCACACGATTTTCTCTGTCCATTCTTCAGTAAACTTGATCTATCTACTATGCATTAAGAGAGAAACACTTGAAGAAATATTTGAATTATGTATTTCCGTATTGATACAACTGGATGTGGGGAATTCTATAGACTTAAGCGAAAGACAAATCCTTAAAGAGCTGATCGCTATGTGAGGCTTTGAAGTTATGTTATGTTTGATTGACCGGTAGAAAGAAAAATAGAAAGAAAAACAAATGATTTGGGTAGATAGAGTCAGACTAAAAAATTCAATGCCATAGCCGGGATTTGAACCACGGATCTCCTGGTCTCTAGGCGGTTGCTCCACCACTGAGCTACCAGGGCAACATGCCAGCATCGCATTGAATTTCTCAACTGACTCGCATGTTTACCGGTAAACCACAGGTGACCTCAAATTATTTTGAGGTAAGTAGAGCAGCCGGCTAGAGACCGGGAGATACGTGGTTCAAATCCCGGCTATGGCATTGAATTTTTCAGTCTGACTCTACCTATCCAACTCCTGTCCTACACACGGCTTATGTGAAAAACAATTAAATAAAAAACAAATGACTTTTCACTTGAGAAGACTATAAGTATGAAAAAACTATACAAAATTGTTAACTCCAAATATATATAGTTTGTAGTTTTCTCATTTTTGTATGGTAAATCTTTGTCAACTTTTACGGCTTACCAGTTACGCAAAAGTTATTCAGAATGAAGAGGACTTCAGTGGCTATTCCCAGAAAATTAAAGATGTACATTTAATTGTCATAAAACATCTGACGTGTTCCATTCACATAACTTTCGCTACCTTTTCTGCAACAAACTTATTTTTGCAAAAGATTATCCTTCTACCCACTTAATGCTAATCGAGATAAATCAAGCAAATGTAATGGTCTTATTACTCAGTTAATCGTAACTAGAAGGGAAATAAGTGAATACATTAGGCTAAAGCAATAGTCAAATATTTTAAAAGCTGGTTGCTATCTTGGAAGTGATATTCGGTCTCTTTGCATGACCAACACTAGAACCAAAGAAACAGGAATGATAATTTCCGGCCTTCTGCCGGGTTTGAACTCACGACCTTGGCAACTACAGGTAGCCTATTAACCCTAGATCATGACGAATGACAAACTTATTGGCAGGAAGATAATGCATAGTACTATGGCCTTCGCCAATGACATTAGCTATTACGATATCTCCCCCAACCCTGTTCCAGGTTTGTGATTGAGTACGCATGAGTACTCGGAAGGTGAGTCGAGGTGAAACAGCATGATCTAGTACATAGACTGGGAACTGGCACTTGTTAAGTGCCGGATTTTCATCTCCATTACTCCTTTTACCGTTTTCGCTTATTCAAATCGGTTAGCTTATGGAACGGCTGTATTGATTTGTTTAATACTTGCAAGATAGTAAAATGAGGTAATAACTATGTTTCTTTTCCACAACGAGTTCATGACTCCTGACTTGATACAAAAACGCTTTCAAGAAAGTACAATTATTGGCGTTTGCTTCACTAAAGGTCTTCAGAATCCCCGTTTAAAATATACAATGATCTAGTTTCGTTTAAATATTAAGGGATACGATAATAGACGAGACTTTTTATACTACGCCCAAGGCTAAGCCTATTGCGCCTACTAAACCTCTGGGAGGAAGAGATGAGGCGAGAGTATGCAGAGTAGCAGCCGTGTCTCTAAACGTTCCCAGATTGATCATTCTCAGCCAGCTTCGTTGTCCCCTATCCTCGGACAGAAGGTACAGTCCAGGGAAGAAATTATTAAGATATATGTGACGTCTGTCTGTACTCGAAATTTATCAGCTATGCCCCAAAGAGAACAGTTTAAAATTCATATTTAAAGGTGACGCTATATGCGACACTCTCCGGTTTATTGCAGGATAAAGGTGTCAAACATTTCTCATCGCCTCTGTAGGTGTGTCTGTCACAAATTCAAGAGAACCCGAGTTCGCATCTCTGTCAGGGTGAGTTATCCCGATAAGGTTTGCCCAGAAGACAAAGGTCGAGTAACTCTTTAGTTCTGTGGACCCCAGGCTCATTTGAGTATCATTTCACCCATTTCATTAATCTTCCTCTATTATCTACTAGGTCAACGGACTTCAAAGAAAAATCTGAATTTCCGCTCACATGACTTTCTCTACATATCTATAACAAATTATTTCTAAAAGCTTATTCTTCCATCTAATTCATTCTAATCGAGATAAAATTAGCAGAAAAGGTGTTATTACTTGCTTCCTTGTAAACTAGAAGGGGGATAAGGAAATACACTACGCTAAAGCGATAGTCGAATATTTTAAAAGCTGATTGCTGTGTGTATTAAATTCGTTTCTTTGTATGGCCAGATGTTGACAAATTCCAGCATGAGAAAGTGCAAGTATTTTAAATATTATTATTTATTTATTTATATTGACCGAACACCTGAAAGCTAAACAGGCCATTTATAAAAATTTAACAGAAAATAAAGAGTAAATAACATTGATATGAGTCATATGACACCAATAACATACATGTACATTGTTTGAAAAGTATAAAGATGAAAAGAAATAACTATGACTACGGTGAAGCTTATAACACGATTAGAAATACAAATTTCAGGTAAATTTAAAATTAAAATAAAAATAATTTAACAAGTTTAACTAGGAGTTGAAATGTGAATCTTTATTATTGGCAATATTAACATGAAGAAAAAAGATATAAGTATTATAAATTAGGTTGAGTTAGTCTTGTTCTTCAATTTCGGTGTCCGATAATAAAGTGTCTTGAGGTAACTGTCTCTTCGGCTTGGCTGTTGATGGCCTCATTCTCCTAATTTTTACACCAGAGCTCCTGAAACGCTGAGTAACTTAGAGTAGAAGATCTGATGTATTGTTTGATGGACAGAATGCCAAACTCTTGATGCAGTTTAATGTTTCGAATGAACCAAGGAGAATTAGTTATAGCTCGAAGAAATTGATTTTGAAAAACTTGAAGTTTATGAATATGTGTTTTACTCGCTGAGCCCCATACGGGAGAAGCGTACGTGAGGAGAGGTCGAATCAGAGATTTATATAGAAGAATAGGGCAATCAAGACCAATTCCAGAGCGTCTATTTATCAGAGAATATAACCTTGTACTTCTAGAGGTAGCAAGCGTCTCGACGAGTTCTACATGGGCGTTCTGGTGTCTAACAATACCCCAAGGTAATTAACAAGAGTATGTGAGGACACCAATGATAACTGTTCATTCATAAATAATGTTGGCACGGTATTAAAGGGTCTTGAGGAAAACATTTTTGCGAATGTTAAGTGAAATGCACTAGATGGAAAACCAGTCTATCAATACAGAGAGAGAGATACATGAAGAGAGCTGACTGCTAAATCGAGATTTGAATTAGAATAGTACAGAACAGTATCATCTGCCAAAATTACTCTACAGCTAGGTTGCAGTTGGGGTATGTCATACGTGAATATATTAAATAATATGGGTGCTAATATTGATCCTTGTGATACTCCAGCAGCAATTGTCCTGGCTGCTGATGTGAATCCATCAATGCGAACCACGGAAAGCGTTGCGTTAGAAAACTCTTGATAACGTGAATAAGGTAGTCCAAATATTATAATTGAAGTAGTAGTCCTTCCTGACAAACTTTGTCAAAAGCTTGAGCAATATCCAAGAAAACAGCTGCCGTATATTCTTTATATTAACATGAGTTTAAATCTGAAACCAATAACAAGGAATATGACATAAATTATATTTTAACGAGATCTACATTTTTGTGTAGAAAGCTTTTGTCTCTCTTATGGTTTACTATCTATGGAAAATTAAAAAAAAAGTCATCCAAAATACAGGTCTTCAGAGCTTGTTCCTGAAAAATTCAAGATATACATTTTATTTGTCATGTAAATATATTTAATATACGGTATTTTAATCGAAATCGTTAGAGCCATTTGCAAGAGAATCAAACATTTCAATTTTTTCCCATATAAAGAGTAATTTAAGGATAATTTTTCTCCAAATTTTCGTGTCACATCCCTGGAAGATACTAAACGTAAATACCAAGTTTTGGCATTTTACCGATTCTTCGTTTTTGAGTCATCGTGTTCAAAGACATACGGACACATTCACACATTTATTTAGATACAGGGGATACTAAAACGTGTATTTACGATGAAATATTGTCTAATTTTTGGGTGGAATGCAATACCTTCACTATACTTTATGTACATAGTGTAGAAAAAGTAAAAAAGAAGTATTTTCAGTCAGATTTGCTTATATTTTATTACAAATTGTCTTTTTCATGTTGAAGGTTGGAAACCTTAATAGGCTTATACTGCACGATTTAAACTCGATGGGTCATTTTACGTAGTTTTATTTCGTTTAGCTTCGGCAGAAAATCACTGTGGGTGAAATGGGGAACACCCAAAACAAACTGATTGAAAACACTGCCCGAAGTCATATCTCTGTGTACCTTTTTTTTTTAACTCGACTATTGCTACAGGAGAAACAATTGAAAAATAATTCTGAATGACAGTTTGCCTGTCTGACGGAAATCAATTTGTCATGTGCCATCTCTTTAACTTAGCCTGTAGGCATCTAAATGCTGGATTGCAGTTATCCGACGTCATACCATAAAGCTTGTGTGTTCGACACGTTCTGCAGCGAAATGGAATCAGATTACTGAACTGCATGTCACAATACATACTGTAAGCCTAAACAATGAAATTAACCACAATTGTTGAAGTTAACGTATTTTGATATCCTTCATAATCCAGACTGTAGGTATTGTCTCCAGTTCCAAAATACCGGGTGAGCAGTTTGTTCAGCTACCGACACAGTTTGACTTCAGAGGCAGATTAATCGGATGACGCCGATGATCCCATGTCAGGACACCGCTCTGGTAGCTTTCTAGGTTTATATTCTATCTGCTGCACATAAACAGTTAAAAGGTTAGTGTACTTCACTTAAGAAAATAACAGAAATGCGTAACTTCTTTAGCCATAACTTTTGGGCAACCGTTTACAAATATAGAAAGCCACTTGTCGCAAGGATTAAATCAGGAGATTGCAGAGTATTACTGCAAAAGGAAGATAAAAAAACCCTCTCCCCTCTAACCGTCCTGTACTTAGAAAAAGTGTCGTTTTTTGTTTTCTAAATAACAGTTAAAACAATATTGATTAATATACCATATGTTTAAACTATTTACACTACAAATAAAATGTATTGCATTAATTTTTGGGAATAATCTCTGAAGTCCTCTTCATTTGGAAGTGTTTTGTACAAAGTATTACTAATAAACGTAGACGCAAAACCCCCGCACGCACGCAATAGACGCACTTTACAAAAAATATAGATATTTTTAAAACCTCCGATATTAGAAAACTTTTTTTTTGTTATGAATAGTTGCATTCTTTTAAAGTCCTGTCGATATAATTGTTTCTCGGGACTGAATGGTAAAGAACGGAATTTTCAGGCCAGCATATAGCGTAGTGGCTACCATGCTAGCCTCTATAATCCAAAATTGCAGGTTCAGAGGGTGATGAATGTTTTTGGACACAAAAATACTTAACATGGCTTCCTTCGGAAGGGAAATAAAGCCGGTGGTCCTGTGTATTATTTATTTGGACGTAAAAGAACCCCATAAGTTGAAATAAGGTTTGCGGGCAAAAATCCGCCATTTCGCGTCCGCAAGTCGTGATTTCGTTCCACAATACCATCTGAGGGCGACGAGCCGATCCCTCGTCACCATGGCGCGAACTCACAAACTAGAAATTTAAGTCCGATCAAGGAAACATCATAATGATGCCCTATGCTCCACTTAGGAGCTTCAGAAAATTAACTAAATGCCTTTTCAATGTCCAGCTGTAAAACATTTGATTATCGCTATTCTTTTTGTATCTGTGACAAAATGTGCAAAGAGACTTTTCTGCAAAGGTTGATCTGGATTAATTTAAGTATAGAAATAAATCCTCGCAAGAAGAGTTTGTAACACATGAACAAAGGATAGGGGATAGAGAAAGTAATATAAATATCCTTTTTAATTGTTTCATTTGTATAGCCTCCTGTAACTTCTATGCGGATATCGGGGGCTTGGTTTCAGAAACATCTACTCACCATTTCCCGCTGAGATGTTCGCTTTGTTAACGTAGATACTTTCAGTTTTATATTATTAAACTCGCTCGCTCACTCCCTCACTTCCAGACTCTGTAGGGCATAGGTAATAACTCTAGTTAAAGAAAAATTCCCCGTCGCAGCTGGGAATCGAACCCGTGACCTTTGTGTGAGAAATTTGAATACCTACCACTGGACAGAAAATGCAGTCAGACATGTCCTTGTGTATTAAGATTGTGTTTATTTTTACACGGGCTATCTAGCCAATTTAGAAACTCTTTGTGAAAGGCATATGTGACATGAGTATAAAAAACCGTTCCATTCACATAGCTTTCTCTATCTGTTCTGCAAACAATCTTCTTAAAAAAGACCATTCATCTTTCTACTTCATGTTAATCAAGATAAACATAAAGAGTTTTGTCTTATTACTTAAGTTTCTTATAAGTAGAGGGGAACAAAGGAATACATTAGGCTAAAGCGTTGGACAAATTGTTTAAATGCTCTCGCTATGGGATTTTCATTGAAATTAGCTTCTTTTTACATGCCAGAAGTAATACAAAAGACAAGGACGACTTTAGATTGATAAATAGTACAGGTATTTTTAAATTGAAATTAATAACAAGGAATATATGAGAAATAGTAAAATGTATACAACAAAAATGTATACAACATAAAATGTGTGCTTTCTACATTTTTTGTTTAGTTCACGGTTTGTCAGTTATGCAAAAGTCATTCAAAATGAAGAGAACTTCAGAGGATTTTCCTGGAAAATTCAAGATATACATTTTGTTATGTAAATATATCCAATATAGTATCTTTATCAAAATCGTGAGAGCTATTTTTGAGAAAGTCAACATTTTCGAAAAAAAATAACATGTAAAGGGTAGTTTGAAGTGGAGCTATTATCTTGAAAATCTTCGTGTTGCATCCTTGGGAGATATTAAGCTTATATGCCAAGTTTCGTTTTCGAGTTATACTACATACAGATATACACATAAATGGACCTTTTTCTAAAAACGTATCTTACAAATTCAGGGGACTTCAGAACATGTGAAATCTCGGTATCGAATTCTTGAGTGGAATACAACACTTTATCTACCATGAACATGGCAAATGTTTAGGGAAAGTAATAAAGAACCCGCCTTGGTAGTGTGGGAGTAGCGTATCTGCCTCACAATCAACAGGTCATGGATTCGCATCTTGCTTATGGTGATTTAAACGGATTAGGATTTTTTTCGGGAGTTTCCTGAGACAGAGAATAGAAAGTAACTTTAAGCTTCAAGGACCACAAGATTATTTGAACATGTCACAAATTTCATTCATCGTCCAATATAACCAACTAAGATAATGAACGTTAAGCTACGAAAAAACATAAGTAATAAATGAGGAATGCTTTTATTGTTCCGTCAGTCTTTTGAGACAGTGGTAAAGATAGGCTATCTCACGGCCATTACGTGTGGCGGAACGTAGTGTTAGCTAGCGTAAATTATCTCCAACTTACACTGTCTCAAAATACTTTGGCCAAAGAGTAGTGAAGGTTTGCAGCTACGTTTGACTAAGAGGAACGTTTTCTTCGGTTTAGTCTTCTTTTCCTTTTCTTACTTGGGAGGGTAAAGGACTCTGTAAGGACCGCATTAGGGCTTTGGTTTCCTGAGTATCTGGTTGTTTTTCAGATCCCCTTGATTTTATCTCCCTCTTTTGGATTTTATGCCAAGGAAATACCTCCGATTTCTGGAGGGAGCTATTAAAACCCTTCATGCTACGTTTCACATCCATCGAGCTCTCCAACAGCCCGGAAATTGCCTGTGTAGAGGAGCGAGCGACCTTCCCGAGCAATGTTGGTTCGCTGTAGCAAACATGAGAGATTACACTGCAGTAGAAGCGCAGCTTTTCACGCCCTGCCAGTGCGCAAGAATTCTCTGTTAAAATTATAGTGCATTTAAAAACTTGAGCAGTTCGAGAATTGCCAGCAAAAGCTCAAGGGGAGCACAAAACTACGTCCCTTGCTGTACACACTACAAACTAAAAATTCGCATTTGTAATTAGTGTTTCTTTCAAACATCTATGTGCTTTGTACAAGTATTTAAAATCACAAACTTTCTTCAACTGTTCTGCAGACAAACCATTCTTAAGAAGATTATTCTTTTTTCTGCACCACACTAATCTACCAGCGCAAAGCGTTAGTCAGATCTTTAAAACTTGGTCCTTAATGGAAGCTGGGTTCGCTTTGCATGTCCAGTAGTAAAGCAAAATGGAAAGATTAAGTAGTTTAAAGTTGCAACAAATAAGGAATATCTTGGAAATGGTTAACTCTATGAAAAAATTGTATTACATAAACTGTGTTTTAACGAGATCTAATTGTTTTTCTATCGTACGTTTCTATTTATATCTTGCAGTTTACCAGTTAATGCAAAATTCATTCATTCTGGGTACAAAATACAACTCGTGTTTGTGACATAAATCTTTTTAATATATGGTATTTTAATCAAAATCGTAAGGGACATTTTGAAAGGTTCTATGTAAAGGATAGTTTGGTGGGGGAATTTTCTTGAGCATCTTCATGACGTATCCTTGGAAGATTCTAAACTTAAATACAAAGTTTGGTATTTAACACTTCTTTCGCTTTTGAGCTATACTGCTCACACACACACACACACACACACACACACACACACACATACACACACTCTCTCTCTCTCTTACTCTCTCTCTCTCTCTCTCTCACACACACACACACACTCATACACATTCACACACATACCGATTTTTTTCTTCTGAAAATTACTTTTTTGGGCTCAGGGCAGATCAAACATGTTTCCGATGAAATCTCAACATCAAATTTTTGGATGGAATATAATATCTTTTCTATCTACTATATGCATAATACGTGTATAAAAAGTAAACATTTTATGTGGCAACAATTGGCTTTCTCTACTTCAATCATTTATATATTAGTGTAAAATACGAATTATTGTTATGAAGTTTGATTTTCTTTCTACTTTTTAATTGAAATAACCGTTGCAGAAATAGCCCCAATACACATTTCGTTATAGAAAACCTGATGTGTTACACTCGCATGACTTTCTAGACTGCACCTTGTTATTCGAGGTATTCAGCACAATGTTCTTATTACTTAGTTCCTTATAAGTAGAAAGAAAATAAGGGAATACACTAGGCTAAATCGATAGTCAAATGTTTTAAAAGCTGTCATAATGCGATTGTCATTACAAATCGCTTCATTTCTTGGCCAGGAGTAGAACAAAAGAAAAACGGACACTCCCATCTGAGAAAAGTATAAGTACTTCACAACTGAAATTAATAACAATGAATTCCTCGAAAACGGTAAGCTCCATGAAAAAAAGTATATGACGTAAATTGTGTATTTTAACAATGCTTACATTATTTGTATAGTAAGTTTTTGTCTATCTCTTACGGTTTATTAGTTATGCCAAATTAAGCAAAATTCATCCAGAATAAACAGGTCTTTAGAAGATATTCCCAGAAAATTCAAGATATACATTTTATTTGTCAGGTAAATATCTTTAATATACGGTATTTTAATCAAAATCGTTAGAGCTATTTTTAAGAAAATCAAAATTTTCGAAAAAAGTTCCATGTAAAGGGTAGTTTGAGGTGCGGGGATTTTTCTCAAAATCTTCGTGTTGCACCCCTAGAAGATACTAAACTTAAATACCAAGTTTGGTATTTTAGCTACTTTTCGTTTTGGAGACATCGTGTTCACAGACACACACACACACACGGACCTTTTTCTGGAAATGCTTTTTTTTGGATTCAGGGGGTCCTAAAATATATATTTTCGGTGAAATCTCGACATCGAATTTTTGGGTGGAATACAATACTTCTCTATGTACATTGTACATATGGGGCAAGAGAAAGTAATAAAAAGGGAACAACCTAAAGAACTTTACGCTATATGTTGGCCTTTATTCTACCCTTTCAACGGTGAAAAACAGCTGAAAATTGAATAGGCTAAAATATTGAACAATTCGAACCGTAAATGACATCCTAGAAATGGCTAACGTCTCAAAAAATTTATTTGGAATAAATTGGGGTTTAAAGAAATCTACATTTTTTTTGTAGAATGTATTTTCGTCTATCGTTTGAAGATTATATACATTATCTTGTTAGATTACTCCCAGAAATTCAAGATATGCTTTTAGTTTGACGTTCAAATATCTTTAATATACACGACTTTAATCAAAACAGTTAAGAGCCATTTTTAAGAAAATCCTAAACTTCAAAACATCTTTGATGAGAGGGGTACTTTGGTGTGGGGTATTTTACTGGAAATCTTGCCGCATTTTGGAATACACTGAATTTTTAGTTGCTCTGATTGGAGCTAAATAGCAAACATTCATACACAGGGCGGGTAGATTGACTACACACCTACCCACGCATAGAGGTTGTGAAGCGAGACATAAACAAATGTTGCATATAGGGGAAGTTGCTTTCCTTTCCTTCCTTTCTTCAACGACTGAGACGGGTATTAGAGATGGCGCGAATAACACAACCACAACAGCGTGCAACGTTAAACAATTACTGTAGTTCACATGAAAGTAATTGTTGACACAAATCCATAATTACTGCGAAATCTCTTTGATTGTTATAAAGCTAATTTACACACACACACACACACACACACACACACACACACACCACATATATTATCGCATTAACAATATGCAGAGCGGGGAATATTTGCTTGAAGGAATGCCAATATGTTTATTTTTGGGTGCGACACAGCTTATCACATATTGAGTTGGCAACCATGAACATAGTTAATATTATTGTACTCGCCACTTATTTCTATGGTCCTGAATCCCGCTCATTGCATTATCGTCTTCGTCCTCATAACCAGCATCTCTATTGAAATCGTCAGTATCATGTCTTCTTCTAAGTTAACAATAATTGCTAATGTTTATTTGCACAAACACAAAGAATGCCACCGTTAAAACTAGCGCTAGCGGACTTCCCTCCTTCGAGGACAGAAACGTTATGATTTGTGCGCATACAGTGAGCGCAATTTCTCCCGCCGTCAGCCCTTTTTTTTTTTTTTTTATAAAACAGTAACGGATTCTGATCAGGACTCCGGTACTGTATCCCTATTTACATTTCCCCCCGTAGGTTTTACTGATTACTGGTTTACTGGTTTTACTGTTTCTTTTACAAACATATACACATTGCACAAACATATAACACCCTGCCCAAGGTGGGACTCGAACCCACGATCCCCTGTTCCTTCGGGTAATGAATTGCCACTGCGCAACTTAATGTTTTACTCTTGTCTCGTATCGTCTCACGACCTCTACACATAGATGAACCTTTTTCTAAAAGTGTATTGCATCCACATGAATTTCTCTGCTTTTTCTGCAGAAACTATTCTTGCGAAAGGTAAGTCAGAATGAACAATTCAATACCATAGTCTGGATTTGAACAACTGTAACACGTTAGAAAGCATTCTTCTATCTACTTTATGATAATCGAGATAAACATTAGCATAAATTGTCTTAATTATTTGCTTTCTTGTAAGTAGAAGGAAAATAAAGGGAATACACTAGGTTAAAGTGATAGTCATTTTTTTTAACAGCTGGTCGCCATGTGATTGAAATCCTTTTGTTTGCATGGCTAGGAGTTTACATCTTTTCGTGTGAGAAAAGTTTTAAGTATTTGAAATCTGAAACCAATAACAAGGAATATCTCAAAAACGAACAACTCCACCAAAAATTGTATGTGACATATTTAGAGGCTATTTCCAGAAAATTCAAGATAATACATTTTAATTGCAATGTGAATATCTTTAATATGCGGTATTTTAATCAAAATCGTTAGCTATTTTTCAGAAAAGCAAAAATTTCGAAATTCGGTCCATGTAAAGTGTAGTTTGGGAGGGAGGGAGGGAGGGAGGGAGGATTTTTCTGAAAGGTTCGTTCCACATCCCTGGAAGAAACTAAACTTAAATACCAACTTTGGTATTTTGCTTACAGACACACACACACACGGATATTTTTCTGGAAATTATTTTTTTTTATTTTACAGAGGACCCTAAAATGTGTATTTCCGGTGAAATTTTGGTATCGATTTTTTAGGTGGAATGCAATAATTTCTCTGTACATTACGTACATGGTATGTGTGGAGAAAGTAAAATGTATCTTTTTAAATAATCAGGTTTCAATGAATTCATGTACGTTATAAATGTAACAAAATTTGTATAATAATGCATTATGTAATTACAAATCTGTAGGAAGAGAACATTGTTGACAAGGAAAGACGTTATCTCTCGCGTCACTTTCTCGGTGAAGAATGCTATACGAGTGCTGCTATAGTCGCGTCGGTATCATTAATAACTGGTGTTACAAAGTCATCGGACGCCACCAGCTTTAAGGTGCATCATTAAAGTGAATAAATGAGAGGAGTTATTGCTGCTAAAATACCTACGTGTTCTTATTTAATAAATAATAGGTTCATAATTCCCGACCCAATACTAACACTGAGATACAAGCAGCAAGAAGGAAGAGATAATCGCTCATCTACTGAGTTTAGAGCAATGCATATTGTTATCACTTATTAATTATTATATCAAATCATGTAAATAAATTATAGTAAACGAACTTTTTTTAAAAGTGACATTCTGTAATAACAGTAAACGAAAATTTCGTTTTAGAGCTATACTGCCCCCCTCATACACACTCACGGACTTTTTAAGAATGTTTCTGGTAGTCCTCAAAATATGCATTTCCGGTGAAATCTCGGTATCAAATTTTTGGAAAGAATACAATATCTTCTGTACCTATCATTACGTACATAGCACTTGGTAGAGAAAGTAAAAGCTTTCTTGTAATCGCCTTGTACAAAAGAAACAATATAACACTGTAAATAAAGATTTGAGTGTTTTTGTGTAAATCTGAAACCAGAAATCCATTATAAAACAAAAAGCTATACAACAGCAAAGTAATGGCAGGAATGTCACATTGCTTGGCACAGTTCTGTCAGAGGACGACCCCAGAAAAATCTGCAGTACAAAAATATTGGGTTGAAGTTGGTTCGCTGCCAAAGTTTGGATGGGTCAGATGACAGCCGGAAAATGTCTCGCACCCGCCTCGGATTTGGTTGGACCTTTTTTTCCCCATCGATCTTTGTGTTGCAGAGGGGCTCGCTTAAAAGTCAGTGAAATCCAAGGAAACCGCAAGCCTCTGCTTTCCCTCATCATTGCCATATAGGACCCGACTGTTCATTTCGTCCCTATTTAAAATGCGAGATACAAAAGAACATTACTATAGTTGTCACCACAATCGTCGAGGTTTTTAGAATAAACTTACAATTACGTTTTAAATCTACGGCACGGGACCCACAGCTTTACTTCCCTTCCGAAGGAAGCCATGCTAAGGATTTTTACGCCCGAAAAAAATCCATCGTCCTCCGCCGGGGTTGAACCCGCGACCTTGGGTATACGAAGTCAGCATGGTAACCATTACACCACGGAGGGCAACGTCGCGTCCTTGGAAGAAGCCAAACTTAAATACCAAATTTGATATTTTACACACACACGGATATGTTTCTTAAAATCTTTTTTTTGGCGCAATACAATACCTTCTCTATATACTGTGTACATAGTACCTACATGTAGAGAAAGTAAAAAAGAAATGCTGAGCTATTACTTAGTGACAAAGTCCTTGTTGAACGGTAGAATCACTTATCTTATCAGTACTACAAAATTGCATGATAATATACAAAATCATAAGAAGATCCCGTTTGAGCCGAAATCCTTCCCTCGGAGGTTCAAGATCCTGGCGTTTTACTCGGATGAAACTGTACGACAAGGAGGGTTACTGAAGTTCCCGTAATTGTAAGATGTAAACGTGAAATGCTCCTTTTATTCGTCGATGGAATATAGCAGAGGAATAATAATGTAATGGAAGCAATGTAAAATTCGGGAACCTTTCAACTTGCTGAGGTAGAATAAAAGAGGGGATGTTTTTGTATCTCATTCAGACATTCCCTACCTTCATCTCCCTCCTGCCATTTGTTATAAGCTGTCCATCCCATCCCTTCCTTAGTTTTACACTTGGTCTGTCCCGCTTCCTTTGCATATATGCTTATCCTTACGTTCACTCAAATCTCCCTCTTTTCCTCAACTCATCGCCGGCTTTTATGTCTTTTCCTTCCTCCGTCTCTTAGTAATATTAGATGAGCTGAATTCGAGAGAGGCTGGGATAAAGCCACGTCAGTTTTACTTCGCACGCGTCACTGCAAGCCAGAGGTGATGAACTGGAGGTCTTCCAAGAGATGTTAGACGCTCTTACGGAATTCATAAGAAATACTTTTTCCTCTAGCGTTTGCAAGTCTCTCCTTTTATTATTCATATCTGCATTTTATATACAGCTAAGCTGATGATATATGCTAGACGGTAAAGTAGCATTTTTATGCATTCCATAAGCCGATTTCTCTTAAATGTATTTTATGATCGTGTCGTTTTCTTATTTATGGCTCTGCTTATTTGACATCTTCAAATCGAAATGTTTGTGGTTGTGTTCATGAGGACACGGTGATTCAAAAGATATTTAAAATACAGAATACGGGGAGAGAGACATACATAGGACTTACTGTCTGTTCGCTGTATAAACTAATATTGCAACTCTCCTCTTAGTTGCATGTGCCGGTGTATTGCATGGCGCAAGATGCAAAAGGCGAGTTTGGTAGGTTAACCAGAGAAAAAAGCCCACTTCTGGATTTTTTAGCAATATTATAGGCTTTCTCTTTACTATTCTTGTCTCGTGTTTATCCTGTCTCCCCCTTATTATTGCGCTCCCTCTTCCCCAAGCTGCTACATAAAATATCTAAAATAAAGTTTAAATAAAATCTGATGTATTCCATTCACATCTCTACAACAAATTATTGTTAAAAAGCTAATGTTCCTATTTACTTCATGCTAATCGAGAAAAAATAGCAGAAGTAATCTTATTACTTACTTCCTTGTCAGTAGAAGCGAAATAAGGGAGCATAATAGGTTAAAGTGATAGTCAAAAGCTGGTTGCTATGTGACTGAAGTTCCTTTGTTTGTATATACAGGTGTTGATAAAGTCCTGTATGAGAAAGTTAAGTTTTTTAAAGGTGAAACCAAGAGCAAGGAATATCTAAAAAAACAATCAACCCCACGAAAAAAATGCATATAACATAAATTGTGTGTTTAATGTGCTCTACATTTTTTGTGTGGTTAGTTTTTGTTCATCTGTTACGTAAAATTCGTCCAGAATAAAGTAGTCTTCAGGGGCTATTACCAGAAAATTCAAAATATACATTTTATTTGTGAGATAAATATTTTAAATATAAGAGCAAATTTTGAGAAAATCAAAATTTTCGAAAGAAAGGGTAGTTTGAGGTGGGGGGATTTTTCTCAAAATTTTCGTGTCGCATCCCTGGAAGATACTGAACTTAAATACCAGTTCGGTATTTTACTGACTCCTTTTAAGCGACCTTGAGAGTGAATTTTACTGTAATTACATTAATGTTATATTAGTATGGATATGATATTTCATTCCAATTACATAAATATGTACTTTGCAAGATTTACATTATTTTAAATATATTGTTATCTAGATGTATTGCATACTCAAAATGTTCCACATTTGAGATTGTTGGCCTTTCTGGTTTAGAGCTTCGAACCCCATAAAAAACTTAACTGGTTGACATTTCAATAAATTTGATTACTGAATTATGAGACTACTTTAAAAATTTAGAACTTAATCGCCAACATTATAATTATTCATAAAAATATAGTTTTGATAAATTACAATTGGTGATAAGATAATCTTGTAATATTACTGTAATATGCATTCTGAGAACTTTTAGTTGTATTTAAACAAAAACTGAGAAACCTGGAAAATTTAGAAGCTATGAAATACATTTTGATAAAAACAATGTGTTAAAAATACAAAAGTCTTACACGATTTTAAATGGTTAAAAGGTCCAAAGCAAGGGGAAGTTAAATATTGATTTTCTTTGGACAACCAAGTTTCCAACAACCAACTGCTATAAAAAGAAAGAAAAAAAAAGCGATATTCGATGTTTTGATCCATGTTAAAATTTCAGTCCGTGTCTTCTAGACATACAAATGAATGAATATATTTCTAGGAACAGATTCTACTAAGAACAGTTTTTTTTTGTTGCAAAAGTTGGGTATTTATAGGTAATAATAGTAGCTGCATTGAATACTTAGCGATGGGTGTTTTGTATTTTATGATAGCATTAGGGAATTTTTGTTGAAATAACAGGATACAGTTAAGTGTGCGGAAACGTTCGAATGCTTTTGTTTTTCTATAGTATTTTAAGTTAATATTTTCAGAATCTCCTCATTATCTTAGTTCCACACCAGCCCTAGATGAGCCAATCTTTTAATGGTTTGAATTCATCTCTGGCCCACACTCATTACTCTCTGAAGAAAGGACCCTAGGTAAGCGGCGAAAGGGGATGTAAAATTGACAGGAAAATATGCTTCATAACGGCTGTCACACCAACTCTTGGGTGAGTACGTCTTAATATTGGTATGAAATCAAAAGTCAGTCTATAAATACATATCGGTTTGAAGTTCAGAAGCGAAGAAATAAGGGGGAAATAAGATAAACATAAAGAGGAATGCTAAAATCAGGTGGAATTGGTCATGGAAGAGCCAGTTTAATATTTACTTACCAACAGGAGCTCCATGCATTATGTTTGAAAAGTTCATGCACTCTAGAAATAATTTTGGCTGAATTTGTTCCATATTCATTTCTTAAATTACAATGCGCTACTGAAAATAATATCTTGGTTGCCGCTATAAGTTAGAACTCAATGATTCAGATGAAATTATCTTAAATGGAATGAAATTGGTTAGATTCTACGAAATGATTAAGCAGACATTTCACTTGGGCTGTGAAGCTAATTACAGTTATATAGCCACCGGAGTGTTTACTCTCTCTTCTCTCATTAATTCTTGAAGCAGCGGAGAGTTTGTGTGGCCAAATTTAGTGACCGGAAATTTACCGTGTGGATAAAAAACGGAGGTTGCCACAGCGGGCATGGGTCGGGCGGCACGTTAAATTATTGCACGGCGTTCAAAGTTTCACGAGTTATTGACTGCGGTTTGAGAGGCGGTGAAAGTGGTGTCCCAACTTTCAGTCATTCATATCCTGGCAAATGAGCCGCTGTAATAGCGTCACTAATACACCGCATCCCTTCAAACATGGGAACAGGCGTGTTCGGTGCACTTATCAAACATATGTGTTCTTTTCATTCTTAAGGTGATGCATTGGGAACATTTAGAAAACCTGCAGTATGTAAGAGGACTGTCGTAGAAGTACCCGACCGAACAAAGAAAGCACAAAAGTTTATTTCTCTACATAGTCTCCCAGCTCGATACACTTTTCCCACCAACGTTCAATAGCTTCCATACCCTGTTTATATTGAGAACTATCGAAGTATGCAAAATAACCATCAACTGTAGACTCCACCTCTTCATTGTTGGCAAATTTTTATCAGCATGAACTTACTATAGAAAGGTAGGTTCGATTTTGGAGGACACTAGAAACACAATAGCTCAATTTTTCAGAAACAGTGACTTACCTCATTCTTCCCTTGTGGTCTTCAAATGTATAATATATCAAAATTGGAACCTAAGAAAGCATTGAACGAGTAAACTTTTGATGTAAAATGTCATTGCTAGTTACAGCCTCAACACTTGCAGATAGTCTCTCTTGCGACCATGATCATTCATTGTAAACTGCTGTATTACAAGAAATACACACTGCATGCTAACATAGTCATTTGCTGCTCACAAGGGCTGATTTACACCAGACATGACGTCTACAGGATGTCATCGAACCAAGATATGGACGATCCTAAGTGATACGAGAATACATTTAAACCTTAAAAAACGCCCCATGGCCAGCGTGGATTAGGCAGTTTGGAGAGAAAAAAAAAATCTGATGTTCCATCCACATGACTTTCTCTACTTCTGTATAACAAATTATTGTTAATAAGCTTATCCTATTTACTTCATGCCCATCGAGAAAAAATTAGCAGAAATAGTCTTATAACTTACGTCCTTGTAAGTAAAAGCGAAATATGGGATATCGTAGGTTAAAGTGAAGTCAAAAGCTGGTTGCTATGGGGTGAAGTTCCTTGTTTGTATGGAAGGAATTGACAAATTCCTGTATGAGAAAATTATAAGTTTTTCAAAGCTGAAACCAAAAACAAGGAATATCTCAAAACGACCAACTCCTCGAAAAAAATTATATAACATAAATTGAGTCTTTTAATGCGCTCTACATTTTTTGTGTGGTAAGTTTTTGTCCATTTCTTACGGTTTAGCAATTATGCAAAATTCGTCCAAAATAAAGTAGTCTTCAGAGGCTATTCGCAGAAAATTCAAGATATACATTTTGTTTGTCAGGTAAATGTCTTTAATATACGATATTTTAATCAAAATCGTTAGAGCCATTTTTAAGAAAATCGAAATTTTCGATAAAAGTTCCAGATAAAGGGTAGTTTGGGGTGGGGGGGATTTTTCTTAAAATCTTCGTGTCGCATCCCTGGAAGGAACTAAACTTAAATACCAAGTTTGGTATTTTACCGACTTTTCGTTTTTGAGTTATCGTGTTCACAGACACACACAAGGACACACACACACACACGTGGACACACACGGACACACACGTACACACGTGGACCACACGGACACACACACGCACACACACACACACGGACTATTAAAACATAAACATATATTTCCGGTGAAATATCGGTATCGAATTTTTGCGTGAGTGCAATACCTTCTCTATACACCATGTACATAGTAAGTGTAGAGAAAGTAAAAACAACAAAAAACAAAAACCGCGAGCTTGACCCACACTAAAAGAGCTGACTCGGGTACTATGGGCTGGGAAGCACCAGTCGCGTGTTTATCCGAGTTTTCGTAAACATACTGACATGCTGCACAGTGGTTATATATCATTAAGTGTCCCTTGTCTTCGAAAGCCCACTAAACAATCTATGTGTACCTTTGGTTATTCTTTCACTAAACAATTTCATATAGCCGACAATGAAAGGGAAATAAGCTGAGATTCATAAGCCGCCAATAGTATCTTTTACAGGCAATTTAATGTTAGTGATCCTGAAAATGGAGGCAGAACTAATAAAGCCAACAGAAGCAAGAATACTATCAGAATACTACCAATGAATTGTAGATAAAGTTAAAAAAAATGCATTTATTACTAAATGAAACATATGTATATTTAACAGCAAGTTCTTGATTATGTTTGAATTAAGTTGTTGAGATTTTAATGTTGGGATAATTACAAAATTATAAGGATAAGGGGAAGATATTCGTGTTTAGGACAAAATATGTATGTTTCACATTCAACAGCAGCATCGAGGTCCCGAGGTATCTGCCCTTTGTCCCTTTATCTAAGAGCTAGGTTAGATTTGTTGATAAGTACATAATTTGTTTTCATAGCATGTGCTTACCAAAAGTATAAGATACAAGACCTTTATATTCGTTCGGAGTAATTTCGAAACAGTCTGCATATATGTTTGTCTCCACCTCAATGAAGTTGCAGCAAGTTAGAGATTTAAATGGAGCTTAACTTATCTTAAACAATGAACATCTAGAATTAATAGAGACTAAAGTCAAGATTTTTTTTGGAGTATACAGAATTAAAAATCGATATCGAATGATGTGTTTCGCATTGAAAAGATTATCGACACACTTGTTTCATTTTGTAATTTGTTCATAAGACATTTTTTACAATTTTAATTACATACTTTCTATGCAACGTATACTAAAAACTGCCTAAGTTATGAAACTACTGTAGTTCGTCATTTCTATAATATAAAAATTTATTTAGCTGCACATTTTGCGTGTTCCTATAGGGTAGTGTATTTATCTGTCGCAACTTAAGGGGCAAAACCTTTTCGTACTTTTAATTCCTGTGTCATATGAATAAGCCTCAAAGTAATTGTTTATATGAATAATATTACGCTTTTTCTTTTTCATTTCCTTATTCAGAAATATGTATGTAATGCATAGTTTATAGTGAAAACATTCCGATATACTTGCCAAGTGTGGGAATAATTCTTTCTCGAGAGTACGTGAAAACAGATGCTATTCAGTTCCCATATGGTCTAGTTATAAAACAGATGCACTAGCGTGTGTGCATTCTACAGAGGTAGTTGACTTTCCCACATTTGGAATCCTCAGTTCTTTGGCGTAACGGTGAAACCAATCTCGTCAGTATCGAGCCTTTACGTTACTTCAAAATGAAAACCATCCATCAGCTTGTGGATGTCAAAATAAACAAAACTGTATTTCTTTTGGGAGTCTGACAGTGTTACTGACGTTTGGGAAATAATAATAATACCAGTATATACTTTGTCGCTTTGTACCGTTCCACAGTGAAACACTACTTCAGAAAAACAATATTCTCTTTATTATTGCTTAAATTTAGAGAGGTCCTCGAAAAGGGCACCACAGAGCTCAGAATAATATAGAAAAATAAAAAATTGGTTGCCCTTTTGACAGAGGAAATAAACATGTAAGGTAGCATAACATATTAAAGTAAACATTCTTGTGTGAGAAAAGTCATTATTAATGTGGGATATGTAGCGATTTAATAAACTGCTTTTTAGAAATCATATGCAAACAAAATAACATTATTACGTTGAATTGCAATTATTGGTTTAACATGACTCTTTCTATTATACGAAATATTCATATAAAATCTAATTCTTCTATTTGTTTATAAAGGTAAACTGTTGTTATGTGTTAAAATATAAAAAGATTGCAGTAAGATAAAGGAATGTTAGATTTTTTAACAAACAGCTCATTGTTTTACAACTTTCGAATGTGTGCGACAAAAACGCATACATGACCTTCCACTTGAAACAAACAAAAAATATAAATATTTAACATTTAAAACGCCATCAAATATCGAATTATTCTCACAAATTACATGCTTTAAGGAAATCTACAGTTTTTGTGCAAAGCTTTTGTCTAAAACTTACGATTTACCAATTATGCAAAAGTAACTTGAAAGCTAAGGACTTCACAGGCTATTTCCATAAAGTTGATGTTTTAAAATCCAAATATATCAGCCAGTTTATAGAAGATATCCTGAATAATATAAAACAATAAACAATTATCTAATCTAAAACAATTCAAACAAAATAAATTTGGTGATGCAACATTTCAAGTAGTCTTGTACGATGGTGATCATTTGTTTCATTCAACCAATTTTGATGAACTTTTAAACTTTTAAACGTGCTCATGTTAAATTTGGAACACAAAAGACCAGCCCAATGATAGATCATTTTTCAATTGGAATGCTTTACTTCCTGGTTCATAGATGCATTTCTTCTCCACATCAAGTCCATCAGCTTA
Source organism: Hymenopus coronatus (assembly GCA_030762935.1). Lineage (NCBI taxonomy): Eukaryota > Metazoa > Arthropoda > Insecta > Mantodea > Hymenopodidae > Hymenopus > Hymenopus coronatus. Next base: position 49,227,879 of record CM060895.1, read on the forward strand.
TTTCAGATCTGAGAACGCAATAATGGGGTCCACTACAACATTTGTGCCATTGCGTCTCATGATGGCGACTTTGTCCGATCTTTTGTTTGCATCATTAATTATATGAACGTCTTCGTAGACATCCCAGCCTAGGAAATGTCAATGAACTGCGAACTTTGTGGCATCTATTTTCAATTAGCTGTCATGCAGATATATTAAATATATATATATATATATATATATATATATATATATATATATATATATATTTATGTAAAGAATACCTTCGGGTGGGGAGACTTTCCAGAAAATCTTCCTTGTAGCATGCTTGGAAGATTATGATTGGTAAAATATAGCATATCCGGGCTCATAGGCCGTGGTCGAATATTAAAATTATTAAAATTTGACGTTTCGTCCTCAGCTGTGGAGGACATCCTCAGAAAGGAAGCTGGTAGGAACGACTAGCGTCTGCGAATTTTAATATTCGACCAAGGCCTACAAGTCTGGACATGTTATATCTTACCAATAATAACACCGGCCGTGAAAGCGTATGAGCATATTATGATTGGTGTTTAACCGATTTTTCGTTTTCATTTAGTCACACTTCACGGTCACACTCAATCTTTTTCTAAAAAATCTTAAGTTTCCATTCACATACCCTTCATACCTATTCGGTAATCAAGTATTGTCACAAAAGCTGATACTACATGTTAATCGAGATAAACAGCGGAAATCGTGTTATTAATTAGTTCGTCATAAGTAGAAGGAAATGCATTCAGTTAAAGCGGTAGTTAAATATCTTAAAAGCTGGTTACTATGTCATTGAAATTGAGTTATATTTGCATCGCCAGAAGTAAAACCAAAGAAACAGGAATGCCAAGTTCCCTTTTAACAACGGTACCTTAGAAACTTTGAACTTCACAAAAAATCTGTATGGCATAAATGTGTTTTAACGAGCTCTACATGTTGGTGTAATAAGTGTTAGCTAATCCGTTACGATTTACCAGTCCAAACGTCTTCCAAAATAAAAAAGTATTCAGAGTCTATCCCCAGAATATTCAATATATATTTATTTATTTGTTATGTAAATGCATTTTAATATTTTAATCAAAATCGTTACAGCCATTTTTGAGGAAATAAAATTGTTCAACAATCTTTCCAAAGGGTATTTTGGGAAGGAGCAAGTAATTTCGTGAAAATAACCGTGTGTATACTTGGAATATACTAAATTTAAATACCAAATTTAGTATTTATCGGACTTTCCGGTTTGAGTTAGGTTTTTTATTCAAGGGTTCTCAAAACATGTACTTCCGGTGAAAATTTCGTGTCTAATTTTGAGTGGAATAAAATACCTTATCTATCTACTAATTACATTGCACATGTGTGCTAGAAAAAGTAAAAGTACTTTTGCATTCAGGGAACCTCATAGCTGTATTTGGTGCGAAATCTCCTATCGAATTTTGGGTCGCATCGATAGAGAAGGTAAAATTAGATGTAAAAATTTACACTTCTCGTGATGATACCAACCTGAGGCAAAAACAGGAGAGAATTGCTACCAGTGTAACTACTTGCATCTTCCTGCTAATCAATCTGAAAATATGGAATTCTATTAATAAAAGGTTGGCATTACATGTAGATACATACAAAAATATTTAGTAACCTTACCCAAAACGATGTCTAGTATAATCTATCTACAAGATTTTCCTTATTTAGATAGCGCGTTCTTGATATAGAAACGCTAAATACCTTGCCATAAACCTTAATCTTCCTTGTAGAAACGGTAAGATTCTGTCTGTTTGCTTACCCAACTCAAGCGTTAAAGTCCAGTATTGAGCCGCTGAGGTAGGCATAATAGTCCCTCGAGAGTGCCACTATTTGGATTACTTTCTAAAAGGGCAATAAGAGAAGCTTGGTGTGCACAATTACCATTCCCCTACTGTCTGCTTCCAAATGTTTTCACACAGAAGGGGAGGTAAGAGGTCATTACAGGCTACCAGAAACCCAGAGGCTGGGAAGGAAGCCAGAAAATAAAAACAACGTTGCCAATACCACTAATTCTAACAATATAGTAGAACAACAAATGACATTTTTATTCCCCCTACTAATGCCATGTAGAAGTGTTATCTTAATATATAAAAGGCATGTAATGTGTGTATATGTATGTACGTATGTATGTATGTATGCATGTACCGGGTGGAAGGAAAGTCATTACATTAATTTAAATCAGCGATACATCTCTGTATTTGAAACACATTTTGTATCTTACGTTGTTGTCTTTGACTATTTCCTACAGAGATATTTTAGTTCTGTTGAAAACAAGAAACAAAAAAGTTGGCAACGCTGCAGGTTGTGTGGGTGTCACTTGTACTTGGTCAGTACATAAATACGCCTCGCTAGGAAGTTGGAAGGAATCCGCTTCAGGCGTCATCGGGTTCCCCGCATGGGCATACCAGATAACACTGGAGTAAATCCACTAGCAGCAAAAGCTGAGCTCCATCACTACCTCGCCAAGAGGTGACTAGCTTCCAAATTTTAAACCTGCAACATTTTAAGACATGTTTTACACAAACATTTTGAAGCTCCATACACCAGAGATGTAGAAGGGTCGCTGCATCCAAAGAATATTTGTTGGGGAGCAACATACTACCTCCTTACTTCCACACCCATCCCAAAACTGAAAACGCCATCCTTAAAACCCCATCCCGAAATAAAAACCCTGCGGTAAAACCCTGTTGAGAGTGGGTACGCAGCAAAAGCACTGCACCTCAGCCAGCCAGTAACATCGCTTGCTTGAAGGAATTCCTTCCAGTTTTACTATGCGAGTGCAGGCCAATCAGAATGCCAGGTGCACTCGTTATCTGCCAAAACATTACACCATCATGCGTCGTGCTTGCAAGCAATCGAAGTGTTTACATCCAGAAGACGGTTCAGATCCCCAACCATCCTTACGCAAGGTTGCCGAGTTACTTCACGTCTAAAACATCTGCTCGGATTATTCCTTTAATTCTTTTAAGTGATTAATTATTTTGTAACTCAGCGTAATGTCCCATAATTACTACCGAAACTAATGTCAGAAATATATTACTCTACGCATCTTACAAGTAAAAAACTATTGTCTTCGTACATTCTTGTAGAATTACGCATCCAACAAAAACTATCGGCTGATCAAAGAACAAAATGCCATTAGACTTTTTTTATTTGTAATGCTTCTATGAATCGCATACTATAAGGAATGTGATAAGTTTCTCTCCACCCGGTAGGTAGGTAGGTAGGTAGGTAGGTAGGTATGTATGTATTTTTATGGACTTCTATACCTTTGCACAGATTTCGACCAAACTTGGCACATATAACCTTTGACACAAAACGAAAATTACTGTCTAACATACAATTAGAAATACCGCCCCATTTCACAAGATTACTCATTTCACTTAATGTCTGCAAAAGCTCGCAAGATTATCTGTAACTTTCTTAGCGATTGTTGTAATGGAACAATGTCAATATAAGAAATCTCGGTATCGAGTATTTGGAGGAATACAGTAGCTTCTTTACCTACTACGTACAACGTATGTGGTAGAAAAAGTAATAAACGATGGTAGGTAGAGAAACTTATGGGGATACAACATTTTTTTTTCGTTTCGCTAGGATTTCCTTGGATGAGGTCAGAGTGGGACTGCGACTGAGCCTGCCTCGTTATTGGATGTTACGATGATTCGTTTTACTTTGGTGGTACTGTACAAATTTCAAGCTGAGCCGCTGAGCCGCTCATCCATTTTAGAGTGACAGTACGCCAACATATATTTCTCACCATGTAGTAAATCCAAGACGTCTACGGAACAGATATAAACAAACGGAGCATCCCCGTGCACATTGTTGGAATTCGTCCTAGGTGATCACGAAATTGCCCCGTCTATTTATTGCTGTTGTCTAGACATCTCGGATTTATTATTGCCTTGAGTTACGGACTTGACTTCAGAGACAATGAACAAGCAAGCACAGAGTAAGCCATGGATTTTCAGCACACATAAGGTAGATTGGAAGGTAATGCTCCGTATTCTGCATTCATGGCGATAATCGTAAATGGCAGTGCTGCCACCAATGGCAGTAAAACTATAGGTAATGCAAGTTCAACATCCTGAATAGGTCACGGAAGATTTTTTAAAAATGTCCCAACCCCAAACTACCCTTTAGAGGAAACGACAATTGTTTTTAAAAAATTTATTTTTTAAAAAGTTAACGATTTTGATTAAAATAAAATATGTTTGACATCTGAACCTAGTCCCATTCTGGATCTGGAATAGACTCTACAATACGGTGTAGTTGCGACGGTGTCCACAATAGTGCCATCAGGTTGTGCAAATCCTAAAATAGGAGCACTGAAGAGTGCTGACTTAAGCGCCTGGAACGCGCTCTGTGCCTCTTCTGACCACATGTAAGGACGGTGCTCCATCAGACGAATGAATGGTTTCGCGTTGAAGTAGAAATGCCTGATGAACCGGCAGTAGTAGCTGCATAGGCTCAAGAAACTGGGCAGTCTCGTTTGTCTTTCAGGCGCGGCCAACCTCTCGCTGGCCGAGTCTTCTTCGGGTTTGTGGCTACCCCAGATGTTGACTATATGGCCTAAGTAGTTCACCTCCTTGCAGAAGAGTTGGAGCTGCTTCACGTCAGCTTCAGGTTAGCTGCTTGCAAGCTCTGTAGTATTTGGTCAGGTTCTCAAGATTGTCTTCGAAGTTGTTACCTACAACGATATCATCTAAATCAAGCAGAAAGCCCTCTCACAGAGGCCGTAACTGTAAATTGACAACTGTCTTGGGCGGTCGAGTATGTGGTTTGATCTTATCCTTGGGATCTAAGGCTACTTGCAATATACCGATTGCACGTCCAATTCGAGAACCATTGGGAAGCACTTTCAGGCATTCAGCTTCCTGTACTCCGCGCAGAAATGTAATTCACCATTTTTCTTCATTTAGACTGCAGAATTCTTTAACTACTCCTATATATTTCATGCTCTCCGTACCGGCGTCTATTTTTCCAGAGGAACCTTTTCTGTGATTGACGGAGGGTCCGACGTCTTTGGTATCGATGTGATGCAGTACTCTGTCAATGCGAACGAAATCGCCGATTTCTTGGCCAGTAAGTAGGTGCTGGACGCTCTCCAGTTGTGTAGCAGTCAGATGGTCGGCAGCGCTTTTCAACAAGACTGCCCACAAAGCTGCAATGATCAGGCAGCACATAATCCGTTTAATGGTGTCCTGCGGTCCAATGCCAGGTTTCTTGACCTTTGGCCTTCCAGGTGCACTTTCACTACCACCTCGCTTCCTGCGGGCACAGCTACATCTTCTATCATGAACCCGCTACGATCCCCTTATGTTCGAGGTTGCTCCGAAGCAACAACTCATTTCGGCCGACGTCGACTCATAGCTTCCAGTTCCTATGAGGGCATCCAGTTTCAATATCAGATTCTCAGCCACTCTTGCGACGCACACGCGCAGATTCACAGTACTACATCTCGGTGTTAATTCCAACAGGTAAGATGTGATGTGGACCCACGCCGTCACTAGTTCATAGCGCGTATCTACTAGCATACGTTAAAGCTTTCCTTTTACCCAGCCGTCTGCGATGAAGCTGTATTCCTCTCTTCTGCCGAAGGCACGTAGCGTCAGTTGGTCGGTTTTATCGTGGACAGTCTTTCACTGGGTGTTTTACCTAGCGACATCTCCAGCACACACCACTTGAAGGTCGTAGTCGTCTTTGTATTGTTTCTCTCTCTCTCTCCCTCCCTCTCTCTGTTGTAGTGAATACCCTTGTTCCTCGAAGGGATCGCCGCTTTTATATTGGCCGGTTCCATCCTCAGTGCTGCCGTTAATGCCTCACGGATTGTCTTACGGTCGCCGAGCATCAGGCGCTATCGTATCTTGGAACCACACACGCCGTCGATGAATTATACATCTCTAGGCAGGAGGTTCACCAAGGCCTTTTTCACAAGCTATTCTATTGCCAGAGCGGAGTACTGCATTGTCTTCTCTGGGTGTTATAATATCGGTTTATGCCGAGTGCGGTAGACTGCATCCAAACTATAGTATCCGAAATGGTTCTTTAGGGTATCTCTCAGGACACCGCCGAAGCCTGAATCATATTCAGTACTTCCGTAGCCTGACCCTGAAGGTTTACTAACAGCTGTGCGGTTTCTTCTGCTAACCATCGGTTGCGGGTGGCATCGGTGGCGAGCTTTGCGCTGAAGACTTTGTTAGTTGATGTTCCGTCGAACTTGGGTATCTTGACACGGTGCAGATGCATCCTGTTCCTTTAGATCTTTCAGCCTTCAGCATTTCTTCCACCATGGCGTTCAGTTCCTTGGCGTACCGTCGACTCTTCCCTCCGGGCACTAAGGAGTTGGTTGTAGTATTTATTAGTCAACAAAGCAGTGCCACTTTTCCTCCAAGTTCATGCTGTTATTCAAGCCAGCCAGTTGATTTTGTTCGATATCTCCGCCTTTTAGGCTCTCCATTGCGGCTTTCATTTTCGCTTCCATTTTCTCAATGCCAAATTTCAGTCCTGTAGAACAATTCTCTCGTCGCTTCGACGCGTAGACACTTTAATTCTCGCTCTCTCTCTCTCTCTCTCTCTCTCTCTCTCTCACGCAACTGGGTGCTCAGAACTGTCAACAACTGACTCTTGCAGCTCTCCCTTTAATAGCTTCGACGACCTGTCGATAAACTTCCAGGAGTAGAAATCATTATTGTGCAAGTGTTCATCATACAGGTGTGATTGTTTTCACCCAGGTGCGACAATAGAAGCGTTGATGTAGTACGCTTGCTGATTGCATGTGTGATCACTCACGCAAGTATGACAACGTAGTAAGTGTTTGTGCATCTCTTTCGGTTTACCAGTTTTGCAAAAGTCATCCTGAATGCAGAGGATATTCACAGAAAATTCAAAATATACACTTTACTTGTCATGTAAGTTGCTTTAATATTCAGTTTTTAATCAAAAGCTTTAAAGCTATTTTTGAGAAAATCATTTTTTTTCATGTAAAGGTATGTGGTGGAAAGGTTTTATCAGAATGTTCGTGTCACATCCTTGGATGAAACTTAACTTAAATACCAAGCTACGACTTTTCGTTTTTGAGTTATGGTGTTCACAGACACACATATGAGCGTGCGTGTATTTCCGGTGAAATCTCATTATCGAATTTTTGGTTGGAATGCAATACCTTTTCTATATATATGCTACGTATGTACTAAGTACAGAAAGTAAAAATACAAAACTCAGATTTCACTGAGAATACGTGTTTTGACATCTGAATACAAGGAAAGTATTTTGAAAAAAAGGACCGAGTGTTTGTGAACATTACAACGCAAAAGCTAAAAACCGGTTAAATACCAAACCTTATATTTACGTTCAGCAACTTCCAATAACACAACACGAAGACCTTCAAAACAATGCCCCAAATTCTATCTACGCAAAGCATGGAACATTTTCGGATTCTTCGATTTTCTAAAGATGGCTCTAACTATTTAGATTAAAATACCATATAAAATATAGTTACATTGCAAGTGGAAATGTGTACCTTGAGATTTCTAAGAATAAGCTCTGAAACCCTTTCTATTCATGATGACATTTGCATAATTAGTAATCGTAAGGGGGAAGCAAAATCTCATTACACAGAAAAAATAATTATTATCGAAACATACAGATTGTCTGATAGATTTCTGTGGCGTTAAGCATTTCGAAAATATTCGTTGTTCACTTTTAGCATTGTCCAATACTTTTCTCAAATGCAAAGTCGCCGCAAAGAAAACTGAATTTCGTAGTCATCACTTAGAGACCAATTTTTAAGGATCTGTCGCTTTAGCCTAGTAATAAGACTAGCTTTGTTAATGTTTATCTTGATTGGAATGGGGTAGATAGAAGAACAAGCTTTTGTTTAAAAATAAAAAAAAGCTGCAGAACTGATAGAGGAAGTCATAAGAATAAAACAAGTCAGATTTTTTCGTATTCTAGTTATATGACGGCTTTAATATCGTAGATCATATCGGCGGTTTTACTTCTGGAAAATTGCTAATGACAGCGGTGTTAACCGGAAGTTGAGATTGTGTGTGTGTGTGTGTGTGTGTGCGTGTGCGTGTGTGGCTCAGGCTCTAAGCAGGATAGGGAATATTAGCAACAGATATTTCTTACTAACAAAATGAAGTGTAATTTTTTTAATTCCCTTAATATTCGTATTTTTCAGTATTTTACCATTAAACACACACATTCACTTGCACATTGATGCTTCCAGACTCTTCGAGGGATAGAAAATGATTCTGATTAAAGGAAAACTCCCCGACACAGCCAGAATTGACATCTGGACTCTCCAGGTGAGAAGTTGACCTAGGAGGTGGTCTATCATTTTGTGTAAATCCTTAAATGTCAGTATTGAAATTTCGTAAGTAATGAAGCCATTGACAAAGGTATGAGATAAAACTGTTGTTCAGCTCTTTACGTGGTTTTTTAATTTTTTACCTATTAACACTCCCTTTGAAATTATCCACACAAAGCGTATGAAATTATATTTGTGTATAAATATGTATGTGGAAGGGAAATATCTAGTGGGAATATTTCCCATTGCGAAACAAAACGTAGAAAAGAGTGAAATAAAACCTGGTGACATTTTGTGTGGTATTTACTCTGATATTGACAATGGGTATGGTGTTATGGTGGTGACGGAGTAATGACGTCACGCAGTGTTATCGGTTGGCGTGTGGTAATTACACGAAGCAAGCAAGCAGGCAGGCGCCGGCGCCCTAACGCTATTGATTGTAAGAGCGACCACACCCGACAGACGCGGCGGTCCATCTCCCAGCATCTTCAAACTTTCACTCTGCACGCGTCACTTGTGATAAAACACGAGGAGCGCGCGATATTAATTTCTCCTGACGTGTCACTTATGATGTAATATTGTCAAGTCGGGCTTTAAGGGGACTACTTATCGTGTAACGGGAATAAACTACAATGTTTATTGTTTTGCTAATTATCTGCACCTGCTGTAGTGGTGACTGTTGCTAAGAGCACGTAAACATCTCAACTTTCAATACTTTATCGGAAATATTGTTTATTTGTATGCGAATTTTATCAAATGTAACGTGTAATGAGTAATTTAAAATCTACGGTGTTTAAATCTACCGCGCTTTTCCTCAGAAACGTGGCAACAGGGCCGTTAGCACATCTTGACATGTGCTTGTTTTAAGCTTTTGCGCATGCGCAACTGGTATGACTCTACTAGCTTGTCAGATGAATATGGGTTGAAGGTGTGCACAGCCTACCAATATTATCCCGCACTGTTTCCCTCAATTTTACGCCAATTCCACATGGTGGTAGCTCAGTACAGCAGAAACAATACCGAACCTTATGAGCGCAGAAACTTCTCCCAATTTAGATATTACTTCTTATACACAACAAAATCTACATAACAACCATTTCTTTCTACAGACAGGTATGCGTTATATTATTGCTTTTTTTGGGGCAGTGGACGCTAGAAGATGTATTAATTCATTCATGAAAGTTATTATGCATTAATAAGTATCACTTTCTAAGGGCTATGTATCTAAAATTTTTGAACACACAGAAGAGCCGTGATTGGTCAGGCTGTATTAGAAAACATATAATTTGCATTGAATCATAAAATATTAATATTTAGTGATGTGGAGTTTTTGGCGATAGAGGAAAAGCATTGGCCTATGTCAAAGAAAGTTTTAAGAAGTCTTCTTACCTTGAACTACGCTTAAATTGCGAACGTTTTTATCCATTCAGTGGGTTGGAAACTTCTCATAGGTGCTGGTGAATTGTTAGACATGATTATAACAGTTGCTACTGAAAAGTGGACCAGGATTATTTTCCAGCGAAGCCTTAAAATAGGTATTCACAAACCTCGAATCTCTTGACACGCAACCTGTAAAGTCGGCTAATAGCACTTAGCTTGAAACTCATGTATGAGGAAACAAGCATACTAAGAGTGCAGTGGCAATTGCTGATACTTAGATAAACATTATAGACTTCTTTTGTATACACTGCAGTAAAATAATACACATTTTGAGTTTGTAATACTCATAAGTGTTTGTTTACTTTATCTCAACCGCGCATATGTCCGAATTACAGAAAATAGTATTTTTTTATTGTTGCTTAACGTCCTTTAACCTGGTTGGTCATACCGGACAATGAATGAAATTCGTGAAATGCTGCTCAAATGATCTCGGGGTCAATGGAGCTTAAAGTTACTCGACATTCGTCTTCTCAGGATAAGGGAAAAACCCCGAAAAAAACCCTATCCGAGCAACTCACCCTAAGCGAGATTCGAACTCAGGACCTTTTAAATGTGAAGCACACACTCTAACACCAGGCGGGCTAGAAAATAGTTGCCAACAAGGAAGGCCAAAACTATCTATAAAAGATTAGATTCTGACAGTACGACTTTCTAATTGGATCTCTGTTGGTAATGGACTACGGATACACTATCAAGTTGGTACCCCGAACTTCCCCCAAATTTTGCGGAATCACATCTGATTCATGAACAGTAATAAATGTCCATGGCTGCTTTAAGGTGACTGCTCACCTTGAAACGTGTTATTTTAATGAATTTGATTCTTTTATTGTTCGGTTAAGGGTCTGCTGAAAACACACCTGCTATTATAATATGAGAAGTGTGCGACAAGCACCCACAGAGGCATATCGGTCAAAACAAACTTGTAGATGTTCACTTATTTTCAAGTGTGCTAAAGAAAAAATGGATTCATTACCTTGAAATGCGTTAAACTACGAAAGTCTGAATATTGTCAATTCTCTGCGCGCGTCGATACAACCTCCCACACTTACTGTTGACTTATGGGAAATGGTTGATAATTGTTGCTGCTGACAAGTATACTGCAACTATTTTAAAATCGGTAGCAAATAAAGTATTTAATTCAAATCACTGCTACAAATAACTCACTCGACACGTCTACTGACTAATCACATCTGTTTGCAATTCTTCCCCCTTTATGACGACGTAGAACTTTCAGGAAGCTTGTAGAAACCGTAGGTTCTGGAAGAATCAGAAAACGTTTCGCATTCTGAAATCTCTGGTTACCAGATTGTCGCACTTCATGTATTGTTACACGTTCTAAAGTCTCCAACTGCGGCGACTCGCATATCAAGATGAACGTGAAAATCACTACATAAGACAGCACGTCAGAATACTAATTTACACCAGAAAATTGTAGAACTATCTAGAAACGAGCTAGAAAACAGGTAGAAATAGTTTCATATTTACAGTATACTCCCGATTGTACATTGTGGATTATGGTGTATCTAAAATTATTTTATTTTTCTCCAGAAATATTCAACAAATTACTAGCCGTGTGTCAATAAGTGTCAATTCCATTCTTTAATTAACCGCCACTTTGATAGAATCCGTTTCCATTGTTGATGGTCAGCCAGTTAGGTGTAAATGAGAAACAGGCTCACTTTTAAGATATCGTATAAATGTTATGTGGAAGTTAAAAGAAATTTGTAGAGATGTCACAGAATCCTTGATTAAAAAGAAGTGTGTTGATATTAACACAAAAATTAGAATTAATCGAAATATTTCAGGAGAGGAAAACTGCTAATTATGGTATTGGAATATAGACTATTCGGGACATTAAAAAGAACAAGCAGAACATGGAGGAATCTATCAGGAACTAGACCACCTGCACTAAAAAAAGTCTACATTCGACGCAGTAGATGCTCCACTTTTGCAATAGTTTAGTCAAAATACTAATTAGGCGTCAATGTTTCAGGCGCAATGTGTGCCGAAAAGGCTAAATTTTCTCAAGAAGCTCTAGGTTCAAAGGGAGAATTTCCTATTTACATATATGTTTTACCTTAAAAGCATTAAATTACAGGTTTCTCGATTATTCGTACATGTTCTCCCCCAAATTGCCCCGAATAATCGGGAGTATGCTGTATTTTCAAACTAATGTACCGATTAGGAATATTAAGATTTACTTTGTGTCTTAATGGTTTTAGCAAGCTGTTCTGTAATGCGTTAAGGTAGTTCATAAAACAGACCAAGATTATCCGAGATGATGGCACGGACTTTCGATGATGAACGAGAAAGGGAAATATATTAATTTTAGATTAGGAATCCTTGTCCAGAAAGCATGGAATCGACAATAGGTGTACAAACTGGAGTCGCTCAATTTCGATATAGTCACACAAAATTATGTCGTACCGTCATCGCAGGCAGCGAGAAGTCTTATCAGGATATGCTCTTTAGTCCCGACAGGTGTCTCTTGCCTCTTTCCCGCTTAACCGCACCAGCACACATTGTTGATGATACCCGTACTTACAAGAGTTGTTGGAACATACCTCCTCTTGATGTCGAACAAAAGTTTCCAACATGATGGGGGCCCCCATTTTACACAATGTTCGCGAACACGTACATTAGACGTTCACTACAAATTTGATGTGTTCCATTCACATGCCTTTCTCTACATCTTTCCAACAAATTATTGTTCTATCTACTTCATGATAATCGAGATAAACATTAGTAGAAATTGTCCTTATTACTTATTTCCTTGTAAGTAGGACGAAAATTTAATATGTTGCATTCACATGATGTCCTCAGGCAGTTCATAGACAAACCTTATATTCAAAACACTAATCTGTTAACCACATCATGCTTATCAAGATAAACATAATCAGAATCAGTCTTATTACTAGTTTATGGAAATAGAAGGGAAATAAGAAAATGAACAGGCTAAAGCGATAGTCTCATCCTTTAAAAGCCAGTCGTTATGTGAAACAATCCAAATTTCAATTTCCTTACTTGCCAGGAGAAAACAAACTAGAAACGAGTAGAAAGATGTCTCCCCGTTTGAGAAAAATTTAAATGAATTAAAATTGAAACCAACAATCTGGAATGTCTCGAAAACGGTTAAATCTACAAAACAATATGTGATACATTGTGTGTTTTAATGGAATCTACTTTTTTGTGTAGTAAGTTCTGTGTATCTCTTATGGTTTGCCAGTTACATAAAAGTCGCCCAAAATGAAGAGGGCTTCAGAGGCTATTCCAAGAAAATTCAAGATACACATTTCATTTGTCATAAATATATCTTAAACATAAGATATTTTAATCAAAATTGTTATAGCTATTCTTGAAAAAGTCAAACTTTTTGAAAAAATGTTCCATGTAAAGGGTAGTTGGAAGTGTAGGGGATTTTATTGGAAATCTTCGTGTCGCATCCTTGGAAGGCACTGAGCTTAAATATTAAATTTAACGGACTTTTCGTTTTTAAGCTATGTTGCCCCCCCCCTCGCCATATACACATGGAAATTTTTCTATTTTTTTATTCAGAAGGTCTCAAAACATGTATTTTCCGGGAAAATCCCAGTATCTGTAGTGTATACCTTCTCTATACACTATGTACATAGTATGTGTAGTAAAAAGTGGATAGAAGGTGGGTTTCTGTTTCGTGGCCAGTTAGTTCACTTGATTCCCGCTAAGTTCTTCGTGTGAGGCGTGTAAAGACCGAGGACATCCTGAAGAGACTGGCAAACTTTTCCTTGTCTGTGTTATTTCAAAGTGTGTAGCAAAACCTTGTTGTGAATGTAGCACGTAGTGAAAATTGTACACTTAAACAAAACTATTACATCTACACCCAATTAAGCTCCTTTATAGCATTCTACTGCTGGTTTTGGACTAGGAACATTATATCAAATTTATAACATTAAATTGAGTTTTCTTTTTTAATTCGACGTTTAAGAGTGTATGAAAATATTGGATTCCTTAACAATTCTTCTAACGTTGTCTATACAGACGCCCTTTTTGTTTTTTTTTTTGTTTTTACTTTGCACGTACCATGTACATAGTGCTTAGAGGAAGTAATAATTATATTCCACCCAAAATTCAGTACAGAGATTTACAGAAATATGTTTTGAGGTCCCCGAATCAAAGAAAAAACGTTTTTAGAAAAATGTCCGTGTGTATGTCTATAGGCAGCATAGTTCAAAAACGAAAAGCCCGTTAAATATCGAGCTTGGTATTTACATTCAGTATCTTCCACTGGCACGGCACGACGATTTTCAAGAAAATTCTCTAACCCCAACTACACTTTACATGAAAAAAAAAATCGAAAAATTTTCATTTCTCAAAAATTACCCTGCCGATTTTGATTAAATATCGTATACTAAAGATATTTGCATGACAAATAAAACTATTTTCTTCAATTTTCTGGATGTAATCTCTAAGTAGTCTTTATTCTGGACGAGTTTTGCTGTATTTTGTATGACTAGTAAGCCGTAAGAGATAAAAACAAAAAACAAAAAAAAACAAAAAAAGAAAAGGTAGATTGTGCTAACACACAAGTGGAGCTGACCATTTTATTGGTCTCAGTTTTAAAGCACTTTTCATATATGGGAATTGTAGCAAATCTGGGCTTTGCAAAAACATGCCAACAGCTTTTGAAAGACTTGACTATCCCTTCTACTTACAAGGAAGCAATGTTTGTCTTGATGAAGAAGTAGCCAGAAGAATTAGCTTTATAGCACTAATTTGTTACAGAGATAGAGAAAGTCATGTGAGTATGAACAAATTCCGAAATCATCACTGTTTAAAGTGCTGAAATTCACCTTGAAGAAACTTGTATATCATTTGCAAGGTTACATAGAACGGGATGACTGAATTTGCAATTGACGTGAAAGACAACATACGGATTTAGGATTCCGTTCAACTGACTCCCGTATTGTGTTAATGTCAGCTGCGCCTGTGGAAGTTCGACCTGGTCGAGACCGTCAGCAACAATGTCTATTCGTTGAAACTTATTTAACAGTTTCCATGTGGTTTTATTTGTTGGTCCATCCTTTATAAGTTTCCGTTGAAGCTCATCGCAGAAACACCTTGTAGACACCATGTAACAACAGCGATAAGTTCAGGAATAATGAACTTGCTGCTCAGTTATCAACCTGTAACAAAAAGACATCCGTAAGTTACCTTAATCATGAAATAGTTAGTTATTTTGTGGGCACCCCGTATTTATCGCAGCAGAAAAGAGGGGCGTTGTACAGGACAACAAGGGGAATTTAATGAATCGGAGCTAGTGCTCGGTATGGAGTCATGAATTAATACGAGTTACATCTTGTGAATAAATGGCCTCTGAGATGGAAGTGAAAAAAGGTCTTGTGTTCCATTCGCATGACTTTCTGTACATCTCTACAACAGATTATTGTTAAAAAGCTTTTGCTTCTTTTTACTTCATGCTAATCGAGAAAAAAAATTTAGCAGAAATAGTCTTATTACTTGCTTCCGTGTAAGAGAAGCGAAATAAGGGAGTAGCATATGTTAGTGATACTCAAAAGCTGGTTGGTATGTGATAGAAGTTCCTTAGTTTGTATGGGCAGGAGTTGACAAATTCCTGTATGAGAAAAGTATAAGGTTTTCAAAGCTGAAACCAAAAACAAGGAATATCTAAAAAACGATCAACTCCAGGAAAAAAATGTATATAACATAAATTGAGTGTTATAATGTGCTCTGTATTTTTTGTGCAGTATGCTTTTGTCCATCTCTTACGGTTTAGCAGTTATGCAAAATTCTTTAAAATTCATTCAGTCTTCAGAGGATATTCCCAAAAAAATCCATAACATATTATTTGTCAGGTAAATACCTTTAATATGCGGTATTTTAATCAAAATCATTAGTCATTTTTGAGAAAATCAAAAATTTTGAAAAAAGTTCCATGTAAAGGGTAGTTGGGGGTGGGAGGATTTTCTTGAATATCTTCGTGTCGCATCGTGTATGGAAGATACCATACTTAAATAACAAATTTGGTATTTAACGGTCTTTGCGTTTTTGAGCTATGCTGTCCCCCAAACACACGGACCTTTTTCCAAAAATGCTTTTTCTGGATTCAGGGGGACCTAAAACATGCATTTCCGGTGGTATCGAAGCTTTGGGTGGATTATAATACCTTCTCTATACACCATGTAGATAGTACGCGCAAAGAAAGTAATCTATAAGGATATTCTGATACTGTCTGGTATTATAAAGCGACTATCACTTAGATCATAACCATTCCAGGGCTTTTTCATTATTTATGCATGTATGTATTTATTTCTCTGCAAGTGGGTATCACCCGGTGGCAGAGTTATATATGTATACAAGATATATAAACAATAAATCACAGCTGCTTTGTAAGCTAGATATAATAGTTATTTACAACAAATATGAAAACATTAATTTTTCTCAATTCAGATTAATTAATTTCATAATTAGAATCACCAACAAATTTAACATTTGTATTTACAACAATATCAAATCACAAGCATTTCATTTAAGAAATATTTACAAAAAGTATCCAACATTAATGTCAAGATTTTTCCTAAATTTCTTCAGAGACAGAGGATAACCCCGAAAGGCTACTCCAGGCAATTCATTCCAGTCTTTTATGGTTCTATTAACAAAGGAGAACTTTCCCAAGTCAATTTTGTATCTTCTACCCTTAACTTTGAACGGATGATTGTTTCGTGCATAGTAAGTTGGGTTTTCCAGTTCATCAGTAACGTCCTCCCATGCGTTTAAGCCAGCGTAAGCTATAAATAAAGCGCACAACCTCTGTTTCTCATGCCTAACTTTCAACGGCTCCCATTTTATCTCCCCAGCGTTTGTAGACCCAAAATATTTACTCCTTTTTAGTGAATGTTATAGCCCTTCTCTGGATCTTTTCTAACGAATCAATTTGATTTACTCTATATGGATCCCAACAAGTTACTCCAAATTCCATGACCGGCCGCACTAAGGACTTGTAAGCGATTTCCCTGGACTTTGCATTCCCCTTTTTTAAAATCCTCATTAGGAAGTGCAGTGTTTTCCACGCTTTCTTAGATACAGAATTTACCTGCTCGTCCCATCCAGCGTTACTCGCCAAGTAAACTCCCAAGTATTTGCAGCTGTCCACCTGTGGAAAATTTTCCCCACCCATGTGATAGTTTTGCAGAATTTTTTCCCTAGATCTATTAAATACAATTGACTTACTTTTGCCAGCGTTAATTTTCGTTTTATTTGCAGCAGCCCAATCACTCATTTCATTTAAATTACTCTGAAAAGCAGTCTCATCTTCAATATTTCTAATTTTATTGTAAATAATGCAATCGTCCGCAAACAATCTTATCTGGAATTTTATATTAACAGTTATGTTATAAGGTAATCATTATGGTAGATGTTTATTTAAAATAAATCATGAAATTATTTTTATTTACTTTGAACAGGTTGAGACACCGGAACCTATACAGAGACTGCTTCCCAAGTTTAAGAACTGTCCAATAGTTTTACAAGGTAAGTGCAGTTATGAAATTACTATTAAGAGAAGCGGACTTGTGCAAACATTAACATGAATTACACCATGTTTAACATAAGAAACTTTTTAGTGCTAGGTATTCTAATGCTGCACAGATGTGTCTGTGTTTATGGAGTGTTATCTATTACTTTCTCTGCACGTACTATGTATGTACAGAGTGTATAGAGAAGTATGGTAATGCACCCAAACATTCGATACCAAGATTTCACCGGAAATATGTTTTGAGACCTCCTGAATCCAAAAAAAGAATTTTTAGAAAACTGTCTGTGTGTGTGTGTGTGTGTGTGTGTGCAGCATAGCTCAAAAACGAAAAGAAAGTTAAAAATCAAACTTAGTATTTAGGTTTGATATCTTCCAAGGATGCGACACGAAGATTTTCAAGAAAAGCCTCCCACCCCACTTCTCTTTACGTGGAGCTTTTTTCAAAAATTTTGATTTTCTGAAAAATGGCTCTATTTTGATTAAAATGTCGTATATTAAAGATATATGCAAAATAAAATGCATACCTTTAATTTTCTGGGAATAGCCTCTGAAGACTACTTTATTCTGGATGAATTTTACGGAATTTTGCATAACTGCTAAACCGTAAGATATGGACAAAAGCTTACTGCACAGAAAATGTAGAGCACATTAAAACACACAATTTATGGTATATAATTTATTTTTGTGGAGTTGATCGTTTTTAAGATATTCCTTGTTTTTTTGTTTCAGCTTTGAAAAACTTTTATTTTTCTAATACAGTAAGTTGTCAATTCCTGTCCATACAAACAAAGGAACTTCAGTCACATAGCATCCAGCTTTTGACTAGCAGTTTAACCTATGGTACTTCATTAATTCGCTTCTACTTACAAAAAAGCAAGCTATTTCTGCTAATTTTTTCTCAATTAGCATGAAGTAAATAGAAGCATAAGATTTTTAACAATAATGTTGCAGAGATGTAGAGAAAGTCATGTGAATAGAACACATTTGATTTTTTTGTCTCTGTTGTGAGTATAAAATTGTGAAAGATTGTTATTTTTAGTGTAATATTAATTCACTGGTTTTTATTTATTAGCTGTCAGTAATATATATTTTCTATTTAGAGGATTTGTTGTGATTTTATCATTAATACAAGAATAATGTGCTTATGTTCCGTAAAGTGAATATTATCAAAATTAATATATGTTGTAAATCAAATATTTTTGAGCGTTCAACTCAGCTTCGGACTACAAGATGGTGAGGAGGCATTATTGGAAACAATCTATATGTTCCATTCAGATGACTTTCTCTACATTTGTGTGACAATAATAAGTGTTTATTCTTCTATGCACTTCATGCTAAACGAGATAAACCCCAGCAGAAACGGTCTTATTACTTGGTTTCTTATAAGTGTAAGGGAAATAAAGGAATACACTAGGCTAAACCGACCAACATATGTTCTAAGATATGGTTTCTATGGGATTGAATTCGGTTATTTGCGTGGACAGGAGATGACAAATTCCCGTATGAGAAAAGTTCAAGTATTTTAAAACTGAAACCAATAAAAAGGAATATCTCGAAAACAGTCAACTTCAGGAGAAAAATGTGTATGGTATAAATTGCCTATTTTAAGGTGCTCTAAAAATGATGTGTTTTAAGTTTTTGTCTACCTCTTAGGTTTACTAGCTATACAAAATTGAAAGAAAATTCAGAATAAAGAACTCTTTAGAGGCTGTTTCCAGAAAATTCAAGATATACATTTTATTTGTTATGTAAATATCTGAAATAAGATTTTAATCAAACTAGAACCATTTTTGAGAAAAATCAACATTTCTAATTTTTTCCATGTAAAGGATAGTTGGGGATGAGGGGATTTTCTTGAAAATCTTCGTGTTGCATCCTTGAAATATGCTAAACTTAAATACCAAGCTTGGTATTGAACCGACTTTCCAGCTATGCTTTCCCCTCCCCCTCCCCACACATACACACGCCACACGCGCGCACAAACACGGAGATATTTCTAAAATGTGAGTCTCAAGGCCTGTTTTTCCGGTGAAATCTCGGTATCGAATATTTGGGTGCATTACAATACCTTTTCCATACATTATGTACATAGTACGTGTAGAGAAAGTAAAAAAGAAAGAAATGGCTTACAAAACTTTATGGGAATCGCTTAACTTGACGTATTATTAAATTTGATTTGGTGATTCTCCCCACGAGGCTCTGTATTTGCTAAAGAATTATGAGAAATCTTATTTTAATGTGACGAAACTCTGAGGAAGCACAAGAGATTCGCTTGTTTTGAAGTATGTTAAAACATGACATTTTGAGGACTACCTGTGTATAACGCTATAGTTAAACATAACACACAGGTATTGAAACTGAGTGCGCGATATTATTTGCTATTTTCTTCTTTCTGTTTACCCCCCTTACAGACCAGCACCTGGGGTCAGGCGCCTATTGAATTGCAGTGGCTCTGATCAGGGAGAAGAAATGGCAGCCTTGCCTGGTATGAAAGTGAACAAGTGGATAATATGAAATGACGATGAAAGGGATGACAAGAAAAGTGATTATGGAGCAATGATGGAATGAATGCCGCGGGAAACCGGAAGACCCGTTCAGATGCAGCTTTGTCCACCACAGATCTCGCAAAAGGACCCCTGGGATCAGGAGAGAAACAAGCATTCTAACCACTTGACTACGGTGCCGCCTAGTTGCTTTTATTTGTCACAAAAGTGCTAGGAGAGAATAGATGTAATCAGCAATAATCGATACTAAAATAAATCGATAAATATATGGAGAACTGGCGAAATGTGGTTTTGACAAACACAAACTTCTGTAAGCAAATTGTGAGGCTACCTAAATCCTCCCAAATGCGGTTATAAAGGCAAAACTAGGAAGAGTAGGGAGCAAAGGTAAACAACAGCTAACAACTTAAAAATATCATAGTTTAAGAGAATAGTTGAACAAGGTATTCTAAATTTTATGTCTTGATTTCCCGGGAGAACATTCCCAGCGTAGCACTTGGATTAACATAATAAACTTATTTTTAGAAACAAGTGATGACCTGAAAAGATAGAGGATTATAAGAAACAATGAAAAGAAATAAACTAAGAACTTATTTTACTGAAACTAAGGAAACGCTTGATAATTTTAAGAACAAAAACTCGCTGAGAAGGGAATTAGAATGCAGAGGGGAAAAATGTGGAGGGGGGAAAAAAGAAGAGAAAGCTGCCAGAGAAAGAATTGCTTAGGTTATAATAGGGGTAGTAACATAAAAATGTTTAAGAGAAATTAGAGATTTAGATGGATGTCCAGTACGGAAAATGAAAGATAATTACTGATCTATTCTTGAATGTGAATAGATTACAGCAAGGAGAATAAAATTAAGCTTGAAGAAATTCGCTAAGCGGAAACAATTGTTAAAATTAAAATCACATAAGCATGTTAACAGGTTGGTAGTTATTTAAAAAAGTTTAAAATAAATGGATGAAAAAATCAAATAAAGAAGGTGGAGTAGATTGTATGAAAACAGTGGGTAAATCTCTGGATACAATGACTCTAGTAGCAAAATAGTTTTATTTTTACAAGTCATATGGATTAGTAATTACTCTCTTGAGAAGTAAATTCATTATCAATTAAAGTTATTGGCTGATGGTTAGGGCAAGAGGAGGAACCATACCTAGCCACTTTCCTAAGTTTGCCAAAAGTTCAATCTCTGAGGGGTTCCTGGGTGTACGGCCCTGCGTAGTGGCGCCAAGTATACGGCGTTTTATTGCCCCATCCCTTGAGGGCTGATGGCTGGTGAGACATTTAATGGCCTCGGGCGTTTTGACGCTCTCGAATTTCATGGGTTCGATCCAAGGTTAGGAGATCTCAGGGCAGGATTTTGTCTGCTGATGCGGCTACATGAAGCTGGAGCAGGAAATTAGTTGGTGTTTGAGATTTGTAAGAGAAATGGATGGAAACTTTTAGGTCAGAAAGGCCTTCGATAACGAAAACAATTACCTATAATGTCAATTTCTAGGGTCTGATTCTCTCGTGAACAAATACGTGAATTACTGTTTATAAAAATTGACTCGGAAGATATGAGGGGCACATTTATATTTTGAGCTTAATAGTAAAAAACAGCAATTTGTATTAAAATTTGCTTTATTCTTTCTAGAAATATTCTCCTTCATGATCAACAAACTTTTACATACGTTCAAACCATTTGTTACTGCATGTTTTCTAATCTGTTCCTCCAAAACATGATTTTGAACACATCAACGACTTCACCTGCCGACGAAAATAGTTGTCCACGCATTTTATTCTTAATGTTCGGGAACAAAAGGAAGTCATTGGGTGCCAAATCAAGACTGTACGATGGATGAGTCATCAATTAGGTTTTTTGAGTGTTTAAATGGTCTGTTATTAAACGAGACGTATGAGCGCTCGTATTGTCTTGATAAACGATCCGATAACACCTGTTGTTTTCCTTATTTCACCGCTCTCCCGGGAAATAAATGGTTTTGTTGGATTTACTTTATTTAGAAACGTGCATACAGTTTACATTCCGGCTCATATGCACAGATTCATGATTCGTAATCTGTTACAACCCCTATATACGTCTTTTATAGCCCCCACATTGTGCTTCTTGAGCATTTGTGTGCCCCCAAACTACACGAGATTCCTTTTGAAACGTGTCAAATGTTGCGGGATCCAACGAGAACAAACCTTTATCACGACTAAAGATAATGCAACATTCTATATATGCTGGTGGAACTAATCCTAGGTTGCCTTTATCTCACAGTAGTGGCGCGACGATATTGCGCTATCCATTTTTGCTCGGACACGACTGATTTTAAACGATCTTGGATCGAACTTCATCAACAAATCGAGTAGCAGTAAGTTGAGCAATGCACTCTTGTCTTGAGAATCTATGTCGAAAAGCGTAACAAATCATCGCACGAAGGTTTTCACGAGTTAATTCCATTTTTTCGCTGAGACACAATTTTAAAGTCATTGCAAACAACATAAATAATTGGAATAGTTATTTTTTCACCCAAGCCGTGTGTAGGACAGGAGTTGGATAGGTAAGAGTCAGACTGAAAAATTCGTGCCATAGCCGGAATTTGAACCACGGATCTGCCGATCTCTAGCCGGTTGCTCTGCCACTGAGCTACCATGGCAACATGCCGGCATAGCATTGAATTCTTCAACTGACTCGCATGTTTCCCGGTAAACCACAAGGTGCTCTCAAATTATTTTGAGATGACAACCCAATGGCGACTTAGTGTTGTAAGTACTCCTACCCAACTCCTTTCCTACACACGGCTTGTGTGAAAAAACAATTATTCCAATACCAATTGATCATAATAGTTGGCTATACTATGAATTCTGGGCCTAAAGTACTTACAACATTGTAAGTCGCCATTGGGTTGTCATTTCAAAATAATTTGAGAGCACCTTGTGGTTTACCGGGAAACATGCGAGTCAGTTGAGAAATTCAATGCTATGCAGGCATGTTGCCATGGCAGCTCAGTGGCTGAGCAACTGGGTAGAGATCGGGAGATCCGTGGTTCAAATCCCGGCTATGACATTGAATTTCTCAGTCTATTTCTACCTATTCAACATAAATAATGCTTTATATACAAAATATGTGAGGCAGATTAAGGTCAAACTTTCCTGTGGAAACGCCAGACGGCACCTACAGCAATCAGTGTTGTCATGCTCCAAATATAAATAGTAGCTCTCGTATGACGAAATCGCTGCAATACTTCACTCGCGCCGTAAAAATTCAAGTCGGCACTGATTAATAATTACATTCGCACGTTTTGCGCGCACTTAACAAAGAAAAACTGTTCCGTTATTCTTACGTCTCCTAGCAGCGTGTTCTTCGGCGACTGGTTCTTTAGATGAATTGTTATTTGCAGCGGATGCTATTACATTGCTAACTAATACAATATTTGATCTATGAGAATCTAAAGGTGTGTGAATACGTGGGTGCGAGTTTGTTGATGTGTGATATCAGTGTGTTTTGTTTGTCTTGTTGTAGGGTATATTTACGTCACAATTCGCAATTATACAACAAAATCAGATGCCTATTATATGTTTTTAAATAATTATCATTTCTTAGTTTGTAATACCAAGGTTACGATGAGTAGTAGTTCTCGTTGTTTCGGAAGTTTTCTTTTTTGTATAATGTTTTTTAAATCGTTGTTATAAAAGTCTCGCCCCGTGTATGTGCGTCTTTACAGTGTTGTGAATATAAAATAGAGGTAGGTAATATTATCAAGTATTTTGTTAGAGAGATGTGCGGTCTTCTGACCCATGTGACCGTATGACGCAATTGATGTAACACTACGCGCTTAATTAATACCACTATTACTACAATTAATACAGGCAGCCTGCCCAAGCCCCCTCTCGTAATAATGAATGACATTCAAAGTTTACTCTGTTCTTTGTTAACAAGCTGAATATAAACAACACAATTTGTGCTTACAGTTGAATGTTGTAATTGTTTGGTGTCCGGATGGGAGGGACGATATGAATCGGAGTATGTAGCGATATAAATAATATTTATAAGTATATGCACCGTCCTCATCAGAGTAGTGACGCAAATTATGTACAGTCCGGAAACGAGTATGGAAACGAGCCGAAGGCTGGTAGGTGAATGGCAACACTCCTCTGCCACGCCCCCCCCCAGTTCAAACCCCTGTCAGCTATAGCAAGGCGTGATTGGTATCATGAGCTTGCCCTTTGTTTCGCGATGGAGGAGGCAAACCAGAGCCCCAAACAGTTTTAGATAGATTGAGAAATATAACCTAGAATGTGAATTATAATAATTTTATTATATTATCAGTGATTATTGAGGAAAGGAGTAAAAGCCAGATTGCCAATCCTTTTCGAATAATGGAAATTATAATGCTTGGGTATTTTTCGGAGGAAGGAAATGAGAGATGAAGCAAATGTTTTATTATGTGTGTATTAAGTTAAACCCCCCATTAAACATATTTAAATTCATTCCATTTCATTACAAAATAAGTTGCTGTAAATGAAATCTTAATATACAGAAAATATACTCGTGAAAAGCATTCTTAAAGCATGTTTTCGTTAAGTAGACAAATAAAAAAGGAGAAACTCCAAGAGGATCATGGAACTTAAGTAATACGTTTATGTTCTAATGAATAATTTAAAAGTCCCCGCTCCCTATAACAGGACCCATTCTGCCAGGAAGAGGTGTTAACATTTCTTCCGGGTTAATTGTTTCCTTGTCCCTCCCCTTACACTACACACCACGCTTTGTTCATCAGTCATTGCTAGTTTGTCGACTTGAATAAAAACGAATAGATATTGGAAACCACAGTATTGATTTGGAATACAAATGGTGAAAAGGTTCTGCCAGCAATATCTTAAATAAAGAAACACACAAAAGATGCTAACAGCATCAGCATGTTTCCGTACACCGGACTGTATTTCTAGAGGAACAATGTCCAACCGCCTCATCAGGAAGGCACCAAATTGTGTGTGATCCTCTTATCACCAGAGATACGGTACATAAACTTACTTCATCAGCGACAGCATCAATGACGGGGTACTCGCGGATAAAAATGCACACTCAGTACTGGAAGAAAGATACATATGTTTACTAAGCAGGTTCAGCTCAGCTGACTTTGCTCTCCCTCTTCATTATTTGTTCGACACACTTTCCAGTGGGATTACCATTAATATTAAGGGGGCTATATGATATATAAAAATATTATGTATCATATGATACATAGCTGTTTATCCTTAGCCTAGGTTCCCATTCTCGTACCAGGGACATTAAACTTTGTGGTTCTTTCCATTAGGGCAAAACCTAGGTTACTAAAACGCTCCCCCCGTATGGGGACTTACCAGGAGGGAAATGAATACACCACTTACGTGCGTCAACCCGGTAGGGAAGACTACCGAAACACCTCGGTAGGGCCGACGGCCATCTAGCATGCTTCTACTAGCTATCAAGGCTATTACCGGAGAATATTGTGGTGTCTCACAACCCCGCTTAAGAGTATCCAATCTCCCATTGGTATCGGGACCATTGCCACGTTGAGTCCAACCCAATCCAAACAACTCCCTTCCAGGAGAGCTCAGATGTTCGGCCTACTATTTATAGTAACGCTAGAAGTACAACGGGGCTCGGGTTCCACAGCGCTCGCACCAGAACAGCTTACGTAGATAAAGGAAGCTATGTGCACATATTTTAATCTAAGAGAAGTATTTTCCTCTGACTACTATTTCTTAGTTTTACTTGTTCATTCGCTGTATGCGTACTAGTTTGTCACGACGCGTTGCTCCAAGATCCATCTACATGTAGACAGCAAGATGAGAAAATATTATCCAATTTGGGAAGCAAAATCCTTTCTCCACTGCAGAGGTCGAACCCGGACTGTCCCACAGCCGCTAAGTAGCTCCCAATAAAGATGTTTAGGTAAACGGTAGGATTTGGGGCGGCTGACTCAGAAGACAGATTGCAGTGGGTCGATGCTAAAGTCATTCTGATCACGTCCTGGAGCCAATAAACAAGTAACAACTGACGTCAAGTTCTACCGCAGGCGAGTCTGGTTCTGCAGTGGTCCAGGCTTTCAGCACGTCTCTGGTGTGTATCATATTCAGCTGAGATTATCAGCACGTGAAGGCGACACGGAAATTTGTTAGAAAATCAAACTAAGACTGAAGTTTTAATATTTAGATAACCTGATTGTTTTTTAAAATATCCCCCCCTTGACATCAAATTTTTGTATTCAACGAAACCAGTCCTTAAAACAATGGTACCACTCTTCTTCAGGCACTTCAGAAATCTGAGTTTTTATAATGTTCCACTGTTTTCATCTTATGACTAAAACATAATTACACATATTTTAGTTTTAATTTTTGGAAAGTAAACGAAATCCTAGTCCTAGGGTAAAGCTGTATGGTACTGAACTTTAAGCAGTCAGAAACTCAGTTGTTAGTTCTGCTATATTTGTCGATGCCTTGTCATGATTTATAATTATTACTTGCTCTAGCACGTATGTACTATGTAACATAGATAAAGTTGCTATATTCCACCCAATGATTTCACCGGAATAACATGATTTGAGACACTCTATCCAAAAGAAGAATTTTAAATTAAATGTTCGTGCGCGCGCGCCTGTATACAGCATAGATCAAAAGTGAAAATCGTACTCGATATTAAAGTTCAGTATCTTCCAAGGATGCGACTCGAAGATTTTCACGGAAACTCCACCGCCCCCAACTACACTTAACATGGACTATTTTTCAAAATTTTTGAATTTCTCAAAAATGACTGATTAAAATGGTATATTCTAGAAATATTTGTATGAGAAACAAAATATATATCTTGAATGTTTTGCGAATTGTATCTGAAGATGACATTTTATAACACTGAAACCATAAGCAGTAGACAAAAACTTCTGTACAAAAATGTAGATCTTGTTAAAACACACAATTTATTTCATATTTATTTTTGTTGTAGAATTAACTGTTTTCGAGATATTCCATGTTATTTGCTTTAATTTTAAACTACTTAAATCTTCTCAAGCGGAAAGTAAACTGCGTTTAATCTCCTTGGTTTACTCCCGGGAATGCAAAAGGGAACCGAATTTCAATTGTTTCACATAGCGATAGCTTTTAAAGGATTTGACTATCGCTGTAGGCTATTGCATTCCCTTATTTCCCTTCTGCGTATAAGGAAGCAAGTAATAAGGTCGTTTCTGCTGATATTTATCTCGAATAGACTGAAGTAGATAGAAGAATAATTTTTTGTAAGCAAAGTCTCTTTGTGAAACAGCTAGAGAAAGGCATATGAATGGAACACAATTCAGATTTGTTTTCCTTCTGAGCGTGCGGCGGTTCACGTTATAGGTGGCTTAAGGGGTTCCGGGTTCGAATCCCGCGTGTTGGCTCCGATTAGGGAATGGTGTGTCAGCTCAGGATATATCAGCATGGTATCTTTCTCATGCGTAGTATTAAGACTCAAGTGGTTTGCTTTGAGTTCACGATTTGTATTGAACATTTATTTTCTTTGATATTTTCTGCCGTCGAACACACACACACACACACACACACACACACACACACACACACACACACAAATTCCTCCTAAGTTCTCTCCTCTTTCAGCTCTGTTTATGCGACCGCGTCTACAATCCCTTATTACTTGCGACACTTATTATGGTGTATTATTCAACACTGTTTCCATAACGGCCATAACCAGCCCGTTCGTCTCCACTGCTGAATCAAATATCACGTCTTAACTGATCGCGTTTCCCATAGCAAGTGAAGTCGCTTCTTTTGACCAATAAGAAATCCGTTGCATTTCCTTTTTTCATATCCATCCTCGGGCAGTGGACCTCCTAATCCCCTTTTAATACCCCGCCCGTAATGGTACTATCTACCTGGGTCGAGTTGCAGTCCGAGTGTGAAAGAGGACGTCGTGTTTTGTGTCTTGCTCGTAGCTACCTGGAAGAAGTTCGACAATGGAAAGCGTACGAGAACTCATTGGACAGTTGAGGCAAGAAATGCGTTTAGGATTTGAAAAGTGCAGCCTAAAGTCGCTGGAAAGTGCCGTGGAGAATGCGTGCTCTGGAAGAGAAAATGGATTATTTAGAGAACCAATCTCGTAGAAATAATATTGTGCTATATGGTGTGACAGAAGAACCGGGAGAGAGTTGGGAGATGACGGAGGGAATAGTGGAAAGTGTCATCTCACAAATAGGAATCGAACTCCACGAGTTTGATGTGGAGAGAGCCCATCGTGTAGGTCGACGTGGCAATGTAAGGTGACCTATTGTGTGTAAACTGGCCCATTATAAACTCAAGGTGGCCATCCTTTGAGATGCTCGTTATTTACGGAGAACGCGAATAAGCATTAGCGAGGACTTTAGCCAGCGTGTAAGAGAAGAGAGAGAGAGAGTTCTTAAAGGGACATGTCTGAGGCCAGGAAGCAGGGCTGTCATGCCGTATTGCGCTATGACAAGCTCTTCATTAACGGGCGAGTTTAGAACCGACAGGAGCTGGAGCGCATGCAACAGCCTAGAAGCGGTGCCGAAACCGAACCCAGGACAGGGCAGCAAGAGCAGGTAGCCAGTGCATCAGCCCTGCAGGTAGTAGGTCCCTCAGCAGAACAACATCAGATGCCTCAAGTTATGTCGACAGGGAGGGGCAAAGAGGAGAGGAGGGTGAGACAGTCTTCGCCGGAGAAGCCATTAACAACGCCCCTCCGTGCCCTTAGGCTGACAACAGCTCGACAAAGGGTCAGCCAAGTTGTAGGAAGACCAACAGCAAGGAAACAATAGGACCCAACCCCTTCTCTGAGGATTGTCACATGGAACATCGAAGGCTTCAAAAAAAGGTTGGGTAGCGAGAATTTCTTGTATTTCCTTAGTGATTTTGACGTTGTATGCTTAACAGAAACTTGGTTGAAAAACGGAGAAAATGTAACACTTGCTAATTTCCATAGTTTTAGTAGGGGAAGGGAGACACGGGGAAGGAGGGGGAAGGTGGCCAGGGGGGTATCAGTTTCATTCAGGTCTGAGCTGGAGGCTGAGATAACTAAATTAGAAATAAGTTTGGAAGGGGTGATTGCTGTATCTTTGGCACAGGGGGGAGTACATATAATAGTTATATGATTATACAACCAGCCTGTGACGTCCAAGTATGCAAACAGGAATTTCTTCAGTGACTTAACCGAAACGCTAGTGGAGTTACTGGAAAAGTTCCCAGGAGCTGAATTAATTCTTTTAGGAGATTTTAATGCGAGGTGAGAAGGGGAGCATATTTCTCTAACGGGGGGTCACCAATGGGGGGAGGAATTCCGCGAAGGTCAACGAAAGAGCAAGGATAGTTTTATTAATGGGGAGGGCAGACAATTACTTGCTTTCTGCGATGCCTTCTCTTTAGAAATAATAAATGGCAAGTAAGGTGAGGATCGAGAGGGGAACTCACTTTCATAAATGAAAATGGGGATAGTGTAATAGATTTTATTTTAATAAGTCAGGGTTTAATTGGCAGAATTAGAAATTTCTGGGTGGGGGGATCGAGTCGCATCACTGTCCGGTTGCCCTGGAACTGACTATAGAGACGGCCATGGCGGCGCTAGCACCTGAAGAGGGGCAGGGGGACGAAGGGAGGTTCATTAGTAAATTTATATGGAAACCGGTAGAAAAAGAAGTATTTGTTGATAGATTAGAAAGAAGATTAGGGGAAAGGAACGCAGACACAGCGGAGGAACTAACGCATATAATAGCAACGGCTGCGGGGACAATGAAAGTCCAAATGCATGGTAAGTTAAAACGATTCAATGGTTGGTATGACCAGCAATGAAGAGCTGTAAAGAAACAAGCAGAGGCGGCTCTGTCAAGATTCAGAAGGGAGGGGGGAGATGACATTAGGAATTTTTTTACAAAAAGGCGAAGGGTGTATAAACAGCTCTTACGGGAAAAGAGAACTACGTGGCAAGACAAAATTACTCAGAAAATTAATAATATTTTAACGCGGGGGGATAACGCTGAGATCTGGCAAGTAGTAAAACATTAAGGAGGCAACCGTCAGGCGCCCAACGAAATTTCTCCCAGAAAATGGGCAATGCATTTTATGGGAATATTCGGGAAAGGTGAAAGGGAAGGAATTTTTATAAACGAGGTGCAACTTTTGGGAAATCTTGAGATCCCAATACTGGACGAGGAAATATCAGCACAAGAAATAGCACAGGCGCTGAGGAGTCTGAAGGGAGGCAAAGCTCCAGGGTTGGATGGGCTGCCCCCGGAAGTTTTTAAAGCCGCAGCCAATGTTAATGAGTTTGGTAGGAGTATGCTCCAGATATGTAACAGATTGTTTATTGAGGGGAATTACTCTACCTGTTGGGGAAAGGGAATTATTCATCCCATTTACAAAGGGAAGGGGACTATTGGAAATCCGGATAACTATAGGGGTGTTACTCTTTTGCCAATTATGGAGAAAATTTATTGTAGAGTGTTATATAACCGCATAAAGGACTGGGAATCTAAATATGGCAAACTTTCAAAATTTCAAATAGGTTTCAGAGAAGGACACAGTACCATAGATGCCGCTTTTATATTAGACCCTTTAAGGACGAAGCAACTGTTAATTAAGCGGGGAGAGCTTCATTGTGCTTTTGTGGACTTTAAGAAGGCATTTGACTCTATCAATCGAAATGCATTATGGTACAAACTAGGCAGAAAGGGGTTATCAAGTAAAATGGTTAGAGCATTGCAGGCAATGTATCAAAATGTCGAATTCTGTGTGAAGTACGACAGAAACAGAGTGTCCGAGAGCTGTCGAAGCTATAGGGGAGTGAGGCAGGGTTGTATTTTATCTTCCTTGTTATTTAATCTCTTTGTGGATGATATTACTGATACAATGATAGCAGAGAATATCCAAGCACCAGTAGTAGCGGATTTGCAGATCCCAACGCTTTTATACGCAGACGATTTAGTATTGTGCTCTACGACAGTAAACGGATTGCAACGAGAACTGGACACACTTAATTATTGCGATGGATGGCTACTTACAGTTAATGTGAATAAGACTAAGGCAATGACTTTCAAAAAGGGTTGTGTTTATAGCAGGGAGGAGACTTGGACATATGCAGGACAGATACTGGACAATGTTAAATCTTTTGTGTGCTTAAGACTCACATTCACAATGAACGGAAAATGGACAAAACATATTGACATTACGAAACACAAGGCAAGGGTGAAAGCGACGGCAGCTCTCCGGATACGCTACAGAATACCGAATATATCCATAACCTTAATGGAAACTGTATACGGAGCGACAGTTAGATCCACGATGACATACGGAGGAGAAATATGGGGGGTGGGAACAAACAGGGAATCTGGATCAAGTGAGGACCCAATTTTTGAAAGGAATTCTGGGTGTAGGGAGGGGTACGGCAAACTGCGGAATAATGAGGGCATTCGGGGCACATAGTGAAACGATAGAGTGCAAAATCAGAGCAGTTAAATATTGGCTGAGAATCGTTCACGGAAACCAATCTCTAATTAGGGCAGTCTGCTACCGTGAACAGTTGCGAATGGAAGGTAATTCGACGTGGGCATCAAAATTAAAGAAAGAGTTGGAAACCATTGGGATAGGAGACATTTGGATGGCGGGGCAGGAAAACAGGCGAAGTATTTGGAGAAATATTAAGAACCGCCTCTGTGATATTGACAGACAGCAAATAATTGCGCAATGCACAGAGAAGGTGTCATTAGAAGTACAGTCTGGGCTGAAATCGGAGTGGGGTATGGAGCAATACATCAAAACAGGTACCAAACTCATTAGAGAGGGGCTCGCGTGGATTAGACTAGGAGCATGGAAGAGCACGAAAATTTCTGACGAGAATGGTACGAGAATCTGTCCCATTTGCGAGGAGGAAGAGTCGTGGACTCACATCTTGGCAAGATGTAGGGGTACTGAGGAATGGCGGGAAAAATATTTGCCGCGATTTTTACCACTGCAAATGTAGGGCTAGAAGCAAGTTGGACGCTACTGGCGGGCACGGAAAACATGGACGGGCTAGGTAAATTTATATTTAAGGCAAGACAGCTGAGATCTGAGGAGGCTGCCAATAGAGAAGGGGGGGGGGATAAGATCAACTAAACAAAAGTGACTACATTGTTCTACATACATATATATTATGTCATACTTAGGTCACTGTTGTGCTATGGTTTTATATATGTTGTATATATTATGTGTATATATGTCTTTTAAGTGTAATTTTCTATTATAAGAGGGTGCAATTTATGAAGGTGTACTCTGTGCTGTAAATTTAAATTGCTATATTTGAATATCTTTGTATTTTTATTTTCGGGTTCACTCTTAATTCTTTATTGTTGTTTAATAATGCTTTGGACTGTGTATTTCCTTTTTTTATTTTCTTGTTTACTCTTTTAATTCTTTGTTGTTGTTTTAATATTGCTTTTAATGTGTATCACAAAAGCACGTACGGTGTGTGGACCCGTGCGATTGTTGAAATTCTATGTATGATATTGCTATGTCAATAAGTACGCTTATTCATTCATTCGTTCATTTATTCATTTATACATCTACCTGGGTCGCTTGCCAACCCGTATACCGGGCACATTTGCACCTTGGTAAACTCCGTCTTTGCACTTTTCGATGTCTTTCACGTTTCTTCCCTGGCCATTTCAAATGCATATTTGTCCCTTCTAAATGTAATTTATCTCTCTTTTAATTTCGTGATACGGCATGTATTGTCCCAAGCGTTTTGACAAAGTCTTTCAGAAGTTAAGACGAAGTCTTTTCGCTGACTCCGCCCATGTCTTTCACCTGTTTGCTACGCTCTTAAAAGCGTATTGAAGAGGCCAATTACGGAAGAGAAGCGGATGGACATGAAACGCAACTTGCGACAAATGATATTCTCAGTTGCGAACAGGTGATCCCCAAACTCTTTTGTTGAACAATAATCGACCCCTCTCACCGGGTGATAAAAAATTACTTGACCGTTTCTCGGTGCTAGATAATGAAGTTCTAAGGCCAAGGCAATAAGCGCACGTGGTTGACTAAACACACTACTTCTGTGGGAGTGTCGAGCGGGGATGAGGGATGAACGGTTGGATTGTCCAATAAGTTTTACTTTTTCTTACTCGCGTAGCATGTTGTACCAGAATGGCAGCAATGAAAATCGTGGTAACACCCGAGTCCTCATCACACGTTCACATTTAAAGTAAAATCACAGCGCCAAGCATATCTTTATTGTCTTTGAGTGATCGTTTGATTTCTAATCCTACAGGATCAATATGGCCAGCTTAGGAAAATTAACTACTAACCATCTTCTTACTAGCACTGAGAATTCGTCGGACTTTTGTAGTCAGGGGTTCTGTTTGGAAGAAACATTGAGTCAATTGACTTTTTTTTCCTAGAATCAAAAATTCAACACCAGTAACGATATTCCAAACCAAATTTGAAGTGCCACCTTAAAACTTTTAGCGTTCTTCTGTACTAATCGCTATGTTGTTGTTTTTGATCGTGAGCAACAAGGTTTTCTCAGTCTAGCTCTTGTTGTAGAATGTTTGACCTAACAATTCCCAAAAAAATTCATGATAAGTTCGTCTATCTTCAAGCATTGCTTGAACAGCCGCAAAATATACATAAATAACAGCCGTTCTTGGGCGTCCTTCACGAATTTCATCACTTGGAAAGAAATAAATCCTCTCTCTTTTGAATTCGCTGCAAAAATGTTACCTTATGTATAATTGTTACCTTAAATGGGTTGTTTTCCCAATGAATTTTTAAGTCGATTATTTATATTAAGATGTTAATCACAATTTAATTTCATGGTAATTCTCTCTGGTTAAATTCATCTTTTATTACATACAAAATCTTTAAAAAATTATAATGGACTATCAGAAAAAAAATTGTTGTTACATTCACATGATTTTCTCTACTTCTTCTGCAACAAATTATTGTTAAAAACTTGTGCGTCTATTTACTTCATGCTAATCGAGTAAAAATTAGCAGAAATAATCTTTATTACTTGCTTCCTTGTAAGTAGAAGCTAAATAAGGGAGTACCATAGGTTAGTCATAGTCAAAAGCTGGTTGCTGTGTCACTGTAGTTCCTTTATTTGTATGGACAGGAGCTGAGAAACTCCTATATGAGAAAGGTATAAGTTTTTAAAGCTGAAACAAAAAACAAGGAATATATATAAACAACCAACTCCACAAAAAACTATGTATAACATAAATTGTGTGTTTTAACGTAGTCTACATTTTTGTGTGGTAAATTTTTTTCTATCTCTTGCGGTTTAGTAGTTATACACAATTCCGTAAAATTCAGAATAAAGTAGTCTTCAGAGGCTATTCCCAGAAAATTCAAAATATACGTTTTATTTTAGTCAACATCGTTAGAGCCATCAAAATTTTCTAAAAAAGTTCCATTTAAGGGTAGTTTGGGATGAGGGGGATTTTTCTCAAAATCTTCGTGTCGAATCCCTGGAAGATACCAAACTTAGATACCAAGTTTTGTATTTTACCGACTTTTCGTTTTTAAGTACACACACACGGACCTTTTTCTGAAAATACTTTTTTTTTTGGATACAGGGGACCATAAAAGATATATTTCCGGTGAAATCTCGGTATCGATTTTTTTGGTGGAGTGCAATACCTTCTCTATATACCATGTACATAGCACGTGTAGAGAAAGTAAAAACGAACAAACTACACAGAAATCTACTTGTAAAACATTAAAAATTAGTTGACAGATGTAAACAACTTTAGTTTGTTTTTTTAGAAATACGGCAAAATTAAAATTTTCAGTGTCTCCCTCATAATAACCAAATCTGTGACATCACAGATGTGCGGATGCTCGGACCATTGAACTACTGTGATAATATGCCGGTAGGACATGAAATTCTCCAACTGATTGGGTTTTTACCAACCGGTGAGTGTCACTTCATACCTTAATGGTGACCTACTAATATAAGTACTTAATATCCGGGTAATTCTAACATAGTTTAAACCCACTATTGTGGAAATTAGAGCAGCCATATGGTGAGTGGGAGAACCGTGAAAAAATCCCAGCTATGGCATTAACATTTTCAGTTGGTTCTAACAATAAAACAATACCTGCCCGCTTTGGTGTTATGGGGGTGTCATATTTGCCTCATATTCAAGCGAGTTCGTATCTCGCTTAGAGTTACGCGTATACGTTTTTTTCTAGTTTTTTCTCTTTTTTTCATTTCACTGATCTCATTCATGGCTCAGAAACCTTTAATAACATTAACGCTATATTAACTGGTGTTGTCCATTTTCACCCTACCCACACATACCATCAGGTGAGGTGCATCTCACGGCTTAGCAGTGGAGCAGCCGGCAGCAGATGCAGGATTGAGAGGAAAACCTGTTACTCGGTGATATTCTTCTCCTTTTGCCCTCAAAACTTGTGTCTTTAGAATGATCGGTCTTTACGGCGACACAGTCTTAATAGAATGGAAGCTCATTGGACGGTAAACAAAGCTCGCGTTCCGTCCAGCATCAATCTGGTTAGTTAAATATAAAACGCGAAAGAAACATTCAAATGGTTATTTGTAGTATCAAACTCTTTCAATTGGAAGAAAATAAATGCCCCAGTCCTAATTCTTTCCACAGTTAAATCTTGGAGTGCTTCCTAATGAGCCGGGTGTTCCTGATGTCTCTGAAATATTATCCTTCTGGGTATTCACGCTACTTCTTTGGGCTGGTCCGTATCCCTAGAAGGAATTCCTTAATTGTACATAATTCTCATTTGAGAATCTCTCGCAATTTTCTCTGTCTCTATAGATATCCGCAACAAGATTGACAAGTATTGGTTAATGGCGTTGAAAATTACGAATCATTTAATATTACCGTCGTGTTAGCTAGAGATTAATGCCGCTCAACCTTTAATGCAAAGTTACAATATCAATTTATCCAACAGATAGTCTAAAGCTACTCTTAAAGGTAAATTTCCTGTGAATGTTGACGTTAAAAACAACTGTCAATCTAATATTGTTCAAGATATATGAACTTAACTGATCTGAATGCTGATATCCGTATGTTACAAAATGGCGACGCAGGAGCTTGTTTTGTAATCGAAGTGTACAGCACATTGTTGCCCAACCTGTTCTCTTATGAGCTACTGACGTCACCTTGTCGCTTTACCCCGCCTCCTTCATTAAAAATACGCCTTACGCTGTGTTTTGCTGACACTCTGATCGTTTGATGGAGGCTCGGGTCTTGCGATGATTTTCATTGGTGTCTTCTGGCACAACATACCAGAAGAGTAAGAAAAGGCAAAACCGATTGAGCTATCCACCCCTTCATTCTTCAAACCTACAAGTTGAGTTGTATAAGCAGTGTGTTAATTTTGTCCACCACGTGCGTGAATTACCTTGGAATTAGAACTTCAATGTATAGCACAGAGGTAAGATTAACCTAATTTTGTATCACCCGGTTAGAGAGGTGCTTATTGTCCAACCAGAGAGTTTGGGTATTACCAGTTCGCAAGTTACGTTTCATCCCCTTATTCCCCTCGGAATAGCGTGACTTGTCCAGTGCAGTTTAAGAATACAGCGAGACTATATGAGAGGACTCTTCTATTTAGAAGTTGGCAAAAGCGACAACCAGCACCCAAACAGGTGAAATACATAGCGGAGACAGTGAAAACGCTCCGCTTACGATAAGCATTTCCGGGCGTATGTTTAATGTCCTTGATACATGGCTTAAAGCATTTCGCCTTCACTCACTTGCTCCATGCTAACCAAACTTTTCAAAAAGAAAAGGGCCTGCCATAAGAATAAATAATAAGAAAAACTATATGGGCGTGTGTTGATATTGCATTAATTCAGCAAGTGAAGATAACCTCCAGCATTCAATATTGACATTACAAAGATGAGAAAAATCTATAATCTTAGAATCTCCACAAAGAAGACAAAAGTAATGAACCATCATTGAAAAAACTCAGCCCGAACAAAAATAGTCATAGAGAATATAGCTACAGAACAAGTATAAAATATCTACTATTTGTAAAATAGCATAAGATATAAAGATATTGAAGATAGACTAAAATACATTTCAAGCATTATGTGGTACAATCACTAGAATTGAAAGTTAAAGCCCGGAAGGAAACAAAAATAAAGCTCTATAAAGTAAAGGCCGTTCCAGCTATAGCTTACGCAAGTAAATCATTCAACAGAAAGATACAGAAAAGCAAAATATAAGCATCAGAAATGTTACTTTTGAGAAAAGTGAAATGGTTCACCAGAAAGCACCGCATAAGACATTTTCATTAGATAAAAGTTACACATTTATAATTTAAAAGATAAAATGGAAGAATATAAGGAAAACTGGAAAGTATACATTAAAAGAATTGATACAGAAATAACTAATTATAACACCCGAGGAAGACTATGTGTGGAAAGGTGGAACAGTCATGTGTGAAGCCGGTACGGGCAGTATGCCCAAACTTTGAAGCGAAGAAGAAGTAAAGAACGGGGGAGAATATTTTATGTTGAAGAGGAAAGCACGGTGAAATGTCTTACTTATAAACATAAATTATCGTAGGGTTCCCAATATACTATGGTAACAAAACTCTTTTTATTGCAACCAACAACTTTTTCTTGCTCAAGGACTAATTTTAGAGGAATTAGTAAACATTCTCAATTCACCTGGAATGTATTCAGCAGCTACCAAGGCAATCACTAAACCAGGAATATCGTGAAAATGTGGAAGATTTTCTTCCTGAGAGAAATATGGAACAAATTCCTCTTCACGGTTCCTGGAGAGAGAGAGATGTTTTAGTTGGGTCCCAATAATTCAGCAGTATTCTTAGGAACATGTAAGTCTCCAACCAATCATTCGAGTTCAGCCTATGTGAATGGTTGAGATTGATGAAAATGCTCTTCTTGGATATCTAAATAACTGCTGCTGTCTTGAGAATCCTTTTTAAAATCTGATTTCTTTCCAGATACTTTTAATGGAGAAGGCTCAGGAAGACCAGGACCGTGTGATACCTTTTAGCTGACAAATTTGGATAAGTGATTTCTTTCATATAACATCACATACACAAAAATAGCTATCATCGACCTGGTTTCGAGGCTTATTTCAGATCATAGGAATAGCAAAGGGCATACTAGCTTTTCTTTCCCTTATTCCACTTCCGTGATTGTTCTACGCAAGCGTGATACACTTTTTGAAGCCTATTTTTTGTCAAGACCTCCTAGCATTATATGAAAATGGGCGTTGTAGTCCTTTTTAACAAATTTTTTAATACAAAATAACAAAATTGACACAGATATAGAAAAATATATCAGGGTTATTTTACACTTTAGATGACATATAGCTTCAATTTACACAAATATATAACAAAAATGCCACTCACAAAAATGGATCCTCACAATTTGAAAAGCAACTACAAAGTGAGCTAAATTTGTAGGGATTGAACTTATAAGGTTGTATTGTTGTCTGGTACATCGTTGTCAAACAGATTAATTTCAACAATGAGATTAGTACTATTTCTTAGTTTTTTTGTTTATATTTTAATTTCATACTGTAGTTATGCACAGAACTACATTAAAATATTATAGGTATACTTGAAAAAAATGGTTCGTGGTAGAAAAAAACTGATTATAGCTTTGGAATAACCACATCAAATTGATTGAAATAGACATGTTTTGGAGGAAATTCCAGAACCAAGCATACCGATGTGATCACTGCAGGGGTTTTAAAATAATATTATGCATACAGCATAAAAGCCAAATGTCAATGGCCAAAGAAACTATGGCTATATTATTTTCGGTGAACAGATTTATGGGTTCTGTTAAAAAGAGAACAATTATTTCTGTTTATAATTATTGAAAACATCAATATTTTCTTACCTTCATGCTGAAATGTTGTTTATCAATTTTTGAAATTTAGTGAATTCTCTTAATTTCCAACTTTATTTGCAATTTCATGTTTTGTTACTCTAATAATAAGATGTATGAAACGCAAGAGATTTGTTACTGCTATCGATGCATTCCAGTTGCATCTGTGCTCCTGCTTTATTTTCCATTTGAAATAGCGCAGCAGGTAGACGCTTCTGTAATGCATTCCAATTTTGGCATCACAAATTGGAGGAAGTACGTATGCTATTCGGCGAGGAATGCTCTCAAACATGAAATTTCAACCAAGCATTGATAGAAACTCAGAGAAGAGAAGAATAACGTTCTGTTTATATAGGATGTAAGGGAATTAAGAGACGCAATAGAATGGCTTAGGAATCTTATTCTGTCATTCCATTTTTTGCTTTCTTTGCATGTACTATATATTACATTCAATCCAAAAATTCAATGTCGAAATTTCACCGGAAATGTATTTTGAGGTTTTCTAGGTCCGCCTCAGGAGTTTTTCTAAAAGCAGTTTTAGAAAAGGTCTGTGTTCCTGAACATGACAACTCAAAAGCAAAATGTCTGCTAAATACCAAACTTGATATTCAAATTCAGAAAGTGACGTCATAGATTGGAAAACAAAGGCACGCGTAATAATGAACACGGTGCATAAAATATATATTCCTACTTTATTTATGTTAATCGAAATAACATTTTACACAAATAGTTATCTTACACATTTCCTTATACATACAAGATGGATGCGGAAACCGTACCGATAGTGAGGTGTTGAAAACCGTTGCTCTATGGCGGCCTTCGAGTGGTTAGACCTCTCGACTCTCACCTAGACGGCCCGGATTCGATCCCAAGCGAACGCATGAGAGATTTGTGGTGGACAAAACGGCGCAGGAGCGGGTTTTCTCCGGTTTCCCCCGCTATCGCATTCCACCGGTGCTCCATCTTCATTCCATGTATCACCAGTGTCATTGCCTGCGGTGCCGCAAGTTTAAAAGCGGGCGTTAAACACTACCAAAAATATGGCGGCCTTTAAATTCCATAATATTGTAACGGCGGCGCTGAAACTAAACGACTGCTGAAGAGATCGCTGCCTAGCAAACAATAAAGCGAGCGGATACAATAGCCGGGCACATAAAGTTTTTCCCTGCAAGACTTCTCAGACCTTCTTTCTCTCTAGGCCGAAAACATTCTTCTTTAAGAGTACTCCCTTTCTAATGGACAAAATGTAAAGCTCCCGTAATTTCGAAGACTGGAACTTTCGAAGCCGGCTACGGACTGTATAAGGGGCCGACAAGTGCCAATGGGAGAAGTGAAGTGACCCGGAACGAAGTGAAGTGAGTTAAAGATCAATCTAGCGAGTGACGTGAACGTAGTGATTCGGTTATTGATGTACCAAAAACGTAAGTGTTGTATTGCGTGTGGTGCTCTGTTGAAAAATAAAGTGGAATATACAGAAACTGGTGTTCGAGATGTTGAGAAACTATTCACTCTATGCTGGCCTTTAAATACACTAGACTCTCTTAATCCGAACCCATTAGTCCGGACTTCTCTTAATCCGGTCAGCCGTTTAATACGTGACAACCTTCACTCTCACTGCCTCCCATCAGTCTCAGTCGGTTGGCCGCCTGTTTGTGCCGCAGCTAGTGCAGGTTGTTAACCTTCCCAAGGTTGAAGATGACGATGAAAACATATCTGCGTATTACGAACATTTGAGGCACCTGCGCGAGTTAATTATTAAACAAATTAATGTCAAAGGAAGACAACAAAAGATAAGCAGTGTCAAGTGCGAATAATGCTAGTGTGCATTTATAATCATTTTCTAATTCTGTATGCACAACGATGATATCTTGTATACTAAATAATATTTGTGCTTCTTAAAATTAAATATACGTTCTTTTTACTGAACAGAGTGTTTAAAAATGTACCTTAGCTCATTGCATTGACTATTTTATATAATCCGGGCTTCAATTAATTTGGACAAGCTAGAGCCCCAATTAGACCGGAATAATGGCGGTTGACTTACTTTCTATAAAATTGCCAGAAACAACTAAAAAGCGACAGCACTTAAATATAAAACCAATAATACTAAATATGTCGGATATTATAAGAAGGGTATTCGAAATAAGTTGTGTTTGGATCTATAATTTTTGTGTTATGTTTTACCTGCCTCTTAAAATTTACCTGATAAACAAAATTACACGTAATTCATTCCGAATGAAGAGGACTTCATTGGCTTGTCTTTGAAGGTTTAAGATAACCATATTTGACATATGAATATATTAAAAATGTAATTTTAATAAAAACCGCTAGTCATTTTTGAGAACATTTAAACTTCATTCCACCGATTAGTCATTATCTCCTTTCCTGTCATCCACTTCGCCTTCAGTTCTCATCAGCTTCCTAATTTTTACACCAGACCTTGTTCTGAAAATTTGAAATAGTGACACCACATTTTTAGGAATACGATCTATTTTATTAGGTAGGTGGCAGAGCTCTAAAATTTAGACCACGGACACTGAAAATAGCTCGAAATAATTGCATATGGTGAAAATAGTTAACACTGACTCGATCATTACGTAAAATGGCAGAAAATCATTCAGTGAAAATTTATGCCAACTAGTGGCCAAATATCTGTCCAAAATAATCTGATGTTTTCCATTCACATAGCTTTAATTAGCTGTTCCCTATACGTCATGCTAATCTAGATAAACATTAGGGGAATTAATCTTGTTACTTACTTGTAAGTAGAAGGGAAATAAGGGAAAACGTTAGGCTATTAAAAGCTGGTCGCTATGCGAAACAATTGAAGTTCGGCTCGCTTTACATGGTCTCGTTTGAGAAAAGATACGTAGTTTAAAATTAAAACCAATAACAGGAATATCTCAAAAACGGTTTCCTCTACAAGAAAAATTTATATAACATACATCATGTGTTTTAGCGAAATCTACATTTTCGTCTATCTCTTACGATTTAACCGTTATATAAAATTCTGCAAAACTCATCCAAAATAGTCTTAAGAGACTATTCCCAGAAAATTCAAAATATACATTGTATTTTCGATGTAAATATATTTAACATACTATATTTTAATCAGAATCGATAAGAGCCATTTTTGAGATAAACAAAATTTTAAAAAATGTTTCCATGTAAAGAGTAGTTTGTGGTGGGGGAATTTTCTTGAAAATCTTCGTGTCGCATCATTTGAAGATACTTAATTTAGATACCAAATTTAGCATATCGGGTTTTTAGTTTTTGAGCTATGCTGTCCACAATCGCACACGCACACGCACACGCACACACACACACACACACACACACGCGTGCGCACGGATCTTTTCCGAAAATACTGTTTTCGGACTTAGGGGATCTCAAAATATAAATTTCCGGTAAAATCTTGACGTTGAAGTTTAGGGTAGAATAAAATGCCTTCTCTAACTACTATCTACATTGTACATATGTGTTAGAGAAAGTAAACAACCATATTTACCTATAAAATGCTAAACTGACATCAGAAATTGCTAACAGAAACTTGGTAATCAACTAGAAAAGGCTTTGCTGGATCTATTAAATAAACAAATAAATATACCTCATGAAAATATATTAACTTTAAATCTTTTACCCAAAAACTTTCTCTTAAAATATATATCTAAGCATTACATAAAGCTACTTTTCACTTAGTTTAAGGAAAATTGATAGTTCACTATTTTGAGTACAAATTAAATGTTATAATTAAATATATCGCAAGGATATACTTTTGAAAGTGGTTTCTTTTATATTCCTTTCCTACAGGATTAACTATATTTTATAATCTTGCCCCAGGTGGAAAAGCGTAGTTTAGTTCAACATATTCGAGCTGAATTTTCCCATGGAATTAATCTCGTTTATGTTTTTGCTAATTTCGCTTGTTTAAGTAAGAAATAGCGCATAAGCACAAGTGTAGACAGGGAAAAGTTGGGCTGGTTTATTTGCATTTGAATTCGCTTCTGCTGAGAGGTGGGAAGATGAGGTGGGGCCGTGGGGAGAGACCGACATGTCAACAGCTGACATTACCTTGATATGACGTCAACACATTTCCTCTCCTTTGAGGGATTTCACCTGACTGAAGAGCTTGCCTCAGACTGATAATTATCTTCCTCTGTATAAGTTACTTGTGTCTGCAGAGACGGCTCGAGCTTCGTGAACGTTCACTTACACGAATAACACTGTGGGTCAAGCCAAAGTGTCAACACTTTCCAGAATCCTGGCAACGAAGGGCATCGTGACCAATTGCTAATAGGGATTTACAGTTTGCTTGGTTGAGAGCCTTCTCTCTCTCCCTCCTCTCTTTTTCCTTCTCTACACAGAGAAAATGTTAAATTATTTATTTGTACTAAATTATTTACACATTCGGACTCTGTTGGAATTGGCATTGTCCACTATTTCCACTTATTGATATCAGTTTCTCATTCTGAATTGCATTTCAACTTCTGGAATTCTACATTCTTCCCCATTCTCCCGTTTTCATTAAAAAAATCTGATGTAATCCATTCACATGACTTTCTCTTTATCTCTGCAACAAACTTTTGTTAAAAAGTTTATGCTTCTATTTACTTCATGCTAAGTGAGAAAAAAATAGCAGAAATAGTCTTATTAGTTGCTTCCCTTAAGTAGAAGCGAAATAAGGGAGTAACATAGGTTAAAGTGATAACAAAAGATGGTTGCTATGAGACTGAAGTTCCTTTGTTTGTATGGATTTGACAAATTCCTGTATGAGAAAAATATGTTTTTTAAGGCTGAAACAAAAAACAAGGAATATCTAAAAAACGATCAACTCCACGAA
Organism: Hymenopus coronatus; assembly: GCA_030762935.1. Lineage (NCBI taxonomy): Eukaryota > Metazoa > Arthropoda > Insecta > Mantodea > Hymenopodidae > Hymenopus > Hymenopus coronatus. The sequence continues at coordinate 49,271,395 of CM060895.1, forward strand.
AAAAATGTATATAACATAAATTATGTGTTTTAATGTTCTCTACATTTTGGTGTGGTAAGTTTTTGTCCATTTCTTATGGTTTACCAGTTACAAAAAAGTCCGTAAAATTCATCCAGAATAAAGTAGTCTTCAGAGGCTATTCCCAGAAAATTTAAGATATATACATTTTCGAAGCTTTTTCCACGTGAGGGGTAGTTGGGGGTAGGGAATTTCCTTGAAAATCTTCGTGTCCCATCCTTGGAAGATACTGAACTTAAATACCAAGTTTGATATTTAACGGTCCTTTCGTTTTTGAGCTATGCTACCCCCCCCCACACACACACACACACAGATAGACATACACACGGACATGTTTCTAAAATGCTTTGTATGGATTCAGGTGGTCTCAAAACATTTTTTTTTTTTTTTTTTTTTTTACTTTTGCAGGTCTAATATTTTAAAACCATTTCTTTCTTATAAAATTTTTCCTCCTTTCATTTGTTCGGATGGTACACGCTTTGATTATTTGCAAGTTCATAATGATAAACATGCTGAATGTTTGTGTTCTAAACAGTTGTGCTACGTGAAAAATGATAGCATCTAACGACATTTTAATTCTTAATCAACATGTAAAAGCTAAACTTAAAAGTATGATTACAAAAAAAAATTGAACTATACTGAAAGTGATAACGCTCCAGTTAAATGAAGATAATCTAGCAACACTGCGTCTCTGCGAGTATACTATTAAGGCTGACACAAATACATTTGGCCTACTATGCGTCCGAATAAACGTTTGTCGTCTACGGTGCCGTCTGTAGTAAATGCGGCCGTTAAATAATATCAATTTAAACACGTTAGTAAAGCATCATATGAGGAAAAGGCTGTAATACAGCTTGATTCTTGTCTACTTGAGTTTCAAATTGTGTAGCTCCGCCACTGCTTACTTGACATGCGGAGCAACAGTCTTGTTAACTCCAGGCGAATGGGGAGATTCACATTTACCGTTTGTTTACCAGTTCCCCAGAGTTGTCCTATTTTAAACTATGCTATTAGTCCTATTCCCTTTTTAGTGTTAACTTTTATATATTCTTCTTTTCCTATTGCGACAAGGGAAAATATTGGATTATATAAAATGTTCTGTTTAAAGGTTTCACTGCACCCTATTCTCCAAAAATTGATTTTTTAGAAATAAATGAGTATGTGTGTTTTTTGTGTGAACATCGTAACTAAAACCAAATAATCCAACATACAGCAACTTTGGTATTTAAGTATTTTTTCAATTGTTTCATTTATATAGTCATATCGGGAGCTTTGTACTTGAAAAAACTCTTTCTTTTACGTTTGGTTTAAATCATGTTATTTTCCTCAAAAACACAGACATACACACATTCACTCTCCCATACACATTTCCAGACTCTGTGGGGGATAGGGAATACTTCTGGCTAAAGAGAAATTCCCTGCCCCAGCCTGGGAATCAAAATATTCTTTTATCTAAATCGAGCCAATAGAGATAAATATCAGCAGAAATAGCTTTTATTTCTTGCTCCCTTGTAAGTAGAAAGGAAATAAGAGAATGCATTAGGCTAAAGCGATAGTTAAATCTTTTAAAAGCTCATCGCTATGTGAAAAAATTAACATTCACTTCGCTGTGCATGGTCCCGTTTAAGAAAAGTTAAGTAATTTGAAACAAATAATAAGCAATATCTCGAAAATGCTCAGTTCTACAAGAAAAACATATATGCTGTAAATTATGCTTTTTAACGAGATCTACATTTTTTGTGTAGTTAGATTTTGTCTATTTCTTGCGGTTTAGTCGTTTCGAAAAATTCTGCAAAGCTAATCCGGAATAAAGAGATCTTCAGAGGCTGTTCCCAGAAAATTCAAAATTTACATTTTATTTTTGATGGAAATACCTTTAGTATAGTGTATTTTGACCAAAATCGTTAGAAAATTAATTTTTGAAATAGTTTTCCATGTAAAGATAGTTTGTGGTGGGGTATTTTCTTTAAAATCTTTGTTTTGCATCCTTGGAAGATTCTGAACTTAAATACGGTCTTTTCGTTTTTCAGCTATGATGTTAACTGACACACATTCGGACATTTTTCTAAAAGTGCTTTTTTCGCACTCGTGTGACCTCAAAACATTTATTTCCGGTAAAATCTCGACATGGAATTTTGGGGTGGAATACACCTTCTCTAGCAGAGAAGTAAAAATTGTAAATGCCATTAAAACACACAATTTATGGATTTTTTCAATTGGTGTAGCCATTTCAGAGATATTCCCTCTTATTGGTTTGAATTTTCCAATACTTGCACTTCTTTCAAGAGGAAAATCGCTTTCCCCCTTTTTGTTTTGCTGCTGCAAAGAGAGAGGAATTTCAAAGCATTCACTTCTCGACCAGGTCTTTAAAATTTTGACTATTGCTAGGTCTTCTGTATTCCCTTATTCCCCATATACCCACAAGAAAATGTATAATTACGTCACTTCTTCAAATGTTTATCTTGACTGGCACGAATGGATTGTTGAAATGTGTTTACTAATTAAGAATAGTTTATTGAAGTATGGGTAGAGAAAATATTGTGAATGTAAGAAACCGTAATTTTACACAAATATTTATGTAATGTGACCTATGACTTGTGAGTGTTTAGCTTTTGTGTATCGCATCTGCTGTCTTTTCAGATTTGCGACTTCAAGTTCCTCCTACTACAGTGCCTATAAGCCGCAAACAAAGCGTTGTGACTATCCGTAAAATACGTAAAACGAGACTTAGTTTTATAATTCAGGCCCATTAGGGTATACTCTACAACTATAAACTACATTTACAGACCTATTGATAGCTTCAAAGTGTTCTAGAACTAGGATATACTTGCTCTACAATACATATGAGAGAAACATCAACCAGTAACGAAGTACTACACCTTTCTTACGAACAAATCAACATCGCAAATGCTATTATAGGAAAAGAGAATTATGGCGAGGGTAATGGTACAAATACTATATGATTACTATATATTCGTATATTAGACACACAACCCAGCGTCCGCGAATGGGTTGAAAGGAAATTAAGTCATGCTCTTGAAATAATACCCGCATGCATAAATGAAATCTATGAAGAACTTTGCTCGTGCTTCATGTTTTTTTGTTTGTTTGCTTTTTTAAATACGGTACTGGAGTCTGATCGGGACTCCGGCACTGTATACCCTACTTTTTATCTAACTTGTTTTTCTGTATTATTACTGGATTGCTGTTTTCTTACTTTTACAACACACACACACACACACAAACATAAACATATAACACCCATGCCCACGAACCCACGATCCCCAGCGCTACGAAGCACCAAAGCCTTGGCGAGCGCGGCCATGGGGACCGGCATGTTCATAAATATCCGTGAGTAACTCTTGGAATTAGCATACAAAGTTTAACTTTTATTGTTACCTTTTTGTAGAGTCTGTTTACAAAACTATACACATGCTTTACAACTAGAATCTATTATTTATACATCAGTTGCTTACAATACAATAGCGGTCCCGTTAAGGACCAAATTAAGTTGCAGTTGTCCGCCAGGGTAGTGTAGTGGTAATGTGTCTGCCTCACATTCAAAACGTCACGAGTTCGAATCTCGCTTAGGGCGAGTTACCCGGATAAGGTTTTTTTTTTCGGGGTTTTCCCTTACCCTGAGAAACGAATGTCGAGTAACTTTAAGTTCCATGGACCACGAGATCATTTGAGCATCATTTCATCAATTCCATTCATCAACCAGGTTAAGGACGTTAAACTACAAAAAAATAAATGCAGTTTATGGTAAAATCTTCAATACTGTGTTATGTTGGCAGCCCTCTGTATTTATATGTGTTTGTAATCTTGTATTCTTAGAATATTCGAGGTTTTTGGTTTTCTTAAGTTGGCAGTCTCCCCTTATAGATTCCGCCGAGAGTGCGGATATAGGTCTCTCTACCACAATGGAAATCACAACTTAATAGCCTCCTTCGGCATGCAAACTTAGAAAATGTAGAAAGTTTCAAGTATAGTGGAATGTAAAGGAAGACAACATGTTGAATCGCTCCAGGATCACATGAAGATATGTAAGGTACGTATTTGAAATAAAATTGCTTTTATTGCATTATTTCCTCATATATACATCAAATAGATTCCCCTGTTTAGCCCAGTAACCCTTCTCTTGCAACCAACAGAAGCGCCCCGTCGTATCCCATCCTGTTTGCCTTCAGAAATTTATTGTTTAAGTTATATTTTCAGAGTGGTTGCGACAAAACTGTAACACTTTCTGGCTAGATAGAAATGGTCCTGAATGAGAGTTGAATGCAATATTCAAGCTCTGAGGTTTAAGTTAATAAACGATAAAAAGCTGTTTAGAATTAATACCACTACTATATATATATTACTATATATACTGTTATAGTATTTATATTAGTTATAGTAATTATAGTACTATTTCTGATGTTGTCTCATTTACAAACTATCGATACAATGAGTGAACATATACGAGGTTATACATTTTTTCAGCTTCAAGTTAGAATTTGTATCTGAGCTTTTACAAATACCCTAAAAACTAGTTTCTACTTACTGTACTAGATACCTATAGCGTAAGAGGGACTACATTCCATCAAACAATTCGATGCCAATATTTATACAGAAATACACGATTTAAAACAAAAAGCTGAACGAAGACCACAAGTTCAGCACCTTTAAAGGAAACGGCACGAATGTTTTAAAGAAAATATCCTAACCCAAACTATCCTTTACATGGAAAACGTTTCCTTATTTCTCTCTGCAATATAGCTCTTTACGATTTTGACGAAAATACATTATGTTTAAGATATGTGCATGACAAGTAAAACGTATATCAAGAATTTTCCGTGAACAGCTAGTAAAATCCTCTTCAACTTTTGTAAAATTGGTGAAGAGATGGACCAAATCTTATAAATGCACACAAACATGTAGATGCACTTAAATGTCGCTTTACCTGGCCAAACTGTCGCAGTCTATCGTAGTACAATTAGCCATATTGAATGATAAATACATTCATCTAGTTTCCTCTGTCACTAATAGGATGACATGAAGCCGGATATCCAATTCTTTTTGGATCACTCCTGTAATTGCACATCTGAATATGAGCTTCATAGGCAATAAAAGTTCACCATGTGACTGCATTGACCAATAAAAATCTACACACACATACAGTTGTCGCCACTGTCTAATATAGGCAATGTACATTCTATCGTTTGGCGCGCAGCCTGGTGGCGGTGTTTTCCCGTCAGGTAGCGAGCAAGTCGTTTGACGAACAACTTGCTGACTGTAACGTTGTTTTGCAACGGTTAGTTGGTCAGTATTCCAGATGGATACTTGATGCTTTTGATGGTAAGTTCGCTTTTTTCTTCTTAGTATATTGCAGTTGTGTATAATTCTGATTGTCAGTATTTACGTGTGTCGGTTTCTTTAGACCAGCTTATATTTTAGGTAATTGTATAGGTACTTAAACTTACCAATGGATTTAATAATTTTACAGATTAGGATTTAGTTACTGTTTAATTTTGGCCATGTTTGTGTAGGTTATCTCTCGGAAATGATTTGACTTCGAATAATTCATGTTTATATTTTTACAAATTTCATGGAATAAAAAATATTCCTGGCTGATTGCCGAAGTTAGTGTTTTCGATGTTCCTTTTGTGATCTCATCGGTAAATAGTTTTGCCAAATGGTTTTGTCCAATAATATTCGAAAATTGGATTATTTCGAGTTGGTTAACAGCTCCTAAGTGATACAAGGAACTAGATTGTTTCATAATGGCGTCTGGGTTGTCCTGTCGAGGTTTTAGCTACCTGTCGGAGCACATAATTGTGTATATAACTATTGTCAAGGATATGAGTATGTTTTAAAGCAGCTGACGTTGTATCCGGCAAATTATTTAAGACGAGTTTGTGACCTTGTGATCTTATTTGCCGTCTAAACAGGGTACCTGACACAAAGCGCAGCACAATGTCTAGGCCCTACTCAAAACGTGTAGCTGAGGAATATTTTATAAGTAGGAAGAGGCGTAGCTGAAGAGTTTGTGAGGCCGAACTCGAACGATATTGTGTGTGAAAGAGGTATAAGAAAATTTGATCTTTTTGGGAGGTGATCCAATTGTTTTTTGTTTTTTTTTACCCAATACACAACCCGATGTAATTTTCGAAAATATTTCTAAGCGTATTTAGGAGTTTTGTAGAAGTTTTTAATACAAAGCATTATCATGATTTTGGGCTCAAGTAGGGAGAAATGTGTCTATTTCCGAAATAAACGTCTTTTATTTTCTGGTTAAATGGGACTGTTCTTTCCTGCACGTGCAAAAAGACGTAATGTTCCAGTTTTGTTATGCTTTTTAAAGCTATCGTAACTGGTGATTTTTATCTTTACCATTTTCCAAAAATATAATTTATTTGAAAAGACGCTAGTGAACTAATGTGCGTATGCAAAAAACACGATATACAGAAGCTCAAGTTGTATAGTTATATGATGATAGTTTTGGATTACGTTTCTGTAGTTCTCATAAGTTACTGTAAAGGCATGCATGTGAAATACTCGTTATTCCATAAACTATTACTTTTCAGATGTTTTATGTTTTGATCATGAGTTATCTCGTTTGAAAGGGACACCGCGCTGAAAATATATATATAAGGATTATAATTAACACAGTATACGTTTTAGAGTAAGCTTTTCAATACTGAAATAACCAGTTTTAAATATAATAGATGTGTTTTCTTGGGACATATCAGCTTGTTTTATCGTTCCGATTAAAACGGATAGTGGCGGTTCCATGAAAAGTTGAATGGGGCTTGGCTGATGCATAACTACTAATTCAGAAACGAAAAAGTTAATGGGGAAATTGGTTTATTAAATAGAATATTTGGTTGAAATTTAACAGTAATATTATTTCTTATAATAAGATTACTATTCATGAAGAAATTTTCTAGATTGTTGAAATATTCAAGCAATTTATTCATGGAAAGACCAACTACTGAAGGTAATAATTTGAGTTGAATACCAATCTTAAAGTTTAGCCTACGAACTTTTTAAAAAGAGTCGCTGTAGTCTCGTGAAATAGTTCATATCTAATACAAATGTAAATAAAATTTGTATATGAAAATTCTTTTATTCTTGTCCGCCTTAGTAATATGGGAGTGGTATGTCTGCCCCACGTTCAAGAGGTCTCAGATTCGAATCTCTTTGAGGGCGAGCGACCCAGATAAGGGTTTTTTTTCTCCGGAGTTCCTTATTTTATTCTGAGAAGACGGATGTCGAATATCTCCCGAGGTCATTTGCATCATTTCACCAAGTTCATTCATCGTCCGATCAACCAGGTAAAAGGACGTTAAGCAAAAAAAAAAAAGTATTCTACATTCATGCTAATCAAGATAAACATTGGCAGAAATGGTCTTATTATTCAATTCCCTATAAATAGAATGGGGAAAAATAGGCTAAATCTATAAATATTTTAAAAACCGGTTGCTATGTGATTGAAATTCGGTCTCTTGCAAGGCCAAGAGTAAAGCAAAAACAGGAATGAGAAATTCCCGTTTGAGAACTTCAATTGCATTGAAATTGAAGACAATAACAAGGCTTATCTCGATAATGGTTAACTCTAATAAATATATTTACACTTACACACATATATGGACTAAATTGTGTGATTTTTACCAGAGCTACAGTTTTTGTGTAGGCAGTACGTTTCTGTCTCTTACGTTATCAGTTATGCAAAAGTCAACCAGAGCGATGAGTAATTCAGAGCCAATTCCCAACAAATTTAAGATATAAATTGTATTTGTGATTTAAGTACACCTACCTACTGTATTTCAATCAAAATCGTTAGAGTCAATTCTTGGGAAATCAATTTTCAAAATTTAAAGCATGTAAAGACTATTTTTATTTGGCGGAAGCGGGGAGGTCTTGAAAAATCTTCGTATCAAATCCTTGGAAGTTGCTAAACTTACATGCAAAGTTTTACTGGACTCTTCGTTTTTACTACACACATGCACGCGCGCGGTCCTGTTTTTAGAAGTAAAAAAAATGGAAGTTATGAAGAAAAATAGACTGAGAAAGATAACCAAGAATGATTGAGGTGTATGAACGTTAATTATGTAATTATTTATAAATTAGTATATTTTAGCATACATTTATGATTCATTAGCATATAAATAAACACTAAAACGTTATTACTGACCGAAGCATTTGTTTAAAAATTTTAGAGAAAATAAAAATATTAAAGATAGGGGTAAAATCTTTGTGCTAAATATTTATTATAGCGATATCGATGCCTTCTACTGAATATATCTACTTGAAAATAAGTCATCTTGGTTGTATAAATGCAACATTTTGTAAAGTGGTAAATTCTTGTGGATTGTTGCGTATACTCAATGAACTTTACTTGGTATATTAAAGGATAAACCTGTAGTAATATGCATATTATCAACGAATGGAGAACTGTAAAGGGAGATGTTTTTCGTGAGGTTTCTTCGGAATTTTAAAACTGTAAATTTAAAAATTATTAAAGTAAACTCATTTTGCGTTTTGTATTAAATCGATGGCTTAGGGTTGCAAGTGATATATGTATATTAAAGATTTTATACAACGAATGAGTTGTAAGTCAAATTAGTGCTTGTTTAACTGTAAATATTTGGAATAATGAAGTGTAGATATTTTAATGAATTTTGACAAACTTCCACAGGTGATCCAGAGTTGAAAGTGTTGAAAACATTAGCATGTTCAGTTTTCAAATCTGTTTGATTGCCGAGGTTGTGAGTTCTTCTTGGGATTATTGGGGTTTTAGCTTCACAGATCCCTCGACTATCTTTGAGGATTAAGACCCTCCATCATTGGCTACTCTTTGCAGCCCAGGTCCCTAAAACTTTATAACAGACCGGTAATTACAAAGCGGCTCTAATGGCAGATTAAAAAAAAGTACCAAATCCAGATCACGTATGAATTGAATATCCAATTTTGTTACAGCTAATTCATAGTAACTGTTTAAACTAGCGTGTTTTTACAGGATGTATTCCTAAATCGTTTTTTCTCCACAGAACATTGAGCGGTGTGCCATTAATATTGCAAACATATTCAAGTTTTGTTTACCCTCATTGAAAGCTTGTTTACACAATAATAGTTACATGGAAGTTTGCTTATAATGCTCCGTATGTTTAGAGATGGTAGGTAATTTTGAAGTAATTCTAACCCAAACAATACTTTTGCATACTTTGGCTTCAACTTACATTAAAATTTGAATATTTAACATATAAGTCACTTACAATGCCAAAAAAGTCACTCCTGAATTAACAGTAACCTGTTATGGCATACAAAATTTTTAGTAGATACATCTGTGATCTGTTATACTTTCTCTATCGCGTGCACAGCAGATAGATGGTGCCCATTTCGCTATTGAGATTTCGCTTGAAAATCAATGTTTGAGGTTCCCTAGGTACGGGGTGGGGATAAAAAAGGTGTGTGTGTGTGAACAGTAAAATTTGAAACGAAAAGTCGGATATCCGAATACTAAACATGTTATTAACCTCTGCTAGGTATATTTTTAAAAAATTATGATTTTGTAAAAATGATTAACGATTTTGATCAAGATGATTTCGTGAGTGTAGCTATAATCTTGAAATTTCTACGAACAGCCCTTGAAGCCCTCGGAATTACCTTTGCTCAGCTGGTTAGAAAAAACTGGATCTCGATAAAATACAATTTTAAAATACATTTTTCGTAGTTTGTCATTTCTGAAATATTTATTATTTTCAATTTAGAACACACCTACTTTTCTAACTTTTCTAAAATAGGAAGTTATTTATTTTTTATTCCTCATGGTCGTGCAAAGAGAACGGAATTTTAAAGTCTCTCATAGCGGCGTGCTGTTGAAATATTTGACCGTCGCTTTAGTCTAGTGAATTTCCCAATTCCCGTTATGTCAAAGAGTAATTATGCAATTAAAGGATTTCAGTAGATTAACGTGAAGTACATTTAATATTGTTTTCTTTTAAGAATTATATGTTGAACGGTTGGAGAAAGTCATGTGAATGCAACATATAATATTTTTAAAATTGTGATTGAAGCTGTTTCATCACTGGAAATGAAAGTAACAATTTTAGTAATTTTGTGAACAAACTGTGGTGATCAACTTGATCGAGGCCTTTAATGTAACAGAGTCTGGACTCTTGAAATTATCCCATATCTTCTGACCTTCACACACATTTTCTGTTTTTACCTTCTCTACCAACATATTATACTCGTATATAGTAGGTAGAAAAATGTGTGTGTCTGTCTGGACAACATAACTCAAAAACGAAAAGTCTATTAAATAAACTTGGCATTTATGTTTAGCATCTCGAGGATGTGACACGGATACTCACAATAGGAAAATCTCCTACCCCCAAATACTCTGTATATGAAAAACAGTTTTCGAGAATTTTAATTTTTATAAAAAAAAGTGTTCCATTCATATGACTGTCTAAACCTGTGCTACAAACTATTGTTAAAAAGCTTACGCTTCTATTTACTTCATGCTAAACGAGAAAAAATTAGCAGAAATAAGTCTTATTACTTGATTCCTTTTAAGCAGAAGCGAAATAAGGGAATACCATAGGTTAAAGTGACAGTCAAAAGTTGATTGCTATGTGACTGAAGTTCCTTTGTTTGTATAGACAGGAGTGACGAATTCCTGTATGAGAAAAGTATAAGGTTTTCAATGCTGAAACCAAAAACAAGGAATATCTAAAAATATCTTTAATATACGATATTTTAATCAAAATCCTTAGAGCAATTTTTGAGAAAATCAAAAATTTCGAAAAAAGTTGCATCTAAAGAGTAGTTCGGGTGAAGGGATTTTCTTGAAAATCTTCGTGTCGCATCCTTGGAAGACACTAAACTTAGATACCATGTTTGGTATTCAAGGTCTTTTCGTTTTTGAGCTATGCTGTCCTAACACACACGCGCTCGCACGCACGCACGCACACACACACACACACGATCAGTTTTCCAGAAATATTTTTTTGGATTCAGGGGAACCCAAAACGTGCATTTCCGGTGAAATCTTTGTATCGAATTTTTGGGTGGAAAGACAATACCTTCTCTATACACTATGTACATAGTACGTATAGAGAAAGTAAAAGTGGCTAACGATTTTGAATTAAAATAGCGTATATTTATATGCTTGTATGCAAAATAAAATGTATGTCCTGAAGTTTATGGAAACACTCACTGAAGACCTTCATTATGGATTTTTTATATTTTTTTTTTGTCAAATAGTACTTAACGCCCCATTTTACTGCATACAACGCCGCAGGCGGTGACACTGATGTTGCATGGAATAAAGATGGAGCACCGGTGGAATGCAATGACCGAAGATTCCGGAGAAAACCCGCCCTTGCGCCGCTTTGTCGATTACACATCTCAGATGCGGTCGCTTAGGATTGAACTCGGGCCGCCAAGGTGAGAGGCGAATGGAAACGGCACGGCCCCTTCATTCCTGATGACACTTGCATAACTGATAAACAGTAAGCTATAGACGAAGTCCTACTACACAAAAATGTAGATCTTGTTAAAGGGCACTATTTGGCATCCGTATACTTTTTATTGTTGAGTTAACCATTTCCAAGACATTCCTTGTTATTGGTTTGTTTTGAACTACTGAAACTGTTAAGTGGGAAGTCATTTTTGTTTATCTGAACGTATCACCTTTTAAAATGTTTGTCTAATTTCTCTTCTACTTACAAAGAAACAAATATGAAATTTTTACTAATGTGCTTCTCGACTAGCATGATGAAGATAGAGAAATCTTTTGCTATAATAGTTTATTTTCTGAACTGGTAGAGAAAGTTGTGTAAATGAACTCGCCAGGTTCTTATTTTTGATTTCTTTCTTTGTTTAAGAACGGGCAGAGAAAGTAATTGGCTTAGATTTTTTTTAAAAACATATGATTGAAATCATTTGATTAACGGAAATGAGAAAAGTAAATGTTGACAACTTAGTAAGTAAACCGTGTTGATCCAGCTTTATTGAACGCCTCTACTTTAGGCGAGCCTGAGCGTTAACCTTCACTATATCTGTTATTTTCCGTTCGTTCTCTGCTCGTCTAATGGCCACCCGTGTATTCACCAACAGTTCAAGTATAGCTTCTGTTCTGTAGACAAGGAGTTATAAACAATTTTAAAGAACGCCCTGTATATAGTTGAGCACTGATGTGTTTGTGACAAAGTTCCAGCAACTTGCATCACATCCTTTCCCTTCCCTTTTCTCTTTCAGTTCCTACCTTCTTGATGATGTTAGCGAGACAAGGTAATTACGTTGCCATTCACCTTTCGGCGTCTTGCAGAGATTCAACGGGAAACATAATTGGGGAGTGCATCGTAAAAAGGTCGAGTAACACTAAAACAGTTGCGGAAAACAGTACAGTGAAACTGCACAAAGGAGGCCATTTGTATAAGAAACATGTCCTTTGTTCCTTTCTGTATATATGATTTAACCAGATGCTTCAGGGCAATAAAAATGTATTGTCACATTGTTTAAAAGAAATATTAACTTTTTGAGAGAATGTTCTACGGAATGGGTGGGCTAAATTAGAATAGACTTGGTTGTATATTCTACATCTTGCGGCTTAAGGACTTCAAAGCCATGATTAAGCTATAGTCAAGTTTACCTAATTTAATTTTTATACAGGTGGGAGGTGAATAAGTGTAACTAATTTGATAATGTGATTTTGTATTTTGGGAATGGCCAAAAGGTCAGAAGGTTGTGTAAATTACAGTTTCAATATAATGGAGTTAATGTAATAATAATAGTAGTAGTAATAATAATAGACTGAATTACATTTAATTAAAACACGCTGAGGAATCAGTAGCGCCTTTGGCGGCACATGTCAATTTGACCATGATACATTCCTTATGCCTTAAGTTACACGGTGTTTATATAGCGACTGCCAGACCTTTCTCTCAGGAAATAACCAAATATGGTATGATAGGCTTTATTCACCTGCAAATTGCGATATTCTGTCCACTCATGAGATGGGTAAACAGGCAGGAAGTGATTTAAGTGTTCATGACACAGCTAGATGATGGCATTATTGGACCATGTGAAGTATGAGTTTATGAATAATTCGTTACATTTCTGGCGTATACGTTATATCTATTAGACAGCAAGGCATATAACACACAATTGCCCGATTACTAATCACATTCTTAGGCTCTAGTGTGTTTTGAACGGCGCTTGTATAATGTCTCCTGTGTTTATATACGTTACGCAACGGTAGCTCCTTTATTTAGACAGCTCGCACAACGCAGACTTACATTGACTTGACCCACAAAGAGGAAATGGGGAAAACCGATTCAGTCGCAAACTTTCCTTTACGTAGTGAATGACTTTACATGTGGTGAATTAGAAGACATTCATTTCATTCACGCCGCATCTGGGGAATCTGCCAATGCTGCGAGGGACTATATTATCAGCGATATTTAAATCATCTTCCCAAATGACGTACGTTCACTGCAGTCTATCAACGGATCTGCGAGTTAGTTTCTGTTAATCCCGATTTGAAGGGTTTTTTAAGTCTAGAAGCTTAATATTAATTTCTCAACTTTGTAAGAGTAATAAGTGTTCTTGTAGCTCAAAGATCGAAAGTAAAAATGATTACATATTTGTTTGATTTATGTATTTGTTAAATAAAATCGAATGTGAACACAGCAGAATTGCCTTTTATCTTTTAGTTTTTTTTTAGTTTTATCCTGAATACTTGGTGAATCCTAATAAATATGATATATGAAAACAAAGGTTTGTGGTTACGTAGGTTTAAGTTTCAACTCCATCGAATTTCTTCTCTCACATCATCCCACGTAAGTCGGGCAGAGCAAGGAGGCTCAACCGATTGACGTAAACAATCGCCGAACGTCGGAGATAGGGAATAAATAAAATCCTCAAAACATCCTAACATTTTCATCGTGAATATAATTTTAGAAAATGCCGAAGAAAACCCTGCAAATATTGGAATATCACATCGTCCTCAAAAGTTCGCACTCAACCTCCTATCTTTTATTTTGAGGTGAAACTGAAGGAATATGCTATTTATTTTCTCTACTGCATATAAGTAGGGGAAGTACATATTCCACTCAAAATTTTAATTGAGATTTCACCAGAGATGCACGTTTTGAGACCACTGAATAAAACATTCTAGAGAAGTGGGTGTATGTGTCAACAGTGTTTACTCCAAAACCGAAAACTAGTTAGATATCTAACTTGCTATTTAATTTCAGCCAATTCCAAGGACACATCCAAAACTACCACTGAATGGAATAAAACATTTTGATTTTCTTAAATGACTTAATTTTGATCAAAATATATGATTAACGCTTTCTCAACAAATAAAATATAATTCTTGAATTTTCTAGAAATAGAATAGAATAAAAATGATCCTCTTCATACTGAAAACTATTTAGCTTACAGGTAAAGGTAAGAAAGAATACAAAAAAACTGTATATTTTGTTAAAACATACTTTTTTAAAATACTTTAACTCAAATTGAGTTATTTTTCTTGTTCCTCTTCAAGCAAAGGGTATGGGATTTCAAAGTGTACACCTAGCGATTAGCTCTTAAAAGATTTGATTATCGCTTAAGCCTAATGCATTCTCTTACTCCAGGGGAACATATAATAAAAGTATTTACGCAAATGTATATCTGACTTAATATGAAGACATAGGAGAAACATATTTTTAAATATTATAGAATGGTGGTGTTTTGTGAATGTACCATATGGATCCAAATTTGTTCTATTTTTTTGGTGCATCCAAGCTAATTGCCCTAAACTATTGATCCAATTATAATAAAGATGAAATTATTCATAAGTACTTAAAAAAGTTTCCACTCTCAATGTTTAAACACCGAGGACGGAAACAGCAGAAACATCTCGCATACTTCTACTCTAGAATAAAAAGATTGAGAGTTCCAAGTTTATCGGTTGGATAGTACTCTATAAGTTAACGGTGAACGATGAAGGGCTTCATGGAGTATATAGACGGACATATGAGGAGTTACAGAACGTTTGACCTTGGGTCGTTACGTGTAAACTCCCAGCTGTGTCAGGTTGCTTGTTTTGGAATTGATATTTGGTGGATCGCATCAAAGGTAAAGGTTTTGCAGATTCGGTGTGACATGACAGTATTAATCAGTTTGAACTGGTTGCTTTCAGGGCATGAACATGTAGTTGGTGATGAGGACATCAGTTAGTCTGATAGATATGTATAGTGCCAGTTATCAGTAGAGCTCGCAAGTTAATGAAATGCAATTTGTTTCTTCTTCTTCTTCTTCTTCTTCTTCTTCTTCTTCTTCTTCTTCTTCTTCTGAGACTTCGCAGAAAATGCCAGATAGAATATAAATTCGTTTCTCCTTGAAGGTGGATGCAACAAATTGCAAAGTGTAATTCATTTTCACTCATTTTTCGCCATTTTATTACCTAATGGTCATCTTTTAATAAATGTCATTCTTTTGTTGTATTTTCCCCTCTATCGCGATCAGAATGGACTTCAGATAAAACAATTTCATAATTCCTTAACTATGAAGTGGAGCAATTTATCTTATGGTGTTTCCTCTAGATGCATCTTTGTGACTTTGGCAGTTTATTCTCACAATTTTGATATAGTCAAATCAGCAACTGAGATTTTTGGTAGAGAAAATGCTGCAGTAATAGGGATTTCCTGGCCAGAATGACTTGAAAAGTTTGGCATCAATTACTAACTGTTCTGATAATACAAATAACATAGCCATCGAACGATTTAAAAAAAAACAACAAAAAAAACAAAAAAAAGCGAGAATATTTGTTATATTTGTTCTTGAAGACGCGAAGCATTTTTAGCATTGCCAAGAAAAATTGATGAAGATTAAGCAAGGTTAAAAAAATGCTGTTAGAACGTTAGTTACCAGACAAACCGATAAAATTCTGCAAGGTGGAAATTTCTCTTTCTCCCAGAAACCGTGTGTAGGACAGAAGTTGGATAGGTAGAGCCAGACTGAAAAATTCAATGCCATAGCCGGGATTTGAACCACGTATCTCCCGGTCTCTAGCCGGTTGCTCTTCAACTGAGCTACCATGGCAACATGCCGACGTAGCATTGAATTTGAGATCATCTTGTATGGTTTACCGGGAAACATGCGAGTCAGTTGAGAAATTCAATACTATGCCGGCATTTTGCCATGATAAGCTCTGTTAAACATACAACGTCAAAATCACTAAGGAAATACAAGAACTTCTCGCTACCCAACCTTTTTTTGAAGCCTTCGATGTTCCATGTGACAATCCTCAGAGAAGGGGTTGGGTCCTATTGTTTCCTTGCTGATGGTCTTCCTACAGCTTGGCTGACCCTTTGTCGAGCTGTTGTTAGCCTAAGGGCACGGAGGGGCGTTGTTTTTGGTTTTTCCGGCGAAGACTGTCTCACCCTCCTCTCCTCTTTGCCCCTCCCTGTCGACATAATTTGAGGCACCTGATGTTCTGCTGAGGGACCTGCTACCTGCTGGGCTGATGCACTGGCTACCTGCTCTAGCTGCCCTGTCCTGGGTTCGGTTTCCGCACTACTTCTAGGCTATTCCATACGCTCCAGCTCCTGTCAGTTCCAGACTCGTCCGTTAATGAAGAGCTTGTCATAGCGCAATACGGCATGACAGCCCTGCCTCCTGACCTCGAACATGTGTCCCTTTAAGAATTCTCTCTCTTCTCTTACACGCTGGCTAAAGTCCTCGCTAATGCTTATTCCCGTTCCCCGTAAATAACGAGCATCTCGAAGGATGGCCACTTTTGAGTTTATAATGGGCCAGTTTACACACAATAGGTCGCCTTACATTGCCACGTCGACCTACACGATGGGCTCTCTCCACATCAAACTCGCGGAGTTCGATTCCTATTTGTGAGATGACACTTTTCACTATTTCCTCCGTCATCTCCCAACTCTCTCCCGCTTCTTCCGTCACACCATATACCACAATATTATTTCTACGAGATTGGTTCTCTAAATAATCCATTTTCTCTTCCAGAGCACGCATTCGAACTGTCACATTCTCCACGGCACTTTCCAGCGACTTCAGACTGCACTTTTCAAATCCTAAACGCATTTCTCAACTGTCCAATGAGTTCTCGTACGCTTTCCATTGTCGAACTTCTTCCAGGTAGCTACGAGCAAGACACAAAACACGACCGTCCTCTTTCACACTCGGACAGGCGCCCAACGAAATTTTTCCCAGAAAATGGGCAATGCATTTTATGGGAATATTCGGGAAAGGTAAAAGGGAAGGAATTTTTATAAAGGAAGTGCAAATTTTGGGAAATTTTGAGATCCCAATACTGGACGAGGAAATATCAGCACGAGAAATAGCACAGGCGCTAAGGAGTCTGAAGGGAGGCAAAGCTCCAGGGTTGGATGGGCTGCCCCCGGAAGTTTTTAAAGCCGCAGCCAATGTTAATGAGTTTGGTAGGAGTATGCTCCAGATATGTAAGATTGTTTATTGAGGGGAATTACCCTACCTGCTGGGGAAAGGGCATTATTCATCCCATTTATAAAGGGAAGGGAACTATTGGAAATCCGGATAACTATAGGGGGGTTACTCTGTTGCCAATTATGGAGAAAATTTATTGTAGAGTGTTATATAACCGGATAAAGGACTGGGAATCTAAATATGGCAAACTTTCAAAATTTCAAATAGGTTTCAGAGAAGGACACAGTACCATAGATGCCGCGTTTATATTAGACACTTTAAGGGCGAAGCAACTGTTAGTTAAGCGGGGAAAGCTTCATTGAGCTTTTGTGGACTTTAAGAAGGCATTTGACTCTATCAATCGAAATGCATTATGGTACAAACTAGGCAGAAAGGGGTTATCAAGTAAAATGGTTAGAGCATTACAGGCAATGTATCAAAATGTCCAATTCTGTGTGAAGTACGACAGAAACAGTGTGTCCGAGAGCTGCCGAAGCTATAGGGGAGTGAGGCAGGGTTGTATTTTATCTCCCTTGCTATTTAATCTCTTTGTGGATGATATTACTGATACAATGATAGCAGAGAATATTTAAGCACCAGTAGTAGCGGATTTGCAGATCCCAACACTTTTATACGCAGACGATTTAGTATTGTGCTCTACGACAGTAAACGGATTGCAACGAGGACTGGACAAACTTAAGAACTATTGCGATGAATGGCTACTTACAGTTAATGTGAACAAGACTAAGGCAATGACTTTCAAAAAGGGTTGTGTTTATAGCAGGGAGGAGACTTGGACATATGCAGGACAGATACTGGACAATGTTAAATCCTTTGTGTACTTAGGACTCACATTTACAATGAACGGAAAATGGACAAAACACATTGACATTACGAAACACAAGGCAAGGGTGAAAGCGGCGGAAGCTCTCCGGATACGCTGCAGAATTCCGAATATCTCCATAACCTTAATGGAAACTGTATACGGAGCGACAGTTAGATCCACGATGACATACGGAGGAGAAATATGGGGGTGGGAACAAACAGGGAATCTGGATCAAGTGAGGACCCAATTTTTGAAAGGAATTCTGGGTGTAGGAAGAGGTACGGCAAACTGCGGAATAATGAGGGAATTCGGGGTACATAGTGAAACGATAGAGTGCAAAATCAGAGCAGTTAAATATTGGATGAGAATCGTTCACGGAAACCAATCTCTAATTAGGGCAGTCTGCTACCGTGAACAGTTGCGAATGGAAGGTAATTTGACGTGGGCATCAAAATTAAAGAAAGGGTTGGAAACCATTGGGATGGGAGACATTTGGATGGCGGGGAAGGAAAACAGGCGAAGTATTTGGAGAAAAATTAAGAAACGTCTCTGTGATATTGACAGACAGCAATTGCGCAATGCACAGAGAAGGTGTCATTAGAAGTACAGTCTGGACTGAAATCGGAGTGGAGTATGGAGAAATACATCAAAACAGGTACCAAACTCATTAGAGAGGGGCTCGCGTGGATTAGACTAGGAGCATGGAGGAGCACGAAAACTTCTGACGAGAATGGTATAAGAATATGTCCCATTTGCGAGGAGGAAGAGTCGTGGACTCACATCTTGGCAAGATGTAGGGGTACGGAGGAATGGCGGGAAAAATATTTGCCGCGATTTTTTACCACTGCGAATGTAGGGCTAGAAGCATGTTGGACGCTACTGGCAGGCACGGAAAACATGGACGGGCTAGGTAAATTTATACTTAAGGCAAGACAGCTGAGATCTGAGGAGGCTGTCAATAGAGAAGGGGGGGGGGGGGAATAAGATCAACTAAACAAAAGTGACTACAATGTTCTACATACATGTATATTATATCATACTTAGGTCACTGTTATGCTAGGGTTGTATATATTATGTGTATATTTGTCTTTTAAGTGTTATTATCTATTATAAGAGGATGCATTTATGAAGGTGTACTCTGTGCTGTAAATTTAAATTGCTATATTTGAATATCTTTGTATCTTTATTTTCGGATTCACTCTTAATTTTTATTGTTGTTTAATATTGCTTTTGACGGTGTATTTCCTTTGTCTTTTTATTTTCGTGTTTACTCTTTTAATTCTTTGTTGTGGTTGTTTTAATATTGCTTGTAATGTGTATTACAAAAGCACGTACCGTCTGTAGACCCGTGCGACTGTTCAAATTCTATGTATGATATTGCTATGTTAATAAATACACTTATTCATTCATTCATGATAAGCTCAGTGGTGGACTAACCGGCTAGAGACCGGGGGATTCGTGGTTCAAATTCCAGCTATGGTATTGAATTTTTCAGTCTGACTTCCCATCCAACTCCTGTCCTACACACGGTTTCTGTGAGAAAGCAATTAAAATTAAAACTCTAAACGTTTCTTCATTTGTTTCCTGATCATGAGACCTATATCACTACTTCATTTAAATTCCACACCTGCATTTTGAAAACTGAGAGAAAGAAGAAATTTTGTAACAATGTTAGAGGAACATGTTTTTCGGTCTAATAATTCGAGACCTGTTCTGAGTGTTATCAGATGTTCACTTTTAGATTTTGTACATAATGGAAATGCCTACTGCGGTAGCAAAAGACTCGACCACTGTTTTTAATTCTCTACCACGTCTGCACAATATACAGCTAAGTTACTGTATTCTACCAATTCGATACTGAGGTTTCACCAGAAATAAAAATACTTTTAGATAAAGATTGCGTGTGAGTTTGTATTTAAACCTTAGTATGTAAGTTAGCATCTTCCAAAGATGCGATACCAAGATTTTCAGGAAAATATCCCGCCCCAAAAACTCGTTACATGGAATATTTAAAACAAACTTTGATTTTCCTAAAAACGATTAAAGGATTTTGATAAAAATGCTGTATATTGATAGGTATTTACATGGCAAATAAAATTTCTTGTGAATATATTACTTTTGCATTACTAGCAAACCGTAACAGATAAGGCAAAAGCTTTCTGCACAAAAAGTTTTAATCTCATTAAAACGGACAATTTGTTACATGTATATTTTTGAGATATTCCGAGTTATTGGTTTCAGTTTTAAGCAACTTAAAGTTTTCTCAAACGGGAGACATATTTCTCTTCGTCTCTTTTGTTTACTCTTTGCAAGCAAAGAGATTATGATTTCGGTTGTTTCATTTAGCTACTGATAGGTTTTAAAAAAGTTTTATTAGTTTAGGCTAATGCATTTCCCTTCTACTTACAAAGAAGCAAGCAATAGGACAATTCTGGCAATCTTTATCTTGATTAGCATAATATAAATAAAATAATGTTTTGTAAGGAAAGTTTGTTTGTGGAACAGCTAGAGAAAGTCATGTGAATGAAGCACATCATATTTTTGAGAAATGGAATTATCAGAACTCCCGAAGTCCTGTATTTTATTAGTTAGATCAGTTTTTTTTTCCATCAAAGTAGGTTTATGTGGGCCTATAAGTTTTTACCTCACGACCTTCAATTAACTTGGGACATAATGTAGATGCAAAGGGGGAAGTAAGTAGGCTATTAATTACCTACACTAGTGTCCAAATATTAAGCATAATTCGGAAAACAGAACTACAAGGGGAAATGGTGAGCGACTACCATTAAACGTTATCACAGTGCATGCCTCACCTTACTTGTGGTTTGTGATGGGTAAGGGGGATATGCTCTTCAAAGATCAACAGAACCAGAGAAACAAAGCAATACCAGAGTATCAGACACGTGGGTGGCTCAGTCGTTCACTCATTGTGAACAGCGTAGTTTCTTGCAAAGTGTTCACAGCGGAACAAACATGCCACAAACTATTCAACTGACCCGGTTTTGAAGGGTAGAATATACGGACGTCTAGAGTCAGGGCAGACTCAGACCGCAGGCTTTCGAACCCTGATTTGCAACAGTGTTATTTCAAGGGTTTGGCGACGGTTCCAAGAAATACGTGTTTGTTGGATACCTTTACATGGTCACCCATAGCCGCAACAGGACAGATATATGACAATAACAGCACGGTGACATCGGAGGGTGCATGCAAGACAACTATTTTCCGAGTTTGAAACTTCGTTCGAATTTCAAGACAAACTGTATACCGGAGACCCGGGACAGTCAGTGTCTATACCAGACGTCCAGCAGTCTGTGCCCCACTCACTGGAATACACATTCGGCCCCGTTTACAATGGGAGTCAGCAACGACAACATTGGACCTTGAATGAATGGAGGAACATGCTATTTACAGATGAGTCCAGATTCAGTTTGAACAATTATTCCCGAAGCACAATGATTTGGAGATAACGTGGAACCCAATTTCGTCCCTCAAACACCGTGGAAACATGCCCATGCAGATTTGCACGCCTTCGAAGGTGTTACTGTGCATGCCCAGAGGTAATGAGACCAGGCACTGGGATCATATTTGTGACTTTTCAGAGGTGCTGTTGGTTCACATTTTATCTTTATGGACAATAATGCATAGAGTTCCCAGGATGAACGACTATCTTGAGAAGACTACCCTGTGCATGGACTGATCAACTATGTGCTCGTATACAAACCCTATAGAGCATGCCTGAGATGAGGCGAGTTGCAACCCGCCAGTCTCCACCGATGACATTTCTAGTTCTTCGTGAGGAATAGGAACAGCTGCTTGAAGAGATCTTGAACCACCAAAGGGCTGCAAGGCCTGTGTAGCCATGAGGGATCACCAAATCCTATTAACCATTCAGTATCGTTGCAATGATGGTTTCCCGATAGTAAAATGCGTTCCGAGGCTAAAATTGTCTGCATTTTCTTATTCTGTTGTATTCAATATGTGTGGTGCTTTGATAACATGTTGTATTATGCTTAACTTTTGTACAATTGTGACAGTTGGGCAATAAAATGAGAATTATGCTTAATTTTTGGACACTAACGTAGTTTTACATTTCTAAACTAAAAAATTTAAACCTCCTGCAAGTGCAGATAGATAATCTGATTTTAAAGTGATTTACTAAGCCTTTTCTTTTTCATTAAAATGTTGTAAATTTTATTTATTGTTGCCCCCAAAAGAAAATTGCAAATAATGGTTTTATTTATAAAGGAAAAAAGCCGAAAGATAAAACCAGAAAGGTCATAAGTTTATTTTACACTTTTTCTTTGCATATTCAAAGGACTTGGGAGGATAGGTTTCAAATTTCTATGTTTTTATATAGTTTTTTTTCTGAAAAAATTGATGGTATTGAAATTTGTGGCTATGTGGTAGTTATTCAGAAGTAGAAACAACTGAATACTCCTTCCATAGTTTATGCCCATACTATATTTATTGAAGTAATCAAGATTGGCAAATTTATAAACTGCTTTGATTAATCTGTGTTATGATATAACGCAGGGTTATGGTTTTACGCATGTACAAATTGCATTTTATAGAAATACTGAAGTTCTGTTCTATATGCAAGGAATTATGCCACACCAGTAAACATTAGACAAATATTCATAGGTTAACCATCCAACAGAAATAGCTTTGTAAAACTGGTAGCGGGTGGGAACTCTCTTCGGAGACAGTCCCACTTCAGGGACCTGAGCGACCCTGCCCACGCGAGCTCCAGGTTCCTCCTGGCCCGGGAGGTAGCAACCTGAAAGGGTGGAGTGGTCAGGGCTCCTTAGCCGTGTTGACGACACCTGACACTAGGGTAGCGGGTGGGAACTCTCTTCGGAGACAGTCCCACTTCAGGGACCAGAGCGACCCTGCCCACGCGAGCTCCAGGTTCCTTCTGGCCCGGAAGGTAGCAACCTGAAAGGGTGGAGTGGTCAGGGCTCCTCAGATGTGAAGACGGCACCTGACTATGAGAGAAGAGAAAACATCTTAAAGGTGTTGAGAAAAAAACATGAAGCCGCAGATAGAAGCAAAGAAGATACCCTGTATCAAATAAAACGATTGAATCCTCTCGCCAAGATGTCGGGAACACACAACGTACATGAGCACTGGCGTTGTAAATGGCTAGCAGAAAACCCCACATAAAAATATTGAAATAGGAGAAATAGAAGAAAAATTAAAAGGCAGATATCCAGTTACATACTTCAAGAGTAAAGGACAAATTTTAATTTCTCGTCTGAGGATGGATATCTCCAGACTCGCCCCCCTGCTATCTACTCGGCAAGAATGAACCGCCGCAATGTACCTACACACTTTAATACGAAACAGCCCATATAGCAGAATGCCCACTATATTCCAAATACAGAAAGATACATAACCTTACTACAGAATTCCACGCAGTTTTGCCGGAATACAGCAAGTCGAGGAGCGTCATATTTTCATGAAATCAACCAATCTTAACCATCTCGTCTAAAGAAGAAAATCTAATCTAGTATCATACGTGTGAACACCATCAGTCAGGAAGGAAAACGCCATCCTAATAAACCTTGCACTTCTCTAACAACAGTTTACTTGCCAGTTAATTGGTAATTTATTTTTGTACTTTATTATTGTGTTATATTCAATGTAACTAAGAATAGTCATCTGAACTATGAACTCGATTCATATATATCAATCGCAATAAGACTCTGCAGTCAAGCGACGTAAAATAGAGTAAACAAACAAAAACACAGTAGGTGATGCAAATTAATATTTGAGTCGATAAGGAAGAAATTAAGTTACTAATAGTTTAGCGTACCATCCTAACAGAAATAAAATGGTGAGGATATTCAAGGCTAAAAAAAAAAAAATTCTGAAGTGTTCCATTCATATGGCTTTCTCTATAGCAAATTATTGTTTAAAAAACTCAATTCCTCTATGCATTTCCTGCTAATTTAGATAAACATTAGCAAACATTGTCTTTATTGCTTGTTTCCACGTAAGTAGAAGGTAAATAAGGCAATACACTAGGGTCAAGTAGTAGTCAAGTCTTTTAATAGCTGGTTGCCATGTGGCTGAATCAGTTTCTTTCCAGGCAGAGATTTTACAAATCAAGAGAAGAGAGATGAATAATAATTTGTGGAAAATTAGGATTAATACTTTTTGCAGTTTTTGGAGGAAGTTTATTAAATTGAATAATTTTTGAGAAAACTATTTTAAAACTGGAACCAATAACAAGGAATATATCAGAAATCATCAATTCCACGAAAAAACGGTATATTATATAAATTGTGTTTTAACGCGATCTACAATATTTGTGTAGTAAAATTTTGTCTATCGGATATGGTTTACAGTTATGCAAAATTTTACAAAAAGAATCCAGAATAAAGAGGTCTTCAGAGGTTATTTCCAGAAAATTCAAGATACCTATTTTATTTGTAATATAAATATTTTTATTACTGAACTCTTAGCCCTTCTCATGCCATAATTGTCAGCATATGTATCTGTCCGTGTTTTGATGTGCTGAGGTTTAGGAGCAAAAGTGTTTATTATTATTATTATTCACTTGTGTCATGATAGGGATTATTTCGAAGTAGGTACTTTAAGATTTAAAAAATCGGGATATGCTGGCATTTAAAATTTGCGCGTGCAATAATAAATGTACATCTTATCATATGGTAGCATATGCAACATTTTCTTAAA
Source organism: Hymenopus coronatus (assembly GCA_030762935.1). NCBI lineage: Eukaryota > Metazoa > Arthropoda > Insecta > Mantodea > Hymenopodidae > Hymenopus > Hymenopus coronatus. The sequence goes on from CM060895.1 coordinate 49,296,392, forward strand.
CCTAGCGTTATCAACGTTTCAAACTTCATTAATGTTCTGCTTATAAACCTAGCTTTTCAGGGAAAATAAATATCTTTATAACAAGCGAAGGGGGGAGCAAAACTTTGTGTTAATAGAGTATAATTTTAGTAAGTTTCCGCCATTAAATCGCCGAAGTTAAACATTGTTAATATAATTGGTATTTAGGACTATATATATTGTGGGGGAACTTCATCGGATACTTATTTACTAAAATTGAGCATGCGCCACATATTCGAGAAAATTCCTTAGCTTTTTGATTTTGTTTCCATTTTTTTAACAATCGAACCACATAATGTATCTACACTAGTTTCGCAATCTTGAAATTTTGTTACAATAACTTATGTGAAAATAAGTTTTGGAAACCATTGGACATACAAGGGATACTTGTACTCTTAGTAACTTACCCTAACCATAAGGACATACAAGGGATACTTGTACTCTTAGTAACTTACCCTAACCATAAGGACATACAAGGGATACTTGTACTCTTAGTAACTTGTCCTAACCATAAGGACATACAAGGGATACTTGTACTCTTAGTAACTTGCCCTAACCATAAGGACATACAAGGGATACTTGTACTCTTAGTAACTTGTCCTAACCATAAGGACATACAAGGGATACTTGTACTCTTAGTAACTTGTCCTAACCATAAGGACATACAAGGGATACTTGTACTCTTAGTAACTTGTCCTAACCATAAGGACATACAAGGGATACTTGTACTCTTAGTAACTTGTCCTAACCATAAGGACATACAAGGGATACTTGTACTCTTAGTAACTTGTCCTAACCATAAGGACATACAAGGGATACTTGTACTCTTAGTAACTTGCACTAACCATAAGGACATACAAGGGATACTTGTACTCTTAGTAACTTGCACTAACCATAAGGACATACAAGGGATACTTGTACTCTTAGTAACTTGCACTAACCATAAGGACATACAAGGGATACTTGTACTCTTAGTAACTTGTCCTAACCATAAGGACATACAAGGGATACTTGTACTCTTAGTAACTTGTCCTAACCATAAGGACATACAAGGGATACTTGTACTCTTAGTAACTTGTCCTAACCATAAGGACATACAAGGGATACTTGTACTCTTAGTAACTTGTCCTAACCATAAGGACATACAAGGGATACTTGTACTCTTAGTAACTTGTCCTAACCATAAGGACATACAAGGGATACTTGTACTCTTAGTAACTTGCACTAACCATAAGGACATACAAGGGATACTTGTACTCTTAGTAACTTGCACTAACCATAAGGACATACAAGGGATACTTGTACTCTTAGTAACTTGCACTAACCATAAGGACATACAAGGGATACTTGTACTCTTAGTAACTTGTCCTAACCATAAGGACATACAAGGGATACTTGTACTCTTAGTACCTTGTCCTAACCATAAGGACATACAAGGGATACTTGTACTCTTAGTAACTTGTCCTAACCATAAGGACATACAAGGGATACTTGTACTCTTAGTAACTTGTCCTAACCATAAGGACATACAAGGGATACTTGTACTCTTAGTAACTTGTCCTAACCATAAGGACATACAAGGGATACTTGTACTCTTAGTAACTTGCACTAACCATAAGGACATACAAGGGATACTTGTACTCTTAGTAACTTACCCTAACCATAAGGACATACAAGGGATACTTGTACTCTTAGTAACTTACCCTAACCATAAGGACATACAAGGGATACTTGTACTCTTAGTAACTTGCACTAACCATAAGGACATACAAGAGATACTTGTACTCTTAGTAACTTACCCTAACCATAAGGACATACAAGGGATACTTGTACTCTTAGTAACTTACCCTAACCATAAGGACATACAAGGGATACTTGTACTCTTAGTAACTTACCCTAACCATAAGGACATACAAGGGATACTTGTACTCTTAGTAACTTACCCTAACCATAAGGACATACAAGGGATACTTGTACTCTTAGTAACTTGTCCTAACCATAAGGACATACAAGGGATACTTGTACTCTTAGTAACTTGCCCTAACCATAAGGACATACAAGGGATACTTGTACTCTTAGTAACTTGTCCTAACCATAAGGACATACAAGGGATACTTGTACTCTTAGTAACTTGTCCTAACCATAAGGACATACAAGGGATACTTGTACTCTTAGTAACTTGTCCTAACCATAAGGACATACAAGGGATACTTGTACTCTTAGTAACTTGTCCTAACCATAAGGACATACAAGGGATACTTGTACTCTTAGTAACTTGTCCTAACCATAAGGACATACAAGGGATACTTGTACTCTTAGTAACTTGCACTAACCATAAGGACATACAAGGGATACTTGTACTCTTAGTAACTTGCACTAACCATAAGGACATACAAGGGATACTTGTACTCTTAGTAACTTGCACTAACCATAAGGACATACAAGGGATACTTGTACTCTTAGTAACTTGTCCTAACCATAAGGACATACAAGGGATACTTGTACTCTTAGTAACTTGTCCTAACCATAAGGACATACAAGGGATACTTGTACTCTTAGTAACTTGCACTAACCATAAGGACATACAAGGGATACTTGTACTCTTAGTAACTTGTCCTAACCATAAGGACATACAAGGGATACTTGTACTCTTAGTAACTTGCACTAACCATAAGGACATACAAGGGACCCTTTTACCCTTAGTAACTTGCACTAATCATAAGGACATACATACCTAGTAAGTCATCTAGAATGAAGCAGTCTTCAGAAGCTTTTACTAAAAATTTCAAAATATGATTTTCATAAATATATTCAACATATATTACTTTAATCAATATCGTTGGCTATTTTTGAGAACATGAAAATGTTTGAGAAATGTTCCAGGTAAAGGGTAGTTGGGGCGGGGTATTTTCTTGAAAATCTTTATCTTGGAAGGCACTGAAGTTAAATACCAGTTTGAGTTACGCGAACCACACACATACACAAAGGGACCTTTTTTCGAGAAAGAAAAGTCATTTTTTTTATTCAGAAGACCCTAAAACATGCATTTCCGACATGAAATCTTGGTATCGAATAGTTGGGTCCAATAAAATACTTTCTCCATATACTATGTACATAGTACGTGAAAAAGTAAAGAAGATTATTACATTTAAAGTAATGCATTGGTCTCGACTACCTCCATGTTTTGAGAAAGAAGTGAGGAAGCACACATTCAGTGAAGGAGAAAAGAATGTCACAGTTCCTGGTTCTCCTGTCGGAAGGTTACATTACGTCGTATAGGAAGTGCCCCAAGATATCGGGAAATAAAAGTGAGGTCTTCGCAGGCAGATTGGCTAGCACAGCTCCATGAAAAACTCGTCCACCTGCTTCGACCCTTTCAATTTTTATTCATAAGTCGGAGAGCACCAGAGCATATTGCAACACAGCTGGAAGACGAACGATCTGTAACTAAAGTTTCTGTCGTCCATGGATGTGCAGCTATGTATGGAAATAGGGTTCTTCTTTCTGTAATACGTAGTTGCAATAATAGCTCCAACATTTTGTTTCTGCTGTCCCAATGCTTAATCTTATAGAGTAATCTTAAAGTTTTCAGAAAACATTCAGTATTTATCAGCTTTGTTATTGTGTATGTGTGCCGGGTAGTAAAGATTACATGAGGCATATCTAATTGATTAGGTAATCAAATACTTGAAGATAGTAAGTAAAATAATGGATATCATAGCCGTTATATCCCGGCTTTGACTCGTCTGGAGGATTCTGGTTCACAATCATGAGAGAGAGATAATTAAAGTTTCAAATCCTAATAAAAATCTGATGTCTCCATTCAATGACTTTCTCTACAAATTTCTGTTAAAAAAAGGAAAACTTCTTTATCTGCATCGTAGTAATTGATGAATATTAGCAGAACTAGAATAAGGGAATATACTAGGCTAAAACGATAGTCACATCTTTTTAAGCCGGTCGCCATGTGAAAAAGTTGACAATCGGTTCGTTTTGCAAGACCAGGATAAAAAAGAGAGGAAACTAAAGATGACCTCCCGTTTGAGAAAAGTTTAAGTAACTTAAAATTGAAAATCATACCAAGGAATATCTTAGAAGCGGTTAACTCTACAAAAAAAGACATAGGTGACATACACTGTGGGTTTTTAACTATTGTGCTTTAACTAGTGTGCTTTTGAGTAGTACATTTCTATCTCTTGCGGTTTACCAGTTATGCAAAATTTGACCAAATAGGGAGGTCTTCAGGGGCTACTTCCAAAAACTTCAAGATATACACTTTGTTCGACATGTAGACATCTTTAATATGTTTTATTTTAGTCAAAATTGTTAGAGCCACACTTTATAAAGTCGAACATCTCGAAATATTTTCCATATAGAGAGTGGTTTAGAGTTATTGTTAAACTTTCATGTCACATTCTTGGAAATTGCCAAACTTTAATCCTAAATGTGGTATTTATCGCTCTTTTCTTTTTAGAACTATGCTTCTTCCCACACTCACGGCTCGTTTCCTAATACTTTTTTTGGGGGTTCAGGGGACATCAAAACGTATTTTAGGTGAAAAAGGGTATAGAAGTTTTGGGGAGTACAATATCTTTTCTTTGCACTACGTACATAATACGGTAAGGAAAGTATAACGCTAATTTCTGTGAACAAATCATTGTTGATGAGCAACGGCATCTATAATTTGTTAGAGCGGCGTTTAAATGGAACAAATAAATGAAGTGCAGTCATTTTACCGTGAGTCCACAAACAGTGTATGCGTACCGTGCTACGCTTGCACCTCGGTATCTTTCCGCTGCGCAATTAGAGGCGAATGACCGATAACGTGTGGCTTTATAAGTTGAATTACAGCCGCTAGTTTGTGTTATTATAAAGCCAGTTAAATATTTACTTTAAGTTTTGTTTTCTTTTACGCTCTTTAACTGCTATGGTTCTCAGTGCCTTGTTCTATGTTGTACGTGAAAGACTGCTTAATTTTGCTCAGAGGCCTCTTTTGTCACACTTGATGTTTTACATGCCATAAATCTACGACACAGGCTGTTCTAACGGCTTTACTTCCCTTCTGAAGGAAGCCATGTTAAGGATGCACGAAAAATTGCATCGCTCTCCACTGGTTTGAACCCGCGATTTTGAGAACTAGAGCGGAACTTAAGCCTAGATTATGGGGGACGAATGTGTCTATGAAAGGTAATTTATACTATCTTATTAGATAATTATTTTAATTATGTAGTATCTTATTAGCATTATTTCCGTGTCTCAGACTTATATACAATAAGAGATTGCTACCAGAATATTAAGATTATGGGAACATGTAAATCCTAACATTTAATCGTCACATGTGAATGGAAATTTCCGAAGTTGCCAATCTCTTCACGCATGTGGACATCTCTTTCAGCACTCTTAGAGCAAGGGAACTACTTCAGTGCATTGTACATACTATCACTCCCAAGTAAGATGGGCATCACGAAACGATAACGCGGCCTTACCATAAAACAAATGCACTGTAGTTTTTGTTTAGTTCACATAACTTCATATTCTTTACGGTTTAAGCCAATCGACTTTTTCTATTCTCAAAGCGAATTAAAATTGTAATGTTCCCTTCAACATATAGCTTTTTTTGCTCATTTTTACTTTCTCCACATAGTACGTGGTACTTAGAGAAGGTATTACATTCCACCCAAAAATTAGATACAGATATTTCACTGTTAAACATGTTTTGGAGTCTTCTGTGTCGTCCATGTGTTGAACACGATAACTCGAAAACAAAATGTCCATAAAATACCAACCTTAGTATGTTCCAAGTTGCAATGTGAAGATTTTGAGGAACCCCCCCACCCCAAACTATCCGTTATATGGAAAGAATGTCGAAAGTGTTGATTCCTCATAAATAGCTCTAACGGTTTTGATTAAATAACCGTTATTAAAGATATTAACATGAGAAATAAACGGTATGTTGTAACAGAATCTTTGACTCAAAAACTGTTTACAAATATAGTCTTTAAAATTATTCACTCGACGTTACAGTTAAGTTTATTGGCAGCACGCCATTCATTACTGGTCGCTAACACTCCACTCACTCCCGACTCGGTACAATCACTACATAGCATTGCAATTCTTCCTCTTTTTATAGCGAGAAAATGAAGTCACAATAGAAACTTTTCGAAAGGTAGTAGAAACCCAAGCCAGAATCATTTCGAATATCGAGAATGAATCATGTCGCAGTGTCACGTTCTGAAGTCTCCTGTTCGTCGCATGGTTGTTTACGTATCCAACTGCGAAGTCTCATATTCCAGTTCCACTGTCGCATTCCAAAGTGAACATGGGAAACATTGTGATATCGTCCGTCGCACGCCGGAACGGCATTGTCACTATCTTTAGTTTTCTGCAAATAGCCTCTGTATTGTGGGTGCATTTTGTAAAACTGATAAACGATAAGAGATAGACAAAAAGTTAGATACACAAATGTGGTTCTTGTTAAAACACACTATCACATATTTTTCTTTCGTGGAGTTGACCCATTTCCGAGATATTCATTATTGGTTTCAGTTATAAAATACTTGAAACTTTTTTCTAAGGATCTTCGTTACTCCTGGCGATGCAAGAAACTGCTTTAAAACACATGGCAATCATCTTTTAGAAGATGTGTCTATCGCTTTAGCCTAGTGTATTCTTTTCTACTTACAAGTAAGCAAGGACCATTTATCTAATATTTATCTCGATTAACATGAAGTAAATAGAATAAGCATTTTAACAATAATTGAAGAAAATAATGTGAATGGAATACATAAGATCTTTCTACAAACTATCTTTACAATCGCACATTCTTCAGTATGTTTCATTTTAGTCTACTGGTATGCAGAAATGATACATTTACACATTTCATGTAATATACAGGTTTGAAAACTACTGAAAAATTGAAACAAATAACGAATATCTAGAATCTGGTTAATGCTGCAAATTATAATTTGAAAAATCATTTTTATTTTGGATTTTATCACACTCAAAATTTTGCCCTTTTCTTGCAGTTTTTATGATATACAAAGTTATGTAAAATTAATGAAACATTTGTTCAAGCCTATTAGCAGAAGAGTAGTTACTAATTTTATTTGTCATGTACATATCTTAAACGTGGGGTAATTTGATCAAAATAAAGAGAGCTATGTTGGGGAAATGAGCAAGAAACATTTTAAATGAAAAGAGTAGTTTGTCTTGAAGACTTTAAAATGTTCATCTCAAATAGGTGTTTAGCTTGGAATTTATCATGCGCTTCAGTTTTAAGTTATACCGTTTCACAGACATCACGTGCATATATGTACATTATCTAAAAATCTGATGCTCCATTCACATGACTTTCTCTACATCTCTACAACAAATTGTCAAAAAGCTTATGCTTCTATTTACTTCATGCTAATCGACAAAAAAAGAGCAGAAATAGTCTTATTACTTTCTTCCTTGTAAGTAGAAGCGAAATAAGGGACTATCATAGGTTAAAGTCATAGTCAAAAACTGGTTGCCATGGGAATGGAGTTCCTTTATTTGTATGGACAGGAGTTAACAAATTCCTGTATGAGAAAAGTATGTTTTTCAAAGCTGAAACAAAAAAGTTAGGAATATCTTAAAAACAATCGATTCTACGAAAAATGCATATAACATAAATTGTGTGTTTTAATGGGCTCTATATTTTTTGTAGGATAAGTTTTTGTCCATCTCTTATGGTTTAGCAGTTATGCAAAATTCCGTAAAATTCATCCAGAATAAAGTAGTCTTCAGAGGCGATTCACAGAAAATTCAAGATATACATTTTATTGGTTAGGTAAACATCTTTAATACTCAATATTTTAATCAAAATTGTTAAGAGCCATTTTTTAGAAAAACAAAATTTCGAAAAAAGTTCCATGTAAAGGGTAGTTTGGGGTGGGGGTATTTTTCTCAAAATGTTCGTGTCGCATCCCTGGAAGATACTAAACTTAAATACCAAGTTTGGTATTTTGCCGACCTTTCGTTTTTTGAGTTATCGTGTTCACGGTCACACACACACACACGGACCTTTTTCTGAAAATACTTTTTTGGAATCAGGGGACCCTAAAACATATATTTCCGTTGAAATCTCGGTACCTTCTCTATACACTATATACATAGCACGCATAGAGAGAGTAAAAATAATGGTTTCTAAAAGAAACACTTAAGTATACATTTTCGGTGAAAATTGTTTACACATTTTTAGTAGAATACAATACTTCCTCTACTTATTAAAGATGATAAATGAGGGAGAGAGTGTAATATGTAGTTTCATGCTTAAGTAGGGTAGGCAGAAATCCCAAAGGTGACTGCATAAAGTATTAAAGCTAGATATCATAAATTAATTCTGATGTAGCAATGCCGGAGTTAAAAATTCATAAATTTTCTTCCTCTTCCAAGGTCAGTGTGTTTACACTCTACACTCCCATTTTAAGACAGAAAAACTGACGTACTTAAGAATTTTTTTTGGATGTTAATTTAACGTTTGTTTGTTTTTAAAAGCATTACATTAAAAATTAGGAAAAGATAAGAGACCCTGGAAATGGCTAAACACATCGTTGAATATGAAATAATTAGAATTGACATACAAGTGCGTATTAGTCAGCAATCTACGAAGTCCTATCATGATAGTGGATGGTATCCCTATGTATTTGGTTAAGTCTGCGGTACTAATGAAAGAACTATAGGGTCTTCAGATTTATTTGGCCTTTGCCACCAGTCGTTTATCCGTGCATGACGTCATTACTAGGTAGCGAGTTTATCACTAGGTAGCGAATGATGAAAAGATGTAAGCAGTTTTGAGGTCACTTAGTGAAATGGGACTTCCTTCGTGTCTTTCAAATTTGAAACATTTATTAGTACATTTGAAACATTTCCTGTGTCTCGTAAGCTTGCAATTACAGCATTTATGCTGATAAGTAGCTCAAATAATTGGATGATTGTGGTGAAGTAGACAGTTTCAATGCACAACTTCCCCATTAGAACAAACGCGTGTTCATACTCAGAAAACTGAAAACTGGCCTGCAAGAATAAGTTAATAAAACAGAATCTCCTGGTGTTAAATATCTTTGCACCGCCTAGTACATCAATATGTTTACGAAGTTGGCAATGCATTCAAGGTTCAATTCAGCACTTCCCATTTGAGATAAGGAGCTCGCTCAACATATAAACCCATTGACCGAATAAATCTGAAGACCCAATATTAAAGTAAAGTTTATTATGTATTTTTCCTTTCAGTTTTTCTACATTTGATTTCTTGGAGAGTTACTCCCTCAATTCGTGGTTACTTTTCAGTAACAAAGTAGTTCTTCCAGTCTTTAAAAAGTAATAAGAATAAAATTAGTATATAAACATAATTAGAATAAACTAAGTTAAGTAGCACTGCCAAATAATGACGAACCGTACAGTAATAACTATGATAATTTTTAATGTCATCCAATCACGGTTCTTCCATATCAGTTGTGCTTAAATTCAGATAGGAGGACCTTTCTAGTTTTCTTCTCTATATTCAGCCACATACGCACTGAATGTTAATTTAATGAAGCATGGTATCCACGAGTAATTAGTCACTATAGCCATTGGTCATTTAACGATCAAGAAATTTATGTAGAAATTTACAAAAAAAAAACATTTGTGTAATTTCCAAGATGAAAAATATATCTTCAGTAATTAATTGTCTTTAACATGTGCTTTCAGTAGCATAATTAAATCCGGTTGGCCAGAACTTTCAAATGGATTTTGCATTCTATTGAAACATGTAATGAATAAAACAGGGACGGTTCCAAAATCTCATAATAGGAATCTAGTAATTTTGTAATTGTCGTAAATTATTATAGAGTACACACACACACGCGCGCTCTCTCTCTCTCTTTCTGGTCAGAATGTTGTTTCTGATTGTAATTAATCGGTCTGGGTGGCTCACTTAGTGAGGTGTTGCCCTCCTGATCAAACGGGTTCAAACCCGGCCCAGACTGATGCTTCATAAGTGTGCTCAAAAGCGATGGCCCCATGTTAGATGATTTACTGATATACGAAAGAGCTCCTGTAGGATTAAATTACGGCACACGGGCAACGCGGATGTGTATTTAACCATTGACAGCGTCGTTAGCTAATAAGTCGCCCTCCGTGGTGTAGCGGTTACCATGCCTCTAAAACCCACGACTGTAGGTTCAAACGTGACAGAAGTTTTTCGGACGCAAAAATCCTTAGCATGGCTTCCTTCGGAAAGGAAATAAAGTCGGTGGTTCGTGTAATGTTCATTTGCACGTAAAGGACCCTATAACTTGAAAAAATATTTCTGGGCAAAATTTTCCGCAATTTCGCGTCCGCAAATCGTGATTTCTTACTATAGTGTAATATATGGGAGACGAATAGATTCCTCGCCACTATAGTGCATGGCGGCGAACTCTCAAACTAGAAATTCTAATCCGATCATGGAAACATCGTAACGATTCCCTTTGCGCCACTTAGGTTATAGAAAATACTGTGGTTGCTACTATGACTTATAATAATAATAATAATAATAATAATAATAATAATAATAATAATAATAATAATAATAATAATAATAATGGATACACTTCTAAAATATTTGATCACTAGATTGAAAAGCAAGGGGACTTTTTTTTTTTTTTTGCAACTAAGGAATGGAACAGTTAACCATAGATTTAAACTATTCCAAAATATCAGCACATTATTTTTTGTGCACAGTAAAGTTAGGTGCTTGTCTTTTAATTCCAAGATCACGGGTTCAACCGACATGAGGCTAAAGGCAGCAGCCTAATGTTAGTATATTTACTGGCATGTAAAATAACTCCTGCGGACGAAATTCTGCACACCAGTAGCGCTGATATGATCACGGCAATGGCAATATCGTTTACAAATAAAATTATTTAATATGTGTAATACTTGTTATGTCAATTTTAGTTAGACATTTTGGTATATTCCATCTCAACTTAAATGTCATTGTAAGGTTTATTCCTTCCATTCTGTACACTCGATGCTATTTTACAGCTCATTATTTCATATTAGTTGTGGAACTTGAAATTTCCTGATAATTTCCATTGTAAGCGATTTAAGACGAAACCATGAACATTACGTTCATGTTTTCTTTTGAGTAAGCAATAGAAGTAATGCAATCGAAGAAAAGAGTCAGAGATCCTGGCAAATATTCCGTGATCTAAATTGGAGTAATACCATGCATCTGTTGCGCAAATTTCAATAATGCTGAAATGCTATATCTTCCTTTCTTCCAATCTTCTATCTTGAAGACACTTGGGGGTCGTGATTCACATCGGGTTCCGGAATATTGGATAACAGTTTGAAATCTCTTATTTTCTTGCCTTTCCTCCCATTATTTTACTCCAAGAAGATGTTAAAACGAGGTGAATATTTACTGCACGAGTAATAAGTGCGCAGAGAAAATCGACAGATAGATTGTTTAAAGTCGCCATTGCTAATCTCAAATACAATTAGAGCAGTATAATATCTAGTGCTTTTTATGTAACAGTAAGACCAAGTTATATGGTTCAGGAGGGATGTAAGTTTGCGAAATATGATATTCTGATAGGAGAAAAAACGCTTGAGTTTTTAATTCACTGCTGGAAATAGTTTACTCGACGCTTCGACGCGTAAACAGTTTACAGCTTGCACGCCACTATGCGCTAATACTTTAGTCACTCATGACTCGAAACAACTCACTATATTCCTACTACGGCTTGAAACTAATTCTTATTTTATTATAGCTAGAAAGTTACGCCACGGTACTTTCTGGAAGGTTGTAGAAACTGAAGCTTCTGGAAGAATCCAGAGTATCATTCCGAAGGTTCCGGATACCGTCGCGCCGCACTTGTATGTTAGCTAGAAAATTACGCCACGGTACTTTCTGGAAGGTTGTAGAAACTGAAGCTTCTGGAAGAATCCAGAGTCTCATTCCGAAGGTTCCGGACACCGTCGCGCCGCATTTGTATGTTACCATTCCAAGGTCTCCAATTCCGACTCGCAAATGAAAGTGAACTTGAGAGTGGTCGTGTACATAACAATATCACCTGGACGATTGGGGTTGTATATTTGTTGAGGCTGCAGAAGATTCTTCAACGCATCATATTTTTAGGACATGAAAGTCTCAATTTAGTATTACATGGAGAAAATGCATTAGCATACACACCGTATGCTTCAATGCTATTATTTTCAATTGAAGGAAGTTTTCTTCATACAAGAATGTATTACGTGACAATAGGAGAAAATTTGCGTCAAAATGCCAAAATAAAAGACCAAAGGAACACTAAAACTAATTCTCCGTGGGTTTATGATGAATATCTTTGACAATGAAACATTCTGATAAATCGTAAATAAATCTCGTAAAACTAAGAAAAACGGAACATTATTGGTTCCTGTACTGATCCACGAATCAAAAATAATATTTGTCACCTAAAATTCCGGACTTTACTAATAGACACATTTTTTCCGTGTGTCATTTATTTTCATGGCTAGTTTACAGAATTATTTATAAAAAGCAAATCCTTTATTCTACATTCAATGAAAATTACAACACCAAGACACATTGTTAAATTTTACCAATATTAGGCATAGGTCACAAACAAATGATTAAGTTTACAAATCTGTATTTGATTTTTGATCCTGAATATTCAGCATTTTTTGGATCCTCCGCTCCATAAAATTAGACAAGCATGAAACACCGTACTAAGAAAATGTTGTTTAATTTTTCCACGCTCTTTAACTGCTATAGTTCTGAGTTCTATTCCATATTGGGTGTGAAAGATCAATAAATTTTGCCTTTTTATCGAGGTTGTGATTCTTTTGCGTTTCATAAATCTACCACTCGGAATCAATGGCTTTACTTCCCTTCCAAAGGAAGACATGTTAAGGATTTTTACATTCCAAAAAATCCATCGTCCTCCGCCGGTTTTGAACCCGTGACCATGGGTGGTACCTAGTAAAGCAACTTTACACTGCGGAAGGCGATGTGCTAAATAATGAAAATTTATGAATATGTTCCTGGTGAATCTTCTTCCGCGCCTTTTTATGCGAGCCCACAAATCATTTATACTAGTTACTAAAGGACCTCAAACAAATTACCGACCAACCATATCCCAGAGGTGTTTGGATGAGGTTGACAAGTCAGGCGAAAATGCAGGCCAGGAAAGCAGTGGTACCTGTCGTCCTTCCAGGTTTGTTACAACATGTAGCCGGGAATTATCCTGCTGAAATGTGACTTAGTACGTAATTTGGGTTCTAAAACCTTCCTGACGTTGTTATTCAAGTTCCCCTCATTTCGTAGGAGGTAAGATTGGTAGTTATAACGGTACAGTACGGCCATCATTGTAGGGCAGGTTGACAGGACTCGTTATTTCTGACGATGGAAGCCCAGGTAATGGCATGCTTATAATAGCTCCAATCCACTGCTTCCCACTCAGCACTGTCGGAACATGCTCTTTAGAGCTGAAATGCCACGATATGACAAATTCGCTTCCCGAAGACCGCTCATTCTGTCATGTTGGAGCACATTCACATGCTGTCAGTCTCTCTTGGAGACAGTCTAGGGCGTCGACAAGGCATACCAGCAATTTCACGATGTTTGACGGTACAACTTGGTGAATCACTGGTCTTAATGGACAAACACGACAGGACCCTGATGGACTTATGTGTACTTGTATCTTTCTGCAAACCTTATCCCTTATTGCCTGCACATTGTCATACTCATCTAAGTTTGCATCACCATGAAATAATTCCCTGATAGAACCTGTTTTCGTAAACAAGAGTGTAGGAGAAATTGGTTTATTAAATAGAATAATTGGTTGAATATGATTAGTTATGTTATTTTTAATAATGATTTCATTTTTTAGAGCTGCTTATACTTTATATTTATATTCTTATAAAAACCAAACTTTATGAAATATTTTATTTTATAAAAAATAGAACATGAAATCTTATTATAATTCCCCTTTTAATAAAAATTAGGTACTTATGAAAAATGCATTTATTGGGTAACCTTACATGGAAGGATCATTAAATGATTCCAAAACGTATTGCTTAAAATATCATCAAACCAAAACGAGCAACCTTGAATAATACGGAAATATTTTCAGTCGCAACATTTTGAAAATCGATTTAGCGTTACTTTTTTTTTTTTCGTAGCTTAACATCCTCTAACCTGGTTGGTCGTCTCGACGATGAGTGAAATTCGTGAAATGATGCCCAAAATGACATTTGTCTTTTTAGAATAAAGGAAAACCCCGAAAAAACCTTATCCTGGTAACTTACCTTAAGCGAGATTCGAACTCGTGACCTGTTGTATGTAAGGCAGACACACTACCCAGGCGGGCTTCTCAGCATTTCTTGTTTATATTCTATTGCTGAGATTGAGCTGTTGGCGTCATACTATACAATGCAAATACCTTGAGCGCTAAGTTACGAGGAAGCGAGGGCCAGGAGGAGGAAGGAGAGAGGTTGTCTGCTTGTCTTTGCGCGGTGTTATCAACTAAAAGAAGTGTTTCTTTGAGGCTCTCTCCCATTATGGTGAATAGGGTGCCTAATTTACCCCGAACTAGCCGGAATGTTAAACGAAACGAAGCGCACATAGTCGTACGTAAACTCTGGGGTCTACTGATGAATGAAACACTAACATTGAAGTCACAAGTTGAAGCAGAGGGGTATAGCGCCCTTGTGCTCTGCTTCCGAAATTGCGCAAAGCCTACCAAATGAAAACTAAGGAAACAAGAGCCCAAGAAATAGTGCGCGCACAATATGCGAGGGCTGTAAATAAAGTAGTGGCAACATTGATAGAACACAATATTTATTGAACTCACATGTACAATTGCTTTACATTCCTTCAATGTAGTCACCCGCAAAGTCTCTGACCTTTTGCCAAATGTAGGGCAGCCGTTGGCAAGGCAATCTCTGTTGACTGCGGAGGAGCGCCCTACTGCGCGGACTACAGATGCCACGTCAGGAAATCAGCGGCCTCAGAGAGGTTCCTTCAACTTCAGAAACCGGTGGAAGTCACAAGGACTCATGTCTGGTGAGTACGGAGGATGTTCCAAAACCTCCCAATGCCACCGTTGCAATCAGAGCTGGACATTGTTAGCGACATAACGTCGCTGTTGACGGTTTGTCCCTCAGGCACAGCATGCGTAAGAGTAACCCCCTCGTACGGATAACTCCCGGACAGTTCATGGATGGTCCATGGCAACGAGACACTCACGATGTCAATCTGATCTTGCGGAATGGACGGCCGATCTGTCCTGTGCAAATCCGCAGTTCAGTCCGACCTGCACGAAACACCTTGACCCATCGTGCAACCGCCACAGGCTCCACGTAATCCTCGATAACACGCTGATGCGCATTTTTTCCACGGGCAACCTCGATTCTAATCCACGAAAGCTGATCGCCTTTGGTAAACATGTTTTAGAGTGTGCACTTGACACTGTTTACTTCAACGCTACACAGCAACTACACACTCTCAACTGGCAGCCCGACCAAAGCACACCACACATCGACACTAGTCACCTGATCGCTCCCATATCCTATTGGATCATACCCGCTCTCCTGTGAATGTGGGGACCATGTTGCCACTACTTTTTTTTACAGCCCTCGTATACAGGTAAAACCTTCCCACCTGAATCATAAGCTATCCCATTGAAACCTTAAACCATTCGAGGCATCTTACGAAATAACTACACCGGAAAGTTATGCGGACCCACTCTACGCATTGACCGAAGAAGTTGCCTATGCATCCGGCGCACCCTATTTGAGGTGTAATAATCTCATTGTAAATAACAAAATATCTAAAACGCGAATGTATTTAAGCTGCAAAACTTCAAAATAAATTCTGCAAGTTTTGAAATACACTTATACACAAAAATTCATAGCTATAAACTTATAGTTTCTAGTTTTTATAAATCTTCATCCCTTACTTGATTTATAGCATATGATACAATGGAAAATGTTTCCTAGTGCTCAGGTGTAAGTTTATAGTGTTCATTGGTTAACACAGCTTAGCATGTTGAGTAGGATATTTCCCCATTTGAAGATATCATTAGAAAATTTGAGGGCAGATAATAGCTTTAGAAAATTTTCTTAAAAAATTTGAAGATGGTTTATCTGCAGAACATAACTGTTTTTAGAAGATCGCTCTTAAACACACAATACTATGTTTTACTCGGAACATTTTGAAGATTTATAAACTTTGTATTAACGCAAAGCTGATGAAATATTGAGAACAATAGGAAATACGCAATTGTATGCAACAACATGGACTATGGTAATTCCATATCACAAGTAAAACCAACTAAATGTGCAGTTGCATACGTATCGGGTGTCGGAGTTATACGGCATATCTGCTAAATAGATTTTGAAGGAGGGCATGTCACCGAAAATATAAGTTTTGTTTTAAAAACTCATTACTAACATAGTTTTTAAGTTTCGGACCTGCAATTTTCATTTACAAAAAAAGAAAAGAAAAGAAAAAAGAAAAAAAAAGAACAAAGTGGCGCCTCTCACATACGCGGCCGGTATTCGATGGTGCGCATAGGATGTGATGGAAGTAGTGGCGTCTGCACGGGTATTCTCTGGGTTCTCCGGCTTCTCCCGGACATTCATTACACCAAGTGATCCAAAATCACCTTTCCTGTCATCAAGTTCGCTGTCGTTTCCTATCCTATCATCTACTTCCTGACTTTCATAACAGCCCTCGGTGATCAACTATCCTTGCTTCTCTTTAATCTCTGCTTCTCATTCTCAACAGGTGTCCGATCTCAGTTGCAGACTTATACGTACCGGGAGGGGTTAGTCTTGCACATAAGGGGGGTGCGCGAAAGAAATAGCAAATAGGGATCCACATTTTAATGAAAAAATACGGAAAATAATGTTCGGTTCTTTGGTGTTTTATCTGATATCGTATGTTTTTTAATATTTATTCAATTTGTTATAAAAAACCTTAATTTAAATTCTAATAAATCAATTTGAAAGCCTATATTGTATAACATAGCTACACCAAAGATTTTAATGCATCTTTCAATGATATAATGACGTTTCGGATTTAGCATAATCAAAATAAATTATTTTACCTCTGAGATGCAAGTGTAAGAATCTATTTAATTAAAAAAATGTTCTAGTTATATATAAAATAATACAGTAATATGTTTGATTAGTTCCCGGAAAATTCCATAGGTTTAGCGCTATGCTTTCTGACATAAGGTTTATAATACAAAAAGGTTGATGCTATACTCGTATCTCTTAGTGTACCCACTGTTTAACTATTTTTAAATGTTCATTCTCCTACACACAACATATTAGTGGAGATAAACAGGTTTTAATATGATTTTATTGCCTATTTCCATGAACGTTGAGGAATTAGGGAAGGGGCATAGAGAAACTACAGTAGACTTAAGCTATAATCACAGTTTTAAGAGCTGATCGCTATATAATGACTTGTAATTCAGTTATCGTTGTATGATTTGGTGTAATAGAACCATTAACGATATACCATTTGACACCACACTAAATATTTGATTATCCAAACCAATAACAAGGAATAATTTGGAAATAGTTAAACATTTAACAAAAAGAACATAATTATATGCTTTAGCGAAATAACATTGTTCACTCAAATGTGTATCTGCTTACGGTAGAGCATTTGATACGAAATTGTTCAGAATGAAGCTTCAGAAATGGCCTCAAATTTCAGATGTATCTATATTTCATTTATTACAAAGTATTTTAAACATACTATAGTGCTTTAGTTTATAACATTTTAAAAAATGTTTGAGCAAATAAAACTTGTAAAAAAGTTTTCATGTAAAGAGTAATTTGGAATAATGGCACTTTTTTAAAATTATATGGCGTATCCTTGGAAGATGAACTTAAATATCAAGTTTTGTATGTGGTCGACTTTATTTTCTGTTGTTCGCGTGGGCGCGCAAACTCTCACACCACACAAAATATAAATAAACAAAGCTTATCCCATTTTTTTCTTCTGGAAGACTCAAAACTTGCGTACTTCTAGGAAATCTTTGTTCAAATTATTGGTTGAAATGCAATAGGCACTTCCTATATTTAAATTTTAACTATTTCTGATACACGTGGTAAGTTCATGAAAATGTATTCTAAACATTTCATATATATTACTTGATACATAAACTATATCATGAAATAGTCACCAATTTAAAATATTCGGCGATATCTAAGGAAATAAATGCACCTGGGCGCTATGCTATTCTACTGTACTCAACTGCCAGAGAAGTTGCCTATGTATTCGGGGTTCTCGGGTTTTCAGTGTAGCATGTTGTTAATAAGGTACAAAAATACTTCAAACACATGTTCATTGATCCTTGTTAATCTACAAGTTTTACAGATATTTGTAGGTATCTTAATTACGTTTACTATGTCCATGCCGACAACCTGGAAATTGCAGTTTTTTTCGCATATACGAATTAATAAAAAAATCATTCAAGGTGTGCTTTTTGAATTGGGGTCTTTAATAATTGGTGACCTCTCACATTCACACGATTTTCACTACACATACATATACAACAATTTTCATAAGTTTGTTCTGTCTAGTTAAAGTTAATTGAGGTAAACGTCAAGGTAAGCATCATGATACATCTCGTTTTAGGTACATTGAAGGGGGTGCAGGAGGCTGAAATGATAGTAAAATATTAGGGAGGAAACCAGTTGCTTTATACTAGTATAAAATGTGTGAAAGTGAAATACATATATTTTCTTATATGCATTAATTTTATCTCTTATGGATTTTGGTAACTTTAAAAATTAATTTAAATATCTCCATAAAACTTAAAATACTCGGTTTACTTTCTCTAGCACGTATGTATAATGTAATACTAGCTAGAGAAGGTATTGTATTCAATCAAAGAATAGAATACCGAGATTCCACCGAATGTTTTGACGACGATTGAATAAAACACTTGGAAACATGTGCTTGTGTATCTATGGACAGCGTAACTAAACATGAAAAGTCTGTTAAATATCAAACTTATAGTAGTTTAGCAACTTCCAAAGTTACGACTTGAACATTTTCAAGAAAATCCCACACCCCAAGCTACCCTTATTTCAAAATAATGGAACTATGTCAAATTTAAATGCATCAACATTTTAAAAAATTCTTTTTGTCAATGTAATACAACATAAAGTTCCCGTACTCTTTCGATTTTTAGTTCAAATGACATAAAGTTAAAGCCTTATTAACTTTTTTCCATACAAACTGCAAGTAGGAGAAGAGTTGCAGAGTCCAAACTAAAAAGTTAAATGTTATAGCCGAATAATGAACCACAGATATCCGGTTTCCGTCCGGCTGCTCTTACCAATGAGCTACCAAGTCAACATGCCGATGTGTAATTAAATCCTACGACTGACTAATTTTTTTCCGGTAAACCACTAGATCTCAAATTATTATTGAGATACCATATCCCAAAGGCGACTTATAATGTCGTAAGTCCTAGGATTCATACTTTAACCATCTGTTAGATCATTTGTTCGATTTAAACTTGTAGTCTCAACAACCGATTTCAGGTTCAGTCAATATAAAGAGCACGTTACCAATGTGCGAGTTGTGAGTGCGCACGCATCTAGAAACAACTAATTCTAAAACTAAATTTCGATTGAGTACCAAAATTGTAATTTAAGGTTAACAACATCCAATTATGGGACCGTTTATATTGAACAAAATGGTATCGATTTTGATTTAGGTATCGTATGCCTAAGCTTAGATCACACATTTTATGTATATCTTTAATTTCATGTGGACAACTTGTACTCTTATTTAAAAAATTATTATAACTAATAAACCACAACATGAAACAAACTTACTACCGAAGAAACCTACATCTCGTTAAAGTATAAAAGATGATCCTCTGTTTGATCATTTAACCATCGTTTCGGATATCTTATCGCGGTTGTAGCTAATAAGAAATGCATAAGGAAACCACAGTGCATTTCGATTAACATTAACTGTGCGATTTTAATGCAACCAAACAACTTTTACCCCAAAACAATTTTATTCCTGTTATATTAAATCTGATGTTTCATTTACATGGATTTCTCTACACTTCAGCAATTCTTGCAGCAATTCTTGCGGAAAGTTCTTCTCGCTACTTCATGCTAATCAAGATAAACATATCAGATATGGTATTTTATTTAATTCATTTTAAATAGAAGGGAACTAAAGAAATACTTCAGTCTGAAGTGAAAATCCAATCTTTCTAAAGCTGTTGCTATTTGATTGAAATTCTTGTCTCTTTGCCTGGCCAGGAGTAAAATGAGAGATGAAACAAATGAGAAAAGTATAATCATTTTAAAATTGAAACCAATAACAAAGAATATCTCTGAAATGGTTAGCTCTACAAAAAAGTATGCGAAACAATTGTGTTTTAGCGAGAACTATATTTTTTGTGTAGTTGGAGTTGCTATGCAAAACTCCTTTAAAATGAAGAAGACAACAGAGGCTATTTTCCAAAAACTCAAGCCGAGCATTTTTTTTTACCATGTAGACATATTTAATATACAGTATTTTAATGAAAATCAATAGCAGCAATTTCTGAGAAAATCGAAGATTAAAAAATGTTCCAGCTAAAGGGTAGTTTTGAGTGGGGAGGATTTTCTGATAATCATTCATACAATTGGAAGATGCTGAAAGAGTTCTTATCGAAAGAGAAGATTGTGACCTCGATGTTGGATTAAGATTAAGATTGGATTCTGTTCGACCTAGTAACTTTGGCATTTAACCAACTTTTTGCTTTTGAGCTATTATTTTCACACACACAGGCACACAAACGACGAAACTTTTTATAACGTTTTTTTAATTCAGAGGAGCCTAAAAGGTGCATTTCCAGTGAAATCACTATCGGAATTTTTGTTAGAACGCAAATTCTTCAGTTATTCTAAACGTGTTACAGAAAGTAAAAGTGGTGTTTTTAAAGAAATTTGCAGAAAATGCTGGTGTAACGAATCTTATATGTTCAGGGCATAAAGTGTACATATATATGCCTTAAGAATCGATCCAGTAAATAAAAAGCATCCTAAATAACAGGATGTTCCAAATCGTCTCGTCTGAATAAGGGTACACGCGCATACTCAAGCCCAAAACTTGGAGCAGAGCTGGAGGGGACCGTAGCAGCCAATGTATCACTGGGCAAAGGTCTAGCCAACATGCTTTCATCCTGCCACTTCATTTCTAACTCTTGATTCAGTCGTGATGATAGCTTGCCCTCAATGCTGCGCTGTATTGCATGATGCAAACAGACTGCCTGTGAGTCGCGAGATAATCGCTGGTCTTTTGGCGTACACTCAAGCTAGACAGCCTGCTCGTAAATCAACTCCAAGCTATATCCGACAGGAGTTCAAATGTGATGAAGAGCACGTAGCAGATCTAATGGACGACGACCTGCGCCAAGCGCTAGGCAGTAAAAGAGTAAATATTCCCGTGAAACGGCTGCCCGTATAAAACACAGCTGCCCCTTTATCAGTAACCGATAATTACTGCGTACTTCTCGTTGGTTACTCTGAACTTAATTTTTAATCACAATAGAGCCCTGCGGCATTCTAATCAGCTACATAAACGTTTTCCTTAGGCGTGGAAACAAGTCTGCTAATTAAATTTGATTGGTAAATGGAAAATTGATTGGTAAACATTGAGAGAATTGAACGATTGCGAGTAAACAAACCTTGAGTAGCTTTAGAGGAAAACCTCATTTATTGGGAGGTAAGACCTTACTTTATGGTGTTATGCTAACTATAGTTATAAATGCAGCAGACTGCAAAAGCTGTAACTTTATCTAAATGCAATAGTGATTTTTACTCTCTACTACATATTATAATCAGGGAAAGTATTGCATTTCAACCAAACATTTGATATCGAGAACCGGAAACATAGTTTTTAAGACTGCCTGAATCCAATAAACAAATATTTAAGTAAATACAAAGGTCCGAGTGTGCGAACACGATAAATTTAAAACATAAATGTGATGTGTTCCATACATATGACTTTCTCTACATCTCTAACAAATTATTGTTAAAACACGTATTTTATATAATTCTTGCCAATCTTGATAAATATTAGTAGGAATGGTCTTATTACTTGATTTGTTGTAAGTAGAAGGGATATAAGGGAACACATTAGACCAAAAAACTGTTCAAATAGTTTGAGACCTGGTTGACATATGTTTAAAATCCGTTCTTTGCATTGTCAGGAGTTGAGAAATTCCCATATGAGAAAAGTTGTAGTATTTTAAAACTGAAACGAATAGCAAGGAATTTGCCTACCTGGGGTGTGGTGATAGCCTGTGTGCTTCACGTTCAAAAGTCGTGAGATCGAATCTCGCTTATGGTGAGTTGCCCGGATAAGGTTTCTTTTCGGTGTTTTCCCTCATCCTAAAAAGACGAATGTCGAGTAACTTTAAGCTCCATGGACCTCGAGATCATTTGAGCATCATTTCACCAATTTTATTCATCATCCGATATGACCAACCAGGTTAAAGGACGTTAAACTTAAAAAAAAAGGAGAATCTAAAAAGGCCAGCTTCAAGACAAACATGTATAACATAAATTGTGTGTTTAACGAAATCTAATTTTTGTGTATTTGATTTTTATCTATCTCTTGCGGTTTACCAGTTAGACAAAATTCATTAAAATTCACCCAGAATCAGCTTTTCTGAGGCTATTCCCAGAATTTTCAAAATATACATTTTATTTTTCATGTAAATATATTTAACGATTTTGATTAAAATGCCGTATATTAATGTCAGTTTTGAGAAAATCATTTCGAAAAAAATTCCGTGATGGGGTAATTTGAGGTATGGGATTTTCTTTAAAATTTTCGTGTCGCATTCTTGGAAGTTACTATATTTGCATGCCAAGTTTTACCGGATTTTCATTTTCGTGTTATCGTGTTCAGACACACGGACACATTAACACACATACACCAATCTTTTTATAACATGTTTTTTTAACAGGGGACCTTTAAACATTTTTTTCGGGAAAATCTCGACTTACCATGTAATGCACAAAAAGTAAAAATAGGTAATATTTAATTTCAACATCTTCCAAGGATGTGATGCAAAGCTTTTCAAGAATACCTCCACCCCAAAATACTTCACATGGAACATTTTTCGAGAATTTTCATCTTCAGTGGCAGTTGACGTTTTTGATTAAAATATTTATAATTAATTTTTCGACTCCAACCATGAAAGCTTATGACTATTTAGAATAGCATATGTTTGACATTTTCATTATATATGAAATATATATCTTGTATTTTCTAGTAATGGCAACCGAATCCTCTTCATTCTTGATGTAATGTTTTCTTCTCTCTCTCTCTCTCTCTCTCTCTCTCTCATGGTTTACCACTATACAACATAAAAAGTATAGCCTGTTAGAGAACGCAATTCAACTCGGCAAAAAATGTACGATATTCCTTGCTATTTGTTTCAATATTCAAATGCATGTTTTTTTTTTTTTTTCAAATATCAAATTGTTATTTTTTTTTCTTCGAGTTAAGCAAAAACAACTGAATTTCGCATCCCAGAGTGACCCGCTTTGAAAATATTTGACTGTCGATTTAGACTAATGTATTCGTTTATTCTCCCTGTACGTACAAGGAAATATGTAAAACATTTATATTAATGTTTGGTTGAAGTGAATATTTTTGAGCCCGAAATTTAATTTCGTTTTAATAAAATTAAGAGGATTTAATCAGCGATTTAAAGCTAATGATTTAAAATCCTATTTAATTATTTTGAGTTTGTTAATTTTAATTCTGTTTTAATTTATTTAATTATATAATTAAACACTGAAAGTGGCCAATCCAGTGCAGTGGCGCGTAAAAGTCCAGCCAATCGGAACTCATTATCTCTCCTTTTTTATCTTTATCACACTCACGTGCAATTATTTTTCTAAATTTATCGCTCTTACGTGCATTTATTTTCTCTCTGAATATCACTGTGCTATGATATTCTCGTAAATAATGGTGGAAATTCCAATACATATGTCAATGGTGATCATGTTTTAGTAAGGCAAAATAATACAATGTAGCAATTCAAATATCTGAAATCTATGATAAGGACATCAGGTTAACAGCGATTTCGGTGCAAATATACATCAAAGTGAATGGAATTTTAGGGATATTATTCTTAGTGTCCATATATGCTAATCATTATTTTATTAAGAAATATTCTTATTGAATACAACTCGAGCTTCATCTTTTCTCTTCGCAACAGTTGGTCGCGTGTTTATTGATAAAAATTGGAGGTCTCATTATGCTACTTATGATACTTCATTACATATAAAGAATAAGATTTTGTAAGGATAGTAGTTCCAGAAGAGATACAGAAAGCCACGTGAAAGTAAAATTTTGTTTTGTCTTTCGCATGGCCTCCAAATTGTGTTTAAATGAGATCTACATCTTTGTATAACAAGTTTATCTGTTACGGTTATTGGAAATAGCCTCTAAAATCCTCTTCTAACTGAATGAATTTTACATAACTGGTAAGCTCCAAGATATAGAAAAAATTAAACTACACAAAAAATGTAGTTCTCGCTAAAACACTATTTTTATTCGCATAATCTCAACGAATTTATTTTCTTCATAGTCGTCAGCACTAAATACAACTAAAATCCTAGTTATAACATGATTTACTATCGAGGAAGTGGCAGACAATTGACAAACTAAATTTTTTTATAGCTTTGGTCTGTTGAGACAGTAATGAAATTGTGTGCTTTCACGAATATATATTTTTGCAATTTGTGGTCCGATCTTTTAATCAGGAAAATTAATTTCATTCCTATTTAATATAAAGTATTTAATTGAAAATTTATTTCTGGTTGAATGTAACAAAGAGAAATTGCATAACTACTGTGATTAAAATATAACGCTGTAATATCAGTGAAGGTTTTCGATGTAGTTTTTACTTTCTCTAGCACGTATGTACAATATACGTAGTGGATAGAGAAGGTATTGTTTTGTGCACAAAACTTCGATACCGAGATTTCACCGCAAAAGCACCCGTTTTGAGACTACCTGAAATAAAAAAAAATAATCTTTATGAAAATGTGTGTTTAAATGTCTGTTGGCAGCATAACTTAGTCGTTAAACACCAAAATTGGCTTTTAAGTTACGCGCCTAACAAGGATGTGACACGAAGATTTCAGGAAAATTCGCCCATCCCATTTCCCTTTCATGAAATGTTTTTCGATTATTTTGATTTTCTCGAAGCCTTAACGATTTTGATTAAAATACCATTATTAAACATTTCATGACAAATAGAAATCTATATCTTGGATTTCCTGGAAATAGACTGACATTCTGCATGACTTCTGTATAACTAGTAAAAAAGTAACAGATACAAATTTGCAGTACAAAATATTTAGATCTTCTTAAAACACAACGTTTGTCATGTATATTTTTTGTATAGAATTAACATTTTCGAATATTTTTTATTGGTTTTAATTTTAAAATGCTTATATTTTTCTCAAAGTGGGACCTTCATGTAAAAATACTTGATCAATACTGCGGATCCTAAAACGTATGTTTCCAGTGAAATATCGGTATTGAATATTTTGGTAGAATGGAACACCTTCTCTATTTATGTACTGTGCACGAAATGGAGAAAGCAAAAATATAAAATTAGCAGTTGCACTTCTTACGATGTGCTTTGTTCCACATTGTTTAATCCTTGCTACTGTTATGGCATTTATTCTCTCCTAATTTAAAACAAATCTGATGTGCTACATTCACATGACTTTCTCTATTCTGTAACAAAATGTTCTTGCAGAAGCTTATTCTTCTTTCTACTTGATGCTGATCAATACAAACAGTAGCAGAAATTACCTTATTTATTAGTTGCTTATAAACAAAGGATAAAAAGTTTGACTATGACTAAGCTAGTGTACTGTCTTATTTCCAACTTCTCTATGTGAAACAACTGAAATTCAGTTCTCTTTGCAAGAATCAGGAGTAAAAAAAGCTGAAACTAAAGATAACTTCCCGTTTGAGAAAGTTTAAATAATTTGAAATTGAAACGAATAACAAAGAATATCTCAGAAATGGGAACTCTACAAAAAATGTACGGCACAAATTGAGTTTTAACGAGAACTACACTTTAAATGTAGCAATTTTTTGTCGATCACTTGTGGTTTACCAGTTAAACAAAAACCGTCCTGAATAAAGAGGTCCTCAGAGGCTCTTCCCAGAAAATTCAAGATATACATTTCCTTTATCTTGATAATAATCTTACATTTACGGTATTTTAATAAATATTGTTACATATTTGAAAATTAAAATGTTCTAACATTTTTTCTTCAAAGGGTTGTTTAGAATTTGAGGATTTTCCTGTAATTTTTGTGCCGCATCCTTGGAAGACACTAAACTTAAATACCAACTTTTGGTATTGAGCCAACTTTTGGTATTGAGCCAACGTTTGATATTGAGCCAACTTTTGATATTGAGCCAACTTTTGGTATTGAGCCAGCTTTTGGTATTGAGCCAGCTTTTGGTATTGAGCCAGCTTTTGGTATTGAGCCAGCTTTTGGTATTGAGCCAGCTTTTGGTATTGAGCCAGCTTTTGGTATTGAGCCAGCTTTTGGTATTGAGCCAGCTTTTGGTATTGAGCCAACTTTTGGTATTGAGCCAACTTTTGGTATTGAGCCAACGTTTGGTATTGAGCCAACGTTTGGTATTAAAACTAGTTGCGCGCTCTCTTTTCCACACACACACACATACACACACACACACACACACACACATGCACACACATACACTTCTAAAACTGTTTTATTAGTAGCTAGTGCTATTGCACCCAAAAACTTCGATGTCGATATTCCACCCAAAAATATGTTCTGAGGTTCCCTGAGTCCGAAAAAAAGGCATTTAAGAAAACGGACCGCGCACGCGTAGAATGTCTGTGGACTGCATGACTCTAAAACGACAACCCGTTAAATACCAAACTTGGTATTTAGTATCTTATAAGAATGAGACACGAAAGGTTTCAAGAAAATCCGCCCACTGCAAACTGCCTTTTACATGAAAATCTTCTGGAAAATTTTCTGTTCCTCAAAAATGGTAATAACAATTTTGGTTAAAATACCGTACATTTAAGATATTTACATCGCCAATAAAATGTATATTTTGAATTTTGTGGGAATAACCTCTGAAGACTTATTTATTTTGGATTTCTGCTAATGTTTATCTCGATTAGCATGAAGTAGATAGAAGAATAAGATTTTTAAAATAATTTGATATAAAGATGTAGAGAAAGTCATGTGAATGGAACATATCCGATTTTTTCTCCCACGCGGGCATACCTTGCAGCGTAAAGAACTTCATTTTATAAGGAACACGATAACTCATTTTCTGTTGATCTTGTGGTCACACAGACATCCAGCATCTCTCTGGATTGTTTTCTTATTAATTCCATGCACGGCGGCTAGCAAAGAGCGTTCAAAGCCTAGAGAGTATAGCACACCGTGATCAGGTTGTTGGGATGGTGGAAGCCCAGGATATTAGATACCCAAGACACAGGATCCGCGAATAAGCTCATAAGCTTTGCTTACAGGTCCAACCTGACAGTTTCAGGCGATAGTAAATACGGTGACTTACTCAGTACGAGAGATTCTATCGTTATTCTATGAACTCAAAGTTCAAATTCTCACAAATTCTTTTATCTAAATCAGGCCAATCGAAGTAAAGCTTAGTAAAATTAGTCCTATCACTTGCTTCCTTGTAAGTAAAGGGAAATACAGTCCACTAGGCTAATAGCCAAATCTTTTAAAATCTGTCGCTATGCGAGTGTATTGTAATTCGGTGTATTATAGACAGGAGTAAAGCGAGATGAAACGGAGGAAGACTTCTAGTGTGAGAAAAGTTGAGGTGTTTTAAAACTGAAACCAGTAACGGGGAATTTGATGGAAATCGTTAACTTTACAAAAATATTTTATAACATAAATTGTGAGTTTTAACTGGATCTAAATTTTGTCGGTTAATTTTTGTACGTATATCTCTTAGTGTTATCATTTATTCAAGTAATTTAGAATGAAGAGGACTTCAGAGGCTTCTCCCAAACATTTCAAGCTACATTTTATTTTTCATATGATTATCTGCAGTATAGATGATTTGTTTGCCAGAACAATACAACGTTTTTGTAGCAACGTCAAGAAGTATATAAATAACAAATCGCAAAAGCATACTACTATTAAAAATATAAAACTGGGAAGCGCTGTACAATGGATTGGAGAGCAGAGCAGTCTTAACTTTGCTTTTGAATAATTAAAAGGGCAAGTTTTTTACATTGTTGAGAAGACTATTAAATAAGTTTAAAGATACGGTTTCAAACATTTCTGAACTTTGCTATACTTATATTTTGCAATATGGATTTTTGCAGCATTTCTTATGGAATGATAATGAACAGAGGAACATAAATGAATATGAATTTATGTTCATCTTAAAAATATTAAACATTTCAGAAAAAACAAAGATGTCATAGTCAATATATTCAATTTGATAAATAAAGGTTTGAGATGTGTCCAGGGAGATACACCACTCCTAAACCTAATGCCTTTCTTTTGAAGCACAGAAACTTTGACAGAAACATGGTTGCCCCTGAATAAAATACCTAGTTTATATGACCAGCAACACTGTTGGTATGAGTATGCCAACCTAGACACGGTTGGATATTCATTCCCAAAAACTAGAATCTGAACTACATAAATTAAAATTAAAAGCTAAATAAACAGTTTTGCTGTAATTAAGAATAAGGCTATTGTGTTTACACCAGTTTTCAATTATATTGGATAGCAGTACAATTTTAGGGTCCATAAGGGTTATCTTTGAGAGAGATATTGATTGCCAAATTATCAGCATAGAGGTAAGGCTTTAAATTATATGGGAGATCATGGACATAAATAATAAACAACAGGAGTCCAAGTATGGAGCCCTGTGGCAGACCATGTTCTACAAATTTGAATTGTGAATATTTACTGTTTACATAAACAGACTGATACCTATTTAATAAATATGATCTAACCAGTTTCAAACTGTTATCATGAAAACAGCAAAAGTTAAGGTTTTTATGCAAAGTATCATGTCGAAAGCTTTGAGCAAATCAAAAAAACCTGCTATAAACAGTGTCCCCTCTTTCAATGCAATAATATATTCTAGTCATAAAACAAACTAGGGCAAAAATAGCAGTACGTTTAGTTCCAAAACCAATCTACCTGAAAATAGCAAGTTCTCTTGAAAATATTTAATAATTTGTTTACTTAACAGAATTTCAAACATCTAGACACAATTGGTAATATTACAAATATATAATTAACCAAATCATGCTTGTCTTTGTTTTTGCGTATAGGTATAACCTTGGCATATTTAAAACCTCAGGAAACTCGCCCGCCTCTAAACAAATATTATACATATAGGTCAGTGGCTCAGAAATAAATGCAGAGTCAAGCCTCATAATTTTTAATTGAACCCAAAAACACGAAGACCAACACTATTTAATTCCAGAATAGATAAATGAACATCTCCAACACTTAAATTCTGAAATTTGAAGCTGCATTTGATTTTAGGAATATTGTTCACAAATAAAAGTGTCTCATTATTACTTTTAGGTAGGGTTTTTACAATATCTTTTACCTTATCGATAAAAAGAGTTAAAAGTATCAACAAGTATAAGATGGGATGATATTAGCTGTCATTTGTATAAGTTCATGCCATAGGCCAGATACATTTTGATTTATTTTTAGTGTTCTTAATTATGAATAATATTGCATTTTTGTAAATTTAAGCATAGTTTTATATTTTTTCTTAGTTTCCATATATATTTTCAGCTCAATATATCCAAAATGCATATACATATAAAATAAAAAGGCTCAAATTTTAAATTCCTAAGTTCAAGCGTGTACCACTTATTTGTAGATTTCCCTTTAAGTTTAATAAAATGACATGTTAGAGGAAGGCATGCTTCAATTTCCTCTACGAAAATATTTAGAAGCTTTGTCACTAAGCTCATTAATGTTGAATAGTCCCATCCAATTTCTATGTCTCAATTACCAAATAAAATTAAGTACATTAAATTTTTTCATCGGACGTATGATACTAAAATTTCTCTGTTCGACGCTTTTAGGACTACGCTTGTTGTAGTAAAAAAAAGTAGCAGCACGGTCAGATGATACAGTGGGATGTTAGCCTTATATTTTTCATCATGAATTGAAGTTATAATATTATCTAGACAGGATCCAGTACTATAATTTCTGCTAGATCCAGTAGGCTGGTGAATAGAATAGTGAAGCGTAGACCAAAGCTAATTAAAATGATAATAAATTCAATAACTGCATTGAACTGTTTGAGGGAGTCCAAGTTAAAATCATCTGCTAGCACTATATTAGAACTAGTACCAGATTTGTACACAACATTTAAAAAATTATCTAACCTTCTAAAAGATTCCTCAATTGTAGACCTTCTAGTATCAGGTGCTCTATAAAAGGACACGCATACCAAATTAAGAGAACTGACAAAAGTGGCACATATTTAAAATTCAGCTTCTTGTGTTAAGTTGGATACGTCACAAATGCTTTCTCCAATCAAGCCAACTTTAATAAACATAGAAGAGCGACCGTGTATTTTAATAAGACTAATTTCGTCACATTTCACCAATGCTCAACACACACAATGCCCCTCTAATTCTTTAATAATAATCTAACTGTGATCAATTTCATTAAATAACATTTGGACGTTCCAATACAAGATTTTAGTGCTGTTACGTAACACTTTAATACTCAGAATGTTCTCAACATCAAAGTACTTTAGATGACCTGTGCTGGGGACTGTCTTTTTTGAAAAACACTTGATATCCAACACACCCTGTGGCCAGATATTAGTCTCCATTGCACATTCTATATTATTATTAGTGATAATCTTAAACGATGCATATGCATCAGGGTATTTAGATTTTAATATCTCACATTTTGTCTCGGATAAGCTTTCCTTAACACGAGTCTCAAATAGGTCCACTATTGTGGTAGGGGCAAGTCTTGAAACAAATAAATATCCTTTCTTGGGAACAGTTATTAAGCCAGAGTCTTTACTAATAGTCTTTATACCAACTACTGTTTGCGTTGTGTGGATTTTCTTCTGTTCTTAATTACTTCACTCCACAGAATTTGTTTAACTTGTGGACGATCGTCGGTGTCTGGTTGACTCTTGCAAACAGCAACACTTCATCGTAGTACTGTCAAATTGGACACTTTCATTATTTGCTTTTTCACTAGATATTATCAAGTTTTCACTATCACTTCTGCAGCGTTCTGCATTATCCACAACCTCGTTATTACCAGAACCTGAAATAAGTGCATTTGATGTTTGGACATGACGTTTACTAAAGGTTAACTGTTCCACGAGCAATTTAATTCTTTCACGCAGTTCACGAATTACCACGTCCTTTTGCTGTATAGTGTAGTTGATAATGTGAATGTAAATTTTATTTTTAGAATCCGTTATTTTACTTCTAGCTGCGTAAAAACTTGATTCCATGTCAACTGGATGTTAACTCTTATCACATTCACTGCACTGAACACTATTATCACCTAGCGTTTTAATACTGATTTAATTAGTACAACTATTGTGATAGAAGCTTCCACAAATACAGCATTTTAAGCCATTAACTACTTTGGCTTTACACCTTTTGCAAAATTTATCCTGGACACTAGTCAATCCATCCGCTATTGAATTTTTTTTTTTAAATACAGTTCCGGAGTCTGATCGGGACTCCAGCGCTGTATACCCTACTGTTTTATTTACCTAATTTGTTTACTGTGATTACTGTATGATTACTGAATTTCTGTTTTACTTTTTTACACACATATAAACAAACATATAACACTCATGCCTAACGGAGCACTCGAACCTCGAAACAACAAAGCTAGGCACTTTGGTGAGCACCCCATGGGAACTGTTACTTTTAACTTAGACCTTACCTAACGGAGGGATGTTTCAGGTAGGCTTCACATATTGCAACTTTCTTACTGACAGTTTTCTTTCACTTACTAGCGGAGAATACCAAACAATATTTCATGCTAGTTCTCGCACCATCCATAGTGCTCAGCAACCTACGATGTCTAAACAATATTTTGAGAATGTTTATTTACCTAGTATACATTCTAGTTTATTACTGATAAGCACATATTCTCTTGGAGCAGTTAAAAATGTGATTTTTACTTTCTCCACACGTACTACATGTATACAGTGGAATAGAGCAGGTCATGTATTGCACTTAAAATTCGATACCGAAATTTCACCGGAAATTCATGTTTTGAGAACCCCGAAATAAAATAAAGCATGTTTAAAAATGTCCATGTGTATGGGAAGTAAAGCTCAAAAACGAAAAGACCGTTAAATACCAAATTTGGTATATTCCAAGACTACGATACAAAGAGTTTAAAGAAAATCTCTCCACCCAAACTGCCATTTACATGGCATCATTTTGAAAAGTTTAACTCTCTCAAAAATGGCTAACGATTTTGATTAAAATCTCTTATATTTAAGATATTTACATGACAAATATATACCTTCAATTTTCTGGAAATAGCCTCTGAAGACATGTTTATTCTGGATGCATTTTGCTTAATTTTGCATAACTGGTAAACCGTAAGAGATAGGCAAAACTATACATAACAAAAATGTAAATCTCGTATAAGGACTTGTTTTGCAATTACAAACATATTGGAAGAAAAAAAAATCTGTGTTCCATTCACACGATTTTCTATACATTTCCAGAATAAATGTTTGTTAAAGCTTATTCCTTATTGTACTTAATACTAATCGGAAAAAATTGCAGAAATGGTATTAATACTTATTTCCTTTCCACTTTCAAGGAAGCAAGGGAGTATCAAATACTAAATCGATAGTAAAATATTTTAAAATCAGGTTGCTACGTGATTGAAGTACCTTTGTTTGGACAGGAGTTGACAAATTCCCGTATGGGGAAAGTATTAAGTATTTTAAAGCTTGAACTAATAACAAGGAATATCTCAAAAGCTGTCAACTTTACAAAAAATGTATAAAATAAATTGTATATAGCCCTTTCAAATTCTTAAAGCAATAATCTATTGTGTTTTGGAAATGGTTTTAGCTTTTTTCCGATTGTTTAGCCGGCAGCCAACCGTCCTGGAAGTACTATGTCATAAATGCGAAAAAGTGGCGGTTATTAGGTGTGGATGGTGTACGGTGTGTTATGTTTACACAGTGTTTTGTGAGATACCTTGTAGTAATGGTATATGTTCAGGAATAATAACCACATTTGGAGATGTGTAGTACTCCCAAGGAGCATCAATTAAGGTAAAACGTTTGATTTCTACTCACATGAAACTAATCGTCCCCTCTTATTAATATGTAAGTAACTCGCAAAGTAATCGCTCTCGCGTTATAAAAAAATTGTATAACCACTTGTTTTGATATTACAAACAATTGGAGGAAAAACCACATTTTTATCTGTCCCATGAGAATGTCCACTTGTAAGCTGAACTAATGTGTTGTGGATACAGTCGTTTGCAAATTATATTTCCTTGATCTCTAGGGAGAATCCTGAAACTTTAGTACTCTCAGATTATTCTGAGATCACATTCCCTAATAGTGACTTAAAATGTCATAAGTAAGAAGACCCGAGCTTCAAGTTTAAGCAACTATTGAGTCACTTAGAATTTATTTCTTTTTTCACATAAGCCGTGTGTAGATCACTAGGAAGCATGCAAATCTCTACATCTCTGCAACAAATTGTTAGAAAGCTTATCCTTCTGTTTACTTCGTGATAATCGAAAACAAATTAGCAGAAATAATCCTATTATCTACTTGCTTCCTTGTAAGTAGAAGCGAAATAAGGGAGTACCATAGGTTAAAGTGATAGTCAAAAGCTGGTTGCTGTGTGACTGAAGTTCCTTTGTTTGTATGGACAGAAGTTAACAAATTCCTGTATGAGAAAAGTTTTTTTAAAGCTGAAACCAAATATAAGGAATATCTCAAAAACAATCAACTCCACGAAAAAATGTATATAACATAAATTCTGTTTTTTCTACGTGTTCTACATTTTTTGTGTGGTAAGTTTTTGTCCGTCTCTTACGGTTTAGCAGTTGTGCAAACTTCAGTAAAATTCATCCAGAATAAAGTAATCTACAGAGGCTATTCCCAGAAAATTCAAGATGTACATTTTATTTGTCAGGTAAATATCTTAGATATACGATATTTTTTATTAAATCGTTACCCATTTTTGAGAAAATCAAAATATTGGAAAAAAGTTCCATGGAAAGGGTAGTTGGAGGTGAAGTTTCTTTAAAATGTCCCTGTCACATCCTTGGAAGGATATCTCGGAAATATATAACTGGTCAACTCGACAACAAATTGTTTGTCATAAATTGTGTGTTGTAATAAACTCTACATGTTTTTGTATCACCTTTGGTCTCTCTTATGGTTTTCCAATTATGCAATAAACATTCAAAATGAAGAGAACTTCATTCCCAGAAAATTCTAAATATTCATTTTATTTGTCACAAATACTTTTAATACACGGTATTTTAATGAAAATCGCTATAACCTTTTTTGAGAAAATTAACATTTTCGAAGAGTTTTGCATAGGTAGTTGGGATAGCGGGATTTTTCATGAACATCTTTGTGGCATCCTTTTAAGATGCTGGACTTAAATATCAATTGGGTATTTAACAGACTTCTCGTTTTTTGTGCTCAGACACATGGACACTCACACGGACCTTTTTCTGAATTTTTCTTGATACAGGGTACCCTGAAACGTGTATTTTGGTGGCATCACGTAATCAAATTTTTGGGTAGAATGTACTACTTTCTCGTTTTACCAGTGCAGCTCCTTAAAATGGCGCCCAAAACATATTACATTCGCCCTAGGAGAATCAAACATTACAAATGTTACCTTTAAAGTATGGAGAATTTTGGCAACAAATGCAAAAACCAACATTTTTTTATCAAAATCGCCAAATAAGAGAAGTAACTCAATTGTCCAGGTAATATTCTAAAACACCTTGCTCACCGAAAGTGGACATCGAAACAGTGTTCCTAACACAGTTAACTAAGTGGTAAAACGGTTTTATCCAAATCCTGGTTTTGCGATTTTCACAGTACACAGACTCCCCGAGGATTTGGACTCCCTTATCACGATTTATGTGTAGTGGTCTTGCTGGTCTCATATTTCCCACAACACAAATTAATCCCATGGAAGTGTTGTGTGGATCTAATCAAGTTTGGTTCATCTGAGGGAAGTAATACAACTCAGTTTAATCTCATCAGGCATTACATGAACGTTATGATAAATCGATAAACGCTCCTGTGCTGACAAGAGTTTTGTGTAACTTCGCTAGGCATATATATCAACGAGGTCCCTGTGCCCAAAGAATTAATGTGTAGCTTTAATTTAACAGAGAGGTTTTGGGCAGTTGGGAGAATAGCCGTGCATTTCAACCAATATAGCCATCTCTTTCTTCCTCAAATGTATTAATTCTGGTTAACTACAACTGCCTTTCGCGTTAAAAACAACTGCGAGATTCTTAAGAAAGTAATAAAATCTGTATTCCATTCACATGACTTTCTCTACATCTAACAAATTATTGATTTACTTCATGTGTCATTTTAATCAAACTGGCTAGCCATTTTTGGGGAAAAACATTTTCGGAAATGTTTCCATGTAAATAGTAGTTTGAGGTGGGAGGTGGGAAAATCCTATCGCATCCTTGGTAGATGCATAACTTGAAAATGTTTGGTATCTGCTCGAATTTCGTTTTTGAGTTTTATTGTTCAGATATACTCACGGACTTTTTACTAAAATGATTTCTGAATAGAGCGGGCCCTAACATTTATTTTCATAAATTTCGAAATGAAATTTTGTGGAATGCAATAATAGCTTCTCTACCTATCTATTAAGAAGAGAAAGTAAAATTGAAAACAAAGACGAGTTCGAATCTATAGCATTTCTGAAATTCTGGTCTACATTTCACACACATATTGCACATTCATTTTTACTTTCTCTACACGTACTATGTACACCGTGTATAGAGGAAGTATAGTATTGCACCCAAAAATTCTATACCGAGGTTTCACTGGAAATACATGTTTCAAGACCCCCTAAATTGAAAAGAATTTTCAGCAAAATGCTCCTGTGTGCGTGCGCGTGCGCGCGCGACTGTGAGCAGCATAGCTCAAAAATGAAAAGTTCGTTAAATACCAAACTTGATTTACCAGTTCAGTATCTTCCAAGGATGCGACACTAAGATTTTCGATACCGAGATTTCACCGGAAATGTATGTTTTAGGGTCCCCTGTATCCAAGAAAAGCCTTTTTACAAAAAGGCCCGTGTGTGTCCGTGTGTCGCTAAACACGATAACTCAAAAACGAAAAGTCGGTAAAATACAAACTTCATATTTAAGTTTAGTATCTCCCAGGGATGCGACACGAAGATTTTGAGAAAAATCCCCCCATTCCATACTACCCTTTACATGGAACTTTCAAAAATGGCTCTAACGATTTTGATTAAAATATCGTATATTAAAGACATTTACCTGACAAATAAAACGTATATCTTGAATTTTCTGGAAATAGCGTCTGAA
Source organism: Hymenopus coronatus (assembly GCA_030762935.1). Lineage (NCBI taxonomy): Eukaryota > Metazoa > Arthropoda > Insecta > Mantodea > Hymenopodidae > Hymenopus > Hymenopus coronatus. The sequence goes on from CM060895.1 coordinate 49,333,067, forward strand.
GAGTAGCTTATTCTGGATGAATTTTATGGAATTTTGCATAACTACTAGACCGTAAGAGGTGGGAAAAAAACTTGCCACACAAAAAATGTAGAGCACAATTTGTTATATGCATTTTTTTCATGGAGTTGATCGTTTTTAAGATATGCCTTGTTTTTGGTTTCAGCTTTAAAAAATTACACTTTCCTCACACAGGACTTTGTCAACTTCTGTCCATACAAAGGAACTTCAGTCACATAGCAACCAGCTTTTGACTTATCGCTTTAACCAATGGTACTCCCTTATTTCGCTTCTACTTACAATGAAGCAAGTAATAAGCTATTTCTGCTATATTTATCGATTATCATTAAGTAAATAGAACAAAACGCTTTTTAACAATAATTTGTTGCAGAGATGTAGAGAAGGTTATATGAATGGAACACATCAGATTTTTATCCTTGTTTTACATTTAGATATTTTAGGCGTCATTATTCTATTTATTATATTATACCTAAAATAAACTTATGTTTCAGAAGAGCTAGATAACTTTATATATCATACATAAAATATATTATAGCATTTTTTAGGTATAACCTCTGAACAACTGTTCATTCTAGACGACTGTTCCATAACTGCTAAACAGTAAGAAATAAAAAAACATACTAACATAAAATTTAGATCTCGTTAAAAAAAAAAAAACAATTTAGTGTACATTTATTTTTGTGGAGTTAACTATTTCAGATACATTCCTTGTGATTGGTTTCCATTTTAAAATACTTGAACTTTTTCATACGACAATTTTTCAAATCCCCATACAAAAGAGCCGAAGTTCTATCGCATAACGACGGGCTTTTAAAAATTTGACTATCGCTTTTACTAGTGTATTCCCTTCCTCTTAAAGGAACTATGTAATAAGGCTATTTCTGGTAATTTCTAACTATTTAGCATGAGGTAGACAGAAACAGAAACGTTTTAAGAGTAATTTGTTGCAGTGAAGTAGAGAAAGCCGTTTTACGCAACTCTTTCCCTTTCTTTTGGTAATGTTTAACAACCGCTTTTACTACTTGTGGCACCGCAGGTGATGACACTGCTGATACATGGAATGAAGATGGAGCACCGATGGAATGTGGTGGCGGGGGAAACCGGAGAACCCGAAGAAAATCCACCCTTGCGCCACTTAATCCACCAGAAATCTCACCTGCGGTCGCTTGGGATCGAAAGGTGAGAGGCGAGTCGTCTAAGCACTCGGCCACGGCGCGGCTATATTTCTTTACTATGAGGCAAGTTAAATTTGATATAAAAAGGGAAACGAAGTAAATATAATGTGTATACCTACGTTTGGATTACTCAGTATAAGCTATGTATTGTATTGCTTTGTGATCGCATTATAACTACGCATTTGTTCGGTTTAAAATTTACATTTAAAAAGTGTGAGAATAATGAAGTAAAAGCAAATGCATCATTGCTCGTTGCTAGTTCCTCTTTTTCCTAGCATTTCCTCACGCTTCATTTAACAATTGCTGTTTACATTTTAAACAGGTTTGCTATTCATAAAGCTTTGTATGAACCACATTGTAGTATAGATTATTCCAGGAAATATTGCATTTAGAGACTAGATTTAATTTGCACGAGGGTGTGTAAAATCCTATTAAAATTGCAACATTTCCGTAAAGTAATTTTCTCCCGGGGCAGTACCTGCATTCGCTGAAAATGCACCTTCAGTTACTGAATTTATTAGCCGAACCGAAAGGTACTCTGGCAGCGCAGGGGAGATACAGTGTCTGCGGTGCTGTTATTTCCTGGGTTTTATAGCAGATAGCCTGCATCACTTGCAGGAGCAGTTGTGTAGCTATAACAATCAGCTTAAAATCGTAAAACATCTAGCGAATCCTGCGCTGCAGCCATATTGCAGCTCATCCGGTGCAGTTACCCTAGCCTCGTCAATGTTTGGAGGCAGGAAAAGTGACACAATCACATACACGGAACAAAAATGTTGGGCATTTTTCACGTTAAGTTGATCATAAATAAAATTCACTCTTGTTTGCAATTTTGTGTTTGACATAGAAATGCGTGAGTAGATATCATAGCGTGCATCCAAAGTTCTCTTGCTTTCACTTGCCTATAGCTAATTTGTATCAAGGTGATGTATTTGTAACATTTGACCATACATTTTGAAAAATTAAAAATATATCTTATTTCATAGAACAAAGGATAAAATTCTCAAATTTAAAAGAATACATTGTTTTCGCACTTGGCGCACTACCAATTAATTCAAGTTACAGATAGGTGGATGCATGCTTATTAAATAGGTACTTAGTTTCAATGCCTATTTCAAGTGCCTATTAAAAAAAACTTATTTTCTCCCAATTTTTCTAACACTATTCCACACTCAAATGTTCCATTAGAATGCAAATTTTGACGTTTATTTTTAAAACCTTTTATTGCCTCTCGAGCACTTAAAGGAAATGGTGAGATTGCTTTTTCGAAACAATGTTCAAGTTGATAAATAAATTTCGAAAAATATAGAGATTTGGAGATTACGAAAAATGTTCTGCACTAATTAGTGCTAATATAAAAATGCATTTTAAACTCATTTGCTGTATATCTTTCAGGTAAATAGTAGTTCGGGGTGTGGCGATTTTCTTGAAAAACTTCCTGTCGAATTTGGAAGATACTGAACTTAAAATATCAAGTTTGATACTTAATTGACTTCTTGTTTTTGAGTTATGCTGTTCAGACACACAGGACAAGCATTCTAAAAAAGTATTTTTTTAATTCAAAGGGTCCCAAAACATCTACTATGCACGTAGTAGAGAAAGTAATAAAAAGCGTGTATGATGTTCGGCGACATTGTTGCTGCACCCCCGTGTTAACTGCAGAATTTTCTCAGAGGACCCACAACAAGTGTGTTAACATGACATGTACGCGCCATGGCGACATTCGCATCCTTTTTTCAACCTCACGACATGAAATATTCATGGTGCGACTCTCGCCTGCTGTTCCTGACGTCACGCGGACACGCGGCAGCATTCCGTCAACATTTTCTCGTCGCCGTGGCTGTTAATCAGTAGCAAAAACGTGAACCTCGCAGCGTCACATAATGTCTGCTTTGTGCTGCTTCGGTCCACAGAGAAACTTGTGAGCAGCTAAATGGAAATGAAATATGCTTTACTGCATCTCGGCGTTAGCTGTCGCCACGCTGCTCTCTCGGTATGTCTTAATAAGAAATCTACAAGGGGGTTCACAGACGGTCGAATGATTTTGATAAGATTTAATTAAAACAGAATTATTTATTTTCAGTGCTGTCAGAGATTTGCACAAATTCATTTTTCACATCTATCACAATTATATATACCGATAGGGTTTCTCTTTCCTCGTTTTTACTGCCTATTTCTGTTTCTACTTCCATTTGCTCAATTTTATTTTTGAATACCTTTATGATAATACCTTTATAACAAAAATGCTAATTTCTTTGGCGCCGTCTTTTTCCCCCACTACCTTTTACCAGCCCGAAGATGTGTTAGACGTGCACCCATTCTTGCTAGAATTGAATGTCTTGACGGGAATGTCGGGTGTAAATGAGGTTGGGGAGTAAAGGCAGGTAGCTGGATTGCTCCTCAACGGTTGCTAGTCATGGTGCAATTTAGTTGTAAAATTTGATTATTTTGGGAGTTATATTTTGATTTTGACGTCCAACATGGAAGCATTGTATAGGAGTTTAGCTGCAGCAGCTAGTAGAGTTGCTGCTTAGTTATCGGAGAGGCCCACGAGCTATGCGGGGAAACTGGTACCACTTGAAGCGGCGGTTTCTGGGATTGTAATCTCTGAGAGACCTCACGAGGGCGCTTCGATGGGAGGGCAAACCGTCGTTGAATTTAACTACGCGGCGATTAATCTCGTCCTCCACGTATGGCAGACCAAGACTTGGTGCAGGAGTCTCACATCTGAAGCAGTAGTAGATTGGAGTCCACTGCCCTTCCCCAGATCTCGCAGGCAGCATCAGGTACAACGAGTCCGCAGCCCCAGGGGCCTGACATCTCAGCTCCTTGATATGCTCCCCAAAAGTTAGGCCCTTATCTAGCTTCATTCCCAATGGTGTTATCCACTCAATCTTTCACCTGAGGTCCGTGAATGTGGGGAAGTTTGCGGGAAAGGGCGCTTGGTAAAGATAATAAAGTGGTTTTCTCCGGATTGATGGACAACATCCAACACTCGCACTATTCTTGGAGGAGGCGAAAATCTTTGGATGGGATTGATCAGATTGCGCAGATTCTGGAATTTCCTCCCATTTTTCGGTTTTTTTTTCACTTCGTTCAGGCGGTAAAGTCTGTGGCCCGCATTCGAGAAATCCTGGGTTCAAACCCCGTGATTTGACGAATCTGGTTGAGGTTTTTCGTGGTTTTCCTCAGTCAAGATGAATTCTGGATTTATGTTTAATACCACGGCTCAAAGTTCCATCTTCAGTTTAAAACCATAGTAAAACGAATCATAGTTAATAATTCTGTCCACAGTGAAAGCAACTCCACTGGACGGAACCCCAGCGCCATCTGTTTGTCAGGGAGGAAAGTAGTGAGGCAGTATGCCTTCTGAATAGAGGTAGTGAAAAACTGACTGGATGGTCCCTTACATATCTGCTTGGCGCAAGCTGAAACGATATGGATATAGGGAAAAGATCATAAGGCAATCCAATCAAGCGAGTGTGACAAAACTGTCCTAAACAAACTGATATTCCATTCACATAACTTTCACAACAATATCTCTGCAAGAGGTCATTCTTAAAAAGCTTATTCTTCTATCTTCTACTCTGATCTTGATGAGCATGAACTAGTGGTCTTATTACTTGTTTATTTTCCTTCTATTTATAAAGAAACGAATACACTATATTAAAGCGATAGTCAAATCTTTAAAAAGTGATTGGAATTTGTTGCTTTTCTCATACGGGAATTTGTCAATTCCTGACAGAGCGAAGTATAAGTATTTTAATACGAAAACCAATAAGAAATACTTCGGAAATGGTCAACTCCAAGAAAAAAAAATGACAAACTGTGTGTTTTAACGAGATCTACATATTTTATGTGGTAAGTTTTCTCTATGTAAAAATCATTCAGAATGAAGTCTTCAGAACTTGTTTCCAGAAAATTCAAGATATAGGTAATTTGATTTTCCATGTAAACATCTTTAACTTAATACTCCTACTTTATTCAAACATAGAGCCAGTTTTGAGAAAATACATAATGTTCCATGTAAAGGGTAGCTGGTGTGGGGGATCCTCTTAAGTATCTTTGTGTCGCATCCCTGAAAGATGCTAAACTTGATACTCTCTCGTGTTAAGCGGACTTTCGTTTTTGTGCTATACCACACACACGGACCTTCTTCTGAAAAATGCTTTATTTGAACACAGGGGACCCTAAAACTTGTATTTTCGGTATATTCTTTGTGCTGAATTTTTGGGTGAAGTGCAATGCCTTCTCTACCCATGCACTATGTACTAAGTAGAGAGAGTAAAACTGAAAACCGATGGCAATAGTTGTTGCTATGGCAACCATGCATAGATAGTGTAAGCTCTTAAACTGGGCGGTGCAGCAATGAAGTGATTGGCAAGGAGCAAAGTAATATGAGATCTAGAAGTCTGGGTGTCCACAGATTTATCCACAGGTAGAAAATGTGAGTACCAGAAGGCACACGCCGATCTATAGCTACTTCACTTAACAAATCGGTCGTGATATGACCTTGTTATAGTGACGTAAAATAAAATACCTAAAAATCTTGTGTGTTCCATTCGCATGACTTTCTCAATATCTCTGTAACAAATTATTGTTAAAATTCTTATTCTTGAATCTAATTCATGATAATCGAGACAAACATTAGTAGAAATTGTCTTTATTACTAGGTTCCATATAAATAGTAGGGAAATAAGAGAAAGCGTCCTTTAAAAGCCGATTACTGTGTGAAACAATTGAAATTCCAATCTGTTTGTCAGGAGTAAACAAACCAGAAACGAGAAAAAAGATGTATTCTCCTTTGAGAAAAGTTTAAGTGGCTTAAAATTGAAACCAATAATCTGGAATACCTCAAAAACGGTTAACTCTACAAAGCTGTATGACAAAATGAGGTCTACAGTTTTTGTGTAGTAAGTTTTTGGATCTCTTACGGTTTGGCAGTTACACAAGTCTCCAGAATGAAGAGCTCTTCAGAGACTATTCCCAGAAAACTCAAGATGTACATTTCGTTTGTCATAAAAATATTTTGTACCAGAGTTATTTTAATTGAAATTGTGAGAGCCATTTTTGATAAAATCAAAATTTTCGAAAAATGTGCTATGTAAAGGGTATTTTTGGGTGGTGGGATTTTCTTAAATTTTCGTGTCGCATCCTTGGAAGATACCAAACTTGGTATTTAACGGTATTTTAGTTTTTTAGTTATGCTGTCCAGACACACACGGACCTGCTTCTGAAAATGCTTTTGGACAAAGGGATCTCAAAACATGTATTTCCAGTGAATTTGACTCGGTGGAATAAAATACCTTCTCTATATATTATGTACATAGTACGCGTTCATACAAAACGATATATAATGGCGAGGAGTGTAAAGAATAAAATGAAAATAATAGAACAGAAATTATTCCGAACTCTTATCATATATGCCCTTCAGTTCTTCTATATGTGGATTCTAAAGCACTGCAAATTACCGAGAAGTTTTTGTTTTATGCGCCTCTGTAACTCTCATTCACCTCCAAAGAGGATGATGTCTATACCCCTTCCCTTTTATTCTGAAACTGTTGATAGCTGACTACTTCAACTATCCAATTACCATTGATCAAATGAAGTAATGTTCACTGTAAAATAGTGGTCAATGGTTTTGTTTAGGTTTTCTTTCTCACCCTGCAAAATCATTTGTGTATCAAATAAATCCAAACTTCTGCAGAGCACAGAAAGAGACGAAGGCAATGAAGCTTTATTTGTTGCATATTGATTGTGTGTTGCATATTCATAAGTATTATCGTACAATTGGATTTTATATCCATCAAGCTTTAATAAACATGAATACTGAAAAAAATGAAACGTTTTAAAGTACATTGCGTTCAAACATTTTATTGTAGAATGAATTTTGTTGTGAATATTTACAAAATATTGTAGATTTTATGTTTTACCTCTTCCACAGAAGAGCTAAGTAACATAAAACGCGCTAAAATAATAAAAGGCACTTGGAAGTTGATAACACATTTACTACCAATGCACCAAACAGTAATATCACATAACAGCCCGGTCCACTGACAAATTTAGTTATGCTTTATTTCCCAATTTAGTGTAATGCAGCGTGTCTCAACCGCACAAATTGGCAGGACTGCAGAGGGGTTCAAGTTTTAGATAGGGAACCTATGGACTATGGGTTCTAAGCAGTTTACTACACTACTGAATAAATTGCCATGGGCCGCTACTTGAACATGAATTTCAGAGAGCGTAGATATAGTAACATTATTTAGCGCTATGGTTAGCCTGTGGGCATTAAAATAACGAGGGAGTTGGAGGTTCAAGCCTCCGGAGGTGCCTTAACTTTCGTTATCATTTATTTTCATTTCATGCAGAAAAATATGATTTATTCCTAGTGGAAAATAAAATAAATGTAATGTATGATTAACATCTAGATGCAACGGAGAATGTTTAAAAAACAATTGCATTTCTTTTTCTTTACGTTTGGTTTAAATAATTTATTTTCCTCAAACACACACACACATTCACATACACACTTCCAGACTCTGTAGGGGATGGGGAATAATCCTGGCTAAAGAAAAATTCCCCGCCCCAGCCGGGAATCAAACCCGGGTGAGAAGTCAGCTCGCTGACCACTCTACTACGGAGGCAGTCAACATTAAACACCTGAAGGGGTATACTTTTCCGTGTTTCTCGGCTTTTAAAAGACTTGATTATCTCTTTAGCATAGGGTATTTTCTTATTACTTCTAAGTAAAACGAAAATGTGACAATTGCTGCTAATGTTTATGTAAATGGAAGAATAATCTTTTGTGAGAGCAGTTTGATGTGTTGTATATACATATCTTTCCTTACCTGTTCTGCAAATGTAAAGCGGCGAGCATGTTCTGTACTGCTGATATTCAAGTAAAGATGGAGCTTCATTTTAGAGAAGTCGCAGTCAGAAATATGTGGTTATTTGCTCTGTAGAAAGCAAAACCGCAGTACCGTTAAACAAGCAGTAGCTAAGTAACGAGCTGGTTTCAGTGGTGGTGATATAATCAAGGGAGGAAGCTAGCTGGTGGTGAAGGAAACAGTCGACAGCGTGAAACAAGAACGAGGCGTGGGGCACAAATTTTATAATTAGCACACGAGTTTGCCCTCAACCGTAAAGCTATACCATACGCTTTACTCGGGAGTCTTTACTCCTTTCATAGTTGCTCTACTTGTTGAAAACACTGGTAGCCAACAACGACGTATTATTGTAACGTCTGCAATTTAGGGTGGCGTAAGAGTATAGTAAAGGGTTAGACAACTCGAAATGACTAGACATTCTATAGAAAATATGAATTTAGTATTATAATAATAAACAAGGACGAGCAATACAAGGAGTAAGACAAGGGTGCAGTCTCTCACCCACCCTGTTTAATGTATATTTAGATGATGATATAAATATGGAAAAGAAAAGTAAAACCTGAATAACAATAAATAGTAAATATAACATAAACATATTGATATTTACTGCTGGCATTATATCAATAGAGGATAATGAAAATCTCCAACATTCAATATGCAAATTAAAAAGCAATAAGCAACGTATATAATCTTAGAATCTCACAAAGGAAACAAAGGTAAGACTGGCTCATCGAGGAAAATGCTCCGCTCCAACAAAACGTCAGAGAGAATAAAACAAGCTGTTTAAGGTGTTTTAAGTTCAATATTTTCGAGATGCGACACAGATTTTGTGGTCAATGCCCCGCCACAAACTACCCTTTATATGGGAAAAAACTCGAACCTTTTAGTTTTCTCAAAAATGGCTGTTAATCTTAATTAACTCCGTATATTAACGATATTTACATTGCGATTAAGATGTATATCTTGAATTTTCTGGGAATAGCCTACGAAAACCTCTTCGTTCTAGATGCCTTTTGCATAACTGGTAAACCATAATAAATAAACAAAAACGTAATACATACAAACTTTAGACATCGTTAAAACACACAATTTGTCATACATTTTTTCGTGGAGTTGGCCATTTCCGAGATATTCCTTAATATTTGTTTCAGTTTTAAAATAATGATGTTCCCATGTGAGAAAAATATGTCAACTCCTAGCCATGTAAACAAAACAGTTTCTATCTCATAGCAGCCAACTTTTAAAAGACGCTACTATCGTTACGGCCTAGTGCGTTTGCTTATTTCACTTTTGCTACAAGTAAGCAATAAGACCATTTCTGCTAGTGTTTATATCAATTAGCACGAAGTAAATAGAAGAATAAGCTTCTTAATTTTTATAGAGATGTAGATGTAAATATGTGAATGGAATATATCAATTTTTTAAAGAAAGTTTGTGCAAGGACTACAGAGCCAGAAGAGAAGAAACAGCTATACAATATATTGCACGAAAAACAGTCTCTTTTTTGGTTGATTTACTCGTAGGGGAATTGAACACGAATTACACTGAATTCTCACTCAGTCTGAAGCATCACTCACTGTACTTTACAACTGTAGTAAAACTAATAGCAAATCCGCGTGATACCGCATCAGAAACCAACTCGCTAACTCGCTTAATGGTACAGTCGCAAACACTCTCGCTTATAGTCGTTGGGATTTTCTACAGAATTCTAGAAGTTTGGGAATACAGGGAGAAAACATTTTCCAGAACAACCGAACTATCTCTCGATAATTCTTCTCGTTCTTCATTGTTTTTTCGGGTTATTTTTTACCGATTGGTCACTTGCTGAAAAGTTCACGCCATATTTGCTGCGTCCCAAAACCATCAGCTGACTTGCTAATCATTTAACTTTGACTGATTTTACAGTAAGAAAATCTAATGTTTGATAATCAAAGCTTAGTGGGGTCAAATGATGCTATATATTTGTAAGTTATGGATGAAAGCGTTTTTCTTGACCTGTTCTCATTAAGTACCATCAAAAGCAAAGATTGCCAATGGTGTAAAGGGAGGCTCACCTAAGTTTGTAGATTCTAGCAGGCCCAGTGGATATTTGCTGGAAGTCCTCTGTTTATTAACGAAGGCAATTGTGGGACATTTCACGTGCTTTTGAGCCATTTCGGCAGTTTGATATCAGTTGCTAAACTTGTTTTGTGTTACGTTCGTGGAAAACACCATTTGGAACGGGCGAAGCCTTACACAACCTGTAGGTCATCCTGTTTCATCCACCATTGAATATACATAATAGAGAATACTGCCTCGGCGAGATACTAAACGAGGATTCTACTGTGAACTAACAAAGCTATTCAGTAGATTTGTGACGAACGTGTTAACGAGCCTTATAAATGCTGTAATATACTAATTAAAGGCCGTGCGAACATTGTGATGTGCATTTCGAGAAGAGAATTGGTTGTATTTTTCCCTATAAAGTACGCACATATTCTTTATTGATTCTCTGACTCGTAATTGTATTACCCCAAAAATTCTATACCTAGATATCACAGAGAACCTTAAAATATTTATTTCCAGTGTCAAAAAAGCATGTACAGGAAAAGGCCAATGTATGTGTGAACTCGATAATTCGAAAACATCGGTTAATACCACACTTAATTTAAGTTGAGAATCTTCCAAGGATGCGCCACAAAGATTTTCAGGAAAATGCTCAACCCAAACTGCATTTAAATGGAAAGAATATTATTTTGTTTTTTGACAAAAACGTCTATAACGATTTTGAATAAAATACAATATGTTAGATATTTACATAGCAAATAAAATGTATATCTTGAGCTTCCTGAGAATAGCCTCTAAAAACCTCTTGTTCTGGATGACTTTTGCATAACTGATAATCCGTAAGAGATACACAAAGACATATTAGACAAAACATGTGGATTTAATTAAATCATACCATTTGACATCTGTATTTTATTACTTTATATGGGATAACCATTTTTGAGATATATAAAACAGTTACATTTTTATCAAACAGGAATTTGTTACTTCTTGATTTTTACTCCAAGCGATGCAAACAGGACCGAATTTCAAGCATAACAACCAACTATTAAAATATTTGAATATCGCTCTAGTGTGTTGTATTCTTATTTCCCTTCTGCTAATAATAAACTAAGTAATACGGAAATTTCTACTGATGCATGTGGATTAGCATGAAGTAGATAAAAGAATAATCGTTTATAAGAACAATTTCATTGCAGAACAGGTAGAAAAAGTCTTGTGAATGGAATTTTTAGACAGATTTTATGTCTGAGAATGTCGTAGAATTCCATTTACGAAGAGTGATACAAATAATGTAAATCTTATTAAAACGGAACATCTTTCTGCATGTACGATGTACATAGAGTATACAGAAGGTAGTGTATTCCATCCAAAAGTGGATATCGATACCCCCTGAAAAAAAAACAAAAAATTAGAAAAATTTGTGTGGGTGCGGGTGTGTGTGTGTGTGTGTGTGTGTGTGCGTGCATGGCTTAGCTCACAAACAAAAAGTCCGTTAAATACCAAACTTAGTATTTAAGCTTATCCTCCAAGGATGCGACAGAAGATTTTCAAGAAAATCTCCTCACCCCAAACTACCCTTTACATGAAAAATGTTTAGAAAATTTTGATTTTCTCAAATGACTAACGATTTTGATTAAAATATCGTATATGCTCAACATGTTGATGCTCAGCAGAAATTATTCAAAATTATGAAAAGCAAAAGGATGAATTAATGACCCTTCAGCTTTCATTAGGCTAGCGGCAGAAACCTCGGGAGTAAAATACTTCCAGCTAAGAGCATTAAGTGAAGTCGCAGTAGCCTTAAGCTGTTAAGAGTTTTATGAGATTGTTTTCTGCTCCTTGATGACGATTCCAGTCAGGAGCTTCAGTTACCCATTAAGTGGAAGTACCTCCTCCTTCCTCTGAACTTGTCTTTATCAAGAACTTAGAAAGTATCAACTAGAGACGGGATTTTCCAATTAAAGAATTGGAAGGAAAGGTGCAATAAGTCGTTTCACTCCGTGTGAAGCATTGGAGCATGGCGCTATGCGACGCAATGAAATGTTTATAAACACAAGGCCATCCTCATCTGCATCTAGTTTTTGTCTTTCTTGTTTTACGGTGATATGTTTTACTTTAATACTTTTTACTTTGGGCGAGTCCATAAATATATGGTAAGAATGATGTACAGAAGCTCAATAGATTAACCAAAAGATCGTCGCCTAATCAAGGCTGATTTTTCGTATAATTAATTTTAGAGAAGGTTATTTCACAACTTTATTTGGATGCAAACATTGCCATTGAATTGAAGCACAGAATCGCAATTTGGAAAATGAATCCTTAGGAAATGATTTAAATAGCCCCAAATGTCTTTTTTATTTTGGACCATTTTATGTTAAGTTTTGCAGGGCAAGTAATTCCTTTGCATTCGTCGGAACCTTGAGAGTGTTATGGAAGTGATACCATCCGCAATTCATAACTGACATTCTATTCGTGATTGCATTCGCTACCGAACCTGTTTATTTATATATATATATATATATATATATATATATATATATATATATGCGTGACGCACAAACATTTCCCCACCTTAACTGGAGTCGGGAATGAAACTAATTCAGACGTCACTACCTCATAAAGTTACCTTTGAACATGTAAAGGGTAATTTGGAGTGGGGGAATTCTAAAATATCCCGGCATATCCTTGAAAGATGCTGAACTTAAATACCAAGTTTGGTACTTAACTCTTTTTTTTTCCGTATTTTAGCTGTCTTACACAGACATACATCTGGATCTGTTTTGAAAATGGTTTAAGATAGAAGGGATTCTAAAGCTTGTATTTTCAATAAAATCTTGGTATCGAATTCTTGGGTGGAATGTAGTACACACTCTATGTACGATGTAGAGTAGGTAAAATAGGTTATAGTGGGCATTTCTACTTCTTACTTTCTCCACACGTACTATGTATATAGTGAATAGAGAAGGTATTGTATTGCACCCAAAAATTTGATAACTAGATTAGAAAAGTGTCCGTGTGTGTGGGGGGGGATAGCATAGCTCAAAAACGAAAAGACTGCTCAATACCAAACTTGGTATTTAAGTTTGGTATTTTACAAGGATGCGACACGAAGATTTTCGAGAAAATCCCCTCCACCCACAACTATCCTTTACATGGAAAATTTTTTGAAAACGTTGATTTTCTCAAAAATGATTAACGATTATTCATAAAATATAGTCTATTAAAGATATTTACATGACAAAAATGTATATCTTGAATTTTCTGGGAATAGCCTTTGAAGACTGCTTTATTCTGAATGAAGTTTACGGCATTTTGCATAACTGCTAAACCGTAAGAGAGAGAGAGAGAGAGAGAGAGAGAGAGAGAGAGAGAGAGAGAGAGAGAGAGAGAGAGAGAGAGAGAGACGAACTTGCCACACAAAAAATGTAGAGCTCATTAAAACTCACAGTATGTTATATAAATGTTTTCGGTGAAGTTAATTGTTTTTTTAGATATTGCTTTTTTTTTTGGTTTTAACTTTAAAAAACTTACTTTTCTCATACAATAATTTAACTGCTGTCCATTAAAAGAAACTTCAGTCACATAGCAACCAGCTTTTGAGTACCACCATAACCTATGGTATTCCCTTATTTCGCTTCTACTTCCAAGTAATAGGTCTTTCTGCTAATTTTCTCGATTAGAATGAAGTAAATAGAGGAGATTTAGGGTAAGTCATGAGAATGGAACACATCAGATTTTTTATGTAAAGAGTTTTAACATCAGCTTAGACATATGTGAGTTAATATCCACAGAAATGTTTTACAGATGTGAGTGTAAAATGTATTTTTAAATTACAACTATGCCCTCTGTGAGCAGATCTGCCATGCGTTTGATGTCCTGAGAACATATGCTGTATTGCACATTATGGTGGGAATATAATGCAGGCATGGGCGACTGTAGCTTTCGGACTGATTACGTCACCATTCTGCTTCAACTCCTCCCACAAGTACCGCATAACAAACAGATTAACATTGGCAATAATCCATCATAGCGCTCTGTTGCAACACATCTGTATAACAGTGCCACAATGAATCTGAGTGCCAGTTGTATAGTGTTGCAAGAGGATTAATTATACCTGTGGTATGAGGAACCTGAGTTGATATAAGAGAAACCATAAAATATGTTTCACTGTAAGCTCATTTTCTGGGAGGCAAAGCATAAGTGGGAATTAGAACTAGTGAAGAGGGATGGGATAAACTTTCTCACAAACATCAATAGAGTCGATAATGCTTAATTTTGCCGCACAAACATTGTCCTTATGCATAACAAACCTGCATCACTCAAAACGAACGCGATTGCAATGGTAAAATACTGATGTGTTCCATTCACATGACTTTCTTTATATATCTGCAACAAATTATTGCAAAAAGCTTATTCTTCTATTCACTTCATTCTAATAGAGAACAAATTAGCAGAAATAGTCTTATTACTTGCTTCTTTGTAAGTAGAAGAGGACTAAGGGAGTACCATAGGTTAAACGAAGTTCCCTTGTTTTTATGGACAGGATTTCACAAATTTCCTGCATCAGAAAAGTATAAGTTTTTCAAAGCTGAAACGAAAAAAAAAAAGAAATATCTTGAAAACGATAAATTCCACGAAAAAATGCATATAACATAAATTGTGTGTTTTAATGTGCTCTACATTTATTGTGTGGCAAGTTTTTGTCTATCTCTTATGGTTTAGCAGTTATGCAAAATTCCATAAAATTCATCCATAATAAAGTAGTCTTAACAGGCTATTCCTATAAAATTCAAAATATACATTTAATTTGTCGTATAAATATCTATAATATACGAAATTTTAATCAAAATCGTTAGCCATATTTGAGAAAATCAAAATTTAAAGGGTCGTTTGGGGTGGGGGATTTTTCTCAAAACATTCATGTCGTATCCCTGGAAGATACTACACTTAAATACAAAGTTTGGTATTTTACCAACTTTTCGTTTTTGAGTTGTGTTCACACATATACACATACAGACCTTTTTCTGGAAATACCTTTTTTTTTTTTTTTTTTTTTTTGATACAGGGGATCCTAAAACGTACATTTCCGGTGAAATCTCGGTATCGAGTGGAGTGGAGTGCAATGCCTTCTCTATACACTATGTACATAGTACGTGTAGAGAAAATAAAAATTGAGAAGAAAAATCTGATGTGTTCCATTCACGTGACTTTTCCTACACCTCTGCAATCAATTATTGTTAAAAACGTATTCTTCTACTTCATGATAATCAAGAAAAAATAAGCACAAGTTGTCTTATTACTTACTTCCTTGTAAGTAGAAGAGAAATGGAGTGTCATAATCTAAAGCTATAGTCAAGCCTTTTAAAAGCTGTTAGCTATATGGTTGAAGTTACTTTATTTGGCTAGGAGTTGACAGATTCCCGTATGAGAAAAGTATATGTTTTTTAAAACTGAAACCAATAACAAGGAATATCTTAAACGGTCAACTCCACAAAAAAAATGTATGACTTAAATTGTGTGTTTTAATGATATCTACATTTTTTTTTTGTTAAATTTTTGCCTATCACTTACGGTTTATCAGTTAGGCAAAATTCATCCAGAATAAAGATGTCTTCAGAGTTATTTCCAGAAAATTCATGATATACATTTTATTGGCCAGGTAAATATCTTTAATATGATATTTTAATAAAAATCGCTGTTATTTTGGAGAAAATCAAAATGTTCGACTTTTTTTTCATTTAAAGGATAGCGGGGGTGGGGAGATATTTTAGAAAACCTTCGTGTCATATCCTTGGAAGATACTGAACTTAAAATACCAAGTTTGGTATTTAACGACCTTTTCCTTTTTTAGTTGTGCTACACGCACGCACTCATGGCATATGTTTCTAAAAATGCCTTTTTTTTTTCTTTTTTTGTATTTAGGGAGTCTCAAAACATATATTTCCGTGAAATCTCTGTATCGATTTTTTCAGTGCAGTATACCCTAATTACATAGTACGTGTAAAGAAAGTAAAAATGGGTTTGCAGAATAACTTGAAAGCTATTCAAGGACTTGTATAGCGTCTATCCTTGAATTACAATACCTGAGCAACTATAAGGACAAAGAGAATTTTCAAGGCCTGAACATCGGAACATGTTGGAGGGATAATAGAATCTTTTGACTTTACATCGACAATTCCTAGAGGTAAATCCCGGTAGGTTACATTCATGATTTCTCTAAACGTTCCTCTCAAACTGTACTTTTGCAAGCTTATTACTTTCTCTTGCACATATACACAATGTGCATGGTAAGTAGAGATGATGTTGAATTTTGTCCAAAATTCTATGTGGAGTTTTCACAAAAAGTAAATGTTTTAATTTCCCTGAATCCAGAAAAAAACATTAACACGTTTTTCACACGGAGTTTTTTTTTAAATACAAATATTTGTTTTAAAGTTCAGTATCTTTAAAGGATGCCATATGAAATTTTTTATGAAAATTTCCCCACTCCAAATATTCTTTACATGGAGAGATTTTTCGAAAGTTTTCGGTTCTTCAAAAATGGCTTTAACGATTTTTATTATGATACCATATATTTAAGTTATTTTCATAACAAACGAAAAGTATATTCTGAATTATCTTGGTATAGATCCTGAAATTTGACAAATTTGGAAGGGCATTGTTTAACTTTCAGTAGCACTTGATCAACTATTGCCAGCTTATTTTTAAAAAAGGAATTGTATAGTGTTAGGCGAATTGCTTTGTCCACAAACTAGTCACATTCTTATATTGCGCATTGTTTATACTTGTAGCCGAAACACCGGTGAACTCGGAGGTTAATTTTAAGGGAAGTGTTAGATTGTTCTAACAAAGCGTTTAATAAATATTCAGTATTTTTCTTTCATCCCCAGTCAATGATTTACCAGTCTATTGCTTTCCGAAACTCGACGCAAACGAAAGAAGAAATAAACGGCGAGCGTCCTTCACAATTCTAAATAGCAAACTGTTGTAGGCAATACTCCGGACTCAAGTAATCCATACGAATTGCACGTTGCAACTTGTAGCTCTGTTTAACGGCATAAATCAACGCTAATTAAACTGTTAGGTATTTATATACAATGTTATATAATTTACGATCAAATTCCTTCTGAAATTTAGATTATTAGTATGGGATTACTTTCTTGCGTGCATTGCTATGTTGTACCACGGTGTCCGTTTTAGCGCGGATTAACTTGAGTTAAGTGATACTGTTATCTATTTAATCTTTACGACTGCTAACACTCACAATAGATGTGTGCAATGAAAGTTTAACCATATCAACAAGAATGAGGTACAATAACCGGTTTTGAAAAAAATGTCAACAGTAAGTCACTTTTATCTAATGAAGCAAACACCAAGGTCTTTCAAAGCCACTATAAAGATTTTACTGTTACTTGAGCCTACTCTTCCGGGAAATAGGGAAATAGCTGCTGTAACATAATGAAACCATTTTCCGGGCTTGTAGGCGTGGTACATTTGGTGTAGAAGTTCCCGACGTTTCGTCAAGGGCTGCGCTTGACAACTTCATATTTTTATTTTCTCAAAAAGTGTTACCGTGGTTAGGTTACCAGCATTGATTGCGGGAAATTCAACTTCCCATTTTAACAATATGAACGGGAAGTGCATTAAACACTAATATAAAAAATAAGGACTTCTGTAGCACCACACAATTTGAGCGACCTATCCATTAAGCGCATTTTGAAAAAAATCTGATGTTCCCTCCACATGACTTTCTCTACATCTCTGTAACAAATTATTGTTAAAAAGCTATTTACTTCATGCTAATCGAGAAAAAATTAGCAGAATAGTCTTATTACTTGCTTCCTTGTAAGTAGAAGCGAAATAAGGGAGTACCATAGGTCAAAGTGAAAGTCAAAAGCTGGTTGCTATGTGACTGGAGTTTGAATGGACAGGAAGGAGTTGATAAATTTCCTTATGAGAAAAGTAAAAGTTTTTGAAAGCTATCCACAAAAAAAAAAAAAAAAAAAAAAAATATATTACGTAAACTGTGTGTTTTAACGTACTCTACATTTTTTGTGTGGTAAGTTTTTGTCCATCTCTTACGGTTTAGCAGTTATGCAAAATTCCGTAAAATTTATCCAGAATAAAGTAGTCTTCAGAGGCTATTCTCAGAAAATTCAAGATGCACATTTTATTTGTGAGGTAAATATCTTATATACGATATTTTAATCAAAATCGTTAGTCATTCTTAAGAAAATAATTTTTTTGGAAAAAGTTCCATGTAAAGGGTAGTTGGGGTTGGGGGATTTGTTTTTGAAAATATTCGTGTCGCATCCTTGGAAGATAAACTTAATTACCAAATCTAGTATTCAACGTCTTTTCGTTTCTGAGCTATGCTGTCCAGACACACATACATACACACACGGACCTTTTTCTGAATTTTCTTTTTGGATTCAGGGGGACCCAAAACATGTATTTCCGGTGAAATCTTGCTATTTCATTTTTGGGTGGAATGCAATGCTTTCTTTATACACTATGTACATAGTACGTGTAGAGAAAGTAAAAAAAACACACCTGTGAACTGTTCTTATATAAATATTTTACTTTATATACACGTACTACGTACATCGTGTATAGAGAAAGTATTGTATTACACTCCAAAATTCGATGCCAAGATTTCCCGAAAATATATGTTTTGAGACTTCCTAAATCCAAAAAAAAAAGCATTTTAAGAAAATTATCCGTGTGCGTCTGTGGTTAGTGTAGCTCAAAAACGAAAAGTTCCTTAAATACCAAACTACGTATTTAAGTTCAGAACCTTCGAAGGATGCGTCACGGGGATTTTCAAGAAAATGGAAATTTTCGAAAATTTTGATTTTGACTGTCTCTCAACGATTTTGATTAAAATATCGTATATTAAAGATATTTACATGACAAAATATATATGTTGTATTTTTCCGGAATAGACTCTGAAGACATCTTTATTCTGGACGAATTTTGCAGAATTTTGTGTAACTGGTAAACTGAAAGGGATAGACAAAAACGTAGTAGAAAATGTAGATCTCGATAAAGCACACAATTTATGCTAATTTTTTTTAGTAGAGTTGCTCATTATTGAGATATTCGCTTTTACTAGTTCAGCTTTAAAATACTTACCTTTTCTCATTCGGGAATTTGTCAACTCCTGTCCATACAATGGAACTTGTCACATAGCAACTAGCTTTTGATTATCACTTTAGCCTATGGCAATCCCTTATTTCCCTTCTACTTAAATGGAAACAAATAATAAAACAATTTCTGCTATTTTTTTCTCGATAAGTATGAAGTAAATAAAAGAATAAGCTTTCTAATAATAAATTGTAGCAGAGATGTAGAAAAAGTCATGTTAATGGAACACATCAAATTTTTTACTTTGTCTTCCGTGAAATATTTTGGCACTTAAGTTAAAGTAAAATCTGATGTTACACTCACATGACTTTCTCTCTAGCTGTTCTATAAACAATACTTCTTACAAAAGATTATTTTTCTTTCTACTTCATTCTAATAGAGATAAATATTAAGTAAATGTTCTTATTGCTTTTTTCTTTATAAGTAGAAGGGAACTAATGGAATGCACTGAGCTAAAGTGATAGTAACATGTTTTAAAAGTTATCCTTATGCAATTTTCATTGCAAATCGCATTTTTGCTTGGCAAAGTGTAGAACAAAAGGAAAAACGGACACTTCCTGTCTGAGAAAAGTGTACCTAAGTACTTCAAAATTCAAACCAATAACAGGGAATATCTCGGAAACTGCAACCTCCACAATAGACACGCTAAGAACATAAATTGTGTGTTTTGACGAGATCTACAATTTTTGTATAGTAAGTTTTCGTCTATCTGTTACAGTTTAGCAGTTACGTAAAATTCGGCAAAATTCATCCAGAATGAAGAGGTCTTCAGGGACTATTACCAGGAAATTAAAGATGTACATTTTATTTTGGATATAAATATCTTTAACGATTTGGATTAAAACCCCTATATTAATCATTTTTAAGAAAATAAGAGATTTTAGAAAATTGTTCCATATCAATAGTAGTTTGTGGTGGGGAGGGATTTTCTTAAAAATCGTGCCGCATCCTTGGAAGATACTAAATCTAAATGCCAAGTTTTGTATTTAACGGTCTGTCCATTTTTGAGCTATGCTGCCCGCAGACTCGCAAATACACACATGGACATTTTTCTAAAAAGATTTTGGATATAGGTGATCCTAAAACATGCATTTCCGTTGGAATCTCGGTATAGAATTTTTGAAAATTTAAAAAACAAGATTCTATTAGACCACACAAATCGAGTCCTCATTATGAAAAAAGGTATCTGCTAAGTTTTCTTACCACACATTTTTTACTTTATTTTCCCTGAAACATTTTGGCACTTAAATTAGAGAAAGTAAAAGGTGAAAAATATAAATACAGAAAGTGGACAATAGGACTCAGCTAACAATGAAGGACCCCATTTCTCTGTCAATAATTTAACAACACAAACTGTGCCTACTAATCGGGTAGAAAACAAGCTTTGCCGAATTTCCGGCAAAGTTACTGCCATAGTGACCCTTTCGGAATTAATTTCTGGCTTGGCACATCGCCAAGGTTCAACCCTGGATCGTGACCAAGATATGCTGAAAGTTCCCTTATATTGTGTTGAGTTACTGAACCCTCGGCAGAGAAAACAATGTTTCAAGTTTATGATGTGCCTTAAGTAGAGTCCTATTCTATTTTGCATCTTGAACATCCAAAAAAAGGCTAAAACAAACGCGTTTGTTAATCACCTAATATGTATGCGGTTTCCATTTGCATTTTTACGAAGCAGAGAGAGAGAGAGAGAGAGAGAGAGAGAGAGAGAGAGAGAGAGAGAGAGAGGGAGAGATGCAATGCTGAGCTTGCACACAGTAGATAACCAATGCTGATATAAATACAGAGCTGCATTGACTATTCCAGTAGTTGTCGATATCACGTCGACGAACACTAAGATTGAACTTTCGTATTTCCATATTACTTTCTCTACACGCACTATGTACATAGTGATAGAGAAGGTATTGTATTGCACCCAAAAATTCGATACTGAGATTTCATCGAAAATATATGTTTTGAGACTCCCTGAATTCAAAAAAAGTATTTTTAGAAAAATGCCCGTTTGTGTGTGTGTGTCTTCGTTTTTGAGCTATGCTGCCCATAAATTTAAAGTACGTGTAATGCCAAACTTGATCTTTAAGTTCAGCATCTAAGACAGATGCGACACGAAGATTTTCAAGAAAATCCCCACACCTCCAACTACTTTTACATACAGCTATTTTTGAAGAAATCAAAATTTTCGAAAATTTCACTAATAATTTTCAATAAAAATCGTTGAAGATATTTACATGAAAAATAGATCGTATATCTTGAATTTTCTGGGAATAGCCCCTGAAGACCTCTTTATTCTAATGACTTTTCCTGAATTTTGGATAACTTGTAAACCGTAAGAGTAGTCAAAAACTTCGAAAAAATGTAAACCTCGTTAAAACACACAATTTAGTTATATATAACGTTATTGGTTTCAGCTTCAAAATACTTATACTTTTATTATACGTGAATTTGTCAACTCCTTTCCATACAAAGGAAGTTCAATCACAGAGCCACAATCTCTGACAATCAGTTTAGCCTATGGCACTCCCTTATTTTACTTCTATTTACATGGAAACAAGTAATAAGATCATTTATGCTAAACTGTTCTCGATTGGCATGAAATTAAAAGAAAGAATAAGCTTTTTAACCATAATCTGTTGCAGAGATGTAGAGAAAGTCATGTGAATGGAACAAATCAGATTTTTTGTATAGATTTTTCTGAAAAAGTTATTGCGATTGTATTGTTATATCGATATGAATCTTTGCAATCATTTATCTAATTTGAATGCAATTTAGTAAACTCTTTTATGAATATTGGGTAAATATATTGCATAAACAAAATGTTTTACATGATTAAAACCGAAAAAGCGGATTGGTATTTTTAATGAAGCTTCAAGTCGCATACCAAAATTTCAGGTGATATTTCAGTAACCTTGTTTACTAAATTATAAAAATTGAATTTTAGATTGAAATAACTTTTTTAGAAATTGCTATCAGTGCTAGGCTAATTTTGTCACCTGCAAATTACAATAGATAATTGTGCACATTCAGGGAAGTTCTATTTAAACAAAAGCTCGAACGTTTTGAAGGTGTGAAAATGTAATTTAGAGAAGAACTTGCTTTATAAAACAGAATACTAGGAAACAGGTATGTTGTACACTCACACTAAATATTACTTGGAAATACTTATCGTAAGACGGGGTCTTTTCGCTGACACCACCCATGGCATCCATCTGTTTGCTATGCTCTTAAAAGCATGTTGGATTGGCCATTTACCGAAGGGAAGGAGAGGACATGAAACGTAACTTATTACATATGAAGTTATGAGTGGTGAATTGGTGATTCCTAAACTTTCTGGTTGGACAATAATCAACTTATTCACCGGGTAATACAAAATTGGGTTCATCTTTTCTCTGAGCTACATATTGAGGCTCTAGTGCCAAGGTAATTCGCGCACGTGGTCGACTGAACTAACACTGCTTATAAAAGACAATTTGTTGAGGGACTTCAACATGTATTTCACGCATTGGCATCGATAGTTAATCTGTAGTTGAGTTACCATTAAATATTAAGGGTTGGAGGAGTAGAGAAGGATTACATCATAAACTTGACTGTGTTATAGCGAGAGATGCCTTTTAACACGACAGAATCTGAAATAATGGCAGGGCACTTCTAGTGGACAAGACAAAGTTAATTACTACCAGAGCATTACATGGCGGACGTAAAGAATTAAGGGCGAATTTTACTTAAAGTCTATTCATTAATTAACTTATTTGTCGTAAGTGTTCTGTATACTTTTTATTTACTCGTATACCTCTCCCAACCGATCCAACACTTTGAGTGGATTAGAATGCATGACCGAGTATCGTATTTCCATGATCGAAAGCTATTTTTGATCTAGCCTTGAGGAATTAAAGGAAGGCTTCCTTACAATGATGTCCGCTGCGTACATGTATTTCTTTACACTTTCCTTGAATTTCAGCAATTTTTGCGACAGAATCTCATAAGAAGGGTTTATGTACAAATAATAATAAATTGTATTTGACTATTTCTTAATGTTCAATAAAATATTGAAAAAATAACTTTCATTTATTATTGTTTTTACAGTTTATTCAAGTATTTCAATAAGTAATTAACTAACCACGAATTTTAAGTTACTTATCAGAATTCGAATGCTCGGGAAAAATCGGCTCTGCGGGCCTTATATTCCCAATATGCATTCGCGACGTGATAAGTCTTAGTTCTTACAGTTCAATATACTTTTAAAACCGTGACCATTAAATTTTCATGACATGGTGAGAAATAATTGAAAGATGAATACTTAAAAAAATGACAAAGCATTGAAAAACATCGGATGACTTAAATTACACTTAAATAACAATTACACAAAATTTAAACGTTATCCAATGAATAAAACATTTCTTTAAACTGAAAAAAATAATCGCAGAAAATAATTTAAATGTTTCATTCACATGACCTTCTCTATCTGTTCTACAAACAAGTATTCTTACAAAATATTATTCTTCTTTTATCTACTTCATGCTAATTGAGATAAATATCAGTAGAAAAGGCCTTGTTATTATTAATTAATTTTAAGTAGAAGGGAAATAAAAGAAATATATTAGGTAACAGTCGAACCTTTTTAAAGCTGTTGTGCGTTCTTTCTCGAAAAACAGAAGTAAATCAGAAGGTCTAGGATCTCAATCCAGCAACTGAAATAAATAATGAAGAAACACTGGATAAGTGTATGTATAATCTGATAGTGGATCAGATAGCGGTGGGCTGGAGGTGACAGTTTAGGGTGACAGTTCATCTTTACGACTAGGCTAATTTTGACGGTTCAATGTGGCCCCTAACGTCGTTGTTGGAGGATCTTTGCGCACTCTGTCAGTTGAGACCTTAGTGTTTTAGGGTGGAAACAGGGTATTGGAACTGGTATCGGGTTAAAAATGACAAGGATGTGGCACCATGACTAACTGGAGAAGCAGGATGGAGGCAAGTTAGGCCCCCGAGGTGCGGAAGGTCGTGATTGTTGCAGGTGAGGAGGTACAGGAATGAGAGGTGGATGCTGTAAAGATGGAGCTGGAGGAAATGTTGGGTTCGGGACTCGAGAGGTGGCAATGGATGTCCTCAGTAGTGGCCGATGCAGATCTGAAAGAAAGAAGTGTGGAGGTGGTGGTAGCATACCCAGGGGCAGGAACGGAGCTCGTGGGAGACGATCCGGATGAGGCGGTGGCAGAAGAGACGATGAATGGAGCATGGGCGGAATTTGGGCTCCAGGAGGAGGTAGAAGAGTTTGAATGTGAGGAAGATGACTGTTACCTGCCTTTCGGCGGAGAACTGTACCTGCACCACTGTTTCTTGGAGAAGTCTTCAAATTCGCAAGCGTCGCTGATGTGACCATGGCCGTCACGGGAACCCTGGCAACTCGTCGCCTGTTGATGCGATTCTAGTCTGGCTGCAGCTAGCGGTCCGAGAGGTTGTTTGTCCGCTGCGTTGCGCATAATCGAGCGGCGTTAAGGAACGTCAAATACATTGTTTTGTGTGAGTCTATAGTTCTACAAGGAAAGAATTTCTGATATGGAGGCAATACGCCGGCAAAATACCTTGCAAATCTCATTTCGAGGAGCTGAACGTCGACCCAGCGCGATGAAAGTGCATGACAGGATTCACAACTACATGAAAATACCACCTGATTAGGTAGATACACTACAGTTTCATTCTAGAGAAAAATCAGTTTTTATAAAATTTATATCTGTAACACACTATGAAAGATATTTACTGCAATTTCAAGGGGCGGCAAAGTTTAGTTATGAAAATGGTGAAATAATAACGGTAAATATTGGACCCGCTGACTGCCGCATTGTAAATGTCCGGGTTTTCAATTTAGTGCCCGAGATCACTCACACGTTTCTGGAACAGAAACTTTCACAATATGGGAAAATACTAGAGGTTCAAGAAGAACAATGGAACGCAGGTTATAAGTACCCCGTCAAGTCTGGTGTTCGTTCTGTAAGAATGGAATTAAAAAAGGAAATTCCATCTACAGTAGTGCGTGGGTTTCCTGTTGGTGTGACCTATCTAGGACAACCGCAAACTTGCTATGTGTGTGGGGAAGCTTCTCATTTTCGCTCACACTGTCCATACAAAAAGTCTGTACTGCCTGTCCCTTTCTCGCGCAGAGCTGTGTTACTCAGCGATGTAGTGAGAGGTCAAGTTAGCGCTCGGGCGGAAGAGGAAAGTAAACAAACAGTAGGTGCGTCAAATGGGCCCGCTACTGAAGCTAGTGAAATAGAACTGTTTGTAACGTCAAACCTACAGAGGAAGTCTACCCGAATACCAGCTGTATGCGTGACGATGTGGCGGTGCAGGAGACATCTGTGTCCGCACCGGTAGCTGTCAATTCTCCCTCAGAAGTAGCAGAAATGGGTGTCTCATCCCCTACACGATCTTCTGTTGTGGTGCCTAATAGTGGTGACCAGAACATGGTTGGCCCCTGAGATGCACCAGACACTGTAATAATTGAGCACCAGTAATGGAGTGAGATGGATTCCGACGAACCTGTGCCGGTTAGGAGAAAACGCCCGCTGTCTGTCAGTGAGGAGGAAGGCACCGAAGAAACGTAGTCTAACATCGCGTGGGAGACCGTGAGAGACCCTCGACTCAGGAAGCACTTGCCTTCTCGGTCTGGAAGCCTACCGAAAAAGTTTCCACGGGTATCACGAACACATATTCATGCCGTTGAAAATGACTAGATACATCTTGGACGGTGACCTGCTCTGGTTTACTTCTGGCCTTGTTTTAATGGTTGTCTTACGTACCTTTGCCACTGTTAACATCAACTCTCTACGCTGCACTGCCAAACATGCTCTTTTACGTGATTTTGTGCGGACTCATGATTTAGATATAGTTTTCCTCCAAGAAGTTGACATAACCAACTTTGGCTTTATGGGTCCACAGTACAGTTGTGTGGTGAATGTTGGAGAACATATGCGTGGTACTGCTATTTTGTACAGAGCAGGTTTGACGTTTGCGGAGATGCAGATGCATCCTAGTGGCCGTGTTATAAGTGCTAGAATGACAACATGCTGCTACTTAACCTATACCTGCCTTCAGGGAGTGATAGGTGCCATGAACGAGAATAATTTATAACAAACATTCTACCCTATTATTTGAGATGGAATTATGCCCTGCTTTTAGTAGGTGGCGACTTCAATTGCGTGCTACATGCTAAGGATCAGCGTCCTGGTTATAACAAGTCTTTGGCATTGGATCAGCTGGTAAGCAGGCTACGTCTTTGTGATGTCTCGGAACATATGAACGCTACGTCTGTTAGAATTTACTTACTGTCGAGCGAACTGTGCCTCAAGGATAGATCGTTTCTATATTTAAGCGCTCAGTTCAACTCTCTGATTCACACAGTGCGAGTTTTACCTGTTGCTTTTACTGACCACCATGCTGTCAAACTGCAATTAATCGCTGAGAGACGCATTCCGCTATATGGCAGAGGTTATTGGAAATTAAACGAAGCTTTATTACTTGACAACATTATTGCTGCTGATTTTGCCAAGTTGTGGCAAAGTCTTCAGGGTAAAGCTCAGCGCTCCCCGCTGTCGGTGGTGGAGAAATGGCGGAGTATATTTAAGCCTGGTATTACGACCTTCTTCAAGACCAAAGGTCGTGAGAGGGCAATTGAACGACGTCACACCTTCGACTTTTACCAAGAAACATTAATGGTTCTTCTCTCTAGACAACAGAGTGGTCAAGACGTATCCCATCGCCTTCAAGATGTGAAGCGGAAGCTCGTGGAAATACAGCAACATGTTTTGGCGGGAACTATGACCCGTTGGCGAACTCATGACTCCGTCGTGGCACAGGAGAAAGCTTCATTGTTTCATACCATTAAGGAGAAGTGTGCTGGTAGTGGTCGTTACATCCATGCTCTTCTGAAACCGGTAGGCGCCAAGGTCAACTCTGTGCCTCAAATCCTACTGAATATCCATACATCTTATACCAACATGTTTGACACCACTGACCTACGCAATGACGCCATGGAGGAGCTCTTCCAATATGTTGACACCGGTATAACTGTCGAGGAACAGCGTTCTTTGGAGCACGATATTCTGCCACCGAGATTCTGCAAACCATTAATTGCGCTAGCCTCCATTCCTGCCCAGGAGAAGATGGCCTGACATATTCATTCTACAGGACCTTTTGGAGTATAATCAAAGCAGAAGTTGTAGAGTTGGTAAATGAGATCCTTATTGGATCGAACTGTTGCCCTGGATTCGCAGATGGCATCGTCATCTTAATCCCAAAGAAACGGTCACCAATGAGTGTCTGGGACTATAGACCCATAACACTTTTAAACAACGACTACAAAATTGTGATGAAAGTACTTGCATCCAGATTAAGGGTTATTCTACCTACACTCATAAGCTCCGGACAAACATGTGGTATCCCGGGCAGGACCATAATTGACAACCTTCTGGTCCTCCGAGATACAATTCTCCATTATGAACGAAATCCGTCGGAGGCTGCTGCGTTGGTCAGTCTGGATTTTGATAAAGCCTTTGATAGAGTTGGCCATGCTTATATGTTTAAAGGGCTTCAGAAATTCAAACTTCCACCGTTGCTAATATCTGCAATCAGAACCGTCTACAGCGGGATGTCTTCGAAGGTGCAAGTCAATGGATACTTCAGTAAGCCTATAAAGCTTATTCTGTACGCCAGGGTTGTCCACTATCAATGATTCTCTTCTCCCTTTCTTTATAACCCTTTCTTCGCTATCTTCAGGCTAAACTGACTGGGACTGTCACTCCAGCTCGATTATTTTGTGCCAGAGCTTATGCTGATGACGTCACGCTGCCCATCCGTAGGTGTGAGGCCTTACCCTTGGTACATACCGCCATCACACTTTATGAGGAAGCTTCTAATGCCAAAATGAACACCGCGAAGTCGCAACTGCTCCCTCGTGGATCGTGGCCGACTGGTCACACATTTCTCGATATCTCTATACAATATAGTGTCAAGATTCTCGGCATCATCTTCTCCAAGCCGTTTACATCGATGATTGCTCGCAACTGGGATCACAAAATAAATTTCATTCGGCTGAATACCACTGCACCTTTTGGTCGGAACTTGAATCTTCTACAGAAAGTGTGGCACATCAATCAGTTTTGGCAAAATTATGGTATATGGTGCAGATACTACCAATGCCTACACGTCTCCCGAATTGAGCGACTTATTGGATACTATTTATGGAGAGCACAGCCCTTTCGTGTAGCTAAAACCCAATTGTGGCGAAAACGTAACGAAGGCGGCTTAGGTTTAATTGCAGTGGGACCTAAGAGTAAAGCGCTTCTTGTTAAATCTATTATACTTGCCACTATGGGATATGGAGAGGAACAAGAAATAGTATTTTGGGAACCCTTCAAGAATTCTCTTGGAACTCCAGTTCGGCCTGCTCCTGCGGGTTTTAAGAGAGCACTCCATGTTTTGGATGGCATTGATGTCGATGTCCTACCTCAGCAACCTAGAGGACTATCAGCTGAGCTCTACAAGCTTTTCCTACAGCGGCTGCTTGCACCCATTCATGTGGTGGATAGGATGCCCAACAGACCCTGGTGTCGGGTATGGCGGAACATCCATTTGCGCAACATATCTACGGAGTGGACTACATGCGCATATTTGGTCATCAATGATGTTGTGGCTACAGAGGATAAAAGATTCCGATATAACATGGTGAGGACCCCCACATGCAAAATTTGCGGTGTGCGGGATACTCTACGCCATCGTTTTGTTACCTGCACAACAGCACGACAAATCTGGCACTGGGTTGTTTCGCAATTGCATCGTCTTGCTCCTTCGCAAAATCCCAACGATTATGCTCGCACATTACAACTACTAGAGACTCTAAGTACTACCGACACAGGTGTGGCTCGCACTTGTCTGAAACGCATCCCAGCGTCGACGGTTTACGTTGTCATCTTAGAGCAGCAAGAGAAGATCTGCAAAAACATAGGCGTCTTTCACTGCAATCGGCAACAGCTTTTGCCTTGCTCATTCTATAGCGATTAAAAGACCTTCTCATTTTGTTACCATCTTCCTGCATATGTTTAATTTAAACGCATAGACAACATTGAACTATATGTAAAAAAAATTGTGAACTGATATACTGTAATTATAATATAACTTATACCTTTTGTAATTAACAAAATGAATAAAAAAAAAATTGCACGCCGAAGGTGAGCCGGTCCCTATGGCCGCGCTCGCTAAAGCGTCTCGCTTTGGTGCTTCGCAGCGCAGGGGATCGTGGGTTCGAGTCCCGCCTTGGGCATGGGTGGTGTTTGTGTATGTGTGTGTGTAAAAAGTAAAAAACAGAAATTCAGTAATCATACGGTAATCACAGTAATCAAATTAGGTAAGTAAAAAGTAGGGTTTACAGTGTCGGAGTCCCGATCAGATGGATTTTCTAAAGGAAGGTTCCTTGTGCTGGTGCTTAGGGATAACGGGCTCCGGAGGTGTTGGGGGGTGCAGGAGGATTCTACACTACCCTGATGGGGACTAACTTTGGGGAGTCGGATCTACAGTCTCTCAGCTAGCTCAGGGGTGGTCAGACCGACCCCCCCTTCCCAGAGCCGCTTAAGATGGGGATGCCTCTGGAAATGTAAATGTCTCCCCTTGCAGAAAATGTTCAGGCATTTATCACTGAAACAAAAGAAATACTAGTATTAAAATCCAGCAAAATCACATAAATAACTTAGAGGGAAGAATCAATATCTTATGATTGTAATATGACGGTTGTATGATTTTGACAAACCTACCATCGTAAAGCAGTTATTCAATTGTAGCAATTACTTTGCGATATAAAACGATTAACATATTTAAGTAATTTGCTCCTACAGACCATCATTCTAGTTATGGCAGCATATGCAGATAATTACATTGGATACATTAAAACACAAAAAAATATAGGAGATATACAATAGAAAATAGAAACGTAAATAAAAATAGAAAAACATAAACTTATAAAATTATGCAAGATTAGTATTCACGTAAGAAAGAAAATATGTTGTTGTAGAAATTAAAATTAAAAGAAAAATATATTAGATTATTAACGGACAGTCAACTGAAATCCGAGGATTTTGAATTCGGTTCAAATTGGCAAAATGTGTAATTATTTTAATATGAAACAAATCTTTGTTTATTACTGTATTTAAAACTGTTCTACTTCTTTTCTCTTAGTCATTTTTAAGTATTTTGATGATCATTTAAAATAAGATTACACGCCATTTCTAATGGTGATCACATCCTTGTATTCTCAGTTTCTCATAAGCTCATTTTTGTTCGTATAAAAAGTCCCATTTGGAATACTTTGAACAGATTATTAAGTCACTTAGAATTTTAGATATTCAGGACATTTGCTTTATAACAGGTCTATGTTTTATGATACTTGGTTAGTTGAACATTTATGTGGCAGTTGTAGAATAGCTACAAATCCAGCTTTATTCGTACCTTTACGGAGATGAATATATCCTAATATCTAACCTTTTAATAAAGTAAAAGATCTTGTGTTCCATTCTCATGACTTTCTCTACATATCTAACAAATTTTTGTTAATGAGCTTATTCCTCTATTTCACAATAATCGAGATAAACATTAGCAAAAATGGTCTCATTACTTAGTTCCTTTATGTTGAAGAGAAATAAGAGAACATACTATACTAAACAGTCAGTAACATGTTTTAAAATGTGGTTACTATGGGATTAAAATCCAATTATTTGCGGGGCGAGGTGTTAAGTTCCTGTAGTGGAAAAAATGTTAAGTAAGTATTTTAAAATTGTCATCCATAAGAAGAAATATCTCGAAAACGGTCAACTCCACGAAAAATATGTATGCTACATAAATTGTGTTCCTTAGCGAGATCTATACTTTTTGTTAGGGAAGTTTTGTCTATCTTTTACAGTTTTCCAGTTATGCAAAATTCCGAAAAATTCTTCCAGAATAAAGATGTCTTCAGATGATATTCCCAGAGAAAGTAACATATACATTTTATTTGTGAATATATCGTCGGTATGCAATTTTAATCAAAATCGTTAGCCATTTTTGATAAAATCAAAATTTTCTAAAATGTTTCCATATAAATGGTATTTGCGGGTGAGGGATTTTTCTTGGAAATATTCATGTCGCATTCTTGGAGGATAGTAAACCTAAATATTGAATTTGTATGTAACGACTTTTCGTTTTTTACCTATGCTGTACACACACATTTTTCTAAAATGATATTTTTGGATTCAAGGGGTATCAAAACATTTCCGGTGAAGTCGCGATGTAGACTTTTTGGGTGGAATACAATACCTTCTCTACCGACTATGTTCGTTGTTAATGTGGGCTGGAGAAAGTATTTTATCTAGAGATCCTTTATAGGCGACGTTTGCATGGTGTTACAAGGAAGCTTTCAACTATGTATGTAATTTGTCAGTATTTGTGTCTGCCTTTGCGTGCATTTGGAGCGGTTTATATGTGAGTAGAAAACGATGTCATCGCTGGAGTCTGTGATAGAACGTGGCAGTTGACAGGAGTACTTTAACCTGTTGCTCCAGCGAAGGTTCCACAGCCGTAATTTAATTATCTTTTAACATTTTCTTTTTACTTTCTCTACACGCTATTATCTACATAAATTCAATACCGAGATATCATCGGAAATCAGATCCCCTTAGTTAAAATAAAAGCATTTATAAAAATGTCCATGTCTGTGTGTGTGTGTGTGTGTGTGTGTGTGTGTGTGTGTGTGTATGTGTGTATGCGTGTGCGCGCGCGCACGGCATAGCTCAAAAACGGTCCATTAAATACCAAATTTGGTACTTATCTTTTCAAGAAAATCCTCCCACCCCACATACCCTTTTCATGGAAAAATGTTCGAAGATTTTGATTTTCTCAAAAATGACTAAAGATTTTGATTGAAATATTGTATGCTAACGAAAATTACATGACAAATAAAATGTACATCTTGAATTTTCTGGGAATATTTTCTGAAGACGGATGGAGTTTACTGAATTCTGCATTACTGGAAAACCTAAGGGGTAGACAATGCGTTATTCCAACAACAAAAAAAGAGTATATCTCTATAAAAACCATAATTTATGTCGTATAAATTTTCTCTTTTTTTTCTCTCTTTTGTGAAGTTGGCCGTTTTTGAGATATTCCTTAATATGGTTTCAGTTTTAAAATATTTCAATTTTTCTCATAAGTGTCCTTGTCAACTCCTGGCTACACAAAGAAACGGATTTCAATCTTATAGCAACCGCATTTTCAAACATTTGACTATCGATTTGCCTAGGAACTAAGTAATAAGACCGTTTCTAATGTTTTAGCATGATATTGATAAAAGAATAATATTATTAACAATAATTTGTTACAAAGATGTAGAGAAATTCATTTGAATGGAGCACATCGGATTTTTTCTTACAAGATGTGATCGTTGAGCACAGAAGCTTCAAAGTTATACGAGATATTACGTTTAGCAAACAACGTTCGAAACTTGAACAAGAAGAAGTTGGTAACAAGCAGACGAGCATTTGAGTCGCCATGCAAAGGTGTGGAATGGGCAAGTTTAACTTTGGTGTCTGAACTAGAGTTTGGCCGATAAATTGAATCAGTCTCGCCAAACTACTGGGAATTCTAAAGTGTCAGCATTTTGTAAACATGCATGTCTGCAGGGGCAACTTTAGTGATGGCACCATTGCAAATGTCAGACAAGATCCTTTTACTTTCTCTACACGTATTATGCACATACTAAGTAGAAAAGTTATTATTACACCCAGAAATTCGATATCGAGATTTCAGTGGAATTGTTTTGAAGTCTCCTGAATCCAAAAAGCATTTTAAATAAAGGTGTGCAGGAAGCATAGATACAAATTTGATATTCAAGTTTAGTATCTTCTAAGTATCACCATACTAAGATTTTTAACAACATACCCCGACTCCAAACTAACCATAATACTAAACATTCTTCCAAAATTTTGTTTTCACACAAATGTCTTTATGATTTTGAATTAACTGTCGTATATTAAAATATTTACAAGGCAAATGCTATATATATCTGGAATTTTCTGGGAATAGCCTCTTACACAAACTATCTCGTATTCATTATTTTTATTTTGGTTTTTTTTCTTTGTAGAACTAACCTTTCAAAATATTCCTCGTTATTGGTTTCAATGTTAAGCAATTTAACTTCCCGTTTAAGAAAATACTATCTTCCGATTCATCTCTCTTGTTTTACGATTGACCATGCGAAGGAAACCAATTTCAATTGTTTTACATAGCGGCTGGCTTTTTAAAAAATTCTTTATCGCTTTAGCTTGGCGTATTATCTTATTACCTTACTTAGACACGCATTTCTGCTAATGTTTATTTCGACCACCAACATGTAGGTAAAATAAAAAACTTTTGTAACAATAGTTTTCAGAGAGAATCATTTGAATAGAAATATCAGCGTTTTACTTGTATTCAATCGAGTTAACTTTAACTTAAAGCCAATGTGGCTTTATTGTTGTTTAAAAAAAACAAAATCCAACCTTTGTATGTTAAATGAAGATTGCGAAGACAATGTATTGCTCAGTTATTTTCAAAGGGTGTGTTTTACAGTTATGGCTGAGTGATTAGATGGCTCGCCTATCACCAAGGAGGTTTGGATTCATTCTTAAGGGACCACTTGTTGGATTTGTGGTGAACAAAGCGGCGTCTGAGCGGGTTTCCTATTATAAGATTATCTCCGCTATTTATTCTACCAATTGCTCTAAACATCACATATTCTATTATCCATTTCGCTTTCATTTCACATCTACTTCATCATGTCATGCATGGCCACGGACCAATACCTTGTTCTTCATTCTATTCTCCTGATACCAATGGTGCGGCCCATCCTAAAATCGGAGACTCCAACCAAACACGTCAAGACGCACTCGTCACGTGAAATTTCATAGAGCTAAATGTGCCACGTTATTGATTATCTGGCTACGGTTTGAAATCTACTTGTTTTTCAAAATATAAATCACGTGGAATTTCTTTGCTTGAAGGAGCGTCGTCCTCCGTGGCTTAGGGATGATATTTTAGGTTGTGGTTCACAAGGTTCCGCTTCCGGCGGAAGACCATGGATTATATTTTCGGGCGTAAAAATCCTAGGCTTTTCTTCCCTTCCTCAATAATCCCGTGTCGTAGATTTACAGCACTTAAAAACTCTCATGCCTAATAGAGAGGCCTCTGAGCAAAATTATTGATACCCAATATAAGACGAAAGCTTTGAGAAGCACAGTTGTTAAACAGCGACCATAAGCAAAAGAATCTGATGTGTCCATTCACAGGATTTTTTTTCCACAAACTATTGTTACAAAAGATTATTCCTTTACCTACATTATGTAATAGAGACGAACGTTACCAGAAATGGTGGTATTAGTTCCTTCTAGGTTGAAGGAAAATAAAGTAATATACACTATGCTAAAGCGAGAGTCAAATATTTTAAAATAGGCGATTGTTATGTGAAACAATGGACATTCTGTTAATTTTGTTCGGCCTGGAGTAAACAAAAGAGAGATGAAATGTAAAATGACCTCCCGTTTGAAATACGCTTAAGTAGCTTGAAATTGAAACCAATATCTCTACAAAACACTATATGACGTAAATTGTGTGTGTTTTAACGAGATCTACATGTTTTGTGTGGTAAGCTTTCGTCTGTCTCTTACGGTTTACCAGTTACCGAACACCATCCAGAATGAAGAGATCTTCAGAGGATATACCCAGAAAATTAAGATACACTCTTTATTTCCATGTAAATGTCTTTAATGTATAGCATTTATATCAAAATCATTAATATAAAGGGTAGTTTGGGGTGGGGTAATTTTCTTGAAAATCTTCGTCGCATACTTGGAAGGTAATAAATTTAAATACCAAATTCATTATTAAATGATCTTTTCGGTTTTGAACTACGCTGTCCACACACACACACACACACACACACACACACACACACACACACACACACACACACGGCCCTTGTTCTAAAATGTTTGTTTTTTATTCAGGTGAACTCAAAGCATATCTTTCTGGTCAAATCTCGATATCGTATTTTTGGGTGCAATAAAGTATTTTCTGTATTACTTATATACATAGTAAAAGAAAGTAAAAAATTAGAGGTGGGGAGAAAGATTAACAGGACACATGCAACTAACGAAATAATGGCATCCAGGTGTATTGGACCGTTTGAGAGGGGTGTATTGGGTAAAAAAGAACAAATATCTATCCTCCCAAAATAATTAAATGTGTCCAAAATGCTGTGTTTAGAAGTATTTCAAAACATTGATACTACTTAAAGTATATTTTCTTTCTACATAGATTCAATTTATAAACGAAATAAATGGTGTCTGTGTAGAATGAAATTACACCAGCAATATTGAAAACAAACAAATGTTTTTAAATTCCCCTATTTTGGGTAAATTTGATTATTGCTCCTTCTTCCGATGTTCATAAAAATGTAAAAATTTTCAACATAATTTTTTCTCTATTTTGTTTCAACTTCATTCTTATACTATCTACTTTGACCTATTAATTATATACTAATTTATGTTTGAATTAAGAAAGCGTGCTATTTTATAACGAGATTCTTTTACACCCTCACTCTCAAAACTACAATGACAGCGGTACAAACTAACCCAACAACACTCCCAAAAGTTTTGCCTCGCAGAATGTGAAAACCTGCAGCGGTTGTCCGGCCCAGTTGTTACAATGGTGTAGATAATCGGGCTTGCTGCAAGAGAAAAATGTCTGGCTATAGGTCTCTGTTGTGTTTCCCTGCTGGACCTCGTAATGCGGGCTATTTACTGCCCCGCCCGCCCCTTCTGGCGCCACAAGCGTCGTCTGGTCTAAACACGAGTGAGTGCATTGGGCTCCAACTGATGTGAACGTTCTGGCAAGAGCCTTGTCCCCCCAATACTTTGTTTACCTCCTGGCACTTTTATCCCGTCCCCAGACAACCTAATTGAAAACATTTGGCTCTCTGGTGAAACTAAACTTGAAGAGGTCTTCATAATAAAATCAATAAGTTCCCAATATTCGCCACTTTCAAGTTTTGCCTAACATTTGATAACATAACTTCTATGGGTATGTTTATTGAACTATGTGGTTACTTCATATGACTTTCTCTACCTGTTCTACAAATTAATCCTAGAATATCCTGTTAATCGAGATAATCATTAGCACAAATTCTGTTATTACTTGCTTCCTTCTAAGCAGTGGGGGAATAAGCGGATACGCTAAGCTAAAGTGATTGTCTGATATTTTAAAAGGTGGTTGCTATGTGAACAACTGAATTTTGTTTCTGTAACTTTCTGTAACTTATTAAATCACCCAAAGTCGGTGTACTATATCTTAGTTGGCACGGCCATTATATTTAAATTTTGAGTTGACATCTTCTCGTACTTCATTCAGTGTTTCTTTAATGGACCCACTTGTGAAAATTGTCCAACATTTTTGAAGATGATGATTCTTTGATTTTAGCAGAATAATATACCGTCGTTATTTTCAGCTGCTTACAATTTAAACACTTGTCACGTGATCTTTTAAATTGAAGTTTTTACTTCTTAATTGGCTTACCCTTACCGTATTCGTAAAACTGACACCCCTCTAGGACTTACTAGGAGTCAGAAGCCTGTCGGGGAGCCTACTGCTCGATACCGCATAATGAGAATCTGATACGAGGGGATGAACATAAAGTGGATGATACGAAATGTAAGCGATATTGACGATAGAAAAGTTGATGATGTAGCAATTGCTGTAATGACTGGCGGGGGAATCCGGAGGACCCGAGAAAACTGGCCCAGACGCCGCTTCGTCCACCACAAACCCCACATGTGGGCGCTTGGGATAGAACCCGGGCCGCCTAGATGGGTAGTGAGCGTTCCAACCACTCAACCATCGCGCCGCCAAATGGTAACACGCAAAAAACAAAAACAAAAAAACAAAAAAAAAAAACCACCCACGTTCCGCAAAAAGTATTTTCCAATGCATGTAAATGTTCAAAATGCTCCTTATGGTGCACGTTTTAGCCAATCAGTTTGATTTTTCTACTAAAGAAGGTAGAACTAGTTATGCTATTAAAGTTCTAACTGAATTATCATAATATATAAAAATTATTGAATTAATGGTCTATATAAATAAAATAAATATATATTTGTATTAACACAACTAACCCACACTAATATTGAAAAAGTTTGAAATTAAATATTACTGCAGAAAAAGTGTGATAAGTTGTTAGTTCAAACTCATCCAATAACTTTTAAAAGTGATATTCCTGAAATTTAAATACAAAAGTTTTATAATAAAAGTTTCAAAACTAGAGTGCAAGGAGCTTTGCTGGTATAGTAGTAATCGAAAAAACTTTTTTTTTATCAAAAACTACTTGATACATTTGTCTAAAGATGTCAGAATATTACACATAACAATATACCTATGGTAAAAAAAAAAGGATGTATTTGCTTAAGAAACACTGAATTTGAAAATTTCACAGGTTGCTACTCTTAATCTCATATTTCTTTACAAGAGTTTTCCCACCTGCGGTGCCATTAGTAGTTAAAGCAGACGTTAAACACTACCAAAAAAAAAAACAAAAAAAAAAGAAGAGTTTTCCAGAAGTTATAGAATAGACGATCAAATGGCTCATATTATATTTTCAAATGGAGTTGTCTCAAGATTCCTACGGTTTGAAATACAACATAAACCTGAATGATATCTAAACTGCCAACATTATATGCGACTTTACAACCGTTATCCAATCCTAACTTTAATTATTTGTGTGCGTTTGTATTCTTCCTACAATGCACGCATTCCTAAATAGTTTTTCACATGCCGCTTTTTACTATCCAAACGTGCGTTTAAAAATACTCTTGTTCGAAAACCAATCATAACAATATATCCATGATCCAAACATTGTCTTCTTTGAGCTTATTTTTATTTATATAAACTGGTCTAAATCCGTAACATATTTACAAAACTTGTTTTACATAGTGACCGAAGTAGTGAGGAAGCAGAGAAATAATGACTATTTTACTTAACATATTGCTGTTATGGGAACACACAAAATAATAAGTTTAGTGTATTGACAATGCTCCTTATATGTTTGTTACACTAGGTAATGCTTAAAATAAGAACTGAAGCTTTCCTGGCGACGTGTTAATTCAAAATCTTCTCGGGCTTCTAGCCAGGTAAAAACTTGGCTTGGCACCAACGTTTCGAAGAAGTGTATCTTCCTCGTCTTCAGGGTGAACTTAACCAAGTTTTTACCTGGCTAGAAGCCCGAGAAGATTTTGAATTAGGTAATACTTATTTTGTAATTAGAACCAGCTGAAAAATCACTGCCACAGCCGGAATTAGAACACTGTTCTCCCGCTCTCCGTAAGGTTGCTCTAATCATTGAGCTACTGGGACAATATGCCGGTATGACATATTTGTGTTTTTACCCGGTCAACAAGCCCGTATATGTCCCTCCAGAAAACACCTTAATGGCAACTTACATTCCTAAGTACATATTATCCGGGAATTAATATAATAATTAACGCCAACTATTCCTAGGCAATTGCATAGTAACTCCCAGAAATTTAAATATGTATTTTACTTGTGATGTAAATATATTTAATATACAGCGTTTTAATAAAAATCATTAGCCATTTTTTAGAAAATCGAAATTTTCAAAAATGTTTCCATGTGTAGGGTAGTTTTGCTGAGGGATTTTCTTGAAACATTTTTTGGCATTCTTTTAAGATACTAAAGATTGGTATTTAACGGTCTGTTCGTTTTAAGCTATGCTGACCAATACATACAAACACACTTTTTTCGGGCTCAGGGCAGCTCAAAGCATGTATTTCAGGTGAAATCTCGACATCGAGTTTTTGGGTGGAATACAATACTTGCTTTAGCTACTATCTACATTGTATGCTCATACGTGCTAGAGAAAGTAAAAAAACAAATCAGTTGAGAGATTCTACTGTGGCAGTGAATTTTCATCTAGTTCTAATCATAAACCAAGTTTAGTGTTAAACTAGCCATTGTTTTAAGCCTAAGTAACTAAAAGATACAGAGTTCGTAATATCGTTTTGAGTTTTTATTCACATATTCAGAATATAAAACATACAAGCACACAGAATTTAAACAATCTGTTAAAACATTATAAACATTTTATACATAGTTATACAATTTTATACGTTGATAACGGCACTTTACCAATTATTATTATTATTATTATTATTATTATTATTATTATTAACTTCTGAGCCAAAGAAGTTATTTTGCATGCATTTCATTTTTGTAATTTGAGTATGAAGATTTTTTTCTATACATTATATAATTTTTCGAGTTTTTTCCTTTGTCAATGAAATAATTTGGTTTCAAATATTTGAAATTAACTAGAATATAGCAATTTCTGAAAATATCCAGCTGTACACCAAAGAGCATGAATATTGAAAAAAAAAGAAAACCTAGTGCTTAAAACAGGGCTTTACTTAAATGGTAAAACACCAATCAAATTACTACTAGTGGCTTTAAAATGTCTGTTAAAGAAATTCTATAGCATGAAGTAAAAGTATGCAAGTTTAATAAGACATCTTGCAAAATATATTCAATTTTACGATTACTTTCCTAAACGATACTTCCTAAAGCCTAGAGTCAAGAAAAAAGCTGATATAAAATTATTTCCAGCGAATATTCTTTTGGGGAAATGATCTGAAAGTAGTGTTAATTTAATGAAAGCTGAAGTTAATTATCCATCAGACCTATCCATGCAAGGATGATAAAAAATGTTCGCAGAAAGCCTGCTGCAAATCAGAAGAGGCAAGAGGAATGAAAATTCCAGTTGACTGCCAGTTGTGGGCCAAATTTCAAACTAAGCACTTTATATACTCTTGCTATTGCTAGTTGTAACTAAAGTATTACAAAGAAACTATTCATACTAAGTCCCCACTCTTTCACAAGGCATATGAAGTAAGGAAGGATACCCTGTTAAAGCGGACAATTAGAATGCGAGTTTTGGGAGTCAATTATTTCTATAACTTAATTTCTAAATTAAGTAATAGTGTATTATTAAATGTTCCTATTGTGACAATTATTAGTATTGTTAGTATTACAATAAATATGAATTTAAACATTTCCACTTTTTTTCCACTGTGTTTTCTTCCAGAACTCATCTTCACCAGATTTAAAAATGAAATTTTTGAAATGATGAATATATTTATATTTCTCAGTTATTTCCAATCCCAAAACATTTAGGATACGTGTTCTTTTAAAATTAAGACATTAGATTTCATGTATCTAAAGTTTTAAATTCTTAGAGAAACTTTGAAGTAGATATGAGGAATGTAGCATTTAAGTTACGTCTTGAATCTGGATATCTGGATATCTGGATATTTTGAATAG
The DNA here is from genome assembly GCA_030762935.1 of Hymenopus coronatus. Classification (NCBI taxonomy): domain Eukaryota; kingdom Metazoa; phylum Arthropoda; class Insecta; order Mantodea; family Hymenopodidae; genus Hymenopus; species Hymenopus coronatus. The sequence goes on from CM060895.1 coordinate 49,373,775, forward strand.
ATCTAGTATATCTGATATCTTAAAATAAGCGGTACAGATAGGAAATACTTTATACATAACACACGGTAATATAAGAGTATACGCTCAAATAACATTATTGGATAATTTATAAAAATGAGGTATCCCCTTCTTCTAGAAATCCCTGAGCTTCTACTACGTGTAGCACATGGGGTGGTGAAGTAGTTGCCTATGCGGCACGGCGCCTTTCATCGCGACCGCTTTTCCTTTATAATGACCACGCTTTAAAGATCGTTTCTCCCCTTATTCTCCTCCCTAGTGACACCAAATAACATCATTTTCTTTCATCGACTTTGAATTCGAATTTTATTGCCTTAAAAACATTTTCCTCCAAATTTTTCTTCTCCATGAAAAGAAGAGTGTATAATTACTTCATTTTCTGTAAGCACTTTGTGTCCACATGATCAGCGCAACTTTTATTTTTATATGTAAAAACACTAGAGTTAAATATTAGTTTATTATTTCAATATATTTTGTGTGAAAGTTTCCTGTTAAATATTTTATTCAGATTATTTAAGCCTCAAGTATGTTAACAGCATAGATAAGGTTTTTATTTCGTAATATAGTAACAATATAGTTCATATCAGGTATTTAATCAACAAGTTCTGTAACTTAAAGAAATTATATTTGATACTGCGTTAAATTGGCGTGTACAACAATATGATTGGTGTCTAAAAATCACGTTTCTGGAACTAGCTGAAAGTTCCGTGGACATTGTTTTTGTTCCCCTTTTCACAAAGGGAAAAACGTCTAGGTATGAAGTTCAGACAGAAAAAAATGTTGTTTTTGTTTTTAGATTCTATACTAATATACCAAATTAGCGACAAGTAGTCGGAATTAAACTTCTGACTCTAACGCTGGAAGCAACTTGATTGTTATGGTCCTCCGCGTTGACTGCAGTTCCTGAGCAATGTTCCTGGTTCACGACTTCTATCAGTTTTACCCATCAAGTAATCAACCCTCTCGGAAGAGAAATACCATTAAGACTTAGTGAGCTATTAACTATGTCAGTATTATTTTTAACATTGGACATGTGTATGATTAAGAAATAAAATTGCTACTGGAATGGTTTAATTTATAAGAATTCGAAACAATTTCATGTGTACCTTACCGCGTTTATTTCCATATAATTATAGACGAAAATTTGTTTTCGTGTCTATATATAACCCTCTAAGAAAATAACTTTTTAACTTAAAACCTTATGATGCAAATTTGAAAACTGGAAACTTTTAAATCCTTCATTAAAATATTGGTTTAAAATTACAGCTTTGTTACACAGCATTAAAACACTAAATATAAAATTATTCTCGAAATCAAGAAAATCTCTCAATCGAAGAAGGCATGTTGAAAACCTGCTTGGAGGTGGCTCTATCACGGAAAAAATTTTAAACTTCAAATTATAGGATATAAAGAAAGAGAAAAGAAATAAATATTTTTCAATCAATTTGTATTCCAATGACCATTCAAAAGCATATCTGGTTAATAGTTAAGTGCTCAGAAGAATTAAACTGCAATTTCGAATCTTTGTCGAAAATTCAGTACCCAGTACTCTTAAATCGAAATGTAAGCCCTTTTGTATGAGAGCTGCTTACCCATTATTGTTATTGTTATTTGTGATTGTGGTGGTGATTGTGGTTGTTAATAATTTTTATTATTATTTTTGTTATTTTTTATTATAACCTTTATTTTTTACTATTTTTATTATTTTTATTATTATTATCTTTATTTTTAGTTTTATTATTTTTTATTATTTTTATTTTTTTATTTTTATTATTTTTATTATTTTTATTATTTTTGTTATTTTTGTTATTTTTGTTATTTTTGTTGTTTCTGTTGTTTCTGTTGTTTCTGTTGTTTCTGTTTCTGTTTCTGTTGTTTCTGTTGTTTCTGTTGTTTTTGTTATTAAGCCTACACCTCAGAGTTCTATGATCCACTCACAGAATGAACGATATTAACCTAACTCTTGAACCAGCGAATAAGGCAGGTACAGAGTTCAGTAATATGATGCGTCGAATAACAGCATTTTGCAGCTGCGCTACCGACATCGGCAGCTGCAAGTTCACACCTCTGCCATCTCGCATAACCAATCCTTATCAACAGGGCCACGCTAGACTAAACTCCGGACTGTGTTTGTAACACGGAAACTATACTTCCGGTTACACACTTAAGGCTCCGTGCAATGAGCAGCAGTTTGCATTATATTCATACTTAAGTTAAATATCTAAGCTTTTCTTATAGACACGTTTCTGTTTACTATTATATTGAATTAAAGCCACACATGTTCTATTGCAAAGGTTAGATAATTTATAGGAGCATTAAGACTTCGTGATATAAAAACATTGAATACAGGATTCCGTGTAAATCCATGACATGTTAAGGTTTCGAGGCTCGTAAGTTATTATGGCAGTTCTCCAGAACATCTCGGCCAATTTCTTTGGTGCCATATCTGTGGTCAGTAAATCACACGCGAATAAGATTAATGTAGCCAGAAGGCTTCTCTGAATTTATGTGGAAACCAGCAGAAGCAAACTTTCGATGGCTAGTTCGCTTACGAAAATCATCACTTTTTTTCTTGTTTCAACAGGATTCAAGCTACACGGGTTATTCTTCAGTTTGACTTTTAAACGGTCTCATTTAGTAATAATGTTTCCGAACTACGTTATTTAGTGCACGTTTTGCTCCATGGTTTTTTCTCAATCTAAATTTCTAAGGAATTTAATCCTTTGAGCAAGGGGGCTTTTTGATCTGTTTTATACGTTCTTCTTACTTTCTCTACATTCTTTAGTTTACCTACACGTACTATATACATAGTGTATAAACAAGGTATTGTAATGCACCCAGAAATTCCATATCGAGATTTCACTGCAAATATGTTTTGGGAGTTCCTAAATCCAAGAAAAATCATTTTTAAAAAAGGTCTGCGCACGCACGCGCGCGTTTGTGTCTGCCGGCAGCATAACTAAAAAACGAAAAATCGGTTACATACCTAACTTGATATTTAAGTTAAGTATCTTCTAAGGGTGAGTCCTGAAGATTTTCAAGAAAATACCCCCACCTCCAACTATCCTTTACATAGAAATTTTTCGAAATTTTCCATTGTTTTAAAAAATGGATCTAACGATTTAGAATAAAATACCTTCTGTTGAAGATATGCTTATGACAAACGGAATGTATATGTTGAACTTTCTGGGAATAGACTCTGAAGACCTCTTCATTCTCGATGACTTTCATGTAACGGGCAAATCTTAAGAGATCTACATTTTTTGGTAGTAAGTTTTTGTATAATACATTAAAGCACACAATTTATGTCATATACTTATTTTTGTAGAGTTCCTCTACATCTCGGTAATAAATTATTGTTAATAAGCCTATCCTTCTATCTACTTTATGCTAATTAAGATAAGTATTATCAGAAACGGTTTTATTGCTTAGTTCCCTAGAAGTAGAAGGCAAGCAAGGGAATACCGTAGGCTAAGCCGACAGTCAAATGTTTCAATGTGGTTGCTATGGGATTGAAATTAGTTTGTGTGGCCAGGATTTGAAAAGTTCCGTATTTGAAAAGTTTAAGTATTTTAAAACTGAAACCAATAACAAGGAGTTTCTCAAAAACGGCCAGCATAAAGAAAAAATGTGTGACAAATTGTGTTCTAGGTAGACCTACATTTTTGTGTAGCAAGTTTTTTTCTATCCCTTATGGTTTACCAGTAAAATTTGTCCAGAATAAGAGGTCTTCAGATGCTATTCCTAGAAAATTCAAGATACTCATTTTATGAGTCAATCAGAAATTTTAATCAATTTTGAGAAAACCAGAATGTTAGAAATATTTTCAATATAAGACTAATTGGGGGTGGGACGAAATTATTGAAAATTGTCGTGTCGCATCTTTGGAAGATAGTGTACTTAAATATCCAGTTTGGTATTTAACAGACTTTTTGTTTTCGAGTTATGCTACCCAGAGACACACACGGACATTTTTCTAAAATGCTCTTTTTTCTTTGTTTTATTAAGGAAGTACCAAAACATATTTCCGGTGAAATTTTGGTATCAATTTTTTGGGTGTAATACAATACCTTTTCTATACACTATGAACATGTACGTGTAGAGAAAGTAAACATTTGAGTACATGTTAGACAAAATCTTGAAATTTTTAAAAATAGGTACGCTTTTTATAATGAATTGTTTGTGTGCAACAATTGCCAAAAATTAGGCATATCTCTGGTTGTTTTCAGCATGCCCATGGCTGTCTAGACCAGCCTTCCTTTTGCATTCAGAGCGTAATTGTGATTCATTGTTCTGTCAGAGCTATTGTGACGTCAGTCCAGGTTGGCCATGCTAATGTTTGGCTGTCAGCAGACACAGTATGCAGATGGAGTTCCTAGTGATGAGAACTGAAAACGGGAAGTAACCTAATTGTAACGGACACGCATAAATTTACTCACGCAAGATCACTACTGATATAAACAATGAAATGATTGCCAACGGAAAATTCAGTTTGTGCAATTAGGTGACGGTAAATTGGCAATCAGTAAAGCGGAAAATATCACAAAGATACTGTAAATATTTCTCCCATAAATCAGAAATTAATTTATCTATTGTCATGGCCAAGCATCAGGTCACTAGCAAAATATTTTGTACATATTTTTTTCAATGGTAATATTACTTCTTTCCCACTACTAACCACACAGCAGGTAGGGGAGGAATTCTATTCTATCCAACAATTCGAATTCAAGATTTCACCGGAAATATTTTTTTGAGTTACCCAGAATAACAAAAAAACCCTTAAAGATCTGTGTGTATATGTGTATAGATAGCATAGATCAAAAACTAAAAGACGTTAAACATCGAAATTGGTATTTAAGTTTGGTTTCTTCCATGAGTGCTATAAGAATATTTTCAAAAAATTCCCTAACCCCATACTGTTCGTTACAAAGAATATATTTTCTCAAAATTAGGGCTAAAATTATTAAAATTATGTAATTAATATGTATAATGTGTGTATATCTTGAATTACTGAGAATTGCCTCTTAGCACCTTCATTATGAATTAATTTTGAATAACTGGTAAACCGTAGACAAAAACTTGTTACACAAAAGTGTGATATATACATATATATACATTAAGAGTTAATCGTTTCCAAAATATATCTTGTTATTGGTTACAATTTTAAATTCTTAGGTTTTCTCTAATGGGAAGTCATCTTTCGTTTCATCTCTATTTTTATTTATTCCTGGCCATGCAAAGTGAACCGAACTTCAATTAAAATATTTGACTATTGCTTTAGCCTTGTATATTCATTTGGCTTTATGATTAGAAGGAAAAAAGTAATAAGACAACGTTTATCTCGATTAGTATGATGTGGATACATTTTTTTTATAAAAGTAGTTTGTTTTCAGAACAGGTAGAGAAAGTCACGTGAATAGAACACATTGCATCTTTTATTCAATCTCAGGTCATGTTGCTATAGTGAAAATTAAAACTTCTTTTCAATGTTGGTGATCTAATCTGATAGTTTGGTCTATTTTACTGCACAACGCGAATGAAGTATATATGCTCGAAAATTTTTGTATTTATTATTGCAGGAATGGAATGGAATCATATCGAATAGCCAATTTTATGAATTAAATCTTAATTTGGTTTTAATTTTTATTTGTTAATATTAGCTTGCGATTTGATTCATGCAGTAACTAATCATACGGTGGAAGTGAGCACCAGGCCTGCATAATTAAACCATTATAATAGATTGCCAGGTGAATGTCATTGAGCATGCTACAAGAATTGCCATGTTCAGAGGTGTTAGTAATAAATGTTATCAGATTTTTTCGACAGTACTTGCACAATTATATGTTCGATTCGCACAACTTTCTCTAGCTGTTTCATATACAAACTATTCTTACAAAAGATTATTCTTTTATCTATCTCACGCCAATCGAGATACCAATTAGCAGAATTAGTCTTATTACTTGCTTTCTTGTAAGTAGAAAGGGAATAAGGGAATATATTATGCTAAAGCGATAGTCAAATATTTTAGAAGTTGCTCGCTATGTAAAACAATTGAGGTTCTGTTCGCAGTGCATGGTCCCGTTTGAGATATGTTACGTAGTTTAAAATTGAAATCAATAACAAGGAATATTTCGAAAATTTTCAAATATACAAGAAAAACGTATGACATAAATTGTGTGTTTTAACGAGATCTACATTTTTGTGCAGTAAGGTTTTGTCTATAGAACTGTTATGCAAAATTCTACGAAACTTGTCAAATTTAAGAGCTCTTCAGAGGATATTCGCAAAAATTTCAAAATATACATTTTATTTGTGTAAAGATGGTTAACATGCGGTGCTTAAATCAAAATTTTTACAGCCATTTTTGATAAAATAAAATTTTCAAGAATTTTTCCTTGTAAGGTTAATTTGTGGTGGGAACATTTTCATGGAAGATACAAAAGATAAATGTAAAGTTTGGTATTAAATGGTATTTTCGTTTTTGAGCTTTGTTGTACAGACAGACATTTGGGTAAAATGTTTTTTGTATCTCAGAACATATATTTCCAGTGAAATCTCGACATCGAATTACGTATTGGGTAGAATACAATACCTTACCTAGCTATTATGTAAATTGTATGTACATACGTGTTAGAGAAAGTAATAGCATGCAATACAGTTGCATTTAATAAATTGGAGAATTCTGACGCAGAAAATATTAGACTGCGTCCTCTAATTTCAAACACTTCCTGGTTCTGCAGTCTAGCATTTGTATCGCAATATAGTATGTTGAGAGCAATTGGATGTTTATCACGTTTAGTTTTATTTTCTTAGAACGTATGTATAATGTACATTGTGGATAGAGAAGGTATTGTAATCCACCAAAAATTCGATACCGATATTTCAGTAGAAATAAAGTTTTGAATCCAAAAAGGTATTTCTAGAAAAAATTTCAGTTTATGTATTTGTGGGCAGCATAACTCAACTACCAGGTTTGATGTTGAACCGACTTTTAGTTTTTAACTTTATTATCTTTCAAAAATGTTCCTTTATATTGAACTTTTTTCGAACTTTCCAGAATGTTTCAAAATGAATTTTAATTTTTATTATTATGCTGCACACTGAAGATTTTTTTCAATAGACCTGAGGTTCTCTTTATTATGGATGGCCTTTGCGTATGTGGTAAACTGTACGAAATAAACAGAACTTTATCTACTAAAAAAAATGTAGATTTAATTAAAACACACAATTTTTGCCACATACAGTTTTGTACCTATTTTAGTGATGTCCGCCGTTATTGGTTTCAATTTTGCAATACTTATTACTTTTCTCAAACGGGACATAACATTTGTTTCATCTCTCTTCTATATTGCCCCTGCCCAGGCAAACACACACAAATCACATAACGACCAGGTTTCAAGGGATTTTAATAATTAAGCCTAGTGTATTTCCTTTTTGTCCTTCTGCTTAAAAGGAAGCTGGTAATAAGGCACTTTTTGATGGTATCTACATAATTCTAATGGAGATAATGTTTTGCAAGGATAGTTTGTTTGCAGAACAGGCAGAGAAAGTAAGTAAATAAAAACAGAAGATATTTTAATTATTCTGTCACGGGTTCACGCACACGGAATAATTAACGTTGTAATGTTGATATAATATTTTTGGGTGGAATGCAATAGTTGCTCTGCCCACTATAACAGAAAAAAACAGAAAAAAGAGAAGAAAGAAAAAAAACCAGATTTTGCGTGCATTTAAAAACATTAGATAAAATTCTGTAACATTCGGATAATTTTCACACAAAAATACATCTGTCGTTTGTACCAATCATAATGCAAAGTAATTACAAAATTTAAACATCTTAATTTCATTTCTCTATCCTTATGTTATACATTTTCAAGGATTTCAGTTTACTACATCAGCTTAGATACGACCTCTAAACTCGGTAAGCATATTTGTATCAAAGTTTTTGTCCGAGAGGCCGGTTTCTCTAATTCGCTCAACTCTTGTTAAAGAAAAGCAAGAAAGTGGACAAACGTCTAGACTGAGTCGAAGGGGCTGCTGTTTGGGGGAGGGTTGCTATGACGACAAGGCGTCATCCGGACCGACGCTAGCTCTGCCGCCTCGCGGGTGTGTGCCTGCGTGAGGGGCGGGGGAGGGAAGCATATATTAAAATGTCTGCCAAGTCAGGATGTTACTGCTGCAACATCTACCAGGCAAATAAAGTAACAAGATGAATAAAATGAGCGCTGGAAAGATTTTCTTGGCCTACTTTTTCCAGATTTCGCGTTTGAAACTAAACGCTGTAATCTCCAATCGTAAAAAAAGATGAGGGGAAAATAATCCAATATGTTACACTTGCATGCATTTTTCTGCCTGTTCTTCCACAAACTTTAAGGTGATGTATCTGTGAAGATTTCTAAACTTTAAGAAAGTATATAGTTTTTCCTACTTGGCGTATTTTAACTACTGATTAACTGAAGCTTTAAACAGATAAGTGCATGCTTATTAACACGCACTCCTAATTTTACCTGTAACTGTATTCTTACAAACTCTTTTCCAAGACTTTTCCCTACTCAAGTTGCCCTCGTTGGTGCAGTCGTTACCATGCTGGCCTCTAAAAACCTACATGGCAAGTTCTGACCCGCTGGAGGGCGATTGCTTCGGACCCAAAATCCCTAGCTTGGCTTCGTTGGAAGGGAAGTAAAGCAAGTGATCCCGTGTAATGTAAAAGAACGCCATACCTTGAAAGAAGGTTTTCTGGGCAAAATTTCGCCATTTCACGTCCGAAAGACTTCAATTAATCTTACAACGCTATCTATGGGTGTCGAGCCAATTTCTTGTCACCATTGCGCATAGCGGCGAACTCGCGAACTCCAATCCAGAAAACATCGTTGCGATGCGCTATTCTCTACTTAGGAAGGTACTTAAAATGCTCCGCACGATGCATTGTTTTACTGATTTGTTCCAAATTTTATATACTGACGCTCAAAAGTACGCAAAAGAAAATGGGCATTTAGATTTTCAAAATATAGCTTCAATTATGAGAAATTATTTAATTTGGAAACATTAATTTTGGAAAAATCAAGAGTTTTGGAGAGTACAAAAAAATTAATTCTACTAGAATAATTAGGGTTAATATAAAAATGCGACGTGACAGATCTATTTGTAAACTTATATACCGTAAATCTTGAGCCTTTAATCTGCAGTGTCTCAAAAATGTATCTTGTGATCATTTTATTTCAACAATGAATTTAGACAAAAATGATTCATATACCACGCAAGCTAGAGCACTGATAAATGACAAACATATCACTGTTACTGTGTGTAATAACTGGCATAAATTTCAACAAGATATTTTATGAGTGAACACTGTGGATTTTCCAAATTTCACACATGCTTAATTTTAATATAAGGCGAATTTTTGTATCTACTACATGTTAAACAAAGTAAATATTTTTGTTTTATATACAAGAGGGATATATGAGGAAAAAGCGATAGCCTTATTTCAATAAAAAAACTGGTGTGCTTCAACAATTATGTTACGTATTTCCTAGAAGGTAGAAAGGAAACAAGGGAAGAGGTAAAGTGGTAGTTAAATATTTTACGAGCTGGTCGCTATCTGATGCAACTGAAATTCGGCTCGCTTTGCATATTGAAAAGTAAAAACAAATACGTACTAAATCCGAAAAAGTAGTATGGTTTACAATTTGAGTAAAGTGAAGATATTGGAACATTTAAATAAATTCCGCGAAATATCTCGGAAACAATTAATTTCAGAAAAAAATGTAATCTCGCTATAGTAGCAATTTGTCACACACATTTTTCATGTAGTAAAATTTAGTCCGAGAAAGTTCAAGATGTACATTTCGTTTTAATGAAAACATCTGAAACATGTGGTATTTTAATAGAAATCGTTAAGGCATTTTTGAGAAAATAAAACATTTCAAAGAAATGTACCATGCAAAGAGTAGTTAGGGTGGGGGAAGGGATTTCCCTGTAAAACTTGTGTTGCATCCTTTGAAAATAATCAATTGAAATATTAAGTTTGGTATTTAACCGACTTTTTTTAAGTTATGCTGTCCATACACATACGCGCACAAACTCACTGGCCTTCATATAAAAATGCTTTTCTTAATCATGATTCCTCAAAACATTAATTTCTGGTGATATCGCCGTATCGAATTTTTGGGTAGAATATATTATCTGGTCTACCTGTTATGTAAGTATATACATAGAACTCAGGAGAGAAAGTGAAAATAGGTTTGTACAATAACTGGAAGGAACAAGATTTTCCTTTTCCACCCTAGTCTCTTTAGTTGTAACACACAGTAATTCTAGTGAACAAGAGGCTTTGTGATTAATGGGTTGCATATGTACCAGGCTTTACTAATGTATCATAACTCATACAATTAAAAGGAATTAATGTGTGTTTCAAGCACTTGGGAAATGTAATAAGTGGGAATGTCACAGATCTCCCTCGCCTGCAGCCACAGCATTCCGGGTTATTATTCTGGAGCTTGTGTGCAATATATGGGGAGGGGCTGGTCCACTCGCACCCTCAAACTGAAAAGAAATGTGACCCTTACGCTTCTTCCATTGGGCTTTGAAATATGGACCAGTATGCAGATATTTTATCTGTATTACAATCTGAATGAAAATGAGGAAAAAGGAAATTCAGATTGGAACGTGAACCAAAAGATGGAATCGAGTTATTGGGCCGATGCTCCGAACTTCCTCAGACTTAATCTTCAATAAAAGTAGTAGTAATAATAATAATAATAATAATAATATGATATAAACAATATAAATAATAATCCTATCACCTTAAAAACAGCTTCTATTAAATCTTTAAAAAGTTGCTATACTATTAATTTGGTATAAGAGTGTCATTTCTAGCACTCCTCTATTTATTGTGCTGCATGTAACAGTAATTCTTATTTTCCTCAACGCTGCAGCTAGATATTAAAATAAAATCCCTACTTTATTCGCTTAATTCGTCTGCACTTTATTCTTTTTCTGTCCCCAATTTGTTAGAGGCTTCCAGAGTAATATGTTGGATTCTAACCTTTTTTATCTTGCTGTTACAGGGTAGTTAGAAAATAACCAGCTCTCCATGTAATATGTTATCCATTCAAATTATTTTCTGTAACCAGCATCTTTTCTTGTTTAATTTTAGGACGCATAATTAGAATAGTACTCTGAAGTGTTCCATTTACATGACCTCCTCCTAAGTACTCTTAACAAACTTTCTCTTCTAATCGAGATAACATTAGCATAAATGATCCTATTACTTCCTTGTAAGTAGAAGGTAAATAAAGGAATACACTAAAGCGATAGTCAAATCTTTTAAAAGCTGTTTGCTATGTAATTAAAATTTGGTTCTCTTAATACGGCAAGGAGTAAAAAAAAAAAAAAAAGAAAAAAAAAAAAAGAAAAAAAAATGACATCTCATTTTAGAAACGTTTAGATATCTTAAGATAGAAACCATTAACAAGGAACCTCTTGGAAATGGTTAACTCCACTATTTTTGTCTATCTTTAGGATCCTCAGTGACCATTTCCGGAAACTAATAAAAAATAATGCAAATATTTTTCGTATGTGGTATTTTAATCGAAATTATTAACCAATTTTGAGAAAATCTAATGTTTAGGAAAATCAAGGGTAGTTTAAGGTGGTATTTTAAGTTAGTATCTTCCAAGGATATAATACGAATATTTTCAGATAATCCCAAGTTTAGCATTTAATGGACTTTTCGTTTTTGAGTTATGCACGCGCACACACGCGCACGCTCATTCACACTCTCTCGGACACCGACAGACACTCTGACCATTTCGTAATAATTCTTTTTTTAAATCGGCTGTCCTAAAAACATGTATTTCCGGTGAAATTTCGGTATAGAATTTTTGGGTGATATTCAATACCTATGTATTTACTTGGAAGAGAAATAAAAAGGAGTGTTACGATAAAATCCATTTACAAAGATCCTTGTAGATGCACTATATATCCCAAAACTATATACATGAGGGAGAAAGCAAAAATTAGTAAGACCACACACTCAACTGTTTCCGTCTATAATATTAAACTCTGATGTTACTTTCACTTGAATTTATTTACCCTTTGTGGTTTATTACTGAGTACATTAACTACTTACGAAAGCATATTAGTTTCTCTAACACGTATGCATAATGCACGTAATAGACAGCAAAGGTATTTCATTCCATTCCATCCAAAATACGAAAATGCATGTTTTGAGGGTCCTTGAATCCGAAAATCATTTTTAGAAGAAAGTTTGCGCGCGTGTAAGTGTCCAGCATAACTCAAACGATAAGTCGGTTAAATACTACATTTTATATTTTAACTCAGCATCTTCCAAGAATGCGAATGCGAAGATATTCAGGAAAATGCCCCCTCTGTACGCTACACTTTACGTGCAATATTTTTCGAAAATGGTGTTAATTTTGATTTTCTCAAACATGGCTCTAACAATATAAGATATACGTTTCGTTTGTCAAGGAAAAATAATTTTCTCGGATGACTGAATTGTAGATGGTTTTTGTATAAATGGTAAATCGTCACAGGTACACAAAAACGTATCACACAAAACTTGCAGATCTTGACAAAACAAATTTGTCATATCTTTTGTGGAGTTAAATCAGTTTCAGAAGTACTCCTTGTTATTGGTTTCAGTTTCAAACTACTTAAACTTTTTTCAAACGGGAAGCCACCTTTCGTTCACATCTTTTTAGTCCTGGCCATGCCAAAGAGAACCGAATTTCAATCACAAAGACATCACCTTTTAAAATATTTGATTATCGCTTTACCTAGTGGATTCCCTTGTCAAGAAACAAGTACAATTGTAATTTATGCTAATGGTTTATCTCGTTTGGTATGATATAATAGTGATCTTTTGAGAATAGAGCCTTTGCAGAACAGGTATAGTGTGCCATGTGAATGGAACACATCCGATTTATTATATACATTGTTTTAATCCAAATGAATTACATATTTCACATTTCGTTACGAATTCAAAACGAGTAGCGATTGGCAGATGTTAAGTATCTGAACGATCTATGTTGGCCTTAAAATGTCATACTCTTTGCATACAACCTTCGAACATCAACAGAAGCTCAAAAGAATGAAAAACGTGGCGCTTAGTATTTATGATAGTTTTGAGACAAAGGCTTTTGAATTAATTTGGGTTAAATGAACATTTTTCTGTTGTGCTGTTTTGAGTGTCGCTTAACGTATACCAGTTACACAAGATTATACAAAATGCTATCCGAATTTATTGGATTTCACAAGCTATTCCTGTAATATTTGATATAAATCTTATTGTAATGTTTCATTTTCTCAAAAATAACAAAATATTTACAAAATAAGTCTTCCATGTAAAGGGAGCTCGGGAATGAGATACCTTCTTTAAATCCTTGTGTCGCATTTTAGAAGATAATAAATATAAGCTTTTTTGGATAATGCTATTTTCGCATGCCCATGGGGTCAGTTTCCTAATGGTTTTTGGTTGAGGCCCTCAAAACGTGCATTTAAGATTTTCAGAACACAAATGTGTTCTTTCTGCTATCTTCATTGTGTGTGGTAACGAAACTTAAAAAAATTGCTCTAAAAACTGATTTAGAGGTCTGTAAATGCAATACATTTTTGTTTACGGGAAGAAAATTCCTTAGTGGGCGTCTATTGTTGCGCTGAGTAACGAGTAGGTAATTAGGAGCAGGAAATGTGTTATTCTATATAAGTAGCTGCTTTCTCAGGAAGGTAGAAACTTTTCTAAAGGGGGAGCAAATATCTATTCCGCTTCTTCCCAGAAATGCTATACATTTCGAGAATCATTAACCTAATATATGCATTGTGTATAAAAGAAGCCTTTCAGTCTCTATGGAGCTGTACGGAAAATCGACCTATCGCAGTCGAGTTTCCGGTACTGTGCTTCAACCTACGATAATTGTTCACTGTGGTGAAAATATTGCAGTCTTTAAAAGCAACCCGTAATTATTATATAACAAAAACATCGTGCATTTTGTTAATTAGAGCACTGCTATTTTACCATATTTGAATGTTTTGTTATTTAACTCGTGTAATTATTTATGAGGCTTTCACGTAATTAATGCGTAAGCTTGTATTAAATAACTCATACAACTGACTACATGGTTGTTAAAAGCTAATAAACTTTACATTCTTCATTGTAATTTATTTAATGATATCTAGCATAGTAATTCGCTCAGTGCGTTCACAAGGAGTAGCTTTGAGTTGCAATGTAGCATATCATAATGCAAACTTCTCGCTTGTTAAGGGGTATTCCATGAAAAGTAGATTTTTAAGTATATCTGCCGAGTAATTATTAAAATTCAAAGGCAATTGAAGCTACATGAAGAATTTAAGCGAAGACAAAATGTCGAAAACTGCCAAAAAAGCAATATTTACTTTCTCTAGCACGCATGTATATGCAACGAATATAATAGCTAGAGAAGGTATTGTACGCCACCCGAAAATTTAATCGTAAATGTGTTTTGAGGTCCCTTGATTCCGTAAACAGTATTTTTAGAAAAAAAGTCGGTGTGTGTGTGCCTGTGGACTTGGTATTTATGTTTAGTATATTCCCAGGATGTAACACGAGTGTTTCAAGAAATCCTCCACCAGAAAATACTCTTTACATGGAAAAGTGTTAGAAAATTTTGAATTTTTCAAACACGGCTGTAATGATTTGATTAAAAGGTCACATATCAAAGATGTTTACACGATTTAAAATGCATATTCTTGAATATTCTGGGAACTATTTCTGAGGACATATCTATCTGAATGAATTTTTTGGAATTCTTTTTATATAAAATATGCAGATCTTGTTAAAACGCATAATTTGTGTCAAAATTGTTCTTTTTATACAAATATTCTGAGATATTATAGATTTAAAATACTTACACTTTTTCATACGGAATTTGAATTTGTCAACTCCTGGCCATACAAACAAAGGAACATAGTCAAATCTTTTGAAAAAGTTTTCCTATCAATTTTGTCTATGGCACTCCCTCATTTGATTTCTACCTACAAGGAGGAAAGTAATTAGGCAATTTCTAATAATTTTAGCAGAAGTAGATAGAAGAATAAGATATTTAACAATAATTTGTAACAGATCAGATATAGACAAAGGCATGTGAATGAAACAGAAGTTTTTATAATGGTTCAAGTTTAAAGTGAATTTTGAAAGACCTATATCATGAAATCTTTTTCACAAATGTTTTTTCGATGAACCTGAAATAGATAAATTAATAAACTTCTCTGAAGATTAGTATATTGCATAATGAGTAGAGAGAGTCGTGTGAATGTTGTATCATATATATTTTGTCTCTCATACTATTGTAAATAGACGTATTTAGCATTAATCTCTATACCTCCCTAAAAATCTGCGTGTCAAAAGTACTCATAGCTGCATTTTAAGAGCATTTAAAGAGAAATTGTAATTTGAATATCTGTATCTAAAATTGCAGTTAAGTAGTACAAATAGATTAGCGCCTTAAGTTTCACGTTTATGTCCTTATTAGATTTTATTTTGTCTACATCTACTATGCACATAGTGTATAAAGAAGGTATTCTATTCTACCCAAAATTTCAATACAGCCGGTCCCCATGGCCGCGCTCGCTAAAGCTTCTCGCTTTGGTGCTTCGTGGGCAGGGGATCGTGGGTTCGAGTCCCGCCTTGGGCATGGATGTTATACGCATTGCACAAACATATATGTTTGTAAAAGAAACAGTAAAACCAGTAAACCAGTAATCAGTAAAACCTACGGGGGGAAATGTAAATAGGGATACAGTACCGGAGTCCTGGTCAGACTCCGTTACTGTTAAAAATACAGAGATTTCACCAGTAGTACAAGTTTAGGGTCTCCAGGTATTCAAATTAAGTATTTTTACTTTCTCTACATGCACTATGTACATAGTGTATAGAGAAGGTATTGTATTCCACCCAAAAATTGATAACGGAGATTTCACCAGAAGTACACATTTTGGGTGCCCCTAAATCCAAAAAGAGCATAGCTCAAAAGGGAAAAGACCTTTAAATGCCAAACTTGGTATTTAAGTTTTCTATCTTCCAAGGATGCGTTAAAGATTTTCAACAAAATCCCCCACCCCAAACTACCTTTTACATGGAATTTTTTTCGAACATTTTGATTTTCCCAAAAATAGCTAATATACGATATTTTAACCAAAATCGTTAAAGATCTTTACCTGACAAATAACATGTATATCTTGATTTTCTAGAAATATACTCTAAAGACCTCTTTATTCTGGATGATTTTATTGAATTTCGCATAACTGGTAAACCGTAACAGATAGACAAAAACTTGCTACACAAAAAGTGTAGATCACGATAAAGCACACAATTTGTCATATACATTTTATTGGTGGAGTGATAGTGTTGGAAATATTCCTTATTATTGGTTTCAGCTTTAAAAAAACTTTTAATTTTCTCATACAGGAATTTGTCAATTCCTATCCGTACATATAAAGGAACTTCAGTCACATAGAAACCAGCTTTTGACCATCACTTTAACTTATTGTAGTACCTTATTTCGATTCTACTTACAAAGGAGCAAGTAATAAGATTATTTCTGATAATTTTTCTCAATTAACACGAAGTAGATTGATGCTTAAGCTTTTTAACGATAATTTGTTGTAGAGAAAGTCATGTGAATGGAACACAGTAACTTTTTTTTTTTTTAAAAAAATCTGATGTGTCCCGTGAAAACGTTAACTCAAAAACGAAAGTCCGTAAAATGCCAAAATGTGTGTTTAAATATAGCATCCAAGAATGCTACACATAGATTTTGAGAAAAATCCCCCACCCAATCTATCCTTCACATGGAAAAAATTTCGAAAATATTGATTTTCTCAAAAAATAACTTATATACATTTTATTTGTCATATAAATAACTTTAGTATATTTAGTTTTCTGGGAATAACCTTTGAAGACCCGTTTATTCTGAATGTATTTTGCTGAATTTTGCATAACTGGTAAAGCGCAAAAATAGACAAACTTAGTACACAAAAAATGTTGATCTCCTTAAAGTGCCTTAAAATGACTTTTGTAACAACTTATTCTCAATGGTACGTGTATTTAATATGCTGAACGATATAAAATGTAGCAAAAACCATCTGCCAGTTTTTACTTTCTCTACCCGAATGTAGATACATTGTGCATAGTAGCCAGAGAAGGTATTGTAATCCCCCACGAATTCTATGTCGAGGTTTAACCGGATATATGTTTTGAGGTCTCTAAGTCCAAAAAAGTATTTTTAGAAAAAGGTCCGCACGTGAATTTGTATGTATATGTGGACAACATAGCTGAAAAACGTAAGGACCTTTAAATACAAACTTGGTATTTATCGTTAGTATGTTCCAAGGATGAGACACAAAAATCCCCCCCACTACAAACTACCCCTTTATAAATGACTTTTTAAATTTTGATTTTATCAAAAATGGCTAACGATTTTGATTAAAATGCCATGTATTATAGATATTTGTCATAAATAAAATGTATATTTTGAATTTTCTGGGAATAGTCTCTGAAGACACCATTATTCTGGACGAGCTTTGCACAATTTTGTATAACCGTTAAACCGTAAGAAAGAGACAAAGACTTAAATCACAAATAATTTAAATATCGTTAAAATACATGATTTATGTCATTATAGGCTTTTCTTGTACAATTGAGATTTTCGTTGATATTGACTTCAGTTTTTAACCGTCCAACTCTTCTCAAATGCGACCATGTAAAGGAAACTGAACCTCAACTGTTTCACATTGCGACCGGCTTTTAAAACATTTGTCGCTTTGGCTTAGTGTATTATCTTATTCTGCTTTTACTTACAAGGAAGTAAGTACTAAGACCACTTCTGCTAATGTTTGTTCTATTTATATCATATTAATCGAGATAATCTTTTGTACGAATAGTTTGCATATGGAACATCTAGAGAACGTTATCTGAATGGAATATATCCAATTTTCAGCATAAACATGAACTAACTACACCGTATGGGATAAAGCACAAAAGTGCAAGATAAATAGATTTAGAGTAAAGGATATTTGACGTAAATGCAAGCTTACGCGGTCATTTAAACGAAGCACGTTGAAGCTTTAAATGGCACTTGAAATCGAACACCATAGTATAAAATTGTGGCTAAAAATGCAAAGTATCTTTTCAGAATAGTACCTGTCGGTGTGAGGTTTTGTAACACGTAAATGTAAAATAGCAACTTGTATTTTCTCACAACGGTGCGTAAAGTTACAATTTGTAACATACAGCGTTTAAGAAACAGTTTGGGAAAACGAATCTTCTATAACAAATTTTGCTACATCTATTTCAGTTTTGAACTGTAACTGCATATTTCAAGATCTTCTAAATGAGACAAGTTTTTTTTAAATTATTTAATATTTATTGAAAAAAGTATTTAGGCAAAGCAATTATTCTAATGACCAATTTTAGTCAATTATTTCATGTTTATTTCAACACGTATGGTCGAATAAATGGTATATATGTTGGTGAAAATAAAAATAAAACGCTAGAAAGAAGTTACTGTTTTTATTTCCTTTTGCCGTGCGAAAAACATAGTTTAGCCCGTCCTAATGCAGGTTACCGCTGACGGTGGTGTTGCTAGTGTTGCAGAATGCTAAGCGTTGGCGGGGAGTTACGGAGGTAGAGCGCATGGTGCAGTCCGTTACGTAATGCAATTAACAGTGGCGTTCATGTTGGCATTAAACTTATAGCATTAACACTAGACAATAGGCAATACGAGTATTTTTAGACCTGGAATCATAACCCTCCTTCAGCTCCTGGAACAAAACCCATTTTGTAACTAGCGGGGACTACGACTGCTGTCTGCCCGACAGTCGTCCAACATCAGTCCAGGGACTTCATGTTGCCAGCATTTAGACTCTGTATAATGAGTATGAACCCATGTCTCATCAGTGTACACTAATGGATGTTGTGACCTAATTCATTTCTACGTATTACGCTCTACGAGCGACAATATCCTGTCGTTACACTGGAACATTTCATATATTGGCGCACAATAAAAGATATGGGATTCAGATTTAAGAAACGTAACAAAGTAGTTTTACTTGTACCTTTACCTCAAAGAGAGGTTTTCTGTAGGTTGGGATTTCTTGGTGAAGTTTTTAATATTCTAGGAAAGTTCTACAAATAAGTGTCGAAATCATTCCGCTCGAAAGACCTTTTCGTTCTAGAGTTTTACCGGGAGTTGCTACCTTGATGCCCAGCCTTTCCATACTTTCGC
This sequence comes from Hymenopus coronatus, assembly GCA_030762935.1. NCBI lineage: Eukaryota > Metazoa > Arthropoda > Insecta > Mantodea > Hymenopodidae > Hymenopus > Hymenopus coronatus. Next base: position 49,393,076 of record CM060895.1, read on the forward strand.
ACTCTTTGAATTATATTCCGACGGTTTTTTCTAAAAGAAGAATAAGACGTGTTAATACCTTGAAAATTAACTTTCCGATTTATACACTTTATTTGTTGGTCTCTTTCTTTGGCGGAATTTCCATGTTACTTATTTCTGCAGTTTATTAAAAGAAAACCAATAAGTGTTAGCGTAGTAAACAGTAAACTGAATATTTTTATTATGTATAAGCCTTACATCCTATACGACAATCTGATGATCAAGTTCTAGTGCGAGCTTTCGCCATCAGCAACATGAGGTGGGACGGGTTAAATGATACAAAACTTATCATAGAAGGTAGTCTTTCTTGATTCTCAAGTGGTTATGAAACTCGGCTACTTCAAGTTTCATAAAATTCACACTCAATTAAAAGAACACAATTTTATTCATTTGCATTATACCTATTTTGGGCAGGCCATCGTTATGGTTAGATGCTTCAGAGAATATTAATTTTCACTTTCATTATCAGTTAGTTACCCATATCTAAGCTTCCTACTACTTTAGAATATTGTAAAATAAAACAGCTTAGCTAACCACAAAGGAGATTACTTTTTGAATTTCCCGCTAGGTTGGTATTTATACGCTGAAAGCTGCAGTTATTAACATTTTTTTCTTCCCGCCTTAAAACTCCATAATTTATGGTTTCTTTACAGTGCGCTTCTTGATGACAAAGAAAGAAAATTCGTTGTTTGGCTTTGCGCTAGTAAAGCACATCAATTTTATTTTACAACGTTGAAGAACCACGTCATCAAATTACATGGCTTATTAGGCAATTTTCTCTCTTCTCTGGACGCCATAGGAAGTTAACATTTAGTTTCAGGCTAAATGTCTGCACTTTTAAGAGGGAATCTACATCGAACTTGTGGAGGGGGTGGTTTATCGAAGCAAGCAGGGTACAAAAGTAGATAAAGCACGGAGGGTAAGAACGTTATATCTGTATACATCCTTAGAGCAGAGAGTTGAAGGTGTGTCAGAAAAACATCGGATGTGTTCTATTCACATGACTTTCTCTACATCTCTAAAACTAATTATTGTTAAAGAGCTTATTCTTCTATTTACTTCAGGCTAATTGAGAAAAAACTAGCAGAAATCGTCTTATTTGCTTCCATGTAAGTAGAAGGGAAATAAGGGAGTACCATAGGCTAAAGCGATAGTCAAAAGCTGGTTGCCATGTGATTGAAGTTCCTTTTTCTGTACGGACAGGAGTTGACAAATTCTCGTATGAGAAAAGTATAAAGAAGTATTTTAAAGCTGAAGCAAATAACAGGGAATATCTCAAAAACTATCAACCCCACAACAAATGTATATAATATACATTGTGTATTTTATCGACATTTACATTTTCTATTTAGTAAGTTCTTGCCTATTTCTTACATTTACCAATTGTGCAAAATTCCACAAAATTCATCCAGAGTAAAGATTTCTTCAGAGACTATTCCAAGACTATTCAAGACATACCTTTTTTCATGTAAATATCTTTAACGATTTTGATTAAAATATCGCATATTAGAGCAATTTTTGAGAAAATAAAAATTTTCGAAAAAAGTTCCTTGTAAAGGGGTGTTGGCGGTGGTGAGATTTTCAGGAAAATCTTCGTGTAGAATCCTTGGAAGATGCTGAACTTAAATATCACACCCTGACAAACAAACGGAGATACAGCTTTTTTCTAAAAATGCCTTTTTTGGATTCAGGAGGTCTCAAAATATAATTTCCGGTGAAATCTCGTTATCGAGATTTTGGGTGCAATACAATACCTTCTCTATACGCTATATACATAGTTCACATAGAGAAAGTAAAAAGAGCTTGTATTATATCCGCACGACATTCTTTACCCACAAGCCTTTCTTACGAAAGTCTTTATTTAACATGATATAAAAAAGAGATAATTTACAGAAATAGTGATTATATAGGGTTCACTTCAAACTGTAAACCGTTATAAAATTATAATTTTTGAGATAGGAAAAAAGAAGTCACAGACATACAATGGGTTTTTTATAAAGATTTGGGAAGATGTCCTCCGCTTTCTTGTTCAACGTACACCATTCTTTCTGCGACTCCATGCAAAGCATTTGCAGACGTTGTCCTAGAATATAGCAATTTCTTGTGAGATAACATTTTTCAGTTACTGTCGGGTTATTGGACGTGTCAGGAAAGCTCGTTCTTTAATCAAAGGTCGGTCGGATTAAAATCTGGAGATCGTGGCGGCCACTTTGTTGGAAAGTATATACTGATGACACAATCACCAAAGATCTGGGTAAGTAATTGTTTTGCAGGGGTGTAGATAGTGGGCGGAGCGCTATCTTGCATAAAATAAAGTTTTCCATGTTGTGATTCCTAAATCTGAGGATGTCAACTTGTAGCATGCCATGTAGTGCTCTCCATGTTAAATAGGTCTGTCTTATTCCATTGTCTTGTCGAATAAATAAGGGTCAATGATGAATTCTAAATTGAAGCCACACCATGCAGTAACTTTTCAAATTATGAAGACCTTATTTTGTCCTACAGCCATTTTGTAACTTAAAAATTCTTATAGTAACATTTTTGTTATTTTTAAATGTATTTATTTATGTACTGTAATGTAACGTCATTAACCTAGTTGGTCATATCGGACGATGAATGAAAGTGATGAAATGATGCTCAAATGATCTCGGGGTCCATGGACCTTAAAGCTACTTGACATCCTTATTCTGAGCATAAGGGAAAAACCCGAAAAAAATACTCTATGCGGGTAACCATTATTACTAATGTTTTACTCACAAAACTATACCCATGGTAACGGTGAACTGGAAAAACAAGAGACAACTAATGCGCAATGTTTGCTCAGTAAGCGAATTCTTTTGTTTTTATTCTATCTCAGATATATTTATAAAGGTTTAAATTTTAAGTGGCTTTTCAAAAAATATTAAATTTCCGTCTACAGTGTAGGTATATAAACGAAAATATTCCTTTGATTATAACTTCTTTATTTGAGCAATTTTTAGCAAAAGTAACCAAATTTATACTTTCACAAGTACCTTATTGGCGGACACGTTTCTAAGTTCTATTCTCTTTTTTTTTTACTTTCTCTACATCGTACAAAATACGTGGAGTAGAGATTATTTTGTATTCTATTAAAAATTGTTATACGAGGTTTCACTGAAAATTTTTTGGAACCCTGAACAGAATAATATAGTCCCTTTTTATAAAAGGCTCCATTATGTGTGTGTATATTTACAGGATAAGTAAAAACGAAGAATCGATTAAATGCCGAACTTGACATTTAAGTTCAGTATCTTCTAGGGATGCAGACTGAAGCTTTTCAAGAAAAATCCGCCACCCCAACCTACTCTTTACATGGAAAAGCATTCTTGTAAATGTTTATTTTCTCAAAAATGGCTCTTAGAATTATGATTAAAATATTGTATATTAAAGATGTTTACGTCTCAAATATGTTTATATTGAGTTTAATGGGAATAACCTCGAGTCCAATTTCATTCTGAATGCATTTTCCATAACTCCTTAACGTAAGTTAAAACACGCAACATTGTCATACACTTTTTGTAGAGTTAACGATTTCCGGGATATTCCTTCTGGTTAGTTTCAATTTTAAAATACTCAAGTTTTCTTCAACAAGAAGTCATACGTTTGTGGGAAAGGTGGGATATACTCCTGGCCGTGCAAAGTCAATTGCCTAGCGACAGCTTTTGAAAGATTTGAATATCGCTGTAGTCTGTTTCCCTTCTACTTGCAAGGAAGCAAGTAATAAGACCATTTCTGTTACCTTTATTTCCACTATCGTCCAAAAGGAAGAATATTTTGTAAGAATAGTTCGCTTACAGAACAGGTAGAGAAAATCATTAAATGGAACTCGTCAGATTTTGTTTTTTCGATTGCAAAGGCGGTTTTCTATGGCTAAACACTTCAGATATGCAAGAATTGGAAGCAGAGAATAGATCCAGTTGGTGGGACATCTCATCGAGGAGTAGTATGTACAGGACCTACTGGGCCCACTGGTTCTCACTGAATACCCAACGAGTAGTACCGTGCAGAGTAAGGGAGTTACCTGATGGGTTTTCCTTCCCTTGAAAGGAAGGACTGTTACGCCCGAGAATGTCTATCACCCTCTGCCGGGTTTGAACTCGCGTCCTTGGAAAACGCAGGCTAGCATGTTACCTTTAGACTAAGCAGAACGACAGAAATCATATTCAAATTGACAAAAAATAAATTAACTTTCGTTTGTATTAACAGCCTCCTATGATTTTTTTACTTTCTCTATACGCACTATGTATATAGTGTATAGAGAAGGTATTGCACTCCACCAAAAAATTTGATACCGAGATTTCACCAGAAATATATGTTTTAGGGTCCCCTGTATCCAAAAAATGTATTTTCAGAAAAAGGTCCGTGTGTCAGTGTGTCCGTGTATCTGTGAGCACGATAACTCAAAAAAAAAAAAAGTCGGTAAAATAACAAACTTGGTATTTAAGTTTAGTATCTTTCAGGGATGCGACACGAAGATTTTGAGAAAAATTCCCCCAACCCAACTATCCTTTACATGGAAATTTTTTCCAAAATTTTTATTTTCTAAAAAATGGCTCTAACGATTTTCATTAAAATATCCTATATTAAAGATATTTACCTGACAAAATGTATATTTCGAAATATATAGCCTCTGAGGACTACTTTATTCTAGGTCAATTTTACGGAATCTTGCATAACTGCTGAACCGCAAGAGATAGGCAAAAACTTACCACACAACAAATGTAGAGCACTTTAAAACATACAATTTATGTTATAATTTTTTTCTCGTGGAGTTGATTGTTTTTGAGATATTTCTTGTTTTTGGTTTCAGCTATAAAAACTTATACTTTTCTCATACAAGACTTTTTTAACTCTGTCCATACAAACAAAGGAACTTCAGTCATATAGCAACCAGCTTTTGACTATCACTTTAACCTATGCTACTCCCTTATTTCACATCTACTACCAAGGAAGCAAGTAATAAGACTAATTCTGCTAATTTTTTATCGATTAGATGAAGTAAATAGAATAATTTGTTGCAGTGATATAGAGAAAGTCATGAGAATGGAACACATCAGATTTTTTTAGTATTTATTCTCCCGGAATCCCACAGAAGTTTGTGTGTGTGTGTGTGTGTGTGAGTGTGTGTGTGAGAGCCATTCATCTTTCAAATTGGCTACTCCTGCCACTGTTGTACTTCACGTGCCAAACGACAGTCTTGACAACCACTCCAGATAGAGGTGAGAGACGTTACGCTTCCCCTCCGTTTACCAGAGCTGGACTAGAAGGTAGTCAGTATTGAAACTTCCTTCAACTTGCTGAATTATTTACCACAGAGGAAATTCACTTCCTTAGCACTTAACTAGTACAATGCAAAACAACTCTCTTCAGTTTCAGTTTGGCATTGTAACTCCATTCACATGACTTTCTCTACATCTCTGTAACAAATTATTTTTAATAAGCTTATTCATCATGCTAATGGAGATAAGCATTAGAGAAACGGTCTTATTACTTAGTTCCTCATAGTGAAAGTGTGCTAAACCGACAGTCAAATGTTTTAAAATGTGGTTGCTGTGGGATTGAAATCCATTTCTTTGTGTAGCCAAGCGTTGATAAGTTCGCGTGTGAGTTTTAACTATTTTAAAACTGAAATCGATAGCAAAGAATATCTCAAAAACGGCCAATTCCATGAAAAACTGTATGTAACATAAATTGTTTTTTATCCCTTACAGTTTACCAGTTATGCAACATTCAATAAAAATTATCCAGAATAAACAGTTCTTCAGAGGCTATTCCCAGAAAATTCAAGATATATTTAATATATTTACATGACAAATAAACTGTATGAGATTTTAATCAAAATCATTAGCCATTTTTGAGAAATTAAAAATTTTCGACAATTTTCCACGTAAAGACTAGATTGGGGTGGGGGGGCTTTCTTAAAAATCTTTCTCACCCTTGAAGGATACCAAACCTAGATACCTTGTAAAGAAGAAGTATTGTATTCCACCCAAAAATTCGATACCGAGATACCAAGTTTGTTATTAATGGTCTTTTCGTTTTTGGGCTATACTGTCCATAGACACACAAACACGGGTCTTTTTCTAACAATACCTTTTTTGGATTCAGGGGGTTCCTAAGCATACATTTCCGCTGAAATCTCGGTATCGAATTTTTGGGTGGAATACAATACTTCCTCTTTACACTATGAACATAGTACGTGTAGAGAAAGTAATACTCACTTAGATTAATTACTATGCAACTAAGCCGTCATTGCTAAATTATTCATTCCAAAGTAATACAGCTTATATAGAAAATAGGCTCTTATTTGAACATAATAATATAAAATTTTAAGCGTGAAATTGTCATTTGCAGAGAAATTAGTGCGAATCTTCTTATTATTTCTTGTACTTTGTAGACCGCATATTATATTTAAAGACTTACGCAAAATAAATTTAAAGGAATAAATTCTTGCTGTTTTCATTATGCTTTTACGCTAAAGAAAATTTAAATGAATTTACAAAGCGTTTCAAAGAACACGAACAGCCTCAGAAACACAACCCATCTCTTAATTTTATCGCCTTCATGTTTCGTCTGAAGAGATGATTTAATTTGGTCTTACTGCATTTAGTCGTAAGCTTCTTAGTGGTATCCGGGAGAGAGGGATGAAGAGAAATTGGCGAGAATAAAGATGCTTAAACTGAGGTGCTTTTAATTTTATATCAGAATGTATTTCACAAAATGAAAGAGAAAAAAAATTGTTGGATTTTGTTCAGGTTTTCTTTCCCTGCCGTGTTCATTCCATTCGTTTGCTGGATTCTAGAAAATTATTAATGGGTTTTTGCAATATATACCTACTGGGTTTCACAGTGAATCACTACGTTTAGTTTACCTTGCATAAAGATATATAGTAGGTAGAGATGATGTTGCATCCCACCCAAATATTTAATACTATGGTTTCATTAGAAATGTACGTTTTAGTGTCCCCTGAATAAAAGGAAATTTAGAAAAAATTGTGTATACTGGTGAACATGATAAATATCAAGTTTCGTATATAACCCACTTTTCGTTTGGGATTTAAGTTCAGCAAGATTAGTCCTCTTCACTCTAAATGACTTTTCATTAACTAATTATCTATCTCTTAGTGTTTAAGTTATTATACAAAAAAGTGTAGATCTCGTTAATTTGTCAGTTTATATAATGTATACTTCTTTTTGTAGAGTTATCCGTTTCTGATATATTCTTGTTAGTAGTGCAACTTTTAAACTACTTAAACTTTCATTATAAGGTAAGTCGTCTTTCGTTTCACATCACTTTTGTCTTACTGCTGGTATTGCCAAGAGAACCGAATTGCAATTGTTTCACATAGCGAGCAGCCTATACAAGATTTGACTAGCGTCTTAGCCTACTGTATTTCTTTATTTCCTTTCTACTTGCAACGAAGTAAATAATAAGACATTTTTGTAATGCTATCAAAATGATCTTGATGTAGATAAAAAGAACGCATTGCAAGAATAGCTTGATTGAAGAACAGGTAAAGAAATATACGTGAATGGAACAATATTTGTTCTCTTTCTTTGTGTTTACCTTTTCTCTTTTGTTTCTTTTTGCCATCTTTAAATTGTACCTAAAATATGTATGTAAGTGAACGACTCGTGCAGTAAATGTTTGTATAATAATGATAGCAATAAGGACACGTATCTACCAGGCTTGTTCGGATAGTAAATACCGGCATAACTAAAAATATTATTTGTACATGAAAGAGCATTTCTTGACCTGTTTTTTGACATAGTTGCCACCATTTTCAGGCATTTGACAAACCGGGGAATCAACTTTTGTATGCCATCTTCAGTGAAAGCTGCCACCAGAAGACAGCCATATTTTGTGGAAACACATCTTAAAGCATTTTTATTGTGAATCGTCTATTTTCACGAATTGCTCCATTCAGTTATTCAACCAAATCATCAGTAACAATAGAAAACTGCTCAAACCTATGAACATTGGATCGTCCACCACAGAATTGCCTAACCTACTTTTTCACTATACCTTCTGTCACTAGCTTTTCACTGTAAATCTCTAAGTTGACGATGAATTTCAGCTGGCTTAACTTACTTACCTTTAAAAACCGTATTACGGAACATACTTCACAATCGGCGGGATCAGAAAATATCTTGAACATTTGAACGATCACCAACAACTGTAAACACAACGCGATCCGGCTGTAATTGCGTCAGTGGGCAATGAACGTGTGCGCGCGCTTACGTGGAACAGCATTGTGTTGGCGGTAGAACGAAAAGTTATTTATTTTCCGGAGACTCCTCGTACTATCGTGTTAACGTAGACATGGTTGGCAAACGTTAGACGAAGTAAGTAACCGTCTGTTAGGTACCAGTTTGTTCTTGGATATCTTTCGTGCTGCGAGTCGTGCACCATTTATAAACACGCAAAACCGCTCGGGCAGTTGGGTTTAACTTCAGAAGCATATTTATTTCCCGTCACCTTTCCGCTCTTAATGTTGCCTCAAAACACACACAGTGTCTTAGGCACGTTTACTTAAAATGATGGCGACACCTAACCGGGTACTTGTTTATAAATTATCTTACTTACTGGCAACCTATTAACCATTTCAATAGCTTGTTTTGATGTTTTGAGCACTGTTTATTTACCGACTGCCACTCCAACAAAGATTTTTATGGGCGACTTTCCAAATAGGCGTGATTTTCAAGATTTTAACTCTTGTTTATTCCACATTTCCTGCTTCGATTCTCGCCTCAGAACATGACTGATATTTCTTTACAATTGGCTACCTTTATGCACTTCTCATAGGTGCATTGAACTTCCTTCGTGTAGAAATTTGACTAAGCAGTTGTAAATATTTCCTTGCGAGCCGGTTGACTGACCAACCCTTCCTACCTCACCATTGTTTTACTTGTAGGGCCCACTCCTTACGGTGTTCGCATTCCTGTGCTTCCAAACATTTCTTATAGTTTATGAACGATATTTCTTTTCTGTTTATCTTTAACATTGTTATTGCTATCATTATTGATATCATGATCATTATAAAATTCGTTACGCGAAACGTACTGTCTCAAGCTCTAGCAGATATTTTGTAGCAGCATATTTTGGTCTTATGTTTACTGTTTGTGAAGCTGAATTTTTCTTACTTTGAGATACAGTTTTGGTACTCACATCGGAATATTTTCGAAGTATACATAAAATGAAGTGTTTGCACTCGCTGCGTTTCTTAGAATTTTATTTTTATGAATGACCAGATGTCATTACGCCTTTTCGCATATCTCTGCTGTATCCCCATCCTGTTTCCTTGTCGTCGGCTTTCTTTTATGCGTATTCCCTGTTGGGTGGCATTTAGCCAACCCTTGTAACAGAAAGAATCGCACTCTGAAGCTGACTGTACAAGTCCGCTAAGCTGATAGATATTGTTATTCCGCCGGCTACGTTTGTCGAGAGCTTGGAAATAGATATGGAGTTCGGGAAAGTCGATAAGTAGTCGATGCCTCGCGGAAGACAGGGAAAAATGTCTCTCGTAAAGAAGAGGATATTCTCAGAGCAGCACCAGATTCTACTAACTTCCTAAATGTGTTAATAATATAAGGCATTCTTCCGAGGAAAGGAATACTTCAGTTGCTACTCTTGCAGTTCCCTTCAGTTGTGTATCCAATCATTTGTACCTCCCACGTACAGTAAAGAAAAAATAAAACAAATATTCCAGATTAAGCGTAGAACTTTTGAATAAATATTTGCTAGCTGAAGATAGTGAAATAGTCCATCTTGATTACGACCGACACTAAGCATATACCTATTCAATTATAACTGATTCTCTTATGAAAGCTGAATGTCGCAAGCAATAATTTGAAGTACGAATTGAAGAAATTGGTTTTCATTAAAACATAATAGTTTACACTTTACACCTTATTCATGCTTGCATGGAATGTAAGTAAATAAATAGCATTTTTCTTTATTTTAGAAATTGGTATTGTGGTTTGTCATATGACAGTTTAAATTTTGTGCCAAATTTATTCACTGGAAATATATTCCTCAGGATTTGATATATTGCAAGTTAAAAGCGAGAGAGAGAGAGAATGAGAATGTTAATAGTAAATTTGTGAGGGAAATTGAATTTACAGCGGCCGCTTAATTGAATTAAGAACTCTTGACAACTGGATACTGGTAAAGTTCCCTAGCTTGTTGGTATATAAAAATTTATAAGCAATTGATAACATTTCATAGCTCTCGGCATCCACATTAAACAATGTGCATAACATTCTATAGTTCTAACTACAATATGCTTGAATGTCAAAATCTAGTTGTCCGACAATGAGAGCAGCTTCCATATTCGCACCGCGATCACAATATTGTGTTACTCGAAAGCATGTTCGATATGGTAGCGGAGCGCAACCATTGTTCCAACCCGTCCCATATAATAATAGCGTCTACCAAACACTAAAGCCTGTTCCTCCTAGTCAGATTAATTACAGTTCCAGAAGGTTCTTCCCGGCCGCTTCGAGTAGATTCTCTGTCTAGAGCACTTGGTCTTGTATAGGGACCTATATCAGGGACTGGTTTGAACAGTAAATGAGTATAGTTAAAATATGTGCGGAACTCGCAGATGTGGAAGATGAACAGTGGAGAGGAGAACCGTCAAAGTCAGTCCCATAGCTACAAGTTTTAAAATATTTGACTAGGCATTAGCCTAGCGTATTTCCTTATTTATCTCTTACTTACAAGAAACTAAGCGTTAAAAGCATTTCTACTAATGTTTATATCGATTACCATCAAGTAGATATAAGAATAATCTTTTGTAATAATAGGGTGTGTGCAAAAAGTCGAGTGAATGGAGCACATAATTTTTTTTTAAAAATAAGTTTGCCGAAGAATGGGTGGAGAAGGTCATGTGAATATACAACAGGTTTTTTTTTGTTGTATCTTTCCTCACGCAAACGTTCCTATGTGACGCAAGAAATCCCTAGATTTTGTCCTGGTGTAACTATTTTCTTGCAGCCTCGACTATAGCTGATGTTGACAGAAATTAATTATAAGATTTTTTACTCAGCTTGCAACTTTTAGAGGCCAAGAGGAAAGGCAAACAATACAAAACATTGGGTTGGACAGAAATGATGACACAATGGCGGGGTTCGTTAAAAGCGTTATATTTACATTCACTGGGTTCTGTTATCAAAGTACCTCGACCTCATCACAAGTCGAATGTTGCTCTAGTATTACTTACTAAGAACCAGCATCAAACAAAGAACAAAAAGTATTTCGAAGGAGTTTTTCTCTAGGTATCAAATATCTCCATTTTAATTTTTTTCAGATACATGGGGAAACTTTCTGACCTACAACGCTTGCTAGATAAAATCCCATGTTAGATTCTCAGTTTTATTTACCATTCTTCAATAAAATATAAAAGCTTATTTTATCTACTTCATATTAATCGAGATAAACATTTGCAGAACTTGTTTGCCTACACCTTGAAGGCGCAAACGAATTAGATATGGTAGGCTTAAATGACATTCCAATCTCTTAGGAGCTGTTCGCTCTGTAATGTCTTTAAAATAACTTCCTTTTTGCATGACCGGAAGGGTAAAAGCAAATGGCGACTTCCCAAATATAAACATTTACTAATAACTTTAATAAGTCTAAAATTTGTTCGACTAATTAATTTTATATTATGTAGTAATAATAAATGGGAATTAAGTATAATATATAACGATATTTTTTCTATTTTACGGTTTGTGACTAGACAAAGGTATAAGTATATGAAAATGTAACAAATTACAATGAATACTTTGGATGATTGACTCCACGAAACACTTTCGTCATTATCTACATGATTTAGTGCTTCCCTGAGCTATTCCGTTGTCAATGAAGAACATCTTGGTCTCTCCATCTCATATGGACGGCCTATATTGCTTTTGCGTCTTGGATTGTATTCCGAAACCTTTCTTGGTATTTTAAATGCTTCAATCCGATATTAACGCGACATACATTTTTTGTGTCCTAGAATTTTCTGTCTCTTGCGGATTACCAAACGTTAAGAATAGTTCTGAGGCTATTTCTAGGAAATGCAATATATGCATTTCATACTTCATGTAAAGGACTTAAACATATGATTCTTTATTTTCTCAATAATGGCTAACAATGTTTATTAAACTCTCCCAATCAATGTAAAGCAGGAACTCTTAAATTCGTAATACCGCAAGTGTGCAAAACGAAGTACACTGCAGCGATCCGCCTCGTTTCAGCTCGGACATTTCGCAGTGAGGGAGAAACACTGGAGAAGGTGAGGAAGGGGGAAATAGGAGGGGAGAGAGAGAGAGACTTGATCTTGTTGTTTTTTAAATTGCATTATCCAGTGTGTCTGAAAAGGTGTAATTTGGTGAAAATTGTGGGTGGAATGCAATACCTATTCATCTTACTCTACGTAAGCAGTAATCTGATTTTCTATTCACGTGATTTTCTCTACCTGTTCTGAAACAGATTATTCATACAAAAATAGATCTTTTCGTTACTTCGTGCTAATCAAGATAAACAGAAGATAGCAGAAATTGTCATATTAATTAGATCCTTATAAGTAGAAGGGAAATCTGGGATTACTTTGCGTTAAAGCGATAGTCAAATCTTTTTAAGCTGGTGGTGTGGTGTGGTGGTAGCGTGTCTGCCTCATTCCACAGTCGCGAGTTCGAATTTCGCTTAGAGTAAGTTATCCGGATAAGGGTATTGTCGAGAAACTTTAAGCTCTATGGACTCTGAGATCATTTTATCATTTCCTCAAGATCATTTATTTCCGACATATCAACAAGGTTAAAGAACGTTAAAGAAAAAAAAAAAAAAAAAAAAAAAAAAAAACACCTTTAAAAGCGTTGCTCTATGTGATTGAAAGTCGTTTCTCTGCGTAGCCAGGAGTTGACAGATTCCCGTATGAGTTTATTTCAAAACTTTAACAAATAACGAGAAATATCTCTGAAAAGATCAACTCCACGAAAAAAAAAATTGTGACATACATTGTATGTGTTATCGAAATCTACATTTTTGTGTAGCGAGTGTTTGGCGATCTGTTATGGTTAGCCAATTATGTAAAAGTCATGCAGAATAAAGAAGTGATATGAGGCTATTCCCAGAAAATTCAATATATTTATATGGCAACTATGTACATCATAAAAATCATTAGCCACTTTTGAGAAAAATCAAATTTAATTTTTTTTTCATATATAAAGTGTGGTTTGGAATGACAGAGGGCGGGATCTTCCTCAATATTCTTAACGCAGTCTTGGAATACCCTAAGTTTAAATATCACGTTTGGTATTGTACTTACTTTTCGTTGTCAAGTTATGTTCAAGGACACACGCCCATACATGGACATTTTCCAAACAATGCATTTTTGGATACAGGGGACCCTAAAACGTGCATTTACTGTGAACTTTCAATATAAGATTTTAGATGGAATGCAATACCTTCTCTACCTGGTATTACATAAAAAGCAGCTCGCTATAGCAATGTTTAGAAACACCATCAACTCACTTTTCCCTCTGTCGCACACGAGAAACAGAAAAATAATTGGTAAAAAGGATAAGGTACAGTAAAACTGGTACAAGAGCAACGAATATCTTGAAATGATTATTGCCACAAACAATTAAAATAAGTTTATTTTAAGGAGATATGCATTTTTCGGGTAAAAACATTTTTTCTCTCTTGGTTTATCACTTACACAAACGCATACTACTTCTCATTCTGAAGGATGCACGTGCATTACAGGTTATTTTTAGACAATTAATGATAACGCATTGTATTAGTCATCAATACACCTCACAATATGGTACTTTAATCAAACTCTTGAACTGTCTTTAGTAAATCTAAAATAAGCTTTCTATATAAGGAAAATCACTTTCATTTTACTTTCTCTATACGTACTATGTACATAGAGTATAGGGAAGGTATTGCACTTCACCCATAAATTCGATACCGAGATTTCACCAGAAGTGTATGTTTCAGGTTCCCCTGACAGAAAAAGGTCCCTGTGTCTGTGAACACGATAACTCAAAGAAAAAGTCGGTAAAGTAGCAAACTTTGTATTTAAGTGTATTATCTTCCAGGGATGCGACACGAAGATTATGAGAATTCCACCCACCTCAAACTACCCCTTACATGGAACATTTTGATTTTCTCAAAAATTGCTCTAACGATTTTGATTAAAGATATTTACCTCACAAAATTTATCTTGAATTTTCTGGGAATAGCCTCTGATGACTACTTTATTGTGGATGAATTTTACGGAATTTTGCATAACTACTAAACCGTAAGAGATGGAGAAAAAGTTAACACACAAGGAATGTAGAGCACGTTAAAACACACAATTTATGCTCTATACATTTGTTTCGTGGAGTTGATCGTTTTATAGATTTTACTTGTTTTTGGTTTCAGCTTTAAAAAAACTTTGCTTTTCTAATACAGGAAGTTGTCAACTCCTATCCATAAAAAGAACTTCAGCTAGATAGCAACCAGCTTTAGACTATCATTTTAATCTATGGCATTCCCTTATTTCGCTTCTACTTGCAAGGAAGCAAGTAATAAGACTATTTCTACTAATTTTTTCTCGATAAGCATGAAGTAAATAAAACCATAAGCTTTTTAACAATAATGTATTGCAGAGATGTAGAGAAATCATGTGAATGGAACATATCAAAAATTTTTGATATGCCTCTTTAACTCGATCTTAAACATCACATGCTCTCTTCGCAAATCTTTCTTCAAGAACATCCTCTAAGAAAGAATATCTAAGGGCCGTGTTGAGCATTTATTGTTTCCGTTTTGTCGTATTTACTTATCTGGATATTCTTCGGGTAACATACCCGGCACGGTTCGTGTCCAAGGAGCTTGGGCTCCTATCTTGCTGAAACTCGAAAAGCATCGTGGTGCCCATAATGAGTTATACACGTATTATATAAATGAATACCTATTTGCCCATCCTGCTATATAGGAAATTATGTGAAGTTGTAATGGGTAGAAGAATTCTCGGGAAAGTAATGCTTCAGTGTTTTCTTCCTCAAAATATAAATGCTTTATTTTATCTGCAAATAAATCTAATAGAATATGTATGCAGATTTTTTCTGATTTAAGTCCATTTAAATATTATGTTTTATTTATACAATTTAAAAAAACATTAAAATTTTAGATTTGTAAATATGTTCGAAAATAATATCCGAATGTCCAGAACTCATACTGAATGGATTAAAATCTCTTAACTTTATATTACTTAGCTAAACTTTTAAGAGGAAAATTTCAATTATAAATAAAAAATAAAGAACTTAACTCTGTACTGGTTTAGCGAAGGTGCTGGAAAGCTTTATTGCCAATATTTTAACGATAGTTTACTACTTAGTCCGTATGTTCTGTCTTACTCCCAAATGCGTTATGAATATACATATAAAGGATATAATGGCCTCTGATACTGTTAGAAATGTTTTCAACCAGCTTTGTTCCTTTCCTTGTCTTATTTCATCTAGGAATCGCTTACAGCAAATCATTTGTTGAAAGTTTGCTGGTGTATTGTTTGACATTTGAAATTTTTCGTCTAACTTTTATCTCTGATATGTTTCTGATGGCCTGGAACGAAAGAGGGCAGTTTGTAGAGAATGAATTTGAGGCAGCTCCTCAAGAATTGATATTCCTGTCACCTTCTACCTCACGGCAGAGGGGTGAGAACACGGTCCTCGTTACGAGGAGGAGGGAGATGGCGGATAAAGAAATTGGGGAAAAAGGAAAAGGCTTAGGATATGGGAAGAGACGAGAGTTGACAGTGGGATCGGATCTATAGTGTTCCGGCAGTAGAAATCCCTATTACAGACAAGCGGGCACCTGTTCTATGCTTTCTGACGTTTGACAGTGATGGACTGAAATCTTGTGCCATATCGCTTCTGTTCTTCAGAATGGAAAAGCGTAAAAGACGCTGAAATTCTATCTGCTCCTACAGTTGACATCTCGTAACAATTGACAGGCATGTTCTGCAATTAATTGTCTTGAACGTCTATGTCAGATCCTTTGAACAAGTCTATAATGGCCTAAAACTGAGTTGCAATTTAGAAAAATCCTAAAGTTATTTTAAGAGAGTAAAGGAAAGCAGTAAATTGTGACATGCTTACTTTTTACTTTCTCTCACGTACTATGTACATAGTGAATACAGAAGGTATTGTATTCCACCCAAAAATTCTATACAGAGAATTCACCAGAAATGCATGTCCCATGTATTAAAAAAGGCATTCTACGTGTCAGTGTCTGTGAACACCATAATTCAAAAACGAAAAGTCGGTAAAATATCGGACATTGTATTAAGTTAAGCATTTTCCAGAGATACGACACTATGATTTTGAGATAAATTCCCCACTCCAAACTACCCTTTACATGGAAAAAAATTCGAAAATTTTGATTTTCTCAAAAATGACTAATATACAGTATTTTAATCACAAAAATTAAAAATATTTATACTGAAAATAAAATATATATCTTAGTTTTTCTTGAAATAGCCTCTAAAGACCTCTTCATTCGGAATGCATTTTGTTGAATTTTGCGTAACTAGTAAACCGTAAGAGGCAGACAAAACTTACTGCACAAACAATGTATAGGGCATAAATTCTTGTTTTAATTTGCTCTACGTTTTTTTTCGAAGAGTTGAGCATATTTGTGTTATTCCTTTTTATTTGTATCAGATTTAAAATACTTTTCTCACACGGAAAGTTGTAAACTCCTGGCTCTGCATAGAAGCGGATTTCAACCACATAGCAACCAGCTTTTAAAAACTTGACTATCGTTTTAGCCTAGTGTATTCCATTGCTTTCCTTTTCCTTACAAAGAAGCAAGCAATTAAGATAATTTCTGCTAATGTTTATCTCTATTATCATGAAGTAGGTAGAATGATTTGATAATTTGTTACAGCAATGTAGAGAAAGTCATATGAATAGAATACATAAGATTTGTATACTAGTTTTCTAAAGTAAGCTCAGGAAGTATTCAGTGTCAGTCAAAGATCTGGTATAATATACCACAAAAATGTACGTTGTGGTCCTCTGGCTAAATCAAATCTTAGAAAAAGGTATGTGTGTGTTAATGGTATATTCAGTTCTTTATGCGACTTTCCTGAATAACAAATGACACAAGAAGTAACCATGACGACATTGTCGCTATGAAATGTAGTAGCGAGTGTTATAGCGTCTCAATGAAAGAGGTCCGCTACGATTGCTACACCAGGAAATGATAAATCATTTTAACATAAAAATACAACGTTTAAGCTGCAATGTTACCCTTCAGTAGTTTGGCTTTATTTTAAAGAAAGTAAAGTACCCTGCCAATCCAGAAGCTAGAATTATGATCGCGAGAAAAGAGGTCACGTTTTTGTTCAGTACCAACATAAACTGATCCTTCCCATATTGGACCACATTTTATGCACGCAAGTGTACATGTTGAAACTGGAAGATACAGTAAACGGATACATAATATTTATAAGTCCAGGTGTAAAGCAGGGCTACAGTTGGTGTCCTAACTTTGTTTCCAGTTTATAAAACTACCAGGTTAGATAATGGATGTTAGAATTAATGGAGGTATTTGTGTTGCAACAAATTTTAAGACTATAACAGATAATTATAAGTAAAGCTGAAGATGGACTGCAAAGTTGTATATGTTAAGCTACGTAAGAATTAAGAGAGCCATCTAGAAAGTAAAGAACGATTTGGTATAACAAAATAATAAGAAGACTTCAACACAAAACTTTGTAAATAAAGTTAGTGTCTAACCCTCTTTCTCAATGCAATCGCCATTGCTATCAAGGTATTTAATGTTGCATGGTACCGGTATTTCATTGCAGTTGTTACACTTAAACAACGCTAAGAATCTAAGCTAAGATATCGCTGCCGCTTTGAGGTCTTCATCTTTTCCACTCAAAAAGTCTGTGTCCGAAGTTAAGCACCGACTTTTCTGAATTCTTTCATCAACATTTGCTTTCAACTTCCATCTGTGTCGTGCACACTGTTTCTTTCTGGATTGCCTTCGTATAATTCTAAAATTTAAAAAAAAAAATGGCCTTCCAAGTTAAATATACATTTAGAACAAAAGTGAAATTAATATATTACATTAGAGCGATTCATAAGTCTCAAAACTTAGGGACATGTAAATAAGTTATCCATGCCAGCAACGATTTTCAATTTTTTTTTCTTTTTTTTACGATATTGTAAAGCTATTTTGTTCAAAAGCAAAATAATTGTCAATGTAATTTCAACAAATAATCTGCGGTGGCAAACAGCAATTGAAGGTCCCTAAGAGAAAAGGAAGTTGTCGCGGTCCCTGCCACCCTGACTGTGATAACGCGTGAGGTTCGCAGTCCGCGGTTCAAATCCTGATAGGAGCGTCCGACCTAATCAGTCCCCCCTACGCGATTTTAATTAGTGCTCACAACTGGCTAATACTAGAGTGGTGCCCAAAAAATAACCTGGAACGTTTCTTCCCACATTTCTTTCTTTATATTTTCTCTTAGGGTTTACCAATTATTCAAAAATCATCCAGAATCAAACGGACTTCAGAGGCTATTCCTGGGAAATTTTAGAGATACATTTTATTTGTCATTTAAATACCTTTATTAAAATAGCATATATAAAACATCGTTACGTATTATGAGAAAATCAAAATTTTCGAACTTTTGTTCATAATTTTGATTTTCTCAAAAATGGCTCTTAACGGTATGTATATTTTATATATTTTATTTGGAATGTAAATATCTTTGTCTTGAATTTTATTGGAATACCCTTTATTCCCTCTTGAAGACCGCTTTATTCTGGATTAATTTTGCCGAATTTACTTAACTAAGAGATGGACAAAAACTTGCCTCCATCTACATTTTTTTTTTATGAAAGTAACAGTTTCCGAGATATTCTTTTTACTGGTTTCATTTGTGAAGTACTTGTACTTTTCTCAGACAGGAAGTGTCAGTTTTTCTTAAGTAGTACTCCTGGCTAAGCAAAGAAGTGATTTGCAACGACAGTCGTAGCTTTTAAAACATTTGACAACCACTTTAGGCTAGTCATTCCCCCCTTAGTTCCCTTCTACTTATAAGGAACTAAGTAATAAGAACATTATGCTAATGTTTATCTCGATTAGCATTGTGTAGCAAGGAGAATAATCTTCTCTAAGAAGTTCGTAGAGAAAGTCATGCGAGTGTAATACATCAGATTTTTTTTCATGCAAGTATTTCAAGTTTAGTTTCAAATGTACCCGCTTTGTTTCGACTGCAAGCCTTTCTCTCGATAACTGTGATATGAGATAGGTAGTGGCAGTTTCCTTAAATGCGTTTATCCTAAACAAGGCTATTATCCCTCCCCCAATTTTAAAGTGAAGCTGTTGCTGTAGATTCGAGCGTATACCTCTCTTCGTTTCCAAACTTCCGTTTCCGATGTGTTCGTCTGGTCCTCGGAGCACGTACTACCAATATTTTCCTTCCCAACTCCTCGAGTTTCCCCTAACCCCGCCCTCCCTTGACTTTCCTTGCGCTCAATAATTCGCCGGTGTCTGTTCTCACTCTTTTGTTTCTGTCTTCTGGTACCTAGTAGAATTATTTCCTTACTTTCTCTATTCAGATCACGTTTTTAACGAATCGCTGTATTCATTACCTAGATGTTAATCGATTTGATGCAATGTCAGCCCGTTAATAATGCACCTTTGGAAACTACCTTAGATTCTCTAATTTTGCAGCATTATTTGGTAACTATTTCGATTTTGAGTAGGTAGATGTAAGCGTGGAGGCTTATGCCTCCTATTTCTAATTTTTCTAACTTGTGAGATATATTATTATTTAATAACTCCATGGCACGACAGCTCACGGGGAACCTTGGCCTATATTACTAAATTATTGCTTTTAATTACTCGTGAATGTCATTTATTTTCTAGATATATAAAACTGTTAGCTTGTTTCTCTCTATAATCCTTAGGAAAAATGCCACCCTTAATTTATAACTTACTAGGCTTGTATGCTCTTAATACAGTAAAACTCATTTTAACAGCCCTGTATGTTATACACCTCATTACGTTAGACATATTTTCTTGGAAGTGGACCAATCCTATGTTTTTTACATGTTCAATAAGCCCTCCCTGTATGTTGGACATCCCTGAATACTAGAAGCTGGACACCCCCTATCGTTCTATCTTGGACATTTATTTATTTATTTTTGTACTTGTTAGGATGAAGTGGTATTCAATCGTTTATTCTTTGCCCAGTTTAATTAGAACAGATTTTTTTCTTTCTTTATTACCTTCCATCTCTTTCTACATTCCTAGAATTACTCATTTTGTCCTTTTGTGCCAGTATTGTGTTAAATTTGAGAAAAGTACATATTGACTGTTACTGTAAGCTAGTAACCATAAGCACAGTTTTATGAGAGGGTTTTTTCCTTGATTTTGTGGATTAATTTCTACTGTGCTTCGGAGAATTGCCCACATTATTGCTCTTAAATGTTGTAACAGTAGGTCTTGCAATGTAGAAGTCAGTCTGTGGAAGTGTTCGTCTCAAAGTCTTTGGTAGTCTTTGGTATTTGGCAGGTAGTTGCGTCTACCATGCTGGAAATCCTACGTGGGCAGAGCAACCTGCAGGCTACTATTTGTACAATCTCGTAGACCAGCTTCACGACATGCATGAGATGACGTGTCAACATCCAGGAAGCGCTAGCTAAAGTGCCTAGCTTTGGTACTTCTTGGCGTAGGGGATCTCGGGTTCAAGTCCCACCTTGCGCATGGGTTTTATGTTTCGTGTAAATGTATGTTATGTACTACCTGTCTGACGAAAGAATGCCGTTGTTAGAGGAGGTCGCTGGTGTAGCATGACACAGTTATGAGCGATCAGAGAAGGCTGGAATACAGTGCAGTACAGTCTGACCATCAAAACGTCAGCACAGAGTACGCAAACGGGAATAAACTAAACGATCCACAACAGATTAAACTTGCTGTTTTCTTTATCACTAATGAATATTCATTTTCTACTTTATGAGCGTGTGATTGCTCGCGGCGGTGTTTGCATTTTGACTTGATTCGAACCCGTTTACAGGAAAACTCAACTGCTTCATTCCAGTATTGTTGAACTGTACAGGGCATGCAACAGGAGTGATGACGTAATATGGCTATCTGTTTGTGTTTATACAAGCTCCCACTCGTGGTCGTCTGCATTCATTCTTCAGACAGGTAATATAAGTATAAAAAGGCAAATTGCAAGAAAGCAAACGCAGGGAACAGTAAAAATAAATAAGAAAAAATATATATATATATATATCTATCTATAGATAGATATAGATAGATACAGAGATATAGATATAAAGCCGCCAAGGTTTCAAGCAGAGTCATTTGGAGTGGGTATGTCGCCCTACCCGGTGCAAGGGTCGCAGCCCGAGCTTCAACAGCCATATCAAGAACCGCACCCTATGAGAAGAGGATGAATGTCTATGGCATCCAAAGGCTGCTCCGCGGTAAGAAGCTAGTAGTACACACCTGTAATATCTAGCCCGTTACGATTGTTGTCGGGTCGACCAGCCCTGAGGAGCAAGCAGTAAGACTGTGTTCTGCGGCCGAAATCGTTTAACGTGTGTTCACTGCTTGCTTTGTAAGTCATAGCTGATTGTTGGCATCCATTGTTACACTACGTTAACGGACATCTGTGCCGGGGCAGGCTCTTTTGACATTGCAGCTGTGATTGTTACACTTGAACAAGTCAACACTGTACTGTCGGAAGGTTATTTGGTATCGAAGCCTGCATGGTTACATCGGAGTGAGTTTGCGAAAACCTGCACATGCGACAGCTTCTAGAAATTTCCAGTCACGTAACCCAAAGGTATAAAAAGGGCAACGAAGTCCTGCCCAGCATGCGACATACCAACAGAGCGCTACGCCAATACATCTTAATATGCAGATGACGTGCCGTTATTCTCTTCAGTAAGCGCCGCTATCCCTTCTTCCTTCATTCACGTGCCTCAGACGAAGGATTGAATGGACGAACACCATCACCTACTTGGGAGTGAAGCTAGATAAGGGCGTCACTTTTGGGGGCACATCAGGGAACTGAAGTGACGGGGTTCTGGGACTGCGGCTTCTTTGTACCCGATGCTGAAATCCACGACGCCAGTTTCCCTTAAGTTACACCTTTTGAGGGCTCTCGTAGTTTCCATGCTAACCTACGTTGCGAGGTCTGGGACATGGCAGCTGGCTCCAGTCTGCTGTTGCTTCAACGGGTACAGAATAGATGCCTTCGGGCTGCCCTCAGCCTGCCAGCTGCTCGTGTCGTGCCAAGCATTCAGTTTTCACTTGGAATGCATCGCAAGTAACAGTTGAGATAGTTTGACGGGAATTTAGTAGTGAGCTGTGTGGTCGCCGCAGCGAACGTCGTAAATAAACTAATAGAATTGTTACGAAACACATTTTTGTGAGCAGATTCCGATTATAATCAGTTTGTGGAAGAAATAGAGTTGTTGGAGAAAAAGTTTGTCACAATATTATGCTCAATGAACTTTTAAATGGTAAAGAAACTCGAATGAGTTGTGAATTAGGTTCTGGGTGTCTTGATTAATAATAATAATAATAATAATAATAATAATAATAATAATAATAATAATAATAATAATAATAATAATAATAATGCAGTAATGGCATTTTCTGTACACTTTTTGCTAAACTTAACTTTCAAATTTGAATTTGCGTTCTACTTTCATTCAGGGTCATTCTTATCTGATAAATTGTAGCCTGCAACTGTTATCATAATACAGAATCGAATCCTTTACCCCAAAATGAAGCTAGTTTGGCCCTTAATGGCCCTTTCCAACTTTGGAAACTATTGTTTTATAAATATTTACATACTCATATTTTATACTGTACCAATTTGAAAACTAGCTTTATTGCTCTCCTATTTTGAAGAAATCTATTAGTGTTCGCATCATGAAAATTCAAGAGTTTGAACGCCATAATTTTAGAAATTCCAGATTTCCCCAAATTTTAGCCCCTCCTTCTATATGCAATTAGTAATTTATTATGCATAATTTTGGATGCAATATACAATAAAGGTATAATTCCCAAATATACTTTTCATGTTATTGTAGATCCAATATGAAATCTAAATGTGCTTACTCTTACATAACAGGGGCTCAAAATTAGGGGAATATAGTACCTTTCAATGGTGTTGCTCACGTCATTAAAATGTCGTAATTTTAAAATTACTAGATTTCCCAAACTTTTAGCACATCTATGTAATATGAGAATAATAATTTCAATTTTCACATTAAATACAGTATAAAATAAATAAATGGGTATTTACAAAATAATATATTTACCAAAGCTCGGTCAAAAAAAAACCGTAAAGGGCCAAGTTATCTCCAGTTTATGGTAGAAGGTTTTACTCTGTGTTATGGTAATCTTTCTGGCTATAACTTTCAGATAAGAATGATCCTGAACGAGAGTTGAATAAAATATTAAAATTTGAATGTTAATTTAGCAAAAAGACGTCCAGAATTAATGCCACTGCCGTAGTATAATTATAATAATAGTGATGATAAATTAGATGCTACCAATGTCCCGGTAGCAATGTTTAGACTTTGTGTTACGTACACCAAGTTTTAATTTTCCATGCTGTGCCCTTATTACGGGGAGGTGTTTTCGCATACTTTTTACGGCCAGCACGCTGACAGGGATCCGGTCCGCCCTTCATTGACTTCTTTTGATGGATGAATTGGACAAACAAAACAAACGGATATAAATACGGGAACCTCCCAGCCCTGGCGGTGATCAATTTTAATATCGGCGGCAGATTTTGGGCCGAGAGCGGGTTTTAACGAGTAAGGGGGACAATTAGAGAATATAATAACTTGGGCAGGTGTCACGTCACTCATCCTTGTGCTCCAAATACCGTGAGAAACTAATAAAACAACGTAGTGAGCTCCCAGTCGAACGCTCTCTGGGGGAGAATCAATGTTTTCTGCTAAATTATTTGAAAGGAAAGATAAGAGCTCTATGGTAAAGAGTGGCCGCAAGGAATCCAGAAGAATATCTATCTGAATTTCTGAAGTGCGCATTTTCGGAGAGATTAGTTAGAAAATGGACTGCAATAGTCAGGTTTTAATGTATGATTTGTACACAATATTGCTGGACTGGTAGAGAGGTTGGCGATCTGGTTTCTCAGCCGCAAGTCCCAGATTCGATTCTTGCCTAGTTGCTTTCTCTACGCGTACTATACAGTGTATAGATAAAGTATTGTTTTTGCACCTCAAAATTCGATACCGAGATTTCACTAGAAAGACATATAAAAATGTCACTGTATATATGTTTGTCTGTGGGTAGCACAGCTCAAAAGCGAAAAGTCCATTAAATACCGAACTTGATCTTTAAGTTCAGTATCTTACAAGGATGCGACACGAAGATTTTGCATGCAAAGGGTAGTTGGGGGTGGGGTTTTTTTCTCAAAAAGTTTCGGCAATTTAGATTCTCTGAAAAATGGCTTCATCGATTTTTATTAAAATCTCTTATATATAAAATATTTACATGAGAAATAAAACATATATCTTGAATTTTCAGGGAATAGCCTCTGAGGAACTCTTTATTCTGGATGATTTTTTCTGAATTTTACATAATTGGTAAAGCGTAAGTGACAGACACAAATTTACTACATAAAAATGTAGATCTCGTTAAAAAACACACTTTGTCATACACATTTTATTGCCTGCAGTTGACAGGTTTTGAGATATTACTTGTTATTGGTTTCAGTTTTAAAATACTTTTATCTTTTCTCATAAGAGAGCTTGTCAAGTCCTGGCCAAGCAAAAAAACTCCCTTCAACCCCATGGCAATAACATTTGACTGTCGGTTTAGCCTAGTGTATTTCATATTCCCTTCTAGTTATAAGGAAGTAATATGACCATTTCTGCTAATGTTCATCTCGATTAGCTTGAAGTAGAGGAATAAGCTTATTAAAAATAATTTGTTTCAGAGATGTAGAGAAAGTCATGTGATTTTTTCTTTAACTAAGCCATACTTATGTCTCTATAAGTACACATTTGTGAATGAATGTGTGTGCGCAAGTGTGTGAAAACAATTCTGATGTGTTACATTCGCATGGCTTTCTCTACATCTCTGTAACAAATTATTGCTAAATATTTATTCTTCTATCTACTTTATGCTAATCGAGATAAACAGTAGAAATTGTTGCGTTCTTTTTATAGGATGAAAATAAATAAGGCAAAGGGAATACATTGGGCTAAAGTAATGGTCAGTCTTTTAAAAACTGGTTGCCATGTAATTGAAATTGGATTCTCTGTACATGGCCAGGACTAAAACAAAATAAATAGGAATGACAACATTCCGTTTAATAAAAGTTTGAGTATTCTAAAATTGAAACCAATAATGAGGGCTATCTCGGAAATGGTTAACTAGAAAGAAATGTGTGTGTGTGTGTGTGTGTGTGTGTGTGTGTCAAATTGTGTGTTTTATAGGAGAGTTACATTTATGCGGACTAAGCTTTTAAATAATTGTAACAGTTTACAGTTATGCAACAGTCATCCAGAATAAAGAAATCTTCAGACTACTTCTAGAAAATTCAAGACATACACTATATGTACTATTTAATTATCTTTAATGTGGTATTTTAAAATAATGGAACCATTTTGACAAAATAAAAATGTTGACATTTGTTCATATTAAGGTTCGTTTGTGTTGGGGGATTGTCTTCAAAACCTTCTTGTGGCACCCTTGGATATGCTAAACTTAAATACCAAGTTTGGTATTTAATAAACGTTTAGTTTTTGAATTATGCTGTACACACATACATATATATACAGGTATTTTTAAAATGTATTCAGGGGTCCTCAAAACATGTAGTTTCCGTGAAATCCCGCTATGGAATTTTTGGATGGAATCCAATAACTTTCCTACTGACTATGTGGATTGTATATACGTGCAAGAGAAAGAAAATTGTGTTAATAAAGCTGCAGTTCAAAAAGCAAAACACCATAATTATTTCTAAAGCAAAGAAAATTATAAATAAAAAAAAAATCGTGTATAATCTCCAATAGGCAGAGAAAGTATTCACTTAAAAATTTAATGTCGCGGTTTGTGTTATATAAAATAATTATAATAATAATAATTAATAATAATTAATAATAATTAATAATAATTAATTAATAATTAATTAATTAATAATTAATTAATAATTAATTAATAATTAATTAATAATTAATTAATAATTAATAATAATAAATAATTAATAATAATAATAAATAATTAATAATAATAATAAATAATTAATAATAATAATAAATAATTAATAATAATAAATAATAAATAATTAATAATAATAATAAATAATTAATAATAATAATAATAAATAATAATAATAATAATAAATAAATAATAATAAATAATTAATGATAATGATAATAACTATAACAACCACCACCACCACAACAAGGAGGAGAATAAATAATAGAACCCTTTTGAATAGTATAACTCAAAATGAAGAGTTATTTAAACATCAAACTTGGTATTAAAAGTTCAGCATCTTCCAAAAATCCAACGCTTAGACTTTTATGAAAACCGCCCCCTCTAAATTATCCTTTATTTGGAATATATTTCAAATTTTCTGAAAAATGGCTCTTAGCACTTTCTATTGAAATACCATAGTTTAAAACATTTAAATGGCATGATGTATACATTGACTTTTCTGGAATAGACTCAAAAATGTCTATAATTTTTGCATGTAAAGAGCAGTTTGGGATGCCGGAATTTTCTTGAAAATCTTCGTGTCGCATCATTGGAAGATCTTGAAGTTAAGTATCAACTCAAACGAGAAGTCGGTCAATTACAAAACCTATATTCCGAACACACACACACGTACGTCAGGACCTTTTTACTAAACGTGATTTTCAGGATTCAGGGAACCCTAAAACGGATATTACCGTTGAAATCGCGGTATCGAATTTTTGGGGTAGGAATGTAATACCTGCCCTATGCACCATATACGAAGCAGAGAAAATAAAAATTAGCAAGCTGTGTTGCTATTCGCTTGTTTCTTGCTTACCTTGTAAAGAGTATGGGATTTTAAAACCAAAGTGAACCGTTATCGATTTAGTTTTCCCTATTTCTTTTGTACTTAAAACGAGAACTGTAATGAAATGAAACTTTTACTGCAAATTTTCATCTTGATTAACAAGAAGTAAATATAATAATATATTTTGTAAGAATAGTTTTAGAGGAGTGGATAGAAAAAGTCGTGTACACCTTGAAATGAAACTGTTTCTGCAAATTTTCATCTTGAATAACAAGAAGTAAATAGAATAATATATTTTGTAAGAATAGTTTTAGAAGAGTAAATAGAAAAAGTCGTGTAAACCTTCGCAAGGTGATGGTGAAATACATAACGAAAATGGTGTGTTCTATGAAGAAATGAAATGCGTGTCTACAGTCAATATTACGAAAAGCCAGTGAGTGATTCTTAACGAAAAGGCCAAAAAGACCAATTATTTGTATAAAACTATTGTTTACATGTATTGTACTTCTGTGCAATTATCAGCAGGGCACGGACTTTTATTACAGTCATTTGGAGCATAACTATTTCTTCCCTTGTTCCATTGCATCGCGTGTGGCCAGCAAGTAATGACTTTTATGTCTTGTGATTGTACAGTAAGCGTCCATGAGCATTTCAAAAAGTTTGTTTTTTCTTTCGAGTTGTCACGTTACTTGCCGTGAATTGCGAGTAATTTTACAAACTATATAAAAATCCGATATGCTGCATTTACATACTTTTTATTGTTCTCAGGTTGCACTTAAAATAACGATATACTCCCAAATATTCGGTTTGCGGATTATCCATGCATCTCCCCCTCCCCCATAAAATATTTTAATGTTTTAATGTTAACGTTCCTTTTTTTCTTTCCTTTCTCCGCCATCTCTTTAACAAATTTCTTTTAACATGCTTCGTAAACACACGATGATTAACAATAAAAAAAACGAAATTTGTTTTTAATTTACACAGAATAGACAGGCCGATAAAATGGAAACGGTGCTCTTGTTATATATATAAAATGGCGACAATGTATTTCCCAACCAGAATCATCCGATGGACAGCTGGTTTTCTACAGGATCGAACGGCATACATAAAGATCAACAACGCCGTCTCGTCCCCAATCCACCTTACAGCCGGAACACCACAAGGCAGCACCATCCTCAGGTCTTTTATGCATCATCTTCACAAACGACACACCAACAACCAATATATCCATCAATACATCTCGCCCAGTACGCTGGTGCTCAACAGGAAAGCTCGAAGAAACCAAAGCAAAAATACAGAAACAACTCCAAGCGTTTAATACTTAGGCCAACAAATGGAAAGTCGCCATAAACACATAGAGAAAACACAAGCCATCATATTTCGCAGGACCCGCAAGGTTAAAAACAAAACAGCATCCATAAAATACGACAAATACAATATCCCAATTCAAACCCACATAAAATACCTAGGGATAACACTAAGCAGCAAACTGAACACAAGCTACTACATCACAAAAATACGACAAACAAAAGCAGGACTATCTTACATTGTACCTTTCATTAAAAGGCGGACAAGAAGGACTACACACGTCAACATTAAACCTGCTGTACAAAACGTTAATAAGACCAGCACTCACCTATGCAGCTATAACACACATGCCTATCACAGCTGAATCCACCAATCTGTCAATTCGAGAGAAAATGCCTAAGAGTATGTCAGGGACTACCATAATGGACCAAATCAGATGAAATACACACAGTCTCGAAAACGATACCCATAGACGAAGCCATCGCCAAAATGACCAGCAAATACATCACTAACGCAGAACACAGACCACACCGTCAGAAACTACTGTCAAGAGGAACAGAACTAAAAGAGACCCAGCTTAATTCCGAAAAACCACCAAGCGACCCTCCACTAAAAGCAATAATCGAGCAACACGAAATAGAAAAACGACTAGGTGAGGAAATTGGACAGCACACAGAACAAATACTACGCTAGAAAAAAGAAAAAGCACCACTAGATATTCCAACTTAAACACAAAATTGTACTTAGAGTAAGCAAATTGTAAACACTCATTGTAATTAATTGTAGCTAAATTGATGTTTAAAAAAAAAAAAACTTGCCGCCTGTCTTCAGTCTCTCCTATCAACAATAAATCCTGACTGAAGAGAGTAAATCCCCCTACCTACTTAGTTATCTCGCGGTGATCGTTTAAACAATGGAAATGGTTCTTATTTTCACGCGGAGGATCCTTTATTGCAGTTTCTTAAAGAAAAACAGTACCTATGCATAGAAGTACAATATAATTTTGAACAAGAATACACATTGGAAAAAAAGCTTTTAAACGTAATTTCCTATTTACATATGTATGTTGTACCTTAAAAGCATAAGATTACGGGTTTCTTGATTATTCGTGTTTTTCAATTATTCGTGCTGCTTCTCTCCCACATTACCCCAGATAATCGAGAGTATACTGTATTTATAAATTCATGTCTTGTTAAACTATATTACTTATCCTACTGTACATAGGTTTTGAGTACCGCTTAGGTACTACCTCCACATATGTAGCTTCCTGGCTATTAGCGAGTGTGGTGCTTTGGTTTCTGTTACTTATTCCATCCCAATCTCTGCGTTTTTTTTATTCTGTTCTATCTCTCTTCTTATCCACTGAGTTACTTCCACAAACTTGGAACCAGATGTGACTAACCATGAAATTAGGCACTTGTGAGATAAACAAGACCTCCCACCTTTTTTTCAGAAAGACGTAAGAGATTCAGCCGTGACCAGTGACAAATGTTAGAACTAAAGCTTTCCCCACTCTTGGGTTGGCTGTCGAGGACAGCGAGGGACTCGGTCTGCTGTGCTCTTAAAGACGATCCGTCCCTCGGCGAGTTTCCAGCAAAGTTCACTGCGTAGCCGCCAAGGGAAGGCAAAAGTGAATTTCTTTCGGCTTGGGTAAAATTCGGAGGTTAAATATATTTCGTGAGTTTAAATGACTATTATTATTATGAAAACCCACTTTGCTAGTCTGGACAATCAGGCGTTTCTTTCATCATAGTATTTGTTTTGAAATTGTATTTAATGGCCTGTAACTTCGTAACTCACAACTGCAACTTAAAAATGTAGCGAATGTAAAACTTATTCTAAGCGAAATCATTAACGATAAAATCAGACAAATGTTTATTAACTGCTTGTTACAAGAACATATTCTAATAAGTTGTGAAACTCTGCTAATGTTTTTTGCTGTTTCTTAGAAACTTTCTCCCTAGACTTAAGGAGATTTATTCCCTCTGGGTTTTTGTACATTAGTTTTTGCCTCGGATGACGACAGTGCTCTCTTCTTTTACCTTTCCTAGATATTGTCCTAGTTTTTTAATTCTTCTCTTTCCCTTAACATTAAACATTTTCTTTACTATTTCTCTACTGGCATACTCTACCATTTGTGTTTCCGAAAGTCTCCTCCAATGTCCTACCTGTTTACATTGTATTAAACAGTACACAATACTGTCTTTTCCTTGCATAAAATTCAACGTTCTGGTTCATTGCCTCTCAGTTCCTTTCAAAACTCTTGCTCCTGTCCTCATCTACGCTAATCCTCTCTCCCTCCCTCTCTCCCTCTCTCATTTCTCTTGTTTATTACACGTCTACATATCCCTTCTTTGACCATTCTTTCTTTATTTTTCTGTATAAACACAGCGACTTTTTATTTTCTAGTAGAGCCAAATTTCCTGGTTATCTATGTCTTTTATTCTACTTCACATTGAGTTGCAGAATGCCTTTCTATTTTCTTCTCCCTTCCTTCATATGTCTCCATGTCTATTTCGTAAAAATTATTTTTCTAGCTGGCATCACAAGCTCTTCAGCTTCTTAAATATTTTGAGTCGTTTCAGATATATATTTTAGTGTATTGTCATCTTTGTCCTTTCCACACGTATACCAATATTTCAATACCTTCTCTAGGCTAATTCCACTTCTTTTTGGTCTTCCACCCAAAATACCGATATTTCACACGAAATGAGAGTTGCAGGGTCCTCTGAATGCAAAAAGATATCACCGCTCGCACGCGCGCGCGCGATAATTCAAAAATGAAAAGTTGGTAAAATACTAAACTTGGTATTTAATTTTAATATTTATCAAGGATGCGATACGAAAGTTTTGAGGAAAATCCCCCCCATCCCAAACTAGCCTTTACATGAAAAAAAACTCGATTTGATAGCTCCAATGAGTTTAAAATGACGTATATTAAACACATTCAAAGGCAGATAAAATGTATATTTTTAATTTTATGGGAATAACCCCTGAAGACCTCTTCATTCTGGATGAATTTGCTGAATTTTGCTTAACTGGTGAACCGCAAGAGAAAAACGTAGATCTCGTAAAAAAAAAAAAAAAAAATTCTCGTGTGTGTGTATATATATATTAGTGGATTTGATCATTTCCGAGGACTTACTTGTCATTGACTCAGTTTTAAAATACTTAAACATTTCTCATACGGGAATTTCACTCCTGGCCATGCAAGGAAATGAATTTAAATCACATACCAACCAGCTTTTAAGAGATTTGACTATCGCTTTACTTTAGCGTATTCTCTTCTAATTATAAGTAAGCAAATTAATACAACCACTACTGCTATTGGTTATCTTGATTAGCACGAATTAGAAAGATCAGCTTTTGTAAGGATAATCTGGGGTCGGAATAGCTAGAGAAAGTCATGTGAATGGAACACATCAGATGTTTTATACCTATCTCCGCTGCGTATAACGTTTTTACTTAACTTCATCTTAATACGCTACAACAATTTTTTTTTTTTTACAAAGCTTATTCTTCCATCTACTTCAAAGCTTATGCAATAAAGCCATTTCTGCTAATGTTTGTCTTGATGTTATTTCCTTGCAAATACAAAAACAAATTTAGAAATTATAACTTGACAGAATATCAAAACAACACGATATCCAAGGAGAATTTAAATTATAATCACAAGGGAAAAGGAAACCAGTTAGACCAAAGTAAATATTCTAACAGCAATTTGAGCCGAA
Source organism: Hymenopus coronatus (assembly GCA_030762935.1). Taxonomy (NCBI): domain Eukaryota; kingdom Metazoa; phylum Arthropoda; class Insecta; order Mantodea; family Hymenopodidae; genus Hymenopus; species Hymenopus coronatus. Next base: position 49,425,197 of record CM060895.1, read on the forward strand.
ATAGATTAAACACCAAATTGTTAAGTAGGTGAAAGCATTTGAGACACGTAAACTGAAGTTCTTTTTTCTCAATTTAGTTATTTTTTTTCCACAAGACCTTAAAACATGTTAAATTCTGATCTTGCATTGTAGGTTGGAATAACTGATCCTAACTTCTCTAGTTAGTGGTACAATGTAGATACTAATTTGATTATTCAAAGTATTTATTTAAACATTGCAACTTAGACTCTAAACTTTTCTATAGGTGAAAATAAATTCAAATTTACTGATCTAGGAAGCGTTAAATCTCTTGCGTTTTAACAACTCGTGAATTCCAAATAATTCTTAAAAAATCAATTTTAGAAAACTGACACGTACCTGGGATTGATGCAAATATGGATATTTATTTTTCGTTGGCCCGTTTGCATTTTTATAATCATAATTAACAATCAGAAAAATATTCTTTGTTTTCGTACAGTAGATAATGTTTCTTAACAATGGTACTGGTCACAAAAAGGTGATTTAGTAGTAATGGGACATATACGGTTTTTCAAATGGAGCAGAAGTTTTATATCTTCTTGTGCTATTTATTTGCCCTTAGCCGCAGTACAATCTACATCTGCCTTAAGAGAATGCTAAGGAGTGCACGGCAGTGATAAGAGAAATCCCAGACCGTAGCAAGAACAAAGTCTACATTTAAGGAAACTATTTGCAAAGAAAATTTACGTTGTGGACCATAAATCGAGAGCTGAGCTGAGACCGGTACCCGATACAGAGAAAAAGCTTTCTCTGGGTGATTGAGTGCGCTCCAGTTTTCTTAACTACACTGTAATTTGTTGTACAAGCGAGATCTGCGACTCAGGAAACGGATTTCATTTGTTTTCTCAGAAACTTTAAAGTTTAAAATGAAATACAAGTGCTTTGAAAAAAAATTATTATTCATGAAGAATACCACAGTGTTTAACAACAAAATATACACTGTTTATTTTAACCTTCTCTAGCCCCTAGTACAGTGTACATGTACCTAAAAATGTTATCGCCATTTCACAGGAAATGCATGTTTTGAGATCCCTGAATAAAAAAACCTTTTTAGAAACATGTCCGTGTGTGTGTCTGTGGGCAGCAAAACTCAATTTTCATGTTTAACGGACGTTTCATTTTTGAGTTGTATTTTAAATTCACTATCTTGCAAGATTTCCACACGAAGATTTTCGATAAAATCCTCTACCCAAAGCTACCCTTTATATTGAACATAATTCCAAAATTTTATTTTATCAAAAAGGGCTCTAACGAATTCATTAAAATGTCATACATTTCGTTTGTCATAAAAATATCTTAAACATATATCTTAAATTTTCTGGGACTAGCCTCTTCCGACCTCTTCATTCTGGTTGATTTTTGTATAAATTTTGGATAACTGGTAAACTTTTATAGATAGACAAATCTTACTACACAATGTATATCTCATTAAAGCACACAATTTATGTAATACCTATACATGTTTTGTTCAGTTAACCGTTTTGAGATATTCCGAGTTATTGGTCACAGTTTTAAGCTACTTAAACTTTTCTCAAACCAAGACATCTTTCTTTTCGTCTCTGTTTTGTTTACTATAGCAAGCAAAGAGAAGCGAATGTCAATTGTTTCACTTCCGACTGGCTTTTATAAGATCTGACTATCGTTTAGCCTGTGCATTCCTTTATTTCTCTTCCACTTACAAAGAAGCAAGTAATAAGACCAATTTGAGCTATATTTATCTTGATTTTTCATTACCTGGACAAAAGAATAGTCTTTTGTAAGGAAAGCTTGTTTGTGGAGCAGCTAGAGAAAGTCATGTGAACGTAACGCATCAGATTTGTATCCCGCGTAAGAAATTGCGTCATCTTTATTGAACCTCCCTAATCTTCGACACTGTCCCTCTTGTGGCAGATGTTCATATTGGACCTAATGTCATTCAGATGCTTTTTGGAGTCAGTTTTATCAGCTTATCCGGCAAACCATCAGAGGTCTTTCCATATAGAGTGAGTTTGTTTCAAGGTAAGCTGACCGGTCAACTCTCAGCTCAAGCTTTATTGCCAAGAGTAAATCACGTATACAATTCTCATTGCTGCAACATAGGTAGGGAAAGTCATGTGAATGTAGCAAACTATTCTTACAAAAATCGTATAGGTTTATCTACTTAATGCTTATCAAGATCTTAATAGATTGTAATAAAACCATTTATTATAATCTTGTTTTCCTGTTCAAGGGAAATAAGGAAATACAATAAACTAAAGATATAATTAAAGTTTTAAAAGCTGGTGGCTATGTGAGAGTATTCAAATTCCGTTATTTTTTATGATGAAACATACTTTTAGGTCCTGGGTTTCATAGTGAACAATTATTAAGTTAATCATTGATAAGATTTTCCAAACTATTCGTATGTAGAAAAGGATTGCAATTTTCAGCCCGACTCTGATTTTCTAATTATTGACCTCGCAGGAGTATCTGATAAGTAAATTTTGTTTATTATGATAGAATTATTGTGTTTAAAAATTTTTCCCCACACAAGTGAGAATTAAACTTACTTCATAACAATCAAATACTCTGCGAGAAACTAATCAAACTTTCTCTACAATTTAAGAAACCCTTAGAGAGCAAAAAGTAACAAAATAATAGGGTACCATTCGTCATTCTTTTTATTTGTTTTTTATTTTTCTGTGAGTAACCTATAGATAATAATTCTATCTCCAAAAATTTTACAATAACATACTACTGGAGATTCACAATTTTGATCTCTCAAGAATAAAAGGAAATTTTATAAAAGGTTTCTTGTATGTGTATGAAAAAGCTAACTAAAAATCCTGTGTTCCATTCACATGACTTCCTCTATCTATTCTGCAGCACACTATTCATATAAAAGCTTATACTTCTCTCTACTTCATGTTAATTGAGATAAACATTAGCAGATCCTTTTTTTTTATACTTACGAGTAATTCCAAGTAGAAGGTAAATAAGGGAATACCCTATGGTGAAGTAATAGTCACACATTTTAAAAGATAGTATTTCTGTGATGCAATTAAAATTCGCTTCTCTTTGTATGATTAGAATGAAAAAAGAATGACGACTTCCCTAAGTTTTAAAACAATAACGAATATCTCGGAAAGTTAACTCCACGAAAAACCTGTATGTCACAAATTATGTGCTTTTTAACCGACACCTTTTCCTTGTTTTGTGGCAAGCTTTTTTTCTTTTTTTACGGTTTGCCATTTATGGAAACATCTTCCGGAATGAAGAGGCCATATTCGGAATATTCAAGTCGTGTATATGTATTTGGCTTAAATAAAATATAACGTATAGCATTTTAATTACAATTGTTAGATCAATTTTTGGTTATGAACGACAGTTTGGAGTGGGAGAAGTTTTGTTGAAAAATGTTGTCACATCCTTGAAAGATGCTAAATTTAAATACCAAGTACCACACACGTTCACAGCTTTTTTTTAATGCATTTTGATTCAGGTACTTCAATACATGCATTTCGGTGACATTTTGACATTGAATGTTTGGGTGGAATAATATATCTTCTCTACTATATGCATAATTTTTAGAAGAGAATGCTATCTTAAGACATGCATGTATTTAAAAAAATCTCCCCAGACTCTCTTCATTGGAAACTTCGATATTTTTTAGTTTCTCAAAAGGGACAAAGTTTTAATACGTATGCCAAATGGTATATAGGAAATTGTCTACGATTGTCTGTAGAATGCTTTTCATTCTGAATAACTTAAATAGTTTTTGTATATCCTGAAATCATAAGAAGTATACGAAGACTTGCAACCAAAACTGCTAATCTCGTTAAAGCGTATAGTTCGAATATCTCTGATGCTTAATACTGTAAATACATGTTACGAATATGTGTGATATTCTCTGTACTATTCAAACAGACTAAATTAACTTAAGATATTTCTTATACAGAGTGATTTATGTAGAACTGACACATTTCTCTCTTTAATTATTCCATTGGAAATTCATTCAATGACCCAGTTTTAGCATCAAATTAAGCAGAATGTTCTGGAGTTTCGATTCCTTGTCACTAGATGCGTAGATGTTTGTTTTATTCCTAATTGCATTGCTGGCAGCTGCTTCGACATTTTGTTCTTGTTCTTCTCGGATAATTTCCAGGAACCTGTGGCCTCCGGATTTGACATCACCAGACTTATTTCTATGGAGTTACTTAAAAGACAGGGTTTACGCCATACGTCCCCAGACATTGGACGATCTGAAGCACATCACAAAGAAGATTTAAGCTATTGACAACAGAGTCCTCCACGAGTTAGCAGTAACGTGGAACGACGTGTTGAGTTTTTCCTGATGTAGGATGGAGGGCATTTTCAATATTCACCTATAGAGGTAAATAATCTCCCAACATTCCTCTACAATTTAGATATAGTAAGTTGTCGCTAGCATAACACGTTTTGAAATAGTTAGTAAAAGAAATGTGTAAGCTCTATATATATATATATATATATATATATATATATATATATATATATATATATATATATATATATATATCACTCTGTAGTTATCAAACGTTATGTTTCAGTTGAGGTATATCCGTTTAGCTCCGATTATTCGTGAATCCTTTCTTATCCGGACAGTGAAGTACTTCATTTGATGGTATGGTTGCTTTCCCGAAGATAGTCTCTGAAGCCACTTGCCAGCCTCGTAAATATTACGACCCACTTTGCTGATCCGAGAGTGTTTTCGGTGCCATTGCTCCCGTGGGTGATAGCTTTTATATGCATTACGCTTACAAATCATGTAGCACGTAACCGATATTAAAACCCAACGATGCCACGAACCTTAGCATCTCGTGCAAACAGGGTTGAGAGATACCACAGAATTAAGTACTGAAACATGGGCCCTATTTTCTCAACACTCTCACTGGAATACAGCATACTTCCTACATGCAACAAACCAGCGTCATCAAGACTACAGGAGGGAACAAAAACGTTTGTGCCACTTCGGAGTGTATTTAAAGAATGAAAACATTAACAAGTAGGTGAAGAACAGACTTTTACCTTACAATACTGTATATAATATCATATGTCAGTATTAAAAAGTCTAAAAATGAAATTAAATGCAATTCATAATCATTTATTATACAGTCCAAATAAATATAATTCCATTTACAATATAAGACATATCAAAATCTAAGATATTTTATATCTATATCACAAGCCATAATTTTATTAAACTACTTTAATCAATATAAAATCAAATTAATACAAAATCTCTCTTGAAAATTAACGTTAAAATATGCTAACCTCATGACTTTCTCTAACCTATAGTTTGTCCAACCACTAAAAATGATAAACTTTGGTTAGAATATTATGATTTAAGAATATTATTTTTCTATCTGCTTCATTTTAACTGTTGCACATCTTTACAGAAAGCTACATTACACATTTCGTTGTGGATATGAAACAAACACGATAGATGCCCAAGAATTGGATGCCACATACTGAACTTACAGTTCCATGCTCTTTTCATGCAATCGCAATAAACTAAAAGAATATAGTAATGATCAATTCGAACCATTAATAATGTATTTTCGGAAATGGCTTAATCCATAATAAAAATTATTTGAAATAAGCCGTTTTAAAAACTTCTACATTATTTGTGTGGCAAGTTTGCATTAATCGTCTAACTTTTACCAGAGTACAAAATTATATAAAACTCCTAAGTAAATGGATATATAGATAGAGGTTATTTCCAGGTATACATTTTAAATACAAGTGTCTTTAATGTGTTATTTTAATTAAACCATTACTTTTTTGAGAAAATAAAACAAAACTGAAAAAGTATCATGTAAAGGGTTGTTTGAGTAGTAAGATTTCCTTTAGAAGGTATTGAGAAACAAAGATGTGTCAAGAACATTTTTAAGTTTGGCATTTATCCAACTTTCGTTTTTGAGTTTTGCTGCACAAAACACACCCACATTTTCTAAAACGGCTTGTTTCTGGATTCAGAAGTTCTCAAAACATGTATTTTGAACGATATTTTGGTATAGAATTTCTGAGTGGAATGCAATATTTCCCTATTAAACGTAGTGTACATAAAGTAAAAATTAAGGATTTTCATTCCAGAATGTATAGCCATTTTAGGATGGATGGATGGATTGGTATGGAGCAGGAACATGGGTTAATGGAAGTTTAGCTGTGGTGATTTCTCTTCTATTAGATTACTTTTCCCTCGATCATTTCGGTTCTTGTTTCATGTTTTAAGTAGGCTTAAGTCAGTGTAGGTCAGTGCCACAGGTAGCATCGTTGCTTGTTCGATTGCAAGTTACCCTCTAACTTTCAGATGACAGATGTCCGGACGCCCAAAAGCGAGTCGAATACGCCGATGTTATCGGCCATCAAAGGCTTTGGACACGGTTGCGGTTTGGTTGGATTCTGAATGAAAAATAGATACGACTACATTGAATTTATCTGAAACCTCCCCCTCCCGAAATACTACCGACCGTACACAGCAGAGTACAGTAGAGCCTATTCTGTTCTGTACATGATACATTCGGAAAATATTGTAATCCTTTACAATCCTGTCCAAAAATTTAAATTACACATGAAACCGATTTTTTCATCTCCTACGGCGCAAATTTATTTTGTTCATGTTACTTATACTTTATGATAAATTTCATGATTACTATAGAACGCCATACTTATTTCAACGCCCACATATAGCTGTAGTACAAAACCCAGAAGCAAACGCGACTTCTGCCTCTCCGTACCCGATCTCTTGTCAACAACGTACCAGTGTTAGAAGTTAATTTAACCTAAACTCATGTCCGAAGCCTGCCGGTCCCCATGGCCGCGCTCGCTAAAGCGTCTCGCTTTGGTGCTTCGTGGGCAGGGGATCGTGGGTTCGAATCCCGCCTTGGGCATGGGTGTTATATGTTTGTGCAATGTGTATATGTTTGTAAAAGAAACAGTAAAACCAGTAATTAGTAAAACCTACGGGGGGGAAATGTAAATAGGGATACAGTACCGGAGTCCTGATCAGACTCCGTTACTGTTTTTAAAAAAAAAAAAAAGCCTAGTTATTATGCTTGCAACCATTAGAGATCTCTGCGCGTATCTGTAAGCTGTACCTAATGAGGTAAATGGGAATTTCCGCAGACTTAATCAGTAAACTAAGATTTTACAAATATAAATTATAGAAATGATATAAAAAGAATGTGATGTGCTCCATTCACATGAGTTTCTATACCTATTCTGTAACAAAATATTATTGCAAAATCGTATTCATCTATCTACTTCATGTTAACATAAACATTAGCAGAGGTAATCTTACTATTTATAGTTTTCTTCAAACCATGATGACTGTCAAATGCGACCGCTTCCCCCTTTGACTGGGCAATGACCATTAGCAAATAAAAGACGAACCTGTGCTAGGGGCGAAAGGCAACGAAGTAAAGTCTGCTTCCCGGAGACACTGCTTGCCAGCCGACAATCAACCCTCAGTTAAGGGAACAGTAAGTGGAAGACTTGACAACAGCGAGGGTTGGTTTCCAACCGCAAACCCCCTAACCGCAAACTTTAAAGTTAACCTTGAAAGAACAGTGGAATAGGGTCTTCATGTTCTGAAAAATGTATTAATTCCTAAGCATACACTACGCTAAAGCGATAGTTAAAGCTGATCGCTTTGTGATATTCAGTTTCGGTTCTCTTTGCATGTCAGGAGCAAAACAAAACGGAGATTAAATGAATGGCGACTTACCGTTAGAGAAAAGTTAAAGTATTGTAAAATTCAAACCAATAAGAAGGAAAAGCTTGGAAATGGTTGATAACCAAAAAAATGTATAGGACATAAGTGTGTATTTTGCTGTGTAGTAAGTTTTTGTTCGTCTGTTACAGTTTACCACTTAAGCAAAATTCATCTAGAATGAAGAAAACTTCAAGGTTATTCCCAGAAAAGTCGAGATATCATTTTATTTTTAAACAACTTTACTTTAATCAAAATCGTTAGCCATTTTTGAGAAACAGAATTTTCCGACATTTTCTATGTAAGATGTAGTTTGGGGGGGGGGGGGATCTTCTAAAAAATCTGTCACATCCTTGGAAGCTGTTAAACTTAATACCAAGTTTGGTATTTAGCGTATTTTTTGTTTTTGAATTATGCTGCCCCCCTCACACACGCACATCTTTTTTTAAAAATTACTTTTTGGATTCAATGGTCCTCAAAATATGTATTTCCGGAAATCTCGGTATCGAATTTTTGGGTGGAATAAAATACTTTCTCTACCTACATTGTACATTGTACTAGGATCGGCTGATATGTCCCGGGCCTCTCAATCAAAATAGCATTTATTTATTTATTTATTTAGCTTTATTTCCCAACATAATCTCAAGAAAGAATAATACATTTGTCATATCGGTGTTATAATTTAATTAAACCATCTCTGTAGTGAGATTTATCAAGGTCCTCAAAATAGCTGTTTACCACATCAATGACCTCCTCGTTGCTGTGAATTCTTCGTTCTCCAAGACATTTTTTGAGCTTTGGGAACAGTTGGTACTCACTGATTGCTAGATCTGGCGAATAGGGTGGGTGTTCTAGCAATTCCAAATTTAATTCGCACATTTTTACTTTCTCTATACTATGTACATAGTGTATAGAGAATGTATTGCATTCCACCAAAAAATTCGATACCGAGGTTTCAGCGGAAATATATGTTTTAGGGTCCACTGTATCCAAAAAAAGTATTTTCAGAAAAAGGTCCGTTTGTGTGTCCGTGTGTCTGTGAACACGATAACTCTTAAACGAAAAGTCGGTAAAATACCAAACTTGGTATTTAAGTTTAGTATCTTCCAGGGATGCAACACGAAGATTTTGAGAAAAATCCCCCCACCTCAAACTACCCTTTACATGGAACTTTTTTCGAACATTTTGATTTTCTAAAAAATGGCACTAACCATTTTGATTAAAATATCGTATATTAAAGTTATTTACCTGACAAAATGTATATTTTGAATTTTCTGGGAATAGTCTCTGAAGACTAATTTATTCTGGATGATTTTATCATAACTACTAAACCGTAAGAGATGGACAAAAACTTAACACACAAAAAATGTAGAGCAGGTTAAAAAACACAATTTATGTTATATAGATTTTTTTTCATGGAGTTGAATGTTTTTGAGATATTTCTTTTTCTTGGTTTCAGCTTTGAAAAACTTATACTTTTCTCATACAGGAATTTGTCAACTCCTGTGCATACAAACAAAGGAACATCACACACATAGTAACCAGCTTTTGGCTTTCACTTTAACCTATGGTACTCCCTTGTCTCGCTTCTACTTACAATAAAGCAAGAAATAAGACCATTTCTGATAATTTTGCTCGATTAGCATGAAATAAATAAAAGATAAGCTTATTAACAATAATAATTTACTTAGATATAGAGAAAGTGATGTGAATGGAACACATCAGATTTTTCCCCATTGCAACGTTTGAGCGATGGGCCGGAGCATTGTCGTGATGAAATAGGACTTTTTGCCAAATTGTCTTTTTGTTTTCAACTCATCACTCAAACGTTGCAGTAAGCTTGCATAGTAGTCACCAGTGATACTTTTACCCGTTACCAAGTAATCAATAGGAATAATTCAATCCCAGAAAACAGTCGCCATAAGTTATTAGCTGAAAAATTTGACTGACTTTTTTGGAGTTGCTTCACCTGGCTCAATCCACTATTTTGACTGTGATTTACTTTCTGAGTGTAGTGATGTATCACAGTTTCATCCATGGTAATAAGCCTTCTCAAAACTTCTCTGGGATTTTAACGGTAGATCTCCACATTCTTAACAGAAACAGTTTTTCTTTGCAACTTTTGATCAGGTGTCAACAAACGCGGCGTCCTTCTGCACAGATCTTGTGAAAGCCCAAAACATTACTTAAAATATTACCTGCACGTTCTTTTGATATGTTTACAACCTATCTCAAACAACTTTCTTCTCCGGTCTTTCAGTGCTAAACGATGACTTTTTTCAATGATCTCTGGGTTGTCACTTCTACAGGGCATCCAGAGCTAGGATCATCACTAGTGCTCATACGTCCCATTTTAAACTCTACAACCCACCTTTTAATCGTTGAATATGAAGGGCAGAGTCTTTTAATGTACTGTCCATTTCCTCTTTGATTTATTTAAGCGTTAAGCTTTTCAAATGGAAGTATTTAATCACTGCTCGTTTTTCCAAATCCTCCATTTTCGGGAAAACTCTAAAGTTGTCTTGTTTAAAATGTTGTCATTCGAAAACTAACTCTAGACTAGCTTGTATCCATAGTTATATGTCAATAGCTTGTTTAAACTATAAGATGCTGCCATCTAACTGGCCTAGTGGCGCCATATCTGTGTGAGGCCTGGGACTTATCAGTCGCCCTCGCATTCCACAGCAAAAGTAATAAATGATAGTGGTTAGAGAAAACTATGTGAGTGCAACGTGCAGCATATTTTTTTACGTTATCTACAATATCCAGATTGCATGTCGAGAGTTTTAACTGCTGTTGATTCATAGTTTTGCAAATACCAGTACGAGGGTCATAATCTGCTCTACGGTGTAATTTTCTGTGCGCGTATTGCTCCAAAAATCGAATCCAAAATTAAGATTTAATGCCTGAAAGCAATCAGCCGGGTCCTGGTCAGTATCAGTTTAAAAGCAAGGGAAGTCGTAAACTTTTTTTTATATTACAGTAAATCTAAAAGCGATTATCTTTGTTCGGATTTTGTTGATCACAGATAATAGGTTTTTAAACAATATTAATAATCTTAGTTGACCAAGGGTTAGTTTAAGGCTAGTGCTGTTGGAACTAGCTAAACAAGTCGATCCATGTCAGACCATTTTAATTATCTTACTTTCTGGAAGTGATGTCCAAATCCACTTAATGTTACAGAGGGAAAAGGGTGTGCGTGTGCGTGCGCGTGAGCGTGAGCGTGAGCGTGAGCGTGTGTGTGAGAGAGAGAAAAAATCTCAAAAACCAGTTGAGCCATTGTTAACATTCTTTCACCATTAAAAAAATAGTTAGTTCCAACATAGGGCCATAAATCACCAAATTCATTTAAGGTGATGTATCTGTGAAATTTGATAAAATTGCAAAAGATTAAAAACAACTTTTTTTCATAATAAAATGATATGAACTCGAAACTAGTCTTTACACTTGGTGCCATTTAACTACCAACTAACAGAAACTATACATGGGTAGGCGAATACTTAATAGGCTCTCTCACTTTAAACCTTGTTTTCTCACAAACTTTTTTTTAACTTTTCCATGCTCCAATGTTCCACATGATGCATTTTTTCATTAATTTATTACACATATTTTATATTGCCTCACTATATTTTGCAATTTTAGATTTTGGAGAGTGCGAAAAGTAATATTTCTACAGTAGTAAGCAAAATGACATGTTTTCAAGCTCACTTCCTATAAAACTGAAGTTGTGAATATTTTAAAAATACATTACGTAACTCATTTTAAATATAACAAAGCTAAAAAATAAGAATAATATTTAAATGCATGCTAGAATTTTGATACACGGCAAAAATATCACTTATGTGTAATAGGTGGTATAAACCACAGTACAATATATCTTGCATACTGTGGAATTTCCAAAGTTCACAGATTCATCCATCATCTTAAATTAGTAAAATTATAAAATAATTTACAAGGCCCTTGTACTTGGATTTAGAACACGTTTAAGATAATGTTTAGAACGCCATGAAGTATAAAATATTCTGTGGAGTAACCACAACTTTCAGTAGTTATTGCACCTCACAGAATATAACAACAAAAGCTGGTTACACTTCTCTGCAAGAATATACATAGATTATCATGTTATAACGCATCAATGAACAGATATTTAAAAGGCGACAATCGATCCTGTATTAAATTTGTATAATTGCAATTTATAATTGCCAATTATAAAATACTGCAAACGTATATGTAATGAAATATAATTATAAAAGGTGTTAAAACCTCATTTACAATTCTATTAATGTATGAGTTGAAGTTTTAAGGGTGCCAAAACCTTATAGTAACTCTCGTGTGAAAACGTTTACTTTGTTTCCTTGTTTTTATGCCGTAATCAGTTCCCTAGTTCCATAAATAACTGTGCAGAGATAAGGAAAAGAAATGGAGTTTCATTTATGAATGCTCTTTAACTGCTGAGGTTTGCAGTGTCCTATTCTATATTGGGCGTGAAGGATGTTTAATTTTGCTCAGAGGCCTCTTTATCAGGCTCGAGTTTCTTTTACATTTCTTTTCTATGACACGGGACCAACGGGCTTTACTTCTCTTCCGAACGAAGCCATGCTAAGAATTTTTACGCCCGAAAAATCCATCGTCCTCCACCGGGTTTGAACTCGTACTTCAGAAATCCATGAAATAGTCTGCGACCATAAAAATATCATCTTCATTAATATAAATTACTATATCTTTTCAAACATATTAACTAGGTGGCCATTGTATTTGTCAAGGGTTTCCGCATTAAGAGAAAATTATGCAGCTTAGGCGTTATTAAATGTGGGACCAAAAAGGAGGTACAAAGGCTTAAGGTTTGAAACAATATAGTCATCTAAAGATTAATGAAACGTTTGAATATTCTTCCATCGCTAATGCGTATTTAAAAGTTATGCAGAATTTCCAGAACTATCGGGGAGAAATTAAGGAAGTCGCAAGTTGCGACGATGTATCACATCCTTTTGCGTGGATTTTTCGGAATGTTCATCCGTTATTTGGAATAGTCGGGACAAAACGATATTACACTTATAAGGGATGGAGGTATTAACGCTTGATATCTCTGACTAAGCAAGCCTGCTTGCTCCGTACATACAGTTAGGTAAACATGTGACAGCATGGATTCTCTATTACGTGTGAGGTGTTTTGTACGTCGCTTTAATATGTTGATAACAGAAAGCAATCCAACACGCAAGCCATCGAATCCTTGGTTTTTTACTGCCTAGGAGGCATCTTATTTATAGAAAATTACGGAATAAGTAAGAGTTTAGTTTTTAGCAGATTTTTTTCACTCAGAAAATTTAATTTGGAATAAAGAATATAATTAGAATATAATGCGAATTTTGGGAATAAATTAAAAGTGCGGCAGTTAGATATCAATTACGTTATTCTGCTTTGTAACACAATTAGAAAGAATCGGAGAACACTGTCCTTTTCCAGTACTATAAATGTGAAAGCTTTCGTCGCAAATTAATTCTCATATTGTTGACATTACAATGTGTTTCCAATGGTATTAACCAAGTGAAGGAGCTCAGTTTATTATGTAAATGCTATAATTGTAATTGTTTTCTCTGCAAGAATTTGTCACAACTACTAAATACTATAAAACTCAAAATATTAACCTTTATGTTTATATCCGAAGTATAAATATTAATACAAGAGACATAATACCTAGAGCAATTGTTCTATCAATGGAACCTACAATAGGTTTATTAACCTAAACTGTGCATTATATATGTCAAACGCAAAATAATGTCTTCAGTGCTGTTGTAGTGTGCACTATCTGTTCTTGCTTTCCGCGCAGTTGGTTGCACACTGTACGGTAGGCGAGTTATTGAAGTATTGTCTCTCTCTCTCTCTCTCTCTCTCTCTCTCTCTCTCTCTGCGTACTCAAAAGAGTAATGCCTGTTCTAGATAATTGTACATTTAATACAGAACGGAAATAAGTAGATGATATCCATTTGTTACTGGAGTTTTAAAAGCTAACTGATCAATACCATGTAAAACAGCTGCAATTACCGTTTAGAATCACTTTCAATTAGTAAGTAATAAATTCTCTTTATCCTACAGATAGTTGCAATAGTTGCTCTGCAGAAACTACATAAGAAAACTTGGAATGTAAATCAAAGTGAAAGTTACTAACGCAACGGCTGGGATGAAGTAAACATAATTCACTCGTTGCTCCGGTAACGAGTGGGATAACGTAAAAAATAAATGATTGATAACTACAAATTTCCTGTAACTTTTAATTTTCCTTAAATTGCTGAAACTCTTTTTCATATAGTTTCCGTGAAGTCTACGGTAATAAAGCCTCAGCTGCTTAATTTGCTTCATTTAATATATCGTTTGGAACCGACATATTGACGTTCTCAACGTCCATCGTAAACTTAATCAATATGAAACTAGCAATAAAAACAAAATTGTATTCATACATAGCCTACCATATTTTATAACTATAAGAGCGCCGCAATTCAATACCTTATTTAATTTAATACATGACAAATATTCAGTTAATGATTTTACGACAGATAGTAATAATTTATCGTTCCTGTAGGATAAAATGTATTATACAAGTGGACAAACCTCTATTATCCACCTGTATAATAAATAACTATTCCTCAATGGATATTTAATTAAGAGAAAGTTAGAGGTATGAACGATGTTCTAACAAATGTAATTTGAAGGAAATAAAAGATATAATTGAAATAGCATGAACGTTGTGAACATTTCGGACATACACAGTATAATATAACTGAACAAAATAAAGTGGTCTTAAATCTGTTTCAGTGTTCATCCTCCTATGTAGCAGTTCTCAATTTGCAACAAAATGACCGTGGCAATGCACATATTTAATGTACGCGGCCATAAAGCCAGTCTGTGCTTTATTTCATCGTGATCAATCGAGATCAATAGTGCAATACTGGCTTAACAACCTCATTTACAGCAGAACTTTGATATTACGATTTTTCGAGAAATATTTACCAAAATGTAACTGGGAAATAGCCATAGGTATAAAAATAAGGGATTTAAAATTAACATGCTCAGAATTGCAGATGATGTTGCAATTTTAGCAAAAATAAGAGGTTTAGCAGTGTGAAATTGGATAAACACATTATGAAATCACTTAAAAATCGAAAACAAAAAAAGTTGACTTATAGAAAAAAATAAATAATAAAACACAAAGTAAATTAAACATAAAATTATAACACGATGCTGAATACTTCAAAACCTAGTAGCAAAATATAATAAAATGAAATAAATAACACAGGAAATTATTCATAGAATATGTCAGAAAGCTTATCTTCTGTAAGAAAAATGAAATATTTGCTTATTGGCTTATGAATTAGAAAGAATTTATTGAAAGCATATGTATGGAGTTTAATATATTGAATTGAAACTTAGTCAATAATAAATTCAGAGAGAAGAAAAATGCTGAAAATTAGTTGGACAGATAAAGTTACTAATAAAGTTTGAGAGAGCGAAAGCAAAAAGAGAAATTTAGAACTGAATAAGAAAATAAAAAATATAATTAAGTTCATAGAACATTAGGACACTAAAGTAAATTAACGTTTTAATTAAACAAGAGAATAGCAAAGGTAGAGCAGGACTGCAATGCATAGACATTTTTAAGAACCAAATGAATTGCAGAATTAGAAAAGAAGGCTGGTAGATGATCAGGATGGAGAACTGCAGCAAACCAATCCAAAGTTTAGTGACCAAAGAAGCCGAGAAAAAAAAAAAAAATTAATCCAAGACTGGTATTGAAGTAAAATCAGTCAGTGTAGCGCCATTGCACTTACAATGTACATAATAGGTAGACAAGGTATTGCACTCAAAATGAAAATATTTGAAACTAATAACAAACTACTTGAACTTTTCACAAACGGGAAGTCATCAGGCATTTCATATCTTTTGTTTTACTCCTAACGTGCAATAGAGAACCGAATTTCAATTATTTCACATAGCGACCATATTTTAAAAAAGAGTTGGTTATTGCTTTTGCCCATTCCCTTTCTGCTTGCAAGGAAGAAAGTAATAAAAACATTTCTCCTAATGTTTATTCTTTTATCTATATCATACTCGTCGAGATAATCTATTATAAGAATAATTTGTTTGTGGGGCACCTAGAGAAAGGCATGTGAATGGAATACATCAGTTGTTTTAAAAATGTATTATGGATTGTTGAAATTGTCACTATTAGTTTCGAATTTATCAATACCACATATGATTATGCCATTTAGTATAACTTTCAAAGCGACCTAGTTTTAAAGTTTTGACTATCAATTTAAGTTCCTGTATTTTCTTGTGCCTACAAATACGTAATAGAAGTTTCTTGTCAAACACTGTCGATAATATGAGTAAATGCACAAATCATATTTTGTTTAACCCACAAGATTGTTTAGGCGTATTCTTTCTGGAGAACCTGTAAGTTCCCATGCTAAGACAATACCTTATTGAAACCATAGGTAGGAATGATGTTTCCAAATCGCACGAGAAGTAGGGGGTAGGAGGAGCCTCACTCAGGCCACATGCTGTTGCCTAATAGCGAAGAGTAACGTACATGTGTTGCTAAAATCAAGAGCAGTGGTGGTGATTTAAAAATTCTTTTAATTACTTAAGTCATAAACAAGGGAACTGTTCGGTAAAGTACCTCGTTAACGGTAAGTGTTTTTTAAGGTCTATCCCCGAAACACGCTATCTTCGATTCACACCTAGCAGATGGTGGTAGAGTGCCGACCAGTCCAGCCGCACTTCCATCCTAAGTCAGATAGTGCCATCTATATTCAGATAGCAAAGTGCAGCTAGCCTTTTCAGGTCTCATTTCCTCACAGCGTAATTATCATTTAGCTCCGCGACTGGCAGATGCAGTTAGGCTTGTCTTACACTGTTTGTGGATAGATGGCAGCACAATGACAATTATCATTTATTTTCTGTTTTACTATTGCTTTACACTGAAGGTGGAACTTTGAGTCGCGATATTAAATGTCCAATGCGGTATTTACCTTGACAATTGAGGAAAACCACGAAAAAAAAAAAAAAAAAAAAAAAAAAAAAGACAGATTAGTTGGACCATTTCTCAACCGTTCAACAATCTTGCTACCTCATCACACCCCAACCGCATTTACATCAACCCATTCCTGCAAAGCTTATATCACCAACTCGCCTTCATAGTAGCGGTTGCGGGGCGAACATAAACCCCTACGAGGCGGAGTCCCCAAGTCTTATCACTTGTTTAGCCCTGCAGTGCACGCCGTTTACATGGCCCAATTTACTGATGATGTCCTGTTGTACCCTACAGACAGGAATCCAATTCAGACACACCTCCGTCTCGTACAGGATTGCTGCGGATGTCCCTTAACCTGAGCATAAGTCACGCTGTTCTGTTCACCAGAAAACGCCTTGCCGCAGCCCAGATACCCCACTTCTCCTACCAGGTCCAGAGATTGGGCGAACATGAGAACGCACTTGACAGATCGCCGGGAGAGAACTTGCATACTGAACGCCGATACAGGCGGTATCGGCTTCCCCGCATGGCTTGCGGGCACCCCCGGTAACAACGGCTTCAAATCAGCCAACAGCAAATTAGCTGAACTACTCCTCTCCCCTACTGACGTTGGGAGTGGTCAATAAAAATTCTCCAACAAAAATAATCTATTCAAATCAAACACCAGCGGAGCAGAGGAAAAGGATGCTGGTTCTAAAACATGCAACCGTTCGAGGAAACTATCCAGCAAAGCCTCCTTATAATCACCCGAAACCTCAATATTAACAAACTTAAACCATTTCCCTCATTCCTGTGGCTGAGCCCTTACCAGGGTAGGTACATAGACACTTTACTTAGGCTCACCACGAGCCTACCAGGTTTTGGACGGACGGAAACCCCACATCCTGTCAAAACGTGTTAAATTCCAGCAGAAATGGGTACACGGCTAACACATCATCGAGCTGCCCTCAGCCTGCCAACTGTTCGTGTCGTGTGGAATTTGTACATCGCTAAATTCTTCGTAGGTATTTAAAATTGTTTGTTTATAATAAGCAGTGCTGTACTTTCAGCTCAGTTCGAGAAGATGCCATTTCTCGAGAACCTTCGAGCCTCCTCGAGCTTCCATTCGTGCATGCTGTATACTGGCGGCATGTATTAAAACAATTTGCTGAAGTTTCAAACTATAGATAGTGCAGTAAAATGTCTTACGGACTCTATTTACCTTGTTAGACACTTATGGTCGTGAGTTTAGATTCAAAATAGGTTTTGGTGCCTTTATGGCTAGGTATGAAAAAGTAAAATATCATTCTATCCATCTCACAATATTTGAACTTGATTATGCTCCAGGAGTCATTTAGATTATGTGCTTGAATTATATAGTTTACAGTAACTGGCATATCGAATGTCAATTGCAGTTGCTCAAATGGTGAAGTACTGACTTGTTCAACTGGAAACTTTGGTTCAAACACGGTCAAGGTCAATGCTTATCTTTGTGTGAAAAATCATAAACGTGCATGTACTTTTCGTGTAGGTTAATAGAACCATCGCCGAATATAATTAATCCAATTCAGGTTATTTCTAACTGTAATAATTTTAAAATTGTACTATACGCTAGTTTTACACATCAGTGAAACCTACGACTTACATCATTTAAATTAGAAACTTGGAATTTGAATAGAACTCTCGCTATAAATGCCTGAGAGATGACGTAATTTATATGTAAGAATATTACATAAAGAATAATTTAATAGATATGATATAATATTGCAACTAACCGATACTTTATTTTGTAGATTGACCTAAAAACTTTCTAGTATATGACTTCAATAGAATCGAAACGACTCGTCCTTCAGTAAGGTTAGTGTTTTTGCTTTCTCTACACGTACTATGTACATAGTGTATAGAGAAGGTATTGCATTCCTCCCAAAATTAGATACCGGAAATACATATTTTGTGTCCCCCTGAATCCAAAAAAAGCCCTTTTGGATAAAGGTCCGTGTGTGTGGGGGGGGGTGTCTGTAGACAGCATAGCTCAAAAACGAAAAGACCGTTGAATACCAAATTTGGTACTTAAGTTTGGTATCTTCCAAGGATCCGAAACGAAGATTTAAAAAAAAATCCACCAACCCAACTACCCTTTACATGGAAACATTTTCGAAAATTTTGATTTTCTCAAAAATGGCTCTTGAGAATTTTGATTAATGATCGTATATTTACATGGAAAATACAGTGTATATCTACAATTTTCTGGGAAAAGCTTCTGAAGAAATGTTCATTCTGGATGGATTTTGCGGAATTTTGCATAACTGATAAACTGTAACAGATAGACAAAAACTTACCACACAAAACATTTAGAGCTCTTTAAAACATACAGTTTATGTTGTACACATTTTCTCGTGATGTTGACCGTTTTTGAGATATTCTTTGTTATTAGTTTCAGGTTTAAAGTACTTACACTTTTTCTCGCACGGGAATTTGACAACTCCTATCCATACAAACGAAGGTACTTCAATCTCATAGCAACCAGGTTTTAAAAGCTTTAACTATCGATTTAGTTTAATGTATTCTCTTATTTCTCTTCTACTAGCAAGCAAGTAATAAAACCCTTTCGGCTAATTTTTTCTCGATTAGCATTAAGTAAATAGAAGAATAAGCTTTTTAATAATAGTTTATATAGAGAAAGTCATGTGAATGGCATACGTCAGATTTTTTAATATGTGAAGGGAACAAACGCATGCTAAATAAAATTAATTTTGTGTTGCGGCATGTTTTTATTATGTGAGCATCTCTGCGCTAGAGCAGTCTCGAGACTGTATCGATACTTGCCGCGTATCGAACCTGTTCGAGCAGTAACATTTGCCCAGCCCTAATAATAAACACCATATGGCACCTGCTGTAGTTAAGCAAATTATATAATCTTCATGTTTATAAGTATTCCTTTATATTTCGTAGTAAAATAATTACTTCTGCAAAATATTCTTTGAACTATAAGCCTAGATGTTTGATAACTTTTTCATTTCTCTCTGGATATTTCATATTTGGGTGCGCTTAATTTAAATATCAGTTGGTTAAGCTTACTGGGTATTGCCAATCTAAGAAAAATAGATTTATAAATATACTTCGTGTGCATTTAAAATTAATATATATTGAATCTCATCAAATAGGTTATTTAGTAATGGACAAAATGAATGTTTTCAAGAATCGTATACTTTATATTCGGATACTTTAAAGAATCGAAACTTTCATTCGAGTACAAGTTCTCGAGTACACCTATCACACATTAAGGTTTTCGCTAATCGAAATCAGCTTGTGTTCGTATACAACTTCTCGTATGCTTCGTTATCGTCACTAGAGTGATGTTCTTCAGTTCTCATCATGGTTGTTCTCGAATAAAGCATCCAGTTCAAATGATGGACGAACAATGCAACGGTATTTAGAAAATTAGACGCTAGGTTTATTTTTTCGGCATACGTAGGATGTAATGGGTGATAAAGATAAGCGATAGATACAGTACGTTATGTTACTGCTGTGCTAATTGTAATTTTGGAGCATTGGCTTCTAAACAATTTACTGCAGTGCACGAGCTTAATTGTTCTGCTCTGTATTGTGGAGACTGTGGTGCAGTGATTTATGGCAGGAAAACATTTTATTTCACACAGAAATTTGAAGAAAAGTTATTTTACGATATATTATTTGCGCACCTACACACTATAAAAAACGTAAACCATTATAAACTATTGGGAGCTGAATATCTGAAAATTATTTTACAAAATCAAATTAATTGTTCATGTGTCAGGATATTATGCAAAATTCTGCAAAACACACCCAGAATAAAGTAATCTTCAGAGACTTTACGATATAACAGAAAAATGTCGTGAACGCTTATCCTGGCGTTGGATATTAAACAGCAGGCTTTCTTGTTCGTGTAAATCATCAAATATTTTCGTCACTCTTCATGAAACTGGCGTCTCGAGTTCAAAGCCATATCCGCCACTGAATAGGGTAATATGAAGGAGATAGTTGGACAAGGAAATAGGGATCCTTTGAAGCAATTTTCCCTCTGCTAAATACTAAAGGAAGTATCGAAGTAATGTTTTACCTCGACACGAGCACACACAAGCATCAAGAACTGCCCTGTCTTTATAACAGAACATCATTTATTCATCTTCCTCTCAAAGCAAGAACATGCAGTTGATCCACTCTTACGTTCATGGCATCAATTGTAACATCGCATTTCATAATCGGCTTTGGAGACCATGGGTAAAAAGTGAGACAATATTTGTTTTCTATTTCCCAGTGGGAATTTTTAATCGCTTTGAGCCAGTATCGATAAAATCCTGATATATGCTTTTATGAATTAATTATGTTGGCAGCATCTCGTCAAAAATGACACTTCCAAACGAATATATGTATTACTGTGTGCTTTGAATGCCAATGTTCGTGAAAATTGTTTGGCAAGCTTGAAGCTGCTTTCAGCTAAGAAATTTCATTGAGATAACAGCTTGTTTGTATTCAAAGTTTGATTTATTTAAAAAAAAAATCATACAACACAATACAGCATTTTCGCTGTCTAATGGTGAGTATAACAATTGAATAACTTTTCTAAAATTCAGAGTTAATAGTTTGAGAAAGGCATATTATGTAATATTCACAAATTATTCTCAATCTGTCTACTACTTAAGCTACACATTTACAAATTTCGTTGTAGCTATAAGACGCGAAAAATCGTGTCGTCGTATGATGACCTTCAAACTCCATATTCTTTACATGATCACGATGAAGACTTAATATACTTTTCTCAAGTTTAAAGTAAGTATTTGAGAATTCGAGCCAACAATGAAGAATATCTCGGAAATATTTAACGCCATAAAATTTATTGAAATTATTTTGTCTTTGAGACCAATATCTTTTTTTTTTTTTTTTTTTTTTTTGTAGTGCAATTTTATTTATGGCTCAAGGTTTATCAGTGACAAAAGTCATTCAGGATAAAGAGCACGCCACTTCTATTCCTAGAGTACTTAGGATATATATTTGACCATGCAAATAGATTAACGAATTTCATTAATATTCTATATGATATAATATATTTTAGACAATAATGATGAAAGTATTTAGTATAATTTTGGGTGAAGATATTTTAATGAAGGATTATCCTTGTAAGATGGTATTTTGGTACATCATCTTTTCAATTTTTAATTAAGCTGTTTACAAACACACACAGACAATGTTAAATAAAACTGATCGTGGGCTCAGGATCTCAAACTTGTATTTCTATTGAGAATTTTTGTACAATGCAATATTTTCCGCCTACTTACCTAACGTAAGTGGTGAAAGGTTAAAAGTAAAACGAAACTGACCCTTTAAACTTGGACAGTGCACACGCTTAGATGCCGTGGGCCTGCTACGGTACATGCCGCTCTCTATATTGAAACATTCCTTATTAAATACTTGTACTGACTTATTCAAACGAATTTAAATGCCTCTGTGGGCAGAACTACATACTTTCTTTCTCTGGTTATCCTCCTAGTATACCCACCGGGTTTACACTTCCCTTGGGTCAGACGCCAGTTGAGCAGTCTTTGGATCTGAGAGAAGTCAGGATGGGTGATCAGCCCTTGAAAATGAGGAACTGGAAGACAGGAAGTGTCATTGTGGATCAATTGGTGGGATGACTGGCGGGGAAAACCAGAGAACCCGGAGAATTTCCGCCCACAAATCCTCCATGCGGTACCCCGGGATCGAATCTGGGACGCCTAGGTGTGGTGCCGCCCAGAACTAAACACCAATTATTGTATGTTTATTGATATTGCCTCAAGAACCGGACAGGAACTCTGTAATTCTCTGCATTAATCCCAATTATGTTTCTAAACTGTTTATGCATTTACATTTGAAAGTATGATAAACTGAATCTCCATGACGAAGTGGTTATATGCCCGCTTCTCGTGTGGTAGACCAAAATACGATTAGCCACTTATAGAAATGGTTTGCAGAGATAAGGAAAGATTCTAGTTCAGTTTTATTTTCCTTTAAATGGAAACTTCGTTTTATATAATTTCATTACACGTTGCTCAAACAATTGTTTAATTAAAGATTGCTATACATGGACGCTCTTTAATTCCTGTGGTTCTCAGTGTCCCATTCTATATTAGACGTGAGAGACCATTTAATTTCAATCACAGGTCTCTCGATCAGGCTTGAGAGTATTTTACGTGCCGTAAATTTTGGGCACGGGACCGATAGAAGGGAGTCATGCTAAAGATTTCTACGCCTTAAAAAAAAAGCCATTGCCCACTGCCAGGTTTGAACCCGTGACCTTGGGAACTAGACGCTAGCATGTTACTCCGAGACCACAAGAACGGTCCCACATGTTTAAGATATGTATATGAATAACTTCGGGTACATTTTGAATTTTCTGCGATTAGGCTGTAAAGTTTGGTATTATTTTGTATTACTGCCAAGAAAAAAGATAAAGACAAAGGCTTACTACACAAAATATGTGGAACTCATTAAAACACAGAATTTACATCTATTCTTTTAGATGTTTATTATTGTTTTCTATTGACTTTTTAGATTTTGATACATATCATACTTTAGTTTCTCGTAATGCCATACAAAGAGAGGAATTTCAAACTCTACTCGACTCGCATCAGCCTCCTATATCCTCTTGTACCTACGACTAAATTGTAATAAAATTATTTTTATAATCTTTTGTCCGGATTTTCATAGAATAGATAGAAAACTAAGCTTTAGAAAGCTAAGAACAGGTAATAATGGAGAAGTTAAGACCAAATGATCTATTTCACTTGATTTTGATGTTTTAAAAATTGAATTTTAATTTTACTTAGAATGATGGGTCAAACGTTATACTATTTTTACTCTGTCATGAGTCCACAAATTTGATAGCAGCGTTTGATGTTGGTATACCAAGGCATTAGAACGACACAGATGAAAAGAGCATTAACAAAGGCGATTCTGCCATAATCGCTGCCGCTTTGATACTAACGCAGCGCTTTCCTAGCGGTTTCCTACATGCATCAAACCATTAATTAAAAGAATTCACCCTCAAACAAAAAGTAGAAAACAAATAAACAAGAGGACGCGAGCGATCATAGGCGTGGAAGCTGACGAGCGTGGTGCTATCTGACGGAGCTGAACAAAAGCAGCTTTATTTATCACTGCCTTGTCAACGCTCATGAATGTAATCGTTAATTGGACGGCTGTGCCGGCTTCTCCATCAATCATCGCTTTATATGCTGAACCGCAGTTACCGATACTCCAGTCTCAGTTGAATTATGGTTGTGCTAGCCAATGTTAATACACATTCGAATATGTTTGCGATACTGCCGCCATATCCGGTGTAAACCATAAAATTAGCTGTTAAAAATAATCCATTATTCTTCAGTCTGTAACAAAGAACTGATGGGAAGACTTCAGGGAGTATTTTGTGGCTTTGCCGCCAGTTAGTCGCACTTAAACAGTCCAAAACAAAATGGATGTATTACCAGATACGTCATACCATTTTCCATATATGCAGTGCCCGGATTTTTAGTGTAATAAACCTTCATTTTGGGTTTACTTTGTGCTTAAAAACGTTTTTTAAGGTTTTGATTCATGGATCAGCACAGGCACCATTTTTCGTTTTTTGCAGTTTTATAAGATTTATTTATGAATTTATTTATTTTTTATCACACAGGTTTACATTATCAAAGAGACCTATTCAAAAACAAAGGGAAAACTATTTTACTATTGTTTCTTTTTGTTCATTTTGCACTAGATAACTACATATGCACCCAAATTTACTGACATAAACGAAGTCTATTATCATATAATGCATTCTTTTGAGGAAAAGGTTCTTAAAATGTAAAATGGCGTCACTGGAGCAAGTTCTACACCGTTCTCTTTTCTGCCTTGTTATGAGTGATACCGTTACAGTCCTTCAGAGCGGACGTAAGCTGTACCATTACCATCTTTTGGAGCAGCGCATTCAGACTGCTCTCCACATTTTACATGCCTCCGACGTGAATGTGGAGGGCACATGGATTCCACGTTAACTTCCAGGGAATAAACGGGCGGATTTGGCAGCAAAATCGGAAGCCACAGAGTCCATTGCTATCATTACAATTGCAACAGCCGAAGATTGCCGGTCCCCATAGCCGCGCGTCCCGCTTTGGTGCTTCGTAGCGCTGGGGATCGTGGGCTCGAGTCCCGCCTTGGGTATGGGTGTAAGAAAACAGTAATAATACGGCAAAAAAAGTAAAAAAAAAAAAAAGAAAAGGTAAATAAAAGTAGGGTATACAGTGCCGGAGTCCCGATCAGACTCCGGTACTGTATTTAAAAAAAAAAAGAAAAAAAAAAGATTTGAGTGGTTATGCGGAGAGTAGTGCTTTCGGGCTGAAATGCGAGTGGTCGGCTCTCCACGATAACAAGCTTCGGGAAGTGAAGTACATCCCTATAAACTGGGCAACTTCCTCGCTCCTCGTCGGCAGACGAAGGATTGAATGGACGAACGCAATCACCCACTTGGGAGTAAAGCTTGATAAAGGCGTCACTTTTGGGAATCACATCAGGGAGCCTGGGGGTCGGGGCACTGGGTCTGCGGCCACCTTGTACCCTATGCTGAAATCTATTATGTCGGTTCCCCTTAAGTTGTGCCTTTTGAGGTATCCCATAGTTCCCATGCTTACCTACGCCTGCGAGAACTGGGAAATGGCGACAATCTCCAGTCTGCTGTTGCTGTTGCTTTAACGAGTACAGAATAGATACCTTCTGTGCCTCGCTGCTTTCCTACGAGACTCCTGCATAAAGCCTCTTGTGTGCCATGCCTGGAGGACGAGATTAGGTGTCGGGTAGTAAAATTCAACGAAGGTTTACCATTCCATCGGAGTGCCCTCGTTAGGTCTCTTGGGGATTACAATCCCAGAAACCGCCGCTTCTGCCGGTAGGCTTCCCCGCATTGGCTTGCGGTCATCCCGGGCAACGAAGGAGCACCTCCAACAGCTGCTATGGTTAAGCTCTTTACAATCCTTCAAGAGTTGCTTGGATTTCAAAATTTCAACTCCAAAATAAACAAGCATTTTGTAAACAAATTACATTAGAGGTGCACAAGGGCCGTTGCTCCGTGGCTGTCATCCATTGAGGAGCAAACCCTTCACTCCCCAACCTCATATTTACCCGTCATCCTGCAAACCCCACAGTCCCGTCAGTGTATGGATAACTTAGAGCAACATTGGGTACACGTCTACCACGCCATCGGGCTGCCCTCAGCTGCCAGCTGCTTGTGTCGTGTCTCCTCATCGGGAGAAGGTGATATTGGCTCGGCTGTGGATTGGCCCGTTTTTTTTTTTTTTTTTTTTTTTTTTTTACCCACAGTTACGTTTTTAAGAAAAATCCTGCGCATATCTGCCCGTTCTTTGAAGCGTCGCTGACGGTAAAGCATGTGCTGCTAGAGTACATTGTTTAGCAGCTCCTTGCACAATTCTACAGCTGCCGGCCTGCCTAGCAATTGTCGTCATTGCCGACGATCGTCACTGCGACGTTGTCGATTGGTTTTTTTAAATTTGTATCCAAAGCTTGTTTTACACTCAGGATTTGATTTTTTTTATGATAGTATTACAGTTTTAGTTCACTATGGTTTTAGCCCTTTTTATGATTTTGTACGATGCACTTTTCTTACTATTTTATCAATTCCATTATTTTTTAACAATCGATAGTTTTTAATCTCCAGTTTGTCTAATTTTAGCTCTTTAATTTTCTCTTTGCTCTTATCTTACCATGCTTGTAAATCTGGCTCCTACCGTAGTTAGTTTTATAGGGACGCTAATAACCTAGTAGTTCAATGCCTTAAGCATCATCCCTTCGCTTTTCTCCCTCTAATTCTGAATTGATGGCTTTCAAACAATGTTCAGAAATCTGTGGAGCCAACCTTCAAAATCACGTCTCTGTTAAAGAATCTTCCGCAGCTTTGATGAGTATGCAACTGTCATTGGCTCAGGTATTTCTTTTCTAGAAATATTGACAATATTCAGAGCACTATTTAGTAGTAGGATTGTGCTCCAAGGATTCGTAGCTTCTGGTTTAAGAAATATGGTTTGATGTATACACGGTAAGCGACAAGAGTGGAGCTCACAAACAATATTTTTTGGTCTTGGCGATGCAGAAAGCGTACGTTTTATCAATGGGAACATAACGTTCTTTTGAAGAAAGTAAAACGACTATTTAGGTTAATTTAGGTGCCAATTCACATATTCTGTTTCAAGCAATGTGAAGCTAACATATATCTTGACGTTTGTTAACTAAATAGAGGGGAAAAATATAGGTTAACATCTAAAAATTCGGACCCTACATGCAGGCAGGTTCCTCCGTAATTCTTTAATGTCTGGTACACTAGTCGCTGCTCATTGACTGGTGTGAAATATAATATGTACAAACTATTACTTATCATGGTCATTTATCTTAGAATATTCAAAGAAAATTGTCAAATTTATACTTTCTTAACCGTATTAATAAGGTACATTGGTAATATAATTTGTGCATCTGGATTACATCTTTATCTATGCTTTCACGAATTTAGGTTACCTCACTTGAGTCTGCCTCTCAGGCTGAACGAAAGCTCGTACATCTACCGTCGAGTGTTGATATCGCCTTTATTACCTGACCTTGGATTTTAAAACTTGTTTGCCTAATGTAAACTTTTGAATGTACAACAGTCAGTGGAAAGGGCAAGGTAAAGGGGAATACACGTCAACTAGCAAGTGTACATGTAACATTTTGCACACTCTTAATTTTAATCTCCTGAGACACAGATGAAATTTTATAAAGCGATAGCGAATCCAACGTTTCGATATGGTTCAGACGTTTGGGCATTGAGAAAAAAGAATAAAATGCAATATGAGATTCCTAAGAACTTTGAGGAATATATCCGAGTAATAAAAAGAGAAGCGTAAAATCCTGAAATAGTTAAATATTTTAAATTAAAAACAAATTGTAATAAATATAAAGAAAAGAACTGAACATTTAAACAGCTGTGTGTTTGGTACCACTTTATAACAAAAATCCTTCTTACTTTCTTTGCCATATACACAGTAGATACAAAGGTGTCGCACTCCAGCTAATTGATATTAAGATTTCACTGAAATTACCTAGAATAATGGTAAATAATTTGAATAAAACAAACATTTTTAGAAGACGCTTCCCGGTGTGTGTGTGTGTGTGTGTGTGTGTGTGTGTGTGTGAATTACGTTCTCACTCGCACACACACAAACAAAAAATCCGCTAAAAACGAAACTACGGGAATATCTAAATGTCCTGTCAAACTGCAACGGATTAAACTGCAGTGGGTGTCGATACTCCTTCCTTCAAGAAACTGAAAAAACAGAACAATTAGGTGGAATATTGACCCTGAACGCATGATTCATATCTGAGCGAATTGTTAAATTCTTGGAAGAAATTAGTAAAAACTGTTGGGTTAAGTCATTAATCGAAGTGGACAAACGCCCGGTTTACGAGGTGTGCAGATGAAATATATCTTCGTGCGTTAAGAGTTGCAGAACTCAACGGGGATAAGTTAAAATCGATCGTTTTACTCCTTGCCGATGCCACTGATAAACAGGACGGAAGTAACGAAGGTTGCTCTCGCCAGTTCTGCACTGGTGGGTTATAACTTCAAATAACCCCGTTGAGTTCTGCAATTCCTTAAACGCACAAAAGGATATCTGTATGCGTAAAAAATGGGCAGTTTAGCCATTTGGTATCCCTAGGAAGCTAGTCTTAAGTCTAAGCAACATTCTTTCCTTATCTCTCCTAAAACTGAGAAAACAGGGATGAGGAAAGTAGTAGTGAATAGTACTGAGCATAGTCATAGTTGGAAAACATATTCTATAAAGCTGAATCCATTTTAGAAATTAGCAAATAGGTGCCACGATAGCCGCAAAAATTATTCAATGTAATATACTTCCTACAAATATTGTAAAATTACTCCTAGTATTAGTTATACTATTGTTCAATTTTACTTCTCAATATAAATATCTCGATATAAAACGGAAAGAATAACACAATGTTTGCATATTACTTATCTCCTCTATAACCACAGAAAATAAAGGAGTGGATACAAATTTTGGAAAACATTGTACAACTCCATTAGAAAAGACGCTTCACTAAGTGTGTCAGGCTGACGTGCTGGGGGTCGGTGAAACTCCAAAACAAGCTCCTCGTTATCAATCAATAGATCTGGGCATTATAAAACATTATGGCCCTAACAATATTTTTGTAAAAAGTAGATATTAGGGAAATTGAGTACATAAAACGACAATAAAACCTGCTGTGCACAGTTAGGTTTTTAGCTGAAAATTTCATATGAAAAAAGAAAGGGAAATGTGCTAAAATAAGGTAAAAAGGGACAAAAAGGATCTGGTTTATTCAAGAAATTAAAAATCATATTTCCTATTCTCGGTTATTGAGTTTAAAACAAATATTCCAAATCATACTCACCATAAATAGTAAAATACAGGAGGCTCTTGCTTTTCAAGACATTCAGCATCTCCATATTTTTAAAAATAGTAGTGTTTTTATTAACAGATAGAAGGACTTAGTAGCTCTTGAAACTTCTTTCGACATCCGTTGAGACCAGTGGGACAAACTTCTTGTACATTCAAAATGGCAACTCTACTAATGTGGTACACTCCTCAACATAGGGATCCTTCTGAAGATTAAAGTGAAGTTTATCTTTGGCAAAGCCCTATATGTGCTCCCTCACTGAAGTAAAAAAAATACCCCATTGTTTTACTTTTCGAGACGTTGTTCTTCCAATTGTTAAATAGCTAGTCAGGATTTTGTAACTGAACACAAAATAGGTCTGTCTACAAATTACGTATGTTTTCTTGTAGCAGAAGAATTTTGACCTTGAAAATCGCATCTGCATCGGCTGCATTCAATTAAATACAACTCCTTAACCTTGTCAAAATTGTCACACAGCATAGCACACACTGAACCTAAGACCCCCCAACGAGTAATAACTGGTAAATTTGGAAGGAGTGGGCCAGTGATTTCCTTGTATGCAACAACACTAGCCAGGACTTGCTGTAGATCTTCAGGGCAGAGATGAATTCATTTGTAAAGTTGTATTCATTCCTAAAGGACTCGCAAACTCTGGGAGGGACATGGACTGGGTGTCACATGATTTAACTTGAGGGACAAAAGATTCAATTGGTTAATTGCCGAAACCATGGAAAACTTCTGGAGGATACACACAAGGCTTCATACAATATGATTCACACATAACAATGTCGCTTTCTCCTTGATTGTTCGTATATTTTCTTTTTAACAGCCTACATGTAGTTTTTCTTATAGTAGTTTGTTTCATTGGTTAATCTTTTGAGTGGAATTCCCCCTTGTGTAAGAGCAGCAAATGATTGTGGAATTCCCTCGAACTTTGAAGTTTTAAAGAACACTGTTCTAATAATTTTCGTAATAAAGGTTATCACGATTTATTTGTTTGAAGAGTGTTGTTCTTTTGACGCTTAGACATGAAAATGTGTTGTTTGGTTTTTATCTAACACATTTCCTGAATAGCAATACTACACCATAGTACAGTTCCATCTATTTTTATGGAGTCTTGTTTGATTTTCTGAGACATAGAAAAAAAATCGGGCCCTGGACACCTTTGGCACGGCGAATCAACCAATAGACTCGTTTAGTAACAAACTTGCTCTCGCGGTCAACAATACTGATTCCGATGAAATTAAGACGATGGATGTGAAAGAGCAATGCAATATCTAACTGCTTCACGTTAATCCAAATAAACGTTTGCATAAACACTTGCATTACACATTTCTTTGTAAATAAAATGAATAAGGGAGTACACTAGGTTTAAGCAATTGGAAACTCTTCTAAAATCAGCTCGCTAAGTGATAAGTTTGACTGTTTATTTGATCAGGAGTAAGAAAAACGAATAAGAAAGCCCATTTGAAGATTCTATAGTATTTTAAAACTGAAACTAATGATTAGGATTATGGTTAAATGTACAGAAATCTCATAAATTTTGTCTTTTATCAAAACTAAATTATTTGTGTATTAAGTTTGTCCTTATCATGATATTTAACCTAAACTTTGGTACCAATAAAGATAATGGAATGTGAAACAGCTGTTTCTGACAATTGTCTGCCCAGTGAAAATTTTGATTTGGACGTATACCCCTTTACCCAAAACCAACTAGATTTGTATGGCAAGATTATGTGTATCCCTTCACTTTACCAATTATACAAAGGCCATTCAAAATGAAAAGGGTATCGCAGGCTATTTCCAGGAAATTAAAATATGCCAACATTTTACTTATTAATACAATATATATATTGTATTAATCTCATGTTTGTGCGTATCCATGAGTAGTATCAGAAGTCGGATAAACACCAAACGTGGCATTTAAGTACTATATATTTTTGGAATGCAATACTTCTACTTATTATAAATAAGTAGCAGAGAAATTAAAAGTAAAAGTGGCATCCGAAAAACAATATTTTAAAACTTAAAGTGTTGAATAAAACGCATTTCAACTCTAAAGTAATTGTACTGTTTTAAACATAACTGAACGTAGTTTAAATAGAAAGAACTATTTAGGCATATTTGGAATTAAAGACTGTTTTTATTTCCATTTATTGATGGAAGATTTTTCAGAAGAGTTTGAAAATGATACCGATACATCGATACTTTGAGAATCTATTCCTGAAAGCTTATAAATATTTTTCATTCAAATTAAATCGAAAACTTGATCTCGTTTCCCTTGAGCACAATGGCAAGTGATCGGTACCAGAGCGAGTTTGACAGAGGTTATTGATATATAATTTCTCATAAATCTCTCTCACTACGTCAGTCATAAACAGGATGTCCACGGCCGTGAAGACCGCTGACAGAATGTCATTGGCTGGGATGCATATCTCGGTGAAATGTCTTCGGGGCTTGGCAGGAATTAAATTAATCATTCAAAGTGAGTGATTGTTTTTGTACTAATTGACATTTATGAGCTGGAATAAAGTTCAGTATGTACCGCTCGAGTTCGGATTACCTTTACAAATCGATGGCAAAATATTTTGGGCTTGACAGAAGCTTAAACGTGGGTGTGGGGGAGGAGAACGCGGGAAGGGGTCTTCTACATTCCATAACAGACACTTTAACTTTCGTTGTTTCCTTCTCTAGCCCCGTATGTACAATGTATATAGTGGATAGAGAAGGTATTGTACTGCACTCATATATATCTGGTAAAATCTCGACATGGAATTTTTGTTTTGGGGTCCCCTGAGTCAGAAAAAAGCATTTTTAGAAAAAGGTCCGTATGTGTGTGTCTGTGGAACGGACTGTTAAATACCAAACTTGGTATTTAGGATTAGTACCTTCCAAGGATGCGACACGAATATGTTCAATAACACCCCCCCCATCACAAACTACCCTTTACATGGACAAATTTTCGAAAATTTAGATTTTCTCAAAAATAGCTGTAACGAATTTGATTAGACATGTAAATATATTTAATATACGGGAGTTTAATGTGTATTTTGAATCTTATGGGAATAGCCTCTGAAGATATCTTTATTCCTGATGAATTTTGCCGAATTTTGTTTGACTGCTAAATTCAAGTGATAGACCAAAACTTACTGCACAAAAATGTAGATATCGTCAAAACACAATTTATGGCCTTTACATTTTTGTTGTGGAGGTAACCGTTTCTGAGATATTCCTTGTTATTGGTTTCTATTGTAAAGTACTTTTACTTTTCTCAGACAGGAATTGTCCGTTTTTCTTTTGCTCTACTTCTGGCCAAGTAAAGAAGCGATTTGCAATGACAGTCGCATAACGACAGCTTTTAAAACATTTTGATTATCGGCTTAGCCTAGTGTATTCGCTTAGTTCCCTCCTGCTTATAAGGAACTAAGTAATAAGAACATTCTGCTAACGGTTATCTCGATTAGCATTGTGTAGAAAGAAGAAGTGAGACGTTTGTAGAACAACTACAGAAAGCAATGTGAGTGTAACACATCTAATTTTTTGGTTTAAATTGAACCTTGGCAATTCGCTTGAAGCTGCTTGATATGCTAGCACCTTATTGGATTCACTCCGTATACATATTTTTATCGGATTGGCAAGTCCAACTTAAAAACTCCCTTGATATTTATTCTATGGTGCAGGATATAAAGGTTATTTAGGCCTGTACAAAACTTTTTTTTTCATATTTATAAAATCGTGTAAACAAAATAAACTTCACGGATTTGAAAATGCAACTGTGAGTTGCTTATATGTCCCAGAACTCAATTTTATTGGATATAAAGATGATGTAATAAAAAATTGAATTATTATTTTTAAAATGAAAGCGCTGTCATTTTAAAGCTGGCGAATAAAAGTATAGTAAAACTGATGTATTGAGTATTGGAAGCATATTGTTTTTGTATGACATTTCATGATTGTTTTTCTCAAAGCTAAAAGTTTAAAAAAGCAATGCCATACAGGGCGAGAATAGATATTTAATTTTGCTAAGAGTTAAAAGTTTGAAAACATGTAATTTTGAGCAGTTATTATCCTTGATATGATTTCTGAGTGGAATCTTTTCTAGATTCTCGGCCACTATTCAGAGAATAGATGCTGTTAGCTTCTGTAGGAGAAACACCTATTTCCCGGAGTTCTCTCGGGAATGCCAGTCTCAAGGGAACTTCAGTCGCATAGTAACCAGCTTCTGCCTATCATTTTAACCTATGGTTATCCCCTATTTCGCTCCTACTTACAAGGAAGCAAGTAATAAGGCTATTTTTGCCAATTTTTTCTCGATTAGCATGAAGTAAATAAAAGCATAAGCTTTTTAACAATAATTTGGTGCAGAGATATAGAGAAAGTCATGTGAACGGAACACATCAGATTTTTATTTCAGTTGTTTCACATAGTGACCGGATTAAAAGGATTTCACTATTGTTTTAGACTAGTATATTCTTCCCTTGTTTCCCTTTTACTTAGAAACAAGTAATAAGACTAATTCTCCTAATGTTTACATCAATTAACGTGACGTAAATAAAAGCATAATCTTTTGTAAGAAAAGGTTTTTTACAGATCAGATAGAGAAAGTCATCAGATTTTTCAACGAAATATTCCGCCAGATTAACGCAATGTGTTAAAAATATGAGCCGGCTCTTTAATATAATCTCTCTTTAGCGTTACTGGCAAGAATTGAACGAGGTCAGGCAGTGAGTAATGTTAG
Organism: Hymenopus coronatus; assembly: GCA_030762935.1. Lineage (NCBI taxonomy): Eukaryota > Metazoa > Arthropoda > Insecta > Mantodea > Hymenopodidae > Hymenopus > Hymenopus coronatus. The sequence goes on from CM060895.1 coordinate 49,459,163, forward strand.
ATAGTGCAACACGTTTCGGAACGGGCTGTAGAGACCACGCCTAATCCCTCACGTTATAGTTATACTCTGCAGCGAACTCAATGCGCCAATTTCGTGACCCCGCCAAGTCCATTCATCGTCCTGTTTTACCAATCAGGTTAGGGGACATTACACTAAAAAAAAAAAAAAAAAAAAAAAAAAAAAAAAAGTTTACTACGCTATATAGGCGCAATATCCCACTTAAAAGAGAATCTTTTATTGATAACTAATAGATTGTCACCCTCCATGGTGTAATGGTTACCATGCTAACTTCATATACCCAAAGTCGCGGGTTCAAACCCGGCGGAGGACGATGGATTTTTTTCGGGCGTAAAAATCCTTAGCATAGCTACCTTCGGAAGGGAAGTAAAGCCGTGGGTCCCATGTAGATTTACGGCACGTTAAAGAACCTCAAGCCTGATATAGAGGCCTCTGAGCAAAATTAAGCGATCTCTCACTCCCAGTATACCTAGAATGGGACGCTGAGAACCACAGCAGTTGAAGCATATGTGTCATCCAACAAATTCCTGGGCCATTTCATAATCTATTTTTTGTTATGGACGCACTTTATCATCTACTGCTACTTGCAGCTGATTTCTTTTGCAGTCGCCTCCTCTGCTCTGCTTGTGATGAAGGGGTCGAATAGGAAATTGGCAAGCACTTTTCACGAGAGGCCGGAATGGTACCCCGAGAGCTGACGTTAAGTAAATGAGAGAATAAGGTTTTCCCTGCTAGTCGAGTAAACATCTCGCCAGCCCTTACATTAACCCGGTTTCAATTTGCAATTGCGAGTTTTTGTGGAGGTCAATAAAGACCCGTGAATAAAACGTTCATGGAAAGACATTAAACCAGCGACGCAATCCTATTAGAGATTCAAGTTCCTAGAAACAGTAATAATCCCCTCCATATCTCTTTATGTGTTTCTCTACTCCACACTAAGCCTATTTAGCTATAACCGTTTTGCAGTTTAAAGTCTTCTGAAACAAGCTCTTCTTAAAGCGGATATGAGATTTTGCTACGTCTGCAATTGGCTCCCAACTTTCACAATACGAGAGGTTTCGAGTTTACTTGTTTACCACATTACCTATTGATTGATCTAGAGTTTAGTTTCGAAGAATCAGCAGCCAAGTTCTATTTATTCTGACTGTTATACAAATGAAATAGTAAATTACGTATATTAAAAAAACCTTAACAGTTAAAAATACATAATACGAAGTGTTTTATCACGTAGGTTTCACTATATACTCGCATTTATTACTTTTACATCACTGTATATGTATGTAGAGAATGTATTGCATTCCAACTAATTATTTAATATAGGGATTTCAACGGAAATAAGTGTTTTGAGGTACTTTGAACAAAACATTTCCGTGTCATAACAGCCTGATCCAAATATCAAGTTTGTATTTGATATTTTAAGTTCAATATCTTCCATGGATGCAATACAAAGATTTCAAGAAAATTCCCTATTCCTACTACTCTTTTCATACAAATTGGCTTTAAGGATTTTTTTTTATGAATATACCGTTTACTAAAGGTACTTAATGACAAATAAAATGTACATCTTCAATTTATGGGCAATAGCCTCTGAAGTTTTCTTTATTCTGCATAAATTGTAAACCTTGAGAGAGAAACAAAAACTTACTATATAGAAATGTAGGTCCCATCAAAATGCACATTTTATATCAAATACATTTTTGTTCTGGAGATCACTATTTCCGAGATATTTTTTGTCATATGCTTACATTTGCCACTAGCTAAACTTTTCTAAAATAGGAAGTCGTTATTCACGTTTGTTCATTATGGTCAGGCAAGTAGAACGGAATTTAAAAAGAACCACATAACAACCGGCGCTTAAAAGTGTTGCCCTTTGATTTGTTTGGACTTTGTTAGAGCCTGCGAATATTTGGCCACTGACTGGTCGACCACTTTTCGGCAAATTGCTGACTAACCCTCACTGACCAAATCCGGTAGGAGCCTTTCAACTGAAACCCTGGACGGGGAAATCCTTTGGTTTTAGTCAAATTGCTAACCATTGCTACACAAATTAAAGGAAACAAAAAAAAACTAGAAACTTTCATTAGAAATAGTTATATACGATATAATAAGGCTGGAAAAACAGTCTAACAAATGTACCAATGGAGCAGTTTTTAGCCCCACCCATATTATAGGAAACTTTCCATTATACATAAAATCGTGTGAATGCATTTGTGATGAGATATTTTTATATTTCTATCAAGTACTTCAGGTAATGAAGGTATTATATTCTATTAAAATTCAATACCAAGATTTCATCGGAATTTATATTTTTGTGTCCCTTAAGTCCCTTAGAAAAACGTGCGCGACTGTGTTTTTGAAAGGTATAACTCCAAATATGAAAAGTCAACTAAATACGTATTGATTGATTTCAATATGACTTAAACTTCTCTCAAAAAGAAAGTCGGTATTCGTTATTCTTTTTGCTGGTCAAGCTGAATTTCAAAGCTATCACAAAACGGCCAACTTATAAGTTCAGATACTACATTAATTTTTTTCATTGTAACTAATGAGAAGAGGTAAAAGATATATTATTATTATTATTATTATTATTATTATTGTTCTATCAGTATTTCCTAGAAGTGTTATGAGAAGGTGCCCTGCAATTATATTAGCGGCTAATCGAATTGCTAATGTACCAGGTCGATTAACATTTCTAGTTGCTTCAAAAAAAGAAAGCATTTCTGCAAAATGCGTTTGATTACCAACAAGTAGGAAAAGAATACGCTATTTTTTTTAAGAATAGTTTAAAGGTCATAAATGTTCTGTATTTGGTAGAATAAAACAGTTATAATGGGAGCCATGCGATACCACTTTAACGTTTTCTACTACACCTGTCTCATTTGTGATACGTTTTTATGAAGTAACGATTTGGGAGTTGTACTTAAAGCTATATAACATGGTTGTTCACCTGTTTCATGCAGGATATCTGCTGCCGAAAGATGGCAGTCAAAACGACTGTAATGCAGAAACTGTTTTATAGAAGAGAGGTAGCCCGGGGTCAGGATGGAGTTAGCAATGTCTAATGAAATCTGCTGCTGCTGTTGACTTTGCGATGTGCGGGTAATAGGGGTCATGTATCGCTCAGGGTAAGGGAAGCTACCCACCTCTCTTTCTGTCGGCCCCACAGGAAAACTCTGGTGACACTGTCTTTTTAACTTCCTTTTCTCTGCTGAGACCCGCTACCACGGCAATGACCATCTTTGCAACTTGGACTTGTTGCCTCGTTAGCTCGATTATAAGAGCAGGAATGTCCAAATTGAGGTAGCAGAGGGGAAAGTCAAGGACTCATTCCACTTGTGTGAATTATGCGAACTAAGCAACGTAATGGAATTGTTATACAACACTAGACACAGATAACGAAGGCCTTGTTTTTACATTTATTTTCTCTACACTACTATACACATAGAGTACCATAGAAGGTATTGTAATGCACCCAAAACATTCGATACCAAGATTTCACCGGAAATACAAGTTTGAGAGTCTCCTGTATAAAAAAATAAAGCATTAAAAAAAAAATGTCCGTGTGTATGTGTGTGAAGTGTGTTCATGAACACGATAACTCAAAAACGTAGAATCCACAAAATACCAAACTTGGTATTTGAGTTTTGCAAGGGTGTAATACGAACATTTTGAGAAAACCACTCATCCCAAACTACGCTTCTTTACATGGAAAAAATTTCGAAAATTTTGATTTTCTCATAAATGGTTGTAACGATTTTGATAAAAATACTGTATACAAAATAATTTTACATGACAAATAAAATATGTAACTTGAATATTCTAGGAGTAACCTCTAAAAGCTCTTTATTCTGGATTAATTTTTGCTGACTATTGCGTAACTAGTAAACCGTAAGAGATGGGCAAAACTTACTACAAAAACAGGTACGTCTTGTATAAGAAGTGAATTGTTAATGTTTTTTTTTGTGGAGTGACCATTTTTAGATACTCCTTGTTATTTAAAACAGTTAGCTCCTGGTCATGAATAGAAACCGATTTCAATCATATGGCAACTAGCTTTTAAAAGATTTGGCTATCACTTCAGCCTAGTGTATTCCCTTATTTCCCTCCTACTTATAAGAAAGCAAATACCTAGTTACGGCAATTTATGTTAATTTTTATCTCAATCATCATAAAATGGATTTCTATCCATGTTTTCTAACGGCTTATTCTTCTAAATAAGGTGTTTAACAATAATTTGTTACAGCGATTAGAGAAAGTCATATAAATGTAGATTTTTACCTTTTGGATTTAGCTTGTGTGAGGCTGTCGTATTCAATTAGTTGGACGGCCGGGATATACCACCTGTAGGAGCTGCAAGCTTTCTGCAATCGCCGCCTAGAAAATTGCGATTCTTCTATTCAGATATTTGCTGCTCCTGATATCTGAACAGTATTCACTGACCACTTTGTTGCTAGTGTTTTTGTGTGTTCTAACGTTTAAAGTGTTGTACTTTACACATTCACAAATTAAGCCACATCAAAATAACATTTTAATTTGTCGATGCATGTGCTGAATCCATCGAACTTTACACCTGTGGGAGTTGATCAATTTTGGAATTGCTTACAGATAGCTTCATGTTGTTCGCAGGTCAGTTTTAGCTTAATGCAGAAAATTAAGTGTGCTTCGTTTATTATTGTTTTTTGAGCGCAAGCACATATTTTTACAATATACAAGTTAGAGAAAAATGCAAAACTTTCAATAAAATAACTTTGAGTCATAAATAAATAATTACAATACACCATAAACCATTTCACAAAATATATACTTTATGATAGTGCTACAGTAGAGTTTATAATACCAACTAAGCATGGTTTGTATAATTTTCGGGCTATTAAATGTGACGGCGGCGTGGCAACCTGAGAACTGTTGAAGGAAGCGCTGCCTCACCCGGTCTAACAACGGACAGAATAGCCGGGCAAACAAAAGCCTTTGGCAAGATGTCTTGAAGCTTCTTTCTCCTGAAGACGACATTCTTCTTCCAGAGTAATCTCTTTCTAACAGACAAAATTTCAAAGACTGGAACCGTCGGACGCAGGTACAGACTGTATAAGGAGACGAAAAATGCCGGGAAACTAAACTCAACTCGATTGAACTGCAGTGAAATCGACTGAAGCGACGTGTCTTAAAGATCAATATAGTGAGTGACGCTTGCTAAAAAGTGACGTGAACTCGGTGTCTCATTTATTTGTGTACCAAAAGTGCAGGTGTTGTATAACGCGTAGTGTTCTAGTGACCAATAAAGCGAATTTAATTGAAACTGGTATTCTAATTTCTTACAGTATGCATTATGACAGTGCCATATTCTTCAGCAGTGGTTCTCACGTTCACCTTGTTATGAGAGTCGTCGCATTTGGAATACTTAACACAGGAAGTGTGGCCCTCTGGTAACTAGAGACTTTGGAACGTGAGACGTTTCCTAATGCTTCCAGAACTTCTGGTTTTCTACAAGCTTTCAGAAAGTTCTGTGACGTCACTTTCTTGCTATAAAAGGAGGAATAATTGCAAGCCGTTGTGAGTTGTACCGAGTCGTGAGTGACTGAAACGCAAGCTATGGATGGTGTACAGCCGTAAACTATCTACGCGTCGAAACCACTAATGAATTATATACAGCAGTGAATTGTAAACCATTTTTGAGTCAATAAATATATTTCTTACAGTAATGTTCTTTTCTCCTCGTATGTTGGACATTCTGTGAAGGTGCATGATTTAGATTTGTTGATAATGTTATCCAAATGGCGTTTTCTTGTGAAAATGTATATGCGAGTTTTGTAAGTCCAGTTTGTGTCTTTTAGTGTAGTCACAGCATTTAAAATGCATTAACAAAGCCAGAGATGAATATTTAATATATAATGTTATCTAATTTTGAATTAAATTGTGATAATAAATAATAAAGTTTTATTTTATTGTTCGCCTAAGATGTAAATATCTGGTGAGTAATTTAGGGCCATATCGGGGATATTCGGTGGTTTCTCGTGAGCAAATTTTTCTTCTTAATTGCCATTAATATGTATTTGGGTAACTATACTGCAATTGCGAGTCCATTGTTTTATTAATTGTGTGACCTAGGAACTTGGCGCAGACCGACCAGGCAATTGTAAAAATATGGAAAAACGACGCAGTAGCACACTGACCGAGCGTAAACTCCAGAAGCAATGAAGTTTCCCGTCTCCCCGCCTCTCGAACAATTTAAAACTGTGGGAAAGTTCAGCCTCTATAAGTGAGTGTTTTGCGAGTTAGCATCAGAATCGCATTCACCAAATCACATTTCAAGTTCGGTGCAAGTGCTTTTGTGACGACAGTTGTGACGTATAGTGAGTATTTCTACTACGACAAATTAAGAAGCCTTGTACGCTACTCCCAAAAATTGGACCGTGTAAACAGAAACTACTTTCCACGAATGTCACTCTGCCGCTAGTAGCAAATGAATGAAGTGACAGGGAAAATTGAACTACATCACATTGGTAATGTGACAGCTAGAACTAAGTGAATTGACAGCGAAAATTGAACCAGATCAAATTAGAGAAGTGACAATGGAAGCTGCAGAAAGTCGCGTATGCATTCTTGGTCATTAATTTCCTGTCAATTAAAGATAAGAATTAAGAATCGATGCAAATCCATCCATGGATTCATGAATAAAGAAGAAAATTAAGTATTAGTCCATAAGTGATCGTGTTACCCTTTCCAGCTTGGTTCCTTCGAGATACATTTTCAAATAAAACGCGTAATTTAAATACAATGGCATTCAAAGTTAACAATTCGGTATTGCCTGATCATATACCGCATATTGATATCCAAACGATTAGAAGCTGAGCTCTGCTCTTTATTGCTGGCCGTGTATAGATAAAATTTTAAAATTGAAATGTTTTAAAAATCCAATATCAAGTATAGATTACTACTACGTTGCAGAAATATCCTATATACAGAAAGCGATTCTGAAAATATGTGGAGTAAAAAATGGAGAAATGAAGTGGGTACGTAGGTATGGAGTACACAATACAAACCATGGCTCCTTTAGTATTAATCTGATACACAAACCAAAGTGTCGGTGACCTTTGGAATTTACGCTGACAGAACAACTATTCAGGTTCATTAGATGTAACTAACGACTGTGATTAAAGATATTTACATCCAAAATAAAATGCTTATCTTAAAATTTCTGGGAATAGCTTCTGAACACTTCTTTATTTTGGATGGATTTTGCCGAATTTTGTTTAACTGCTAAACCGCAAGGGATAGACAAAAACGTACCACAAAAAAAAGGTGATGTGTTCCATTCACATGACTTTCTGTACTTCTGTGTAACAAATTATTGTTAATAAGTTTATTCTTCTATTTATTTCAAGCTAATCGAAAAAAAATAGCAGAAATAGTCTTATTACTTGCTTCCTTGTAATTAGAAGCGAAATATGGGAGTATCGTAGGTTACAGTGAAGTCAAAAGCTGGTTACTATGAGACTGAAGTTCCTTTGTTTGTATGGACACGAGTTGATGAATGAGAAAAGTATAAGTAATTCAAAGATGAAACCAAAAACAAGGAATATCTCAAAAACGATCAACTTCTCGAAAAAAAAGCCATATAACATAAATTGTGTGTTTTAATGTGCTCTACATTTTTTGTATGGTAAGTTTTTGTCCATTTATTACGGTTTAGCAGTTATGTAAAATTACTCCAGAATAAAGTAGTCTTCAAAGGCTATTCACAGAAAATTCAAGATATACATAGTATTTGTCAGGTAAATATCTTTAATATACGATATTTTAATCAAAATCGTTGTCCATTTTTGAGAAAATCAAAATTTTCGAAAAAAGTTCCATGTAAAGGGTAGTTGGGCGTGGGGGATTTCCTTGTAAATCTTCGTGTCGCATCCTTGGAAGATACCAAACTTAAATACCAAGTTTGGTATTTAAGATTCTTTTCGTTTTTTGAGCTATGCTGTCCACAGTCACACACACACACACACACACACACACACACACACACGGACATTTTTCCAAAAATGCTTTTTTTTGGATTCAGGAAGGCCCAAAACATGTATTTCCGGTGAAATTTCGGTATCGACTTTTTGGGTGCATATTCTCTATCCTTGTGTACATTGCACATATGGGGCTAGAGAAAGTAATATATATCTCGTGAAACACACAAATTATGTCCTTCACGTTTTTGTTGTGGAGAAGTATCCTTTTCTCTTTTGTTCTACTCCTGGCCAAGCAAAGAAGCGATTTTCATTGACAATCGCATAACAACAGCTTTTAAAATATTTGACTATCACTTTATCAGAAGGACGGGCTCCCTTCAGGAGTCAACTTAAGGTGATACTTAATGTTCTGGTACATTAAACTTAGTTGCACACGTTTAAGCGAGTATTCTCTCTTCCACTTGAGCCCCAAGCTACGTCCTCCCAAGCCATAACCGCATGGCCCTAACACTATTAATTCGCGTTTTTCTGATTATAAAATTAAACTAAAATTCTAGATACAATAGCCCGAAGGCTTACCACCTAATGCGACAGAAGCGCGACTGCTTACCAAGCGAGAGGTCCGGATTCGACGGATTTGATTACTGGTACTGGTATGGGGATCTTCTCCATCTGGCAGACCTGCTTTGGGGTGCACTCAGCCTCATGAGGTCCCTGGGGGGGGGCGGCCAATTGAGAGCTACTTGAGGAAAAAGTAACGGCTCCAGGTTGTATAGACCGCATTAACCGCTGGAGGGCCTGGAAGCGCTAACTACGTCCCACCCTCTAGTGTTACACCCACCCATGACGTCTGTAATGCGTTATTCCATTATACCGGGTGGAAGGGAACTTGTTACATTTCTAATTTGTAGTACTTAATAGAAGCATTACAAACAAAAAGGCTAATGGAATTTTCTTTCACAAACCGATTTCGAAAAAATAAATGGTTTATTTTGTTCCAAATTATATACGTAGTTCCACAACAATTTACGAAGATAATAGTTTCGGTAATAATTATGGGACATCATACAGGGTTTCTAAATAATTCATTACTTATAAGAATTAAAGATTTTCAGAACGTGAAATAACTCGGCAACGCGTTGAGGTTGGTCAGGGATCGGAGCCGGCTTCTGGATGTAAACACTTCAGTCGCTTGTAAACACGATGCGGGGTTGTGAAATGTTTTGGGAGATAACGAGTGCAACTGGCTTTCTGATTGGCCTGCACTCGCACACTAAAAACGGAAGGAATGTGTGAGGCGTGTTTATATATTGACTTATTATGTTTTTCAAATAGGAAAAGTTCTACTCCACAGCGAGTGAGTTGCGTTATCGTGCTCTGCAGTGCCCTCCCCCCCCCTCTCTCTCTCTCTCTGTCTCTCTCTTACACACACTAAGCATGCAAATCTAACTGGCGTTTAGATTTACATGCGTTTGCATTCGTTCTTAAAAGTTTGTATTTTGGGAAAATTCCTTTTTTAGGGAGGAAAGGCCTTTGTTTATTTTTACTCAATTCATCCCTTACCTACCGATCCAATTCATAATGTTAATCATGTGTATTAAACAACTATTCAAGCTAAATAACTATGACTTTTAGGATTCTGCTGCGAACATTACTCCCTATCTTCCTCGAAAATTATTTTTTTGCAAAAGCTGAATATTTTGTCTTAGCGCATGTAGTATTTAGCGCGTTACTGCCCAGTTAAGCGGGAATGCAATATGTCAACACAGCAGCACTCCGATTGGCTGCAGGTCTGGTATATCTCAAGGACGCTGCTTTATTAATAGCGGGATATTAAATTTTGGTAGATAAAATTATATTTCATGTTTATTCATTATACAATCCAAAAAAATATATTTAATTTCATTTGAAAGTCACAGTAGTGCTAGTTACACCTACACAACCTGCAGCGTTGTCAGCTTGTCTCTCTCTTGTTTTCGACAAATCTAAAATATCTAAGTAGGAAATAGACAGATAAAAACGTTAGATACAAAAAGTGTTCCAAATATCGAGATCTATCTGGTTTGAATTAATGTGATTACTGCCCTTCCACCGGGTAGATGACTTTATTCCCTTTAGACACACTTCACTTGTTCCTATTCAGAACCCAGCACTTCAGTTAACAAACAAATTAGCCTCTTCCTAACGTTCCATCACGTGTTCAACACAGGGTCGCGCTATGTGCAGCTTCTCTCTCTAATTGTTTACTGATGCGTGTAACACAGGACTGGTCAAGTAGCATAACTGGCTGAGTGAACAGAAAACACATCGACCTGCTTTACTACTACTCCTCTGCGGCGACCATGCTTCCTTTTATATTCGCAAGAAGCTTCTTCATTTACAGTGGGGAAAAACGTCTGATAACGTTTCGATATGTGTTCTATACTGTTCTATAGTCGAGAGTGTGCCCATCTCTCATTCTAGTCAGTAGCACATACTCAGAACATGCTCAGCGCAGAAACCTCCGTCACAAAAGTGTGCATAAAACATACATATACACATACACGCATTATGCTGTACGAAAACAGACCACACTACCTGTCTGACGAAAGAATGCAGTTGTTTGTGGAGGTCGCTGGTGTAGCATGACACGGTTTAGATCAATTAGAAAAGGCTGGAATATAGTGCAGTGCATTCTGTCCATCAAAACATCAGCACATCATACGTAAACAGGAATAAACTAAATGATTCACAACAGGTTAAACTTGCTGTTTTCTTTATCACTAATGAAAACCAATTTTCTATTTTGTGAGCGTATGACTCCGATCGGCGGTGTTTGTATTTTGACTTGATTCGAACCTCCCCAATGTAAGAGACTCAACTGCTGTATTCCAGTATTGTCGTGCTGTACTGGGCTTGCACCGGGAGTGATGACGTAATACAGCTTATCTGTTGGTGTTTACTGAACCTACCACCCGTGGCCTCCGCATTCATCCTTCAGGTTGGTAATATGTGTAGCAGTAAAATGAAACACAACTGATAGACTAAATAAATCTTCATTTTCTTTATATTTGAACTTTATTAACGCCGCCAAAACCTAGTTTTAACCGTGCTGATTTAGACTTGAAGTCAATGGAGAAGTCACAGGAGAAAGAGGAGAAGGAATGAGAAACGAGAGATGCATTGAGAATTGAGAGAGAAAATAAAGGTAAAAGGATAGAGGAATGGGAAATAATACGACCAGAGTAATATTTGTGTATAACGCAATAAGCGAGCGCAGCTGCGGACACTGCTTTTATAAAATAATACAAGTTATTTGAGCAACGGTGTTCTACATAAGGACATTTCATTTTATTCAATCTTAGGCATTAATTCACCCTCCTCAATACCGCAGACGAGTTTGGAAGCCTTGAGATTGGTTTTCCTACAACTGTTCTGTTCCTTTCTTTCTTTCTCTTTCATTCTTTTTATTTCTCTATTTTTTTCAGAGAGTCGTAAAGAACTTTTACTAAAATGGGAAATAAACGAGTCGATAATGTGGCAGCATTAAGTGTCTATGAGAGATGCAGAACGAAAGTACTCGACTCTCTGGGGCCTACTGATAGAATCTCACTACTGAAGGGTTGTATGTTTCTAGCTTTGCTTTATAGTGGTCCCACGTAGTCCCTTGCGAGTAGATAAACTGCTGCACACAGTGGCGGCTGGGTATGTAGAACACCTTACAACCGAATGAAACATTCATCTTGAAAGACACGTGATGCTCTGAATGAAATGCGGCATAGCTACATAAATGTTCATTTTGTTTTGTTTGTAAATCGGATACATATCAATGAATATGTCTATTGGAATAATTCTATGTATTCTCAACTACGACATTTAAACTCTGTTACCCATTTTTAATTTCTCTACCACTTACCTAATAGTTAGAGACTTTGCAAATTCGTTATCTTTATGTCCTCAGAAATACTTGTTTTGAGACCTGAATAAAAAAAATGTGTGTTACACTCCTATGACTCCTCCTAGCTGCTCTACAAACTTCTTACAAAAGATTCTTCTTATTTACGCCATTCTAATCGAAATAAGCATTAGCAGAATGTTCTTATTACTTAGTTACTTATAAGTAGAAAGTAACTAAAGGAATACGCTATTCTAAAGCGATAGTCAAATGTTCTAAAAGCTATCGTTATGCGATTGTCATTGCAAATTGAGCTTTTGCTTGGCGAAGAGTAGAAAAATAGAAAAACGGACACTTCCTGCCTGAGAAAAGTACTTCACAATTGAAACCAATAAAAAGGAATATTTCGGCAACGGTTATCTCTACAACAAAAACGTAAAGGATATAAATTGTGTGTTTTGACGAGATCTACAGTTTTATGTAGTAAGTTTTTGTTTTAACTCTTACGGTTTACTAGTTATGCAAAAATCAGAAAAATTAATCCAGAATAAAGATCTCTTCGGAGGCTGTTCTCAGAAAATTCAAGATATGCATTTTATTTGTGATGGAAATGGTTTTAATATGTGGTATTTTAATCAAAATCGTTAGCCATTTTTAAGAAAAACAAAATTTTCGAAAATGTTTCCATGTAAAAGGTACTTTGAGGTGGGGAGGATTTTCTTGAAAATCTTTGCGTCGCATCCTTGGAAGATGCCAAGTTTTGTTATTTATCCGTCTCTTTGTTTTTGAGCTATGCTGTCCACAGACACACACACACACACGGACCTTTTTCTGAAAATGCTTTTTTGGATTCAGGGGGTCCTAAAACATATATTTTCGGTGAGATCTCGTTATCGAATTTTTGGGTGGAATAAGATACCTTCTCTACCCACTGTATACGTTGTACATACGGGGCTAGAGAAATTAAAAATATTTAATAGAAGTTACGATAATATGCTAAAAGCGCACTAACGTGCAAAATAGTTAATTTGATTTAGTCTTTACTGTAATCACTTACAGATAAGTCTTTTTACAACTCGTAATGTGGTGTATTTCACAGTGTTTTTCACACAACCAGCACGCGCTTTTTCACTGTGGTTGTTGCATGCTGTATTCTTGCATATAGCCGTGTATTGCCAGTTTTACTATTGCGTGTCTCAGCATACTGGTTCGCATTGGTCCAGTTCCGGTTCGTCATAGCGTCCGTTGAGATTTCTTTTCTCTTCTGTATCCTCTCTCATAGGTAGGTTTTCGCATTTCTTGTAGAATTGTTTGAAGAGATGCAGGACAACTGCTAGATAGTAGCACACACAAGGGTCTTGTGGTCGAGGCAGATTGCTTCGAAATAATGTCTAGCTACTCGTTGATCAGAGTATCCATACACGGATAAAGAAGTACCGCATCCTCTTCTTGCGCTTCACCCATGAGGCCTAGAAATGTTTGCTTGGCGGTATAGAACAAGTAATCAGTCTGCACAAGGATTAAAGATATGTGAAAGAGAGAGAAGCATACGAACTACATAACTCGAGGACTATATTCAAGTTTGGTATTTATAACTGTTTTAGGACTAGCTTTAACAAGAGAGAGGCTCAACATAAAAGTAAGAATTTCTTTAAAACGGCAAGAACTTGAACTAGACAGAAATTGCATTATTTAATAGGTGCGAAAATGTTACAATTTAAATAAATTATTGGACCTTCTTACTAGGATAATTTTGATATTAAAATCACTGTGAATATTCTATGTTAAACGTTATTTGCGCTGGAAAATTCTCTGTTGTAATCGCTTACATGTAGTATTAAATATTTGCATGAATCGAATATTTTTCACCTTTTTAATTTCGCAAATATACAACACAAATAAAGCAAGAATTTTGGAATTATACCTAAAGTTTTGGCTCTAAATGTCTAATTTAATAAGTATTGCATTCATTTATTAGAATCTTTCTTACGATTATGTACATAATGCAGCACCCTGATCTTTAGACTTCACTTTTAACTATTTTATCTATGTATATTTCAATCTCAAATTTAACTGTTCTATTCCATCTCGCCCTTACTTTTCAGAATATTCTCGCACAGATGTATTTATGCTATTCCCCATCACACTCTAATAAACAATGAAATATTCTCACACAGATGTATTTATGCTATTCCCCATCACACTCTAATAAGCAATGAAATATTCTCGCACAGATGTATTTATGCTATTCCCCATCACACTCTAATAAACAATGAAATATTCTCGCACAGATGTATTTATGCTATTCCCCATCACACACTAATAAACAATGAAATATTCGCGCACATAGTCTAACCATCCCCATTTATCTTCAATTTATCTTCATAAATTTAAAAAGCCTTTCCATCTGCAACTGACCCATAACTTGTGTATCTATTTCTTTAATGCTTTCGTTATCTTCATTCCAATTGCTCTTCGATTTCTAAATTTCTAGAACTCCCCATCCCAAATTCTTGTAAAGTGTCGTCGCCCTCCGTAGTGTAATGGTTACCATGCTGACTTCATGTATCCAAGGTCGCGGGTTCAAACCCGGAAGAGGACGATGGATTTTTTCGGGCTAAAAATCCTTATCATGGCTTCCTTCGGAAGGGAAGTAAAGCCGTTGGTCCCGTGTCGTAGATTTACGACACGTAAATGAACCTCAAGCCTGATTGAGAGGCCTCTGAGCAAAATTAAGCGGTCTTTCACGCCCAATTTAGAATGGGACGCTGAGAACCACAGCAGTTAAAGAGTGTCCATAAGTAACACCACATTTACATTTGTAAAGTGTCTCGTATTTCACCGATCCAACTGTTACCTCTATGTAGAAAATAGGTAGGGAAAGGCAATTGTAGGTGAAAAATCTCCACAACTATGCTTACAAAAGAGTGTTTCTTCATCTACGTCATGCTAATCGAAATAAATATTAGAAGGGAAATAAGAGAGCAAACTAGGCTAAGGCCGTAGTCAAATCTTTTAAATGCCATTCTTATGTGAAACAATTGAAATTCGGTTCTCTTTTGCATTCGGTGGAATAAAACAAAAGATGGAAAGGAAGATGACCTACTTCAGAAAAGTTTATTGTTAAAAATTGAAACAATAACAAGGAATATCTCGGAAACGGTTAACTCTACAATACATTTTAGTATGTTTTTGTTTATCTCTCACGGGCTACGAGCTATACAAAAGCCATCCAGAATGAAATGGTCTCTAGAGGCTGTTCCCAGAAAATTAGAAATAACGTTTTATTTCTCATGAAAATATCTTAATTAGCATAATAAAATAGAAATTGCTTTTCTTCTTAATGAATCACACTTACAATTTTGTGGTAGAGAATGTGACAGAATTTTGAAAGTACTTATCTAAACACTGCAACATTTATAGATTTCAGTACTGTAACGTAAGGCAGCTAAAGATGATAAGTATCCGTGTTACGATGTTAAACGGTTGTGGAAACAGCGCGTTCTCAAATGTGCAACCACTGCGGTGTTCTGTGTATGTGGTTATTAGTATTACTCTCTATATTCTCCCTTTTTCTTGTACTATGTGGTTTTTGGCAATGGAACTGAACTGTGTGTGGTTTTGTCCCAACCTGCGGTTTTCATTTATGATTCCTGGAATGTGTGGTGTGGTTTTTGACCACAGCCTTTTGTGATCTCAAAATATAAACCCCTTTTCCTTATTATCTGGAGCACGCAGAGTAATTGAAAGTAATAATTACTAGAGGTTAAAAACAAAAATACTATTTTAAAGGTCACAGTGTACCTTAAGGAATGTTTTAGTTTGCGAAACAGGAGAATAAGCGATAGAAAATGAGATAATTATCACAAATGTCGTGAGAAAAAAATTCTTATTTTCTGCAATAAATTATTCTTATAAAAGCTTAATATTTATCTCAATTACAAGAAGAGAGAAGAATATCATATATGTTCTTATTACTTAGTTCCTTATAAGTAGAAGGGGAATAAGGTAATGATTTAGGCTAAAACGATAGTCAACTCTTTTAAAATCTGGTCGCTATATCGTAGATCTTATTTTTGCTTGACCAGAAGCAAGAAAAACTAATAACGACAGAACATTCGGAGAAAATATTAGTATTTTAAAACTGAAATCAATAATAAGGAATTTCTCGGAAATTGTTAACGCCACAGAACATTAATGTATATAAGTGGTATGTTTTAACGAAATCTAAAATTGTTGCGTTCTAAGGTTGTCTATTACGAATTATCGGTTATACAAGGGTACTCCAGAATGAATAAAGTTTCAGAAGATATTAGTAGTAAATTCAAGAGAAACATTTTATTTTTCATCTAAAAAGTTTAAATATTCTGCCATGGCGCGGTCCAAAACACACATTTAGACCACTTGATTTCATCAAGGCAACCACATGTGGGATTTTGGTGGACAAAGCTGCGCAGGGGCGGATATTCTCCGGGTTCCTTCGCCATCACATTGCACCGGTGCTGCATCATCATTCCATGTATCATCAGTGTCAGTGGTGCCATATGTATTAAAACACCATAAAAATATGGTCTAATCAAAATTGTTAAGAGACATTTTTGAGAAAATTAAAAATTACAAAAAATCTTCCATGCAAAAAGTAGTTTGTGGTGGCGGAATTTTCCCGGAATGTTGGTGTCACATCATTGGAAGATGGTGAACTTGAATACTACCTAATATAAATAGGTACCTGCTGACGGGTCTTGACCAGGTCGACCTTCCACAAGCGCAGCTGACATCGAATACTAAGAATTTCAGAATTTACAATTGGCGTGAAATACAAATTACCATTAGACGCTGTTGTGACATCGGTAATACGTTCAGGAATGGTGAACATACTATTCGGTGATCAACCTGCAACAGAAAGACATCCATTAGCTACCTCATTCACGAAATAGTTACTTATTTTTAGACATCTTGTGTTTTGGGATTTGAAAAGAGAGATTGCTATAGATTGACTAATCTAAAATGTTATTTCGAAGGATAAAATTGTACCTTAAAAGATTTCATTTTTATTTCATAACTCAAAGTAAAAAAAATATAGGTTTAGCTTAAAATATTTGCTTTAAAATGAGTAAGAAATTTGATTACTGAAACAAATATTAAATTCAGAACGACAATCCATAGACCTATTGGAAGTGACGATTCTTTTAGCGAAACCGCTATAGTTACGTCTGGTAATTAAGCTTTTTCAGCTTTACCCCGTATCTCTCAATTATCGCTATAAACATTGGATTGAGTCATTTATATTGATTCAGTCATAAATGACTAAAATTCCCTCATTCCTATACTATTTTTTCAATTTGTTACGATTTTAGGTTAAATATTACAATGTCGAGGTTGCTCCGGTGACAAAATAAATATTATTTTCAAAAACTTGCACATAAGTTCCAAATGCATGTGAAAGTTATAACTACCAAATATCTATGCATAAAACTAAATCATACATTGTTATTGAGAGGAAAGTAAGATAAAAAAATAATTAAAAGAAATACATCAATTGAACAGGTGTAATAGTTCAGTTATCTATAATACGATATTAGTTATATGAAATACAAAGACATCCAGAAAATAATTATCACAATTCCAAGCCCTATCTGGAACAATAAAGAAAACATATTGATTTCATTTCTAAATTTCATTTTAATAACATTCTTTAATACGATTATAGTGCCCACCCTCCTTTATGGTAGTGAGACATGGGAAATAAAGAAAAACGGTATACGATCCGCAGAAACAAAGTTTTTAAAAGGTTTACGATAATGGATAGAGTAAGGAATAGAGATATCCGCCAGTAACTGAAAATTCAAAGTATAGAAGATAATATGCTTACACACCAGAAAAATTGGACAGAATATTTATACAGAATGGATAGTAGGGTACATCAAAGAAGGCGTAACTATATAAACCGAGAGGAAGAAGAATAGTGGGAAGGCCGTGGAAGGGATGGGGCAAACATTAATGCGTTGCTAGAATGGACCGACTTTCACAATCCATGATGATAAATAAACAGTGGAAAATAAAAATCCTGATAGTCTGTATTTGTATGGTGATTTTTTTCTGTGTTGGCAGACTGCCCTTGTCAGTTGTATTTCACCTACCGGTTGTGCTAATTTCTTATTGGTTTTAAGAAAGCGAGCTCCGAAAGCGGTGGGATACGGAAACTTACTACCTGAATGGCTGAAAGGCATTCGCCATACATTCGCTAAATGTGCCCGTCGCTTATTTGTTTGGTGCTAAAAATTTAGACTCATTCCTATGTAATGAACAGGTGTTGGTTTTCCATTTCTGGGGCGAAGGAAATGGGAGAGACAGATTTAAGATAACCTTATGTGAAATAGTTGGATGAAATTGCTTTGTAATCATAGTCTGCTTTAGTATGTCATTGGAAAAGGAGAAGAGCATGGACAGCAAAAAAACTGAATATAATTTCCCTTATTGAGTAAGATAGTGCTGCGTTAACATGGTGGAAGACGCGCCACGAGAGAGGCTACTCGGTAACTGTGATATTATAATAGAAAGCAATAAAACATGACAAGGATCTGAGTTAACACAAACGAACCTCATAAAAGAAGCTACATAGTCACAAAGTATTGTATTTTTCTTGCAAAAACCTGATAAACTTAAAGTTGAATATACTGTCAGAATAAAAAAGTTCAGTGTCATTGTTGTGATTCGAACCACCAATGTTTGGCTTCCCGTGCCGCTGTTCTGCCATCTGAGCTATGATGTCGATGTTAGCACTCGAGAAATTCTCCACGTGCTTGAATTTTCTCAGTAAAATGCAGGGCGTCATACCCCTACATCGAGACTTGCATACATAGTTCAATAATTATTCTTTTCCATTAATTAATCTGAATTGATTACATTTTCTCAATGAATCTAAAACTTCCTTGGATCCTAGGTTCTAATGCCTCTGGTGCATATTCGCCATTACGAGAAAAAAAACTGGAAGTTCTGCCAATCAACATGGCTTGCTCTATCAGCTAAGGAGTGGGACAGAGTCATGAATGTGGAAGGAATTTCTGCAGTAATTCGTCAACTTAAAACATGGACCCTTATATGTGCATTTTTTCACCCGACTATACTTGAACATCTCTAATCGTCTGCTGTAGTTGGTTGTCCAAGACAAACTAGTTGCCTGTTTAACATGCTATTTATTTATTTAATAATTTCGAAGAGAATTGCCATATGTATATTTTAATATCTATTTGAATAAAATGTAGCAGAATTAATGCATTTGGAATTCTTGTAACTTATGAACAAAAAGATTGGAGGATCCTTCTGTTTAAACCTGCCTCTCGATGCAAAAGTATACAGGTATAATTTTACAAAGTTGATTTGATCGCTTTTATTACCTAGTCTTTTATTACTTACAGCTTGTTCGTCATACACCACCATTTGAAGGTATAGTAGTCAGTTAGGGGATGGGAAAGGAAAGGGAATGCGGAAGAATTCATGTAAGAGCAAGGTTATAAGAATCAGGATTTCGTATAAATGGGAAAACCCCAATCCTGATGCTCCTCTCGATATCGGTTGCTCATATAAACAAAAAACAAGTGAGATACGTGTTTGATGCATTACTTATGAATACGATACATAGACTATGTCTCGTGAAGGCAGCTCCAGCTGTTTGTAAGCGATGTGATGTTGAAACAAACACCGCGGGGCACAACAACGCAGTCGCGTATACAAGGACCAAAGAAACTCCCCTAAGGGCAGTAGAGTGTGCGAAAAATATTGTCCGGTCCTGCAGTCCAACACGGCTCTGAGAATAATGCTGCAAAATTCTCCGGGCACTGAATATTACAGGCCATTGTCCAAAACTGAAGTGAAAAACTCCGCCTGGGGAACCGAATCGCACTTTCCTATTTGATATGATGGGCGCCGCAAGCTGCTAGCGCTCTCTGTGCTTTGTGTAATAGCGGACAATACAGAAAATTCAAGAATCTGATTCCTAGGACAAAACGATATCGTTTAGTTTGACCATTAAGTTATTTGCCGGGCTATTAGTAAGAGCGGATCCAGAGGAAGACGTGGGGGCCACTTGCCTCCTCCGCACAAAGCGAAACTTTACTAAAAGAATATAGGTTGCAAAATAATGCCTCAAAAGTTTAAAATTGAAGACGATATTAGACAAAATAATTAGTAACTTGCACATACACATATATTCCGATCCGAAGGGAGCTTATTACATTGATTAAGCTAGTGATAGATCTCGGTATTTGGAACATATTTTGTATCTTACGTTTTTGTCTCTGACCACTTCCTAAGGAAATATTTAGTTCTGTCGAAAACAAGAGACAGACGCTGCAGTTGTGTGGGTGTCACTTGTACTAGTAACAGCGTAGGCCAATCATAATGCCAGTTGTCTCGTTATCTCCAAAAACATTACACCCCCTGCGTCGTGTTTGCAAGCGACAGACATGTTTGCATTCAGAAGCCGGCTCAGAAACCTGACCAAGCTCAACTCAAGTTTGCCAGTTACTTCGACTGAAAATCTGCTCGGAATATTCCTTTAATTTTTTTAAGTGATTAATTATTTCGAAACTGTGTGTGGTGTTCCATAATTACTAGCGAAATTAATGTCAAATATGTTACTCCACGCATCTTAAAAGTTTAAAACAATTACCTCGTACATACTTGTGGAATTACGCATCTAATTTGGTACAAAACCGTTTATTTTTTTGAAATCGGCCATTAGACTTTTTTATTTGTAATGCCTCTATGAAGCACAAATTTAAGGAATATATGATGTTCCTTCCACCCGATATACAGGATGATTCAGAAATACTTCTATAACGTTTGGAGATGGATTCCTAACATCGAAACAAGAAAATAGTTGCATATAAACATATGTTCCAAAACCCGTGGTTTTCAATATATTAATATTAATGAAAGTTACGTTCAACGCCTTTCCGGGTCCAATCAACAACTTGATTTATATACGCACTGACTCAGGGAAGGTTTTGACCCATTGTACTCTTTAGAGGTGTCCTTGTGTTGCCTTGGCTGATTTTTACATTTGCCATTTTTACATACATTCTTCCATCATGCCATACAGGAACTTTATCCAGAACTATTTTCAGACTTGCTAGAAGTAAGAAAATACACGTGGTTTAGGCATGATGGGGCTCCAGCACATTTTAGCCTCATTGTTCGGTATGCACTCACTGGTATCTATCAAGACATGTGAATAGGTAGAGGAAGACCAGTCCCATGGCCTGCAGGTTCCCCCCGAGCTCAATCCGTTAGACTTTTATCTAAGGGGCACTTTAAAAAATTGGTTTAGACAATAGGCATTCCGCATGAAGAAACTCTATGTAATGGAAATGAAACTCTTGTGTGGTGTAATGGAAGCCAGCGAAACCATACGAAATCGACAGGGAGTACCTGACAGTCCATGCCTCGAAGAGTGTATGTGCGTCTAGACACAAAAGGGGGACATTTCGAGCATTTGCTATGAGTGCTGCTTGTATTGAACACATTACACCAAGCTAACAAAGTCAAAATCAGAATAATCTGACACTTCAAAATGTTTTTGATTAACAGTCATTTGAACATCATTAAATGGAAAACGGAGGATTTTTGGACGTCTGTTTATATGACCATTTTTTCTTGTTTCGATGTAAGGAAACATCCCCAATATTTGTAAATGCACTTTTGAATCATCCTGTGTATATGTGTAAAAAGTGCAATTTAGTAACAAATGTGGGCCTGCGACAAGGATGTGCAGTGTCTCCTATTTTATTTGATACACAGAGTGGGCCTTCTCAGCCTGAGGATTGGTAACCTGTAATTACACAGGATGCGAAATGCAGGAGTTGGTATGCATCCCCTGATTAGGGATATCGTGGGGCTCATTGTTAACGTCCTCCAGTAGCGTAATGGTTAACTTACTGGGAAGTCAAGGTGAAGGTCGGAAGTTCAAATCACACCTACAAATAAATGAGTGTTTTATTAAATTCTGTTCATATTTCATGAATGTTCTAGCAAATCATAAATTTTTATGAATGCACTTGATAGTGCATTTAGCATAAATTCAAAGTTCCAGCCGTTCGCCGTTGCTAGGGGTTTCCAAACAATTGGTTGCGAATGAGTTTGTTCTATATATTCCGTACTGCTCTACGAGAAGGTTATTTTGAAAATTATGGATAAGTTATTGATTAATTTGCTTTTTTCACACAAGCTGTTTGTAGAACAGGAGAAGTATAGGTAGAGTCAGGCTGAAAAATTCAATACAATAACCGGAATTTGAACCACGGATTTCCAGGTTTCTAGCCAGTTGCCCTATCACTGAACTACCATGGCAACAACCACACAAGTTGTGGTTTACTGGGAAACATGCGAGACAGCTAACAAAAGTAACCTTGTCCCGGCATGTTACCATATCAGCTCAGTGGTAGAGCAACCGGGTAGAAAAAGAGAGATCAGTTGTTTAAATCCCGGCTATGCTATTGAATTTTTCATTCTAGCTCTCTATGCAACTCTAGATTTATTATTTATACTTTTAGATAACATTTTAAGGAATATAGTTGTACTTATGCTCTTTAGCGATTATTGTTAAGTGTTCATAGTTATTAGGAATTATAGTGATAAATATAGCCACTCTTAATTGCCTTTGTGTTGTGATATAACATGGTGATTTACATAGACTGAGGTTTTTTTTTTGTTTTTTTTTCCAATTTACACTCCACGGAATACTTTTTTTTTTAAATTTATTTATTCATTTTGTTAATTACAAAAGGTATAAGTTATGAACAGATATACTGTATTTATAATATAACTATATATAAAAATTGTGAACTATGTTGTCTGTGCGTTTAAATTAAACATGTGGAGGAAGATGGTAACAAAATGAGAAGATTTTATAATCGCTATAGAATGAGCAAGGCAAAAGCTGTTGCCGACTGCAGTGAAAGACGCCTATGTTATTGCAGATCTTCTCTTGCTGCTCTAAGATGACAACGTAAACCGTCGACTCTGGGATGCGTTTCAGACAGCATATAATGCTGAAAGCCAAGTGCGAGCCACACCTGTGCGAAGCGGTCGGTAGTACTTCGAGTCTCTAGTTGTAGTAATGTGCAAGCATAATCGTTGGGATTTTGCGAAGAGGCAAGACGGTGCAATTGCGAAACAACCCAGTGCCAAATCTGTCGTGCTGTTGTGCAGGTAACAAAACGATGGCGTAGAGTATCCCGCACACCGCAAATGTTGCATGTGGGGGTCCTCACTATGTTCTATCGGAATTTTTTATCCTCTGTAGCCACAACATCATTGATGACCAAATATGCGCATGTAGTCCACTCCGTAGATATGTTGCGCAAATGGATGTTCCGCTATACATGGCACCAGGGTCTGTTGGGCAGCATATCCACCACATGAATTGGTGCAAGCAGCCGCTGTAGGAAAAGCTTGTAGAGCTCAGTTGATAGTCCTCTAGGTTGCTGAGGTAGGACATCGACATCAATGCCATCCAAAACATGGAGTGCTCTCTTAAAACCCGCAGGAGCAGGCCGAACTGGAGTTGCAAGAAAATTCTTGAAGGGTTCCCAAAATTCTATTTCTTGTTCCTCTCCATATCCCCTAGTGGCAAGTATAATAGATTTAACAAGAAGCGCTTTACTCTTAGGTCCCACTGCAATTAAACCTAAGCCGCCTTCGTTACGTTTTCGCCACAATTGGGTTTTAGCTATACGAAAGGGCTATGATCTCCATAAATAGTATCCAATAAGTCGTTCAATACGGGAGACGTGTTTTTCAGGCATTGGTAGTATCTGCGCCATATACCATAATTTTGCCAAAACAAACTGATTGATGTGCCTCACTTTCTGTAGAAGATTCAAGTTCCGGCCAAGATGTGCAGTGGTATTCAGCCAAATGAAATTTATTTTGTGATTCCAGTTGCGAGCAATCATCGATGTAAACGGCTTGGAGAAGATGATGCCGAGAATCTTGACATTATATTGTATCGGGATATCGAGAAATGTGTGATCAGTTGGCCACGATCCAACAGGGAGCAGTTGCGACTTCGCGGTGTTCATTTTGGCATTAGAAGTTTCCTCATAAAGTGTGATGGCGGTATGTACCAAGGGTAAGGCCTCACGCCTACGGATGAGCAGCGTGACGTCATTAGCATAACCTCTGCCACAAAATAATCGAGCTGGAGTGACAGTCCCAGTCAACTTAGCCTGAAGATAGCGAAGAAAGGGTTCTAAAGAGAGGGAGAAGAGAATCATTGATATTGGACAACCCTGGTTAGTAAGCTTTATAGGCTTACTGACGTATCCATTGACTTGCACCTTCGAAGACATCCCACTGTAGACGGTTCTGATTGCAGATATTAGCAACGGTGCAAGTTTGAATTTCTGAAGCACTTTAAACATATAAGCATGGCCAACTCTGTCAAAGGCTTTATCAAAATCCAGACTGACCAACGCAGCAGCCTCCGACGGATTCCGTTCATAATGGAGAATTGTATCTCGGAGGACCAGAAGGTTGTCAATTATGGTCCTGCCCGGGATGCCACATGTTTGTCCGGAGGTTACAATTGTAGGTAGAATAACCCTTAATCTGGATGCAAGTACTTTCATCACAATTTTGTAGTCGGTGTTTAAAAGTGTTATGGGTCTATAGTCCCAGACACTCATTGGAGACCTTTTCTTTGGGATTAAGATGACGATGCCATCTGCGAATCCAGGGCAACAGTTCGATCCAATAAGGATCTCATTTACCAACTCTACAACTTCTACTTTGATTATACTCCAAAAGGTCTTGTAGAAGGAATATGTCAGGCCATCTTCTTCTGGGCAGGAATGGAGGCTAGCGCAATTAATGGTTTGCAGAATCTTGGTGGCAGAATATCGCTGCTCCAAGGAACGCTGTTCCTCGACAGTTATACCGGTGTCAACATATTGGAAGAGCTCCTCCATGGCGTCATTGCGTAGGTCAGTGGTGTCAAACATGGTGCTATAAGATGTATGGATAGTCTGTAGGATTTGAGGCACAGAGGTGACCTTGGCGCCTACGGGTGTCGGAAGAGCATGGATGTAACGACCACTACCAACACACTTCTCCTTAATGGTATGAAACAATGAAGCTTCCTTCTGTGCCACGACGGAGTCGTGAGTTCGCGAACAGGTCATAGTTCCCGCCAAAACATGTTGCTGTATTTCCACGAGCTTCCGCTTCACAGCTTGAAGGCGATGGGATACGTCTTGACCACTCTGTTGTCTATAGAGAAGACCCGTTAATGTTTCTTGGTAAAAGTCGAAGGTGTGACGTCGTTCAATTGCCCTCTCACGACCTTTGGTCTTGAAGGTCGTAATACCAGGCTTAAATATACGTCGCCATTTCTCCACCACCGACAGTGGGGAGCGTCGAGCTTTACCCTGAAGACTTTGCCACAACTTGGCAAAATCAGCAGCAATAATGTTGTTATGTAATAAAGCTTCGTTTAATTTCCAATAACCTCTGTCATATAGCGGAATGCGACTCTCAGCGATTATTTGCAGTTTGACAGCATGGTGGTCAGTAAAGGCAACAGGTAAAACTCTCACTGTGTGAATCAGAGAGTTGAACTGAGCGCTTAAATAGAAACGAAGTTAAGAATAATTAAACACTCCTTTTGTGTACATGGATAATGGTACGGAAATCCATATTATGTACGAGAGACATCAGACATTTCAATATTAGCGAATGTTCTGCGTCGAGAATATATCATACGAAGTTTAACCCTTATCTTCAACTACCCCAGAGCTAACGCAGCTTCTATTTACGTCATGCTAATCGAGAAAAAGTAGCAGGAATAGTCTTATTACTTGCTTTCTTATAAGTAGAAGCAAAATAGGTATTATAGATTAAAGTGATAGTCAAAAGCTGCTTGCTATGTCACTGAAGTTCCTTTGTTTGTATGGACAGGAGTTGACATATTCCTATAAGAGAAAAGAATAAGTTTTTAAAGCTGAAACGAAAAACAAGGAATATCTTAAAAACGAACAACTCCATGAAAGAAAGGTATAACAAATTGTGTGTTTTAATGTGCTCTATATTTTCTGCGTGGTAAGGTTTTGTCCATCTCTTACGGTTTTGCAGTTATGCATAATTCCGCAAAATTCATCCAGAATAAAGTAGTCTTCACAGGCTATTCACAGAAAATTCAAGATATACGTATTATTTGTCAGGTAAATATCTTTATTATACGATATTTTAATCAAAATCATTACAGCTTTTTCGAGAAAATAAAAAATTTTTGAAAAAAGTTCCATGTAAAGGTAGTTGGGGTGGGGGGATTTTCTTGAAAATCTTCATGTCGCATCCTTGGAAGATAGTAAATTTAAATACCAAGTTTGGTATTAAACGCACTTCGTTTTTGAGCTATGCTGCTCACGGACACACACATAGACATTTTTCTAGAAATGCTTGCTTTGGATTTAGGGTGTCTCAAAACATATATTTCCGCAGAAGTCTTGATATCAAAATTTTGGGTGTAATACCATACCTTCTCTATACACTGTGTACATAGTACGTATAGAGAAAGTAAAAATAAATACTCTAGCCTACTTGCCTAGCCTGATGCGCATCTTTGCTGGCTTACAAGAGCCTGCTGAGTCATTTGGTGGGTGCGGAAAGTGAGACGCAGGCGCAGTAGCGGCTGTAAAATAGTTACGCTTCTGATTGTTACAATCATCTGTCATTACCTGACAACTACATTTGGTTTATTGTGTAGTTTTATGGTTTTCAAAATAGATTAAGAAAAGAGATTAATGATCACTTTTCTTCAGAAATTCAGCTAAGCAATGAAACATCTTTACACTTGAAGATTAGAGATTTGGTGGAAAAATCCACAGAAAGGTCGTCGTAATGTTTTAAATATAAAATGTATAGAGAAAGGAAGAGCTTCCTTTTTGATTTTATGAGTCTTCTTTCTTCTTTTTTCTCAGCCCTTGGTTAATTCACAATTATTTATTCTCATATTTCCCTAGTACTTCTTTTCGTTTAGTTCAAAATCTAATACATATTACTACTATCAGTTACAATAATATTTATTTTGCCACTTTTAAGATATTTTCTCCAAACGCTTTCTACCTCAGTCAAATCTTCGAAGCTAACTTTTACTTTCTCTACACGTACTATATATACTTGCATTCTTGCATGGACATGGCTATCCAGATATACCCAATCTCCCATGGAAACTATTGCCCCGTCGAGTCCAACGCAATCCAAACAACTCCTAGACGCGACAGTAATTCAGATGTACCAGGAATGCAAGGGGGTACACGATACTCCTATCACGGCAGGAAAGGAGGTGACGAATACACATCTCAACGCAAACACACTCGATTGTTATACTGCTAACTTGCTTTCGTTCGGTTTTCACGTTGGTCAAAAAGATCCGGACTTACGTTATGACACTAGATTTGTTTGCACGTCGGGAACAAAACAAATATGAGGTAATTTTTCTGATGCGGTGAGTTTGGAACGGCTGTTCTGAGCCAGAGGATGAAGAGCATTTGGCGCTGCATTGTGGGTAGACTAGCGACATTCATCACAGAAAATTGAGCAAGCATTTCAGTGGAGAGGTACGTAGCTCTGGTCCAGCAGTAATCCCGTTTGATTTGCGAGTGTGTCAGCTTTAAAACGTCCTGTGCTTGTTCCAGGTATGAAAACCCACCAGGCGAAACTGTAACGTCCACATCTCCCTGATGAATGCCCTTGAATTAAAGTAGAAAAAACGCAGTTCAATTAAACGGGTCAGGAATAAAGAAATATAAATTATATATCATTCTTATCACTATCGCCATCACAGTTACAATAAATAACACTTGGATACCATATCTGAAGGATATGCAGTGATATATGAGGCTTTACCGGCAGATGTTTTCAGAGATAGGCTGTCACATTGATCTGGAAAAATAGAGGAGCGGAGGAAAGTCAGGCGTTCAAGATAATTCCATTTATTGCGTAGCATATGTGGATATATTCAAGGAAAATGAACAAATCTACAGTTATTAAATCGTGTGCAGCGTTAGGATTTCTCTATCTCATATAATTACCTTAAAGGATTACATTTTGATTTTGTAAAATTATTTTACTTAACGTCATTTAATTACTTCACATATAGACAACCGAAGTTTTACTCTCCATAACATTCCTTTTTTACTTTCTCTTCACTTACTATGTAAATAGTATATAGAGAAGGTATTATATTCCACCCAAAAATTTGATGCGGAGATTTCACCTGAAATACATGTTTTGGGTCCCCCTGAATCCGAAAAAAAAGTCTGATGTGTTCTATTTACATGACTGCATCCACAAAAGTCTGTGTTCTATTCACATGACTTTATCTACATCTCTGAAGACATCATTGTTAAAAGGCTAATGCTTCTATTTACTTCATGCTAATTGGGAAAAAAATTAGCAGAGATAGTCTTATTGCTTGCTTCCTTGTAAGTAGAAGTGAAATAAGGGATTACCATAGGCTAAAGTGATACTCAAAAGCTGGTTGTTATGCGACTCAAGTTCCTTTGTTTCTATGAACAGGAGTTGATAGAGAGAAAAGTATGTTTTTTAAAGCTGAAACCAAAGACAAGTAATAACTCAAAAACGATCAACTCCATGAAAAAAAGTTATATAACATAAATTGTGTGTTTTAATGTGCTCTACATTTTTGTATGATAGGTTTTTGTCTGTCTTTTACGGTTTAGCAGTATTTTAATGAAAATCAATTACAGCCATTTTTGAGAAAATCAACATTTTCGAAAGGAGTTCCATCTAAAGTGTAGTTGGGGGTGGGGCGATTTTCTTTAAAATTTTCGTGTCGCATCGTTGCAAGATAACATACCTAAATACCATGTTTGGTATTTAACGGTCTTTTCGTTTTTGAGCCAGGCTGTCCGCACACGCACACACACGGACCTTTTTCCACAAATGCCCCCGGTGGCACTGCAAGAGATAGCCCCAACCGAAGAACTCCGGTCCTCCCCGGGAGAAACTTTTCGCTAGTCCTATTACTCTGAAAGAGGTGACAATAAAGTGATAGGTACAGGTAACGGAGGGGACAGTCATGATAAACGACAAAACTCTCTAGCACCCCCTACCGACCCGGGGGAAACTACAAAACCCTCGTGGGTCAGACTGGGTTGTTGTCAGGGATCGAACTCAGACGGCAACATCTGTGGCTCACAATGGGACGTTCCAAGCAGTTGCGCTCGTTTAAGGGGAGGCGACACCCAATGCACTCCAACCTATTTGATAAAAATTGCGGCTACAACCGTCTATAAGGAAAGCAAGTGAATGAACAACAGAAGACTGCAGAGTGCGCGAAAGACGTTAAACCCCATCCACTGCCGTAGTGACCCAGAGAGGGCGATGAAATTCCACTCAACAAAATAGCTCTCCAGTATTGAAAGTCATACTCTGTCTTGGATCAAGCAACCAGGAATCCTAAAGCATACTTTATACATGAAAGGGTAAGTAAATGAAAGCAAAATGTAGCAAAATAATTGTAGTAGATAAGGAAATACCCTTTAAATCACCTACCGATCAGGAAACACCACGAAAAAGCCAAGGTCGGAATGAATGGTCGAATCTACTCTACAGAACGCGATTCTCATACGTTACCGTGAAGCTAGGTACACAACGCATTTACTTTAGTTGTAAAATGTTGACAAGTATACAAAAACAACATGAAAACGCAAATGTTTATGCGTGACTATTAACGGGATATTACCATAATAGGGGGATAGGAGCTAGGCTGAATGTATATGAAACGCTGAACAAAGCCCCTTAGCGATAACGCGCCACAATTACCCGAGCCAAAACTAGAATTAACTGCCTGCAATTGAGCGGCCGCCAAAAAACGTCTTCCCTTTGTGCGGCAGTTCATTATCTGGTGCAAATTAAATAATCCGTCAACAAGATTATAGGAAGCAAAGTCCATTAATAAAGAGAGAGAAAGTCCTAACATGCTACTGCCAATGATATGCTCAGTGTCATTTCTGAGTAAATGGGTTACACATGACGTGCATATCCAGCTTGATCAAATTATTATTGAGGACCATTATTTCGGAAACATTAACTCGTCAGTACTCTGTATTCATGATGAGGAATGTGAGGACATTATTGGAAAGGGTATTTAAACTGGACAACTAAACTACAAAGCTAAGCGTGGTCCGCATTATAGATGTTAGCAGGGAGGCTAATACTGAAAACAAACACAGATGAAACTTGCCTACCACTGGAAAACTGGTAGTACTAGTCTGCAACTAGCAACGGTCACACCTAGACCTCGTTATCTCTTGCAATTTTACTTCCTCTACACGTATTATGTGCATAATGTATAGAGAACGCATTGTATTGCATCCAAAAAATCGATACCGAAATTTCACCAGAAATGCATCTTAAAAAATCTTAAAAAAAAGAAGAATTTTTAGAAAAATGTCGTGTATATCTGTGTGTGTGTGTCAGTGGGTAGAAAAGGCCATTAAATACCAAACTTATATAAGTTTGATATCTTCCAAGGATGCGACGAAGATTTTCAAGAAAATCCCCCCCACTCCCAATTACTCTTTACCTGGAACACTTGCTCAAAATGTTTATTTTCTCAAAAATAGCTCAAATATAAGGTAGTTTAAGCAAACTCTTTAAAGATATGTTTATGACAAATGAAATGTGTATCTTGAATTTTCTGGAAATATCCTCTGAAGATCTCGTCATTCTGGATGACTTTTGTATACATGGCAAACCGTAAGAGTTAATAACTCCATAGCACGACAGCTCACAAGGAACAATGGGGTTCGCAGCGGCCGCGCGGTAGGCCATCTCGGTCCATGACAGACGTCATGGTGCAGTATTGGAGGGTGAGACGTGGTCAGCGCCTCGAACCCCTCCGGCCGGGTAATGCGGTCCTCATGACCTGGAGCCGCTACTCCTCCATCAAATAGCTCCTCAATTGGCCCCCCCCGGCCCCTCGTGAGGTTGAGAACACTCCGGTCTAGGAAAATCCCCACGCCGGTACTGGGAATCGAAACCAGATCTCCGGCTTGGCAAGCAGCAACGCTACCACCGCGCTAAAGAGACGACGACCCCGTAAAAGATATTCAAAAACTTAGTACACAAAAGTTAACCGTTTTCGAGATATTCCGGATTATTTGTTACAATTTTATGCTGATGATACAATAGGAGAAGAGTGCAGTTTGCTCTCCCTTACAATACCACTAGCCGACATATGCTTAGATTTGCTCCGTAGAATTCTGCAATTTTATAGCGCACGAAGAGTTATCTGTAAACATAAAATACGGCGCTGTTGGTTCATCTGGTATGTTTATCACATCAGAAGGATGAGGTAAAGAGACCTCGATGCAGGTTTTGGTAAATTAGAACCTTCTTCGCTTGAATAGGCAGATTCTTTCTAATCTGATTGGCCATTATCTCCCATTTGGGACCATGTGTGAAACGGTTTACATAATTTTATGGTCGCATTCTATTTAATTTTGAGGTAAAATCTTTTTTGCTGTGAATTATAGCAACCAAGAAGGTAATTTAATTTATAAATTAAAACAAAAACAAAAATAACAGACAAGTAAATATTATTACTAATTTGTTACTAAGTACTTCGTAAACCAGAAATCTAGCATAGACTCCCATTGCACTTCCTAGAAGCCACAGAGAGGCCAGAGATAGAAAACTGTTCCTCTGAACTAGGTTAATGCTGTCCCAAGGGAAATGGTATGGTCAATTAGAGATGTGGTCACACCACAGTTCTGGCTGCAGTTACTCTAGAGTCAGCTTTGAAGGAAAGGAAGCTCATCGGATATCTGGACAGTAAGTGAAAGTTAGAGGGATTTTCTAATGTTACTGTCGAGCACTAAATCGGGCTATTACATGCATTAATGCTGCGTGACTCAAAACAGAAATCCTAGAAATCGCCTCGTTTCAAAATTAATTATGCATAGAGGCGTTGGCATACCAGACAGAAGAATTGAAAATGTGCAGCAATCGTTTGACTTTCTCTGTCTATCCCATTGAGTTTTAATTTCTCTGCACGTACCATGTAAATAGTGTATAGAGAATGTATTGTAATACACTCAAAGATTTTAAACCAAGATTTCACCGGAAATAAATGCTTTTGTACCTCTGAATCCAACAAAAGCATTTTTCTCTGCATGTCAGGCAGTCAGTGTGTGTGTGTGGTGTGTGTGTGTGTGTGTGTGCGTGTGTGTGTGCGGGAGGTGGGGCGGGGGGAATATAGCTCAAAAGGGAAAAGTCCGTTGAGTACCAAACTGGATATTTAAGTTTAGCATCTTCCAAGGATGCAACACGATGATTTTCAAGAAAATCCCCCTCCCCCCCAACTACCCTTTACATGGAACATTTTTCGAAAATGTTTACTTTTTTTAAAAATGGCTAACGATTTTGATTAAAATCTCTTACACATTTTATTGGTCATGTAAATATCTCATATCTTCAATTTTCTGGGAATAGCATCTGATAACATGTTTATTCTGGATGAATTTTGCGGAATTTTGCATAACGGTTAAACCGTAAGAGATGGATAAAAATTTACCACACAAAAAATGTAGAATTCGTTAAAGCACAAAATTTAGGCTATATACATTTTTTTTTTGAGGAGTTCACCGTTATTGAGATATTCCTTTTTATTGATTTCAACTTTAAAATAGTTTTCTCATATGGGAATTTGTCAACTCCTGTCCATACATACAAACAAAGGTACTTCAATCACATAGCAACTAGGTTTTAAAAGATTTGACTATCGATTTAACCTATGCTACTTCCTTATTTCCCGTCTACTTAGAAGGAAGCAAGTAATAACTCTTCAAGTAAATAGAAGAATAAGCTTTTTAACGATAATTTATTGCAGGATAGTAAAGAAACTCATGTGAATGGAACACCAGTTTTTTTTTTACTATTAATATACAACTTTTTCATGAAAAATATTTGTATCATGATATATAATCTTATATTATTGCAGTGTAAGATATAAACACAATTTTTATCTTATTTTATAATCCAAGATAACGCTTAAGCTTTTACAGATATTAAAATCTGAATCGATATTTCATACCTTTTGTGTAACATCACGAAACAAAAGGATGTGCAATGAAAGTTTAAGTTGTGGAAAAAGCAAATAAAGCCGAATGGTTAATTCTATAAAGATTATTCGACTACAAAGGCAATACATGTCGGCAATCTTCACTAAAACTTTGTTTCGTGTTCCATAGGGCAATCAGTAACGAATATACAGAGCTGTCAGTGGTATAAAGAGAAGGTTATGGGGAGCGGTTTGTAGCGTAAACATGCACACATTGAGGTATAATCTGTTACAAAAGTAGCTTATTATAGACGTATGTATTGAATTATATGCATTTCACGAAAACGTGAAACGTATATAGTGTTTACTTGTCAGAAACTGCACCAATTACGAACGTTATTGCAAAGGCTACAAGCAATTCATATGAAAAATATTTTAAGTGTTTTAATAGAATAAAATAAATGCTTGTGTAACTTTCAAATTTAACAAAGTTTAAACATTTGATGACGCTCCATAGTCTAGTGAAGAAGTGAATTACACTTGGTTCGATAGGTAGGCACAGCAACCGGCTAGAAATCGGGCGATCCGTGGTTCAAATCCCGACTATGGCATTGCATTATTCAGTCTGACTCTACCTATCCAACTCCTGTCCTTCACACGGTTTGTGTGAAAGAAACAATTATTCCATATGAATTACACTTGCTTTATAAAACTTAAAACCTCAAAAACATTAAACGAAAAATCTGATGTTCCATTCATATGACTTTTTCTTCATTTCTGTGACAAATTATTGTTAAAGCGTTTGTTGTTCTATTTTCTTCATGCTAATCGAGATAAACATCAGCAGAAATTCCTTCTTGTAAGTAAAAGGGAAATAATGGAATATACTATGAGCATACGTTTTGATAGTCGACTCTTTCAAAAGCTGGCTGCCATGTGGATGGAATCTGTTTCATTGTATTGTCAGGAGTTGAAAAATTCGTATAATTAAAAAGGTTAAGTATTTTAAATCTGAAAATATAACAAGGAATGGCCAACCCCATGAACAAAACGCATGTGACATACATTGTGTCGTTTGAACGAGAGTTGCATATTTTGTGAGGTAAGCTTATGGCTATCTCTTACGGTGACTATTTGTGAAAAATCCAGCAAAATTTTCCACAGTAAAGAGACTATTTCAAGAAAATTCAAGATATACATTTTATTTTCCATGTAAATATCTTTAATATACGATATTTTAATCAAAATCGTTAGATATTTTTGAGAAAATCAACATTTTCTAAATGTTTCCATGTTAAGTGTGATTTTTGGTGGGGGATGTTTCTTAAAATCTTGTTGGGTGAATACCAAGTATGTTACTTTTATGCCTTTTATATTTTTGACTTTTCATTTCGCTGACATACGAAAAGACACACTTGGAGCTTTTTCTAAAAATGCTTTTTGGGTATATAGGGCACCCTAAAACTATATTTCTGGTGGAATCTCGGTATCGAATTTTTGAAAGGAATGCATTATCTTCTCTATACGTATATAATAAGTGTAGAGAAAGTAAAAATCAATGTAAAGCCCTCTGTGTATATAAGCGTATTAAACACAAATAAAATCAAAATCTCAGGATCCAATTTGTAGTTGGAAGAGTTTTGGATCAAAGTATTTGACCATGTGATATCATTATTGGAGACTTTTTGAGTTATACCCACACCCACCCCTTTTTGAACCGTGCACCATGTATATGCCGGGTTGCGCTCTTGACGTCCCTATTCCGTGATCGCATGACCAATATATCTGCTTTAAGAGGTACGAAGATACGAAATTTCACACCGCGTGATTTCTTGTTTACGCGACTGCTTCTGCTCTGAAGTAATAAGGTAACAAGGTGGGTCTGCATTGGAATATCCTCCTAGTTTTGTTGCAGCCGGATCCTTGCATATCATTTGCCTTAGGCCATAAACTTGCGTATAAGAAGAAACGTACCAGTTTATCATCACCCTCTCTAATAAGTGAACGTTAAGTGCGATGCATTACGTGAGGCTGTTTTTCAATAATCAATATTGACTCATTGTTACTTCGTTACATACATTGTTCAAATTTCAGTTTATTTTAATGTTTTATGTACGAACAAATTTTAAGAGTGACTAAATTTACATAATGCTATATTAGGACCTTATCTTATTTATAGTGATAGAATCTAATACACTAATTGGATTATTTAAGCAAACAGAGCACATTTTTCCAAACGAATGGAAAACGCTTGAATAGCAAAATATTAAAAATTGTGATGTTATAAAATGCTGTTAATATTCCGAATAATAAAGACAATAAAACTTGATTTTGGTGTGTAAACCAGATTTCAATTTCATAACAAAAATCGGTCGCTTTCCTATAGAGAAAAAGTATAAGAATCATTAATTTGGAACACTGAGGAAAAAGGCGAGATAAAGTTTGCCCCTCTTAGCTCATGGAACGCAATTTCTCCGCATTCGAGCGCATTTTAGCGGAATATAGAAACATTCTCAGGTTAAAATCTCTTCTTTTTCAGATACAAGAAGTGTAAAAGAGTTCCGGAAACTTTTCCACGTATAGTTTTTAAAATTAATTATATGCTTTTCATTTACATACTAAAGCAAAATGAGTATACTGAGAACTTTTGCGCATGAAGTGTTGGAAATTAAATTCTATTTTAACTTCTGCAAGTGCAGTGTATTAAACTATATTTTAATTTTTTGCAGTGCCATATTAATACAATATGAGTATACTGAAAAGTTTTGCGCATGCAAGGTTTAAAATTATGATTTTTTCAATGCCAATCTGATGCAAACAAGCGTAAAGAAAGGACTTTTGCGCCTGCAGTGTCCGAAATTAAATTATCCAGTTTTTCAGTGCCATACTGATAAAAAATTAGTATACTTAGAAATGTTGCACATACAGTGTTTTAAATGTATGTGTGCTGCTCAGTGCTATTGTGGTTTTAGATGTATTGAAATGGGTAATTTCAAACACACACTGAAGTTAAATTACCTTTTTTCAATTTAAAGTTTGCGATTCAAACACAGAGGCCTGCTGACTGATTTATACAAATATATAACCAAAAATCATATACATTTCTAAATTGCACATATAAAATCCTAATATACTGCTAAATAGAATCTATTTTTAACTTTTTAGTATCTAACAATTCGTGTTTAGGCTATGAACTAGCTTCCAAAGATGAGCTTATGTTCTTCCACAAATATAACACAGAGAAATTACTATTAAGGCACAATGTGAGAAGATTTTACTGTAATAAAACGTATTTTTAAGCGATACCTGTTGGATAATTTCTTCAGCAGCTTTTATATTGAAACACTAACTTAAAGAGACGTACTTCATGCTTTATTGTACACGAAAAGAACCATGGTTACATTTTTATCAGTTAAATGGTACGGCGTGTACTCATGATGTAAACAAACATCGGCAGTTGCCACAGTGCCTATGAGCAGCACGAGATGGCTCTTGTGGAGTGCGAATGTTTCTGTGAACATAGTTTGTTGCACTATAGTTAGAGAAATGTGAATGGAACGCAGCAGATGTTTATACCAAACTATTCTAATATAATGATTATTCTTCTCTTTTCTTCGTGCTAATGGAGATGATATGCAGTTACAGAAATAGTTTTATTTCTTTATTTCAAGCAGCAGGTAAATAAGAGAATACACTAGCCAAAAGTGATAAACAAATATTTTAAAAGCTCGCCGTTATGTGATTTAATTAAAATTCTCTTATCTTTACACGACCAGGATAGGAAATGTGAATAGCGACTTCCCATTTGAAAATCTTGAAACTGATGAGGAGATCTTGGAAATGGTTAGTTCCACAAAAAATTACATATTGTGTGTTTTAATGACATTTAAATTTTTTATCTCTTCGGTTTAGCAATTATCTAAGCATTATTAAAAATGAAGAGAAACTTTAACTTGGAAACTTTAAGATACACATTTTATTTTGCATACAAGTATTCTTATTATGTGCTATTTAACGAAAGCTATTTTTTTTGAGAAAATCGAATATTTCGAAAAATCTTCCATGGAAAAGGTAGTTTGGGGTTTGGAGTATTCCTGAAAATAGTGTCGTATCCTTGGAAGATACTAAACTTCAATATCAGGCTTGGTGTGAACGGGCGTTTCGTTATTGAGCATTAGTGCCCACCCCCCCCCCCCCCCACACACACACACACCATTTTCTAAAAGAAATTGTGTTATTGCTTGAATGTAACTACTGCCAAGTTATAGAAAATTTAAAAGCATTATGCTCTGAAACCCCGCAAGAGAAACAAAACCCCTGCCTTCCTGCAACCCGCATAAGGAACCTGTCAAAGAAGTTTCCTAACAAGCCGGGTGAGATTAGATGCCAGTAATGTCAAAACCCAACCGATTGCATTTTGAGGTTACCCGAATGATTTTTGCGCATTACTAGAAGTCTCTTTAAGGTACCTGTAATTGAAATTTATAGACCAAAGGTTTTCAACGTTGTGTCAAAAATTGTTCCCAAGTATCTACGTATGTCCTTTCATTATCATCATCCTTTGGAAGGGTTATGGTAATACCACCCTGGTATCATACTTGCCTGAACGCCGTAGTTGGGTTGTAGAATCTTTCACGATTCCACCACGGCCATTCACCGATCTTCGGGTTAAATAATCATCAGCTTCAATATGTTTTTAACAAACATTTATTTTTATTTTTATTATGCCGATTAATCAGATACTCCAAACGGTGCAGAAATCGTAATCTTGAAAAATTCATAATATTAATAAATTATTTAAATGTCAATAACAAAACTGCTAATTAGAGTTTTTTGATACTTTAAAACTTTTAGTTGTTTTAGAAGAAAAAATTAAACATTTTTCTAACAGCGTATCCTCGATGGCCGAACTCTGCGATGTCTCGAGCAATTTTAAAATAAAGCAATTTCTACCACATAATGTACAATTACATAGTAAATAGAGAAGGTTATACCCAGGAATTAAATACCGAGCTTTCACGAAAAACATTTTTGAGACCCCCTGAATCCAAAAAAGCATTTAGAAAAATGACAAATATGTTGTGTGTCTGTGTGTTGGGATAGCATAATTCAAAAACAAAAGTCCCACTAAACACCAAACTGCTTTATAAATTCATTACCTCCCAAGAATACGACACAAAGATTTTCTAGAAAATGCCCCCTCATCAAATTAGCCTTTACATGCAAAATTTTTCTAAAATGTTGATTTTCTCAAAGACGACTCTAATAGTTTTGATTAAAATATACATTTCGTTTGTAACGAACATATCTTTAACGGATGATATCTTGAATTATCTGGCAATAGCTTCTGAAGACCTCTTCATTCTGAGTTGGGTTTGTATAACCGGTACGCCGTCAGAAATAGAAATAGAACTTGCTACACAAAAATGTAGATATAATTAAAGGACACAACATATGTCGTATACAATTTTTGTAGAATCAGCTGTTTCCGAGATATTCCCTGTTTATGGTTTCAATATTATACTACTTTTCTCAATTGGGAAGTTAACTTTCGTTTCATCTCTTTTGTTTTACCCCCGGCAATACATTGCTTTAGCTTAGTGCACTCCCATATTTTCCTTCTACTTACAGAAAGTAAGCAATAAGACCAATTCTGGTAACGTTTAACTCGATGAGCATGAAGTAGATACTACGATACTTTTTTGTAAGGAAGTTTTGCTTGTGGAATAGAGAGAGAGAGAGAGAGAGAGAGAGAGAGAGCCATGTCAATACAATAATAAGATTTTTATAATGTTAACTAAAGTCCTTGTAACGTCTTTAATTATAGTTTCTAGCAGTTTAGGATTGAATGTATTTCGAATTCAGCTGAGTAGAAAGATTCTGAGGTTTTCTCTGTTTATGGATTACTATCTGTAATTCTCAGTCTTACAATTTTGAAAAATAAATATGCATACTACACAAATAATTTTAATTTATATTATTAAGATTATAATATTTGATGACCAATGATTATATACGGTAATATTTAATACTAAAAGAAATTAAGCCTTTCAATATCCGCAAAATGCAAGCCACTGTCACTAGCTCCCTTTTACGAAAAGGACAACACGCATGCAGCTGACATTAAAGCGATAGACCCATCCAGGCTTACCTTAAACTTTAAAGCCAGCAGGGGTTAGCTGCTTAAATGGCGTCTTTGTCTTGTACGTCACGAATAAATCTGATGTGTTCCATTCACATAACATTCTCTAGCTGTTCCGCAAACAAATTTTTCTTATAGAAGATCATTGTTTTATTTACGCCATGTTAATCAATATAAACATTCCAGAATTGCTCTTATTACTTGCTTACTTGCAAGTAGGAGGGAAATAATGCAATACACTAGGCTAAAGCGATATCTTTTAAAACCCCATCGTTCTGTGAAACAATTGAAATTCGGTTCACGATTGTATTCTCGTCCTATTTGTATTGACATAAATGGCGTGTTTTAGCGAGGTCTATATTTTTTGTAATAAGTTTTTTCTATCTGCTACGATTTACCCCTTAAACATCGTGTAGAATCAAGACGCCTTCAGGGGCTATTCCCAGAAAATTCAAGATTCCATTTGTCATAAAAATATCTAAAGAACATGGTATTTTAATCAAAATCTTAAAGGAATTTTGCAGAAAATAACAATTTTCGAAGAATGTTCCATGTTCCATTTGGAGGAACCTACTGAACTTAAGTACCAAGATTATCTAGAATTTAAGCGACTTTTGAAATATGCTGTGTGACATGTTTCTAAAAATACTTTTTTTTGGGGGGGGGGGTTCGGGGATCTCAAAAAGTGTATTTCCGGTGAACTCTCGATACCAAAATTTTGGGTGGAATAAATACCTTATCTATCTACTATGTACATTGTACATATATGCTAGAGAAAGAAAAAAATAATCACTTAGATTACAATTATTTGATAAGGCCAGAATACTGCTGGATCACATATTGGCATAAATAATGTTTATTTTAACTACGGACAAGACATTTTAATGCTAGAGCAAACAATTCTATGTACGTAGAGGAGAACTATTCTTTTTTGGAAACATGTCTGGATTAGGTGTATTCTGCACAGAGCAACTCAAAAACGAAAAGTTGGTATTTTAAATTCTGTATCTTGCAAGAGTGTGACACGAAGACTTTCAGGAAATTATCCCACCTTAGACAACATAATTGACATAAAACATTTTCTAATTTTTTTTTAAAAATAGCTCTAACGATTTTGATTAAAATATGTATTCAATAGTTTTATGACAATTGAAAAGCATATCTTGAATATTCTGAGATTAGCCTCTGAATATTTCTATCCATACTAGAAGGCTTTTGCGTAATCGGAAAACCGTAAGACATCTCCTACTATACAGAACTGTAGATCTCATTTAAACACACAGTTTATGCCATTAATTTTTGTAGGGTTAAACATTTACAATAACATCCTTGCTATTTAAAATACTTACACTTTTCTCAAGCGGGAAGTTTTCAGGAGTAAAATAAAAGAAAGATGAAATTAATGGTCGTACAAAGAGAACTTAATTTCAGTCTAACCCTATAACCACAGCTTTTAAAAGATTTGGCTATCGGTTTAACATACTGTATTCCCTTATTAGGGTAGTCTCCTTAGCGCGGTAGTACAGTTACTGCTTGCCAAGCGGGAGACCTGGGTTCGATTCCCCTGCTGGGGGACCTGGACCGGGGTGCTCTTAGCCTCGTTGGGTCCCTGAGTGGCCAATTGAGGAGCTACTTGATGTAGTATTTTCTGGTCATGAGGACCGCATTAACCGGTCGGAGGATTTCGAGGTGCTGACTACGTCTTAGCAATTCTCAGGTACTGACTACGTCTGTCATGGACCGGAGATGGGGACACAGCGGCCGGGCGGTAGGCCAAGGTTCTTGTGAGCTGTCGTGCCATGGACTTGTTATATTATTATTCCCCTATTACCTTTCTACTTGCAAGGAAGCAGGTAATAAGACAATTTTTGCTAATGTTTATCTCGATTAGCATGAAGCTAATACAAAAATAAGCCTTTGTAAGAATAATTTGTTGTAAAATAGGTAGAGAAAGTCATGTGAATGAATCACGTATTTGTTTAATGACATAAATACTTATAATTCCATTTTCTTTACTCATTTTTCAGTTATGTTTATCTTATTCCAATAGTTATTAGTAAATCTAGAAATAGTAGCATTAACGACTGCTTAAAATAAGTCCTCATATTTGCATGTTTCTAGTTAACTAGAACCTGAGAAATCTTTGCTTAAGGGGAGTTGAAATACCTTTTGTTGACAACGTTAAATATTATCTTAAAGTTTGAACCATTATCTCAGAAACTAAGTTAAAATTTTCAAGGTATATTCAGAAATGCCTTAACAATTGATTTATGAAAAGTATAATACTTCTTGTTCATTAGAAAGTAAGCTATGGCATTTTAATACAACTTTCAAAATGTTATTGAAAGTTATGATTTCTAATTAAAAAAACAACTAATCCATATACATAACACATTTTTTATTAAAATAAAGCTTATTTATGTACAAATGTGTGGTAAACATTTCAGCCCTTAGTATCAATTGGTTGAGATAATTGGGCTTTGTATAGAAATTTTATTTCATGAGAAATTGCTTTCAACAAAATTAAAAAAAAAGATGTAAACAGACTTTCCAACACACAACTTCGCAGTACTTCAAAACAAGAAAGAAATATGAACAGGATTTTAATGCTGCCAATAACTAAAGAAAAACTTTCTGATCAAAATCAAAACGATCTCTTCTCTAACTCTAATGCCTTATCATGTACTAATTTTTTAAAATATTCCTGTATAGTAGTTTTTTGAACAGCCTTTTTATACTATTTACAATTGGCGTACCTATATAAGGTTTATTCCATAATGAGCGGGAGATTCAAAATATTCTTATGCAATTAAAATATGAAAATAGAAAAAAATGTACGAAAATCTAATTTTGACTCCCCATAAGTATAACAAGTATACTTGCCCAAATAGATCTCGAAAGTTTTGCAACTTAACCCATACTTGCTCCAAACAGTTGAATCTAGACTGAAACAGAAAACGTGTTTGGAGCAAGCATGCTCCTGAAAATCAAACGTGTATTTACAGTTTTGTGATTCCTACATCATTTTAAATTTTCAAAATTCTATGTGTATATACTTTTAAATGCAATGTTTTAACCCAAAATCCGTTGCATTTACTCTTAAGTGTCCTAGTATTCAGTGGAAATAATTTGATGCATTGATACAAAATTATTTTGCAAATGTTTTGCGAACAGTCGCTTCAAATTTCAGAAGGCATTCGCCTCCACTTACATAAATTCAAGGAAATGTATTAATATAACCTGTAACTTGTATTTTGAATAAAAAGGGAAAATATTTCAGTTTATGCTTCTGGCGTTTTTCAAAATTTATGGAAATATCATCTTCGGACTATACAGATATATATGACAAACTAATGCGTAGGATAGGAGTTGGAGAGGTGGAGTCTGACTGAAAGATTAAATGCCATAGCCGGAATTTTGAACCACAGATGCCCTGTTTCCCTCCATTTGCTCTAACCACTGCGCTGCCATGGCAACATGCCGGCACGGCACTAAATTCTCCAACTGACTGACGTTTCTCCCGGTAAACTACGAGGTGATCTGAAATATTTTGAGATTTATCTAAATGGAAACTTACAACCTCGGTAAGTATTTTAAGACCTGGACTTTCACACCAATCGCGTGCAGGACAAATGTTGAAGAGCTAGAGTCAGACTGAAAAATCTTATCTGTTCCATTTACATTCCTTTCTCTAGCTGTTCCACATATAATCTATTCCTACAAAAGATTATTCTTTTATCTACGTCATGCTAATCAAGATAAACTTTTATAATAAAGACCATTTCTGCTAATGTTTATCACTATGTGGAAAAACTGAAGTTTGGGTTGCTTTACAGGCCAACACCAAAATAGGATACGAAACGAAAGATGACTTCCCGTTTGAGAAAAGTTACACAGTTTAAAATTTAAACCAATAATAAGGAACATCTCCAAAACTGTCCACTCTACAAGAAAAGCGCATATGACGTAAATTATTTGTTTTAACCGTATCAACATTTCTGATATATATATATATATAATACATTTTATTTTTCAGGTAAATGTCCCTAAGATGTTTTTAATCAAAATTGTTAGCCATTTTTGAGAAAAACGAAAATTTCAAAAATGATTTCTATGTAAGAGGTAGTTTGGGGTGGAGGAATTTTCGTTAAAGCCTTCGTGTCTCATCCTTGGAGGATATCAAATATAAATATCAAGTTTGGTATTTAATGGTCTTTTGGGTTTTGAGCTATGCTGTACACATATGCGCACGGACTTTTTTTCTAAAAATGCTTTGTTTGGACTCGGATCTTTAAAACATATTTCCAGTAAAATCTCGACCCCGAATTTTTGGGGTGGAGTAAAATATCTTCTGTAGCTACAAAGTATATTGTGCATTCGTGCTAGAGAAAAATAATCAATGCTGTTGCCGGGATTTGAACCACGGATCTCCTGGTTTCCGTCTATTGAGCTACCTGGCAATATGCCGGTACGACACTAATTTCTCCACCGGAGACTTATAATGTTCCTAAATCCTTAATTCTCAGAATTTATAGTTAACCAACAATTAAGTCAGTTAATGTGAATTGATTGTTTCTTCGTCTAGCGTTTCTTCCGTCTAGGACAGAAGCTGGACAGGTAGAATCAGAAGATTTGGATTTTTCTGCCTGATTGAACATTCACAGAAGCTCCATAGCTTTAAAGAGACAAAGATGATCATTGGCTGCCCAGTGGCGTCTGATAATAACGACATGCCTTCGCCGGAGTTAATAATGCAGCTCGCGTTTGCCGCAGAGGGTTGGAGCAAGGTTCTTGATGCTTCAAACACGTGAAATGCATACTTTAACAAGCAGCATTGAAATACCTTGCGCATGTTTTTCATTTTTATGGTCTATGGGTAAATGAAGTATTACATTCCTCCTGAAAATTCATTCGGTCTCACTAAGAACTCTTTTTTTCTGTGTGTGCATTGTATGAACGAAAACGAAAAATCGGGTGAATACTAACATCGGTATTTAATTACATCATTGTTGTGTTGTATTCCTCGTTTTACGACGAATCGATGTTTGTTTAAGAAGAATACAAATGACTAGGCATTGCCATTTGGATTTGTTGAAGCCGCTGAAAATGTCCATAGCATCTTTAACAGTATAGAAATCTGAAGTACTACTTTTCGGCCGACTCACAGTTGTTTTAATAAGCTATCTGTTAATTTTGGCAAGTAAGATTTACATACCCGTACAGGCT
Organism: Hymenopus coronatus; assembly: GCA_030762935.1. NCBI lineage: Eukaryota > Metazoa > Arthropoda > Insecta > Mantodea > Hymenopodidae > Hymenopus > Hymenopus coronatus. Next base: position 49,503,469 of record CM060895.1, read on the forward strand.
TCAGGAAGTCGTCCTCCGTGTTGGAGATAAAATGTAGTTTCTGGTTCCCAAGGTCGCGGGTTCAAACTCGGTGGAGGGCGGTGTATATTTTCGGGCGAAAAAATTCTTAGCGTGGCTGTTTTAAAGGAGAAATAAAGCCGCTATAATAACCTCAAGCCTGATAAGAGTCCTCTGAGTAAAATTAAGTGGTCCTTCATTTCCAACACATATATAAGAAACATAAGAAATAAAGAACGGTCATAAATAGCACTCAATTTAATTTAGTCCTCAGGAATTACTTGATGCTTACTTGCAATAAAGATTAACTGCGTATTGAGTTTAAAATGCATTAATATAGGTTAGTGCTGAATTTAGTGCGAATTCTAATGCCAGCTTGTTGAGGAGGAAATATAACTACTAAAAGCGTTTAATAAGTGGCCACAACAGCATGTAGACTATATAAAACGTCAATACCGCCGGAATAATGCACGCAAATTAATGGGCGAACATGCATTTGCTTAGAGAACATGTAGCTAATGTTAATCCCATGTATATTGCGTTAAGGGTTGTTTCAACCGGATAACTGTTCTATACATCAGCTCAAATTTTAATTGAATTCACTGCTTATAATTCCAAAACTAACTGCAATAAGGCTTTGTGCGCTGCCACATGTGGTTATTACACGTTTTATTCTCACTTGCCTGCAGCCTGCAAAAGCGATAGCGATTCCTGATGGTAAACTCCCAAGTAACTGTCAATCCTTCAGAATAGAGCTGTAAGGTAAAACATCTGAAGTGTTCTACTTCATGGCAATAGAGATAAACATTACTACAAATGCATCTTGTAAGTACAAGGGAAATAATGGAATACACTAGGCTAAAACGATTGTCAACTCTTTTAATAGCCGGTTACCATGTGGATGAAATCAGTTCCTTTGCATTGCCAGTAGCTGACAAACTTTTCACATATGGGAATTTAAGTATTTTAAAACTGGAACCAATAACAAGGAATGTCTAAAAATGGTCAAGTGTACGAAAAAATGTATATGACATAAATTGTGTGTTACATCGAGATCGAGAGATTTTAAGCAGTACGTTTTCGTCTATCTCCTACGGTTTACTAGTTATGCAAAATCCAGCAAAATTCATCCAGAGTAAAAAGGTCTTCAGAGGCTACTCCCAGAAATTCAAGATATATAGGAGATATTTAAACGACAAATACAATATGTAAGATATTTTTAGCAAAATCGTTAGGCTATTTTGAGAAAGTCAAAATGTTCGAAAGTTTTCCTATGTAAAGATTAGTTTGGGAAGGGGGAGCTTTCCTCAAAATCTACGTGGGACAACCTTGGAAAATACTAAACTTAAATACCAACCTTGGCTATTTTACCGACTGTCGTTTTTGAGTTGCCGTCTTCACAGACGCACACAACGGGCCTTTTTTTTTTTAAAAAAAATGCTTCGTTTGGATACATGGGACCCTAAAACGTCTTTTTCAGGTGAAATCTTGGTATCGAATTTTTGGGTTGAATGCAATATCTTCTCTATATACTAGTGTAGCGAAAGTAAATATCTGATGTTACATTCACACGGTTGTCTATCTATTCTACAAGAAAACTTCCTTGTAGATACGCGTGAATAAATACACTAGGATAAAGCGACAATCATGTCTTCCAAGAGCTGATCTCTTTGTAATTCATTGACGTTCCATTCTCTTTACTTGGCGGCTAGGGACAAGCAAGTTGAATAACAATTTTCCATTTGGGAAACGTATAAATATTTTAAAATTGAAACCATTTACTAGGAATATCTCCACGGATAACTCCACAAATAAAATATTTGAAATAGGTAAATTTTGCTTAAAGATATCCATACTTTTGTGGATTACCAGTTAGGCAAAAGTCATCCAGAGGGAACAGGGTTTCAGAATCTATTCCTAGAAAGCTTGAGATATTCATTTAATATAGCTAAGAATATATTAAACATTTAATATTTAAAACAAAATGCTATGATACATTTTTGAGAAAATAAAACTTTTAAAATAATTTTCATGTAAAGGGTAGTTAGGACTGAGGTGAATTCTCATGAAAATCATAGTGTTGTATCCTTGGGAGTCGGAGAGGTTGATATAAATGAAAAGTCCGTGTAAATACTAAACTTTCTATGGGCGTTTCCCGAAAATGTTAATCGGGGACATCAAAGTATATTTCCGGCATAATCTCGACTTGGAGTTTTTGGATAGAATATAATACCACCTCTACCTATATCTAGTGCATTGCAGAAAGGGAAGTAAGTATCAATGCCACATACTGGGCAATTACATTACTAAACGTAACATTTGTGTCTTAACAAGATCCACATTTTTGTGTAGTAGTTTTTTTGTCAATCTCTTACGGTTTAGTAGTTATGCAAAATTCATTCAGAATAAACAGGTCTTCAGAAGCTATTCTTAGAAAATTCAAAATATGCATTTCATTTGCATCGTACAGTATTTTAATCAAAATCGTTAGAGCCATTTTTGAGAAAATCGAAAATTTCGGAACATTTTCCATGTAAAGGGTAGTTTGGGGTACGATAGTACTCTTAATGTATTCAAATTTAAAACATGTACCACCCGTGTGTAGATTGTCAATTTCCTCAACATTCTTACCAACTCAACAGAAAGAAGGAGTAATTACATACTCACAAAAAGTTTATAAGTGGGGGAAAACTTTTAAATCCACAAAACTGTGTCAGATAATGGCTTTTTAATACCCTTTTAATACCCTGGCGTTAAACGCGTTAGGCAATGCAATTGAGATCATTTCAAATGATAGCTGCAGGGAACATAGTTTCTTAAAGGTTTCTATAGACGTATAAGGAGTTTAGGAAGTCTTAGCAGCGTTTCAGAACAGAAAAGAAGCACTTATGAGGCACTAGCTTAGCAGATACCTTATCTTTGCAAGTTCCTTCCTTCCGTTTGCAGAGATTGTTGCATACAACAGTTTAAAGCGAAGGTAATTTAGCTGTCTTTAAAAATACTGGTTTTTCGTTACTTCAGATCCATTAACGTATACACTTAAGTTACAGAAAATAATATTTGAAATCACTTCCCTCTAGGTTAGCAGGTGCTTTAAAATCCCATGCTAATTTTACATCCGCTTTGTGGGAGCTGGTAAACGGAGGAGAAGTATGATATCTCCACATTCCACTGGCGTTATCAAGACTGTTGCTCTCCGTGCAAAGTACAACAGTGGCGTAACAACCTTCGCGATTGCCGAGTACCCAAATACGTATATATTGCAATCTTTATTCCTCAAATGTGGCTTTACATTCCTTTTTATATTTATATATTGGTATATAGTAGAAGGCTGACACTTCTTTTTGATACAAAAGTATAAATGTCAGGTTTAATTGTGGACAGAGCGACGCAGTATTGACAGAAGGGTTCATCGTTTAAACTGTAGCGAGAATCACTCTTGGTGTAGTTCAATTTATAATCTGACTGACTCGTATGAAGTACTTGCAGCATTGTAAGTCACCATTGGGTTTGTCATCTCAAAATAATTTGAGATCACCTTGTGGTTTACCGGGAATCATAAGACTCAGCTGAAAAATTCAATGCTATGCCGGTATGTTACCATGGTAGCTTAGTGGCAGAGCAACCGGCTAGAGATTGGGAGATCCGTGGTTCAAATTCCAACTATGGCATTGAGTTTTTCAATCTGACTCTGCCTATCCAACTCCTTTCTTACACACGGCTTGTGTGAAAAACAATTAAAACCTTTACAAGCCATGTTTCCGTTGTTTCAAAGGAACACTGCTCTGTCATGTAATTAGTTCTATTTGTAACTGCAATGAAGCATCTATTTTATTGAAGACATGTGATTCAGAATAGCTGCACGAGTTTTGTATACTAATAGGAGAAAACTTACCATACCAAAGACGTAGCTGCAACTACCTCTTACGGTTGATAAGTTGGGCAAGCCATTCGGCAACACACAGTTGCATAAACATACAAGGTGTTAAGGCAACTTTCTGACGCTAAGCTGAAACGTACTACATTGATGTACTATTTTCCTCTATTGCGCATGATTGCATAAATAAGAAATAAAATTAATCAAATGTTAGGTTGCGAATATGTCGCCACTTTCTGTAATTAGAATAACGAGGTACACTTACAAAAGATGACTTATTTGTGTTTTATCATTTGTTACTAAAATGAGTTGTTTAGCCACACAAGAATTGGGTTGCAGCGTGTCTACTGAAATCCAGTCGTGGTCATACACTTGGCAACAACAGAAGTGGAAGGGTCGGAATGTTGATAGTAATGTTGTTCCTCGAGTCCTTGCACAGCGCTTTAGATGTGTTGAATGCATTTAGAACTAGGGCAGTCTTTACAAATCAAGAATATTTAGATATGCTTCTAGCCTACTGCAAAGCCCAATCCTTTAGATTTATGTCTAGAGATACGATAAGATGTACCGTGGTGAGGTTGTTACCATTGATCTTCGCACACTTGTGTTTGAAGCAAGATTTAGAGATTGGATAGAACGCAAAATCTTCATTTAGCTAAGAAAATGTGATGCATACATAGATTCTAACGGAGCACATTTTGGTCATCATTTACATAAATTAGCTCGTAAATCAAATGACTATTGATGGATTTCCTGTTCAGCTTTGACCAATACACCTGAAATAATTCACGTTTGAATTTACTTCATCTTTGATTTTCAGACTTGTACGTAGCCTTTTACGTAGCTTTTAATACTGGTCTCGTGAATATAAGCGGTTAGTTTGGAAGAAAAGCACCTCACCCCACGTTAGTGGTAGTAGCTGATAATAAACACACAGGCACATAACGAAGCGGATTTCAAACACAAAACAAAATAGAAAATTTGGTCTAGCCGCAAACCAAAACGGAACATTTGGTTCTTAACTCTGACTCTGTTGCCAGGCTGTGCAGATAATGCTCGATTATCTCCGTTACCTTCCAAGATAGATGGAATTGTTATTTTATTTTATTCGTTATATTTGGATCTTCCAGCATGCTCTTATACCCCTAACACACATTATATATATATATATATATATATATATATATATATATAGAGGAAGCATTGTTTCTCGATATTTGGTCAGCTACAAGCCTATTACCTGGATATGGATATTTCCTGCATAAGAGACTAAATTTCTTAATAGTGGATACTTTCTAAAAATTAGTGAAAAATGTGTTCTCATACAGTTTTGTGACGTTCATTTTTATTATATTATTTTTCCTCTGGTATTATATATATATATATATATACAAATATATATATATTTGTGTGTGTGTGTGTTTGTGTGCGCTAACTCGTATATTGCTGCTCTGAGACCTACTAACCTAAATTTAAACTTTTTAATTTTAAAACTACATGAGATGAATCAAAGCATGTGTTATTTATGATATAGCACTGCAGCAGGAAATGAAATGCAATGCTGAAATGACGTAAAAAGATAAGTAAAAACAAAACGCACAGTTGACAGAACTGATTCAATATGGCTGTTTTTATTGTTAAAAAGCAAAATGACGAGTTTATCTGGTTTTTCATTAAATAAGTTGCTGTTTCATGGCAGTGAAACTCGCTGCCTTACCGACATCCCTTTCATCTGACTTTCTAAAACCATCACGATACAAACAATAGCCTCATACAAACCAAGCCACGAGGGGAAAAAAAACGGTAAGAACATTCTTTATATTATTCTGTTCTCTATCACATATAGGCAGCCATTCATCATCGTTGCGACCGGCGGGGGTTGGGGAGGTGCTGTGACGTAACCTCGTTCGATAAATCACGCGAAGCAAGTTTCATTTGTTATTCTACTCAACTCCGTGGCGTCTCTTGCGCTAACGAGGCTTCCTTCAAACAAAATGTTTTATGTGAGCTGTAATGACGTCACTGTATGATTGTCGTGTCGGGCAGAAATACCCATGCTTAAGGTTAAACCCACTCAATGAGCTTTGTTTATATTTATCTGGTGCTGTTATCATATTAATGACGCGGATTTGTATGATTAAAACTCGAGGTAAGCGCTGTTGCCACATCACATGCTTGTTGGCGTTCATAGTGGTCACTATAACTCATGCCACTGCTTTGTGCTCGTGGCATTTGTTTATGTAAAAGTAAGGTTTGAGTTGGCAATATATGCTTATCATCGGATCATATGCAATAACAGCAAGAGAATACAAAATAAACGGTCGAAGGGCAAAAGTTGAAAATCCTATGTGTTCCATTCACATAGCTTTCTGTACATCTCTGCAACGAATTGTTGTTTAAAAAGCTTATGCTTCTATTTACTTCATGCTAATTGAGAAAAAATTAACAGAAATAGTCTTATTGTTTGCTTCCTTGTAGGTAGAAGCGAAATAAGGGAGTACCATAGGTTAAAGCTGGTTGCTATATGATTAAAGATCCTGTGTTTGTATGGACAGGAGATGACTAATTCCTGTATGAGAAAAGTATAAGTTTTTCAAAGCGGAAACCAAAAACAAGGAATATCTCAAATACGGTCAACTCCACGAAAAATAGTATGACATAAATAAGGTGTTTTAATGTGCTCTACATTTTTTTTTTTTTTTTTTTTGTGTGGTAAGTCTTTGTCTATTTCTTATGGCAGTTATACAAATTCCGTAAAATTCATCCAGAATAAAGTAGTTTTCAGAGACTATTCCCAGAAAATTCAATATATACATATTATTTGTGAGGTAAATATCTTAAAGATTTTGATTAAAATTTCGTATATTAAAGAGCCATTTTTAAGAAAATCAAAATTTTCGAAAAATTTTCCACGTAAAGGGTAGTTGTGAGGGGTTTGCTTGAAAATCTTCGTATCACATTCTTGGCAGATACCAAAATTAAATACAAAGTTTTGTATTTAACGGTTTTCGTTTTTGACCTATGTTGTCCACAAACACACACACGCACAGACCCTTTTCTAAAAATGTTTTTTAGGATTCAGGGGGATCCAATACATGTATTACCGGTAAATCTCCGTATCGAATTTAAGGATGCATTAAATACCTTCTCTATACACTATGTACATTGTACATGTTGTTTCTTAAAGCAGATCCAGTATGATAGTGTTGCATTACTCCGCGCAACATGGATTCGTTAGGCGATAACCGCTCAGTTTCTGTAAACTATTTTTTCCCCAAATAACATTGAAATTTGCATATTGACAAATGTGAGTGGATGGACGGTGGGGGGAGAAAGGGAGGGCTGGATGGACTGACGTGTGCGTATATGGATGGATGGATGAATGAATGGATTACTGTGTTATATGTAACACTGTAATTTGGCAACACGTGTCTGTGAAAATGCTAAAATAGGAAGGTGTTTTTCACAAAATTGTATGAGAAGATATTCAATAACTCTGAGTAAAAGCTGATGCTACACTAAGGCAATTAAATCAAGCAATCTTTTGATTTAATCGTCCTGGAATATTTTATGGACAATGTTCAGAAATCTGTGGTGCCAATCATAGATTTATACCTATAGTGATTGAATCTACTGCTGCCAATGATGTATAACTAATATTAAGAATTCTGATCTCTTGCGCTATGAACAATCTACCATAAGTCAAGAGATCATATAGATCTTGATGCACGTGATGTTTCCTTATAAGCAAATACTATGTAACTTTGTCTGGAATACTGGAAAATACCTATTGTTGGGGGCAAAGCACTTTGAGAGTGCCTTCAAATAATTATATAAATAGCCCTTAGAATGAGATATTCGGAGGATCTATAGGACTCCACATCCGTTTGATGTGCTTAATAAATACTCTATGTTTATCTTCACTGAACTTAGTCTCTGAAAGCACCAAAACACGATCTCTCCTTGTGCACGAGCTAGATAACCTCTTGCCAACTACAATACTTATAAACCTTAAGGCTAACAGTCCAGGTAACTAGGACCTCTTCAACCTTATATGCATATTTCAGATACAAATTTAAGGTAACATAAAGAAATCGTTTAGAAGTATTTAGACTGACTCAACTGGCCAGCCAGTAGATCCCAACGTGCTACTCTCCTTCTGATAGGATTTAGTAATTTTCTTGGAATTTGTGTGTTTGCTGATTCTTCCACTGTCGCATTATATCAAAATATATTCCAATAGCTGAATCCCTGCCAGAATCGCCATTCATTTTCTGTGCCCTCCGCAATTGCATCTAAGCAATGCCATTCCTCATTTTTTCATACTTCTTATCTATATAAGCCTCTTTGCCCTAATTCAATTTCATTTAATTGGCTAAACTTAGAGGAGGTTTTATTTTACTACTCGATTCAATTTCCTGCCAGGTGATATCTATTGATCTTCTTTTGACGCATTTTCACATTTTTTGTCACTTATTTCTCTCTCTGTGCCTTACTAACCCCAGTTATACTCCTAAAACCTACAAAAGTAATGCATACAGAAAACTTGGAATAACCTTTCTATTCTTGGCTGTGGGTTGCAGTAGGGGGGCAATGAAAGCAGTCACTGCGGCTACAGTCGTCCTCCGTGGTGTAATGGCTACCATGCTAACTGCATATACCCGACGGAGGACAATGGAATGTTTTGGGCGTAAAAATCCTGACCATGACTTCTTTCGAAAGGGAAGTAAATCCGTTGGTCCCGTGTCGTAGACGTTGACAACCACAGTAGTTAAAGAGCGTCCATAAATAAAACGCCATTTCATTTACATTTCACTGCGGCCACACGTCTGGACAGCCTCTGGCTTTTATCTCAACGTGTTTCTTATTTCGGGAACTTTTTTATTTACATTAGGTAATTAACTTTTGTAGCATGTTGCATGCTGTTCCTGTGTATATGTAAAGTTTGACAATGTTTATCTGTATAACTGCATATTTTTGATCTTGGTGCAAATGTCAAATTTTCTATACATCGATTTTATAATACAGCTATTTTTACTTTTTATACATACATGGTGCGTAGGTAGAGGAAAGTCTTGCACTCCATCCAAAAAAATGGATAAAGAGTTTTCACCAGAAAAACACGTTTTAGAGTCCCTGTATAAACAAGCATTTTTAGAGAAAGGTCCGAGTGTGTGTGTCCGTATGTGTACCTGTGAAGACGATAACTCATAAACGAAAAGTCGATAAAATACAAAATTTGGTATTTAAGTTTAATATCTTCCAAGGGTAAGACACGAAAGTTTTGAGAAAAATCCCCCCTATCGCTTTACATGGAAACATTTCGAAAATTTTGATTTTGTCAAAAATGTCTAACATTTTGGATTAAAATAACCGTATATTAAAAATATACATTTTATTTGTCATGTACATATCTTGACTTTTTTGGAAATAGTGTCTGAAGACGTTTTTACTATAGATAAATTTTGCTGAATTTTGTATAGCTTGTAAATCGTAAGAAATAGATAAAAGCTTACCATAACAAATTATAAATCTCTTTAAAACGCACAATTTTTCATATATATTTTTTCCTGGAGTTGACCATTTTTTAGATATTCCTTTTTGCTGATCTCAGTTTTAAAATGCTCAACTTTTTCATACGAGAAATTGTCAACTAATAGCATGCATAGAAACTGATTTCAAACGTATGGCAACTACTTTTTAAAAGACTTGACTATCACTTTAGCCTAGTGTATTCCATTATTTCCCTTCTAAGTATAAAGAAGCGAGTAATAGACAATTTCTATTTCTATGTTTATGTCAGTTAGCACGAATTAGAAAGAAGAATAAGCTTTTTAACAATTTTTACCGAGATGTAGAGAAAGTAATGTGATCAGATTTTTAGGTTTTAGTTTTAAGATTATTACTTTGACACTAATGGGTTTAAATATTTATGTCCTTATATGCAGCCTCGATGTAAATTCGAGGTCAGTACGCACTCTTCCCTTCTTCATTTATGCATATTAAATAACTGAAATGGAACATTTTCTTAAGTTTGAATGAATTGATATCAGTGCAAATAGTGAAGTATATGAAGCCTGAATGGCATGTTTTAACGTATGTACTAGCTGATATACCCGGCCTTTACCGGTAGTGTTATGGCTTAGAAAAGAGATTAATGTTTTAAATGTTTATTTTAATACATAAAAGTCAGTGTATGTAATCACGCCCCCTCCAAATAGTAGCCATCGACGGTTGTAAAACCAAAATCTGAAATATACCTAACGGATGTTTACAGGTGAATCATGAAATACTATACTTTTGTAGCTGGAAAACTGAGTATGCCATCATGTGCATCTAGTATATTATCCTATGCTTTAGTAGGGTCACTATGTGTTATAGCAGCATAGCTTTTTTTTTTTCCTTCCCCATTTATATAGCCCCCTTTAACATTTAAGTTCATATCGGGGGCTTTGCATTAAAAACAACTCGTCTGTATATTCTTTACGTTGGGTTTAAATCGTTTTATTTTCCTCAAACATACACACATTCACCCTCACATACATACCTCCAGACTGTGTAGGGGATAGGGAATAAATCTGCTTAAAGTAAAATTCCCAGCCCCAGCCAGGAATCGAACCCGAGAACTCCGGGTGGGAAGTCATCTCTCTTTGTAGTTCATGATTGGAGAGAATTTGGAGCGAATTGCATTTACATTAGCTGTAGATGTTCTCGTATGATGTGGTATGCATAGTTATGTTATTTACCTGGAGAGCAGAACTATGTGAGTGTAGAAAATCCAGTTATGTACCTCGTGTAGTGAACCAGCTGGGTTAGGTATATATCACTGGTGACGTCAAAACATGTGGGCACAAATGAATTCGCGTAGCCCAAGTCGAGTTTGGTTTGGATACTAGCACGCAAAAACATCTATCTTTAAAACACATGAACTATATAATAAAATGTAAAAACAACAAAATACCTGCGACGTGTTATGAAAATTCTTACAGAACTTAAGATTCATGTGATTGTATAAATCACGACCACCTGGAGATAAACAAGATGAATTTAAAATAATGCACTTCGCAACTTTATTAATTTTTCAACCATGCGATTATAGCGCTTTTGCATTTATGTAAGCAAGAGAGTTGTAATTATTTATTTTATTGTGTTATATCAGTGTAAACGAGGACATGTAAAGTTTTTCTTGGTGTTGACACTTTTGAATATTAATAGTAATTATTTGTCTTATATTAACAATGTTCGAGGTATTACGATATGCATTGACAAAGACATATGTAGATGATCTTGAGATAATTTGTAGTCATTACATGCAATTAAATAATCATGTGAAAAGGGACGAAATCTCTAATTTTAAGCTAGTCAGTGATTTTCGCCTTGTGTCAAAAATTATCTGTGCTGTCGAAATCGGTACAACGTGTGGTAAGTTAACTTATAACAAAAATTCCTGCCTGGCTAAACGATATAATGGCTTATTTAGCACGTACTCAAAAATCTAACTTTATTGTTTAGAACATAGAGTGCGGAATTCATGTTCCCACTGCAGTTATAATCGGACCTTTCTAATGATTGGTTCCTTGGAATATGTGCTAATGCGATTAGCCATCACTGAGTGAGAGAGTGAGGGAGAAATGATAAACAACAGAAAATAGAAGTGATTGAATAGACAGTGTGACGTCATTAGCTCAAAAGCGAAGAATCCCTGCATTAACACAACGAGGCGAGTGGGATTACTGGTTCTGTAGCCACTCGACAATGTGATGCTTTTAATATATGATCTTAAAATAACAAGAGTGCATTCTGAAGTAGTCCCATTGACGAACTTGTAGTGCAAGTAGAAACTATACGTTCTCCACCCTTTACTATTTATATCCTGAGGTTATTTTAACCTCCGATGTTTAAGGGACCATTGTCACATTGATGATAGAGATTGAACTGGATTTTCTTTCGAAAGTAGCCGGAACAGTATTTTTTGTTTATTTGCGACCTTTATTCCACTGTCCCAAATTTGACACAAAGAATTTCTATTTAGAACGATTCACTAATACTACCCAGTTATTCACACATACATGTTTATAAAAGTACTGTAAACGAAAGATCTTGCAGGGATGTTGCAATTTTTCTCTCCTCAGTTTTCTTTCTTGTTGTTTCATTCATTTAAAAAAATTAATAAAATTAATTTTTAATTTGTTATTAAATTGGACTAGTTTAAGTAAATTTTGTAAACATATTTTAAAGATTAAACCCATCTATCACTGAAAAAAATATCTAATGTGTCCCATTCACATTATTTTCTCTACATTCTGTAACAAATTGTTAAAAGGTTATTCTTTTATCTACTTCATGCTAATCAAGATAACGTTAGCATCTTATTTGCTTGCTTCTTTTTAAGTAGAAGGGAACTAGGATAAATAGCCAAATCGTTTAAAAGCTGGTCGCTATGTGATTGAAATTCCTTTGTTTGTATGCCAGTTGACAAATTCCCGTATGAAAAAGTATAAGTCTTTTAAAGCTTCAACCAACTAACATGGAATATTTCAGATACGGCCGCTCTACTAAAAACAAACGTGTATGACATAAATTCTGTTTTAGCCAGATCTACATTTTTGTGTAATAAGTTTTTGTCTGTCTCTTGCGGTTTTTTGTAGCTACACAAAATTCATCTAGAATAAATAAGTCTTTACCGTTATTCCCAGAAAATTCAAGATGTTCATTTCATTTTGCATGTAAATATCTTTAATATGACATTTTATTCAAAATCGTTGGCGCTGTTTTAAGAAAATAAATTTCTATTCTTTTTCCATATAAAGAGTAGTTTAGGGTGGGGAGGATTCTCTTGAAAATCTTCGTGTCGCATCCTTGGGAGATATTAAATTTAAATACCAAGTTTGGTATTTAACGCACTTCTCGTTGTTGAGCTTTGCTGTTCAGACATACGTACTGTCTTTTTTATAAAAATGCTTTTCTTGGATTCAGGAATCCTGAAAAATATGCATTTCCGGTGAGTTATCGGTATCGAATTCTTAAGTGGAATGCAATACTTTCTATATATATTGTGTACATTTGTACATATATGCTAAAATAGTAAAAATGAAACGAACAACATATGATTTTCTTTCGTGCATAAAGTATTAGTTGTAAGTTATCTTTAATGCGATCATACTTGCATGCTCGGTGCGAGCAGAGCTTGTTAATAGCCTCTGGCTTAGTACCAGATAGCGGATCGTTGAGTGGAAAATAGGCCTAATCTCAGCCGTCACAGCTTAAACCGTTATTCAGCGGAAGAAAAAAAATAAGGACCTCGCGGAAGTGGGAGAGGGATGTTGTTGTTTTGGATATGTTTTCACTGCAAAAAATCCCAGTTCGACCCGTTACGTGTGACGTGTACTCTTGTAAGTGTAGCAGGGGAAAGTAACTACATTACATGACAGATAACGTGTTAGAGGAAGAAAGGAAACACTCGCTTAATTTAAATTCTGAACATGTTCAGAACTGAAGAGCGCGTTTATGGCCAGAAGGAAAGCTTGAGAATCATCGGCGGTTAAGATGATGGGAGGTGTTTATCTTAGAGACCACTTTGGCTCGTTATTGCCCGTTAAGACTCCTCCCTTTTCGGCAAAGGACGACCTAAAGGGGTTAAAAACCACGCATAAGGCACGGAAAAGCCTTGCAAGAAAAAGACGGAGAAAAATCTCATTCCACTATAAAGCCAAGTATGATGTTTTGTTCTATCGCTAGAGAGAGCTGGCGCCCTCTGATAACGGCGAGAGAAAAAAAGACTGTCGAGCAGTATGAGAGCGGGACTTTATGAATTTCAGGATAAAAGTAAAATTGAATGGTGGAGTCTCTACCGATATACGATAAAATATGTAAAAATAAGAAAAAGCGCCTTGAAAAGTTGCAGGAAGCAAAGTGGCAAGCAAACTTGTTCTTTCAGAGCAGTGGCGTTATTATGTGTTAGAGCATTCTGTTGAAGGAATTAAGTGCATCGCCTTATTGCCTCTTTCATCAGCTCACCCTTGCGAACTATTTTAATGGCTTTAAAGCTTCTCGGAACACACAAAGTTCCCTATGCATTGTTACAGAACAGAGCAGAAAAACCTAATTACTTTCTCAAGCGCATATGTACAACGAGCATAGTACGTAAAAAATATCTATATGTTCCATTCACATGACTTTCTCCACAGCTAAACAAATGATTGTTCAAAAGCTTATTCTTCATTTAATTAATGCTAATCGAGAAAAACTGGCAGAAAAGTTCTTATTACTTGCTTCCTTGTAAGTAGAAGCGGAATAAGGGAGTGCCATAGGTTAAAGTGATAGTCAAATGCTGGTTGCTATGTGACTGAAGTTCCTTTATTTGTATGGACAGGAGTTGACAATTTCCTGTATGAGAAAATATAAGTTTTTACTTTCTCTACACGTACTACATACATAATGAATGCAGAAGGTACTGCAGTCCGCCCAAAAATTCGATACCAAGATTTCACCGGAACTATATGATATAGTGTCTCCTGTATCAAAAAAAAAATATTTTCAGAAAATGGTCCTATGCTTTAGTCACGGTCATTCAAAAACGAAAAGTCGGTAAAATAACATACTAGGTATCTAAGTTGAGTATTTTACAGGGATAAAACACAAAGATTTTGAGAAAAATCCCCCACCCCAAACTACCCTTTATATGGAAAAAAAGTTTCGAAAATTTTGATTTTCTCAAAAATTGGCTGTAACGATTTTGATTAAAATATCGTATATTAAAGATACTTACCTGACAAATACAATGTATATCCTGAATGTTCTGGGAATAGCCTCTGAAGACTTCTTTATTCTGGATGAACTTTACTGAATTTTGCATAAATGCTAAACCGTAAGAGATGGACAAAAACTTACTTAACCAAAAATGTACAGTATGTTAAAAAACACAATTTATGTTATATACTTTTTTTTTCGTTATGTTATATACATTTTTTGAGATATTCCTTGTTTTTGTTCTCAACTTCAAAAAACTTACATTTCCCATACAGGAACTTGTCAACTCCTGTCCATACAAACAAAGAAACTTCAGTCACATACCATTTGATTATCACTTTAACCTATGTATTCCCTAATTTCGCTTCTACTTACAAGGAAGCAAAAAACAAGACTATTTCTGGTAATTTTTTTTCGATTAGCATGAAGTAAATAACAGCATAAACTTTTTACAAATAATTTCTTTTAGAGATGTAGAGAAAATTACGTGAATGGAACACATCGTACTTTTTAAAGCCGAAACCACAAATAATCAACTCCACGAAAAAAAATGTACATAACATAAATTGTGTGTTTAACGTGTTCTACATTTTTGTGTGGTAAGTTTTTGCCCATCCCATATGGTTTAGAAGTTATGACAAATTCCATAAAGTTAAACCAGAATAAAGTAGTCTTCAGAAGCTATTCTGCGGTGCAATAAGTAGTTAAAGCGGGCGTTAAACACTAAAAAAAAATATATATATATACATTTTATCTTTCAGGTGAATATGTTTAGTAAGACATTTAAATCAAAATCATTAGTCATTTTTGTGAAAATCAAACTTTTCGAAAAAAGCTCCTTGTACGTTCCCGAATTCCTTGAAAGTCTTCTCGTCGCATCCTTGGAAGATACCCAACTTAAATACCAAATTTGGTATTAGCGGTCTTTTCGTTTTTGAGCTATGTCTGACACACACACACGGACCTCTTCCCAAAACTTTTTTTTTGGATTCAGGGTACGCAAAACATATATTTGCGGTGAAATCTGGGTATTAACTTTTTGGGTGCATTACAATACCTTCTCTATATACCATGTGCATAGTACGTAGAGAAAGTAAAAATGTAGATTAGGTTAAAACTCAACATTTATGCTCGTAATATACAGTTAGTCTAGTTGGAACTAGTTTCGGGATATTCCCTGTCGCTAGTTTCAATTTTAAAATCTGAGACTTCTCATTCATGAAGTCCTCACCCGTTTCATCTCTTTTGTTTTAATTGTGGCCTAGGAAGCAAAAGCAATTGTCAATAACAATCGCCAATAACAATCGCATAGCGGCAACTTTCACATTCGTCTGTCACTTTAGCCTAGTGTACTCCCTTATTTTCCCCCCTACTTATAAAGAAATCTCATTTAATCAATGCGCATGACTTTATCTGCTTCTTCTGCAAACAATCTATTCTTGCTAAAGATTATTCTTTAATCTACATTAATCGAGATAAACAGCAGCAGAAATTGTCTTATTAGCTTTCTTCTAAAGAGGTAATGGGTATAGACTAGGCTGAAGCGCTAGTCTAATTGTTCACATACCGATCAGCTTTTATATATTTTAGTTCGGTTCAATTTGCATAGCCAACAGTAAACAAAAGATAGGTGAACCGAAATATGATTCCGTTTGAGAAGATTTGCCTACTTTAAAACTGAACAAGGAGTATCTCGGAAACGATCAACTCTACAAACGAAATTATAGGAGAAAAAGTGTTTTAACAGTGTTTTAAGGTATTTTTACCGCATAAGTGAGAAAGAAAGGTAGAGGGGAGAGAGAGAGAGAGATAGTAAGTTAGAACAGCACAACTCAAACATGTTGGATAAGTATAAAAATTCGGTATTTAAGTACAATATTTTCTGAAGATACAGCACCAAAATTTCAAACAGCTCCAAGTTATACCTTTTATGGAATTTTTTCTTATTTTTAAATTTTCTCAAAAATAGCTTGCAACATTTTAATTCAAATATGCATCCTTTTAAGATTGGTGCATTTCTATTAAAATATAAATATCTTATACCTTCTGCAGAGCTTGTGAAATTATCTTATTTTGTATGAATTTTGAGGAACTCTACACTATAAGCTAGTATATTCCCTTATTTGTTTCCACTTATAAGGAATTAATTAATAAGACGATTCCAAATTAATGTTTATCTTGATTAAAATTATGTTGATGAAAGAATAATATTTTGCAAGAATAGCTACAGAACAGATTGTTTGCAGAACGGATAGAGAACGTTATGTGAATAGAAAACCAGATTGTTTTAAATAAAAATACCGTGAAAGTGTGTTATCCCTTGATGTATGAGCATGTTAACGGCGGGGGACACCTCGTTAGCTGCGACCAAGTACTGATCTATTACGTACCACCCCCCGGGAGAAGGGATGAGAATTGTCGTGGCCAAACTGGCTGAGTACCCAGCTTTGGTGCCGGTGAATTCGAGCCCCGCCTTGGGCATGGATGTTTGTATGTTTGTAAATGTGTATGTGCAAGTACAAAGAAAGCGGCAAAGAAATAGGTCAATAAAGGAAATGTAGGAAACTGAAAAAATGGGGAAAAAGAGTAAAAAGAAATACAGTGGTGGAGTCCTGCTAAGCCTCCGGAACTTTATTTAAAAAAAGATGGGAAACCAGAGGCCAGCATACAGGAAACAACGGAGCTAAGTGCAGAGACGCACGGAAGTCCCTAACAGTTTCACTAGATGGTAGCTCTGGCGCGCCAAGTAGTCTACACAGGCGCCGGGAGGCCGGAAGGAGGCCTTTAGTATGGCCTAGCTTTAAACAGCGCAACCAGGGGAAGACCGTTTTACTCGACGTTTTACAGGTAGATGGCACGGTTGCTTGCTCCAAGTCACACCTGCCGACCTGAAAGGTGAAGAAGGGAAATGAACCGCGGTAGATGTACGGCACCCCAGCATTAGCCTAAGCGGGAAAACAACGGAGCGAACCACGGACCTCCCAAATGCCAGATCCCAGATAAATCGCCTGATACACCTGGCACTGTGGGCATTATCCTTTAGCCCTATTATCGATAAATAAATAAATAAATTAATTAAATTTTTGCATGACGTATAAGTTACACCCAAAAAGAACATGTTTAGGAAGCCATGTATTTTCGCATTTCTTTAACATTATATCAGAAAACTGAGTAAATTTGCTTGCTTACCTGAGTGCTTCAAAAGTTAGTTCTCTCGTTAGCGACTGATGAAGTAGAAGGGAAAGTGAGTAGCCGTGTTATCGGTTTTTGTTGACATTAATGTTCAACTTGTTAACTGAACGAAATGGTTACTCACCGCTGGGGTTTGGAAATGAACGTGAGTATCCATTAGTTGTAACTGTGTCAACATGGAAGTTGAAGTATTAATGAATGAAAAGAGGCAACAGTTTAATAACTATTCGATGACGTAAATGTTACCTACCACAAGAGTTTCAGAAAGCTGTCAGTCGAAAACATCAAAGCAAATGTAACTCTTGCTTTAAAAGTCGCTATGAAGCGCCACATTGATCATAACAGCGAACAGTAATAAAGAGAATATTTAAATGAATGGAAATAAAAATGCTCTGAAGCACAAAATAACTGCAAATGACTGTTAACAGCGAGCACTCCAATAAATATTTGGTTATATCAAGGTCATTCCAAAATTAAGTGTAATCCATACCAAACCTTTTCAAAATGCTATTGAAATGTTATTAAATTAATTGAGAAGCATCAATCAGTTTTATTTGATCAATATCCCCACCATGTTGGCATAATGTTATATTGTTCCTTGTTCCTCCTAAAACAGAAGAAAAATCCTGATTTGTTCCATTCACATGACTTTATCTACATCTGTGTAATATTGTTTAAAAGTAATTTCTATCTACTTCATGCTAACAGAAATGAATATTAGAGGAAATGGTGTTACTTGCTTCCTTGAAAGTAGAAGGGAATATACTAGGTTAAAGCGATAGTCAATTTTTTTTAAAACCTGGTTGTTATGTGATTGAAATTCGTTTCTTTGGTTGGTCAGTAGTTTACAAATTTCCTTATGAGAAAAGTTAAATTATTTTAAAACTGAAGCAAAAATGAGGAATGTCTCGGAAACGGTCACCCTAACGAAAAAATATATATGACATAAATACCTGTTTTAATGAGATCTACATTTTTGTCTATTTCTTACGTCTTACCAGTTAAGCAAAACTCTTACAGAGTGAAGAAGTCTTCAGAGGATATTTACAGAAAAGTTATAGTTTATATTTTGTTTTGTAAATAACTTGAAATTTTCGAAGATTTTGATTAAAATACCGTATATTAGATTTTCTCAAAAATATCTCTAACTTTTTTCCACTTACAGTGTAGTTTGTAAGTACTAATTTTGGTATTTAGAGCACTTTTCGTTTTTGAACTAACCTACACACACGCACGTGCGCGCGCGTGGATTCAGGGAGGTCTTGAAACATGTATTTGTGAATAAATCTCGGTATTGAATTTTTGGATGAAATACAATGCCTTCTCTATACACCACCTATGTACGTAGTACATGTAGAAAAGTAAATATTTTAGAAGCTGGTTTTTACTTTATACACTGTGTACATAGTACGTGTAGACAGAGAAGATATTGTATTCCACCAAAAAATTCGCTACCGAAATTTCACTGGAAATAGACGTTTTAGGGATCCCTGTATCCAAAACAAGTATTTTTAAAAAAAGGTCCGTGTATGAGTATGTCCGTGTGTCTGTGAACAGAATAACTCGAAAACAAAAAGTTGGTAAAATACTAAATTTGGTGTTTAAGTTTAGTATCTTCCAGAGATGCGGCATGAAAAATTTGAGAAAAATCACCCCACCCCAAATCACTACATGGGAAAATTTTCGAAATTTTTTATTTTGTCAAAAAGGGCTGTAAAGATTTTTTTTTTAAAATACTGTATATGAAAGATATTTATATGGCAAATAAAATGTATATCTTGAATTTTCTGGGAATAGCCTCTGAAGACGTCTTTATTTGTGAAGAATTTGGTATAACTAGTAAACAGCAAGAGAGAGACAAAAACTTACTTAATAGGACATTTGGAGCTCGTTAAAGCACACAATTTATGTTGTATACATTTTTTTCGTGGAATTGATGGTTTTTGCGATTTACCTTGTTGTTGTTGGGTTTTTTTTCTTTTCTTTTCTTTTTTATAATACAGTACCGGAGTCTGATCAGGACTCCGGCACTGTATACCCTACTTTTATTTACCTTTTTTTTTTCTTTTTACTTTGTTTTGCCGTATTATTACTGTTTATTACTGTTTTCTTACTTTTACAACACAAACATATAACACCCATGCCCAAGGCGGGACTCGAACCCACGATCCCCAGCGCTACGAAGCACCAAAGCGGGACGCCTTGGCGAGCGCGGCCATGGAGACCGGCTTGGTTTCAGCTCTAAAATACTTATACTGTTCTCTTACGGGAATTTGCCAACTCCTGTCCATACATACAACAAAGGAACTTCCAGTCACATAGCAACCAACTTTTGACTGTCACTTTGGCCTATAGTACTCTGTTTGTTCCATTTATACCCTGTCTTTAACTAGATGATCATATCGGCGGCATTCATCTTTAGAATACGTGACTGTGGTCGCTGGTTTTCTGGTTTTATTTATTAGATCATACAGCATTTACACTGTGAATTATAATTTCGGACTCTGGGGAGAATAGGAAATATTCTTGGCTAGAGAAGAATTTCCACCCCCTCCCCAGATAGGAATCGAACCAGGAACCCCTCTGCCTGCTGACGTATTGCGATGACAGCAGAAAAAATCGATGTGTTCTTTCACATGACTTTCTCTACATTTCTGTAATAAATTATTTTTAAAACGCTTATTCTTCTATTTACACCATGCATATTGAGGTTAACATTACCAGAAATTACCCTTATTACTTGGTTTCTGGTAAGTAATAAGGAAAAAAACACAATGTGAATGAAACACATTACATCTGTTCGGCAAACAAACCTTTTATTGAAAAGATTATTCTTTTATCTATATCATGCTAATCAAGATAAACATAAGCAGAATTAGTATTATTACTAATTTCCTTGCAAAAAGAGGAGAAATAAGAAAATGCGCACGCTAAATCGATAGCCTGTCCTTTAAAAGCTATGTGAAACAATTGAAATTCCATTTCTTTGTTTGCCAGGAATAAAAAACGAGAAGAAAGACGTCTTCCAGTTTTAGAAAAGTTTAATTGGCTTAAAATTGAAACCAATAATCCGGAATATCTCGTAAACGATTAACTCTACAAACAAACAAACAAACAAACAAACAAACAAAGAAAATGGTTGACATAAATTGTGTTTTTAATGAACTTCACATTTTATGTTCAGCAAGTTTTTGTCCATCTCTTGAATTTTCCTTTTGTATAACTGGTAAAAAGTAAGATATACATTTCGTTTGGCATAAAATATCTTGAACGTAAATGTTTATCAAACGATTTTGATTAGGTTAAAATTTTCGAAGAATGTTCCATGTAAAGGGTAATAAGGGGTGAGGGATTTTCTTGAAAATCGTCGTGCCGCATCCCTGGAAGATTCTCAACTTAAGTACCCAGTTGGGTATTTAACAGACTTCTTGTTTTTTGAGCTGCGCTGCCCACATACATTTACGGACACAGACCTTTTTCTAAAACTGCGGTAAAATCTCTGTATCAATAAAATACCTGGGTGCAATACAATACCTTCTGTATACACTATGTACAAAAAAAAAATAAAAAATAAAAATAAAAGAAATTAAAAAAAATAAAAAAATAAAAAAAAATAAAAAAATGTATAAAAAAATCTGCATAACTATTATCCTGGCATCTAGAGGCTATACCAGGACAAAGTTGAATCGATTTTATTTTTTCCTCCTAACTTATTTATTTGCTCAAAAAATTTTACATGATTTGGCAGATAAATTTTTCTAAACTAATGCTACTGGAGACCAGTTGCTTACAAATTTTACTACTACAGTTCCAAAGGACTTCTACATCTATTTCTTCTACTACTCTACATCATACATTTAAATACATTCCAAACTCTAACTACTTCTATACTACTTTACTTAAAAAAATTTTAAAGTTAGTTACAATTTTATTCCTACGCTACTCTACTCTAACAATATTATTAGTTAAGTTAGATGAATAAGTCTCAAATCAGGTAAATTGTCTTGTTAAGTATATCCAACTGGAATCCTTCCTCCACTCAACTGGAACTGCAGTGGTGACACCGCCGTCAGGAAAAGAGGTTGCTTCATCAGCTGCTTGGTGTCAAATCCGTGATTTTTCATTGGCTCGTCTCCTCTTCTTCATCCTCTTCTTGTTGTCTTCATCTTCTTCTTCCTCCTGCTTCTATACGTCCAGTGGAAATCCAGAAGTTCCTGCGTCTATTTATTCTCTGTTCTCCTTCTTGAAGGTTTTCCTCATGTATAATAACTCTTTCTTCCAATTGTTGTTCCATTGGCTCCTGTCTTTCCCTGGCACGAAATCTTGTTATCCTATATTCTCTATCCTCCATTACCTCCCTTCTTATTCTAAAATTTTGATTTCCCATTTGCCGTAATTGGTTATATTCTTCCATTACTTGGTCGGATATTTTTAATGCTATTTGTTGCAAAATATTAAAGTCGTCTCCATGTCTTAAGATATCAAAAATTCTTTTTCCTTGTAGTCGTCTTCGATCTTCAAACAATATCTCGTCATATTTTTTGCACTCAAACATTGCATGTTCAGGCGTATCTTGTT
Source organism: Hymenopus coronatus (assembly GCA_030762935.1). Taxonomy (NCBI): domain Eukaryota; kingdom Metazoa; phylum Arthropoda; class Insecta; order Mantodea; family Hymenopodidae; genus Hymenopus; species Hymenopus coronatus. The sequence goes on from CM060895.1 coordinate 49,525,862, forward strand.
CTCCACATTGATCACACTTATCCTCTTCTTTTTTATTTATTCGTTTAAAATAAACATTATAAGGTCCATGTCCCGTTATGTATTGTATTCCTCCTCTGGTCGGTTGTATTTGTTTTAAATTTAATCTTTCCTGTATATTAGGAAATAGGTCATAAGTTCTTCTTCCTTCCTCTATTTCGTCCCATTCTTTTTGCCAAATAGTTATTGTTTTTTCACTTGTCCTCTTGTATTACAAATTGCACCTACTATTTCTTCCGTCTTTTGAATTTGTCCTTTTCTTATCCAAAAATATGCCGCGTGTTGTCTAATCAATAAATCTATCGACCATATGCCTAAGGTTACCAAAAGGGCCATCGTTGAGGTTGTCGTTACTCCTCCGGTCATCCTTAATAAGGCTTGTCTTTGTGTTCTTCTTAATAATGTAACATTTTTTTTATAATTTCATTCGATGTGACCATACTCCGGCTCCATATCCTGTGATTCCAATTAAAAAACTCATATGGTATGTACGAATTGTATTTAACGGTAGTTGAAATTACTAAGTTTGGCCACAAGGAAATTTAATCATAATTTTACTGGATTTGCTTCTAACGTAATTAATATGTGTATCGAAATTCAATTTTTCATCCAATTTTATCCCAAGATATTTAATCTCTTTCTGCCGCTTCACGTTTACATTATCAAGTTTTATCGTTGGATCTCTTTTAAGGTTCCCTTTAAATAATATATACGCCGATTTATGTGGTGCAATTTGTAATTTGGATTCTTTACACCATGTATCCAGGTGGTCCAAAGTAATGTTTGTCTTAGCTTCTAATTCAATTCTGCTATCTGCTTCTATTAAAATCAATATGTCGTCAGCATAGCTACAATGTTCAGGGTATAATTTAAGTTATTTAAGTCTTCTAAAATTGGTTCGGTTAATATGTCCCAAAATAAGGGTCCTAATACGGAACCTTGTGGACATCCTTTATATATTTCTCTTATAATCGTCTTATTTTCACCATATACATATACTCTTCTATCTTTACAGTAGTCTTTCAATATACCATATAAACTCTTTGGATAATTTTGCTGTCTCATTGTGTTAAATAAACAAGGCCACCATAAATTGTCAAAGGCACCTGCTATGTCTACAAACATTCCTAAAACATATTTTTTGTTACTATTCTTTATTGATGTGAAAGCTTCATTTATGGCGTCCTCCGTCGAATAACCTTTTCTGAAACCAAACTGCTTCGTAGTCAATCCTTTCATTAATCGATATTCACTAATTCTTTTATACAGTAATTTCTCCTGTATTTTACCTAACGTATTTAGAAGACATATCGGTGTATAAGTTTTTGGATTTTATGGATCTTTGTCCTTATCTTTTTTCAAAATAACAACATTCGCTTCTTTCCAACAATGTGGAACTCGTCCAAATATTAAACATTCGTTGAATAAATTACAGAAGTATGGTGCTATTGATTTTTCTAGTGTTTGTATTACTTCTCCACATATATTATCGGGTCCTGGTGCTTTTTTCTGTTTTAGTTCTCTAATCACAATTTTTACTTCTGTCACATCAAATGGATATACTACGTTTTGGTTGTTATAATTTTGTTTATGTTCCTCTCTTCGCTGTTTGTGATGTACCTTATCATCTTCTTCCTTATCTGATGGTAATATCTTATTCATTAAATGATGTATTGAATCAGTCCAGCCTGTTGTTAGGGTTCCATCGTCTTTTGTTAATGTTGATATCACCTCTGTGCCGTTATTTGTTCCATAATAATTTTGTAAGGTACTCCCTACATGTCTTCTTCCAAATTTTCCTTTACAAACTTTTCCCATTTTTCTTGTCTGGTAACTTCTAACAAATCTTTATAACGTTCCTTTAGTTCCCTATATATATTCAAATGTCTTTCTCTCTCCGTTGCCGTTATACACTCTTGATAATTTTGCCTACCTTTCCTAACCTTTGATCTTAATTTTTGCAATTTTTCATTCCAAATACTGTATTCTTTGGTTTTATTCGTAGTATTTTTAAATGTTAAATCCATTGCCCTTTGTATATTTGTAGTCAGCTGTTTAGCTTTCTTATTTACGTCGTCTCCCATTTTTTCTGTTTCTGGTAGTATAAGATTTTCCATTAGCTTATTCCAATCTGCATTCTTTATTTGGTATCTTTTTCTTTTATTTAACATTCGATGTTCATCTCCATGTCGTTGCGTAATGAGGTCAAAATATATTAAATTATGATCACTCGTTGTCAAATTTTGTGCTACTTTCCAGTTTTCTATTCTGTCAGTTATGTAGCCTTTTGCTAATGTTATATTAATATTTTCTTTTGCGTCGGTTCTGTTTTCAAATGTGTATGGATTATTTGGTCGATTTAAAATATTTAAACTATAATTTGCAATCAATTCTTCCACTGCCTCTCCTCTTATATCTGGATGTTTACTCCACCACCATCTTGACTTTGCATTTGCATCCATCGTAAACAACATTGCCTTACCATTATACGCATCCAAAATATTCCTCATTTTGTTTAAATGTATTTCAATTTCGTCCATATATTGAAAGTAGTGGTTACATAAAATAAAACTTACTCCTTTTGTTGTCAATTCTACACAATTTACATATTCGTCGCAATATTGTGAAATTTGTACTACTTGAATGTCCTTATTAATTATTATTATTGTCGCTTTAGCATTATTTCCCTCTAAAATGGTTCTTACCGTAACAGGCATGTGAGCTGGTTTGTTGTTTATGATATAGGGTTCCTGAATGCAAATTACATCAAGTTGTCTATTGTCTATAAGTTTTCTTATTTCCATCATTACAGTTTTAGATCTTTGAGCATTTATTTGTCCAAATCGTAATCCACTAATCTGGTACTGACAGCCTTCTTCTTGGTCCATTATTTCGAGGTTTAATATATTTCAAATTTCTATAGTCCCTTCTCATCTTGTTCACGGGCTGAAAATCAACCTTGAGTACTTCTTTCTTTTCAATCTTCTTTTTTACTGGAGCTTTAATGGTTCTTGATATATTTGGCGATTTTGGAATTTTGAATGTGATAAGTGGTTTGTTATTAATTGGAAAGCTTGGTTTTTTCACCCAATTTTGTCTGTTTATAGGTTGCTGTGGTCTGGTAATAAAGCTTCCTGTGGCACTGGATGTTTGCGGAAATATCATCATAGTGGGTTTGCTTTCAGTTACGGTTCTTGCTCCTACACTACTTGTTTTATCCTGTCTAATATGAACGTAGCAATTAGGCCATCTCTGCTGTGCATCAAAAACTACTCTTCCGTAGCATTGTACAAAATTTCCATAAACTTCATCCAGGTCAAAATTATCTTTTCTTCTCTCAAAAAGTATTGTTGACAATGTGCTTAATTTTATTGGTTCCGTCGGGATGTTTTTGCTATGTAGTTCCATTCTGTCAATAGCATCTGGAACTGGAAACGTTACAGATTTTCCATTTTCATGTTGAGTCCTAACAACATGTCTTAGTGCTACTATTAGGGTATTTTTCTCTTCCAATCAACTCAGTTGCATGGTATGTTAAAAATTGTCATATATATTTATTGGGTCTAAATCTTTTGCTACTACTTGTCCAGTTGGCTGAGGTTCAACTTGATTAAAACTGTCTTCTTTACTTTCTCTTTCTTCTTCTACTACTTCTAGTATATCTATATTTTCTATTTTTATCTCTGGTTTTTGTTCTACATTAACTTCTGGTTTTTTATTTTCCTTTATTGGCTGCGGTTTTCTTCTAAATATATTAAAGAAACTAAAACTTGATGTTTTAGGTTGTACTTCCTCTTCACTTTCCTCTTCTGTTTTTTCATCGGTCGTCGGTTCATTATCAGTGCATATAGCATCGTAGTCTACGTGTATTTTTTTCTTCTTAAAAACCTTTTGTTGCTTTTGTTTATTGTCCAAATATGTCTCCTCTTCTGAGTCTGGTGTCAAATATCCACTATGTATCTCAACATTTACTATTTCGTCAGTTTGTGTTGACATGTCACAGGTATCAATTTTTCTCAATTTTGCTCTATATATTTCAGCACGTCGTCTATTTCTTCTTACGCTGCTCGGATTATTTCTGTTTCTTATCCTCGTCTTATTAACGTTTACTATTTTTTTATCCATAGTCAATGCGATTTATCAGTCGTTCCCAAAACATTGCGTATGTTGGACAGTGCTGTTTGTCTTTACAAGTTATAATTTTTCCCAAGAATTTATTCCTCTTTTTACTGCTACATGGTATGCATGTAGCAGGTTGATCTTTCTTCCCACAGTCTTTTTTATTGTGGTCCTGTTCTCCACAGTGTGCACATACCGTCTTCTCATTCCGGCAATATTTTGCCACATGTCCCAGCTGTTGGCACTTCATGCATCGAGCAGCAACAGTATAATCCTTCGCATGAATTGCTTGAAAGCCTATATAAATTCTTCCTTTTTGTATCATTAGGGCTCTTAATTGGGGTGATGACTCAATAACATGATGCACAAATCGTTTGTCTCTGGGTCCTGTACGAAATTTAAAGTTTACATTTTTATTAAAGTCTTCCCAAGACATATTGTCTTTAAAATTTTGTGCATACATGTTAGTTTTAAGATCCTCCTCTTTTTCTGTAGTTAGCACATCGTACAAAATTGCTAGTGGTTTCCTTTTCTTTATTTCCTCAATTTTTATTTCTTTGTCCTTCAAGCTATTGCTAATCATGATTTTTTCTATATCCTCTTTCGAATCTGCCTCCACAATTAGTGCTGATTCTGTTGTTCTAATGTTGCTCACTTTAATGTTTTCTTTGGTTGGATTAAGATTTCTTGTCACAATCTCTTGTACTTCTTTAACTGTCTTGCCTTTTGTTGATTTTATTATCACTGCATGTTTTTGTTTTTGCATAGCTTTATGCAATTTTCGACAGTTTCACTAATCTTTGGTTTCATTGCCACTTGGACATATGAAGTTTTTGGTGTCTCAAGTATTTGTTTCTTTAACATTTTATTCTCTGTTTCAAGCTTCATATTTTCTAATTGGAGTTGTTGGTAAGATTCCATGATCTTACCAAGTAACTCAAACAGTTTAGTTTTACATTTTACGGAGAGTTTCTCTCATCCAATAATTGTATTCATACAAGTTGATGCTTTGTTAATATCAAAGTCATCCTCCTCCATAATTATTTCCTCCTCGTCCATTTTTAGTGGTTCTCCTTTTGTGGGAGAACGAGCCAAGTTCTTGCTCGGTGTAAACACCGCTTCCTCCTCCTCCTCCTTCTTTTTCCCTTTATCCCTAAACCTTTCCTATTGCTCCTCTTAGCCTATAGCGTCTTAAAAAAGACACTATGTACAGGGAGGGCGAAAAGTCTCTACCCACTGGGGTAAATAATAAACCAACTATTAGGTAGTCGCTATCCCATTGCTGCAGTTTTACCGGCCCAGTACAAGTTCGTGAGTGAGTGATGGTTGGGAGTAGACAGTTATAGCCAAGGTCAGGCTGCACAGTCTCGGGCGCAACAAGATGGCAGATACAAGTGTGTTCACTGCTGATGAGCATCTGGTGGCGTGTGTTTGTGTTCACGATTGTCAACATGTGGAAAAACTGTGGATGAACTTATGAAGGACTTTGATGTGCGTTTTGGAAAACAGTCACCAAATCGAAACTTGGGCAAAGAAAGCTTTTGCAACGGGAAATGTTCTTGAGCGAGAGGCCAAGCACTTGTATTTGATACCGAGATTTCACCGTAAATACACGTATCAAAAAAAAAGTATTTTCAGAAAAAAGTCCGTGTGTGTATTAGAGTTTAGTATCTTCCAGGGACACGACCCGAAGATTTTGAGAAAAATCCACCCACCCTAAATTAACCTTTACATAGGAAAACATTCGAAAATTTTGATTTTCTGAAAAATGGCTCTAAGGATTTTGATTAAAATACCGTATATTAAAGATATTTTTATGGCAAATAAAATGTATATCTTGAATTTTCTGGAAATAGCCTCTAAAGGCCACTTCATTCTGAATGAATTTTACTGAATTTTGCGTAACTGGTAAAGAGAAGAGATAGAAAAAAAAACTTGCTTCACAAAAAATGTAGATCACGTTAAAACACAATTTATGTCATATACGTTGTTTGTTTGTTTTTTTCGTTGAATTGACCATTTCTGAAATAACCATTGTTATTTGTTTCAGATATAAAATATTTGCTTTTCTGACCCTGCATAAAAAGGTATGTCAACCACATGGCAATCCGTTTTTAAAATACTTGACTATTGTTTTAGCCTAGTGTATTCTATTATTTACCTTTTATTTACAAGGAAGCATTTCTGCTGATGTTTATCTCGATTAGCACGAAGAAGATAGAAGAATAAGCTTTTCAACAATAAGGAACCATCAGATTGTTCTATAAACAGCTGACTTCTTGACGTGTAGAAGTTATTCCATGGTCACTGTTGGAATTTAGGGTGGCTTCCTTTGTAGCTTTATCGGCGTTTTCATTCCCATCGATATTTGCATGTGATGGTACCCAAGTGAGGATTACTTGTTTTCCAGAGCGCTGAATGATATGAATTTAGGTGAAGTATATCGATTATTAAAGGGTGTGTAGGACTTAGATTCTGAGCGGCACGAATTGTGCTTGGTGAATCAGTGTAAATTACATATTCTGTCTGATTGGCAGTTTGAATGATGTACTGCAGTGCTTAACTGCAAAAGCTTCACATGAGAAAATGGAAAACTGTTTCGACAGTGCATAGAGCATAATGTGGTTAGGATATATAACTAAGAGCCACGGCGTCCATTTGTTGCTGATCCATCCGTGAAGATTTCCATAATATCTCTATGACTGTCACGTAGAGTATTGTACAATTGTATGCGGATGAAATTAGGTGTTTCTGCTGTGGAGCAGTGAATTCAGCGATTCCCTAACCTCACCACACCGGTCAAAGCACTCTGGGGTATTATTGTAGAAGAGGTGCGAAAACATCAGTGCATTACAAATGATGACCTGAAGGAACAGTGTTGTAAAGGCAGCACGAAGTCACACCAGATATGTTGAAGAGGATGAATGATCGAATTCGGCGCCGAATCCAACTATGCGTTGATACTGTTGGAATGCATTTATATTTTTTGGAACACTAATCATGTAAGCATTATGAAATATGAAAATAATGTTATTCTAATGTTGGTTTATTATTTACCCCAGTGGATGGGGACTTTTCGCCCACTCTACATATTACGTGTAGAGAAAGTAAAAATGGTACTTATTTTCCCGATGCGCTTCGTATTTAAAATAACACAGAAAAAACTCTATAATACACTCGCGCGACTTTCATACCCGGCTATTTCTGGTAAACGTTCGATGTCAAATTATTATTTCTCTAGCCCGCATGTACAATGCACATAGTGGATAGAGAAGATGTTGGATTTCACCCCAAATTCGATGTCGAGATTTCACCGGAAACATATGTTTTGGGGTCTCCTGAGTTCGAAAAAAGCATTTTTAGAAAATGATCCGTGTGTGTGGACAGAAATACTACGTTTGGTATTTAACGGTCTTTTCGTATTTGAGTTATTAAGTTTGGTATCTTCCAAGAATACGACACGAAGATTTTCAAGAAAATCCCCGCCCCCAACTACCCTTTATTTGGAAAAATGTTCGAAAATTTTTATTTTCTGAAAAATGGCTCCAACGATTTTATTAGAATATCGTATATTAAAGATATTTACCTCCTAAATAAACTATACATCTTCAACTTTCTGGAAATAGCCTCTGAAGACCTCCTTATTCTGGATGAATTTTACCGAATTTTGCTTAATTGTTAAACCATGAGAGAGAGACAGACAGACAGACAGACAGACAGACAGACAGACAGACAGACAGACAGACATACAGACAGACAGACAGACAGACAGACAGACAGACAGACAGAAACCCACTGCAAAAGAAATGTAGATCTCGTCAAAACATACGATTTATTTCCTTTACTTTTTTGTTGTGGAGGTAACAGTTTCCAAGATATTCCTTGTTTTTGATTTCAATTGTCAAGTACTTATACTTTTCTCAGGCAGGAAGTGTGCGTTTTTCATTTATTCTACTCCTTGTCCAGCAAAGAAGCGATTTGCAATAACAATTGCATAATGACACATTTTAAAACATTTGACTATCACTTTAACATAGCGCATTCCCTTCCATTTATAAAGAACTAAATAATAACAACATTCTGCTAATGCTTATCTCCATTAGCATGACGTATAAAAAAGAATAATCTTTTGTAAGAGGTTTGATGTAGAGCAGCTATAGAAAGTCATGGGAGTGTAATACATCGGATTTTTGATGAAATATTATACTACCATAAGTAAGTGGTAGATAAATTAAAACAGTATTAAATGTGATGAAAGATTCGGAGCAGAGCTCTGTTTTGTCTTATTTCTCCGCGGTAAACTTGAATCCACCCTCTTCCATCACGTTTAACCCCCTACTCATTAATTTTCCGGCCTCTTCCTTCCCAAGGAGCTTGCAACCCCAAACTTTCGTGTCTAATAATCAGATCTTTAAAACAACTTTACCCCTGCGTTTCCCTTTACCAATTAATCTGACCATATTTCTCATCTCTGTTTCTTCTCAGGACAGGTGTGTACAAAATCAACTATACAAGGTTTTCAGAAATCCATGTTATATAATCCGTATTTCAACAGGATTTCTTTATCAAATTATATGCGCACCTCAGCCTTGGAATATAGTACATATTAAATGTAGCACATTGTTGCCGCATGTATTATATGTACGTTACAACTTTGGCACCCAACTGAAATAGGTTTAGCAATTGAATGCCATCTTGTGAATTATATGTGTCATTTAAGGCTGTTAAGATATTTATTTTTCACCTGAACTTTTCTCTTCAGGGTTTTCTGCTTCGAAATACGTTTTATAAGCATAAAAGTGTAAAATATGAAGATATAAAATGACAAAGATTTTAATTTCTTAGGGAATCGTCATTGTTTATTGTTGACAAAATTACAACCAGAAGAACATAATCTTTTAAACAGTAACAATGAACGATGAGCTGTTTGAGCTATTACATTTTCTTGATTTAACCTAACGTGTTTTTGTTTCACCTCGCCCTTTTTTCTTTCTCTCTAATAGCGTTCTTACATTTCTGTTTCTAAACACAAGATAGATTTAGCTGTTTCTCTTGTTACTTTTCCAACATTCATATTGCTCAATTAATCTACCGCATTCAGTATTATTATTATTATTATTTCACGTTTCTTCTTGGTTTACAAACATTTCATCTCTTCCAAGCGTTTGCATCCCTAACTTCACAGTGTTCCACGTGCTATAAACACTCCCTAAGAAACTTCTGTTAACTTTCACAGTAGCTTGCTATCTGCTCGCTGCCTGGCGACTGTGGGCAGAATGCATAGATAAGTTTGTTGTTATAAACAATGAATTGCTGTTATAAACAAATACAATGAATTAAAACAATTATTTAATTTAATGATCTTCCCCCCTTCAAAAGAGCTGCAAATCCTATTAACTGGATCGCGTGTACACACACACGCACGAGTCTTTTTCTAAAAATGTTTTTTTCGTACTCAGGTGACCCCTAAACATATTTCCAGTGAAATCTCGACATCGAATATTTGGGTGGAATGCAATACCTTCTCTATTCACTATGTCTATTGAACATACGAGCTAGAGAAAGTAAAAATGATATGTGGTAGAAAAAAACGTATTACAGTTTTGGAATCGGCACATCAAATTTTATAAAGCACACATATTTTGGAAGAATCTTGCATACCGGTGTAATGAAACTGTTTACATGTAGTGGGTAGTTTGGAATTGGAGAGTTTTCTTAATGTAATTATATTGTTATACAACACCTTCCTTACTTATTATAGGGTAAATATAGAGAAAGAACATAGATAAAATAAACAAAAAATGCAGTAAAATTGAAACTTTATCCCATTTTGTCCTCCTGCATTTTGTTCGTCACCAGAATACTCCATCATTAAGGTATGTGTTTTAAATTCAATATTTTAAACTCTCAAAAGTTGTTTGAACTTCTTCCATTTACGTTCCACTTAAACCTCTGACAACCTTCGTTGCTCATCTCAGTAAATTTCCACAGTTTTACGGTTTCCTTGGAGAGTGTTTTTCATTTAAATTTATCGCTGGTAGGCAATTAATCCCAGACGAATTTTAATAAACGCGCTGATATAAAAAGAAAACTAATCTTTGGAAAGGCTGGAGCGAGACACTGGATAAGCAATGCGCATGCTCCTGGCGCTAATGGCAGCACATTATCCTGCCGCAGTGCGCGCAGGCACGCACAGGGTTATGTACCGAGGGTTACGGGCTATAAGGCGTCGGTGACATCTCGACGCCTGCGTCTGAATTGTTGTGCTGATTAAGTCAGGCCCCAGAGCGACGATGGACGTGTTTGCAAGCAGTTGGGCCACCCTATCACCATAAAATCTAGCTGTACCCTTCCTTCTTGATTGAGAAAGCCTCGTAATGGTACCCAATTACCTCAACACTGAAAATTAATGCTACGCCAGAGTTAACCCATCCATCAAAGCCCACAAGACTATTTTATTGTTTAAATGGAACATCGCCAGAGAAGTACATTTGGACCTAAGTAGAGAGAGAGAGAGAGAGAGAGAGAGAGAGAGAGAGAGAGAGAGAAATCTCCACGCAGTCGTGATATTAGTACTCCTTCTACAACATACCCATAGATATTAAGTTTTCACCTGAAATGCAACTTTTGAGGTCTAATGTACACACTCCACTAAACGACATGGGTGATAGAGTTTTGAGGCACGAGTGAATGGAAGACTCGTTCTCATCAGTCCTCATAACTACAGCTCAGTTTTGGATTCGGAAACGCACATAGTTATGAACACACAGAATAACCAGCGATATAAAGAGAGGGTACTGGGGAGAAGTTTGATGTGTAAACAGGCACACGTTGAGGTATAGTCAGTCACAAAAGTAGCTCATTACATGTATTGACATTATATGCATCGTTATAATTCATAAAGTAACATTATATTTAATAATTTGATTAGTAAATAAAAACGTATTTTACTTTTACCTTAGTGCCAATGAGCAGAGCTTGAAAAGACAAACATAAATCAACCGAGCTCGATCAGTATTCACTGCAGTGAATTACAAGATACATCTTTACTGTATCGAAAGTAAAGACGCTCCTCCTTCACTCAAAAATGTTTGAATCATCCTCAAGTTTGTTCAATATCGAACGCTTACCGTTTCGGATTTTTAACATTTCTAACAATACCAAACTTAGAGGTTATGTTGAGCATCTTCCAGTAAAATCCCTCTACCACAAAATATTCTTTACTTGGTTAAATTTTTCGAAATGTTTGTTTTAATGAAAATCCTTAGCCATTGTGAAAAATACACCATATATTAAAGATATTCACATTAGAATTCAAGTTGTAACTTTTTGCAAATAGCCTCTGTAAGCCTCTTTATTCTCGGTAGGTTTTACAGAATGTTCCCTGACGGTTAAGCCGAAAGGGATAAAAGCACTTGCCTCAGAAAAAAAATGTAGGTCTCGTTAAAACACAATTTATGTCGTACGTTTTTTGTTGACCGTTTTCGAGATATTCCTAGTTATTGTTTTCAATTTTAAATGTCCTAGCTTTACTCAAAAGGGAGCATGCAAAGCGAAGCGAACCTCAATCGTTTTACATAGTCAAATCTTTTAAAAGCTGATCGTTATTGCTTTAACCTAATGTATTCTCTTATTTCCCTTCTACTATATGACACAAATATATCCGAACCGCTGCGCAGTGTTTTTCCACTCCAATGTCATCCGGTAAGATAAAAACAACTAAAATCCGGAAGGTAAAAGGCACCTGGGATTAAAAGTGAAAACCTTGTCAACGGCTGATTCAAGACTGGTCGGCAGTTGTAGAGCTGCTCTAATGGTGCTCCAAGAGTTCATTCTTGCCACTCATGCCGGACCGACAACGCCGATGTGTAGAGCGCACAGATAGGAGCAGGTTCCCTCACTAGATACTTGTGTTTACACACACATTGGCCAATACGTAAGCCAGCCAAGATTAACTGCTCCCAGTGAGATACACGTGAGGAGGTTACCCAGTTTATTGGATGTTTCTTTAGTTGTTAGTTTCTTTATTATGGCATATTTGTTGCATCTATCCTGAGAGCTACCAATTCCTAGCCGAGATAGGATGAATTGTTCCCTGACTTGTGGGGTGGAGAATGATGATGGTCGGTTGTTCAACTATGAGGTCATTAACATCCTTATAAAACAAAATCAATTTATGTACCAAAAGTAAAAAAAACGTTCTCGAGCTGGTCCAAAACAATTCTTACAACAGATAACTTTTCTATCTACATCATGCTTATCGAGGTAAACATTAGTTGCCTCCTTCAAATAGCGGATGATCCAAAAACATCCGAACCTGCTGTGCGATGTTTTACCTGCCCACGCACTCGGTTCTCGTTGCCGTTTGTCGCTATCATAGAAAGGCTTTACTTACCAATGTTATTAAAAGAAATAATGAAACTGGTTACTGCCTTTGTCCATACATTTTTGGCACCTCTTTAGGAAACTATCCATCACTCGCTGTAGTTCACGTTGAAAAATGCTGACAATTTCCTGGCGGATATTTTGCTTTAATTCTTCCAGAGTGTGTGGGTCTGTTTTGTATACTTTATGCTTTAAGTTACTCCAGAGTAAGAAACCGCAGGGAGATCGAGAGGGCCACTAGTCTCTACTAATAGTTATGTCCTGAAACACACTTTCAATTGTTCTCATCGAAAGACTGTCTGTATGAGCCGTTGCCGAGTCTTTGGTAAAAAGGAAAATCATGCTCCCAGTCTGTTAACTCCCTAAAATAAGGAGAGAGGCAAAATTGTATTCACGTATATATGACTGACAACGTTGACTCGGAAAGAATTGGACCTAGAACTCTTTCACTGCTAATGGCGCATCATACACCAATTTTTTCGACATAAACAGTATTAGATTAACTTGTCTCAGAGCTCCAGTAATGTTTATTTTGTATACTCGCATCCATGAAGGTGGAATCAAGCTCATCCGAGAAAACTATTAAATATGGGTCAAATTCGCCATTTATACACTGTTGAGAGTCCACTCACAATATGTGGTAACACATACGAATCATGAATAAACACACGCTGTGCAGAAGAAAACTAATGGTGAGCCATAATATACTTTGTGACTAAGTACAGGACAATAATAATAGAGTAGATTGGTAATAACTCAACTGTCAGCACAATACTACACTCTCAGAGCAGAGAAAAACAAATCAGCACCGTGACCTTGTGTACAGCAACTGTGTGTTATGTTTCCATGTTTTTAATTTTTATCTTGATGTGATTTGTGCAAAGCGGCTTTTGTTTTAGCTTTCTTATCTCTTTTTCGCTCCATTGTGATATTAGTTTGTTGCAAAAAACCGGAGCAGTATGAATGTAATAGAAGGATGTTTAAATGTTTTACCGCCAACTTAAATTTTCTTTTTACTTCTTTTTATACTGATTTTAACATGACTTCAGCAGTTATTTGTTTTATCAGGACACTCATAACAAAGTGACCTAAAATATCAATCATATACCATAATAACACCAGCTCCTAACAGAAAATGACAATTATAAAATCAAACGGAGACAACACGGAATTTCATTACACATTCCTATAACGTTGAATAGCTTCCAATTACATCGTTAGCTTTTAGCTTGCATACTAGCTTGTAGTATTGAGTATAAAATAAATGTATAAATAAATGTAACTAATGTAAACTGTATTCTATAAGTGTTACAAATATCTAGGTATATGTTGGAGTGCATGGTTTTGCATTTAACGTACATTGTTTTCCAAAATATTGTTGTCAATACAAATGTAAATGTTTGATTTTATGCGTTCGTATTTGTTAACATGCTTGTAAAGTAGGTATTGGTTGTGTTATGACGTCGAAGTTAGAGTAACCTTAAATAAGTTTTAAAAAAATCGGATGTGTTCGATTCACTTTGACTTTCCATGACTTTCTCTACAACTCTGTCACAAATTATTGTTAAAAGATTATTCTTCTATCTAAGTCATGCTAATCGAGATAAAATTAGCAGAAATTGTCTTATTACTTTCTTCCTTGTAAGTAGAAAGGAAATAGGGAAAAGCATTGACCAAAGCTATAGTCAAATATTTTAAAAGCTGGTTGCTATGTGATTGAAATTCCTTTGTTTATACGGCCAGCAGTTGCAAAATTTCCGTATGAGAAAAGCATTTTAAATCTGAAACCAATAACAAAGGAATATCTCAGCAACGGTCAACTGAAAAAAAAAGCCCTATATGACATAAATTATGTATTTTAACAAAATTAAATATTTTGTGTATTTTGTAGGTTTTTGTCTTTCAGTTTCACAGTTTTGCAAATTTCAGCAAAGTTCATCCGGAATAAAGAGGTACTCAGAGGCTATTTCCAGAGATTGCAATTACGAGGGCCGGTTTTTTTTTTTTTCCTTCCCCCAATCTCCGATAGGCTATAAATAAAAGACCAGTTCATAGAAACAATTTTTTTTATTACTTAGTTTTGTACACTTACGTTACTTTTCAACATAATCACCGAAATGTTTGAGACATTTATCGTGCCTGTGCACAAGTTTTGCAATAACCGCTCCAAAAAATGTTGCCGCCAATAATTTCAAATGAGCATTGACGTTGTTTTGAAGATCTTCGTTGGTTGAAAATGCTGCCCTCCTAGCCACGTCTTCAGTTCAGGGAAAAGGTGAAAGTCACTGAGTGCCAGGTCAGGACTGTACGGCGGATGATCGAAAATGTCCCATTGAAATTGTTCAAGGAGCCGATGGGTTGTGACAGCAGTGTGTGAACGAACGTTGTCATGGATCAACACAATTCCTGAAGTCAGCATTCCTCTTCGTTTGTTTTGAATGGCCCTCCGCAAACGTCGTAAAGTACGAAAACCTTCAAAACAACGTCAATGCTCATTTGAAATTATTGGCGGCAATATTTTATGAAGCGGGTATTGCAAAGCTACGATAAATGTCTCGATCTTTTCGATGATAATATTGAAAAGTATTACTAAGCGTTTTGTACACATATGGCTAAAGTAATTGTTTTCTATGAACTTCTTTTATTTATAGCCTGTCGGAGGTTAAAAAAAGTAGCCCTCGTAAATATCTTTAATATACGAAAGTTTTACTTAAATAGTTAGAGCCTCTTTTGAGAAAATCAACATTTTCGAAAACTTTTCCATGTAAAAGGTAATTGGGGGCGGAGGGGATTTTCGTGTCACATTCTTGGAAGATACTAAACTTAAATATGAAGTTTTAGTATTTAACGTACTTTTCGTTTTTTAGTTACACTGTCCATATATACACACGCAGACATACACGAATGGGAACTTTTTCTAATTTTTTTTATTCAGGGTGTCTTGAAACATACATATCCGCGGAAATATCAGGATCAAAATTGTTGGTGCAATACAAGGCCTTATGTACATAGTACGTGTAGAGAAAGTAAAAAGTGCATTGAGCAACTACATCAAAAGATAAGAGGGAAATAATTCCGACTCCTGAGTAATGGCAATAGTTTTAGGTTCCCTCTCTATCGATTGCATGATTCTGTTGGTACTCGTTGGTGTTGGTGGCTATACAGACTCCACCTTGCGTGTAATGAATGGGTTAAATGAACGAGTCGCCTCACACAAGTGGCATGGAAAAATTAATCCCCGCAAAACACACATAGACGTGCGCTCAATTTTAGGATTTTCCCCCTGCCAGGCGTGCTTGCATTAAGTGGGATATGCTGGTTATGACGTAACTATGTACATGTCACTGATGTATCCTCTTCAGAGCGGCTTGTGTCTGGAATTGACGGCAGGATTACCTAGCACGTCTGACAATGTGACGAGCGATATTAGCATTGGCATGTACAAGCTTCCGTAACGTTTGTTAAAGATTCTCCTGAATAATCAGACCTCAAATAGTAATCTGTTTCTTGTGTAAACATTCAGAATAGAAACTTAAGTATTAGACTGTTACATATAGTCATCTGGAGTTGTTTACAGCTATATTCACAGTGATATTCAAGGATGGAAATCGAGTCTATGAGAAGTGTTTCGCCAGTTCGAATAATATTACTTTTTGTTTTGATACATACTATAAAAGGTATTAAAGCTCCTGGTGTTCCTTGAACTAATGTGTGGAAAGTGGCTAAAAGAAAGGCCAGAAATATCTAATCATGGATCCGCTTATAAAGTTATTATTAAGGAGAAAAAAACGGGGTAACGTAATAAGAGTTAATAGACTACCGGATTGAAGTCAGAGACAGAAATCGGGGTCGGTACCCTCAGGTCCGCTCAGACGACTTTTAAGGTTGACACCCACTGGCCCGTTAACGACCTGAATGAAATTTGCAGCCGTCTGGCTTCCGGGGCAGATTAAACAACCACTACTCTTAATATTTGATCGGAGAATTCAGTTCATCAATAGCTGCAGCTCCAGGGATAAGGATATTGTAATATAAAGTGATTTAGCAATTAAAGAAGAGAGACTAGGAAGGAGTGGGTTAACAGCATAAATTGGAAAAGAGATCGGGTATGCTGAATTGTCATCTTTTTCCGGACTTACGAGAAGACTCAGAATGAGTAAGGAAGTTTTAAAATTAACCCTGCTGCTCTTTTCACCAGAAATAATGAAAACGAATACCACTTTTCGTACATCAGTTAGTCCTGAGGAACCTTTTCAGTCTCCTTGATATTAGATTACATCTACTTATAATTTGCATACTAAGTAGACTTCTTTTTAATTTGTGTCATTCGTATTAAACATGTATATAATTTTATACAGTCAGCATTAGTAATTCGTCATCCATTGTAGCAGTGCCTGGCTTCTGTTTATCATCTTGTGAAACGTAATGCATGTTGAGGGAGTCGAATGCACATGTGATATAAAACGTTTACGAAGGCTACCCGTTGCCAACGGAGGTTTCTGAGAGGGTAGTGTAGAAAGCATCCTTCTCGAAAGGAGCAGAAGGCGGTCGCTTCCGAACGGGCTAGTGTGCGATTTCCATTAAAATAACAAGAATCCGGCGCTCGCCGAATTTTTCTGTATTCCGGTCATGACGAGCCCCGTGCGTTAACCTTTGCATGGCGTTTTTCTTGTTTTCAAATGGAGGGGAAAAATTCACCTTATGGAGTGACCCGGGCAAGCCCGTAGTGTCAAGGTCTCCCTGCGTGGGCATACAGACTAAAAACAAATATCCGGTATTAGAAGGAAATAGGAGAGACGGTACCACTTAATCGCATTCGCGGATTCAAGGTGACAATGTCAGGGCCGACAAAGCGGCCAGGAGAGTGACTTTAGCGAAGCCCAGACTGCCATTGCAGCGGATTCAGGGTAAGGAATACAGGAATTTGAGCTGAGGATGGATCTACATCCTACTGAATATATTGCGGAAAAGTCTTACCGTCTCTGGAGGCCGGACTGTATTGGCTGGTTATTTTCGTTCTCCCTGGAGAGCTTTTAACTTCTCCCTGAAGAGTGCCTGGACCGCTGTGATGAAGAATGTTTCATTAAGTAGTCCTTGGATACTTTGGACAGGTGAGCTTGATGCATCCTGATATTCCTGTAGTCGATCCTCTAGGTTGTCAGCTTGGTCGTGAGTGTCAGGAGCTCCGAATGGAGATCCTGAATGGCCTCCCTTAAGCCCTGGAGATTTCTAGCAGACAGGTGACTGAGACTGGCGGTGAAGTGCATGTTGACTACACTGTCTGAGGTAGTAGTGCTTGCTCTTAGGACAGAGGGGGCACCGGGCTTGCCCGGTGTAGTGTCTTGTGCCTCCATAGGAAACACAGAACCGGCGATGTCTGCGTAGGGCATTCTGGACTGGTGAGGAGCACGCCTCCTGGCTGTGTCCGTACCCACGGCAGCGTCGGCAGGGCCGGTGGCGTTCCGTTCGGCTAACCTCAACGACCAGGCGTCGCCCTAACAAGGGCAACCCTGACGTTAAGGCAGCTTCCAGGTCTGCCCGGTCCGTTAGCTCCATTTACACAAGTGGTGTTGGTCCCTGGTCGCTGAACCGGGGCGGCGGCGAACGCGACCGTATCCGCGGTGAAGATGTTACGCTCGCTGCCGGTGAAGTGGCAGCTGAAGATGCAAGTGGTCTGTGGTGTTGCTCCCCCTTCGGCAACTCAAACAGAAGTCCTGTGTGTGGCGATGCGACTTTTATAAGGCTCTGACGAGAAAACGTATGCTTTCTGAAGCAGTTAGGGAGAGGAGACAGTACCAATGACAGCTTACGATATCATAAATAGACGTACTATTTACATTAAATATATCGAATTACGCTAACATTCCCAGCATAAGGGCATGTTTTTTCTTAAGTTGAAAGAAAAGCCGCAGTCTTCAGATAACCTGGAGTTGTTGTCAATTCATTCCTTGCAACCACATTCTCTTGAGTCTAACACTGTGGCTACTCTTCCTGCTTTAGTTTTCTTTCTCAACTGTGTGCTAAACTACTGGTAAGATGGAACTGAAACATTTGAACCACGGATCTCCCAGCCTTAGGCCGCTTGTTCTAACCACTGGGCTACAATATCAACATTAAATTTTTTTCAGGAGGTTTTGGCCTATGTCGTTCACTTGCCCCTTGTGAAATTATTCAGAATGATCAGGACTTCAGAGACCACTTCCAGGTTGTATCCTTAATATGGCATTTAATCAAATTATCAGAGCCATGTTTATAACATCAACATTTTCTAAAATGTTTCCATGTAAAGGGTAATTTGGGGTTGGAAATTTTCTTCATCATTTTCGTGTCGCGTTCTTGATATATCAATGTTAGTATTTAAAAGATTTCATTTTTGAGTTATGTTGTTCACGCCCAAACACTTTTTCTAAAAATGCTTTTTATTTCCATTAAGATGGCCCTAAACAACCCACCTAAAGTTACATTTCCGTATAGAATTATGCAATACCTTACTATGTAGAGAAACTGTACACATATATCTTTTTACATTCAACATTGCACCCTTACGGATTTAAGTAGAGTTAACATAATAAAGAACAATTGATGCTTTACACTATATTCATAAGTTGGGCTTTAGTCAACAAGGAAGTTACATATTTCATCTTTATATGTCTGAGATATATCTCTCTCATCCAGTACATTAGTTCAACGGAAAATCGACTTCCAATATATCGTTAGCTATAACTGCCTTGCATATCGAGTGCCTCCTGGTTGTAAAACGTGGTTCCTTTACCAAACTTAAACAGCTGTATTTACCGGAGCTCTGCCTGTATGTGTGCAAATTCCTGAAAAGAGAATATTATGTGTAATACAACTTTCTGTACCCATTGATGTATCATAGTAAATTGACTGAGAAGTATTTCATTAGAAACTGATATTTGGTATTGTTTTCAAACTTAGTTTACTGAGAAATTTAAGCTGTTCAGCCCGAAGTGGTATTTATAATACGTATGGGTTAGATTCGAATATGATCTATTTCTCCTTACCTCGCTCGCTTTGTAAGAGAGCAGGGCAAAGTTCGTGTGCACAGCTATCCGCTACTGCCTAATTTGTCAGAAGCGAAAGACTTTGACCAATTCTAGGTCTCCTAATTTTGATGCACAGTGTTTTATTGACATTTATGATGCGCTTAGCCCTTTTATTTTGTTGGCTTTCATGTTGTTCCTAGGTGATGTTAGAAGTTGAGTAAAATCTCTGTATCTGCAAACACACCATTATATCAAATTACATTCTTCGCTGATGAGTGGAAGCATTGGTATCTCTAACGGTGTTTTTCGCACTTCGAACTCCGTAAACCCCAATGGACGGAATATGTTATACTATCACCATCTACCAGTAGTTTGTAGAACGTTGCGTTTAAAAGGATTACAGGAAGATTTTGTGTAAGTATTGTAACAAATGAGAACACCAGTTTCTGTTAAATTCACTTTAGTGCTCTAGTGAACAATACACTAATAATACTTCATCTTAGGTACACAAATAATTGAGTCACCGCGTTCACATCACTCACTAGATTGACTTTCTAACTCCTTCACTTCACACTGGCACTTGTCGGCTCCTTATAGAGTCGCAGCCTGACTCCGAAAATTCCAGTTATAGAAAATAAGAATACTAGACAGAAATCGAGAATGTTCGAGAAGTTTCGCAGGGCAGCAGACAAAGGCCATGTTTGTCCAGCTATTATGTCCGTTCGCTCTATTGTTATAGCGGGCTAGGCAGCGATCCCTTCAGCGGTCGCTCAGGCCCAAGCGCCACCGCTACACTATAAATTGAATTGTTATTTTAATTTAAGAACTATTGTAACGATTACCGTAAACCGGACTACTTTGATATATTTTCGGAGGTTTTTAAGATGTAACCCATATGATTCATGATGACAATAATGAAGGTGCAATTGATTGTTTCACTTGAACTTTAAACTACAAATCCCATGTGGTATTTTTCTTCTCAAATGAAATCTCATTAGGACCATAGCCAATTTTCTTTATATCTGCAACTCCCCTCTTTGTATACTTAAAACTTATTTGAGATACACACCTCAAGTGTGAGCCAAACGTGCAAAAATATGGAGCTACACCTTTTGGGCTAGGACAATAACTGAACAAAGCTCTAGAAATGTCCCCCAATGACTGAAAAAACCAACTATTATTACAGTTAAATCACATATTCATAATGAATAAAGCTGCCTAACAATATGCATACAGTTAACATGGGATGTTTGCCTGTGACATGAGAGTAATTCGATTTACAATTATGCGTGAATGAGGAATAACTATGCTACACAAATATGATTAACTAAATGGAAATCAACCTGACATGCTACACAATAGGATAGCACGTAAACTATTTCATTGGGAATGCAATTTTTATATAAATTTAACATAGATAAATCTATAAAATTGAAACAGTTACCAAATATAATTACACCATAACAAAATATATAGGACTCGCAACCACAACTTAGATTCTACAGGTACTTAACCCGTAAAATCACCGGTTGTTTACTAGTAACTAATTATGTACCCCAAAATGCCCAGAATTAGCACTAGCTAATTATATTTTCCTAATAAACTATGTACATATATTACCCCTCGCCATCCCTAACCTGATTTCTTTATGTGGTTAAAGCGGACTGCTTGTGGCACACAGACAATTACCAGTTCAGTACAATTCAATGGCAAGCATTTGGAACCCACGCGACACGACTCTAGCACCAGTCGCGGTCAGAAAGGCTCTAATTAGAAAGAAGATACGACTTACTCAAGACATAACTGTTGTTGTGGACACTAATTCACAGATTGCACAAAGACCACTTGGTCACCATCTCAAGAGTCCGACCCTACCAACGATCCGCGCTACCGAAAATGTAAAGCAAAAAGCTGATGTGTTCCATACACATGACTTTCTCTACATCTCTGAAACAAATTATTGTTAAAAACCTTGTGCTTCTATTTACTTCATGCTTATAGAGAAAAATTAGCAGAAATAGTCTTATTAGTGACTTCTTTGTAAGCAGAAGCGAAAAAGGGAGTACCATAAGTTGAAGTGATAGTCAAAAGCTGGTTACTATGTGACTGAAGTTTCTTTGTTTGTATGGACAGAAGTTCACAAATTCCTGTATGAGAAAAGTACATATTCCTTGTTTTTAGTTTCAGCTTTAAAAAATATCTCAAACGATCAACTCCACGAAAAAAATGTATACGTAAATTGTGTGTTCTAATGTGCTCTACATATTCTATGTGGTAAATTTTTGTCCATCTCTTATGGTGTAGCAGGTATGCAAAATTCCGTAAAATTCATCCAGAATAAAGTAGTCTCCATAGGCTATTCCTAGAGAAGTCAAAATATTTAGATGCCAAATAAAATGTATATCTTAACTATAAGAGATTTTAATCAATATCGTTACTGACATTTTTGAGAAAATCAAAATGTTCGAAATTTTGTCCATGTAAAGGGTAGTTTGGGGTAGGGGGATTTTCTTGAAAATCTTCATGTCGCATCCTTGGAAGATACCAAACTTAAATAGTAAGTTTGGTATTTAACGGTCTTTTCGTTTTTGAGTTATGTTGTCCACACACACCCACACGGACCTTTTGCCAAAAATGCTTTTTTTGAATTCAGAGGGACACAAAACATGTCTTTTCGGTGAAATCTCACTATCGAATTTTTGTTTCGAATACAATACCTTCTCTATACATTATGTACATTGTACGTGTAGAGAAAGTAAAAATCGGATATTATCTTTGTGAGCTTTCTCTAGCTGTTCCACATATAAACTATTCTTACAAAAGATTATTCTTTATCTACATCATGCTGATCGAGATAAATACTAGCATATTCGATCTTATTTCCCTTCTACTTTCAAAAAGGAAAGTAATAAGGGAACTGCTGTGCTAAAGCGATAGTTTGATTTTTCTGGGGAATCGAGAAAGTTATTGTGCAGGACATTTAGTTTGAGCTAGAAAGGAAAGCACACTGCATGCAAGGCAAAGATACACAGTAAAGCTAATATTTTTTACGGAAAAGAGAAACTTTATTAGGAATAAAGTCCTTAAATTACGGAAGATTTTCAGTTTTAAAAGGAAAATACCATCTTTAAAATTCAAACTGTTGTTGCAAAGTTTTTAATAAATGCGTACTGTGTTTCCTAAGAGAAAAATGTTCTTTATATCAAGTAAATCGCTGCACCATGGCTGGCTCTCAGTAAGACATTCTCAAGAAATGATCCACCAATTGGTCTAGACTCGGACTAGCCGACATCATTTGAAACCCTGCTGCAAGGGACAAGTACTCAAATGCGGAACTGGTGGATGCTCATTTAATGGACTGATTAGCTTAAGGTAATACAAGTTAAGCTCAGCGATTGTACTAACAAATATTTCCAGACCGACATTGTTCAGATAGCAAAACGTTTCAATCAATTGATCGTTGACTGAGGGAAAATGGAACCTTCAAGCCTGCTGCTACACACGTGACTGGAGAAGACCCAGAATGAGAACACCACACTGGAGGAGGCGATTCTTCATACTGTTGAAGACCGTACTTGATAATTAGCTGTAGCACGTAGTGACTTTCTGAAGGGAGTTACATAAGAACCTACGTATCCGAGCCATTTACAACGGTAGCAACATGATTATTCCGCACGATTAGCCGTTGGCGAATGGTTTCTCTACCAATATGCTAATCCAGACTTAGAGGCAGGTGTGCTATTTACAGATGTAGGCTTCATTTCACCGATATAGGATTGTGGATTTTCAGCGTGTAAGGGCCGACGTGAAGCCGCATGCAATTGTTCCAGCAAACCATCAACATCGATTCTCCGTTAATATTTGAGCCAGGATTGATGACTGTTTGCCGGAACCACATTATGTACTACCGTATCGTCTTAATGGACGAAAGTACAGATAGCAATTAGACGAGATGTCTTTGTGCACGAAGAAGATCCTCCTCATTTCAATCTTTGTGTTCGTGGATTTCATAATAGTAGGTTTCCTGGTAGATGGATAAGTAGAAGTGGACCAATTTCGTGCCCTTCACGCTCGCTTACTTAAACCCACTACATTGGGAACATTTGAAATCTCTTGTTTATGCAACTAGAGTTCTAGATGTAGAGACTTTTCGTACTTGTATTCTGGAAGGCTACCAGAAAATACAAAATTTTGCAGGCCTAATTCAGCGCATTAGTGTGTCCATGCGACGCCGGGTTGATGGATACATTTGAGCTAATGGAGGCCATTTTGAACATGTGCTGTGATTTCCTGTTTCCCGCGATTCTGTCATTGAGTATTCTTGTACGCTCAGCTGTAGAAAAAGTGCTCTGAAAAGGAAATAAGCAATTTCTGGACTGTTCATATGACTTGTTTTTATCCTTTATCCGCAAGAAATGTTCTCAAAATTTTACATAGCTTTTTGTCACACTCTGTTTAACATTGATTACTAAAGCCCAACCAAATGTGTTACTAATAGTTAACATCTGCTTATGAAATAAATTAATTGTGCAGCGTCATTGTCAAAATGGCGAGTAACATGCAGGAAATTTAAGATGTCAACTAAGCGCCGTCAATGTACGGTTTACGTTACTTTTAAGATTGTATATGATTTCTGCCCTTAACATTTATTAGTACACAAAAAAAAAAAAAAACAAATAATGGATAATTTCTAAAAAAAAAAAGGCAAGGCTTGGGGTTAGGCATTCAATGGTTACCTACAACGGAGCGAGCAACAGTGGCAGCGCTCTCTCTCTCGCTCTCTCGCTCTCTCTCTCTCTCTCTCTCTAATCTCCTAGGCGGACTGTAGGGTAGTTTTGGCGGATCAGTTACGTGATTGGCGCGTTGAGTCACTCACCACACAGACAGCTATTCGCTTCCCATAATCTCACCGGCTTCCCTTGGTGTGTTGCTTCCTTGATCAAACTTTGTTCTAACGTGGCATTTAGATTTGTTTCCGAGAGTTAAATTTCCTCAGAAGTATCTCACCTCTGCAGCTAATCTTCTAATCAAAAGAAGTTTGTTAGAATTATGAATGCGATTATCGGATGGGAACTACAGGCAACGTGCGTAGGCTGTCTTTGCAGTTTGGGTGAACCCTGGGAGGGATGAAGGGCTCTTAACGCTTCCAGATCGAATGCATTCACGTCACCCGTGTCATACCGCAAGCCCCGAGCTGTTTAAAGTGTTCTTCTAAGATTGCATATATTAATTTATTAGCAATATATAAATATCAATAGCGAATTAGTCGCGTTTAAGCAATAACGAAAGCAAGAATTGTATGCTACACATGAATTTATTATGCTCATCTTAATAACGTCCTAGTTTCCAAGGAAATTAAAAGAACTACCAAATACCGTAATGATCCGGAGCCCAGGAACTGTTGACTTTCTCACTAAGTTATTCTGTAATCGAACCGCCTCTATGAGCTAGGACCCCAACGGTAGAGCGTTGGGCTTCAGCCAATCACAGCTCAGCACTATAACAGCTGTGTCTGATGTACAGATTATAATGCCACTGGTGTCAACGCCGGGAACTATAACCCACAATGGAAATCAACAAAAGGTTTAGAAAAATCTGATGTGTACCATTCACATGACTTTCTCCATATCCCTGCAACAAATAATTCTTAAAAATCTTATACTTCTATTTACTTTATGCTAATCAGAAAAAAATACCAGAAATAGTCTTATTACTCGCTTCCTTGTAAGTAGAAGCGAAATAAGGGACAACCGTAGGTTAAAGTGATAGTCAAAAGATGGTTGCTAGGTCAATGAAGTTCCTTTGTTTATATGGATAGGAGTTGACAAGTTCCTGTATGAGAAAAGTATACGTTTTTCACAGCTGAAGCCAAAAATAAGGAATGTCACAAAAACGACGAACTCCACGAAAAAAATGTATATGACATAAATTGTGTGTTTTAAAGTGCTCTACAATTTTTGTGTAGTAAGCTTTTGTCCATCTATTACGGTTTAGCAGTCATTCAAAATTTATTAAAATTCATCCAGAATAAACTACTCTTCAGAGGCTATTCCCAGAAAATTCAAGATATAGATTTCATTTGCCAGGTAAATATGTTTAATATCCGAAATTTTAATAAAAATCGTTAGAACCATTTTTGAGAAAATCAAAATTTTCGAAAAAAGTTCCATGAAAAGGGTAGTTGGGGGTGGGGGATTTTTCTCAAAATCTTCGTGTCGCATCCCTGGAAGATACTAAACTTAAATACCAAGTTTGGTATTTTACCGACTTTTCGTTTTTGAGTTATTGTGTTCACAGACACACACACACACACACACACACACACACACACACACACACACACACGGACCTTTTTGTGAAAATGCTTATTTGATATTCGGGACCCTAAAACATATATTTCCGGTGAAATCTCGGTATCGAATTTTTGGTGGAGTGCAATACCTTCTCTATACACTATGTACATAGTGCGTATGGAGAAAGTAAAAAATGTAGAGTGCGTTAAAGCATTCCAATTGTCCCTTTTTCTGCGAGGGGGAATTAACGACTTTCGAGGCATTCCTTGTTATTGGTAAGAATTTTCAAATACTTACGTTTTTCTCAAATGGAAGCTCGTTATTCTTTTCTTCCCGTGCCCATGTCGAATATACGGAAATCCAAAGCCATTACATAGAGACACGTTCTTTAAAATTAACATTATTGATTTCTCTACTGTGTAACATCGTAATATATAATTTAAAATCTAAAGTTCACCTGGCTTAACAAAAAGTAGCTAGAATAATATGATTTTATAAGAATGTTTCGTAAAAGAGTGAGTATTGAAAGTTATGCAATTGCAACGCATCGAATTTGGTTTGAATTTGTTTAATTCAGATTGTGTCTGATATTGCCGATAGTGTTGGCTAATATAAGTAATATTGCAGTTTGTTAGTTTCAGTTTCCTTAAGCGTATTCTCATTTTATGGCAGCATATGTGATAAAACTATTTCTTCATAAGTGTGTCATCTCTGCCATACAAACTCCACGCCAGACACTAAGGGTGAAGTAGCTTCATTATTTACTCTATGCTATGAGAATGCAAGACGAGTTTAGGAATTCAAGGCATCGAACTAGGAATTTTAGTTGGATTTTGCTGTACTTGTTCTGTCATACAAGCTGAATTTTGCCATATAGGTCACGTGCCATACAGGCTATATCACCTCCAACTTTTTAACGGCCCAGTGATAAAATTTGATTCAAGTTCCGTCACGTATTGAGCCACTTTAATGTTGGTTTCTTGTTCAATAGAACTTCTAGTTCACGAGTTGGCCATTGTGCGCAAAATATCAACTCATTGAGTAGAAATCACGAATTGAGTATGTGAAAGTAGCAGAATTTAGCTCAAAGAGCTTTTCTTTCAAGGTATATGATTCCTTTAAGGAGAAATAAACATTTAATACGACCAATGTCTTTACTTCCCCTTCGAAGGAGGTAGTGTTAAGTATTTTTACGTCCGGAACAATGCATTATCCTCCGGCGAATCTAAGCTCAATTTTGAGTATTAGAGGTTATAAATGCGTTTGGAAAATGTTTATCTCAACGTGAAGTAGATAGAAGAGTAGTCGTCTCCTTTGCGACGTAGTAGCGCGGCTGCTGGCCCGGGTTCTATACCCGGTGGGGATTTTCTCCCTTGGTAGACATAGTTGGGGTAACCTCAACCTTGTGAGCCCCCTGGGAAGCCAGATCTGTACCATTCACATGACTTTCTCTACAACAAATTATTGTTAAAAACCTCATGCTTCTTTTTACTTAATGCTAATCGAGAAAAAATTTACAGAAATAGTCTTCTACTTGCTTCCTTGCATAGCAGGGAAATAAAGGAGTAGCATAGGCTGAAGTTTTAGTCAAAAGCTGGTTGCTATGTGACTGAAGTTCCTGTGTTTATGGACAGGAGTTGACAAATTCCCGTATGAGAAAAGCATAAGTTTTTTAAAGCTGAAGCTAGTAACAAGGAATATCTCAAAAACAATTCCTTCTACGAAAACATTTATATAACATAAATTGTGCGTTTTAACGAGCTCTACTTTTTCTGTTAAGTAAGTTTTTGTCTATCTCTTACGGTTTGCCAGTGACGCAAAACGACTAAAATTCATCCGGAATAAAGTAGTCTTTAGAGGCTATTCCCAGAAAATTCAGGATATGCGTTTTATTTGTCGGGTTAACATCTTTAACATACGATATTTTAATCAAAATCGTTAGCCATTTTTGAAAAAACAAAATTTTCGAAAAAATTTTTGATGTAAAGGGTAGTTTAAGGGTAGGAGAATTATCTTGAAAATCTTCGTGTCGCATCCTTGGAAGATACAAACTTAAATACCAAGTTTGGTATTTAACGGTGAAGTCTCGGTATCGAATTTTTGGGTGCATTACAACACCTTTTCTATACACTACGTACATAGTACGTGTAGAGAAACCAACTTTAGTTGGGTGGACCGCATTAACGTCCTGTGGTGACTTGGGGCACTGACCACGTCCTACCGCCGGTACTGTACCTCACTCGTGACGTCTGTAATGCGCAGAGGTGGGGGATGAAGACCCGCTTCGGCTGTTAGACCGCTGGCATTCCATCTAGGCGGCCTGGATTAGATGCATGAGGGATTTGTGGTTGACGAAGCGGCTTCTGGACGGGTTTACTCCGGGTCCTCGGTTTCACCCGCCACTCATTCCACCAATTGTTCCATCATCACCTTTCCAATCGTCGATTTCACTTACATTTCATATCATCCACCTCCTTATGTTTATGCCTGGCTACAGGCCGACCCCTCGTAACATATTCTCAATGTTTTCGTTTCGTGCCGTTAGGCTTCTGACCCTTAGGCACTGGCTTGTAACGGCGGTAAGCCGATTACAAATAGAAAGCAGAAACTTTATTAATATTTGGGTGGAGAAACTCATGCGAAAAATCAAAGCTTTCGTTTAATTCAGAAGCCAAAACGTGTATTTCCAGTGACAATTGAATAGTAATAGTAGTGTTCTATGTTACGGAAAACATACGCAAACAATATTCAAATGTCTAGCTTTGTAACAAACTCTTGCGACTAAAGGAAAAAAAGAGACGTCAAAAATTTTAGGAAATCCGTCAAATGTCACGCTTTAAAAAAGGGTAAACCTGCAATATAAAGCATTCCCCGTTATTCTTTATTTATTCACCATGTACACTTATTGTAAAAAAAAAAAAAAAAAAGAAAAGCCGCACCTTCAAACGGATTAAATTTCAGATATAAAGTAAAAACACCTGTTTAAATTACGGGCAAGCTGTTGTTGCGATTACCTCTATTTCTAGACTTTTTACTTTCTCTACTCGTATACACAGTTTAGATAGTGAATAGGGAAGGTATTGTATTCCTCCCAAGATTCTATACCGAGATTTCACCGAAAATATATGTTTTGAGACCCCCTAAATTAAAAAAAAAGGATTTCTAAACATGTCCGTGTGTGTGTAGGTTTTGGGCAGCATAGCTCAAAAACTAGAATTCTGTAAAATATCAAACTTCGTATTTAAGTTCAGTATCTTCCAGGGATGCGACACAAAGTTTTTAAACAAAATCCCCCCCCTCTCAACTTAGTAAAATGTAGTTCATGCTTGTAAACCTTGTTCATGGGGTCTAATATAAAGCTCCATATAAAGCTAAGTATTTGAATTATGTCTATGGTTTGTTAATTTTAAATTGTAACAAAGAGGGAGCTGTGTGACAAATGAAAATAATTCTTAATCTAAAGAGGCAGCCATAAAGCTAAAATAATTTTAACTCCCGCTTTCGTTGAAAAATTCATTATTTACTTAGTTGATCATAGAAATAATGAAAAAAGTGAAATTAGTAACTGAAAAGCAGTGTGAGATTCGAGCTCAATGCTAATGACTTGAACCGCGTGTGTACCTTTTGACTGAGTAGCGTGAAGTGTAATATTTTCGATGTGCCTTAACACATACAGTAGCTGCTCGTGAGTATACGTTCTGGATGTTGCGTACATCATTTACAGACGTAATTAACGAGATGTGGAAATTAAATTGCAGTTGAGATTAGTCTAAAAGTAGTTTCACACACATGATGGCAGGATTTATTATAATTATTATTATTGTTATTATATTATTATTATTATTATTATTACAACTGCACTATATTAAGAAGTGCAGTGGTAATAAGCATTAACATTGTTGCTCTCTAGCAACATTGATTTCTACGGTATTGAGCTTCCTTCTGGTGTTATTAATATTAAATTGTAATGGTATTAATCCGTGGTACTGACATAGAAAAAAATTTATCATTTGTGCACGCTTTTGAGTGTGCCCACCGCATGTGTATTTGACCCTTAAGGCAATGACGTCATACCGGTCAAGCATGCTAAAAGCTACTTAAAGTTTGCACAAATCGTGATATGCTACCGGCATTGATGCCACATTTCATCGAATTGAGAGCAGTAGCCCAGAGATGTGAACATTGTTTATTTTAAATTACCGCATGCTACGTTTAACAGCGTTCAAAGAAAAATATCCAATAAATCCTCAAGGTGCCATCAGTAAGCATGTCCACGTGCTCCTGTTTTCTTTTACAGCAGCTGGGTTTACACTATTCGTGTAAACCCAGCACTTATTCACATTTCTGTTTTAATAGAGAAATTGTGAATTTTTATAGTTTAGATGAGATAACAGCAGTAGTGTTACTCAAGATGATTCATGTCAATATTTCATTATCGTTTCTAGGAAGCTGCTTGCGACTAAGTTCGAAAGCCTGAAGTAACAAAAAGCCCAACATATTTGACCGTCTGTACATTTCCAATCAAACTTCAATGACGAATTTCTGGATGGAATACGACACTTCCCTAATACTTTGCTCAATAATTATGCAAATTTAATGTTTAACGTGTCATGCTTGAATGTGGAGTAGCTATGTCAGTGCATAATCGAACATTATCGTAACAGTATAACATACTTTAAATGCATAAGTGAATTTATTCGTATATTTGTCATTCTATAACACAGTTTTCTCTCTTACAATAAAACTTAATAAAATATCGCTGACACTGGATTCTGATGTTGCATTCACATGATTTTCTTCACTTATTCTGCACCAAAATATTCTCACAAAAGGGTATTCTTCTATTCTTTATGTTAATCGAAATAAACATTAAAAGAAACCTTTGTATTCCCTTATTCGCATTGTAACTACAAGGACATAAATAATAATAATAATAGTAATAATAGTAATAGTAATAATAATAATAGTAATAATAATAATAAAAAAAATATTAATATGATAGGCAGATAATAAGCATCAGTCACTATGTGATGGCTTTGAAATTCGATTCTCTTTGCATGACCGGGAGTAATAAAGGAAGTTTATAAATACTGTATTTGACATACATTTGGTACTTTAACGAACTAAATGTCTATATCTATGATTTTCTATATCATTTAAGCCTTGTCACTTATGCAAATGTCATTTATAATGTAGAGGAATTCAGAGACTATTCCCAGAAAATCCAGGATATGTTGATAATGAAAATATCTTTATTGATTTTGAATAAAATATTTGAGTCATTTTTGAAAAAAGTAAGATTTTATCCTCCTCGTATGTGGAAGTTGCATGCAAGTCCTGGGACTTACAAGCCAAGGTCAGACATCCAAGGTTCCGGGTCAGAAAGAGGCCAGAATGGCTGATTAGCCCAATTCCTGATATGAAATGAGGATGACAGAAATGTTGTTATGGAGCAATTGCCGAGTGAATCGCGGTAAGCCGAAGAAAACCCACCCAGACTCCGCCTCGTCCACCACTAATTCCGCATGCAAGGCGTGTAGGTGAGACGCGAACGGTCTAACTACATATTACATCAGAACACGTAATTCATTCATGAAAAATCGCTAGTATTGGAATGCAAGCTGGTGATACTTCAGGACGATTAAATGAAAGGAAATGAACATTCTAACTAGGTTTAAATCTGTCCCTCTTTCTATATACTTCTTCCGATACACTTCTCTTACGACCCGGCGTCGATCTCTGGAAGATACGACTTTTCGTTTGCTGTTCACAGACACAAACACAGTCACACACGAACCTTTCTCTAAAAATGTTTTATTCCGGTGTCCTCAAAACATGTATACCCGATGAAATGTCTGTTTCAAATCTTTTAAGTGGGACAGAATACCTCCTCTACCTACTATGCACGTGGTAGAGAAAGTAATATTTGATCTCTAATATTATTACTTGCTGTCCTAAAGCTTACCCCTTCACTGTATGGTGTTGCACATATGCAACAAAGATGATTAATCAAAGCTTGTAGTATTTTTAGTGTTCGGTATTACTCTAATCTTCATTAATTAAATTAGGGTAGTTATAGCTGTTTTAAATTGTAACACTATTTATATTTTTGCAATAAAGCTATAGTATATTTCAATATCAAAGAGCAAAATCCATGCAACTGCAGTCAAATGTGACCGAGTCAGCATTCAAGCCTGTCGCCTCACCGGTTATTTTACTTGGGCCCTCCCCATCCTTTGCATCGACCCACACTTTTCCGATGGAATTTCTTTTTCGAATCTTTAGGTGGTATGAAATACCTTCTCTACCTACTATGAACATGATAGAGCAAGTAAATATTGATCTGTAGCATTACTACTTGGTGCCCAAGCTTTTTAAGGAACGAACAGGATCATATTAAAGGAAGTGATTGAGCTCACTTATACATGCTTTATGTCGTGCGTTTGTCTGGCGCCGAGCGGCCGTGAAGTAGACAACCAGCTCCTGGCTCGCCCCTAGAGATACCTCCCTTTATTATCTGCACTCTCATATGTTACCCCAGTAACAAGCAAGGCGGGAATTCCCATCTCCGCGTATAAAGTGGAATATTACCATTTTTCTCACGTGTACCAGCGCTTTGGGCGCTACAGCACGAATGTGGATGAAGGAATTCTGCTCGTGTTCACAAAGTACGTACTTGCAGCTTCTTCTAGCACGTCTGACTTACTATTTGTTCTCGGATGACATAAAATAAAAATATATTGCAACAAAACTGCAAGTTATCTCTGTATTGCAGTAGCGTAGGATGTACCTCTAAGGGTTGAGATACGCCAAGGCAGCGAACATGCGACAACGGATTCTGCAGAAGGAGTATATGAACAGTTCGACCAGAAAACTGTAACCGCATTCTGCAGTGATTTCACATATTACTGCATAAAGCTCCTTGTTATTTCAAGCAGTCTGTAAAACACCAGTTTGCAGAGGAATAAATCCGGATAGGTAAAGAAAATAAAAGAAATCTGAATTTCTCTACCTGTTCAAAAATAAACTATTCTTACAAAAGATTATTATTTTATCATCGTGTTAATCAAGACAACATTAATACAAATTAGGCTGTTACTTGCTTGCTTTTAAGTGGAAGGGAAATAACGGCAAGTTCGAGGATAAAGCGATACTCAAATCTTTTAAAAGCTTGTCACCATGAGGAACAATTTAAATTCGGTTCTATTTACCTGGTCATGAATAAAACAGTGAGTCATCTCCTTCCGTTTCAAAAAAAGTTTAACTTGTTTAAAATAAAAAAACAATAATAAGGAATATCTCGCAAACGGTTAAAAGTTAAAAAAATCTTGTGTGTTCCATTCCGTGTCTCGGCTTTCTCTCCCATAGGGCCAAGTTTGTAGCTAAAAAGAAAATAATCTAATGTGTTCCATTCACATGACTTTCTCTACATCTCCGCAACAAATTATTTTTAAAAAGCTTATGCTTCTATTTACTTCATGCTAATCGAGAACAAATTAGCAGAAGTAGTCTTGTTACCTACTTGCTTACTTGTAAGTAGAAGCGAAATAAGGGAGTACCATAGATTAAATTTAAGTCAAAAGCTGATTACTATGTGACTGAAGTTCCTTTGTTTATATGCACAGGAGTTGACAAGATCCTGTGTGAGAAAAGTACAAGTTTTTCAAAGATGAAACCAGAAACAACGAATATCTCAAAAGCGATCAACTCCATGAAAAAAATGTATATCACATAAATTGTGTGTTTTATCCTGATCTACATTTTTATGTGGTAAGTTTTGGTCCATCTCTTACGGTTTACCAGTTATGCAAAATTCAATAAAATTCATTCAGAATAAAGTAGCCTTCAGAGGCTATTCCCAGAAAATTCAAGATATACATTTTATTTGTCAGGTAAATATCTTATTAATTTTGATTAAAGTATTATATTTTAAAGCAATTTTTGAGAAAATAAATTTTTTTTTAAAATTTTACAACGTAAAGGGTAGTTGGGTTTGTACAGATTTTCATGAAAATCTTGGTGTCGCATCCTTGGAGGATACTGAACTTAAATACGAAGTTTGGTATTTAGCGGCCTTTTCGTTTTTGAGCTATGCTGTCTACACATACACACGCACACACATGGACCTTTTCCCAATTTTTTTTAATTCAGATATTTCCGGTGAAATCTCGGTATCGAATTTTTGGCTGAAATGCAATAACCTCTCTATTAACAATGTAAATAGTATGTATATAGAAAGTAAAAATTAACAAATTAGAATTAATCAGTAATGTCTTGCATATATGGGTGTTGAAAAATATTAAACGATAAAACTTGTAAACATATTCAATTTTGTATTCCTTTAGTTTGCTACTTTCTCTACAATTACTTTGTAGAGTGGGTAGAGCTATGTGCTGGGTAGAGAAAGCTGTATGCCACCAAAAATTTAATGTCGAGATTGCACCGGAAATATATTTTGAGGTCCCCTGAGAGAACTTTTAATTTATCTAGCGCGTATGTACAATTTAATACTGGATGCGGTAGGTATTGTATTCCACCCGAAAACTTTCACCGGAAATACATGTCTCGAGACCCCATGAAACCAAAAAAGCATTCTTAGAAACATGTCAGTGCATGTGTATGCGAGTGTCTATGGGCAGCATAGCTCAAAAACAAAAAGTCGGTTAAGTACCATGCTTAATAAGTTAAGTTCAGTATCTTTCGAGGATGTGACCCGAAGATTTTTATAAAAATCCTCCCTTCACCACCTACCCTTTACATGGAACATTTTTCAAAACTTTTGATTTTCTTAAAAATGGCCCTAACAATTTGAATTAAAAAGTGAAAAGTTTAAGATATTTCCATGCTAAACAAAATGTGTACCTTGAATTTTTGGGAACAGACTTATTCGGAAGACTGTTGTATAACTTTTGCATAACTGGTAAACCGTAAGAGATATACATTTTTCTGTTGTAAGTTTTTATCTATCTCATTAAAACCTACAAATTAGGACACATACCTTTTTTTATTTTCAATTTAGAGATATTCCGAGTTATTGGTTTCTGTTTTAAGATACTTAAACTTTTCTCAAATGGGAGACATCTTTCTTCTTGACTCTTTTGTTAACTGCTACCAAGCAAAGAGAACTGAATTTCTATTATTTCATTTGACGACCAGCTTTTAAAAGATCTAATTATCGCGTTAGCCTAGTGTATTCCCTTATTTCTCTTTTACTTACAAAGAAGCGGGTATTAAGGCGAATTCTGGCAATGTTTATTTTGAATGACATAAGAGAGATAAGAGAATGATCTTCTGCAAGGAGAGTCTGTTTGTCGGGGGGGGGGGAGCCAAAGAAAGTCATGTGAATGGAACAAATCAGATTTTTATAAAGAGTCCATGTGTACGTCTGTATGTCTGTGGACAGCTTAATTAAAAACCTGAGACCGTAAAATACCAAGTATGGTATTTAAGTTTAATATCTTGCAAGGATGCAACATGAAAGTTTTCAAGAAAATCCCCCACCCTAAATTTCACTTAACACGGAACATTTTTGGAAATTTCTAACGCTTTTCATTAAATACCGAATATTAAAGATATTTACATCACAGGTAAAATGTATATCCTGAATGTTCTGGGAATATGTTCTGAACACCTGTTCATTCTGAAATTTGCTGAAATTAGCGTAAACAGTAAACCGTAAGATATAGAGTAAAATTTACTGCACAAAAAATGTAAATATCGTTAAAACACACGATAAAATTCATGTTATTTACATTTTGGTTGTAAAATTGACCGCTTTCGAGATATTTTATGTTATTCATTTCAATTTTAGTAGACTCCCATTTCTTTAAACGCTAGGACATCGTTCTGCTGTCTTCCATTGTTTACTCCTGACAAGGAAAGATAACGGAATTTCAATTGCTTCACATAGAGACCGAATTTTAAAGATTTGGCAATCGCTATAGACTAGTGTACTCCCGTATTTCCCTTCTACCTATAACGAAGCAAAGAATAAGATCATTTCTGTCAATATTTATCTCGATTAGCATTATTTATATAGGAAAATAACCGTGTGTAAGAATATTTTTTTTTTGAAAAATATGAATAGAACACACAAAAGTTTTTACTCTTTCCATCTTACAAGTAACAAACTATTACACTCCTATGTTCTCATGGAATAAACCCTATATTTTAGAAAACCTTATTTTTCGAAAACTATTGATAATAAAACAAAATGCTAATATACATATATGAAATATAGATTAGAAAGAATGTTACGGATTCCTTTTCAGCTATATTCAAGGATTTAATATTGAAACAAAGACATGTTAGTGAACATAACATGTTGTTTTCTTCAGTATTGCTAGCATTGTTTTCGTGAAGTCTTTTTAACTCGTTGCACGTTCTCATGGTCATAGTGATCTCTGGCGGATCCTTCATAAATCAACAATATGTAGACGCCATATTACATACTTTATTTTGTTGCAGTTTCCATAAACTGAACATTTCCCAATATATCAGCTTTATATCGTATCAGCAAAGTGGTAGGCGGAATATTCTCCATAAGTCGCAACAAAATATAAATTGCATTAACCTCATGATTGATTACGCAAGAACCGCCACTGCATGGATATCGTGACATTTTTGAACGCCAGAAATTCCATTGAAATTCCAAGCATATATTTCTGTGCCGCATATTTAAATACATAACTACTGCATAGGAGAGCGTGGAATGTTAAATAAACCCTTTTCGATAATTGCGCTACGAAGGGATTTATTGACATTTTTTGTTTGTTTGTTTGTTTGTTTTATTCTCCCTGAAAAAAGCACAGCTTATGGATTATGGAAGCAATACGTTCAGATTAGTTATTGCAGTTGTACTTTATTTTATTATTAGAGAGGCATTTTGTAGAATACAGAATTGCTTTTACATCTTTGGCCAAGCATTTGGTTTTGAGTTATATATAATAAAAATGGTGGACGACAGAGTTGAGTTTTATAGGTTATATGTTATTTACATAGAAGCGTCCGCCTTGAGCAAGAACCCGTTGTTATTGCATTAAATGCGGAGTTTCTTTTCATTTTCTTCCAGTCTCCCTTTTTCTACCTCTTGATTGCCCGCCCTTCTCTTTTTCCTTTCTCTAGCACGTATGTACAGTGTACACAATAGATAGAGAAGGTATTATACTACACCCAAAAATTCGATACTGATATTTCACCGGAAATACAAGTTTTGAGACCTCTTGAATAAAAAAAGCATTTTCAGAAACATGTCCGTGTGTTTATGTTTGTGGGCAGCACAGCTCAGAAAGAAAAGTCGGTTGAATGCCAAACTTGGTATTTAATACGTATTAGTATCTTCCAAAGATACAACACGAAGATTTTCAGGAAGTTCGCCCCACCCTCAAATGCCCTTAACATGGCATTTTTTTCGATTTTTTTTTTCTAAAACATTGCTATAACGCTTTTAATTAAAATATCGCATATTTAAGACATTTACATGACAAACAAAACGTATATCTTGAATTTCCAGGCAATAGGCTGTGAAGACCTGTGTATTCTGGGTGTATTTTGCTCAAGTTTGCATAACTGATAAACCGTAAGGGATAGATAAAAATATACTACACAAATATGTAGATCTCATTAAAACACATAGTATGGCTGTTTCTGAGATATTCCTTGGTATTGGTTTCAGGTTTAAAATTCTTATGCTTTTCTCTTTCGGGAATTTGTCAACTCCTGGTCATGCAAACAAAGGAACATGAATCGCATAGTAACCGGCTTTTAAAAGAGTTTACTATTGTTTTAAGCTGTAGTACCCCCTCTTATTTCCCTTCTACTTATAAGGAAGCAAATAATAATAATACCATTTCTGCTAATTTTATCAATTACCATGAAGAGGATAGAAGAATAAGCTTTTTGACAATAATTTGTAACAGAGATGTAGAGAAAGTCCAATGGAACATATCAGATTTTTCACCTTATCTCTTCTAGTTCCTAGTTTCTCCATTTCCACCCATTTATCATCTATGGTCCTATCTCTACGGTTTGTGCAAGGTACGTCATGTGCTAAAATGCTTCTTTTAAAGGTTTAGTTAAGTAAATAAATGTAATTAGAAAGTAATTGTAACAATCATTCCCAATAACTAAAATATAGGGATATTTTTGACAGTAAATTAAATTAGCTGATCACTATGCATCGAAATATCCATTTATCGTAAGGCCGGTTTATGCAAATGAAATTGCTATATTTTATTAAATATTCATTCAATAACATTTTGTGCATAACGAAATGTGCACAAACGTAGAGTACAATTTTAAAAATCCGATGTGTTCCATTCATATGATTGTCTCAACAAACCACTGTTACAAAAGATTATTCCTTTATCTACATCGTGGTAATTGAAGTAAACATTAGCAAAAATGGTTTTATTAGTTTCTTATAAGTAGAAGGGGAAATAAGACAATACATTATGCCAAAGCGATAGCTATGGCTTTTAAAAAGCCGGTTGCTATGTGAAACAACTGAAACGACTTTCTCTAAATCTCCACAACAGATTATTGTTAAAAAAAAAGCTTATGCTATTTCATGCTAATGGAGAAAAAATTAGCAGATATAGTCTTACTTGCTTCCTTGTAAGTAGCAGAGAAATAAGGGAGTACCATAGGTTAAAGACATAGTCAAAAGCTGGTTGTTGTGTAACTGAATTTCCTTTGTTTGTATGGATAGGAGCTGAAAAATTCCTGTATGTTTTTCAAAGCTGAAACTAAAACCAAGGAATATCTTAAAAACGTTCAACTCCACGAAAAAAAGATATATACAACATCAATTGTGTGCTTTAATATGCTCTACATTTTTTGTCTGGTATGTTTTTGTCCATCTCTTACAGTTTAGCAATTATGCAAAATTCTGTAAAATTCACCCAGAATAAAGTAGTCTTGAGAGGCTGTTCCCAGAAAAGTCAAGATATACCTTTTATTTGTCGGTAAATATCCATAATGTACGGTATTTTAATCAAAATCATTCCATTTTTAAGAAAATCAAAATTTTCGAAAAAAGTTCAATGTAAAGGTAGCTAGGGGTGGGGGCATTTTCTTGAAATATCTTCGTGTCGCATTCTTGGAGGATGCCAAACTTAAATACCAAGATAGGTTTTTAACGGTGTTTTCGTTTATGAGCTATGCTGTCCACTGATACACATAGACACATACACAAGCGGACCTTTTTCCGAAAATTCTTTTTTTTTATTCAGGGGAACTCAAAACATGTATTTCCAGTGAAGTCTGGGTATCGAATTTTTGGGTCGAATGCAATACCTTCTCTATACACTATGTACGTAGTACGTGTGGAAAGAGTAAAAATAGAGACATGCTGCTTAAAAGGGTGTATGATCACTACGAATAGGAATGTATGCTCTGCATCATGCTTCTATGCTGGCCACAAGTTGGTGAGGACTTCTTGTAGCAAAGCGTTCCATTCCTCCACCAGCGCTGTTGACTACTTTGGATGGTCGGTGGTGCATGTAGACGTGCTGCAATGCATCTCCTCAAAACATGCCACACGTATTCAATGGGATTTAAATCGGGGGAACGGGAAGGCCAATCCATTCGAGAAATATCCTCTCGTTCCTAGAGACCCTCCTTTGCGCTGCTCCATATGGCCGCGCATTGTCTTTCATGAAATTGAAGGCACGGCCGACTCTGCCCTGAGAAGATGCATTCGGGGAAGGAGTACAGTATCTAAATAACAATGACCAGTAGGGTATCGTATTCAAAGATTTCGAGGACGTTATACCCATGCAACACCCGGAGCACCAAAACGACAATGTTCAAGGAGTTTCCTGTGTGCATTACGTGTTCCTACCACTCACCAGATAAGGATACGTCGAAAATCACTGCTCAGACTGAATCTGCTCTCATCCAGAAGAGCTCATTCGCATTAGTCGAATTCTGATCTTGGGACCATCGCAAACAGCGGCGCCGATGTGTGGGTGTCAATGGAATGCGACACAATGGAAGAGGACACCACTTTCCAGTCGCCGTGCCACTGTGTAGCGTGAGGATGCATGCTCAGCAGTCCTGTTAAATGCACCCCTATTAACGTGGATTCCTTTTTGCGTGTTCCAATCTGCTGCTATAATTGGCCATGGTTTGGAAGACTCCATGCACGTAAAACAATGATGTGAGCAATACCAAACTCTTAGGCAAAACTCGTCATACTTCGTCCTTCTTCCTGTTTCCCGATGACTAGTTCACTGTGAGAAGTCATCCAAATGTAAAGAAGAACACTACTAACAGCTTGCTGACTGCCGCACATTGTTTAGTTCTGTTTCAACAGCTGGCCGTGTTGCGGGACCAGACCCACTGTCTTTGTTCTCTTTCTACATTAATGTCATGTGACGTCCAGCTTTCTGTATACGCGTGAGGGACCTCTGGCAACATGTTACCATTCTTTTATTCATTTTCACCAAGTAGTTCATATGTTATGCTGATTTACCCATATCGTCCATAGGTTTAGCACACCCCTATATAAACAACAGCTAACGCGTAACAGATTTTATTTTTACGTGAAGTGCGTGCTAACTTTCTTGAAGAGTAGTCAACATTAGAAGAACTTTTGACTGTGTTAATTTACACGTGCAATAATGACCTTGGCATCTGGAAACTACTATTACTACCACCTTCTAGGGTTCAGCATTGTATCATCACTTACGACATCTTGACTCCAATATCGGTTGCTCAAACTGATGTTACATTACATTTTCATTCATGAAATGCATATATAATTTATTCTGCATGACAATCTGAATACTAAAATACGTAAAATATAATTTGTGTTTCCTGGAAATTAAAATGAGAATTTGGTTGCTGGAATTGTTAAAATGAGACGAATTTATTCCGGAGTCACTGTTTGTACGAGCACCCATGTGATTAACTTGCCTGTTCATTAAATGTGTCCCTGGCAATCGTATTACCTTGCATCTTCTGTAAACATTGCGGTAATTTGTTCGATCTTGTGCCGATATCAGTAAACGAGATTCAGGCACGTGTATTGGTACACAAGAACTATGTGTATGGCACGGCTTTGATCAATAAACATGGTGAACCTACCCTTCTCTGGACGCCTTTTGTGTACTTTCGCGGTTTTCATTTAACTGACCCTTGTATTTATTACAAAGGGGAAAACGGAACCCACCATGCTCCTCGGAGACTCGAGTGCCCTCTCCAAAACAAAGGGCTGGTGGGCATGCACTTGCCAAGCTATAGTCGAGCAAAAGGAGACTGGATGTGATCATAAACACTATGTCATCATAGTTCACAAGCTTCGATATCCTAATACACCTTTATTGTCACAAGTGGTAACTTGAAGCTCACATTCTTTACGTCGCGGGTTCCATTTTACGCATAGAAGTTTGAAAAAATCTCACGATCCTCTATCCCGTTATGCAAGCAATCTATTCTCTCAAAAGATTGTCTTTTATCTTTTATCACACCAATAGAGAAACAGTACAAATGAGCAGTATTGAAGAGGAAGTAAGAGGATAAACCTCATTACCAATAAACTATTTTAAATTTATGCCACAATAACTAAATTACTAAATTAAATATTTTGAATTCGAGAAAACAAAATCGTATCCTCTGCTTATTGAGAATTCATTATCCTGGAAAATATTTGTAAAAATCTGATGTGTTACATTCACATGACTTTCTCTACATCTCTGCAACAAATTATTTTTAAAAAGCTATTGCTTCTATTTATTTCTGCTAATTTTTTCTCGATTAGCATTAAATAGTCTTATTGCTTGCTTCCTTTTAAGTAGAAGGGAGTACCATAGGTTAAAGTGACAGTCAAAAACTGGTTAATATGTGATTAAAGTTCCTTTGTTTGTGTGGATAGAAGGTTACTAAGTCCTGTGTGAGAAAAGTATAAGTTTTTTAAAGCTGAAAGCAAACACAAGGAATATCCCAAAAAATTAAGTCAATGAAAAAAATGAATATAACATAAATTGTGTTATAAAGTGCTCTACGTTTTTTTGTGTGGCAAGTTTTTGTTCATCTCTTACGGTTTAGCAGTTATACAAAATTCCGTAAAATTTATCCAGAATAAAGTAGTCTTCAGAGGCTATTTCCATAAAATTCAAGATATACATTTTGTTTGTCAGGTAAATATCTTTAATATACGATATTTTAATCAAAAATTTTGAAAAAAGTTCCACGTAAAGGTTAGTTTGGAGTGGGGGTATGTTTCTCAAAATCTTGTGTCGCATCCCTTGAAGATACTGCACTTAAATACCAAATTTGGTAATTTACCAACTTTTCGTTTTTGAGTTATCGTGTTCACACACACACACACACACACACACACACGGAACTTTTTGAGAAAATGCTTTATTTGGATACAGGGGACCCTAAAACATATATTTCCGGTGAAATGTTGGTATTGAATCTTTGGGAGGAGTGCAATACCTTCTCTACACACTATTTACATAGTACGTGTAGAGAAAGTAAAACTTAAGTTTTTATTTTAGGCTAAACTCATAGTCAAATTTTAAAAGCTCTCGCTATGTGATAGAATGAAAAGCGGTTCTCTCTCGATGGCTAGGAATAATGAAAAAGTGTGGTGGTAGTGGAGGTGGTAAGTTTACACTAACGCAATATGTGTATCGCATAGGTCGAGTGACCGTACATGCTGTCTAAAAATACATGGATGTAAAATATTACCTTCATATCCATTTTACATATTTACACAGACAAACTACACTTAATTAGCATATACAGCATTTTTCCACAATCCTACCTCTGAAAGAACACCGTAGTTAGAGTACCCCTCCCCAACCCCAGAACACGTTTTCAAAAAACTACGTTGTATTTTATTTGTAGCTTGTGGGGACTTGCCGTTTGAGAAGTTTAGGTATTTTAAAATTGAAACCAATAACAGAAGATGCCTCGGAAATGCTCTAAAAAGACAATATGTGACAAATCTACATTTATTTTGTAGTAAGTTGTTGTTTGTTTCTTTTTTTTTTTTGTTTTTTTTTACGGTTTTCAAGTTATGCAAAATTCATTAAGGATTGAAGAGGAACTTCAGGAACTATTCCTAAGAAATTCAGAACATAGTTTATT
This sequence comes from Hymenopus coronatus, assembly GCA_030762935.1. Lineage (NCBI taxonomy): Eukaryota > Metazoa > Arthropoda > Insecta > Mantodea > Hymenopodidae > Hymenopus > Hymenopus coronatus. Next base: position 49,568,787 of record CM060895.1, read on the forward strand.
TTCCATGTAATATTTTAATCAAAATCGTTACAGAAATTGTTTAGAAAATCAAATATTATCCTTGCAAGGAATTGAACATTTAGGTAATATTTTACATTTCTTTGAGTAATGTTAAATTTTACCTCATACGGATATCATAGATATAGATAGACCTTCTAACCTCTAGTAATAATGAATATCAACTCCATTAATTTAAAATATACTATCCATATATAGTCGAAGCATTAAAACTAACAAAAATATTCCTTACAGAATATCAATGCCCTACATAGATCGTGCATATCCATTCACATAACTTGCTCTAGGAATTCTGCAACAAGCTATTTTTACATAAGCTAATTCCTCTTTCTTCTTCATGCTAATCTAGATAAAATTAGCAGAAAAAGATCTTATTACATACTTCCTTGTAGATAGAAGGAAATAGGGACTACACAATAATAGTCAAGTCTTTGTATTGGTCGCTCTGTGATGACGTTGAGGGTCCCATTCTCCTTACATGACCAGGATTTAATAAAGAAAAGGATTTAAGGGGGTGGGAGAGAGTTAGAAAGAAATTAATGACAGTTTCCATTGAGACATATACCAGAATTGAAACATTTAAATCAATTACCAGGAATATCTCGGAAGTTATTAACTTACGTATAAGATATAAATTGTGTCCAACGAGATCTATATTTTTATCCAGCAAGATTTTGTTTCTTAGGGGCTACCAGTTATGCAGAAGTCATCCATAAAATTCATTATACACTTCTTAAATATGTTGCATTTTAACCAGTCGTTTGATCCATTTCTGAGAATCAACATTTGCAACAAATATTCATGAAAAACGTAATTTGCTGTGAGGGATTTTCATACAAGTCTTTGTTTGATAACCTAGGAAGATGAAGAGCTTCACTGTCAAATTTGGCATTTACGCACATTTCGTTTTCGAGTTACGTTAATCTCGTAACCACATAGACCTTTTTCTAAAACAGCTACTTTTATTTAGAGGAGTTCCAAATGTGTATTTTTGTGAAATATCAATATAGATTTGTAGGGTTAAATACAATACCTCCTCTGTCCTCTATGAGCATTGTATGGAAGGTATTATCATTAATATATATGCTTTTAGCATTGAAGCAATAAACAGAGACTCTTATCAATTAAACAGAGAACGCGTACAAAGTGCATAATGATAAATTATTATTTTCGTCCTAGTCTTGTTATTGAGATTGTCCAGTCTTTTCAGTTTTGAACATGGCAACTCTCGTAGTGTTGGTTGCATACTTTACACATATATAACTCTACCGTCGGATATTTGAATGTGATTATACATTAGGATGTCTGGGAGTATGATTGTGTTTGAGTTGTTCTTATGGATATAAGTGTACCATCGGATATTTGAATGTGATTATACATTAGGATGTTTGGGAGTATAATTGTGTTTGAGTTGTTCTTATGGATATAAGTGTACCATCGGATATTTGAATGAGATTATACATTAGGATGTTTCGGAGTATGATTGTGAGTGGAGTTTGCATCTTTAACAATTGATCAAACAAACCCAGGAACATAAGAATCTCATCCAATCAAATAAATATTTCAAAATTACAGTTAATTATTAAATACGCATCTTTCTTTAAGATAATTAAATCCAATTATTTTAAATGCATTACGATTACACATCATAGTGTGACTTTAAGTTATAAATAACTTAACATAGAAAACAATTAGAGTATAATTTGTTTTGTGTAGGATGGAGTTGGATAGGTAGAATCAGTCTGAAAAGTTAAATGCTATAGCCGGGATTTTAAATCACGGAAATCCCGGGCTGCAGCCGATTGCCCTAAGTCATGCTTCCATCATAACATACCGGCCTGGCATTAAATTCAATTGACTTGCATATTTCTCCGTTAACCACAAGATAGTCTCAAAAAAAAAAACACACTAATTGAGCTAATAGTTGGCTAAACTATGAATCCAGGGATTTAAAGTACTTACGGCATTGTAATTAATTTGAGATCACCTTGTGGTGAGAGTCAGTTCTGGAATTTAATGCCGTGCCGGCATCTTGCTGTTGTAGCTCAGTGGTTAGATCAACCGGAAGATCCTGGTTCAAATCCTAACTATGGCATTGAATTTTTAGTATTTCTCCACATATACAAAACGGATATATATTGCAAATAATTAATCTTTTTTTTCTAAGTTGCCTGTTTCCCTATGAAAATCTGTTGTGCCGCCCAGTTTGAGAATCCATTTTAAACCATTAGTTTACATTCAGTCATGGTGTATTATATTGCAGAATATTAATTCCTTGTTTCATTATAACAGCAGAATTTACTTGAAATGAACCTAATTATTGTGGCCAATATACAGTGGCCAAGCAGAAAAATAACAAACATTAGAACCCAGCCGTGCTGGCTGTATATATTCAAAATTATAAGTGTATGGGGAGAAGGGAATTCTACCGCAGTAAGAATGGCGCCAACCTCCTCGACTATGATATTATTACCCCCGTCAGTTTCTTTTTGTCTTGTCATCAAGACACTCCCTCCAGGGATTGATCTTCTTGCTGTGTGCCCTCACGACCTCCTGCTCATAATCATATGTATGTAATATTACAGCATATCACATGGGTTTAAACTCGGACATTTTATAGTTACAGGCAGAATGCCTATAAAATTGTCAACTTTGCAAAATAACATATTTCTCTCCAATTAAATATGCATTGCAACAAAATTAACAGAGAAATTTCTGTAAAAGTACAAAACCAAGACCATACACGCACACACACACATATATATATACACGTTTTGAAGATTCTTCATTTTATTATATTTATTTATTTTAATTAAAATTTGGGTTGAAATTTTGAAAATTTAATTTAAATTTGGATTTTAAGCGATTCTCCGGGTATAAAAATAATTTTTAGTTCTTCATAACTTGAAATAATTGTGTGTGTTAATTGCAACATAATTTTAGAGCTATTTAGAACAACTTGGTGTTATACTTGACAATGTTACCAGTGTATAGATAACGTTGATGGAGAAGAAAATTTCAGAAGCGTTAATGAGGGAGTTAAGTTAAGTAAAAGCGTTGATGATGCCGATTAAAATGGTTTTTATTCGTTAGATCAAATCCCATTTTCTTAGCCTTTGATGTATAATCGTGCATTATTAGAAGCCTTTTTCTACTAAATGCATATACAATTTAAATGTCGTGCAGAAATAGGTAAAAAATCGTAGAACATTTTAAAAAATTATAAAGAGACCAAAGTTCTATATCATTGGTATAAAAGAAATTACTAAAGTGAATATATGAAATGCTTGCAAGTAATTTAAGTTTTGAAACATGTTAGTCGGCAATTTTAATTGTTTTGAATTCTACAATATAATATAGCTCACAACTAAGACAATAAATAGCAATACTCAATTGTTGACCATTTGTGCATCATGTTATAACTAGCAATAACACGTTGCCTTGTAAAAGCAATAACTGAGTGAAGAAGCAAAACTGTCTGGGATAGAACCATCCACGATGAAACTGTTATTTAAATTATAGTAATGTAAGTTATTCCAACGTGTTCAGTAATTGAAACTAGTTATAACATTAGTTCACAAAACATCCTCACGACCACGCCCTAGATAAAAAAGAGAATTCATCAGATATCGCAACAATTACCGCAACACGACCAGATGTTCATCAACATCAGAACTACAACTAATTCCCGTATCCCAGTTAATAACATAACAAATTGTAAAAAAAAAAAAAAAAAAAAAAACGACAGAGGTGTAAGGAAGCGATGTCACTGTAGTGCATAATTGCATACATTCAGAGAACGTGGAATCGGAACTCACACGAGAGAAGTCCGTACGGCAGGTAAAACCGGTTGGCTATTACTTGTAGAGTGGCAGAACCAGAACCAGAATTTGGACGCCAGAAAAAAAATGATTGGGCGTTGTTAAGTATAAAGTACAGTGGCGGTTCGTACAAGTGTGGGTATCCTTTCTACAATTTAGATAGATTCTGCATAGAGTATTTGAAGTGAAGGAGGTGTGTGTGGGGTGATGTGGGGGGGAGGGTGTACCATAACTAAAATTCTGATGTGTTCCATTCACACGACTTTCTCTATATCTCTGCAACAAATTATTGTTGAAAAGTTTATTTCTGCTAATTGTTTCTCGATTAGCATGAAGTGAAAAAAGCATAGTTTTAATTATTGCCTCCATGCAACTAAAAGGGAAATAAGGGAGTAGCATAGACTAAAGTATTAGTCAAAAGCTGGTTGATATGTGACCTGAAGTTCCTTTGATTGTATGGACAGGAGTTGAGAAATTCCCGTATGAGAAAAGTGTAAGTTTTTTAAAGCTGAAACAATAACCAATTATATAACGCACACTGTGTGTTTTAACTAGCTCTACAATTTCCGTTAAGTAAGTTTTTGTGTATCTCTTACGGTTTGCCAGTTATGCAAAATTCCATAAAATTCATCCAGAATAAAGTAGTCTTCGGAGGCTATTTCCATAAAAGTCAAGATATACATATTATTTGTCAGGTAAATATCATTAATGTACGATATTGTAATCAAAATCGTTAGTCATTTTTGAGAAAATCAAAATTTTCGAACGGTCTTTTTGTTTTTGAGCTATGTTGTCCACAGACACAACACACATATACACACGGACCTTTTTTCCAAATATGTTTTTTTGGATTCAGGGGCACCCAAAACATGTATTTCTGGTGAAATCTCGGAACCAAATTTTTGGGAATGCAATACGTTCTCTATACATTATGTACATAGTACGTGTAGAGAAAGTAAAAATTAAAATATCGGATAAAAACTAAACTGGATATTTTAAATTCAGGATCTTCCATAAATATGAGAAGATTTTAAAGAAAGTATCTCCATTCATTACTTGGAACATTTTTCTAAATATTTTCCCAAAAATGTCTAAAGTAATTTTTCATACATCATATCACTTCATTTAACGCTTAAATATCACAAACACGTTTGGGAATAGCCCTTGAATTCACTTCATTAGAAAGGGAGTTTAATTCTCTATAACTAGAAAACTATATGAGAAGCCAAAACCTTACTACACAAAATACAAATCTCTTTAAAACAGATCTTTTAAAAAGTCATTTTTTGGCTTCAGTTATATCTGAAATAGTATCGGTTATCGTTTGGAATGTTACAATATTTTAATTTCTGTAACTACTACCAGCTTTCAGCTGTCTCTCGGGTCGTCATGGAAAGAGTATCGAATATTAAGGCCAGAATATAGCTACCCGTGTTCAAATATGTTCACCTATAATGAAATGTAGAATTAAACTATTTATGCAATATATATGCTGGTAACTTTAAAACAATTTTAAATGTTCCATTCACATGACTGTAACAAATTGTTAAAAATCTTATTCTATTATCAACTTCATGCAAATTGAGACAAACGTTATCAGAAATAGTCTTACTGCGTAGTTCCTTATAAGTAGTCGGGAAGTAAGGGAATACCCTAGGCTAAAGTGATGGTCAAATATTATAAAACTGGCTATTATGTGGTTGAATTCGTTCCTTTGCATAGCTAGTTGTCAAATTCCTTTATGTGAAAGTATTTTAAAGCTAAAACAAATAAGAAGGTATATCTAAAAATGCTCAACTACACTAAAAAGTAGTATGACATAAATTGTGTGGTTTAAAGAAATATACCAAAACATATTACACAAAAAAGTATATGCAAAACAGTTCAAAATTCATCCTGAGTGAAGAGATCTTCAAAGTCTATTCCCTGAAAATTCAATATCCACAGTTTATTTCTGATGTAAATATGTTTAATATACGATGTTTTAATGAAACTCGTTACATCAATTTTATAGAAAATCAAAATTCTTGGAGGGCACTAAACTTAAATACTAAATTTGACATTTTACGTTTCCTTTTTAAGTTATCGTGTTCACTGACCTTTTTTCTAAACTTCCTTCTTTTGTATACGTGGACCCTAAAACGTGTATTTCTGGTGAAATCTCGGTATCGAAATTTTGAGTGGATTGCAATACCCTTCTCTTGTACACAATACAAGAGAAAAAGTAATAAATCCTGTGGCCATACAGTCCTCGAAAGATCTAGCTGCGCTAACTCGACTGCATGTATCAGTCCACTAGGCACAGGAAGGTGATTAGGTCAGCCTCGCCCATCCCCTAGCTGAAAAGTTCGCTCACGCTGCCTACCGCAGTTCTCACTTCTCTCACAATGTATGGGCACCGACACTTAAAACCTCCACCCCAAAGAATGAGATCTATCCCTTGCGTATTCCGTAGTTGAGAACCAGAGACCCGCGCTCTAGTCCAGGTATGCATAAAAACGGCTTCACGGTGCCACTGCACTGTAAGGCGTCCTTGATGTATTCTACCGCTAATACCCTCCCCTTTTTCTCCTTCAGCTGTAGTTTGGGCACGCCTCATTGTGGTGGTATGCCTTCGAACTTTTTTTTTTTATCTTGAAACGTGGCGATTTTTTTTAATTTATTTATTCGTTTTGTTAATTACAAAAGGTATAAGCTATATTATAAACACAGTATATCAGATCACAATTTTATACATAGTTATGAACAATGTTGTCTGTGCGTTTAAATTAAACATGTGCAGGAAGATGGTAACAAAATGAGAAGATTTTATAATCGCTATAGAATGAGCAAGGCAAAAGCTGTTGCCGACTGAAGTGAAAGACGCCTATGTTTTGCAGATCTTCTCTTGCTGCTCTAGGATGACAACGTAAACCGTCGACGCTGGGATGCGTTTCAGACAGCATATAATGTTGAAAGCCTAGCGCGAGCCACACCTGTGCGAAGCGGTCGGTAGTACTTCGAGTCTCTAGTTGTAGTAATGTGCGAGCATAATCGTTGGGATTTTGCGAAGGAGCAAGACGGTGCAATTGCGAAACAACCCAGTGCCAGATCTGTCGTGTTGTTGTGCAGGTAACAAAACGATAGCGCAGAGTATCCCGCACACCGCAAATGTTACATGTGGGGGTCCTCACCATGTTATATCGGAATCTTTTATCCTCTGTAGCCACAACATCATTGATGACCAAATATGCGCATGTAGTCCACTCCGTAGATATGTTGCGCGAATGGATGTTCCGCCATACCTGACACCAGGGTCTGTTGGGCATCCTATCCACCACATAAATGGGTGCAAGCAGCCGCTGTAGGAAAAGCTTGTAGAGCTCAGCTGATAGTCCTCTAGGTTGCTGAGGTAGGACATCAACATCAATGCCATCCAAAACATGGAGTGCTCTCTTAAAACCCGCAGGAGCAGCCCGAACTGTAGTTCCAAGAGAATTCTTGAAGGGTTCCCAAAATACTATTTCTTGTTCCTCTCCATATCCCCTAGTGGCAAGTATAATAGATTTAACAAGAAGCGCTTTACTCTTAGGTCCCACTGCAATTAAACCTAAGCCGCCTTCGTTACGTTTTCGCCACAATTGGGTTTTAGCTACACGAAAGGGCTGTGCTCTCCATAAATAGTATCCAATAAGTCGTTCAATTCGGGAGACGTGTTTTTCAGGCATTGGTAGTATCTGCGCCATATACCATAATTTTGCCAAAACGAATCTTCTACAGAAAGTGAGGCACATCAATCAGTTTAAGTTCCGGCCAAGATGTGCAGTGGTATTCAGCCTAATCAAATTTATTTTGTGATCCCAGTTGCGAGCAATCATCGATGTAAACGGCTTGGAGAAGATGATGCCGAGAATCTTGACACTATATTGTATCGGGATATCCAGAAAAGTGTGATCAGTCGGCCAGGATCCAAGAGGGAGCAGTTGCGACTTCGCGGTGTTCATTTTGGCATTAGAAGCTTCCTCATAAAGTGTGATGGCGGTATGTACAAAGGGTAAGGCCTCACGCCTACGGATAGGCAGCGTGACGTCATCAGCATAAGCTCTGGCACAAAATAATCGAGCTGGAGTGACAGTCCCAGTCAGCTTAGCCTGAAGATAGCGAAGAAAGGGTTCTAAAGGAAGGGAGAAGAGAATCATTGATAGTGGACAATCCTGGCGTACAGAATTAGTAAGCGTTATAGGCTTACTGAAGTATCCATTGACTTGCACCTTCGAAGACATCTCACTGTAGACGGTTCTGATTGTAGATTTTAGCACTTTAAACATATAAGCATGGCCAACTCTATCAAAGGCTTTATCAAAATCCAGACTGACCAACGCAGCAGTCTCCGACGGATTCCGTTCATAATGGAGAATTGTATCTCGAAGGACCAGAAGGTTGTCAATTATGGTCCTGCCCGGGATGCCACATGTTTGTCCGGAGGTTACAATTGTAGGTAGAATGCCCCTTAATCTGGATGCAAGTACTTTAAACACCGACTACAAAATTGTGATGAAAGTGTTATAGGTGTATAGTCCCAGACACTCATTGGAGAGCTTTTCTTTGGGATTAAGATGAGGATGCCATCTGCGAATCCAGGGCAACAGTTCGATCCAATAAGGATCTCATTTACCAACTCTACAACTTCTGCTATGATTATACTCCAAAAGATCTTGTAGAATGAATATGTCAGGCCATCTTCTCCTGGGCAGGAATGGAGGCTAGCGGAATTAATGGTTTGCAGAATCTCGGTGGCAGAATATCGCTGCTCCAAGGAACGCTGTTCCTCGACAGTTATACCGGTGTCAACATATTGGAAGAGCTCTTCCATGTCGTCATTGTGTAGGTCAGTGGTGTCCAACAGGGTGCTATAAGATGTATGGATAGTCTGTAGTATTTGAGGCACAAAGGTGACCTTGGCGCCTACCGGTGTCAGAAAAGCATGGATGTAACGACCACTACCAGCACACTTCTCCTTAATGGTATGAAACAATAAAGCTTTCTCCTGTGCCACGACGGAGTCATGAGTTCGCGAACGGATCATAGTTCCCGCCAAAACATGTTGCTGTATTTCCACGAGCTTCCGCTTCACAGCTTGAAGGCGATGGGATACGTCTTGACCACTGTGTTGTCTAGAGAGAAGACCCATTAATGTTTCTTGGTAAAAGTCGAAGGTGTGACGTCGTTCAATTGCCCCCTCACGACCTTTGGTCTTGAAGGTCGTACTACCAGGCTTAAATATACGTCACCATTTCTCCACCACCGACAATGGGGAGCGTCGAGCTTTACCCTGAAGACTTTGCCACAAATTGGCAAAATCAGCAGTAATAATGTTGTCTTGTAATAAACTTCGTTTAATTTCCAATAACCTCTGCCATATAGCGGAATGCGACTCTCAGCGATTAATTGCAGTTTGGCAGCATGGTGGTCAGTAAAGGCAACAGGTAAAACTCGCAATGTGTGAATCAGAGAGTTGAACTGAGCGCTTAAATAGAAACGATCTATCCTTGTGGCACAGTTCGCTCGACAGTAAGTAAATTCTACAGACGTAGCGTTCATATGTTCCCAAACATCACAAAGACGTAGCCCGGTTACCAGCTGATCCAATGCCAAAGACTTGTTATAACCAGGACGCTGATCCTTAGCATGTAGCACGCAATTGAAGTCGCCTCCTACTAAAAGCAGGGCATAATTCCATCTCAAATAATAGGGTAGAATGTTTGTTATAAAGTCTTCTCGTTCATGGCGCCTATCACTACCTGAAGGCAGGTATAGGTTAAGTAGCAGCATGTTGTCCATTCTAGCACTTATAACACGGCCACTAGGATGCATCTCTATCCCGGCAAACGTCAAACCTGCTGTGTACAAAATAGCAGTACCACGCATATGTTCTCCGACATTCACCACACAACTGTACTGTGGACCCATAAAGCCAAAGTCGGTTATATTAACTTCTTGGAGGAAAACTATATCTAAATCATGAGTCCGCACAAAATCACGTAAAAGAGCCTGTTTGGCAGTGCAGCGTAGGGAGTTGATGTTAACAGTGGCAAAGGTACGTAAGATAACCATTAAAACAAGCCCAGAAGTAAACCAGAGCAGGTCACCGTCCAAGATGTATCTAGTCATTTTCAACGGCATGAATATGTGTTCGTGATACCCGTGGAAACTTTTTCGGTAGGCTTCCAGACCGAGAAGGTAAGTGCTTCCTGTGTCGAGGGTCTCTCACGGTCTCCCACGCGATGTTAGACTCCGTTTCTTCGGTGCCTTCCTCCTCACTAACAGACAGCGGGCGTTCTCTCCTAACCGGCACAGGTTCGTCGGAATCCATCTCACTCCATTTCTGGTGTTCAATTATTACAGTGTCTGGTGGATCGCAGGGGCCAACCATGTTCTGGTCACCACTATTAGGCACCACAACTACAGAAGATCGTGTAGGGGATGAGACACCCATTTCTGCTACTTCTGAGGGAGTATGGACAGCTACCGGTGCGGACACAGATGTCTCCTGCACCGCCACATCGTCACGCATACAGCTGGTATTCGGGTAGGCTTCCTCTGTAGGTTTGATGTTACAAACAGGCTCTATTTCACTAGCTTTAGTAGCGGGCCCATTTGACGCACCTGCTGTTTGTTTACATTCCTCTTCCGCCCGAGCGCTAACTTGACCTCACACTACATCGCTGAGTAACACAGCCCTGCGCCAGACAGAGACAGGCAGTACAGACTTTTTGTATGGTCAGTGTGAGCGAAAATGAGAAGCTTCCCCACGCACATAGCAAGTTTGCGGTTGTCCTAGATAGGTCACACCAACAGGAAACCCACGCACTACTATTGTAGATGGAATTTCCTTTTTTAATTCCATTCGTACAGAACGAACACCAGACTTGCCGGGGTACTTATAACCTGCGTTCTATTGTTCTTCTTGAACCTCTAGTAATTTCCCATATTGTGAAAGTTTCTGTTCCAGAAACGTGTGAGTGATCTCAGGCACTAAATTGAAAACCCGGACATTTACAATGCGGCAGTCAGCGGGCCCAATATTTACCGTTAGTATTTCACCATTTTCATAACTAAACCTTTCCGCCCCTTGAAATTGTAACACACTATGAAAGATATTTACTGCAGATATAAATGTTATAAAAACTGATTTTTCTCTAGAATGAAACTGTAGTGTATCTACCTGATCAGGTGGTATTTTTATGTAGTCGTGAATCCAGTCATGCACTTCCATCGCGCTGGGTCGACGTTCAGCTCCTCGAAATGAGATTTGCAAAGTATTTTGCCGTCATATTGCCTCCATCATTAGAACTTTTCCTTGTAGAACTATAGACTCACACAGAACAATCTATTTGACGTTCCTTAACGCCGCTTGATTACGCGCAACACTGCGGACAAACAACCTCTCGGTCCGCTAGCTGCAGCCAGACTCGGAACGGCAATTTCAGGAAGTGTCAGAAAATTACGTTTGAGTTGTTCCACATTAAAGCCAAATTATGTTAGTAAATAATAAGCTCCGAAGGACAACAACAACAATAAGAAATGAAAATTAGTACTATAGGCCTAAAATTGTATATTTTTCTTTTATATAATATGTTTTCTTTAATTTAATGGTTTTAAATTTTAGAAACGATGGATCATACTTTCTATATTTATTAATTTTAAATCAAAACAGTTTCTTATGCCGGTCATACGTACTTAAAATATGTTTAAATATTAAATTTAAATGTAAATGGCAATGAAGCTTTGTTTTTGTTAAAGAGAAGCCATTTGTTAAATTTATCACAAAGTAGTGAAATATTATATTACGTATACAAGATAAAGGAGTGGTTATAAGCTTGACAATTATAACTTGTTAATATATGCAAAAAATTTAAATTTAAGTCGAGAAATCATTATAAACACGCAGACTGCATAAATCCTCTCTGCACCTGAATTGTAACCAAATCAATGGCCACTTGTACGGTAGTTAAGGCTCTATGTTGCAGGCTCTAGCCCACAGTGCCATGGTACAGAATATTAGCTTCAAGTAGATCGTTTAGTATTATCATGTTTTTCAACCGAAAGACTTGTTTACTCCTACTTTTCCACACAGATGTATGTTGTGCTTTCCTTTTGTATTCTTCGTAGTTTCATGTAGCTCTATTTTTACTTCTCTCGCCCACATATACAATGTACATAGTGGATAGAGAAGGTATTTTATTCCATTCAAAACTTGGATGTCGATATTTCACCGGAAATATATGTTTTGGGGTGCCCAGTGTCCAAAAAAAGCAGTTTTAGAAAAAGGTCCGTATATGCGTCTGTGAACGAAAAGACCATTAAATACAAAACTTGGTATTTAAGTTTAATATCTTTCAATGGTGTGACACGAAGATCAAGAAAATTTCCCCAACACAAACTACCACATGGAAAATTTTCGATTTTTTTTATTTTTCTCAAAATTGGCTCTAAAGACTTTTATTAAAATATCGTATATTAAATATATTTACAAATAAAATGTGAATTTTCTGAGAATAGCCTCTGAAGACATGTTTATTCTGTATGAACTTTGTGGAATTTTGCATAATTGGTGAACCGTAAGAGATAGACAGAAACTTGCCACACAAAAAATGTAGGGCTCGTTAAAGTACACATTCGCGTTATATACATTTTTTTCGTAGAGTGGACCGTTTTAGGTATTCCTTGAGATTTGTTTCAGCTTTAAAAGACACACTTTTCTCATAAAGGAATTTGTCAACTCCTGTTCCATAGAAACAAAGGAACTTCAATCATAGAGCAACCAGCTTTTGACTAATACTTTAGGCTAAGCAACTCCCTTATTTCCCTTCTAGTTGCATGGAAGCAAGTAATAAGACTATTTCTGCTAATTGTTTCTCGATTAGCAGGAGGTAAAAAGAAGCATTAGCTTTTAAGCGATAATTTGTTGCAGAGATGTAGAAAAAGTCATGTGAATGGAACACGTCAGATTTTTCATATTGGGGTCTGACTGAAGCGCTGCAGCCGAAAAAATAAGTGAGCGCAGCAGGCACTTGCTATGGTAGCACCCGCTTTGTTGCCCGAGTTGCTGCTGCCAAATTACCACGTGCTCAATCCTCTTGTTACGCTCGCTGGTGCAGTAAATGTGTTTTGTTTTTGCTGTTATATCTGGGCTATTTGCTACATTATTTGTTACTTATTTGTTTTACAACAATATTTTTACAGCCGCAGAAACAATAAGAGTTCGATCGAGAACGACATGAAGAGATGGAGGGCTACCTCCCACGAAACACATGACTGCGTGTAACAAAATTAAATTGGTTTCATCATATGTCTCTCATCCACCAACTTGTTTGCCTTATTATTTAATGTGTAGTTAAGCTGAAAAACAAAATAATTACGATTACATACTGTCGTTTTATTGTACCTAAATGTGAACTATTCTCGACACTTCAAAGACCATAAAAGTCCGGCGTAAAATAATCGACGAATTCCCCCCGCCTTCTGTTTTATTTATCTGTTTATCTATTTAACTTAGCTCTGAGGGGTATTCCTTAAAACTGTTTTGTTAATTATTTTTCTCATGAATATAATTAATAATTACGCTTTTTCCTGTCTCTTTATGGATTATTTCATTTACATTGCATCCTGTCTCTCTATGGACTATTTCATTTACATTGCATCCTATCTCTTTTTGGACTATTTCATTTAATTGCATCCTATCCCTTTATGGACTATTTCATTAAATTGATTCTGTCTCTTTATGAATTATCTTATTAAATTGCATTCTGTCTCTTTATGAATTATTTCATTAAATTGCATTCTGTCTCTTTATGCACTATTACATTTACATTGCATTCTGTCTTTTTGTGGACTATTTTATTTATATTGCATCCTATCTCTTTATGGACTATTTCATTTACATTTCATCTTGATGTATGTACTTTTCAGGTATGTAGCTGTTGTGGAGTTAGTCCCCATACCTGTCAGACCCCCAGCCTAAGACAGAAGAACAATCTTTTGTAAGAAGTTTTTGTTGTTGTTTTATTTGGTAGAACAGGCAGAATTAAACACATCAGATGTTTCTATAATATGCTCATTTTAGTATTGGAGTCCTACCTTTCATTTAATAATTGTAACAATTGGTTTACGTCCCTTGTTAAATAAACGTGCACTAGTGAATAAAGACTAACTCTTTGACTTGACAGTCAGTTAATATAAGCTTTAGATACTTAGATACAGGTATTGAAAATTACTGTGGTATAGGCTTAGCCCAATTCCTGTGGCTTCATGAGAACATGAATACACGGATACCCAGAACTATAATAGGATCCAACTCATTTTCAACTCCGCATCAATATCGACGTGGCTTTAACCCAAACATGAATGAGAACACGGGCTGACGAGCAAAGCCCTGTCTCTCAGTTATTATCCTAATGCAATTACCAAGAACGGCGGGATTACAGTAATTGACCCTGATGAGTGAAATACGTTTCCATAGGGCGTGGGAAGGAAAGGGTATCGAACGGCGGACTGACTACAGCAATGCGGCGTGTAAACAAAACGCCTGCAATTTAATTCCCTTGGCAACCGCTTTGCGCCAGGCTCATGCACAATCAATGGCTGGAGCAGGACAGTTCGGGAAAACAGGCCGTGACCTCATGCAAAGATATGATCCGCTCGCAGCTGGACCGGCGACAGAGCTAGCAAAGTCGCCACCCAAGATGACTGCGGCGCCAAAGTAACGTGATCATTTCATTTCTCTAGAAGTTTCCAATGGCAACAAATACTATTAACTTCTTTTTACTTTCTCAACAGGTTTTATACATTCAGTGTATAGGGAAGGTTTACATTCCACTCAAAAATTAGATTGCATGATTTCACCAGAAATATATGTTTTTAGATCCCCTGAGCCCAATAAAATCACAGACACACACGGAACTTTTTCTAAAAATGAACAAATAGCTCAAAGCTAAAAGACCATAAAATACCAAACTTGGTATTTAAGTTTATTATCTCCTAAGGATACAACACGAAGATTTTAAAGAAATTTCTTCCACCCTAAACTACCCTTTACATGAAGACCGCTCTATTCTGGATGGGTTTTGCAATCTCAAAATAGCGCATAATGTATGTCATATACATTTTTCTTATAGAGATATTTCTTGTTATTGGTTTCAATTTTAAACTACCCAAGTTTTCTCAAACTTGGAAAGAGAAGCGAACTTTGTTTCACACGGCTATGACCAGCTTTTAAAATATTTGATTATCGCTTTAGCGTAGCGCATTCCCTTATTATTTAACTTTTTGTAAGTAGGAGGGAAATAAGACCAATTCTGCTGATGTTTATCTCAATTAGAAAGAAAATATGTATTTGTGTTTTAGTTGCATACGCCAATGTTGCTCAAGAATGTTTCTTGGCATTTGGATTTCCGAATTTCGAGTATGTTTCTTTCGATACGCATACTGTTTGATGATAAAAACTGCAGGGTCCCTCGCAAATAAAACGACTGTCTATCTCCGTTAGCTATAATGCCGAACTCTCGTACAAACATTCGCATATTTTCTCATTTTTACGATTCAGTTTCCCCATAAAGACGAAAATTGTCAATATCGGTTTGCAACATGCTGTTTATATTGCCAACATGGCGATAGTCATGTTTTTACCTCTTGTTTCAAGCACTGGAATAACCTTATTTCCCCGTATGCAACCAAGTACAATAAAATCACAGAAAAAATAATAAGGATACTCTAAATGCACTTGCATTTCACTACTCATTTTTCAGCAAACTATTCACACTAAAGCATATTTTTCTGTTTCCTTCTTGGTATAGGATGTGTATTTATTTCTGATAAAGACATCTAAAATGGACTGTATAAGATTTAATAACAAACGTTGCTATATAAAGCATGTACACTGAATTTCATATCACTGCACTCTATTATCTGCAAAGTTTAACTTCTTGGATGATTACACATATAAATTCTGTAATTCAATCTTGTATACACTTACGAGTGCAGTCTTAGCACACAATACAATATCCATTAAAATTTAGAACAAAAAAATTAACTCAATGTATCTAGCAGCCCGCTTTAATGCCCTAATTCATCTTCAACTTTTTAGTCTGTCAGGCTTGCCAAGCCTGTTTCTACTCGAAGAAACCAACGCTCTGAACGTTTTCTATTTCACGTATGTCGGCACAACGATTTTTAGTAATACATAAAATTTAATGGGTGAATACTAGAGCTGTAATTTGGGTTCGGAAGTGCACATAGCTACAAACACACAGAGCAGTCATCGGTATAAAGAGAGAGTATTGGGAAGGGGTTTGTAATGTAAATATGCACACGTTTAGGTATAATCTGCTCCAAAATTAGCGCATTAGATGTATATATTATGTGCATCTAATTCATAAAGTAACACAATGAATTATTATTTCATAAGAAGATAGAAGATAAAAACGCCTTGTAATTTTACAAATAAAAGTATAAAGCTTGGTACAAAAAGTTCAGGATAAAACGATGCAGAGCTTTGGTTCATTTATGTTCATTGCGTTTTCAAACTCGCTCCGAATTCATTGTAATGCTTTACAAAATACAGCTTTACTGTGTCAAAATGAAAGGCGCGCCCCCTGTCACTCAAAATATGTTTGGATCATCCACAAGTTTTTCAGTTTCGAACGCTTACCCTTTCGTATCTTCGACATTTTTCCATCTTTCAGTGTTAACTGATTTATCTACTAGTAGCAGTGAGCAATGCCAGATAGTGCAACAGTTTCGAAATGGGATGTAGAGACCACGATTACTTCATGAGGTCATAGTTATACTCTGTGTGCACCGAACCTCAATTTCGTGATCTTGGATCGAGCTCTGGTAAATACAGTAGGCTTAATCGATAGTCAAATCCTTTTTAACAACTAGAGGCTATGTGATTGAAATTGTTCTTGCATGAGCGGGAGTGAATTATTAAAAATTTAATAGTGACTTTCCAATTGATAAAGTAATGAGCATTTTAAAATGCTAACCAATAACAAGAAGCATCTCTAAAATTGCTAATTCTTCAAAAATATATTTGATATTAACTGTGTGCCTTAACGAGATCTAACCTGTTTGTTAGGTTATATTTTGCCTTGTTCATCAACTTACCAGTTATGCAAAAGTCATTCAGATTGAAAAGGACTTCAGGGTTAATTTCCAGAACATTCAAGATATTTGATTAATCAAGCAAATATCTTAAAAATAACTATAACAACTTTAATTAAAATGTCGTATGTTTGGGAACATTTTCTAAAGTTTTGGTTTTTCAAATAAATAGTACTTTGGAGTGAAGGATTTCTTTAAACTCAATAAATATCAAATTTTGTGATTAACTATTAGAGAGAGACAGAGAGAGAGAGAGAGAGAGAGAGAGAGAACGACGTTACTAAAAAAACAAGCACACGCACGCGCACGCGCACGCGCACGCGCACGCGCACGCGCACGCGCACGCGCACGCACTCTCTCTCTATTTCTTTTCTAGCTTTTTCCAATTTTTTTCAGGTATCCCAAACATATCGATACTTTTCCGGTGAAAACTCCACATTGAAATATTGAGTAGAATACAATAGTTCCCATCTAAGCGTACGTAATGGAGAAAGTAATCTTATGTGTGACATATTCTAGCCACATACTTTATCCATTCTACTTTAATATAATTCAGAATGCATTATTACATAATAGTCACAAACCCAAAATATATTCACATTAATATAAATTTTCTACCCATTCATACCACTTCAACAAACCTTCCAAACAAAGTTTAATGTATCTATCGCTTCAGGGTAATCGATATAAATATTTGTTGAAGTGGTTCAACTCTCTGATGCGCAAGTGTCATTTGGCAACAGAAATATTTAGTCAGTTTTAGAGTTTTTTAACACTGGCGTTTATTATTTTCAATTATACTAGGCTTTAACACAAAAAATAGAAATGTTTATAGATATTTATGTAATAAATACATTAATTTATTTCAGTATTATTGTAGTTTTAGAACAAAAAATCAACACATGCAACTACAGTGAAATGTAACCTCACCATCCAAGCGTACCACACACCTGCTACTTTACATGGGCCCTCCCCATTCTTTGCCACAGGCACATTTAACTGCAATCTTTCGTGACGTTCGGCTTTCAATGGATAGCCAGATCATTTCATCTCGCCTTGGTAGTGTAAAATGACAAAAAAAAAAAAAAAAAAAAAATTACATTTTCTATTTTAACAGGAAAAATTATGATACTTACTGATTCAAAATATGTATATGGATTACTGCTAACATGTTTTTAGGCAAGAAACACTCCTTGCTAAGTTAAGGGGACACTATAGTAAAAAGTTAACAAAAATCCGAAATTTGGTTTTGACCAGTAACAACCCACCAACAGCATACTTTGGCCGTGAAATATGGACTGTTTTGGTGGCGGAGTGTAGCTTGACTTCGAGCAAACGACTTGCAGTTTTCCCCTCGCTTTATATATTACTCGAAATTGGTGTAAAAAGTCCGTGAGAGTTGACAGATATAATTGATTTAAATTTTTCTGCAGGAGAATAAGAAATTCTACAATCGCTCAAAACTCCGGTTGAGCGAAACATATGTTCCTTTTTTTTAAAAACTATAAAACCTGCACTGCTCTTATTTTGTACACTTATGTGAGATAATTTATCACACACTTAAAAGTATAGCTCCAGTTTAATGTATAACACATGTTTTAAAAATTTAGGATATTTCTTAAAAAATTTAGCTTTAAATTTTGTTACAGACAATTAAATTTTTCAAATCAGAAATATAATAGGCAGCTTAATTACCCTATTTCAGTGATATAAGGCAGAAGTGTTTTATATGTAGTAAAAGTTTTAGTTTTCTACTACTACTGGTTTCTCAGAAAATGGAACATAAAGATGTACAATTTTTGCCGTTTATTTAGCAAACTATTTTTTAAAGCTAACATTTTATTCAGACAAACTACAAAATATATGATCATAAGAATTTAAGGAAAAACACGTGCATATAACTATATTATACAGTATTTTTACTTTCTCTACACGTACTATGTACATAGTATATAGAGACTGTATTGTAATGCACCCAAGAATTCGATACCGAGGTTTCACCGAAAATACATGTCTCCCTGAATCCAGAAAAAGCTTTTTTGGAAAAAGGTCCGTGTCTGTGCATGTGTGTCTGTGGACAGCATAACTCCAAAACGAAAGGACCGTTGAATACAAAACTTTGTATTTAAATTTGGTATCTTCCAAGAATACGACACGAAGATTTACAACCCCCCGCCCCAACTGTTCTTTACATGGAATTTTTTTACAAAAATTTTGATTTTCTCAAAAATGACTGTAACGATTTTGATTAAAATAGCGTATACTTAAGATATTTACATGACAAATGAAATGCATATCTTGAATTTTCTGGGAATATCCTGTGAAGACCACTTTATTCTGGATGAATTTTACCGAATTTAGCATAACTGCTAAACTAAGAGGTATACAAAAACTTACCAAACAAGAAATGAAGAGCACGTTAAAACATACAATTTGGTTCTATTCAATTTTTTCGTGGAGTCAATCCTTTTTTTAGATATTCCTTGTTTTTAGCTTCAGCTTTGAAAAAGTTATACTTTTTCTCCGTAAAAACAGAGGAACTTCAGTCACATAGTAACCAGGTTTGACTAACACTTTAACCTATGGTACTCCCTTATTTCTCTTCTACTTACAAGGAGCAAGTAATAAGACTACTTCTGCTATTCTTTTCTCGGTTAGCATGAAATAAATAGAAACATAAGATTTTTAAGAATAATTTGTTTCAGAGATGTAGAGAAAGTCATGTGAAAGGAACACAACAGATTTTTTACATTGACCCATAAATTACAGCCAGAATAATTCACTTATCATGGGTTAGCTGAAGGTCCATATAATGCTCACACTACCCACGCGCCTTTATGATCATGGTTATTCGAAATCACGATCAGTGACGAGCAAGTATGGCTTACGCTGACGGCTGGGTGCTAAATCAGTTGTTTGCTACTGGTCTGTTAAGGATTGAATATCACTCTTCAACATCTCTTCATAAAATAATTTAAATACAGTTTAGTTATACCTAGAGTTACCTCTCTCGTAGCGTCTTGATTACATTTAGATATTACCGTTCACTAATCTGGTCCCTTTTTTTTTGTAGTGTTTAACAACTTGTAGCACCGCAGGCGATGACAACGGTGATCTAAAGAATGAAGATGGGACACCGGTGGAATGGAAAAATAAAATGGCGTGTTATTTATGGACGCTCTTTAACTGCTGTGCTTCTCAGCGTCCCATTCTATACTGGGCGTGAAAGACCGCTTAATTTTCCTCAGAGGTCTCTCTATCAGGCTTGAGGTTCTTTTACGTGCCTTAAATCTACGACACGGGACCCACGGCTTTACTTCCCTTCCAAAGGAACCATGCTAAGCATTTGATCCTTATCCATCGTCCTCCGCCGGGTTTGAACCCGCGACCTTGGTTATATGAAGATAGCATGGTAGCCATTACACCACGGAGGGCGATAAAAATCAGGGAACCCGGAGAAAAGCCGCCATTGCGCCACTTTGTCCACCACAAATCTCGCAAGAGGTCGGTTGGGATCGAACCCGGGCCTTCTAGGTGAGAGACGACTGGTCCAACGACTCGGTCCTGGCTACTTCTTTTAGGTTAAGTGCACTATAAATGTAAATCCCAAAACTTCTGAATACACACATCCTTAATTAACCCGTTAACGTTGTACCGTCTTCCTTACACTTGGCTTGGCGCCCCTTTACTTGATGATGCCGATTTTTGTGTCTTCAACCGCTAGTAAAGTGCCCTTAGACTATTATAGAGAATTATATTTAATGTAAATAATGTATTTTATTTGTTACTGAAAGTGATCTAACATTTTGTTTTCGATTATTTAAAATATATTTAATTTTGTTAATAACACATGGAAACACATCCCTCTGGGTGCAGCGAAGAGGGGGAGTTGACTTTAATCCTTTCAAGAGTACTAGAGAGAAGCCACTGCATTATGTTTACTGAGCTTGTGTTGTTATTATAATCTATTGTTGTAATATAGTCATGCTTTGCATGTTTGGCATTGCAGAAAGGATGAACCTATTAGCGTAACCAAATAGATCAAGGTATCTGAAGTTTCCCAACAAAGGTTACAAGCCCTGGCTGCTCTACTGGTTTATCAACTTAAAATCAATCGCGTTCAAGTTAAGCGGAAGGTTTGTGTCCGACCGTCACTCTTGGTGCTCTTGGAAGTAAGTCTACTGTGAAAAGGGAGATACTGCTCGTTAGGGTGACGTCACTCAATAGGTATCCTGCCGACCACTGATCTACAACGTAATTCATAAAAGAAAAATATCTGATGTGTTCCATTTACATGACTTTCTCTATGTCTCTGCAACAAAATATTGTTAAAAAGCTTATGCTTCTATTTACTGCATGCTAATCGAGAAAAAAATTGCCAGAAATAGTCTTATTACCTGCTTCCTTGTAAGTAGGAGCGAAATAAGGGAGTACCATAGGTTGAAGTGATTGTCAGAAGCTGGTTGCTATGTGACTGAAGTTCCTTTATTTGTATGGATAGCAGCCGACAAATTTCTATGTGAGAAAAGCGTGTTTTTTAAAGGTGAAATCAAAAACCACGAATAACTCAAAAACGATCAACTCCACGAGAAAAATGCATACAACATGACTCGTGTGTTTTAATGTGCTTAACATTTCTTATGTGCTAATTTTTTGTCCATCTCTTACGGTTTAGCAGTTATACAAAATTCCATAACATTCATCCAGAATAAAGTAGTCTTCAGAGGCTATTCCCAGAAAATTCATTTGTCAGGTAAATGTCTTTAATATACGATAATTTAATCAAAATCGTTAAAACCATTTTTGAGAAAAACAAAATTGACGAAACAAGTTCCATGTAAAGGGTAGTTTGGGTTGGGGGGATTTTTCTCAAAATGTTCCGTGTCACATCCTTGAAAGATAAAAAAACTTAAATACGTAGTTTGGTATTTTAACGACTTTTCGTTTTAAAGCTATCATGTTCCCGGGCACAGACACACACACGGAGCTTTTTCTGAAAATGCTTTTATTAGATACAGGGGGCCCTAAAACATATATTTCCGGTGAAATCTCTGTATCGAATTTTTGGGTGCAATGCAGTACCTTCTCTATACACTATGTACATAGAACGTATAGACAAAGTAAAACTTGTTGTGTTCCATTCACACGACTTTCTCTACATCTTTGTAACCAATTGTTATTAATAAGCTTATTCTTCTATCTACTTGATGTAAATCGAGATAAGCATTAGCAGAAACGGCCCTATTGTTTAGTTCCTTGTAAGTAGAAGGGGAAAAAAATCTGATTGTTCCATTCACATGACTTTCTGTACACCTTTGCAATAAATTATTATTAAAAAGCTTATGCTTCTATTTACTTCATGCTATTCGAGAAAAAATTAGCAGAAATTAGCAGTCTTATTACTTGCTTCCTTGTAAGTAGAAGCGAAATAAGGGTATACCATAGGTTAATGATAGTCACAAGCTGGTTGCTATGTGAATGAAGTTCCTTTGTTTCTATGGACAGGAGTTGACATTTCTGTATGAGAAAAGTTAAGTTTTTCAAAGCTGAAACCAAAAACAAGGTATATCTCAAAAACGATCAACTCCACGAAAAAAATGTATGTAGCATAAAGTGTGTATTTTAATGTGTTCTACATTTTTTGTGTGGTAAGTGTTTGTCCATTTGTTACGTTTTAGTAGTTATGCAAAATTCCGTAAATTTCATTCAGTATAAAGTAGTATTCAAAGGATATTCCCACATAATGAAAAATATACATTTTATTCCTCAGGTAAATATCTTTAATATTCGACATTTTAATCTAAATCGTTAGCCATTTTTTAGAAAATCAATTTTTTTTGAAAAGTTCCATGTAAAGGGTGGTTTGATGTGGAGGATTTTTCTCAAAATCTTTGTCTCACATGCCTGGAAGATACTAAACTTAAATAACAAGTCTGGTATTTTAGCGATTTTTCGTTTTTGAGTTACACACACACACACACACACACGGACCTTTTTCTTAAAATAATTTTTTGGGATACAGGGAACCCTAAAAAATATATTTCCGGTGAAATCTCGGTATAGAATTTTTTGGTGGAGTGTAATACCTTCTCTATACACTATGTACGTCGTACGTGTAGAGAAAGTAATAAGTGAATACACTAGGCTAAAACGACAGTCAAAAGTTTTAAAATGTGGTTGCTATGGGATTGAAATCGGTTTATTTGCGTGGTCAGAAGTTGAAAAATTCCTGCATGAGAAATGTATAAGTATTGTATAACTGAAACTAATAACAAGGAATATCACGAAATAAACGTATATGACTTAAATTATTTATTTTAACAAGATACACATTTTTTCCTAGTAAATTTTCCCCCCAAAATTCAAACTTTAAAAACAAATCAAAACATTGCTTCTATTAACAAAACTTTTATTATATTTAATAAGTGGTAATTAAAATCGTTAGAGCCTGTTTGAGAAAATCAACATTTTGTAAAAGTTTTTCATGTAAAGGATAGGTTGGAGTGGGGAAATTTTCTTGAACAGCTTTGTGTAGCAACCTTGGAAGATACCAAACTTATATACCAAGTTTGGTATTTAACAGTATTTTCGTTTTTGAGCTATGCTGTCCACATAGACACACACACGTGCGGACCTTTTTCTGAAAATGTTTTTTTTTTTTATTCAGAGGGTCCTAAATCATGTATTTCCGGTGAAATCTCGATAGCAGCAAAAGAATTTACAAGACACCCCATATTGCACAAAACTTTCGCTGCCCCTTAATGACCTCGCCTTGTACACTGACTGGTGCATGTTTCTCTTTCGTACCAGAGTGAATCGTCATTAAGGTTTGTACTGTAATTATATCAGTATGACGTGTATCAAGTGATGATTGATATGGCTTGTCCGTAATATTAATACAGCGCAATATTGTCACAGTAAATTTGAGTAATTGTAATGTTTATTGAAGTTAAACTTTCCTCTTGGTATGAGATACTGGAAGTTTCATTTCCCGTCCGGCAGCCTTGTTTTGTATTTTTACTGCCGGCTTTATAAATATTGCATTTCCCACGGTAAAATAAATGCAGTTCCGGGTTCCTCAGCATAATGCTAACGAAATGCTGAGGTCAGTTTTATAAAACCTGCCTCTTTTTTGGGGGGGGGGGCCACGACTTCTACTAAAATACAAGACACCCAGATCTCCGAAGGGAACTTAGTTTACTTCATTATTGAAAACAACCTTACACTCCCCGGCTGAGAATGTCAAGGGACCACAAATAAATTATTTATGATCAACATGTAAAAAGCTCATCGTTTCTTTGTAACATAATATAAACATAACTTAGTTATCTCTTAGAGTTGCCTTTCTCGTAGTGTCTAATTTCAAGCAGAGTATTTATACCTTTCACCACACCTTGACCTGTATCTTAATTTTAGGTTAAATATGGATAGTTGTAACCCCCGATACCTCTGACTATCCCCGTTCCCTAAGTATCCGTTTCCCCATCCGTAACGTAAAACCTTTAATTTTACACTTGCTGTCGATACTGGTTTAGGGTGGCAAACCTTATCCGGATAAACATGAACGTTACACTCGGCGGAAGGCGCCGGTCTCCAGTTTTGGTTGCTGGAGATATGGTTAGATTCCGGACCTCTCAGTGGTTAACGTTACAATTTGTGCTACAAGAAGAGAATATAATTAATTTATTTTCTAGCCTAAATCGCTTCCAACGTCATTACAACCTGCACTCCGCTTCAGTGAGTACCACCCAACTTCTAATCATCTAGTGTTTTCTTCTTCTTACTTTCTCTACACGTAATATGTACGTTGTGTATAGAGAAACTATTGTATTCCACCCAAAAATTCGATACTGAGATTTCACCGGAAATAAATTAAATTACCTGAATTAAAAAAAAGCATTTTCAGAAAAAGGACCGCGCCTATGTGTGTCTGTGGACATTATAGCATAAAAACGAAAAGACCGTTAAATCCCAAACTTGATATTTAGGTATGGTATCTTTCAAGGATCCCCCACCCCAACTACACTTTACATGGACAAATTTTCGAACATTTTGATTTTCTAAAAAATGGCTCTATCGATTTTGATTAAAATCCCGTATATTAAATATATTTACATCCCAAATAAAATGTATATTTTGAATTCTCTGAGTATAGTCTCTGAAGACTTCTTTATTCTCGATGAATTTTGCCGAATGTTGTTTAACTGCTAAACCGTAAGAGCTAGACAAATACTTATTACACAGAAAATTTAGATCTCGTCAAAACACACAATTTATGTACTATACATTTTTGTTGTGGAGGTAACCGTTTCCGAGATATTCCTTGTTATTGGTTTCAATTGTGAAGTGCTTATAATTTACTCAGACAGTAAGTGTCCGTTTTTCTTTTGTTCTACTCCTGGCCAAGGAAGAAGCGATTTGCAATGATATTCGCATAACGACAGTTTTTAAAGCAATTGACTCTCTGTTTTGTCTAGTGTATTCCCTTATTTTCTTCTTCATATAAGGAACTAAGTAATAAAAACACTCTGTTAATAATTATCTCGATTGGCAAGGTGCAGAATGTGAATGGAACACGTCAACTTTTTTTTTTTTTTTTTTTTTTTTTTTTTTTTTTTTTTTTTTTTTTTTTTGTAACCTTCTCACAAAGGCTTGTTCTTTTTCTCTTGCTTGAATTTTAAAATTTTAACCAGATAGATTATATCAAAGGATAATTTGAATGGGTTAGATGGTATTCGAATGAATCTGAGGTCCATTGCTAAAAGAAGCCTAAGTTTGTCTTCTCAGGATAAGGGAAAACTGGAGGATATCCTTATCCGAATAACCGCCCTAGCAGAAATACGAACAAGGGACCTCTTGAGTGAGAATACAGTAGGCAAAAGTAATAGTCAGGTTTTAAAAAACTCTCAGCTATTTCAAATTGCATTCTTCATCTATGACCAGAAGAAAAATGAATAGCGACATACTTTTGGATAAAGGTGTGCGAACTCGAAAATTCAAACCAGTAAAATGATTTTTTTTGTTGGAAATGGTTGACACCAAAAGTAAAATATAATTAATAAACTTATTATGAATTAATTCTTATAAAATTTCAAAATACTTTATTGCACATTAATTGTTTGTTTTAGCGAGCTTACACTTTTTGTAAAGTAAGATTTTGTCTAGGTACTTATTTTTATAGTTTACCAATTATACAAGATTTACCAAAATGGAGTGGACTTCACGGGAAATTGGTAGAATGTACATGATTTATAGTTTGTCAGGCAAATATCTTAAATACAGAATGTTTTAAACAAAATAGTTAGAGAAAATTGCGAAAGATTGTACTATGAAAATAGTATTTTGCTGTGGAGGATGTTTTTAAAACCTTGCGTTGGCGGCCTTGTAAGATCTGAACATAGATCATAGTTTAGAATTTCCCCGACTTTTTGAGTTACGCTGTTCTCTCTTTCCTCCTCTCTATCTCTCTCTCTCTCTCTCTCTCTCTCTTTCTCTCTCTCTCACACACACATAGTGGTGAAGCACAGTATTTTCTCTGCTTACAATTAAAGTAATAATAATCGATGCCATTTTTAAAAAATCTGATGTGTTCCATTCACATGACTTTCTCTATATTTCTGTAATAAATTATTCTTAATAAGCTTATCTTTTATTTAGTAGAAATCTTTTAATTAGTAGAAATAGTCTTATTTCTTGCTTTATTGTAAGTAGAAGCGAAATAAGGAAGTACCATAGGTTAAAGTGAAAGCCAAAAGTTGGTTGCTATGTGACAGATGTTCCTTTGTTTGTATGGACAGGAGTTGACAAATTCCTGTATGAGAAAAATATGTTTTTCACAGCTGAACCCAAGAAAAAGGAATATCTCAAAAATGATCAACTCCACGAAAAAAATGTATATAACATAAAGTATGTGTTTTAACGTGCTCTATAAATTTGTGGGTTAAGTTTTTGTCCATCTCTTACAGTTTGTAGTTAGGCAAAATTTATCAAGAGGCTATTCCCAGAAAATTCAAAATATACATTTTATTTGTCAGGTAAATATCTTTCATATACAATATTTTAATCAAAATCGTTAGAGCCATGTTTAAGAAAATACAAATTTTCGAAAAAAGTTCCATGTAAAGGGTAGCTTGGGAGGGGGTGATTTTTCTCAAAATCTTCGTGTCGCATCCCTGGAAGATACTAAACAGATACAAGCTTGGTATTTTACCGACTTTTTGTTTTTGAGTTATCGTGTTCACAGACACACGGACACACACACGGACCTTTTTCTGAAAATACTCTTTTTTATGGATACAGGTGACCTTAAAACATATATTTCCGGTGAAATCTCGGTATCGAATTTTTTGGTGGAGTGCAATACCTTTTCTATACACTATGTACAAAATACGTATAGAGAAAGTAAAAATGCATAAAATAATAAAATAAACATCTGGAAAACATTTAATAACATTGTTCTTTTCTCCAAATTAAAAAAAAAATATTTTCTTTCTCTTAATTTGGTTATTAGAATTCGTTCAAGTGGAGTTGCTTGCTTGCTGAATTCGTCCTAAATTCACAACTTGAGATGTTTTTAGTGTCTTATACGGTTACTGGGTTCCATAAAGATGACAGAACTGAAGCAATGAGAGTAAATCTGTTGGTTTCCCAGGGACAGATGAAAGCAGTGTTTGTATTTGAATTCTAATTGTTTGCTGGTTCAGTTACGTTACAAACATATTTGCTTTGATGTTTCCTTCCTTTCCAGCTCGGCAGTTGCTCCTATTACAAATGTGTGGCTTAATTAAAACTCTCTGACCTATATTCACATTAAATTCATTATCACTGGATGAAATTGTTTTATTTACGTTTATTTTCATTTCAGGGCAACGCGTGAAACTGCCTTTTCAAAGGAATAGCAGAAACACGAACAGAAGGACTTGATTCCATCTCTCGAGGAAAAAAGCTCTGACAAGCAGGTAAACTGTGGGTTTATCATTATATTTAATTATATATGTCTTTCAAATATCACGTCAAACTGAAACATAAATATTATAATGTTTTAAATAGAAAAAATAAAAATAGCAGCCACACACTGGGCAAACAAATTGTGTTTTATAAACATTGGGAAGGTGTCCACCCTTTTCTTGTTCAACGTACACCATTCTTTCTGCAACTCTTTGGACAGCATTTGGCGGATGAGTCTCGGAATATTATAAATTCCTTGTGAGATAGCATCTTACAGTTGCTTCGGTTTGCTGGATGTGTCAGAAAAACTCATTTTTACTTTCTCTACACGTACTACATCATAAATTCGATACCCAGGTTTCAACGGGAATATATGTTAGAGTGTCCCTGTATGCAAAAAAAAAAAAAGTATTTTCAGAAACAGGACCATGTGTGTGTGTCCGTGTGTCTGTCATACCTCAAAAACGAAAAATCGGTAAAACACCAAACTTGGTATTCAAGTTTAGTATTTTCCAGAGATACGACATGAAAATTTTGAGATAAATCCACCCCGATCCAAACTACCCTTTACATGGAACTTTTTTCGAAAATTTTTATTTTTTCAAAAATGGCTCTAACGATTTTAATTAAAATGTCGTATATTAAAGACATTTACCTGACAAATAAAATGTATATTTTGAATTTTCTGGAAATAGCCTCTAAAAACTGCTTTATTCTGGGTGAATTTTACGTAATTTTGTATAACTGCTAAACCGTAAGAAATGGAAAAAAACTTACCACACAAAAAATGTAGAGCACATTAAAACACAAAATTTATGTTGTATACTTTTTTTCGTGGAGTTGATCGTTTTTGAGATATTCCTTGTTATTGGTTTCAGCTTTGAAAAACTTAACTTTTCTCATACAGGAATTTGTCAACTCCTGTCCATACAAACAAAGGAACATCAGTCACATAGCAACCAACTTTTGGCTTTCACTTTAACCTATGGTACTCCCTCATTTCTCTTCTACTTACAAGGAAGCAAGTAATAAGACTATTTCTGCTAATTTTTTGTCTATTAGCATGAAATAAATAGAAGTATAAGCTTTTTAACAATCTGTTGCAGAGATATAGAGAAAGTCATGTGAATGGAACGCATCAGATTTTTTAAGATACCCCCAAAACCAAAAGTCGCACGCATTGAGATCTGGAGATCGTGGCGGCCACTTTGTTAGAGCTACGAATGGCTCTTAGGCCTGCTCTTAAATTGATAAGAGCTTTAAATTTTCTTAGATCAGGACAAAAACTTTTCTCGCTTTCATAACAGCATTGAATCTGGTGTAGTATATTATTTACTGAATGAGTCATGATTTGTAACATAAATGCTTATAATGTTTTACTCAACAAAACTACAAAACAAAACCAATCTCCATTGCTTGCCTAGTATGTGATTTCCTCAGTCGCCCTCCGCGGTGCAATGGTTACCATGCTAACTTCATATACCCAAGGTCACGGGTTCAAACCCGGCGGAGGACGATGGATTTTTTCTGGCGTAAAAATTCTTGGCATGGCTTCCTTCGGAAGGGAAGTAAAGCCGTTGGACCCGTGTCGTAGATTTACGGCACGTAAAAGAACCTCAAGCATGATAGAGAGGCCTCTGAGCAAAATTAAGCAGTCTTTCACACCCGATTTAGAATGGGACGCTGAGAACCACAGCAGTTAGAGAGCGTCCATAAACAACATGCCATTTCCATGTTTGTGATTTCCTTTGTTTTTATCCTATCTCAAACATTATATTTATAGCAGTTTACAGTTTGAAATAACTTTTGAAAAACCTATATTACATATGTACATACAGACTCTACAGACTCTACATCACAGTAAATTTAAAGACAGCAATACACCCCTGTAATGTTCTTATTAATGATACATCAGAGTAGTGTAATGGAGTCTATATCAATTTAAGCGTACACAAAGTCAACATAGTTACGTTGTTCCACCCCTCAATCGTTTACTAGAGTTATAATGTTTATTTAGCGGTATTAATACAAGTTGTGCATCCCGTACCAGCATTTCTACACTTCTTTCTGGCATTATATTCACATTGCCAAAACCTATTACCTATATTTGTATATTTCAAAGATGACGGTGATACCGTTACTTCTCATTCGTTCTACCATGATGCTAACGCATAGAAAAGACACCATGGATAAACAAGAATTTGGGGTGAACTAGAACATAAAGCCTGACGTACTCCATTCATGACTTTCTTTGCATCTCTGTAAAAATTATTGTTAATAAGCGTATTCTTCTATGCTAAAACATTAGCAGAAACGGTCTTATCACTTAGTTACTTTATAAGTAGAAGGGAAATACATTAGCTTAAACTGACAATCAAATATTATAAAATTTGGCTGTTATGAGATCTAAATCTGTCTCTTTGCGTGGCCAAGTGTTGACAAGTTCCCATATGAGTAAAGTTTAAGTGTTTTAAAATTGAAATCGATATCAAGGAATATCATGAAAAACATGTATATGACATAAATTGTGTGTTTTATTGTGACTTACATTTTTTGTGTAGTAAGTTTTTGTCCATCTCTTACGATTTACCAGTTATGCAAAATTCAATAAAAATCATCCAGAATAAAGAGATCTTTAGAGGCTATTCCCAGAAAATTCAAGATATATATGAAGCCGTGTATATATTTAATATAAGGCATTTTAGTCGAAATCGTTATAACCATTTTTGAGAAAATCAGAAATTTCGAAAACTGTTCCATATAAAGGGCAGCCTGGGGTGGGGATATTTTCCTCAAAATCTTCGTGTCGCATCCTTGAAAGATATTAAACCTATACACCAAGTTTGGTACTTTACCACTTCTCGTTTTTGGGTTATCGTGCTCACGGACACACACATGGACCTTTTTGCAAAACTACTTTTTTTTTAGATTCAAGGGGATCCAAAACACGTATTTCCGGTGAAATCTCGGTATCCAATTTTTGGGTAGAATGCAGTACCTTCTCTATATACTATGTACATAGTACGTGTAAATAAACTACTAAAGAATGGTCACTGGAGGTGTACATAGAAAACATGTATTAAGCAGGAGAGGAAAAGGTTAGTGTGGATGAGAACAGGAGCAATACTTCTGAAAGGGATGAGGGACAATGAACTAGAATATTGTATTTTATGCGGGGAGAAAGACACTATTGTGCACTGTTTAACTGAATATAGAGAGACAAGAAATTGGAGAAGTAACTTGGGTACACAAATCAAAATGGAAATCAAAGTGTTGAATATCAAGAGGAGGAGAATTAAAGAAATGGGGCAATTTTTGGGAAAAAGTAAAGGAGAACTGGGTAAGAAGAAAACGGAGAAGGACAGAGAGAAGAAGGGAAATCAGAGATTGGAATGGAATAGATGACACAAACTAAAATTCCACACTCGCTAACAGCCAGGGAATTAAACGGATGTAGTGCCTAAGTGGTGCTCAAACTTATGTGCATTAGGATAATTATACTGGCTTAAGTAAGAGGACATGATTTTGTAAATAATTATAAACGTAATCTATTTACAGTAAACGTTATGTTATGTTAAAATGATGTCCCAGGTAAACCAACTTTCGAATTCAGTTAGCTATGCGAAAGGAGTTATATCATTGAAAGATCGCGAGATTTCAGCTGAAATATGTTTTGAGACCCCGTAAATCCAATATAAGCATTTTTAGAAAAGGTCTAGTGTGTGTGTGTGTGTGTGTGTGTGTGTGTGTGTGTCGTCGGTCGGTCTTTGGACAGCATAACTCAAAAACGGAAAGTCCGTTGAATTCAAAACTTGTTATTTAAGTTTGGTATCTCACAAGGATGAGACACGAAGATTATCAAGATAATCTCCCCACTCAGTACTACCCTTTACAAGGAAACAGTTTGAAACTTTTATTTTTCTCAAAAATGTTCCAACAAGTTTGATTAAAATACCTTATATTAAAGATATTTACATCACAAATTGAATTTTTCTGTGAATAACCTCTGAAGACCTCTTCATTCCGAATAAATTTTGCTGTATTTTACACAACTGGTAAACCGTGAGAGAGAGAGAGAGAGAGAGAGAGAGAGAGAGAGACAGAAACTTGCTACACGAAAATGTAAATAAAATACACAATTTATGTTACATACATTTTTGTAGAGTTGAACTCTTCCGAAATATTCCTTATTATTGGTTTCAGTTATAAACTATTAACTTTATCAAACGGAAAATCACCTTTTATTTCACTTCAGTTTCTCATATAACAACCATCTTTTAAAATATCTGACTGTTGCTTTTAGCCTCCTAGTATATCCCCTCATTTTCCTTCTGCTTAGAAGGAAGCAATTAATAAGACAGTTTCTGCTAATGCTTATTCATTTATCCACATCGTGCTAATATATATAATATTTTGTAGGAATAGTTTGCAGAAAAGGTAGAGAAAGTCATTTAAATGAAATCCCTCAGATTCATTTCACGGTAATAGAGAGATTTAATGTTTTTTGGAGGATGTTAGGAACAAATTATTGCCGGAAATATTTGTAGCTTCAAAACGAAGGACAGTATTCTGGGATTTGATTCTAAACAACCAAAACTGGCCAAGCCTGGTCACTTACTTAATAGAAGTACGTGCACTTAGAAATAAAATATTTGTGTAAATATTGTATAGACTTATTTGGTGTTTGAGTAAAATACATGAACATGTGCGTGTAGTTGTGAGTGCAAATATGTGTGTGATAGTGTTTTTTTTTTCTGTTATTCTGTGGTTTTGTTGTCGTAGCGCGCGAGCGTGTGTCTGTGTGTATTTCCATTGTTATAAAGATTTATAAAATAAATACGAGGTTATAGGTTTTTCGTTTCGTTTCGTAATCGGCTTATCCTCCCCATATGTGTAGTACTGACACCCCCTAGGACTTGCAAGCCATTGCCTAAAGCTCAGAAGCCTGTCCTTTATATATATATATATATATATATATATATATATATATATATACACACACACACACGGTTCCGGAGTCTGGTCGGGACTCGAGCGCTGTATACACTTTCTCCATTTTCCTAACATTTACTTTGTTTTGTTTGATTACCGTTTTTCTGTTGTCTTCCAATACACACACATATACACATTTAAAAATTCACAAACACCCATGCCCAAAGCGGGACTCGGGATTCCCCTGCTCCACGAAGTACCAAGGCAAGGCAATTCGGAGAGCACACAACACAAAACCACAGGATGGAAAACCTGTTGCGAGAGATCGGCCCGTAGCGAAATTGATTATAGGAAAGGTGACGATGGAGCAATTGGTGGAATGAGTGGCGGGAGGAACCAGAGGACCAGGAGAAAACCCGCCCAGACGCCGCTTCGTCCACCACAAACCATACATACGGACGCCTTGAGATAGAACACGGCGTCTCAAGATATGTAGGTTATATATTAAATTCAAGTAGTTTTAGACAGTGTATGCGACTGTGTGACGCAAACATTGTATTATTGTAAACTTAACAAATCTACTACTACTGGTTTCAACGTTGTTCCAGCAGAACTTCAATTCTATTAAGATTTGAGTAATGAACGTTTTGAGAGGCACGTAACTTGAGGAGTTTTGAGCTTACACTAACTTGAGCTACTTTTAATCCTGTGAGTGATTATTAATGTTAATAGGGGAGGAAATTCCTTGTGTGTAGAGCTGGTGAGAGAACAATGTAGGCAATAAACAAGTCGGCGCTCTTTAACGAGAGATTGGGGGCGACCTACAAACCAACTCGCTGGTCTTAACAATAGCTGGAGCGGGCACAATCCTGCTTTAAGTAGAATTTATGTGGTGGAAGATATGGAATTCCACCGGCGATATCTCATACGGGTCCGTAAACAACAGGGTTTGTGTGTAACGAGGGCAGTCCACGCCTTCTTTCCAAACAGAGAGTTTTCTGCCCCAGTGGAGAAAACTAAATATTTGGCTTTGTAGACGCACGAGTGCTCTTGTGGTCACTGGGGTCTACTGAGCAACACGGCCTCTCACTGCTTCTTCAAATCAATTTAATCAGTTATTCGCAGAAATCTCATCTTCGCTTGTTTAGTGGATAGAGAAAGTATTATATTCCACCCAAAAACTCGTTGTCAAGATTTCACTGGAAATAAATGTTTCGGAGTCCCCTGAGTACGAAAAAAGCATTTTTAGAAAAATGTATGCGAGTGTGACATGAAATGGCGTTTTATTTATGGACGCTGTTTAACTGCTGTGGTTCTCAGCGTCCCATTCTATAGTGGGCGTGAAAGACCGTTTTTAATTTTGCTCAGAGGCCTCTCTATCAAGCTTGAGGTTCTTTTACATGCCATAAATCTACGACACGGGACCCACGGCTTTACTTCCCTTCCGAAGGAAGCCATGCTAAGGATCTTTACGCCCGAAAAAATCCATCGTCCTCCGCCGGGTTTGAACCTGCGACCTTGGGTACATGAAGTTAGCATTGTAACCATTAGACCATGGAGGGCGACATATGTATGTCTGTAGAAGCATAGCATAAATAAACGAAAAGACCGTTAAATACCTAACTAGGTATTTAGGTTTGGTATCTTCCAAGGATGCGACACGAAGATTTTCAAGAAACTCCCCTACTACAAGTTACCCTTTTAATGGACATTTTTTTTCGAAAATGTTGATATTAAAGATATCTATATCCAAAATCATGTATATCTGGAACTTTCTGGGAATAGCCTCTGAAGACGTCTTTATCCTGGATAAAATTTGATGAATTTTACTTAACTGCTAAACCGTAAGAGATAGACAAAAACTTACAAAATATGAAGATATCGTCAAAACACACAATTTACGTTTTTGTTGTGGAGGTATCCGAGATATTCCTTGTTAATGGTTTCAACTGTAAAGCACTTATACTTTTCTCAGACAGTTCTTTTGCTCTTCTCCTGGCCAAGCAAAGAAGCGATTTACAATAACAATCACATAACGATATCTTTTAAAGCATTTGACTAATACTTATAAGGAACTAAGCTAAAGTGAAAGGGAACTAAAGGAATGCGCTAAGTAATAAGAACTTTCTGCTAAAGTTTATCTCGATTAGCATTGTGTAGAAAGAAGATCTTTTGTAAGGAGTTTGTGGAGCAGCTAGAGAAAGTCATGTGAGTGTAGCACATAAGATTTTGTTAACTATTTTACTTCTGAGTTATCATTAGATTTGCAATTTCCTTCTTCGTCTTGGACAAGACAAATCGCCTGAATCTTCCTCAGAGCTGTTCCATCTTCTCGTAGGCCTTCGTAAACTTGTATTACGCTTTCATTTGTAACCATGTGATGCTTGGGATAAATAAGCTCTAATTTTTTTTCTTATTCAGTACATAGTAGGTACAGAAAGTATTGTATTTCACCTAAAAATTCGATACTGAAAATACACGATTTCAGCTCCTCTGAAACCAAAATGAATTTTTTGAAAAAAGGTGCGTATGTGTCTGCTTGCCTGTCTATCTGTATCTACAGTGTATCTCAAAAACGAATATATTTATGTTCAGCATCTTTCAAGGATGGGACACGACAGTTATAAAGAAAATCCGACCACCCCACACTGCACTTTGCATGGAACATTTTTCGAAAATGTTGTTTTTCTCGATGATGAATAATGGTTTTGATTAAAATTCTGTATATTAAGAATACTTGCTGACAAATAAAATGTATATCTCGAAGTTTCTGGGAATAGTCTATGAAGTTCACTTCATTCTGGATGAATTTTGAATAACTACTAAACAGTTAAAAATACACCAAATGTTATCACAAAAAAGTGTGACGCTCGTTAAAACAGAAGCTCCACAACAAAAATGCATAGGACAGAAATAATCTATTTCCGAGTAATTCTTTGTTATTAGTTTCAAAATGTAAATAACTTGTACTTTTCTCAAGCAGGCAGTCGCGATCCGTGTTTCTTTGTTTTACCCCTGGCCATCCAAAGAAAACCGAATTTCAATGTCAATCGCATAGTGACCACAGCTTTTAAAGATTTCACTACCACAGTGTATTTTCCTTCTGCTTACAAGGAACTAAGTAATACAACCGTTTCTGCTGGTATTAAATCTTCATTAACACGAATAAGATAGAAGTTGTAATTGGTTTATGTGTAGAGCAGGTAGAGAAATTCATGTCTATAGAACACGTCAAATTTTTAAACACAATTTTAAAGTTTCCCGTTGTTTTCTCCTTTACGAAATATTTGCTTCAGAATGTGTGTTTCTGCTGGGCTTTTTTTCTGCTCACTCTTAAAACAAATAAGATATAACTCACATTCTATAACTAGCTTATCATCCCATAAATTTATTTTCAAGCAAATTATTCATTAAAGCATCTAACCCGAAGTGGTGTTTGTGTACATCATACTGTGTTTGTATAACAAACTCTTAACAGAAAAGATTATACTTTGCTTGGTGACCTATTTGATTAAACAGTTTGTAACTGTTTTCCTATAGATAATAATAATTTTACATTGAATATTATTTAAATATGAAATTATATGTAGCAAATATGAACATATTTATGAGCTTCTAAAGCCATATAAATGGTTTCGAAAAATAATACATGTATTTGTTATAATGGAAATTACATATGACAACGTTAAATAAACTATAAAACTGCTTATGTATATGAGTAGTAGGGTACATAAGAGATATTTCTGTAATATTTATGAATAGAGAAAATCATCTGAGTGTTAAAATAATATTTTCCACCAATTACAGTAATAGGGTTTATATGATTAAAGAGCATAACAGGAGTATGCATGAGCATACATTCATTCGCTTAAAATATTCAGAAATGTGCACTTCATATGGACAAAGTGAAAGACGTACAGTAAAGAAATCTGTTGTGTTCCATTCACATGACGTTCTTTAGCTATTCAACAAACTTTCCTTACAAAAAAATTATCCTATTATCTAAGTCATGCTAATCGAGTCAAGCAAAACAAGAAATGGTCTTAGGCAGAACGGAAATAAGGGAACACAGTAGGCTAAAGCGATAGTCAAATCTTTTAAAAGCTGCAGTTATGTAAAAAAATTGACGTAGGTTCTCTTTTGAATTCTCGGAAAGTTGACTTCCCGTTTGAGAAAAGTTTGAGTAGTTTAAAATTTAAACCTGTAACAAGAAATGTCTCGGAAATGTTAACTCTACCCAAAAAAGAGGCTTATGACATAAATTGAGCGTTTTAAATAGGTCTACATTTTTTGTGCAGTAAGTTTTGTTTATCTCTTACGGATTTTGAGTTCTACAAAGTCACGTGGAAGAGGTCTTCAAGGCTACTTCCAGAAAATTTAAGATACAGTGTCATGTAAATATCTTTAATGCACGGTATTTTATTCAAAATTATTGGAGCCCTTTTAAAGAAATGCAACATTTTTGGAAGTTTTCCCATGGAGGAGGGATTTTCCCCACTAACTTCGTGCTGCATTCTTAGAAGTTACGTTATTTAAATATCTAATGTGGTATTTAATGAACTTTTTTACTTTCTCTACACGTACTATCTACATAGTATATAGAGAAGTAACGCATAATGGTATTGTAACGCACCCAAAAATTCGACTCCGAGATTTCACCGGAAATATATGTTTTGAGACCCTCTGAATCAAAAAAAAAAAAAAAAAAAAGAATTTTAAAAGAATGTCCGCGCGCGCGTCCGTGCGTGTGTGTGTCTGTGTCTGTGTGTCTGTCTGTCTGTGTGTCTATCTGTCTGTCTGTCTGTGTGTGTTTGTGTCTGTGGGCAGTACAACATAAAAACGAAAAGTCCATTAACTACCAAACTTGGTATTTTAAGTTCATTAAATTCAGAGGATGTGACACAAAGATTTTCAGGAAAATCCCCCCACCCCAAATTAAGCTTTACATGGAAAAATTTTCGAAAATTTTGAATTTCTAAGAAATGGCTCTAACGATTTTGATAAAAATATCGTATGTTAAAAATATTTAAATGAAAAATAAAATGCATATTTATAATTTTTTGAGAATAGTCTCCGAAGACATTTTTATTCTAGATGAATTTTGCGGAATTTGCATAACCGGTAGACCGAAAGAGATAGACAAAAACTTACTTCACAAATTTAGAACTCGTTAAAACATACCTTGTTATGTACATTTTTTGTGGAGTAGACCGTTTTAGAGACATTCCTTGTTATTTGTTTTAGTTTTAAAATATTCATACTTTTCACATATGGGAATTTTTTAATTCCTGGCATTCAAACAAAGCAACTTCAATTACATGGCAACCGGCTTTTAAAACATTTGAGTATCACTTTAGCTGGTGTACTCTATTACAAAGAAGCAACTAATATGACCATTTCTGCTATTTTTTTTTTCTCGATTAGCATTAAATAAATATAAGAAAAAGCTTTTTAACAATGTGTTGTAGAGATGTAGAGAAAGTCATGGAAGAATATCACATCAGATGTTCTGTTTTTGAGCTGTGCTGCATTCATGAAAATATTGTAAAAATGCTTTTTTCAGAGGTCTCAAAATATATATTCCTGGTAAAATCTGGAAATCGAATTTTTGGTTGGAATAGAACACCTTCTCTATCTATTATGTACATACGTGCTAGAGAAGATAATCATGTTATTTCATGTCTTTCATGTCTTCATATTCCTTATTTTTCTGTTCCAACCATCAAACTACTCTATTTTATTCTGTCCGTTCCAATGTATCCCATTACATCAGTCCAATCTAACCCGTTCCATAAGATCCATTTCATTTCGTTCCAACCACCGTAACCAATTCATTATAATGCATTTATTTTCATCTCGGCAAGACAAACCATCTATTACTATAATACATGTTGCTTATATGCTCCGGAATTCCAGTAGTAGCATTTCCAAGCTCTGGGCCATTAAAAGGAATAAAATCCTCGCATAACGAAGCCTTCGATCTGCTTCACAGCGGAACTTTCTCTTTCTAAATGATTTTGAAAATAAGCAGTTTTCTCGTAGCTTAACTCTCCCCTTGTACTGCGGGAAATTGAAAAGCAAGGCGGACTCCAAACGTTTTCAACTTCAAAAGCAGAATATTGCTGCTAGCCTGTTTTTTAACAGTATAGTTGAGTAGCCTCTGTTAAAAATGTATGTACAAGACTTTAAAGGACAATAAAAATAAACATTTTTATAAAAAGAGTGCACTAACACCTAAACGGATTCTCTACTTTTTAAAACTATTTAATTAGCACATTTTAACAAAGTGTATTTTCTATATGACACAAATTAAATATTTTTTAAGAAGGTGGTAACATTTACAAAGTTAATTTTCATTCAATATGAATAATTGATGAGAAAGATAAAATTTTACGTATAGAGATTTGGTTAAATCCACCAATATCTCCAATAAATGCGGAGCGAATAATTATAAATGATTAAGAAGTACTTTTTGGTGATTTTCTGGATATTAAATGAATTAATAAGTATTGAAGTCGTGCCAATTGCATTCCCAAGTGGCAACAAAGTAAAAGGGAATGATTTGAAGCTTGACCACAAACCCACGTGTTTACTATAATCAGGGTTTTTCCATCTTTAATCACTGCCAGTGGACTCGTCGTATCTATGCTACCAAAGTCAAGCTTTGTTGGAATGTATTTTTATTATTTTCTCTATACGCACTATATACATAGTGTGTAGAGAAGGTATTGCACTCCACCAAAAAATTTGATACCGAAATTTCACCGGAAATATATGTTTTAGGGTCCTCTGTATCCAAACAAAATATTTTCAGAAAAAGGTCCATGTGTCCGTGTGTCAGTGTGTCCGTGAAGATGATAACTCAGAAACGAAAAGTCGTTAAATACCAAACATGGTATTTAAGTTTAGTATCTTCCAGGGATGCGACACGAAGATTTTGAGAAAAATCCCCCCACCTCAAACTACCCTTTACATGGAACTATTTTCGAAATGTTTGATTTTCTAAAAAATAGCTCTAACGATTTTGATTAAAATATCGTATATTAAAGATATTTACAAAGAAAATGTATATCTTGAATTTTCTGGGAATAGCCTCTGAAGGCTACTTTATTCTGGGTCAATTTTACGGAATTTTGCATAACTGCTAAACCGTAAGAGATGGACAAAAACTTACCAAACAGCAAATGCAGAGTACTTTAAAACACACACTTTACGTTGTGTACATTTTTTCGTGGAGTTGATTGTTTTTGAGATACTCCTTGTTTTTGGTTTCAGCTATAAAAAACATACCTTTCTCATACAGGACTTTGTGAACTCCTGTCCATACAAACAAAGGAACTTTAGTCACATGGCATCCAGCATTTGACCATCACTTTAACCTATGGTACTCCCTTATTTCGCTTCTATTTACACGGAAGCAAATAATAAGACTATTTCTGTTAACTTTCTCTCGACTAGTAGGAAGTAAATAGAAGCATAAGCTTTTTATTAATAATTTATTGCAGAGTTGTAGAGAAAGTCATGTGAATGGAGCACATCAGATTATTTTATTTTTAGTACGCTAGCGGCTGTAAATGTAAGCATATCTTAAACTTAAAGTTGTATCTTCAAAGAAACTATGTAGATGTTTTTGTTTTGCTAGCTGAGCAGTGATTTTGGTTGTCAGTTTTTAGTAGGTGGCGCCGTGGGCGAGTGGTTAGACCGCTCCCCGCCCCCTCTAGGCGGCTCTGGTTGGATCCCAAGCGCTTGCATATGAGATTCGTGGTGGACGAAGCGGCGTCTGCCAGGCTTTCTCCGGGTCTACCGGTTTACCCCGCCAATCTTCCACCAATTGCTCCATCTTCACCTTTCCAAACTTCAATTTCGCTTACATTTCATGTCATCCACTTCCTCATGCTCAAGTCTGGCTACGGGCCGACCCCTCGGCAGGTTCTCCGTTCTGTGGTTTCGTGCTGTTGGCTCCCCGTACCCTAGGCATTGGCTTTTAAATCCTATGGGGTGTCAGTCCTACAACTAGGGGGAGGGTAAGTAGATTATGAAACGAAAGTGTTTTAATACATGCATAGTTTAATTATTAAGCTGTGGAGGTCTTGGGAAACGAACAGAGAAGCTTTCCCTCGGCCGCAATGTGAAGAACGAGAGCAAGAGAGGTTACAAAATTTTTGAATAAGCATAATTTCGTGTGTAATGTTCGGAAATAATATGTGGAAAGTTTATGTTTAGGTAAATTCATTATAGAGATAGCGAGAATCCTAGTTAGAAAAACATCGTAGGATTAACTTGATGTTTTAACTACAAATTATACTTTTGGACTGAAAACATCCATACTATATCCAGATCACCTGGTTTACGTCCAGTTCCCCT
This sequence comes from Hymenopus coronatus, assembly GCA_030762935.1. NCBI lineage: Eukaryota > Metazoa > Arthropoda > Insecta > Mantodea > Hymenopodidae > Hymenopus > Hymenopus coronatus. The sequence continues at coordinate 49,610,012 of CM060895.1, forward strand.
AACCACTGACCTACCTTGGCAACATACCGACACGACATTAAATTCCCCTACTGACTCGCGTTTTTTGTTTCTCCGTTAAACCACATTGACGTCTCAAATTATTTTGAAAGGACATACGACATTGTAAGTTGTCATTAGGGTAAGTGCTTCAAGTCCCGGGCTTCATAGTTTAACTAACAATTAGGTCAATTAATTTATATTAATTGTTTCTTCCACACTAGGCGTGTGTAGGACAGGAGTTGGAAAGGCAGAGTCAGAATGAAAATTTAATGCCGTAACCAGGGTTTGAACTCGCAGTAAATGAGAGATTAGACGTCTCGCATCTCACCTAGCCGGCCCGGGTTCGATCCCAAGCGACTGCAGGTGGGATTTGTAGTGGATAATGCGATGCAGGCGGGCTTTCTCCGGTTTCCTCCATCGCATTCCACCGGTGCTCCATATTCATCGCATGTATCATCAGTGTCATCGCCTGCGGTGCCATTTATAGTGAACGCAGGTTTTTTTTTAATTGCTTCATTTGTATAGCCCCCTTTAACATCAATGGTCATATCGGGGGCTTTCACTTGTGAAACTGTTGGTTCAGAACATTAGGTTAAACTTTATACTACTAAACACATGCACATACTTCCAGACTCTATAGGGGATAGGGAATAATTCCGGTTAAAGAAAAATTCCCCGCCCCAGCCAGTTATCGAACCCGGGACCTCCGGGTGAGAAGTCAGCTCGCTGACCACTCGACCACGGAGGCAGTCAACGCAGGTGTTAAACACTATAAACAGCAGTAATTGACCTAATTGTTGGTTTAACTCTGAACCCCGAGATTTAAAGTACTTAACATTGTTGGTCGCCATTGGGAGATTTGCTTGTGGTTTACCGGGAAAAACGGGAGTGAGTGAGAGAATTAAATGCTGTGTCGGCATGTTACCATGGTAGCTCAGTGACTACATCGACTGAACGGAAAATCAGGAGAATCGTGGTTCAAATCCCGGATATGGCATTACAGTTTTCGACATCTGTCCTACACACGGCTGGTGTGCAAGAAACTTCAAGCTTTACAATATAGTGTATATATATATATATATATATATATATTTTATTTTTTAATTTGTTACAGCTAACTCGTAGACTGCGAACAAGATTTTTATTTCTTTCCTCACTTATTTTGTTATAGTATTTTTTACTTTTTATTAAACCTAATAAAATGTAACAGATGCTAGCTAAACAGCTCTTAAACGCAGTATACAACAATGAATAATACACAGTTGCCTGGTATATTAACTTCATGTTACTAAAATCTTTTTATGAAGCAACTTTATTATCTTTTAAAACCTTCAGAAACAGGCAACTATACCCCAAAAGTGATAAAAATTGTGTTCGCTTTATATTTTTACTTTATTTTTATTTATTTATTTTTTTTTCTCCAAATTTTTATGTATTCGCTACTTTAGTTTATGTATTCTGAAATTTAGACAAATACATTTGTTGTCACTAATATTTTATGTGCTGGCAGGTAATATGCATTTCAAATGTAAATATGACTAATATGCGTTTCAATCTACATGAATATTTCACTTAAAATACTTGTTTTTATTAAGTTGTATATAATTCTATTTTTTGTTCTTTATTCATTATATCACTACTATATTGTATTTAATGTGTTGCCTGGTAGTGTGAAAGTGAAGGCCAATGACCTTGACTCCAACCAGGATAAATAAATAAGTAAGCTATCATATTTTCTGGTTACTTGACAAACAACGTATAGGATGTTTTCACCATTGCTCCACGAAGAAGAAATAGCTTAAAAAGGTAAAGCGATTATATCTAAAAAATGATAAAAAATCGCGGTTTTCTTTCCATATTGGATTCATTGTGACTCATATACAGCCGAGAAGTTATTACATCACATCTGTGATTTTTGCATCTAGATGATGCCACACCTGTGTATAAATACTGGTGCAAATAATGACTACTACTTCTGGAACTTTGCCACGTCATCAACAGCTATCAAACTAACAGTTTCACTTTCAAGAGCGAGTTCGAAGCGTGAAGTTACAGTAAAGAGACACCCGTCGCAGAGCGTCGTAGCGACGAGACATAAAATTGAGCTACAACATTGTTATAAATACAACTATTGCAACGAGAATTGAAGTAATGAAGATATTTTGTTATAGAATCATATTTGCTTCGATTATTTACCATTTTAGTTAATATTTATAATTAACGTTGTGGTTTTGAGGTTCTACTTACTTCAGCAATTTCACTTGCATGTATTGGTAAACGCACAGTCGCCAACTGGTTTCTGGAAATTTCCGGGAAGAAGAGGTGAAGCAATGCACATAGAAAGTGACCAGCTCTGGGGTGGCAGGCTCGGACGCAGGGTATCCTTAACGGCGTGACCTCCCTCAGGCCTCTCTTCCCGCAAGATATTCTGTTCCTCTGGGACCCGTCACACCGAGCGCCAGGGCAGACACTTCCTCAAAGCTTCGGGCCTGAAATATGATAAAGGCATGAAATATAAGACCCAGGGGGATACCAAATTTGCGGCAGCATTCAGTTACCTCCTCCTTCTTCTCAGGGTTTAAGCTATGCAGCCGAAATCATTTGTGGAGTCCATCGTCTTCGGAGTTAGCCAACATCTCTCAGGTTATGTATGTGTAGGAAGGCTATTTTTGGTGTTCTGTCAGTTCGTTCTCATTAGGCATCCTATTCAGGTTCTTTATATTTTACATTTTATCTCTATGGTGATATTCAATACATTTTATTATTTCATTTATCTTCACCGCTCTTGTACATCCCTTAACATTTTATAAAAATGACCTTCAACTTTGGATTTAATTATCTAGTTAAAGCTGTCATATATTGAAGGGACAGCAATTTGTTTTATATTGTAACGACACTGCTCTTTGTTGCCAATCTGGTTACAAACGGTCCTTATTGCGTTTCTTTTGCAACTAAGATAGAGACCGCCAACTATATATATATATATATATATATATATAGAGAGAGAGAGAGAGAGAGAGAGAGAGAGAGAGAGAGAGAGAGAGAGACCAGCCAACCTTCTCCGCTTCGAAGCGACGAGAGAATATATACCGGGTGGAAGGGAACTTGCTACACCCCTTCTAATATTTGCTTCATAGACATTGTTTGTAATGTTTCTAATAACATTTTGTTCCTCGATCAGCCAATTTCGAAAACATGAATGGTTTTATTCCATTTGTGGAATGCATAATTCCTCAAGAATGTACGAATATAATGGTTTATTACCTGTAAGATACAAAGAGTAACTTATTTCTGACATTAGTTTCATTAGGAACTATGGGAGATCCCACAGAGTTACGAAATAATTATTCCGAGCAGCTTTGTCAGACGTGAAGTACCTGGGCAACGTTGCGTTGAGGTTGATCAGATTTCTGAACCGGATTCTAGATGGAAACACATCGGTCGCTTGCAAACACGATGCAAGGCGGGGTATAACGAATGGATCTTCTATTGAGACAATACAAAGGTGCACACCTGCGCAGTTTCGAAGGCGAAACTTCTACAACTAAGGTTCGAATTGCTACAACATTCACCGTAGTCATTAGATTTGGACCCCAGTGACTTTTTACTAATTTTCAAACTTGGAAAAAGTGGTTCGGTGGAAAACGATTCACGTCTAACGAACAGGTCATCTCCCAAACTGGTTTTGAGGACCTTCCGAAATCTTACTTTTTGGAAAGCTTAAAACATTTGGAGAAGTGTTAAAAGTTAAAAAGAAGATTATGTTAATGTTAAATGTTAAAAAAAATCTACCAAAAAATGTAAAATGTATTATAGAACAGAGAAGTGGTTTGACAAAAATGTTTAGTATCCGAATGTGGTTTTGATTAGTCTATCATTCGTTACAGGCCAAGCTTCTTCCTTTATTTTGTGTGTTTGCTTGTGTTTATTTTACCTACATTGTCTTCGTGACGTAGAAAAGTATAATATCTGCATTGAACAGCTGGTAACACGTGACAATAAATATCTTGACATAATGGAGATTACATTCAAAAATAGAGTAAGATACTGTAACTTTGCAAATAAAGTTTTGTGTTGATATCGCTCATTATTATTTAGATGCCAAATCGTCTGTTAGTTTCTGGATTACCCTCGTAAATAAGCAATTCCGTCGATACTTGATGGCTGCGTTACACAGAATGGTTTACTTTTGCGTTGAGGTAGTATTGTTTCCCGTGTAACAAAGCACAACGAAGTGTTTTGCGCCCGCTGATATCACGTACGCAGCTTTGTCTTGTCTTGTGGATATTGCACTGCCTCGATATGACACTTGTTTTTCGTGATGTCGCTTTAATAACAGTTGACTACGTGAGCCGCAACCGAATCTGAAATGACTGCAAAGGTTTGCTATGATAAAACAACGTGATACCGAAAGCAGTAGAGGCAACTGCAATTATTTTAAACTTTCCTTGTTGACTGTTGATCAGTATTTACAGGGGCTTCCATAAAGGAACGAGGAATAAATTAATAGTGAAATTAATGACTGTGTTCCACAATTTTCCAGGTATATGAAACCGAAAGCAAACGGCCAACTCGAGACGTGCCACAATCGTGTGACGTAACAACCGTTTCAGAACTTTCTCACAACAAAGTAGATCAGCAGTACTCAATAAAAATGACAATACCTTCGTTTGAGGGCCACACGTAAGTTTGTTCAGGTAAATTTTGTATTTCGTAAAATGAATTGTCTCCTTTAAAAAAGCCAATGATTCGCTGAGAACTGCACTAAATTTCACAATACTTGATAACAATAGCCTTGACATTTATGGAGAAACGCATTGGTTACTGATTGATTTTATAATGGATAACTTTTATCATTATTCAGGCTGTTTCAAAACGACACCAAACGAAGATAGCAGTCGATTAGCTTACACTTTGACTTATCCGAAACTTGATGTCGTAACTTTCAAACTCTTCTATTTAAATTTTTATGTGTGTTTAAAAATAGCACACATTTGGAATTAGGCAGCGAAGTAACAACGGTTATCATTCGCCATGTAAACGTGTTATACGAAACACACAATAATACCCACATGCTACGTTTTCCATTACTAAGGTGACGTGTGCCGCGCCGGCGTGTCTATCAAACCACCCCTACACCACGCGATTGGGACCTTCGCCACCAACCGCCATCTCTCTTAGAGTGATACAGGCATGTGCCATTTTGCTATGTACGACTGCCTAATCCATAATTATTTTATGGCAGTTTTTGTGTGTGCCGAATTTAGAGCTAAAAATTATATTCACGTATCACGCACGGTACGACCAACAAGGTCCACATCTTTGGTGTCGTTTTGAAACGCCCTGTATAATTGTATTACAATATGTTACTTACGAATACATTAGTTATGTTGACAACGCTGTGAAATTGAAAGTAGAATTCTGTTACTTTTCTGCAACATTATATCAATATGAGACGGTTGATTTGTGCCAGAGATTCTCAACAGGTTTTCAAAGTCCGTATTGGTGAGACCCAGACCCATGTTTAACCTTGATTAAGTTTATCTAGCTGAAAGTTATTTTGAAAGTATACGTTGACCCCACCCCGGCTTTATAAAAGACTTCTTCAAAACTTCAATTGTTTCATAACTTGAGCAGAAGGCACCAGATCATTACGGAGGAGATATAACGAGGCTGGGCAACTTGGCTTGCTGCATAAGTAACTATCAAAACGTGTGAGTAGAGAATGTAATCTAAAATGGCCGAACGCAGTCAAATTCGTTCAAAGCGATATTTATTGATTTGGATGGATGACATTGCTTGATTTACTGACGTTCCAAGTAATATAGATCATTCAGAGGTGAGTCAACACTTGTTTACAAATAAAGCAAAGGTTAGGAATTCGTTGCTCTGCGTTAAAACAATCCATGAACTTTATGTACCAAGGGTGGGCCTATTTTATTAATTCATAACATTTGAAAATCAGTCATTTGCTCCCAATTAGAGGTAACGTCTATGTTCTATCTATTTCACTTTGGAATTAGTAAGCAAAGATAACTTCTTTTTATTAATTTTGAATTGTTTTTATGTTTTGGTTATAAGGAGTTAATAAATTATGATACTAGATATTATCACAAGGTTCATAACTTATTTATACCTGTGTTTATATAAATATATATTTTGATAATATTAAAAGTGAAATGTTTAGCTTTCACATATATAAAATGTCCTAATTATTTATATTTATTTTCCGTACATAGGAACAATAACGTGCGTTCGGCACCAAAAATGTGAGACAGACCCTGGGATTGATTACCCATTTCTCCGAAAGCCATACAAAACTACTACCTGTCACCAAGTGAGAGAGACGGAGAGAGCGTGTGTGTCCATACAGTAAGCAAACACCAAAATTGAATAAACGTAGCTTGCCACCCCTCTTGGAAGCAAACTTCGGTAGTGGACACACTCGTTAACGCGAAGCGAACATAATATGCATTGACTGATGACACCGGGGTGGAAATTTGTCTGCTCTGCGGGGAAAGGGGAAACAAAGTCATATTCTTGCTGAATGCAGTAGAACACAAAAGAAAGCAATATTTAGCACCACAGTTGCGTAAGGGTCAGGGTGTGGTTTTTCTTAACCTTAGAGCACTATAAATATTACACGTAATGCTAAAGTTATACTTGAAATTCATTCAGTTGTTTTTCATCCGTCTCTGATTCTTTAATTCTCTATCTACTTTTACAAAACTCTTAACTTATAGAACGAGTCTCCTCCGTGGTCTATGGGTAACATGCTAGCCTCTGGTTTGCAAGGTTGTGGGTACAAACTCGGTGGTGAACAATGGATTTTTTCGGGTTTAAAAATTACTAGCATAGCTTCCTTCGGAAGTGAAGTAAATTCGGTGGTCCCATGTCGTAGATTTGTGGCAGGAAAAAGAAACTTGAAGTCTGATAAACAGGTCTCTGAGCAACATTGAGCGAACTTTCACACCCAGTAATCTATGGGTAACACAGCATACAACGGAGGTATAGCAGTGGTAGCGCAACACTAAGACGCTGAACATTTAAAATTGGAAAGAAAAGTAAAATTGATTGCAACATAGAAATCTTTATTTGTTAAAGATTGACTAAAAACACATTGTTGTTTTTACCTCTTTGCACTGTAATAGAACATAGAAACTGAAAATCTGTGTGAGTAAAACTTTTTGGCGCTGAGACTGTCGTCTTGTACGTCATTTTCACAGAACTTAAACCATAATTAACGATCTGAAACTTCTCTAGCGAGAGCAGCATGGTTCATTCATTTTTCTTAGCCGGGTTCCAACTCCTTTCTCTTCTGGCTACATTTATCAACAACCGATCCTAGCGACCGTCTCTAAGGAAAACCCGCACATGCGCAGAGAGCCCAAAATTCGGACAGCGCTCATAAATTCTTTGCAAGATTCTACAATGTAGAATGGGGTGTTGAGAATCATAGCAGTTAAATAGCGTTCATAAATAAAACTAAATTAAATCGTCTAGAACGTAAGAAGGACACTTACATATTTTTATTTTCTCTACATATACTATGTACATATTATAGAGAAGCTATTGCATTCCACCCAAAAAGTCAATGTCGAGATTTCACCGAAAGTACACGTTTTAAAGTCCCTGTGTTCAAAAAAGGATTTTAGAATAAGTTCCGCGAGCGTGCGTGTGTGTCTGTTAACACGATAACTCAAAAACGAAAAGTCCATAAAATACAAAACTTGGTATTTCAGTCAAATATCTTCCAAGGATGTTGCATGAAGATTTTGAGGAAAATCTCCCCGCCCCTAAATACCCATGGCATGGAAAAATTATCGAAAATATTGATATTCTCAAAAATGCCTAACGGTTTTGATTAAAATTCTGTATATTAAATATTTACATTATAAATAAAATGAATATTTTGGATCTTCTGGGTATAGCCTCTGAAGACATATTTATTCTGGGTGAATTTTTCGTAACTGGTAAACCATAAGAGATAAACAGAAACTTATTACACAAAAACTGTAGATCTCGTTAAAACACACAATTATGTCTTATACTTTTATTTCGTAGAGATGAGCACTTTTTTAGATGTTTCTTGTTATTAGTTTCAGTTTTATAATACCTATATTTCGCTCTCTTTTCAAAAGAGATTTGAAACAAACGACGATTTCTCGTTTGAGAAAAATATTTGAAACCAATAACCAGGAACAAACTTTTCACATACGGGAATTTTTAAACTCCTGGGGAAAAAAAAAAAAAAAAAATTCATCCACATGGCAACCAGATTTTAAAATATTTTGACTACCGCTTTAGCTGAGTTAAGTCCCTTATTTCACACCTACTTACAAGAAAACAGTAATAAGACCACTTCTGCTTATCTCGATTATCATGAAGTAAAGTGGAGAATAAGCTTTTTAGCAGTAATGTGTTACCGAGATGTAGAGAAAGTAATGTGAATGGAACAGTTCAGATTTTTTAGTGTTAGCATTATATATTATGTATACAGTACTCTCGGTTTGTATTTAAGCTTAATTTTAATTCTTTCTCGTGCTTTTGTGTTTTTTAAACTCTCTTTTGTTATTATGCAGTAAATAAATGTATACATTTACCATTTTACAAAAATCCTACTATTAAGTACTCAAAGACACGAAAAGTATTTACGGTCATGAAATCATTGCAGTTTTTGTATATCCAAGTAGATACTGAAAACGTTTTGACAATAAAGGTCATCCTTAGTGTCGTGCAAAGAAGCTCAAATTTATCTGAGGATCTATATTTTACAAATTATCCAACCTATGCGAGCATTTAAAAATATTCAGAAAAGTTCAATTTTTAAATGTGTAAAAACTTATTTTGTTCAATTATTATATAATACTCCAGAAGAATTTCTGGTGGAAGGACCCCTACAAACCAGATAGTTGATGAGAACTTTACTAGAATTCAAAGTGACAGCGCAGGTTTTGTTGTTTCCATCTAATTGTCAATTTTTTCAACAGTAATGAAATTTGCATCAAGTGACAGTGCGACCATAAAAAAGTAAACAAGTTTTCAGCTCTCGAAGCAATGCGGCATCAAAATCGATTATCAGCAGCTAAAAAATTAACAAGTCAATCACAGTCCTTTAGGAATCCAGAATTAAACAGAACCAATGTTGTAGCGTAGAGTCACGGAAATGAAACCACATATTGGTTTCCTGAACTAGTTTAATTGACTATGTAACTACAAAACCAGAGGAAACGCTAATATGACCTGTTGATTTGACCTTATTCCCCCATTCTCCATAGTTTCGGTTTCCTCTCGTCACAATTTTGCAATATTAATGGTCCTGTAAACCTGTCCTAGTATTTAATGCAGTATGTATCATATTTCTAGAATACTAACTTAATTTTTTTCTGTCTCGCGTGTAGGTATATCACAACATGCATTAAACTTATAACATTTACCGATCAATATACACCTATATAAATTTGAATAATCTTCGTTAAAATACACTAGTTCTTTCATGATACAACAAAAGGCTTTCATAATTAGTTAACTAACAGAATTTTCTTAAATTGGTTAATGATACCTTTTGATACTACGAGGTAAAATAATTCTTACCAAGCATTTTAAGCGTTAGATATACGATAGTAATTAGACCTCAGTTTTTCACATGGCCTAATCTTATAATTGTGTATAAATGAATTTGGAATATACTAAATTTTCTTTAGTACCGGAGCTAAAAATGCTTGCTTTATCAGAAGCACATTGTTTAATTATTTAGTACCTTTAACCAGGTTTAAATTTATATTCTTATCAGTATGTCTTATTATTTGCCAAGCTATACTTCCAATTTAATTTTTTGTGTGATTGTTTCCTGTTTTAAGCATTCTGCCCTTTTGGCTAAATAGGGTCAGATGGTTATATATAATCATAATAAGAACTCTCCACCTACAACGTATTTTTTACATACTTTTCGGGACAACACGGAAGGAAGAAGGAGACAGAGGGCGGCCGACTCAAGGAGTCATGGCAGGCAGAAGCCAGGATCGCTTCATTTCAACTTCCCGGCGCTAGCACAACGGCGTCTTCTTTCCCCTTGCGGGCTTACGCACCCTACTGGAGGCGCAGTGGACGAAGACGTCTCCGCTGAAGGACTAAGTTAACCGAGAGCGTCATTTTCTCTGTCATAAGACACCCAATCTCACGTCGACACTACTTACTTCTCCCTTCATCTGGTTAATCTGTTTCAGGGCTGTGAGGTGAAATGTAGGAACAAGAAACTCGTGGTATGTAATAACGTTCCCAGCATTCGCCTGGTGACCCGCGGAAACCCCGAAAAAAATTATGGGTCAGGAAAGCAGTTGCAGGAAGCAAACTCGCCAAGCTCCCGAATACTCACCAGCCACTCATACGCTGTAGTATGTTGCGCCACTTCGCTCAGTGAAGTATAAGAAGTGCTTTAAAATCAACAACCAATTTCCTACAATAGTTTAAGGCAACTCAGTGGTAGAATTTGGCAGAACCTGTGAATTTTGATTTACTAGTTTTATTAATTATTTGTCTAATAAGCTACACAAGATTTCTAAAGACAATTTAATACCTCATACGACAGTTTAATCGATGCTTTGCAATTTAGGTAAAGCACATTGAACAAACTCAGTTTTTCTCATTTCCTTCTTTTCAGCACGTTTCCCTACTCAAAATACTCCTTCGACAATAGTTTATTATTAACTTTAAAGGTTTTAGAAGAGCTTAAGGGATTGTGAATTTAAAAATGTGTGTACAGTAGTTAAACATTAAAATTCTGCTGAAAATAATTACATTCCGTAACTCACATGAACAAAAAAGGAAAACATTCAAGTACATTTAGTACAGATAAGTGCCTTAGATTAATTAAAATTAAAAATGCATTCTGAAATGTATTTAAATTTGTATACTAACCTCGAATTAAATATTTGAAGAAATCAAATGCTCTAAGGACTAACTGGAATTAAAGTATTAAAAATGATTTAAATGTAAATAAAAATTATACCTTACAACAGTTTTACATAGCTTGCTAAACATTTTTGTGCAGTAAGTGTTTTATTTTTATAAGTGTCTGGTAAAAAATGTGATATCTTCTGTTTTACTGACTTTGTTTTACTGTTCTACAAAAATCTATTCTTAAAAAGAGTATTCTTAGCTCTGCTTCATGCTAATCGAGATAAATACCACCAGAAGCCACTACTGTTGGTCAGACGCCTATATTAGATGCCGATGTTGTCCAACTTCCTCGGACGTCTGCTAACCTGCAAGAGGATGACAAACGAAAGTTGTGGAAACGCACGTCCAGGGTACTCCATCTACACCATGACCAAGTGAAGCACGTGTTGGAAATAGATGTCCAGATTTTAATAAAATATTAGCAGAAAAGCTTGTATCTCTTAGCTCCTTCAAATTACAAGGAAAATAATGGAATTTTAATTGTATCTCAAAGTGACCCGTTTTTAAAATATTTTACTATCGATTTAGCCTTGCGTTTTCCCTTCTCTTTGTATTACCAGAATGAAAAAAAGGAAATAAAAACTCAACATTACTGACAAAATTAGAAAAATATTTGGAGAAACGATCCACATAAAAGGCCCTTTGAGGTGAGGGTACTTTTTGACATTCGTGGTTATCATGTTTGAAATATACTGGACAAATATATCAAGTTAGGGCTTTATTAATTTTTTCATTTTTGAGTTTTGTACACGCACGGACATGCACACTGACCTTTTTCTAAAATTTGTTCTTTCTCTTTGAATTCAATGAACTTCAAAACATATATTTTCGGTAAAATCTCTACATCAAACTTCTATTTAATCTCTACCTAATATTTAAGTAAATAGTGGGTATTAGAGATCATAAAAATGAAAGCAATCGGAGGAGTAATGTATTTTTTTTTTCATTTTCACAGATATGTTGTCTTAATTCCGACTTCTGTTCAATAATTCATAACAACATTTTTTGTAATAAAAAAAATCGTATTGACATCAGGAGATTGGGAACACCATGCAATAAAATGGCAATGGGAAAAACTCTGATGTGTTCCATTCACATGACTTCCTCTACATCTCTGTAACAAATTAGTGTAAAAAGCTTATTCTTGTATCTACTTCACACTAATCGAGATTAACATAAATGGTCTTATAGTTGCTTTCTTGTAAGTAGGAGGCAAATAACAGAGTTGACTAGGCTAAAGAGATAGTCAAATATTTTAAAACTGGTTGCTAAGTGATTGCCAACTTCTGCTAATGCAAAGAAGCGTATTTTAAACTATCGTATGAGAAAAGTTTTAGTATTTCAAAACTGAAATCAATAGTAAGAATATCTTGGGAATTGTCAACTCCAGCAAAAAAATTGAATGCATAAGTTTTTGTTTAAACGAGATCCACTTATTTGGGTAGTAATTTTCTGTCTATCTCTTCCGGTTTACCAGTTATCTAAAATTCATCCACAAGGAAGGGATCTTCAGAGACTATTCCCAGAAAATTCAGGATATATATTTTATTTTAATGTAAACATTGTAATAAGAGGCATGTTAATCAAACTCTTTAGAGCCGTTTTTCAGAAAATCACAATTTTCGAATTTTTTTCTATGTAAGGGTAGTTTGAAGAGGAAAATTTATCCTTGGAAGATACTGAACTTAAATGTAGAGTTTTGCATTTTACCGACATTTTGTTTTTGAGTTATCGTGCTCACAATCACTCACACACACACACACACACACACACACACACACATAAATATCCGCGCGTAGCTTTTTCTAAAAGTGATTTTATTTTTGGAATCAGGGGCCCCTAAAACGTGTCTTTTCGGTGAAATCTCTGTGTCGAATTTTTGGATAGAGTGCAATACTTTCTCTGTCTATGTACGATGTACTAAGTAGAGAATGTACAATCTATAATTTGCATTGCTGTAACTTCTTGTAGCGAATTGCATAAAACCGGTAAATAAGAAAAACACAGAAAAGTATTTTTATTATTAGAAAAGTGACATTGTGGCATCCAAACTCATTTAAAAAATAATCCTCGGCACCTTTCAAAATAACTTTGCAGTGTACCTTTAATAATTCAGTATTGTTTGATTAGAAGTCTAATGTGTTCATTCACATGATTTCGTTACCTCTCGGTAATAAAATTATTACTAAAAGGTTTATTCTACTATCTACTTTGTGTTTATCAAGATAAACATCAGCATAAATTGTGATATTACTTGTTTTCTTGTAAGTAGAATAGTCTAATCTAATCTTTCAAAAGCTGGTTGCCATGTGGATGAAATCCGTTTTTTGTATTGCCAGTACTTGAAAAACTCCCATATATGAAAAGTGTGAAAAATGTGAAAAGTATTTTTAAACTGAAACCAACAGCAAGTGGGTAACTCCACGAAAAAAATGTATATGACATAAATAATTGTGTGTTTTAACGAGATCTACATATTTTGTGTAGTAAGCTTTTCTCTATCTCTTATGGTTTACCAATAATGCAAACTTCAGCAAAGTTCATCAGAATAAAGAGGTAATGAGAGGTTATTCCCAGAAAGTAATACGGTATTTTAATCAAAATCGTTAGAGCCAGATCAAAATAAAAAGTTTAGAAATCTTTTCAATGGTAGTTTGGGGTGGGGGGATTTTCCTCAAAATATTTGCATCCTTGGAAGGCATACCAAATTTGGCATTTTACCAGACTTTTCGTTTTTGGGTTATCGTGCCCCCCCCCCACACACACAGGGGCCTTTTTTAAAAATATTTTTTTACAGGCAACTCTAAAACAAGTAGATATTGAAATCTTGTTAGGAAATTTTGGGTGGAATGCAATACCATCTCTATCAATAGGTATGTAGTATCTGTAAAGAAAGTAATAAAGAAAAGCCATCAACATATTTTGGCTCAATAAGTAACATATAAACAACTTCTTGTTAATATGACTTTATTGGGATTAAACCATTAGGTATTGAATCTCATTTAAAATTAATTGAAATGAACAAATATGCTACAAATATAGTTATCTAATAAATATAACTACTAACAATATAATCTCAAAATAAATTCACAAACGAGTCAGTAACTAGTTATAATGTCTAGCTTTAATTGTCTTCTATCCATTTTGTTCTTGGTAGCCCAATATAATGCTGGTAATTCTTTTCATTTCTGTAAATTGGAATCAAATCCCGTGCAATGCAGGTGATCAGAGTCTATTCTTGTTTCAGGCTCTTTGTTTATATGTCACTTATGTGTCATCTGCAATTTTACATTATATAGTACACAAATTATATAATATATTGGAATATGTCAACAAGAATATATTCCATTTTGTCATTTCAAATAGAAATAAAATATACAAAATTTCCACCACCTATGCTATAGTATTGTAATTTATAGCATAAAAAGTTATAAGTAGCCCTATCAAATGTAAATTAAGTGCGCTTTGTGTGAAATTTTCTTGCAAATCTCGAGTCTCTTCCTTAGAAGATGCTGAACTTATATATAGTTTAGTATTTACCGGACTCTTCCTTTAGGGTTATGCTACCCACAAATTCACACATAGGGACCATTTTTTCTAAAAAATTCTTTTTTTTTATTTTGTTCATGTGAAATTTGGGAGCTCTCTTTAAGATACACAATTTCATGTAACTTTGTTATATCAACAATTTACGAGGTATTCATTATTTTTGGTGTGGCTTTTAGAATTTATCACTTAATATGTTTTTGTAGTGTAGAGTATGCTGCAGGGGATTCCGAATGTTCAGCCTTTGATTGGCTTTTTGTACGTCAGTCCCCAGGAGGATAAGTTCAGATGAGAGTAATTGCAGCGGGCAATCGGAACCGGACCGCGGCAGGGAGCCACTGGCGATGATCCTTATCACCTCGCAAGCGGATCGTCTCGACGCGGGTGAGCTAAGAGCCCGCACCTGTGATCTGACCAAATGCCCCTAAGTCTACCAACGACCCCAAACGCCATTCGGTCACCGAGAGCTGAGTTTTTAGACCGCATTCACCTCCACGATAGGGTGCCACCATTGCAGCCCACGCTGACACTTACAACCCTGAAAGAGAGGGGTTGGATGAAATGCAGATGAAATGAAGGGACAGTATTCGCCTAGTGACCCGGGAAAACCCCCGAAAAACCATGGGTCAGAGAGTTCGGCTGCGGGGAATCGATCCCACCGCTTTCCAAAGGTCAGTTCCAGTCGGAACACCTGAACCACTTGGCTCGATATCAAACAATTCATTTTTGCGTTATAGTAGAAAGAAAGTTGATTTTCATAGCCAGCTTAACTGTAGCAAGTCACTTTTTAATAATTGACTATTGTTTAAGCCCGTGTATTTTGCAGCTGCAAAGAAATATATATAATGAAATTATACATAAAATTAATTCAGAAAGATGAATGAAGCAATGAATGGTGGACAGCTAAATATATTTTATGAGAATAAAAACGATAAAATACGAGGATAATGGGTAGAGAGTGCTATGTGAATACACGCATCAACGTTATGTTGCAATTGGACTCGTTTGCTACATCTGTTTACACTTGTGCCATTGTTGTATGGACGGATAAAAAGGAAGCATATATGCCAACAGCTGCTTCTCTGCATCTTCCATATCAAAACTCCACTCTTGTCCTGGTTCAGGTGTATTCCTTACCCCGGGCTATTTTGAATTCAATTGAAGCACAAAGGAAACCTTTTATTTGCCTTCTTCTTCCAACGGGTGTCACTGTAACCCTTCTGGCGCTCTTTTATGCGTAGCTATATTCTAAGCTAAATATTTCACGGTTTTATTTACTTACGTTTTTGTTGCTTATACAGAAAGAGTAAAGATGGAATTCTATCCAAACAGCTCGATATCGAGATTTAACCGAAGATAAAGATTTTGGTTTCAAGATGACAAACAGTAAAACGTTATGATTGAGATAAAAAATATGACATTTAACCTATATGTGCAATTTAAAACCAGGTTTTTTATTATGTTTATCTTATCACCATGCTCCATAATACAGAATTATTTTACATGGTTATAAAACCTTCTTTATCAAGTGTGGTTTACTTTTGTCTCTGTTGTATGTCATTTTTTTCATTATTCCTCTGAGTGTTATTGTATTATTCATTTTCGCCATCACTTTTACTGATCCTATTTCTATTACTTTTCACTATTATTTTTATTGATTCTATGTTCTACTAGGTACAAAATCAAAGATTCATTCAGGATTACAGGTCTCACTCTGGTAGGTACCGCTTAGACTAGCTGATTTCACTATCTATGGATATTTGGCAGGTATTCGCAGTTGCCATCTATTTTCAGTTTTATACTCTTATAGACTGAAGCTCATGATATTAAATGTCTACTAATATATATCACGAGAAAACGCAGCCAAATTGCTTGACCCACTGGATTTTAACCCAGGATCTTCCTGAATACGGGCCACATCAGCTTGTAAAAAATTCTTAGCTTTGGATAAACTCAACTGTACACATAAATATAAACAATGCAAGTGGTATTACTATTGTTGTAATGGAGCATGTAGTTAATAAAGTGTTATTCAAATGTTACCGCTGACATTTATAAACTAATGAATCCTAAATTTTCTTTGAATGTAAAATAAGAATGAAAAGGGATTTTATTAATATTTAAACTTAAAGGGTTATTAGAACCAGTTTGGTGAAGAAAAAGTGCTCTTTTTTTTAAGACATTAGCATAACCAGTAAGATCCATATCTCGAAGTTACTTTAAAACACCTGTGATGTTCTTTCATTCTAAATGAATGCAGTTAAAATGTTGCCTAAATAGTAACCAATAAGGAAGAACGATAATTCATTAATACAAAATCAGATGACATTCATACAAATTCTCTGTCATCTACTGTTTATTAGTGGTTTTAAAATCAGGCTTACGAAAGCTTACTTTTCTTTCTGCTTTATTTTAATCAAGATAAGCGTTTACACACCTGCAGTATAGATAGAAAGGGAATAGCGGAACTGGTCGGTATATGTTGGCTTTAAAATTGCATAACGTTTTCATGCTATGGCGAGAAGCAACAGAGAACCCGCAGGACTGAAAAGAATGAAAATATTGATGAGCTCAAATGGAAATGGCTTACGTCATAAAAACAAAACTGTTTGGGATAATTTGTGTGTAATAAGGAGCTCTTATTTTTATGTACTACGTTTTCATCTATCGCTTAACGCTTACCAATTTTGCAAGATTATACAAGATTCCTTCCTTATGAACAGAACTTCATAACTTATTCCCAGAAAACTCTAAATATATGTAAATTTTATTCATCATAAAAATGTATTCAGTATATTAAGTTTTAATAAAAATAGTTGGTGATATTTTAGATAAAATCAGGTTTCAAAAATGTTTTAAGCAAAGAGAAGTTGTAGCAAGGGCATTTTGTTGAAAATACTCGTGTTGTATCTTTAGAAGATACGGAATTTAAATATCAACTTTATTTGCATAAATTTTCGTTTTCGAGTTTTGTTATTCACACACACGCACACGCATAAGCGCACGCGCACGCGCGCGCACCTTTTACTAAAAATACTTTTTACATTCACAGGTCATCAAAATATGTATTCTTGAATTCTGCTATAGAGTTTTTTGATGAAATATATTTCCCCTACTTGCTATACGTAGTAGAGAAATTAAAATTTGCTCTATGATAGTAAACGATATATATCAAATCAAAGAGCTTTTAGGGATTAATTGTTTCAGATATTTACTGCAATTTGAAACTTCCAACATGCACTTGAAGACCTAATTCGCTATCAATTTGCTTATCTTTGTCAAAGAAAATAGAAATTTAAAGCCAGCATATAACTACATGCTTTTCCAGAATGTAATTCCATCACTTACAATAAAACGTGTCATAATTATCTACTATCATGGTTTGGACATTTCTGATCTTTTTCGGCTCCTGGGTACAGTTGCTCGCCCCATCCTCGACTTCTACATCCTTGTGGGTTATAATTTAGGTTACTGTGAGATAGCCTCTCTTCATTTTATGACACATTAAGACAAATTACATCTGTATTCTTCTATTTTTGTTACTATGCTGACTACTTGTAGTTGTTTGCTGATATATTGACTCTTTTGTTTATGTGAAAGAGTATACATGCAGTTGAAATTTCTGATATCTCCAGTGTTCTGAGCCGTAGGTACAACAAAACAGGTGTAGTTAAAACGTTATAAAATTTAAGAAGAGCTTGTCTCCTGACTTTCTTTACGAGTGTTACTTTAATTATATCACAAATGTGCTGAAACAGTTTTTAATTTATGTTGCTTATATTTTGTCCTACCATTACCTAAGAAAACTAATGACATTAAAATAAATTACTTGTTCTATTAAAGGATTTTTCACTATTATTTTGATCGTTCTTTAGATATTTCAGCTTTAAACAGCTTATACTTTTCTCATACAGGAATTTTCCACCTGTTTTCCACACATATAAACAAAGCAACTTCAGTCACAGAGCAACCAGTTTTTGCTTATCACTTTAACCTATGGTACTCCTTTATTTTGATTCTACTTATAAAGAAGCAAATAATAAGAGTATTACTGCTAACTTTTTCTCGAACTAAATGAAAGTATAAGCTTTTTAACAATTATTTGTTGCAGGGATGTAGAGAAAGTCATGAGAATGGAACACATCAGATTTGTTATTATTTTAACACTGGAATTTTGACCGACGGCCATTTTACAGTTTGTGATTAAACCTTTTATGATTTCAGAGAATATGTATATGAATAAATATACATACAGCTTGTGTTAAATATTTCTGCTCCATTTACCAAGTACAATGTATGTACATGAGAAGTATTTCCAGTGAAATATTGCCATCGAATTTTTGGAATGAAATATCATCGTGTCTTGATAAAACCTGAATTAAAAAAAAAACGTAGAGATTCTAAGCAGGCCACTTGAAGATTTTCAGGAAAATATCCTTACCCTAAGCTACCTTTACTACAATGTTCTACTTTCTCAAAAATGGCTCCAATGATTGTGATTAAAATGCCATAGGTATATTCAATATATATCTACATGACAAACAAAATGTAAATTTTGAATTTTCTAGGAATAGCTTCTGAAACTCTGACAAATATATTGTTGTGAAGTTAACCACTTCTCAGACATTCCTTTAAATGTTCAGTATTTACACTTTCCTCAAATGAGCAGTTGTCATTCGTTTTAATTCTTTCTTCATCCTGGTCCTTGTAAATAGAACGGAATTTCAAATACATAGAATAGTGATCATCTCTTACAATCACCTTAGCAGAGTATCCTATTATTTTCCTTGAAACTACAACAAAATTTGTAATAAAACAATGCCTTATAATGTTTATTTTGAGTAGATGAAATAGATGGAATAATAAGCTTCTTAACAATGATACTGAGATGTAGAAAGTAATGAGAATGAAACACTATTAGAATGTTTTGATGTGGATCACCTTATAAATGTTTTCTGCTCTGTCTGTGTAATACTGTTGTGAACGCATTTGGTCAATATTGGGAAATGTAAAGCAGAGTCTGAGATTAGATGTTTGTTCTCTTGTCAATTATTTTCCTACTGCTAAATTATGTAATGGTGTTCACACAATGCCACGGGTACTTTACACATTTTCGGTCGTGGTGGGTAGCTGTTTAATGAAATTAGCACACTACCAGAGTCAATGTTTATGCTTTCCGTTCATTAACGCCATGTTGACGCTAATATATTGTCGACATCGTTCATAAATTTAATCTCGCGAACTCTTCAGGGCATTTGTTGCACTAATGAAACAAAATTCCTTAAGGCAAGAATTTCACTAGCGGTAATTCCATGTTGTTTACACCAAATATCTTGAACAATCTGCCCTAGAGTTTACGATGGTAGAAATATTTTATTTTACTTGCATTTATGAAATTTCAATAAAACTTAGTAAAAGTTAAAATATTATTTTATAATAAAAATCTGATAGGTTATATTCACATGATTTTCTCTACCATAAAAACTACTTACAAAATATCCTTCTTCTTTATAGACCATACAATTCGAGATAAACGTTAGCAGAATGATATTATTACTTATTTCCCATTTACTTATAAGGAAGTAACAGAATACACTAGGTTAAAGCAATAGTCAAATGTTTTAAATGTTGTAGCTATGTGAAACGATTGAAATTCGGTTCTCTTTGCTCTCCAGAAGAAAACAAAAGAGAGACAAAAAGAAAGATGACTTCCTATTTAAAGACAGCTTTAAGTAGCTCTAAATTTGAAATAATAACAAGGAATATCTTTCCAATGATTGACTCTACAAAAATAATGTTTGTATCATAAACTGTGTGTTTTACAAGATTTACCAGTGAGTATTGGTTTTACCAGTAACACAAACGCATTGCTGAGATCTTTAGAGTTTGTTCACATAAAATTCTGAAATATTTAAATGAAGAACTAAATGTATATCTTAAATATACTGGATTTTAATAAACATCGTATTGGAAATTTTTGAGAAAATCACACTTTTCAAAATTTGTTACAGATAAACGATAGTTTGGGACTGGGGAATTTCTTGTAAATCACCGTGACACTTCTAAGCTTGGTGTTTAACGGACTTTTCGTTTATTGGGTATATTGTCCACACACACACACACACACACACACACACACACACACACACACACACACACACGCTGGCCTTTTTCTATTTTTTTTTTCTCAGAACATATTTCCTGTGAAATATTGGTATCGAATTTTTTGGGTGGAATACAATACTTTCTCTTAATTAAGTACAGTATACATATGTGCTAGAGAGAGTAAAATAAATATTGAAATATAAAAGAAAACATCAGGAGGCTGAAGCGGTAGTCAACTGTTTCAGAACTAGCAGATATTTTGCTTTTGAATTCCAAATTTTTATTAAAGAATGGCGATTTCGAAAGTTTACATAAGGTATTGAGAAATTTCAACTACTATCAACGAATATTCAGGAGTGGTTTAGACCATTAAAATGATACAAACTGTGTTTTGAAGAAATCCACATCTTTCATGCCAAAAGATTTTATCTATCTACAAAATTTACCAGCTGCACGAAATTGTACAAAACGTATTGATTTTATTACTTGTGTTGATATCCAAAATATATGTTGTTTTAATAAGAAAACTTCTAAATATTTTGATGCAATTAGAATAGCAAGTTTCTTTGGAATGGGCAAATTTTTATGGTTTTGAGTTTAGCATTTTTCTAGATTTTAATAGGGTTTTTAAAAAGTGCATTCTTGGAAACATTTTGATATTGCATTTTTGGGTGGAATGCAATAATCCAGTACTCACTAGAAGTAGGTGCTAGAGAACGTAATAATTCTTTAACTCTCAC
Organism: Hymenopus coronatus; assembly: GCA_030762935.1. Classification (NCBI taxonomy): domain Eukaryota; kingdom Metazoa; phylum Arthropoda; class Insecta; order Mantodea; family Hymenopodidae; genus Hymenopus; species Hymenopus coronatus. The sequence goes on from CM060895.1 coordinate 49,631,362, forward strand.
TCAGCACCTCATTTCTGTGACCGTGGAATAAGAAACAAATACACATCTTAATAGTTCCGGCTGTATGTGTATATTTTGCTCACCTCTCATAAATGTTACACAGATAAGAACATATCACCATAAGATGGAGAACCAATGTTTGACAGGCTTCGAGATACTTAACCAGCAGTTTCCTAAGAGACGTGTATCTTAGCAACGTCGCATCACGTAAACAAAGTCGACAGAAGGCAGACGCTTTCCTTTTAGGGAGACAAAATTACATTAACGGTGGATGAAAGGGTAGAACTCTTCTCGGTGGTCGTGAGGGGCGAAGCCAGAGGGAAATAATGTCAGAACTTCTGATAGGAATTCAATAACGAACGAAAACGGTCTCCAAAACTGATGCTAAGATGAGTTTTCTTCACACTGTTAAACCGGACCATGCGCCGAAATGCGTTCGCTTGTACACACTGATCACTAAATCTCTACTGCTACATTTGCATATTTTTCTTTATCTATTCTGCAGCAAACTAATTCTTACAAAAGCTTATCTTTCTATCTACTTTATGCTTATCAAGGTAAACATTTTCTTTAAAGCTCCGGAGGCTTGTCAGGACTCCGGCGCTGTATTTCTTTTTTTTCCCTCTTTTTTTTTTTTCTCTCAGTTTCCTACATTTCCTTAGTTGACCTATTACTGTTTAACGGCTTCCTTTTACATATACATACACAGACATTTACAAACACAGAAACACCCATGCCCAAGGCGGGACTCGAACCCACTGTCCCGTGCGCCACGAAGCACCAAAGCGAGGCACTTTAGCGAGCGCAGCCACGGGAACCAGCAACATTAAAAGAATAATAAAGAAACAAATTTTGCTAATCATTATTTTTTTCGTCGCTTGACTACAGAGGTCTTATTGTGAAAGACATACATAAATAAGTATATGATTCAGATGAAAATTCTTGATTACATAGAATATAATACAATAATAAAATACAAGAAATTGCAAATGGATTGATAAGTAAGGTGTTCTTATACAAATACTGGGCTTACGAGGATAGTGTTTTCCTTCCTGACTGATGATATTCACATGTATGAGGATACCAGATTAATTTTCCTCTTTAGATGAGCTGGATAATATTTATTGATTTCGTGAAACATGTGACGATCTTTGTCTTGCTGGGTTCCGACAAAACTGCGTGGAATTCTGTAGTAAGTTTGTGCAGCTTTTTGCATTTGGAATATAGTGGACATTCTGCTAAAATGTGCATGATGGACTGTTTCATATTATAGTGTGTACATTACAGTGATTCATTCTTGGCGAATAGATAGGTGTGTGTGTGTGTGTATGGAGTGTGCTATCCTCAAATTAAAATTCATTATTTTCTCTTGAAGTATGTGATTGGATATCGGCCTCTTAATTTCTCTACTATTTCAAATATTTTTATGGGGATTCTCTGCTTGCCATTTACGACGCCAGTGCTCATATAGTTTAGTGTGTTCCTGATGTCATCTTGGTGAGGGTTAGTCACCTTTTTCTGATACAAGGTTTCTTGTGGCTGCTTTTGCTGATTTATCTGTAGCTTCATTCCCTTTAATGCTCTGATGTGATGGTATTCATGCCAGAGATATTTCTTTCTTTTATGCATGTTATTGAAGATTATATGTATGACTTCAATGAGGGGAAGAGATGGAGATGTGTTTTTCAGAGCCATTATCGTACGTACAAGGGTAATAAGGAAATACAATAAACCAAAGTGATGGTCAAATATTTTAAAAACCTGTTCTGATGTAATGGTATACGAATTCCGTTCTCTTTGCTTGCACCGCAAGCAAATGTATGATTAATGACTTCCCATTTGAGAAAAGCAAGTGTATTGGAAGATTTAAACCTATAATAAGCAATAACTAAGAAATGGTTAACTGCAAAGCAGTAAGTATTAGACATAAATTGTATGTTTTGATGACATCTACATTTTTGTATTGTAAGTTTTTATCTACCTTTTAGGCATTACCAGTTAAGCAAAAGTCATTCAGAGTAAAGAGAATTCCAAAGTTTGTTCCGATGATATTCAGAATATACGTTTTGACATGAAATATTAACATTTTATTATTTTTAGGCTATTCCAAGGATATTAAAAGTATACTTTTATTTGTCATGTAAATATCTTTAATGTTTTCATAAAAACGCAGTAACGCGTGAGGCTGCCATTCAGGAAGTTGTGAGTTCGATTCTCGTGGCCAACCTTCCTATTCGGTGGGTTTTTTTCGGGGATTGTCATTAGGTAAGTACTGGGGAGGTTTCTTTCATCGCCCGAATTTCCCTTCATTTCGTTCCACTTCATCTTTCAATCCGGTCTTTCCAAGTAGAAATGTCTGCGGTTGTGCTGCGGCAAGGTGATTATATTTCGCTTTGTAACTGCTGTTCTCTCCGCTGGAGTCTCTGATAGACTATCTCTGCGCGGAGGATAGTATCGAAACCTGTGTGGGCTGGCAGCTTCTGGCGAGACCTAGCGGGATGATGAACTACCAGCATCGTATAGGGCCCACCTCGTCTGCACACTTGCCCGGCTCACTTGGTGTCACTTCATTTCTCGCTTCCTTCCAGGGGTCTCGCATACTTAGTGACATTGCTCAGTGTGGAATCCCCTCCTTTCAGTAGCCTTTTACTATCAGATAGAAACTAAATACATATTATTGAAGTCCTTTTTCTTTATACATCAATCGTTGGGTTGGTTTGTAGAAATTTTCCATTCTAAACTTCTCTTTTCTTTCCTTATTACCTTCTCTAGCCAGCATGTACAATGTACATAGTGGAATGAGAAGGTATTGCATGTTGTATAAAGAAGAATAATCTTTTGTAAGAAGTTTGTCTAGCGATCAGCTAGAGAAAGTCATATGAGTGTAACACATCAGCTTTTTAATTCTTCATAGGCTCTGCAGTTGATGTCTTAATTTATTTCGTGTACTCTAGTTTTGTTGTCATTTATATGCGATGTGCACATAATGCAAAGCTCGCGAATTAGAAATTCTCTGAACAGGTTACCACTGTTCCCAAATACGTCGACATGCTGTGATGCCACTTGCATTTAATTATAGTCTTGCTCTACTTTTAGTATTCTTGCCTTCGATTTACCTTTGATTATAATTTTCAAAATACTTTCGTGTCTTATTAACTGCCCTACGAATTTCATTTTTCCTTATCTTACTCGGTTCGAAATTACTCTTTTTGCTTTTACTCTCCCATAAATTTAATTGGTAATTTTATCGCCCCAACTAATTTTCAGAATTTTTCTTTAGGCCATGTTCCAAATGATTCTTCCTGATTTTAGTATTGAAAGTTTCATATCCATATAACATTATGTTCGATGCATATAATTTTAACAAATTCTTCATAATAGCTAGACTAATATTACTGGATGTAATATTTTCCTTACTGAAAGCAAATTCGCTTGATATATTCTATTACTAATTTATCTGATAGAAGAGGTATAAGTTATTTTGCATTTTGGTGCTTAGTTTCTTCGGATTTTTAAAATTATTAATAGCATTTATATTCTATTTTGTCCTTTTTCCCCCCTTCAAGGTAACACTTTTGTTTTCGATGTATTATTATTTAAGTGATAATTATTCTTTAGTGTGTCTTACAATTATTGTTAACATTATAAATTTCTCAAAATTTTCAATAAATTTTTTTCTGCGCATGTTAATTTTCAATCCCTGTATTTAATATCCCTATCAATTTCTTCAATAATTCTTTATTGACTCAAAAATTAATTGTAACGAAAGTCTTGATTTCACTGCAACAAATAATGCACTTGATGTTTCGACGTGTAGACAGTTGACGGCTTGCACGCCGCTGCGCGCTCAGTCTCTCACGACTAGCTACAATTTACTACCCACCTAGGTTTGCAATTCTTCCTCCTTTTGTAGCTAGAAAATGACGTCACACAACTTTATGGAAAATCGCTGAAGCTTTTGGACGAATTTCGAGTGTATCAGTCGTGTCAATTCCAAAGTCCCTAGTTACCAATGCGCGTACTTCCTGTGTTAAGTATACCAAGGTCTCCAACTACGATGGCGCTCATACCAAGGCAAACGTGAGAACCACTGCAGAAGGCGGCACTGTTACAGTATTTATATATTGAAGGGTACAGCGGGTACAAAACTTCTGGAATCGCGACCAGATCGCCAACCCAGCTGCCGAGCCTAGCTTGTTCGGAGGTTGCAATATTATAATTTGCGAGTGCTTGCTCACAGTCTCGGCGAGCACAATATTGTACAGTCTACATCGAAAGTATCCGCATCTGTTTTTATTTTCAAAAGTTTAAACAGTGTTTATTTCATTTATTTACATTAATAACAATGGCTCCTACCATTTCAAAGCTAGCTTCGTTTTCTAAATTAAGTGGCAGGATGTTGCTTAGAGCAGAGAAATATGAAAATGTCGTCGACTTCATGAACCAAATGGAGATGGAGGAAAATGTATGTTCACCCGAGTTCTCCAAAACTCTGATTCTCGGCAATAAACTGACATATTTGCATTGTTTACTCTCGCGTGTATTGTTTGCTGTTCATGGTCTCTACCATCTCTTATGCCACAAAACAGAATACCACATTCAAGAGGTCGCAAGTTCGTATCTCGTCTTGGCTATTTTTTCGAGGTTTTCCCTTATGCTGAGAAGACGACTTTAAGCTCCATGAACCTGGACATCATTTCACAAATTTCATCAACCGAGGTGACCAACCAGGTCAAAGGAAATAAAATATAAATACAAAACAAGAGAGGAATACCCATACCAGGATCAGAGTGTGTGTGCAAATCTTGTGGTGAAGTGTGTTTCAAATAGCATGTGATGTTTTACAACAAAGGCAATCACTGACAAAGATGTGTAATGGAGGAAACTGATTCATACACTTACGCACATTATGCGCTCTTCTTTACTCAATATTCCGGTATAATCGAATTTCGAAAAACGATGGAATTGTAGAACGTCAATTAGAAAGAGTTCTCATCCAGAATAATAGTGCAGAAAGTAGCGGTAGCAGTGATAGTGACAATGACGTGTTGTAAAAGAGGAAAGTGGTATATAAACATCTGTTTATACAGGGTGTTAATGAACTACACCGAAATAATTTGCGAGATTGTGCATGTGACTGATATAAGTAATTTGAGATCGGCGGTGCATTGTCCCCGAATAAGCATAACGCTGGTACATAACGTTAAACGTGTGGGTATCAGGTGCTGATAAGTCGGTTTTAATGCAAAGCAGGTTGAAAAAATGGCTTAGAATGTCTTTAAAACTGCTGCCGGAGTATAGAAATATCGATTTTTAGCAGCTCGCTACTACCGTTCTCAAGATTTAATGTCGCAAATATCTATAAAATCTTACAGTGCGACACTGGGCTTTCATTAACTACGTTCTTGAGGTAGCCTACTTTGGAGACTTTTCCTCAATGCTGTGGTGGCTTAATGTATAGCGTGGGAAGCCGTTATCCCAAAGGTCATGAATTCGATTCCTGTCATAGAGTAAATATTTTTATTATTATTTTTTTCATTACGTGAACGAGACCCGAACTCGGAAACTATCTTTCACTTGAAAGCCAATATCATGTCCATTACGCTAGAGAGGTACGCTGTAATATGTCCCTTCGCTTTTCGTGTTATGCTCTCGAATGGTTGATAAATGAATCAGTGACGTACTGGAACTTCCGAAACTTATAACCGTTACTTCGACATTTCAATAAACAGACCACAAGTCTCCTATCTCAAATTACTTATATGTCATCTACGTGTTCTGTGAAAATATTTCTGTATAGTTCATTAACACCTGTATATACACTATATATGTGTGTGTGTGTGTGTGTGCGTGTGCGCGCGCGCGTTTGGCATGCAGTCAACTGAGAACTACTTATCTGGTAGCAACAAATATACCAAGTGATCCAAAAACGTCCGAACAGGCTGCGGTTTGCCTATCCGCGTGTTCGGTGCTCTTTGCTGTCTGTCGCAAACATAGAAAGCACGGCTGAAACCAGGCAACATTTTTAAAACTACTTTTAGAGGCTTTAATTGCCAATGCTATTAAAGGAGATGCTGAAACTGGCCTCCGCCGTTGTCCATTCATTTTGGCACCTCTTTAGGAAACTATACATTACTCGTCGAAGTTCATGTTGAGAAATGCTGTCAATTTGCTGACGAATATTTTGCTTTAATTCTTCCAGGGGGTGTGAATTTGTTTTGTACACTGCATGTATTAAGTTACCTCAGGGATAGAAATCGCAGAGGGTTAGGTCGAAGGACCGAGGGGCCCACAAATCTCTATTAATAATTCTGTCATGAAACTCACTTTCAAATTGTTCTCATCAAATATTAACTGTATGAGCTAGTGCAGAGTCTTGTTGAAAAAAGACAAAATCGCTTCCCTGTCTGTTAATTCTCTTAATAAAAAAAGAGGGGACAAAATTGTATTCATGTACGTACAGGTGTCAGCTGTTGACTCGAAAAAGAAAACTCTTTCTACGCTAATGGGGCACCATACACCATTTTTTTCGTCATGAAGGGGTATTTCATGAACAATATTAGATTTTTCAGAGCTCCAATGACGTTTGTTTTGTGTACACACATATTCATGAAGGTTGAACCAATTGTAGTTCGTGATAAATATTAAATGTGGGGGCAATTTCGCCAGGTATATTCTATTGAGAAACCCTAACAAGTGTTAACACATACGAATCATAAATAAATACACCACACACAGTGCAGTAGAAAACAAATGCTGAGGCATAATATAGTTGTGACTAAGTACGTGACAAAATAACAAAGCACACTGGTAATAACTCAACCACACGATATCACCGTTAGCTCAATACTGCTCTCTCAGAGAAGAGAAAAACAAGTCAGCACCGTGACTTTGTGTACAGCAGCTGTGTGTTATGTTTCCCTGTGCGCAGTGGAAAAATCACCGCGGTTCGGATGTTTTTGGGTCGCGGGGTACAACTCGCTTTCTAGCTATCATTAAGGTTTTCACATGTCCAAACCTGTTGCGCCAGTTATATTAGTGATAATTTCTTTGCTACCTTGCCTTACACCTTTCCTTACAAGAGGAATTTCCAAACTGTTTCCACTGTTTATTATTGAAGTAAATACATGAATTAATTTATAGCAGAAACAACCGAATTTGTAACTTTTGTCACTTTTTTTTAAGCAATTTTCACCTTAATGGCTGCTTTGAATGAGCAAATGTGAAGACCTTACGAAGAAAACACTAATGCGATATGGGGAATGGCCTATTTTTTCTATATTCAATTTGGGTGCAGTCGGTAGAGCACCTGCCTGCTTTGTGAGGGGGTCTCGGGTTCGATTCCCGGCTGGAGGTGGGAACTTTTCTCTAACCAGAATCTGGATGTGTGAATGAGAAGTGAATGTGTGCGTGTAAACCTGAAGGTAATAACTCAAAAGATGGAAGCAGTCAAGCGAATGCTTGGCAGTTGTTCCAAAGGAAAAACAGCTGCATATAAATAGAAGGAAAAAGGTTTGGTGAACTTTTTCATTAAATAACAATATTGTTACTGTTGGCTTTTTAAAAACCAATTATGTTAATTTCTGCACTGTTTCAATACTCCACATGAAGATACCCTATCAATGTAATGTTGCTACTCTTGCTTATTTTAATGAATATTTCCATTTAAATTTAATTGCGTTTTGTAATTGTTGCTGTATAAATATTTATATTAAAACATTTTTGCAGTGCACCTCGGTTCCCATTGGAAAATTGATAGCGAAGTATGTGATGCTCACATTTCCAGTATACCTAGTCAGCAATTGAGTATTTCTTTTGCTTTTTTAGTTTCTCTACACGTGCCATCTACATAGTATGTGGAGAAGCTATTGTAATGCACCCAATAATTCGATACCGAGATTTCACCGGAAATGCATGTTTTAGAACCCGGAAACCAACAAAAAAAATTAGAAAAATGTCCGTGTCCATGTGTGTGTGTGTGTGTGTGTGTGTGTGAGATGGGAGGGCATAGCTCAAAAACGAAAAGTCCGTTAAATATCAAACTTGGTGTTTAAGTTCAGTATCTTCCAAGGATGCGACACGAAGATTTTGAACAAAATCTTCCCAGCCCATTACCCTAAACTCTTTACATGGACAATTTTTCGAAAATTGTTATGCGAAATTCCGCAAAATTCATCCTGAACATCATAACTGGTAAAGCGTATGATATATAAAAACAATTACTATAAAAATTTAATCTCGGTAAAGGACGCAATTTGTCTAATATAATTTTTCCATGGGGTTTGCCGTTTTTGAGATATTTCTTGTTTTTGGTTTCAGTTTTAAAAAACATACTTTTCTCATGCGAAAAGTTGTTAACTCCTAATAACACAAATAATCGGATGCTATTTGTCACACACTTCACAAGGTGATTAAAATATCGTTTATTACGAGTAAATGGATTTGCATGACAATGTATATTATATGCATATCTCGAATTTTCTGGGAATAGCCTTAAAGACCTCTTTATTCTGAATGAATATGACTGATTTTGCATAACTGGTAAACCGTAGGAGATAGGCAAAAATTGATGCGCATAAATTAGACCAGTTAAAACACAGCATTTGTGTTGCATACATCTTGTCGTGGTATTGACCATTTCCGAGATATTTTTAGTTATTGGTTTCAATTTAAAATACTTCTGGCATTGCAAGGAAATGAATTCCAGCCACATGAGAGCCAGCTTTCAAACGATCTGAGTATCGCTTTGGCATAATTTATTCCCTTATTTGCCCTCTACTTACAAAAAAATGTAATGTGTTCCATTCACATGATCTCCGCGACAAATTATTGTTAAAAAACTTATGCTCCTATTTATTTCACTCTAATCGAGAAAAAATTAGCAGAAATAGTCGTATTGCTTGCTTTGTTGTAAGTAGAAGCAAAATGAGGGAGTACCACAGGTTAAAGTGATAGGCAAAAGTCGGTTCTATGTGACTGAAGTTCATTTGTTTTTATGGACAGAAAAGTATACGATTTTCTAAGCTAAAACCAAAAACAACGAATATCTCAAAAACGATTAGCTCCACGAAAAAAATGTATCTAACATAAATTGTGTGTTTTAACATACTCTACATGTTATGTGTGGTAAGTTTTTGTCCATGTCCTAAGGTTTAACAACTATGCAAAATTCATCCAGAATAAAGTAGTCTTCAGAGACTATTTCCAGAAAATTCAAGATGTACATTTAATTGTCAGGGAAATGTCTTTAACATACGATATTTTAATCAAAATCGTTAGTCATTTTTGAGAAAGTAAAATATTTCGAAATTTTTTCCATGTAAAGGGTCGTTTGGGGGGGGGTTTCCTCAAAAAGACACTGAAGAAGGCCCTGAACTTAAATACCAAGTTTAGTATTTTACCGACTTTTCATTTGTGAGTTATCGTGTTCACACACACACACACACACACACACACACACGGACCTTTTTCTGAAAATTCTTTTTTTGGAAACATGGGACCCTAAAACATATTTCCGGTGAAATCTTGGTATCGAATTTTTGGGTAGAGTGCAATACCTTCTCAATACACTGTGTACATAGTACGTATAGAGAAAGTAAAAGTCAAGTTATAAGAGGCAATTTCTACTAATGTTTATCTCAATTAACAATGCATAGAAGAATAAGCTTTTTAACAATAATTTGTTACAGGGATGTAGAGAAAGTCTTGTGAATTGACATATAAGTTTTTATATTTAAATTGAAGGTTTGTTCTTTTTTCTGTTCTGCATTGCTTTAAAGTTTATGAAACCTGTTTTAAGATGCAGCTCTGTATAGACCACTTATTAAGCAAACTTTAACGGTGTGCAATATATTACAATTATTATTATATGTGTACTTCTCACTCATTAAACACCATAAATATTGATAAATGACATGTTCCATTCACTAGACTGAAGAAAGTTAAATGTAGTTATTAGATACCAGCATTACAGACTACAATAAGCTTCCTGACCACATGAATGATGTAAATGTAGTATAGTTTAAGGCTAAAGCAAAACATATCTGATGACATGACTTTCTCTACATAACTCTTATTCACAGCTTATTCTTCTATACATATACTATATGATAATAGGGATTAACGTTAGCAGAAATTGTCTTAACTACTTGCTTCCTTGTAAGTAGGAGGAAAATAAGGGAATACGCTGAACTAAAGTGATAGTCAAATCTTTTAAAATTTGGTTGTCATGGGGTTGAAATCCATTTCTATTCATGGCCATGAGAAAAGTGTGAGAAAAATATTTCATATATGAAATAAATAACTTGAAATATCTCAGAAATGGTCAATTCCACGACAAAAGTATATGGCATAAGTTGTGTGTTTTAACGTGATCTAAATTATTTAAGTTATAAGTCTATATCTATTTCTTATAGTTTGCTAGTTATGCTGACTTCAGCAAAGTTCATCCAGAATAAAAGGGTCTTTAGAGGCTATTCCCATAAAATTCAAGATATACATTTTATTTGCCATGTAAATATCTTTAATGTACGATATTTCAATCAAAATCGTTAGAGCCATTTTTGAGAAAATCAAAATTTTCAAACTTTTTGCATAAAAAGGGTAATTTGGGGTGGGGGGATTTTTCACAAAAGCTTCGTGTCCAGCTTTCCTGGCAGATAATTAACTTAAATACCAAGTTTATTATTTTACCGACTTTTCGTTTTTGAGTTATCGTCTTCACAGACACACGGACACACACGGATTTTTTTTCTAAAAATGCTATGTTTGTATACAGGGCACTCTAAAACGTATATTACCGGTGAAATATCGGCTTCGAATTATGTGGGTGGAATGCAATACCTTCTCTATACAGTATATATAGTACGTGTAGAGAAAGTAAAAATGGTTGATGGGCCATGTATTTTACAATGTGGATGAATTTTTAATACTAATATTTTATGTATATTATTTTGACCATGTCTACTGTACTAATGCACCTAATGACTAAGCGAATAAATAACTTAACAGCTTATTATCCCAGAGGCATTTTTTCAGTTCTGCTAATGTCTTCTCATTATCAAAATAATTTTAAGGCGCGTTTCTGTGCTTTCAAAAGCATCTGATTACCCTAGATCACTAAGAGATATCCAGTATATTGATTGCTGAGATAATAAAGACCATATTTGTTTTTCCTTCTGTACAAAATACACACTATATACCTCTTAAAGTTTTCTCAAGGAACGAAGCTTTTATAAAACACCTACAGTTCCCTTCCCTATTTCTTCGCATTTCTCTCTTTTTCGTTTCTTTTCGCAGTAACATTGAGATATGACAGTAGCCTCGTTTTTTCTCTCCTCTGCCCCTCTGCTATTGTTGGGAGTGAGTGTCAGGCCGGTAAGCAAGAGCCAATAGAGTGGAAGAAAGTCAGAGAAAAATGTATTATAATCCTTTATATCCTTCGTTTCTGCCTTTTCCTACTGCCTTTTTTCGGAAACCGGGAACGAAAGCGCCCCTAGGCTTTATTGTGGAAGCCGGATGTATTGAAAAAGTCATTGAATGTGACCTCCCTTTTCTGTTAAAGTGTAATAAGGTAGAGTGTGGAAAACGAGATGAAATCTAATTCTTGTTTTTTCCTCTTCTACATCAAGCTATAAACTACCGACATTTACGAGCTCCCAAATTAGGTGTGTATTGCTTACACCAGCTTTTGTCTCAGTGATGTGAATACGTACGGACTGTAATTTTCTCTAGCAAATAATTAGGCGCTCCTTCCTCAAATTCTGTTATCCTGTAATTTGGTTGCTCTGTGCCAGTACAGAAGGAGTAAACGCATTAGCAATCAATGTTCGTTAGAAAGTATCTCGAAAACAACTGCTCTGATTTGAACTATTTCTTGTTTATCAGTAGAATCGGTGAGGGAATCTCGCTCATTAAGAGTGTTTTCCTGGTTTGCATTAGACTCCATTATTTCGTACATAGGAAGAGTCCAAACAGATCGAATAGGTTAACATGCCTTACACCTTAGTTACAGAGAGTTTTATTTTTGATGAAGTCGCCTTTTGTTTATTTTTTATTGTAGTGTTTAACGCCCGCTTTAACTGCTTATGGCACCTCTGGCGGTGACACTGATGATAAATGAATGAAGATGGAGCACCGATGGAATGTGATGGCGGGGGAATCCAGAGAACCCAGTGACGCTTTGTCCACCACAAATTTCACATGCGGTCGCTTGGGATCGAACCCGGACCGTCTAGGTGAGAGGTAAGTAGTCTAACCACTCGGCCACCTTTTAAATCGAAAATCAATTGAATATCACTACTTATCCGGCAATAGCTAGTTTTGTAACAGCGTATGCGCTGTTCGAGACTAGACCCAACGTAGGTTAAATCAAAACATGTATTATTGTTATTGTTGTGCTTATTATTATTGTGATTATTATAGATATCTATTATTAATCCATTATTAATTATTAATAGTATTAATATTGTTATTGTACAGATAAACATTACATGCTTTCTTGCATGCTATTTATTACGAACCTCCTTAATGATTTGATTTAATCCTAAACTCTAATATAAATAAGAACAGCGTATATACAATTACAAAGCTAGCTATTGGCGTATACTGAAGGTGAAATAGAAATTATTTAATAAATGCTCAATATAAAAGCTGACTCGATAACTGAAGTAGAGAACGTGTTAACCTTTTCGACCTGTTTGCATTGTTCATATATAGGAGAACACGGAGTGTAATACAAGCCTGGGAACTCCTCTCAACGAGCGATATTCCCTCACCGTTTCCGCTAATATGCAAGGTCGCTATGTGCTACCACTACCTCTGATCCATGTTTACTTGCGCTCTGCAAATCTTTAAACGTACGGAGGGCTATCTGCACAGGTTAAATACCGCACCGCTGTCTATCCAAGACTAGAACTTTTAGACCTACTAAACCTCTAAGAGAAAGGGACGAGGCGAGAGAGTACGAAGAGTCGCCAGATCTGATGGGATGAGAGGTCGCAGTGGAGTCGCTAACGTTGCAAGATTGAATGTAGCCGGCTGCCTCTTTGATGTTTCCCCATGGAAACTCTGTATCCTAGTTAAAAGCAAATTCTTGTAAGAGAAAACAATGAACATTGCAAACCAATATATGATAAACAAATAAAAAATGGTATAAATGACTCAAGAAATAAGGGATGTTTTTGATCCCCACGGACTCGTGTAGGGAAGGGATACCGGTTCCTTCACTGTGGTGGTATGAGCGCTGCACACCCTTAGATTCATAGTACTTCTGACGTTAACAGCAGTCGGACCGTACATAAGAGTCTTTCCCGTTCGGATTGGGTTGGTCTCGACGGAACAGCGGCTCCGGATCCCATGGGAAATTGTGGGTACGTCTGGGCGATGATATCCAGGCGAGTTGTGAGAACTTTAATGTACTCCAGTATCAGTCTGGAGAAACGGAGTGTTAGAACAATATGTGCTCTATTGAAGGCTTTATTTAGTCCAACCCATAATGATTGATATGCACGCGAAAGCCGTGGTGTGGCTTTTTAAAGCATATGGTAATTGGTCTAACGTAAATTCAGCGGATAGAGATTCACTTGATTGAATGCTTCAGGTTCGGGTACATCTTCGTTCAAAATATCCTCACGGAGTGGTTTGGAAAGAGCGTTACATGTCAGGAAAGAAACAATTATCTCTTCAAAATAACAACGCATATGCTGCACATCGCCCCCCGCTGCGCTAACCCTGCTAAAATTAAAGGAAACCAAATGGAGGAATCCACCTACCGACTTGAACAAAGATCATGGTGGTGTAGTATTTCCTGACTAATTCCATTCGAATGGTGTGTAGTAGTTTACATGAGGATGCCGAAAATAGCTTAATTTTGCAAGTCCTCAATTATGAAACACGAGTTACAACATACAGATTATGCTAAAAGTGCAAGTGGGAGCGTAATGATTCAGGCGAGAAAAAAGGGCGGGAGGAGGCCAGTAGAAGGCGAAGTAAAAAGATGATATGAAATTTCTGAAATATTCTTGCCATATGTCTTAATGAATCTATGGCATGCACACAATCTCATTTTGTTTTATCAATCTATTACAATAGTTGCTCAAAGTTATATCTTTTTGCTTCCTGCCAGGAAGCTTGGCTATAAATTGACTATATATCTGTCGTCTTCAATTTAGAATTATTATATTATAGATAAATATTCGTTGTTATATGTAAACCTTTCAGACGACAATACGATTAGCTACATAATTTAATACACACCTAGTAGACTTTGAAAGTAGTTAGAAAGACGTGCATAAGAGAACGTGCCTTATAACGTTTAAAATGTACAAAGTAACGACCGGTAACACCGACCCCGCGCAAATACGTATTCTTTTCCGAACACCTTAATCCATTCTAAAAATTGATCGGGTACACATGGACCCGCTCAGAAACGATTGCAAATTGGGAAACTATAATGTTGCTGTTTATCTCGCGCACTACCGGCTTCCTACCTCCCGCTTTCTTGGTTTAGCCGTAACCCGTACTCTCTGCAAATGGATAGTCAGAGAGCAAGTAGTACCTGTGGATCGAAATGACTGGCGATTCCCGTTTTCGCCACTTCTGGTTTAAACTCTCTTGTGTGCTAAACGGTATGGCTAAATACTATACAATACTATAATATAGAGTTGCTAAATACTATAGAATTAGAACGTTAGAACCGCTACTCTTTTAATGATTAATATATATGGAATTCTTCCGTCTTTAATTTAGACGCTATCCACGATGGGCAATAAATTTGGTAAATCTGCTTAAGAAACACTACCACAAGATAGCTTGATCGAAATCTGCACTCTTTAATCTCGAGAAAAGTTGCTGAGTTTTATAGGTTAATAGCGCTTTAAGAAGACGGTATAAAACGAAATGCTCACAGCGGTAAATTGGGAAAAAAGAAACGTTCTTCGGAAGTTTCTACTGTTTGAACTTTCTCTGTCTCTTTCTCAGAGTTTCTGGCATTTTTACAAGAGCTCTGGCTTGAAAACTTTCCTCGTGAGGTGAGCTTAATTGTGCGCGAACAATTTCCTTCAAGTTTTATGGACTCGGCATTAAGATAATAGAAGTTTGGTATGTAGAAGCAAAACACTAGCTCTCTCATTTGCTGTAACAGATATCTCTCCGTGTTTTAGGAAATGAGGAAACCGAACGGCGAATGTCAGCCCTACTCCGTTGTTAATGTTTAAAGGTGATGTACAACGGTGCTCGGTGTGCCTGTGAATAATATGCGCAGATTCCGAAACTGCGGGGGTTTTCCACAATTTGTATGTATAAAAGTGTTTTGTGTGTTAAATTCATTGCTTTTTCTACCCATTATCGTTTATTACTTTCTCTACTTATATAGTACATAGAGAACGTATTTCATTCCATGCAAAAATGTCATTGAAAATACATGCTTCTTGGTCCCTTGTATCCCCCTCCTAAAAAAAACATTTTCAGAAGAAGGTATGCGAGTTTTTTTCGTAGTTGTTAATTCCCACTAATTGTGGTACTGCAGACGATGACACTGGTGATACATGAAATGAATATGGAACACCGGTGGAATGCGATGACGGGGGAAATCGGAGAACCCCGAGATAAGCCGCCCCTGCGTCGCTTTGTACACCGCAAATCTCGCTTGCGGTCGCTTGGAATAGTACCCGGGCCGTCTCGGTGTGAGGCGAGAGGTCTAACCACTCGGCCACGGCGCGGCCAGGTATATATGTACGTGTGTGTGTGCGCGCGCGGTGTCTTCGAAGGATGGAGCACGAAGATTTTCAGGAATATTCTCTCACCCTAAACTTTACTTAGAACATTTTTCTTGAGAGTGACAGATGATTTGGTATCAATAAAGATAACGCAAGATATCAACACAAAACTTAATTTACAAAATTACAGTACCTTGCAATATTTCTCAGCATAATCTCTATTATGTAGGGACATATATTATCATAGGTACCATTTTTTTAATGCTGATACTATACTTTTCTACTGCCAAACAATTATTTGTTGTTTTTTTTTTGAATGCACAAAATATTCGGCCAATCAAATTTTATAGGCAAATAACGCAAATGTAGGATAATAATGCAATGAACGAATCTTCAGTGAAGAAATGGCACATAATTTACGAGTAATCAAGGAAGAATCAATGTGTGCAATAAAGACCGGAGTGGAGGTTTATCAGTCGTTATAGAGGAGTTGAAAGCAAATAATAAAAAATTAAGAAAACCGGTATTTCACTTTGGATATCGTACGTGACTTTTTGGATGGAAAAGATTTCCCAACCAATGAAGACTTCAAAGTGACAGTGACATCTTGGCTCATATCTTTGGTGGTGGAAGAGTATAATATCTACATTAACGAAACCGGTACTGTGTGACCATTTATACATTGATAGCAATGACGGTTACATAAAAAATAACGGTACTAAATCTCTGTAAATAATGTTTTGCGTTGAAAACTTTCGTTATTGTTTAGTTCTGCCAAATCTCCTGTCACTTTCTAGATGACCTTCGTACATACATAAAAAATAAAATTTAGGTATTTAATTGTATGGAATAACCTCTGAAGTCCAGTTCATTTGAAATGGCTTTTGCACAGCTGATTAACAGTTATAAATAGGAAAAAAAAAATACTGTACAAAAATGTAGATCTGATTAAAATATACTTATATAGTATACACTTTTATAGTTGCCAGTTTCATGATGTTCTTTGTTATTGCTGTCAATTTTAAAATAATTTTCTCAAATGGGAAATAATCATTCCTGTTTCTCTTGGTTTACTGCAAAGAGAACCGAATTTCAATGACGTAGGAACAACTTTTAAATATTTGATTATCGCTTTATTCCAGTGTATTCCCTTATTTCCCTTCTACTTACAAGGAAGAAGTAAGATCATTTCTGAAAACGCTTATCTGGATTAGCATGAAATGGAAGAGTAAGCTTTTGTAAGAATAGTTTGTTATACAACATAAGGTCATCTAAAAGGAGCACATCAGATTGCTTTAAAATGAACCTTATACAAACTATTCTTAAGAAAGAATTTTATTTTATCTCATGTTCATTGATATGAACCTTTACAAAAATTATTGAACTATACATTTCGTTGTAGGCACAGGATGATAGAGAAAATGAAACCGATATTCAGATGTTTAAAAATGGCGTTGCTTTACGTTGGGCTAAATATCCTTACCCTTTACATTATATAGCGAATAAATACAGCAGTTTTAAAAGTTATAACGGCATTGAAAAATGTAAACCAATAGTAATGGATATTTCAGAAATGGCTGATGTCACAAAGATGGTTATTTGAAATAAATGTGTGTTCAAACGAAGGGAAACCGAGAAAACACCCCTAGATATCGCGTTGACCGCTTTGGTGACAGGCCAATGTTCTAAACCACGGCCGCAGCACCGCACATACACCTTTTTCCAAATAAGTTGTTGACTTTTCCGGGAACTGAAAACATGTATGTTCAGTTAAATATTTATACGTCTTATTACAGTAAATACATACTAATAACTTGTGAGTTGACGTTTTAAAAACTTCCGAATTGTAAACGGTGTATTTGAAAGTTCAAACCAATAACGAAGAATATCTCGAAAATTAACATTCTTATTGACACAAATTATATGCTTTAAGGAGCTCTATATTTTTATGTAGTCAAATTTGGCTTTGCCCTTACAAATACATACTTTATGGGCTAATTGCAGAAAGTTCAAGGTTTGTGATGTACTTGTCATGTAAATATCTTAGGCATATCGTATTAGTATTGAAATATCTATAACCATCTTTTGAGAAAATAAAAAGTGACATTTTTCCATGTAAAGTGTAGTGCATACTAGGGGTATTTTTCTGAAAATCGTTCGCTTCTTTGGGAAACTCTTGATAGTGATCGTTTTATTTAAGCAGTTCATCGAAATACATGCATGCATGCACATGCACATGCACATACACACACACCACCACCCATACAGGACCTATTTCTAAAAATTCCTTTGTTTATTCAGCGGAACTGAAATCTATATTTTTAGTGAAATCTTGACATCATATTTTAGCTGGAATACAATAACTTCTCGGATTATGCGCATAGTAGGTGGATATAGAGGTGAATATGAAAACTCCGATGAATATCAAATTTGCTACGTAAGTTCAGAATTTTTCAAGTCTTTCAACAATTTTTCCCATGTTATATGGAACATTTCTAAAAAAAAAGTGGCTGTAATTATGTTGATTAAACCTCGGTTTAAGATAGCTACTTTTAAATAAAGTGTATACCTTCCATTTTCTGGGAATTGGCTGTTAAGTCCATTCTAAATGGTTTCTACATAACGATAAGCCATAAGAGATACACAAAATCTGATTATGCAACAAAATTATAAGTTAAAGAACACTTTATATAGAATACATGTTTGTGCAATTGATCATTTCGGAGACACTCGTTGTTATTTATATTTTCAGTTACTTACACTTTTCTCCAGAGAACCACCATGACCTCGAGAAAAAAAAGGATGGAATTTCTAAATCATCAAGCTCTGCTCTTAAAGAATTTGACTATTCCTTAAGTCTACCGCATTTCCCAAATTCCCGTTGTATCTACAAGGCAATGGGCGATATAACCGTTTCTGGAAATAAACCAAGTAATAATTTTAAACAATGGACAGAGAAAGTGATATGAATGTAACACATCACTTGGGCATCTTCAAAAACAGATGCACCTTTTGGATTCAGAGTGCCTAAAAATGTGTATTTCTGGTGAAGCCTGGATATCCAATTTTTGCTTAATGTGGGGAAAATAGCTAGGAAAGCAAAAACGTGGAGCTTCTACAAATACCGAATTTAAACAGTTTCTTCCTTTTGTTGCTAGATTTCCAGTATTTGAAGCTGCACGCCCATTGAATTTGATTGGTTCTGTGGGCGAGCTGTTAAGTGTTCTGGCTTCTCTTCTCAGAATTTGTAAGTATTATGTAGGAGTAAATTCGAGTGTATTTCAAAGCAAAATAGAATAAAATCAATGGTAAAAACTCACGAATGCGTTATAATCTCCATCAGTTTTTTCTGTAAAACAAAAAGTCAAAGCCCCCGATATCGGCATAAAAGTTAAAAGGGACTACACTAATGAAACATTTTTAAAAAGTTGAAATGCAATGTTCGTTCCTTTGTTTTTCATTGGGCCATGCAAAGGGTGCTCAAAACATCTAATCCAGTGTGCCTATGTATAGCAGACGTCATTTAAAACATTTAACCGTCATACTAGTGTCCTGTAAGCTTCTATGTAGCTACAATAAAATGGATATTGAAATGACACGTTGGTCGAATAGTTAATTTCCTAATTACAATTCCCGTCTGACCTTTGTTTGGTTAGGATCATCTCCACCTCCCGAAGAGTCTGGAGTTCATATTGTTACGAAATTTTCGATTGAGGTTCGGTGCACTCAGAATATAACTATGATGTGATGGAATAGGCGTGGTCTCTACAGCCTATTTCGAAACGTGTTGCACTATCTGGCATTGCTCACTGCCTGGCCTAGTTCAGTTGCTGCTAGTAGATAAATCAGTGAACACTGAAAGAGAGCTAAGACTGTTCAATGTCGAACGTCTACTCTTTCGTATTTTCGACATTTTTCAAACCTGAGGATGATTCAGACATATTTTGAGTGTCAGGAGGAGAGCCTTTTTTCAATACAGTATAAATGTATCTTACAATTCATTGCAATGAATTTTGAGTGAGTTTGGTTGATTATGTTCATTGTCTTTTCAAATTCTGCACTTTATTATCCTGATTTTTTTGTAATAAGCTTTATACTTTTGTTTGTAAAAAGTATAAGACATTTTTTTTCACCATTCATATTATGAAATTGTTTTTTGTGTTACTTTATGAACGATGCATACAATACCAATACATGTAATGAGCTACTTTTGGAAAGGATTATACCTCAAGGTGTGTGTGTTTGCGCTATAAACCCTTCCCCCACTACCCTCTTTAAACAGCTGACTGCTTAGTGTGTGCACGCGCTTCGGAACCTAAATACGAGCTATAATTATAATGTTCTGTCTCTCTCTCTCTCTCTCTCTCTCTCTCTCTCTCAGCGTATCTGTTAAAGTTGGGATATAAAATGAAAACAACGGGAAAAACTGTGTTGAAAATATATATGAGATAAATTGTATCAGGGCTAAAAAAAAAAAAAAAAAAGATAGAATAAAGAAATTCTGAAATGGTAATTAAGATACAAGATATAATGATTGTGAAAATCCGTGGTTGTAATGCGTTAAATTTCCCTTTACCTTGAACTTTTTAGTTTTTTCTCTTTAACATAGTGTGTGCCTAAATCTGGAATCAAAATTCAGTAATAGCGTTTTTTAGCCTTAAAATTTTTAGGCAGAAAAAATATTACTAAATATTCAGGATATTAAATATGGCCAGCTTTACAAGGTCGTTGCATTAAGAAAAATTAACATTTTACAAAGCTTTTAGTGCTACCTTTTTTCTTTCTTGTTCAACGTCACTTTAATATCAAGAAGAAGGCAGATGCCAATGAAGTCCGTCTTCTATTACTATAGTATGTCCGTGTGCAAAGAACATAAGGAAATGCAAAAACTAAAGCGGTAACCAACTGCTATAAAAGAAGACCGTTAGTTACAGTATTGAAATGCTGTTCTCTCTGCTTGACCAGGATAGAAATATATAAAGACTTTCCACTTGAGAATAGTAAAAGTATTGCAAAATGTAAACCTAAAGCAAGCAAAATTTCGGAAATGGTCAGTTTCACAACGAAAATATATTGACACAAATTGTGTGGTTTGGCGAATTCCACATTTTTGTGCAGTAAATTTTTGTCTGTCTCTTACGGTTTATCAGTTATGCAAAAGTCATTCAGAATGAAGAGGGCTTCAGGGGCTATTTCCCAACAAATTTGGAGGTACACTTTACTTGTCATGTAAATATCTTTAAAATATAGTATATTAATCAAAATTGTAAATGCCACTTTTGAGAAAATTAAAATGTTTGTAAAATTGTACATGTAAAGAGGGTAGGAGGATTTCCTGGAAAAATATTCGTGTCATATTGATGCAGAACCTAGATATCAAGTTTAGTGACTAACCGACTTTTCGTTTTTGATTATGGTATTAACACACCACACACAAAAGCGCGCGCGCACCTTTTTCTAAAAATAAATAGGTAATCACGGGACCCTAAGCGGTGTATTTCCAGTAAAATCTTCCCCACCTATGTGCTATATACAAAGCAGAGAAAATAAAATGTGCAGAATTTATCAAATAAAATACTACCACCCGTCGTTACTTTGACTCGTTCAGTGAGCGAGAAAAAAATCCGACACTCGAGTCTGAGGTGTTCTTGCGATTAGGTGAGTGGTCAATGGTGAAGAACTCGACAATGTGTCAAGATACAAAAGGAGGTAGAAGTTCATCGTAAATTCAGGGCCGATCTCTTTGTTATGTATCGTTTTCGTTCCCGTTCTCGTCCTCCGGCTACCTATATATGGGATCTTATGGATGTTACAAGTCAAAATAAAATAATATAGAAATGAGTGTTTCGAACTTATTATTAATTTAAAATTCGTTTCCCTTTGTTTGTAGCTTACACGGATTTTACAACCTTCCTGGTTGCTTACCTATTCTGAATTACGCTTCCTAGCGTTTGACTTTGAACTGTGCCGGACTTCCTCGAGGAATTCTATTAATGCATATTAACTGCAACCCACGCTGATTTTGCTAGTTTAAAACATGTTGGTTTAAAATAACAGATTATTTTCCCCTTGGCTCAAGGGTAGCGTTAGGGAGCCTTCCCCAATTAATTCGGATGTTGGTTTTTCTTTCTCTACACATACTATGTACATAGTGTACCTATAGAGAAGGTATTGTGTTTTACCCAAAAAAGTTTATACCAAGATACCACTGGAAATACATATTTTGGAACCCCCTGAATAAATAAGAAGCATTTTAGAAAAAAGTCCGTGTGTGTATGGGCAACACACCCCAAAATGAAAAGTCCGTTAAACACTAAACTTGATAGTTAAGTTCGGTAATTCCTAAGGATGTGACGCGAAGATTTTCGAGAAAATGTCCTTACCCCCATCTATTTTCTACATGAAAACAATTTAGAAAAGTTTGATTTTCTCAAAAATGGCTAACGATTTTGATTAAAATCTCCTATATTCAAGACAAATAAAGTGTACATCTTAAATTTTCTGGGAATAGCCTCTAAAGACCTCTTTAATCTGAATTATTTTTTTTTAATTTTACATAATTGGTAAACCATCAGAGATAGACCAAAATTTACTATACAAAAAATGTAGTGCTCGTTAAAACACATAATTTATAACATACATTTTTCGCGGAGTTGACTGTTTTCGAGATATTTCCTGTTATTGAATCGTTTCTCATAGTGGCCGCGCCGTGAGGCCCGGGGCTCGATCCCAAGCGACCGCATATGAGATTTTTGGTGGACAAAGCGGCGTTGGGGCGGGATATCTCCAGGTACTCCGGTTTCCCCCGCCATCCCATTCCACGGTGCTCCATCATCATTCATAAATCATTGGTGTCACCTCCTGCGGTGCCATAAGTAGTTAAAACGGGAGTTAAACACTACCAAAACAAACGTTTCTCATGCAGGAACTTGTGAACTCCTGGCCACGCAACCCCATTGTAACCACATTTTAAAACATTTGACTAGACATTTAGCCTAGTATATTCCCTTATTTCCCTTCTACTTACAAGGAACTAAGTAATAAGACCGTTTCTGCCAGTGTTTATCTCGAACAGCAGGAAGAGTATAGAGAAATATGCTTATTAAAAATATGATGTATTACATTCACATGATGTTTCCTACATCCCTACATCTCTTTAAAGCTTATGCTTCTATTTACTTCATGCCAATCGAGAAAAAATTAGCAGAAATAATGTTATTATTTTCTTCCTTGTAAGTAGAAGCGAAATAAGAGAGTAGCATAGGTTAAAGTGTTAATCAAAAGCTGCTTTCTATGTGACTGTCAACTCCTGACCATACAAACAAGGAGCTTCAAATTCCTGTAAGAGAAAAGAATATGTTTTTCAAAGCTGAAACCAAAAACAAGGAAAAACTATAAACTGTCAACTATCAACTCTACAAAAAAAATGGATATTACATAAATTGTGTGTTTTAAGGTGTTCTACATTCTTTGTGTGGTAATTTTTTGTCCATCTCTTACGGTTTAGCAGTTATGCAAAATTCCGTAAAATTCATCCAAAATAAAGTAGTCTTCAGAGGCCATTCCTAGAAAATTCAAGATATTCATTTTATTTGTGGTGTAAATATCTTTAATACTTCACATTTTAATCAAAATCGTTAGTCATTTTTGAGAAAATCAGAATTTTCGAAAAAAGTTCGATGTAAAGGGTAGTTGGGGTGGGGGGATTTTATTGAAAATATTGGTGTCGCATCCTTGGAAGATACCAAGCCTAAATACTAAGTTGGTTTTTAACGTTCTTTTCGTTTTTGAGCTATGCTGCCCACAGACACACATACATACACACGGAAAGTTTTCTAAAAATGTTTTTTTTTTGGATTCAGGAGGTCTCAAAACATGTATTTCCGATGAAATCTCGGCATCGAATTTTTGGGTGCATTACAATACCTTCTCTATACACTATGTACATAGCACGTGTAGAGAAAGTAAAAATAATGTGTTCCATTCACATGACTTTCTCCACGTCTCCGTAACAAATTTGATTTTTTCATGAATTATTGCTAAATCATTAATTAGCTGTTTTGTTTTGGTCGGTCTGATATATCCCCTCAAGATATCTGGAAGGGTAGACGTTTTGAGATACTTCATTCTTTATAACTATGGAAACGTCATTTTGAGGTGGATTTTAATTTTAAAATAATGAAATATATTACTGGTATTGTGTTTTGTCTGGGTAAGCGAGCTTTGATTCCCAAGAGATATCGCTCGGTGTCACATAGCTTTCTGCTTGACCAGGTCCAGCCGACCCGCTCCGCTGAAGCGTACTGAATAACCCATTTGTAGCGTAGCAGGCAGACCAACATTCCCTTTCTGGATGAACTCGCCTGTCAGAACAATGTCCCTCCAGTAACGTTATAGGTAGTACCAACCTTCCATTACCTGTACACAGCAAACGTCTGGTGTGCGGCATTCAAACAACTGCCCCTGCAACTGACACCCGAAGATAATACAATTCGTTTAAATACTAACTAAATCTGTTACATAGATGTAGAAAAAAATCATGCGAATAGCAGACATCAAACTGTTGATAAAAACCTTATTATTGAATCCACTTCATGCTAGTCGATATAAACATTGACAAGAATGGTATTATTGTTTACTTTCTGGTAAGTAGAAGGGAAATATATACAAACTAGCTTTTAAAAGATTAGACAATCCCTTTAGCGTAGGATAATCCCATGATTGAAATCCGTTTTTCTTTTTTGTTGTTGGGTTTTTTTTGTTGCTTTTTTTTTTTTTGGTTTTTTGGCAATGTCAGTAGTTGACCATTGTTTTCACATGACAAAAGCATTAAGCATTTTAAAACTGAAACTCAATAAAAACTCTCGGAAACTCCACAACAAAGTGTATTTGACATAAATTGTGTGTTTTATTGAGATCTACATTTTTTGTGTAGCAAGTTTTTGTGTATCTTTTAGGAATTACCAGTTATGCAAAATCAGAGAGTATTCCCAGAAAATTCAAGCTATAGATTTTGACATGTAAAATCTTCTAAATATGTGGTACTTGAAAAAAAAATTAGAGGAAATTTTGAGAAAATAACATTTTAAGAATTTTTTCCACATTTAGGGTCATTTGGGGTGGCATAATTTCCTCAACATCTTTGTATCGTATCCTTGGAAGATTCTAAACTTCAAGTTTTTTATAGACACACATTTTCAAAAAATTATGTTGTTACATATTTCCTTGTAGTTAGAAAGTATATAAATATTACACTAGACAAAAGCGAACTCAAATGTTTTAAACCGAGCGAGATGGCTCACGGGTTAACGTCTGTAGCCCACATGCGGGAGCTTCTGGGTTTAAAACCCGTAGGCCAACCAATCTGAATGGGGAGTTTTCATAGTTTCACTCAATTGTCAAGGTAGATACTGGAATGAATATTAAATACCAAAACTCAAGGTTCCTCTTGAGCCTAAAGCAGTAGTAAAAGTAAAAATAGGTGGTAGTGCAACTTAGGCTGCCATCTATCTACAGATACTCAAATAAAAAATACGTTTGGTAACATTTATCGTAACACGGTGTGTTATTGCTCATTCCGTCCATGTGTTTCACCTGTTTGCATTGCCCTTAAACCGTATTGGACAGGCCGTGTTACCAAAGGGAAGGGGAATGGACATGAAACGTAACTTGCGACAAATGCAGTTCGGAGTTGCGAACTGGTGATTCCTAAATTCCTGGTTGGAAAATAATCGACCAGTCTCTCCGGTTGATGCTAAACTAGGTTAATCTTTTCTCTGCGCTACATACTGAAGTTCTAATGACAGGGTAATTCGCGCTCGTGGTGGACTAAATTAATACACTGCTTATACCAGTCAACCTATTCTGAGGGAGCGTCAAGTGGGGCTGAGAAATGAACGGGTGGACTGCTGAATCGGTTTTGCCTTTTCTTACTACGATTGTCATTGGTTCTATTCCTGTAAAACATACCTCGCGAGTAAGACCCGAATCCTCATCAAACGTTCACATTTTCAGCATAATCACAACGCCAGGGTATTTTTATTGTCTTAAGAGCGTGCGCTATTGCCTCGAAGGACTGACTGAGGTCTTGTTTTCTGACTGCAGATGTTAGAGCAGTTACACTAGATGACATCTTAACTAGTTGTATCCTCCATACAGGTGGTAGAAGCAGATAAACTTCTATTGACAACTGCTTGGCATAAAGCGAAAAGTGTCATAGTACGCGCATAACCCTGCAAGGCTACTGTCAACCACATACCGTCAACGAGGTATCTTGCAGAATGGTTCCGCTGCGATATGAGCTTAAATGAGATGCAGTGTAAAATAAAATAAATTTAAAAAGTAAAAAATTTAGAGAAATCTTTCAATAATAGGTCGCTATTTAATGGATTATAAGTTCTGCTCTCTTTGCAAGACCATGAGAAACAAAACAATAGCGGTTTTTCAGTTGAAAATATAAAAGTATTTGGCAATTCAAATCAATAATAAATAATATTCCAGGAATGGTTAACGTATCAAAAATAGTAACATAAATTGTGTGATTGAACAAGATGCACTTCTTTTGTAAGCTTTATCTATCTTTACTTTTTTCAAGTACTACAGAATTCATTAGAAAGAAGACGACTTCAGAGGCTGTTCCCAAAAAATTCAAGGTTTACAATTTTTCATGTAAATATCTTAAACAGTTATAACCGTCTTGAGAAAATAAAAATGAACGAACTTTTTTCCTTAGAAAGGGTAGTTTGAGATGAAATTTTCTTGACAGTGTTATGTGTCGTATTTTGGTGGACATTCAACTTGATTCAAGTTCTTATTTAACCGACCTTTGTCTTTTAATTATACTGCTTTAGGTATTCGCGCACACCGTTTTCAAATGGTGCCCTTTTGAGTCAGAGGACCTCAAAACGTGAATTTACAATGAAATATTGGTTTCACATATTTTGTGTGAAATGAAGTGAAAATAAATGGAGTTTTATTTCTGGACGCTCTTTAACTGCTGTGGTTCTCAGCGGCCCATTTCATATTGGGCGTGAAAATCCGCTTAATTTTGCTCAGAGGCCTCTATTATTAGGCTTGAGGTTCTTTAACGTGCCGTAGATATACAAGGGACCATTGGCTTTACTTCCCTTCCAAACGAAGCCGTGCTAAGAACTTTTACGCCCGAAAATATCCATCGTCCTCCGCCAGGTTTCAACCCGCGACTTTGGGTAAATTATGTGTATTGAAGTAATTGCTATACTTAGAGTAAGCAGTAGTAAAAGTAAAAAATTGAGTGTGTATGTTTGTGTGCATGTACAGCATAATTCGAAACGAAAACTCTGTTAAATATCAAACCTAGTTTTTCAAATCTCCATCTTCCAAGGATGAAATACAAAGATTTTCAAAAAATCGCCTCAGCCCAAAATATTTTAGAAGCAAAACAGCTAAATGAAACACCCGGCGTTGCCCAGTTTACACGTACAACATTCTGTTATTTAGAGCAAAGAATTAGTAAATAGCACGCCTGTTCATGCTACAAAATGTAATATAAAAATTAAAAAAACACTGCCTCCAATCATACATTCTTCTTCCACTGAGGTGATTTTGAGTGCTTATAATCCTTAAATAATAAATAGAATTCCATATTTATATTTAGCAAAAATATTTATAAAACAAGTACGTTCGTGCCAAAAGCTCTTCATTCCTAAAGCAATAAAGAAAACGTTTGGAGAGTTTTAAGTACAAATCAAGGTTCTTTATCAATACTTTTCCTAAATAAGTCAAAGTGCCTATCCGAATATTTTGCCTATCCGAATATGGAGTTTGTGATGTCAACTCTGTAGTATTTTACTTTCTCTACCACGTACAATATACATAGAGGTAACGAAGGTATTGCATTACACCGCAAATATTTTTCGGGGATTCCTGAATCTAAAAATAAATAAAGATCATGCGCGAGTCCTCTTGCGAAGGGTAGCTCGATATAATTCATGTGAGCAGATAGTTCTTTGATTTGTACTTCAGTCTTGGTCTTGTGTGCTCCTACTACTTTCTCGAAGGCGTCCTCTTGGTCCGATACCGCTTTGTTGTCTCTGCCGATGTAGGGAATCCAGATTGTAGAAATGTATGCACATATGCTATTCTAAAGACTCACTACGTAGCCTTCCCACTTCCATTTCAAACCGGTGGCTTGTTGTGATACAATTTCCAGTTTTGTTATATCCCTTAACCTAGTGTTGGGTACTGTTTCTTCGAGGGATAGTCCTAACACTTCTTCATTTTTCTCTTATTCAAGATATTCACATGATAAATGAACTGTATATATTGAGTTTTCTGGATATTGCTGTATAGTATTACTTAAGCGCTGGAGGAAAATAAATCCTTTAAAACACACAATTTATCTCGCATAAACATTTTGCGTCATAAATCAAATCCGCGATATGATATCAATGGTTTAAATTGCTTGAAAATGTGACAGTATTTTACATTTCTATCCGGGAGACTGGTACACTAGTGGTTTTCAGTCTATCTATCCTTTCCTGTCCTACACACAAATTGTGTAAAACAATTAAATTAACACTACATTATCGTACGAATAGTTTGCATATCCAGTAATAGACGATGGTGGGTAGAGGAAGTCATGTGAATGCACCACCTAAGATTGTTTTATGTGTGAAGATTATACTCGGTAACCGCAGTGCTAACATTGTAAATTCCGAGTGCACTGGAGAAAGAGATTCGAGCAGATGATCCTTTGGTTTCCATCACAATAAATCCAGCTAGACTTACTCTTGTAGTTTCATTCATTTCTAATTTGGCCTGTCTTGTTCCCTTCCCTTGTAATCAAGTTTAAATGCGGAAGGCTTCTCTCCCCCCCCCCTGCCCCTTGGCAATTCGGAGTAAAGGGGAACCGCCTGAAGACGTCACAAGACGCCAAGACTTGCGGCAGGGCAGACGCCTTTCACCAGATGAATGCAGACCGACTTTTTGTTGACTTTCAAGAAAACAGCTTGACACGAGATGCCCCACTAGCAAATTGGAATGAAACTCTTCTTTCAGGGTTATTCTGATCTACTCCGTAACTAACAAAAAACTTTAATGTCGCATCTCGGTAGAAAATAGACGTGGAAGGAAATGAAGATAATGCACAGGGATGATCAAAGAGTTGCATAACGGCTCTATCGTTATGACGTTTTAAAGGGACGTAGTAGAACAAGAAGGTAACGCTTTACTTGGGTATGCTTTTTTCATAAATGGCTAATGATTTGGATTAAAATACCTTGCTTAGTTTACCTTCATATATATATATTGAATTTTCTGGGAACATCCTGTAAAATTCTCTTCATTCTTGATGACTTTTACATAACTGGTAAATCGTAAGAGGATAAACCAAAAATCTTTTTCCATAAACAATGTAGATCTTATTAAACCACAAGTTTATGTAAATTAATTTATTTTCTTGTTTAAAATGTCCCCTTTCGAGGTACTCCTCGTTATTTATTTTAATTTGATATATTTTTGAAGTGGGTAGTCTTCATCCGTTTTTTTTTAGGGAGAACTTTTGTGTTTTCAAGGACCATTTAGCCAACAAAGATATCATTTTTATATTAAATTTACATAGATATTTAGTCTCTTTCATCTTCCAGGTTCTACGTAGTTGGGAATAATCCTGATTAAAGACAAATTCCCATCCTCCAGTTAGGAATCAAACCCGGGACTTTGGATACGGAAGCTAGTATGTTAACCACCGGTTCAACAAAAACAAAAGCACAAGGAATTTCAAAGCCCCATAATTCTCTTTCAAATTTGACTAATTGCCTTACTATATCGCATAACGAAATTTGTTAAATGGGAATTGGGAGTCTATATGGATTAACATAAGCTTTTGAAATAACAGTAGAAGACCAAGTTGAAAAAATCATGTAAATATAAGACATCTTGTTTTTTCGTATTCTTATGGTTTATCAGTTGTACATACAATATCATTTACTTGAGAGAAACCAGCTAAGTTTCGTTCCTAAATAAAATCTGGTTTTACAGCTAACTATATTAGCGTTGCCATTGTAAGTTGGCTTAGAAATGTGTTTTTATTTATTTATTTTAAAGCGTCCTTTATTTCACGGTTGCCTATTAGATAAAACCTAAAAAAATACAAACATCATCAACAAGGACACATACAGGTTTCTGCCTCACATTCAAAAGATCGAGTGTTCAAATCTCTTAGGGTGAATTACTCAGATAAGCTTTTTCTGGTTTTCCCCTAATCCTGAAAAGGCAAATATCGAGTAACTTTAAGTTTCATGGACACCGAGATCATTTGAGTATCGCCAATCAAGTTAAAGGACGTTGAGATACAAAAATAAATGAATAAATGTTCGAATAGAGCAATAAGAAATAGAATAAAATATACGAGAAACAATATCAAAATTCGAATTATGTTGCTGTAAATAGAAGTAATGGAAGAACATGAGATAAGCATTGATAATAAAATCTGAGGTCATCTTGAAATGAAGCTTTTTCGGAATGCTTAAATAAGCTTATTTTGTGTGTGGCATCTCGCCATGGCAACTCAACCGGCAAAAGCATTGCCACGGAGAGTTGAAAATACATGATTTTACTCCCTTCCTGGTAAATAATCACTGGCCAAGAAAAAAACTCTTTGAAAGTTTCCTGCACTTCACGAGTCATTTCTTACTAAATTTGGGTCGAGAAAAATGAATATCCAATGCAAATTTGTTCTTGGCTCTAGCTTCTTGATACTCACTAGGTGGAAGTATTTCATATTAACGGATTAAAGTAAAAGGATACATTTTAGTTATATATGCTAACAACATTGAAAGTGCATTTGATTTTTTTACTTTTTATAGCTCCGTATGTACAATGTACATAGGGATAGAGAAGTAATGTATTCCACCCAAAAAGTTGATGTCAAGATTTCACCGAAATCCATTTTTAGTACCCCCTGAGTAAAAAAAAAAAAAAAAAAAAAAAGTTTTCAGAAGCAGGTCCGTGTGAGTGTGTGTGTGTGTGTGTGTGTGTGTGTGTGTGTGTGTTTTTTTGTCTATCTGTCTGTGTATGTGTTTGCGTGGACAGCATAGCTCGAAAACGAAAAGACGGTTAAATACCAAACTTGGTATTTAAGTTTGGTATCTTCCAGGGATGCCTCTCAGCCTTTCTTCACATTGCAGCATTCAAGTTTGTCCCTCATCTTTTTCCTTATCCTGTAGGATGTTCTTAATCATTCCTGTAATAAGGTACCATGTTTCTTTCTTCAGTATCATATTTTGTATTATATTGTCTGGTGATAATTCCATTTCAATAACGTTTAAGGTTTTTGCCCTTATGACGTTCCATCTTTTATATAATAAAATAGTGTGTTCTGGTGTGTCTATTTCTTTACAATATCTTCATTGTTCAGTCTCAATTATCTTCATTTTGTATAAATAGGTTCCAAATTGGCCATGTCCTGTTAAGAATTGCGTAGAAAAGTAGTCAACTTCTCCGTGTTGTCTGTTTAGCCATGGTTCAAGTTTTGGAATAAGGCGTTTAGTCCATTGGGCCATTTCAAGCTCGTCATCCCATTCCTCCTGCCACTTTTTCATTGTAATTTTCCTTTTCTCTTCTTTTTGTGCTCTATTATGTTCTTCTTTATTAAATGTGTGCTCGGTTGCTAATAAATGGAGCGGTATTGTTCCTGCAATCACTTGTATTGCCTTGGTGGATGTTGTGCGATATGCACTTGCAATTCTTATAGCGATCTTTCTTTGGACGCGTTCTATAAGTTTCCTTATTTTTCTCATACATTGCTTCCAAGCCACAGCACAATAAAGTAAAATGGAATTAATAACACTTCCTAGCAATAGCAATTTCCTCTTTTGTTGCTTAGGACCTCCAACGTTTGGCATCAGTCTGGCCAAAGCTGTGACCACCTTTTCCGCCTTTACAGACACATACTTCAGATGTTCGACCATACTCATATCATATCCAATTAAGATACCTAAATATTTTAGGTATTTTTGCGACTTAAGTTCTAAGTCTCCATCCTGTATAGTCACTTCTTTAAGAGTTCTCCTCCCTCCCAGGATTACCATTTCGGTTTTAGTCGGAGCCAGGCTCAGTCCCCTACTAGTCATCCAGACTTAAACCCTATTGATGGACCACTGTATTTTTTCCTCTATATCTTGTTTAGAAGTGCCGGACACAATCAGAGCTAGGTCGTCTGCGTATCACACCAGTGTTACACCTGCTGCACTTCATCTAAGTATATATTCCATAAAGTGGGGCCAAGAATTGATCCTTACGGTACTCCACTGGTTACCTCCATCTCAGAGTTTTCGCCAATAAGGATCTTTCTATCTTGAAGATAACTATTTATTAATTTAATCAAGTATGGATATATTTTCTTTTGTATTAATTCATTTATAACACCCAGCCACGGTACAGAGTTAAAAGCATTTTTAACGTCTAATGTAACCATTACTACATACCTATTATTTTCATTAACTTCTCTCTGTGCTGTTTCCAAGACCAGCTTTACTGCATGGGCAGTTGAGCGGCCTTTTCTAAAACCAAATCGGGTTTGCGCGAGACTACCTTTTAAATCTATCTCTTTTAATAATCTCTGATTAATTATTTGTTCAAAGAATTTCCCTATTGTATCCAAGAGGCATAAAGGTCTATAGGTTTTTTTGCAGTTTCTTTTTTTTTTTTTTGTTTTTTTTTTGTTTTTTGTTTTTCTATAAGTATAAGTTTGCAATTTTCCACTCCCTGGGAAATTTTCCTTTGCATATTAACCCATTTAGTGTTTCCATCAGAAGATCCGGCTTTTTCTCAGTAATTAGCTCCGGGAGGATGCCATTAGGTCCAGCGGCTTTGCCAGTTTTGATGCGTTTTCCTGCATCCATGATCTCGTTTATTTGGCACTTCGGTACTTCTATTTCTATTGGCATTTTTGGCCACATATTTCTTTTATGTGCGGGAAATAACCGTTTAGCTATTTCTTTTTGTTCCTCGTCCGTAATGACTAAAGGTGTGCGGAGTCCTAATTTTTTGGTCACGATTTTATATTCAGTACCCCATGGATCCACATCCACTTCCTCACATAGCTGTTCCTATGCATCCTTCTTCGCTCTATTTATTGTGTTTTTTAAGTCATTCAGACATACTCGGTATTGCTTTTGTATGGTGAGCTTTTCATTTTCCTCCACATTTCTTCTTTTGTTTGCCCTTGTCACGTTTCTTCGTGCCTCCATACTCCTTTTCCTTAGTTGGGAAATATCGTTATTCCACCAATACGCCGCTTTAAACTTACCATGGCTGCCTTTCTTCTTAAAATTAGAATTACATGATTTTTGGTAGATGCAAGTACTCTGGATGACTTGCTGCTTCTTCTACCTTTTGTATTAAAATATCTTTCTTATCATTTTTGTAAATCCATCCTTTCTGTGGTCTTTTAATTGATAATGTTAATTTAGTGTTTATAGTCTCTGTCTCTCTCTCTCTCTCTCTCTCTCTCTCTCTCTCTATATATATATATATATATATTCTTGTGCTAACTTAACTTTTCTTCATTATCCACATACCATTTACTAATAAGTTTACTCATTTCTGCAGAACGCATTGTGATATCTATGAAAGATGTACCATCGTTTCGTTCAAAAGTTGGCATCTTCCCATCATTTAGGATATTATAATCATTTTCGCTTTCCCACTCTGCCAGACCACTACCTTTCTTGTCTTCTATAGGAGATCCCCAGGAATATGCCTTGACATTGAAATCCCCTCCAATAAGGACTTTCTTTTTATGTTTTTGTTGTTTAAGGGCGCAATTGATTTCAAATAGGTATTTATGGAATTCCTCCAGATCTGTTTTAGGAGACACATAACAGGAAAATACCAATATTTCATCGGTATCGGACCAGACAAAACCACTGCCACTTCCGATGTTTCTCACTCTATCATTACTTCGTGGAATATTGGCTGCGTCTATTCTTTCATCTGTGATCCATTTTGGGCTATGTTTGTTCATGTTTTTATTTGGTTCTGCGATAACTCACAGATGTATTTGAAGTTCTGCACATTTATGTATAAGTAAATCCATGGCCCGTTTACTTCTATCAAGATTTACCTGAAGTAATCTCATTATTTATAGGAGTTTTGTCTTTGTATCCTTGCCTGGGTTTCCACTAATTTCCTATACTCAGGATATCTCATCGTCTCTGCTTTGTGTTCATTTGAGTTACACAGGTAACATCTTGTCATGTTTTTACACTCTTTTATTCGATGACCTGTTTCCCCGCATTTATGACACATTTTCACAAAAGGTGCAGCTGTACATTCGCTTATAACATGCCCTACTCTGTAACACTTATAACATCTACTTAGTGTATTTGTTGGCTTGACTCTCCATCTGTCCCATCCTTTCCCTATTGTTTTCTTTGCTAGTAGTCGATTTGTAACCTCTATATTAGAGGTTACAAATGCATATTTTACTCCTTGTGAATTTGCTTTATCTGACATTTTTATCAGAATTTCTTCCATTTTCCCTAATTCCCGTTCTATGGTTTCTTTTACTTCACGTTCTTCTACAACTTCATCTATATCTATTAGCATAACAGTTTGTTTTTTGCTTTCCATATTTACTTCTGCAATTTTATCTAGTTTTGAAGTAAGAAGTTGTTTAAAAGTCTTTGTATTATTTCTATCTTTCCCTTTTATTCTAAGCTGCACATTTCCTTCGTTTGTCTTTCTTTTGTGATCAATTATTATTCCACTTGTGTCTGCTTCTTTTATATTTTTCAGAATGTCTGCGTATAATTTTTCTCCAAGTGACTTGAGTACGAATGTATCTTCATTTAGTCCTCTCTTTCTGCTATTGTCCTCCATCCCTTTTGTTTCATTGTATCTTTGATGTTTTATATACATTGACATCTTATCGTTATTTCTTTTACATAAATACTCCAAAACTTTCCTTGTTACTTGCTCATCCACTTGATCCGTTATTACACCGGCTATGCGGGTTCTCCCATTTTTCCTCTGTGTCTAATATTTTTTCTAATATATATTATCTATTTTTTCTAGTAGTAGTGGTGTTGGTGGTGGTTTACGGCGCTCAACGACTATGGTTATTAGCGCCCGCTGAAGAGCATAACTTCATGAGATCGTCGTCTTTTAGCTTACCTCTTGGCATCCCTACACAAAGACCAACAGTAAGCCGCAAGCATTGCTTCATTCCAATGTCCCTGATATCTTTGCTCCATAACAGAAATATCCTGATGGAATCTTTCTCCATATTTATCACTGACAGCTCCACAACTAGAAGGGAAAAAGTCTGGGTGGGAGTGGAAAAAATGGATTTTAAAGGACATATCGCATTCAGGTTATGGTATTTTTGCTGGGGCACTCTCACCAACTGAGTGTAATTATAATCTCCTTTGTTGCCTAAAAATCCACGAACAACTCCCTTGACGGCATCCCAAGCTTCCTTTTCTTCCCCCTCCAAAACTTTGTCAAATGCAGGATTCTTTACAAATTCTCAAACTTGTGAACCGACAAAAATACCTAAGTACCTTAACTTTACATTACTTAATTTCGGAAATTTCTCTCTTATGTACTTCCTTCTTGGTTTATACATTTGAAAAAGAAGTCATAGTCATAGCAAAAGCCGTAGATCGTTTCTTATTTTTCAGCCATTCTCGTAGCGTAAACGAACATGCGTTGCAACATATATGTGGAGCCAAAGACTTATCCTGGTCAGCTACTTTCATACCGAAACAGTGCTGATAGGCTGACGTCAACAGCGGCGTCAGATTGCGTTTCTGTGAGCAAACTTTTATTTCCCCACAAATGTAACAAACATTATTCATCATATTTACACACTTTTATGAATTTTACACTACAAAAGCATTCTCAAACCAGAAAGTCTGCGTTAATTACAGCAGAAACTATATGCAACTCGCAGTCACAGCAACAGTATCTATGTTTATGACTTACAAATAGCTTAAGAGCATTTGTGTTTTGTTATTGGACAGGTGCGCCAAATCCCAAAACAAAATTTCGCCCAAACTAAAAATGAGGATATAAGGTGAAATTTCATTTTATCGTCAAAGCATGAGCTAATATGTCAGTTAATTATTATGTATTTCCATCTGCTGAATTAAGAAAGCACCATAAAACAATTTTTGAGCCCGAAACATTTTCATCGTTGGCCAGTGAATTTTTCGGGCCTGATTAAACATTCCAATTTACAAGAAATCGTTGTAACTCTACAGTCCTCCATGTTCACTGAAACCTACCCTTAGCCTCCCTCAGTGAAGTAGCGGTTATTAATCACGTCGACATTTTCCCCTTTGTCCCTCTTAAGTTGCTGCTAGCACACTCGTGTACCGAGTAGGTAAGCTACCAGCCGGTCTTCGTGGTACTTGACGATACATGATATAAATGAGACTATGTACATAATCATCATATTAAAAACCTTCTGTGGTTCTTGTTTATTAATGAAGCCATTCTGCACACACAAAGTTTGCAGCCAGCGATGAAGAGCAAGAATAAGAGTGGTTTTATTTCGCATCTACCCAATGCGCCTATATGGAAAATATCTCCATTCAGTGGGTGTACTTCATATGCTACACTTGTGAGCTAAATTCCTGAAAAACAAAGAAATCGTTATCCATGTTCTGAATTGATGAGCTTTTATCCTCGATGAAAATGTATAGTCAAAGTTCAAGTTATTTTTGTATAATATCTAACGGCTTAATTTGAAAAATGCAAGACAAATAATTTTGATTTGACACAAGTAACACAAGTTTAGAATGAAAATTTTCTCTAGCAAAATAAACAGTTAAGTTGATCTCTTAATTAAATTGTTTATTCGTTTGTAGTTATAATCTGTGAAATCAATAATGATTTAACGTTAGTTATGTATTTAGGATCAGTGATGTGAGTAAAACTGAATTATAACAGATGATAGAAATTTCTAGTTAGTATACACAAAGGTAAACAAATATTATTGATTACAATTTATCGGTATTTTAATTGAAAATTTATAGAGCTATAACAGCTTCCATCAGCGAGTACATAAACATATCGGCATAACTCGTTTGATCATCGATAAGTCGAACTTGAAATCGAAATTTGAGCAAATTTGGTTATTCTGGTAGTGTTTTATTCTCTTTTACTTAACACACCCCCTCACAAACAGATCCAATACACCCCTCACTAACGCTTCGTTTTTCCATGTCGTTAAGGCTAATCATAACAAAATCACTGTTCTTTAACTATGCCGAGTTGAGATAAATTTATGAAAGGCAGTAATATAAATGCTTGAAACCTCTACTTTCATTGGCTGTCATCTTGCTTTCAGAAACAAAATATGTTTCTAAAATGAAGATCTACCGTTTTCACGCGATTTTGCGTCTTGCAGTTGTACTCTTCACTTCCATTCAAAAACTGTAGATAAAGCGTAAACTACAATAAATGTTGAATTCTGTTGAAGGAGGACGGCATTTCCAAGTGTATCTAAATATATGATTGAAGTACACTGCCGTGCATTAAAAGTTCCTTTTATGTTTCCTTTTGTGCTCTAAGAACCGATTTTTGAACAGCGACGACAAAACAGACAGGTGCGACCAGTACAATCTTTGCAGGATGAATGTTTCACGATTGCAGCTTAGCTGTCTTGTCAAATTTACGAGAAAGCAGACTCGCATGATACGGCGAAGCATAGGAAGAGGTTGCTTGACAGCTCTTCGCTATCATTCTGGTAATTTGTTTATTTACATTAATGCGTCTCTTTAGTATCAGGCTACTATAAAAAAGATGACAGAAAGTCAATACGAAAAGAACGAAATAACTTAGTCGTCATCCGTAATCTAGGGTCGCGGGTTCAAATCCGGCGGAAGGCCTTGGATTTTTTTCAGGTGCAAAATTTCTTAGCATGGCTTCCTTCGGAAGGGTCGAAGATTTACGGTACGTAAAAGAACCTTAAGTCTAATAAAGAGACCTCTCGTACTTTACGTTTGCGGAGAGCCATTCAAAACAAAAGATGAGGAATGCTGACTTAGGAATTGTGTTGATCCATGACAACGCTCGTCCATACACTGCTGGCACAGCCCATGGGCTCCTTGAACAATTTCAATGAGATATTTTCGATCATCCGCCATACAGTCCCGACTTGGCAACCAGCGACTTTCACCTTTTCCCTGAACTGAAGACGTGGCTAGGAAGGCAGCCCTTTCAGACCAACGAAGATCTTCAAAACAACGTCAATGCTCATTTGAAATCATTGGCGGCAACATTTTTTGAAGCGGTTATTGCAAAGCTTGAGCGCAGGTACGATAGATATCTCAATCTTTTCGATGATTATGTTGAAAAGTAACCATAGCGTACAAAACTTTTAGTAATAAACTAATTGTTTTCTATGAACTTGTCTTTTATTTATAGCCTATCAGAGTTTGAAAAAAAGAACGGCCCTCGTAGATACCTCGAATATTTTCTACCTTTCTTCCAAACCGATACTTACTTACTCTCTCAATCGTATTGACTATGTAAGAAAGAGGTAGATGAGTGCATCCAGTTTGTCATACAGACCTCTTTCATGATTGGTAACCATACCTTATCGGCTAGTGCAGGACACGTCTCAAAAGACCCAAGAAAACGATACAAAATTCTCCGAAGATATTATTTCACCCAGAACATACGCCCTTAGGTCGTAATCGCCGAACGTGTGTGAGCGGCATACTTCGTAAGCCATAGCTGATTATTGTTTATCCTTGGTTTATTGGTCACGTATGAGGCGGTAAAATTTTTGGACGTTGCGGCCGTGATTCCTATACCTTTGCAATTGGACACGTGTGGTGTCGGAAAGATATTTGATATCGAACTATTTCTGGAAGTTTCCTGCTACTGATTCACGAGTATAAAAATTGGATGACTTTCTTTCAAATTACTTTCTCTAGCTGTTCCACCTACAAACTGTTCTTACGAAAGATTATCTCGATGGTCTTATTACTTACTTCCTTGTAAGTAGAAGGGAAATAAGGGAATACACTAGGCTAAAGCAATAGTTGCTCTTCTAAAAGCCGGTCGTTTAGTGAAACATTCGAAATTCGGTTTTATTTGCTTGCTAGAAGTAATCAAAAGAGAAACGTAAAGGAAGTTTCTTGCCGTTTGAGAAAATATTAAGCAGCTGAAAACAGAAACAAATAACTCGAAATACCTCGAAACGTTTAATTACAAAAAATGGATATGACATAAATTGAGTGTTAAAAAACCAGTTCGGAGAGGACGTGCTACTTGCCTCCACAGCTTCCGTCTTTAATTATACCAAATGTGCTCCCTAATCACTATCATACTGTTGTTCAAAATGTATAACTGAAAATTAATGTTGAAAATTTTGAAAATTTTATATCAACGTGAAAAATTTTGAAAACAATTTGGGAGAAATATCAAAGCAGCATAATTAATTAAATTAGTTAAGAAAAGTGTGGCCTTGTTTTTTCATCTTCTTTTTTTAGGTGCAGCAGAAATGTTATCATAATTCCGAGACGCCACAGCTCCTTTGGGGCTTGGGACTTCTAACCCGATTGCGGTTCTTACGTCCACTAATGCAGAGCAGGAGTAAATAATTAACCATCTAAGACAAGCAGAATGCGAGACCAGTATTACACATCCCCTAGCCAAGGTGGTTTCCTTGGCCGAGATCGCTGACAATCGCAGCGCCTTAGTTTCTCTGATGTGTTATAACAAATATCTTTATTGACTCAAAAATTGTTTACAAATAAAGTCTTAAATTCGCCTGGCTAATT
Organism: Hymenopus coronatus; assembly: GCA_030762935.1. Classification (NCBI taxonomy): domain Eukaryota; kingdom Metazoa; phylum Arthropoda; class Insecta; order Mantodea; family Hymenopodidae; genus Hymenopus; species Hymenopus coronatus. The sequence continues at coordinate 49,670,861 of CM060895.1, forward strand.
AATTCACTTAATGCGTAGACAGTTTATAACCGTACGCCATCAATGGCTCCCACCACTGCGCGTTACCATTCCTATCGCTCACGGCTCAGTCCAACACAAAACAGCTGGCGATTCCTTCTCATTTTATAGCTATAAAATGACGTCACGGAAATTTGTGGAAACTTGTGAAAGCGAAACGTCCAGAAGCACCTGAAAACTCGGAAGAATCGCGTTCCGAAGGTTTCTGTTACGTCGCACCGCTCCTCCTGTTGTTTACGCACCCCAAAGACTCCAATTGCGATAACTCACGATTCACAGTGAGCGTGAGAAACTCTACATAAGACGGCACTGTCACAATAAAAATCCCTTAGGCAGAATCGAGCTAAGTTCACGATCGTGTGAACCAGAGCTCCATGATCCAGCCCACTGCGCCACGGTACAGCACATGATAATACAGCAGAAAAATGTGTGATTGCTACACTACAACTATTCTCTGATGTTTAAAAATTGAAATAAATACATGATTTATTCATGTACCTTATGTAAATGAAAGATATTAATAATTGTGCTCTGAGGATGAACAAGGTTGTAAGTTGTGCAGAGTTCAATTAATAAACAAACATTCCCGTGGAGGTTTTTCCCATAATTTATGGGGCACTAGTTTGTTAGTGAATAAATGAATAATTTAGAGACAAGCTATAAATTATATATTCAATCCCTGGATTCCATTTTACATAGGAAATGCTACCTTTCGATCTGTATTTGATAAACAAAATTGAATCGTTTCGGACAAAATAGAGGAATCGTGTGAAATTCTCCTGATATTGCAATCATAGCTAAAGAGGCTGCAGCTACTGATAGGAATATACACAGTTCCGTGCGAATTAATCTCAACAGAATATTATTAAATTCTTGAAAGTATTGAAATTGTTGCGGTAAATTACTTACAATTGACATTCCTTAATATGTTTTCCTTTCTTTTTTACTATCTCTACTTAATATATAGGTAGATAAGGTATTGCACTCCACAAAAATTCGACAGCGAGATTTCACCGGAAATGCAGGTTTTAGGGCTTCCTACACCCCCTCCCGAAAAAAAAAAGAATAAAAAATTCATTTTTAGAGAAAAGGTCCGTTAGAGAGTATGTATCTGTGTGTGTGTTGCCCTCCGTCGTGTAATGGTTACCATATGCCCAAGGTCGCGGGTTCAAACCCGGCGGAGCACTTCCTTCGGAAGGGAAGTAAAGCCGTTGGTCCTGTGTCATAGATTTACGGCACGTAGAAGAACCTCAAGCCTGATAGAGAGAGGCCTCTGAGCAAAATGAAGCGGTCTTTCACGCCCAAATTAGAATGGGACGCTGATAATCACAGTAGTTAAAGAGCGTCCATAAATAACACGCCATGTTGTCTGTCTGTCTGTCTGTCTGTCTGAGTCTGTGTCTGTGAGCACGATAACTCAAAACGAAAAGTAAAACGCCAAAATTGGTATTTAAGTTCATTATCTTGCAAGGATGCGACACGAAGATCTTGAGGAAAATTCCCTCACCCCTAATTACCCTTTACATGGAAAAAATTTCAAAAATGTTCATATCTAAAAAAATTGCTCTATCGATTTTGATTAAAATAAGCTATATTAAAGATATTAAATGACAAACAAAATGTATAACTTAAGTTTTCTGGTAATAGTTCATAAAGATCTCTTCATTCTGGATGAATTTTGCCAAATTTGTAAACCGTAAGAGAGAAACAAGCTTTTTACTTCACAAAAAATGTGGATCTCGTCAAAATGCGCAATTCGTGTTCTCCACATTTTTGTTGTGAATGTAACCGTTTTCGACATATGCCTTGTTATTGGTTTCAACTTTAAATGCATAAACATTTCTCAAACGAAAATTTGTGATTCGTTTCTTATCTATTTTGTTTTACTCCTGGCATCACTTTTATGATATAGTGATAGCTTCTAAAATATTTGACAAATATTTTAGCCTAGTGTACTCGCTTATTTCCCTTCTATTTAACAGGAAGCAAGTAATAAGACAATTTCTGTTGTTTATCTCTACAAGCAAGATGTAGATAAAAATAGTGTTTTGTAATATTGTTATTTGCAGAACAGATGGAGTGTGTCATGCTCAAATATTCTCTATAAATAATTTTAATGTAGATGCAGCATTGTTATTCTTCTACAGTTGTCAGTTGTTACCCTTATTATAGCTGTTGTCCTATTTCCCCACAAAATATTTGTTATAACAAAAATTGTGTATTTTAACAAGATCTACATTTTTTGAGTAGTAAGTTATTGTTTCTGTCTCATGGTTTACCAGAATGAAAAAATCATCCAGAATGAGGAGGCTATTTACTGAAAATTCAAGGTATACATTTTATTTGCCATGTAAATATGTTTAATATACGGTATTTTAATCGAATTCGTTACAGCGATTTTTGAGAATATCGAATGTTCGAAAACTTTTCAAATTAAAGGTTAGTTTGGCGTGGGAGAATTGTTTGAAAATATTCGGCCGCATACTCAGAAGATACGAAACTTACTTTTTAAGTTTGATATTTTAATCTACTTTTCGTGTTCGAGTTATCTGGTCAACACACACACACACACACACACACACACACACACACACATGAGCGCGCGTTTTTTTTTTTTTTTTTTTCTGAAAATGCCTTTTTAAATACAGGAGAACCTAAAACTATGTTTCCAGAGAAATCTTGATATCGAATTTTTAGGTGGAATGCAATACCTTCTCTACCTCTGTACTGTGTTCTAAGGAGATAAAGTAAAAGTATACAGGGTATTTCGGGGTGGAAAACTCTTTTGAGAGGTTTCGCGTCGCGTTCTTGAGAGACGCTAAGTTTAAATACCACTCACTCAAGTTATTCAGGATGTCTCAAAACTCAAGTTTCGGTAACGAATGTTTGGTTGGAATGCAATACTTCTTCTTAATTGATAAAGTAAGTAAGAATAGATAAAGCAAAAGCGTCTTGGCTTGCAAAGAATATAAATCTTCGTGTAGTTTGTATTCCTCTTGAACTTAATGCTCAAGGCGATAAAAATAAAAGAAAGGAGCAATAACAAATATACACTTGCATTTCCCAGGTGTACAGTATCCTTACTTCAACTTGAGAAGTAAGTACCTAGTGAAACAGTAGCGTTTTGCTACGTTACTCTCAACCTAAGTGATTTTTGTAACAAACGACCTGTCGTAAGCCTTTGTTAAATGTAGTACAACAAATAAAACACGGTGTTGCAACTAGAGTAAAGCAGTCTGCAACACGTCTGGTTTTGACAGCAATAACAGCAAACTTCTCGAGGAAATATCCTATTGCTGCGTTCTGCTTTCCGTGCCTCATTCATTCCTCTCAATCTGTCACATGCAAACATAACCTAGAAACCTCAATCAATATACCTGTAAACATTACTATATTCAGGAACACTGATTTGACTTGCAATTTTATTAGTTTGGGAAAAAGAAAGACGAAATGCAAATGTCATTCTGCGGAAAACGTCACTTGAAAAATTCACAATGAGATTATTTTGTTTTTGTAAATGTATATCTGCTATGCGCAATAATATTGATTTTTTGCCATGTATCAAAATTCTAGTTTTTTACATGTTTACTATTAAAGTTCATTGTTCTAATAAAAACGCGCCGCGTGATGCGTTTTTACAGCATTCACACACAGATTTCATATTATATTTATCACATTAATTGTAAATATTGTAGAAAAATTATTTTTGTACTCTCTAAAAATCTTGATTTTTCAAAATTTCTTATTTATTATATAAAATTAGAGCATTATCTTTAAAAATTAAACGAGTATTTTCTTTAATGTACTTTTGACAGGCGGTATAAAACGTTTAAACAAATTAGCAAACAATTAAATCGTACGGAGAACTTTGAGCATGGAAAAGTGTAGGAAAAATGTTGATGTGTTCCATTCACATTACTTTCTATAGATCTCCTATATACAAACTCTTCTCACATGAGCTAATTCTTTTCTCTACGTCACGCTAATCTAGATAAAGATTAGCAGAAATGATCTTATTACTCGCTTCCTTGTAAATAGAAGGGAAATAAGGGAATGCACTAGGCTAAACTGAGAGTCAAAGCTTTTTAAAGCTGGTCTCTATGTGAAATAATTGAGGTTCGGTTCACTTTGCATGGTTCCTGTTTGAGAAAAGTTAGATAGTTTAAAATTCTAACCAATAAGGGGTATCTCGAAATCGGTCAAATCTACAAGAAAAAATTATAGGTCTGTTAAAACATTTAATTTATGTCATATATTTTTTCTTTAGTAACTTTTTGTTTATCTCTTACAGTTTAACCGTCATGCAAAATTCTGCAAAAATCATCCACAATAAAGAGGTCTTCACATGTTAATGTTCACCCATAAAATTCAAAATATAGATCTTATTTGAAATGTAAATGTTTGTAATACACGGTTGTATTTCAATCAAAATCGTTATAGCCAATTTTCAAAATATTTTCCATGTAAGGGGTAGTGTTTGGTGGGGGTATTTTCTTGAAAATCTTTGTGTCGCATCCTTGAACGATGCAAATCATAAATACCAAGTATTGTATTTTGTATTTAACGGCTGTCCACAGTCACGCACATACAGACACTCACACGGGACGTTTTCTTAAAATGTGTTTTTTCGGACTCAGGGAGCCTCAAAACATATATTTACAGTGAAAGCTCAACATCAAATTTAGGGTGTAATATAATACATTATATGTACATACGTGCTACAGAAAATAAATGTTTTGCGAGTAAATAAATTTTAAATTTGGAAGTGCGTATTAATGTGCATGCGTATGCCTATTATAGTTGCATTTAATGAGTTAACGTGCGCTAAGTGAGAAAAATAATTTAAAAAGGCTTAGAAATCATGTAAAGAGATAAAGGCATTTAAATTCATTATCTTTCAAGGATGAGATACGAACATTTTCAGGAAAGTACTCCCACCACAGCTTCCCTTGACATGGGAAAATGTTGAGTCTCTCAAAACTGGCTCCAATGATTTTGATTGAAAAACCTGTATTTAAGATATTTGCATAAAGTTTATATCTTGGCTTTTTCTGGGAATAATCTCTGAAGAACTCTACATTGTGTATGACTTTTGTATAACTGATAAACCGTAAGAGATAGACGAAAGCCTACTGAACAAAAAATTAGTTCTCGTTAAAATACACAATTTATGTGATATACATTTTTGGTGGAGTTGAGTATTTCCGAGATATTCCTTACTATTGGTTTGCTTTAAAGTACTTGAACTTCTCTCATACAAGAATTTGTCAACTTTTTGTCACGCAAAGAAACGAATTTCAATCACATAACAACCAGCTTTTAAAAGATTTAATTAACGCTTTAGCCTAGTTTATTCCTTTATTTCCCTTCTACTTACAAGGAAGCAGGTAATACGACCATTTCTGCTAATGTTTATCTTGATTAGCTTGAAATAGATAGAGGAATAAGTTATTTAACAATAATTTGTTACAGAGATGTGAAGAAAGCCACATGAATGGAACACAATAGATGTCTTTATATCGTGCAAAATGCTTATCCAATTTGAATGAAATTTGGTATTCATATTAACGTAACAGTAATGCAATTACTGTAAATTTTTCAGAAACCGGAGTACAAAAATATAGAACTGTGAAACTTAACTCCCAGAGTCACTTGAGAACATACACAGCTGAACGTTTGAAATATACCACATAATATGTAAATAAGAAAAATATGTTATAACATAAATTTCATCCATTTTGTTCCAATGTTTTGGAAGTTATGGTCAAATTTCTTTATGGTGTGTCACGTCATAAAAAGTCCCCAGCGACAAAAAAAGTCTTAACATTTTAAACCTAGATTAACAATATATCTACCTTTTTAATTTGCCCTAGGTTTCTCTACGTCTTATTTGTTTCGGCTCCAAAATGTTTTAAAATCATGATTCTGCTTGTTTTTTTTTGTCTTAGAAATGGAAAACATATTCTTAAATACATCTGATATATAGGACAATTATTCATTGTGCCTCTGTGAACATGTACAGCAAATTGTATTTTTGTAACACAAAAATGCTTCCTGCGGAAGAAAAGTGATGAAAATTTCAATCGCAGGAAAACAAGGAAAGATTTGAATGCATAGCTCACATTAAAATCCTTCAGGTTGGTAGGTTGGTCTCTCAGCTTTCTTTCTCCTCACCTGTTTTGCTGCCTTTTCTGTTCTTTTCTTCTTGCACTGCTGCTTTTCTTCTGCCGCGTCCAGTACAGTTTCACCTCTAATGATTTGACTTGAAGCATTTAAAAATGGTATCTGGTGCTCAATTATACCTTTTTGGTATTCACGAACGTTTATGTTATTTTATGAAATTAAAATAAAAAATCGATTTTTTACTAAATTTTACCCTTTAGGATGCTGATCATTGTTTTGTTTCAATCGCTTCCACAATGTAACGTGTCCTTTCGCTAGATTTACATCAACAAAAGAACGTAGCCTAGAGTCGCCCACCACCCATTAAACAATGAGTGTATTATCCTGAATCTAGTGCAAGCCACTTTGCTGAAATATGGTTATGGTAACCGGAAATGCCTAAATAAGCCACAAATATGCCGCGAGCCCTAATGGGCAACAGCTGCTGAGTATGAGGCAAGTTATGGTGTAACAAAGAAGTCCAGCACCCTGCTGCAGAAAGCTGCACCTAGTTTGCGGCACGGCTGCCGTACATTTCCTCTACTACCGTGTATGTGGCATCATAACTTAGGCCAAGAGTCCGGAATAATGTAGCGGAAATAAAATATGGGACAACACTGAGAGGTGTTTCCTGACCCAAAATTCCACCACGATCAATACTGAAATCTTTCCAAATTTCCAAGCCTTTTATTTCCAGCTCTGCCGCACAAAGTTTTCGTCCGAACATCGCGGTGAATTATAAAATTCTCTTCCTTCCACAAATGCTCTTGCAACTTTGTTTGGGAACTCCTACAATGGCTCGGAGCGTCGAGAAGCTGACCAATTTATCTGTCACCCACGTCGGCACATGAGAGTTGTCATAATGTATCACCTCTGAAATTCTACGAAATACTATATACATTATTTTCATTTCTGATTTAGTAATAGATTATATATACATATACATACATAAGGTATGATAAAAACTAACGGAAATGTTTTAATTTCACATGATTTATACAAATTATGTTATTGATGTATGTTTGCATTTATCTTATTGGTGACAATTAAAAGGGATACACGTGTTTTCGAAGCCTCAGCGAATTTGCATTAAATTTTGCTTGAAAATGGAGTAAAGTGTTTTATAGTTGGCTGTGGCAAATCTACTATGAGTAAGACAAGAGGTTTTGAGTGGTATCGAAAGGGTAGGGAATACTCTGAAGACGACGATCCCCTGGACGTTCTAACACATACATTACTGACGAAAATGTGGAAGAAGTAAAGAAATGGTTCTGCAATATGGTTATACAATCAATAAGGAATACTACATGGAGGTTATGCATCCGAAGAAAACGACCATAATTTTCGCAAAACCACTCGTGGATAGTGCTCCTGCTCACGCCTCAACGCTTCTTTGTGATTGTTTAGCAAAAACCAGGAACGTTATGTTGCCTCAGCCACCTTATCGCCGGACATGACCCCCTGTGACTTCTTTCTATTCCCGAGACTGAAGATAACATGAAAGGACGCCGTTTGGCCACTATTGGTGAGCTTGAAACAGAATCGCTGCAGTAGCTGAATACCACAAGCAAAGGTGAGATCCAGAGTTGCTTCGAAGATTGGAAAAAGTGCTGCCACAAATATATTATATCTGAAGAGTTTATTTTGAAGGAAAAAAATTTGATGTAGATGCACAAATAAAGATTACTTAAAAAAAACAAAGAATCCCGTTAATTTATCATCACACCTGATATATATTCCTAAATTTCTGATGTGATAGGAAGAAGAGAAAATTAGCATTCTTTCTTATTAGTGTCCGGAAGTGCATAGTTTTAAACACTTCATCGCTCACATGGCTGCATTTATTTTTCAAACTTATTCGAATAGGCAACCCAGATGACAATCTGGCGGATGATAAAAGATATATTTAATGTAATGATTACAGTAGAAGACTACCCACCGTTCTTTTATTCATAAGCTTTCTCGTATTGCTAACACGGTCTCTTCGCGTATGAGGCAAGTTTATTTTGTTCGTCAACATTTTTTTTTTCAACGCCCTTTAACCTGGTAGGTCAAATCAGATGATAAAGCAAATGCGTGAAAGATTCTCAAATAATCTCGGGCTCCATGGATCTAAATTTTCTCGACATTCGTCTTATCAAGATAAGAGAAAACTTCGAAAACCCCCTTATCCAGTTAATTCGTCCTAAGCGAGATTTGAACTTGCGATCTCTTAAGTATTGGGCAGACACTCTACCTCCGTACAATAAAGGCGGGATTTAATTCTTTGTTACTGTGATTAACCGGTATGATATATTTAATATGGCATTATACCCAAAGTGTAATAATGATCATTAACATAATAATTAATAATACTGTTATAATAATATGTCTCGTCCATTATCAACTAGGAATCTGAAAATTATCTGTTAGGTAGCTGCCTTAAACTACATATCCACACCTGTGCTTTGTTAGAAATTCAACCTCCTTACTACTCGTACACAAAGAGTTTTAATTTCGAATCCCTCTCCTATCACCAGGTTTTTACGTCCGTTCACCAAAACAGCAGCGAGTAACTCTCGGCTCTCAGGGTTCCACCTGCAATATACAGTACGGAGCAGCATTAAAGACAAGATATCTTCATGTCTGAATCAAGAAATAAAGTGGCAAGTATTGTGGGGTGATCTTGACATATTGGTTACCATGCTCCCCTTCCAACTCTGCTCCGAGTTTTGTGGTTAATTGTTCTCATGTACTCTTGCTCAGACAAGCCGTGTTGAACCAACTAATACGCTTCCTGAGTACTTTCTTCGATTATAAAAAGTCACCCTCTTGGTGTAATGGTTACTATATTAACTTCATGCCGCGGGTTCAAACCCGGCGGAGGACGATGGATTTTTTTCGGGCGCATAAAATATTATCATGGCTGCCTTCGGAAGGGAAGGAAAGCCGTTGGTCCCGTGTCGTAAATTTACGGCAAGTAAAAGAATGTTAAGTCTGATAATTTTGCTCAGATGCCTCTTTTAAGCGGTCTTTCACGTCCAATACAGAATGGGACATTTGTGAACCACAGCAGTTAAAGAGCGTCCATAAAAAAACTACTTTTTGGTTATAAAAGCGCTGGTTCTCTCGTACCAGGACTTTATTCAACAGTAATGTAACAATATGTACAATAACGAAGACTACGTTACGTGGTATGGATAGTGGTAAGACTGGAGAAAACCTTTGTGATGCATGAAGACTGTATAAATAGTGGTTTTCATTACGTCTATTACAACTTGCCAAGAAATATTGTGGTGCTGCGCAGACGCCTAACCACTGATTGCCTACTTATCAGAAATACTTCCGGGATACACAGCATACAGAGCGGTATCTTCAGCACTGCGAGGGTATCTACGGGGTGAGAAGAGAGAGGTGGCCCGCCTATCTTTCCGTAGTGATGTCATACAAAGAAAGTTACCTTGAGGCCTCAAGCATTGTGGTGAATAGGTTATCTAATTTATCGCAAAATAGCTGAATATTATACGAAACTCGGCGAATGAAATCTTAGCATTCATCCACTATATATCAGGGTGTATAAAAGTTCTGTCTGTTCGGCGGTGTTTTAGCTAGTGGGTTAGGAAGCCCTTCCAAGCGGGTAGGGATTTGGTAATTGGAAGGAGGTAGTGTTTTCTTATTCTGAAGCAAGCGAGGTGTAAAGGCGCGTGACAGAGTGGAAGAAGGAAGCACTGTTGCCGATAATATTTGTGTATTCACTGTGTATTGGCTGAAATTTATAGACTTGGAAGACATTTCACTCGACTCTGAGTAAAATATTGCAACACTGTTGACTGTCACGCGCGGCACGAATTCAGCATACGTGTACGCCTTTCACAGGTTAAAGTGTTACTTGAGCGATAAGCCACCCCAACCCACTAGCTATAACACCGCTGAACAGACAATTCATGATGTCTCAATGTTATTGTTCTGCTCTGTTTCCGAAATTTCCCGAAACATGCCGAATGTAGGCGTGGGAGCCGAGCGCACAAGAAAGCGTGCGCGCATAGTACGCATGTAAGAATGGTAACCGAAGTCGAAGGATAAGCAACTACAGCATCAAAGCCTATGGTACACACGGCGTATTCTATTGTTTAATCAATTGAATTCCAAATGAAAACAGAGTGGGAGACGCAAGGTTTGTGTTATCATTAGTTCTGATGTAAAACACACCTTCAACTTGTTACCGCGTAATAAACAATGTTTACTATTTCCTGTATAACATTAATTGAATTTGATGAACGTATTTTCATTAGGCCTTTTACGAATCATCACAAACTATTTTGACGAACGCCCACGTTTACACTTAAAGAGTTGCAATTCGTAAGTGAATATTCTATACCTTTTATGCCTCTCAAACACCTGTAAAATGCAGTCCATATTCTGGCGCGCAATAATAATAATAATAATGTCGCTTACAAGTTGCACATATGTTTGGTGTTATTTTGTGCAAAAGTTTATCACTGATTTTATCCGCTTTGAACACGTTAGGACATGATATCTGTCACATACATTGTCACAAGTATCACATACACAGGTGTCGTCCGGGACGTGGAATGCCTGCATACTTTGTGATGATATCCATGTGCTGCCATCGATGCTGTGAAGTGTCGGAGCTTTTGGTTCGTGCCATCCCAGTTCCGGTTTATCATGGCTTCCTTTGAATAGAATTCTGGCCAGATGTCCTCCCTCTTCATTGTTCTTCCCAAGCGCCTTCTTCCAGTTTGAGGTCCAGGAAAGTATTGTCCTGAGATCTTCTATTAAAAAGGGTTCTCGTGCTAGCAGATAGACAGGTCGACACTCCCACTGTAGCCTTCAGGAAGCGGGCTTTGACGTTCTCTAGGGTGTAGGAGTCTTTCGAGCAAAGTATTTCCCATGTTAATTCTATCCCGTTCGTATTTATGGGTACTATTTTCGTGTTGAACAGTGCCATCACGGATTTAAATGATACTTTTCTTTGTTCTCTTATGTCGGGTATTGCTTCTGTGGCTAATGTGGCTCTTTGGTTAGTGTGTATTTCTCATGAGTTTGTTGTGGTCTTAAGGCTAAGCCGAGGAATTTGATTTGGTTGACTGTTTGCAGAGGTTCTTTCTTCAAGTAGATGGCGTCCTCCTAGGATGGCTTGCCTACTTTCCTGAATAAAATATGTTTGGTTTTCTCTTTATTTATTTGTAGTTGGTTTTTGTCAGTCCATCTCCCTGGTGCGGTTGCTGCCTTCTGTGATTCGTTTCTATCATGATATCCCAAAACCATGACGTCGGCATAGATGTAGATCCTAACTTCTGGTTCTTCTTCTTTGATTGCTTCTACGACGTCGTAAGTGCTACGATGAATAGTAGGGGGCTGAGGGGGGTCTCCCTGCAGAACTCCATTTGTCTGAGTGGGAATTGCTGATGTGGTTACGTTGTCCGAGATCTGTACGTTATTTCTCTGTAGGATATTGTAGATTAGGTATGTGTGGTCTTTGTTTGTGCCGGCTATGGACTTTAGTTTCGATATGATGGTGTTTCTGTTTAGTTTGTCGAATGCTTTTGAGAAGTCGATAAATGCAGCATCGAATTTGCCTCTTGGCAAATGTAGGACATTTTCTATGTCGCCTAGTGGTTCTTGATGGCTTGGATCGTATTTTTTTCCTTTCTAAAGCGGAATTGTTCTTCGGGGATTCTACTATCTATTTCTTTTGTGATTCTTTGGGTGATGAGACTTGTCAATAGTTTCAGGGTGGGTGGCATGAGTCTCCTTTGCTATTATAGAGTAGTTTGATTGTTGAATACTTCTATGTTGTTGAGATGTAGCCTGTTTGCAGACATAGGTTCAGTAGTTCTGTCAGTGCTGGGAGTAGGATCTCGGGTGATACTTTAATGAGTTTATTGAAAATGCCGTCCGGGCCACAAGCTTTCCTGACTTTAACCTTGATATTACAGTGTCAATCTCTTCCGCTGTGAATGGGCAAAGTTTTTAGGTTTTCATGGTTCTACGCTGATTTAGAAGTTCTGTAAAATGTTCCTCCCAGATATCGATGCCGATTTGTCCATGTTTTTATATTTTTCGAGGTTTCAGTTCTCTATAAGAGTTTTCCCTTGCTTCTTCCGCCATCTTCTTAGCCTCCTTTTCTATGATGGTATTGTGTGTATATCTTAAGTGAGTTTTGTATTTCTTCCTGAGGTTGGCGTATGTGGTTAGATCTTCTGGTAGGTTGCTGTTTTTTAGCAGTATGTAGTGCCTGAATCACTTGTTTTCTCTCTTGGTAGCATGTTGTCGAACCATGGTTGAGATTTTCTCTTCTTTGCCGCTTGGATTGCACCTTTGATGATGTCCATTATATTGCCAGCTTCTTCTATGTTGTTTTGATTTATCTTTTCTTCGAGCTCGTTTATTTTTATTTGCTATTGATAGAGGGATTGGATGTCTAGCTTACGCGATATTGGTGTAACTTTACTTGGTTCTTTTGTGTGGTGATTTTGTTGTCTTAGACTGAAACCTGCTGTTACGGATGTATGCTTCCTCAGGGGTGCTCGACTACTGAGTAACCTACTTTATGGTTCAACAATTTGATTTCTGAGCCCTTGTAAAAGATTAAGACTATTGTACTGCTCCCATTGTGAGCGAAATAGGTAGAGCCTTCTTCTGTCATCAATCGCTGTAATTCATTGGACCTGTGACTGTTAATGTCTAGTCTGCAGTTCATATATCTTGCTATAATGATGTTTCATCCGGGGGTCGTCTTTGCGAGTGCTGTTATTAGCGGGTTATTGTCTTCTATTGGTGTGTCGGGTTTTATGAATATTCCTATTATGATCAGTTAAGAGCAAATATATTCGTAAATATAACCGTAGAGGAAATCTTGTGAAGCTGGCACATAAGACTTGTTTTCCTTATAGTGTGGCAATTATATCGTGTAGGTTTTCTTGTCATTTATCGTATTAACGATGTTGCGCGCACAGACACCCTGCGACGAGGTATAATTTATGTAAATTTTCCCATTGTATATAGACTGTTTTATTAAGGTCACCTGATGTAGGAGTAATTGTCGCTGCCATCAGTCCTAAGAGAGGTAGATATGCTTGACGGGTCTGAGACAGAATGCGATTTCCTCTTATGGAAGAAATAGCAGATAATACATGTTCTGCAGTTTTCCAGTATTAACAAGTATTACCACGAGTGTTTTCATCTTGTGGACAATTCACGACCGGAGCGAAGCGTTGGGAGTGAATTGTCCCAAGAGATGAAAACATGGATTGTATTTGTTAAGACAATGCAGTGAAATATACTATTAATAATTTGTAATATACAGGAAGGGAGATTTTATCAGGTTATGATTGTAACATTTAACATTAGTTCTCAAACAGCAGAGGAAGCATTCGGCTATGTTCACTTGCCGAATGTTTTTTCTTTCTTTCTTCAGTGCCTCTTGAATTATGATATGGCCGACCTTGTCTACATCTAGTGTACGAATATCGATAGCAGCAACAGATATAGAGAAGGATTATTTTATTTCAGTTTTTAGTAAATAATACATGAATTATTGGAAACATTATTTATTTCAGATTATTGCACTCATATCGTACATAGGAAAGACAAATAATGATTAGCCCGCCTGGGTAGTGCGGTGGTAGCGTGTCTGCCTCAAATTCAACAGGCCGTGAGTTCGAATCTCGCTTAGGGTGAGTTACCCGGGTAAGGTTTTTTTTCGGGGTTTTCCCTTGTCCTGAGAAGGCGAATGTCGAGTAACTTTAAGCTCTATGGACCCCGAGATCATTTGAGCATCATTTCACCAATTTCATTCATCGTCCGATATGACCAACCAGGTTAGATGGCGTTAAGTTACCACAAATAATGATTATTTTCGCTCCTGTTTTGAACTAAATACATTATTAATTGAAATAAGCATTGTAACTGAGTTAATTGAAAGTAATATTGTGGAACTGACAATTATTAATAGTGAAAGATTGTCACCCTGTTACTAAGTTGCCAAGACTGGAGATTAAACAAAACGAAAACAAAACAAACGTCAGGAGAGACAAGATTTAAAAGAAATGAACATCAGCGGCGATAAGATGTTTCGATAATATCACTCCAGTCAGTTGACCGCGATTGGTTGAAATTGCCTAATCTCGGCCATTCCATTAGCGCTTTAATAGTTGAGCTGAATTTTCATAGTTATATTCTCCTTTGATTGATCGTTTATTATTGTAGTAAGATTAACTAAGCGAAATATCTCGGGGAGTAAAATGCAATGAATTGCGGGTTCAAATCCTAATGCCTTAACCAAGTTTTATGGTTGGGAACTTCAGGTTTTTCCTCGTAGTCCATGAAATTTCTCTCTCATTGACTTCAATATGAACAGACCGCTGAATGATACATTTCATAGAGAAAGGTGCTGGAAAATAGTGCCTGAATTCTTGAACAGACTCTATAGTTGGGAAAGGCAACCCCACATTGTTTTGTTCATTTTTATATATAAAAAAAAAGTAAGGTAATCGTAAAGAAGTAAGTTAATAGAGATTTCTTTGTGTACAAGAATATGTCCTAAACTTTAATGTTTTTCTCCTCATTAAAGCGGATATTAAGATGAAAGTAAGTAGTCCTATTTGCATTTTCTCAGCAGGTGCCAGCACTTTATAACAGTTGACTGACATGTCGCGTATTGTACATACTCCGGAATGTCGTCTCCCCAGTTTTAAGGCACTTTCCCTGGGGATGTAGAGGATTCTTTGTCGCTGAGGTACACAAGGAAAGGGGAGGGAATGTTGGGGGGTTAGACTCCCCCTAAAGTAAGGTTTCATCATCTTTATATACCTGTTCCCTACTTCCGTATGCTGCTGGCGGGTTGCTGTATAAAGCGGCTCCCCCAGGCTTACCAACCTCGCTGCCAGAAATAAATTAATTTTAAAAAATGTGCACAGGAGTCTTGGTGTAGTTAATAGAAGCCGTTAGATTCTGATTGGTAGCCTGCGGAATTCTGCCCACGATCCACCCATGTTATGAACTGCAGAGGTCACAGAGAATGCGGAATGCTGCGTACTTGGCAAGCTTCGTCGGAGACCCATTTCTTTACAGCTCAGAGTTATTTATCCAACAAACACAGCTATAGAAACCGAGCTCTCTACAACTACACCAAGTATGCATTTTAACAAGTGTTAGATTAGCAAATTGCCATTCTGGAAGCTCCAAAATTGATTACTGAAACACAACTGGAACAACATGGAGCAAATATCGCACTCATACACACAGATTGCCAAATAACAATACATTCCTTAAAAACACTAACAACCTTAACCAAATAAAAGAATTAATAAGAAAAGAACGTCTAAAGCTTAGAAGAGCAACTTGGGAATTAGGTTTTGTTTGAATTAAAGCACACACAGGTATCATCGGCAATGAACATTCTGAACAAACTCACAAAATATGAGCTAGGGTGCCCAACCTCTGCTCTTATGTGCTAAATGCGTCACCTAGTCGCATTACCCGACTCCTTCGTTTTGTGCATGGCCAGGTAGGAGGCATTTCCCCTTCAATCATTCAGTAGCGTTTAACTGGGTTTGACTCTTAACACGATGGCAGGTTTTAAAAGAACCATCATGTAATTCGTAAATAATGGAAGAAATATATATATATTCTTTTTTTTTGTTGTTAAATGTGAAAAGTCTTATTTATAAGCGTCACTTATGTTTGGATTCGCTATATAATATTAAATGACACTTTGAAAAATACCATCCATCATACGGATAATGGCCAACATTTTTATTAGGTAAGCAATCATTACAGCACTTGCATTTCAATTAATTTTGCCTACAAAGACACTCCCCAGAATCTTAATATTAAACTAGTTGGTTTGCACAATTTAACAGGCATTAAATATTCTCAGAAAAAATATTGGGATTTATTTGAATATGTTCCAATGAGAAATTTCCCAAATTGCGATATTTTGCTGCAAAGAACACCAATATTTGGTTCTACATATATTTGTGAACAGGTGAATCAAATAAAAAGCAAATATTGTGGTAGAGAAGGGAGGGCAGGATCATTTGGTCTGCTTTTTAAGACTCTTCACTATCATCAATATTTTCCGACAGGCATGAACAACAAAAAAGTAAACACTGCCATACAAATCGCTAACAAAAATAATATTTAAGATGTTTTTTTTCTTTAGTGTTTGCGCTGTTCCATATAACATTAACATTGCTGAAGCCACCACCACTGATAGCAAGCGAGTCATAGATATAAAGGTTCTTTACCTGCCGCTCCCCTCTTCCACTGTAGGTTGCGCACCATTCAGCAATGAACCAAGATGATGAATCTACCATAAAATACCCAAAAAACGCACTGAAAAGGGAGTTACACTAATAGAGTTTAACTAAACGGCAGAGCGACTGGGGCAATGCTACAAATGGGCTCCTCACTAGAGAACAAACTATAAATCATCTAATTTACGTTTGTCAATTCTTATTTCTCACACTTCAAGTCGTTTGTTAATTCCATTGATTTTGACAAACTCTGAAAGACTATAATTATAATATCAAATAGCCATCTGTTAAAAAAATCATAAAATTGTGTACAGGCAACCAATTATGTAAGTGATTTATGTTTAGCATGTAGAATTATTATGGTAATGGAGCATTTTATTAATAAAATAAACAAATAAATAAAGGGAGGTATGTCGTTGGATAATTCATGATGTCAATTGATTCTCTGAAGGTAGACTGTTGTTATATTGGCTACAGCTTTAGTTCCATTATATGAGGCAATTTGGAAGGAAAAGTTCTCTCCTTGGTAAACGCTGCAAATGATAACTCAATGACGCTGCAAATTGAATCTTCTGAGCTTTGCCGCAAACTAAACGATTATTTCGCTACTTTCTATAAAAATCTTATGTGTTCTATTCACATGACTTTCTCTACATCTCCGTCACAAATTTTCATTAAAAATCGTATTATTCTATCAACTGCTTCCTATTGAGATAAACATTAGCAGAAATTGTCTTATTACTTGTTTCCTAGTAAGTAGAAGGAAAATTAGAGAGTAAACTAGGCTAATGCGGGAGTCAAATGTTTTAAATTTGCCAATTGCTGGTTAATGGGCATGGCCAGGAATTGTCAGTTTTCCATAAGAGAATATTTTAAGTATTTTAAATCTGAATCCAATAACAAGGAATATCTTGAAATTGGTCAACAATATGCAAATCATGCATTTTACATAAGTTGTTTTTTAAACGAGATCTATATTTTTGTGTGATAAATTTTTGTCTATAGCTCACGGTTTGCAAGTTATAAAACAGTCATCCAGAATGAAGAGATCCTCAGAGGTTATTCCCAGAAGATTCCATATATACATTTTATTTGTCATTTAAATATCTTTAAAATATCACATTTTAAACAAAATCCCTAGAGCTATTTTCAAAAACTCCAATTTTTTTTAAATGTTTTCCATGTAAAGGGTAATTTGGGGGGGTGGATTTTCATTAATCTTCATATCGCATCCTGAGAACATTCTAAAGTAAATATCAAGTTTGGTATATTACCGCCTTTTCGTTTTTCAGTTATCGTGTTCACATCGATCTTGTTCTAAAAATCTGATGCTTTATACTCGTATCACTTTCTCTACCAGATCTACAAATTCCTAAAAATTATATTCTTCTTTCTACTCCATGCTAATCGAGTTAAGCATTAGCAAACTGACTACTAGTCTTTTTAAGTAAAAGGAATCTAAGGGAAATAACTGGGCTAAAACGATGGTCAAATATTTTAAAAGCTGTTGCTCTGCGGTTCTCATTGAAATTCGCAACTTTGCTTGGTCGACTTCCTGTCCGAGAAAAGTATAAGTCTTTTAAAATTGAAACCAATAACAAGGAATATTTGAAGGGCATAAATTGCTTGTTTGACGAGATTAGTTTTTGGTGTAGTAAGTTTTTGTCTGTCTCTTACGGTTTACCATTTATGCAAAAGTAATCCAGAATGAAGCGAACTTTAAAATGTATATCTTGAATTATATTTGCAGTGAAAATATATTTAAGTTACAGTATTTTAATCAAAAGC
Source organism: Hymenopus coronatus (assembly GCA_030762935.1). NCBI lineage: Eukaryota > Metazoa > Arthropoda > Insecta > Mantodea > Hymenopodidae > Hymenopus > Hymenopus coronatus. The sequence continues at coordinate 49,689,091 of CM060895.1, forward strand.
ATTAGAGGAGTTTTTGAAGAACTTAAAGTGTTAGAAAAAGTTTCCATGTAAAGGGTAGCTTGAGGGTGGGTGGGTATTTTCTTGAAAACCTTTGAGTCGCATTCTTGGAAGATACTGAGTCTAAATACCAAATTTTGTACTTGAGCTATGCTGCCCACAAACACACATACGCACGCACACTAACACAGACGGACGTGTTTCTAAAGAATATTGTTTTTGGATTCAGTGTGTCTCAAAACATGTATTTTCGGTGAAATCTCGGTATTGAATTTGTGTATGGAGATTAGGTAGTAAGAGTGTACTAACTAGAGAAAGTAAGAAACAAAAAACTCTTCCTAGGCGGATATAAACATAAGGAGTCGATGGCTTGCGTTGCTTTCTCTGCCCGACAATTTATAAACTGACACACTATACAAGGAAGAGAGAGACATATGCTGCTGCCACATGCTTATCCATTGCTTGCACGGAGCAAGGCTATTTGCTGCGGTACAGAATAAAGCGACGTCTATACCAGATGGACGTTCTTGTATTTGACTTGTACAGATACAGGTCGCGCGCCAGTTCTTGATGAATGACATTTTTAAATGAGGGGTGAGATCATTTACTCACCTCTACTGGAGCATTCGTACACAGAAATAGGAACGACAGTCAGATGTGTACGCTATTCTCATGTTTCTGCACTGCAATATTGCAGTCAATACAAAGCAAATATCACACTTCCATTGATGTCACTCGTGTATTCACTCTCCACCTCGGATACTACTAATACTATAGTTTACCCTAATGTTTTGTACTTTTTCTATTGCGACATTTCTCCCTCATGTTCTTCTCAATTGCGGTAATTTTCATAAATAAATAGGCATCTCTCGTTAAACCCTTTGCGACAACACTTTGCAGTCAACTAGACGCTGTGTATTCTGGAGACTTAAGCATAAGGATGCAGAGATGTTTGTTGTTGAAACATAAACTATTTGCTGACCTGTCTATCAAGGCTAGGCTGTATCTTCGCTATTAGCAATTTGTATAGAAAGAACGAGCATCCTGTACTCCTCGTACGTTAAAACAGTAGCAGAATTCAACGGGGCTATTTCAAGTTAAAATCTAAGAATGGAGAGCTGGGTGAGAGCGACTTTTATTTTACTCCTCGTAATGTGCGCGACCCGCTCACAGTAACCACTGATAGCAACACGGGTAAAGCGAAGGTCACGCTCACTTAGTCCTATTGAATTTTGCAATTCTTTTAAAGCACGAAGGGATAACTGCACACGTCAAATACGGGGCAGTTGCACCACCTGTTATTAGAAGAGTGGATAGTGAGGTGATAACCAAACCAACCAAATACCATCCAAAAGGACCAAATGGATAGGCCTTATAGATTTTGAAAATGGAACAATCCAATGGGACCAATCCCTTTAGACGAAGAGGAAGACGGTAGAAAAAACGTCTTGTTGCAAGTTAGTTAAATGTCCCCTGAGAAGGTAGCGCATTAATATCATTAATGGCTAATCGGTTGATGCCCCAGAGCCTCTATCCTCTGAGAGGTAGCCCTCGTGTATCTGACATCAAGTGTATTTTGTAAGTGTGTCATTCCTTAATGAGATGACAAGCTGAAGGGATCAAAGGCCCTCAGTGGCTTATGGTTGCAAGGGCCGCCGCCCAACAAGGCGCTAAGCAGCAACAGCTTCTCTGCTTTGGTGTAAAGGTCAATCATACCTTCGTAGAGAAACTTGTTGAAATTTACATTCGCATTACTTTCTCTACCCTCTGTCGCTTATTAGTGGCTATACACACTAACGTTGCGGAAAGTTTATTTTTACACCTAGTTCTACCGAGCCCGGTGGCTCAGGCGTTTCGTTTGGGACTGGCGTTTGGGGGCTCCGGGTTCGCTCCCCGTTCACTACGCACTCTGGCCCTGGGTTTTTTCCGAGGTTTTCCTGGGGCCGCTTAGGTGAATGTTGCGATGCTAAGAAAGGTATACCAATAAAGCAAAATGTGGTACTATAAAACATGCAGAATTTAAAGGTATAAAAATTGATATATTTCTATAAAACGAATATCCTGGAAATTCTTTACATTATGAATTACTATTTCCGTACATATAAATAATAAAGCCTTGAATAAAGCATGAGTTAATAAATGAAAAAAAGCCAAATCAGCAAACCCTATAGATAAGATTCTTATTATTAAATCTAACGGGTTCAGGCTACAAATCCAAGAAATCCAATGGCTGATATAGTTCAAATTATACTATAATTTCCAAGTGCTTCTTTTTTCCTCTTTCATGAGGCATTACGTGAGAACGTATTGCAAATCCTGGAAGGATGTCCAAAAAATTCAAAATAGATGTTGGTAGAGAATTGGATCTCCACCATATATCTGCTCAGTAGATACCTTTGCCTTTCATTCCTTCATTTCATTTCCCTTCTTCATCTTTCAGATAGGCACAGGTGTGGCTTGAAACTTTGCAGGCAGATGGCATGGATGCTTGCTCCGAGTGAAATTCTCTTTCTCCTAGTTGCGCTGGTTGAGGTTAGATGCGTTGTAGAGGCCTCCTTTCGGCCTCCCGGCGTTTGTGTAGCCTTCGTGGTGGGTCTGAGCTGCCATCTAGTGAATTGTTAGAGACTGCGTGTGTCTTTGCGCTTAACTCCGTCGTTTCCTGTGTGCTGGCCTGTGGTTTCCCCTCCTGTCATCCCTTTCCCCGTGATAGGCTGTAATAGAATAGATTAGAAATGGTCGCAGTTTACGCTGTTAATATGCTCTATTCTCCACACTTAGTTCTTTATAATAGAGATACAACTTTGTGGAAATAGTTACATTACATATTTCGGTATAGGTTCAAAGGAAATAGTGATAACCTATTGTTTTAGTACTAGATGACAAATATCTTTATTGAATTTAAACCAACTGTTAAAGTATATTGTTTTAGGTTGAAGAGAATATTTTAATGGACAAAAATTAATTCAAGGCGGAGAAAAATAAACCTAAGTATTAAGTATTATTGATAGTAACAGAGTAGGGATCAAATAATTGCTTTCTCTACCATGTAATTAACAAATAGAAAACGTATTACCTTTCACCCAAAACTTTGATAAAGACATTTTTATATAAATACGAATTTTGAGGCACCCTGAATCCAAAAGAAGTAAATTTTTAGAAAAAAAATATGTTTGTGTGCGCCTAGTGTCTGTGTATGTGAACAGCATAACTCAGAAACGAAGAGCCGAAAAAAGGTCATAGATCATTTCGAGATGTGGCACGAAGATTTAGGACAAAATCCTCCACCCTTATCTACACTTTTATGGAATGTAACGTATTTCAATATTTTTTATTTTCTCAATATTTTTACTAGATGACAAATATCTTTATTGAATTTAAACCAGCTGTTCAAGAATATTGTTTCAGGTTGAAGAGAATATTTTGGTAGACAAAATATGCTTCATGGCGTCTTTAAACATTTAGAGGTTTCCAAGCAATCACGAGAAATAACTAAACATTGAAAGGGCTGTAACGAAATGCAAAGTATTAAAGAATTATAATAATTAAAAACAAATATCTCGGAAATGGTTTAAGATAAAAAGGTTAGTTGTAATAAATAATACGGTTTGAAGAGATAAAAAGTATTTGTGCGGTACTTGATGTATACCAGTCATGCAACATTAATCTTGCGAATAAAGTGGACTTCAGAGCTATTCCCAAATAACTCAAAATGCATATTTCCCTTAATGTATGACATTTTAATCATTGTCGCTTTATCCATTTTTGAAAAAATAAAAAATATTACAATATGTTACATCCCATAAAAGCGTAGCTAAGGGTGGGGGATTTTATCCTAAATCTTAGTACCACATTTCTAAATGATGTATGACCTTTTTTCGGCTTTTCGTTTCTGAATTATGCTGTTCGCATGCACACAGACACGTAGGCTTTTTTTCTAAAAATGTCCTTTTTTAGATCCAGGTTGTCTCAGAATTCGTATTTTTAGTAAAATATCTTAGAAAATGTATTGCATTTCACCCAAGACTTTTTTAATTTGTTAATTACATGGTATAGAAAGTAGTTTTCTGATCCCAACTCTGTTGCTATCAATAATACTAAATACTTTGGTTTATTTTTCTCTACTTTGAATTAATTTTCATTACGAGATTTTCATCGCGTAAAGAATAATTAAAGTACTTTAAAAATCAAAATTCTTATGCTTTCACATAACTTTCTCTATTTTTGCCATGTCATAAATATTCTAAAGAGACTGTGCATATATTTTGCCTTAGCAGCCAAATTTTGGACAGAAATTTTTAATTACTGAGATTAAAAAGAGCACATAAAATTAAATACAGTTAGCTAAAACAATGCTCAACGTATTGTAGCACAATGAAAGGAACTGTGTTGTTTAGGCAAAATGGAAAATGTACTTAAGCACCTCAGCCAAAATTATTTTACATAAGCACACTTAATTCACATACATTCTTAAAGAAAATATAAATTATAGAAAGATGATAAAGCAGAATATGAAAGGTGTATAATAATTGTTTACTCTTTCTACTAAATATAAAAACTGAATTTTTTTTGGGTGTTCTTTATAATACATATATGATGTCACATATCTAATAATTATTTCTTATAAACTTGCCCCGCTAATATATAGCTTTCAGCACACAACTTTCCTCCCCTTTCCCTTGATTGGCTAAGTACAACTTTTAATGGCGATATACAGACACTATGTAGGGGATAAAGTCGAATTAACATTCCATCATGATAGATGAATGTGCTTTCGTCTTCCGACTGGCAGGTTTTGACCTGAAATCGCACCGTCAAGTTCTGCAATTCTTTTAATGCACATAGGAATATCTTCCTCTTAATAGGCACTAAAACTTCATTAACTGAATTTTTGGCCTTCTCTACAATTCTTATGCTGTCAATGTGATTTCTAACCAACACCAGCCATATCCATTATATTAATATTTCTAAGTCTTGATTAATATTATCACTTCGTCTGTTCTTGGGTCTACCCTTGAACCTTGATTCGAGAGGGTTCTATGTGTTTATTTTCTTGGCTATTCTCTCATCTTGCATTCTATATAAGTGTCCATACCACTTAGTGTCAGTGAGGTATAAAATTAATTATTGTTTGCCTTTAATTCTTTTATTTAAGTCTTCATTTCTCAGGACCTACATTGTGTCTTATCTTTAATTGGTCCCAAAAATTCTTCTTAAAATCCTTCTTCCAAAAATTAATAAGTTTCGCTTTTTTGCTTCTTTCAGTACCCATGTTTTGGAGCCATGTGTGCTTATGGGTCTTATAGCTGTATTATAAAATTTTAATTTGGTATTTATCGCACTTAACTTGTTTTAAATAAATCATTATACGTAAAATATGCTTTCTTTCTAAGGATTACCTTCTATTTCATTTCTTCAATAAAGTTACAACTGTTTACTATTGACCCGAGATATTTGAATGGCTTTACAGATTTTATTGATTTAGTGAATCTTCCAACTGTTTGATTTTTTAGAGAATTTTAGAATGTTTTATTCATGTTAATAGTCCGTATTATGAGGACTAATTCTTTAATTTTTTTAAATGTTTGTATTGCTGCCTATTTGGTCCTAACAATGATAAGGATATCATATGCATAGGTTAAACTAGGGATATCTGTACACTCAAATACGGGACAGTTGGCCGGCCTGGTATGTACTTGTTGATAACATAAGGTATATTAGATGCATGAACTCTTGTTGTACAATGTATGCGGTTAAGAAAATGTAAATTTGGCAATTATCTTCGAAAATGTTAACTAATCAGCATGTTAAATGAGGAAATACTTTGTACCGCACAACCATCTGTTCCACTGAGGTAGATAATTAGAGGTGACTTGTCACGTTACATGGAGTTAAAATATCAGGGACAAAGTTAAGTCGAATAGCCTTAGCCCTTGAACCTAGAATTCACTCCCCTAGTACTTCTGCAAATGTTTATAACTTGGGTGTCAGAGAAGTTGCATAGAAGGCACGGGGTTTAGCTTGAACGGGAGTCAAGTGCAGGGTTTTCATGTTTTCTGTCGAGATGTAAACTTATTCGCCTTAACCTTCTCCACCTTACCTTGACTGAAAGTTACAGCTTTTGAACGTTGTACTTAACTGTCCTTTTGGGGTGTATAACAATATCGCAGCTCAAACTACGAGTGAGCTCAGTTTTATTCGAAAGTTCATAAAAATATTAAGGATACTTAAAATATTAAGAGATTTAAGTGCAGCTGTTTGAATAATTCTCGCAAATAAGTAGGCCTGTTATAAACCTATTCAGAAATATTTTGATCAGCGAATATTCTAAGATTTGAAAGGGGCCTGCGGAACAGTTCAGTTATATATCAAAGCATATCTGGCAAGAATAACAAATTATTTGGGTAAGGTTTATTTCATGAACATCTTTCCTTTAAAATCTTCAGATACCCAACTTAAATACGCAATTCCAAACATAACGAGATTTTCTTCGCACATTTTTACAATGTACTTAACAGTATCTTTGTCAATACAATAACACATTATGACAACTATTATTCTATGTAAATTTTTGTTTTGGTATCAGCAGATTTCACCTTCACCCTTGAAAATGCCGAACTTGCATAAGAAGATTTACTGGGATTTTGGTACTTGACTTCACACACACACACACGCACACGCACACGCACACGCACACGCGCACGCGCACGCGCGCAACATTTTTAAGTTCTCTATAGGTCGTGAGGCAAGACATGAACAAATTCTGTGCATAGGAGAAGTTGTTTTCCTTCCCTCCCTTTCTGCAACAGCTGAGAAGAGTAATAGAGATTCTAGCTTGGCGCTAATAACACAACCACAACAGCGTGCAGCGTTAAACAATTATTGCAATTCACATCAAAGTAAGTTTTGGCAACTATCAATAGTTATAGCGAAACCACTATGTTATAAAGTTGATTTTTATACATTAATATGTAATTAACAATACGCAGAATGTGAGATATAGTGTTTTGTTTGAAGTAATATCGATATGTTTATTTTTGGTTGCGATTCAGCTTATTACACAATGAGTTGACCAATATTACTATACTCACCACATGTTTCTACAATAATTCAATTCCGCTCATTGCACTATAATTTTCGTCTTCATAATCAGCATCGCTATTGATATCGTCACCTCTGTCTTCCAAATTAACAATAATCTGCTATTGTTTATTTGCATAAACAGTATAGAATGCCGCACTAAAGCTAGCGCTACCGTACTTCACTCCTTCCTGGACAGAAACATTATGTCTTCTTCGCATATATGCTGGCCCAACTTCCTCCACCATCAGCCCTCTGGTAAGGAGTTGCCACTGCGCAACTTAATGTCTCGCCTCATGACCTCTAACTTTTACGTAGTATGTGAAGAATATGTTACATTCTACCCAAAAAGTCACCACAGTTTATATCTTGAGGCTCTATGAATCCAATGAAATGATTTTTAAAATTTCCTGGTTTTAACTGTGGGAACAGGAAAATTTAAAAACGAAAACTTGGTTATTTAACTACCTTGATATTCTCAGGTACCAAAAATAAAATATAATATTCCATGTCTTTATGATTTTTGGGCATAGTCACCAATGCAACTCATAAGCTTTGGCAATCATACTTGAGGCAATCAAACAATAGAGGAAGCTATGAAAATAAAAACTCACCATCTATATTATTACTACTATCCCTATTATCCTTATAACAATAATCAACTTATGATATATTTCTGTCCAGCGTCTTTAAAGGATACAATAGGTTTTTCAAGAAAATCATACCTCCAAAAACGTTTACATTGACGAAATTAAAAAAACAACTTATTTTCTCAAAATTGAACCTAACGATTTTACGGAAATCATATTTTTAAGCTCTTTTTATGAACATAACATGTGTATCCTGGATATTCTGGGAATAGCCTCTGAAGTCCATTTAATTCTGGATGGCTTTGCAAACCTGGTAAGCGATATTCAAAATCATACTAAAGAAATGCGTACAAGTTTACAATTTACATCAAATACCTTTTTTGAAGTTGACCTTTTCTTACACATTCCTTGTTGTTTATTTCAGTTTATCCGGAAATGATAAATCATTATTTGTTTTCTTTCTCCTGGTCAAGTAAACGGAACAGAATTTCAAAAACATCACATAGCCACCAGGTCTTAAAGGGTTTGACGATAGTTAGCTCAAGTGTATTAGCCCGTTCCCCATTGTTTCCACACGGAAGTGTGCAATAAAACCGTATCTGTAAATGTTTATCTCGATTAATGTAAAGTAGGTAGAATAATAATGACGGAGCTGTGACCGAGTGTTTATACTATTCCCCTCTCACCTAGGTGGCCCGGAAAAGATATCAGGAGACTACATGTGGGATTTCTGGTGGACGAAGCGGCGTTTGTGCGAGTTTCTCCATGTCCTCCAGGTTTCTCCACCATTCATTCCACCAACTAATGCATAATCATCTTTCTTGTCATTATTTCATCGGGCTGATCACCCATCTCAGTTTCTCTCTGAGCCAGAGTCTCTACTCCTTTACAGGCGTCTAATCCCAAGCCCTGACTAAAGGAAGGAAGGACGGGAAAAGCCTGTTGAATTGGCACAGAAAGTTATGTGAATGTATCAAATCAGAATTTTCTAAAAATGTTACTCTAGTATATAGGAGATCTCAAAAGGTATATTTACAGTGAAATCGTGACATAGTGGAATCAGTATTTCCTCTACCTGCCATTGAGGTGGGACTGATGGACAAATTACAACAGTTGCATAATTTAATCATTAAAAGTGTATATGACAATGCCTAGGTTACGAATGTGACACCCAACATCATCTTTTGGGTATACTCCCCGGGAGGAACAGATAAGGTGAGGGAACCGCAGGAGACGAAGATGCTGCAGGCTAGTGCAGTCCACAGAGAGGCGCAGACCTAGTAGTCGCAAGCTTGACCATCCGGCCATTGAGGATCGCTGGAGACATCCCTCGAGGTCTACCAGATGCTTGAATCTAACGGACCCAACGGTGGAGGTTCGAAGGCTGCTACCTGGCTGGATCGAGAATTCCAATGTGCAAGCATCTGTGCCAGATGTCCAACACTGGCCAAGTAAACTTGAAAAAGAGAAACGAGATGACTGGAAATATAGGAGAGAGGAAATCACTGGCGCAACAGGAAAGTTATAAAGGCCAAAAGTACTCCGTTTCATTTATGGATTATAGATTAACAACCTTTGGAATCCGTTCAAATGGAACACATTAAAATGGGTGAGGAACCCTAACTGACAGTTAAAGGCAGAAGCTAAACTAATTAATAAGATCAACTTTTAAAATATTAACTACCTTTAATTAGATAAATGCAAATTATGTTAATTGCGAAGATGGATGTGGTTTCGGATAGCTCTACGAGTGCACCTATTCAAAAGAGAGCCGCGCTCGCTAAACTAGCCTTTGGTGCTTCGTGGCGCAGGGGATGTGCATCTATGTGTGTGTCTGTTCGAAGAAAATAGCAAACGGTAATCAAACAGCAAAGAAAGTAACTATTAGGAAAATCCAAAAAGAGAAAAAGGATATACAGCGCCCGTCCAGACTCCAGAACTGAATTTTAAAAACAAACAAAAAAAAACAACAAAAAAACAAAACAAAAAGAGAGAGAGAGAAAGAGGATGTCGACGATTCTAGTCCCGGCGTTTTCCCCCGCCCTGACTATTACCTAAGCAGTTAACCCGATCATGCTTCCAACATAAATAAATCTATCATATCTTGACGCCACAACAGACAGCATTTGCCTTGTCAACGTGCGAAATCCACGAAAATGGCGATCACCGGAAATCGAACCCAGGACCTCATGAATGCACGCATCAAACATTGGCGTGGAGCTATTATAGATATTATACATACAACTAAAATACCACATCCCATACAAGTAGTCAAACTGAAAATGAGATTTAAAGCTGTTTCGCAGGAAAGAACATTTAATCTGATATCTACTTCCACTTTCTCTTCCCGGTTTCCCTTGTGAGGAAATGTGATTTTCTGCCACACACATGCAAGAGACACCCTTTTACTTAACCTTTTCCTTTATCACTAAAGGCTCCTTTAGGGAAGCTACCCTTACTAAACTTTGAGAAGTTCTCTCCCCATTTCAAGCTTTACATCTTAAGATCTTTGCTACTTACATCTCTTCAGGCGGAGAGATGGATACAAGCTACTTGGTCTGGAATTAAATTAATTAAATGAAAAAACATCTTTCTATAGCAGTCACAGAACATTTCCCACCATTCATCTACACCAGGTAGAGGAAGTGCTGTATTGCCACAAAAAAAATCGCATTTGTCTGTGTGTGAAAGTAACGACACAAAAAGCTAAACTTGGTAAATGTGTTCTTGTTCTCTAAAGAAGGCACCTATACAACTTCAGAAAATCCTTATCTCTCCCAAGGTTCGTTTTACAAGAAAAAGTTATTTTTTCAGTAGTTTTTATATTCACAAAATGAATAAAATTAAAATCTTGATATGCTTCCTTTTTTATGCACAGCCTGCGAGTTCCCTTTGTCTGAGTGAAGTTAAATAACATTATAAAATCTTCGGTTCTAATTCTTTGTATATCTATCCATAAATATTCATAAGATGGAAAACAAGAGAAATAAATAAGATCAAAGGTAAATCTAGTTTGAATTATATTTTTTTATTTTTTTGTTTTTTGTTTCTTTGTAGTTCAACGTCCTTTAACCTAGTTGGTTATCGCACGATGTATGAAATTGGTGAAATTGTGCTCAAATGGTCTCGGGGTCCATGAAGCTAAACGTTACTCGACATTTCTCTTCTCAGGATAAGGGAGAACCCCGAAAAACCCTTATCCGAATAACTCACCCTAAGCGAGATTCAAAATAAGTCCCTTTGAATGCGAGGCAGACACGCTACCACCACACCATGCAGGCGGCAATGATATATTATGGAATATATAATAATATCTCAAGATAAACTAAAACCGAAATTTTTAAAAGAAGGGAAGTACTATACTGGGTCTTACGATTTATTCGGTCTTTAGCGCCAGTGGGTTTAAATGCATGACTTCATTAGTTCAGCGAGTGCCTTTTCTCAAAGGGGAGGTAAGGAATTGAACCTTGGACTACATGAGTGGCCGAGTTCGTAAACAGGTTGATGTGCTGGGGGTGCAGAACTGTTTTTCACCAAGATATTTTGTGCGCTCTCTTCACGCGAGATAGAAATGACTACCGATTACAGAATTTGGAAGGTTGAGTACTACTTCCGAATTGGAAGCATACGTTATCTACCAGCATAAATGCTGCAATGCGAGTTTAGGAGACGCAAGCGAAAGTTACTTTACGTAGTCGGCTTACCCTCCCAGTATTTAGGACTGATACGCCCCTAGGACTTAAAACGCGTACCTAGGGGTCCGGAATATGAAATAAAAGGGAAATAAATGACAGGAAAGTTATGATGGAGCAATTGGTGAAATGAATGATGGGGTAAACCGGGGGGGGGGGCCGGAGAAATCCTGACCTGACGCCGTTTCGTCCACCACAAATCCCACATGCAACTAAATGTTCCAAATGTAAATATTAGAAAGGTATGATACAAGTCCCATTTCAATAAGGTGACATCGATGCTATTTATATTCACCCTTTCAACTCATCTTTTGCTAGTCCTCTACAAAAGACAATCGTGATAAACTCGCTGCCTAGTATTAACGCCAGGCGCGGACAAACGACTGGTGGCAAAGGCCGGACACATCTGAAGATCCTATATAGCCTTCGCTCCGACTTGTGTATTCCTTTATCAGTTAAAAAAATTATCCGCAACAGAAATAGAACAATGGAGGAGATTTGAATATGTCTAGTAGAGAAGTAATTGGAAATGAGATTATAAAGAAAATATGAATTTTCAAAACTCAAATTTTAGATCAAAAATAATTAGAATGGTATGAGCTGCCAAAAGAATGGAAGATGAAAGCTTACTCAAAAATAATAGTGGAGTGGATACCACCAGGAAGAAGGAGAAGAGGAAGACCCTGAGCTCTTGGATTCAACGAATTACAGGAACATCGATGGATTTGTGATCCAATAGGCGAGAACTGAGGAAAGTGATAAGCACTCGTATATGTTAAACATTGTGGTATTGAGTGCCGTAAAAGTGAAACCGCATGTGTGTATATACTTACACCAATATAAGAAATTAATATAAATCTTCAAAATGCACTATGTATCCAATTCATGTTTTCGTACCCTTAACCGTTTTCGAAATATTCTGCATTGCAAGTTTAGATCTCTCCAAAGCTTGAAACCTTTCAAAATAATTCCTAGGCAAAAATATAAGTAGGTGAAAGAATCACTGTAAATAAATAATTTAATGTTTGTAAGAAATATACTTGAATGTGTTATTGGTAGAGAATATCGATTAATGTATTGCATCAGATTTGTAAAGATTAGACTATCGGCTCCGCCTGATTTGCAAGAGTTGTTTACTCCATTAAGACGCATTAGATAGGAAAGTAAGCTTTTGTATGAATAATTTACAGAATGGAGAAAAAAATCTTATGCCTACATTCATATGATTTTCTCTGCCAGTTCTGAAATAAACTTGCAAAACTTGCATGTTCTTGCAAAAGATTTATCCGCATCATGCTAATCGTAATAGAAATTAGCAGAACTTGTCTTATTTACGTTTTTGTAAGCTGAAGGGAAATAAGGGTGTACAGTAGGCTAACTCCATTTACTTAGTCGGACCCTTTTTTGTAGGAACAATTGAAGTTCGGTTCTATTTACATAGTCAGGAGTGATTTTGTCTGTATAGGTAGGAGTGAAAAAAAAAAAAGAGACGAAACGAAAGAAGACTTTACTTTTGAGAAAAGTTTAGATCTTTAAAACGCACAATTTATGTTATATACAGTTTTATTTGTAGAGCTAATCGTTTCTAACATATTCCTTTTTATTGTTTTCAATTTTGAGTACTTATAAATCCTTGCGTAATAAATTTCTGTCTGTCTCTAGCAGCTATGTAAAATTCATCCAGAATGAAGAGGTTCTCAGAGGCTTTTCACATAAAATTCAATATATTTATTTTGTTTCTCATTAAAAATATCTTACGTTTGCTATTTTAATCAAAATCGTTAGCCAAGAAAATCAATATTTTCTATTTTTGTTTTCTTTTAAAGGATAGAATATCCTTAATAAAATCAGCATTTTAAGAAAAAGGTCCTTGTGTGTGTCCATTTGTCTATGAACGCGATAACTCAAATATGAAAGGTTCGTTAAACACTAAACTTGATATTTAAGTTAAATATCTAGCAAGGTTTTTCAACAAATTCCCGCACCCAAATCTAAAACGTGTATATCCAATGAAATACCGGTATATATATTTTTTTAATGATATCCTTTTTTTTGCCTGTGTACTATATGAGAAGGTTATAAACAATAGTGTAACACAATCATTCTTTCATTTATTAGCACAGAGGTTACAGCCTTCAAATGAAAAAGTGGGTTAGTTCTTTTTTGTTTCGCGTCAATATTCGAAATGCATTCCCTGTGAGCAGTGGCCTCTCCTGGCTCATACCTGAATCATTATACATGCAGGAACACTGAGCTCCGGTAAATCCTCCATATCTCCACCGGGTCAGAACATTATCTTGCACTACCCCGCAGGGGAAACAAAAATTGGATTTAGGTTCTGTGAGCGCATCTAACAAGTAAGGGTAGCAGTTTCCATTCGGTATATTCTTACTTAGGATAGAAATTCCTCATTACACCGATTCTAAAAGAAACTTATTCTGTGGGCCCTTTTTGATTTGAATTATCTACTATTGCAAGTTCTTTAACCAAATGGCATTGGATGTATAGGGAAACTAATATTCAAATGTTGTGGAACACTTCGGTGACGCCGGAATTATTGCCACAATATTATCCTATAAAGAAGATTCAAACCTGGCTGAGGGTGATGGATTTTTTTCCTTGCAAACATTTTTTCCTTTGGAAATGAAGTAAAGCCGATGGTTCCATGTAATGTTTATTTGCACGTAAAGGAAGAAGAATGTTCCACTAAGGGGTTACAAGAAATAACTATTTTTGATACAATAATTAGTACGGAAAAATAATTGCATAGCTAATTTAATATATTAACATTGAGGCATAAGTTAAAAGTGCAAGTTTCTGATTAGCAAATGAGACCATTGATACCTAGAATCAATAAGTAAATATTCCGTTAGTTCAGGGTCAGTTCTTGAGAATATTACGTTTAAAAGCATAAAGGGACGCGTGATGAACTTAGACCATTTCTGAGAATTAATAGGGAGGAATAATAATTATAAAGTATCATGTTTAAGAATAAAAGTTGGCATTATAAAATTTGGCAATATAAAGGAAGTGGGGAGTCAAGAAGTAGGCGGGCCTTCTGTTACTATAAGAGCGTTTACTTCAAAAGCGTAGTTGTTCTTCTAGCGTTTCAAGTTACTCTTTTGCTGCAGGTTTTACAAGTTACGTAGATTTTAATCTGATTAGTAGTCAGCGTTAGGCTCAGTGCATTACATGATTAGCAATGATCGGTAAGAGATTTGTATATAGCAGTTTAGCGAGTCAGGCTGACAAACGTTTTAGGCAAAGTTTCTTTTTTGCCCTAATGCTCTGGAATTTAGCAGACTTAATAAGATATTCAAACAATCAACTACTCGTTAAAAAGATCAGTTATTAGCATTCATTGTACTTCCCAGTAAATTTAACTGTGTTGTCCACTTTCGTGACACCCACGCATAGCCTAAAACATATCTCGCCGCTTACCACTGGTGCAGCTGGTTGGCACCAGAAATACTACATTATCGACATGCGTTTTATTTTTTCTGCTTATCTTCAGTAAGTAGAGGAAGTATTATATTCCACCTAAAATGGGATACATAAATTTCACTAAAATACACGTTTTGAGACTCCCACAATAAACAGTTTGATGTGTTTCACTCACATAATATTTCTACATCTCTGTAACACAATATTCTTAAAAATCTTAAACTTCTATCTACTTCATGCTAATTAATATAAACATTAGCAAAATAGAGGTATTTCTTGTTTCATTGTAAATAGAAGGGAAATAAGAAAATCCATTAGGCTAAAGCGAAGCCATATATTTTAAAATCTGGTCGCTATGTGATTGAAATTCGTTTCTTTGCACAGCCAGAAGTTGATAAATTCCGCTTATGAGGTAAGTTTAATAAGGAATATCTCGCAAATGGTCAACTTCACGAAAAAAATGTATGTAACATAAATTTTGTGTTTTAACGACTCTAAATTTTCTGTTAAATTAGCTTTTGTCTATCTCTTACGGTTTACTAGTTATGCAAAATTCATCCAGAAAGTAGAAGTCTTCAGAGTCTATGGCAAGAAAATTCAACATATATATTTCATTTGCCATGTGTACATATTTAATAAAGGGTAATCAACATTTTAATTAAAATCGTTAGCGCAATTATTTAGAAAAACAAAATTCTCGAAAACCTTTCCATGTAAAGGGTAGTTTGAGGTGGGGGATTTTCTTGAAATTATTCGAGTCGCCTCGGTGAAAGATATTAATATGAAATTTGGTATGCAATGGTCTTTCTGTTTTTGAAAGACGTACACACACACACACTCACACACACACACATTTTTCAAAACGTGTCCTTTTTAGATTCAGGGGTCCTCAAGCCATGTATTTGCGGTAATATCTCGGTATCGAAATTTTGGGTGCAATAAAATACCTTCTCTATACGCTAAGTAGATATAGATAAACTTAAAAGACATTTAGCATAAAGGTGTGTGTGCGAGAGAGAGAGAGAGAGAGAGAGAGAGAGAGAGAGTGAGAGAGAGAGAGAAACATAACTCGAAAAATGTATTAAATACCGAGCTTGGTATATTAGTTTAGGATCCCCGCTTCAGCCGTGAATCGAACCTATGCATTGTAGGTAGAGAAGTCTGAACAGTGACCACCCGATCGCAGAGGCAGTTTAATACAAATTGTGTGTTTTAACAGTTACAAACTTTTATGAAATACATTTTTTATAAGTTGAGCCATTTACGTTGTTGATTGGAATGTTCATACTTTTAAGTACCACTTTTAATTGTACCTATATGTTTGTTTTCTGTTGTTTCTCACCAAAGAGCATGCAATTTTATACCGACTTGATTTGTAATGTTCATAAAATTAAAGATAAAAATAAATAAAATACAGAACAAACATAATAAAAAAAAAAATAGGTGAATGTTCAAAAGAACGATACAAAGAAAAATACTTCTGAAACAAAGAAAAGGATTATTCCTTATCGTAATTCTGTCACTTACTTTAGTAACTATACAAGATAAGGCAACATACTTTACCAAAAATTCGATATAGGACGGCTGGCGTGAAAGAAACAATTAATTCAAACGAAATGAACATAGGAGCTTAACTATAAAGCCCGGAGCTTACTTATGGAGTCGGGAGCCATTGAGGTATGATATCTCTCAATCATTTTAATCTCCTTGTTTGCCGCGAAAAACGCCAGTCAATTGGTGAATTTAGTGCCGTGCTGGCGTGTTAAACTCGTATTTCAGTGATTAGATCAACTGGACGGAAACCAGGAGATCCGTGGTTCACACCCCTGCTATGAAATTGAATTTTACAGCCTGACTCTACCTCACCAATTTCTGTCCTACCCACGGTTGATGTTAAAGAAACAATTAATACACATAAAATGAAACAGCGTTAAAATATGTAAATGTAAATAAAACGTTTAGCTTAAAATACTTTATTTACAACCCTATCAATTGCCAGGATCATATCAGCGGCACCGGTGCTTGTGTTGCTTATCTAGAATACCATGCATGCCTTCTAGAAAAATACTTCTTTGGTAATCTTAATTATCGTATTTCATATTCAAAACACTCTGAATCACATGCATACATACACACTCACTCGCACTTAAAGACATACATATGCGCGCGGTGCTAAATACGTATCTCTAAACGATATTTACAAAAAATACCTTGCAAACAGATGTGTTTTCTATTGCCTTCAAAATCATAAACACAAAAATGTCATTTCTGAATCATTTCGTTTGTGAAAAATAAGCTTTAAAAGAATATGTACGTAAATTATATATAGGTACTTTGTACATTATAAATGGTAAATAAATTACTCATTGTTTAAAAATAGCAAGTAAAATAGTTCAAGATTGGAACTAATATTCTGTGATACAGTTGATATTAGGACAGCACACTGTCAGAGGAGACTCGGTACCAAACCTGAGGTTATTGTATCTAGAACCCACGAAGTGGCGCCCTCGGGAGGGAGGAATGAGGTGAGAGTGTACATCAGGGCGGCCAGAACAAGGAGCGACATTACAGCAATGACAGGAGACATAAGAGAATTTAATAAATCCATTTATTGCAATTGTAATTCTTGTTGCTGCTACAATAGGTCAAGGTCTATAGGTAACTAAATGGTAAGGAAGATTAGTATGCAATGACAGTTTTAGCTAACCTCTCTAGAATATAATGTTCTTAAAACTGCAAATACATAAGATTTTCCAGATTGAAGTACCTAGATAGTTGGAGAAGTAGACCGAAGCCTCCCGCCCCACATAGGCCCCCGCATTCCTGCCACGCTGCACCAAGCACCATCTCCGACACTGCAAACCTGAAAGCAGCCAACGGGACGAAGGATGAATGAAATGACAATGGAAACGACATGGAAGGACAGGAAATTCGGGGGATGGAAGAAAACTACCCGGCATTCGCCTGACGGTCCGTAGAGATTCCCGAAAAACAGCCTGGGTCAGGTATGACGGGCACGCTAACAGTATCATAGTCTCGATCGTCGTGGTCCTCTCGCATGTCACTTATACTTGAAAATATACGCATGCTTGCTGCAAGGTGCAATTGAAACGTCGTGAAAGAACCAAGCATACATCATATATTGGTCCTCGAGGGTTATTTTTTCTTACTTGAGTGCCCTCTAGCTCCACATTATGACTACAAAGATCCAGATTCAAGTTCATAGACTGGAACTGGCATTACAACGTAAAGCAATGCCAGGGGAGCCTCCCTCTCGAACTCCTGTTGCCGGCACCTCTTGTGTCCCTAGGGAGAGGGATGGAAAGTTTCAGGTCAACAGGCATTCTTCTGCATGGCCAAGTAGGGACGAGTAGGTATTGATGCGTGTGAGGTCGTGGAATCGAGTCCCTGGACCTTTTGACGAATATGTATTCCCCTTCTTCCACCATATTTACAAATTTGACAATACCGTCTTACGTACTTGATATTTTAAACTGTAATTATGTAATTTAATAAAAAAATATGGCTTATTTTCTTAAGTTCTAAGCTACTCACATTAAAAAGAAGACATATTTTCCATAAAAAACAGCCCTGCTATAGAACTTCTGAAATTCTATCGTGTAAATTGGAAGCAGGTGGTTAGAATAGGAAATAAGTGATAAAACAGTGGAGATAACAGTGTCCCACAGGGACCCATTCCTGATACCTCATTGTTTTTAATAATGACCAATGATCTTCCGTTGTCATGGCACACTGTGTTTTAAATGCTGATCCTAACGTCCTTTAACCTGGTTGGTCATATCGGACGATGAATGAATGAATGAAATTGGTGAAATGATGCTCAGATGATCTTGGGTTCCATGGAGCTTAAAGTTACTCGAACATTCGTTTTCTTAGGATAAGGGAAAACCCCGAAAAAATCTTATCGGGTGACTCGCCCTAAGCGAGATTCGAACTCGCAACCTTATGAACAGACACTCTACCACCACACTACCCAGACGGGCACTGATACTATATTATTTAATATGAGTAAACATCTCCAATTGCTTAAATATACATTAGAAAAAACACTGACCCAAACCGATGCATGGTTCAGAGCAAATGGGTTCCTATTTAATGAGAACAAAACACAATACAAGATTTTAATTGCAGGGAGACTCCTGTGGCTAATTAATCTGATGTAAAATGTTTAGGTGTTGTATAGATAGTAAATTGTTTTGAGCTCCACATAATGATCTCGCAGTTCCAAAATCTCTAGAAATAAAGCATTTGACTAGAAGCTTGAAAATTGATGTTTTTGTGGTGTATACTTGATCAGCATGTTTTGCTGTTTTCCATAGCATTATAGCTTATAGTATTTTGCTTTGGGGTAAGAACTCCCTTGTTTCCAATAAACTCTGATTTATTAGACATTATTATAATAGCCTTTTCCTGAATCAAAGTTAACTTAATGCAAACCTTGATTTATTAAATTAAGAATAATGACTGTAATATGTTGTTGTATATGAAAATCCGATCATCACAGATTATAAACAGGATATTTACTCCTATGATACTAGATCATGCCAGCACATTGGTACCCCATATTGTAGATTGACAACTCGGAAGAGTTTTGAAGCCCGGGTTCGATCCCAGGCAACTGCATGTGGGATTTGTGGTGGACAAAGTGGCGCATCGGGCTTTCTTCCGTTTCTCCTGTCATCCATTCCATCGGTGCCCCAACATGTTCATTCCAAGTGTCATTGCGGTGCCATAGTGGTAAAATCGGGCGTTAGACACTATCAAAAACATAAAACCTGCTTTTATACTCAAGATGATGTACTGTAACAACTTCGAAACATAAAATGTATAACTGACATGTCGTTACACCTTTATATTTTCTACAAGAGTATTTTTAAACACAATAAGTACATTTGAAGTACTATTGTTCTCCTTAGATATTATATTTATTAGGATTTTGATGTCTAGTATAGTTATGCATTTTTATCCTATATTACTTTGCATAATGTTGTATCTTCAAGTGTATACATTCTGTATTCGTAATTGTAATATCATTTGTAATAGTTTCATAGTATCACTGTGACATCTATTGCTTTAGAGCTCAATGACAATATAAGAATAATATAAATATGATTGTCAGTATTATGATAGCTATGATTATTGTGATTATTATGCTTATGATAATTATTGTGGTTATTATTATAATATTCTTGTTATTAGATTACACTTAAAAACTCACTATCAATATTTTACCGGAAATAGTTTTAAAGCTCCTGGTTCATTTTTCTTGCTCAAATACGTATAATAAGCAGGAGAAGTATTGTATTCCATCCAAAAATTCCATACCGAGATTTCGCCGGAAATTTACGTTTTATGACCCCGCTGAATTAAAAATTGATGTGGAAGATTTTCTTGAAAATCTTTGTGACATCCTTAAATAAAGTATCAAACTACCCTTTACATATACATTTTCGCAAAAAACGTTCTATTTTTTTCAAAAGTGCTGTTGAATTTTTTTGGGTGAGTCCTCTTCATTTTGGGTGAGTTTTGCATAATTGCAGATGTCGTTAAAATACATATTTTATGTCAAGGATGTTTTCCCCTTTGTTATTTTCGAGATATTCCCTGGTATTTGTTTCAGTTTTAAAAGTTTTTTTTTTTTAATTAGGGGACTCCAAAATATATATTTTCAGTGAAATATCAGTATCATTTTTTTTGAATGGATTGCAGTATTTTTCCCCCTATGTATGTAATATGTATGAAGTAGAGAATGTAAAAAAAAATCTGTTCTGTTCCATTCACATAACTCTCTCTGAATCTCTTCAACAAATTATTGTTAAAAAGCTTATGCTTCTATTTATTTTATGCTAATAGAGAAAAAATTAGCAGAAATGGTCTTGTTACTTGTGAAGTAATAAGGGAGTACCAGAGGTTAAAGTGATAGTCATTTTGCTGTTTGCTATATGACTGAAGTTCCTTTGTTTGCATGTTCACGTGTTGATAAATTCTTGTATGAGAAAATTATAAGTTTTTTAAAGCTGAAACCAAACACAATGAATGTCTCAAAAAAATTGTTGCGGAGATGTAGAGAAAGTCATGTGAATGGAACATATCAGATTTTTTTTTTGATTCAGGGAGACCCAAAACATGTACTTCCGGTGAAATCTCGGTATGGAAATGTTGGGTGCAATACAATACCTTCTCTACACACTATGTACATAGCATGTGTAGAGAAAGTAAAAAGCAACAATATTTCAAGCATGCGAGTGTTACCAGTAAATATATATGAAGGGTGTGTAACAATAAGTGGCCATGTTATTGTATGGTAATCATCACGAACATGGCCACTAACTTGGTGTTATTGCTGAATATGCATGCGTATTATTTCATTATTCTGCAGCGAGATTAGCAAGTAGGTAATAACAACATTGCTATTGTTATTAGCGAGCGATGGAAGGAGCTGACCCACTTTTATAACACTCGCTGCCACAGGGGTAACATAAAGCAAGTAGAGTGCTCGTCTAAAAAGCAAACAATAAAACATTCATACCTATGATTAAAACAACATTGTGTGCTTTAATACGCATGTGTTTGTTTAAGGAGCATATTCGTTCATATACACATAGCTTCGCACACTTGGCGTAGGCTTAACAAATAAAAAAAAAAAAAAAAAAAAAAACTGATCTGTTACATTCACATGACTTTCTCTACATCTCTGTAACAAATTATTGTTAAAAAGCTTATGCTTCTGTTTACTTCATGCTCATCGAGAAAAACATTAGCAGAAATTGTCTTATTACTTGCTTCCTTGTAAGTAGAAGCGAAATAAGGGAGTACCATAGATTAAAGTGATAGTCAAAAGATGGTTGCTATGTGACTGAAGTTCTTTTGTTTCTATGGACACGAGTTGACAAATCCCTGTATGAGAAAACTAAGTCTTTCAAAGCTGAAACCAAAAACAAGAAATACCTAAAAAAAAAAAACAAAAAAAAACGAACAACTCCACGAAAAAAAAATATATGACATAAAGTGTGTGTTTTAATGTGCTCTACCTGTTTTGTGGGGTAAGTTTTTGTCCATATCTTACGGTTTAGCAGTTATGGAAAATTCCGTAAAATTTATACAGAATAAAGTAAGTCTTCAGAGGCTATTCCTAGAACATTCAAGATATAAATTTTATTTGTCAGGTAAATATCTTTAATATACGATATTTTAATCAAAATCGTTAGGGCCATTTTTAAGAAAATAAAAAATTTCGAAAAAAGTTCGATGTAAAGGGTCATTGGGGATGGGGGGATTTTTTGGAAAATCTTCGTGTCGCATCCTTGGAAGATATGAAACTTAAATACCAAGTTTGGTATTCAACGGTCTTTTCGCTTTTGAGCTATGGTGTCCACAGACACACACACACACACACACACAGACTTTTTTGTAAGAATGCCTTTTTTGTATTCAGAGGGTCGTAAAACATGTATTTCCGGTGAAATCTCGGTATTGAATTTTTGGGTGAAATAGAATACTTCCTCTATACACTATGTACATAGTACGTGTAGAGAAAGTAAAAAGAGTTTGTGGTGTTCCATTCACATGACTTTCGCTACATGTCTATAACAATTACTCTCCAAAATGTATTCTTCTGCTACTTTATACTAAACATTAGCAGAAATGTTCTCATTATTTAGTTCCTCGTAAGTAGAAGGAAAATTAGGAAACACACTAGGCTAAAGCGATAGTCAACCCTTTAATAACTGGTTGCTTTGTGATTAAAATTCTTGCTCTTTAGACGGCCAGCACTCAACAAATTGCCGTTTCAGAAAAGTGAAATTATTTTAATTTGAAATCTCAGAAATGGTTGTAGTGATCGTTAAAACATAATTTATGACAGTTATATTTATTTATACATATAATTCATATATAATTATACATTTATAATTTATTCATTTTTGTGAAACAAGTTTTGTCTATCTTTTGCGATTTATCAGTTTAGCAAGTCAGTCAGAATATGAGGACTTCATAGGCTATACCAAGAAAATTAAAGAGATCTATTTTAGTTCTCTTGTAGGTATATTTAATATACAGATTTAAATAAATTAAAACTTTCGAATATTTCCGTGTAAAGCGTAGTTTGCGGTGGAGGTAATTTCGTGAAAATCTTCCTGTCGCATCCCTGGAAGATACTGAGCCTAAGTATCAAATTTAGTGACCTAACAAACTTTTATTATCAGTTGTCGTGTTCACACACACAAGGACCTTTGTCTAAAAATGTTTTTTTAGGGATGCTAAAACATTTATTTCCAGTGAAGTCTCGGTATCGAATTTTTGGGTGGAATGTTATACGTTCTCTACCTGTGTAATTAGTAGAGAAAGTAAAACTCTAACGTGCATGACTTTCCTCTCTGTTATTTATAAGTGGGTGAACAAACTATTGTTACAAAAGTTTATATTTCTATTTTACTTTAAAAAGAGTTAAACAGAGACAGAATTAATGAATAATGGCTTGACTGAAAAAAAAAAAAACGTACAGCGTATTAAGGTTACATTAATTTTAAAACTATTTATCTTCAAATACAAACCTTTTATTCCAAAACAATATCATGAATACAATGAAATATCTAAGTTTGGTCATGTCTGATATGTAATATGCATTGAAATTGCGACATTTTCGTTTTTCATATTTCTGGCTCATACATCTAAGTTATACGCAGAGGAAAAAGTCTCTCGCTATCAGCATTTGATACGGTTAAAAACAATGAAAGGTATTTTCACAGTAAACATGGTAAGACTCGCCTTGTGCCTTCAATGAGTTCTGTTTCTATATCTAATTTGTTACATTACTGTCATGGCTTAGCTGTTCAATAGTGGCACAAACTTCTCTGTGACAAAAGAAGAAATCGTAATAAATACAATTAGTTTTAAAATCATTTAGTTGATAAAATTCTGACATTAGTTTATTTAAATTACCGATATGTGATTTATTAACCATCTTTGAAGACACAAATAGGTTTAAATTGTCTTCTCTCGTAACTCTGTGACCTCTGCAGAACGCATAGGTCTCTAACCACCCTGCAATTTTTAGAAACAATAATTGTTGCCTATTTTATTAAAGCTTCGCAGCACTTGACATCGTTCAAATGATCATTATAACAAATTTTGCGCAGGACT
Source organism: Hymenopus coronatus (assembly GCA_030762935.1). Taxonomy (NCBI): domain Eukaryota; kingdom Metazoa; phylum Arthropoda; class Insecta; order Mantodea; family Hymenopodidae; genus Hymenopus; species Hymenopus coronatus. Next base: position 49,713,053 of record CM060895.1, read on the forward strand.
TGAAAGCATTACTGCTTTAGAAAAGTAATCAACAATCGCAACAAAATAAAAACGTAAACTACTCCATCATACCAGCTAGATCATTAGTGTCTGCACAGGCAAAGGGAACAGTTTAGCTTCTAAATTTGGGGGCTTTTCACTGAGAAATTTTGTGGTTGTTTTTGTAACTTTCTTAAGCTTTGATACAACACTGTTCAATTGATTCAAAATTTTCTGTCATATTTTATTCAAATAATGTAAGTTGTGGAACCAACAAAGAAATTAAACTTTAAAAATCTGATGTGTTCTAACCATATGACTCTCTCTACCGCTCTTCAAACAAACTATTCATACCAAAAAAGATTTCTTTTATCTCGATCATGCTAGACGAGATCAATACTAGCAGAAATTGTCTTATTACGTATTTGCTTTTAAATAGAAGGAAGATAACGGTCAAATAGATTAAAACGACAATAAAACATTTTATAACTGGTCGCTATGTGTATAATTGAAGATCAGCTCTCTTTGTATGGCCACCAGTAAAATGGAGAGTTGAAACGAAAGGTGACTTCTAGTTTGAGAAAAGTTATGTGGTTTAAAATTGAAACCCATAACGAAGAATAGCTTGGAAACGCTTATTTCCTCATAAAATATGTATATGACATAACTTGTTTGCTTTAACGAAATCTATATATTTTGTGATATTTTTATCCATTTCTTATGGTTTACCAGTTGGACTGAATTCTACAGAGTGAAGAGATCTTCAAAGGCTACTCCCAGAAAATTCAAAATATAATTTCGTTTGTCATGAAAGTACCTTAAATGCTATTTTAATGAAAATGGTTATTGCCATTATACAAAATAAGAATTTTCCAAAAATGTTCCATGAAAAGGGTAGTTGGAGTGGGGGATTTATACGAAAATCTTCGTATCGCAAGTTTGGTATCTAACCGACTTTTCGGTTTTGACTTTTGTGACCTTATACACATACACACGGACCTGATTTTTTTTTTTTTTTTTTTTTTTTTTTGCAGGAACTCAAAACATATACTCCCGATGAAATCTTAGTATAGAATTTTTGGGTGGAGTACAATACCTTCTCTATGCACTACGTAATAGTACGTGTAGAGAAAGTAAGAAAGGATGTTTAGAAAACGGCCTCTGTGTCCATGAACAGCGTGATCAAAAACGAGGGTTGGTCAAATATCAAGTATGCCATTTACGTTCATTATCTTTCAAAGAATCGACAGGAAGTTTTTCAATAAAATCCTTTCACCACAAACTATGCTTTACGAGTAAGATTTTTTGAAATTTTCGATTATATTAAAACTGGATAACAATTTGCCTAAAATACATCGTCGAGTTGTTCGTTTTTTATATATTCCTTGTTTTTGGTTTCAGCTTTGAAAAAATTAACTTCTCTCATACAGGAATTTGTCAACTCCTGTCCATACAAATAAAGGAACTTCAGTCACATAGCAGCCAGCTTTCGACTGTCACTTTAACCTATGGTACTCCCTTATTTGTTTTCTACTTTCATGGAAGCAAGTAATAAGACTATTTCTCCTATTTGTTTGTTGGTTAGCATTAAATAAATAGAAGCATACGCTTTATAACAATAATTTGTTGCAGAGATGTAGAGAAAGTCATGTGAATGGAACACATCAGATATTTATTCAGAGAGTCTTAAATTTACGGTGAAAAGATTAATCTCTCTCTTTCTTCTTTTGTATGTGTGTGTGTGTGTGTGTGTGTGTGTGTGTGTGTGTGTGTAACTTCAAGTCGTTTGACTTGATCGACCACATCGGACGACGAATGAAATCGGTAAAGTAATCCTCAAATGATCTCGGCGTCCATGGAATTTAAATTTACTCATCATTCGTCTTCTCAGGATAAGGGAGAACCCCGAAAACAGCTAAACAAGATTCGAGCTCGCAACCTTTTGAACTTGAGGCACTACCGAGGTGGGATTTGTATCTTGTTCTTTAGTTATTTATTACCAAAATGCTAAGTCGTATAATGATGGGCACGGGAGATGGTGAAAACAAAATCCATGGATACAGGAATCATCTCAAAATTAGGTAACCGATCCGAAAAAGAACACGAAAAATCCATGATCAGAGTGACCGCGTGTCTGAAAATGAACCCGAGAGTTCGCGAATACAAGTTCACATGTCATCACGGAAATATCTTCTCGGTTTTGAAAATATTACTTATGTCGCTTATGTATTTTTGCTTCTTTGAGTGCTATTCGCTTGCTATTTATAATATATAGTCTTAAACAGACAATTTTAACGCTTATTTTACCTTTGATGTACATATTCGGTACACGTGGAACGTTACCAAGAAAATAATTAAATACGCTTTCATGGAACTGCTGCTTCCAAATGTCTCCTCGATATGCTAATGAGTATTTAAAAGCAGAAAACACTAGGAATGTCTGCATGACTTCAAAGACTTGCCAAGAAGCTGAATGTCTGCTTACAGATGAGAATATGTCTTTCAAATATACTTAAAGGTATTTTATGTGTACTAATAAGTACACTTGTATCATGTATCTGTTCCTCAAGAAGCGCATGAAAATAAATTAATATAACCACGATTTTTGTAATTATATGTCCAACATTAACAAATATATAGTACCTAAAATATGTTAGAAACATTTTAAATTTTCAAATATTTTGAACAAAAATACATTTTAAACTCATAAAAACTAAAAGTGATATTAACCTAATAACAAGGAAAATTATTATTGAATACCCACATTTCTCACGTTACAATAAACGATTCAGATGGCTAGCTGTTGCTCACTTGCTCCAAGAAACTAATGTTAAGAGAAAAGAAATGCACCTTTTCTTTGCAAAATCTAGAGAATGAATTCCATATTTTCTGTGAAAATAAATATGACTATTCACATGAATATGGATATGTCATATTTCTTTGAAATAGAAACATAAGTCTGTTCGTTTTATTATAAAGTTACATGTAATAGCAGGAAAAGAAAAAAAGTGTTTATGATTTTTTGACTGCATTATAATTTATTAACGATCTTATATCTTGCATTGTTGAAATTGAGAATTCTTTAAAAGGATTCATGTACCTAAATTTAGACTTTAGGTACCTAAAATGAGATTTTAAGCACCTAAATATCCGAAGTTTATTAATGAGTAGCACACTTGAGATACGTAAGACTGAAGTTTACTGCACTTTATTTTTTCTGTTTATAATTTTAGCACTTCAGAATACGTTTATACACATAAAATATAAAATGTGTATATATAAAATGATAATGTTTAAACTTTTTATGGCATCATCATTGTTTACTCTTAACAAACTAATATTCAGGTGGGTGGAATGTTTTAACACAGCAAAGTGCGGCGTTCCCTCTACTCCTCATTATCTCTTAATTTTTTTTTATATCGTTAACTCAGTTTTTAATATATTAATTACATTTGCTCCGGGTAATTGAGTTACTGGTCGAGCAAGTATCTCTTAACAGGACGTGAACGGTAAAGGAACTTTGTCAGAGATAACACATTCGTAACTTTTAGTTTAAATAATTTATTTAAACTGTTACCAAAGATGTCATAATTTATCTACAGATTAAGTATATTTCTATGCGATCACAGCTGAAACTGTATTAACCCTTAGTTGCCTGCACTAGTGTGTGTGTGTATATATAATGCCGTATTTCCTTTAATTCAAGTTTAAAACTGGAGTTACAGTAAAAATATTTGGGAATAAACCTCTAGACTTATTATATAAAACAATAGAGAAAATAGAAATGAAAATAAATGTAGATCCTTTATTAATATTTTTCTTTCCAATTAAAAGTTTAAATTCTTCTAAAACATCTTTCATAATGCTGCCAAATGCACTTCCATAAAAGTAGTTCAAATGGCCATGAGTGTTAAGAGGATAGATAGGTAATGGACTGGCCATTCCATTCAAAGCCAAATGTTGCAAGCTCAAATCCTAGTGATTGTGGTAAATGACGGGGAGAACCCAAGTTAAATAATCGGTGTGATGCTTGGAAGCTAATGTGGCTATATCTGGCAGTAGCTATGTCGGTTTTCTCTTTTATGTATTTAAAAATATCACTGCAATTTTAGGGCAAAAGTTGTATATATTTTACAATACAAAATAGTCTTTATGGTTGAAGGTTAGTATAGTATGAAATTAATCCTAGAGATCAGCCCTATTTGTGTAGTTACGCTTAAAACAAGTGGAACTTATAGGTACCGACAGGCAACAAAGGGTTAAGTGCTCGCTTACACGTGAAACTTAGATTTCGCGTATCACGTTTCTTACGTAAGTAATCTGTAATACCGAAATACTGAAAACTAAATGCACTTCTACCTAAACGAACTGCACTGTACAGTAATGAAAACCAACTATATTGAGAATTGCTTCCCCGTAAATACATTTGAACACTGTTGTGCCACCTAAGCATTAAAACTGTGATGTAATTGGTTTTCTTTCCCGCTCCCAATAGCGTCTCTTTTCACGAGCCAATAGAAAGTGTCCCACGATCTCACTTAGGCTGGTAGCTCCCCAGCAACTGCATATTTTTATTTTCTCTCCACCCCTTAAATTTTACGTTGTGTCCTTTTAGATCACCATTACTCCCACAAAACATGCGAAAGATTTCTCTTTTATGATGCATGTAGAGTTTTAGCTATCACGTCTCTCCTATAACTAAGATTAAGCTAACATCGGGTAATAATATAATCTATTTCTGTAACACATAAATTATCTTGCTTGTTAATTATTTGCACCTTCTTGCAGTCATTAGTACTGACTCAAAAGAAGGAACGATGCGCCGCATTGCTTTGTGCTATTCCATTGTAATAAGATATTTGCTTTAATCTAGCGTGGTTTTATTTTCCTCGCCCTCTTTGCTTTCTCTGCAATTACATGCTTACAGACCTTTTAATTAGTTTATTTTTATCCTAAACACTACTGTTTCTGAACACTGGAACCTTTAGCCGTTTCATTTTTTCCCTTAAACACTATTTTATTTGAATAATCTAACACATTGAATATTATTTTGCGTTTCTTCTTAGTTTACAAACATTGCGTTTCTTCCAAGCTTCTCCTTCCATAACAAGTATTTACGTAGAATATAAAATGAATCACCTACATAAACATTCCAGCGTTACACACTTGGTTAACTTTTCACCGTAGCATCCATCTGCTTGCTGCGTGGCGACTGTACATAAGCTGAATGGATAGCTGACTGTCCAGGATTGACGAGTGCTAATTTCGGCTTGTTTTAAAATTGTTCTCAAATGTTTTCTCTCGCTTGCTCCTTGTTTTAAACCCAATAGTCACAAAGCTTCGCATTATGTGATTTTTCTGTAGCATAGGTGTAGAATTTTCCATAAATGTTTTATTTAAGAAATCGTCTTATTATTCGCTCATCTTTTTAAAGATAGAGAATTCAAACTGGATATGTATTACCATTCTAGTTCACTGTAGATAAGAAAACAATATTGTTGCGTTCTGACCTTTAGTTTATTAGATTATAATGAATTTGCTTTTTACTTAATTTAGACTACATAAGGATGTTTATATATTTACTATCAGGTCTTATAAGCATGAGCACAGCAAATATCGGACCTTTACAGAAAAATAGTTTTTCTTTAGAAATTAGGACGCCACAGAAATATACAAAAAAAAAAAAAATCTGATATAGAAAACACTTTACATATTCAAAGCTGAAAATTATAGCAATTGCCCCCCCCCCACCCCGAGCTTAGAGTGGGACCTCGCATAAATATTGCTGGTTGTATTACTCCGCCAACGAAAACGTGCTACCGTTCTGCATGAAGAAAACCCTATTGCTCAGCTGTTAACATCTCTATCATGCTTACGTCTTTTATAGAAAAGATATCATAACGTTAATAAAAGATTAAAAGGCTTGCCGCGTTTGTTTCTTTGCACTGCATTTAGGATCTGCACTACACACATACACGCATTACTAATAGGAACATCGCTTCGCTGCAATAAACAATGCAGTCGGGAAGTGCCGACTACCACATGACAATAAATAGAAGTAAAATATTTGAGTTCATGTTTAAGTGCTTATGTAGCACGTTCATCATTTAAATAAATCAAATAAGCTATAGTACACTCGATGTAATAAAGAACTATTTTCTTTGCGCCAAGAGTTGTAAACTGGCATAATGCTCGAAGCAAAAATAAGGTGGATAATTTCTTAAGTGAACCATAACTCAAATATTCTTAGCAGAATAGATTTGCAATCCATATACGGAATCGCAATCCCTAGTGCAATTAGGTGCTTTTCTTTGATACGAAAATGCTTTCTCTCGCGATTCTTATTTACCAATTCCGACGTAAAATGTATTTACTTCTTCGGAACAAAATATATTTTTACTTTCCAATTCAATAACCGGAAGGCAATTACTATCCCACAGCAAATATTTACGCGTTTCTAAATCAACGCGGAAACTTAAAGTAGCCTAGGAAGTTGTATCGCGCGAAGTCACAGTCAATCTCACTCGACTATGAATAGTATGTGTGTCCTTGCCTTGCTTATGAACAGTCTCTTTTATAATGTCTGGCTTCACAACCGAGAAAACCAACATGACACCATGATACTTGTTTACAACGAATAAAATCGCAAAGAGAAAACACGGAATAATTATATTGCACTTAGTAACTTGAACCTCGGTATGCAGCAAGAAAACATCTGAACAACAAATACACACAATGGAATAAGATTTACAAAATGTTGGCAGCATTGGGTAGGGTTATAAATAATGCCTCATGCTGAAATTCGGACCCACTCTACAACATATTATCAGCAATTTGGCAACTGCGCGAGAGCAGAAAAGGACGAAGCTAATGGCAACAGTATGCGTTAGATAGAGCCAGAGATATTCCATTTAACTTCATGCTGTCTTTTAAGGATGAGGCAGGCTATAGTAAATATGGTGTGAAGGGTGTGACGCTTATCATCGTATTTCGCTCTGTCCAAGCACATCCATTCCGCGCGGATTGACAGCAAGTGTTTTGTTTACCCGATTCCGCGCGTGTAGCATTTGGAAGTGCACACAGCAACAGACGAGGCGAGGGTCCTCCATTCTGTTGCAGTGGAAATGCTTGTTGACCCGAATCCTTTCTTTACGCCACGAGTCACAGCCTGGTAACATGGTGCGATAAGCATCGGACACAGTTAACGTTGAGAGGGGCGCGGGACATAATTGTCGCCCTGCCTATTAACGGAGGGAGCGCAGCACGCGACATCCTTGAAACCCGAGGGTGGTTAATAGGTATTTGGGGCATGCATAATGCTAAGGGTGTTTAGGGTGGGAAACAGAAGTATGTCATCTCTGTGTGCACACAGCTATGAGATGTGGGGTTGATACGCAGCAGGGGACGGTGTCACAAGGGGGTGAGAACAGAGGGCTAGTGTAATCCTTCGACACGGAAACCCTGCTGGCTATATTATCCTGCCACAAAAATGTGCGCTTCTCTTTAAAATTGCACTTTTTTTACTTGCCCAACTACATAGTACATGATACATATGTAGAGAAGGTATTGCACTACACCCAAAAATTCGATATGAAGATTTCACCGGAAGTGTACGTTTTACGACCTCTTTATATAGGCATTATATATAAAACAATGTTAGAAAAATGTGTGTGTGTGTGTCAAATACGAACAGTAAAATACCAAACTTGGTATTTATGTGTTGCATCCTTGGAAGATACTGAACTCCGATTTTGAGAAATTCCTCCACCCCAAACTACCTTTTGCATGGGAAAAAATTTCGATTCTTTTCTCAAAAACGGCACTAACGAGTTTGATTTAAATACAGTATATTATAGATATTTATGACAAATAAGATGTACATCTTGGATTTTATGGGAATAGCCTCTGAAGATTCCGAATGAATTATGCTGAATTCTGCATAATTACTAAACCGTAAGGGATAAACAAAAACTGCACAAAAATATAGATCTCGTTAAAACACATAATTTGTGTCAGATACGTTTTTTCTTGGAGATCGCCATTTTTGAGATATCGCTTTTTATTGTTTCAGTTATAAAATACGTTTTACTTTTCTCATACGGGAACTTGTCAAGTGCTGGCCATGCAAAGAAACGGCTTCCAGCCACTTGGCAGCCAACCAGCTCTTAAAACATTTGGCTATCGCTTTAGCCTGTGTATTTCCTTGCTTCCGTTCTACTTACAAGAAAAGAAGTAAAAAAGTTAATTAAATATTGAGTTTAAATGTAAAAACTGTCATTTATGAAGTAAAAATTTGCAAAAATACGTGCGTACATTATCAAAGTAGGTATTATTTTGTTTCGTAGACTTTTTAATTGTCAGATGTTAAATTGTTATAATTCGTTAACCAAAACCTTGTTAATTACTTATGATATACAACAAATAACGAATGTTTGTCTCGATTAGTAGATAGAAGTATAACCTTTTTAACAATAATTTGTTACAGAAATGTAGAGAAAGTTATGTGAATGGAACACATCAAGTTTCTTTCGTCACACGTACACCGTACATAGTAGGTAGAGAAGGGTTGCATGTATCCAAAACAATAAGCACATGCGCACAGTGTCTGCGTGTGAGGGGGATGTCTGTGGACAGCATAGTATAAAAATAAAATAAGGTTAAATGTCAAACTTTACATTTAAATTTAGCATCTTCTAAATATTCACAATATTTTTCAAAATGAATCCGCCATCCCAACTATCCTTTACATAGGAGATTTTTCTAAAAAAAAATGGCACTAACGATTTAGATTAAAATGCCGTGTGTTGAAGATATTCATATATGTAAAATGTGTAAATTGAATTTTCTTGGAATAATCTCTAAAGTAGTATTTTCATTTTGAATGACTTTTACATAGTTGATAAACCGTAAGCCTAGGCAGGGTATTACGAACCACACGTTAAAAAATGTAGATCTCTTAAAGCACACAATATGTCTTTGTTGGTAAAGTTAGCGATTTCCGAGATAGTTTTGTTATTTTCTTTGAATTTTCAAATACTTATAATTACTATACAATTAAAGAAAGTATTTCTCTCTCGGCCATGCCATCATGGAGAACCATTCTTAAAATTGTTTTAAACACGTATATTTTTCTTTACGTCAGCCTAAGTTCTTGGTCATATCGGGACAAACCTGGTCTGTAAGAACCTCGTTGTCGGTAGTAGACTTTCAAGACTTGTCCCCGCAGTATACCTTTTTCTCTTCTTGCCAACCAGATGTGCAACAGTCTAGCCACTTCAGTTGGTGGGGTACAAGAAAGTGAGCACTATCTCTAGGCCTAGGGAAGTAAAGCCGTGGCTCCCGTGTCGTAGATTTACAGCTCGTAAAAGAACCTCAAGCCTGATAGAAAGGGCTCTGAGCAAAATTAAGCGGTCTTACACTCCCAGTAGAGAATGGGACGCTGAGAACCAAAGCAGTTAAAGAGCGTCCATAAATAAAACGCCATTTCCATTTTTCTCTAATGTTGGGTTATTAATCATTTGATTTTCTTCAAATGCAGATTTCAGACTTTGTGGGGGAGGGGCATCCTCGCCGCTACTCCGCTGAGTTCTAGTTTCCAAAACAGGTGGTGTAATTTTAATGACCATTATCTTATGGATGGGGAATATTTAATATTAGCTTGTTAGCTGTTGGCTGGTTTAATGCTTTCAATACTGGGGATGCCCACAAGCCATGTTGAAAACCCAATACTGCCTGTAGTGGCATTCTGTAAGTAAGAATCTCACAACGGCGTTCTCTTGATGGACCAATCTGGTGCAGAAATTTTGAGCCCGTAGCCTAATCACATCCTCCACGTATGGAAGAGCTTCATATAGTAGCTTCACTGGGAAACGACGGCAGACAGAGTGAATGGACTGGAATCCCCTATTCTCTATCCGTTGTAGCTGGAAAAGCCAAGAGGATGCTGCCATTATCAACATCTCACAGATACCTAATGCCTTGTTATGTTAATATATAAATTTATATGCTTTTTATTTCATGTTATTTACATATTCTTAACATGATAAATAGTCAGATAGGAATGCTAGTTTGAGGTAATTCATGTTTAAGAGTCAATGAAAATGTTAATTAAAACTTGCTGGAAACTGCATTCGGAGCGACAATTAGATCCACGTTAATATATTATATAGGAGAGAAATATGGGCGTGGGAACAAACAGGGAATCTGGACCAAATGAAGACCCTGTTTTTGACAGGGATTATGGGAGTAGGGAGGGGTACGGCCAACTGCGGAATAATGAGGAAATTAGGGATGTATAGTGAAACAATAGCATGGAAAATCAGAGCAGATAAATATTGGATGTTAATCGTTAACGAAAACCAATGTCTAATTCGGGCAGTTAGCTATCGTGCACAGCTGAGAATGGACGGTAATTCGACGTGGGCATCAACATTAAAGAAAAGCTTGGAATCCATTGAGGTGGGATACTTTTGGATGGTGGAGCAGGGAAACAGACGGAGTATTAGGAAAAGGATTAATAACTGCCTCTGTAATTTGACAGACTGCAAATAATTGCGCAATGCATGGAGAAGGTTTTGTTAGAAGTACATTGTGGGCTAAAATCGGAAAGAGGTATGGAGCAGTACATCAAAACAGGTAAACTCATTAGACAGGGGCTCGAGTGAGTAAAACTAGGAGCATGGCTGATGATAAATATTAATAACAAGAATGGTATGAGAATCTACCCCATTTGCGAGGAGGAGGAATGGTGGGCGAATATCTTAGCAAGATGTAGGGGCACGGAGGAATGGACGGAAAAATATTTATCGCGATCTTGTATCACTGCGAATGGAGAGTTACTAGCATGTTGGACGCTACTGGCAGGCATGGAAGACGCGGAGGGGATAGCTAAATTTCAGCTTAAGGTGAGAGAGCTGAGACTTGATAGGGTGAGGCGATCAGAAGAGTTAAAACGTGATTATAACGTTTTATATATTTTTATGTTATCCTTTTCGGCCATTGTTTTGTGTATGTGTGTGTGTGTATATATATATATATATATATTTATATTAAGTGTATTTACTTATTAAAATAGGGCAGACTATTGCAACGGAATATGGTTTGCGGTATATATTGTGTGCTATAATTTTAAGATGCAATATTTGAATATGTTTTATTTTTTTTTTATTCTCGTGTTCACTGTTTTATTTTTGTTTTGTTTTTAATATTGCTTATTATTTTGTGTATTGCAAAAGCATGTACGGTCTGTGGACCTGTGTGATTAATGAAGACAAGTGTATGTATACTGGTATTAAAATCGATACTTATTCATCATTCATTATTATTAAAACATATAACAAAATATTATCTTTTAGTTGTGGCACTATAGAACCTTTGAGAGCTCCAGTCGTCATTTATCGACTAGGTTATAACAACCAGCACAGATCATAAAAGCAGACTGTATTGATATGAGTAAGAATTTTAAGTGCGTCAACTCGAATACGTACATATGTAGTTCCCTTGGAGGGCACAAACACAACACTTATTTTCTTAAATACATTTTATCTCGTAAAACGTACGCTAGAGAGGAAATAACATTTCCAGCTACACTCCGCTACACCAACAACCACATTTTATCACCGTGTCCTGTGAATAACAAACAAAAAACATTTGAAAAAAATATAAGAGAAGAAACAGAGCGCTTTAATTGCGCGAGAATGTTTTGTTTTTCTCTTTCTCACGTTTTGTGACTGGTGGATAAATGATTAAGCCCTGCAGATATATGTTTCTATAGTTACTTTACAAATTCGACTACAACTCTTTATTGTTACCAACGCGTTTCTTAATTATATAATGACACTATTATAGTTATTTTAAATAATATTATGTTAAAATGTTAAAGGAAATTAAAAATAGTTGCAGAAGAAAAGTAGCACATAGCGAAATTCTCTCCGCAACTCTCCACAGCAGGAGCAAAAAGTATATTAGTGTCACGGCACAATGTATAACTGCATTTTATGCTCAGACATATACTACTATCATTTAGGTTGATGCATCTGTGAAATTGAAGCAAAAATTGTAAAAAAATTAAAAAATGTGTTTCACAATTAAATACGAAATATATTCTAAATGTTAAGAAAATATACCGTTTTTCTTAGTTGGAAAACTTTAACTACCAATTAACTAAAACTATAGATGGTATGTTCATGCTTATTAATAGGCACTCCCAACTTAAACTTGATTTTCTGGCAAACTTTTTTCCAACACCTTTCCATACTGAAAATGTCCTTTATGTTGCAGTTCTTCATCAATTTGTTTCAACATTTTATACTGTCTCTAAAAATTACATTGGCATACTACTTTTTCTAGTGTTGCTCCAATTTTGAAAAATCAAGAGTTTTGGAGAGTACGAAACGTAATGATTTTCTACACTAATTAGGGCTAAAATGAAAAATGATAATATTACGGATTCATTTACTGTAAAACTTGACTTAATAATGAATTTAGACAATAAAAGATGTTATTTAAATAACCACAAAGCTGGGATTTTGACACAAGACAAAAGTGTCAGTAATTGTGCATAATAAATGTTATAAATTTCAATAAGATATCTTGCATACTTTGGATTTTCCAAATCTCACAGATGTATCATCTTTTCTTTATGTCGTGTAAATATCTTTATTATACGGTATTTTCATCAAAATCTTTAGAGCTATTTTTCAGAAAATCGAACATTTACAAAAATCTTGCATGTAAAGGTGGCGGATTTTCCCGAAAATCTTAGTGCCTCATTATTTTGATTTTCGAGTTATTTTTTCGACCTCCGCCCACATATTTCTAGGTACACACGACCTTTTTCTAAAACGCCTTATTTATTCACTCAGTGGTCCTCAAAACATATATTTTCGGTCTGATTTTGTTATTGAATTTCAGGATGGGTTATAGTATCTTCTCTACCGACTATGTACGTAAAGGGACGAAACAAATAAATAAACAAAACTGAAAGCTTGGGTGGCGTGTAGAAAAGCAAGAATCTTGTATAAGAGGCAACGTTACGTATTGACTGGTTAGAGAGGAATTGCATGTCAGCATGGAGAAGTTTGGCCACCGGAAGTGAAATGGATTTAGGATTAGTTACTCTTGCAGTCAGCTGTTATTGTTCACACTTGAGCCACGGGATCTGGGAATGAAAACACCTACTGCCTCGAAACTTTCAGCTGTAATAACTTTGGCCCGTACCTGGCTCGCAGAACATTTATTGCAGTTAGGTGACTTTTGCTAAAGTACGCACTCTGCTTGCTGCAAAACTTTTACGTATTAATCATTGGTTCCGCAATAGGAACCTTTGTTAGTATCTCCAATTTATGCGGTAGCCATGTTTGGTCACTTTTTGTTCCATTTTTCCTGCTTGCTTCGCAACAAATGGAAACACGCTATGTGGACTTATATTGCCCACGTGGAAATTTATTATTTTAGCTTTCCCTCTGCGGCATTTTTGCCTTCGGCCCGCGGACTTCATGCAGCTTTGTTTTAATACTCCGTGTATTCGGCGCTGATGTCGTTATAAACAGATAATATTCACCGAATAAAATAAGCGAATGAGAGAGAATTTCAATAGCTGAAGAACTTTAGCAATCTTAATAGATAAAAATGGGACGTGTTCCATTCCTTTGACTTTCTCTACATGGCTGTAACAAATCATTTAAAAGCCCAGGCTTCTATCTACTTCATTCTAATCGAGATAAACATGCGCAGAAATGCTTTCTTGTAAGCAGAAAAGAAATAAGGGGATACGCTAGGCTAAAACGTCATTAAAAGCTGCTTGCCATCTGGAAGAAATCCGTTTCTATGCATTGCCACGTATTCACAAATCTCTGTATGTGCAATGTTTTAAGTATTTTAAAACAGAAAAAGAAATAACAAGCAATATGTCAAAAATGGTCAGCTGTACGAACAAAAATGACATAAGTTGTATGTTTTAACGAGATCTACATTTTTTGTAAAGTAAGTTTAGGTCTATCTTTTACGGTTTACCAGTAATTCGAAATCCTGCAAAATTTGTCCAGAATAATAGGATCTTTAAAGGATATTCCTAGAAAATTCATTATATTCATTATGTTCGTTGTGCAAATGCCTTTAATATACGGTATTTTAATCAAAATGATTAAAGCCATTTTTGAGAAAATCAAAATTTGCGAAAATTTTTCTATGTAAAGGGTAGTTTTGGGTGGGGGAATTTTCCTCAAAAATTTCTGTTCACATCCTTGAAAGATACTAAACTTATACACCAAGTTTGTTTTTTTACCGACTTTTCGTTTTTGAGTTATCGTGTTCACGGACACACTAACATACGAACACATACACACACGCGTGGATCTTTTTCTAAAAATGCTTTTTTATATAAGGTGCCCTAAAACGTTTATTTCTGGTGAAATTACGGTATCGAATTTTAGGGTGCGTCGCAATACCTTCTCTATACACCATGTACATAGTAGTGTAGAGAAGGTAAAATTCTGATGTGTTCCATTTACACGACTTTCTCTACATCTCTGTAACAAATTATTGTTAAAACGCTTATTCTTCTATCTCCTTCATGATAAATATTAGCAGAAATGTTTTCTCGTAAGTAGAAAGAAAATAATGGAATACAATAGACTAACACGATAGTCACTTTTTCTAAAAAATGGTTGCCATGTGAATGAAATCCATTTCTTTGCATTGCCAGGAGTTGACAACGTTGAAAAGTTTTAAGTATTTTAAAAGTGAAACCAATAACAACGAATACCTCAAATGGCCAACTTCACGAAAAAACTATATGTGTCATAAATTGTGTGTTTCAACGATCTACATATTTTGTGGTGTAAGGTTTTTCTTGCGGTTTACTATTTATGCAAAATGCAGCAAACTTCATTCAGAATAAAGAAGTCTTCAGAAGCTATTCCAACAACATTAAATATATACATTTTATTTGTCGTGTAAATATCTTTAATACACTCTATTTTAATAAGCATCTAGGAAAAGCTTTACTAAACCGAATTAATAAATAATTTCCTGCTAATCGCTAGATGCATTTTTGAAAAAAAAAACAAATTTTTGAAAATGTTTCCATGCAACTGGTAATTTGGAGTTCGTGTCGCATCCTTGGGAAACGCTAAATTTGCATACAAATTTTGGTACTTTACTGACTTTTTGTTTTTGAGACACACAGACACGCATTCACATGGACATTTTTCTAAAAATCTGATGTGTTCCATTCACATGACTTTCTCTACATTGCTGTAACAGATTATTGTTGAATAGCATATTCTTCTATCTACTTTATGATAATCGAGATAAACAATTGCAGAAACTGTCTTATATAATTGCTTACTTGTAAGTAGATGGAAAATAAGGGAATACATTAGGCTAAAACGATAGTCAAATATTTTAAAAGTCAGTTCCCATGTGAATGAAATCCGTGTGCATGCAGGGCCGGGAGTTTACAAATTTCCGTTTGAAAAAAGTTTGAGTATTTTACATCTGAAACAAATAATAGGGAATATCTCAAAAGTGGTCAACTACACAAATAATGTAGAACACAATCTATGCCAATTACTTTTCTTTTCGTTTAATAAACTTTTTATCTATCGCTTACGGTTTACCGGTTACCCAAAATTCAGAAAAATTCAGTTAGAATAAAGAGGTCTTTAGAAGCAATTCTCAGAAAATTCAAGATATACATTTTATTTGTCAACAAAATATCTTTAATATACAGCCTTTTAATTAAAATCGCTACACCCTTTTTTGGGAAAATGTTTCGATATGAAGGGTAGTTTGGGATGGGTGGATTTTTCTCAAAATCTTTGTGTAGCATTCTTGGAAGATATTATATACCAATTTTGGTAATTTACTGACTATTCGTTTTTGAGTTATCGTGTTCAGAGGCACACGGACACATACACACACGGACCATTTTCTAAAAATGCTTTCTTTGGATACAGGGGAGCCTAAAACGTTTATTTCCTGTGAAATCTCGGTATCGAAGTTTTGAGTGGAATGCATAACCTTCTCTATACACTGTGTACATAGTACGTGTAGAGAAAGTAAAAATCTATGAATGAATGAATGTATGCAGGCGTGACGAACTAACTATATCTACCATGTCGACGGTTCAAATTCGGAGCAGACCGATGGTTTTTAAGGCCAGGCCTAACCAATTGAGCCGTCCAGATCGGCTTTAAAAGGGCTGAAGCTACAAAATAAATTGTTATTTAAAGAAGTCTGCGTTTCTTTGTATAGCAGGTTTTTGTCGATCGCTTAACGTTTACCACTTGTGTATGAGTGTAAAATGTTCTTCCGAATGAAAACTCGACACGCTCTGACAGAAAATGTCTGAAAACACATATTTTATTTCTCACGTAAATATCTTTAATATAAATTTCATTCAACCTTATTAGAGCAATTTTTTCCGAAAAAAAATTAGGAAAATGTTATGTGCAGTGAGTGGTTTGGGGTGAGGAAATTTTGTTGAAAATCTTCGTGTCACATTATTTAGAGGAACTTAATTAAAATACCAAGTTTTTTTTATCCGTTATTTGTTTTTGAATTACTTATATACACACACGGACTTTTTTTATCCAGGAGGCTCAAACTATAAACTTCTGATGACATTTCGACATTGATTTTTTGGGGGCTGGAACACAATTCTTCACCTACTTACTAAACTAGAAGAGAAAGTAAAAATACATTTTGCCTGTTGTGAATGAACTTTGATTCACTGTTCATCTTGGGTATCTTTCTATTCTCGATAATAATTGATTTGATCGGAATTAAAAGGTATTGGGTCAAATTTTGCAACATTTCAGGAAAAGGAAACCAACATATTCATGCAAGAAAACCAGATAGGTTGGATTGTTAATTTACTTTTTTATAAAACAATAGCATTCAAATTTGAATATCATTCAAATTTTGTTTTGTTTTCCAAAAATGGTGTTAATGTTTTTCCTAAACGCGATCTTCTGCAATATAGCACAGCATTGAGGATAAATTAACACTAAAGAAATGAAGTGGCAGGACGCAAACATTGTGGTTCGAACTTCGCCCGGTGTCGTATTGGTCACCGCCTTCTTCCTCTAGACGGACTCAAGATCTGAGCTTCAGTATGCGCGAGTACTCAGATGAGTCGAGTTGAAACATCCTGGTTTACATCTTTCAGAAAGAAACGCTATATTGATTGTAGAGAAAGATGCGGACTATAGAGGAGAAATCTGATAAATAATATTGATAATAAAACGTTTAATTTGAAGCTGTTTTGTAAAATGTTGATTTGTTTTAATAAGTATACACTGCTGGTCAAAAAAGAAAGTGCTTGAAAATAGAGTTAGAATCATTTGATAATTCAAGTAAACTAAACAACTAGTGTGTAAATTGTATACCAATACTAAGCCAATTTAAATTACTATTAATTTCATTTCATTTTAGGACATTATAATGTAGAAAGGTATTCAGTTCTTTCGTTTCCTTTCTTTTTTCCTTTGTATCCTTTAGAGTACAAATTCTCCACACTATAGAACATAATACAGACTTGGGGAATTTGCTGACATTTGTGTGCAAACATTGTTGCCCTTCTTTGCCCACACCACTGTGTTGTTATACGTCATGAGCACAGCTAAGCAGGCAGAGTGGCACACGAGAATGCCAGATAAAATGTTCTCGTAGATTGGGAAATTTTTCATTTTGACGTTCAGAATGGCAGAAAGATTGAATCTTTGTGTTCTAAACAGTTGTGCTACGTGAAAAATTGTAATACTAGACGATATTTTAATTCTGCAGATACTAATTAGCATGGAAAAGCTAAATGTTCACGTATGATTATAAAAATAGAACTGAGCTAAAGTGATAATGCTTCAGTTTAAATGAAGAAACGCTTTCCGGCGTCTCTCTGCCTTCTATTCTCGGCATAAATGTATCAATTTCAGGCTTAAAAAATGTCAGCGTTGCACTGAACAGCCAAGAAAAGGTTTGTAAAGATATTCCTGGAAGAAAGATTGTAGGAAATATTTTGGTATCTGGCTACTCGCTTTTAAAATTGGCTAGCCTCGCCACTGCTATACTTAACATGTCGAACAACACCCTCGATAACAACTCCAGAAGAAATGGGGAGACGTTACTCAGGTTTACCTACTCCCTAAAGCTGTAATAATGATTTTTTTTTATGGGATATGATTTGTTTGCAGTAACAATGATCAATGTGAAATCGATACAATCTTTTATGCTTTCGTTATGTGTTTAGTTCTACCTCTTCAACCAGATAGGTCATAATGACATTGGTGAAAGTATGCATATGTGAGCCGGGTGAAGTTTGAAGTTACTCGACACTTACTTCTCAGTATAATGTAAAATCCCAGGGGGGAGGGCAAACTTGTCCGGTAAGTCATTAAATTTATGCTAGCATCCTCTGATAATATGTACTTAAACTCTCTTCTGTATTACATATATTTATTTATATTATCTTGCTTATTAATTATTTACAGCTTCTTACATTCATTACTACTGCCTCAATGGATGTTTTACTAAAAATTTTTGTTTACTTTCTCTACACGTACTGTGTACATAGTGTATAGAGAAGACATTGCATTGCACCCAAAAATTCGATACCATGATTTGACCGGAAATACATGTTTTGGGTCCTCCTGAATCCCCCCCAAAAAAAGCACTTTTGGAAAGAGGTCTGTGTGTGTGTGTGTGTGTGTGTGTGTGTGTTAAATACCAAGTATTAAGTATTTAAGTTTGGTATCTTCCAAGGATGAGATTCAAGAAAATCCCCCCACCACCAACTACCCTTTACATGGAACTTTTTTTCGAAATTTTTTATTTTCTCAAAATGGCTCTAACGATTTTGATTAAAATATCGTATATTAAAGATATTTACCTGACAAATAATACGTATATCTTGAATTTTCTAGGAATAGCCTCTGAAGATTACTTTATTCTGGGTGAATTTTACATAACTGCTTAACCGTAAGAAATGGATAAAAACTTACCACACAAAAAGTGTAGAGCACATTAAAACGCACAATTTATTCACTTTTTTTCGAGGAGTTGATCGTTTTTAAGATATTCCTTGTTTTTGGTTTCAGCTTTGAAAAACTTGTACTTTTCTCATACAGGAATTTGTCAACTCGTGTCCATACAAAAAAGGAATTTCAGTCACCTAGTAACCAGCTTTAGACTTCACTTTAACCTATGATACTCTCATATTTCGCTTCTACTTACAAGGAAGCAAGTAATCAGACTATTTCTGCTATTTTTTTCTGGATTAGCATGAAGTAAATAGAAGAATAAGCTTATTAACAATAATTTGTTAAACAGAAGTAGAGAAAATCATGTGAATGGAACACATCAGATATTTTTTTATTCAGAGTCCCCAAAACATTTCCGATGAAATCTTGGTATCGAGTTTTATGTGGGATGCAATACCTTCGCTACATGGTAGATAAAGTAAAAACACGTATTGGGCTGCATAACAGTTGCGAAGCAGATGGTGATAAAGAAAATACTTAAAGTAAAACAAATTTCAAGCACGATGTTAAATCTTGCTTTGTTTCAGTGGAATTTCTTAAAACTGGCAAAAACAGCTGGCTAAAGCGAGACAACCCCCTCAAAGGCGAGAACAAGTAATTTATGTTGCCTAAATGAAAGTTACGCAACAACTCTGCGCGCTTAGTAAAAGAGGAGCAGAGCGCGTTTCCAATTATCTGACTTGATTAAGTGTTAACAGAAGACTAACGCCGTAATTAGAAACAAAAGACGTACGCAAAGCATTTCATCACAACAGTGTTCGCTGAAAAACTGAATTGTTTCATATTATGGTTTCACAGAAGCCTTCTCTGCAACCAGAAAGTTTATCCTAGCACTATAATTAATATTTTAATGAACCAATTTGGAAAGCAGTAAAACAATGACTGGTTAATTGTCTACTACACTCAATCGTTTGACTCTACCGCCCTTTCAATAAATCTATCAGCTGATTTTGTGTATAGCGTGCAGCTCAGCTTGCTGTGGGCGTGCGTTGGCGAACCTTTAACGACCAGAGTGTCAAACAAATTAGAGTTTTATTATTCTGTGTCTGTTATTTTTACATTTAGACAATCCTCATTAAGACGTGTGTCTCCGCACTGAGATGAATGCGCTAGCACGTTCATTTGTGACCTTTTAGTTGGCAACGGATCCCGCCAATTATACAACTGACTCAAAAGAAAGGGAAATTTGTGAAATTCAATAATGGCATACCCTGTACTAGCTATTCACATAGATAAACATGTGTAAAGGAAATTTGCTCATCCATTAATCCTCATTTCAAATCATATTTATTTCTTAAATATCTCATCCGATAGGCGAGCTCCCTCTCAGCGCACATATACCTGAAGCCTGATAGGAACGTTAGCTAATATTTCAACAGGAATCCTGGAATTTCTCCTCTTATTCTTGTTTTAAGTTCTTCGGTGGTAGCAGATCTAATACGGTAAACCGCGCTCTTAAGGTGGCCCCACAAGAAAAAATCACAAGTTGTCAGTTCGGGCGATCTTGGGGGCCATGTAATGTCACCGTGCCCTGAAATGACACGGTTACCAAACATTTGTCGGACAGTTTGTATCGATAATCGTGCTTTATGTGCTGTTGCTCCGTCTTGCTGAAACCAAGAGTCGGCAGGAAAATGGGGCAGGTCATGCGCTCATGGGCTTTCATTCCTGTAATAGGCCTTTACCGCAAAGACACTTTGTACACCGTTCCATTGCTTTATGCTTACTGAATGGCAAGGCCGTGTAAGCAGCCTTCTGTATGTCATTCGCTGATATCTATCTTCCAGCGTTGCCACAACAGTTTTCAAAATGTTCCATTCTTTTGAGTCACCCTGTAGTTGGGAATGAAGATGAGCTGAAATTAATTGAAAATAATAACTATTTACCATTATCACAGAGTTATAAATTCTTTCCCCTTCCCTGTAGGCAGAGTTTGACTCTTTTGCCCTTGTTTCGGAAATTGTACACATAATTTGTTATTTCTTCCTTGTTCATTTTGTTTTCGGAGTACTTTACATTTATAGGGACGCAATTTCATTTCCATGCCAACAGCTCTATGTGCTGTTTTCACTGAAACAGTTATTCCCTGTGCTGATTTCCTCATTCACTTAGTGGGGCTTCTTAACATTACCTATTTCTGAAATTTCTCCCAGAATCCTACCGCTTTTCGGAACATCATGCACAGACCCAGTTTCGCGGAATTTAGTAATTAAATCTGTCACGTATCGCGATGAGATCACACCGAATGTGCAAAACGTTAAATAAATTCACGTTTTATATTTTCTGAAATCACCTTCAAAGATTACGTCAACTGAAAACTGTTCAGTGGTTAACATTTTTACTTCGTTTCACAAGCACACCACACAATATTGACTTCAAGCACACAGTTCTTGCAGTATTTTTTAGTTTAACGTCCTTTAACCTAATTGGTCATATCGAACTACAGTTACAACGGTCCTAATTCAGTGCGGAGACTCTTTTGAGATACCCGATATATTGTATATGTGGTAATTGAGAAGGAGTTTGAAAATATACACGAAGTCAAATATTTCCTACTTCCGAAGTATGCATGCTAGTTTCGCACCAGTTTTAGACGATGCTGAAAAATGGTATAATAGCATAAGTACTATAACTTAACTCCATGGCACGACAGCTCACGGGGAGCCTTGGCCTACCGCCCGGCCGCTGCGTCCCCCATCTCGGTCCACTACAGACGTCATGGATGGGGTGCAGTATTGGAGGGTGAGACGTGGTCAGCGCCTCGAGCCCCTCCCGGCCGGTTAATGCGGTCCTCACGACCTAGCATAAGTACTATTATGCGAAAATATAATTAATTACCAACAGCTGATAAACATAGTGGTACCAGTAGTAAGGTTTAGGAGACTAACCTTGTTAGGACTAGTAAGAGATTATCCACACCTGACTGTTGACCTAAAAATACCTAGTTTTTTTACATTCACAAGGTTTTCTCTACCCATTATGCAAACAAAAGAACTCTTCTAACAAAAGCTATTCTTGTATCTACTTTATACTAATCGGGACACAAACATTATCAGAAATAATTTCAATACAAATTTAATTGTAGATACAAAGGGAATAGTGAATGCGAAGTGTAACAGGAATAGTCAAATCTTTTAAAAGCTGGTCACAATGTGTTGGTTTTGAAATTCCAAGTTGCAAAATGCAAATAGCCTTTTGCCATTTGAGATAAATATTGGAAAATTTAAAGCAAGAACAACGAATGATTAAATCCACAAAAATGTACGTTATATAAATTGTGTATTTTAACGAGATCTACATTTTTTACAGCTTTTGTCCACCGCTTGCGGTTTACCAGTTATGCAAAAAATTAAGTCTTCAGAGATAATTCCCAGAAAATTCAAGATATACATTTTATTTGATTAGTTGAAGTCAGACTGAAAAATGTAATATCATAGTCGAGATTTGAACCACGGATCGCCTGGCCCCTAGCTAGTTGCTCTAAACACTGAGCTACCATGGTGAGCACAGCATTAAATTCCCCAACTGACTCTCATATTTCCCGGTAAACGACGATGTTATCTCAAATTATCTTGAGATGCCATACGTCAATGCGGACTTACAAACTTGTAAGTATGTATCCAATTTTTGCCCAACACACAGCTTGTGTGAAAAAATAATAAACACCCATTTTATGTGCTACATAAATATCTTTAACATACGGTGAGATGACCACTATTTATATTTTGAGATTTCCACTTTGTTGACTTTAACCTGCTTCAGATATTTTGTCAATAGAACAATATTTGTGTTGCTTACAGTGCCTTTAAAAGTGTGTCTGAGCGAAAATGTGGAATTAATTTGTGAAATGTTCGTACGATGATTTATTATGTTTTTTGACATGGATTATCAAAACAAGATTGCTACATTTGGCGATGAAGCTCCATCCTTGCCACTGTGAAACACTGGTATAACGAGTTTAATCGCGGCCGCCGTTCGCTCACTGACGAAATTCGTGAAGATCGTCCAAAATCAGTCGTTGTGCCAGAAAACAATGATGTTGTGCAAAAACTGATAGTGCCAGATCGTCATGCCACAAATTTGAGATGAAGGCAACCCTAGGCATTAGTTCTATCAGCATGTATAAAACATTGTTCCGTAAAAAAAGGTATGCTCTCATTGGATCCCATATAGTTTGACACAATTTCAAATGGATGCTCTTGTCGATTGGTGCACCCACATGCTCAAGAAATACAATTGTGGGGTTTCAAAAAACGTACATAAGATTGTAACAGGTGACGAATCATGGATCATATGAGCCGCAACGTAAACAGCAATGGACAAATCCAAGGAAAGGTGTATCGAAGCACTTCGAAATAAACGGTCGTCTGCTTTTTCAGAGGAAAAAATACTGCTCATGTGCCAACAATGCCTTTATAGGAGCGTAAAACGGTCAATTCTGAGTGGTACACAACCATTTATGTGCCGGAACTTTTACGTGAAATATGGAAAAAAAAACAACAACAACAACAACAAAAAAGCAAGTGCCGTCGGAGCGTTCTTATCAAGACAATGCGAGCGCTCACATATTTCGTCTAACAAACAATATTTGAACACTCAAAAAATTCGAATTGATGACTCTTCCGTGTGAGACTTGGCACCCAATTACTTATTTCTCCCCTGAACATCAACAATAAAATACGCGGACAACGATCTTCTTCAGCAGAAGACGTAAATGCGTTCAAAAGCCCATGTTTTGGAGGTGTCTCAAGCAGATTGGACAAAATACTATGACAAATGTTTGAAAGGATACGAAATATATTGATCATAAAGGAGAGTGTTTCAAGAAACAATAAAACAATGTTCAATGACAAATAGCTTTTTTTATCATTAGGAACAAAATATAAATAGTGCCCCTCGTATTATGTGTTTTATATTCTCTAATCTAATAATCAGTCTTGGTGTACTGTGTAATGAAGTTTGGATAGGTCTTGGTGTAGGTTAGGAACTGCTTTAAAGTTCACTGTTGTAGGATCATTGATGGTTCGAAAAAGAGCTAAGTCGTTTTCCAGGAGGTGATTAGCCCGACATCCAAAGAAATGAAAAGAATTAGGAGTTTTATTGTAAAAGAAAGAGTAAGAGCGAAGATTGTGCCCTGGTCAGGAGCACTGAAAATAAGATGAGTTACAGAGTTTCACTCAGAGAGTTCTTCAGAATGACAGCTGGGACTTAAATAATGTGTATAAAAACCTGTAAATTTGATGTCCAATGAAGTTTTCAGCGCAATTTAAGCGTTGAGTGTATGTACTTGAACGTCGTGTGCAGGTAGTACGTGGACAGTCTTTGGAACCAGCTGGTAACTGTCCTTGTAGCTAGGTAACATGTCCACCCACTGCTTGCTCTTTTGACTTCAACACTATGCCGGTATGTAACTCAATGGCAAAGCAACCGGTTAGAGACCGTGAGATCCGTGGTTCAAATCCCGGCTATGGCATTGAATTTTTTAGTCTGACTCTACCTATCCAACTCCTGTCCTTCATACGGTTTCTGTGAGAAAACAATTAAATTATCACAATTGTCCATAATAGTTTGTTATATTATGAACCATGGGTCTTGAAGTACTTACGATATTGTAAGAATTCATTGGGGTAATCATCTCAAAATAATTTGAGGTCACCTTGTGGTTTACCGGGAAACATGCGAGTCAGTTATGAAATTCAATGCTATGCCGGTATGTTGCATGGTAGTTCAGTGGCAGAGCAACCGGCTAGAGACCGGTAGATCCGTGATTCAAATCCCGGGTTTGGTATGACTTTTTCAATCTGACTCTACCTATCCAACAACTCATATCTTTAATTTCATAATATCTCATTACTCTCATACAAAATAGCCTACTTTCTCATATAAATGCGTTACATTACTCATTCATGTGCTACCTTATTACAACTGCTACAGTGGCAAAGGTTTCTCTTATATTCCTGCAGCCATACCTACTCTGGAACCCTTGACTTCTCCCGCAGTCGAGAGTCGAATCTTTGCCGCCCTCATCCCCTAGGGCAAAAGCCTCTTCCTATTTCAAGCATCTGCACTTCCAGAGCCATAATTCTATACTTGGGATATTTTGATGCATTAAGAGGACAATAAAAAGCTAACTGCAGGTTGTATTGGGTTACTCTAGTCCACAAAAGCAAATCTGTTGCAGCTGTTTAATTGTGTACAACCTGCAATCTGCTCCCTTGATTCACTTGTTGGGATGTTTCAAAAGGGAAACAAACCAGCTGTCATTGTTAAAACGTGTGTTTGCAAACTAAGCGAAGCTCTTTTGTGTTACATGGTTATTTATATGCGTGCAGAAGGGTCCCAGCCCACGGGTTGGCTGTCAACACCCAGAGCAGATGTTGGGGCGATCACAAGGAGCGGGGAGTGTCGTCAGCGAAAATGCTACACGCTATAATGGACTTCAGCATCTGCTTTCATGCCGTCATTCTACTGAAAACAAAAATATCTGATGTGTTCCATTCGCATAATAAATCATTGTTAAAAAGCACATTCTTCTATCTACTTTATCATAACGGAATAAACATTAGCAGAAATTGTCTTAATTGCTTGTTTCCATGTAAGTAAAAGGAAAATAAGGGAATACCCTAAGCTCAAGTGACAGTCAAATGTTTTAAAAACTGGTTGCCATGTGACTAAAATCTGTTTCTATGCAGGACCATGAGTTTACAACTTTCCATGTGAGAAAAGTTTAAGTATTTTAAATCTTAACAAATAACAAGGAATATCTCAGAAATGGTCATTTCCACGAAAAAAACCCGTATATGATATAAATTCTGTGTTTTAACGTGATCTACATTTTTGGTGCAGTGAATTTTTGTCTATCTCTTATGGTCTACCAGTAACGCAAAATTCAGAAATTAATTCAGAATAAAGAGGTCTTTAGAGGCTATTCCTAGAGAAGTGAAAATATACATTTTATTTGCAGTGTAAGTATCTTCAATATACAAAATTTTAATCAAAATCCTTAGAGCCATTTTTGAAAAAATCAAGATGTTCGAATTTTTTTGCATGTAAAGAGAGTTCTGGAGTGGACGGATTTTTTTTCAAAATCTTCGTGGAAGATGTTAAATTAAAATACCAAATTTGGTAGTTTACCAAATTTTCGTTCTTGGGTTAACATGTTCACAAACACGCGGACACACATGGACTTGTTTCTAAAAATCTCATGTGTTACATTCACATAACTTTCTCTACATCACTGCAACAAATTATTGTTAAAAAGCATATTCTTCTATCTACTTTATGATAATCGGGATCAGCATTAGCAGAAATTGTCTTAATTGCTGTCTTGTAAGCAGAAGAGAAATACCGGAATACAAGCGAATAAGGCAGTAACATGTTTTTTTCGGACTCTGGGGACCATTAAACGTACATTTTCGGTGAAATCTCGACATTGAATCTTTGAGTGGAATACAATATCTTCTCTGTCCACTACGGTCATTGTACATGCAGGCTAAAAAAGGAAAAGACGTATCAGCATTTATCGTTCGTGATTTCCAGATACTTTTGGAAATGTGCACATAAAACTTCATTTATGGATTGAGCACTCCAAAGCAGGTCAAGCATAAATACTGTTAACAACCAGGGTTTAATGAAGTTTTTGATATGCTTTCAGAATAGCGCGTTTATGAACCCTCAGGCCCTGTTTATGAACTAAAACTTCTGTGACCTTTATGAATAAAATGATACATTAACTTTTCATTAGCTCTTTGGCTGCAGGGGTCTTGACGAGAGGGGGACATTGGGAGGGTAACTCCAAAGTAGAATTTACAGCCTGCTGTTTTATAACGGAAAGGACTTCGTTTGAATTTTATCCCCAATGTATATAAAGAATAATCTTTGAATAATGAAGAAGATTGCAAATTATTCGATCATGTAACAAATTCTTTATGAATATGCGCTAAAAATGTTGCAGGTTACATATACTTAAAAACCTTATGTTTTATTCGCCTGACTTTCTCTACTTTATCTGCAAACTATTCTTCTTTTATCTGCATCATATTAATGCTGATAAAGATTAGCAAAAGCGATCTTATAATTGCTTCCTTGTGCATAGAAGGGAACTATGAGAGTGCACTATTCTTTTGCGATAGTCAAATGTTTGAAAATCTAGTCTCTAGTGATACAATGGAAATTCGTTCTTTTTCCATGGTCAGGAATAAAACAAAAGAAATGTGAAACGAATCACGACTTCCTGTAAGTTAAAATCAAAACAAATAACAATGAACATCTCGAAAATGGTTAACTCTCAAAATTGAATTTTTAACTAGCTCTGGATATTATATATATATATATATATATATATATACACACACACACACACACACACACACACACACACACACACACACACACACTCGTATAATACAACGGCTAAACAAAAGTCGTCCAGAATGAAGAGGACTTTAGAGGCTCTCCCAAGATAATTCCACATATGCATTTTACTTTTCGAGTAAATAAATATCTTTCATATACAGTATTTTAATCAAAACCGTTAGCTATTTTGGGAAATTAAAATCTTTGAACATTTTTCCAGATAATTTTTTTTTTAATTTATTTATTTTAATCTCGTGTCGCATACTTGATAGATGCTGAATTTAAGTTTTGTATTCAACCGACTTTTCATTTTTGAGTTATGCTGTGCATAGACACCGCAGGAGCGAGCACTCGCACGCACGCACACACGGATACACAGACCTTTTTCTAAAAATAGTTTACTTTCCCTAGCGCGTATATGCAATGCAAATAGCGGGTGGAGAAGGTATTATATGCCACACAAAAATGTTATACCGAGATTTCGCCGGAAATATATGCTTGAGATCCCTTGAATAAAAAAAAAAAAAAAAAAAAAAGTATGTCTGTGGGTAGCATAGCTAAAAAAACAAAAGTTGGTTACCTACCAATCTTGGTATTTAAGTTCAGAATCTTCGAAGGATGCGACACAAGATTTTCGAGAAAATCCCCAACCAATCTTTCGAAAGTTTTCATTTTCTTAAAAATGGATCTAGTGGTTTTGATTAAAATACCAAATGTTTCCATGAGAAACGAAATATATGCCTTGAATCTTCTAGGAATAGCCTCTGAAGACCTCTTTCTGTTAGTATACTGCATCTGCGGTCCTATGCTCCTAACCTCAAAATGCTTAATTTTTATCTGCCCTTTTGTTAAAAAATGTTTTACATCTAGTTTTTTCTGCACTCTGTATACTCTTCAATTTTCAGGAGCTTTTCTTGAGGGCCAACCAAACCTGCTCTAACTCTCAAAAGATATCCTACCGGTTGAATATCTTTGCGGGCTTCTTCAGTGTTCCAAGGTAAGTTTTGAATAAAACGATTAATGCCACATTCATGATGAGATGTAAGCGCAGACCCAGTGTAAGTGCAAGACTATGCAACCATGTTATTCAATGTAAGCATTCATACAGACGCACACATCACGCTGAGATTTTACAAGGTCTACTGTATATACATGCTCTTCTATTTGGCAACCTCTATTTTTCCCAAAGAGGTTATGGCAGTCTCTTTGCAAATCCTCTTTCGATTTAAAGGATGTACCGATCATCTGCGTCTAAGATTTCTTGTCTTTCACAAATCGTAAGACTCAAAGAGATAATTCACAGTTCATTAAATGTGCACCTTTATTACTTTCTGCAAACTCTATGCTTGTAGTATCAATATTTTTGCATAAATAATTGTGACGTCGCTGCTGCGAGCGTCAGTTGTTAGTAGCTATGTAATTTTTATAATCTTTTTAATTGTAAAAGATAGATGGAATTTTCTTATATGGTATTGTTGGTTATGTTGTTGAATTTGAAACTTGCGGGGATATCCGCATGTACACAATTTAAAACTCTAGAAACCAGTGCCAAATTCTTGTTACACTTACGACTGTGTTGTGAGTGGCCTTCCTTCGCGTTCGAGGTTATGCTGAGTTACTTATGCACTTGCATCTCATTGTAAATGTGGGTTAATGTTCGAACTGAAGCACTTTCCTTGTAGGTGGTGCCTTTGTTGAAAGAATTACTGCCCTGAACGTAACGAAATGTTAATACATGCATTATTACTGCACAGAAATACTTTAACATTGTAGTTGCACTTGATAACAAGTAGCAATACAACAATAAAACCAAAAATCCATAGAAACTCTGAACTACTATTCGATGCTGCACTTATGCTACACACATGAGATTTTGTCTATCCAAAATCTTTTATGTATACAAACAGAATCTCAAAATCATTTTCTAAATTTTGTTGATATCTGTAAAAATGCTCAAAACCTTGATATTTATTAGTAACGTAATTTCAAAATACAGAATGTTCATTGCACAAATGTAATATTTACGCTCTCTCAGTCATCAAAATTACATAATGACATAAATAAAATGTTAGTAGGGTTTTAAAATTTAAAATGCCGGAAAATTTAAACTAGCAGAACGAAAATTTCGGAATTAAAAATATGTACCTTTCTCTTCCATCAGGACAATGCACTGGTACATATCTGCTAGTTTCGTTAACGAAATACTTAATCGTGAAACAAATACCATAAACTTAAGTTTATAAATGAAGTAGTGTAAAACAACTATAAATTCTTACATTATCTACTGTATTCACCAGACATGGCCCCCAGTGACCTTTTCTTTTATTTCCAAACTTCAAAAATCGGTTCGGCGTAAAGCGATATACGTCTAACGTCAAGGTCATCTCTCAAGCAATGGCTATTTGGAGGACCTTCCAAAATTCTACTTTTTGTGTGGCTTAAACAGTTGAAGAAACGCTGGGGAAAATGTGTCGGCTGAAAGCAGATTATGTTGAAAAAATCTTCCAAAAATAATTTGTTTTTCCATCTTTTTTAAATACTTATTGGAAGCCTCGTAGACGATGTCTAAATGTAATAAGTTCTTTTATTTTAATTGTGGGTTACCAGCTATACAAATTATTTATAATTTCAGAGTGAGTCATATTTCACACGCATTCAGTAAAACTAGTATGCATGTTATTAGTAAGGAAAATATTTCAAACATGTAGTATTCTAATTAAATTGAATAACAGCCTTCTTTGAGAATGCCGGAAATGGCGAAATATTTTTATCTTAGAGGGTAGTTTCAGGTGGAGGTATTTTCTTAAAAATTTGAAAGTCGAATGTAGGAAGATGTTGAACTTTTCGTCTTGCATTTCTCTATTCAACACACGTGACAAAATGTCTGTTTTGGGGTTAAAGGGTTCACAAAAAATGTACTTTTGATGTAATATCCACATATAGTTTTTGGTAGGATACTGTTTTCTCTCTTAACTACCATAGCCATGCATATGAAGACGTGCTGGAGATATGGGGAATGAAAGCGCGGATGTGCTGGTAAAATAAACCGCATCCAGCAATGACAATTTTTCTTACAACAATGTTCAATATCAAAAGTAAAGTCAAATTAAAAAATGCCGATAGTAAATACATGGAATTCACAGTGTGTTAATAGCAATAAGACTTATGAGTAACAAAAATCTATTTTCGCGATATACATAGTCGTGTAAAATGCAAATCTTCTTCCCTGATTTCATGTATTAACGAATTGTTTCTGATCGTGGGAAATTGGGTAAACACTTCCCATGGTTTCACATTATTATAGTAAAGTATTTCCTCTGCCTTTCTGGAAAAGAAGAAACAACTGAACATTGACACATTCAAAGTTTATTCACCACAGCTGTCTAACACTGTAAAACATAGTAATCTAAGTAATGAAATTATTATTAAATTATGAAATTACATATATCCGTAACATACAACGTTTAAAATAGGGTTTTTTTCTGTAAAATAAATAAAAAAGTGTAGGAGAAAATATATTATTTTTAAGATTTTCATTGTACAAGGCGGGTCGGAAAATAAGTACACTTTCATTCTACCACCACCGCAACGCTAGTGTCGCAGTACCACGCATGCGCGATCCGTAAAATGTGTTTGAATGCAAGGAATATTGAGCCAACTGAAATTCATCGTCAATTTGCACAGATTTACGGTGAAAATGTAATGGATACGGAATGGTGATAAATTGGTTAGGTAGTCCAATGATGCATTTTTTCAAAATCGACGAAGCACGGAGTGGGCGGCCTACTGTTGTCACTAATGATTTGGTTGAACAATTGAATGAGATAATTCGCAAAAACAGGCGGTTAACTATAGGAATACTTTGTGATGGATTTTCACAAATTACAGTATTCAGCAGCTGCTGTTTTTACTGCCTGCGGTTTTCTTTGAAGAGGACATATTGAAGTCAATTCCCCGATAAGACAAATTCCTCAACAATGGCGGAAGCTTTGTCAAACATTGGCTAAGGAATGCTCTTTCATGTAAAGACAAATGTTCCGAAATCAAATATTTTATGTCCTTTTTTCCAAACCGGTGCTTAATTTCCCGGCGGGCCTCGTATTTGCTATTTTAGGGGAAGATTACTGATAAGGGACATCAAATTATATTTAGATGTAGTTCACATAAGCCATTTAAATTGTTTCAGGTAGACAGCGGTGGCAGTTCAGTGCTTTGTATTACATCATAAAGTAGTATTTCTCGTCGGTATAGCAAGGGGATACCTAAACTTCCAAACGCTTGCAAATGCTTGTTAGTGAACAGGAAATATGATCACTTCGAGGTAGCACTCGTGCTAGTAGAAACTAATTAGTTGAGAGATGAATGCGTGAATGTCTCAACAGTGGAAGAAGAAACAAATCTGATGTGTTCCATTCACATGACTGTCTCTATATCTCTGCAGCAAATTATTGTTAGAACCACGCTTTGCTTCTATTTACTTCATGCTAATCGAAAAAAAATTAGCAGAAATAGTCTTATTACTTGCTTCCTTAAAAGTAGAAGCGAAATAAGGGAGTACCATAAATTAAAGTGATAGTCAAAATCTGGTTGCTATATCACTGAAGGTCCTTTGTTTGTATGGACAGGAGTTGACAAATTCCTGTATGAGAAAATTTTGTTTTTTAAAGCTGAAACAAAAAACAGGAATATCTAAAAAAAAAACGACCAACTCCATGAAAAAAATGTATATAACATAATTTGTGTTTTAACGTGCCCTGCATTTTTTGTATAGTAAGTTTTTATCAATCTCTTACGGTTTAGGAGCTGTACAAAGTTTCGTAAATTCCATCCAGAATAAAGTAAGCTTCAGAGGCCATTCCCAGAAAATTGAAGATATACACTTTATTTGTCAGGTAAATATCCCTAATATACGATATTTTAATCAAAATCGTTAGAGCCATTTTTAAGAGAATCAACATTTTCGAAAAAAGCTCCATATAAAGGGTAATTTGGGGTTGGGGGATTTTTCTCAAAATCTTTGTGTCGCATCCCTGGAAGATACTAAACGTAAATACCAAGTTTGGTATTTTACCGACTTTTCTTTTTGAGTTATCATGTTCACAGACACACGGACACACTGCCAAACACACACACACACACACACACACACACACGCGCATATTTTTTTTTTGAAAGTGCTTTTTTTTATATACAGAGGACCCTAAAACATATATTTCCGGTGAAATTTCGGTATCAATTTTTTGTTGGAGTGGAATACCTTCTCTATACACTATGTACATAGTACGTATAGAGAAAGTAAAAATCTTAAAGGAAATGCGTTGCAGCAGATAAGCATTATTAGAGGCTGTCACTTGAAAGTGGAGATTCCAGTTGATCATAAAGCCATGAAAAGTGGACTGTTAAAGAATATGACATATTATTCACTGGTGAAATACAATTTGAGCTTAGCACCAAACACCGTCAGCTTGTCCGAACGTGAAAGGATTAATCATAGAACCTCAGGAAGTCTCCCTCACCCTGGGGAATAGAGGAGGATATTTAATGAGTTTGATTTATATCCAGTACATACATGATATTTGCTCTGTCTATTCACGTGGTCTTCTCTACATAATTTATTATTGATAAGCTTATTTTTTATATACTTCATGCTAATCGAGATAAATGTTAGCAGATGTTCTTATCACTTAATTCCTTTTAAATAGAAGGCAAATAAGGGAACACACTGCGCGTTTAAATGCCGGTTACCATGTGATTGTAAATTCCTGGTGATGCAAAGAAATGGATATCAAATACTCTTATGAGAAAATGTTTAAGTATAATGAAGTCAACAATAAGAAATATCTCGGAAATGGTCAATTCCATGAAAAAAAATATATATTACATAAATTGTATGTTTTAATTAGGTCTACACTTTTGTGCAGTATGTTTTTGTCCATTTTTACGGTTTACCAGTTGTGAAAAATTCAGCAAGATTCATTCAGAATGGAGTTCTTCAGAGACTATTCCCCACAATAATCACATTATACATTTTATTTGTCATGTACACACACACACACACACACACGTACAGAGATTTTTCTAAAAATGATTTTCTTTTTTGTGTCAAGATGTTTCAAAAGATGTATTTGCGGTGAAATCTCGATATCAAATTTTTGGGTTGACCTTCTGTAGCTACTATGTGCATTATTATCTCACTCTCTAGTTTATAAAATGTGTGATGAACAACTCACCCCTCCTATTCTGTTTAGACTCAGGGTTACTTCCTTTTTCCTTGCTTCTCCTCTTTGTTATCTTTTAATGAACTTTAAAAACTAAATTAATCTCAATGTACACATTATTGCTTTGTAATGGTCAATGTAATTGACTTTTCATAAGGTTTAATTTAAATACTCACAACCTGGTTCTGTGATTCCTGCTTATTGTTCTTATATTTAATAGTGGGCGTTTAATAAATTGATTATTAGAATTATAAAACATGAAACTGCTTCAAAATGAATGGTTATTTATTTGAATTAAGAGAACATGTTTAAGAATTTATTGAAACCTTCTAGTACATCAGAATCACAAAACAAAGCTGATAAGATTTTTTTCAAGGCATCAGTTTAAAACATCAATAGCACGAAGAAATTAGTTCACTAATATAGCACAAAACCAAAGAATTCTTAAGCAGTATATATATGCCTTTGAAATCTCTT
Source organism: Hymenopus coronatus (assembly GCA_030762935.1). Taxonomy (NCBI): domain Eukaryota; kingdom Metazoa; phylum Arthropoda; class Insecta; order Mantodea; family Hymenopodidae; genus Hymenopus; species Hymenopus coronatus. The sequence continues at coordinate 49,747,122 of CM060895.1, forward strand.
TGGTTAAAGCACTAATGTCCCACATTTTAAAGCACTACGCCTTTTATGATAGATGCTGCATGTTTATGACAAAATGTTTCCCATATTTTCTTTCTTATTGGCATAACATCTCTTTAGTTGGCATTGGTCCTAACGGCCTGGAAATACTCCACCTCACATTTTCCATTTCTTGATTCTCTTCATTTGTTTTCTTTTGTTTCAGTTTCCAGCGCCTTTCTGCCAGTCTTTCTCCATTGTTTCTTTTTAGGTCGAGAACAATATGCATTTTTCCGTCTCGAGTCAGATTTCAACATTTTCCTCCTTGATTCTAGAATTCTCTCCTAGAGACAGTTGCAGGAAACTCTTCTAGCTAGAATATTATCACTATTCACCGTAAAATAAATCACAATTTGTCTTTATGATTCCTGCTTCATGCGTTGATCTGTTTTAATCCACAACTTTAAAATATATCCTGATGATGCATTCACCTTTGGTCACTTTATTGGCTATCCATTCACAATTAAACAATTTGACAACAGCTGTAATATTAAATTGAGATTTTATGTACAGAAATTCGAAAAAGATTATCAATTCATACGTAATCTTCAATTTAATTGAATCTTATTTATGGTGGATATTTAATTGCTTTGGTTCTCAACATGCCAATTAATACCTACCAGGCGTGAAAGACCGTTAAAATTTCCTCAGAGGCCTCTTTATCAGGATTACATGTCGTAAATCTACTACAAGGGACTACCGGTTTACTTCCCTTCTAAAGGAAACCATGCTAAGGATTTTTACGCCCGAAGAAGTTCATCACCCTCCTCCGAGTTTCAAGCCGCAACCTTGCGAACCAGAAGCTGGCATGTTACTCCCTAGACCACGGAGGACGAGATGCGTGTTAGGAGTTGTGGAACACAAAAATGTTCATTTTTGGGGTCAACTGCACTACGGAATTGAAAATTTTATGTACAAGAGTTTGAAAAGAATTTTTTTAGGCATTTCAAATTTGGTTGAATTCAGTGTGTCCAGAGTCTACGCAAACTCGATTGTACATAGATGGATACCTTAGGATCCTTTTTTGTTAAAATGAAAACTGTGTTCTAGAAACGCTTTGATTATGCGCTGTGTTTGATATGTGGAGGAGATCTTATTGTTTAACCACGAGAAGAAGGCGGCTGGAGTCTGAGGCATAAAGGGAGAACTATTTGCTCACGAAGTATATCTGTTTACTACGAAATATAAAATATGTGTATGTGAATCAGCCATGTTGCCACATCAAACTCCTGCGATAGGTGTCATTAAGCATTTCCAGTTTCTCATTGGATGCGCGCCAGCTGACAAAAATGGGTGCCTGTGTGGAAGAACTTCATGTTTATACAGCAAATTTCTCTCGCTCGCCTTATTCTCAAGGCTACACGTGGTTTGTAGGGATTGCAAAGGATCGGTAAGAAGTAAAAACATTTATCTTAAATACCATAAGGAAGCCCAGAGCTTTAATCAATTATTGAAGTTGCTCAAATGGCTACCGCCAATTGCAATACACTTAGTGGTTCGGAACTCTAGAAAAAAGTTAACTCTGATGAAAGGCAATTATCCACGGGCCCACAGGCCTTACGTGCTTTAGAAAGCATAACATAGCAAGCTATATTAAAACAAAAAGTTAAAAGAGTAAACTCGAAAATAAGAGGACAAAGATATTCAAATACAGCAACTTAAACTTGCAACACAGAATAAGCCGTATTCAGAAGTATTAATGTACCCTATTATATACAAATACGCTTAAGAGAAATAAATATAAGCAGTACTGCCACCACAACAAAACAATGACCGAAAAGTATGACATAAAATAAATTTAAAACATTATAATCACTTTTGTTTAACTCTTCTTATTATCCCGCCCCCTTTTCCCTATTATCAACCATCTCAGATCTCGGCTATCTTGCCTTAAGTAGGAATTTACCTAGCCTATCCGCGTTTTCCGTGCCTGCCAGTAGCGTCCAACATGCTTCTAACTCTCCATTCGCGGTGGTAAACGATCTTGGTAAATAGTTTTCCCTCCATTCCTCCATACCACTATATCTCCTCGCAAATGGAGCAGATTCTCATACCATTCTCGGCGTGCTCCTAGTCCAATTCACGCGACCCCCTCCCTACTGAGTTTGGTACCTGTTTTGTTGATTCCTCCATACCTCACTCCGATTTTATTACAGACTATACTTCTAATGAAACCTCCTCCGTACATTGCCAATTATTTGCTGTACGTTTATAGCACAGAGGCGGTTTTTAATTTATCTTCAAATACTCCGTCTGTTTGCCTGCCCCGTTATTCAAATGTATCCCATCCCAATGGTTTCTTTAATTTTGATGCCCATCTCGAATTACCTTCCATTCTCCACTGTTCACGTTAGCAGACTGCTCTAATTAGAGATTGGTTTCCGTGAACGATTCTTATACAATATTTAACTGCTTTGATTTTGCAGTCTATCGTTTCACTATGCGGCCCGTATTGCTTCACTATTCCACAGTTGGCGTACCCCTCCCTACTCCCAGAATTCCTTTCAAAAATTGGATCATTTAAACGTTAAGGCGTCTGTCTATATCTTTAAAATGCGGCGATACTCTTGGTATAACGTTACTACTAATGCCAGGAAGCCTCTATTGTATCTTTCCCATAGACAAAAAGCATATCAATATACTCTGCATGAGTGTTTAAGGCTGTCATTATTCATTACCATTTAACAATAGCAGCATAAATGAATTCTTGACTTAATAATGTGTGTCGTCCTTCCTTATTTTTCATCTCCAAGTTCTCTTTATTACCTAATGTGTCCAATTAATCAGCTCGAGATTGCCCAGTTTCACTCCTGAACATAAAGAAAATGTTCACAAACGCTCTGAAATGACTATCATTCTTGGATCATGTACTAGTGCATACCGCTTCGTTTGTGAATGAGATCTTAATATGTAGTCGAGAGCATTGCATAGATATACTAGAGAGGGTCTGGAAGAATGGGGACCACCTCAATGCATCAGATCAGTGCATCTATGTTTAAAGGGGGGGGGGTCTTAAAGTATGTTCTAAACCAACTGTTATAACAATTAACTATACATTATTCATGCATCCTTTGGTCAAAAAAATCTGATGTGCCACATTCACATAGCTTTCTCTACTTATGCTGCAATAAATTATCCCTTCAAAGTCTTATTCTTCTCTCTACTTCACGCCTTATCAAGGTAAACATTAGCAGGAATGGTTTTATTACCAGTATATTATTTCCTTATACAAGAGCAATAAGGAAATACAATAAACTAAAATGATGGACAAACCTTTTAAATGCCTGTAGTTGTGTGGTGGTATTTAAATTCCAGTCTCTTTGTTCGAACAGCATGAAAAAATATGAATAACGACTTCCCTTCTGAGAAAAGTATAAATATTTGAAAATTAAATCTATTAAAACTATATCTCCGAAATGGTTCGCTCCACAACAAAAATGTATTGGGCATAAATTGTGTCTTCTGGTGAGATCTACATTACTTTGTCTCTCTCTCACTGTTTACCGTTATACGAAAGTTATTCAGAATGAAGAGGACTTCAGAGTCTATTCCAAAAAAATCAAGATATAGCTTTTATTTGTCCTCTTTAATCGACTTTTCGTTTTTGAGTTATGCTGTTCACATACGCATACATACGGATATTTTTCAAATACAGTATTTTATTCAGAGGACCCTAAAACATACCTCTGGTGAACTCTCGGTATTGAATTTTTGGGTGAAATGCATTACCTTCTCTATTTAGTATGCTCATTGTATACACGTGATAGAGAAATTAAAAGTTTACTTCCCCTTAAATCGTTACATGTAACGTTTACTCTGTGAACGAAATAACAAGCTTTAGGTAGCTACTACAGCCTTGTGAGTAAATGGATAGCGATTCATTCTCGTGATGCAAAACCCTCTTGATAATTTGTATTCACAAAAAAGTGTACTAATTAAAACGCAAGGTTCATTTAAGCGTTTCTATTTCCAGGAACATTAATAAAACAAAAACAAAAACTCAGCATATTTACAGATAGAAATAAAGGTAACGTATGAAATGCGTTGCCTCTAATTGGGTTTTATGTGCTAAATACAACCGAACTTACCTGTGTGTGTTTGACAGTCTATTTGTCTGTCCATCCATGCTTAAACTGAAGCACCTAATTAATGAGTTTTGGCGTGAAAAATACCAATAAATAACTTTACGTGCCTCTAGATTTTGTACGATCGATAGCGTTTTAAAATAATTAACTAACGGCTTTCAGCCAATGATAAAACCACTGTTACGAAATAAAACCACTAACCTTTCCCCTAAACCCTTTCCTCATTCCCGCCTCTCCCTCTCTCTCTCCCTCTCTCTCTCTCTCTCTCTCTCTCTCTCTCTCTCTCTCTCTCTCTCTCCCTCTCCCTCTCCCCCCGTTCATTCGTCACAAACTTGCATTTTGATTTTAGCGGTAATATAGATCCTGGACTAAAAAAAAAAAAATATATGTCTTACATTTAGTTGACTTTCTCTACCCACTCTTCTAAAACTATGCTTTAAAGGCGTATCCTTCTTTCTTTACAAAATTGCTTCATTAATAATTTCCTTACCTAGATAGGCAGGGGAAGTAAAGGAGGCTGAAGCCACAGTTATATTTTAAACAAATCTGAAGTGTTCCATTAACATACTTTCTATAGTTTTTCCACAAATAAACTTGCCTTAAAAATAGTATTCTTCTATCTACTTCATGCTAATCGAGAAAAACATTAGCAAAACGTTTCCTTGTAACTAGAAGGAAAATAAGCGAGTACACTAGGCAAATACTTTAAAAGATGGTTGTCATGTGAAACAATTGAAATTCGGTTCTGTTTTTCTTTCCCAACATTAAACAAAGGAATTGAAACGAGTTGACGTTCCGCTTGAGAAAAGTTTATGTAGTTTAAAATTGAAACCAATAACTAAGAATATCTAGAATGCTTATAAGTCTACAAAAAATGTACATGATATAAATTGTGTGTGTTTAATGATAAATGCGTTTTTTGTGTAGTAAGCCCTTTTTTATTTTCTCTACATGTACTATGAAGGTATTGTATTGTACCAAAAAATGCGATACCGAGATTTCACCGGAAATACATACTTGGGTCCCCCTGTATCCAAAATATGCTTTTCAGAAAAAGGTCCGTGCGTGTGTGTGTCTGTCTGGGTGTCTGTGGACAGCATTGCTCCAAAACGAAAAGACCGTTGAATACCAAACTTGATATTTAAGTTTGGTATCTTCCAAGGATGTGACAATAAGATTTTCAAGAAAGTTCCCACACCCCCAACTAATTTTGATTTTCTTAAAAATGGCTCTGACGATTTTGATTAAATTATCATATATTAAAGATATTTACCTGACAATTAAAATATATATCTTAAATATTCTGGGAATAGCCTCTGAAAAATACTTTATCTGGAGAAATTTTATGGAATTTTGCATAACTGCTAAACTGTAAGAGATGGACAAAAACTTACCACATAAAAATGTAGATCACTTTAAAACACACAATTTATTGTTTTTGATTTCAGCTTGTAAAACCTAATACATTTCTCTTACAGGAATTTGTCAACTCGTGTCCATACAAACAAAGGAACTTCAATCACATAGCAACCAGCATTTGACTATCACTTTAACCTATAGTACTCTATTATTTCTCTTCTACTTACAAGGAAACAAGTAATAAAACTATTTCTGCTAATTTTTTCTCGATTCGCATGAAGTAAATAGAAGCAAAAGCCTTTTAAGAATGATTGGTTACAGAGATGTAGAGAAAGTCATGTGAATGGAACACATCAGATTTTTTTTATATCTCTTGTAATTTACAAGTTATACAAAAAGCTTTAGATTAAAGAGGTCTTCGGAGGCTATTCCGAGACAATTCAACATACAGGGTTACTACCAAAGAAATAGACAACTTCAACTGCCTGTAAAACAAAAACTATTACAGATAGCAACCTAATTATTTTGGAGGTATGTTGAGAAACTCTCAAAGTTTCGTTTGTTACTATTGGTAACGCTGTAGTGTTTTGTTTGTTGTTGCAGAAGCTGAAATGGCGGAAAATCCTGTGGAAAAGGCATATTGCGTGTTGGAATTTGCTAGAACGCAATCAGCAACTGTTGTCCAATGACATTTTAGAACATGTTACCACAAAACGCCACCGACTAGACAGTCAATCTACGACTGGTATAGAAAATTCGAGACAACGGGATGTTTGTGTAAAGGGAAGAGCTCGGGAAGACCAAGAGTTTCGGAAGAAAACGTTGAACGTGTTCGTTCTGCCTACATAAGAAGCCCACAGAAATCGACATCTTGGGCAAGCATGCAATTACAAATTCCACAGCAAACTGTATGGAAAATCTTGCGGAAGCGACTGCACATGATGCCTTACGGATTAAAGATGTTGCAGTTTCTGAGTGAAGAAGATAAGGTCATACGGCGTGACTTTTGCATCGACATGTTACGACATGATAAAGACGATGCTGGTTTTTGTGAGCACATCATTTCATTTTTGTGGTAACGTGTTCTAAAATGTCGTTGGACAACAGTTGCTGATTGCGTTCTAGCAAATTCCAACACGCAATATGCCTTTTCCACAGGATTTTCCGCCATTTCAGCTTCTGCAACAACAAAAAAACACTACAGCGTTACCAATAGTAACAAACGAAACTTTGAGAGTTTCTCAACATACCTCCAAAATAATTAGGTTGCTATCTGTAATAGTTTTTGTTTTACAGGCAGTTGAAGTTGTCTATTTCTTTTGTAGTAACCCTGTATATATTTCGTTTGTCATGAGAAACAAAATTAACGATTTTGATTAAAATATCATATATTTAGTCATTTTCAGACAGTAAAATCAAAAACATGAAATATCTTGGAAACGGTCAACTCTGAAACAAAAATGCTATGACATAAATTTATTTTGAAGCAAGATTTTGTCTATCTCTTACGGTTTAACCGTTATGCAAAATTCTTCAAAAGGGAAACTTAAAAAGTGCTCTTCAGAGGCTATTTCCAGAAAATTCAAAATATACATTTTTTTGAGTTGCAAATAACTTTAATGTACGGTATTTGAATTAAAGTCGTTAGTCCTTTTGAGAAAAACCAAATTTTCGAAAATTCTTCCTGTGAAGGGTAGTTTCGTGTGGGGAAATTTTCTTGAAAATCTTCATGTCGCATCCTTAAATATGTACCAAGTTTGGTATTTAACAGTCTTTTAGTTTCTGAGCTATGCTGTTCACACACACACACACACAAACACACACCCACCCACACACCTATCCTTTCTAAAAATGCTTTTTTTATTCAGGGAGTCTGAAAACATATTTCCGGTGAAATCTCGGAATCGAATTTTTGGGTGAATTGCAATACCTTCTCTATACGCTATGTACATAGTACCTACGTGTAAAGGAAGTAAAAACACAAATAGGCTTTCTCCATTTGGTTAATGAGTCCGAGACAGACAGTGAGGTATTGTCCACTCAAAATTAACATTCACCCTAAAGTTGATCCGCGTCAAAACCAAACTCAGGCGACCAGTGCACCGTTATAATCTAGACTTGCATCATTCCCGCCAGAAATACTATTATAGGAGTACTTTCGCCACCAAGTGACGATACGAAGCATGAAATACAAAACGTACAGAGAAATTAATCATTTAAAAATAGGTATATAAGATCTGGATCTTCAAAATAAAGCTAATCTGAATCAGCATTAACTTTCTGTAGCACTTTATCAATTCTTGGTGGTTCACTAAAAGAAATCTAATGTCTCTATTCACATGACTTTCTCTACGTGTCTGTAAAAATTATTGTTAAAAATCTCAAGCTTCTATCAACTACATGCTAAACAAGATTAATTATAGCAGAAATGCCTTCCTGTAAGCAGAAAAGAAATAAGGGAATAGACTAGGCTAAAACGGCATTAAAAGCTGGTTGCCATGTGAATAAAATCCGTATCTTTGCTTGCCAGGAGTTCATAAATCCCCGTATGTGAAAAGTTTTAAGTATTCTAAAACTGAAACAATAACAAGCAATATCTCAAAAAGTATCAGCTCTACGAAAAAAGTATGACATAAATTGTGTGTTTTAACGAGATCTACGTTTTTTGTGTCGTAAGTTTTTGTCTATCATTTACGGGTTACTAGTGATGCAAAATCCAGCAAAATTCATTCAGAATAAAGATGTCTTCAGAACTATTCCCAGAAAATTCAAGACATACATATTATTTGGCATGTAAATATCTTAATTATAAGAGCTTTTAACCAGAATCGTTAGAGCTATTTTTGAGAAAGTCAAAATTTTCGAAATATTTTCCATGTAAAGGACAGTTTATGGTGGGGGAGATTTTCTTGAAAATCTTCGTGTCATTCTTGGAAGATACTTAAATACCAAGTTTGTTTGTGGACAGCATAGCTCAAAAACGGAAAGAATGTTAAATACTACACACACACACACACACACACACACACACACACACACACGCACACGCACACACACACGCACACACGGACCTTTTCAATTTTTTTTTTATTCATATATTTCCGGTGAAATTTCAGGATGGAATTTTTGGGTGCAATACAATTACCTTCTCTATGTACATAGTACGTGTGGAGAACGTAAAAACATCTTATAAAGGTTATATTTCTTCCATCTTAAGAATGAGAGACGATGAGCCGCAGATCACGTCTCCGGAATAAGGAGGTACATCAATTTCTATTGTCATTTGTTTAGTTTTACTAAATAGCCCAATTTTATTTAGGTTTTAAGCTATAGTTCCATTGAATAGTCCTCGATAGCACGCTACACTGCATGTTAATATCTCTCTCACGCACAAGCGAACTCCTATTGGCAACTGACATATGCAGGAGATTTGACGCGAACTCTAGCAACACTTTACCTATTTCAGTCTTAGCTGTTAAAAAACCGGTTTGTAGAGGATGAATGTGCCCACAGATAAACATGCAATGAACTCCTGTTCTTAACACACTCCAAATCGCTCTCTATTTATAACTCGGCACAGTGCAAAGCAAATATTGTGGAGAAAAAAAAATCTAATGTGTTCCATTCCAAAGATTTTCTCTACTTGTTCTAAGCTTTATTATTTAGTTCCTTATAACTAAAAGGGAACAAATGGAAGACACTATCCTAAAGCGATAGTCACTATTTTAAAAACTGTCGCTATGCGATTGTCATTGAACTTCGCTTCTTTGCATGGCCTGAAGTAAAACAAAAGAAACAGAACGATATATGTTTGATAAAAGTATAATTATTTTCAACTTGAAACCAAAAACATGGAATATTTCAGAAACGGTTAGTTCTACAACAAAAATATAAAGGACATAGATTGTGTGTTTTGACAGGTCTACGTTTCTCGTGTCGTAAGCTATTGTATTTCTCTCCTACGGTTTAGCAGTTATGCAAAAGTAATTCAACCTGAAGAGAACTTATGGGGCTATTCCCAGGTAATCCAAGATATACAAATTTGTAATGTAAATGTCTTTCATATACGGCATTTTAATCAACATTGTTAGAGCCATTTTTTAGAAAATCAAAAGATTCGAATTTTTTTCCCTATAAAGGGAGTGTGGGGTGGACGATTTTCTTGAAAATCTTCATCTTGCATCCGTGGGAGGCACTAAACTTAAAAACTCACAAACATACGCGTACCCCCGCGCTCACACTTATACAAACCGATTTTCTTTTGGGGGGTGGGTCTCAAAGCTTATGTTTTCGTTGAAACTTGTATCAAATTTTGGGTGGTTTGCAATACATTCTCTACCTGTCACCTTCGTTGTATATAGGTGCAAGAGAAAGTAAAAAACTTGGAAAACACTAAATATCACCTTGCAACATTGTTAGCTAAACTAGTTTATGGTTTGGCTGCTTCCGTGGTCAGCTAGCTAACTTTTCAACCGGAAGTATTGGATTCGATTCCCGGCTGGGGCGGGTAATTTTTCTTTGAGTAGAGTAATTCCCTACCCCCACAGAGTCTGGAAGTATGTATGTGAGAGTGGACGTACGTATGTTTGAAGAAACGAAAATGATTAAAAACCTAACGTGAAAGTCAACGGGCTGTTTCATATGCAAAGCCCCCGATCTGACCTTAGATGTTAAAGGAGTCTATTTGAATGAAATAATTAAACAACAAAATCTGATGTGTTCCGTTCGCATAAATTTCCCTATCTGTTCCATTTACAAACTATTCTTACAAATGATTATTCTTTTATTTACATCATGCTAATTGATTTATCATTAGCAGAATTGGTCTTGTTACTGTTTCCTTGTAGTAGAAGAGGAATAAGGGAATACATTAGGTTAAAGCGATAGTCAAATCTTTTAAAAACTAATCGCTTTATGAAACAATTGGATTTCGGTTCGCTTTGGTCCTGTTTGAAAAAAGTTAAGTGCCTTAAAAACGATACCAATACCAAGAAATATCTGTAAAGCGGTATACTGCACAAGAAAAAAAAATCTGATGTGTCCCATTCACATGACTTATTGTTAATAAGCTTATTCATTTATTTATTTCATGCTTTATTGCAAGTAGAAGCGAAATAAAGGAGTACCATAGGTTTAAGTGAAAGCCAAAAGCTGGTTGCTATGTGACTGAAGTTCGTTTGTATGGACACGAGTTGGCAAATTCCTGTATGAGGAAAGTGTTTTTCAAAGCTGAAACAAAAAACAAGGAATATCTCAAAAACGATCAACTCCACGAAAAAATGTATATGACATAAATTGTGTGCTTTAACGTGCTCTAAATGTTTTGTGTGTTAAGTTTTTGTCCATCTCTAACGTTTAGTAGTTATGCAACATTCATCCAGAATAAAGTAATCTTGAGAGGCTATTCCCAGAACATTCAAGATATACATTTTATTTATCAGGTAAATATCTTTAATATACGATATTTTAATCAAAATCTTACAGCCATTTTTTATAAAATCAAAATTTTAGAAAAAAGTTGCATGTAAAGGGAAGTTTGGGGTGGGGGTTTTTCTTGAAAATCATCGTGTCACATCCTTGGAAGATATCAAACCTAAATAACAAGTTTGGGTTTCAACGGACTTTTCGTTTTTGAGCTATGCTTCCCACAGACACACGAGCATTTTTCTAAAAATGCTTTTTTTTGGATTCAGGAGGTCTCAAAACATGTATTTCCGGTGAAATCTCGGTATCGAATTCTTGGGTGCATTACAATGCCTTCTCTATACACTATGTACATAGTACGTATAGAGAAAGTAATATATGGCATAAAATATGTGCTTTGACGAGATCTACATTTCTTGTGCAATAATATTTGTCTATCTCTTGCAGTTTAATCTTTATGCAAAAGTCTGCAAAGCTCACCCAGAATAAAGAGGTCCTCAGAGGATATTCCCAGAAAATTGAAGATATACATTTTATTGTTTGTGATATAAATATCTTTAATAGACGTCATATTAATCAAAATCGCTAGAGTCATTTTGGAGAAAAACAACATTTTCAAAGGTTTGTGTAGGGGGGGGATTTCTTAAAAATTTTCGTGTCGAATCCTTGCAGGATACTAAACCTAAATACCAAGTTTGATATTTGGTCTTTTCTTTTCTGAGCTATACTGTCCACAGACAAATACACACACGGATCTTTTTCTAAAGATGCCTTTTTGACTTCGGGGATCTCAAAACATATTTGTGGTAAAATCTCGACATCGATTTTTTTCGAATACATTACTTTCTCTAGCTGCTATGTACATTACGTCTACATATGGCTAGAAAAAGTGAACATTTATGATTTATCTATGAAAAACTTAGTATTTGTTTTCTCTTGTACCTTCTTCGCCCTTTAAGAAACATTTCAGCTGGTGTTTGGTGTTATTACTTTCTCTACACGTACTATGTACATAGTTTACAGAGAAGGTATTGCACACCACTCAAAAATTTGATACGGAGATTTCACTGGAAATATACGATTTAGGTTCCCTGTACCAAAAAAAATTGGAAAAAGGTTCGTGTGTCTGTGAACACGATAACTCAAAAACGAAAAGTCAGTAAAATACCAAAATTTAAGTTTCCTATCTTTCAAGGATGCGACTCGAAGATTTTCAAGAAAATTGCCCCATCCGCAACTACCCTTTACATAAAACTTTTTTCGAAAATTTTGATTTTCCTAAAATAACTAACGATATTGATTAAAATATCGTACATTAAATATATTTACTTGACAAATAAAATATACACCTTGAATATTCTGTGAATAGCTTCCAAAGACTACTTTATTCTGGATTAATTTTACGGAATTTTGTATAACTGGAAAACAGTAAGAGATATACAAAAGCTAGCTTAACAGAAAATGCAGAGCAGAACTCATGTTAAATACATCTTTTTCGTGAAGTTTATCGTTTTTTTATGTTTACCTTCTTATTGATTTCAGCTTTAAAATACTTATACTTTTCTCATACAGGAAGTTGTCGCCTACTGTCCAATCAAACAAAGTAACTTCAGTCGCATAGCAACCAGCTTTTGACTTCAATTTAACCTATGGTACTCCCTTATTTCGCTTACACTTATAAGGAAGCAAGTAATAATATTATTTCTGCTAATTTTTTTCTCGATTAGCATGATGTAAACAGAAGAATAAGCTTTTTAACAATAATTTGTTGCAGAGCTGTAGAGAAACTCATTTGAATGGAACACATCAGATTTTTTATAGTGTTTAACGCCCACGTTTTCTATGGCACAGCTGAAGATGATACATGGAACGAAGATGGAGCACCGTTGGAATGCGATGGTCTCGGAAACCCCTCCCTGCGCCACAAATCCTACAAGCGGTCGCTTGGGATCGAACCCAGTGCACCTTAGTGACTAACCACTCGGCCACGGCACAGCTGGTGTGAATCAAGTTTTAATTTATTTATAATTTATTATATTTGTTAGGACTACCTTCTAATATCGTAGTTGGAAAAGAAGAGGGTTGTGCAGCGCATGAATATTCGCGCCATATTTTCCACTTTATGTAAAGCACGCGCGGAAAGGCTATAATCTTTCCAAGTTTAAAAACCTTTATCCTAAGAGTTATAGAGGAGCTGCTGATCGCCTTCTGGCTCTGAAACTTATGACTCGGCATTAGCTTGCTACATTAAAAGTAGCGTCTTGGGAGTAGCGGCGGAGAGATGGAGTTGCACCTTGTCTCTTCCACCTTCTTCAGCTCCAGATTAACTTCCTGATGCTGCACGAATATAATATAGTAGCTAAAGTGAAGATATATGTCCATCAACAGCTTCATCTTAATTAATTATAGAGCTAAATTCGTATTTTCTAATTACTTTCAAGATTCTAAAATTATCACGTTGAAGTTTAGATTTAGAATGCTCAATGTAGCTCACGCTTTAATAATTATGTGTAGATGTCTGTGATATAATGCAACGCACAGTCTTCCATATGAAATACAAAATCCTCGGACACAATCTGCCACAGACAAACAAATACACATTGGTTTAATATTATGATAAAATCTGTTGTATACAGTGAAGCTATCATGCTCTACAAAGCTTGGACTACTGACACTTGTGTAGACCAGGATCAAAAGTAGTGGAGCAAGTTGGACATAAAAGTTTGTACAACACATTAGCTTAATTAGTTTAAATTCTCCCCCCCCCCATATTCACCCAACTCTTAATCCTATTTCATATATTTATATATATAGGATTATAGTTTACGTCTTTTTTACTGCTTTTTTTTCTCTATTTACCCTCGTATGAAGATTTACAAGCTAGCGTCTTGGGTCAGGCTTCTGTGAAGGTACAGAGGCATTAAATGGGTGATCAACCCGTTGACTGGTTTGAAAGGTAGGAAGTGACTGTGAAATAGAGTACAGGAAAGATGATTATGGAGCGATTTGTGGAAAGAATGACGGAAAAACCCGCTCAGATATGGATTCCTCCACCACAAAACCCATATAGTGTACCTGGGATCAAACCCGGGCCGCCTAGGTTAGAGACGAGCAGTTAATCACGGTGCCATCGTCATAAGACATATGTTGTAATAAATAACGATTATACTTCCAAATAACGTGTCAAATAAATGTTTTTACCCCAGAGAAGTAGCACGATTTACTCTCGTCGCTTCGTCGCAAGTGGACGTTTACTGCTGTCTCCAATGCAATTGGATGCTCATGGTAAACTGACAGGATCCGTCGTCCATGCGTCATCAGCTGGTAGATTCATGGTGGGCCTAGATGGTATTGCTGTTATTTTCCCTTGTTAGGGCTTTACAAGGAATAAATTTGGATGGTAATAGATTTTCTGTGTGGTTTTGAGATTGAGGGTATTAAGGAAGTACCGCAATTGTCTTTTCTGGGGCAGCATCCTTGCCGTTGCGCCGCTGGTGCCCAATATTAAAACTAGGTTGTAATTCTGATGACCACTCCCATAGGGTTGGGGAGTACCTATATTCAGCGTTTTGGCTGGTTTAATGCTTTCGTTACCTACAACCCATGCTGGGAATTCTCTGCCGCCTACAGTCGACTTCTTTCAGTAAATATTTCCCCAGAGAAGTGCGTACTCATTGTGCCATCTGAGGGTAGGAATTTTGAGCCCGGCGCCTAATCATATCTCCACATATGGAAGTGCCAAAGCTTCATGTAGTAGCCTCATGGAAACCACGGCAGACGCAGTAGATATTGCAAAGAACCGACCACGCACATGCAAGAACTGCTACACGATCGAAGCAAGCCGCTCGCACACGTGCGTGCATTTGGCGCGTAGTCATATTATTAAATACTAATAACAACTTAACAATTAAGCACGATTGTGTTGGATAAAACATAAGAAATTATTAAGACAGCACTTTTTTAAATAAATGATACAGAATTGCACAGCGTTATTATTGAAACGTGATTATAAAGACATATTTTTGTGTTTTTAATTCCAAAGGTCGGACAGTAAAATAAAAATATTGCTTGCAATATTGATGTGAAACCTTTTGAAATAACTAACATTTCCATGGCCTGAACTTTTTGCATACAAATTTTGGATGGAACATTTTAAATGTAAAGCGACTACCTAAGTGTATGCCCTTAGGCGGCATTTATTCAGTGTGCTTTCCAGCTGCTTTTATTAGTTAAGTGAGAGCTAATTATGTTACATGCAGCACACTTAACTCTTGTGTTAAGTGCATCAGTGCAGAACAAGGAAGAGTTTGGCATTGCAAAGTCCAGTAGTTTTTACTTCAGAAATTTTCTTTTTGAAGAGAGCGCACAATACAAAAATCTGATATGTACCATTCTCATGACTTTCTCTATATCCCTGCAACAATTTATTCTTAAAAAGCTTATACTTCTATTTACTTAATGCTAATCAGAAAAATGAGCAGAAATATTCTTATTACTTGTTTCCTTGTAAGTAGAAGCGAAATAAGGGTCTACCATAGGTTAAAATGATAGCCAAAAGCTGGTTGCTATGTCAATGAAGTTGCTTTGTTTATATGGATAGGAGTTGACAAGTTCCTGTAGGAGAAAAGTATAAGTTTTTCATAACATAAACCAAAAATATGGAATGTCTCAAAAAACGACGAACTCACGAAAAAAATGTATATGACATAAATTGTGTGCTTTAACGTGCCCTACATTTTTTGTGTAAAACGTTTTTGTCCATCTCCTACGGTTTAGTAGTTATTCAAAATTCAGTAAAATTCATCCAGAATAAAGTACTCTTCAGAGACCATTCCCAGAAAATTCAAGATATACATTTTATTTGTCAGGTAGATATCTTTAACATTCGAAATTTTAATCAAAATCGTTAGAGCCATTTTTGGGAAAATCAAAATTTTCGAAAAAAAATCCATGTAAGGGGTAGTTGGGGGTGGGGGAATTTTTCTCAAAATCTTCGAGTCACATCCCTGGAAGATACTAAACTAAAATACCAAGTTTGGTATTTTACCGACTTTTCGTTTTAGAGTTATCGTATTCATAGACACACGGACACACACACGGACATTTTTGTGAAAATGCTTTTTTTGGACATTGGGGATCCTAAAACATATATTTCCGGTGAAATCTCGGTATCGAATTTTTGGGTGGATTGCAATACCTTCTCTATATATTATGTACATAGTGCGTA
Source organism: Hymenopus coronatus (assembly GCA_030762935.1). NCBI lineage: Eukaryota > Metazoa > Arthropoda > Insecta > Mantodea > Hymenopodidae > Hymenopus > Hymenopus coronatus. The sequence continues at coordinate 49,763,253 of CM060895.1, forward strand.
TAGAGAAAGTAAAAATTTGAGGCGTTCCATTCACATGACTTTCTCTACATCTCGGTAACAAATATTATTAGTAAGCTTATGCGTTTATTTATTTCATGCTAATTGAGATAAACATTAGCAGAAACTAGGGAATACATAGGATAAACCGACAGTCAAATGTTTTAAAGTGTATTTGTTGTATGGCTGAAATCCGTTTCTTTCCACGGCCAAGAGATGAAAACTTGTCACGTATTTTAAAACTGAAACCAATAACAAGGAATATCTCAAAAAAGGCCACCGCTGTGATAAAATGTAAATGATGTAAAAATACACGAAGAATGTAGATTTCTTTAAAACACACAATTTGTTTTCTGTCACTTACGGTTTAACCAGTTATGGAAAATTCAGCAAAATTCGTCAGAGGCCTTCAGAGGCTATTCCCTGAAAATTCAAGAATTAATTTAGTCGTGCCAACATTTTTTTAATATATCTATTTCAATCAAAAGCTCCATGTTTAAGAAAATCGAAAGTGTGGGAATGTTTTCTATGTAAGATAGTTTGAGGGGGGAGGACTTTCCTCAAAATCTTCGTGTCGCATCTTTGGAAAATACTGAACTTAAGTACAAAGTTTGGTATTTTACCGACTGTTTATAATAAAAGAGAATAGCGCAAAAGCTTGCAGTTGCCGACTTTTTGATTTTGAGTTATCGTATTCACAGAGAAACACACACATGCACACGGACCTTTTTCTAAAAATGGTTTTTCTGGATACAGGGGAGCTTAAAACGTGTATTCCCATTGAAATCTCGGCATCCAATTTTTCGATGACGTGTAATACTTTCTCTACCTACGTAACATATAATATGTAGGAAAAGTGAAAATCCCGTTGCAGGGAAGTTAGAAAGTAATTTTATCACTTGCCCCACCCAGAGAAACAGTGAACAAATATAGACACAATAGAATCTATTTTCGATAGAAAGCGAGAGCAGACAAGCGAGATCATATTGAGGAGACGCGGGATGAAATTGAAGAATTCATATATCAGGCTTAATATACCAAAATGTTCTGACATTCTCCAAAAAGGTAGCGAAACATAGGACGTAAAGTGAGAAAACAGTGAACTATCGTGTCAATAAGTGGTAGCAGAAATGTTTTAACTGCATGGTAGATTTTTAACGATCCTGGAATTTAAGAAGGATTAACAAATATTATAAAAAATGTATTTCGCTAATTCGAATGTGTCTGGCTAATAACTTGAGAGTAATCGAAATCATACGTCATAAACAAATACATATCGGTACATTTCATTATTTTATTCGCGAAATATTAAAATAAATATAGCTTGAGGTCTAAATTCACCAAACTTAATTCTATACATTTATACACTCCAAAGAATGTCCTTAGCCATCATACTGCACATTTTCAACGGTCCATATTACGTACATTATTACTTCTCTATTGTCAAGTTGCTTTTAGATTTTAAATAGTGTTGTTAAAAACCTATAGAATAACCCTAATGAGTTTTTCTTCTATAAAATTAAGAAATCTCTATTTCATGGGATTATAACTTCAGCGCCAATATATAGAGCACGCCACGTCGCCACCAAAAATAATCCTCGCTTTTATCCTCGGGAAGGATAATCTCTGGCTGTAGCCTAAAATCACTTACAATTATTTTTAATCCCATTTACCCGAGATCCTTGCTTTCTCACGAAGAGCAAACAGTGGTACACACTGCTTCTCAGGCAGTTAAATATCCGAACGTTATAAACCAAAAGCACCCTAAAGCCACATGAAAGAATAAGAGAGAGGAATTATCTCCGTCTAGGAATTAACACGTTGTTAGCAAAATCTGCGGGTTTTCTTTGAATCGTTTAATAGGAATCATGATGAAACCTCTGAAGCCAATTAACTAGCTTACTGTCTGTTCAGCGGCGTTATAGCTAGTGGATTGTGGTGACTCTTCGCTCAAGTAACACTTTAACTTATGAGAGATGTACACGAATGCTGAACTTGTGCCGCGCGTGGCAGTTAACAGTGTTGCAATACTTTACTCAGAATTGGATGACAAGCCCTCAAAACCTACTAGAATAAGACAGTACACAGTGAACACGCAAATATTATCAGGTTCAGTTCTTCCTTCTTCCACTCTGTCACTCCTCGTTTTCTTCAGACTAAGAATACACTACCTCCCTCCAATTGCTAAACCCCTACCTACTTGGAAGAGCTCCCCAACCCACTACCTAAAACACGGCCCAACAAACAGTAATTGTGAGTTCATAGCTTGGGTTTAACCTCCAGTCTACTTTAACGGATTTGTAGAAAGAAGACACGGGGAGGTCCGCTTCTTTTGGAACAGTAAACCAGACATAGGAAAAATCGTCTCAGAGGGCCACTCCACTGAAACGCGTTCCTTTCGCACACCACCGACCATCTCTCCCCTTCACTGCTGTTCAGCTTTACCTTTGCTTAAGACATTCAGTGGCGACTATGTCTTCGTCGAGAAGAGTAGCAGAGTCAATTTTTCTAAGTTAGAAAAACAGGAAAGTTTACTGTTTAATATGCGGATTTCAATTTGCAAATATAAAACGTTACAGTATCAAACGACAATATGATCATAAGCATAAAGAAACTTTTGAAATTATAGCTAAATACCTGTAAAATCACCAAAGTTACTTTCTGGGTAGTGTAAACGTATAAACATATAAAGGAGACATGACTCTATTTTTAGGGGTTTAGTAATCTATTAGTTATTAGGTATCTGGAACTGAAGTTATCTGATAATTTAGGTACATATTAGATCTATTTGGTAAGATTTAATGTATATTATATACAATATTTATTAATTCTACATCTGAAGTATATTTTAAATCATCTCCTTTGTAGTTGGAGAGAGAATGTAAACTTAACGGACTGAAATTGAAGTCCTACGCATCCCTGAGTGAAATCTCAGCGAATATTGAGTTTAAAACCAAACGATTTATTGTGTTGATCAAATAGTTTTAAAATATTTTAAGGTTAAATAGGAATGGAACTTGACCGCTTTATTTATTGTGAAAGATAAACAATTTAGTATGTTAATCTCAAATCAGCGTAAGAGTATTACGTGCATAAGATAAAGAAAGGTTATAAACTTGAATATGTACTTTGTCTAAACACAGTCGGTGGCCATAATAATTACTGTATGCAAAATATGTAACATAAACAAAACGGTTAATGTCAGCGTAGCAATTACTGCTTTTGCACAGGTGGAATGAAGCCACCACTGCGCTTGTTGTATCAAAACAACCTTCATCACTCGGTAAGAGAATGTGGGATAGTAAGGCACGTTTAATCGCCATCACTTTTCTTGTCCCCATGCCTGCAGTGGATTATAACACTCCTTTACTCACTCCACTATTTTCCACTTTATTTACCTTTGGTACAATGACTTTTGCTGTAGACTTTTTATAGTGTTTAACGCTCATATTTACTACTATGGCCCCGCAGGCGATGACACTGATGATACATGGAATGAAGATGGAGCAGCGGTGAAATGCGATGGCAGGGAAAACCGCAGAACCCGGAGAAAACCTGAACCTGCGCCGCTTTGACTACACAAATCCCACATGTGGTCGTTTGGGATATAACCCGGGCCGTCTTAGTGAGAGGCGATTGGTCTAACAGCGCGGCCTGTGCGCTGTAGTGAATTATAAACTGAAGTAAGGGTTCTAGTTGCCAACTGATACAGCCTAAACTTAAGAGATGTCCATGGCTGCTTTTATATATACATGTGAAACGCGATTTTAAATAATTATCAAAGTAACACATTTCATAATTTAAATGACGACAATCTGTTCTCTATATTGTATCTTGCTATCAACACCATCCAACCAAACATAAAATACTGATATGAAACTAAGAGGCACACGTGATCTTTCAGTCCCGAGAATAAAAGATATTCAGAATGTGTAAATTTGAAATGTTTTACGGCTGATGTGTATGCTTTTGTACGTAGAGTAGTTTTTCAAATGTTTTCACTTCTCCTATGATCTTCTATTACAAAATAAATTCCTCTTTATTGTTAGGACTTTGCAAGTATCTTCATTGTTTCCAGCACATGTACGTAAATGTTTGTTAGCATCGTTAAGTATTTATACTTTCTCTGCATTTACTGTGTACATAGAGTATAGAGAAGGTATCGCACTCCACCCAAAAATTTGACACCGAGATTTCACCGGAAATATATGGTTTAGGGTCCCCTTTATCTAAAAAAAGCATTTTCAGAAAAAGGTCCGTGTGTGTGTCCGTGTGTCTGTGAACACGATATCTCAAAAACGAAAAGTCAGTAAAATACCAAAATGGTATTTAAGTTTAGTATCTTCCAGGGGTGCGACACGAAGATTTTGAGAAAAATTCCCCATCCCCAACTACCCTTTACATAGAACTTTTTTCGAAAATTTTGATTTTCTAAAAAATGGCTCTAACGATTTTGATTAAAATATGATATATTAAAGATATTTACCTGACAAATAAACTGTGTATCTTGAATTTTCTGTGAATAGCCTCTGAATTCTACTTTATTCTGGATGAATTTTACGGGATTTTGCATAACTGCTAAACCGTAAGAGATGGAAAAAAACTTAAAACACAAAAAACGTAGAGCACGTTAAAATACACAATTTATGTTATATACATTTTTTTCGTGGGGATGATCATTTTTGAGGTGTTCCTTGTTTTTTTTTTCAGCTTCGGAAAACTTATACTTTTCTCATACATGAAGTTGTCAACTGCTATCCATATAAACAAACTCGGTCATATAGCAACCAGCTTTTGACTATCACTTTAACCTTTGGTACTCCCTTATTTCGCTTCAACTTGCATGGAAGCAAGTAATAAGACTATTTCTGCTGTTTTTCTCGATTAATATGATGCAAATAGAAGTATACACGTTTTAACAATAATTGTTGCAGAGATATAGAGAAATTCGTGTGAATGGAACACATCAGCTTTTTTTCAATTGACTTCAGTATAAGTGTGAATGTCCCTTTTAAGTGCCATGAGCTGTTAACTATTTTAGCACCTGTAACTAGGACTTACAGCGTTTTAAAAAGGTTTAATATTAATGTGCGTTATCATTTTGTTTTGCATTATTAATGTATGGATGAGTAATGATACTAAAGTTTGCTAATGTGTTCAATTTATCAGCAGACCTTATTTATGTACTTCACTGGGACTTCGTAGGCAGAGATGTGTTGACATTCGCAATTGGCACTGGGCGAATACTATCTGCAGAGTTGAGTAAATAGTACTGCTTCATACCTCTATTTTCCGAGCTGCACATGCTTGATATAAACTGTTTAGTCAGGCTGAGCAGAAGTTGTAAACAGATTTCTCCCGACTTTTTTTCCAGCAGTTACCAGGCTGAGTCGTAACGACACCGGTCTCTACTAAATTTCTTGACAGATAAGGATCCTGATAAAAGTGACCTGCCATAGCTTCAAGCAGGGCATATGTAATTCCTATAAGGAGGTCCTTTAACCAATCTCTGAGCGAAACTATGAAATGATTCACTTTAAGTTGATGCGTGCTTAATGCACATTCTTGAGAGTTCGCTTACACTTTTTAATAGGTCATTATTTCGCCACACTTCAGTGTATTCTCCTTTCCTGCTCTCGGCTCAAGCTAAATGAAAGAAAACGTCGCTGTATTAATTCCTGTATATTAGTATGAAATGATTGCTCAGATGAGCAATGCTTCTCAATCCGGCATTTTCCAATTGGATACATAGATAACTAACTTACACTAACATTAATGTGCAAGATAAACGGGGATGAGGATGATAGTGATCATATTTCTATTGTTGTTGGTAGTAAAATTAAGTCAAAAATAAATTTAATTCATATTTTCTGACATTAATGTACCAGAAGAATCGACGGCTCTGCTGAGGTTATCAGTTAAATACGGAGATATTTCGCTACTACCATCCTTTCCTCCCACTTTCTACATCACTGCTTTTTCCCTCACGAACCCTTCATTCTCTCTCTTCTCTCAATCTCTCCCCATTCATCTCCCTTCCCCTTCTCTCACCTCTGTGGAATTTGAATGACACGTGAGGGTTTGAAACGTTATAAAACTATTTTCTGCGGTGTTAGTAAAAGTTGAAACAGAAGAAGGATTACATAACAGATTCCTCCAAATAGACTATAATACCGTCAAATTCTTTAAGTTTAAAGATCATGACCACTATTGGATCAAATCCACATTCGAAAAGAGAATTTTTTTCACGATATTCAATAATTTTTTTTGATAGGAAATTAGTTAAACAGATTAAGGTTTAACAGTACGCAAACATGCGCCTCATTTACAAAGATTATAGTAACTGTTCACGTAAATGAAGCAGAAAGTTGTTACACATTTTCTAATATGCATACTTCAGAAAGATTTAAATATTATGCTTATAAAATTTCATTGTATAGCCCTTGAAGGAAAAAGAAATACTAGCTTTTTTACTTTCTCTAGCAACTAAGCAATTTTTTTTTAAATTGTTTTAGGTAGTGTTTAAATAAAATGTAAATGGCGTGTTATTTATGGACGCTCTTTAACTGCTGTGGTTCTCAGCGTCCCATTCTATATTGGGCTTGAAAGACCGCTTAATTTTGCTCAGAGGCCTCTCTATCAGGATTGAGATTCTTTTACGTGCCGTAAATCTACGACACGGGACCAACGGCTTTACTTCCCTTCCAAAGGAAGCCATGCTAAGGATTTTTACGCCCGAAAAATCCGCCGGGTTTGAACCCGCGACCTTGGGTATATAAAGGCAGTCGTTAGCCGTACCTGCCCAGGTTCATTCTGAAGATGTCCTCCACAGCCGAGGACGAAACGTCAATTTATTTTAATAATTTTAATTTTCGACCACGGCCTACAAGCCCGTATATGTTATCTTTTACCAATAGATTTCTCATAGTTTACACAGAATGTGTAAATGATTCGTCTTGCACTACATCTTTCCTGTCCGATATTTCCTTTATCTTTCACTTTCATCCGTTTCAGAGTTGAAAGACCAAGACACGCACGTTGCGGCTCTCGGTGAATGTGCGCTCGTATGGCTTTCTTCCTTGGCTGAAGTTCTGACTCCGCGATCCCTCGACTGCGACATCACTTCACCGGTAGCGAGCTTAAAGGAGTACGACGGGTGGCATAGGATGCGCATTAAATATTACATTTTAACCAGCACTCAAACATTTCCTATAAAAATAATATTCGCATAACAGGATTACGGTGAGGAATAATCCTTCTTAATGTTTCAGAAATATCTTTATTTGTATAATTTTTAAACATTATATCGCAGTAGTCTTGCATCTATTATTGATATTGGATCTTCATGACCTCCTAGAAGAATTATTCCTTTTAATGTTCAACACTTTAAATAATTATATCCGATACAATTCTTGATTCTCTTCATCAACCTTTAGAGAACTTATAGCAAAAACCTGCAAGAAAGTGAGCAAGCATTCCAAAAGAGCAAAAAAAAAAAAAAAAAAAAAAAAAAGCACAAAACAAGATTAGGAGAAAATAAAAGCTTCCATTATATGTTCATTACATACTTATTTTTACTTTCTCTATCACGTATGCAAAACTTACATAGCTGGTACAGAAGGTATTGCGTTCCACCCAAAAATTCTATAACGAGATTTACCAGAACTACAGATTTTCGGTCCCCTGTAACCAAAAAAAGCATTTTTGGAAAAAGGTCCGTGGTGTGTGTGTGTGTGTGTGTGAACACGATAACTCACAAGCGAAAAGGCTGTAAAATACTAATGCGACACGAAGTTTTGAGAAAGTCCCCGACCCAAATTACCTTTTACATGAAAAAAAAATCGAAAAATGTTGTTTTTCTCAAAAATAGCTGTAAGGAATTTAATTAAAATACCGTATATTAAAGAGATTTACATGGCAAACAGAAAGGATATCTTTACCTTTCCGGTATTAGCTTCAGAAGACCTCTTTATTCTGAATTATTTTTGCATAACTGGTAAAACGTAAAAGACAGACAAAACTTACTAGACAAAAAATGTAGATCTTGTTCAATACATAATGATTTGTGTCATATACTTTTTTCATGGAGTTAACCGTTTCCAGAATATTCCCCCTTATTGGTTTAGTTTTAAAATTCCAAAACTTGTGTCATACGGGAACTTGTCAACTGCAAAGAAATGGAATTCAAGCACATGGCAACCATGTTTTAAAATACTTGACTATCGCTTTTGCCTGGTTTATTTCTCTCCTACTTGCAAAGAAGTAATTAATAAGACCATTCCCGATAATGTTCATCTCTATTAGCATGAAGAATAAGTTTTTTAACGATAATTTCTTACAGAGATGTATAGGACATTTTTGTTTTCAAAATCTTTACAGCAAATTTAAAAAGAATCTATCTTGTTGAAGATGTTATAGATTCAATATATGTCCCCTGAAATACGAATAACAAGGATCAAATAAAACGTTAATGAAAACTACCCTTGTATATAAACGGATACACTTCACTGTATAATACACTAGATTATGCAAACTAAGTTAAAATAAAAGGGCTTAAAACTTTCTACAATAACTTGATAATGCTCCATGCTCATTTGTTTCCTGCCAACGTATGAGTTAAAAGGAGACCAAGTCTCTCCAGGGAGGCAATATAACAATACACACAGCAGCTAGGAAATCCTGTGAATTTTTCGCGCTGTCATGTTGCCTAGGCTGAGGCAGACAAACCGAAAAAGGATTTCCTGCTCTTGTTGAAATTTTAGCGCAGCATTGTGGTCCGGGCTACCAACGCAGAATTCATTATGTCATGCACAAGAGGAAAACTTTTAATTAGATTACATGAGTTAATTTCTGATAACAACGGACTGCGAAGGAAAGAGAAGTTGCTACAACTAACCTCTTCTGCTTGACCATGACAAAATGGCGAAAAACTACTTGGGCAGGATTTTATGTAAACGAGGTATTCTCGATTTCAATCAAGGGACAACTTTTCATGACAATTACCTCATACACTTGCTTTTACCTCATTTTCAAACCGTTACACCTGATTTTAAGGGCGTTGTGGAGTTCAGCCTTCGAAATTCTCTCATTGTTTTGCTTTCATGGCAACTGTTTCATTGTGCAGGTCAACAATGCTGAACCTAAATTGATGTTGCAGATCGAGCTAGTATTCCATTTTATTTTTTCTAACACGTATGTACAACGTATATAGTAAATTCGATACCGAGATTTCGCACGTTTTAGGGTCTCATGTATCCAAAAGAAAAGCATCTTTAGAAAGAGGTACGCGTGTGTATGGTGTATGTGAGTCTGTGAATACGATCTCTCAAAAGCGAAAAGTGGGGAAAATACTACATTTTATATTTAAATTTAGTATCTTCCAAGAATGCCACATGCAGATTTTGAGGAAATTTCCCTACCACAGATTACGCTTTATATGGAAAAAATTTCGAAAGTTTTGATTTTCTCAGAAACTGCTGTAATGGTTTTTATTAAAATACCTTATATTAAAGATATTTACATGTCAAATAAAAGGTATATCTCGTATTTTCTGGGAATAGCCTCTTAAGGCCTCTTCATTCTGGATAAAGTTTTGTATAGCTGGAAAACCGTAAGAGATAGACAAAACCTCACTACACAGAAATATACCTTAATCTCATTAAAACACACAAATTGTGTCGTATACTTTTCTCGTGAAGTTAGCCGTTTCTGAGATAGCCCTTGTTATTAGTTTCAGTTTAAAACTTAACAAATTCCAATATGAGAAAAGTTTAACTCCTGGCAGTACAGAGAAAAGAATTTCAATCACATAGCAACCAAATTTAAAAGATTTCACTGGCAGTTTAAACCTAGTGTATTCCCTTATTTTCTTTATACGTACAAGGAAGTAAGCAAAAAGACACTTTCTATTAATGTTTATCTCGATTAGCTTGGAGTAGATAGAAGAATGATCATGTGAATGCAACGTATCCAATTTTTGTAGCAAAAGTAAAATAAAGCTAGCGGTGTCTCAGCGTCCAAGTTAAGCAAGAAAAAGAATTATCTTAGTGTTGCCTTGCGCGAAATACTTGTAGCTTCGTGACAAAGTTTATTGGCATACTATCAGGCAGCTGATTGGAAGTCAGCCATAACATTTACAACTTAAAACCGGTATCATTTTTTTGTGGTGAATAGGAATCTATGTGAGAAGCATGGGAATTTTTGGATAGGTTGTCAGACTGAAAAATTCAATGCCATAACCGGGATTTGAACCACGGTCTGTAGCTGATTGCTCTACCACTGAGCTACCATGACACCATTAGTATTGAATTTCTCAACTGACTCGCATGTTTTCCGGTAAACCACAAGGTGATCTCAAAGTATTTTGGGATAACAACCCCAATGACGACTTACAATGCTGTAAGTACTTTAGACCCAGGATTACAGTGTAGCCAACTATTATGGACAATTGGCATTGATTTAATTGGTTTTTCACACAAGCCGTGTGTAGGACAGGAGTTGGATAGGAGTTAGTTTTGTTTGTTTATTTATTTTGTTTGTTATGATGTGTTCCATTCACATAGCTTTCTCTACTTATTCTACAAACTATTCATACAGAGGATTATCTCTTAACGCCCTATAACCTGGTTGGTCATATCGCCGTCCTCATGGCCGCGCTCGCTAAACTGTCTTTGCTTCGTGGCACAGGGGATCGGATCGTCGGTTCGAGTCCCACTTTGGGCATGCTTGTTTGTGTGTATGTAAATGTGTGTTTGTGAATGTGCATGTGTGAGTAAAAAGAAAACGGTAAACAGGTTAACAAAGGACACTAGGAAACAGGAAAAGCGGGGGGAGTGAAAAAAGGAATTCAGCCAAAAACAAATTGAACGAAAAGTAATGAATCAAATGATTTCGAGAACCATGGAGCTTTAAGCCTCTCGACATTCGTCTTCTCAGGATAAGGGAAGACTTAGAAAAACCTTATCCGCTTTCTTACTGTAAGCGAGATTCGAACTCGTGATCTCTTTAATAAGGCAGGCGCGTTACCTCCACACTACCTAATTGAGATAACATTAACAGAAATGTCCTTATTATTTATTTTCCTATAGGTTCAATGGAAATTAGGTAACACTACAGTAAATCGATTTTCAAATTTTTCATAAGTTGTTACTAAGCAGTGATCTTGAAATTTGATTCCTTGTCCTAATGGTGGTGATAATGAGGCATTTCCAGTCATCTGTAACCAATTTTCGCAACCATCACCACGACACTGTTCCTAAGCACTGATTCATCATTCAGACCACCGTCTGAGGGACACTCAGTATTTCAGAACTACAGTCCTGCGCAATGTCTCGCGCATCTTCTGCTTTAGTAATGCAGAGCTGGTGGCTGTGATTACCATCGATTGCTTTTGTAAATCGATTAATTAATCCTTAGTCGGCTGGAAACACATTGGTACGCAGCAGACCCTCATTGAGTCGCTTTCAACGGTTTAATTTATCGCCAGTGGGATGAAAACGCCCCAAGTTAACTGAAAGAACACAAATTAAAGGGAATTTCCTTTGCTCCCAAACTTTTATGCAGATGAGGTTCCAAACCTTTTTAACTCGACGCAATCAGCGTCTTTTCCAGAATACTTTAAGAAGGTTTGAAGACGATTCCACCGGCAACTGCAGGAGCTAGCTAGCGGATGCAATGCCTCCTAAGTTAGAACTTGTTGCCATCTCTGTTCCATCAACGTAGTTTATCCGTATGGTTTAGATAGATAATTTATTTTCAGTATTTAAGTATAAAACATACATAGGCTGCATCATAAGAATAAAAATAAAGTAAACATTACTACATGCAATAACATTACAAGAATGCATTAATAAAAAAGATAAGATTAATCCCATTTCAAATCATAAATTTCTGAAATACTATAAAGAGGATTTTCCTTCAAGGTTTTTCTGATCCTCCTCTTAAAGTTTAACACAGGAAGAGTCTTGATATTCTGAGGCAGAGTGTAGAAAAATTTAACTGACATACATGAGAAACTGTTAAGAGTTTTACTATATTTACATTTGTTAATATAAATCTCGGAGCATTTTCGAGTGGGGTAATTATGGACAGAAGAACATATTGAGAGAAGGTTAATATTCTTTTTGACAGATGAGGAATCCAGAACAAACACTGAAGGTAATGTCAGTATATTAAGTTGCATAAAAAGTGATTTACAGTGAATCCTTGGTGAAACTCCAAATATGATAAGTACAGATTTGTACTGAAGAATAAGTAACTGACCGGCAGAGATATGATTTCCCCACAACTGAGTACCATAACTGAGCACAGTACACTGTAACAAGAGTACAGCGGGAGACACTATGTCTAAGTGACCTTAATAAGAACGAGCTTTAACCAGTAAACGTATACCCAACCGAATTGTTTAAACTATACATAACACAAACATTAAGGACCATTTACATGGGAACATTAACACGAAGATATAGTCGTATAACATTTGTCATCCAAAAAATGTGAACCAAAACTTAAATATAATAATTTAAGCTTGAAAGTAATTAATAACGCAGGCTACGATAATCAACAACGATACAGCAGTGTATTTTATATTGTTACAGTATGTCCTAGAAGTACTCGACCTGACATATAGATAGCGGTTGTTGTTTCAAACTACAACAATGGTAAAAAGTACCAACCTTATAAAGTTTAAATTTGGAGTTTGACGATTTTACATTATTTAGCACTTCTTTAGCAGCCATCATTAGTGAATGCTCTCAGCGAATTTGTAAACATGGATAAAACTAGTAAGCATTATGTGATGCAATACTTTCATTTGAAAGGTCTTAGCACAACTAATATTAAAGCTGAGTTAGAATCTACTTTGGGATAATCTGCGGTGGCAGAGTTTAAGCGCGGCCGTACGAGCTGTCAAGACGAACATCACAGCGGTCGGCCAAATGAAGTAACCAGTCAGAAATTGTAAAGAAAATCTCGTTCGTGAGCTAGTAGGCATTCCAAAAAGTTCTGTACATGTAATAATTTGTATGTTGTACATAATTATCTAAATAGGTGTGCTTATACGAATGTCCATACGTCATTTTTGTTCTTTGGAAACAGTACTGTTTACTAGACAACAGGTTTGTTTATCTCTCATAGTATCAATGGCTTGTTTTGACGCGGCGAGATGGTCAGTCGCAAACTACATAAGGAACAGTAAACGATACGAACTTCCTAGCTCTGGTTATTAGCAACAGTGCGAGAGTGAAAAGGGACGAAGTTAATGGAAACATATATGCGTTAAATAGAGACAGAGATATTGCAAACTTTAAGGCTTACAACAACAGGACTTAAGAAGAACGCCAAACTCTGAGGGGAAATTACATTTATTACACTTTAAAGACACCAAACGTATAAACAGCTAGAGAAATTAGCAAATACTATCAGTAAGGTGGATTGAGAGGAAGTAGTAGTTTGATGACCAGAAATACAACAGAAAATTTGACCAGTTATTCAATGAAGATCAGGAAGAATTTTAAATAGAGACAGAGAAGGAGGAGGAGGTAGTATTTGACTAGAAATTGCAAGAGCAGCAGAAGAAAAGCAAAAAAAAATAAAAAAAAAATAATAATTTCGAACCTAATTTTAAATGAAGATGGTATTTTTGGTCATTAACAGATACTAGCAGTAGAGAAGAATATCAACTATGCAGAAGAAAGAGCACAGCAGGATCTCGCAATCTTCTGGCCGCCATGATAGTTGAGAAGAGAGAGAGAAGATAGCAGAGGCAGTGCTGTGAAAAGTGTATAAATAATTATTATTGTGTTAAGAACAATTTTGAAAAGAAAAGAAAAAAAATGATGTGTTCCATTCATATTTCTTTCTCTACATCTCTGTAACAAATTATTATTAAAAACTTGTGCTTCTATGTACTTCATGCTAATCGAGATAAACATAAGTAGAAATATTTTTGTAAGTAGAAGGGAAATAAGGGAATACACTAGCCCAAAACGATAGACAAACATTTTAACAGGTGGTTGCCATGTGGATGAATTCCGTTTCTTTGCTTTGCCTGGAGTTGACAAATTGCGTATGTGAAAAGTTGAAGTATTTTGAAGCTGAAACCAATAACAAAAAATATCTCAAAAATAATTAACTTCATGAAAAAATGTATAAGATGTAAATTGTGTGTTTCAACGAGATATACAGTTGTGTAGTAAGTTTTTGTGTATCGCTTACTGTTTACTAGCATTGCAAAACCATCCAGAATAAAGTCTTGAGAGGCTATTCCCAGAAATGTTTTCCATGTAAAGAGTAGTTGGGGGGGGGGGAGATTCTCCTCAAAATCTTGGTGTCGTGTCCTTGGAAGATACTACACTTATATACCGATTTTGGTCTTTTACTAAGTTTTCGAAATTTTACCAGTAATAGACGTTTTAGGGTCCCCTGAATCCAAAACAAAAGTATTTCTAGAAAAAGGTCCTGTGTATCAGTATGTCCGTGAACACATAGCTCAAAAACGAAAACTAAGTGTAGTATCTTCCAGGGATGTGACACAAGGAGTTTGATAAAAATTCCCTACCCCATACTGCCCTTTACATGGAAAAACTTTAAAATACGGTATTTAAACAAAGTCGTGAGAGCCATTTTTTAGAAAATCAAAGCATTTTCAAGATATTTACATGAAAAAGAAAATGCATATTCTGAATTTGCGGGGAATAGCCTCCAAACAGTTCTTTATTTAGCATAAATGTTAATGAGTTTTGTATAACTTTTAAATCGTAAAAGATAGGTAAAAACGTACGCACAAAAAAAAATGTAAATCTCGCTAAAACACACATGTCAAATGCAGTTTTTTCTTGGAGTTGGCTACTTCTTTGTTATTTTTTTCTGTTTTAAAATGTTTAACTATCACTATCAACTGTGCATCCCCCTTAAACCTATGAAGGTATGTAATAAATACTTGTTTGCTAACGTTTATCTCGATTAACATGAGGTAGATAGAAGTATAAGCTTTTGTAAGAATTGTTTGCTGCAGGATGGTAGAGAAAGTCATGTGAATATAGACCACTTCAGATTTTTATACTTGACTCATAATAAACTATTTTAAGGGTAGTGTTATTTACACTTCCTGAGGCTAAACATGTAAATTTCGTAGGACTAAGATATGCGAACTAAATCACTGTTTTGAGTTCTTGGGATAATAAATAAGTTATTTACTCGAGGTTGTTATTAATGTTGCTTCCCTTGCATATATCAAGACACATTATAAAATATATACTAGTAGCTCTGCTTGGAAAGCGCAACCCTGCCACTTTGAGAGGCTTAGATATTATTGCCAATATTTCCAGAATAAATGTACTCGGAGCGAGAGCTGCACGTTCCTCGATGCTGTAGAGAATTATGAAACTCAATCCTAGCTTTGAGGGCGCGATGCTGAGTTGTTCAGTATTGCAGGGCGAAAAAATATATAGATAAATTAGCTCTATAACCTGCCCCAGCAGCAAATACGACTTTCGTTCCATTGACATTATGTTCTGTGCAGAGAACCTTAACTTCATACGACAATGTGCTGCACAATTGTAGGAAATTTTATGTTCTATAAAGTTTTTATATCATTTATAACTCCATGGCACGACAGCTCACGGGGAACCTTGGCCTACCGCCCGGCCGCTGCGTCCCCCATCTCGGTCCACTACAGACGTCATGGATGGGGTGCAGTATTGGAGGGTGAGACTTGGTCAGCGCCTCGAGCCCCTCCCGGCCGGTTAATGCGGTCCTCACGACCTGGAGCCGCTACTTCTCCATCAAGTAGCTCCTCAATTGGCCCCCCCAGGGACCTCACGAGGCTGAGTGCACCCCGGTCCAGGTCTCCCAGCGGGGGAAAAATCCCCACGCCGGTACTGGGGATCGAACCCAGGTCTCCCGCTTGGTGGGCAGCTGCGCTACCACCGCGCTAAGGAGACGATCTTTTATATCATTTACTGAATAATAATAGTAATAATAATAATAATAATAATAATATAAGTCATGAAGAACAAAACAAGAACAGTGAAATCTTATTCTATTCTATCTTACTTCAAAACTACGCCATATTGGGAAGGAACTATTCAGTAGGGTACTTCGTTTACGTCTTTCAAGGTCTCATTCCCGTTCCGTACGACCTTCGCTTAGCGCTATGCAGATGGTGTTAAGAGAGTGCCGTCCAGTCCAGCACGACCCGTAGTAAACCAGTGCCAGCTGTAGTCAGATGGCTAAGTGCACCTAGCCTTCTAAGTGTTTAGCGCCCGCTTTTACTACTTGTGGCACCGCAGGCGATGACACTGGTAACGCATGAATGAAGATGGAGCACCGGTGAAACCGAAGAACCCCGAGATAACCCGCCCCTGCGTCGCTTTGTCCACCACAAATCTCACATGCGGTCGCTTGGGATCGAACCCGGGCCGTCTAGGTGAGAGGCGAGTGATTTAACTCTGCTACTTTCAGGAAAGCAAGCAATAAGACCATTTCTGCTAATGTTTGTCTTGATTAGCATGACGTAGACGTAGATAAATGAAAAATCTTTTTTAAGGAAAGTTTGTTTGTGGAACAGGTAGAAAAAGTCATGTGAATGGAACACATGTTTTTTTTTTTTTTAATTCTATGTTTGATAAGTATATTATTCTGAAAGCAGCACTGGTTATGGTTACACTCTAATATTTCTAATACGGATATAATGATAATTATATTCAGAGCATTATTGCATACTTCCTTTCTGTAAAATCATACTGCACAATCACAAGATTTTTTCATTATTTGATATTTCACAACTCTTGTATCACGCTTATATTTCTGTCTACTTAGTTTCGTTCTATGCCATTAGTTACTTGCCACAGAATAATAAACTATGTTGATCACATCACATCGCCTCGCGTGGATTAGACTAGGAGCATGGAGGAGCACAAAAACTGCTGACGAGAATGGTATGAGAATCAGTCCCATTTGCGAGGAGGAAGAGTCGTGAATCCATATCTTGGCAAGATGTAGGGGTACGGAGGAATGGCGGGAAAAATATTTACCTCGATTCTTTACCACCGCAAATGTAGAGCTAGAAGCATGTTGGATGTTACTGGCAGGCACGGCAGACGTGGACGGGCTAGGTGAATGTATACTTAAGGCAAGACAGCTGAGATCTGAGAAGGCTGCCAATAGAGAAGAGTGACTACCATGTCTTACATACACATATTTTGTCATACTTATGTCATTGTTGGGGTATGGTTTTATATATTGTGTATATGTTAGGTGCATATATTTCTTTTAAATGAATTTATCTATTATAAGAGGGTGGGTACTACATTACTATGTGATGTAAATTTAAATTGTTGTATTTGAATATTTTTTCTTTTTATGTTCGTGTTTACTCTTATAATTTTTTGTTGTTGTTGTTGTTTTAATATTGCTTTTTATTTTGTGTATTACAGAAGCTCGCACGGTCTGTGGACCCGTGCGATTGTTGAAGTTCAATGTATGATATTGTTATGTCAATAAATACACTTATTCATTCATTCACATCGCTATAACAACATGCAATTGATGGTCAGCTGTTTAAGAATCTCAACTGCCGTGTATTGCATTTTCTCAAACACGACAAAACTGCACTGAATTATAACTGGTGTTGCTTCAGTTTATTGTGTTACAATGTGCAGCACCACAATGTTTGAGAGAAGTCATTATTTAAACTTTATGGCCTGTCCCTGCTCTCTCGCATAATTTCCCATAATAGCTGTGTGCATATATTACTGTGATCATTCCTCTCTTTTCATTACGGTGCTGGAGTGCAATGGCAAAAGAATTAGGTTTGCATACATGCATGTAAAACAAATCATATGGTCGCACACACGATAAACACTGTTTTATGCTCTATTTTCCAATAATTGTCCTTTCGTCAGTGTCAACATGCTTTAACAAACTGTAACTCATTAGAGGAACTGCGCCAGAAATTCGCAAAGCTCTAACAATAATGAGCATAGAAACCGGTAAATAAAACCTGTTGGAAAGGCAAGCAACTACATAAACATTGGCAGCATTGTTTGTGCGCTCTTGGCTGAAATTAATTGAGTCTTTACATAAAACATGAAGGTAAAAGAACAATAGAAATGTATTAATAATTTTGACACATTAATTTCTGCATTCAGCTTTGTGCTCAGATTCACAAACAAACGTATTGTCGTAGCATAAATAAGACTTATTTAGATCTGTTCTCATTGAACGTTTCAAATGAGGCTGTGCTGCATGACTTTAATATCCAAGATGTTTTCGCATATTAAAACAGGCGTCACCAACTCGCCTGATTTTGTTTCGAAGCCGGCCATGCAGTGGGTAAACACGTGACGGTAGGGATTTCCCGTCTTCCTTGTGCAGTGTGTCGTGTGTCACTTTATAACGTCGGGACGATATAAATTTCAGTTTTGAGTTATACAGTCCACACAAATACACACACCTCATGGACCTTTTTCTGATTGTCTTATGATGATTGAGAAGATATTGTATTCTATCCAAAATTCGATTTTGCCGGAAAAAATTCTTTGAGACTCCCCGAAAAACTAATATCATTATTCATATGTCTTTATAGTTCCAAATAAGAAGTAAATTCGTCTTTTGCTTTCGGCTTGTACATATAAAAGGACTTATACCGAGAGAGATAATTGCAGGGATCAGGTGCTACTGATGCAGTGTCTATCACAGGTGCAGATTTTCTCACCTTTGGCTATAATAGTACGAAAATTCAAGGTTGCAGTATCTTTCTTCAAGATTTATATTGTATCAAGGGCATGTATGTATAATTTTATTCATAAGAGAATTTAAACATTTCTGAATATTAAAAAGTATAATTGGCCACCAGACATCATTTTTAAAAACCTTGACTGGAGCTATAACAAAGCAAAGAGATGAAACTGTGCTGGACTCGGCAAGAAAAACTTCAGTTCGACGAGATGTCATTCACGTCGTGTAAAGTTAAACACTAAGTTGTGCAGAAGAAAAGCAGCAAAGCAAGAAGAAAGGGAAGTGAAGGCAGCAGCAGGGGATAGGAAAAGGAAAGCTGAGTGTTCAACCTAATAAACTGTGAATTTTAATGTGAGCCATGCATTCAAATCTTTCCTTGTTTTCTCGCTATTGATATTTTCGACATTTTTCTTCCTTAAAATGTTCCTTGCGGAGCAGTTTTTCTGTTGCACAAATAAAATTTACTGTATATTTTCACAGAGGTACAATGAATTAGAATTGTTCCTAGGAATTACTGCCACATCTATTCAAGCGCATGTTTTCAATTTTCAAACATAAAAATTATATTTTTGTGACAAACCACATTCATAACTTTAAAAAATTTTGTAGCCTAAACCTAAGGATATACACAGAAAATTGGGCGATTTCAAAAATTAGACGTATTGTTAATCTAACGTTAAAATATTAGCCCAAAATTTTATTTATTTATTTGTGTCGCAAAGGACATTTTTAGTGATGTGGCAAAAACATAAACAGATTTGATTTAGAGAAAAATTGATGAACTGTACACCGTTTTTTATTTGCATTATATTATATCTGCTATAAATTTAAAAAAATTAGCATTACTAGTTTGGAATTTAAAACTTTCAGTCATAAATGCCCTTAAGGGTTTAATGAGAGTACTATAGCAAAACTGTCAAAATTCCTGTCAAAACGACTGGAGATGTATGCACATTTCCTTCAGTGAAGAAAGCTCGGGTATTTCACATGCGATTAGAAAACTAATTGCAAAAGCATAATTTTCGTTATTCTGGGGAATATTGCTGCATTTCCAACAGAAATGATGGAGAAACCAAAATAGCTTAATTTCAAACATAACCGTCAGTAATTTCGGGATTGTAACATTACAGCAATCCAGCCAGGTGGCTTAGGTGTTTCGTTTCAGATGCTGGGGAGCTTTCTTATTCCCCAGAGCGCCCTACATCTGCATTTCACTCCAACGATCTCTTTCAGGATTGCAAGTGTCGGCGAAGATTGCGGTGGTGTAGCCTTTACATGGTGGTGAATGCGCTTTGGAAATATAGCTCTCGGCAACAGGTGGCGTTGAGTGTTTTGAGGGAGCGGCCTCTTTGCGCTTCCCGCATCGAGATGAAGAACTGCTTGGACTAAGTTAGGGACCAACCACGGTGTCCCTTTCCTCTTTATCAAATATAAGAGATATACAAAAGCTTTCTGCACAACAAAAATGTAGATCTCATTAAGACACAAAATTAATCCAGAATTGCCTCCATGGTCAAGTGGTCAGCAAGCTGATTTCTCACCCGGGGGGGGGGGATTCCCGGCTGGGATAGGAAATTCTTCTTCAACCAGAATTATTCCCTGTTCCCCCACAGAGTCTGGAAGTATGAATGGTAGAGTGAATGTGCGTGTGTTTAGTGATATAAAATGATTAACCTAATACAGTAATGCAAATTTTTCCAGAAGTCAAATTCCCCGATATGACCAATGCAGTTAAAGGAATCTATACAAATAAAACGACTATTAACAAAATTATTTCATGTTTTTTTATAGGGTTAACCGTTTTCGAGATATTCCTTGTTATTTATTTCAATTTTAAGCTACTTAGATTTTTCTCAAACGTTTTTCGTTTCGTCTCTCTCTTGTTTTAACCTTAGCCGTGCTAAGCGAAAACGGAATTTCATTTGTTTAACATAGCGATTGGAGTTTTATATGATTTGACTATCGCTTTTGTCGGGTATTAGCCTATTTCTTTTCTATTTAGAAGGAACTAATACAACTAAATGTTTATTTCAATTACTGCGATATAGGTAAAGGAATAATTTTTGTAACAATAGTTTGTAGAGAAAGTCATGTGAATGAATACATCAGATTTTGTATTGTATTTTGCACACATGCGCGCAATCTGCGGAATGGCAATATTGTATGTTCAAGCTTGGACATGCATTACTCACACTTGCTCCACTAGATTTGATGTTGGTTTGTGATTTTTTTGCAGGTTAGCAGGCGTCTGAGGTAACTGGAGAACTTCAGCGTCTAATATAGGTGTAATTCTGATTGCAGCGATATCAGGTGGTAGAAGACGACCTTCCTCCAGAGGTCGCAATGTCACGTAAGAAGAAGGCAGATGTCAATGAAGCCTGTATTCTGCCACCTGATGTCGCTGCAATCAGAATGACACCTATATTAGACACTGAAGTTCCCCAACAACCTCAGACGTCTGCTAACTGCAAGAAAATGACAATAAAGATTGTTTTTTATTCTGGTGGCCTGGACGGTTTCGACAGTGGAGTAAGTGTCAGTAATGGACGTCCAAGCTTGTACAACATGATAACTTCACTGTATATAAAAACTTTTAAAAAGCATTTTAAAATAGAAATTATATTATTCTAAGCCAATGAAGAGCATACAAAGCTTTCAAAACAAGTATTCTTCCAGGATTCTATCTGCTAGGTTGTGAAAAATTACCTCGTGAAGAGGTTCCGAATTCTTCTGTTGCTCTGATGCGGGCGCTGAGGATTCTGAGTAATCATGATATTTCTGAGGTTACTAGAAGTAGTCGGGTCAAACATCTGCACCCCTCCCGAAAAGGAGTTGTTTCGATTGGGTTGGTCTCGGCATAGCAGTGGTCCCGATACCCAAAGGAGATTGGGCACGTCTGAGCGGTGATGCTTGGGTGGGATTGTGGGACACCTCAATGTCTCCGGCACTAACCCGGAGAGCTAGTAGACGGCCTGCTAGATGACTACCCTTCTTTACGGGGTTGACGCGCGTAAGTGGCGTCCTGGTGTGATGCATGCCTGGGGGGAGGGCTTTTTAGTAATATAGTTACTGCCTTAATGGAAAGACCCACGGAAGTGAGGAAGCTTCGCTCCACAAGTTCGACGACTTATGCATAGTCCTATTACTTCCATGTCTGCATTGAAACTGAACTACATTAATTCCTATTGACTGAAAATGAAAGTGTTTATCTATCCACGAACTACTGTCCAGACAAACAAAGGAACTTCAGTCACATAGCAACCAGCTTTTGACCATCACTTTAAGCTATGTAACTTACTTGCTTCCTTGTAAATAGAAGCGAAATAAGGAAGATTATTTCTGCTATTTTTTGCTCGATTAGCATGAAGTAAATAGAAGCGTAAGCTTTTTAACAATAATTTGTTACAGAGATGTAGAGAAGGTCATGTGAATGGGACACATCAGATTATTATTAATATTATTATTATTAACTGTACCGAATGTTGTGTATGAAATATGTATGTCTAAAATAAATAGACAGCTATGTGTTGATTCAACATAATTAAAAGAAAGAGAAAAAAAAGTGTTTGGTACGCGCGAGAAGCGAACATGCGAACCTCACCACAGGAGTAACCTACTTTTAGCCTCAGAGCTACAGTGGTAACACGTGAAAAGTGGCAGGTTTATAATGCCGCACAAAACAGTGTCATGTTTTGTGTTGTTAATATTTTTAGTTAATATTGATAGTTTTTTTGTTGAAGAAGCTTAAGTTAAGTATTTGATTGTGATTATTGATATGGGTTAGTAAAATTAAGATTCGGAACTAAATACAATTTGCTAGTGCCGCTATACAACTGTATCGCCGATGCTGTACACAAGATGCTGTGTCGTATGGGAGAATTTGGAGTTCCAGAAGTGACTCTTTCTTCTTTTTTTTTTTTTTTTTTTTTCTTCAGATGTATTGTGTATGGAGAAGATATAGCATTTCACCCAACAATTCGATACCGATATGTCACCGGAAACAAATGTTTTGCGACACTCTGAGTACAAAACAAACATTTTTTGAAAAGGTCAACATATATATGTGCGTGTTTCTGTGGACATCATAGCACAAAAACGAAAGTCCGTTAAAAAGGGTACCAAATTTGGTATTTAAGTTTAGTGTCTAACAAGGTTGTGACACGAAGATTTAAAAAATTCCCCCACCCCAAACTACCGTTTACATGAAAAAAGGTTTCGAACATTTTTATTTTCTCAAAAATGGCTCTAACTATTTAGATAAAAATGCCTATATTAAACATGTTTACACTACAAATAAAATGTATATTTTGAATTTTATGGGAATAGCCTCTGAAGATCTCTTTATTTTGGATGAATTTTGCATAACTGGTAAACCGTAAAAGTTAGAAAACCTTTCTATATAAACAATGTATTTCTCGCTGAAACACACAATTTCTGTCATATAGATTGTTTTCGTGGAGTTGACCATTTTGGAGATATTCCTTATTATTGGTTTCAATTTTAATATACTCGTACTTAAAACTTTTCTCATACAGGAATTTCTCAACTCCTGGTCATGCAAGGAGACGGATTTCAATGACATGGTAACCGGGTTTTAAAAAAGTTGACTCGCTTTAGCCTAGTGTATTCCCTTTTTTCCTTCTGTTTATAAGTAAGGAAGTAATAAGACCATTCTGCTAATGTTTATCACAGTTAGTATGGGGTTAATAGAACAATAAGCTTTTCAACAATAATTTGTTACAGTGATGTAGCGAAAGTCCTGTGAATATATACATTATATCGTTTATTTTATTGAGGTTGTATTGTTAGTAAAATTGTATAGTTTGAGTATCATCTTCTCTTCGACCTATAATTAGCCGATCATCTGAACATAATGTGATTATATCAATAATTTGTAAGTGACTAAAGAGTTGTAAACTAAAAAATACATTTTTCCCAGATCTACTAAATTTTAATTTTAATATGAAGGAAAGAGCCATTTTGAGATACACAGTTACCAAAAATAATCAGCAACAAACAACGTTGGACATACGTGTTCTTTCAGTACACATTTTATGAATGTATTGTCTCCAAAACAACTGAATGTAGTATTTATTTATCTCTAGTTTCCATAACCCAGCATTATTTTTGTCGCCGAGCTTCGAAAAACATGTATGTGTTTTCGCTCTTCTTGTCACCTCCGCTGTTGGTTCGTGCCCTCTCACTAGGGAAAAGCGCCAATCAAGGTTCGCTTAAAATACTCGTTAGAATTGTTTATAATTAATGTAAACGTTAACTCTACAAGCTACGACTTCCCTGAGTTTCAGGTTTAATGTAGGGTTCATATCCGTGCTTTCGTAACAAGCCATAAGCATCCATCTTCTTTGCTTTTGCACATGGCAATGTTAAGATTGCGTTAGTAAAATACAGTAGTTGGGAGTTTATACCGTATATTAAAGATAATTTACATCACAAAAGTGCATATACATTCTGTCAAGAAAGTACCGGGAATTGATCATTTAAAAATCCTGTTTAAAAGGGGACTCAAAATGATTGTTATCGCTAAGTTGGTACAACTTTCCTCTATACCCATGCGGAGTTTGATTGTCATCTGCCATCTAGTTTATTTACAGTACGCCATTTTGTTAGTTCATCTCAATTGCGATTTTACGATGGATACAAATATTTAACAAAGAATCTGTCTCAAATTTTGCATTACAAATGGTATTTCGTGTGCCGAATCGCTGAAAATGTTACAGAGGGCTTACGGTGAATCGACTTTATCAAAAATACGTGCATATGAATGGTGCAGTGCATTCAAAAGTGGTCGAGACGAGGGGGAAGATTTGCCTCACTCTGGTCGGCCATCAACAGTTTCAACTGAACTGAACATCGCTAAAGTGAATAAAATAGTGTCTGAAAATCGTCATTTAGGTATGAGAGAGATTGCCGCTGAACTTTCTGTGTCTCACGAATCGATTCGTACTATTTTAAACGATTGTTTGGGCATGACACGCGTTGCAGCTCGGTTAGTTCCGAAAAAGTTGAATTTTCTACAAAAACTCAATCGTGTAAGGATTTCTGAATACATGCTAGAAAGAGCCAGTTCCGACCCCACATTCATGAAACGCATTGTAACTGGTGATGAGATGTGGGTTTACGAGTTTGACACTCGAACCAGCCAACAAGCTTCTGAATGGCACCTTCCAACTGCAACCTAAAAGGGCACGTGAAACTCGATCAAAACTGAAGGTCAAATTGACAGTTTTTTTTTTCGATTATTGCGGTGTTGTGCAATCAGAGTTCTTGCCAGAAGGTCAGATGATAAATAAAGACTATTGTCTGAGCGTTATGCGGCGTTTGAGAGAACAAATACGGCGAAAAAGCCAGATTTGTGGAACGACATCTCATGGATTCTGCACCACGATAACGCACCAGCTCACAAGGCTATTATTGAGAACGAATTTCTGGCCAAAAACTCATAAAAATTCATCAAACAACCACCGTATTCTCCTGATCTGGCTCCTGCTGATTTCTTTCTCTTTCCAAAACTCAAGTTACCACTTCGAGGCACCCGTTTTCAGTCGATAGAAGACATAAAGGAAAATTCGCGGCGAAAATTGACATCGATTTCTAAAAGTGCCTACAAAAAATATATTTTGATGATTGGATTATTCGTTGGCATAAGCGTATAATTTCAGAAGGGGCCTACTTTGAAGGCGATAAAATAAAATTGGATGAATAATTCATGTTTTGTGTTTTATTGGAAAATTCCCGAAACTTTCTTGACACAGTGATATATATATATATATATATATTATATTTGAATTTTCTGGGGACAGCCTCTGAAGATCTCTTTATTGAATGAGTTTTGCAAATTATTGCATAACCATCAAACCTAAGAAATAGACAAAACTTTACAATACAAAAATTGTAGGGCTTGTTAAAACACATAATTTATGTAATATAATTATTTTCTCTACACCTATATTACATAGTGTGCAGAGAACGTATTGTATTGCACCAAAAAATTCAATATCGAGATTTCACCGGAAATACCTGTTTTGAGATCCCGTGAATAAAAAATTAAATTTTAGAAAAATATCTGAGTGTGCGTGTGTGTCTGTGGGCAGCATAGCTCAAAAACGAAAAGCCTGTTAAATACCAAACTTAAATATCAAGAATGCGACACGAAGATTTTCGTGAAAATTTCCCCACCCCAACTACTCTTCCATGAAACATTTTAGAAACGTTTGTTTTCTCAAATGGTCCTAACGATTTTGATTAAGATACCTTATGTTTAAGATATTTTTATGACTAACGAAATGTATATCTTGGATTTTCTGAAAATAGCCTCTGAAGACTTCTTCATTCTGGATGATTTATGTATAACTGACAAACCATAAGAGATACACGAAAACTTACTATATAGAAATTATACATCTCATTAAACTACACAATTTATGTTATTTACATTTTTTGTAGTTAACTGTTTTCGAGATATTCCGGATTATTTGTTTCAATTTTAGTCGCTTAAACGTTTCTCAAACGAGAACACATCTTTCTTCTCGCTTCTCGTTTGTTTACTCCTGGGAAGCAAAGAGATTGGAGTTTCAATTGTTTCACAGAGCGACCGGCTTTTAAAGGACGAAAGTATTGCTTTAGCCTTTGCATTTTCTTATTTCCCTTCTACTTACAAGGAGCTAGTAATAAAACTATGCTCATGTTTACCTTGATTGATGCAGACACGATGTAAATAGAAGAATAAGCTTTTTAACAATTATTTGTTACAGAGATGTAGACAAAGTCATGTGATTGTAACATATCAGAATTTTTTTTTTCTTGTACAGTTGACCATTTTCGAGATACTCCTTGATATTGCTTTCAGTTTTAAACTACTTTTCTCAAACAGGACCATGCAAAGCGAATTGAACGTCGATTGTTTCACATAGTGACCAGCTTTTAAAAGATTTGACTATCTCTTTAGCCCAGCGTATTTCTTCATTTCTCTTCTATGTAGACTTATCTGCTTTGCAACTATGTAATCTCCCTTTTTTGCTTTCTCTACGCATACTATATACATAATAGAAAACAAAGGATTGTATTCCACCATGAAATTGGACACTGATATCACCAGAAATACATGTTTTGAGATCCCTGAATCCAAAAACATCATGGTATGCATTTGTGTGTATGCTCAAAACCGAAAAATCCGTTAAATACCGAACTATAAGTCTATCTTCCAAGAATGTGACAGAAAGGTTTTCGTAAAACTTCCCCAACCCGACTGCATTTTACTTTTCTCAAAAATGGCTCTAACGATTTTGATTAGAATAGCATATTTGTATATTTTAATGACAAACAAAATGTAAATCTTGAATTTTTTGCGAATAGCCTCTAAAGACCTGATTATTCTGGATGACTTTTGAACGACTCGTAAGCCATTAGATATAGACAAAATCTTTCTACACAAAAAATATAAACCTTATTAAAAGACACAGTTGAAGTCGTATACATTTTTTTAGGTTAATCGTTTCCGAGATATATTCCTTGTTATATATATATAAGTTTTAAAGTACTTAAACTTTTCTCAAGCCGGAATTCGACTTTCGTTTCGTATTTTTTTTGTTTAACTACCAAGCGTACAAAAGGGAACCAAATTTCAATTTTTTAACATAGTGAAGTGCCTTTGTAAGTTTTGGCCATCGCTTTAGATAGTGCATCCCGTTACTTCTGCTAATGTTTATCACTTAGTACGATGTGGATAAAAGAACAATCTCTGTAATGGTAGTTTGTAGAAAAAGGCATGTGAATGTGATAGACTATTTCGCCGAAAATACATGTTTTAAGACTCGCTGAAAATTATTTTTTAGAATGGTGTGAAAAGTGTAACTTAAAAACAAAAATTCGGATAAATAGTATTTAAGTTTTGATCTTCAAAGGATACGATATAAGATATTCAAGAAAATTTCCCACCTCATAGTATCCGTAATGTAAAAAAGTTTCGAAACTTTTGATTTTCTCAAAATTGGCTAACGTTTTCTGTTTATATGTAAGATATTGCAAGGTATTGATTGTCGTGATTGGGAATTAGTTATTTTATTTAGGAAGAGAGAAGTTTGCATGAGTATGAGCAATCTATGTTAGTGGCAAGATGTAAAAGATGCTCCGTGGCCTCACAAAGCAGCGTTGGCATAAGCATGGATTTAGCTATAATGCCTCCGAGAAGCATTCCACGAATGTCTGTTACATCTGAACCACAGTTGCAACCAAGCTCCCTTTTTATCGACCTTGAGTATAGGGACAAAGTGTTATTTTAAAAATGTAACTAAGCAAAGGAAAAAGTACAAGGTGAATCATCTAGAATTGGGCAATCTGTTGGGTTTACCTAATATTTACTTAACCATGTATTCTCGTTCATGTTTCTAAGTGGTAGAGTTGCGTGTCTCCTCGCAACCTTAAAAAATGAATATAAAATGGCATGTTATTTATGGACGCTCTTTAACTACTGTGGTTCTCAGCGTCTCATTCTAAATTGGGTGTGAAAGACCGCTTAATTTTGCTCAGAGGCCTCTCTATCAGGCTTGAGGTTCTTTTACGTGCTGTAAATCTACGACACGGGACCAACGGCTTTACTTCCCTTCCGAAGGAAGCCATGCTAAGGATTTTTACACCCGAAGAAGTCCATCGTTCTCCCGGGTTTGAACCCGCGACCTAGGGTAATCATTACACCACGGAGGGCGACTACACCTATTTAAAGCTCCCTCATCTCTTCCCGAACACACCCGCTTGACCACCTTGTCCTACCTCCTCCTTCGCATGCGCGAGATACCTCTACACTGAAACTGCTACTCCCTGACGTTGTGCAGTGGCAGGGGTAACTCTTGCCCCACACTGGGTACGTTACAATATTTATCTTACAACATAAAGTATACATCACGAATTTTCTATTAGTAGTCTATGAGGTGTGCGCATTGGGAAGGAATTTGTTATAATTGTTAATAACTGGTAATCGCTAAAAAATAAACAAACAAGTTCTGCAAAAAGATGCGAATATCTTTAAAACACACTATTTGTTTCCACTATTCGTTTCGTGGTATCATCCATTTTCATGATCTCCGTTTTTATAGGTTTAAATTTCCAGTTTTTGTCATTTTATAAATTCAATGTAGCTATTCAACTTTTTCGCATAATTTCATGGGAAGATTATGGAATATATTTTAAACGTCCGGTTAACGATTCTATATTGATATCGATTAATTACCTCTATTCCTGTTGTATCTGCAAAGAAATCTATAGTGAAATATGTCTGTAAAAGTTTATATCGATTAACATAAAGTACCCAGACAAATACGCTTACCTAGCAATTATTTTGTAGAACCTAAATAATACACTACTGGCAGAGAATGTCATGAAATAGCAGCACGTTAGATTTTCATCTTCGCTTCCCTTCATCGCAAAGCCTTCGTTTTTGTTTGCTTCGCATCGTCGTTGCCACCGAAAGTCTTCCTCTACTTAAAGTTACGAGTTATAACTAAACTATGTCTGCATAAGCCATTACTCTTAATATGATTTTTTCTGTCTCGGTTGTAATAAGCTGGTCTTGTTCTGGAGGGCCTCCTCTTATATAAAAGAAGTGTAGAGAGAAAAAGTGGTTTACGAGTCTGTTTTTTTTTTTTTTTTTTTTTTTTTGCTTTTAGTATGAAATTGAAAAAGTAGCTTATAATTTAATCTTGGTTCTTTCGAAATTACTTTCATATATTACACAAAAATGTAGCACGTTTGGGCGCAGAATTAATTTGTTTAAGGTAATGCAGCTGTGAGTTTCGGAAAAAAATGAGTATCTAAAATGTATATTTGAAATTTATACCGTTATTACGCAAAAGCCCTAAGCTTTATATTTAAATAATATTTATTATTTTCTAAATTAATTGTCCTAATAAAATATTTCGTGTCCTCTATTTAGCATTAAAATTCATGTTTTACATTTTTATGCTAAACATTTTTTGCTATCATATCAAACCTTTTTCATAAAAATTCCTAACTATTGTAGATAATTGTTGTACTACCAAAAACTCTTGATTTGTCAAAAGCCTACAATTTATTTGTAAACATTGGAGCATTACTTATAAAAATTATATAATTAAATTATTATACCCTATTATTTGCTTTATGCACCTTTAAGAAGAAGGGAATACATCTGGAACCAATTAATTAAAAAGTCTGATGTGTTACATTTACGTGAGTTTCTCTACCTCTCGGTAACAAACCGTTGTTAAAAGGCTTATTCCTCTATCTACTTCCTGATAACCTAGATAAACATTAGCAGAATGCTTGCTTTCTTGTAAGTAGAAGGCAAATATACACTACCTAAGGTAATAATCAAATCCTTTAAAGGCCTATAGCCATGTGATTATAATGCGGATCCCGGTGTCTCGCTTTGGCGCTTCGTGGTGCACAGGATCGTGGGTTCGAGTCCCGCCTTGGGCATGGGTGTTTCTGTGTTTGTAAATGTGTCTATGTTTGTGTATGTATATGTAAAAGGAAAACGTTAAGAATAATAAGGTCTACTAAGGAAATAGAGAAAACTGGAAAAAATTTAGAAAAAAGGAATACAGCACCGGAGTCCTGACAAGCCTCCGAAACTGTATTTTAAAAAAAAATCCGTTTTTTGCATTGCCAGGAGTTAAACTTTACTCAAACGGGAATTTGTTAAGTATTTTAAAACTAAAACCAACAACAAGGAGTATCTCAAAAATATTCAACTCACGAAAAAAGAAATATGATATTTGAAGTGCTTTAACGCGATCTACATTCTTTGTGTGCTAAGTTTTTATGTATCTGTTCATGAGTTATTGCAAAATTCAGCCATAATAAAGATGTCTTCAGCGACTATTCCCTGAATATTAAAGATATACATTTTAGTTGTCTGTGTAATATACGGTTTTTAAATCAAATTCGTTTAAGCTACTTTTGAGACAACCAAAATTTTCGAAAACTTTCCATGTAAATACTGGGAGGAATTTTCTTCAAAATCTTCGTTTCTGTCCTTAGAAAATACTAAACTTAAACACCAAGTGTGGTATTTTACCGACTTTTCGTTTTTGAGTTATCGTATTCACAAGCATACGGACACACACACGGAAATTTTTTCTAAATTGTTTGAATATAGGAACCTGAAAACGTGTATTTCGGGTGAAATCTATGAATTAAATTTTTGGGTACGTACCATGTCCTATTAGTGAATGTAAAACTTCGTGTGGAGCATTTTGAGTTCGGAAAAATTCTAAAACATTAAGGTTTACATTTGGGCATGCCTATTCATAATTGAGTAAATATTTGGAAAATTAAGCATTCCTTTCAATAAAGTTATTTTATTGGTCTTTCTGCATTAAAGCTATCCATAAGTGCCAAAAATTATGTTTTAATGCCCAAAAGTGGGAAGGATGTGAATGTTTCGCTTTAAAATGCTGTAATTAATTGAAGAAGCTGTATATACCAGGTTTGCTCTAATAGTTTCACCGTCTGTATATTTCTATAGTATTATTTTACAACTTACTTGTTAACCATTGCTATAGCGTGTTAGATATTTACCATGGCTTGAAGTATCATAGCTTGCTTCTCTCTTCTCCGCTCGCTTGTAAACAACGTACCAGTATATTATAATTTAATTGTACCTTAAGTCATGTCCAAATACTGTTAGATAATTACAATGAATTTGAACATCAACGTCATTTTTGCTTTGGTTTTTATTACCTATTTTCAGTTTTAATATGATAATACCTGAAATATATGATTTGACAGAGGCTCCTATAGTAATAGAAAACCAAAATTGTGCCTGTTTTGTAAATAGGTTGATTATTTTTTGGTAATATCTGTTAGACACTCAAGTTGAATCGTTGGCCACCCTGACGTGTTGTATCAAACATCTCTATTACTTTTGTATAACGACATAGCAGGTAGAAAAGAATTCCACCTAAAAATCAATACCGGGATTTTTACTGGAAGTACAGAGTTTTGGGGCCCCCCTAAACCCAAATAAAGCATTTTCAAAAACGGGGGTTAGTGCTTGTGTGAGTTTGTCATTTTAAGCATAACTTTAAAAAAGTAAAGAAAATTAAACAAAATAAAAATGTTAAATTCCGATCTTGATGTTTAAGTTAAATATCTTTCAAGGATGCGACATGAAATTTTCAAGGGAATCCAACATCCTAAACTATCCTTTGTATGGAACATTTTTCGAAAATTTATATTTTCTCAAAACTAGCGCTCACGGTACTGTATGCTGGAGATATTTTCATGCCAAATGAATTGTATATCTTGTATTTTTGGGAATAGCCTCTGAAGACCTCTTCATTCTGGATGACTTTCTCGTAACTGGTAAACTGTAAGAGGTAGACAAAAACTTACTTCATAAAGTTCGTTAAATCACCTAATTTATGTCATATACATTTTTCCTTTGAGTTAACCATTTCCGAGCTATTATTTGTTATTAGTTAAAATGTTAAAATACTTATACTTTTTCAGTCATCGTTCGTGTTTATTTTGTTTTACTCCTAGCCATGTAGAGATAGCACTATATTAAATCCATCACATAGCGAACAGTTTTCAACATATTCAGTTATCGTTTCTCTTTTACTTATAAGAATTAAGTAATAAGACCATTTCTGCAAATATGTATATCTTTGATTAGCATGATGTAGATAAAGGAATATGCTGTAATATGAATAGTTTGTTGAAGAATAGTTAGAGAAAGCTACGTGAATGGAACAGATTTTTTGAGTTTGATTGAATCAGTAAAGCTACTTTAGAAGACCATAGATTTAAATAAATAAAAGCCGTAGCATTTTTTTTTAATTGTTCAAAGTATTCCAAGACTTATTTGCTCCGAGGGGTGTCTCATTTGCTCGCTCATTTTCAGATATATTTTTATATTTTAGGAAATTACAAAGAAGCTCAAAATGTTTTATTATAGCGATTTGAGGTACTAATATACTGATTGTAATTTAACGTATTTCTGAACCTTAAATTTAATTACTATGTACATTACAGCATACAGGGATTTAGTTAATGTAAACACATTTATTTGTGGGGTTTAACAGATAAGCATTGTTTATAGAATAGTCCTTTAATGATAGTTTGGAAATGACAGTTAATATTTAATAGATAGGTGGTTGAAACATTGCACGCCAGATTAGGCGTCCAATCATTGGCCTGGCAACTTCTTGCTGCGCCACACAAGCGCATGAGGCAGACGCGGCGATAGAGGAATCTAGTCAGGTCAGTGTGGGGAGAAATTAATCATTGGGAATCTCTGCTAGGGAGCCGATATAGAAGTTACATGAACAACGGCCTACAGCATAGAATGCTTGGTAAGGTTAATTGTCTAAATGTATAATGTTATGGCTTTCGTTTGTACCCGTCCTCCCTTTTAATATAATTATTTCTGACAACCAGCGAAATAGAGGCACTTCTCACACGGAAAGTTCCCCGCCGTTAACCCTTTTAATGCCACCCCGAATAGCAAAATGTGTCTGAAAAGTGCCACGCAATTTTAGAGGAAACTGCAGTGTTTAATTATTAGTAATAAAATGAGTACCAAATGACATAGAGAGCTGATTTTTTTTTCATTTTTAGTAAACTCTTTTATCTATTGTATAACATCATTATATGAATTAGAAGTCTCTTCAATATTTTTAAAAAATTAAAACCAAAGAATATTTTTAAAATAAATTTAAAAATCCAAAATAATAAAATATTAGGCATGCATAACTTTACTACACAGTAAGTTCAGGGTAATTGAATAAAAGTACAGATAGTTATTTACTAAAACATAACTGTACTTGGTCTGGTGTATTATTTTTTAAAATACCAAAAATTAATTCAAATAACCTGAAGGCTGAAAACTAAAAAAAATAAGAAAATCACCAAAAATGCGTGCGCATACACTCACATGAAAGTATGATACCACTATTAATGAAAATGGTATAAAATAGGATACAAATGTAACATATATTACTCTACAATTTAGCACTTGTGTTGTTGCGCCGCTGAATGGTTGATTCGTCGTGTGGTTACACCTCCGTAAATCCATTTGGATAAGGACACCGATAACTTGCATGAGCATGAGAACCGTTGTTATCGAATGCATTTTCATCGCTGAAGCTAGGATATATATCTTCCTCTCTTACGTCGAATTCAGAAATGCTTTTATCAAGGTCTGGAGATTCAAAATCACTCGGTTTGCTCTAATACATTGCAAACTGGGGCTCTCGTTTCCTCATCAGTTCGTAACCTTTGGATAGATGACGCCATGTTTCAACCAACATAAATAAACATCGGCTGGAAAAATTAAATTTGGGGATTAAATATGGTTTATATGTGCTTTGGAGTGTAAAGATAAGGACCTGAAACGCTCCAGAAAACCTTACTTGTGTCTATGACGTAGAAAGTTCACAGAGTTTTTCCGCTGGAAAGAGTTGAAACGTATAATACCGGTATCACGATTAGATCGTGATTGGCACTAAAGAGGTTAAGCTAGGCTATATGAGGGAATTGTATTCGTTTTTGTAACCTATCTGTCGTTTAGGCCACACATACACACACACACACACTACATTACATTACACTACACTAACATTACACTAACACTACACTAACATTACACTAAAACTATACTACACTAACACTACACTACATACATGCGTACATCATATGGGGATTTTTTAAAATTTCGCGGGCTTTATACAACTAACTTTCAAAATTTACTTTATCTTATAGGTACACAAGTTCCTGATGTATGTTTGCATTTTCACCTGTTTTAAATACTTGGTTTATTGTTGACAGTTAAAAGGTTTATACGTGTTTTCGAAGGCTTAGCGATTTTTCATTAAGTTTTGCTTGAAAAATAGAGTAAAGTGTTCGAAATGTTGGCTGTTGCAAATTTACTATGAGTAAGAAGGGGTTTCGAGTGGTATCGACGTTTCAAATATGGTGGAGAAGACTGAAGACGACGATCCCCTGAACGTCGTAACACATCAATTACTGACGACAATGTGGAAGATGTAAAGGAATGGTTCTGCTATATAGTCATACAATCAATAAGGAACACTACCTAGAAGTTATGCGTTGTTTGTATGAAGTAATCCAAAGAAAACGACCAGAGTTTTCGTAAAATCAGTCAACATATAGTGCTCCTGCTCACACGTCAACGCTTGTGCGTGATTTTTTGGCAAAAACCAGAAACATTATGTTGCCTCAGCAACCTTATTGCCCGACATGGCCCCCTGCGACCCGAGGCTGAAGAGAACATGAAAGGACTCGTTTAGTCACTACTGATGAGCTAAAGACATAATCGCTGAAGTAGCTGAACACCATAAGGAAAAGTGACTTCCAGAGTTGCTTCCAAGATTGGAAAAATGCTGACACAAGTGTATTATATTTCAGGGAGTTTCTTTTGAAGGGCACAAAGTTGATGTATAAATAAAGATTGTTTAAGAACAACAGAGAGATAGGGTGGCGAGAACATTAAAAAGAAAAAGCATAAGGTAGAACTCATTTGTCCCGCCCTCTTCTAGCATAAATTCAATAGCACATGTGACTTCTGCATCTCCTCTCTACGCTCGTTTGTAAACAACAAAATATGAGGTTGATGGTCAAACTCATTGCAGTTGTCTATTTTCAATGTTAATATAATAATTCCTGAAATATGTATATGCTATGACAACAGTTCTGCTAGCAGAAGGCCAAATAGTATGGCTTTGCTGACGTGTGGTAGCAACCATCTTTATTTTTAGTAACCACTCGTATACTGCGTTCCCTAAAGGCAAGGTTGTTTGGAAACACACAAAGTTAAATAATGCAGATGGAACACTGCTTCCATTAGCTGATGCTATCGTGTATTATTTGTACACAAACTTTCATTGTTATTTGAAAGCGCTCCGAAAAAGAAAAATCTACAGGGCTAGATGCTTTGTTATAGCCTCAAAGCAAACAAGATGCGATTAGTGTGTTAATGTGCTCATAGACTGTAACAAAGCATCTAGGATAAGAGGCGATAACACGAAATTATCGGGTGAAATATTACAAATTCAATACTGCACTGTATGGTGAGCCGGAGAGCCAATTTTCAACGGAAACACCCTCAGGCTCTTTATGGCTAGGAAATTGAAAATCCATGCACATAATAATTCTCTCCCTTCACGTGTACTTCATATTCTTAGCCTTGCAAGGGCGGCGGAGAGAACACAGAACACTTAATAGGCTTCGTGTAGAGACCTGTAAACGGTTCAAATGTAGGCGGCAGCAGTTTCAAGCCGCCGCCTCTTCTTCTTCTCTGACGATATGGGAAATCTTAGTTATGCCATTCTTCCTCTAGCATCCTATAAAGTACCGGCAGACCCTTATTTTCTTTGCCCAAAATGGCGCCCTGAAACAAATACTCCTCGTCATTAACGAGTTGACTCACACTGTACTTCCTAATACACTCAGGAAATATATTACAACAATTTTTGTTCGCATCACAATATTTTCTCAGCTTATAAAAGATTATTCTTCCATATACTTCTTCTCTTAATTAAGGTTTTTTTTTTTTTTTTTTAGCCTGCCAAATACCATGTACGTTTATAATAATAGGAAGAGAAGTTGTTGTATCCCACCTACAAATTTGAGAGATTTCACCGAAAATACATACTTTAGGGTCCCCTTATCCAAAAGAAGCATTTCTAGAAAAAACTCCGTGTGCGTGTGAACGGCATAACTCAATTACTAAGTTTGGTATTCAAACGGTCTTTTGTTATAAGTTGCCAAAGAAGCAAACGAAGATTTTTCAAGAAGATCCCCACTTCAAACTACGCTTTACATTGAAAAAGATTTAGGAAAATACTGATTTTCTCAAAACTGGTTCTAAGACTTTGATTAAAATACCACATATTCAATATATTTTCATGACAAATTCAAAGTATATATTGAATTTTCTGGGAATAAGTCTGAAGACCTCATCATTCTAGATGGCTTTTGTATAACTGTTAAACCATAAAAATAGACAACATGTTTCCACACAAATGATTATTATTGTTTATTATTATTATTATTATTATTATAACCACTTAAACTTTTCTCAAACGGGAAGGCATTTTTCGTTTCAAAGATGTTTTGTTTCACTTCTAGCTAGGAAAAGAGTTCCGAAATGATATTGTTTCACATGGCGATAGATTTTAAAAGGGTTGACTATCGTTTTAACCTAATGAATTCGCTTATTTACCTTCTGCTTAGAAGGAATTAAGCAATAAGATAATTTCTGCTATTGTTTATCTCGATTAATATAAAGTAAATAGAAGAATAATTGTAGAGCAGTAGAAAAAGTTGTGTGAATGGGAACACATCCGATTTTTAATTAAGCTTTTATTACTTTCTCTACACGTACTACGTACATAGTGTATAGAGAAGGTATTGTAATGCACCCAAAAATTCGATACCGACATTCCCCGGAAATACATGTTTTGAGACTCCCTGAATCCAAAAAAGGTATTTTTAGAAAAATGCCCGAGTGTGTCTGCTGTGTGTATGTATGTGTGTGTGTGTGTATCTGTGGGCAGCATAGCTCAAAAATGTAAAGACCGTTAAAAACCAAACTTGGTATTTAGGTTTGGTATCTTCCAAGGATGTGACATGAAGATTTTCAAGAAAATTCCCCACCCCCAACTACCCTTTACATGGAACTTTTTCGAAAAGTTTGAGTTTTTCAAAAACGGCCCTAACGAATTTGATTAAAATATCATATATTAAAGATATTTACACGACAAATAAAATGTATATCTTGAATTTTCTGGGAATAGCCTCTGAAGACTACTTTATTCTGGATGAATTTAGGGCATTTTGTATAACAGCTAAACCATAAGAGATGGACAAAAACTTATCCCACGAAAAATATAGAGCACCTTAAAACACACAATTTATGTCATATACATTTTTTCGTGGAGCTGATCGCTTTTGAGATATTCCTTGTTGTTGGTTTCAGCTTTAAAAAACTTATACTCTTCTCATACAGGAATCTGTCAACTCCTGTCCATACAAACAAAGGAACTTCAGTCACACAGCAACCAGCTTTTGACTACCACTTTAACCTATGGTACTCCCTTATTTCGCTTCTACTTACAAGGAAGCATGTAATAAGACCATTTATGCTAATTTTTCTCGATTAGCATGAAGTAAATAGAAGTATAACTTTTAACAATAATTTGTTGCAGAGATGTAGAGAAAGTCGTGTGAATGAAACACATCAGATTTTTTTCTGTTTATTTCTATAGCTTCCTTTTAGTGCTGGGATCATATCTGGGGTCTTTAGACTGAAACATTAGTGTATATATGCACTATGTACAAAGTGTATACAGAAGGTGTTGCACTCCACCCAAAAATTCGATACCGAGATTTCACCGGAAATATATGTATGTATCCAAAAAAAAAAAAAAGCACTTTCAGAAAAATGTCCGTGTGTGTCCGCATATCTGTGAACACGATAACTCAAAAACAAAAAGTCGGTAAAGTACCAAACTTGATATTTAGGTTTAGTATCTTCCAGGGATGCGACACGAAGCTTTTGAGAAAAATTCCCCCCCCTACCCCTTACATGGAACGTTTTTCGAAAATTTTCATTTTCTAAAAAATGGCTCTAACGATTTTGATTAAAATGTCGTATATTAAAGATATTTACCTGACAAATAAAATGTATATCTTGAATTTTCTGGGAATGTCCTCTGAATTTAATTTATTCTGGGTGAATTTTACGAGATTTTGCATAGCTGCTAAACCGTAAGAGATAGACAAAAACTTACCACACAAAGGATGTAGAGCACGTTAAAATACACAATTTTTGTTACATACATTTTTCTCGTAGAGGTGATCATTTTTGAGTTATTCCTTGTTTTTGATTTCACCTTTAAAAAGCTTATGCTTTTCTCACACAAGAAATTGTCAACTCCTGTCCATACAAACAAAGGAGACTCAGTTACATAGCAACCAGCTTTTGACTATCACTTTAATATATGTTACTCCCTTATTTCGCTTCTACTTACAAGATAGCATGTAATAAGACCTATTTCTGCTCATTTTTCTCGATTAGCATGAAGTAAATAGAAGCATAAGATTTTAACAATAATTTGTTGTAGTAGAGAAAGTCATGCGAATGGAACACATCAGATTTTTTTTTCTGTTTATTTCTATAGTTTCCTTTCAGCGCTGTGATCATATCGGGGGTTTTTTAGACTGAAACATTAGCATTTTTACTCTTTGAACTTTAAGTAGATTACTGTAAGTTTTTGAACGCGCGTGCGCTCTCTCTCTCTCTCTCTCTCTCTCTCTCTGTCTCTCTCTCACACACACTCACATATATCCATTACGTTTTACAGTTTTTGAACCCTCCACAAAGATGCCAAGTTTGGATGTGTATTACTCAAGTTTTTCTTTAAATAATTGTTGGTAGATTAGCTGTTTGGCGTTTGCCTTATTCGTATATTTGCTTACATCTGAAATCAGATATTATTTTTATCTTCCAGGAATGCTGTTGTCTTATGGCTTTATACTTCGTGTTAATCCAGACTGAGCTGTAAGATGCAGATGTTCAAAGTGAATGTTTTTATGCAATGCCATTGAAATTCCATACTCTTTGCAAGACGACGAGTAAAAAAGACCTGATCGTGACCTAGACTACACATTGTGAAGCAAGCTATTCTTACAAATGGTTATCATTCTATATAATATATATTAGTTAATCGAGATAAACATTTACGTCATAGAGGAATACACTAGGGTTAAGAAAGAGATAGTCTAATCCTTTAAGAGCTGCTTGCTATCTGATAACTTTGAACTTCCGTTTTCTTTGCAGAAAAAATTCGAATGACTTCATATTTAAGGATGATATAAATATTTTAGGACAATATCAAGGAAAAGCTCGGAAATGGTTAACTCTCGAAGTGCAAAGTAAATGATACTACATTTATTAAAAGTTGACCGAAAAAATGTGGTAAGATATATTTATTTCTAAATGTGAAATGTTTACTGTAAAACATGAATTTTAATATGTTTATTTTTTAAAATGCTTGATGTGGAGCATTTTTTGTGATAGTGTTTAGGTCCGCTTCCACTACTATGGTACCACAGGCGATGACACTGATGTAATGATGATGCAGCACCGATGGAATGTGATGGCGAAGGAAGCCGGAGAACACCCGCTGCTACGTCACTTTGTCCATAAAGAACATGCGGTCATCTGGGATCGAACTCGGGCCGCCTTGGTGAGAGGTGAGTGGTCTAATTACTCAGCGTAGGCGCAGCCTCATCATGTGGAGCATTTTTATTTAAGTAACTTTGTAAAACGGAAATTTAAAACATGTATTTTGTATAACATAATATCTCCAAGATATCTTGTAGAATATAGATTTTCCAAATTTAACAGATACATTGCTTTAAGAAAGTATAGTCGTGCTACTGTTGAGCCCACACAAACAGCTCTGAAAGCCTTGAGGTAGTGAAGTTCATTGACCCGCAATCTCCATCAGAACTGCAGCTATGCACTGAGACTTGGACGAGTAAATTTTCCTTTGAGGTGCCAACTTGGATTGGCATTCTCGCCCTCCTTGTAAATGACCTATTCATCTGTTTCTGTCGGCTTGTTATCCTTTCTGCTGCTCCCATCTGCGTCGTAACTTATTCCGTGCTCACTAAGAGATAATTTTGGCGATAATCTCATCTTTGAAGCTTCCCAGTTTATTTTTTTTTTTTTTGTCCTTTATCAGTTGTTGATGAAGTTCATGTTTATGCTTCATGGAACAGAACTTATAAATGAAATTTCAGTTGCATTTCTTCTTATTATATTTCTATCCTTTCAAATCTCAAAGGGGCTTCGTGAAAATAACAGCGTGAAGATAAGCGATGCAAAAACAAAATGGTCTTTGAGCAAAAAAGAAAATAAACTATTCAGATTTTAGCTAAGGTAGCATTGACAGTTTGAGATGTTTAAAACCATGATATTTTAAGATTCTCACTGTCAACCTCGTATCCTAAACACAAATTAAATTTATGTATATCACACAACTACTTTCTAATGTTTTGCGAGCTAATTACCCTGTAATTTGTTCTATTTGCTAATTATAAACTTTAACATATTTTGTTTATCCGAAAATGAATTTGATTGCAGAAGTTTCCATACAGATTGTTACGGGAACGAGAGCGCTGGAATCACTATTATGTGTAAGCGGCGGTTCCAACTTGAGACACTCCTCTTTACTCAGATTGGGGGAAGAGTGTGCGAGAGTCACTGTCTCCGGAGAAGGCCATGAGCATGATTTAGAATAATTTATAAATTTTGCTGTAACATTTGACAAGAATAAACCGCTAGGAGATACCGGTAGCCGTTTGACAAGAGATCGTTGAAGTGAGCCAAGGTACGTTTCGGATTTCAGAATTTCTGAGGAGATATGTTTTCGGCTTAACTTAGTAAAATCAAGAACTGTAGTGCCTGCTCCTTTATTCTAAAGATTTAATTCCGGGTGAAAACCCTTATGGGAGAATTAGCTGTAGTAAAGAATAGGTTCACATAAGAAGCCATGCCATATGGAGGAGATTTAACAGTTCTGTTATTTCGCTTTTACTTCCCGAGTGGAAGCTTGACAGATAAATTCAGGCTAATTAAGAATAACCTTGTAAATTGAAGGATGATCAAATATTAAAGTTACAAGTTAAAGAGTATATTTTATTTCATAGAACCAGTACAATATTTGTCCATAGAGTCTCCACATCGGTTGAAGCACTTGTCGCTTCTTGGGATAAGTTTGAATATTCCCTTCTGATATAAATCCTGTCTTTGCGTGTTCAGCTACGTTGTCGTGAGGTGTTGCATCTCATGTGAAGCGAATCGTCGGCCTTCTAGGAGTTCCTTTAAGTGAGGAAAAAGGTGAAAGTTGTTTGGAACGAGATCCGGGCTATAGGGATTGTAGTCGATGACATCCATTCTAGCAAAACTGCTTCAACAGCTTGGTGGTCTTCTGGGCTTTGTTGTTGGTTTTTTTAAGGAATCTTCTACATGCCCCGCTACCATAGTAACATTATATGTATTCATTACATTAATTGATCATTTGTACATTATTTTAATATTGTTAATAGATGAATAGATACATATTTGATTTACCTTAGAATAAACTAGCCACAGTTTAACCGACTTATAATATATTACATCATGTACAATTTATTAATCACATATATTGGTGTGTTTTTTCTAGTCTAAATGTCTATAGATTTAATATATTTGCCGAAAGTTCATAGCTGTTTGGAGATTAGTTCTTGATTATTGACTGGCCAGGTACCTTCATTTTGTGCTACTTCTTTTATGAAAATGGATCTTTGATGTTCTGTTGCAAGTGCAGATCGGATCGTTTATAATGTGGAATCGATGTAAATATGGTTTTGTAAGATCGCGCGTTGTTGTGAAGGAAAATGACACCCTCGGTGAGGATTCCTGGCGGTTTCCTCCTAATTGCTTCACGCAATCGTGTCTTTATCTCGCAGTATCGGTCAGCGGTCACTGTGTATCCTCTTTCCAAAAATTCCACGAATATGACACCCGCGTTACAAAAGTTGCAGATTTGCCCCCACGCCTTCTACTTGAATTGACTGGATAGATTCCGTGGATTGATTGCATTGTATTCCTCGAGGTTTTGAGACTTTTACTTGTTAGGAATTTAGTAATAAGACCATTTCTGATAGTGTTTATCTCGAGCAGAATAAAATGGATAGAATGTTACAGAGATGTGGAGAAAGTCACGTGAATGGAACACTTAAGACATTTTTTTAACTTGGACGTTCTGAATTGATGCTAAAACAATATTTTCAGCCATAAAATGTTGTGAAAAAGTCGGCGGTAAAGGAAGATTTGAATACAGACATCGTTGGAGACTAGGGATTAATTATTGGAGAAGGAAGAACAATGTTGAAACTGATCTGTAAGAGAAAAGAAATGTGGAGGAGCATTGAATAAGAAAAAACAAAACTTTCCCTTGAGATACAAGGGAAAGAAATGACAAACTGGGAAAAATTTGAGGGAAGCAGAATATACTAAAGCGAAGAAAAAGGTTCATAAAGATGTATGTCTACTATGTAGCAAGGTCTATAACAATTTACACTGAATAGTTGAGTGCGAAGGAACTAAAATGCGAAGAGAAAAATATGGAAATAGGGAGAAAAAAACCTGGCCAAGGTTACCGCCAGAGATAGTGTACTTAAAACTTTTTGGAGACAATAATAAAGAATTTCTAAAACAACTAGGAAAAGTAAGAGAGAAATGGGGGAGGAAAACTGCCAAAGAAAGAGAGGTTCTTGATGATAAAACTGATTAGGTTGTAAGCTATAAAAGAGATAAATAGATTAGGTTGGCAGCGTATGAAAATGTACAATTAGAGGGAAATGTACATATACATAAAAACCGGCAAATTCAGCAACACCAGGAAAGTAACTGTGTATGTATGAAGTGTGGAACTGAATAGATGGAATAAATTATCTGTCTATCTATCTGTCTGTCTGTCTCTATCTATTTCTATCTGATTATTTATATCTATCTCTCTATCTACTAAATGGATGAATGGCGGCTGAGTTTATCTTAGGCCGACTGGTGTAATGAATTAAATATGTGATT
The DNA here is from genome assembly GCA_030762935.1 of Hymenopus coronatus. Lineage (NCBI taxonomy): Eukaryota > Metazoa > Arthropoda > Insecta > Mantodea > Hymenopodidae > Hymenopus > Hymenopus coronatus. The sequence continues at coordinate 49,806,649 of CM060895.1, forward strand.
AGCAGCAGTACTATAAATCTATTTTACCGGTTTTTGTTTCTCTTAAAATACGAGCATACAATATACAAACAGAAGCCTCATGTGATGTTTGATAATCTGCTGAAATGAGGCATTAAAGCCGGTCTGACGGATGAAAAGACAAGAGACGCAAAATTTCTCTGTGATACCTGTCCGTGACATTTGGGATGAGGATATCAGGGATCTGGTATTCGGAGTGCGCGGCTGCTATGATTTCGAATCTCTATCGACAAAATTACCGATGGGATTATGCCCAATCTCTCCTTCCACTGCCCTATCGATTGCTGAAACTTGCCAGGGCACAATTACCAGATCCATTTGGTGCCATCATTCGTTACGCCACCAGCATCCTCTGAGGGCTAGAGCTCAGTAGCAGTTCTTCGGTTAGAACTATAGTGTGGTAATTCGCAACTGCTTCACTAGGGAGGTGTTAACTGGCTATCTCAGTCTTCGAATATTGAGAAGCACATGCACCTCAACGCAACATATAAAATCTGCCGTTCTAAAAGCCAATCATTTCGCTGATTTGCCAAACAAATCCAGCATAGCCATTACTAATGGGTTGAATGTCATAGCATTAATTTATTACTCGTAAGCTTACCCTCTCCTTATGTAGGACTGACACCCTCCTAAGACTTACAAGTGGATGTTTAAGGGTTAGAAGCCTATCGGGAGGCCAACGGCACGAGACCACAGAATGGAGAACCTGGAACGAGTGGTTTGCCCTAGCCAGGCATGAGCGCGAGGAAGTGGATGATATGAAATGCTCGCGAAAAGGAAAGGTGGTGTTGTGGCAATTGGTGGAATGAGTGGCCGGGGAAACCGGAGAAAACCCGCCCAGACGCCGCTTCATCCACCACAAATCCCACATACGGGCGCTTGGGATCGAGCCCGGGCCGCCTAGATGGGAGGCAAGTGGTCTAACCACTGAACCACGGCGGCGCTAAATATTTCTCAAGTGTCATAATACTGATTATAGCAATAAATAGTTTGTCGCACGCTTTGTCGTTCGTTAGGCGTTTTCCCCTGTCACATTAAGATTATCCAGGACTTGGATATATTTTATGAAATGACTGCAGGAAATAAATAGATAATAATCATAATTTTTATTTTAGTTATTCTAAATACAATAATTTACAGAGGTATTTGCATAAATTGATTAAAACAAATGTTAGTTAATATGTAGGAAATTAATATTACTACTCAGAGAAAAAGAATGTCACAAAAGTTTCATCTTTAATTACCTGGCTTACCGACATCATGTAATTTATATAGATATAGTGGTTACTATTATGGCACATGTGACATCAGCCAATAATAAACTCTGTAAGTACGGCGATCACCGGTTTATTATGGTGGGGTTGCGTAACTGTTAGGTACATGTTCTTAAGGGGGCTGTAGGTGAAAATTTTCGCTTATCTAGTATAAAAAATCCATTTTGTTTATACAGTTGTATTTAGGTACCTTATATGATCAATTAATAATTTGGCGGAAGTTTGCATAACTGCTAAACTGTAAGAGATGGATAAAAACTTACTACACAGAAAATGTAGAGCACATTAAAGCACACAATTTATGCTATATACATTTTTTTCGTGGAGTTGATCGTTTTTTAGGTATATAAAACGTTTCAGCTTTGAAAAACTTAAAAGCGATCAACTGCTGTATGAGAAAAATATAAGATATTCCTGGTTTTTCGTTTCAACTTTGAAAAACTTATACCTTTCTTATACAAGAATTTGTAAACTCCTGTTCATACAAACAAAGAAACTTCAGTCACATAGCAACCAGCTTTTGACTATCATTTTAACCTACGGTACTCCCTTATTTCGCTTCTACTTACAAGGAAGCAAGTAATAAGACTATTTCTGCTAAATTGTCCGAATTAGCATGAAGTAAATAGAAGCATAAGATGTTTAACAATAATTTGTTGCAGAGAGAAAATCATGTGAATGGAACACATCAGATTTTTCATTTTATAAAATGTAATATAGTACTTTAGTCTATTATCCTATGATACACCCCTTTCGAAACTGTTATTAGCTATCTTGCCGGAGTCGTACCACTCTGTGGATAAATACCACGCTATGTTGAATTCACCTCGATACGCCTTACCATATATGAAGCTTCTTCAGCGTAAGTGTTCTGCGGGATGGCCTATAAATACGGCGAGTCTGAGCGCAACCGACGAAATTATATTAAAAGTTTAAAACAGTTAAGCATAGTCAACGTAACTTGGACTCTAGGTATAATTTTATCTCTGGATGGAGGACTCAGTTTTAATACTGTTTTACTAAAGCCAATTTCATCCTGGAAGAAGTGATTTTTCATGTCCTCTTTAAATCGGGTGACTATTGTTAAAACAGTTCTCTTTCAACACGTACAAAGGTATTTTGGTGACAGAGCAGGTAGAATAGCGATGTAAACGTTTCGCATGCATAGAATTAATTATTTATTTCTAGGCTGAACTAATATAGAACAATCAGAACATTTTGTTAGATCTACTTTCTCTAGACGCTAATCGTTGTGTGTGTATGTGTGTGTGTTTTTGTGTATGTGTGAACAGCTTACTCAAAAGATATTAGTCGGTTAAATACCAAACTTGATGCTTAAAATCAGTATCTTCTTCCAAGGATGCTAAACGCAGATTTTCAGCAAAAACTTCTCCTCCAACTACTGTTTACATGAAAACATGCTTCGAAAGTTTTGGTTTTCTCAAAAATGGCTAACGATTTTTTTAGAATACCATATAATTAAGATATTTTCATAACAAACTAATCCTGAATTTTCTGGGAATATGTTCTTCATTCTGGATAACTTTTATATAACTGGAAAACCTAAGTGAAAGTTTGGTATTTTCCAAGAATGCGACACAAAGATTTTAAAGAAAATTCCTCAACCCCAGCTACCCTTTACATGGAACATTTTTAGAATATTTTGATTTTTTTAAAAATGGCTCTAAAGATTTTGATTAAAATATCGTATATTTAAGATATCTACCTGACAAATAAAATGTATATCTAGAACTTTCTGGGAATAACCTCTGAAGACTACTTTATTTTGGATGAATTTTGAGGAATTTTGCATAACTACTAAACCGTAAGACAAAATCTTACCACACAAAAAATGTAAAGCACATTAAAACACCCAATTTATGTTATATACATTTTTTCTGTAGTGGATCGTTTTTTAGATATTCCTTGTTTTTGGTTTCAGCCTTGAAATACTTATACTTTTCTCATATAGGAATTTGTCAACTCCTGTCCATACAAACACAGGAACTTCAGTCACATAGCAACCAGCATTTGACTATCACTTTAACCTATGGTACTCCTTTATTTCGCTTCTACTTGCAAGGAAGCAAGTAATAACACTATTTCTGCTATTTTATTCTCGATTTGATGAAGTAAATATTAGCATAAGCTGTTTGACAATAATTTGTTGCAGAGATGTAGAGAAAGTCATATGAATGGAACACATCAGATTTTTTATTTACTTCATGCTAATCGAAATATACATTAGCATAAAAGGTATTATTACTTAGTTCCTTATAAATAGAACGGAAATAAGGGAGTGCAATAGACTAAACTGATATTCAGCGTTTTAAAATGTGACTGCTAGTGGATTGAATTCAGTTTCTTCGCGTGGCCAGGAGTTTAGAAATAGCCGTATGAGAAAAGTTTAAGTATTTTAAAACTGAAACCAATAACAAGGAATATATTGAAAATGTTAAACTGCACGTAGAAAATGTATATGTATTGTGTATTACATTTTTTACTATCTCTTACGCTTTATCAGTAATGCAAAATTCAGAAAAATTCATCCACAATACAGGTAGTGTTAAGAGTCTATCCCCAGGTAAATATCTTCAATATAGGGGATTTTAATTTTTGAAAAACAAATTTTCTACATTTTTACCATGTAAAGAATACTTGGGCGTGGAGAGATTTTCTTGAAAATCTTTGTGATCCTTGGAAGACACTGAACTTAAATATCATGTTTGGTATTTAACGGACTTTTCGTACTTAAGGTACACTGCACTTAGACACACAAATAAAATACATACACGAACATTTTTCTAAAAATACCTTCTTTTATTCAGGGGGTCCCAAAACATGTATTTCCGGTGAAATCTCGGTGTCGATTTTTTGGTGCAATACAATACGCACTCTAAATACTATGTATATAGTACGTGTAGAGAAAGTTAAAAGCCAAGATACGTTTATTAAACATAAGTAAGGTGATGAACCACAGAAGTATAATAACTGATTTTAAATGTTTTTCTACTTAAATTAAGCTTACTTAAAATTAAAATTCTGAACGAAAACCTAATTTAAGATAACAGTACTGCTCATGCCAGGAATTAGAACAGAAAATTGTGACCAAGCATATCGATTCTAAACTTGTTTCGAAGTTAATCCGTCCGAAACAGGTCAGGGAGGTGAACTGCAAAACAGATAGCACAGTAAAGAAATGAGAAACGCCTGGAGAATAATATGGTAAATGAGGGATGAGTCACAGTGAGATTATCTTTCTCTCTCCTTCTGTTATTTCCTCTTCACCAGGAGTTTCACATTCCCTGGAACACAAAGAACACTTTATGGGTAATAAGAACATGAACTCTGACTGAGCTGTCTGAATTGAGGAGCACACCCTCCTTGTTTCCAACTTGAATGGGATTCAGACCTTCGAAGGGCTAATCTAATGGGCTATAGTCTCTCCCTGTCTCGGCGTATCACCGCTTCGTGTCACTATCATGTAAAATTAACTCTGTGATACTTTTTATTACATTCTATAGCCCGCATGCTCAGAGTTAATAGTGGATAGATAAGATATTGTATTGTTTCCAAAAATTCAATCTCGAGATTTCACCGGAAATACATGTCTTAGGAACCACTGAATCCAAAAAAAAAATCAGAAAAAGGTGCTCGTGGACAGCATAGCTCAAAAACGAAAAGATCGTTAAATACCAAACTGGATATTTAAATTGGATATCTTTCAAGGATGCGACACGAAGATTTTCGAGAAAATCCTTCCACCCCAAACCACCCTTTACATGGAGAAATGTTTGAACCTTTTTTACTTTCTGAAAAATGGCTCTAACGATTTTGATTGAAATCTCTTATATTTAAGATATTTACATGCCAAATAAATGTATATTTTGAATTTTCTGGAATAGCCTCTGAAGATCTCTATATTTTAGGAGATGTTTATTGAATTTTGCATATTTGGTAACCTGAAAGAGACAGACAAAAACTTATTACACAAAAAATGTAGATTACAATAAAATACACAATTTATGTCATGTATTTTTTCGTGGAGTTGGCCGTTTTTGAGATATTCCTTGTTATTAATTTTAGTTTTAAAATACTTATTTCTCATACGGGAACTTATTACCTCCTGGCTACGCAAAGAAACAGATTTCAATCCCAGAGAAGCACATTAAAACATTTGACTACTGGTTTTATCCTAGTGCATTCCCTTTTTTCCCACCTACTTATAAAGGTACTAAGTAATAAGACCGTTTCTGCTAATGTTTTAATGTTAAATAGATAGAAGAATAAGTTTAGTAACAATAATTTGTTACGGAGATGTAGAGGAAGTCATGTAAATGTAGCACATCAAATTTTTATATTGGGTGTTCAAACTTATTCACCAGTAAGTTTAATGTTTAACGTCACTTTTAGTTCAGCGAGCCCCTTTTCTCTAAGGGGAGGTGCGGAATTGAATCTTGGATTTGCATGCAATGCCAACTTCGTAAATAGGTGGATGTCCTGGGCGGTGCAGAAATGCTTTTCACCAGGATATTTTGTGACGAGAGAAGGAAGTGACCGTCAGTCACAGAAATTTTATGAGTGCTACTTCTGAACCGGAAAATACGTTACCTATCAGCATAAATGCTGCAATTGCGAGTTTGCGAGACGCCAGCGAATATTCCAAATGTAAATATTGGAAAGGTATGATGCAAGTCCCATTTTCCTAAGGTGACCTCGAAATTGTTAACATCCACCCCTTTTACTCATTGTTCGCTAGTCCTCTTCAAGAGGCAATTTGATAAACTCGCTGCCTAGTATTGATGTCATGTGTGGACAAACAATTAGCACCAAAGGCCGAATAAATGTGAAGGCCCTATATTTCTACAAAGTCTTGCATGGTATGGAGGTACAAGGAATACTATAGCAGAATGTGCAATTAATAAATGTAGAAATTATTGCATATTATTGTAGAATAATCGTGCATAATAAAATAATTCCGTATTTACTGAGTTGTTCTGCTACATTATTATGTTTCCGTTTTCGTTTAATAATTCATCATTAATGACGGTACTGAACTGAAAATTTAAAAACTTTTGGTTTTAAAAATAAATCTGTAAGAACTACTTTAAAATTACCGTTAATACTTTTAAATTTCGCGTACAGTACTGGTTTGACGGAGCCGCTAAATGCCCAGGAAAGTATTGCAAGGTTTTCTCTTTAGCTGGTGTCGGCTGGGGTGGCATACAGCAGTATAATGTGGGAGCACCCTTCGTCGTGTACACATTTGACTGCTCTCTCGTGCAACTGCGCGCTAGTGACTCTATAGGATTATTTTCGAAGGGAGATTAAACAGGGTGATTATCGGGAGTGGAGTTGGATTTCAACACATATTGTGCTTGGGAAGAACAAAGAAAAGGCAGAAGCGAAGGTCCTGGGCAGACGTATCCAAAACATGCAGAATCTCTAACATCTCCACACAATACATTCTAACACCGGCACTATCCCCCACCAGCATAACTCTCCGAACACCCTGGGAAACAGTTGAATTAGGTTTAGTCAAATGACGAGGCCCCCAGAACTCTGGAGCAGAGCACCGGACGAGTGCCCTTGAGGCCCTTTGCCGCTTACGTGACCCTAGGGATGAGGGGAGAGACGCAAAGGGTGACCAGATCAGGATGACGACGGGTGCAAATATGGAAGGATCCCCTGTAGATTATACAGTCGAACGCGTCCAAGACCTGCTCATGAGCCCGCGAGTCTCTCGGCGAGCCCTCAGAAGGAACCCTGAAACCGGAAGGCATGTCCCGACCAAGTATTCCCGACAACGACGCTGGGATAACCTTTTACAATGAGGGCATCTCCATTCATCCGCAACTCGCCGAACATCGTCGCCTGGTCCTTCAGTCCTGAAAGAGATGATTATGAAATGATGTGAATAGGAAATGGTGGAACGGAAGATATGTATAATGATCCTACCCTGGTGACTGGAGGAAACCCCCCGAGAAAACACCTGTGTTAGATAAGCCAGCCACGGGGCTTGAACCCACACCTCCCGAATGGGGTTAGATAAGCCAGCCACAGGCTACACCGCCTAAGCCTCATCATGGGAAACAGGTATTCATAGTAAAATACAAACGTCCCGACCACCGCCTGATCCTCGGCACGAAACAAAATGAAATAAAAGAAAAGGGATACAAGTAAATTCGGGGGGTCCTGCAATTCACCCCTATATGGAAATTTAACCAACTGGGGACAACAGTGGAGAACCCCAGGTTCTGAGTAGCCACTTCAACAGGAATCAAAACCGATGCCCCCAAATGCGAACCTTAGATATTACCATGCTGTCATCTCGTTCGGTTAAGATAGCCGATAGTAGTATAGAAAGTCAATGTCAGTAATATCTTACGAGGGCCACTATTTATCTTTTGAGCTTTGGCAACACTGGTTGCCGCAGGTGCCATCTGGCGTTTCCACTGGAAGGTTTTACATCTTTGACCTTAACCTACTGTCTTTAAAATTGTGTCTCAGCGAAAAGAGGAAATTAACTCGTGAAAATGTTCGTGTGATGATTTATTATGATTTTAGGCGTGGATTATCAAGACACGAGTGTATTGCTAAGCTTACTGCTACATTTGTTGATGAAGCTACTTCATCATTTGCTACTGCAAAACGATGGTATAACCAGTTTAATCGTGGCCGCTGTTCGCTCACTAACGGTTTCGTTAGGTCGTACAAAATTAGAAGTGTGCCAGAAAACATTGATGCTGTGCAAAAATTGATAGTGCAAGATCGTCATGCCCCACACTGTGAGATAGAGGCAACCATAGACATTAATTTCATCATCATTTATAAAATATAGTATGATCATTTAACCGTGATAAGGTTAGCTGTGATTGGATTCCACGTAATTTGACACAATCTCAAGGACTTCAAAAGATGCATTAATATTATAACAGGGACGAATCATGAATCTATGCATTTGAGCAGGAAAGTAATCACCAGTCGACTGTATGGGTGTTTCAAGATGAGCCAAATCCAACAAAAGTTATTCCCACTCGAAGCACTTCGAAACAAATGATTGCCTGTGTTTTTGTTTGTTTGTTTGTTTGTTTAAGAAAAAACTGGTCATGTAGCATGAGTGCCTTTAGAACAACGTAAGACGGTCAATTCTAAATGGTACACCACAATCGTTTGCCGGAAGACTTCGGTGAAGTAAAGCTCCGTCGGCTCGTTCTTCATAAGAACAATGCGAGCGATCACACATCTCGTTTAACAACCGACTATTTGAACACTCAAATTGATAACCGCGCTGTGGCCGAGTAATAGTTAGACCACTCGTCTTTCACCTAGACGGCTCGGGTTTAATCCCAGGCGACCGCATGTGAGATTTGAGGTGGCATGCGGCGGGTTTTATCCGGGTTCTCTGGTTTCCCCCGCCATCGCATTCCACCGGCGCTCCATCTTCATTTCGTGTATCAGCAGTGCCATCGCCTGCGGTTCATAAGCAGTAAAAGTGGGCGTTAAACACTATTAAAAAAACTCAAATTGAATAACCATCCGTCGTACAGTCCTGATTTGACACTGAATGTCTTTTTTGAATCCGAACATCAACAATTCGATGTCGAGATTGCAACGGAAATGTATGTTGATGCGTTAAAACACCATGCTTTGGAGATGTCTCAAGCACATGGGGGGGGGGGGATGAAGAGTTTTCGGCGAAACCTCTGCACCAACATTTCTTCTCAATGGCACAGAATATAGAAATATGAATTCCACTCGTATGACTTTCTCTAACCACTCTTGTACAATCCACTCTCACAAACGCCTATTTTCTAACTGCCTCATTCTAATCGAGATCAACGTTCTCAGAAATTGTGTTACTACACATTTACTTCTAGATAAAAGTAGATCTGGGAAATACAGTACGCTCTAAATGATAGTCAATTATTTTAAGAGCGAGCCGTTAGTAAGGTCTTTGATATGCCATTCTCTTTGCAGGGCTAAAAGAGAGAGACAGAGGAAGAAAACATGTTGATGTTTTCCATTCACATAAATTCCTACCGCTGTTCCATATACAGGATATCCTTACAAAACATTGTTTTATGTACATCAACATCGAGATAAAAAATCAGCAGAATTTGTCTTATTACAATCTCCCTTGTAAGTAGAAGGAAATAAGGGAATACACCAGGCTAAAGTGATAGTCAAACTTTTTAAAAGCTGGTCACCATCTGAAACAATTCAGGTTCGGTTCGCTTTGCATGGCACCGTTTGAGAAAAGTTTAGGTGGTTTAAAATTATTGAAATCAATAACAAGGAATATCTATAAGACCAATTCTATAAGAAAAATGTATATAACACAAATTATATTTTTAACGATATCTACATTTTTGTGGAGTAAGTTGTTATCTCTCTCTCACTCACACACACACACACACACACACAGTTTAACCATTATGCAAAATGCTGTAAAATTATCAAGAAATCTCAAAATATTCAAAGTACACATTTTATTTGTGATAGAAATATCTCTAATATGTGGCATTTTAATCAAAATCGTTAGCCATTTTTGAGAAAAACAAAATGTTCAAAAATTATATAAAGGGAGTTTCTGGTGGGAGCACTTTTCTTTAAAATATTCATATCGCATCCTTGGAAGATACTAAACATAAATAGCAAGTTTGATATTCAATGGTCTTTTCGTTTTTTGAGCTATGCTGTCCACACACACACACACGGACCTTTTTCTATTTTTTTCGTATTCAGAGAACCTCATATATTTCATATTTCCGTTAAAATCTCGACATTAAATTTTTTGGTGGAATACAATCTTCCTCTAGCAACTATGTACGTTGTAAAGTACATACGTGCTAGAGACAGTAAAAGCAAAATTCGATTTTCCTGCCAGAAATGTATAAGTATTTGAATGGATGTGAAGGCTCTCTAGAGTTTAATAAGGGTAAATGCACCTTTACTTTATTGATGTATTAACCTTTAACATACTAAGATTTAAGTTAAATAAAATTATAAACAATGACCTTTCTTTTGGTCTTAGTTTTTAAACACACCAAGAATTGCCCCAGAAATGGTTAACTTCACAAAAAACGAATATAATTGTGTGCATTTTTTGATGTACTAAGGTTTATTTCCCCCCTCCCTCTCTCTCTGTCTCTCTCTCTCACTCTCTCACTCTCTCACTCTTACGGTTTACCAGGTTTGAAAAACTCGATTAGAACGAACAACTGCTAAGGCAGTTTCCAGAAACTTAAACACGTGAAGTTTATTAAAAATCGTCAGTCACTTTGAGAAAATCCAAATTTTCAACAAAAAAAATGTGAATGTTATGAGGATTTTGGGGTGGAAAATTTTCTTGAAAACTCTAGTGCTACATCCTTGAAAGATGCTGAATTTAAATATCCAGTTTTTTATTGAACCAACTTTGAGTTATACCTTTCAGACACACACAGCGTATACACACACACACACACACACAAGACCTATTTTCTAAAATTCTTGTTTTGGGGGGGGGATAGTTTTATGCGCTCTCAAAACACATTGCTGGTGTAGTGTCAATATCCAATTTTTGAATGGAATACATTTTCTCTACAGTAGCAAAGTATAAACTATAGAAATAAGCATGCCCTGCCAAGTAAGTTTTAGAGAAAAGTAGAAATATTTTAAAATTGAAACCAATAAGATTGAATACCATGGAAATGGTTTAAGTAAGTATACAAAAATTGTTTCATACAGATAGATAAATTGTTTGCTTTAACGAGACCTAGATTTTAAGGTTTTGTCTTTCTCTTAGAGTTTATGGGTTATGTAAATCATTCAGAAAGAAAAGACTTCAAGGCTATTCCCAGAAGCTTAAACATATAGTCTTTAGATCAAAATTGTTAGTCGTGTTTGATAAAATCATCATTTTCCAAAGATCTTCAATGCAATAAGTTGTTTGGGTGAAGGATTTTCTTGAAATTCTTTGTCTCTCATCCTTGAAAGATACAATAATAATAATCCTGTACCGCTATAATTCTTACCAATCTGGGTCTACTAATCCAATTGCCGGTCTCACGCTTTACGCACGGCAGAGGTTGGTATCATTGAACCGACACCGGGGGATGATGTGGCCAGCAACAAGATCTCCCCTTCGGAAGTTTGGCTATTATGGTCATAATCACTGCCTATCGCAGCTCCTCGCTTTCCTTACGATGCTGAATTTGCATCTTCATGGCTAGGATTGAATCAAAGCACATTCCGTGACCGGTAGCCAAAGCACCACGCTTCATCCCACAGCGCCATGGCGCAGAACGTCCTCTTTGGAAGATGCTGAATTTAAAGTTTGGTTTGTCGTTGAACCGATTCTGTGTGTACCTTGTCTGTCTGACAGTATAATCCTCTCACACTGCAGCGGTAGGGCTCGTCATGCACGGTTGGTATGACTATAGGTTCTTTCCGCTGTTGGCTCGTCGATAAAGGTGCCTCTATCCGTCTGCTTCGACAATACATTTATTTCAGTGGGTTTTACAAATGGGTTCGTTGCGGTAATGCCTCGGTTAGATGTATGAAAATTACTAATTTTATTTGTTGTATTTGTACCGCAAGAGATTTCTAAAGGGTGTAGAGAAAGAGATAGCCAATCTACTGAAATTAAAATGTAAGCTTTCTTTTCAAGTAAATGTATTTCGTTTCAGTTTGATGCGGACGCAAAATGCCCTTAACACAGTTTAAAGCAAGATTTATTTTCGTTGAATTCTACACTTTCTCCATTACTTAAGTGAAGATCATTCCATATGTCGTAGTATTACAATACACACATATAAATTATATATAAATGTTGTTATATAATTATCTTTTTGAGACGTAATTGAATGTAGCGTCGGTTTTAAATCACACTATTCAACTCTTAGCCTGGATTTTCGTAAGTTCATTAAATCTGACTAACTTGTTATGTTTCTATGGTAAGAAACAAAATCTCATCGCTTATAAAATGAAATCTGATTTCTTTTGTTTGATCTTATGAATCCTTTTGGCGTATGAATACAGGTTCACTTACAAATGTATACATACAATTATTATGACTACTATTTACAACATAAATATGCTTCCTTTTGGGCTTTTATGCATATGAAAATAACTCTCTTATTTAATCTAGATTTTGCCATAATTGTTTCTGCTTTATGAGAATTATTAAAAACACAAACTTTTCGTTTCGGTCATTTTCCATGCATAAGCAAAATACGTGAAAAATATTTACATAGTAATTTTTCTGACTTATATAGGGTATTTTAAAATTCCAATAATATTCAATTGTAATTATTTCTAAATGATAATACTTAGAGTTCATGTCTATGCAGATTCTTCCGTTGCAACACACACTAAGTTATTTTTGTGGAATTTTTTTGTTTATTGAATCATCAGAACATATTTTCCAATATAATCTTGACACCCAAATTTTGGGTGGAATGCAATACTTCCCCTACTCACTATGTTCAGTATAGAAAGTAAAAATTGGTTTTAATATTCGTGGAAAATAATTACCTTTGTGTTTACAGCATCGCAAAGTATTAACTATAGAAATACAGCATGCCATGTCAAGTAGGTATTAACGTTTCGTTAAGCTATCATTCTGGCATCAAAGAAACAGTGGAATGCTTACCACGCACCAGGGGCGGCCTTATCACAAAATTGTTCTGCCCTGCTTCACGCAGAACAGCGCTTAGATTCCTGACTGTTTACTGTTTTTACCCCTGAACTGCCTGGATAATTAAATGATTATTAATCGATCTATAATCACAACACCGGATATGAAAAGGGCGTGAATGCCAATTAAAAATAAAAAATGTGTAATATAACGAGATTTCGATATACGCTTTGTTTGAACATAATGAAGTTTATTAAATAACTGCCGACAGAGTTATATTATATTACATCCGCATTTCTGAAATTTAAACCACGTCATTAAAGTTAATAACATAAATGTTTAATTAAGCAAAAGTATATTTTATTAGGTTTTAATAAATACGTTAATGCTGGTATTCTATACAAATGGAATGCAATACTCCTACTTTTATTTATGTGAAACTTTGTATTTAAATCAGGGGGGTAACTTTAGCATAAGCATCAGTGCATTGGGAAATATCATCTAAAACATGTGACAGTGGTTATTTGCCATACACTACAGGGTTAGGATATTTAGGGGCGCACTTTTTCTCTTAGGGTAAATTAAAGCTCCTCACATGGATACCACAGCGTGATATTTTCTCTCTACCTGTAGCTCCTTTCGCCCCTTTCTGGGTGAGGTACTTTTATCCCTTTTTACTTTCTCTACACGTACTATATGCATACTGTGTAGAGAAGGGCCCAAAATTTCGACACCGAAATTTCACCGGAAATAGACGTTTTAGGGTATCCTTTATTCAAAAAATTATTTTTAGAAAAAGGGCCGTGTGTGTCCATGTACCCGTGTGTCTGTGAACACGATAACTCAAATAAGAAAAGTCGGTAAAATACCAAACTTGGTATATATGTTTAGTATCTTCCAAGGATGCGACACGAAATGTTTAAGCAAAATCCCCCACCCCAAACCACACTTTACATGGAAAAGTTTCTAAAATGTTGATTTTCTCAAAAACGCCTAACGATTTTGATTAAAATATGGTATATTAAAGATATTTACACGAAAAATATAATGTATATCTTGTATTTTCTGGGAATAGCCTCTGAGGACCTGTTTATACTGGATGAACTTTGCTGGATATTGTATAACTAGAAAACTGTAAGAAGTTACTCCACAAAACATGTAGATCTCGTTGAAACACACTATTTATGTCATATACGTTTTTTTCGTAGGGTTGGCCATTTTTAGATACTCCTTTTTAATGAGGAATTGGTCAATTCCTGGCAATGCAAAGAAATGGATTGCATCCATATGACAACCATTTGAAAGTTTTGACTATCACTTTAGCCTAGTGTCTTTCATTATTTACCCTCTACTTACAAGAAAGCATTTCTGCTAATGTTTCTCTGAGATTAGCATGAAGTAGATAGAAGAATAAGCCTTTTAACTATAAGTTGTTGTAGAGATATAGAGAAAGTCACGTAATGAAACACTTAAACTTTTGGTACACAAATAATTGAGTCACTGCGCTCACGTCACTCTCTTGGCATTCGTCACACAACAGATTAGCTCACTTCACTTGTCGGCCCCTTATATAGTCGATAGCCGAGCTTCGAAAGTTCCAATCTTGGAAATTACGGGAACATTACGTCTTGTGCATTTATAAAAAGATTACTCTGGAAGAAGTGTATTCTGGGCCTAGGGATAAAGAAGGCTCGAGAAGTCTTGCATTTGTTTTCCCGGCTATTGTGTCCATTCGCTCTATTATTAGGCAGGATGAGGCAGCGATCCCTTCACGGGTCGCTCAGGCTCACGCGCCGCCGTTACAATATATATTATGTTGCATCCTTACACAGCTGTGAATATACTTATATTTATCATTTAATTTGTGCAAATAAATATGTTGCGCTCTTTATTTCTAATAATAAATTCGCTTGTTATTCTCCCATGGTGTGGCTTGGCTTAGAATCTGTGGCGAGCATGTAAAATCTCCTGCATTGAGTTCAAATCGCGATCTCGGAAATAGGAATTCGTATTACTATTTTAATAAGTAATAACGCTATCTTCATTTTTTATCCACCAATTTATTCACTGTAAATTATATACATCAAAACTGTCTCCGATAAAGACTCGTAATGTTCAAACGCGTCTTACAACGCTTTATTGTCTAGCTCGCAGATAATGTGTAGCCCATGATCACGGTAAGACTAGACTAGACTAACCGCTCTTTGTTATTACTAGAGCTCGGTTTTGGGTTCCAAAGCACACACAGCTACGAACACACAGAGCATTCACATGTATAAATAGAAGCTAGTGCGGAGGGGTTTGTAGCGAACACATGCACGCGTTGAGGTATAACCTGTTCCAAAAGTTATACGCATCGTTCTAATTCATAAAGTAACACTATAAAACAATTATTTCATAATAGTCATTAAAAACGCCTTATCTTTTAAAAATATAGGTATACAAAAAAATGAGGATAATAATGTCCAGAGCTTTGTATAGACAAGGAACATAACTCAACCAAACTCACCCCGAATTTATTGCAGTGAATTAAAAGATGCATCTTTACTCTATCAAAAGAAGAGACTCTCTTTTTGTCACTCAAAATATGTTTTTCTTATTGTGTTTAACACTCGCTTTTACTAAAACTGGCACCGCATGCGATCAAAATATGTTTGAATCATTCACAGGTTTGTTCAGTGTTGAACACCTACTCTTTGGTATTTTTGGCATTTTTCAATCTGACTCTCAGCATTCACTTGTTTATCTAATAGCAGTAACTGAACGAGGCCAGGCAGTGATCAATACTAGCTAGTACAACACGTTTCAAAACATGATGTAAGGGTCATACCTACCCAATCATGTAGTCATACTCTGCATACACCGAACCTCAATCCGGCAATTTCGAGACCCGAACCAAGCTCTAGTTACTACTCATTATTCTATGACAAAAACAATAACAACATATTTAAACTATTACAAGTACTGAACAATTAGTAATGCTTTGATTACTTCGCATCATGTAGATTACTGTATATTTTTCATATATGTTCTGTTGATTCATGTTTGTGTATGTAGTAAATTATTGATGCGGTTATTGCGTATATTTGACGCCTTTTTCACAAATATATAAAATAACACAACAAAATACATTACACATTTTCTCTGACGGTTAGCTTTTAATATTGTCTCACCTTTGCTTTGAAGGTAATTTGGGGCATTTAGCAAGGAGAAAAGGTTAAGTTGAACTGTGTGACAAGACAAGAGCGAAAATATCTCTGCAAACTACTACTACTTCTTTCGTATGCAGTAGACTTTTATTCTTTTTGCCAACCTCTGTATGTTAAAAAGTGCCTAGCTCAGGTAAATAAGCTTTTATTAGCTTACCCTTCATTTTATAGCCCTTCCAGCGTTTCGGGTTTCCTAGCACGGAATAACTCTTGCATAAGAAGGGCAGTCTTTATGCGATTTATGCTTTCACCGCAAGCATAATAACAAAAACAACGCAAGGCTGAACCTTCACCGCAAAATACCAGACCAGTCAGCTTTATCGTACACCAACGGGTTTTAAGTGATTGGTTTTGAAGAGAGCGTCATGGTCGAGTGGATAAAATGCTGGGTTCTTACCGAGGCGACCCGCGCTCGATCCCAGGGCACCGTACGTGGGATTTGGGTGGACAAAGCGGCGACTGGGAGTGTTCTCTCCGGGTTCACCCATCACTGGAAGGCACGACCAGGTGAATCCTGCATCCTCCAAAGCGTGGTAAACATTGCATTTCTTATGCAGATTCTAGAGACGGAACAAACAAACTGTTCTTACAAAATATTCTTTTATCTATATTATGTTAATCGAGATATAATATGAGAATTTGTGCTAATTGTTTTGTTTTCTACTAAGAAGAAGGGGCTGTGTGAAAAATTTAGTTTGGTTCGCTTTACACGGCCAGCAATAAAAGCAAACAGAGATGAAACAAAAAGTGACGTTCCGTTTCAGAAATGTTACGTAGTTTAAAACTAAAACCGATAACAAGAAATATCTCAGAAACGGTCTACACTACAAAACAAATGCATATCACATAAATTAAGTGTTTTAACGAGATCTAAATGTTTTGTACGCTAACGTTTTTGTCCATCTCTTACAGTATGAAAAATGCATTTAAAATGAGGTCTTCTTCCGAGGCTATTCCCAGAAAATTCTAGATACATTTTATTTGTCATGTAATTAGTTTTAATATACGGTATTATAATAAAAATCGTTAGATCCAGTTTTGAGAAAAACAAAATGTTAGAACATTTTTCCACGTAAAGGATAGTTTTCTCAGGGGTTTCCTCGGGTCGCCAGGCCAATTTTGGGTACATTCATTTCATCCCCCGATTTTCTGGTCGATCATTTCCTAATCATCTATTTTAGGGTTGAAGGACAGTGTTACGCGGGTTGCTTCTAGATGATGTTTAGCGCATTGTAAAGAAAAATGCGTCGTCGGGAACACCGGTTTCAGGGCTCTCTCTGGAGGCTCGCCGGGAAGTCAAGTTTGAAAGCAGAACTTAGTTCGGTATTGGAAGTGTTGCAGCTGTAACCAATAGGCATTCCGTCCATTCTTGTGCCCGTCGTCATCTGGATCTGGTCGCCCTTCGGGAATGTCGCTTCCTTGGGGTCACGTAAGTGGCAATGGGCCATAAGGGCCTGTGCTCCAGAGATTAGGGACAGTCCTAATCCAGTAGTATTTATTAGGTGTTTACATTAATTCCGCTACACCGTGGCATTGGTCAGAAGACCGTATATGCTCTCTAGAAACAATACTCGATTTCAAAATATTAACTACCCATATTTTATATTCGCAACACTGTAAACACACACACATATACACAAACGCTACAACAACATAACAAGCAAAAGCTCTCTGATATGTCTCACACACTTGCTCTTATACTCCTATTTAACAAACGTAAAGCGGTAAGAAATTGTAGGAAAGAGATCTGGAAACGCAATAGGATAGTATGCTAGGAGATTTGGTGGCAATGAAAATGAATGTTGATCCAAAGAGAAGAATTTAAGAAATGGGGCAATATCTAGGAAAAGCAAAAGTAAACTGGATAAAAAAAATCGGATGTGTTCCATTCACATGGCTTTCTCTATATCTCTGTAACAAATTATTGTTAAGAAGCTAATTTTTCTATCTACTTCATGCTAATCGAGATTAACATTAGCAGAACAGCTTTCCTGTAAGCAGAAGAGAAATATAGAAATACACTAGTTTAAAGTGATAGTCAGATATTTTAGAATATGGTTGCCATGAGGATGAAATCCATTTCTTTGCATAGCCAAGAGTTGACAAATTTCCGTATGTGAAAAGTTTAAGTATTTTAAAACAGAAATTAATAACAAGGAATGTCTCAGATCCAGGAAACAAAAATGTATAAGACATACATTATGTGTTTCAATGACATCTGTATATTTTGTGTAGTAAGCTTTTGTCTTATGGTTTAAGATCTATTCAAAATTCCGCAAAATTCATCCAGAATAAACACTTCTTCAGAGGCTATTCCCAGAAAATTGAAGATATACATTTTATTTGTCACACAACTATCTTACATTTAAGAAACTTTAATTAAAATCGTTACAGCCATTTTTGAGAAAATCAAAATTTTTAAAAAATGTTCCATGTAGAGTTTGGAGTAGAGGGATTTTCTTGAAAATCTTCGTGTCGCATCCATGGAAGATATTAATCTTAAATACCAAGTTTGATATTTAACGGTATTTTCATTTTTGAGCTATGCTGCCCACAGGCACACACAGGTACATGTCTCTAAAAATGGATTTTTTGGATTCAGCGGGTCTCAGAAGATGTATTTCCGGTGAAATCTAGGTATCGAATTTTGGGTGCAATATAATACCTTCTCTATACAATATGTATGTAGTACGTATAGGGAAAGTAAAATGTTTTATTTGGAGACAGCGAACCCTAAAACGTGTATTTCCGGCGAAATCTCGGCATCGAAGTTTTGAGTGGAATGCAAAACCTTCTCTACACATTAGGCACACAGTACGTGTAGAGAAAATAAAAATCTAATCTGTTGTATTCACTTGTCTTTCTTTATCGAGCTATTTCATACACAAACTTTCCTTACAAAAGATTATTCTTTTATCTACGTCATAGTAATCGAGATAAACATTAGCAAAATTGGTCTTATTACTTGCTTCTTTGTAAGCAGAGGCGAAATAAGGGAAAATTAAATGGAGATTTATTTATGGAATTATATTTCCGGTGAATTTTCGACCATAAAATTTTGGATGGAATACAAAACCTTCTCTAGCTACTATGTATCTTGTATGTACATATGTGCTAGAGAAAGATAGAAAACAGAGAAATTAGGATGGAATAGCTAGCACAAATCAAAGGGTTACCACTTGTTAACAGCCATAGAGCTATGTGGATATAGTGCCTAAGTGGTAGTCAAACTTTTGTGCATTAGGATAAGTAAACTAGTTTATGTAACAGGGCATGACTTTGCAAATAATTGTAAACGTTTCCTAAGTAAAATATGCTCATGTATCAAATATATGTATACAATATTTATCTAAACACTTTATCTCTTAGCATACGTACTTCGATTGATAAGTCGATCTGTGTGGCCCAGTACATTATACTCGGGGAGATCCATAGTGATCCCTGGCAGCCAGCGCAGTAAGAGGTGTGTCTGCCTCTCTGCCAATAGACTCATGCCACGCAAGCAATGAAGTCATCCTTGTTGAAAAATGTAATAGACATTCCTCAGTGCAGTTTCAGTTGGCGCCGACTAACCCCGCCGTTATTGTAAGTATAAACAATGATAATGACAATGAGAGTGACTATGACTTTAGAAGCAACGATGAAGAGGAAGTTGATGATGAAGATGATTTAAGAAACGAGCCCCTGCCAGTGACAGGTTTGGTGCTGTAGCCATGAGCGGGACGAAGTGGCAACAGTGTGACGGAGCGGCCACGAGGTAAGGCAACTGTCAGGGATCACTATAGATGTCTCTGAGGTTAGACGCTGGCCTTCTTATCGCAAAGGCGTGGTTCAAACACGGTTCAGACCAATGGTTTCTAAGTGTACTTAAAAGCAACAGAATTACCTCGGGTCGAAATTTCCGCACACCAACAGCACTGATATTAATTGAATGCGTCGTTAACAAAAAAGTCTGATGTGTTCCATTCATATGGATTTCTCTCTATCTGTGCAATAAATTATTGTTAAACAGTTTATTCTTTTATTTACTTAATGTTAATCGAAAAAAATCAGCAGAAAGGATCTTATTACTTGCTTCCTTGTAAGTAGAAGGGAAATAAGGGAATACGCTAAGTTAAAACGATAGTCAAATCTTTTAAAACCTGGTTGCCATGTGGTTGAAATCCGTTATTATGCATGATCAGGAGTTGGCCACTTCTAAGATATTTCTTGTTATTTGTTTCAGATTTAAAATACTTAAACTATTCTGATACGGAAATCTGTAAATTCCACGAAAAAACTTATACAACATAAATGTTGTGTTTTAAGGAGCTCTTCATTTTTTATGTAGTAAGAGTTTCTTTTATGGTTTACCAGTTTTTGCAAAATTCCGCAAAATTCATCCATAATAAACATGTCTTCAGGGATTATTCTCAAAAAATTCAACATATACTTTTTATTTGTGCTGGAAATAGCTTTAATATGTGGTACTTTAATCAAAATCGTTAGAACCATTTTTGACAAAATCAAAATTTCCGAAACTTTTTCCACGTAAATGGTAGTTTGGGTGAGGGTGTTTTCTTGAAAATCTTTGTTTCGCATCCTTGAAAGATACCAAACTTAAATACCAAGTTTAATATTTAAGGGCATTTTCGTTTTTGAGCTATGATGTCCACATGGACCTTTTTCTAAAAATGTTTTTTTTTATTCAGGGGATCCTAAAACTTGTATTTCGGAAGAATTTTGTGTGGAATACAATAGTTCCTCTATGCACTATGTACATAGTACGTTTAGAGAAAATAAAAATATTCATTGTGTATTTCCATTAATAACTAAATGTATTATTCTCTTAGGAGAAAGAATCTCCAGACTCAAAATTTGCTGTGGAAAATATTTCGGAGCAACCAAGAAACCCTTCTGATGCCTAGCAAGTTCTGCTGATACTCCTTCGACAAGCACTGCCTTCTCCAATGTTCTGAGCATTTGGGAGCACATTCGACAAAACAAGATCAGCTCACAATCTACATTGCTTACATGACAAGAATCAAAGAACTGAAATGCGATTTCTTACCCATTCCAGCTTATTCGCTTGATTTAGCAGATTCAGACTTCCGTCCATTTCTATAGAAACTCCTTAGCGGAAAGGTATTTTAATCAGAAGACGAATTCAAATAACCTGTTGAAAACTGTTACAAAAGGAATTGTAATTAGTCGCCCACTTATTAAATTCAACCCGTGTTAAAGAGAATTACAAGGAGCTAAAGAGTTTACGGTTATACTTAAACTTCGGTTCTAAAACAGGAACCAAAGTGATTTCAGAGCTGTTTCTCTGCCCTTTAAGAATTAACAACGTCTCTTAGATATTGTAAGATTATTCACTTACACATAAATAGGACACGTAGTGCTAAAACATTTCAGATTAGATTTAGCGTGCTATGAGTTATTTTATATTGGTATAAGTGCTAGTTAGTAAAATATTTATATTCAATTTTAAAAGGGTTATATTATTTTAATTTAAATATAAAATGTCTGAGAAAATATAAAAGAAGATGTGAAAAAATAAAAATATAAACAAATAATAAATAGATAAATAACCAGGGAAATATAATATACTAATTTGTTTTTAGCATTTATGTACAAAATAAAATTGTTTGAGTCATTTCAATAGCATTAAATAAATGAGGGTTATTTTAAATTATTAAATTATATAATTTTAAAAAGTGGAAAATTAATTTGAGATTAATATAAGGTGGAAAAAGTATACTTATTAGGATAAATAGTCACAAATTTTTATTGATAATTTGTTGTTTAATATAAATTTAAGAATTTTAATATTTTAAATTGGGTAAACTACAATAAATAAAAAAGTATAATTTAAATAAATAAACTTTTAAATTAATTAGTAATATAATAAAATATCTGTATATATAATTGTATATCAAATAATTAGTATGTTTCGACTTAAGAATTTAATATATAATCTTTAGTAAACGTTCATTTTTTGCTGTTTTTTTTTTCTTTTTGAGAATGTTTCAGTGTGTAGTATATGGTAGTATTAAATAAATTTATCAGTAAATAATGGATATAATATCAGAAATGTGTAAATAAATTATAAATATTTGGAATATATGCCCTGGTTTCAGGAGCTAGGTGTCACGGTATGACATTGAAAATTTGTATTGTATTTGATATTTTACTTCCTCTGCATGTACTATGCATATCGTAAGTAGAGAAAGCATTGTATTCCAGCCAAAAAACTGATGTCAGGATTTCACCGAAAAGATATACGTATTTTAACACTTCCTGAATTTAAAAAAAAAAAAAAAAACATCATTTTTAGAGAAATAACTGTGTAAGTGAGTGTATATGTATGTATGTGTGTGGGGGTGGGGGGTTATGGCAGCACAGCTCAAAAATGAAATAATAGTTAAATATCAAAATGTAGTATCTTTCAAGGATGCGACACGAATATCAAGAAAATCCCCCGTCCCAAAACTAGCCTTTACTTATAACAATTTTTGAAAATGTGTTTTTTTTCTTAAAACTGGCTAACCATTTTGATTAAAATTACGTGTATTAAAGGAATTTACATGGCAAAATAACATGTATATTTTGAATTTTATGGAAACAGACTCTGTAGATCTCTTCATCCTGGGTGACATTCGTGTAAGTGTAAACCATAAGAGATAGACAAAAACTTAATACAAAGTCTTGGAAACGTATATATATTTGTATATGTGTGTGTGTGTGTCGTTCAAACAGAATTTGTCATATACATTTTTACTTTTAGTTCAACATTTCCAATATATCCGTTATTTTCGTTTAAATTTTAAGCTATTTAAACTTTTCTCAAGCGAAAGGTCTACTTTCGTTTCATCTCTTTTATTGTACTCCCGGCCATGAAAAAAAAAAACAAATTTCAATTGTTTCACATAGCAATGAGGTCCAAAAGATTTGAATATCGCTTTAGCCTAGTGTATTCCCTTATAACCCGTCTATTTACAAGGAACTAAGTAATAATACCAACTCTGCTAATGTATATCTCGATCACGAGCAACTAAACTAAAAGAAAAATGCTAAAGTAACACTAGAAGGAGATAGACATGTTGGGATCTACTGGCTGACCAGAGGAACTAGCAGCACAGAGCAAATTTTCCGGGTAAAAGGCGCAAAATCAGATCAGATTTCTTCATTTAGTCAAAGTTAGTGCACATCTATGTTGTTTTCTCTTTCTTTTTCTTTTTACTTTAATTTTGTCTCCTTTAACTTGTGACTGCAGATCAGTCACCCATGCAGTAAGTGTTTGTTTAATATATGATAAAACAGTGCAATGTAACAATCAAAACCTACGAATCATAATTATCTAAGATACTTTCGTTTTCATAATGGAAAATCATAACCTAAGTCTTAGAAATTTCCCGCGTCATATCGTAATAATCGATAACTTAGCGTAAGCTGGCAGAAAGGTACATAATAAATTGGCCTGTATGTTTAATGATTCGCTTACTGACACTAAATTACGCACGGTCCTATTAATGAACGGAACGGTTGATTTGCCACAATTATTGCCACATGTAATCAAGAGGGATTAGTAACACAATGGCCGTTTGCAACTAATTGCTGCAGCGTGCCTGTGGCGCAATCTGCTGGCCAGAACTCTATTGTTCTCCATGTAGCTTGTTGCAGTATCTGTAATTATATACCGTTACAATATTCACTTTTACTGACACACATTTAAGGCATCCTGGTTTTAACAAAGCAACAAACATTCAAATACAGTCATAATTATATCAAGAAAAAAATCTGAAGTGTTCCAGTCACGTGACTTTCTCTACATCCCTATAACAAATTATTATACTTCATGATAATCGAGATAAATATTATCAGAAATTGATATGTAGGGTCAGACTGAAAAACTCAATGCAACAGCCGGGATTGATCCACGGATCTCCCGGTCTCTAGCCGGTTGCTCTACCACTGAGCTACCATGGCAACATGACGGCACAATATTGAATTTCTCAACCGATTCGTATGTTTCCCGGTAAACCATACAAGGTGATCTCAAATTATTTTGAGATGACAACCCCAATGGCGACTTACAATGTTGTAAGTACTTTAGACCCAGGATTCATATATAGCCAACTATTATGGTCAATTGGTATTGGAATAATTGTTTTTTCACACAACCCGTGTGTAGGACAGGAATTGGAGATCCGTGGTTCAAAGCCTGGCTGTTACATTGAATTTTTCAGTCTGACTCTACATATCCAACTCCTGTCCTATATACGGCTTGTGTGAAAAAACAATTATTCCAATTGGCAGAAATTGTCCTTAGTACTTGGTTCTTTGTCGTTCGGTAAACATACCTTTTATTCGGAACATTAATCTGTTACCTACATCATACTAATCAAGATAAACATAAGCAGAATTAGTCTTATTACTAGCTTCCTTGTAAGCAGAAGGGAAATAAGAAAATGCACAGGCTAAAGCGACAGTCCCTTTAAAAGCGGTTGCTATATGAAACAATTGAAATTCCAACCTCTTTGCTTGTCAGGAATAAACAAATGAAAAACGGGAAACAAGATAACTTCCCGTTCGAGAAAAGTTTAAATGGCTTAAAATTGAAATCAATAACCCGGAATATCTTGAAAGCGGTTAACTCTACACAAAAATGTATCGGATATAAATTGTGTATTTAAACTAGATCCACACTTTTTGTGCAGTAAGCTTTTGTCTTATCTCTTACAGTTTACCAGTTATACAAAAGTCATCCAGAATGCAGAGGTTTTCATAGGCCTTTCCCAGAAAATTCAAGATATATTTTTCGTCTGTGATGAAAGTATTTTAAACACATGGCATTTGAATTGAAACCGCTAGAACCAATTTTTGAAAAAATAAAAAAATTGGAAAAATATTCAGTGCAAATGTAGTTGGAGGTGCGGCGATTTTCTTTAAAACCTTCGCGTCGCATCCTTGGACGATAGAATTTAAAATACCAAGTTTGGTATTCAACTGACTTTTCGAGCCATGCTGGCAACAGACAGACTCACAGGCGCGCACACACACACACACACACACACACACACACACATGGACATGTTTCTAAAAGCTCGTTTGGATTCAAATAGTTTCAGAACACGTATTTCCAATGAAATCTCAATATCGTATTTCTTTCTCTACACGTACTATGTACGTAGTGTATAGAGAAGGCATTGTATTGCACCCAAACATTCAATACCGAGATTTCAACGGAAATGCATGTTTTAGGTTCCCCTGAATCCAAAAAAACTTTTTTGGAAAAAGGTTCGTGACTGTGTGCGTGTGTGTGTCTGTGGACATCATACCTCAAAAACGAAAAATCGATAAATACCAAACTTGCGACACAGAAGAATTTCAAGAAAATCTACCACACCCAACTACCGTTTATATGGACACATTTTCGAAAAATTTTATTTTCATAAAAATGACGCTTTTGATTAAAATATCGTATATTAAAATTATTTACCTCACAAATAAAATGTACATTTTGAATTTTTTGAGAATATCTTCAGAAGATTACTTTATTCTGGATGAACTTTAGGAATTTTTCATAACCGGTAAACCGTAAGAAATAGACAAAAACGTATTTAAAAGAAAATGTAGAGCTCCTTAAAACACACAATTCATGTTATATGCATTTTTTTCACGGAGTGGATCGTTTTTTTATTTAAATATTCCTTGTTATTCGTTTCAGCTTTAAAATACTTTTAACTTTTCTCTTACGGGAATTTGTCACCTCCTTTCCATACATAGAAACAAAGAACCAGTTTTTGACTAATACTTTAGCCTATGCCGTTCCCTTATTTCCCTTCTACTTACAAGGAAGCAAGTAATTAGACTATTCATGCTATTTTTTTTTCTCGATTAGTATGAAGTAAAAAGAAGCGTAAGCTTTTTAACAATATTTGTTGCAGAAACGTAAAGAAAGTCGTGTGAATGGAATAAATCAGCTTTTTTTGGGTGGAATACAATACTTATCTATCTACTATGCACATTGTAAAACTATTATGTGTTCCATTCTTACAACTTTACATACTTATTCTATTAAATCGTTATTCTTTTCTACACTTCGTGCTAATCGAGATAGATATAAGTAGAGAAAGTATTGCTTGTTTCATTCTCAGTAGAAGGGAAATGGCATAGAAAAAATCGGCTAATTCTTTTAAATGCCCTTTTTCTATTGTAATTGAAATTCCCTTCTGTTTGCATGATCAGGATGAAAAAAAAATATTCACGACTTCCAATTTGAGAAAAATCTAAACGCTGCAATTTTTAAACCCAATAACAAGAAATAGGAGAATTTCTGAAAGGTTTATAAAAAGTGTATGCGACATTTTACATGGTCAGTAAAATACGTATCTTGAATTTCTTAGGCATAGCCCTTGAAGCCTTCTTCATTCTGAATGACTTTCGCATAGCTGTTAAACAGCAAGAAAAAACTTATAATACAAAAACTGAAAAACTCGTTAAAACACACACATTTTATGTCATGTGAAGATTTTTTGTAGACCTGGCGATATCTGAGATATTTTGTGCTATTAGTTTCAATTTTAGTACTTCAAATTTTCTCAGAAGAAACTCCTCGTCTGTTTCATATCTCTTTAGTTTTATTCCTGGCCCCGAAAAGAAAACAGCTTTTAGAAGATTTGAATGCCGATTTAGCCTAATGTATTCATTCATCCTGAATTCCTTTCTGTTTATAATGAACCAAGTAATACAATCATTTCTGGTAATGTTTATTTTGATTAGCATGATGTAGACAAAAGATTAGTATTTTTTAAAAATAGTTTGTTTGCGGAACAGATAGAGAAAGTCACGTGAATGAATTTACCTGTTGTTGTTTTCCTTTCATTCACTTGTCCTAAAATTGTTTTAGGGGATGTCAAACCGGAAATTTACAGTGGAACTTGGATGTGGAAGCTCTAGGCAGAATACAACAGCTCCTCTATAAGTAAGTAATCGCGAAAATAAACAGCGGAAGGGAACGCTTGATTGTCAAGGATAGGAATATAATTATTAACACTTGCACATAATTAACGTCTAATAACTACGGAAGAAATAAACGAAGGAGCTGCATTACTTCCCTGCCACAGAAGTTTGATGCAGATTGTAAGATTGTTTCCTTTGCTTTAATATGTAATTTTACTTCGTTATTCTCACGCAACCTTTAGTGGTCGATAAGCTGGGCCTCAAAATGAGGCTCTAACCCTATAATTGAAGCAGATCAATAGCGGCTGATTATTTTCATTAAGCACACCAACATTCTCTGCCTCACTATTACTCTACATGCAATAGGTGGACCATAAAAGTGGTCGAAGTTATTTACTTAAAAAGTTAAATTAAAGGCTAAATAAAACTAAGGAACGAAATTTTTATTCCAAACATGTCTACTAAAATTAATTTGAATAGATATGATAAGTTTAGTTCTGCAAAAGACCCTGAGTTACTATAAATATCCTAAACCATAAATTTACCAAACCTGAAACATTGGTTAATAGAAATTACTAATTTGTGGGATTAAATAATATTAATATGTGAAGTAGGGCAATCACTGTTGATGTAAACAGTATTTCCTCTATTTACATTTACCTTTACCTTTAAGAATTTTTACGCCCGAAAAAATCGTCCTCCACCGGGTTTGAACCCGCGACCTTGGGTATATGAAGTCAGTATGTATTACACCATTACACCACCTCAACAGTCGACTGGCATAGCTCGTCGGCAGAGTTCTTCTCGAGATCTTTTTCCCCTCAGGGTGCGTTAATGGTGCAGGATTTGCATACGAAGGATAACATTCATTTTCAGACAATCTTTGTTTTTATTAATACATTTTCAACATCAAATAATTTCAAATTACTGATGGCCTTCTTTTTGAAGCACACTATTACTTGCTTGTAAGCAAGTAGAAGGGAAATGAGGGATTACACTAGATTAAAGTGGACTAAGGTGATAGTCAAAAGCTGATTGCTATGTGACTGAGGTTCCTTTGTTTGTATGAACACGATTTGGAATGGTATAGAAAAATATACGTTAAAGTTGAAACTATTAACAAGGAATATCTTAAAAAAATCTGATGTGTACCATTCACATGACTTTCTCTATACCTCTGCAACAAATTACTCTTAAAAAGCTTATCTTCTATTTACTTCATGTTAATCAGACTAAAATACCATGGTACCCTGTTGCTATGTTTGCTTTGTTCCTTTCTGGTTGCTATATCACTGAAGTTCCTTTGTTTGTATGGAAGCAGTTGACAAAGTCCTATATGAGAAAATTATAAGTTTTCATAGCAGAAACCAAAAACAAGGAATGACTCAAAAACGATGACTCCATGAAAAAAAGGTATATGACATAAATTGTGTGTTTTAACGTGCTCTACATTTTACGTAAAGTAAGTTTTTGTCCATCTCTTACGGTTTAGCAGTTATTCAAAATTCCGTAAAATTCATCAAGAATAATGTAGTCTTCAGAGGCTATTCCCAGAAAATTCAAGATATTCATTTTATTTTTAATATACGAAATTTTTATCAAAATCGTTATAGCCATTTTCAAGAAAATCAAAATTTTCGAAAAATGTTCCATTTAATGGGTAGTTTGAGGGGGGGGACTTTTTTCAAAATCTTCGTGTCGTAACCCTGAAAGATACTAAACTTAAATACCAAGTTTGGTATTTTACCGACTTTTCGTTTTTGAGATATCGTATTCACAGTTACACGGACACATGGAAACACGAACACACACACACACACACACACACACACATACACACACACAAGGACCTTTTTGTGAAAATACTTTTTTTGGATACAGGGGACCCTAAAACATATATTTCCGTTGAAATTTCGGTATCGAATTTTTGGGTGGAGTGCAATACATTTTCTATACACTATGTACATAGTGCGTATAGAGAAAGTAAAAACAATCAATTCCAGGAAAAAATACATATAATATAAATTGTGTGTTTTAACGAGTTCTACATTTTCTGTTAAGCTAGCTTCTGTCCATCTCTATTGTAAAATTCCATAAAATTTATCAAAAATAAATTAGTCTTACAGGTTATTCCCAGAAAATTCAAGATATACATATTATTTGCCAAGTAAATATCTTTAATATAAGTTATCTTAATTAATATCGTTAAAGCCATTTTTGAGAAAATCAACATTTTCGAATTTTTTTCATGTAAAGGGTAGTTTGGGGGGGATTTGTTTCAAAATCTTCCTATCGCATCCCTGGAAGATACTAAACTTAAATACCAAGTTTGGTATTTTACCCACTTTTGGTTTTTAATTATCGTGTTCAAGACACACGGACACATACGGACCTTTTTTCTAAAAATGCTTGTTTTGGATAAAGAGAACGCCCTACACACGTCTATTTCTGGTGAAATCTCTTTATAGAAATTTTGGACTGTACGCAGCAATACCTTCTGTATACACTGTGTACATAGCACGTGTAAAGGAAGTAAAAATTAACTCACGAAAAAATAAAAACGCAACGAAAACCACGAATTAATAAATAAAAACACACAATAACGGGAAAAAGACACGCTCTTACCAAGAAGGCTATCAATAACACGTAAACAATCATGGATAAATACAATTATTGCTTTAAGGGGAGTCGAAATGGGATTTTCGCAATTTTTTCAGTTTAATGTTTTAATTGCACAAGAGTATTTCAAATCTCCCGCTCATTTTGTCATATTTTTCATAGAGGTATGCTAATTGTAAATTATTTTAAAATATTGTTGAAAATAATCCCGAATAGTAGCATTTAGAACATGTTGGTACACTTTCGTGGTAAAACATCCATGACTTTGTAAACATTAAAGAAGATACCTTTGTTTATTTGTTTCTTTTTTCGGAAAGTTTTATTCAAGCTATTGGCAGCATTGGCATCCCGCTCACGTTGCCTTCTTGTGGGTGTTTCGATGTAATGCGAAGATGTGTTTTTTGAAAGTTAGGTTATATTTTTGTTAATGTTATGTATGAAAGCAATTTCTGAAGAAGTAAAATTTTATACTCATTTGCCCCAGTATCTAAGAAGCTAGTTGACACACAGAGCTAACATTTTTACCACAAATTTGCAGCTAAATAGGCTATATTTTAACGTAAAAGTTTTTGTGTGTATGGATTAGTTATTTATATTTAAATTTAAAAATCGAAATTTTTGAATAAAATTTGTAGAGCTTTATTAAAAAATGTATACTTTTCCTTCTAATAAATAGAAATATTTTATTTTGCATCAATACACTGTAAAGTTATTGTTGAATATACCTTTAGAAACGTAGATCTTTATTTTAAATAGTTTAATTAGTCAAACTTTAACATTGACAAAATAGGGCATTTCGACTCCCCTTGACGGATGTGGAACAAACCTTAGCAGCCTTTCCATATTATACCCAGTAATGAAGGTGCACATTATAGAGATTAAACTAACAGTAATCCCATAAAGCACGGTAACGTTAAGAATGATTTTATTATAGATTGCCTTTAAAAAATAATGATTTAAAACTTTGTTTTCAGAATACGTGCCCTGCACTAATGGAATACTTTAGCTTTAGGGAAGTTAAAACTCTTAGACTAAACCTGTTACCTAGGTATAGTGCTGCCCTAGTTTTCCTAGGAGTGAACTATCCTATTTCACAAAGCTGTTTGGAAATAATTAGCTGAAGTTCTTGGAAGCGTCACATTTCCGACAGAGTACCAATATCTGCGCAGAGAGAAGGAAATCTTCAAACGCTAAGGACTTTTGCTCGCGTCGTTGTGTACCTTTTCTGTCTGCCAAAGTGGGAATCAGAATAACAAGCTTTATACTGTTTTTCATAACAGTTACGGTAATTTTCAAAAGCTTTCCAGTTTAAAGCGGTAAGACAATTAAGGAAACCCAGGAGTGCTGTTTTAGCCATTTTGGTAGTAAATGATAAATATAACGTGTTTCATTCACGTGACTTCGTCTACACCTCTGTAACAAATTATTGTTAAAAACCTATTCTTCTATCTACCACATGCTAATCGAGATCTACGCTAGCAGAATTGTTTTTATTACTTGCTTATAAATAGAAGGGAAACCAGTCAATGTTTACATTCTCTAGACCGCATGTAGAATAAGGGAAGGTATTGTATTCCACCAACAAATTCGGTGTCGAGATTTTACTGGAAATACATGTTTTGGGGTCCCGCGAGTCCGAAAAGAATTTAGAAGAAGTTCCGCGTGTGTAAGTCTGTCTGTGTTTTTCTTTTTTTTTTTTGCTAGTGTTTAAACGACCGCTTTTACTGCTCTGGCACCGCAGGCGATGACACTGATGATACATGAAGATGGAGCCGGAATGTATTGGCGGGGAAAACCGGAGAACCCGGAAAAAAACCGCCGCTTTGTCCACCACAAATCTCGCATGCGGTCGCTTGGGATCGCACCCGGGCCATCTAGGTGAGAGTCGAGTGGTCTAACTTTAAGTTAAATATCTTCCAAGAATGTTGGTATTTAATCGACTTTTTGTTTTTATAAAAGTACACTTTTTGGATTCAGGGATCCTCAAAACATGCATTTTATTGAAATCTCTGTATACAATTTCTGGTTGGAATACAATACCTTCTCTGTCTACTATATACTGTACATTTTATGTATGTGATAAAGTAAAAAAAACTAAGGAAGGAAATAAAAGGGCACCACACCGAACACCGCATAATTGAAAAACCAAACAAAATTCCGAGAAAAATTTAACTCTTCTTTTAAAATAATGTGAAATGATTGTTTTTATTAAATAACTAGTTTATATTCCTGTCCAAGAATTATCTCCATATTGAAATTTACAACATTATTGCTTAATGTAGTCAAATGACTGAAATCATATGAATAATTGGTTAACCTTGCCAGGCATTGTCTCATAGTTCGTCGCCGATTGAATATTAACGAACAGTGCTAACAAAATTCAGCCCTGTTCGGTGTTATTCAATAATCTGGAAAACCACTGAACCATGCAATATGCCATTGTTATGCATAATACAGAACGGAGAAGCAAGAAATATCATCTATAGTTAAACCTACGAAAGACTGTAAAGAACACGAATTTCATCTACACCGAAAATAGTTTGACATGATGATGTGCGTCAGAAAGTAGAAACCCGTAGTGTTCTATTCAATGCATTTCTCTGCCTATTCTGCAACAAACATACTTAAACGAATTTATTCTTCTCTCTACTTCATGCTAATCTAGGTGCATATTAGCAGAAATGCACTTATTATTTAGTTCCTTGTAAGTAGAAGGGAAATATGAGAGAGAATACACTAGGCCAAAGCGAGTCACGGTATCTGATGCAATTGAAATACCCTTCCATTTACATGACCGTGATGAAAAAGTTGAATAACGACTTCCCATTTGAGAAAAGTCTAAACTAATGAACATTTTAAAACCAATAACTAGGAATATCGCGTTGATTGTCAGCTCTAGAAAAAATTTAATCACGTTGTGTAGCACGTTTTCTTTTTCTTTTTCTTTTTCCTCCTTCTTAAGGATTACAGTTATACAAATGTCAGTCAGAATGAAGAGAGCTTCATTTAGCTATTTCCAATAAATTCAGTATATACATTTTATTTGTCACGTAAATATTTTAATAGACGCTAATTTAATAAAAATCGTAATATGAAAAAAATTGGACAGTAAAAAAAAAAACTTCCTTGATTTTCCTGCAAATCTTCCCGTGGTAGATCTTAATTTAAATACCGCATATGGTATTTAACCCACTTTTCCTTTTGAGTTATGTTACGCGCGTGCACACACACTGGGTAGGCGCTGGCTTTCTGAACTTAAGGTCACGAGTTTAAACTCGGTCTGGACCGATGGTTTTTAAGTGTGCTTAAAAGCGACAGTATCGGGTCAGTAGGTTTATGTCATATTAAAGAACTTCTGCAGGACGAAATGCCCGCACACCGGTAGTACTGATGTGATCCTGGCAATTCACAGCGTCAAAATAATTTAATACATACATACCCACATGCAAAGACCTTTCTCTAAAAATGCTTTAACTGAATTCAGCGGTCCTTTAAACATGTATGTACTTCCTGTGAAATAATAACTTCCCTGACTACTATGTATGTAGGTAAGTAATAATACTTGGTCGAAAAAATAAAAAGCGTTTGTGCATACTATGGCTTAGTGATAAAAAATAGAAAAAAAGAAAAGAAAAGTTCAAAGGATTTGAAAAATCAAAGCAATAGACATCATCTTGGAAATGGTTAATTTAAAAATTTTATGTTTTTCATTCACGTCCCTGTCATTAGCTGTTCCACGTATAAACTATTCTTACAAAAGGTTATTCTTTTATCTACAACTTGCTAATCGAGATAAACATTAGCAGAATTGGTCTTGTTACATGAATAGAATAGAAGGTGAAAAAAATTACTAGTCAAATATTTTAAAAGCTGGTCGCTATGTGAAATAATTGATGTTCGGTTCGCTTTGAATGGCCAGCAGCAAAACAAGAAAGAGGAAACGAAAAGAGTTTTCCCGTTTGAGGAAAGTTAATCGTTTAAAATTGAAACCAATAACAAGGAATATCGCGAAAACGTGTACGACACAACTGCGTATATTAACGAAATCTACATTTTTTGTTAGTAAAGTTTTTGTCTATCTTTTTCGGTTTACCAGTTATGCAAAATTCATCCAGAATAAGGTTTTCAGAAGCAATTTCTAGAAAACTATCGATATACATTTTACTTGTGATGTAAATAGCTTCAATGTTCTTTAGTACTTTATTTAGCCTTCCGTTATTTAGGACCTTAGTGACCTAGGGGTCAGAAGCCTGTCAGGGAGCCAATGGAATGAAACTACAGAGTAGAGAACCTGGAACGAGTGGTCGGCGTGAGGAAGTGGATGATATGAAGTACAAGTGAAATGGATAATAGGAAAGGTGATGATGGAGGAATTGGTGGAATGAGTGGCTGATGAAACCGGAGTACCCGGATAAAACCCGCCCTCACACTTTTCGTCCATCACAAATCCCACATGCAGGCGCATGAGATCAAACCCGGGCCGCCAAGGTGGGAGGCGAACGGTCGAACCGCTCAGCCACGGCGCCGGCGATATCCTTAATATACGGTATTTTAATCAAAGTCGTTAGAGCCTTTTTTGAAAAAAACAAAATTTTCAAACATATTTTTTGTAAAGGGTAGTTTGGGGTGGGGAGATTCATCTTGAAAATCTTCGTGTCGCGCTCTTGGTAGATATGAAACATAAATACCAATTTGTTTTTAACGGCCTATCTTTTTTGAACTAAGCTGTCTACAGCTATACACACACGGACATTTTTCTAAATGCTTTTTGTTTTGTTTTTTTGGACTGAGGGTACCTCAAAGAATATATTTCTTGTGAAATCTCGACATCGGATTTTTGCGTGGGATACAAAAAATTATAAAAAATCGTGTGTTTAAAGATATGTATGTATTTTGTTTAGCAATTTTTTGTATCTTATCTTATTGTCTACCAGTCATGATGCGAAATTCATTCCAGACTCCGAGTTCTTCACACGCTATTCCCAGAAAATTCGAATTCAAGGATTATTTGGTCGCATGGGTAACTTAATTTCAATAAAGGCAGCCATAGCCATTTTTGAGAAAATCAAAAATAACGACAAATATCCTCACAAAGCGGGTTTTCCCAACTCCGCTTGTGTGAATCGGTGCACTCCGCGTACTCAACATCAGAGACCTCAGAGCTGGTTGGAGGAGGAGTATGATATTCAGCACGTCATTGGATGGTCATAGCAAAACGCTTGCTTTTCCTGCCAGTTCATACTAACAATAGATTAAGCCCTCAATTCCCTGTTGTATGGCATATTGCACGCACTTTGCTATAGTGAGTGTGTAATTATAATGATTATTATTATTAGTATTATTAATTCAACTGTAGGCACACAGTATATATACGCTACCGCTATACCCTGCCAGAGTATATGAAAAAATCTGATGTGTTCCATTCACATGACTTTCTCTACATCTCTGCAAAAAGTTATTGTTAAAATCTTATACTTCTATTTACTTCATGCCTATCGAGAAAAAATAGTATAAATAGTCTTATTGCTTGCTTCCTTATAAGTAGAAGCGAAATAAGGGAGTACCATAGGATAAAGTCATAGTCCAAAGCTGGTTGCTATGTGACTGAAGTTCCTTTGTTTGTATGGACACGAGATGACAAATTCCTGCATGAGAAAAGTTAAGTTTTTGAAGGCTGAAACCAAAAACAAGGAATATCTCAAAAACGATCAACTCCACGAAAAAATGTAAACAACATAAATTGTGTTTTAATGTGCTGTACATGTTTTGTGTGGTAAGTTTTTGTCCATTTCTTACGGTTTAGCAGTTGTGCAAAATTCCGTAAATTTCACTCGGAATAAAGTAGTCTTCAGAGGCTATTCCCAGAAAATTCAAAATATACATTTTATTTGTCAGGTAAATATCTTTAATATATGAAATCGTTAGAGCCATTTTTTAGAAAATCAAAAATATAGAAAAATGTTCCATATAAAGTGTAGTCTGGGGTGGGGTATTTTTCTCAAAATCTTTGTGTCGCATCTCTGGAAGATAGTAAACTTAAAAACGAAAAGTCGCTGAAATACCAAACTTGGTATTTGAGTTATCGTGTTCACAGATACACTGACACACAGACACACGGACCTTTTCTGAAAATACTTTAGGGGACCCTAAAACATATATTTCCGGTGAAATCTCGGTATCGATTTTTTTGGTAGATTGCAATACCTTCTCTATACACTATGTACATAGTACGTGTAGAGAAAGTAAAATACTGCTTTGTGGTCACAACTATTACCGATACTCCCTTCTACCGCATGTCTGTGGGTCATCAGACACGCATGCGAATCGCGAGGTTTTTTTGTCGGTGATGAGAGAGAGGGCATTGCACGCGACAGTGAGAGTTTACAATAAGTACAGTGTACTGTTTATTGCAAGAGTATATAAAAGAACTATGACCTTCAGCACATAAATTATCCTCTGGTAATTCCCTTACAGGACAGGCTAGGGAGATTGTTTACAATGTTACCACTTACTTGTGACAAGTGATAGCAAACACTCCCTTCATCCCCACTACATAAGATACAGCAGGAGAAGGGGAAGCTGTTGGAGGCGTGAGCTGCGCGAACCAAAGTATAACAACATTTTTAATTACGTTGTCAAACTATAGTTATATGAAGAATAAATAGTTCACCGATGATTAGATTTCGGTCCGGGGTCACGAAATTGCTGGATTGAGGTTCGGTGCACACAGAGTATAATTATGACATGATAGAGTAGGCGTGGTCTCTATAGCCCGTTTCGAAATGTGCTGTACTATCTGGAATTGCTCACTGCCTGGCCTCGTGCAATTCCTGCGAGTGAATACACCAGTGAAAAGTAAAAGAAAGCGCAGATTGAAAAATGTCGAAAATACGAAAGGTTAGACGTTTGATGCTGAACAAGCTTGTGAACTACTCAAACATATTTTGAGTGACAGGAGGAAAGGCTTTTCTTTCGATACAGTAAATGTGTATCTTGTAATTTACTGCAATGAATTCGAGCGAGTTTTGTTGATTTATGTCCATTGTCTTGTGAAAGCTCTACACATTATTGTCTTGAATGTTTGTATCAAGCTTTAAACTTATATTTGTAAAAGTACAAGGCGTTTTTATTTACTAATAATATTATGAAATAATTGTTTTACTGGGTTACTTCATGAATGACAACAATGCATATACATGTAGTGAGCTACCTTTGCAACAGATTATACCTCGACGTGTGTGTGTTTACGCTACAAAACCTTCCCACTACTCTTTCTTTATACCGCTGACTGCTCTGTTTGTTCGTAACTGTGTGCGCTTTGGAACCCAGAACCGAGCTCTTTTGATGATGATGGTGATGAAATGAAACTGTAAGATGTTTTAAGCCCAAGTCCGTGACAAAAAATAGTAGTTGTCAATGATGAACGAATTATCAGAATCGGTTGAGTGATTTTTCAAGAACGCCCTGCATAGACACACACATAACTTTTCTCTCTTTATAATATTAATATAAAATTAAACCAAAGGTGGCATTTTGCGGTTGACATAAAATGCTCTGCGGTAATCCGTGTATGCAGTAGCTACCGCGGGGGCTGGAATCTCCAAACACCATTTGAACAGATTTATTGAAACTGCTCGCCCTGTCTGCTTTAAATTAAATAATAAATTCACTTGGTACCTCAGGAAGAGGAATAGAGGTTGAAACTTTCTAAGGGCTGGAGGCACGCCTAAATCAACGCGTATATCGACACTAAATCTGCCCGGGATGCAAACAGTTTATGGAAATCCTGCTCGCTATGAACAAAACTGACACGACAGCAAAGGCGGATTACGTCGAGCTGCCTCCAGAGTACGGTATTTAAATATTAAAGCATCGGTGTTTTCCTTCACTTCTAATAAACCTCTTCTGTATTTACCCTGGGATTACCGACTCCAAAACGCTCTTGCCTCAGGCAGTTTGAGATCAGTTGACGAACTCAAAGCAGCTCGTTCCATTTCATTTGAACGTATTACCAGGCTTCCCAGCTGCAATGCTGCTTGGTATCTGTTTATAATCGTGACGTGGGAGACATGTTTAGCACAGCTCCACATTCACAACTGCCAACCACCGCATTTTCATTTATTAATGATAACTCTTGACAGAAAATAAAATCTAAGCACCTAAATTTGCTTCAGCTGCAACACTTATTTTATATTTAATGTATAAGGTCATTCAGCACTAGGTTCCCAAAACTTATGTTTTGAAATACTTGATATGTAAGTTAATCATTTTGAACACATATTTGTTAATTCATTTACAATTCATTTATTAATTACCATTCAACAAGCACTGTAAATACTTACAGTAACAGTTTGAGAGGTCATTAATGCTTACAGTACAATTAGGAAATGACGTAACACTCAAGACATGTGCTACTTCAAGTAAAGCATCTATTGCAAAATTCATTACAAAAGAAGGCTTTGTCCATATAATTTAGAAGTAGCCTTTCCTTTGTTCACATCGAGAATTCATTTTTGCTTTCTCTACACGTACTGTGTACATAGTGTATAGAGAAAATATTGCATTCCACCCAAAAAGTTGATACCGAGATTTCACCGGATATACACGTTTTAGGGTCCCTGTAACCAAAAAAAGCATTTTTGGAAAGAGGTCTGTGTGTGTGTGTGTGCGTCCGTGTGTCTGAGAACACGATAACTCAAAAACGAAAAGTCGGTAAAATACCAAACTTGGTACTTAAGTTTAGTATCTTCAAGGGATGCGACACGAAAGAATTTGAGAAAAATCCCCTCACCCCAAACTACCCTTTGCATGAAAAAGTACCGAACACTTTGATTTTCTCAAAAATTGCTCTAACGATTTTGATTATAATACCGTTAATATTATCGTTATTAAAAATATATATGGAAAATAAAATGTATATCAGCGATGTTGGGAAAGTCGTGTGAATGGAACACATCAGACTTTTTATTACCATAATTCATTGATATATAGCTTTAAAGTCTTTGTAAAGTAAAGGAAGGCAGGATGTGCCGTGTAAGGGAATGGCCGAGGAAGTATTACTGCATTTCTAGCTCCCCCACTGTTGGGAACCGAATCTTGATAACAATTCTTAGCCTTTAGAATAAAGAGGACCATTGACTAGACACCAATGCTCTATCGTCTACCCCTTGGCTGTGACAGTACCACAACCTTGCCTCAGTCCATTTGTTGCACACACAAGTTCGGATAAGGAATCGTGCCTTGGCCAAGTGGTTAGACCACTCGGCTTTCACCACAGTGTCTCGAGTTCGATCCCAGGCGGCAGTGTGTGGGATTTGTGATGGAGCGGCGCAGAGGCGGTTTTTTACCGGGTTCTCCACCGCATTCCACCGGTGCTCCACTTTCATTCCATATATCCTCAGTGTTCTCGCCTGCGGTGTCGTCTGTAGTAAAAGCGAAGATTAAACACTATCAAAAAAGTTTTTGGTTAATTTATTTCCCAATTTTATATGGGCATTACAACCATATAACCACTTTATAAATTGAATGAGCAGTTCAGGAAATTCAAATCTATAGGGAATTCTAAACTTAGTTATTGGGACTAAATCATATACATTTTCTAAGCAACAATGCCAACAGTAGAACGATTAAATATTAACTAGGCGATCGTCCAACAATTTGGTATTTACTCCATAGTGGGAAAATTAATAGCTAATAAATATAAAAGGGGACAAGGTAGTCTGAACATTGGAAAATTACACCTTAAGTGAGTTGAATTACCACTGCTCTTAAACTATTCAATTGCTTTTCCATAAATTTGTATGCATTATTCTATAAATCATGATAATTATTTCAAGTGTGTTTTTGCATAAATAGCTTCATTAGTTGAGTCTATAAAAATATTTCATTCAGCAGAAAAGTTATAAAACTTAGTCCTAAAACATGCGAGTTGATACACCTTTTTTCCTATAATACTTGCAATACATAATCAAACTTTTGCATGCTTGTTCTTAGTATAATCAGAAATATTCTGAACCTAAATTATAGCTACGATACAATTTCAGTATAAATTAAAAAACAAATTATTTTTAAACTCAAAAAATAAAAATGTGACAAATGTTGTTGTTTTCTTAATATGATTAATATATACTATAACATCACAAATGTGGTTCAGAAGGGTCAACTATGTCTAATATATATGTGCTAAAAATGTCAGGTTTACAGTTCTTATACTTTCTGAGAAAGAGGTACATAAGTATCCAAAAATACGTTTTGTGAAAACTGAATTTGAAGATACAAATGTTCTAAAAAGGGGTATTACATAATAGCTTTAAACAAATGACGACTAGTATTTAAATTGAATAAGATCCTCTTAATCCCCCAAAAGTATACATTTTCTGAAACTATTAGTGTCTAAAACAAAAGAAGTTTCCCCCCCCCTTTTTTTTGTGCCATTTCAGAGTACCTTGCACCTTAACTAAGTGATCGCCTGTTTTGTCCAACAATTTTGTGTTTATTCCTCAGTGAGGATACTTGCACAAAACAGAAAATTGATTGCTAATAAATGCAAAATATGGTCCATTAAAACGTGTTTAGTCCCAAAAAAGCAAGAAAATTCCAAAAACTTTATCTGAACTCTAATGGCTTTGTTCGCACTAAAGCAATTTTATAAGAATTATCTAGGCGGCATGGAAAGTAATTCCAAGTTTACTCGACGAGCCCTTAATGCCCTGTATGTTGTTTTATTTTTATCCCTTCCTGTCCTACGAGATTTATACCCCAACCATGGGTCGTTCAGGCGCTCGGAAACCCTACTTCGAAGGGAATACATAAAATGAAGCATTTTACAGACTCCAGCACATCAAATGTTACAAGAAAGTTAAAAGTGTCCAGTTTTTCATTCCGAAGTGGACGCTGTCGTGTTCACCTGCTCTGCTATACAGCAATAAAACGGCAGTTTAAATGAGAGTAAAACTGCTTCCTGGGGACTTACAGGGGGCCACATAAAAATACAGGCCAGACACGCAGTAATACCTCCTCGAACATCCTGCCTTCCTCTACTAACAGTTGCAACTCAATATGGCAAGAAAGCATTAATGGTCATTTTACAAAACAAAAATTTGATGTGCTCCATTCACATGACTTTCTCTACATCTCTGCAACAAATTATTGATAAAAAGCTTATGCTTCTATTTACTTCATGCTAATTAAGAAAAATTAGCAGAAATAGCCTTATTACTTGTTTCTTTGTAAGTGGAAGCGAAATAAAGGAGTACCATAGGGTAAGTGATATTCAAAAGTTGGTTCCTATGTGACTGAAGTTCCTTTGTTTCTATGGACAGTTGACAAATTCCTGTATGAGAAAAGTATACGTTTTGAAACCAATAACAAGGAATATCTCAAAACCTATCAACTCCACGAAAAAAAAGTATGAAATAAATTGTATGTTTTATCGTGATCTACATTTCTGTGAAGTAAGTGTTTTTCTATCTCTTACGGTTTACCAGTTATGCAAAGTTCAATAAAAAGCATCCAGAATAAAGAGATCTTTAGAGGCTAATCTCGAAAAATTCAAGATTGATATTTAAGATATTTACATGCCAAATAAAACGTATGAAATTTTATTCAAAATGGTAAGAGCCTTTTTTGAGAAAATCAAAATTATCGAAAAAAGGTCCATGTATTGGGCTGGGGGGGGGTTGAAAACCTTCGTGTCGATCCTTGCAAGATATCAAACTTAAATAGCAAGTTTAGAATTTAACGGTCTTTTCCTTTTCGAGCTATGCTGTGTACACACACTCACTCACACACACACACACACGGCCGCGCTGTGGCCGAGTGGTTAGACCACTCGCCTCTCACCTAGACGGCCCGGGTTCGATCCCAAGGCGTCCGCAAGTGAGATTTGTGGTGTAAAAAACGGCGCTGGATTCTCCGGTTTCCCCCGCCATCACATTCCACCGGTGCTCCATCTTCATTCATCACCAGTGTCACCGCCTGCCGTGCCATAAGTAGTTAAAGCGGTCGTTAAACACTACCAAAAAAGCACACACACGAACCTTTTTCCTTTTTTTTTTTTTTGGATTCAGGGGACCCAAAACAGGTATTTCCCGTGAAATCTCGGTATGGAATTTTTGGGTGCATTACAATACCTTTCCTATACGTATGCACATAGTACTGCAACAAAAGTATATCTATAAAAGCTTATATTTCTGTTTCATTTCTTCCTAATCAAGATAAACAGAAAAATATCTTATTACTTAGTTCCTTATAAGCAGAAAGGAAATAAGGGAATACACTTATTCAGAGCAATACTCAAATCTTTTAGAAGCTAATCGTTATGCAGTGTATTCCCTTCTCTTTGCATTAACAGGATGAAAAAAATGAATAAAAAAATCCAAATATTAAAAATCCTAAACTCTGAAACGAGAACAGTCTAAAAAAATGGTTAGTCTTACAAAAAACGTATATGACACGAATTGTGTGTTTTAATAAGTTCTACATTTTTGTATGGTAAGCTTTATTCAACTCTTACCTAAGGTTTATCAGTGACGCAAAAATCATTCAGAACAAACAGTTCTTCTTAGACAACTCCTAGAAACTTCAATATACGTTTATTTTTAATGATATTATTTTTACTATCCCATACTTTAACTTTCTCAATAATAGCTCTAACTATTTTGATTAAAGTTTTTGAAAAATGCTCCATGTAAACGCCTTTAAATTTTCATGTAAATTCCTCCTACCACGATTTAGGGGGACTTTCCTGAATATCTTCGTATAACATCCATGGAAGATGCTGAACCTAAATATTAAGTTTGGTTATTAACCAATTTATTAACTTTGAGTTAATGTTACACATGCACGTGCGTACCTTTTTGTATTATTCACATTATTATTCACACCTAAAACGTATTTACGATGAAATCTTGACTTAAGTTTTAAGTGTAATACAATACCTTCCCTATTAATTGTGCCTATAAAGAAATTAAAAGCTAATTTTGATATATTTTAATGAAAATGTGGCATAACTGATAAACTAACGTCCTCTTTCATAAAAAAAACTTACTGGATGAAAGTAAACTCGGAAGGCACAAATTGACATTCTTTCGGAGGCATAGGACTTCACACACACACACACACACACACACACACACACACACACACACACAGTGAACTTTTTCCAAAATGCTTTTTTTGGATTCAGGGGGACCCAAAACATGTATTTCCAGCGAAATGTGGTATGGAATTTTCGGATGGAATGCAACACCTTCTGTATACACTATGCTCATAGTACGTATAGAGAAAGTAACAATTGACGTCTTACGTTAAAAATCTGTGCAGAATAGTACTTTTGGGAAAACATCATGCAGTGTGTGAGAAGGATTATTCAGGATCGAAACGTTGGCTAAGTACCAAACTTTATTTAAATTCAGCATCTTACAAAGGTGGAACACTGTTTTCGAGAACTACCCTCTGCAAGGAAATATTCTGAATTCTTCAAGTTTGGCAAAAGTGAGCTTAACGATTTTGATTGATATACTATATATTTAAGATATAACATACCTATGAAAACATTGTAAGACTCCGCTTTCACTTTCATATATTCAGTAAACCGTTAGAGAAAGGCAAATAATATATTACCCCAAAAAATGCAGACCCTTGAAGAATATAGGTCCACCCAAATTTCGATATCGAGATTTCATTAGTATATACTTTAAGGTCCCCTGAATGCAAAATAATCTATTTTTAGACAAAAAAAAGGAACTGAATCGTGTGCGTATACGTATATATGAACAACATGACTAAAAATCTGACGTGTTCATATGACTTTCTCCGACTATTCTGTACTGCACCTGTAAATCATCTTGGCGATTCTCTTCTCCTCGTTATTGAAGAGAAATAAAACCTTATGTCATTAAAAAGGTCGTGTTTTGTGTCTGTATAAACAGAGTACATATTACTTAATTTGCAATTACTCGTAATTGAGTGAAAAATTCAGTTTGAGAATAACGTAACATGAAAAAATACCACATTTTATATGAATACATTTTATATAATACAATAAGGAATTATGGAAATCTGTACAGAAAGTCATGCTGATGCGACACATAAGATTTTTTGTTGGTGGAATCCGAATTTGCCTTTGGGGTTGCTGTGACAGTAGTGTTTTTATGTTGTATAAAATTGTTATAATTATATTTCAGGTTTTGTGTTGTGTTCCTGTTCTTTTTGCGGTGAAATAATATGTTTAAAGTTTTACCCGTAACTGTGTTGTATAATTAGAACACGTCATTAAAATTAAAAAAAAATAACTTCATGGAGTTACAGTCTTTTCTGAGCAAGTACCAAACCTCCAGGCAGGAGAAAAATTCTGTGGCTGTACTGAGATTCAACTGGAGTCCCTTCGTGCTGCAGGAGACAGTACAACTAAAAATCTGATGTGTTCCATTCACATGACTTTCTCTACATCTCGGCAACAAACTATTGTTAAAAACTTGTGCTTCCATTTAGTTCATGCTAATTGAGAATAATTAGCAGAAATAGTCTTTATATTTGCTTCCTTGTAAGTAGAAGCGAAATAAGGGAGCACCATAGGTTGAAGTGATAGTCAAAAGCTGGTTGCTATGTGACTGAAGTTCCTTTGTTTGTATGGACAGGAGTTGACAAATTCCTATATGAAAAAAGTATAAGTTTTCCAAAGCTGAAGCAAATAACAAGGAATATCTAAAAAAAACGATCCATTCCACGAAAAAAATTGATATGACATAAATTGTGTGTTTTAACGAGCTCTACATTTTTAGTAAAGTAAGTTTTTGTCTATATATTACGGTTTACAAGTTATGCAAGGTTCAATAAAAACCATCCAGAATAAACAGGCCTTTAGAGGTTATTCCCAGAAAATT
The DNA here is from genome assembly GCA_030762935.1 of Hymenopus coronatus. Taxonomy (NCBI): domain Eukaryota; kingdom Metazoa; phylum Arthropoda; class Insecta; order Mantodea; family Hymenopodidae; genus Hymenopus; species Hymenopus coronatus. Next base: position 49,851,224 of record CM060895.1, read on the forward strand.
CAAGATATACATTTTATTTGGCATGTAAATTAAAATCATTAGAGCCATTTTTAAGGGAATCAAAATTTTCAAAAAAAATGTTCCATGTAGGGTTTGAGGTAGAGGGATTTTCTTGAAAATCTATATGTCGCATCCTTGAAACTTAGTAAGGTTAAACTTCAAATTTAGTATTCAGCAGTCTTTTCGTTTTTGAACTCTGCTGTCCACAGACGCACACACACCACCACCTCAGGAACCTTTCCTAAAACTCTGATGTCTTCCATTCGCATGACCTTCTCTACCTATTCTGCAAACAAACTTCTTCTACGTACATCACGCTAAACGAGATAAACATAACAGAGTTGGTCTCATTAATTAGTTCCTTACGAGTATAAGCAGAAGGGAAATAAGGGAATACACTAGGCTAAAGTGATAGGCAAGTCTTTTAAAAGCTGGTCGCTATATGAACTATTTAAGTTCGGTTCGCGTTGTATTTCTAGAAAAACAAAAGAAAGACGAAACGAAATTTGGCAACTTTTGAAAGATGCGTAGTTTAAAATTGAAATAACAAGGAATATCTCAGAAATGGTTAACTCTGCAACATAGTGTAGTATATAATTGGCATCTTTTAACGGGGACTGCATATTTCGTGTAGTAAGTTTATGTCTATGTCTTACGGTTTACCAGTTATGCAAATTTCATTCAGAATGAACAGGTCTTCATAAGCTATTCCCAGAAAATGCACGATATCAATTTTATTTGTGATGTAATTCGCCTTAGTATACAGAATTTTAATCAAAATCGTTAGAATAATTTTTGAGAAATAAAAATTTAAAAAAATTCCATGTAAAGGGTAGTTTGGTGGGATTTTCTTGAAAATCTTCATGTCGCATTCTTGGAAGATACCAAATTTAAATACAAAGTTTAGTATTTAATGGCATTTAATGTTATGCTGCTCACACACACAGACACACACACATACCAAGACACACCAGATGCAAAATGGCTGCTCTAGTGTAATTATTACGAGCTCTTCTGCACTTAACTTCAACTTTAGATAAGGCATTTCTACATCTTCTTAAGTATGCAAATAGCAGCTCTGGCAATAGCGGTTTAACCTGTCATCATGAATTGCTCTTGAACAGCATATAGTTGATGTCACTTCCAATTAAAGTCTTGTACATTTAAGCATATTCCTTGTTACTAGGAATTACTTTCAGCTTCTCACATCTTCACCAGTCGGTTCCAGGAATATTCTTGCCATCTCTCATCTCACTGCGACGTTATATTCAACCCCTTAACGTGTTCCGTCTCAAACTGCCTGTTAGCGATACCCAGAAATGACAGACCTCATCAAAACAGAATTTAACAGGGCAATACGTTTTATATTACATTCTTTAATCCTTTGCATTCTGTGCTGCTTTTTATTGATACCAGTGAAACTGGATTAAATACTATATTTTAAACTCACTAAACGTGCAGGATTAAAAAAAACGGATGTGCTACATCACACGACCATCCATACGTTCTGTCTTTAATTACTGGGTTATACGAGGGCCGTTATTTTTTCAACCTCCGATAGGCTATAAATAAAAACAAATTCATAGAAAACAATTATTTTATTACTAAAAGTTTTGTATACTTATGGTTACTTTTCAGCATAATCACCGAACATATTGAGACATTTATCGTACCTCTGCACAAGCTTTGCAATACTCGCTTCAAAAAATGTTCCCGTCAATGATTTCAAATGAGCATTGACGTTGTTTTGAAGATCTTCGTACTTTACGACGTTTGCGGAGAGAGCCATTCAAAACAAACGAAGAGGAATGGTGACTTCAGGAATTGTGTTGATCTATGACTGCGCTCGTCCACGCACTGCTGGCTCAAACCATCGGCTCTTTGGGCAATTTCAATGGGACATGTCCGATCATCCGCCGTACAGTCCTGACCTGGCACCCAGCGACTTTCACCTTTTCCCTGAACTAAAGACGTAGCTACGAGGGCAGCACTTTTATACCATATATTATATATGCATCATGTACAATAGGATTTAATCTGTTGAATAATAAAAAATAAAAAATATTTACCTTGAGTATCATATAGGTACATTGTAGATACATTTCGCACGTACATATCGAAAAGGAAAGCCGTCCTCGGAAGTATGTCACTGATGTAGCTGTGCACGTATCCGAACTGTTCCGAAGGTACGATCAATAGCTTGTTCATATAGGAAAACATTTCACCTTGCTACCCCGCCAGTTCCACCCCCAACCGATTATTAATTTATTAGCCCCCGAACCTCATTACTCTTCATACATGAAAGCGGCGCCGCAGTTAACATACAGTCTTCACCATCCTCTTTCAAAACAGAATTTATGCTTTAAACTTTCAATTATTCTTCCAACCTCAGAACATATTTTAAAGTTACTGCAATACTCTTTTTCATTCTCTCCCATAAAGAAACTAGGTATGGCGTAGTTTTTGCACAGCACATAATGTTCTACTAATTAATGCTGAACGTAAATAAAGAAACAAAATGCTGTTAGAATTTTGTTTCAACTTTAAAGTGGATAGATGCTTTGAGTGGAATAAAGTTTTGCTAAGGAATATCGAATAATTAATAATTATTTGCATTGCAGTAGGAATAATAAATACCAAGCAACTTTGATGAAGTTTCATTTCGCAACAACTAACTTCTTTACAGTTTCATTTGTTCTTTCGGTGTATTTTCACTAGAATAACAAACCTCGAGAATATTACAGTTCATCATACCTGTATATTTTAAACAGGAGTGCAATATTTTTGACGTTGAATCTAAGCTGTTAATACATTTAGATATTTGGAAAATGTATGATTCTATAACCACATGCGAATATGTACCGAGCCAGGTGCCTAAGGCATTTCCTTCAGACTGGCATTCGGGAAGTCATAGGATCGATTCCCGCGGTAGACCTCTTTGATCTATGGTTTTTTCTGAGGTATTCCCTGGTCACTAAACAAACGCTGGGGAGGTTTCTTCTTCCTGTCCCTTCATTTCATATCCATTTCATCTAACCGGTCTCTTTCAGGGCTGAAAGTGAGAGCGAGGCCTGCGGTTGTGGCTCCCTTCCATGGTGGTGAATGCACTCAGGAAATAGGCGGGATGGCGTTGGAAGTTTTCTGTAGATGTAGGGAGTTCCGTCAGACCTAGTGAGCGGATATGTTGGGGACCAACCATGGTGGCTCTCTCACGGCTGTCCGTTTTCGGCCGTCTGTTGATATTACTCTAATCCTCTATCTTCCTGGGGCCTAAAGTACAATAAGCCCCACATACAAGCGCGCGCGAATCTCATTCACATGTGAAGTTTCTTAAATTTAATACCCAGAATAGCATTACTTAGTAAGTGCACAACGTATTTACCACCAAAAATTCGATATCGAGATTCCACCAAAATACATGTTTTGAAGACCCTGAATCACCCAAAACGATAGAGAAGGGTCCGTGTCTCTGCTTATGCATGTGTATTTGTTTTTGAGTTATGAATTGAATAAAGGACAAAAACCATATCGAAATTATTAAAAATGAATTAATAAAGATCCGAATGGAAGGTAAAGCAATAAAATTAAAACTTATATTTTGTCATCGTTGAATTGTACTTTAAAATTACTCTTCCTGCAAATGTGTGTCTGTCGTTCTGTCTATCTGTCTCTCTGTAAATAGCATACCTCAATTACGAAAATTCCGTTACATACGAAAGTTGATGTACAAGTTCAACATCTTCCAAGGATGGGACACGAAGGTTTTAAGGGAAATGTCCCCACCCCAAACTACCCATTAGTGGAACTTTCTATTTTCTCAAAATATGGCTGACGATTTTGAAAAATTATATTTTATTAGAAATGGCTCTAATAACATTGAGTTGTTAAACATACTTTCAAGTCAAATGAAATGTACATCCTCAATTTTGTGGAAATAGTGTCTGAGGTCCTCTTGATCCTGGGTGATTTTGTATAACAGGCAAACCGCAAGAAAAACATTACACAAATTTATGTCAAACATGTTTGTATGTAATTAGCCATTTCAGAGATATTTCTTGTTATCTTTTCTATTTTTTCTTAATGCGAACACGTTATTACAATCTTTTTTCTCCTTATCAAGCAAAGTCATCAGATAGCAACTAGTTTATAAATAATTAACTATCGCGTAGTGTATTTCCCTGTTCCTGTCATATCTACAAGAAAGCATTTAATAAAAGCATTCCTACAAACAGTTTTAAGGAATAATGGGTAGAGAAAGGCATGTGAATGAAACACGTCAGAATTTTATGTAGATCTATTGAACTAAAGTGGTTATATCGGGGCTTCTTTACTGTCAACGAGCTAGTAAATTTTAAATTTCAACAGGTGATTGAGTTATACTGCCAAACACACACACACACGCGCGCGCGCACGGAGTGATTTAAAATATGTTTGGTATTATGGACCTGAAAACATACATTTCCGTGAAAACTCGATATCGAAGCTTTGGATGAAATACAGTATTTCCTCTTCTTACTCTACATAGTAGGAAACAGAGGGTAATAAGCTTTCGTATAACTAGTTGGTAAGAGCTATATGAAAAACATACGATATCGGACATAGAGAGCGATGTGAATGTAAAACATAGAGCTGTTTTACCCTCTCTACAAAACATTCGATACCGAGAAATAATTATAATTTCCAGCGCAGCCGTGTGTAGGACAGGAGAAGGAAAGGTAGAGTCTGACTTAAAATCTAACTCCACCTTTCCATGCGACACCAAAAGAAAAAAAAAAAAAAAAAAAAAAAAAAAAAAAAAAAAAAAAAAACTCAAAAATCGTTAAATACTAAACTTGTATTAAGATCAGTAATTTTCAAGGTAATTCAGGAAGATTTTCAGTAAAGCCCCCCCCCACAAAACTAATCTTTATATAGATGATTTTTTGAAATGTTTGTGTATCTCAAAAACGGCTATATTAAACATATATGAAAATAACATCTTGAAACTTCTGGCAGTAGAATCTGAGAGCCTCTTTATTGTGGATGACCTTTGCATAACTGATAAACTACAAAAAATAAACAAAACTTACTACACGAAAACTGTAGAAATCGTTAACTCAAATTTATACAAATCTCTTGTTTTTGGTTTAAACTTGTTAATACAATTTTTTTTTATTTTTTCCCCACCTGTCATCCATAGTGTGTGGAATTTCAAAATGACAGCATAGTGACCTGAGGTTAAAATATTTATCTATAGATTTTCTAGTGTTCTCTCAACCACTTTGTAATGAAACCCATTTCTGGTAGTGTTTAGCGCGATTAACAGATATTGGGCATGAAAGATGTCTACATTTTGCTCAGAGGCCTGTTTATCAGCTTGGGGTTCTTTTACTTGCCGTAAATCTGTGACACGGGACCAACGGCTTTATTTCCCTTCCGAAGGAAGTCATGCCAAGAATTTTCACATCCGAAAAGAAAACATCGCCCTCCAGTGGGTTTGAACCCGCGACCTTAAAAACCAGAGGAGAGTATGTTAACCCCAGACCATGAAGGGTGACTAATATGAACTATTTAGAAGAAGGAAATTTTATAAGAATAGTTTGATATAGAAGAGGTAGTGAAATTCATGTGAATATAACACAGATATTTACTTTCTCTACACATACTGTGTACATAGTGTATAGAGAAGGTACTGCATTCCACCCAAAAATTCGATAGCGAGATTTCACCGGAAATACATATTTTGAGTCCCCCTGAAACCCAAAAAAAAAGTAGAAAAAGTTCCGTGTGTATTTCTGTGGACAGCATAGTTCAAAAACGAAAATACCGTTAAGTACCAAACTTGGTATTTGAGTTAGGTATCTTCCGAGGATGCGACACGAAGATTTTGAAGAAAATCCCCCCACACCCAACTACCCTTTACATGGAATTTTTTCGAACATTTTGATTGTATCAAAAATGGCTCCACTGATTTTAATTAAAATATCGTATATTAAATTACTTGACAAATAAAATGCATAGCTTGAATTTTCTGGGAATAGCCTCTGAAGACTATTTTATTCTTAACCGTAAAAGATAGACGAAAACGTACCACACAAAAATGGAGAGCACATTAAAACACACACATTTATGTTGTATATATTTTTTTTCGTATTTTCCTTGTTTTTGGTTTCAGCTTTGAAAAATTTAACTTTTCTCATACAGGAATTTGTCAACTCCTGTCCATACAAACAAAGGACTTCATTCACATAGCAACCAGCTTTTGACTATCACTTTAACCTATGGTATTCCCTTATTTCGCTCCTACTTACAAGGAATCAAGTAATAAGACTATTTCTACTATTTTTTTCTCGATTAGCATGAAGTAAATAGAAGTATAAGTTTTTTAACAATAATTTGTTGCAGAGATGTAGAGAAAGTCATGTGAATGGAACACATCAGATTTTTATCTAATGTGGTTTATTTTGCATTTTTTGTTAAACTCGTTAAACAATGCAGGAGTAGCTGCTCCCTAAACTTACATGTTTATTTCGTGGAGTTGTGTTTGATGTGAAATAGCTTGTTGCAGAAGCTGGTGCATTCCCTTGATCACGTAGGTATTGGAAAAGAACGCTGGAAATGTCTGTCTGAAATCTCTCGCCACATAGCTCGCTGCAGCTTCCCCAGAGGTATGTGTAAAAGTGTGTAAGCCCTCCAATAATAAGCGGGGGCGTTGGAATCCTGCTGCTGGAATGTTGTACTGCGAGGCGGGCGAACTGATTGGGGGAGTAGTCCTTCGCTTTTATATGTCTGACCAGCAGCTTGGCGCCGCACCGCCATTATTTCTCTTCAAATGACGTTTTTACTGCCCGCTTTTCAATGTCCTTACGGCGGCAGCATATAGTTTCAATTTCCATAGAGATCTAACAGCGTGACCTAGCTGGAAAAACCAGTATGCAAGAAGATTACGCTGCAGAATTAAACCAGTCCTCTGCATTTGTAAACATAAATTCCAGAAATGGTTTGAGCGGATCTTCGCAGTGAGAAGACCACCAGTAACCAGAGTTTATCATAGCATCCACAGCTTTACATAAAATTGTAACGAGAGTTCCTCTCGAAGTTTTCAAAATTAAATTACCAACCAACGTTAGTGCATAGAGTGACCAACCCTTAGTAAAAAAAATCTGATGTGGTCCATTCACATGACTTTCTCTATATCTCTGCAACAAATTATTGCAGAAATTATTAAAGCTTATGCTTCTATTTACTTCATACTAATCGAGAAAAAAATCAGCAGAGATAGTCCTATTACTTGCTTCCTTGTAAGTAGAAGCGAAATAAGGGAGTACAATTGGTTAAAGTGATAGTCAAAAGTTGGTTGCTATGTGACTGAAGTTCCTTTGTTTGTATGGGCAGGAGCTGACAAATTCCTGTATGAGAAAAGTGTAAGTTTTTCACAGCTGAAACCAAAAACAAGAAATATCTCAAAAATGATCAACTTCACGAAAAAATGTATACAGTGTGTAATTTGTGTTTTAACGTCCTCTATATTTTTTGTGTTGTAAGTTTTTGTCCATATCTTATAGTTTAGCAGTTATGCAAAATTTCGTAAAATTCATTCAGTATTCAGAGGCTATTTCCAGAAAATTCCAGATTTACGTTTTATAATCAAAATCGTTAGAGCCATTTTTAAGAAAATGAAAAAGTTTCATGTATAGGGTAGTTTGGTGTGAGGGTATTTTTCTCAAAATCTTCGTGTTACATCCCTGGAAGATACTTAACTTAAATACCAACTTTGGTATTTTACCGACTTTTTGGGCTATCGTGTTCACAGACACACGGACACACACCTTTTTCTGAAAATACTTTTTTGGATACAGGAGGCCCTAAAACATATATTTCTGATGAAATCTCAGTATCGAATTTTTGGGTGAAGTACAATACCTTCTCTATACACTATGTACATAGTACGTATACAGAAAGTAAAAATCTGAAATGTTTCATTCACATGAATTTCTCCGCCAATTCTATAACAAACAATTTTAATCTTCTATCTACGTCATGCTAATCAAAATAAATATTAGCAGGAACGGTCTTATTACTTAGTCCCTTATAAGTAGAAGGAAAATTAGGCAATACATCATGCTAAAGCGATAATCAAATCTTTTGAAGGTTGGTGGCTATGCCATTGTCTCTGCATGATCAGGAAACAAACAGAATGACAAATTCCTGTTTTAGAAACTTTAAGTATACCTATTAAAATTGAAACCAATGGCAAGGAATATCTCTGAAATGGTTAACTCCAAAACTGTATATGACATAAATTGTGCGTTTTAATGAGATTTACATGTCTTTTGTGATAAGTTTTGTTTATCTCTCTCGGTTTACCAGTTGTTCAAAGGTTTTTTCTGAATGACATTGTATTTCCAGAAAATTTAAGATGTACATCTTGTTTTTAATGTAACCATCTTTAATGTATGCTATTTTAATGAACACCGCTAGAGCTATTTTTGAAAAAAAATAAAATATTTCGTAAAAAATGTCGAAACATTTTCCATGTAAAGGGTAATTTGGAATAAGAGATTTTTCTTGAAGAATCTTCGTATCGTATCCTTGGAAGATGCTGATATCGTCTTATTATCGTATTACTTAGTTCTTTAAAAGCAAAAGGGAAATAGGAGAATACACTATGCTAAAGCGGAAGTCAAATCTTTTAAAAGCTGGTGGTTATGTGATTGAAATGTGTCTGTCTTTGCATTGCCAGGAGTAAGACAAAAGAAAAAGGAATGACAAATTCTTCTCTGAAAAAAGTTTAAGTATATTAAAATTGAAACTAATGGCAACGAATATCTGGAAATGATTAACTACACACAAAAATGTATGACAATAATTGTATTTTTTAATTGAGTTCCACATTTTTATATGGTAAGCTTTTGTCTATTTCTTACGGTTTACCTGTTGTTCAAAAGTCATCCAGAATGAAGAGGTCTTCGGCGGCTATTCCCTGAAAATTGAGACCGCTCATTAGCCTCGTCGTAATAATGACAATTATTCTTTTAACTATCTAGATTACATAAGTAAAGAAAGTTAACGTTTATTAAATTGTATATATAGGAACTAAGAAGTCAGTTGGTACCTGACTTCAAAGCTACACAAAATCCTGACGCCAGACTGAAGAGACGGTTGAGAATTTGCTTCTTTTGTGTAAGTCACGTACGATTTCCTTACACAGGGGCAGTCCAATTTAAAACCCACGAGGGGACTTCTGCTTTATATTCGTAGTATCACGTGGTTATTATGACGTCTTCTCGGAGATTCGCAATGGTTTTTGGGTCACGATGGTGTCATTTTCCCGGACTTTCTAACCAATCAGGAAGAAACCACCATGACACCGGCTTTAGTATAAAAGAAGTAGGGTTCGACACATCGTGGTCGTTTTGCTAAGAACTTGCCCGTGAGAGGCAACGTCATTTGTCAAGAATCTGTCCACGAGATGTTGTGTAGGTCGTCGTTTTGTAAAAAAAAAAACTCAGTTTTACAGTTGCACGTCATTACTTCGCGAACACTGTCCGTGAAATAAGATTATTATGAGAAGAAACTGTTAGTGAATTAAAGTAACGTCGCTCACCTATTTAATAGTCAGCTCGTGATTACTTGAGAGTGAATTGTGTCATGTACTTAACGTAGAAACAGTGTAATTGAGAGTACGTGTGAGTGAGTGGTAAGAGTACCAGTCAGCAGAATAACAGTGTACAGCAAGGTGCTTATTTTGGAATCTCCTTATAGAATAAATAACAGTAAAAGTTCACAAGTGTTTTCTTCACAATTAAAATATCACTCCTACAACTCCTCCCACTTGCCAAATCAACGGCAGAGAGAGTCGCTGATCGTGCAAGACTGAGCAACGCTGTGGCAACCCATCCAAGAAGAGCTTCAGTACCAGGTACGTGAGTGTAGTGGAGTTGATTTGAAGTGACACTTAGGTACGCCGCACATAAGCACCCACGTTGAGGCGTAAAACTCAACAACCAAAATTCCTATTACATATAACGGTCCGACGTGCGTGTAAACTACAAACCACCACCATATAAAGTCTCATTCAATATAACCTTCCAACGTGGGGTACTAACGCATAAAAAAAAAAACCGTTACAAAATTCAAGATGTACATTTTATTTGCCATATAAATATCTTTCATACGTGCAATTTTAATAAAAATAGCTATTTCCGAAAAATAAAAATTTTCGAAGAACGTTCCTTGTTGAGTAGTTAGGGATAAGGGGATTTTCTTGAAAATCTTCATGTCGCATTCTTGAAATATGATTGAGCTTAATAATCAAATATGGTGTTTAATCTGCTTTTTGTTTTTATTTACGTTGTTTCACATACACGCGCGCGCGCGGACAAATATACTTTCTCTCTGTGACCTTTTTCTAAAAAAAAAGTTTTTTGATACACAGGACCCTAAAACTTGTACATCCAGCGAAATCCTTGTATCGCATTTTGGGTCCTTAGTAATACCTTTCTTATGATTGATTTTGATTAGCATTAAGTAATTTTGATTAGCATGAAGTAGATAGAATAATAAGTTTTTGTAATAAGTCAGTTACATAATCGGAAGAGAAAGTGAAATACATTTTTTTACAAACTTACAAAGAAATATCGGATGAAGTAATCATTATCCAGAAACTGATAGAAAAAGACGTATTGTAAGAACACATTTAGCAGCGATGTTCAAAAAATAATTTATGATTTTATAACTACATTACTTTCTCTAACCAGTGATGTTTATTACTTTCTCTATACGTCCTAGTGTATAGAGAATGTATTTTGTTTCACCGAAAAATTCCATACTGAGATTTCACCGAAAATGCACGTTATAGGGTATCCTGTATAAAGACGAATTTTTAAGAAAAAGGTCCATGTGGTTCTGTATGTGTGTGTGTATGGATGTGTGTATCCCTGTCTGTGAATACGATAACTCGAAAACAGAGAATCTGTAAAATACCAAACTTGGTATTTAGGTTTAGTATATTTCAAGGATGCGACACTAATATTTTGAGGAAAAATCTCCCCATTCAAACTAAGTTTTACTTGGAAAAATTTTCGAAAATTCGGATTTTCTCAAAAATGGCCCTAACATGTTGATTAAAATACCGTATATTAAAGATGTTCACATGACAAATGAAATGTATATCTTTAATTTTCTAGGAATAGCCTCTGAAGACCTCTTCATTCTGGATGAATTTTGCTGGTTTTGCGTAACCAACAAACCGTAAGAGGTAGAAAAAAACTTATTTAACAAGAAACGTAAAGCATGTTAAAGCACATAATTTATAGCATATGCATTGTTTTCGTGGAGTTGGCCGTTCTTGAGATATTCCTTGTTATTGGTGTCCATTTTAAAATACTTAAAATTTCCTCATGTGAGAATTGTCAACTCTTGGCAATGCAAAGAAACAGATTTCAATCATATAAAGATTTGACTATCGTTTTAGACTGTGTATTTAATTATCTCTTCTACTTACAAGAAAACATGCTGCTTATGTTTATTTCGAAGTAAATAAACATGAAGTAACTAGAAGTATAGGTATTTTAATAATACAGAGATGTAGAGAAAGCTATGTGAATTGAAAACATCAGATGTTTTTTGTATAGTTTATTCAAACTCTTCTTATGTAAGCTTACGTTTTATATAATTCATGGTAATTGATGGTGAACTCACAAACTATAAATTCAAATCCGATCATGGAAACATCGTAACGATGCCGTATGCTCCATTTAGGAGGTACAGGAAATAACTAAACTCATGTTAATTGTGATTAAGGTTAGCAAATATAGTTTCATTACAGATTCCGTTGTAAGTGAAAGGATCCCGAATTGATGGATTCTTAAACACGAGTAGTTATTATGCTGACGTAGAAATTCCATTACTAAAATAAAACTGAGCAGTATTTTCAAAGTTAATCGCTATCTAATGACCAAAATCCCGTTCTCTTTGTATGAGCAGATAAAAGAAGATAGAAGAGAAGTCAAAAATATGATGTGTTGCATTCACATGACTTTTTCTAACTATTCTGCAAAACAATGTTTTTACAAAGGGGTATTTTTCTACCTACATCGTGTTAAACGAGATAAACATTAACAGAAACGGTTTCACTACTTAGTTCCTTATAAACAGAAGAGAAATAAGGCAACATACCAGCCTAAAGCAATAGCCTTAGCTGGGCTTCAGAAGTTATTCCCAGAAAATTCAGGAAATACATTTTGAACTGTAAATATCTTTAATGCACGATGGTTTAATTAATCGTTAAAGCCATTTTTGAAAAAATCAAAGTTTTCAAAAATGTTTTAATGCAAAGGGTTCTTGAGGGGGTCTTTAAAATCTTTGTGTCGCATCCTTGGAAGCTACAAAACTTAAATACCAAATTTGGTATTTTGCGGCCTTTTACTTTTTGAGCTATAATGTCCACAAACACATACGGACCTTTTTCTAAAATTTCAGGTGACCTCAAAGCATATATTTCCGCTGAAATCTTGGTATAGAACTTTTGCGCGGATTACAATATCTTTTCTATACACTATGTACATGGTACGTGTAGAGAAAGTAAAGAAGGAATGTCCGTTTTCATTTGAGAAACTATAACTGTTCGCTGATGGTTTGAATTTTTAAATACATATGTTAGGAATGGTTAATGCCGTAAAAAATGTTAGTGAAAGAAGTGCTGTGCTTTAGCGGGACCTGCATTTTTTCATATGATGAGGTACCTTATGTTTTACCATTCATAAAAAGATCATTTAGAAAAAAGAACACAACAGACTATCCCTATAAAATTAAAAAAAAAAACACTTTCTTTTAGCCATGCAAATATCTTAACCTTTGGAGAAATTTTTGAGCAAATAAAACATCAACAAACACTTTTTTCGTGCACAGGAAAGTTTTTGAAGACAGTAAGTTTGAAACTGTTCCATTTAAATTATGGTGCTCACAGACAGACTTTCTTTCCTGTTGCTTTAAACTTGTATTTCTGGTGAAATCTTGATACCGAATTTTTGGCTGAAATTCAATGCCTTCTCTGCCTGCTAGGAAAGTGGAAGAGAAAGCAATAAAAAACTTCTTACTATAACTTTGACTATTTCAACCTTATATTGTCTTATTTCTATTTATTTCATTATTGTTATGTTATTTATTAATGCTATACTGTGCATTTTATTTACAAAGTAAAGGTTAGGCCATGCTTTATCAACGTCATATTTGAACTTGTATAGCTGGCATCCGCCAAGACGCCACAAGACTTGACATAAATAATGAGTCCAGCATCCGCGGCCACTCCCTCTCGCCCATAAGAAGCAAATCTCCACTTAAAGCAGCCGACCTCGTTTCCAAGACAGAGAACAAGGAAGTTAACCCGTTAAAAGGCAGTTTACATCCTTTGATTAAGGGTTGGAAAACCTACGCTCACAAGAGATCATTTAAAATTCAGATACCCTCCGGTAGATGGCTTTCATTCGTTTCCTTAAAAGGTCAGTACTATAACTAAACAGGTGCGTATCTTTTCTAATAGCTGATAATTTGAAGATAATGACAGCATAACAACGAGCATTTAGAATCCCATTTTTACCTATAAGTGTCTCATAAAGACAATTACAAACGAAATTCGGGGAACTGATAACCGGGTGTTGTGGTGAGGTCTGAAACTACTGTTTTACTTTCTCTATTATGTATAGTAGTAGTATTATATTCCACCCAAAAATTCAGTACGGAGATTTCAGGGAAAATATATATTTTGAGCCCCCCTAATTTAAATTTTTTTTCAGAAAAAGGTCCATCTGTGTGTATGTATGTATGTGTGTGAGTGTCTGTCTGTCTATGAACTGTATAATTCAAATGGCTAAATACAACCTTTATATTTAAGTTCAGTATACAAACTGAGTAAGGGGGTAAACAGAGAGAGAAAGAAAAAAAGAGAGATAGGTAGGTTGATTTTCAAGAAAATCACCCCAAAATCTACTATACTTTTACACACCCCTATACTTTTCGCAAATGGGAAGTCGTCATTCGTTTATTACTTTCTTTTAATCCTGGCCATGTATTGATAACTGAATCTCAATATCATCACTTATCAAGTAGCTTTCAAAAGCTTTCCTTATCTCATTAGTGTAGTGAATACCTTTATTTTCCCTCTACCTACAAAGAAGTGCATAATAAGAACATTTCTACTAATGTTAAGTTGATTATCATAAAGTAGATAGAACAGTAACTTCTACAAGAACAATTTGTTTACAGATTGCGTAGAAAAAATTAATGTGAATATGGCTTACCTGCGTTTTGTCATGCTTTAGTGACTGTTTTAGGTAAGAAAACTTTCAGTAATTATTGAATCGTGGCCAAGATTGCTGCCTATAGCAACTCTTCAGTTTTCCCACGATGCTGAATGGACACTGGTTCCTGATCTAAAATTCTAACCCTCATGGATGGAATCGAACCCGGACGAATTCCCTGGTCCGGCACGCCTCAGCCCATTGCGGAAGTTTGGCCTAATAACTGCGGCATTTCCCTTAACTGCCGGTAAGATACCATTTTCAGAATTAGCCCGACGTTCTTCATGACTCAAATTTGGCTTCGGTGGATTTGAATTTGGCGAAGTAGAAATTCAGATGGAATACTGTTAAGGGGTGAAATAAAAATGACATGTAATGGTAAATATAGAAAAGAACCAAAACAGTATTGGAGAATAAAATAGTGGAACAGTACTTAGTACATTTAAAAAAGAAAAAGACAGAAAACAAAATATCTATAGACTGACTCCATGGTCGAGTGGTCATCGAGTTGACTTCTCACCCGAAGGTCCCGGGTTCGATTCCCGGCTGGGGCGGGGAATTTTACTTTAACCAGAATTATTCCCTATTCTCCACAGAGTCTGGAAGTATGTATGTGAGAGTGAATTGAGGAAATAAAATTGTTAAAACCCAACGTAAACAACCTACAGAATACGAGTTATTTCTGATTCGAAGCCCCCGAAATGACGTTATATATATATGTATATATATATATATATATATATATATATATATATATATATATATATGAAACAATAAAAAAAATCGGATGTGTTCCATTCACATGGCTTTCTCTACTTCTCTGCAACAAATTATTGTTAATAAGCTTATTCTTGTATTTATTTCCAGCTAATTGAGAAAAAATTAGCAGAAATAGTCTTATAGTAATGTTTCCTTGTAAGTAGAAGCTAAATATGGAAGTATCATAGGTTAAAGTGCAGTCAAAAGATGGTTATTGGGTGACTGAAGTTCCTTTGTTTGTATGGACACAATTGGACAAATTCCTGTATGAGAAAAGTATAATTTTTTCAAAGCTGAAACCAAAAACAAGGAATATCTCAAAAACGATCAACTCCTCGAAAAAAGCATGTAACATAAATTGTGTGTTTTAATGTACTCTACATTTTTGTGGTAAATTTTTGTCCATTTCTTACGGTTTAGCAGCTATGCAAAATTCCTCCAGAATAGTCTTCAGAAACTATTCCCAGAAAATTCAACTTATACGTATTATTTGTCAGGTAAATATCTTTAATATACGCTATTTTAATCAAAATCGTTAGCCATTTTTATGAAAATCAAAATTTTTGAAAAAAGTTCCATGTAAAGGGTACTTGGGTTGGGGGGGATTTTCTTGCAAATCTTCGTGTTGCATTCTTGTACGATACCAAACTTAAATACCAAGTTTGGTATTTAACGGTCTTTTCGTTTTTGAGCTATGCTGTCCACACAAACATACACAGACACACACACACGGACCTTTTTCCAAAAATGCTTTTTTATTGGATTCAGGGGGACCCAAAACGTGTATTTCCGGTGAAATCTCGGTATCGAATTTTTGGGTGGAATACAATACCTTCTCTATACACTATGTACACAGTACGTGTAGAGAAAGTAAAAATATATAAATTCCAGGCAAAATGTGGGACTATTAAAAGAACTTTAGGCCGGAAAACAAGAAAAGATACAACACTGGAACTATATGATACAATGGCTGTTCCGTCTTTGTTGTATGGAAGCGAAAACTGATAATGAAGTTATACACATATAAGTTAGAAGATAAAATTAAAATAAACGACAAGAAATGGACTGAACACTCAGTGATAAGGATACCAAGAAGAGCGTTCCAAATGAACCCAGGAGGAATAAGAGACGTTGGACCCGTCACCATAGACTTCTTCGCCGTAATGGCCCTAAATGGAAGAAGAAGATGAAGAAGAAAAGGTTTTGCATTTTTGAGAGTCTTGGAGGTATTGATTCGTATTTATTTAGCCTCCATTTTCGGGATAAAATGTACTGTATTTTCTGTGATATATGTGCAAGGTTTAAACCGGATGGTTTCTAAAATATGTTTTTATTTATCCAGGTGTCTCCAAAGATGTGTCTCTGGTGAATATTAGATTTTTGGATATTTAATTCAGAATTTATTGTTTTTATCATTAATATTTTTAATAAATGTTTATTTTGTATTTTGAGGAAAGCGTAACGCAATACTTGCCGAGACTTGAGGACATGCTGTTCATCCTGTTCCAGGTCCTCCTTCAACGGTTCTTCTGATAATTAATAAGATAATAGAAGGAGGTAAAAGTCAAAAACTTATATTAATCTGGGGAAATGCTATATCGTTTAACTTTACTCAGTTCACCCCTCACCAAGTAAACTAGTTTACCCCGCAAGAAGTTGTCACAGGTTTCTAGATCTGTGAATTACATGTGGATATCTTCAAACTGCACCTTAAGTTTCAAATTGAATAACATATACAACAATATCATATAATAAAATTCACTCAATCTTTAGAAATGAACAAACAGATTATAAAAACGTATTTTATGCAATGTGCATTATCCGTTTGCGCTTTATGATTTGTGAGAGCCAAGAAATCTGGACACAAATGGTGGATACATCCATTAAATCAAGGGATGATTCAGAAAGAGACTACCTAACTTCTTGAGGGAAATGAGAAATGGCGCGGCATGGCCAAATAGAAGATCAGCCTGCATGTACGGTAAACGCTGTAAAACCGCGCATAGTGAGTATCTGCTTTTGAACAGCAGGCAATACAGAGAAAGAATGCTTCCTCTTTGTACGTACCGCAAGGATAAAGTTTGGAGTTTGCAAACTCTTGGATTGCGTGGCGTGTTGTGGGATCGAAGTGAGTGCTTACATTGAATAACATGAGTACATACGAGGTGTATCCGAAAAGTAAGAACAGGTTTTAAAAAAAGGCATAAAGTATTTGTTTTCACACAAAAATTATATTTACATGAAAGACCTTGACCTATTTTTGGCATACTTGCCACCATTGTTCAGGCATTTGTCATAGCGGGGAATCAACTTTTGTATGGTCTCTTCAGAGAAAGCTGTCGCCAGTGAAGACTACTGCTGAACACCGTGTCACAGAGCATTCTTATTGTGCACCATCTGCTTTCACGAATTGTCCTATTCACTCGTTCAACCACCATCAGTGGCAACAGAAGGCCCCTCACTCCGTGCTTCGTCATGAACAGTGGATCACTAAACACTGTAAACACAACACGATCCGGCCGTAATGGCAACAATGGATAGATAATGAACAAGAGAGACGAATGTGCATGCGTGGAACTGTAATACAAGCGTTGCGGTGACGGTAGAACGAAATGATCGCTAAAGTGACTCGCTTTGGCGCTTCGTGGTGCACAGGATCGTGGGTTCGAGTCCCGCCTTGGGCATGGGTGTTTCTGTGTTTGTAAATGTGTCTATGTTTGTGTATGTATAGGTAAAAAGAAAACGTTAAGAATAATAAGATCTACTAAGGAAATCTAGGAAACTGGAAAAATGGAGTAAAAAGGAATACAGCGCCGGAGTCCTGACAAGCCTCCGGAACTGTATTTATATAAAATTAAAAAAAATGGTACTTGCTTTCCGGAAACGCCTCGTAGTATGGATCTGCACTTACATCTCATTGTGAATGGGGCATAGCTGGCGCTATGTTTGGCGTCTGATCCAGATACAATCAAGCATTACGATATTTGTCTGATGGAGTGTTTGTTCGTTGACATTGCTAGGAACGTGGTAAAATATTTCTAGGCCTTCTACCACAATATCATCTAATTATATATACAGAGTGGACCATTTAACTTGAGACTGTAGAATATCTCTAAAACTAAGCGTTGTAAAAAGAAACTTCTTGGATAAAAGTTGCTTGATATAATAGGGGAAATTAAATGTCATTTGTTGTGTTTTAATTGGAGAAGGTTCGGATGGTAATTCGAGGATCAGTTTGTTTTTTAAATGGAAACCAACATTTTTACTGTGTTTCCTTATTTCTCATAAAAATAAAAAATGTCGTTTAAGCCATTTTCTTGTACAGGATTATTTTAATGGTTTAGACAAACATTGATGAAGGGCAGATACACATTAACACTGCACGGGTATTGTACAGTATTATTTCATAAGTATCGTACCTTAGAGTAATGAATGTTCAACATGGTGCCCTTCTACCTCAATGCATGTTCCAACTCTGTGAATAAACGATTGTTATGTCTGTAAAAGCATGTCTCTTCCAATACTGGTACAAGCATTTCGTATGCGCGCTTTCTGCAGAAAACATGAATGATCCACACTGTGTGTATATGAATCTTATGCTAATATTTAAAAAATTCCCTACATACCATATCTTTCTTGGAGAGGTAGAGTCAGACTGAAAACTTCAGTGCTATTGCCAGGCTTTGAACCATGGATTTCTTAGTTTCCGTCCAGTTGCTCTGACCCTGAGCAATCGTAGCAACATGCCGACCGGCCCTAAATTCTCAACTGTACTAACCAACATACCTGCATGTTGCCATGGTAGTTCAGTGGTTAGAGCAACTGGAAACAGAAACTCCGTGGTTCAAATCCCGGCCATGTCAGTGAATTTTTCAGTCTGGTTCTACCTCTCAAACTTCTGCCCCCACAAGGCTGGCATGAAAGAAAAATTAATTCACATTAAATGACCTAATAGTTGGTTAATTATAAAGCTCGGAACGTACGTACTTACAGAGCTTGTAATTCGCCATTTACTTATTTATTTGTTTATTTAACTATCCTGGTTGGTTGGAGCTCAAGCCATAAGGCTTCTCTTCCAATCTACCAAGCTATGATATATCTGAATAATTTGTGACCTCCTTGTAGTTTATCGGGGAAAACACGAGTCAGTTGGAGACTTTAGTGCCGTGCCGGCAAGTTACCTTGGTAGCCTAGTGGTCAGAGCAACTTAATGTAATCCAGGAGATCTGTGGTTCAAATCCTGGCTATGGCATTCAATTTTTCCGTCTGATTTTACCTCTCCAACCTCTGCCCTACACACGGCGATCCAGAGATCTGTGGTTCATATCCTGGCTACGGCATTCAATCTTTCCGTCTGGTTCTATGTCTCCGATCTCTGCCTACGCACTGTGAGAAAAAAACAACAATTAATTCGTATATCTTTCTTGCAGCTCATTGAGACAGTTTTCCGTATTGCAGAACCGTTTCTGTTAATCTCTGTGTTCTGTTAAGGCTAAGATGATTGGATTAGTTGATGTGGATGCACAGTCTCTAATCTGCGATACGTGAACCATGCTGGTGAACCACATTGGCTTGTGGTTTGTTTTGAGGTTTGGTAAGCACGTAAGGACATTGTGGTACAGTTAATTGCCTGGGTAATGTTCCATTGTTATCTAACATCCCCCTGCTCTTTGCTTCCCCAACTTTGTTTTAGCAGTAACAAAAGCAGGAACATTATAACAGCGATAAACACAAAACACTCCTTCAGACGTGAGCACAAAATTCGTATCAGACAATTGCCAAGTTGTTAACTGCCGCTCTATCACGTAACTACAAGTTGGAAAACTGACATTTTACAGAGCCAACTTGATGCAGCGATTGTGCCCAAGAGGAAATTTATGGCATTGGTATTCTCTGCCTTATACTTATGGTAGACGCAGAGCTTGTCTTGAACATAACTCAAAACTAAAAACTGGTATATAGCTACATTCGTGTTCAGAATCGGTATCTTTTGAAGATGTGAGTTGACGGTAAAAGTGGGGAAGCAACACTATATAAGAGTCAAAAGCATAACTTAACCAATCCCTGAAAACTAAATGTGCACAATAACATAATTTGCATTAGTTCTACAAATAAAATACCAAATTTGAAACCTCTAGGTTAATACGTCAATGAAAAAATTCATTATGTAATAAGTTTTAGCTTCTAATTTAAGATTTTAAAAAATATTTTGCAATCTATACAATTTATTTCTAAATCATTGAGTGACAAATTAAAAATATAAAGCCTGCCTTGGTAGTGTGGGAATAGCCTCACATTTAAGAAGTCGCGATTTCGAATCTCACCTAAGGATTGCTACCCGGATAAGGTTTTTGCTGGGTTTTCCATATCTTGAGAAGGCGAATGTGAAGTAACTTTAAGCTCCATGGAACCTGAGATCATTTGAGCATAATTTCACCAATTTCATTCATAGTATAAAATGAACAACCAGGTTAAAGGACAATAAGCTACAAAACCAAAAACAAAATACACACACACATATATGTAAATGGAAATGGCGTTTTATTTATGGACGCTCTTTTAACTGCTGTGGTTCTCAGCGTCCCATTCTATATTGGGCGTGAATGACCGCTTAATTTTGCTCAAAGGCCTCTCTATCAGGCTTGAGGTTCTTTTACGTGCCGTAAATCTACGACACCGGACCAGCGGCTTTACTTCCCTTCCGAAGGAAGCCATGCTAAGGATTTTTACCCCCGAAAAAATCCATCGCCGGGTTTGAACCCGAAACCTTGGGTATATGAAGTCAGCATGGTAAAATGTTTAGTTGGACAATTAGTATGCAATATATAATAAACAAATCCACTCCGGGTTTTTTTCTGCAGCTCTCCATCAATGCTGAAAATGTAAGGAAACTTGTGAGTTGCATCATGTGGAGCAATTTAAATGTTGCCAATACGTTAAAAATAAGTATTGGAGAGAAAGATGCAATTTACATCCAACATTTTTTGTAGTATAAACAATTTCCCAGATTGCCTTCATTAACAATTGAGATGTTCTCTTAATTTCCAGACATGTTTCAGTTGTTTCAATGTTATGGAATAAGTATGGACTTTCAAGCGTCCAGTTCTTAAACATTTGACTATCACTTTTCTCTTTGTATTTATAACAAATTGTTTAATCTAGCTGTTTCTCCAATACTGACACACAGACTCATAAATCTGAAAAGTAATTTGAAAAAATATGTAGTGAACAAAGTGTAGAGTTCTTATAAAAATAAGTTGTAGCTGTTTCTGATATATTTTACTTAGTATGTCAGTTTAAAACAAAACAAAAAAGTATGTATTCCATTCACATAACTTTCTCTCCCTATTTTTACAAAGTTTATTCTTCTATCTACTTTAAATTAATCGCGGTAATCAACACAAATTGTCTTATTGCTCGCTTCTTTGTGATTAGAATAGGAATAAGGTAATATTTTAGTCGAAAGCAAGAGTCAAATCTTCTTAAAGCTAGTAGCTGTGTGAAACAATTGAAATCCGGTTCTCTTTCCATGATCATAGATAAAACAAAAGATAGATGAAACAAATAATGTACCCCCATTTGAGAAAAACTTAAGTACTAGTAGTTAAAAACTGAAACCAATAATAAGGAATATCTCGCAAATAGTTAATCAAAAAAATGCATAACATACATTGTGTGTTTAAACGAGATGTATATATTTGTGTAGTAAGTTTTTTGTCTGTCCTTTACGGATAAACAGTTACTCAGAATGGAGAGGTCTTCAGAGGCTATTCACAGAAAATTCAAGACATACATTTTGTTTGTCATGAAAATTTCTTTAAATATGGTGTTTTAATCCAATGCGCTATTTTTGAGAAAACCCAAACATTTCGAAAAATTTCCTATTTAAATTGTAGTTGAGGTGTGGGGGGGGCGGGGGGAATTTCCTGAAAATCTTCGAGGTGCAATACTTGGAAGAAACTGAATTTAAATACCCAATACGATATAAAACCGATTTGAGCCATACGGTACAAACACACACACAAAGGTTAAAAATGAATTTTTGGGTCAAGGAGCCTTAAAACATGTAGAACAAGTGAGATTTTGGTATCTATTTTTTGAGCGTAATGTAATACCTTCCCTACCTACCACGTACAATATACTTGCGTGCTAGAAATATTCATAAATAATGTTCTCTGGAGCTACATACAAGCAACAAATTGTTTTTTTAAAATCACGAGCCTTATGTTATGCTTCTTAAACAGATCTATTGAAATATTGAAAATAACGACATTTTGACAATTTTCTTATGGATTTAAACAGTTTTTTGTGGATAACATTAAATCAAATTCTTCTATTCTATTTTTATTTTTTCTACCTATTACATCGTAGATAGAGAAGGTATTACACTCCACCCAAAAATTTGATAATCAGATTTAACAGGAAATATACGCTTTAGGACCCCCTGTGTCCATAAAAGGTATTTTAGAAAACGTCAAAGTAGGTAAAATACCAAACTTGATATTGAAGTATAGTATCTTCTAAGTATGCGATACGAAGGTTTTGAGGGAAATACCCCCATCCTAAACTACCCTTTACATGAAAAAAAGTTCGAAAATTTTGATTTTCTGAAAAATGGCTCCAATGATTGTGAGTAAAATACTACCACACATAAAATATATTTACCTTACAAATAAAATGTATACCTTGAAATTCGTGGGAAGAACCTCTGAATACCTCTTCATTCTGGATACATTTTTCATAACTGATAAACCGTATGAGATAGAAAAAAAAACTTAATTAACAAAAAAAATGTAGATCTCGTTAAAATACACAATTTATGTCGCATACATTTTTCCGCGGAGTTGACCAATTCCAAAATATTGGTTAAAGTTTTAAAATATTTAAACTTTTCTCATACGGGAATTTGTCAACTACTGGCCACTTTCATTCACATAACAACCAGCTTTTAAAAACTTTGAATTCACTTTAGCCTACGGTGCTCCCTTATTTCCTTTCTACTTACAAAAAATCAGGTAATAAGACAAATTCTGCTAATGTTTACTTCGACTGAAGTAGATACAAGAAAAAGTTCTTCAACAATAATTTGTTGACTGCCTCCGTGGTCGAGTGGTATGCGAGCTGTTTTCTCACCCGGAGGTCCCGGGTTCAATTCCCGGCTGGGGTGGTGAATTTGTCTTTACCAGAATTATTCCCTATCCCCCACAGAGTCTGGAAGTGCGTATGTGAGAGTGAATGTGTGTGTGTGAGGAAAATAAAACGTATAGAACCTACAGACAGCTAATGCAAAGCCCCCGATATGACCTTAGATGTTAAAGGCTATATAAATGAAACAAAACGAACAAAACAATCTGATGTGTTCCATTCACATGACTTTCTCTACATCTCTGGGCAAATTATTGTTAAAAAGTCTATTTACTTTATGCTAATTGAGAAAATATTAGCAGAAATGTTCTTATTACTTGCTTCCTTGTAAGTAGAAGCGAAATAATGGAGTACCATAAGTTAAAGCTTTATTTGTATGGACAGGAGTTGACAAATGCCTGTATGAGAAAATTATGCTTTTCAAAGCTGAAACTAAAAACACGGAATATATTAAAAACGACCAACTCCACGAAAAAAAAATGTATATATCATAAATCGAGTGTTTTAGCGTGCTCTACATTTTCTGTGTGGTAAGTTTTTGTCCATCTCTTACGGTTTAGCAGCTATGCAAATATCCATAAAATTCACCCTAATAAAGTAGTCTTCAGAGGCTATTCCCAGAAAATTCAAGATATACATTTTATTTGTCAAGTAAATATCTTAAATATACGACATTTTAATCAAACTTGTTAGAGCATTTTTAAGAAAATCAAAATGTTGGAAATTCTTTCCATGTAAAGGGTAGTTTGTAGAGGGAGGATTTTCTTGAAAATCTTCGTGTTGCATTCTTGGAAAATACCAAACTTAAATGCCAAGTTTGGTTTTTAACAGTCTTTTCATTTTTGAGCTACGCTGTCCACACACACGCACACACACACACTCACACATGTACATTTTTCTAAAAATTTATTTTTTTGGATTCAAGGTGTCTCAAAGTATATATTTCCGGTGAAATCTCGGTATCGAATTTTTGGGTGCAATAAAAACCCTTCTCTATACACTATGTACATAGTACGTATAGAGAAAGTAATGATTTGTTACAAATATGTAGAGAAAATCATGTGAATGGAAGTTATCATATTTTTATCTCAACATCATTTTCCACCTCAATTGATGTAGTGTGTTATTGCAATAAATTTGAATACGTGTATGAAAACTGTATTCTGCACCGCCAAAATAGAGATGTTTTTTTTTTAACTCAAAATAATATGATAGTTGATTACAAGGTTTTAAATTGGATGTGTGAAAAATAGCAGAATTAATTTTAAACAAGCACAAGATTGTCAGTTTAGGTATCACTTTTACTATCTGCTAATTTGTAGCCATTGTTTCCTCGACTATAATTAAAGCCTTTATATTACACCCTTTGCCGGATTTGGCTATTCATTATTGAACGCGTTTCTATATAATTGCATTTTAAAGTGTCCGTTCTTGTATCAAAGCAGAATAAGTTATATGGACTGAAAAATTCTGCATTTATTTTAATTTATTATTAGACTGAAATAGGTTTTTATAAGTGGTATAATTATTTGTCGTAAAGTCCTTCATAAATATTAATAATTTTAGCATGTAGAGTTATAAATAGATTTGATGAAATTAAAACTCTAATTATATAAATAGATTGATGACATATTTTAATAAGAAGTTGCTGGGTAAAAGCTTTAAAGCTAATCTATGTTCTAACTTTATATTAATTTAAAGACAATACATATTACTCTATAGTGCATAAAATTCTGGCATACATGTTTTGAGGACACCTGAGCACAATTACATGAAGTCATCATGGATTATTAGAAAATAATAAGAATCAAGCCATTCAAGGATTATTATTTACTGTTCTATTAGGTATTTATTTTACTTTTTTACAACTCTTTGAATATATTGAAGCACCGTTCACCATTGCAGATTCAGTATTCGGCTCCTCTTTCTTTGTAGCAACAGGATTTCATGGTCTTCATGTAATTATAAAGAAAATCATTTCTTCAAAAAGATCCGTGTGTGTCTGTGGGCAGCATGGCGCAAAAACGAAAAGAATGTTGAATACCAAACTTGGTATTTATATTTATTATTCACCACGAATTGGTGATTTTCAAGAGATTCCTCCCCACAAACCACACTTTACATGGACAATTTTTTGAAAATTTTGTTTTTCTCAAAAATTGCACTAACGATTTTGATGAAAATACAGTATATTTTAAGATCTTTATATCACAAATAAAATGTAAATTTTGTTTTTGGAGGTAATACCTCTGAAAACCCTTTTATTCTAGATGAGTTTTGCAAAATTTGGAATAACGGTTAAACTGTAAGACATAAACAGAAACGAATACCACAAAAATGAAGATCTCGTTAAAGCACACAATTTATGTTATTTACGGTTTTGTTGTAAAGTTGGCCGTTTTAGAGATATTCCTTTTTATTAGTTTTTTAATTTTAAATTACCCAACTTCTCAAATGGGATCAAGAAAAGAGAATCGAACCTCGATTGTTTCATTTGGCGTCAGCTTTTAAAAGATTTGACTATTGCTTTAACCGTGCATTCCTTTATTTCCCTTCTACTTACAAGGAAGAAAGAAGTAAGACCATTTCTACTAATGTTTATCTCGATTAGCATATATATAAAAAAAAATACCTAATGTATTGTAAGAACAGTTTGTATATGGAACAATTAGAGAAAGCTATGTGAATGGAGCACATCAGTTTTTATATCTTAATACAATATAATCTTGCTATAAAGGCTTATTTTACTGCCTAATTCATTTTAAGCGAAATTAACATTTGTGAAAAACGACTTAAATAACGTCCTAGGTTCAAGGAGATAACAGGAGAACGGAGCAATATCATAGGTTTAAGGTAAAATGAGGCTGCATTGAGAATTCATATTCTTTGCGTAACCACGAGAATGAAAAACCCATGCACTTCAAAAAGTGCCGAAGTATCAGAACATTGTGGCAGTGCTGTCTTCTGCAGCAGTTCTCACGTCCACCTTGGTATGTGAGTCATCGCAGTTGGTGACCTTGGAATAAGTAACAACTAGAGACGTATCGGTTCTTCTAAAGTGTCCAGTAGCTTCGAAAAGGTTCCAAAAAGTTCTGTGACGTCATTTTATAGCTATAAAAGGAGGAAGAATTCCAGTGAAGTGAATTGTGCCGAGTCGTGAGTGACTGGAGTGTTAGCCGGCAATGGAGCGCGAGCCATGGATGGCGTGTAGCCGTTAACTGTCTACGCGTTGAAACGACGAGTGAATTATTTGCAACAGTAAATTTAAGTTTATTTGTAAATAATGTTTAGTCAATAAAGACTTTGGTTACATTATTTAAAACCGTAATAACCAATAACATGGAAATCATTATTACCAAAGCGTTTTGTGTAGCATTCACATGAATTTCTCTACCTATTCTGCAAACAGTTATTCGTGTATAAGTTTATTCTTCAATATGTTTTATGCTAATTCAGATAATATATGCAAAAATTGCTTTATTCTTATTTACTTCTAGTTAAAAGAGATATAATTGCATACACTAAACTAAAACAACAGTCAAATATTTTAAGAGCTTGTCGCTATGTGGTGATGTTGAAATTCCGTTCTCCTTGATGATCATAATGCAAAAATAAATGAATAAATAAATAAAAAACGAATGAAGGCTTCTCACATAAATACTTATTATTTGAGAAAATATAAATATTGGAAATTGAAACCAGAAACAAGGCCTAAAAGGCTATTCCCAGAAATTTCAAGACAACCAATTTATTTGTGATGTAAATTTTTTTAATATACGATATTTTAATCAAAATCGTTAGATCCATTTCGAGCAAACTAAAAATACCGAAACCTCTTCCATATAAAGGGTAGTTTGTGCTGGGATATTTACCTGAAAATCTTCGTATTGGATCCTCGGGTAATACTGAATTTAAATACCAACACGAAGCAAAAACTCGCCCACCCGGGTCCGATCGCCAAAAACTCCACATGCGATTCCCTGAGATTGAACACAGCTCTAAGCACTCGGCCACTCCACCACCTTAGTTAACATAGTTAGTAAAGAAAAGTAACAAATACTCTTATTTGCATTTTAGTGACAATAATAATTATTTAAGATGTAGGAGAGTAAGGTAATTGTTTTTGATTTGAGCGGGAATATTAAAACTCAACTGCGTCTCGTTTCACAATCACGCGAGAATCAAAAAGAAACTTTACGCTCGCGTATCACACAGTGTTTTGTCTGCAAGAATTTTCTGATATTAAAAGAAAAGCAACGAAAGAGGAATTAAATTTGAGGTTGGTTTGAGCCATTCACCAAGGGTTAGAGTTCGTTACTTATTACACAGCATTAGGGTAAGTAGTAAATTTGATTCTGGTTCTTTCACAGCTCTAGGGATATCATAATTCTCAAAATCTGTCAAAATCTCAAAATACATCACAGAATAACAATAATATAGTTTGTTACGACCGATTTTATAAACACTATTGTGAATTATTTTGGCCAGCATAAAGTTGAAACAAAAGTACTTTACGCTTGCAGTATTTCTTTTTGCGTGGCTTCCTAAACATCAAGTTTGCGTCTGAAATGAGCTCGTAAGCTACTCAATTACCCTCGGTCGCAGAAAAAATATTATATACCGCACGAGGTTGAAAATATATTTAGTATTTTCTGAAAATTATAGCCCTGGTAAACTCTAAATGTTTCACTCAGTGTTAAAATATTGTTTTAATCTCTTATACCAGGTATGAGCATTGTTGATCCCGCGGGCCATAGCGTGTCATGCAAGCTCAACCCATTTACTTTATGATTGCTGTTAAAAACAAAAGCTATTTTCCACGTACAGTACTGGTAAAACCCGAGATGTATTTCACAATATTAGTTGGACATTTAGGGAAGAATTTGCTGTTTCATTTTTACTTTCCCTATGTGTACGATGTACATAGTGTATAGAGAAGGTATTGTAATGCACCCAAAAAGCCGAAACCGAGATTTTATTGGAAATACATGTTTTGGGTCCCCCTGAATCCAAGAAAAGCATTTTTAAAAAAATGTCCTTGTGAGTGTCTGTGTGTGTGTCTGTCTGTCTGTCTGTGAGTAGCATAGCTCAAAAATGAAAACACCGTTAAATACCAAATTTGGTATTTAAGTTTATTATCTTCTAAGGATGCAACAGAAAGATTTTCAAGAAAATTCCCCCACCCTAATCTACCCTTTACATAGACATTTTTTTGGAAAATTTTGATTTTTTCTAAAATGGCTCTAATCGTTTTAATTAAAATACCGTATATTAAAGATATTTACCTGAAAAATAAAACTTATATCTTGAATTTTCTGGGTATAGCCTCTGAAGACTACTTTATTCTGGATGAATTTTACGGAATTCTACATAACTAATAAACTGTAAGAGATGGACAAAACCTACCACACAAAAAATGTAGAGCGCGTCAAAACACACAGTATATGTTATATAAGTTTTTTCGTGGAGTTGATCATTTTTTAGATATTTCTTGTTTCTGGTTTCAGCTTTAAAAAACATATTTTTCTCTTACAGGAATTTGTCCATACAAAAAAACTTCAGTCACATAGCAACAGCTTTTGACTATCACTTTAAGCTATGGCACTCCCTTATTTCACTTCTGCTTACAAGGAAGCAAGTAATAATACTGTTTCTGCTGACTTTTTCTCGATTAGCATGAAGCAAATAGAAGCATGGGCTTTCTAACAATAATTTGTTGTAAAGATGTAGAGAAAGTCATGTGAATAGAACACTTCAGAGAGAGAGAGATAGAGAGAGAGAGAGAGAGAAAGAGAGACATTTGTAGATGCAGTAGAGCTACGATCAGCTGCAATGTCAACTATTGAGTACGTTTATTATTATACTGTTAATGTAAATATATTGTCGCCCTACCAAGGGATGTGTTTCAACTGCTAGAACTATTAAAATTGCCCAATAGTTGCCATAACTATGTGAATATTATCCAGATACTAAATACTTACGATATATAACTCGTCATTAACGTATTATCTGAAGTTATGAGTCATACCGGTTGGTTGATTCAGTAATTGAAGGATTGAATGCCACACCGGCATGTTGTCACACTTTGAATTCCTCGCGATATCTCGTTCTTTTCCTGAATTCCAAACTTACCTGGGATAAGCATATCTCCCATGTTGTGCAGACTGTTCGGCAAAGAATCACACAGGTGAAATACCTCATGTCTGGAAAATCGCCTTTGGGGTTACACTATAAACAGCTCGTTTATACCTCTCTTAGCCGCCCAATATGGCAGTGTGGCTGCTCCATTTGGGGCTCTGCATCCCTAACACACATTTTCAAAGATACAATGGTTACAGAACCGTTATATGCGCCTATTGTCGGGGGCTCCTTGGTTTATCAGCATGCTAACTGCACGCTGACCTTGGTATTGCGGAGGTTGCTACTATCCTCCGCGCCTCCTATAAACCATTACTCCGTTCCTGCACACTTCATCGCAACCACGGCCTGTACATCCCACCTGCTCCGTCTGTAAGACGATTGAAACAGAAATGGCACTCCGATTTACGATTATGTTAAGTTGCTATCTGTGCATTCTCCTGAATGTATTTATTTTGGAACTACAAATGGGTAGCCACCCATGTACACGTTTCATTACTTTCTCTATACGTACTATGAACTAGTGTATAGAGAAGCTATTGCACTCCACCCAAAAATTCGATACCGAGATTCCACCGGAAATATATGTTTTAGGGTCCCCTGTATCCAAAAATAGTATTTTCAGAAAAAGGTCCGTGTGTCTGTGAACACGATAACTCAAAAACGAAAAGTCGGTAAAATACCAAACTTAGTATTTAAGTTTAGTATCTTCCAGGGATGCGACACGAATATTTTGAGAAAAATACCCCCAACTCCAACTATCCTTTACGTGAAACTTTTTTCGAAAATTTTGATTTTCTCAAAAATGACTCTAACGATTTTGATTAAAATATCGTATATAACAGATATTTATCTGACGAATAAAATATATATCTTGAATTTTCTGAGAATAACCTCTGAAAAGTACTTTACTCTGGATGAATTTTACGGAATTTTGAATAGCTACTAAACCGTAAGAGATGGACAAAGCTTACTACACGAAACATGTAGAGCACGTTAAAACACACAATTTATGTTATATACATTTTTTCGTGGAGTTCATTGTTTTTTAGACATTCCTTGCTTTTGGTTTCTGCTTTGAAAAACTTATACTTTTCTCATAAATAAGTTTGTCAACTGCTGTCCATAAAAACAAAGGAACTTCAGTGACATAGCAGCCAGCTTTTGACTATCACTTTAACCTATAGTATTCCCTTATTTCGCTTCTACTTACAAGGAAGCAAGCAATAAGACTATTTCTGCTATTTTTTTGTGATTAACATGAAGTAAATAGAAGTAAAAGCTTTTCAAGAATAATTTGTTGCAGAGATGTAGAGAAAGTCATGTGAATGGTACACATCAGATTTTTTTTCAGTAAAGGGGGAAAAAATTGTCACAGTACCTCAATGGTTAGAATAACAGTACGGTGAGTGGGAGAACCCTGTTGGTTTTGAGAACCCTTTTCCTTGTTGGACGTTAATATAGCATTACCAATATAATAATATGATTAACTGTTAATAAAGATCTCACTGTATAAAACATAACCTGGAGATAATTATGATCTACAAACACATATGCAAATGCTCTTTATCTAAAGCTATTATGTATATAAGAATAAATTAGTCGCCATAAAATCAATAAACAAAATAGCTAGTTACATTTCATTTCATTGAGGACCCCTGCTTTAATATATGCATAACTTAATTTATATTTTCTGCAAAGTAACACCAAAAACTTGAGATATTTCCCATCGTTCCAGGCACTAACCTAATGTTAAATGAAGCGCGATGATATATCTTTACTATACAACTGTAAATATTTAAAGTGTCTCTTCGTTTATTCTGCAATTTTATGCATGTTTTAAAATATGTACTTCGTCATTGTGATATGAACTATGATACATTTCAAACTTCAAACCTTAACAGATGAGTAATAATGAATAAAGCACTTGATTTTATTGATTAATTTAATCCATACCTTACATTGTTCCTGCTCTTCCACGTAATATTTTAATAGAAGTAGAGAATGTATTTTATTGCACCAAAAATTCGATACCGAAATGTCACTGGAAATACAAGTTTTGACGACTCATGATTCCAAAAAATAGCAATTTTAGAAAAAATGTCCGTGTGTGTGCCTGTGAACAAGAGGTATAACTCAGAAAGGAAAAGTCGGTTAAACACCATAGCTGGTGTTTAAGTTTAATAAATTCTAAGGCTGCAACACTAAGATATCTACCCATTCTTAATTAAACCTTTATATGGAATATTCTCGATCTTCTCAAAAATGGCTACAAAAATTTAGATTAAAATTACGTAAATGAAAGGTATTTACATTAAAAATAAGATGCATATCGCGAATTTCTTTGTATTTTTAGTAGAGCTAATTATTTTCGAGATATCTTTGTTATTGGTTTTAAAACTTCCAGTACTTACTTTTCTCAACTGGGAAGTCATATTCACTTTTTCTATCTGTGTCATACAGTAAAAAGGAAATACGAACTGCATCATATAGCGAGCACTTTTTGAGTTGACTATCGCTTTAGGCTAATGTATTCCGTAATTTCCCTGAATTTGAAAACAAATAGGAAACATACCATTTCTGTTAAAGTTTATCTCAGCATGAATTAGATAGAATAATAAACTTTTGTAACAATAATGTGTTGCAGAATAGGTACCAAAAGTCACGTTAATGAACACATCAAATTTTTATAAATGGGTATTTCTATTTTTCAAATCTAAAAATCACATTACGCCACTGCTATGTAGTGTGACATCCCCCTCCATTCTCGAGTGACACGCTGCTCACCCTTACTGTCTTATGCTATAAATAGCTATTATTTTACCACAATTTATTTATTTACTTTATTGAACTGTAATATGTTCCCCTCTGTTTTCCAAAATGTTTCTGTGTAGACTGTTTCAATAACGAAAACAATTGTGATTTAAAACATCTAGTATAGATAAATGCATCTACACACTGTCGAATATTCTACAGTGAGTGTAACGGACAGAACTAGTATATCGACTGCTCCCCAGAGACAAATAGGTCGGGGCGGGGAATATCTTGATCCCTCGTGATCTAGGTCAGCGGAGTAATCCCTCGATTTCTTATGGAGGACTCTGACCGAGGACCTGTAATACACATGGGAGGAGAAAAAGGTCGCCGTCGCGTCAGTAAGGATCTGCTGAGGCAGATGTTCCAGTTCTTGATGCAGAAGACACGAAGTTTGAATAGCTGTTCTGTTTTGTTTTACCCATTAATTTTTAGGGGGTTGCCTTCTAATCTCTTTAACTTCTTTATTCTTGTATTCCTGTTTTAAACTGAAAGCATATTGCTGTATATGTTACTTCCTCCCAACTGCCTAAAATAGAGAAGTGGAAGTATTTTATTCCATCAAAAAAATGTTATGTCGATTATTCAACGTAAACTCACTGAGGTCCCTGAATAAAAAATTTATTTATAAAATTAGGTCGGTTTGTATATCTGTGAATAGCATGTCCAAAAACCCTCGCCCTCCTTGGTGTAGTGGTTACCATGCTCATAAACACAAACTCGCGGGTTCAAACCCGGCGAAGGACGATGGATATTTTAGGGCGTAAAAATCCTTAGCATGGATTCCTTCGCAAGGGATGTAAAGCCATTGGTTCCGTGTCGTAAATTTACGGCACTTGAAAGAATCTCAAGCCTGATAAAGAGGCCTCTGAGCAAAATTAAACTGTCCTTCACAACCAATATAGATTGGGACGCTGAGAACCATAGTAGTTTAGGAGCGTCCATAAATAACACTCCATTTCATTTCATTTTACACCAAAAAATCTGATGCGTTCCATTCACGTGCTTTTATTTGTTTTGCATGAAAACTGTTGTTACAAATAGTATTCTTTTATCTTTATCATGCTAATCGAAGTAAAATTAGCAGAAATGGTCTTATTACTTAGTTCCTTGTAAGTTGAAGGTAAATCAGGTAATCTTTTAAAAGCTGGTCGTTATGTGATACAATTGGAAGTTCTGTCTGAGAAAACCAAAAGAGATATGAAACAAATGACCTCCCGTTTGAGAAAAGTATAAGTATTTTAAAATTGAATCTATAACAAGTAATATTTCGGAAATGGTTAGTTCTGTAACAAAATATGTAACAAATAGTTTGTTTTAACCAGATCTACTTTTTTGGGCAGTAAGTTTTTATCTCTCATAGCTTACTAATTAAATGCAAAAGTCAATTCAGAATAAAGAAACATTTATTCCCAATAAATTGAAATTATACATTTTTATTTGCTATGTGGACATCTTTAATATGCGGTATTTTAATTAAAGTCGTTAGATACATTTTGAAAAAAGTTCCATATAAACGGAGTTGCGCTGGAAATGTTTTCTTGAAAATCTTCGCACCGCATCCTTGGAAGATACTAAAATTAAATACCAAGCTTGGATATTTAATCGCGTTCTTCACACACATACGGAAACAGGCACACGCGCGAGGAAGCGCACAACGTTTTTTTTCTATTTTTTTTTTTTTTAAGAAATCCGCGTAACCTAAAAGATGTATTTCAAACTAAATCCCGGGATCTAATTACTTTCTCTATAAGTACTATGTACATAGTGTTCAGAGAAGGTATGGTAATGCACCAAAAAATTCGATACCGAGATTTCACCGGAAATACATGTTTTGAAACCCCCTGTATCCAGAAAAAGCATTTTCAGAAAAATGTACGTAAGTCTGTGTGTGTGTGTCTGTGGGCAGCATAGCTCAAAAACGAAAAGTCCGTTAAAAATCAAACTTGATGTTTAGGTTTGGTATCTTCAAAAGATGCGACACGAAGATTTTCAAGAAAATCCCCCCACCCCAACTATCCATTACATGGAACTTTTGTTGAAAATGTTGATTTTCTCAAAAATGGATCTAACGATTTTGTTTAAAATATCGTATATTGAAGATATTTACCTGAAAAATAAAATGTATATCTTGAATTTTCTGGGAATAGCCCCTGAAGACTACTTTATTCTGGATGAATTTTACGGAATGTATCATAACTGCTAAAACGTAACAGATAGACAAAAACTTAACACACACAAAAAAAAATGTAGATCTCGTTATGTCATATACATTTTTTTCGTGGAGTTGATCGCTTTTGAGATATTAGTTTCGATTTTGAAAACTACTTTTCTCATACAGGAATTTGTCAACTCACATAGCAACCACTTTTTGACTATCACTTTAACCTATGGTACTTCCTTATTTCGCTTCTACTTAAATGGAAGCAAGTAATAAGACTATTTCTGCTCATTTTTCTCATGAAGTAAATAGAAGCCTAAATGTTTAATAATAGTTTTGTGCAAAGATATAGAGAAAGTCATCTGAGTGGAACACGCCAGATTATTTTTAGGTGGAATGCAATGTATTCCCTATGTTCTAAGAACAAAAAGTAAAAGATAGGGTCGTTAAATACCAAGCTTGGTATTTAGGTTCATCATCTTCCAAAGTTACTGCACGAAGGTAATAAGAAAATCCCTCACCCTAAACCACATTCTACATGAATGACTTTTCGAAATAACCATGTTATCGAAATAGGTCTAACCGATTACCGGGAATATTAACAGCTGCTTCTAGTATTTAAGTATATATCTTGAAATTTCTGGGAGTAACTTGTGAATTCATTTTCAAACGGGAGTTCATCCGGACCTAGTAAATCGTACCATATAGAGAAAGAGCGTATTGACTATACAAAAATCACAAAATTTACGTATTTAAAACAATCTGTTTTATGTTATGAATCGCAAAACAAATTTATCAACTTAAATCTTGGTATTAAATTATTAGGTAAGATTCAAAATCTTTTATTTTCGGAATCTAGACGGCACGAATAATATAATTGTTAGCAAACATCATACGCAGGGAAGTGTGAGATCGGTTCCCGGAATGCACCTGGGTTCACTATTTGGATTCTAGGTTCCGAGTATAGGATCGGTGCCCACTCAGCAGTGTGAGGAAAGTGAGGTACTGCGATAGTCAGCAGTCCATACCCCATGTCCCAACTTCCCGGCTGTGTATGGGAGATACACACCACATCTCCGCGTATCGTTTGAATGATCACCCATCTCTGCCCTGCGTAAGTGAGCGTGAGGCCGGCAGTGAGTTTATTAAACTTTATTTTACCTGTTTTAAGAGTCTCTAAACGTTTCTGTATCCAATTTCCTGTTGATTGCATGTGATTACTTATTTAGTTTATTTCATACTCGAATCACCTGTTTAATTAGGCCGGAATTCATTTAGCTATCACAGAAAATATGTATTTCTAGATCATTCCAATGTTTATTTAACTCTAAATCCAATAAGTATAATAAGGAAAATCAGAACTTCTAAATTAAATATGTGCTAAGTCGACTCCAGAGAATAAAGGTTGACAACTTTAACTTTAAAAGTAGGAGAGTCCCCTCATCAAAGTGACTTATACTTGACAGACAGTTATTTTGTTTCCAAGTGACTTTTATAACTTGATTGTTGTAACTCTTCGTCCATTGAAAAACTTTATTCCGTTACTTTCTTAGCAACTTCTTCCTTTGTCTCAGCGAAGTTCAGTTTTCCCCCACTTTTTCTTTTCCCAAATCGCCTTGCATGTTCCTCTGAATTTTTCATTTCACTGCAGACTTTTGTCAGTAGTATCTCTCTGAAGAAAACGCAGCTCCGCGTTTTAGGAAATTATACAATGCTTAGTTGTTTATTTTTTGTTGTATTTTTTAATTTCTCTACTAAGCACTACATAAACATATAGATCTAGAGAAGGTATTGTGTTATAACCTAACAATTAATACCAATATTTCATCGGAAATACATGTAGAGAAGACCCCTGAACCCAAAAAATACATTTTTAGAAGAAGGTTGGTGTACACATATGTCTGTGTCTGTGGACAGCATTAATCAAAACTTGATAATTAATTTCAGCAACTTCCAAGGACGCAACACAAAGACTTCCAAGAATATCCTCATCCCCAGCTATTCTATACATGGAAAAAATATCGAAAAGTTTATTAAATCGATATACATTTTTATTGAAGAGCTAACCATTTCCGAGATATTCTCTTTATTGGTTTCATTATTCATATTCTTAATAAGGAGATATGAAACGGATGAGGACTTCCAGTTTCAGAAAAGTTTTACTCTTGGCCATGGAAACAACGAATTTCAATGACAATCACATAGCAACAGCTTTTAAAAGATTTGACTATCGCTTTAGCCTAGTGTATTTCCTTATTTCCCTTCTACTAATAAAGGACTATATTATTTATTTATCTCGTTTAGTACGAAGTAGAGAGAATAACAATCTTTTGTAAAAATAGAGAAAGTCATACAAATATAAGACATCATACTTCTACTCTTTCTAATCTTGATTTCATTTTCTATCTCGAAGATCGCAGACTCGACATAAGGAACTTAATGTATATTTTTGAGTGGGAAGACAAGGTAGAGGCCCGATTTTACTGCTGTGACATCACAGGCGACGAATGATGCATGGAACGAAGATGGAGCACCGGTGGAATGCGCTAGCGGAGGGACCCAGAGAACCCAAAGAAAACCTATCCCTGCGCCACTTTGTCCACCATAAATCTCATATGCGGTTGCTTGGGATCGAACCCGGGCCACCTAGATGAGTGGTCTAACCGTTCGATCACGACGAGGCCCCAGGTGGATGAGGTCAGTAATAACACTCCTTGAAGAACAATATATTCTTGCTGTAAAACCGTGCAGCGAAGTGCAGTTGCTCTCGAACTGAGCACTGTATTTAGCAAGAAAGTAAACATGATAAAGATTAAATTGAAATGTATTATGTGTTTGTCATTTTCAATTGACAATAACTCTAAATAATTATTATTCATCGAGATTCACTACATTGTACACTATTTGCGACTTTAGGAACGATAGAAAGGTTCATAATAAGCTTATCATTATTAGCAATAAAACTAAATAGTTATTATTCATCGGCATACACTAAAATGTACTCTATAGGCGAGTTTAGAGACGATAGAAGTTCATAATCAGCTTTTGTTGTTTACTAGCAACTCTGGTAAGATGGAAACCACTGTATAACGAACATTAAGTGAAGCCACCCGAACCCTCAAGTGCAAAGATTCAGTGGTGGGGGTATAGATCGTGCAAATTCCTTGAACTCAGTTACCCACACACCCTAACTGAATTTAATCCACCCCCTGCTGTCTTAATCTCCACCACAGCCACTTTAAGCCGCGTTGCACCGAACTCAAGTACCTGTTCTCTGGCCAGCCATTAAATTAAAAGTGTTGACGTAAGAATTCACCCCGTTGAGGGGGTAACTTGGTGGATGATTAATAGGGTGGCACCCCTACTGGACAGGGGTTAGCACTTCATCCGGTAATTACACAACGCAGGGATCACCCAGACATAAATATATTTTATGACACCCCTTCCCCATTCCGGAACCTTGTTTGTACTTCCAAATTATCTGACATTTCAACTGGATTAATTTTGAGCTTCAGGCCTGTCTCGTATCTCTATTAATTACTCACTAGCCCTAATTTGCAGAGTGGTTCATGTTACGACACAAGCTTATGCACCTAATTATCGGTCGCTGTGCTGTTTGCGAAACGGAAAAAAGGGAATAAATCTCTTTGGTGTCATACTGAACAGAACTTTATCTCCGGAGGGACGATTCATGCACAAGATACAATATTTCACACTAATTAGAGGGAAGTACTCAACATAAACTCGAGAATATAACTACAGCATATCTTTACTTATAAAATTGATGTTTAAAATTAATATGAGAGACTTATTCAATAAACACAAAAAAAAAAAAATTGTTCCATTATTAGGATTTCCTTTCATTAATACTTATCCTTCAACCCAAACATGTTTTATTTCTCCACGGATTCCTATCTTCTCCATTGTCTTCAGTAAGTTCTTTGCTGTTCATATTTTTTCTTAGTGTATACATCCATTGTTCCCTATGCTTTCCTTTCCTTCTACTTCCCTCAACCTTTCATCCCAGCATCATTTTTGGAATTCTGCTACTTTCCATTCTCTTCATGTATCCAAAACATTTCATTCATTATTGTTAATATTGTTATTATCATTATTACCTTCTCTACTTCGTATATACTGCATAGGTAGAGAAAGTTTTGCATTCCACCCAAAATTTTGATACCAACATTTCACTGAAAATCGGCGTTTAAGGGTCGCTTATATTAATAAAAAAAAAAAAAAAAAACATTTTTAGAAAAATATGCATAAATTTTTATTTGCTCCAAAATGGCTCTAACGATTGTGATTAAAGTACTGTATATTAAAGATATTTATATGGAAATTAATTGTATATTCTTAAGTTCTTGGAAATAATCTTTGAAGTCCTCTTCATTCGGAATAACTTTTGTATAGCTGGTAAACCATAAAACTTAAACAAAAATTTGCTACACAGAAAATATAGATTTCTATTAAACGCACAATTTACGTCATATGCTTTGTTTTTTTTTTCTGTTTTTATTTATTTATTTATTTTTTTTGCCTTGTTTTAGAGTTAACAATTTCCTTTACAGATATTGCTATGTATTTGTTTCAGTTTTTAAAATACTTATGAACCGAAAGTCAACTTCCCCTTTCACAAAGGTATATTTCTTTTATTTTACTTCTAGCATACAAAGATAAACGAATTTCAATTACTTCGTATAGCGGTCAGCTTTTAAAAGAGTTTACTATCGCTTTAGCCTAATGTAATCCTGTATTTCCCTTTTACGTACAAGCAAGCAAGTAATAAGACCATTTCTATAATTATTATCTCGGTTAACATGAAGTAGATAGAAGAAGAATCATCTTTAGGTATTTGCAGAAGAGCTAGAGAAATTCATGGGAAACTTCCCTTTCCTTGTCCTCCTCTCGACCTTATAATCCAGCATCATTTTTGAAATTCTGCTATTTTCCATCCTCTTTTCGTTCCAAAATGTTTCATAGTTTTCTTTTTGTGTTATATTATATATTATATATTATATTTAGCTTTAATTTATTCTCTAATTTCTTTTACATTATTGATTACTTGATGGTCTCCACCAATAAATCCATCTCTGTTGCTAACAATTTATTTGCTTCAATTCTACTAACTCTTCAAGTCTCTTCCCTATATAACATGATATTAAGACATTAAAAGTAATATCTTATTTTTATGTAGAATGTTTTACTCTATACTACTGAGTTTAGCAGGCTGATTGTTTTTCTTCCCTTAGTTATTCTGTTTTCAAATTTGCAAAAAGTTTGTAATCTGGTTCTAAAAATGATCCTAGATATTTGAGTTTAATTCATTTCTTAATTCCCCCAA
The DNA here is from genome assembly GCA_030762935.1 of Hymenopus coronatus. Taxonomy (NCBI): domain Eukaryota; kingdom Metazoa; phylum Arthropoda; class Insecta; order Mantodea; family Hymenopodidae; genus Hymenopus; species Hymenopus coronatus. The sequence continues at coordinate 49,890,864 of CM060895.1, forward strand.
TTTCAATTTCTATAAAAGAAAAACCTCGCGATTATTTTATCTTTCCACTGTCTCTTTTTTTCTTTCTTTCTTTTTCTTTCCTTTTTTTTACTTTCTCTTTTGTACCAACTATATATAATTACATATATTTTTTTCTCTCTACTTAATATTAATTTAGAAAAAACTTGAACAGAAATGGAGGCTGAAGCCAAAATCAAAACTTTATACACCCATTTTGAAAATCCGTACTTTTTCCATGTCAACTCAAGAAACAACTGAATGGTGATCGCTCTATAAGCCACGAAACTATTGAAACACTCATATCTAAGGATGGAACCACAATGCCGTTGATACTGCGATATATTGATATTCAGAGTATCTCTAATGCTTTGAGATAAACATTCGAATCTTTTAAACTCTTAAGTTAGCTGTATTGGACATTTAGATTATACATTTCTACTTGCTCCTGCCCTTTATAATTTATCACCTGTGTATCTTCACTGGCGGTACAATGGATAGTGAAAACAATATGAATAATTCAGGAAACAAATATAACATAAAACTAGTAACTCTAAAAGAAAGCTATTGCTTTAGAGTAGTGGTAAATCATGCCATACACAGCGTGGAAAAGAAATAATAGTAAAGATCAAAAAAAATAATGAACTAGGTGTCGATGTTAAATTTTAACCACACAGAATTTTATGTATAAGCTCCATTCACATGACTTTCTGTACATCTGTAACAAATTATAGTTAAAACGCTTGTTCTTCTATCTACTTCATGCTAATCGTATAAATATTACCAGAAGTAATCGTATTACTTGCTTTGTTGTAAGTAGAAGGGAAATAAGAAAATATACTAGGCTAAAGCTATAGTCAAAGCTTTTAAAAGCGGGTTGCCATGTGGATGCAATCCGTTTCTTTGCACTTTAGGGGTTGACAAATCCAGAATGAGAAAAGTTTAAGTATTAAACTTTAAAACTGAAACCAGTAACAAGGAAAATCTAAATAAATAAATAATCTTTAATAAGATCTACATCTTTTGTGAAGTATACTTTTGTCTATCTCTTACAGTTTACTAATTTTTCAAAATTCAGCAAAATTCATCCAGAATGACAGACTCTGCACATGCTATTTTCAGAAAATTTGAAACATAAATGTTATTTGTTAAGTAAATATCTTTAAATTACGGTGTTTTAATTAAAATCGTTAAACATTTTTGAGAAAATAAAAAATTTGGAAACTTTTTTACGTGTAAAGCGTAGTTTGGAGTGGGGGAGGATTTTCCTCAAAATCTTCGTGTCGCATCCTGGAAGATACCAAACCTGTTATTTAATTTTGATGTCTTCCGACTTTTCAGTTTTGAGTTATCGTGTTCATTGCCACTCGGACACGGACAAATGAACACACACTTACGGACCTTTTTTCCAAAAATCTTTTTTTGGACTCAGGGGACCCTAAAACGCCTATTTCCGGTGAAATCTCGAAATCGAATTTTAGGTGTTGTGCAATACCTTCCTTACCTACGCACCATGCACTATGTAGAGAAAGTAAAAAAAGATTGGCGTGAGGATTTCCAAACGATGACAATCAGTGAGTTCACTGGTGCAAAAGAATTGTCTTCAGAGAAGAAAAGAAACTTCAAACGTGTGATGGAATACCTACCTAAAACTCTCAAACAGTTTTACAGTGAAGTGTGCGAAGACTGAACAGTAAAATGAGATAAGTTAAACACAGAATATGAAGAGCAGATAAAGTTGATTACTGAGTTAGAAAATTAAAAAAATAAAGAAAGAAAGAAAAACTGTTTGGTCGACTTAGGCCGTTTATCATTTCACTTTGAATGTATTTTAAAAAATCATTTGTTGATTTTGGCCAAGTGCTAAGCTTTCTCAAAGTCAATGCGTGAGTTTTTTTTTTTTTTCTTCTTCTTTTTTTGGTAGTGTTTAAAGCCCGCTTTTACTACTTGTGACACCGCAGGCGATGACACTGATGATATATGAAATAAAGATGGAGCATCGATGGAATGCAATGGCGGGGGAAACCGGAGAACCCGGAGAAAAACCGCCCCTGCGCCGCTTTGTCCACCACAAATCTCACATGCGGTCGCTAGCGATCGAACCCGGGCCGACTAGGTGAGAAGCGAGTGGTCTAACCAACCGGCCACGGCGCGGCCAATGAGCGAGTGTTGGTGTGGAGTTGGTACATATCTTTGTCCACCTTATTTAAATATAGCGTTTTCTAAATAATTTATAAATTACATTTCCTTACTTAACCCCTTTAGCATGAAAACCTTTCGATTACACCTCATCCTATTCTGATCCACTGTGACTGAATGAACAAATATTATGCTGGAACTCGTCTTATGAGGCTTATTCATGATACAACGTTTGACTCATTGCTTGTAATTTGTTTATGCAGTGTCAAATAAAATATTAATGACGAAGCTTAACTGAATACACACAGAAGTTCGGCTGTGTAACCATGACATCCTTCTTGTCCAATTAAAATTGCATGGCTCAAACGATAACCCAGTGCTGCCTGCGTAATGTTTAAATAACAGGAAACAAAAGGCTGAAAATACGAAATAATTATAACGCGTATAATCACTTCAACTGAGAGCAGTTAGTCAGCGATTCCCACAAGTTCCAATGCTTGTCTTGTATTATATAAATGATTTACCTCTCCTAATTAACGACAGCGCCAATGTAGCCCTACATTGCAGCGATCGGCAGATTACCTGCTCTGTGACGTAAATCCGCTGGACAGTATTTCTGTTTTCTCAGTAGATCTGCTTTCAAGAGCACTGAGAGTGACGGTCGGAATGGTGGCAGCCTTATCATATGTATGTAATTGCGTGGAGTTGATAAACGAGTAACGCAGTCGGAGTTTGTTATCTTTGATGCGGAACTTAAAATGTCTTAATTTATTTATTTATGACAACGGAGTGTTCTCTTTTACAATATATAATAACGTACCATAAGCTTATTAAAATTGCCCAATAAACATAATGTAATAGCTTCTCTCTAGGACTCTTGGATGGTTTAACCCGAAATTCCCCCCCCCCCCGCCAACCGCGCCAAGAATCAACCGCCAGTTAATGTATTTGCGTGTATTAGTAACTAAAGTAGGTAAAATGATATTCAAACACGTATAGTTTATATTGGAATCTAAATAATCTAGAATTATATTACTTTTAATGACAAATAAAATAACTGAATTTCATAATTAAGTTTAATTCAGTGCAATATATGGTAAATAAAAGCGGCGCCATGGGTGAATGTTTAGACCGCTTGCATCCCTTCTAGGCGGCCCGGGCTCAAATCCAAGCGCCCGGGTTTGCTCCGGGTCTTCCGATTTCCCCCGCCACTCATTCCTCCAATTGTTCCATCATCACCTTTCCAATCGTCAATTTCGCTTACGTTTCATGTCATCCCCTTCCTCATGTTCATGCCTGGCTAGAGGCCGACCCCTCATAACAGGTTCTCCATTCTGTGGTTTCGTGCCATTGACTCTCCGACAAGCTTCTGGCCCCTAGGCATTGGCTTGTAAGTCCTACAATTACGGGGAGGGTAAGCCGATTGAATTAACTATGGTAATATGGAATCTAACTAATCAAACATGTATTCGTTCATATTGGAATCTAAAGGATCTAAAAATAGATTACTTTTAGTGACAAATAACACAACTGAATGTCATAATTAAGTTTAATTTTCTGTAATATATAGTAAATAAAACAAAATATAGATTTTGCATAGGTATAGTTTATTACATGCAGTATAGATTATAAATGAAGCTTTGAGCCAATAAGCAAACACGTTGAGAACTAAAGTCTGTTTCCACGTAATTTTGCCTCGTATCTCGTAACTGTCACGTGACTAGTCACCTATCGTTGGCTGACGTGCTGGAATAGATGAGTATTATTCGTTTTATACCTGCCTCTCGGATGACGAAAGCGCGTAAGAGCTATCATAAGAGTGTTTATATCGATTTTATTGCGTGACGTAGCATTTCATAGGGTTTATATATCGCATTCAAAAGTGTACCTAGTCAATCACGGGAAACGGGACGAGAACTGTGAGTGGAAGATTATATATCAGCTGAGCAGCTTTTCAGAAATAAGGATTAATGTCGGAGAGATCTATAGTTATCCTTGACACTTGCCTTACCGAGTGGACGCTCCGTCACACTGTTGCCACTTCGTCCCGTCCACGGCTGCAATACCAAACCTCTCACTCGCTGAGCAGGGGCTTCTCTCCTAAATCACCTTCCTCATCAACTTCATCTTTATCGTTGTTTCTAAAATCAAAGTCGCTGGCATTGTCACTGTTATTATCATTGCTTATATTTACAATTGCACTAGGATTACTCTGCGCCAAATGTAACTACATTGGGGAATGTTTGTTACATCTTGCAACAAGGATGAATCATTTCTTACGAGGTATGAATCTATAGGCAGAGAGGCACACACAGCTCTTTATCAGCTGAGAAGTGCGCTGGTTGCCAAGGATCATTATGGATTTCCTGGACTTTTGTTCACGTGACCATAAGCGATACCGGGCAAGCTTATGCGGAACAGATCTTACCACACAAGCTGCCACGCCACTACACGTTCTTACCGCTCCATAAATATTATAGAATAAAGCACTTAAAGCAATATAATCGTCGCATAGAATATACTATTATAGTAATAATTTTAAACTTGTGGTACCGTCTGTTTAAAGATAAACATTTGGTAGCACTGTTACCAGCACTGTAGTCAACGTACCAGTGGTAAACAGTTTCTTTTGTTTGACTACAATGAACTTGGCTATGAATTGCTGTCAATTCCACGAATATTTTGCAAACATGTGGTAATTAAAAAAAGTAAAATTTTTGTAACATAACAGAGATTGAGCAGTTTCGATTGGTATGCTGCTCTTAGATTGCAATTTAAGGACCAATGGTAGATTTATTTACAAATTCATATGTTTGTATTACTAGGGATATCGTTTTTTATGGCAGATAAAACGAATAACATTGCACTATTGCATATGCGGATGTTTATGTTAAATATTGTGAAACTGACGTCGATCCGTAACATTTCGAAATACGCGTCCACGTCTTACTACTAATTCTGCTGTGATGTAATCACAAAACACGTCTTTGCACTGTTAATAACCTCGACTTCGCATTTAACTCTCATAAAAAACGTATACAAGCATAGAATTTATTTGTTAACAAAGTAATGCCACATTCACAATGGGATATAAGCGCAGACGCAGCGTGAGCGTGAGACTTTGCACCCAAGTTATTCAATGTAAGCATTCACAGAGACACACGCACCTTGCCTCATGCTACACAATGCAAAGCAATGCAGAGTTTGCAAATTCCAAACTTTATCTCTGCATTGCGTATATAAAGAAATAATTTTGCATTCCTTCTTCTAGGCTGGCTGTTATTCAACAGCAGACGATTGCTGTGCGAGATTTTACAGCGCCTAATATACATACGACGTCCAGGTCAAATCAAATGTATTAGCCATACTGATAGCTTTCTTTGACTTTGAAGGAGTAGTTCATCATAAATTCGTGCCACAGGATCAAACTGTTAATCGAAGGTACTCTCGGGACGTGTTGCGACACCTGCGAGAAACGGCACCTGAGACAATTCATCATGCGAGACATTCATCACAATAACGCACTCGCACATTCATCCTTGTTGGTGCATGACTATTGCATAAAAACGATATTACTGTGCTGTATCATCCTCCTGTGGAATTATTTTATTTCCTAAGTTGAAAACCCCGTTGACAGGAGGACGATTTGACGCGAAAAACGAGTTAAAAGAAAATTCGCGCGACCCAGAAAAAATGTGTAGCAAGATTGCTGTCGGAAGTAGAAACGGCGTTGGGAACGATGTATCAATTGTGGAGAACAGTATTTCGAAGGAGGCCATGACAATAAGTAAAAGGTAAGCATAGAAAAAAAATTTTTTGAGGACAAAGTTTCGGAATTTTTACAACAGACGTTCTACAAATGCTTCTATTTGGCAATGCCGCGCCATCTCTCATTTCCTTCAAGAGGTTAAGGCAGTGTCCTTGCGGATCATCCTTTTATTTAATAGATGTATCCATCATCTGCTTCTAGACTTCTTGCCACGCACAAATATTAAGGCGCAAAGAGATAATGCACATTGCACTAAGTGTACAGTGCCGACGCTTGCATAATTTTCAATATTTTGGTCAAACAATTAATGTGACGTCGGTTGTGTGTGTGTGTAATTTATGTAGCCTATTTATATATTTATTTATTATTAGAAATGTTTTATATTCTAATAATTAAATAAAAATAATTAATATTCCCCGAATTAAATTCATTTACTAAAAAACGTATATCCTTAAAAACGATAAACATTTCATTACCAATAAAGCATTATTAATATTTATGAAAAAATAACTAAAATACTAAATTGAATATGAAAGAGGTGGTTTTGCGTTAATTTTTTTAAGAGAATATTCTAGAATTTTATTTATAAAAAATTGTTGGGATTATAGGTGATAGATTGTAAATCTATTAGGGGGAATTTTTTCTCTTTTACCACATAAATAGTTTTTGGTTTTATATTCATGAAATATTAGAATGTAGAAGAGAAAACAGTAATTTTCATTCAATTTGAAAATTGAGTGTTTGGAAGATATCCTAATATAGTTTATAGATCTAGAAACCTGTGCCAACTTCTTGCATTACGCTTACGACTGATTGCGAATGGCCCTTCCCTCGCGCCTGTGCTTATGCTGCGTTACTTCTGCGCTTGCATCTCATTGTCAGTGTAGCTTAGCAGTCCATCGCTGAATGAAAAAATCTTATACGTTACATTCACATGACTTTCCCTAAATCTCTGCAACAAATTGCTGTTAAACAGCTTATTCTTCTATATAATAATCGAAATAAACATTAGCAGAAATTGTCCTTATTACTTGCTTCCGTTAAGCGGAAAAAGAATAAGGGAATGCATAGACTAAAGCGATAGTCAAATATTTTAAAGGCTGGTTGCTATGCGATTGAAATGGTTTTGTTTGTATAGCCAGGAGTTGACAAATTCCCGTATGAGAAAAGTACAAATATTTTAAAGCTGATACCAATAACAAGGGATATCTCAGAAACAGTCAGCTCTAAAAGAAAAATGTATGTGACATAAATTTTGTGTTTTGACAAGATCTATATTTTGTAGTAAGTTTTTGTATGTCCCTTACGGTTTAGCAGTTATGCAAAATTCGGCAAAATTCATCCAGAATAAGAGTCTTCAGAGGCTATTCCCAGAAAGGTGAAGATGTACATTCTATTTGTCATTTATCTTTAAATACGATATTTGAATAAAAATCGTTAGAGCCATTTTAGAGAAAAATCAATATTTTGGCAAATTTTTCCATGTAAAGGGTAGTTTGAGTAGGGGGATTTTCTTGAAAATCTTCGTGTCGCATTTTTGGGAGATACTAGACTTAAATACTAAGTTTGGTATTTAACGGACTTTTCGGTTTAGAGCTATGCTGTCCACACACACACACACACAAACACGCTGGCACGCACACTCACACATGCTGATCTTTATTTAAAATTTTTTTTTTATGCAGGTGCCCTAAAACGTGTATTTCTGGTGAAATCTTGGTAACGAATTTTTGGGTGGAATACAATACTTTCTCTAAACACTATGTACATAGTACATGTAGAAGTAAAAAGTATAACCATCTGTAGTCTAACAACGCCTCCTTAAAAGCTATGGTAGTTCGACAAAACTATGGTACTACCTATAAGCCTATGTTTCAATGGCTATATATATGTAATACACTAAGCATTGTCAAATCTATTATTCCCTTGCTGCTGCTTAGTATGTTTCATTCAGTTATATTTCATGATATCATGCCAAGAGTATGAAATTTCAAGGTGACCACACCACTCACTTTTCAACGTTCTGACCCGTCTTTATATCTCCTTTGTACCTACCACAAAATGTGTAATGATACTATATCGGCAAGTATTTGCTACAGCATAAAAAGATAGCAAAATAAACTTTGTACAAATATTTTAGAGAGTGTATAAAAGTACATTGTAATCAATAGAGGAACTCATGTGTATAAAGCGCATTACATTTTTGTTTCTAAAGTAAATTTCATGGGTTAACATGATCTTTGTACGTAAACTTACCCCACAATACATTTAGCGAGGTGGAGCCTCGGTATCGTGTGCGACTCGCTTTCCGGAGGTTCCGGTTTCGAACCCCAGTGGCCGCCCACTCTGACCCACAAGTTTTTTTCGCGCCTTCCCCGGGGTTGCCAGGTGGGTTTTCACATAAAACATGATTTCCTTTCCATAATTTCCCCTTCATTCCGTTTCCTTCTTACTTTTCAGATATGCTTCCAGGTTCGTAGTGTGCGGCTGTGCAAACAGATGGAGCGAATGCATACTCGACGTAAAAATGTCTCCATTTAGACAGTAGGTAAGGCTTGAACGCCATGTCTAACGGCCTGGCAGTGGGCGGGACATCGGACTTGAAAGTATAAGGGACTTCCGTGGCCTGTCTTCCTGGGCCCCGTGGCCTGCTACCGCGTTCTTAAGTCATTCCATCCTCCTGAGGGGTGCTAACCAGAACAGACCCGCATAGGTCGTGTGAGCTAGATGCCTCCTTGCGTTCTCTACCCTTTACCTTTACAATAAAGATGTATTTCAAAGCTACCTACAATTTAAATACCACAATCAGACAAATATCTACAGTCCTTTTTTAACATTTGTTGCTTTTTCGTCTCATTCTCTTCTCTTTGTCTCCTTTGCTGTCAGTTACGCTGCGTCACCTAGATAATGCGCCTGGGTTATTTGTGTGGTGGTGATTAATAATGCATGCAGACGCAATCAGCATAATCTCATTAATACTAGGTATTCACTGGACATTTGTGTGCACGTGTTTGATAGAGAGCTTGCACTATAATACTATGATATTATTGTGATTGATTTTATTCGCTTTTGTTCTCTATTAGTAGATGGATAACAGTCCACATAGTTATGTAGGCTTTTTCAGTAGGATCATTGTTTGCATTCTGACGTATAAGCGCTACAGAACTGATGCTATAAACCGAATCAGTGAAATGGACATGGTAACAGACCCTTTTAAATGCAAAAATCGTCTTAGTAAATTCGCGTTCGCAAATCTACCACAAGCGAAACTATTCCGTACAAGGCCATAAGCAAGAAATGAAGGAATCGCTTTTGAGAAGCGCTTCAATACCACAACAATGACATTATTACTTCCAAGGGAAATTATTGAAAAGTGAGCTGTACATTGATGGGAAGTGTATCTATTTCGCTGATGATCAAATAATAATATCTCAAACCGGATTGTATGATGAAAGCGCTATTAGATGCATTTAAAATGGGGGGATCTCAATGTCTACTTTGCCAGACTAAATTTGGAGCGGAAAACCAAGATTTACATCTTCGGTGTGTATTAATAAGAACATTTGATCAATTTAAGTGTCTGGAGGCAGTCATACATAAAGCTGACAACAATGAGGCTCGTAGTTAAACGCGATTCATTTAATTGGTTTCTTTTAAAACGAATGCTTTTCTTACAATTTTATTATTTTCTCTACCATTAAGCAATAAAATTATCACTTTTATAATAGTAATATTCTCAAAAAGCATCCAAACATTTGAAACCTAGATTTCACCCGAAATACACCTGCGCGCGCACGTGTGTTTGTGTGTGAGAGAGAAAGCCTGACTGAAAACGAAATGCTGGTCTTTCTGTATCTGAAATGTGTCCATTTTTATAAGACCAACTTTTATATTGAAAATGCTTCTGTTTTATTTTATTTTCTCAAAAATCACTATAATGATTTTTGCTAAAAGGTAATATGTTAAGATGCTTGAATGTCAAATAAAATTCATATCGGGAATACTCTATTCATTTTTACTGAATTTTATACGGCATTTTAGAGCCGATTTGTAAGAGACTAAACTTTAGTGATCCGAAAATGTAAAAACAAAAGTATGTCAAACGTTTGTTTGTGGCATTAAGTGTTTCTGATATACCTATTCGTTGTTGGTGTGAGTTTGCAAATACTTATCTTCATGGCTTTCTGAAGTGTTCAGTGGGTATACTTACTTCTCTTAAATGCCCTACAAAGACTGGATTTTAAAAGCGACCCGATTTTTTAAGATTTGACTAGCGCTTCTGGATTCTGTAAGCCCCCTTCCCTTTGGTAGTTAAATTAGCAGTGAAACCTTGGGGGAACAATGACACCTGAGCTCTCTTTCATAAAAATGACAATTTTATATGTAACATGTGGCAGATAATTGTCTGACAGGTTGACATGTTGACAAATGATCGGATTTTGCATAATTGTCAGAATTGTCGCTCCTGTCGAGTTATATGAAACAGGTAGCTTTGATGATTACAATAGTGATATTGTCAAACTTTAACCTCAGCTAAGAATAGAGACGGTATTAATTGGCTCGCTGACGTAATCATTTTAAACTGGTTGCAGAGGTAAATCAGACTGAAAAATTCAAAGCCATAGCCAGGATTTGAACCACGGATCTCCAGGTTTCCGTCCATCTTCTGTCCTACAGAGAGTGTGAAATAGAGTTACCTCACTGATCTAATAGTTGGTTAAATATAAAGCCCGGGACTTAAGTACAGGTCGCGGGTCAGTTCTTGAGAATGGCATTTTTACTTTCTCTATACGTGCTATGTACATAGTGTATAGAGAAGGTATTGTAATGCACCCAAAAATTCGATACCGAGATTTCACCGGAAATACATGTTTTGAGACCTCCTGAATCCAAAAAAATTATTTCTAGAAAAATGACCGTGTGCGTGTCTGTGTGTGTGTGTGTGTGTGTGTGTGTGTGTGTGTGTGTCTGTGTCTGTGGGCAGCATAGCTCAAAAACGAAAAGTCCGTTAACTTGGTATTTAAGTTTGGTATCTTCCAAGGATGCGACACGAAGATTTTCAAGAAAATCCCCTCACTCCCAGCTACCCATTACATAGAACTTTTTCCGAAAACTTTGATTTTCTAAAAAATGACTCTAATGATTTTGATTAAAATATTGTATATTAAAGATATTTACCAGACCAATAAAATGTATATTTTGAATTTTCTGGGAACAGCCTCTGAAGACTACTTTATTCTGGATGAATTTTGCATAACTACTAAACCATAAGAGATGGACAAAAACTTAACACACAAACAATGTAGACCACGTTAAAACACCCAATTTATGCTATATACATGTTTTTAGCGAAGTTGATCATTTTTTAGATATTCCTTGTTTTTTGTTTGAGCTTTGAAAAACATACTTTTTCTCATACAGGAATTTGCCAACTCGTGCCCATACAAACAAACGAACTTCATTCACATAGCAACCATATGTTGGCGTTCACTTTAACCTATGGTACTCCCTTATTTCGCTTCTACTTATAATAAAGCAAGAAATAAGACTATTTCTACTAAGTTTCCCGATTAGCATGAAATCAATAAAAGAAAAAGCTTATTAACATTAATTTGTTACAGAGATATAGAGAAAGTCATGTGAATGGAACACATCAGATTTTTAAATGAGAAGTTAGATGCGGGTCAGTTATTCACCTTTATTGGAGTATTGGTGCACAGAAGGAAGAACGGCAGTCAAGTGTTGTGTACGTTATTCTTATGTTTCGGCACTGCAAGAGTACAGTACTACAAAAAAAATCTGATGTGTTCCATTCACATGACTTTCTCTGTATCTCTGCAATAAATTATTTTTAAAAAGCTTATGATTCTATTTACTTCCTGCTAATCAAGAAAACATTAACAGAAATATTCTTATTTCTTGCTTCCTTGTAAGTAGAAGCGAAATAAGTGAGTACCATAGGTTAAAGTGATAGTCAAAAGCTGGTTGCTATGTGACTGAAGTTCTTTGTTTGTATGGACACGAGTTCACAAAGTCCTGTATGAGAAAAATATAAGTTTTTATAGCATAAACCAAAAACAAGGAATATCTCAAAAACAATCAACTCCACGAAAAAAATGTATACAACATAAATTGTGTATTTTAATGTGTTCTACATTTTTGTGTGGTAAGTTTTTGTCTCTCTCTTACGGTTTAGCACTTATTCAAAATGCCGTAAAATTCCCTCAGAATGTAGTAGTCTTCAGAGGCTATTCCCAGAAAATTCAAAATATACATTTTATTTGTCAGGTAAATATATTTAATATACGATATTTTAATCAAAATCGTTAGAGCCATTTTTTAGAAAATCAAAATTTTCGAAAAAAGTTCTATGTAAAGGGTAGTTTGGAGTGGGGGGATTTTTCTCAAAATCTTCGTGTCGCATTCCCGGAAGATACTAAACTTAAATACCAAGTTTGGTATTTTACCGACTTTTCGTTTTTGAGTTATCGTGTTCACAGGCACACGGACACACATACGCGGACCTTTTTCTGAAAATATTTTTTTTTGTATACAGGGGACCCTAAAACATACATTTCCGGTGAAATCTCGGTATCGAATTTTTTGGTGGAGTGCAATACATTCTCTATACACTATGCACATAGTGCGTATAGAGAAAGTAAAAAAATCACACTTCTAATTATGACACTCATATGTATTCACTCTCAACCTCGGTTACTGCTTACACTACACTTTACACCGAATTTTCTTGTATTTCTTCTACTCCGGCATTTCCTCCTCATCTTCTTCTTCTGAATTCATTTTCATTAATAACTAACCATCTCTCTTTAAAACACTGGCAATGGCATAAACCCGTAACGCAAAACAAGTCAACTGTACGCTGTATATTCTTGAAACGTAATCATAAGCAGGGTTATTTTCTATGTTAGTCGTTAACAAAATCGTTATAATTTCAACTACTTTCATACCGAGTTTCTCAACGAGGTAGTTGAAATTAACTACTTTGTATTGCGAGACGTTGACACTGTCGCTAAGTTCCCTGTAGTAACGAGAAACGTTTACATACCTGGAAAGAGTAATCGATTATTAGCTTGCTATACATTCGCCATTTATTTTGTATACCGTGTAGCCAAATTATGTGCTGAAAAACGGTTAACTGCAGTTCAAATTTGAAACCAGCTCTGTCAAATAAACTAAACTAAACATAATTATTATTGTCTAGAACATTCCAAAAAAAAATAGTTATAAAGCTTAAAACGGAAAAAAAGATCGGTTTTTGAAAGAAACATATGGACAAAAAGGACGAAGCTTTGCAATGAAATTTCTTCGTGTGGTACCACTGTGTATATAATGTTACGAGAGCTTTCGAATCAGTTTTTGAAAATGGAGCGGAAGCGAAGTTCCAAAACTAGCCAGGAGCAGTACAGAATATATTTGGATTACCTAAATACTCATCAAGTACTGCGAAGTGGGCGCTTGACACCACAAATGGGGCCGAAATATATGGAGCAATTGTGGAACGATTGAACAGCCACGGCAATGGGCCCTAAAAGAATGTGAAAGGGTGGAAGCATGTAAGTATACGATAGTATGATCTATTTATCATTTAGTTACAGATAAAAGTTAGTTTTAGAATTTTCATACGCATTGTAGGCCATAACTAAGTTTCGCAATTTTTAAGAATGTAGGTTATGTTTAAATTCCCTATGTATTCAACAATCACTAAATTCAACTAAAAATGGATAGATTCCCATCTGGTTTATAATATTTTGCGAGTAACTGCCTATAGTGTTGGGACGTGACTTGCTAATTTATACAAATGTGTGTTATCATTATTTCCTTGGAATATGAGAGATTCTGGGAGACAAATTCCAGAATATTGGCAATCTGAAATTGTATATAATTCATCACACATTTTGCCTGATTTTCTTGTAAATCTTTTTAAGTAGGTTTTATTTAATACTATGTAGGAAAAGGTGTTGGGAAAGTTTGTTACATAAGTTTCTGCTAAATATTATGAGCTGTTATTTTACATTATTACAGCAATTGTTTGTTTTGAATTTCTGTCTTTATAGCAATGCTGCTGGCCATAATTGAAGTTTATAAGAAACAGCCTGCTACTGTATCACACCTCTTATATTTTAGATCTTCACAGATTGGAGGAGTTGAGTGAAAAGAAAGTGTAGGCTGTTTGAAGCAGAGATGAGAAGAACTTAGCTGTATTATTTGAAGGGAGAGAGCTGATTGTTGACAAACAGTGTAACAGTTTAGTCTTTCTTTACTTCAAAATATCTCTGTAGCACTAACTATTGACTTTAAACAAAGGAAAAAACACATATATGTTTATTGTCCAATTTGAGTTTTAGAATCATAAAATCTATATTTTGGAGAGCAAAAAATTTAAGTAATTTGTGTATCATGAAATTTAAATATTTACAAATTTTCTTCTTTAATATGGAATTTCTGCACTACCTCTAAATGGAGTTTGGATATTTTTGGGTAGCTGAATTAATGTACCTCTTAATTCAGCACCAGAAAGTTTGCTAAAGATAACCAAAATGAATTGTTTGGAATGTTTCCATTTTTAAACACAGTTGAAAACTTGATTTTAATGGTGAGAATTTGAAATAAATACCTTTTACCAACTAAAGTCATATGAACTTCATTAATAATTTTTGATTTAAAAATTCACGAAGTACTGTTTAATTTTTCTGATGATTTGGAACACAATAAGTATAATTTTTGTAATGGCACCATAAATTATAATGGCTTGTAAACTATAAAGAAATAGACAAAACTTTATTGAATAAGAAATACTGATCTCATTAAAGCCCACAGTTCAAGTCAATTTTCATTCTGTTGAATTAACTTATTTCTGAGAAATTCCTTGTTATTATTTTTGAATTTTCAAATAAAAACTTTTCTCAATGGGGAACTGCATTGTTTAACAAACTCCCCTTTGCTGTGAAGGAATATGTAGCATCCTCTCATTTGTAATCTATGCATATCTATATTTTTAAATATAATAATTAAAGAATTTTAAAACAATATGAATAATGAAGTAGAGTATATAAAATAATAATTATGACATCACCGCTTTTGTTATCCATCTTTATATATTTATTATATACAGAGTAACACTATACTACCTCAGCTTGAAATAAAAACAGACAATAAAATTTTGCACTCAGAACAATTAGTATTTGCTCATACAGAATAGGCGGAGTCAATTTTCAGAATTTTAACTCATACATATTTTCCTCAATAAAATACAGACTTAAAAACTAGAAGTATAAGGATTTGAATTAAGACTGCATCACCTACTGTCAACACTTATACAATATTGCTGTGTAAATGAATTTAGTGTGGTTTATTACAAGTCTAACATGTGGTAAACTCTTTCTGAGTTCACTACTTATATCTCTGTCAGCTGATCAAATTGGTTTCAAGCATGTAATGGCATCAGTTCTCAGCATCAGTGCATATGCCTGAAGAGTGGTGCTTGTAGAAAGAGAGTACTGTTTGACTTTGTACATTTTGATTTTCTACTTTACTATCAGTTTCTTAATTAATTCAATTAAAATAAACAGTGTAACACAAATAGAAAATATGTATAATCTAAAAAACTGTAAAATTTTTGTGTTGAATACAGAAATTGTTGCTGTGTTAAAGTTTGTTAAGCAAAATATTGTCTGATGACTCTTGCTCTCACTTGCCTGCCCTCTAAGAGCAAATGTTCTTCACCAGCAACTAGAAAAAATAAATTGTATAAAATGTTATTATTATTACAATACTAAAGTGTATTTGTGATGTACAGTATTTAGGAATATAAATACAAATAAAATGGTGTTCCTAATTGGATATACATTTTTTTTATTTAAAATACCTGCATTTCCAATTTCACCATCTTCATATACTGCGTCATCCCAAGGAATATTTCTGTTAAGAAGAAAATTGTGCAAGGCAGCACAGGCATTGATTATAGAAACTGCCATGGGTGGAGCATAGTGTAGAACTCTGTCTTTCAGGAGGCATCTGAATCTGTCTTTGAGTACACCTATGCAACGCTCCACACAGCTTCTTGTCCTGCACAAGCTGCTGTTATAACGTTCCTCTGGTGATCTAGGTTGAGCTTGCAGTACACGAGTTAGCAGCCGTGGCTGTGTTGGATAACCAGAGTCACCTTAAACAACATTTTAAATATTTTATACAGAAAATAAACAATAAATACTTATTGAACCTGTGTTCGTACCTAATATTTGAAAACAGTAATGCTTACCGATAAGCCAAGAGCTTTCATGGGTTCTGTATTTCTGTATTTCTCCTCCAGGCGATATTTTATTCTGCTCATTGTCCAAACTGCTGCGTCATGAACTGAGCCAGGATAATGTGCATTCATTGATAATATCTTAAATTTGTATCACAGATCTGAAAACATTAAAAAAGTCACCTGTGTTATTCACTTGATAGAAATTGCTCATCTGCCAAGTATTATAGAGATGAAATAAACCGCACTTATTTGTATTTTTCGTATGAAAGCTAATAAAAATTCCAATAAAATTACATTTCTACAGCTTAAGCACAAAATCTGTATTTGAAATAACAGTGTTTTATATTCTCTAAGAAAAAATAAAAGTAGTTAATGATATATAAGGCAGAAAATTACTTGGTAAACCAATTCACTTGGGGTACAAGTCTGTCAATCAGCTCGCGAGCCACTTCCTTGGGAAACCGAAACAGTGTTTTAGAATTCCAGTCTGGCATGGAAAATGGATCACTGTTGTCCCTCAGTGATCTCTGTGTACTTCTGTGCCGTAATCTGTAGAGAATATTATCCACATTAAACAGTATACTCCATAAAACACTCACATTCTAAATTTGCCAAAGGTTAGGTTATGTATATATATATATTTTTTTTTTTTGCTTAATATTCCAATCTACAAACATAGGTAAGAAACCTGTTAATTGATTGCAACAATTCGCTCGATAAATTTCATTTTTCGATTGTAACTTAAGTTCTTACCTCAATTCATGCTCCTCTTCTCTCTCAAACTCATCAAAAAGCATTACTAGCACAGCATCCATGTTGAAAAACTTGCAACAGGTGCTTAACGATCTCTTAACGTAACTATCATTACGTCACATAGCGATATCGTTGAGAGTTAGAAAGTAAGGTTCGGCCCGTAACTAGTAGTTACAGCTCTTAGCTACTAGTTAGCCGTAACGATAAGCTTAGAAAATAACCCTGAAGAAAGCGGAGCTGTTTGTTATTGCAACAAACTACTTGCTGACCTGTTTATCAGGGATAGGTTAGCTTACTGTATCTTCGCCATCAATGCGTGGATGAACGCATAAAAAAATCAATATTCCATGAAATATTATTAATTTAACGTACATATAAAATGTGTGATTTAATTTCACATTGTTGTAAGACAATCAAATGTCATGAATTTTATTTGCCGTGTAAGCATCTTTTTTACCAAAGTCGTTGGTGTCATTTTTTAGAAAATCATAAATCTCTCTAAAAAATCCATGTAAAGGTGCAGGGAGATTTTCGTGAAAATTTTCATATCCATTCTTGTAAAATACTAAACTTAAATACCAAGTTTGGCATTCAAACAAATTTTCGTTTTTGAGCTCTGCTGTCCACAGACACACACATATACTCACAGAATACACACAGATGTTTTTCTAATTTGGGGAGGCGGTTCAGGGATTCTCAAATCATGTTTTTTCGGAGAAATCTCAAAACCTAATTTTGGGCTGGAATAAGATAACTTCTCTATCTAGTATTACATTGTACATAAGTGCTAGAGAAAGTAAAAATAACATGCATAAAGCTAAGAAAGTTAGAATATGGGTAAGAAAATTGTGGGCATTATCCCCTCAAATGTACACGCTTTGCGCAATTAGTATTCGCCTGAAGGACATTATCAACGTTTATCTCTATTTGTGATAGTGCACCCGTTGTTCTGTTCTTTTAAGTTATTTTATATATAGCGATTAAAAGAAACATAATGCTCTGTGTTATTATTTGTGATAACAGATATACGATATCCCCGAGACTATACCGTTGCCCTCGGTGGTGCAGTAGTTACCATGCTGCATATACTCAAGGGTGGTTCAAACCCGGCGGAGGACAATGGATATTTTTCGGTCGTAAAAATCGTTAGCATGGCTTACTTAGGAAGAGAAGTAAAGTTGTTGGTCCTGTGTCGTAGATTTACGGCACGTAAAAGAACCTCAGGTCTGATTAAGAGGTCTCTGAGCAAAATTAAGCTGTTTTTCATGCCCAATATAGAAGGAACGCTGAGTTAAAGAGTTGCCATAAATAGAATTCCATTTCCATTTTCCGAGAAAGCGTCAAAGAAAGTCTGCAAGAATCTCCGCTGCAACTACGCCAAGGCAGATCTTTTCTCTACACCTCTGTAACAAAGTATTGTTAAAAATCTCTTTTTCATTTACTTCATGCTAATCGAGATAAACATTAGAAGAAATAGTCTTATTACTTACTTTGTTCTAAGCAGAAGGAAAGTAAGGGAAAACACTAGACTAAAACTATAGTCAAATCTTTTAAATACTGTTTGCTATGTGTGTGAAATTCGTTTCATTGCGTGGCCAGAAGTTGACAAAGTCCCGTGTGAGAAAAAATAAGTATTTTAAAACTGGAACGAATAACACAGAATATCTCAGAAATGGTGAACTGCACGAAAAATATGTTTATGATACGTAAATGCTGTGTTTTAACGAGATCTACATCTGTTTAGCAAGATTTTGTCTATTTCTTACAGTTTACCAGTTATTCAAAATGAAGAGCACATCAGGCCTATTTCCAGTTAGGTATACATTTTATAAGTACATACCTTTAACACAGATATTTTAATTAAAACCGTTAGAGCTACTTTTTATTAAAACATTTTTACATTTTTTTTATGTAAACGGTAGTTTGGGGTGGCGAGATTTTGTTGAAAATCTTCGTGAAATATCTTTCTTGGAAGACACTAAATTGAAATACCAAATTAGATATTTAACGGCCGTTTTGAGCTATGTTTTCCACAGCCACAGATACGAACCTTTTTCTAAAAATGTGTTTTTTTAAATTCAGTGGACCTCAAAGCATATATTTTCGGTTAAATCTGGACACGATTTTTTAGAATCTACACGTAATACATGCATAGTACATGTGGAGAAATTACAAATAATCCGCTATATATTTCGTATACTATTACATAACTCTTCCGAAGTTTTCTCTAACCAGTTAACTTTCTCTAGGGGTCTGTCATTTTGCACTAAATCCTTTATGAAGAAAAACAAAATTTCACATCCACAAACAATCCATCACTTTCGTCAGGTTTAACCCGCAACTTGGGAGCTAGAAGCACTTGTGCATCCTTTACATTAATGGACGACTCAAGACCCTACAGTTTTCCTCACCCCACTCGAGTTCAAAGCATAAAATTAAAATAACAAAAGTTTCAAAGTGCCCGGTAAATTAAAGATGCAATTTAAAAATGTCGCTGCAGGGTAACTAGAAAGTAAATTTAAAAACTGCTCTCAATAAAGTCGTTCCTTCACTCATGCCCCTTCATTCCCCTTTTTAGCTCCTAGAACCCTCCAACCCTCAAAGTAAATTACTTTCCCACCCAGGGAAGGAAAAAAGCAAGGAATTAAAGGAATCCGTAACTCTTCGTTATATTTCCTGCAGAGATTCTCAGTAATATGGAATATTTAACAATTGCTAAAGTACTGTAATAAATAAGTTGAATGTGTCTGTGTGTGAAGATTCTTGTAAATAGATTTAGAACCCTCCCGACACGCAATGTGAGGTAAATAAATAAGTAGGCAGGCACCCAAAAAAAAAAAACAAGGAAATAAATAGCTAAATAAGTAAGTTAAACATCAAAGTAGAAAAACGAAGCATGCCAACAACCCATTAAGTACATAAACAAATGAGAAAAATACCATGCAATTGAGTAAGCAAGCGATTAAATGAATAAATAAGTAACCAAACAAATAAGTAAATAAGGCAAGTGAACCTTAACTAACGTAAGTAAGTGAGCAATCTGGTAAGTAAATAATGAAAAAAATTAATTAATTAAGAAAACACCAAAGAAAATGGTTGAATATTCAAGCAATTAAATATAATTAAGCCGGTGCATCTGTGATATTTTACCGAAATTGTGAAAATTAAATAATTACTTTTTTCAGAAAAGGATAATGTAGGTGTGAATTCCAACTTGAAGAAAATATATTGTAACGACGGTTGAGTTCCTTTCCTGCCTGGCACGCTCTAACAATACATGGAACGGTCAAAGTAGCCGGGTAAACAATGGCTTCAGTGCGTTTCACTGCAACGTTTCTCGAAACTTCTTTATCTCCAGGCCTAGAACCTTCTTTCAGAGCAAGCTCTTCTAAAAGGACAAAACGTAATGTTCCCATAATCTCTAAGACTATAACTTTCGAAGCCTTTAAGGGGCCGACCAATTAAGTGAAGAAAAGTATGTTAACTGTCAATCTAGTGAGCAAGGCTGCTAAGAAAGTGGGGTGAACACGGTAGCCCAGTTATTTGTGTACCAAAAGTGTAAGTGTTGTATTTCGTGTAGTGCTTTGGCAACCAATTAAGGGAATTTAACATAAACTGATTTTCTCATTTGTTACAGAATCGTTTTTCTCACTTTGCATTCATTAACCGCTACCAATTAACTGGAGCTGTAAATGGGCAGCTGCATGCTTATTAATAGGCGTACCCAGCTTTAAACTTGTTTTCTCGCAACGTTTTCCAGCACCTTTCCATACTCGCACACGATGCAATTTTTTTACTAATTTGTTTAAAAATGTTTATCCTTTCTCTCAAAAGTAAATTACGGAAAATTTTCATATACTTCTTTTCCAAATAGTGCTTCATTTATGAGAAATAAATCATTAAAATAAGAAAAAATGAGTTTTAAGTACGAAAAGTAATAAATTTTCTACAATAATTAGGGTTGACATAAAAGTATTATATTATGTTAGATCTCTTTCAAAACTCTGCGAAACTTGAATTTTAGTGTGAATATTTTTAAAAATCCAACACGTGGCTCATTTTTATTTGAATAATGAATTTAGACAGTAAAAATACTATTATTTAAATAACCATACAGGCTATAATTTTGAAACATGACAAAAATATCACTATTAATGTGTAATCACTGATATAAATTTCTTGCATACTTAGTCTTTTCCAAAGTTCACATATGCATCATCTTAAGCAAACAAGTAAACGAGATAATAAACAAAGAAGTAACTAAGCATCTAAGTAAATATACCTACAAGTGCCTGCTAATCGACCATAATATGGGTGCGTTTGGTAGTAAGAGGAGTTAAATAGTTACGGAACAAGTAGTCGGAGTTCCTGAAGTAAAGTCAACAAAAATAGCAGTCGCAATGGTTCTGATTCCCAGAAAACTAATGTGAAGACAGCAGTAGTTTATTAATGCTTTCATTTTGTACATTAGCATTGTCCGCTTCCCCTCACTGCTCTCGGATCCCAAATCTTGATGATGTCAACACCGAGGCACTCTCATACCGTGATTCAGCATAGACTTAGTGAATAATAAGTAAATAGTAAATAAATAAGTATGGAAGCAGATAAATTAGCAAGCAAGTTAATAGTTAAATAAGTAAGCAACCAAAAACTGAACACACAAATAAGCAGTTCTAGTTAATTAGGTAAATATAAAATTGAGTAAAAAGTAACTTAATTACATAAATAAATTAAGTAAACAAATTATCAAGCAGGTTAAGCAAGATTGTAAGTAACTAAGCAACATGGAAGCAAGTTGGCAAGTATTTAAACAGCAAGCAAACAAAGAAATAAGTAGATTACTAGGTAAGTGTATAACCAACTAATGAAAAATAACACGTAACTGAGTAGTAAACATCCAATAAAACATGCAAGGAAGTAAGCATCCAGTAACTGATCAAGCAAGTAAGTAACTATAATCGCCATATTATAACGTGTCCTATAAGGCAGCTCCAGCACCACGTGGTAACAGTAGAAATTAATATGTAACAGTGTAAAAGAAGTGTTATGCTGGAGGTTCTAGGTGGAGGTGTTGGGCGTTATCAATGCGGATTGGCTACCATACTCATAACGGCAATGACAACCATTGAGATGTTTCGAGGGTTAAGTTATAATAAGGCGATAATAAGTAAATATGGAAGCAACCAAGCAACAAATTAGCAACTGAAGTAAGCAAGTAAGTAATTTAGTGACTAAGTAACTAAACAGGTATACAGGTAAATAGGAATGAGAAGAGCTAGACAAAGAATGAAGTTCATCCAAGAAATTAAGTAATAAAGGCAGTAAAAATGGTGATTAAGAGGCTATGATTACAGAAATAGAAACACGTAGGATGGGATACGTACGGAGTACGCTTGGCAATGCAATTTTTGTGCCTAAGCCCTTGGATGGGGGAATGAGCTGGGAAGAGAAATCGGGTGGCCGGAGTCAGGAGCGAAGGTGCAATAATGACAAGATCCTTATAGTTACCAGATTGATACTCCCCGACAGTCGTAGACTGCATTGGGTCCAATGACCCCAAGGAGTGGTTTTTATACCCCGGTAACCAAGCGAATGGGGGTGGGGAGATGACAGTTACAGTGAGCATTCTTTTTCACTGTGACATTGCAATGAAGCTTCATCAAAACTTACAACTCTGAAGGAAACCAACGGAGTGAAGGACTAATGAAATGATAATGAACGATATTGAGGGACAGGAAATTCGGGGATGAATAAACCTTCCCAGCATTCGCCAGACGAGTAGCGGAAACCCTCGAGAAAACCTGCTGGTTTGGAAGACCAACCACGGAACCATCGAACCTATAGCCTTCCAAATACAAATCGCAAACATTGCCGAGATACCACCTCACGCGATTATGTAATCACAGAAAAAATATAGCAGTATCTTTATTAGAGGAATGATAATAAACAAATTTTATTTGTCTCCTAATCCACAGCTGAAGATAATAAAAAATTAGCCGGCGCAACAAACAGAAGAAATAATATTTCAGCAATGTTCACTGTAACTTCATGTAAAGCAGCCCAATAAACACGCGCGAAGCATTTATTCTTCTTTCCGTTTCAACTGCTGGGGAGTCGAATATAAAACCCCTCTAATTTCTCTCAGTAGCAGCAGCACTCATGGTAGAGCACAACCTTACTCGTAGCACAGTACTTTACGCCGCACAAGAACAACTCACTAACTGACTCACTCGCAAGCACCCGCTTGTACCTATAGTCGCTGGAGTTTTCGGGAGAATTCTAGAATGTTCGGGAGCCGGGAATAATGCCGTTATCTCGGTAGCCATTTGGTATTAAAACTGGGTGAGAGCACTATTCGTATCCCTTCATCTAGTTAGTGGGCGCCTTCTACAGAATAACTGTGACCTACAGCTGTTTTGTAAAATGAACAATAACCGAAACCCTTTTTACTCTCCAATTTTTTAAATTTGATTGAAAACAAAGTCCAAACCCATTACTAAATACTTTAAGATTAAAATTATCGTGTGGCCCCGAATCCCAGGGACAGAGAACCGCACGTAGCCCATTATGGATCTTTGCAACTTACGTGTCTCCTAGCATTCAGAGATGATAGAAGAGATCCGAAAGATGACCAGATACAGCGTAACGATGGGCGCAAGCATAGACGGGGTCCATAATTTTCCATCTAACTATCCTACGCCGCCCTGGCCCTACTACAACCCCCAAGAATCTGGGATACCTCGAAAGGAGCTCTCCCAAAAGCATCCGAATGCGGGTGGTCCCGCAATGACGCCAGGAAGTTTTAAAAAGTCTACAACCACCGTGCAGCCGCAACCGACCGAACACCGTGTCAGGTCCCTCAACCCTGAAGAAGACAATAAGAAAATTATGGGTACAGGAAATGCTGGACAGGAAAGACATGGTAGGGGATGAACCACCTCACATTCGCCTGCCCACTCGAGGAAATTAGAAAAACCCATGGGTGAGAATGGGCGGTAGCCGGGAATCAAACCAGGAGTTCCCGATTGCGGGCCACAGAGATGCCGTCTGAGCCATCCCACTTGGTAGCTAAACACTTCCACAGCATCCCCGCATTAGTGCGCTGTCAAGATAAAAAGAGTTTTTTTGAACACACTCTAGGTACAGACTTCTCAAACAGTAACATTCGTGCATTACTTGAGTTGCAGTGTATAAGGCTTTTAGGAACATTCAAGTATTTCTTGTAGTTCGCACTTTAATAATCGTGTAATTCCCCAACAAGGGCCCTCGACAACCGTTGACATATTTTCCATTTCTAGACATCAGTGCTGAAGGAAGCACAGACCGTGTGATTTGGTGTGTCCTGGCTGCTGTTAATTAAATGCGTGGTGAAGAGAAAAGATTGGAAGAGGGTGAAGGGTGAGGCCTCAAGGGGTGGGTGTGGAGCGGGGAGAAGTTTAAAGTGATGAAGACAGTGCGTTTTACAATAGACAAGAGACCGGATGGAGAATACCATTACACGAAAGGATTTCTAGTCCTTGTGCATGTGCTCTTTCAAATTACATCATTCACGGAGTTTAATTACTTTTGCAAACGAGGAGGTCATGCTGTGTTTTTTGGATATACCATGTCGGACGTTTTAATTTGTCCGCGTGAAACCATTTTTCAGAAAATAACAGTTTATACTTCCTTGATGAGAGTCTCGGTCGGTATTGTAATCCAAGGCATTACTGGATACAAGATGAACTAAATAATATGTTTACCTATGCTTTGATTATTACGTACCGTTTTAGAAAGTCAAACCAATTCTAAATAATATATACAGTCAAGGTAGTTTTAATTTCTGGGGACTTCGAAATTCATTTAGCTATATTGAGGTTTCATTAATAGGTTATTTAATATTATTATCTTAAACGGAACAAAATAGCAACTTTTAAATCCAGTACGATTCTTTATCTATTTTTTCTACTATTTATGCACATAATATTGGAATAGATATGGGACAAAATAATACAATTCAATTGCTACCAAAGTAACTTCATACGCTTCCTACTATTAATATATAATTAACAAACGTGAAGTAATCTACGAATTTATTCATGAATAGACACGTCTACCACTCGCACATATTTTGAAGATTTACTCAAAAATCAGCAGAAAGTTCTTATTGTTTTCGTTGCAGAACGATAGAATCTGACTCGATACTTTCCTCTGTTTTATTTCGGTTGTTAATAAATTTGAAAGCTTAGATGCACTGATTGTCTATTTCTTCGCTATATCCGATTTATTTATAGCTTTATTAATTTCTTCAAACTGCTTTCTTTTATCTCTTCCTACTCCGTTGGTTGACATTGTTAAAATCAGAACTAATCTGAGCACACTGAAATTATCATCTTACAAATGTAGATTAAACCATACGAGACTACAATAAGCAGTCTAAGCAGAAGATTACCGTTTAATGGAACCTTTTAAACAAACTGCCAGAATATGAAATTCCATTCAACTTTTGTCATGTTATGGCTTAAGCTGAAGCAAATCATGTTATAGTCAATGATGGATGAACTACTCTCTTAATTAGAAAACGATAGTGCAGTTGTTCAGTAAGTTTAGAAAACATTTGAAAAATTCGTTCATACATATTCATAATATATTCATTTAGGGAAATTTATTTTTGTGATACTGGCATTTTCGTTACACTAACGTTCGAACAATTGAAATAAATTAACACAGACGCTTATGGAAATACAGAAAGGGAAGTCCGTTTTATTTCCTGAACTGAAATATTCATTATAAATGGCTTTCGTAAAAACTGTGGTGTATAAAATATTAGCGGCTGGTTTAAATAGCACATTACTTGTGAAAGTTAATTATAATATTTTATTTCCTTTAATTTACTTAAAGAAGACTTACTTTTAATTTACAAGAAGAGTGTTTTGTTTTAAAGTTATCATTGCGAATTGCCACTTTCTCTTTTACTTACCTACAGTATTTACAAGATTAGGATTAACTCGGACTGAGTCCCTTGTCACTTCACTGTGTCCAACAGGCTATAGATTCTTAACTACAAACTTATTCACCATCTGACATCGGTCTCGCTCATCTTATTAAAGGCAAACAGTTCAAACTAGGCAGGTATCAGCACTCTAGTTTACTCAAGATAACAAAAAATCTAATGTGTTCCACTCCCATGACTTTCTCCACATCTCTGTAACAAATTATTCTATTTATTTCATTTAATCGAGAAGAAAATAGCAGAAATATCCTTATTACTTGCTTCCTTGTTAGTAGGAGCAAACTAAGGGACTACCATAGGTTAAAGTGATAGTCAAAAGTTGGTTGCCATGTGACTGAAGTTGCTTTATTTGTATGGATAGGAGTTCACAAATTCCTGTATGAGAAAAATATAAGTTTTTCAAGCTTAAACCAAAAACAAGGAATACCTCAAAAACGATCAACTCCATAAAAAAATGTATGTATCATAAATTGTGTGTTTTAATGTGCTCTACATGTTCTGTGTGGTAAGTTTTTGTCCATCTCTTACGGTTTAGCAGTTATGCAAAATTCCATAAAATTCATCCAGAATAAAGTAGTCTTCAGAGGCTATTCCCAGAAAATTCAAAGTATATATTTTATTTGTCTTTAATATATAACATTTTAATCATAATCGTTAGAGCCATTTTTGAGAAAATCCAATATTAAGGAATATCTCATAAATGGCCAACTCCATGAGATAAATTATGTGTTTCGTCGAGATCTACACTTTTTTGTGTATAAAGTTTTTGTCTATCTCTTACGGGTTGTCAGTTATGCAACATTTAGTAAGATTCATCTAGAATAAAGAGGTATTCAGAGGCTATTCCCAGAAAATAGAAAATATACACTTTATTTGTAGTTTTGCGAAAATCAAAATCTTTGAACATTTTTCGTGTGTAGGGTAGTTTGGGGTGGGGGAATTTTTCTTAAAATCTTCTTGTTGTTTTTTAAATATCAAGTTTGACATGTTTCCGACCTTTTTTTTAGTCATTATCACAGACATTCAGACACGCAAGCATGCTCGCGCGCGTGCGTGCACACACACACACACACTCACTCACACACACACTCACACACACACTCACTCACACACTCACTCACACATACACTCACTCACTTACACACACTCACTCACACACACACTCACACACACTCACTCACTCACACACACACTCACACACACACTCACTCACACATACACTCACTCACACACACTCACACACTCACACACACACTCACACACACTCACACACACAGACACACTCACTCACACACACACTCACACACACACTCACACACACTCACTCACACACACACTCACACGCACACTCACTCACACACACACACTCACTCACACATACACTCACACACACAGAGACGGACTTTCTTCTATTTTTTTTTTTTGATACAGGGGACTCTAAAACATATATTTTCGGTGAACTCTCAGTATCGAATTTTTAGGTCGAGAGAAAGTAAAACTTATTTTGCACAGGTTAATGCGTTCAAACCTGAAAATTATGCAAACTGAGTGTTTTCAAGATGTTATTAACAACTCGCCTCCCACCTAGACGGCCCGGGTTCGATCCCAAGTGACCGAATGTGAAGTTTGTGGTGGACAAAGCAGCGCAGGGTTGGGTTTTCTCTAGTTTCCCCGCCATCACATTCCACCGGTGCTCCATTTTCATTCCATGTATTGCCTGCGGAGCAACAACCAGTAAAAGTGGGCGTTAAACACTAAAAAAAAATCGTGACAGCCGATATTAGAAAAGGACGAAGCTAATGGCAACATGTATGCATTAGATAGGGACAGAGATATTCCATTTAACTCCATATATCTTTTAAGTTTGAGACAAGCTATAGAATCGGAAGCAAACACGAAGGCGGTTAAGTAAAAGAAAATACTTGCGGAGAGGTAATACAGTCTCTTTCATTCTCGCTCGTTACACGCTGCTTGGTCACGTGGCTCAAAGCAATACTGTTGCGAACACTACGCTCCCGCACTTTCTTGTGTGTTTTGAACACAATGGGAAAATAATCAGGATCACGTTACTCTGCCAAAGCTGTTACTTCCACTCTTTAGTTTCCTCGTGTTTTAATATATATTATAACTATGCTTCCCTCCAAGCTTTGGACATGTGCATACATCAACCCCCAAGAACTTTTTAACTTCTACACCCCAAATCTCCCTCCACAAACCCTTTCCCCACACTTGATACAACAGCATTGAATATTTCTATACCCCATTCATATTAGCCTCGGGGATGTTTAGTCTTTCTATATATTCCACCCTTTGCCTTGCTTGCTTCATGAAACCCCTGTTTATGTAATGGAGAAGTTTGTATGACTGTACCACAGCAGACCTTTCGTTCTAAACATCTTATGCGTTTCATTCACATTAGCTTATATACCCAGTATGATATATTTGTACACTTCTACAAATTATTCTTAAAACGCAAATTTTTGTATCTAATACACATTAACTGAGATAAGCGTTTGCAGAAATTCTTTTCTTACAAATTTCGTTGTAGGCACAAAGGGGACACTGGAGAGTGAAACAAAAGGCACATGTTTAAACAGTTAATAGTATGTGCTGGGTTTGAAGTTCCATAGTGTTTGCACGACATCGCGTGGGAAAAAAACTGATGTGTTCCATTCACATGACTGTCTCTCCAGCTCTGCAACAAATTATTGTTAAAAAGCTTATGCGTCTATTTACTTCATACTAATCGAGAAAACATCACAGAAATAGCGCTATTAGTTGCTTCCTTATAAGTAGAAGCGAAATAAGGGAGTACTATTGGTTAAAGTGATAGTCAAAAGTTGGTTGCGATGTGACTGAAGTTCCTTTGTTTGTTAAATTCCTGTATGAAAAAAGTATAAGTTTTTCAAAACTGAAACTAAACACAAGGAATACCTCAAAAAAGATCAATTCCACAAAAAATGGATATAACGTAAATTGTGTGTTTTAATGCGCTCTACACTTGCTGTGTGGTAAGTTTTTGTCCATCTCTTACGGTTTAGCAGTTATGCAAAATTCCGTAAAATTCATTCACAATAAAGTAGTCTTCAGAGGCTATTCCCAGAAAATTCAAAATATACATTTTATTTGTCGTGTAAATATCTTTAATATACGACATTTTAATCAAAATCGTTAGAGCCATTTTTGAGAAAATCACAATTTTCGAAAAAAAAGTCCTTGTAAAGGGTAGCTGGGATGGGGGAATTACTTGAAAATGCTCCGTGCCGCATCTTTGGAAGATACCAGACCTAAATTCCAAGTTTGGTTTTTATAGGTCTTTTCGTTTTTGAGCTATGCTGCCCACAGACACACAGACACACACACACACATTGACAGAAAGACAGACACACACGGACATGTTTCTAAATATGTTTTTTTTATTAAGTGGGTCTCAAAACATGTATTTTCGGTGAAATCTCGGTATCGAATTTTTGGTTGCATTACAATACCTTCTCTATATACTGTGTACATAGTACGTGTAGAGAAAGCAATAATGATAGTCGAATGGAGTTACCTTTCTGGCTTCTCAAACCAAAATTTCTGGGTTCAATTCCTGACTGGGTCGTAGGAAAATTGTTTATTTAAATATTCCCTTCCCTTCTCATACTCAGGAAGTATTAAACTTGAGATTTTTTGATGAAAATGAATAACATAGTACGTTAGCACTTACAGTCAACGAATTAGTTAAGGTAGGTTTCTGGATATAAAATTAATTAATTTTTCAAGTCAAGGTACATTTTATATATAAGTTGAATAATGGATTACAATAAATTTTATTTATAATAAAGGATTGTGAGTGAAAATGTAATTTGAAGCTGGATTTAACTGTCTATCAGTTGTTTCTGCACTCAAATCTCATGTATAGGTTAAATATGTTAAATAATACAAATGAAATAATTAAAAAGAATGATGGCCAAGCACTTCAAAAGCAAGGAAGAACTCGGAAATGATTAATGCGTTTAAAATAAATTTGTCATAATTTTTATCCTAATTTTATGTAGTGAGCATCTACTTGTATTTTATGATTTGTGAATTACAGAGAATTATGAAACATTTATTCAAAATAAAGAATACCTCGGAGGTTATTCGTTGAACATTTAAGATATTCAGTTTATTAGGTATTCGGACATCTTAAACAATTTCAAAATTTGTTAGAGACACTTCAGGAAATAACGAAATATTTTTATTGTAAAGGATGGTTTCTGGAATGGGGAATTTTGTGTAAAATCTTACTTTTTATTGCTTGGAGAATGCTGAATTTAAATACCAAGCTGCTATCCATTTAGCTTTTACACAATTATACCTTTTTTAATACAGCAGATCTTAGAATACGTATTTTCTGTATAAATTCTTTGCGAAATTTTGGGGTGTAATACAGTAATTTATTTTAAGTTGTGTTAGGGAAATTAAGAATGCTTTTCCAGTGAAATCTAAGTCTAAATCTTGTTCTTATTTTATAACAATAAGCGAATAACACAAAAAGCTAGAACAAATTAACGAAAAGCAAATTTGATTATAGGGTGACGGGCACAGAGAAACTTAATTAAACTGAAGCACAAGCAAAGAAAAAGGAAGTCCCTTGGAAACAAGGCGTCAGGTGTCAATGAATGAAGCAACCTCTAGCATAACGAACCAAAGGAAACCCCGATGATGTATTGCTTACAATACAAAAACCTTGTGACGTCATTCCCTGGGTTGCCACGCAAGAAATTAATCTTCTTTCAATGGCTGAGAGAAGTGGGAGGAGTTAATCCTTTAGAAGGTAAGTGTTGTTTTTCCCGACTTGGGCGGAAGAGACGAAATTTCAGTGCTGAGAAAAAGTGAGAAAGTTCGTTATAATCTTACTTGAAATTTAATATAAAAACGAAAGTGGTGTTTCTTTCAAAGCTTCAAACTTACATAAAGTATAAGTATGTAGTTAATTGCGAGAAAATTGATGGTAGGCAAACATCATCATCATCATCATCATCATCGTCACAACCATCATCGACATCAGAAATTAATAGTAAGCTCTGGTTCTCTTAATACAGTGTCTTCAGATTTATTCGGCATTTGCCGCCAGTCGTTTGTCTGCGCATGACGTCAATACTGTGCAGCGAGTATATCATGCATTGTCTCTTGTAGATGACTAATGACCGATGAATGAGTGGATATCAACAGTTTCGAAGTCACCTTAATGAAATGGGACTTGTACCTTTTCAATATTTTCATTTGGAACATTCGCTTGTGTCTTGTAAAATCGCTATCGCAACATTTATGCTGATAGGTAACACAAATAATAGCACGGTTATGGTAACGTGGAGGGCTTCAATGCCACAACTTCCTCATTACAATAAACGCTTGTTATACTCTTCACAGCAACAAATGGAAACTGAGCTATAAAGAATAAATTCAGAAAACTCACAAATTCTGTGATCGTTGGTCAAATTGTCCTGGTGGAAAATTCCGATCCCCATGACCGTGCTCGCGAAAGTGCCTCGCTTTCGTGCTTCATGACGCAGGGGATCCTGAGTTCAAGTCCCAAATTGGGCATAAATGTTTGTGCTTATGTAAATGTGTGTATATATATATATATATATATATATATATATATATATATATATATATATATGTGAGTGTATGTATTATAAGCAAAAAAGCAAACGGTAATCAAACAGAAAACAAAGTAAATAAAAAATTATTATATGTTCCATTCACATGACTTTCTCTACATCTCTGTAACAAATTATTAAAAAGCTTATGCTTCTATTTACTGCATGCTAATCGAGAAAAAAATTAGAACAAATAGTCTTACTACTTTCTTCCTTGTAAGCAGAAGGGAAATAAGGGAATATTATAGGCTAAACTAATAATCAAAAGCTGGTTGCTATGTGATTGAAGTTCCTTTGTTTGTATGGACAGGATAAATTTCTGTATGAGAAAAGTATAAGTTTTTCATAGCTGAAACTAAAAACAAGGAATATGTCAAAAAGTATCAACTCCACGACAAAAATGTATGTAACATATATTGTGTGTTTTAATGCGCTCTACATTTTTTGTTTGTTAAGCTTTTGCTCATCTCTTACGGTTTAGCAGTTATGCAAAATTCCGTGAAATTCATCCAGAATAAAGTAGTCTTCAAAGGCTATTCCCAGAAAATTCAAGATATACATTTTATTTGACATTGTCATTTACGATATTTTAATGAAAATCGTTAGTCATTTTTAATAAAATCAAAATGTTCGAAAAAAGTTCCATGTAAAGGGTAGTTGGGGGTGGGGGGGGGACTTTCTTGAAAATCTTCGTGTCGCATCCTTGGAAGATACCAAACTTAAATACAAGCTTGATATTCAACGATCTTTTCGTTTTTGAGCTATGCTGTCCACAGACACACAGACATACACTCACACACGCACACACAGACCTTTTTCCAAAAATGATTTTTTGGATTCGGGGGACCCAAAACATGTATTTCCGGTGAAATCTCAATATCGAATTTTTGGGTGCAATACAATACCTTCTCTTTACACTATGTACATAGTCCGTGAAGAGAAAGCAAAAAATCTTGTGTTCCATTCACATGACTTTCTCTACATCTCTGCAACAAAGTATTGTTAAAAAGCTTATGCTTCTATTTACTTCATGCTTATCGAGAAAAAAATAGTAGAAATAGTCTTATTACTTGATTCCTTGTAAGTATAAGCGAAATAAGGGAGTACCATAGGTTAAATTGATAGTCAAAAGCTGTTTGCTATGTGACTGAAGTCCTTTGTTTGTATGGACAGGAGTTGACAAATTCCTGTATGAGAAAAGCTAAATTTTTCAAAGCTGAAACCAAAAACATGGAAAAATCTAAAAAACTATCAGATCCACGAAAAAAATATATACAACATAAATTGTGTGTTTTAATGTGCTCTAAATTTTGTGTGATAAGTTTTTGTCCATTTCTTACGGTTTAGCAGTTATGCAAATTTCCGTAAAATTCACCCAGTTAAAGTAGTCTTCAGAGGCTATTCCCAGAAAATTCAAAATAAACATTTTATTTGTTAGGTACATATCTTTAATACACGATA
Source organism: Hymenopus coronatus (assembly GCA_030762935.1). Classification (NCBI taxonomy): domain Eukaryota; kingdom Metazoa; phylum Arthropoda; class Insecta; order Mantodea; family Hymenopodidae; genus Hymenopus; species Hymenopus coronatus. Next base: position 49,923,875 of record CM060895.1, read on the forward strand.
TTTTAATCAAAATCGTTAGAGCCATTTTTTTAGAAAATCAAAAGTTTTGAAAAAATGTCCATGTAAAGAGTAGTTCGGGGTGGGGGATTTTTCTCAGAATCTTCGTGTGGTTCTAAGCATCCCGTTCTATATTGGGCGTGAAAGAGCGTTTAATTTTACTGAGGGGTCTCTTTATCATGTTGATGTTCTTTTACGTGCCGTAAATCTGACACTAGACCTCCGGCTTTACATATGGGAAGCCGAAGGAAGTCAGAATTGCTAAGGATTTTTACGTCCGAAAGAATCTTTCTCTCTCCACCGGCTTTGAACCCGCGACCTTGCGAACCAGAAACTACAATGTTGGCCCTAGATCACGGAGGGTGAATTAGTTATTAGAGACTATAACAATTACAGGGTAAATCAATATATGTTACAAGGCTCCGTATCAAGTAGGTGCAATGTGATATTTTGTTAATAAACCCATATCCTGAAGGAGAAGGCGAAGGACGTAGGCAGTAGGAATCACGAATAACAGGAAAAAAGCAAAGAATAAAAACCTGAAACACTATAAGTAAACATATGACCTTTTAATGAGGCACTGAAGGCATTCAAAATGGCTACCACCAACTTCGATTCATTTTATATATCGCCTGGTTACGTGATATCGAACTCTCTGGGTCCTAGTGTACGGCATGTCCGTGGACATCCACAGGGGTATTTAGCAGTGACGAAGCTAATCATAATTGGCTGAGGAATCTGAGGCTTATCTTAGATTTTCTTTTAGAGTAAGCCATACCGTGTATGAAACAAAATTTATACCACCACAAACGCCACTAAAATATTTTTGCGTAATGGCTCTGGATCCATTATATTTTCTGAGTGAACATTAAAGAATGAATGAGCTTATAAATTTTGGAAAAATTTGGAAAAACACAAAAGGCTACCTAATTTGATTAATTCTATGAAATCAGTATATGATAAAACATCAATAAAAGGCAAGAAGGAACGTGTGTATGTTAATAAAGGACTAAGAATGGGAGCGGACTATCACCAATATTGTTTGATCCATATTTAAATAAGATAATTAAAGACTGGAGAACAAAATATAAACCATATATAGACATAATTAGTACCTATTTACAGATGATAAAGTACTTCTAGCTGAAAATGAAATAGAATTTAAGAAAATAGTCAAACATTTAAATTAAATAGGAAAAGAATATAATACGATCACTTCTAGAAAGAAAATAAAAAAATGAGAATGCTAGGAAGAAAACAAAAAAAAAATTAAAATAGTTATAGATGAAGGTACTATCAAGCAAAGTGTCAACTTTTAAATATTTAGGCTAGAAAATACCAATTTGGAATACAAAATCAGATATTCAGGAAAACACAGAAATATATAGCAAATTAAATGGATGTATAAAAAGACACTTTGGCAAAAACATGAGAAGAGAAGTGCAACAAAGACTACATAACATCTAATCAAAACTAGCACTAAAATACGCTTGGGAAACATAGTCTTGAGATCCAGAAAAAAGGCTAGAGCAGAAGCAGCTCAAATGAGAATTCTACAACCACTATTGGGAGTAACAAAATTACACCGAATGAGGAATAAGAACACAACTCATGGAGCAGAACATAATTGATGAGATTCAACACTATCAGAAGGAATTCAAAGACCATATTTTGAGGATGCCTCCCCTTTGAGATATCCACGGCAAGCATTTTTCTTTGTAGGAAAGAAGTAGAAGAAGAAGATGAAATCATAAACTTGTATGTAGATGCTGCCATTGACAGTTTATAACAATCAACATGTCGGTAACGTTTTGGATCCAGAAGCTGAATTCACAGCACAAAAGAAAACGAAAAGCCGCACGCCTCTAATCTACACTTCCTCGCTGCACTGGAACAGAGTCTAGACTCCGAGAATGTCATTAAAACTGCTGCCCGAGAATAGAAATGTCGATTTTTAGGAGCCGTTACTATCGTTCTCAAGATTTAATGTCGCAGAAATCTGTAAAATCTCGAACTAATCATTTGACAGTGCGACACTGAGCATTCATTAACTACGTTCTTGAGCTATGTAGCCTACTCTGGAGGCGTTTTTTCAACTGCTCTGGTGGCTTAATGCGTAACGCGGAAAGCTGCTATCCTATAGTTCATGAGTTCGATTCCTGTCATTATAATTATTATTTTACTGTAAAGAGTGGAGTTTAAAAGTGAACCAGGACAAGACGCAGATTGTAGTGTTCAAAAAAGGGGGAAAATTGAGCAAGTATGAAAAATGGAAGAATGAGAATGAAAAGGAGTACAGGGTAGTGAGAGAATTTATTTATCTAGGAGTTAAAATTGATAGTGGTGGCAATTGGGAAAAGCAAAAGAAATTTGCATTGGCAAAAGGAAAAGGAGCTTTATCAGCTATTAGAAGTTGCAAATACAAAGCACCTAATATAAATATTAGATGGTTAGAAAAAGTGTACAATATGGTGGTTGAGGCAAAAATGCTATGTGGGATAGAAGTATGGGGATTAGAAGGAGGATGGGAAGGCATAGATGAGGTGCATAGGAAATTTTGCAAAGAAATACTGGGGTAACCAAATGCAACTGTTAGGCAGGTAGCACAAATAGAGCTGGGTAGAGTGGCAAGTAAGGGAAAGATTATGGAAAGGGCATTGAAATTTTGGCATAGAATATTGAAATTGGAAGAAAGGAATTTGTTAAAACAGTGTTTAGTATATCAAGAGAAAAGTTTAAAGAACAAGGGATGGGTAGACTGTCTTCGAAATAACCTGGAAAGTAGTGGGTTAGGGGAAATGTGGAGAAGAAGAGAAAATAATGTGAATAACTTCTGGAAGTTGTCAAGGAAAAGATTTGAGGATATAGAAATACAAAAAATATTTAGTGAAATAACTGAAAAGAGATCTTTAGTTTTCTATATACCAATGAAAGTCTCATGGGGAAGGGAAAAGTACATTGATGTGACAAATAAAGAGGAGCGAGAAGGTATTGCATGGCTGAAAGCAGGAGTATGGAGATTAAAAGGTTTAAGGAAAGGTATTCCACAAAATCAATGTCCTATATGTGGCGGAAATGAAGATATGGAACACATTTTATTTAAATGTAAAGGGACTGAAATTTGGAGAAAAGAGTATATTAATAAGAAATGGTTTAAAATAGATAGAAATGTATTAGTAGTTGAAATGTTTCAAAAAGATAGTAAGAAGATTGGACAATTCTTATGTAAAGTGAAAAATAAATGGATATGGACAGTAAATAGACAAAATGGTGTAATAAACTAGAATTAATAAACTATTGTAAAATATGAGTATGACCGGTAAAGAGTCAGGGCTGAACACCGGTCATATTCACCTGTATAAAGCTTAGCATAAATAAATAAATAAAATAAATAAATAAATAAAAAAAATTATTATTTTTTTCATTTTAGACGAAGTGTCGCGATTCGTCGCGCACTAAACTTAGAGCCGTTACTTCGAAATTTCAATAAACAGGCCATAACTCTCCTATCTCAAACTACTTATTTAAGTAATCTACATATTCTGTGAAAATATTTCGGTTTAGTTCATTAACACGCTATATATTATGATGATTAATACAGACGTTAAGTCCTGTTTTATAGCATACCCCTCTTTCTCATATATTGGATTTAATCTCCGTTCCTAAAATATATGTAACTATTACGGGCTATTATTGATGTTTCACTAAATAAAGACATAAATAAATGAGCCATATTAATTCCTTAGATACCCAGAAAAGAAACCCTTGGGATTGGGGACCATGCAAGGGAGGACACGCATACGGGAAATCCCCATTGTGCACAGAGAAAGGGTCTGAAGGAAATTGATTGGAAAGAACATAGAGGATTGGAGAAGAAAAGATCCTGGGCAAAGAAGGATGCGGTGGACATTGCAACCCTAAGCCATTTTGTCTGTTACATGTTCTCTTATGTGACACCGTGTGTATGTACACACAGGTCTGTCTAAACATTGAACACTACAGCACTTTACATATTAGAGGTATATAACAAACAAACGTCAACAAACAACTCTTTATTTCTACTGATTGTGTTCCCTTTACATGAATTTCTCTGGGCGTTTCAAATACAAATTATTCTTACAAAAGGGTATTCCTATATCTGCATCATGTTAAGCGACATAAACAGTAGCAGAAATTTCTTATTACCTGCTTCCTTTAAAGTATAAGGGATATAATGGAATACATAGTCTAAAGCGATAGTCATCTTTAAAAGCTGGTTGTTATGTGAAACAATTGAAGTTCGGTTTCCTTTGCATGACCAGCAGTAAACAAGAGATGAACAGAAAATGAATTCCCGTTTACGAAAAGTTACGTAGTTGAAAATTGAAGCCAATAGCAAGGAATATCTCAGAAACGGTCAACTACAAAAAAAAAAAAAAAAAAAAGGATATGACCTAAATTATGTCTTTTCACAAGATATATTGAGTTTTTATCTATCTCTTACGGATTACCAGTTATGCAAAATTCGGTAAAGTACATCCATAATAAAAGAGTTCTTCAGAGGCTATTCCTAGAAAATTCAAGATATACGTTGTATCTGTGATATAAAGTAACTTTAATTTACGGCATTTCAATCAAAAACGTTACTTAATTTTGAGAAAAACAACATTTTCAAACAGTTTTCCAAGTAAACTATAGTTCGGAGTAGGGGAGTTTTCAAGAATGCAATAAGACGATTTTCAAGAAGATACTAAACATAAATACCAAGTTAGACAATTAGTGTCATTTTTGAGCTAAGCTTTTCACTGACACACACACACACACACGGATATTTTTCTAAAAAGGTTCTTTTTTGTTATCAGGGAATCTCAAAACATATATTTCCGGTGAAATCGTGATATCGAATTTTTGGACGGAATACAATACTTTCTCTATCTACTATCTATATTGTACATACGTGTTCATTAAAATGTCCAGTAATTATTGGGAAAATATAACTTAAATAAATTATACTGGTTGCCAGTGCACATTCTGCTGGATACCAGTAGTGCAGGATTAATTTTATTAATAATTTACAGCATAGTTTTATAGGCAAGTAACTTGGTTACCAGTTAATTGTATTACTAGATGCCAGTAATTAATATGTAATTTAGTGTGAGTGAAAATTGTTTTATGGTTGGAATCTACTTTATTTATTTTATTTCATACTATAATTATTGCCGTGTCAACAGGAATTAAACATTTTAATTGACTTGCAACAATATAGGCTCAAAATTATTTTAGATGTTGCTTTATTAATAGCTATTGCATGAATATTGAATTTTGGAATAAGAAATTATGTTTTTTTATTTTAATTAATTATTTTTTTACTTTTTCTGTGTACATAGTGTATAAAGAAGATATTCATCCGTCCAAAAATTCAATACCGAGATTTCACCAAAAATACATGTTTTGGGTCCCTTGAATCCAAAAGAGCATTTTTAGAAAAAGGTCCGTGTGTGAGTAGTTGTATGTCTGTGAGTGTGGACAGCATAGCCCAAAAACGAAAAGTCCGTTAAATACCAAACTTGGTACTTAAGTTTCGTATCTTCCAAGGATGTGACACGAAGATGTTCAAGAAAATCCCCCCACCCCCAACTACCCTTTACACGGAAATGTTTTCTAAAATGTTGATCATTTCAAAAATGGCTCTAACGATTTTCATTAAAATATCGTATATTAAAGATATTTACATGACAAATAAAAGGTATATCTTGAATTTTCTAAGAATAGTCTCTGAAAGCTACTTTATTCTGGATTAATTTTACGGAATTTTGCATAGCTGCTAAACTGTAACAGATGGACAAAAGCTTACCACACAAAAAATGTAGAGCACGTCTATACCCACAATTTATGTTATATACATTTGTTTCGTGGAGTTGGCCGTTTTTTAAGATATTCCTTGTTATTGGTTTCAGCTTTTAAAAAATTAAACTTTTCTCATACAGGAATTTGTCAACTGCTGTTCATACAAATAAAGGAACTTCAGTCACATAGCAACAAGCTTTTGACGTATCGCTTTAACCTAATTTCGCTTCTACTTACAAGGAAGCAAGTGATAAGACTATTTCTGTTAATTGTTTCTTGATTAGCATGAAGTAAATAGAAGCATAAGCTTTTTAACAATAATTTATTGCGGAGATTTAGAGAATGTCATGTGAATGGAACACATCAGATTTTTTGTTATTAGTATATAAGTAATAATGATGTATGACAAGAATTTAAAAGTTGGAAATAAATTATAAGGTTTGCAGTATACGTTCTGGTATAGGGAACCAGATCATGATGTTGTATTATAAATTTTATTTTAATTTATATAAATACATGCTAGAGAAATTAAAAATGAATTGAATAAAGACTAAAATGCTGAATTATCTTCATGTAAGAAACATTCGCAAATGCAATTGCCCTGTTGGTCTGTGAAAGAGTAATTAAGAGAATAGATTTACTGTTTTGTATACAAGTGGTAATTCTTTCTGTCATATAATAACATAAATTTCCTTCCGGGATGTTTGTCTGCGAACTCCTTGATATTAATCAGAGCAATTAAGTGGCCAAGTGTCCTCTCGACTGCCTCCGGCGCCACAAGCTTTGTCATGGGATTATCGGAAACCGTACGGGAAGCTGTATGAATCATGGATAACGCTGTATTACACAAGAAATTCACCACTCAACTGACTCATGCTTTACACTATGCATTGCTACCGTTGAAACTAAACTAGTGTGTCACAGACACTTTGTGGGATTACTAATGCTGGATGAACACATAATGGTGAAATGAGTAAACTCTGACAATGCACACAATGCGTATTGTTTCTGAAAACATCATCCACTGCACCTTCTTCTACAGAAGAACCTGTTAAGTTCACAAGTTGTAAATAATAATAATAATAACAATAATAATGGCGACGCCGTGGCTGAGTGATTAGACCGTTCGCCTCCCAAGTAGGCGACCTGGGTTCGATCCCAAGCGCCCGCATGTGGGATTTGTGGGGCCGGCTTTTCTCTGGGTCCTCCGGTTTCCCCCGCCGCTCATTCCACCAATTACTCCATCCTCGCCTTACATTTCATATCATCCACTTCCTCACGTTCATGCCTGGTTCGGTTCATGGTTCGTGACTTTGGCTTCCCGAAGACTAGGTGGGTAAGTATTAGCGGAGTGTCAGACCTACACAAGGGGAAGGTAAGATGAATACGAATTATTAATGATGATGACGACAATAATAACAACAACAATAGGACTGACACTCCACTAACACTTGCAAGGGTGCCAAGGGTTAGAAGCCTTCGGGGAGCCAACGGCACGAACCACAGAATGAAGAACCTGGAACGAGTGTTCCGCCCGTAGCCAGGCATGGGCGTGAGGAAGTGGATGATATGAAATGTAAGCGAAATGAATTCAAGGAAAGGTGAGGATGGAGTAATTGTTGGAATGAGCGGCGGGGGAAACCGGAAGATCCAAAAGAGAACCCGCCCAGACGCCGCTTCATCCACCACAAATCCCAAATGCAGGCGCTTGGGATCGAACCTGTCGCCGCCATTATTATTATTAGTTATTATTATTAATAATAACATTAATAATAATAATAATATTAGCTGCATCAGTAGTAGTATCTGTGCACCGTTTTTACATAACATTCCACCATTCGCGCAGCATTACTGTCATACGTTCACGATCACGTGACGAGTACACACAGCATGTAACACATTGAGCCCTTATTCCGACAACTTAAACGGTGACTAACATAAATGGGTACACACGCACACCGTGATTACATTCATCACAAAATCGTCGCAATCCTGCATCGCTGTATTTCAGAAAATTACTTTTTTCCCCGAGTATAGCCACTTTTCCCGTTTTCCCTTTCTCTTTACGAGCACTGTTTATACTTGTAGCTGAAACACGGTGAACTCAGAACTTAACTTCACTACTTTTTCGGGAAGTGTTGAATGTTTTTCACAAAACTGATTAAAAACATTCAACGCTATTGTTTTGTTGTTGTTTTTTTTCAGCAGTGGTGAATAGTTTACCTGTCTTATGCTTCGGTTTACTCGACGAAGACGCAACAACAAATTCACAGCGACCGTCCTCCATGGTTCTAAACATCAACAAAGAGCAACTTGTCGCGTAAAAATTATCCTGATATCAGGTGGCTAATACGAATTGCATGTTGTGACTTGTGAGGCGATATATCATACCGACTAAAAAAATCTGATGTGTTCCATTCACATGACTTTCTCTATATCTCTGCAATAAATTATTTTTAAAAAGCTTATGCTTCTATTTACTTCCTGCTAATCGAGAAAAATTAGCATAAATAGTCTTTGCTTACTTGTAAGTAGAAGCGAAATAAGGGAGTACCTTACGTTAAAGTGATAGTCAAAAGCTGGTTGCTATGTGATTGAAGTTCTTTGTTTGTATGGACACGAGTTCACAAAGTCCTGTATGAGAAAAATATAAGTTTTTATAGCTTAAACCAAAAGCAAGGAATATCTCAAAAACGATCAACTCCACGAAAAATATGTATACTACATAAATTGTGTGTTTTAAAGTGCTCTACAGTTTTTGTGTGGTAAGCTTTTGTCTCTCTCTACGGTTTAGCACTTATGCAAAATTCCGTAAAATTGACCCAGAATAAAGTAGTCTTCAGAGGCTATTCCCAGAAAATTCAAAATATTCATTTTATTTGTCAGGTAAATATATTTAATATACGATATTTTAACCGAAATCGTTAGAGCCACTTTTTAGAAAATCAAAATTTTCGAAAAAAGTTCCAATGTAAAGGGTAGTTTGGAGTGGTGGGATTTTTTCTCTAAATCTTCGTGTCGCATCCCCGGAAGATACTAAACTTAAATACCAAGTTTGGTATTTTACCAACTTTTCGTTTTTGAGTTATCGTGTTCACGGACACACTGACACACTGACACACGGACACACACACACGGAACTTTTTCTGAAAATACTTTTTTTTTGGATACAGGGGACCCTAAAACATATATTTCCGAAGAAATCTCGGTATCGAATTTTTGGTGGAATGCAATACATTCTCTATTCATTATGTACATAGTGCGTATAGAGAAAGTAAAAATGAATTAAATTATAATTAAGCAACAATTAATGAAAATCGCCAGTCAAATTAATATAAATCCTTAATTTTTGTAATATAAACAATTTAAACATACCATTAGAGAGCCAGTACAATACTGAATATCTGTGTTAAGTTTTACCCGGCGGAGGAAGATGGATTTTTTCGGGTGTAAAAATCCTTAGCATGGCTTCCTTCGGAAGGGAAGTAAAGCCGTTGGTCCCGTGTCGTAGATTTACGGCACGAAAAAGAACCTTAAGCCTGATAGAGAGGCCTCTGAGCAAAATTAAGCGGTCTTTCACACCCAATATAGAATGGGACGCTGAGAACCACAGCAGTTAAAGAGCAACCATAAATAACACGCCATTTCCATTTTTGTGTTAAGTTTGAGCTATATTGAGGAATAAATAGCGACATCATTTAAGATCTGTCTCGGTAAAGCTGTATAGATAGATAAAACATAATTTTTTCGGAGAGTGATAATTTTCGAATAATTGGTTGAGCCTCCCTAACGCCACCCTTGGACCAATGAGAAAATAATATTTAAACGTAAATGAAAATGTCCGCCAATCATAGTACCAGTACCAGTTTTTCTAACTGGCGAGATTAGCGTGGGTTGCAGCCGATATAAATAGAATTCTCGACAAAACTAACTGCATTGGGACTAGTTCGTCATAACACGCGCTGACTCCATATCGCTCCTAATCAAGTTTGCAGTATATTATAGTAAAGTCAGGCGCGAATAAGTGTAACTACAGATAAGCCAAAGATTAAGGAAGTGCAACATTCGTGTAAAGTAACGTCAAAGTGAAGTAGATTTTAAATTAATCATCGCTGCAAACGAGACAATATTGTATTATTTAATGTTCACCTTAAACATCCACAGGTTCCCATGTTAGCCAGCCGGAGGACAAAACATCAGCGACGAGATTCGACCCTGACCTCGCCCAATCCTGAATTTCCATCGACCTTCAACTCGACAAAGTGTAGGAACTACAGACGCGTCACCTCACTTGTAGCTCTGTGTAACAGAATAAATTAGCGTTTGTTAAATTTTTAGGTATTTGTATGGAATATTATACCATTTAAGAAAAATAGCATTCGGAAATTTAAATTATTTTCAGGGATTACTTTCCTGCGCGCATTGCTACAATGTTTGAACCACTGTTCACGTGGGCCCGTTGTGGCGCGGATCAACCTAAAAATAAATAGATAATAGAACCATTTTATATATGGGTACCTTCCGTAAACGCATAGTATCATTGTGTCCACAAGTGGTCTCTTCATCACAGCACATGTGAAGAGATCTTAGCTCTAAGCTAGACCCAGGATCACCATTCAGGTGACGTTAGTGAAGCTCTACTACATTTTTAGCTGCATCAAATCTAAATGTATAAGATTTCAGTAATATTTGGTTACCGAAGTGTTCACGGGTTATCAGTCTTCACAGAAAGTGGAGGCTAAATAGCACGAATGACCAAAAGTTTTAGTAACTTCATCAAATTAACACTGCTGATAACCTCCAGCGCTTATCAAGAATCTGAATATATATTTAATTTGCTTGTTACTTTCTCTACACGTACTATTACATAGGGCATAGAGAAGGTATTGTAATGCACCTAAAAAGTCGATACCGAGATTTCACCGTAAATGTAAGTTCTGATGTCCTCTGAGTCCAAAATAAGCATTTTTAGAAAAAGGCTCTTGGCAGCATAGACCAAAAACTAAAAGCTGTCTAAATGCTAAACTTGGTACTTAAGTTGAGTATCTTTCAAGGGTGCCACAGGAAGATTATTAAGAAAATCCATCCACTCCAAACTACACTTTACATGGAACATTTTTCGAAAATTTTTATTTTCTCAAAAATGGCTCTAACGATTTTTATTAAAACATTATAACATATTTTTATGCTTCCTCTATCAGTAGTTTCCATTCTCTGCGATCCTTGGGCGCTGTCGTCCAGTTGTGTCCAAAGTGAAGTTTCAGATCGTATGCCCATATGTTTTCTGCCGGCCTACACTTCTTTGGCCGGTCCTTGGATCCCAGGCTGTCATTTTGTGCGCCCATCTGTTGTGTTCATCCTCATGATGGTCTGCTCACTTCCATTTAATGTAGGCGGCTGATGTTGCGTCTTTGATGCCTGTGATCATCTCAGTTCTTCGTTGCGGTTTGTGCCGAATTAAAATCAGACATATAGAGCAGGCACACCAACTGCCACGCGGAATTTGGTATTAAAGCTAATTTCCCAAAATCTGATACCCAACTTTTCCCAACCCTTCTAAAAAGGGGACCATAACGTGGAACTTCTGCAATAACTTCACACCGAGCAGCCACTGTTCAGGCCCTAAGGAAATATTCTAAATGTTGTGTTGACATTTGGTGCATGTGCGCTATCTAGGAGCGCATTATGCAAACCTCGTGACAGTATTCCAGGCCTTCTGTATTTGATGGTCCTTCAAAAGTTCTGCAAGGGGTTGAAGTGGCGTTGAACAATGATAATAGTAATGCTGTACTCGGCTGCTCGCATCAGTTACATACCGGTGTTGGTCCAACTTTCTGCTTTGCTCAGACCAGCAAGTAGATCTGACCACATTCTATAAGCAGAAAAAAAAAACTTTAGGTACAACTACACTTTTCCTAAATAAGACCTTCTCCAGCTTTGCATTGATTCGGTGGTTTGGAAATTTTACTTTTTCCGCACATATGTATTGCATATGTTTTGAGAAATTCTCACAAAAAAAAATAGCGACATGTGCGTCTATGTGTATCAATCTGTCTGTAAACAGCATAACTAAAAATGAAAGTCGATTAGTGCCTTCCAAGCATGCGACACGAAGATTTTCAGGAGAATCCCCTCCACTACAAACTACCCTTTACATAGAACGTTTTTCAAAATGTTCGATTTTCTCAAAAGTGGTGTCAATGATTTTGATTAAACTGACATATCGTTAAGATATTTACATGAAAAATAAAATTCGTACGTTGAAAGTATTAAATTAATTGTTATTTTGTTTATTTTCAAGTCGAGCTCACCTGACATTTTTGTAATTAAAGCTGAACCCGGCCCGGGGCCCGAAAGCTTGGCTTGAACCTGGCCAGATCTCACTTTTTATTTTATTTACACGTACTATGAATATATTTGGTAGAGAAGGTGTTGTATTCCTCCTAAAATTCGTCCCTTGTATCCCAAAAAAGAGCATTTTTGAAGAAAAAAAAAGTCGGCGCGCGCGTGTGTGAGTGTGTGTATCCGTGTGCCTGTGAACACGATAGCTCAAAAACGAAAATTCGGTAAAATACCAAACTTGGTATTTCAGCTTAGCATTTTCCAGGGATGCGACACCTAAACTACCCTTTACATGAACATTTCTTTAAAAGTTTTGTTTTTCTCATTTTGATTAAAATACCGTATATTAAAGATATTCATATCACAAATAAAATGTATATCTTTAATTTTATGAGAATAGCTTCTGAAGACCTCTTCACTATGTTGACTTTTGCATAACTGGTAAACCGTAATGGTGTACAAAAACTTAGTGCAGAAAAAAATTATATCTCCTTAAAACATACAATTAATGTCATACACATTTCAGAGATATTCCTTGTTATTGAATTCTATTTTAAAATAATTAAAACTTTAACCTACGGGAATTTGTCGATTCCTGCTTTAAAAACTGCAATGTTTAAAGCAGTTGACTATCGCTTTAGCCTAGTGTATTAACTTACTTCCCTTTTACTTATAAGCAACTAAGTAATAAGACCATGTCTGTAATGTTTATCTCGATTAGCATGAAGTAGATGGAAGAATAATGCTTTTAGTAATAATTTGATATAGAGATTAGTGAAAGTCATGTGAATGGAACACGTCAGATTTTATATGCAAAACTCGTCGTGTGTCATTTCTGTGGCAACTCATTTGACGTTTTATTACTTTAACAGACACTAAAACGTCGAGTGATAACTTTGCAATCTAGACAGCTGCTGTTCATTTTTGTGGGTTATTCATAGCCGAAAAGCAGCTGATTTAGAGAGCGTGTTCTAAAATCAACTTTATCTTTCATATAAAATGTTGGTGGATGATTGATATCAAGCGTACATCCTGTGAATGGTTATGCCCGAAGTTGCAATGAAATGCGCAATAAAGTCGGCCACTTGTTTGCACCAAACAGCTGAAGAGCGAGCAGACTGCGTCACTGTTGTGGTGACATAGTGGTCAACAACCCACACATCACAGCGATACTGCACACAATACATGTGAACTTACTCAACGTTAGATGTGCCCTATACCAACAAGAATTAATCAAACCATCAACATGGACCACAGTGTGAAAGCAATACATCTAGCTTTTAGACAAACATTTTAATGACTTTTAAAGTGTTAATCAGCGGCGAGCCTAGTCAAGAACCAAACTCGGCGGTTTCTTCTGAGACTGGCATTTGGGAAGTCGTGGATTCGCTACCTGCCGTCGATCTATGACCCATGTTTTTTTTTTGTTTTTTTTTTTATTTTCCCATATTCTAAGAGAGGTTTCCTCATTCCCCCAAACTTCCTATCTCTTACATTTAATCTCCATTTGATCCAACCAATCAGTGCTGTAAGTGTCGGCGAGGACTGCGGTGATGGCGTCTTCCCGTGGTAGTGACTGCGCTCTGGAAATGCATCTCTGTGTCGGGATGGCGTTGGAAATTGTCTGTAAACACAGGAAGTTCAGTCAGACGACCTAGGGCGCGGGTTCCTAACTCTCCCCACGTCGAGATGAAGAAATGCTTGGAATATGTTAGGGACCTTCCACGGTGGCTCTTCTCCCGCCATCCAGTTTCGGTCGCCTGTTGATATTACTCTCATTTCATCCTATCCTCCAGGCGATGCAATAGAATCCTCTCCACATTACGCACACTAAGTCATTGATAGAATGACCTTCAGCAGGCTACCTCCGTACAGGGACTTAGATTGCACATTTTAGTTAAAATAATTGTCAATTTAGAGGGGAATATCTTCATGTTTAATGTTTAGGTGTTGGCCTAAAACCGATAGTTTTTAAGTGTGCTTAAAAGCGATGGTCTCATGTCAGTAAATTTTTTGCATGCTCAAACCTTCTGCGGCGCGAAATTTCGGCACATCGGCGGCACTGATATGATCCTGGCAATAGATTGTTAACCACCAATTTTTTTTTAGCGTTGTGAGTAGCTGTGAGCGTGTATGAATATAATATAGTTGCATTTATATATTTTTATGATAATACCTTTAATTTAGACTCTATATTATCACTTTATTAATTAATATTGTTTTAACATATGAGTTCTTTCTATTCTGTGCTCATTTGGATATACTGGCATTTTAACTATAGCATCATTGTATTCAGGATTTTGTATTTTAGATTTTTCTATTTGAGTGGAAGAAAAGACCAAATAGCATAGTTCTGCTAAAATAAACAAATTATATATCGAACACTTAAAAAAATATCCAACTAAACGTTTTGTGCACCAAATATATGTGAAATACTACACATTTGTCCTGATCAAGTTTTGGTTAGCGTTATATTGGGAGCTAAGGTCATAAGTTTAAGAGAAATAGATAAAGGTATCTTTATTAGTGTTAAATTAATAGAGATTATTCAACTATTTACTTAGTACACGGGATATTGGCCGTACATGCTATTTAACATGTAAGTTAAAGGCATTAAGAAAAAAAAATAAGAAAGAAGAGTGAAATTACCTTTAATTTGACTAGGGTTTACCAATTTTAGCCAGCAAATTTTCTATGTTTTGCCAACTTCTCAGGTCAGCCAGTAGATTACAAGAAGCCAATCTCCTTCCAGACAGACCTGAACTCAAAAAAAAATAATCGTAATTATTCGCTAGTTCTCCTGACCTGCGCATTCCACCAAAATATATACCCAGTCTTCATCCACTCTACAGATTGTTCAGTCAGAATCATCTCTGACCGAATGAAGTAGCTCAGTCATTTCATCTGGCATTCGGGAAGTGAAGAATTCGATTCCCGCAGCCGAACTCTCGGTCCCATGTTTTTTTGTTTTTTTTTCGGAGGGTTTCCCGGGTTACCAGGTGAATACCTAGTAGGTTTCTTCATATCCCTGAACCTCCTGTCCCTTCATTTCATTTCCTTCTAACCGGTCTCCAGGGTTGTAAGTGTCGGCGAGACTTATGACGCCTATAATAGGCAGAGGTGGAGGACCTAGCAGTCGGGCATTACGCCTTGGTCCGACTTCCGGCAGTTGCGCCACGGATTAATAAGATATTTTGAAGAAAATATAAAATTTATAAAAGTTTCCATGTAAAGTGTAGTTTGAGTTAAGAGCATTTTCCCGAAAATCTTCAAGACGCATCCTTGGAAGATATTGTGCTTAAATACCAAGTTTGGTATTTAACTAATTTTTCGTTTTTCAGTATGCTGCCCACAGACACAGACACACACACACACATACACTCTATAGAAAAAAAATCTGATGCGTTCCACTCACATGAATTTCTCTACAATCTATGATTACAAATGACTATTCCTTTATCTGCATCGTATAATCAAGATAAACATTAGTAAAAATTATTGTATTACTTCCTTCAAAATAGAATGGAAATAACGTAGTACACTAGTCTAAAGCGATGGTCAAATATTTTAAAAATGCCGGTTGCTATTGAAACAGTTGAAATTCGGTTCGCTTGGCTAGGAGTAAATCAAAAGAGAAATGAAACGAAAGATGGTTTCCAGTTTAAGAATAGTTTAAGTAGTTAAAGCTGAAATAGTTAACTATAAAAATCTTGTAAATGAAAAAATGTGTGGGTTTTAAAGAGATTCGCATTTTTGTGCAGAAAATTTTTATCAATCTCTTAGGGTTTGCCAGTTATTCAAAATTCATCCAGAATGAAGAGATCTGCAGAGATTATTCGCAGAAAATGCAATATACACATTTCGTTTGTGATGAAAATATCTTAAACATATGATATTTTCATCAAAATTGTTAGTCATTTTTGAGAAAATAAAAATTTGGAAATAAGGTACATGTAAAGGGCAGTTGCGGGTGGGATTTTCTTGGAAGTTTTCATGTCGCATCCTTGGAAGATACCGAACTTAAATAGCAAGTTTGGCATTTAACCGACTTTTCGTTAGTGAGCTACACAGACACATTCAAACACGGGCAGGTTGGTTTTCTTTCTTTTTTTTTTAATGCAAGGGTTCTTAAAAATATATTTCCGGTTAAACCTCTATATCGAATTTTTGGGTGGAATACAATTTGTACGTGTAGGGAAAGAAAGAAAAACCAAACACACACATTGACTGTTTTCTAAAAATGCTTTTATACTTTCTCTGTACATGCTATGTACATAGTGTATAGAGAAGGTATTGTAATGCACCCAAAAATTCGATACCGAGATTTCACCGAAAATACATGTTTCGAGACCTCCTGAATCCCAAAAAAAAGCATTTTTTACAAAAATATCTGTGTGTGTGTCTGTCTGTCTGTGTGTATGTGTGTGTGTCTGTGGGCAGCATAGTTCAAAAACGAAAAGTCTGTTAAAAACCAAACTTGATATTTAGGTTTGGTTTCTTCCAAGGATGTGACACGAAGATTTTCAAGAAACTCCCCCCCCCCCACTCCCAACTACCCTTTACATGGAACTTTTTTCGAAAATTTTGATTTTCTAAAAAATGGCTCGAACGATTTTGATTAAAATATCGTATATTAAAGATATTTACCTGACAAATATAATGTATATCTAGAATTTTCTGGGAATAGCCTCTGAAGACTACTTTATTCTGGATGAATTTTGCATAACTACTAAACCGTAAGAGATGTACAAAAACTTAACATACACAAAATATAGAGGACGTTAAAGCACACAATTTATGCCACATACATTTGTTCGTGGAGTTGATCGTTTTTGAGACATTCCTTGTTTTTGGTTTCAGCTTTGAAAAACATACTTTTGTCATACAGGAATTTGACAACTCGTGTCCATACAAACAAACAAACTTCAATCACATGGCAACCAGCTTTTGGCTTTCATTTTAACCTATGGTAATTTCGCTTCTACTTACAATAAAGCAAGAAATAAGACTATTTGTGCTAATAAATAAATAAAAGAATAAGCTTATTAACAATAATTTGTTACAGAGATATAGAGAAAGTCATGTGAATCACATCGTGATTTTTTTATTCAAGAATCCTGAAAACATGCATCTGTTTAATGAGGATCGAGGTATCGAATTTTGGGAGGAATATAATACCTTCTGTACATACTGTGTATTTTGTATGTACATGGTAGAGAAAGTAAAAAGGAGGAAGGTATTTTCTAAGAGCTTTTATAATTGAAAACATATCAGCCTATTTCTAGTTACACAGCAGTCTGACATCATAATGGGTTACACGCATTAAGGCCAAAATCATGGATAATTAGCATAACAACGTGTAGTTGTGGGATGATCATTACTTCCATTAGGAAATTGAGCGACCTGGATTTTAAGATGACTGACATTTGTTGATAACTGACTGCAAAGTTATTTTATAACAATGTAATACTACTGCGCTACAATTTTTCATGACAGGAAGGTCCACACATGTTTTGGGGTCGGTGACAAGCTCCCTACTTAGGATCGTCACGAGCTTATACATAGTCTATACAATAACGAGGAGGGAAAGTAATATAACATGATATATCATGCTAACGTATATCGATGTTGTAATATTTTATTGGAATACCTTTGATGTTGCTTCAGCAACCTGTATTTTATTCCCTCTTACCTAATAAATACTCAATACTATTCTTTTCCTCCATTTAAGGTAACTCTCGGTTCCCGAGAAGACTGGTTGGAAGAAATTTTGCCGATAAAGACTGCAACCAGCTACACAGACGAACTGCTTACAGGGACACAATCAGGCTCCAGGAACTACTATTATACAAGCCTTGGGAAGTGCTGCACGGTTTTTCAGGCGTAAATAATTACTAACCTGAACTTGGTTTTAAAAAAAAAAAATCTCACGTGCTCCATTCACATGACTTTTTCTACATCTATGTCAATATATCTATTGTCATTTTACTTCATTTATATTTATTTCATGCTAATCGAGATAAACATTAGCAGAAACGGTCTTATTACTTAGTTCCTTATAAATAGGAGGGAAATAAGTGAATGCACTAGGCTAAACAGACAGTCGCGTGTTTTAAAAGGTGGTTGCTATGGGTTTGAAATCCGATTCTTTGCGTGCCTAAGTGTTGACAGGTTACCGTATGAGAAAAGTATAAGTATTTTAAAACTGCAACGAATAACAAGGAATATCTTCAAAACGGTCAACTGCACGAAAAAATGTATATATCATAAATTGTATGTCTTAACGAATATACATATTTTGTTTAGTAAGCTTTTGTCTATCTCTTACGGTTTACCAGCTATGCAAAATTATGAAAAGCTCATCCAGAATAAAGAGGTCTTCAGAGGCCATTCCCAAAAAAATCAAGATATGGATTTTATTTGTCATGTAAATATTTTAATATAAGAAATTTTAATAAAAATAATATAAGAAAATTTAATAATAAGGACCTTTTTCTAAAACCTGTTTTTTTTATTCATGTATTTACAGTGAAATCTCCGTATTGAACTTTTGGGTGCATTACAATACCTTCTCTATGCACTATGTACATGGTATGTGTAGGGAAAGTAAAAATGTATTATTCCAGACCAGTAGGTGAACACATCCATCAAAGCTGATGATGAACTGGCCGAAATAGCGAGGGAAACCTCGAGGGAGCACGTATCGATCTGTCAGCTGTTGGTAAACAGGCGCCAACCGAATCGCTAAGTAGGCGAGTGAGTCAGTCGGTGTTATGATCCATTACCAAGTCAGCCCAAGACAGATTGGTAAATTTGTCTTGTATTTACTGAGGTGAAACGTAAGCGGTGTATGTGTGTTGCCGTATATATCCATCCTTAATCACACCTAAAGGTTGAAGCCCATCATCCTGTGCTGGTATTCAATTTTCGCGGTTCAAATTTCAATGCATTCATCATTCCTTTGCAAGTCAAAGAATTTCAATAAAATTATACATTTGAATTTTTACTTTCTCTTCACGTACTATGTAATAATGTATAGAGTAGGTATTGTATTGCACCCAAAAATTCGATACAGAGATCTCACCGGAAATGAATGTTTTGGGTCCCCCTGAATCCAAAAAAAGCATTTTAGAAACAGGTCCGTGTGTGTCTGTAGACAGCATAGCACAAAAACGAAAAGACCGTTAAATACCAAACTTCCAAGGATGCGACACGAAGATTTTTCAAGAAAATTCCCGCACCCCCAACTACCTTTACATGGAAAAAAATTCGAAAATTTTTAATTTCTCAAAAATGCCTCTAACGATTTTTTTTATTAAAATAGTGAAGATATGATTGGAATTAACCGTTTCCGAGATATTCGTTGTTATCTCTTTACATTTTCCAATACTTACTTTCTTAAATGGGAAGTCGTCATATTTTGTTTAACTCCTGGACACGCGAAGAGAACGGAAATGCAATGCCATCATATGACTATCGCTTTAGCCTACTCAATTGGTGCATTGACTTACTCCCCTGTTACCTTCAAGGAAGTATATAATAAAAGCTTTACTGCTATTTTAAAAATTACAACACGAATAAAATGAAAACGGTTTGAAAAAATGTAGTCGATATGTCATTAAATCTGACTGAGGAATAAATTAAACGTAAAGTGATTATTTAACCCCAGTAAAAGCGCTGATTATTCCAGATTGATATTCTTTTTAGATCAAAGCGCATTTTCATCGAAATTTCATATTTTATATCAAACGATTTTATGTATCAAATGTAATGTAAAATAACTTTTTAAATAATAGATAATCGGAGTATAATTTGTCAATTCTGCAAATTAAAATTCAGATCTCCCTTTTCAATTTGGCTGCTCATACTTTCCCTAATACATCCATTGCAGATAGGGAAAGTATGCAGGGGTTAGGGGTATGAGTGCGCAGATTTCGCGCGCTGGCAGATCCAAATTTGACGAATAATAAAGTCCAGTAACAATTTCATCTGCTTTGAAAAGTAACAGAGATAATAAGCCTTATTGAAGATTTAAAATCAATGTGCATCACCTGGAATTCCTGTTTTTCTGTTAAAATGCTCAAAATTGCCTATCTTGCAAATAAAGCAAGAAATAAATATTCCTAACTCTACTTTGGTTGCACCTATTTTTTAGTGTGAATACTTTATTAGCTTTTTTTCCTTTTCAGCGTTCATTTTGCACTTGTGCCCTCTTTTTTCTCCTTGTACTTTCTCAAATGCAGGAACTCATTTTTTACTTTCCCTAGCCACATATACCTATAATATTCATAGTAGATGGAGAGGGTATGTAGTTATTGTATTTCATCCAAAAATTCGATCCTGAGATTTCACCGCAAATACATGTTTTGAGACCCCTGGATAAAAAACATTTTTAGTAATATGCCCAAGCGCGTGTGTGCACGCGTATCCGTGGGCAGCATTGCTCAAAAATATCGGTTAAATATCGAACTTGGTACTAAAGTTCAGTATCTTCCAAGGATGCGACACGAAGATACTTCAAGAAAATTCCCCCACCCCCAACTATCCTTTACACGGAACACTTTTTGAAAATTTTGATTTTCTCAAAAATGGCCAACGAGTTTGATTAAAGTATCACATGCTTAAAGACATTTTACGACAAACAAAATGTATATCCAGAATTTTCTGGGAATAGCCTCTGCAGACCTCTTCTTGCAGCTGACTTTTGTATAGCTTTCATGTATCTGGTAAGAGATAGACACAACCTTTCTGCACAAACAATGTAGATCTCATTAAAACACACAGTTTATTTCACATACTTTTTTTTTCTGCGTTAACCATTTCGGAGTTATTCCGTGTTATTGGTTTCAAATTTAAGCTAATTAAACTTTTCTTAGGTGGGAGACCTGGGTTTGATTCCCGGTACCAACGTGGGGAATTTTTCCCCTCTAGGAGACCTGGCCCGGGGTGCACTCAGCCTCGTGAGATCCTGGGGGTTCAATTGAGGAGTCACTTGATGAAAAATTAGCGGCTCCAGATCGAGAAGACCACATTAACCGGCCGGGAGGGACTCGAGGCGATAATCACGTCTCACCCTCCAGTACTGCACCCCATTCATTACGTCTTTGGGCTGAGATGGGGGGATGCAGTGGCCAGGCGGTAGACCCTGGTCCGTTGTGGGCTGTCGTGCCATGGAGTTACGTTTAAACTTCTCTCAAACGAGGAGTCATGTTCTTATCGGCTCTCTTTTGTTTACTCATGGCAAGCAATGAGAACGGACTTTCAATTGTTTCGCATAGCGACCAACTTATAAAACATACGATTATCGCTTTAGCCTAGGGTATTCCCTTATTTCCCTTCTAATTACAAGTAAGCAGGTAAGAAGACCAGTTCTGGTAATGTTTATCTTGATTAGCATGATGAAGATAAAAGAATAATCTTTTGTAAGAAAAGTTTATTTGCGGAACAACTAGGAGAAAGGCTTGTGAATGAAACACATCAGATTTTTTTCTCATTGTCATGCAAAGACGTCGGAATTTTAAAGACATTACATAGCAACTATCACTTAAGGCTACTGTAATTCACTATTCCCATAGTAGCTACAACTATAAAGAAATATGCAATAAAACAATTTATACAAATCCTTATCTCGATTAAGATTTAGTATATAGAAGAAAAAAAATATTGTGAGAATAGTTTGCTGAAAATGGGTACAAAAGTTGTGTGAAGCAATATATTAGATACTCCATCCGATAGGTGTCACTCTTGATAAGAACCTAACTTTTCTAGAACACGTACAGGGGACGATAAACAGGGCTAAGCAGTCGGGTACTTTCTGGCTTCCCCTATGCCCATCCACTTAAAGCTACTTTAACTTCCCCTGATGCTCTATGACTGTGAGGTATGGGGAATGGCAACAGCCACATGACTTCTCTGGATGTAGGATAGGGGGTTGCGGTGCATTTATTCTGTCTGCCGTCGTTTCCCAGCGAGGCTATTACATAATCTTCGGCATTTCCATATGTGGAGGATGTGATTAGGCGCCGGGTTCAAAATGTTTACGCCAGATTGCCTCATCATTAGAACGTCCTTGTCATATCCCTGGGGTAATACCACAGAACGCCAGTGTGGGGTTCCCCGCATGGCATTTGGGGATCCGTGGTACGAATGCGTTACACCAGGCAGAAACTATAAAGCTTAAGTACTCACCCCTCCCTATGGGAGTGGTCATCAAAATTGCACCACCTATTTTGTGAAACCGCAAGGATGCTGCTATTGAAATTGCAACCGCTGAGGAACCTACACAGCAGTGCTACACTCTTAACACCCTCAATCTTAAATCCACCAGACATACAAATATCCGAATTTATTCCTGTGATAATGCCCTAACAAAGTCAGGTACACACAACAATACCTAGGCTCACCATTAACCCACTAGACAGACACAGTCACATATATACACAGTCAGTTTGGACAGAGAGAGTTCCAAGAGTGCAGTTGAATTAAGAGACAGCATCGAAACCGCAGATAAAATTCTGCTGCAGAACTGAAATGAAGAACATTTATTATAATCAGAATTTAAAGTAATAAAGACAGTTTGCCACTATACACACATATTTATTTCTTTATTTCTGATGACAAGCCCTGTATGAAGCTATTTATCATACTGTTTTTCTATTCCCTCCGTGCGGAAGTACAATATATCACATGAAATTATTTATTGAAACAGCATATAAATGTTTAAATTACACTACAATACCAGAAATACATTTACACGTCTGCTGTGAAGACTGTTATTTATTTTAAGGATCCTATCAGTAATCTCTTAAAGCAAATACCTTAAAAAAAAAGAAAAAAAGGTCCCTGTGGTATCAGAAAATCATGCTCCAAATAGAAGCTGCTATTTTCACCTTTAAGTAGCTTCAAATAAGTTGCGTATATCTTGGAACATATTATAGGAAAAATCTCATGAGTTCCATTTTCATGGTTTTCTCTACATGGCTATAACAAATTATTGCTAAAATCATATTTTTCTATCTACTTTAGCAGAAATTATCTTAATTACTTGCTTTCTTGTAAGTAGAGGGAAAAATAGGAAACATACTAGGTTAAAAGATAGTAAAATCTGTTAAAAGCCGGTTGCCATATGGATGACATCCGTTTCTATGTAGGGCCAGGAGTGTACACATTTTTAAATCTGAAAAAAATAAGAAGGAATATCTCAGAAATTGTCAATTCAACGCAAAAAAAAACAAAAAAAAAAAAACAATATGATATAAAGTGTACATTTTTTGTGTAGTAAGTTTTTGTCTATCTCTTATAGTTTACCAGATACGCAAAATTCATTAAAATTCGTTCAGAATAAAAAGGTCTTTAGAAGGCCATTCCCAGAAAATTCAAGATACACAATTTATTTGCAATATAAATATCTTTAATATACGGTATTTTAATCAAAATTATTCGAACTATTTTAGAGAAAATCAAAGTATTCGAACATTTTTCCATGTAAAGGGTAGTTTGGGGTAGGGGGATTTTTCTCAAAATGCTGGAAGATAGTAAACTTAAATACCAAGTTTGGTATTTAACCGACTTTTTGTTTTTGAGTTATTGTGTTCACAGACACACGAACACGCACACGGACCTTTTTCTGAAAACATGTTTTTTTTTAATACAGGGGAACCTAAAACGTCTATTTCTGGTGAATCCTCTGTATTGAATTTTGGGTGGTATGCAATACCTTCTGTATACACTGTGTGCATAGTACTTGTAGAGAAAGTAAAAGTAACACAGTGTTAACGAATGAAGAAAACTGTGCACATGACGCGATTACTTGTTGTGCATGATACCAAACGAACTTATGTTTTAATCACTGCATCAAAACCAGTAAGTTCTGTTTCGCTTTTGTCCCTGCAAGACGCTAGCCAGGCGGTTGTCTCCGGGAATCCGGAAGCGGCATGCACGTCCATCTACTGATGTTCTACTGCCTCGATCTGATATTTTCTAGGTTCGATCTTGAGCACTTCAAGTTGAAAACAACAGAATATATTTATACCAACGGCTTCTTGCACCACATAAATGACAAAGGAAACCTTTTGAGATATTTACGATATGAGTAAAGAGTGTTTGAACAACCAATCAATTTGTTACAGAGGAATATAGTGGCACATATTCAATGAAAAATTTCCTGGCAGTGGATTTATCCCGGAGAGGTTACTTTGTTGGAATTTAAAATTGAATATCGTTCGACTAGCTCATTACTAGTTCAAAATAAAATCTGTCTATTTGGCATTTCCATACTGATGCTTCCCGGATACATACGGTGAAATGGAATCCATTATCGATAATTACTTATTTATTTTTAAAATGTTGAATATTTTTCATTCCCATAGAAGCTGCGCAAATAAAATTAAAACATAGGTAAAGGTCAGAACGCTCCAATAGGTGAAAAATGCTAGTTCTGCTTTATATGGCAACAATTAATTATTGTACCACTGTACCTAAAATAAGTAAGAGGGCGGTTGAGCTATAGTTTGTTAGGAATGAAGATATCTGATGTATGCTTCCCACGCTGTACAATCATCATTATCCCTAAATTGCATGAAAGACTATATTATATCATAAAGAAAATATTTTCCCAATATCTTTAAACTGTCAAGAATAAAACCTAACAGAACCTTTTTCGTAAAAAAAGTATATGTCTTCATAAATTGAATTACTTCGTAATACAACAAAAAGCATCAAATTACCTAAATACTAGAAACTTGCTGAAATCGTATTGTTTCGCTCCAAAACAGGCCGAAGTATCGATCCAGAACAATTTCATCCAAAATAAACCAAAATGAAATAAATGGCGTATTTACCAATGAAATTGGTAAAATACTCAAAACATGCCGGAATCATTTATTTAAAAATATATATAAAGTTAATTTTGAATAAATAAATGCTCTCCAAAAATGTACAGCGAAGAAAAATATTCATTTTGAGAAAAATTGATCATAAGTATGAAAGAAACAAGTTATGGGAAATTAAGATGAAAACATATTCAATGGGCGTGGTTATGCTCCGCTATATTTAATTTGGCAATTTAAAGGGTTAAATAAACTGAATGATATGCATATATATAATTTTAAATCTAAAGATCTCTATTGTTTTATCATATACCAAATAGAAACTCGAATTTCTGAAGCATTTGTCTCTCTTTGCTTGAATCTTATAAGGACCTGAGTTAAGTATATAATTTGGTGTGTTTAAGGATTTTGTTTCTAGAACGGTCTTTCTTCTGTAAATACGTCTTTTAATTACAATATAAAACATAGGAAGAGCAATAATTTTATACAAAACAAAATACATGAATATTCAGTGTAAATGATAGGAAAGGACAAATAGATGCGCAACAGAGCAGAGCACAAGGAATGGAAAGGAAAACAAAAAAGCCAATAGAAGCAAAGAATTAAAAGATTTGTTTCCAAGAAACGCCAGGTTATGGAAAGAGTAAATAAGCAAAAAGTGTGTTTTTTCTTCTTCTCTTTGCTTCGTAGAGCGAAAAGTTTCAAGCGATAGGTATGTCTTTTGATATTGAAAGTCTTTGGCAATTGCATTCTACTTTATTTGTTTTATTTCATTTTGTCTATCAGATAGCCAATTAAGATATAGCTTTTATACTTTTTCTTTCAATAGAAGCTGCAGGCTAGGAAACATTTTGGCATTAAAATATTGCATAGAAGTGATATCGAAAATTTGTGATTTAAAGCTGGTTCTTTACTGACGTTCTCTAGCACGTGTATACATGTTTATTAAATAAAGGAAGTGCTCGTAATTCTCTTTCACCTAAAATTTTGACAACCACCTAGAAACACTCCCAAAGTCACGTAAACCCGCTTAGACGGATGGTTTTTAAGTGTACTTAAAAGCAATAGCCTCATATCAGAAGATTAACTGGCATATAAAACAACTGCGAGACGAAATTCCAGCTCACAGGTTGTACTGATGTGACACTTGAAGTTGACGTCTTGAACAAATAAAATATTATTACTGGAAAAGCATGTTTTAGGAATTGCTTATTAATCTGAAAGACATCTATGTATTAATTTCACATTACTTTTTGTACCTACTCTGAAACAAACTGTTCTCACGAAAGCTTGTTCTTTTATCTACTACATGCTAATCGAAATAAACATCAGTAGAAATATTATTTTAAAAGCTGTTCGCTATATGATGATTTTGGTTCTCTCTGCATGACCACGATGAAAAAAATAACGAATAAACAACTGCCCATTTGGGAAAAGCACGAGTGTTGGAAATTTTATAATAATAACATGGAGTCTCTCGGAAATGGTTAGCTCCACAAAAATTGTGTGCTTTTCCCAGATATGCATTTTTTTTTTTTTTTTTTTTTTTTGGTTATGCACTGAGTAAAATTTTGCCTGCCTCTTACGTTTTACAAGTTCCTCAAAAAGTCATTAGAATGAAGAGCTCTTCAGAGGCAATTTTCAACAATTTCGAGATATACGCTTCATTTGTTACGTCAATCTCTTACATACTAGTATTTTAATCAAATTTTAAGAGCTGTTTTTGAAGAAATCAAACTTTTTGAAAACTTTTTCATTTAATGTTTTTTAGCTTGGGAATTTTTGTGTCGCATCTTTGGAGAACTTAAATACTAAGTTTGCTGTCTAACCAGCTTTATGTATTTAATTACGTTGTTCAGACCCACCCACCCACACACACACACACACACACACACACACATGGATCTTGTTGTAAAACTGTTTCTTTTTATTCAGGAAACCACAAAACATTATTTCCGGTGAAATCTCGAGATCGAATTTTTAAGTGGAATATAACACTCCCCTACTGACTGTACATAGTAGTGAAAGTAAAATATTTAGTAAAGGGGCCTTTAAACATATGAATTAAAAGCCAACTTTTCATATATACTAAAGTTTGGTACCATTTAAGTCCAGCATCTTCCAAAATGAAAATTTGCCAACAACAACTACTATTTGGTAAAATTTTCGTTTATATATATATATATATATATATATATAATTTCATTAAAATACCTTATATTTAAGATAGTTAAATGCATAATAAAGTGTACGCATAATCATGAATTTTTTCGCGTATACCTGTGAAATTCGCTTCATTTAGACTGCATGTTATATAATTAGAGATAAAGTAAAGGTTATTACAAAAAGGTAGATCTGGATAAAACGCACAATTACTTTCTCTATACGTGCTATGTACATAGTGTATAAAGAAGGTATTGTAATGCACCCAAAAATTCGATATCGAGATTTTACCAGAAATACATGTTTTGGGACCCCTTGAATCCAAAAAGCATTTTTAGAAAAGGCCCATATGCGTATTTATGTGGGCAGCACAGCTCAAAAACGAAAAGTCCGTTTAAAGATAAACTTGATGTTTTAGTTCAGTATCTTCCAAGGATGCGACACGAAGATTTTCAAGAAAATCCCCCCACTCCCAACTCCCTTTACATTGAAAAAATTTCGAAAATTTTGATTTTTTTAAAAATAGTTCTAATGATTTTGATTAAAATCTCTTATATTTTTACATGACAAATAAAATGTATATCTTGAACGTTCTGGCTATATCCACTGAAGACCTCTGGATGAATTTTTCTGAATTTTGTATAACTGGTAAACCATAAGAGATAGAGAAAAACTTAACACATAAAACTGTAGAGCTACTTAGAACACGCAATTTATGTCATTTACAGTTTTTTCGTGGAGTTGACCGTTTTCGAGATATTCCTTGTTATTGGTTTCAGTTTTAAAATTCTTAAAATGTTCTCATTCGGGAGCTTGTCAACTACGCCCGGTGAATCCTCTCATCCCATACATCCCTCCCTCTCGGGAGCGCCCCCTTGTGATTTACAAACTCTTACTACACAACAAAAATTTGATCCGTTAAAACACACAATTTTGTAGGTATTCCGGGGTATTCCTAGTTATTTATTTCAGTTTTTTTATTTATTTTTATAGCGTTTAACACCCGCTTTTACTATCATGGTACCGCAGGCACTGGTGATACATGGAATGAAGATGGAGCACCGGTGGAATGCGATGGCGGAGGAAATCGGAGAACTCGGAGAAAACCTGTTCCTGCGCCGCTTTGTCCACCACAAATCTCGTATGTGGTCGCTTGGGATCGAACCCGGGCTGTCCAGGTGAGAGACCACTCCGCCACGGCGCGGCATATTTATTTCAGAAGTTTTTGCAAATGGGAGTTATTCCTTTTATTTTCTTGTAGTTAAGCAAAGATGACTGAATTTCAACGGAATCCCATAGCAACCAGTTCTTAAAAAATGTACTGTGTTATTTCTTATACACCTATAGATAATATCTACAAGAAAGTGTGTAATAAAAAGCACTTCTACAAGACTTTTATTTTTATTAATGTAAGTAGAAGAATAAAATTAAGAATAGTTTGTTGAAGAATGGTTAGCGAGAGACATGCGAATGTTACGCATTAACCAATTTGTATAAATTCATATAATAAATATTAATTAATCCTGGATTTACATTTATACAAATTGATTTTATATTCACAGATTAGCTTGCAGCAATTGGAATTTAAAAAAGGATTGGTTTTAGCTATTACCTTTTAAATATTTCACCAAGAGGATTCAAACTTCCAACCCCCCCTCTCTTTCTGTCGATCTCTCTCTCTCTCTCTCTCTCTCTCTCTGTCTCTCTGCCTATAAAACTATTATATGCCTACTGAAATGCACAGAAAAAAAAAAAACAGAAAAGAAAAACTTACTTTTTCCCTTCGCTGTTATGAAGGGTGTGAAGTTGTAAAGCCACGTTAGCTTTAAAGAGAGGAAAAGTGTTTTTATGCGTACAGTGCCATGGTATGTGACAGGTGTGCCAAATTTACTTGGATTGGTTTTCCCGCGGACCTATGATTTCCTAACGAATAATTTCTCGTAATTTTTTCTACTTTTATTCTTGGGGTGGGACAGTGCGTTGCGCACTGATATTTCGTTCCGAAATTTGTCTGTGATGCGGTCTCCGTCCTGCGCGGAAGAAGTTATGTAGTTCCGAAAATGGGCGATGCCTTTCTCTTCCCCAACCCACCGAAACACGGCGTGAAGTGAGCGGCCGGCGGCCAGAGGAATAGTAGTTCGCCGACTCGCTACCAGGGGAGTGCGTGTCGCAGTCGCCTACTCCAACTCGCGCGCCAAGCAAGTTTTTCCAGTTGGCCGAGGGCTCTCCGTGTTGTGGTAACTATAGGCGACTGTCTTGACTTGTAAGCAGACGGAAGCCATAATCGAGAGAAGAAAACTTTTACGAAGCGTCTGTGAACAGATATTGTTTTTACTTTTCATGTGTGAAAAGCGCGCTGAGTTTTAAACTGCGAGTGTTAGTTTAGTTTTTTTAGACAAAACAACTGTGTCGAAGAGGGGGGAATGGTTAATTGACACCACACAAGGACAAATAAGTTGTTCTTGTTCACGGCAGACAAGAGAATCAGTTTTGTTACGCGTGGTGCCAATAGTTGGAAAACTTGTGCTGTGTTTTGTGTTAGAAGAAAGTTTGGAAGCTGATTGCTGACAGGGACGCATATGGTCATCCCAGGCAGCAGGATGGGGACAGCAGGCTACGCTCTGGTTACGATCCTGGCATTCCTGCTCTTCGCTGCAGTTACAGGTATGTGAGTGCAAAGTGGTTTTCTCTTGGTGCTGACCGTGCATGCGGACCTGCTACGTGGTGTGGGCAAAGAGACGAAACCTGTTAGTCTTTTGTCGAAGGCGGACGGATTAAGGAATGTGGCTGGTTTATTTATTCAAGTGCTACAAATAGAGACGACGGGAATGTAAACAAACTTCGTGATGGAAATGAATAAATCCAGAATTTTGTTCCAACGTATAAAAAAAAAACATTAATAACAATATCAAAGTTGAAATTTTAAAAACACCGATATTTCTAAAGTTGATATTCCTGAATTGGGTTCTACATGCGATTATGAGAATTAAGTATTTTAATTAGCATTAGCATATGAACTTCTTGGTCAAGTTGGGGGAAAAGGGGTGATAACGTGCGAAACATGTTTATTTTTGTGTAAAATATAACATAATATCTATGTGAACTTATATTTGATGTCAACGTATAATGAATCGTTTCTAATGTAATTTAAAGTGATTTTCGAGCAATGCAAATTTCTGCAAACACTGCTTTTTTTATTACTTGCTTGTTTACCTGTTTGTGTGTCCTCGTGAATATATTCTACTACTCACTGCTATAATCCATAATCATTTGTAAATAGAGCACGTATGTTATTACAAATACAATTATAAACAAATTGGTTAACTTTCGCATATAATCTCGCACACTGTGAATTGTGGATGAAAGCTTTACTTACCCATTTTACCATACATTGTCCAGTCTTGGGCAACTTACCATCGATTCGTGCATGTCACAGAAATAAAATATTTCGCCCTCGTTTGCTACTTTTTACTTTACTACGTTTTAAGGAGTTAGGAAATGCATTTTAGCATGTGAAAAATACAGAACTGCATTAAAACCGCTTTGTTACTGTGAAGTGCATATTTTATAAAGTTGGTGTATGTGCTGGTTTACAATACATGTGCAATGATTCCACTACGTATTAACGTTGAGAAAAGTTAATTTTTTAATATGCAAAACAATATTACATTACATTGCAATCTGTGAATCCTATTTTGAGATTACGCACTTCGCCCAACTTTGATGTAGATTAAGTCAGAAATTACATTTATTGGTTATTCTTGATAACTATTAATATATATACAAAGCTATTTATAAAGAGTTATCTGTGATATTGAATTTTTCAGATGTGTCAATTTTGCATAATTTACAATTACATGTCTATTTCAAAAAACTAAGTCTACGTATGCATGCCTAGAATATTTATATATTATATTTATAGCACCACATGAATTATTATTAGTATTTTTTGTTCGTATGAAATCCTCCTCTCTATAGAAAGTGTGAATAATAAGATATCTTTTTAATACTGACCTAAACTGTTTTTGTTCTATACAATTCCTTTATAGGTGATGGAACTGTATTAAATAAAACCATTGGAGTAAATCCCATTTTGGAATATCTAAATTATTTGTTGGTCTATGTAAGTTATTTACAGGTGTTTTTACTTTTCATTTTAGTATATAGGTAGAAAAGCTATTGCATTCCACCCAAAAGTTCGATACCGGGATTTCACTATAAATACGCGTTTTAGGGTTTACTGAATACAGAAAAAATATGAAAAGGTCCATGTGTGTGTGTCTAAATGCAACTCAAAAACTAAAATTTGGTTAATACCAAATTTGATACTTAAATTCACATCTTCCAGGGATGCGACACGAAGGGTTTCAAGAAAATCCCCCACTCTGAACTATCTTTCAGGTGAAGCTTTTATTCGAAACTTTTGACTTTATAAAAAGAAGCATTAATGGTTTTCATTAATACCTCATATGTTTTGGATATTTTCATGACACATGAAATATATATCTCTGATTTTATTAATTAATTAATTAATTTAAAAATATTTATTTTTTGCGATCAGTTTTTTTATCTCAATTAGTAGATAGAAGAATAGACTTTTTGTATGAATAGCTTGCTGCAAATATTGGAGAAACACATGTGAATGAAACACATCAGATTTTCTTTTGTGTATAAAGCCAGGCAACATATGATATAATGGGGCAGCTTGTAGTACTTGACACTCAGCGACACATGATTATAAATTCAAAGAGAGATAAATTCGAGAAGCAATAAAAACTGAGGCGTTAATGAGAATGCAATAAAAGCGTTGATAGTTCCTAAATTTGATATTTTTTTCCTTAGTTCAATTAGTAAATAGAGGAATATACTTTTGTATGAATAGTCTGTTGCAAAATACGTGAAGAAAGTCTTGTGAATGGAACATAACATTTTCTTTTGTATATAAAGCCTGGCGATGTCGGCATCATATGGTATAATTGGGCATCTTGTACCTGACACTCACCAACACGTGATTATAAATAACGAAAAGATAAATTCGTGAAGCAATTAAAAGAGGGACGTTAATGAGATTGCAATAAAAACGTTGATAATTCCTAAATTGTATATTTTTTCCTTCATCAGTTCAGTCCCCATTTTCTCTAGGGATTTCAGATTTACGCCAAAACTGCTTTTAAAGGTATATAAACTAATCTTTTATGAAAAACAACTGAAGAATTTAAAAAGTAATAAAATTAACAAAAATGACGTACTTTTGTTTTTATCAGAATGTTAAAAGCTAGCCTTCATTTGACTTTTTGTTTAATTATGCTGGTTATATGCGCACGCGCAATTTACTGTTAACACAAGTTATAATATTTTCTACGTCACTTATTTTATCCTGAAACTTGTTTATGGATGATAGTAAGAAAGAAAATGATAGTGTCACTTGAAAGAAATTATTTGAAAGTAAGTGTTTTGTTTTAAAATCTGAATTTATCCAACATTATGAATGAAATAAGTTTTTCTTTGGCCACAATCCTTTATAAAAATAACTGCTGCACATTATTCTGATAAAAGCTCACTTTTCTATCCATTTCACGTTAACTAAGTTACCCTTTGTTGAAATAGTACCGTCATTACACATTTGGCTATAGATACGGGAGGAGGCGTTCACAGAAGACACAAAAGGTAGACTGCGTTTTAAAAACCGGATCGTAACTTTGAAATTCGAAACCCTTTCCAGTTATCGTGAGAAATGAGTGGTAATGGCACAAAAACTGTAATCAAAGTTGGCAGCGAATATGTCAGAAATGACTGATGTCACTATAATTTGACATAAATAGCGTAATTTAATGGGATCTCCATTTTTCGTGCAGTAAGTTTTTGTCTGTCTCTCTCTCTCTCTCTCTCTCTCTCTCTCTCTCTCTCTCTCTCTCTCAGAAAGAAGAATTAAATATCTGATGTGTTCCATTCACATGCTTTCTCTACCTACTGTGCAACAAATTATTCTTCTATCTGCTTCATTTTAATCAAGCTAAACAACACAAATGGACTTATTACTTATTTCCGCATAGGTGCAACGGAAACAAGGAAATACACTCTACCTTAGCGATAGTTACATTTTAAAGTCTGATCGCTATGTGATGACATTCAAATTCATTTCTTTTGACATGGCCAAGAGTAGGAAAAAACGAATGACGACTTCCCACTTGAGAAAAGTATGGGTTAAAATTTTAAATCAATAAGAAGAAATATTTTGCAAGTGGTTGACATCACAAAAATATGCTTATACGAATATTTATATGTATGAAAAATAATTACGTTTTGACGAGATCTCTACAGGGTAAGAATAGGTTTACTGGGACAGACACAACTTTTTGTAAAGAATGTTTTTCTCTTGAGGTTTACCAGCTATGCAAAAGTCATTCAGAAAGAAAAAGACTTTTGCAGCTATTCCCAAAGAAATAAAAAAATTTAATTATTTTTAAGAAAATCAAAAGTTTTCGAAAACTCCATGTAAAGGCTGAATTGAAATACCACGTTTGGACTTTTTATTTTTGAGTTATGCTGTTCATGGACACACATGCACTTTCTCTAAAATTTTTAGTGGTTCAAGGGACCCGAAAACTTATTTCCGTGAATTTCATTTCAATTTTTGGATGAATTGCAATACCTTCTTTACTTATCTTCCTATATACAAAGAAATGCTACTGCAGAAGGCTTTTGATATTACGATAAGAGATCATGGGTTCGATTCTTGGTAATGGTGAGTTACCCCTCTTTTTTAAATTTTGTTTTAATGTTACGCGGAGTCTTCCATTACCCTAAGAGTAAGTTTAAGCTCCATAGATTCCGGGAGCATTATTTTGAGATCATTACACCGATTTCGCTCATCGTCTAATGACATACCAGGTTTAAGGGCCTTAAAATACACACACACAAAGGAAGGAGAAATCCTTGCATTAACCCAAAGGAAACAGAGAAACGCCTCTACTCTAACTGCAGAAAATTAAAAAATTGCTAATATTTTCGTAATGTCACAAAAGAAAACTTAAACGCTAATTTATGATGTCGATGCCCAACCTGTGCTATGGAGGTACATATTCGAGAGGTTGAATCTCGGGTAAGCTACCTTGGGTACCTAAGGTTTCTTCCGAAGTTTACCCTTAGTCTCAGATTGGGCACCTAAGATCTATGGACCATAAATCACTTCGAACATCATTTCAAGCATTTCATCCGTTAGCCATAAGATATGACCTACCCATTAAGGTACTTAATTAATAATCAAAGCAAACATAAACGAACTCAATGTTCCTGGAGTAAAATTTTGTCAATCTCCCAATTTTTCTAGTTGTATACAACATTTTATAAATTACATGAGAATAAAGGAGAATTCACGGATTATTTCTTTTAATTTCTCAAACATTATTTTGATTGAAATGTAGACTTTTATTGAAAATATTACTTTATGTTTTTAAAAACGCTGATGTATGCCTTTCATATGACTCTACATCTGTGAAACAAATTATTGTTGAAAAGCTTGTTCTTCTATACTTCATGCAAGTTCAGATAAACATCAGCAGAAATGACTTTTTATTTGCCTCCTTGTAAGTAGAAGGGAAATAAGGGGATGCGTTAAGCTAAACCGATAGACAAATCTTTTAAAAGCTGGTTGCTATGTAATTGAAATCCATTTCTTTGCATAGCTAGGAGTTAACAAATTCCCGAGTGAGAAAAATGTTATAGTAATTTTAAAACTGAAACCAATAACAAGGAATATCTCGGAAATGGTAAGTTTCAGGAAAAGAATGTATATGCCATGAATTGTGTGTTTTGAACGAGATCTAATTTTTTTTTGTGTATTCATTTTTTGTCTATCTCTTACTCTTTGACAGTTATTCAAAATTCAGTCTTAATGAAGAGATCTTCAAGGCTATTCGCAAAGAACAAAAATAAAAATATACATTTTATATGTATTAAATATGCGGCATTTTAATCAAAATGTTAAGACCCATTTTTGAGAAAATAAAATACAAATTTTCTAAAAATGGTCCATAGAAAGGGTTGATGGGGGGGGGGTTACTTGAAAATCCTCGTGTCGCCACTTTTGAAGACACTGAATTTAAATTTAACCGACTTTTCGAATTGAGTTCCACCCAAAAACTCGATACCCAGATTTCACGGAAAATACATAATTTGAGACCACCTGAACCCCCTCCCCCAAAATATTTAGCATAATTCAAAAATAAAAAATTGATTAAGTACCAAACTTTGTATTCTTTCGATTTTTTTATTTTCTCAAAAATGGCTCTAACAAGTTTTATTAGAAGGTTATATGTCTAAGATAGTTTTATGACGAGGAAAATGTATATAATGAATTTTCTGGGAATATTTTCTGAAGACCTCTTCATTCTGGATTACATTTGTACAACTTCTGTATAACTTGTAAACCGTAAGAGACAAGTAGAATCTTACTGCACAAAAAATGTAGAGGTCGTTAAAACGCACAATTTATATCATATATGCACATTTTTTGAAGAGTTAACAGTTTTGAGATGTTATTGGTTTTAAGTTAAACTTTTCTCAAACACCTAGCAAGCAAAGAGAACGATCGATGTTTAGAAGACTTGACTATTGCTTTAGGCTGGTATATTCCCTTGTTTGCCTTCTACTCACAAAGAAGCAAGCAATAAGACCAATTTTGGTTATGTTTGCCTTGATTAGCATGGCCTAGATACAAGAATTATATTTTATAAAAAAAAAGTTGCTTGTCGAACAGCTAGAAAAAGTTATGTGAATGGAACACATCGGATATTTTCTACTTGTTTAGGTATAATATTTCAGAAATCCCATGAGAATAAAGTCGACTTCACGGATTATTTCTCAAACATTAATTTGATAAAATATAGACTTTTATTAAAACATATAGCGTTATTTTCAAAATATAAATACGAAGCTTTCTATGTCCGGCTTATAGGGTGTTTTTGAAAATCTCAATTGTTCTCTAAGGCCGAACATTGATTTTCATGACGACTTTCTTTTATTCAAGATTCTCAACACTTGTATTTCTGATGAAATCTCGATATCAATTAAATAACCAGCTATTCTTTTGTTTCAGAATATATTTTACTATATACACATCACATTGAATTTTAACTATAATATATAACAAAATACTGAACTATATGTATGGTTTTATTTAAAAAAATCAGCAGATGCTGATACCAAATTGTCTTGACTGTTTTTATTGCACACTTGCAAAAATCCAAAACGTAGTATCATGATATTGGGTGGGTAAAAATGAATCTTCGGTAAGTTGATAAAATCGTATTCATCTCAAGATACCGGTATGTAATTAACTGTAGATACGTTATATATATATATATATATACAGGTTTATTTTTAGCATTGTGCTTGGCACGCATAGACAAAGGATGGATTTTGAAAAAGAAAATAAAACATTGTTTTAGCAGCAATTTCAATTTACTGACAACGGCTACTTACAAAGATGAAGCTTCGAAGCTTTATGTTATATGTACAGATTAGATATGTCAGACAATAAAGTTCCCAGTTCAAAAGAATGTTGAAGAATAGACAGTTTGTGAATATGCCCTTTGTGTAAATTAGTAATAAATACTCTTACAACGGATTATTAATTAATAATTCAAAACAAGAGGAAATGACTAGTAATGATAACAAGTGAAAGATTGACGTAATTCATACTCGAGATTTTTAACACTGTTCTAAGTATATGGTATTTCATAGGTCACTTTAAACCGTTATAACTATTATAATATTTGAGAGATAGATAATAAACAAAAGAAGGCACATACTGGACAAACAGTTTTTTTATGTAAACATTGGGAAGATATCCTTCGTTCTCTTGCTCAACGCACACCATTCTTTCTGCAACTCCGAACACAGCATTTTGCAGATGTCTTGGAATATTAGCAATTTCTTGCTCGATAGCATGTTTTAGTTGTTTATGTGTCAAGAAAACTCGTTCTTTAAGGTAACCCCTTAACCAAAAGTTGGTCGGATTAAGATCTGGAGGTCGCGGCGGCCTCGTTTTTGGAAATTCACAAATGTAAAAAATGGAAATGGAGTTTTATTTATGGACGCTCTTTTACTGCTGTGGTTCTCAGAATCCCATTCTATCCTGGGCGTGAAAGACCGCTTAATTTTGCTCAGAGATACCTTTATTAGCCTTGAGGTTCTTTTACGTACTGTAAATCTACAGCGGACTAACGGCTTTACTTACCTTCCAAAGGAAGCCATGCTAAGGATTTTTACGCCCGAAAAATCCATCGTCCTCCGCTAAGTCTAAACCCGCGACCTTGGGTGTTTGAAATTAGCATGGTAACCATTACGCCACGGAGGGTGACTTCACAAATGGAGCATGAAGCTATTCTTAAATTAAGAATTCTAAATGTTCTCAAACCTTGAGAAAAACTCCTCCTGCTTTCATAATAGCATTGAATCAGTTAGTGATAGTCATGATTTGTGACTTGGAAATCTTTTAGCAGTATGTGTGCAATTAATAATGCTGTATTCAACAAAACTGTACGCATGGTAACGGTAAAAAAAAAAAAAAAAACAAAAGAAAGGCAAACCCCATCACTTGCTCAGTATGTGACTTCTTTTGTTTTTAACCTATCTCAAATAATATAATATTTATATCGTTTAATATTTGAAGTGACCTATACATCTGGGCTGTGAAAACGTTGGTAAGCCTCCGTTTGACAGTAGTCTGGCATTTCCTCCGTAATTAATGACTCAGGTCTAATGTATCTATCAGCATAATATCTTCAAGGCTACTCCGCAACGAAATATTTCTAGACCATAACAGTGCTATTTAGTATATCATGATAAATGCAGTTTAGACGATTATGAAGACCATTACTCTAACACTATGTGTGTGTGTGTGTGTGTGTGTGTGTGTGTGTGTGATATAGACCAATAAATTAGCACTCGTGAGTATCAATTACAGCTTTATTAGCTGATTATTTCTTCAAGGTTAACGTAAGTAGAGGAAGTATTCTAATTTAATTGGAAACGCACATTTTGAGGTCTTCTGAATTTAAGAAAAGACATAAGAAAATCTTACCGAGCAGGTTTGTAACACTGAATAACATTCACACTTCAATTTAATATATTTCAAGGATGCAAACACGAAGATGTTTACGAATCATCTAATGAAAATAATTTGAAAATTTGTTATTCTATATTTTACATAAGCTCGTCACAAATGAAAACGAATTTTATGCCTATGGTGCGTAATCTGCCCGCATTGCTATTTATTAGCAAAACATTAATAAGGTACGGTCGGCAGAAGACCCTTTTTACTTTCTCTACACGTACTATGTACATAGTGTACAGAGATGGTATTGCATTCTACCCAAAAATTCGATACCGAGATTTCACCGGAAATATATGTTTTAGGGTCCCCTGTATTCAAAACAAGTATTTTCAGAAAAAGGTCCGTGTGTGTGTCTGTGAACACGATAAATCAAAAACGAAAAGTAGGTAAAATACCAGACCTGGTATTTTAAGTTTAGTATATTCCGGGGATGCGACACGAAGATTTTGAGAAAAATCCCCCCACCCCCAACTACCCTTTACATAGAACTTTTTTCCTTTGGTTACAGGCAAATGTACAATGACCTAAATTAGAGCACGCTTATAGAGCAGTCATGTTGAAGCCATTAAACAACTTATTCTACAGAAAAGAGTTCAGAATTGCATGCGGAGTGAACTGAAAACCACTTTTTGTTAATTTGGCATACTTGCTTTACTAGCAGTATAGTACAAAAATGTGTTATTTATATGCTAGTCTAACTTAAAGAAGTGTTTACATTTCATAATTATTTGGCACCAAGCTGAATAGAATATTATGCAAAGAAGTGTAATGGAAGTAATTAAGATAGCAAGTTTCATAATTTCCATACAAGCCATTAAAGTCAAGTTTCATACTCAGCCATGTGTCTAAGTTTAAAATATCTATAAATTATTTTAATATTCCAAGTTCACAGAGCCAATTGACCTTACCTTACAAGCTGGCAACGTTGTGGTATGTTTAACTGTGGAATAAATTTTCGCACATTCTTCTTGATTTTTGTGGCAATAAGTTATTAGACACATTGTGTGCCGTTTCAGAAATTTCTGGAGAAAAAGTTCCATCTTACTGTCACTCGTGTTCGCCATGTTTACTTTTTCTAAACTCACGTTAGTTCTTCGATTGAACACACGGGCATAATAGATTGCGCTTTCAACAGTTGGTGACTAGTAGCGTTAAGAGATGTGCGCAGACGGGAAATAGTGATTGTTACATGTGGATCTCCTGTTTGTGGAAATCTGCCCTTGAATGAAAAGGTGCGCTTTAATGAGGTCCATAAAGTACAGTTATCAGACGTATTATTACTACATTTAGGCATGGTGAAGCATAAACAATATGTCAGTGAATGTAAATACAATAAGATATAGGTTCTACCATCTATATTGCAAAGTCTTGTCTTTCAATCCTTACAAGATATCGGAGCACAGACACTGGTGGTAAATCCTATATAAAAATTGATTATTTATATAATACTAATTTTAATATAGTGTGTTTCAAAGCCCCGCATTCTGCTACAGCAAGTGGAAATAAAATACACATTTTCACTAAACTTAATAAGTTCCATTAGAGTGCAAGGTGTGACGTCAATGGAAACGCTTATAAATGACACCTCAAAGATATTATTGTAGATGACGATACATACAAGCTGGCAATTGTGTTTGCAACAAACCCTGGTGTGTAGTAAAGTGAGTACATAACTGACTTTCCTGGCATTCTTGGTGCAGTTTATTTGTAGAAATTAACGTTAGCAATGTTCGGTTGACATAAATAATAAAGGTTTCTCTTCCTACCATTTAGTTGGTTACCGTAGCAAAGTTTACTATCCAAAACACCATCTTGTACAGTAATAAAATCTTTGAGAATGTATACAAAAACTAGGATGCCAGTTATAAACATCTCCAATGGCATCAACATTTTCACAGCAATGACATTCAGAATATTTGGTTAAACGTAGCCCCCGAGATTTTCTGAATCTATAAAACTAATTCAATTTATTAATGAGATACTCTTAATAAATTTGCCGTGTTAAAGTACCACTTCATATCTTTCAGAAATGAAATCCGAAATGTTAATATTTCGACATCAGTTATACGGGGAAGAATTTAGATCCGGCATTTGTCATTCTACGTAATTCTATTATCCCACTCGCATTTGCCAGTATGCAGCAGATATTTCCTAGACTGCTGCACGCTTGAGAAGCAAGTCATTTGTTTTCCATGGCGGCGGTTCTATTGTTTCAAAGCGCCTTTCTCTGTAGAAATGGTTTGGACCTCTTTTTCAGGTAGATGCGAAGCATGAAGCTGGAGACTGTGCATCTGCTTTCGATTCAGTAAGCCCTGCGTTTGGCCAAAGGGGCCTGTGAAGGTTTTTCCCACAGTTTTTTGTCATTCTGTAGGATTCAGTAGGCGCCAACTCCTGGCTGGTTGGCGCAGTGAAAGAAAGACAAAACACTGCGCTTAACAGTGATGTCGGTCTAAACCCACAAAAAATGGTTGCTACAGAAAGTGACTTCTTGAATGTACCAGCGTTTTTATATGTGATTCGGAAAGTAAACGCTGTATTTAACTCTCGCTATTAACCTTTAGAGCTGTGTTTGTCCAACTGTGAAGTCGTGATAACCAAAGAGGGCGCATCCAAAAGAGAAATTATCTTCATTAATTTTTTTTTTCTTTCCTTATATGCTCAATACATATTTTAAATATAACATGTAGCTAAAGGGAAGAAAATGGTACATAAATTACATCTTTTGAATTAAATTCATGTATTAGAAGACTTGAAACTTAATTAATATTCATTCCCAGTCTATTGATAAAGCAGTTAATATTTCAGCATTATAAAATTTACTGTTTTGGCAATAACTAATCTGGTACACGAAATTTCATGAGAAAAAAATATCTCAAACATGGTATAATCAGGATCCAATAACAGCATTGTTTTTCTGGCCATTTATATGGCCAGACTGCGACAAAGAAATAAATGGACTGCATAGGAATTTGCAAACAGCGCATTAAATATAAAATTGTATTTTCCTGTATTGTAATTTTAAATTGTTCCATGATGCTTAGTTTCTTTCAGATGTCCGTTATGTTTTCTTTGAAGGTGATGGGCTTATTAAAATTCTGCATCACAAATAAAATGTATATCTTGAATTTCTAAGGAATAACCTCTAAAGACCTCTTCATTCTGGATTAATTTTGCACAACTAGTAATCTGTAAGACATAGACAAAAAGTTACTTATTGCATAAAATGGAGATCTCGTTAAAACACACAATTCATGGTGTATATACCATATATATTTTTATTGCGTTGACTGTTTCGTAGATATTCCTTATTATTGGTTTCAACTTTTAACTCTATAAAATATGTAATTTTTCTCAAACGAAAGAATCTTTCGCATCATCTGATAGAGAAAGCAGAAATCTATAGGTGCCTACGTATGTGTAATATTGTATGCAATAGCAATTATGACTTTCTGTACTGTATCATGCATATAATATGTAGAAAAGGTATTGCGTGCACTCAAAATTAGATTTAGAGATTTCACCTGAAATATATGTTTTGAGGTCCCTTAGTCCAAAAAATTAGAAATAGGTTTGTGTGTGGACAGCACAGCTCAAAAACGAAAAGATCGTTAAATACTAAACTTGGTATTTAAATTTAATATCTTCCAAGGATGCGACACGAAGATTTTTAAAAATATCTCCCACACTAAACTACCCTTTACATGGACAATTTTTTGCAAGTTTTGTTTTTTATCAAAAATGGCTCGAATGATTTTGATTAAAATACCGCATATATACGATATTGTCTGGATGAAATGTTCTGAATTTTGCAATACAAA
Organism: Hymenopus coronatus; assembly: GCA_030762935.1. Classification (NCBI taxonomy): domain Eukaryota; kingdom Metazoa; phylum Arthropoda; class Insecta; order Mantodea; family Hymenopodidae; genus Hymenopus; species Hymenopus coronatus. Next base: position 49,965,967 of record CM060895.1, read on the forward strand.
TCATGTAGCTTTTCTGAAACATGGCCTTTCGTTCCTCTCTCTCTTGTTTTACTGACAATGCAAAACGAACCAAATTTAAATTGTTCACACATCAACCAGCTTTTAAAATATTTCACCATAACTTTACTCTCGTGGATTCCCTTATTTCCTTTTTTGTAGTGTTTAACGCCCGCTGTAACAACTTATGGCACCACAGGCGGTGACACTGATGATACATGAATGATGATGGAGCACCGGTGGAATGCGATGGCGGGGTAAACCGGAGTACCCGGAGAAAACACGCCCCAGCGCCGCTTTGTCCACCACAAATCTCACATGCGGTCGCTTGGGATCGAACACCGGCCGTCTAGGTGAGAGGTGAGTGGTTTATTTCCCTTCTGTTTTGAACTAAGCAAGTAATAAGATAATTTCTACTAATGTTTATCTCAAATAGCCCAATCTACTTAGATAAAAGAATAACCTTAGGTAGAGAAAGTCATGTGAATGAAACACATCGGATTTTTACCTTTTGTGATTCTGTACAAGCATTAAGTAATCGAACCAACTCAACAAATGTTTAAACCAATAAAGTGGATAAATTGAACTGAAATTTTGCAGATTTGATATTTAAAGCCAGTGTAAGGTATGTCCAGAGGTAAATGGCTTTAAACTTAAAACTTACGTGTGCGCTGTTTGGTTTTGAAGCTGTGCATAATTTACCCTAATGTATCACGACATTCAGGAAGAATTATCTCAGTGGATTACAGTAGGTTATGGTAAAAAATTATGTATTATTTTGATCAGTTTAATAGCGCAACCACTTGTTTTAATAATCTTGCAATACTACAGTTGTATATATTTATAAATCCTGGACTGAATAGCAAGTTGATCTGTGCTATCGATTAACTCTTGAGAATGATTCAAGATACCAAAGTATTGTTTTGCGCAGCTATTATTCTCGTATCTAAGTCGTAAAGTCACATTGCTGCGTTCAATCTGCATTGCGTCACTATGCACGTGCAGTAAAAGTCTGCGATATTCAGATGCAAGTATAAAAGGCAACTGTTCAGAGACGAATAATTCAGGGCATGAAGAACTGTTAGATATCACATATACCAACAGGGCTTTCATTTTAAAACTACCCAGTCCAAATAAACAATTTGATTTAAGCAAATATTAGATATGGAGAGGATAGTATAAACACAGGTTAATTGTACGCCACCAATCCCGGCCACTTTCATTTTAAGTTTTCAAATTACACTACTTCATTATTATATTTCTTCTTTCTCTGCCAAGTACTATGTACACATATAGATAGAAAGGGCATGTAAGACTGTTTCTGCAGTCGAGTCGTGTTCTAGCTTCTCACCCTGAGATTCCGGGATCGATTCCCGTCTAAGATATTTTTACTTTCTCTATTCGTGCTATGTACATAGTGTATAGAGAAGGTATTGCACTCCATCCAAAAAATTGATACCGAGATTACACCGGAAATATACGTTTTAGGGTCTTCTTTATCCAAAAAAAGCATTTTCAGAAAAAGGTCCGTGTGTCTGTGGACATGATAACTCAAAAACGAAAAGTTGGTAAAATACCAAACTTAGTATTCAAGTATGGTATCTTCCAGGAATGCAACACGAAGATTTTGGGAAAAATCCCCCCACCCTCAACTACCCTTTACATGGAACTTTTTTCGAAAAATTTAATTTTCTAAAAAATGGCTAACGATTTTAATTGAAATATCATATATTAAAGATATTTTCCTGACAAATAAAATGTATGTCTTGAATTTTGGTAATAGCCTCTGAAGACTACTTTATTCTGGATGAATTTTACGGAATTTTGCCTAACTGCTAAACCGTAATAGATGGAATAAAACTTAAAGCACAAAAAATGTAGAGCACGTTAAAATACACAATTTATGTTATATACATTTTTTTCGTGGAGATCTTTTTGAGGTATTCCTTGTTTTTGGTTTCAGCTTTGAAAAACTTATACTTCTCATACAGTAATTTGTCAACTCTTATCCATACAAACAAAGGAACTACAGTGACATAGCAACCAGCTTTTGACTATCACTTTAACCTATGGTACTCCCTTATTTCGCTTCTACTTGCATAGAAGCAAGTAATAGGATTATTTCTGCCAATTTTTTCTCGATTAGTGTGAAGTAAATAGAAGTATACGTTTTTTAACAATAATTTGTTGTAGAGATATAGAGAAAGTCATGTGAATGGAACACATCAGATGTGTTTAATAGTATAGTAGTGGAAAAACCAGCGTAAAGAGCCTTACAGTTCAGCGAAAAAACACACAACAGCAGTTGTTTCTGAAGAAAGGTCCCATGTGACCACAGAAGTTAAACGGGAAGTAAAAGTATGTATTGCACTCAAGAATTGATATCAAGATTTCACTGGAAATGCATGATTTGAGGACTCCTGCATACACGCGCGCGTGTTTGTATTGCATAAATCAAAAACCAAGCGCCGCTTAAATACCAAATTTGATACTTAAGCTCAGTATCTTCCAAGGATGCGACATCCCCCATCCCAAGATACCCTTTATTTGAAACATTTATCGAAATGTTTGATTCTTTTCAAAAATAGCTCTGTCGATTTTAATGAAAATACTGTATCAGAGATATTTGCATGGTAAATAAAATGTATATACTGAATTTCTCGGGAAGAGATCTGAAAGTATTCGTTTTATTGACTTTTACTTAACAAATAAACCGTAAGAGTTGGACAAAAATTTAGTACACAAACAATGTATATATCGCTAAAACACACAACTTTTCATCATCTTTATTAAAGTTTTTAATTTAATTAATCATTACCGAGATATTCTTTGTTATTGGTTTCAGTTTTAAAATACCTTATATTTTTCAAATGGGAAATTGGTATTCATTTTTCTTTCACCTGGTCAAGTAAAGAGAATGAAGCTGGTTTCTATGTGGTTGATATTCGTTTCTTTGCATTGCAAAGGCAAATTGTATGTGAAAAGTTTAAATACTTTAAAGCAAAGTATATTATACAAGGAGTATCTCAAAAAGCTCGGTTCTACGGAAAAAAAAAATGTAGACATAAATTGTGTTTTAATTAGATCTACATTTTTTGTGTGGTAAGCTTTGTCTATCTCTTACGATTTATCAGTTAATATAACATTCATCCAGAAGAAGAGGTCTTCAGAGGCTATTCCCAGAAAATTGAAGATAATCATTTTATTTGCGATGTAAATATCTTCAATATACGGTATTTAAATGTAATCGTCAGTCAAGTTTGAGAAAAACAAAATTTTCAACAAACTGTCCATGTAAAGGTTGGGCTGTTGGAGGGGGGATTTTCTTGAAAAATCTTCATATCGCATAATTGGAAAACATAATTACCGAATTTGGTATTTAACGATTTTACTTTAATGTACGACCAAATTTAGTATTTAACATACTTTTTTTGTGTTTAAGGTATGCTGTCCGCACATGCACACTTTTCTAATAATATTTTTTTAGGTTCAGGGGCTCTCAAAACTTGTATTTCCGATAAGTTTCGATATTTCCGAAATCTAAATTTTTGATGGAATACAATACTCTCTCTATGTGGGTACATAGTACGAGTAGGGAAAGTAAAAAGTACGTTACACATACCTAAATTCTAGAAGTTTCTTCTCTTACCAGTACCGAACATTAGCTTGTCTTTTTTTATGTTTACTTACAGTCGAAGCATAGTTAGAAAAACCACAAATTCATAACATACTGATGCACATTTTCCTTTTGGCGTGGCCTCTTGTCATAGTACAAGAACATGATTTTATGTCGTGTGCTTCCAACAGTGAAGCTAATATGTTCGCGACACGTATCAGTTACCATGACTAAAGCTATGACGAGTACAGTATTATGCAATACTTGCATGATTAGCACAGCACTCCTTTGCGCCAAGTTTAATCCTACATTTCATACATCCTATGTCGTATGTTACCCATATGGTTAGTATATTCAATTTTTACAATAAAATCTAATGTGTTCCAGTCACATGGCTTTCTCTATATTACTAACAAAGTTTAAGGATTTTAAATCTGAAACAAATAACAAGGAATATCTCAAAAATGGTCAACCGCACGAGAAAATACGTATATGACAAATTGTGTGTTTTAACGTGATCTACGTTTTGTGTGTAGTGAGTTTTTGTCTATGTCATACGGTTCATTAGTTACGCAGAATTGAGCAAAATTCATTCAGAATAAATAAGTCTTTAGTGGCTATTCCCAGAAAATTCAGAGTATGCATTTTATTTGCCATATAAACATCTCTAATATACGGTCTTTTAATCAAAATCCTTAGAATCATTTTTGAGAAAATTAAAATTTTTCCATCTGCAGGGTAGTTTGGGGTGGGGGGGATTTACTTCAAAATCTTCGCATCCTTGATATACTAAACTTAAATACCAAGTATACTTTGGTATATTTTGCCGGATTTTCGTTTTTTACTTATCGTGTTCACAGACACACTGGCGCGCGCGCACACACCCACACACAGACCTTTTTCTGAAAATATTTTTTTTGGATACAGGGGGGACCGTAAAACTTCCATTTTCTGTTGAAATCTTGGTATCGAATTTTTAGGTGGAATGCAATACCTTCCCTCTACACTGTGTACATAGTATGCGTAGAGAAAGTAAAAATAGCATACGCATATAAAAATACCATTTTGTATTATAGCCACCGATTAACATCTCAATATTCAGTGCATTTCTGTTTTACGATGAAGTGAAGAGTACATTTTAAGGGTTCTACTTGGCTAATAATAATAATATAATAATAATTATTATTATTATAATTATTATTATTATTATTATTATTATTATTATGTGTTCACAAAAACTGCTCATCGTGAAACCTTCCTTGCTTCCATGGGATATTAATGATTTACTGCATTCTTTGGATGTTGCAAAACCTCTTTATCTCTCTCGTTTATTATCAAACCTCGATATCTCTTTCGTTCTCAAAATTATCTGCTAAATTCAATGCAGCGGAGCAGATTAGAGGCGTTCAGTGTTCTAGCATGGGCTAAAACGTATTTTATCATAAATGCGAACAAACATCAACATTGAAAAATGAAGAGGCGCGCGAGAGTACAATCATCGTAATGGAGGATTTGAGTGCAAAAGTTAGTAAATTCAGCTTTGTGTATAAATAAATTGAGGTAATTAAAACATTTATCAAGAAATAGATTTAAAAATCTCACACGGTAAAGAGTTAAAGGTAGAGAAAAAATTGGATGTGTTCCATTCAAATGACTTTCTCTATATCTCTGCAACAAAATATTATTAAAAAGCTTATGCTTCTATTTACTTCATGCTAATCGAGAGAAAATTGCAGAAATAGTCTTATTACTTGCTTCCTAATAAGTAGAAGGGAAATAAGGGAGTACCATAGGTTAAAGTGATAGTCAAAAGCTGGTTGCTATGTGACTGAAGTTGCTTTGTTTGTATGGATAGGAGTTGTCAAATTCCTGTATGAGAAAAGTATGTTTTTAAAGGTGAAATCAAAAACCAGGAATAACTCAAAAACGATCAGCTCCACGAGAAAAATGTATATAACATAAATTGTGTGTTTTAACATGCTCAACATTTTTTTGTGTGATAAATTTTTGTCCATCTCTTACGGTTATGCAGTTATGCGAAATTCCATAAAATTCATCCAGAATAAACTAGTCTTCAGAGTCTATTCCCAGAAAATTCAAGGTATAAATTTTATTTGTCAGGTAAATATCTTTAGTATACATATTTTAATCAAAATAATTGGAGCTATTTTTGCAAAAATCAAATTTTTCGAAAAAAAGTTCTATGTAAAGGGTAGTTTGGTGTGGGGGGGTTCTCAAAATCTTCGTGTCACATCCCTAGAAGATACTAATCGTAAATACCGAGTTTGGTATTTTACCGACTTTTCGTTTTTGAGTTATCGTGTTCACAGGCACACGGACACACACACACACACAGGGACCTTTTTCTGAAAATGCTTTTTATGGATATAGGAGACCCTAAAACATATATTTCCGGTGAATTCTCTGTATCGAATTTTTTAGTACAATACCTTCTCTATACACTATGTACATAGTACCTGTGGAGAAAGTAAAAAAAAAAAGTAAGACAAGGCTGTGTAATATGCCTCTAATGGCATTTTGACGAAATCGCTGGACAATGAATTAATATTGTACCATTTTATTCAAACAATTTTAATAACATTAATGTTAATTTAATTATTTTTCACAAAAATAGGTTTTGTTTTTAAGGTACTGAAAAAAAGTTTGAAAACCAAAGTAAGAAGGAATGCAATATCAACATGTTATAAAGTAATGTCAGTGCCAAAGTTCTTTATGGGAGTGAAGCATATCCTGACGGACATTAAAAAAAGGTGATCGAAAACGAAATTGTGTTTTAAAAGCAGTGGCAGGACAAAACATATACTAAACATAAATCTTAATAAAGATATGAATAAACATACCATTAAATATGACAAATATTTCACAACTTAAAATAAATTTTATAAAAGAAATGAAGGCATAAGAAAATACTACAATAGAAAAATTAAGGGGAGAAAACTCGGTGGATAAGTCACATTAAAAGAACAAATAGAGGCTGACTGTCATTCAATTTTAATAATTGTAAACCAATATGGAAGAGGACTATTGGACGGCCAGATAAAAAGTTTTCCTGAACAAAATAATAATTGGAGCATTATAGACAGAAGAGTCTAAAGCATGATGGAAGAAGAAGAGTTAAAAATAAACTAAGACTGTAGACTGCCACAGCAATGTCGGTCAACCAATATGTATCAGATAACGTAGGTTAGCAACGGATATATTGGTTTCATACTGAATACAAATCAAAATCGTTAGTCATTTATAAGAAAATAAAAATTTTGAATATTTTTCCATGCGACACAACTTAAATACCAAGTTTTGGAGTTACGCTGTCCTCAGACCCACACACACACACACACACACACACACACACACACACACACACACACACACACACACACACACACACACACAGACACACACACACACACAGACATTTTATAAAAATGTTTGTTTTTAGTATTCAGGGTGTCTCAAAACTAGATTTTCGGTGAAATCTCGGCATCGAATTTTTGGATAGAATGCAATACCTTCTCTATTTATTATGCATATTGAACACATACACTAGAGAATGTAATGATAGTAAAATTAAAATAAAAGATAAAAATAAAGTTGGGAATATGTTCACGTGTAATGTTTTAATAGTCATTTGTATGATTTTGTACATAAAATATTTGTTCACGTGTTCTCAGGACTCGTTATATGATTTGCATTGCAAAAATAGCTCTTCGTTGTTTTTAGTATTAATGTATAGGATTTTGCAAGTACTATATAATATGCTCATGTGTTTTCACCACATTATGTATACAACTACCTAGGTGCTAAGTGTTTACATAAATATTTGTTAGCACTGTAAGGCATTTTTCAGTACCTGTTAATAAAAGTATAAATGAGATCCTGTACAGAGTGTACTTTTAAGAGTTTTCAGCATCAGCAGTTACGATTTTGAGCGTTTTAAAATGTTTTAATACTAATGTACAATCTTATATTCACAGTACTTAACGTTGTCATTTGTTTTCTAGTAATGTATATATCTATATCTAAAGAATGTTTTCGGTTCTAAGTATGTTAAGTCAGTAGACTACCGGTGGCCTCATAAGAGGAATGTGTTAGCATTCGCTTTTGACACCGGTTGACTACTATCTGCTAAGTCTTCCATTCCCGTACTTTCCAAGCTCAAATCTATGGTATTTGACTGAAAAACGTATAGCCATTTTCTAGAAGATAGAGCAATAATTAAGAAATTGATTGAAAGTGTATCCTTTGCTACTGTGAAGTATCTGACTCAAATACTCTTTCTGTTACTATGTTCAAGCACCTGTGCTCGCTATTTTGAAAACACGTTCGTGGGTTTTCTTATTAAGAGCTCCCACTTTGTTGTTAAATTTTGATGTTGAATTCAATACAGACTAACTGCAGGGAGAAAATGCGGATTAAGTAATAAAAGCTAGGAAACAGAAGCGAAAGGAAAACGAAAGTGTGTTGCTCTAAATTTCTATAGCCCATTCTTTTCTTGTTATTTCGTTTAAAAGAAAACAGGAGACTGAAAGGCGATTCTTCTATCTGTTTCACGCACGAGAGGCAGAGAAAATCTTACCTACATTCTTCGTCTCCAGGATTATCAGCACTTCCACCGTCGTCTCCATCGTTTTTCATACTTTGCAGTGTCGTCTTCCATTCCGCAGGGTTTGCTCTGAGATCCGCAGAATATTGTATCTTTCTAGCGCAGTCTACTAGCGCAACCGCAATCCTGACCAAAAAAAGTACAAGGAGGAAAGTTGTTCCTGGAAGGATTATCGTTCACTTGCTAGTAAGGGAATTGAAAATAATAAAAAGGGAAACTAATTCCTTAAAAGGAATATCTCGTTTAAGATCCAGCAAGCACAAGTATTGTAAGGGAAGAACGGTTTTAAAGCTATAGTACATTAACAATAAAGTTAATGAAAAATTATAAAACTAAATCGTAAACTAAAATAAAATTGATTTTAACTGTTGAGGCATTTAATTACATTGTGATGTACAATTTGAATTTGTATAAAAATGACTCGTGTATTGAACTAATAATTTTCCTTAAGTATCTATATATTTTTATTACTTTCTCTACACGTACTACCTGCATAGTGTATGGAGAAGGTATTGCACTTCACCAAAAAATTCGATACCGAGATTTCACCGGAAATATGTGTTTTAGGGTACCCACATCCAAAAAGAATATTTTCAGAAAAAGGTCCGTGTGTGTTGAGTATCTTCCAGGGATGCGACATTTTGAGAAAAATCCCTCACTATTTACATGGAACTTTTTTCGAAAGTTTTCATTTTCTAAAAAATGACTAATGATTTTGATTAAAATATTGTATATTAAAGATGGTTTACCTGACCAATAAATTGTATATTTTGAATTTTCTGGAAATAGCCTCTGAAGACTACTTTATTCTGAGTGACTTGTACAGAATTTTGCATAACTGCTAAACGGTAAGAAATGTACAAAAACTTACTACACAAAAAATGTAGAGCACGTTAAAACACACATTTTATGTTGTATAAATTTTTTTCGTGATGCTGATCGTTTTTTTAGATATATCTTGTTTTTGGTTTCAGCTTCGAAAAACTTAACTTTTCTCATACAGGAATTTGTCAACTCCTGTGCATAAAAACAAAGGAATTTCATTCACATAGCAATCAGCTTTTGACTATCACTTTAACCTATGGTATTCCCTTATTTCGCTTCTACTTACAAGGAAGAAAGTAAAAAGACTATTTCTGTTAATTTTTTCTCGATTAGCATGAAGTAAATAGAAGCATAAGCTTTTTGGCAATAATTTGTTGTAGAGATGTAGAGAAAGTCATATGAATGGAACACATCAGGTTTCTTTTCTCTGGTATGCGGAGGAAAATTTGATAATTCAATGTCGAGATTAGACATTTAGGTCCACTGAATCCAAAACAAAAAGCAAATTATGACATACCCGCATCTGTAGTGTGGTGGTCTATCTTATATTTATAATGTTCCGAGTTCGAATCTTTGATATGTTGGGTTACCGGGATTAGGCTTTTCACAGGGTTTATCCTTATCCTGGTAAGACCAATGTTGGGTAACTAAGCTCTCGTTTAAGCTTGCACCCATTTCCTTTATTAATCTTCCGGTACGACCTGCCATCAAATGAAATGGAAACGATTTTCATACCAATTTACCTGGTTGCTGATAAAAGCAATGTTCTGCAATATCAAACGAAGCACTAGAACAAGTGCTTCAACTACCTGACGCATCATTTGAATATGAAAGAGCTCTAAAACAAGAAATACATAAGCTTCAAAACATATGTGGCACAATAAAACGAATATTGGAAAACCGAACAAGAAGAGAGTCGATATTAAACTCTTTTGAAAATGATAGCAGTGTCCATTACATCCTATTGCGCCGAAACCTGCGCCATGAATAGGAATGATAAACGATTAAACGAGGAAACGAAAAATTCGAACTACGTGACTCGCTATGGTTTAAAGATCACATTAAATAAGAGTAAAATTAAAATATTTAATATACATGATAAAATATAAGATTATAAAATAATACAGAAACACCATATCTCTCGAATGCCTGAAGAAAGACTGACAAAACGGAAGTCTTAATCTTTATTTTAAGTTGTTACTACAATATAATTTATTGTATCCAATTCGCTACGTAGTTTTCATATGCAAAAAAGTCCAATTCGTCAGTTTGTGTCAAGTAGTACTTTTTACTTTCTCTGCACGTACTATGTACATAGTGTATAGAGAAGGTATTGCATTCCACCCAAAAATTCGATACCGAGATACACGTTTTAGGGTACCCTGTATCTGAGAGCGCGATAACTCAAAACCGAAAAGTCGATAAAATACTAATTTTGATATTTAAGTAGTACCTTCCACGATGCTATACGAAGATTTTGAAGAAAAAAAATCCCCTCAACCCAAACTACACCTTAAATGAAAAAAAAATCGAAAATGTTGATTTTCTCAAAAATTGCTCTAACGATTTTTATTAAAATACTGCATATTAGATATATTTATGCGACATATAAAATATATATCTACAATTTTCTGCGAATAGTCTCTGAAGACATGTTTATTCTGGATGAATTTTGCGGAATTTTGCATAAGTGCTAAACCGTAAGAGATAGACAAAAACTAAACGTACAGTAAAGATAGAGCTCGTTACAACACGCAATTCATGTTATACACATTTTTTTCGTGACAATGACTGTTTTTGAGATACTCCTTGTTATTGGTTTCAGCTTTAAAATACTTTTCTCACGCGGGAATTTGTCAACTCCTGTCCATACAAAAAAAGGTACCGACTTTTAAAAGATTTAGCTATGGATTTAGCCTATGGTACTCAACTTTTTCCCTTCTACTTGCAAGGAAGCAAGTAATAAGACTATTTCTGCTATTTTTTTTTTTCGATTAGCATTAAATAAATAGAAGAATTAGCTGCTTAAAAATAATTTATTGTAGAGATGTAAAGAAAGTCATGTAAATGGAACACATCAGATTTTTATTGCAAGAAACACCTCAATGTTTTGAGCGTTAACTACATTTTATAGCTAGAATTTTCTGTTGGTGAGTTGCCTCACATTTTCATATACTGTAGTAACTCTAAAACTTGGAATGCCAACTTTCATAGCGGGCATCAAACTCGAATATTCGCGACGGGCATGAAATTGATGAGTAACAAAACCCCAAATATCATTGCTATAATGTGTCTAGGTTTATTAAACCTTTTAATATGCACATAAAAGCTGTTTTTGTTGTTGGTTTCAATGTTGTTTTTATTCATGTTTTTGATTGTACGTTTTAGTCTCATCGCATTTTATGAGATTTAATTACTGTTCGGGTTTTAAATTATGGTTTTAGAACGTTTCCGATGTCAGTTTTTAACTACAGTAGGTAAAATAATAATTAAAAACTCTTTCAGATAGAAAACTAAAAATATTGCTTGAATTAAAGCTGGTAATATATAGATAACATCCATGCAAATTGAAATTTGCAAATTGTTTGTAAATGTGCAGTTGGTGGATTTTCATATGTATTTCTGGCACGGCTCAGGTAGTAACCTCCGCATTCGATAGTTGCGGAGTTCAAACCCCGTGGGCCGACCAAACTGGCTGGGGTTTTTCGTGGTTTCCCATAGTCTTCAAGTAGATTTTGGATTGGGTATTTATAACTCAACCCAAAGTTCCAGTCTAAAACGATAGTAAAGATAAGAATGTGATGTGTTCCATTCACACTACTTTCTCTACATCTCTGTAACAAATTATTGTTAAAAATAATTCTTCTATCTACTTTATATATTCGAGATAAACATTAGCAGAAATCGTCTTAATTACTTGCCCCTTGTAAGAAAAAGGAAAATAAGGGAACACAGTAGACTAAAACGATAGTCAAATCTTTCAAAAGCTGGTTTCCATGTAGTTGAAATCGATTTCTATGCAGGGCCAGTAGTTTACAATTTAGTATTGTTTTAAGTACTTTCAATCTGAAATAAATAACTAGGTATATCTAGAACTGGTAAATTCTACGAAAAAACGTATATGACATAAATTATGTGTTTTAACGTCATCTACATTTTTTGTGTAGTAAGTTTCTACCTAACTCTTATGGTTTACCAGGTACACAAAATTCAGCAAAATTCATTCAGAATACAGAGGTATTTAGTGTCACCTTAAAATTACCTTAAGATATACATTTTATTTTCTGTACAAATATCTTTAATATATCGCATTTTAATCAAAATCGTTAGAACCATTTTTGAGATATCAAAATCTTCAAATATTTTTCCATGTAAAGGGTAGTTTGGGGTGGGTGAAGTTTTCTCAAAATATTCGTGTCACATCCCTGGAAGATACAAAACTTAAATACTAAGTTTGGTATTTTACCAACTTTACGCTTTTGAGTTATCGTGTTCAGACACACACACACACACGAACCTTTTTCCAAACAATATTTTTACTTTCTCTACACGTACTATGTACAGTGTGTAGAGAAGGTATTGTATTGTACCCAAAAATTCGATACCGAGATTTTACCGAAAATACACGTTTTGGGTCCACCTTAATAAAAAAACATTTTTGGAAAAAGGTCCCTGTGTGTGTCCGTGTGTGTCCGTGTATGATGACAGCATAGCTCAAAAACCACACGACCGTTAAATACCAAACTTGGTATTTAAGTTTCGTATCTTCCAAGGATGCGAAACGAAGATTTTCAAGAGCATCCCCCACCCCAAACTACCCTTTGCAAGGAAACAATTTCGAAAATTTTGATTTTCTCAAAAATGGCTCTAACGATTTTGATTAAAATTTCTTATATTTAAGCTATTCACATGCTAAATAAAATGTGGATCTTGAACTTTATGGGAATACCCTCTAAGGATGTCTTTATTCTGGATGATTTTCATTGAATTTTGTGAAACTAATAATCCGTAAGGGATAGACCAAAACTTGGTGAACAAAGAATTTAGATCACGATAAAACACAATTTGTTATATATTTTGTTCGCTAAGTTGGTCGTTTTTGTGATATTCCTTGTTATTGATTTCAGCTTTAAAAAACTTATACTTTTTTCATACGGGAATTTGTCAACTCCTGTCCAGTAATAAGATTATTTCAGCTAATCTTTTCTCGATTAGTATGAAGTAAATAGAAGCCTAAGCTTTTTATCAATAATTTGTTGCGGAGATGTAGAGAAAGTTATGTGGTTGGAACACATCAGTTTTTTTATTCAGAGGACTCTAAAACATGTAGTTCCGGTGAAATCTCGGTATGGAATTTTTGGGTGAAATTCAATACTTCTCTATGCACTATGTACATAGTGCGTGTAGAGAAAGTAAAAGTGGATGGTAATAGCGATTGTACTGCCATCTATCCAAGATAGGTTAAGGCAGATAGCCTGAATAGTGCCCTAAAGCCACCTGCGTGTCGCGGCCCGAAGTAGTATGCATATGGGAATAATAGCCTCGAAGGGCTGGCTGGTCTCCTGTTATCTGACAGCGGAGGCAGCTAGGCTGAAGTAAGTTAGCCTCGTATTACTGTCATGTGACTAGTAAGCTCTAATTGCCTGCCATGGGGAATAGGCGAATATTCTTCGTTTTAAGCCTTGCCTCATTACTAGGTTTATAACTTGTTTACGTCCTGACCTTGCTCTGCATAGGGCTTGTATTAAAAATGAAAAAGCTTACTTACTGATTAAGGAGAAAGGAGACTGGAATTGTGAGAGACAGAAACAAGAATTAGTACACGTGACCGTTAAGCAATACCGGGAAAACTTATGTGGAACAGGCATTGGAGACCATGATGTCTGGTTGTATGCGAGATGGCGCCATCTGACTACGGATGTGATAGCAATCAGACGTGGCACTCTATCGCCATCTGCTTGACACGAAGCGGTGTAATACGGGATAGTCCTGAAAGCCTACTGTCCACCACATTAGGATATCTTACGGAAGAGTTTGGTTGCGATATAACCTAATAAATAAATTAGATTTAAAAAGAGCATCGTGATAGCCTTTCATAAACGTATTTTATTGAAATGCATAAAATCGCTGGTGCCGCTGTTGCTTAATGACTAGTGAGGGATCGCGGAGAGTTGCACGGATCGAGTGCATGGAACAGTTCGTCACGTAATGCGAGCATTTATGTTGATGTTCCATTTATTTAATCAACACTAGACAATAGGCAATATTTATCAGGTTTGTTATAATTGACTAACTGTAATGTCAGCACTGTTGTAATGGGTCATCGTACACAATGAGTGAACACGTTCATTTAACACACCACTGTACTCGAACACTCGTTTGATGTACACTGATTTTCCTCAGCACCTGTCCAGTGCATGACGCAACAGTTAGTGCGAGGAGCGTTCGCCACCGGCAACATGAGGTAGAACAGGTAGTATATAATAGGCGGGTAAACAGAGAAGGAAGAAGAAGTTCATTTCGTTTCAACTATACAATGTAAGCCGACCTTGCGGGTAGCATGTCAAGGTTAGCCCATAGCTGTTGTAAACCCCTCTATTGACAATAAAAATGATTAGTCAAAGTTTTAATATATTTAAGCGTGTTGTGTTGTTATTTTCATATACTGGCATTTAACAATACAATTAAATAATAATTATTTAATTGTATTATATATGTTATATATAATAAATATATTAATTTATTTAAGTCTTATTGTAGTCTTTTTTGAAGCAAAATCCATGCAACTGCAGCCATGTGTAACCACGTTATTATCCACAGTTAGCATCACACAGGCTTGTGCTCTCCCCGTGTTTTACCGCAAACAGTCGCTGGGAATCACTCACGAAGGAATGACCAGTCAATGCGTATTGGTCTTAACGATCATTGCTATTCGAACCGCCTGTGATAAGGTGCCTGGTATAGGGGTCATTTATATCGGTTCAAGAATTAGAAGAAAATTTGGCAAAATAATTCATGCAGTATAGGGTTATAATAGGCCTCAATGGCCAAAATATACATTTTAGGCTACACAAAATTGTATATGAAAAATAAATTAATTTTGTTTATTCCTGCACTTAAAAATCGGCGATTGGCCAAAATAGGTGTAGTTACTAATAGCATGCTATACTAGGGCGGGAAGAAAATGACAATCCAATTATCCAGGTCTCTTCAAAATTTGCGCTACAATATAAATACTCAGTCTATTATCGCTCATTATATTTTCAGACGGGCCTTTTTGAGTCACGCCATCAGCCATCAATGCATTCAAAGCTTCCTAAATTAAAGTAAGTTAAAGTACAAGTATTAGTTGTAGTCATTGAAATGGCCCTTTGCGTTACGGGAAATCAGAGGTGACGTTAGATACTTCGTCGTTACTTCTAATTTCTGTACCTGTGATTTCACTGGAAACACATATAAGCTCTGCATTTTTCAAGGCATTCGAAGATGTTCAAGAAAATCCCCACACCAAAACTACTGCTTACGTGGAACATCTTTCAAAAACTTTATTTTTTATAAAAATTGCTCTAACGTTTCGGAATAAAATATCGTGTATGTTTAAGATATTGTTGTGCTAAAAGAATGTGTCATTTTGAAATTTCTATGCTTAAGCTATGAAGTGCTCTTCATTCTGAATGGCTTTTGCTTAACCAGTAAGAGGCAAAGCAAAATCTTATTTCAGAAAAAATGTAGTTCTCGTTAAAACACAAATTTCTCTGAATTACTATTTTGCTGATTTTTGTCTCTTTCTTTGCGTGTGTGTGTGTGTGTGGTGGGGGGGGGGGTTAACCGTTCCCGAAATATTCCTAGTTATTGCTTTCAAATTATTTTAAAATAGTTATACATTTTTCAAATAAAAATAATTAATTTCTCTAGTACGTATGTACGATGTTTATAATGGAAAAGGTTATTGGATTTCATCCAAATATTCAATACCGAGATAAATCTTTTGAGCACCCGTGAATAAAAAGCATTTTTAGAGGAAAATGTGTGTTTTTTGTAGTATTTAACGCCCACTTTAACTACTTATGGCACCGCAAGCGGTGACACTAATGATACATGAATAATGATGGAGCACCGATGGAATGCGATGGCGGGGGAAACCGGAGTACCCGGAGAAAACCCGTCCCCGCGCCGCTTTGTCCACCACAAATCTCACATGCGGTCGCTTGGGATCCAACTCCGGCCGTCTAGGTGAGAGGCAAGTGGTCTAACCACTCGGCCACCGCGCGGCCTGTGTGTGTGTGTGTGTGTGTGTGTGTGTGTGTCTAGACACCATAACTCAAAAACCAAAAGTTGCTTAAATATCAAACTTGGTATTTAAGTTCAGTATCTTCGTAGGATGGGACAGGAAGATTTTCAGGAATATCCCCCCACCCAAATAACCCTTTGCGTGAACATTTACACTTTTCGATTTTCTTAAGAATGGCTATCCAATTTGTTTAATTAATATTGCATATTAAGGACATTTATATGACAAATAAAATGTTTACCTTGAATTATTTTTCTTTGAATAACCCCTGACGTCATCTTCATTCTTAATACATTTTGCATAACTGTTAAACGGAGATGCAGATAAAAACTTACAAAATAAAAATGTAGATCTCATTAAAACTCACAATTTATGTCATACGGTTTTTACTACAGAGTTAACTATTTCCGATATATTCTTCGTTTGTTTTAGAATTTCCAATATACTTAAGCGATAACAAATGGGAAGTCGTTATTCACTCTTTTTCATCTTGGTCATACCTACTGACATTTTAAACAGATTTGACTGTCGCTTTAGCCAAATGTATTCCTTTATTTCCCTTCTACTTATAAGGAACTAAGTAATAAGCTTATTTCTCATAATGTTTATCTTAATTAGCATGAATAAGAACAAGCTTGTATAAGAATAGTAGAAGAGATGGAGAAAGTCATGGAATGTAACACGCATCAAGCGTTTTTGAAAGAACATTCTTTGAATTGTATATCTAATTCATTCGTCCTCCTATCCTTTAAGGGCACTAATAACTAGGCAGTTAGGCCCCTTAAACTCCTATCTTCATCATTATCTGTCATCTTGCCAATCCAGATTAGAATAATGCAGGGGATTTTCGGAAACTGTGTGAAAAGTTCTCAAGGACTTCTGATTAAGATTGTATGTCCATCTAGTAAAACAGAGAATGTGGTACAGGTGTATAATTTTCCCAGATAACTTGCGCTGATAATTTTTTGCCCCCAAAACGTATAACACAAAACACGTGACAACAAATGAATTAGATGTGTTAAATCTGTTCGAAAATAAGTTTCAAATATAATGTTAACATTTTAAATTTCAAACAAGTGACTTTTCTCTTCAGTATCTATATTGTCTGTTTATTTTAATTAAAAGTATATTAGTTGTTATTTTGACCGGGAGTTTTGGAATGAAAATACAGGTATATAAACTAATATTTTACATAAATAGTAACGTCATAATGTTTACACGTTTGGCCTCGTATTCATATCTGCATTATTTTCTCCTCTTTGGATCATGCTTACAAAATTCTTTATCGTTGCATTTGAATCGCCACATACTTCAGCAATAAAGGATTTTTCGACTCCATCTCCCCATATGTCTGTTTAAAACGTGCATGAGCTCCTACTTTTGCTAGTGAAGTAGCTGATATAGACGGAAAAATGGTTTCACCGCTCGCATGCTTCTTGAACGTATGAATTCGTTCTTGTAGGTTTGATTTAAGGGCTCGAGAGTAACATTCTTCGTCTTAATATTACCTACTCTACCACTTACATACAGCATGTAAAGAAAGTATTGTATCTTACTAAAAATGTTGATGTCGAAGTTTTTCTTCCCCACATAATTTTCAGACTGTTCTTACAAAAACTTATTCTTCTATGTATTTTGTTATTTATTTATGGTCGCTCTTTAACTGCTGTGGTTCTCAGGGTCCCATTCTATACAGGCCATGAAAGACCGCTTAATTTTGCTCAGAGACCTCTCTATCAGGCTTGAGGTTCTTTTATGTGCCGTAAATCTACGACACGGGACCCACGGCTTTACTTCCCTTCCGAAAGAAGCCATGCTAAGGATTTTTACTCCCGAAAAGAATCCATCGTCCTCCGCCGGGTTTGAACCCGCGACCTTGGGTATATGGAGTCAGCAAGATACTCGTTACAGCACGGAGGGCGACCTTCTGTGTACTTCGTGATATTCAAGCATTAACAGAAATGGTCTTATTACTTAGTTCCTATAAGTAGAAATGGGAAATAAGGGAAATATACTAGGCTAAAGCGATAATCAAATGTTTTAAAAGCTGGTTGCTTTGTAGATCTGTAGTGTTTAACGCCCGCTTTAACTACTTATGGCACCGCAGGCGGTGACACTGACGATACATGAATGATGATGGAGCACCGGTGGAATGCGATGGCGGGGGAAACCGAAGTACCCGGAGAAAACCCGCCCCAGCGCCGCTTTGTCCACCACAAATCTCGCATGCTGCCGCTTGGGATCGAACCCCGGCCGTCTAGGTGAGATGGGAGTGGTCTGGTGCTTTGTGTTGCATTATCAGATGTAAAACAAAAGAAAATCGGATGACGTCTCGTGTTTGAAAAAAAGTATAAGTATTTTAAACTTGAAGCTAATAACAAGGAATATCTGGGAAATGATTAGCTCTTCAACAAAAATGTATGGAAAATATATGTTTTGAGCAGATGTACACTTTTATGATGTAAATGTTTGTCTACCTCATTGAGAATGGCCTTTGGAGGCTATTTCCAGGAAATTTAAGAATATATTTTGTCATGTAAATATCTTTCATATGCGGTATTTTAATCAAAATCTTAAGAGCCATTTTTGTGAAAAACAAAATTTAAGAATATTTTGCCATTTAAAAGATAGTTAAGAGTGGAGATTTTCTTGAAAATCTTGTGTCGCATCCTTGGCAGATGCTAAGCTTCGATATCAAGTTTTGTATTTAACCGACTTTTCTTTTTTGAGTTTTGCTATTCATAGGAACGCACACGGACACAGGGCTTCAAAAATGCTTTTGTGTTTGGATTCAGGGGACCCTAAAACGTGTATTCCTGGTGAAACCTCGATACGTAATTTTTGGGTGGAACCATCTCTACGTGTATGTGCACATATGTGCATACCTAGTAGACAACATAGTAACCGACTCGTCCAAGTATGAGGGAAGGGGAAGTGTTTGTTATTTTATATTTTCTGGAAAGTGCCTTTAACGTTATTGATCAAAGTAAACATATTTGAGTTTATCCATAATTGTTAAGAAATGCATACCTTGGATTTCGTGCACATAGTGTGTGAAATTCTCCTCATTCTCATGGATTTTATCTAATTCTCTGTACAGCTGGTGAGCTATAAGAGAAAGAGCGAAGCGTATCACATGCAAAATAGGAGTATGGCTATACAGTTATGTAAAATAAAATATAAAATGTAAAATACGTAAATAATATGCTCTCAAGCCTGTAATGAAAGATGTAATGCAACCATTTGTGCAACATTTTATTTGCATTAAATAAACTTCTGTAAGAATATTTTGCATAAGGGAGATAAAAATAAACGATAGTAATAAAGTCATGTGAATGTAACATAGGAGATTTATGAAATAAAAATACTTAAAAATAAAAATGACAGAATAAAATAAATTGAATGAAATCTACTATAAAGTAGAAGGGTAAACATTTTCACATGCTCATTGAGGAAGTTCAAACGTCAGCATCCCTTCTCACTCTTTTTAAGCATTAATGCATCTGTATCTTCTAGAAAATCAGCAGCATACAAGGTGACTTGTTGAAATTTGTGCCACTTTTGTACACAACCAGTCTGTTTTGCATGGTTAAGAAGATTGTTTACTTTTAAAAGTTAAAATTGTACCCAATTTCAGCCTGTAGGAGCAGTAGAAATACTAGGGCAGACAATATCTAGCCTCTTGGTATCGTTACTGCCCCTCAACAAGATGTAGTTACGACATTACAGAATACCAAATAGCGGGTAGTAACTGGTTCGATGTAAAGAACAAGTGTGATTAACAGAGGTGTTTTTGTATGTTTCAAATTTCTAACGTTCAGGCTGTCTATTAGTTAGTGTTTAAATTCACTGTTCTCATAAAAATATTACATACGATGCATTTTTAAAAATATTCACATGAAAATTTATGTTTTACAGAACATGAATTCAAAAAAAAAAAATAATATCCATAATTTCAGGTTTTTATGTTAACCCTAAGTTTTTCAAAATTCTTCATTTTTCTAAAAGTTATTACATTATTTCTCAAAATTGGACCGTTAATTACAAAAAATATATGGTCATTTAAATGTGTTTTTGCGAAGCAATGTGCAAATTTTGACCGTGTGAGGTTTGCGAGAAATAATGGTTTAAAAAAGTTTAAAATTAATATTTTTTTTATTATGGAGATTAACTTAATTTTTAAATTTTTCTTAATTTTGGGTATAATTTCATATTTGCATAACCTATATAATTATACCAAATTAATGTTTTCTTATAGTTTTCAGTTCGTAAAAAAAAAAAAAAAATTGACAAATGGTTAAATGAATGATGTTCTAAGTTGCATGTTATTAAATACATTGTAGTAGTCACGTAGTTAAATGAAAATTACGCCACTATATTTGCTTTTAAATATGTCGAGCTATGCTAAAGGTGGTCTAAATGCTAACCACTGTGAATATTAGTAAGTTTGCTGTGTTATTCAGTGACATTGGCCCAGTTTTACTCTCTTGAGATTAGAAACACAAGTTATGAAGTAGAAGTTTTCCTGCACGTTTAACGTTTCATTACGAAAGAAAGACGGCTTCATGGATTTTGTTCGTGCGGGAAATGGGAGTTACGGCAAACCTTCTGGAGCGGAAACACTAATTATTATTTATGAAGTTCTGTCAGGAATCGGGCGAAAAATTATATCCAGAATGGAGAAAGAATATGCTTATAAGTAACGTATTCTATAATTAGTACTAAAATTGTTTCTAAAGAGGTTTTGTTAAAATATATAACGCACTGAAGAATGTGCCTTGAATAGCTAATTAAAGCGTATAATAATGCTGAAGTGTTCAACATCGCCTTTAAAACATGCAATAAAAGAAATAAAATTGACGTTATTTTTTAATTTCATTATTCCAGAAGTTAAATAAGAATAACATGCTTTATTCAGACGTTTAAATAAATATATACAGACCGTTCTTTTAATTGGTCTTGGTTGTGGTAACAAATGATCACGAAGAAATAAAGTAAATTAAAAAGATAATATTATTTTATTAGGTATATCTTTATTAGTGTAGCTTTCCTTTGTCGCATTATTATTATTATTATTATTATTATTATTATTATTATTATTATTATTATTATTATTATCATCACTATTATTATTGTTATTATTATCTATTACATTCACACGACTTCTCAACCCAATCTTCATTGAAATCTGTTTCAAAGGTATGTTTCTCTATTTACTTCATGTTAATCGATATAATATATATGTATATTATACATTTGTAGAAATGCATCCTTGTAGAAACAAATGGAATACACTAGCCTAAAGCTATTACCAAATCTGATCACTGTGTGATTACTTTGAATTTCCGTTCTCTTTTACGACTGGAATAAAGAAAAACAAATAAAGACTTCCCATATGAGAAACCGTATATACCGGGTGTTAACGAACTATACCGAAATATTTTCACCAAATATGTAGATTTCTTGAATAAGAAATTTCAGATAGGAGACTTATGGCCTTTTATTGAAATTTCGAAGTAACGGCTATAAGTTTCTGAAGTGCCAGCACACCACTGGCTAATTTATCAACCATTCGAGAGCATAGCACGAAAAATGAAGGGACATATTACAGCGTACCTCTCTAGCGTAGTGGTTATGATACTGGCTTTCAAGTGAAAGATAGTTACCGAGTTCGCGTGTTGTTCACGTATCGCGGCACTTGGTCTAGAATGAAAAAAATAATAATAAAAAACATTTACTCTATGACAAGAATCGAACTCATGACCTTTGGGATAGCAGCTTCCCGCGCTACGTATTAAGCCACCAGAGCAGTTGAAGAAACGCCTCCAGAGTAAGCTACAAGAACGTAGTTAATGAATGCTCAGGGTCGCACTGTCAAGTGATTTGTTCGAGATTTTACAGATTTTTGCGACATTAAATCTTGAGAACGAGCTGCTAAAACTCAATATTTCTATACTCAGGCAACAGTTTTAAACACATTCTAAGCCATTTTTTCAACCTGCTTTGCTTTAACACCGACTTATCAGCACCTGATACCCACACGTTTAACGCTATGTAGCTGCGTTATATTTATCTGGGGACCATGCATGACCGATCTCAAATTACTTATATCAGTCACGTGCACAATCTCGCAAATTATTTCATTAACATCCTGTATGTACATTTGATAATTAAAACCAATAACAATACATATCTTGGAAATTATTAATCCCCCCGATGCGTGCTTTAGCGAGATTTACATTTTTTGTATAGGATGTTCGTGTCTTTCACTTGTAGTTTGCCAGTTGTGCCAAAGTCATTCTGAATGAAGAGGACATAAGAGTCTGTTCCCTGATATTGCAAGATATTCATTTCATGTTATATGAAATTAAACATTTGTGTGTTAATAAGAATCGTTCCCTTTTTTTGAAAATCAAAGGTTTCGAAAAATGTTCCATTTAAAGGGTATTTTAAAGTGGGGAAACTCTCTTGTAAATCTTCTTGTAGCCTTCTGAACTTAAATAGCAAGTTTATTTATAGGAGTTACGCTGTTCACAGATATAGACATACATAGTCTCTTATATGCTTTTATTTATTTATTCAGGGGACCTGAAAACGTGCATTTACAGAGAATTAATAAAATGTACAAAAATGTAAATTTCCACAAAATACTCATGTGTATACAATAAGATTTGTTGGCTAAACCATTTTGAATTTAGTATTACTATTTGGTATGAGGTCGCAGGTTCGATCCCCGTCGAACTTGCACTCTGACTTAGTGTCTCTCGTCGTTCCCATTTGTTACAGGCGAATGGTGGGGTGCTTATTCTCCTCGTTTTCCTTTCCCTCATTTCCTTTATTGTCATTTCCTTATCTTTCAGGTGTGCGTGCTTTTGGGCTCGCGGTGTGGCAGTGCCGGCAAGTGGCGTGCGGATGCATGTGCTTTGTGAATGCTGTTTTCTTCTTTGGGACGGCGCTTGTATGCTGTCCTCTTGGAGGTGGGACTGTTGCCTTACCGGCACCCAGAATCCTTTGTGTTGGCCGCTGCGTGGCGTTCCTGGCGCCGAGATGAAGAGCTATTTATGAAACAGTTAGGAAATGGAGAATGATTGGCCTGTCTGAATCTGGTCAGTGGCCAATTGTGGTTCCCTCACTTCATCCCTTCCTTTGGGGGGTGGTGTAAATGCGCAACAGAACTATATAAGTCGCGGTGCGTGAAGTGTCCTCCGCTGTTGTCTAGCCTTTGCCTTTACTATTGGTATGAATTTTGAGGTGTTAAATCGCTATTCATTTGTTTCTCGTTTTCAGAGCCAGAATATAACCACCCGAAATTTAACATGTGTCTGTCACTTTAAACTCCTGTATACCGCTTATACCTGAAATGAAATTTGTACTGATTTGCTACTTATGATTATCTATCATATTTACAGATTCTAACTCTGTTACACTCTCTACTGCCAAAATAGTCAAATTAATAAAATTCAATTTCAATTAAAATCATTTTAAATATCTGGTCCTCTCGTACTAAGATTCTGCAAATGTTTATATCAATTAACGTGATGCTTTTGTGGAATTTGGAAACTATACAGCACTTAAGATATCTTACTGAAATTTATACCAATTATTATATACAATAATGATATCTTAGCCACGTATCAAAATTATAGCCTCTTTACTATTACAGAAAAAGTATTTCTAAAACTCTAGATTTTCCAAACCTTTCTCAAAATTGGAGCATTATTTCGAAGAAGTAAATTACCATTTTCTTTCGCGTACTTTTGTGAGGCAATATAACATTTTGAATCAAATTGGCAAAAAAATTGCATCGTTGGGAGCATTTTGAACATGGACAATTTTGGAAAAAAAGTTTTAGAGAAACTAAGACTTTTTAGTTGGGGGTGCCTATTAATGAACATGCGCATGTCCATTTATAGTTTCAATTAATTTGTAGTTTAAGTGCGCCAAATGGTGAACAACTATATATTTTCTTAAAGTTTAGAATTTATACAATTTTAATTTTTTTACAACTTTCATAAGCAAACAATATTCTAAGATGAATCATCTTAATATAAAACTGGTAGAAAAATAAGCCTTTTTAAATGCTTGTTTTAACAGCATTTAACACTTATCGGACGATGAATGGAATTGGGTGAAGTGATGCAGAAATGAGCCCGGGGTCCATTGAGCTTAGAGCTATGCGACTTTCCTCTACCCAAGATAAGGGAAAACCCTAATCGAATTTTGAACTCGGGACCTCTTGAATTTGAGGCACACACGCTATATAAACGTTTTTATGAATAGCCAGTGAAAGAGTGGCTAGATACACATATGTGAATCTAATATTTTAGTTATATATAGGTAAATATTATTTATGTTAGATGGCATGATAAGCCAATTAAATATAATCGCACCGTTTATAAAAACATTCAAAGCGGCACCTCTGAAAGCAAATTCTTGACGCATCGACTTGTGGGAGTTAGTGGCAAAGCATTTTATTGGCTACCGTCCATAATTTAGTCAACGTGAAGGTATAAACAAACTTCGTATGTCACACACCTGTCGGTCATTTGGCACGCGGAATGTTTTGCACCTCATAGCGACAGGTAGTATTCATAATTATTGCTAGGTGGCAGCACACTGGATTTTGTTTATTTAATTGCTGATGTGTGATCATGACGGTTCCAAACGAATGACAAATGATTTGAGGTACAGGACTGTTTAGGAATGGTAAATTAACGACCTCTGGGGATAATGTAAAGCTAATATGTGAAGGGAGGGTTCCCTGAGGCAAAATATTATGACAAATACCGTTAGTCAAATATTTTATGGATTCCAAAATAAGTTCAGCTATATCTCGAGTTTCATATTTACAGCAAAACAAACATGCAAAAACAACGTTGCACATTTGAATTGTATGTTACCAGATGTATCTGATGTGCATTTTCATGACCTTCTCTACATCTCTGTAACAAATTATTCTAAAAAGTTTATTCTTGTATCTACTTCACGCTAATCGAGATAAACATTAACAGAAATGATCTTATTACTTAGTTCCTTAAAAGTAGAAGAGAAATAAAGGAGTACAATAGGCTAAAGTTATAGACAAATCTTTTAAAAACTGTTGAAATTCTTTCTTTGCATGGCCAGGAGTTGACAAATTCCTGTATGAGAAAAGTTTAAGTATTTTAAAATTTAAACAAACAATAACAAATATCTGAAAATCGTTTAACTCTACAAAAAATTGCATATGACGTAAATTGCATGTTTTAACGCGCTCTATATTTTTGTGTACTAAGTTTTTGTCTATCTCTTATAGTTATACAAAAGTAATACAAAGTTCATCCAGAATTAAGTGGTTTTCAGAGGCTAATCCCACAAAATTCAGGATATACATTTTGCTTTTTCATAAAAATATCTTAAACATATGTTTACGTAATAAATATCGTTAGTCATTTTTGAGAAAATCAAAATTTTCGAAAAAGGTTCCATCTAAAGAACAGTTGGCGGTGGGAGATTTTCCTGAATATCTTCGTGTTAGAGCAGGAAAACTGTGTTCAAATCCCGGCTGTGGCATTGGATTTTTCAGCTGGTTTTAACAGTAAAACACAAACCCTTAGTATGCGTTAATAATAATAATAATAATAATAATAATAATAATAATAATAATATCATAAATACTCGTATGAGCTAAGATTGAGGTTATGTTGTTGGTAAAAAATTATACGTGGATAATAATAATTAATAGATTGCTAGTTTGCCTACAAGGTTAACGTTGACCTTGTAAATTGAACCGCAATGTTCAACAGCTGCTAGTACTTAATTTTTATTTTCGCGTAAGTACTGTTTCTGTTATTCACTATGTTAAACAAATACTGTATGATGCACTTGGATTAAGTGCGCTGGAAAATCTTGGAAATACAAAATATTCTATTTTGTTTTGTATTCTCAAACTCTTTTTGATTCTCGAATGACGTCACAATATGCTATTCTGGTATCTTGGTTATTATGACAGGATATCGTAAGCCAGTTCCCAAAGGATCTTGATCGTTAGGAAGGTTTTGAAGTGAATATGAAAATAGAACCAGCGGAAACCCTTAACGTAACCCACTCAGCTGTGAGATAGGATAGGCGGTATAAACTAGCAACTTTAGTGAGTCCCTAAAGAAAAGAAAGAAAAAATAAAGTATCGGTTACATTCACATGACAAAGGCCTCTTCTGCAAATACTTGTTCTTACAAAAGCTTATGCGTTTATTTCCTTCTAGCTAATTGAGATGCATATTAACAGAAATGGCCTTAGTAATTACTTATAAGTAGAAGGAATAAGACTTGGCTAAAGCGAGAAAAAAAATAAACGAATGAAGACGTAATATTTGGGAAGAGAGTGTATTGGAAAATTTAAACCATAACAGGCAATATCTCTGATGTTTTGTTTATTCCATAATAACGATTATAAAAAAATGTGTTAAACTCACATGACTTTCTCTAGCCGTTCTACAAACTTCTTACATAAGATTATTCTTCTTTCTGCACCTTGTTAATCGAGGTATTCAGCACAATGTTCTTATTACTTAGTTCCTTGTAAGTAGGAAGAAAATAAGGGAATACACTAGGCTAAATCGATAGTCATATGTTTTAAAAGCTGTCGTTTTGCGAATGTCATTACAAATCGCTTCTTTTCTTGGCCAGGAGTAGAACAAAAGTAATATGGACACTCCTGTCTGAGAAAAGTAGAAGTACTTCACAACTGAAACCAATAACAATGAATACGTCGAAAACGGTAAGCTCCACGAAAAAAATGTATATGACGTAAGTTGTGAATTTTAACAAGGTCTACAATTTTTGTATAGTACGTTTTTGTCTCTCTCTTACGGTTTACTAGTTATGCCAAATTAAGCAAAATTCATCCAGAATAAACAGGTCTTTAGAAGCTATTCCCAGGAAATTCAAGATATACATTTTATTTTTCAGGTAAATATCTTTAATATAAGATATTTTAATCAAAATCGTTTGAGCCATTTTTAAGAAAATCAAAATTTTCGAAAAGAGTTCCATGTAAAGGGTAGTTTGGGGTAGGGGGATTTTTCTCAAAATCTTCGTCTCGCATCCCTGGAAGATACTGAACTTAAATACCCAGTTTGGTATTTTAGCTACTTTTCGTTTTTCAGTTATGGTGTTCACAGTCACACGGAAACGCACACACGGACCTTTTTCTGGAAATGCTTTTTTTGGATTCAGGGGGTCCTAAAACATGTATTTCCGGTGAAATCTCGGTATCGAATTTTTGGGTGGAATACAATACTTCTCTATCCCTATGTACATTGTACATACGGGGCTAGAGAAAGTAATAAAAGCAATATGACCTACATTGTGCCTTTAATGAGATCTACGTTTTTTGTGTTCTAAGATTTCGTTATCTGTTAAGATTTAACAGTTACGCAGTCATCCAGGGTTCAGACACTATTCAAGATATACATTTTATGTATCCTTAAAGTAAAGCATTTTATTCAAAATCGATAGTCATTTTTGAGAAAATGGAAAATTTTCGACACATCTTCCATATTAAGGGTTGTTTGGGGAAGGGGGTATTTTGTTGAAAATCTTAATTTTTCGTCTTTGGAATAATAAATATCCCAAATATCAAGTTCGGTATATTAACGATTTTCCCGTTTTCTAGTTATGCAAATCTTTTAAAAGCTGTTTGCCATGTCGTTGAAATCCACTTCTTTGCATTGCCAGGAGTTGACAAATTTCCGTATGTGAAAAGTATTTTAAAACTGAAACTCATAACAAGGAATATCTCAAAAATGGTCAACACCACGAAAAAAAATGTGACATAAATTGTGTGCTTTAACAAGGTCTACATTTTCTAAGTAATATGTTTTTGTCTATCTCTTATGGTTTACCAGTTATGCAAAATTTAGATAATTAATCCAGAATGAAGAGCTCTTCAGTGGCTATTTCCAGAAAATTGAAAATATACATTTTATTTATCATGTAAATATATTTTGTACACGGTATTTTAATAAAAACCGTTACAGCCATTTTCGGTAGTTTGGGGTGGGTGAATTACCTTAAAATCTTCGTATCGCATCTTTGGAAGATGATAAATACAAAGTTTGGAATTTTACCGACTTTTTGAGTTATCGTGTTCACGGACACACTGACACGAACACAAACACACGGACTTTTTCTAAAAATGCTTTATTATAGATACAGGGGACCCTAAAAGCCTGTATTTCCAGTATGGAATACTTTGGATGGAGCGCAATGTCTTCTCTATTTACGTACCACATACTATGGAGAGAAAGTAAAAAAAAAATTTAATTAGATCAAACACTTTTTGTATTGCTCGCAATCATGCCGTCCCTATCATGAAAATCTCTGCAGCGCGTTCGCCATCAGTGTGTCTTTCCCTTTAAACAGTTTCTAGATCTCGCTTGAGAATTGAGTTCGGAACTATCGAAGACGGATTTCGGCTTCGTGTTTAAGGCACTTTAAATGCAGAGCCAAGTCCGGCAAAGCTTGGATATTTGCATACGAATTTCGCTCTCGCTTGTAGTTCGCTTCGATTTGTGTGTAGAAGTCCGTTCAGGTCCGTAAGTGTCCCTTAGGACGATAGTTTAATGAACACTTTCCCTCAGGTGGAATTTTGGGGAACACTACCACCACTTTCAATTTACTATAGCACGGAGATATGCATACAGTTTCACTTATGAATCGGTTAAATCTCGGGTTCCTGCTAAATTCTCAGTATGCAAGTACAGGGATATTACAAATGAAGTAGACAACTTTGAAGTCCTTTGAAATAAAAACTAAGCGTATGTTAACATACATGTTGTTGTGTTATATGGCGGAATTCTGGAAGTTTGCATTGGTTGTGCTGCAGTTGGTAATTATATATGATTGTTATTGTTGGTGCTGAATAGTAGAAATGACGAATACTGTGGAAAAAACGCTTGCTTTCTTTCTTATAAGTTTATTGTGTAATTGAAATGAAATTGCGTTTTATTTATGGACGCTCTTTAACCGCTGTGGTTATCAGCGTCACATTCTATATTGCGCGTGAAAGACCGATTAATTTTGCTCAAATGGCTATTTATCAAGCTGAGGTTCTTTTACGTGCCGTAAATCTACGACACCGCACCAACGGCTTTACTTCCCTTCCGCAGGAAGCCATGCTAAGGATATTTAAAATCTCTCGTCCGGTTTTGAACCCGCGACTTTGAGCTATGAAATTAGCATGGTAATCATTGTATCACGGAGGGTATTGTGTAATTGATTACATCGTAACCGTATACATGTCATATTAAAAAATCTGATGTGTACGATTCACATGACTTTCTCTATATCCCTGCAACAAATTATTCTTAAAAAGCGTATTCTTCTATTCACTTTATGCTAATCAGAAAAAAATGAGCAGAAAGTCTTATTACTTGCTTCCTTGTAAATAGAAGCGAAATAAGAGACTAGCATAGGTTAAAATGATAGTCAAAAGCTGGTTGCTATGTCAATGATGTTCCTTTGTTTATATGGATAGGAGTTGACAAGTTCCTGTATGAGAAAACTTAAGTTTTTCATAGCAGAAACCAAAAATAAGGAATGTCTCAAAAACGACGAACTTACGAAAAAAAAATGTATATAACGTAAATTGTGTGTTTTAACGTGCTCTACATTTTTTTTGTAGTAAGTATTTCTGCACCTCTTACGGTTTAGTAGTTATTCAAAATTCAGTAAAATTCATCCAGAATAAACTACTATTCAGAGGCTATTCCCAGATAATTCAAGATATACATTTTATTTGTCAGGTAAATATCTTTAATATACGAAATTTTAATCAAAATCGTTAGAGCCATTTTTGAGAAAATAAAAATTTTCGAAAAAAGTACCATGTTAAGGGTAGTTGGGGTGGGGGGATTTTTATCAAAATCTTCGTGTCGCATCCCTGGAAGATACTAAACTTAAATACCAAGTTTGGTATTTTACCGACTTTTCGTTTTTGAGTTATCGTGTTCACACACACACACACGGACCTTTTTGTGATTTTTTTTTTTTTTACTTTCTCTATAGGCACTATGTAAATAGTGTATAGACAATGTATTGCACTCCACCAAAAAATTCGTTACCGAGATTTCACCGGTAATACATGTTTTAGGGTCCCCTTTATCTAAAAAAAGCATTTTCGGAAAAAGGTCCGTGTGTGTGTCCGTGTGTCTTGAACACGATAACTCAAAAACGAAAAGTAGGTAAAATACCAAACTTGCTATTTAAGTTTAGTATCTTCCAGGGAAGCGACACGAAGATTTTGAGAAAAATCCCCCCATCCCCAAGTACCCTTTACATGGAACTTTTTTCGAAAATTTCAATTTTCTCAAAAATGACTAACGATTTTGATTAAAATGTTGTATATTAAAGATATTTACCTGACAAATAAAATGTACTTCTTGAATTTTCTGGGAATAGCCTCTGAAGAGTAGTTTATTCTGGATGAACTTTACTTAATTTTGAATAACTGCTAAACCGTAGATGATGGACAAAAACTTACTGCACAAAAAATGTAGAGCACGTTAAAACACACAATATATGTCATATACTTTTTTTCGTGGAGTTCGTCGTTTTTGTGACATTCCTTATTTTTGGTTTCTGGTATGAAAAACTTATACAATTTTCATACAGAAATTTGTCAACTGCTGTCCATACAAACAAAGAACTTCATTGCCATAGCAACCAGCTTTTGATTATCACTTTAACCTATGGTACTCCCTTATTTCGTTTCTACTTACAAGGAAGCAAGTAATATGGCTATTGCTGCTAATGTTTTACTGATTAGCATGAAGTTAATAGAAGTATAAGCTTTTTAAGAATAATTTGTTGCAGGGATATAGAGAAAGTCATGTGAATGGTACACATCAGATTTTTTGGAAAACTCGGTATCGACTTTTTGGGTGGAGTGCAATACCTTCTCTATACACTATGTATATAATGCGTATAGAGAAAGTAAAAAAAAAAAAAAAAAAGACACGTGTACGTGTGTGTGTGTGTGTGTGTGTGTGTGTGTGTGTGTGTGTGTGTGTGTGTGTGGATTTTGATCCACCAATAAGCCTCGTGATGTTCTCTGGTTAAAATCGTAAATCCGGGTTACGTTTTCATTTTAGTCTTCACGGCGGTGGATAAGGCGGTAAATGGTTTGGTATTTGTTGAATCAGAGGATTATAACAATTTTTGAAAATTCTTTGAAGCTGTGTGTAATTATTGTGTAGGAACGTAATTACCTCCGCAAGGCCATGTATGGAATCGAAATTTGATGTAAGCACTCCAAAATGTCATGGTGTTGTGAGTAAACTTTTATTGTTGAGCCTCTTAATTGAGTATGAAATTTATACTTGACTTTACTGTGAGCACTTTAATTGTTGTTAATTTTAGATGTTGCGAAGCCAGATTGGGGGAATTATAACCATAACCTCTTCCGAATAGTTATCAGAGTCAATCACTCACCATCTAAAGCTTGGGATCTATTATGGCAAGACATTTTTAAAATGAATGTGCTTGATGCGCTAGCACACCCATTGCTGGTCTGCTTATTGACTGAGCTAATAGATGTGTGAGCAAATGTGTTATTTAAAGCATTTTTGGAATTCCATTTTTACATCCTTGAGGAATTTATAATTTTGAAAGTTTTGCACGATGAATTGTAATATTTGTTAGATCGCTCGACACGACGAGCTTTCGTTTGTTAGCGTTCTCACTAGGATCAGGGAAAGCATTTATGGCTTCATTACTTGATTTAATATTGTGTGAATTCATACTCACATCTTCTGCTGACTGCCGAGCTTCTTTCATTGCTGGCGAGTCTTAATTTGTGTGTTCATAAGCTTGCATTATATTGTGGAGTAGTGGATTAATTGTGTCCATGCCTAAAGATAACCTGCCTGCGTCAATCGCACACGAAATTGAGCTACAGCTATAACTTAAATCATACATGTAACTACACAAAATAATTAAAACACTTTAAAACACTTGAGTATATTATAAATTATCTCTAATATGAATTAATTACATAAACACACTTATTTTGAAGAGTGAATTTCATTTCCATTTAACGCCAGGCCATGGACACCTCGGAATCCCTATTTGAAAATCTAGCGCTCAAACGCTAATCAATAGCAGAAATCGATTTTTACCAAATAAGATATCTTTTTACTTTCTCTATACGCACTATTTACATAGTGTAAAAAGAATGTATTGCACCCCACCAACAAATTCGATACCGAGATTTCACCGGATGTTTTAGGGTCACCTGTATCCAAAAAGAGTATTTTCAGAAAAAGGTCCGTGTGTGTGTCCGTGTGTCTGTGAACACGATAACTCAAAAACGAAAAGTCGGTAAAATACCAAACCTTTTGAGAAAAATTCCTCCACTCCAAACTACCCTTTACATGGAACTTTTTCAGAAAATTTTGATTTTCTGAAAAATGGCTCTAACGATTTTGATTAAAATATCGTATATTAAAGATATTTACCTGACAAATAAAATGTATATTTTGAATTTTCTGGGAATATCCTCTGAAGACTACTTTATTCTGGATGAATTTTGCATAACTACTAAACCGTAAGAGATGGACAGAAACTTAATACACAAAACATGTAGAGCACGTAAAATCACACAATTTATGTTATATACATTTTTTCGCGGAGTTGATCGTTTTTGAGATATTCCTTGTTTTTGGTTTGAGCTTTGAAAAGCTTATACTGTTCTCATACAGGAATTTGATAACTCGTGTCCATACAAACGAACTCACCTAGAAGGCCGGGGTTCGATCCCAAGCGACCGCATGTGAGATTTGTGGTGGACAAAGCGGCGCTGGGGCGGGTTTTCTCCGGGTACTCCGGTTTCCCCCGCCATCGCATTCCACCGGTGCTCCATCATCATTCATGTATCATCAGTGTCACCGCCTGCGATGCCATTAGTAGTTAAAGCGGGCGTTAAACACTACCAAAAAAAAAAAATACAAACGAACTTCAATCACATAGCAACCAGCTTTTGACTATCACTTTAACCGATGGTACTTCCTTATTTCGCTTCTACTTACAAGGAAGCAAGAAATAAAGACTATTTCTGCTAATTTTTTCTCGATTAGCAGGAAGTAAATAGGAGCATAAGCTTTTTAAAAACAATTTGTTACAGAGATATAGAGAAAGTCATGCAAATGGAACACATCAGATTTTTGGAAAAAGATTTATCCTACTCAACTTTGTATTAACTTATTAAGCTGCTTAAGAGTAGTAGAATACTACTAAACAATAAACCATCAAATGTGGCTACATGCCACGTAAGACTTCATTTCATTGCATCATATGAGTAATCTTTATTTTTACTTTGTCTATCACGATAGGGAAGGTATTGTATTACATTAAAAATTCTATGTGGAGATTTCATTGGAAATGCATGTTTTTAGAAAAATGCCCAGGCGCGCGCGTGTGTGTCTGAGAGCAGTATAACTCGCTAACAAGAAGTCTGTTAAGTACCAGCATCTTCCAAGGTGCGATACGAAGATTTTCAAGAAAATCCTCCAACTCTTAATGTAATATATTTTTTTTATTAAGTTTTGAGTTTCTCAAAAATGACTAATGATTTTTATTAAAATGCGTATGTTTAAGATTTTTCATTAGAAATGAAATGTATATATATTTCATTTTCTCGGAATAGCCTCTGAAGACCTCATTTTGGATGACTTTTGATAACTCGTAAAACTTCAGGGATAGACAAAGCTTACCGCACAAAATAGATCTCATTAAAACACACAATTATATTACATACATTTTTGTTGAGTTAACACTTCCAAGCTATTCTTGATTATTTGTTACATTTTTAAATTACATAAACTTGTCTTGTTCATCTCTTGCATTCTCGGAAGTAAGACAAAAAGGGGAACCAAATTGTTTGACATAGCGATAGCTTTTAAAAAAGACTTGACTATCGCTTTAGCCTAGTGTATTCGCCAATTTCCCTTCATTCTTACAAGGAAGCAAGTAATGAGACTATCACTGCTAATGTTTATCTCGATTACATGACGTAGATAAAGGAAAAATCTTTTGTAAAGAAAGTTTGTTTGCTGAACAGCTAGAGAGTCGTGTGAATGGAACTCATCAGCTTTTTTCTATCTGTCTTTAAATCGTTTTAATTTCTTGGTTGTGATTATTGCTGAAGGATTGTTGTTCACATCTGTAGACAGAATCTTAGTCTTCTTCTTCTTACTAAGAAATGTTCTATACATGATCCAACCTTAACCTGGGCTTTCTGTAAACCAAACATTTTTAGACCTCCGTGCTAGTCTCTTGTTAGTATTTGTAAAGCAGGTGTGTTTATCTTTTACCGACCGCGCATTGTTATCGCATGAATGCAGAAGAGGGATGAGCGACCATCATTTCAAATCAATCACAAATATGTTGGAACTTAATGATCTTGGAATGCGCTAGTTGTTCTTGAAGTGATCATTTAGGCAATTGCGTTGACCGATGCACGATTTTTCATACTTGCTGATTATTTTGTTTTCTTTCCTCTTTTTACAACCTGCCGTAAAACCATTTCAATACTTTCCAGTGTAGAATTGAGTGGACGAACACCATTACCTGTTTGGGAGTGAAGTTTGCTAAGGATTAACTTTTGGGGAGCACTCTGGGACTTGAGGAGCACTGGGGCTCGGCCTCCTATACCCAATGATGCCGACTCCCCTCCCTGAAATTTCGCCTTGTGAGGGCTCTCATAGTTCCCATACTATTTACGCCTGCGAGATCTGGAACATGGCTGCGGACTCTAGTCTGCTACTGCTTCAACGGATGCAGAATAATTGTCTTCGGGCTTTTGTTCTTTCCCTGTCTCTTTTCCCGTGATATTCCTGCATGCACGCTGTCGACTACCACACATGGAGGGCGAGATTAGGCGCCGCGCTGTGCAATTCTACGACAGTTCACCCTTCCATCGGACTGCCCTCGGAGGCCGTGCCGTGGCCGAGTGGTTAGACTACTCTCCTCTCACCTAAGCGTCCCAGGCTCGATTCGACGACCACATTAAGGATTTGTGTTAGACAAAGCGTCGCAGGGGCGGGTTTTCTCCGGGTTCTCGGTTTCCCCCGCCATTGCATTCCACCGGTGCTCATCGTCATTCCATTTATCAGTGTCATCGCCTGCGGTGCCATTTGTGGTAAAAGTGTTTGGTCTCTTGGGAATTATAAACCCAGACCACGCTGCTTCAGGCTGTGACAAAATTAACTAACAAATTAAATCGCGGCTGAAGAGGGAATACCCCTAAAACAGTCATGGATAGAACCCTAAACCCCAGCATCTTTTATTCCTGCTTCAGGGTACACCGACTTCCCCGCGTAGTTTGCGGGCATCTTTGGTAACAACGGAGCAATTCCACCAGAAGCTGTGGCTGAGCTCCTATACAATCCTTCTTGCACTTAAACATTTAAAGAACCTCAAATAAAAATAATATTAATTTTGAAACACACTTACACCAGCAGTGCATAAGGGCGTTGTACCATAACTAGAAACCGTAAAGGAGCAATCTTGCTACCTCCTTTCACTCCCCACCTCATTTACGCCCTACATCCTGCAAACTCGCCAGTAAAGGGTATACGTTATCAGTGTTGTATATTATGTGTATAACAAAGTCTAATTTGTGTAATCATTTACCGTGAATATCGTAATAACGTGAATATAAAAATTATTTTTTGCTCGAATAATATGATAATAAGGAATATATGCGGATGTGTAATGAGCAGAGAAAGTCATGAGAATATTGCACATAAAATATTTATTGCACTTTAGTATTACGTTGGCAAACGGTATACGAAGGAGCATATTGGACTCGTGCATGTTCGATATATTATTTATCCAATAATTTTACTTTCTCTACATTTTCTATGACATAGTGTACAGAGAAGGTATTGTATTGCACCCAAAAATTCGATAACGCTATTTCACTGGAAATAATCGTTTTAGGGTACAGTGTATAAAACATTTTTAGAAAAAGGTCCGTGTGTGTCTTCTACACGATAACTCAAAAACGAAACGTGGGTAAAATACCAAACTT
Source organism: Hymenopus coronatus (assembly GCA_030762935.1). Taxonomy (NCBI): domain Eukaryota; kingdom Metazoa; phylum Arthropoda; class Insecta; order Mantodea; family Hymenopodidae; genus Hymenopus; species Hymenopus coronatus. The sequence continues at coordinate 50,002,393 of CM060895.1, forward strand.
GGTGTTTAGGTTTAGCATCTTCCAGGGATACGACACAAAGATTTTGAGAAAAATCCCCCCACCCCAAAAAAATCTAAAATTTTTATTCTCTCAAAAATGGCTCTTAACGTTTTTAGTTAAAGTGTGGTATATCAAAGATATTTACGCGACATATAAAATGTATATCTTGAGTTTTCTGGTAATAGCCTCTGAAGGACTCTTTACTCTGGATACATTTTTCTAGATTTTGCATAACCAGTAAACCATGAGAGATAGACAAAAGCTTACTACACAGAAAAGGCAGATCTCGTTAAAACACACAGTTTATGTCATATACATTTTTGTGTAGTTGACATTTTTGCGATATTCCTCATTATTGGTTTCAGTTTTAATACTTATAGTTTTCACATACGGGAATTTATTAATTCTTGGCAATGCAAAGACACGGATTCCATTCTCATGAAAACCAGCTTTTAAAGGACTTGACTGTCGTTTTAGCCTAGTGTACACCATTATTTCACTTCTACTTATAAGAAAGCATTTCTGCTAATGTTTATCTGGTTTAGCATTAAGTAGAAAGAAGAATAAGCTTTTTAACAATAATATGTTACACAGATGGAGAGAAAATCATACAAATGGAACACATCAGACTTTTTGTTTTAATATTTAATAACTAGCGAAAAATAAGAACCGTATTAAAATAAATTTACAGACATTGTTGAGAGAGACAGTGAGAGAGAGGTAGGGAGAGAAAGAAATAGAACGACCTCGTCATTTACGCAATAACGCGAGTTGAACTGTGGGTTCTGCTTCTATTTACAAACTGGTCTATGTGCTGCAGGCTTAACAATGGAATTTGCATGTGCCGTACATTAAATATTTTGTGAAAGCCATTTCAGGACACATTGTTCAGTACGGGTGGAAAAAGTTTGGATATATCACTCAACTGCGGGTGTGTAATTGAATTTAAATTGAAATGCCTTAAAGTGCCATCGGTTCTATTTACGATATAGTTCGACATTTAACTGTTAGCAGAGATGACATAATTACGTGCTAACGCAATACGCTCTCTTCACAATACAGTTTCACGTGTTAAATACGAGGATTCATACTGAAGACTGTTTAATCGTCTCCAAACGACACGTTTATGCGATGAGCTTATGTCGCCAAACGATATGCATATGTTTGCATAAACCAATTAATGTTATAAAACGTTTTAATTTTGGGTACTTTACTGTCGTAAAATGGAAAATGGTACCTACTGAGGTTATTCCGAAGGAACTAAAGGAAAATAAACAGTCATCTTCTAGAGTTCTAGACAGTTTTCTTAAGTGTTTTATTTTTGGCTCTTTGATTCGAAAGACTGCAAAATTAATACATTATATAATTTACAGAATAAATATAAGTTACATTGGAATACAATAAAAATAACAATAATTACCTATTGTTAACTTAAGTTACAACAAACACAAGATCTCCTTAGAAACTTAAACAGAGAATAATAATATATTTTATAGGGATATTCAACATTTAGTTTTTAAATAAATCTTAAATGTCAATTAAAACAGTTTGCCTGAGGAGAAACTCCCAAGTTTCATTAGAGATCTATGTCAGTGTCTTCCCATCGTATGAAAGGATTTTTTGTGAGTCTAAAATGTTAATAATTTATATATTAACAATTTACAAATAACAGGCAAAAGATTACAAATGCTTGTAAACTTTGTTTCACAATAAAAATTTGTTAACTTGTAAAGTTTTAGAAACTGTAAAAATCCAGATAAACAATTTACAAACTAAACGTTATGCACATTCTGCGATATTCCCGTTTCAAAGCGTTGCCAACCACGCGTTACAAAAATACTATAGAGCTAAATTATGTCTCCATATTTTAATACATTCCATAATGTGTATGTGTGTATTTAATATGAAACACACTACATAAAGCTGTTGTATCTGATGATTCAAAGATGACCAATATTAATGACACGTAGTTACAAAGTCTCGAATTTAGCATATTGGCTGCGCCGATGAGCTGTGATTTGATTGGTTGTTTGTAGAATGTGCATTATTACGTCGTACATAGAATGGAGATTCATCCAAGCGCGAACGGGGGTATATTCGGTGCACACTTCTGTACACTGAAGCCTTAGAAACACCATGCTTGTCTGCAATTGCATGAGTTACCCTCCGTGGTGTAATGGTTACCATGCTAACTTCACATGCCCAAGGTCGCGAGTTCAAACCCGGCGGGTGTTAAAATCCATAGCATGGCTTCATTCGGAAGGGAAGTAAAGCCGTTGGTCCCGTGTACTTACGGCACGTAAAAGAACCTCAAGCCTGATAGAGAGGCCTCAGCAAAATTAAGCGGTCTTTCAAGCCCAGTATAGAATGGGACGCTGAGAACCATAGCAGTTAATGAGCGTCCATAAATAAAACTCCATTTACATTTTGCAATTGTATGAAATTGAGAGCCAGTTCCGTTTCAGTGGGAAGCAATTCATAGCTTTTGTTTTGAGGTTAGGGCTCCACTTTTGCCTTAGCAATGTCCTGTATCTTTCAAGAACAATGTTATTGCAAAGGGAGTCATCTGAAGCCGCTCATTGTATTCATTAAGATATGTAAAGTCATTAATTCTGAGCCTATAATGTTTGTCTTCAACCTCACCTTGTATGAACTTCGTCACTATCTGAATCACTCAAACTGCTACTAAATAGCAGATAATGCAATTTTCTTTACTCACAAATGTTAAAATATAGTTTATTCTACAAAGCCTAAGCCATTTGTGGATGAACTGCTTACTTTACAGACAAATTTGCAAATTTGTGGAATTATTATTTGATTGTAAACCAAAACACTTTAAAACTCTTTAAAATGCAACTTTGCAAGCATTTAAATTTGTTTGGAAAGTTCGAATTTTAAATCTACAAGATATGCCGCAGGATTACCATACCTTGCCTTCGCAAAACTCACAGAAAGAATTGGTATCTTCCTGCTGGTACTAACACGAAAAACGACATTGGTTCAGCTGCATCATTGTTATTTACGCATGCGTGACCGACCACCTTGATGCATGTGTGGCCATATTTACGCATGCGTGACGGTCTGTTTACCAACATAACCAATGTCAGTATAGTGAAACGCTACTTAGTACCAATCCCGCAAAACTAAAACACACGGACATGTTTAATATGAAACCTCTAATTTTGTGTTCCGATTGTTAAACTGGATAAAATCCTTTAATACATGTTTTATAAAATGGCATGTGATTATTATATTCCTCGCGAGATCCCTTAGAAGTCCAGAAAGAAATATGTACATAGTGGATAGAGAAGGTATTTTATTCCACCCAAAAATTTGATGTCAATATTTCACCGAAGATATATGTGTTGGGGTTCCCTGAGTCCGAAAAAAGCAGTTTTAGAAAAAGGTCTGTTTGTGTCTGTAGACAACATAGCTCAAAAACGAAAATACAGCTAAATATCAAACTTCACCAAACTTGGCATTTAGGTTTAGTATCTTTCAAGGATGTGACACGAAGATTTTCAAGAAAATCCCCCCACTACAAACTACCCTTTACATGAAAATATTTTAATTTTTCTTTATTTTCTTAATAATAGGTCTAAAGATTTTGATTAAAATTCGTATATTAAAGCTATTTACATCCCAAATAAAGTGTATACCTTAAATTTTCTGAGAATAGTCTCTAAAGACCTCTTTATTCTGGATGAATTTTGCTCAATTTTGCGTAACTGCTAAACCGTAAGATATAGACAAAAACTACACAAGAATGTAGATCTCGTCAAAACACATAAATTATGTCCTTGACGTTTTTGATGCGGAGATAACCGTTTCCGAAATATTCCTTGTTATTGGTTTCAATTGTAAAGCACTTATACTTTTCTCAGACAGGAAGTGTCCGTTTTGCTTTTGTTTTACTCCTGGCCAAGCAAAGAGCGATTTGTAAATGGCAATTGCATAACGATAGCTTTTAAAACGTTTAACTATCACTTTAGCCTAGTGCATTCCCTTAGTTCCGTCTTCTTAAGGAACTAATAAGAAGTCTGCTAATGTTTATCTCGATTAGCATTGTTTAGAAAGAAGAGTAATATTTTGTAAGAAGTTTATAGAGCAGTTAGGGAAAGTCATGTGAGTGTAACACAAATTCTTTTATTTTTAATTTTATTAATGGTCGATCAGCATTACATGCTTTACAGATCTCTGAGAATGTTAGAATATAAATACATAATTAATAATAATAATAATAATAATAATAATAATAATAATAACAACATTTAAGGAAAACCCAAGAGGTTCCTTCTAACTATGAAGGAACCTCATAGGTTTTCCTTAAATGTTATTTGGTCAGAGCAATACAAAATTATAGCTTGTTCATTGCCCCGCACGTTTTGTGTTTAATGGAGATACGATATCTTGTGTTTGCTGAATTCATCAGATTGCGTGACTCCGTTATCTCTGTTTCACATACTGGTTGAGATAAGCTGCAGGTTGTCGTCATTTTTAGGAAGAAGTTTCACGGTTTTAGGGCATCATTAAAAAAAATCACTTTTTAGAGCAATTTCTACTTTCTCTAGCCTGTATGTATATACTTATAGAGAAGGCATTGCATTCCACCAAAATGTATGTTTTGAGGTCCCCCTAGTTAAAAAGAAAAGTTTTTGGAAAAAGTCTGTGTGTATGTATACAGCATACCTAAAAAGACGAAAAGACCGTTCGTTAGATATCAAACTTGGTATCTATATTTCGTATCTTGCAAGAATGCCACACGAAGATTTTCGAAAAAATCCTCCCACCAAAAATCACTCTTTACACGGAATATGTTTTGAATTTTTTTCTCAAAAATGTCTAATAATTTTGGTTAAAATGCCGTATATTGAAGATATTTATATCACAAATTACATGTATATTTTGAATTTTCTGGGAATAGCCTCTGAAGATCTCTTTATTCTGGATGAATTTCGCTGAATTTTGCATAGTTGTCAAACCATAACAGACGAAAAGTTAGTGCTAAAAATGTAGAGCCCGTTAAAACAGATTATCTTTATACATAATAAATATAATATATATCATATATATCATATATATTATAGAGAATACCGCTTGCGATATATTCCTTGCTGTTGGTTTCCGTTATGAAGTATATGCTATTTCTCAAACGGAAAGCCACCTTTCGTTTCATCTCTTTGTTTTACTACTGGTCATGCGAAGCGAACCGCGCTTTAATTGTATCGCATAGCGATGAGCTTTAAAACATTTGTCTAAAGCTTTAGTTTGTGTACTCCCTAATTTGCTTTCTACTCACAAGGAAGCAAATAATAAGACCAATTCTGCTAATGTTTATCTCGATTAGCAATATGTAGATAAAATAGTAATTTTTTGAAATAATAGAGAAAGTTATGACTGGAACAAATTAGATTTTTACTTTTTCAGACACGTATGTAAAATGTACATGGTAGATAGATAAGGTATTCTATTCCATCCAAAAATTCGATACCGTGTTTTCACCGGAAATGCATGTTTTAAGGACTCCTGAATCGGGAAGCAAATTAGAAAAAGGTTCCTGTGTCTGTATTTGTGATCAGCAAAACGAAAGTTCGGTTAAATACCAAACTTGCTATTTAATTTTACTATCTAAGAATGCGACACGAAGATTTTCAGGATAATCCTCCCACGCCAAACTCTTGAGGAGTTTTTCATAACCAATAAACCGTAAGTGAGAGAGAGAGAGAGAGAGAGAGAGAGAGAGAGAGAGAGAAAGAGAAACAAAATCTTACTACGCTAAATCTAACAATTTGTCAAGACTGTTTTCTTTGTGAAGATAACTATTTTCTCGATATTCCTTGTTGTTGGTTTCAAATTTAAAATATTTTTAAAAACTTTTCTCATGAGGGAATTTGTGATTTCTGTTTCTTTGGTTTTGCTATTGGGCCTGCATTACCGAATCTCAATCGCATAACGACGAGATACTAAGTAATAAACATTACCAGAAATGTGCTTATCTCGATTAGCATGAGAGAGAGAGAGAGAGAGAGAGGGAGAGAGAAAATAATCCTTATGCAATAATAGTCCCTTTTTTTCTTTTCTTTTTTGCAGAATAGGTAAAGGAAGTCGGTGAATGGAACACAGACTTGCATTTATTTTTGCTGCGTTTAATGACAGTCAAATGCTAATGATGTCATAATTTTAAAATCAGAAAACTGTATGTGTGAAAGTTGTAATTAAACTCTATAAAATACTTTTTTTGATAAAGTGAAATAAATAAAATAAAAATAAATAACTAAACAACAAAACATGCTATCTGTTATGCTATATGCATTTCTCAGTAGTCTATACGTTCGAAATTAAAGTTGTACTTACATTGTTGAATTTTATGCATGTCAAAAATATGTTATTTTTAGGCCGGTAAATCATATTCTATGAGAAAAGAGGTTGTTCGGTTGTTGGCTAGGGCGGGGAATTTTTTCTAAGCCGGAATTATTCCCTATCCCCACAAAGTCTGTAAGTATGAATGTGAGAGTGAATGTGCGTGTGCGTGTGCGTGTGTGTGTGTGTGTGTGTGTGTGTGTGTGTGTGTTTAATGATATAAAATGAATAGTTAAAAAAAAAAGTTAGTCGGTCTGGGTGGCTCCATTAGTTAAATGCTGGTCTTCTGATCCCAAGATCGCGGATGCAAACTCGATCCAGATCGATATTTTTTAAGTGTACTTAAAAGCGACAGCACCATGTCAGTAGATTTACTTGCATGTTAAACAACTGTGGTACAAATTTCCGGCACACCGGCCGCGTTCATGTGACAGTTAACAGCGTTGAAATCAAACAAAATAAAAGAACGTTAGAGAAGTATCATGATTAAAAAATAAATGGATAAAAATTAATATTAACATTTTGTTATGAGATACGCCCAAAAATTGAGATGGATAATAATAAACTATGGTGCACCTTTGGCAAAATGAAAAGCTTGAATTTTAACATTACTTGGTGTAGAGCATCTTGAATAGAAAAGTGCTGCAAAAAAGTCGTGAGAATCAAGGTTTAAATTTGGAACTACTTGTTAATAAGCAGGAGGCTGCACATTTAAAGCTTCAACTAACTGCTGGTTAAAGATCGCCAAGTGGGAAAGACGATATATTTTCTTAAAATTTAGAAAACTTGTTATTTTATTAGGAAAAAGTTCTGATGTGTCCACATGACTTAACATCTCTGTAACAAATTATTGCTGAAAAGCTTATCCTTCTATCTGCTGCTTTCTAATCAAAATAAACATTAGCAGAAATGGTCTCATTACTTAGCTCCTTAAAAGTAGAAGGGAAAAAAAGGATTGCGCTAATAGGCTAAACGGATAGTCAAATAAGGTTGCTATGGGATTGAAATCTGTTTCTTTGCTTGGCCAGGAGTGGACAAGTATTTTAAAAGTGAAACTAACAATAAGGTATATCTTGGAAACGGTCAACTCTACGAAAAAATGTATATGACAAAATGTGTGTTTTAACGAGCTCTACGTTTTTGTTTAGTATTATCTTATCTTTTACGGTTCAACAGTTAAGCAAATTCGAATTTTTACTTTCTCTACACATACTAAGTACGTAGTCTATAGAGAAGGTATTGTAATGCACCCAAAAGTTCGATACTAAGATTTCACCGGAAATACATGTTTTGGGTCCCCCTGAATCCAAAAAAAAAACACATTTTTGGAAAAAGGAACGTGTATGTATCTGTGTGTGTGTGTGTGTGTCGACAGCATAGCTCAAAAACGAAAAGACCGTTAAATACCAAACCTGGTATTTAAGTTTGGTATCTTGCAAGAATGTGACACGAAGATTTTCAAGAAAATGCCCCCACTTCCAACTACCCTTAAATTGAACTTTTTTCGAAAGCTTTGATTTTCTTAAAAATGGCTAACGGTCTTGATTAAAATATCGCATATTAAAGATATTTATCTGACAAATAATGCATATATCTTGAATTTTATGGGAATAGCCTCTTACGAGTTCTTTATTCTGGATTAATTTTACGGAATTTTGCATAACTGCTAAACCGTAAGAGATGGACAAAAACTTACGACACAAAAAATATAGAGAACATTAAAACACACATTTTATATTAAATAAAGCTTTTTCGTGGAGTTACTTGTTTTTGAGATATTTATTGTTTTTGGTTTCAGTTTTAAAAGACTTTTCTTATACAGGAATGTGTCAATTCCTGACTGTACAAACAAAGGAACTTCAGTCACATAGCAATCAGCTTTTGACTATCACTTTAACCCATGTTACTCCCTTATTTTGCTTCTACTTACAAGGAAGCAAGTAATAAGACTATTTCTGCTAGGCTTTTCTCGATTAACATTAAGTAAATAAAACATATAGCTTTTTAACAGTCATTTATTGTAGAGATACAGAGAAAGTCATGTGAATGGAACACATCAGAATTTTTTGCATAGTAGCTGGCTGTGAGAGGGATGTTCTTGAAAAATCTTCGTATCGTATACTTGAAAGATACTGAACTTAAATACCAAATATAATATTTAACAGACTTTTCTTTGTTGAGCTATGCTGCCCATATACACACGCGGACAGACACACGGACTTATTTTAAAAGTTTTTTTATTCAGAGGCCTCAAAACATGCATTTTAGTTGATAATATCGAATCTAATTTTTGTATGGAATACAATACCTTCTCTGTTGCACTATGTACATAGTACGTGTAGAGACATTAAAAGAATTTTTGAATTTTTCACAATTTTTGATTAGATTTCACAGATAATATCACCTTAATCTTCACTCTTTAGTCAGGTATTTCTCTCACCAACTGAACAGCCCTCCCCGGGACATAATACAGAGCTATTATCCTAAGCACATTGATATAAAATTCAACGTGTTAGTATGCTCTTAGAGGTAGTTTGTACAAGGAGAGAGAGAGAGGACACACAGGGGTTGCACAGAGCGTGCTGGCTGAAATGCTAAGCGAGTTACTTTGTACTTGTGTGCACTAACTTGCTGATAAATAGAGAATGAGTCAACAGTGTACCTTGGAGGCTATGGATGGTATTGACCATGATGGCCGACATGTACAAAGAATATTCTGCTTTTCAATATTTCACCGAAAAGCTTCTCGACACCAAGCAATTTACATATTACCGTCTCTTGCACGTATCTCGATGTCATCAGAAAAATGTTTTGAGGTCCCCTGAGTCAGAAGAAAATGTTTTAAAAAAAGGTGACTGCGGTCAGCAAAGCTAAAATATAAAATGACCGTTAAATACCAAATTGGGTAGTAGTTATGTTTAATATTTTCTAAGGTTGTGGCAAGGATTTTCTAGAAAATCGCCCCCACCACGCACTACACTTTATGTGGGAAATATTTTGATTTTTTTTTCTCGAAAATAACTAACAATTTTGATTAAAATCTTATTAAAGATATTTGCATACATATAAAATGCAGGGAATAGCCTCTGAAGATATCTTAATTCTGGATGGATTTTGCAGATTTAAACAGTAAGAGAGAGACATAAACTTACTGCAAAAAAATTGTAGATCTGTGAAAAACGCAGGCTTCATGTCTATATACATATATATTGCTTACTTTCTCTATAGTCCTATGTACACAGTGTATAGAGAAGGTATTGTAATGCACCTAAAAATTCGATACCGAGATTTCACTGAAAATACATGTTTTGAGACCCCCTGATTAAAAAAACATTTTTAGAAAAATGTCCGTGTGTGTGTGGTCAGCATAGCTCAGAAACGAAAAGAGCGTTAAAAATCAAACTTGTTATTTAGTTTGGTATCGTCCAAATATGCAACACGAAGATTTTCAAGAAACCCCCCCACCCCAAACTATCCTTTATATGGAAAAAAATTCGAAAATTTGGATTACCTTAAAAATGGCTCCAACGATTTTGATTAAATTCTGTTATATTTAAGAATTTATTTGCCAAATAAAATGTACATCTTGAATTTTCTGGGAATAGCCTCCTAAGACTACTTTATTCTGGATGAATTTTACGTCGCCCACCGTGTCGTAGATTTTCGGCACGTAAAAGAACCTCAAGCCTGATTGAGAGGCCTCTGAGCAAAACTAAGCGGTCTTTCACGCCCAATTTAGAATGGGACGCTGAGAACTACAGTAGTTAACGAGTGTCCATAAATAACACGCCATTTACATTTTTTTAATGAATTTTACAGAATTTTGCATAACTGCTAAACCGTAGGATTTGCATAAAAACTTACCACACAGAAAATGTAGAACACATTAAAACACACAATTTATATTACTTTTTTTTTCGTGGAGTTGATCCTTTTTGAGATATTCCTTGTTTTTGGTTTCAGCTTTGAAAAACTTATACTTTTCTCTTACTCTTCTCTTTGTCGATACAAACAAAGGAACTTCAGTAAATTTGTAACCATCTTTTGACTATCACTTCAACTTACGGTACTCCCTTATTTCGCTTCTACTTACAAGGAAGCAAGTAATAAGACTATTTCTGCTACTTGTTTCTGGATTAGCATGAAGTAAATATAAGCATAAGCGTTTTAACAAGAATGTTGACCTCCTCCGTGGTCGAGTGGTCAGCGAGTTGACTTGTCTCTCGGAGGTCCCGGTTTCGATTCTCGGCTGGGGTGGGGAATTTTTCTTTAACCAGAATTATTCCCTATCCCTCACAGAGTGTGTGAATGAATGTGAGTGTTTGAAGAAAATAAAACGATTTAAACCTACAGGCAACGAGTTGTTTCAAATGCAAAAAAAAAAAAAAAAGAAAAAAAAAAAAAAAAAAAAAAGGGGGGAGCGATATGACCTTACATGTTAAAGGAGGCTATGTGAATGGAGCTCATCAGCTATTCTTTATTTCATATTGGTTTCAATTTTAACCTACTCATTTTTTCTCAAACGGAACTATGCAAAGCAAATCGACCTCAATTATTTCATATAGCGACCAGCTTTGAAAATATTTGACTATCGCTTTAGCCTATCGTATTCCTTTACTTCCATTTCACTTACAAGAAGGCAAGTAATCAGACCATTTCTGCAAATGTTACCTATACTCGATTGGCATGCCTTGGATAAAGTAAGAATGTTTTTCAGAAAAGGGAACCTTATGAGAATGGAATATTAATTTTTACTTTCTCTACACGTACTATGTACATAGTGTATAGAGAAGGTATTGCACTCCACCAAAAAATTCGATACCGAGATTTCACTGAAAATATATGTTTTAGGGTCCCCTGTATCCAAAAAAAATATTTTCAGAAAAAGGTCCGTGTGTGTGTGCCCGTGTGTCTGTGAACACGATAACTCAAAAACGAAAAGTCGGTAAAATACCAAACATGGTATTTAAGTTTAGTAACTTCCAGGGATGCGACACGGAAGATTTTGAGAAAAATCCCCCTACCCCAAACTACCCTTTGCATGGAACTTTTTTCGAAAAGTTTGATTTTCTAAAAAATGGCTCTAACGATTTTGATTAAAATATATTATATTAAAGATATTACCTGACAACTAAAATGTATATTTTGAATTTTCTGGGAATAGCCTCTGAAGATTACTTTATTCTGGGTCAATTTTACGGAATTTTGCATAACTGCTAAACCGTAAGAAATGGACAAAAACTTACCACCCGAAAAATGTAAAGCACGTTAAAATACACCATTTATGTTATAAACGTTTTTGTAGTGGAGTTGATCGTTTTTGTGTTATTCCTTGTTTTTTATTTCACCTTTAAAAAACTTTTCTCACACAGGAATTTGTCAACTCCTGTTCATACAAACAAAGGAGCTCCAGTGACATAGCAACCAGCTTTTGACCATCACTTTAACCTATGGTACTACCTTATTTAGCTTTAACTTACAAGGAAGCAAGTGATAAGACTATTTCTGCTTCTTTTTTTTTTTCCTCGATCAGCATGAAGTAAATAGAAACATAAGCTTTTTAACAATATTTTGTTGCAGAGATAGAGAGAAAGTCATGTGAATGGAATACATCAGATTGTTTTACACTTTCTCCACTTCGTACGTAATACATAGGCAGAGAAGGTATTGCATTCTACCCAAAAATACTATACCAAGATTTCACTGGAAATAAAAGTTTATGGTTCTCTGAGTAAATAAAGAACATGGGGATTTCGAAAAAGTGCTTAACTCATTAAGGTAAAGTAAAAGATTAAATGCTTATTTAATCAGTATTTTATAAAGGTGAGATTCGAAAATTTACAACAAAATCGTCCCAATCTAAACAACCCTTTACATGGAAAAAGATTTGAAAATTGTTTTCTTAAAAAATTACTGCAATGATTTTGGCTAAAATCTGGTATATTAAATATATTGACATCACAAGTAAAATGTATATCTTGAATGTATATCTTCTGTGTGGAGGTAACTTGTTCGAGATATTGCTTGTTATAGGTTTACATTTCCGAGCACTTATACTTTTCTCAAATGTAAAGTTGTTATTCATTTTTGCTTGCTGGTCAAGCAAAGAGAATGGAGCTTCAATACCATCACATAGCGATGGCTTTTAAACGATTTGACTTTCACTTTAGGTTTATTATATTGCCTTATTCATCTTGTAAAAGTTAATAATATCGTGATAATGCATTTTCTGCGAATGTTTATATTGATTACCATGAATCAGATAGAAGAATAAGCATAGGTAGAGACATTTATGTGAATGTAGAAAATCAGATGTTTTCTTAAACACATGCGCCAGGTATTGCTTATGGAATACAAAAAGGAGCTGGAAGTAAAAATAGAAGCACATTTAAGCGATAAGGCCCGGAGTGTTCAAAGGGAATTTTAAGCAGCTTTTGGTGTATGGGCACAAGGTAACACATAATGACTGCGTTATTTAGGAATTGAGGTCAGTAAGCTTTGAAAATATTAGCACTCGGCAGGTGGGAGACAGGGCAGTGTGTTACGTGAATTTTGTGTGTTGTTAAATACACGTCCGTGACAGAATTGCACATGTTTGTCAATTGGCACTACTGTGTGCTAAGTGCCCGGTCATGATAGCTTTAACTTTATTTTGAAGGTTACACATATCTATAAAATTAATGTTATTTGTACGTAAATCATATATGGTATTAACAATGTATGATTCAGTTCTGAATATACCCAATGGATAAATTCCTTGTAGAGAGAGAATTTGGTTAAAGTTTTGTGTTTGTATTATATACTTGAAGGAATTTGAGATTTCAAAACAAGCCTAATTATATAATTCCATGCTTATTTTTTATGGGATACGGATTTTAATTTTGCCATAACTTTCTTCAACTTCTTCCCTCTCTTGAACATCAACAGCTAGAATAAGGTTTCACCTACATAGATCCTACACTTCGAACGTGTTCCTTCACTAACAGTTCATGATTACATTTTATTTGTCTCGCTTATTGCTTAGTTCCTTAGAAGATAATCAGGTACGTTGGAAGCAACGCGTTTTCAATTCCCAGAGGAAGAAGATTACGAAAAGGCAGGAAGTGCAAATTTAAATCTCATTTGGTCTTGATTGAATTTGCGGGCCCTAATCTCCCTTAAAAGAAATATAATTAAAGAAATGTAACTTAATTAAGGCACATCAAAGGAAAAACAAGGAAGCACTCCTTATGTTTGTGATCAGTAGGCGGAGAAGTTCGTTCACCGAAACAATGGCGTATGGATTACTCTCTCTTCGTGCCACACAGGCTTTGTCAGGTGCATTACTTAGATACATTAATCAACAGCTCAGACTTACGTAACACAGCTCAAAGATATCAACCTTCCAGAATCCTTGAAATTTCTTGTATAATAGTCTCTAGCGAGCGATGGCTTTAAATTAAAGCGTAAAAGCAAGAGAAATAAAAAATTCTGCCTATTTTGGTAACTAAGAAATATTTATGGATGTCCTAGAAAAAACATCCTCAGAAGGAGATCTCTTCAGTTTTGGATGGATGGTGAATCTCTTAATTAATATCCCATTTTAACCGCATGGTCCTACAATAGTTCCTATCGGCGGCATTTTTCTACGGAACTTTTTTTTTAGCTTAACGTCCTTTAACCTAATTGGTCAAATCGGACGTTGAATGAAATTGGTTAAATGGTGCTTAAATGATCTTGGGGTCCATGGAGCTTAAAGTTGCTCGACATTTGTCTTATCAGGATAAGGGAAAACCCCGAAAAAATATATCCGGGTAACTCACCCTAAGCGAGATTCGAACCCGCGACCTGTTGTGAAACATATTGCCTAACGCCAATGCTGTTGATGTCACTGATTTTCTATTTGTCTGTTATTAATTTTCTGGCACGTATGCACAATATATATAGTACATAGGGTATTGTATTCCCAAAAATTTGATACCGAGATTTCACCGGAAATACTGTTTTGAGACACCTGCATTCGGAAATATCTGATGTGTTCCATTCACATGACGTTTTCTAAAACTATTGCTGCAAAAACGTGATTTCATTATCTAAAATGTGGCAATCGAGATAAACATTAACAGAAATGGTTTCCCTCTAGGTAGGAAGGAAATAAGGTAATATAATGAGTCGCTATGTGAAAGAATTGTTCACTTTGCACAGCCAGCAGTTAAAACAAGAGAGATGAAACGAAAGATGACCTTCCATTTGAGAAAAGTTTAAATAGCTTAAAATTGCCACCAATAACGAGATATGTCGGAAACGCTATCAAAAAAATGTATAAGACGTATTTGGTGTGTTTTGACGACATTTGTTTAGTAAGTTTTTGTCTATCTCTTACCAGTTGTGAAAAATTCATCCACAACGAAGAGGTCTTGTGAATCTGTTCCTATAAAATTAAACACATTCTTTTTATTTGCTGTGCCTCAATATACGGTATTTTAATCAACATCGTTTGAGTATTTTTGACCTACCTAAGGTCCTAAAATGTAGTGACGAAAGAGTATATGCAGTGAACGCATTTAAATGAGTTAGGGTCGACTTAACCAGCTCAGGAGTAAGATGAAGGCAAAGGGCACCCAACTCAACATCTTCGGAATGTGAAGCAGATGCGCAATTCGTTTACCATGATGGCCAGTATATTGTGGTTGCAGTCCAAATGTGGAATGTGAAGAGTTAGCTAGGGACTATGGATGCATTAGCGTTATGAAATTGCTCAGCTCTATGCCTTTGAATCAGCAGAAGCGGCTAAAAAAATCTTATCCAAAGTGGACTAGTGACGGACGGCAGTACAGTGAGTGATTGTCACACGTAGCAGTGAAAATCTGATGTGTTGCAGTCACATAACTTTCTCTATCGGTTCTGCAAAAGTATTCTTTTACCTACATAGTACAAATCAGGATAAACATTACCAGAATAGTCTTATTAATTAATTCCTTATAAATAGTAGGGGAATATGAGAACCCAATAGCTATAGCAACAGCTAAAATATGCGCTATGCGCTTTTCATTGAAATTCAGATCTCTTTTTAAGGCTAGGAATAAAACAAAAAATACATGCAACGAAAGATTACTTTCTCCTTGAGAAAAACTTAAAAATAGTCTAAAATTTAAACCAATAATAATGAATATCTCGGAAACGGTTAACCCTACAAAAAAGATGTATATGTGTAGTAAGTTAATGTCTTAACTCTTAAAGTTTATCAGTGTTAAAAATATTCAGAGGCCTTCAGAGGTTATTCTCAGAAGGTTAAAGATATACATTTTATGTCATAAAATTATCTTAAACATAGCACATTTTAATCAAAATCGAAAGAGCCATTTTTAAGAAAATCAGAACTTTCGAAAGATTTTCCATGTAGAGGGTAGTTGGGGCGGGGTGATTTTCCTGAAAATATTCGTGTCTCATCGTTGGTAACTACGGAGTTTAGTATTAACCGACTTTTCACACCACACACACACACACACACACACACACACTCACACACACAACACGCGCGCTTTTTCCTTATTTTTTATTTATTTATTCAGGGGACGCAAAACAGCGTTTCCATTGAAATACCGGTATGAAATTTTCGGGTGGAAAAATGCCTTCTCTATCAACCATGAATATTGTACAGACAAGCCAGAGAAAGTAAGTATTTTTTGCATAGGTACAATACAACAACAAACTATCGCGAAATAATTGTTTCTTCCAAACTCACCAATGTGTAGTTCAGGAGTTGGAAAGATATGAGTCAGCACCTTAACCGGGATTCGAACTTCTCAGAGGGAGATCACTTCTTCAACAAGCTATCGCGTACCTGCAATCATAATCTTGGTCCCACAAAGATATCTGCAGAAAAATAAGCCGAATGTCTCAAGGGACCAGGAATTACCGCATGATAACTGCATGGAGAAAGGACCAAAATTACCAGTTGCGGGAGCCCAAAGCGGCTGACCCAGTTTCACAAACTGAAGTTCACTCTCTCTAGTTTTAGTGTGGGGCAGATCCGTTTCTTGCATCGCGTGAGCTGTCGACTTGTGTTATACAAAACCAACCGACTCCACATCTGATCTTGATGGTAAACATCGGGTTATTGAGAGGCAAACATCGCGGCACCCTTGACTAAACAAAACAGTTCCACCCTGACATGCTCGCAGCAAAAACTATGATTTACTCCAAGGGTAAGAGCTTGCCACCAAATAAACTGCCTAAGTTTCCTATACCTCTAATTTGGTGTGCCTAAGAATGGTTTTTGAAGGTCGAAACAATTGCGATACAATTCTCGATTCCATGGAAACATTTTATTACTTTCTCTTCCGCTAGATAGTAAAAAATCTGATATGTTCCATTCACATGACTTTCTCTACATCTGTCAAGAATTATTGTTAAAATGCTTATGCTTCTATTTACTTCATGATAATCGAGAAAAAAAAAAAATAGCAGAAATAGTCTTATTACTTGCTTCCCTGAAAGTAGGAGCGAAATAAGGGAATACTATAGGTTAAAGTGGTAGTCAAAAGCTGGTTGCTATGTGACTGAAGTTCTTTTGTTTGTTTGGGCAGGAGTTGACAATTTCCAGTATAAGAAAAGTGCAAGTTTTTCATAGCTGCGACCAAAAACGAGGAATATCTAAAAAAACAATCGACTCCTCAAAAAAAAAAATGAATATAACACAAATTGTGTGTTTTAAAGTGCTCTATATTTGTTGTGTGGTAAGTTTTTGTCCATCTCTTACGGTTTAGCAGTTATGCAAAATTCCGTAAAATTGACCCAGAATAAAGCAGTCTTCAGAGGCTACTCCCAAATAATTCAAAATATACATTTTATTTGTCAGGTAAGTATCTTTAATACACGATATTTTAACCAAAATCGTTAGAGCCATTTTTTAGAAAATCAAAATTTTCGAAAAAAGTTCCATGTAAAGGGTAGTTTGGGGTGAGGGGATTTTTCTCAAAATCTTCGTGTCGCATCCTTGGAAAATACTAAGCTTAAATACCAAGCTTGGTATTTTACCGACTTTTCGTTTTTGAGTTGTCGTGTTCATGGACACAGGGACACAGAGACACACACACAAACACTCATACAGACCTTTTTCTGAAAATACGTGTTTTGAATACAGAGGACCCTAAAACATATATTTCTGCTGAAATCTCGGTATCGAATTTTTTGATGGAGTGCAATACCTTCTCTACACACTACGTACGTAGTACGTGTAGAGAAAGTAAAAAATTAACCAAAAAGTTTAAAATGTGGGTTTAATTATTGGGTATGAAATTCCGCTCTCTGCATGGTCATGAGAAACTAACTTTTGGACGACGTAATACTTCAAAATAGTATAAGTATATGAAAATATATACCATTAGTGGTGAATATATATGGAGGGTGTTCAAATGAAGAGGCACGAAACGGCGAAACAACCAATCCGGTTGAAATTTGAATATGCCGCTTTGCGTAAAGGTGGCGAGACATCTAGGGATGCGAATGTAGTGTCCCGCATGGTTGTGCACATGCGCGAACGTTGTGCGTTCTGACCAATTGTGCGTATGAGTACATCATGGCGTGAGGACATTTTTCACATTGAAAAAATCGGTGATTGAGGAGCAGTGAGGTGTTTCAGATTTCTTATTATGTAAAAAGTGAAACCGGCCGAGTATACGGAGAAGAATGTCAATAAGAAGGTGGAGTGCCCGTTTTCTGGCCAAGTTCATGTGGGATCAGCTTGAGCATCCGCCCTACAGCCCTGCGACTGCCATCTCTTTGGTCCGCTAAAAAGACATCGCAAAGGGAAGCAGGCCGTGCAATGGCCGAGTAGTTAGACCACTCACCTCTCACCAAGGGTTCAATCCCAGTCGACCGCATGTGGGGTTTGTGGTGGGCAAAGTGGCACAGGGGCGGGTTTTCTCCGGGTTCTCCAGATTCCCCCAATCGTATTCCACTGGTGCTTCATCTTCATTCCATGTATCACCAATGTGACATAGTAAAAGCGGGCGTTAAACTCTACCAAAAATATCAATGGGAAGCTCTTAAATTGGACGACTAGCTGAGGAACAGAGCGTAGGACTGGATCTTGTCACAGCCACAAGGATTTCTTCGGCTCATGAAACATTGGGTTAGTTGTGCTCAGCCCTCCGGTGATTACTTTTGAATAAAGACTTCACTTTCATTTGAACACTCCTAATAGAAAATGGTTAATGTCACAACTGCTATTTAATCTGGTTATAAATCTGGATTAATTTTACGAGCTCTATATTTCTCATGTAGGTAATAGTCAGAGGCGCACACTGCTATCAAGCTCTGAGCTGTTTGTTTATTTGAAAAATTATATTTACATTTTTGTTCTGGATTTAATGAAAACTAATTGTAATAATGTACATATTTTCAATGAAATCTAATACTAGCAATAATAAAACAGCTGTGTTTACTTATTAACTAGACCTTTCAATTAAAAGGCAATAAAGATAACTTTTGATTTTGTGTCCATTAAGCAAACTAAGAATCCCATTTTCAGTAATAAAAATCACGACTGACTGGGCTCATTACGTATCGAAAACTGATTGGGTTATGCTTCACATGGCAAGAGAGGAAGCATGAGACTGCCTCCGTGGACAAGTGTCAGTGACCTGACTTCTCAATCGGAGGTCCCAGGTTCGATTCCCGGCTGGAGCGGGGAATTTTTCTTTAACCACAATTATTCCCTATTCCCCAAAGAATGTGAGCGTGAATGTGCGTATGTTTAGTAATTTAAAATTGATTAACCCAACCTTCTAAAAACCTACAGTAATGAAGAGTTGTTTCACAAGTCAAAGCCCCCATTATGACCATTGAGGTTAAAGGGGGCTATAAAAATGAAAAAATTAAAAAAAAAAAAAATAATAAGTTTGCTACGGAGTTTCCCATTCAAGTCTCTTTCCGCGAATATACCCATTATAACATGTCCGTTAAACATACTACTGCCACCTGAGAAGACAGACATTATGAACTGAGTCGAGTATTATCGTAAGGAGCGCATTTTATGCTGCAAAAACTGTGTCCCATTCACATGACTTTCTCTACATCTCTGCATATAATTATTGTTAAAACGCTTATGCTTCTATTTACTTCATGATAATCGAGAAAAATTAGCAGAAATAGTTTTTATTTCTTGCTATCTTGTAATTAGAAGCGAAATAAGGGAGTACCATAGGTTAAAGTGATAGTCAAAAGCTGATTGCTATGTGACAGAAGTTCTTTTGTTTGTATGGACAGAATTTGACAAATTCATGTATGAGAAAAGTATTAGTTTTTCAAAGCTGAAACTAAAAACAATAGACTCCACGAAAAAAATGTATACAACATAAATTGTGTGTTTTAATGTGCTCTACATTTTTTGTATGGTAAGTTTTTGTCCATATCTTACGGTTATTTGCCGTGTAAGTATCTTTAATATATGCAATTTTAATCAAAATCGTTAAGAGCCATTTTTGAGAAGACCAAGATTTTCGAAAAATGTTCCATGTAAAGAGTAGTTGGGTGTGGGGAGACTTTCTTGAAAATCTTCGTGTCGCATCTTTGGAAGATACCAAATTTAAATACCAAGTCTTTTTAATGGTCTTTTCGTTTTTGAGTCATACTGCCCCCCCACACACACACACGGACATTTTTTCTAAAAATGCTTTTTTTGGATTCAGGAGGTCCCAAAACATGTATTTCTGGTGAAATCTCGGTATTGAATTTTTGGGTGCATAACAATATTTCTGTATACACGATGTACGTAGTACGTGTAGAGAAAGTAAAAAATAGGCTAGAATACAGTCAAGAGATTAGGAATAAACTCAATACAAATTTTATAGAAATTCATTCTTCACAAACTTCTCTTTGATGAACATTTATGCAACTTATAGAAAATTCACCCAAATGAAGAGATCTTTACAGCTATTCACAGAAATTTCTAGATATACCTTTGAAATGTCATGCTAATATCTAAATCATATCCTCAATCCATCGCTGGAGAAATTCAAAAATAAAAATTTTCCATGTAAATATTTTCCATTTGTTTTAAGATTTTACGATGATGTATAAGATGTGTCTATATCTTGAATATTCTATGAATTCCTCTTCATTTGGAAAAAAAAATCGTAATTTAAAATAAACTGAGTGCTTTAAGGAGATCTACTTATTTTATGTAGTGTGTTTGTCTATCAGACACGTTACCAGTTTGTCATTTAACGATAGTCTGTCGATATATATTCAATTGCTTCTTGCGTCTATATAAAACTTTTTCTTTTTAGGAAACTCTATATTCATTGGTATATGTTTTATTATTATTTATACTTTTTTTTTGAAGGTAGACTTCAGTAAAAATTGTACTCACCAGTATGTAGCTACAGTTCTTAAAAATCTTCCTGTCACACCCTTGGAAAAATTTGATGTTCTCAAAAATGACATTAAAGTAGCGTATATTAAAGATATTTACATCCCAAATAAAATTTACGTCTTAAATTTTTGGAGACCTTTTCATTCTGAATGAATTTTGCCAAATTTTGCTTAGCTGCTAAATTGTAAGTGACAAAAACTTACTGCACAAAAATATGAAGATCTCGTCAAAACACACAGTTTATGTCCATTACATTTTTTTTTGTTTGTTTGAGGTAATCGTTTCCGAGATATTCCTTGTTATTGGTTTCAGGAAGTGTCTGTTTTTCTGTTGTTCTACCCCTGGTCAAGCAAAGAAACGAAATACAATGACAATCTTGTAAAGATAGCTTTTAAAACATTCGACTATAATTAGCCTGGTGTATTCTCTCATTTTCCTTCAACTTATAAGGAACTAGATAATAACATTGTGCTGTTTATCTGATTAGCATGGTTTAGAAAGAAGAATAATCTTTTTTAGGAAGTTTGTAGAAAGTCATGCGAGTGTAACACATCCGATTCTTTTATATTGTATCTAGCGTTTCGGTTGAGTGAAGTTCGGATCTGTATGACCTCACAGTGGAGAGGAGCAGGATTGGCACCCCACCACACGAGCATGCAGGTCACTAAGCATGATATTCTCTTACCTCATTGGCTTCCTGTCAGGTAACATACGAGCTTTGCCCAAGAGTGTGATGCAAAGGTAACACGTCTCAGTAGTTACTCTTAAAAGAACCGCATTAGTTTTGTTCTCAATGTAAATTTTGGAAGTTTGTGGACCGCGCTTTTTTCCCTTTACAGCCATTACGGCCATTCTATACTCATCTGGAGTGGTCTATAGTTCCTTTGAGACTCATAAAAGTGATGCGACGCGTGACGGAAGTACCGTCAACCCAACTTGCCGCAGAGGCGAAATATGCATGCAAAAACGTGCTACCATTTTTGCCATAAAATTTAAGGCTCTGCTTGTAGAGAGAATATTCTAAATGGACTGGGTATATAGCCAATATCAGTAAATAATTTATATCTAGCGTCACAAACTGACTTGATTTTATGCTAGAGTAAGCTGGTTTGCTCCGTGCATTGCAATGATAGAGATAAGCAGATAGAGACGAGCTTATCACAGCGGTGGGTGTCTTATTCCATTCGTAATGTATTTTAGTCAGTTTATAATAATGTAATAAATGAAAACAACATGCAAGCCATTGACTCCCACGTGTATGCCTGCCTGGGAGGAATCGCATTTTTAAAAAGGGGCGTAAATGTTTCACCTGTTTTGTAATCCTTCAATTATTAAGTAGGTTGTAGATTATTTCAACTAGCTTGGATACCAATTAATTACCAAGATACCTTTCATATTCACTGGTACAATAAATGCGAACGTTTTTCGTGGCAAATTTATTCTCATACCGTTAGTCTTACAATGTGTACAATTATTCACAAGTTAAACAGGTTGTTTTACTATGTTAATACTTTAATAATTGTAATTTTTTGAAATGGTTTATATTACGACTAGCATACATATATAAAACAACAGAAGTATAAATATTAAGGTTAGATACGTTATATTATAGCAATTATTTTATATATGAACGATGGATTGGGCATTATAAATACGACAAGTTACATGACGCCACTTCTCTGAATAAACTTCTGCGAAGTTAAAGGTCCTTGCAGTGCACCTCGCAACTTTTTCTTTAGTCCTCGGACTGCATTATTGCCATAGACAAAAATAGGTTTCTCATGTCTTTTAGCAGTCATACCTTTGGTCTTTCAGGTTAAGCAGCGTTTAGATTAAAATACTACTGTGAGGTTATATTCCGTAAATTCAACAAATCGCCCATTATGGTTTAGTTGTATTTCACTGACAACACTGATTCCGGTTTTCCCCGCCATCGCATTCTACCGATGCTCCATTTTCATTCCATGTATGACCAATGTCATCGCCTGCGGTGCCACAAGCAGTAAAAGCGGGAGTCAAACACTACAAAAAGTGAGACAGTTCCTTCATTCTCAATTTTCTTCCTGTGCTAAATCTCAGAAATGGTAGGTTTTAGAGCCTACCAAATTCCCACGAATTGATCCTTGTGCTTAATGGAAGATCACACGCATTTACCTAGGTTAGAGGCCTGTTGAGGAGCGAACGGCATTTAATCATAGTATGAAGGACCCGGAACGAGGGATCGGCCCGTAGACAGGCAAGAGGGTAAGAAAGTAGGTGAAGAAAATAGTATAGGTGATGAGTAATTTGTGGAATGAATGGCGGTGTAAACCGGAGAACTCGGAGAAAATCCGCCCAGATGCTGCTTTGTCCACCACAATTCTACTCGCGGTGCCCTGGGATTAAATCCCCTTAACCTTTTGGCCACCGCGCCATCTCCTTTATGAGTTTCCGGAACTTAATTACCTTCACTTCTCCAACATTGAGCTAATTGCTTTCTCCAACTCTTGCCTATGTTATGACTCTTTCTTAGCAACAGCATGCTTACTTGTGCTCTTTTGATACCATACCTCGTTTTATTATTAAAATGATTTGTCGCAATTAGCTTCTATTTCTCCTTTATTTCTTTATAAGATAATTATCGACTAAAGGTGGGAGAGTTAATTCGCATGGCGGAGGAATATGTTCATTGCAAATGTGAAGTGATAAGATCAAGGTAGTTTTCGTGTGGCAGCATGTTTAAAAGATTAAATTTGAGAGGTAAATTCGTGTGCCTAAAACTCCAGGAAAGTTTTGAACGAGATCCAATGTATGTACATCCTTGCTAGTATAGCACTACTGATGTAAACAAAGAAGGCAATCTGCTGCCTTATTTCTTTAAAATCTTTATTAGTTGTTTCGGCTGGTATACTAAAACGTGCTCAAATTCTTCTTCATTTAAAATCGTGACCTCACCAAGGACACATTCGCGGGAAGTACTGTTGAAGACTGTGTTCAGTTTTGGAGGGTATTATCCTTTCCTCCAAGAGAAAATAAATGCCTCTGGACGAAGCCGGAAATGCGACCCGTATCAAGAAATAGGAGAACTTGAAAAATGGCCGTGTCATTGCCCGCTAAATTGAAAAGCTAAGTTGCCCCGCTGCAAAAAGACACAAGAGCTCGTGATCTAGATCGGCGTCGTTGCATCAGATGCTTGCAGTTTCGTAGCTATCCCAAATTAGAAGTTGCATGAAGTGCTTGCAAATTAAATTATGCTGGGCAGGGAAAAGTAGATACATTTTGTAAATTCGATTGCTTTTGTTCATGATGGCCAAGCAGGACTTTACATAAAACATGTCAAAGCATACACAATTAAATACACCATGTATGCAACATTTTAAGTTCTCGAAGTACAATTAATAGTAAACATTTTAAACTTTCAAGTACATTGAAATTTAAGGCAGGCATTATACATTAAAAATATATCAAACCTATGTCACTACACAGTGCCTATACATCCTTATATTGTAAAGGTGTCCAAATGTAATGTTAAGGTATACATCTTCAAAATATTAAATATATACAAAAATGTTTATCAATGTCTACATATACGAGGTATACACTTCAAATTCAGTGCTAAAATAGTGCAATAACCATTAATTTTCTAGTCCATTTAATGCAGCAGTTACTAAAGATACAAACCTGATGTTCTCCATTCACATGACTTTCTCTACACCTCTGTAACAAATTATTGTTAAGCTTATTCTTCTATCTACTTCGTGCTAATCGAGATAAACGTTAGCAAAACGGTCTTATTACTTAGTTTCTTATTAGTAGGAGGGAAATAAGAGAAATACACTAGGCTATACCGACAGGCACCTGTTTTAAAATGCGGTTGCTATGGGATATAAATCCGTTTCTTTGCGTGGCCAGGAGTTGACAAGGTGCTGTATGAGAAAATATTTTAAAACTAAAAAAAATAATAAGGAACATCTCGAAAAGGGTCAATCCGACGAAAACATGTATATGACATAAATTGTGTGTTTTAAGGGGCTCTACATTTTTGTTCAGTGAGTTTTTGTCTTTCTCTTACGGTTTACCAATTGTGCAAAATTCACAAAAATTCATCCAGAATACAGAGGTCTTCAAAGAGTATTCCCAGAAAATTTAAGATAATATACCTTTTATTTGCCATGTAAATATCATAGTCTTCAAAGAATATTCCCAGAAAATTTAAGATAATATACCTTTTATTTGCCATGTAAATATCATAGTCTTCAAAGAGTATTCCCAGAAAATTTAAGATAGTATACCTTTTATTTGCCATGTAAATATCATAAATATAAGAGATTTTAATCAAAATTCTTAGAACCATTTTTGAGAAAACCAAAATTTTCGAAATGTTTTCCATTTAAAGAGCAATTAGGGTGGGGGATTTTCTTGAAAATCTTTGTGTCGCATCCCTGGAAGATGTTGAACTTGAAATATCAAGTTTGTATTTACCGTAATTTTCGTTTTTGAGCCAAGTTGCCCACAGGCACACACACACAGAGACACAGTCACAGACGGATATTTTTCTAAAAATATCTACTTTTATATTTTTTAGATTCAGGGGATCCCAAAATATGTGTTTTTGGTGAAGTCTTGGTATCGAATTTTTTGGTGCAATAAAATAGTTTCTTTATACACAATGTGTATGTACGTGTAGAGAAAGTAAAAAAGTAAACTTTACTTTTAGTCTGCGTTATATCACCTAATCTTCACATTGTTACTTATACTAATGAATGTCAACATTTGGTACTAAAATATACATTTTCAGATTAAAGTGTGGGCACATTGATATACTAAAGGCACTTAATGTTTACATACTTGCTTGTGTGTAAATTTGATGTTAAGATTTACGCTCTAAAAATAGTGGCAGGTATAATACGAAGGCGATTCAAGTTTCCGTGTCAGGAATGAAGACACCATTTTTTCAAAATGAAATTATTTACTCCTCAACATAGTCTCCTTTTAGGATATACTCTTCTAACAAGTTCCTACCAGCTTTTTTAATCCCTCCAACAATTGGAATTGTCAAGCTCTGCGAAATTCGTCTCTGCCTTGAGTATAACCTCATTTGATCTAAACTTTCTTCCCGCGAGTGAATGTGCTGGTGCGTTGTGGATGAAACAGCACTTTCAGCAAATGGGGGCCCGTCTCCTTCAACTTCTTTATAATCGTGTCGATAGCTCACTGTAGTGTTGTCCAGTAATTGCATTTCCCTTTTCTAAGAACAAATGAGTATGCCACCTTTTTTGTTTTAAATTCCATTTTATTGTACATCGTTTTAAAGTTCGGTTCAAATCGCGACGAAATTGTTCGGTAAGGTAGCTCGTTTGCGGTATATGGTGAACAGTAGCCTTTTAAGGTTCATCCCCGTTCCATTAGACCTTTATTTAGGGCTAAGCAGATGGTGTAAGAGGGCCGTCCAGTCTATCTGTACTACCACTGTGGGCAGATGGCAAAATGCAGCTAGCCTTTAAGGTCTTGTCTCTTCACACCTTTCTTACCACTTAGCTCCGCGAAAGAAAGTTGGGGGTTTCGAATTCCTTCCAGCATACTACTTGTACTATCTGTGGATAGATGGCAGCGCAATCACAATTGCCATCTATTTTCAGTTTTTAATACTGTTTTAGACTGAAAGTAGTACTTTGGGTCGTGGTATTAAATATCCAATGTGGCATTTACCTTGGCAACTGAGGATAAACCTGGAAAAACATCAGTCAGATTTTAGCTCGAATGGGGCCATAGACGTTGCCGCCTGAGCCAACCCAAACGGTTAAGCACCCTTTGAACCCCCCCCCCCTCCAAAACAGCCGCAATCACTTTTTCGGTCTTTGCCTTCCTTGGATCAGATTCACCGGAATTATTATTTGGTTTCCGGAGTATAATGATGAATACAGATCTTCGGGTTTCGCTTAAATAGCTCCAAATACAGCTTCGAATTTGAAAGCTGCACTCGCTTATTGTTATCGGTGATAAATCGCGGCACCCATCGGATCGAGCAGATTTTCGTTTCCAACTTAATGAATTCGTTCAGTTGACCCCTCTGTCACTTCGTGAACTTTCGCGGCGACAGACTCTAGCGTTTTCTATTAGTGGTCCAGCCTAGTACCGCAGAACATTAAGGCATACTTTTTTTGTAGTTTTGATGTCCTATATTTCGATTGGTATTTTACCAAATTTCCATGTATCTTTTCGTGCTGTTATATTC
The DNA here is from genome assembly GCA_030762935.1 of Hymenopus coronatus. Lineage (NCBI taxonomy): Eukaryota > Metazoa > Arthropoda > Insecta > Mantodea > Hymenopodidae > Hymenopus > Hymenopus coronatus. The sequence goes on from CM060895.1 coordinate 50,029,326, forward strand.
ATTTCACGTCCTAGATATTTAAATCGAAATGCCTATTCTAAGGGATAACTGTCCAGTAGATATAATTTAAACGTGGAAATATTTATCGATCATGTGAATCTGGAATGAGGATGTGTTAAGACCATGTCTTTTGCTCGTTAAACCTTAAAATGCTTCCAGTTGCTTATCTACTTAGGGAAAAGGGGAAACTTTGCGCCGAACCAGTATGGTTTTGTGCCTCCCGATGAGAGGGCACTTCCAGGAGGTAGTGTTGAGGTAAGATGATAGACACTGGGAGACCGTGGCCAGGAGCGACATTACAGCTAATGACAGGGTCGATACATTTATCGGATTGAAACTCTCGGGCAGGCAGACCGGGGATTCCGCCTCGCAAGGGAATGATGATTTTACCCCAGCAACCACCTGGGAGTTGGATGGAGGACGTTAAGAGTTATAGTGAGCATGTTCTCCCCTGTGACGCCGCACCGAAGCACCATCGCCGCAATCTAACCTTGAAAGAGACAACGGGAGAAAGATAAATAAAATGATAATTGAACATGGAGGGACAGGAAATTCGGAGGATGTAATGAAGTTTCCCGAATTCGCCTGACGACCTGGGGAAACCATCGAAAAAAGCTTATGGCTGCGGGAATCGACTCTACGACCTCCCGAATACAAGCCGCACACGTTATCGCGGCGCCACCTCGCTCGGTTCACCTACCTTAACAAAACATATAATGCTTCAGATGCAGATTGAAATAATCGAATAAAAGTACACCACCACCACCACCACCACGACTACTACTACTTCTGTCTGTTCTGTCCTCACAATGTCTCCTTCCATCTCCTCCTTAGCCTTTCCTGTCTGTCTTATCTAGTACATCCTTTCAATTTCCTCAAATTTCATCTCACAATTTTGTATTGTGTTTACTGTCCTTTGTGCAGGTTCGCATCCATAAAGTAACGTAGAAATTACAATAGTGTTCTTGTGTAGGGTCTTAATTTATTCTTTAAGGTATTATGTATTATTCAATATGTTGTTTGAAATCTCGTTCATTTTCTATATTCTTTATCATTTTCATTACTAATTTGGTATCCTAAATGATTAAAGAAGGGGACTCGTTCTGTACCATGTCATTGACGACTATTTCAGACTTTTTGTATTTTCTGGAGGTTGCCATTATTTTTGTCTATTTTGATATTTCCATATGATAATTATATATTTTGTTAAGGTAATGTATTGATTGCTGCAAATCATCTACTTGATTAAATACTTCTAATTTAAATTAAATTTCTATGGGGGTCAGCGTTTTTTGACGCTCACAAGGCCTACTAAATCCCATCATCAGAACATTATTCATGACGATGGAAGAAACCAGGATATTGAAGTCGACGCAGGCTTGTACATTTTGAAGCGCATTAATTAAATGTTGCGATAGATATCGAGTTAAGACATGATTTATCGACAGTGCAGTGCTACATCAGCTATACGACTGTCACTGAATTGGATTAGCGGAACAGTGCTGTGGGCTTCCCCCTGCTTGTGTCAGCGGTTTGATGGAGACGTAGTTTCGGGCGGAGCTGTAGCCACAGGAAATACGTCATTGACTGAATTGAACCGGCTTATACACAGTACCTGCCAGTGTTCTTCCTCTTTGCTGTTTGGTGTTAGCCGCTCTTTCTTGCAGCTCACTTTAACAGCACAATGTCGCACCTGCTTGTCGGGAATATCAATCACCCACGCTCAGCAGGTCCCTAAGGTCTGTATTGGAACATGCGCTTCGTGTTCGGAAGCGATCAATGGCGGTAAAATAGAAGGTATTTGTACTCATTTTAAGTCAATACTGATAGTAAATTGAATAAATCATAAATAATTATTTACAGTTATTACTTTTACTTGTTCAGTAATTACTAGTTTTTCTAGCAAATACTTAAAATTTGTTTGAATAACATTCACTGATTATTTGCTAAAATACTTTAAGTCTGCTGTAGAGTAGACTTGCAAAAATAGCTGCAAATAACTATGGCAATATTTTACCCATACACCAGTAAAGACCTATAATAAGAGAAGGAATATCAGTCCCAGTGATTTAAAAAGGTTTCTGATATTTGAAATTGTAAACGTTTTAACAAACTGTTTTCCAGATGGTATGGATGAAACAAGGGGTAAAACATTAAGTTCACATCAGAAAATTATCCTTCTTTACTTTATTTAGTTGACCCAGTTGCAGGAGATTTTGGTATTCAACATTCCATAGTGTGCAAGACCACAGAATTCGTGACAAACAGAATTGAAGTAAAGGCAGGTAACTGGATAAAATCTCCAGCCTCAAATTTAAAATTCAAGAAGTGAAAGAAAAATGGTCTTCTCGCTTTAGATTTCCTTAAGTTATTGATGCCCTTGACTGTACACACGTACAGATTGTCACAACGTACTGTATATGCTCCTCCATTGCAAGTCCTCCTATCCAGCTATTCATTTGTTCAGTTTATACTGAAAAATGTCCAAGACATTTTACTTATCAGTAATCACTTTTACTGATCAGTCCTAACTTTCCTTTTCAGTTAATTACTTATAAGAGTTTACTGATTTTTACTTTCTCCATACGCACTATGTACATAGTGTATAGAGAAAGTATTGCACTCCACCAAAAAATTCGATACCGAGATTTCACCGGAAATATATATTTTAGGGTCCCCAATATCCAAAAAAAGCATGTTCACAAAAAGGTCCGTGTGTGTGTGTGTGTGTGTCCGTGTGTCTGTGAACACGATAACTCAAAAACGAAAAGTCGGTAAAATACCAAACTTGGTATTTAAGTTTAGTATCTTCCAGGGATGCGACACGAAGATTTTGAGAAAAATCCCCCCACCCTAACTACCCTTTACATGGAACTTTTTTCGAAAATTTTGATTTTCTCAAAAATGGCTGTAACGATTTTGATTCAAATTTCGTATATTAAACATATTTACCTGAAAAATAAAATGTATATCTTGAATTTCCTGGGAATAGCCTCTGAAGAGTAGTTTATTCTGGGTGAATTTTACGGAATTTCGAATAGCTGCTAAACCGTAAGAGATGGACAAAAACTTACTACACATTAAAACACACAATTTATGTTATATCCATTTTTTTCGTGGAGTTCGTCGTTTTTGTGACATTCCTTATTTTTGGTTTCTGCTATGAAAAACGTATACTTTTCTCATACAGGAACTTGTCAACTCCTATCCATATAGACAAAGGAATTTCATTGACATAGTAACCAGCTTTTGACTAACACTTTAACCTACAGTTGTCCCTTATTTCGCTTCTACTTACAAGGAAGCGAATAATTAGACTATTTCTGCTATTTTTTTCTGATTAGCAGAAAGTAAATAAAAGTATAAGCTTTTTAAGAACAATTTGTTGCAGGGATATGGAGAAAGTCATGTGAATGGTACACATCAGATTTTTATTCAACTAACCCATTGTGATAGTTTAATTATTTTTTTCACACAAGCCGTGTGTAGGACAGGAGTTGGATAGGTAGAGTCAGACTGAAAAATTCAATGCCATTGCCGGGGTTTGAACCACGGTCTCTAGCCGGTTGCTCTTCCACACAGCTACCATGGCAACATGCCGGCAACAATACCCATTGACCATAATAGTTGGCTATACTATGAATCCTGGTACTTAACAACTTACGACATTGTAAGTCGCCATTGGAGTGTGACATCTCAAAATAATTGAGATCACCTGATGGTTTACCGGATGGTAAGCCGGCATGTTGCCATGCTGGCTCAGTGGAAGAGCAACCGGCTAGAGCCGGGAGATCCATGGTTCAAATCCCGGCTATTGCAATAAAGGTTTCAGTCTGACTCTTCCTATCCAAACAATGTGATAGTTTCATAACACTTTCTGCATCAATGACACACACACATACACGCGCGTGCGCGCACGCACACACTTGAGTCAAATTATTTTATTTTCTCTACTTTGTATGTAGTACATAAGTAGATAAGGTATTGCAAAAATGGAAATGGAGTTTTTATTTATGAACGTTTTTAACTGATGTGGTTCTCAGCGTTCCATTCTATATTGGGCGTGAAAGACCACTTAATTTTGTTCAGAGGCCTCTTTTATCAGACTTGAGGTTTTTTTACGTGCCATAAATCTACGACACGGGGTCAGTGCCTTTACTTCCCTTCCGAAGGAATCTATGCTAAGAATTTTTACGCCCGAAAAAAGTCCATCGTCCTACGTCGGGTTTGAACCGGCGACCTTGTGTATATGAAGTTAGCATGGCAACCATTACACCGCGGAAGGCGACTCAAGGTATAGCAATAATTTCGATTCTCAGGCTTTACTGGAAAATTACATTTTAGGGCCCCCTGTGTCCAAAAATAGCACTTTTAGAGAAAGGTCAAAAATGAAAAATCAGTTATGTACCAAACTTGATATTCAAGTAAGGCTTTTACGGCCGGCGTCCATTTGAAGTAGAATTTATTTCGGGCTTGTGGGCCGTGGTCGAAAAGTAGGACTTACTTTTCCAGTCCTCTGAGGACACAGATTTGAGCGAAACTTCAGGAGTAAATCCTAATTTTCAACCACCGCCTGTAAACCCCAAGAAATTTTACTTCACATTGATTACTTAAGTTCAATATCTACCAAAGATGTGACACAAGATTTTCAAGAAATCGCTCCATCCCAAATAACCCTCTAATGTCGTCCACCGTGATCTAGGGGAAACATGTTAGCCTTTGGTTCCATAGGTCGCGGTTTCAAACCCGATGGAGGGCTATGGATTTTTTCGGGCGAAAAAATTCTTAGCATGGCTTCCTTCGGAAGGGAAGTAAAATCGTGGGTTCCGTGTTCGTAGATTTACGTAAGAAAGCATCAAGCCTGATAAAGAGACCTGTGAACAAAGTTAAGCGATCTTTCACGCCCAATATAGAATGGGACGTTAAGAACCTCAGCAATTAAAGACCGTCCATAAATAAAATTCAATTTTAATTTCATGAAAAATGTTAAAAATATTTCCCTAAAATGGTTTTAATATGCTGATTAAAATGCCGTATATTAAATATATTTGCATGACAAATGTATGTCTTGGGAATAGCCTCTCGAGGCTTCATTCTGGATGACTTTCGCTCAACTGGTAAACCGTAAACGTAAGAGATAAACAAAAGCGTTGAAGAACTCGTTAAAACATAATCTAAGGCATATATTTTTTGTGTTGAGTTAACCATATCCGAGATAACTCATATTATTTTCAATTTTAAAATACTGTTTTCTCAACTGGAAGCTGCCGTTCGTTTCGTACCTCTTTTATTTTACTCCTGGCCGTTCAAAGCATTACATAGCTGCCAGCTTTTAAAAGATTTGATTATCGCTTTAACCTAGATTATTCCCTTATTTCACTTCTATTTACAAGGAAGTAATAAGGCCATTTTTGCTGTTTATCTCGATGACCATGAAGTAGATAGACGAATAATCTTTTGTAAGAATACTTGGTTGGCAAAACAGCTACAGTGTCATGTAAATGGAACACAGTTTTTTTTAATGCTAGGAATCCTTTAAATATATGAGTAGGTTGTATCAAACGGATCCAGATTATTGTAAATATATACTTATGGTACTTTAATTAAAATCATTTGAACCATTTTTGATAAAATCAAGAATTCCGAAGCATCTTTCATATAGTTTGGGAGGAGGGAACTTGCCTAAATACTTTCGTATCGCATCCTTGGAAAATACTGAACATAAATAAGAAGTTTAGTATTTAAATAACTTTTCGGTTTTCAGTTCACAACGCGTACGTAGAACTGTTCATAAAAGGGTTCTATTTGGATTCAGCCTCTTCAAAACTTGTATTTTCGTAGAGTTCTTTGTGTCGAATTTTTGGGTTGAATGTTGTACGTGGTTGAGATTTTTTGTTTAGGGATCCTCAAAACATGTATTTTCTGTGAAACTTTGTTTTTAGCGCAATTTAAAAAAAAACATATAACATTACGACAAAACACACATAATTTTTGTTCTATTTATTAAAAGTTACAATTTTCTTCGTTAATTTGGCTGCAACAAAGTGGTCATTGTGTCCATTCAATTGTTTTGCTTATCTATGACGGAGTAACCTGTTTGAATATACTGCAACGTTCAGATAGCGTATCTCCATTAGCTATTGATAAGATAAGATTCACTTCAGGGTAACGATGTCCAAACTTGGAAACAAGCTGATTGCTGATCTATTGAACTCTATTGTCAAAGACGGCTGCTAATTAAGAGCACAGTTGGACGTGGACACCTTTGTGACATCTTGTGGATTTATTGGATGTTTTCCTTGAATGGTGTTAAACGTAACGTAATGTGTGTGTGTGTGGGTATGCGTATCCGTAAATCTGTGAACACGATAACTCACAAACTGTCTTCCAATGATGCGACACGATTTACAAGAAATTCCCCCATCCCAAACCTCTACATAGAAAACTTTATGAAAATGTTGAGTTCCTAAAAGATGACTAACGGTTTTGATTAAAATACCATATATTAAAGATACCTAATGTGTAACTCGAATTTTCTGGGAATAACCTCTGAAGTCCTCTTCATAACGTTAGCATAATTGGTAATTACATAAAGTTAGTACATAAAAAATAGTACATAAAAAACATAACATTACGACAGAACACACATAATTTGTTTGTTCTATTTATTAAAAGTTACAATTTTCTTCGTTAATTTGGCTGCAACAAAGTGGTCATTGTGCCCATTCAATTGTTTTGCTTATCTATCTGGGAATAACCTCTGAAGTCCTCTTCATAACGTTAGCATAATTGGTAATTACATAAAGTTAGTACATAAAAAATTTAGAGTTCGTTAAAACACGCAATTTAGGTCATATACATTTTTTTCCCTGGTAGAGTTAACCATTTCCGAGATATTCCTTGTTATTGGTTTCAACTTTAAAATACTTAAAATTTTTCATATATAGGAATTTGTTAACTCCCGGTCATGCAAAGAGAACGAATTTCAATCACCCTAATTTTAATTCTACTTATAAAGAATTAAGTGATAGGTCCACATATACTTATGTTTAGCATGAAATAGAATATTGAGATTTATAAGAATAATTTCTTACGGAGATGTAGAGAAAGCGATGTGAATGCAATACACCAAAATTTTCTTCAAGATTTGTTCTTCTTCATTCCTATATGCCATTAATTATATATTTATGAACAAATATACAGGACCTAAAATAGATACTAGGGGAGCGCCAATATATTGAGGATAATCTTTGATTAAAAGCTTTACGACCAATCCCTATTCCAAAAATCTGATGTGTTCCATTCATATGATTTTCTCTACTACTCTGCAACAAATTATTGTTAGAAAGCTTATGCTTCTATTTACTTCATCCTAATCGAGAACAAATTAGCAGAAATAGTCTTATTACTTGCTTCTTTGAAAGTAGAAGCGAAATAAGGGAGTACCATAGGTTAAAGTGATGGTCAAAAGCTGGTTGCTCTGACTGATGTTCCTTTGTATGTACAGGAGTTGACAAATGCCTGTATGAGAAAAGTATAAGTTTTTAAAGCTGAAACCAAAAACTAGGGATATCTAAAAAACAATCAACTCCACGAAAACAATTTATATGACATAAATTGTGTGTTTTAAGGTGCTCTACATTTTTTGTTTAGTAAGTTTTTATCTAACTCTTACGGTTTAGCAGTTATGCAAAATTCCGTAAATTTCACCCAGAATAAAGTAAGCTTCAGAGGCTATTCCCAGACAATTGAAGATATACATTTGTTTGTCAGGTAAATATCCTTAATATACAATATTTTAATAAAAATAATTAGAGCCATTTTTGAGCAAATCAAAATCTTCGAAAAAATTTCCATGTAAAAAGTAGTTTCGAGCGGGGGGATTTTTCTCAAAATCTTCGTGTCGCATCCCTGGAAGATACTAAACTTAAATTAAAGTTTGTTATTTTACCGACTTTTTGCTTTTTCGTTTCACCGACACACACACCGACTGACACACACACACACACACACACACACACACACACACACACACACACACACACACACACACACACACGCGGACCTTTTTATGATTTTTTTTTTTTTTTGGATACAGGTGACCCATATTTCAAATCCGTTATCTTTGGATAGGTGAGCGAGAAAGAGGCGATTAACGACTCTGTTCGAGAAAACTATACATACCCAAATGTTCAAACCCAAAACAAGGAATATCTCGGAAATATTATCTCCTTAAAAAGAAAGACAAAATTTGACAATGTATGCCTTAACAGACATACAGTTTTTGTGCAGTAAAAGTTTCTCTCTTATCAGAGGCGCAGCCTAGAGAGATATTGGGTTTAGAACCCTCTTTTTAAAGAAAATTTAAAAGTAGTAGCAAAATCTAATTTTAGATTCACTGTTGCACATACATCTATGAATATAACATCAGGTTAACAGTAATTCAACTCAGTATTAATTTATATTAGTTACCATTTGATTTTAAAAAAACTGTTTTAAAAATAGATACCTATGCACATTCCCCTTAATATTTTCTGCTCACACTACTGCCTATTATGATTTACCAGATATGCAAAAAGTCATTCAGAATGATGACCACTTCAGGGGCTTATTTCCAGTAAATTAAAGACATACGTTTTATTTGTCATGAAAATATCTGAAAAATATCTTATTTTAATCAAAATCATGCAACAATTTTTGTCACAACCGCACGCGCGCGGGAGTTGGTTAGGTGTTGGCCATTTGATCCCAAGGTCGGGGTTCAATGTTCAGACCAATGTTTTTTGAGTGTGCTTAGAAGCGACAGCCCCATGTCCGTAGATTTACTGCTATGTTGCGGGGCGAAATTCCGTCACACCGCCGCGCTGATATGATCCTGCAAATATCGGCGTCGTTAACAAAATAATTTAATTTACATATACACATGAACCTTTTTCAAAAATTATTTTCATTTGGGTTGAGGAGACTCCAAAACATATTTATGGTGAATTCGCAACCTTGAATTTTTGGGGAATACAATATTCCCCTACTTACTGTACATAGTTGAGAAAATAAAAATATTATTCTGTAAGAAAGAATATATTTAACAGAATTTAAAATATCAGGCATGCAGGCACGGAATATCCTAGAACTGAATTTTGTTTGATTTTTTACTATCTCTGTACTTACCGATTGATTTGCTCCAAACGAAAATTATAAGAAATAGGAGAAAGTTCGGAAACTAAAATTACCTGAAATTCCCTTTTCAGAGACTGAGTATCTGTTTAGCAATAGGATTAATGAAATTAACTTCATTGATGGATAGATGCTGTCTTGAAGGAGAAGGGATATTTGCTCCCCAGCACTGCACATTACCCAGAAATGGTATTTCTGCAACGTAGACTCATATTATAAGATAATGGGTCTGCTCAGCTATGCACATGAAAATTTTAACAAGAGAGAGCAATTCACTGTGCAGTACTGCAAATCTCGAATGTGTTAGCGCTTTCATAAGCTTGTATCAGTGAAATAATAAAGTCATAGATATGCAGAACAAATGAATCTACTCGTAAAAAGGAAATCAAATTATTGGGATGCATAAAAAGTGACAAGTGAAATGCGGACCTGGATTTAAAAAGCAAATTCTGTTACAATGGGCTCTTGTCACTGGGATCTATTTCGTAGCCTTCCATGTATCAGGATGAAAGGTATTTTACATCCGATATAAAACGTGCTGTCAACCTTAGTGAACAATGTAACAGTGGTCGATTCATTTGACGTTATATTGATCAAATGGCAGAGCATTTTATTAGAAGTATCGCAGTTTTTGTATTAAATACTCTCTCTCTCTCTCTGGACGCGTCGCGGCGGAATTATTACACTACTGGCCTCTCAGAGAGGCCGCGATTTGGGATTTGTGGTGGACAAAGCGGCAAAGGGGCGGGTTTTCTCCGGGTTCTCCCGCCGTCACATTCCACCGGTGCTTTATTTCATTCTTTTTACGGGCGTAAAATCCTTAGCATGGCTTCCTTCGGTCCCGTGTCGTAAATTTACGGCAAGTAACAGAACCTCAAGTCTATTGAAGAGGCCTCTGAGCAAAATTAAACGATCTTTCACACCCAGTATAGAACCACGGCGTTAAAGAGCGCCCATAAATAAAACTCCATTTTCAATTTTTGCGTGCCAAAGTAGTAATAACGGGTGTTAAACGCTATAAAAATCTCTCTATCTTTCACCCTTTCAATTTTATCTTCTTTTAGTTCCCTAGATGTCCGCTATGTTCACTACAATGTCAACGGTTTTGAAAACTGTTATTATACCTTGTTAAAACCTAAGTAAAGTTCTTCAAACTACTACCAACTTCTATCACTTCCTTTGCGTGCAACTACAGCTTCTCCTATTAAGCGCTCTACGTACAATTATAATAATAAAATAATAAGAATGATAATAATTAATAATAATAGTAATAATAATGGTATTGTTTGGTGGTGGTGGTGGTGGTTATTAGGGCCCGAATTTTTAGATGGTATAACTTTCATTTAGGTGATTTTTCTTTTTTATAGTTTAACGTACTTTAATCTAAAGGTAAATGGCGTGTTATTTATGGACGCTCTTTAACTACTGTGTTTCTCAGCGTCCCATTCTAAATTGGGCGTGAAAGACCGCTTAATTTTGCTCAGAGGCCTCTCTATCAATCTTGAGGTTCTTTTACGTGCCGTAAATCTACGACACGGGACCAACGGCTTTACTTTCCTTCCGAAGGAAGCCATGCTAAGGATTTTTACACCCGAAAAAATCCATCGTTCTCCGCCGGGTTTGAACCCGCGACCTTGGGCATATGAAGTTAGCATGGTAACCATTACACCACGGAGGGCGACTACTTTAATCTGGTGGATGATATCGGGCGATTAATGAAATCGATAAAATGATGCTCAAATCAGCCCGGGGCCCTTGGAATTTAAAGCTATTTGGCATTCATCTTCTCAGAATAAGGGAAAACCCACGGAAAAAATAAAAACGTTATCCGGGTAACTCATCCTAATGCTTTCCAGTTTTATAGTTTTGAGAGATTTATGAAACTTTGCCACAAAAGTTTATACATTGCGAAGATATCCATAAAAGCCCGATGATTAATTTATTATTTCTTTTTTAGGTTTTTTGGCACTGTAATAAATAACTGCATACACACAACTTTTCTGGCGTAAATGATTCCCTATTATCACGCAACACATTCCCATATGAAAACAAAAGGTAAATAAAAAAAATGACATGTTTCATTAAAATGACTTGTTCTGCCTCGAACAAACTATTCTTACAAGAGATTCCTTTATGTACGTTACCTAATCGAGATAAACATTAGCAGAAATTGTCTTATTGTTCGCTTGCTTCCTTCTAAGCACAAGCGAAAATAAGGAAATACATTAGGCCAAAGAGATACTCAAATATTTTAAAAGCTGGTCGCTATGTGAACAAGTTCGGTTTACATAACCAATAGTAAAACAAAATAGAGCTGAAACGAAAGATGACTCTTCGTTTGACAAAAGTTTAGGCAGTTTATAATTGAAACCAATAACAGGGAATATTTCGGAAAGATTGACTTGGAATAAAACAAAAACAAAAAAAAAACAAAAAAACAAAAAAACAAAAAAAAAGCATTAAACATGACAATGTTTTTAACGAGATCTACATCGTTTGTACCAATTTTTTTATATCTCTTATGGTTTTGTAGTTATACAAAATTCACCCATAATGAAGAGGTCTTCAAAGGCTATTCCTAGAAAATTATATTATAAATTTTATTTCTAATGTAAATAGCTTTAATGTACTGCATTTTATTAAATTAGGGTAGCATCCAGTCCGACCTGGCCTTTTCTTAAACCTATTACAGAAACCTGAAAAATGGGTGATTCTATAGTACTTACTAATAGTTTTACACCGGGGGAGTAGAGTGCAATGGGCAGGCAAAGTCTTACTTCTTGGAAAAAAAAAGGTTATGGTGATTCTGGACAGACAGTAGAGCAAACAGAGGTATAGCTGTAACTTTATTAATTTTGAGACGAGCTTCTCTCCAGTGTTTCTTTGCTAGAGTTACCTATTTTAATTGTACCACAAATGTGTTGAAACAAATTCAACTGTTTTGTTAATATTGCCTAAGAAAACACATAACATTAAATATTGTAGCATGTTGGCAGCCTTTTAATTTTGTTTATTATTCATAGGTTGGTAACCCTTATAAATTTCGCTAGCCGCGTGTGTAGGCTCTTTTAGGATGCCACAGCTAGTGCCGTGCCGTGAGAGCGCAAGATGGCGTGCAACATTCTCCAACTGCTTGTCAGGACTCCGGCACTGTATCCTTCCCCCCCCCCTTCAGTCTTCTACGTTTCCTTTTTTTTTGTTACTGACCCATACACATTGACAAACACACAAACAGCCATGCCCAAGGTGGGACTCGAACCCACGATGCCCTGCGCCACGAAGCACCAAAGCGAGGCACTTTAGTGAGCTCGGCCATGGGGGACCGGTCTGCTTGGGCCCATTCTGAGAATACAATGTAAGTTAACCTATTTTTCATAAAGTCTTTGTTTTGTGGGAAGCATTGTTTCTTTTATGTATAAAGTTAGGGTCTTTCCGTGATCTCAGTACTAATTCTCGCTGACAAGCATTAATCGTCTCACCGTGTTCCTTTGTGTGTTTGTTAAAAATGGTAGCTTAAATAATACTTTAGAGCGTGGTTGAGAGAGTATAATAATAAAAATAAAAAAATAATAATAACAATAACAATACAAGCAATTAAAACGTATTCTCAGAACGTATGAGCCTCAGTACAAAGTCTTTGCCATTGAAATGATTAAACGACACACGGTGAGGAGGGTGCGGGTAAACAAAACTGATTAGAATCAGAAACATCGCAGCGCAAGACAAATAATTCGCCGCAATAGCCACTCGTTCAAAGGCTCTTTACAATACTGTAGGATAAAGACAAATGATTCCGTACTTCTTTTACATTCAGGATGATAGATCTCAAGAAATGGAACACTGCACAACTAAGTAATCCTGAAATCCTAACGGAGTAAGAGAAAAACAGTCCCGGATGAAGATAAATGAGGAGAGACATTGTTTGCAAGAAAATCTAACTGAAAGAACAGACAGAACCGCCAAAAGAACAAAAATACTGACAGGCCATTTAAAATATGGAACGAGGGATTCCAAATGCGCATCGGCTTGAAAGGGCCGAAAGCGTACAGTGCTGGTGATTTTTTTTTCCTTTCTTTTTTCTATTCAGTGTCCATCAAAATGGATGGTTGCTCTCGGTGTCAGTTGGAAATCGATTAAATACGCCACCTGAATGCTGTGGTACAAAGTGGCATAGGTGATTGTGTAGTAAACGTTCTCTTTGCTTACGCCTCAGCACACGCTTGTCAGCTGCAAGTGAGGTTTACTGCACTCGCGGTCCCACAAACGTTAAGAGGAAAAAAGAGGATCAACGAGCTTTGTGTGCTCACGTGGTTAACATCAGATTTACTCACCCATATCTGACTCTGGCTGACGTTTTATTCGCTGATATTAAGAGGCAAGGACATTGTAGGAGCGGTATAGGTAATGGAGAAACCCAGGATGATAATATATTTGTGCATTTTCGCAACTCAAGAGTAACACATGCACACGACCGACAGTAGATGGCCGATTGAAATGCTAGCGAATAAACGTACACGTCAGGCTGCAGACTTATTATTGTAGACATCTATAGGTCGTGAGGTGAGACATGAACAAATCTTGCGCATAGGGGAAGATGCTTTCCTTACCTCCCTCTATGCAACGGCTAGGAGGGAGAATAGAGATGCCAGCTTGCCGCTATTGACTAAATACAACCACAAAGCGTACAACGCTAAACAATTGCAGGTCACATGAAAGTAATATTTGGCCCATATCCATAGTTATAGCGAAATATTTTGTTTGTAATAATGTTCATTTTTATACATATATATCATTAACAATATATAGCGCGTGAGAAGGAATATTTTACTTGAAGAAATATCGATAAGTTTAATTTTGGTTGCGATCCAGCTTATCACACAATGAGTTCGCAACCATGAATTTAACCTAACAATTAGCAATATTACTGTACTCACCGCATGTTTCTAAACCCAACGCCGCTAATTGCACCGCCATCTTCGACCTGTAACTACCATCGCTTTTGTATCGTCGGCATCACTGTATTCTTCCAAGTTAACAAAATTCTGCTGGTCTTTAATTGCCTAAACATTAAAGAATGCCATACTAAAACTAGCGAAGCATACTACACTCCTTCGTGGACAGAAAAATTATGACTTTTGCGCATACATGTTGGCGTAACGTCTAGTCCTTCAGGTCAAGTGTTGCCACTGCGCAGCTACAGTATGAATTGATCCTGTGTCGGCCGGCAATTTGCAAGTACGTAGGAAGCATCATTCTGTCCAACACCATGATAGCGTGAGTATCGCATAGCGGAGATAAAAAGAGACTAAAAATGCCACCACTAAATTACAGGGAAAAGTCTTATTAATCACGAGAAGTAATTGTTAATGTGTATCAATTTATGAGACAGGTGCAGAGGGGACCCCTATTAAATTGAAGCCTACAAAAAAAAAAAAAAAAAAAAAAAAAAAAAAAAAAAACAAGCAGAAGTCAACATTGTGTCTTTCTCAACACTTGTAAAGAAAACATAATCTTACAAAAGATTATTCATTTATCTATACCATGCTAATCGAGATTAATAAAAACAGAAATTGTCTTATTACTTGCTTCCTTGTAAGTAGAAGGGGAATAAGGGAATACACTACACACACACACCTTTATCTAAAATGCCTTTTTATTCAGAGTATCCTAAAACGTGTATTTCCGGTGAAACCTCGTATTTTTTGATGATATGCAATATCTACTCTTCCTATGTACCAAGTAGGTACTAAATACTAAGTAAAGAAAGTAAAATAAACTGCATTTTAAGAAATGTTGTGCTTTGTAGTAAGCTTGTTTAAAAATTAATTCTTTTTATAACGGTAACATAAGCCAGGAGGATTTAAAGATGTGATGACATGTGACGTATATATAAAAATAAACAGCATTTGCTTAAAGAACAGAAAAACAGCTGTTACGCAGAAACAACCATACTTACAGCATAGAACAAAATACCTCTCTCTCTCTCTCTCTCTCTCTCTCTCTCTCTCGAGTAAATTCCCTAAACAAATGACTGCATCACTGCAAAAGAACCGAGGTAAAGGTTGAAGAATTACAGTTATATTTTTCTTCCGCTTGGCTACAACATGGTTGTGCAGTATGTCGCATTTAAGAATTTCTTAAGATTTCTGTCACAGTCTAAAGCTTTTTAAACAAATGACTGCTCCAGCGCAACGATTTGGAGATGAAAATTCCGCCGTGAGAAAATAACTGCCTGTGTTTCTTACTTCTTCGTTTCAAGCATGATTAATAAATAATCTAGTGAACCACATCGTTCCGGTTTACTAGCAGTCTATAGATTGCTACAGTTATTTTTCGATTAAATAACCGAAACTCATTTACTAAACATTAGACAGTTAATCTGTTAAGTCTTTCCATAGCTCTCTTGATTATTGCTGAAATATCGTGCGGTTTAAGGTTTAAGTTTTCGCTCTTTGCATGTTGCGCAATGTTTTACTCGACATGACTGTATCTATTCTGCAACAAATTATTCTTACGAAAGCTTAATTTTCTGGTCATTCGGACAATGAATGAAATCGTTGAAATGATGCTCAAATGAGCCCTGGGTCCATGGAACTTCGTCCTCTCAAGATAAGGGAAAATCCCGAAAAAGATCTTATCTGGGTAACTCACCCATAACGAGATTCAACTCGTAATCTCTTTAATGTGAGGTACTACAGCGACCGACAATCAAGACATTAACACTAGCAGAAACGGTTTTATCAAATAGTTTCTTGTAGGTACAAGGGGAAAATATTTCAGATATGGTCAACTCCACACATAAATTGTGTGTTTTAGCGAGATTGTTTTTTATTTGAAAAACAGTAAGTTTTGTGCATCTCTTACGGCATACTAGTTATGCAAAAATCATCCAGAATGAACGGGATTTGAGGTCATTCCGAGAAAGTCAAGATAGGTACCATTTTACTGACGAAAATTCTTAAATACATGGTTATTTTAATCAAAATCGTTAGCCAGTTTCGAAATCGAGTTTTATATAACTGCTTTGGTTAACAGCGTCCCACTTTATATTGGGGGTGAAATAGTGCTTAATTTTGCTCAGAAATTCTTTTACGTGCCCTAAATCAGGACACGGCATCACCGGATTTATTTCCCTTCGAAGGAAGCCATATTAAAGATTATTACACCCAGAAAATGTATCGCCATCCGCCAGATTTGAACCCGTAATCCTGAGAACCAGAGGCTAGCATTTTACCTTAAACTACGGGAGGTGTCAACCATTTTTGAGAAAATGAAAACTTTCGGAAAATGTCCCTTATAGAAGTTAGTTTCGAGCGGGAGAATTTTATCATTCTTGGAAGATACTGAACTTAAATATCAAGATATGCATTTTATTTGTGATGTAAATATCTTTAATATAGGATATTTTAATCAAAGAGCCCTTTTTGAGAAAAACAAAATTTCAAACTTTTGTCCATGTAAGGAGTAGTTTGACGTGATGTGATTTATTTGAAAATCTTTGTGTCGCATCCTTGGAAGACACCAAACTTAAATACTTAGTTTGCTGTGTAATCGTATTATAGTTTTTGAGTTGTGCTGCCACAGACACACGCGCGTGCGCCAGTTAAAATAAGTAGATAATGAGACGTTGTAAGGCATGAAAAGAACGATGCTGAAACTGACCAGTAAAAAGTTAAAAATTGCCATATACATTGCTAAGAGATGGCATTTTTAGATAAACTGAAAGGAATAAGAGAAAAAAAGATAATTGGTTCAAATGGAAGACAAAGTGGCTGAGCTTTATTGTGGTATAGAAAAAGGAACACGTGCTTTTTTAAATATTATTTTAGTATATACTGTGCTCCAGATAATGAATATTGAAAGAGATACCTGTACACTATATTGTGAGTGACAGATAAACACTATATTGTGTAGGATAGAATTTCCCCTGACACTGCGCATTGTTAGGAGTTAGTAAGTTCAGGATATAGCTAGTACTCGCGCTTGCAAAGAAGTAGATAGGAGACCTCGAGGTGCAGAAAGAGGTATATTCGGGGAAAGATCGGGAACTATAAGTATATCCAACGATAGGAGGAGACACAGTGCTTTACTTCCACTCATAGAAATATGAACACATGGCTGAGGAGATGAGATGTGGGGATTGCCTTGTTTCCACAGAACTCACCTTGTACATTCTGCTCTGGTTGAAAGTCATGCAGTTTAAATGTGACATGACCTTTGACTGAACGTTGATCAGGAGTGTTCTTGTCCCGCATATAGGGTGGGAGATGAATAAGTGCAAATGTTTGTTTCAGCGTTTGAGGGCATTGTGATAATTCAGTATTTGCATTTTTTTCGCTATTTTCTAAAGTTATGTTCATGAGGAAAATTTCAGAATCTTTTTAGGATGGCTTTTATTCCCTCAGACGTTCGTTTTTTTTACGTAACAGGTCACACATTGACTCTCCTCTGCCCTCCCTTGCCCGACTGTAGATGGTGCAATATATTACATAAACACAACTAAGACATTGCCCAGGTTCGTCCAAAATACATTAGATCCTGAAATGTGTGCTTTATTTATGACAGTGGTATTAGTAAGTGGACAAAATGAGATACAATTAAATGGTATGTATATACATTGTTCTGTACTAAATATCAACGTATTTGCACTTAATCACCTCCCATCCTTTATAACTCAGGTGTAAGGACCTCTAATGACCTACTTCTCGGTGTCTTTATAGCTGAATTCTTGCTTATGCCGGAGTTATTCGTAGGAGTTATTATTTACATCTGGGCTCCAATATCGGTTGCTCAAACTGATACAGCATTACTTCTTGCTTCATGTAATATCTAAATAACCCATCGTGATAATCGGGAGAGCTTTGCGAATTTCATTCCTCTGTAAAAAACCGATAATCAGCACTTCTAGATTTAAATTATTGACCAGCTTCAAATTTATATGGAGGATTCCAGAACTTTAACAAGCGTTAAAAGTAACTAAAGCTGAATTCTCGAGAGCACATAAGTAACTCCAGAACTCCCTCTCTGTAAATAAGTGAGAGTAGTTGAAATGTAATTGAGATGCTAAGCACCGCGCTGGAAAAAAACAGGTTGAAAGTTACTTCTGAATTGTAAAGCCCTATTCAATAGCGACGACGAATATTCAGATTTACTAGGAAAGGATATGCACCCACCGAAAACATCCTGCTAGTGACTAAAAGCAATACGTTATGACATAAACACCAACAGTTTGAAAATATATTTACCTAATTTAGATATTTTATTACTAATAACATCCGACAGGAGTGCATTGCATAGCTTCTGTAATAATCTTTTTGGTTAACTTATAACGGTTATCTTACAACGATTGTGAAAGAACCGATGATAGGTATTAATAAGACTGACTTAGAGGTGGAAGTGCATATTCGCTGGTATGCATACAGTTATACGTATAATTTTTTTAGAGCAATACTTTATAAAATAGAAACAATAATCAATAAAGAGCGGTATGGCTAAGACGGTAAAGTCTTTGGCCCGCATTCGGGATGTCCGGGGTTCAAATCCTATGGGCCGACTAATTTGACTGGAGTTTTTTTGTTGTTGTTGTGATTTCCCTAAGTCGCCAAGGTTAATACAGGATTGGATATTTAATACCACGACCCAAAGTTCCAACATCAGTCTAAAACAACAACAAAACTGAAAATAGATGGTAATTGCGAATGCGCTGCCATTTATCTAAAAATAGTGCATACGGTAAATTGCACGGCACCCTAACCCTATCTGCCTGTCGCGGAGCTAAGTGGTTGGGAGGATGAGACCTTAGAGTCATCTGTAGTCAGAAAGCAAAGTGCAACTAGGCTTCTATTTGATACAGTGGTAGAGCAGACTGGACGGCTCTCTTAACACCATCTGCTTGGCATTAATAGATCATATGGAACGGGGTTGAGACCTTAAAAGCCTACTGTCCACCACATATCATAAACGAGTTACCTTGCCGAACAATTCCGTCACGATATGGCTGAGTGTTAAGGTGACGTAAAAAAATTGAATTAAAATACATAGTAAACGATTATTAATTTTAAACACCAGTCCTGAATGGGAAACTTTCCACTCAGGAAGACTAGGGATTCTTCAAAAATCCACGTGTATTAATTACAAATGTATAGAAAAGGTAGTACGGGGGTCGGCATGTAAGTTCCGGGCCTCACACAGCTAAGGCGCCACTAGGCCAGTTAGACGGTAGCATCGTAAAGTTTAACTATAGACTAGCTTGTTTGGTTTTTGAATACAAGACAACTTGAAAGTTTTCACGAAAATGGAGGATTTGGAAAAACCTCCCCCACCCTAAACTATGCTTTATATGAAAATGTTTCGAAAATGTCGATTTCCCAAAAATGGCTTTAACTATTTTAATTAAGAAGCATTTGAAGTCCTTTTCATGCTGGATAGCTTTTGTATAACCGGTAAGCCGTGAAATATAGATGTAATCTTACTACACAAAATTTAGCAAATTTTATAGTGTATAGAAAAGGTATTGTATTGCATCCAAAATGTCGATACCGAGATTTCACTGGAAATACAGTTTTTGAAACCCCCTGAATCCAAAAAAAGAAAAAGAAAAATAAAAGCATTTTTAAAAAAATTGTACGTACGTACGTGTGTGTGTGTGTGTGTGTGTGTGTGTGTGTGGGCAGCATAGTTATAAAACAAAACGTCTGTTATATACCAAACTTGACCACTCGCCTCTCACCTAAACGGCCCGGGTTCAATCCCAGCGACTGCATGTGAGATTTATGGTGGAGAAGGCGGCGTAGGATTGGTTTCCTCCGGGTTCTCCGGTTTCCCCTGTCATCGCATTCCACTGGTGCTCCATCTTCATTCCACATGTCACCAGAATCATCGCCTGCGGTGCCACAAGTAGTAAAAGCGGGCTTTAAACACTACCAAAAAAAGAGCACATGCAGCTGAGGTGGACCTACACACAAATGACTTAAGACCAAGGTTTGTTCCACAAAACTTTGTTCCGTATCTCTTAACAGTCACGTGAACTATTCACTTCTCATTTGTTGCCGCTGTGGAATAAGCAGTTGTTCGGTACAAATTAGTTCATACTAATCTGTGTGTGGGGGGGGGGGAGGTGTGATATACTATTTGCAGTTTTTTCGCTATTTTCTAAAGTTATGTTCACAAGGAAAATTTGACGATGCTTTTAGGATGGTTATTATGCCCTATCTCGAGACGTTTGGTTATTTTGCGTAATAGGTCACACGGTTGACTCTCCTCTGTCTCTGCCCAACTATATGTGGTATTATGTGAGGGAAATATATCGATCGCACTGGAGCTTCAGCCTTCGTAACCTTACGTGTTTGTTTTCATACATTATTTGAATACATTCACAGTGTTTTCTGGATTCAATTTAAATATTGGACACAATAACATTCTGGTTTATCCAAATTTGGTTTTGTTGAACAAATGCATAACTCAAACCAACATGCAAGCATTTGTATTTCCCTTCCCTTATTGCTCTTATAAAAGTGAGAAATTAACATATTATGTTCAACAATTAAAACCCTCAAATCAGGAATTAAGAGAACTTGTGTCACAGATCCTTCGATACACTATAGTAACGTTCGTCTTTTGGGAAGTTAATGATTTAGAAATTGACGATGATACAGTCCCTCGTAGCATTGACAATTTCCCCAGTTCCGGCGTGTATTAATTGAATTGAATATATTCTAATTCAGCATGTGTAAAGCTGTGCAAAGGTCCCTGGTTCCCACTATGAATCACGTTAATGCAGGTCGGCTGTGTACGAGTTGTACTAAACACTGAAGCCGGCCGTTACTTGTATGTAAACACAAGGGAAACACAAGTCGTTCATTGGACTCTGAAATTTGTGGTTCATTTATGACAATGCTATTAGTAAATGGACAAAATGAGATATATTTATGTATTATACGTATTGTTCTCTACTAAATATTATATTATTTGCCCTTATTTACCGCTCATCCTGCATATCATCGAAAGCATTGTCAAAAATATTGTCATAAGATGTGCATCAAATATATTATATAAGAGAGGCAATAAATCTGGAATTATGTACTTTTTTATCCTGAAATGTATGGGGAGATCCTTTTCTTCAGACTTGTCTTTCAGAGCAAGTGCATATATCATGGAGTGTTTATAACGCTTTTATCACTTATCCTGGCGTGGCAGACACCTTGTTTGTCCCCATACAAAACTATACATTAACCAATCAGGGGAATGGGGAAGGTAACACAGTGCGTAAGAGAATTGCGGGCAAGGTTATGAGAAATAAACCATGGTATAAGATTTGGGGGTATAAATAAGTAAGGGGTAAAGAAAGTAAAATAATGTAAAACTCTTATACGAGAATATACCCCTTTTAGGGTTTATGTACTCTCAAATATATTTGGTGCTGTGATGTTGCTGAAAATATGTGGTTTGACGGGAACTCGGGTCTTACCACGATTTTCATTGATGCCATCTGATACAAAATACCGTGTGAGTAAGAAAAAGTAAAACCGATTGGGCGGTCCACTCCGTCATCCCTTCCCCGCTCGACGCTCCGTCAGAACAGTATAAGCAGTGTGTTAATTTTGTCCACCACGTAGGCGAATTTATTTAGCATAACTTCAGTATGAAGCGCAGAGAAAGATTAACCTAATTTTGCATATCATCCGGTGAGAGGGATGCATTATTGTCCAACCAGAATGATTATGGACCACCAATTCGAAATACGGAACTCCATTTGTCGCAAGTTACGTTTCATGTCCAACCCCTTCCCTTCGGTAACATGACTTTTCCAATGCGTTTTTAAGAGCATAGCAAAGAGGGGAAAGACATGGGTGGGGCCAGCAAAAAGAACCTGTCTTTCCAGGCGTATTTTTAATGTCTTTGAGTATACTATTGACAATTGACTAAATCCGAATTTGAAATAAAACATTTAATCTTAATAAATAATAAATACGGAAATTAAAAGGATCTATTTTATATAGCCATACAACACCAGTCTAAATAAAATCAGAAATATGTTCCAGTTAATGTGTTATTTCCTGGGATCTCGCATGCGATATCTCACTTTCCGTTGCTTTATTGTTTCCTCAAACTTTTACAACCATGCTTTGATCTGATAACGAATAAACGCAGCACTCGTTCAGATATATCACGTAATCCTGTAGTTAGTATGTTTCGGTCCCAGTCGTCAATTTCTTTCAAACTAACCCGCCATTTTGGCAATTATTTTCTTGCAGCATTCACATAGGTGCCGATTATTTGGTAAAATGTAAGAAAGGGCTTAAGCATTTATTTGGAGCGACACATTTTCTAAAATAAAACCTTTTTTTTTTCTTCTCTTTTTTCATGCGAGGTTCTGTTCATATTACTGATTGATCTGTATGTGGTGGACAGTAACCTTCATGGTCTTTTTCCAGTACCCATATCACTGGTGGTAGGCAAAAGCGTTTGTGTGTGTCACAAATTGTAAAATTATTAGAAAGCAGCATTTCTATATACCAAAAGTGAGTGAAGGAGAACGTGGTAATTATTTTTACCATTTCTACAGAAGACCCAACAAGCCTCATCCTCTCCACGTCATCTAACGGAAGAGCTTTCACTGTTCACTTGGACTCTAATTGCACCACAAAAAAGTTGTCCGAATGCAGAGTCACCAGTACCCCATTTTGGGGCATAAGTTTGATGTAAAGGACAGAGGTATAGACACATAGAAAATCTAGATATATTTATGTTACCAGATGGTCATTTTGAATAAATTTTATTTAATTTAGCAAGAGACAATGTTACACTAGTTTTAGCAATCGATATTGGTGACAAGATGTATTGCTTACACAGCGATGTCCTTATTAAGCAATGCTGGCATAGCCATGGTTTAATTATTAATATTCCAATATCTAAGTTGCAGAAATCCCTCAATCTGAGTGAATAGTGCTGTTGGACATACTCCGAACCGGCGTTGACAGAAAGGGTATAAAGTTTATTTAAAAGTGTTGACTTCAAGAACATGTAAATGCTTGAGGTGAGCTAAATGAAATTTGGGTAATTCTTGGGTTTTCTTCCCTTTTGCTCCTAATTAATAGTAAATCACTGTCTCCTCACACCCTTGTGTATTTATTTATATCTCCCGATCTCTCACCAAATGCACGATAGTAAGATAAATAATTATCCTTATTTAGTTGAAATTAAGTAAGGAGCAAATTAATTCAGTACCTTAAATACTGAGGCCACCTGCTTCCTTCTCGCAGTCGCTAGCACCTGTTGTACCTTTGATCTCCTAGTGATACACAGTATAGGATAACTTCTATCCCTTACAATGTAATTTTCACGCATAGGGATTTCTAGCATTGACCAGGGTGAAAGGAAATGAATTTGAGCTGTTACCGGACTTATGGTAGTCACGTTGCAGGTTACACACCACCCACAGTTGGCTTTGCAAATGTCACTCTTAGACCGTGTGTACCTTCTCATTAGTGACTGAAGGTCGCTGTTGATATTTTTTGTATTGGTAAGTTCGAACTTAATCCATGTTGCTTATAAGCTTGCCCCGCTGATGTGTAACATTCCGCGCACACTTCCCTTCATATATCTAAGTACACATTTGAATGACGATATATAAATCCTAACCATTTCAAGGTCAGGCGATGAAAGCGAAAATCACTCCGTTATGAGAGACGTATGTGTTTGCCATCTGAGAGGGAGGTTGAAAAACGAGGGATTCTCTTGTGTGTATAAATTGATACAAAGGCATGGTATTTTAAATGCATTAACTCGTGTTATTTAATATATTTGAATCATTCGGTTATAAGATGCCAATTTGACTATTTTTTCGGAGATATTAGCGTAAGCATTCATGTTAAATGTATACATTGTACTATATAACCACATATTTCAGCACGGCAGGCAAAGAGAGTCAACTAGTCACGTGACAAAGTGGAACAGACCTTAGTGCCAGAAAGTCGGCACTACAAAAAAGTTTTCCGGGTGCAGAAAACGTCATTAGATACACGATATACTCCATTTTGGAGCACAAGCTTGATGTCAAGAATAAGGGGAGGATATATGCATTAGAAATTCTTGTGCTAAAATCGATATCTAGATATTTTAATAATTATCAAAGCCAAAAAGAAAGGAATTGAGGTTGAGGTGTTAATGGACTTTAGGCATTTACGTTGCAGATTCCACACCACCCGCATCCCTCGTTACGCTCTTGTCTTTGCAGACATTACTCTTCAGACCGTGTTTACCTGGCGATTAGTGACTGAAGGCCGCTGTTTATATTTGATATTGATAAGGTTTGAATGCAGAAACCTTTAACCCAACTTGCCTGATCTTGAAACTTGAGCTTTCCATGCCTCTTTGCGTAAGGAATGCCGCAGGACATAATTCCTTCATAAACTAACAAGGCAGGTTCGGTAAGATTTGTTACAACTACAGCTTTGTAGCATTTGTGCTGTTTATTCTGACAACGTTGCATATAAATAAACTTAGCAAGCAGCTTAAAGGGATAAGTCCTGGTTGTACAGCGATGCAAATGTGAGGAAGTGCTAAAATGTTATAGAGCAATAAATTTCCAGCATCCGCGGCATAAAACTTTCATGTGTGTATTTAATTAATCTCGTACATAAATGCAGCGCCGCGCCACGTAACTATATTTATGGCCCAACAACGCCGTCCAGACGCGACAAGCTACCTTCCTGACCTGCTTGTTGTATTCGCACTTGCCCCGCAACTATTGCGCTGCAAGGAGCGGAAGTTTCTACTTTCCTCCGAGCTATATTACCTGGAAGTATAGATTTTGATGAGTATACTGAAGCAGATGGATGAAACTCTTCGGCAGTTTTGTTATTTTTACTTTCTATGAACTAAGTACATAGGGGATAGAGAATGTATTATATTCCACCCAGAAATTCTGTGTCGAGATTTCACCGCAAATATATGTTTGGGAAGTTTTAGCGTATATGGACAGCATAGCTCCAAAACGAAAAGACTGCTAAATACCAAACTTGTTATTTAGGTTTAGTATCTTCCAAGGATGCGACACGAAGATATTCAAGAAAATTTCCCCACCTCAAACTATCCTTTATATGGAAAATTTTTCGAAAATTTTGATGTTTTTAAAAATGACTTTTTATTAAAATCCCGTATATTAAAGCTATTTACATCCTAAATAAAATGTATATCTTGAATTTTCTGGGAGTAGCCTCTGAAGCCCTCTTTTTTCTGGATGAATTTTGCCGAATTTTGCTTAACCGATAAACCGTAAGAGATAAAGAAATACTTAATTCAAAATCTTCTCGGGCTTCTAGCCAGGTAAAAACTTGGCTTGACACCAACGTTTCGAAGAAGTGCATCTTCCTCGTCTTCAGGGTGAACTGATCACCCGAAGATGCACTTCTTCGAAACGTTGGTGTCAAGCCAAGTTTTTACCTGGCTAGAAGCCCGAGAAGATTTTGAATTAACACGTCGCCAGGAAAGCTTTAGTTCTTATTTTAAAGAAATACTTGCTACACAAACACATTTAGATATTGTCAAACACACAATTTATATATATAATGCGTTTTTGTTGTGGAGTTAATCGTTAGTTATTGGTTTCAATTGCAAGGTACTTACACTTTCCTCAGACCGGAAGTGTCAGTTTTTCTTTGTTCTTTTCCTGGCCAAGCAAAGAAGCGCTTTGCAATGACAATCGCATAACGACAACTTTTAAAACATTTTTCTATTACTTTAGCCTAGTGCATTCCCTTAGTTCTCTTCTACTTATAAGGAACTAAATAATAAGAACATTCTGTTAATGTTTATCTCGGTTAACATTGCGTAGAAAGAAGAATTATCTTTTTTTAAGACGATCGTTTGTAGATCAGCTAGAGAAAGTCATGTGGGTGTACCACATCATATATTTTTTTAGGCATACTAAACCTCCGGGAGGAAAGGATGAGGCGAGGGAGTACAAAACACGATTAGATCTGATGACAGGCGCATCATAGCGGCGTCCCTTAGCTTTTTAGATTGAGAACACAGGTTTAAAGTAATGAATCCTCTCGTCTATTTCATTATAAGAATTATCATTCATTTTAGATACATTAACTTTCTATGTAATGTATTTGATTCATACGGTTATGAGAATGTAAATTTTACAATTCTCTTCGAATACGTTGAAATAAGTGATGATGTCACGCAGAATTCTTTGTTCCACAGCGGCAGTCAAAGAATGGTGACTAGTTTACGTGGCGGTTAACAGATATAGAGCAAAGTTATTTGAAACAAACACTACTTTCCAGTACATATAATGTTTAGCGTTGTTTACTTGCGGCCAGCACAACAACATTGTATAGGGAGCACAGCTACTTGAATGTAAATTCGATAACTGCGCTACCAAACCGGCGCTATTGCTAAATATCCCGAGTAATACTTCTGCTACAATGAGTCTAATTTCTGCTGTAGTGTGCTACCATTTAGTGGCATCGACGTAAACTGTTAGTGATAGAATGGAAACAGAGCGCGGGATAAGCTTTGCTCGCTAGTACGACTCGTATGCATTTGTCCCATAAGTTATTTTCGTCATGTGAAGGCGCACATACGAAATGCTTATGCCAATATTGGAAGAGACATGCTTTTACGAACACAGCAAGCATTTATTCACAGAGTCGGAAAATGCATTGATGTAGAAGGGCATCATTTTGAACATTTATTACTCTAAGGTACGATACTTATGGAATAATGCTGTATAATACCCGTACAGTGTTGATGTGTGTCTGTCTTTCATCAATGTTTGTCAACACCAGTAAAAGAACCATGTACAAGAAAATAGCTTAAACAAATTTTTTATATTTTTTTGATGAGGAATAAGGAAACAAAATAAAGCATGTTGGTTACCATTTAAAAACGTGCCTTGACCCTCAAATTACCGCCCAAACTTGCTCCAATTAAAATACAACAAATGACATTTCTTTCCCCCATTATGCTAAGCAACTTTTATTCAAGACGTTTCTTTCTACCACGCTTAGTGTTGGAGATATTCTACAGTCTGAAGTTAAATGGTCCACTGTGTACGTGCGCGTGCGCGTGTGTGTGTGTCTATTTTTACTTTCTCTTGCCCCGTATGTACAATGTACATAGGAATAGAGGAGTACTGCATTCCACCCAAAAATTCGATGTCGAGATTTCACCGGAAATATATGTTTTAGGACCCCCTGAATCCAAAAAAAGCATTTCCAGAAAAAGGTCCGTGTGTGTGTGTGTGTGTCTGTGAACACGATAACTCAAAAACGAAAAGAAGCTAAAATACCAAACTTGGTATTTAAGTTCAGTATCTTCCAGGGATGCGACACGAAGATTTTGAGAAAAATCCCACACCCCAAACTACCCTTTACATGGAACTTTTTTCGAAAATTTTGTTTTTCTTAAAAATGACTAACGATTTTGATTAAAATATCGTAAATTAAAGATATTTACGTGACAAATAAAATAATTTTCTGGGAATAGCTTCTAAAAACCTGTTTATTCTAGATGACTTGTGCTTAATTTGGCATAACTAATAAACCGTAAGAGATGGACAAAAACTTACTGTACAAAAAATGTAGGTCTTGTTAAAATACACAACTTACGTCAAATACGTCGGAGCTTACCGTTTTCGAGGTATTCATTGTTATTAGTTTCAGTTGTAAAGCACTTATACTTTTCCCAGACGGGAGTGTCCGTTTTTCTTTTGTTCTACTCTTGGCCAAGAAAAGAAGCCATTTGTAATGGCAATCGCATAACGACAGGTTTTAAAACATTTGTCTATCGATTTAGCCTAGTGTATTCCCTTATTTTCTTCCTACTTATAAGGAACTAAGTAATAAGAACATTGTGCTGAATACCTCGATTAACAAGGTGAAGAAAGAAGAATAATCTTATGCAAGAAGTTTGTAGAACTGCTAGAGAAAGTGATGTGAGTAGAACACATCATATTATTTTTTTTTTTTTTTCATAAGCCAGTTTCCTCTCTAACAAAATGTCATTGTCATCACACTGCTATCTGCGCTTTCTACACCATCATGGTGGATGAGAATTCATTCTAATTTATTTTCTTATCCAGATTCGATTGTACGAGAATATTGATTAAAGAAGAGTGCATAATGTGCATACGTTTAAGAATAGGTTTCCTTTATTACAAAACTTTGACAGGACAAGACTTCTGTGAAAAAAATGTTCAAAAAAGAATACAAAGGAACAAACTACTGTAACGATAAAGATTATTATTCCTCATTGTAATCACGTTGTTTGTCTTTTTTACATGACGTCACACACTTCACCACAACGTTTGCACATCATTCTGGTCTTGGCATGTGGTATTCTTTTTTTTTTTTTTTTTTTTTTTTTTTTTTTTTTTTTATGTCATATCGCATGAGGAATGAAATTAGTGAAATAATCTCCAGGTTTATGGAGCTTACAGGTATTCGTCATTCGTCTTCTCAGAATAAGGGAATGAACCCTTATCCGAGTAACTCACCCTAAGCGAGATTCGATCTCGCGACCACTGTAATGTTTTGTGACATAACAGATGGTGGAAACAGTGAAGGCCACGTGCAACGCTACCATGATATAAAAATCAATAGTGTCTTAATTTTTGAGAATCATACTTTTGGAGAATTTGGGTAAACATACACTTGTTTCATGAAGTCGACGACATTTGCAATTATTTCTGTTCTTTGATTGTGCAATACTTACCTTGCCACTTAACTTTGAAAACCTGGGAGCCATGGCTATTAATGTCACAAAAATAAAATAAACACTATTTAAATTTTTGAAAATACAAACAGATGAACACTTTCGATGCAGACTGTACAATGTTTCGCTCGCTGTGACTAAGTAAGCAGTCGCAAAGGTAATCATGCTAATCATAACGCAAACTCCGAATAAGCTAGCTGGGTTCGGCAGCTAGGTTGGCGGTCAGGCTCACGATCCCAGAAGTTTTTCGCCCGCTGTAGTAGTTATTTTGTCTTGATACTTTCACAACCTTTATAGCATAAAGTAACCGTTATTTTCTTGCCATCCCTACCTGTTTTTGGCCGCATCGGCCATCTGTTAAACGTAAGGTCGCATGGATCTGGCAGTCGTACCTCACAAAGTTCTCGTAGCATTCGCTTCATGATGATTTGAAGCGAAAGTGAGGCATTTCGAAATGAAATGGATTTGCAAGCTGTTAGGTTTTTCTACTCCCTAGCGGTCAACAATGCAGCACAATAGAGGCGCTATCTGTTACAGACGATATGTTGTTTGGGTTGGGCGATGATAAATCGCATTGTGCTTGGCGATTAGCACTAGGATTGTTTGTTCACGAGCTGGCTTCTATGTCCACAAACACATTTTGGTATCAGCCACCTGCATTGGTCCTATAGATCGATAAAGAGCTGCACGAGATACCGCGCCAAATGCATGCAATTCTCTGCGATCTGCATACGTTTAGTTCTCAGCGCAGGTTCGGTGGTTATATGTACATATGTACGTTTATCTTCAGTTTTTTCAAATCTTGATCTGAGATTAAAACAAAACTTCGTGCAGCTATGTTTTAACTTATAAATAGGCTCTATTTTTAAGGTGCCTTCTAAAAAGGAATTTACGAATTTATTATAGCTTAATTTTAGTACTTTTAGATATATATATATATATAATAAAATTAATAATTTAATTACAAAACTTAATGGAACTAATGAAAATATTAGGGATGCAAATACAATTTTTCACTATGAATATTTATTGGTTAAACCAGCCAGCTAGCTCAATGAGTAGGGGTGCTAGAACACTTCTTTCTACCCATGGTGGAATTCTACCGTACTTCTAAGCATCCCATTTAGCGAAAAGGCTGCTCGTTCCTTCTACACGAATGACCTTCAGCGCAGATACAATGAGCTAGCCTACCCTTATAAGCAGGTCAGCAAATAGTTTGTTACGATAACAAACAGCTCTGCACAGAGAATGCACAGTAAAGATGAGTGACTCGCATCTAATCTCTCATTTTAAAGTATCATTCGTCAAGAACTGGTGCGCGACCTGTAGTTTACCTTTCAGACGAAAGAATGCAGCTGTGTGGGGGAGGTCGCTGGTCTAGCATGGCACGGTTTAGTAGGGTCGGAGAAGGTGGGGATATAGTGTAGTACATCTGGCCATCAAAACATCAACACAGCGAACGTAAATAGGAATAAACTAAGCGATCCGCAATAGGTTAGTTTTGCTGTTTTCTTTATCACTAATGAATGCTAATTTTCTACTTTGTGAGCGTAGGACTACGCGCGGCGGAGTTTGCATTTGGACCTGATTCAATCCGTGCACTGTAAGAGACTATTGCCGAACCGGGAGTGATGACGTATTACCGCTTATCTGTGTTTACGCAAGCTTTCACTCATAGCCGTCTGCATTCTTTCTTCAGACAGGTAATATGTATATGTAATGTTCGGCCGATGCCTAACGCGATTGTCAACACAACTCTGCATAGGAAGTCGCCAGTGACGTATAATCGAAATGCCTACTCGAAATGTCTACAGTAGCACACATCAACTCTGGAAAACAAATAACATATTATGTTTACATATCGTACATATTAGTGTCATTTTCAAACGTCCAAAACGATGACAAAAACACTAAAATATAGCACGCTACTCACAAGATGTCATTCATATTTGTACTAAAAGTAATAAGCCCGCCTCGATTGTGTGAGGGTAGCATGTCTGCCTCACATTCAAGAGGTCGCGAGTTCGAATCTCGCTTAGAGCGAGTTAACTTTTTTGTGAGAGATTTCACTATCCTGAGAAGATGAAAGTCAAGTAACTTTAAGCTCCCTGGAACCCGAGATCATTTAATCATCATTTCATCGATGTCATTCATTGTCCGATATGACCAACCAGGTTAACAGATGTTAAGCTAAAGAAAAAAAAAAAAAAAGCTCAAATGAGATGAGCCCGGGGTCCAAATTATTTCGACATTCGTTCTTTTCCAAGACTTTCCTTACCTTATCTGCAAACTATTCTTAAAACAGATTATTTTATCTATATCATGCTAATCGAAATAAACATTAGCAGAAATTCTACTTTCACTTGCTTCCTTGTAAGGAAATCAGAGACATGTTAGGCTAAAGCGAGTCATGTGGGTTAAAATCTGCAACGCTATGTGAACAATTGAAGTTCAGTTCGCTTGCACGGCCAGCAATAAAACAAAAAACAAGATTAAACGGTAGGTGACTTCCTATTTGAAAGAAAATTGTTTAAAATTTAAACAAAAAAATCGGAAGCGCTCACATCTTAACCCCCACCTTCCAAAAAAGTTATATGACATAAATTATGTGTTTAAACCAGATATACATGTTCTGTGTAGTAAGGTTTTGTTTAGCAGCTATGAACAATTCATCCAGAATGAAGGGGTCTTCAGAGGGTATTCCCAGAAAATCCAAGATATACATTTTATTTGTGATGTAAACATCTTTAATATAGTTATTTAATCAAAATCATTAGAGACATTTTTGAGAAAACGAACATTTCAAAAAAGTGTCCACTAAAGGGTGGTTGGGATGGGGATTTTCTAGAAAATCTTCGTATCGCATCTTTGGAAGATACTAAACTTAAAATATTAAGTTATATTATGCTGCACACACACACACACACACACACACACACACACACACACACACACACCTTTATTAAAATGCTATCACCGCAGAGGCGGGCCGATTTAACTTGGATACCTGCTACTTTCTCTACACGTACTATGTACATAGAGTATGGAGGAGGTATTGTATTGCACCCAAAAATTCGATACCGAGATTTCACCGGAAATACATGTGAATGTGTGTGTCTACGGGCACCATAGCTCCGAAACGAAAACTCCGCTCAAAAGCAAACTTAAGATATTTAATTTCAGTATCTTTAAAGTTGCGACATGAAGATTTTCAAGGAAATCCCTCACCCTCAACTACCCTTTATATGAAAAAAAATCTGATGTGTACCATTCACATGACTTTCTCCATATCCCTGCAACAAATAATTCTTAAAAACTTATACTTCTATTTACTTTATGCTAATCAGAAAAAATTAGCAGAAATAGTCTTATTACTCGCTTCCTTGTAAGTAGAAGCGAAATAAGAGACAGCCGTAAGTTAAAGTGATAGTCAAAAGCTGGTTGCTATGTCAATGAAGTTCCTTTGTTTATATGGATAGGAGTTGACAAGTTCCTGTATGAGAAAAGTATACGTTTTTCATAGCAGAAACCAAAAATAAGGAATGTCACAAAAACGACGAACTCCACGAAAAAAATGTATATAACATAAATTGTGTATTTTAAGGTGCTCTACATTTTTTGTGTAGTAAGTTTTTGTCCATCTCTTACGGTTTAGCAGTCATTCAAATTTAGTAAAATTCATCCAGAATAAACTACTCTTCAGAGGCTATTCCCAGAAAATTCAAGATATACATTTCATTTGTCAGGTAAATATGTTTAATATCCGAAATTTTAATCAAAATCGTTAGAGCCATTTTTGAGAAAATAAAAATTTCCATGTAAAGGGTAGTTGGGGGTGGGGGGATTTTTCTCAAAATCTTCGTGTCGCATCCCTGGAAGATACTAAACTTAAATACCAAGTTTGGTATTTTACCGACTTTTCGTTTTTGAGTTGTGTTCACAGACACACGGACACGTGGACACACGGACACACACACACACACACACACACACACACACACACACACACACACACACACACACGGACCTTTTTGTCAAAATTCTTTTTTTGGATATTGGGGACCCTAAAACATATATTTCCGGTGAAATCTCGGTATCGAATTTTTGGTGGAGTGCAATACTTTATACACTATGTACATAGTGCGTATGCAGAAAGTAAAAGTTCGTAAATTTCTCAAAAACGACTAAGGATTTTGATTAAAATCTCTTGTGTTTGACGTTTACAAGACAAATAAAGCGTATATCTTGAATTTTCTGAGAATATCCTCTGAAGACCTCTTTATTCTGAATTATTTTTTGTTTTGAATTTTGTATAAGTAGTAAACAGTAAGAGATAGACAAAAACTTAATACACAGAAATGCAGAGCTCCTTAAAATACAGAATTTATATCGTGTACTTCTTTTCGTGGAGTTGACTATTTACGAGATATTCCTTGTTTATTGGTTTCGGTTTTAAAATATTTAAATTTTTCTCAACTTTTGTCAATTCCTGTCCAGGCAAAGAAAAGGATTTCAATCCCATAGCAACCATATTTTAAAACATTTGACTGTAGATTTAGCCTAGTGTATTCCTTCATCCCCCCCTTTTTATTTCATTTATGCAACCCCCTTTAACATCTAAAGTCATATCGGGGGCTTTGAATTAGAAACAACTCGTTGACTGTACGTTGGGTTTTAATCGTTTTATTTTCTTCAAACACACTCATTCACTCTCACATACATACTTCCAGACTCTGTGGGGGATAGGGAATAATTCTGGCCTCAGCCAGAAATCGAACCCGGGATCTCCGGGTGAGAAGTCAGCTCGCACCACTCGACTACTCTTGTACTTATAATGAACTAAATAACAAGACTCTTTCTGCTAATGTTTATCTCGATTAGCATGAAGTAGATAGAAGAATAAGCTTATCAACAATAATTTGGTTCAGAGCGGTAGAGAAAGTAATGTGAATGGAACACATCAGATTTTTGTTTTCATCAATAGCAAAATCATTGTTAACCAGTGTGTTTACCGATTAAAATAAGTGAGAAATTAGTGACGTGTATATACCTTGTGTATATAGAGTAAATTAAAGTTTCCGCGGTAAACCACATTAGGCTGTTCTTGTACCTTCATTGTAACCAGTATGTGGCATATTTGAAACATTAAGAGAATGAATAGCCACCCGGTAATAGGTGTTTGGGTATTTGTGCTTGAAATAACTATGCGCTGCTATGGAGTTATGAAGCTGGTAACAAGTATGAAACAATCACTGTCAAAATAATAGAAACAAAACATGCTTGTCCGGCGGGAAAGCTACGTACAATTGCGAGTAATGAGGTTTACTTCCTGCGAACAAATGCGAAACAATCTGCACACTGCTGTGTTTGGGGGGTACATTGTTGTTTTTAACATCGCCACAATGCAAGGAAAATGGTTTTGTTTTAAATGAATAATTTGTTCACAGTTGTGAATGACAACTTGTTTGTTTTAGAACAGATTAATGTATTGTTTAAACCACTAATCAGTTCTTCTTTGCAGAGTGATAGGTTTGTCTTTCTTTAAGTCTGCAATAGTTAAATAAATTTCGATTAATTCAAACATTCAGTGAGGGATTTCTTTTTACCTATAATTTTATTTTAATATGATCTCACATATTTTACGTTTAGTCTTCTTACCTTTTTCGTAAAGGGCTCAACAGAGAACAAAATGCTTTTATACTGTTTTTGTTTGTACTTTCTCTAGCCCAAATGACAATGTACATAATAGATAGAGAAGGCATTGTATTCTACTCAAAAATTGAATATCGAGATTTCACCTGAATATATTGCCTTAAAGCCCCCGTGTATATGAGTGTCTATAGAGCACCATAACTCAAAAACAAGTCCGTTAAATATCAAACTTGATCTTTAAGTTTAGCATCTCCTAAGGATACGACCCGAAGATGTTCAAGAAAATCACCACACCTCAAACTACCCTTATATGAAACATTTTCGAATATATTGATATTCTCAAAAATGGCTCTAACAGTTTTCATTAAAATACCGTATACTAAAGATCTTTATATCATAAACAAAGTGTATATATTGAATTTTCTGGGAATAGCCTCTGAAGTCCTCTTCATTCTGAACAAGTTTTGCATCCCTACTACCGTAAGGGACAGATAAAAACTTACCCCACAAAAAAATGTAGATCTCGTCAAAACACATAATTTATGTCCTTTATATTTTTGTTGTGAAGCTAACCGTTTCCGAGATATTCATCCTTATTTTGAGTTTTAAAATCCTTTTACTTTTCTCTAACAGGAAGTCGGGTTTTTTTTAATTGAACTCCTGATCATGCAAAGAAGCGAATTTCAATGACAGTCGCATAGCGACAGTTTTAAAAACATTTGACTATCGCTTTAGCATAGAGAATTCCCTTAGTTCTCTTCTACTTGTAAGGAACTATGTAATAAGATCATTCTGCTAATACTTATTTCGATTAGGGTGTAGCAGAAGGAAAAATAACATCTGTAAAACATTTTTTGTAGAACAAGTAGAGAAAGTCCTGTGAATGGAACACACAAAAAAATCTGTAGTACCTATAAGGTAAACATTATCACAGAAGGAATGTAGTAAGATATAGTCTATCTCACTCTAGAATGGTTCTAATGTAAACGACAAGGAGCAAAAACATTTGCTTTTATTCACCTCGCATGAGTACATCCGTGTGAGGGAGAGAGAGATGTGTGTATAGATGAGTAAGATTTGCAAATTTAGTTTTACAGGCGGCGCAGTGGCCCAGTGGTTAGACCACTCGCCTCCCACCTAAGCGGCCTGGGTTCGATCCCAAGCGCCTGCGTGTGGAATATGTGGTGGACGAAGCGGCGTCTCTCCGGGTCCTCAGGTTTCCCCCGCCACTTATTCCACCGGTTTCTCATCAGCTTTGAGTCGACCACTCGTTCCAAGTTCTTCCCGACGGGTTTCTGACCCTTAGGCATGCGCTTGTAAGTCCAAGGTGGGTATCGGTCCTAAATACAGCGAGGGTAGGCCGACTACGAAAAAAAGAAAGAAAAAAAATAGTTTAAATGAGTAGAAAAGTCCAACTTTGTGTGAAGTGGGCTATAGGCATGGCCCTAGTCGGTTCAGAAAGATGAAAGCGTCAGACTGAAGTGCTGAGGTATGGCGAATGAAGGCAAGCATGTTTTGAGGTTCCTCAGGAAGGCAGCACCCCACACTCTGGGTTACCACGATGAATTATCAAACACCTTTGTGTGGTGCGCACTTCCACAGCACAGAATCATTTATTAAAAGCATGTGCAGAGGAAACGAAAATGCCAGAACTGAAATTTGCGTTCATCTCAGGGGAGGGGAGGTCGTTATACAACGGGCTTTTCCAATGGAAACATTGTGAATTTTACACGACCCCACCCTCGCTGAGAGAGCGCTTGCAGGGAACAGCGATACATCACCTGGAATACATTTATCCCGTATCCCAAATGGGATTTGCAGCACAAGGTCCAAACTTTAATGCAACAGTTACGCTGCTAAGCGCATTGCTTAATTACTTCCCATGTCGCAGGGTCGAGTCTCTGGACTCAAATCGAGTTTTCTCGGTGCTCCGGGGCGGTCGGTCTCTTGATAGGCGGAAGTCATTTTAGGTCGAGTATGCTAATTACTACCCAGCGTGCCCACTATAAGTAAAGGATGTCACACACAAAACATTACATTCATATGACTTTCTTGACCAGTTCTTCAACAAACTACAAGTCGCCCTCCGTGGTGTAATGGTTCCCATGCTGACTTCATATACCCAAGGTCACAGGTTCAAACCCGGCGGAGGACGATGGATTTTTTCGGGTGTAAGAATCCTTAGTATGGCTTCCTTCCGAAGGGAAGTAAAGCCGTTGGCCCCGTGTCATAGATTTACGGCACATAAAAGATCTCAAACCTGATAGACAGTCCTGTGAGCAAAAATTAAGCAGTCTTTCATGTCCAATTTAGAATGGGACGCTGAGAGCTACAGTAGTAAATAACACGCCACTTAATTTAACAAACTACAAAAGCTTATACTGTATACTTTAATTTAAACGAGATAAACATTTTTACATATTTCCTATTTGAAAAATACAGTAAGCTTAAGGGTTTGGGTATGTATGACTGAAATTTCATGAAAAATAAATCACAAAAAATCAACCGTTATATTTTAAGTCCATAAAATAATATTAACATTCCCGAATACACTGCATCATTTTGAAATGCCTTACATCACTATAGCAAAACATTAGACGTGAAACTTCAATTTGACAAGATCTCATTCGCATCATGCAAAGTAAAAAACGAAGTTATGCAGAAGAAAAGCAGCAGTAAAGGAAATAAAGGACAGAAAAGGCAGCAGCAGCGGAGAGGAAAAGGAAAACTGTGTCCAACCTACCAGCCTGGTGAATTTTAATGTGAGCCATGCATTCAAACCGTTCCTTGTTTTCTATTTGTATTTTTAGCATTTTTCTTGTGTTTCTTGCGGAGCAGTTCGTCTGTTACACAAATAAAATTTGCTGTACATGTTCACAGAGGTACAGTGAATAAGAATTGCCACAGGTTTTACTGCCATGTATTTAACCACACATTTTCAATTTTCAAACATAAAAATTACATTTTTATGACAGAAAACATATTCATAACTTTGAGAAATTTTGGAACTTAAGCCAAAAGAGACACAGAAATGAAGAGTAATTTAAAAAAGTAGATGTATTATGAACTTAAGGTTAAAATATCAGATCAAAATTATAATGTTTTTTGTCACAAGGGACGTTTTAATATCATGACAAAAACATTAACAAGTTTGGCCACAATCTCCATCCAAAATGGATTAAATTTGAACTTTAACCTATTTGCATTATATTACATCTGTGTTATAAATTTCAAAAAGCGAGCGTTATTAGTTTGGAATTTCAAACTTTGTTATACATGTCCGTAAGCGATAGTCAGATCTTTTAAGAGATGTTGGAACCTTAAAGTTCTGTTCTCCTTGCTTGACCAGGAGAAGAAACATGGGCACATTGCGATGTCGCTCTTGAGAAAACTATAAACATTTTAAAACTGAAACCAATAACAAGCTCTTTGGTCTTGTATTAAAGTCAGGGATTTTGATACTTAGTGATGTAAAAAATAATGCAACTGTGAATAATGTGAATTAATATTTTAATTTTACCCAGGGTCATTTATTTTTGATTGGTATCGTCCGTTGGTCCTTTAAGGCAATCTTTCTATCTATTAAGGCTGACATTCTAATTTTTTATTTCCTAACTTGACTATCACACGTTTATCTCTTAATTTTATTTCTATTTCTTAACTGACATTGATGTAAATATTCTGTACGAACACTGAATAAAAATTCTTACAGTAAATTATTGATTTTTACTTTCTTTACAATACTACACAGACAGTCTATAGAGAAGGTATTGTATTCCATCCAAAAGTTCGATACTGAGATTTCACCGGAAATATTAGATTTCAGACACCCTAGATTCAAATAATTAATAAATAAAACATTTTTTAGAAAAATGAGCGTGTATGTGTGGGGAGGGGGGAAGTGGACAGCATAGTTAAAAAAAATCCGTTAAATACCACATTTGGTATTACAGTTCAGTATCTTCCAAGAATGCGACAAGAAGGTTTTCAAGAAAATTCACCACCTCAACTACCTTTATAAGGAAACATTTTCGAAAATTTTAATTTTTTAAAAAAATGTCTTAACGATTTTGATTAAAACACTGTACGTTGAAGACATTTAGTGACAAATACAAGTATATATTAAATTTTCTAGGAATTTCCTCTTAAGATCTCTTTATTCTGGATGACCAGCATAAGTGCTAAATCATAAGAGATAGACAACAACTTGCTACAAAAATGTAGATCTCCTCAAAACACAATTTATACACATAACTGTAAAACTAACAATTTAGGAGATATTCCTTGTTATAGTTTTAAAATTTCAGTACTTAGATTTTCATAAAACTTTATATCCTGGTTATGCAAAGAGAACGGAATTTTAATTGCATCGTAAAGTGACCGCCAAAAGTTTTGATTTTCGCTTTAGCCAGTGTATTCCATTATTTCCTTTCTATATAGAAGGAAATATATAATGCTAACCTTCCTGGCAAGATTTATCTCGGTTAACGTGAAGCAGAGAAAAGAATTAGTTTTTTGTTAAGAATAAATTGTTGCATGATAGGTAGAAAAAGACATATACCTGGTACTCATCAGGGTTTTACATTAGCATTTGTGAAAAAGTGCACATAAATTGCAACCTATTTCACATTTATATATTATTTTAGAATAATGTTCCTATTTTGAGTCAATTTCGCTTCTTACTGTACTTTTAAAACTCATGAAAGACTGGTTTTCAAGTGAATAACATTAAAATACATGAGAACAAGCTTTTATGGGGATCTTCCATTATATCACAATTAGGAAAGGTCATCATTGTACTTATAAACTATAATTTGCTCAGTCAAGTACTAGAATTGTTTTTCTTCATTTTTGCAGCTTAACGTCCTTTATCTTGGTTGATCATATCGGACGATGAATGAAATTGATGAAATGATGCTCAAATGATCTAGGAGTCCATGGAGCTTAAAGTTACTTGACATTTGTCTTCTCAGGATAAGGGAAGCCTTGTCCGGTAAACTCAACTTAGCGAGATTCGAACTCGCGACCTTTTGACACGCTGCCACCACACTACTCAGGCGGGCATGCACTATTTTGCTGGTAACTAGAAACAGTGAACTTCTACAGTCAGATGTTCTTACTGTACACCTAAAGACACTTTCACGGATCACCCAAAAGTTTCAGACAGTTTCAACAGCCACTCTAACAGTTCTGTAACGACCTATTCAAAAGCTCTTAAAATATCGAAACATGACAAGAAAAGCCACAAGTTTGTCGGCTGCATCTGCTCTTCCGGTTAAGCTGCAATGGGCCTTATCGGCGAAACTTTGGCCTGTTTCAGAGTACATGTGCGGAACAGTCAGGGGCAGTTTTGAAGACGCTTCTGGTTGCTATTAAATTTATTCCTTAAATCTTAAAGTGATAGACACGTGAAATTTGACCAAAAATCTGTTCCATTCACATGACTTTCTCTACATCTCTAACAAAGCTTATGATTCTATTTACT
The DNA here is from genome assembly GCA_030762935.1 of Hymenopus coronatus. Classification (NCBI taxonomy): domain Eukaryota; kingdom Metazoa; phylum Arthropoda; class Insecta; order Mantodea; family Hymenopodidae; genus Hymenopus; species Hymenopus coronatus. The sequence continues at coordinate 50,069,362 of CM060895.1, forward strand.
TCAAGCTGATCGAGAAATAATTAGCAGAAATAGTCCTAGTACTTGCTATCTTGTAAGCAGAAGCGAAATAAGGGAATACTATAGGCTAAAGTGATAGTCAAAAACTGGTTGCTATGTGGCTGAAGTTCCTCTGCTTGTATGGACAGGAGTTGACAAATTCCTGTATGAGAAAAGTATAAGTTTTTTAAAGCTGAAACCAATAACAAGGAATATCTCAAAACCGATTAACTTCACGAAATAAATTGTGTTTTATCGTGATCTACATATTTGTGTAGTAAGTTTTTGTCTATCTCTTACGTTCTCATCCAGAATAAAGAGATCTTTAAAGGATATTCCCAGAAAATTCAAGATATACATTTTATTTGTCTTGTAAATATATTAAGTATAAGAGATTTTAATCAAAATCATTAGAGCTATTTTTGAGAAAATCAAAATTTTCGAATTTTTTTCCATGTGTAGGGTGGTTTTGGGTGGAGGGATTTTCTCAAAATGTTCGTGTCGCATCCTTGGAAGATATTGAATAAGTTTGGTATTTAACGGTCTTTTCGTTTTTGATCTATGTTGTCCTCTCTCTCTTCTTCCTCTCTCTCTCTTCTTCCTCTCTCTCTTTTTCACACACACGTACGGATTTATATATATATTTCTTTATCAGGGGTCCCAAAACTATTTATGGTGAATTTTCGGTATGGAATTGATGTAATAAAATACTTTCTCTATACATTATGTATATAATACGTATAGAGAAAGTAAAAGTCATCTCTCTCAATATGCTATAGCTTCACAGGCTCACTAAGTCATTGGCGCAACAGCCGGTGACAGGAATCACGAAAAATATGGTATAAAGTTTGTGATAACCATGTTGTTCCAATAATATCGAAAAACCTTTGTCGAAAACCTAATGTTTTAAACAGTGATTGAGTAGACAAAAAGTAAAACCCTTAAGGATTGTGCTGTTATTTTAAGTGAAGTTTCTTTCTGTAATTCGTATTTGATATCATATTGTATTATTTTAAAATGTTTGTTAATGTGGAATTTCCCCTCCTGAGATTAAGGTTTCTCTTTCAAAGACGGTGCTAGTTATTAATTATTGTTTATATATTGTTTATATAAAAATAAATTTGCCTGGTATTAAAAGAAACTTGAAATCAAAGAAATTCCGCTACTCTTTCGCAAGTTTAAAATCTTACTGGTAGTCAGATTGCATGTATTTCCATAAGAATATCTGACAAATTCCAATAATGGGAGATTTTTCCTTTTTAGCGTCAGGCTGAGAAAATTAAAAGAGACTGAGGCCCTGTAGAGAGCTTTTGAAAGGCTGATCCACCAGCTTAAAGACTTTCCCTGCTAATTTAGCCAGGAAAACAAATGAGAACTGACACCTTGTCGATTAGAGGCAGCAGCATTTTAGCTAAAAGAAAATCGTTATAACGACCTCTCGAGGTAGACCGTTCCAGAATTCTTAAAGGTAACCTGTGAGCTCTAATGCTTAAGGCAGGTATAGAAAGCGAAACTGGACAGCTTTTGAACAATGTGGAGTAAACTTGATCATTGATAAATATTAGTTTTAGTTCCACAAAGTTTTAATTTATTTTGATGCTATCACAACCTAACTGATACCTTGCTTACGAATTTAAATTTTCGACTTGACTGTAACAGTGAACCAAGATTATCTAGCTTTGCGGTTATGCGTAAATTTGCTTTGGCGCAGCTAAATAATAGTTTAGAACGGTTATTCGTTAGTGTTTTAGAATCTGTAATGTTCGCAACTGTTACTGAAAAAATCGGCTGTGTTCCGTTCACATGACTTTCTGCAAACTATTCTTACAAAGGATTATTCTTCCATGTACTTCATGCTCGTCAAGATAAACATTAACTTACTTTGTCAGTATAAAGAAAATAAGCGAATACACTATGCTAACGCAATAAAAAAAAGCGCTTGACGGCTCCCCGTTTGAAAAAAGTGTAAGCTCTAAAAATAAAATAAATATTTTTGACAAACTGGTTTTGAAGAGACCTACAGTCTCTTCAGTAAGGATTGTTTCTTAGGGTGTGTCAGTATCTAAAAATTCGAAACATGTTTTATGTTTAAAGGGTAGTTTAAGGTGGGTGATTTTCTTGACACTTCGTGTCGCATCCTTGGAACATGCTGAACTTAAATATCAAGTTTGGTATTTAATCTTGAGTTATGCTGTTCAGGTACACAGACACGTGTTTGCGGACCATTTTCTAAAAAACGTTGTTTTTTATACAGGGAACTCCAAAATGTGTATTTCCAGTGGATTGTAATACCTTCTCTAACCACGTACAAAGTAGAGAAAGTAAAAAGAACAATTTTTCCGACACTACTAAATATTTTCTTTTCTGTCGACGAATATGCACGAGGGAGAGAGTAAAAAATGGAAATGGAGTTTTATTTCTGGACGTTCTTTAACTGCTCAGGTTTTCAGCGTCCCATTCTCTACTGGGCGTGAAAGACCGCTTAATTTTGCTCAAAGGCCTCTTTATAAGGCTTGAGGTTATTTTACATGCCGTAAATCTACGACACAACACCAGCAGCTTTACTTTTCTTCCTAATAAAGCCATGCTAAGGATATTTAAGCCCGAAAAAATACATCGCCCTCCGCCGGTTTTGAACCCGCGATTTTGGGTATATGGTAACCACTACACCTCGGAGGGCGACGAGAGAGTAAGAGAATGACAGACCGACCAACCGACCGACCCTGGCCTTAAATTTGTTCGTGCAATTCTAAACTTTTGAATACTTTCTATTAGCTTATTAGTCATTCCCTTATTTCCAAGTTACATTTTTGAAAGCGCTTCCGTAACTAATAAATATTCCGATATAAATATGCTGCTTATCCAGATTACTTTCTCTACACGTACTGTGTACATACACCCAAAAATTAGATACCGAAATTTCATTGGAAATACATGTTTTATGACCCCCTAAATAAAAATAATGTAGGAAAAGGTCCGTGTGTGTCTGTGCACAGCATAGCTCAAAAACCAAAAGATCGTTATTTTGAATTTCTCAAAAATGACTAAAATAACTTGATTAAAATACCTTATGTATACGATATTTTTATGACAAACGAAATGTATTGAATTTTCTGGGAATAACCTCTGAAGATCTCTTCATTCTAGATTACTTTTATATAACTGGCAAACCGTAAGATGTACAAAAACTTACTACACAAAAAATGTGGATCTCATTAAAGCACACAATTTATGTCATATACATTTTGTTTGTAGAGTTAACCGTTTTCGAGATATTGGTTTCAGTTTTAAGCCATAAACTTTTCTCAAATGGGAAGAATCTTTTTTCTCGTTTGTTTATTCCTTGCAAGCAAACAGATTGGAATTTCAGTTTTTTCACTAGCGACCGGCTTTTAAAGAACGAGACTATCGCCTGTGCATTTTATTTCCTTTCTGCTTAAATGGAAGCTAGTAATAAAACTAGGTACTTCTGCTCATATTTATTTTGATTAACATGATGCAGATAACAGATTAATGTTTTGAATAAAAGGCTTGTTTACCGAACAGCTAAGAGACATCATATTGGATTTTTTCTCTTCTAGTTACAAGGAACCAAGTAATGACAATTTCTGATGTTTATCTCGATTATCATGTTTAACAATAATTTATAACGCAGATATAGAGAAAGTCATGAGTGGAACACATAAGATATGTGGATCCTAAAATATGTATTTCCGGTGAAATCTCGGTATCGAATTTTTGGATGGAGTCCCTTGCCTTCACCAACCTGCGTACCATATATTATTTAGAGAAAGTCAAAATAAAGTTAAAATAGTTGAGAACAAATCACTTTTGGTCCGGGAAAAACGAGGATTGGATGAGAAGAAAAATGGAGTGGCGATTCAGCGAGGTAGGATCAGACATGGAGAGAGAAAAAAAAAATCCTTTGATCCAGTAACGAGGAACCTCCGTGGTGCAATGGTTACCATGCTAACCTCATATACCCAAGGTCACGGGTTCAAACCCGGCGGAAGACGATGGATTTTTTCGGGTGTAAAAATCCTTAGCATGACTTTCTTCGGAAGGGAAGTAAAGCCGTTGGTCCCGTGTCTTAGATTTACGGCAACCTCAGGCCTGATAGAGGTGCCTCTGAGCACAATTAAGTGGTCTTTCACGCCCAATTTAGAATGGAACGCTGAGAACCACAGTAGTTAAAGAGCGTCCATAAATAACGCGCCATTTACATTTTGAGGAATGGATGAAATATTTAAGATAGAAAAATAACATTGCTTCTACCCAGGAATAACGACTGGCAGACTTAGGAAGGAAAACTCACTCTTTCGATCCATGGAGACTGGCAAACTCTTTTGCACATGACTGTCATACAGATCTTGTAAATACCATCAAAGGACCAGAACCATTTAGTGAAAGCGATACTGCAAGCTTTACAGAAATAAACTGAAATGAACATTTATTTTGTCTAAGCATGGCCCACCCACGAAACCTCTGACCTATCGCTTCTATAGCAGAATGTGCCTTTTGTTGCGGGTGGGACAATGAAACGGAGAATTCTCAGATTCCAGTTGCTATTAAAATGCAGAGAATGTACAATGCATTGTTGCCAGAGGAACGTGCATCAGATATATCTTTCCTTTTTTCCGCAGCCTTACCGTTAGAACGTATATTGCGACCCATTCTTTGGAGTTCTAGTAGAACCTTTCCAGATATAACTATGTTGGAATAAAAAATGGAGTTGGTTGTTTCATTGGTTAGGTGAATGTAAACATTCCTCCCATTTCCACAATAACAGCAAAATTTATTGCGACATAAGCATCACCGTTTTACACGTCAGGTGGTTTTAACTGCACTAATTAAGACGCGGTGGTCTGCTGTATTGGTGCAACTTCCTCATTGTGCACTAATGGTGTCTTTAGGTTATAAATAAGGATTTCTGCTCCCATTTTCTTTGCTGTGAAACAAAAGAATGGCTTTTCCCGAAATTCAGGGAAATGTCGGCTTTAAGTTTTACATAAAATCAAACTGCTTTTTACTTTCTATGCATAGCACATGATATGTAGATAGAGAAGTATTACATTCCACCCAAAAATTCGATACCGGTAATTCACCCGAAAAACGCTCTTTAGGGCCCTCTGCATAAAAAAAAAAAAAAATAGAAAAAAAAAAGTCCATATGTGAACGTGTGCCTTGCTGTTTTAAGTTTAGGATCTTCCAAGGATGCGACACAAAGATTTTGAGAAAAATCGCCTCATTCTAGACTACCCTTTACGTGGAAAATTTTTCGAAAATGTTGCTTTCCTCAAAAGTGGCTCTAACAATATTAACTAAAATACCGTATATCAAAGATATTCGTTTCGCAAGCGGCATGATATGAAATGTAAGCGAAATTGATGATATGAAAGCTGATGATGGAGCACTTGGAATGAATGGCGGGGGAAACCGGAAGACCCGAGAAAATCCGCCCAGAACGCTTCGTCCGCATGCGAGCGCTTGGAATCGAATGTGGGCCGCCTAGATGGGAGACGAGTGATTTAACCACTCGTCCACGGCACCGTCTATATATCAAACATATTTACATCATAAATAAAATGTAAATTTTCAATTTTCCGGAAATAGGCATATGAATGGAACATCAGACTTTTTACTATTCTGAACAATATTGGAAGTCTTTTTTTCGGGTGAAGTGTTCTTATAGAAATAAATGCATTTTACAGGTTATATCGAACGTGGAAATTCTATTTCATAATGTTTTTGTTTGTATCGTAATCTTTTTCTGATTAAAGGCATCAACAAACCTTGTTCCATAAAACTTTGCCCCACATTTCTTAACTGTCACGTGCATGGTAACCTCTCATTGGCTACTGTTGCGGAATGGGATAAGCGATATAAATTTGTGCCGAGATTTATCTTAATATATTAAAAAAGAGTGGTCAAAGTTATATTTTGATATATAACTTAACAGAGTTAAAGCATCTGGAATACTCGTCATACGTCTTCAGCAAATGCTAAATCAGCAGTTTATCGCGACTTCTTGATTTTAACCATAGACATACACCACCAGTATGTGGCATATTACATTAGCATAGGTATGCGAATTTACTGAATATCAAGAGCCACTTGTGGGAGTTCCAATAGGAAAGTCATCATAGCAGATTCTAAGCCTATTATATAAAGATTTGGTCCGCTTTGTCGATAATTATTTTCTGTAATAAATGCTGTAATAATAAATAAATACTTAAATAAGCTTAACAAAATTGAGAAACCAAAATACTGTGCGATGTAATGTAAGAAAAAAAATATGATGTGTTACACTCACATGACTTTCCCTAGCTGTTCTACAAACTTCTTACATAACATTATTCTTCTTTCTGCACCTTGCTAATCGAGGTACTCATTAGTACAATGTTATTACTTAATTCCTTATAAGTAGGAAGAAAATAACGGAATACACTAGGCTAAACCGATAGTCAAATGTTTTAAAAACTGTCATGCGATTGTCAGTGCAAATCGCTTCTTTTCTTGGCCAGGAGTAGAACAAGAGGAAAACGGACACTCTCGTCTCAGAAAGTATAAGTACTTCACAACTGAAACTAATAACAATGAATACCTAGAAAACGTATATGACGTATATGACGTAAGTTGTGTATTTTAACAAGACCTACATTTTTTGTACAGTAAGTTTTTGTCTATCTCTTACGGTTTACTAGTTATGCCAAATTAAGCAAAATTCATCCAGAATAAACAGACTTTAGAAGCTATTCCCAGAAAATTCAAGATATACATTTTGTCAGGTAAATATCTTTAATTTACGATATTTTAATCAAAATCGTTAGTCATTTTTAAGAAAAACAAAATTTTCGAAAAAAGTTCTATGTAAAGAGTAGTTTGGGGTGGGGGGGATTTTTCTCAAAATCTTCGTGTCGCATCCCTAGAAGATACTAAACTTAAATACCAAGTTTGGTATTTTAGCTACTTTTCGTTTTTGAGTTATCGTGTTCACAGACACACGGACACACACGGACCTTTTTCTCAAAATGCTTCTTTTGGATACATGGGGTCCTAAAACATGTATTTCCGGTAAAATCTCGGTATCGAATTTTTGGGTGGAATACAATACTTATCTATCCCTATGTACATTGTACATACCGGGCTAGATAAAGTAAAAAATGTATAGGAACTAAAGAGGGAACAACAGAGCGGGGACAATTTAGAAACTGAAGAGTTAAGTAGCTCTACACCATACATTACTTTACATCTCTTACATTTCCTAAAATATTGTATGTACAATGCAATTAAAACCTTCGCTATGCAGTTGTAATTGTGGAAGGGAGAGCTACAAGAGGATTCATATGTATCATCTCCCTATTTGTAATCCCTCCAAAATATAAATGAGATCAAAGGAGACTTAATTCTTTACCAACATGTATTTTTATTTTTTTACTAGTCCGAAGTTTATATTATAATTCATGAACGACTTCAACCCCTGAATTTAATCATCAATGAAAAGACGTGAAAATCTAAAGCGTAAAAAATTTGCACGGGAAATGATTTTGACCTTTTGTAAATCTTATGCATGTCGGACTTAAAAGAATAAGGCTGGATTTGCAACCAATATAAATATATGTGGAAAATAGTGCGGGTTTTAAAAATATTTACACCGCGTAAACATAGTGTCAGTTCAAAACACGAAATTAAGATTCTTTGTAGCTAAAATGTTACAAGTATGAAGAAGCAGTCTTCACATACGAATTATGCCAACACAAATTTTGACGAGCGCCTGTTGGCACATCAGAAAATAGTTCTATAGGAGGTAACCCAGATTTTAGTCAAAGAACTTCAAATGTAATATAATGTAATTAAAACATAGTGTTTATATTATTATATTGTAATCTGAAAAAAGAAATAAATACTTTAGCTTTATCTACTTAGCATATTGTACATAGAGAAGGTGCACTGCAAAACTTCGATATCGAGATTTCACTGAAAATGCACGTTTTACGGTCCCCTGTATCCAAAAATTATTTTCAGAAAACGTAACGTACGCGCGGGTGTGAACACGATAACTCAAAAACGAAAATCGGAAAATACTAAACTTTGTAATAATTTAATATCCTCCAAGCATGTGACACAAAGGTTTTGAGTAAAGTTTTCCGAACAATCATTTACATCAAAAAATCCCGAAGATTTTTATTTTCTCAAAAATGGCGCTAACGATTTAAATTAAAATGCCACATATCAAAGGTATTTATTTACACGCCAAATAAAATGTACATCTTGAATTTTCTGCTAGTAGCCTCTGAAAACCTCTTCATTCTGGATAGCTTTTGCATAACTGGAGAGAGAGAGAGAGAGAGAGAGAGAGAATAAGATAACTAAAAACAAAAAGTCGGTAAAATACCGAATTAGAATTACTATCTTCCAAGGATGTGACACGAAGATTTTTGAGGAAACTGTCCTTTACATAGAACATTTTTCTTTTTGATTTTCTCAAAAATGTTTCTAACGATTTTGATTGAAATACTGCATTTTAAGATATTTATGTGTGAAATAAAATGCATATCTTAAATTTCCTGTGAATAGCCTCTGAATACCTCTTCATTCTGGATGGTTGCTGCATAACTGGCACACCGTAAGAGACAAACAAAAAAAATGTAGATCTTTCTAAAACACACAATGTATGTCATAAACATATATGTATATATATATATGTATGTATATATATGTATATATATATGTACATAGAAGCACAAGCACAGATCTCGCTCAACTTTGAGCTTTTGAGTAGATATTGTTCTTGAAGGAGTGGAGTAAACATTATGTACTTTATAAGGGAAACTGAATGATTCAGGTAGCGGTTCCCGGACAAAAAGAACTGCCGAGAAACCTGTCCACGTTCCGAGAAGTATGCTATCTGATGGATGAGAGTACTCAACATACCAAACAAAGAAAGTCGGGGAGGATGTCATTCTCGAGTAGAGCAGGTTCAACACGTTCCCGCCAAGCCCAGGGCCAGACAACAACCGCCATTCTTTTTTCTAACTCACCTGTGAAGGTCGTCCGCCCTCCATAACAGCAAGTGCTGCCAACTTACATGCCCTAGATCAGGACCCGTTAGCGGTGGATGCACACAGATGCAGCAGATGGGGCTAACCATATGTTTACGATGTGGGTTAAGAATAAAGATCTCTTGCGTTTCGTTCTCTAATGTCTACAAACTATTATTCAAAAGTTTATTCTGTCTATTTCTTGTTAATCTAAACATTTTATTACGCAATTACATATTGGTGTAGGTGTAGACATGACAGAAGAGGCTAAAGCCACAGCCATATTTTATAAAAAGCTGATCGCTAGCGCTTTGAACATCAACTTTATTTGAAAATTTAAAATCAATGATAAAGAATGTTTCGGAAATGGTTATTCCCATTTTTACTTTCTCTATAGTACATGGTCCGTAGATGCAGAATGTATTGCACTCCACCCAAAAAATTTATATCCAGATTTCACCGGAAATACACGTTTTAGGTTGTCAACATTATTTTCTTCGATCGAGCGTAATTGAGAAGTTTAGGAACTCATTTCATATCGCAAAATTGATTTTTACGGAATCCATGAGCAAAGAAGTGTAGCAAGCGTAAAATGCAGGCGTAAAGTAATTTTGATTCAACTTTACGCTCGCCAAAATACTTCACGATATTAGTGTGTGTGTGTGTGTGTGTGTGTGTGTGTGTGTGTGTGTGTGTGTGTGTGTACATCACTGATCAACACACACCACTTTATAAATTTCTCATATTGTGCATCATAAACTTTTCGGGATTTAGCAGATAGTAAATTTGATTCTAGGATATCACAATCCTCAAAATCTGACATTTTCTCAAAAAGCATCACAGAACAACAAAATTCTAATGTGTTCCATTCACTTGACTTCCTCCATCTCTGTAAGAAATTATTTTTAGTAAGCTTATTCTTATTTTTCATAATAATCGAGCTAAAAATTAGCATAAACGTCTTGTTACTTAGTTTCTTATAGGTATAAGGGAAATAAGGATATACACCAGGCTAAACCGGCAGTCAGATGTTTTAAAATGTGGTTGCTATAGGACTGAAATCTGTTTCTTTACATTGACAAGTTCTCGTATAAGAAAAAATTAAGTATTTTAAAAGTGAAACCAATAAGAAGGAACATATTGATAAGGGCCAACTTCTTGAAAAAAATGTATATGACATACATTATGTGTTTTAACGAGATATACATTTGTTGTGTAGTAACATTTTGCCTCTCTCTTATGGTTTACCAGTTAAGCAAAATTTAACAAAATTCATCAGGCCTTCAGAAGCTTTTGCCAGAAAAGCTAAGATACAAATTTTACTTGTAATGTAAATAGTTTTATGCGGTATTGTAACCAAAATCGTTAGACTTTTTTGAGGAAATCAAAATTTTCGAAAAATGTAAAGGATAGTTTGTGGTGGGGGTATTTTCTTGAAAAGCTTTGTGTCGCATTCTTGGAAGATACTGAACTTAAATAGCAAATTAGATAATTAACCGACTTTTCGTTTTTGAGCTATGCTGCCCACAGGGAGCTCTTTCTAAAAATGCTTTTTTCGGACTCAGAGGACCTCAAAGCATATTTCCGGTGGAAGTTTGGTAAGATATTTTTGGGTGGAATACAATACATCCTCTATACACTATGTACGTAGTACGTGTAGACAAAGTAATAATATTGATTTGTCACGGTCTGCTTTCCAAACCGTCATCGTAACAGAACCTCAAGCTTGATAAAAGGGTTCCAAGCAAAATTAAACGGTATTTCACTCCCAATACAGAAGGGACGTTCAGAATCACATTAGTTGAAAAACATCCATGAACTAAACTCGGTTGAAAGTATTCGAATTGCAAGTTGAACGACTTGTTTTTTTCGTGGAGTTGATTGTTTTTGAGATATTCCTTGTTTTTGATTTCATCTATGAAAAACTTACACTTTTCTGATACAGGAATTTGTCAACTCCTGTCAATACAAACAAAGGAACTTCAGTCACATAGCAACCAGCTTTTGACTATGAATTTAACCTATGATACTCCCTTATTTCGCTTCTACTTTCAAGGAAGTAAGTAACAAGACTATTTCTGCTAGTTGCAGAGATGCAGAGAAAGTCATGTGAATGGAATGCATGAGATTTTTTGCTTAAAATTTATATGATGATGTGATTTAAAGTTTATTCATCTGATCTATAATGTGATCTGAAGAATTTTGTTTGGGCAACTATAGAATTTTGAAACTTTGCGGCATTTCGACATAGATTTATTTTTTCTCGCGATTTAGTACTTTACATTTTTAAACAATATGTTAAAAATCTATGCGGCAGCGAAAAAGTGACATGTAAATTGTGTAGTTGTGTAATAGTATAGCTATACAAGAAACCAGGAAGATAGGCATAATAAGGTGAAGAATTTTGAGGCTTTAAGTTAAATAATTTTGCTGAAGCAGCCGCGGAACTGAAAGGACAAGCCTACTAAATTCAACATGAGCAAGTTAGGTAGGCAGCCTTATGCCCTATAGGGACTACCAAAGTTCTTGATTGCTTTTATTGTATAGCAGGAAAATGCTGTGTTTGGCGAACACGCCAGTGCAAGTTGAACGACTTCCAAAGTCAGTCCGCCACAAACGAACCCAGCAGAACACAAACAGAATAACAAATAGCGTGGTCTATTGATGAAGCCGCGATCACGTGACCTCGGTAGTGGAGTGCCTTCCTTTGTGGGGACACTCCGCCTCATCCTGGGACAGGCGCTTGGCGGAGATATGCTTTTTACGTTCTCTGCTTGGTACAGAGTAAGTACAGAGAGAAAGAATTGAATTCCATCCAATTTTACTGAAAATGCAAGTTTAAATAATAAGTATACGAGTATTTTCAGAAAAAGTATGTGTTCGTGACCTGATAACTCAAAAACGAAAAGTCTGTTAAAAATACCAAATTTGATATTTTATGTTCAGCATCTTCCAAAGTTGCCACACGAAGATTCTCAAATTGCCCCATCCCAAACTGCCCCATATATGGGGGAAAAATTGAAAATTTGGATTTTTTAAAAAATGACCAACTTTTATTAAAATTATGTTAAGGATAATTATATGACAAATTAAATGTAAATATCCACTTTTCTAGGAATAGCCTCTGAAGTTCTCTTCATTCTGAATGAGTTTTAAATAACTGGAAAACCGTAAGAGAAAGACAAAAAGTTATTACACAAAAATTATAGATCTCGTTAAAACACACACATTTCATATTCATTTCTTTTATATATGACTTATAAATTGTTATTGGTGTTAATTTCAAAATACTTAAAACTTTTCTCATTAAGGAATTTGTTAAACTCTGGTCACGCAAAGAGAATGAATATCAATCACATAGCAACCAGCTTTTAAAAGATTTGACTATCGCTTTAGCCTAGTGCATTTCCTTATTTATCTTCTACTTTCAAGGAAGCAATAATAAGACAATTTTTTTATGATATTTATCTGGATTAGCATATAGTAGAAAGAAGAATAAGTACTTTAACAATAACTTGTTATAGAGATGTAGAGAGAGTTATGTGAATGGAACACATCAGATGTTTATTTTTTCTAGCGCTTATGCACAACTTACCTAGTTTCGTTACCGAAATTTCATCGGAAACACGTTTTGAGACCCCGTGAATCCCCCCTCCAAAAACATTTTTAGAAAAATGTCTGTGTGTGGGCCTAAGGGCAAAATAACAAACAATGCCCGTTAAATACGAAACTTTAAGCATTTAAGTTCAGTATCTCCCAAGGATACGACACGAAGATTTTCAAGAAAATCCCCTATCCCAAACTACCCTTTACAAGGAACATTTTTCGAAAACTTTGTTTTACTCAAAAATGACATTAACGATTTTGATTCAACTACCATATATTAAATATATTTACGTAACAAATAAAAAATGTATATCTCGAATTTCCTAATAGTGTCTGAAGTCCTCTTCATTCTGGATGACTTTAGCACAAATCGTAAGAGATATACAAAAACTACTTCACAAAAAATGAAGATCTCGGCTATATCCACAATCTGTCTTTTATATTTTTATTGTAGAGCTAAGCGTTTCCAAGATATTCCTTGTTACTGGTTTCAATTTTAAAATAGGTACTTACACTTTTTTCAGACAGGAAGACACCTGTTTTTGTTTTTTGTTTGTTTGTTTTGCTTTACTCCTGGCCGACTAAGAAGTAAATTTCAATCACAATCACAAAGTGATAGATTTTAAAACATTACTACCACCGCATATTGCTTTAGCATAGCTATTCCGTTAGTTACATTCTAATTATAAGGAATGAAGCAATAAGTAATAAAATTATCTCAATTAGCACGAAGTAGAAAGAAGATATAAAAAGGCTTAGTTGTAGAACAGCTTGAGAAAGTCATGTTAGTGTAACACATCATCAGATTTAATTTTAAATGTAGACCTTTACATTTAGTCGTAATTAGGAACACGTTTGAAGTTGACTGAGGCACATTTAAGTTATGATTAGAATTGAATTTATGAGATGGCCAGTTCCTCTACTTTAGGGAGTGAAATCGTATAAGAGATGGAACAAGATTTCAGCACTGCCGCCAAAACTACACTTACTTTTCTATTGTTGCTATCGATATGCGTACATTGGCTGTAGACACGGTTGGCCATGTCAGGATTCAGGAGGCAGTGAAGAAAGAAAACAATAAAACTCTATATTATAAATAGCTATTTCGTCTTGAATTGTCTTATTAAATACAACCAGTGTTTTCATCTCTAAGGACAATTGACTCCCGTAGCTTAGCTCCGGTCGTGAATTATCGACAAGATGAAAACACTCCTGGTATTACTTATTATAATTAATTCTTCTTCATGTTCTGTGTGTAGCCGAGGATGAAAATGTAGAATCAGACTTGATTGTCATAGCCGGGATTTGAACACGTATCTTCCTTCGGCTTTCCCTGCCGTTGTTAGAACCATTTGAACTACCATGAAAATATGTCGGAACGGCATATATTTTCTTTTGTTCTTGGTGTCCCTAATGCTTCCTGACAAGTCTGTGATAGGTTGACAGAAGGTTCCATTCCAGGGATCAAACTTTCTCCATACACATCCACCGCATATCTCTCCTCGCCTTGCAACCCTGAAAAATGAAGTGGGGTATGAAATGAGAGGAAACTCAAAACCGAAATGGTTTAAAGGCGAGATTTTATTTCTATCCTTAGGACATTTATGATTTTTTTTCAAAACGGCAACACTTTTGTTTCAAAAATTAATAAAAATTGTGATTAAATGTCATCTATGGATACAATTTTCATGATTCCAATTCCACATGTTCAAGATAGTACCGCCATACTTATAAAAATCCGTGTAATAGTTTCTAAGAAAACGGAGCAAATGCTTCAACATATCAATTTCTGAGAATATAAGAATTATAGTTTTCCCACACTTACAAGTATGTTAAGCATGATGGGAGTTCGTATTATAAAAATTATGTGTTCATTCAGAAAAAAATTGCTCTACACCGACACTAGTAACAGAAGGTTTAAACTTGCCAGCTGTGTTTTTATTTGCGTGTTTGTGTGCTTACTTGCTATATGTTTTATTTATTCCACTTTAATAATTGTTGTTTGAATTATTAGTTACAAGTAAAACCAAAATGACTGCCAACTTTAGAATGCACAAATAGTAAAAGTGAGAATAGTAATACTTTTTTAGTTTCTCTAGCACGCATGTACAACGTACATAGTAGATAGAGAAGGTATTGTCATTTCACCGTAAAACATGAGACCCTTCATTAAAAAAAGAAAAAAAAATTAAAGACGTGTGTGTGGGTGTGGGTATGTGGGCAGCGTAGCTCAAAAACGAAAGGTCGGTTAAATGCCAACTTCGTATTTACGTTCAGTATCTTCCAATGATGCACCTCGGAGATTTTCCAAGAAAATTCTCCACCCCCAACTACCCTTTACATAGAACATTTTTCCAAAATTTTGATTTTCTCAAAAATGGCTTTAACCTTTTATTAAAATGCCATATATTCATAACAAACAAAACGTAATCTTGAATTTTCTGGGAATGGGCTCTGAAGACCTCTTCATTCTGGATGACTTTTTGCATAACTGGTAAACCATTAAGAGGCAGACAAAAGCGTGCTCTACAAAAGTGTATATCTCTTTAAAACAAACAATTTATGTAATACACTTTTCTTCTATTTTCGAGATATTCCGAGTTATTGGTTTCCTTTTAAACTACTTAAACTTTTTGCTGACGGGAAGACATCTTTCTTTCCGTGTCTCTTTTGTTTACTCCCAGCAAAGAGAACCGAATTTTAGTTGATTCATTGAGCGGCTTTTAAAAGATTGACTACCGCTTAACGTAATGTATTCTCTTATTTCCCTTCTACTTGCAGAGAATGAAGGAATAAGACCTGTTCTAATGCTTATCTCAACTAGTATGATGCAGATAAAATAATCTCTTATAAGTTATTTGTGGAATAGCTAGAGAAAGTCATGTGAATGGAACACATCCGATTTTGAAGAGTAATATTAAATCGTTACTAAAATAAAATAATGTGCATAAAAATGACATAGAACTACAATACTATGAAAGGCCTAACTGTTATTTATTTCAATGACTTTGTACTACACAACGCATATCCTAACTATATAACCGAAATTGAACCAAAAATATTGACAGCATGTGATAAGGTATGGAGTAATATAACATGTGCTGCCAATAATACCTCATGTAAATATTTAAGATACTCATGGCTTGAATTAAGGCATTATACATATGAATGTTCAGAAAGTTTATGAAACATTCAGATTTTTCTCAGCTTTGCGGGAGAGTCCCTTTGTGGACACCGGCCAAGCTGTATTTGAACATTACGTGTATACGTATATACAGGGTTACTACAAAAGAAATAGACAACTTCAACTGCCTGTAAAACAAAAACTATTAGAGATAGTAACCTAATTATTTTGGTGGTATGTTGAGAAACTCTCAAAGTTTCGTTTGTTACTATTGGTAACGCTGTAGTGTTTTGTTTGTTGTTGCAGAAGCTGAAATGGCGGAAAATCCTGTGGAAAAGGCATATTGCGTGTTGGAATTTGCTAGAACGCAATCAGAAACTGTTGTCCAATGACATTTTAGAACACGTTACCACAAAACGCCACCGACTAGACAGTCATTCTACGACTGGTATAGAAAATTCGAGACAACGGGATGTTTGTGCAAAGGGAAGAGCTCGGGAAGACCAAGAGTTTCGGAAGAAAACGTTGAACGTGTTCGTTCTGCCTACATAAGAAGCCCACAGAAATCGACATCTAGGGCAAGCATGCAATTACAAATTCCACAGCAAACTGTATGGAAAATCTTGCGGAAGCGACTGCACATGATGCCTTACAGATTAAAGATATTGAAGTTTCTGAGTGAAGAAGATAAGGTCAGAGGGCGTGACTTTTGCATCGACATGTTGCGACATGATGAAGACGATGCTGGTTTTTGTGAGCACATCATTTCATTTTTGTGGTAACGTGTTCTAAAATGTCGTTGGACAACAGTAGCTGATTGCATTCTAGCAAATTCCAACACGCAATATGCCTTTTCCACAGGATTTTCCGCCATTTCAGCTTCTGCAACAACAAACAAAACACTACAGCGTTACCAATAGTAACAGACAAAACTTTGAGAGTTTCTCAACATACCTCCAAAATAATTAGGTTGTTATCCCTAATAGTTTTTGTTTTACAGGCAGTTGAAGTTGTCTATTTCTTTTGTAGTAACCCTGTATATATATATGCAGAGGTACATTTGCCTAGCTTAAAGGTCTCTCTGGACAGTGATTGAAAGTGGATGCCACAGGTCTGAGACCCAGAAGGCATCTTCTAACAATGTGATCACATAGCATAATATTTAAATAAAATAATATTTACAAAATAGCCACAGTGAGAGAGAGCAGACATATTGAAATATTTTATTACTTACTTTATATTTTTGCGTTTGATATTGCTAGACATTTTATTTGGTCTGCTTTTTACTTTCTCTACACGCACTATGAACATAGTGTATACAGAAGGTATTGTAATGCACCCAAAAATTCTATACCGAGATTTCACCGGAAATACATTTTTGAAAACCCCTGAATCCAAAAAATCATTTTTAGAAACATAGCCGTGTGCGTGTGTCTGCCTGTCTGTCTGTGTGTATGTGTCTGTGGGCAGCATAGCTCAAAAACGAGAAGTCCGTTAAAACCAAACTTGGTATTTGGGTTTGGTATCTTCTAGGGATGCGACACGAAGATTTTCAAGAAAATCCTCACACTTTCAACTATCCTTTACAGGGAACTTTTCTCTAAAATTTTGGGTTTATCAAAAATGTATCTAAAGATTTGTATTAAAATATGTTATATTAAAGATATTTACCTGACAAATAAAATGTATATCTTGAATTTTCTGGAAATAGCATCTGAAGACTACTTTATTCTGGATGAATTTTACGGGATTTTCCATAGCTACTAAACCGTAAGAGATAGACAAAAACTTGCTGCACAAAAAATGTAGAACACGTTAAAACATACAATTTATGGCATATACATTTTCTTCGTGGAGTTGATCGTTTTTAAATATTCCTTGTTTTTAGTTTCATCTTTGAAAAACTTATACTTTTCTCATACAGGAATTTGTCAACTCCTGTCCATACATACAAACAAACGAACTTCAGTCACATAGCAGCCAGCTTTTGACTATCATTTAACGTATTGTACTCCCTTATTTCACTTCTACTTTCAAGGAAGAAAGTAATAGGACTATTTCTGCTATTTTTTATTCTCGATTTGAATGAATTAAATAGAAGCATAATCTTTTTAACAATAATTTGTTGCAGATATGTAGAGAAAGTCAAGAGAATGGAACACACATGATTTTTATGATTAATATCGTTACCATGTTAGTACTTTTCGAATTGGACGCCGTGCTTGCTAGGCAACTTCTTCCTCATCCTTGTATTGCATGCACTTCCCTCTATAGCTGTTCGTTTAATAACTGACCCAAAATAATATCATTACACAATTTGAAATGAGCATTCAGTACAATCTATCCCAGCATTCGCTCACCGAAATTCAGGAAAAGAACTTAAGGGGAATTGACCCCAGTAACTGCCGAGTCCGAACCTCATGCTCCCGCTTGTTGGATATAAATCAGGTGTGTGTTACTTCAGCTAGAAGGAACAGAGGAAAAGATTTTAGTTAATGAGCGCCGCTGTGGAGCGTCCCATAGTAGGAACTTTTGAAGGGATAGGGACGTATATCAACGATGGAGGGAGCATGTGGCCGGAACAACACGTTGTGAAGTTTCTCTCCGGCAGTTTCACATTCACGGCGAGTAGGTGCACCGAGGGAATTGCGTGCGTCACGTAGTACCTACCTCGGTGACTGACTGCGTATAAAGTTACCGCCCCATTGTGTTCCTTCGGCGGAATTGGAGCGTCTGCCGGAAATAGAAGATAGCGCAGGTGTGGAAATATGGGGTCGCAAGCACGTGCGCGGTTTAGATCATTGCTTTAAACCTATACCTGAGCACCCACACCTGTGAAAGATTTGTTAATGATTCCAGGCCATCAGAAAAGAAAAATCTTGCGTGTTCCATTCATATGACTTTCTCTAATTGTTCCCCAAACAAACTTTTCTCACAAAATGTTATTCTTTTATCTTCATCATGATAAACATTAGTATTGTTGGTCTTATTACTTGTTTCATTGTAAGTATAAGGGAATTACGGCAATATATTATGCTAAAGCGACAGTCAAATCTTTTAAAAGCTGGTCGTCATGTGAAGCAATTGAGGTCTGGTTCGCTTTGCATAGTGCCGCTTGAGAAAAGTTAGGTACTTTAAAATTGAAACCAATAACAAGGAATATCTCAGAAACGGTCAGCTCTACATAAGAAACATTACATGACACAAATTATGTGTTTTAACGAAATCTACATTTTCTGAGTAGCAAGTTTTTGGTTTAACAGTTATACAAAATTTTACAAAACTTATTCAAAATAAAGAGGTCTTCAAAGGCCTTTCTCAGAAAAACCACATATACATGTTGTTTATGATGTAATGTCTTTAATATGTGATGTTTTAATCAAAATCGTTAGATCATTTTCGAAAAAATCAAAATTTTCGAAAAGTTTTCCATGTGAAGGGTAATTTGGAATGGGAAAATTTTCCTCAAACTCTTTGTGGTGCATCCTTGGACAGTACTTAAATGCCAAGTTAGGTATTTTACCGACTTTTCGTAAAAGGTGAGATCTACCGTGAGAGGTAGACGAAAACTTATAACAAAAAAAAATGTAGATCTCGTTAAAAATTGAAGTGGCGGTTTATTATGGTCGCTCTCTAAATGCTGTGGTTCTCAGCCTCCCATTCTATACTAGGCGTGAAAGACTGCTTAATTTTGCTCAGAGGCCTCTTAATTTTGCTCAGGTTTGAGGTTCTTTACGTGCCGTAAATCTACGACTCGGCTTTAGTTCCTTCTGAAGGAAGCCATGCTAAGGATTTTTACGCCCGATTTTTCGCTTTAGCTTAGTGTATTTCTTTATTTCCCTGCTTATAAGAAAGCAAGTAATATGATAATTTTTGCTAATCTCGATTAGTATGAAGTAGATAGAACAATAAGTTTAACAATAATTTGTTACAGAGATGTAGAGAAAGTCATGCGAATGGAACACATCAGATTTTGTAATTCATAATAGAACTATATGAGTATGGTATACTCCCTATTCAAATACCGTATCAGGTGGATTTGCCACTTGGCGCAAATTGCAATAGATTAAAATACGCGCATGGACTGACGGGTTGCCTGCCATGAGCGGATGACGTAACGTGCATAACAACGTAGGTTCCAGAATAGATTTCTAAATGGCTATGATACATACTGTAATTCTCTGAGAGGTACACAATTTTGCAAATTTATACGTTTAGCAATGTTGTATACTTCATAAAAAGGTTATGTAACTGTTCCCATTGCTTGCCGGTCTAATTTAGGACCCTCCTGTGCTTAGATATATGACATTTAAAGCACACATGTAGTGGTGGTAAAGCAGCTTGTGACATCATTTTGAAGGAAAAAAAATCATTAAAAACTGCAAGGTATAAAAAGATCTCCTAACGGGTGCCCCTAAATTCTATTGTATTATGTTGTGAACAAACTGAATGTAACTTGTAGGGATAGGAAGTTGAAGTCCTATAAATTGCCTACAAAGACACATCTTATCCAAAAAAAAAAATCTGATGCGTTCCATTCATAGAACTTCCTCTAGATGTTCCACATGCAAACTATTCTTACAAAACATTATTCTTTATATACATCGTGCTAATCAAGATGAACATTAGCAGAATTGCTCTTATTACTTGCTTCCTTATAAGCTGAAGGGAAATAAGGGAATACATTTGGCTTAAGCGATAGTCAAATCTAAAAGTTCGGCACTATGTGAAACAATTGGGGTTCGGTTCGCTTTACATGGTCTTGTCTGAGAAATGCTAGGGAGTTTAAAATCGAGACCAATAAAAGTAATATCTCAAAAGCAGCCAACTATACAAGAAAAAAAAAATATGTGATATAGATTACGTGTTTTAACGAGGTCCATATTTTTTGTTTAGTAAGATTTTGTCTATCTCTTATGGTTTAACCGATATGCAAAATTCTGTAAAACTCCTCCAGAACAAAAGAGGTCTTCAGAGACTATTTCTAAAAACTTCAAAATATGCATTTTATTTGTGATGTAAATATCTTAAATATAGGCATCTTAATCAAGTTTGGTATTTACGGCCGTTATTCTTGAGCAATGCTATCCACAAACGCACACATACACTGACCTTTTTATACATTTTTTAATTCAGGGGTCTCAAACATGTATTTCCTGTGAAATATGGATATCGATTTTTGAGTGGAATACAATAGCTACTCTATATGCTATGTACATAGTACGTGCAGAGAAATGAAAAAAAAAAAAAAAGCTAGTAGTATGCAACGTAAGTATGGAAAAATATGATTGCAACATACACAGAATAATACCTCTACTCTAAATTCAAATACATACAAGTTATCGCAAAAAGAATGTTTTATTAGTCTTAGTTTTGGTGTATTTACTGTCAAGTTTCTTCTACAAACTGTGAAGGTGCAGTAAAGCTAAGATCAATATGACATACCCACTTCTTCCCTCTAATCGAGATATTTGTACTTAATGAACAATAACAGAAAAGGAGTGCACATAATCAGCATTTTTATTTTTTACTTTCTCTACACGCTATGTACATAGTGTATAGAGAAGGTATCGTATTCCACCCAAAAATTCGATACTGAGATTTCACCGGATAATGTTTATTTTGAGGTCTCCTGAGTCCAAAAAAATTTAGAAAAAGGTCCGCGCGCGTGTGTAACAGATAGCCCAAAAATTAAAAGACCCCTGAATACCAAAGTTGGTATTTAAGTTTAGTATCTGTCAAGAATGCAACACAAGATTTTCAAGAAAATCCCCCAAACCCAAACTACCCTTTACATGGAAAAAAAATGTGAACATTTTGTTATTCTCAAATATGACTCTATTTTAATTAAAATACCGTGTATTATATTTACATTGCAAATAGAATGTAGATATATTTTGAATTTTCTGAGAATAGCTTCTGGAGACCAGTTATTCTGTATGAATTTTGCATAGCTAGTAAATGGTAAGAAGTAGACAAAACTTACTACACAAAAAAAATGCAGAGCTCGTTAAAACACATGCTTGTGTTGCTCTCAGAGCTGTAGCTTCTTTTATTAATTGTTATATTGGAAACACAGTCATTAATGCGAGTAGCACCTTCAACATTTGAAGTTGCATCTATTTAATAGTTTTTGATCAGAACATTACAAGAACAGAGACCTTGTTCATGAGAATAGCCCTTGAGAAGTATATGGATATACAAATAACAGTTGACAAATACTCATAAATTCTTGCTATATTATTTTTCAGCCTCCCACAAATTTTGTATATTTTTGCAGATGTCGAGGCAATAAAATAAACAAAACGTTTCCAACACAACCGGTAATTTAAAACGAAATACCTCTCCAGTTTTTATATTCCAAATTATTTACAGTTACGAAAAAAGTGACAACGTCGCACGACATAGTGATAACCTGTAAACGTTCAGCAGGTTGAGATGTTTTCAAGCTTCCCACAGGAAATATACCTCCAAAATAAAAGCGTACGGTATATTATTATTTCTCTCTCCCTCCCTAGATCCATCAGTAACCGTCTGTCCTGCAGGGGGGATGAGCATCGCCACGCTTTTAAAAACATTCCCTTGACGCGTAAAGTGCACAAAAAATATATACAAAACAGACTGGAAGGGAGGGTAGGGCAGAAATTTGTGGCCGAAATGCAAGTTCCATTACATATTTACCTACTGTTTGGACAAGCTGTCACCCGGACTGTAATATATGGGTGGCGATATTTAGTAGCCCTATGAGTTTGCGCGAAACCTGGTAATCACGTACCTGAATTATTCAAAGCCTGGACTAACCGCGAGGTTAATGGAGGTATGCGCGGTTTTTTTTACCCGCTATTCTCGATGCATGATAATTCTAATAAACCGCAGACAGGAAATAGCGTAATTTACGTCATTGTCATTATGTTGTTTCCTCTTTGTTGCCTCCATTGCTGTCAAGAAAATTCATAATGCCAATTTGATAGAATTTCGCAATTGGCATTCATTAGATCCAATCAATTAGTATGAACGTTTTTTTTTTTTCCGCTATGTTCAGCCTCTCGTGATTGCTCAGTTTCGCTACTACTTATCGCAAGTAGAACAGGTTTTGTAATATTTAAAATTCAGCCCATACGAGTCTTAGTTACCAACTGGACTGCCGGGCTCGCGCCCATTAACCTACGTAAGAGGATACGATCATTGAGCTTACATGGAGAGGTGGTGTTGTCAGCATCATGCATCCCCCAGCGGAATGTTGATTATCATGACCAGGATCGCTGCCTATCCTAGCTCCTCACTTTCCTCATGATACCACGATAGGTGGGATCGAACACGGGTGCATTCCTGGGCACCATGCTCTAGCCCTCTGCGACACGACGTAGGGCAGGTGAAGTTTTGTATTTCACTAAAAAATTCTATGTCGACATGTATGTAACCGACATAACTAAAAAACGCGGACTTGAGCTAGCCTTTCCACGAGAAACATTTTACTTTCACTACATGCACTATGTACATATATGTTCTCGGGGTCCATGGAGCTTAAAGTTACTCGATATTTGTCTTCTCAGGACAAGGGAAAACCCCGAAAAAACCTTATCAGGGTAACTAACCCTAAACGAGATTCAAACTCATTACCTATTGAATGTGAGGCAGACACGCTACTACCACACCATCCAGGCGGGCTAGAGAAGGTACTATATTGTACCCAAAAGTTCGATTCCGATATTTCACGTGAAATACAGGTTTTGAGACCCCTTGAAATAAAAAATTCGTATTTTTAGAAAAACGTCCAAGTGTCTGTGTGTCTGTGTGTGGGGGGGGGGCAGCATAGCTCAAAAACGATAAATCCGTGAAACGCCAAACTTCATATTTAAGCTTAGTATCTTCCAAGGTCACGAAGATTTTCAAGAAAATCCCCCACCCCCAACTACCGTTTTCATGGAAGATATGTCGAAAATGTTAATTTTCTCATAAATGGCTATAACGATTTTGATTAAAACCTCTTATATTTAAGATATTTACATGACAAGTAAAATGTGTGTGTGTGTGTGTGTGTGTATACATATATATCTTAATTTTCTGGGAATAGTCTCTGAAGACCCTTTTATTCTGGATGAATTTTTGTGAATTTTGCATAACTGGTAAATCGTAAGAGATAAGACAAAACTTATTACGCAAAAAATATAGATCTCGTTAAAGCATACAATTTGTCAGATGCATTTTTTTTTTTTGGTGTTGAGTAGGCCGTTTTCGGGGTATTCCTTGTTATTGGTTTCAGTTTTAAAATACTTTATACTTTTCTCATACAGGATTTTGTAAGCTTCTGTCCATGCAAAGAAACTGATTTGACCAACATGACAAGCAGCTTTTCAAAGACTTGACATTCGCTATAGCCTAGTATATTCCCTTGCTTCCCTTCTACTTACAAGGAAGCAAGTAATAAGACAATTTCTGCTTTTGATTATCTCGATTAGCATGAAGTGGGGAGAAAAATTAACTTTTTAGCAATAATTTACTACATAGATGTACAGAAAGTCATGTAAATGGAGCACATTAGCTTTTATGAACTGCTTCATACAATGTTTCCTTTCTTCAAATAAATAGCCCACACTGAAGTTTAAATAAGGAGACATAGTCTTTTTCTAAGAATAGTTTGCAAAAGAGTGGACAGAGAAAGTAATTTATTACCAACTATCAATATTTGAAACCCAGATTGTGATTTCGTCGCAACTTAACCTTCAGATGTGATAAATTAAACAATCCTTATGTTACATTGATTGGTTGTTCTTGAATTTAGTACTAAAATTACAGTTCACTGTTTTGTTTAGCTAATTAAATTGGTTGGCTATAGTTGTTTTCAATAACCCTTCTTTCTCTTTTCAGGTATGTTGCATCATCATCTCTTTCTCTGGGACTTCATCTGATATTTTATTGAGCTATACGCTGTAACAGGTACAGAATAAATAACTGTTTCTTTTTGGTATGTTTAGAATCATTTTCATGTAATTTATTTGAAATTCAAGGGTGGTTTAATAAGTCTGATGAAAAACCAAGAAAAACATTGTTCCGTAAACAACTTTCTCATCAAATCTCCTTTAACGGAAATATACTGGTCAAACTCGGTAAAACATTCGTTGACTGCGACTATCACTACCTAATTTGACGCAAATTTTTTCCCACAAAGCCAAATATTCAAATCAGGGACAGGAAGAAGTCTGGTGAATAGGGTGGATGAAAAACCAATTCGAAACCCAATTCCTGCACTTTCGCCATTGTTTGGGACAGTGCATTATTCTGGGGAAAGAGCACCTTTTTTGCGTGTCACCTTGGTCTTTTTTTAGCCAAAGCAAGTTGCAAACGATCCAACAATCAAGTATAATGGGATCCTTACCAGTGGACAAAAAGATCTTTCCTTCTTTCAGTGCACTTTCACTAGCCTTTGTCCATTGTTTTGACTGCCGTCTTGACTCGGGTGTGTAGTGATGGATCCAGGTTTTATCAATTCACAAATCGGCGCAGAAAGCCTTGCGGAAATATCGTCAGATATTGTGTTGAAATGTTGTTCTGGATGAGCAATCACGGCACCCACCTCGCACACAGCTTCTTCAAAGCCAATTCTACATGCAGGATATTGTGCACTAGCTCAGTTAAGATGCCTACACTCTCGGCAATCTCACGAAATTTTATTTGCTGATCTTCCTTAACCATATCATGGAATTTGTCAATGGCTTCCTGTGTGGTGATCTCAATTGGATGACTGGAGTGCGCTTCACCTTCAGTGCTTGTCCGAACAAGTTTAAATTCATAAATCCAAAAGTAAATGGTCTTCAGTGATGATGCAGAGTCCGCGTGAACTTATCCAATATTATTTTGGTTTGTGCGGTAGTCCAACCCTCCAGATGAAAAACGTTTAATAACAGTAAGGAACTCGGTTTTCTCCATTTTCAATCGCAGTTCATTCATTGACCAATTCAGGCGGCTGTCAACAACGAGCTGTACACTGTACATGGTTCAAATTTGAACAAAGCCGCAACAAAAATGTACTTTTATAACCTGGCCACGATCGCGTATGCTGTCCTAAATGACTTCGGTCACAGTGCTAGTTCACTTGCGATGAATGGCCCGTGCTCTTATCGGCTATGCTCATTAAATGTCAGTTGCTGCATTCAGTTGGTTTGGTAAAGATAAATGAAGGGTTGTTGCCCGGACCAAATAGCGGTAGGTGCGGATATTGCAAGGTCCCTAAAGTTCACAACCGCCCTCCGTGTTGAAATGGTTACCACACTAGCCTCTAAAACCCAAGATTGCAGGTTCAAACCTGGCAGAGGGTAATGGATTTTTTCGGTCATAAACATCCTTAGTATGGCTTCCTTCGGAACGGAAGTAAAGCCGCTGGTCCCGTGTAATATTTAAATGTCCCAAACGTCGAAAGAAAAAGGTTCCTGGGCAAATTTTTTCCGCCAGGAGATACAGGAAACCTACTATTACTATTGTTGAAATTCACAGATAGAGGCGGTTGTGTAGGCATTCCCCAGCACTCCTCCTGAGGAACAGTCCGGGCTGCTCTGGTTCCGTGCCAGAGTGTGAAACAGTTAATAGCACATATCCACACACAACCACACTGTCCAGCCAGTCAAGTCCTGAAACCCGATTGCTGATTTGAAATGAAATGAAGTGATGGAGAATTAGGGACCGGGAACATTCGTGATGTTAGAAAATCCGCCCCACCATTTCGCTACAAAGCAATAACAAAGAAAAAACCACGAAAAAAATCCAAGTCGAGTGGACGGTCGACGGAGATCGAACTTGCGATCTCCCGAATGCGGACAACAGTGGAATTTTCCTCGGCCTACATGCTCTTAATAGTTTCATTACTTGTCATGCTTGACAGATAATAGAAAGGAAAGGTTTTTTCTAAATAATTTGAATTTAAGATAAACTATAGTGTTTAGCTCTACATCTCGGTAACAATTTTTTTCTGTGAGCTTAACGTCTTTTGACCTGGTTGATTATATTGGACGAGGAATGAAATTGGTGAAATGCGGCTCAAATGATCTCGGGTTCCATGGAGTTTAAAGTTACTCGACATTCGTCTTCTCAGGATAAGGGAAAGCCCCGAAAAACAAAACCTTATCTGGGTAGCACGCCCTGAGTGAGATTCGAACTCACGACCTATTGAATTTGAGGTAGAAACGCTACCACCACATTACCCAGGTGGGCTTACAGAATGTTATTAAAAAGCTTATTCTTCTATTTCAAGCTAATCGACATAAACATAGCATAAATGGTCTTCCTTTTAAGTAGGAGGGAAATGAGGGAATACACTATGCTAAAGCGATATAGTCAAATCTTTTAAAAGCTGGATGCCACATTTCTTTGCATTGACAGGAGTTGACAAATTCCAGTGTTTTTCTGTGGTAAGTTTTTGTTTACCTCTTACGGTTTAACCGTTAATGCAAAATTATACAAAACTCGTCCAGAATAAAGAGGGCTTCAGATGCTACCCCAGGAAGTTAAAAATATACATTTTATATGTGATGTAAATATCTCTAGCATCTAAGGCATTTTAATCAAAATCGATACAGCCATTTTTAAGAAAATAAAAATTTTCGATTTTTTTTTTCCATGTAAAGAGTAGTTTGGGATGAGATAGATTTTCCTAAAAATCTTTGTTTTGCACCCTGAAAAAATACTAAACTTAAATACTAATTTTGGTATTTTACTAACTTTTCGTTTTTGACATGCACGCACGCATCTTTTTCTAATAATGCTTTCTTTGTTGGATTCGCGGGACCCTAAAATGTGTATTTCCGGCGAAATCTCGGTAATGAATTTTTAGGTGGAGTGCTTTCTCTTATTACGTACGATATACTACGTAGCGAAAGTGACAAGTTAATTTAATTTTAACTCTTGTCTCATCTTTTTTGGTTGTAAGGAGTTCCCATTTAGAAATCACCTTAAACTGCTCTTTTGCCCTCGTAAAAAACATCTGATTTTGATTTAATTAACAAAAGAAAATCTATAGGAGTAACATAAACATAACAGCAGATGTTCTTTTTGTGCAGGTCGAGGTAGTTCATGCAATGTTCATCAGTTCATCACTTTCAACAGCTAGTTAATCACTTCTCCTGCAGCTGTTACTGCTTAATATATTTATAATGGCACATTAGCGTGTCTTGTAGCTACAGATTATCGATTTCTCTCGTTTCGTTTGAATGTTTTTATAAAAGCTAATGTAAACACGATGGAGCTAGATCACCTATTCATATAACATCGTCTTTCGAAATACTCCAACGTTTTAAGACAAAGTTAATTTCCGTTTTGTTACGTTGTGCATACTTACTCCTTTATGAATGATATTAAATTATAAAGATTACTCAAATAAATACTTACTTTCGTGCGACCTAGTCATGATAAATATTAATATTAATTAATTGTTGGGGATACTTCACAACATGTGACGCGAGGAGGCGAGCAACAAGATTCACTAATGCGCATGAGCAGACAAAAATGACAAATGACTACGAACCCTATTGCTTCTCGCATAGCAGCCAACGTGCGGTTCATTTGTCACAATCGTAGTCAACCTCTGCAAATAATAATCCCTAACATTTACACAACAAATAATACGGAAGAGATTAACAGTCGGTCATTTTTAAAAGGTCTAAACAAACTTTCATTGCTTTACAAACACGCGGTTGCAATCGGGCAGAATTTATTGTGTGAGAAGCGAGACTTGTATATCCCATTAAGATGTCAGGCTGCATATTTTCTGAGTTTTTTTTGCAGATAGCGTAATGTTAAAATAGAACCTTAGCCTTATGACTTATCTAGTAATTAACTATATTTATTGTTATTTTAAAAACTCTCAAGCCGGCGTTTAAAGGTTCGAGCGGCAAGGCTATTGTTTCCCGGACATTATCTTTTGCGCACCTATTGCTTTGTTTACAAGTAGTCATATGAAGTAATAATAATAATAATAATAATAATAAATGTATTTATTCTCTACAATTGGGTACTACCCGGCGCCAGAGTTAAATGTACAAAATTCACTTATAATAATAATAATAATAATAATAATAATAATAATAATAATAATCTTAAGGTTAATAGTAATACAACTTATATATATATATATATATATATATATATATATATATACACATACACACACACTAGCTGACCCAGTGAACTTTCTTCCGCTTAGAAGCAATAAATGAGCAGATTTTGGATTTTATTAAGTTCAATTTTCTATTAGGATAATAAATATAAATACAAAAATTCAAGTATTTTAATGATTATTTATTGGCGTGGTGCATGGGTTGCACTCCAGTGAAGCATCTTGTGATAGACGACATTTCTTGTTTTACGAGATCAGGCGCAAGAACAAATAACGCAGATGGTCTTCCGACCCGTGAACATGCCACATATAATTGACCATGGGAAAAACATGGATTTTCTAGATTCAGACCACAAATTTTCAGGATTGGTCATGGCGAATGCAAGACGGATCAGAAATTGAAGTCCTTTAAACTCAAACGGCAAATCGGTTGGGATCATCGGGATTCTCGGAATGAGAACTTCCTCACCGAATTTTCCTTTGAGTATGGTCGCGTAAATTACATTGTTCATCAATTTACTTACCACCAAACGCCTTCCGATGGACAGTTTTGGTTGGTTTATGTTTCGAAGCATGATTAACTACGGAGCCAACTTTTAGTCGTAAATTGTGCTGGGGCAAGCCAGGCACATCCAAGGAGTTTAAAAATTTAATTAATCACGTTCAATTTCATTCGCGTTTCGAATCCTAGTTGCATTACGGCTTTGTCGGGAAAGATTCGATCGTCTTGGTCGCTGCATTGTTAATGATAATATCGGCACAATTAGCTCATAGAAACTCGAAACAAACACCATAGACAACAAAGCATTTTTCTGTCTGTTGCGTTTTGTTATACCACGTTTTATGTCACGTCCCACGGAAACGTGATAAAAAGTATCCCTTTTTTTTTGTATTGTTTAACGCCCAATTTAACTACTTATGGCACCGCAGGCGGTGACACTGATGATACATGAATAATGATGGAGCACCGGTGGAATGAGATGGCGGGGGAAACCGGAGTACCTGAAGAAAACCCGCCCCAGTGCCGTTTTGTCCACCACAAATCTCACATGTGGTCGTTTGGGATCGAACCCAGGCCGTCTTGGTGAGAGGCGAGTGGTCTAACCACTTGGCCACGGTGCGGCCTAAAAAACAAATCCTATGTCCGTCTCCCGGTTCTAAGCTACCTCCCCACCGATTTTCAGCCAAATCAATTCAGCCGTTATTGAGTTATAAATAGTGTAACTAACACTATGCTTTTTTCAAATACCTAACTAATTATTCAGTATAGTAATACTGTATCAATTATCAGCATGTTTATAAACAGTTACTATGTTTTGGATATCTTTAATTACTTCACAATATTCTCAGTATAGAATGGGACACCGAGATCCACAGCAATCTCGGGGTGGGGGTTTTTCTTGAAAATCTAGAGAATGCTAAACTTAAATACCAAATTTGGTATTTAACGGACTCCGCTGTTTGGGTTTCACAGTTCACACATACACATGAACCTTTTTCTAAAAATTATTTTTTGGATGGGAATTCAGGGGATCCCATGACATGTATTTCCAGTGAAATCTCAGTATCGAATTTTTGAGTGGAATGCAAAATCTTCTCACCTACTATTTGCGTGCTAGAAAAGGTAAAAATTGACCCAAGATTTGAATTTCTATCCCATATTAACGAATAGCTCGCTTCAAAAGAGACAACATGTAAATCTCGCCCATAAGAATCATGTCAACTCAAAATGTTGTCCTGTTTGTTATCTTCTGAGTGTAGGAAAGAAAAAAAAAATTTTTTTTGTAGCCCCTCCCATTATCTGGTAAAAACCAGTAGGTAAATATGCATATGGACCTTGGAATATAAACTTACTTCATTTGCGAGTTTTATTCCGAAGGAAGCGTCTGTTCAAGGTCAGCGCCATTGCCACTCATCTCTTCAAGTTTCCTGTCGGTTTCTCAACATTGATGGACTCTAGATAGCTCATCAGAGGGCCCCCAAAGCATACGAGCAGCAAAACAAGTTATGCTGGGCGCCTATGATTTTCACATACACCGTACAAAAATATGGTGTGTTTCATTCACTTGCCTCTCTCGGCCTATTCTACAATAAACTGTTCTTATAAAAGTTATCTTTCCCTCTACTTTCTGCTAATGGAGGTAAACATTAACTGACACTGACTTATTATTAATTTGCATGTAGATACATGGAAAATGAGGGAGTGCTCTAGGCTAAAGCGATAGTCAAGTCTTTTAAAAGCTGTTGCCTATGTGAGGACCTTGAAATTCCCTGTTTTTGCATTGACGGGTTACTTTCCAGTTGGGAAAAATATGAGAATTGAGTTGGAAAAGTTATCCAGAATAAACAGGCTTTCAGACGCTATTCCCATAAAATTCTAGATATACCTTTTATTTATCATGAAAATATTTTAAACATACGGTATTTAAAAAAAAATCAGCTATTTTTGTGAAAACCATTTTTGAAAATACATCCAAGTAAAGGGTAATTTGGATTGGAAAATTTTCTTGAATGCTGCGCGTCGCATCCTAAAACGATGGTAAATTTAAATATCAATTTTAATACTTCACTGATTATTATGTACAGAATATCTCAAAAACGAAACGTCTGTAAAATACCAGACTTGGTATTAAAGTTTGGTATCTCCCAACCATACCCGTAGATTTTCAAATTAATCCATATCAAAAATGGCTCTAACAATTTTGATTAAAAGACCACATATTAAAGATATTTCCAAGAAAAATAAAATGTGTGTCTTGAATTTTCTGGGAATAACTCTGAAGATTTATTTTTTCTGGATGAACTTTGCAGAATTTTGCATAACTGAAAAACCATAACAGATGAACAGAAATTCAGTCATACAAAAATTGTCAATTTCGTTAAAATACATAATTTATGTTATATACTTTTTATTATTGTAGAGGTGATCCTTTCTGAGATATTCCTTATTAGTGGTTACAGCTTTAAAATACTTAAACTTTTCTCATACGCGAATTGAACTCCTGGGCATACAAACAAAGGAATTTCATTCACATAGCAATCAGCTTTTAAAATATTTGACTAACGCATAAGCCTGTGATACTCTCTTATTTCCCTTCTGCTTCTAAGAAAGAACTGATAAGACCATTTCTGCTAATTTTATCTGGTTTAGCATGAAGCAGATAGAAGAATAAGCTTTTTAACAATAATTTGTTACAGAGATGTAGAAAAACTCATGGAATGGAACACATCAGATTTTTGGACCCATGGGAGAAAAAGTAAACTCCCGTGTGAACATACAGTTTAATAGAATCCACGCTGTATTGGGAATGAAAATGTGGCCAATCTGTGAAGATAATCGAAGATTCTGAAAAACAAAGATGTCCAATAATAAATGTTGCAATGTTAAGTGTCATTATGTGTTCTCTTGATTATTTTTTTCAACCAAAGTTATCACTCAAGAATTCCCTTGTGGCGGAAACCTTTACGAATAATTTTTAAAAATTCAACAGGAAGAAACGGAAGAACTGAAAGTTATATTTCAGAAAATTAAAAATGATGAAATACATTATTTTTAGAAATATTTTTTGGTTAATTAAAAATTAAAAAAAAAAATAAGTGAGAATTAATATTTTATTTTTCTTCATTTGATAGACTTGTACGAGGAATATGCTTGAAATATGAAGTTGAAATTTGTTTCCAACATGTTTAAAAATACATTTTATGTACATTTCATAAAACGAAGAAGAAATTCATATTCTGATAAAATCTATCAAATTTCTATTGCATATTATTTGTTATGCAGATACTGCAAATATAGTATGTTGTTTTAATCCAAATTGTTGGCACTACTTTGTGTAAAATAGAAAATAACATCTTCCACATAAACACTTGTGTGGCGTGAAGGTATGTTTGAAAATCTTCTTCACCTGACATGGTTAAAGAACAATAGACAAGCGCATTATATGTGTTTATCGACTGAATTTTTCTCCCTGAAAATGCTTCTTTTCTTCAGGGGACCCCAAGTGTGTACATCCGGTGAAGTGTGTGTGTGTGTATGTGTGTGTGCGCGCGCGTGAGTGTGTGTCTGTGTATAGATTAATTGTAATCTCTACCTATTACGAGGATGGGCTGATAAGTCCCGGGCCTCATACAAATATGGCGCCACTAGGCCAGTTAGACGGTGGCATCGTATAGTTTAACTCTAGACTAGCTTGTATCCATGGTTACAGGTCAATAACTTGTTTAGTTCTCGAGTGACAGCATTTTAAACAATACAACTTTAGACTTTTCAGGAAAATGGAGGATATGGGAAAACGAGCAGTGATTAAGGAGTTAAAAAAATTATTCAATTTAATAAACTTCCTCCAATAACTGCAAAAATTATTAATCCTAATATTCCATAAATTATTATTCATCTCTCTTGAAAGGCTTAACGCCTAAAGAAATCAAGGAGGAAATGGACAGCACATTGAAAGACTCTGTCCCTTCGCATTCAATGATTAAAAGGTGGGTTGCAGAGTTTAAAATGGGACGCACGAGCACTAGTGATGAGCCCCGCTCTGGACATCCTGTAGAACTGACATCTCCACAGATCATTAAAAAAAAAATTCAACGTTTAGTTCAGGAAGACCGAAGATTAAGGCTTTTTTGAGATAGCGGCTGTAAACATATAAAAGAATGTGCAGGTAATATTTTAAGTAATGCTTTGGGCTTTCACAAGGTCTGTGCAAGATGAGTGCCGCGTTTGTTGACACCTGATCAAAAGTTGCAAAGAAAAACTATTTTAATTAAGAATGTGGAGCTCTACTTTAAAAATTTCAGTGAATTTTTTAAACGCTTATTACCTTGGTTGAAACTTGGATACATCTCTACACTCCAGAGAGTAAATCACAGTCAAAACGGTTTTCTCCGGGTTCTCCGGTTTCCCCCGCCATCGCATTCCATCTTCATTCATGTATCATCATCAGGGTGCCATAAGTAGTTAAAGCGGGCGTTAAACACTACCCCCAAAAAACAGTCAAAACAGTGGATTGCGCCAGGTGAACCAACTCCAAAAGAGGCAAAGTCAATTTTGTCACCTTACATGGTTATGGCGACTGCTTTTTGGGATGCACAGGGAATTATTTTTATTGATAACTTGGAAAAGGCTAAAAGTATCACTGGTGACTACAACGCAAGCTTACTGCAACGTTTGAGGGATGAAGTGAAAAGAAAACGACCTCATATGGCAAAAAAAAAAAAAAAAAAAAAAAAAAATGGTTTCCTCACGACAATGCTCCGGCCCATCGTTCAGTTATTGCAATGGAGAAAATGTGCTAATTAAAGTTGGAATTGCTTGAACATCCAGCCTCTTAGCCAGATCTAGCACCCAGTGACTATCACCTGTTCCCAAACCTCAAAAAATTTCTTAGATTTCACAGCAACGAGGAGGACATTGATGCGGTAAACAGCTATTTTGAGGACCTTAATAAATCGCACTACAGAGATGGTTTACTTAAATTAGAACGCCGATATGACAAATGTATTAACCTATCTGGAGATTATGTTGAGAAATAAAGCAAAAAAAAAAAAATTAAAGTCTGTTTTCATTGAGAGGCCAACCCTAGTATAAGTAAGCAGTAGAGACCCATGCAGACTGACCGGATCATTTGGCTAAACGCTGCTCCTCTCCTCCCTGACTTTAACTACGTTCCTCAGTTTAATGACTGGTAGCCGGACCAGCCCGCATGCATGTTATCAGGAGTAGCTGGTAAATGTGTAAAGCATACTGATGCAATGTTATTGTTTAACTTTTTATAGCTACAGCTTGAGAATTATGACACTTAAAATCCATAAAACTGTTGTCTCCAATTTTTGATAGAATAGCACTCCGAAGAACAATGTGCAAATTCATCGACAATGTGTACAGTGTAAATAACTTTATATTCTCTCCCGAGTACTATGTGCGTTCACAATAGGTAGAGAAGGTATTGTATCCCACCCAGGAATTCAATATTGAGATTTCACCGGAAATATATGTTTCGAGGATTCCTGAATCCAAATAAAAGCATTTCTAGAAGAAATAAAAGGTATATGTGGGGGGGGGCAACATAACTGAAAAAACGAAAAGTCGGTTAAATGCAAAACGAAAAGTCGATTAGATACAAAAGTTGGTATTCTTTCAGGGATGCGACACCAATATTTTCAGGGAAAATCCTCCACCCAAACTATCCTTTACATAGAAGAATTTTCGATTTTATAACAGATGTGCATTTGCATGGGTTTTGCTTTTTATTATTTTTTAAAAAAGCAGTGGAATTTTAATGAGAAAACAATATTTTACAGTATTTTACAGCTATAAATACACTTAAGTTTTTTTAAGCTGCTAAACGAAACAAAATAAAAGACATGGACTTTCCAAACAACAAAATAGCAGCTACGCCAAGTACGAAGCTATTAATGCAAGACCTAGGATTTGTCTTTATAAGTTTTTGAATTTTTAAAATATGAGTATGCCTTTAATGCACATCTTTTAATGTTTGTACAGTCAAGCTGTTCCCAAAGACATGCACCAAGTGTCCAAATAGATAAAAGAAAATGACATGTGGTAGCAAGGGAACTATTGTATTCTGAAACTTTTGGGAAATTGTTACCAATTTTTGCTTACACTTCTCATATAAACTTTCTCTATTATTATTATTATTATTATTATTATTATTATTTTATAAGCATATTTGTTGTTCGAAGCTGTACATTTACTCAGTTTCAAACCTGTATATTGGAATTCACGACAATTTGTATCATAAGGCAAAACAGACAAGTCAATGTCAAGGGCAGTTTATCTAACGAATACACCTAAAAACAATGGGTATATTTAAATTTCATTGTATGTTTTAGTTTCAGTTTAGCTGAGTTTACATATTTGTAAACTGTTGCAATCCTATATTTGTTTCATTAGCATAAATAATTGACCCCAAATAACATTTGTGATAGAAAAAGGGCATAAAAGAAATGAAATTTTACATTCAGGAATATCCGAATAAAAGCAAAAAGAGTTCATACAAAACGACATGATTGCATGACTGGCTCCGTATAAAACATCGATGGTAGCGAATAGCATATGAATGAATCAGTTATTTAAAATATCCCCCGATGGAAATAGAAACAAGGGATATTACTGCATGTCGCTTGAATTTTTATAAAGCTGCGTTCATTGTGATTCGGCGGACGCAGATATATAAAAATTATTCCAAAATGTGTTTGGCAATATACCTTCCAATAAAAGCTTATGAGCGAGAAATCTAGCATAGAACTGTTACATACGTTACTGTGTGCTTTGGGTTTGGTCTAATGATGCAAAGTTCTTAAATATGAGCCAGTCTCTCTCTCTCTCTCTCTCTCTCTCTCTCTCTCTCTCTCTCTCTCTCTCACACACACACACACACACACACACACACACACACACACAAAGAAAGTCTGATGTATGCTACAAAAAACATTATTCTTACAAAAGATAATTTTTGTATCTACCAAATGCTAATCAAGGTAAACATCAGTAGAAATGGGCGTATTACTTGTTAGTAGAAGGGCAAAGGGAATACACTACGCTAAAGTCAAATCTTTTAAAACCTGTCGCTATGCGATTGACATTGAAATTTGGTTATCTTTGCATGGCCAGCAGTAAAGCTAAAGAAAAACGAATTACGTACTTCCCGTTTGAGCAATATATAAGCATTTAAAATTGAAACCAAATGCAAGGAATATCTCGGAAATAATTTGGAGGGAGGCAGTATTATTATTATTATTATTATTATTATATTTTTGTAGTAATATTTTGTCTTTCTCTTAGAATTTACCGGTTGTGCAAAAGTCCTTAAGAATGAAGATGGCTTCATAGTCTATTCCTAGAAAATTCAAGCTACTTGCCATTAAGTAAACGTAATATATGTAATTTTAATCTAAATTGTTACAGCCAAACAAAATTATTACAGAAAAACAAAAATTTCGTAAAATATTCCATGTAAAGAGTAGTTTAGAATGGGGAGATTTTCCTGGATATCTTCGTGCCGCATCCTTGGAAAATACCAAACAAGTTGGATAGCTGTCTTTTCGTTTTTGGGTTATGCTGTTAACAGGCACAGACGCTTTTTTTTCTTCTAAAATTGCTTATTTTGGGAATCAGGTGTCCTCAAAACATGCATTTTCAGTTCTATCTAGGATAGAATGCAATATCTTCTTTACCTGCTACGTAGATTATACAAACGTGGTGATGCAAACCGAACATGCCAATGACAGAACAGTCAAACCCTTTGCCACTTTCGCTCGTTACTCGTAGGCCACGCTAATGACATCTTGCGATGTTGAAAGATATTTTATACCTATAGGATTATATTAAAAAAAAAAAGACAGAAATTTGGAAATGTGGCTGGTTTACATGTGAAGTTTGTTTTATGAGAATGCTATGTATTAAAAATACATACTGAATTTTTAAGTGTTCTAGTACGAGTATACTGTGTAATAAATTGCCTTAAATTGGAGTACATATTAATAGTAATCTTCCGTGAAGTAAAATATTTTCATGTGTTTATCTGTATTATGTTGTAAAAGGCGTTTGTCGTTGACTTCCTTAAATAGTCCAAAACGCCGATGACTCTTCATCACTGCAGCTGGCTTGAAGCCCGAAAACGTCTAGATTATGTTCGTCGCCAGAAAACTTCAGATCCTACTTCAGGTAGGGGAATTGTTTACATTCCTAAAAACAAAGGCTAAGAACATAGTTTAAAAGCCTTTAAAAAGTGGGGAAATCGTTTAAGAATCTAAATAGGCTAATAGACGATAGTAAAAGGCTAAAAATCCAGTTATAACATCTAAAAGATCTGGCCTGGTAATAACACAAGATGACTCGCCGTTTAACAGTACATATATCCTAAAGGCGTACACAGTAAATGGTTTGAATCGGCAATATTAATCGTTAATGATATACCTATAATGTGTATGTTCTGTATATAACACATTCAAAAACATATTCAAATTACAACCGAAAATAGAATTACTTCTTGCAACGTTCTTAGGAGTAATAAAATATATACGCACTTATTTGTAATAAAAATGGAGACCAAGTACACATATCTTCAGATTCTGTGTTACTACATTTCGTTTTTAGCCCTTTCTCTAGCGTGGGTTAATTTAAATATCATTCTTGTCCTGGTAGGCTATTTAAACCTTAACTCATTTAAACAGATGAAATAATAAAACTTAAAGGGCTGATTATGCGAGTTTCCGCGTATTACATCGCAGTCTTGCTATTAACGAGCCTTATGAGTCTTGCGAGTAATGGATAATCTTGTACGCTCGTTGGTCAAGCTCTCTCCTGCCAATTGTGTGTTCAGCTGTGTGTACTGGCTGCGAAAGGCGCGCTAAGTGGCAGCGAGAAACGAGCTGAAAAGCTGATTTGACCGGCTCTAATAAAAGCATAATAATAATAATAATAATAATAATAATAATAATAATAATAATAATATAATAATAATAATGAGGGGGAGGTGCTTATATTTACACTGCCAAAACCACGTCTTTCTCAATCCAGAAATGTGGCTTTTTGCGATGGAGCTTTATTAAATATTTCATGGAATGTTCCCATAATCTATCTCATTGTCTCTCCTCTGTGTTCGTGCATCCAGACTCTTGTCACCAAGCGCTCCTCAGCAGTGTAATTGTGACGCCCAAATCTGTCACGACCACAAATTTAAAGCTCGACTGCGAAAACTTGTAAACATGAATTCACACAAATTCGTTTCCAACAGTTAATAAGAAGTACCATAGCAAAGTAGCTACCAACCTGCTAATATTTGATACTAAACAGTCACAGGAATATAGGATTTTTCGCCCAGCCGTTAGAAGGAATAAATTAGAAAGGATGTTGCGGTATAAATGTGAAGATCATAGTATGACTTAGGCAACTTTAGAAAACATTATATTTGGAGGCTGTGAGTAAGATATTTCTTTTAGATTGTAAGCAGTAAATAATTATGTATGTAATATTTTCGGAAATAAACTATAGATCCGTCCATTTACTACCAAAAAACTATGTTGCTACTCTCGCAGTGGTATCTTCCTAACTGGTTAAGGTCGCTGGAAGTTTTGGAACGTTTGGTATTTGCCTTAACTTCATATTAAATATACGCAATATTCTCTTTTATGGCCACGAAACAAAAGAGCCCAATTTAAAGCAACAATAACCATTTCATTTGTGTTTAGTGGAGATGGCGGTTGAAGTAAACAACTGCAGTGCGCCACAGTTAATACTGAAGCATGTTGCAGAAAATTACACTTTTCCTGGGAGTAAACAGCCATTTAAATGTGTTGTTTTTCTCTTCTTTTCGAGACGTATGCGAACATAGAGCACGATGATTTCACAGATAGCAAAAGTAAATTGTCAGCGATTCTGTAGAAAAATTGTCTGGGGGCGATTTGCTTAGAAGCGCATATCCCGTTACATTCATTGCTAAACCACTATGTCTTGTTCCACTGAAATGCACATATTCTTTCGCGCTCCCATCCCTTCCACTTTTCTCTGATTGGCCCATGTAAGCCATACGTAATGCAACAGCAGGTGGTAAAACACTTGTCAAAACATGTGCACGTGCATTTATTATACTGTGGAACAGGTTTCAACCGAAGGATGCTCCTACCTATTTGTTGATAACAGTTCACATGCATTGGAGATGTATTAGCTTTTTTATATAGATTATATATTCTATTATCGTAAGGTTACGAAATTGAACTCTTCTAATATATTAAAATAAATGAAGATATCGGAATTTTGGTTGTATTAAATGTAATGATTATTGTGTCTATGCCTTGCCGACCCGTAATCGCCGCACATGTGTGGAGAACTTGGAGCGCTTATAGTTGATTGTTGCATATGTGATTCCTTTATGCAGCCACACATAAAATTTAACGCACAAAGAGCGATCACAATACCTCGAAACCTTGCTAGCCACACCTAGATGTGTGGATACTTGCTAGTGATATCTACTTCTGGAAATGTATGACCACAACTTCGACAACTTCGACGTATAAAAAGAGTTGTAAGCCCCCTTTCAGCACTATGAGTTCTCAGCATACAGCAACTTTAAAGAAAACAACCAACTGTCTGGGCGTCAGAAGTGACTAGAAAATAATTCGAGCTATAGGATTGCAATAAAAAGTCTATTGTTATACCTTTTGCTGTAATAGTTATTTTGTTACATTTATTTAATAAAATAGTGAAATGGAGAAATAATTTAATATATATAAATATATAATAATTTAATAATATATAAAATAATTTAATATATTAAAATCAAGGAATAATAAAAAATGCATAAATTATAAATCGGTTTTGGTAAACCATTGTGATAGTCGTAATTTTTATGCAAGGTTAGAAAAGTAAGTGGAAGTTAACGTTAGAACAACCAATTACCTCGAGTTCCAAGTATCAATCAAAGAGAATGAAAAGTCTGCCTCAGATTCTGATATGAAGCGTAAAGTTTAGGGAACATAGAACATAGGAACTGTAGTGTGCTACTCCGTAGTAGGCGGAACTTGGGTTAATAAAAACAGATGTATTGCTAATAGTTATCAATTATTTGTACGTCTTGCTTTTAGCCACTCTGTTGCGTTTCTCGGGCAACAAGTTTCTCTCGTTGCAGTAACCGTGGCGCAGCCTTAGGCTCATCACTAGATTAGCGGTATCAGCTAAGGGATTCGCTGTATAGCAGTTTAACGATGTTTTTTTCGATGAAAATAAATTATGCCGGCAACATAAAATTCTTAAAATTTCGGATTTTCACATATGTAATACGAAGAAGTTAAAATATCTTGTGCTTATATTAAGGAACGAGTATTTATCTTAAAATAATCAGAAAAGTGCCCCAAATAGTCAGTTATTAGCTTCCGTTGAATGCTTTCATAAATTTTTAACGTTGTTTTCCGTCCTCGACTCGTACATGCGCAAGCCGTGAGAGCGAGAGAGAGAGAGAGAGAGAGAGAGAGAGAGAGAGAGAGAGGGGGGGGGGGGAAGGAGGGAGAGAATGTTCACAGCATATCGTTTCTGTAGATTATAGTGATTTCGATAAATAAAGCATGAATTGGTTGTTATGCGATAGTTTTTATTGCATGACAGTAGCAAATGACAGGTGTAGCTAATGCATGTGACAGCATATGGGCGCATAGTTATATCTAATATGCTTGCAACCAGTGAGTTTTACTTTTGGCGACCACACACACACACACACACACACACACACACACACACACACACACACACACAATCTTTTTCTAAAATCCTTTATTTGGTTTTTCTATCAGGTGTGCACAATGCACAAAGTAGATAGAGAAGGTTTTGCATTCCATCCAAAAAATTCTGTACCGAGATTTCACCGGGAATACACGTTTAGTGTCCCCTGAATCCAAGAAAAGCATTTTTAGAAAAACACGTGTATGTTGTGCGAGTACGTAAGTGTGTCTGGATAGTATAACTCAAAGACGAAACTTAATACCAAACCTGGTTAAGTTCATTTATCTTCCAAGAATGTGAAAGAAGCTTTTCAGGAAAATAGCCGTGATTTGAACCACGGATCTCCCGGTCTCTAGCCGATTGCTCTACCACTGAGCTAACATGGCAAGGTGCCGGCATAGCATTGAATTTTTCAACTGACTGGCATGTTTCCCGGTAAATCACAAGGTGATTCCAAATTATTTTGAGATGAAAACCCCAATGTTGTACTTTAAGTCCCAGGATTCATAGTATAACCATTTATTATGGTCAATCGGTATTGGTTTAATTTTTTTTTTTTTCACACAAGCCGTGTGAAAGGAAATGACGTGTTATTTATGGACGCTCCTTAACTGCTGTGGTTCTCAGCGTCCCATTCTATATTAGGGCGTGAAAGACCGCTTAATTTTGTTCAGAGGCCTCTCTATCAGGCTTGAGGTTCTTTTAGGGGTCGTAAATATATGACACGGAACCCACGGCTTTACTTCCTTTCTGAAGGAAGCCATGCTAAGGATTTTTGGGCCATCGTCCTCCGCCGGGTATATGAAGTTAACATGGTAATGTTTTTTAGTTTAACGTCCTTTTACCTGGTTTGTCATATAGGACGTTGAATGAATGAAATTGATGAAATGCTGCTCAAATAAGCTCGGGGTCCATGGAGCTAAAAGTTACTCGACATTCATCTTCTCAGGATAATCGAAAACCCCGAAAAAACCCTTATCCGGGTAACTCACCCTTAACGAAATTCGAACTCAGGACCTGAGCGAGATTTGAACTCGGGACCTGTTGAATATGAAGACAACACGCTACCACCACACTACCCTTTAATGTTGTTTATATCCGTTGTTTGTGCCCGTTAACATAAAGTAACTAACGTCACCCTCATAAATGCAGTGTGGTTTTGGTGGCAAGAGTAAGTAGGTTGAGCTGTTTAGCTGCATTCTGTCCTCGGTCATGTAACGAGAGAAATCCTTGGGGCCAAACAAAGCCTGCCTCGCTATTGCTGGACCTGTAAGTTGATCCCACGAAACAGCACGGGATTAAC
Source organism: Hymenopus coronatus (assembly GCA_030762935.1). NCBI lineage: Eukaryota > Metazoa > Arthropoda > Insecta > Mantodea > Hymenopodidae > Hymenopus > Hymenopus coronatus. The sequence goes on from CM060895.1 coordinate 50,111,779, forward strand.
ACGGCCATTATATTAGCACTTTTGGTGCACCCTCAGGCACCCGCCCTGTTAATTTGTGGAAACATAATGCTCTTGGAGCACAGATATATGGCAGTGTTCCACATCGCTACAAAATGGCTCGTAAACTCATTATGGCTTGACCAAATGCGGTTCAAATGTCCCTGGCGAGGGATCTCAAGCTCAGGGAATAGCTTCCTGAGAAAATGAATACAAAACCACTTAATTTCTCCACCTCAGTTACGTGTGTGCCTTCCAAACTGAACGGTCTGACGTTTTTACTTTTTCTAACACGAATATTCAATGCACATACGAGGGTATTGGTATTCCACCCACAAATTTGATACCGTGGTTCACAGAAAATTACGTTTAGGATCCGCTATATAAAAAAATGAATAAACAAAAACATTTTTAGAGAAACGTCTCCATGTATGTATGTGTCTCTGTGCCTGTGCAAGCATAAGTCAAAAAGAAAAAGTCGGTTAAATATCAAACTCGGTATTTAGTTCAGTATCTTTCAAGGATGCGATACGAAGATTTTCAGCAAAAATCTCCTCACCTCAAACAGCCCTTTGCTTGAAAGAGTTTCCGAAAATTTCAAATTTCTGAAAAATGTCTCAAACTACAACGATTAAAATACAGTGCATTAAATGTCTTTATATGGCAGATAAGATGTATACCCTGACTTTCTTGGGGATATCCACTGAATTCCTCTACATTCCGAATGACTGCAGAACTGGTAAACCGTAAGAGATAGGCAAAACCTACTATACAACAAATGTACATCTCGTTTACACACACAATTTATGGCGCATACCGTTTTTCTCTAGAGCTAAAATATCCGACATATTCCCTGTTGTTGGTTTCGAGTTTAGAATATGTACCTAAAACTTTTCTTAATCGAGAACTCAACATCCATTTCACACCATTTGTGTCTAACTAATCACCGTGGAAAGAACCGTATTTCAATTTCAGTCGCATAGCGACAGCTTTTAAAACATTTGACTCTGTTTACCTAATATATTCCCTTATTTCCCTTCTACTTACAAGGAAACAAATAATAATATCTTTCTTTACACACATATTAACCTTCAGCGTGATCTAATTGGCTACGAGGGGAGATAGAAGCACTTGTGATAGAAACATTACGCTAATACCCATACTCAAGGCGGGACTCGAAACCGCGATCCCCTACGCCAAAGCACCAAATCTAGACAATCTAGCGAGTGCGGCCATGGCGACCGGTAATAAGACCAGTTGTACTAATGCTTGTCTCCATTAGCAGATGTAGATAAAAGAATTTTTGTAAGAAAAGTTTGTTTGCAGAACAGACACACAAAGTCATGTGGTTGAAACGTATCTAATGTTTGTTTTTCCTTCTTCTACTACTCGCCTATAATAAGCAGAGAAAGTGGTGCATTTCACCCAAAACTTGATATCAGATATCACCTGAAATACACGTTTTGAAGCACCCTGAATCTAGAAAAGCATGTTTTAGGTAATCTGATGTGTTCCATTCACGTGACTTTTTCTGCCCTTTCTGCAAAACTATTCTTACAAAAGCTTATTATTCTTGATCTGCTTTAAACTAATCGAGATAAAAATTAACAGAGATGGTCTTATTACTTATTTCCTTGTAAGTACCAAAGGAATATGGGAAAACACGAAGGATAAATCAATAGTCTAAACTTTTAATAGCTGGTCGCTATGATGGGATTGAAATTCAATTCTATTTACCTGGCCTGGAACAAAAGTGAATGTCTACTTCCTATTTGAGAAAAGTATAGGTATATATTGGAAAATTGACACCAATAACTTGCAGTATCTCAGAAATAATCTCGCAAAAAAAATTGCATTGATATAAATTGTGTTTTGTAAGAGATGTAAATTGTTTCTATTGTAAGTTTTTTATACCTTTTGTAGTTTACTAATTATGATAAAAATTAAATACTATTTGTTTAACTTTAACTTTTACAATGAAAATGAAAATCAGTTTTGCTTAGTTGCCGCGAATTACGGAATAAATGTTGCTGTTTCAAATGTGATCTATATTTTCTTTTTGTACAACCTTGAATGCAGTTTTAAAAGAGATATTTATTTACCATGGCTTCAACTCGGTGAATATTAGGTGCCGAAGTTGTGCTATCGTAGAAAACATCGCAACATTAGATACATTTTTTATAGCAGTTCTTGCGAAAGAAAAGATTTCTGAGTGAAAATCTATAAAGCATCGGGGCTTAATGGACGTATAGGTTATGATTGCCGCAGCGTCTCTAGTCGTAACGCTTTGCGCAGTCCGATTCCACAAATTGGGTTTATACTGCAGTGCCGTCAGCATGAGTCTGCATTATTGTCTGGTATCGCAGTGGCGGCTTGTATTTGCGCAGGGGAGATCAGTACGTATATTTTGGACGGATTTTAAGAGTTCAAGCTCTTTATCGGTTTAGAAATACACAAATAGAAATAATAATTCAACAGATTATTATAGTACAACGTTAAACTTGAGAATAAATCCTTTTGTAAGCATGAACGCAGTGTTTCTAAAACTGAAATTCCCAATAATAGCTTAAGATAAACTCGATTAAAACTAAAATTTTTGACCGGTACACCCCGACTTGCTCAGTACAAGCGGCATGAATGGACTGCAGTACTCTAGAGTGGGACGTGGTTAGCTCTCCGAGTCCCTCCTTGCCGGTTAATGCGGTGCACGCAACCTGGAGGCGCTACTTTTTCCTGTAGTAGCTCATCAATTGACCCTTCCACCCTCAGGATCCTCACTAGTTTTTGTATACCTTGTTCAGATCTCCAATAGGAAACAAATTGTACACGTAAGTACCAGGAATCGAACTCGGTCTTCCCACTAAGCAGACGACAATGGATTAAGAAGTTAAAAGTAAAAAAGGATGCTGTTCCTATTAAATGATTGCTCTTATAAATAGTAGAAATAATGATATGATAATGATAATAATCACACTGCAATTTATTAACCTCTTAACTAGTTTTGGCAATTCTGAACCAAATAAAATATTTTTATAATGCAGTAAGCATTATTATTTCCTGTGATATAAAGTGTTATATAAAATAATGAATTAACATTATATCGCAATTGCAATTTGTACAAAATAAAAATAATACCTTTTGGTAACAGTATGCACCTAAAGAAGAAAGTAAAACTAAAGAAAAAATAAATAACAAAAAGTTAAATAAACACCCATTCTGTTAAATACTGCAATAAATCGTTGTCTCTGTAGTGTGATAGTGTGTCTACTTCACATTCAAGATGTCCCGAGTTTGAACCTTGGTTAGCGTAAGTTACCCAAATAAGGTTTTTATCCGGGGCTGTCCCTTGTCCTGAGAAGATGAATGTTGAGTAACTTTTAGTTCTATGTAGCCCGGGCTCTCATTTTGAATATTATTTCATCTATTTTATTAATTCATCCTATGATATGACCTATCATGTTAAAGAACGTTAAACTTAAAAAAAAAAAAAAAAAAAAATGTCGCAATCATTCCGTATTTGAACCAATATGTAAAGAAAAATGCCCAAAACTACTTTATGTTGAAATAAGAGCTCAAGAATTAAAATGTTTAATTCTTCACTTATTTGTAGACGAAAAATAATTTATATTTTTGGCTCCAGATACATTAATAGTTTAGGGCTAATGTAGCGATAAAATGCTATGAATTTTTGATTCGGCGTTGTTTTCTTTAAATCTAAATCGCTTCGTTCACTAGATAGTTGAAAGATCACCTTGAGGCATTTGTTGTTCTTTTTGGCATTTTCGCGTTCTCTGTACATCACAGTAAAGCAATGAAGTAGCACTGCATTTGTGAAACGATTGTCCCTAATGGACTTCATAAAGGAAATGGAAGCTATAATTTTAATGGTGGAAAACAAAGCAACTACTTAAGTGCTAAACACATTATCTCAATTGGTTTCCTTTCTAGTATAGTTAACTCTGTTACAGGCCACAGTAGTTAGTGTGTTATGTTTATCCACTCCTTATGAAACTATGAATGTAAGATTATATGGAAAGGTATGAGAAGTTGTGTTAATATTTACCAATTGCTGCATAAGGTACAAGGTTCCATATTTGTACTTTTTCTGCTACCTACAAAATGTAGTAGATTAGTGGAAGTGTTGTGCTCCACCAAAAAATTCAATAATCTTTCGTGGAAACACTTTTTTGAGATCTTATAAATGCAAACAAAAACATTGTTTTGTTTTTTTTACGAAAAAATGTGTGTGTGTGTGTGTGTGTGTGTGTGTGTGTGTGTGTGTGTGTGTGTGTGTGTGTGTGTGTGAACAGCATAAACTAAAAACGAAAACATCGATTTATGTATATTATGTATGTGTTATGTACATATATATTAAGTGATGCGTGTATTTTGTATGCTTGTATAATCAAATTCGTTACAGCCATTTCTAAAATATATAAAAAGAATTATAATTTCCCGTGAAGGATTGTTTGACGTGAGTGATTTTCTTGAAAATCTTTTGTGACATTGAAAGATGCGAGACTTAAGATAATGCATCTGAAAAATTTGACCAAAAATTGTGGAAAATGAAAAAAAATATATGTTTTATCGAAATAATATGAATTCTATACTTTTTATACTTGGCGCACTTCAACTATTATTTAACTAAAGGTATTCTAAGATACACGCGCATGCTTGTTTATAGGTATTCGCAACTTTAAACCTTGTTTTCTCGCAAACTTTTTTCAACATTTTTGCGTACTCAAATTGTTGCACATGAAAATTATAGTGCCTATAAATAATAAATCAAGGAACATTTTTGTATTACTTTTACAAAATAAAGCTCCAATTATCAGAAATATACTATTACACTTTGAAAAACTTATTCACTCTTTTGTCGTAAAGGCCCTTTATAGATGTTATGATTATAACAGCTGAAATTAAAGATAAGAATAAAAACTATAATATGAATAATTGAATTAATAGGATTATGTCAATTTAGAATTTGTTATTAATTTAAGAACGTTAAAATTTAATTTGGAGTGTACGAAATGTAATAATTTTTCTCCAATTATTAGGATTAATATAAACATCTGATGTGATAGATCTATTTGTGAACTCATTTATTGTAAAATTGAATGTCTAATGTCAATTTTTAAAAAATTCATCACATCACTCATTTTTACTCTCTCTAGCACGAATGTACAATGTACATAGTGAATAGAGAAGGTATTGTATTCCAACCAAAATTTGACACCAAGATTTCACCAGAAATACATATTTTGAGACCCCCTGAATCCAAAAACAGGCATCTGTGTATAAAAGAAGTCTGTTGTATTCCACCCAAATGTTCGATATCGAAATTTCACCGGAAATATATTGAATCAAAAGAGAGCATTTTTAGAAACATTTCAGTGTTTGTGTTTGTGTTTGTGTGTGTGTGTGTTTGTCTTTAACGAAAAGTCCGTTAAATGTCAAATTTGGTGTTAAGTTATTATCTTTCAAGAAAATCCCGCCAGTTCTATCTATCTTTTACATGGAAAACATTTTGAAAGTTTTGATTTCCTCAAAAACACCGTATATTAAAGATAATTACATGGCATATAAAATGTATGTTTTTAATTTTCTGGGGGGAGGGCCTCTGAAGACCTCTTCATTCTGAAGGACTTTGGTGAACCACAAAAGAGAGACAAAAGCTTACTATAAAAAAAAATACATTTTTTCGTGGATTTAGCCGTAACCGAGATATCCCTTTTTATTTGTTTCAGTTTTAGAAAACTTAAGTTTCTTATACGAGAACTTGTCAATGCAAAGGTAGAAATTTCAATCTCATAGCAACCAGCTTAAAAATATTTCTTTATCGTTTTAGCTTGATGTATTCCCTTATTTCCCTTGCTTATAAGGCAGCAAGCCATAAAACAATTGCTGCTAATTTTTATATCGATTGGCATTAAGTAGATAGAACAATAAACTTTTTAAGAATAATTTGTTATAGAGATGTAGAGAAAGTCAAGTGAATGGAACATACATGATTTTTAGAAACATGCGTGCGTGCGTGTGTGTGTGTGCGCGCGGGCGTGCATAGCTCAAAAACGAAAACATTGTTAAATGCGAACTTGGTATTTAAGTTCAGTACAGGAAGATTTTCAACAAAAATCGTCTTACTCGCAACTAACCTTTACATAGGACTTTTTTCGAAAAAAAATATTTTCTCAAAAATGGCTGTAATAATTTTTATTAAAATACAGTATGTTGAAGATACCTGCATCATAAATAAAATGTATATCTTGAAATTTCAGGTTTTTTTTTTATGTGTGCATAATTTTGCATAACTGATAAACCGTAAGAGAGAACCAAAGACGTAGTACACAAACAATAGTTTGACAGAACTCATAGTTTTTGTCTTACACGTTTTCCTTGTAGAGTTGACTTTTCGAGATATTCCTACTGTATCAAACAGGAAGCCTCATTTCGTTTCGTTTCTCTAATTTTACTGGTGGCCAACGAACGGAACTTCTATTGTTTCACATAGCGCTCAGTTTTTATATAATATCGCTTTAGTCTTGTATATTTCTTTATTTCCCTTCTATTCAGAAAGAAGCAAGTAAGAAGACCAATTCTGCTAATGTCTTTCTCGATTAGCATGATGTAGTTAAAAGAATAGTCGTTTATAAGAATAGTTTATATGTGAAACACTAGAGAAGATCATGCGAATGGAACACATCAGATTTTTATTGGAGTAATAGATTTAGACAGAACAGCATTATTAATTAAATAACCTAGCAAGCTGCAGTTTTGATACACCATAAATGTTACAATTTTTTTTTTTTAATTGCTTCATTTTTATAGCTCCCTTTAACTTCAATGGTGATATCGGGGGCTTTGACTTGTGAAGCAACTCGTATTACTGTAGGTTTAGAACATTAGGTTAGTCATTTTCAATCACTAAACACATGCACATTCACTCTCACATTCATATTTCTACCCTCTGTGGGGGATAGGGAATAATTCTGGTTACAGAAAAATTCCCCGCCGCAGCAAGGAATCGAACCTGGGACCTCCGGGTGAGAAGTAAGCTCGCTGATCACTCGACCACGGAGGTGGTCAATATCACTATTATTGTGCACAATAACTGGGAAAATAAACAAATGATGATGTAAATTTCAAACAAATATTTTGCATAGTGTGGGTTTTGCGAGTTTCAGAGATGCATCACTTAAATAAGAAATTTGGCATTGATCCCAGCTTTCTCTTCCGAGTAATATGCTGTCCATAAATAAAAGCACATGGACATTGGAAAAAAAAATGTTTTTTTCGGATCCAGAGAAAATTCCGATATCGAATTTTTAAGCATAGTAATAATAATGATGATAATAATAATAATAATAATAATGATAATAATAATAATAATAATAATAATAATAACAATAATAATAATACCCTCATCTCGCTTCATGAGAGACGTCATGGATGGGGTGCAGTATTGGAGGGTGAGACGTGGTCAGCCCCTCAAACACCCCTCCCGGCCGGTTAATACAGTCCTCATGACCCGGATTCACTACTTCTCCATCAAGTAGTTCCTCAATTGGCCCCCCAGGGACCTCCCGAGGCTGAGTGCACCCCCAGACCATATCTCCCAGCGGGTGTTTAAGCGCAATACAGTAGTATATAGTCATCAATAACTTGCATACTTTTCCTCGTGTTTGTTACAGGAACATATATCAGAACATAGAGAATAAATTTATATACTGAAATATTAGTTTTAAGAACGCTCATCCAAAGATACGATGACAGATTTTATACAATTTAGTGCCTCTGTACTTTAAACCAGAGGTGGCCGGTTTACCCTGCAGCTTTTCTTTTATAATTCCAGAAGAAACAGTCTCGTTATAAAAGTTTTAACAATAACGTGCTAAATTAGCGTAAAATGAACATCTTAACTTCCTTCGCTCCTCGCGGCACGGTGAAGATGCAAAAGAGCTGAGAGCACAAGATCCGGCCGGCTTCTTAAAAACTAAGACAATAACGAGGTACACAAGGGTGAAACGAACAAGCCGCTTGAGGTGCTTACAACCATTATCTCCACAAAGTGGAATAGTTAATGTTAGAACTTTGTGAACTGTTAGCAGTTGACGTTTACGAACCATGCACATGTGGAGGTGAATTTTTTTAGTAACTGCCGATAGGTATGTAGAATTGGGGACTTCATAGTGATCCATATTTTGAATTTCTCTACACGCACTATGTACATAGTGTATAGAGAAAGTATTTTAGAAAAAGGTCCGTGTGTGTTTGTGGGCAGCATAGCTCAAAAACTAAAAAATCGTTAAATACCAAACTTTCGGAAATTTTTATTTTCTCAAAATGACTTTAACGATTTTGATTGAAATCTCTTATAGTTAAGGTATTTACGTGACAAATAAATTTTATATTTTGAATTTTCTGGGAATAGCCTCTGAAGACCTGTTTATTCTGGATGAATTTTGCCCAATTTTGCTTAACTGCTATACCGTAAGAGATACACAAAAACTTACTGCACAAAAATATAGAGCTCATCAATACACACAAATTATATCCTTTACGTTATTGTTGTGAAGTTAACCGTTTCCGAGATATTCCTTGTTATTGGTTTCAATTGTAAAGTACTTATACTTTTCTTAGACAGGAGAGTCCGTTTTTCTTTTCTTCTATTCCTGGCCAAGCAAAGAAGCGGTTTGCAATGACAATTGCATGATGACTGTTTTTAAAACATTTGACTATCACTTTTGTCTTGTGCATTCTTTTAGTTCCCTTCTATTTATAAGGAACTAAATAGACAATTAGAACATTCTGCTAATGTTTATCTCCATTAGCATTGTGTAGAAAGAAGAATAATCTTTTGTAAGAAGTTTTATTTGTAGAGCAGCTAGAGAAAGTCATCTGAGTGTAACGCATAAGATTTTTTATAACCTTGACCCGCTGATATGTATTCTGGCGCGTTATTCTTCCCTTCCCATTTACCTAATCCTAGTTTCTTTTAAGCTTATCTTGCTGATGATAACCTTCCGAGCACAATTCCCTTCCCCGTCCCCCTGGTTGGCTAAATACGCCTATTAATGGCGATATATTGTCGTGCAAATAGATCAGAGCAGTGCAAACATATTGCCAGTGGCATGATCTGACTGCTGCAGTCGGCCAGCAGCCGATATCTTCATTCGTTAGTTAACCTTCTGCATGGCTATCGCTTGAAGGACTCCGCCTCCCCCCGTCCTTGAACTGCGCAGCTTCAGCGCTATTTGCATGCACAATGGATACAAACCCTATCTAGTGCAAGTTAGGATTAATGTGTTTTCATCGTCCGAGAGGCAGGTTTAAAACGAAGGATCGTTCTGTATGTATTTGTTAATACGTTAAGGCTGGTTAAGGTAATATATAGTCAGGCGACTATGATAATGTAAATTTAGCAATTCTCTTTGGGATATTACCGTAAATATTCATATATCAAATATTGAAATACTCTGTATCACACAACGGTCTATTCTATCACAGCAGCCAATGGGAAGTGATTAGTCACGTGACAGCTAAAAGATCTGGAATTGCCTAACCCACAGGCCCGTACCATCATCTGTGCAAGTTAGTGAACTATTGACTCTTGAACACCTCTATCTCCTTGACGTGAGGGGAAAGGTCCAACGGAATGTTAGCCTGCCTGTTGATCGTTATCATTTGTTTCGTTTCATAATCGGCTTACCCTCCCCTTATTTGTAGGACTGACACCTACCCTAGGACTTACAACCCAATGTCTAGGGGAGCCAACGGCACGAAACCATAGAATGCAGAATCTGTTACGAGGGGTAGGCCCTTAGCCAGGCATGAACACGAGGAAGTAGATGGTATAAAATGTAAGCGGAAAGGTGATCTGGAGCAATTGGTGGAATGAGTGGCGGGGAAAACCGGAGAACCCGGAGAAAACCGCCCAGGCGCCGTTTCATCCATCACGAATCCCATATGCGGGCATTTGAGATTGAACCCGGGTCGCCAGATGGCGGGCGGTGTAACCACTCATCCATGGCGCCGCCGACATCATTTGTACCATTCACAAAATTCAGTTGCAGTGGTGGTGGCCATCTGAGTTCACATTTTGCGTTGATATATTTATTTTACCAATCGTGGGAAGTGAAAAGTTTTTACGTCCAACATAGCGACCAAGTAAAATTTGTGCAAAATATTTGAAGTCTCATTAGTAGTTCTCGGACCGAGGTCACGAAACTGCCGGATTGAGTTTCGGTGCACACAGAGTATGATTGACATGATTGAGTAAGCGTGGTCTCTGCAGCCCGTTTCGAAGCGTGTAGCACTACCTAGCATTGCTCACTGCCTGGCCTCGTTCAGTTTCTGCTTTTAGATAAACCAGTGAACACTGAAAGAGAATGCAGATTGAAAAATGTTGACAATACGAAAGGTAGGTGTTCGACACTGAACAAACTTGTGTATGATTCAAGCATACTGTGACAGGAGTAGAGTATTTTCTTTCGATACAGTAAAGAGGTATCTTGTAATTTAGTGCAGTGAATTCTGAGTGAGTTTGCTTGATTTGTGTTCATTGCCTCTTCATTCTTTATTACCTCTGAAGACCTTCTCATTCTGGATGGCTTGTATAACTTCAATATCACTTGTAAATTGAAACTCAGTATTATTTATTGACGCTCTTAAACTACTGTGGTTCTCAGCGTCCCATTGGCTTGAAAGAATCCATCGGCCTCTGGCGGGTTTGAAACCGTGACCTTGGGAACCAGAGGCTAACATTTTACCACTAGACCACGGAGGACGGCGTGTAACTAGTAAACATAAGAAATAGACAGAAATTTACTACACATAAAATGTAGATCCTGTTAAAACAATATGTCATACAGTTTTGTTCTAGAGTTAACCGTTACTGAGATATTCCGTGTTATTGGCTTTAGTTTTAAGCTTCTTAAACTTTTCTCAAACGGGAAGATAGCTTTCTTTTCGTCTCTCTTTTGTTTACTCCTAGCAAGCAAAGAAAATTTTATTTCAATTATTTCACTTAGCAACCAGCTTTTTTGGTAGCTTAACGACCTTAAATTTGGTTGGTCATATTGGACGATGAATGAAATTGGCGAAATGATGCTCAAATGATCTCGGGCTCCATGAGCTTAGAGCTACCCAATATTCGTCTTCTCAGAATAAGGTAAAACCCAGAAAAAATCTTTATTCGGGTAACTCACCCTAATTAGGTTTCGAACTAACGAGCTGTTAATACAACCTTATACGCTACGCCCACACTACCAAGGTGGGCTTTAAACGATTTGACTATCGCTTTAACCTAGTGTATCTCCTTATTTCCCTTCTACTTACAATAAATAAAGTAATAAGACCATTTCTGCTAAGGTTTATCTCGATTTGTATGAATGAAAAAAATAATAATAATTTTGTAAGAATAGTTTGTTTGCTTAACAACTAGAGAATGGAACAAGCAGATGTGAATGGAAAACAACTTTTTTTAGATTAGATTAGAAAGCATTCTGTAGGTTCGTTTAGGCCAGAAAGCCACTGAACATAGAACTTGTCAAGGCATACACATGTTATACATATGTTTATATACTATATACTATGAAAAAAAATATATATAAAGCTCTAGTGCTAAAAGCATAGGTTACAAAAGCAACAGAATACATCTTCTTCTTTTTTTTTTTTTTTTTTTTTTTTTTTGCACATAAAACAAAGAGTATAAAAATATAGCGTTAAAATGTATAAATAAATATAATTTCATTATATGTAAAACTAATAAAAACTTTATTATAAAATAATAAAGCTGAGTGTCTTGTAAGTGGTTTCCTACTTAGACTTAAAGAATGGAATAATACCGTCTTGCTTTCATAATATGACATTATGCAGTCAGTGATCTATGTTTATATTTCGGGAGCCATGCCCAGAGTTATGCGCCTGTCTTTCCGAACTCTCCTGACGAATGAAAATAACTGATACTGGAAACAAAATGGAATAACAGCACTTTAGGTGGTTATTTTCTGTAGCTGCAGTCGTGGAAATATAAAAATATGATAACTTGGGAATATTGTTTCCCTGGGAGAGCACAAAGAGAGGAAATGGTTTGAAATCGGGTACAATAACTCGTACGTAACAGCGCATGGCAGCTGTTGGAGGTTAGATTGAACTTTATATACATTGTTCTGTATTTCTATTATGTCATTGTGAACGTAAAATATATTTTTTCGGTATTCAAGTGTATAGATTGTTGACGATTTTATCACTAACGGCTCCAAAACATTTTCTTTTTTTATGGGGAGGGGAAGGCATGAGGATTGTTCAGAGATAAAGGCAAGGCAACTGCGTTTGGGCATTTGCTTCCATAGGTAAATTGTACTCTTGTTTTTTTTTGTGAAAAGAATATTATGATTTGATGTTTGCTTTCAGCGTTTTGCCTGAACACAATTTCTATATAAATATTATCACGTGAGCAAAAGGTTTTTATTTTTTATTACATGTAGTTTTCCGCAATCAAAAAACCAACCAATCAAAGTTCAAATTTGATGTGTTCCATTCACAGAACTTTCTCTACCTATTCTACAAACTATTCTTACAAAATATATTTATCTACATTCTTCTAATTAAACATTTGGATAAACATTACTTGCTTCTAGGCCAAATCAATAGTCAAATCTTTTAAAAACTATCGCAAATGTAACATTTGAAATTGGGTTCTCTTTGTCTGGCTAGGGGTAAAATAAAAGATGTACGAAACGAGAGATGACCTCTCGTTGGAGAATAATTTAAATAATTGAAACCAATAAATGGAATATGTCGCAAACGGTTAACCCTACAAATATATACATAATATAAATTGTATTTTATATAAGATCTACATTTTTTGTGCAGCAAGTTTTTGTCTAATTATTACGGTTTACCAGTTATACAAAACCATCCAGAATGAAGAGGTATTCAGGCTATTTCCAGAAAATACAAAATATTTAGTTCGTGAACCATAAAAATGTATTGAAACATTGAATCAAAGTCGTTAGTCATTTTTGAGAAAATAAAAATGTACTGAAAAATATTCCCTGTAAAGGGTAGTTGAGGTGAGATTCGAACTAGCCGTGTTTATAACGTGAGGCAGACAGTTTACCACTACACTGCAGAGGTTGGCGAAAACAATTTAGTGTAGCAACGTTTTGCTTATCTCTTACTATGATTACTCATACAGAGTGAAGAGCACCTGAGAGGCTATCCGCAGAAATGCAATTGCCATGCAAATATATTAAAAAAGTTGATGTGTTCCATTCACATGACTTTCTCTACATCTTTGCAAAAATTATTGTTAAATACCTTATACTTCTATTTACTTCATGTTAATCGAAAAAAAAAAAAAAAAAAAAACTAGCAGAAATAGTCTTATTACTTGCTTCCTTGAAGTAGAAGCGAAATAAGGGAGTACCATAGGTTAAAATGATAGTCAAAAGCCGGTTGCTATGTGATTGAAGTTGCTTTGTTTGTATGGGCAGAGTTGACAAATTCCTGTATGAGAAAAGTATAATTTTTTCATAGCTGAAACCAAAAATAAGGAATATCTCAAAAACAATCAACTTCACGAAAAGAATGTATGTCACATAAATTGTGTGTTTTAAAGCGCTCTACATTTGTTGTGTGGTAAGTTTTTGTCCATCTCTTACGGTTTAGCAGTTATGCAAAATTCCGTAAAATTGACCCAGAATAAACTGGTCTTCAGAGGCTATTCCCAGAAAATCCAAAATATACATTTTATTTGTCAGGTAAATATCTTTAATATACGATATTTTAATCAAAATCGTTAGATCCATTTTTTAGAAAATCAAACTTTTCGAAAAAAGTTCCATGTAAAGGGTAGTTTGAGGTGGGGGAATTTTTCTCAAAATCTTCGTGTCGCATCCCTGAAAGATACTAAACTTAAATACCAAGTTTGGTATTTTATCAACTTTTCGTTTTTGAGTTAGCGTGTTCACAGGTACACGGACACACACGGATCTTTTTCTGAAAATACTTTTTTTGGTTACAGGGACCCTAAAGCATATATTTCCGTTGAAATCCCGGTATCGAATTTTTTGGTGAACTGCAATACCTTCTCTATGCACTATGTACATAATACTTGCAGAGAAAGTAAAAACAGTGGTCAAGAACCTTTTTGAGACATAAAAATTGCATAAAACATTTTACAGGAAAACGGTAGTTAGGGGGGGGATTTTGGAAATCTTGGTGTCGTATCCATGAATATGCTAAACGTAAGCGTAACCTCTTAACTTTCGTAACGGTAAATCTCTTTTAACATTTTCAAAAAATTAAAATCTTAGTTTTTATGTCTTTGAAAAAGTTTGAACCTTTTTCTTTAATTATATTGCGAGTTTTTCTCTCCTCTCTCTCTGAGCATTTTAAACCCCTCAATAATGATCATTTAAACGCCCATGATCACATCACCTATATTTACTTTCAACTGCTGTTATTCGACTTTAAAAAATCTTCAAAACCGACGTAATTTGTAATCAGTCAAATTTTCGGCAGAAACTCTTGAGACAATGCACTAAAATACTGGACTATGGTGTGTGCTACACTTTTAAATCGCTAAAGATATGACTCATTCGAGCGTTGGAAACACATTTGAAGGCTTATTTCCTTTTTTCTTGAAGCAAAGTGAAAATATGTCTATTCGACATTTTTATTTATTAGTATCTAAATAGCGCGATAGTAATTTTTTCTAAAATAAAGTCTGCGTTGTGTGTAACAAATGTTTTGTACCTAAAAACTATTAAATATAATTACATGATTTAAAACTTAAAATTGTGATCAAGCAGCGTGTGGCATCTTTTTAAAATCATTTATGTGAAATTGCAAGATTTAGAAAGTTCACGGTGGACACCCTTAAATGAAAAGTTGTTATTTAACAACGTTTTCTATTTAAGCTATACTGTTTTCTCTCTCTTTCTCACACTCAATAGATAGTATATTCACTAAGACAAGAAACACATAAAACTGAAGTTATTTGTACGCTTCGATAAAAGCATACTGAAGACTTTGTTAAAATAAACATTTTTGTTCGTACAAGGATATAACACTGTTATAAATAATTGATAATAATAATAATAATAATAATAATACTAAAATAACATATCAATTTGGAAGCGTTTTCAATATATCTAGGTATTTTAAGGGTAGCGAAAGGCTGATTACCATGGATGAAACTTGGATACGTCATTACACTCCAGAAAGTAAATCAGAGTCAAAACAGTGGATTACGCCAGGCAAAGCCAATTTTGTCAGCTAACAAGGTTATGGCGAGTATTTTCTGGAATGCACAAGAAGTTATTTTTATTGCTTACTTGGAAAAGAGTAAAAGTACCACTGGTGACTACTACGTAAGCTTACTGCAACTTGTGTGATGAGGTGAAAAAAAGACCTCATTTGGCAACAAAACAAATCTTGTTTCATCACAACAATGATTGGGTTCATCGTCCAGTCATTGCTATGGGGAAAATGTGCGAATTAAAGTTGGAATTGATTGAGCATCCACCTTATTCGCCAGATCTAGCGCTCAGTGACTACCACCTGCTGCTCCCAAACCTGAAAAAATGTCTTCGAGGACGAAGATTTCACAGAAACGAGGAAGTCATTGATGCGGTAAACAGTTACTTTAAGATCGTTGACAAATCGCGCTACAGAGATGGTTTAATTAAATTAGAACATCGGAGATAATGTTGAGAAATAAAGCCAGTTTTTTTAAATGCTGTTTTCATTGAGAGTCCCACGACCTACCAGCCGTCCCTAATATTAAAGATATTTACATGACAAATAAAATGTATATCTTGAACTTTCTAGGAATAGCCTTTAAAGATCTCTTTATTCTGGAGAATTTTGCATAACTGGTAAACCGTAAGAAATAAACAAAAACTTACCACATATATAATGTAGATCTCGTTAAAACACACAATTTATGTAATATACATTTTTTTCATGGAATCGGCCATTTCTTAGATATTTCAAGTTGTTTCAGATTTAAAATATTTAAACTTCTGACGCTTTTCTCCCGGCAATGCATAAAAACGGATTTCAACCACATGACAACTAGCTTTTAAAGGATTTGACTATCACTTTAGCCTGGTGTACTCCCTTATTTTCCTTTTACCTACAAGAAAGCAATTAATACAATTTCAGCTAATGCTAATCTATTATCATATAGTAAAAATGTGATGTAGAGAAAGTCATATGGATAGAACACATCAGATTTTTTCGCTGGGTAGTCAGGAGTTTGAGAGAAAGGTTTCCCAATCCTGCCCCACCCTATCTAAACCTTTACTTCTGCCGGCAATCAGTGTAAACCAGGTTTTTCTTAACATTGAGAAAGTTTGTCTACCTATGCGTAAGTTTGCCGGTACAGGAGGTACAAAACGCAGAATCTACACCCACTAGAAGCTCTGCTTCGCTGTCCATTCATAGGAAGGTTTTATGTAAGTCGTAAGCATTACAATATTAAAGCCCTAGCATCTAAATTAGGGATCTTGAGTCGAGGAGTATAACGCGACGGTGACGAGGCTTGTAAGTGCTATCAGTGCCTTTGCAGTGGTGATAGAACAGAGTATGGACTGCCAAGGAATTATACTCGACCATTGTTAATGGAGTAATGCCCACTGGAAGCCCGGAGTTATTAACGGAGTTCTCCACCCCTTCTGCCCTCAAGTTCATTGCAGTAGCCGCACGGTAGAAGTGGCAACTGCGGTCAGTGGCGTGCTCAATGACATATCTCATTGTTGCCAGCTTGAAACGTGACTTGTTCATAATTTGTGTCACTTCACAATGTAGCGTACTTCTGAGGCATTTGTTATTACATGGCCCTATTGTTCTGTATATGTGTCATACAGTGCCTACCAAAAGTTTAACGCCTACGTGTTAACTTCAACGAAATGCATTATGTCCTTGAAACTATATTGTCCACACAAACATTTATGAGAAAATCAAACATTTTCGAAAAAGTTTCCATGTAAGGGGTAATTTGGGACAGGGGTAATTTTGTTTGAAAATCTTCGTGACGCATCCTTTGGAGCTGCTGAACTTAAATACCAACTTTGGTATTCAACTTTTGAGTTATTTTGTTCACACACACACACACACAAACACAAACACAAACACAGACGATCTTTTTCCTATTTTTTTAACTTCTCTGCATGGTACGTAACCAAAAATTCGATACCGAGATTTTACCAGAAATACGCGTTTTAGGGTCCTCTGTATACAAAAAGGGCGTTTCTAGAAAAGGGTATATGTGTGTGAGCGTGTGTCCATGTATCTCTAAACACGATAACTCAAAAACGGAAAGTACTTTAAACATCAAGCTTGATATTTAAATAAAGTATGTTCCAAGGATGCGACACGAAGATTTTCAGGAAAATACTCCCTCTCCAAACTACCCTTTACGTGGAATAATTTTCTAAAATATGGCTTCCTCAAAAATTGTTAATTTTTATTAAAATACTGTATATTAAACATATTTACATAACAAAATGTATATTTTTAATTTTCTGGAAAAAGCCTCTGGAGAGCTCTTCATTCTGGATAAATGTTGCTGAATTTTGCATAACTGGTAAATCATAGGACATAGACAAATCTTAAAAAAGGAAAAAAAGAAATGTTGATCAGGTTATAACATACAATTTATGTAATACACATTTTTGTGGCGTTGAGCATTTTTGAGAAATTCCTTGTTATTGGTTTCAGTATAACTTTTCTCATACGGAAATGTGTCAACTTCTGGCAATGCAAGGAAACGAATTTCGACCACATAGCAACCAGCTTTTAAAAGAATTGACTCTCGCATATGCCTAGTGTATTTCCTTATTTCCCTTTTACTTGCATAATAAGTATATATTAAGACCATTTCTGCTAATGTTTATCTTGATTAGCATGAAGTATATAGAATTTTTTTAACAATAATTTGTTACAGAGATGATGAGGAAGTCATGTGAATTGAACACATCCGATTGTTTATAACTCAGGGGACCTCAAACATGTACTTCGGTAAAATCTCCACATCGAATTTTGGGGTGGAATACAATACCTTCTCTACCTACCATGTACATATGTATATGTACGTACGTTGTAAAGAACGTAAAAATGTATCTTGATACTAAAAGTCATGTGAGTGTTTTGGAATTTTAAATTCGGAGCAAGGCTTCCATAGTAAACTCAGCGGACCTCAAACATACACTTCTGGTGAACTGTACACATCGAATTTTTGGGTGGAATGCATTACCATCTTTAGCTATTATATATATATATATACAGGTGCACACGTTGTAGGAAAAGTAAAACTGTGCCTTAGATACTGAAAATCGTGGCAGTATTTTAGAATTTTAAATTCAGAGCAAGGGTCCCAGAGTAAATTCAGCGGACCTCATTTACTTCAGTTGAAATCTCCACATAAAATTTTTTCTTTACCTACTAAGAAAATACATAGGTACAAACGCTGTAGAGAAATTAAAACGGTGTCTTAAATACTGAAGTCATGTGAGTATTTTAGAATTTGAAATTCGGAGCAAGAGTGCCAGAGTAAATGATGTCTTCTTTTAGAAATAAAGACGTGGGCAGTACCTCGCTGATGGCCGGCCGAGCTACAGTCGCGCGCCAAATGGTTGCTATAGAAACTAAAGACGATGATATCACATTTGGAAGGCGCCGCGCGCGCTTTTTACAGCTCATAAACTATTACGATCGGCTGTCGACGCGATATGGGCTCGGCCAGCTGACGTCATTTCTGTTATTATTGATGTGTTTCCTATAGATGTGATGGGATTCGAATCCTAACTCGAGCGCTTTATGTGTATTGCTGCTGTACTTGCTATCAACGAGAGGAGGGGGAACATCACGATCAATAATGCTTCTGCGGGGACCCTTTTTCTTCGGGTGTTTTTGGAAAATAAACGCAAGAGGATCTTATCTTTAGGCGTTTCTTACTACGTTTTTTAAAAATAATAAATAGGTGTTATCAAAATGTCTTTTTTTTTAGGTAGAGAAGATATTGTATTCCACCCAAAAATTCCATATCAAGATTTCACCGGAAATACACGTTTTTTTTTTGTTTTTTTTTGGGGGGGGATAAAGGTATGTGTGTGTGTGCGCGTGTGTGTATATACATGTGTCTGTGAGCACGATAACTCAAAAACGAAAATTCAGTAAAATCCAAACTTGGTATTTAAGTTTAGCATCTTCGAAGGATGCGATACGAAGATTTTGGGGAAAATCCTCCACCCCAAACTACCCTTTACGTACCTGGAAAAAAAATTCGAGAATTTTGATTTTCTCAAAAATTGCTCTAATGGGTTCATTTAATTTCCGTATATAATAGATATGTTCATGGCAAATAAAATGTATACTTTGAATTTTCTACCAATAGCCTATGAAGACGTTTTCATTTTGGGTGACTTTTGGGTAACTAGGAAACCGTAAGAGATAGACAAAAACTTACTACACAAGAAACATGTATCTTGTTAAAACATACAATTTATGTAATTAACTTTTTTTGTGTGTGTGTGTGTGTGTGGAGTTGACCATTTCCGAGACACTCCTCGTTATTGGTTTCAGTTTCAAAATACCTAAGTTTTGTCATATGGAAATTTGTCAACTCTTAGCCATGCAAAGAAACTAATTTCAATCATATAGCAACACATTTTAAAACGTTTAATTATCGTCTTATATTTGTGTATTCCCTTATTCCCCTTCTACTTATAAGTATAATACCATCATTTCTGTTATCTCCTTTTTAATCCTGATTGGTACGAAGTAGAGAGAAGGACCAGTGTTTGTAATAATAATAATAATAATAATAATAATAATCTTTAGCAGAATAGCTAGAGAAAGTCATGTGAATGGAACACAATTGTTTTTCTACATACGCTAAAGCAATTACTTTTACGAAAATGTATTATTCTCTCTACAAAAATATGGACTTCATGGAAAACCTTATACTTTTTTAATTTTTCCATTTTTATTTTATATAACTCCAGTGTGCGTCGTGGCTCCGTGGGATAAATGTGGTTCCTGGCAATGAAAAGCTCTCGGGTTCTATCCTACCCATGCAGTGTTTATTTTAATTTCCCGGTTATAGATCCGGTGCCCACTCGGCATCGCACGGAAGGTGAGGAGCTGCGGTAGGCAGGGGTGCAGGCCAAGAAAGTACATTTTCCTGTGGAACAAGCGTGATGCTGACTAGCCACACCACCTGCTCGATAATCTTCCTCCGGGTTTGCCTTGAGACAGCTCAGTGACAGTTGCATCACTGCAGCTACATGCGTGACAGCCAATCCCCATTGTCACATGCGTCATTGGCGAGAGTTTAATTTATATTGTTTAGTAATATTTTATTAATTAGGAATTAATTACTCTGAATTAATTGGGATTTGATTCTTACATATTTTTAGAAAAATACAAGTTTTGTTATAAGCTGATTAAGGATGGCAGTGACTAGCCTCTTCCGATGGCACTCCCAGTGGACTCCACCAACTTCCGTCGGTCTACTTGCTTATTTGCACTTTGACGTTACACAGGACATTCTAGAACATTTAAGCATTCGGTGCTGATTGGCTAAGACTACCCGCTATCAGGGCGTTGGTTCTCCATATTAGGAGAACGGCCACCATGTTGGAATGCCCTTCCGAGACGCCGATTAATCTATTTAAAGGACTGCAGACCCGACCACCAGGTCTTGTCTTTGACCGTCGGGGAACCTCTGCTTGCTTGTGTGCGTCTTGGGGCGTCGTTTCGGGTTCAACCGTTCAACCACCTCGACCACTTCATCTTTCACCTCACCTAGACAAACCATGACATTTTTCTTAAGGTAAGACTTTGTTAGTAACCCCATAATCAGAATAATATTGGCCAGGATGGATTAATGGGAAAGTTTGCAATCCCCCACGCGAGGCCATACATTTTGGAGTCGCATTAGATACCGCAAAATACCTGAAGTTCGTCTGCTTGTCTCATCTCCAGATCTGGCACCCACAGATTATCATATTTTAATCCACTGAAAGAAGCTCATAGTGGCTCAAGGTTCGCAGATAATGAGGTTAGCCGGCGGTGCATAATGGTTACGCACACGCACCCAAGAATATTCTTTTCACGTGGAATTGAGAAGCTTAACCAGCGCTCTTGAGTACATAGAACTTGGGGTGGAGAATTATGTTGGGAAATAACTACTGTATTCCATTTTCGCAATAAACATTTTTTTTTAAATGTGCCGGGTATTTATTGAATGAACGTTGTAGTTATTGGAACTTTTGGACATTTATAGAGAAACAACATTTAGCTTCGGGCTCTAAACCATATACAATTTTGCAATATGCCTGTTTCCTGCTACTCTTTCAATAATTAAAAAGCATTTTTCTCAAAACTACATTTTCACAGTCAAAATGTTCCACGTGTCTGAATTTTTATTTAAATACAGCTAAAATGTCCCAGAATGTGCAGAAATGTCCCTATTTGTGTGTAGTGCAAAGCTACAATTCAGAGAATTCCAACCAATTTTCTCAAATGTTGAGAAGCGTGTAACATTGTGATTATGTAATATATTTATATAATAAAAATATGAAATAATTTATATCTTGCAAAATATTTATCCAATATGAATGAAATTTTGGTAACCACATTAACGTAACAATACCATAACAGTAAAACTTCCAGAAAAATCTATACAAAATTAGTAATTTTACTCCCAGTGCCCCTTTAATTGAGCCACATAGTTGACTTGATGTAACTCAACTTAACGCGACAGAAATTAAAGTTCGACAGGTCAAACTTTTCATTCCCGTTACTTTAAGTGATGTCACATATTAATTAGAACCATTCGGCATGAAGCAGTAATAAATAATACCAATCAAGAGTCAATAAATCTTTAACAGCATTTCTTAAGGTGATGCATCTGTGACATTTGGAAAAACTGTAATATGTAATATTCTTATTGAAATTTATAGCAGTTATTGTACACAATCATAGTGATATGTTCGCCATGTATCAAAATTCTAGCTTGAATGGTTATTTAAATATAATTTTTACTGTCTAAATTCATTGTTCTAATAAAAATAAGTCACATGATACATTTTTAAAAATTCTCACATGTAAACTTCCAGTTTTGTCGCAAATTGATATGTCAAATTATATGTTTTATTATAGCCCTAATTAGGAGAGAAAAATATTGTCTGCTTTTTGTACTCTTTAAAAATAATGGTTTTTCAAAATTTAATAAATTATTTATCAAAATTGGGGCATAATTTAGAAAAGGAATAAGATTATTTTCTTTAATGTGCGTTTGAGGGGCAGTAAAAACGTTTGAAACAAGAAGCAAATAGTGAAAAATGGTATCGTGTGGAACATTTTGAGTATGGAAAGGTGTTGGAAAAAGGTTTGGAAGAAAATAAGGTTTAAATTTGGATATGTGTATAAATAAGCATGCCCTACGCATTTATAACTTTAGTTGATTAGGATTTAATGTATACCAAGTTTAGAATTCATATTTTTTTTTGTGAAAGTGCCCCCCTTTTTTATTAGTTTTTAACAATTTTGGTTAATTTTCTTAGATGTACAACCTTAACTCCACATTAAAATGGAAATGGCGTGTTATTCTTTAACTACTATGGTTCTCAGCGTCCCATTCTATACTGGGCGTGAAAGGCCCGAAAAAATCCATCGTCCTCCGCCGGGTTTGAACCCGCGACCTTGGGTATACGAAGTTAGCATGGTAGCCAATACACCACGGAAGACGACTAACTCCACATTAAGGAAACTTCATCATAATCCCGACTTAAGGTACCGATGAGGTTGAGGCTCACCTTGCAGTTGTTGAACCTCACCCTGCAAAGTTTCGAAGTAGATCTCAAATTCATGAGGGATGCCATTTCGGGTCGACACTGTTTGATATCAGCATCATGTGGAGACGAAGACGATGTTCAGATGTCTGTGTAATCTGTTGAAAGACAGAAACACATCTTGGACACTTTCATCCAACCAGTGCAATATCACAGTAATCCCTGGAGAAAACGAAAACGCGCAACGGCATTTCCAATATTTTCCACTTCACTAGCGCTTACGACAATTTCAGAAGACACCCACCAGAGTAGACATGGTTTTCTGTGATAAAGTTGTCGATAAATCTCACTTGTCTCTCCATAGCCCCAGGCGCCACCTTCATCTTTTCGGTTCTCGTAAGAAAAATTGTGGAATTTAGTAAATCGAATTGTCTCAGTTCTCTATAGTGGGAAATGCTCATTGTTTCCTTGAAGTGTGTCTTCCGCCAGCGGACGTAATTACACAGAACAGTGAAAACTGCTATTGCAGCGGAACTTGTATTTCTGTTATTGCTTCGGACACTAATGATATTAGAGGAGGAAGAAACAACGCGTTGTAGTGCTTTTATTTTCGTTTCACGTCTTCGTAAATTGAAAGTGATTGTTGCAGTTGTAGCATTTCTTTTGTTCTCGAAACACTATAAACGACTACAAGAGGGGTTATTTTCCTCCATACCACCGGGTGCCACCAGGTAACATGGAGACTGTATTAGATGGCCGCTTCGATGTTGTATTTCTTCTGCTGCCGACAATAACGCTGGTATCATTATTTATTACTAGGTGCAAAATATTGGCCAAAAGGGGTGCTAAAAGGTGATCATTTTAGATGTAACTTTTCATTACAAAATGTGTCACGGAAATTGCAGGACAGTTTATGACATAATATTCATTTATTCCTCAAAGGGTCTGCTTAAAAAGGCCTGTAACCCTTCAAAACTGCAATTCATATCTCAAATATTGCAGTTCATTATCAGTGCCAAACGCTTGTGTGTCATATGTAGTAAGAACAGGCATTAAACACTGCTACAAAATTGTTGCATTATCCTCAAACTCAGGGTTTTTGGCTAAGGTCTTTTCCAGATTCACTTCGCGGAAATATGCTTTTGGAATGTAATTCTTAGTTTTATACAAAAATAACTTGTGTAGCCAAGAAAACAAAATAAACGTTCCTAACCGTATTTTGGCTGCACCTCCTTTTAAATTTTCGGCGTCGTTTTGCACTTTTATCCTTTTTTTCTCCAAGTTCCGTCGCTTTAAGTTAAGTTACGTCAAGCGGTTATAGAGGTAACGAATAACTAGTTACCCAGTAAGGAATACCAAAGTAATGAAGAGGCTAACTAGTTACTCTGTAACCGTTACATTTTCGGTAACAGTTACATTTTAACCGTTACATTATTTTGTTGTTTGATGCAACGTTACGAGCACTACAGGCTCGCGTCCGTTGTTTACATCCGGACTGGGTTCTCTCCTTCAAAAGAAACAGACATCATAACAGTACAATGTAAAGTCAACCTCTTAAACGGTCACTATTCGCCCCTCGTAATAAGTAGAGGTAGGAATTTTTGGTGCTGCTCCTTATTTTATTTGCCAAAATGATTAAAAAATTAGATGTAAGAACAGGTAGAGAAAGTAATGTGAATGGAACACATATTTTTAGTAATTACTTCCTTTGTCATGTCCAGCGTCGTGGTGTTTTAGGTTCAAACATGGCGGAGGGTGATGAATTTTTTTCGGACGCAAAAATTCTTAGCATGGCTTCTTTCGGAAGGGAATTAAAGTTGGTGGTCTCGGTAATGCATATTTGCTCGTAAAAGAACCCCGTACCTTGAAAGAATAAGGTTCCTGGGCAACATTTTCCCTCATCCCGGTCCGTAAGTCGTGATTTCGTCTTATAGTGCCATCTGTGGGCGAAGAACTGATTCCTCGGCGCATGGCGGCGAACTCCCGATCACAGAAACATTGCAATGATGCCCTTTGCTCTACTCCTTCTTTTGTCATATTTTCAACAAAACATAGGACTTCTAGGGAAGACGCCTCATCAAATTCTCGAAGCTGAACGTGGAATTAGATGACCAAAGAGCAGTCATTTATAATAAGATAATGTGTTCTTATATTTTATAGTGGAAGTGAGCTTCAGCCCAGAAGTGTTTTGTTGTAAACCTCTCGGTTGAATTCTCTCACCCTGTGGTGTACTACGTAATCAGAATTCTTGCACAACCTATTAAGGAGGTCTTAGGCAACACGAAGAAAACGGCCTCTTACGGTTAATAGCAGAACTCTGTTGATAGCATCAAGGAACGGTGGGAAAATGTTGTCGCACAAAGTGTAATGCGATCTGCAATGGCAGTCAACGCTGAGCGCGGGAAATTCCTACCAGTTTCATTAACTGCTTCGTTAACAACCCAACAGTTTATAATATCCTCTCTTGCGCCACTCCATTGTAAAATTACCCGACAACAAAAATATTTTAAAACTTTTATGAGAGAAAATTGTGCACCCAGAGCACAAAGCACTCTGCAATTGGTATTTGCTCTAGTTTTAAACTACGTGGGGGAGTTCAGCAGTTCAACCGTTCAACATTTTAACAGGCGTTTTGAGGTCCAATTAAATTATATTCATTGTTACTTTCTCTATCCCGTATGTACGATGTATGTAGTGGATAGAGAAAGTGTTGTATTCCACCCAAAAATTCAATACTTAGATTTCACCGGTAGTACATACATGCTTTGAGGTCCCCTGAGTAAAAAAAAAACAGTTTTAAAAAATGTTCGTGTGTATGTCTGTAGACAACATACCTCAAAAATGAAAATACCATTAAATACCAAACTAGGTATTTAAGTTGAGATTAAAAACGAAGATTTTCAGGAACCCCCACCCCCCACCCCAACTAGCCTTTACAAGGAAACATTTTCGAAAATTTTGATTTTCTCAAAAATGGCTAACAATTTTGATTAAAATATCGTAGTTAAAGATAGTT
Source organism: Hymenopus coronatus (assembly GCA_030762935.1). Taxonomy (NCBI): domain Eukaryota; kingdom Metazoa; phylum Arthropoda; class Insecta; order Mantodea; family Hymenopodidae; genus Hymenopus; species Hymenopus coronatus. The sequence goes on from CM060895.1 coordinate 50,137,603, forward strand.
GCATCCCATATAACTTGTATATCTTGAATTTTCTGGGAATAGCCTCTTCATTCTGGATTACATTTGTATAACTGGTAAACTATAAGAGACAGACAAAAACTTATTACATACAATTTGAGTTATATAGTTTTTTTTCTTTTGTTGTAGATATTCCAGATTATTCGTTTCAAGTTTAAGCCCTTAAACTTTTCTCAAACGGGAAGACATCTTTCTGCTCGTTTCTCGTTTGTTTACTCCTGGCAAGCAAAGAGAATGGACTTTCAATTGTTTCACATAGCGATCGGCTTTTAAAGGACTTGCCTATCGTTTTAACCTTTTTCCCATCTACTTACAAGGAAGATAATAATAAAACTAATTCTGCTTATGTTTATCTTGATTAGTATGATGTAGATAAAATATTAGTCTTTTGAATGAAAGTTTGTTTGCGGAACAGTCACGTGAATGGGCACATCAGATTTTGTGGGGTAAAGAATGTGCCTATATAACTATCAAATTAAAAACCTTGAGTTTCATTCACATGAAGATTCTGTTATCTACATCGTCGTAATAGACATAAACGTTAAAAGAAATCGTTGTATTAGTTCCTTCTGAGTAGAGGGAAATAAGGTAGTACACTAGCTAAAGCGAGTCAAAAGATTTTAAAAACCTGGTCGAAATGCGGTTCGCTTTGCACGGTCAGGAGTTAAAACAAAAAAGAAATTGAAACGAAAGGTGACCTATTTCAGAAAAGTTTTAAGTAGTTTAAAATTAAAACGAACAAGGAATAGCTCAAAAACGACAACAAACAAATCTGATGTACTCCATTCACATGACTTTCTCTACATATCTGCAACAAATTATAGTTAATAAGCTTTTCCTTCTATTTACTTCTTGCTAATTTAGAAAAATTAGCAGAAATTGTCTTATTACTTACTTCCTTGCAAGTAGAAGGCAAATAAGGGAGTACCATAGGTTAAAGTGACAGTCAAAAGCTGGTTGCTATATGACTGAAGTTCCTTTGTTTCTATGGACAGGAGTTGACTATTTACGTATGAGAAAAGTATAAGTCTTTCAAAGCTGAAACCAAAAGCAAGGAATATCTTAAAAAAAAAAAAAAAAAAAAAAAAAAAAAAAAAAAAAAAAAAAAAAAAAAAAAACGATCAACTCCACGAAAAAAATGTAAATGACATAAGTTGTATGTTTTAATGTGCTCTACAATATTTTGTGTTAAGTTTTTGTTCATCTCTTGCGGTTTAGCAGTTATGCGAAATTCCGTAAAATTCATCCAGAATAAAGTAGTCTTCAGTTGCTATTCCCAGAAAATTCAAGATATACATTTTATTTGTTAAGTAAATATCTTTAATTTTTGACATTTTAATCAAAATCGTTAGAGCCATTTTTAAGAAAATCATAAATTTCGAAAAATGTTCCATGTAAAGGGTAATTGGGGGTGGGGGGGATTTTTCTTGAAAATATTCGTGTCGCATCCTTGGAAGATGCCAAACTTAAATACAAAGTTTGGTATTTAACGGTCTTTTCGTTTTTGAGCTATGCTGTCCATAGACACACACACACACACACACACACACACACACACACACGGACCTTTTTGTAAAAATGCTCTTTTTGGATTCAGGGGGACCCAAAACATATATTTCCGGTGAAATCTTGGTATCGAATTTTTGGGTGCAATACAATACCTTCTCTATACACTATGTACATAGTACGTGTAGAGAAAGTAAAAATGTATATGACATAAATAGTGTGTATTAAAGCATACACGTTCCGATATATCGGTGAGGTTTACCTGTACTGGTCTCCTGTTCAGATAAACCGGAACGTGTATGCCAACCACAGCAGGCCAAACTGCACAGGCGACCGAAGAAGAATTGAAATTCAGTTCTTTCTACCTGCGCAGGCTTGTAGATCTGAGCGTGTGTGGCCGTATGTACAATGTACATTGTGAATAGACAGAGTATTGTATTCCATCCAAAATTCATTGTCGAGATTTTTAGGTTAGTTGTGGCTAGTTCATTGAGTTGGAAGTGTCGGTCGTGTTTAGACCGACTCTGTTAGTCGCTAATTGTTATTTTACATATTATTATGTAACAATAATAAAATAAATTATAAATAAACAGAGGTAAAGACTCTTAGTAATCCTGTATGTGTATTCATTTCTCTTTGTAAGCCCATCTTTACACCAGATGTTTTGTTTTCGCTACTTTTTACACTTCATGGCCACTAACAAACCGACTAAAGCGATCGTATCGTTTTTGTTTTGTTTTGTTTTTGTTTTTGCTTTTTTTCTGCTTGCCATCTCTCGACTGATATAAATTCCTACGGTTTACCGTAGCGTGTGTGCGCTCAAGCCTGCACAGGTAAACCGGAAAAGTATACCTGTGCAGGTATATCGTAACGTGTGTCGGGCCTTAACGATGTGTGTGTGTGTGTGTGTGTGTGTGTGTGTGTGTGTGTGTATATATATATATATATATATATATATATATATATATATAACTTAGTAACCAAATAAATACACACACACATATATATGTGTGTGTGTATTTATTTGGTTACTAAGTTTATGTCTCTCCTACCAGTTATGAAAAATTAATCCAGAATTAGAGGAGAAAAAAAAACGTTAAAAATGTTTCCATGTAAACGGTAATTTGTGGGGAGCACTTTCTTGAAGATCTTCTTGTCGCATCCTTGGAAGTTAAGTATATAACGGTCTTTACGTTTTTGAGCTATGCTGTCCACACCAGACTTTTTTTTTTTTATTCATGGGGTCTCAAAACATCTATTTCTGTTGAAACATCAATATCGAATTTTTGGGTGGAATATAATATTGCTTCTATACATTATGTATAAACATATAAAATAAATATCACGTTACACATTTAGCGTGGAGTTACTGTTGCTGGATAAGAATATCACAACATCCTCTATATCGAACAATATTTTTATAGAATAAAATTCTATTATAAAATCGCTCTAATGACTTTCACTAAAATTAGACAGTGCTCAGTTTTATTATTTTATAAACTATGATTTATCAGAGAAGGAGCATACGTGACAGCTAATAAAAATTAGTCTGTGAACGCTCATTTCAACAGAAAACACAAACATTTTCCAAATTCATTGTCGTATTGTAATCTATATACGAACTTGTATTAAAGTTCATTGAACAGCTGTGATAGCACATAAAACGGCTTAGTTATTTTGCCCTTTCTCACAATTTAACAACTTTTTGTACAACTCTTAATTTAAGCTAAAGTTAGGGCGACGCAACGGTAGCTGAAAAATAAACTTCACCCAAGCAATACACAACGTGAAATGACAGTTAAATATCAAACTTGGTGTTTACGGTCAGTATCTTCTGAGCATGTCTGAATATTACTTTATGCTCTGTAACCTATAACGAAATGTGTGCAATATATATGAATTGAAATCTATTATTAACCAGACTTAGCTGGAATAATAAACTTTTATAAGAAACTTCTTGTAGAAGAACGGATAGAGAAAGTCATGTGTGTAGCATTTATTTAGTTTTTTATATATGTGTTTTCGTGTAGTTAGGGTTGGAACCTTTTAGCTTACATAATTAATATTTGCATGTCCTCCCCCTTGCTTCGGACGCTACCCGTTTAAAGATCGTGCAATACACCTTTTCCTGGCTATTTCATAAAACAGTTCTAAAACTACATTTTGGTACCTTTGAAGTATTCCGCGGTTAAGGTATAATCCGGTAAATAGTGGGTATCAATGTACAAATCCATCTATGATAGCAAAGACGTCTGTTACTTTTTTGTTTTTATTTTGCTTTTTTTAATTTCCCCACAATGTGCTACAGGACAAAATTTAGTTTTAAAAACATTTTTGTGTTAAAATATGGTTAGTTTAACGGATTACCTCTTCTTATAGGATCATAAACAATTTTTCAGTTAGCTATCACATTTATTTAGAATATCTTTAATGCAATTGTTGTTTGTGAATCATAGCTCCAATTACAAGCACTGCAACCGATTTGCCTAAATTATGAGACGCAAGACCGTAAGCTATAGTCAAAACCTCACTACACAAAAAATGTAATCTCGTTAAAATACATAATTTATGTTATGTACGTTTTTATGTAGAGTTCACCGTTATGAGATATTCCTTGTTATTGCTTTTAATTTTAAACTACTTCAACTTTTCTCAAACGGCAAGTGAATTTCATTTCATCTCTTGTGTTATTGCAAACCGTGCGAACCGAACTTCAATTGTTTCACATAGGATCAGTTTTTAAAATATTTTACTATTGATTTAGCCTAGTCTATTCCTTTATGTCCCTTCTACTTACAAGAAAACAGGCAATAAGGCAATTTCTGCTAACGTTTACCTTGATTACTATGTCGTAGATCACAGAATAATCTTTTGTAAAGAAAGCTGTTTGTGAATAGCTAGAGAAAGTCATGTGAATGGAACATATCAGAGTTTTTTACCAACTGCAGTCAAAATGTTCACTTCCAGTAACTTTAAAGGGGGGGGGACGTAGGTTAAAAATGGCAAATGTTTCAATTTTTTTTTCACTAATTAAGTGCTAATTCATTGAGCTTTATATTCCCAAAGTTTCATAACCTAATTAATTTTCTTTGTGGTCCAAATAAATTAAAAAGTTAGGACTTGTCATGCCACGCCCACTTTTTCTGCTTGCTTGATTATCAGCTTTGATCGCTTGTTTCTCAGCATTTCTTACAGGCAAACATAGTTATAAATATTTAGAAGGTATGTTTCTTTAGTTTCTGACCAGGAAGAAGCTGACTACAGTTATGGTGGATTTTAGGCAGTATTTAGGTATGTAGACCACCCCCTAAATAAAATTATCAAACAAAATTTTGTTTTCTCGTTTTCTCAGTTTTATAATTTTTCACACTTATGTACCTTTTTCTTGGAAACTATTTGAGATATTGCAATGAAATTTTGTACACACATATTTCAGTCCACAATGCGTATTTTGGCGCAGCTAGTTTTCTTTTGATTTAGATTCTATAGGTATTGTGAAATTAAAAACTCACATACCTTGAAAAATACTTCAAAAATCATTGAAGGGAGATACAGAAAAAAACTTCTGCGCCAAAATATAGCATAATTCTAATACTTTATGTACACTTGTTTTCAAGCAACTTCAACAAAGGGATACTAAGAAAAAGTACATAAGTTTTTTGATGTTTTGAAAATTCCAATGTAGTGTAATTTATTCATTGGTTGACAAAATTTACTTATAAAATAGCACAGTCATAGAAGATATCAGGACAATTAACTGTGCAAAATTTCATTGCTTTAGGACAAAAACTGTGGCCATGGTAGAATTTTTCTTGTGTCGAGGTATTTCTGCCAAAGGGCCAATCCATATTTCCTCCACCTGGTATAATTCAAAGTAGTTTACGGCCAGTAGGTATACAAATAGGATCTGACTCACGAAACGAGATCAGTCAGTTTAGAAGACATAAGGAATGCTTACGGCTGGCTGCAACTTTTCCGGATAAATTTCCATAAATGGGAGTACCCCTAATATAAGGCAAATTACTCGAGGGAAGATAGAGATGTTGCACGCTCCTGTAACAAATTCTCCACTCACATCAATATGCTCCCAGCGTTCTAATGGTTGTGATGAACAAAAACTTGTTAAAACAGTCGAGAGGAGAATTTGGCAGCGTTTCAATGCTATTCATCACCAGGCGCCATATCCAGGCAACGCGACGTTTGCTACCCTTGGAAATACTGTGTCTCCAGGATGCTGTGGGTCAAAATAGCAGGTAACCTTGCTAGCACAGTATATAGGGGAAACACACCTCAGTAACGAAAAGTTTATTTCGGAAAATAGGACATTAACTTTTACGATATTCAAATATTTTATAACTAGAGCTCGTTTGTTGAAATTGTCGAATTGAGGTTTGGTGCACAAAGAGTATAATTATGACGTGAGTGGTCTCTACAGCCCGTTTCGAAACGTGTTGCACTCTCTAGCATTGGTCACTGCCTGATCTCGTTCTGTTCCTGCTAGTAGATAAACTAGTGAACACTGTAAGAAAGCGGAGATTGAAAAATGTCGAAAATTGGAAAGGGACAAACTTGTGGATAATTCAAACATATTTTGAGTGAAAGGAGGAGAGTCTTTTCTTTCGGTATAGTGAAAATGTATTTTGTAATTCACTGCAATGAATTCTGAGTGAGTTGTGTTGATTTATGCTCATTGTCTTTTCAAAACTCTGCAGATTATTATCCTGAATTTGTTGTATCAAGCTTTATACTTTTATTTGTGTACGTATAGGGCGTTTTTATTTACAAATGGTATTAAATAATTGTTTTATTGTGTTACTTTATGAATTAGAACGATGTGTATGTCAATACATGTGAAGCACTACTTTCGGAGCAGATTATCAGCCATAACTGGAAGTGGTTTCATTGTCATATATTTAAACATCTCAAATATGAATACCATTTTAAACAGTCATATAAATGATGATGATGATGATCATCATCACAATCGCTACAAAGCTTAGACAATTGCCCGTTTGAACTTCACAAAATATCAGCCCAAACTTACCTCATCGTCCTCTTGCTTGGTAGTTCCTTGGTAGTAGTGGGTATCGTTCCTCACACATTTTGTTCAGGTATTCCGTCCATTCTTGTCTTTGATTCATTACTTTGCTGTATAAAGATACTACTTTCAGTTCCTCTCTAATTTCTTCACTTTTAATCTTGTCGAGTGTGGTGCAGTCCTTTACTTGCCTAAGGAATCTCATCTTCGCGTCTGAAATCTATATTTCTGTTTCTTCGTTGAAACCACCTTTCACTGATGTGGAAATGGCCATAACTCAGTAGAATTTTATTTTCATTTTTTTTCTTGCAATGTTTTTAAAGTTTCACTATATAGTTCCGCAAAACTGACTAAAATTTATTCATTTTACTATCTATATAACCTACTACATTAAAGCTTATATCACATCCTAAATATTATAAATGGAATTTGATTACAATGGGTTTTGCTTTAAAAACCACATTATTTGTGTTATCTATAACCTAAAATCATATAATTTGGATATGCTCTTCAAAACACATTTCGGAGGAAACTTCTCGTTCTATTAGGCCTGTGTCCTGTTGATTTCAAAATTAAAGAGTCCCTCCATCTCTTTTTAGGTCTCCCAGGATGTTACATCCACTGGGAAATCGCCTGACACTATACGTGCAATCATTTCTGATGCCAAGGAAATGCATTCTGCTTCCATTTGTCATTTATCTACCAATTGCCTGTTGCTTGGATATTATGTTGCCTTCTTATTTATTCTAGTTTTATTTCTTTGATTCTTTTACATTTTTCCTTGGAATATTCAGTTCCTCTGTTTCTAAGATTAGTTTTATTTTATGACTGTCCGCTCTTGTTTCAGCAGTATAGATCAGTATTAGCGTATCCCTACTGAGTTTTAAGTCCACCGACAAACTTCAGAGGGATATTCCAGACTAGAAATGGCGGAAGGAGGTTCATATCTACTTAACTCCGGAACTGCATGGTTTCCACGGCAGATGCCACTAATGACATGATTCTCATAACTTGTAGTGTGCATTTTGTGTGTTGTAGATAGTGTAATTTTAGCAACGGAGTAGGTAAATGGTCCGGTATTCTTCCAGGAACAAGCCGAGAGGCCAAGCAGGTGGAAACGTTCGAGAGGCAGCATGGATGTACCAACTCGCATACCTTAACAGACAACACCACCCATAACCATTTTTCGGTGTTTGTTTTAATCCTTTGAGACAGACAAACGCAGAGGTGGCCGCTAGATGCAGAGGATAATGTTCTCCATGATATTGAGAACAACCCTGGTATAAACTCGAGGCAATTGGACCGCCAAAATGGTATAAATCAAAGGACGGTTGTCTGTAACCCACAAGACAACTGCTATTATCCGTGTGCAGGGATTATCACCGGTGGATTCTCCTTCACGTTAAAGATCTGTGCAACAAGCCAGCACAATCATAGAGTATCTGTCTTCAGTCCTCTTTATCGATGAAGTGACCTTTGGTAGTGAGGGTATCTTTAATTAAGATTTCGTGTGTTATCTGTGGGCTGCAGGAAAGTCTCACGGAATAGTTGAAGCGCGTCATCAGCAATGATTCAGCATTAATGTTTGGACAGGGATTATTGACGACTACATATTCGGACTAATTCTTCTTCCACAATACCTGAATCTGAACAGAGGAATGTAAGTGGATTTTCTGCAGATTATTTTCTGTCTTTTACAGACAATGTGGCTGTAGCTCGTTGAATAGAATGTGGAGCCCTATTGCATGATCTACAATCACCGGATCCCCGATGATATGTGGACTTATTTCTCCTGAATTTTTGCATCTGGGGGTCTTTGAATCTGATCCTGATGTTCAGGCCCTTCAACAGCGCGTCCGCTTAGCGTGAGACCGATATTCGGATACAGCCAAGGATATTCGAACGAGCGAGATGTGGGTACGCCTACGTTGCATCCATTGGTACGTCTTTAAGCATATGTGAGCCAAGGATGAGATTTAGGTACTATGCTAGGGCTCCTTGCCGTCCATTTCCAAGTGCTTATTTTTCCGGTGACCTAACAACCCAATCGAGATGTATTTTATTTAAGCTCAAAGTATGAGAAATAAAAGAGAGCCGTAGGTAACGTTTTACCTATTTATACTTTTTCAAATAGAAAAGCACACGAACAGACAGCGCACCCAAACCCGAGATAAACGACGCCATTCATATTGAAGAATGTTACGAAAAAGAAATTAAAATTTATGTTGTTAAAGCAAGCTCAAATGGCCTTGCGTATTTAATTAATCCAAAAACGGACAATGGAGTGGTTCATCTTCTTTATTTTTGTGAAGAAGGAAGTTAAAATAAACGTTAACATTGGCATCCAATTTATTGGCAAATTATAAACGATCGGTGTTTATATGTGATTCCGTATAACTATTTTATCTTTGGACAATATGTAAGGTTTTCAATGGTTAAAACAGTGTTCAAAGCTTCACTAATGGGAGTTTCACTTTTTAATTTCTCTACACGTACTATGTACATAGTGTATAGAGAAGGTATTGTATTGCATCTAAAAATTCGATACCGAAATTTCACCGGAAATACACGTTTTGAGGGCACCGAATCCAAAAAGAGCATTTCTAGAGAAAGGTCCGTGTGTGTCTGTGGGCAGCATAGCTCAAAAATGAAAAGTCCGTTAAATACCAAACTTGGTGTTTAAGTTCAGTATTTTTCAAGGATGCGACACGAAGATTTTGAGGAAAATCCTCTCACCCCAACTACCATTTACATGAAAACAATTTTGAAGATGTTTATTTTCTCAAAAAAGTCTATAAAGATTTTGATTAAAACACTGCTTATTAAAGATATTTACATGTCAAATAAAATACATATCTTAAATTTTCTGGGAATAGTCTCTGAAGACGTCTTCATTAAGGATGAATTTTAAAGCAGTTTTTAAAAAAAATTGACTGTCGTTTTAGCCTAGTGTATCCCATTATTCCCCTTCTTACAAGAAATCACTTCTACTAATGTTTATCTCGATGAGCATGAAGTAGATAGAGCAATAAGCTTTTTAATAAAAAAAAATTGTTACAGAGATGTAGAGAAAGTAGGTCAATGGAACACATCAGCTTTTTTTACTGATTTTCATATGCACGATCATTTGTAACGTTTCTTCAAAGTAATATCTCTGCCGGATAAAGATTTAATGTATGGTAGTTCTTGATTAAGGAATTAAAGAAATGAATTATTACTTTTGGAATTGTAATAAATCAATATTTCGTTCAAGATTAAAGGAGGAGCTTTTGAGAAAATAAATTACTCTATAAACGTAGAGCTAAAACTGACAATCGGAGAACATTTCCATGGTAAATTTTTGTTCTACTCTTGCTGAATCTGCAGAAATTAATTCTTCTAAGGAATAATATATTGGTTTCCTGTAGCAATTCGGTCTTTCTAAACGTTACAAATTGTTAATTAAAATCTATTTTATGAAACTTATTCCGTTTTATGTAGATTTGCTCATATTTGAAAAGGTTACATTGCCACACTTTTCTAACGTTCTATTCAAGTTTTCTTATGTTTAATATAACTGCGCTCTGTGATATTGATTCTGCTTTTTATTTTCTTCCATCTTTTTTTCAATTTTTGTGTATTGTTTGTTTTTCGTATCCGGATAGAAGAGGAATAGCATTTTCTTGTTAATGTGTCTGTCGATTTTTTCTGAATTTTTGGGTTTGACGACGTTACATCCAGGATTACCAGTGCAAGATAAGTCATACATGCGACGGAATAGAAGTGGAAAGGAGGGACAAAGCGTGAGAGAGAACGACGTGGAAAATAGAATGGAAAGCGATCTGGGGGTAGAGGATAAAGAGAGGAAGAGAAAGGAATGAAGAACTGACAGGATAGACATGTAGAAGGATCTCTATGGTTAATAAATAAAGGGAATTTATATGCAAGTGCCTCGTTGAAAATGCACTTTTATATCATCATGGCGATGAATGTAGTTAATAGGTGATAAGCGGACAAAACGTTTGAGATTCGATTTAACCAAAAGCTATTCATGTCTTCCAACGCTCTCCGTGTCCTTCCCATGATCGATCTATGTTTGGCTTTCAGACTACGTGGAAATCTGCAGGAGGTCATAATAAAACAGGAGCGTATGAAACATACACATAAAGGCGAGAAGGCAGTAAAAAGATACAAAAAAAAAAGAAAGAAAAGAAAAGATAAGTTGAATTCAGATGAATTCTCTACCTATTCTTGCAAATGCTTACTCACCTTTGTACTTCAAACTAACCAAGTTATATATTATCAAAAATTGTCTTATTACTTAGTTCCTTATAATCGGAAGGAAACCAAAGGAATATACTAGGCTAAAGTGATAGTGAAATCAATCGCTGTCGCTATGCAGTTGACGTTGAAATTCGGTTCTTTCTGCGTGTCCAGGAGTAAAACATAAGAAACAGGATGGCGGCCTCCTGCTCGAGAAAAGTAAACGTGTTTTTAAATTGAAACTTATGAGAAGGAGTATATAAAAAATACTCAGTTCCTCAACAAAAATGAATAGGACATATATTGTGTGTTTTGATGAGATCTACAGTTTTTATGCAGTAACATTTTGTCTCTCTCTTACGGTTTATCAATTTTGCAAAAGTCGTCCAGAATGAAGAGCACTTCAAGGCTATTTCCAGGAAATTGTATAATCTTAGGATCGTATTTGAGAAATTAAACATTTCAGAAAATGTTTATGATAGTTTGGGGTTGCGGGGTTGTATTGAAAATCTTCGTATCGCTTCCTTGGAAGTTTGGTATTTGGCAGGCTTTTCGTTTTTGAGTTTTGCTGTTCACACTCACACACACTCACACGTACCTTTTACTAGACATACTTTTTAATAATTTAGGGGACCATAAAGCGAAATTTCGGTATTAAATTTTGGATGGAATGCAACATCTTCTCTACTTATGTACTATCCACCAATTAGAGAAGGTAATACCACTTTAGAATGAAACTCAGCTCTCACGTTTATGGAGAATCAGATAGTAGAATAATCGCATCCATCTGGAATCTGATTCTGCAGTGTGGCATTCACTGTCAGAGTATGCTACAATTGAACATTTTGAAGAGTCCTAAAGGCCCCGATAGGATTTTTGCATCAGTAAATTCAAACAGAGCCGCTGGATTTTTGTAACTAGTGAAGATGGATTCTTTTGTGTATTATAATTCCATGTTTCGCCGCTACGTAAAGCTTAAGCGAAAAAGCAACGGTAGATTGTGTCTAATGAGTAAATGCAAAAGAGAGCAGACATTTAGTCTGACGTTCTAGTGAGGTTACCATTTACGGCATTGCAAATTAACAGCGCCACAGAGATTGATGACGTCAAAGACAGGAGGCGGGGTCCGTACACTCAATCCCTCCTCAAGACAAGCTCCGTCTACCTGTGTTTTGTCTTTTCTGTTAAAGAACCAGTTCGGAGGATATGTACTGCTTGCTCTAGATAACTCTGCAGTGAACTTCACAGTTTACGTACCTCAAATTATCTTTCCCACTCATGCAGTACACATCTGAATGCCGATTATGACAAACTCTGTGCAATGTGGTTCAAGCGATAAAAGACAAATTTCTGTCATGAAAGATGTACGAAATAGGATAAAACAGAAGGGTCCCCCCTGCCAATTGGCTGATTAAGATTTTACATGCATTCCAGAATAATTAACTAGTACTATGTAATTTGATTAATAGGACTATAAACTTCTATACCAGTTATTGTGCGCAATAATAGGGATGCTTTTATCACGTATCCACATTGTAGCTTCCATAATAACTTTCACTGTCTAAATTCATTGTTCTAATAACATTAAGTCACGTGATGCGCTTTGGAAAATACTCACACTGAAATGTTTTGCAAGAATAGGGCTATCATACCATACTTTTTATTAATCCTAATTATTGTAGACAAAATATTATTTTTCATACTCTCAAAAATTCATAATTTTTTAAAATTTAACATTTTATTTCTTAAAAGTTTAGCATTAACATGAAAATAAAAATCTCTTATTTTCTTTTTAATTTTAAGAGTGCAAACATTTTTGGAACAAATTACTAAAAACTTTCATCGTGTGGAGTATTTTCAGTACGGAAAAGTAGTAAGAACATTTGCAAGAAAATAAGGTTTCGATTTGGGCGTGCGTATTAATAAGCATGCGCCTGTCCAGTAGTTGATTTGTAATTAAAATAAGCTAAGTGGGGAAAACGACATATTTCATTATATTATTTATTTGATTATAACATTTTGGAATTCATATTATTACTTTCTCTACACGTACTATGTACACAGTATACAGAGAAGGTTTTGTAATGCACCCAAAAATTCAATACCGATATTTCACCGGAAATACATGTTTTGAAACCCCCTGAATCCAAAAAAAAATATTTTTAGCAAAATGTCTGTGTGTGTATGTGGGGGGCAGCATAGCTTAAAACGAAAAGTTCGTTAAAAACCAAACTTGCTATTTAGGTTTGATATCTTCCAAGGATGCGAATGAAGATTTTCAAGAAAATTTCCGTACCCTTTACATGGAACTTTTTTTTTTTTTTTTAAATTGATTTTCTCAAAAATGGCTGTAACGATTTTGATTAAAATATCATATATTAAAGATATTTACCTGAAAAATAAAATGTATATCTTGAATATTCTGGGAATAGTCTCTGAAGACTACTTTATTCTGGACGAATTTTACGGAATTTTGCATAACTGCTAAACCGTAAGAGATGGACAAAAACTTACCACACAAAAAATGATTACCACGTTAAAACACACAATGTTACATACGTTTTTTTTCGTGGAGTTAATCGTTTTTTGAGTTATTGCTTGTTATTGGTTTCAGCCTTGCAAAACTTATACTTTTCTCATACAGGAATTTGTCAACTCCTGTCCATACACACAAAGGAACTTCAGTCACATAGCAACCAGCTTTTGACTATCACTTTAACCTATAGTACTCCGTTATTTCGCTTCTACTTACAAGAAAGTAAGTAATAAGACTATTTCTGCAATTTTTTTCCGATTAGCATGAAGTAAATAGAAACATAAGCTGTTTAATTTTTTTAACAGGGATGTAGGGAAAGTCTTATGAATGGAACACATCAGATGTTTTTAATGTACATTTTTTCACAATTTTTGTCAAAATTTCACAGAAGCATCACCTTAAGGTAAATGACCATATTAAATAAGGAACTAGGTTCTATCGCACAACAACCTGTTCCAGTGCAGCACCCAGTGAGAAGTGATACGGGAGAAAGTTAAATGAAACAGGGTTTAGGTACTGTAGTTCAGTGCGTAAACGAAAGTAAATTAAAATTCCATATAGGGTACAGCAATTAAATGCAGGAAATCTGAAAAAGCCCCGAGTTATATGCGGTCGCTTATGAAACTTGAATGATTCAACTTCTCTTGCTTTTCAACAAAGCTTGGAATGAGATGAAACTGGCTGGGGACGTTTGAGGATTACTGCTTAAAGCCTGGATGGACCAGCCATAGGGAATCCAAAAGGTTTACCTCGCAGAGCTGCGGTTTTTGTCCTCATGAGGTTTCAGTGGCGAGTAGGATTTTAGTTAATTTGCCTAATAAACTTTCTGAGTTTACTTCATTATGCTTGTCGCTTTATTAATTTGCAAAGAAGTTTGTATTAATGCAAAGTAGAACCACAGTGAGTCTAAAGGTAGATTAGACCAACTGCGCAGAGACCTTCGAGAGGGTGAAAGTCCAGCGTCTAACACCGACTACGTTCTGAATCTGAAATTAAACGGTGCGTAACATCAGTCAAATCAAAAATATTACTAGATAATATAATAATTGAGCAGATATCACACTTTAAGTATTTAGGACATAATTGTTCGTACCAGGGAGAAGCTCATGTCAGAGAAAATAAATAAATTCAACAATAAAATTGGCACACTAAAAAGAACATTAAAAAATGAAGCCCGAAAAGACTCCATTGTTAAATTGTACAAAACCACGACAGTACCAACTCAGATATACGGATCAGAAACATGGACATCAACAAAAATATATACTATTGGTTTAATTGTTTTTTGTTTGTATTTTTCTACACAAGCCGTGTGTAGAACAGGAGTTGGATAGGTAGAGGCAGACTGAAAAATTCAATGTCATAGCCGGGATTTGAAATACGGATCCCCCGGCCTCTAGCCGGTTGCTCTTCCACTGAGTTGTTTTGAGATGACAACCCGAACGGCGAATTACAATGTAGTACTTTGTCCCAGGATTCATAGTGTAGCCAACTATTAAACTATTAGTTTAATTATTTTTTCACATAAGCCGTGTATCGATAGCATTTGGATAGGTAGAGTCAGACCGAAAAATTAAATACCATAGCCGGGGTTTGAACCACGGATCTCCCGATCTCCAACTGGTTGTCCTACCACTGAGCTACATGACAACATGCCGGCATATCACTGAGTTTCTCAACTGACTCGCATGTTTCCCGGTAAACCACAAAGGGATCTCAAATTATTTTTGAGATGACAACCTCAATGGCGACTCACAATGTTGTAAGTACTTTAAGTCCCAGGATTCATAGCATAGCCAACTATTACGGTCAATGGGTATTGGGCTTAACTGTTTCTTTCACACAAACCGTGTATAGGACAGGAGTTGGAAGCTAGAGTCAGACTGAAGAATTCAATGCCATAGCCGGGATTTGAACAACGGATCACCTTGTGGTTTACCGGGAAACATAAGAGTCAGTTGAGAAATTCAATGCTATGCCAGCATATTGCCATGGCAGCTCAGTGGTAGAGCAACCGGCTAGAGGCCGAGAGATCTGTGGTTCAAATCCCGGCATTGAATTTTTCAGTCTGACTTTACCTAACCAACTCTTGTCCTACAAACGGCTTGTGTGAAAAAACAATTAAATTCGCATGTCGTTTTCGCAAACTGAAAATATACTTCGCGGTCAGTTATTTACAACATTAAGTGACTTACGGAAAAACAAAGAGGAGACTTTTCTCTACGAAACATCCTGCCTTAACAAGACCAGCAGACGTGTGCAGCGAGAAATGTAGATTCGTTAGCAGTGCTTGTACCTTTCACCAGTCAATGCAACGGTTATAATGATGCCATATCATATTTTTTACTTTCTCTTCACATATTATGTGTATAAGTTTATAGATTAGATATTGCATTCACCCAAAATTCGATACCAACGTGTATTTCACGTTTATTTTAGGGTCTCCTGCACCTAAAAAAAAAAAAAAAATTATAAAAAGTCCGCGCGCGTGAGCGTGAACACGATAACTCAAAAAGGAAAACTTAATAAAATACCAAGTTTTATTTAACATAAAGAGACATAAAGATTTTGAGAAAAATCCTGACAACTTAAACTACCCTTTACTTGAAAAAAATAGAAAATTTTCATTTTCTCAAAAATAGCTATAACGATTTTGATCAAAATGCCATATATTAGAGATATTTATATAAAAAATAAAATTCTTGAATTTTATGGAAATTTCCTCTGAAGTCCTCTTCATTCTGGATGAATTGCTGAATTTTCCATAACCAGTAAACCGTAAGAGATAGACAAAAACTTGGAAAAAAATAAATAAAAAGATCTCTTTAAATCAACTTACGTAATGTTAATTTTTTCGTGAAGTTTACCATTTTTGAGAAACCTCTTGATACGGTTTCAGTTTTAAAATACTTTTTTAACTTCTCTCATACGGGAATTTGTCAATTCCTGGCAATGTAAAGAAATGGATTTCAACCTCCTGGCAACCAACTTTTAAAATATTTGACTATCATTTTAGCCTAGTATATTCCATTATTTCCCTTGCTCTTACTAAAAAGCAAGGAATAAAACCATTTTGACTAATATGTATCTCTATTAGCATGAAGCTATATGGAAGAATAAGGATTTCAGCATTAAGTCATGTGAATGGAACACGTCAGATATTTTGGTAGTTATTCCGATGTTACTCTTTCGGCAGCTGCCAGAATTTCGTCCTGCCCTTGCAATTCAGTTTCAGTACCTCCCGATATTTTATCGGTTATTCAGGTAAAAGAGAGCAACACATTGCAGTACATATATATTAATTGTTTTGTGTAGCTTTTACAATCATATCGGAGACTTAACCTTGAAAAACAACTGCTGGTGTTCACTCGCTGATCTGTAGAGTTTTTTAACGTTGTATTTTTGCTCAGTATTTTACCATTAAGCAAACACACATTATACACATTTACTCCCACATACGTCCAGAATATGTGGGTGATAGGGAATGCGTCTGGTTAAAGAAGTATTCCCTGCTCCAGCCGAGCATCAAATCCGGGTTCTTTGGATCGAGAAGTCAATAGCTAATACCGGAGAGGCAGTCCTGCGATAAATTAAAGTATGACGATTGAATTGTGAGCAGATAAAGCGAGGAGAGAGAGAGAGAGAGAGAGAGAGAGAGAGAGAGAGAGAGAGAGAGAATGTTCCTTACCGATCTCGACCAGGTGATTCGAAAATGTAAACTTAAATTTAAATGAAATAAACATTGTTAAAAAGGGAATAAACTGTTTTAACAGCCAGGGTTTTTCCCGAGCCCTAAAATCCTTTTAATTATTATCATCAACTGTAAAATACTCTGCGAGTATGTCATTTAAGCAATGTTTCAATGGTGTGTATTTTTAACACACAAAGTATTTTTTAAAGATCTGCATTATATTAATCGTACCAAAAAATACACGCCTCATCGTGCAAGTAATAACCTTATAATAATAATAATAATAATAATAATAATAATAATAATAATAATAATAATAATAATGATAATGATAATGATAATGATAATGATAATGATAATGATAATGATAATAATGATGATAATGATGATAATGATGATAATGATGATAATGATGATAATGATGATAATGATGATAATGATGATAATGATGATAATGATGATAATGATGATAATGATGATAATGATGATAATGATGATAATGATGATAATGATGATAATGATGATAATGATGATAATGATGATAATGATGATAATGATAATGATAATGATAATGATAATGATAATGATAATGATAATGATAATGATAATGATAATGATAATAATAATAATGATAATAATAACCTCACCGCTTGTTGATTAGTAGGTTATAAATCATTGCCATCTGTCTCTGCCTTAGAGAAGCATAAAGGGCAAACTGTGGTGCCCTCACCTTTCAGATAGCGGGTCAATGTCGTGCAAATAGATGGCGCTTTCCGAGCACCATGCCTGCTCCCAACAGGGACATAAACAATGTGATTTGCCCTTGCCCTAGAACCACTCTCGCAACTCGCGACGACCATATTGTACAAGATAAAAAAGAATGCATGCAGAATGAATGGCTGAAGAAACCCTTGTTCATATCCCACTGCTCCGCAACAATATCGAACCTAGCCTCTGGTGGGAGACAAGGCATTTTAATATCCAGTATTATACGCTCCAAATCTGAGGGGTGAAAGCATAGAAATTTTCATTCTAATAAACGAGATATAACTTCCTATAAAGTATTATTAATATGGCAATGACACTATGGATAGTTTCCATCTTGCCATAATATCACAAATGCATACCGACAAATATGTATTTCGTGGAACTCTTTATCTAAGGATTCAAAGAAAGTTGGAGTCCTAAGAAAGAGCAGACTGGTTCAGAAACTGTTGTAAACTTGCAAGACGAGTAAAAAGCCTCCACGCAAACGTGCCAGAGCCGTGTTCGATTCCCGCGCGACCGACCACTTTGGTCTTTCCTGATCGGTAAACGAATGCTGTGCTTTTCATCTACCACGATTTCCATAATTTCCAACTTATTTCGTATCTTCATGATTCAGCTGTACTTTTAGGTTTCGTGGCGTATGGCGGTGCTGGACAGATGGCGCAGATAATTGCTCAAAGTAAAGAGTGCTCCCCATGGACACTAGAGGTTTGCTTGTTCATCGCCCTCTTAAGGTATAGCTCGTGAGGCGAGACCAGAGCAAAACCGTAAATTGCGCAGTGGCAACTCTTACCTCGCTGATGGTGGGACAAGTTGCGCCAACATGTATGCGCAGAAGACATAACGTTTCTGTTCATGAAGGAGTGAAGTGCGCTAGCGTTAGCGTTAATACAGCATTCTTTAGTCTGTATACAAATAAGCCCTAGCATATTATCATCTTGGAAATGACAGTGATGCCGACGTATTTCGTTTGTGCGCCTTGATGTTGTCTCCAGTATTGGAAGAGACATGCTTTTACGGACTCGGCAATCGTTTATTCTCAGAGTTGGAGAATGCATTGATGTTCAACATATATTACTTGGGCCCGAATTTAAGTGACCTAAAGAAGAATACTAAAAAAGTACCTTAAAATTATAACTTTGTAATTGAATAAAAATGACCTAAAAAGGAAAACAAAAATTGTTCCATTCACATGACTTTCTCTACATCTTTGCAATAAATTATTGTTAAAAAGTTTATTCTTCTATTTACTTAATGCTAATCGAGATAAACATTAGCAGAAAGAGTCTTATTACTTGCTTCCTTGTAAGTAGGAGGGAAATAAGGGAATAGCTTAGGCTAAGTCGATAGTAAAATTTTTTAAAAGCTAGTTGCTATGTGAATGAAGTTTCTTTGTTTGTATGGACAGGAGTACAAGTATTTTAACATAAACAAACCATAACAAGAAATATCTCAAAAACGGTCAACTCCACGAAAAAAAAATACATATAACATAAATTGTGTGTTTTTACGAGCTATAAATTTTTAGTGTGGTAAGTTTTTATCTATCGTTCTTGATTTACCAGTTATGCAAAATTCCACAAAATTGATTCAGAATAAACATGTCTTCAAAGGCTATTCCCAGAAATTTGAAGATGTACATTTTGTCATGCAAATATCGTAAAAATAAGATTTTTTTCAAAACCATTTTTGAGAAAATCAAAGTTTAAAAAACAATTTTCCATGTAAAAGGTAGTTTGGGGAATTTCTTTAAAAATTTTCATGTCGGATCGTGATAGATGGATACTAAAATTAAATACCAGGTTTGGTATTATACGGTCTTTAAATTTTAAGTCATGCTGCCCACAGACACAGGCGTGCCCCCCCCTTTTTTTTTTGACTCGGGGAACCTCAAAACATGTGTTTCTTGGGAAATCTCGGTATCCAGTTTTTGGGTGGAAATCAGTACCTTCTTTATCTGCTTTGTACTTATATTCTACATCCATACTAGAGAAAGTAAAAGTCTGCAAAAGCTGCAGAGTTAAGTAACCATGGATGTGCGTTAGCTTTCTGCTACGCCATATTCCGGTAGGAAAAAAATTCTAAATGAATGTCTCTGTCCATAAAATGAGATGTGGCTTACCTAGTAAATCGTCTAGATCTCAGCAAATAACAGTGTTCACTCAGTCAACGAATCAATCACTCTTTGTTCAAACGTTCTTCAATAATGCATTTCGGTGCGGACTGGAGATAGTTATTAGCAAGCAGGATGTTCTTTGTTCTGTCCAACAAGTCTGTGATTGGTTTGTTAGAACAGTTGAAATGCTGTATTAAAAAAAAAAAAAACACACACACACACAATGACTGCTTGCAACTTTTTTTAATTGCATAGATTCCGGCTGCGGTAGCATGAATGTTACAATACCTTTTAGAGCAAATAGTAACCAGGAATGGGTGGACAGAGGTAGCAGGTTGCGTACAAAAAGTATTTTGCTGATATAGCAGCGTTAGTAATGAGCTGTATTCGGAAATTGCCTAAAAAGGACCGAATAAATGGAAAAAAGAACATTAAAGTGTGATACAAATTATTGTGTTTAATAATATTAGTTTTAATTGCATATTTAAGTAACAAATAACCAGCAGCAATGTATCAGCCATTATTAAAGGGAATGGGTTTTTTCCCCCCGGAAATTCTGTTATTTTTATGTCTATAATATTTCTAGTTTCCTCCTTGTTAAGGTCGCCCTCCGTGGTGTAATGATTACTATGCTAAATTTATTTGTCCAAGGTCGCGGGTTCAAACCCGGCGGAGGTCGATGGATTTTTTCGGGCGTAAAAATCCTTAGCATGGCTTCCTTCGGAGGGGAAGTACATTGATCCCGTGTCGTAGATTTACGACACGTAAAATAGCTTCAATCTTGATAAAAAAAAGAGGCCTCTGAGCAAAATTTAGCGGTCTTTCACGCCCAGTATAGAATGGGACGCTGAGAACCACAGCAGTTAAAGAGCGTCCATAAATAAAACTCCACTTCCATTTTCGTGCACATCGTAAAATGTATTTATATCTCAAAATACATACATCAATGTAATTTTATACAATTCACAGATACATATTCTTACAGCTATTAACCTTACTGGAATCCCCACCCCAAAAACAGCTAAAGAGCTGTACAATTTCAACGCAAAACTACAACTTAAGTCGTAAATTACTAGAAACTGCAATCCAGCAGCTACCTAAAGTCATCCATAAAGCACTCAAAAGATTGAAATTTAAGGCTACGAATTTTTCTTTAAGAACTTTATTTGGTAATTTTGTCAAGTATGCACTATACATTATATTTCACTTCTAGTTACTAAAGCTTCTGAATACCTAAACTTCACATAACCTCTATTCAGAGTCACCATCTTGTCCTCTTGGAGCCTGGAACAAATTTCCTATATTTCCTATGTTACCCTCCATGTTTTTCATTTCATACAAATCTCGTTGTCTTACTTTCCTTCTAAGCAAACAATGGGGTTACAAAACATTGGCAAAATGTCTGCAGTTCTATTGTTCAATATACCATTGTGTCTGCGACACCCTGTACAGCATTTTGCAGATAACGTCTTGGATAATTTCTTCCGGGATGCTGTTGTGGAATGAAACCATGTTGCTTGAAGATTTAGTTTTCCATATCGTGGCTCCTTAGTTTAAGAATGACAAATTTTAGCAACGTGCATAGCCCAGCCCGTTTACTGTAACCGTCTGCCTTATTCCATTATTTTGTTCGAAGAGATGTAACCATACAGTAACTTTTAAACCATACAGATATTCTTCAATTAAAGTCTGAGGATGATTAACTGAACAAAGTCTGCAATTACGCTTGTTAACTTAGATGAGGAATCAAGATATAAACGACGTATTAAATGTATACAAAGAAAAAGCTGTACATTTAAAAGAATTCAACGAAAATATTAGGCAAGAAATTCATTTTACAGTGCTTAAACTACATGGCATATGGCACTGCAGGTGATGACACTGACAATACATCGAATGAAGATGGAGCACCGGTGGAATGTGGTGGCGGGGGAAACCGGAGATCCCGGAGAAAACTGGCCCCAGCGCTGCTTTATCCACCACAAATGCCACATGCGGTCGCCTGGGATCGAACCCAGGCAATGTCAGTTCTAATCACTCGGCCACAGCGCGAGAGATTCATTGAATCTCAGATATTGACCACTCAAGTATGAAGGGAAATTTTGTGAGACGATATGAGAAATTTTTCCAACATCTTATGTTAATGCTATATGTCTATTTCATTGTAACTGTAATTAAAACTATGGTAATATGAGGCAGTTGCGCGGCTATTATACGAGCTTGTCTGGAAGTTCGGACTGAGGCAGCCGCAGTGTGAGGAAAAAGCTTTAAACATAGAATTATACAGGAATACTTACATACACACTGCAGTGAGATATATGAACTTCATTCATATTGTAATACCCAAATGTTATTCATTGAAGCAATTAAATTTTAAGTTTAAAAATACATAATTTTGGTGGTGTAAAACATTGTGTTAAAAAAACTGCTTATGAATAAATTTTATTTCAATCAAATGTTGTGTTAATCTGTCTAAATCATTGTTGTCTGTTTGGAACGTGAAAAAATGTAGCCGACAAAAGGTGAAATTGTAAAAGAATGTCGAAAAAGGAACCATGGGGGGGGGAACAAATAAAACCCACCATTTTCTGGTCTACAGTGACCTATAACATAGATGCATTACGTTGGGGTCGTCTTCGACACTAAAAGAGAAAATGATTTTTCTTCAACTTCCGAGCCTTGGTAAGCTTGCAAGTCACTCCCATGCTTCCCAGGGGTTACGAGACCCTTAAGCTGTGATACTACCTTATATCGAAATTTCTTCAGCATGGTTCAAGGTGCCCTGAAAAAGTCCACGCGATTGTGAACAGAGTCTCAAAAATTATCACATGAGTACAAAACGTTGCGCTTAAAGTCGACACCTTCAAAGGATGCGACACACAGATTTCTAGCATGACATTATTTATTTTCTCAAAATTACTAATATGTATTAAAATTGTATATACTTAAACTATTTGCACTTAAAATAAAATGTTTTATATTCAGCTTTCTGTGACATTAACCATTTCCGCGATATTCATTGTCATTCATATTAATTTTGAAATATGTGCTTCATAATTGAAATGCCACCGCGTCATTCCTTATTTACCCATCGTGTTTATTCTTGGAATTTCTATGTACATAATGTATAGAGAAGGTACTGCTTTGCATTAAAAAATTGGATACCGAGATTTCACCGTTAATGCACGTTTTAGGGTCTCCTGTATCGAAAACAAGGATTCTCAGAAAAAGGCCTGTGCGTGCGTGCTTGTGTGTGTGTTTGTGAACACGATAACTCAAAAACGAAAAGTCGATAAAATACCAAACTTGTTATTTAAGTTTAGTATCTTCCAGATATGCGACACGAAGATTTTGAGAAAAATCACCCCAATCTCAAACTACCCTTCACATGAAAAAAAAAATAGAAATGACGATATAAGTCGATTGAAATAACGTGTTTTAAAGATTTACATGGCAAATAAAACGCACATTTTGAATTTTTTGGAAATAGCCTCTAAAGAACTGTTTATTCTGAATGAATTTTGCTGAATTTTGTGTAACTGGCAAACCGTAAGAGATAGACAAAAACTTACTAAACAAAAAATATAAAAATGTTAAAGCACACAATTTGTTATAAGGTTTTTTTTCGTTAAATTGACAATTTCTGAGATATACCTTGTTATTTATTTCAGATTCAAAATACTTAACTTTTTTTCACACTGAAAGTTGTAAACTCTTGGCCTTGCATAGAAACGGATTTCAACCACATGGCAACCGGCTTTTAAAAGATTTGACCATGGTTTTAGCCTAGTGTATTCCCTTATTTTTCTGCTTACAAGAAAGCAAGTAATTAAGACAATTTCTGCTAATGTTTATCTGAATTATCATATAATAGAAGAATATGCTTTTAAACAATAATTTATTATAGTGATGTAGAGAAAGTCATGTGAATGGAACTCGTTAGATTTTTACAGTTTAATTCCAATAGTTTTACAGGTGAACATTGTCTCCTTCAAAGCAAGTGCCTTGGGAAGCTACAAAGCTTCGGAGACAATTCTTCCACTCCTCATAGTAGTGTTGGAACGCGTAATGGCCTTCATCGGCCGGTTACACCCTTTTGAATGTTGTTCAGGGTTCCCATATGAAGTCTCTTGAGGTATGTTTCAACCTATGGAGGAGGTAAAAGTCACAATGACTCAAGTCTGGCGAATGACGAGCCACAGAAATGTTCTTGCTGCCAAAACCTGTTTATTAAAACTACTGAGTGCGGATGATCATTGTCATGATTGACGATATCATCTTGAGGACCGATAGTGGGACACATGCAAATACTAGTGCATACCTACCGAGTAGACACCGATCTGCATTGGCGGGCGACTGCACTCGCCACATATAAACCTGCAGTAACGCGTTGTTTGCTAGGCAGTATACTATGCACTATATTACAATACTGTGTTACAGGCAACTAATGCCTTTGATGAGAGTACATACTCTTCATGAAGATTGTAAAAGCCCTTGCTTCAAATGGATTGCATGAAGATTTGCAATTCAGACAGAAGAACTTTGCAGATATATTTATGACAATAACACATATTTAGAAACATCGAACATTGAAATTCCTCGAGTCCTGAAAGCTGTTGATGAGCTTGTGCAAGCAATTAATCAGAGACCTGTGACGCTTGTTTTAAATCGTGTGAAAAAGAAAATGAAGGCAGTGTTTGGAAATGTCGCATTTTCAATAGCGTGTGGAATACGAAATGTGCTACGCGGTGTTAATACGGAAATACTTGCTAATGGTGTATCTTACCCAATAATCGATTTTGAGTCCTATTTCCGTTTTGCTCCAATCATATCTTGTGATATGGAAAGAAATTTTTCACAATATAAAGCTTATTTACGTGCCAACCGGAGACGATTCACATTTGAGACGTTACGAATGCAGGTTTTGTGCATTGTAACCTATCTATCTTGAGAGGAAATGAAACTGATAATGATGCTGATGACTTGTTGTACAATAGCAATTGAATAAACGTAAATATTAAACAGTTTAGTTCCCGTAAAACAGAGGTATTTATGTTTACCACCCGCCCAATATCAATGGCCTTCCACTGCAGTGAAAACATCACAGTCAAGCAAACAATCACTGCCCCGTTTTCCTTCTGTTAGTACCACTACCTTCACAGTCCATTGTCAACACACAACTATATGCCATGCTGCCCTAACTTCGATTCTGTCCCGCTATCGGTCCCCAAGATGCTATCCCTAGTCATGATAGAACATGCAGCTGTTTTTTTTATGTTTGGTCTCACCCGCATTAACTTTTTGCGAAGTCTCTCGGTACATAGGATCTGCAAGCACGAGATTCCAACTCTTGCGAATTTTTTTCGGTTCTTTAAGCCGTAGGCCTTCCACTATAATCATTTTCAGTTGACGTTCTTCTTTCTGAAAATGCCTTAAACCACCGAAACATCTGAGCCCATAACAAAAGACTGTCCCCGTAGCCTGCTTAGGCTTGAACTTCTTTTACGTACTGTAAATCTACGTCAGGGGACCAAAGGCTTTACTAAACTTTTACATTATTTTGTGTACAAGTATGAAAGAAAATTTGATCGCACACCGCTGCTCGAAATTTGTGTCAGTCATTATCCAAACTCGAACACAAAATCATTTTATTAAAGCAAACGCTACAAAGAACACACTGACCTAACGAGATGAAACTTTTACTGCTAGTGTATCACTTGTTCACGGACTCGCATCCAAATTCCGCGTCACTAGTGTAGCCCCCTCGAACATACGCAACCAGTCTCATTACTCTATTTACACACCTTGTGGAAAGCAGTTTTTAAAGATCTGTTAATCTCTGCAGCCCTCTGTTTCCCATAGTAGTTACAACGAAAAGTGTAATAAAGCATGTTTTAATTAATAAGCAAGAAATAGGAAGGCATAAGAGAAGAGGGTTTGCAAAACTATGTGAATGATATCTAAATAGAGAGCTGGGAGAGGATATAAAGATTGCATGATAAAGATATGTTCCGGTCAGCAGAAAAAAGTAAAGGAATGGGAGGGAGCATTCATACGTTAGCTATCAAAAAGAGTTCCTGGGAAAACAATGCTAGTGTGCCATATAAGCACCTCCGTTAGTTGGAGAAACTTGGTAGTTGCTGTCTCAAATATACCCACTGGATTTTAAATTTATCTGGGCAATGCCCGCTTCATTTAAATCCCATTATGACAAACCTATATCCCCTTTTATTTGTTCGTTGTTTGAGAATTTGTCTAAGATCGGAAAGTTAAAGAACTACAAAGTCAATTAATGTTGATTAGGTAATTCTGCGGAGGTTAATCATGTTGTGAACTGGAGGGTTCGACAAAATGTTTTGCACTGTAAGCTGAGGAACCACTGGCTGGAATTGCCCATTTAATCGGTAATAGCAAGCTCATGATTTTCTGCTCTGAAGACTGGAATTGCTGCAGAAATTAGATTTGAGCTCTAGCGTAATCTCTGGGGACAATATTGTCCTCATTGGATGTCTATTAATTGGCTATCAGATTTCAGTATCTGAGCCGTTGCTTCATTTCCGTTCAATGTTTGATTTGTCCTGGGAAAATCTCTTCTTTCCCATAGCTAGAAATAGCGCATTGTCAACTAACTTCATAGAAACGGAACGTAAAACTACTCTTAGCTACGAATGAATGGACACACCAGGTGGAAGCGGTATTGGACCAGAGGGAGAGATTACAATAAATCTGATGTATTACATAAACATGACTTACTCTGCCTATTCTGCAAGAAACTATTCTTACAAAAGCTTAATCTGCCATGTAATTGAGATAAACATCCGTTTGAGAAAATTGCATGTATTGTTAATTCCAAAATATGTCTGATATTTTTTGTTTAATTTTTTGTCTATTTTCTACGATTTGCCAATTATGCAAAAGTCATTCAGAATGAAGGGATTTTCAGAGGCTGTTCTCAAAAATTTCAAGATATACATTTTATTTTGTCATGTAAAATATTTTAATATACGGAATTTTAATCAAAATCTTTAGAGCCACTTTTGAGATAAACAACATTTCTGAAAACCTTTCTACGTAAAGGTTAGTTTTTGGTGGGCGGATTTTCTGGAATATCTTCGTGTCGCATCCTTGGAAGATACTAAAGTTACATATCAAGTTGGTATTTAAATACAATTTTGTTTCTTCTCTCACACAGGACCTTTTTCTAAAAATGATTTATTTTTGTTTTATTTTGTTAGATTCTGGTGTCCTCAAAACGTGACGCATTTCTGATGATATATCCGTTTCGAATTTTTGGGTAGACTACAGTATCTTCTCTACTTCCTAGGATAGGGCAGGACACGGTCGGAGGGGTTCAAACCGAACCTGAGGTTATTGTACCTATGCCCTACGAGGCTGCGCCCCCAGACGGAGGGATGAGGTAAGAGGATACACTGATGGCGGAACCAGGAGGGACGGTACAGCAATGACAGGGTCCCTATAGTTTCCAGATTGAAGTAGCGCGACAGTTCGAACAGGCAGACAGATGCTCCCGTCAAGAGCGTTGCACATCCTGACAACCATGCGAAGTCAGGTGACGGAGATAATCAGTTTGATCATCTCTTCTCCCTACCACGGCACACCGAGCACCATCGCCGACACTTCCAGCACTGAAAAAAACCAACGACATGAAGGGACAGGAAATTCGGGAGATGTAAGAAACCTACCCAGCATTCGCCTGGCCACCTGGGGAGACTCCCGAAAGAAAACATGAAGCAGGTTAGGCCGGCCACGGGAATCGAACCCGCAGGCTCCCGGATATGGGCCACCGCCTCAGCAATTCCGTTTGGTCTCTACCTATTGTGCACGTACGTAGTACTTGGTAGAGAAATTAAAAATGGGGAATTTAAACTTTTCCCTTCACTGTGCCCTTAAATTCCTTGCCAATCCTGAGAGGAAATATGCTCGGAAAAAATCTAATGGGTTACAGTCGCATGATTTTCTCTAGCTATTCTAGTATAAACTTCTTACAAAATATTTTTCTTTCGACACCATGCTAATCGAGATAAGTATTAGCAGAATGTTCGTAGGCCGCGCCATGGCCGAGTGGTCAGAGCGCTCGCCTCTCACCAAGGCGGTCCGGATTCAATCCCAAGCGACCGTATGTGGTATATGTGGTGGACAAAGCGACGTAGGGGCGAATTTCCTCCGGGTTCTCCGTTTTCCCCCGCCATCGCATCCCACAATGCTCCATCTTCGTGCCATGTATCATCAGAGTCATCGCCTTCGTGCTTTAGCAGTAAAAACGGTCGTTAAAGGCTATAAAAAAAAAGAAAAAAAGAATGTTCTTATTACTTAAGTTCTTTATACGTCTCGTAGAAGGGAAATAAGGGAATACACTAGGCTGTAGGCACAGTCAGATGCTTTTTAAAGTTATCGCTATGCGATTGTCATTGAAATTCGCTTCTTCGCTAGAAGTAAGAGAAAAGAAACACAGACGGCTTCCTGTCAGAAAAGTATAAATACTTTAAAATTGAATTTAGTATAACAAGGAACATCTCGAAAATGGTTACCTCCACAACAAAAATACAATGGACATAAATTCTGAGTTTTAAAGAAATATACATGTGGTAAGCTTTTATTTATCTCCTGCAGTTAACCATTATGCAAAATTCATCCAGAGTGAAGAGGACTTCAGATGCGATTCCCAGAAAGTCCAAGATGTACATTTTATTTGTGATGTGAATGTATGTAATGTGTGGTATTTTAATCAAAGTCATTTGAGCCATTTTTGAAATATCAAAATTTTCAAAAATAGAATTGCTTCGATTGGGGGAATTTCTTGAAAATCTTCCAATCGGATCCTTGGGAGATACTGAACTTTAAATACCAAGTTTGGTATTTAACAGACTTTTCGTTTTTGAGTTATGCTTCCACAGAGATACACGCATACACATTGACCTTTTTTTAAAAATGCTTGTTTCGGATTCAGGGAGTCTCAAAACGTATTTTTCCTTTTGAATCTCGGTATCGAAATTTTGATTGAAATACAATACCCCTCCATCTACTATTTACGTTGTATATATGCGCTAGAGAAAGTAAAAAAAGAGGTGGTTACGTTTGTGTATGGAAGAGATTTTATCAGTAAGAACATAAACAGATCCATTATGAACCACTTTTAAGCCATCAGATTTTAAAATTCACCTTGATTACAGTTATTACCATTGTATAGGTAAATGAGCATTAAGCCTTAAACCTATTGTCTTAGAATCTGTACTGCTCCTCTCTCCTTCACTGAATCCTTGCAGAAGTTAAACGTCAAAGTGGAGTGGTGGTACTGCGGTGCCTTGATCATTCTAATGACTAGGCCACACTTGGCAGAGATTTGATTACCGTGACGTCTATTTCTCCAACTGAAATTACTCCTGATTTTGTTCTCAAGTTTCTCGAAAAAAACAAGTCAGCTGGTCGGCATGTTCATTTGACTGCATGCTTCAAAAGAGATGGCAAAACTGTATTGATTTTAGATCCAAAATGGTATGTGCTATCCTGTATTTATACATTTCACGGATTTTGCAAAGAGAGAGAAAAACATATAAGAGAGAGAGTGTGTTTATTATCAAAGATGAGGTTGAAGATCGTTTAGCTCTTTCAGAAGATTTTTTTCACTTCATTCTTTGCGATAATGACTGTTTTTTAGAAGTGCCTTCATTTTGGGGAGAATTTGCCTGTTAATTTTAAATGCCCTTTAAAACTAACTAAATAATATTTAACTTGACTTTCATTTTCCCTTCCACAAACCACCAGAAATTTGGTATCGTATTTTATCGAAAATGCATGGTTGAGGGATCTAATTACAGATAAATGTGCAATGCTCACCTTTTTTGCTCTACCAATTATAAATTCACTATACTCATATTTTTCCATGTGAAAGGTAGTTTAGGATTCTTAACTTTCTTGAAAATCTTCAAAAGCCTCTGAACTGCAATGCCTACCTCGATATTTATCCGGTATTTCGTTTTTTAGTTAAAAGTAAGCTTCGGATATGTCTCTAGTTTAAGTCTAGTACACTGTTTACAAGCGAGCAGATAAGGAAGAGGTAGAAGTATTTGCACTACTGAGTTTTGCTATAGGCATAGGTGGACACAGAAATTTAAAAGTTCTGTAGTAAACATATAAATATAATGAACCTAATAATTAATCTTACTGTGGCAGATGAAGCAATCAGTTTCATGTGCGATTTACATATGTGGACAAATATTACAGTGGATTACAATATATTTTCCGAGTGAGTAAACAGCACAATGTCTTCTATTGACTTCGTACCTTCAGAACGTGCTGTACATGTAGCTATTGATTTACTGCTTAGACTGAAAGGCCCACATAGCTTGGGAGAGCGAGATCCCAGTGAAATACTATTTATCGGTCAAAGTGCAATCAAACCGCAACCGTGTCCGAGCACAATTATAATTGTTCATAGGCGGACATGCGTGGAGCTTTTCTTTCTTATTTATCTGTACTTCCTTTCTTTCTTTTTTAGCGAAAATCAAAATATAAATTTGTGGTGTAATTTCTATCAGTTATAGGTATGTAATACATAAGTAATAAAGCATTAAACATCTCTGAAAATTTGGTTCTTGAACTGTCTCATTTTTGTGGCAGTATGCCATCAAATTCAAAATGAACGCTGTTTCTGATCAGTTCTGTATATGGAAAATGCTTAATACAGCTTACCATTTTCTCAGTCTCAATTTTCTATGACGTTTTTATTAACTTAAATATTTATTTGGAAATTTATGGGATTATTGCAAGTCAAATATTTGAAGTAAATCAACTAATAGTGATAGCATTTTAAAAAATGAAAAATAACACAAACTTCAAACCGTTAAAGAATATATCTCGGAAATGTGTGATATTACAAAGGGTTATTTGTGCTTTTATTTGTTGTTTCTGTGGCATTTTTTGTCTTTCTATTAATGTTTTAACAGCATCAAATTAGACAACGTTTCTTCTCAATGAAGAGTTCACAGTTGTTCTCAGAAAATTTAAATATACTATATTTTCATGGTTAGAGACATTTTGAGATAACCAAAATTTTCGAATTGGTTTCCATGTGAAGAGTGGCTTGGTTTGGAGGGACTTTCTTGAAAATATTTCTTCTTTGAAAGACATTCAATATTATACCATGTTTGACATTGCGAATATTTTAGCATCCCCCTGTTTTCTCCGTCTATAGTACTGTTGAGCATGCTTAAAACGGTCGCAAACGTCTCCGGTTACGCCACTACTGTGTGGAAGTGATAATAATGGGCAGTCTCCCTTATGTATCACGACGCTCTGTGGAACAAACTTTCTGATATCATCCTTGCCTCTCCCAAGTTGCTTTGGCGAGACCTGGATATGAGAGAGGAGATTACACCGGAAGCTTCGAACGATAACATCGTTGTCAGCAAGAGCATAAGTACCGGGTCAACGATGTTGAGTTTTTTGGATTAGTTAAAGTTCTAAGTGGAAAGTAAATTCTTAAGGGAAAATCTTATATTTAAGTCTATGCTTTCAGAATTTTAGAGAAAATGTAAGTCAAAGCAGATCATCATTTAAAACCGAATATAGTGATCGTTAACGCCAAGGAAAAATGTGTAATGAATTATCACTTATATGAGCATAGTGATTTCTATTTTATTGTTCCTTGTAAGATGTTCCTTACATTTAGGGTTTATCCACTCCCCGGGGTTTAAGGGTAGAATTGTACACAACAACGGTACACCATGTTTGGGTTTTTGTATCATGCGCGCGCTAACACACACACACACACACATACTCATTCACTCGCATTGAGCTTTTTCTAAAACCGCAGACTGTGAATAAGGAATCTCCAAGCATGCATTTCCAATCAAATCTCGATATTAACGGAATATAAATGCTCACTTATTAGGTATATGGTACAAAAAGCATTATGAGTACTGTACACAGCCTTCCATTGCACATCTCCAAGCCAAGCCTTATAACTTTAAACCTGGCTAACGAGTTTGGAAGAAAATCATTTGGGATTCGGTACTGCAATTATCTGGTGGGTTTGATAATAAATTCAGAGATGTAAATAGTAAATAGAAACCTCTCTTGCAAAACTACAGATTTAATGAACATAAAACAAATGAAAGTACGAGGTAGCGTAAATGAAGATTAATCAAGATCTGAGACGTCCTTGTGTTTTTAAAGATTTCTTTTGACATCTTGAGAAACGTTTGCCATGTTAATAGAATGTCGGGAGCTCGTCAGAACTGCGAACCTGCGGAGATAAGATCAATAAGGGCGAAGAGGGGAAGGGGGTTGTCATTTGAATCGTGAATTAATTCTGGATCCTAGCGAGAGAGCAGAACATAATTTGACGTTGCTGCTTTTAAATGTAATTCCATTAATAGTTTCGCTAAGGACCGAAAAAAAGAAACACCCTTAATGTATTCCACACCTTAAAGAAGCTCTCGTTGAAAATATTTGGAATCATTATTTTTGAGTTTTTATAAATGGGAACTGCTGATTGCTTACAGATTCTGCGCTAACGTCATGGCCATCTTGCTGATCTGTAAAGTTGTATTAAAGAAGAGAAAACAGCACTTAATAATTCTCTGATTAGTTTTGATCAAACAGGAGCTTATTTTTAAAGAAGAGCCACAATTAGGGGATAACGAAAAGAAAGACAGCGATTCTTAACCCTCTTCTGCAGCTGTTCCAACTCTGTTCAGTTGAGTCGGAGTATTCGGAAGTGAACCACATTGCTTGGAGCCCGGCTCGAGGGGAACGTGAAAGCCAAGACATCACTGAGCGCAGGACGTGGAGATATGCTTAAGTTTCCTGCCACTTCATTCTAAAAGTTCATTCAGCCCCTAAATGCGAGGTTTATGCATTCAGGCACTTATGCGAGTTGCGAGCGCATCGATGCCCTCTGGTACGCTCTGTAACCGCCTTGGCTTTCAGCGTCCCATTTTATAAAGGGCGTGAAAGACTGCTTAATGTTGCTCAGAGACCTCTTTCTCAAGCTTGAGGTTCTTTTAAGTGCCGGCTTTCTTTCTCTTCCGAATGAAGACATGTTGCGGGTTTTTACACTCGTAAAAAAAATCAATCGCCGCCCGCCGGGTTTGAACCCGCGAACTATAATCTGGTACAGCGGCTATTCCCAAAAAAATTCAAGATATAAATATTATTGGCCAGGTAAACATCTTTAATACCTATACGATATTTTAATCGAAATCGTTAGTCATCTTTGAGAAAATCAAAATTTTCGAACATTTTTCCATGTAAACTGTAGCTGGGGGTGGGAAATTTTCTGGGAAAACTTCGTTTCGCATATTGGAAGATACCAAACTTAAATTTCAAGTTTGGTATTCAACGGTCTTTTCCTTTTTGAGCTATGCTGTCCACAGGCAAACACACACACACTTATACATACGGACCTTTTTCCAAAAATAACTTTTTTGGATTCAGGGAGACCCAAAACATATATTTCTGGCAAAATCTCGGTATCAAAATGTTGTGTCATTACAATACATTCTCTATACACCATGTACAGGGGGTAGACAAAATAATGGAAACAACTCTTGAAATGAACAAACACTTTATTAATATGGTGTTGCTCCACCATTTGCTTTCAAAACAGCTTCAATCCTTCGTGGAATTGATCCATACAGTGCATGAATTGTTACTAGAGGTATTTTATACCACTCGTCATGAATAATAGTTTCAAGCTCCTTAAGGGATGAATGAGGAGGAAATCTCGCCCTCACTCTTCTTTCCAATTCATCCCACATGGGCTCAATAATGTTCAGATCTGGGGATTGAGCTGGCCATGGAAGATATTTACTTCATCTTCATGCTCTTCAAACCACTCTGCTACACATCCAGCAGTATGAACAGGTGCATTGTCATCTTGGAATATTGCATTGCTTGCAGGAAACAATGTTTGCACCATAGAGTGCACATGGTCCCCAAGAATTCCCTTATAGACATTAGCAGTCACTTTACCAGTCAGTGTTATGATAGGACCTACAGAAAACCAAGATATTGCAGCCCAAACCATGACTGACCCACCACCATGCTTAACAGTAGGCATTAACCAGTCAGGATCATAAGCTTCTTTAGGTGTTCTCCAAACATATACTCTGCCAGTGGTAGGGAAAAGTGTGAATGATGATTCATCAGACCATATCACATGTTTCCAGTCATCAACTGTCCAGGTCTTATGTTCATGGCACCATTGTTTTCGCTTTGTTGCATTAGTCTGTGTGATTAGTGATTTGGCAATTGCTGCTCTTCCATGTAATCCGAACTTGTGAAGCTCTCTCCTCACAGTTCTGGTAGAAACAGGTTGACTGACACATGTATTCAGTTCTGCTGTCACTTTATCTGCATTAGTTTTACGATTTCTTAATACAATCTTCTTTAAGGCTCTCCTGTCTCTGTCGTTTAACTTCTGTTTGCGGCCACTGTTAATTTTTGCAGAAGATGTTTTACTTTTTGACAAGTATGCTGACATAATCTTACAAACTGTACTTCTTGCAATATTTAATAGATTGGCAGTTTGAGTCACTGTAGCTCCTGCTAGCCAGGCACCAACAATTTGCCCTCTTTGAAAATCAGAAAGGTCTTTCATTGTCCAATGGTTTACACTTGCAGCACACCTGAAACAATAATAATGCTGGAAAACAGTTCTACTATATCCACTTTGTACTCACAAACAAAAGAATGCAGATCTAATTAGAACTTCAGGGTAGGCAACCTCTTCTAATAATATGTCTGAAACTGTAGTGTTTCCATTATTTTGTCTACCCCCGTGTAGAGAAAGTAAAAAGTGAAAACATCTGGTAGTCAAAAACCGTTTCTAAGATGGGCTAGGAAAGTTCATTTGGTGTTCAAGGAAGAACTATGGTACAAAATAAGGAGCAAAAGATGGAGACCTTTTAAAAGCTAGATTCATAAGCCTGTGAGAAAGAAAGGGGTGGTAGAATATGAAGAAGCACCTAAAGCCTTTTTAATAATAGCACTCGAAAATGCCAACGGCATCAGTGATACCAAGCTCACGCTGCGGGAAACGAGGCTGCTGTAAATCGATTCATCTCCTGCAGGAGATAAGCAGCTAAAACCTTGTGATGAGTGCCTCCCATTTTGGAATATTTAAAAATGCATATTAAGCCCTGTGCTGCATGTTTAGCTATCCACTATCTTGAAATATGCGGTTGTTGGGGATTAAAGGTGTGTGCTGTTTTGGATTATGGCCTGGCATACTGACCGCATGCCCACGGCGTGAACATATGCATGCAGTATTATCTAGGAATTTATAAACAAGGATTACCTTTTCCGTTTTTCACGACTTGATCACCCACATCCACAGCATGTCAGTTTTACCAGTAAACACGCTTGGACACGGTTGCCAGTACGCGATATTTTCCATAAATATCCTTTTTGTAATTTATAGTTTGTAAATGGCCAGTAGGATCTAAAATAATCCTGCAAAAATACTCTTTTTAGCTTTCTTTACACTACCATGTACATTGTGCACAGAGTAGGTATTGTATTCCATCCCGAAATGTGATTGAGAAATTCACCGAATATATATTTTGAGGTCCTCTGAATCCAAAAACACAGTTTTAGAAAAAGGTCCGTGTTTGTCCGTGAACACAACTAAAAAAATCTTATGGTTACACTCACATGACTTTCTCTAGCTGCTCTGCAAATTCTTGCGAAAGATAATTCTTCTTTCAACACATGTACTAATTGAGATAAACATTAGCAGAATTGTATTACTTTGTACCTTATAAGTAGAATGGAACTAAGGGAAGGCACTAGGCTAAAGTGATAGTCAAATATTTTAAAGGCTGTCGCCATGCGATTGTCATTCCAAATCGCTTCTTTGCTTGACCAGAAGTAGAACAAAAGAAAATCTACACTTCTATCTGAGAATTGTTATTGAAATTAATAACAAGGAATACCTCGAAAATGGTAAGCTCCACGAAAAAAATGTGTATGACTTAATTTTAACGAGTTCAACATTTTTTGTATTGTAAGTTTATGTCTATCATTTACGGTTTACTAGTTATGCCAAATTAAGCAAAATTCATCCAGAATAAACAGGTCTTTAGAATCTATTCCTAGAAAATTCAATATATACATTTTATTTGTGATAGAAATGGCTTTAATATGTGGTATTTTAATCAAAATCTTTAGAGCCATTTTTGAGAAAAACAAAATTTTCGAAAACTTTTCCATGTAAAGGGTAATTAGGGGTGGGGGGATTTTCTTGAAAAATCTTCGTGTTGCATCCTTGGAAGATACAAAATTTAAATAACAAGTTTGGTCTTTAACCGTCTTTTCGTTTTTGAGATTGCTGTCCACAGACACTCACACACACACACACACACACACACACACACACACACACACACGGACCTGTTCCTGAAAATGCTTTTTTTTTTTTTTTTTTTTTTTTTTTATTCAGGGGGTCCTAAAACGTGTATTTCCGGGAAATCTCGGTATCGATTTTTTGGATCGAATACAATACTTCTCTATCCCTATGTACATTGTGCATACGGGGCTAGAGAAAGTAAACATCTGATTGCTCCATTCAGATCTCTGTAACAAATTATTGTTAATAAGCTTATTCTTCTATTTCATACTAAAGCACAGGCAGAAACGGTTTTATTAGATCTTTCTTGACAAATAGAAGAGATATTATGGAATACACTAGAATAAACAGACAGCCAAATGTTTTAAAATGTGGTTGCTATGAGACTGAATGTTGCCAGGAGTTGACAAGGTCCCGTATGAAAAAAATATAAGCACTTCAAAACTGAAACCAATAACAAGGAATATCTAAAAAAAAAAAAAAAAAAACAACGCCAACTCCATGTTTATGACATAAATTAGGTGTTTTAACGAAATCTACATATTTTGTGTAGTAAGGTTTATGTATGCCTTACGGTTTACTGTTATACAAAACACAGCAAAAGTCTTCCAGAATAAAGAGGCCTTAAGAGGCTATTCCCAGAAATTTCAAGATATACATCATATTTGATATCTTTAATATACGGTATTTTAATAAAATTTTGTGAAAATTAAAATGTTCGAAAATGTTTCCATATAAAGGGTAGTTTGGGGGGGGGATATTTTCCTCAAAATCTTCGTGTCGTCTCCTTGGATGATAGTAAACGTATATGCCAAGTTTTTGAGTTATCGTGCTCACACACACACACACCTTTTTCTAAGAATTTTTTTTTATATATTGGAGATCCTAATACGTCTATTTCCGGTAAAATTTCGATATCGAATTTTTGGGTGGAATACACTATACACATAGTACGAGTAGAGAAAGTATTAAGTTATGTTAAGCTCGCGTTATTCTCGCATTTGAGCATGGCTAGGTGTGCCTGTATTTTCTTGCATATTATAAGAAATAGTTTTATTATTTTATATTCGACCATAGGAAAAGCTTGGTAAAAAAAAGGTATTTTGCTCCTTTCTTTTTTGCGCCAGAGGCTGTGCTCGCAAGGAGTAAAAGAAGAAGCAGCAGCAGCAGCAGCTTTTGTGTACCTTAGCACAAAGCAAGGGAATGTTGTGGCATGTTAAGTCAAGGTAAGCCTTTGTACAGTGAAATTCACATCACCGCAGTGGCAGGAGCAGCAGCCAAAGGCAGAGGTGTACTTCTTACAGCCCTAGCAGCGAATTAAAAAACGCATATTGGATTCTTTGCAACCTATAAAAACGCTACAGATGGACTATCGGATACAAAGGCATTTTCATCATATTCTCAGGTAATTAATTAAAACAAAGATTTAGAAGGTAACGCAAAATGCCTTTGGTTTTTAAAAGAATTTCTGCGAAACGAACAGCAAGGAAT
Organism: Hymenopus coronatus; assembly: GCA_030762935.1. Taxonomy (NCBI): domain Eukaryota; kingdom Metazoa; phylum Arthropoda; class Insecta; order Mantodea; family Hymenopodidae; genus Hymenopus; species Hymenopus coronatus. The sequence continues at coordinate 50,175,381 of CM060895.1, forward strand.
GTAAAATAAATAATATAAAAAAAAACCGAAGCACACAGCGTAAGAGGAATAGAAACACAAAAACAAAAGCACCATTGTTGAAAATACCTCCAATATAGTAAGTAGGTAATATACAGGATGTTTTGGAATTACCTGATGTGTTTACATTCATATGATTTTCTCTATCCGCCCATTCCACTCTGTCTTTGCGCACACATATACACATGAAATTATATATAGGAATAACAATTTTATATCATAGAATAAACTTATTGCTTTCGTTTATAGCATAATATAGGAAGCAGCTGGAAACCAGTTGCAAGGTTTCTGGTTTTCCAGTCATTTCGTTGTTTAGAATTTTTAATATTAGTGTGTGGTTTAGTTTAATATCTGCAAAAATCTGTGTTCTATTCACATGTGTGAGATTCGAATTTGCGACCTGTTGAATGTGAGGCAGATGATTTACCACCACACTATCCAGGTGGGTGTAATAAATTGTTAAAAATCTTTTTCTTTTACCTAGTTCATGTTAATCGATATAAACATTAGCAGAAATGCTCTTACAAGGAAACAAGTAAAAGGGAAATAAAGCGAATGCACTGGGCTAAACGACAGTAAACTGCTTAAAGCTGGTTGTCACGTTTTGACGGTTTTTGTTTACAAATTCTCGTATGAGGGAAGTTTCAAGTATTTTAAAGCGAAATCAATTACAAGAAATATCTATCAAGTGGTCAACTTCATCAAAAAAATGCATATGACATAAATGGTGTGTTTTAACGAAATCAACATTTTTGTGTAGTAAGTTTATGTTTACCAGCTGTACAAAGTTCAATAAAATGTATCCAGAATAAATAGGTCTTCAAAGAATATTTCCAGAAATTAAATATGTCCACTTTGTCATTTAAATATTTTAAATATACGGCATTTTAATCAAAATAATTATAACCAGTTTTGATAAAGTCAAAAGTTTCGAATTTTTTGTCCATTTGTAGTTTGGGGTAGGGGATCTTTCCAAACATCTTACTGTCGCATCCTTGGAAGATTCTATGTTTAAATATCAAATTCAATATTTTACCTACTTTTCGGGTTTGAGCTATTGTGTTCACGGACACACACACACACACACACACACACACACACACACACATGGAACTTTTTAAAAATGCTTGCTTTGATACAGGGGAACCTAAAACCTGTAATTCCGGTTAATATCTGTAACGAATTTTTGAGTGGAGTGCAATATCTTCTCTATGTACCATATACTAAGTAGAGAAAGTAAATAATTTGTAATTGTTTTTAAATAAAATTAAAGTTTGAATATATGCTACGGTATAGGTAACTAGATGCCGAGGTAGGGTATTTAGATGCTATTTATTTTACCACTCATTACAAACTATCATTACAAAAGTTTATTATTGTATCTGCTTTTTGTTAATCTAAGTGAAAAAAACCCTTATCACAGTGGACTGTGGGAATCAAACCGCGGCCTTCTGAGTGCAAGCTGCACCTCGGCCTGTAATGCGTAGAATAATTCATAAAAGTAATAAAATTATTCTCTACGAGAAAAGGCAATTTATGCCATAACACAGGAAACTGACCCTGAAAGAAACTCTTCGCTTATGGAGGGGAAAAAAGAATGAAGGAAATTATGGCTACGTCAGAAACTTACAAAACCGCGCGGAAAGTCGTATAAAAACATCGTGATGTCTTCAGTTTTCCTGAAGTTACGTAGTTTGCGAGAAGGGCAGAAATAATTAAAGGCCAGTTGGAATAACAACTGAGCATTTGCAGAATTACGACAGTTTCAGTAGTTAAAATAAAACACACCCACAGCGCTAATGGGGGAGTGAAATACAAAGTCAACATAGGCCGCGAGATTACCTGCTAGAAAAAAGGAATGAAAACAAAGGAGTGTGAAAGAGCGTATAAACCATGGAACCGGAACAGACTGGGTATCTAACCCTGAAAGAAGACGCGTAGAGATACGCAGAAGAAAAAGAGAAGTTAAAAGGTGCACGCTTCTGAAAAAAACCGGAGAAACCAGTTCAAATTTAAGATGACTAAAGTTTTCAACGCCGATATTTTATGCCTTGGTAAACTTAATTCAGCACTTTTTGCCATCGCAATTCACCTTAAAATGCTACAAAGTAGTAACCGTTTATAATTGTCATGACATGCTGGAATTTTTTAAATATACATTAAACAAGTTAATAAGAAACTATGTGATCCACTGAAGTAAGAGTTTTCTAAAAAGGGACTAAGTTCAGATTTTATTTCAAACAAATCGTGCAACACATTCCACACTTAGACGGAGTTAATTACTTCTCTACACGTACTACGTACATCGTGTATAGAGAAGGTATTGCAGTCCACCCAAAAATTCGATACCGAGATTCCAACGGAAATACATATTTTGGATCCCCCTTAATAAAAAAAAACATTTTTGGAGAGTGTTTATGTCTATGTGGAAAGTACCGGAAAAAACGTTAAATAACAAACTTTGTATTTAAGTTTGGTATCTTCCAAGAATACGACGCGAAGATTTTCAACCCCCCCACCCAAACTATGCTGTACATGGAAAAAAATTCGAAAATTTTGATTTTCTCAAAAAGGGCTCTAACAATTTTGATTAAAATCTATTATTTTTAAACTACTTAAATGCCAAATGAAATGTACATTTGAATTTTCTGGGAATAGCCTCTAAAGTCATCTTTATTCTGGATAATTTTTATTGAATTTTGCCTAATTGGTAAACCGTAGACACAAACTTACTACACAAAAAATGTAGATCACGATAAAACACATAATATATGTCGTATACATTTTTTCGTCGAGTGATTGTTTTTGAAATATCTTTTGTTATTGGTTTCAGCTATAAAAAACTTAGTTTTCTCATGCAAGAATTTTTCAACTCGTGTTCACACATAAAAAGGAACTTCAGTCACATAGAAACCAGCTTTTGGCTATCGCTTCAACCTGTGGTATTCCCTTATTTCGTTTTTACTTACAATGAAACAAGTAATAAGACTATTTCTGCTAATTTTTTCTCGATTAGCTTGAAGTAAATAAAAATATAAGCTTTTCAACAATAATTTGTTAGCCCATGGTGGCAGCGTGTCTGCCTCGCATTCAATAGGTCGTGAGTTCGAATGTCGCTTAGGGTGAGTTGCCCGGATGAGTCTGAGAAGACTAATGTCGAGTAACTTTAAACTTCATCGTCCGATATAACCAATCAGGTTAAAGAACGTTAAGGTAAAAAAAATGTTAAAAGAGATGTAGAGAAGGTCATGTAAATGGAACACATCGGATATTTTGTTTTAAACGCAGGCTCAGTGGCATAATACAGTGCTGGTTGTTTGTATAAAAATGTGATGCATTCTATTCACATGATTGTCTTTAGCTATTCTGCAACTGACTATTCTTATAAAAGCCCATTATCCTACTTCGTGTTAAATAAAATAAACAGAAGATAGCAAAAATGATCGTAAAATGATCCTTATAATTTAAAAGGAAATGCACATGACTTAACATGAGATATTGAAGTGTGCAGACGAGAAATAAAAATCTGATGTGTTCCACTCACATGACTTTCTCTAGCTAAACAAACTTTTCTTACAAAAGATTATTCTTTTATCTACTACTTCCATCATGCTAATACAGATAAAGATTAGTAGAATTGGTCTTATTATTTAATTCTTCGTAAGCAGGAGAGAAGTTAGGCAATATATTAGGCTAAAGTGATAGCCAACTTCTTGAAAAGTCGGTGGCTATGTGAAACAATTTAAGTTCCGTTCTCTTTACTTGCCAGAAGACAGACGAAAGAAAGTGAGAAAACTTTAAGTAGCTTAATATGGAAAACAATAACACAGAATATCTCGAAAGTGGTCAACTGTACAGCAAAAATGAACGGGGTGTTTTAACGAGATCTACATGTTTTGTGCAGTAAGTTTGTGTATTGCTTGCGCTTTACCGGTTAGGTTAAGTTAAACAAAATTTATTCAAATTGTACAGATCTTCACAATCTATTCCCTGAAAATTCAAGATTTACATTTTATTTCCTTGTAAATATCTTTAACATACGGTATTTTAATTAAAATCGTTACGTTTATTTTAAAGAAAATAATATTTTTTGAAAGGTTTCCATGTAAATGGGAGTATGGGGGACTTTCTTGAAAATCTTCTTGTTGCATCCTTGGAAGATACTAAGCTTAAATACCAAGTTTGATATTTTAAGGCATTTTAAATTTTGAACGATGCCATACGAGACACACACACACACACACACACACACACACACACACACACTCACTTTTCTTATATTTCCGGTGAAATCTCGACATCGAATTGTTGGGTGGAATACAACCTTCTCTAGCTACTGTATACATTGTATGTACATACGGTTAGAGAAAATAAAAAATGTTGTTCAGGCTTTGCTCATTTCGCGACGCAGTTGCGGCCGTGTAGAAAGTGTGCTACGTTTGCGGAAAACCGTACTCTTCTAACCGCTTATGCTACTCAAGATAAACATTATCACAAACCGTCTGATTGCCTGGTTCCTTATACTTAGAAATGAAATAAGGGAATACGCTAGACTAAATCAATAGTCAAATCTTTGCTATGTACTTTGAAGTTCGGTTCTCATTGCATCGTCAGGAGTAAAACAAAAGAAGCGGAATTGTCTTATTCCTGTTTGAGAAAAGACAAAATACAAAATCTTTCAAAACTCACTTTATACTAGAAACCGTAATAAATATATTTAAGTTGGAGGGGTCATGTAGAATGCGGTTTCATAAAATATTGAGAAGATATCCTCCGTTCTCTTATTCGACGTTTACCATTCTCATGCACAGGCTTTTGAAGATATCTTGGAATACTTGTATTAGAACATCTTTCACAATAGCTTCTTTCAGTTGAAGTCGTTTTATTGAGTGTGTCAGGAAAGGTCGTTCTTTAAAGTCATTTCATAACCAGAAGTCGGTTGGATTAATATCTGGAGATTGCGGTGGCCACTTTGTTGTTACGAATAGAATATGAACTTGCTCTATAAATACCAATTTTGGTCTTTAACTAAGTTTTTGTTTTCTGAGCTATATTGTTCACACAGACAAACACACATACCATTTTTTTTTAGTAAATATGTATACATATATTTTTTAAATGATACAGAGTATCCTAATTTTGAGTGGAATGGAATATGTTCTATATGTGCTAAGTAGAGAAAGTAAAAACAACTAACACACCGATGTGGACACACATTAAGTAAGAAATATCAAAATATCCGTATCTATAACCCTGATATCCTAGTGTAATTTGCGGTTTAGTGTATTCCGTGTTCGCGGCTAAATCAGTTTGCGGCGAGTTTGTTCTCGCAACGTATGATTTTCTTCCGTTGCGGCAGATCTGGGGATTAAAACAGCAAATGCCAAGCTGTTGATGGTTAATTTCCTGTGTGTAACAGAGTTTGAAGCTGTCACAGCCCCGCAAGCAAACTGTGTCGCTTCCTTAATGTAACTGTTTACTGGAATGTTCATAATTGGACGACAAGGACAAACACTTTGTCTTGCTCAAATTAAAATATGCTCTTAATCCTTTGAAGATATACCTCTTTGTTGATCACAGCTTATTTTAAAGGCTTCAGTCTTTGAAATAGTTTGCGGCGAATCTCTTTTATAATCTTTTCTTTGCATTCATTTTTACTTTTTCTACACGTAATATGTATTTACATAGGTAGAGAAGGTGTTGTATTCCACCCAAAAATTCGAAGCCGAAATTTCACAGAAATACTGTACATTTTAAGGTTCTCTGAAACAAAAAAAAAGTTTTTCGTATGTTCCATTCACATGACTCTCTCTACATCGCTGTAACAAACTATTGTTAAAAAGCATATTCTTTTATTTAGTTTATGATAATCCAAACGGCAGAAATTGTATTAATTCCTTGCTTTCTTGTAAGTAGAAGGGAAATAAGGGAATACCTATATTAAGCCAAAGTGATAATCCAATCTTTTAAAAGCTGGTTGAAATCTGTTTCTATGCAGGGCCAGGATTTTACAAGTTTCCGTGTGAGAAAAGTTTAAGTACTTTAAATCTGAAATAAATAACAAGGAATATCTCAGAAATGGTCAATTCCACGAAGAAAACACATCTGACATAAGTTGTTTGTATTAACGCGATATAAATGTTTTGTGTTGTAAGTTTTATCTGTCTCTTGCGGTTTAGCAATTACGCTAAACTAAGCAACATTTTTTCAGAACAAAGAGGTCATTAGAGGATATTCCCAGAAAATTCAAGATAGGCATTTTATATGGCGTATAATCTTTTGTACACGGTATTTCAAAGAAAATCGTTAGCACTCTATTAGAAAATCAAAATTTTCGAAATGTTTTTCATATAAAGTGTTGTTTGGGGTGGGGGGAAATTTTCTCAAAATCTTCGTGTCGTATCCCTGAAAGATACTAAATTTAAATACTAAGTTTGGTATTTTACGATTTTTCGTTTTTAGGTTATTGTGTTCATAGACACACGGATACGTGCACACACGAACCTTTTTCTAAATTGCTTTTTTTATACAGGGACCCTACAACATGTATTTCCTGTGAAATTTCGGTATCGAATTTTGGGGTGGGATGCAATATCTTCTCTGTACACTATGTACTTAGTAGTGTAGAGAAAGTAAAACACATTTAAAAATCTCCGTCTATGGGCAGCCTAAGTCCACTACGAAAAGTCGGTTAAATACCAAATTTGGTAAATAACATCTCTCGATGAACGAAATATTTTATGAAAATCCGCCATACCAGACTACCCTTAGATAGAAGGTATTTTGAAATTTTCTAATGTCTCAAAATTAACTAAATATTTAATTAGAATGAGGTATATTAAAATATTTATCTGAGAAATAAAATGTATATCTTGAATTTCTAGGAATGGTCTCTTGAGTTCCTTTCATACTGGATGCCCTTTGGATAACTTGTAGACCCTACAAGATGGACCAAAATGTACTACACAAATAATATAGATGTCAAACTACACAATTTGTACGTCCTATACTTTTTGTGTGCAGCTAACCGTTTCCGATATATTTCTTGTTATTGGTTTCAATTTAGAATACTTATTAATTCACCCGCGTTTTTACTTCGGGCCGCGCAAGGAGAATGGAATTTCAACGACAAGCACATAACGACAGCTTTTAACACAGTTAACTATCGCTTTAACCTAGTATGTTCCTAAGTTCCCTTCTACTTATAAGGGGTTAAGTAATAAGACCATTCTGTTAATGTTTAGGTCGGTTAGCAGCAAATAGATAGAAGAATAATCTTTTGTAAGACGGTTGTTTGCAGAATATTTAGAAAGTGGAGCATACCAGATTTGTAAATCTTCATACGTTCGGCAGTTTATATTCTTGTTTTGTTTTATGTATTCTAGTCTTACTCTTCCTTTAGTAACCTTGATTTCAATATTGTTTTCGATTATACCGAGCCGGTTGGTTCAGGTGTTTCGTCTGGGATTGGGATTTGGGAGACTCTTATTCCCACGGCCGACGTCTCCGATCCATAGCTCTTTTAGGGGCTTTCCCGGATTACTAAGTAAAGGTTGGACGTTTCTTTATTCCTACGAACTTCCTGTCTCGGGGAAAAGTGAGTTCCAGAGTTGCTTCCAAGATTAGAAAAAGTGTTGGCACAAGTGTATTATATCCCAGGGAGTTTATTTTGTAGGGCACAAAGTTGATGTAGATGCATAAATAAAGATTGTTTAAGAAAAACAAAAATTCTCGTTATTTTTGATCACACCTTTTATATGTGTATTAGTCGCCACAACAGGGGAAAAAGGGAGGACGAACTTTGTTCGGCCGCGCCGTGGCCGAGTGGTTAGACTACTAGCCTCTCACCTAGACGGGCCGTTGGATCCCAAGCGACCGTATGTGAGATTTGTGGTGGACAAATCGGCACAGGGGCGGGTTTTCTCCGGGTTCTCTGGTTTCCCCCGACATCTTATTCCACCGGTGCTCCATCTTAATGTCATTAATCACCAGTGTCATCGCCTGCGGTGCCAAAAGTAGTAAAAGCGGGCGTTAAACAGTACAAAAAAAACTGTTCACACTTTTGGAGTAATTAATGTACGTCAGCTCTGGTACGGATAAAATAACAGTTTGTTTGCAGAACAGATGGCGAAAATCATACGAATGGAATACCAGGTTTTTACTGTAACAAACATCGTTGTTTAATTCTTGCGTAATGACATTTTTCGTACACTTTTTCGCCGAACTTTCCAGTGAAGCCTCAATGCTTTTAGATAAAATTAACCTTTCGTCTGCCTTAGGTATATGAAAGAGAAAATGTACATCCACTTTGGGTTTAAATGTTATGTTGAAAAATTGAATGAGTATGATAGTGAATGTACAAATACTTTTGATTCATCATTGAGAAATTAAAATTCGTGTAACGCACCCACGAACATTCTTGAAGCTTAGAAACCGAAAGTACTATAGGAAATATATATCACACGGCGAGGAAGAAGAACGCGGTGTTCGGAGACTGGCAGACGGGTAATTGCAAAAAGACAAGAGGTGGAATAATCATATCTCACGCATGAATTCTCAGAGAATTGCACGCATTGCTATCCTTAAAGCGAATAAATACGCGGAGTAAAATACAGAGACATTCTGAAATTGGAAATGCGGGTAAAGGGAATAGTGCCAGTTTCTCTTTGTATCACAAAACAACAATCACCCAGCAGCAGAATCCGTCGTGAAAGTAAAACGTAACAAAGAACGTGTGTGTTTCACTGTTCCTGCAGTGTTAGAAAGCAAAACGAAATGTATGTATAGGCACATACTTTATTTTGAATATCTGTAGTTGGAAGTTCATTAGCTTGTTGGATTGCAAATTCCATTTCTCATGTGTTTCAATTAGCATCTTCTGATAATGCTGTTTTTCTTGTTTTTGCTTGTTTAAACGGCATTGTTTTATACAGAATGACGTTATTACGTATGGAAAATTGTCACATGTGTATGGTACCTTTTTTTTTTTTGTATGGAAATACGGAATTAAAATAAATACTAGAAAGAATAATTTCCACGGACATATTCAACTGCGATTATGTATGTGGGCATGCACATGAGTTGCAACTTTTCTAATGGCTGAAATTTCTAAATTTAGAATGGCCAAATGTTTTTTTTTTTTGTTTTTGTTGCCTTTTTTTTATTTTATTAATTTACCTCGCAACCATTGCATCAAATGTTTAGCATGTATACAAATGCTCATTGCAAAACCTCGAGTGGTAGTCAAGTTTTTACTTTTGTTTAATTTGTTTAATAGTAAACAATACTGGTCCATATTATAAAAAATTAAAATTATACTAATATAAAACTTGTTTTGAATAAAAATGTTAAGAAAATGTTGAAAATGTATTTAAATTTATGCTTTAGCTTTTCAGAAAAAATATTAAATAATTCTGTATAATATTTTTCGGTGTTAGATAATATAATTAATATTCTTTCAATACTAAGCGAGAAAGAAAAATCGCTCTGAATATTTTTCTTTCTCTAGCAGGTATGTGCAATATACATAGTACATTGAGAAGGTATTGTATTCTACCCAAAATTGGATACCGAGATTTCACCAAAATATATCTTTTGAGACACTCTGAATCCAATATAAAGGAAGAAAAGAAAAGCTAATTTTAGAAAAATCGGCCGGCGTGTGAGTGTGAGGGCAGCATAAAACTCGAAAACAAAAAGTTTGGTTAAATACAAACTTCGTATATAAATTATGTTCCAAGGATGCGACATAAAGATTTTCAAGAAAATTCCTCTCACTCTCAACTATCCTTTAAATGGAATAATTTTCGAAAATTTAGATTTTGTCAAAATGACTAAAGATTTTATGTTTTAGGTATTTTAAGGACAAAGGAAATGTGTATCTTGAATTTTTCTGGAAATAGCTTCTAAAGACTTCTTCATTGTTGATGAATTTTGTATAGCCGATAAACCATAAAATATAAATAAAAACTTACTACAAAAAATGATCTCGTTAAACACACTGCTTGTCATATAATTTTTATTTACTTATTTTTTAGTTTAGAGTTAGCCTTTCTGAGATATTCCTTGTTATTGGTTTCAATTTTAAACTAGTTAAACTTTTCTGAAACGGAAAGTCTTCTTTCGTTTCATCTATCTTTGGTTTTACTCCTGACCATGAAAACAGAACTGAGTTTCAGTTGTTCCACATACCGACAAACTTCTAAAATGCTTGACTAATGGTTTAGCCTAGTGTATACCCATATTCCCAACTAGTTAAGAGCAACAAGTAATAAGGAATTTCTGCTGTTTATTTCGGTTAGCGTGAAGAAGATAGAAGCAAAAGTTTTTTAAGAGTAGTTTATTATAAAATAGGTATAAAAGGTCATGTGAATGGAACACATCAGTTTTTTCAGTGGGCGTGCCGTGGCCGAGTGGTTAGACCGCTGGCCTCTCACCTAGACGACCCGGAATCGATCCCAAACGACCGCATGTGAGATTTATGGTGGACAAAGCGGCGCAGGGGTGGGTTTTCTCCGATTTCCTCCGCCATCACATGCCACCGATGCTCCAGCTTCATTGCATGTACCATCAGTGTCATCGCCTGAGGTGCCACAAGAAGTAAAAGCAGCCGTTAAACACTACAAAAAAAATCGTTTTTTTTTTCTCTCCCCATGTAATCAATTATGGCTCTATTGATTTTGATTAAAACTCCTATAACATTGTATTTCTTTGTGATTAGCTTCTGAAATGATTTTCGTTGTGAACACACTAGATAAATCAGGTGCAAAGTTGAGGCTAATGTTACAGCATTGCTAAGTGAAGCAAGCCAGTCTTCATTTTTCTAGAAAACGGGTGTAAAGCCTGTTGAATTTAGGTGGCTGTTTCTCGGCATTTCCCAGGTATTCTGGTCAGGACGTTTACAATTTGATTAGATCCAGCCGGCGGTGTTCCAGAAACAGACAGAACGCCATTCTTAGTTTTGGCAGAGGTTCAAAGAGATGATGTCAGCTCGTGTTTTAGCAGAGCATATTGATGGCAGGGAACTTATCGGTGTGGGAGGATAGTACGTGGAAATATTTTTCGGTTGTACGAAATAATACACACAATCCATAGGTTAGTGCGATATCACATTAGTGCAATTCTAAACAATTCTTTGCCGATGTTTTTTTGGTATTAACATGTTTGTTATTAACAACTGTAGAAATCACACAGCTCATGCTAATGTTTCTAAAATCTCAAACTTGCACGAGGTATAGTCGAGAGCAAAAAAGTTCCGATGCATTTCGTTCCTTATAATGATTTTCTTTATTTAATATTGGGAGAATTTCAGTTGTATTCCACACTTTTTATTGTAAACCCGAAAGGTTTCAGAAACGGAAGCATTTTACCTTAGTAGTTGGAAGATGCTTACTAGATGTGTTGGTCTCCTAATGGTTGTATGTCAAAAGTCTGGCAATGAAACCCTAACCAATGAGTAGAGGTCGATTTTGGGTCAGGAGCGAAAAGGAAGGTATAAAGTATGTGGAGTGGTTGCATGAAGTTGCCTTTTAAACATAGCTCTGTTTATTGCTTATTCCATTTGAAAGGAATGAAGGACATGGGAGTACAACCCGATAATTATTGTTTTTATTGAATTTTCAGAGCTATATGGTGCATTTCCTAGAACAGGGTTAAACTGTGGAAATTAACACCACGAACGGTTTACTGGACAAGTTTAATATTACAAACAATACGTGGTAAGGAGCAGAGTTATACACAGGTGCACCACGTAAAACGAAAAAGCATTTTAAAACAGTCGCAATTTTTCATTGCTTGAAAAGGGTTGGCATCACCTTTATAGATATTTTCTTGCAAACCTCTGTTAATAAAATATATTGAAGTTTTGGAGCGGCAGAAAAGAATAAAAAGTTTCTGTCACGGTCGGGATCAATAATCGCTTCCCATTTGAGAAAAGTATAAATATTGGACATTTAACCAATAACAACGAATGTCCGGATATGGTTAACTTCTCATAAAAATGTATTTGACATAAATTGTGTTTTAACAAGATCTGCATGTTTTGTCATATCTTTCTGCTTATCAACAAAAGCCATTCCTTAGCTATTACGAAAATATGATTTACATTTTATGTATGACATTAAACATATTGTTTTTAATGAAATAGTTTGAAACTTTTTTAGAAAATCAACATTTAGAAAGCTTTTCCAAGAGGAGGGTATTTTGCGGCAGGGCAATTTCTTGAAAGTCTTTATGTCGCAATCTTGTAGGATGCTAAATTTAAATATCAACACTGAGTTTTCATTTTTAGGGACTCTAAATGGAAAATCTGTGTCGAATTTTTAGGTGGAATGCAATTATATTTTCTACCTTTTAAGTCTCGTTTCGCAATCGGCTTACCCTCCTGTATTCGTATTACTGACACCCCCTAAGACTTTCAAACCAATGCCTAGAGGTCAGAAGTCTGTCCACGAAACCACAGAATGGAGAACCTGTTACATGGGGTCGGCCAGGCATGAACATGAGGAAGCGGATGGCATAACATGAAAGCGAAAAATGATGATGAAACAATGGGTGGAATGATTGGCGAGGGAAACCGGAGGACCCGGAGAAAACCCACCCAGATGCCGCTTCTACCACAAATCCCACATGCGGGTGCTTGGGATCGAACCCGGCCCGCCTAGATGGGAGGCGGGAGGCCTAACCACTCAACCACCTTTAAGTACGTTATAAAATAAAAACATTTAAGGAAACCAAACTGTGAAAATTTCAATTCCTTGTTTCTTAAAAAAATACGTTCATTTTTTACCACATACCTCTATTGCTAGGTGTAATTAATTTTGAGACAAATGCATCAAGTAGAGAAGAGAAGAATATGATTTATTTTTTGACTAATCTACCAAAAAGACTTCTTATGCTTTTTTTTTTTTTTCAAAGTGTTGTAACAAAACTTCATATTTACATTCCACTAGTATCAATTTAAAAAGAAATTATCGGATGAGTTTCAAATTAAATAACACTGCAGGAAAAGGTATGATTAATTATTCATACTTTTTTCGATATTTTTGTGATGTTGTTGATACAAATATATAGTTAATTTTATAAGAAACATTAATTCGATAATTCTATTTATTATGATATTGAGGATCTCTGGTAGAAAAATCAAACTGGTTGTTTCAAATGTGCACCGCGGGTGGTATTTGGAATATTTACTTGCGTTTTAAATTGCATTTAGAGAAACACTCCTATTGGCATTTAAAGTGTCATTGTTACAATTAAAACATGAATTGCAAAGGCCTTGCGACGTGTTTAAATTTACAAGTGGCTGAAATTCGTCATACTAATCTACAAGGACCATGGTATATTATTGTGCTAAACTCTCAAAATAAACATTTTCAAGAATTTTGGTAAATTTTCACATGCTGGTCTCCTTAAATTTGTGTGTGTGTATTTTTTTTTTCACACTAGTCATATTAAGGCACTAAATTGAAACAGGCTTGAAAAATGCAAAACTCTGTCGGGATTCGAATCACGGATATTCGCCTCCTTGGTTCTCACGTTTTACAACAGTAATTAGGAAATAACTTTGAAAAATGGGCCATTTATTTTTCCGTAATGATTGAACTGATGAAGCTTGCCTGGCTTTATCATAAAAATATATTTTCCGCGAAGAATCAATCAATAACCACGGTCAATTAACGGAGGCAATTTGCCAAACTTCCGGTCCGTGGGTACTCATGACTGAAGTATAAAAATAACTCGACAAACAGTTGAAAACAGTGCCAGTCTATACTATAAGTAGGGTCGCCCCAAAGTGCCATTAAAAAGGAGCCATGGGTGGGCAGTCTGATGGAGAACAATTAACTATCGTCCGTTGGCAACTGTGCGTCAGCTGGCAACACCTAAAGAGGAAGTAGGTGCAATTTTTTTAATGGCCACAAAGATTAAAACAGCTATTAAACAAAAACGCTATGGACTGTTCACGAAAGGTGGTGTTCTCTTGCGATAATCCACGATAACAGCGGTCAATACAGTTCCAGAGACTTTAGTATTTGCGTCATTAGTTTAGAATACGACGGTGTTCATTGTTAAATCGAGCTGGGAGTTTTTATTTTAAGTGAAATTAATAAATAAAGGAAGCATTGCATTTGCCTAAAAACTTATAAGAGATTTCCACGGTTATTCTTCTATCTACTTCATGCTAATAGAGAATAAAGATTAACAGAAATGGCCTTACTATTACTTGCGTCCTTGTAAGTAGAAGGGAAATAAGGAAATACAATTAACCGATAGCCAAGTCGATTCAAGCTGATTGCTGTGTGATTGAGATTAGATTCTCCTTGCATGGCCGGGAGTAAATCAAAACCTACAAGAATAACACATTCCAGTTTTAGAAAAGTTTAAATATTTTAATGGTTAACTCCTAAAAACATATGGCATACATTGTGTCTTTTAAAAGAGATCTACATTTTTTGTAGGCTTTTGTCTATCACTTAAGGTTTACCAGTTATTTAAAAGTCATCCAGAATGCAGAGGTCTTCTGAGGCTATTCCCAAAAAATTCAATATATACATTTAATTTGTATTGTAAATATTTTAAATATAAAGGATTTTAACCAAAATAGTTAGAGCCACTTTTAAGAAAATCAACGTTTTCGAACAGTGTCCATATAAAGGGTAGTTTTCAAGAAAAGTGGAAACGGAGTTTTATTTATGGACGCTCTTTAACTGCTGTGCTTCTCAGCGTTCCATTCTATATTGGGCGTAAAAGATCACTTAATTTTGCTTAGAGGTCTCTTGATGAGGCTTGAGGTTCTTTCATGTGCCCTAAATCTACGACACCGGACCAACGGCTTTACCTCCCTTCCGTAGGAAGCCATGTTAGCGATTTTTTACGCTCGAAAAAATCCATCGTTCATCGCCTGGTTTGAACCTACGACCTTGGGTATATAAGGCTAGCACGGTAACCACTACACCATGGAGGGTCCTCTCATCACAAATACATTGAACATGTTTTAAAACTTTTGATTTTCTCAAACAAGTCTCCAATGAATTTGATTAAAATGCCACAAATGTTGAATTTTCTGGGAGCAGCCATCAAAGTGTTCTTTATTCTGAATGATTCTTGTATCACCGGTAAACCGTTAGAGATGGGCACATACAATAAATAAGTTGATATAAAAAAATATAGTTCTTGTTAATCAGAGATGGCAAATTACCTTCTGTGACGTCATTCCGCCGAAGAGTAGTTCTCTTTCAACAGTAGACTGCTTTTAAGAGCATCGAGAGTGACGGTCGGACACAAACCTTCCTGTTAAGGGGTGGCGGTCTTTGCAGTTGAACATGATTGCGTTGAGTTGATAATCAAGTAGAGCTAGGATCTGTTACCTTTGTTGGGAAACGTTTTAATCGCTTATTTATTTATGCCAATAGAGTCTCTCTTCATGTGGCCGAAACACGAAAATCATGCCAATATTACAGCAATACACAATATCGTAGTCCAAGCCCATACAATATATTAGCTTCACTCTAGTACTCCAGAGAGGTGTAATCCCATTCTGCTTCACTGATTTAAAGGTCGCCCTCCGTGGTGTAATAGAGAGGCCTCTGAGCAAAATTAAGCAGTCTTTCATGCCCAGTATAGAATGGGACTCTGAGAACCACAGTAGTTAAGCAGCGCCCATAAATGAAAAAAGAAGCCCAAAAACGCCACTTCAAACGCTTCATTTAAAGTGTTTGCGTGTATTAACAAAGCTATATATATATATATATATATATATATATATATATATATATATATAATATATTAATTTATAAAAAAACTAATATTTCGTATTCGAATCGGAATCGACTAGAAATAGATAAGTTTAGTAACCAATAAAATAATTGAATTTCATAATTCATTTTAATTCACTATAACATTCTAACACAAACTTTGGTTGCATTCTTTCCCTTGAGTAGTAAATGATAACTGAAATATTGCTAATAGAATATAACAAATATATTTTATATAAGTGCAGATCATCAGATGCAGTATATAAGGCTTTCAGCCAATAAGTAAACACGTTGACATAATTAACTACAACACGAGCCATCACAGCATTATACTTATCTTACCGCTGCTTGATGTGCCCTATTCGTGACTACTCACAATACTCCGTTGCTTCGCCTGCACTCCTACCGCTTGTCGAAGTGCCCTATTCGTGACTACTCACAATACTCCGTTGTTTCGCCTGCACTCCTACCGCTGCTTGATGTGCACATTTCGTGACTGCTCACACAGTGCTCCGTTGCCTCGGCTACGCTACTACCGCTGCTTGTGCACTACTCGTGACTACTCACACAATGCTCCATTGGCGTTTGCGTCCTCCGACGTCACAAGTGCAAACATTTGCTGAACACTCTCCTTAACACACACACACATTTAGGTCTTATATTTCTGGTGGAGTTCACCATTTCCAAATTGAGCAAGGTAACTCCGTGGTTGCATGTGTGACTTGAATTCGGGGGTTTTTGGGTTCGATTTCCGTAGCCGCCCTATCTGCTCCATAGTTTTTTTGTTTTTTTTTTAATTCCCTTGATTCGGCAGGCGCATGCCTGGATGGTTTCTGATCTACACCTATTTCCTTTCGATAATATGCCACCCATTGCGTTTCCATCTTATCTTTTTGCTATGCTTCCAGGTTTGAGTGCATGGAGTACAGGCAGATGGCGCTGATGCAAGCTTAGGGGAAGGATTACTCCCCATGAACTTAAGGTGGCAGCCAGGTCCGCGCATCTATGGTGATGTGTCTATGATATCTTTCCTCATCCGTTCTTCTGGAGGGTGTTCGCCACAATAGATCTGCATAGATTGTAGCGCGAGCTATCCCCCTTCGCTGTCTACCTTTTAACCATCAACCATTTCCGAAATATCTATTCTTTGTTATTTGTTTGAATTTTCAGATTCTTTATACTTTTCTAAACTACAATTCTATTTTTTTTTCTTTATTTTTTGTATTAAAAGAGAGTAGAATATCAGAGCTAGTGGCTTTGAAAAGATTAGACTATCACTGCAGTTCATTGCATTTACAGAACATGTTTTATTGGTTAATGTTTTTACTTTTTCTACACCTACTATACATAGCGTGTAGAACATGTGTTGTATTCCTCCTAAAATTCGATACTGAGATTTCGCTGAATATATATGTATGTCGTGAAGTCCCCTGAGTTAAGAGTGTTTTAGAAAAAGGCCCGCGGGCGCGCGCACGCGTGTGTGTGGACAGCATAGCTCAAAAACGAAAAAACCGATAAATACTAAACTTGGTATTTAAGTTTAGTATGTTCCAAGGATGCGACAAGAAGATTATCAAGAAAATCCCTCCACCACAAACTACCTGGATAATAATGGAAATACATTTAGAAAATATTCCTTTTTATATAAATAGCAAATGATTTTTATTAAAATATCGTATGTTAGAGATATTTACATGACAAATGAAATATATATATTTTCTGGGAATAGCCGATGAAGCCCTCTTCATCATACAGAATGACTTTTGTATTACTGGCAAACCGTAAAAGATAGACAAAAGCTTACTATACAAAAACGGTACATCTCTTTAAAATAAAAAAAACATACAGTTTTGTCACATAAAACATTTTTACTTTCTCTACAGTTACTATGTACATAGTGGGTAGAGAAGGTATTGTAATGCACCCAAAAATCGATACCGAGATTTCACCAGAAATACATGCTCTGAATCAAAAAAGAAATTTTAGAAAAAGGTCCGTGTGTGTCTGTGGACACCACACTCTAAAACGTAAAGACAGTTTAAAACCTAACTTGGTGTTTAAGTCTTCCAAGGAAGCGGCACGAAGATTTTCATGAACATTTCCTCTCCCCCAACTACCCTTTACATGGAAATTTTTTCGAAAATTTTCATTTTCTCAAAAATTGCTCCAACGATTTTCATTAAAATAGTGTATATTAAATATATTTAACTAACAAATAAAATGTATTTCTTGAATTTTCTGAGATTAGCCTCTGAAGACTACTTTATTCTGGATTAATTTTAGGAATTTTGCATAACTGGTAAATCGTAAGAGATAGGTAAAAACTTATTAGAAAATGAAGATCTCGTTAAACTCACAATTTATCTTATAAATATTTTTTTTTCGTAGAATTGATTATTTTTAAGATATTCCTTGTTATTGGTTTCAGCTTTTAAACATAAGGGGGCTGGTGAACTTTTGGCAATGCATAGAAACTGATTTCATCCTTATGGCAAACAGTTTTAATGTCGTTTTAGCCTAGTGTATTCCCTTATTTCCTTTCTTCTTCCGCTAATGTTTATCTCGATTAGCATGAGGTAAATAGAAGCTTAAACTTTTTAACAATAACTTGTTACAGCGATATAGAGAAAGTAATGTGAATGGAACACATCGGATTTTCTTTTTCGTTTTCAGAAGATGCTATGTTGATTTCTAGAGGAAAACATTATCTGGTAATGATGCTGCACGTTTTGTTCTCTCGGCTCACATGGACATACAAGGCAAGTTTGAATCACTTGACGGGCCTTGTTACGTGAAGCCTATTTCATCTTTTGTTGTCATTCTCTTTCTTTGCCGTATAGACAACCCGGGATGCTTTCCATCTGAAAAGAGACTCATTTTTTCTCTCTCCCCGGGTTAATGGCGCCTCCTCCGACGCATTTCTGTGTTTACCACGTTGTGCCTTTCCCCTCAGTCTGCCATTACACCTAGTGACAGAGATTAATCCTGGTTCCTTTAATGTATTCGCTTCCTTCCAGGGTCATGGTATTTGCATTTCCTTTTCTTCGAGTGTTTTTTATTTTCCTCGCGAAAATGGTTTTCTGCTGGGATTGATGATGGAATGAAAGTGAATACAGCTCCCCCATAGCAGGTGTTTGCTTACCACACATAGAGAAAAAGGATTCTTTTTGCCACCTTCTTTCCATCTTTTCTCCCTTACTTCTACCGGGTACGCCTGTCGTACATTGACATTTATTGTTAAAATAGGAGGGCCTTGTGGGAACGTGCACGTCAGACATAAATTGATCGCATTTGCAGGGCATTATATAAAGTTACATTTGACTATATTTATTAAATTACTGTGTTGAAATGTTCAGTGGACAATTTCTGGTATTTCAATTATTTTAGGTTTTAAAATATATCACTATCCTAAAATATAAATATCTACCGAATATACAGTGTAGCGACCTACCACCTAGGCGGCCCAGGTTCGATTCCAAGAGCCCGCACATGGGATTCGTGGTGGACGAAGCGGCGTCTAGGTGGGCTTTCCCCACCACCCATTCCACCAATTGCTCCATATCACCTTTACACTCATCAATATCGCTTACATTTCATGTAATCCACTTCCTCGTGCTCACACTTGGCTACGGGCCGACCCTTCGTAACAGGTTCTCCATTGGCAGACTTCTGAGCCCTAGGCATTGGCTTGTAAATCCTAGGAGTGTGTCAGTCCTAAGAATACGGGGAAGGTAAGCCGATTGCGAAACGAAACTAATATACAGGGTAGGAGGAGAATAAGCGCAAATGTTTATATCAGTGTTTGACGACGAAGTGATCATCCAGTTTTTTATTATTTTTGTTTAACTCTGAAAATATTTAGTATTTCCAATTTTTAAAGGGAATAGCTTTTTAAAAGATAAAATGCTATTTTATTAAGTTATTTTCACGAAGAAAATTTCACACCGGGAAATATGCGAGTCAGTTGAGAAATTCAATGCTATGCCGGCATATTGTCATGGTAGCTCAGTGGTAGAGTAACCGGCTAGAGAGCGGAAGATCCGTGGTTCAAATCCCGGCTATAGCATTGAGTTTTTCAGTTTGACTCTACCTATCCAAAATTTCACAACATTTTTAGGATGGCTATTATCCCTATCTCAGAGTTCATTTCTTTGCGTAACAAGTCACCCGGTTGACCGTACAGATGGTGTGATATATGTAAACACAGAAGAGACAAAATGAGATACGCTTATGTGGTATGCAATGAAGAGTCATAATGATATACAGAAAGTCGACACCAATGTACTGTAGTAAATCTATTATGTTACAGATAACTTATTTCGGCCATTGGCCTCCTTTAAGTTTCTTGGCGAATGGATTTGCCTCTCTACGTGCATGATGTGGGATCAACACCTCGGTCATAGATGGCATCATTGAACGAAATCACGAGTTGCCGACGTGAAACTGAAAAGAAAAAATAATGTTGCACAGGAACTTTTTCTTTCAACTTCCTTTACGCTCAAATAAACATTACAGGGATCAACGCTTTTACTTCTCATACGAAATGAAATGAAATGGTTTTATTAATGCACGTTCTTTAAACTACTGCGGTTCTCAGCGTCCCATTCTATGTTGTGAAAGACCGTTTAAAATTACTCAGGGATCTCATCAGTTTTTGAGGCTTTCTTACGACCGCAAATCTTAAACATGCGACCAACGGTTTTTTACTTCCCTTCCGAAGGAAGCCATGCTAAGGATTTTTGCCCCCAAAAAAAATCCAATACCCTGCCCTCTACCATGTTTGAACCCGCAACCTTGGTACAAGAGGCTAGCATTGTAACCACTACGCCATGGAGGGCGACTCCCTTCCGAAGAAAGCTATGCCGGATTATTATTCATCACCTTCCACCGGGCTTGAATCCACAACCTTGGGTATTGTATACTAGCAAGGTAACCACTACACCTGTGCTAACCTCACAAAGCCGGTTCATTTAAAGTTACCTCTTTTCAAGACGCTTATATTCCCACTTATTCTGTGCCTATGAGATGGGGGCATGGCAGCAGACTCCTCGCTTCTCTGGTTACAGCAGATTCAGAGTATAGGGATTTCGAATCATCTTCTCTGTATGTCGTCGTTCCCAGTGAGGCTACTACTCGTATATAAAGCTTCGGCTCTCCCATATGTAGAGAATATGATTAGGCGCCGGGCTCAAAATTCTACGCGTAGAAAGCCCTTGTCAGATTTTTGGGGGACTAGTTAGCAACTGAACGCCACTGTAGTCAATTCCGGGTTCCCCGCATGGCTTGTGGACAACCTCGGTAACGAAAACAAACCAGTCAAATGCTAAAAAGCAGAACGTAAGTCTACCCCCGACCCTATAGCAGTAATCACCAAAGAAAAAAAAGTTACGTCAACAAATTTTGGAACCAAGACTCAGCGGAGCAACGCTAAGGTTGCTGCTCTTGAAAAGGCAACCGCTTATGGGCATAGATAGTACCGCTATCTGCTTAATACCCTCAAAATCTAGGCTCATCACGAGATACCATTACCTCTTTGAGGCCGACAATGATTATCTAAGATAAAATATCTGATCTACTACATTCTCCTATCTGTAACAAAATATCCTTACAAAATCCCATTTTCTATCAATTTCAGGGTTATGAAGGTGCCCATAATCAGAATTTTCCTTGTACAAGGAGAATGAGGAAGTACGATAATCTAACAGATAGTCAAAACTTTTTAAAAGTCGATCGCTATGTTCGGAAATATAAACCTAAAACAAGAATATCACGAAAACGGTTAAAGCCACAAGGTTTTCTCTGTAGTAGGATCTCCTATGGTTTACCAATTATGCACGAGTCATTTAGAATGAAGAGGGCTTCAGAGGTTGTTCACAGAAAGTTCAAGATATACATTTTAATTCCGATGTAAATTCTTAAGTATGTTGTATTTGAATTTAAATAGTATCAACAATTTTTGAGAAAATTGAAAATTTCGTAAAATCTTCCATGTAAAGGATAGTTTAAGGCGGGGTGATTTTCCTTATAATCGTCGTATTGCATCCTTAGGAAATAGTGATTTTTACAAAGTTTGGTATTTTTTCATTCCTTGAGTTATGCTGATGTGTCTCGCTTTCTCACACACGTGCGTGGAATTTTTCTAAAAATACTGTTTTCGGAAGATGTCCTCAAAACATGCATTTCGTTGAAGTTTTGGTATCGAATATCCTACAATAAATAAAATATCTGCCATTTCAGCTCACTAAGCATTTTGATTAGCCTTTTTTCTTTCTTTCTTTTTCTTCAAAAAATTCATACTCAGAATCCATTATCTCTAAAGATAAGTGATGTGACTTAAGCTTCATGAAAAATGCCGAGGTTCTAGAGTAAAAGTTTCCTAAATACCTATGAAAAAAATTAATTTGAAGAAATTGAATAATTAATATATATTAATATATTTAGGTCGCCCTCTGTGGTGCGGTGAAACAAACACACAATTCAAATAAGAAAATGGCCTTTGAAAGTTTCCGCCAAGTTACGAAACAAGAAATAAATCACATAAAAGATTATGAGCTGGAAAATTAAACGCTAACACGACAGATTGGACTGGAACGAGGAAAGAAAGGACTATAAGGAATAATTAAAATATTCACCGGCAACATTTAATTATGTTCAGTGCATCAAGATACATAAATAATAGCTGCACTGACTGCATTTTAATGGCTGGTTATTTTTAATAATCATTTTATATATTTTATGAATTTATTTGTTAACTTTTAGATTTTATTCATGAATTAGTCCTAGCGAAATTAAGGTGTGTCCGAAAAATAAGTACCGATTTGGAACAAGGGCACTTTGTTTTCACAGTCATGTTTATTTGTACGTGAAAGAGCAGCCCTTAACCTATTTTTCGACATAGTTGTTACCATTGCTCAGGCATTTGTCATAGCGGGGAATCAACTTGTGTATGGCCTCTTCGAAGAAAGCTGCCGCCAGTGAAGACAACTACTGCTGAATACCATGCTTTGTGGAAACCCGTCACAGAGCATTCTTGATGTGGGCGTTAACTTGCTCAAACCATCATTGATAACAGAAGGCCGCCCACTCCGAGCTTCGGCATAAACATTGGATTGTTCATCATTGAATTGCCCAACCCAGTTTCTCACTATTCATCTATCATTACATTTTCACCGTAAATCTCCACAAATTGACGTTGAATTTCAGCTGGTTTAATATTCCTTGCATTTAAAACCGCATAATGGAACGCACTTCACACTCGGCGGAATTGAAATTGTCTTAAACATATTGAACGATCACTAACAACTGTAAGGCCGCGCAATGACCGAATGCTTAGATCACACGCCTCTCACCAAAGTGGCCCGGGTTCGATCCCAGGTGACCACATGTGGAATTTGTGGTGGATAAAGCGGCGAAGGGGTGGATTTTCTCCGTGTTTCCGTACCATCACATTCCACCGGCGCTCCATCTTCGTTCCCTGTATCATCAGTATCCTCGCTTGCGGTGGTAAAGGCGGGAGTTAAACACTATTTTTTTTTTAAAAAGAAAACTGTAAACACAAAAGGATCTGGCTGTAATGGCGGCACTGGACAGATAATGAACCAGAGAGACGAGCGCGCATGCGTGGAACTGCGACACTAGCGTTCCAGCGTAGGTAGAACGAAATGGTACTCACGCCTCGTTAGCTTTGATTTTTAAATCAGCGTACATTAATTATTTTGGCATATTAATATTTTGTACGAAAACCGCAGCTGGGTTGATATTATCCGCGAACTTGATATACTTATTCCAGAATTTGTGTGGAAAATGTTGAACATCATAGAATTCATACCCTTTTCTTTATTAAGCATATAAAGGTTATAACTGCGTTCAAACCATCATAAAGTTAAGAATGCCTTAAAATTTCATTTAATTGATGAAATGAATGTTTCCAGTCTTTAGCTACGTTTTAAGCTTCTACAAATGGAGTTTAAATAAAGTACCGACCATTTTCTATCCTCATCGCGGCAGTAATTTGCAGTTGGGAATTTTCTCATTATGGAATGTCGTTTTGCGATATCAGCAATAAAAAACGTTAAATCAGGGTTTGCTGGCAAAAAAATAATCAATATCTCACGGCTCATTTGGCAGCTCCGTTAACTTTAGTCCAGTCGTCGCACAATCTGTGATTAATGCGGTCATTAAATAGGATCGGGGAGAGGCGGGTGTGTTCGAGCTTGGGGAAGCACATCGTAGCGCGCCGGCATAAAACTAAATGTACCATCAACAAAAAATGAGCTCTAATGATGAGCATTTACAGGAATATAGTCCACTTTTGACGGATGAAAGACTTCATTTCAGCATCAATCAAATTTGGGGCCATTCAGAAGCCCTGCTGGTGTGCAAAAATGTTTTCAAACCTACTTTTAGGGTTCAGTTTCACGAGAAAATCCTACATCTAAGAAATTAGAGCTGATAAATTAGTTTCATAAATTAACTGTTTGCTGTTTCTAGACAATCAACAGCATCCCTCTATATTGCAAGTAAAATTAATAAGGTAATATATCTGAGAAGCATGGCAAAAACATGATATCTTGTTTTGTTTGAGAACAATATGCGTTTTCAAATTGAAACTAAGAAACAACAAATATCTCGGAAACCGTTATTCTATAAAAAATGTATATTGTGAATTTTCTGGCAATGGCCTCTGAAGATACATTCCTGTGTCTTCAAATGCTGTGTTTTAATCAAAATCATTAGAGCCATTTTTGAGAAAATCAAAATTTTTCTATGTAAATTGTAGTTTGGGTGACGGATTTTCTTGAAAATCTTCGTGCCGCATCTGTGAAATTGGACTTAAATATCAAGCTTGGTATTTAACCGACTTTTCGCTTTTGAGGTATTCTTTTTATAGACACCGAACATATACGCACAAGAATATTTTTATAAAAATATATTTTTTGTTGGATACAGGGGGCCCTAAATCGTATATTATTAGTGAAACCTCGGTATCGAACCATACTACCTCATGTACGAAATAGAGAAAATAAAAGTTGCATTGTGTGGATTATTTTGAGTGTGGAGAAATGTTTGCGAGAAAACAAGGTGAAAGTTGGGCGTATATGTTAAGAAACATTCATCTGTAAGTTTAAAGCTTTAATTGGTAATTCAAGTGCACTATGTGGATATATGTTTCTAAAGTTTACAATTCATATGATTTGACTATGAAAAACTTTAGTTTTCGGCAAAATTTCAGCGATGAATCACCGTAATGAATGGATTATTTAAATATGTAGCTGTAAAAGTCGCCCGGTCAGATGGCGCTAATGTCCTCACATCTACATACTAATAGGAAGTATACTGCCTGATAGAGCGGAGAATTGAGCTGATTCACTGACCGCGGGTGTAATCGCAGCAGCAGCAGCTTGAGAGATGTCTCGCGGTGCTATAGGACTGCGATATTTTGGTTAAATTATAAGACTTTAGGTGCAAATAGACGACAACTTAGTTCTCAATTGGTCTTAGAATTGTGCGTAGAATATGATTTTGCTAAGTGTTCGAGTTAGTGGATATGTTTTACATAGTGAAGGTGTTAGTTTTATATTTAGAGAATACGTTATAAATGTTTCCTTATTCTATCACCTCAAAAATGCATTTCAGTTAGGAAATTTGCTCGAATTATATTAATTTTTACTTTCTCTACACATACTATGTACATAGTTTATAGAGAAGATTTTGTATTGCACCCAAAAATTCGACACGCAGATTTCACGGGAAATATAATTTTGAGACCCCCTGAAAGCAACAAAAGTACTTTTAGAAAAATCCGCGTGTGTGTGTGTCTGTCAGTGTGTGTGTGTGTGTGTGTGTGTGTGTGTGTGTGTGTGTGTGTGTGTGGCAGCGTAGCTCAAAAGTGGAAAGTCCGCTAAATATCAAGCTTGGTGTTTAAGTTCAGTGTCTTCCAAGGATGCGACACGAAGATTTTCAAGAAAATCCCACTCCCAACTACCCTTTACATGGAAAAATGTTCTAAAATGTTGATTTTCTCAAAAAAATGCTGTAATGATTTTGATTAAAATATCGTATTTCAAAGATATTTACTTCACAAATAAAATGTATATCTTGCATTTTCTGGAAATTTTCTGAAGAGCGCTTTATTATGGTTGAATTTTTCGGAATTTTGTATAACTGGTGAATCGTTAGAGATAGACAAAAACTTAATAGAAAATATAGAGCTCATCAAAACACACAATTTATGTTATATACATTTATTTTCGTGAAGTCGATCGTTTTTAGATATTCCTTGTTATTGGTTTCAGTTTTAAAATACTTATACTTTTGTCATACGGGAATTTTTCACTGGTCATGGAAGGAAACGAATTTCAACGACATGGTAACAGCTTTTAAAATATTTTACTGTTGCTTTGCCTAGTGTATTCACTTATTTCCTTTCTACTTACAGGGAAGCAAGCAATAAGACCGTGTCTGCTAATCGATTAGTATGAAGTAGATAGAAGATTAATTTGTTGCAGAGATTAGAGAAAGTCATGTAAATGGAATACATTAGATTTTTGAAAATGGTAAAGCAAGTTTGTGGATATGTTTTAGGACATCCAAATTAGAACCCTGGTGGTGAAGCAACTAAGTAAAAGAAGCAATGTAGCAGCAGTTTTAATTTGCTGGCCGTGAAAGAAAGCTCCTTCAGACAATCTGTAAGGTGAAGGTGTTGGGCTGCGTCTTTGAGGGTGCTGATTTCGTAGTGTTAATGAGGGAAGGGAAACTTGAGAGAGAAGCCCTTAGACAATGACCAAGACTCAGATCACACTAGAATTCTGTTTGATGTTCAGGCTTTCACTTGAGTTTAGTGAGGGTCGTCTGTACCAAGGATATTATATACCACAGAGCATTAGGCAATACGTCTTACGCGGACATCATAAGATTTCTTTCATAATTTCTCGGTAAACTGTACGGAAGTGGAGGCATCTTTATGATTTTACGGCAAAGGAGTCATTTTTACGAATTTCTGGGTACATTTAAAGTATTACAAATTCTCACGACGGAGCTGATAAAGCAGGCATGTCCAAAGATAACCCTTGCGAGGTACTAACGTCGGAACTCGTTTTACCCGACTCCAATCAAGGTAAACAAATGTTGGCAAATCACATACTGCCATGTATGCATACAGTATTTGATAGCGAATTTTTTAAGGAAACCTAAATTCAGCTTCGAAACGCGGAGAGTATAACTTTTCATAACATTTTCAGAGGTTTCGCACGTACTGCAAATGAATTACTACAAAATTGTGCGATCATAATATGCTCGAAAGAAACATTTTGGGAATTATTTAAATAATTATCATTTTACAATTTGTGATTATTTACATAATATTTAATGACAATTTTTGGCACCGCATATATTTGCGAACAAAGCTTCTCTAAAATGAACTATATTAAAACAGCTAATATTGATAGACTCGTCCAAAGTAAAACGCATATTCCATGTAAAAAGTAAATGGATAAATAAATAAATAAATAAATAAATAAAAAGGCAACACTTCATGCAGATGAGTAAGGACTTGTGAATGCAACATTCCATTACGTCGCATAACAACTTGTCCCAATGCTTCACACGGAGTGAAATGAGTAACTGCGCTTTCTCCTCTGCTGTCTTAATTTGGACATGCCTATGATAAAATGTTTAAATTCTATTGTATTCTTTCCCAGCATAGGCTTAGAGAGCGAAACAACCGCGCTAGTTTGTAATTGGCAAGAGCTTATCCGTGCGACCGTCCTTCTTCACCATCTTGGTCTTCCGTCGAACAAACCGCCTGCGGATTTATAATGGTTTGCACCTCTAGTAACCAGCAGCAAATGGGTGGTGTGTGGTACCTATAGTAAACTATCTCAAGTAAATTGTTTATTTTGCAGTTCTATGCCTGCGGAAAATGTTCCCTTTTCTGCGACAGTTTTTGTTTATAGTTCATGCTGAAAGGTAAATATGAACTAAGAATTTGTGCTTAGCCTCGGTAGTAATATGCTGCTTTTAATGTGTATATTCTGGTACTAGGAAGAATTTCAGTATGATGTGGCAGAAAGAAACTTTGTCACAGGAACAGTTTACAATACTTTATTTATTTTCATGTTTAAGATTTCGTTGGAAAGTTGAATGATACTCATATATTTAATGCTAAAATCGAATACTGGATCTTCAGTTCTCCATGCAGTGCTCTAAACCCTGCATATCTGTGTGCATTTTAAATCCTGTATGTCTTAATAAAGATAGAATGATAAACCCAATTCGACATCCTTAAAAAATAATAATAAAAATAAAAAAGAGATTTAGTCTACAAAATAGGTTATTTCAGAAAATTGAAGGCGTTCAGAAATGCTTGAACTCGAAGACGACTTTCAATGCTGAAAGTGATTTTAGTTAATAAAAATGTATGTAGAACTTGCACGTCCTAAGACTTACTGTGGGTACCATCAGATACCTGCTGGATCATACAATGAAGAACGCGAAACGAGAGATCGGCCTGTAGTCAAACATTAGAGTGAGGGTGGTAGATAATATAAAATATAGGCGAACTGCAGACGGGAAAGGTGATGATGGAGCAATTGGTGAAATGAATGGTAAGGAAAAACGGAGAACCCGGAGAATAAATCCGTCCATCCGTCACTTTGACTACAGCAAAATCTACATGGGATTGCTTGGGGTTGAAGCCAGGCCGGGTGAAAGGTGAACGGTCTAATCATTCGGCATTATAGTAGTAATATGGCAAAAAGAAAGGACATTTGTGAAGGAAACCTTCCTTCCTAATCTAAATTTAGAGTTCCTCCACGACATTTGTCGTTAACGAGGAAAACTTGGAAAAAGAAACCGGTCAGGTGACGGTCATGCCGGGTTTAAACCGCGCACCAATTGTTCATGAGTCCATGTCTGAACGATTTGAGTCAGTACCAGTCTTCATTATTAATCCCCAAGTCTGATTCAACTTAACTAAATGCCGCCAACACACACGGGCAGTGTTCATAAAAGGTTATAAATTTGTCTATTATAATCATATGTTAATATCTAATAAAAAATACCTCGCAAATTTTTCTAAGATCAGCTCAGTGGCAAATATAGCACACCGCAACAGTTATTGGACTTTTTGATTCAGTCTGAGAAATAGCCATTTTTGCTTTCTCTACACGTACTATGTACATAGTGTACAGAGAAGGTATTGCACCCCACCAAAAATTCGATACCGAAATTTCACCGGAAATATATGTTTTAGGGTCCCCTGTATTAAAAAAAAAAGTATTTTCAGAAAAAGATCCGAGTGTGTATGTGTGTGCGTGTGGGTGTGTCTGTGAACATAACTCAAAAAACGAAAAGTCGGTGAAATACCAAACTTGGTATTTAAGTTAAGTATCTTCCAGGGATGCGACACGAAGATTTTGAGAAAAATCCCCCCACACCAAGCTACGCTTTACAAGAAACTTTTTCCGAAAAATTTGATTTTATAAAAAGTAGCTAACGATTTTGATCAAAATATCGTATATTAAAGATATTTACCTGATAAATAAAATGTATATTTTGAATTTTCTGGGAATAGCCTCTGAAGACTACTTTATTCCGAGTGAATTTTACGGAATTTTGAATAACTGCTAAACCATAATAGATGGAAAAGAAATTACCACACAAAAAATGTAGAGCACATTAAAACACACAATTTACCTTGTACACATTTTTTTTTCGTGGAGTTGGTTGTCTTTGAGATATTCCTTGTTTTTGTTTTCAGCTTCGAAAAACTTAACTTTTCTCATACAGGAATTTGTCGACTCCTGCCCATACAAATAAAATAACTTCAGTGACATAGCAACCAGCTTTTGATTATCGCTTTAACCTATGGTACTCCCTTATTTCTCTTCTACTTACAAGGAAGCAAGTAATAAGACTATTTCTGCTAATTTTTTTTTCGATTAGCATGAAATAAATAGAAACATAACAGTAATCTGTTGCAGAGATGTAGAGAAAATCATGTGGATGGAACACATAAGATTTTTAGAAATAGCAATCCTTTAAACATGTGAGCATCTCCATGGGGAGTTGTTTCTCTTGTCGAATCAGGAGGGAATAACATCATCCTTGTGGACTTGATATCCGCTATTGGTTGATGTGACGTAATGCATTGTGTTAACAGATTAACATCGGCACGTAACAAAGTGTTTCCTCCCTTGTGTATTGCAACTAATCGCCGTTTGTGTTGTTTTGTTCCAACTTGAGCAACCACTTTCCTGTAGCTGTTTATGTTTGTATCTGCAGCTAGCCTGTCTTGTCTGTTGCCATGATCCGTTCTACTCTCAGGAAATCAGAGAAAAAGCAAAACAAAAAAAAAAAAAACAAAAAAAAAACAATGTGGCAATTGATCTCCTTGGTTGCTACTGGAGAAGGAAGAATTTCATTTGAACAAGACTAGGCAATGACTCGAGCTCTAAGGTATAACTGATTTGAAAACATAAGAAAGCCACATGTTAATGTTATGAACGCGATAATGTAAGTAGGCCACGATATGAGTGCGATCGCTTGGAAGAGGAACTAAGCAGTTACGGAACAAGTGGACCGGACTTCGGAAGGCAGTAAAGTAAAGGAAAACTCCGCAGTTCCGAGCTGCATTTACCATTATGGTTGAGATGTGCAAAAGTAATTCTAGTTTCACTGTGCAACACTGCATTTCCACTATTGCATTGCCCCTTTTCTGTTGCTCCTCTCGAATCAAAAGCCTTGACTATGTTACGCATTGTCAACAAATGGTGGCAACCTTTGAAGCGTACTCATACTATGGCCAACTTATTTCAGAGTTGGAACTTAAATAGTGGGAACTATTTACTTACAAATACATGTTACAAAGTTTTCCTGTCCTAAGTGTTACTAGAGGTAGTCGGGCCGAACATCAAGTCCCTCCAGGAAGGGAGTGTTTGGATTGGGTTGGACTCGACATGACAGTGGCCCGATACTCGTGAGAGATTGGTTACGCTTGGACTATGTCCGAGGGATGCCTTAATGTCCTCCGGCATTATCCTGGATAGTTAGAAACAAACTGCTAAAGTCGCCCCCACTGAGGTTTTCGGTAGTCATACCATTTATGGCTTTAACGTACACGGACTTGTCCCTTGAGTCGCAGTTCATACCTGGGTTGTCAGGTCAATGCTGTTTGATATAGTTGTCCTTCAAAGAGTCGCCAGTATTGTGTACAACCCGTTGCCTGTGATGTGCAATTCGTAGAAACAGTGCGTGTTGTGTTGATAGTTCAAATGGAGGTGTCTATTGCCTACGAATCTCTGCAACAGTTCTGAAAGGAATGTCATGAAGTGGTTCCTTACTCTGGCGACGCTTTCTGCAGAATCCAACCAGCATTTATGATAATGCACGGTCGTGTACAACGCAAGATGGAGCTAATTTGATCAATCGATGAGGATGGAAAGTACTCTACATTA
The DNA here is from genome assembly GCA_030762935.1 of Hymenopus coronatus. NCBI lineage: Eukaryota > Metazoa > Arthropoda > Insecta > Mantodea > Hymenopodidae > Hymenopus > Hymenopus coronatus. Next base: position 50,206,606 of record CM060895.1, read on the forward strand.
CATCATACTCCCCGGACTTAAGCTCTTGCGACTTTATCTTTTAATTCGCTTCAGAATGTTTAAGAGATTCGCCAAGCAGCAGACAACTCCATTCGAACTATCAACACATCAGGCGCTGCTAAAGATATCCTAACTTCCACATCGCTGGAAAAGGGTTGTACACAATACCGGTGTCCACGTGATAACATGTCTCTTTTGTACCACTTGTAAATAAATTTGGCACTATTAATGTTCCAATCCTGGTATATGGTTGCACTTAAACTACCGTAGCCGTTCAGGTCAATGAGAAAAGCCTGAGATAAAAATTACTTGTTCAATTACGGCGATTAGGCGTAGTGGTTTGTTTTTTCTTCAAAGCTTGTCATCAATCCAACTCGCTCTTGACCGACCATGTACAGTTCCCTCTTTGGCATATAATTATTTGTTTAGGTTGTGTCAGTTTATATAAAGATTACCAATTCTGGTTTTGTTACTGAATAATTTTTCTGAGATTGAAATTACCTAGCTTGGGTAGGTTTTCCTTAAGAACAGTCCTAGCAAGAGAGAAATTAATCGACCACTGCCCACTGCAGATTCTATGCAGCCCCTGCTTATGGTCCCTTGTCCAGGCTAACGGATGTAGACAACGATTGTGGTGAAAAGGATGTTCATCACTGGAGAATCAGTGGACATGACACTTTCATTGTAAGGGTTGATACAAAGTGATGCTTGACTGTTAAACATTGAGATAGCAGCCCTACCGTTAGTCTTTCCCTCTACGGCATTTATCTTGAGTCTTGTAGCGTGATCTAAGAGGACTATTTACTACTGAAAACCTTAAAGTAATACCCGGACCAGATCTGACAAAGAACTTATCACTATACTCGTGCAATTACCTCAAACTTGCCTGTGTCATCTGTGTAATAATCCATGCTCAAAATATAGGCTGCTTTTTCAGTTCGAAGCACCCTCAAATGAGTTGCAGATATATTGAAACATACAGAAAAATTAACCTAACACTGTTAGCGTGTTAAGAAAATTGTGTACACGACGGAATTATGTGTTGTGCACGGTGCCAAACGAAGATTACTTTACTTTTCGCTTTCGTTCCTGCAAGACGCCAACGAGGAAGTGGTCTTCGTGTATCCGGAACGCCGGCCTGAGGCCAAGGGATGGATATTCATCTCCGGAAGTTCATAATGTATAAAGAATGTAATGCATTTCACAAAAAATGTCGATACCTGGGTATAAGTGGAAATGCATGTTTTTAGGACCCCTGAATAACAGAAGTTTTAGAAGAAGATCTGTAAGTGAGGAGACCATATCTCAAAAACGAAAAGACCTTTAAATACCAAATTTAGTTTTTAAGTTTAGTATGTTTCGAAGGATGCGTTACAAAGATTTTCAATAAACTACCCTTTATATGAAGAAATGTTTGTAAATGTTGTCTTAAGGTAACGGATTTTTTTTTTAAATACCACATATTAAATATATTTTCATAGCAAATAAAATTATATCTTGAATTTTCTAGGAATAGCTTCTGAAGACCGCTTTTTTGTGAATGACTTTTGCATAACTGGTAAACTGTAAGAAATCTACACAAAAAATGTTCATATCGTTAAAACACTCATTTTATGGCATGTACATTTTTATATATTTTTTTTAAATTAGACTCGACTGTTTCTGACATATTCTTTTATAATGTTTTAAATTTTAAACTTTTAGCTTTTCTCAAATGGAAGTTCATCTTTCGTCTCAGCTCTTTTGTTTTACCGCTGGCCGTGCAAAGCGGAAACCGAATTTCCATTGTTTCGCAAAACGACCGCTTTTTAAAGTGTTTGAGTATCGCTTTAGCATAGTGTGTTACCTTATTTCGTTCCTATTTAAAAGGAAATAATACAATTATTTTTCCTAAAGTTTATCTTGATTACCACGATGTAGATAAAAGAATGTTTTGTAACAATGTGAATGGAACAGCTCAGATTTTTGTTTTAGGTTTTACGAAATGAGTACCTACAATGATAAGTGCTTTTTAAGATGACTACGAAAGTTTCTTAAACTAGGTTTGAAATAAATATAAAGGAAACCATAAATAAGTTAACTTTGTCATCTTGAGGATATAATTAAGAGAGGATGATAGTAGGAGGAAGAACAATTAAATACTTAAAGCTTGCTTAAAATACGGGACTTCAAGCTCAGGAATAATTGTTCCCAAGAGATATACTAATGGAGATAAACGACAAATGTGAGGGGTACTGGAAGAAGATAAATGCAGAAAAGACGTGCTCATGCTGGTTGAAAGAAAAGCAAAGAAGATGCTCTTACGAAATCAACATTACAAGTGGGCAGTTTTAGGTACTCAGTAACACAATAATTGTTGGAACAATGAAGTAAAATTGAGAATGCAATGACAAAGGAAGCTTAATTGGAAGGATACATTTTCTGTGAACCATTGAACAAATATTTGAGGAACAGATAACTGTTTTGTGTCAAGCGTGTTGCTATATACGGGAAAAGTTTTAAGTTGCAAGGAAAATATCCAAATGCTTTGAAAAGTGGGTATGGAGAAGGTTAAATGTGAAATTGGGCATCAAAATATGTGAAATTGAAGCTGTTTGTTTTAATAAAACTGAACGAAGGAAGAAATACGGAAATTGATCAAGGAGCTGGGATATTGGATGACCTGAAAATGCGTTAGAAAGAATGGTGAATGAGAAAATGATTTGGAGCTGAAGAAAATACTGAATAATTAGTGGCTCATATAAAGATAAACGGGGGAAAAGAGTAGGGGACTGGAGTTTCAGTAAATCACCTCTCCTTGAAGGTAAATCTATGATCGATTATCTGATATAACCTCACAGTAGTCCCAAGTAAGCCATATGCAGATTTTCTTTGTCATGACGGAAAGTTGAGTGTAGGGCATCGTTTTGCTCATTTCCATGACCTGGCTGTCCATGTGCAATATTTCCCGAGTTGGAATATTTTGCGGAGTACCTGGTTAACCTATTTTATTCCCATCGTTTTTCCTTGTGCCTAAATAGACGAAAGGCGGGTGACTTAAGTTCTGCGGTTCCCGGCTCATTTGAGAATTCTTTCGCCCCTTTCATTTCTCTCCGTCCAATTTGATCTACTTGGTTAAAGGACCATAATATATAATGTGTGTGTAGATCTCAGATTGCGACAATGGCTGTAAAGGAGATTTACATTTTTTGATATAATGAGAAGATGGAAACTTTGTATCGGGTATATTACAATTATTTAAATGAATTACATTTTTCTTCACGAATTTGAAAGGAGTAGATTTTTTTTTTTTTTTTTTATTTTTTTTTTTTTTTTATTTTATTGCAGCGGAGAGTTTTTGGTCAGGTGGGACTCTGCACTGAATAGTTGGTTATTGCACTTATGCCTTAAGAGGGGATCGCCCCAGAAGGAATAGTTGGTATTAGAGGAGCCAATGGAGCAACGGCACAGCAAGGTCCATACAGTTACCGGATTGATAGGTACGCCTTTACTGACGGAGAGCAGATAGGGGACCCACTCTTGGTATTTAATTTATGGATCTTCCAAGAATGCAACACGAAGATTTTTAAGAAAATCCCCCACCCCCAACTACCCTTTACATTTTCTCAAAAATGGCTCAAACGATCTTCATTAAAATATCGCCCCACGCCATCTAAGGGGTGGTCCTTATACCTACCCTGGCCGAATACCTTGGGACGTTTAGAGTTCCAGAGAGCAAGCATCCTGTTTTCTCTGTCACGCTACACCGCAGCACCATCGCCGATACTTCCTATCCTGAAATGCACTAACGGTCCAAAGGATGAAATGATGAGTGGAACGACTGGAACGAATTTCGGGCGATGAAAGAATCCGCTCCAGTAATCAGCTTGTGACCCGCCGAAACCCGAAAACAACCTATGGATCAGGTAGGTGATTATCGGTGATCGAACCCAGAATCTCCCGAACGCGAGTCGCGTCGTTACTGTGGCGTCACCTCATTCCGTGTTTAGGTTATATTCAGCTTCCCCATAAAGCTGACACAAATATTTAATACAATTTATCTCCTGGCTTCTTTATTTGATTAATCTGAGATAAACCTTTAAAATTAAAAACTTAAGTAATTAATAAATATCATGCGATATAGCCTCTCATATTTATATATATATTATAACTTAACGTTCTTTAACCTGGTTGGTCAAATCTGATGATGAATGAATGAAATTGATGAAATGATGCTTAATGATTTCGGGGGTCCATGGAACTTAAAGCTACTCGACATTCGTCTTCAAGATAAAGGAAAACCCCGAAAAAACTCTTATCCGGGTAACTCGCCCTTAGTGAGATTCGAACCTGCGGCAGACACGCAATGTGAGGCACACACGCTACCACCATACTACCTAGGCGGGCTTAGTCACTCATTGTTTTCATGTTTCACGCCAATTGTAATTGTTCATTTTCGGCAATACTTTTTACATTAAAACTGTACATAGCTCCACTCTAAAGGATCATTTACTATATATTGCTAGATATATACCAATTTCTAACCTAAAAAACATAGTTGCAAAAGTATAAATGTAACGTACTACTACAACAAAAATAGGTACCCCTACGTAAGGAATGATTAAGGTCCATGAAAGATGGATTACGGGTGCACCAAATCAGTCTTCCAAAGCGGGAACCTGAAGAAGCTGATTTCAGTCTGGAATGCCGTCCTAGTTTTTTGTGACATTTGAAATCTTTGTGACATATCTGAACCAATATGACAGCTGGTGCTAGAGAGCTCTGCCGGCCGTGTTCGTCAGATAACGTCACGTTACATATTCAATCAGTTTCAAATCACTGTCGCATCATTTTGGAGTGCAATTACCCAAAATGGTCAGTCGAATGTGAAAATAACCGTGAGCCTTTTTAATATCTACCAAACCACTTCAATTTGCAGGTACTCAACAGATAAATACCAATGATATTCATTATGAATCTTTTGGTACATGATCTAATTTACTAAGTGTTAAATTTCGATATCGAGACTTCACCTGAAATACAAATTTTAAGGCTCTCCCGCAAAGCATTTTAGAAAAGCATGTGCGTGTGTCCACCTATGTGAACAGAATGATAAAAGGACGAAAATTCAGTTCAGTTAACTGTCTTGCAGGATGTGACCAGCTTTTCAAGAAAAACCTCTCATTCCAAACTATCTGTCATACATTTTTTTTCTCGAAAATGACCAACGATTTTTATTAAACTAATTGTTTAAGCTATTTGTATAATAAAATGTATATATTGACTTTTCAATGAATAGCTGTGAAATCCCTTCGTTCTGAATGATGTGGACATAATTGGAAAGCAACAACAACACAAACTAAAGATCTTATTAAAGCACAACATTTATGTGTAATATTTATTTTCGTAGCGTTAACCATTTCTGAGACATTCTTTGTTATTTGTTTGAATTTTCAAGTGCTTTGTGAAAAGCTAATAATATCTCTTCATTCTAAATGATGTGGGTATAATTGGAAATCAATGATAAATAAACTCATACTAAACAAAAACTAGATGTATTAAACAACACAGTTTCAGTCTGACTCTACCTATCCAACAGAGTTTATGTGAAATATTTATTTTTGTGGCGTTAACCATTTCCGATATGTTCTGTAATTGGTTTGAGTTTTCAAATGGTTTGTCGCTATTCGTTTTTTCTCGTGGTGAAGCCTCACATAGTAATTAGTTATTTGAAATCTGACTGGCTTTAGGTACCTGCATCGAGGTTTAAAGTGAAATTAAAGTTTATTTTGTTTACAAGGATTAAATAAGAGAATACGTTTTTATAAGAATAGTTTGTAGGATAATAAATAAGAAAAGTTGTGTGTAAATCCAATATATGCTTTTTTTTCCCCCACAATGAGAGAAAGAGAGTAAAACGTTTTACTTTTGCATATTTAAGTCTACTTTGTATCCTATATTTTGTGGATAATTTTATTTCACATGCTTTGTAATAGACAAGGTTTCTCTTTCTTTCTTTCTTACTTTCTTTCTCTACGTCAGTAGTTTTCTCACAATTACGATAGTTTTAAATTAACCTACAGTTAATTATTACAGCTCAACATAGCATCTGTAAAATATGAGACAGTAAACTGAAATTGTAAACAAAGAAAACACATACCTAATAGGTTTCGAAAATTGAACGCAGGCACTCTGTTTCTCTCTCATTTCCTCTGTGTACACCCCTGTTGTCTAGAATATTTCTGGATAGAGTATGCTGCCTATTTACTTATTTTTGAGATTTTGCCGTAAGTTTAATCTTGTTTTCTTTTGTTTTCAGGTAAGCAGCTGAAGCGATGCTTCAGATATCCTCCAAATAACCTAATACTAGAGGTAAGAGCTAAAATCAATAATTTCCTCTCTTTAGGTAGTACTGTTTTATTGATCAGTAGGAAAAAAATCTTATGTGTTCCGTTCACATGTTTTTCTCTACATCTCTGTAATAAATTATTGTTAATACGCTTGTTCTTTTATATACTTCATGCTAATCGAGAAAAAATTAGCAGAAATAGTCTTATTACTTGTTTCCTTGTAAGTAGAAGTGAAATAAGAGGCTACCATAGGTTAAAGTGTTAGTCAAAAGCTGGTTGCTAGGTGACTGAAGTTCCTTTGTTTGAGAAATTTATTTATGAGAAAAGTATGTTTTTTAAAGCTGAAACCAAAATCAAGGAATATCTCAAAAACGATCACGAAAAAAAAAAATACATAACATAAATTGTGTGTTTTAATGTACTCTACATTTTTTTGTATGATAAGTTTTTGTCTTTCTCTTACGGCTTAGCAATTGTGCAAAATTCCGTAAAAGTCTTCTCGAATAAATTAGTCTACAGAGGACATTCCCAGAAAATTCAAGATATACATATTATTTTTCTGGTAAATAACTTTAACACACGATATTTTAATCAGAATCGTTAGAACCATTTTTGAGAAAATCAAAATTTTCGAGAAATGTTCCATGTAAAGGGTAGTTGGGAATGGGGAGATTTTCTTGAAGATCTTCGAGCTGCATCCTTGGAAGATACCAAACTTAAATACCAAGTTTGGTATTTAATGGTATTTTCGTTTTTGAGCTATGCTGTCCATAGGCGCGCGCGCGCGCACACACACACACACACACACACACACACACGCACACACACGGACATTTTTCCAAAAATGCTTTTTTTTTGGATTCAGGGTAAACCCAAAACATGTATTTCCAGTGAAATCCTGGTATCGAATTTTTGGGTGCATACAGTACCTTCTCTATACACTATATAGTACGTGTAGAGAAACTAATATGCGCCTTGCCCATGGATAGCCTTAGCGGTTGTAAAAGTGCATCTTTCTAAATATTTATCTTCACTTTATTCAAAATTCTCTCCGCCGAACATGTTCTACCCTCGGTCTGTTACACTACTCTACTGCATTAAAAGAGAGAGAGAGAGAGAGAGAGAGAGAGAGAGAAAGAAAAAAAATGGGAAAGAAAAAGAATTAGGGATATCCTGGCCTGCTTCGTTCCAGTGTTTGAATCGTACATCTAAAGAGTAGATGCATTCTCAGTATGCCTGTACAGTTTCTGTGTAATAAGTTTTCGTTAGAGGATTAAACCTCTTGTGGTTGGATCAGCGCTCGTTTGTGAAGAACAGATGGTTCTCAGCGGCCGCTGCGCTGCAACATCCCATACTTCTTACGATGAACGAAGGCGGCAAATGGCATTTGCCGGACAGACAAGTACAATTATGAGTATTTGGTTTAACTATGAGTAGAATGAAGACATACCACGAACATTAGAGTAAGCCTGGTTTTCATGACCATGCACTGGTAGAAACATTGCTCTACGAATAAACCAGGGAAGACCAACCCTAAGACCATGGCCAAATAATGGCAACCAAGACGTTTTTAATAGGTCAAGATTCAGTGTAAACTTACCTAGTATTACAAATTCCTTTGCTTGAATATGAAAAGATAAACATAGATATATTTATTCACAAAGCCGTTTTTATTTTAGAGTCTGAGATTCATAAGTACTTCTCATTTTGCAAATGGAAATAATAGAAATCCAAATCTATTAACCAAATCTGTAAATTTAAAGAACATTAAGGATCCACCCGTTTCTCCTAATTTGACTTAAATTTGAAAATATGTCCCTTCAGATTGATTTGCTGAAATTTACGATAAAACTCGTGTGTAAATGTGGGGTTAGACGCTGACTTATGGTCACCTCCTGAGGTCAGTTGTAATCCTGACCGTCTCGTTGATGCACCTTGGAAGTACGTCTCCAGGGTAGATTCAATGGTCTTCTGGCTAAGGGAGTAACTGTTGAAGAATAACACTGCTTACAACTTTTTTCCAATTTGACCTGTGCAGTATTTGTTGACCTTGTAACTGGGTTTCCACATCACATTGTTTGTTATTGTCTGTAATTACAATGAGTCTCAGGGTTGACGGGATGCTGTAGCCCGATCTCGCGAGCCTTGGCGCGCCGTTGAAATTTATTAAAAAACATTATGCATTACTCACCCTCATCTTAGAAGATGCTGGAAGTGCTGGTATCTTGTCTTGTACAGATTTCACATCGTCTGATGAAATTGTCATTCACACGAGTCAGTTCTATACCAATGGACCTAACGTGTGTCACAATTTTTTGTTTAATTTTCCTCAAGCATGTGAGGATTAATGACATAAACGTTATTTTCCTGTGTTTCCCAGAAATAAAAGTAATTTGAGTAATTTCGTTGCTCTATGAGCTGATGCTCTCGAAATTCCTAAACCTCTCAAAGGTTTCCTAGGACTTAGTTCTAATGTAGCACTGATTTCGTCAAGCTTTTCCTCAGTAAGAAAGTGACAGGTGCGTTGCCTTTTATGTATTTATTTATTTATTGAATCTGTTTCATTAAGCCGATCCACGAGCTGCAATATTATATTCCTACACGGAAGTCGTCTGTTGGAAAATTTAAGCCTACATTTTCGTCTAGTTTATCCGCACGAATTCTTCGTGCAGAAAAATGTTTTTAACGTGTACAAACGTTATATATACAACCACACTCTAGTACGAACATATTTCAAGTACACTCACTCACTCACTCACTCACTCCAAGGTCTACTCTTTCACTGTGTGTGGGTGTGTGTGTGAGACGGTTCAAGAAGCTGCAAATGCACGATAACTACCGAACGCTCGCGGCGCGCGGGATTTGTCGCACCATGCCCTGCACCGGCGGGTGCTGAGACTCACTGTATGAACCCTTGGATTTTGTTCTAGGAACACGTTTTTTACATTTTATTCTTGCGCAGTTTTCGAGTCAGTTTCTTTTAAGTGCAGTGATCTACTTTAAATGGTATTCCTTTTACTATAGCGAATCATCATTGTTTGGTTTTTGCGTGTTACAATCTTATCTCACTTCGCGTATACTATTTCAATGAATTTCATAATTTTTCACTATATATTTACGCCTTAACCCATAGTTACTTTCCCCATTGTTGACACGATATTTATTCCACGATTGTCTTGCGCACACAACATAAGTAAATATATTTGTTACAGTTTAGAACAGAGGAGTCGAAGTTTGGCACAAAGTGGAGCTTCCTTATCGAAAATCCTGCTTATAACTAACATTATCAGCCTTCGCCATATCTTACATATTTTATTTCCCCAATTCAGAATTTCCTTTCTGTTAGAAATTCGTAGCTCCTAGGCTTTCTTTGAACATTCAGACGTAATCGGTGGCTTGGCGTCTCACTTATAAGACGCTTAGATAAATTAAACTGCTTCGGGGGATACCCCAATTAAAGAACAGGTTTGGTCCAAACTGAACATACTCACTTGTGAATTAACGAAAAACGCAATGGTTCGATCTTGTTATTTTTAATGAAATATTGCAAGAAATAGAGTATTTCTTGTGCTTGTTTATTTATGTAATTTAATAAAAATTATAACTTTATCAATACTCTTCACGAGCTTTCTATTTATTACCAATAACACAATTACTCTGGCTCTTTATCATTGTCGATGATAATTAATTGCTGATTAGTTTTTAATTAATTGTGTTTAAGAGTTTCTTTTTGTGCGGTGCTGATTTGCGCCTCAGGGCTCACATACATTTGTAAGCAAACATTTTCTGCGTGAATGTTATAAAGAATAAATTACGTTCACCACTACAGTTGCATATACTACTAATTTGTCTTATGCATATCAAAATTCAAATTTATACTGTAAAGTCACAGGTTACAGGTCTGCAAACATCATTGGAATGTTTTTATTATATGATATAATAAGGAATATTAACATAATTCAGTATGTTTTATTTCATGGCATTTTAATAAAGTTGTTTTTTTAAATGACAAAGGGATTAAAGATAACTAATGAGCTTTAAAATCAGTGAACAGCTACGTTCAGCATGGTACGCCTTAAAGCCTGTTTCGATCAGGATACTTCCGTCTAGTTCCATGACGACCAACATCTCGAAAGCCTTCTAAAATGTAATTTAAAATAAATTTTCTTACCCAATTAACATCCGTTCGTAATATGTGATAATGCTGCTTTGTTTTATTTGGGCAATTCTTCCGTTCAAATTGAATACATTTTACTTATTTATTTATTTATTTTTATTTATGATATTATTAATTACTTAATCAAGACTAGCAACCCTTCTTAATAGCTGCATTTCATATGTTTCAATTTTCCTCCTGTCAGATCTATTTAATGTCCAATATTCACAAACACATCAACATTGAATACAGTTGACTATCAGCTCAACATTTTTTTCTACACATTTTCTGACATTTATATAATTTATTTGTTAGATTAATTGTCCAGCCATATGATCATCACAGTCAAGATAATTAAAGTGAGATAATTTTTGTACTGTTTCATTATTTATAATTATATTTTATGTTACTCTGGCCAATATTTCAGCCGTATTATTTGATATAGACAATTAATAGGTAGTTATATACTTGTATAATTGGTGACAAATCCTTTGGAGTTCATACTTTTTTTTTTAAGGAAATGGCTCCGCGGTAACCCGCGATCTTCCTGTCCTATGGGGGTTTTCGGGGATTTCCCGGATCACCAGGTGAATGCTCGGGAGGTTTCTTTCATTCTCCAAATTTTCCATTCCTTCATTTCATTTCATCTTTCAAATGTTTTTTTTTTTTTTTTTCGGCGGCTGGGCTGCGTCTGAGGTGATGACACTTCACTTTGTAACTGCTGTTCTCTCCGCTGGGGTGGCATAGTGCAGTCTGTCCGCGCAGCGGGGAGCAGTGACGAAACCCGTGTGGGGTGATGGCTGACTGGCGAAACCTAGCGGAGGGATGAATAACTACCAGCATCGTACAGGGCCTACTTCGACCGCGCACTTCCTCGGCACACCTGATGTCTCCCTTCATCTCGCGCTTCCACCCAAGGGTCTGACATTGTGCTCAGAGTGGATTCTACTCCGCTTAGACAATACTACTAAGCTGAGTAGAATCCTCTCTGAGCACCATGGTCTAGGGGTAAGATGTCAGTCTCTGGTTCCCAAGGTTCAACCCTGCGGAGGACGATGAATTTTTTTCTGGCGTAAACATTCTTAGCTTGGGTTCCTCCGGGAGGGAAGATAAGCTTTGGGCCCTGTGGTAGATTTGCGGCTGTAGAAAACCTCGAGCCAGATAAAGAGGCCTCTGAGCATAGTTAAGCGGTCCTTCATCCCAATATGGAATGGGACGCTAAGGACTGCAACACTTAAAGATCTCTATAAATAAAACCCATTTATTTCCGTCGCTTAGTAGTCTAGTCTAAATAAATTCCTGATATAAATAATATAATATCCAATATTTTATAATGTATATATTCAAAATAGTTATTCAGAATAGTCTCAATTTAATTAAGCAGCCGTTCAAACCTATTCTGCCTACTTGCTGGCCCAAGCTTAAAATAGGTTGGCACCCCTGTTCTAAATACAGTATTCCATTTGATTGGTAGCTTCATGTGAGGGCATTTCGCAGGGCTGGAATAAAGGCAAAACCAACATGTAGTTCCACAAGTGCCTGAATAACTAGATTCCATTTTATTCTTAAGCAGTAATCTTGGATTTACGATAAGATGCACGACAATGCTTTGTGTTGCAGGTAACGACCACTGAGCACGCATACACATGTTATTTGTCAACATTCATAGTTTCTAAATAGTTATGAAGGGCAGACACGCAATTCAATATGTAAACTACGAATCGTGTGCTATTTTAAGAACCCCAGGAAAGTGTATAAATCTCAACATACAATTTTCGCTGCTGTTGTTTTATTTTTATTCTGATGTAGGGGTTAGCAAATCACAAAATGTTTCATAACTGTATTACATTACACTTTAAAACGAAGTTTCAGCATTTTAGGTTATAGTGCCTGATTTGCAAACAATAATAAAAGCTTGATAGGTGTTTTATTCATTCTGCTAAACTGATATTTAGATGACTAGTTTCAAGAGCAGAGGTTCATTAATGAGAGGCCCAAGTTAGAATGCGACCGAAGGGAGAGTTTTATGACTAATTCTCCAACGTGTGTCTATAATATTTTATCTACGTTCAGAGTACTTTGGTACATGTTTGCACATTTAGTACATTTAAGGAACATTATGGAAACGATATGTTTAGATAAAAATAATGAAAACAAGATATTCTCCATTTTGAATGCTAGTTTGATATGTGAATTTAAAGAAAATATGAGGGAAAAGGTAATATTTACTGTTCATCAGGAAACACCAGATGGAATTAGTAATATACTTCCAGAAAAGCCAAGAAAATGTATTATTTATCTAGTTATACGAAATTCAAGAAAGGTGTGTGGCTAATGAGGAGCAGACTTAAACGAAGATTCTCTGTTAGCATATCTTTATCGAAGGGGAATAGTATTAAAGCTTCGAGTCTTTGGACACGTACAATAAATTGTGGAGGGTTAGAAGAAAACTGCTGATCGATACTTAGGAGAGAAAGTTCAATTACAGGCACAATGTACAAAGAATACATCTGATAATAGAGGTGCCTCCAATAGGTATAACAGATTGTAATGGATGTAATATTACAATAACTACAAATTAGGGAAGAAAGAGAAATAAAATATAAATGGTCATCATTAAAGAGTATTCTATGTTTTAATAGCGTGTTTGGTGTTTAGTTAGAATATAAATAGGTTTTGTAGCTACGAACTAAACCATCGTTGACTATTATAGAATAGGTAAAAATATTTTATAAAAGCTTATTCTTCTAATTTGTGTTAGTACAGGTACATTTTACGTTGCATATTTCATTATAATATGACAAAAAAGAATTTTCTTATGTATTCCATTCACATGGCTTTCTTTATCTGTTTGTAAACAATTCTTATAAAAGATTCTTCCTCTGCCTCATGCTACTCGAGATAAAAATTATCAGGGATTGTGCTATTACAAAGTAGAAGGGAAATGAGGGAATTTACAAGGCCAACGCGAAAGGCAGATCTTACAAAAGTTGGTTCCTATGTGATTAAAATTCGATTCTCTTTGCATGATCAGGTGTAAAGCAAAAGAAATAATGAAAAAAATCCCGTTATAGAAAGGGTCCAGTACTGTAAAATTTAAACAAATAACAATGAATATCTTAGAAATGGTTAATTTCTCAAAAAAGTACATGATATAAATTGTGTGCTTTAACGATATCTGCATTCTTTGTGCATAGCTTTTTGTCTTCTATCTTGCGATTTACTTGTCATGCAAGAGTCTTCCAAAACGAAGAGAAAATGTTAGATATGCATTTAATATGTCATGCAAATATATTTAATGTTCATTGTTTTAATCAAATTTTTTTTTGAGAAAATGAGACTTTTAGAAAAATGTTTCATATAAAGGTTAGTTTGGGGTGGAGGATTTTCTTGAAAATCTTCATGTCGCATCCTTGAAAGATGCTGAACTACGTTTGGCATACACACTCACGAATTTTTTTTTTTTTTTTATTTTTTAAAGAAGGCTGTGACTAAAACAGTACTTACGGTGAAATCTCGACATTGCATTTTTGGGTAGAATACATTAATTTCTCTACCTGTTGTGTCATGTACCTGCAGAGAAAGTAAAAAAACTCCACCAGTCAAAAAGGATTGGAAACTCCGGATCTACCTTTTATTTTGGGTCACAAAATACCTTTCGAGCTACAGCGAATTCGTAAACGGCTGACAGAGTCCCGCAGTCTTCAGCGCTGATAATAAAAATCGAAGAAGCACGATGAGCTGGTATGATTAAAGGCCTCTTGCTCTCTCCCTTAATCTTGACACACCCACGCCGGTTGACTGATGAAGAGCAAAGTGGGTCACCGCACAACTTCACCGTACTTCTTTTCCCTCATCCCATCTTCTGTAGCTTTCGGACTTGGAAGTTTAACGTTCTTCGATGGGCTGTTGCTAATAAATCACTTTTATGCTGACTACTGACAGTCTGGAGTTGAGTAAATAAACTAAAAGTAGTCTGTATGTGAGATTTCAGCCCTGATTTATTTTGATAAAAAGTTAACTACAGGAAGTTCAAGCAGTAATGCTTATATTTATACTACGTGCTTCTCTCCCAGCAAATCCGCCTTATGTGCATAATAGATAGAGAAAGAATTGTATTCCACCCAGAAATTCGATTTCGAAATTTCTTATGAAATTATATACATACATATAGATGTACATCTATGTAGATATGTATATACATAGATGTATAGGTCTTCAAATTTATCGGCCTTCTCGCCAGTCGTTTGTCCGCGCATGACGTCAGTACTAGAGAGCGAGTTTATCACTCATTGCCTCTTGTAGAGGACTAGCGAACGATGAGTAGAAGAGGTGGATGCCAACAGTTTCGAGGTCATCTTGTTGAAATGGGACTTGCCGCTATTGTACCTTTCCAATATTTACATTTGCAACATTCGCTCGCGTATCGTAAACGCGCAATTACAACATTTATGCTGATAGGTAACGCAAACAATTGGATAGTTACGGTAATGTAGACGGCTTTAATAGCACAACCTCCTCATTACAATAAGCGCTTGTTCATAATATTTACAGCAGAAAATGAAAACTGACCCACACAAAACCCACAAAATGTTTGGTGAAAAGCAGTTCTGCACCGTCCAGTATTTATATCAGCTGTTTATTTAGTCGGCAATGCATGCAGTCGAAGGTTCAATTCGACATTTCCACTTTGTGACAAGGGGATCGGTGAACTAATAATGGCGTCATTCATTTAAAACCACTGGCGCTCAAGACCGAATACATCTGAAGCCCTTGTGTGTGTGTGTGTGTGTGTGTGTGTGTGTGTGTGTGTGTGTGTGTGTGTGTATGTGTGTGTGTGTGTTCGTGGACAGCATAAACGCATGAATAAAAAACGTTAATTCCGTTAAATTCCAAACTTGAATTTGGCATCTTTCAAGAATGCAACTCTGAGATTTTCAAGAAACTCCCCCGATTCAATCTATCCTTTACACTGAAAACATTTCGAAGGTTTTTGCTTGCTTAAAAATGGCTCTTAACAATTTTGTTTAAAATCTTTAGCTATATTCATCCCAAATAAAAGGTATATCTTGAAGGTTTCTGGAACTGCCCTCTGATGTCCTCTTCATTCTAAATAACTTTTGTAAACCGGTATATCGTAGGAGATAAACAAAAACTTGCCGCACAAAAAAATGTAGATCTCGTCAAAACACAAGGTTTATGTCTAATATATAGTTTTGTCCTGGACCTAAGAATTTCTGAGATATTCCTTTTTATTGATTTAACCTTTAAAATACTAATACTTTTCTCAACTAGAATTCGCCATCAATTTTTCCTGTGTTTTACCCTCGGCCGTGTAAAGAAAACTAGTTTTCAAAGTCGAACACATGGCGACTACTTCTGAAAGTTTTGACTTCCTTTATCGTTAGTTTATTCCCTCATCTCCCTTCTTCTCACAGCGGGCTGAGTAATAAGATGATTTCTGCTAATGTTTATCCTGATTAGCATGAAGTAGATGGAATAGCATGCTTTTGCAAGAATAGGGACAGAAAGTGAAGTGAATGGAACCGGAGGGCCCCGACTTTGCGCAAGGTAAATTTCTAGCTGCGGTCATTTTTGGGAGGGTCGCAAGTGCACGCGGCCGACATTCCTGCACTTTCCTTCCCAATATTTTGGAGAATTAGGACTGTCTATCTCTATTTGTCATTCATAGGTAGGCTTAAAACTGCAGGGATTTAGAAGAGGGCATTTGTATACAAGTTAAAACATGCACTTAAAGTATGTGCCTTTCTTGTAATAATAACAAACACTCTTTGTAGCTCTATAATTCATTTTACTTTCTCTACACGTACTATGTACACAGTGTGTAGAGAAGGTATTGTATTGCACCCAAAAATTCGATACCAAAATTTCACCGGAAATGCATTTTTGAGATCCACTGAATCCAAAGAAAAGTTTTTTAGAAAAAATATCGGATTTGTGTATATGTGTGTGTATGTGTGTGGCCAGCATAGCTCAAAAACGAAAAGCCTGTTAAATACCAAACTTGATATTTAAACTTCAGTATCTTCCAAGGATGCGATACGAAGATTTTCAAGAAAATCCCCCACCCCCAACTACCCTTTTCATGGTACATTTTCCGGAAATTTTTATGTTTTCAAAATTGGCTCTAACGATTTTGATTAAAATAACATTTGTTTAAGATATTTTTATGACAAACGAATGATATATCTTGAATTTTCTAGGAATAGCTTCTGAAGACCCTTTCATTATGGATGACTTTTGTATATCTGGCAAACCGTAAGATATATATATATATATAAACTTACTCCACAAAAAATGTGGATCCCATTAAAACACACGATTTAAGTCATATACCTATTTTCTGTAGAGTTAACAGTTTTCGAGATATTCCGGATTATATTTTAGCCACTTAAACTTTTTTCACACGGTGAGACATCTTTCTTATCGTTTCTCGTTTGTTTACTCCTGGAAATCAAAGGGATTGGAATTTCAACTGTTTCACATAGCGACCGGCTTTTAAAGGATGAGACTATCGCTTTAGCCTGACCATTTTATTTCCCTTCTACTTGCAAGCAGTTAGTATAAAGACTATGCTTATGTTGATTAAAAGGTTTGTTTGCCGAACAGCTAGAGGGCATCATGTGAATGGAACACATCAGAAGTTATCCCTTCTACTTACAGGGAACCAAGTAATAAGGACAATTTCTGCTAATGTTTATCTCGATTATCATGAAGTACTAGAATAATAAGCTTTTTAACAATAATTTGTTACAAAAATGTAGAGAAAGTCATGTGATTGTAACACGGCATTTAAAAGAACCTCAAGCCTGATAAAGAAGCCTCTGGAAAAAATTAGATCCCCAATATAGAGTGGGACGCTAAAAACCGCAGCAAGCAAATTGTGTCCATAAATAAAAGAAGAAAAAAAAAAAAAAAAAAAAAAAAACTCAATTTAATGTTGATTCTCGAAACTGACACTGATTATTAGCACAGGTATTCGATACTCACAAAGGTGACACTTGATCACTAATATATTGTTATTAGCAGTTTTCTGTATATAAAAAAATGTAACTCAACTTTTTGGGGCAATAATGTGAGGTCTCAACTCTTTTCATTCCTTATCTAGCAACAACTTGCAATAATGTAAATCATAAACATTTTAAAGTATCGAAGATTTATGTCAAAGTATTAGACATACTTCGATCCAGGTATCGACTCTATCGAGGTTTTATCCCTAATGCCATTGTAAAGAACATATCGTAAGGTTTTTTATTCAAAATTGTTATAACCATTTTTTAAAATATTGAAAGTTCCAAAAATTTATCATATAACAAGTATTTTCGGATGGGGCAGTCAATTGAAAAACTTTGTTTTTTCCATGTAAGACGCTGAGCTTAAATACCAAGTTAGGTATTTAACGTAGTTTTGTTTTTGAGTTATGGTGTCCTGAGACAAACAGCTTTTTACTTTCTCTACACGTATCCCACCCAAAAATTCGATACCTAGATGTCAAATGAAATGCTGTTTTAGAATGCTTCTAGAAAAACATATATGTGAATGTGTGTATAGGTGTGTGGTATTGTTTACTATCTGATATTTAAGTTTGGTATCTTCCAAGGATGTGACACGAAGATTTTCAGAAAAATCCCCCAACCCGAAACTGCCTTTACATGGAAAAAATATCAAAATTTTGGTTTTATCAAAAATGGCTCTAACAATGAAAAATAAAATAATTATATATCTTTGAGTTTTCTGGGAATAGTCTCTGAAGACCGTCTTCATCCTGGAGGATTTTTGTATAACTGGTAAGACAGGCGAAAACTTATTACACAAAATATAGATCTAGCTAAGAGTCTCAGTTTATGCCATATACTATTTTGCTATATATTTCAATTTTAAGCTACTTCGCTTTTCTTAAACGCACAGTTTATTTAGTTTCAGCTCTTTTTATTTTTACTCCTGATCTTTTCAACAGAACCGAAATAAAATTGTTTCAGTGAGGTACAACTTCTAAAAGAGTATCGCTTTAGCCTAGTGAACTCCCTTAATTTCTTGTTTATAAGAAACTATTGGTAAGGTTATTTATTCTAATGTTTATCTTTATTAGCTAGAAAAAAAACTTTTGTAAAAATAGTTTGTTTCACAATATGTACAAAAAGTTATGTGAATGGAAAACATATTTTCGTAAAACGCTGTTTAGGATTCTGAAGACTTCAAACGCGTCTGTTTGCAGTAGTCTCTCGGTATAGAATTTTTGGGTGGAATCAATTCTTGCTCTACTTACGCAGAGGAGAAGGTAAAAACAATAAAGATATTAAGTACAGTAGTGGAGCAGAGGTTCGCCGAGTCAAGGGTTAGCTCCTGAGGAGCAAGTTGAGGTTGGCAGCTGAAGTCATGCAGCAAACCAACTCCTCATGTAAAGACCATGACTTATGAAACCTGTCAGTCAGCACAAGATGGATTAACTTGATGACAGGCTTACTTTATATTAGATCAACAAGAAGCAGGCCAGGATGGAGCAAACTAGATGCTTGTCGCAGCATGTCTTAGAACTCCAAGAGTGATGTATTTGCTTATCAGACCTGCACCACCGAGCAGAGTGTCCTAAGTCAAATACTACCCTACATTTGGTTATACAGGATGTTCAAAATGGCTACCGAACCAAGTTGCTCAATTCCTATGTGAATCAAGTGTTTTTAACACCAACAAAACACCTCATAGTGAGTGTGGAATAGACAGCTGCCGAGGAACAAAGCCGCGAACCTGGCCCATGCTAAAGGAGGAACTGTTGGGAAGCACCGAGACAAGTACTTTAACAGTGCTTTCGTAAACATACTTATTCTCTGTCCAGCCTTGCTTCACCGGTAATGTAAACAAAAGCAAAGGTTGCAATGGCTATGATTGGTTGCTGAACTTTTTACTGCGTTTTTCCATTATAAAACAGTTCCTCTTAAATTGCCTGGTGCGTACAAGAATATCATAAATCAGTATACGATGTTTTCTAAATAATATAGTATGCATGATTAAGGAACAATATTTACTGATCATTTGATCATACTTTCTTTATAAAGCAATGCATATCAGTTTGCGCAGTTCAACGACTAGTCAGCAAGTAATGGCGGAAACATAATACCAGTGCATAAGCAAGGTAAGAATTATTTTTAATATATATATATACATATATATATATATATATATATATATAATAAATACTGTGAAAACAATGTTCTTAGCTTAAAGGTGTGTTTCCGAATGCAGCATAAAGTCTGCAAAACTTTTAAATTAACTGAGCTGCGACATCTTGTGCAAGTAGATTTTCAACAAGTGACAGCCGAACATACAGTGAATGTGTATCACACATTGTTCGGGAAGAGTACACAAAGGGAGGAATGGTGGACATTGCCGTTGGCCCACAAATTATGAATCTCTGTGATGATTCAGACAGTTCGATTGCAACTACAGTCAATGACTCCTATCTTGATGGAGTGGGACTAGTCCCATCTTCAGATCAGCTGTTATGGTAAGTCACTCCATTATGTCAGTATTTCAGTGTGTAGGTGTGCACATGTGAAACTGTCAGAGTAATGTACGCATGCAATTCTTTAGCAAACTTTCAAAACATGTCTGCATTTCATACTTTTATGGAAGAATTTCACATTTCATACTGAATATATAATATATAACGACTTGCTTACCTGTTTTATTGTGTTTTATTTATTACACATTCAATATAGTTAATCATGAAATGTGAACAGTAGGTAGCTATTTCTTTTCCTGCCAACCTAGCTATACGGTTTTACAATTGTATGGCAGACGAACCAGCTTAGCACCATGTGGTGTGTACACGTGCGTTCGCAGAAGAGTATATTCTGGTTTGTTTACATCGCCGTGAAGTAAGGATGGGTAGATAATACATACGCACAGCGGTAAGTTAATATTAAGGTGATGCATCTGTGAAATTTGGAAGATATCTTATTGAAAAAATAGTAGTAATGTTTATTGTCTAAATGCGGTGTTCTAATAAAAATATGGCACGTCATGCATTTTAAAAAATGTACAGTTAAGACAATCCAGTTTTAAGGAAAATAAGTTTATAAGTAGATGTGTCATGTTATATTTTTATTTTCTTTACACTTACTATATACATAATGTATAGAGAAGGTATTGCATTCCACTTAAAAATAAGATAAGCTTTCACGGAATATATATGTTATTAAACACATTTAGAAAAAGACCCGAGTGCGTTTGTCGGCGTGTCTATAAACACAACTCAAAAACGAAAAGTCGGTAAAATACCAAACTTGGTATATAAGTTTAATATCTTTCAAGGATGCGACACGAAGATTTTGAGGAAAGTCCCCCACCCCAAACTGACCTCTACATGGAAAAATGTCAAGAAAATTTTAATTTCTCAAAAATGGCTCTAACGATTTTGATTTAAATACCATATATTAAAATATTTACACGACAGATAAAATGTATTATTTGAATCTTCTGGGAATAGCCTCTGAAGACCTATTTAATCTGGATGAATTTTGCTGCGTTTTGCATAACCGTAAGAGATAGACAAAAACTTACTACATAAAAAATGTAGACCTCGTTGAAACACACAATATATGACCTTTTTTTTTCCTTGACCATTTTGGAGATATTTCTTTTCACAACTGGCAATTCAAATAAACGGATTTCATCCACATGACAACAGGCTTTAAAAATTTTAACTAGTGCATTCCATTATTTCCCTTCTAATTATAAGAAAGCTGTTAATGTTTATCTCGATTAGCATGAAGTAGATAGAAGAATCAGTTTTTTTTAACAATAATTTGTTACAGAAATAGAACACATCAGATTTTTAATATTAGTCCTAATTAGTGTAGGAAAATGATTACTTTTCGTACTCTCCAAAACTCTTGATTTTTCAAAATTTAATAATTTATTTCTCTTAATTTGAGTATTATTTCAAAACTTTAATACGACTATTTTCTTTGATGTACTTTTTAGAAGCAGTATACAAATTTTGAAATAAATTAGTAAACAATTGCTTTGTGTGGAGCATTTTGTATACAGAATTGTGTTCGGAAAACTTTTGCGAGTAAAGATGATTTAAATTTAGACATGTTATTAATGAGCATTCGCCTGCAATTAATAGATTCAGTTAATTGGTAGTTAAAGAGGGCAATGGGAAAATTTTATATTTCATTAAAGGTTGGAAATCATATTGTTTTATTTTGAATAAAACAATGATCTTGAGTTTTCACAAGTTTTGGTCAAATTTCACAGATGTCTCACCTTAAGGGATTCCATTATTACGAAACGCCGAAATCCTGCTGTACCTTTAGTTATTTATTTATTCTTACAACACAAATTTCCATCTTAACTAACAACTAATGAAAGGAAATGACTGGGAAAATCAGCTGCGATACGTACGCCGCTGATGCCATTCTTCAGAGGCATTTTAAGATAGTAATCTTGAAGAAGGAGGCAAGAATACTATCAGAATACACATTACTAAGGGATTGCAAATAAAGTTAAACAAAAAAGAATCCTTTTTGTAATGGGAAATATTTTCGCGGGAAATCGTTAGTGTCGTGGATTTGCCAACGCGTTGTTGGTACAGATCACATTTCTACTTGTTTTTATGCAATTTCCCCCCTTCTCTGGGCTTACTGATTAAAATTAACCACATTGACTGAATTTTCGCGGCCTAAACGCAATGCCATAGCCTACATTTTTACAACTTCACCAGCATCTTTTTTTACCTTTGATTGAAAATAAAATCCTTCTTGACTGTGGCAGACAATAGCAACGACTGACTGCCTCCATGGTTGAGTGGTCAGTGAGCTGACTTCTCACCCGGAGGTCCCGGCTTCGATTCCCGGATGGGACGGGGAATCTTGCTTTAACCAGATTTATTTCCTATCCTCCACAAAGTCTTGAAGTATGTGTCTAAAAGTGAATGTGTGTGTGTATGTGTGTGTTTGAGCAAAGTAAACCGATTTAAACACAACGTAAAGAACGTATAGACGAGTTGTTTCAATGCAAAGCCTCGACATAACCTTAGATGTTAAAGGGGGTTATAAAAATAAACCAACGATTTTCAAGGTTTCAAAACCATCATATTTCTCCTCCAAAATTTCAGTATCTACGCTGGCTAAAACTCTTACCACGAACATCGAATCAGTGTGCAGTAAAATTGAAATGTACTCAAAATATAACAAATAAACCAGTATAAACATGCTACAAATTAATATTAAATAAGGGAGTTAGGTATTCGTGTTTTCAAAGGGTTAGAAAGAAACGTATAGTACTGGAGGTAAACGAGCCAAAACTCTCTTGGGTATAAGATATTCAACAGTGCTAACGATTTCTGCTCTGGATTTTAAATTACTTTTCGTAGATTTTCTGCGCCATTAAACACAATTATACCCTATTAGGTAATCATTTACGCCAAAGTTATCATACACGCCCCCAAACCTAACAATCCCATTATGCTTAATCCCTTATCTAAAGGGAGGAGTAACCCTTAACAATGCTGATAATCAAGTCGATTTTCTGCCTGCTATTGTTGCCTATTTCCAATGTTATACTCATAAAAATCGCTGAAATTCAATTTCGTCACTGGTAGACGCTCGATGCACAAAACTCCGGAAAAATATTGCACGGTCGAACGGACACTTCTTCCTCATTCTGGGAGGTTTCCGGTAGGGCGGGGGTTGGCATTGTGTATAAGGAATGGGCGGGGGGGGGTCTCCACTACAATGCTCTTCCAATAAATCTCCAGCCTCCCCAAAACTGTTGTTCCCTGTCCAATAAAATTATGGGAGCATCTTTCCCCCGCAGAGACTGAAGCGGACTTGTCTGTGCTCCCAGCTTCCCTACCAATAAAATATATTTTCTAAACATAGCCATACTCCAATATTTGGCGTGCCTTTGTTCCTTGTCGAGTGTGAAATGCTGACTTTGTATCCTACAGACAGCACAGCTTGCACACCAGCAGAGGGCGAAAAAGAGCTGAATAGCAAACCGGAACTAGGTCCCAAACCGCTGTTTCGGATACATATTGCGCAGTAGAGCCACTGTAGGGATTTCATTTACAACCTATAAATAAACTTCGACCTACTTTATTTTTACTTTCTCTATATAGTTATAGAGAAGCTATTGTATTAAACCCAAAAATTCGATACAGAGATTTCACCGGAAATGCATGTTTTGAGACACCCCTGAATAAAAACAATCTGATGTGTTCCATTCACATGACTTTCTCTACATATCTGCGACAAATTATTCTATTTACTTCATGCTAATTGAGGAAACATTAGCAAAAATAGTCTTATTACTTGCTTCCTTGTAAGCAGAAGCGAAATAAGGGACTACTATAGGTTAAAGTGATAGTCAAAAGCTGGTTGCAATGTGATTTAAATTCCTTTGTATGGGTAAGAATTGACAAATTCCTGTATGAGAAAAGTATAAGTTTTTCAAAGCTGAAACTAAAAACAAGGATTATCATAAAAAGATCGACTCCAAGAAAAAAATACATAAAACATAAATTGTGTGTTTTAACGTGCTCTACATTTTCTGTGTGGTACGTACTGCAAAAATCCGTAAAATTCATCTAGAATAAAGTAGTCTTCAGAGGATGTTCCCAGAAAATTCAAGATATACCTTTTATTTGTCAGGTAAATATCTTTAATATACGATATTTTAATCAAAATCGTTAGTCATTTTGAGAAAATCAAAATGTTGGAAAAAAGTTCCATGTAAAGGTTAGTTGAGGGTGGGAGGATTTTCTTGAAAATCTTCGTGTCGCATCCATGGAAGATACCGAACTTAAATGCCAGCGATCTCTTTGTTATTGAGCTATGCTGTCCACACACACGCACACACACACACACACACACACACACACACACACACACTCGGTCCTTTGTTCAAAAATGCTTTTTTTAGACTCAGGGAACCTAAAACGTGTATTACCGGTGAAATTTCGGTATCGAATTTTTGGGTCTGAAAATCATTTATTTCAGAGTTACAACACAAAATTGAAAGTTACAAAAATAGCTCGAAGTGACTTCCTCTTGCTTTATGCATGAACTAAGTCCTGTTGTATTTCATTAGGATTTTCAAATGCCCAGTTATGAGTGTTTGCCGTCGCGAGTAAAGCCAGCCTCATCCGTGAATAAGATACCATCAACAGAGGTCCTCTCTCAACAACAGAGTACGCCAGAGCATGGAACGCAGGCTTGCTGTATATACCAAAGCAAGAGGAAGCCACTTTGAGCTATTTTTGTAACTTTCGATTTTGTGTTGTAACTCTGAAATAAATGATTTTCAGACCCATGTACATACGAACTTTCTTTACTGCTTTGATGTCAGGGACACGTCCCCCAAATATATGTCACCACTGAAAATGCACCTTGTATAATAGTTTGACATATTGCGTATTCATTATGTTACAATTAAGGTTCTCACAACAGAGAAAAAGGTGTTTATCGTCGAGCATTATTTCCGGTCTATGGAGTTGGGCGTCACTGAGCCTGCGAAGAACACGTGTTCGCATCAGATGACCTTGAAATGTTCCCGAAATACGGGAGAAGATTTTTGTGTCCTTGCCACGACCTGTATTCATAAATATGTTCAGCAATCGTAAGGACCGTTTTGAACAATGTGTGAGACGTGAGGATGCACATTTTGAACACACGCTTAGATACGTGTTGTTAATTATTACATGTTATAATTACATGGTGATTTTCTGAATACGATTGTAATTTCAGTTGCCTTTGTTTTGCCGCTTACTGTTCTATCTATGGGTGTTTATCACTGTGTTCGTTTTTATTTTCTCTATCATGTATATAGTGGGTACAGAAACAACTGTAATCCACCCAAAATTATACACAGATTATACCCAAAATGCATGCTCTGAGGTCCCCTGAATCCACTTTTTTTAGAAAAGACCTATGTGTTTGTTGTGGGTGTCAAAACCATCACGAAGCAACCAACTTTTAAAAAGTATGAACGTTTCTTTAGCGTATTACATTCCGTATTGCGATGCTATCCACAAGAAAATGTGTGCTAAAAGCATTTTGGCTAATGTTTATCTCGATTAACGTGAAGTAAATAGAAGAATTGGCTTTTATTGGAACAGTTTGTTAAAATATGGGTTGCGAAAGTTATGTGAATATAACACATGGATGGTTTATATATGCATGGTGTTAATGAACTATACCGAAATATTTTCTGGAATGAAAAAAATAATAATAAAAAACATTTACTCTATGACTGCAATCGAACTCGTGACCTTTGGGATAGCAGCTTCCCGCGTTACGCACCAGAACAGTTGAAAACACGCCTCCAGAATAGGCTATAGTTAATGAATGTTCAGTGTCGCACTGTCAAGTGATTAGTTCGAGATTTTACAGATTTTTGCGACATTAAATCTTTAGAACGCTAGTAACGAGCTGCTAAAAACCGACATTTCTATATTCGGGCAGCAGTTTAAAAGACATACTAAGCCATTTTTTCAACCTGCTTTGCTTTAACAGCGACTTATCAGCACCTGATACCCACACGTTTAACGCTGTGTAGTTGCGTTATGTTTATCCGGGGACCATGCAGCGCCGATCACAAATTACCTACTTATATCATGCACAATCTCGCAAATTATTTCGGTGTAGTTCATTAACACCGTGTGTGTGTGTTTATATATATATGTATATGTATATGTATATATATATATATATATATATATATATATATATATAAACAAACAGATGGTGTGATGAAAGGCTCTTGCGTAGTGAGTTCAAAAACTGAGCGAAGATCGGTCCTCAAAAGTCAAGTGGGCGAAGCACTTGTCAAGGAAAGGGTGACCCTGGTTCTAGAAAATTTGGAGGGTGAATTTTTCGGTTAATGCCAAGAGGTCCTTGCCCGGAAAACACAAAAGACATTTGATTGTATCTCAGGTATGGAGGAAATAGCTGTATATCCTCCAGCTCTGCTCTGGTGCGGTTCTGCGTCTTTGTTTTTGATCATCAATGAATAACTCGTCATTGTGTTTGAACAATGACCAAGAAATGTGAAGTATTCGCGTGTTCGGGGATCTGACGAGGCTTCATCGAATGGACAAGTGCATAAAACTTGAAAGGGGGTTTTGGGAAGCAGTGAAACGGAAAACAGAATTCATTGCAACGCATTGATGGCTGTGAAGTGAACACAGATGAGGGGGTTGGCGCTTTGACTCTCACAGTAAATGCAGCTCATCACTGATTTTTTGCAGCACTATTTGCTGAAAAGAATATGGATGAATAAGTGTATTTATTGAAATACTAGAATGCCTACATTAATTCTAATCACTCGCATGGAGTCATGAGTCGTGCTTTTGCAATACACAAAATAGTATGCAATATTAAAGAACTAGCAGAAAAAATTAAAAAAATGAGTAGGAAAGAAAAAGGAAAAATGTATTAAAACACATCAAATTAAGTTTACAACGCAGAATAAACCGTATTCCGTTGTATTAATCTATCCTATTATAGTAGACAAATACATTTAAGAGAAATATATACACTCAATATTAACAACACAACAAAACCACGACCGAAAAGGATGATAAAAACAATATATATAATATTACAATAATTTTTACTTTCTCTATACACACTATGTGCATAGTGTATAGAGAAGGTGTATAGAAATCTCGATACCGATATTTCACCGGATATATATTATAAGGTCTCTAATATCCAAAAAAAAAAAAAAAGCATTGTGTGTGTCCGAGTGTCTGTGAACACGATAACTCAAAAACGAAAAGTCGGTAAAGTACCAAACTTGGTATTTAAGTTTAGTATCTTCCAGGGATGCGACGCGAGGATTTAGAGAAAAATCCCCTCACCCCAAACTACCCTTTACATGTAACTTTTTTTCGAAAATTTTGATTTTCTCAAAAATGGCTCTAACGATTTTTATTAAAAGTTCGTATATTAAAGACATTTACCTGGCAAATAAAATGTATATCTTGCATTTTCTGTGAATAGCCTCTGAAGAGCAGTTTATTCTGGATGAATTTTACTGAATTTTGTATAACTGCTAAACCGTAAGAGATGAAAAAAACTTACTACATAAAAAATGTAGAGCACTTTAAAACACACAATTTATGTTACAAACATTTTTTTCGTGGAGGTTGTCGTTTTTGAGACATTCCTTATTTTTGGTTTCTGCTATGAAAAACGTATACTTTTCTCATACAGAATTTGTCAACTCCTATCCATATAAACAAAGGAACTTCATTGACATAGCAACCAGCTTTTGACTATCACTTTAACCTATGGTAGTCCCTTATTTCGCTTCTACTTACAAGGAAGCAAGTAATAAGAATATTTCTGCTAATTTTTTCTGATTAGCATAAAGTAAGTAGAAGTATAAACTTTTTAAGAATAATTTGTTGCAGGGATTTAGAGAAAGTCATGTGAATTGTACACATCAGATTTTTTCTCTTCTTATCCCCTCCTTCTGTCCTTTCCTATAAGCAGCCTTCTCAGACCTCAGCTGACTCGCCGTAAGTGGAAATTTACCTATCCCGTCCGCTTGAGAAGAATATATGCTGCTGGAGTTTACTTTGGCTTTCATTTTTACTTTCTGCGGCACTTACTGTATGAGAAGGAAGTACACTAAAAAGTCGATATCGAAATTCCAATGGAAGTACACAGTTGAAGTTCCCTGATCACTAAGATTAAAACAAACAAACAAATGCTATACTGCGTTCACATACTGCAGCATACTGTTCTTCGAAAACGTATTCTTCTATCTACTTCGCCATCAAAATAATCCTTAGAAGAAATGCTTTTGTTACATATTACTCCCTTCTACAATAGAAATATGGAAGCACAATAAGCTAAAGCAATAGTCAAATATTTTAAAAGCGGGTCGCTTTGTAATGGTATTAAGATTAACAAAACTCGATTTTTATAAGTGGTTCAAAGAATTGGTTTTCTCAACAATACTTTTAGCACTATTTCATAATATACAGATTAATTTTTTCTTATTAAATGGAATGTGCGTAGTAGCTTAAATAATAAGAATTTTATACATGCTTAGGCATTCCTGGCCGGCGTGAATCCAATAAAATGCAGAGGTTTCCGGGTTTGTAGGCCGTGGTCGATTAGATGAAATGTCAACTGACGTTTCGCCCGTGACTCCGCCAGGTTGAAACTACGGTATTTCAATCAAAATTGTTAATCATCGTTTAGAAAATACAACATTTTGAAAAATTTTCCATGTAAACGATAATTTGGAGTGCTGGATTTTCTTGAAAATCTATGTATTGCATGCTTGGAAATGCTGAGCGAGCTTAAACATCAAGATCTAATTTTTTCGTTTTTGAGTTTTTGAGTAATGCTCTGACAGGCACACACATGAACCTTTTTTTATAAATACCTTTTTCAGGGTATCCTAAAACGTTTATTTTCAGTAATATTTAGGTATCGAATTTTTGGGTGGAATTCTATACCTTGTCTTTGTACGAAATAGAGGAAGAAAATAAAGAAAAAATATAATGCAGAAAAGCTAACGCAAACGCAACATAACAAGCACAGAAGCTTGTGATCAGGTTAATGAGTGGGGCCATTCACAATAATTTTCATTTAACACTAGCATCAGACTTCCTCTGCAAGCTATTCATTTTCGCATGAATGAATTTGAGGGATATCGCACTGCACAGAAAAGATAAGGAAAGGGATCACTGGATGATAAAATTTCAGAATCGTCTTTGCCTGTATGGCAAACAGCATAACCTTTATAAAGATAACTCACCCAAATAAAATATTTGGCAACAGATTAAAAATTAGTATTGTCATTATTTCTTTCAGCACTTATAAACTGTGTCGTTTTCTTTCTTGAGTGAAAAAAGTTACCATAATACATATTAGGGATGGAACCTGGATACTTCGATTCTCTCGTTAGCCAATGATGTCGAAGCACGTATAATACTTTCAGACAAACTTTCGATATTGTTTCGAGATTTATGTTTCAGTTTTGCATTGTTGAATGTATTAGCTTTGTCAGATGAGGAATGAAAGGAATCGAGACTTCACGTTATTACCTACCTCGCGACTTAATTTTTGATAGATCTTGATTGTGTTTCCCATGCGAAATGAAAGCAATAGTCGAGTCTCTTGTGTCCAAATGAAAACACGAAAACGAAACGATGGGGGGGGGGGAAAGGTAGAGGTATCAACTTCACATGCTGCGTTAACTGATGTAAGTCTTGCATGGTGACCTTCTCTCAGCCACTACGTGTAAGCTACTCCGGTAAACAGAATTTGTGAATCCAGCAGAAACAGATCAGAACTTAGATCAGTAATTATATATCGCATGGTAATTGTTGTTTCCTTCCGTAGTTTGTATTTATACAAGTCAAACTCGTAACTTACAGTGTAATGTACGACTAATTTCCATAAATATTTTGTTTTACTAATGTACAATTTAATATGTTTCCTAGTGTTAGATGGATAATTACTTATTACTGGGTTTCAGACTTGTTAACTTAACGTCTAATTAACTGCTACGTTAATTATAAATGAGTCGGGAGGGGAGATGGAGTCCTGTGCAGAGCTGAGTTTGTGCTAAAGATATAGATGTAAACATGAATTGTTATTACAAAGTATAAATGACATAAAATAATTATGTATTGTGGCAGATGGAATAATCAAGTTCATATGTGATTTACATGCGTGGATAACTATTGCAATGGATTATAATGTATTTTCTGAATGAATCAAGAGCAAAAAGTCTTCTATTGGACTTCGTACCTTCAGAACGGCTACACATGTACTGATCGTTTGCTTAGAGTGAATGCGCAGCAGTGATTGGGACCCCGGGTTGAGGCCCCTGTGTGCACGTAACTATTTTCCGCGAGAGTGCAACCAAATGACAACCATATCCGGAAATGAAATGGATGCAAAATACCTTTGTTATATGACAGTTGTAAATAGCATAGTTAGAATAGCATAACACACATTATTTTGAGCTGAGTGTCATATAAAATATGTACTAATTTAAATTTTCAAGATTGCAGAATAAAATAATTGTTAGTATTTTTTCCCCTATGGATAGAAAATCCTTAAAGCGTAGTTTTCATAATTATACTACTTACCTAAAAGGGAAACATTATTATTATTATTATTATTATTATTATTTATTATTATTATTATTATTATTATTATTATTAGCAGCCTTGACTAACAGTAGCGAATATACAACCTGTGACATTGTTAATGAAAGAGTGTCCATTGTAGGGTCAGGTAGGAACAAAGTCGGAATTAGCCTACATCACAAAATTGGTTAGACTATATCCGTGGCCAAGTGGTCAATAAGCTGACTTCTCACTCGGGGTCCCTGGTTTGATACCCGGCTGGGGCGGAGAATTTTTCTTGAACCAGAATCATTTCCTGTCCCCCACAGTGTATGGAAGTACAGTGGTTGTCCCAGAAGTACCCGACCTATGTATAGATAGCGGTTGTTGTTTAAAAGCATTAATGGTAAAAAGTACCGACCTTAGAAAGCTTAAGTTTGAAGTTTGACGATTTTACGTTGTTAAACATTTGTTTGGCAGCCATCACTAATAAATGCTCTCAGCAAATTTGTAATAATGGATAAAACTGGTCATCGTTATGTGATGAAACTGAGCTAGATTCTGCTTTAGGGGAGTCTGTTCCTTCGTTTACAACAGTGAATTATTGGGTGGCAGAGTTAAATCGCGGCCGTACGAGCTGCCAAGATGAACATCGCAGTGGTCGACCAAATGAGGTTATTAGTCCAGAAATTGGCCATGTAGTGGCCGAGAGGTTAGACCATACGCCTCTCACTTTGACGTCGGGGTTCGATCCCAGGCGATCGCATGTGAGATTTATGGTGTACAAAATGGCGCAGGGCGGGTTTTCTCCGGGTTCTCCCGCCATCGCATTCCACCGGTGCTGCATCTTCATACATGTATCATCTGTGTCATCACCTGCGGTGTGGTAAAAGCGGGCGTTAAACGCTATAAAAAAAAAAGGCCAGAAATTGTAAAGAAAATCCACGAAATGGTGTTGGATGACCGTTGACTGAAAGTGCGATGTATCCCCATTTACATTTCCCCCCGTAGGTTTTACTGATTACTGGTTTTACTGTTCCTTTACAAACACAGACACATTGCACAAACATATAACACTCATGCCCAAGGCGGGACTCGAACCCACGATCCGCGAGACGCTTTAGCGAGCGTGGCCATGAGGACCGGCACCCTCGTATGAATGAGAGGTTGTATGTAGTGTGTGTGTGTGTGCGTGTGTGTTTTTTTAAAGAAAATAAAATGATTAAATAACCAACGCTAGAGAACCCACAGTCAACGAGTTCTTTCTAAAGCAAAGCCCCCGATATGACTTTACATGTTAAAGGGGGATGTATAGATGAAACAATAAATAAAGAAACAAAAAGAATCTCTTGTTCGTGTGGGCCTAGATTTGGAGCCCTGCTGTCCGAAGACCTAAGAAGACGATAGTTCATCACAGCAGGTGGCAGGGTACACTCCATTACTCGCGCCTCGTTTACGTTAATTTAATTTTAACGTGGTCACACCCTTCTCATCAAACTGTTTGTTCCTGCCCCACTTCCGGTCCCTTCAAGGTTACGGCGTCACCGCTACGCTTCAAACCACTTCCAGGAATAACCCCTAGTTCCGTCTTTTAAGGATATTGCATTATTTAATTTGAAACTGGCGGGAGGTACTTCTGTATTTTGATGTATGTACGTAATTACCTCTTTGAACACGTAGGCTACCTGATATCTATGTGAACATACTCGCAGCTCCACTAAAATTCTCACGTATTCCATTCACATGACATTCTCTACAAACTATTGCCACAAAATATCATTTTATCTACATCATGCTAATAGATGTAAACATTAGCAGAAATGAATAGATGTATTATTTCCTCCTAAGAGAAAGAGTAATATTAATAGGGGAATACACTATTATGTTTTTCAAATGGGAAGAGTTCTACGCTGCGGCGAATGAGATGCGTTATCGTGCTCTGCGTTGCCAGGTCGCTACCCCCACTCTTTTCATATTCCCCTCTCACTCGCACACTGAGCATGCAAATCTGCCTGAATAATGTTTATTCATGTGTAGTATGAAAACTATTTGAGCTAAAAATACGTGAATTTTACGGTTCTGCCACGAATATTTCCTCGGAGTTATTATTATTATTATTATTATTATTACAACATTTGAATATTTTGTCTTGGCGCAAGTAGTATTTATGAGAGACGGAATCACTTAGCGCGTTACTCCCCATATAAGTGCGATTGCAATATGTCAACGCTCCGATTAGCTGTGCTCAAGGACAAACCTCATTCCATTTGAAGGTCACTGTAGGCTAAAGCGATAGCAAATCCTTTAAAAGCTGCTTGCTATTGAAACAATAGAGATCCGGTTCGCTTTACATGCTCCCGTTTGTGAAAAGTTGAGTAGTTTAAAATTGAAACCAACAACAAGGAATATCTCAAAACAAGAAAAACGTATAGGCATGAATTGTGTGTTTTAATGACATCTACATTTTTTTCTGTATTAAGTTTTTGTCAATCTCTTACGGTTTAACCATTGCACAAAATTCCGCAAAACTCATCCAGAATAAAGAGCTCTTCAGAGACTATTCTTGGAAAATTCAAAATGTATATTTTATTTATGATATAAATATCGTTAGCCGTTTTTGAGGAAACAAAATTCTCAAACATTTTCCATATAAAGGGTAATTTTCGGCGGGGAACTTTTCTGAAAAGCTTCGTGTCGCATCTTTGGAAGATGCTAAACATGAATACCAAGTTTGGTTTCCTTAATTTTTTAAAAAAAACTTTTTTTCAGTGTCAGGGATTCTCGAAACATATATTTCTGATGAAATCTCGACATCGAGATTTTGGAATACCCAAAATCTGTAACTACTAAATGCATTGTATGTGCATACGTACTAGAGAAAGTAAAACGGTGAAACGAAAGGTGATTTCCCGTTAGAGAAACCAATAACATGGGAATAGCTCTTAAAATCGGTGAATGGCATAAATGGTGCATTTAAACAAGATCTAGATTTTTCGTAGAGCGAGCTTTTGTGTATCCTTTACGTTTATTGGCTATGTGGAAATCACTCCTAATGAGGAGGACTTTATTCCCAGGTATTTTTCAAAATCCTTAGAGCCATTTTTGAGACAATCAAAATTTTTGAAAAGTGTTCTAGATAAATGGTACTTGGTTTGAGGGGATTTTCTTGAAAATCTTCGTGTTGCATCCTTAAAAGATGCTGAGGTTAAATATCAAGTTTTGAGTTAAGGTGTTCACAGACGCACGGACACAAACACCATCACGAATGTTTTAGATAAATAACGAAAGTGTGTGGTGATAATGAATAGTGAAGAAATGCTGCATACGTGTAACATAATCAACAAAGAACAAATGTTCACGGCGAAGACGGAGTGGAAGGTCATGAATCCTTACGGAGGAATTGAGAGCAAATTTTGATGAAAGAATTCAAGAAAACCTGTGTTTCGGTTTGGACAACATTTTGAAAAGTAAAGTTTTCCCAACCGATGAAGACCTCAATATGGTGGTGACATCAGGTCTTTGGCGGTGGGGGGATGTATAGTCGCATTCTTGGAAGATACTAACACGTAAATCTCACACAGACACACGCTAGACGGGCATTTTTGTAAAACTTATTTTGTATTCAGAGGTCTCAAAACATATATTTCCGGTGAAATCTCTGTATCGAATTTTTGGGTGCAATACAATACCTTCTCTATACACTATGTACATAGTCCGTGTAGAGAAAGTAAAAAAGTGTGTTCGAAAGTAAGCTCTTTCGTAATTATGCGAATTACTAATGCATTTTGGCACTCAGGATATGTGTGATGGTAATATCACGAAATAAAAGACGACCCACTAATCGCTTTGCTGTGTACACCTGGGAACAGAAACCAACATACGGTACTAATCCTAATGAATGTGACATCTCGCTCTGCCAGAATGCTTCTATGGTATCATTTGGAGGGCAGCCATCTTCCATTAATGACCACCGAAACAGCTCCTATACACAGATAACATGTTAAATTAGATCTGACAGCTGTAACCTGATGATTGAGGGCCATCCAGCTCGAAAAGCAAACCTTTCCAAATGAAAATCAAGAGCCACCGTTTGTATTTCAGTAATTGTCATTGGAAAACAAGAGCACATAACCTCAAAACCCTCTCATTCCAGAATAACAATAATTTGCCATCTGATTACCGCAGAATGTGACGGTCCAGTTTTGGTTTACGAGAGGGTGGGAGAGCAACTTCAAGAGCCAACAAAAAATGCATCGTGCAGCACAAAACAGCGGTAATGCATTAGAGTATCCATGACATTCAATTATGTTTACAGTGTGTTTAGAAATAACACGCACAGTCGTAGGAATCAAACGTATTTCATGAAACATTGCTGCAATAAAATTTTTCTTCCGTCATAAACACTATGCAATTTACATCCACATTGTCAGTTACTTCCTTAACTCCTAAGTGGAAGATAGGGCATCGTTACGATGTTTCCATGATCGGATTTGAATTTCTAGTTCGTGAGTTGGTCGTTATGCGCCGTGGTGACAAGGGATCAGCTCGTCCCCACAGACAGCGCTGTAGAACAAAATCATGACTTGCGGACGCATTGTGGGAGAATTTTGCTCCGGAATCTTGTCCTTTCTAGTATGAGGTTCTTTTACGTGCAAATATTACACCAGACCACCGGTTTTACTTTACGAAGGAAGCCATGCTATAGATTTTTGCGTCCAAAAAAATTCATCACCCCCTGCTAGTTTTAAACCTGCAAATTTTGGCTAGCCACCGCACCTCGGAGGGCGAATTTAGAAATACGTCCGTGTGTATGTTTGTGAACAGCATAACTCAAAAACGAAAGGTCGGATGAACACAAAACTTGATATTTACATCTAATATGCTACAAAGATGCAAAACGAAGATAAAAAGTCCTTTTTTATATGGAACGTTTTTCGAAATATTTTTATAATATACACTAAAACAAGTGCATTACAAATGCTACGCATATTTTGTTTTTTCTGGAAATAGTACACTTCATTCAGAAGGGATTTTGTAGAATCTTACATAACTTATGTAGGTTAAGTGAAAGATGAAAACACAATACACAAAATATGCAGATCTATTTAAAACACTGCATTTATTCCAAATGATCTTTTGTGACACACTGCCATTTCTGAGTTGCCCGTTATTGATGGTTCGCATTGTTCATACTTTGTTATTCTTTTGATGGCCTCTGTATTTTGAGTTATTTCCCGGATTGTATGGAAACATTGTAGGATTTTAAGGCCAGAATATAGTGTTCAGTTGTTAAACACTTGGCTATCGTTATTTCCTTTGTTTATTTAATGAAATGTGAAATGTAGCTATTTCTCCAATAGCTCATCTAGATTAAGATTAAGCGAATACCTTTCGCAGGAATACTGAGTATTATCAATAGTGGGAGAACGAAGAGATAAGCGCGATTTTCTAAACTATTAAGTAGGTTATTAATTTATTCGATTTAATTACCTAAAGTCAAAATCTATCTTCTCTACAGATATTGAACTACATTTACCATACTTTTAAAATTACATTCCTTAATATCTTTGTGAGAAATTGTCTGGTTGAAATTTTCACACGGTTTTAAGCTAATTTATGAACAATATTTAATTTTAAAAATTAATCTACGACCAATATTAAAACTCTTGGTAGATATTTTGCTACACACATTTTGTACTGCATTGGGAAGTATTTTCAGAGATCTACCTTCCTTGTGGAAGAAGATTTATTTTGAATATGGGAAAATAACAAAAATAATATATACATATATATTTTATAATGATAATAAAAATAAATAAATAAAATATGAGAAAAATAAGTTAAACTTTGACACAGACAGTCTTTTAACCAGTACAACGCTTAAAAATGGCGTCCAAACCATGTAAGTATACGCCCTCCCTAGGAGAATAAAACGTTGAAATAATTTAAAGTATCGTTAATTTTTTTTTTAATTTTAATCTTTTACCTTCTGTAGCGTCTAGAAGTATGCAGTTGGGAGTGTATATATTTAAAGTTACGAGCAGTATTACAAGCAATGACGGAACAATTCCATGCCATAAAGCCCGGAGCTTAAGTACTTAAAGGTGTTTGTGTGTGAGAGAGAGAGAGAGAGAGAGAGAGAGAGAGAGGATGGAGGATCAGCCCGATTCCTGGAAAGAGATTGCGGAAGAGAATAATATGAAATGGGGGTAAAATGGATGAAAGTAGAGGTAATTATGGAGCATATGTTGGAGTGAATGGGGGAAACCGGAGAACCTGTAAAAAAAAAAAAAAAATCCACCACTAGAATCAAACGCATAATAATGGTGTAATGGTTACCACGCTAACTTTATATAAACAAGGTCACGGGTTAAAACCCGGCGGAGGACGGTGGGATTTTTCGGGCGTGAAAATTCATAGCATGGCTTCCTTCGAAAAGGAAGTAAAGCCATTGGTCCCGTTTCATAGATTTACGGCACGTAAAAGAACCTCAAGCCAGATAGAGAGACCTCTGAGCAAAATTAAGCGGTGTTTCACGGCCAGTATAGAATGAGACGCCGAGAACCACAGCAGTTAAAGAGCGTACAAAAATAAAACTCATTTCATGATAAGACGGCATCGGTAGAACGTATTTAGGTAATAAAATTTGGTATTTACCTTACTAAAAGTGGACCTCTTTAAATTACTGCAAAAACCATGGTGGGTCGAACAAGAGTTCTCGTACGCCAAGCTTATTTTATCGATAGAATCAAAACTTCTCATAAATACTAGTCCAGAAAAAATACCAACTTCTCCCAAGAGGATTCTTGTTTTCTCCAGTAATGTTTTTCTGCTTTCAATCAAGCACAACTTATGTTGCTCTTGTGCCTAATGCAGGATGGTAAAACTGTAGCGAGGGAAAAACAAAATAAAAGATGTACGGCAGCAGAAGAGAATAAAACAGGATCCCAGAGGGATGCAGGCTACATCTTAAAAGTTTTTCAGTACTGCTTAAGGTTGTCTCGTAAACAAGCATTATCACAAGGGAAACTCTGCGAGCTTAGCAGACAAATAAAAAAAGTGAGATGCTGGCTCAAATACACTGTAGCATGCATCAAAATGTTTGCTGGAGAAATCACCTGCGTGTAGGAATGAGAACGATATCGGTAAGCGTTAAAGAGTTGATCAGCTTGCTGTGGCATGATGTTAGTCTCCAACCAAGTTATGTCAACTAGTCAAACAAGATGCACTTGACGAAGATACTCTGCCCAAACGGTTTTACGTTCTCTACCAAGTATGTACAATGCACATAGTAGATAAAGATATTATAGTCCAGAAAAAAATCTGATGTTTTACACTCGCATGACTTCCTATAGCTGTTCTACAAACTTTTTACAAAAGATTATTCTTCTTTCTTCACCTTGCTAATCGAGATAAACATTCTTATTACTTGGTTCCTTATAAGTAGAAAGGGGCTAAGAGAATAAATACACTAGACTATAATGATAATCCAATGTTTTAAAAGTGTTATGCGATTGCAAATCGTTTCTTTGCTTGGCCAAGAGTAGAACAAAAGAAAGTCGGACTCTTCCTGTCTGAGAAAAGTATAAGTACCTTATTTTTGATGCCAACAACAAGGAATAACTGGAAAACGGTTTCCTCCATAAAAAATGTAAAGGATATAAATTGTGTTTTGACGAGCTCTACACATTTTGTGCAGTAAGATTTTGTGTAAATTTTAGTTTTAGCAGTTAAGCAAAATTCTGCAAAATTCATCCAGAATAAATATGCCTTCAAAGGTTATTCCCAGAAAATTCAAGATATATATTATATTTGGGATGCGAATGTCATACGATATTTTAATCAAAATTGTTGGATCCATTTTTGAGAAATTAAAAAATTTAAAACTTTTTCCATGTAAAGAATAGTTTGTGGGGGGGGGTCTTGAAAATCTTCGTGTCGCATCCTTGGAAGATAATAAACCTAAATACCAAGTTTGGTATTTAACGGTAGTTTCGTTTTTGAGCTATGCTGTCCAAATACACACATATGGATTTTTTTTTCTAAAAATGCGTTTTTAGCACTGAGGGAACCCCAAAATATATATTTCCGGTGAAGTCTCCAAATCGAATTTTTGGGTGGGACACAATACCTTCTCTAACCACTATGTACATTGTATATACGGGGCTAGAGAAAATACAAATTTCGATACCGAGGTTTGACCAGAAGTACATTTTTTAAGAACCCGTGAATCCATAAAAACACTTCTTGAAATATATCCGTGTATGTGAGTATGTAAGTATATGTGTGTGTTTGTTTGCCTGGGGGGGGGTAGCATAGCTCAAAAAGGAAACGTCCCTTAAATACCAAACTTGTCATTTAAATTCGGTATCCCCTCCAAAGGTACGATAGGAAGATTTTTAAGAAAATTCTCCACCACAACTATTCTTTACACAGAACATTTTTCGTAAATTTCTACTTTAACAATAAAGGCTCTAACTATTTTGAGTAAAACACAATATGCTTAATGAATATCTTGAATTTTCTAGGAACTGGAGACCTCTTCATTGTGGACGAATATTTGTTTATAACTTTTGTATAAATGTTACTCTAAGAGATAGATAAAATGTACTAGGTATACAAAATATGTAGATCTCATCAAAACACAAATTTGTCACATACATTTTTATTGTAGAGTTAACCCTTTCCTGTTTCCTGTATTCCTGTTATGTGTTTCACTTTTAAAACAAACGAAACAGGAATGAAAAATTCCCGTTTGAAGTTCATTGAAACCAATAACAAGGAATATCTTGGAAACAATAAACTCACAAAAAGATATGTTGTAAATTGGTGTTTATAAATAATTTGCATTTTTGAGTGGTAAGTTTTTGTATATTTCTTACGGTTTACCAGTTAGGTAAAGTCATCCAGAATGAAAAGGTCTTCACATGCTATTCCCATAAAATTCAAGATAAAATTTTTATTTGTCATATAGATAGCTTTAATATACGGTATATTAATCAAAATCGTTAGCCATTTTTGAGAAAATCAACATTTTCGAAAATGTTTTCACTGGTGTGTGTTATATATATATACACGTGTTGGGTCCTTTGAAGATGAACTTTATCATAAAGTTTTGCATGGTTTTTGTTTTTGAGTTCTGTTGTTCAAATACAGACACGAACCTTTTTCTAAAATTCCCTTTTTATTTATACAAGGGACCCTAAAATGTGTATTTCCATTGAAATCGCGGTATTAACATTTTGGGTGGAATTCAATACCTTCTCTATGTATAATGTACTAAGTAGGTTATTGTATTAAATTACATGCGTCTCCTTGAATAGTCCAACCTTCATGTGTACGGTATCGACGATTGGGAATCATCCAAGCTGTCTGAAAAAAGTTGTTATAGCTCCCTGTGAGAGAGAGAGAGAGAGAGAGAGAGAGAGAGAGAGAGAGAGAGAGAGAGAGAGAGAGACTTTTTATTTTCACTGTGTTGATGCAGCATCTGCAAGCGCTGGCGCGAAAACATGGAATAATCCGCCATGTGATGAATTAATAAATGAAAGCAATTCAATTTGGTTTTCTATTTATTTGGAATACTAAATTTCTATTAGCTCCAAAAGTGATGTACTGTTAACTGAATGCGTGAACTGAAATACGGGGCAATAATACATCTTTTAATTCGCTTTCCTCGGTGTTTATCGAAGTCTCTTGTTTTTCCTGTTCATCTAATTTGCCGCAGAGCGTGCTGAAACAAAATGCTGATATAGATTCCAATTGGGTGGTAGGTATGGCCATTTAATAGTGGCATACGGCGCAGAAACGATAGTCATTTCATGGGTAGGGGATCAGGGTTGTCAATTTACTGGTTTTTCAGCTGTTTTACCTGTTAGTTCTTGATGCGAAAAATACTTAACCGTGGCTCTAGTGACAAATAGAACAATTGTATATATAGGTTGTTAAGGGTATAAATATACTTTGATAAATGGTACACTAAAATGTATTTTTTGCATGGCCTACAGTGCGCTTCAAAATGAATAACGCCTATTAGTATAGACTATACGTTTTGCTTCCAAGTGTTCACACATCAATACGTGACCTGCTGGTCTAGGTAGTATGAATCATTGGCCTTGCAGAAAGGTTCAGATCCAATTCCGATACAACATTCATTATAGGGAGACTTTCCTACTCAATACTTTCTGTCCCGCTCAGGAGTAAAATAAGCGCGCATGGCCTATGTGTCATACCTACCAATCTCAATAAATAGGCACTGCTCTTAATAAGCAACATTATTAGTCCGCAAATGAAGTAAATATTTCTGCAATGTTCATTCAGTAGAATTGCGCGTGGATTCCAGCCCATCTTTGAGAAGGAAATCTTTCAACCCATACAGGTGGATAGAAATCAACAATTGATAGTATTCTGTGAATCTCGAAACCCATATTATGGCTAGAAGACGCAATAGTCCTAATCACACACTTTCTTTATCATTTGGATGATCCTCTGAGTTGTGCCCAACAGTTGATGACGAACTTTAAAAAGCTGGTGTGCTCCATTCACATAATATCTCTGTAACAAATTATTGTTTAAAAGCCTATTCTTCTGTCTACTCCATGCTAATCGAGATCCATAGTGAAAAGATAGTGCAAAATCTAACGCAGTCTGCTGAGAATGGAAGGCAATCCGACGTGAGCATCAACTTTAAAGAAAGGTTGGAAACCGTTAGAATAGGATGCATTTGGATGGTGGGGCAGGGAAGCAGACGGAGTATTTGGAGAAAGATGAAGAACCGCCTCTGAGATGTTGACGACAGTAAAATAGTTGCACAAAGCACGGAGAAGGTTTCGCTGGAAGTACATTTTTTACTAAAATTGGTGTGGGGTATGGAGCAATGCACTAAAATAGGTACCGAAATCACTAGGCCGGGCCCCACGTGATTAGACTAGGAGCATGGCGGATTACAAAAACTACTGATGAGAATGGTATGACAATCTTACCCGTTTGCGAGGAAGAAGATCGTGGGCTCATATCTTGGCAGATGGAGGGAAAAGTATTTACCGCGATGGAGAGTTAGGAGCATTTTTGAACTCTACTGGCAGGTATGATAGGAAATTACTTGAAGGGCGGCAGCTTTGATCTGTGAAGACTAAGTAGGAACAGGGAGAGGGCGATAACAAGAGCTAAAAAGTGATTATAATGTTTACATATATTTATATATAAACATATATGTACATATCTCTCTTAAATGTATTTGTTTACTATAAAAGGGCACGACAATGCATCAAATTACGATTTACCGTTTATTGTGTGTTGTAAATTTAAGATTACATATTTGCCTTTTTGTTTTCGTGCTCTCTCTTTTCATTTTTTTGTTTTACGATTGATTATTATTTTGTGTATTACAAAAGCACATACGATTTGTAAACCCATGAGCTTAATGTAGATTAGTGTATGTATATTGGTATTTAAATAAACACACTTATTTATTCATGTTGTATACACAGCTATACTCAGTTTTTCCCGTAGTTTCATTTAAATGGAATACAAAATTGTACACCCTTTCACTTTAAGGAGATATTTTCATATTGACATTAGATTTTTACATTCTCAACGTAAATAGTAGATAGAGAAGGTATTCCACCCAAAAATTCGATTTCACCAGAAATATGTTTTGAGACCCTCTGAATCAAAAAAAAAAAAAAAAAAAAGAAAAAAAAAAAAAGAAAACACAGTGCGTGTCTCTGTGTGTATCTGTGGACAGCATAACTCAAAAACGAAAATTCTGTTAAATACCAATACATGAAGATTTTAAAGAAAATACCTACACCCCAAACTACCCTTTGCATGGAGAAATTTTCGAAAATGTTGATTTT
The DNA here is from genome assembly GCA_030762935.1 of Hymenopus coronatus. Lineage (NCBI taxonomy): Eukaryota > Metazoa > Arthropoda > Insecta > Mantodea > Hymenopodidae > Hymenopus > Hymenopus coronatus. The sequence goes on from CM060895.1 coordinate 50,249,074, forward strand.
CTAAAAAAAAATAGTCTAACGATTTTGATTAAAATGCCATTTATTGAAAATATTTACATCCAAATAAAAAGTGCACCCCGAATTTTCTGGGAGTAGCCTCTGAAGACCTCGTTTTGGATGAATTTTGCTCAGTTCTGCATAACTGATAAATCGTAAGAGATAGATAAAAAGTTACTACACAAAAAATGTAGAACTCATTAAAGCACATATTTTATGTCCTATACATTTGTTTGTAGAGTTGACTGTTTCTGAGATATTCCTTGTTATTGGTTTCAATTATAAACTGCGTAACTTTTCTCAAACGGGGCCACATTACGACCAGCTTGATAGATTTAAATCTCTTAGCCTAGTGTATTTATTTTCCTTCTGCTTAGAAGGATGCAACTAATAAGATAATTTCTGCTTGACGCAGATACATTGATAATCTTTTGTAAGAAGAGATTTTTTGCAGAACAGATAGAGAAACGCATGTGAATGTAACTCATCAGATTTCTTCTCTGTATTTGCTCTCTGCAGTTTTCCTTCCTGCACGTTAGCAGTGCTTGAAATTACACGGAATTAAACGCATGCTGCAAATTCGGAAATTCTATTTAAAGTTTCATCCTGAAGTTCTGTTTTGTGCTTACCTACACCTAATAGGATGTTTAATTGGCTTACAGCGTGGGTTCTTGCTGCGCACAAACAAACATATTCCAAATTTGTCATTTCCCTTACGAAGCTAACTCCCACACGAGCTAACACGCTACAGAAAATGCCCCACTTGAGCAAGGCAGCGCACTATGTTTTAATCTAGACCGGGATTACTGGTATCCTCCCGAGCCGAACTTGCTTGTATGACAAACTTCGAGTTCAACGTTTTAACTCCTCATTACGCGATTTGTGTGCTTATATGCCTTTATCCTTTTCCCTAAAACTTTATCCATTTTACACTCTCTTCCGAAATGGGAAAGGGAACGACAGACACACAGGCACATATTACCTCTGTTAGCTTATGAAAGAATTATTTTGCAAAACTTATCGAAGTTAAATACAATTTTAAGATGATTTCTATTCACATCATTTTCTGTATCTATTCTGCAATATATTTCTACAAAAGCTTATTCTGTGTAGTTTATGGTAATCGAGATAAACATTAGCAGATATTTATTTGTTGTTACTTTTTTTTACTTTCAGCAAGGGGATACAGAATAAAGCAACAGCCAAACCTTTTAAAAGCTGGTCGGTATTGTCACGCCTGCTGTTATTAATTCAAGAAACACTCGCTTGGCTATGAGAGGGAATAGGCCGGGGAAATGTACTTCACACTACAGCTAGGCGTACATATGGGAACGCAGGCCTATTCCATCTGAGACCACAGAGAAAGCAGCCTACATAATTATAATGGATGGAAAAAGGAGCTAACTAATCTACTAATTCAAAGTTCCAAGCAATGTTACATAATCATTTATTGGTTACCTTAAAGCTTGTAGCGTGGCGTCCTCCATTGTTACCTGAGCGGAGCCTTGCTCCTAATTTACGTCACTGAGTTCCTAGCACAATAGAGGAAGAGTCTTGTCTTACACTTCTCTTATTATATAGCAAAGTTTTCAGTATCACCAACATGTGAAGAGCCAACTCCTCGCAGCCAGGATATGGCACTATGTGATGCAATTGAAATTTCGCTGTCTTTCCACGACCAGAATGAAAAAAAGTGAAGAGACCCTCCATTTGTGTATTGAACATTTTTAAGGCAAGGAATATCTCAGAATAGGTTAGCTCTACAAAACAGAAAGACAAAGAAGTTTAAATATGTATACAAATTGGGTGTTAGTAAGCTACACACTTTTCTTTCACATTTTCTTGTCTTATTTATTGCGGTTTACCAGTTATACAAACATCGCTCAAAATGATGAGGATCTCGGAGGCCCAAGGAATTTATGATATCTTATTTTACTTTGTTGTTTAAATGTGCTTAAAAATACGTATTTTTACAAAATCGTCAGAGTCATTCCTTAGAAAATAAATAATTTCGAAAAATGTTCTATATAACGGCTAGTTTGGGGAGAGAGGTATTCTTGAAAATATTTTGTGTCATATTCCTAGAAATTACTAAATTTAAATATCTACCTAGTTTCGTATTTTAACCAAATCATCAGTCATTTTCACCTGTTATGTACGTACATAGTACCTAATAGAGAAAGTGAACATGATAATTGGTTTTTTTTTTCTGAAGAGCTTTCTGCATCATTTATTATTTTATTCCAAACACAAACATCTGGAATATTGTGTAACTTTATTTAGAGCGTAATTTTGCGATGTTACTTTGTATATGACTAATTATTTGGTGTGTTTTAGTCATTATCAATATAATTTCATTGTAGTTATTGATTATGATTTTTAATTTCAATTTCTCAAAACGTACTGGGTGATCAATCAACACAGAAAACATGTTTCACGGTTTTAACCAACCGGCGGCGAAGCGCGAGGCTTCGGTATGAGTAGAACACTTGGAATCGTGGCACGTGTTTGCTATTTGACGCATGCAAGTGCCTATAAAGTGAAATGACTCTATTCGGTTCTCGGTATTCTGTTCCCCCAAAAGTATTCATATATGATACGTACGTTCGTTCAGAATCTACGGATAGTCCCCGTTCCGCGATTTAACCTTTGTGATTTTTATCTCTGGGAGGATTAAACGAGAAGTTTAACAAAATAAGCCCACACGCTTTAGAGGAATTTCAAAGTAACATTCGTCAGAAAAGTATTGCCATTTCTCAGACGAAACTGCCGGTGTGTAATGGCCAATTGCTTGAGCAACCTCCAGCATCTCTTGGCTTGATATATGTGAGTAATATTCTTTTAAGTAATTGTTTTTTGTTAGAAATAACTTACGAGTCAACTGTTCTGCGGACGTGCTGCCATTCGCTGAGCGCATATAGCAAGCAGCACCGACGGTCGGTGCTAAGTGCCACGAAACCTTTTCTGCTCGACCAGTACACACTTTTTAACTATTTTTGAATTCTAAACTTCACACTAATTTTTAACTCACTTGTAATATATACTTTGTCAAATAATACTAATTATAGCTGAATAAATATTAACAGAGCAAAGCAAACACACACAAACAGGCTAGTAATTCTAATTTTTCTATTGCTGCTGTAAGCATACAGTAAGTTATTCTATATGAAAATGTTTTATTTCGTAAACTTACGTAATGTTTAACCTTTGGAAAAACGTAAAATTCCTTTCTCAGAAGAATATTTTTTAACAATTGCCCTGTTTTCTCAGAAACTAAGTAAAATATTTGCATGATATGTTTATAGGGAGGATGTAGGGAATGTGGATGTGCTATCGTGATTATTACTTCTGTAGAGTTTAAGTAGTTACACTTTTTACAAAAACATTTTAACTTAAAACAATTATAAATGGCCTGATAATATACATACAAATCTCATTGTGGATCCATGGTCTTTGGAAGAATCTTTTAATAGACAATATAAGTGTGTGTTCTGTAGTTCTTAAAAAACTGCCACAAACCTACAGATTTTAATATTACTGAGATAAGGCTTACGCCTAACCTTAATAGTTAATTTACTAACCCATTTTGTTCTGTGACTTTTTTACTTTCTCTACACGTACTATGTACTTAGTGTATTGCACTCCACCCAAAAATTCAATACCGAGATTTCAGCGAAAATATATGTTTTAGGGTCTCCTGGATCAAAAAAAAAAAAAAAAAAAAAAAAAAAGCATTTTCACAAAAAGGTCTGTGTGTGCACGTGTGTGTGTCCGTGAATACGATAAGTCAAAAATGAAAAAATGCGCCACGGAGATTTTGAGAAAAGTCTGCCCACCCCACCTCTAACGATTCTTTGCATGAAATATTTTTCAAAAATTTTTATTTTCTCAAAAATGGCTAACAGTTTTCATTAAAGTGTCATATATTTAAGATATTTTCCTGACAATCGAAATATATATTTTGAATTTTTTGGGGATGTCTTTTGTATAACTTGTAAATCGTGAGAGAGAGAGAGAAAACTAGTACATAAAACATGCAGATCTCATTAAAACACTTCCTTTTTTTTTAGTTTAACTTTGAAACTACTTACACTGTTTTCAATTATCCCTCTTGCTATACTCTCGAGAATGCAAAAGCGAACCGGATTTCAATTGTTTCACATAGTGATAGATTTTAAAAGATTTTGCTATTAGTTTAGCCTAGTGTATTAGTATGACATACATGGATAAAAAAATAAAAGATAATTAAAGTTTGTTCGTGGAATAACTAGAGAAAGCCATGTGAATGGAGCACAAGCATTTTTTTTTTTCATTTTGCGGGAAATATAAATTAAAGCATTGCATGAAATATAATAGTGTATTTACATAAATAATATACTCATGTTTTTTTTTTAGATAGGTATGTTATATATAAGTGGGTGTACGTGTCAGTTCATGATTTGCTTCGTCTGTATGGATGAAGAGATAAAAGGCAAAACTAATTTGAGGTAAACAAACAATGCACTTAAAATGTTGAGCCCATTCTTTTGACCACTGGGCCATATATGCGCTTATTCTGTGTCTGTAAAAGTAAAGGAAACTGGTATTGTGAAATAAAATGCAGGACGTCTGGTCAGCTTGGATATAGCCAGACGTTAGTTGTAAGCCCAGTTGAAAGTGCACAAGAAGGAAGCATGACTGTGTTATATATAATTCGTTAAGCTCATATCCGGTGGCCAAGTCCAACAGGAAACTGTGTAATTAACGAGCTGATGCTTGCCAGGTGTATGCTGCGGAAGCTGTGGCGGGAAGCTAGCGGCCACATCCCCCACACCTGTGTCTCTTTCTCCACTTCCTGGATACCTTTTCGACAAGAAGTTCCTCATTTGCCACCACTTCCTGCTCCAGCGCTGATGAGGCAATGATGAATGCTGGTCATTTGCGACATTTACAATTAGAGAAATTATCTCACAACTTCAGCTTCACATAAAAAAGTCAAGTGACTGCCTCCGTGGTCGACGAGCTAACTTATCCCGGGTTCGATTCCCGGCTGGGGCGGGGAGTTTTTCTTTTACCAGAATTATTCCCTATCCCCTATGAGAGTGAATGTGTGTGTGTGTGTGTGTGTGTGTGTGTGTGTGTGTGTGTGTGTGTGTGAGGAAAATAAAACGACTGAAACCAAACGTACCCAACCTACAGACGAGTTGTTTTTAATGCAAAGCCCCCGATATGACCTTAAATGTTAAAGAAAGAAAAGTCAAGTGTCCGTTATAGCCCACCAGGTTAAAGGACGTAACGGTTTAGTCCGCCCCCCCCATAAAAAAATCTGATGTGTTCCATTCACACATCTATTCTTTTATCTACCCTTATACTAATCAAGATAAACATTAGCAGAACTTGTCATATTACTTGGTTAATATAAGTAGGAGGTTAATATAGGTAGGAGGGAATTACGCGATGTACTAGTCTAAAGCAATAGTCAAATCTATTAAAAACTGTCACTATATGACTGAAATTCGGTTCTCTCTTCTATTTTTTTTTTCATTTATACAGCCCCCTTTAACATCTAAGGTCATATCGGGGGCATCGAAATAGAAACAACTCGTTGTCTGTAGGTTTACGTTGGGTTTTAAACCATTTTATTTCCTCAAACACGCACACATTCACTCTCGCATACATACTTCCAGACTCTGTGGGTATAGGACATAATTGTGGTTAAAGAAAAATTCCCCGCCTCAGCCGGGAATCGAACCCGGGACCTCGGGGTGAAAAGTCAGCTCGCTGACCACTCGACCACGGAGGCTCATAAAATGTATATGAAATGTATAATGAAATAAATTGTGATTATTAACTACTACATTTTAAGTGTAATTCCATTTGTTCATCTCTTACGCTTTACGTAACCAGTTATGGTAATGTCATTGCGAATGAAGAGGACTTCAGAGGCTATTCCCGGTAAATTCAATATATATATATTTTATTTGTCTTTAATATACGCTAATTTAATCAATATCGCTACAATCATTTTTGAAAAAATTAATAATTTTCGATAATTTGGTAGTTTGGATTGGTGGAATTTTCCTAAAAATCTTCGTGTGACATCCTTGAATGTTGCTGAACTTAGATATCAAGTTTGGTATTTAACCGAATATGTTTTTGAGTTATCGTGTTCAGACGCTCGCGCGGACCTTTTTCTAAAAATACGTGTACTTCCACTGAAATCTAGGTATCGAATTTTTGGGTAGAATTCAAAACCTTCTCTGCCTATGAACTACTAGAGAAAGTAAAAGCTATCTCTGCCGTTGTTCCTAAAACTAGCGTCTCGAGACCAAAGCCATATCCGCCACTGAATGTAGTGTGTTCGAATCATAGGCGAAGAAAGTATTTGGTGGAGAGCAGGGGACAGATAGAGGAGTGAACGTAAAAATGCCTATCAGAGTAGTTCCCCCATACCTGTTCTTGCTGTTCACATAGGATATTGTAATTTGAGCCCTAGATAAATCAAAGAAAGAAACAATCGTATTCACAGAGATGAGAAGTTTGAGTTGAATATTTGCGCACTAAGACATTATATGCACAGTTCTGAGATATGAGAATAACTACATATCTGTTGCTTTCAACAAAAAGTAGCCTTTTAAAACAACAATGGTGTAGACATATTGAAAGAATGCATATCTATAAAATAACAAAGTGTGTGTTTATACTCTACGAGGAAGAAGATTAATAGGAAGACCGAGATTGCGATGGGAAGTAAAATCTTTGAGGCGGAACATACTTTAAGATCTATCCTTGAAGTGGATAAAAAAAAACTATTAAAAAGCCTATGATTTATTTGGTATTATAGATCATCTGCAGTACCGTGTTAACATGTAAATACAATAAAAATAATTTATCGGTGCGTTTCGTCAACTTAAGAGGAAGTATAAGATATCTCCCAGTCTGCGTTCTTGTTAAACCTACATTAAAAAAAAAATAAAAAAGAAGATAAAAAAAAAAAGTGAAGTAGAGCAAGAAACCCCACTTAGCGCTAAAGACATCTCTCACAGAGGTCTGTCTACTCTCAGCCGAATTTTCAAGTGGGCTGAGACGTGGAGTCTGCAGTAATGGTCGAGAAAACATTTCAAGAGAATGTTTCTAGAACGTAAATAAAAGCATCAAGAACTGCTATATAAACAACTCCAGAGTAAATTCTGAAATAGTTTGAATTGCAGCCTGAAAATAACAGGAGTTTTAATGAGGCTTGCATGGTTGTGTAAGCCGCAATGGTGGGAAGCCCTTACTATGTGCATTAAATCTGATTAGATATCCTGGCAAACTTCAAATACTCGACATATGTGTTTTAAATGCGACTTGCAGTGTTCCAGATGCTTTTTGTTATAGTTTAATTTGTTTTAGTTACCGTCACGAACGAAGACGGTGAATGGCATTTGGAAGGAGGAAGAAGGAGAGTAGTGCCTGATAAACGCTAATGGAATCCATAATACATATCTTTTGCTCCTTCGAGTCCGTTTAAAGGGAGGAACTATCAATCATGGAAAGCAGTTTCCCTGGATCGGCAGGCAAATTCTGGGATGGTTCATATTTTATCACGACTTTACTGTCCGTCATTTCCTATTTCCATCACTTCTTTGTCATCTGTTTCAGATTTGAAGGACCAGTTTTCGGCGAGTTGCGATTGAACGGTGATTGTAAGCCCTGTAAAGAATCCATTACCCGCACTGTCATACACCACAAACCTGGAAGCCTACATAAGAAATAAAAAATAAAATCTGCATTTCTTATGGTTTGGCTTCTAAGATTTATACCAAGGAAATATCCACTGAAATTGATTACCTGTCTTCGATCCGATTTACTTTTTCTTCATTGCATAACAAAACTGCGCAAATATGTTTCTAATCTTACTTATCTAAACTATAACTAACTACTCTAAAGCTAACTGATCTCCAGTAGCTTGCAATTCCGAAATTTAACCTACTCCTAATCAAGTCTACACTACAAATCCGTATACTTACACTTTTGAACCTATGTTATTTGTTTACTATGAAATTAAACCCAGTATTCAAGACCTCTCCTCACCATAGCCAATGTGTCTATGTGCGACAGGAAATAATTCTGGTTCATCAATACTGTTTATTCCTATTAGTTGTCCCTATTTGCTAATCACTATCTTCTGTTCTTCGTCTCCTCCTTTCCGCCGCTGCCTTCCGTCCAGTGGATACTCAGTTGTCTTCTCCGATTTAATCTTAAAAGTTCGCCTCTTCTTGTCGTTCATCTTCATTATTTCCAATGTACCTAATCATGCTAACTTCATCAAACTGCTGATACTTAACTACTTCGCCCCGAAGAGATGTTCTACGCTCTTCACCTCCTATTTGTGGTTTTCTTGAAATTGTGCCATCCTCTTTTTTGCTTTCTCTACACGTACTATGTACATAGTGTATAGAGAAGGTATTGCACTCCATCCAAAAATTCGATACCCAGATTTCACCGAAATACCAAACTTGGTATTTAAGTTTAGTATCTTCCAGGGATGCGACAAGATGATTTTCAAGAAAATCCCCCCACCTCCAACTACCCTTCACATGGAAAAAATTTCGAAAATGTTGATTTTATAAAAGAATGGCTAACGATTTTGATTAAAATATCGTATATTAAATAAATATATATATATACCTGACATATAATATATATATCTTGAATTTTCTAGGAATAGCCTCTGAAGATTAGTTCATTCTGGATGAATTTTACGGATTTTTGTGTAACTGGTAAACCGTAAGAGATAGACAAAAATTTACAAAACAAACAAAAATGTAGAGCACATTAAAACACACAATTTATGTTATTACATGTTTTTGCGTGGATTTGATCATTTTTTAGATATTCCAAAAATGTAGAGCACATTAAAACACACAATTTATGTTATTACATGTTTTTGCGTGGATTTGATCATTTTTTAGATATTCCTTGTTTTTGGTTTCAGCCTTGAAATACTTATACTTTTCTCATACAGGAATTTGTCAACTCGTGTCCATACAAACTAAGGAACTTCAGTCACATAGCAACCAGCTTTTGACTATCACTTTTACTGCCTTATTTCGCTTCTACTTACAAGGAAGCAAGTAATAAGACCATTTCTGCTAATTTCTTCTCACTTAGCATGAAGTAAATAGAAGCATAAGCTTTTTAACAATAATTTGTTGCAGAGATGTAGAGAGTCGTGTGTATGGAACGCATCAGATTTTTTTCATGTATTTTTCATACCTCTGCTTACAAGCAAAACATTCTCATGGGGCAGATAAAAATGTGACTTTTTTCTTCCAACATGTTTGTAATGTCAAAACAAGTGCTTATATAAAATGTTATAACGCGAGTGTTATTACCTCGCGAGTTATTTATTAATAAGAATTACGGAGGGGGGGGGGGCGTTTGGTTTCATGTGAGAAGAAATCAAATTTCTTACCTTAACTGAAGTTTCTTGGGAGTGCTACACATCTCCAAATGCGGTTATTATTCCTGAACATATTCCCTGCAGTAGTGATATCCCACAAAAAAAGTGTGTAAAATACTAGACCTTTTCTACTGCAAGGATGTACATAGTACGTGTAGAGAAAGTGAACAAATGGCATTTCTTGTAAACTCACTTGAATTAATTATGCTTGAATTTAATATGTTTTAAAATGCGTCACATAGCTTATTTTGTTAGAACAATGAATTTAGACAACACAAAATATTCAACAATATATCTAACATACTGTGAACTTTTCAGGTTTCACAAATGCATCACCTTAAATTGTTCTCTAATTTTTTTCGTTACGGATTTTGTCTGAAAGAATCACTGGTCTCAGAAATCGTATTTGTATCTTCTTATCGGCAATATTAAGTCCTTGTTTAGATAAATATATGGAGGCAGGTGCCGCTATTACCTTATACAACCTCTACCGAGCTTCTGTTTTGATTTTCTCAATTTTCTTTCACAATTAGTATTAATAAAAACTGCGTTAATCACAGACAAGTACTAGGGAGTAAGGTAGGAATTTAGCTATACCTAATTGATTAGCCGGCAGATTTTGGCTTTTTATCATCTCGATAATGACCGAGTAGTTACACAATTTACCTCTCACCAAGGTTATCCTGGTTCGATCCTAGGGCACTACATGTAATAAGCGGTGTCTGAGGGTTTTCCTTGATCTCCGGTTTCCCTCGCCAATTGCCCATCTTCACCTTCCCTTTCATCCATTTCGCCTTTATTATACCATGATCTTCCTCACTCTAAAGTGGATCCACTATTCTACATTCTGATTTAGTGTTTGTCGGCTCCTTAACGGACCTCTGACCCTCGGCATTTGTGTGCAACCCCTGGGAAGGGGGGGGGGGTCTAAGTCCTACATAAGAGGAGAGGAAAGTGACTTAAATGTCAAGCCTGGAGAGCATGCTCACATGTATGCACAAGTATTGCCACACATGACGAATAACAACAGACAGCTTCATTGAGGATGCTACACGAGAATGCTAGATGCAAATTTCGCGTAGAATGGAAAATTGATTATTTCTGCGTTCAGAATGGTAAAAATACTGCATTTTTGTTGAGTTATAAACAGCTGTGCTTCGTGAAAAATTATAACATCAGACGGACATTTTAATTCTGTACATGCTAAGCAGCCTGGAAACGTTAAACGTTTATGATTATAGAAAATCGAAATATAGCGACAGTGATCGCTCCAGCTTAAATGAGAATAGATACCCTTCTATTAATGTTGCATTTCTCCATGTCAACGTTCTACTATACGTCCGATAAAAGTATGTAAAGACTCATTTGAGGAAGCAAGGCTGCAAGACATATTTTGGTACCCGGCCATTCGCCTTTAAAATTGGTTAGCTCCGCCACTGTTGTATTTTATATGCCGAACAACACAACTCCAGGTGCAAGGTGTGACGTCACACGTTCCGTCCGTTTACCAGCTCCCCAGACTGGGGAGGAATGCGACTAAGTTTATGTTAAGCAAGAATAATATTAGAGAGGGTAGTATTCTAGCCACATTGAGAGAGGGTAAGGAGAGACAGGTGATCGGGTAACCAGTGGCGTATCTGAAATTGTAATGAATTCATAAATATAGTACACTAAATGTCAAACTGCATTGGATTCATTACTTCTCGTATACAGTATGCTACATAATTTGAAGGATTTTACAGTCTAACCTTGGAATACTCACAGAAGTGAAAGACCACCGCTGTGTAGCAATAGTATTCTGCTAAACAAGCAATACCAACGTCAACAGTTCCCCTGCACTCCGCAAACACATGGACTCAACAATAATCCTTCGGTCAGGTTCAACAGTGCTGCAGATTCATTCGTGCGAGACACCAAATCGGCGTAGTTGCACCGTTATAAAATGAATTATATTTTAACGCTCATAATTACTATTTTATTTAACATGCTATACTTACCCACATGAAATATATACTTTCTAGTTTTCGGCTCGAGGGTACGCTTTGTTGAAACGCTGGACAAAACAAAAGTTGGCCAACTGGGCAACTCGGGGGAGCGCGATGTGAGATTTAATCTCCTCGATTACTGTGGGGCCTGTATTTATATCTCTCTGCAGTCATTTGTCACAGCACCTCTGTGGGAACCGCTGAAAATTTGACTGTCGCTAGGTAACCCCGCCAAGTCGTTAACAATGATTTAGTTATCGCTGGGTAACCCGCATTCACTCCCTTTCTCTTTCTAATCCTTGAAGGAGTTTTCAGAAACTTTCTCGTCACACTTCTTGTGGGCTTGCCCATCCCATCCTTCTGCCCTTAATTCCATCAGGTTCCGCGCCACTTGATTCCAATCGCACTTCTCTCTCTTGGTGTCGGAGTGGCGAGGATTTTACTTTCTTTGTCGGAAATTCTTAGAGCTTTTATCCTGCAAACAAAATTGAAATGCAAGTTTGACAATCCCTCAACTAATATGATTTATTCGCAATCGACTATCTTTCTTCCATTTAACTTTTTGGAGCAGACACTGCTTCTTGCGAAGAAAGGAAAACCAGATTTTTTTTCTGTATCTTTTGTGTTTCGTCATCAGGATCGTTATGCTGCTCTAATTGCTCTTCTTTGTCTTCAAGCGCGGACAAAAGAAGACTAAGAACAAACGAGAGAAATGTAGGAACTGTTTCAGATTTCAGAAAGAATACGTATCATGAATGAACTCGGGATTTCAGATGAAATACATATTTTATTCGTTAATGGTGAAGGTCTCTTAGGGAATTGTATGGCGAAATCTTGGAACGCCTTCACTGTAGCATGGCCAACCTTAGATGAATATCTAAATTTGGCAACATTTTCAAATCATTAAAAAAAACCCAGTCTGATATGTCCCATTCACACGACTTTCTCTGGTTGTTCCGCAAAAAGATTTTCTTATAAAGGTTTTCTTTTATCTACTTCATTTAATGGAGATAAACATTGATTGGTCCATTACTTCATTCTTTGTTAGCAGAAGTGAAATGAAGGAATGCAAGAGGCTATCGCTCCCTTAAAAGCCGGTCGCTATGTGAAACAATTGAAATTCCGTTCTCTGTGCTTGCCAGGAGTAAACAAAAGCAGATGAAAGAAAGATGACTTGGTTCGAGAAAAGTTAAAATAGTTTAAAATTGAAACCAATAACACGGAATAACTCGAAAACGGTTTACTCTACTACAAAAATGTATATCATAGTTGTATTTTTTAACGAAATTTAAATGTGTGGTGTAGTAAGTATTTGTCGATTTCTAATGGCTTACCAATTATGCAAATTTAGCGAACCTCATCCAAAATGAACAGGCTTTCAGAAGCTATTCCCTGAAAATTCAAGATATACATTTTATTGTAATGTAATTATCTATTTTAATCATTTTTGAGAAAAACATTTTCAAACCTTTTTACATGTAGAGGGTAGTTTGGGGTGGGGGAAGTTTCTTGAAAATCTTCTTGTGTCAGCTTGGAAAATACTAAACCTAAATGCCAATTTTGGTATTTTACAGCCGTTTAGTTTTTGAGCTATGTTTTACATATACACACAAACGGAATTTTTTCTAAAAATGTTTTTTTTCGGACTCAAAACATTTCGACATCGAAGTTTTGGTTGGAATACAATACCTTCTCTAGCTACTATGTACATTGTTTGCACATACGTGCAGAGAAAGTAATTATTTTTCATGTGGAGGAAACGCATCGAACCTGTCACGCTCTGTAGTGTAATGGTTACCATAAAGGGGAAGGAGGGGTAATGGCGCTCACCTAAGGAAAACTTAATAGCAACTTCTCAAAATATACCTAAACATATGGATTATTAGTATAACACAATCATTAAATATTTTTCTTCACAAATGAATAAATTTTATTTGAAAAATAATATATTATAGGAATTAAAAATTAAATTATAAAACTATGCAATGAGCGCGATTGCCCTATGCTCGAGGGTAATGATGCTCAGTCTGGTCAGTTCAAAGCTACACAAATCCCCATATAATTTTGTGGTTTATCAACTCCACTGCAATTTTTATAGGCCTAACTTGCACAAATGGTGCATCAGAACCAGACCTCGTCATTTCGACCAAACTCTCCACACACCGCGCATTTATCTTTATTATGTTCTCCTCACAATTAGGAAATGTAGTGAGGTCTAGTTCGTCTTCATCAAAATCGTTAGTCATTTTGGAAGAATATAATTCCGAAAATCATTCATGTAAAGGATAGTTTGGGTTTGCTGAAAATCTTGTGCAGCATTCTTGCAATATACAGAACTTTAACACCAAGTTTAGTGTATAAACGAGTTTGAGTTATAGGTGGATAGGCAGAGTCAAACTGAAAAATTCAGTGCCATAGCCGGGATTTGAACCACGGATCTCCCGGTCTCTTGCTCTAACATTGAGCTACCATGGCCCTGAATTTCTCAACTGGCTCCTGCTTCCAGGCAAACCACAATCCTAATGGCGACTTATAATATGATAAGTACTTCAAGTCCCAGGATTCATAGCCAACTAGTATGGTCAATTGTTAAGTCGCCATTGGGGTTGCCATCTCAAAATAATTCGAGATCGCCTTGTGATTTACCGGGAAGCATGCGAGTCAGTTGAGAAATTCACTGCTATGCCGGCATGTCTACCATGGGAGACCGGGAGATTCGTGGTTCGAGTCTCGGCTATGGCATTGCATTTTTCAGTTTTACTCTACCTATCCTACTCTCATTCTCTCTCTCTCACATACGAAACTTTTTATATATTTTTTTTTTTTTTGTATATTCAGTGCCCAGCATATATATGTCAGTAAAATACCCACATATAATTACTGGGTGGAATACAAGAAAATAAATGTGAGTCGTTTGGAGAACTTGGTATCATACAGGCATTTGGTGTGGTACATCAGTGTCATAAAGCGAAGGTCTAATGTCAAATCCCAGCTGTAACTTGAATTACCCAGTATGATTTTTACCGGTTCATCTTTGTCATACACACGGCTTGTATTTGTTCAATCATCATTGACTTAAATGTTTGAATGAGGAACTTCTAGCGCTAATCGGTTCATTTATAATACCACTGTTTATTGTACATCATCCTGTATATAGAAGTAATTTATTATTTTTGAACACTTTTTCTGAAAGAGAAAGCAGACAGCTATATTCGAGTTAGGGCGACCTCAGTTTGCATTGAGAGTGTATCCCTTGCACACAAAGCACTGAGCTGAGCGCTTGGTTACCCCGGAATTTGGTTACGTCAATTCAGTTAACCTTCCGGCACAGCCGGAATTCAATTTTTAAACAGTTTGCATATAATGAACCACGCTGCTAGTGTGTTACATCCGATTCGGTTTCAGCACGATAACGAGATATTAAAACGGTTACGCTTTTAAACTCGCCCGAAGTAATTTGTGAAGCTAATAATCAGGGTTTAGTGCAGAAGAACTGCAATTTATTATACTATGTGGAGCTAAATATCTACGAAGCTACAGATTGAGGAAGAAGAAAGTGCTGTGCATTATTCGAGCTATTTCTTTATCGGTTTGAATTGGTAAGTTTGTGTGAAATACGACAGTAACAAAGTATTAAATTATTTCTTAACCCTGTTTTCACATAGGATTCCCTCATTCTCAAATTGAAAATAAGAACCATGTTTACTCGTAACTTTAAAGTGTACAATACTCTACACTAAATAGATAGGTAATTAAGGTATATTGGAGTCCATTTTGGGATTATTATATTGTGGGACAAAATACATGGGTAGCGAAGCGCCCGAATTTTCACTACCGACATTTCACTGGAAATGCACATCTTAGGATCCCCTGAATGAAATAAAAAAGATTGTTCTCTTTATTTACGTCATGCTAATCGAGATAAAAATTAGTATAGCTAGTCTTAACACTTGCTTTCTTGTTAGCGGAAGAGAAATAAGGTAGGCTAAAGCGATGGTTAAATGTTTTAAAAGATATCGCAATGTGAAACAATTGAAATTTGGTTCTCTTTTTTGTATTCCCGGGAATAGAGCATAAGAAATGATACGAAAGTTGACTTCCCGCTGGAGAAAGATTTAAGTAGATTAAAATTCAAACCAATAATAACAAGGAATATCTCGTAAACGGTTAACGGTATAAAAAATGTGTGTGTGTGTATATTTATGAGTCATGTGTTTTAATGAAATCTGCATTCTTTGTGTATTAAAGTTTTGTCGATCTCTTGCGTCGATCTCTTTAGAGTTATACAAAATTTAATCAAGATCTATTTGGAGGCTATTCCCAGAAAATTCAAATTATATATTTCGTTTGCCATGAGAATATCTTAAACATATGGCATTTTACAAAAATTGTTAGACATTTGTGAGAAAATTAAACTTCCATGTAGGGTAGTGGGGTGGGGGTATTTTCTTGAAAAGTTTGGTGTCGCATTCTTGGAAGAGACTAAACTTAAATACCAACTTTGATATTTAACTGACTTTACGTTTTTGAGTTAGGCTGCTTCCCCCTAACCCCCCCACACACACACTCAAACAGAGAGAGAGAGAGAGAGAGAGAGAGGGAGGGAGAGGGAGAGGGAGAGTTTTCTAAATATTCTTTTTATTCAAGTGGTCTTAAAACATGTATTTCCGGTGAAATACAGTAACTTCTCTATCTACTGTGTGTGTGTGTGTGTGAGAGAGAGAGAGAGAGAGAGAGAAAGAGAGAGAGAGAGAGAGTGGTGGGAGGGGGGGTACATGTGTCTGTGAACAACATACCTTAAAAAAGAAAAGTCGGTTAAATGCCAAACTTGAAAATCTTTGTGTCGCAACCTTGGAAGATGCTGAACTTGAATAAAACCTACCGTTTACATGGAAGTTATTTATATAAAGTTTCCCAGAGACTGTGAGAAATAAATATGGTTTTAAAGCGTTTCTTGTTATATACGAAATTTCTATAACACGATATCTATTTAAGAAATGATACAATGAATCTTGGTTTTGAAAAATGAATGCTAAAGGACAATGAATCAATTTTTTGTTGGTTGATTTAGAAGAGGCGTATGAATCCGCCCCAGTAAACAAATTTAGGGAAGTATTAAAGAATAATGGGGAAACATTTATTTTAAATGTCTTGTATTAATCATATGATAATGCGACCTTGCATCAGAGAGGGAAGAACATTTCTGAGCAGTTTCTAGTTACTAAAGGTTACTCAAAGGTACTTTACCCGAACTTTATTTAACATTAATATACAAGCTTTACAAAGTTGGAAGAAGTGTGAAATTAGGTGACTATAAATAAATAATCTAAACACCCCTTAAGGGGAAAGGCTGATGCAGGGAGTTGCTGCTGGGAGCTCACTGGGTTGCATTTTGGCTACGTGGCCTGCCCATCTCCAATTGAGCTGCTCTGCCCGTGGGGTAGCATCATATCTATTGAAAATTCAACCTTATACATTATTATCTGCAGATTACCAGGTGGCCATAGAACGGGATTGTGATGGCATAGAATATATAAATAGAAAATTTAGAGAAGAATATAATAAATGGGATTAAAACAAATTTAAAGGAAACTATATGTGTATGTAAGGACGCGCGAAATGTGAATATTTGCAGAGATAAATTTTCTCAAATACATCCAGGAACGTGACATAAAAACATAATTCAGAACGGTAGATCCCCAATAGCTATTTTAAGTGTGTTTTGTGGGACAAGACAATAACAGTGGAGACAGAACTACATATCTATAAATCTGTAATAAGTATGTAACATTATATTTAAACATTGCTTTCCACTGAAATAGTTTGTTACAGGGGTCCCACTAACCATTCTAAATGTTTGAAAAATGTCGCAAAATATTCAAGATATGCAAGTGCGTTATTCGCTTTTGGAATTAGAAGTACATATAAGCAACTAGAATTATATTATATGCGGATACAAGGTTACTTAGATCAGTTTGCTCCTGCTTAGATGCACGCCAAAAGAACCGCGAGTAACTCGCGAGCCACAGGAGTATACCTGCAACTGCAATATGGCGCACCATTGAGGGCAAGCAATTCCCATGGCAGAATCAAGAGTTAGAAATAAATTAACAGAATGAAGGTAATGTGGTATTGGCTATCACATTCTTGCTCAGTTGAAACATCCTGACCTAGAATGGATCCTATAGGGAGAGGAAAGACCTGAATGGAAAGGTATGATGGAGAGAGGCTTGGAAATGATGGATTGGGAAGCAAGTGAAGATTGGAGAAAGAATATATGACTAAAATACTTCGGATACAGGTAGATGTGATTTTATATTGATTAGCGAGGAAAGATAGCGGTTAGACCGCTCGCCTGCCCGGGTTCAAACCCAAGCGCCCCCACATGTGGGATTTGTGGTGGACGAAGCATGTTCTGCGCGGTTTTCTCCGGATCCACAAATTGCTCCATCATCTTTCATATCATTCATTTCGCGTTCGTTTCTTATCAATCACTTCTTTACGCTCATGCCTGGCCGATCACTTGTTCCAGGTTCTCCATTCAGTGGTTTCGTGCCGTTGGCTCCCAGACAGGCTTTTGACCCCTAAACACTGCTTGTTAAGTCCTAGAGGTGTGCGAGAGAGGATGAGCCGGCTACATGAACGTAGCGGGAAAAGAAACTGTAAAGTGAAGAAGTTGTCTCAAGTTGTGGCACATGAGTAGAGAGAAATGCTGATGACATTGTGGTACCTCTTGTAGCAGTGGCTAGCCTCAACACTAAATGCCGCCCCGCGTGACAGTTCTTGTGCCTGCTCTATACGTCTGATTACTAACTCGGCATTGTTGGCGAATGTGCAGTCGCTCAGACTAAACTTTATTTTATTTATGCCCTGCATATTCTGTGGATGCAGCATGCTGTTATTAGATTCTATCCGGTGAGTACTATTTTTCTTATTCTCTTGCTTGGTATTTACTGTTTTATTCTACTTAATTTTTGCTTTTAGCGTCCCTCTTTGTTTTCAATAATTTCATACTACACATAGTGAATATAATTAAACATATACTTACATGTTCAGTGTTTCCTGAATTACAACATAATAATACAGTAAAATATCTATTTCAATTAATGTAATATCTATTAGATAGATACTTCTCTTTTAGACGTCTATATCCGGAAGTACAGAAAAGGTTTGTTTATATAACGTTAAGATGAGCATCATTGTTTACAACTGTTGTGTTTTTCTCGTCGCTATGATAACAATTTTAAACATATTAACATAAATAAAATGCATTCCATATTCTAAACCTTTTCAAGTATACACATATTAGTTGTTTTATAATTCCGACATAATGATGCCTTCTTTAGAGCAATATTATTCTTTTTATTTTATTTATAATGTTTTTCTATTTCGGTGTGGCAGATTTAAATCTCGGGAACATCCCATTTGCAAACTAACAATAATGAGTTTCTTGGAACTTATTTTTGTTATAATTTTATGCTTTTTCAGCCATTCTTTATATTTTACAATCAATTGTTTTATCCACAAGTATATAAGTGACATAACAATATTATGATAGGCCATTGCACTTTAATGCGTCTGTGAAACGTACAATTTAGAATTATACCTTATGTAATGTAACTTGTTTGTAATAACGTCACATGACATTTCTTGCTAGTGTACATTTTCTTCCTTTTTATGCCAAACACTTTTGTTATAGTTATTACTTTCTCTACACGTACTATGTACATAGTGTATAGAGGAAGTATTGTATTACACCCAAAAATTTGATACCGAGATTTCACCAGAAATATATGCTTTTGGACCCCCTGAATACAAAACAAAACAAAAAAAGCAAAAACAAAACAAAACAAAAAGCATTTAAAGAAAAATGTCTTCGCGCGCGCGTTTGTGTATCAAAAACGAAAAGTCCGTTAAATACCAAACTTAATATTTAACTTCAGTATCTTTCAAGGATGCGACACAAAGATTTTTAAGAAAGTCCCCCCACCACAAATTACCCTGTACATGGAAAAGTTTAGAACATTTTTATTTTCTAAAAAATGGATCTAACGATTTTGATTAAAATCTATTATATTTAAAATATTTATATAGCAAAACAAAATGCATATTTTGAATTTTCTGGGAATAGCATCTGAAGACCTTTTTATTCTGGGTGATTTTTATCGAATTTTATTTAACTGAAAAACCGTAAGGGACGAGAAAAACTCGCTATACAAAAGTCTGACTCTACCTATCCAACTCCTGTCTACACACGGCTTGTGTGAAAAAACAATTAAACCAAAACCAATTGACCATAATAGTTGGCTATACTATGAATCCTGGGACTAAAGTGCTTACAACGTTGTAAGTCGGCATTGGGGTTATCATTTCAAAATAATTTGAGATCAACTTCTGGTTTACCGGGAAACAAGCGAGTCAGTTGAGAAATGCAATGCTATGCCGGCATGTTGCCATGGTAATTCGGTGGCAGATAAACCGGCTAGAGATCGGGAGATCCGTGGTTCAAATCCCGGCTATGGCATTGCATTTTTAAGGCTGACTCTACCTATCCAACTCGTGTCCTACACACGGCTTGGGTGAAAAAACAATTAACCCAATATAGATCTTGATAAAACACATAATTATGTCATTTACATTTTTATCATGGAGTTGACATTTTTTTTCTGGATATTCCTTGTTATTGATTTCAGTTTTAAAATACATTAGATTTTCTCATCCGGGAACTTGTCAATCCTGGCCACGCAAAGAAACGGATTTTAATCCCATAGCAACCACATTTTGAAACACTTGACTGGCGGTTTAGTCCAGTATATTCCCTTATTTCCCTTCTACTTATAAGGAACTAATTAATAAGATCATTTCTGCTAATGTTCTAGCATTTACGATAAGAATGAGTTTATTGACAATAATTTGTTACAGAGGTGTAGAGAAAGATGTGAATGGAACACATCAGATTTTTTCGTCTTTTTTCGGGACATTGATTAATACTAACATTAATTTATATGAGTAATGCTATAAACCGCTTCAATTGCAATTCTAATAAATAAATTATGAATACTATACTGTAAACCGCTGAAGGGTGTCGGGAGTGCTGCAAGTTTAACACAAGTTTTCATAAAAACTCTCCGTGAAGTTTGTAACATTCCTGCTGCTTTTGTTTGCTTACGTGCGGTAGAAAATACGCGACCTGACGTCAGTTTCAGAACATTTTTATTCCTTGCGTGTTATAACAGAGGCGCATGTGCCGTTCATCTTATTCATAACATGCAGTCTTTCCTTTCTTTCTCTTGAGTGACAGGGAAAACATTTGCCTCCTAGAAAATTAAATTCCATGCCGTCGCCGTTAAATTTTGACGTCGTTAACAGGAAAAGGAAGGGAAAAAATCCATGCGGCAAGAGGGCAGCAACCAAGCACAAAGGATGAGATGACAAAAGCACAACACACCGCGAATCCAATGCTGCTACCAAACATGGTTAACAAGATCAGTACCTGCAAGCATCCCAACAATTAACCACATCGGCTTGGAATTTATTATTGTTGGATCACATACCATAAAAGCTCTCTCATGCGTTTACACTGTTTCATACTTGAAATTATTAACAAATCTGATGTGTTACATTTATACGACTTTCTCTACATATTCTGCAACAAAGATTTTTACAAAAGTATATTACTTTCTTTACACGTACTATATACATAGACAAGGTATTGTAATGCACCCAAAAATTCGATCCCGACATTTCACCGGAAATATGTTTTGAGACCCGCTGAATCAAAAAAAAAAAAAAAAAAAAAAAAAAAGCATTTTTAGAAAAATATCCGCGTGTGTGTGTGTCTATGGGCAGCGTAGCTCAAAAACGAAAAGTCCGTTAAATACCAAACTAGATATTTAAGTTCAGTATCTTCCAAGGATAGGACACGAAGATTTCAAGAAAATCTTCCATCCCCAACTACCCATTACTTGGAGAGATGTTCGAAATTTTTGATTTTCTCAAAAATGGCTCTAATGATTTTGATAAAAATATCGTGTATTAAAGATACTTACATAAAAAATAAAATGTATATCTTGAGTTATCGGGGAATAACCTCTGAAGACATCTTTATTCTAGATGAATTTTGCATAACTGCTAAACCGTAAGAGATTGACAATAACTTACCTCGTTCAACACAATTTCTGTTATAAACCCTTTTTTCGTGGGATTGACCGTTTTTGAGATATTCGTTGTTATTGGTTTCAGCTTTGAAATACTTGCATGTTTCTCATACTAGAATTTGTCAACTCCTGTCTGTACAAAGGAACTGCAATCACATAGCAACCAGCTTTTGACATTTTTGACCATTTCTGCTAATTTTTTCTCGAATAGCATGAAGTAAATAGAAGAATAAGCTCTTTCTCGTAGTTTGTAGCAAAGATTTAGAGATTTAGAGAAAGTCGTGTGAATGGGATTCATCAGATTTTTTTCTATCCACTTCATGTAAATGAAGATTAACATTTGTAAAAATTATTACAATTTTCTTGTGTGTGCACGGGTATAAGTGATATTGATAACATTTGTATAATTAATCGAATTGTCTTAATGTTGATAAAGCAAAATTTTAAAATTGTACTCCAAATTAGCTCCTGATCCTGATGTAAATTTTGTGAAAACATAAATTACTAATAATATATACATTTTGTATATTACATTTTGTAATCAACTAGAAAAGCTTTATAAATCGAATTAATAAATAAACTCCTGATGTCACTAAAAATACCCGACTTCTATGTTTTAACAAGATTTATAATTATTTGTGTAGTATGTGGATCGCTGGATAAGTATTGAGGAATATTGGACACCCGTGGGGAAAGCATTGTTGCTGTGAGGACATAGCTAATTTATAACGCAATGATAGCAGGCAGAGCATTGTTGCGCCATTCATTTTCCCTCATTTTATGCTCGAAGTCTTGAAAGAGTAAATACAGTGAAGATTCAGAGAGGGCATTTTCGTGCAATGATCTTGTACGACTTCAAATGTGGCTTAAATGAAACTAATTCACTCATTCACTTTTAGAGAGGCTTTTGTGGTCTATTCTTCGTCACATGCCACCGTGTTCCGCTGGGTTGGAGAATTCAAGAGGGGGCGGCAATTTCTTAAAGATGAAGAGAACAGTGGCAAACAAACCACAGTAGTGACTGAGAAAAACATTAGCCAATGTGGAAACAATAATTAGGAGAGGTCCAAGACTAACCTACAAGGACATTATTATTATTATTATTATTATTATTATTTATCATTATTATTATTTGTAGCTTAACGTCCTTTAACATGGTTGGTCATATCGGACGATGGATGAAATTGGTGAAAAGATGATCAAATAATCTCGGGTCCATGGAGCTTAAAGTTTCTCGACAGGAATAGGGAAAACCTCGAAAAAAAAACCTTATCCGGGTAACTCACCCTAAGCGAGATTCGAACTCACGACCTGTTGAATATGAGGCAGACACCCTACCACCACACTACCCAGGTGGGCTAATTATTATTATTATTATTATTATTATTATTATTCGTATGAATTAATATATTTGTACAATAATTTAAATTCTTCTTTATTAAGTATAAATGATTTTATGGTTGGGGTGGCATCACGTAGATTTAGGTTTTCATAGGTTATTGATACTGCCAAATAGTAGATTAAATATGAGGAGGGTCATCAGTGGAACCAGTCTCTTTCTTTTAAGTGACTGCAATGGGACGCAAAATATGGGATGGAGTTTCCCCCTTTTTTTTTTATATATATATATATATATATATATATATATATATATATATATATATATATATATAAACAGTACCGGAGTCTGGTCAGGATTCCGGCGCTGTATCTCCTGTTTACATCCCCCCCCTAAATTTCCTGTAGGATTACTGGTTTTACTGTTCCTTTACACAAACATATACACATTGCACAAACATATAACACCAATGCCCAAGACGGGACTCGAACCCACGATCCCCTGCCCACGAAGCACCAAAACGAGACGCCTTAGCGAGCGTGGCCATGGGGACCGGTCCCTTGGGCGCCATGTGGCGGCTACTCCTTTGTAACAGGCAATGTGTTAAATAATCTTTGATTGAATCCCTTTTTTGCTCTTAAATTGAAAATCTATTGCCATCCCAATGATATTATGAAATTCCTTTTCGAGCGGGATGCCAGGGATCTGTATCGATAAAGTGAACTGCGCTTCCTCATGTCTGCCTGTCTTTGTGTAAAAATGATGACTCCAGGTTAACCTCTCGCTGCCTCTACCTTTCTTAATGTACATTTGGCAACAGGTATAACAATCGGGTAGGTAGAGTCAGACTCAAAAATTCAATAGTATGGCCGGGATTTGAACCACGGATCTCCCGGTCTCTACCCGGATGATCTACATGGCATCATTAAATTTCTCAACTGACTCGTGCCGGCGTGGTAACTCGGTGGTAGAGCAACCGGCTAGAGATCGGGAGATCCGTGGTTCAAATTCCGGTTCAGTCTGACTCTACCTATCTAACTCCTGTCCTACACATGGCTTGTAAGAAAGAAAAATAAGACATAACAATATTTAGTACACATTTTATGGTTGTTCAGTATGAGATAATTTTGAAATAATGTAAACATAATAATTTTTGTTAAATAAATGAAAGGTAATAATAATATAATAATAGTAATAGTAATATGTTGCATCCATGGCTTTATTAGATTTTGTAGCAGGAGAAAGGAAGAGAGAGGCTTATAGCAAAGATTAATGTCAAGCGCCTTATCTTCGTGCTCCCAAAGATCATTATTCTCTCTGTTCATTGCTCTCTAGGTCAGCCACTGCATTACCCACACCACCTCTCCTTGTCATCATCCCCTGCAACTCCCACCCTCTGTTTTTTCCTTCTGCTTCAATCCATTTCATCACTCTTCTTAGTAGAACTTTTCCTATGTCATTCATCCTACATGACCATCCATTCAAACTGTTTACGCTCCGTGTGATTTAACTTTTTCTTCTCTCACATTTTGCCTTAATGGATTCTTTTAGACTTTTTTACTATCTGAAAACTCAGCTCCAACATCTTCCCATACAGGATTTGTAAATTTTCATTTCCTTTTTGTTGCCACTGCCAGATCAGTGATTTATGAGCTTGTTTTGTTTATAAAATATATTATTTTATGAGGAGTGACGAAGGCAGAGGCAGAGTAATTTGGTGTTAAGCAAACTGCAGATGGAGTACAAACTAATAAAATTGGTCTAGGTTCCTGTCCAAAATATAACCCATTGAGAAAATATCAGAACTGAATCGAACACAACAGCGGCAATGTAGAGGTGAATTGGATCAGTAAGAGAGAGGTGAATTAAGTAAAAATAAACAAAGGCCTTTCCTACCTAAAAAAGAATTTTTGCCCAAAATTCAAACTTTTAGGAATAAAGGAAAACATTGGTCCTATTATATACTTTTAGTTATTTTTATACTCAGCTTATACTTGGTAGAAGACACTTTCAGGTTTCGCCCCATCTCAAGACGGGAGGAAAGTGCTGGAGATTTCTGCTTGCATCCTGAGAGGAGTCCCGGACAGTTCCGTAAGTGAAGAGCACTTCATCTCTCTCTCCCTCCACCCGATCAGAAGCCATTATCTGGGATGTAGCTCAGTGGTAGAGCGTTCGCTTTGCATGTGAAAGGCCCCGGGTTCGATCCCCGGCATCTCCACTGTCATTTTAAGACGATCATTTCTGGAAAATTATAAAACAAAATGTACCTTCGATATATTTTGCCGATCCCGGTGGTCGCGCTCGCTAAAGTGTCTCGCTTTGGCGCTTCGTGGTGCACAGGATCGTGGGTTCGAGTCCCGCCTTGGGCATGGGTGTTTCTGTGTTTGTAAATGTGTCTATGTTTGTGAATGTATATGTAAAAGGAAAAACGTTAAGAATAATAAGGTCTACTAAGGAAATATAGGAAACTGGAAAAAATGGAGAAAAAAGGAATATAACGCCGGAATCCTGACAGGTCTCCGGAACTGTATTTTATAATAAAAAAAAAAAAGTCAGTGGAGACGCAATGCACTGCACTCCAACAGGGCAAGCATCTGCCACCTCTACGAGGTTGTACTATTCACATAAAAATCTTGTGTGTTCCATTCACATGGCTTTCTCTACATCTCTGCAACAAATTATTGTTGAAAAGCTTATTCTTCTATTTACTTCATACTAATTGAGAAAAAAGTAGTATAACTAGTCTTATTATTTGCTTCCTTGTAAGTAGAATTGAAATAAGGAAGTACCATAGATTAAAGTGATAGTCAAAAGCTGGTTGCTATGTGACTGAAGCTCCTTTGTTTGTATGGACAGGAGTTGACAAATTCCGTATGAGAAAAGTATAAGTTTTTCAAAGCTGAAACCAAAAACAAGGAGTATCTCAAAAACGATCAATTCCACGAACAAAATGTATATGACATACATTCCCAAAAAATTCAAGATATACATTTTATTTGTCAGGTACATATCTTTAATATACGATATTTTGATAAATATCGTTAAAGTCATTTTTGAGAAAATAAAAAATTTGGAAAAATAGTTCCAGGTAAAGGGTAGTTTGGGGTGGGAGGATTTTCTTGAAAATCTTCATGTCGCATACTTGGATGATACCAAACCTATATACCAAGTTTGGTTTTTAACGGACTTTTCTTTTTTGAGCTATGCTGTCCACAGACACACATGGACATTTATCTAAAAATATTTTTTTGGATTTAGGGGGTCTCAAAGCATGTATTTCCGGTGAAATCTCCGTATCAAATTTTTGGGTGCAGTACAATATCTCCTCTATACACTATGTGCATAGTACGTGCAGAGAAAGTAAAAAGTTATTATTCTATCCAGGACACATTATTTAGGATATATTTTTACTGAGTACTGTTTCCATTTTTCCGTGCCAGCCTCTTCCATGTAAATCGAAAACAACCTGAGTTTTCTGATGTTAATCTGCATATGTCAGCGAAGCAGGCTAAAAGAAATTTGTAAAAGTGATGTGGAAGAGACAATAAAATCATATGTTGACATTAAATTTTAATTAGAGTTAATAGAAAATTTTCAAAAGAAAACTGCCGTAAAACTAAATGTTGGTTATGGTCCTGGGATGTAAAGTATTGGGATATTAAAAGCGATAAACAGAAAATATGGGATTTTGTCAGTAACTGCGATTCTAATCCTGGCCCATCTACACAAAAAAGCATGAACCTACTTTCGATATATTAGATTATGCTCTTTTGCAATGGTTTAGACTAAAATGAGCATGTGATTGTTTTAAGCACGGTATGTGCCCAAAAGGCTATTTATTCATGAAGCTCTAGAGTTAGAGGGAAACTTTCTTATGTGGGTTATACCATAAAAGCATTAAATTACAGGTTTCTCGATTTTACCTGCACTCCACCCCCATAGTACCCTGAATAATCGGGAGTATAGGTGTTTGAACTATTTCCCCTTCCACAATTAAAATCACACTGTTGGTAATTATTTATGTCACAGTTACGGCGTAAGCAACATCACCTTATTACCTGCCAGAGTAACGCATTTGCGAATTTGCTGCGATCTGATGGGAAATATCTGAACTATTTTTCCACCGGTGCTTTAGCAAGCACTCGAGGGAGTAAAGCTAGTCAATCAGCTGGGAATATCGCCGTGGGATGGTCTCATCTTCAATAAGCACAGCAAAACTTGCTGCGTAGTCGTCTAGGGTGGGCAAAATTGGAGCTTCTTTAAACTTGGGAAAATTTGGGGATTTTATATGCTTAATTCATCTAAATTCTTGTAATTGTGAAACATCTCTTTTGCTCGGCATAATCAGGCGTTGACTTTATTACTAATTTTTGACCATATTATGTTTCACTGCCTGTAACTTACGTGTATTTAATGAGCCGAATTCAGAAATTGTAACCCTAAATGTAAAAACTGTAAAGACTGTAATCAAAGTTAAAATGAGATATATTCGTAAACACTGATAAAAAAGATTATTCAAAATAAATATTGTGAAACACTACCGGATATTTTTTTTTCAGTTCCTACAAAATTTTAGCAAGACCTTTTAGGAAACTCGTTTATATAAAGATTCCCTACGGGTTTTTTCTACATTGCTTTCGCCTAGGATTTCTACAATGTATGTTTTACATGAAATATTTGATAGAGATTAGTGCTATTTAAAAGTTATATATTGTTAGTTTCCAAATGTATGGTTGTGTAGAATTAATCACTAATTGCTTAGCTTGTAATCTTTCCTAGGTAAAATATATATGAAAACATCGGTCAATCAACATGTGTTAAGGACAGAGGAATAGTGAGCTCTTTACATCGTTTTTACCTTCTCTACACGTACTACACCTGAACCTCCCAAAAATAGTTTTTAAAAAACTATCAATGTGTGTCCATGTGTGTGTGTATGTCTGCGGACAGCGTAGCTTAAAAACAAAAACACCGTTAAGTACTGAATTTGGTGTTAAAAAAACCGTTAAATACTGAATTTGGTATTACGTATAATATCTTCCAGGGATGCGACACGAAGATTTTCAAGAACCCCTACCCATCACAAGGTATCCTTTATTTTACAGTATTAAAGATATGCGTATTTACATAACAAATGAAATGTATATCTTGAATTTTCTGAGAATAGCCTCTGAAGATGTCTGCATTCTGGATGATTTTTGCTTAACCGTAAGAAATAGACAAAAACTCACTAAAGAAAAAATATGAAGATTTTGTTTAAAAAAATAATTTGTCATATACTTATACAAGATGTTCCTTGTTATTGGTTTCAATTTTAAACTACTTAAACTTTTCTCAAGCGGGTAGTCATCTTTATTTCCCTCTTTTGTTTTACTAATATGCAAGTAAAGCGAACCGAAATTCAATTGTTCACATATTAAAAGATTTGGCTATCATTTTTACTAGTACATTACCTTATTTCCCTTATACGTAGAAAGAACTAATACAACTGTTTCTGGTTGTATTACTATGTAGGGAAATCTTTTATCAGTCATGTGAGTGGGATTTGATTTTTATAATTAGATTTTTGTTTATGCACATTTGATTTCTGACTCGTAAGTGATTTTGCATAGGTGTGTCTTTTTTCCTTTCTATTCATCTCTAACTTTAGCGGTGTTTAAGCAAGCCTTTCTTCTCGCGAATAAACGTAGCTGTAATGCAAATGAAGTTCGTGGCTTGCAAGTTCATTCACTTTTGTTTAATTTGAAACGTTTAGAGAGAAATCGTGAATTGAGGTGCCCTTTTTTGTTTAATTTTTTGGTAAAGAGATACGCACCTCTTGTTTGAGCAGCTTTAGAATGTGTAACCTATCTGGCTGTTGTTCCTTTGTTTCTCCAAAAGTTACTTGTTCTCTGTTACAGGTAAGAAGCTGCTGCTTCTACAGTTTCACGGAGGTGAAATTCCTCCACCTGAACACAAAGGTATTGTGAACTTTCATCCCGTTCTTTAAACAAAGTAGGCGAGTGCTGCTAGTCTAGTACCTCTAAAGGATGAAGTTTATCATTGTTTTAATAGTACATTCTGTGATACAATTCTCTTGGCATTTCTTACTTTTTACTTTCTCTACCACTCATGTACAAATGTGCATAGAGAAGGTATTGTATTCCATCCAAAATTCGATGTCGAGATTTCACCGGAAATATATATTTTGAGGATCCCTGAATAAAAAAAAACTTTTAATAAAAAGGTCCCTGTGAGTCTGTGGACAGCATTACTCAAAAATGTAAGACACTTAAATACCAAACTTGATATTTAAGTTCAGTATTTTCCAAGAATGTGACATGAAGTTTTTCAGGAAAATCCCTTCCACTCCCAACTGCCTTTCACATGGAAAATGTTGATTTTTTCAAAAATGGCTATAACTATTTTGATTAAAATACTATATATATTTATGATAGGTTATTATAAACGAAATGTGTATTTTGATATGTGGGAATACCCTCTAAAGACCTTTTCTCTGGATGATTTTTGTATAACTTGTGAACTATTAGAGATAGACAAAAACTTACTACATAAAAATGTAGATCTCTTTAAAACCCAATTTTTGCCATATACTTTTTTGGAGTTAACCGTTTTCGAAATATTCCTGGTTATTGGTATCAGTTTTAAGCTATTTAAACTTCTCTCAAAGGGAAGTTATCCTTCTTCTCGTTTTTCATTTGTTTGTTCCTGGCAAGCAAAGAAATTTTCATTTTAATTTATAGGACGAGATTATCGCTTACCCCATGTATTTTCTTATTTCCCTTCCACTTACAAGGAAGCTAGTAACAAGACTAATTCTGGTTATGTTTATCTCTATTAGCATGATGTAGATAACGGATTAATGTTTTTGATTTTTTTTTTTTTTTTTTTTTTTTTTGCCGATAAGCTAGAGGACATCATGCGAATGGATCCCATTAGAGTTTTCCCCTTCTGCTTACAAGAAACCAAGTAATAAGGCAATTTCTGTTACTGCTTACCTCGATTATTACGAAGTAGATAGAAGAATAAGCTTTTTAACAATAATTTGTTACGGATATGTAGAGAAAGTCATGTGAATGGAACACAGTTTTTTTTCACTTCCAGCCATGTTGTTTAAGTCTTCCAAAGCAACATTTTCATTTCAGCAGCAATTTTTGTCATTAGTTGAAATTATCATCGTTGGAAAAATTAATAATCGCAGCAAGGGGTAAGGTTTTTAGAAGTTCAGATTATTTTTTATAGGGGTGGTTTCCCAAATGTGGTAACAAAGCGCGTTATAAGGGGAGCAATGGGCAGCTGAGCTACACAGGCGGGGTGTACATAATTTCATTAGGTAGAGTAGCCAGATTTTCCATCTCTTTCGTGTCATCCCTCTCTTTTTCCCTCTGATACATTGAGGAACGCAAAATATCATTTAAATTAAAGCTAGAGAGCCAGAGAAGGACTCAAAGATAGGTACAGAACACAATACTTTGCCCGTACTATGCCTCTGTTTGCAACCATTTTTGGTCTTATTTAATTATTTTCAGATAATTTATAAATGATGAAACTACGAACAGTAGAAAAAAATCTGTTGTGTTCCATTCATATAATTTTTTTTCTACCTGCTCTGTAACAAACTCTTCTTACAAAAGCTTATTTTATTTACTCCATACTAATCGAGATAAACATTAGGAGAAATGGCCTTATTACTTGCTTTCTTGTAAGTAGAAGGGAAATAAGGAAATGCACCAGGCCAAAGTAATAGTCAAATCTTTCAAAAGCTATACGCTTATAATTCGGTGAAACAAAAGTAAAAGGAATGACAAATTTTCGTTGAGAAATGTATTTTTAAATTGAAAATAATAACACGGAATATATGGGAAATGGTTAACTGCACACAAAAAGGGAGAGGGGAAGGAAAGGAAAATAAAAGTAAAAATAAAAATAAAAAATTGGCATAAATTGTTGTCTGTCTCATATGGCTATACTAATATGTTGATATAAATTACTCACCTGTAGCTCATATACAGTAAGTGGTTGGGGTATTAAAAGTTGCGTAAACGTCGCCCAGAATGAAGAGGCCTTCAGAGGTTATTCCCAAAGAAATCAGGATATACATTTTATTTGTCATGTTAATATCTTTAGAGTATTTAATCAAAATCGTTTGAGACGTTTTTTGGGAAAACCAAAAAAGAAAAAGGTTTTCATGTAAAGGGTACTTTGGGAGTGGATTTTCTTGAAAATCCTCGTGTCGCAACCCTGCAAGATGCTGAACTTAAAACCAGTTTGGTATTTTACCATATAAAAATGTTCTTTTTGGAATCGGGTATATTTGCGGTGAAATCTCGGTATATAATTTTTAGTTGGAATGCAATTCCTTCTTACTGTGTACGTATTTCATATTTGGAAGAGAAAGTAAAACTAAAGAATAAAATGTAATACGGCCTAACTGACCAAGAAGATACTAGCCAACAGTAAAACTACCAGTAGGAGATGCAAACCCATGTGGTCATCTGTGGGATCGGCAAGGTGTTTAGGACCATCGCCGTGTGGGGTAATTTAGAGCCACAAAGCTGTCTGAGGTCTCGACTTCCTTAAAGTAGAAATCCGCTATAAATAGTATTACCTAAAAAATTATACCACCACAATTTTAAAATTAGGGATTTTGGTGCCAAAATTTGAATAACTGAAAAAAAATATTGATAACATAGTTAAGACTAATAGCACTCTTAAAAGAGTATTTCAAGATATTAACAACACTACAAAAATTATAAATTAAAAAAAATTGTAAATGGTGTCGTAGGTGCTGCGGCGTGGCATATAGTGAGATGGAGTACGCCGGCTTTGATTCTATATAGGGGTAAGGGATCGTGAGGAACTGCGATTAAAATATTGTATATTAAAGACATGTGCCTGACAAATAAAATGTATATTTTGAATTTTCTGGGAATAGCCTCTGAAGATTACTTTATTCTGGGTCAATTT
This sequence comes from Hymenopus coronatus, assembly GCA_030762935.1. Lineage (NCBI taxonomy): Eukaryota > Metazoa > Arthropoda > Insecta > Mantodea > Hymenopodidae > Hymenopus > Hymenopus coronatus. The sequence continues at coordinate 50,280,946 of CM060895.1, forward strand.
TACGGAATTTTGCATAACTGCTAAACCGTAAGAGATGGACAAAAACTTACCACACAAGAAATGTAGTGCACTTTAAAGCACACAATTTATGTTATATACATTTTTTTCGTGGAGTTGATTTTTTTGAGATATTCCTTGTTTTTGGTTTCAGCTATAAAAACATACTTTTCTCATACAGGACTTTGTGAATTTTTTTTATAAGAAAAATACACTGCCGGAGTCTGATCGGGACGCCTTGGCGAATTCGTGTCCATACAAACAAAGGAACTTCAGTCACATAGCAACCAGCTTTTGACCATCTCTTTAAACTATGGTACTCCCTTATTTCGCTTCTACTTACAAGGAAGCAAGTAATAAGGTTATTTCTGCAATTTTTTTCTCGATTAGCAGAAAGTAAATAGAAGCATAAGCTTTTTTAACAATAATTTATTGCAGAGTTGTAGAGAAAGTCATGTGAATGGAGCACATAAGATTTTTAAAGATATTTGCATGGCATATAAATTGTATATCTTGAATTTTCTGTGAATATCTTCTGCATAATTCTAGACGACTTCTGCATAACTGATAAACTGGAGACATAAAGCTTAATGCACAAAATATGTAAGTATCGTCAAAACACACAATTTATGTCCTTTGCGTGTTTCTTGTGGATCTAAATCGCGTCCGATATATCCCTTGTTATTGCTTTCAATTTTAAAATGCGTGTACTGTTTTTTTCTTCTACTGGCTGAACAAAGGAGCAAATTACATGACAATTACAGGGGGACAGAATTAAAAAAAAAAATGACTGTCGCTTTGGCCTGGTGTATTCCCTTATTTCTCTCCATCTAATACGAACTAAGAAATAAGACAATTTCTGGTAATGTTTATATTGATAAGCATTAAGTAGATAAAAGAGTAACTGTTCTAAGAATAGTTTATTTATAAAATAGACAGAGAAAGTCAGGTCTGAAATTTGGTGGTGGTTTACAATAGCTTTTACCATGCAATGAAGAAACAAGTAATCAAGCTCATTACACAAAGGCATCCATTAATGTGAGACTGTGTTACAAAACAAAACAAGAACTGCCTCCGTGGTTGAGTGATCAGCGAACCGAGTTCCGACCCGGAGATCCCGGGTTCGATTTCCTTCTGGGGCGGGGAATTTTTCTTTAAGCAGAATTATTCCTTACCCCCCACAGTATGAACGTGAGAGTAAATGTGCGTGTGTTTAGTAATATAAAATTGATTAACCTAATGTTCTGAGCTTACAGTTTCACAAGTCAAAGCCCCCGATATGACCGTTGAAGTTAAAGGGGTCTATACAAATGAAACAATTAAAAACAAATGACCTTGGGTATTGGCTCTAACGTAGTGACGTGCATTCACTCCTTAGGTATTTACGTCAATTTTTACAACTGTTCAATGAATGGAATATTATGCAGTGTTGTGTTTGTTCATTGCTGGGTAACTTCTGTATAATACCTTTAGAAACAGACCGTATAACCTGATGTATAACAATCACGCACAGCTTTGTCATACAAAAGGCGATATTTCAAGTTTTCATCAACAAAATTAAGATTTACCTATGTTACGGTTTGCCAGTTATGAAAAATTCCGTAATATTCATCCACAATAAAGCAGTCTTTTATTTGTCAGGTAAATATCTTTAATATACGATATATTAATCAAAATCGTTAGAGCCATTTTTGAGAAAATAATAATTTTCCATGTAAAGGGTATTTGGGAGTGGGGGGATTTTCTTGAAAATCTTCATGTCGCATCCTTAAAAGATACCAAAGTTTATATATATAAATAAACTTTTCGTTTTTGAGCCGTGCTGTCCACAGACCCACACAGACAGTCTCACATGCACAGCAACTTTTTTTTTTTTTAAATGCTTATTTCAGACTCAGGGGACCCAAAAACACTTATTTGCAGTGAAATTTCGGTATCGAAATTTTTGGGTGGAATACAATACAATACCTCTCTATCCACTATATACATAGTACATGCGGGCTAGAGAAATTAATAAATAACTGCTTAGAGAAATACATATGATTATAGCTTATGCACTTGACATAACAAGCGATATTAAATTATCTGTGATGTTGAGTTGAAAGGTGCAAATGCATGTGGTTCAATTGAACCAGACCTAGTGCAGACGTCATCTTTATTGTTGGTTGCCAGGATCCGCGAGCTATCACTCCTCCGCCCTGGTTATGGAAGCCTTGCACGCGAGTGTGGTAGTATTATCAAGTAGAGGATGGATTAGCAGATACTAAACTTGCAGGCAAACTTGGAGGAGCAAAGTGTTGTTTGTGTGGTGCATATGTAACAAACGAGGAAACTAATTTCCAACACACGTAGTAGTGACTTCAAACAGTTCCCTTTGCTAATAATAGAGTCGTGCAGTTAGTTAATTCCCCGGTCCTGTTATTATATTTTCTCCTCAAAGCACATCGCGACACAGACTTTTGTTGCATGTTAAACAGCTACGGGCACATGCTGGACTTCGATTACCTGATGCCCACTTCTTTTCTTTCTGCTTCGTCACAAAATCGCATTCACATAGAATTATATGTTTATGTAGTGCTGTAACTGGGCTCCTCTTTACTTTCTCTACACGTACTATGTACATAATGTATAGAGAAGATATTGTATTGCACCCAAAATTCCATACCGAGATGTCATCGGAAATATATGATTTAGGGTCCCCTGTAGGGTCCGTGTGTGTTCGTAAATACGATAACTCAAAAACGAATTGGTATTTAAGTTTAGTATCTTCCAGGGATGCGACTCGAAGATTTTGAAAAATCACCCCCCACCCCATACTACCCTTTACATGGAACATTTTTTCGATACTTTTGATTTTCTGAAAAATGGCTATAACGATTTTGATTAAAATATCGTATATAATAGACATTTACCTGCCAAATAAAATGTATATCTTAAACTTTCTGGGAATAGCCTCTGAAGACTACCTTATTCTCGATGAATTTTACGGAAATTTGTATAACTACTAAATCGTAAGACATGGACAAAAACTTGCCACACAAAAATGTAGAGCACGTTAAAACAAACAATTTATGCTATATACATTTTTTTCGTGGAGTTGGTCGTTTTTGAGATATTCCTTGTTTTTAGTTTCTGCTTTAAAAAACATATAATTTTCTCATACAGGAATTTGTCAACTCCTATCCATACATACAAACAAAGGAATTTCAGTCACATAGTAACATCTTTTGACCATTACTTTAAGTTATGGTACTCCCTTATTTCGCTTTTACTTATAAGGAATCAAGTAATAAGACTATTTCTGCTAATTTTTCTCCGTTAGAATGAAGTAAATAGAAGCATAAGCTTTTTAACGATAATTTGTTGCAAAGATGTAGAGAAAGTAATGTGAATGGAACGTATCAGATTTTTTCTTTTAGCTTGGCAGCCGTTGTTACACAAAAATCAGTTTTTGGATTATTTTGGTATTTTGAATATTTACGATAAATACAGTCGAGAGAGAAAACAATCTGTTGTCTTCCATTCACTGGCCTTCTCTACTAGCTCTGCAAAAAGCTTCTTACAAAAGATTATTTCTTTCTCTATGCGAACTATGTATCTACATTGTATAGTGGAGGTATTGTATTCCACTCAAAAGTTCGATCCCGTGATTTCACAGAAATATAAGTTTTGAGAACCACTGAATCCAAAAAAGCAATTTTTAGAAAAATGTCCGCGTGTGTCTGCCTGCCTACATAGCTCAGAGACGAAAAGTCCTTAAATACCATACTTAGTATATAAGTTCAGTATCTTCCAAAGATGCAACACGAAAATTTTCAAGAAAATACCCCTCCCCCCCATCTATCCTTTACAAAAATTTCGAAAAATATTGTCTTAAAAATGACTCTAATGAGTTTGATTGAAATATTCACATTAAAGATATTTACATGACAAAATATATATGTTGCATTTTCTGGGTATAGCCATCTTTATTCTGGATAAATTTTGCCGATAACCGGTAAACCGCAAGAGATAGACAAAAACTTACTTAACAAAAAATGTAGAGCTCGTTAAAAAACACAATTTATGTTATATACATTTTTTCGGAGTTATCTTGTTTTGAGATATTCCTTGTTATTGGTTTCAGTTTTATAATACTTATACTTTTCTCATACGGGAATTTGTCAACCCTGGCCACACAAACAAAGGAACCAGTTTTTAAAAGATTAGGCAATCATTTTAACCTATGGTACTTCTTTATTCCCCTTATACTTACACTACAAGGAAGCAAGTAATAAGACTATTTCTGTCAATTTTTTCTCGATTAGCATGAACTAAATAGAAGAATAAGCTTTTAAACAATAATGTGTTAAAGAGATATACAGAAAGTCATGTGAATGAAACACATAAGATTTTTCTTTTTTCTATTTGAAGCTAAACATCGTAGAGAAACATTAACAGGAATGGTCTTATTACTTGTTTCCTTATAAGAGAACTAAGGGAATGCACTGCGACAGTGATGGCCAAATGGCGGCCTGCGGGCCTAATCCGGCCCGCGAATAAATATATGATTTATTCCTTTTTTTAATCTCTTGCATAGATGTCACTTTAGAATTTGATGGCAGATTTCAAGATTTTGAAGTATTTCGATCACAGATGGAACTTTTCAGTAATGTCATGAGATGTAAGGTAGAGTGCCAGCCCGAGGATCTACAGTTAGAACTATGTGAGCTGTAATGTGATTTATCTCTTCAAACAACAAAGACAATTCATGTTGATTTTCGGAAACTCATTTCAGAGGAACATTTTCCACATCTTAAAAACTGGGCATTAAAGCTTACTTCAGTATTTGGTAGTACTGGTATGTGAAACTGCCTTCTCTGCTATGAAAGTAGTGAAATAAAAGTCCAGAAATAGATTAACTGGTTCAATGCTGTCTCATATTTTTAAAATTGCAAAATCAGAACTGGAAGTGGATTTTAAATCTGTTGTAAACATTTTTGAGAAACCTCATTGTTTCCAGTAAAAGTAATGCTTGTTCCTTTACTGTGCATGTAATAATATTAAAAATAATATGCTCTTAAGTTGCCATTTCTCTTACTTTATTTTTAATATAGTTATACTATTAATTTTTCTGACCTTCAGGTAAGGTTCTTATTGTATTCTGGCCCTCAGTGCACTAGGATAAAGGGATAGTCAAATGTTTCTAAGCTGTCGCCATGTGATAATCATTGAAATTCATTTTTTACCTGACCAGAAAAAAAAAAAATGGACGATTTGATGTTTTAGAAGAGTACATGTATTTTAAAATTCAAACCAATAACAAGGAATACCTTGGAAATTCCACAACAAATATGCTTTGGTCATAAGTTGTGTGTTTTGACGGGACTACATTTCTTGTCTAGGAAGCTTTATCCTATCTCTTACAGTTTACCAGTTATGCAAAAGTTATTCAGAGTGGAGAGGACTTTAGAGGTTACTCCCAAGAAATTCAAGATATAAATTTTATTTGTCATGCAAATCCTTTATTATGTGCTGTTTTAATCAAAATCATTGGAGCCATTTTTGAAAAGCTCAAAATTCTCGAAAATCCTTTGATGTAAACGGTAGTTTGGGATTTGGGGGCCCTCAAAACATGTATTTATGGTGAAAACTCGGCATCGAATTTTTGGGTGGAGTACAATACTGTAGGATACCCAGTGTGGGTTAGCTTTCACCCCTACACTGCGCATACTAAAGAGTGGTAGCCTCAGGGGTAAAGTGTTCGCGTGCAGTAAGAGAAGCGGGTAGCCTCGGGGTTTAAGGTGCAGAAGGGTGTACTTTTGGGTGGAACGATCAAGAGCCATGAATAAATACGCAGGATGCTAATAGACACAGAGCTTTTACTGTTAAGGTAATGTATGTCAAGGGATGAGGAAACCCGAAGGTTACCCCAACCTCCTTTCGACTCGCCTGGTGGTTTCACTGTAACATAAAAAACTATGCCGTCGGTCACTACGTCGAACTGTGCGTTTCAAATCAGCAGCTCAGATGAACAGGGCTGAATAAAGGCTCTTCTAACTTACTTAGTCAAGCTTCTATGGTAAAACCCAAGCTTATGCCAGCAATGGTTTTGGAGAGCACACCTGTATCAGCATTTGGACGTCTTGCCACTAATATCGATTGTTGAATCTGCTGCAATACTACCTCTCACTAAATGGAATATAATTACTCAAAATGGCCATATCAGGTACCCAACAATATCTTGCCTACCTACTATGTACATGCAACATCGATCATCTTTGTTTTTAGTACATTCAGTGTGCTACGTCCTCTATACGAAACAGTACTATGTGTGTCTTTTCTAGCGCTGAATGTTCTTTCGTGATGCCAGTCTGCATACTTCAAAAAGTAGGGAAGGTGTTAGCACATAAAATGGCTAATTGTGGATTCAAGATGCCATCCTAGCACGAGACTAATTGAGTAGCTTATGTGGTTGGACACAAGGAAACCTGACGAGCATTTCTAGCTAATTATACAAGCGTTTGTGTGATGTGGTGAGCCCGCATCTTGCACGGGTCATAATTATGGCTTGGCAGTCAGAGTGCGGGCGGGAAACTGCGGTGGTTTTGATTGATTGCAGGGGTGCCCCACTCCCGCATCACCGTTATTTGGTGTCTGTGGTCTGTGCCTCTTTGAGAAACCCTACCCTAAGGGAATACCATTTCATTTTCGGTGTGAGGGCCAAGTAGCGAGGAGAAATTGATTTGGGGGATGAGTTGGAGTAGCCTATTCACAACTAAAATTAAGTGCAAGCATAACGTAAGTTTAAAAGCCAGATGATGTGTATTTAATGGAACCGTTCACAATGAATGATATAAACATAATGGTTAACATAGAATTGAAAGTAATCTTTGAAGCTTACAAGGTCCAAACTTTCAAGTTTGCGTATACCAAGTATAAGAAACTAGCTGATAACTAGCTAGTTATTTATTCTGCAACCTCACATTAGGTTTTCATCACAAAGTTTACACAATAACTATAAAATAACGGGCTGGAATCTCAGCTACAATAATAGCAGCAAAGCAAATTGTGATTGTAGGTGGTGCTTTTGGTTTTACTTTCTCTTTTTACTGCATAGTGCATAGGTGGAGGAGTTACTTATACATTGCATATCACCCAAAAATTCGATACCGAAATTTCACTGGAAATACACTTTTTAGAGCTCCTTATATACAAAAATTAGATAAAGGCGCATGCTTTGTGTGTGTGTGTCAACAGAATCAAAAACAAAGGTCGGTTAAATACAACCAAACTGATGTTTAAGCTCGGCATCTTCCAAGGAAACAACAGAGAGATTTTCAATAAATTCCTCTACTTCAAATTACAATTTATATGACTTTTATTTTATCAAAAATAGCTCAAATGATTTTTTTTATTAATGTATATATGATACATTGAAATTTTATGTGAATAGCCTCTGAAGTCCTCTCAACTGTAAATCTAAAAAAGAAACAAAAACTTACTACACCATAATGTACATCTCTGAAAACACACCATTTATGTCCTTTACATTTTTACTGTAGACCTAACCATTTACGGATTTTCATTGCTATAGATTTCAATTTTAAAATAATTATACTTTTTCAAACAGGAAGTTATCATTTGTTTTACTCCTGGTCATACAAAGAATCGAATTTCAATGATAATCGCATAGAGACAGTTTTTAAAAGCAGTTGGTTTTAGTTTTAGTATAGCGCATTCCCATAGTTCCCTTATACTTATAAGAGACTGAGTAATAAGACCATTCTGCTAATGTTTATCTCGATTAGCATAGGGTAGAAAGAATAATCATATTTTGTAAGAAGTTAGAGGAACTATGCGAATGATACACCTCATATTTTTCTGTTGGTATTTCGTCTTTAAACTTGTCTCACGTTTCAGATATTTTGGAGCTAGTATATCTATTTAAAGACCAAACTGGCCAAGTACTTTTCCATCAACAGAAAGCAGGGAGTGTTTTTCTTGCTAGGTATGTTAGTAATGAATTTTTAAAGTTTTTCTTTTACTTTTGATTTGAAAGTCACATCTAGTTCGTTAATTTCATTTCATGCCTTGGGTCTGGTGGACCAACGTGCATCAACTCCATCTGTGACTGTGTAGTCCACTTTACCCTCTGCTGGAAGTTGATGCCGGCGAGTAAATGAATAATGCAGGCACAAACATTTCACTGGCACACGAAGTGCTTTGCAAAAGAAGGGAAGCTATCAGAAAAAATCCGATGTGTTCCATTCACATGCATTTCTCTACCTGAACTACAAATTATTCTTACAAAAGATTATTCTTTTATTTAGATCATGCTAATCAAGATAAAAATTATCAAAATGGTCTTTTATTTGCTTCCTTCTGAAGAGAAGGAAAATTAGTGAATGCACCAGGCTAACGCAATAGTCAAATATTTTAAAATATGGTCGCTATATTAACAATTTAAGTTCGGCTCGCAGTAAAACTAAAGAGAGTGAAACGAAAGTTATGTAATTTACAATTTAAACCAAATAAAAGGAGATACTAGGAATCAGCCGATTCAACAAACAATGTATATCACATACATCGTGTGTTTGAACGAGATCTACAATTTCTGTGTAGTAAGTTATTGTCTATACCTTACGGTTTACCAGTTATGTAAAATCCCTCAAAACTCATTCAGAATGAAAAAGTATTCAGAGATTATTCCCAGAAAATTCAAGATATACATTTTATTTGCCATGTAAATATTATAATATACGGTATTTTCATAAAAACCGTTAGAGCCATTTTTGAGAAAAACATTTTCAAAAAATTTCCATGAAAAAAGTAGTTTGGGGTGGATTTTTTTTAATCTTCGTGTCGCATTCTTGGAAGATACTAAACTTAAATCCCAAGTTTGGTATTTAACAGGCTTTTCCTGTTTGAGCTGTGCTGTCCACAGACACACAAGACGCGCGCGCATGCATGGACCTTTTCTAAACATGTTTTGACTCGGAGGACCATGGTGAAATCTCGACATGATTTTTGGGTGTAATACAATACCTTGTCTACCTACCATCTTCATAGTATATATAAAAAAGGCTAAATGGAAGCAAAAAAATGCCCCTTGAATTCCTAAATTCAAATTGAAGTGTGTTTTACATGCTTATATGATATAAAGCAATAGTTTAATAAATACAATCTTCTATTTTATTATTAATTACTGTGTAAATTCTTCTTACAAATGTTTTTATTTAAATAGTTGATGATAATTTTTATTGCTCCTGTATTCGACGCTCATACACTCAGTTGTCGACTGCTTCGATTCTCTCTAATCCAACTGCACTCTTACAAGAAACTGTCTAAAATGTCCTCCTGCGGCCGACGACGAGCGATGCGGGCTGAGGTAACTTGAAGGTATGCCAGACGTGTACCTACCCTTGCCAGGGTTTAATTAGTACTGACGGGAATGTGGGGCTTGCAGGATTGCACGTGAGGATGAGGTATGGGGCAATGATACTGTAGGCCTGACTACTCTCTTTGTATAGCCCCCGATTACGCCACAAGAGCTTTTGAGAGGATATTCTGGAAGGAAAACCGCGGTGACTAGGTCATCATTGGAAGAGGCTTTGATTAGCTACCCTTCAAGAAAATTCGTAATCAATATTTCGGTAAATTTGGAAATGTTGCATTAACGTGAGCCTCCCTAGCAACAGCGGACTACGAAATTCAATTACATTCAAAATCCGTGGTGCCACTTCTGGCTATTGGGGCACTAAACGGTGTTTTCTTGATCGAATGGAGTTTCTACATAGCTACTACAATAGGACAAAGTTTAAGGTAAATAAATCATATGAATGATTGATTATATGTGTTAATATTATTATTTAACTGCTCTAAAATATAAAAGTCTTATAACTGGGAAAACTATTTTAAATATAATTTACTTTTAGTTTTTAGTGTTTGAAGTGAGTTTAATTACATTTCTTTTTTACTTTCTATTTGGTGTTTGTACAATATGTATAGTAGGCAGAGAAGGCGTTGTATTTCACTAAAAAATTCTGTGCCAAGATTTCACCGCAAATAAATATTGAGACCCCCTGTGTGTGTGGGTGTGTGTGTGTGTGTGTTTGTACGTGTGCGTGTGTGTGTAACTAAAAAACGAAAAGTTGGTTAAATGCAAAACTTGGTATTTAAGTTCAAGAAAATCTCCCATCCCAAATTTTTCGAAATTTTTTTTTTTTTAAAAAAATGACTAACGTATTTTATTAACATAACTAAGTAAAATGGTTACATTGCAAATAAAACGTACTTTATCTTGAATTTCTTTGAATAGCTAAGAAATTACTAAACAAAAAATGTAGGTCTCGGTAAAACACACAATTTATGTCATATTTTTTAGAGGTATTTATCGGTTTTTATTTTAAAATAAAAAATTTTCTCAAACAGGAAGCAATCATCCGTTTGATATTTCTTTTTATTTTATTTCTGGCCTTGTAACGAGGACCAATATTCAATTACAATCGTATAATGACAGTTTTTAGCTTAATACATTTCCTATTTCCCTTATATTTATAAAAATACTAAGTTATAAGGCCATTTATGGTAATTTTTATCTTGATTAAAATGATGTACATAAAACTAAGAATAGTTTGTTTGCAGAACAGATAGAGAAATTCATTTGATATGAACTAATCAGGTTTTTAAAATTTTTATTTATAATTTTTGCTAATATATTATTAATCATATGGAAAAAGAATATCGTGACGTCGAAGTTGTATTAAAATTAGAGTTAGGTATAGATGTTCAGAATCGTTACGCGATCAATTCGTCGTCCTAGACGGCACGATAGAGCGAAATCAGACTTGTGGACGTGAAAATGTTGAGAAATTTGCCCAGTGACCTTCTTTTTATAGGTGTGATATTCCTTTACATAATAAAGCGTATAGAGACCAACGGATTTACTTTTATTCCTAAAGAACCATGTTAAGTATGTTTACATCCTAAAAACATTTCATTACTTTCTGCCGGGATTCAACCCCCAGCCTTGGATGCTAGAGGCTTGTGTAATAAGCACTTCACCTCGGAGGGAAAAATAAATGTGAGCAAGTTACAGGATAGTATACACAGGTATACACAGTTAGTACAAAAACATTGCGTAAAAAAGAAACAATCTTATGTGCTCCATTTACACGACTTTCACAGTCCATTCTGCAAACAAACTATTCTTCTATCTACTTCATAGTAATCGAGGTAAACATTAGCAGAAATGGTCTTCTAGACTAAATCTAAAATTTCGCTTGGCGCTGACATAGAAATCCGATTCGCTTTGAATAGCCAGGAGTAAAAAAAAAGAAAAACGAATGTAGACTTGCCGTTTGAAAAAGTATAAATATTTTAATGTCTCGTAAATGGTTATTCCACAAACGTATGTCATAGGTTAACGATATCTACATGTTTATGTGTAGTAAGATTTTGTCTGTCTCTTATGGTTTACCGGTTATAGAAAAATTCTGCGGACAGAAGAGGCGTTCAAAGGCTATTTTCAGAAAGTTCAAGATACACATTTTATTTGGCAAATAAAAATCTTTAATATATGACATATTAATAAAAATGCATGGCGCAATTTTTGCAAAAATTAAAAATGTCAAAAAATGTTTCATGTAAAGGGTAGTTTGGGGTGCGGCAGCTTTTCTTGAAAATCTTTGCATTGCATCCTTGGACGATACTAAATTTAAATATCAAGTCTGGTACTTCAGAAATTTGACTGCGAAATTGGACCAAAACTTGTGAAAAATTATTTGTTTCCTAATAAAATATATGAATTCCAATCTTTAAGCAAATATATCGTTTTTCCTACTTCGGACTCTATTGCTTCAATAAATTGCTAGTGAAATGTGTAGTGGCATGCTTATTATTAGTCACTCCCAACTTGAAACCTTTTTTTCAACACTTTTGCATACCCAAAATGTTCCACACGGTGCATTTTTTTAACTTGTTTTAGACTGTTTATATTGACTCTCAAAAGCACATTAAACAATATGGCCGTATACTTTTTCGAAGTAATGCATCAGTTTCGATAAATAAATGATTAATTTTTGATAAATCAGAAGCTTTGGAAAGCTTATGTACTCCATTAACATGACTTTCTCTATATCTCTGTAACAAATTATTGTTAAAAGTTTACTCTTCGGTCTACTTCATGCTAATACAGATAAACCTTGGCAGAAATAGTCTTATTACTTGCTTCCTTGTAAGTAGAAGGGAAACAAGAGAGTACACCGCTAAAATGATGGTCAACTATTTTATAAGCTAGTTGCCGTGAAGATACTAAACTTAAATATCATGTAATTTTATGTATTAATTATGTAATTTTCTAAAAAAGTGCGTGTGATGATTTTGACTAAAATATGTTTAATATAGGGTATTTTAGTCAAAATCATCACATCCGTTTTTTTAGAAAATTACAATTTTCGAAAAGTTTACCATGTAAAGGGCATTTTGGGGCGGGCAGAATATTCGTGTCACATCCTTGGAAGATACTAAACTTGAATATCAAGAGTGGTATTTTACCATCTTTTTGCTTTAGGTTAGCATGCTCACAGATATATTGCAACACGGACCTTTTACTAAAAATACTTTTTTGGATAAGGGACCCTAAAAAGTTATTTCCGGTGAAATCTCGGTATTGAATTTTTGGGTAGAGTGCACTGCCTTCTCTATCTACGTACCACGAAGAGAAAGTAAAAATATAAGAAACTCATATGCTGTGAAAATTTTGACTTTTTATTTTAATATTTATAAAAAAAGCATCACATGGTTCATTTTTATTAGAACACTGAATTTAAGGAGTAATAATTATTACTTAAAATAACCATGCAACCTATAATTTTGATATCTAACAAAAACGCCGCAATTATTATTGTAGTTAGCCCCCTTTAACATCTAAGGTCATATTGAGGGCTTTGCATTAGAAACAACTCGTTTTCTGTAGGTTCTTTACGTTGGGTTTTTAAATATATTCCTCTAAGTTGAGTTTAAATTTCTTTTTCCTCTACGTTGGGTTTAAATCCATTTTTGTTTTCCTCAAACACACACACACACAACTCATGGTAGGACCTTTTTCTAAAAATGAAATTTCATTCAGGTGTCCTAAAACGTATTTCAGGTTTCGGTATATACTCTGAACACTGGCACATTCCCTTATAATATTAGCACAGATGGCATGACATCTTCAGCATCTTAGCGTTATTGTGAAAGACAGTGACCCACAGTTTCAATATGAAAATATTCCTAAGAGATTGCGTTTTCCCCATTTTATTTTGCACCAGCAAGAGAGATTCAATATATCATACCAAACATTCAAGGCAGAAATGTGAATAAACTTTCATATCTCTATTATTGGTAATAACTTGGAATTTTTGGAAAGTTACAATAAATCTCATATGTGCAGTCGTCCCCAAACCAAGAGTACCTGAAAAAGTAATAAATCAAAACCCAATTCCCAACAGCCGCCACTTCATAATCTATAGCTACATCAGGGGACAGCTTCGATCGTAAAATCGATATAAATGCGTTTATATCGATATGCGTATATTAACAGAACGCACTGATCGGGCCAGCAAATTCATTAAGTACGGTAGATATACGAGCAAATGAGGAAAGGGTGGATAACTTTCCGTTTTACTACGACATATTTAACCTGCCTCAACATATATATATTCCGAGCTTTCTCTCTCCGTTCTTATTACTGAGAGAGTCAAAAGTTGACGAAATGTCGGAAGCGGGTATTTCTTTCGCTGTTTACATATCCACCTCGTATGAAGGATTTACACCCTCTCCCCAGATTTACAAGACATCCCCTGGAGTTATTTCCGTATCTTTATATACGGTATTTTAAACAAAATCGTTAACGTCTTTTTTCAGAAAAACAACAATTTCAAAAAAATGTCTATGTAAAGTGTAGTTTGGGGTGGTGGAATTTTCTTTAAAATCCTCGTGTTGTATGCTTGGAAGACAAAAACTTATATATCAAATTTGGTAATTAATGGTATTTTCGTTTTTGAGCTATGCTGTCCAGGCGCACACATGCACGCGCATAAACTATTCTAAATATGTTTCTTGACACAGGGGACCTGAAAACATATCTATATTTCCGGTGAAATTTCGACATCGAATTTTTGGGTGGAATACAACGTCTTCTCTAGTCACTAAAAACATAGTACGTGTAGGGAGAATAAAAACAAAATTTGATATGGACCATTCAAATGACTTTCTCTACCACTCTGTAACAAATTATTGTTAATAAGCTTATTCTTCTATTTCATGCTAATGGAGATAAACATTAGCAGAAACGGTCTTATTACTTAGTTCCTTATAGATAGAAGGGAAATAAGGGGATACACTAGGCTAAACCGACAATCAAATGCTTTAAAAATGGTATAAAATCCGATTCTTTGCGGGTCAGGTGTGGACAAGTTCCCGTATGAGAAAAGTAGTATTTTAAAACTGAAATCAATAACAAGGAATATCTTAAAAATGTCAACTCCAGGACAAAAATGCATGTAACATAATCTGTGTGTTTTAAAGAGCTTTACATTTTTTGTGTAGTAACTTTTTATGTATTTCTTACGGTTTAGTAGTTATACAAAATTCATTCAGAATAAATGTCTTCAGAGGCTATTCCAGGACCATTTGCCATGTAGATACCACCTTTAATATACGATATTTTAATCTAGATCGTTAGAGCCGTTTTTGAGAAAATCAATGTTCGAAAAATGTGTCATGTAAGGGTAGTAGTTGTTTTAAGGGTAGTTGGCGGGGGGGCCATTTTGTTGACGATCTTCGTATCGCATCCTGGGGAATTACTGAACTTGAATACCAAATTTGGTATTTATTGAACGTTCGTTTTTTTGAGCTATGATGTCACAGACACACACAAGCACACACACATACATGGGCCTTTTTCTAGAAATGTTTTTTTTTTTTTAGATTCAGAACGTCTCAAAAATGTATTTTCGGTGAATCTCGGTATCGTATTTTTGGGTGCAATACAATATCTTCTCTGTACACTATGTACATTGTACGTGTAAAGAAAGTAATCAAGAATTAACACGAGAACAGTTGCAAACGTAGCAACAAAAGCACAGCAGGTTTAATCACGTCAGTTTGAATTAAATGTAGGGAGGGGTATACGGACTTTGTGCAGAGCCTGTAAGGTCACATCACACATATATAACTAGAGGCGTTACAGGAACAAACCGTCCGTATATGCAAATTCTGTAACGAGTTCAGCGAAGTGCATAGAATTGTAAGAACGCATTAGTACAACACTGTAACTCAAGTAAATTTATTTTGTGGTTGTAAAGAAAAGTCTCTTAAACTGTAATATGGATCAAGAAAGAGGTCACGATCCCCACGTATCTCAGAGGGAAGTAGAGCAGACAGCTGTACGACACAAAGAGGTTGCTCGTACTCTGTATCTGCTTGAAAAATGTTTCTATTTTTACTTTCTCTACACGTACTATGTACATGGTTGATGGAGAAGGTATTGCATTCCAACCAAAAATTTGATAAAGAGATTTCACCGGAAATAGACGTTTTAGGGTCCGCTGAATCCCAAAACGTTATTTCTAGAAGCTCCGTGTGTATGCGTATGCGTATGCGTGTGAGTGTGCGTGTGTGTCTGAGTGTCCGTGTGTCTGTGAACACGATAACTCAAAAACGAAAATTCTGTAAAATACCAAACTTGGTATTTAAGTTGAGTATCTTCCAAGGATGCGAGAAGAATATTTTCAAGAAAATCCCCCATGTATATTTGTCATTATGTTTTATTACGTTTTATTAATATTTATATCTTTATTAATATATATATATACATATATATATATATATATATATATATATATATTAGTATATGCTGTATTATAAATATATAATTTTTTTTATTGAATGGGAGGTAGTTACATTAAGAACTTCATCTGTGTTATAGCTTCCCCAAACTACCCTTTATATGGAAAACATTTCGAAAATTTTGATTTGCTTATAAATGGCTTTAACGATTTTGATTAAAATTTAAACGTCAAAAAAAAAAAAAAAAAAAAAAAAAATGTATATCCTGAGTTTTCTGGGAATAGCCTCTGCATACCTCTTTATTTTGGATGATTTTTATTGAATTTTGCATAACTGGTATACCGTAAGAGATGCACAAAAGCTTGCTACATAAATTTGTCATATAATTTTTTTTCGTGGACCGTTTTAGAGATATTCCTTGTTATTTATTTCAGTTTTAAAATACCTAAAACTTTTCTCATCCGAGAAGTTCTCAACGCTTGGCCACGCAAAGAAACGCATTTCAACCCCACATTTTAAAGCATTTGACTGTCAGTTTATGCTAGTATATTCCCTTATTTTCCCTCTACTTATAAGGACTAAGTAGTAAGACCTTTTCTGCTAATGGTTTAGCATGAAATAGAAGAATAAGCTTATTACCAATAATTTGTTACACAGATGTAGAGAAAATAATGTGAATGGAGTACATCAGATTTTTTTTGTACTGAAATAGTTTCTCTTTCTACGTTTTCCAATTATTCAAAAGTAATTCGGAACGAAGAGGGATTTACAAGCTATTCCCAGTAATTTAAAATATACATTTTATTTGTAATTAAAATATTTTGAAGATATAATGCTTATATAAATCATTAGAGCCATTTTGAGAAAAGAAAAAACAACGAAATATTTTCTATGTACAGAGTAGTTAAAACTGCAACACTTCACTAAAACTTCTGTAATTTTTAGTTTTTATCGCCTTGCATGTATAATATACATAGTAAATAGATAGAAAGGCATTGTATTCCATACAAAGGTTCAATACCGATATTTCACCGGAAATATATGTTGTGAGGACCCCTGAATCCAAAATAAGCAGTTTGTGTCTGTGGACAGAATTAGTCAAAGACGAAACGTCATTAAAATACCAAACTTTGCACTTAGGTTTATTATCTTCCAAAGATACAATACGAAGATTTTGAGGAAAATCTGCTCATCCCCAACTATCATTTACATGGGAAAAATCGAATATTTCGGTTTTTCAAAAATGGTTAACGGCTTTGATTAAAATACTGTATACTAGAGATATTTACTTGACAAATAAATGTATATTTTGAATTTTCTGAGAATAACCCCTTAAGTCCTTCATTCTGAATGATTTTTCTACAACTCGTAAACCGTAAGAGATAGACAAATCCTTCTAAACAAAACATGCAGATCTCGTTAAAACACACAATTTGTGTCATGTGCAATTTTTCGCAGAGTTGACCATTTCCGAAATATTCCTTTTTGGTTTCAGTTTTAAAATGCTTGCTTTTCTCGTTCGAGAATATGTTAGCTCCTGGGCATGCAAAGAAACGAATTTCAGTCATGCAGCATCCAGCTTTTGAAAAATTTTGAGTATCACTATAGCCTAATGAATTCCTTTGTTCCCCATCTATTCATAAGGAAGCAAGTAATATGACCATTTCTACTAATGTTCATCTCGATTAGCATGAAGTACATAGAAGAATAAGCTTTTTAACAATAATTTGTTGAAGTGATGTGAAGAAAGTCTTATGAATGGAACATGTCAGCTTTTTTATTGTTTCATTTAAATAGTTCCATGTATCTTCGTTTACTTTAGAAACAACTGATGGCATTCTACTCGCTATTCGGAACGCTACTACTTGATTGCAGAGACAGTCTCGTAATCTTGCAGTATCATCCGCACCGTGGCCGAGTGGTTAGACATTATCCTCTCACCCAAGCAACCGTATGTAGTATGCAAAGCGACGCAGGGGAGGGTTTTCTCCGGTTTCCCCCGCCATCACATTCACCGGTGCTCCATCTTCATTCCATGTATCATCAGTGTCATTGCCTGCTGTGTCATAAGTAGTAAAAGCGGGCGTTAAACACTAGAAAAAAATTATAATGGGACAAAATGTACGGCAAATCTGTATATGGAGAAGTACAATTGCAATACGCAGTTACTCTATGAGCTTTGAGATAACAGAATCGCCGCGTAAGTACGTCTTCCATCCGGTGGGTGGATAAGACAAGGATATTCGAAACTTCCTTCTTAGGCAAGGAGGGAGTTTTATTGGATGATGGTCTCAATCTGCGGACATCCTGCCTGGGATATTCTGGCGATCTTGAGGAAAATAAGCTGTTTCCTTGTATGATTATTTCACGTGACGGAGCATGTAGCTACAGGGGCGTGTCTGATTTAAAAACAACAATTTCATTATAAATTAGTCATGCTTTGCAGGCTAAGCGCGAAATTTTTATGTAGTTACGTGCCAATACACACGTTTCAAAATTGTAGAGAAATGTTCCAGGGTGACGTGACAGCTGCTGTGAAGGGTTTCTTTGAAACCACCCAATTGTGTTTTAGTATGATTTTAGATCTACGTCCCATTTTATTCATTGTCTGTATTTCATGCAATTAACCCTCATCTGATACTAGCTCTAATTAAATACATTAAAAAACACATTTTGAGGCGTGGAACATTTTAATGAAATGTGGTCTTCATATTGACATAACAGCAATTCAATGACAGAAACTTTTTCAAAAAATTTATAAAAAAAAGCTCTTGACTTTCTCTGTCTACAAACAAACTATTACAAAAGATTATATTTTTGTCTACGTCCTGCTAGTCAAGATAAGAGCATTGTGGTATTACTTGCTTCCTTGTAAGTGGAATATTCTAGGTTAAACCGAGAGTCAAATATTTAAATGCTGGTCGCTTTGAGAAACAATTGAAATTGGATTCTCTTTACGTAGCCAAGAATAAAACAAAAAATAGTTGAAACGAAAGTATACTGCTCGTTTGAGAAAACGTTTAAGTAGTTAAACATTGAAAGCAATAAAAAGGAAACGGTTAACTATACAAACATGTGTACATGACATACATTCTGGGTTTTAAGCAGATCTGTATTTTTTGTGTAGTCAGTTGTTGCGTATTTCTTACACTTTACCAGCTATACAAAAGTCATCTGGAATGAAGAGATTTACAGAGGCTCTTCCCAGAAAATTCAAGATATACATTTAGTTTGTCATGAAAGTATCTTAAACATATCATATTTTAATAAAAATCGTTAGAGCAATTTAGGAGAAAGCCAAATTTTTGAAAAATGTTCCATATAAAGGGTAATTTGTCGCATCCGTGGGAGATACTGAACATAAAAACCAAGCCTTAGTTATAGTGTCTCCCCCCTCTCTCACACACACATACACACACACTCTCACGGACCTTCTTCTAAAAATACTTTTCGTGTATTCCCGGTGAAATCTCAGGATCGTATTTTTTGGGTGGAATACAATACATTTTCTACCCTCTGTGTACATTGTACATATGAGGTCGGGAAAGTAACACAGAAATTTGAAACTTCACTTCCAGTGACCCTGCAAACGCATAACCATGAAAACAAATAAACGGTTTCATTTTACCATTATATATACAGTTAAAGGGCAGTAGCTGCGAAAGTTACCGGAAAATAACTGTTCGTCACATCATCGAATGTAATAGGCGCTTAAGTTTCTATGTTATGATCAACTTGATAAAAATTTAATGAAAAATTTGGTTTTAATTACCCTCTCTTTCTCTACTTAGTGCATTGAATTCCACCAAAAAATTCAGACACAGGAACGTTTTAAAAAAAAAAATTCCCCACACCAAACATGTAAAACCATTCGAAAATTTAAATTTTCTGACGAATGGCCCTGACGATTTAAATTAAAATGTGCATATTAAAGTTACTTATATGACAAATAAAATATATTTTGAATTTTCTAACAATAGCCTCTAAAGTTCTCATTCTGAATGACTTTTGCATTACTGGCAAACCGTAAGAGATGGACAAAGAATTACTACACAAAAAATGTGGTTCTCGTTAAACACAGAATGTATATCACATAATATTTTTGGTGAGTTAATCAATTATTTGTTATTGGTTTCAATTTTAAAATACATTTAGGTTTCTCATACGGGAATTTGTTAACTCCGGGCATACAAAGGAATCGAATTTCAGGCACTTAGCAATGAGCTTTTAAAGTATTTGACTATCGCGGGCCTAGTGAAAACCTTTATTTCTCTTCCACTTAGCAGGAGGCAATTAATACTGTTTCTGCCAATCTTTATGTTGATTAGCATGAAGTAGATTTTAAGAATACTTAGTTCTAAGAGGTAGAGAAAGTCATGTGAATGCATCAATTATTTTTACTTTCTCTAACCCCATGTATATAATGTACATAGTGGATAGAGAAGGTATTATAATGTACCCAAAAATTTGACACCGAGACTCACCGGAAATGTTTTCGGACCATTGAATAAAAAAAAGAATTTTTAGAAAAAGGTCCGTATGTTCGTGTTTGTCAATTTATCTGTGTGTGTTTATCAATTTATCTGTGTGTGTGTGTATGTGTGTGTGTGTCTGTGGACAGCATAGCTCAAAAACAAAAAGACTGTTAAATACCAAACTTAGTATTTAAGTTTCGCATCTTCCAAGGATGTGACACGAAGGTTATCAAGAGAATTCCCCAACCCCAAACTACCCTTTACATGGAAACAGTTTCAAAAGTTTTGATTTCCTCAGAAATGGCTCTAACGATTTTGATGAAAATCTCTTATATTTAAGATATTTACATAAATGAAATGTGTACCTTGAATTTTCTGGGTATATCCTCCAAAGACCTCGCTACTCTGGATGACTTTTTTTGAATTTTGCATAACGAGTAAACCGTAAGCGATACGTAAAAACTTACTAAACAAAGAATGTATCTAAATCTCGTTAAAACACAATTTATGATATATACATTTTTTGGTGGAGTTTGACCGTTTTTTGAGATATTCCTTGTTATTAGTTTCAGCTACTTATACTTTTATCATACGGGAATTGGTCAGCTCCTGTCCATACAGACGAAAGTACTTTAATCACATAGCAAGCTTTAAAAGATTTAGCCAATTGTACTCCCTAATTTCCCTTCTTACAACTAAGCAGATAATTAGGATCTTTTTGCTATTTTCTCGAGTAGTATTAAATAAATAAAAGAATGAACGTTTTTAATAATTTATCGTAGAGACGTAGAGAAAGTAATGTGAATTTAACACATCAGGGTTTTTTTTTTGTTTTGTTTTGTTTTTTTTATTAATGCATAACTCTATGGAAAAATCTCTTTTAGCAGTTTGATTTGGATTCCCCGTTAAGTACATACATATTTTAACAGCTATAATGGCTGCACTTACTTTTCGCAGTGTCTGGTTATATCCAAGTTGAAGCGCGGGCGATTCCAAAAGTAAATAAAGTTCCATTAAAATCCCTCTCTCCGTGTTTCGATCCCCGCTCCTCAGCTGAAACTTTTACTGCTGCATTCCGCGCAGCGTGCTAGTGGCCAAGTTCCGACCTTCAGCTGCTTTTAAACTTTGTTTGTACTCTAAATTATTGTAAAGCTTGTAGAGTGGAGACAAAGTGTTTTGCAAATGCTAATGTATACGTAATGCTCGCAGCATCCATTTATAAGGATTACCAGCTAAAGCTTTCCTAATAGTGAATATTGTAGCGGATTTCCATAGAGAGCGCTACCTCCGCGTGGAACTGTAAATTCTAGAACGAATGAGACGTGGCTACAGCAGAATTGAATCCAATCTTTCGAATTTAATTATAAAATTTTCATTTAGTATGTGCTGTTTAAAATGCGTGCTTTAAGTAGCAGGTTTCATGACTTGATCAACAACAGTGAAGCTTCTGAAACTTGGGGCGAGGGGGGGGAGTGGAATATAATATCGTTCCACCACTTAGACAAGGGTTGTTATTTATTACGATAAATGAAAAAGTTGTGTTGTTTGCATTAGACCTACCTTTGAAATATTATGTAAGCTTATTTTTAGGAGTTTTTTTAGAATTGGTCATATTTACGATAATAATGGCTCTAGGGGTAAATGAGACATCTATTTTTGCTTTCTCTACACGTACTACGTATATGATGTATAGAGAAGGTATTGTATTGCACCCAAAAATTCGATACCGAGATTACTTGGAAATATACTTTGAGACTCCCTGAATCCAGAAAAAGCATTTTTAGCAAAAGGTCCATGTGTTTGTTTGTGTGTGTGTGTGTTTATGGCTCATAGCTCAACAACTAAAACATCGTTAAATACCAAACTTTGCATTGAAGTTTAAAATTTTCCAAGGATAGGACACGAAGATTTTCAAGAATATCTCCTCAGCCCAAACTACTATTTGCATGGACAATTTTTTGAAAATGTTGTTATTCTCAAAGATGGCTCTAACGATTTTTATTAAAATATCGTATAATAAGGTTATTCACAACACAAATAAAATGTACATTTTAAGTTTTCTGAGAATAGCCTCTGAAGAGCACTTTATTCTGGTTGATTTTTTGCAGAATTTTGCATAATGGTTAACCCGTAAGAGATAGACAAAAACTCACTACACAAAAATATAGATCTTGTTAAAACACACGGTTTCAATTTTACAATACACTTTTCTCAGACAAAGTGTCCGTTTTTCTTTTATTCTGTTCCTTGCGAAGAAAAGAAGCCAATTTCAATGACTATCGCTTTAGCATGGGGTTTTCCTTTAGCTCCCATTTACATATAAGGAACTAAGCAACAAGTACATTCTACTAATACTTATCTCGATTAGCAAGGCTTAGAATGAAGAATAATCCTTTGTAAAAATTCTGTTTGCAGAACAGTTAGAGAAAATCATATGAGTGTAACACGTCAGATATTTTTATTTTTCATATAAAATTGTGTATTTCAAGTTACAAAATTGAAATTTTCCCGTCTCGTTAATTTGGCTGCAGGGTGTTTGCCTCACATTCAAGAGGTCACGAGTTCGATCTCACTTAGAGTGAGTTACTCGGACAAGTTTTTCTTCTTCGGGTTTTCCCTTATCGTGAGAAGACGATGTCGAGTAACTTTAACTTCCATGGATCCCGAGGTCACTTGAGATATGACCAACATGGGTAAAGGACGTTAAGCTAAGCTTGAAATGAAAGAAAAAGAAAAACACTTTAAATATAACATGTGCGTCTTCATATCAAAAGTTAGAAGTTAAGGAAACAATGTTTAGTATTAAAAAAAAAAAAAGGAGTTAGCAGTTACAATACTCGCACAAGATATTAAAATAAGTTACCAAGCAACAAAAAAACTTGTTTCTGAACATTTCAGATTGTCTGTACCACTGTACTGTGCACAAACAACGTATAACATATTGTTTTCCACCCAAACATTCTATCACCGGATGATACACGATGCTTTTTAAGAAAATTTCTTCACAACAAACTACCCTTTACATGGACATTTTTTTGAACATTTTAATGCTCTCAAAAGTGGCTCTAACTATTTTGATTAAAATATCGTAGTTATTTTCAGTACAAATGCATATCTTGAATTTTGTAGGAGTAGCCTCTAAAGCCCTCTTCATTCTGAATAGCTTTTGCATACTGGTGGACAGTAAGCATAATATTGTAGAGCTCGTTAAAATACACAATGTACGTGAAATACAAATTTTTGTGCAGTTAACTGTGTCTTGGATACTATTTGTTATTTGTTTTGCTGCACAAACATTTGTCAAATGGGAAGTCGTTATTCCTTTATCGTTCTCATGGACAAGCAAAGCGAACGGAATTTCAAAACCACTGCATAGCGACCAGCTCTCTAGACTTGACATTCGCTTAAGCCTTAATCAAACCCGGTGGAGGACGATGGATTTTTTCGGGCCTAAAAATCCTTAGCATGGCTTCCTTCGGAAGGGAAGTAAAGTTGTTGGTCCCGTGTCCTAGTTTTACGGCACATAAAAGAACCTCAAGCCTGATAGAGAGGCCTCTGAGCAAAATTAAGCGGTCTTTCACGTCCAGTATAGAATGGGACGCTGAGAACCACAGTAGTTAAAGAGCGTCCATAAATAACTATACATTTATATTTTTAAGCCTTAATCACTTCGCTATTCACATTGTATCTACAAGCGAATGTGAATTAAACCATATTTGCCAATATTTATGTCGATTAATGTGAATTGTATATAATAATATTAGTAACAAAAATGTATTAAGAATAGGTAGAGAAAGTAAATGTAAGGCATTATTATTATTATTATTATTATTATCGAAAAAAAACCCTGAAATAAAATCGCGGGTCGCCATAGGGTTCATCCTGAACGTTCATCTGTACATTACATCCGTCAGCAGTGGTCATGTAAATAAAGAACGAATATAATTGCCCATCAAAGAGTTCGAAGCATGATCATTAATACTACTTAAATGTTTTGATTTTAGCTTTGTGTCCCTTTGTTTGGAGTATGACTGATTTCATTAAATGGATCACCTCTATTATCCTCTTGGTTGGGTGTACACCGTGCTCCTCGGGAAATTCACAGCGTGTTTTTAACAAAAATCTGGAATACTGTGTTTAGAAATTTGCCGGAAAAAGTTGCACCTGGGCTTCCCTTTTGCAGCATGGGGTGGCGCCCCATCGTGCATGTCCCACAAACGAGACCCCATGTTGTGCTCACATGCGATCATCGGCCGGGGTGACGGCTGGCCCGCTCATCTAATTATTCCCCTTACAGCCGCAGCTACTGTGCTTTTACAAAAAGAGGGGGGGGATCTACCCCCCTATGGCGTTCACGGAGTTAATTACAGCCTCCCCATCGCATCTGTATTCTCAGATGGATTTCCTTTTCCCGTGGCTCCGAGGTCAGAGAAAACCTTTCGCTCAAACAATTTTGTTGCTACTTTGTTCCGTTTGTAACACACTGCTTTTATGATGATGACATTTCGTTAATGAAATAAACCGTTCTGATATTCTTATTAAAGTCTAGTTCACTTTAATTAATGAAAACCGCGTGACGGTTACAGTAATCTAGGCTGTCACCCTTATTTTGCATATTTCGTTTTCGTACATTTGTAAGTTAAGAAAATGCGTAATTTTTAAAAGTAAATACACTTTAAATCTCGTACATATACATGTATGTGAACTTAACCTTAATTTTCATTTTCTCCTATTTTTCATTTTTTTAGCATTTGCAGCAATCAAAAGCCATCTCCTACATTTTTTTTCCAAATAGGCTGAAAATTGCACTGGCTATTCAAGACCCTATAGCTAGAGCTCAGTCCGGGGTCATGATATTGGCCGGATTGAGGTTCGATGCATATAGATATAACTATAACATCCCGTTTCGAAACATGTTTACTCACTGCCTGACCTCGTTCAGTTCCTGCTAATAACTAGTGAACACTAAAAGAGAGTGCAGATTGAAAAAAATGTTGAAAATACAAAAGTGTAGGCACTTTGTAGACACTGAAAACTTGTGAATGGTTCATACATATTTTGACTGAAGATACTGTAAATATGTATGTCGTAATTCACTGCAGTAAATTTTGAGTGAGTTTGGTTAATTATGTTCATTGTCTTTTCAAAGCTCTGCATATTATTTTTTTGTATAAGTTCTGTACGTTTATTTGTAAAAGTACAAGTAATTTTAATTTACTAATCATATTATGAAATATTTGTTTTATTGTGCTAGTTTATGAGTTAGACGCATATAATGCCAATACATGTAATGACCTCTTTTGGAACAGATTATACCTCAAGGTGTGCGTGTTTATCCTACAAATCCCTCCTCATTGCCCTCTATTTATACAGCTGACTCTATGTGCTTGTAGAGGTCTGCGCTTCGGAACCCAAGACCTAGCTTTTAACTATTACTACTAAAACTCAATTTTGGGGTTTTGATATCTTAAAATTAAACAAAATATGTTATTAGTACACAAATATTTTTATTCTGCACAAGAATTAAATAAAAAAATACACTTAGTTAAATTAACCACAATTTCTAGAACATTTAGTAACATTTTTGGCATAATTGCATTAAAAATGTAGGAGGAGATACATTTTGAAAATTGGCGTTTTTAAACACAAAAGCATTAATAACTATAAAGCTGTTGTTGCAGCTACAGGATTTAAACTTCAATGGGTTTAAATGTAGATCGTGTAGCATGTTTACAAAATTTAAAGTTCCTAAGCTTTAAAAGCCTAGAAGGTGGGATTGAATCCCATTTGCCCTCTGAAAGAAAAGAACAATCGCAGTTGGTCCATAGCAATTTGGGCACAAAGGCTAGTTTCAAGCTCTTGGAATACTTTCAGCATTTTTTGCAGGCTGTGGAGAATTACGAGGTCCATCTAAAAAGAAACGAATGATTTGATATAACTAAATAATAACGAAAGATGTCAACACAAAACTTTATTTACAAAGTTGCAGTACCTTACTCTATTTAACAACTCAATCTGCATTCTGTCAAGACATTTAATGTCACGAGGTACTAGTTTTTCAATACCAATGTTACACTTTTCTACCGCCAAGAAACTATTCGCCTTTTTGAATACACAAAATGCTTGACCAATCGAATTTTATAGGCAAATAATGTAAGATATTGTGAGAAATGATAATGCCACAATGAAGGAGTCTCCAGTGAGGAAATGGCTCATAATTTATAACGTTATGAGTAATCAAGGAAGAGCTAGTGTGCATGACAAAGACCGGATAGGAAGTTCATCAGTCGTTATGGAGGAGTTGAAAGAAAATGTTGATATCAGAATTAAGAAAAACAGCTGTTTCACTTTGGAAAAGATTTCCCAACCAATGAAGACCTCAAAAGTGGCAGTGACATCTGCTCAGATATTTAGTGGTGGAAGAGCGTAACATCTGCATTGACAAGTCGATACCACGTGACAATAAATACCTTGTTGGCGATGGTGACTACGTTGAGAAATAGTAAGGTACTGCAACTTTGTAAATAAAGTTTAGTTGATATCGTTCGTTGTTATTTAGTTATGTCAAAGCATTCGTTATTTTCTGGATGACCCTCGTAGGTCTATAAAACTGACGCTGTGCAATAATAATACTAATAATAATAATAATAATAGTAATAATAATAATAATAATAATTATGATAATAGTATGCAAACAACACTCACACGACCGAAGACTACTGTAAAAGTTTAATTTGGGATAAGTGGTATAATAAGTGCACATAACGTACCACCTATCAGAGCTTTGAAGTTGTTCAATGCACAGAATATAGTCCTTGCATGAGTGCCATTTTTCAACACAGCTTAGGGAATAGTTTTGGGACTTTTATAGCTTCTGTTGGGGACTGATGGGGACAGGAAGGTATAAAAATGTCATCTACTTTCCAAAGACCGATTTATCTCACACGAGGGGAGCATGAAATACAGATTAACACACTGCAACACGCAATAATTTGCGTGCAAGGGTAGACCTATACACCCAAGGGTTGACCCGATCTGGTGCACTTTCCGTAAAGGAAATTCCATCTAGAATTCTCTAGATTTCACTAGAAATGGGCCTATAGAGAAATGAACTTAAAACAATCTGAGGTTTTGCATTCACATAACTTTCTCTAGTTGTTCCATATATAAACTATTCTTACAAAATATTATATCTGCGTCATGATAATTGAGACCAGCATTAACATAATTGGTCTCATTATGTCCTTAAGTAGAGGAGTAATAAGGGAATAAATTAGGCTAAAGCTATAGTCAAATCTTTTAAAAGCTGGTCGCTGTATAAGACAATTGAGGTTCGCTCGCTTTGCAAGCTCCCGTTTGAGAAAGGTTAAGTAGTTAAAGATTGAAACCAATAACAGGGAGTATGTCAAAAATAATAACAAGGAATAGCTTAAAAGCGTCATGGAAAAATGCGTATAACATAAATTATGTGTTTTAACGAGCTCTACATTTTTTGTGAAGTAATTTTTGGTCTATCTCTTACGGTTTACCAGTTATGCAAAACTCCTCAAAATTCAATTAGGGGCTTTTCACAGAAAATTCAAGATATACATTTTATTTTTTATTTAAATATCTTTAATATACGGTATTTTAATCAAAATCGTTTGAGCCAATCTTGAGAAAATTAAAATTTTGAACATGTTTCCATGTAAGGGGTAGTTGAGGGGGGGGGATTTTCTTGAAAATCTTCATATCGCATCCTTGGAGGACACTGAATACCAAGATTGGTATTTAACAGCCCTTTCGTTTTTGAGCTATACTGCCCATACACACACGGACATTTTTCTAAAATTGCTTTTTTTTATTCGGGGGGGTCTCAAAACACATATTTTCGGTGAAATCTCGTATTAATTTTTGGGTTCATTGCAATACCTTCTCTACACCCTGTGTACATAGTACGTGCAGAAAAAATAAATATGTATATGACAAAAATAACAGGTATCAAGGAGATCTACATTGTAGCATTCAAGTCTCTCTCTTTCGGTTTAACCGTTATGCAAATTTCTGCAAAAATGTAATGTAAATATCTTATATGGCATTTTAAACAAAAACGTTAGAGCCATTTTCGTAAAAATGAAAATTTCTAAGCTTTTTCCATGTAAAATGTAGTTTCTGGTGAGGGCGGGCGGATTTTCTTGAAAATCTTCGTGTCACATAAATATCAAGTTTAGTGTATAACGGTCTTCTCATTTTGGAGCTACGCTGTCCACAGACACTTACACGGGCCTTTTTCTAAAAAAATCATTTTTTTAGCACTCAGGGGACCTCATAACATATATTCACGATGAAATATTGACATCAAATTTTGGAGTGGAATGCTGTACATTTTTTAGCTACTATGTACGTACGTGCTAAAGAAAGTAAAAATGTGATTTGTTCCATTCAGATGACTTTCTGTACCTGCTCTGCAAACAAACTATTCTTACACAAGATTATTCTTCTATATACTTCATACTAATCGAGATAAACTTAGCAGAAATCTCTTATTACTTTATTATTGTTTCATTTATATAGCCCACTTGAACTTCTTTAGTCATATTGGTGTTTTATGCATTGAGAAACAGCTGCTGGTGTTTGCTCGCTGAACCGTATGGTGTCTTAATATTGGGTTTTAAGCTTAATAATGGATTACTATAAACTTTATTTATAGCATGGATTATTATTGAAAATATAATTTGAAGGTAGATTTAATTGTAATGTTATGAAGATTGATAAAATAATTATAGCTCTACTTTTACTACTAAACACACACACACTATTCAGAGGTTCTCAAAGCAAGTATTTCAGGGTAATTCTCATATCCAATTTTGGATGGAATACAATGCTTTCACTACCTACTATGTACACACTAGTATGGGTAGAGAAAGTGAACATAAATGTTTAAACATTCACCTGATATTCTCCAAGCATTATCCATTATTTTTATACCTGTTCTGCAGTTATTCGTTTATACATTATTTTTCAGGTGTTTTCTTTATTCAGCTTAAGATATATCTTTCAATTTCGGCACATGTAGTAGAACTGCAAAAAACTGTAACTTAAAAATTAATAATAATATAAATTATATAAAATCTAATATTTTGCAATTTTGTTGCGAAAATCGATGCAAATGTTCCATCATTCATGATGGTTATCGACCGTAATTGCTATACCCTTAGAGCGAATTTGAATGGGCGCTCTTCCCCCTTTGCAATAGACATTGTAGAAGTTCAGGACTCAAGATAAGGACCCTCTCTTATTAGAAAGGGTTTCCCTCAACAAGTGTTTGGCACCGAAACTAACCGCCACATTGCAAGAGAAAGATTTTGATTTCCTTGTCTAACATTAATTGGCTCTTCTATGAAGTTAGCCTGCAGTGCTCTCCTGGTAGAAATGTCGTTCTTCTGATGGAGAACTCCAGCATAACAAGAGCTCCAGAACATATCTCAAGAAAATCTGGAACAGGAATCTTATATATTTTGACTACTTAGAGAATAACTACAGAATTACAAAATAAAACTAATCAAATAAAGGAATAAAATACCGATATATTCACTGAATCACAGCAACTGCATTCGTTTTGCTTGTAATCTGCTAAGAATATACAATGAAGGAAATTGTTGCACTTTATAGGTACAGAAGGATTGTGTTTCACACAAAAATTTCATACTGAAATATCATCGGAAATACATATGAGACACCCTGAATATAAAGAGCATTTTTAGAAAAATGTCCGTAAGTATATGTCTAGGTGTGGGTGTGCGTCTGTGGTCAGAATAACTCAAGAAAGAAAAAAGTCGATTAAATACCAAACTTGCATTCAAGTTCAGTCTCTTACAAGGATGCGGCACGAAGTTAGTTATTTCCTGTATCTCCTAAGTGGAGCATAGGGCATCGTTACGGTGTTTCCTTCATCGTATTTGAATTTCTAGTTCCTGACTTCTGCGGCATGGTGACAGGGAAATGCTCGTTACCCACAGATGGCACTGTAGGACGAAATCACGATTTGCGGACGCGAAATGGCGCAAGGTTGCCTAGGAACCTTCTTCTTTCAAAGTATGGGGTTCTTTTTATGCAAATAAACATTACACGGGCCTACTGTCTTCACTTTCCTTCCGAAGGAAGCCATGGTAAGGATATTTCTGTCCGAAAACATGCATCAGCCTCCGCCACGTTTCAACCTACAATCATGGTCTCCACGGTGGGTGGCTGCTACTTAAAGATTTACACTATCCTTTACATGGAAGTTGTTTCGAAAATTTTGATTTTATCAAAAATGGCTCTTAACGATTTTGATTAAAATATCATTTGTTTTATATACTTTCATGACTAACGAAATGCTTTTTTTTTTTTTCATTAATGTAGAGGCAGTTAAATGTATAATTCATTGGCAAAATGTATCTATCCTGAATTTTCTGAAAATAACCTCCGAAGACCTCTTCATGCTGAACGCCTTCTGTATAACTGGTAACGTAAGAGATAGACAATAGCTCACAAAACAAAAGCAATAGATATCGTTAAAATATACAATTTACGTCATAAACGTACGTAGGTTTAACCGTTTTTTTTAGATATTCCGAGTTACTGGTTTCAGTTTTAAGATACTTAAACTTTTCTCAAATGGGAATCATTTTCTTTTCGTCTTTTAAGTATTTTAACCATGGTCGTTGAGCCATTTTTGAGAAATTCCAAATTTTCGTGAAATGTTCTATGTAAAGGGTAGTTGAGGATGGGGCGATTTTCTTGGAGACCTTTGGTCGCATCCTTGAAGATACTGAACGTAAATACCAAATTTAATTTAACAGGCTTTTCGCTGTTGAGCTAAGCTGCCCACGCACACAGACACATCACACACGGAAATGTTTCTAAAACAGCTTTTTTTTTTTTTATTGAGGGGTATGAAAACATATTTCGGGTGAAATCTCGATTTCGAATTTTTGGATGGAATACGACACCTTCTCTATATACTATGTATATTGTACATATGTGCTAGAGAAAGTAAAAAAAATATGATATGACAGATCTATTGGTAATCTAATTTGCTGAAATTC
The DNA here is from genome assembly GCA_030762935.1 of Hymenopus coronatus. Classification (NCBI taxonomy): domain Eukaryota; kingdom Metazoa; phylum Arthropoda; class Insecta; order Mantodea; family Hymenopodidae; genus Hymenopus; species Hymenopus coronatus. The sequence goes on from CM060895.1 coordinate 50,312,303, forward strand.
TGGATTTTTGAGAGTGAATATTTTTTTCTAAAAAAATGCACCACATAGTTCATTTTTATTATAACAAAATTTTTGGAGAGTAAAAAAGTAATTATACGGCTCTGTGGCCAAGTGGTTAAACCGCTCGTCTCCCACCTAGGCGGCCCGGGTTTGATCCAAGCGCCCGCATGTGGGATTCATGATGGATGAGGTGGCGTCTGGGCGGGTTTTCTCCAGGTCCTCCGGTATCCACGCCACTCATTCCACCGATCATCACCTTTGCTATGATCCATTTCGCTTACTTGTCATATCACCCATTTCCTCATACTCAAGTTTGGCTACGGGACGACTATTCGTTCCAGGTTCTCCGTTCTGTGGCTCCGTGTCGTTGGATCCCCGATAGACCTCGGACCAGTAGGCATTCGCTTATAAGTCCTAGGGGAAGGGGTGTCAGTCCTAAAATATAGGTAGGGAAACCGACAATGAAAATAAGAGGCATTATTTAAATAACCATGGAAGCTAGAGTTTTGATACACGGTAAAAAATATTGCGTAAAATGTATTACGGTTTATAAATCGCTATATTTTTTGAAGTTTTTTTTTTTCCTTTTTTATTGTTAAAACTTTTATTGTTGCACATCTTTTATAATCTGTTACAATTTGTTCTCATAGCTTGATTTTGTATAACTATTATAACGTATGGTAACATATTTTTTGTAATACTCACATAACTCATTTATGAGTCAGACTAATATATAAATAAAAATATTCAGGTGTTCACAAAATAGTAACTATTTCGTGATTGAGGTAACTTAGGAATTAATTAATCATTGAGCAGTATCATGGCGTTTACAGAATGTTTCGTGCGATGGAATGAGACGACGATTTCAACGGAAATTTAGTAAGGATGGACCAACGAATAAAAGCATTTAGAAACTGTTAAATAACTTTCAACGAACCAGGTCGACTTTCCACAAACGCAATTGGCGCAATACGGGAGTCAGTTGAACGGAGTCCTAAATCTGTTAGTTATCTTTCACGTCATCAATGTTAAATGTGCTGAAATTCGCCTTGAAGGAGCGTGCATATAATTGGCGAGTGTTATGCCAACTCCATGACGGAACAACCTGTATCGCAATGTAACAACGGCAGTACGTTCAGGAAAAGTCAACATACTGCTCAGTGATCTACCTGTAACAAAAAGACTTTCGTAAGTTATCTCAATCACGAAATAGTTACTTATTTTGTGGACCGCCTGTGTATAATAATTGGTTTAAATTTCAATAGCATATCTTGGAATACTCGTCTGGGTAGTGTGGGAGTAGCGTGCCCACCTCACATTCAGCAGATTGCGAGTTCGAATCTCGCTTTGGGTGAGTTAACCGGATAAGGGCTATTTCGGGTTTTTTCCTTATTCTAAGAAGACGAAAGTCAAGTAACTTTAAGCTCCATGGACCCCTAGATGAATTGAGCATTATTTCGCCCATTTAATTCATCGTCCATTCATGATCGACCAGGTTAAAGGACATTATAACTACATGGCACGACAGCTCACAAGGAATGTTGGCCACTTCGTCGGTCCATGACAGTATTGGAGGGTGAGACGTGATCAGCGCCTCGAATCCCTCCCGACCGGTTATGACCTGGAGCCGCTACTTCTCCATCAAGTAGCTCCTTAATTGGCCCCTCAGGGACCTCAAGAGGTTGAGTGCACCTCGGTCCAGGTCTCCCAGCGGGGGAAAAATCCCCACGCCGTACCGGGAATCGAACCCAGGTCTTCCGTTTGGCAAGCAGCTGCGCTACCACCGCGCTAAGGACACGACCTGTTAAAGGACATTAAGCTTAAAAAGAAGTGTGTATATTGGAGAAAAAACCTAATTCCTAAAGTATTACCTCTGAAGTCGTTTAAAACGTAAACTTGAATATATTCATTTAGTTCACATTTTAAAAAAAATCTAATGGTTCTATTCAGATGACTTCCTCCAGCTGTTCCACAAACAAACTTTTCTTCCAAAATATTATTCATTTGTCTAGATCATGCTAATAGAGATAAACAGTAGCATAATTAGTCTTATTGCGTGCTTCTTTGAGTAGAAGGGAAATACGGGAGTACACTATTGTAAGCGATAGTCAAATCTTTTAAAGGCTGGTTACTATGTGAAACAATTGAAATTGAGTTCTCTCTGTTTGCCATATAATATATCTTTTCCAAATTTCACAGACGCATCAAAGTAAAGTTATTGTAATGGAAATACACAAGTATTTCTAGGTTAAAATGTGTTTCAAATATTCTAATTTAGTTTTTTTTAAATTTTTATGACGCGAAGGAACTTGATAGGCTTTCATGCCCCTTTACTCCACGTAATTCGAGTTAGTATACGAACGCTAATCTCCCTTTTCAAACGCTCTCCCTTTTCAAGCAATCTCAAAGCAAGTACATCTGCGTGACGAAGTATCTGCCGGGTTAAAGACCTTCTGTTGGAAAATTCAGATTGAAGTGGACATTTCCGTCAGAGGAGATGGGTTCGAGTAAAAGCCAATTTGCAGAGAAAAATCACTTAGTGGCAGTCGAGCTATAGGAGGAAAGGGCAGATTTCCTGCAGAGGCAGATTGCTAATGTATTACAGCCCTAGCACGCAAAGAGCTGCACGAGTTGAAGGCAATTTCGATGCTTTCCCTTTGCCTTCTCAAAGACCCTCACAGAGGCACATACATTCAAGGATTTGCTTTGGAGAAGAAACCTAATTCCTAAAATATTACCTCTGAAATCGTTTAGTTCACATTTTAAAAAATCTAATAAGTTCCATTCACATGACTTTCTCTAGCTGTTCCACAAATTTTTCTTACAAAAGATCATTCTTTTAACTAGATCATGCTAATCGAAATAAGCAGTAGCATGATTAGTCTTGTTACGTGCTTATTTATGAGTAGAAGGAAAATAGAAGAGCACACTAGCGTAAGCGATAATCAAATCTTTTAAAAGTTGGTTATTATGTTAAACAATGGAACTTGAGTTCTCTTTGTTTGCCAGGAGTGAAACAAACGAGAGACGAAAAGAAAGATCATTTCTGGTTTGAGATAAGTTTATGTAGCTTAAAATTGAAACCAATAACACGGAAAATCTTGGAAACCATTTGCTCTAACCCCCCCCCCTTCCGCCACTAAAGTCTATGTGTATTAACGAGATCTACATTATTTTGTGCAGTAGAGTTTTGTCTCGCTTAGAGTTTAATAGAAAAGTCATTCAGAATGAACAGATCTTCAGAGGCAATTCCCAGAAAATTCAGGATATATATTTCATTTGTTTAAAAATATCTTTTACATATGATATTTTAATCAAAATCTTTAGTCATTTTTTTGAAAATCAATATTTTTGGAAAATGTTTCATTTATAGGGTAGTTGGGGTGGGGCCTTTTTGCCGAAAATCCTCGTGTTGCATCCTTGGAAGATACTGAAATTAAATACAAATTCTGACCTTTTTATAATGATTTTCCCTATTCAGAGGACCCTTAAACACATATTTCCGGTGAAATCTCGCTATCTAATTTTTGGGTACAATACAGTACCTCCATATACATTGTACATACGCCCTAGAGAAAGTAAAAATCTTATGTGTTACATTTACATCTATTCTGTAACAAACTATTCTTACAGAAGCTTAGGGTTCTATTTACTTCATGCTAAGTGGATAATCGCTACTAGAAAATGACTTATTAATTACTTCTTATAAGTAGAAGGGGAATAAGGCGATACCTAGTCAAACCTTTTAAATGCTAGTTACTATGTGATTGACATTGAAATTCGCTTGTCTTTGCTTGCTCAGGAATAAAAAAAGAATGAAAGAAATCAGATGTGCGTAATTCCTTCGTAATTTGAGAAAATTGCAAGTATTGTAAAATTGAAACGAATAACATGAATGTGACATAAATTGTGTTTTAATGAGAACTGAATGTTATGTGTAGTAAGCATTTGTTTATCTTTAAGTTTTAACACTTATGAAAATATTATTCAGAATGAACTGGATGAGAGTGTATTCCCAGAAAATTCAAGATATGTATTTTATTTGCCGTGTAGAGATATTTGTTATACAGTATTTTAAAAAAAATATTCAAAGCTCTTTTTGAGAAAATCACAATTTTCCAAAATCGGACCATATGAAGTATAGTTTGGAGTTGATGATTTCTTTAGGATCTTCGTGTCGCATGTCTGAAAGATGCTGAAATTAGCTGCGGAGTTTGGTATTTAAACGAATTCTTATTTTTTAGTTATCGTGTTCTCACACACACAAACACGCGCGCGCGAGTGGAACCACAGACCTTTTTCTAAAAATACGTATTTGTATATAGATGGATCCTTAAAGGTGTTTTTCCTGTGAAATCCCGGTGTCGAATTTTTGGTGTACTAAGCAGAGAAAGTTAAAATTGTGAAGAAATTAGGACTTGTTTCCATTATATTGCCACATCCGTTTTACGTTTGCAATTTTCTTTTCTTTAAATTTTAGCTTTCTCATAAGCACCTGCTGTATACAGTTTCCATTCTCATTTTATCTTGCAAAATGGCTACACGGGTAAACTACTTTCCCCTTTTATACACATTTAAGTTTTCGCTTCTTATTAACCAAGGAGTTTCTTCCTTATCTTTCTTCCTGCTCTTCCGTTGAATTTTTGTTCCTCATTCCACTTTCATATTCGTAAATCAGGAAGTCCTAAGGCGCGAAAGCAGCCATTCTCTCATGTATTTCAATATCATTTTCCCTTCCTGCTATGCCTCGCATGCGGACCACCTATATTCTTCTTATCCTTTTGGAGAGTAATTTTTACTTTCTCTAGGCATATGTACAATTTTCATAGTGGATAAAAAATGTACTCCACCCCAAAATTCGATATCGAGATTTCAGCGGAAATGTATGTTTTGATACCCCTGAATAAAAAAAATTAAAAGCATGTCCGTGTGTGTATGTGTCTGTGGGCAACATAGCTCAATAACGAAAAGTCTGTTAAATACCAAATTTAGTATTTAATTTCAGCATCTTCCAAGGATGCGGCACGAAATGTATATCTTGAATTTTTTGGGAATAGCCTCTGAAGACATCTTCATTCTGCATGATTTTTGTATAACTGGCAAACCGTAAGAGATAAACGAAACTTATTGTAAAAAAATGCAGATCTCATTAAAACACACAATTTGTTACATACTTTTTTTTTCTTTTTTTTTTTTTTTTGCAGAATTAATCGTTTTCGAGATATTCCGAGGCATTAGTTTAAGTTTTAAGGTACTTGAAATTTTCTGAAACGGGGACACTTTATTTTCGTTTCTCTTTTGTTTACTCCTAGCAAGCAAAGATATTTCTATTGTTTCACATAGCGACCGGCTTTTAAAAGATATGACTGTAGCTTTAGCTTGGTGTATTCCCTTAATCCCGTTCCACTCACAAAGAAACAAATAATAAGACTAATTTTGTCAATGTTTATGTTGATTAGCATGACGTATATAAAATAATGTTTTATAAGGAAAGTTTTTTATACAACAGCTAGAGAAATTTAGGTAAGGGGAACATATCAGATTTTTCCCTTATTTAAGTTCCTTTTCTTTAATCTCTTTAATATGGTTTCCTGCTGTTACTTTGTTTTGGATAGTTAGTGATGAAACTAATAAAATGTAACAACTATTGCTAGAGATGACCAACGTAACAGTGATTATAACGTTATCGAAGCAACGGGGACAAAACACTTGCAATCAGTCAGAGAGTCTATGTTATTGCGTATATGCAGCCCTGCTACGAACTTCTTATTGCTGGAGCTAACTAAACTCCATTTCTTTATAGTGCACTGCTCTTCAATGTTTCCATGTAAAGGGTGGTTTGTGGAGGGGGGAATTTATTGAAAATCTTAGTGTCGCATCCTTGGAAGATACTAAACCTAAACATAAAGTTTGGTATTTAAAAGGCCTTTTCGTTTTTGAGCTATGCTGTCTACCCACCCACCCAGCCACACACACAAACACACGCGGACCTTTTTCTAAAAATACTTTTTTCGGACTTAAGGGACCCCAAAACATATATTTCCAATGCTATCTTGGCAGCGAATTTTTAGGTGGAATACAATACCTTCTTTATCCACTATTTACATTGTATATGCGGGTTAGGGAAAGTAAAAATATGAATAGCTACTTCCCATTTGAGAAAAGCATTAAGTAGATATCTATTGGAAAATGATACCCATTATAACTAGATATATTTTCGAAATAGTAGCTCGACAACAAAACTGTTTTCATTTAAATTGTGTGTTTATGAGGTCTACATATTTTGTGTAGTAAGTTTTGAGAAAAATAAATTTTTCGAATGCAAAATATAGTTGGGTCACAGAATTTTCTAGAAAATCTTTGTGTCTCATTCTTGGATGATGATGATAATAATAAATATCAAGTTTAACAGAACGTAAATATCAAGTTTAACAGAATTTTGGTTTTAGAATTGTGATCTTCACGCACATACCCACACACGTTTTTTTAATTCAGGTATCTCATCAGGAGAAATGTCGTTATCGACGATGTACATATGTGATAGAGAAATTAAAAAATGGCATAAGTTGCTTGGTTTAACGGGTCCTTCATCGCCGTCTCTGGGCAGTTCCAACAGTGGGACGAATTTTCAAGCCAGCAGTTGTTAGGGACCTCCTCGTGTCTCTGTGCTGTCTGCATGCGACCTGTAACCTCCTGTGATTCGTTCACTACATCTCCTTCTTTGGAGATACATAGGTAGTTATCGTAATATATCTTACGTAGGACACAGTGTGCGAGATGCCCCCCCCCTTCCGCTGTTGAATACCTTGTATCCTCTATGGAAGTAGCGGATAAAAAATATGTGTACCATCCATATGACTTTCTGAATACCCATGCAACAAAGTATTCTTAAAAAGCTTATATTTCTATTTATTTCATGCTAATCAGAAAAGAAATAGTAGAAATAGTCTTATTACTTGCTTCCTTGTAAGTAGAAGCGAAATAAGGGAGCACCATAGGTTAAAGTGACAGTGAAAAGCTGGTTGATATGTGACTGAAGTTCCTTTGTTTGTATGGACAGTAGTTGACAAATTCCTATATGAGAAAAGTATAAGTTTTTCAAAGTAGAAACCAAAAACAAGGAATGTCTCAAAAACGATCAACTCCACAAAAAAAAAAAAAAAAAATGTATATAACATAAATGTTGTGCTTTAACCTGCTCTACCTTTTTCGTGGAGTAGTTTTTTCCATCTATTATGGTTTAGCAGTTATTGAAAATTCCGCAAAATTCATCCAGAATTAAGTACTCTTCAGAAGCTATTCCCAGAAAATTCGAGATATACATTTTATTTGTCAGGTAAATATCTCTAATATACGATATTTTAATCAAAATCGTTAGAGCCATTTTTGAAAAAAATCAAAATTTTCGAAAAAAGTTCCATGTAAAGGGTAGTTGGGAAGGGGGGGGGGGGATTTTTCTCAAAATCTTCGTGTCGCATCCCTGGAAGATACTAAACTTAAATACCAAGTTTGGTATTTTACTGACTTTTCGTTTTTGAGTTATCGTATTCACACACACACCTTTTTCCGAAAATGCTTTTTTGTTTGTTAAAGGTGACCCGAAAACAGATATTTCCGGTGAAATCTCGGTATCGAATTTTTAGGTGGAGTGCAGAACCTTCTCTTTACACTATGTACATAGTACGTGTACAGAAAGTAAAAGTGCACTACAAATGGATGTTACTACATAGAGAATCAGTCTGCAGCGTTTATTTGCAAGATCGACGTACATTTGAAACATTTCTCTTCGTTTCACTGGGAGACAGATTTGAATGCCAAATTGGCAAAAATACTAGAGGTATCATAGCAGCGGTATTATTTTGTTGAAAACTATCTCCAAAACTACCTGTGAGTGTTAAATGAGCTCTGTTCTCACGCAAATGAGTTTGGTTTTAAAGGCGTTTACCTAAATAACACAACCGGAAAGGCAATTTTTCAGCTAGCAGCTTAGTTGAAAATGACACATCGGAATAAAGAAATTAACATTCAGTTACAGTTGTTTTGCTCCAGGGTTGCATATGTAGATTCATACTAAACAGCAATTCCAAGCCTGAATGAACTTGAAATTACGCATTCATTGATTTCACGGCCGCAATAAATTCAAATACCAGAGGCATTTTTGATATCCTAGTTTATGTTCCGCTTCAGTTGTTAAATTACTAGACTATATTATTATAGCATCTCTTTTTTTTCCCCTATCTCTCTCTCTCTCTCTCTCTCTCTCTCTCTCTCATTCAGGCGTGTGAACTTTATGAAGTTTGCATTTCTTCATTGCGACCTCATCTGGAGGTTCTTGGCATTGTTAGCATCCTGGGGTTAATTGCAGCAATAATAAATGCAGTTGTATATGAGAGATGTATATAATATGCCACCAAACGGGATTGCACCGCGATACGCTTTCGGGAGGTCCTGGATTACATTCTCGGCAGCAGGCCTCTCTGATTCCCTGGTTGGCAGGCTGAAGGGGTGTATTCTACCACAGATTTTCACCCATTTCCTTTAACTTCGTTTTCCTCTTTCATGTTTATGGTTGACTCCAGAGCTAGGGACAGTCAGTGTCGAGCAGATGGCGCAGAGCCTACCTGTTGGAACTCCTTGGCCTTACCAGATGGCATCGCCCTCCGTGGTGTAATAGTTACCATGCTATCTTCACATACCCAATTTCGCGGGTTTTACAGGACATTTTATACTTAATCGATTTATGTATTAAATTTTAATTTTGTGTAATCAATAAGCTTTAATTATTAGTCCTTATTTAATTATGATTTTATTAGACTGAGATAGATTAGAATTATTTATTATTAAAATGTTAAATATTATATATGACTTCGTATTAGATGAGATAAACGTTTATAGATATGTTTTATTATTTATATACTTCCTTGAGAAATTTTTAAATAGGAAAATACATTAGCCTACAGTAATAGGCAACTTTTTTGAGATTTATGTAATGGCTTTAAAATTATGTTACTTTCGTATGACCAGAAGAATTATTTCCCATTTAAGTATTTGAAAATTCAACCAATAACAAGGAATATCGCGAAAATAGTTAACTCAATGAAAAGAAAGAAAGGGCATCCATTGTGTGTTTTAAAGACTTTTTTGTCTGTCTGTCTCCCAGAATTAGGAGGCCATACACAGTAAAATTCAAGTTCCACATTTTGTCATGAATATTAAAAATGTTTTTTAATAAAAATTGTGAATTGCGCTGTTCTCTCATTGTCTCTTTCTCACACATATCCTTGGTTGTTTTCTAAACATACTTTTATGTTTATTCAGGGAGCCTCGACATCTAATTTTTTTTTGGAATGCAATGTTCTCTCTATTTATTGTAAATGCGTATTACAGAAAGTAAATATAGATAATAGAAGTGGACCGGCATGTGATAAGATAGCAAACTGCACCGAGAGGAAGAAGTCGACTTGGGTGACCTAGGAAAACATGCGTCAACTGTGACATATGGGCAGATTGTGTCCTAAATCGTGAAGGGGAGGAAGCATGATGATAAAGCTATATATAAATCATCATTATGTGCGAGTGTGTCTAGATCAGTGGTCATCAACTGATTGCTCTTTGAGTGAAACAAGAGGGAACATTTGACCGGTGCTCCTGCCTGTGCTCTGCGCGACTAACTATACGGAAACAAGATCAGATCATTCCTTCTGTGGCTATATGCTACATTTTGCTTTTGAAATACATAACCCATCTTTCATAATTTAATGCATCTATTGTAAGTTCATGATTGGTAGAACAATTGCTCTTGTAGGTTTCTTGTATTATTAGTAAGAGTTGTGAGGAAAAACATTAAAATTTACAGCAGTAAATATTATCAGACATCTTAGGATCAAACACGTTTGAAAGAAAAGTTCTTCTGCTTAACATCTATCGTGCTCAGTTGCATGAATTGCGTAACAACGCTGCAAATTACATTTTCTGAGCGCAGAATATTGCCAAAAACCAAATACTTACTCCGCCACTTTCAATAAATAATAAAGATTACTCATAGGCAGGTATAACGGTAGGAGTCGATGGCTTGCGAATTGGATTGTTTTTGCTACCAAAATCATTAACGCACACACGACTCACTGTACAAGTGAGAGAATCCCTGCCGTCACTTGTTTACCCACTGTGCTTGGCCAGAAAATCAAGAGAGATGGAGATTCTTCCCTAATTCTAATTATTTTAAATGCAGGAAGTAGATAATGCATGGTCTTTTTACTTTCTCTACAGAAATACAAATTTTAGGGTCCCCTGCATCCAGAAACAGTTTTTAGGAAAAGTTCTGTGTGTGTCTGTGAACACGATAAATTAAAAGCGAAAAGTTGCTAAAATATTTGACTTGGCATTTAAGTTTAGCATCCTCCAAGGATGCGACGCGAAGATTTTGAAGACAATCCTCCCACCCTAAACTATCCTTTACATAGACAACTTTTCTAAATTTTTTATTTTCTAAAAAATTGTTAAAATGGTTTTCATTAAAATGTTGTATATCAAAGATATTTACATGAAAAATAAAATGTATGCTTTGAATTTTTTGGGAATAGCCTCTGAAGAGTTCTTCATTCTGGGTCAATTTTGCTGAATTTTGCAGAAGATCTACACAGAAGCTTAAAAAAAAAAAAGTAGAGCCCGTTAAAATACAAAATTTATAGCGTGTGCATTTTTTCCCTGGAGTTGACCAGTTTTAAGAAATTCATTGTTATTGCTTTCAGTTTTAAACTCTTTTAACATTTTCAATAGGGGAATTTCTCAACTGACCATGCAAAGAAACGGGTTTCAACCACATGGCAACCAGCTTTTAAAAGATTTAACTATCGCTTTGGCCTAGTGTATTCCCTTCCACGAGTAATAAACCACTCCTGATTTTGTTTGTCTCGACTAGCATGAAGTAAAGGGAAAGATCCACTTTTATAAGAATAATCTGTTGCACAATAGCTAGAAAAAGCCATATGAAGGTAACACATAATGTTTTTTCTTTCTCTATATGCAATATGTGCATAGTGTATAGAGAAGGTATTATTTCCGAGATTTCACCGGAAATGCATGCTTCAGCGTCCCCTATATCCAAAAAAATTATTTTCAGAAAAACGTCCAAGTGTGTGTGTGTGTATGCCTGTACCTGTGCCTGTGCCTGGGAACATGATAATTCAAAAACGAAAGGTCGGTAAAATGCCAAACTTGGTATTTAAGTTTATTATCTTCCAGGGATGCGATACGAAGATTTTGAGAAAATATTGTACATTAAAAATATTTATCCGACAATAAAATGTATATCTTGAATTTTCTGGGAATAGCCTCTGAAGGCTACTTTATTCTGGTTGAATTTTATGAATTTTGCATAACTGTAAAAACCGTAAGAGATGCACAAAAAGTTGCCTCACAAAAAATGTAGAGCTCGTTAAAACACACAATTTATGTTATATAATTTTTTTTTTCGGGAACTTGAACGTATTTTAGGTATTCCTTGTTTTCGGTTTCAGCTTTGAAAAACTTATACTTTTTCGTACAGGAATTTGTCAACTCGTGTCCATACAAACGGAGAAACTTCAGTCACATACAACCAGCTTTTGACCCTCACTTTAACTAATGCTACTCCCTTATTGCAGATATGAAGAGAAACTCATGTGAATGGAACACATCGGATTTTTTAATTTGATACGCTGACAAAAAATGCGACTTTGTATACCAGCTGACATTCTCTGCTTTAAATAAAACCACAAAAGTTAATTTAATCTCACCGCAGGCGAATATGTATATACATAAATGCATACAGAATACGACTGCGTCTGTCGTTCCATATTCGTGGGGACGCAAGCCCTGCTCCCCCAGTTATTAACCTCGGGGGCAAAAGCTGGTATTCAGTTGCAGAAGCCGGGTACATCGTAAGGACACCCCAAGAATCTGCAGTAGAGGACCATAACCAGGTACAGAAGATGACGCACCCTTACTGTAATTTACTTGCCTGATAACATCCTTATCTCCCTATGTTAGATTATCTACTTCATATTCCCTTCGCACTTGGCCCGTTTTTCACAAGAAGTTGGGGTGTGCATTGACAAAGGCTTCTCACAACAGACGGGGATATAGAAAAGTGAAGTAAGAGGGGGAAACGAAAACAACGCATCTTGAGGTTAAATGCAAAGTAGCTCCGCCGCCCTCGGAAGGGTAGGAATAATAGCATGTGACCCACGGCGGTTTCCTTGAGACAATACCGCACAGCGGGGATTCCCTATAACCGGGGTTCTATCCAATTTGTGCCGCCAAACGGCAATTTATGGCTGCAAGCTTCTCGCAGAATTCGGCAAAGACCAGGATTTGTATTTGGGTTTAGAGGAACAAACCGAAGCTGTGGGGTTCCTTGTTTAGCGTTCCATCATTCTATGCACTGACAAACAAAACAGTTTTATCAGAGCACCGCTTACTGTTTTATACGCTATGTACGCTTTACTAGGGATTTTATTTCAGAAAGATTTATCTCTCATCGTAAAATACTCCAGGAAACATTACAAACATTCAAGAAATGCAAAACGAAATAACCTCAGAGGAAAGATAAGCGTGTTATAGGGCAGGTTGTTTCAACTCGACGCTGTGAGTCAGAATAATCGCGCGTACTCAACTGCAGACTTCAGAGCAAGGCTAGAGGGGGAGCGTGAGAGTCTATTCGTCACCGGGCTAAAGTCATAGCATAATGCTTGCAGCTCATTCCAACAACTGGTCCAAACGTGATGACCAGGGATAGCATCTTGAAGCGGTATTTTTATAGCTATAGCATAAGCATTCTTTGAAAACAATATGAAACATCTGCTGCAACAAAAGTGTGAGGATTAAATTACACATTTTACTAAATTATTAATTTGTCACCGCTGTCTCGGAAGCATTATTAATGCATTCGTGATTTTATTTATTTAAAGGTATATTTTTAAGTTACCAACACTATTTTCCCTCAGCTACGGACAGAAATCTTGAGTTTTGCACCGAGGGGCGATGTATATGTGTACTATTTGGAAGATAATTTCTATAGACGGAATGAGGTCAAGCATTTGCAGTGAACATTCATAAAATGTTCCTCGCTCCTTTGTCAAAGAACCGTGTTTACCCGGCAGGTCGTATTCGGCTCCCCAACACGAAAACAGCCTTTCCGTGAAATTGTGTACACATGAGGGTATCACGAGGGAACCATGTGATCTATAGCAAATTAATTTTTTTTTTTCTGAGTCCAACCGTGGCTCAAGACATTCCATAAGATTGAGTCGACAAGTATACTTGCCATAATTACGTTGCTCTTAAGCTCCAAATTTATAAGTTCGCGCGTTGTGCCGAGCGTTTTACGTATATTATTCCAAACTACTTAATTTCAACACATTTTGTACACACAGGTTTTTATTTCAGTATTTGCGTAGTGTTGCTTGGATCCGGTTACTGCCACCACCTATCGATCAATAGTAATAAAATTTATGAAGCAGAATTTCAGTGAATTTTCTTCTAGAATGCTGTCCTAGTGCCTACATTACCTAGTGTTTAATTCCCCCTGAGAAAGCAGTAGCTGTTTGCTCGAGTTACGACTGAGTAAACCGGAGCCCGCCGAAAAGTAGTTTAAGATATGTACTGGCCTAAGAACAACTCGCCGCACTAGCCTCACTTAACAGATATTCATTAAACAAAAAGATAGACGCAATCTTGGTGACCGAGAGCGGGTAACGGGCGACTACATGTAAACAACCGTAGAAAGGCTTTGGTGAACGATACTCAACGGAGCAGTATACTATTCTGTATATTACGATATTGTTTTACAGGTAATAATTAATGCCTTTGATGATAAAGCATGCTCTACAATCAAGATTGTAAAGTCTCTTGTTTCAAATGGATTGCTTGAAAATTTGTAATTCATCCAGAAGAACTTTGCGGATATATCTCCGACAGTAACACATATTTGGAAACATCGAACATTGATATGCTTCGAGTCATGAAAGCTATCGATGAGCTGGTAGAAAGAATTACGCTGAGACCCCAGACACCTGTTTTAGATCGTGTGAAAAAGAAAGTGAAAAAAAAAATGAATTGAAAAAAAAAAATCGGATTTTCAGTAATGTCTGAAATACGAAATGTGCTACGAGGTGTTGCCGTGGAAATAATATCTTATCCGATAGTCGGTGATGTGTTCCTATGCTGCTCCTAAAACTGCAACCATTCGAGGAATCTAACGCTACCTCCTTAACACCATCACCCGAAACCTCACAAATATTAACAAGTCTAAACCATCCTTCTCATTCCTGTGGTTAAGCCCTTACCAGGTAGGTACAGAAAAGCTACACCTAGGCTCACCACGAGTCTACCAGATCGCGGACGGACGCACGGATCACATAATGCTCAAATGCGCCCGGGGTCCATGGAGTTTAAAGTTTCTCGACTTTCCTGTTCTCAGGATAAGAAATCCCCGTGAAAATCTAATCTGGGTAACTACCCTAACCGAGATTCGATATCGGGACCTCCTGAGTATTAGTGTTTTTCAACTACACAGATTTGCGCACTAGCACAATAATAAACCTGCCAGGTGCTATGCTTCCCACTTTACACTAGTTAAAATATCTTGATTGTTTATTAACATAATATTTTTAGCATATACACTGTAGCTAATGAATGCGTTTCCTGCCTAAAGACATTAATCTGTAGCGAAAATGTTTCACCGTAATTCCCTAAGGTCCTCTGTGGTAAATTTATTTACTTATATTTATTTCTTCTAACATGAAGCTACCATCCACAAGCTAGCTCCAAGCGCACCACTGAAAGTTATTTTATCGGAATTTCAGATGGTTGAAATATATAATATTAATTAATAGCTAAAGGGCAGTCTTTAGTGGGAAAAAATCATATCCATTAAACCGTGAACATATCATAAAATGAAGTTAATGGAACACTGATCACTAAATATATGAAAAAAAAGTTAAATTTATAAAATCGTGCGAGAGAAAGGGAACTGTTTTCGATTTTAATGTTCAATTTTGAAACGTAGCGGATAAATGTTAGAAGCATAGATTTCAGTTTACATTTTTTAAAATAGATATCTTATTTTTCATTGTCTTCTTATTATGCCATTAACTCTTACTTTGCTGAAAATGAAAAGTTTGGAATAGCAATAATTTTAAACAAAATTTAGCATCATACAAGATAACTCTTTTTCGGGCATGTTATAGTATTTGGGACATAGTGTTTAATTATTCTAGTTTTAGTAGATTATTTAAGTGTCATATGAAGTGAAACGCTATGGCATGTACTCTCAAATTTACCATAAATAGTCCACTAATACTAATCAGTAATTCTAACAATTTAAGCTGCCCTTATGTGGAAAACATTTTTTATTTTTTATTTTTCTAAAAATTAGCTCTAATGATTTTGATTAAAACACCATATACACAACAAATAACATTTATATTTTGAATTAACTGGGAGTAACGCGTGATATATATTCTGAATGACTAGTGTATAACAATTGGTATATTGGCGATATCGTTTCTTCGAAGTTTGCATTTCTAATAGGTATACTTAGTAAAATTAATACCTAAGTTCACACTATATCACATTCCGATTTGTATTTCAGCAGATCTGTATTTTCATTTAAGGCAAAAAGGCTTTATTGGTAGCTTTAATGATGTTGATTAAATACAATGAACTCAAAAAAATTGAAATTTTAAAGCATATTTTAAAAATATTTATTTGTTTGTTTATTTTATGGTTTGTCCTTTGCCCTTTAACCGTCATATCGTACTATGAATGAGATCGATAGATTGATATCCACATAGCCCGAGGGCCATGTAGCTCGACATTCGTCTTCTCAGGATAAGGAAGATTTCATTTAATGCCCAACACAAAACATACATATTAGTTTATATCAAAAACCATTAACCGTTATGATTTTTACTTTAGATGGATTCAAAATATGTGCAGACAAGGAATATGTATTTAAAGAATTAATATGTTCGTATTTAAATTAAGAAATTATCTTAATTTTATAAGTTTTCACATATATATGTATATCATTATTACTATCGGTTTTAATACACTTTTACTTGAAAATAGTTTTATTTCTGAATGGGCAAGGACTGTACAACGAAATTTTAAAACTGTAGGGGGCGCTTTATGTAGCCCAATTCCCTTCGCGTTGAAAATGATTATTTTATTGCATGATTTTTGTAAGGCATATGTATATACTACACACACACACACACACACACACACACACACACACACACACATACACACACATCGATTGTGGTACCTTAGCTGGTGCTATATTTCAACCTCTTAAGTGTGTGTGTATGGTGTGTTTTATTTTTTGATAGTGTTTAACGCCCGCTTTAACTACTTATGGCACCGCAGGCGGTGACATTGATGATACATGAATGAAGACGGAAAATGTAAATGTAAATGGCGTGTTATTTATGGACGCTCTTTGCTCAGAGGCCTCTCTATCAGGCTTGAGCTTCTTTTACGTGCCGTAAATCTACGACACGGGACCAACGGCTTTACTTCCCTTTCGAAGGAAGCCATGCTAAAGATTTTTACACCCGAAAAAATCCCATCGTCCTCCACCGGGCTTGAACCCGCGACCTTGGGTATATGAAGTTAGTATGGTAACGACTCTTTACTTGTCAAGATCAAATCAGTGCCGCCACGTGCCGGAATTTCCTCCCGTAGGAGTTGTTTTACATGATATTGAGATCGCTAACAAGGGGCTGTCGGATTTTGGAAGCTTTTTTTTAAGAAGCTTAAATATTTTGTATATTACTTTCTATAGCACGTATGTACATACACTGTACTTATTAGCTAGAGAAGCTATTGTATTGCACCCAAAATACGATTTCGAGATTTCACCGGAAATATATGTTTTAAGGCCCCTGAGTCTGAAAAGCATTTTTAGAGAAAGGTCCGTGTGTGTGCGTGGACAGTATAGCTCAAAAACGGAAAGATCGTTAAATACTAAACTTGGTATTTGTGTTCAGTATCTTTCAAGGATGCGTCACGAAGATTTTCAACAAAATCCCCTAACACAAACTACCCTTTACGCAGAGAAAAACTTTTAAAAGTTTGTTTATCTCAGAAATGGCTCTACCAATTTTGATTAAAATATCCTATATTAAAGATATTTACATCACAAATAAAATGTATGTTTTAAATTTTCTGGGAATAGTTCTGAAAGCCTCTTTATTCTGGATGCTCTTAAAATTTCATTTCCGATGCATTTATTCCATGTGAGATCTGGACTTAGACAAATTATATTGAGCGTTCATACAACCGAGTGGGGCAACTAGTAATACATTTTAATATACGAGTAAAATGTTAAAACAAAATTGTTTAAATCCAGGTAGCAATAGTTTTTATTTCCCTACACGTACTATGCACACATAATTACAAAAGGTACTGTATTCCATTTAAAAATTCTACACCGTTATTTCATAAGAAATTTATGTTTTGTAGTCGCCTTAATTCCCCTCCCCAAAGCATTTTTACAAAAAGCTGTGTATGTATGTGCCTATGGACAGCATAGTTCAAAAACGAAACGTCTGTTAAATACCAAACTTGATATTTAAGTTTAGTGTCTCACAAGAATACGACAAGAAAGTTTTCAAGAAAATCTTTGCGCCCCAAACTACCTTCATATGGAAAAAGTTTCGAAAATTTTGATCTTCTCAAAAACGGCTGTATTAGTTGTTATTAAAATATCGTATATTAAACATATTTACATGAAAAATAAAATGTATATGTTGAGTTTTCTGGGAATAGTCTTGAAGATCTCTTTGTTCTGGTTGAATTATGGAGAATTTTGCATAATAGGTAAACCAAAATAGATAGACTAAAACGTGCTACACAAAAAATGCAGATCTCATTAAAGTACTTAATAGACATTTTTTTCGTAGAGTTGACCAATTTTTACATATTCCTGGTTATTGGTTTCAGTTTCAAAATACTTAAAACTTTTCTATTACGGGAATTTGTCAACTCTTGGCAATGCAAAGAAACAAATTTCAAGCACTAGGCAACCAGCTTTTAAAAGATTTGACTATCGGTTCAGCCTATTGCATTCTCTTATTTCTCTTCTTCTTAGAAGGAAGCTAGTAATAAGACCACCTGTGCTACTGTTACATCGATTAGCATGAAGTAGATATAGTAATTTGCTACAGAGGTGTAGGAAGGGAACATATCAGATTTTTAAATTTTAGAGCATTATGCATCTGCGGCGAAATGTACGCTGGTGGTTAGTTTGAGTATGGTCGTGTGAATGTATCATTCTAAAATAAATTAGTTTCTAAAACGCTACAAATAAACATTGAAAACGCTTCTAGCAACTGTTTCAGTCTGATGAACTGTAATGGACGTATATATCACGCTATTACCTGCAGCGCTCTAGCAAAACATTTAAACTGCGTAGTTCAACAAACTTTTTGCTATCCTTAACCTGCACGTTTAGACGTAACATTTAGGGCATATGCTGAAAAAGTGCGGAAATAATAAAAACGTAAATGCACAGAAATGGCTAGCTGTGATTACAAAGAGAATAGTTAATATACCTGTTGGTAAGCAGCATGTATTTGAAGTGCCCTGTAGAAAAGTTTTAAATTTTGCAAACGAGAGCTTTCGCCTCATGCATTAGAAATGAGGCATTTAAGGATTCTTTTATGTGATTTGTATCATTGCAGATGAACTATTTAATGCATAAAGGAAAACCAACGTCCAAGTTGAAGAGTTGAATTTCGAAACCGAATGCACAATTTTCGTAAACTTGTTCTATTACCTATATATTTTAAGCTTGCTTTAGGGATATTTGAAGCTTTTTCTCGGTTATTAAAATTTATTTTAGTATATGTATATATTTTTCAAAGTTGAGGATTAAGGTTAGGGGTTAGAAAAAGGGTAATATCAGTTCTAATAACTAAAGGTAGGCCCCCAACTTTTCAGACTGAAGAGGGCAGGTTTGGGCGAATAAACGGTTCTCTCTTCAAAGCAAATCTATCGGATACGTCGCTCACCACCGTTAAAAAAAAATGAAATGGAGTTTTATTTATGGACGCTCTTTAACTGTTGTGGTTCTCAGCGTCCCATTCTATACTGGACATGAAAGATCGTTTAATGTTGCTCAGAGGCCTCTTTTATCAGGCTTAAGGTTCTTTTACGTGCCGTAAATCTACGACACGGGACCAACGGCTTTATTTCCCTTCCGAAGGAAACCGAAAAAATCCACCGACCTCCTCCGGGTTTGAACCCGCGACTTTGGTATATGAAGTTATCATGGAAGCCATTAAACCACGGAGGGCGACACCATCGTTCATCTTTTGGCCTTGCAACCTGAAAGATAAGGAGGAAAGTGAGTTCAATAAATTCGTAGCAGTATACCCCTGCAATTGCTTACCGACCTGAGAAAACCAAGGTTGCTGTGTAGGTCAAGGTAAATCGAACCTGGGATCTCACGATGGGAGTCTCATGCTGCCGCCTAATCCTATCCTGCTCATTAATCCTGAGAATTTATTTATTTATTTATTTTTATTATACTCACGGTCCATACCGGTCTACCTATTCAGACCAAATGTTTCACGTCATGTTTTAGTGCTTCATCTATTCTGGGATTTGATATACCATCCCACAACCTGCTTCTTTTCCTCGTGCATCTACTCTTTTTCCCTCCCCTTGCCTCTTTCTGCAACTCCCTAATTGACTTTTCAACTAATCTAGAATATGTAAATTCTTTCCTGAATATTCCGTTCAGACGCTTCTGAAGCGTATTTTACTTGTACAGTCTAGTACACTTACAAGCATTGATTATACAGAGTGTTTCAAAAATACGGGGCATAATTTCAGGTATGTATTTCCCACATGTAGACAATCAAATTAGTTCATTATAACACGTGTCCGGAAATGCTTCATTTCCGATTATGGCCTTCACAACATTGAAATTCACTGGAACGTTTTTCTTTCCGCAGGTTGTTGTCATTACAGAAGATGCTCAAAATGTCCACCTCCTGCTTGAATACAGACCTCGCATCGATGTCTCATTGACCTGCGAACACGATCCCAAACTCCAGGAGTATTGCGTATGTCCTCACAACTTGCCACAGTTCGATTCCGAAGGGATTCCAAATCCGGCACCGGAGACGAATAAACCAATGATTTTAAATGGCCCCACAAGTAGAAATCGAGAGGGTTCAGATCAGGTGAGCGTGGAGGCCAAGAAATTGGGCCACCTCTACCTATCTATCGATCAGGAAACCTTCGATCCAAGTACCGGCGAGCCGTAAGACTGAAGTGTGCAGGAGCGCCATCATGCAAGAAGTGAATGTGTTGATGATTGATCAGTGGAGTGTCTTCGAAAACGTCAGGTATGGTGTTTTCCAGGAAGTTTGTATACGCCTGCCCCGTAAGTCTGTTTACAAGTATATGGGGTCCTATTAATCGATCTCCAATGATACCGGCCCAGATGTTGAGGGAGAACCGCACCTGGTGATGAGATACAACAGTTGCACATGGGTTTTCATGCGACCATACATGCTGATTGTGGAAATTTGTTATGCCATCTCTTGTGAACTGTGCTTCATCTGTAAGTAATACGACGGCAGAAACGTTCGGATTTACACCACACTGCTGCAAGAACCACTGACAGAATCTAACTCGTGCAGGGTAATCTGCTGGTGACAGGGCCTGTACACGTTGCAAATGATAAGGATACAATTGATACTCGTTCAACAGTCTCCAGACAGTCGTATGAGAAACATTGATTTGCAACGCTAACCGTCGTGTGCTGATAGGAGGAGTCCTGTCCACAGCCTCCAGAATCTCCTCCTGCACTTCTGGAGTTGTAGATCTTGGTCGTCCCCTCCCAAACCAGGAGAGTGAATGTTCCATACTCGCACAGACGGGAATGGAGACGTACAAATGCCTTCCGATCTGGACATTGTCGTTGTGGGTACCTCTCATGGTACAAACGACGAGCCAGCGCGGCATTGCCGTTCGCCTTACCGTACATGAAGTGTATCTCTGCCAGCTCTTGATTTGAATACATGTCGTACAGTCTTAACGCCTAAAGAACACTGAATGTAACCTTCCTCAGAATGAACTATCAGAGCGCCCTCCTAATGTCTCCTTTGACGGCAAAGACCTGCGGAAAGAAAAACGTTCCAGTGAATTCCAATGTTATGAAGGCCATAACTCGGAAATGAAGCATTTCCGGACACGTGTTGTAATGAACTATTTTGATTGTCTTCATGTGGGAAATACATACCTGAAATTATGCCCCGTATTTTTGAAACATCCTGTATAGGGACTAAATCCCGTTTCTTATAACCTTTCTCCGCCTACATGTATCCCATGTCTGCTCCTCCTCCCTGTTTGGAACTGAGACTTGTACATTGCAATAGGGAATAAAAGTGATATAAACAATGTGTGATGTATGTGCTTTCGTCATACTGAGAGGCAAGAGGCAGGTTTAAAACGAATCTTCCTATGTATTTGCTGATACATATATACATGTACTCCCTGTTAAGTAATATATTTGATTCATGCGATAACGATAATGTAACTGACAATTCTCTTCGAATATTAAGGTAAATGATCATGCTAAATAAGGAAGTGTTTTGTATGGTATAACCTATTCCTTCGACAGAAACCAATAAGAGACGACTAGTTCATGTGGCAGTTTAGTGATGCATCAGTGAAATTTGGAAAATCCACAATATGTAAGCTATCCTGTTGAAATTTATGCCTGCTTTATACTCAATAGCAGTGATGTTTTTGCCATGTATCAAAATTCTAGCTTGCATGGTTATTTAAATATATTTTTGTTGCCAAATTCATTGTTCTAATAAAAATGAGACAAGTGATGCATTTTTGAAACTATTCACATAAAAAATTCAAGTTTTACAGTCAAGGAGTTCAACTAGATGTCAATTATATTTCTATATTAACGTTTATTGTTGTAGAACAAATTCTACTCTCAAAAACCCCTCATTTTTAAAAGGTTAATAATCTATTTCTCAAATTGGAGCATTATTTCGGAAAATTATATGACAATTTTCTTTCATTGGCTTTTGAGAGGAAATATAAACATTTTAAGCAATGTACAATGTACGCGGTCCAATGTTACTGATTTGTTTCAAATTTAGTATTCCTTTTATTTTATTATAAAAAGATTGAATTTTCAAAATTTTGATCAAATTTCACAGATGCGTCACCGTAAAAGATACGGGACAATTACATGAAGTAGCCATTAGATGCAATATGGCGTCATGATAATCAGAAGTACCTATAAGAACCTATTAGTTAGCCACCAGAAGCGCTAATATCAAACCGATGGATTTTCTCTACATATAGCTTTGCGAATGTATGTAGCAGAATGTAATAAACAATACATAAAATATTATCCAACTTCACAAATTATTAGCAATTACGAAAATAAATACAAAAGTCTTTGAAGAGGAAGAAAATACATTTGCAGTCCGTAACAGCAGATAATCAAAATAATGAATTTCAAACATAAATGTAGCTTTAAAAGAAAAAGTCTAATCAGAAGATATTCTCATCTACTTCCTTGAGAAAAAGAGATGTGAAAGGAAGAATCTGGAATAAATCCTTTCCATTTTAATATTTTCATTATCTTCATATTACCAGGAGGAAGGAACAAAAATATTCTGAAGAATGGGATAATGGGAACGAGGGTGGGTGAGCAAAGTAATTTTTCCTTTCGACAGAGAGTTGTCTTTTTTTTCCAGATGGTTCCTGACGACGAATCTTAGGGTGCATTAGCTTCTTATTAAAGTTGTGGTCGGGCGGAAGATCTCACTCGTTTTTCTTTTCCCGCGTTCTCTCTTTGGCCTTTGCAGAGATGTTCCCCCCAGTTAATTTTCTGTTTAAGATAGAACCACCATTACATTCTCTACACTGCGGGTACAAGGTGAAAAGCTCCACCCACAAGATTCACTAAGGTGAAGAGCGAATCTCCTTGTGATGGAATTATCAGTCGTACCATCTCACCCTCATAGACAGAAATGCATAGCACCTTTCTATGCGCAACGCAAGATAACATATCCCGCCTTAGGCATTTAAGTACTGAAATTACACGAACAAAATTAAATATCAGGTTTTCATTATTGTTTTCTGTAGCCCACCATGCTAGTCTGTAGTAGCCAAGGTCGTGGGTTCAATCCTGGCGAAGTGATGGATTTTTTCGGAGTTGAAAGACCTTAATATGGCTTCCTTCGGTAGGAAAGTCTGTTCGTCACGTATAATGGTTATTTTCACATAAAAGAATCCCATACCTTGAAGGAGAAGGTATCTGACAGTGCTGAAAGTTCCAAAAAAATTCAATCGGAAGTTTAATAAGAAAAATTCGAAAGATTTCAGGAAAAAAATGCTTACAACTGCTTCAATGTGCCATAAGGTATATTGATAGCAAATGAATAAAATTCGTGAAGTTACTGTACTGAACTTGGATAATAGTATCTCTGAAGAGCTGAACTCGTTCTTTAGAAGCCACTTCATTGTTGACGATTTCACAGTATAAATTAAATTATTTGAAATTAACCATATATTAAACGCTTTGAATTTCCTGCACATCGTTGAGAGAATTGTACTTGTACTGTACAATTTTGTACATTTCACTCATTTCCTGATATCCTTGCGTTAACTCATGAATTATTTGCACCTCAGCCAGGAATGTTACAAAAAGGGATAATAGGATTTCTAAAATATGTGTTAAATTGCATTTGAATGAAATATAATGTATATTTGAAAATTTATTTTTTCAAAAAACGCAATTAAATTAGAAACTAATACATATAAATGGAAGACCACAAATGTTACAAAAAAGGATTTTTATCTATTTATTGAAACAATAACAACTCCCTGTATTTACGGGCTGTCAAAAAGGACAGAGTAAAACAGACAAATTATAAATTAACTATCTAAAAGGGGGAAGAAAAACAAACTTTAAATTCTTCTACAAAGATAATGTAATATCGACAGTTTTCATTAGTATAGCAATCGAAAAGGAAACTAAAAGGAGCAAAAGAATCATTAAACATACAGTTTCTAAAACCGGTGTTGCTTCATTTGAATAAAATATATTGTATATTTGAAAATTGATTTTTTCAAAAATTAAATTAAAAACTAATATATATATATATATATATATATATATATATATATATATATATATATATATATATATATATATATATATAAATGGAAATATTTCGGAGCGAAAATCGGAATTTGCGATACAGCATCAAAATTTGGAAGATGTTCCGATAAATGGGAAGATCAGGTAAGTTGGTCCCTGGAAAAAAAATCACTATTTTCACGAGCGCAAGTATTGATTGGTATCGTCCTATGAAGCAATCTATGGGTGTCGAACTGATCGTTCGTTGTCATGTAGCGAAATCGCAATTAGAAGTAGCATTTGATCTTAGAAAATACCGCTAGGTGTCCCAAATTACGTCGTCATGTTGTGATGAAACAAGATGATGCTTGAATATTACTTTCTGTACTACTTACCTCTTGTGATAGAAAACATTCTGCCGAAAATACACATTTTCGAGATCCCTGAATAAAAAATATTAAAAAGTCGTACGCTTATATTAATATAGCTTCATCTATTGTTTATTATCTAACATCAAAATTATTCTAGACTGAAATATACAATGCATTATACAGCCAAGATTTGAGCCACGGGTCTTGTGGTTTAAGTCTGGTTGCTCCGAACTGAGTTACCATAGTAAAATGCCGGCACAACATTAAATTTTCCTGAATTAAACCCGACTTGGGGAAAGAACAGTAGGTAAAATTACCATTGTTGGTTAAACTATGAATCCTGGTACTTAAAAGTACTTCCGAAATTGTATGTCGTGGTTTGGAGAGGAGGTAAAACAATTTGAGTCTACTAGTTGTTTGCCGGGGAAAAAGGAGTCAGTTGGGCAATTTAATAGTATGCCGCTTGTTGCCATGGTAGTTGGAAGATCTGTGGTTCAAACCCCATCTGATTCTACCTTTCCAACAGTGAAAGTACAGAAAATCACTATTCTTACGAAAGGTTACTTTTTTATGAACTTGTTTTTAAGGAGAGTATTCTAAAGCAGAGGTCATTAAGACTCGTAAACGGGAGCTGTGAGATTCAGGTTTTCGTTGACCCTCATAACTTACATGGCCGGAGATACTAATTTATTGTTGTTATAAAGATTATCTCAGGATGTAATATTTAAAAGGTTGAAAATATAATAGAAAAGGTATAAAACAGTGAGAATTTGACCTGTTAAAATTATGGATCTTAAACTGAACGAACTCCAATTCAATTAGGCCCAAAAATTGTACCTGGAGTATTTCATCCCCAATATTTCGCCCGTCCCCATGGCCGCGCACACTAATGGGCCTAGCTTTGGAGCTTCGTATGTTCGAGTCCCGCCTTGGGCATGGGTGTTTGTGTTTCTAAATGTGTGTGAATAAGTAAAAAAGAAAACTTAAAATAAATAGGTCAACAAAGGAAGGGTAGGACACTGGGAGAAAAGAGGGGTCACCGCAATGCCGCACAAAGTAGGATCGGTTAAACATTGAAAGGAGGGAGGCACTTTGTTGCCTTACCTAGGTTTTTGGTCTATATTTCCACACTAATTACGTTGCATGTTTCCACCTGGGACACTTTGTCAACAAAGTTAATAAGTGATGCATAGACCATTATTAATCATAGAATAAATGTTTATTGTTCATGTTATTTGAATTAAATTTCTTATTAGGATCACATCTTCTCTATAGGTAAAAACGAAAAACATTATTGTAAATTATGTTTCTACAAGTAGCAGAGAAAAGGGAGAAAAATATAAACTTTTTGGATAGGTAGAACCAGACTGAAAAATTCAACGCCATAGTCAGGATTTGAACCATGGATTTCCTGGTCTCTAGCCGGTTACTATGACCACTAAGCCCATGGCAACATGCCGATACGGTATTAAATTCTTCAACTGACACGAATGGTTTCAGGTAAACCATAAGCTGATCTCAAATTATTTTGAGATGACAGTGGGACTTGCCATAATTACTTTAAGTCCCGGGCTTAATAATTTAACCAACTGTTAGGTTAATAATTAACAATATTAACTTTTCTCTGTTTACTCTCCTCGACTTATAATCCTTCTCGTTACAAGCCAACGCCTGGGTTCAGATCCTGGATTTTTTATGTAGTGTTTAACGCCCGTTTTCACTACAAACGGCACCGCAGGCGATGACACTGATGATAGATGAAATGAAGATGGAGCACTGGTGGAATGCGATGGCGGAAGAAACAGGAGAAAACCCGTCCCTGCGCCGCTTTGTCCACCACAATGCGGTCGCTTGGGATCGAACCCGGGCCGTCTAGGTGAGAGGCGAGTAAATATAACCACTCGGCCACGGCGCGGCCTAGATGCCTGGATGAGTGATCAGCCCGGTGCGTGGTATGAAATTGAGGAATTTGATGACATAAAGATTATGCAGTATTGGTGGAATGAATGGGGTAAACCTGAGAACCCGGAGAAAATCCGCTTCATACGGCACAAATCCCACAACCGGTATCCTGGGATCGAACCCTGGCTGCTTATAAGAGAGCCGAGCGGTCTAACCACTCGGGCACGACGTCGCCCATAACATATTAACAAAAATTATCGAATGTGAGGATTTCCTTTCTTCTTGCGGCATGAGGGGAAGCAGGCTTTAAGACGTCAGAAAGTTGGATAACACTCGACAAGCCAGTGTTGCCAACGTTGGCACTTGCTATTTATACCGGAAGAATGTGGCGTGGTGGTCAGTAGTTCCTCTTGAACACGCTCACCACAATGCGGTGCCAGTGGTTGTGGTTATCGTTCTTCCTGTCATACCTAGCCAGCCACTATTTTCCCACACAGGTACTTTGTATTCCGTTCTCCACGCTCAAAGAAGTTAGCCAACGTGCAGTTTTAATGATGTGCGACTCTTTAATTACAACCTACTTTACAGAGAGTGTTTAATGATTCAAAACTACATTATAATAATTTTTATTCTGCATCTATGAAACTATAATCTTTGGAAAATAAAATTATTTAATGTACGCGTATTGAACATATGTTGCGTTTAATAGTAATGAACTACATTAAATTTTGAATAATAACAATAATGCCTTCAAAATAAACGTTAATAAATACCAAAATATGTCCAGCAGTTAACAGATGAATCAAGCGATATTGAAGAGGTCCAGGTCCCCACTTTAGGCTCTTTTCTTGGCCAGTAAGCGAATGCTAGATGGGTTTTATACTCCCACAAATCTTCCTGTACGTTTCAACTTCAGGTCTGCAAGGACAGACGCGATGAACAGTGAGTGACATATGCTGTGGGGGAAAAAGTGTTTGCTCCATGAACCTGCCCGAACCTGACCATAGGGGCGGCATCAAAGGTACCGATGAAAACTTGGGTATCCTGCTGCACCTTGCGCAATCAGGTTTGACCACACTTCATTCTTTCCTCTCACTTCTTCTCACTGCTTATAGCAGACCCTGAAAGCAAAACGAGACTATATCTTCTCTTTTGTTGTGGAAACGAGAACCGATCCTGAAATCGAGTTACTACAGTAAGAGGATGACGAGACCCTGGCAGAAAACGTAAGCTACCAGGTGGTAAGACGGGACTGGTGGAACGATTAAGAAGAAGAAGAAGAAGAAGAAGAAGGTATTAAAGATTAGTGCGTATCCTTATTCGTGCGTTAGTGAGTTACGCGTTACATTACAAACACGAGGATAAGACATAATATAGATTCAAAGTTTTAAGTTCAAGCCATTTCATTTATGCTCGTAAAACTAGCCGAGATGACACGATCAATTGGATCTAAAGTCCTCGTTACCAAGCTTGTTAACGCCACAATAACGTTTGGGACTCGCAAACGGGAAGTCCCGGGTTCGGTCAATGGCTGACCCTGCATTTTACGTGGTTTTCCCGGAGTCGGCAGCAAAAAGCTGCAGTAGTTTCTCATCTACCACAATTTCCTTGCCATCAATTCCCCTTCTTATCTGAAGGTGTGCTTCCAGACTCCAAGTGTAAGGCGGTGCGGCCAGATGATGCTATAGGAAATAATACTCTTCGTGAACACTGGGGTCAACGGGTCGCTTGATCGCCCTCTCCTCCTATGGTTCCCTCAATTAACTCATTCCATCTGGTGGGGGGGGGGAGATCTTTGTCTTAGTGCGGGAGTTCCCCTCCTACTTGTTTCCGTGTTTTCCTTTACATCTTTGCAAATAGACAAACCGAACTGCGAGCTCTTGCTGGCAAGAAGACATTACAAAAAGGTATGCCATGTAGGGAGTTTTAAAAGGAAAAATACACAATGGTTTGCAAGGGATGAGCGAGGCGATGGTCATATAGTAAAATAGACAAAAGAGTTACTTAGCAAGGGAACGTGGCAAATTATTTCACGTTTGTCGAATTTTACTATATATATTTCGCTTCTTAAGTTTTTGGTAAACGGGAACATTATAAATGATTTGGGGACTTATTCTTGCTTTTTAATAGAATTTCCAAGTCAATATTTTTGATATTAAATGGCCATCCATTACTTTCATTTTTCACTTGCCTATGCAGCTATTTGCAAACAATGGTGCAATATTTTACTGTGCAGACTAGAGCCAAGGGACCCATCGTCAGGACGAAGCACCCATTTCGAAATCGAGAATGAGAAAAGACTTTGCATTGCCATAGATTTGATCTTCTTGCCGTTTCCAAAATGGCTATATATCTCTCCTCTTGCACAATAAAAGGCAATGTGTTCTCGTGAATGTCCTTTTCGCGCTGTGAAACAGCTTTCCGAACGCTATTCATCTTCTTGAAATAGTTCATGCAATGGAAATAAACCAGGATATTAGCATACATTTTACGGCATGGGATGTGTGCAACCAACCAGCTGAAAGTATAAACTTAATTTAGAACGTTAACTGAAAAGTGACCAGGGAATGGCATATGCAACTCATGTTCAAACAATTTGTACCTCACGATTATTTATTAATTTGCGAGCGCAGAGCTTCTGAAATCGTGAGCCTGACCGCCAACCCAACTGCCAAGCCTAGCTTACTCGGAGTTTGCAATATGATAATTTTGCGACTGCTTACTCCAGTCACAACGAGCAAAACATTGTACAGTCTGCATCTGTTTATATTTTCAAAGCGGGCAATAAACACTGGTTTTTGTTGTTGTTTTTTTTTTTGTGACAATAATCATGGTTTCTGCGTTTTAAAAGTTAAGTAGCAAGGTATTGCACAGTCAGAGCACAGAAATAATTGCAAATGTCCTCGACTTCATGAAACAAGAAGAGAAATGAAGGAAGAAAATATATTTTAACCGAGTTCTCCATAAACCTGATTCCGGACCCCGATATCATTTCACCAGTTTTATTCATCGTCCAATATGACCAATCAGGTTAAAGGACATTTAATATACAAATAAGAAAGAAGAAGAGAATACCACATGCCAGGAACAGAAATGTGTGCATACTTCTGGTGAAGTGTGCGACAGATAGTATGTGGTATTTTGTAAACAAAGACCAACACTGACACATTTATGGGAAGTAAGAAAACTTATGCACATTGCACACTCTTCTTTGTTCAGTATTCTTGTACAGTGAGTAAAGCCGAATGACTTGTTAGATGTGAAAGAATTAGAGGCATAGAATTGACATCGTTTTATGTTGGGTCAGTATCAGATGTACGACTGGCTTCCTAGCTCTCATTAAGATGTTCACATATCTAATCGTGGCGCCAGTTTTACGTCCCGTTCAGTCACATTATAGTGTACTTGTTTTGATAGTTTTTCTATAAATTTATATTTTATCACTGACTTCGATTAATTTAATATTCATTCGTCAGATTTCTTTATTCAGTTAGTATGCATGTATTCAAAGAAGCTTATTAACCTTCTTAATATTAAAGGATGAGCGGCGCCGTGGTTGAGTGGTTAGACCGCTCGCCTCCCGGGTTCGATCCCAAACGTCCGCATGTGGGATTCGTGTTGGATGAAGTGGCGTCTGGGCGGGTTTTCTCCGGGTCCTCCGGTTTCCCCCGCCACTCATTCCACCAATTGCTTCATCATCGCCTTTGCAATCCATATATTATCCACTTCCTCATGTTCATGCCTGGCTACGGGCCGACTTTCAACAGCTTCTCCATTTTGTGGTTTCATGCCATAGGCTTCTCGTCAGGTTTCCGACCCCTAGGCATTGGCTTGCAAGTCCTAGGCGGGTGTGAATCCTACAATTATGGTGAGGGTAAGCCGATTACGAAACGAAATATTAAAGTGTGCATTGCGTAAACTACAAAAGTATACTTGGCGCTCAGAAGGTATCGTTCGTCTTGACCTCTATTCGGAAGGTCGCGAGTTCGATCACCGTGGCCACCCTACCTGTTGGATTTCCCGGGTTGCCAGACTTCGGCTGGTTGCCAGGATGAGGCCAATCTGTAAACAGTAGGGACTCTTGTCATTGATTTGCCGTCGGTGGCTCTTCCTATGATTGTAGTTGTGTGGTGAGGCGCGGTCACCGCTGCCATAGAAACAACCCCTCCGTTTGCCTTGGAATTGAATTGTTACGATACTAAAATAATTTAAATTCCACCGTAATTATGAGGAATGGGGCAAACTTTGAAAGATGGAGAGAGGATTTGAACCGGGCAAAATTCTATAGACACCAAATTTGCTCAGGCCGTTTTGGAAGGACTCAAGGAATTGCACTAAAATAGAGGGATTGCATGAGTTTGCAAACGTGTCGTGTCCTTGGAAGGTCCTGAACTTAAATATCAAGTTTGATATTTAACGAACTTTCCGTTTTTGAGTTGCGTCTCATTTCTTTTACTAAAATCTTATGTGTTCCATTCAGACGACCTATTCTATAACAAACTATTCTAACAAAAGCTTATTCTTCTACTTCATGTTACTCAAGATAAACTGAGTAGAAATGGTATTATTACTTAGTTCCTTGTAAGTAGAAGGGATAGACTAATGTTTACCATGCTAACTTCTAACCCGCGGAGGACGATTGATTTTTCCTTAGCATGGCTTCCTTCAGAATGGAAGTAAAGCTGTTGGTCCTCTGTCGCAGATTTACGGCATGTAAAAGAACTTAAAGCCTGATAAGGAGGCCTCTGAGCAAAAGTAAGTGGTCCCTCTCGCCCAGTATAGAATGGGGCGCTGAGAACCACAGCAGTTAAAGAGCAGTTTCATTTCTTTTACGCCAAAGCGATAGTCAAATATTTTAAAAGGTGGTTACTATGTGATTAAATTCGTTTCTCTTTGCATGCCAAGGAGTAAAACAAAAGAAATAATTGGCAAATTCCCGTTTGCGTTTGATAGTATACGTATTTTAAAATTGTAACCAATAACAAGCTCTCGGAAATGGTTAACACCACAAAAAAGTGTATAATGACATGACTTTTGTGTTTTACAAAATATACATTTTTCGTGGAGTAAGTTTTTCGCCTATCTCTTACGGGTTACTAATTAATGCAAAAGTAATTCAAAATGAAGTCGTCTACAAAGGCAATTTCCAGAAAATTCAAGATTTCATTTTATTTGTGAAAAACATATATGCACATATGTAGAATTTTAATCAAAGACCTTATAAGCCATTGTTGAGAAAAGCAACATTTTAGAAAATTGTTCCATGTAAAGTATAGTTTGGTGTGGGGGATTTTCAAGTTTTGTATTTAACGACTTCTCGTTTTTGAGTTTTGGTGTTTAAACACACACAGGGGCTTTATGATAAACAGTTTTCTTTTTATTCAAGAAGTCCTAAAACATATTTCAGGAGAAACATCAGTATAGAAAAATGTTAGGTGGAATACAATACTTTTCTGTCTACTGTGTACATGGTATGTAACGTGTGAAACTACGTTCCGTTTCTTGCTTCAGTGAGCTGCGCACTTGGTGATCGATTTTGCAATCTTACCGAAAGGACATTTTGTGGTAGTTGAGACTTGGTGTTCCAGCTTATAGCGAAACTATGGACCTCGGGAAATCTGGAGCATTTGTGCAGCGAGTTGAGATATGATGGTTGTCCCTCGAAGCGTGGCTAATGCGGCACCGCGTCTTATCACCGTCGTCTTGCTGCCTGCTTGCCGAGGAATGATGCGCACAATGGAACCCCAAGTGCCCTCTGTTGGCAAACTTCTGGTGCTGGCGCAGATTGCAGTTCAGAACTGAGATGAGACACCTAAACTTTGAGACCTGGACTACCTCTTGAAGAAGCCCAAAGTAACTACTGAAAGACCTGCACTGCCATATCTTAGTATTATGTGTTACATTCTTATAACCTCTCTACCCATTCTTCAACAAACTTTTCTTACAAAAGCTTTTTCTTCTGTCTACTTCGTATTAATCGAAACAATATACAATATATACAATACAGGCATTCTGAACATGTTTGTATATATGCATGATCACGGCGAAAAAAAAATCTGAATCGATCCATTCACATGCCTTTCTGTACATCTATCTATACAGCCGATTATTATTAATAAGCTTATTCTTCTATGTGCTTAATGCTAATCGAGAAAAAATTGGCAGTAAGATTCTTATTACCTGCTTCCTCGTAAGTGAAAGGGAAATAAGAGAATACACTAGGCTAAATCGATAGTCAAATCTTTTAAAAGCTATGTGATTGAAGTGCTATCTTGTTTGTATGGACAGGAGTTAACAAATTCCCGAATGGGAAAGGTTTAAGTATTTTAAAGATGAAAACAATAACAAGGAATATCTCAAAAACGGTCAACTCCACGAAAAAAAAATGTATATAACATAAATTGTGTGTTTTAGCGAGCTCTACATTTTATGTTTGGTAAGTTTTTGTCTATCTCTTACGGTTTACCAGTTATGCAAACTTTCGCAAAATTTATCCAGAATAAACATGTCTTCAGAGACTATTCCCAGAAAATTGAAGATATACATTTTATTTTCCATATAAATGTCTTTAGTGTACAGTATTTTAATCAAATTCGTTAGAGCCATTTTTGAGAAAAATCAAGATTTTCGAATTTTTTTCCATGTAAGGGGTAGAATGGGGCGGGGGATTTTCTCAAAATCTTCGTGTCGCATTCCTGGAGAATGCTAAACTTTAATATCAAGTTTGCTTGAACGAATTTTTGGGTACAATGCAATACCTTCTCTATTCACTACTCGTATGTACTTAGTACGTGTTGAAAAAGTAAAAAAAGAAACCAAGAATCAGTGACCCTACCACTCAGACGTGTCTCGTTACCCACCGAGCAAGTCCGTAGGGTTTTTCATTACGACGGTGCCTACTGTCACAATGCCCTGCGGTCATAATCGCCGATCATATGTGTGTGTGTCTGTGCGGCTTGTTTTGTAAGTCATTGTTGATTGTTGGTATCCATTGTTACACAAGTACGTTAACGAGTATTGTTCTCTTTGTACAAAAACGTATTTTCTGCAGAAGCTTCATAAAGTATTTTCTAATTAAGCTATTGCATCTTCAACTTTACTTTTTCTAATTATTTTAAAAACTAACCGTAAGTTCTTTTGACATTAATTGTTACACACGCGCGAATGGACAAGTGTTCTTTCAGCAGGTTCTTTGATGTCGAAGCCGCGCATTGTTTAACCTGAGTGATTTTGTGAATACCGGCGGTGTGCTGCACGTGCAGCGACTTTTGAAAATGTCCAGTGACGTGACCAACAGATATAAAAAGGGAGCAACGAAGCCTGCTGAGTGTGCAGTTTTCACCGGGGATGTAAAGTATAACGTTTTTGACAATTCGAACCTATAATAAGGTAATCCCAAAATAATTAAAATAATTAACAAGTTTTAACATATTATGTGCCTTAAGCGACACTGGCAGTGAACTTTCAAAGTTCTATATTTTTGGATATAATTCTGTGAACATTACACTGTAATTGCATTGCTGTTATTCTAATGTGGGTACGGAGTTTTATTCAAATTGATAAAAACTTTGAAAGATATACTTGTATTATGTAAATATATTGCACAAACAGTATGTTCCAGTCTTCTCAACTTTTAAGAAAATTGGTGAGTGTTATTTGAATTGGAGCTTTGAACCACAAAAAACTTTACTCGATAATATTTCAATAACTTTTATTATGTTATGTAAAACTTTTTAAAAAGTTTATATCTTACTCTAAAATGAAGCATTTGTTCATAAGATACTTTTGAAAAATTATTATTGGTGTTAGATTAATTTTGTAGTCTGTAATATTATAACTCTACACATTCTGGGAGATTTTATGTAAAGAAACACATGAAAAAAATTGGGAAATTTTGATTTTCTTAAAAATAACAAACAATTTTGATTAAAATATCGTATATTAAAATGTAATTAAATTTGTAATTAAAATGTATAGCTTGAATTTTCTGGGTATATTCTCTAAATACCTCTTTATTGTGGATGCATTTTGCAAAATTGTATATAATTTGTAAACCGTAAGAGATAGACAAAAACTTACTACATAAAAATGTAGGTCTCGCTATTATAACTATGGCATATGTGTTTTTTAATTTTTAAAATGTAGATATGTATTACTTTCTCTTCACGTACTATGTACATAGTGCATAGAGGAAGTATTGTGTTCCACCCAAAAATTGTCGTCCTCCGTGGTGTAATGGTTACCATGCTGACTTCATATATCCAAGTTCGCGGGTTCAAACCCGGCGGAGGACGATTTTTTGAGCGTAAAAATCCTTAGCATGGCTTCCTTCGGAAGGGAAGCAAAGCCGTGGGTCCCGTGTCGTAGATTTACAGCACCTAAAAGACCTCAAGCCTGATAGAGAGGTCTCTGAGCAAAATTAAGCGGTCTTTCTTCGTAGAATGGGACGCTGAGAATCACAACAGTTCAAGAGCGTCCATAAATAAAACGCCATTTCATTTCCAAAAAATGGATACCAAGATTTCACCGGAAATATGTTTTGAGACACCCTGAATTAAAAAAAAATATTTTTAGAAACATGTCCAAGTGTGCATCTGTGTTGTGTGTATCTGTGTTTTGTGTGTGTGTATGTTTGTTTGTCTGTCTGTCTGTAGCATAGCTCAAAAACGAAAAGACCGTTAAACACAAATTTGATATTTAATTTAGGTATCTTCCAAGGATTTTCTTGAAAAATCCCCCCCCCCTCATATGGTAAATTTCTCGAAAATGTTGATTTTCTTAAAAAAAAAAAAAAAAATGATCTGATGTGTTACACTCACATGACTTTCTCTAGCTCTTCTACAAACTTCTCACATAAGAATATTCTTCTTTCTACAGAATCATTAGCAGAATGTTCTTATTGCTTAGTTCCTTATATGTAGAAAGAAAATAAGGGAATACACTATGATAAACCGATATTAAAATGGTTTAAAAGCTGTCATTATTCGATTGGCACTGCAAATCGCTTTTTTGCTTGTCTAGGAGTAGATCGAAAGAACAACGGACACTTTCTGTCCCAGAAAAGTATAAGTACTCACAAGTGAAACCAAAAACAAGGAATATCTCGGAAAGGGTTACCTCCACAGCTAATGTAAAGGACATAAATTGTGTGTTTTGATCAGATCTACATTTTAGTTTAATAAGTATTTTGTCTATCTCTTACCGTTTGGCAGTTAGGCAAAATTTAGCAAAATTCATCCAGAATAAAGAAGTCTTCAGAGGCTATTCCCAGAAAATTCAATATATGCATTTTATTTGCTATGTAAATATCTTTAATATACGGGATTTTAATCCAAATCATTAGCCATTTTTTAGAAAATCAAAATTTTCGAAAATGTTTCTATGTAAAGGGTAGTTAGGGTGGGGGAGATTTTCTTGAAAATCCTCATGTCACATCCTTGAAAGATACGAAGTCTAAATACGAACTTTAGTATTTAACGGTCTTTTCGTTTTTGAGTTATAGTCCACAGACACACACACACATACATACGGACCTTTTTTCTGAAAATGCTTTTTTTGGATTCAGGGGGTCCTAAAACATGTATTTCCGGTGAAATCATGGTATCGAATTTTTGGGTGGAATACAATACTTCCTCTATACACTATGTACATAGTACGTGTAGAGAAAATAAAAAAAGGCTAATGATTTTGATTAAAATATTAGAGATATTTACATTGCAAATAAAATGTATATCTTGCATTTTCTGGGAATAGCCTCCGAAGACCTCTTCATTCTGGATGACTTTCGTATAACTGTCAAACCGTAAGGGATATGCAAAAACTTACTACACAAAAAATGTAAATCTTGTTAAAACACTCAATTTATGTCATATACATCTTTTTCGTGGGGTTGACTGTTTACAAGACATTTCTAGTTATTGGTTCAGTTTTAAAATACTTCAGCTTTTCTCATACGGAGACTAGTCAACCCATGCATAGAAAGTCAATCCCATAGCAAACACATTTTAAAGCAATTGACTTAGTTTAGCCTAATGTATTCCCTTATTTCACTGCCAATTATAAGGAATTAAGTAACTAGACCATTTCTGCCAATTATTATCTGCATCAGCTGGAAGTGGATTACAGAGTAAGCCTTTTATTAATAATTTTATTAATAATCGGAGATGTAGAGAAAGTCATGTGAATGGAACACATCAGATATTTTTATAGAGCTGACCGTTCTTTTTTTTTTTATTGGTTTCAACTTTAAAATAATTATACATTTTTCATTCAGGAATTTTTCAATTCCTAGCCATACAAACAAAGGAATTTCAATCACATAAACAACCAGCTTTTGAAATATTTGACTGTCGCCGCTTATTTCCCTTCTGCTTACAAGGAAGCAACTAATATGACCATCTTACTAATTTTACCTTGATTGGCATGAAATAGATAGACTTTATCAATAATTTCTAGCAGATGTAGAGAAAGTCATGTGAATGGAGCGCATCAGATTTTTTATTTTTATTTTATTTTAGCCATCACCTCCATTCTTTTTTCCTGATAGTTCTGTGTTGTCAGTTAATAGCTTCATCTCATACTATATTATCTGATTCCCTTACAACACATAATAAAAATATGTGAAATGCATCTATTTCATACATTCTTTTGTGAATATTGTCTCTGCAGCAATGGATCGCTTTTTCGAGCAGTCTTTTGTTTCTCTAACCAC
This sequence comes from Hymenopus coronatus, assembly GCA_030762935.1. Taxonomy (NCBI): domain Eukaryota; kingdom Metazoa; phylum Arthropoda; class Insecta; order Mantodea; family Hymenopodidae; genus Hymenopus; species Hymenopus coronatus. Next base: position 50,349,465 of record CM060895.1, read on the forward strand.
ACTTTGTTACAAGCTTGAGCCAATTAGCCCATGTTGACGTATCATCCATTGTGTACAACTTGAAGATAATTGAGCGGCCAGTAGCCAGTGAAATGTAATTCTTGAACGTGAAGTAAGATGATACCGACGTGTGGTGTTGAGTTTCTGCAAGACACCCCTTGAGGACCTCACAGCAATAAAAACTCGGAAGGGCTCATCAAGACATTTGCCTGGGAACAATATGATGCTGCTATCTTAAGAGTCCACTTAAGTTGTCATAGTTTTTGTGTGCTGAGAACGTTCGTTGGTGAGCAGCTCTACTTAAATGCTTTATTTACTGACTCAGTTGTCATTGCTATTATGCCAGGTGGCCCAACTGCTTCTTATTTGACGTATGCAGATATCCGTTGGTGCGTTAAAAGAGCTGAACAACTTAACGGGGCTATTTCAAGTAAAACACGCCAATGGCGAGCTGGCGAGAGCGTCTTTCGCTTACCTCTCGCAAATAAGAGCGACTCTTCACCAATTCCGCTGATGAGCAAGATGGATTAAAATAAGGTCGCTCTCTCCAGTCCTCCACTGTGGACTTTTAACTTGAAATATCCCCGTTGAGCTCTTCAACTCTTAACGTAAGAAGAGTTCTGCACACGTCAAATATAGTTAGGTCACCTGATACATAACTGGACGCATATTTCATTCCCCTCCTTATTCTTCTCATTAATTGTTTGTTTTTTCTTTCTTTATTTTTACTCCTTGAAAGAATTTCCTGTGTTTTAGCCTAGTGTACTCCCTTATTCCGCTTAAACCTACAAGGAAGTAAGTAATAAGACCAGTTTTGCTAATGTTTATCTCGATTAGCATAAAGTAGATAAACGCATACACTTCTGTTTATTGCGAAATAGAGTAAAGGCATGTGAATGGAACACATCAGATTGTTTGTTGATTTTTATAGTTTAAAAGTAGGGAATCCTCATATCAAATTTTATTTCCTATACTAGGCACCTGCTGTGAATACAGCTTTGAGGGCACTGTACCCTTGTGAAAATCATTTTAAGAAAGCACCGCTTGCACGCGTGAACAGCATAACTTAAAAACGAAACGTTCGATAAATAGAATAAATAAGTAGGTCATAGAAAACGAAAACAAATAATAAGGAAGATCTCGGAAATACTTAACTCCACCCAAAAAATGTATTTGACATAAAATGTGTCCTTTAACGAGATAGTGCAGTAAGTTTACATCTTTCTCTTACAGTTTACCAGTTATGCAAGGAAAAGGATTTCAGAGGCTATTCCCAGAAAATATACATTTTGTTTGTCGTGAAAACGTATTTAACATCTTTTCCTGCAACTGGTTACCCTCCTCATTGTATTAAACATGTTATGGTGTTTAAAATCGTTATAACCTTTTATAAGAAAATAAAAACATCCAAAAATGTCCACACCTTTTTGAAAATCTTCATGTCACATTATTGAAAGCTCCTGAACTTGATTATAATTTTTTTTATTTTCCCGAATTTTGAGTTATACTGTTGTGAGACAGAAACAAAACTCTTTTTCTAAAAATTTAGTTTATTTATTCAGGAAACCCCAAAACGTGTTTTTTCGGTGATATTTCGGTGTCAATTTTTTGGGTGAAAGGGAGTAGATGCTTTCTCTACCTAATCTTCTAGATTATTGAACATTTATTCCATGAGTAGATTTGGAAGAAATGCAATTATTTAAATCCTCATTCGACAGATTTTAAAAGCTGAATAAACCAGTTGCAAGATACTGGTGCGTATAGTGTAACGTAATATTTATTCTAACCGTTGCAACCTCCGGGGCTCAGAAATGTCCGTTTTAGTCTCCATCGAGTTCTAGCTTTTTAAGTAGTGTGTAACTTTGCTTAAAGCCCGACTCTTCTATTGGTTTTCTTTTTGCTGTCACTAGAAGCTACATTTACTGCCTTTGATGGCGATTTAATGGTTTCGGTCTAGACTCTTTATACGAAAGAACTGCAGTTAGCAAAACGATAGCTGCTGGTGCAAACATCTATATCGCCGTCCCGTCCACTTGGAGACCATAGTGAAGAACGTTTTGAGGTCTAGAACCTTAATGGCATTAGCTCCGACAGCAAACTCTGTCACGGTTAAGCGACCGTCAGATACTAATGGCCATGTGCCCCATTCTTTATCAAATCCTTGTTGACTCACTGAAAGTTGATCAAAGTTTGACTGATTAAACTGTACCTGGCCACCATTAGCTGACCGAACTATTCGCTCATGGTTCTAAAAAATTACTCAAAGGATAGCATTGAACTTAATAGCCAAAGAGGTTGAAGTGCAAATACAATCTTTTATTTATGTCGGTTCATATTTTGTTTTAAAACGTCTGGACATTATTTTGGTGGCAAAAGAAACTAGAAAATAAAAGGTCCCAAATTTTCCGTAGTTGAGATAGACGTTTTTTCGAACTAGCTGTCTGATAATTCAATAAACTGGAAAACAGAAGGACTCATGTTCTTTAAAGGACATGTAGGAAGCATGGAAATATTTAACCATAGCACCAAGCAGGTTCTAAATACCAAATATTGGTCTCCACTAACCAAATAAGTAATAAATTACTATTTGTTAAAATGGCGTGTTTGATGCGTATGTTTTCGGAAAATGATAGAACATTTCTTTGTAAATTGCATTACGTCTACCATTTTGATGATGTAGAATTTCTTATCTCATTATACATATTACTATTGACTAAATTGTGGGCTAAAACTTAATATTTGAGCTTTTTGTTATAGTTTTAGTTTCCTTGAGCCCAAAACCGCGATGTGGGGTTAGAGCATTTACTTCACAAGTAAATACAAATGAAAAATATTGAAGCACAGTTTCCATGAAATGTTTGTAAAAGTCAACGTTATCTACATCTCGAAATTCAAGAAATTCCCAAGGTCTTATCTCGGTCAGAGACAGCCGGGACTTTCTCTTATAAGATAAATGTTGGGTAACTTTATCTGTATGGATCCCGGGCTCATTTGATCATCATTTCGCCCACTGCAGCCATCGTTGTACAAGGATCGGCTGATAAATTCCCGGGCCTCAATGAAAGCAGCATTTGATTTTTTGTTTGTTTTATTTTTCAACATAATCTCCATTGGTCTTGCCATATCGGTGTTCTAATTTAATTAAATCATCTCTATAGTGCGATTAAACAAGGTCCTCAAAATACGAGTATCTGTTTACCGCATCAATGATCTCTTCGTTGCTGTGAAATCTTCGTCCTCCAAGAAATTGTTTAAAGTTTGGGAACAGGTGGTGGTCACGGGGTGCTAGATCTGGCGAATAGAATGGATGTACAAGCAATTCGAACTTTAATTCGCACAGTTTGCCCATTGCAATGACTGAACGATGGACCGGAGCATTGTCGTGATGAAACAAGATTTTGTTGTTGTCAAATGAGGTCTTTTTCTTTTCACCTCATCACTCAAACGTTGCAGTAATCTTGCGTAGTAGTCACCAGTGATAATTTTACTCTTTTCCAAGTAATCAATAAAATAATTTCCTGTGCATCCCAGAAAACACTCGCCATAAACTTGTTAGCTGACAAAATTGACTTTGCCTTTTTTGGAGTTGGTTCACCTGGCGCAATTCACTGTTTTGTCTGTGATTTGCTTTCTGGAGTGTAGTGATGTATCTTAAGTTTCTTCCATGGTAATAAGCCGTCTCAAACATTCGCTGGCTTTTTACGGTAGAGCTCCATATTCTTAACGAAACGGTTTTTCTTAGCAACTTTTGATTAGGTGTCAACAAAAGCTGCACCCATCTTGCACAGACCTTGTGAAACCCAAAACATTACCTAAAATATTACCTGCACATTATTTTGATATGTTCACAGCCTCTACTATCTCAAACAGTTTTAATCTCTGTAGTTGTCACTTCTACAGGGCGTCCAGAGCGAGGCTCATCACTAGTACTCGTACCTCCCATTTTAAACTCTGCAACCAACTTTTAATCGTTGAATATGAATGGGATAGAGTATTTCAATGTGCTGTACATTTGCCCGTTGATTTCTTTAGGCGTAAGCCTTTCAAATGGAAGTATTTAATCACTGCTCGTTTTTCCAAATCCTCCATTTTCGTGAAAACTCTAAAGTTGTCTTGTTTATAATACTGTCATTCAAAAACTAAACAAGATATTGACCTGTAACTATGGATATAAGCTAGTCTAGAGTTAAACCATACAATGCTACCGTCTAACTGGTCTAGTGGCGCCATAGCTGTGTGAGGCCCGGGACTTATCAGCCGACCCTCGTATATGACCTACCCGGTTTAATGGTGTTAAACTAACAACAAAAAAATATGCCTTCAACAACATTATTAGCATGACTAACGTTTTAATGTATGCTATTGAAATAATATATCTATAATTGCCATGACACCCGCAAAACCATGGAATTGATGAAGTATGTGTATCGCAGAACTTAATTCTGCCTTTGACGAAAGCTATGCCTACAAATTGTGATGAACAGAATCAATTATTTTGACATATCACTGTAAATATGCAAAGCTGCGCTTCGGTGAATGTTATATACAAAAATAGCAATATTAAAAACTTCTGATAACCTCAGAGTTAACTTTTTCGGTGAATTGCTTTTAGATTTTCTGCCCCCTTACCTTTAAAGGGTTCGACTCTTTCTACAATGATCTAGTTTTGACGTTCGTTCCGATAAGTATTCCAGGTGCATCATTTGGTTATTAATAACTTCAAGAAAATTGAAACGGACAGCCATTTTGGCAATTTGACCGTAATCAGCAGAATTGTTCGGTCCAGTAGCCACGGTAAAAGTTGACCATAATCAACCATCTCGTATAACTTTGATCATTGTTAATGCACCGAAAAATTGTGTAGAACGCGATCAAATGTTTTTTCAAATGCAAAATGTTGTAAAGGAAAATCAACGAGAGTGTTATAAACAATTCGTATTGAGATGGTTGTATGATAAAGAATGAAGTACTTATCTGATAACCTGAATTTTAATCTGGGTAGACCAGTTTAGAACATTGTTGGCTTGGACCTGTTCGGCTGCACTAGCGTTGAACCAATACTGCAGATATTGTGCAGTAAAGATATTTATGTGATGGAAGTGGTCCAAAACGTTCTGGAGCGCTGCAACAACGCTAGCTGGGTTAGTTTACAACGGCAACCACCAGGAAAAAGTTTGGCGACCACCAACTACAAGCTATATTTTTCTCTGCATGTTATCAGACGTTCACAGGGCGTGTTTTCTTCTCTCTTTTATTCATTTTATATCTGCTGCCCCACCTTTTTTCGCATTTGTTATAAATGCTTTAATTAAGTAAAGTCAACTATATAGAGTATTATCAGAACTGGGTACCAGATTTATAGTCTTTTATACAGCTATTTTGGCCTTTTATTTTAATTTAGTAAAATAACCCTTTTTAGGTTTTAAACCAGTTTAGCCTTCTTTGAATCTTCATAAAACATATACAAATACCAATGACTGTATTATAACTTTTCTCATATTTTCTCAAAACTGACTATCGATTTTGATTAAAACACCGTATGTTTAAGAGATTTTCATGGCAAACGAATTTCCTTGGAATAGATTCTGAAGACATCTTCATTCTGGACGATTTTTGTAGAACTGGTAAACCGTAAGATGTAGACAAAAACTTATATCGTGGTAAAACACACAATTCATGTAATATAATTTTTCTTGTTGTTGGTTTTATTTTTAAACCGATTAAACATTTCTAAAACGGGAAGTCACGTTGTTTTACTCCTGACCATGCAAAATAACCGAATTTAAATTGATCACATAGCCCTTAGTTTTTAAAAGATTTGACTATTGCTCTAGCCTAGTGTAATCCTTTATTTCCTTTGTATTTACAAGTCGATTAATAAGACAATTTATACTAATGTTTATCTCGATTACCATGACGTAGATAAAGGTATATATATATATATTTGTAGCTTAACGTCCTTTAACGTGGTTAGTCACATCGGACGATGAATGAAATTGGTGAAATGATACTCAAGTGATCTCGGGGTATTCGTGTTCTCAGAAAAAAAACCTTATCGCGGTAAGTCGCCCTAAGCGAGATTCGAACTCACGACCTATTGAATATGAGGCAGACTACGCTACCACCACACTACCCAGGCGGGCGAAGAATATATGGTAAGAATTGTTTGTTTGCAGAACGGTAGAGAAAATGATGTAAAATTACCATTAGTGATGTGTGTGCGAGTGCATGTGCGTGTATGTGTGCGTGCGCGCGCGCACTATACCTCAAAAACGAAAAGCCGGTAAAATACCAAACTTGGTATTTAAGTTTATCATCTTCTAAGGAGGCAACTTGAAGATTTTGAGAAAAATATGTCACCACAAACTACTGTTAACATGGAAAAAATTTGGGTAATCTTGAATTTCTCAAAAGATTTCTCTAAAGATTTTGATTAAAATACTGCAGGTTAGAGGTATTTACATGACAAATTGTTTATCTTGAATTGCCTTTGAAGATCTCTTCAGTTTGCATAACTTAGTACTCAAAAATATTGATCTCTTCAAACACACACAATCTATGTCAAATACATTTTTGTGTTTTCGAGATATTAGTTATTATTAGTTTCAATTTTAAAATATTTTCTCAAAGGAAAGCTCTCATCCCTTTTATCTCATTTTTACTTTCTCTTCACGTGTTATGTTCATAGTGTATACAGAGAAGGTATTGTATTGCACCAAAAATTTGATACCGAGATTTCACCGAAAATATGTTTTGAGACCCCCTAAATCCAAAAGAGTATTTTTAGAAAAATGTCCGTGTGTGTGTCTGTCAGTCAATGTGTGCGTTTGTGTCTTTGTATTTAAGTGTAATATCTTCCAAGGATGCGACACAAAGATTTTCAAGGAACCTCCCCCCTCAGCTACCCTTTACATGGAAACATTTTTGAAATTTTTGATTTTCTCAAAAATGACGCTATCGGTTTTTATCATAATATCGTATATTAAATATATTTACAAAAATAAAGTGTATCTATACCCCTGGCCATAGGTGCATGTTTCAAATGATTTGACTATCTCTGTAGCCTAGTGTATTCCCATATTTCCCTTCTGCTTACGAGAAGCAAGTAATACGACCATTTCTGCTAATGTTTATCTAGATTAGCATGAGGTAGATAAACGAATTATCTTTTGTAAGAATAGTTTGTTTGCAGAAGAGGTAGAGAAAATCATGTGAGTGGAACACATGAGATTGTTTTCCTAACTTAGCACGAGCCTCTTCATCAGTAGCAGTTGCGGGCGAAATCTCGGAGGCAAGTATAGCGAATTACTCGTTTCCCGTCCCTTGAATGGCATTTCATTTACACAAAAGTTCTCCTTGTTTAAAATTTATGGACGATCGTGAAGCGTGGCGGAGGAACGTGTTTTTATAACCAAGGCCCTATAAATAAATAGCAGCGATTCGTGTTTAATGGCCCATGCATTTCGTTCCTTAGTGCTATCCTTAAATTAACATGAATTAATGTCCACATTCGAGCTGAGAGATGCATTGTATTGAAACGTTTACGACCCTGGGGAGTTTAAAATATTAAGAAGTAATACTTTACTTAGAAAAATGTGGTATCCAGTGTTTTATTACACACCATGTTTTCATTTGGGAAGATGCAGTGTGGAGAGACGATTTTGGTAATGTGCTTCCCAGCACAAAGAAAATAAGCAGAATTTATGGTTACTGAAGATCCCTGCTGCGCTATGCTCTCATAGGCCAGACGTCTCCAAAACTGTACTCGCGAATATAGCCCCTGAATGAGGGGAGGATGGTGTGGGCTATGACTTAATGTTATAGTCCATTCACCCCTTCCTTGAGATTGTCGTTGTGAAATGGCCGCTCCAAATCATAATTAAGATCCACGGAAACGTGTGTGCACATTTAAGGAGAAACGGAACGAACAATTTTCTGTACTGCCTCTGACGAAACAGTAAGGTGCCTTATTTGTTACAATAGTTTACGGGTATCTATTAAGGTGATATATGACGTCATTGTATTGCGTGTCGCAAAGATAGTGAACAGGCAAGTAATTTTAACAAGATAAATGGAGCATAAGTGCACTGATTATCATACCCAAACATAAATTATTATTATTATTATTATTATTATTATTATTATTAATGTAGTTCTTAAATATCAGTAGCAATAGTCTATTACTATAATTATTATTGTCTTTGTTAACATCATAATTATCATTAAATACTATGTGGGAGTATAATTGAATAAATTCGTTGAGTTTTAAATATACTTTATAAATTATTGTAAATGGAAGCTTAATATTTTCTTAGGCATTTGCAAATTTGATAATGAATAAAAGTTTATTATTCATAATCGTAAGATAGGGTTCGAACGTGCAATACAACTCCAGGACCTGAAGTTTTCAAAATTGAAAACGGTAAAATCGCATTTATGATCTCATTTACCAGATGTAAATCTATGTGCGCCGTTAAAAACTGTCGCTTGTGACAGTGAATTAGATTTAAATACTTTTGTGTCATAATTCCTCTACCAAATTCACTGTTCACTGTGACCTGTGGCAGGTATTTACAGTGCAGCACTGCGACTCTGTTCCACACAGCCAACTGCCCAAATACCTTTGTAGTGCGGTACAGTATCTCTGGTGACATAGACTTCGGGACGCCTGTAGGCTTCCGCGGCGTGTCGTGCATAGTGTGTCTGGTTGCCGTCGCATCATCTCAACAAGAGGCCGAATCTTAGAAAGAATCAGTTAAACATATAATGTATGTGCATTTTTATTAAATATTATGAAAAATTTAAAAATATTTCTGTTTCATAACAAAACATTACTTCTAAAATTTAAGAAAATACATGTTTTTCGTACTGTCACACTTTAACTACCAATTAACTGAAGGTATAAATGCGTAGGCATATGCCTATTAATAGACACTCCCAACATTAAATATTGTTTTCTCGTAAACTTTTTTCCAACCCTTTCCAAGCTCAAAATGTTCACCACGATGCAATTTTTCATTTATTTGTTTCCCAAAAATGTATTCTGTCACTCAAAATCACTTTTTTTTAAACACAGCTCCAATTTTGCTAAATTTATTACATGTTAAAAACTCAAAATTTTTAGAGAATACCAAAAGTAATGTGTTTTCACCACTAATTAAAGCTAATATATATATAATATGATGTGATAGATCTATTTATAAACCCCATTTGCTGTACCACTGGATTTTTGACTTTGAATATTGTTAAAACTGCATCACCTGCTCATTTTTATTGGAACGATGAATTTAGACAATAAAACTTATTATTTAAAGAACCGTGTTAGTTAGAATTTTGATAAATGGCAAAAATATTACTATTATTGTATATAATAACTGTTATACTTATAAGATATCTTACATTCTTGGATTCTCCAATTTCACAGACGCATCACATTCAAAGTTAAACTTTTCACTTACTCTGAAATTGCCGGATGGGGTAGTTTAGGTGATGTCATTGTTGTCCGCATTCGGGAGGTCGCGAGTTCGCTTCCCATAGCTGACCTACCTGACCTTTGGGATTTTCGAGGTTTCCCCTGATTGCTGGGTAGGTTTCTTTCATCCCCCGAATTTCCTGTCCCTTCAAGTCCTGTCATTTCATTCATCCTTCATCTCATTAGTTTCTTACAGTGTTGGACGAGTCGGCGGTGGGACTCGGTGGAGGGTGGCAGAGAAAAAAGATGCTCAAAATGGCTATCTCCGTGCCCGACTTCGCCTGGTTGCCGGGAGGATGACCGCTCCTGGCGGGGTCGTTGGGCTGGAGGCGCGCGCTGCCTGTCTGAGTGCTTTAATCTATAAACTGTAAGGTTTGCGTCATTGCTTTGCCGTGGCTCCTGATTCCGGCCGCATGGTGCATCCTCTTCGGAGTCGCCCCCTCGTGGGTCAGGTACAGTAACCTTAGGTTCGGTGCCGACTCCCCCACCTCCTGAACAATATCCTATCCTACATTGTAATGATTTATCTTGCGATTCGATGTAATGTGAAATAAAGCTGCTTTAATTACTGTTATTAATATATAGATTAAGTAAGTTGAGTATTTGTAGAAAAAATTGCTAAAGTTGATTTTACTATCATTTTTTTCTGAACTACAAAACGATGACGCAATGGCAACTGCTGCAGTTTGTACCCGCCATTACTTGGTCCTAAATGGATAAGAGTATGGGAAAGAAAAAAGAGTAAATGCAAAGGATAGATAGCAGAGGGGACATCTCTCGCGCTGCGACGCACATTTTTCTATTCCTGCATAAGGAAAGGATAAAATGAGAGAAGCATAGGAAGCCATAGAGACGCGCGGAAGTCCCTAACATTTCCAAGCCCGATGATCCTTCCTACTATCGAAGCGGTCAAAAGACCTGACAGCCCTTTGCTGTCCAAGGAGGATATTTCCAATGAGCATATATTCGCGCTCTGTGCCTGCACCGCATATCCTCACAACATGGAAGAATGCCTGAGACATGAGAATGGAACGCAAAGAAGAGAACTTTATTTTATTTATTTATTTGGTAGGAACGCTATATCATTAGATACGCATATTCCTTATAAAAGTATTTTGTATCCAATAATCGCAATGAATGTGCGCGTACACATTCTTTCAATTTGAACAGCACGGATTTGCCTGTATGCACGATTCAAAATATCCTGCGAGAATCAAAATATCCGCGTGCAGAATTTTTACTTGAAAGCTTGGGTACAGATTTATGCTACTTAAGAATTTCAAACACTACAATTATTAACACCTTGCACATATTTTACTTTTTTTCCTTTATGGATTGAACTTTGTATACTTACGTTGTAGAACATGGCAGAAAGTTTAGGAGCTTTTGCGATTTAAAGAAAGAAAAAAAAGTAACATTGAAACTATCTGGACTAACGCTGTACAATACAATAGGAGCTTATAAAAACATAGGTTCCAATAACTTTTCTAATCCTTACTTGAACAACGCGATTAAAAAAAAAAAAAAAAAAAAAAAAAAAACCCTACTTTTGCTCTCATTTTCAACCGCGATTGCATTTGTCTGCTGCAGTTCTCGGCAACGGCTAATACATCAAGAAGCAGTAGTAATCTGACTCGTCAGGCGTGCCTCATGACACCCAGGTACCAAGTGCTTTTTCTAGTAGGACGGTATCCTTATTATATATCGACCCCCCTCCCGCCACTTCCGCGCGCCAACTCCACAAGGGGATGACTACCGAAACCTCGGCGGGGGCGACAGTTACAAGCTCCTGTCTACTAAACGCTTCAAGTCGGAACCCGGAGGAGATTAAGGTGTCCCAGAACTCCTCGTAGACTTGGCCAATCTCCTTTGAGCTTCAGGAACTACTTTTTTCCACCGAGTCTAACCCAATCCGAACAGCCTCCTGACAGAAGAGGCTCATATGTTCGGCCCAGCATATTTTCAGTTCAACAGTATCACGATTTCTGGATCTGCAGCGCCCGCACTGTGACAGCTAAAGAGGTCGGAACCATTTGTGCACTGCAATACTCGGCAAGTTAGAATATTGTAAACAGGCTGACATTTTAGCAATCTGCAAAAACTTAAGACTCATATTTTTTAGAGATTAGGGAAAATAATAGGTTTACCTACGCGTATTAAAATCTGGCCCGGTCGTTATTTTCAAATTCTAATCTAGATGGCATTCGTTCAACGACTAGTAATTGAGCTAAGAGCAAACTACTAATCCGTTACAAAGAATTCTTTATACATCAACACTCCATAAAATAATAAGCTCCAAGCTCTTGACATTTGCCAACTTGACGGTAACGAAATTGCCTCTCCAGAATTCTTTTGAAGTGTGCTGCCTCGTTTCGTATGCCACCTGTATGGCCTCCAAGCAGTGAGGGGTTTTACCTCAGGAATCGGATCCTTACAAGTTCCCTGCACATAAATTCCGCTAGGAAAATAAATCTTGAATTTTCTAAATGACTAAATGTTTTTAGTATAAGGAGTCCAAAATAAAAATTTTTATTGGGAAAAGAGAGGATATTTTCATTTGAACCACATCACACCAGAGGGTTCTATAAAATGATAGCTGTTAAAACAAGCAGCTCTACTATTCGGCGCAATGGTTAAAATATGCCTGACAGTACAGACCTCAAAAACAGGGTCATAAGTGTTTTCTCAAAACTCTAGTGTATTTATAATTTCTCTCTCTGTCAGTCTCTTTTCGTACCACTCTCCAGCTGCCAGCCTCCATAGCAGAGGTCCTTGGCAATGACCCCGCTGCTGTTGACAGACTTTTTAAATTTTTATCTACAATAAATCTTACGTGCAGGATCTAGTTCTTTTTATAGGATTTTAAAATGTTTAGTGCTACTATTGTTATCCATTTTACGCCATGGTTTTAAGTGGTTTTATGACTTAAATGCTGTTTCGTTTTTACAGTTTCTTTCAGGTCTATTTTTAGCACGCTTTTTACCATTTTAAGGCCTTTTTAGATCTCATCTCATGCCCCGTTTAGGTTTCTAAGGGCGCTGATAACCCTAGTAATTGAGCGCCCTTAAACCCCAATCATGTCAGTATGTTCTACAAAGTGTATTGACACCTTTAGCAGAGAGCAATCTTCCTGTGCAAGTATTATAATACCTTTAGACAGTATATTTCAGTTTTATACTAAATAGGCAAGTTAGCATTGCTCTGCCCGTGGCGTATTGGGGTGGAATAATAGTGTAGGATAGTAAAAAGTAGAACATAGTATATTCATAAGATTAGTATCGAGTATTACATATTACCAGGCGAAAAGTTAACAAGTTGAAGAAGTGATCAGGAAAGTTAAAGTATTGGAACTCGCATGTTTTAGCTCCCCATGTTAGAGTACAAATTCCGAGCTACCCCTTTACAAGTAGGGGGTCCTTGTTCTGAGGATATGTTATGGGCTCTATTTATTTATTATTTATATGTTATTATATGGTGCTCCGGCTCGCAGGAATCGCGTGGGTTCGACGCTACCTACATGGACGCGGAATTTTTGACTTGCATGGGACCAGTGCCACTTAGCATCTTCATGCATTTCAGGAGCTACGATAGGTTAGCGGTTTGCAGATCAGGTAAGACAGCGTTCCCGCTATTGGAAACATGGTGCTGTTCTTCTTTTCCCGTACTCTGCCTTGCGTGTCCTCAGATGGCAAGCACACAAGGATTGTAATGTCACAGGTTTGAGCTATTTATTGAATACTTACTCTGAACTCTAAAACAACAGGGGAAAGTTGCACAATATTAGCCAACTTAAGATTTTTACTCTACTTAACTGTTATGGCTAATCGAAACATAATATTGTATCTTCTTACCTCAAGATATATTCTATGAATATCATAGTATAGTAATTACTTTTTTCATTTATAGCACTAATTATGTCAAAAGAAAAAAAAAAGGAAAAATATCTGATGTATTTCATTCACATGACTTTTTCTACATCTCAAACAAATCATTATTCTATTTGCTTCATGCTAATCGAGATAAATATTAGCAGAAATGCGCTTATTTCCCTTCTACTTACTTGGAGGCAAGTAATAAGTGAGTACTCTGGGCTAAACTGACAGTCACATGTTTAAAATATGGTTGCTATGGGATTGAATTCCGTTTCTTTGCATGGCCGGGAGTTGACAAGTTCCCGTATCAGAAAAGTTTAAGTATATTACAACTAAAAACAATAATATCTAGAAAGGGTCAACTCCTCGAAAAAAAAAAAAAAGGAAAAGGCATAAACTGTGTGTTTTATAGAGATCTAATTTTTTGTCTAGTAAGTTTTTGTGTATCTCTTACAGTTTACCAGTTATACAAAATTCAGGATAATTCATCCATAGTAAAGAGGTCTTTAGAGACTATTCCCAGAAAATTCAAGATATCTTAAACATAAGAGATTTTAATCAAAATCGCTACAGCCATTTTTGAGAAAACCAACATTTTCGAAATCTTACTATGTAAAGGGTAGTTGGAGAAGGGGTAATTTTCTTGAAAATCTTCGTGTCGCACATTGGAAGACATTGAACTTAAGAATTAAGTTTGGTATTTAGCTAACTTTTCATTTTTGAGCCATGTTGCCCACAGACATACATGGACATTTTTCTAAAAATGCTTTTATTGGATTCAGGAGGTCACAAAACATGTATTTCCGCTGAAATGTCGTTATCGAATTTTTGGATGCAATAAAAATACCTTCTCTGTACACAGTGTACATAGTACGTGTAGAGAAAGTAAATATGAACTACATAGCTTGTAGAAATTGTCTTACAGTATCGGCCATATTCTTTTCTGCGATATCTGAGTTTTAGTGATGCACTATATCGAAACTTAATCGTAACATATACACGTGGAGCTTACTCTTACCATTCAATTAAAGTCGTCAAACTTTAGCTTGCTGTTTTAAATGATTCAGTAGTAATACATTCCTCTGATCCACGCATCTAACATAGGCTCAGCCTCCACGCTTGAACTCAGTCTTCTTCAAATGCCTCCAAACAGTGTCTTCTGTTAACATACTAATAAAACTCCAGCTTTTCTTGTTTCTTTGTAGTTTACTTTTCTTGACCACCACACACGTGTTTTCCTTTTGGAGCACGCACCTTATTTCTATTATCTAGATCAGATGTCTTCTATTTATCCCTGTTAATTCGTGTGGAACTGAGGAGTTAATTCTACGGAATTGCCGCGATTAATTGTATTTTATCTCCACGTGGTACAGAAAACGCCCAAATTACTCCCTTGGCGGTCACTTTGATGTGCATAGCGTTCCTCATAGACAGTTTTATGCACTCTTCATACCATTTTTCTCGTGTCCGTGTTCCTCCAGAGATTCCAAACGCTGATATTATTGAGCAACCACTTATTGAGCAAATCTGGACGAAAGTGTATTTACCAGTCATCGCAGTGTTATAATTGTAGGGGAATAACACTGAGTAAAATATTATGAGGATTATATGTATCAGATTTATACAAGAACAAATAAATTGATAAGGAAAGAATACTCTGGATTCCCATCAAATAGATCATGTGTTGATCTATTTACTTTAAGAATAATCTGTGAATAGAGGAATGAATGGAAAAGTACATCATATCCAGTGTTTATTGCTTTTAAAAATGCGTTTGACTCGCTTAATACACATTATATATGGAAAACAATAACAAAATGTGGTCTACCGGAAAAAAATAACACATTAGTTAAACTTAAGTATGAAAATTATACTTGCAGTGCTATTCAAAAGGCATGTTGACAGAAAATATAACTACACGTGGAGTGAAACAGGTTGTATTCTCTCTCATCTATTTCTGATTTTTATGAATGACGTTATAGAAAGGTGTGTTGGCAATGTTAGAAGTAGTATAAGCTAGGGACTAAATGATACCTTGAGGGAATTGGATTTTGCTGATGATATTCCATTGCTCTCCCATAGTTTTGATGGTACAATTAAGGCCAATACCTTATCAGAAATGAGCTCTATGAAAATAGATGAAAACTAAAGAAATGATATTAAATAATAAAAAGACAAAATTAAACAATAATATCAATATCGATACCGTTCAAGAATTTAAATATTTGACTAGTAAAATTGATGCGGATGATAGAGCTTTTTAGGATGTTAAAAATCTAATTAAGAAAGCAAATAACGCATTCGTCCAGTTATACACAAAATGGAAATCTCATTTCATATCTAGACATATTAAAATATTTAGCAGTAATATTAAATCAGATGGCCAGATGCAATATCAAACTCAAAACTATGGAAGATAGCAAACCAAAAAGAAATTATAATAGAAGTCAGATGTCCAGATGCAATATCAAACTCAAAACTGTGGAATATAGCAAACCGAAAAGAAATTATAATAGAAATCAGATGGCCAGATGCAATATCAAACTCAGAACTGTGG
Source organism: Hymenopus coronatus (assembly GCA_030762935.1). Taxonomy (NCBI): domain Eukaryota; kingdom Metazoa; phylum Arthropoda; class Insecta; order Mantodea; family Hymenopodidae; genus Hymenopus; species Hymenopus coronatus. The sequence continues at coordinate 50,365,366 of CM060895.1, forward strand.
AAGATAGCTAACCAAAAAGAAATTATAATAGAAGTCAGATGGCCAGATGCAATATCAAACTCAGAAGTGTGGAAGATAGCAAACCAAAAAGAAATAATAGAAATCAGATGGCCAGATGCAATATCAAATTCAGAACTGTAGAAGATAGCAAACCAAAAAGAAATTATAATAGAAATCTAAAGCCAGAAGTGAAACTGGATAGAAAATACACTAAGGAAAGAAGATGCGGAAGTAGAAAGAATACCTTTGGGCTGGAATCATCAGGGTAATAAAGCAAATGGACCACAAAATACATAGAAGAGAACAGTTCTCGAAGAAATTGCTAAAGAAGGGGGAACATGGAGTGAAGTGAAAGGGTTGGCTACAACTGGGTGAATTCCGTATGCTCTTCATGAGGAGATGCAGGATATGGCTTGATTGAATTTTCTCGTATCCTGTCATTTCACTGTGAAAGAAATTAAAAAGAAGAAAGTTCATTTTAAAGATTGAGATTATTTCTGGACGGTACTGTACAACAAACGCGCGTTGGGATTCCTTCATGCTGTGCGCTCTTTAAATTATCCTGGAACGATTGTTGGATATTCTTGTTGAAATAACCAAAACATAAAAACGAACTTAACCATATACGCTAAAGGGAGTACCAAGACCTAAAATATCTTCTCTGCACCAAGGGCTGCGGCAACCACCATTAAACACTCAGAGCAAAGTTGAAGACTGGCATAAAGGGTTGCAGTGCACAAGGGTACAAGGGCTTGCTACCAATTACTGTAACTACTGCCATCTTTTGACAATGTCAAAACCGGCCGATAGTGCACGACTTTCCTATCCGCCCTTCATTTGAATAATGCTGACAATAAGTTTTACTTTCTCTACACGTATTATGCACATAGTGTATAGAGAAGGTATTGTATTGAACAAAAAATTTCGATGCCGAGATTTCACTCCCTGAAGCCAAAGAAAGTCATTTTTAGAAAAATGCCCTATGTGTGTGTCAGTCTGTGTGTGTGTGTGTGTGTGTGTGTGTGTGTGTGTGTGTGTGTGTGTGTGTGCAGCATAGCTCAGAAAATGAAGAGACCGTTAAATATCAAACTTGGTATTTAAGTTTTGTATCTTACAAGGATGCGACACAACATTTTCAAGAAAATCCCCCCCCAACTACCCTTTACATGAAAAATTATTCAGAAATTTTCATTTTCTCAAAAATAGCTCTAATGACTGGGTTTCACGAGTCAGTCGTGCAGAACAGCTTCAAGAAATTACTAGGGACGGCACCTCGAAATGTATTACCCCTAACTGCGTATTGCCTCGTGCATAGGTTTCTCTGCATCCACTAATTTGAACTTAGTATTTCTATCGGTGACTAAGAATGAATCACTTCACGTTTGTTAATAGAAATATCAATTGAGGGGCAAGTTGATGATTTGCTGGAGACCAGTATGACCCGCCTCCATATGCCTTTAAGTTTTGCAAACACTATAATACCTATTCCAGACCTTAGTGGTGGATAAACAAACAGTGCCTAAGGGGGCAAGAAATGAGTCTTATTTTACTGGGATGCTAGCTAAACTGCAGCTCCCCTCCTGTTAGTGCGTTAAACGCGAATATGATTCTAATTTTCTCCAGCTCTGAAACTCCCTCTCCTTAACTCTCCCTCGTTGTTTTACCTTAAATATAAACTGTTTTTTTTTTCTGTCTTCTTTTTAAATATATGTCTCTGAAACTGTTTGTCGGATTGTTAAATAGCCGAAAAATAGTAATTTCGATACAATTTATCCTGTTTTCTAATAGAATCTAAGTTATATTTTAAAATAAAGTTGCTAATATCCGTATCGTTTATATTTGCGTAGAAAGGAAAGTGGGAAAATATAATTTCAAGAATATAATATTATTTCTGGCTTCAGTGGCCCATTTAATTACTCCCCAAAACAAACACTTAACATATGATTTTGTCTGCCTTTCATTCCCATAATTTGACACTAACTTTTCCAAGCGGGAGACAGAAAATAGTACGCGTTTTTAAATTGATGATCATTTTGTAAATAGCAATTTGCTAAGATGAAATGAAAGAATTTAAACATCAAAGAAAAACAATGCATGTCAGCTGTTTTGCATGTGTAGATAACATCTGAAACGTAATAGAATAAAGTGCAGGTGTTAGTAGTAAAACTTTCCGGGAACTTTAATTGCCTGGCGACCTCGACAAAGTCCAAGTCGGATGTAACCTCGTTTGCTCATATAATTACTTTGCAAATAAAGTTTTAATTATCATTTTACTTGCCAGAAGAAACATCAGCCACCGCAACATATTTGTTGAGATATTGTAACCTGCAGTATTATAAGCAGCTTTAAGCTGCAGCCATTTAAATCACATGGGGGATCTATACGCATACACAAATCGACATCATATTGTTGCTCTCTAATAAATGTGTGGCGTTAGACCCTATGCACAACCACAAACTACTGGAACAGAATTCTCTAAGAACACAACATAAGCAAAAGGGCGGGCGACATGCTTAGCGAATGAGAGATACCGAGATTTCACTGGTTATCAGTAAAAACTAATGCTAGAAGGGAGCACTAGTACACATGGAAGCTACAACATTATAAATTCAAACAAGAATACCATTTATTACCTATACCAAGACACCCTACATTGATGGTTGTGGGTCATTTAGCACCTGGCGTCCAGCTTGACTTTCACCGTGCGGAGGCTCCCCAAAGACTGCTAACTAGTTTCTCACGAGCACACTAGCATCCTTCCATTGCTGTGGACGGACCCGCGGCGCTAGCAGGGTTAAACCAGGCCAGTGATTGGACGTTCTAAATGGTGACTTGTTTCAATTAACCTAACTGACTAAACGCCACTAACGAACTTTTCTATTAACTCAGCAGTTAAAGAGCGTCCATAAATAAAATTCAATTTAATGTATTTCTTGATCTCGCATAATTGCAAAGGAAAAGCTTAATTGCGATCGGGGAAATAGAAAGGTACTTTTTGCTTTTAGCTGTACATTGCTACTACTGCCAAGTTTGTCATTTATTTTCATTACTTATGACTGAAGTAAATAAAACAAAAAACCTGACGTTCCGCATTCTGGGCCACCATACAGAAGAACAATATGAATACTTAAAACGTCTCCTATGAACACTTTCATTGTTGACGCACTTGACAGCATAGAAACCATTCATCATCTTTCAAGCTCTTAAGCCCTTGGTCTGGAGCGGATTCCGTGCGAAATTTATATATCCTCCCTCTTTAGACAGCGACACAATGGCGTGCTACATCCCTGTGGTCAAGCATTCAGTCCAGCCCTTTGTAAGGGCCGTTGCTATGAGATTCTGGAGAACGGGAAATTTAGGCTCTTAAGATACCTTCTTTGTGCGCCGTTGTGTTCTTATATGAAAGCCACTTCATGCTCGTACTTACAGAAGTGTGCCCTTATTTCAAAGAATAACGCTTTAAATTGTAACACTCTACTTCAGTTATAGGACAATGTATGTACGAGGACCGTTTTTTTTTTCAACCTCCGATAGGCTATAAATAAAAGAGAAGTTCATAGAAAACAATTATTTTATTACTAAAAGTATTGTACACTTACTTTTCAACATAATCAACGAAAATATTGAGACATTTATCGTACCTGTGCACAAGCTTTGCAATACCCGTTTCAAAAAATGTTGCCGCCAATGATTTCAAATGAGCATTGACGTTGCTTTGAAGATCTTCGTACTTTACGGCTTTTGCGGAGAACCATTCAAAACAAACAAAGAGGAATGCTGACTTTAGAAATTGTGTTGGTCCACGACAACGCTCATCCCCACATTGCTGGCACAACCCATCGGCTTCTTGAACACTTTCAAAGGGACATTTTCGATCATCCGCCGAAGAGTCATGACCTGGCACCCAGCGACTTTCACCTTTTCCCTGAACTGAAGAGTGGCGAGGAGGGCAACACTTTCAAAGGAACGAAGAAATAGAGGATAGAGGAACTTGTCAACTGGCCACGCAAAGAAACGGATTTTAAACCCATAGCAACCACATTTTAAAACATTTGACTGTCGGTTTAGCCTAGTGTATTCACTTATTTCCCTTTTACTCGTAAGCAAATAAGTAATAAGACCGTTTCTGCTAGTTTCTATCCGGATTGTTATGAAGTGGATAGGAGAACAAACGTATTATTGGTAATTTGTTACAAAGATAAAGAGAAAGTCATGTGAATGGAACACATCAGATTTTTTTACAGAACATTGCTAAATTTTTCAGTTACTGGTACTGAATATACGTCATAGTTTAGTTACATTTTACACTCAATGCCTAAAACATTTCTGATTTTGACTGCAGTAGTGTTATTGCGCAAGCTACAATACTCTCCTTTAAGGTAATCAAACAGCGTTGCTAGGACTGAAATATGATGCTCAGATTCAAGGTCGCCCTCCGTGGTGTAATGGTTATCATGCTAATTTCATATGCCTAAGGTCGCGGGTTCTAACCCGCCGGAGGACGATGGATTTTTTTGGGTGTAAAAATCCTTAGCATGGCTCCCTTCGGAAGGGAATTAAAGCCGTTGGTCCCGTGTCGTAGATTTACGCCTCGTAAAATATCCTCAAACTGACAGAGAGGCCTCTGAGCAAATTAAGCGGTCTTTCACGCCCAATATAGAATGGGACGCTGAGAACCACAGCAGTTAAAGAGAGTCCAAAAATAACATGCCATTTACATTTTTTTTTTTTTCAGATTCAAGGGAAATAGAACCGAGAAAGGGGCACACTATCGTAATATAGCCCAGAGACCACCAATTGGTTACCCTTTAAGTAACAAAAATATAGCAAATTTTCTCGGTACTCCTGCGAATCGCCTACTGTGAACTGCGCAGAAAGCGAGAACAGATTTCTTTCAGTGCTGTGGAAATATGATACAGTTTGAGTTTCATATATGTAAACCACCTTTCGTATCAAACACCTATTTTAGGGTCATAACTGATAGAACAATTGCTACTATTATGTCTCTTGCGTTAGTATTCATACTTCAGATATGAACATGCACACATTTTCATATCTTTACTACTGATGGTTAGTCGTAACAAAAATCATTGCAAAAAGTAATCATAATTATTATTAAAATAATAAAGCAACAAGGTTCTTAACTTGGTTAATGCCGTTGTGATCACATTGTAACGCCAGCCAGCTATGTTGCTCTCTTGCTTGAGAATTGATTTGTAACAATAACTTTCACATTTATAGCTGTGAGTATATACAGGCATCTTGATAATTAATTGAACTCTCAAACAATTTGAAAGACACCTTCTCCTTGCTGTCGTACTAGCTTACATGTTTTACTAATGACGCAAATTGAATTTTCTAACTGCAGAACTTTGCCATAAACTAAACACTTACTCCACCACTTACTATAAATAAGAAAGATTTTTCCTAGGCAGGAATAAAGGTAAGAGTCAATGGTTTGGATTGCTTTCTGTTCCCGACATTATAAACCAACACCGCCTACTTGCCTCGACATAAAATCAAGCGAATTGATGACGCCTGCTCTACATAATCAGTCACAAAACCGTATTCTTTTTTCTCCACAGAATATAATATAAGTCACAAGAGAAGTATAATACATTTCTAAGGAAACAAACTGTGCTGACAAGCTACTTTAGAAATACTTTGCATACTTAATCCCTGCCATAATGAATGGTATTAATACTGAACTATTTTGTTTGTTTGTTACAGGTAAGTGCTGCGGCAGGCTCCTTTTGAAATGTAAGAAGTGGTGCCTGGGTTATTGGGTGAGTTAAACGTCCTCATTTCTAGACATAGGCGTTGTATCAAGCGTGTTTTGAACGGCTGGACACCTAAGCCGTACTGGTGAAATATGACAAACTTTGTCAGAAATATTTACACTGGCGGTAAACAAGGGTGATATAGTGTGTGTGTACGCCCGGAAAGTAAATATTAACCTCCCAAAAAACCCTACAGAAATAATTTACCAGAAAAGCTTAAGCAAAGATTGACTAATCGATAGAGTGCTCTACTTTCCACAGAGTTGCTACAAAAAGTTCAAATATTGGTTGAATCTGGGTCGAGTTTCTGTCATGGTTCTGATACGTCGGGGAAATAATTTTGAATCGTATCATCTCTCTATGTTTATGCATTCACTGCATACGGATTTTGACAAGGAAAAACCACAGTACGTAAGATATTTATATCAGGAATTACTTAAGTAAGTCATATTTTTGACATGTAAAAAAAAATGTAGTGTTCATGGATATTTAAATAACAATTTCTAAACTCATTGTGCCAATAAACAAATCTGATGTGCTCCATTCACATGACTTTCTCTACACCTGGGTAACAAATTGTTGTTAATAAGCTATTCTTCTATCTACTTCCTGCTAATTGATATAAAAATTAGCAGAAACGGTCTTATTACTTAGTTCCTTTCTTATAAGTAGTTGGGGAAATATAGGCATGCACAAGGTTAAACCGACAGTCGAATGTTTTGAAGTGCAGTTGCTATGGGATTGAAATTCCTTTCTGTGCGTGGCCAGGTGTTTACAAGTGAGAAATGTTTTAATTATAAGATGTACATATGTGTGTAGTAAGGTTTTGTGTATCTCTTACGGTTTACCAGTTATGCAAAATTCAGAACAATTCATCCAGAATAAAGCGGTCTTCACAAACTATACCCATAAAATTTAAGATATACATTTTATTTTCCACGTACATATCTTAAACATAAGATTTTTAATAAAAATCGGTTGAGCCATTTTTGAGAAAACCAAAATTTTCGTATTTTTTGCCATGTACAGGGTATTGGTGGTGGGGATTTTTTTTTTGCGTCGTACCCTTGGAAGCTACTGGTCTTAAATATCAAGCTTGGTGTGTTACGGACTTTTCGTTTTTGAACTATGCTGCACACACATGCTTTTTTTTTTAATTCAGGGGGCCAAAAATATGTATTTCCGGTGAAATCTCGGTGGCGAATATTTGGGTAGAATGCAATACTTCTGTATACATACATAAAAATGGGCGTGTTATTTATGAACGCTCTTTAACTACTGTGGTTCTCAGTGTCCCATTCTGTACTGGTATGGCCGCTTAATTTTGCTCAGAGGCCTCTCTATCAGGCTTGAGGTTCTTTTAACGTGCCGTAAATCTACGACACGGGACCAACGGCTTTACTTCCCTTCCGAAAGAAGCCATTCTAAGGATTTTTATGCTCGAAAAAATCCATTGTCTTCCTCCGGGTTTGAACCCGCGACCTTGGGTATATGAAGCTGCAGCATGGTAACCATTACACCACGGAGGGCGACGTATGCGTACATAGTAAGTGTAGAGAAAGTAATAGCTATTTGATGCATTTTACTTGCTCTACATGGCATGTAGGTAGAGAAGGTATTGCACTCCACCCAAAAATTCAGTACCGAGGTTTCGCCGGAAATTCACATTTTATGGTCCCCTGTATACACAAAAAATCGTTTTTACTTTCTGATAAAACTGTATGTCATTTTTATTATCCGTTTTCTGATAAATATATACCACTCATTAACCTTCCTTATTTGCCTCTTCCGGTCCGCTTAGATCTTGTGTTGAAACTTAACAGCAGATTGAGAACTGCGTCTTTTAAAACTGACATGAGATTGACGCCTTCTGGTTGGTTAAAGTCCGGCTTTATTAATTGAGGAAACGTTTTACATCCGACATGAACATAAAGCGAATTAGTTTCTTAATTAATGGGTATGGTCTAGATTCCAGCCTAAATCCGACGAAACCAATAAACACATCGTGCGATGTTTACCAAACTGCTGGATTCTGAGGAAGTAGAAGGTTTTGGATCTCTTACTGCTCACCAGTCTGATATCCGTTGCTAAAATTTTCATCGCGAACCTTTTCGTCGGGTTGGTCATAAAATTCGTGACCTGCCACGAGGTTTACAGTTCGTAAAAAAGCATCCCAAGGTGCCCAGCGGGTTGTAGCACGAATAGACCCCATCCCCTCCACCCACGACCAGCTGTTTGAGGTTTCCTGAGGGTGATGAACATGACACGCGAATTCTCCATCAAGACCGCACGGTCACCGCGGAAATCCATTGTCGCGGCCGCGATAATTTTGATCCGGCGCTCTAGAATTTGGCATTTATTAAGATGACTCTGGGCCAGAATTACTTAGATTTGGGTCGTTTTAATTCTGTTCGTTAATGGTTTATTCAAACAGAGCTTTCTATACATAGAACAAATAATAATAGCAATCAAAAATTGAAATTACACAAAGAAAGAAATTATTAACAAATAAGCTAAATTACAAAGTGCTGGTTAAAGTTATCAAAAACAAAGATAAAAAAAAATCTGACGTGTCGTTTCACATGACTTGCTACAAAGCATTATTCCTTTATCTACATTGTGGTAACCGAGATAAACATTAGCATATACGGCTGTATTAGTTTCTTCTAAATAGAAGGGAAATAAGGAATACACTAGGCTAAAGCGATAGTCAAATCTTTTAAAAAGCTGTTGGCTATCTGAAACAATTGAAATTCGGTTAACCTTGCACGGCCATAGTAATGTGAGAGAGATGAAACGGATGATGATCTTCTGTTTGAAAGAAGTTTAAGTAGCTTAAAATTTAAATCAATAACAAGGAATATTTCGAAACGGTTAACTCTGCAAAACATGTATATGACCTAAATTGTATGTTTTAATGAGATCTAAAGCTTTTCTCTATCTCTTATGGTTTACCAGTGATTCAGAATTAAGAATATTTCAGGGGGCTATCCCCAGAAATTCATGATATACATTGTATATGCCATATAAATATATTTATTATAAGGTATTTTAATAAAATACGTTAGAGCCGTTTTTGAGAAAAACAAAACTTTCGAAAGATGTTCCATATAAAGGTTAGTTTGGAGTGGGTATTTTCCTGGAAATCTTTTGTTGCATCCTTGGAAACTACTAGTGTAGTTATTAAAGCACGGCATTTCAAGCAATTTATTCAAAATCCATTCCCAAAATGTTAAAATTTCGCAGAAAATCATTCGGTTTAAGTTCTTGTACCTCTGTGGACAGCGTTTTTCAGGCATTTTCTCTCGTCTATTGTTCTCTACAATCTATTATTGTATAGTTAGTTAATATTTACTGTGTATTTGCTTTATTCGCGTTTAATTTATATTTTTACTGTTTGAAATTAAACTGAAACACAGCTTAGGGAGATATTTTGTTTAACTATTATATGTCAATCTTTTTTTATATTTAAGTTTCAATAACGTATGCGATTTATGTCCATTGACGTGCAAAACTATTATTTCCTTGTACCTTAAAAATTAAATCATAAAAACAACAACATATTGTAACATCGTAGCGAGTACAGAACAAATATGTAAATATTATTTGCCAAGAGAGAGAGGGAGAGAGGTAGACCAAAACTGATAAACAGCATACACCACTGAAGACAACCCATTCCAGCAGCAAATCTCATTTCAAATATGCCCCGCGCTCGATTGTTTTAGATTACATGCTCCAACTCAGGCTTTATAATATGTAGCAAATCTCGCGTTTCCTCGCCTTTGTTTCCATCTCAGTTTCGAACAATGCACGGCACTAATACCTATATTTTTTGTTTTTGTTTTTTTGTTTTCTCAGTGTGCTTAACCTTCCCGTATTTTTAGAATTGACAACCCTACAAGCAGATGCCAAGGGGTCAAAAGCCTGTCGGGGAGCCAACGGCACGAAACTACAGAATGGAGAACCTGGAATGATTGGTCGGCCCGAGGCCAGGCATGAGAGTGAGGAAGTGGATGATATGAAATGCAGGCGAAATGGATGGTAGGAAAGATGATGATGGAGCAATTCGTGGAATGACGGGATAAACCGGAGGATTCAGCCACCCTAGGTGAGAGACGAGCGGTCTAACTTTTTGGCCACGGCGCCGCCCTCATACATATTCTTACCACTTAAATTACCTGCCTGTGTCCATAAGACAGGATTTGCTTCATTTGACTGCGGTTGAATGAGTGCACCATTTACTTTAGTAAATACATCCCACTAGTCGGCTCTTGTATCATCTTGATAAGTCCATACCATATGTTTCGAGCTATTCAGTTTAACTTATTAGTGCATTGATGTGTTGACGCAGAATCTACTCAGAACCCAGCGCAGAATAGGCGATATATGATTCATCACTTCCCCAGTCGCATCCGCACTGCTGAATCCTGCATCAATGGACCATACATCAGTCTGTCCCGTACAGCTGTATTGTGCGTGGATTAATCATTAATCTGGAGTTTGTGTGCACGTACAACCTCCATGCCTCCCTATATCTCCCTCCTGCTCTCTCGGGGTTTACTTAAGGACACTGTGTAGTGACAACGTCCCAATTTTCTCTGAAAACCCCTTCTAAATATGAGCAGTTTTCATCATCACCCCCGTTTGTTTATTCATATAGGTTGGTACACATGTGAAGGATTGAATCAGGTCACATGGTGAATCCGGTAGGCTGTTTCCGCACTACGGAGGACCAAAAGTAAAGTAATGGTTAAGTAAAGGGGACAAAGTAAATACTTGTTAATTTAATTGTATTTTCACACAAGCCGTGCGTAGGACAGAAGTTGCATACGTAGAGTCAGACTGAAAAATTCAATACCATAGCCGGGGTTTGAACCAGAGGTTTCCCGATCTCTAGCTGGTTGCTCTACCACTGAGTTACCATGGCAACATGTTGGAATGGCATTAAATTCTTCAACTGACTCGCATGTTGCCTTATAAATCACAAGGGGACTTAATAGGTACTTACGACGTTGTAAGTCGCCGTTAGAGCTTGTCATCTCAAAATAATTTGAGATCATCTTTGGGTTAACCGAGAAACATGTGAGTCTTTTGAAGAATTTAATGCCGTGCTGTATTGTTGCCATGGTAACTCAGTGGCTACAGCATCCGGCTTGAAACCGTGAGCTCTTGGTTCAAATTCCGGCAATGCCATTGAATATTTCTGTCTGAATCTACCCATCCAAAGCAAATACTTAGTAATACAAACCTCATTATTGGAATTGATAGTTAACAGATTGCCTCTGCTTGATACATTCTCGTATCGTTTCCCACGTCAACAATAGCACGTGGTATTGGGTACATAACCTTTTATTTCACATTAATGTTACAGATCCAGTCGGTTTGTTTTTAATGAAAAGAAAATATGATTCCTTAACAAAGTATTCTTACTAAAGCTTATGCTTCTACCTACTTCTTGCTAAACGCATGCAGAAATGGTCATATTACTCAAGCGGATTCACTCGCTAAAACGATATCCAGCTGTTAATAGGTGGTTGCTATTGATGGCATTAAATTCCACTCTCTTTGCTTGACCAGAATAAAAGAAAAAATCCCTTGTTTGTGATGTAAATGCTTTTAATCTATCGTAATTTAATCAAAACTATAGTAGCCTTTTTAGACTTTATCAAACATTCGAAAATGTTCCATTTAAAGGATAATTGGAATGGGAAATCTTCTTGAAAACGTTATTTGAAATATACTGAAACTCAGTACCAACTTTTATATCTATCTAACCTCTCATTATACCTACTGATCACAGACCTGCAGACTCACTTCTGATGAATCGGACATCAACTTTTTGAGTGCAATACCATACGTCCCATATTTATTATATGCAATAAATAGTATATGTTTTCGATAAAACCTTAGAAAAGTATGTATAATTCCTCTGAATTCGGCTAGCAAGCAACTTAAATGCTTTTTATTATATATACGCACACACACACACACACACACACACACACAAGGATCGGCTGATAAGTCCCGGACCTCGCACAGATATGGCGCCACTGGACCAGTTAGACGGTAGCATCGTAAAACTTAACTCTAGACCATCTTGTATCCATAGATACAGGTAAATAGCTTGTTTAGTTTTCGAATGACAGCATTTTAAACAAGACAACTTTAGATGTCTGGTGATTACTACGCAAGCTTACTGCAACGTTTGTGAGAAGAGGTGAAAAGAAAAAAGTGACTTTCTCTATATCTCTATAACAAATTATTGTTAATAAGCTTATTATTGTATTTATTTCATGCTAATCGAGAAAAATTAGCAGAAATAGTCTTATTAGTTGCTTTATTGTAAGTAGAAGCGAAATAAGGGAGTACCATAGGTTAAAGTGAAAGCCAAAAGCTGGTTGATTGAAGTTCGTTTGTTTGTATGCACACCAGTTGGCAAATTCCTGTATGAGAAAAGTATAAGTTTTTCAAAGCTGAAACCAAAAACAACGAATATCTCAAAAACGATCAACTGCACGAAAAAAAATGTATATACAACATAAATTGTCTGTTTTAACGTGCTCTACATTTTTTGTGTTGAAGTTTTTGTCCATCTCTTACGGTTTAGTAGTTCTGAAAAATTCATCCAGAATAAAGTAGTCTTCAGAGGCTATTCCCAGAAAATTCAAGATAATTTTATTTCTCAGGTAAATATCTTTAATATAAAATATTTTAATCAAAATCGTTAGAGCCATTTTTTAGAAAATAAAAATTTTCGAAAAAAAAGTTCTATGTGAAGGGTAGTTGGGAGTGGGGGGATTTTCTTGAAAATCTTCGTGTCGCATCCTTGGAAGATACCAAACCTAAATACCAAGTTTGGTTTTTAACGGACTATTCGTTTTTGAGTTATGCTGCCCAAAGGCACATAGATACACACATACACACACACACACACGGACATTTTTCTAAAAATATTTTTTTTTATTCAGGAGTTCTCAAAACATGTATTTACGGTGAAATATCGGTATCAAATGTTTCGGTGCATTATAATACCTTCTCTATACACTATGTACATAGCACGTATAGGAAAGTAAAAATGGTCTTGTTTCATCTCGACAATGCTCCGGCCCATCGTTCAGTCATTGCATTGAGGAAAATGTTTGAATTAAAGTTGGAACTGCTTGAACATCCACCCCATTCGCCAGATCTAGCACCAAGTGACTATCACCTGTTTCCAAATTTCAAAACAATTCTAAGAGGACGAAGATTTCATAGCAACGAGGAGGTAATTAATGCGGTAAACAGCTATTTTGAGGGCCTTGAAAAATCGCACTACAGAAATGGTTTGGTTAAATTAGAACACCGATATGACAATGTGTTAGTCTTTGTAGAGATTATATTGAGAGATAAAGCAAAAAAAAAAAAAAAATGCTGTTTTCATTGAGAGGCCCGGGACTTATCAGCTGACACTCATATATGCTAAGTGGTGGAAGTTGCACTCCACCCAACATTTTGATGTCGAGATTTCACTCTAAACATATGCTTTGAGGTGCCCTGACCCGTGTCAAAAGAAACAGTTTTAGAGAATGGTCCGTCCTCGCGCGCGTGAGTATCTAGAGAGCAAAAATGAAAAGCGAAAGTCCATTAAAAACCTTGGCCTTTTCAAAGGATGCGACACGAAGATTTTCAAGAAAAAGATCTCACCCTAACCTTCCCTATGCATTGAACATTTTGTTGTTGTTGTTGAAAATTTTGAATATTCGTAAAAATGACTGTCGTTTTCTATTAAAATGCCATATGTTTGAGATATCTTCATGATAAATTAAATATACCTACATCCTGAATATTATGAGAATAGCCTCTGAAGTCCTATAAGTTATGGATGACTTTTGCATAACTGGTTAACCGTAAACCTTACAACACAAAAAGCTGTAGATATCGTTAAAGCAAACACTTTATGTAAAATATACTTTTTCAGGGGGTTACTCACAAGATATTTGTTGTTATTCTTAAATTTTGCCAATATTTTACTTTTCTCATATGGAAAGTAATTTTTATGGCCATAAAAACAAGTGATAACCATGAAGAACGTGGCTTTTGTAATATAGTTTGTTGCTGAATGGGTAGAGAAAAACCATGTGAATGGAACATATCAGCTTTCGTTACTTTCTCTACACATACTATGTACATGGTGTACAGACCATGTATTGTATTCCACCCAAAATTCAATACCGATATTTCATCGGAAGTATATGTTTTGAGAACCCCTGAATTCAAGAAAAGCATTTTTAGAAAAAGGTCAGTGTGTGTGTGTCTGAATAGCTTAGCTCAGAAACGAAAAGACCTTTAAATACCAATATTTGCGACAAGAAGATTTTCAAGAAAGCCCCACCCTAGAATACCCTTTACATGGAATGATTTTTGAAATGTTTGTTTTTCTTAAAATTGGCTAGAACGATTTTGATTAAAATCCCATGTATTAAATGTATTAAGATTACATAATAATATCTTAATTTTTCTGGGAATACACCAAAAGACTTCTTCATTCTGAATGATTTTGCTGAATTTTGCGTAACTTTTAAACCGTAAGAGGTAGACAAAGACGTACTACACGAAAAAATGTAGATCACATAAAAACACAATTTATGCCATATATATTTTTGGTTGTAGAGTTGACCGTTTCCGATCTATTTTTTATTATTGGTTTCAGCTTTAAAATACTTAAAACATTTTCACATACGGGTATTTGTCAACTGGTCATGCAAAGAAATTAATTTCAAACACATGGCAACTAACTTTTAAAAGATTTGACTATTGCTTTGGCCTAGTATATTACCTTATTTTCCTTCCACTGACACGGGAGCATTAATAAGACCATTTTAAGTAATGTTTATCTGGATTATCATGAAGCGGATAGAAGAATAAGGTTTGCAAGAATGGTTTGTTGTAGAGATGTAGATAAAGTCAGCTTTTCTTTTTTATGGTTAGTCCGTGTTTGGAAGCACCCATCTTAGAAGCGTGATAAAAAATTAATGGTAACTGAATTTTTTAGTATGCATCTCTTACAATATCAGAGACATTATTCATGTTGAGTGTAACCCAATATTGGACGTTCAGTGTGACTTGGGGTTAAGTGATTCTATTTTGTAAGTCTACCGTCGTGGGATGTATAACCACCTTTTAGTCTTGGTATCGTACATAATAAACTGCACAAGTTACGCGTAAGTTAGGTTTACTTTACCAACATTGCCTTTCTAAAATCGCTTGGAAACTTTATCGAAGCCTGCTGCTATGGAACGGCACCTCACAATTTGGTAAAAACAACACTTCCGGGTAAAGGGGAACTTGATAAAATATATGCAGGCGCTCCTTTAAGTTATGTACAAGAGATACCCTTTCACATAATGCTCCAGGGTGACTAGCTTTACGGTTCACTTTGGTTCACAAGATAGGCACTTTTAAGGACCCAAAATGGCAAACATCTTCCTCCTAAGTGTATCTTTTATGGACTGCTATAAACGATAGCTCAAAGAGACACCGGGATAAGATCATCCTGTCTGGGCGTGGGGAAATTCTTAACCTAGCAATTGCTTTTATAGATTTTTGTTTACCCCGTGGCGGTTATGGATGCCTCCTCTGTGCCAGGGCGAAGATTCTAGGTCATGAAGTGGAAATATCTCCCTATCGAAGTGGTAATGTAGGAATGTCATAGATTTTCATATCTTTCAAGCCTCTATAACAAAATACCACATAGGATGCTATTGTATTTAACAGAAGATAAACTTATTAAAGAGTCGATAGTTTTTTTACTTTTTTTACAGTACTATGTACATAGGTATTGCGTTCTATCCAAAATTCGATACCGAGATTTCACTAGAAACACACATTTTAGCTCCCCTGAATAAAAAAGTCCTTCTGTATATGCCAGTGAACACTATAACTGAAAAAACGGGAAGTCGATAAAATATCAAAATTGGTATTTAAGTCGAGTATCTTTCAGGCACGGAAATTTTGAGGAAAATCCCCCCCCCCAACCCAATTACCCTTTAATGACAAATTTTGATTTTCTTAAAAATGGCTCCATTGGTTTTGATTAAAATAGCGTATATTAAAGATACTTGTATAACAAATAAAATGGATAAATTGAATTTACTGGGAATAACCTCGGAAGTCCTCATTCTGGATGACTTAATTTACATAACTGGTAAACCGCAAGGGAAGACAAAAAGTTACTACAAACGCTGTAGATCTGGTTAAAACCACATTTTGCCATATATATCTATATATATATATTTTTTTTTTGTGGAATATCTTGGGTATCAAGCTAAATTGGCACAAAGTAGAACAGATATACTTCTCAAGTTTGTATTCGTTTTTGTGTGGAGCAAATTCCTTCTGCAGAAGCTACAGAAACTGGCAAAGTAGTGGATATATTAAGAAGAGCGTAGACTACTAAAAAGTTATACTCTTGAAACTTCACAGATTGTTAAGAAATCTCGAGAAAACTGTCCTCTGAAAACATCTGGAGAAATACTTTAAAGCCCTCTGAGACACAGTTCTACCTAAATTTACCGCGAATGTCTTTTTTAATTTATCTACACGTCTTATATACATAGTGTACAGAGAAGGTATTGCATTGCACCCAAAAATTTGACACCGAGATTTCACCGGAAATACATGTTTTGGGACCCCTGAATCCAAAAAAAACACTTTTAGCTCAAAAACGAAAAGACCGTTAAACACCAAACTTGTTATTAAAGTTCGCTATCTCCAAGGATGGAACACGAAGATTTTCAAGAAAATACCACACCCCCCAATACACTTTACATGGAGTATTTTTCGAAACGTTTTACTTTCTCAAAAATGACTATAAGGATTTTGATTAATATCTCTTATATTTAACGTATAAATAAAACGCATATCTTGAATTTTATGGGGATAGCCTCAAAATATCTCTTCTGGATGATTTATTTTTTTTAAATGTTGCATTACTAGTAAACCACAAGATATAGACAATAACTCACTATACAAAAAATTTAGATCTGCTTAAAACACACAATTTATGACATACATTTTTTCTCTGGAGTTGACCGTTTTCGAGATATTCCTTGTTATTGATTTCAGTCTTAAAATACTTAAACTTATCTAATACTTGAACTTGAACTTGGCCACGCAAAGAAACTGATTTCAATCCCATAGCAAACGCATTGTAAAACATTTGTCTGTCGGTTTAGCCTAGTATATTCCCTTATTTTCCTTCTACTTATAAGGAACTAAGTAATAAGACCGTTTCTGCAAGTATTTATCTCAATAAGCATAAAGTGGATAGAATGATAACTATAATTGTTATGAAGTTGTAGAGAAAATCATGTGAATGGAGCACATCAGATTTTTTCAAATCATTTTCACTGCGTTTGTACCATGGAGGAATAAATGTTTAGGGGCTTCTCGGCCACTTATGACATGTAACTAATTTAAAACCACGTCTTGGAAATGTTAATGATGTGCAACAGGGGAAAAAAAAAAGGTTTCGCGCGAATAATTTTCTGCTTGACGGAAGTTCTCAAATCGTCTTATTACTTGCTTCATTGTAATCCAAAGCGGTGGTCAGATCTTTTCAAAGCGGTCGCTATGTGGTACAATTGGAACTCGATTCCCTTTGCATGGCGAGGAGTACAATAAAAGAGACAGGAAATTAATATTTACTTCCGGTTTGAGAAAGGTTTAAGTATTTAAAATTGAAACAAATAAACAAAGAATATCTTGGAAATCCTTAACTCTACAGAAAAATGTATGACATAAACGGCATTATATTTTTTGTATGTTGTCTTATCTCTTATTGTTTTGCAGTTATGCAAAGCTCATTCAGAATGAAGAGGATTTCAGAGGCTGGTTCCAAGAAATTCAGGATATACATTTTATTTGCGAAGTGAATATCTTTAATATACGGTATTTAATCAAAATCGTTAAATGCATGTTTGAGAAAATCAAACGTTTCGAAAATTTTTCCAGTAAAAGGTAGTTTGGGATGGAGGTATTTTTCTGAAAACTTTGTGTCGCATCCTTTGTGGATGCTGAACTTAAATACCAATATCGTGTTCACTAACACACGGACACAAACTGGAACATTTTATGAAAATGTTTTATTTTAAGCTATAGGGGGCCATAAAACGTGCATTTCCAGTGAAATCTCGGTATCGAATTTTTGTGTTGAATGCAATACTCGCTATATTTACGTAATATGTACGAAATAGGAAAAGTAAGAAGGGAATACTGCTATAAATTTGAAAGCTAAGAAAATCACCTGTCGCCAAGGATAACGCGCTAGCAATGCAACATCGTGTATTCTTACTTATTCATTTGGCTCTGTGTTATCTGCAGCTACCGTGTACATTGGGTTTTGTACAGATGGGTTTACGGCAGGCGCTGGGACCCAGAGCTGCCTTTTTATAAGGCTGAGGAGGGGTTTTTGTTTCTTGCCATAATGCGGTGGATGGACGGAGCGAGTTTTTCTAATGCACAAAGCCCTGGAGATGGCGGCTCTCCCAGTATTTTGCCCTACAATATTGAAACCACTATGCAGTCATAACATGCCTGTCCTCTTACCCCTTACCTCCTCCCCCAAGAAATATGAACACAGCAGAGCGGCTTTTCTGCTTCGTATAATTCCAGACTGCATACATTCGCTGGAAGAAATGCTGTCTCTCTTTTTATAGCGAGCTCTTGTGCCTTTAGTCTTAATATATTATTAGGCGTACTTTTCACCATCATCATCATCATTACTATCAACAGCAGCAGCACTCATTAGTTTGCATTCGCCAAAAACTGTTAATAATGTGTTTTTAAGAAAATTTTTTATTTTCTCTACATTTACTATGTACCTAGTGTATAGAGCAGGTATTGCATTTTACCCAAAAATTCGATACCGAAATTTCACGGGAAATAGAACTTTTGGGGTCTCTTGTATCCAGAAAAGGAATTTTTAGAAAAAAACTCAGTGTGTGTATGTGTGTGTGTGTGTGTGTGTGTGTGTGTCTGTGTGACTGTGAACACAACTCAAAAACGAAAAATCGGTAAAATACTAAACTTGGCATTTCTTTCAAGGATGCGACACGAATATTTTGAGGAAACTCCCGCCACCCCAAACTACCCTTTACATAAAAAAATTGGAAAATTATGATTTTCTCAAAAATGACTAACGATTTTGAAAAAATTCCGTACATTAAAGATAATTAAACGACGAATGAAATGTATATCTTGAATTTTCTGGGAATAGATTCTGAAGAATTTGTTAAGGATGAATTTTTCTGGATTTTACATAATTAGATAACCGTAAAAGATAGACAAGAGCGTGCGACATACAAAATGTAGATCTCGTTGAAACATACAATGTATGTCATGCACATTCTTTTTCGTGGAGTTAACCCCTTTTGATATATTCCTTACTATTGGTTTCAATTTTAAAATACTTAAACGTTTCACATACGGTAAGCTGTCAACTTCCGGCATTGCAAAGAACCGGATTTCATCTACATGGCAACCAGCTTTTAAAATTTTGACTATCGTTTCAGCCTATTGTATCCCATTATTTCCCTTCTACTTACAAGAAATCATTTCTGCTAATGTTTATCTCGATTAACATAGTACATTGAACAAAAAGTTTTTTAAGAATAATTTGTTACTGATGTAGAGAAGGTCATGTGAATGAAACATATCAAGAGTTTTTATAGTTAAAAACTATGAAATTTTCAAAAAAGTATTTCAAAATTTCACAGGAAACCCTCAAATTATTGTTTAGCCGCACCGCATTTTTATGACTAACAAAATATTTTCAATAATAAATTCCAAAATATATTTTGGAATTCCCCATGACCTGCTCAAGGAGAATTTAATTGATGATTAATTTAAAGTACGTTTTTTTGTGATTTAACGGTTAATAGTTAATTAATTTGCTCATACGTATTTGCAATCGTTTTCCCCTTTCTACGCGGCAATTTACCGCCTTCGTTCTTGATGGAAGGCACAGTAGTGCGTGCACTTAAAAATTTATGTCACTCTCAAACCTAGTTTTAGTTTGATTTATAAACTTAAACAATACACCAGAAGTAAAGTTTCTTGTTCTTTTAATTGGCAAGTTTTTCATTTGCGTACTATCAGCAATTTCTTACGCAAGGTCTTAGAAAGAAATGTTTTATCATTGATTGGATGAGGTCTGCGTTTCACTCGATAGACCTTCGAAGTAAGACGGATAGAGCCACCTTTGAGACATCTTTCAAACGCCACCCTCCTGAGCTGTAGCGTTTTCAGGATGAAAGACGATCCTCCATTTATCTTGCACTTTCATCTGTCAAGTCCGGCAAACAGACGCGTGCATGTTGTTCCTTCTATCTCCTACCACGATCGTTACTGCGTGCCTATTTCAGAAACAGCTCTTCCTCCTGCCGCTTTGCGAGAATTAAGTTTATTGAATGAAGTCTTTCGGACTACAACATTAATGTTGAACAAATCAACTAATTCCTAGGCAAATTGTGACTCAGCTGTCGTGGGTTATTTTTTTTTTTTTTGATAATGTTTAACACCCGTTTTTACTACTTGTGACACCGCAGGCGATGTCACTGATGATACATAGGATGAAAATGAAGCATCGGTGGAAAGCGATGGTAGGGGAAACCGGAGAACCCGGAGAAAACCCGCCCCTGAACCGCTTTGTCCACCACAAATGTCTCATACGGTTGCTTGGGATGGAACCCGGACGGCTAGATGAGAGGCAAGTGGTTTTGTGGGTTAGATTAATTGTGGCTTACAAATAAATTAATTAAATGCCAAATTTAGATTACCAAATTCAAGCCATTTTCGCAGTTTTTTGTTTACTCAGTGTGACACGGACATATTTTCCGTCCGCGTAAATCATATTTTGCTTATTTATTATTGATATTAAAATAAATAAATGTTAGTAGGTTTAAGGAACTATACAAAAACATTTTAAAAACAAAATAAAGAAAAATCTTAGATAAAATTCTATAGAATTACGGCAAACGGCGGTTGTTGTTGTTTTTTTGTAGTGTTTAACGCCCGCTTTAACTACTTATGGCACCGCAGGCGCTGACACTGATGATACATGAATGATGATGGAGCACCGGTGGAATGTGAAAGCGCCCCTTTGTCCACCACAAATCGCACATGCGGTCGCCTGGGATCGAACCCCGGCCGTCTAACCACTCGGCCACGGCGCGGCCGCCCGCAGTTGTGAAACTTCGGTTCCGACGAAAAAGCAAAGAAAGAATGAGGTTCTTTAGCAGTAAAGGGTTGCGCCAAACTCAACAGGATTAAAAGTTAAGTAATAAAAGAAGAGCTAAAAGTACAATCTTTATATAACAAAGACAAAAGATCTTGTGTGTTCCATTCACATGACCTTTTCTAGCTGTTCCACATGTAAACTGTTCTTAGTAAAGATTATTCTTTCATCTTCATCAGGCTAACCCAGATAAACATTACAGAATCAGCCTTTATTACTGGCCTTGAAACCAATGACAAGGAATATCTCGGAAACTGTCAACTCTACAGAAAAACATACGTATTTCAGAGATCTACATTGTTACAGTGAGTTTTTGTCTATCTGTTACAGTTTATCAGTTATGCAGAATTCAGGAAAATTGGTCCAAGATAAAGAGGATTTCAGAGGCTATTCGGAGAAAATTCAAAATGTTTGTGATCTTTAACATACGGTATTTTAATAAAATCACTATTGTCATTTTCGTGAGAAATGTTCAAACATGTTTCTATGTAAAGGTAGTTTGGAGTGTTGCAAGTAACTAAGCATAAATACCAAGATTGGTATTTAATGATATTTTCGTTTTGGAGCTTTGCTGTCCACAGATACATCCACGGACCATTTTATATATAATATATATATATATATATATATATATATATATATATATAGCCTCAGGTGCTCAAAACATATATTTCGGATAAAATCCCGACATCAAATTTCTGAGTTGAATACAATACATTCTCTAGCTACTATATACATTTTATGTACATACCTGCTAGAGAGAGTAAACATGCTTTGAGCACCTAAACAAAGGAGAGATAGCCACTACTATTATAACGAAGGACTACAAAGTAAGAGGACATGTTGGACGTCCTAGAACATACCTGGAGAACTGGCTCTCATCGGGGTGTAAACATTACCTCCCCTTCTTTACCCAATACACTGTGCCTGCTTAATTATGTGCATGACGAATAAAAACAGACAATAGCTAGTCATCAACGTTTTATTGACAGAAATTATCACTATGGAAAAACATATGCAACAAGTTCACAATGTAATAGGAACTAATGTTTGATAGAGCAGTGCCTACCTCTCTAAAACAACAGAGAACACGGTTTGCAACTTTACGTATGGAAAATTTTGTATCCTGTATTTTTGTAATGTTTGGTTCCACATATATATTTGAGCATTTTTTACCTCCTTTACTCGTAATATGTATAGAGATTTTTTTTTTTTTGTGCTTAACGTCCTATAACCAAATTGGTCATATCGGACGATGAATGAATTTGGTGAAATAATGCTCAAATGTTCTCGTGGTCCATGGAGCTTAAAGTTTCTCGACATTCGTCTTCTCAGGATGAGGGGAAAACACCGAAAAAACTTCATCCGAGTAGCTCACCCTAAGCGAGATTCGAACTCGCGACCTGCTGTATGTGAAGCAGACACGTTACCCCCACACTACCCATGTATTGTAATGCACCTAAAAATGCCGATGCCGAAATTGTCCTAAAGAATATGTTTTAGGGCCGCCTGAATCCAAAAAAAATTTAGAAACCTCTGTGTGTGTGTGTGTGTGTGTGTGTGTGTGTGTGTGTGTGTGTGTGTGTGTGTGTGTGTGTGTGTGTGTGTGTGTGTGCAAAAAAAAATTGGTGTTTAAGGTTAGTATCTTCCAAGACGAGAAGTTTTTGGTAGAAAATTCCCCAACCCCCAACTACCCTTTACAGGGAAACTTTTACGAAAATGTTGATTTTCTCAAAAATAACTAAAACAATTTTGATTAAAATATGTAAAATTGCGCAAAGCGTAAGAAATACACAAAACCTTATTACACAAAATATGTAGATCTCGTTAAAACACACAATTTATGTTGTATACTTCGTGAAATTGGCCGTTTTGAGATATTCCTTGTTATTGGTTGGAGTTTTTAAATACTTGTACTTTTCTCACGGGAACCTGTCAACTCCTGGCCTCGCAAATAATCGGATTTCAATCCCATAATAACCCAATTTTAAAACATTTGACCGTCGGTTTAGCCTAGCGTATTTGCTTATTTTCCTTCTTCTTATAAGGAACTAAGTAATAAGACCGTTTCTGCTGTAAGAAGAATAAGCTTATTAATGATAATTTGGTACAGAGATGTAGAGAAAACCATGTAAATGTAACACATCAGATTGCTATCTAAATCGAATTACCTATACTAAGAGTGCTGCACGCTACAGTTTGAATGACGATACTCTATCTATACTGCGTGGGTCTGTTTACACAAATAAGCTGACATTGATAAGTTAGTGTCGAGAAATAGGTGTCAATGCCCAACTATTAGCCCGCAAAAAAGATTGTCAATCCTTATTTGAGAAAGAAAGACTGTAAGATATAGCTTGGCTTTCGCCACTCGCCGAGTTGGTTCCGCCACTGTTGTACTTTGTATACTGAGCAACAGCTTTGATAACTCCAGGTGCTCTCCAGGGCTGTCCAAGGAAGAGTTAGACTAATATTTTGTAAAGTTGGAACGGGCAATTGTGTAATCCTTGTGGTGCTAATGAAAATGATGGTAAAGACGTGTAAAATTACAGCTCATGTTTTTAGTTCTCAAATATTTACTTATTCTTGACCAGATTATTCGGGTGGATTGGAAAGATGATTTCCAAGAAAATCTTAAGTATACCTATGCAGTAGATGGTGTTATGTACCTATTTTTATTACTTTATACGCACTATGTACATAGTGTATAGAGAAGGTATTGCACTCCACCCAAAAATTCGATACCGAGATTTCGCCGGAAATATATGTTTGAGGGTCCCCTTTATCTAAAACAGTACTTTCAGAAAAAGATCCGTGTGTGTGTCCGTGTGTCTGTGTCCGTGTGCCTGTGAACACGATAGCTCGAAAACGAAAAGTTGGTAAAATACCAAACTTGGTATTTAAGTTTAGAATCTTCCAGGGATGCGACACGAAGATTTTGAGAAAAATCCCCCCACCCTAAACTACCCTTTACATGGAACTTTTTTCGAAAAGCTTGGTTTTCTAAAAATGGCTCTAACGATTTTGATTAAAATATCGTATATTAAAGATATTTACCCGACAAATAAAACGTATATTTTGAATTTTCTGGGAATAGCCTCTGAAGACTTACTTTATTCTGAGTGGATTTTCCGGAATTTTGTATAACTGCTAAACCATAATAGATAGACAAAAACTTACCGCACAATTTATGTTGTATACATTTTTTCCTTGGAGTTGATCGTTTTTGAGATATTCCTGGTTTTGTTTTCAGGGTCAAAAATCTTAACTTTTCTCAACTCATGTCCATACAAAGGAACTTCAGTCACATAGTAACCAGCTTTTGACTATCGCTTTAACCTATGTTACTCCCTTATTTCGTTTCTACTTCAAGGAAGAAAGTAATAAGATTATTTCTGCTATTGTTCTAGATTAGCATGAAGTAAATATAAGTATATGCTTTTTAAGAATAATTTGTTGCAGGGATATAGAGAAAGTCATGTGATTTTTTCATTAGCTTAATTTGTGAAATCTCATTCTAATCTGTGTAATTTTGCATAATTGGTAAAACAAGATTCATATAAAAACTTCAAAACACAAGCTTCGTCAAAAGTATTAAAAAAAAAAAAAAAAAAAAAGTTCCATTCACATGATTTTCCTACCTATTCTGTGACGAAAATTCTAGCAAAAGCTTATTCTTGTATCTACTTCATGCTAATCAAGATAAACATTAGCAAATATCGTATTATTACTTAGTTTCTTATAAATAAAAAGAAATAAGAGATTACTCCAGGCTAAAGCGATACTCAAAACTATTAAAAACTGGTTGCTATGTGGATAAAATCGGTTGTTTTAGCATGACCAGCAGTAAAACAAAAGTAAAAGGAATGACAATTTCTCTTTTGAGAAAAGTTTTCAGTATTTTAAAATTGAAACAATAAAGAGAGTTATCTCGAGAATGGTTAGGTATAAAAAAAATGTGAATAAAATAAAATGTTTCTTTTAACGGGATTTATAGTTTTTGTATAATAAGTTTTTATCTGTGTCCTGTGGTTTGTCAGTTAAGCAAAACTCATCCAGAATGAAAAGGTCTTCAGAGGCCGTTCCCAGGAAACTCAAGATATAGGTACGAGTACAATTTATTTATCATGTGAATATCTTTAATACATGCTCAAAGTCGTTTGAGCCATTGTTGTGAAAATCAAAATTTTGCATATAAAGGTAGATTAGGGTGGGAAGATATCCTTGTAAATATTCGTGGAAGATGCTAAACTTATTTATCAAGTTTGGCATTTAAACGGAATTTCGTTTTCGAGTTACCCTGTACACATACGCGCGCGCTGACATACATACACACGAATCTTTTTCTAAAATGATTTCAGGGTACTCAAACTATGCATTTCGGAATCGAATTATTGGGTGGAATACAATATCTTTTGTATGTATATATACATTGTTCAGCGATCACAAATATTTTATTGTGTATTAACAAGTTTAATTATATAACACCGGTTCAATCCAAGCTCTTACATCTAATCGGTCAGATACTTTCGGTCCTCAAAATAGTTGCTGTTAGCGGCCAGACAGATGTTGCAGCGACGAATGGTTGCTAAACAGGGTTGTTAAGTGTGTCCGGGGGGGGAGGGTTTCTGCACCCTGCTGCTGTAATTTCTTGACGATGGGTCTCTTGTCGATGCTGGTTTCCTGCTGTACACCGCACTCTTCAAGCGTTCCCAAAGGAGAAAGTCCAAAGGTGTTAAATCTGGTAAACGTGTTAGGAACTCAAATGACCGTCTTTGTCCTATCCGATGCCCATGGTAATTATTGTTCAGGAAACGCCACGCCTCGTTTTGTCGGTTGAAGAACTCGCAATTTTCATAAAAACATACGCATAACTGCCAACACTGAAGTGCCTAAAATAGATACCTGGCCCAAGTAACAATACCTACAAAGAGTAAGGGTCATATTAAGCTCCTGAATAATGGCAGTCTGCCTGCGGTAGATTGACTACCTTTACCAGATGATTTTCCGGATTTTGTGGTGCTAAACAATTCACTGTTCAGCTAAGCTGAACTGGGCCTCATCAAACCATAAAATGTGAATTGTTTTTCATCCATAGTAGCCAAGTGTAGGACGGGAGTCAATGCCATAGCCGGGACTTGATCAGTGATCTCCTGATCTCCGTCCAGTTGCCGTAACCACTGAGCTGCCATTGTCGCATGTCGACACGACTTTAAATAGACGGTATTTGACCTAATAGTTGATTAAACAATGATGCCCGGGACTTAAGGCATTTAGGACATTGTAAGTCACCAACGGAGTATATCAACTCAAAATGATATATACCAAACTTAGTATTGAAGTTTAGTGTCTTCCAGGGATGCGACACGAAGATTTTGAGAAAAAACCCCCCACCCCAAACTAGCCTTTACATGGAATTTTTTTCGAAAATTTGGATTTTCTTAAAAATGGCTCTAACGATTTTGATTAAAATATCGCATATTAAAGACATTTACCTGGCAAACAAAATGCTTATCTTGAATTTTCTGGGAATAGCTTCTGAAGACCTGTTTATTCTGGATGAATTTTGTTTAATTTGGCATAACTAGTAAACCATAAGAGATAGACAAAAACTTACTATACAAAAAATGTAGGTTTTTTTAAAATACACAGGTTACGTTATATACGTTTTTCTCGTGGAGCTTACCGTTTTCGAGGTACTCATTGTTATTGTTTTCAGATGTGAAGCGGGAGTGTCCGTTTTTCTTTTGTTTTACTCCTGGCCAAGAAAAGAAGCGATTTGTAATGACAATCGCGTAACGACAGATTTTAAAACATTTGACTATTGGTTTAGCCTAGTATATTCCCTTATTTTCTTCCTACTTATATGGAACTAAGTAATAAGAACATAGTGCTAATGAGTACCTCGATTAGCAAGATGCAGAAAGAAGAATTATCTTATGTAAGAAGTTTGTAGAACAGCTAGAGAAAGTCATGTGAGTGTAACACATGTTTTTCATTCTGGCTCTCTTTCTGAAAGTATGCAATCTTTATGCTCTTCGTCTCCTTTACCATTAGTTGAAAATATTCACGAATCTCGTACAATAAAGTCAAGTGTGTACTGATTACCTCCTTCCGCAACAATGCTACATTCGCAACAAATCCGATCGTGTCACAACCTTAATAAATTAGCACAGTCTTGCCTCCTGTTGCTTCAGCATAACATATCACGTAATTTATTTAAATATGGTTTGAAAATATTGATACCAAAAAGTTGAAGTTTCTCATTATGTGTAAAAACAAAGTATACTAATGCCAATTTTACAAAATCAACTGTCGCAGACATACTATGCCTGATTGAAAAATGCTAAGTATACAGATATGGGTACATGATGAAAAATAGATAAGAATGAACATTCACCTCTCTTGTGAGAAAACCATGTTGATCAGTGACTTTGGGAAAGAAACATTCGAGATCTAAGTTTGGGTTACCTCCCCTGCATTTACCAGTTACCAGGACTGAAGAAAATCTCAGCCAGGAAGGATTTGAGTCGCAGGCCTTACATTCATGAGTATAATAAAATTGGTACCAAACTTTCTACTTAGCGGCCGTCAGAATGCGTCGTACGCTTTACTGCTAATCTCCGCTTCACGATCGCATTGTGTAGCATACTCCTTACGATGCAATGTTTTGTAAGACCATAGCTGAAGAAACGGAACTGTACGAGGTCCTCCGGATCTGCCCTTGTGTACTTTGCAGAATACGAGTACACATTGCATCTGAAACTTGTCACAAAGCAGTAGTTTTGAAGCAATTTTAGGTTGTGTTGCAAGCACACGCACGTTGAGCATTAGCAGCATTTTCAAATTTGATCACCGCTTTAAAATAAAGTTACATTCCTCAAACATCAAGCATTCCCCGTCCTTTGTTAGTCGTTAAATACCACGTAAGCACCTACATTGTGTGAGAAACTCCAAACTGCATATTCCTAAGATAATTCTTTGCAGTTCTGAAAATGTCCAGAAACTGTGTTTACATTTTTTCTGATTGACAATATGATTAATGTAGGTATGTCAAATGAATTTTTAATAATTTTTTAGCATAGCGCTTTTTAAAAGTTTCATGGTTAGAGCCAGATAACCACAAATGTTGCTTTTCTGTTTACTTGTTTAACTGTTAAGATTTGCTAAGTAGAGCAAATAGCGTATTTCATGCGAATTTGATATCGAGATATCATATACTATTGAAATTCAGTTTAATTACATTAAATAAGGAATATATATGGCGTTTTTATAAAAAAAAGTATATTCTTGTGCGTGTGGTGAGACAGAACAGCGAAACTAAAAAAGAAGATAAATATGATACTTGAGTTTTAAGTTCATCACCATGACTTTCTCTACATATAAGTTTTTTAACAAATTATTGTTTTCAAGCTTAATCTTTTATCTACTTCATGTTAATTGAGTTAAAACATTAGGAGAACTTGTCTTTATTATTTTCTTCCTCATAAGTAAAAGGGAAATATGGAAATACAGTTGGCTAAAGCGATAGTCAAATCTTTTAAAATCTGGTTTCTATGTGATTGAAATTCGTTTCTTTGCATTGCCAGGAATTTTCAAATTCCGATACTGAAATGTTTTAAAACGGAAACCAATAACAAGGCATATCTCAAAAATTTTCAATTCTACAAAAAAGTATATATATATGTATATATAGTGTGTGTTTTACGAAAACTATATTTTTTGTGTGGTAAGCTTTTGCCTGTCCCTTACGTTTACAGTTATACAAAACTCAGAAAAATTCATCCAGAATGAAGAGCTCTTCAGATGCTATTCCCAGAAAATTAAAAATATATATTTTATGTGTCGTGTGAATATCTTTTGTATAGTTTGATTAAAATCTTTAGAGCTATTTTTGAGAAAATCGAAATTTTAGAAAAAAAATTCCATTTAAAGAGTAGTTGTGGGGTGAAGGGATTTTCCTCAATGTCTTCGTGTCGCATCACAGGAAGATACTAAACTTGAATGATAAGTTTGGTATTTTATCAACTTTTCGTTTTTGAGTTATCATGCGTACAGATACACGAACACATGGACCTTTTTCTATTTTTTTAATACAGGGAAACGTGTATTTCCATTGAAATCTCGGTATTGAATTTTTGAGTGGAGTGACAGGCAGATGAAGTGAAATGACTAGTATATTTTAGTATTCTTGTATAATTATAAACACATGCGGATGCTAATTCCAACTGGATATTTGAATGTCGAACGTTTGATGGAAAAATACCAGACCGACAAAATAAGCAGCAGTCGTAAAGAAATAAAAAATGTTTATAAAAGTAAATCCGTGCTTAAATTGGAATATGCCAGTAATATAAATATAGTGGTATGACAACCACAATGACACAGACATACACGTATTTCAGCTCTGTGCCAATCAGTAGAAAGCCAATAATCACAGAGATAGAACGGGAGTTCGCCTGAGGACTGCGCATTTATTGGTCTTGCATTTTATTAACGTACAACAGAATATTACTACAACGTGTGAAGGTGATCAGCATGAATTTGAATGCACATATAAATTAGGGGGTGACAAAGCGTTATATTCCATACAACAGCTTTTAATTTTGGCCACAAACTGTTTCATAACTAATAATTTTCATACCTTCAAAATGTTCCACGTCTCAGTTTTTCTTGAAATACAATGGAACCCTAGTAATTCGAGCTATGTGCGGCTGAATTTCAAAAACCGTATTTTACGAAAATATCACCAAATGAATGGGTGAATTATGAATAAATGTTTATTGAGCACAATAATTGTCAAAAAACAAACAAAAAATTGTATAGTGCTTACCATCAATCAGTCTTTTACTGTTATAAACTATGTAGGTATTTTTACTTAAACGTATTTTAATTACCATTGTCGCTGAATAAGGATTACTGTACCAATACAGTATTATTTCACTATACAGCTGATATGTGGTGCTAAATAATGAAGGGTTGAAAAAAAGGGCAAGCGCACTCCTCCAGACCTAACGGTAGCTGTCAATCTGTAATAGAAATGCATAGCAGTCTGAGGACAAAGTTATTTATGTGTGAGACAGTTCTACCTGTATTGTAGAAGGACAATTGAAAGGAAGTTCAGAATGCAACAGATTCGGAAGTGCGTAGAAATTACATGCGGGCGACGTATATAAACAAGTTTTATGTAACATTTTAATATTCTTAAGACTAGCTCGAAGTACACGGAACCTCGAAATATCCGTGTCGGATTACCGGTGTCTACTATTCTATCAAAGTTTCTCAGAATATTCAGAAATATTTATTGTAAAACTACAGTTATATATATAATATCCGCCGCACATATATAATATCCCCTTAAAATAATTAATGTTATAGATTAAAATTTATATCTTTTTAAAAATCATCACAATTCGTATCATAATTCTTCAAGTATCACGTGTCAAGTGTTGTGTACAGTTCAAAGCTCCAATTCAAAAAATGTCAACTAATTTTATAAAACTTTGAGGCTCGTTAAACATTTTGATTATGCAATCGCAGAAAAAGTATCAGAAAATCTATACAGGATGTACAAATTTAAAATTTCACTCCCAGTGTCCCTTAACAACTTAGTTTATAGTTGCCTAAAATTGGCAATACTTTTGGTGAGGAACCTTTGGATTGTGAAGCGGATCACGATCGTTGTATGAATGATGCACAGATGATATACATTACTACACAGGACGACGCTTTGTCCTACCATAAATGGTAAGTGATTGTTACTTGCCTATGTCGACGTCTTACCTATATTTGTAAAAACAAGGAATTTAACTTTTTAGTTTCTCTACTAGGTATATAAACTCTTAAGGTAAGTATTGTATTCACCCAAACAATTTGTACCGAGATGTCGCCAGAAATAACCTGGAATCTAGAAAAAAAGCATTTTTAGAAAAAGATCGGTTAGATATCAGATTTTATATTTCAGTTTTATTATTTTTCAACGAGGGACACGAGAATTTCCAAGGAAAATGCTTTACCTAAAACTATCCTGTAATAAAAATATTTCTAAAATTTTGGTTTTCTTAGAAGTAAACTAACGGTTTTTATTGAAATTGATTTTTTTAATGCATTATCATGAACATAAAATATTTATCTTAAAATTTCTGGATATAGCCTGTGAAGTTCATCTCACCTTACATGACCTATGCACAGCTTACTTATCGTAAGAGATAGACAAAACTTGCTACATTAAAACACATAACTCATTTCCAAAGTGTATATTTAAATTATACACTTTCCTCAAATTGGATATTCTTATTCATGTTTCTTGCCCCTGATCAAACAGGACGAAATGTTTTTCAAACCATCACATAGCGATCCGTTCTTAAAATATTTGACTCGCTTAAGCCTTGTGTATCCCGATATTCTGCTCTATCTATTAGGAAATACATAACAAAATATGTGTAGATTAACGTTAAGTAGACAGAAAAATCAGTTTTGATGAATTTTTAGACCGTTTTATGTGAGTGTAATACAGATGTTCTTATTCTTAAAAATTCTTGGGGCTATAGATATATAACGGAATACAGTTTGTATCGGAATTATATACCTAGATTGCAGATACTTGTGTATGATTTGAATTACTCTTCTCTTTTGTATTTGGTATTGTAAACATGTCTAAGTAATATCTAAATATGTAGATAATGTATACATATACTACACGTATACATATTATAACATAGTAGTAACATGTAGAAATGTATTACATATTTGTTCCACTGATCTATGCATACCAGCCAATAGTCGCATGGTGTCTGATTGTTCTTACCAGCACCAGTCAACCTCGCGACGAACTGGGACAAAGTACCTTCCCTAGTTATCACCAAAAATAGTGACTCAAGAGTCAGGTCACAATTGAATGGTCTAGTTACTTTCTCTATACACACTATGTACATGGTGTATAGAGAAGGTATTGCACTCCACCAAAAATTTCGATACCCAAATTTCACCGGAAATATATGTTTTAGGGTCCCCTGTATCCAAAAAAAAAAGTATTTTCAGAAAAAGGTCCGTGTGTGTGTTTGTCCGTGTGTCTGTGAACACGACAACTCAAAAACGAAAAGTCGGTAAAATACCAAACTTAAGTCAGTATTTAAGTTTAGTATATTCCAGGGATGCGACACGAAGATTTTGAGAAAAGTCCCCCCACCCCAAACTATCCTTTACATGGAACCTTTTTCGAAAATTTTTATTTTCTAAAAAAGGGCTCTAACATTTTCATTAAAATATCGTATATTAAAGATATTTACCTGACAAATAAAATGTATATTTTGAATTTTCTGGGAATGGCCTCTTGAAGACTACTTTATTCTGGGTCAATTTTACGGAATTTTGCATAACTGCTAAACCGTAAAAGATGGACAAAAACATACCACGCAACTAATGTGAGCACTTTAAAACACACAATTTATGTTATACACTTTTTTTCGTGGAGTTGATTGTTTTTTAGATTTTCCTTGATTTTGGTTTCAGCTATAAAAAACATACTTTTCTCATACAGGACTTTGTGAACTCGCGTCCTTATAAACATAGGAACTTCAGTCACATAGCAACCAGCTTTTGACCATCACTTTATCCTATGGTACTCCCTTATTTCGCTTCTACTTACAAGGAAGCAAGTAATAAGAATATTTCTGCTAATTTTTTCTCGATTAGCAGGAAGTAAATAGAAGCATCGGCTTTTTAACAATAATTTATTGCAGAGATGTAGAGAAAGTCACGTGAATCGAACACATCAGATGTTTTTTAATGTTTCGACATAAACATCTATATGTTGTATGTGAATAAGTACTGCTGCTTACTTAGAAATTATTCAGAGCTGTTCTAAGTTTCTAATCACGGTACACTATAACTGAAATCTTGTTGAATTGAGCCAACCACGTACATCTTTGTTTGTGTTAATGAAATATTTGAGCTGTGAGAATAATGGTCTAGCAGAAATGACGTACGTGTTCTTCAGAAACATAAAAATATGTATTCGTGACCGAAAAACAGTCCAGTTTGCCCATAGATACCTAAAAAATAAACATTTTTGAAATTCTGTTCCGGTATTGCTAGCATTGTTATTTAAAAACTGACCAGTGCTGCAGGCCATATTTTACCCTGGAGACTGAAGAAAGGAGCATTCCAATGCTGCAAAACTCTTTGGGATCCATTATTTATTTTCCTCTTTCTCGGTGAGCGTTTGCTGCTTATCGGAAATCTCGAAGGACGAGGTAGTGAAACGGAACCGGAATAAAAGAACGATGGCATTGACCATTCCATGCGTTGAAATCTTATTATGTGTTATTTATGTTTTCCGTGTTTCGGCATTCAAAGCATTCGAAAATAAACGAAAGTTCTGTTGTCGGTTGCTGGAATCCTGATGCTGGTGGTATAGTATTGAAATATATGTTATTAACATTCTACATGTAGTTATTCTCATGTGGTACAAAGCCCTCACCTGCTCACTTGTTTAATGTAGACCACTACTTTTCTTCTGTACGAATAGCAAAATCTGCAGCTCTGGCGTTGATAAACAAACCAGTGAGCTCGAGCAAATATCCAAATTTCCTCAAACACTATCTTAAAATCTGATGTGTTCCATTCACATGACATTCTCTACCTGTTGTTACAAAAGATTACATTAGACAATTAGTCAATGTTAATAAGCTATCGTTATTCGACATCAAAATTCAGCTCTCTT
This sequence comes from Hymenopus coronatus, assembly GCA_030762935.1. Classification (NCBI taxonomy): domain Eukaryota; kingdom Metazoa; phylum Arthropoda; class Insecta; order Mantodea; family Hymenopodidae; genus Hymenopus; species Hymenopus coronatus. Next base: position 50,399,144 of record CM060895.1, read on the forward strand.
TGCATGACCAGGAGTGAAGCAAAAGGAAAAACGAATGATGAATTTCCGTTTAGAAAAGTATAACTATTTTAAAATTGAAACCAATAACGAGAAATCTCTCGAAAATTATAACTCCATAAACAAACAAAAATATATGACATAATTTATGTGTTTTAACGAAATCTGTGTTTTTCTTGTGGTTAAACTTTTTTTATTTATTACATACGCAAAATTCAATCAGAATAAAGATGACTTCAGAGGCTATTCACAGAAAATTCAGGGAATATATTGTGTCATGTAAAATATCTTTAATGTATGGAATTTTATTCAAAATCTGTCGAAGCATTTTTGATAAAATCAATCATTTGAAAAAATGGATCATGTAAAGGGTAGTTTGGGTTGCGGAGATTTTTAACAAAATGTTCGTGTCGTAACCTTAGAAGATAACAAAGTTAAATACCAAGTTAGGTACATAACCTCTTTTCGTTTTTGTGTTGCTGTTAACAAACACATATGGAACTTTTTCTAAGAATTCATTTTGTTATTCGATTGTCCTCAAAACATGTATTTGAGGTGAAATCTCGATTACGATTTTTTAAAAAATGTAATACCTTCTCTACCTCGTATGTGCATTGTGGTAGAGAGAGTAAATATATTTTAATGGGATCTGTGGTCAAGTTTTCCTTCAGGCTATAATCGCCTTGTTTTCCTGGACGGCGATCACATACGGAAGGCAGACTCTGGATTTAAGCAGGGGTCCCTAAAGTTTCTCAGGCCTACCGAGCGGGATGGCTCAGGCATTGCATTCTAAAGGTCCCAGGTTTGATCCTCGGAAACCGCCCACCCTGACGCATACATTATTTGGCACGCGAATCCTGCGATGCTTCTGTCCAATCAGTTGCATGTCATCGTTGTAAGGTTGAAGGACCAGCGACAGTGTTTAGCGAGTTGCGAATATTTATTGAATTTCCAAAATGTTAGTCCTATTTTATATTAGGACTATAGTTATAAACAATGTACTTTTACATATTAACAGTTAATATTAAGTATAAATGCCACAACAAACAAATTAACAATAGACAAGTAATAAAAATAGGAACATATTCATTGGAAAAGTAAAATAGTTATTTACGTAACCGTATTTTACCCTTCATACTTGTCGATGACGAGGCAAGAAACTTTCAGAACCAGTCGCACGTGCAAACCATCGCAGATGTAACAATTGCAGCTTCGATATCAAAGAACTTGTCTACTACGTGTCCACTCACACAAGTATAATATTACCCAGCAACAATCAAGTGTGGTTTTCGAAGAAAGCCGCTCACACACGTGTGGCGATTACGGTCGCAGGACGTAGGCACAGTGTGTTATGATTTGCTTTCTTTTCTTGCGTATTGCGGTTAGTTAATGATATCGTTTGTTTACATCAGGGTTGGTTCTAAGAGAGGAACGATACTGGTTTTTATCGCATATTACCTATTCCACATGTAACTTGCGCACATAGCAGGTGCCAGTTAATAAATATGGAATAGAGTGCTTTGGAACAGTTTTATAGCCTGTGAGTGCAAAATCTGTGGAGTTGCTGTGTATCTATGTATCTATCCATCCCTATATGGACTCACCCACAGGAATATTGGGATGGAATGATCTTTGATTCTCGAAGTTTAGATTGATGATGATAAAGAGGTAGTGCTACAGGTGCACTCCACAACGGTTGCTTTTTCAGGAGCAGCGTCCTTACCGCTTTTCCGCTGGCGGGTTTTTTATTTGTTTCAAGATTGATTTAAGTTTTGGTGATCACTCCCATAGGTGGAGGGGGGAGTACTTAGTTCAGTTTTAAGCTTGTGACTGGTTTGAAGCCCTCGTTACCGGGGGTGCCCACAAGCCATGCGGAAAACCCAGAACTGCCTGAGTGGTGTTCAGTTGGTAAGTAATCCTCCAGAGATCTGATAAAGGCGTTCTCGTGTTAGGCCAATCTGACGTAGAAATGTTGAGCCCGGCGCCTAATCACAATCTTAAAGTATGGTAAAACCGAAGCCCTATTCTGTATCTGCCGTTACCAAAGCAGCCAGGAACCTGCTGCCATACCCACTCCTCACAAGCATTGAGCATCAGGCAGTTGACGATGTTAGGGTGTTGCTAATCCCACAAACACTCCACAGTTTTATAGCCATTTGTGCAGTTTACACTGCAAATATCTTTAAATATTTCTATTCCCTTCTTCTTACAACAGATAAATAGTTATTTTTTGAACAGATTTTCAGTGCTTAAAGTACTTGGAGACCAAGAGAAGTGTTGCATTAGTGTAAAGCCGAGCATGCGAATATTCACTTAATTCAGCCAGGTATGTAACATCTAAACATTTACTCCAGAACCTTAATTAGCAAAATGTGCGAATTACCCACCTTTTACCGTCGTAATTACGAGCGCATGCACCCTTTTTATTTCTCCCTTTTCTGTCCATTTTTAAAAGCATGGCTTAATTTAGCCAAAGTTGGCCCATAGGATTGTCTGTAATTAGCCACTGGACTCGTTATGTTGCTTTGTTTTTCCGCAGCTTTGTAGCTTTTTTCATTTTGTGTTGCTTTGCTGAAAGTCAACGACAAGCAGAAATATCTCGGCTCCACGGCAGGCTCTTTTTTTCTCTCATTTTCTACTTTCCACTCTTTCTTTTTTATTTGGCCGTGGTTTTAAAAGGAAAATAAAATCACGGTGCGGTAATTGTTCTTTCAGCAATAAATGTCTGTAGCAACTGCTCCTAATGTGGCAGAAAGAATCGTCAGGCCCAAAGTAAATTCTCCGAGCGCTCAACTTTTCTATACGTTGTGCAGCAGACGTGTACCTTTCAGCTGTCCACAACTTTCACACTTTAAACGTTTTACCTTTGGGTTTCTCATTTTCGGATCGCTTTCGTTTATCATTTAAGGGGAGGTGTCGCTATTATTTAAAATATTAGGATGAAATGTTAACAGGATGTTGATGCCAGACGTTTATACAAGTATTAAGGTAGATCCGAATGGGAAAGAAAGAAAAAAAAAAGAGAGAGAAAAGATAAGTCACATTCAATGTAGAATATCTTCATTGTATCTGTTACAATTTAAAAAGCTAAAGAGACCAATGTTTTAAAAGATTCTTTAAATCCAATTTTAATTCTATCAAACTGTATTTAAGTTTAGTATCTTCCAAGGATGTGACACCAATATTTTCAAGAAAATCCTCCGGCACCTAACCACGCGTTCCTATGAAAAATGTTTGAAATGTTTGATTTTATCAAAAAGGGCTGTTATGATTTTGATTAAAATATCGTATATTAAATCTATTTACATTGAAAATAAAATGTATATCTTGAGTTTTCTGGCAGTAGGCTCTGAAAACCCCTTTATTCTGGATTTGGTTGGATTTTGCATAACTGGTAAACCATAATAGACGGACAAAAACGTACGACACCAAAAATGTAAATCTCATTAAAACGCGCAATTTGTCATATGTTTTTGTGTTTTGAACTGATCGTTTTTGAGATATTCCTTGCTATTGCTTTCAGCTTTAAATACTTCTAATTTTCTCATACGGGAATTTGTCAACTCCTGGGCATACAAGAAACGAATTTCAATCATATAGCAACATGCTTTAAAAGAAGAAGAAGAGCTCAGTTTAGCCTAATGTACTCCCTTATTCCCTTCTACTTACAAGCCAGCAAGTAAGAATGTATTATCTACTAACGTTTATCTCGATTAGCTTGAAGTAGATGGAAGTCTACGGTCTTTATCAATTTGTTACAGCTATGTAGAGGAAGTCGTGTGAATTGAACACATCAGATTTGCTATGTTTGTGTTGTTTGATTTTTAATCTCTTCTGCATAACGTTGAAGGAAAACAAATACGGTGGGTATGTTTGTTACTGGTGTATAGATTTACCTCCATGAGTGGTATATCGATACCGGATCTCGATCGCGCAGAGTATGGACAGAATTAACAAATGCCCGTTGCTACTAAACACCAATACCAGTATTCTAATCGCTGTGGTTGCCTCTCCCCAACTCCTTGGCTCCAGTTATTGTTTTGTCAGATGACTGCTAGGAGGGTTGTCATGGAAACCGTCCTTTGACATTTACTGCAGGGGCTTCGTAATAATCGTTCCGAAAATGGGCGGGCAGTGGAGTGGGGAAATAAAAATAAGCGTAGGGAGAGGAAAGTTGGTGATGACCCAAAGTTGGGAGGTTTTATGGGCGTTGGTAGGGGTGTGGCCACTAGTCCCGATAGCTTAGTTTTACTGCCTCTTTCCTTGCCATAAAAATACCGGGACTCAAAACCCACCCTTTCCCTCGACCGTGTAATATTTATGCATTTATTTCCCATAGGATATTAGCTTACATGCTTACCCTACCTGTAGTGGGGATGCTGTGGAATTTCGAGGGTCATTTTTATTCGAAATTCCGATCCCCTACAGTATCTAGTGTGCAAATTTGTTTTTGTTTTGTCGGGATATTCGTCCCCCTCCCTCATTGGTAGGGCATCTATTGAAGCCGAGAGAAATTAATGATCCTGGTAGAGTAATGGCGCAAAAGTCGTTGAGTCGAGATAAAGAGAATATTGCCGTAGTGAACATAGATCGAGACATAAACCGAAACTCTCCCAACTTCGAGATAACATCGAACGCAATTAGAGAGTTATACTCAATTTTATAGACGATTTCGTTACCTTGGTGTGAGCTTAAATACATCGAAAATGACTCTATATATATATTTGGTCAATATATATGACCAAATTTATTGCCAAAGCTGTTGTCTTCAGGAGAGTTCGATTGTGTGGAGAGAGAGAAAAAGAAAGAAAGAAAAAACTTTGGGTTACTACTGTGCGCGCACTAGTTTTACGAGGAAGTGAAGGTCGGGTGGAAGAAGAGTGAGCGTCCCGCAGGAGTTCTTTAAACATTCCATGGGGCTGTCGCTTTATAGCCCACCTCTCTTTCCCCGGTGTTGCCAACCGCAGAAACTACAATTAAACAGAACCGTGTTGTAACAAACTCACTCATTCCAACAGTTTTTTATTTCTTCCACAAACGAGAATTACAATCAGAATCTGCTCATAAATAATTGTCTTTCTTCAGTGCTGTCCTAACAATTCTGCCGTTCGTTGCGGCGATGAATACTCCTCCTCGCTACGAATATCCCGTTGAAACTGAACTGCACACTTAGTTTTCTCAGTTGAAACTGAACTTTGTGCGTGCGTGCATGTGTGACTGGTAGGCTCGTGGTGAGCCTAGGTGTTGTTGCTGTGTACCTATCCTGGTAAGGGTTTAACCACAGGAATGAGGTGAAGGTTGAGGCTTTAAGTTTTTGGAGTTTCGAGTGTTGGTTGTAAGTAGGTAGCGCTAGTAGGCTCCTCGAGCGGTTGCAATTTTTTCAGGAGCAGCATCCTTTCCTCTGTTCCGCTGGTGTTTATTTTTATTTATCATGTTGGTGAATTTTGCTAGACCTCTCCCAATGGGAGGGGGAGTGCTTATTCAGCTATTACGCTGTTGGCTGGTTTAAAGCCGTTGTTACCGGGGGTGCCCACAAGCCATGCTGGGAACCCGGAACCGCCTCTTTCGGCGTTCAGTGGGTAAGTACTCCCCCAGAGATCTGACAAGTGCGTTCTTATGGTCGCCCAATCTGGCGTAGAATTTTTGAACCCGGCGCCTAATGACATCTTCCACATATGGGAGGGCCGAAGCTTCATGTAGTAGCCTCGAAGGGAAACGTCGACATACAGAACATATGGACCAGAGTCCTCTATTCTGTACCCGCTGTAACCAGAGAAGCCAGGAGTCTGCTGCCATACCCCACACTTCGCAGGCATAGAGCATCAGCTGAACTCTGTGCACGGTTCGTTCCCCTTTTTATACCTGTCGGTTATTTAGGAGGAAATTTACAGAAGTCGTCGCAGTTGCAAAACACCACAGGTGTCGCAAACTGACTCAGGTATAGCAACGCCTTCTAACAACACACGTGCCCACTTGCATATGTGTAAAAATCACAGCTGAAACTTCAAAAGAACTTGTCTCCGGCACACGTGTCCACTAACACAGGTGTAACAATGGGCTCCAACAATCAGCTATGACTTACAAAACACAGGCCGTTCACACTTGTTCGGCGCTTACAGCGTAATCACACTTTTTAAGATAAGCACACATATGTGACATACAAATTCAGCTGCGCACGATATGCTGAATGTTTACATAATACACATTGTGTCATGAAATTAAGAAAATAATATCAAAGTGAATAGCGTACTTGCATTTCTCAACGTTTCCACTCTGCTGTGCTTCCGAAGTTGGGCGAAACCTACCGAATGAAATCTAGGGATCCGAGCGCCCAAGAAAAGTCCCGCGCATAGTAAATGTTAGTTTCTTTTACCAAATTCTCAAACGATCATGCTTTCCTGGGAAATATCATAATTATTTCATTTATCGTTCAAGAGTTAATCCGTACTTTTAGAAAGCCATGGATTTTCATAGTTATGTGGACGTTTCTGAACTATCTGCTTTCCACCTGACGTGCATAAACAGTGGATCTTTCCTCTGGATCGCTATACCTCATTAAGATTTCAAATAAAAGTTCATTTATATTATATAAACAAAAGATAAAACTAAATAGTTTAAATTACTATAATAATGTTTTAGGCATTATTAGAAATGTTGATAAAATTCCTTTTCCTTCTCATTCGTACTTTACATTTAAATACTATAATTACTATATTTATTGTTTTATCCCTTTTATCTCGTAACCAACCTTTGACCTCCACCCGGCCGGTATCAATTCTCTTATGTAGTTGATTCGAAAAACCATCCAGATATACAAAAACAAACCAGTGAACGAAGTTATGATCGATGTGAAATTAAGAAAGTAGGGGTGGTTCAGGTACCACCTCTATGAAAGATCTTCACTATAATTTGTACAAAAGTAGGTTGAACGTTATTAATGAGCAAAAACCGGACATTGCTTAAAAGCTATATAGATCAAATATAATTTGAGAATGTGTAGGTTTTACATATTTATGCATGGTATTAAGACTACTTTTCACTTCACTAATACGAGCACGCTAAAATGTTAGTGCCAACTGTTTTTAAGGATATTCAATAGTGTCGCGAGTCATTAAAACATTGCTGCTGGTTAGGCTTGAACTAAAGCAATTTTCTTGAAATAAATACATCTGCATTACGAGTTATTGTTTGAAGAAAAACATTGTGTTTCCAAGGGGCAGACTGTCCGTAAGAGATACAGAAGTAATTGTACCATTTTTTTCTTGCTCTCAAAGGATTATTTACATCTTTAACAAATTTCATTATATCTAAGACGAATCGGGCTATATTAGTCACGAGGAAGCTCCTCTTTGCATGCGACTGCGTAAACTTGCTGCTGAGCAATGCATCTTAACCTTACACAGGTAGGCAGATCTCTCATGCTCAGGCATTTGACGGGTACGTACATTTTGAAATAGCTCAAGTAGTTGCAGGTTTTGCAGATGTATAGATGAGTATGTGTGTGTATGTGTGTGTACTCCCCTACCTAATTACTTTAGCATGTCATTCTCCCCAAGTAGCTGGTATAGAGATTAGCTATGGTTCTCTGCTCAAAATCTCCGTTGACGTCGGTCGGCGTGCATTAAGATGACTCGCTCAGGGTGGTATAACAACAAATGGATAGGAGATATACTTATAAATATCACCACACACTTTTAACTCGAGGAACTTTATTTATTTGTGGCGAAAACATAGAGATATCGTGGCAAGCACTTTTGCCTTACATACTAATGACGTGTTACTTTGTTTCTCGACACTTCAAGCACTTTTACATCACCTCGCAACATAATTCAGAATACTTCGAGTCGTTCTAATCCTTTCTGGTGACACGGGTCGCGGATTACCCCGACAAGAACATGACAAAATGTGTGTGTGTGTGTGTGTGTGTGTGTGTGTGTGAGATTAAGTACATGAAAACTGCTGCTTATATAGAACATTATAGTGTCATGGCGGCTTTATTCCTATTGTTTAAAAAATCCGCGAACTTGGCGTCTATGTGTCGCATAATGCAGTTCATATTACCCATAAACACCTAGTGACGTTTATACAATGAGAAAGAATCGACTTCTGATACAGGAGAGACTTATCCCGCTCGCCTTCACTTGCTCTATTGCACGCACATACATAAAGGAGTACCTGACTTTTACTAACTTTCTATTTTAACAAAGAATTTTCTCCACATGCAGTGACCAAGTTTCATAAACAGCCCAATCTGAGCTTGGTTCAAGCTAACTTTCTATACATATTGGGAGATATTACATTTTTACGTTAAACAATAAACAATAATTAATAATAATAATATAATAATAATAATAATAATAATATGAGGTAAACTAACGGTCTCACAGAAAACATTTTTTTTCCTTGCCTCCTTGGCCCAACCGATTCTTTGGGACTGGCATTCGAGAGGTCGTGGGGTCGATTACCGCTACCGATCTCCCTGACCCAAGGGTTTTCTCGGGTCACTAGCCAGTGCTGGGGAGGTTTTTTCATTCCCCCGGACTCCCTGTCCATCCAAACGGATTCTTTCAGGGTTGCAAGTGTCGGCGGCGAGGACTGCGATGTTGCCGAACTTCCGTGGTGGTAGCTGCGCTCTGGAAATACAGTTCTCTGCGGCGGGATGACGTTGGAAGTCGTCTGTAGACCGAGGGATATCGGTTGGACTTGGGGCGTGGCTGTTAGCGCTCGCCGTGTCGAGATGAACTGCTTGGAATATGGACATTTTCGGTAGCTCTTCCCCTGCCGTCAGGTTTCGGCCGCCCGTTGACATTACTCTCATCTCATCCTATACTCCTGGGGTCAGACGTATAATAGGCCAATGACTGCAACGAGGAATCCTCTCAGGCATCTCTCTCTCTCTCAAACACACACATACTCACACGCCACCACACGACCACACCTTGTATGACTAATAGTAACTTACTTTCCTAAAACTAAAAAGCATATATGTTTTCAGAGTTTGAGTTTTATTGGCATTGTTGGCAAGCATTTAAAACCCAAGATTGCAGATTGAAACCTGTTGGAGGGTGATGGATTTTTTCGGACGTAAAGTATGGCAAGTAAAGCCGGTACTTCTATGTAATATTTATTTGCAGTATAAGAAGCCCAGACTTTGAAAGAAGCAGGTTGTGGGCAAAATTCCGCCATTTCGCGTTCGCAAATCGTGATGTTTGTCAACTCCTGTCCATACAAACAAAGGTACTTCAATCACATAGCATCCAGCTTTTTAGTCAATTATTTCCCTTCTATTTATAAGGCAGCAAGTAATAAGAGTCTTTCTGCTAATTTTTTTCTCGATTAGCTTTAAGTAAAAAGAAGAAGCTTTTTAACAATAATATATTGTAGAGATGTAGAGAAAGTCATGTGAATGGAACACATCAGAATTTTTTTTCTGTTGTTACCACTGATCAGCTTGCATCATTTACGGCTGATAGTGCCGGGTACGAAAATGTTTCACTACTTATTAAATGAGTTATTATTGCAGCACTCCTATTCATATGTTCACGAACCACTACTCACGCTCTGTGTTGGGATCATACGAGTATAATAGGGGTGGCTGATTCGCCTGGTATAAATTTCGCAAAGTTTGAAAGCATTTAATGTGGTACAATTTGAGACGAAACTACTTCTCTTTACGTTAAGTGTTATGCCAGCCTGGTTAAAACGGGTACAATAGAAACCGACAGAAGGCGGGTTCCTGGATAGTGTAACAATGGATATTGTCTGTGCACACGTGGTGAGCTAATTACTGACGTCCCGTGTGTTTCATAGCATAAGTAATCATTATGCTGCAATGTAGAAGAGAGACGGGCAATGCAAACAGGTGCCCGAATTCCTTCCTGATTTGAATATAGAATTATTGAGGCAAGTGAGCGACGGTATTTGAAGGCACCGCCGTGAAATACGAAACATGCATGTCCTACCGTTAGTCCGTTAGTCTGTTGTTTTATTTAGAAAGGGAGTTAAAAGTTCTATCCTGCGAATATTACATCGGCTAAATCCATTACTCGTTATTTTAGCAACAATTAAAGATAACAGTCTGAAATTTTTACAAAATATGAAATATGTTTTTTAATAATGTTGCTGCTGCCAGCTAGCTGCTGGAGTGATACGCTGCGAGCTCTTTTTATCAGGGTGTGTGGAGTGTGACGAGAGTGGATGACATCAGTCAAAATTTAATGAGAATAATGAATGGTTTTGTACTAACTGGCCTGTTTGGAACGAGTTGACGATTGTTTTAAAATAAATATCATTAAACTGCTTCTAACTTAACGCAACAGTCACTGTAGCAGGAGTATCTTCAGCGAAAAGCTTTGTCTTCAAGCACAAAATTAACTAATATTTCGAAATATATGGCCTTGCATTGACCTAGGCCCCGCCTACATTAGACTTGCCGCTACAGGATCTGTGTTCTTCGCTGACAAATAGTACACTTTCTGTTAGCATCTGAGACACACTTATCATTTTCTTTGTCTACTCAATCCTAAGTAATATTTACGATGAGCTTCGTTCGTACCCACCTTAAAGGAGAACGAAGTACAAAAATTAATATTTCATTGATCACACTAGTTCATCTGTCATTGGAGATAAATAGCAGCATGAGCTGTCCTATAAGGGATATTGGGAGTAAAATAACAAATGCCCATATTTTTGTACATATGTTTTTGAAAATTTTACTATGCTTGTATTGTTATGTTAAATTGAAAACTAATTTTACTCAAGTTGGAAAAATGCTTTGCAAGATATAAATTTCTACACATCTCAACATTTGACAAAATTGGTTGGTAATCTTTGAATTGGAGTTTTTAATCCCCCCCCCCACACAAATACACAAACTGTACGAAGTGATTACTGAATTATGATCATTTTAAAGGGTTAAAAGGTTTAGTCAATAACATTAATTATTCTTTCATAAAATAGTTTTTTTTCTTCAAAAATTACTATTTGTGCTAAGATAATTTTGTCAATATTGTAATATATACTTCTACAAATTCTATGAAAGTTCGGTTTATCTAAATAAAAACTGAGACATGTGGAATATTTCCAAAGTACGAAAATATAATTTTGAAAAACAATATGCTAGGAAACATGTTATTATATTAATTGGCTGTAGAGCTCGAAGCAACAGCCAAAAGCTACCAATGACCATTTACTATAAAAATCTGATGTTTTCCATTCACATGACTTTCTCTACATCTCTGCAACAAATTATTGTAAGAAAGTTTATGCTTCTATTTACTTAATGCTAATCGAGAAAAAATTAACAGAAATAGTCTTATTACTTGCTTCCTTGTAAGTAGAAGCGAAAAAAGGGAGTATCATAGGTTAAATTCATAATCAAAAGCTGGTTGCTATGTGACTGAAGTTCCTTTGTTTGTATGGACAGAAGATAAATTCCTGTATTAGAAAAGTATGGTTTTCAAGGCTGAAACCAAAAACAAGGATTATCTTAAAAACGATCAGTTACACGAAAAAAATGTATATAACATAAATTGTGTGTTTTAGTGTACTCTTATATTTTCTGTGCAGCAAGTTTTTGTCCATCTCTTACGGTTTAGCAGTTATGCAAAATTCCGTAAAATTCATCCAGAATAAAGTAGTCTTCAGAGGTTATTCCCAGAAAATTCAATATATACATTTTATTTCTCAAGTAAATATCTTTAATATGAGATTTTAATCAAAATTGTTAGAGCCATTTTTAAGAAAATCAACATTTTCGAAATTTTTTCTATATATGGGGTAGTTTGGTTTTTAACGGTCTTTTCATTTTTGAGCTATGCTGCCCCCCCACATACACGCACACACACAGACAAACACACACGCACATTTTTTTTAAAAACTTTTTTGGACTCAGGGGGTCTCAAAACATGTATTTCCGGTGAAATCTCGGTATCGAATTTTATGCACTATGTACGCTGTACGTATAGAGAAAGTAAAAAGCTATTTTCGTTTTTCGATCGATAGAGGTGTTCCTTAAGGTGGTTACTAGGTTATCACACTTTCTGAATACACGCGTGACAACATCATATCACACAGCCGCTGGAATAGAGATAAAACACTATAAACAGGTATAACAGACCCCAATTAGGGACGTTATATTTTATCCCTTTAAACGAAAGCAAAGATAAAAACGAATCAATCACTTTTCATAATCCAGTTAATACTAGATGATTGATAAGCATCAGTCCAGCATCTGGTATTAAAATGATGAACATGCTATTTGACCTTATCTGTATGAACCAATATGTATGAACATATGAACTACTGGCTTTGTCTAACAGGGTGTTAATGAACTATGCCGAAATACTTTAAGAGATAATAGACATGTGTGATATAAGTTATTTCAGATAGGAAATGCATGGTTCACAGCTAAACATAACACATTTATAAGGTGTTAAATTGGTTTCAAATGCAGATAATGTTAAATCAAAACCAGATGTAAACCTGGCTTGGATTTTCTTTAAAACTGATACGCGAGTTTAAAAACTTTGACGTTCAGCAACTCGTTATTCGCGTCCTCAAATATTTACTGTCATAGTTCTCTCAAATCTCGAACAGATCACTTGACAGTGTGACACTTCTCATAGATTAACTTCCTCCTTGGGATATGTAGCATACTCTAGAGGCATTTATTTAATTCTACTATGTCTTAATGTGTAACACTAAAAGCTGATATCATGAAGGTCATAGGTTCGGTTACTGCCACGGATTTAACTTTTTTGTTTGTTTGTTTGTTTCTTTATTTAAAGCCATGCGAAGAAGTGCTGCTTGGTGGAGAGATTCAAACACGAAAAGAAATACCGCCTTTTATGCGAAATAAATTTCATAACTATTACACCAGAAAGATACGCTCTCCGACGACTTTTCGTTGAAGGGTAGGGGATTTTCCTGAAAATTTCGTTGGTAGAAACTTTTCGTTTCTGAGTTATTCTAATCACACATACACACGTGCCCACTCATATGTACACAGAGCATGTTTTCTAAAGGTTATTTTTATTTAAGGGCCCTCAAAAATGTAATTTATGTGAACTCTCGGTAAGGTTCGTAGAATTTTTTGGATGCATTGCCATACATTCTGTAACTATTTTGTCGGTTGTACATGATAGAGAAAGTAAAAATGCATTTCCAGAACCCAGCTTCATACTTCACCAATATTCGTTTTTAGACAGAAATCAATTGGGTGACTGGTTATGCGTCCACACACTGTGAGTATACAAACAATTGGTTTTATTTCACTCTTTATCAACAGTTTCCATTCTTCGTGCCATTCTGAATATTTATTTTTCATTAGCCAAGACCTGGCCATCTGTGATCTAGTGTTGCAATCATGGATCCAAGTTGGAGACCGTTATATGTAAAATGTGTTATATGTTACGCTCACATAACCTTTTCTACGTATTCTGCGACAAAGTATTCTTACAAAAGGCCATTCTTTTATATACAGCTTGCTAACCGAGATAAACATTATCCAAAACGGTTTTGTTTCATATTTTCGTGTAGGTACAGGGGGAATGAGGTAATATATTAGACTGAAGTGATAGTCAAATCGTTTTAAGAGTGGTCGCTATATGATGACTTGGAAATTTTGTTCTCCTCGCATGACCAGGAGGATGATAAACGAGGAACAATTTCCCGTTTGAGAAAAGTATAAATATTGCAGAATTTAAACGAATAAAAATGAATGGTTAACTCCACCCAAAAAAAATTGATGTGTTCCAATTACATGACTTTCTCTACATCCCTGCAAAAAAGTATTGTTGAAAAGCTTAGGCTTCTATTTACTTCATTTTAATTGAGAAAACGTTAGCAGAAATATGGTATAACTGTGTGCGTTTAAGGAGATGTACATTGTTTGTGCAATAAGTTTTTTTATCTTATCCCTTACGGTTTATCAGTTATGCAAAAGTGATCCAGAATGAAGAGGTCTTCAGATTAAAAAAATTCAAGGTGCCTATGCATTTTATTTATCGCGTGAATATCTTTAATACGGCATTTTAATCAATATCGTTGGAAACATTTCTGAGAAAATAAAAACATTTCTAAATCCTTTCCATGTAAAGGGTAGTTTGGGGGTGTCAAAATTTTTTTTGTCACACCCCTGGAAGATATTAAATTGAACTACGAAGTTTGACATTTTTTCTACTTTTCGTTTTTTAAGCTATCATGTTCACGGACCATTTTCTAAAAACGTTTTTTATTATACATGGGTCCCTTACACATGTATTTCCGGGAGAAATCTTGGTATCGACTTTTTGGGTGCTCTACAAAGTAAAGCCGTTGGTCCGGTGTAGTAGATTTACGGCACCTGAAGCCTGATGGAGAGGCCTCTGAGCAAAATTGAGCGGTGTTTCACGCCCAGTATAGAATGGGACGCTGAGAACCACAGGAGTTAAAGAGCGACCATAAATAACACGCCACTTACAATAGTTTCTCTACCTGTGGCAGTAATATGTTGGCATCACATCTAAGCTTTTTGCAATCACGTAAAAAGTAAATAAGCGCAACTTGTGCGCAAGAGAGAGAATAATATAGAAGTGCTGTAGTTTGGAAGGCGCAACATTAGCATTGTGTGAAGCTCAGCCTTCACCTTTAATGATTCTGTCAATAGTAGCATTTCCATAACTCGTTTGTGGAAATCCCCGTAACTTGTTTACGTACTTAAAATAAGGGAGTTGGTGGTGAACCTCATCCACTATAATTTCCTTGAACATTGATCAACCTCTACCAATAATAAATTCACATATATTCGTTATATACGGTCTTTCAAAAGTCATTTCGGACTTTTAAACGTTATAAATATTATCATATTTGAGATAGGGAAATGCAAAAACAAAAAGCAGTCACTGGGCAAACAATGGGATTTTATAAAGCATTCTCTTGTTCAATATATACCTTTCTTTGTGCTACTTCATGAACAGCATTTTGCAGATGAAGTCTTAGAAATATTAGCAATTTCTTCTGTTGTTGGATGTGTCAAGAAAACTTCATATTTATGGTAACTCCTTAGCCAAAAATCGGTCGGACTGACATCTGATGATTGCGGCGCCACTTTGAATCTTTACAAATGGAACCTTGAGAAAAATTCCTCTTGCTTTACAGAACTGTAGCCATGGTAAACTGAAACTGAAACAAAAGAAAACCAAACACCATTGCTTGAGCAGTATGTGAGTCCTATTGTTTTTATCCTACTAAATATCATATTTATGGTGGTTTAAAATTTGAAATGAAATGGCGTTTTATTTATGGATACTCTTTAACTGCTGTGGTTCTCAGTGTCCCATTCTATTCTAGGCGTGAAAGACCACTTAGTTTTGCTCAGAGGTCTCTCTATCAGGCTTGAGGTTCTTTTACGACACGGGACCTGTGGGCGTATAGCTGGTGGACGTACCTGGTGGGGCTGGGCTGCGCAGCGACGACTGGTCCTTGTCCGGCGTTGCAGCTGCTAAAGTCGATTCTCGATGCTCCTTGGCCATTGGTGGGCTCAGCGACGAGCGATTGAGACCTATTTATATCTAGCTTTGGTAATTAGCTACGGTGATCTCCAGGGAGTGGTACGGGAGTTAACTTAAATGACGTCTGCACTTTTCGTTCAATCAAAGTTTATTTCTCTTTTTCAAGCGTTCCCGAGAATGTTCCTGGCGCGATGGAGTTTCGATAATTTCCCTCGAACAAGAGCGTAACGCGCATAAAGGTAACTAAACTTTACGCGGCGACGAGTGCAACGGTTACGTGCAGAATAATTGTAGACACTTTAAATTTCCGCCGTAGCTTCCTTACGTGAGACATTTATTTCAACTGTGGAATCACTGTAATAACTTTACTATATTAACGGGGATTCTTTTTTCGGGCATCACAGAGTCTACGTGTAGTTAAACTCAAACTGCCTATCACTATAATAACTTGACTAATTCGCGCATACCCTGGCTTTGTACGTCGCAGGTTTCCCCTTGGAGTTACATCTCAACTGCGTAAAAATTGCGGCGAATACTCTATATTTATAACAAATTCTACCCACGCAAAACCCTCAACTCGTAATCTCATTGGCCCATTTTTGGCGCCGAAAGTGGCTTGGGGTGGGCTTCTGCCGTGACGTGATTAATTGTAATTGGTCAATGCATCATTCACGTGATTC
Organism: Hymenopus coronatus; assembly: GCA_030762935.1. NCBI lineage: Eukaryota > Metazoa > Arthropoda > Insecta > Mantodea > Hymenopodidae > Hymenopus > Hymenopus coronatus. Next base: position 50,415,312 of record CM060895.1, read on the forward strand.
TTGGCATAAATTTCCTCGTGGTTCCCCGGTTTATGTCGCCTTCACATTCTCTTGCGGAGACGTGACCACACAATAGCGTCTTTCCCCTCTTGCAATAGACAAAGAAATAGCGTAAACAACTGAATTCGTCGCTTGAGAGCTCTGGAGTTGAAGTTAGAAACGCTTTTCAGGAACAATCTCTCTGAACATCCAATATATAATAAATACATATCTTACTAATTAACCTAAACAATTTAATCAATTACAAATATTGGTTATGCTCTTATTCACCTGGGCGATAGTCCGTCTCAGACCCACGGCTTTACTGCCCTTCCGAAGGAAGCCATGCTAAGGGTTTTTACGCCCGAAAAAAAATCCATCGTCCTCCGCCGGGTTTGAACCCGCGACCTTGGGTATGTGAAGTTAGCATGGTAACCATTACACCACGAAGGGGGACTTAAAATTTGAAGTCTCCTTATATGCTAAGTTATTTATCTATTTTAATCAACTTTATTAATCTACTTCAGACATTTTCGATTAAAGATAATAAGGATATTTACATAACAAATAAACTGCATATTTTGAATATCCTGGGAATAGTCTCTGAAATTCTTTTCATTCTGAATAATTTTGCATAACTTGTAAACCATAAGAAATAGACAAAAGTTTACCACAAAAAAATTTGGAGATCTCGCCAAAAGACACCTGGACATTTATGTTCTGTACGCGTTTGTTGTGGAGCTAGTACGTTTCCAGAGATTCCTTGTTATTGGTTTCAATTTAAATTACTACACGCTTTTAAATGATCCAACTATCCTCTTAGCCTACTTTACTCTCTTATTTTCCTTCTGCTTACAAGGAATCATGTAACAACACAATTTCTGCTGATGTTTATCTCGATGTAGATCAGGTCTGGCAAGGAAAGCACAAGAGGTGTGCACTTACCCTGCCTTTCATCCCCCCTACTCTCTCTCAACAGTGGCACTGTGCAGAACAAACCGGTTCATTTTTTTATGGTGTTAACGCCCGCTTTTACCTTGTGCCACCGCAGGTGTTAACATTGGTCATACATGGAATGAAGATGGAGCACCGGTGGAATGCGATGGCGGGGGAAACAGGAGAACCTGAACCCGCACCTGCTCCGCTTTGTCCACCACAAATCTCACATGCCATCGCCTGGGATCCAACCCGGGGCGTCTAGGTGAGAGGCGAATGGTCTAACCACTCGGCTACGGCGCGAGTTCATTTAGTACAGTGGTGGCTTACATGTGCAATATGAGTGAACGGCGAATGTTTAATCGGGACTGGGAGAACAGGTACTTCTTTGTCCAAGAACAAACGCCATTGTTGCACACGTAACCTCTCCACTTCTCTGCCAGGTGGAAGAAAAAAAGAAGGGGCGATTGCAGGGGTAGAGCATTTCACACTGCGGTTGCTTTTCTCACCGGCCCTGATATAGATAAAATAATGATATTTTATAACAATAGTTTACCAACAGATACTTGTCTAAAATATTCAATCGCTGTATTTAGACAAATGTCAAGTGTGATAAGACGAACAAACAGAATGATATCTGGGTATTCTGTGAAGCGCCGGTATGTCCTGTTTTAATGAATCGTTTGGCACGGAGGCAGCAGGTAGGTGTGGACGGAGGATGTTGATCATTTTCGGAACTCCCCCGCGTCAGTGTTATCGACAGAAGGGTGTCAGGTGCGTTCAGAAACTGCACCGTGCACTGGACAAATGAAAAACGGGTCCCACCCTGTGTTACTACACTGTTCACTTGTCAGTCGCTTTGTTCCCTTCCGTCATTTGCATTCGACCAGCCAACCCCTCGTGGTTTCCAACCCTTGCTCCTTTGTTTCATTATCTCTATGGTCATTCCTGATTAACAGGTTTGATGTATCTGCTTAGGGGCTATTTTCCCTCTAGTTGAACTGATATATTTTTTGTAATGGTTTCATTTCTGCACGAATTTTCTCTCACTGCTCTCTGCAACAGAGATGTTAATGAGAGGTGCTTTGAAATATGTATTTTAGGATTATTGTCTGGCGACTGCGCAGTGTTAAAAGCAAGATTAACCGCACCTCTCGCAAGAATACTGCTCCATTTTTCACAGTAATTTCATTTTACCACCATAATTCTGCGGAGTACTTGTTTTCGCAGAACCATCTTTCTCTTCACCTTCTAATTACGGTCTGTGTTCATTAGCACTCAAAAGAATCTGATATGTTATAATAACCGGACTTTATCTTTGCTCCTTTGTTTTTATAGCTGTTTTGCTACGACGTGTAAAAGCTCATTCTTTTTTATTTCTATCTACTGCATCTAGCCAGAAAAGTACTATAAGAAGCTCTTGCAAAGAGCATGCAGGAGGCTGATGAAGTCAACTGTTTTTGTACATCTTGTCGTTGATTTTACCTCTTTGGACGAGCTCAGGAGAAACAAAATTATTAAATAAATGCTTAAGTTTCTTCTTAAATTTGAAAATCTAAAGGTAGGTATTGACGTAGAACAAATCTCATGTTTTCCATTCACATAACTTTCTGTATCTATTCAATTGTACAAATAATACAAATTATTCTTATAGAAGTAACTCCTCCATCTGCTTCATGTTTATCGAGATAAACATCAGCAGAAATTTTTTATTATGTACTTATTTGCTTGTATACACCAGGACAAAGGGAGTCAATTTTTTAAAAGCGCTTGCTATGCAGTTCTCTTTGCATAGCAAGGAGTAAAACAAAATATATATGGAACGAATGATGCCTTCCCGAATGAAAAAAAGTATGGACATAAATGTTTGTTTTAATGAGATCTACATCTTTGTTTTATATAGCACGCATGTACAATGCACATAGTAGACAGAGAAGATATTGTATTCCACCCAAAAATTCGATACGAAGATTTCACCGGAAATACAGGGTTACTACAAAAGAAATAGACAACTTCAACTGCCTGAAAAACAAAAACTATTAGATATAGCAACCTAATTATTTTGGAGGTATGTTGAGAAACTCTCAAAGTTTTGTTTGTTACTATTGGTAACGCTGTAGTGTTTTTTTTTTTTTTTTTTTTTTTGTTATTGCAGAAGCTGAAATGGCGGAAAATCCTGAGGAAAAGGCATATTGCGTGTTGGAATTTGCTAGAACGCAATCAGCAACTGTTGTCCAACGACATTTTAGAACACGTTACCACAAAAATGAAATGATGCGCTACAAAAACCAGCATCGTCTTCATCATGTCGCAACATGTCCATGCAAAAGTCACGCCGTATGACCTTATCTTCTTCACTCAGAAACTGCAACATCTGTAATCTTTAAGGCATCTGTGCAGTCGCTTCCGCAAGATTTTCCATACCGTTTGCTGTGGAATTTGTAATTGCATGCTTGCCTTAGATGTCGATTTCTGTGGGCTTTATGTAGGCAGAACGAACATGTTCAACGTTTTCTTCCGAAACTCTTGGTCTTCCCGAGCTCTTCCCTTTGCACAAACATCCCGTTGTCTCGAATTTTCTATACCAGTCGTAGATTGACTGTCTAGTCGGTGGCATTTTGTGGTAACGTGTTCTAAAATGTCGTTGGACAACAGTTGCTGATTGCGTTCTAGCAAATTCCAACACGCAATATGCCTTTTCCACAGGATTTTCCGCCATTTCAGCTTCTGCAACAACAACAACAAACAAAACACTACAGCGTTACCAATAGTAACAAACAAAACCTTGAGAGTTTCTCAACATACCTCCAAAATAATTAGGTTGCTATCTTTAATAGTTTTTGTTTTACAGGCAGTTGAAGTTGTCTATTTCTTTTGTAGTAACCCTGTATATGTCTTGAGACCCTTGAATAAATACAAAGCATTTATAGAAAAAGTGTCTCTCTCCGAGTGGAGAGCATATCAAAATTTATTTTCATACCAAAAACTTAGTATTTAGATTTAACATCTTCCAAGGATACAATACGAAGATTTTCCGAAAAAAATTCCTGTCCCGAACTACCCTTCACGTGGAACATTTTTTTCGAAATGTTCTATTTACTAAAAAAAATGGCTCCAACGATTTTAATTCAAACCCGCATACTAAAATTATTTACATGTAAAATAAAATGTAAATTTTAAATTTCCTGGGATTGACCTCTGAAGTTCTCTACATACTGAATATTTTTTGTGTAACTGGTAAACCGTAAGAGACAGAGAAAACATTACTGTATAAAAATGTAGATCTTGTTAAATACACAATTTATGTCGCATATAGTTTATTTGTATTTATAACCATTACAAAGATGTTCTCTGTTATTGGTTTCAATTTTAAAATACTTAAAAAATTTCTCAAACGTGAAGCTCTCATCCGTTTCTTATTTCGTTGTTTTACTTTTGGAAAGTGGATTACCTGACAATGGCAAAGCGACAGCTTTTAAAACATGGGAATATCGCTTTAGTCTAGTGAATTCCCGTAATTTCCTTCTACTTATAAGGAAGTAATAAGAACATTTCTGGTAATGTTTATCTTGATTACCATTGTGTAGAAAAGGAGTGATCGTTTGTAAGAATAGTTGATTTGCAGAACAAATCGAGTTCATGTGAATGAAACACATCAGGTTTTTACTTTCTCTACACGTACCATGTACTTAGTGTATAGAGAAGGTATTGTTTTGCATCCAATAAAAGTATTTTAGAAAAATGTGTATATGTGTGAGTGTTTGTGTGTGTCTGGTCAGCATAACTCAAAAACGAAACTTGGAATTTAAGTGCAGTATCTTCCAATGATACTTTATAAAGATTTTCAAGAAATTCCCCCCCACTCCTAACTACCGTTTACATGGACAGATTATTGAACATTTTGGTTTTCTCAAAAATAGCTCTAACAATATTCACATAACAAATAAAATGTATATTTAAATTTTCTGGGAATAACCTCTGAAGACATCTTTATAATGGATGAATTTTGCGGAATTTATTTTAAAAAATGTAGAGTTCGTTGAAACACACAATTTATGTTATATGCATTCTTTTCATGGAGATTTTGAGATACTCCTTGATATTGATTTCAGTTTTAAATTACTTTCTCATACGAGAACTTGTGAACACCTGCCCACGTAAGAATCGGATTTCAATCCCATAGGAACTAAATTTTGAAACACTTGACTCTCGGTTTAGCCTGGTGTATTCCCTTATTTCACTTCTTCTTATAAGGAACTAAGTAATAAAACCGTTTCTGCTAATGCTTGTCTCTATTAGTATGAAGTACATAAAAGAATAAGCTTATGAATAATAATTTATTGCAGATATGTAGAGAAACTCATGTTAAAGGAGCACATCTTTTTATTTCAGCATGTAGGATGCTGATAATCTATCAGCTGTTTTTGTACAGCTTTCCTTGATTTTACCTTTTTGCATGAGCTCAGGAGAAACAAAAATATGGTTATGAAACATTCTAAAAACATCGTTTAACCCTTAGTTGCCTGCATTAGCATACTACATATGTCGTTTTTCCTTTAATTCCAGTTTAAAACTCGAGTTCTAGTAAAAATATTTGGGAATAAACCTATAAAATTATTATATAAATTAATAGAGAAAATAAAAATGAAAATAAATGTGGATCCTTTATTAATATTTTTCTTCTCAATTAAAAGCTTAAATTCTTCTAAACCAGTATTCATAATGCTGCCAAATACACTACCAAAAAAGTAGTTCAAATGACCATGAGTTAGGTGATAGGCAGTGGATTGGCCATCAATTGAAAGCTAAAAATTGCAAGCTCAAATCTCAGTGATTATGGTAAATGACGGGGAGAGCCCAAGTAAAACAATCGGTGTGATGCTTGGAAGCTAATCGGATTACATTTGACTGTAGTTATGCCGGTTTTCTCTTTTATTTATTTAAAAACATCACTGTCATTTTACGGCAAAACTTGTATATATTTTTAAAATATAAAACAGTCTTGATTACTTGTTTATGCTTGAAGTTAAGTAACATGAAGTTATTCTTAAAGTACAGCCCTATTTGTATAGTTACGCTTAAAACAAGTGGAACTTATAGGTACCGACAGGCAACAAAGGGTTAAAAGTTTCTACTTTAATTTAAAATCTGAATGTAGGGTTCGGAGTTTAAAACAAAATTGTTTTACAGACGCTAACTGTATTCTCCCACTCCAGTTCCACTGATGTACTCGCATTTACCATTAACGCGTTATGTTCTGTACGTGTTACGCCATTCACAATAATGTTTGTCTATAAGTGATTTCAAATTCAGCAGGAGTATTTAGTTATAGTTTAACGTGCATACGCAAGAAAAGAAAACTCTGATGTGTACATTCATATGAGTTTCTCTTTTCTGCAATAAACTATTCTTACAAAAGCTTATTTTTCTATCTACTTCATGCCGCTCCAGATTAAATATTAGCAGAAATAGTCTTATTACTTAGTTTCTTTTAAGCAGAAGGAACATTAGGGAATACACTAGGGTAAAGTAGCAATCCTCTTTTCATTGGTTGAGGTTTCAATGACTGTTTTTTGGGGGGAGGGCAGATTTTAACGTCCGTTTTTACTGCCCTGGCACCGCAGGCGATGACACTGATGATACATGAAGATGGAGCTCCGGTGGAATGTGATGGAGAACCCGGAGAAAATCCGCCCCTGCGCCGCTTTGTACATCACAAATCTCACATGCGGTCGCTTGGGATCGAATCCGGACCGTCTAGGCGAGAGGCGAGTGGTCTGACCACTCGTCCACGGCGCGGCCCTCAGTGGCTGTCACTTGACTATTTACATCTCTATGGCAACTGACGTGGAATAGGCTGTCGTGCAATACAAAAATAGTTCCTTGCTTAACTGATCGTTTATGTTAATAAATCCGAATAGAATTGTCAAATTGCATTTTCATAACTGTATGAAACAAATGTAAACTGTGTAAATTTTTATATAAAAAAAATACATGGTATGATTTTTGTTTCTAACTTTCCTCTCAGAATGACGAAAGCAAGTGCATCTACCATCACTGAGTGTTCATATTGCTTTTATCTGCTATGCCTGTGAGGCACATTACCTTTTTGCCAGTATTGAAGGTGAACATTAGCCGAATGGGGGAAATGGGTACGTTATGCAGGAATAATCAGTTGCTGCTGAGTATACTTTCTAGCTGTTTACAGTTTGAGTCGGACAGTCGGATAGCCTGGAAATGTGAATAGAATCTTGTTCATAATAGTTATGATTACAAAGAAGCTGCAACTGCTCCAGCAACAACAAAGACGATGATGATGATGATGATGATGATGTACTTATGTATAAATTGTCTTGCGAAAGAAAGGGTGGTTTTATGGATATGTGTTGCCTACAGTATATTTCAGAACATAAGGACACTGCCCCAAAGACTTTGAAGTTAAGGTTTGCTGTTTTTCAGTTTAGCGGTTAGGGTGTGTATGGCTGGAAACCAAACCTCGCTGTTGCCGCTCCCTTTACTGAGGCGTGATACTCAGATTTTACTACGTTATCTCTCACCCATAATACAGAGTTGTCTTCTGTTTGCTAATGGTTATTGCCCAGTGGTAGGAAGGAGCGGTCATCATATTTTGGAAAACGTGAATAAGTACAGAGTTCTAAGCCAAGAACGAAGTAATGTGGAAATTAAATTGTAGTTGAGAATACGGCTAGTCAGAATATGTAGTACCGCGTTCGTGTACCTTACCTACTGCTGCAAAAGTCAAAAGATGTCAGGGTTAACACTATTACAGCCACTGCTCTGTATTAAAAATGCAGTGCGAAGAAGCATTAACAGTGCTACCCTCTAGCAACCTTGATTTCTACCGCAGTGAGCTAATATCTGGTGTCATTTATGTTAAATTTTACCTACTGATAGAGCTCGAAAAAAGTGTGCGCGCCACGGATGTAGTAGCCCTTAAAACAATTACGTAATGGCAGTCGCGCATGCGCAAAAGTTGCTTAAAAACGTGTACAACTCACGTTGTGCTACCGACATTTCATCGAGTTGAGATCAATGGCGCTATAGATATAAACATCGTATATTTTACGTTTGGCCGTCTCCGTAGCGCGGCGGTAGCGCGGCTGCTTGCTAAGCGGGGCACCTGGGTTAGATTCCCGCCCATGAGGAATTTTCCCCCTTGGGAGACCTGATCCGTGAGATCCCTAGGGGACTAATTGAGGAGCTGCTTGACTGAGAAATAGCGGTTCCAGATCGAGAAGACCACGTCAACCGGCTCCGGGACTAGATGCCCTGATCACGTCTCACCCTCCAGCACTGCACCTAATTCATGACGCCTGCGGACTAAGATGGGGGATTCAGCGGTTATACGGTAAGCCAAACTCCTTTTTGGACTATCATGTTTGTATTTTAAGTTATCGCATACACGTTACGTTTAAGAGCATTCAAAGAAAAAATCTGATAAAAATGACAAAGTGTCAAAAGTGAGGGTATTCAGCTGCTCTTGGGATCTTAAGTAATAGCCGCCACTGGGCAAGGTTTTAAGTATCAAGTATTAGTGCCTAGAATTGTGGAAGAGTAGCGATTGGAGAGGGTGGAGCCACACGTTTAATTACCAGCCTAAATTGTCCCGTTCGCATACGAGTCACTCAAGTGACGTAAATATGAACATTTCATTAAATTGTGGTAAAGAGTAAAGTGGTGTTTATTAACTACTGCGTTTTCATTGACGTCTCACATTAAAGGTATCTCATATTCACATGTGGTGTGAGGAAATCTCCACCAACAATAAAAGTGTCTGCTTCCAACAATTTTGAAGTGTGTCCCCTAAATGGTGGAAAGGACATTTCTCCCCTGTGACAGTTTATGACGAGACTAATGTGCCGCACCTGAATTCGTACAGATGATATAAACTAGCGTCGAAAGAGGGATCCATGTTGGCAAGTTTAGTGTCCGCTTGACCACGGTCGATGTCTGTCCACGATGAAGCACTCTACATGTCCCGGACTTTATGACGCTAGCAACATCCACACGGACATGTCACACGCAGTCAAGAGTCCCAGTTTCATGCTTGTTGCCTGTGCTAATTTTACTGCAGTCTTTTTGAACAGCTTCCAAATATCACATGACAAATTTTCGATTCTAGCTAGAAGGGGACTTAAACTTTCTCTACATCTGCATAACAGGTCGAGAAACTCTTGCATTTCACCCAAAAATATTTTATGTGTTCCATTCATATGCCTTTCTCTACATCTCTGTAACAAATTATTGTTAGTAAGCTTATTCTTCCATCCACTTCATGACAATCAAGATAAACATTAATGGAAACGGTTTTATTACTTCCTTCCTAATAAGTAGAAGGAAATAAGAGAATACGTTAGCCTAAACCGACAATCAAATGTTTTACAATGTTATTGCTATGGGATTGAAATCCGTTTCTTTGCGTGGCCAGGAGTTGACAAGTTCCTGTATGAGAAACGTATAAGTATTTTAAAACTGAAACTAATAAAAAGGAATAACTTAAATACGGTCAACTTCACGGACATATGTAGGTATACAGGATGTTTCAAAAATACGGGGCATAATTTCAGGTATGTATTTCCCACATGTAGACAATCAAATTAGTTCATCATGTGTCCGGAAATGCTTCATTTCCGAGTTATGGCCTTCACAACATTGAAATTCACTGGAACGTTTTTCTTTCCGCAGGTTGTGTTCATTACAGATGTTCAAAATGTCCACCTCCTGCTTGAACACAGACCTCACATCGATGTCTCATTGACCTGCGAACACGATCCCAAACTCCAGGAGTATTGCGTAAGTCCTCACAACTTGCCACAATTCGATTCCGAAGCGATTCCAAATCCGGCACCGGAAACGAATAAACCAATGATTTTAAATGGCCCCACAAGTAGAAATCGAGAGGGTTCAGATCAGGTGAGCGTGGACGCCAAGCAATTGGACCACCTCTACCTATCCATCGATCAGGAAACCTTCGATCCAAGTACCGGCGAGCCGTAAGACTGAAGTGTGCAGGAGCGCCATCATGCAAGAAGTGAATGTGTTGATGATTAATCAGTGGAGTATCTTCGAAAACGTCAGGTATGGTATTTTCCAGGAAGTTTGTGTACGCCTGCCCCGTAAGTCTGTCTACAAGTACATGGGGTCCAACTAATCGATCAGCAATGATACCGGCCCACATGTTGAGGGAGAACCGCACCTGTGATGAGATACAACAGTTACACGTGGGTTTTCATGCGACCATACATGCTGATTGTGAAATTTTGTTATGTCATCTCTTGTGAACTGTGCTTCATCTGTAAATAATACGACGGCAGAAAAGTTCGGATTTACACCACACTGCTGCAAGAACCACTGACAGAACCTAACTCGTGCAGGGTAATCTGCTGGTGACAGGGCCTGTACACGTTGCAAATGATAAGGATACAATTGATAGTGTTCAACAGTCTCCAGACAGTCGTATGAGGAACATTGACTTGCAACGCTAACCGTCGTGTGCTGATAGAAGAAGTCCTGTCCACAGCCTCCAGAATCTCCTCCTGCACTTCTGGAGTTGTAGATCTTGGTCGTCCCCTTCCCAAACCAGGAGAGGAGAATGTTCCATACTCGCACAGACGGGAATGGAGACGTACAAATGTATTCCGATCTGGACATTGTCGCTGTGGGTACCTCTCCTGGTACAAACGACGAGCCAGCGCAGCATTGCCGTTCGCCTTACCGTACATGAAGTGTGTCTCTGGCAGCTCTTGATTTGAATACATGTCGCACAATCTTACCGCCTAAAGAACACTGAATGTAACCTTCCTCAGAATGAACTATCAGAGCGCCCTCCTAATGTCTCCTTTGACGGCAAAGACCTGCGGAAAGAAAAACGTTCCAGTGAATTCCAATGTTGTGAAGGCCATAACTCGGAATTGAAGCATTTCCGGACATGAACTATTTTGATTGTCTACAGGTGGGACTTTCAATGTTGTAAAGGCCATAACTCGGAAATGAAGCATTTCCGGACACATGATGAACTATTTTGGTTGGCTTCATGTGGGAAATACATGCCTGAAATTATGTCCCGTATTTTTGAAACACCCTGTATAACATAAATTGTATGTTTTAACGAACTCTACATTTTTTGAGGGGAAGGTTTGTCTAACTCTTACGGTTTAACAGTTATACAAAACTCAGAAAAATTCATCCTGACTAAAGATGGCTTCACAGGCTATTCCCAGAAAATTCAAGATATACATTTTATTTGTCATGTGAAATCCTTTGATATACGATATTTTAATCAAAATCGTAGGAGCCATTTTAGAGAAAATAAAAATTTTGAAAAAATGTTCCATGCAAAGGTTAATTGGGGGTGGTTGGGTTCTCTTTAAATTCTTCGTGTCGCTTCGTTCGATGATACTGAACTCAAATACTAAGTTTGGTATTTAACGGACTTTCGGTTTTTGAGCTATGCTGCCCACAGGTGCGCGCGCGCCCGCACACACACACGCACACGCACACGCACGCGCAGGCATTTTTCTAAAACTGTTCTTTTTTAATTCGGGGGTCTCAAAACATATTTCCGGTGAAATTTCGGTATCGAATTGTTTGGTGCTATACAATACCATCTGATGAGTTCCATTCACATTACTTTCTCTGTAACTCTGCTACAATGCTAAAAAGCGCATTCTGCGTCCACTTCATGCTAATCCAGATAAACATTAACAGAAATGGTCTTATCACTTACTTCCTTGTAAGTAGAATAGAAAAAGGGAATACACTATGCTAAACCGATAGTCAAATCTGTTAAAAGCTGGTTGCTATGTAGTTGAAATCCGTTTCTTTGCATTGCCAGGAGTTGGCAATTTCCCGGACGAGGAAAGTTTTAGGTATGTTAAAACTGCAACCAATGACAAGGAATATCTCAAAAATAGTCAACTCCACGAAGAAAATGTAAATCTAGTTAAACCAAGCAACTTATGTCATTTGACTTTTTCTTTGTATATCAAGTTTTTGCCCGTCTCTTACGGTTTACCAGTAATGCAAAATTCCGCAAAATTCATCCAGAATAAAGAAGTCTTCAGAAGCTATTCCCGGAAAATTTAAGCTACACGTTTTATTTGCTATGTAAATATATTTAATATACGGTATTTTAATCAAAATCATTACAGCCATTTTCAAAAAAATCAAAATTTTCGAAAAATGTTTCATGTAAAAGGTAATTGGGGTGGAGTGATTTTCTCGAAAATCTTCCTACCACATCCTTGAAAAATACCAAGCTTACACGTTTTGCATATAACGGATGTTTCGTTTTTGAGCTATGCTGTCTATAAACACACACACACCTTTTTCTAAAATGCTTTTATTTCGATTCAGGGCTCTCATAACATGCATTTCTGCTGAAATCTCGGTGTCGAATTTTTGGATGGAATACAATACCTTCTCTGTACACTATGTACAAAGTACGTGTAGAGAAAGTTAAGTCTGATATGTTTCATTCACATGACGTTCTACTATTCTACAACAAAATATTCTTACGAAAGCTTATACTTCTATCTACTTCATGCTAATCGAGATAAACCTAATAGAAATGGTTTTACTACTTATTTCCTAGCGGGTACAGAAGGAAAAAGATTACATAACAGGCAACAGCAGTAGCCAAATCTTTTAAGAACTAGTCGCTCTATAATGTATTTAAATTTTCTTTGCAAACCCTGGAGTAAAAGAAACGAACATTAGAGAAAATTATAAGTAATGAAAAATCCAAACAAATATCTAGGAATATCTCGGAAATTAATTCCATAAAAATACATTTGAATAAGCTATTTGCTATAACATCTACATTTTTTGTTGTTGTAGTATGAGTTTGTGTTTACGGTTACAATTTATGTAAAAGTAATTCAGAAGGAAGAGGACTTTAGAGGCTATTCTCAAAATGAATCATAGGTAAATATAAATATCATATGTCGTTAATAAAAGCAGTAATAACAATTGCTAGTTAAAAACTGTCTGTAAAATTATCGGGGTACTTCTATCTGGAAACTGTAGGGACTGTGTTATTGCTGTACCATCGCTCCTGGTTCCGGCCGCCCTTGTATTCCTCTCTCCCAGGGGCGCCCCCGCATATATCATGGATACAATAACCCCTTGGTTCGGTGCCGAATCCCTCCGTCTGTATGTTATTCCTAAATCCAAAAACACGTTCTAAACCTCTATTTTTATTAATTTAGGAGTGCTTTAATCTCTTCGTCGGTAATTTGTTAGTAATTATTACACTAACATCTTATCAAGGTCTCCTAAAACATAAGGTTCTTTTAAGAATAATAGGGATAGTATAATGAATCCTAAAATATCTTTAAACAAATTCGTGTCATTTTCACTTTCTCTATCTAGCACGTATGCACAATATGCATAAGTGGTAATTAGAATAAGTATTGTGTTTCACTCAAAAACCTCAAACCGAAATTTCATCCGAAATAAATGTGTTAGGATCCTCTGAATTAAAAAAAGGAGCCATCCCAAACTAACCTTTACGTGAAATAGTGTACAATTTTTGTTTCTCAAAAAGTTCAATGATTTTGATTACAATTCCAAATTTATTGCATATTTTATTACAAACAAAACGACCGAGCCAGGTGATAGGCGTTTCGTCTGAGGTCATGAGATCGGTTCCCTGCGGTCGGCCTCTTTGACCCATAGGTTTTCTTTTTTTGGGGGCAGGGTCCCGGATCACTAAGTGAATGCCGGAGAGGTTTCTTCATTAACCCGAACTTCGAGCACCTTCACTTAATCTCCAGTTGATCCAAACGCCTATTTCACGGATGTATGTGTCGGCGGGAATTGCAGTGGTGGTGTACTTCCGTGGCGGTGACTGCGCTTTGGAAATACAGATCTTGGCGGCGGGATGGCGTTGGAAGTCTTCTCTAGACTCACGGAGGCTTCCCGCGTCGAGCTGAAGAACTGCTTGGAAACTGCTTGGAAATACGGGTGTCTCTCACCCCATCGTCCGGTTCCAGCCTCCCGCTATAATTCTCATCGCATTCTAGCCTAAGCGGTTTGACGTATCTTATATCAATAGCTGTGTCATACACCACATACACACACAAACGAAACATATGTCTTGAATTTCCTGGAAATAGTCTCTGAATGACTTTTGTACAACTGGTAAGCCGTAAAAGATAGACAAAATCTTACTGGTTACCGCTCTTTTGTTTATTCCTGGCCATGTAAAGATAACCTAAATTCAATTGTTTCACATTTTGCTTCTACTTGTAAGAAAGCAAGTAATGAGACCAATTCTGCTAATGTTTATCTTGATTAGCATGAAGTGGATAAAAGATAAAATTTTTGTAAGAATAGTTGGTTTATGGAACAGGTACAGAAACTCATTCGAATGGAACATGTCAGATTTTTATAGTAATGAGAATACTTCACATTTTATCCTCGGCTCCCGTTTAAGTTCATTAAAATGCTATGAATTACTGAGTTCTATTTTACTCGCGGATCGAGTGTTCGTGAATTTCTATAGGGTTGTACACAAAATATAAAACAGTTCACGTTTAATGAAGTTATTAATAATTATAATTATCTTCTCATGGACTGCGCCTCCTGTATAAAATGATTTAGTATTGCTAATAATGAATTAACATACAACTGCAGATAACGCTACCTCTTTGACCATAAATTAAAGCATCCAGGGAGGAGGGCGGTCAGGTAGCAAAATTGCATGTCAGGAAACGGCACACGTTTTGAAACTTTAATTTGCTTCACATGGGGTTACAGACGCTTTTGGCCCCCGTATTTGAATAAAGTAATGATTTCATCACACAGGTGCGTTAAACTTATGATGTCGTTCTGGAATGAAGCTGTTTACAGCATTTGGAATGAAGCTGGGAACGGTACTCTCGCCTGATGTCGCTGTTAAGCATTTCATATTAGCATCGTAATGCGCGCTACACATGAATGCTGCTATGCGCAGCGCTGGAGTAGCTAATAAACCACTTAAACTTGTACGCAGTTACATACAAATGTGGGCATAAGTATGCAGAAGTAAGCAAGGTAGAGCAAAACACGAGATTTCCTCATTTGAAAACTGGGTGTTAATAAGACAAGCCTGTCTACCAGGTGGAAGGACCTTATCCTTTAGATAAGGATAAATCTCAATGATACAATTCAAAAACTGTATCGTTTATAGATTATAGAAAAACCTTTGATATATAGAAACATTGAATTAGTCATTGCAGAAGGTTATTTATTTTACGAAGACTATTTCGTTCATGACACGCTATCGTAGAAAGTGGCCAATCCAGTACATTGGCGCGTAAAATTCCAACCAATCACAGCTCATTATCTCTGAATTTTAAACACTTTTTACTTTCTCTACACCTACTATGTACATACATTACATTGCAATCTGCAGATCCTATTATGAGCTAAGGCTCAAAGCCCAAACTCTGGGATGTAGATCATGTCAACAATTACATTTATTCATACTTATTTTATACATTTATTTACAAATAATAACTGACAATGAATTTTCAGAGGAGTCAGTTTTGCATAATTTTCAGTTACACGTCTGTTTCTAAAAGTCTACCCGTACACTTGCATTCTTAGAATATTCATGTTTATTATGTTTACAATGTTACATTATTACCAGTATTTTTTGATTGAATGAAATCCTCATCTGTATAGAAAGTGTGAGTAATAAGGTATCTTTTTAATTCTGATCTAAGCTGGTTTTTGTTCATTTGCAATTCTTTTATAGAAGAGGTAAGTGAATCAAACAGAACTATTCTTTTGCAGTAAACCCCTTTTTGGAATAACTGCAAATTATTTGTTGCTCTATGTAAGTCCTGCCTATGTTCGGTTTCTTTGTTATGAATATCTGCATTTTTTGTAACTTTTCTGGCTTATTTATTACAAATGACAAAATAGCTAGAATATATTCACAGGCTAATGGTAAAATTCCAAACTTTGAAGAGTGGGTTGTAGTGAGTTGATCGTCTTTCCCCTGTCATTACTCTAATTACCTTTTTTTGCATAATGAATACTTTTTAGCATTTACTGAATTTCCCCAACATATTATTCCATAGGTCATCAATGAATGAAAATATGCAAAATAAGCTGTTTTTAGTATGCTCTTATTTATAAGCTGAATTAAAGATTGAATTGCAAAACATGCAGAGCTCAGTTTAGTTAAGGTATAATCAATATGGCGTTTCCAATTCATGTTACGATCAATCATAAGACCTAGGAATTTTGTATTACAGGCTTCTGCAATCTGATTATTTTCATATTCTATCCTTAGGTCTGCCATGTTTTTATGCTTTGTGCAAAAATTAATGTAATTAGTTTTTTCAAAGTTTATGTGGAATTTATTACTTTCAAACCAATGATTTAGTGTATAGAGAAGGTTTTGCACTCCACCCAAAAATTCTATACCGAGATTTCACCGGAAATATGTAGTTTAGGGTCCCCTGTATCCTAAAAAAACATTTTCAGAAAAAGGTTCATGTGTGTGTGTGTGTGTCCGTGTGTCTGTGAGCACGATAACTCAACAACCAAAAGTCCGTAAAATACCAAACTTGGTATTTAAGTTTAGTATCTTCCACGGATGCGACACAAAGATTTTGAGAAAAATCCCCCCACCCCAACTACCCTTTACTTGGAGCATTTTTTCGAAAGTTTTGATTTTCTCAAAAATTGCCCTAACGATTTTGATTAAAATCTCATATATTAAAGATATTTACCCCACAAATAAAACGTATACCTTGAGCTTTCTGGGAATAGCCTCTGAAGACTACTTTATTCTAGGTGAATTTTACGGAATTTTGCATAACTGCTTAACTATAAGAGATGGAGAAAAAGGTACCACACAAAAAAAAAATGTAGAGCACACTAAAACACAATATTTATGTTATATGCATTTTTTTCGTGGAGTTGATCGTTTCTTTAGATATTCCTTATTTTTGGTTTCAGCTTTAAAAAACTCAACTTTTCTCACACAGGACTTTGGCAACTCCTAGTCATACAAACAAAGGAACTTCAATCACATAGCAACCAGCTTTTGATTCTCACTTTAACCTAAGGTACTTCCTTATTTCGCTTCTACTTACAAGGAAGCAAGTAATAAGACTATTTCTGATAATGTTTTCTCGACTAACACGTAGTAAATAGAAGCATAAGCTTTTTAACAATAATTTGTTGCAGAGATGTAGATAAAGTCATATGAATGGAACACATCAGACTTTTTATATCACACCCATGTGCAATTTTCTAAATTTATCGCACCCATGTGTATCTTTGTCTATCTCTTATGCAAGATTCAGCAAAATTCATCCAGAATAAAGAAGTTTTCAGAGGCTATTCCCAGAAAACTCAAGATATGCTTTTATTTGCAATGAAAATGTCTTCAATATATGTTCGTCTCATAATAATAGTATCAGTGTGCAGTGATATTCCCGTACATAATGGGGGAGGTCCAAAACGTTTTGGGGAAAGATCTATAGCCGAAATAGATATAATAATTGAATACTGAATTCGTGAAATAGTCTTATTAAATATAACTCTAGATGCCACTTTTAATTGAATACTGAATTCGTGAAACAGTCTTATTAAATATAACTCTAGATGCCACTTTTGTCTAGATAAATTCGTTCGCAACAAGTTGCTCGCCAATTTATGGATAAAAGTAGGAACTCTCGTTATATTACTTATGATAAGTTTTATACTGGATGTGCACAAAGGTGGATATGTCAATCTTTATAGATAGGATATACGCCATTAGACAAATTCAATGCCGTAGCCGGGATTTGAACCACGGATCTCCCGGTCTCTAACCGGTTGCTCTACAGTGAGCTACCATGACAACATGTCGCCATAGCATTGAAGATCTAAACTGACTCGCATGTTTCCCAATAATCCACAAGGTGATCTCAAATTATTTGCAGATGACATACTCCAATGGCGACTTACAATGTTGTAAGTACTTAAGTCCCAGGATAGCCAATTTGATCAATTTGTATACTATGAATCTTCGGACTTAAAGTACTTACAACACTGGAAGTCGCCATTGGGATATGTCATCTCAAAATAATTTGAGATCTCTTTGTGGTTAACCAGGAAACATGCGAGTCAGTTAAGAAATGTAATGATGATGGCGTAATATTTATGGACGCCCTTTAACTTCTGTGGTTCTCAGCGTCCCATTCTATACTAGGCGTAAAAGACCGCTTAATTTTGCTCAGAGGCTTCTTTTATCAGTCCTGAGGTTCTTTTACGTGCCGTAAATCTACGACACAGGACCAACGGCTTTACTTCCTTTCCGAAGGAAGCCATGCTCCACGGGGTTTGAACCCTAGACCTTGGTTACAGGAAGTAGCAACGCGGGCATGTTGCCATGATATTAGTAGAGCAACCGGCTAGAGACCTGGTTCAAATCCCGGCTACGGCATTGAATTTTTCAGTCTTACTCTACACCTATCCAACTCCTGTCCTACACATGGCTTGTGTGAAAAAAACAAATGAATATTTTATTATTTATTTTAGAACCCAAGTATATAACAACAAATTTTGAAAATTATCTCTGAAACGCTTATATATGTACTTTAGTGTTTCAGTTTTATCAATATCTTCGTGTTTTGCATTAGTAAGTACTTATATGCCAAGACACTGACATATATTACAGAGTTGCTTTTTGCCTCTTGCAGGCGAAGTGTAAAGTTCATTTTGCTAATTGAAGATGTGCTCAAATGAAAACATAACCCTCCTGTGCCTGACTCCTCGGAGTTATGGAAATGTGACCCCGAGCAAGCTCCTCGAAGCTCTTTCTTGATGCTTTCTCAGCGCTAGGATATACACAACATCTGTGCGAAATTTTCGTCAGAAAAGTTGTTTCCATTTACGTGCATACATTACACGCCTCTTCCTCTTCCCTTTTCTTTTGTCGAAACTTCTCAGAAATCGCATCTTGGCTATTCTTCTGTTTTGCATTATTTTTACACCATCTGTGTATTCTTTTGTTTCCCGGAACGATAAAGCTCTTCCCAGCGGAATGCACTCCCCTTCTCTCTGCTGGTAGTTTCCATCTCTCGCTGAAGCAGCAGACTCTTAAAAATCCCATTTTTTAGAGAGAGGGAGACTGTGGAAATAACAAGGGATCTGACGGCATCTGACATGTCATAGTTTCTAATTTTAGGCGAGAAAATAGATCTTACAATCTCTTCAACGTATCTTCTAATTTAGTAACTTGTGACCGAAAACCCTGATGTGTTCCATTCACATAACTTTGTGTACATCTCTAAAATAAATTATTATTTTTGTTTTATTGCTTTGTTTATATAGCCCCCTTTAACATCTAAGGTCATATCGGGAGCTTTGCATGAGAAACAACTCTTCTGTAGGTTGTTTATGTTGGGTTTAATTCGTTTTATTTTCCTCAAACACACACACTCTCATATACATACTTCCAGAGTCTATGTGGCACATGGAATAATTCTGGTTCAAGAAAAATACACCATCCTAGCCGGTAATCGAAACCGGGACCTCTGGGTGAGAAGTCAGCTCGCTGAACACTCGACCACGAAGACAGTATAATAAATTATTGTTAAAAAGCTTATGCTTCTATTTACTTAAAGCTAATCGAGAAAAAAATAGCAGAAAGTATCATATTACTTGCTTCCTTGTAAGTAGAGACGAAATAAGGGCGTACCATAGGTTAGAATGATTGTCAAAAGCTGGTTGCTCTGTGACTGAAATTCCTTTGTTTCTATGGACAGGAGTTGACAAATTCCCATATGAGAAAATTATGTTTTTATTGTCCACGCCGGTACCGAGAATCGAACCTGGGTCTCCCGCTTGGCAAGCAGCCGAGCTATCACCGGGATAAAAAGACGACCAGGTTTAAATATACCTATATTTAAATGTTTCTTTGAACTATGATGGATGATCAGAAAGTAAGTTTGCTAAGTCTGCAGTGAATCGAGTATAATTTATTTCGTACACTAATACAGCCATCTGAGAATGCATATATAGGTTATTTTTCCACAGTCTCCATATCGATTGAAGTATTTGTTGCTTCGCGGGATGAGTTTGAATGTTCCCTGTTGGTAAAAATCATGTCCTTGCGTGTTTCAGTCACATTGTCGTGAACTGTTGCACCTGTGCATCTGAAGCTTGGAGCGAGATCTGGACTGTAGGGAGGGTGACCAAGCACCCCAGCAAAACTGCTTCAACAACGTTATAATCTTCTGGGCTGTATGAGGTGCAAACTTTCAACTCCATTCTTCGACATGCTGGCGAGACATTACAGTCTCTCCATAAACATCGATCAGCTGTCGGTAAATGTCAGTAATGGTTACATGTTTCGCCCACAGAAATAGTATAACTAAGTAGATTTCTTCGCAATACCAGTTTTCCAAACGAGTTATCATTTGTGTTTACCTTGCAGTAGCGCTGTAGGTGGCAGTCGGCTGAAACTCTGTACTATTGCCAATAGATGTATTAGAATTACCGCACACTGCTAAGCTCGCGAAGCACCAAGAATATGGGCTTTGGAGCCTTAGTTGCTAAGTATCCCTCGTAGGTTAAACGGCTAGCAAGCCACCACGAACGGATGTTCCTGGTTGAATACTGGTCTCATATTTTTTTACACTCGGTGCATGCTTTCATAGTAATGTACACACACGCAGAAAGCAAAACAAAAAACCGCTGCAATGTCGAAATGAATGCTGGGGATTAGAGAAACTGCAAAGCCGGGAATGGCGGACCGCGAAATTACACACTTTTATAACTTCCGTGTTGCAGGCTGCATACATACGCGGGGTTGTTTTGGCGAGGCCACACAATAATTACAGAAAACACTAAGCGGAAGCTGCGGACGCTATGTTATTGTTGCCAGGTAACCATGGTCGTTCTCTAAGTGTGCTCTAGTGTTAACACAGATTTCTCTTTCGTTGTGTACAATAGTAGTTCAAAACACATGCTTTGTCTAGGGTAGCAATTTCACAACCATTTTATGACTTGTAAAATTGCCTAAAACTGTGACAGTGGAATGTCGTGCAAATTTGCGGGCGTTAAATACTGCAATAAAAACAAACAACAACAAAAACAGCATATTAGATGCTTTACGTTGTATTGAATCCTGTAAGTACTTTCACCATCTTTATAGCACTTCCGTACATTTTCTTCTGGTTTTTCAGTTGGTTTTAAGCTGTGGAGTAGTCGATACCGTGAGAATTGCAATGAGCTGAAGAACTTCAAAACCGAGAAACAAAAACCCGAACTTAAGAAATTGCAGGTGTAATGCAGGACTTTGAGCTGCAACTTTTGGCTGTGTTTTTCCATGTGAAGATCGCCTTTACATATTCATAATGGGCCTCTTCGTGTTACTTTGGTATCTGGAAACCGCTCACGTTCCGAGACCAGACGATTTGGGAACACTTGACTTTTTCCTCTCTTTGCTGTTGAGGGTTAAGGAAAAGTTGACACGTGTTGTCTTCTTCTTGGAAGCAATAAATTGTATGTGATAGCTTTTTGGGGTCGCTGTGTAGTGCCTCAGTTTCCCCTTGAACCTCTTCTCCATGAGGGGGAGGGGAAAAAAAAGAGAAAAGAGAAAAAACAGGGTAGTGTCGTAAATTTTGAAGCAATGCTCGAGGCAGACAAATCGTCAAGCTGTTGGGGCGTCTTCACCAAGTCTTCCTAATTGTACAAAACTTCTCAGGGCTTCCTTTGTTCCCTCTCTTAAGTTGTAAGTTTTTAAACCCAACTCAACTCCGGAAGAGATAGGTTTGGGAAAATGGGACAACATGTCCGGAGTAATTGAATTCAGACATTGTGGAAGAAAACGTAGTGCAGTGTTTGAGCAGTAATCTGCTTCATAAACTGTTTTACTTTCTCTACTACTTATAGTAAGTAGGGGGAAGTATTGTATTCCACTCAAAATTCGATACTGAATTTTCAAATGCAATACTATTTTGGGAATCCGAATAAAAAGAAAAAATATATGATGTATTCTATTTGTACGACTTTCTCTACATCTGTGCAACGAATTATTCTTAAAAACTTATTCTTTTATTTACTTAATGCTAATCGAAAAAAATTAACAGGAATGGTATTATTACTTGCTTCCATGTAAGTAGAAGGGAAGTAAAAGGGTACAATAGGGCAGTGATAATCAAAAGCTGGTTGCTGGTTGAAATTTCTTTGTATGTATGTATGTAAGGACGGGAGTTGACAAGGTATTTTAAAGCTGAAACCAATAACAGGGAATATCTCAAGAAAAATGTATATAACATAAATTGTGTGTTTTAACGAGCTTTACATCTTCTATTAGGTAAGTTTTCTTCTGTCTATTCCGTTTGCCAGTTATGCAAAATTTTTTCAAAATTCTTCAGAGGCTATTCCCAGAAAATTCAAGATATACACTTTATTTGTCAGGTAAATATCTTTACTATACGATATTTTAAACAAAATCGTTAGAGCCATTTTATGTCAAATACTACTCGTTTTTGTTGTACGGTCATTTATTTCAAATATGTTCTTGGTTATTGGTTTAAATTTTTAAATGCTAATGCCTATCTGAAATGTAAAATCATTGTTCATTTTTCTTTCTACAGTTCTAGCAAAGGAACAGAATGTTAATGCAGCACATATCGGCCGGTCGAAAAATAAGCTTTTTGAAGAATAGTTTGTTGCAGAATACGTCGAAAAAAAAAAGTGATTGATATCGTCTTCATGCAAATCGAGACAAGCATAAGCAGAAATAGTCTTATCACTCAATTCCTTATAAACACAAGGTAAATAAGAGAATACATCGGCTAAAGCGAAGTAAAACTTTTTAAAAGTTGATTGTTGTCGGATTGGAATTCGATTACCTTTGTATGGCCAAGAGTAAAACAAAAGAAACAGAAATACCATATTCTCGTTTGAGAAAAATGTAAGTGTTTTAAGTGTTTGAAACCACTAACAAAGAATATCTCGGAAGTGGTTCACTCCACATATTAATTTAATGAGTCTCGATCGTGTATTTCCATAATTATTGTTTATTTCATTGAAAAAAAACTGAAATTCGGTATTTTTGGTTAAATCTGGTGTTGAAACTTTGGGATGTTGTAGATACGAGGGCAACCCAGAAAGTAACAGAAGATTTAGCACTACTAAATAATTACGTAAGATATCAACACAAAATGTTATTTACAGCGTAACAGTACCTTACTCCTTTTCTTAACTTAATCTCCATTCTCTCAAGGCATGTATTGTCTCGTGGAACCAGTTCTTCAATGCCGGTGTTATACTTTTCTACCGCCAAAGGACTTACTAGTTTTGTTGTTGTTGTTGTTGTGTTTTTTAATGCACAAAATGTTTGGACAATCGAATGTTATAGGCAGATTGCGCAAGTGTATGGTGATATTGCGGGTTAGGAAATGGCGCATAATTTAGAGTAATCAAAGAAGATCAGTATGCACGACAAAGACCGGAGTGAAAGTTCGTCAATCGTTATGGAGGAGCTGAAATCAAAGGATGATAAAAGAATTCAGAAAAACCGGCGTTTCACTTTGGACACCATACAATACTTTGGGAGAAAAAATGTCTCAACCTGAAAGTGACAATATATCTTAGCTCAGGTCTTTAGCGATCTGCATTGTAAAACTGGTACCGCGTGACAATAAATACATTGATAGCCCTGGCGATTACTTTAAGAAATAAAGTAAAGTTCTGTAAGCTTGTAAATAAAGTTTTTTGTTGATATCTTTCGTTGTTATTTAGTTACGCCAAATCCTCTGTTACATTCTGGATGGCCCTCGTACAAGCGCATGCGCTGACGTTTTGCTAAACTTCCTTTTTCAGGTTTTAGGGGCTCAGGTGATATCAAAACATGTGTTTTCTGTTAGATTATGCTATGTAATTTTCATGTGTAATATATCATGCGACCCATCTGTGCCGGCAGCTGTTGAATTGGATTTTCGTCGTGCCGACCATCCAAAACAGTTGCCGAATTTAACGGCGTAATGAGCTCCCTTTATTGATTTTTCTCTGAACTGGCGACAGCCTCATTATTATTGCCCCATCAGCATTGAGAACTGTTCCTGGGGCCTCCTGTTTGAATGTTTGTCTATATTTACTTCCCAGCCGGCGCAATGGGCCACCTGGCACTTGCTCTGTTTACGATACGTATACTGTAGGGAAAATAAAGGCATGATATCCAAAAATTCGTATTATAAAACAAAACAAAACCACGTTGACTGAAGAATGAAATAATACATTGAAGAGCCTAAACCAGTGAAGACGTTATTTTTCGTTTTAGTGAAGTGACAGGTATTCCGAGTTTTCCCCCTATGCATACTTTTAAGATTATTAGCAAACATCATCCAAAAGGTTCAGTGTCATACATTTTATTAAAAATCTGATGTGTTCTATTCACATGTTTTTTATCTACATTGCTGTAACAAATTATTGTTTAACAGCTTATTATTCTATCTAATTTATAATACTCGAGATAAACATTAGCATAAATTATTTTAATTACTTGCTTCCTTGTAACTAGAAGGTAAATAAGGAAATACACTAGGCTAAAACGAAACTCAAAGCTAATTGCCATGTGGTTGAAATCCGTTTCTATGTATGGCCAGGAATTTACAAATGTTCATGTCTGAAAAGTTTAAGTATTTTAAATCTGAAACAAATAACAGGGAATATCCCGGAAATGGTCAACTTGATGAAGAATAAACTTATATGACATAATTGTCTGTTTCAACGAGATCAACAAAATTTTTGTGCAGTAAGTTTTCGTCTATTTCTTATGGTTTTATAGTTACACAAAATTCATCCAAAATAAAGAGGACTTTAGAGGCTATTCCCAGAAAATTCAAGATAAACACTTTATTTGCTATGTAAATGTCTTTAATATACGTCATTTTTGAGAAAATCAACATGTTCTAGTTTTTTACCATGTAAATGGTATTTTGGAATGATAGGAATTTTTTGTTTTCAAATTCATCGTGTCACATTACTGGAAAATACTAAACTTAAATACCAAGTTTAGTATTTTACGACTTTTCCTTTTTGAGTTATCGTGTTCACTGACAGACGCCGACCTTTTTTAAAAACTTGTTTTTAACGCAGAGGACCCTAAAACATGTATTTCCGGTGTAATCTCGGTATCGAATTTTTGGGTGGAATACAATACCTTCTCTATACACTATATAGATATTACGTGTAGAGAAAGTAAAAGGTAGTCAGTTTAGTTTGTATGTAGCTTTATATCGTGTTCTTAATCTATTACATATTGCGTTTGTCTCATACATTATTTCAATATTTTTATGTTGGTACTAACGCCCGTCAGACGCCATTGAACTAGTAGAATACTTAGCATTATACATACCTATCACATCACATCTTTACGTGGCATTATTTAATACCAAACACACAGCTTTTCTTTCATAATACACTCTACGCACAGATGACACACATTTTCAAGTGTAACCCTTAGTATCAGACAAAGTTCTATGTTCATGTTTGTCCAGTGTGGCCACTACCGAATCGTGATGGACTCTATCGTATTATTCGATATTCGCCTAAGTATGGGTTATTCCATTGTCATACAAATATCTGATTTGATTTTAAAATGTTGCTATACTATTGGTTGCTTGGCAGCCGACAGTTCCCAATCTCTTTTCAAGTCAATTTTATCGATGAACCAAGCAGTTATACCAACTCTATTCCCGTGAGTATAAAGGATATACTGTTTTATTTTATTTATTTAATTAAGGGACAATGGGAGTAAAATTTGAGTATATTCGATCAAAAATAAAACTCACTTTATTATTGTAAATGGTTGTTGGGAAGATTTATACATCTATAGATTATAAAGAAAGGAAGAAAAACATATTTGTTTATTAACGACGAAATCAATTGCCGGGTTCATATCACCGCTGCCGGTGTGCCGGAATTTCGTCCCACAGGAGGTTTTAGCAGACCTGGGGCTTTTAAAGACACCCAAAAAAACATAAGTCTGTCCCGGGTTTGAAGCATCTATAGAAAATCAACATTTACCTATCCTCCCCTTGCTTCGGGCCCTATAGCCTTTAAAGATCGTGCAATACACCAGTTTTATAGTATTCTATGAAACAGCGTTTTTCTCAAGGCTAGATTTTCACATTTTCAACATTTCTAGAATGTAGAGAAGCACACATAATTTTAATATTACAAAGAACAACATTACCTAATACCAACATTAATTTTTCAAAAGCAATTTTTTATGAAAAAATGCTTGATTTTAGAGATTAAAATTTCTAGCTTTTTAAACAAATTATTATTCCTCTTCAAAGTTGTGCGGTTCAAAGTACAATTCAGAAAATGCAACTAGTGTTCTTACATTTTTGGCGCGTGAGACATTTTGAAAAATTATATTAAGTTTTATTTATGAACGCTTTTAACTGCTGTGGTTCTCAGCGTGCCATTCTGTACTGGGTGTGAAAAGCTGATTAATTTTACTCAGAGGTCTTTTTATTAGGTTTGAGGTTCTTTTACGTGCCGTAATCTACGACAAGAGACCAACGGCTTTACTTCCCTTCCGAAGGAAGCTACGCTAAGCCCGAAAAAATCCATCGTCCTCCGCCGGGTTTGAACCCGCAACCTTAGGTACATGATGTTATCATGGGACACTTTGATTATGCAATATACTATAAAATAAAATTTATGATATAATTTATATCTTGCAAAGTATTTATCCAATTTGAATTATTCGTATTAACATAACAAAAATCAAGTAAATATTTCAGAAAATGTTGACGGAAATAGAACAATTTTAAATTTCACTCCCAATGTTCCTAATATTACATATTTTAGTTTTATGCAGTTGCGGTTCCCCGTTGAACAATTTCCGTATTATTCTTAAAAATCTAACGTGTTCCATTCACATTACTTTCTCTACATCATTATAACAAATTGTTATTTGAAAGCATATTCTTCTATTTACTTTATGCTAATTGAAATAAGCATTAACAGAAATTGTCTTATTTACTTGTTTTCTTGTAAGTAGAAGGAAAACAAGGGGATGCATTTGGCTAAAACTATAGTCAAATATTTCAAAAGCGGGTTGCCAAGTGGATAAAATGCTTTTCTATCCAGAGCCAAGAGTTTACAACTTTCAGTGTGAAAGAAGTAAGTATTTTAATCTGAAGAAAATAATAAGGAATATCTTGTAGTGAGTTTTTTTATCTATCTCTTACGGTTTGCCAGTTACGCAAAATTCAGCAAAGTTCTTTCAAAATAAATAGGTCTATAGCGGCTTATTCCAGAAAATTCAAGATATACATTTTATTTGTCTTGTAAATATCTATAATATACGTTATTTTAATGAAAATCTTTACAGCCCTTTTTAAGAAAATCAAAATATTCGAAATCTTTTCCATGTAAAGGGTAGTTTGGGGTTGGGGGATTTTTCTCAAAATCTTCGTGTCGCATCACTGGAAGATACTAAATTTAAATACCAAGTTTGCTAATTTATCGACTTTTCGTTTTAGTTATCGTGTTCACAGATACACACAGGGGACCCTAAAACGTGTATTTCCGGTGAAATCTCGGGATCGAATGTTTGGTTAGAATGTAATACCTTCTCTATACACTATGTACAGAACGTTAAAACGACATAAAACAATAATATTTTTATCGGCAAAGATTTCTTTTTCTGGGTTATTCAATAACCAACATGGGCTGGGGTTTACTTTGCTATGGTAGGAAATGTGTGATGATGCATGACGCTTAAGTTATAATGAAGAGCGTTACTCTTAGGAAGCTGTCATGTTGTCTTCCAGATGAGTGGCAGCAGCTTGCGACGTAAGGCAACTTACTTAACTTCATTGTAGAAACTGGGTGGAAAACTGCTTGCGACGTAAGGCAACTTACTTAACTTTATTGTAGAAACTGGGTGGAAAAATGCTTTCTTACGTAGATCATTTAGATGGAGTATTTATTGCATTTCATTCAACATTCGATACAGAAATACACACACTTTTCAGATCTTGGATTTAAAAAAAAACGCATATTATTAGAAAATGAGTTGTATGTATATGTTAAAACATAATCCTTAGTATGCTTACCTCCTCTTATATAAGACACCCCCCACTAGGATTTACAAGTGGATGTCAGAAGTCTATCGTGAGCCAACGGCACGAAACCACAGAATGAAGCACATGGAAAGAATTGTTAGATATGAGCGTGAGGAAAAGGATTATATGAAATGGATTATAAGAAAGCTGATGATGAGGTAATTTTTGGAATGAGTAGCGGGGGAAACCGGAGGACCTGGATAAAATGCGACCATACGCTGCTTTGTCCCCCACAAATCCCATAAGCGGGCGCATGGAATCGAACCCGGGCCACCTAAGTGCGAGGCTAGCCGTCTAACCACTCAGCCGCGGCGCCGCCTTTAAAACGTAATTCAATAAGATAGTCTAAAGAGACAACAAAAATGTATGACATAAATTGTGTGTTTTAACATTTTTTGTGCAGTAAGTTTTTTTTCTATCTCTTACGGTTTACTAGTTATGCAAAATTCATTCAGAATAAACGGGTCTTCAGAAGCCATACCCAGGAAATTCAAGATAACATTTTATTTGCGAATGTAATATCTATTATATTCGGCATTTTAATCAAAATCGTTAGATCATTTTTGAGAAAAACAAAATTTTCAACAATTTTTGCATGTATAGGGTAGTTTGGGATCGATATAATTTTCCTCTAAATCTTCGTGTCGCATCCTTGGAGGCTACTTACCTTAAATACCAAATTTGGTATTTAACGGACTTACAGTCTTTCAGCTATAGAGAGACAGAGAGACAAAAACACACAAACCTTTTTCTAAAAATACCAATGAAATCTTGGTATCTAATTTTAGAGTGGAATAAAATACCTACCTTCTATATACACTATGTACATAGTACGTACAGAGAAACTAAAAATCAATGCCATAGCTGGACTTTGAAATACTTTGAGATCTCTTTCTAATTAATCGAGAAAATCTCGAGTCATTATGGAAATTAATGTTGTGTCGGCACAGTAGCAGTATTAGTGGTGGTAGTATTTATTAAGCATATAATACATGAATTGCGTCACATTTTCACATGGGTTGGGTGATCGTATATGCTCACTGAAAGGGTTTATTTCAAATATAATCTACCCCTATTTTTACATACACAATTACACGCACGTATTCACATATACACATAATTCGTATACCAAGCATGTCTTTACAATATTTTCACAAATAACTCTCTTAGTACACGTACTTCACGCCCTCCGTGGTGTAATGGTTACCTGCTAACTTCATATACCCAAGGTCGTGGATTCAAACCCGGTGGAGGACGATGGATTTTTTTCGGGCGTAAAAATCCTTAGCATGGCTTCTTTCGGAAGCGAAGTAAAGCCGTTGGTCCTGTGTCATAGATTTACGGCACGTAGAAGAACTTCAAGCCTGATATAGAGGCCTGTGAGCAAAATTAAGCGGTAGTTCACGCCCAATTTAGCGTGGGACGCTGAGAACCACAGTAGTCAAGAGCGTCCATAAATTACACGCAGTTTTATTTTTCATGAGGTATGAGCCCAAGCTTGCCCAGTTTTAGCTGTTTAGAATCAAGTCCCAGCATGCTGTACTCCGTCTGTTTAATGCTAAAGAAACTTCCGTTAATAAATTTACCCTAACATCCTCCATCTGCAAGCAATCTGCCAAAATATGCATCCAGTCTTCCTGATCCCCGCATAATCTTCCCGTCATCATCATCATCATCATCATCATCATCATCATCATGAATTACCTTACGAGATTTCCACCCTGCCAACCTAAGCCAAGCTATTCGTATCCAATGTTTCTTATTCAATTTAAAATCTACACTCCTTTATTCTGCGCAGTTTTTATTTTATTTGCCATGATAGCGCAGCATTCAGAGCAACTGGACCGATACCAGGAGATCCTGTTTCAAGTCCTGCAATGACATTGTATTTTTCTGTGTAATTCTTCCTTTCCATATCTTGTGAAAAGCACACAGTGTGGTCCAGAAGGCAGCGGCGCCTCAAAACTATTTACAATCACCGATGTTATTATTTGCCGCCAACTTTTGCGCTAACACAAAACAACCCGACAACGTGTTGTGTGGCCTCTGTGTTCCCTTTCGGAAGATGTAAAATGCCGCCATTGCAGTTAAATAGTGAAACAGAGAAAAGGGAATGAATGAAGAGCGCTGTTGACGGAAGTTTTGTATAGCGACTTGCGGCTCGAGTTGTCATGTGTTTGCAGCAATGAATTAGCAAGTACGGGACAGAGAGCCTAGCATGCGACTGGAAAGGGTTCATTTACAATGGGCCCCGCAATCACAGCGAGCCCACTCAATCAGTGCCCGCCGCCCCACCACGTCTCATTCATTCATCTTGATTAAGGAACGATTCAAAACAGCGCGAGGGGATGCCTCATAACCGTTCTCTCTTGTCGGCCAAGGCAATTCTTTGTTCATCTTGCTTTCCTTTTTGTTTCTATCTTGGTTATTTTGTTTTTATTATTCATTCCAATTATTGTATCCTTCAGGCCCTTTTATTTTCATTGTTTTCTCATATTTTTATTTTCTTTATTCTTTTCCTTTCTGCGTTTTCTTTGTATAGAAATACTGAGTGTTATTTTTAAACGGCCAACGGCACAATATAGGAAAAAATAAACTAAAAAATAGGTGAATGTAGTTTGGTGGTTTATCTAGTTTATTCTTAAATAGTATGTGATTTTCAAAGCACACGACCGCTCACGTAAATCCGAACATAATTCAATAGAAGCCCGCCTGGGTAGTGTGTCTGCCTCATATTCAACAGGCCATGAGTTCGAATCTCTCTTAGAGTGAGTTACCCGGATCAGGGTTTTTTTCCCTTACCCTGAGAAGACTTTAAGCTCCATGGACCCCGAGATCATTTGAGCACCATTTCACCAATTTCATTCATCATCCGATATGAACCAGATTAAAGGACGCTAAGCTACAATAAATAAATAAATAAACAAATAAATAAAAAAAATCAATAGTGTACATAGATTAGCCATAGAAACATGATATCTTGTTCGATTTTTCTCGGCTATACAACCTCAAAATCATCACCGTTCACTGAACGGATACGTGTGTATTTATTATTTTCTCTACACTATGCACACTAGAGAATGTATTGTATTCCACCCAAAAATAAGATGTCACCGGAAATATGTTTCGAGGCCCCTGAGTCCAAAAATACTTTTTGAGAATTTTGGGTAAAATATAATACCTTCTCTACACACCATGTACATAGCATGTGTAGATAAAGTAAAAGGTGTAGATCGCGTTAAAATTCAGTTTGTGTCGTAATTTTTTTAAAATTCCATATTATTATTATTATTATTATTAGAGTTAAGGATGACCGAGGTATTCCCTGTTATTAGTCTTAAGTTTAAAATACCTGAACTTTTCTCATCCATTTAGTCTCTCTCTTTGTTTTATTCTTGGCTGTGATAGAGAAACCGAAATTCTATGACAATCAAGGAGTGATAGCCTTCAAAAGATTGACTATCGCTTTAGAGTAATGCATTCCCTTATTTCTCGTCTTCTTATAAGAAATAAAACTATTACTGTATTAGTATGGCGTAGATAAAAGAATAATCCTCTGTCAATAGTTTGTTGCAGAACGGGTAGAACAAATCATGCACATGGAATATATCACATTTTTTTGTTGATTTTGTTACTATTGATTTTACCGCCCGAAAAATCTATTGCTCTCCGCCGGGTTTGAATCAAAGAGTTGGGAACTAGGGACTGCATTTTAGCCCGGAGGACGATTTAAACACCACTATTTGAATATTAAAATAGCATTTATATGGTTTTTCAGTGATGTTTCACTGCGTATTTTATTCCAAAAGCACAACTTAAATTTCACCATAAAGTATCGTAATTACTATATAATAATAAATCATTACTGAAAAACCAATAATGTTCATTCGATTTTGCTGTACTTTACAAATAATAATATACACTTGTAAATAGAAATTGAGTTTTATTTATGGACGCTCTTTAACTTCTGTGGTTCTCAGAGTACCATTCTATGTTGTGCGTGAAAGATTGCTTAATTTTGCTAAAATGCCTCTTTATCAGGTTTTTCCGTGCCGTAAATCTGCCACGGGACCAACGGCTTTACTTCCCTTACGAAGGAAGCCATATTTAAGATTTTTACTCCCGAAAATAAAAATCATTGACGTCTGCTGGGTTTAAACTGACGACCTTGGGAATATGAAGTTAGAATGGTTAGCATTACGTCACACAGGGCAACAAACTAATTGTAGATATACCACTTACTTTGCAAATACACATTGCAAATGTGTAAGATTACTATATGATTGTGAAACAAAACACTGTACACATTACAAGCGTCGTCAGTTCTTCTATCTCGTCTACGTCTCGGACATACTGCTCTTACTCGTTCTTATCTTCAGTGATCTTCCCTGCAACTGCAACTATTGTCACTCTCCACTTAGTCACCAGCTGCCGTTTCTATGAAGATGCAAGAACGAGATGCTCTTAGTGATCCAGCCTTCTGAAAGAATGTACTGAATTTTCTTAATGAACCTCATTTATATAAATAATTGTAAAATTTATTATAGTCGCGATTTGACCTTGCTGCTAAAGCGACACTAAATGGAATAATATATATATATAAAAAAAAAAAAAATCTGACGTGTTCCATTCTCATGACTTTCTCTACTTCTCTGAAAAAAAGTATTGTTAAAAGGCTTAAGCTTCTATTTACTTCATGCTAATCGAGAAAAAAATAGCAGAAATAGACTTATTACTTGCTTATTTGTAGGTAGAAGCGAAATAAGGGAGTACCATGGAATAAAACGGTAGTCAAAAGCTGGTTACTATGTGACTGAAGTTCCTTTGTTTGTATGGACAGGAATTGACAAATTCCTGCATGAGAAAAGTATACGTTTTTCAAAGCTTATACTAAAACCAAGGAATATCTCAAAAACAATCAACTCCACGAAAAAAATGTACATAACATAGATTGTGTGTTTTAACGTGCTCTGCATTTTTTTGTGGGGTAAGTTTTTGTCCATCCCTGACGGTTTAGCAGTTATGCAAAATTCCGTAAAATTCATTCAGAATAAAGTAGTCTTCAGAGGGTATTCCCGAAAATGTGTGATAGAAATGGCTTTAATATGTGGTACTTTAATCAAAATCGTTAGAGCCGTTTTTAAGAAAAACAAAATTTTCGAAACATTTTCCATGTAAAGGGTAGTTTGGGAGGGGGGGATTTTCTTGAAAATCTTTGTGTCACATCCAAGTTGGGTATTTAACGGTCTTTTCGTTTTTCAACTACGCTGCCCACAGACACACATAATACACACACATTTTTTCTAAAAATTCTCTTTTTTTATTCAGGGGGCTCAAAACATATATTTCCGTTGAAGTATAGAATTTTTGGGTGTATTACCAATAACTATACGCTATGTACATAGTACTTGTAGAGAAAGTAAAAAACGCTTAAATTCTATAAGATATATATTTTTTAAGTGTTTAAGCACGATTATAAAGTTCAACTCGACAAACTTCCATTGTGAAACCTATTGTGCAAATTACAAATTAATTTTTAAATTTTACAGTTGTTGCAAACATTGTGAATGAGATCCTTTGACGCATACTTTTACAGTTAAAACATTCACCTTAGGCTTGCCATAGAGGTAGTTTGGAACTTTCAAAAACGAACATTGAAATTCCCGTGCATTTTTTTAAGGTATCATGAGTTGTCGTAAGCGAAACATAACAGGTTGTCTATAGCAGTCGGTTTAAACTGTCAGAATTGTGACAAGCGAATGGCGATGTATGACAACGCTTTTATCGGTTTATCCCTGAAGCTGTTTTAAAGGTAAAACGGGAAGGGGATTATCATAGCATCCCTAAAGCTCAGTGTTCAAGTGAATGTGAAAACAATGGGGTGGTAGCATAGCGTATCGCTTCTGTCAGCCAGTGAAAACCAAGGAAACCCCCTTTGAAAACGGCTGCAGTTTTCTTCCCAGCATGTAATTCAGTATGTTACTTAACTGAAATCAAATTAAGTAGGCACATATTTGTAGAATTGAATACCTATACGCAAAATGTCGTTAATGAAGGCAATCGTGAGTGGAAGGTCTTCGGTTCAAATGCCCCCAGCGACAATACATATTCTGGTTCAGTTTTATATTTGAACTCCGCCATTGGTCGATTGACCAGCACGGCTGCGCATGCGTAGGCAGATAGAACGAACGGAAGACTGTGAATTTGGCATTGGTAAGAAGATCCGATTTTCAGAAACTCCAGTTTTACCTTTTATTTCGATCCAGATCATTTACACACACCTAACCTAACCTAACGTAACCTAACCTCAACGAAATCTCGAAACCTGTGATTCACCTGTCACGTAGCCATATTGTTTCCGTAGCCAATAGGAAATGCTCATTCTAAAAATGAACTAGAATCTACAATCTCGCATGACCCTAGGGACCATCCTCCCTGACGAATGTTTACTTTCTCAAGCGCGTATGTACTATGCACATAGTGGATAGAGAAGGTATTAATTCGATGTCGAAATTTCGCAAAGAATATATGCTTTGAGCTCCCCTGAGTCCGAAAAAAATAATTTTTAGAAAAAGATCCGCATGTGGGTATCTGTGGACAGCATAGCTCAGCAACAAAATGGTCGTTTAATAACAAATTTGGTATTTATATTATTTATATCTTCCAAGGATGCCACAGAAAAATCTTCAAGGAAATCCCCCTCCACAAAATGCCCTTTGCAAGGAAAAATTGAAAATGTTTTTCTCAAAAATGGCTCTAACGATTTTGATTAAAATGCCGTATATTAAAGATATTTACATAGCAATAAAAACATATATTTTGAATTTTCAGGGTATAGTCTCAGGAGACCTCTTTCCTCTGGTTGGGTTTTGCAGAATTCTGCATATCGGTTAAAGAGTAAAAGATAGACAAAAGCTTAATTTTGTAATCGCTTATCCTCCCCGTATTTGTAGGACTTACAAGCCAATGCCTAGGGGTCAGAAGCCTGTCGGGGAGCCAACGGCAGGAAGCCACAGAATGGAGAACCTGGTACAGGGGTCGGCCTGTAGCCAGATATGAGCACGAGGAAGTGGATGATATGAAATTTAAGCAAAAATGATGATTGGAAAGGTGATGATGTAGCAATTGGTGGAATGAGTAGCGGGGGAAACCGGAGGACCCGGAGAAAACTCGCCAGACGCCGCTTCGACCACCTCTAATCCCACATGCGGGGCGCTTGGGAATCGAATGCGGGCTACCTTGATGGAAGGCGAGCTGTATAACCACTCAAAAGACAAAGCCTTACTGCATAATAAATGTAGATCTCATTAAAACGTATAATTTACATCATATACGTTTTTCTTGTAGAGTTGACCGTTTTCGAAGTATTCCTTGTTATTGGTTTCATTTTTAAGCCACTTAAAAATTTGACCATCGCTTTAGCCTAAGGCATTTCCTTGTTTCTCTTCTGCCAAAGAAGCAAGTAATAAGACCCATTCCGCTAACGTTTATCTCGATTAGCATGATGTAGATGAATAAACAATTTTTGGTAAGAATAGTCTGTGTAACGAACAGCTTGAGAAAGTTATGTGAATGGGGTACACAAAATTAACTATTATTATTATTATTATTATTATTATTATTGATATTAGTAATAGTAGTGGTGGTAGTGTTTTTTGGCGGGGGAAAATCTTACAAAATCATCTCAGCAGGTGGGTTGGATTCCCACCAACTAAAAAAATACCCAGCAAGAATAAATGTAAAATTCCCCTGGGAACTGCCAAAGAGGCATTACTTCAGGGGGAAGCGAAGGGTAGTGGTAGTGGTGGTATTATTATTATTATTATTTTATTATTATTATTATTTTATTTTGCTCTCTGCGCATAGTATGCATTTAGTAGGTAGAAAAAGATTGTGTTCCATCCAAAAACCTGATGTCGATATTTCACCGAAAATATGTTTTGAGAACCCCCGAATCCAAAAATGAAAAGCATTTTGAAAACGTGTGTGTGTGTGTGTGTGAGTGTGGTGAGAGAGAGAGAGAGAGAGAGAGAGAGAGAGAGAGAGAGAGAGAGAGAGAGAGAAACACGTTAAGCCAACCCAAATAGAATATGTTAACTAACTCGAAAGTTTAAGTCAGTTTAGGTAAGTTCATTATAATCCCATCTTAGGGCATTAATCAGGCTGTACTCTTATTTGTTGAACGGCGCTTGCGTGTAATTATCATGGTGTACTACTCAGTAAAGATAACCGTGTGACTGTTTCACACAAGTGACTGAGAGATTGCGTGGCTTGTGGCAGAAGCAGGAGGTGCAGAAATCTCGCCAAGATAAATGCCTCCGCACGCAGGTTGCAGCATGAAGTCTACCGAGAAGAATTTGAGCTAGGCAGGGAGACAGGCGGTATATATTTTTAAACTAACTAAACAGCACACCAAGTGGTAGGGCAACACGATGTGGCTGATGGATGACGGTAGGGTTCCCAGCTGGAGCCTGGGTGTCAAACAGGAAGGAAGATCCGTCAAGGTCGGCCAGGGGTTCAGCGCGATAAGAACCAGCTGTTCCAGACCCCACTTTTAAATTGGTTTATTTTCCTAAGTGTCTCTACGCTTTTTCTTCACTTGCTTTATTGCCCGTGAGAGCAGTCGATTTTATTGGAAGCATGAATGATATAGGCCAATAGTGTTGTAACGTTTCAGTGGTTTTGGATCACTGCTATCAGGCTTTATTTTAATTTTAAAAATTTTATATTCACGTGACTTTCTTTACCTCTTCTGAAAGTAACTATTCTTACAAAATCTTATTCTTTTATACTTCATACTAATCGAGATAAAAAGAAATCTTATTTGTTCCATTTCATACGACTTTCTCTACATCTCTTCAACAAATTATTGTATCTACTTCATGCAAATCGAGATAAACCTTAGCCAAAATGATCTCGTAACTTTCTTCCTTGTAAACAGAAGGGAAATAAAGGAGACCATTAGGCTAAAGTAATATTCCAATCTTCTTAAAGCTGGTTGCTCTGTGATTGAAATTCGTTTCTTTGCATGACCCGTAGGTATCATATATGTTTAAGCATTTTAATATTAAAAGAAATAACAAGAAATGTCTCGGAAACTATCAATTCTATGTGCTTAACGAGATGTGCGTATTTCTATGGTAAGTTTTTGTCTATTTCATGCAAAATGAAGAGGCTATTCCCAGAAAACATATTTTATTTGCCATATAAACATCTTTAAAGTGTTATTTTAATCAAAATTATTAGAGCCATTTTTGAAGAAACAACATTTTCAGAAATGTTTCCATGTAAAGGGTAGTTTTTGGCGGAGGATTTTCTTGAAAATCTTCTTGTCGCATCCTTGGAAGTTGCTAAATTTAAATACCAAAGTTGGTGTTTAACGGTCTTTCGTGTTTGAGCTATGCACAGCATTAAATTTCCTAACCGACTCGCAAATTTAATGCCGTGCCGGCATGTTGCCATCGTAGCTCAGTGGTACAGTAACGGCTAGAGACCGGAAGATTCATGGTTCAAATCCCGGCTATGACATTACATTTTGCAGTCTGATTCTACCCATTCCTGCCCTTCACATGGTGTGTGTGAAAAACAGTAAATCAACAAAAATAAGCATTTCAGTATATTTTTTCCAAGTTAATGAAAACTCGAGTAATCGATTAAATTAAAATGGTTAACCGATTTACATTTTGATTAATTTACAGCATACACACACAAGTAAATTCACGAAGAGTAGGAAGAACCCTTTATAGAGATCTGGAAGACGTGGCAGGTTGTCCCATCACACGCGCAGCTCTCTCCATATCCTTTGTTTGTAGTCATTTGCATAGATATAGGGAACAGTATCAAATGAGCATTAGGACATTTCTCCGTGAGCTGTATCTCCCTTCGAGCGTAGAAATGGGATGAGAGGAGGGCTAAAGATACTACACAGCAAGGTCTTGGGATGCTGTTACGATATTACCACTGAGTAACCCACCTTGATACACGCTTCCCCAACTCTCTCTCTCTAATAGTTTAGAAACGTGAGACATAAAACGATATCCAACGTGCACGAGGTTTAGGATTGCAGAGGGAATTTAATTATACAGGACGGTTGCACGAAACTTGACGATTCACAAAACCAAATTAACCAAAGGATATATAAATGAATGGGCGATTGTTAAAAAGGACCTACGTCACAAAAACAGTGATATTATTTTATCTAGCCCTACATATACTATGTAAGGAGTTTATATTCCACCCAAATTTCAAAATCGAGGCTACTGTAAATACAGGTTTCGGGTTCCCCAAACACAGTATGTGCATTTTACGTGATGTATTATTTTTTTATAGTGTTCGCAAAACTTAAAGGCATGTGGAGGCGGGCGTATTAGCGTGCTGTTGAAAAGGTTAACATGCGCGGCATCAAAGGCATCAAAGGCAGGTTGCAGAAAGCAACGTTCTCACATTTTCTGCAAGTAAACACGCCTTACAGGCATGGATATTTATTTCTTAGTGCACCAAGTAAATAATATTAGCAACGAGACTACTGCACAGTGCCAATAATATGTAACCACATGTTCTACTTGCAATACGCCGTCCTCTTCTTCTTCTTCTTCTTCTTCTTCTTCTTCTTCGCTGTTACTGTCAATTTCACTCGCATGCATTACAAATGGAAGCATTGTCATGTGAGCATGCCGCAGTTGAAATGTTCGCTCTTGTTGCTTGGTGTGCTGAACACATGCGAATGTACGAAGAACGTCCAGAAAGTAAGTTCCGTTTGGTAATAAAATTAAATTGTGTACAAATACAGAATAATTATTTATTTCACAAAATTCTACAACTCTTAAACTACTTTTCCACATAAGTGCCCAAATTTTGCAGGCATTTGTCATAGCGTGGCACAAGTTTTTGTATACCTTCTTCATAGATGTTTGCCGCCTGTGTCTTCAAAAAGTTGGAAACATTTCCTTTCAGCTCTTCGTCATTGTTGAAGTGTTGACCGCCAAGGAAAGACTTTAGATGTAAGAACAAATGAAAATCGCTAGGAGCGAGGTCAGGGCTGTACGGAGGATGGTCAAACACGTCCTAGCCAAATCCCTGTAGGAGGTTTTTCGTCACATTTGCAGTGTGTGGTCGTGCGTTGTTGTGAAGAAAAACAACACTTTTGACAGCGATCCTCGGCGCCTATTCTGTATTGCGCGGCGCAATTTCCTAAGTGTCTCGCAATAAACATCTGCTTTGATTGTTTGACCATGTGGTAAGAAATCAAGTCCAGTCCCAGAACACTGTGCACATCATTTTTCGAGGTGTCAAGATTTGTTTCGGCTTAACCTTTGCTGGGGATGAAGTGTGCCTCCATTCCATTGATTGCCGCTTACTTTCAGGGGTGTCGTAAGAAACCCAAGTCTCATCTCCTGTGGCTATCTGTGTCAGAAATTCTTCGCTGTCTTTATCATAACGGGTTAAAAACTGAAGTGCACTACCCATCCGTTTTGTTTTGTGTTGCTCAGTAAGAATCTTTGGTACCCAACGTGAGCAAAGTTTACGAAATTTCAGTTTTTCAGTAACAATTTCATGAATTAGTGATCGTGAGCTTTGGGGAAATTCCTTTGCGAGAGCACTAATTGTAAACCTGCGGTTTTCGGATCTTGTCATCAATCGCGTGAACCAGTTCTTCTGTAACCAAAGATGGACGCCCACTTCTTCATCGTGCACTTCACTACGTCCTTCATTGAACTGTCGGACCCATCTTCTCAACATTGAATCACTCATCGCATTTTGTCCGTAAACTTCGCAAATTTGCCGATAAATTTCAAATGGTTTCACTTTCCTAGCATTCAGAAAACGAATCACAGATCTGATTTCACAAGCGACGGGATTTTCAATTAAAACCGACATTGTAAACAAGCACGACAAAGCGTATCTGGCTGACAGCGATCTCAAAATGGCGCACGTTTCTTCTCCTTGATACAGAGCGTCTACCGCGCATGTGCGGAACTGCGATCGCAGCGCTGCAGCGGAGATAAATTGAAACGGAGCTTACTTTCTGGACGTACCTCGTATATTCGGTACACATTTTCTAAACACTTTTCACTCACTGACAGTTATTGGAGGAGTCACATTCTGCTTTCTAAAGGCATGCTCAAGACGTGCCCACATCAGCTCAATCAGATATAGACAACAATGATATGCTGGTAACTTGAGGACTTCATAACCATGATGTTTTGCCATTTCGTCTATTACGTACACTTTCTGTAAATTGGCTTCCCGAATTTTCTCCAAAAGCACGGCTTTTATAGGTGTTCTTCCAAGAGTCTGATCATTTCGTCTTTCCTGCTGGATATTCCTTTATCACTCACCTCTTATTTAAGGGCGCAAACGGAACCCTAACTTCACTGTCTAAGCGAATCCCTTTTGTAAAGAAAATCTCCCGCGGTTTGAAGTTCATGCAGCAATTCTAGCATCGTTGGTAGCCTGTCCTTTTTTATACAACCTATATACCTCTTTACGAACTACATCTTAGGTGAAAATATCAACCTTCCCTAGCTTTGGTGTCCTGTTTCCCTTCTTTTTTGGCGTAATGGAAAGTCTCCGTGCAACTTTACTGTTTGTCCGCTTAAGCCTACTGCTTTAGCAGTTTCAATGATTGGTCCCTTCCTTATTTTATTGCCTTCCATGTTCTGAAATGCATTACGTATTATCTGTTGGGACTGTTGTATTCCTATAGGCGGCTTGCTTCCTTTCCATCTTCCTTCACTTGCTGCTCCACTAGAAGTAGAAGCAGCATTATTCCTGGCGCCACTAGTTACCACTACGAAAAAACTAGCTGGATTACGGACACCTTTACTTTTATTTCTAGCATCAAAGCTAGAAACGTCCCAAGGTCTTCAAATATTTAAGAATACACAGTAAACACCACTTACACCTATGAAGTTTACAGGAAAACTAGACGAACAAGGTGAATATGTTGCAACGATGTAGTTTACATGTGTCATTTGTAATTTCTATGCATTCATTGGCTAAGGTTGCGCGCTCATTGGTGCACTGCAAATTGTCGGCGACCTCCGGGAATGGTCAGTGCGTTCCTGTCTCTCGCGAACTATGCACCTTTTACTTTACATGGTTTTCGTCACTCAAAATTCCTTATAATATGAAAAATAATACCTTCCTCAAAACGTCTATTTCAAATATAAATTGTCATGCATTATAATACACAAACCACACACTTTGAAAGGATGAGTTAAAGTTCAGTTAGTTTTCAGAGTAGAGTGTATTATTTTGTTATTAAAGTGAACGGGCATGTTACGTTTCAAACTCGAGCTGAAATCTTATTCATATAGAAATGAAATCATTTTAGTTCTCTTTGTGATACGAGTGTGACATCAAATCTATCGAAGCTGGGACAAGCGATTTTTTGATTAACAAACGTGAAGTCACTCATTCTCAGTCGCCGATAGAAATACTACGTTCTAATTAGCGGTTTTAGAAAAACTTATGTACTAGGCAATACGCAGTGTAACTCAGACGACTGAGTTTCACAAGGCAGGCAGGCAGAACGACTTCAAGAAATTACCAGTGTGTTACCGTTAACTGTAGGGAATTAAGTGATCTCGAAGAAGACAGAACTGAAGACTCCTGAACTGCTTGTGTTCCACTGTTGTAACGTCTATTATGTGTTGATACCATCAAGGTAATATTTTATGGTTAAAAAGGAAGTTGAATGTGCTGCTTAATTATGGAAAGCATGGCTGGCGTGTAAAACGCGTTCTTGCGTACACAGTTGCCACCGGTGTATGTCCACTAAGTTTGGCAACAGCGTTGCGCGAGAACATTGGCCAGCGTTCGTATGCCTTTAAGTTTTGCGACGATTGTAGCAGTTCCCGATTCTCAAAGAGTTTATTTCTGCATTGATTAAAGCTAAAGTACAGTTGCCCACTAACATGAAGGCATTCTGGTATACAAAAATGTAAATGGCGTATTATTTATGGACGCTCTTTAGCTACTGTGGTTCTCAGCGTCCTATTCTAAATTGGGCGTGAAAGACCGTTTAATTATGCTCAGATGCCTCTCTATCAGGCTTGAGGTTCTTTTACGTGCCGTAAATCTACGACACGGGACCAATGGGTTTACTTCCCTTCCGAAGGAAGCCATGCTAAGGATTTTTACACCCGAAAAAATCCATCGTCCTCCGCCGGGTTTGAACCCCCGACCTTGGGTATATGAAGTTAGCATGATATCTGGTACTTAATTTTTTTCAACTGTGCTCCTAAATTATGGATTATCACCTAGTTTTCCTTAGAATACCCAGAGTATATCTTCAACTATATTCCAAGCACTTACATGCCTATAACTAACAAATAATAATTTTGGTAACCCTTCATAATTTATTAACAAATGGTGTAAATCTTTTTAGAATTGCAATAGTTTAATTTTTCCTATTACTCGTGGTTAAATTCGTAAGCTTTTCTGATAGAATTTCGATGTAAAAGAGTGAAGCTGAAGTAATTGCTGACGGTAAACCTCTTCTCTTTGTTTTAATTGCAATTCAGAATTGAATTCTTTTGGGAAAATAAAATGTTTCGAAAATTGTAAATATAAAGGGTAGTTGGTGATAACCCTTGAAAATCTGTGCGTTGCACACTTGAAGGATGCAGTAGTTAACCGACTTTGCTTTTTTGAGTCAACTGACTCACACACACACACACACACACACACACACAACCACACAAACACTCTCTCTCTCTCTCACACACACACACACACACACACACGCACACATCCGACCCTTTCCAAAAATGCCCTTTTTTCAGGGTCTTCAAAACATTATTTCCAGTGAAATCTGATATAGATTTTTTTTTCTTAATCTAGGTAACTCAGTAGGATAGGTGCTGGCCTTCTGAACTCAAGGTCGCGGGTTCAAACCCGGCCCAGACCGATGGTTTTAAATGTGCTCCAAGTCAGTAGATTTACTGTCATGTTAAAGAACTCGTGCGAGACAAAATTCCGGCTCACTAGCGGCGCTGATATGATCCTGGCAATTTACAGTGTCTTTAACGAACAAAATAATTTTAATAATAATAATAATAACAATAACAATACTTTTTTGGTCAGAATACAACACTACAATATACAATAGCAAGCATTTACATTGATCTCACGCCTCTATGATTAATTTTCCTTTACGTCGTCAAAAGCGGGTCGACGTTTTCGGTCTACTGCAGCGTCACTAACATGCTCAAGGAACAACTATTGCATTGCAGTAACTCATCCATGTTTCAGTGAATTCTATGTTATGACAAAGCATGCTCAGAGCACTTATGTAAGATATTGTTTGTTACATCAGTGAAAATTAACATGCGTCTAACGGTAACGCTACACAACCCATCCCAGTGATATGCTCTCAGCAAACAAAGCTGGTTACCTGGGAATATGGCACTAGCTAAAGAAAACATTATCAGAATATCAGGAGCTGAAATATCCTGCAGCGTAACTGGATATACATTAATAAAAATGATGGCTCGAGAGAAATTTTAATATTAGGTACTAGTGTGCTAAGTTTCATTACATTTTAAATACCTATTTTATTCTGGTGCGGCCTACAATGTTTATCCAGTACTAAAGCTAAAATCATTGTAATTGTTTAATTAAAAAAGTCGTTCGCATGACCTTCTCTACCTGTTCTGCAAACAAACTCTTCTTACAAAATATTATTTTTCTATTTCATGCTAATCATGATAAACATTAGCAGAATTGTGGCATTACGTAATGCCTTATAATTAAAGGGAACCAAAGGAATTGATTAGGATAAAGGGATATAAAACAAAGTAAAAGGGGGTGTCTTCCTTTATTAATCATGACTTCACGAGTGATCAGCCGTGTCAGGTTTATAAAATGCAAGTTTTCGGCCATGACTGATAAAAGCCATGGACTTTAGAATGACCGAAAGTTCGGAGTTTATAAACCCGACACGGCTGATCACCCGTGAATCCATGATTAATAACTGTCGCTTTTGAAATTCTTACAGGATGACTTCCTGTTTGAGAAAAGTATAATATTTTAAAATTGAAGCCATTAACAAGGAATATCTTGTAAATGGTTAGCTCCATAACAAACACGTATAGGACATAAAGTGTGCGTTTTGACGAGATTCTACACGTTTTGTGGGGTAAGCTTTTTTCTGCCTGTTAATTGAAAATGTTATTTATGGACGCTCTTTAACTACTGTGGCTCTCTGCGTCTTGTTCTGTATTGGGCATGAAAAACTGCTTAATTTTGAACATGGCCTTTTGTCAGGCTTGAGGTTTTTTACGTGCCGTAAATCTATCATACGGAACCAACTTTCCTTCCGTAGGAAGCTATGGTAAGGATTTTTAAGCCCAAAAAAATCCTTCGCCCTCCACGGGTTTGAGCCAGCGATTTACCAGATATTAAAGTCATTCAGAATGAAGACCTCACAGACTATTTCAAATACATTCAAGATATACATTTTATTTGTCATGTAAGTATCTTAAGTGTACGGGATTTAATCATCTACAGAACAATTTTTGAGAACGTGTAAGTTTTTAAAAATTGTGCTCTGTAAAGGAAGTTTTGGGTGCGGGAT
This sequence comes from Hymenopus coronatus, assembly GCA_030762935.1. Classification (NCBI taxonomy): domain Eukaryota; kingdom Metazoa; phylum Arthropoda; class Insecta; order Mantodea; family Hymenopodidae; genus Hymenopus; species Hymenopus coronatus. Next base: position 50,459,916 of record CM060895.1, read on the forward strand.
GTTCTTAAATATTCCTATAGCATCCTTGTTAGATGCTGTAATTAAATATCAGGTTTTATCAGGTTTTGTATTTAAGTGACCTTTATGAGTTATGCTGTTCATACAGACACGCGCACGCACTCAAATTGACATTTTTCTATAAATGCTCTTATCCGGGGGACTCTAAAACGTGTATTTCGGTACCAAATTTTTACTTTCTTTTCATATACTATGTGAAGAGAAACTATTGCACTCCACCAAAAATTCGGTACCGAGATTTCACCGGAAATACATGTTTTGGGTTTCCCTGAATCCATAAAAAGAATTTTTAGAAAAAGGCCCGTCTGTGTCTGTGTGTCTGTAGACTGCATAGCTGAAAAACGAAAAGACCGTCGAATACCAAACTTGGTATTTAACTTTGGTATCTTCCAGGGATCCGACGCGAAGATTTACAAGAAAATCATCCCACCACCCTTTACATGGAACTTTTTTTCGAAAATGTTGATTTTCTCAAAAATGGCTCTGACGATATTGATTAAAATATCGTATATTAAAAATATTTATTGAAAAATAAAATGTATATCTTGAATTTTCTGGTAAAAACCTCTGAAGACTACTTTATTCTGGATGACTTTTATGGAATTTTGCGTAGCTGCTAAACTGTAAGGGATAAACAAAAACATACTTCACAAAAAATGTAGTGAACGTTAAAACACGCAATTTATGTTACATACATTTTTTGGTGGAGTTGAACGTTTTTGAAATATTTCTTGTTTTTGGTTTCAGCTTTGAAAAACTTGATTCTTTTGTCATACAGGAATTTGTCAACTCCTATCTGTACAAACAAAGGAACTTCAGTCACATAGCAACCAACTTTTGACTATCACTTTAACCTATGTACACTCTGATTTAGCTTCTACTTACGAGGAAGCAAGTAATAAGACTATTTCTGCTATTTTTTTCTCTGTTAGCATGAAATAAATAGAAGCATAAGCTTTTTACTTTCTCTACACGTACCATGTACATAGTGTATAGAAAAGTTATTGTAATGCAGCCAAAAAATCAATATCGGGATTTCACCGGAAATACATATTTTGGATGCCCCTAAATCAAAACAAATATTTCTTGAAAAAGGTTCATGGGTGTATGTGTGCGCGCGCGCTTTGTGTGTGTGCGTGCGTGTGTGTGTGTGTGTGTAGACAGCATAGCTCAAAAACGAAAAGACCGTTAAATACCAAACTTGGTAAATAAGTTTGGTATCTTGCAAGGATGCGATAAGAAGATTTTCAAGAAAATTCCCCATCTCCAACTATCTTTTACTTGGAACTTTTTTTCGAAAATTTTGACTTTCGCAAAAATGGCTTAACGATTTTAATTAAAATATCGTATACTAAAGATATTTACCTGGCAAATAATATATCTTGAATTTTCTGGGAATAGCCTCTGAAGACTACTTTATTCTGGATGAATATTACAGAATTTTGCTACTGTTAAACCGTAAGAGATAGACAAAAACTTACCATAAAAAAAATGTAGAGCACATTAAAACACACAATTTATTTTATATGCACATTTTTTGTGGTGTTGGTCGTTTTTGGTTTCAGCTTTAAAAAACTTATACTTTTCTCATACAGGAATTTATCAACTCCTGTCTATACAAAAAAAGGAACTTCAGTCACATAGCAACCAGTTTTTGACTATCACCTTAACCTATGGTACTCCCTTATTTATGCTTCTACTGACAAGGAAGCAAGTAATAAGACAATTTCTGCTAATTTTTTTTCGATTAGCATTAAGAAAATAAAAGCATTAGCTTTTTAACAATAATTTGTTGCAAAGATGTAGAGACAGTCGTGTGAATATAACACATAAGATTTTTTTTTTATAAATGTATCGTAACTGGAGTGGGAAGTGGTGACATCAATGCTGTTGCCTTGGAGACAGTAAATAAACAAAACAAAAATTGATGGTGCTCGTAGTTCGTGTAAGTGTAAATTTGTATATTGATCACTGAAATAAATGCATACCATCGTCAATGTGGATATAGCATTCAATGTTAAATAATGCATTATGGGATGTGAATCTTAGGAATTGTTGAAAATGTACTTTTGTTAGTGCTTGTTCAGAGTACGTTTAACCCATCTGCTATCTCGATATACAGGATTAAAACATTTTGGTATGTTTCATTCACGTGAGATTCTCCACCTGTTCTGCAAACAAACTGGTCTTCTTCTTAACTAATCCATGCTAATCGAGATAAGCATTAGCAGAAATTGACTCATTGCAAGTAGAATGGAAACAAGGTAATGCACTAAGCTAAATCGATAGTCAAATCTTTTAAAAGGTGGTTGCTGTGTGAAACAATTGAGAAGTTGAATTTCGATTCTTTTTGCTTGCTAGGAGTTGAACAAGAGAGATAAGAAACGGTTGAGAATGTCCGGTTGGTGAAAATATGTATTTTAAAATTAAAATCAATAATAGGGAATGTCTCTTAAATGGTTTGCTCTAAAAATCTAAATTTTTTGTCAGTACCTAAGTCAGCCCTGTTTACCAGGTATACAAAAGTCATTCATCATGAAGAGAATTCAGGGGTTATTCTCAAGAAATTCAGATATTCATTTTATTTGCCACGTAAACAACTCTAACGGTATTTAAAAATATTGTTAGAATTTTTTTTAGAAAATCGAAAAATGTTATAAGTGTTTCATGTAAAGGGTGGTTTGAGGTGGCGGAAAATTTGTCAAAATCTTCCTTGAAAGATACTAAACTTAGATACCAAGTTTGGTTTTTAATCGACATATTGTTTTTTAATTATGCTGTCCACAAACACACATATACGCGCGTGACTCTTTACCAAAATTATATTTATGAATTAAGGGGGTCTTCAAACATGTAATTCCGGTGAAATCTCGATATCGAATTTTTGTGTAGAATACAGTACAGGTTCTACTATGTACATTGTACATATGCGCTAGAGAAACTAAAAAGAAATACAACATTTAAAGTTAAAATGTGAAAGATAGAACAACATTCTGTATGAAACTGAATAGAGGAAAACTTGAAGTTGTATAGGTGTTGAGGCTGTATATATTTAACTTGTAATTTGTTGCACGATTGGAAGATAAGCAGTCACGTTGGTCTCCCATTCGAGAGTGGCGCCACAGGATTGCTATTTGTTGCTCGAAACATCAATAGTTATCACTTACCATAATGTAAGTAGCTTGAATAGACTATTATTTGTGAGTGTGATGTTTAGTATAGAGCGTGTAGGCGTGAGTGTTCTAATTTCTCAGAAGCAAATGATAGTCTAATAAGCCATGTGCAATATACAACGCTTTAATCTATCCTGATATTAACTGAAACATTCTTATATTATTAATATTAATATTATTAGAGTCGTCATTACGAGAAATTGACTTTCAGTCGTGACGTAGATATAGTGCTTTGTTTGTTCATTGTTGCGTAATCCCGCCGGAATAAACAGTTTCGATTCTGGTTGTTAAAACTGCACCAAATGAGTCAATAAATGAATGAGAATGGATATGCACGAAGAAGTTTTAGATTGTGCTAAAAAAATTGTACTTAGGTTATTATCCGGCAAGTCGAAGGACATATATGACAAGGAATTTTCATTATTTAAAGAATGGGGAGCTGCCAAAGGAGTTAAAATAATTTACAATGAAATAAAGACCTACATTTGTTGTTTTCCTATGGTAATGAAATGTAGACATGAAATCTATAGGATAGGATAAATATATTTATTTAAGGTTCATTAAAATTCAGACAAAATATTAGTTTTCTGTATTAAGTTTCTTTATTTAGGATTAACTAAAATAAAAGGCAAAGTATTATTTTTCTGCATTAAATTATTTACTTGGGTTATTTGGGTTAGTTTTCAGCATGAAATTTCTTTATTTAGGGTAACTAAAAAGGTAAAACAGTATTTTACTGCATCAGCGTTATTTATATAGGAATCACTAAAGTGGAATGCAAAAAGTTATTTTTGTGTAGTCATACAGAAGTTAACAGCTTTTCGGGATGTAGTTGATAGTGAAATTTTTCTTACTGGAGAAAGACCATTCGCTACAGACTAAACAAAAACAATCGGAGGTAGTTTGTTTTGGCTAATAATAATTCACGGAAAAGCAGAATCATAAACTAGAACAAAGACATTTCCCTTCTAGGAAGGGAAGCATATTTTTTTTTTTCCGACAGAGTTAAGGAATATTCCAGGAATTCGAGGAGGCGGTAGTGCTGGCAGGGCTAACAAAGGCTTTTTGTATTCGAACAGACTATCACCACTTCCGCCTAGACAGGAATTTAGTGTCCGCCATCCCAACTGCACCGCCCTCCATTTAATATTTTCTAGACGAAGTATGGGAACAGCTATATCCTCCTTTATGTCGTTTTCCGCGGAGGCCACCCTCACGTCGGTAAAACCTCGTACAAAATAGTGCGTCAAATAAACGAATATTCAATATCACAAACAAATCTCTAAGAGACCTTTATTGCACCCTGAAAAGAGAGAATTATTCTTGTGTGATTAATTATGTGTATAATACTGGAATGTTTATTTGCTTAAGAACTTTAAATCCGAATCTTATGAATAAAATATTTGATGTGTTCCATTCACATTATTTTTCTCGAGCTGATCCACAAACTACTAATACTCATATTAATCGAGATAAACATTAACAAACATGGTCTTATTATTTCCTTCCTTGTTGAGCGGAAGGGACAATGAGAGTACACTAGGCTAAATAGATAGTCAAATCTATTAAAAGCTTATCGCTATGAGACTTCCCGATTGAAAAAAATTATGTAGTTTAAAGTTGAAACCAATAGAAAGGAATATCTCGGATACAGTTAACTAAAACATCTGTGTTCCATGCACATCTCTGCAACAATGCTTCTATTTAAATAATTTAATTTAAAAAATCAGCAGAAATAGTCTTATTACTTCTTCCTTGTAAGTAAAAGCGAAATATGTGAGTACCATAGACTAAAGTGATAGTCAAAAGCTGGTTGCTATGTAACTAAGGCTCCTGTGTTTGTGTGGACAGAAGTTGACAAATTCCTGTATCAGAAAAGTATAAGTATTTTAAAGCTGAAACCAATAATAAGGAATATCTTAAAAGCGATCAACTCCATGAAAAAAATATACTCGTATATGGCATAAATTCTGTGTTTTATCGTGATCTACGTTTTTGGTCTAATAAGTTTTTGTCTGTCTCTTACGGTTTAACAGTTATGCAAAATTCAATAAAAATCGTCCAGAATGAAGAGGTCTTCAGAGGCTATTCACAGAAAATTCAAAATATATATTTTATTTGTCATGTTAATATCTTAAATATAAGAGATTTTAATCAAAATCGTTAGAACCATTTTTGAGAAAATTTAAAAAAAAAAAATCATGTGAAGGGTAGTTGGGGTTGGGGGAATTTTCTTGAACATTTTCGTGTCGCATCCTTGGAAGATACTGAACTCAAACGCCAAGTTTGACATTTAACGGTCTTTGCGTTTCTGAGCTATGCTGCCCAAACACACACACACACACACACACACCCACACCCACACCCACACACACACACACACACATGGAATGTTTCTAAAAGTGCTATTTTAATTCTGGGGGTCTCAAAACTTACATTTCCGGTGCAATCTCGGTATGGAATGTTTGGTTGCAATACAACACCTTCTCTATACACTATGTACATAGTACGTGTAGAGAAAGTAAGTAGTTATATCCACTGGAGGTCCTGTTACGACCTTTGATTCTAATGTACTGCAAATATTATAAAGTTGTTACAAGTTTTACTCCGAGTTCATATGAGTTATTATAAAAAGGAAACAAAGAAACCAGAGATAGATGGGAAATAGCACAGAGCGTCGACTGGCGTTATTAATTATTCGTCGTGGAGCTTCATTGTCATCTTCTGCTGGCCCGCTTCTTATTCTTGTTCCTCGACTGATACCAAGCGGATTAGTACTATTTTATTAACAAGTGCAATTTCGGTTTCATGAAAAATTGCTAAGACATCTAAAGAATTTCCTTTCAGTGCCGTAATGGTGCACTTTCATTCACAACCACGGAGTGTACTTGTGTTAGAGTTTACCCATATGAATTCCATGATTTAACTTTTTCATAGTCTTCAACATCGATAATTCTGATCACACGTTAAATCTAACAGTAACAAATATTAGGGTGTTGTATTATCAGGTCATTCAGGAAATAACGCTTATCCTGTTAACCTGGGCTCAGATATGTGCTACTTCTTAGAACGAAATATCCCAGTACACTTTTCTCATTGTTACATCTTTATTCATTTGATCCAGGCATGTACAAATTAAAGGAGCAAAGGGCCATGCAGCTTTGCGACATAATGGAATATTTGTAAACATAGGCATTTTTTTCTCACTAAATTTACTGTGTTTGCTTACTGTTTTTCTGTTTCAACATACACACACATACACATATACACACTTCATAAACATATAAACACCCATGTCCAAGCCGGGACTCAAACCCATGATCCCCTGCGCCACGAAGCACCAAAGCGAGACACTTTAGCGAGCGCGGCCATGGGAATTGGCGTCCTTTGTTGTCTGCAACTACTGCTGTTTGCCCCCTTCCCCCAAACTCGGTAATATCTGATGCTAACAATGATGTTCAGGGCCTTTATAGATGATTCAAATGATCGTCGCGTATTCTACTGCGGTGCTGGTTTTTGATATAATCCATTTTAGAGAAGCTTTTTCGTGAATTTAAATGCAGCCAAACATTGCCATTAAATGTGTTACCAATAACCGCAATTTGGAAAATGAATCCTTAGGCATTGTTGTAAATAGCTCATCTCTTTCGTACACATTTGTAAAACAAGTAATTCTATTTATAGTTCATGTGGAGACTGAAAATGTCTTGAAAGTGATGTTTCACGCGTTTCGAAGCTGATATTCTGTTTGCTTAAAAAAGCAAATTAGCTACCGAGTAGTGTATGTATATATTTGATAGTATGTGTGACTCACCAACATTTTGCCACCTTAATTTGAATAAGGGAAGAGAGTTCTGACTCAATACCTCGCAAGAGTTATCGTTGGACATGCCTGTTTTAAGCATTTGCAAATTGAAGCATATGCCAACTCATACCTCTGTTTTGCTTTTTCCTGTAATAACTTGTTATATCCAATTTTCTAAGCCTCTGCGATTTACCCATCATTGAAATTTTATTCTATTTATTTTTTCTATTATTTGTTGATAAAAATAAAGCAACATGGACAACATATTTACAAACAGTACATACTCCTACAGAAGTACACTAGACGAATCGCCTTCTAAAATGTAACATCTATCTTTTATATATATATATATATATATATATATATATATAATTCATTTAATATTACCTTATAAATATTTCAGCTAATATATAAATGAATATAATTCAGTTAATATAAATACCCATCGTGCATTTTAGTAAGCGCTTACTAAGCTTGTAAAAAATGTATAGGTATATATGTAAGGATTAGCGAGAGAGGGTAAATCAAGTAATTTGGTCGTAACGGACGACGTTTATAGCCTCCAACTGTTACCGAATTTGATGTTTAAGTCTCTACTGCACGAACTATATTGCTACACATATCATTACTTTTCTAAATATTATTCGTGAACCGGTTTAAATATCCTATAACAGGTATCCGAAAGTGGTTCGAATAACCATGCTCGTTAAGTCGATACGTAATGGACTGACCATCCATCCAAAGCAAACGTCATGAGTTGGAACCCCAAAATGTAGAGTAAAATGTGTATTTGGTAAAGGACGGGGAGGACCCACAAAAAAAAACGGTGTGATGACACGCCTGGTTTGATGACAGGCAGTTGCATGCATTTTGCTTTTTGTTCTAAAAACACTACAATAATGTTGAATGAATTAGCTATTTGTGATTTAAAAAGCTGCAAGTACTTAAATTGTATTGTTAAATGTAAGTATAACATGAAAATAACAAAACACACTTAAATATATTAAGACGTCGAGTAATCATCTTTTTTGCCAAATGGCAACGCCGTACAATAGAGTGTCAGAATTCTGGAAGCGCATAATACATTTCATCTCGTTGCAATTCAGGTATACCAACATAGCAAAAATGAAGCTTTCCAGTAGTTTTGATTTGAAATAAGTGCCAAATGCTATTACTTATTACTAAACTGTTTTGTTTACAGATGTTCCTCAAATTTAAGGCTCTTACCAAATGTACATGGAAGTTATGTATACTATTTAAATTTGAATCTTGATTTTAATGTATAAGGTAATAGAAATGAAAGAGATGTTCTGAGAGAGGTTTTCTCTACTCAAAACAAAATGTCAGGTCCAGCAAGCCAGCCAGGTGACTGATTGCAAGCCATTGCTAAGGTGCACTGGAGCTATATAACCTTGACTTTAATGAAGAAAGGCCGCTACATCCTCAATTATGGAGGCGATGATATATTTTCATCATCCCCCCTGTTCTCCCCTCACAACAGTACGAGGCTGTCGTGTGCACGTGTTGGCCAACACCTGCAAGTGCCATCATCACACGAAATGTGTCAGCACTCCCTCATCAAGCGGGCCTGGTCGTGTTTTCATCCCATCATGACCAACTTTTCATACACCGCCTGCAAATGATGCTAGCCATTTAATACAGAAAAAAAAGTTTAAAACATCCATGTTATACACCTGTCATTTAGTTGGATATGTTGGTCCAAATTGAATGAAAGTTAGACACATAAAGTGACAGTCTTGAAAGTTATATAGGAACGTCGTGATAAAAAGTTATATGTAATACGTATCTTTTTTCATTCCGTTATCAGTCATTCCGTTATCTGTCGTGTCTTCACTCTAAGCCCCTGAAATGAACAGGGAAGTTAATTGTGAATATAAAAATAAAACAGTTAAAAGAAAATTAAAAATAAAGATAAATCATGTCCCACTATTGCATTTACTTTAAAAAGTTTTGCTTAATTTTCTTAGTACTTATTCTGTAAATAATCGTTAACAGGGTATGCTAAGTAATAGTGGAAAGTTAGAGCGTTATAGGCATTCAAAATCTGTTGACAAATTTCTCTTTTTGCACAATTATTTATCAATTATTCAGCATTTTTTTAGCAATATTAGAACATACCAAATTCACATGATTTAAACCTTGAGGATAATGGCTTACTGCTTACTGAGTTTCTTGAAACTTAATTGCCTTACCTACATTTGACTTGGAGCTAATTGCTTCCTCAAACGTAACTTATCATACCTTCTACATAGTAACAAAATTTTAACTTGTGCTCTTTTAACATTTTTATTAATCATCCCTCGAGGTTAAGGCCTCCTACCTGTTGACAGGATAACTAACTCATTTGGGGAGCTAATCCAAATTAGTACATTTAACTCTTATTCTACATAGTAAACAATTTTACATTAACATTAGCCCTATTTTTACATTAAACCATTTAAAGTTCTCCCATATTATTCTGTTAGCATGCATATTTTACATTAAAATATTTAGATTTCTTTCCAAACTTCTCTGTCTCTTGCAACCTTGACCAAAGATGTCCCACTTTTCGTTTAAAGAATTCCGCCATTTTGATCACCTGACTGCACCACGCATCTTCTACCGTTTTGTAGTGCCACACGGTTGATTTTAAGCCATCTGTTGTTACACATCCTTGCAATGTGGCCTCCCCATTTCGATTTGGGGCACGAATGTTAATAATTGGGTCTCCCATCCCATTAGCACCATGCCTCACTAATTCCAACAAAATTATAACATGCCTTTTTATATTAATCGTTGACTGTAAGATGTGAGATTATTTATAGCAATTATTTTATAAACATTTATCATTATACAACATAATTTTGGTAAACAAAGTAAATGGGATTAATTCGCCATTCCAATTTAAATAATCTGATGATATGTTCCATTCATATGATTTTGTCTACCTTTTATATGAACTATTTTTATAAAAAAATATTATTCTATTATCTACAGTCGAGATGAGCATTATCAAAACTTGTATTCTTATTTGTTTCCTTGCAAGTAGAAGGTAAGTAGGGAAGACATTAAGCTAACGCGATAGTCCAGTCTGTCAAATGCTGGTTACTATGTGAACAATTAAAATTCAGTTCTCTTTGCACGACCAGGAGTTCAACAAAAGAACTTCGAAACGAAACATCACTTCTTGTTCATCCAGAATGAAGAAGTCTTCAGAGGTTATTCTCATAAAATTCGAGATGTAGTTTCAATTGTAGTGAAGTTAATTTAGTAAAACTCGTTACTCATTTTGGAGAAGATCAACATTTTTAAAAGATGTTCCATGTAAAGGGTAGTTGGGTGGAGGATTTTCCTGGAAATCTTCGTGTCGCAATCTTGGAAGATGCTGAACTTAAATGCCCAGTTTAGTATTTAACCGACTTTTCGTTGTGGAGTTATGCTGTCTATACGGACCTTTTGCTAAAAGTGTTCCTTTTGGATTCAGGAGTCCTGAAAACACGTATCTCCAGTGAAATCTCGGCATCGAACTTTGGATGGAATACAATAACTTTTCTGCCTACTATGCATGTTGTGCATACGTCCTAGGGAAACTAACGCTGGGAGGCAGTAGTGAGTGCTTGAAGGTAACTGTGTCATACACAGTATTTTGTAGATGATTCCTTCTTGCACAAGTAGAGATAGTTCATGTATTTGGGGATTGTGTATTTGTTGTGCTCAACATAAGCCAAGTACAGTGTGCTTATTCCAGCAGACACTCAATGCGGCTACTGTGTACACAGGATGAAAAAGAGTAATGAGCTATCTAAAACACCCTATGAGGTTATTAACAAGGAGCCGCATCGTGATGACAGAAGAGACTGAATTAACCAAGATCCTTTTGTTGTGTTAACGAAGCAAGAAGATCAAAGAGGAAGACAAGGTCATGCAGGCAAAATATGACAGAGACAAACGCTATCTCCATAGTGTGGGTGTGGGGTAAGATAATTATAAACTCGGTCGTAGTTCACCCCTATCCTGTGCTAATGAGCCGGGCCCAATCCCGCACCCTAGGTAGCAGGGGTACATAAAGAATCAGTGTGTTCATCACCATGCATCAACAGGCACAAATACCTATAGATGCAGTGTTTGGGTTGTGTTCACTTTGTGCATGCCAAATGCACTGCTCTCCATGTTTGGGGTTAACTGCATTTGTCATTACCTGCTATCGATCCTGGTACATTGGCATATCTGCCTGCACCCAGTAGAGAAAAACTGTCAAACCAATACTCTTCCTTGTGCTACCACATTAAAAGTAGTGAGGCTATAACAAAGGTATTGGACACCTAGTTGATCATTCTCGGTTATTCTAGACGGTTGTCCAATGTAGCAGGGAAAAACGTCTTTCTGAAGCCAAGTTGTCTCCAATGCAGTGGTGTGATCTCCGGCGTTCTCGGCTCAATCCTGATATTGCCTAGCTAATTATCTCAGGGTACTTTTGGAGGCAAAATGATAAACACTGCATTTCCCTTGACATTTGCATTTATTCCCTCGTGAATATACTTTAAATCCTTAAGAGCCGCTAGCTTTCTTCCTTACAAATATTCACATTATTATTAACATTTCAACCACTTCAACAAATTAATGAGGAGCCTAATGGGCGTGCCTTCATCGCTTCATACACGTTCTGATCACAATGAGGAATCAACACAGAATACAATTCTGGGGCATGCTCCCTTTTTTATATAGGCGCTGGATAACGCCAACCCTCACGCCATAAAGTATAACATCTTTGATTTGTCCCTTACTTATGAAAACATACTGTTCCAAGTTTCGTTAGTGCCGCGTCCTCATGACACTTCCATCTCTATCCTATATTTTTCTCGTATTTTCCTACTCCCTCTGACTCTTTCTTTCCTATATTTTTCTCTTTGTATTTTAGGTTACTTATCCTAATCCTGTGCTCATTACCTAGTAGGGGTTAGTGGACTGCAATTAAGCAAGCTCGCCTCTTCCTTAATTACCTAGGTTACAGTTTGGTGCTGCACTTATTTCTGCAACTAAACAGTCTTAACGGTTTTATATTGCTTTCTTAAGTATTATATTATTATAAGCACTTCTGCTTTTATATTGATGTCGTATATACATAGGTATGGCTTGACATTGAATCTATGTACATGTGAAATGACCTCCTACACCAAAAAGATATTACTTCTCGGATGGAACTTAGTTTTATTAGAATAAAATAACAATTGTTACAGGTCCAAATAAAGCTCGTGCACTCCTTTGTTCTCAATGCATGTGTAAAGTCTTTGCAACATACAGCCCGTTACAATGCATTGTAGTTCACCAGTTTTGATGCAGTTAAAGTCATTAAACAAGATGGCGCCAGGGTTGTTTTCTTCAATGGCCACTGCACTGCAATTAAGAGGTCTTCAGAAGTTATTCACAGAAAATTCAAGATACCCATTTCGCTTTTAATAAAAATATCTTAAATTTATGATATTTGAATAAAATCGTTAGAATCATTCTTGACAAAATCAAATTTTGGAAAAATGTAAAGATAGTTTGGGTTGAGCTATTTTCCTCAAAATCTTGTGTCGCATCCTTGGTAGATACCTAACTTAAATACCAAGTTTGATATTTTACCAACTTTTCGTTTTTAAGTTATCGGACACACACATTTTTATTAATGCTTGTTTTATTCGGGGGACATTAACATATGTATTTCCAGTGAAATCACATTATTGAAAGTTTGGGTAGTGTGCACTAACTTATCTACCTAGGTACTGTGTACAACGTAGAGAAAGGAAAATGAAAAATTCACCAGAATGTCTATTGAAGAAAACAGATTATGATTTTAACTAATTAAATCGCATAAGTTAATTAATGTATCCAGAACGAAAAAATATATTTGAATTTAACTTAACAGGAATACTTCTTTTGTTGCCAGTAATGCCTATGCAAAATATTAAATATTTAGCTTCAGTAATTTAGAAAATCACATCATTTCAGTGTTCCCTTAATGTGTTAATCTAACTACGAGAGGTGTATCAGTTCCTCACACCCTGCATGTTCTGAACAATCTGAAGGTGTTGTACGCATTTATTAGGGTGCCGATAAGCCGCGGGTATCACAAGACAGCGATAATCGCTTCCCTTTATTGTCAGCTAGGAGACAGGCTTGTACCGCAAATTTCCCGTTCATCTTCATCCGCAACCCGGAAGCCAGTTCACAGCGGGAGGAGATAGTGTGGCGTGTGGCAGACCAGGGAGCCTGTTATTGCGTGAGATTCCAGTACCACTACAGGGACGCGTACCAAACTCATTTCTATGAACTACTTCAATCGCCTACGTTCATTGTGATTCGTTCAAATGATATGGTTTTTTCATGAAGTATTGAGGTCTAAAGTTTATGCGGAAGCGTACAAAGATAATATCACAGTAAAATTCGTGACCGGTTATTTCAGCAGCAAACGAGAATTTTCCACATTTTTCGTCGTATTATAATCCATGTATGAACCACAAGGCTAAACTTTTTTTTTTCTAGTAGCTTACAGAACAGAATTTAAAATGTTTGTATGCTGACGTTAGGATTTTACAACAGTAGATTAATAGAAAAAAATCTAATGTCTTTTGTGTCATTTATGGTTTTTTAAATGTATGTAGAACTAACCATTTCCGTGATATTCTCTGTTATTGGTTTCAATTTTAAAGCACTTACATAGTCGTTTCTCAAACGGGAAGGCCTCGTCCATTTTGTATCTCTTTTGGTTTAGTTCTGGCGATGGAAAGAGAACCCAATTTCAATGATAATCGTTGATCATCGCCTTAGCCTACTGTATTCACTAATTTCTCTTATACTTACAAGGAACCAAACCATTTCTGGTAATGTTTATCTTAATTAGTAAGATGTAACCTTTTGTAAGACTAGTTTGTTTGTAGAACAGATAGAAAAAATCATGTACATGGAACACACAAGTGTGATAATTATAATGAAATGGTTTGACTTTTAAATTAAGTGCGTAATAAATACCTAAACGTTTAAGATAAAATATCTTTGTTGGATTCAAACCTCAGTACCACCCTATAATATTGCAACGGCTTCACAGCGACATCGGAAATACTGCGCAGGTTCTATTCTGCTAGGGCTCTGCCTTCACTTGTCAAGCCTGATTTCCGTACCCAAATGCAAGGAAAACCCGCTGTTAGAGCATATTTTTGTATAACTCTATGAAATATAGGAAAAAAGGTGTTCATTATCTTTTTCAATGTACTCATTGAAATCTGTCTCTGATTTAAAGGATATACATGTATATAGTAAAGTAAGAAACCACCAGGATACATTCTTTTCTTAATGTATATATATATATATATATATATATATATATATTACTTTACTACTTTATAATAGTAATAATAATAATGAAAATAATAACAATGTCGCGACAGCTTTCTGTGCTTGAAAAACAATGGCTTTGAAGTTTGACAAAGACAGTCATTTTAACCAGCGCAACGTTTTAAATGGTGTCAGCAAGTTGTTTCCAAAGAAAAGCCCCCGGTATGACCTTAGCACCTTAGATGTTATGGAGGACTATCCGAATGAAGTAATTAGAAAAAGAGTATTTCAAGTAAAACACATTTTCAATAAGAAAAATATATTACTTACATCCAATAATATTATTTAGATATTATAAAGAATTTGTCAAAAACATTTGTGTGGAGCATATTAACAAAAACTCTCTTTATCTTCAACAAACAACTGTTTATTTCTTCAACAAACTGATTTGATACAGAATCTGCTCACAAATAACTCTTTCGTAATAAATGTGCCGTATAATTTATTTTCAATATTCGCTGCGGCGACGATACAGCTCGCTTCGAAATTCCCGTCGAACTAACATGTAGCATAAGATGATTCCCAATGAAAACTCAACGCTGGTCACATCTCTGCAAACTTCTAGATATAGCCGCACGTGCAAAATCACCGCGGCTGTCACAAAGTCACTCAGGCTTAACAATACACGGATTCGATGCCAAAGAACCTTCTGACAGACCACGTGTCCACTAGCACTGGTGTATTAATGTGTGCTCTTATTACTAGCTTCTTTGTAAGTAGAAGAGAAAGAGGCAATGAAGTAGGATAAAAAGATAGTCAAATCGTTTAAAAGCTATCGCTATGTAAACGAAGTATATTAATATGTGTTATCTCGAAAACGATCAACTCCAGGAAAAACATATTTGGCATAAATTACGTGTTTTAAAGAGCTCCACATTTTTTGTGCTGTAAGTCTTTGTATACACTGTAAAAGAAGACAAATTCTGCAAAATTCATCCAGAATAAGGAGTTCTTCAGAGGTTATTCCCAGAAAAATGTAAAAAATATACATTATTTGTGATGTACATATTTAATATACGGTATTTACATTATAGTCATTGATCAAAATCGTCCTGTGTAAAGGGTAGTTTGTGGTGGAACCCCCTTGAAAATCTTCGTAGCCTATCCCTGGAAGATACTAAACATAAATACCAATTACAGCTTCTAAGTATCGTTTCGTTTTTGAGTTTTGCTGCACAGGCACAAGAAACACACACACATACACAAACACACTCGGAAATTTTTCTAATTTTTTTTTACTAAAAAGAAACACAAAACACATATTTCAGGTGATATCTCCACATCGAATTTTTAGTGGAATGCAGTACTTTTTCTAGCTACTATGTACATTGTAGGTACATGAGTGCTAGAGAAAGTAAAAATAGAATTAAAACCATAGGGAATTAATAAGACATCAAAATATTTTGAAAATTATAATTAAAGGTAAGAATAGCAAAGCAAGAGTCAAA
The DNA here is from genome assembly GCA_030762935.1 of Hymenopus coronatus. Lineage (NCBI taxonomy): Eukaryota > Metazoa > Arthropoda > Insecta > Mantodea > Hymenopodidae > Hymenopus > Hymenopus coronatus. Next base: position 50,475,734 of record CM060895.1, read on the forward strand.
CTGGAGTTTATGATACACATTAAGAAACGCATGAACTACAAAATCTATGAAGAATTAAAAAGGAAAACAGAGAGATCAGAATGGAGCATTGCTGCAGACCAATCCAGGATTAAAGACTGCAGAGAAAGAAGAAAAGTATTTGATATGATTGTAATATAAATGGGTACTAAGAACTAATTGTGACACATACTTGATTGAGTTATGTGCTCGATCGATTTACAAGGTAATTAACTCTGCTTGGTGAGAAACCAGCGAAGTATAAGATACAGCTCTTTGAGGGTAAACAAAGTTACATATAGGAAGCAAAGCCATGAGTAAGTCAGAGATGAGAGAGAACACACGCTAATCAAGGCACTCTATCGGAAGCAATAAATACACATAGCTCGGTTGTCATATGCTTGAGTTGGCTCTCTAACTTTTAGTTTTGACATCGTATCAACCAGGATATAACAGAGATGGAAGCAAAATTAGTGGAATTATCAGTATATCACATTTACATACATAAAGACAGGATCTTTCACTTTTAGAAAACAAAACCGGGCTACAAGGGGAGAAGCCCAGTGGACCACGGCCTACAAGCCCGGTTTTGTTTTCTATAATTGACTCTTAACACCGGCCGTGAAAGCCTTCGAATTTTAATCTTTCACTTTCTCCGGTAACTTTATGCTTTTGCCGAGTTACCCGTCGACCGCCCATTCCGGTTTTGGGTTTTCCCGTGGTTTTTCTGGGGCAGCTTAAGCCAATGCTGGGGTAGTGTATATCACGGTTCCTTTCCCTTCATTCTTTCATTTCATTTCCCTCCTGCATCTTTCAGGTCGTCGGTGTGGCTTGACACTTACCAGGTTTATGGCACGGTTACTTGCTCCGAGTAAAAACTCTCTTCTCCCTGGTTGCACTGGTTGAGGCTAGTTACCCTTGTAGTGGCATTCTTTCGACGCCCTCCCGGCGCCTGTATAGCTTCCGTGGCGAGCCAGGGCTACCCTCTAGTGTCACTGTGGGAACTTCCGTTCTTCTTTACGCTTAGCCCCGTCTGCTCCTATGGTTGCCCTGTAGTTTCTCCTCCTCTCTTACCTTCCCCAGAAAGGAGTAGTAACCTGCAATCAATACTTGTTGGCAGTTGCCGAGGTGTCCCCCGCCGCTAGTATATAGTATGTTTTTTTTGTTTTTTTTATTTATTTATTTCCAAAGGTCTGGAATATCTGGCCGATATATGCGACTAACCACATGGATCCAGACTACGGTCAAAACAAAAAATCGAATGTGTAGCATTCATATGATTTTCTTCACCTATTTGGCAACAAATTATTTTTACAAAAGCTTCTTCTATTTGCTTCAAGCTAATCGAGATAAACACTAGCAGAAATGATTTTATTGCTTATTTCCTTATAAATAGTAGGGAAATGGAAATATACTTTGGCTAAAGCGAGTCTTTTAAAAGCTATCGCTATATGGTTCTATTCACATGCCAGCAGTAAAACAAAGATATATGAAATAAATAATGCCTTCTCGTTTCAGAAAAGTATAGTTATTTTAAAATTGAAACCAATGACCAGGAATATCTCAGAAAAGTATAGGACATAAATTGTGTGTTTTAGCGAGATTTACATATTTGTGTAGTAAGATTTTGTCCATCTTTTATGGTTTACCAGTTAATCAAAAGTCTCCAGAATGAAAAGGGTTTCATAGCTATTTCCAAAAAATTCAAGATATATATTTTCTTTTTCATATACATATCTTTAGTATGCGATATATAATCGTAATCTTTTGCGCCATTTTAGACAAAATAAAACTTTTGGAAAATTTTCCAGTAGTTTGGAGTGTCGCATTCTTGGGAAATGGTAAACTTAGATACAAGGTCTGATATTTAACGGATGTTTCATTTTTGAACTAAGTTTCACAGGATGCACAAACACATGGACCTTTTTTTAAAAAGTATTTTTTTAACATAAGGGCTCTAAATCGTGTATTTCGAGTGAATTCTTGATATCGAGTTTTTATGTGGAATGCAGTACCTTCTCTATGTACTATGTATCTAGTAGAAAAAGTAACAATAAATATGCAAAAAAAAATTAAATATAACATTACAAAAAGAAATGAAATTACAAACTACTGTCTACTAAAATGAAACAAAGAAAGAATAAAAAATAAATCTACATAACGGTAATGCAGGTAATGCAAACTGTGGTCAGTTGTATAAATGGTTATGAATCTATCAAAATCTTCTCGTGTAATTTCTTAATATCTTCACGAATAAATTTTAGCTCCAGAAGATCGGATAAAATATATTTGAAAGGATCCAGGATGAAACCTCGAAAGCCTTTTCTGTGGTTGACAATTACATCAGCTATTTTCTGCCAAACAGTGACCCTCTTTGTATACCTCCCACAATCGAATGTATTAGGATAGTGACAAATTATTATCGAATTATTCGGTTTTTAATTCGAGTTTAAAACCGCTCTTTTTCATAAAATGCGTGAAGTAGTTGCAAAGTAAATTAAGCAGTTTTCATTCGATTTAAAAGTACAATGTATAAGACGTTTTAGCTCTAAGTAACACAAGAAGGACTTCAGTGTCCAGTAATTTGCAATATTGAAATACATAATAACTCGCAGTTACTCTCTAATAATTAAGGGATAATAAAGATGAATGAATACCGTATCTCAGACAGAGTAACGCACGTAATGGAACTCTGTATTTCTTAAAATGTACATGAGGAAATATATTTTTATTTTTAATGTTATCTTCGTGTTTAAGTATTATGTCCTCAGTAATGTTGGGCTATTTTTCACTGTTTATGTCGTATTATTAATATTATTATTATTATTATTATTATTATTATTTATATTCATTTAATTTAAGGTTAAAATGAAATAGTCAAAGATTATGCCCTCCAATATGACCACATCTAGATTGAGTAATTACATAGTTTTTATTCTGTACTTGCGGTTCTCGGTCCTAAATTTGGCTAAATATGTTGGGTTAAACTGATATGAGGCATTCGATGCAGGAGCAGCGATCAAGGCTTTCCCTTGTTTTACTCAATGAACAATCACTTGGGGACAGAAATACTGAAAATGACTCTATCTTTAGGGTTATATACTAATGTAAAATTTTCATTCATTTTTAAAATTGTTGTCATACAACCTGTCTGTTTTTAAAAACCTACAATAAATCATTACAGTCTATACACAAAGAAACAATTCTGATGTGTTCCCTTTCACATGATCCTTCTCTAACTGTTACACTTACACACTTTCCTTACAAAAGTTTATTCTGTTATTTACTTCATGCTAATCGAGATAAACATTAGCAGAAATGGTCTTATTACTTGCTTCCTTGTACGCAAAAGAGAAATAAGACTAAAATGATAGTCAAATCTTTTAAAAGCTATCGGAATGTGAAACAATAAAATTTGGTTCTCATTTGCCTTCCGGGATAAGAACAAAAATTAATTTAGCCTTCCCATTTAAGAAAAGTTTTAAGTAGTTTAAAATTGAAACTAATAACAAGGAAGATCTCGGAAATGGTTAACACTACAACATAAAAAGGAAATTAAGAATATGCATTTCCTTTGAAATGAAAATATTTTAAACCTATAGCATTTTAATAAAAATTGGCACAGCCGTTTTTGAGAAAATCAAAATTTTTGAAGAATGTTCCATGTAAAGAGTAGTTAAGGTACGGGATGTTCTTGAAAATCTTCGTGTGGTATTCTTGCAAAACACACACTCACGCGCAGACATGTTTCTAATTTTTTTTGTGTTCAGGGGTCTCAAAACATGTATTTTGGTGAAATCTGGTATCGAATTTTTGGTGGAATACAATGTCTTTTCTATTTACTATGTAAATTGTGCATACATGTGAGAGAAGGTAAAAAAAACAGGAAGTTTTTGAGAATCTTGGCAGAGAGCTACAAGGAAGACCCTCGAGTTCATCATAATCCATCAACCATGTGTCGAGAAGCAGAGCTCTAAGGATACTTGATACTGTCATGGTATCGCGCCCCATTTTTGTCGCACCTTAATTAAACTTTGCGTTTAAAACACGCGATGCCAGGTGCTTTGAAGAGATTTGCACCCTCCTCGTTCTGCGAACTGAAAATAATCCCAGCAGTTCTCAAGCAACTCGACTCTTTGTGAGCAGTCTCCCCTTTTCCGTAAACCCAACTTCATCTTCCAAGGGAAGGTGTAACCTGGCTGGGATTAACATTAGAAATGAACATTTAATTAGCAGGAGCTTCGCTTGGTCTTAGAGTATACGAATCGGATGTTTAAAGTGCTTGGAAAGTGGTATAGAGCAGACACAGGCTTTCCTGATTGGGGGGTTTGGGCCAATTATTAGCTCGAAGCTCTTGACACGTAAAATTTCAAATTATCTTTGTCACTGGTGCAGTGGTTACAAAGCTAGCATCTTGTACTCAAGATCACGGGTTCAAACCCGGCCAAGGGCGAGGGATTTTTTCTTTCCTTTTTGGGGGTAAAAATTCTTAACATGGGTTCCTTCGGAGGAAGTTGGTCCATGTCGTAAATTTAACTCGCAAAAAACCTCAAGCCTCTAATCAAAATTAGCGGTCTTTCACGGCTAATATAGACTAGGACGCTGAGGACCATAAAGGTTAAAGAACATCCACAAATAAAGCTCCATTTGATGTCAAATTATTATCTTGTATGCCTTTCCGCCTCTATCGGAAAGGCATACTTTATGAAAACATTGTTGACTACACTGACAATAGCTTATTGGTACGTGATGTCGTAGATTAAGTAGAAATTTTATACTGAAAATACCTCGAATACAAAAGCGCCATATTTTGTCTTTCTCTGTCATAGGGTCCATAACCGGTTGGAAAAATAAAGTAACGGCTGACTTTAGGTTCTTCTCCCCAACGGTCATCTGTCTTGTATGTGAGGCGCTAATAATGAACTTCGCCTGTACCGAAACTATGAGGATTTGAGCGCAGTATTGCACTAATATATTTTACAATAAAACTGTGTTGCAAAGACAAAATTGGTGATAACTACGTTTCATCTTAACCTTCTTTGCTTAGTGCATAGAGAAGAAATTGCACTCGCCCAATGATTCGAAACATAGATTTCATCGGAAATAAATGTTAGAGACCCTCCCTGAATCCAAAAGAAAACATTTTTAGAAAAAAATGTTGTGTATTTGTTTCTGTGCGTGAACATAAATTAAAAAAGCAGAAGTCCGTTAAATTTCAAACTTACTATTTAAATTCAGTAACTACCAGGCTTCACGAAGATTTTCAGAAAAATCCCCCCCCTCAACTACTCTTTGTATGGAATATTTTTCAAAAATATTACTTCTCTCAAAAATGTCTGTAACGATTTTGATTAAAAGTTGATTAACGTACATTAAACATATTTACATCATTAATAAATGTATATTTTGAATTTTCTGGTAATATCTTTTGCACGCCTCTTTACTCTGTGTGAATTTTGCATAACAATAAACCGTAACGATATACACAAACATACTGAATAAGAAATATATACCTCATCAAACCACACATAATTTACGTGGAATTGACCATTTCCGAGAAATTTTTTGTTATTGGTTTCAGTTTTAAGATACTTAAAAACTTTTCTCATACGGGAATTTGCCAACTACTGATCACGCAAAGAAATGGATTTCAATCACATAACTAGCTTTTAAAAGTGTTGATTATCGTGTTAGCCTGATGTATTCTATTATTTCTCTTCTACTTACAAGGAAGTAATAATAATAATAATAATAATAATAATAATACAATGTCTCTAATGTTTATCTCGAATAGCATTAATTAGATAGAATAATATTTTCAACAATAATTTGTTACAGAGAAAGTCTTGTGAATGGAATGCATTCAAGATGTCTTACTCAACACACTCCTCGTATACGGTGCCTCTTAGTAAAATAACGAAGAGATAAATATTGCGCAATTTTGTAATTTATATCGTTTAGTAATTAAACAGATATAGGAATTAGTAGATAATATAGAAGAATTAGTGAATCATTAATTTGTAAATAATATTTCTAAACTTGGGCCTATAGTTGAGAAAGCTGAGATACCGGAATTTTATTTTTTGATCTAATTTAATTTTTAAAAATCTGTTTTCCACTCTCTAGCTCTACCACAAACATGCAAAAAATAATTCTTCTATCCACGTCCTGCTAATTCAGATAAACAGTAGTAGAAATTATCTTATTACTTGCATCCTTTTAAGTAGAAGGAAAATAAAACACTAGGCTAAAACGATAGGCAAATGTTTTGTAACAACTATCATTATGTGAAGGTTGTCTTTTGCATTCCCGGCAGTAAAAAAAAATATATACATATATGAAACGAAAGTTGACTTCCCGCTTGATATAAGTTTCTAGTTGTTTAAAATTGAAATCAGTAACAAGGAAAAGATTGGAAAGATAAACTCTACTAAAAACTGTGACTGTCTCTACATCTCTGCAGCAAATTATTGTTAAAACGTTTATTTTTCTACTTTATGTTAATCATGGTAAATATCAGAAATGGTGTTATTAATTAGTTCGTTTAAAGTAGAAGGGAAAAGCTGAGTTCTATGAGACTGAAATTTGCATGGCCAAGAGTTGACAAATTAAGTATTTTACAAATAAAACCAATAACAAAAAATGCATCGAAATTAATTCCACAGAAAAAGTATGTGGCATAAATTGTGTGTTTTAGCAAGCTCGAAATTTTGTATATAGTAACTCTTTGACTGTCTCTTGCAGTTTTATCAGTTATGCGAAAGTCATTAACTCATTAAGAAAGAAGTGGATTTCAGAGACTATTCCCAGAAAATTGGAGATATTTATTTTATTTGTCATATAAGCATCTTTAATATGCGGTATTTCAATCAAAATCGTTAGAAACATTTTTGAGAAAAGCACAATTTTCGAAATATCTTCCATGTAAAGGATAACTGGGGTGGGGTAATTTTCTTGAAAATTTTGGCGTCTTGTCTTTGAAAGATGCGGAGCTTAAATATCAAGTATAGTATTTAACCGATTTTTCGTTTTTGAGTTTTAGGGTTAGTTGAATAAAAATCATTAAACAAGAAAAGTGAAGACTGATCAGTAAAAGTAATTAATGATTTTAAGTGAATAACTGTTTACTTTTACTGATAAGTAATACCTTGGAAATTTTTCAGTATAAACTGAATAAACAAATGAATAGCTGGATAGGAGCACTTGTTTTGGAGGAGCACGCAGCAGTATGTTGTAACAATCTGTAGTGTGTACAGTCAAGAGCATCAATAACTTAAGGAAATCTAAAGTGTGGATTTTCTTGAATTGCTTTGAGGCTGGAAACTTTATCCAGGCACCTGCTTTTGCCAGAATTCTGTTTGCCACAAAGTCTTGCACACCGTGGAATGGTCGATACTAGAATTTCCTGCAACTAAATAGCGTAAAAAAGGATCATTTTCTGATGTGAACTTAATGCTCCACCTCTTGTTTCATCCGTACCATCTAGAAAATAGTTTGCTAAAAGTTTAAACTTTCACTTTCAAAGCTCAGAAGCTTCTTTGAATCACAGCGATTATTATCCCTTCTCTTATTGTAGCTCTTTACATAGTGCAAAAGTAAAACTGCTGCTATAGTTACAGCAAACTTAAAAATATTTCAGCAAATACTTAACTCGACAAGTAATCGCTGAATGTTATTCAAATACATTTTAAGTATTTGACGGAAAAACTAGTAATTACTGAACAAGTAAAAGTAATAACATATCAGTAACCGGAAAGGAATGAACTGTAACCACTTATGGTTTATTCAATTTGTTACAGTATTGACTTAAAATACTGAAGCAAAAGGGTACTCTAAAACGTGTATTTCTAGTAAATTCTTGGTGTCGAATTTTTGGTTGGAATGCAATAGCTTCTCTAGTCATATACTATGTAAAGTAAAGAAAGATATGCACATAAATGCTTGTAATTTTTTTCTCGAGAACTTCAAATGTTTTATGTGAAAAAATGTATGTGCTCCATTCACATGGCTCTCTCTACATCTCTGCTACAAATTATTGTTAAAAAGCTTATCCTTCTATTTACTTCATACTGATCGAGAAAAAATTAGCAGAAATAGTTTTATTACTTGCTTCCTTGTAAGGATAAGGGACATAAGGGAGTACCAGATATTTAAGTGATAGTCAAAAGTTGGTTGCTATGTGACTGAAGCTCCTTTGTTTGTATGGACAGGAGTTGACAAGTTCCCGTATGAGAAAAGTATGTTTTTTTATAGCTGAAACCAATAACAAGAAATATATCTCAAAAACGATCAAGTCCATGAAAAAAATGTAAATAGCATAAATTGTGTGTTTTAACGAGCTCTAAATTTTTGTCATGTAAGCTTGTCTATCTCTTACGGTTTACCAATTATGCAAAACTCGACAAATTTCATCCAGAATTAAGAGGTCTTCAGAAGCTATTCCTAGAAAATTCAAGATATACATTTTATTTTTCAGGTAAATATCTGTAATATACGACATTGTAATCAAAATGTAAGAGCCATTTTTATGAAAATCTATATTTTGAAAACATTTCCATGTAAAGGGTAGTTTGTGGTGGGGGAATTTTGCTCAAAATCTTTGCGTCGCATCCTTGGAAGATACTAAACTTATATACCAAACTTTTCGTTTTTGAGTTATGGTCCGCGCATACACACAGACACACACATCCGCGGACCTTTTTCTAAAATTGCGTTTTTTATTATAGGGGACCCGAAAACGTGTATTTCCGGTGAAATCTCTGTATAGAATTTTTGGGTGGAGTGTAATACCTTCTCTACACACTGTGTGCATAGTATGTGCAGAGAAAGTAAAAAGACATGCACATACATATTTGTAAGTTGTTTTTTTTTTTTTTTTGAGAATCTTAAGTATATTTTATGTGAAATACGGATAAATAGTTTTATTTAGAATGGAAATGCTTCTTCTTATCCTAGCTGCGAGTCACAGAAAGTGAAGCACGCTATTCCCTAGAGAAATTATGGACACGTCAGTAGTATGTCGGATTTGACTACGTTCTGCCGCAAAACAGAAAAGCAGGGAAGCTGTGTCGAGGCGTCAATGCCGCATTGTTTGTCTTTCATGAATTTTCAAGTCGGGTAGCAACTGGCAAACGCCGCTATGTGCGTATCAGGCTGCGAGATATAATTCTGTGCCGAATGAAACAATATTTGTTGATGCTGCGGTTGTTAAACCATGAAATAACAACGGTATTAGCATCCGCTATGCTTTACCATGATAGGTCAACAAACCTTATCTCCCTGGTTTCCTCAATCCGTGTTAACGTTGTTATGGGACCGATGTGCACTCGGAAACAGTCAATACCACTTCTGTTTAAATATCTGAAGTAATCAAATATTACAGGTAAATGTTCAAAATGTTCCTTGCTCAAAATTTTCAAAAAAAGTTCTATGTAAAAGATAGTTGGGGGTGGGGGATTTTTCTCAAAATCGTGTCGCATCCCTGGAAGATACTAAACTTAAATACCAAGTTTGGTAGTTTACCGACTTTTCATTTTTGAGTTATCGTGTTCACGGACACACGGACAGACACATACACACACACACACGGACATTTTTGTGAAAATGCTTTTTTTTTTTTTTGGATATTGGGGACCCTAAAACATATATTTCCGGTGAAATCTCGGTATCGAATTTTTGGGTGGAGTGTAATACCTTCTCTATACACTATGTACATAGTGCGTATAGAGAAAATAAAAATTGCATATTTGGCAAAAATTATCATATTCCCTTTTGATTAGAAGGGAAAAGGGAATAATTAGTTTAACGTGATAGTCAAACAATTTAAAAGCTATGTGAAACAATTAAGTTTCGATTCGCTTTCTATAGTCCCGTTTGAGAAATGTGCAAGTATTTTAAAGCTGAAAACAATAACGGGTAATATCTCAGAAATGTCAGTTGTACAAAAAGCGTATAAGAATGAGGCATGTTTTTTAAGGAGATCTATATTTTTGTGTGGTAAGTTTTTGTTTATCTCTTACCAGTCATGCAAAATTAAGCAAAATTCATCCAGAATAAAGAGATCTTCAGAGGTTATTTTCAGAAAAAGCAAGATATACGTATTTTTTGTGATATTTTAATCAAAATCGTTAAAGCCATTTATGAGAATATCAAAATTTTAGAAAAATTATCCTTATAAAGGTTGGTTGGGACGGGATGTTGAAAATCTTCGTGTCGTACCCATGGGAGGTACTAAACATGAATACCCAGCTTGGTATTTAACGGACTTTTAGTTTTCTAGCTATACTGTCCACAGATACACAGGCGCGCGCACTCACGCACACGGATCTTTTTCTAAAAATGCTCTTTTCTGGACACACTACTCACAAGCTAGAGAAGATAAAAATTGATGTTTTCCAATTGGAAGATACTGAACTTAATTACCAAGTTTGGTACTTAACCGAACTTCCGTTTTTACTTTCTCTATTCCTACTATGTACATAGTATATAGAGAGGATATTACACTCCACCCACCGAGATTTCACTGGAAATATGTTTTAGGTTCTCCTGTATAAAAAAAAACAAAACATTTTCACAAGAAGGGGTGTGTGTGTGTGTGTGCGTGTGTGTGTGTGTGTGTGTGTGTGTGAGTGAACACGATAATTCAAAAACCAAAAGTCGGTAAAGTACCAAACGTGGCATTTAAGCTTAGTATCTTCCAGGAATGCGACACCAAGATTTTGAGAAAAATTTCCCCACCCTAAACTACCCTTTACATGGAACATTTTTCGCAAATTTTGATTTTCTGAAAAATGGCTCTACCGATTTTGATTAAAATATCGTATATTAAAGTTATTTACCTGACAAATAAAATGTATATTTTGAATTTTCAGGGAATAGCCTCTGAAGACCACTTCATTCTGGATGAATTTTTCATAACTACTAAACCTTAAGAGATGGACAAAAACTTAACTCACAAAAAATGTAGAGCGCGTTAAAACACACAATTTATGTTATACTCATATTTTTCGTGGAGTTGATCGTTTTTGAGATATTCCTTTTTCTTGGTTTCAGCTTTGAAAAACATACTTTTCTCATACAGGAATTTGTCAACTCCGGTCCATACAAACCAAGGGACATCAGTATCATAGCAACCAGCTTTTGACTTTCACTTTAACCTACGGTAATTACTTATTTCCCTTCTACTTACAATAAAGCAAGAAATAAGACTATTTCTGCTAATTTTTCTCGATTAGCATGAAATAAATAAAAGATAACCTTATTAAAAATAATAATTTACAGAGATGTAGAGAAAGTCATGTGAATGGAACACATCAGACTTTTTAGATATTCCTTGTTTTTGGTTTCAGCTTTAAAAAATTACTTTTCTCACACAGGAATTTGTCAACTCCTGTCCATACAAACAAAGGAACTTCAATCACATAGCAACCAGCTTTTGACTATCACTTTAACCTATGGTACACCCTTATTTCACTTCTACTTACAAGGAAGCAAGTAATAAGGCTATTTCTGGTATTTTTTTTTACTTTCTCTATACGCACTATGTACATAGTGTATAGAGAAGGTATTCCACTCCACCCAAAATTTCGATACCGAGATTTCACCGAAAATATTAGTTTTAGGATCCCCAATATCCAAAAAAGCATTTTCACAAAAAGGTCCGTGTGTGTGTCCGTGTGTCCGTATGTCTGTGAACACGATAACTCAAAAACGAAAAGTCAATAAAATACCAAACTTGGTATTTAAGTTTAGTATCTTCCAGGGATGCGACACGAAGATTTTGAGAAAAATCCCCGCACCCCCAACTAAGCTTTACATGCAACTTTTTTCGAAAATTTTGATTTTCTTAAAAATGGCTCTAACGATTTAAAGATATTTAAAGATATTAAAGATATTTACCTGACAAATGTAATGTATATCTTGAATGTTCTGGGAATAGCCTCTGAAGAGTAGTTTATTCTGGATGAATTTGACTGAATTTTGAATAACTGCTAAACCGTAAGAGATGGAAAAAAAACTTACTGCACAAACAATGTAGAGCACATTAAAACACACAATTTATGTTACATACATTTTTTCATAGGGTTCGTCGTTTTTGAGACATTCCTTATTTTTGGTTTCTACTATGAAAAACGTATACTTTTCTCATACAGGATTTTGTCAACTCCTATCCATATAAACAAAGGAATTTAATTGACATAACAACCAGCTTTTGACTATCACTTTAACCTATGGTACTCCCTTATTTCGCTTCTACTTACAAGGAAGCAAGTAATAAGACTATTTCTGCTAATTTTTTCTGATTAGCATGAAGTAAATAGAAGTATAAGCTTTTTAAGAATAATTTGTTGCAGAGATATAGAGAAAGTCATGTGAATGGTACACATCAGATTTTTTCGATTAGCATTGAGTAAATAGAAGCATAAGCTTTTTAACAATAATTTGTTGCCGAGATGTAGAGAAAGTCATGTGAATGGAACACATCAGATTTTTTAGTTATGCTATTCATTCTCTCTCTCTCTCTCTCTCTCTCTCTCTCTCTCTCTCATACACTAGCCTATTATAAAATGCTGTCATATTCAGGAGCTCTCGAATCATGTATTCCAGGTTAAATCTCGGTCGAAGTTTAGGATGGATTACAGTACTTTCTCTATCTACTATGCACATTGTAACACGCGGATAAAGGAAGTAAAAATTAACAACTGAGAATCTGTATGCGCTGACCTAAGGCATTGTAATTCAATTTCCAAAAATTAAATTTTGGAGGAATTACATTGTTATCATCAGATAAACCAAAGCAATATTATAAAACCATAGTTTTTGGAATGCATAGAATATATGGCATTGTTTCTTTAAGGACTAATTTAATCTAATACAAAAATCTATTGATGTTAAATGGGAATATTTTGAAAAACAATAAATCATTTAATATGTTTAAAACTCTCCTTACCTGATTAACTAAAAAAATTCAGAAAGCTATAGCAAAATTCGTAAATATGATTTGAAAGTTTGTTTTACATTAATAACATAGATGGAACAATAAGCTTTGTGTTAACAAGAATGCATAGATAAATCTGACGTGATGCATTTAAATAACATTCTGTACATCTCTGTAACAAATTATTGTTGAGAAGCATATGTTTCTTTCTAGTTCATAATAATCGAAATAAACAGTAGGAAAAATTGAGTTATTATTTGCTTTCTTTAAAGTTGAAGGAAAGTAATGGAGTACAGTAGGCTAAAGCGAGTCAAACCTTTTAAAAGCCCGTTGCTATGTGAATGAAATCCGTTTCTTTGCGTGCCCAGGAGGTGATTAATTCCTGCATGAGAAAAGTTTTAGGTATTTTAAAACTAAAACCAATAAGGATTATCTCGGAAATGGTTAATTCCACGAAGAAATGTACTGGACATAAATTGCGTGTTTTAACGGGATCTACATTTTTGTACAGTAAGTTTTTGTCTATCTGTTATGGTTTACCAGTTATGCAGTTTCAACAAAATTCATTCAGAATGAAGAGGTGTTCAGAGGCTATTCCTAGGAAAGTAAATGTCTGTTTTTTATGTTCATGCAAATATCTTTAATATATCTTATTTTAATCAAATCGTCAAGGCTATTTTGAGAAAAATACAATTTTTAAAAGGCTTCCCGTGTAATGGTTAGTTGGGGTACGGGTTTTTTCTTGAAAATCATCGTTTCGTATCCTTGGAAGATACGAAACTTAAATACTAAATTTTGTACTTAACGGTCTTTTCGTGTTTGATCGAAGTTGTCCACTCAGAGAGAGAGAGAGAGAGAGAGAGGGAGGGAGGGAGGGAGAGGGGCTGGGGCTGGCTGAGAGATTTTTTCTTAAGATGCCTTTTTGAATTCATGGGTCCTCAAAACATGTATTTATGGCAAAATCTTGGTATGGAATTATGAGTGGAGTGCATTACCTCCTCTATGTGCACGTGGAGAAGATAAACATAAATAGAAAAAGGGATATGAAAGTAACAGCGATTTTCAGTACTGGTTCTCAATATAAGGAGTAAAACCCACCTGAACTGGGTATTTTAGAAGCGTTTGACTGTAAATAAATGGTGGATTGTTGGACTTTGACTCATGCTTCTCGATGTCCTTCCCAGTTCTGGAGTTTTTATTGGGGCAATTACTTATATACTGCATACGGGCCGTTTTCCCTGTTGTTTTGTAATTAATTAGAACCAGGTAAATATTTGTACTGTTAAGAAAACTTCATTACAATATTGCAAGCACAAATGGTGTTTGCCATCCCATGTATGGTAATACATTTCTCCCCTCTCATGTTTGTCGAAGCACTTAATATGTAACCCTAGCAACGTTAAGCAATGCTGTGTATTTTTCTCCATAAATTGCAGGAGATTAAGGCAGCCAACCAATTACCTGCAAACTCGCTCTCTCTCTCTGTTCAACTGTTAATGTTGTACATTATAGGTTTAACGAGTGTTTCAGAGTACATGGAGAGGCAGAGGTTGCGTTTGTCATTTCAAATGCCTATTTTGCTGACAAAATTAGTTACTAAGCCTGTTCTGAGATCCCTGAGCATTCACAAAATCTGTGTAATTAAATGCGTTCGCTTTATTAGCGTGATGCAGCTGTGAACTTTGGAAAACCCACAGTATTAAAGATACGGCATTGAAATCTATACCAATTATCGTACACAATACTAGTAATATTTCTGTCATGTTTCAAAATTCTAGCTTGTATTGTGTTTAAACGATATTTTTTCTGTCTATATTCATTATTCTAGTAAAATGAACCAGTGACTCATTTTTTAAGCATATTGACTCAGAAAATTCCAGTTTTGTAATAAATAGAACTACAAACAGATACTTCATATTATATTTTATTACATTGGCTTTAATTAGAGTAGAAAAAGTATTACTTTTCATACTCTCCAAAACTCTTTGATTTTTCAAAATTTAATCTTTTATTTTTCGAAATTGAGAAATATTTCGAAACAGTAATATGACAATATTCCTTAATGTAATTTTGAGAGACCGTATACCATTTTTAAACAAATTAGTAAAAAACTGCATCCTGTGGAACGTTTTAAATATAGGAAAGTGTTGGAAAAAATTTTACGAGAAAATAAGGTTTAAAGTAGGGGGTACCAAATAACAAACATGCACTATCCATGAGTTGCTTCAGTTATTTGGCAATTAAAGTTCACCTAGTGGGTAAAAAGAGTGCATTTTCTTAAAGTTTAGAATTCATATTGTTTTATTGTGTAAAAATGTTTGAAGTTTAACAATTTTTTGTCAAATTTCACAGATGCATCGCCTTAAGCCCTTACTTTTCAAACAGCCTGCTGCTTTAAGAGCATCAGCTTGCAAGCAATGGCGGAAATTCGATAGAAAAGTCCGATGTGTGGCATTCACATGACTTTCTCTAGATTTTCTACAACAGATTGTTCTTACTAAAGCTTATTTTCTCTCTACTTCACGCTAATTGAGATAATTGGTAGATAGCAGGAATGGTGGTAAATTACTTGGTGATAAACAGAGGGGAATAAAGGGAGTATACGAGGCTAAAGTTAGTCAAAAACTTTCGCTATGCGATTGTCATTAATATGCAGTTCTCTTTCATGGCCAGGAGTAAAATCTAAGAGGTATGAGGATCAGAGAGCAGTTTAAGTACTTCAACTTAAAATTGCTAATTTTACCAAAAAATAAATGAATTAAAAAAGTCTAATTGTGTGTTTTAACAAGATGTATATTGATTGTGTTGGAAGTTTTTGTCCTATCTCTTACGGTTTACCAGCTGTGTAAAAGACATTGAAGATATAGATTTTATTTTATTTTTATTTTATTTTCCATGTATGTAAGCATATTTTAGAAAATCGAAATAAATACTAAGTTTAGTATTTAACAGCCTTTTCGTTTTTCATCTATGGTGTAAACACACACACCTTTTTCTAATTTTTTGTTGGATTCCTGGGTCCTCATTTCCGGTCTCAAATATTTGGATGGAATGCAATAACTACTCTATGTACATTGTAAGGCTCATGGGGTAAGACTTTCTCTACTGTTCAAAAAACTATTCTAATAGAAGATTAATAGTCTGTCTACTTCTTGTTAATTCTTAATAAGCTTTCAATTCATATTGTTACACTTATTTGTAGCATATTTTAGGTAAACTATCAGGTAAAGAAAAATCAGATTTTTAAAGAACGTACATGACGCTCTGTGATGGCTTTGAGATTCCGTTCTCTTTGCATGATCACGAAATAAGAAACAAGATCTAATGTGTTGCACTCACTTGACCTTCTCAACACACTTTATTGCAGGCAATTCTTACAAAACCTTAATCTGGCCTCTATTTCATACAAACATTAGTAAAATAATGTTATAATATTTCTCTGTAGGTACAAGGGGAACAAGGAAATACATTAGCCTATTGCAATAATCAAGTATTTAAAAAGCTGATCGCCACATCATCATATTAAAATTGGGGTCTCTGCAGACAAACAAGAAATAGAGAAATGGAGTCTAATTAACTGAACAAAATTAGTTTTTATTGCACTTTAATCAACAAATTGTCCTGTTTTGTCAGCTTCTCTAGTCAGCCAGTGAATCCCAACATGCAAATCTCCTTCTAGTAGTACTTAAAACATTACATAGTGGGACTTAAAAACACAGAATCGGTTGATTCTTCTACCAGAATTGCCTGTCATCTGTGTCCTCCAACCTCCCAGCTTAAACCATGTCATTCCTCATCTTTCCTTTTTTTCTAAGTGAAGTAAAAATTCAGTTTTATTTATCGGCCGAGACGATAAGATAAGCCACTGCGCAAAAGCGACGCAGGATGTATCAGGGGTACGTTTATCAATTGTGTCTCAGTCGCTGCTTTGTCTTAGTGCTGTGAAGTGTTGCGACAATGTGTTTCGTTAGCAATGTTATTCTCTTATTAGTCCACAGAAATGTGTGTTACCAAATTCATACTTTAGCAGCACAGGTGTCAATTTCAACAGCAATATATTTATCTAGATCGGGACAGAGGCACTGTGAGATGTTTGGACAACGCAGCTAATAAAAGTTATACCAAATAGTAGTTTGTTACAGTGTTAGTCTGGTTATAACCAGTAATGGACTCGCAAACGTGCTTATCGCCTGGCAACAACATAAGCACTCTCAAACAGGAAGTTTTCCTTATGAAGTTGGTAATTCTCTTGAACGAGCACCTATAATGGTAGCTGTGCTGTTTGATTGGTCCTTGAATTGCTTAAAGTATCTACTAAAGTTACAATTGGCTTGCATGTTCCAGAACCATCTTCATACCGGAACTCGTTTTCCGAGAGCTAAAGCTGGAAACTGCTTGCTAGATAATAACGTTTTCCGTTGGAGTTGAAACTGAATATCAAAATTAATTTCGTCTTTCAGCATCTAGATAGGGTAAAAACAGTGAGTTATTTGGTAAGGGGGGGGAGGGGATTATCTTATGCACTACCTTCAAGTGTCGGTGGAAGGGGTTGAAACTGCCCGCAACTCGTCCTATATAAGGATTTTTAATAATCCCGGCTGAAACCCTACAAATAATTAAAGAGCAGGGTTGGTTTCCTCAAACAAGGGTTCCTGGAAAGGGAAGTTGTTGGGCTTCGGTAGTGTCAGTTCACGTAAATCTCTAATGAATAAAGCGCTCAATTAATGGGAGTTAACCGCCGCGCAAGGACGGGGTTAATCCTGTAATGTGTTATTAGTTTTCTCTGCGGAGATGGATATCATAAGCTGCCTTAGCGAGTTTTGTTTGAAACGTGTTTGTTTACGAAGCCGTCGCTGGGATAACGAGACTCGTTACAAGCGGCCGTTCTACTTTATTGCGGTGAAACTCGGTTACAGCGCGGTCTCAATTTCCATGCCAAAAGAGATGCGCATGCAAATTACCAAGGAAAACCCTTAAAATATGCAATTTATTTATATCCACAGTCTGCGAGTTCACGCATCTTGCCTTGTTACAAACATGCGTTGTGGAAACAACATTATTGCAACATTACAGGGAACCATGATGCCATTTTGAGCAGTTTTCAGGAGGAAAAGAAAAAAAAAAAAAGAAAAAAACAACAACTGATGTGTTCTATTCATATAACTTTCTCTAGCTGTTCCATATAAAACTATTCTTACAATTTTATTGCACTATGCTAATCGAGATAAACGTTAGCAGAAACGGTCTTTTTATTTAATTCCTTTAAGTAGAACGAAATAAATGAATACACCAGGTTATAGCGACATTCAGACCTCTTAAAAGCTGTTGACGTTGTAAAACAATTGAGGTACGGATCGCGTTGCAGGATCCCGTTTGAGAAAAGTTAAGTAGTTCAAAACTAAAATCGTTAACAAGGAATATCTCGAAAACGGTCAATTCTAAGAAAAACGCATGACGTTTATTATGTAATTTAACGAGATCTACATTTTTGTGTAGTAAGTTTGTGTCTCTCTTAAGGTTTAACCATTATATAAAATTTTACAAAACTCATTCAGAGTGAACAGGTCTTCAGATGCTATTTCTAGAAAATTCAAAATATACATTTTATTTGTCATGTAAATATCTTTAATATACGGCATTTTAATAAACATCGTTGATGCCATTTTTGAGAACATAAATTTTTTTACAAATTCTTCCATGTAAAGGGTATTTTGATTTGGTATTTAACGGTCGTTTCGCTTTTTAGTTACGCTGTCCGCAGACACATGCACACACGGACCTTTTTCTACAATGCTACATTACACATTTTGTTACAGATACATAGAGAATAGTGATAGCCAAATGTTTTAAAATTGAACGCTACATGATTAGCTTTAAAATTGCATAATCTATCCTTATATTGGGCAAACAACTGAAAATCGACAGTAATTTAAACAGTGAATAGGTTTTGAAGAATTTGAACCATTAATAACTGATGTCTCGGAATAGGCTGATGCCACAAATAAAGTTATTTGAAACAAAAAGTAGGTTTTGAAGAGATCTATATTCTTGGTTAGTAGTTTCGTTTATCGTTGTATTCTAATTATACAAGATTATTTAATTCCCTTCTAAAAGGGGAGGACATCATGAGCTATTCCCAGAAGTTCAAAATATGTTTTTATTCGTAATATTCTTTAACTTTGTAGTATATTATTACAATCGTTAGAACTTTTTTTTTCCCAGAAAATAACACTTGTCGAAAAATGCTGCATGTGAAGGAGGTTGGAAGATATTCATGAAAATATTCCTTTCGCATATTTGGAAGGTACTGAACTTAAATCGCAATTTTGGTATTAATTCCAATTTCACAAGCACGCTTAAAATGCTTATTTTAAATCAAGTTCCCTAAAACATACATTTCCATTGAAAACTCGGTATTGGATTTTTAGGAGTAATGCTACATCTACCATGTATGTGCAGATGGAGAAAAAGAGATAGAAAGTAAATTATTTTTCTTAAGTGACAGATTCAATTAGTAGTTTAACATAATATAACCAATTTTCGGAATTGCGATAAATCTGGAATAATTTCTAACAAAGTGGTTATTCAAATGCAGAAGCATAATCTCAACAATGTGATGCATGTCAGCATTTAGCATATCCCCATGCATGACGCAGCCTATGAACCAGCAGTGGTCGCGACGGAGTTCCAATTGGAAAGTCGTGGCAGATTCTAAGCGTATACTTTTAACGTTTTAGCCTTCCTTGTTGGCAACTCTTTCTGTAATTCTACTTATTACCTTATAAAGAGGAGTAAATAAATAAAAACTTAAATGCCACTAACCAACAAGGAAAACATTAAAATACGTAAATCCTATAATTAACTTCGAGTTAAACGCGTAATAAACAGGACGCGCTACACATGGGATGTAATGAATAAGGAATGAAAAAGCAATTGCAGTACAATAAATGGCAGTACACTGCAAGTATATATTATTTATATAGTAAAAGCAAACCGATTGTTGATTATGTGTACTCGGACCGCTAATATGAATTACTACATTTACGCTGTGCTGTTTTGTACCACTATGAGGAAACTGGCTACTAAATTTAACAAAGGTTCGAAAGATATGCGACTTAAATGAAGTGACGAGAGTTGCCATTTTGTACTGGCCATTCAAATTTATCAGGGTTATTTTGGCTGCAGATCCCATCCCAGTGCAACTAAGACACTTCCATATTTATTACCTCTAACAAAGAAACGGCATGACACGGGGTTTGTTGAAATCTTACATTTATAGTCTGTTACAAAGAAGCGCATATGGTTTGTAACTTTTCTAAATTTTGCTAGAAGTATACACAGAATTTGAAGATGGCCTAGAGGATAAAAAGCATTGACAGGGACCCTTTGAATGTGCAAATGAATTTCAAGAAAATATACCATAATGCCGTTTTTTATACCTTCCGATATGACCTAACAGATTAAATAAGTAAACAAATTAAACTAGATAAAAAAATACATACATGGACTAACGGTCTCCATAAAATCATTGTATCAAGAACAAACATTGTGGGTGATGATGGGTGTTGCTGGTAGGTTTTTCTGAAGTTTCGTTTTGTCTGGTTTCTCATTTTGTTTTTATATACCAAACTATGCACTTAATGTTGTGCTACAACTCCAGTTTACCAAATAACAAACACAACGAATGTTGCTATAGAAACGACAAACGAATAAATGGAATATGTTGAGCTCACCAATATAATGCAAAAAATCTTATTTGTTCCATTCACATGAATATCTCTACGTATCTGCAACAGATAATTGTTAAAAGGTTTTTATTTCTTTTTACTTCATGCTAATGGAGAACAAATTAACAGAAATAGTCTTATTACTTGCCTCCTTGTAAGTAGAAGGGAAATAAGGGGGTACCATAGTCAAAGCTGGTTGCTATGTGACTGAAGTTCCTTTGTTTGTTTGGACAGGAGTTGACAAATTCATGTATGACAAAAGTATGCGTATTTTAAAGCTGAAACCAATAAAAAGAAATATCTAAAAAATGTATATAACATATATTGTGTGTTTTAACAAACTCTACATTTTATATTCAGTAAGTTTTTGGTCTATCTCTTACGGTTTACCAGTTATGTAAAATTCATTCAGAATAAAGTCTTTAGAGACTATTCCAAGAAAATTCATGATATACATTTTATTTATCAGGTAAATATCTTTAATAAACGATATTTTAATAAACATCATTAGAACTATTTTTGAGAAAATCAAAATTTTCGAAAATAGTTGCATACTAATTTTGGTATTTAATGCTCTTTTCGTTTTTGAGCTATGCTGTCCACACACGGACCTTTTTCAGAAATGCTTTTTTTTTTTTTTTTTTATTATTATGTGTACCTTTTTTAGAAATGCTTTTTTTTTATTCTAAGGGACCCAAAAAATACATTTCCGGTGAAATTTCGGTATCGCATTTTTGGGTGGAATAGAATGCACTATGTACATAGTACGTGCAGAGAAAATAAAAATATAATTTGCCTCCCAAAATAATTTTATAATTATTGATAAACGAAATCGGCGACTGATTTCATTTATCATATCGTGATTCATTGTATGGTTTTAGGCTTTAGTTTACCTAGGTAGAAGCATTAGCTACTCTTTCAACTTCCTCCACATTGGGACGGCTATATATTGCTCTAACTCTGGATTATTCCCACATGGATTCGAATAACTTATTTCTCACATTCGCCGTTCTCTTTTTTCATACATTCTGCTCTACGTTATAAGTCTCTTCGTCTTTTCTGCAGAATCTATTTTAGACCTCTTAAGAATTTCATGGAATGTTATACTAACTGAAATATATAAACCTTACAGCCAACCTAAAGTGCTTTCTTAGGTTTCTTTGATATTTAATCTATTTCTTTTTCTTTCCATACAGGATACATACATCAGTGAGACTATCTTTCGTTGCCAGTCTTCGCTTATGTTGAGATCTACATTACTGAAAGCCGTGAGGATTCATCTCACTTGCTAATGAAATTAAGTTTCCTCAACACAATTTATACTTCTCAAGGGAACCCTTCTTTATTTTATCTATCTTTTTTCTCTCTGCCTAGTGGACCTAAATATTAAATATATGTTTTAAGGCCTTTAGTAACAAAATAAATGGTCACGGCTGCTTTGTTACCTCACTTACTGAGGGCATTCCTTGTTAATTGGTGACCCGGCTCGAGGCTCTGCTCCATCACTTCCGCTTCAATAGCTATTCCCTTTCTACAACTCAATCGCTGACACCGCCCCGCGGCATGATGTAACAAACTGCATTCTGTCGATTTGGTGCAATGTTTGGCTCGTCGTATGTTTGTTTAATCAACCTTAAATCAAAAAGATATCAAGCATGAAGGATATCGTTTTGGAAGCTCTGTTAAGCTTTCAATTTTTTAGATTTAGCTTTGAAAAACTTAAACTTTACTCATACAGGAATTTGTCAACTCTTGTCCATAAAAAAAGGAACTTCAGTCACATAGCAACCAGCTTTTCACTATCATTTTAACTTATGGTACTCCCTTATTTCGCTTATGCTTACAAGGAGGTAAGTAATAAGACTATTTCTGCTATTTTTTTCTCGATTAGCATGAAGTAAATAGAAGTATAAGCTTTTTGACAATTTGTTGCAGAGGTATAGAGAAAGTCATGTGAATGGAACACATCAGATTTTTTCTTTCGCTTTTGCTGTCTCATACACTTATGCATTGGTAATTTCATCAGCCCAACTAATTTTTCAAAACATATTCTTCTTTTTTTCTGATTTTATTATTGACCAAGTTTCACATCCGTATAACGCTATGCTCCAAGCATATGTTTTCAAGAATTCTTCGTAATTTATAATTGGATGTAAATAATGTTAGTGACGGAAAGTTTTGCTTGATAGGAGTATATTCTCTTAATAATTTATTTTTTACTTCATAGGAATGTTCTTTTGCTACCTAAGTTTTGAAATCCTTTAGGTGCATCTAATGATTTTCCATTTAGTCCAATTTGTGTGTTATTTATTTTTTTCTTACAGGTCTACAATTTGATTTTCGAGTCAGGCTTCTTATTATATTACTTAGGACAATTATTTTTAGTGTGAGTTCCGGCAAACACTTTTAAATGCATTTAAATGCTAAGAATCATGAATTTGAAGTAATTTATTTGAAGTTTCTTTTAGTTCTGTTCTTTCGTTTACCTCCTGACTATCAACAACGTATGCTAATTATTCCAAGTTTTGCTATTATTATGAAAAGAGTTAAAGGAACAAATGAGTCGCTATAAGTTCTTCTTATGTGTAAAAATCTGATGTGTTACTCTCACATGACTTTCTCTAGCTGTTCTTCAAACGTCATATATAAGATTGTTCTTCTTTCTGCACCTTGCTAATCGTGGTACTCATTAGCACAATGTTCTTATTATTTAGTTCCGTATAAGTAGGAAGAAAATAAGGGAATACACTAGGCTAAACCAATAGTCAAAAGTTTTAAAAAGCTGTCGTTATGCGGTTGTCATTACAAATCGCTTCTTTTTTTGGCCAGGAGTAGAACAAAAGAAAAAACGGACACTCCCGTCTGAGAAAAGTATAAGTACTTCGCTAATAACAATGAATAGCTCGAAAACGGTAAGCTCCACGAGAAAAATTTATATGACATAACTTGTGTATTTTAACAATACCTAAATTTTTCGTATAGTAAGTTTTTGTCTATCTCTTACGTTTACTAGTTATGCCAAATAAGCAAAATTCATCCAGAATAAACAGGTCTTCAGAAGCTATTCCCAAAAAATTCAAGATATACATTTTATTTGTTAGGTAAATAACTTTATATATGATATTTTAATGAAAATCGTTATAGCCATTTTTAAGAAAATCAAAATTTTCGAAAAAAGTTCCATGTAAAGGGTAGTTTGGGGTGGGGGATTTTACTCAATCTTCGTGTGGCATCCCTGGAAGATACTAAACTTAAATACCAAGTTTGGTATTTTAGCTACTTTTCGTTTTTGAGTTATCGTGTTCACAGACACACGGACACACATACACACTCGGACCTTTTTCTGAAAATGTGTTTTTTTGGATACAGGGGGTCCTAAAAATGTATTTCCGGTGAAATCTCGGTATCGAATTTTTGGGTGGAATACAATACAAAAATGGTCTAATAATCTTAGCAATAATAAAGACAGTTGATCTGCAAATGCAATAGCCTTTCGATTTCAACTGTCGGATACTGGGGTTTTTGTCAGCATTATAAGTAGAATTAAGCTAAAGAAATTAAGAGAATACTTATTTGATTGCGTCCCTGCCTTCAAGAGAGAAAGGGAGAGGAAGGTAAAGTTATTCTGGCGTAGATTTCCCACAATTTATTGAAAAAGAAAGGTCGTATATATCTTTCAGAGTGTTTTCTTACCTGAAAAATATATCCGTCAAAGTATCTGTTAGGTTAAAAACAGGAAATGAAACACCCGCTGAATCTCCTTTTTCTAGGAGTCTCTCACATACCAAACTCATAGTTTCTCATAGCTGTCGATATGATTTGGTACCGGTACTCCAAATAAATTGTGGGCTACTCATACTTCCAAAATGGTCCTATCTTACGTTCAACCTCTTAATTACATGTTGCTTCAATGCAATGCTGAGAAAAGTAGCCAGTCATAAAATACTTGCCCATATGAGGATTTTCTTAGTTTCATTCTCTCACGTATCAAAAGGAACTATTTTCAGGCCAATTTATTGTGTATTGGTGGTGCATCTGTGAAATTTGATAAAAAATTAAACAGTCCGTATAAAATAAGATTTAAGAAAATAAATAGATTTTAGCACTTGGCAGGCTTTAACTACCAATTTACTGAACTTCAAATATGCAGTAATAAATATTAGCAGAAAACCTTGTTTTCTCCCAAACTTTTTTCCAATACTTTTCCATATTAGAAATGTTCCACAGATGGAATTGTTTTTTAATTTGTGTAACAATGTTATACTGGCTCTGAAAAATACATTTAAGATAATAGTCAGTAATGTTCTGAAATAATGCTCTAATTTTGAGAGATAAATTATTAAATATTGAAAAATCAAGAGTTTTGGAGAGAACGACAAATAAAGAATTTTCTAGAATAATTTGGGCTATTATAAAAATATATAATTTAACAGATATATTTGTAAAGCCATTTATTGAAAAACTTCTACTTTCACGTGAGTATATAATTCTAAAAATCTGATGTGCACCGTTCACATAACTTTCTCTACATCGCTGTAACAAATAATTGTTCTATCTACTTTATGATAATCTAGATAAACATTAGCAGATATTTTCTTAATTATTTGCTTCCTTGTAAGTAGAAGGAAAATAAAGGAATATACAGACTGAAACGAATGTCAAATCTCTTAAAACCTGGTTGCTATGTTGTCTATGAAAGCCAGGAGTTTACAACTTTCCGTGGGAGAAAAGTTTAAGTATTTTAAATCTGAAAACAATAACAAGGAATATCTCGGAATTTTTTAATTCCATGAAAAAACTAATATGACATAAACTATGTAGTTTAAGGTGATCTACTTTTTTGTGTAGTAAGTTTCTATCTCTTACGGTTTACCTGTTACGCAAAATTCAGAAAAATTCGGCAAAATTCATTCAGAATAAAGAGGCTATTCCCAGAAAATTCAAGTTATACATTTTGTTTGCCATATAAATATCTTTAATATACGGTATTTTAATCAAAATCGTTAAAGCCATTTTTAAGAAAATCTAAATTTTCAAGAAGTTTTCCAAGTAAAGTGTAGTTTGGGGTGGGGGGATTTTTGTCTAAACCTTCGTGTCGCATCGCTGGAAGATACTAAACTTAAATAACAAGTTTGGTGTTTTACCGATTTTTGGTTTTTGAGTTGTCGTGTTCACAGGCACACACAGACCTTTTTCTAATTTTTTCGTTTGATAGAGAGGACCCTAAAACGTATACTTCCAGTGAAAACCCGGTAATTAATTTTTGGGTGGAATGCAATAATTTCTCTATATACTATGTGCATAGTACTGTAGAGAAAGTAAAAATTATGGATTTTCCAAATTTCACACATGCAACGCCTTAATGGAAAGACACTTCCACAGTCAGTCATCGTGACACGATTGGTTCGTATTCTTAAATTAAATTTATTTAAATATTTTCATGTTCATCTATGATTATACTAATTATATTTCTTTCCTTTCAGGTAAGTCTTCGGTCATTCTTAAGAAGCTATAAACTTAAAGGTTCTCCATTCTGGTATGTAATTCCATTAGATATTATTTTTAATAATAATAATAATTTTTGCTATGGTTAAGTGGATATCTTCCGCTCCTGGGTTCAAATCTGAGGGTTTTTTAAGTTGCTTCATCGTATACAAGAGCAAGGAAATGTAAAGTGTTTGAGTTAAGAATTGAGATTCCCTTCGGGCACAAAAAACACAAATAAATTTAAATTCCAACATACTGTTTATTCTTTTTTCCCTTATTTATTTGCAAAAAAACAATATCATTTCTCATACAGGAGGTTTGATTGCTTCGATAATAGATTTCTCTCTAACTGGATTGGTTTTATTAGCATTTTGAAATGTAGAATCTACATCACGGGATTTGCTAATATGGAAGAGATCAAGAATGAATGCAGAGAAAGTTCATGCTTCGACTTACACTGCCAGACTGTAAATGCATTTGTGATACATTAAACAATTGAATGTTTAATTTGTAAGACCAGTTGCCGCGCAATTTGTTAACCAGCAATTAAACTATTATTTTTGACAGTCAATTCTTCTTTTACACAAGGATTTTGGGGTAGGATTGAAAAATAGAATCAGACTAAAAATGTTGTCTTTGAACCCTTTTTACTTTCTCTATACGTACTATGTACATAGTGTATAGAGAAGGTATTGCACTCCACCCAAAAATTCGATACCGAGATTTCACGGAAATATATGTTTTAGGGTCCCCAATATCAAAAAAAAAAAAAAAAAAAAAAAAAAAACATTTTCACAAAAAGGTCCGTGTGTGTGTCTTCTTTATGTCACAAATAATACCATTAAATTGATTTTTATTATTCTCATTCTTTTCTGCTATATTAATTCTATTTAATGTAATAAACTATTATATACCTTACAATAAAAGAAATTCGCTTCCTTCAACTAAAGTAGCTATTAAAACTTTACTCTTCCGTGTGTCTGTGAACACGATAACTCAAAAACGAAAAGTCGGTAAAATATCGAACTTGGTATTTAAGTTTAGTATCTTCCAGGGATGCGACACGAAGATATTGAGAAAAATCCCCCCACCCCCAACTACCCTTTACATGGAACTTTCTTCGAAAATTTTTATTTTCTCAAAAATACCTCTTAACGATTTTGATTAAAATTTCGTATATTAAACATATTTACCTGACAAATTAAATGTATATCTTGAATTTTCTAGGAATAGCCTCTGAAGAGTAGTTTATTCTGGATGAATTTTACGGAATTATAAATAACTGCTAAACCGTAAGAGATGGACAAAAACTTACTACACAAAAAATGTAGAGCACGTTGAAACACACAATTTGTTATATAAATTTTTTTCGTGGAGTTCGTCATTTTTGAGACATTCCTTATTTTTGGTTTCTGCTATGAAAAACATATTTTTCTCATACAGGAACTTGTATTTTGATTTTGCTGAAAATGTTTCAATATTTTCTTTAATACGTCATACGTTAAGCTTATTTGTGTGAGTGAATGTTGTACACTTTTATATAACTGGAAAATCATAGGAGATACACAAATATTGCGGAAAAAGTTCCAAATGGCATATAAACAATTTGTGAGAAGCTTGTATTACCAATAGTTTGAATGTATTACCTTTTTAAAGTGTTAAAAGTTATAGTTTGTTGCTCTTGACGTGACAAAAAGAGGGTTTTCAAAACATGATGTGGCGACTTATGTCTTAACTGTAATGTCATCCTTTTGTGTCTCGCCCTCTGTGGTGTAATTGTTACCATACTCAAGGTTGCGGGCTCAAACCCTGCGGAGGACGATGGGTTTTTTTCGAGCGTAAAAATACCCTGAGAACCACAGCAGTTAAAGAGCGTTCCTCATTTCAGCCTTCTGTGGTCCTGTTGTACCAACAACGAAATATGTATTGAAACTATTTCTGTAAAAGTTCATCTTTATTAACGTGACAACATAGTGAAAATCCTAAATTCCATATTTTTAAAAGACAAAGCTATGAACATTTTGTATATTTATTTCTCTTACTGTAAAATTTCAGACTCCTCCAATGAGTTTCGCTTGATTAATTTTAGCTTTATCTATCTATTATGTACAATGTCTTCGATACCATGCTAATCGAGATAAAACTTTATCAGAAATTGCCTTATTATTTGTTTTCTTATAAGTAGAACGGAAATAACGGAATATACTGTGCTACCATGATAGGCAAATCTTTTAAAAGCCATCATTATGTTAAACAATTTAAATTCGGTTCCCTTTGCATGGCTAGGCGTAAAACAAAAAAAGTATGAAGTGACAGACAACTTCCCGCTTGAGAAAAGTTTTAAGTAGTTTAAATTTGAAACCAACAAGCAATATCTTGGAAATGGTTAACTCTACTAAATAGTACGTACGTATATGACATTAATTTTTTGTGTTTTAATGAGATCTATTTTTCTTTTTTTGTAGTAACTTTTGGCAATCTCTTGCAGTTTAAAAGTTACATCTAGAAAGATACAAAAGTCATCCAGAATGAACACGTCTTCAGACGCTGTTCCCAGAAAATTCAAGATATACATTTCGTTTGTCATGAAAATGTGTGAAACATACGCCATTTTAATAAAAATCATTAGATATTTTTGAGAAAATCAAAATGTTGGAAAAATGTTCCATGCAAAGGGTAGTTGGGGGGATTTTCTTCGTAATCTTCATCACACACTTGGAAGAGACCGAACTTAAATACTAAGTTTCTTATTTGACGGACTCTTCGTGTTCGCTATGCTCCACACACATACGCGCGAACACGCACACAGACAATTTTCTGAAAATGTTTTTATGGATTCAGAGGGTCTCAATACAAGTATTTGCGACGAAATCTCGGTATCGAATTTTTGGGAGCATTACAATACCTTCTCTGTTCACTATGTACATAGTACGTGTAGAGAAAGTAAAACTAAAACAAAAGCACAGACTTTGGATCAAAACTTCTTTGTCCTCTTACAAATAGAATAAAACAAATATAGAAAAGCAAATAGAGAAGGTCATGCGAATGTATCATCAGATTTTTATTGTATATATGAACATGATACAGGGCGCCTACATGCAGTAATGACCGCTATACAGTTCTGTATTTCAGCGTCCAGTGGAGCCATATTAACGAGATATGTTTCTTGCAGTGTCGCACTGCTGTACCAATTAGGGGATGCATTGCAAGTGACAGCATGTCGGACATGTGTGGCGAAGCGTGAGTGTGCATCGAGAGAACATGTCACAACATCGCTTCATCACCAGCTCTAATGATTTTCTTTCAATCACTGCACATCGACATTCAACTTAATTGAGCAGCGAACAAAAACGCAGCTGTACTAGAAAGAGAGTGAGGAGACGAGAAGAGAATGATTACAGCGCGTAATTAATGACCTTGAATGCAAGAAAGAGTTGTTCATGCTGTTATCACCATGGTACGCTCGTTAGGGATCCCATTGAAGCCGACAGTAAATTAATCTGGACAAAATTACATCTAATTTCTGCTCCTTTCATATATGCAAATCAGTGTTTTTAAAGGCTTAATCACTATTTCTATTACAGAAGCAATTCTTCCTTTATTATACTGGTGTTTGCATTATTTTCGTCGTTATAGTGATGCATCTGTGAAAATTGGAAAATCCACAATATGCAAGATATTGTAAGAAATTAAACACCAGGTACTCTGCGTAATACAACACTTTTGATACATAAATAGCTGAGTCACTGCGTTGACGTCACTGTCCTAGCAGTTCACACACCGACACTTGTCGGTCCTTTATCTAGTCCGTGGCCGGGCTCCGAATGTTCCAGCCTTTAAAATTAGGGAAAATTACGTTTTGTCCTTTATATTATACGCTGGAAGTGAAATTTTGTGGACCTAGCAATAAAGAATGTCCGAGAAATCTTGCAGAAAACACACAAAGGCCTTTGTTTGACGAGCTATTTTATCCTTTCGCTCTATTGTTAGAGCGGGGCAGGCAGCAATTCCTTGAACGGTTGCTCAGACTTATGCGTTGCCGTTACAATATCTTGTTGAGATTTAACCAGCTATTGTATAAAATAAGAGCAATATTGTTGTCATGTATTCAAATCTAGCTTGTGTAGCTTTTTAGCTAGATATTTCTTTTGATCTCTAAATTTGGTGCTCTAGCAAAAATGAGGCACGCGCACATTTTTAAGTTTATTAGCATAAAAGATTCCAGTTTCACAGTAAATGACTTTACAAATAGATCTGTCATATTATATTACATTATCTTAAATCAGTGTAGAATAATTATTTCTTTTCTTTCTCTCCAAAACTCCTCCTTTATCAAAGTTTAATAATTTATCGTAATTGGCATGTTACTTCAAAAAAGACTATGTCCAGTTTCTTGATGTGCTTTTGAGAGGCATTATAAAAGCTTTGAAACAAATTAGCGGAAAATTGCATCGCGTGGAACAATTTGATTATAGAAAAGTGATAGAAAAAGGTTTGCAGGAAAATAAGGTTTAAATTTGGGAGTGCCTATTAATAAGCATACGCCTAGCCACCTATAGATTGAGTTGAGTGATAATTAAAGTTGCCAAATGGGAAAACATATTTTACCTTAAAGTTAATGATTCATATCATTTTATTATCGAAACAAATATTTTTTTTTTTTCAATTTTTCACAGTTTTTAATCAAAATTCACACCTAAAGTTGCCATTGCGGTTCTATCGGTGGAGGACAGATACCACAGATACTTACAATTTGGACATTTCAGCCTGTCAGAGGGAAACTTGAATTGTGTTCCTCGTATCCATTACAGGGACGTCATAAAACGATTCTGTCATGGTGGTTGCCAACCTTGGACCAATAGGAAACTCAGTGCGTCTTTGTCGTCTATGCCCGCCGGAGTCCGTTCATCTACTGCGGTTCTTTAAACTCATCCGTTCCTCCTGTGGGTGTAAAGACAAAACATATACTGGTGGTCGAGGTGCTAGGTGTCCTCTCCGACATTGTCAAAGTTGTCACCGTTTCATTAGCTTTACCCCTAGACGAGGATTGGGACATAAGTCATGCCAATTTTTATTTTTTGGTGAAGTTTTCGGAGCAGAAAATGTTATGTGTTGCGGGGTAGAGAGGCAATACTCAGATTGGGCTGGAATGACTTATATGAGTGCAGTGAGCAATGTGAATGGATGTAACTCATGTTAACAGTGTCCATACATCAAATCAGTCATTTTTCTGAGAGAACGACCAGAGAATGTTACAGGAAAATAACTGAGGATGCATTTGAGATTAATGTTCAGCCATACCGGACAGTCGCGAGGCGGGTAGGTATGATAGAGTGTGTTGGACAGCCACTGCATCTCTGGAGGTCAAAGAAGCATTACGCGATATGCGGTTTGCAGCACCTGAGGGTATAGGAAATGCTCTGCAGCTACAGACGAACATATTTGCACATGGGACGAAAATATTAATGCATGTTTCCATAAGCCTCTATCTGTGAAAGGATATTTTCAAAATGAAATATGCCAAATCACAATATAGGTATGCTGTGTCTGATGAGCATTAGAATTAGTTTTGATCACAAGCAATAAAAATTAGATCCACAAATGCATGAAGTACTTCAC
Organism: Hymenopus coronatus; assembly: GCA_030762935.1. NCBI lineage: Eukaryota > Metazoa > Arthropoda > Insecta > Mantodea > Hymenopodidae > Hymenopus > Hymenopus coronatus. The sequence continues at coordinate 50,507,501 of CM060895.1, forward strand.
TGTATACGTATGTGAGAGAGAAAGAAGAGGAGAGGGGTGGCCCAAAATGGCATTGACATGAGAGTAATTACATCTGCTATTAATATGTAAGTGCTGATTTTAGTTAAATAAAATGCTGAATTTGAAAACTAAAACGATATATGCACATCATGCCGGTAATTTTTAGATTTCTAAGTATGGCTTCACCTTATACATTCTCTGGCAGAAACTGTGGCCTCCTATGAAAAGTTTGGCAACCTCATGCCTAGACAACACATACGTCTCCTAATTGCCTCGCTGTGCACAAGTATTTATTCACTCTCTTTAAAGGATGCGCACGAAATCGTTTTTTGTTTATTTATTTTTTCCCGGCAGTAAGCTTCAACCTGCTGCCGGTGCTTCGGAAATACATTTGTAATGTATTCTCTTAGATCGGGGTTGCCGAAAATTGACACATAGACGCGATTTAGTCCCCATATTGACACGCTTTCATGGAATTGCCCTTCATTGTGACCATGATTGTTATTATTTACTTAGTTTTGCAACTTGCTCTTTACTTGAATCTATGTTTGTGGTACTGGGCTGTTCACTCGGCCGTCGAATATGTGCTAATATTAAGCTATCAAACTTTAATCTGTTAAAACAAAGGAAAGGGATTGTGATTTACCGGCTCTATAAACTAATACAAGTTAACTGAGTGTGAACAAAGCTTCAGAGTTAATCAACAAGGGATAGAGAGAGGAGGGGATCTGAGGATTTTTTTAGGATTTTTGTTTTCTGCTGTTTAACAAAAACAAAAACAAAACTAAAATCCATGTATACAAACGCAAGTTGGAGAGGTAAATACTGCACATAACAATACGGAACAAGATGACAAATAAGACACTAACAAAGAAGACAGGAATGACTGACACACTGTGCGAGCGAAGCAACTGAAATGGAGGTGAGGAGGCTACGTCGCTAGAATGTACTGTTGCCGTTGGACCCAGCAAACTATAAATTGGGACCCAAGAATAGGACTAAGAACGGCTGGAAGACTGAAGACACAATAGGCAGACCACTTCAAACGGGTATAGGAACACTGTGGCAAGTCCAGCCAAAGAACAGATTCACTTGGAAACGCTGGAAAGAACATTTAATACAGAACTTCGCTGTCTGCAATTTAAGCGATAGAGATAGTGATTTATAACTATTAAACTAAAACAAAAAATCTGATCTCTTCCGTTTACATAACTTTCGTTATATCTCTGTAACAAAGTATTGTTCAAACGTTTATTCATCTATCTACTTCATGCTAACCGGTATAAATATTAGCAGAAATGGTTTTATTACTTGCTTCCTTGTAAGTAGGAGGGAAGTGAGGGAATACACTAGGCTAACGAGGTCAACATTTTTTTGTAAGTTTTTGTCTTAACTCTTACGGTTTATCAGTTATCTGTGCAAAAGTCATCCAAAGTGAAGAGATCTTCAGAGGCTATTCCCAGAACATTTAAGGCATACATTTAAATGTTTTTAATATACGACACTTTATTCAATCGTTAGAGGTATTTTTTAGAAATTCAAAGCTTTCGAAATGTTGTCCATGTAAAGGTTAATTTGGGGTAGGAGATTCTTCTTCGTTTGGTATTTAAACGGTCTTTTCGTTTTTGAGCTATGCTGTCGACTGACAGACACACACAGACACACACTGGACCCCTTTCTAAAATTTTTTTTTTTTTTTTTTTTTAAGACTCAGGAGACTACGTATATTTCCTGTGAAATTTCGACATCGAATTTTTGGGTGGAATATAATACATTATCTACAATAGCTATGCATAGTATGTATGTGTAGAGAAAGTAAAAACAGCTCCAACCCAAACTGTAGCCACTAATTTCTGAGTAGGTAACAGGTACAAGAATAGAATAAACTGTAGGTTTAAGTGTACAATCTAGAGTTATGGCTTGTAAGTCGTACACTATTTTTCATAACACGATGACACTGCCCACTCTTTTTCCAAGTCAGCTTGACTTTAAAGTTTGCGGTTAGTGCGTTTGCGGTTGGAAACCAACCCTCGTTGTTGCAAAGTCTTCCACTTACTGTTTCCATAACTGCGATGAGATGCGATTCTGGACTTGCAGGCAGTAAGTACCTCGAGGTAGCAGATTTTACTGCGTTGCCTATCGCCCCTTAGCACAGGTTCGTCTTTTGTTTGCTAATGGCTATTGTCCGGTGGAAGGGGAGAAGCGGTCCCGTTTGAGGGCCAACATGTTTTGGAGAAAACTATAAGTTGATCTATTAAGCACTGTGCCATTTCCGTTCAACTTTGTTTATGGCTATGATATTATTTTTTCTGCGAGAGGGCAGAAAGAGGAAGAAAGTTGCCGCTAGGCTCGTAACGGTCGTTCTTCTTCCTCGCCCGGAGGTGCTTAGCTCGAACGGCCGAGATTGGTCGAGCAAGTGAGCTTAGTTCATTCGGTCAGGGCTAAGTTCCGGTAAGTAGTCATATAAAAAGTGTTTCCTGTTTCGCCTTAATTGGACTTTCTGACTGTTTCATACGCTACATAAATATCACGCCATTTATGTATTGTTTACACAACCATACAAATACCTTTTAAATTTTCGGTATGTACATTTTAGGCGGATTACAATATGTTCTTAACGATTGTTATTAGATGGTAGAGAAAGTGAAACACTTCAGAGGCTCTATATTGAAATCACATATATTTTCCGTTGCATTCCACTTTATTGTAACAGGAACTTCTTCTGGCCCCTCAGAAGAGTCCTCGAAGATAGACGTTGCGCTTAATACCCAAAGGATGTTAATGTTTGTTCGAAGATCTTTACTTTTAATTGCATTGTTAGCTGTCACCTTCTGTCCCCAGTAGCTGCTCGTCTCATGAATATAAAGGAACACGGATTAACAAAAATCAACCGCGTTGTCTTCATCAGCTTGCCCGACGCCGAAAGGGAGGTTCTTCCCTTCTTGTAAAGTGTCGGGAAGGGATGCGAAGGGTTCGTTCTTGTTCCCAGTAAAGTTCTCTACGGATCCTGGTATACGTGTGCCGTTTGTTTATGCGCTCCTAGCAGCTCGCAGCAAAAACGACGCAAGGCTTAATAACAATGTTCTATTTTCTATTGTTTTGCGGAGAGTAAATAAATCATACACAGAATGCGCAACCTTCCTCCTGTAATTAATACCTGTGTGAAATATGTAATATGTTTCTGCTGCGCTAGCGAGAAGGAGAAAAACATATTCCTATGGTTGCGAATATCATGCGAATTTAATTCTGGAAAAGAATTGCCAGCGTTGGAATTGTAATTTCACACGAAACATAGCGTATTGCTGGTTAGGAGTGCGTGTAAAAAGCTTCCTTATAAGATGCAATTTTAAAAACGAAGGGATAATAAACTACTCTATATCTTCTCTGAAAGGTAGAGGAAGTATAAATGTATTTCATCGCAATATTCTTTTTTTGGACCTTTTAAATCTTTTAGTAGGATTTAACGGAGGGTGACTGAAATTGGTGAAATGATGCTCAAATGATCCCAAACTCCTAAAACCAGCATCCGAATTCATATTTTCAAGATGTGGTGTGAAAAAAGTAGCCTCAGACAAAATCTATATTGGATTCACTAACTTTTTCTACCCATTCTGGACAAACTAGTCTAACAAACGCTTATTCTTCTCTCTACATAGTGCTAGTTACGGAAATTTTTACTTATGGCCGCTCTTTAACTGCTGTCGTTCTCAACATCCCATTCTATACTGGGCGTGAAAGACAGCTTAATTTTGCCCAGAGGCCTCTCTATCAGGATTTAGGTTCTTTTATATGCCGTAAATCTACGACACGGACCAACAGCTTTACTTCCCTTCCGAAGAAAGCCATGCTAAAGATTTTTACGCCCGAAAAAATCCATCGTCTTCTGCAGGGAGAAATGGTTGTATTACTTAGTTTCTATTAATTAGGATGGGAATACGCGAGTACAGTAGGCTAAAACGACAGCCAATTCTTTCAAAAGCTCGCCGCTATGTGATGGTTTGAATTTGCCGTTCTCTTTGTTTGATCAGGAGACAGAAAAACGAATAACCTTCTCATTTGAGAAAAGTTTAAAGTATTTATAAGCAAAATTGAAATCAATAACAAGGAATATCTCAGAAAAAATTACATAGGACAGATTGTGTGCTTTAACGATATCTATATTTTTGTGCAGTAAGTTTTTGTTTACCTCTTTGGGTTACCTGTTAAAAAGTGATCCAGAATGAAAGGGAATTCAGCGGCTATTACCAGAAAATTTAAAATATGTCTTGTATTTAGGATGAAAGTATTTTAAAAAATATATTTTATTCAAAATCGTTAGTTATTTTCGAGAAAATTAAAATTTTGCAAAAATGATCCATCAAAAGGTTAGTTTTGGGTGGGGGATTTCCTTGAACAGCGTTGTGTCCCATCCTTCGAAAATGTGAAATAAACAAGTTTGGTACTTAACTGACTTTTCTTTTTTGAGGTCTGGTGTTCACAGACTCGCATACAGACTTTTTTCTAAAAATGCTTTTTTTTTTTGGATTCAGGGGTCTCAAAACATATATTTGTAAGGAAATATCGGCATCGAATTTTGAGTGGAATATAATATCTACTATACCTACTATGTGTGCATATAGCACTTTATAGAGAAAACAATAAATTGTTCCCGAATACCGGCACGAATAATTGTGCTAATACGCGCTTAATTTCTCATTACTTTACAACCATTTATCACGGTTAAAGCGACTGCAATCAAAATGTGCCTGGAATCAGCGGATGGCGGTGAAATGTACAAACTAACGTCACAAATACGAGATATCGATACAGGCATCGATGATAATTCCCTTAGTTGCATTGAGATTTGCATCGCTAGCAGTAAATCACAGCAAACATCAGCGAGGGGCTGAAATGTAAATGAGTCCTCATTTCGTCAAAGGACGAACAAGACCTGTTTATCTTCCTCACAGGATGAGCTAACTGGTGCGAAATCCAATAAACTAAAGTCAGTTAAGCGAATTGGGTGCTGTAATGTATACCATTTACTTAGTTGAAATAATGCCGAAGTGATGGAATAATAGCGGAATGCTTCTTTACGGATGTATGCTTCCTAATTCGTTTTAGCGCTGTGCTCTACATCAGCAGTTTCTATGCTATGACAGGACGGCCCGAGGACTATGCCACTACACTCAACGGCCCATCCCATGGCACACCAACCTATTGCTTGGAGCAGTTGTGAGAATTCATCAAACACTATCACCCCAAGTGGGTATGCGTATATGTATTTATTCTCTGTAATTGGATGCTGCTCGGAGACAGAGTTAAATGTACAAAATCCATTTACAATAATTTTACAATTACTAATAGTAATACAAAATAATAATAGTAAATACAAATCAGTGATATAATACAACTAACACACATGGTTTTTGAAATACCCAACTACTTATTATTCAGTATAGCAATACTTAATGTCAACTACGAGCATGTTTATAAACAGTTACTATAAAACTTCAGCATTAATAGGTGCAGAACAATTTTTGAGATCCTTAATTACTTCACAATATTTACTTTAATTATGTAATATTTATTCTCTTTAAATTACCCCATAACCTCTTTAAGGTCAGAGGTCAGCCCTAAAAGGCTGCTATAGGCAATTCATTCCATTCTTCAAAGATTCTACCAACAAAAGAAAATTTTCCTACGTCGGTTCTGTACCTTCTACCCTTAATTTTATGCAAATGATAATTTCGTCGTTGTAAGCCAGGTTTTCCAACCCCTTTCTAACGTCCAACTCCTATTTATTCTCTTCGCCTTTCGTAAGACCAAAATCTTTACCTCTCTTTATGAATTTTACAGCCCTTCTCTGTATCTTTTCTAGCGAATCAGTTTGATTAACCCTATATGGATCCCAGCATGCTACTCCATGTACCACAACCGGCAGCACTTGCAGGCAATTTCCGTGGCCTTTGCGCTCCCCTTTTTCAGTATTCTCATTACGAAGTGCAATGTCTTTCACGCTTTCCTAGATGTAGAATTTATCTGATCCTCCCATGTGGCATTACTTGACAAGCACAGACCCAAATATTTGCAGATGTCCACCTGTGGAATTTGTTCTCCAATCATATGATAGCTATGAAGAACTTTCCCCTTAGTTCAAAAGAACATTGACCTCGACGTGATTTGAACACGCAACCTTCTGATCTGGAGTCAGACGGGATTTCGTTGCTCCACGGAGTCAGGTATGCTGGGAATATGATGTGGGTATCACTACACGAATAGTGTTCTGATTTAGAATAGGAGGTTCAAGGTCACATCTGGTAGCTTATCACGCATACTTTTGTCCGCCTGCCTCCCCAGTTCCCCTCTAGCTCTTCTCTTCAAGGCATAAACAAAAAAGTGCTGCAGAGTGTGCCATCTGAGAGGGCAATGTGACGTTGAACCACGTATTTTAAATGAACATAGTATAGCAGAGCCGGATAATATGAGCACTTGTTCATTAAATGTTATGTTACATGCGTTGTTAAACTCGCATGCTTATCCAGACCTGTGGTCAAATACGCTAAATCCGTCGTATCCTAGGGTGATTTTATTGTTGCAAACAATAAGTATGGCCAAGAATAAAGCTTATTTAGTTGCCATGAACCACACACGCTTTTCGTAATTTTTTTAAATTAAAATACTTTTTGTAAGGGTTCTTATTTTTTCATTTGCTCATACTGCAAATGGAAAGAGCTGGTGTAGGCCTCTTCTATTTGACGGTCCTATCCTCGTATTTCAGTTGTGAGAATGGTTTGTTCACTAATTTTTAAATCACACATTGTTCTCCATTTCGAAGAATTAGGGTTGGCAACTGTCTTGGTACATTGTACACCATGAACTGAGCAATATATTATTATTATTATTTTATATATATACTAAGACTCGTAACAATAATTAATCATATAGTAACTGCAATTTCGCTTGCTGTTTCCTGTGTTCCTCCTCCCGAACCCTGTTTGAGCGCATTACATGTAGGGCTGCAGCAGCTTAAAAAATCCGCAGATTTATTCTCCCCTTGGTTCGATGTAATAGAGAATAAGATATATTCCGCCCGCAACGCACTAATTTTTCATGAGGCAAACTGGCTGGTATTTTAATTTTTAATATTGCTTTATTAATTTATAATATACTTTAGGCATTGGCTTCGGTGATATCTCAGATCCCATTATATACTCCATGATTACCCCGAACTCTTATCTATTCATCCTTAAGTAGATGCACGCCAAAGCAAAACCCAGACGACCAACGCATGTTTAATTAAACTCTTAGGTATTTGCATATGTTAAAGAACAAATTTATCATGAAATTAGTGATATAAGCATGGGTTTACGAATTCATTGCCTCTCAAGATCATATACGGAGTGAATTTTTTAACACAATCGGTTAAGAAATCAAAAAAAGTTTTTGAAATAAATGCAGCGTTTTGTAAACTATGCTTCATACAAAATGTTCCACACATTTCAATTTTGTTTAAATTCCATTAAAGTTTCCCAGAAAGTGAATAAGTTCATGGTAACATTCTGCAGGACAAAATACATTCTGATACCATTAATACATTTTTTATCAAAATATGGTGTATTTTAAGGATTAAATTTGCTTATAGGCTTTGTGACTATTACAACTTTTTTTTTTTTTTTTCAAATTATGAGACGCGTGGGAAATATCTATGTAATCTGAATGGAATGTTTTATCCATGTTATCTAAACATCAATGCAATTTCAGTGAAATTTGCAAGAATCCATACAAAATGTGGAGCTTTGAAAAACTATACCCATTGCAAGTATACTAATTTCGCTGTAAACCATTTAATTAGCGGCCTATGCATTCCAGCGTATTTTATCAGTAATTTCGTATCATTCAAATATATGATAAAACATAATAGAAATATATACCAGAAAATAGTAAATTAAAATTGTCGATAATCTTTCCATGCAAAGTTTCGGTTGAGGGAGTTTCTTGAAAATATTTGTGACGCATCCTTGAAAGATGCCGAACTTGTATGTCAAATTTGGTACTTAACCGAGTTTTGTTTTTGAGTTCTTGTTCACACATGGACTTTTTTATGTTCTTGTATGGAAGCAGGAGACCCTAAAACGTGCATTTGCAGTTAAATCTAATATCGAATTTTTCGGTGGAATACAACAGCTTCTCTACCCACTTATTATGTACAAAGTGGAGGAAGTAAAAATTATATGAAGCAAAGAGCCTAAGAACTTTAAGATCATTGTATCGTCATTTCAGAAAGAAAGTGCGCTATAATATTTTTATGGAACTCATTAAAACATCATTTGTGGTTTAAAATCCACAAGTATAGTTGGTATAGTCGAAATTATTTAAAAAAAATTCTGATGTGCTCCATTGACATGACTTTCTCTACATCTCTGTAACACATTATTGTTAATAAGCTTATTGTGCTATTTATGTAATGCTAAAACATTGGTAGAAACGGTCTTATTATGTAGTTCCTTTATAAATAGAATGGAAATAAGGGAATACACTAGGCTAAACCACAGTCAAATGTTTTAAAACGTTGTTGCTATGGGATTGAAATCCCCTTCTTTGCGTGGTCAAGCGTTGAAAAGTTCCCGAATGAGAAAAGTTTTAAGTATTTTAAAACTGAAATCAATAACAAGGAATATCTCGAAAACGGCCAACTCCAGCAAAAACTGTATGACATAAATTGTGTGTTTTATCGTGATATACATTTTTTGTAGAGTAAGTTTTTGTCTATCTCTTACGGTTTACCAGTTACGCAAAATTCAATAAAAATTACCCAGAATAAAGAGGTCTTTAAAAGCTATTCCAAGAAAATTCAAGATCTGTATTTTACTTGGCATGTAAATATCTTAAATATAAGCGATTTTTAAATCAAAATCGTTAGAGCTATTTTTTAGAAAATCAAAATGTTCGAAAAATGTTCCATGTAAAGCGTAGTTCGAGGTGGGAGAGTTTTCTTGAAAATCTTCGTGTCGCATCCTTGTAAGATACTAAACTTAAATACCAAGTTTCGTATTAAACGTCTTTTCGTTTTTGAGCCACGCTGTCCACAGACACACACATACATACACAGGACCTTATTCAAAAAATGCTTTTTTTTTGGATTTAGGGAGACTCAAAACATATATTTTCGGTGAAATCTCGGTACGGAATTTTTGAGTGCAATACAATACCTTCTCTGTACACTATGTACATAGTACGTGCAGAGGAAGTTATAGGTGGCAAAATCCATTTTGAGGTAACGCGAGAGGCAAATCTAGCAACCCTGCTGTTCGGCAGCCAATTAAAGTTTAAAAATAACAAGCGGGAATAAAATACACAATGCACGAGATAAGGAAATCAGGCGTCAGAACATTAGCATTAAAATTGGTGTTATTTACGAGCCAGCCAGCATATCCTGTTTCACTCGCCGTCGCACTGGTGTTAATTTTGTAGTGGCGAATGACAAATAGCGGTAGAGTATATAAACCACACTGAGAATGCCTCAAGCCTAAGAAATATCGCCGGATAAAGAGGTGCATAGTCCACGAGACCGTACTGGTTGTAACCATCTATTGCAATGTCACCTGCAGCCTCTCGCTTTATTTGTGTTGTGTTTTACAAGGTTCGCCACATTTTCTTAATGGGAGCGTACTGCTAGGTGCATGTTATCTATGTAAACCACATGTACGTAGCCAGTTTCCTAACTGTGATATGTGCCTCTCTCCCTGTTCATTTCTTCCTCTTAAGTCGTTCTCTTTCTTTGCCTTGTTCTCCTCTTCTCTTGCCTTTCCTCTGCTCTTCTCCTTCCAATGCTCTTCTCTTCCTGTCTTTCCCTTCCCCTGTTTTTTCTTTACTTCCCCATTATCTGCTTCTTTTCTTCTTCCCTGCTCCTCTCCTCACTTCTGTTCTTCTCTTCTCTTTCCCTTTCACTATTCTCCTTTCTTTCCCCTGTTTTTCTTTTCTTCCCTTAATCTGTACTCTTTTTTTCTTCCTTCCCTGCTATTCTCACTTCTTTTCTCTTTCACCAACTCTGTTCTTCTCTTTTCTATTCCCCGTCCACACCTCTGCTGATCTCCTCTTTTCCTTCCCCTTCTGTTTTCTTCCCCTCCAACTGTTCTTTTCTCTTCCACTTTTTTCTTCCCCTGTTATCATTCTCATTTCTCTTCTTTTCTCTTCCGCCAACTCTGTTCTTCTCTTCCCCTTCCTCTGCTCTATTGTCTTCCCCTTGTTCTCTTTTCTACCCTTCTTCTGCTCTTCTCTTCCCTTATCTTCCCGTTCCACTGCTCTAATCTTCTCTGCCCCTTCCCTTATTCTTTTCTTTTCTTCCCCCCCTCTGCTCGCTTCTTCCCCTTATCCTACTTGTCTTCTTTCTATACTTGCCCTGCTCATCTCTTCTCATTCCTGCCATTTCTCCGCTTTTCTTCTCTTCCCACTCTTCTACGTTTCTCTCCCTATAGCTTTATTTATGTTACTTCATTCTTCCGCTTTCCTCTGCCTTTTTCTTGTTTCTGGAAATTCTTTAAAATAATGAATCAAGTACTGAAGCATTCTAATCATTAGTTACCATATCTTTATAATGGCTGTGTTCTAAAAAGTTTATTTGTATTAAAATGTGCTTTAAAGAGATCTACATTTTTGGAGCAGTGCGCCTTCTAAATGAGGTAAATTTCTTAGGTGATTTACATATATATACACACACGCACACATTTTATTTGAAGTAATTGTTTGCTCCACACCATTCGTATGTAGCAGAAGTTGGAGAGATAAGTCAGACTGAAAAAGCAATGCCATCCCGGTTATGGTATTGCATTTTTCTGTCTGACTACATTTTATTTGTCACGCAAGTATATTTTAATATATTATATTTTAATGAAAATCCTTTAAGCCGTATTGGATAAAATACAAACATTTTGAAAAATGTTCAACCTAAAGGGTAGTTGTGGTAGAGCCATTTTCTTGAAAACCCTTGTGTCGCATTTTTAGAAGAAACTAAGAATAAACACAAAGTTTAGTATTTATCTGATTTTTCATTTTTGAGTTATGCTACACACACGCGCGCGCGCACATACATACACAGAGTGCGTGCGCGGGAATTTTTAAAAAAAACTGTTTTTTTTTAAATTAAAGGATCGCAAAACATGATTTCCTGTGTAATCTAGGTATCGAAGTTTTGGATGAAATGTAATACCTCATCTTCGTACTATGCACGCGGCATAAAAAATATAAGAACTTTAAAAACTATTCGTCTATTCGTGTGATAGGAGAGGACGGGAATAAAACATTTGTCGCTCTCTGGTCTAGGAATAACATGCAACACTCTTGTCCTGTGTCGTAGATTAACAGCGGTAAAAACTTCAAAGGGCCTCTGAACAAAATTAAGCAATCTTTCACGCCCAGTATAGAATGGTACGCTCAGAACCACATCAATGAAAGAGCGTCCATAAATAAAATTCAATTTAATTGTTGTTTGTAGAAGAATATTACAAATAGTTGGAAACGCAACTTGTGAATATGAACCGGATATTACTTTTCAGAAATTTACTTTCTCTAGCCCCATATGTATAATGTACATAGGGATAGAGAAGTATTGAATTCCACCCAAAAATTCGATGTCGAGGTTCCAACGGAAATGCATATTTTAGAACCCCCTGAATCCAACATTTTTTTTTTTTTTCAGAAACAGGTTCGTGTGTGTGTGTCTGTGGATAGCAGAGCTCAAAAACGAAAAGACGGTTAAATACCAAACTTGGTATTTAAGTTTGGTATCCTCCAAGGATGCCACACGAAGATTTTCAAGAAAATCTCCCCACATCTAACAACGCTTTACATGGAACAATTTTCGAAATTTTAGTTTTTCTTAAAAATGGCTGTAACGATTTTGGTTAAAATACCACATATTAAAGCCATTTCTACCACAAATAAAATGTATATCTTGAATTTTTTTTGGGGACAGCTTCTAAAGACCTGTTTATTCTGTAAGGATTTTGCTTAATTTGCTATAACTAATAAACCGTAAGAGATAGACAAAAGCTTACTGTGCAAAAAATGTAGATTTCGTCAAAACAAATAATTTATATCCTTTACGTTTTTGTTGTGTAGGTAACCATTTCCAAGATATTCCTAGTTATTGGGTTCAATAACTAATTATACTTTTCTCAGACGGAAGTGTCCGTTTTTCTTTTGTTCTACTCCTGGCCAAGCAAAGAAGCGATTTGCAATGACAATAATTTGACTATCATTTTAGCCTAGTGCACTCACTTAGTTCCATTCTATTTATAAGGAACTGAATATTAAAGTCTACTAATGTTTATCTCGATTAGCATGGTATTGAAAGAAGAATTATCTTTTGAAAGAAGTTTGTTTGCACAGTAGCTAGAGAAAGCCATGTGAGTGTAACACATCAGATTTTAGATAAGTTTTAAAATCTTATTTTTAACTTCTTCTAGGTACTTAATATGGTGACAATTGGCATCAAATTAGGTACATGTAAAGTCTATATATTGCACCACACTAATTTCTGTAATAAAGCATACTTCTGTACATATTCATCATACACCAGGAGCGTTTCCTTAAAATGTTTTGTTTTTTAAAGTATTTATTTTGAAAACTTTAAAATATGTATTGGAGGCGAAATATCGATATCGAATTATTTGATGCAATTATTCCTATTCCTAATATACACATATAAAATGTGTATTTTGGTTGTATTACTCTTAGACGAAGTCTTACTGAACTTTTGAACTCGCGGAGCTGTTCTTGAATGGATTCCTATGCTGGAGCCATGGAGGATAAGGGCAGTATAAAGCGGAGATGCCACTCTTTGCTCTCTCTACAGGTACTATGTATGTACATAAGTATGTAGAGAAGATATTGTATTCGATGTCGACATTTCACAGGAAATAAGTATTTTGAGGCCCCATGAAGCCCAAAAAAAAAAAAAAAAAATAAAGAAATAAAGAACTCTAGGTGTGTGTGTATGATAGTGGAAATCGTACTGTCCGTGAACACGATAACTCAGAAATGAAAAACACTTAAATACCAAACTTGATATTCAAGTACAGCATCTATCAAGGATGCGACACGAAACTTTTCTAGAAAATTCCCTCACTCTGAATTACCATTTACATGGAAAATGTTTCCAAAACTTTGATTTTCTGAAAACTGGCTCTAATAATTTTGAATAAAATTACCATAAATGTATTAAATATATTGCTATTTTAGTCACCCTCCGTGGTGTAGTGGTTACCATGCTAACTTCATATACCCAAGGTCGCGGGTTCAAACCCGGCGGAGGACGATGGATTTTTTCGGGTGTAAAAATCCTTAGCATGGCTTCCTTTGGAAGGGAAGTAAAGCCGTGGGTCCCGTGTCGTAGATTTACGGCACGTTAAAGAACCTCAAGCCGATTGAGAGGCCTCTGAGCAAACTTGAGCGGTATTTCACGTCCAATTTAGAATGGGACGCTGAGAACCACAGCAGTTTAAGAGCGTTCATAAATAACACGCCATTTCCATTTCTATATTGCTATTTTAATAAAAACAACTAAAACTATTCTAATATACAAATAAAAAAAATATTCATAAAGCACTAATGTAATCTAATAAGAAAACAAAATCATTCAGCGAGTTGACTTTTTACCGTATGGTCCCGGATTCGAATCCCGACTGGGGTGGGGGAAGTTTTCTTTAACCAGAATCATTCCCTATCCCCCCCAGTCAGGAAGTATCTATGTGAGAGTGAATATGTGTGAGTGTGTGTGTGTGTGTGTGTTTGAAGAAAATAAAATCGATAGAAAAAAAAACCAATGTTAATGAACCTACAGCCAAATAGTAGTTTCTAAACCCAAGCTACCGATATGACCTTAGATGTCAAAGAGAGCTAAATAAATTAAGCAACTTTAAAACGTTAATTCAAATTGTAAATTAAAGATATATGGATATGTGGACTGAGGACCTCTTTATCTCGGAGTACGTTTGTTTAACTGCTAAACCGAAAGAGACAGACAAAAACTTATTACACACACACACACATATATATATATATATATATATATATATATATATATATATATATATATAAAACACACCGTTTGTCACATACATTGTTTTTGTAGAGCTAATAGTTTCCAAGATATTTCTTGTTATTGGTTTCAATTTTAAATCATTTAAACTTTTCTCAAACGGGAAGTCAACTTTCGTTTCATATCTTTTTTCTCACTCCTGACCATGCAAAGAGAACCGACTTTCAAGTGTTTCACACAGCCACTTGCTTTTAAAATATTAGACCATTAGACTAACGTAATATATTCCTTTATTTCCCTTCTACTTACAAGGAAGCAAGTAATAGGATAATCTCGATTAGCTAGATGTATGTAAAGTAATAATCTTTTGTAAGAAAATTTTGTTCGCAAATCAGGTAGAGAAAGTTATTTTACACTAGATATTTTCATAATGTTTTATTTAATTTATTTATTTTCCTGGAGCGGCCAAGCTGGGAAACTCTGGCTTGAACGTTTAGAGTATTTCTGAACAGTCTGTACAGGGCAATTGGAGCAACAGAAGGCAGCGAAGAAATGGTGTACCGCCCCTTGTTGCAAACCAAGGGCCATTGATGTACATAATTTAAGAACACGAAGGAAGACGGCGAAAAAATGAGCGCTTTACCTTTGCTATGGCAACGGGCAGAAACAGATGTTCTCTGGCATATGAAATTTCATGAGGAAAGTGAGGGAATCCGAGGAGAAAGCGCCACGCATTGCGTGCTGCCGTTGAGAGACTAATGGGCTGGAATAAGAAATGGATGACATTATCTCTCCCCGTGAGAGTTATTTACCACCTCCACCGAGAAGATACAGGTAATGCCTTCCATTTTATCTGTCAAAGGCCTAGTGGGAAATATGACGCAGTAAGCCTTTTATTTATAGTGGGACCGTAAATGGCAGAAAGCTCTTGGGCGCTTTATTCCTAGCAAGGTTATCCTTCACACAGCTATGTCAAGTTTCTGAAGACGCCCTTGTTCCTCCATAGCATCCTTTCTACTCTCCTGACCTAGCCCTGCGGTTATCACTTTAACTGAAAATAATCTGATGCTACAATCACACGAATCTCTCTACACAGTATCGTACAGTATTCATACAGAAGCTTTTCTTACTTAGGTTTGTTCACGGAAGTTTGTCCCCTCTCACATCTCAAGTCACTTGAACTAGCCACTTCTCTTTGGCTGTGGGATAGACAGCTGTGTGGTGCAAATTAGTTCCTTGTTTAAAAATGATGATTAATTAATTAATTAATTTGGGGTCCATGCAGCTTAAAGTTACTAAACATTCGTCTTATCAGGATAAGGGAAAACCCCGAAAAAATCTTATCATCCTAAGCAAGATTCGAACTCGCGACCTGTTGAGTGTAGCAGACAAGCTACCACCACACTAGCCAGGCGGGCTGAATGCATTTATTGTTTCTTCCACACCAGTCGTGTGTAGGACAGAAGTTGGAGGTGTACAGTGTGAAAAATTGAATGCCATAGCCGTGATTGAACAGAGGATCTCCTGGTTTCCGTCTAGATACTATAACTACTGAGCTGTCATTATAGTTTGCCGGCATGGCACTAAATTCTCCAGCTGATTCGCGTTTTTATCGGTAAACACAAGATCTCATATTATTTTGAGATGCCATACTTCAGTAGCGACTTACAAACTCTGTAAGTACTAAAAACTACAAATCTATGCATTTGTTTTAATAAAATTTGTTTTTGGCTACTTTCAAAAGAGCTTTTAAGAATCTTTTAGTTCATTAATTTATTAATAAAATAAACAGGTAATCTGTTACTAATTTTATTTAATTTCACAGGAGCGTTTAAGAATCTTTTAGTTCATCAATTTATTAACAAAATAAACAGGTAAACCTGTTATTAATTTTTCGCTCTAGAATCTGGAATTTTTAGGCACATCTGTAGCTTCTCTTTATGTGTGTGCAAATACGCTGTACTTACTGTACATAAGGAACGTGAATAGACCACTAATTGCATTCTGTGTCAAGGTTTAATGATTATCTTCTAATATCTACATTCATCTGATTTCGTGTTCTTTATTTTAAATAGGGTATCCACAAATTTCCCAGATTCACTTTATGCAAATACATAATTGGACCATTAGACAAAATATTCTGTAAGTGTAAAACTCCTTGTGTAATAGGGGTATTAAATTATCCAGAAGGAAGGAAAAATCCATTAGCACTGATGACGTAAATAACCAGGGTAAAAAGAAGCTATGTGCAAACTGGTATAGTTAATGAATGACGTTAGTGGAATATCAATAGGATTTAAATGAATAAGCTACTATAAGGCTCGACGGTAATAAATGGGCCTCATACGTTATCGGCCTCAGGTCCAGAAACACTTTGTTTAAGCATGTAAGTAAATATATAGCACTGCAATCACCTATTTATGTGTTCCAAGTACATTTGATGTATGTGTTCGATGCAGTTGTGTGGTTTTGTGATATCGAACTTTTGAGTCGCCCCCCATGGTGTAGTGGTTGCCATGCTAGCCTCTTGTACCCATGGTCGCGGGTTCAAACGCGGCGGAGAACCATGATTTTTTTTCTGGTGTAAAAGTTCTTAGCATAGCTTACTTCGGAAGAAAAGTATACCATTGGTTCCATGTCGGAGATTTACATAAAAGAGCATAAAAGAAAGTCAAGTCTTATAAAGAGACTTTTGAGCGGTCTTTCACGCTCAACATAGAATTGGACAATGAGAACTTCAGTATAAAGAGCATCCATAAATAACAATCCATTTCCATTTTTTCGCGAATTTTTACTGCTGTACGCGTATTCTGGAACGTTTACAGGGAGTTTGTAGGGACGTAAGCTGGCCGTTTCATTTAACGCCTCCCCAATCTTGGAAACATGGTATGGGCCGGGTGACGCTTGTTGGTGTACCGCTGCTGATAAGAGTGCTTATTTTGCACTCTGCATTTGTGCACAACGCCATCGTGGCTCATTCCCACATAAATATTTTAAGCATAAAACTGCAAACAGAAGAATGCCCTAAATACCACCTTTGGCAGTAATTTCCAGCAATACTCCTGGAGTATTTTAAAAACAATTTTCAGAAATTTGCAGTTCAAATCGAGGTACTAGACTGTAGTGTATATTTAAACCTTAGGCAGCATCATTGGCAAACAAATCATTTAAATAGAATGCAACAACTGCTCTTGTCGAGGAGTCTACGATATGTTTACCTAGTCATCCCCCTGCCCATTCATGGGTCTCTTGCCCCTCAATGAAGAGTTTCTGGGCATAGCTTATAAACAAAAATATGATAACATGGTGCACTTCTGTTTACCCTCAGGCTTTTTAGAACATTTTGCAACATATTCGTTTCCATGTAAGTTGAGAATTATTATGAGCAAGGACGAAGTATCGAATTGTTCATTGTTTCTTCCACACTAGCCGTGAGTAGGATAGGGGTTGGCACGGTAGAATCAATTGAAAAATCAAAATCCCGGCTATGGAATTGGAATTTTTCAGTTGACTCTGTCTTTCCAGCCCCTTTCCTGTACACAACTAGTATGGAAGAAACAATAAATTGACAATGATTCGTTTAAGAGTTGGTTAAATTGCGACTGGGAGTTAAAGTACTTAGAACATTGTAAGTCGCTATTAGAGTTTGTCATTTCAAAATAATGTGACAATGCTGTACGTGTGAGTCAGCTCAGTTGGAGGCCTTGGAGTACGTCACAACACGGACAATGTGGCGCGCCGATAATAGCCGGAGACCTTGGAACGCGACGCGTCTCGATTCTTCTCGAAAATAAGGCTTCCACAAGCTTCTAGAAAACTATGCGACGTATTCTCTAGCTAATAAAGGAAGGAGGAATTGAAAACAAGTGTTGTGTGTCGTGAGTTACGAGTGACTGGAGTGTTCGCGAGAAGTGCAAGCCGTCTAGCGTCGAGAGAATTGTTTGTAACAGTGAATTAAAACTTTACTTTTAATCCATGTTTTTAGTTGATAATGCATTCTTAGAATAATTTCCGATTATTAATCAGGGAAAACACCAGTCGGTTGTGAAATGTAATGATGTATCGGCATGTTGCTATGGTAGCTCAGTGGTTAGAGCAACTGGACGGAGTTCAAGTCCTGACTGTGGCATTGCATTTTTCAGTTGAATCTATCTTTCTATGATTTTTTTTTTTTTTTTGCATTTCTACCTCGAATACGTTCAAAGAATATTCTGGACAACTAGAGTGTAACTGCTTATACTCTTGTGTAGGATATTTTGCACATGAAGTATTCTTGGTTTTGAACACTGTTTTCCTTCGCCTTAAGGGATTTCTCTGATGGTTATGGTGAACACGTTGCAGAGTCTCATCTGCTTCTGTACCATAAAGCGTCTCCCTCTAACGGCGGCAGACTTGGCATGTTATGTTGTTTATGGGATGTTTTATGTTGGAGACACCAAATGTAGCTAGCTCTTTTACAGTGCAGCGAATCAGCGGAGGGTGCATGATAGAGCGCCTTGAGGAATTATTAAAACATTTGGTGGTTGGGGGAATGTCTTTACATGCATGATGCGACTTAAAACATTCTTCTTCTCAGCGGAACCAATTACGTAGCCCCTTCCCCACAAGAAGACTGCCGTCTCGAGTCAACTCACCCGTGGGAGTCTTTATTTATTGTTAAGAAAGGGGGAAAGACGAGGAGGGTGTCGGAATTTGCATAATTAATGCAATTGTAGGCGGGGCTGTTGTCCATCCCTCAGAAAGTCTCTTAAAGCTGACGTTCACTCACCCGGGAGAATTCTGCAGTTTACTTTACCTCCCCTGTAATTTATTTGCTGATGTTCTCTTCAAAACTCTAAAAGCAGTACATTTGTTCTTTTACTCATCATTACATTGGATAAAATTTTCTGATAGGGGTTACCCTCGCTAAAATGAAACACTCAGGTGATTTGGATCGCCAAATCATTTTGGACATTATTCAGTGAAGACTTTACGTTGCGAAATTCACCTTCGTATTTAAATGCCTGGAATGCTAGAGTGGTGGATTTTAACACAATTCTCTTTTCCCTCATTACTTCTCATTTAGTTTTGCCTTTCATCTTTCAGGTTGATTAAGTTCATTGGTGGCAAATGGCGAAGAAGCTTGTGATCTAGAGCTTCTTTCCTCTTGAGAGGTCGTGCAAGGTCGTGTTCCCGGTTCTTCTAGAGGGACTCCTAAGGAGACACTCGTGGCCGGGTGGTCAATCTTGGAACAATTAGGAAACACTGCACGTCTCTGAGACTCGTCTGTAGGCCTACAGTCCATTCCTCACCACATCCGTTCCTCCCGGAGGTGTAAGCACAAAATATACACTGGGGGGAAGGGACAAGGTGCTAAGTGCTCTGCGTCAACTGGTCATGTCATAACTAGAGCTCGGTTTTTGTACCGAAAACATGCACATGTTAAACTATAATCTCTTCCAAAGGTAACTCATTACATATACTAACATTATGCATCGTTCTAGTTCATTAAGTAGCACAATAAATCGATTATTTCAGAATATGGTTAAAATATTTTTACAATTAAAATATAAATATTGTTACAGCAGTTCAGGATAATAATGTGCAGATCTTTGAAAAGATAATGCACATAAGATAAATCAAATTCACTCAGAATTCATTGCAGTGAATTACAAGACATGTATTTCCTGTATCGAAAGAAAAGGATCTTCTCCTGCCACTCAAAATATGTCTAAATCATCCACAAGTCTATTCAGGTCAAACGCCTACCCTATGGTACTGTCGACATTTTTCAATCTGCACTCTCTTACAGTGTTCGCTGGTTATCTACTAGTTTTCGGTCTCCAAGGCCGTGCCTCGCTTAAGTCCCTAGCTTTGGTTCTTCGTGGCGCAGGGGATAGCGGGCTCGAGTTTCGCTTGGGCATGTGTGTTAGTAAATGTGTATATGGCTGTGTATCTCTAAGTAAAAATCTGAAGTGTTACACTCACATAACTTTCTCTAGCTACACTACAAACAAACTTCTTACAAAAGATAACTCTTCTTTCAACACCATGCTAAACGAGATAAAACATTAGCAGAATTTTATTACTTAGTTCCTTATAAGTAGAAGGGAACTAAGCGAATGCACTAGACTAAAGTGATACTCAAATGTTTTAAAAGCTGTCGTTATCCGATTTTCATTACAAATCGCTTCTTTGCTTGGCAAGGAGTGGAATAAAAGAAAATCGGACACTTCCGTCTCAGAAAGATATAAGTACTTCACAACTGAAACTAATAACAAGGGCTACCTCGAAAACGGTAAGCTCCACGAAAAAAAATGTATATGACATAACTTGTGTATGTTAACAAGATCTACAGTTTTTGTATAGTAAGTTTTTGTCAATCTCTTACGATTTACTAGTTATACCAAATAAGCAAAATTCAGAATAAGCAGCAGAATAAACAGGTGGTTAGAAGCTATTCGCGGAAAATTCAAGATATACATTTTATTTGTGATAGAAATGGTTTAATATGTGGTATTTTAATCAAAATCCTTACAGCCATTTTTAAGAAAAACAAAATTTTCGAAAATTTTTCCATGTAAAGGGTAGTTAGGGGTGGGGGGATTTTCTGGAAAATCTTCGTGTCGCTTCCTTGGAAGATACCAAACTTAAATACCAAGTTTGGTGTTTTCTTTTTTGATCTATTTTGTACGCAGACACACACACACGCACATACACATGAACCTGTTTCTGAAAATGCTTTTTTTTTTTTTATTCAGAAGGTCCTAAAACATGTATTTCTGGTGAAATATCGACACTGAATTTTTGGGCGTAAAACAATACTTCTCTATCCCTATGTACATTGGCTAGAGCAAGTAAAAAGTAAAGGCGAAAAACTAGCAGAAACTAAAGAGGAGAGGCACTAAGTTTCGAAACGGGCACGCCTACTCCATCATAGCTATAGTTATAGTTTGCGGGCACGGAACCGTAATCCGGTAATTTCACGACCCCGGACCGAGCTCTAGTCATAACCGCTAGCGCATGCTATTTGCGCATAATAAGTGTAAGAGTGGCTTGTTAGTTATACCAGATAGCTAGCTTACTTGCAGCTATTGAAGCTTGTAAATGTCTTAAGCAAACGGAAACCATCCATCAACACTTGCGCAACATAAATCGTGCATATAGTTACGTGCATTATTGCAGAACGAGACTAAGTCGATCTTAAGATATATAAATAATGGTGTACTTTAATCAAAACTGAGAATAACTGAGAATAAAATGTAGCTTGGTTTGAATGGTTAACTTTTCTTGAATCTTCTTTTGCTTCTTTGGAGCATGCGAAGTTAAATAATCTGGAGTTTTGAGTTGATGCTAGTTAACATAATCCGAGAACCCTAACCAAAACGGAACGAGAAATCATAAAGGCTATTGGATCTCAAAAGCGTTACGAGATTTCATATGTCTATAAGTACCACTAAAATGTTGTTACCCTTTTCAAATTCAGAGTGAGTCCTAGTGGTTGTTTAAGGTCACCGTCCCCTAGAATAATCTCTATACAGTGAAGCGTCTTGTATACACAAATGTCGTGACCAGGTACGAAAACGAGAAAGTATTATTGTTAAAAAGCTATCTAGCTCACGCTACTCAAGATAAAGATTAGCAGAAATGCTCTTATTGCTTGTTTCTAAGTAGAAGCTAAATAAGGGAATGCACTAGTCGGAAACGCTAATCAAATATTCTAAAAGGTGGTTGCTATATAATTGAAATCGTTCTCTTTACATGGCCAGGAGTTGACAAATTCCTGTTTAAGAGAAGTTTAAGTATTTAAAATTGAAATCAATAACAAGGAATATCTCGGAAATTGTTAACTCTTACAAAACATTGTACGTATATGACATAAGCTATGTGTTTTAACGAGCCCTGCCATTTTTATGTAATAATTTCTTGTCTATGTTTTACACTTTACGAATTATGCAAAAATCATTAGGCTTCGGAGCCTATTTCCCAGAAAATTGAGATATACGTTTATCTTTAACATACGGTGTGTTAATCAAAATCGTTAAGGCTATGTTTTAGAATATAAACTTTTTTTAATTTTTTCCATATAACAGGGTAGCTTCGAGTGGAGGGAAGTTTTTTAAAATCTTTGTATTAATTTGAACTTTAATATCTAGTTTGGTATTTAACCTACTTTTGGTTTTAGAGTTATGTTTACAGATACACGGGCACACACAAACACACCTTTTTCTAAAAAAAAATTTATCAATTTATTAAGGAGACCCTAAAACGCCTATTTCCAGTAAAATTTCGATATGGAATTTTGGGATGGAATGCAATACCTTCTGTAACTGTATACTAAGTAGAGAAAGTAAAAATTAGAGGTTTTAATGTTTCTGGCATCCTTGTGAAACAAAGTTTTTACTTTTGTGTCGCTTCGCTATATGACGCCTGAGTGTATAGGCAGTCTACAGCGTGGCAGAGTTGGTCATGTTGCCGGGATAACAGGCGCTTGCGGCACGTGCTGCTTGCAGCCCTTGCTTTATACCAAGTTGCTTACTAGCATGCTCGAAGTAATGACCTCCCCAACCCTCTTTTTTCGTCTTAACCTGGGAATTAACCCTCCAGGGAGAAGTTAATGGGATGGGGTAGCGCGGACACAAATTTTTGCTCTTCCCTTTCCGTCGCCCTCCGGCGTCCTGCTCCTTATTTTGTGTGATTTTTCGTCGCGATCATGGATTCAGTGCTTAGATGCTTACGCATGTCAAGCGGGGCTCACTGCACCCCAACTCATGTTGTAAATTTTCTGTTAGTCACCTTAAGTTTTAAAACGTTTCCTAGTAACTTTAATTTAAATACTTTTTCACCAAATGTTCAAAAAGTATAGTGGCAAATTAAGTTTTGATTAAAGCAGGCAAACATGCCAGTCAGTTTAAGAAGTTCAGAGCTATGCCGACATGTTCCCATGGTAGCTCAGTGGTAGAGCAACCAGTTAGAGACCGGGAGATCCGTGGTTCAAAACCCGGCAATGACATTGAATTTTTCAGTCTGACTCTACCTATCCAAATTAAATATTTTTTATTAACTAGGTATAAACTATTGCTATATCATACAAACCAGTTATTGTTGTTTTGTTTTTTTAGCTTCTCTGTACTTTAAAGGTATTTTCCTGCCATCCAAATATACAATATCGAGAATTTCACGCGCGCACGTGTTTTTTCTTCTTCTTTATTTCTTTCTTTGTCTCTTTGTGAACAGTACATCACCAAAAGGAAATGCTAGTAAGTATCAACCTTGGTATTTACGTTAGTTCAGCATACTGCACAGTTTCAAGAGGAAGCTTTTCAAGAAAATTCCTTACTCCAAATACATTTTAGGTGGAAAATGTGTGGTTATTTTATTTTCCCAAAAATATCTCTATCAATTTATATTAACATTACCTATGTTTTAGAACAGCTGCATAAATATCTTCGAATCTTTGCGAATGTTCTGTGGAATCCCTTTTCGTTCTGAATGAATTTTATATAACTTTGCGACATTGGTAAATCATAGCTTATTGCTGGAGATATCATTATTCCACACCTGTTAACTTTCGAGGGTATATTAAAATTTTCTTAAGTATTCTGGTTATTCGCTTCAGTTTTCTTTTATGTAATTTTTTGAATTGCGAGTAGAGTTTCAGAACTGACACGTAGCGCGATTCGCTTTTTGTTTTCTCTACTTTGTACACAGTAAGGTATAGGAGGTAATACAGTCCACCTAACAATTTGATACCAAGATTTTACTGTCCTCTGAATAAATGAAAAAGTATTTTTAAAAAAAAGGTCGTGTGTGTATGTGTCCGCGTGTCTCTGAACATTATAACCCAAATGCGGAAATAAGGTTAAATACCAAACTTAATATAAAAGATCAGCATTTTCCATGGGCATTGAACAAAGTGCACGAAGATTAAAAAAAAAATCCATCCAAACTACTCTTACTATGAAAAAGGTTTCGTAAATTGTTATTTTCTCAATAAGGCTGTCACTGGTTTGAATAAAATGCCGTGTATTAAAAGGATATTTATATGACAAATGTATATCTTGACTTTCGTGGGAATAATTTCTGAAGAGGAATAGCTTTTGCATAACTGGTAAAAGTTAAGAGTAGACAAAAAATTTCCATCCAAAAAATGTAGTTACTGCTGCCCATAAAAGTCGACTAAAAATTGAGGCATTGATTGGTTTAATTGCCACATACTTTTCACGCATAGAATATATGTTCTTCTTTTTTTGTTTGTTATTATTCTTATTATTAAAATGTAACACAGTTATGGTCCTAGTAGACATTCACGTATATTGTTTGTGTTCAAAAGTTGAAGAGTATTTAGCAAATGTGAAAAGCTGTTCGATCAAATTTTGTGAAAAGAAACAGTGCGTAACAGAACGATATAAATGTATGTGAAAGGCAATCAAGTTATCATTTAAGGATGGATATTTACATTGTTTAAAATAGAACATATATTTCATTGGACTAGACTAATAGACCTTGAAAAGTCTTAAACATACTATTTTTGTGCAATACTGAGCCGTTTTAATGTTAAGAGGGAAGGTTATATAGAGGTGCTGACCGCACAAAATCGTTCTACTTTTCATAAACAAATATATACACATATATTTTCTTTTTTGTAGTATATATGTACAAACTACATAGGCAGTGAAGGCACTTCGTCAGTGTTCACTATCGCTGAAGCTGCCGTTTTGCAAATTATTGCAACATTCCTACTTCCCAGATTCTCCAATGATACAATTAACGTATTTCATGTTATTTTTACGGCGATAGTGAAGAATAGTAACGGGCTTCTAATATATGTTGTACTTGATGGTTAGCAAGGTTAACATTGGTTGCCCATCAATCATAATTCTACAAGACTTTCTCTACCTGTTCTGCAAACCTATTCTTACAAGTAATCATTATTTGATCTGAATCATGCTTATCGAAATGACGTCAGGAGAAATTGTCTTATTACTTGATTTCTTGTAAACAAAAGGGAAATAAAGGTATCACTAGGCTAATGCGATAGTCAACTCTTTTAAAAGCTATCGCTGTATGAAATGCTTCAAATTCGGTTCTGTTTGCGTGCTTTGGAACAAAACATAAGATATGAAATGAAAATTACTCTCGTTTCCACAAAAATATATTTGACATACATTGTGTATTTTAATATGTGTGCAAAGCTATCTCGTGCAACTTACCAGTCTGCATACAAAAGTTATGCAGAATGAAGAGATCTTCAGAGGTTATTCCCAGAAAATTCAAGGTATAAATCTTGATTGTCATGAAAATGTCTTAAACATTTGATATTGTAATCAAAATCATTATAGTTATTTTGAGAAGATCAACATTTTAGAAAAATGTGCCCCGTACAGTGTGGGGCGATTTTCTTAGTTAGTTTACCATCCCCATATTTAGGACTGACACCCCCTAGGACTTGCAAGCTGATGCCTAGGGGTCAGAAGTCTTTCGGGAGCCAACGGTACGAAACCATAGAATGCAGAACCTGGAACGAGTGGTGGGCCCGAGCCAGGTATGAGCGTAAGAAAGTGGATGATATGAAAGGCAAGCGAAATGGATAATAAAAAAAGTGATGATGGAGCAATTAGGGAAAGGGTGACGGAGAAAATCCGCCCAGATGCCGCTTTGTGCACCAAAATCCCGCATGCGGGCGCTTGGGATCAATCCCTGGCCGCCTGGGTGAGAGGTGAGCCACTCGGCCACGGCGGCACAAATTCTGGAAATATACTGAACTTAAATACTAAGTTTGGTGTTTAACTGATTTTCAACACAAAAACACAAATAACTTTTTCTAAGAACGCTCTATTTTTGGGATAAAACGCGTCTCAAAACATGTATTTCCGGTGAAATCTCGTTTGCGAATTTTTGATTGAAATATAGTACCTTCTCTACCTACATTGTACATGCGTGCAAGAGAAAGTAAAAATCTATAACTTGCTGCTGACATTTAGTTACTGATTACTATAAAAACAAAAAGTCGTAAATTGTTTCAATATAATGAACAGTTTGTGGTTGGGTTCTTGAAAATTGTAGTGTCGTATCCTTAGAATAATATGCTCAACTTCAATATCATCTTTGCATTTAACCTAGTTTTCTTCCTTGTTGAATTATATTGTTGTACTCCTACATAGACCGTTCTCTAATAATGCTTTTGTTTTATTTAGGGAACCCTAAAACTGTATTTCCAGTGAAATATGTATATTGAATTTTTGGGTGAAATGCAGTACCTTTTCTACCTATGTATTAAGTAGAGAAAGTAATAAAAATACAGGTAATCTTTAACTGTTAAATTCTATATTGAAAAGTAGGATAATATAATGCAGTTCATACACAACCTTATAGCAAAATAGACAAACCAAGAAGGAAGGTTGAGCAGATTGGGTGAGGTTACTGGAACTGAATGCACGGAAAGCAACTTTCCAACATATCAGCATGAACGGGAACTGGCTCACAAAGCACTATAGTCTTTCTTTTTTAGCTTTCTTTCTCAGAATTACTTAAAGAATTAATCGCAAAGTATATTATCCTAGAAAATTAAAACACCAGTTTCTATTAAAATCACTTTAGTGGCCACAAGAGCACTGCACGTAATACAATACTTAACTTTCGTTACACAAATAACTGAGTCACTGCGTTCACAACACTTTCTTAGCAAGTCACTCATTAGATTGATCTTTAACTCACTTCATTCACACACCGGCACTTGTCGGCCCTTTATGTAGTGTGTAGCCGGGTTTCCAAGCGTAGAAATTATGATGAAGTTACGTTTTGTCTATTTAGGAAAAAATTACACTGGAGGTGGAATGTTTTTGGACCTAGGGATAAAGAAGGTGCGATAAGTCTTGCAGGGAAACAACATACACACAAATGTATGTTATTGTGTCCGTTCGCTCTATTGTAAGAGCGGGCCAGGTATCTGTGCCTGTGGGCGGAAGGGGACCGTCGTTACATTTTATGATATATCTTACAGCAAACGTTGAGTTACATTTCCTTTCAGAAATCGTTGCTGGTTTGAGGAATGTGCTGACATAGATGTGTTTCATCTTCGGCTGAGGTTATAATGACGTTAACACTACAAACAAAAGCACAATTGACAGTTCAATTAACACCTCCCGCTGTCTGCTTCCTCTTGGTCCACTATATGCGTCTGCAAATGAATCCGCACATTAAGGAGGATTTTGTAACAGCTATATTCCATTTTCATGAACATTTATAAAATCTCTGCCTGAGCAGGGCGTGAAAAGTCTGATTAAGGTTTGTTTTTGAAGCTGTTCATTAAGGGAGAGAGTACCACTGACGCCACTTGGCTGGGCCCATTTCCTGTTATGTCATGGGTAGAATTGTTACTGACTCATCTTCGCTGTCCCAGCTGAGTATATTCCTTCTCATTTCCTCATTCCCTGTGGTGTCAGTTTTAATATTTGTAAGGTTAGGAAGCATCTTTCACTTTGTAGCATACTCCAAAGTATGTTAACCCTGACTGCTTGATGTAAAGTGTTTACTTTCTGGCTTTCTAAGCAAGGCCGAGGGAACAATAATGAGCCTCCCCTGGAAAAAAAAGAAAAAAATAAAGCACGTGACTGTCTACCTGTTCTACAAAGTATTCCAACAAAAACTCATTCTCCTACCTACTTCATGATACTCGAGATAAACATTAATAGAAATAGTCTTATTACTTATTTCCATGAGTGTAGGACAAGAGAAATAAGAGAGTACACTATGCTACAGCGATGGACAAACATTTTGGAAACTGGTCCGTAAACGGTGACGTTGAACTTTTGTTCTGCTTATCTGATCAGGAATATAAAAAAATAAAAAACAAAATAGGAATGGACACTTCGCATTTGAGAAGTGGTTAACACACACACACACACACACACACACACACACACACACACACACAAATAAATGAATAAAACGGTAGTACTTTTAAATCGTGTGTTTCTGTTAAAGAGGTCTACATTTTTGGACTGTAATACCTTATTTTATGATTCTCCTATGATTTACCAGTAAAACACAAGTCAGCCACGAGAGTTTCATAGGTCATTACCAGAAAATTCAACATATCCGTTTTATTTGTGATGTAAATATCTATATAGTGGTATTTTAATAAAAATCCTTTGAATCATTTATGAAAACAAAATAATAATAATAATAATAATAATAATAATAATAATAATAATAATAATAATAATAATATCGAAAAAATATTCCATGTAAAGGAAATTGTAGGTATTTTGTTGATCTTCGTATAGCATCATTTGAACATAGTGAACTTGAATACGTAGTTTTTGGATTATGCGTTCACAAATACACTCACGGACTTTTTCTAAAAATGATCTTTTTTGCACTCGGAGGGGTCCTCAAAACATCTATTGCCGTGAAATTCCGGTTTATGAAATTCTCTCCCTACCATCTATATTGTATATAGAGAAAATAAATAAGAAAAGAAAATGAAGAAACGATTTGAAATGTTGAGATGCACATGAGTTTTTCCATTTACTATTAAGTATTCATGAATAACTGTTACATGATTTACAAAAGCTTAGAAGTTATCTGCTTCTAATTAACTGAGGTAAGCGTGTACACAAATAGTTTACGCATATTTCATTATAAAAAATCTGATATGCTCCATTCACAAGACTTTCTCTACATCTCAGTAACGAATTATTGTTAAAAAGCTTATGATTCTTTTTACTTCATGCTAACCGAGGAAAAAATGAGCAGAAAGAGTCTTATTACTCGCTTCCTTGTAAGTAGAAGGGAAATAAGGGATTTCCATAGCTAAAGTGTTAGTCAAATGCTGGTTGTTATGTGACTGAAGTTTGTATGGACAGGACTTGACAAATTCCCGTATGAGA
The DNA here is from genome assembly GCA_030762935.1 of Hymenopus coronatus. NCBI lineage: Eukaryota > Metazoa > Arthropoda > Insecta > Mantodea > Hymenopodidae > Hymenopus > Hymenopus coronatus. The sequence continues at coordinate 50,536,394 of CM060895.1, forward strand.
AAAGTAAGGAATATCTAAAAACGTCCCACTCCACGAAAAAAATGTATAATGTGTGTTTTAATAAGCTCTACATTTTCTGTTAAGTAAGATTTTCTCTATCTCTTACGGTTTGCCAGTTATACAACATTTGGTAACCTTCATCCACAATAAAGTAATCTTCAGAGACTATTTCCAAAAAATTCAAGTTATACATTTTGTTTGTTAGGTAAATATCCTTAATATATGATATATTAAACAAAATCGTTTGAGCCATTTTTGAGAAAATCAACATTTTCGAAATTTTTTCCATGTAAAGGGAAATTGAGGATTTTCCTAAAAATCAACTTGTTGCATCCTTAGAAGCTAATGAACTTAAATACCAAGTTTGGCAGTTAACGGAGTTCTCGTTTCTGAGCTATGCTGCCCCCCCAGACACACACACATGCACAAACGCGGATCTTTGTCCAATTTTTTTTAATTCAGGGGAACCCAAAACATGTATTTCCGGTGAAATCTCCGTATCGAATTTTTGAGTGAAGTGCAATATTTTACTATACACTATGTACATAGTACATGTAGACAAAGTAATAAAAAGAGGAGAGCTCAGCAACATCCTTTCAGTTGAATGCTTAAAGCTGCTTCCCAAATGTTCGTGTAAACTTCTAACCACACATCTAAGCCTAAAGGAACTCTTCTTTTATTTCTTAAAGGTGAAGGGAAGTACCCTCTCGTAATTTTTCTTTTGGTGGACCAATAATAACTACTAACCTATTCATTTTTCGTAACTTAGGGAAGCACTGACTCCAGCACTCCCCCCCCCCCAATGACACCCCTGTGAAAGCTGTACTCAAAATTTTGAACATTGGTCGCTGTAAATGGCTAAAGTCCCGAGATGCAATTACGCAATTCTTTATATTTTGTTTTAACGATATTCTTCGGGTTGAAACATAACCAATAAATAACAAATAAAATTGTGGATTCAAAAGGCGATTTAGGTAGTCATAAATGCTATGCTATTATTGTGATTAAAATGTATCATTAATAAGTAAAACAACACGGATGTTAAAATATATCAAACATTGGTTTTAAAGGTGAAGGGATTTGATACCTCGGGATCGTATCAAATTTTTAGTCTATTTTTTTAATTCAACTATGATACAGCAAATGGGGATAAAAAGAAATATTTACATGTAGTGCAGAATTTATCCAACATGACACCACGGGCTTTATTTTGACTCATTCAATGAAAGAGGAAAAAAAGAAAATCCAATCCTAGGTATCATATTTTATACATATGGAGCCAGAGGTTAAAATTCCATGCTCTTTCCATGGCATAGCAGCAAGTGAAAGAGTGAAGCTTAGTTGTATTTGAAAAAACAAATAGATATTGTAATATAATAAATTATTACAGCTCGGAAAGGTGTGTTGTCGGAAAAAATTATCTCAGATAAATAAGTGACGAAATCTGTATGCTTGTCTTTTTCTTGAGTTACATATTAACACACACACACACACACACACACACACACACACACACACACACACGCATGGGGGCGCACATACAATCTTTTTCTATTTTTTTTATTTAATAGGTCTCGAGATAGCTATTTACATGAAGTTGGTCAAAGAAATTAATGTTAAAAAAACATTTTACTTTCTCTAGCACGTATATACAATGCACAAAGTGGATGGAGGTGTTGTATTTCATCCAAAATTTCCCTGACAAGATTTTACCGGATGGCTGGAGACCCGCTGAATCAAAACAAAAAAACAAAAAAAATTGTTAAAAACATATGTGTGTGTGTGTGTGTGTGTGTGTGTGCGCCTGTGGGCAGCATAGCTCAAATACGAAAAATCGGTTAAATACCAAACTTGGCATTTAACTTCAGTATCTTCTAAGGATGCAACACGAACATTTTCAAGAAAATCTGAGAGAACTGAATTTCAATTGTTTACAGAGCGACCGGTTTTTAAAAGATTTCACTATCACATTAGCCTGTGCATTCCCTTATTTCCCTTCCAGTTACAAAGAGGCAAGCAGTAAGAGTATTCTGCTAATGTTTACCATGGTTTAGGTAAAATATAAAATTTCGCCAGAAAAATTTATTTGCGGAGGAGCTAAAAAGTCATGTGATTTAATATATGGTTTTTTAAATAGCATTTATAGAGGATAGTTTTCGCATTATGGTTTTACAATTTCTGTGGTTATTACAATATTAATTGTTTTAATTACCTGTATACGTGCTCTTGTTCATGCTTTTGTTTGCTGCAGTCTCTCTCACCTCTTGCTTTATCAAAAAAAAAAAAAAAAAAAAATGTAAATTTTCTAGTAAATTATTTTGACTTAATTAGTTGTATTCTTGGTCTCTTTGCTTATTTCCAAAGTATAAGTAGTTCTGGTCGGATATCCACTTTGTATTCCTAAATTTTAACTTTTGTTGTTTTTTCTCAGTGATATATTTTCTCTCAACGATCATTAATACAGTCTGATATTTTTTGCTGCTTTAAATTTTGTTGATTTTGTGAGTAAAATTGCCTTCGCTGTTATCATCGACGTAGTTAAGGAAATAAGCTCTTCTATAATTTTAATTTCAAATGTCCACACATTTAAGACTTGATGAGATCCAATAAACAAAACCCAGTTCAGGAATCAAAGCCCTCATTTCCACTATGGATATCGTGGCCTGAGAAGTGAAGCTTTAAAGGCTTTAACCCCGTTCCAGCTGCTTTTCTGGATTGCAACATCAACGTTCTCCGCATTGAATAATAAAAAGACAGTAAAATGAAGTACAGGAACATACTTATTTTCTCTCAAAAAGTCCCACGCAGTTATTCATATACGAGGGTCGGGTGATCAGTCCCGGGCCTCTCAATGAAAACAGCATTTAATTTGTTTTTGCTTTATTTCTCCAGAAAGGGTAATACATTTCTCATATCAGTGTTCTAATTTAATTAAACCATCTCTGCATTGTGATTTATCAAGGCCCTCCAAATAGCTGTTTACCGCACCAATGACCTCCTTGTTGCTGTGAAATCTTCGACTTCCAAGAATTTTTTTGAGGTTTTGGAACAGGTGGTAGTCACTGGGTGTTAGATCTAGCGAATAAGGTAGATATTCAAGCAATTCCAACTTTAGTTCGCACATTTTTCTCATTGCAATGACTGTACGATCGGCCGGAGCATTGTCGTGATGAAACGAGATATTTTTTTGCCAAATGAGGTATTTTTCTTTTCACCGCATCACTCAAACATTGCAGTAAGCTTGCGTAGTAGTCATCAGTGATACTTTTACCCTTTTCCAAGTAATCAATAAAAATAATTCCCTGTGTATCCCAGAAAACACTCGCCATAACCTTGTTAGCTGACAAAACTGAATTTTCCTTTTTATGGAGTTGGTTCACCTGGCGTAATCCACTGTTTTGACCAATTTACTTTCTGGAGTGTAGTGATGTATCCAAGTTTCATCCATGGTAATAAGTGGTCCCAAAAAGTCACTGGGATTTTTACGGTAGAGCTCCTCATTCTTATCAGAAACAGTTTTTCTTTGCAACTTTTGATCAGGTGTCAACAAATGTGACACCCATCTTACACAGACCTTGTGAAAGCCCAAAACATTACTTAAAATATTACCTGCACGTTCTTTTGATATGTATAAGCCTCTGCTATTTCAAACTACTTTAATCTGCGGTCTTCCAGTACTAAACAATGAATTTTTTCAATGATCTCTGGAGTTGTCACTTCTGCAGGGCATCCAGAGCGAGGCTCATCACTAGTGCTCCTAAGTCCCATGTTAAACTCTGCAACCCACCTTTTAATCATTGAATATGCAGGGGCAGAGTCTTTCAATGTACTATCCATTTCCTCCTTGATTTATTTAGGCGTTAAGCCTTTCAACTGATAGTATTTAATCACTGCTCGTTTTTCCAAATCCTCTATTTTCATGAAAACTCTAAACTAGTCTTATTTAAAATGCTGCCATTCGAAAACTAAACAAGCTATTGACCTGAGACTATGGATACAAGATAGTCTAGAGTTAAACTATACGATGTTACCGTCTAACTGGCCTAGTGGCGCCATATCTTTGTGAGGCCCGGGACTTATCAGCCGACCCTCGTAGTTGATTGCAGATCTGTTTCAACTATTAGCCTCGCTTCGGCAAATTACGGCTGCAGACAATTCGGTATCGTTTGGCTATGAAATTACCTTTAATTGCAAAAACTACACAAAAATATTTAAAACGCACAGTTTATTTCAATTATATTCTACATTTGCAATACCATATTCCGAATACGTGAATTATTGACTTAGACATTTTGATACCTTTGTCATTTTTTAAGTCTGCCGCTATGTGTTTGTTTTTCCGATAAGAAAAGAGTGGGTTTAAGACCAGTATATAGTGTCCAGCTTTGAAACATTAAATGTTATTGGTTATTGATTCCTTTATTCCCCACGTGCCTTCATCGAAAACAAAACCATTTTTGTAAATGTTTGTCGATAAAGATGGTCTAAGAAAAAAAAATATGAGGTGGTCTATTCTTATGACTTTCTCTACATCTCTGTAAAAATTGTTCTTATTCCACTACCTACTTTTTACTAATCGAGTTAACATAGTAGAAATAATCGTACTTAGTTCCTTATACGTAGAAGGAAAATATGGCAATCACTAGGCTAAAGCGATAGTCAATTTCTTTAAACCCCGCTTGCCATGTGGTTGACTGCACTTGCTATGTGCTCACATGTGACGTCATCTCTGTTTATGTAATTTATTTACTTACGTGGCTTCGCTAAATCATTATTTTGTTTGTACTGCCTTCCACATGTTGAACGACATAATATACAAGGGAGCCTTTCAGTAAAGTTGGCATAACCCTCAAATGTTCTTCGTGTCTCATAATTTAATTCCTTTTTATGTGAACTTTGAATTGGCAAAGAATTTGTGCTGGCTTTGGAGGATCTTATTCTTCGCATATCCGGGGCAAGGAAATTGCATTTTGTCTGTCTGTTCGCGTACGTGAAGGAATATAAAGTTGACATGTAAGAGTTGCAAAAAGCAATCCCAGCCGCAGCGACGTGTGTGGAAGTTGACGACAGCAATGCGTATTTGTTTTCCTTTTTGTATAACAGTCCTGCAGATATGTAATATTTTCCTGGTGTTGCAATCTTTACTTTCTCTACACGTACTATCAATAGAGAAGATAGTGCATTCCACCCAAAAATTCGATGTCCAAATTTCACCGGAAATACGCGTCTTAGGGTCCCTGTATAAAAACATTTGTGTGCGCGTTGTTTGTGAGCACTTAACTCCGAAACGAAAAGTAAAATACCCAACTTAGTATTGGAGTGAAGTATTTTCCAAGGATGCGACACCAAGATTTTGAGAAAAATCTCCCTGCCCTAAACTACCCTTTACATCGAAAAAGTTTCGAACATTTTGATTTTCTAAAAAATGGCGCCAACGGTTTTGATTAAAATACCGTATATTAAATATGTTTACATCACAAATGTATATGTTGAATGTTTTGCTGAATTTTGCATAACTGGCAAACCGGAAGAGATAGACAAAAGCTTACCCAATAAAAAATGTAGAGCTTGCTAAAACACACAATTTAGGTCATATACACTTTTTTAGAGGTCACCACTTTTTAATATGTATTCTTATTGGTTTTATTTTATAAAGTACTTAAGACCATTTCTCATCTCAATTAGCATGAAGTAAATAAAAGAATAAGCTTTTTAAGTAATCTGTTGCCGAGATATAGAGAAAGTTATTTGAATGGGACACATCAGATTTTTACTTAGTTTGATTCATCTTAACACCATTTCGACATAATGGAAAACAAAAAGTAATTTAAATACGTAGAAATGAACATCGCAAAATGTTATTACATGGATCAGTTAATATTTGTAACGTTTAAAATATAACTACTGATAAACGCAGATCTGTATACTTAGTAAAGTGCACCGAGTATAACATTTCAGTTTGATATGCTAATTGATTTTGGAGATATTGTAAGGATGACCTGATATGAGACACCGGGCGGCCGTAGCCAGGGTAACGGCATATCAGGGTCCCTCCAGATTGAGACGCTTCGTCAGTCGGACTGACAGACCGGGGACACCGCCCTACCTAGAGGGTCCTTATACCCTAGTAACCACCACCCCAGAGAGCATTCTTTATCTTGGCCCTGTTGGGAAATACGGCCGACGGCATTTTCTTTCCTTAAATAAAGCAGACGGAGCGAGGGGTGAATAAAATGATTAACACCACAATATTAAGGGGTTAGAAAATTCGGAAGATAAAAACACCTCAAGCATTTACCTGACGCAGACATGGGGAGACCAAAACACATTTTTATTTTAGCAGATTTAACAATGATGGAACATTGGTGGTAGCGAAAACTGTCAAGATTGTTTTTGGGGGGGGGCACAGTCTTATTAAATAGTGTTGATATATTATTATTATCACTATTATTACTATTATTATTATTATTATTAATATTGTGGGCGCGATAATTTTATTTAAACCCACTTTTAGAAGTGCCACGTTTACCTTTCCCCCTACTAGTTTTACTTTCTCTAGACGTATGTACACAGTACAGAGTAGCAACAGAAGACATTGTATTCCATCCAAAAATTCAATGTGGAGATTTCACCTCAAATATATGTTTTGAGGTCCCCTTAGTCAGAAAGAGCATTTAAAAAAGGTCCTGTTGTGTGTGTCTGTGGACAGCATAGCTCAAAAGCGAAAGACTGTTAAATACCAAACTTGTTATTTATGTTTATCTTCTAAGGATGTGACACGAAGATACTTGTATATATTTGCTATAGAAGGTAATGAAATACATCTGTAGTTTCTTGGCATATGGACTTGAAGCATATGCCATTCAACATATTAGCTGCTACTTATTGGCACCCAGCAACAGAAAATTATAGAAGTGGAAAGAATGATAAACTTCCGACCATACTTTAGGGAACGTTTTGTTCTACAAATTAGTGATGTGTTAACAGTGGCAACTCCTGTGTTCTAAAACCACGCGGGCTGTTTCTTTGCAAATGTAAGCGAGATTTTTTTTTCAGTGTTTCTTTCATTTTTTTTTTTTTTTTGTAGCTGTGAAAAGCTGGTTTGTGAATGACATTTTGTCTATGAATGTAACTTTCCGGTAAAAATGGCCCACCGTGGTGTGGGTGTAGCGTGCCAGCTTATACATTCCAGAGTTTCCGAGTTGCATCTCGGTTTGGGTTATCGTTGATCCTTAGAAAAGCAATGTCTGATAACTCGAGGCTCTATGAACCCCGGCTCATTTGATTATAATTTCATTCATGATCTACCAGGTTGACCACTCCTTAGAAACCATTAAAAATTATTGAATTTAATAATAACGACAACACAATTTGCTTTTCAAATATTTTGACTCCTGTAATCCTGCCCTCCCCTCTACGTACAACGAAATGTATGCTGATGCCATTTCTGCAAACCATTACACTGATAAACCGAAAAAGAATATCTGAAGTGCCCCATTCACATTTTGTGTACTTTTCTTTAACAGATTATTCTTTAAAAGCTTATATTTTTTATTAGCATCATAGTTATCAAGATAAACATTAGCAGAAATAGATTACTACTTATTTTCTTATAAATAAAAGGTAAATAAGGAAATACACAAAGCTAAAGCGATAGACAGATTTTTTAAAAGCATGTGTTAAAGTTACTTTATGCATGACCAGGAGTGATAAACTCCGTATGGGAATAGTTTAAGAGCTTTGTGTAATATCTTTTTATCCATATCTTACGGTTTACCAGTTATGCAAACGCCATTCAGAATGAAGAAGACGTCATAGATTATACGGTGTTTTAATCAAAATCGTTTGAGTCCCTTTTGAGAAAATAAATATGCTCTAATTTATTTCATGTAAAGGGAAATTTGTGGTGGGGGAATTTTCTTGCAAATATTCGTGTCGCATCCTTGAAAGATACTGAACTTAAATATTAAGTTTGGTATTTAAACGTATTTTCGTTTTTGACTTATAGTGTTCATAACACGCAGAAACACACATATAGCTTTTTCTATTTCTTTTGTACCTAGGGGACCTCAAAACTTATTCCGTTGAAATCTTGACATCGGATTTTAGGTGGAATATAATATATTCTTTACCTGTATATACTATATAAAAATAATAGGCTTTTATAAGAAACGTTTATTAAGGATTTATTTTCACTAGGTAGAGTGGAAGAGGACATTAGGTCTTAAATTCTGTCGAGATAGAAACTAAATTATGTTGTGTCCACCTACGTTAGAAAACTATCTAGAACATTTCTGGCAAATAACTCTTGAATACTGTGGAAATAATTCAGTACTGTTTTTATGTTGATGAGCAAACATGGTAACACATGCACTTTGAATTGTTATAAGTAAATCTTGTTTGATCAAGCCTAGCTATAGACCAAGTAAACAGCAGCAGCTTCCGCTATGCACATCACACAGATTATTCGTGTTTACAAACAGTATTGAATAGAAGTAGCAAAAACTCCATCTGCATCCAGTGGTCCGTTTCGAAAACACGCTCAATTTCACTGCATTGCGCTTTATTAATTTTGAGCTTAAACAGATAGATCCCTTCCGGAAATAGGAAACGTTCTACAGTAGTTGCTATTTATAAAAACAATAAATTAATTTTTCAGAGGTATTCGATGAGGCATGTAACGTCCTTTATCGGCCTCAACACATTAGCTAACCACTGCATATATTTAGTTCAATTTTGATACTTATATTGTTGCGTCCGGGAAAGAACCGTGGGTTGGGGCATAGATCTTTAGTATAGAATAAAAGGCTCAAGCAAGGGCGTCTTCCGTGAGCGAGTTAGGCTAGCTGCAAAGCCTGGTAAATATGTGAAGAAATAATTTCTATTAATTAATAAATAACGAAGAATTTATACCTAGTTGGTTGGTTGGTTTCTTGCTTGCTTGCATTTTAGCCTATTTTCACGGTATAAAATGCGCTACTTCCGATAAAACTCAATTCTGTTCGCAATGTATTAAGACTGTCTTCTCAGGCGGGAGAAGCATGACTGACTGACAGATTATAAAGGACATGTTCGTGGGACGAGACATGAAGTGCGAACTGAATAGGAGGAGACTCGGCACCGACCCTGAGATTGTGTCCATGCCTCTACGAAGGACGAAGGAGGAATGACCGGCCGGCCGGAACCAGGAGCAACGGTACAGCAATGACAAGGTCCCTATAGTTTCCAGACTGAAGCACCCCGACAGTCAGCAGGAACACCGGGGCCTCCCGCCAGGAGCGGATCCCGGCAACCAGCCGAAATTGGAGGACGGAGATATTTACTTAGAGAGAGCATCCTTTTTTACTTTCTCTAGCCCCGTATGCACAATGTGCATATTGTAAAGAGAAGATATTGTAATGCACTCAAAAATTCGATCCCGAAATTTCAACGGAAATGTATGTTTTAGGACCCCTGAATCCAAAAAAAAAAAAAAGCATTTTCAGAAAAGGACCCTGTGTGGGTGTCTGGCTGTCTGTTTGTGTGTCTGTGGACAACATAGCTCAAAAAGAAAAGACGGCCTAATGTTAAATTTGGTATTTAAGTTTGGTATCTTCCAAGCATGCGACACGAATATTTTCAAGAAAATCCCCTCATCCCTAAGTATTCTTTACATGGAACAATTTTCGAAAATTTTGTTTTTCTTAAAAATGGATCTAATGATTTTGATTAAAATATCACATATTAAAGCCGTTTCCATCACAAATAAAATTTATATCCTGAATTTTCTGGGAATAGCTTCTGAAGGCCTGATTATTTTGGATACATTTTGCTGAATTTTGCATAACTAGTAAACCATAAGACATAGACAAAAACTTACCTCAGAAAAATGTAGGCCTCGTTAAAACAAACAATTTATGTCATATACATTTTTGTCGTGGAGTTTACCATTTTCGAGGTATTCCTTGTAATTGGTATCAATTGTAAAGTACTTATACGTTTCTCATACAAGAAGTGGCTGTTTTCCTTTTGTTCTGCTCCTGGTCAAGCAAAGCAGCAATTTGGAATGACAGTCGCATAATGACAGCTTTTAAAGCATTTGACTATCACTTTAGCATAGCGCATTCCTTTAGTTTCCTTCTACTTATAAGGAGCTAAATAATAAGAATATTCAGCTAATGTTTATCTCGATTAGCATTGTATAGAAAGAAGAAGAATCTTTGAAAGAGAAAGTCATGTGAGTGTAAAACATCAGATTTTTTCCCTTGCCACGCCGCAGCAAGCACCATCGCCGACACTTCCAATCCTGAAAGCAACCAATGGATATGGAGGGCCAGGATATTCGGGGGATGAAAGAAATCTACGCATCATTCGCCTGGTGATCCGGAGAAACCTCCGAAGAACCCATGGGTAAGGTCACGGGAAGCGAACCCAGACCTCCCGAATGCGGGCCACAGACGCTCGTTGTGAAGTGGGAAGTCACTTGGAGGCTCTATTTTTCCATGCGAAGAATAGCTGACGAGTCTTTAGGACTGACGAAGCACTCTACAGCCATACCTATATGTCACATACGTTTTTCTTGTAGAGTTGACCTTACTATTGGTTTCCGTTTTAAATTACCTGACTTTTCTCAAACGCGACCATACAAAGCGACCCGAATCTCAATTGTTTCTCTTCTACTTACAAGGAAGCAAGTAGTATGAGCAATTCAGCTAAAGTTTTATCTCGATTAGCATGATATGAATAAAGAATAATCTTTTGTAAGAATAGTTTGTATATGGAGAGGTTAGAGAAATTTATATGAATTGAACATATCAGATTTTTACATTGGTGTCAGAAGTGGGATTATTACATGATGGAAACTTTGTTGGCCGAAATGAAGAAAACGGTATTGTCACATTATGAAGAACTCATTTACTGGCCCTTTTAGAGTTTTTATATGATTATATCCAACTTCCTGATCTTCACTGTTGTTTTCGTGGTCTGGTTGCAGTTTGGGTTCAGCAGCTACCATCTTTTTCCTCAAGTTTTTCTGAGTTTGTTACAGAACCCTACACACACACACACACACACACACACCTTCTATATGAAGAGCGTAGTTTGTCTCAGCAGTACACAAAGTAAAATTTTGCTCGTGGGAAGTTAGCATATTGCAGAAGGATGGTAGGAGTGCAATAAAGAATACCATGCAGAATGTATACCTACCTGGCAGAGCCCAATAACAAGGTCCCGTTCTTCGCTATAAATTCAAGTTTCTCTGCCATAAAACCGCCTGTCTCCTTCGCCACCTCCCCCATCCCCAGAATATGGCGCCTTGCTCTCCCCTGTTTTAAACCAATGATGAATTTCTTGCTCGCTTCTCCCCAAACTCGGCTTTAAGGAGAAAATTGAAAATTACAGCGAGAGAGGGATTTATGTATTGTGCAAGGTGGATCAGCCTAACGTGCTGGTACGTGTTCATGACAGCGAGCTGAATTTCAAAAACTTTCCTCTAAATGTATAAATTTAGTCAACTTTTCAATTTTCATTTTTTGCCTGGGAGGTGCAGGAATTGTGTTTTGTATGTTGTTTGCATGGCTTCGTCTGAACTTTACTTTTAGAATTCGCAGTTTTCTTTGCATCAGATAGTAGACCGTCTCTTATAGCTTGACTTTCTCCACTTCTTACATCGGTTATAGGAGGAGAGAACATTGCATTCCACCCAAAAATTTATACCTGATTTCACTGGAAATACGCGTTTTAGGATCCCCTCGCTCCAAAAAAACATTTTTTTGAAAATGGTCCGCGACTCTAAAACGATTGAAAATTTTCTGGTGATAGTCTCTCGAATCCTGTTCATTCTGAATTACTTGCATAACTGGTAAACCGTAAGAGGAGATAACGATTTCCGAGATATTCCCTGTTATTGATTTCAATTTTAAGATACTTAGAAACTTTTTCCAACGAGAAGTCCTCATCCGTTTCACCTCTCTTTGTTTTACCCCTTGCCATGGAGATAGAATGACAATCAATGCCAATCTCAAAATGATTGTTTTAAAAGTATTAATGCAACGAATATGAAAGAGCAGAAAATTCTGCGTATGAAAGAAACCACTACAGCATTCGCTCAAAATAGAACCGCTGATCGTTTATGATGGGTTTGTGTGAAGGGTGTGTTGAGTTTTTTTTTTTAAGAAAAAAATCCTACCTTTACCCAAATTTGATTTTAAGAATGTTTCAAGACATTGGTTTGCTTAATACTGCTAAGTCGCCCTCTGTGGTGTAATGGTGAACATGCTAACTTCACATACACAAGGTCGCGAGTATGTCATATACCCGGGGGAGGACGATGGACTTTTAAGCCGTAAAAATCTTTAGCATGGCTTCCTTTGGAAGGGAAGTAAAGCCCTTTGTCCCGTGTCGTAGATTTACGGCACACAAAAGAACCTTAATCTGTTAAAAGAGGCCTCTGAGCAATATTAAGCGGCATTTCACGCCGAATATAGAATTGGACGCTGAAAACCATAGCAGTTAAAGGTCGTCTATAAATAAAACTAGTATTATTTTATAACTACACAGATTCCATTTTATAAAGATACTGTCGAAAAGTTTTTCATATTTCTAGAAAAGTTTGCAATGTTGCATTAATCAGATGTATTGGATTTCGAATTATACTGATGCATTCATAATACCATCGATTACAAAAGGAAGCGTACTCTAAAGAACTAGAAAAAGCATGAAATACGAATCCTGTGAATATTGAAGTGAACTATAACAAAGAGTAAGTTGCGAGATTGTTACAAGGGTAACTCATTTTCCTTTAAAGAATCGGCTTTGCAAAGTTCTCTTTTAGAACTCGCTTCTATGGGATTATTTCGTTCTCTTGTACGTGTTTAATATTGAAAAACTGATTTAAATCTCCTTTACGCTTCTTGTGTACGGCGCTGTTGGCCTTTCTGACCCCTCTGCGATCATTACTTCATTAAACTTGAAAGCCTCTTCCGTTATATATGGTTGTAATATAATAAGCCTTTATTCGGGTTATGGAAAAGGAAACACTGCCTTTCTTAGATGATAGTAGCTTTGGTTTAAATTTAATTATAAATAGTGCTTTAATAAAACTTGTTTTTTAAGGGCTTCTCCATTTTGCAGCAGTTACCAGTTGTCATTCTTCACGATCAATGCATGCTCTTCCAGACATTGATTACTCTTTGGATCTCTCCTCTAAATGTTGTTCTTGGCCTGCTCCTCTTCCTTCTACCGCCGGGTAACATTGTGAAAATCCTTTTGGCCTCCTAACCTCACCCATTCTTCTAGTATGGAAGAACTCATATTTCGCTCCTTTCCACCACTGTCTCCTCCGTATCCATAATGAGTAATGCCTCATCATTTCTGCTTCTTTCTAACCTGGGTACTTCAGGTACTTAAACCTGAATCAAAGTCCATCCCTCAGCACCTCAAGTGATTATGATAGCATACAACAGACTTCAAAATCCTCCTCTTCGTAAGGTTTGTCATAGGCATACACCACATTCAACGTTCCTACAGTTTTTTCCAAAGCATTATGGCCCTCAAACGGCACCGCTAGCCCCTACCACCGGGCAATAACAATTAGCAAACAAAAGACAAACCTGTGTTAGGCGAGAGAGGCAACTTATTTATTTTTATTTTTTTAAGTTTGACGCCCTTTAACCTGGTTGGTCATATCGGACAATGAATGAAATTGGTGAGCTTGAAGTTACTCGACATTCGTCTTCTCAGTATAAGGGAAAACCCCGAAAAAAGCCTTATCCGGGTAACTCACTCTAAGCGAGGTTGGATCTCACGACCTTTCGAATGTGAAGCAGAAACGTTACCACCACACTATCCAGGCGGGCTAAGAGGCAACGTAGTAAAATCTGTTTCCTAGAGACACTGCTTGCAAGCCGAGAATCTCGCCTCAGTTAAAGGACCAGTAAGTGGAAGACTTGGTAACAGCGAGGGTTGGTATCCAACCGCAAACCCCTTCCCGCAAACTTAAAAGAAGCTGATGTGTTCCATTCACATGACTTTCTCTACATACCTGTAATAAATTATTCTTAAAAAGCTTATGCTTCTATTTACTACATGTTAATCTAGAAAAGAAGCAGAACTAGTCTTATTACTTGCTTCCTTGCAAATAGAAGTGAAATAAGGGAGTACCATGAGTTAAAGTGAAGTCAAAAGCTGGTTGCTATGTGACTGAAGTTCCTTTGTTTGTATGGACAGAAGTTGACAAAGTCCTGTGTGAAAAAAGTATAATTTTTGAAACCAAAACAAGGAGCATCTTAAAAACGACCAACTCCATGAAAAAAATGCATATAACATAAATTTTGTGTTTTAAAGTGCTCTACATTTTTCGTGTAATAAGTTTTTGTCCGTCTCTTATAGTTTAGCAGTTATTCAAAATTCAGTAAAATTCATACAGAATAAAGTAATCTTCAGATACTATTCCCAGAAAACTCAAGATATACATTTTATTTGTCAGGTAAATATCTTTAATATACGATAGATATTTAAATCAAAATCTCCGTACTTTACGACGTTTGCGGAGAGCCATTCAAAACAAACAAAGAGGAATGCTGACTTCAGGAATTGTGTTGATCCATGAGAACGATCGTTCACACATTGCTGGCACAACCCATCGGCTCCTTGAACGATTTCAATGGGACATTTTCGAGCATCCGCCTTACTGTCCTGACTTGGCACCCAGCGACTTTCACCTTTTCCCTGAACTGAAGACGTGGCTAGGAGGACAGGACTTATTTTCAAACCAACGAAGATTTTCAAACCAACGTCAATGCTTATTTGGAATTATTGGCGGCAACATTTTTTTGAAGCGGGTATTGTAATGCTTGTACACAGGTACGGAAAATGTCTCAATCTTTTCGGTGATTATGTAGAAAAATAACCATAAGTGTACAAAACGTTTAGTAATAAAATAATTGTTTTCTATGGGTTTGTCTTTTATTTATAGCCTATCGGAGGTTGAAAAAAATGTAGAAAATAAATTGGTCTTAGCTTTTTTAGAAATTGTTTATTTTGGAGATGAGTATCCTATAGAAGGAATTTAGTCAATATCATATTTGACAGATTTTTGCCTGAACTAACACAAACTAAATCACCATTTAGAAGTTCAAAATTATTCCAGGATTGATACCAGTACTGTTACACCATTACACAGAATTTCGAATTACATTTACAATAGAGGTATACATTTGAGATAAAACGGCTATCGTAAATTGCATGAAATAGTTACCAATTTCTGCTGCGTTTGTCACAGTGACTGTCCTTTATCTCGTTTATTAATTACTGCGATGTTTAGAATACTCTTAGTGAAGTTTGGGGTCTGCTCTGAATGGGAGCCTCGCGATGTAAGCGGTGCATAATCAAAACGCAGTGAACTGTGTAAAAACAAATGACGGGACACTAATGCACACACTTCGATCGCCGACGTTCGCGGAGCAAGGAAATTAACCAATCACGGCGCAGCAAAACAGTGCACTCTTGCGGAAATTTGCTGAAGCACTGTGGCCACCCCATCATTTGTTTAATTAAATTCGCTCTCAAGCTCCCAAACACTGCAATGCGTAACTCAATCAAGTACCATTAATTGAGTAAAACGTGTGCAGATCAGTAGAGGTGCTAAAGTACACGGAGCTGTTATTGAGAAAATACAGTGGCTCATTATCGGAAAGCTCTTGCATTAATTTGCTATTTATCTGAAAGGAATGTTATTTTATATATGAGCCGTGGAAATTGCAACAGTTGGTCCTCTTGCATCTAATCCTTGGATGTGTGGAGTTTCTCTCACGCCACTGGAATCTATCGGTTTAGTTGCGGTTGAGTGCCCATATATTTATTAAATATATTATATAATATATATAATATATATATAATATATATATTATATTGTATATGTAATTTATATTATATATATATATATATATATATATATATATAGAGTGGACACCTAGGTGGCTCAGGCGGTTTCGTGTGTAACTGACATTCGGGAGGTCTGGGTTCGCTCCCCGTCGACTGTGCAATCTGGATTTTTTGGGGCTGCTTAGGCCAATGCTGGGGTGCTTTCCTTTCATTCCTTCGTTTCATTTCCCTTCTTCATTTTTCAGGTCGGTGGCAGATATGGCTCGGAACTTAGCGGTCGCTTGCTCCGAATAACACACTCTTCCCCTGGTTGCGCCGGCTGAGGCTAAATGCGTTGTAAAGGCACAGTTCCGATGGTCTCCCGGCGTCTATATAACCTCCGTGGAGCGCCAGGGCTGCCAACTAGTAACACTGTTAACGACTTCCGTGCGTCTCTGCTCCGTCCGATCCTGTGTGCTGACCTGTGGTATCCCCTCCTCTCATCCCTTCTCCGGGGAATGGTGATAGATCAATATGTAATCGTAGTAGCCGAGGTGTCCCCGCCACTTGCATTCTCATACTCATATACAGGATGGGAGTACAAATAAAGAACAATGGGTATGCAATATAAGTGCATCTCATTTTGTCTGCTTATTAGTAGCATTGTCATAAATGAAACAAAATGTTCGGGGCCTTGTGTGTTTTGAACGACCCTACGGTATTCTCTCCTGTGTTTACAATCCGCACACCGCGATTTGATTTCACTGACTCACAATGAGGAAACGAGAGACGGATTCAGTTGCAAACTTTGCACAATAAATTACCTTAAATATGCTAAATTAGCAGATATTCATTTAATTTATGCTGTAAGTAGGGAATCTGCGATTGGCTATATCATCGGCAATTTCTGAATCGTCATCATCCCAAAAGGATATAAGGATCTGTGAAAACAATGAGGGTGATTTTGTAGTTTACGGATATGTATATCTGAAAGTTAGAAACCCCAAACCAATGCTTACTTTTTAAAATTTATTCCACGGATATAATATATTGGAAATAAGTACAATGCACATTTCATTAATTTTGCTATAATGATTTGGAAGCTATGGTCAAATTTGTACATGTTTTTGTCACGTCACTAAAAAAGTCCCTTGCGACAAAAATGTTAAAGTGTGGTCTAATATTTCAAACCTAGGTCACAGTACAACCACTTTTTGAAATTGCCAAAGATTTTTCTGTTTCTCCTTTAGTTTTTTGTTGTCATAAAACATAATTTTTGTGTTTCAAAATTGAAAACATATGCTTAAATACAGGGTGGCACTGGGAAACGGGAAATTATGAAATAAGATAATTTGCATGATTCAATATAGGAAACAACACATATATTGACAACAGTTCAAGTATACAGTATGCTATTTATGCTTTCATTACAAAATGTCGCTGTACTGTACTTCTTAAAGATGACATCGGAAAAGTGTGCTCCATTTTTTGCGTTCACATTCTTATAACCTGTTCTGAAAACTCTGGAATGCTCGCTGTAACATGTCACGGGGAGTGGCAGTGATTTCATTTTGAATCTGCTGTGTAAAATTTTGAATAGTGGCAGGATGTGAGCGGTACACTTTCTTTTTAAGATGACCCCACAGGAAAAGTCACAAATGCTGAGATGAGATGACCTCGCAGGCAATGGAATGTCGCCGTTACGAGAAATAATGCGCCTTCCAAACAATTGGCGAACGGCTTCCATCGATTGTCGAGCAGTACGTGACGTGGCTCCGTCCTGCTGAAACCACATGTTTTCTATGTTCAGAGCGTGAGCTTCGGAGTAAAGAATGTTTGAATCATATCAACATACCGAGCGGATGTTACTGTTCTTGCCATTACGTCCTCACTTTCAAAAATGTAAGGCCCAATGACGTCAAGACAGGAAACGACACACCACAGTGTAACTTTGGCACTATGTAACGGGAAACTCAAGAGGATTGATTGGTCTGTGCCCAGTAATGAAAATTCTGTTTGTTTACGTACTCCATAAGGTTGAAGTGGACCTCGTCTGACATCCATAGCTTGGTAAGTAAATGGGTATTCTCGTTGATTTTAGCCAGCAGACGTTTGCAAAACTCTGTACGAGCCATAGGGTCTTGTGGTGTAATCGCTGCACAATCTGTAACTTGCATGAGATGAATTCGTGCAGTATTCTTTGCACGCTTCGTCGTCCAATCCCTAGCCAGATGCATGTTGATGAACGGAACAGTGAACACTCCTCTCCATGGATATTCAACAGCTGCAATGTTCTCAGGTGTGCGTATCGTTCGAACGCCACCTGTAGGCTTCTTTTTCAAGGCTGAACCTGTTTCCTCAAAATTAGCAACCACGTGCGAATTGCTTGAGCAGATGGAATAGATCCATGACATCCGAGCTGGTAATGCCATCGAAATAACCTTTGCGCTGCAGTCACACTATCACCCTGCTTGTAATACACTCTCAGAGCGACAGTACGTTCCGCATCACTCCAACGTTGCATGATTACTAAATGGCAAGGCGTTCGCAAAAACTACGCATCGATTCCGGAAACTCGCCCGCATGAGTATATGGACAACACTAATGGTTAAAAATTTCCCATTTTCCTGCGCCACCCTGTACATCTGACAGTAAAACCTGGGCAATTCTTAATTCAGTTTACTTCTGTGAACGTGTACAGAAAATTTCATTTTTGTAACAGAAAAACTGCTCCGCAAGGTGCACTTTACAGCAAGAAAAATACTGCAAATATTAATAGCGAGAAAACTAGGAAAGTTCGGGATGCATAATAGGATTACCGAGTGAGATGCCTCCACGGTAACGTGTGAAGTTCGTATTCAAGGTGCCCCGGGTTCGATTCCCGCAGACCTTCGTTTGTCTTGTTTTTTTCTGTGGTCGAAAGACGACTGTTGGATACATGTCGATCATCACCACTCTAGGAAGTTCTGGTATTGAGTTAAGTCAATAGCCAGATACTGTCCTTAAGAGACACAGAAGTGTTAAAGATGATGTCCTTAAGTATTAATTCGAGAGCTTTAATTTTGTGTACAAACATTACTGGTAGCAAAAGAATTGTGCATACCAAGTTTCAGTCAAATATGCCTTTTCATTCCGGATATATTAATTTATTCGATTTTAAGCTAAACTCAAAATCTTTGGTTTCAGTAATTAAGCTAAATACAACATTTTTGAAAATTATATTATTTAATATCTTTGTAACAAACTGCTTTTTTGACAGTTTTTTAAAATAATTTAATAACACAAAGTGAAGAAGTGGAAAAAGAACATAATTGTACTAATTAATTTGATAAACCTAATCTAATACATCAAAATTCCAAGCACAAATCTTAATATTCACATTCTGCAGTTCTTGGAAATAATTTTTGAGCTCTAGCAATATTTTTGTGAGAGACGATGGATTTTAAACACTGGCAAATAAAAGATGTGAGCCTGAGAAAAATGGCTTAAAATTTTGAGATGGAGAGTTATTTAACCAACATAACGCTTTAAAATGCCTTCCAAAACATTTTTACACGTGCCTTGGAAGAATCAAACATTGTAAATATCTACTTTAAAGTATTTTCTGCACCAAAATCGATATTTTTTATCAAAATTGCTTAAAAAGCACTTGTGTGCTCTTAAGGACTTTTACATAGCAGGGAATAAATTTTTATATACGCTCATCAAAGAAAGCTTACGCCGGAAACATATCACAAAGCATTCTTCTAGTGAACTGTCTGGTTTCACGAATTACCTCATATCTTTGTTCAACCAAACGTCGGTGACAACAGAAGGCCGCCCACTCCGTGATTCGTTATGAACATTGGATCGTCCATCGTTGAATTCTCTAACCCACTTTCTCACCATTCCATCTGTCATTTTCACTATAAATGTCTACAGGTTGACACATCGCTAACAACTCTAAGCACCATGATCTGACTGTAATGGCATCAATGGAAAGAAAATGAACCAGAGAGACAAGTGGGCACGCTTAGAACTGGAAACTAGCGCTGCAATGTTGGTAGATTGAGATAGTATTTACTCTGTGCACACATATCGTATATCTGCAGTCAGAATGGTAAAAATGCTGAATATTTATTGTGTTCTAAACAGTTGTGCTATGTAAAATTTTTTGCTACACACCATTTTAATTCTGCGGATGCTAGTGGCATCGGAAAACTAAACTTTCAGGTATGATTATTAAAAAATTAAGCTCTACCAACATGCTCAAGTTTAAATCAAGTTAGTCTTCTATCAATACTGTATCTCCACATGGATACATTTACGTCAGCGTTTACTGTACGCCCGAAAAAAGGTTTGTAAAGATTTCAAGACATTTTGGTATCCGGCCACTTGCCTTTGTGCATTATATGTCAACCTATTTTCATAATAGCTCCAGAAAAATTCAAGAGACGTCACACTTCCCCTCCTGTACCAACTCCCTAGAGCTGAGATGGCCAAAAGTGAACACACTCCCTCTCTCCAAATGTGTGTTTTCTACATACATCTTGGTCGGTACATGTTCATATTTTTCGTTTTCTAAAACTTTCTGTATCACCACCAAGGAGAAGATTAATTTTACAGATTTACGTTTCCTTGGATACCAGAATTGCCCTCGGTGCCTTACATCACGATTCCTTATCCTGGAAGTTTGAAGAGCATTTCCTCAAGCGCAGTAAGCGATCCAACATTTTGCAGCTAGTCCAAACACCAAGGATTTAATGAAACAGGAGGCCGCTGGAACACGAGTGTGAAGTTTGTACTGGAATGGGCATTCTAAGCCGGATGAACACTGTACCTCTATATGCAACTAAAATTGTTATTCTCCGTAATGCTTAAACTTCTGGACACACACCGGCAGATTCCAGAAACTTGTTCCCTAACTGGACCAGCGGATTGTTTGCAAACAAGTTTAAAGCGGGAAATCGTATCACGGAGGATTGCTGGTGACGTTAACACAAAGATTTATCTGCCGGACGTTACCTGCTAAAGACAAGTGAGGTCTGTCATAACTCATCCTGACTTCACTGCTTGGTCTGAATCACGGCAATAGCTCATTGCTTATAGTCAATCCACTATCAGGATGTGACGAACTTCTGTAGTCTTCCGAAAACTTACTCTCTAGAGCCCAATTCTTTAGTTTGTAAAGTGATTATTTGATCGCCTTTAAGTTGGATGCCAATTTGTATTGTATTACTTTCTCTAGCCCATGTGCGTGTAGGATAGAAGATTCAACCCAAAAAGTTCTGTCGAGATTTCACCGGAAATATATGCTTTTCCGAGTTCGAAAAAAAAATTAGAAAAAGGTCCATGTGTGAGTTTGTGGACAGCAGAGCTCGAAAACGAAATTACCATTAAACATCAAACTTGGCATTTATCTTTTGTATCTTACAAGGATGCAACACGAACATTTTCAAGAAAATCTCGCACCAGAATCTAACTTAAAGGGAACCTTTATTTGAAAATGTTGTGTTTCTCAAATAGACTAACGATGTTGATTAAAATGCTGTATATTATAGATATTTACTTAACAAATAAAATGTATATTTTTAACACTCTGGGAATAGCATCTGAAGACTTCCTTATTCTGGATGAATTTTGCAGAGTTTTGCATAATGGTTAAATCGTAAGAGATAGGTAAAACTTGCTGCACATAAGATTTAGAACACGTTAAAACACTCAATTCATGCCATACAATTTTTTTTTCTTTTTGTAGAGTTAACCGTTTCTGAGATATTCCTTGTTATTGGTTTCGATTTTAAACTTCTTAAACTTTTCTCATACTGGAAGTGACGTTTCGTTTCATCTCCCTTGTTTTACTGTAGGACATGCAAAGCTAACCGAACTTCGATTGTTTCACATAAGTCCAGATTTGAAACGATTTGACTATCGATTTGGTCTAGTGTATTCCCTTATATCCCTTCTACTTACAAGCAAGTAATAAGTCAATTTCTGCTAATGTTTACATTGATTAGCATGTAGATAAAATAACAATCTTTGTAAGGAAAGTCTGTTATGGAACAGCTAGATATTCATTTGAATGGAACATATCAGATTTTTTAGATATTCGTTGTTATTGGTTTCAGCTTTAAAGTACTTATACTTTTCTCACACGGGAATTTATCCACTCATGTCCATACAAAAAAAAAAAAAAAAAAAAAAAAAAAGTTCAGTCACCTAGCAGCCAGCTTTTGAATTGCAGTTCTTCCTACTTTTATAGCTAGAAAATAACGTCATAAAACTTTCTAGAAACATGTTGAAACCGAAGGTTCGGGAATAATCAGGAGACTTCTCGCGTTCTTAAGTCTTGGTTACCAACGCGCCACACTTTCTGCTTTGTTACGCACTGCAAGTTATTAACTGCGATGACTCACATACCAAGATAAACGTGAGAACCACTGCAGAAGACGACACTGTTACACTATGTTAAACTCTCCGCCCCTCTTGTCTGCCTTCTCGTAAGCATTCGAATGAATGTCTTTATCACATTCTATCATAAGCCTGAGAATAAAGTTGAAATAAAATATCAACTTTCGCAACGAAAATGGAATGTGTACAGGCTATGGGTTCAAAGGGAGAAAATATCTGAAAAATAACAATTTAAGTTATTCTTAGATTGAGTCATCGATGATAGCATTGAAACTACCTATACATACACAAAAGCTGGATCGTGTACGAAGCTTGGAAGGTATCCAAGACAAGTAACAAAGTATAGATCAAGATGAAGAAGCGATACTGGCTGACGTCCAGGAAAAAGTGCTGCAGAAATACAGACACTCCAGTAATAGTCCTTCGCACCCAGAAACAAAAGAATTTAAAAGCATGTTGAGTTATTGTTTGTTAAGACGTAGTGCTCGACCATGTTATTAACCAGATATGCAGAAGTGTAACGTATTTGTGTACTATGCCGCAGCCTCCTTTCCATGAGCGTTTAGTGAAGGATATGTCGAATATGGTACAAATCTTTAAATAATGAAACTTGAAATAAGCTAACTAGAGTTATGATTTTTATATATACACACACACACAGGTTGTTTCAAAACGACTTCAAACGAAGAAGTGGACCTTTTTGGTCATACCGTACATGATACGCGAGTATAATTTTCACCTCTAAATTCGGCACATACAAAAACTGCCATAAATTCACATAACCAAATGGCACGTGCCTGGCCCACTCCAAGAGAGATACCGGTTGGTAGCGAAGGTCTTAGTCGCGTGGTGTAGGCGTGGTTTGATAGACACGCCGGCGCGGCACAGGTCACCTTATTAATGGAAAATGTAGCAGTGGGTTTTGTTATATGTTTCGCATGACGCGTTCTGAGGTTGTTTACGTGTCGTATGATAACCGTTGTTCCTTCGTTGCCTAATCCCAAATGTGCGATTTTTAAACATACATAAAACTTTAAAAAGAAGAGTTTGAAAGTTGCGACATCAAGTTTCGGACAAGTCAAGGTGTAAGCTAATCGACTGCTATTCTCGTTTGGTGTCGTTTTGAAACAGTCTGTATATAGGATTATCTATTTCAGTTTTATCTTTAAAGCTAATATTTAATGTTGATATTTGCTTGTATCATGGCCAGCTTGTACCATGGTTTGGTTGACAAATATGTTACGGTAAGGTTTATTTTACTTTCTCGACCAAGTATATCGTGGATAGAGAATCTATCGCATCCCACTCAAAAATAGGATACAGAGATTTCATAGAAAATACATGTTTTGAGAATCAATGAATGAATAGATAAAAGAAGCATGTCTTGAAAAAGGTCCATTTGTGTGTGTGTTTCTGTGAACACTGTGTAACTCAAAAACAAAAAGTCGATAAACCCAACTAGTAAACTTGAAATTTATGATTAATATTTTCTGAAGATGCGACACCAAGATTAAACAAAAAAAAAAAAAAAAATTCCTCTCCAACTACGCTTTACATGGACAATGTTTCGGCATTTTTTATTTTCTAAAAATTGGCTCTAACTCCAAGAATTTTTTTTAAGGTACGCTGTTTTAAAATATTTACGTCACAAATAACGCATATATATTATTTTTTTCTGTAAATAACTTATTATATCCACTTCATTCTGACCTAATTTTGTGTGTGTGTATGTCTGTTTCTGCCTGAGAGAGAGATAGATAGATAGACAGACAGACAGACAGAGAGAGAGAGAGAGAGAGAGATAGAGAGAGATTAAGAAAGCAGGATAACTCGGAAACGAAAATTATATTAAGTACTTATCAAACTTGATATTTAAATTTAGTATCTGCAATGGATGCAACACTAAGATTTACAAGAAAATCACACAATGTTATTGGTTTCAATTTTAAAATGCTTATACTTTCCTCAAATGGTATGTTATTCGCTTTGCTCGCTCATGTTCAAGCAAATAACGGAATTTCAAAGATGTCACGAAAACCATTTATGCAAATGTTTATCTTTACATGAATTAGATAGAAGGATAAGTTTTTAAGGGTAGTTTATTGGTCAAATAAATAGGAAATAACAATATTTTCTTATCTTTTGTGTTACAGGTAAGAAAAGAGAATGCAGAGCAAATGTGGCAGATGCTTGGGTGAGTGTTTGGACACCCCTGTTCTCTGTATCTTTGAACTCTATACCATTAAGTGCAGCGGAGAACAGTTTTGCTGTTTAATAGTATTACACATATTCATACGTTATACCGGAACTGTCTTACCTAAGATGGCCCTTGCCCGTATAACTTTAACGCATGCGCTCTGTACCGCCCCTAATGAGGTAGAGGGTGAGGTATAACTTACACCACAAACCAACTCGCCTCTGTCTTCTCCGGGCCCAGTGTCGTATCTGAGAATATAGGCTACCTGACTATAGTAGTCTAGGTACTATGATTACATAAGTGTTAATATATAAACTTAGTACTTTCTCTAGCCCGCATGTACATGTACACAAATCCGATACCGACATTTACTGGAAATATATGTTTCGGGCTCCCCTGAGTCCGAAAAAAGCATTTTGTGTGTCAGTGGACAGCATAGCTCAAAAACGAAAAGAAGGTTAAATATCAATCTTGGTATTAAGGTTTAGTATCTTCCAAGAATGCGAAACGAAGATTTTCAAGAAAATCCCCCAACTGCAAACTATTCTTTATGTGGAAAAATGTTCGACAATTTGATTTTCTCAAAAATGGCTCTAACGTTTTTGATTAAATTCCCATATATTAAAGCTATTAACATGGCAAATAAAATGTATATCTTGAATTTTCTGGGAATAGCTTCTGAAGACCTCTTCATTCTGGATGAATTTTGCCGAATTTTGTTTAACTGCTATACCGTAAGAGATAGAAAAAAACTGCTACTTAAGAAATGTAGATGTCCTTTACATTTTTGTTGTAAGGGTAACTGTTACCCAGACAATTCCTTGTCATTGATTTCAATTCTGAAGTACTAATACTTTTCTGGGACAGGAAGCGTCCGTTTTCCTTGTGTTCTACTCCTGGCCAAGCAAGGAAGCAATTTGCAATGACGTCGCATAGCGACAAGTTTTAAAACATTTGACCATCCCTTTAGCCTAACGATTTCCTTTAGTTCCCTTCTACTTATAAGGCACTAAGTAAATAAGAGCGTTCTGCTAATCTTTATCTCGATTAGCATTGTTTACAAAGAAGAAGAATATTTTGTAAGAAGTTTTTAACTATTTCGCATTAGGTATTTGAGGTAAAATGTCCAGAAATATTTTGATGTATTACGCTCACACGCCTTCCCGCACCCACTATTCTACTAATTGTTCATACAAGAACGTATATAATGTACATATTACATAAATAGATAAGATATTGTATTACACCCAAAAATTCTATACCGGGATTTCACAGTAAATACATGTTTTAGGACCCATGAATCTCCAAAAAGCATTGCGTGTGCGTGTGCCTGTGGACAGCATAACTCATAAACGAAAAGTCGGTTAAATACCAAACTTGGTTGAGTTCAGTATTTTTCAAGAATACCTATGACACAAAGCTTTTCAGGAAAATGCTCCAACCCAAACTACCCTTTATATGGAAAATTTTCAAAGTTTCCTATTTTCTCAAAAATGGCTCTAACGATAATAATACATATCATTAGTCCTTCGTTTCAGCACGCAAAGAGAACCGATTTTTAATTGTTTCACATAACGAAAGATTTTAAAAGATTTGACTTATCACTTTAGCCGAGTGTATTCCCTTACTTGCCCCCTACTTACAAGGAAGCAAGTAATAAAAGACAATTTCTGCAAGCGTTTATTTCGATTTGGATCTACATTAGCATGTAAATAAATGAATAATCGTTTGTAAGAATAGTTTGTTTGCAGAAGCCAGAGAAAGTCATATGAATCGAGCACCTCTATATAATCTGAGAGGAACAAGAAATGTTGTCTAACCCATAGAAGATGGACACCACTAATGGCTTTGCCGAAATGGGCTGAAGAAGAAGAAGATGATGATGATGATGATGATGATAGAATATAATGTCCTGAATCTGCTTACAAACTTTCCAGTGCAGTATTTTTCTGAGGATATGAGTCACAGCTACGTGCTGCGAGAAATGTAAAAAATGTTCTAGCACAATAATTAACCCAACAAAAATGGGCAGTAGAGAGAGTGTATGATTGCTGGCAGAAACAATGACAGAAGCAAGTAAATTTGGCTTATTTATAAATTTATTAGAAGGGAAGTATAGAGAGAAATCAACGAGACACCCCTGATCATTAATGTCCTCCTTATTCCGCACAGAGCCTTTAATAATGGAAATTATTGAAATTGTGAAACGCAAAATATATGGAAGAAGTAAAAGCTGCTGCGACGAATTCTTTTTACTTTCTCTATACGCACTATGTACATAGTGTATAGAGAAGGTATTGCACTCCACCAAAAATTCGATACCGAGATTTCACCGGAAATATATGTTTTAGGATCCCAATATCCAAAAAAAGCATTTTCACAAAAAGGACCGTGTGTGTGTGTATGTGTGTGTGTGTGTGTGTCCGTGTGTCAGTGTGTCCGTGTGCCTGTGAACACTATAACTCAAAAACGAAAAGTCGGTAAAATACCAAACTTGGTATTTAAATTTAGTATCTTCCAGGGATGCGACACGAAGAGTTTGATAAAGAACCCCCCACCCCAAACTACCCTTTACATGGAACTTTTTTCGAAAATTTTGATTTTCTCAAAAATGGCTCTAATGATTTTGATTAAAATATCGTATATTAAAGTTATTTACCTGACAAATACAATGTATATTTTGAATTTTCTGGGAATAGCCTCTGAAGACTACTTTATTCTGGATGAATTTTTCATAATTACTAAACCTAAGAGATGGACAAAAACTTAACCCACAAAAAATGTAGAGCACGTTAAAACACACAATTTATGTTATATACATTTTTTTTCGTGGAGTTGATCTTTTTTGAGGTATTCCGTTTTCTTGGTTTCAGCTTTGAAAAAACTTAATAACTTTCTCATACAGGAATTTGTCAACTCCTGTCCATACAAACAAAGGAACATCAGTCACATAGCAACCAGCTTTTGGCTTTCACTTTAACCTATGGTACTCCCTTATTTCGCTTCTACTTGCAATAAAGCAAGAAATAAGACTATTTCTGCTAATTTTTTTTCGATTAGCATGAAATAAATAAAAGATAAGCTTATTAACAATAATAATTTACAGAGATATAGAGAAATTCATGTGAATGGAACACATCAGATATTTTAGCCTGAATGCGCAATGTACATAATGGATAGAGAAGGTACTGTATTCCACCCTAAATTTTAATACCGAGATATCATTAGAAATATGCATGTTGAGGTTCCCTGAGTCCGAAAAAGCATGTTTAGAAAAATGTGTGTGTGTGTGTGTGTGTGTGTGTTTCTGTGCTCAGCATAGCTGAATAACGAAAAATCGGTTAAACACCAAACTTGGCATTTATGATCAGTATCTTTCAAGGATGCACATGAAGATTTTCAAGAAAATGGCTCCACCCTCAACTATCCTTTACATGGAACATTTTTCGAAAATTGTTAATTTCTGAAACATTCCTCTAACGATTTTGATTAATAATACCGTGTATTAAATATTCTATATTACAAATAAAATGTATATATGAATTTTCTGGGAAAGCAGAAATTAATCGAACCTCGATTGTTTCAACCAGCTTTTAAGGGATGTGACTATCGCTTTGGCTTAATGTATCCCGTTTTTCCCTTCTACTTATAAGGAAGCAAGTAATAAGATCATTTCTGCTAATGTTTATCTAGAATAAATGACGTGGATAAAAGAGTAATTTTTTGTTAGAAAATATCGTTTGTGGAACTGCTAGAGAAATTATGTGAATGAAACACATCAGATATTTCAGTTCTGTTGCCTCTACAGAGAGATTATTACAGTTTTTGAATTTCACTGCTTTTAATATAGCTGGTTTGTTTCTTGGGGATATAAGCGTCGAAACCAAGGGAATATAAGCAACAGAGAGAAAAACAAAAGCTAGTACAATTAGTTGATGGTAAATATTATATTCCTGTATATATATATATATATATATATATAACTTTAAATCCACCCTTTGAAGTTTGGTTGAATGATCGACTGGTTCACAGATCTATAATTCTAAACTCGAAATTGGGTAAAAAAGCTATTTAATAAGTATTTTGTGTAACTGAAAAATGCTAGTGGTCAAAAGGGTTTTAATTAATTTTGTTCAATGAAAATACTCATGAAAATAACCAGAAAAATCGGATTTGTTTATTTTCATAAAGGCAATTAAGATAAACTTACCAGAAGCGGACTTAGTAGTTATAAGTTTACGGGAAATAAGGGGACACAATAAGCTAATGCAAACGACAAATGTTTTATAAGCTGTCGCTATGCGTTTATCATTGGAATTCGTTTCTCTCTGTGCGGTAAGGAGTAAAACAAAAGAGATATCATACGAAAGACGATTGATTCCCTTTTTGAGAAACGTTTAAGGAGGCAGTTTAAAATTGAAACACGTGGAAAGGAATATCTCGAAAACGGTTAACTATATCCCCCACAAAAAAGTAACATAAATTGCATGTTTTAATGAGATTACATTTTTTGTTTACTAGTTTTCGTGTATCTATTAAGGTTTACGAGTTATATTTAAATGTCATCCAGAAAGAAGAAGTCTTCTGCAGAAAATTCAAAATATATATTTCGTTTGTCATGAAAGTATGTTAAAGATATCGCATTTTAATCAAAACTGTTAGATGTAAAAGGTAGTTGAGGCTGGGGGCATTTTCTTGAAAATCTTTGTATCGCATCCTGAAAATAAAGCACAAAGTTTGGCATTTAATTAACTTTTCGTTTTTTAGCCATGCTACCCAAACTTACACACGCACACACATATGAATTTTTTTTCTACAAATGTGTTTTTTTTTTATTCAGGGTGTCTCAAACATGTATTTCCGGTGTAATCTTAGTACCGAATTTTTGAGTGCAATACAATACCTTCTTTACCTACTATGTACATTGTATATACGTGCTAGAGAAAGTAAAAAGACTGTCTACCATAGAACAATTTAAATCAGACAATTTGTTAAAAAGTTGTTAAGGAAAGTAATTTGAAAAAAAAAAAAAAAGTGTATGCTCAGTAAATATAGAAGAAGATAGATTGTTTAGTTAGTGCTTTTTCCTGTAACTCCTAAGAGGAGCATTGGCCATCATTACAAGGTTTCCTTGAATCGGATGTCATGGTGACGAGGGATCGCTTCGTCGCCCATAGATGTCATTGCAAGTCGAAATCTCAAACCTAATTCTTTCAAGGTATGAGGTTCTTTTACGTGAAAATAAATATTACACGGAACTTCCTGCTTTACTTCCCTTCCGAAGGAAGCCATGCCGAAAAAATCCATTCACCTCCACTACACCATGGAGGGCGATAGATTCTGATTTTAGCTAGTTAGATTGTAGAAATTAATACATGGGTCATTCAATAATTAATGGCAACAGTTGAATTAACAACAATAAAACATTTTTGGAGCAGTAAGATTATACGCAGTGCTTAGAAGTAATCTCCTCCAACATGAACTCTCCTCCACACATCAGGGAGACGACGGATGCCATCCACAGTCTTGTCCTAATATTCGAACAGACCGCTCTACTGTTGCTATAATTGCCTGTCCTCTAAGTGGTCACTTCATTTTCAGGTCGAAATCACATGGGCTCATGTCTGGGGAGTAAGGAGGATGCTCCAGAATTTTCCAGTTCCATCTGCGAAGTAAACTAACAATAGAGGACGCAGTGTGAGAGCGAGCACCGTCATGTAACACAATGGGATGAGAATTTAGGAGATTTGGACGTTTAGGACGCACAGCTGGTCGCAAAAGGTGTTCCAGAAAGTAACTTAATATGCATCATTCACATGATTTCCTTGAGGAACTGAATGTGTGATACGAGCGCCATCAAAATTATAAACCACCACAATGAGCATGGCTTTTAAGTGATTGCGGTCTGCCAGCTCCACATTTGTTATGAACATCTTCCCCTCCTCTACGAAATGCAACGCCCACCTAGCCACGGTACGATATATCAGAAACTTCCAATACTTCCAATAATTCTGCATGACATTTTTGAGCATTGATACCTCTTGCAACCTGAATTATAATGAAGCATATTTATTAGTATTTCCTAAACGTATTTAGAGCACTGCAATTAAACTTACTAAAAATGTCTTATAAATAAAAGTGTCTTCAAACTTACAGCTAACAAACCTTAGATGCTCTTCTGTTTTATTTTTATCAACTTACATCATTTACTGCTGATGACGCCAAATGCAGGCAGTGTTGATACTACTTTTTGAATGACCCATGCATATCTTGAATGAAACTTGATATGAAAACTTCTTTTGTTGTCATTATGTCTGTACTTCAGAAAATCAGTATTATAACTTGGATGTCCTCTTAACAGGAAAGAAGAGCACGAAACGCCACTGGCGTTGTACTGGAGCCAGGCATTTGTATGCAGAGCGGGGTGTTTTATGTGACCGCAGTGGTGCGACATATGGTACCGCTTTATTTCGATCCTTCTTCTGAAGTCGCAAGGGTTGTTTTATTCGGTACACGGGAAGAACATGTTGTTGTTAATTTGCTGCGATGGCCGGATGATGACCGCACAGGGCAATAAACATGAATTACTGCGGTCCACCCGCCAGGTTCCGCTACGTGACGGGCATAATTCGGGTAATCTCTGTTTTTATACCCCATCCCTTTGTTGGATCATCAAAACTGGGGCCGGCCAACCACAATTCGATATAATACCGGCCTAAGAGCAAAATAATAATAATAAAAAAATATGCCAGACCTGAATTCGTGCTACGCAAGAGATGGATTAACTGCTGGTGCCTTAAGTTGATAATAGCAATACCAATTTGGAACTATGAAATGAAATAAGTGAAAAACATATTATCGGAAAGCTTTTCCTCTCGTTCTCATCCGCCTCTAGAGCGAGAAACACAAAGGATTCAAACAAAATTCAATAACTACTCAAAATGTAGTTTCTTCCGTTTAGTGTAACAGTCTTCTAAAATAAAATACATATTCTCGCCATAGATAATAATAAACTGCGGATTTATGCGTACATGGTTGTTTTTTTTTATTTTCTCCAGCTTGTATGTATGTACTAAATAGAGAAAATATTATATTCCACCCAACATTTTGATGCTGAGTTTCCACCGGTAATAGAGGTTTTGAGGCCCCTCAAAATAGAAATCGGCCAGTGTGTCTGGGGATAGTATAACTCAAAAACGAGAAGACCTTTATCACCAAACTTGATATTTATGTTTAACTGCTCTTTACATGGAAAAATTATTGAAAATTTGTTTTTCTTAAAATGGCTATAACGGTTT
The DNA here is from genome assembly GCA_030762935.1 of Hymenopus coronatus. Lineage (NCBI taxonomy): Eukaryota > Metazoa > Arthropoda > Insecta > Mantodea > Hymenopodidae > Hymenopus > Hymenopus coronatus. Next base: position 50,568,119 of record CM060895.1, read on the forward strand.
TGATTAACGTAGCGTATATTAACGATATTTATATTACAAACAGAAGTATATCTTAAATTTTCTGGGAATAGCCTCTGAAGACCTCTTGACTCTGAATGAATTTTGTTGAATTGTGCATACCTATTTGATAAACCCTAAGAGATAGACAAAAACTTTAGATCTCCATAAAACACATGATTTATGTCATATTCGGTTTTCTTGTAGAGTTGATCGTTTTCGAGATATTCAATTGTTTCACATAAGCACCTGCTTTTATAAGATTTGACTGGTGTATTCACTTTATTTTTATTCTACTTACAAGGAAGCAAGTAATAAGACAAATTCTGCTAATATTGATCTCGAGAGCATAGCTTAGATAAAACAATCTTTTATAATTATAGGTTTATATGAAACCGAGAAAGTTACCTGTAGGGAACAACCCAGATTTTTAGAAGCATGTCTCCGCGTGTGTGTGTGTGTGTGTGTGTGTGTGTCTAAGGGAGCATAGCTCAAAAACGAAAAATTGGTTAAATTTATAATACTTATTTGAAATTCAGTGAGCCTCAAAACATGTATTTCTGGTTTTTTGTAGTGTTTAACGCCCGCTTCTACTACTTGTGATACCGCAGGCGATAACATTGATGATACATGGAATGGAGATGGAGGAGTGGTAGAATGTAATGGCGGGGGAAACCGGAGAACCCGTAGAAAACTCGGCCCTAGTCTACCACAAATCTCACATGCGATCGTTTGGGATCGAACCCGAGCCGTCTAAAAGAGATTATTTCCGGTGAAATCTCGGTACAGATTTTTCTGGTGGAATACAATACCTTGTGTATTATGTACGTTTTACATACGTGCTAAAGAAAGTGAAATGTATGAAACCCAATTCTGTCCATTGCTGGACATAATACGATTTGAAACGATGCTCTTTAATATAGAACCGTTGTGTAGAACCTATTTTAAACAGAAATACGTGGTTGTGTATGCAGTAGCCATTAGGAGAAGACTGTAAGCGCATGCTGTTGTTGACACGCGGAGTAAAGTTGCGGAAAACTGAGTAAATAATATACAAGTTGATCTTCACTGTTGCTGTGCGCGCACAGATTGCGGTGTGAGTGCCCATTAGGGAGGGAACGTGTTCCTTAGGCATTTCACAGAGTGGCTAGCTTACGCGAGCCGATGGCGCGGAATTAATGCGACGGAGTAAAAGGCTGCGAACGCACGGAGAAGTTGGGCAAGATTTGGGCGCGTCAGATGGAGCGGATTAGGTCGCCTGGCTCCATGGAAATGAGGCGCCGATTAAATCTGAGCTAGCTGTTTTAACGACGCCTGTTTATCTGCACACCAGCAGGTGTTTGCTAACGGCACACTAAAGAAGAAAGGCGAGAGGAAAAAAGCAAGTTTATCAGCTGGTAACACATGGATGGTGAACTACATCGTAAATGTGTGGTAAACTAACCAGCGTTTTTCTTGGCTTAGTCCCAGCCGAGCTGCGTGATTCCATCGCTCTTATTTGTATTAAGAATGTGATGAATTGGGTATTGCCAACCAAAGAAGCTCGCTCGGCCTTTCAAATCGACTAATTTGTGAGAATAGCATCTAAAGCGAAACATGAAAAGAATGAAATCAAATAAAGCTTCCGAAACACAAGAGGTTTACGTCTCTAATTGGTGTACATATTCTGCTTCTCTTCTTACAAAGGTAAATTTTCCATAAAGGGAGCAGAAAGAGCAACTGCTCTCTTTCTGCAACATTGTCTAGATCGGTTATAGTTGTGTGTTTATTTTATCCGTGATTTCTCACTAAGAAACATCGTCTACGCCATCGCTGATTAAGCGCTTCTGTATTGTATCTCTAGCGGCAAGAGATCTTGCTTTCTGATGCATTCCCTGATGAGATTAGTAAAATAGTCCCTCTAGTGGCAGGAGATCCTTTCTTCTAGTGGCAAGATTTCATACTTAATATAATGTGGGGCCGCGCCGTCGCTAAGTGGTTAAGCCATTCGCCTCTCACCCAGGCTCAGGTTCGATTCCGGCGACCTCATGTGGGATTTTTTGGTGGACAAAGCGGCACAGGAGCGGGTTTTCCGGTTTCCCCCGCCATCGCATTCCACCGGTGCTCCATCTGCATTCCATGTGAAACCGGTGCTAAGAAGGTTGGGGAATAATCTTAGTTAAAGAAAAAATCTCATCCTCCTGCCGAGAGTTAAATCCTGGACCTCTGGATTTGCAAGCTTTATATCCGTTCGGGCAGTAAACACTGTCACATATTATAATTCTTTTTTACTTTCTCTACACGTACTATGCACATAGAGTATAGAGAAGCTATTGCACTCCATCCAAAAATTCCATACCGAAATTTCATTGGAAATATATAATTTAGGGTCTGCTATAACCAAAAAAACATTTTCAGAAAAAGGCCCGTGTGTGTCCGTGTGTCTGAGAACACGACAACTTAAAAACGAAAATTCAGTAAAATACCAAACTTGGTATTTAAGTTTAGTATCTTCCAAGGACGCGACACGAAGACTTTGAGAAAAATCCCCCCACCCCAAACTACCCTTTACATGGAACTTTTTTCGAAATTTTTTATTTTCTTAAAAATGGATCTAACGATTTTGATTAAAATACCGTATATTAAAGATATTTACCTGACAAAATGTATATCTTCAATTTTCTGGGAATAGCCTCTGTTATTCTTGATGAATTTTACGAAATTTACATAACTACTAAACGGTAAGAGATGGACAAAAAATGGAGAGCACGGTAAAACACACAATTTATGTTATATACATTTGATCGTTGATTGTGTTTGAGATATTCCTTCTGTTTGGTTTCAGCTTTGACAAACTTATACTTTTCTCATACAGTAATTTGTCAACACGTGTCCATACAAACAAAGGAACTTCAGTCACATAGCAACCAGCTTTTGTCTATCACTTTAACCTATGCTACTCCCTTATTTCGCTTTCACTTACAAGGAAGCAAGTAATAAGACTATTTCTGCTAATTTTTTCTCGATTAGCATGAAGAAAATAGAAGCATTAATTTTTAACAATAATTTGTTGTAGATATGTAGAGAACGTCATGTGAATGGAACGCATGCGATTTTTTACTCTTCCAATTCTAAAATAGCAAGTTAATTATCATTTGACACCTTCTGTATTTTTATTTTCTTCACCACGAGTATACTTACACATAGGTAGAAATAGCATTGTATTTCTCCCAAAAATTCGATACCAAAATTATACCGGAATAATGTCTTTTGAGCCCTGAATCCAAAAATAAAACATTTTTAGAAAGAGGTCTCTGTGTGTGCATGTGTGGTTTGTGTTTAGAGCGAAAGTCCTAAATATGATATTTAAGTTTAACATCATTCCAGGATGTTACAAAAAAAAATTTCAGAAAAATCCTCCACCTACATTTACCGTTTCCATGGAATATGTTTCTTCAATTTTAATTTTCTCAAATGGCTCTAAAAATTTTGATTAAAATTCCACGTGTTTATATTTTTTCATGCCAAATGAAATGTTTATCTTGAATTTTCTAGGAATAGCCAGATGAATTTTGTTTAACTGTACTTACAGCACGAAAATGTAGATCTCCTTAAAAACTACAGTTTATGTCCTAAACATTTCTTTGGTCAATTAACCATTTCCAAGATATTTCTTCTTATTGGTTTTAATTTTAAGATCCTTGAAGTTTTCGTTGTCATTCGTTCCATAACTATTTTTTTCATTGTCCCAAATTTCAATTGTATCACATAACACTAGCTTTTAAAATATTTGCCTATATCTTTTGCCTAGTGTATCTGCATTCTACTTACTAGGAAGCAAGTAATAAGTGATAAGACATTTCTGCTAACTTTTACCATCAGAAAAATTGCTTGTTTACAGACGAGGCAGAGAAAGTCGTGTGGATGTAACGCTTCAGATTTTTATTTTTCAAGGGTCAATGGATTTTCTCTTACAGCAGGCAGTTTGTGATCCAGCTGAATGTTGCTTTGCTTACTCGTGTATCATGATATTACACATTAATGTGAAATCCAATTATATTTGCTTTGGCGTGTGTATTTTAGATGCAATAGCTTCCAGTTTTAATTACATTGTCCCACTTCACAGAACGCTTTACATGTTAACCACACAGTTTTCTTGTCTAACACGATTTAATATACGCGTGCATATTCGATTCGATATTGTTATTTCACTACAGATGTTGTGTTGAAGCCCAGAGAGAATGTGTTTCCTGATTGAAGACGCAAATGGAAAACCACGATTTTTTGCAGAAGATATTGATAACTCTGGATGAAAATTGCTTGTGATTTAGTATTGTTTCAACATCTACCATATCACTTCAGGGTTCTTTGATGCAATGATTCAGTGCGTGCGGGATAAATGACCTTAGTTGTGTAATCGTCTTTCTGTACCACCCTGTTAATTTTTATTGGTTTCATTGGAAGATGATGTTTTGTAATTGTGGGATTGCTATTCTCTAATTTTAGTAAAGTGTTGCCTACTCAATCTTCACTTCTTCCTTCCGATCACTTACTAAAGGATCGAATACGACTCCTCTTCTCTCTATCGCGATCGTCACTTCAGTGTCGAACACAGGCCTCCTCACCTCTCTTTCGGTAGGGGAGGTCAGTTTCAAATTTTTGTCAGCCTACTCGATTAATCTTTTAAGTATTTCCTTAGTCAGAGCACCTCTGCCCGTCTATCTCCAACCAGTAATACGTCTGCTAGAGCTGAAGGACAGTCCGCTGTCCAGGAAGAGGACGGCCAGTCGGCATTCTCCCAATACATACATATACGCGCGCGCAAACATACGCACATAATCAAATATACTATTTTAGAAATGCGCTTGGTTGTATAGTCGCTTTTCTGTACTACGTATTTTCTTCATATTGCTTTCTTTCCTGTATTCCTTCGAATTGAGAGCTAATCACACATTTCAGGTATCAGGATTTGAACACATGGCCTACCGCGGGTCGTCTTCTGAAGTGAACTAAGGGAAATCCAGGGATTCTAACTCAGGACTTCCGAATGTAGCGTGAATCCTCTAAGAGGTAGCACTTCAACGTTTCTAGCGTTTACCTAGTTAAAGTAACCAGAGGAAATACTATGCTCCATCCAAATAGACACAGCGATTTCAGCACTAAAAGTAATGCGTTTTAAAGACCCCTGAATTGAAAAACGAGAGAGAAAACAGATATATTTGTGTGTGACCGAAATAGTTAATACTAAATTTCGGATAAATCATCCTGGGTATTTAAGTTAAATATCTTCCAGGACTCTTGTAAGTTCTTACAAAAGAGGTAAACAGAAAAAAAACAAGAAAGCAAGAAATAAAAATCTGATGTTTTCCACTCACATGGCTTTCCCTACATCTCTGCAACAAATTATTGTTAAAATGCTTAGGTTTCTCTTTACTTCATGGAAATCGAGAAAAAATTAGCAGAAATAGTCTTATTACTTGCTTCCTTGTAAACAGAAGAGCAATGAGGGAGTATCATAGGTTAAAGTGATATTCAAAAGCTAGTTGCTAGGTGACTGAAGTTCCTTTGTTTGTATATACAGGAGTTGACAAATTTCTGTATGAGGAAAGTATAAGTTTTTCGAAGCTGAAACTAAAAACAAGGAATATCTCAAAAACGATCAACTCCATGAAAAAAAGGTATGCAACATAAATTGTGTATTTTAACACGATCTACTCTTTTTGTGTAATAAGTATTTGTCTGTCTTTTACGGCTTACCAACTACGCAAAATGCATTCAGAATAAAGAGTTCTTTAGAGGCTATTCCCAGAAAATTAAAGTTACACGATTTATTTGTCATATAAATATCCTTAATATACGGCATTTTAATCAAAATCGTTACAGCCATTTTTGAGAAAATCATTTTGATTACAGGGGACCATAAAACGTATATTTCGGGTGAAATCTCGATATCGAATTTTGGGTGGAATGCCATACCTTCTGTATACACTATGTACATTGTACGTGTAGAGAAAGTAAAAATATTCGAAGTATGGATTGGAATATTTTTAAAAAAATATACTTTGCAATTATAGCCGGTTTTGTATATTGATATCCACTATTTACAGGATTATCCCTTAATCCATTCCAAATTATTCTTTACGTGAGAAAATTGTCGTTACCTTTATTAGCAACATGTATTTTTGTATATAACCAGTAATTTTTCTTAACTCTGAATCAATTGGTATAAATATCAAACCTTAAATACAGCACTAAGATTTATATCTAGTTAAATTACATTTTATATCGGATACATTTTTGTGATAATACTTACCCTTTAAAATTAAACTATTAACCCTAAATAAAAACATTATTTTATCTATAATATCCTCAATTACATTTCTAAAAATCCATAATTGCTATTAACTCAATTACTACTCTTATGAAATACTACATTCTTGTTGTTAAATGGACTTTCAGGTTTTAACTCAAATTCTAAATTAAATGATAATAAATAGATTTTATTTTCGGATACACATTAGTTTGCATTTGTAAAAAATGTATCCTTATATCGTGTTAAAACGCGTTCGTTCTTGTTGTGATGCAAAGAGAGAATTCCAAAGCCAGTTAAATATGCTTCACCCTCCTGTATTCCTGTTGCATGGACTGTGGAATTATAATAGGATAATAATAATATAATAATAATAATCTTTTAACAACAACATCAATTACCAGGATCATTCAGCACCACCGGTGTTCCGGAATTTGGTCCCGAAGGAGTTCTTTTACATGACAGTAAATCTATTAACTTGGGGCTGTCTGTTTTAATCACAACTTAAAAATCATCGATGATTCAAACGAGGGTATATCATCTTTCGTGTATGTCTCTTTTGGTTTGTTCCTCGCCATATAAAGCCAACCGATTTTCAGTTGTTAGAAATAGTGACCAGATTTTTAAAATATTTGACTATCGCTTTAGTCTACTTTGGAGGACCTAATATAGCCGTTTCTGCTAATGTTTATTTCGATTATCGCAATGTGTATAAAAGAACAATCTTCTATAACTATAGTTTGCAAAGAAAGTTATGTGAAAGAAATATATCAAAATTGTTCATGTAAACATGTTTAATAATAGTATTTTAAGCAAAATCGCCAGAACCAATTTTGAGAGATTCTAAATGTTCTAAAATTTGTCATGTAAAGTTAGTTTGTGGTGAGGGAGTTTCTTAAAAATTTTGTGTCACTAATTTGGAAGATGCTGGACTTAAGTTTGATATTTTCTATTTTGAGTTATGCTACTCACAGAAACGCGGACACACCCGAAACCTTTTCTAAAAATGTTCTTTTGGAAAGGTGTATTTCCGGTAAAATCTCGGTATTTAATTTGTACTTTTTCTACATATACTATACACATAGTGTATGAAAAATTATTGCACCCCACCCAAAGATTCGATACTGAGATTTCACCGGAATTATAAGTTTTAGGGTCCCCAGTATCAAGAAAAAAAAAAAGCATTTTCAGAAAAAGGACCGTGTGTGTGTGTGTGTGTGTGTGTGTGTGTGTGTGTGTGTGTGTGTGTGTGTGTGTGTGTGTGTGTGTGTGCGTGTGTGTGTGTGTGTGTGTGTGTGTGTGTCCGTGAGCATGACAACTCAAATACAAAAGTCGGTAAAATACCAAACTTTGTGTTTAAGTGTACAAAAAGTGTAGATCACATTAAAACACACGATTTATGTCATATACGTTTTTTTAGTGGAATTGGCCATTTCTGAGATATTCCATGTTATTAGTTTCAGATTCAAAATACTTAAAATGTTTGTCAAGGGAAAGTTGTAGGCTTCTGCCCCTGCACAGAAACGGATTTTAACCACATGACAACCATCTTTTAAAGGATTTGACTATCGTTTAGCCGTGTATTACCTTATATTTCTTTCTACTCATAAGGAAGCAAGTAATTAAGGCAATTTAATGTTTATCTCGATTATCATAAAGTGGACAGAATAATAACAATTTGTTACAGCGATGTAGAGAAAGTCATGTGAACGGAACACATCAGATTTTTTGTGCTATTTTCTAGAAAATTCAATATATATATATATATATATATATATATAAATATATATTTATTTGTGATCTAAATATATTTAATATGTGGCTTTTTAATCAAAATTCGTAGAGAAATTTTGATTAAAATATCGTATATTAAAGATATTTAACTGATAAATAAAGTTTGTATTTTGAATTTTCTGTGAATATCCTCTGAAGACTACGTTATTCTGGATGAATTTTGCTGAATTTTGTATAACTAGTAAACCGTAAGAGATAGACAGAATCTTACTACACAAAAAATATAGATGTTAAAATACACAATTTATGTCGTACACTTTTTTTCGAGGAGTCGACTGTTTTCAAAATATTCTTTTTATTAGTTTCAGCTTTAAAAAACATATACTTTTCTCATACAGGAATTTGTCAACTCCTGTCCATACAAACAAAAAAAGTTCGGTCACATAGTAACCAGCTTTTGACTATCACTTTAACCTATAGTATTCCCTTATTTCCCTCCTGCTTACAAGGAAACAAGTAATAAGACTATTTCTGCTAATTTTTCTCGATTGGCATGAAGTTATTAGAAGAATAAGCTTTTTAACAATAATTCGTTGCAGAGATGTAGAGAAAGTCGTGTAAACATCAGATGTTACTTAAATGTTTTTCCAATGATAAATACAACTCCTATGTTTCTTTGCCTTATGTAGTTCACTTGAGCGTTTTAGTGACTTTGCTAATGTTTTCTTGAGAATGAAAATAGGTCAGGAGGGTCGACACTGATACCACTCGAAAATTGATGTCTCAGTTGGACTTGAGGAAAAGCTGTGAGGCTCCGAGAGAGAGAGTATTGACTCGTCTGCACAAATGTTTGCCTAGCTCTCAGGGAGGACGTTCAGAGATATTAACACCTGGACATAGGGACGTTGGTGAACCTTCAAGGCATTCTTTCTGGTGAAAAATTTTAAAGCCACAAAACAAGAGATGTAAAATAATGTAATTTCAAGGTCTTACTTATTAAGGTCGTACTCTCTCGTCTTTTAATACTACGGAAGTAAAAAGTTGCTTCTGCCACTCTTTGTTCTCCATCTGTAGAAAGTATGCTTGCAAATACAAGAGCAATAAGCACGCAAATAATATTGCTTATATTCAGCCCTTTTATTTTTGGTTCTGTATGTGTTATAAGTGTTATTATTATCATCGTCATTATTACTATAACATCTGCTTCATTGTTATAGCAATAACCTGTCAAGTATTTATTATACGAGGGTCGTTTGATAACTTCTCCGAATGAAGCCTAAAATAATAACTGACTTGATTCAAATTAGTTTTATCTCTCTCTATACGTCTATGTACATAGTGTATAGAAATTTTTTAGAAAAATGTCAGTGCGTGTGTCTGTGTGTGTGGGCAACATAGCCCAAAAACGAAAAGACCGTTAAATACCGAACTTCGTGTTTATGTTTGGTATCTTCCAAGAATGCGACACGAAGATTTCCAAGAAAATGCCCCCACTCCCAACTAACATTTACATAGAAAAAATTTAGAAAACTTTTATCTTCTCAAAAATGACTAACGATTTTGGTTAAAATGTCTTATATTTAAGGCATTTATGGGACAAATAAAATGTGTATCTTCAATTTTCTGAAGATTTTTTTATTCTGGATGAATTTTGCATAACTGGTAAACCGAAAGAGATAGGCAAAAACCTTCTCAACAAAAAATGTAGATCTCGTTAAAACACACAACCTATGTTATATACATTTGTTTCGTAGAGTTGACCGTTTTTTGAGATATACCTTGCTGTTCGTTTCAGCTTTAAATACTTACTTTTCTGATACAAAAATTTGTTAACTCCTGTCCATACAAAGGTAATTCAATCACATAGTAAACAGCTTTTAAAATATTTGATTATTGATTTAGCCTATGGTACTCCCTTATTTCCCTTATAATTAGAAGGAAGCAAGTAATAAAACCCTTTCTGCTAATTTTTTCTCTATTATCATTAAGTAAATAGAAGTATAAGCTTTATAAAAATACTTTATTGTAGAGATGTAGAGAAAGTCATGTGAATAGAACACATCAGAATATTTTCGATGTAGTCTTCTTGTAGTGTAATGCACTTGATCTATCGGTTTCAATGCCGTTATTCCATCTCAAAATGAGATTACTTCAGGGCTGCAACATGCTCGTCAACTCCGACTATTAGGTATTCATTTGAGCTTGGGGAAGGGATGGGAGTCTGCTGGAGCCATATCAGGTGAATAAGGCAGATGAGGTAACAATCGTACCTCAGCTCGTGTATTTTTGCCATGGCAACAATGTGCACCAATTGTCATGATAGAAGATGACTTTCTTCCTTGGTAAAACTGGTCTTTTTAGGCTTACTTTTAGCTGCAGTTGGTCGAAGAGATTAGCGTAGTATTCTCCCGTAGTGGTTTCACCATTATGAAGGTAATCTTATAAGCAGACTTCCCTTCGCATATCTTGCAGCGAGCTCTGAACGGGAAGTTCATAGTTCACATTTTTGTATTTTTGGTTTTTGTTATCAAGGTATGTCCGAGTATCATGTACTTTGTGGTCACTTCAAATTTTAAACCGCTATAAATACTATACTATTTGAAATAGGATAGATGCAATAGAAGTCACATACTGGGCAAAGAAGAGGTTTTATTAATTTATTTTTCTTTTAACCGATTCATCATTAACATGGTTACAGTTTTCTTCAATAAAACATAAGTAATTTTTAACTTCATTTATACTATTATAAGAATTTGCGGGCTGCAAATCATGACTCTTATCACTAGATGATGAATATGGCTGTTTCAATGCTACTGTGAAAGCAAGAGTAGTTTTTCTGAGAAAATTTAGAATTCGTAACAATTTAAGAGCAGGACTATGCTCCAGTAGTATGGTTCCTGTAAAGTGGCCGCCGTGATCTCCAGATATCAATTCGATAGACCCTTTGTTATGGGGTTATCTTAAAGAACGAGTTTTCCTGACACATCCAACAACCTAACAGTAACTGAAAGATGCTATTGCAAGAAATTGCTATCATTTCAAGACATCATCTGCAAAATGGAGTCGCAAAAAGAATGGTGTTCGTTGAACAAGCAAACGGAGAACATCTTCCCAATGTTTTATAAAATCCCACTGTTTGGCCTCATATGACTTCCTTTGTTTTTTCATGTTTTGTACGCAGCGTTTCCAATTTAAACTTGATACCGTTTTAGTGCTCCTTCCTTGCAAAATCTCTGTCAAGACCTCTGCGAAATTTCCTTAGCCTAAAGTCAAAGTGACATTTGCTTTGGTAGACGGAACGTGACTGTTGGAAACCGTTTGTATGTCTGAGGAAGCAGCCTAAGCTCTTCTTGACAAGCTACTTTGTGATGCCATCCTGGTGTTATGTTTGCTTGTCACTTAAATGGACTCCAGTATAGTCTGCTCCAAAACTTAGGACACAAACAAGAAGCTTCTACTTAGTGTTCTGATGGTTCTCAATCTCTTAGGATCACTAAAGCGGATTAAAGTCTTACTTGGACTGCTTGCCAAGAGATAAGTCGGTCAACATTGTTTATTCTCTCCTTTCTCTAGCACGCATGTAGAGAAGGAATTGCATTGTATTCTACCAAAAAATAGATATTTAGGTTTTACCGGAAATGCATGTATTAGACTCCCTGAATAAAAAAAAAAAGCATTTTTAGAAAAAGTTCCGTGTGTGTGTGTGTGTGTGTGTGTGTGTGTGTGTGTGTGTGTGTGTGTGTGTGTGTGTGTGTGTGTGTGTGTGTGTGTAGACAGTTTGACTCAAACGAAAATTAGGTTAAATAACAAATGACTTTCTCTTTAAGTTCAGTATCTTTCAAGAACGAGACGACACGATTTTCAAGAACCCCCCCCCCCCCATCTCGAACTACCCTTTACGTGGAACAATTTTCTAAAACTGATTCTCTTAAAAATTACTAACGATTTTGATTAAAATACCATACGTTTCGGATTTTTCATGACAAATGAAATTAATAGGTATCTGAATTTTCTTGTAATAGTCTCTTAAGACCACTGCATTCTGGATTACTTTTGCTTAACTGGCAAGCGTAAAAATAGACAAAAATTTACTACACACAAAAATATAAATCTCATCAAAACACGCAATTTATGTTATGTTTCTTTTTGTTTTGGGCTTAACTGTTTCCGAGTTATTCTTCATTACTAGTTTATATTTTAAATTACTTAAACTTTTCTCAGACGGAAAGCCATCTTTACTCTCATCTCTCTTTTGTTTTACGGATTTCCTCGGAAAAAATATTATTTAAACTGTTTCAAATGGCAATCACATTTCGAAAAGATTTGACTACCTTTTTAGCCTACTGTACCCCCCCCCCCTTATTTCTCTTCGACTTATAAGAAACTAAGTAATACGATAAATTCTGATGTTTATCTTGATTAACATGATACATAGATATAAGAATTATGTTTTATAAGAATATTTTGTTCGCGGAACAGCTAGAGAAGGGTATGTGAATGGAAAATGTCAGATGTTTGTTATTAGTAAGGCTGATGTGTTATATTCACATGTCTTCCAATGTCCATTCAATTAACCATTCTTAAAAGAGCTAGCTTATTAACATTTCTTTGTAGGAGATGATAGTAGGGAAATACAGTAGACTTTCATCTTTTAAGAGTTGGTCGCTAGTAGTAACGTTGAAATTCGATTTCCATGTTTGACAAAAAAGAAATTCTTCCCTTTTGAGAAAAGAATGATAACTTTAAATTTGAAACCATTTTTAAAAATATGTGTTTATGCATATGTGGTAATTGTGTCTATTTCTTAGGGTTTACCAGTTATGCAAAAGTAATTCTCCAGAATGAAGAGAACTTAGGGGCCTTTCCAGGAAATTCTGAATATAAATTTTATTTGTTATAAAAATGTTTAAACATTAGCCATTTTAACTAACATCGTTAGAGAAAATCCAAATGTTTAAAAAAAATTCCATGGAAAGTGTAGTTTGAGGTGGAAAGATTTTATTGAAAATGCTTGTGTAGCATCCGCAAGATTCTAAACTTAAATGCGTAGATTTGTATTTAATCAACTTTTCATTTTTACTTTCTTTACACTGGGTGCGTAGTTGTATAGAGAAGGTATTGCATTCCACCCAAAAATACGATACCGAGATTTCACCGGAAATATATGTTTTAGGATTTGCTGTATCCAAAAGAGTATTTTTATAAAAATGTCCTGTGTGTGTATGTGTGTGTTTCCATGTGTCTGTGAACACGGTAACTCGAAACATATCGGTAAGATACTAAACTTGGTATATAAATTTAGTATCTTCCAAGGATGCGATACGAAGAGTATGAGGAAAATCTCCCCAACCGAAACTACCCTTTACATGCCAAAAAGTTCGAAAATGTTGATTTTCTCAAAAATGGATCGAATGATTTTATTTAAGATATTTACACCACAAATAAAATGTATATATTGATTTTTCTGAGTGATCTGTGAAGACCTCTTTATTCAGGATGGATTTTGCTGGATTTTGCATAACTAGTAAACCGTAAGAGACAGATAAAACTTAATAAACAAAATGTCTAGAGCTCGTTGAAATACTCAATTTATGTCATATACATTTTTTTGTAGACTAAACATGTTTGAGACATTCCTTGTTTCAGTTTTAAAATTCTTAAAACTTTTCACATACGGGAGTTTGTAAACTCCTTGCTAACGCAAAGAAACGGATTACATCCACATGGCAACCAGGTTTTAAAATATTTGACTACCGTTTTAGCCTAGTGTGTTCCATTATTTCTCTTTTACTTAAAAGAAAGTATTTCCGCTAGTATTTATCTCGATTAGTATGAGTTAGATAGAAGAAAAAAACTTAACAATAATGTGTTAAAAAGATGTAGAGGAAGTCATGTGAATGGAACACATCAGATTGACTTATGCTGTACATCCAGACACACACACTGTTACTTTTTTCTAAAATGCTTGTTGATCCTGAAGTCCTCAAATAGTGTATATTTGTTTAAATTTCGGCACCGAATTTTTGGATGGAATACAATACTTTCTCTATCTACTCCATGTATATGTATACATAGTACATGGTGCTAGAGAAAGTAAAGATGCAGCTAATAGACGGTTTTTGGCAATGTCTGCAAGAGCAGGGATGTGAAGATAGCTAAGGACCTCTTGTTGGAACTGCAGTGAAGGAGATTTACTGTATGGGAATTTCGGTAGTTGGAAGCCCTGTCTAGATAAATTAATTCCGGGCCTTACGTCTTCCAGTTGCAGGACAAGAAGGCATCGCTTTTCCTTATAAGCGTTCGAACCGGGATCCAATACCGTCGTGACGTATACGAATGGAGCTGCTTGTCTTCTCGCTGCAAGATAAACGAGCTGGACAACACAACGGGGCGAGGCCCAGTGGTGCCAACCGTCACACACCTCCTTTGTACCCCGTTATGTTACATTAGTTACATCTAGAAATTTGTCACCCAAGTCATATGTGTCTTCCAAGTTGAGCTTATCCATTCAAGTTTTAACTTATAACCTACAAATATGGGTTCAGATCCCAGATATGCTGATTTCTTTTGAGGTGATATAATTCATTATATGCTCCCTTCAACCTCTCAAGATGGCGGATTGATAGAATCGACTGAAAAATGCAATGCCATAGCAGAGACTTCAACTATAGATCTTCCGGTCTCTAGCTGGTTGCTCTACCACTGAGCTAACATGGCAATATGCCGGCATAGCACTGAATTTCTCAACTGACTCGCATATTTCCCGGTAAACCACAAGGTGATCTCAAATTATTTTGAAATGACAACCCCAATGTTGACTTGCAATGTTGTAAATACTTTAGGTCCCAGGATTCATAGTATAGCCAACTATTATGGACAATTCAGTGCTATACCGGCATGTTGCCATGGTAGGTCAGTGGTAGAGCAACCAGCTAGAGACCGGGAGATCCGTGGTTCCAATCCCGGATATGACATTGAATTTGACTATACCTATCCAACTCCTACCCTACAACAGTTTCTTTGAGAAAACAATTAAAATTGTCTCAGGATGGTGTTATCAGATCCCAGAGTAGATTTTGTTACCAAAAATTCTGATGTGTTCCATGACTTTCCCTACAACTTTGTAGCTAATTATGCTATATGTTTCATGCAGATCAAGATAAAAATTAGTGCAAATGGGCTTGTTACTTGCTTGCTTATAAGCATAAGTACAATAAGAGAATATACTTGGCAAAAGCGATAGTCAACTCTTTTAAAAGCTGGTTGCCAAGTGGATGAATCCGTTTTTTCTTTCTTTTTTTTTTTTTTTTTTTTTATTTTTTGCATTGCTAGGAGTTGACAAATTCTCTTATGAGAATAGTTTACGAAATATTTTAAAACTGAAACCAATAACAAAGAGTATCTCAAAAATGGTCAATTCCACGAAAAAAAAATGTATGACATAAATTGTGTGTTTTTATGAGATCTACATTTTTTGTGCTCTTAAGTTTTGTCTATCTCTTATGCAAAATTGCGCAAAATTCATCCAGAATAAAGGTCTTAAGAGGCTATTCCCATAAAAACTCAAGATATACATATTATTCATGAGATATTTTAATCAAAATGGTTAAAGCCATTTTCAGAAATTCAAAATTTTGGAAACTTTTTCCATGTAAAGGGCAGTTTGGGAGGATTTTTTGAAATTCTTCGTGTCGCATTCTTGCGAGATGCAGGTGACCCTAAAACGTGTGTTTCCTGTAAAATATGGGTATGAATTTTTGGTTGGAATGAATTTTTCTGAACTTACGCAGCGTGAATTATGTAGAGAAAGTAAAAATTGCATCGTATTTGGCATTTTGAGTATGAAAAATGTTATAAAAATGTTTGCGAGAAACAAAGTTTAATCTTATAACAGCCTGTTAATCAGCATGCGCCTGCTCATTTAATTTTAGTATAAAATAATATTGGAATTTTTCAACATTTTCGGTCAAATTTCAGAGATACATCAGCTTAAAATAAAATCCGAGATTTATTTAGCTGGTAAGTATAATTGTAGCTAAATAGCCGATGTGCTTTAAATCCAGATCGCAAGATCAAATTTCGATATGTGACCGAAATATTGTTTCATATTCCTGACAACAACTTTGGAGGTGAAACGCCTAACAATGAGAAAGGAATTATCACTTAGATTTTCCATCCTTAGACTTTTCAGTGTGCCCATGGACTTTGTAACCTTTGTTCCAGGATGTAGACAGACCAGATCAAATATTTGCTTTGAAAAGGGAAGTGCCTAGGGGTTGGTTTGTTCGATCTCCCCCATAAAACGCACTATCTCTAACAAACTTCTGAACACACATGCAGAGAGTCTGGTGCTTTCATGCGTTTAGGGAAAACCTCTTAGATATCCATTAATCCTCCATCGCGGTTAAGTTGAAGATATTGTTTCCGTTTACCGTGAAGTTTAAATTACCCAATATAGTGACTATATTGAAAAGAATTACATTTTTGATATTTTAATTATCTTCTCTAGCCCGTATGCATTCTGCACATAGAGGATAGAAAAGGAAATATACAGGGTTACTACAAAAGAAATAGACAACTTCAACTGCCTGTAAAACAAAAACTATTAAAGATAGCAACCTAATTATTTTGGAGGTATATTGAGAAACTCTCAAAGTTTTGCCATTTACTATTGGTAACGCTGTAGTGTTTTGTTTGTTGTTGCAGAAGCTGAAATGGCGGAAAATCCTGTGGAAAAGGCATATTGCGTGTTGGAATTTGCTAGAACGCAATCAGCAACTGTTGTCCAACCACATTTTAGAACACGTTACCACAAAATGCCACCGACTAGACAGTCAATCTACGACTGGTATAGAAAATTCGGGACAACGGGATGTTTGTGTAAAGGGAAGAGCTCGGGAAGACCAAGAGTTTCGGAAGAAAACGTTGAACGTGTTCGTTCTGCCTACATAAGAAGCCCACAGAAATCGACATCTAGGGCAAGCATGCAATTACAAATTCCACAGCAAACTGTATGGAAAATTTTGCGGAAGCGACTGCACATGATGCCTTACAGATTACAGATGTTGCAGTTTCTGGGTGAAGAAGATACGGTCATACGGCGTGACTTTTGCATCGACATGTTGCGACATGATGAAGACTATGCTGTTTTTTGTGAGCGCATCATTTGGTAACGTGTTCTAAAATGTCGTTGGACAACAGTTGCTGATTGCGTTCTAGCAAATTCCAACACGCAATATGCCTTTTCCACAGGATTTTCCGCCATTTCAGCTTCTGCAACAACAATCAAAACACTACAGCGTTACCAATAGTAACAAACGAAACTTTGAGAGTTTCTCAACATACCTCCAAAATAATTAGGTTGCTATCTGTAATAGTTTTTGTTTTACAGGCAGTTGAAGTTGTCTATTTCTTCTGTAGTAACCCTGTACTTCACCCAAAAATTCGATGTCGAGATTTTATCGGAAATGTGTTTTGAGACTCCCTGCTCCCGAAAAAAAGTATTTTTACAAACAGGTGAGCGTGTGTGTGTGTGTGTGTGTGTGTGTGTGTGTGTGTGTGTGTGTGTGTGTGTGTCCTATTGTCTGAACACGATAACTCAAAAACGAAAAGTCGGTAAAATACCAAACTTGGTATGTAAGTTTAGTATCTTCCAGGGATGCGACACGAAGATTTTGAAAAAAATTCCCCCACCCCGAACTTTTTTCGAAAATGTTGAATTTCTTAAAAATGGCTCTTAACGATTTTGATTAAAATTTCGTATATTAAAGATATTTACCTGACTAATAAAATGTATATCTTGAATTTTCTGGGAATAGCCTCTGAAGACTACTTTATTCTGGATGAATTTTACGGAATTTTGAATAACTGCTAAACCGTAAGAGATGGGCAAAAACTTACTACACAAAAAATGTAGATCACGTTAAGACACACAATTTATGTTATATACATTTTTTCCGTGGTGTCATCGTTTTTGAGTCATTCCTTGTTTTTGGTTTCTGCTATGAAGACTTTTCTCATATAGGAATTTGTCAACTGCTTCCATACAAAGGAATTTCAGTGACATAGCTACCAGCAAACATAGCATCAATGAATCAAGTAATAAGACTATTTCTGCTATTTTTAGACATGAATTGCGAGTTTTAAGGAAATTTACCTTTTTGTGTAGTAGCATTTTGTGTATCTCTCACCGTTTATCATTTTTGCAAAAGTCATCTAGAACTAGAATGACTTTAAAGGCTATTGCTATAAAATGCAAGATATGCATTTCAAATGTCATGAAAATATCTTAATCATATCGTGCTTTAATCAAAATCGTTAAAGAGCCATTTCTAAGACAATCAATGTTACAATTGGATTAAAGCGTAGTTAGCTGTTTTAATCTTTGAATCATATCTTTGCAAAGTGCTGAACTTAAATATCAAGTTTTAGATTTAAACGACTTTAAAAATGCACATAAAGAGGATTTTCTAAAAACTGTTTTTATTTTATTCATTAGACCTAGAAACATATATTTCCGGTGAATTATCAACACAGGATTATCGGGTTCAATACAAATCTTTCCATCCTACTTCACGAATAGAGAACGTATTTTTACTTTCTCTACACGTACTATGTAAATATGCTTTTTCTTGGGGGGGATAGAGAAGGTAGGAATATACTGTATTCCACCCAAAAATTAGATACCGAGATTTCACCGGAAACAAACGTATCCATTTACTCTCCTGTATGCAATTTTTTTAGAAAAAGGTCCGGGTGTGTGTTCGTGTGTCTGTGAATACGATAGCTAAAAAACGAAAAGTCGGTTAAGTACCAAACTTTGTATATAAGTTTAATATGTTCGAAGGATGTTACACGAAGATTTTGAGGTAAATGCCCCCCCCCCCCCAAACTACGCTTTACATGGAACATTTTTCGAAAAATTTTATTTTATTAAAAATGGCTCTAAGGATTTTGATTAAAATAACGTATAAAATATATCTACATGGCAGATATAATGTATATCTTGAATGTCCTGGGAATGGTCTCCGAGGATCTCTTTATTCTGGATGAATTTTGCTGGAGTTTGCATAACTAGTACACCGTAAGAGGTAGACAAAAACTTATTTCGAAAAATATGTAGATCTTGTTGAACCACATAACTTATTTCATATACCCTTTTTTCGTAGAGTTGGCCATTTTTTAAATATTCTTTTGTTATTTGGTTTCAGTTTTAAAATACTTAAAATTTTCACATACGGTAATTTGTCTAGTCCTGGCAATGCAGGGAAACAGATTTCAACCACTTGGCAACCACCTTTAAAAGATTTGTGTATCGTTTTAGCCTAGTATATTACATTATTCCCCTTCTATTTATAAGAAAGCATGTGTGCTAGTGTGTATCTCGATTAGCATGAAGTAAATAGAAGAATAAGCCAATAATGTGTTACATACATGTAGAGAAAGTCATGTGAATGGACAACATCAGGTATTTAAAAACAGTTTTCGCAACGTGATATCCTCTTAATGCATGAAATTAATTTAATGAATTAATATGTGATTTTAGTATTATGCATGTTTGAAGAATGAAATGTGGCTCGAAGTAGATGGATACAAGCTCTGGCCAAAGGGCTACCTTTTGCCTTTGAGGACTTTATTACATAAACTTTGAATGCGAGTTTTGTGATTACTTTCTTGACAAAGAGGAGTGAAACGGCAATAAAACGCGAACCCTTTCATCTGCTAATATTAATAAGACGGACACATCAGAGGCCCCGCCGGCGTGTTTTAATTATAAAAATTGCAGATTTTGGACGGGTACATATAAAAACAAAGCCAACTTATTCTCATCATGTATGACAAATTTATGGAAAGAGAGAAGCTATCCCTCATCTCCAACTATCTGGCGAAGTAATTTATCACCGACATACTAACATATTTACAATGCTTTTAGTAAATAAGAAATTTAGGATGTGGAAAATAGAATTATACTGAAAATTCAATGCTATAGTCAGGATTTGAACCTAGAATTTGGGTTTTCGTTTATAACGTTTATTCTTTCCATCTACGAAAATTAAGTGCATATAATTTTACCTGAATAGTGATAATGCTTGCAAATTCTAACTATGGCAGCTCATAAGGTTTGTACCTTTATCAGCAACTCTGTATTTATAATAATAATAATAATAATAATAATAAAAATGCGCTTTTTTGGAGGAAGAGGGCAGGATACCAGTGGAGGATGCTAAGAAAGACCCACATTTAGCACTCCGCCCAAAGAAACAAGCACAAACACACTACATTGACATGGAAATATGGGAGTCGCATTTCAGCAACATACTCAACAAAGAGGGACCGAAATGAACCCTCAAGAAATCGCAACACTGATACCCACAAACTGGATACTCCTAACTACAGAAGAAGTTGGGTAACTCCAAAAACTAGAAATCAGCGGGCCCGGACGGAATATATAATGAATACATAAAAGACACGGCACACCTGTCAGACAAGGTTTGGAAAAAATTATGCAACAAACAGCCTCCATGCCTGAATAATGGAGAAAATCAATTGTTAAGGTATTACATAAAGGGAAAGGAAACTCGAAAGACTCCAACAAATATAGAGGCATCGCTCTGGAAAATGTTATTGTCCCTTCACCAAAGTAAAAACAGGAAGAATAAGAGAAGAACATCTACCAGAAAATCAGTTTGGGTTCAGAAAAGAAGATCAATCCTAAACGCAATCGAACTCTTGTTGAAACACATTTGGAAAGCCTTGGAGAACAGAGAGAAATTTTATACCGTCTTCAAATTTATATGAAAATATATAAATAATTAAAGGATTTAGAATGTAATAAAGGAAATATAAAATAGTTAAAATTTTTCCTGTTAAAATATAAGGATCTTCAACAGGACGGGCTCCAATTCAAGTTACTAAAATTACAATTATAACTATAATTAAAAATATAATTGGCTCATTGAATAATATTAGAGACTTCACGAAGACCTTCAATCTATTAAATAAACAACTAGTGATAGAAAAACTAAAGGAAACAACAGCATATGACGAACGTCCTGTATACCTGACATTTGTATCTCGGACAGCATCGTCAGGTCAGAACCGATCATCCAAACAAAGGAGACACTAGGAAACAACAGCATATGACGAACGTCCTGTATACCTGACATTTGTATCTCGGACAGCATCGTCAGGTCAGAACCGATAATCCAAACAAAGGAGACACTAGGAAACAACAGCATATGACGAACGTCCTGTATACCTGAAATTTGTATCTCGGACAGCATCGTCAGGTCAGAACCGATCATCCAAACAAAGGAGACACTAGGAAACAACAGCATATGACGAACGTCCTGTATACCTGACATTTGTATCTCGGACAACATCGTCAGGTCAGAACCGATCATCCAAACAAAGGGGGATTCACTAAGCCTCTTGTTGTTTATACTAGCAACCGAAGAAGTCCTTAGAATTAACCAAAAAGAGGTAATCTTCTCATGCGCATATGCGGATGACATCATAATCGGTTCCAGAGACATAACAAAACTCCAGGAAACGAAGTGGAAAAATGGTGCTCGAAGAACAAGCTGGACATTAACATAAAAAAAAAACAAAAAACAATGATCTTCAGAAACGGAGGAAGTGCCGCCACAAATTAAGAGATACACTTAAGGGAAGCTAAACTGAAAATAGTATCAGACTTCAAACGCCCAGGCATCACACTACAACCAAGCGCAAAAAGCTTTACAAAACATATCGCAGAAAAGACAACACAGGTAATAATAGCAATGCATGAAATAAGAAAAAAAATCTGATGTGTTACACTCACATGACTTTTTGTAGCTGTTCTACAAACTTCTACATAAGATTCTTCTTCATTCTGCACCTTGCTAATCGTGGTACTCATTTGCACAATAATCTTATTATTTAGTTCCGTATAAGTCGGAAGAAAATAAGGAAATACAGTAGGCTAAACCAATAGTAAAAAGTTTTAAAAGCTGTCGTTATGCGATTGTCATCACAAATCGCTTCTTTTCTTGGCCAAAGTAGAACAAAGGAAAAACGGACACTCCCGTCTAGAAATGTATAAATACTTTACAACTGAAACTAATAACAATGAACACCTCGAAAACGGTAAGCTCCACCAGAAAAAGAATATGACATAACTTGTGTATTTTAACAAGACCTAAATTGTTTGTATAGTGTCTATCTCTTAATCTCTTACGGTTATGCCAAATGAAGCAAAATTCATCCGGAATAAACAGGTCTTCAGAAACTATTCCCAGAAAATTCAAGATATATATTTTATTTGTTAGGTAAATATCTTTAATATACAATATTTTAATCAAAGTCATTAGAGCCATTTTTAAGAAAAACAAAAATTTCGAAAAAAGTTCCATGTAAAGGGTAGTTTGGGGTGGGGGGATTTTTCTCAAAATCTTCGTGTCGTATCCCTGGAAGATACTAAACTTAAATACCAAGTTTGGTATTTTAGCTACTTTTCGTTTTTGAGTTATCGTGTTCACAGACACACGGACACACACACGCGCGGACCTTTTTCTGAAAATGTTTTTTTTGGATACAGAGGGATCTAAAACATGTATTTCCGGTGAAATCTCGGTATCAAATTTTTGGGTGGAATACAATACTTCTCTATCCCTATGTACGATCCCTCACCCTAAAGATGACAATGCTGTTGCTCAGAGTAAACATTCTACCAATACTGACATGCGGCATAGAAATTACCTGGTCTCATTTAACAATGAAGAATCTTTCTTCTCTAGAAAGGATGAAAGCGAGATATATAAAGGGAGTATTAGGCAACAGTAAGGAAGTCAAGACTCGCAAACCTACTGGCGAAGATAAACTTTCCTCAGAACAAGCATATTCCTACCCAGCACCAGCTTATCACATAAGCTGCAAGCAACACTAAGTGGACCTTGCGTGGACAGAGGAAAATTTCGAAATGAGACATGTCATCACTAGGTTGGCAGTCCACCACCTGATAAGCAAGAACACAAAATTCCTGGAACCAAATATAAATTGTAAATGTATGTTATGTGAAAAGACATGTGACCGATATCACATTGAGCTATGCACAAAAAGAACAAAGGTAATACCTAAGTGAATATGCAAACATTTAAATTTAAATATATTCTTATTTTAATCCTGTCTATTTGGCTGCAATAGCATATATTATATCCATTAGTGTTGTTTAGATAAATAGTATATGATAAGAATGGATTGTTTCCATAAAAGGAAGAGAAAGTCATGTGAATGGAACGCGTCAGATAGTTTTCATATAATATGCAGCAGGCTATATCGTATGATGACATACCAGTCTTACAAAATTCTACAAAATATTTTGAATGAAGAGAATTTCACATGTAAGGAAAGTTAAACATAGCCATGTTATTGGCCATAAAACTATCATAAATATGTACTATTACTGCATGGCGTTTACAGCCTCTTTTGCCCTTAGCCTACCCCAGCTTTTGCGCCCACTCTTCAATATCTTATGCTCTGTTTTGTCCCAGGTTTCTTTTCTTTCTTTCTTTCTTTCTCTTTTTTTTTTTTTTTTTTTTTAGTTAAAGAAAATAATTACTTAAATTCACTTTGACCAGTTTGTCTTCATTATTTGTTCATACCGTCTAATTTCAATATCTTGTATTTCGTTATCTTTATATATGATTCTTTATTGTTTATGTTTCGCCATACGAGATTCCATTTTTTTTTTTATCCGTCCAAAATTATTCTGAACTTTTTCCTTCATTACTTCGAGACATCTAGGTCGCACTGCCACATGTTGGTACTGGCCTGGTAAGTATTTAAAGTAATCTTATTTTAGTCCTACGTTGTATATTGTGTAGGTATATGCATTATGTATTATACCAACTTGTAGCTAAAACAACTGAATTTTTACTTCCTGCACATGTGCGTAATTAGGGAAGAGATTGCATTTCACTTAAAAATTGGATACCGAAATTTAACTAGAAGGTTAGTTTCCTCGATGCGAAATTGTTTTTTAAATGAGTGTGTGCGTGAGAGAGAGAGAGAGAGAGAGAGAGAGAGAGAGAGAGAGAGAGAACAGCATAACTAAAACAAAACAAAAAGTCCGTTAAATACCAAACTTGGTATTGAAGTTCAGCATCTTTGAAGGATACGGCATGAAAATTAATTTTTTCAAAAATTGCTGCAACGATTTTGATTGAGATGCTTTTGATTGTTTAACATATTTTCATCACAAATAAAATGTATACTTTTGAATTTTCTGGGAATTATGAAGCTCTTTTCATTCTGAACAACTTTTACATAACTGGTAAACCGTTATGTGTGGAGTAAACCATTTCTGAAATATTCTTTGTTTTAGGTTTCAATTTTAAACACTTATACAGAGCGATTCAAAAGTTACGGACCATTTTGTGTTTAAACGGGTATTATTGCGGAAAAGTAATAGTACAGACACATATACCGCAGTAGCACATAATGGCAATGCTTTCCAGTGTAACCCCCTTGCACATCTAGACACAATGACCATCGCCTCACTACTTTCCGAAGCCCTTTCTCGAGCATAACAGATGTAATCTCAGCAGCGGCGGCTCAAATCCACTGTGTTAACTGTTGAATGCTGTTGATCTTCATCTGGCACACCTTACACTTAATAAACCTCCAGGCAAACACATCTAATAGTGCCAGATCTTGAGAGCGGGGAGGCCACATCATTAGCGCGGCTCTACCAATCCACCTGCCGAGAAAAACTTGATTTAAGTAGCTGGTGGTACGGGCGGTCTGCCTGGGTGTTCATCTGCAACACTACCACTAGGCCGGAATTTATTGGCCAAGTTCTTTATAGCCACCTGGCTGATTTATCTAAATTTAGGAGCGAAATTTGCCTGCGTCGATTCACACGTTAGGTGTACCAGGAAGATGAGCAGACACTACAGCTATTGTTTCTTCTTTAGTGAACACACTGTTTGATTAATATGAAAAAAGAATATAGTCACTGTATCACTAAAGTGCAGAGAGACCTTTGAATCATTCTGCACTTTCCTCAAATAGGAAGTTGTTTTTTTTTTTTTTTCTGTTAGCTGTGTAAGAGAACCGAATTTCAATTTGACTGTCGATTTAGCTGAGTATATCCTCCAGATACTTATGAGGAACTACGTAGTACGGCCATTTGTGCTAATGTTTATCTTGATTAGCATGATGGAGATAGAAGAATAAGCTTTTGTATTAATAGTTTATTAAAATAATTAGAGAAAGCTTTGTGAATGGAGCAGTTTGTCAATAAATGGTTTGAATCTTCCTCTGTAAATTATACATGTATGATATATCATTAATTTTGACAGAAAGGACAGGCTCAAAAAGAAGTTTATCAATTGTAATAAATATAAGAAGTATATGATAATTTTAAAATAAAAAACTGAAGTAATGGCGTTCCATGGAAGGTACGCAGTAAGAACAAAAATAGCAATAGAAGATTAAATATTGGAACAGGTTTTACATTTCCAGTATTCGGGCTGCGATATAACTTAAGAAGAGGAATAAGATATAAATAGGAAAATGTAGACATTTCAGCATGTTTGTGTAACAATCATACGAACACTAAGGAACAAAGTTAAAAAAGAAACGCAGGTATCATGTATGGAAGCGAGGCCTGGGTCCTAAAGGAAAAAGATAAAAGCAACTTCCAGCGGAAATGAGCCTCCTACGGGCTGTGAATGACTGTACAAGGGAAGAACATATTAGAAACGAGAATATTAGAGAGGAACTAAAAGTACAATCTTCAACAAATGAAAGAACAGAAAACTTAGATAGAGCATCTGCAAAGAATGACAGAGGATAGGATACCAAAGATGGCATTGATGTATAATCCGGTTCCCGAATATAGGGGTACACGCTTTGTATCCCTCGCGCAGGTTTAGGATATATATGGAATATTGTGGAGATGTGGGTGCTCTAGCTCTCGATTTTGTTGGCATGGAATCTTTCTCAGGTTTGGTAAGAAGCAATTGGTTTTCTTCGAGTTCATCATTACTATTGAATTCATTTATTAATTTTCTTCGATCATTTCTGTCACACGCACACACACGTTCTTCCTAAATTTTCGCCTTTTCAACTACGCTTTACGCGACCGCGCCTATCATTTCTTATTACGCTTGACCGTCGTCTGCTGAATTAAATAAACGTGTGTGTGTGCGATATGTATATTTATATAGCCCGCTCGTTCCTATCGCGGAATCAGCTATCACGCCTTAACTCCGCGGATCTTCCATGGATAGTCAATTCGACGTACTCTGATGTATTAAATAAACAGTATTTCATTCGGTTCCGCTGCCGAATCTTCCATGGCTAGTGAAATCGTGTCGCTAGACCAACAAGAGAATCTTGTTATGTCCACCCTCGGGCAATGGGACTTTCAAACACTTAGGTTCATTAACTTGCCTTTCACGATATTATCCTACCGATTTGTCCATTCTTAGTATATAATAACTTAGTATAATATCTCCATGGCACAGCTCACGGGGAACCTTGGCCTACCGCCCGACCGCTGCGTCCCCCATCTCAGTCCACTACAGATGTCATGGATGGGGTGCAGTATTGGAGGGTGAGACGTGGTCAGCGACTCGAGTCCCCCCGGCCGGTTAATGCGGTCTTCATGACCTGGAGCCGCTGTAGCTCCTCAATTGGCCCCCCAGGACCTTACGAGGCTGAGTGCATCCCGGGCCAGGTCTCCCAGCGGGTGAGAAATCCCCACGCCAGTACTGGGGATCAAACCCAGGTCTCCCGCTCGGTAAGCAGCTGCGCTACCACCGCGCTAAGGAAACGACCTTATATCGGATATACCTAATCTATATCTCCATTTTAGAGACCTTTTAATTCCGTGACACGACATGCACCATCTCATCCTGGAGGAAGGTAGGAAGACCAAGAAAACGCTGGGCTGAACAGTTGTGAGGCCGGAGCTGGTAATGACCTAATCCGTGAAAGATGATGATATTTGATCTCGTAATATGACAAATTAAGTGCCTAGATGTGCTTCCATTTTTTGCAAATGAATTAAAAGCTGCATGTTGACTGGCTTTGACACACCTTATGTAAGGGATGGCTTTCAGTAATATTCAACGAATTCACTGAGAGACAGGCTACGTCATGTATGATTCATCCCTTCATCTCTCATTCTGCTTTGGGCGCAAACAGAGATTGACAAGGCTTACTATGTCATGATGGGAAATCCTCATGCTGGGCTTTATGTCGCTAGGGGAAGGCACCACTGAAACGAATCGTTAAGCACAACCTGTAATGGCTCTGTGCACCTGCTTACCTATTAGTGTCCCATTTATGGCCAACTCCAATGTGCTCATTTCACCCTCTTAGAATTTATGGCAGCCAAAGAATGCACCTTCTGTGAGGACTATTACTTGGGATTCTCCAAATAGTAATTCTTTAACATGAAATGGGACTTTTACAGGAGAGGAAGGGAAGAAGTCGGCTTCTGGTCGTACAGCTCCGGTTTATAACGCACTTACGGTCACGTAGTCATAAAATGTTACCCTTATACTTAGACAAGCTAGCAGCATTCCAATAAATAAGTTCACGTTTTATTTCCTACCTGTTTCAACACTGGAGAACTACAGCCCGCGAGTTTTTTTTTTTTCTATCCTATATACAAACTTCAAAAAATGTAAATAAAAATCTGAAGTTTTCTATTCACATTTCTTTCTCTATATCTTTGTAACAAAAGAAAAATATCCGTGTGTAACTGTATGTGAGTAAGTGTATATGTGTGTATCTATCGGCAGTATAGCTCAAAAACGAAAAGACCGTTAAATACCAGACTTGATATTTAAGTTCAATATTTTCCAAAGATGCGATTCAAAGACTATCAAGAAAATTCCCCAGTCCCAACTACCCTTTACATGGAAAAAATTGTTTTTCTCAAAAATAGCTGTAACGATTTTGATGAAAATGTCTTATATTGAAGATATTTACATGACAAATACAATTTATGTCTTGAATATTCTGGGAATAGCCTCTGAAGACCTCTTTATTCTGGATGAATTTGGCATAACTAGTAAACCTCTTAGACAAAAACCTACCACGCAAAACATGTTAATCTCATTAAACACACAATTTATGTCATATACAATTTTTTTCGTAAAGTAGACGTTTTTTGAGATATTCCTTGTATTTGGTTTCAGCTTTAAAATACCTTAAACTTTTCTCATACGCGAATTTGTCAATTCCTGGCCACGCAAAGAAGCGGATTTCAATCTCGTATGAACCGCTTTTTAAAAAGCATTTGACTGGCAGTTTAGCCTGGTGTAGTCCGTTATTTATTATGTAACTCAGTAATAACATCATGTCTGCTAATGTTTATCCCGATTGGTACGATATAGAAGAATAAGCGTTTTAACAATAATTTGTTAAAGAGATGTAGAGAAAGCTATATCAATGGAAAACATTAGATTTTTTAGCAAAATAATATCTCAAATATATTTTTTGCGTCTTCTTAAGGAGGTTTGCATAAAGGAAAATTGTCTAGCGTGATACGCGATGGTCTAACGGCATGCATGGGAACGGAAAACGGGGAGCAATTGTGGTTAAACTGTAGCAGCTTATCTTCCCTTCCACAGGAAGCAATAAAGTAGCGGCGAATTTTGCATAATTCTCAAAGAAATGCTTGAACAAAAGATAGAAGGAGACATATGGAGAGAAAAAAACTGAAAAGGATAGAGTTAAGAAGATAGAAGCAAAGGCTCTTTCTTTTTAAGCAGGGTTACTAATCCTTTCTTTGGGGAAACTTAAGACATATTAATGTTGAACGGAGAACTGAAGAAAATCCTGAGGATAAAGTTTAAAAAATGTAGACGCATCCTTTAGAGATAATCGAAATAGGGCATACGTATTCGCCTATTCTAGTGTTGTAGTCGGCTTATCTTAGCCGGCTTACCCTCCCCACATTAAGATCCGACACTTCCCTAGGACTTACATGCGAATTCCTGTCGAGGAGCCAACGGCATGAAACCACAGCATGGAGAACCTGGAACGAGTGGTCGACCCGTAGCCAGGGATGAGCGTGAGGAAGTGGATGATGAAATGCAAGTGAAATATGTGATAGGAAATGTGATATATAGCAATTGGTGGATTGAGTGGCGGAGGAAACCGGAGGACTTGGAGAAAACCTGCCCAGACGCCGCTTCGTCCACCACAAATCCCACATTTCCCTACCCGGGCCGCCTCGCTAGATATTGAATGAAAGTCTACAGAATCTGAAGTCGGCTTGGGTGGCTCAGTTGGTTAGCCGCTGGTCTTCTTATATCAAGTTCACGGGTTCAAATTCGGCCCAGAACAATGATTTTTAAGTGTGTTTAAAACAAGCCCATGCTAGTATTTTACTGGCATATAAAATAGTTCCTGTGGCACGAAATTCCACCATACCGGCGGCCCTGATATGATTGTGGCAATTGACAGTTCTTACTTTCCAAATTGTAATTTTTACCCTAGAAATAGTAGATATGAGTAGGAAAGTTAATGTGAGTGTTACACATTAAGTATTTGAAACCATTGCATATCAAATTAATTTACTAGGTACAAGTTTTAAATGATCACACTAGTTGCATACGAGTAAAGCGTAGCGTATAAATTCCGGAAGCAACTTAGCTTCAGTGATTTCATGTAACTTACTTTGAAACTAACCTCATCATCCTGTTTTCCTAGCAAGGAAATATCAGATGTTAGCCAAGCAAAACCTGGAAAGTCGTTTCGAGGAAGCCGTTGAAACCTGCCATATACCTCCAGGAAGAGAAAATGAGAGCTACGATGGGCAGAAGTTGGAAGAGAGATAAGAACAATAAAAATATGAGGTACTTTAGAGCAACAAGAAGGAAAGGGAAAGGATAAGGGTATGAAGATGAAACACGGTGGTGGTCGGACACGTACAACATAAAATATACATCCTCCAGTTCTCTTGTTAGAGATTGCACACGGTAACTGAGCAGAGTTTGTTGAACCGCGCTCTGCTACCACCCTACTCCTTAATTGATGGATGGGATATCTCCTCCGTTGAAGTCGTAATCGTTGAATCAGCAAGGAGCTGTGAAAAACAGGGCAGGTTTACCTCAATCTGGGGGCTGTGGGGCGGAGCTACTCCATTACGGTGATTGGATGTCATTCATCATTCCGCGCACTCTGGTGTCTTCATCTTCCTGCACCCTACGTCTTTTCTGATGCATATCAGTTGCTTCCATATATCAATTTAATTAATTCAATACAATGCGTAGCATACCTACATTTGCAGTAATTATACCCCCCACTTCGATAAACAAATTACTATATACTAGTTCACAAAACGGCCAGACATAAAAAAATATGGGAACAGCTATACAATGTTTACGTCATTCACACGGCGAAGGAGGGAGTGTCAGTTGCTGTACACTCGCTGCAGATGTAATGGTAGCTATCACGTCATAATGAAGGGAAAGTGTTATTCATTGACAGCGAGAGATGAGATCTGAAACTGAGTAAATTGACAATGATTGTTGAGGAAAAGATTGAGTGTTGGAACAAGAAGTTGGGGGACACTTTCTGTCGGAAATGATAACGATAAGTAGTGAATTTAACTGTGAGACTTATTTCAGTGGCAGATCAACAGACACTGCTGATGGAAAATTTTGCCACTGTAGTTTTGCCACTCTAATAAATCTTCTTGTTATAAATTATTCCAGGTGGTTATTACAGATTGATTGACTTTAATTACATGAGACGTTACCTACAACAATTGTTATTTAATAACACAAATACAGTGTTTTATTTCCCTCTTTTTATTTTCTCTACCAGGTACATATTAGGTAGGTTAGTTCCTATATTCCTCTCAAAAATTCTATACAAAGATTTCAACGGAAATACACGTCTTGAGGCCTCGAAAAAAGGAACAAAATCTAGTGTGTTCCATTCACTTCACATGATTTTCTCTAGTAGTTGCACAAAGGTTTCTTACAAAAGATTATTCCTTAATCTTTATCTCGCTAATCGATTTAAAGATTAGCAGAAATTGTCATGTTGCTGCTTCCTTATAAGTACATAGAAGGTAAATAAGAGAATATACTAGGCTAAAGCAATGTTAAAATCTTTTAAATGCTATCGCTATGTGATAGAAATGAAATACGGCCTCTTTCTCATTCCTGCTTGAGAAAGGTAGGTTACAATTGAAACAAGTAACAAGAATATCTCGGAAAAAGTCAACTCTAAAAAATGTATATATCATAAATTGTTTGTTTTAATGAGTACTGCATATTTTTAACAGTCAGTTTTTGTCTATCCCTTGCAGTTTACCAGTTATTTAAAATGCAGCAAAATTCATCCAGAATAAAGAGGTCCTCCGAGGATATTGCCAGAAAATTCAAAATATTCACTTCGTTTGTTATGAAAATATCTTAAACATATTGTATGTTAAGCAAAATCGTGCAGAGATATAGAGAAAGTCACGTGAATATATCACATCCTGTATTTTTAGTCAGAATATACCAACATTGAGTAAAATATCTACCTCGGCTAAAGCGAAGACAAAAACAATGATATTATGCCTTATGAAACTCATATTGAAAATGTCAGTTAAAGCGTAAAATAACTTCTCAGATTTGTTTATTCGACACGTGTTTGAAGTTTCCCATAGAAGCCAAAATCCCATTGTCTGGCACATTGAAGGTTCAGTTGGGATATTTTAGAAGCAGGTTGGCATCATATCTTAAGTGTTCGCCTCATCCCAGCTTTCAGCTCACGTCATCAGCCTTTTTGTTGCTTAAGCGGGAGGATGCCCATTGTTCGATATAACGCCGCTCGATTTACTCCCTTTTTGGGAATAAGTTCCGAGCAAAATGTCAGCGCTTTGATCTTGCTTTCAATAAAGTTGTGCGTGGATCGCCCTTTATGTTAGTGTCGAACTTACTTACAGGATCTTGTACCAGATAGTAGCTAAAATTGGCTAGTGTTACCTCATATAGGGAAAGAGAAGAATAAACCATTCTTGGAGTAATTTTCCTTTCTGTTAAATGTTATGTAGCGCCAGTAGGGGTAATAGCTTCCTGAAACATATCAAATAGTGATAAAGCCGCCGATAATAGCAAAGTCCCAATTGGTTCTTTATAAGTAGAAGGGAAATAAGGGAATACAAAAGGCTAAACCGCCACTCAAAAGTTTTTAAGTGTGTTTGATGTGGGACAGAAATCCGTTTCTTCGCATGGCCAGGAGTTGACAAGTTACCGTATGAGAAAAATTTAAGTATTTTAAAACAAACCAATGACAAGGAATATTTCAAAAACGGTCAATTTCGCTAAACAAATGTGTATGACATATTGAGTGTTTTAAGGAGATCTACGTTTTTGTGTAATAAGATTATATCTATCTCTTACGGGTTACCACTCGTGTAAAATTCAGACAAACTCAACCAGAATAAAAAGATCTTCTGGTGCTATTCCCAGAGAATTGAAGACATACATTTTATTTCTCATGGAAATATCTTAAATATAAGACATATTAATCAAAATCGTTAGAGCATTTTTTAATAAAACCAACATTTTAAAAACTTTTTACATATAAAGGGTAGTTAGGAGTGAAATCTTCGTGTCGCATCCTTAGAAGATACTGAAATTAAAATATCAAATTTGGTATTTAACGGACTTTTCCTTTTTCAGCTATGCTTCTCACGGACAATTTTCTAAAATGTTTTTTTTTTTTTTTTTTGGTTTAATTCAGAGGGGTCCAAAATCATGTTTTTTTCGGTGAAATCTCGCAATATAATTTATGAATGCAATGCAGTATCTCCTCTATACACTATGTAAAAATAAAATAGTCGTTTCTGCTTCTTACTTTGGAAACGCTCTTTTCTTTCCTCTGTTGTACTTTCTTTCACGTGGATTTGTCTGCCAGATGTGTGTCGTCAAATCTCTACTTGCTGCAAAACGTTTCGTGTGTCATCCATGGCGTATACTTTGTTTTTCTTCATTTTCTTTCACTCTCATTCCTTTGTTCGTTATGTCGATGTCGTCAATCGTTCAAACTCCAGCTCACTTGAATCGCATTCATGCCACTCTTTTATTCTCTTCGTCGACATTCTCATCTTCCAGAACAGTCTGCTTCCTTGGAGCGCCATTTATACTTTCTCTACATGTACTACGTACATAATGTATAGAGAAGGTATTGTAATGCATCCAAAATTTCGATACGGAGATTGCACCGGAAATACGTGCTTTAGGACCCCCTGAATCCACAAAAAAACATTTTTAGAAAAATGTCGTGTGTGTGTCTGTGGGCAGCATAGCTCAAAAACAAAAAAAAATCCATTAAATACTAAACTTGATATTTAATATCAGTATCCTCCAAGGATGGCACACGAAGAATTTCAAGAACATTTCCTCACCCCAAACTACCCTTTACACGGAAAAATTTTCGAAAATTTTGATTTTCTCAAAAGCAGCTCTAACGATTTACATTAAAACTCTTATCTTTACAGTTTAATTCTGTTAAATGTAATAATTATAGATTATGGTCAGCAATTTAGTAAAAGTAATAAAATTACATTATTTATCCTATCACGATAATCCTTTTGAATCAGGCATTTTACTATAAGATATTTACATGACAAATAAAATGTATATCTTGAATTTTCTGGGAGTAGCCTCTGAATACCTCTTTATTCTGGATGATTTGTATTGAATTTTGTATAACTGGTAAACCGTAAGAGATAGACAAAAACATACAACACAAAAAATGTAGATCTCGATAAAGCACACAATTTATGTCATTACATTTTTTCGTTTAGTTGGCCGTTTTCGAGCTTTCTATGTTACTGATTTCAGTTTTGAAATAGTTTTCTCATACGGGAACTAGTCAACGTTTGGCCACTCAAAGAAACTGGTTTCAATCCTATCAGAACTACATTTTATAACATAACTGTCGGTTTAGGCTAGTGTATTTCCTTAATTCCTCTTCTACTTATAAGGAACTAAGTAATAAGACCGTTTCTGCTAATGTTTTAGTATGAAACAGAAGAACAAGCTTACTAACAATAATTGTTACAGAGATGTAGAGAAGGTGATGTGAATAGAATACATCAGATTTTTTATTTTAGAAGTAAATTTCAAGTGTTTGTACAATCGTTTACATAATCTGTCGTTTTTCGCCAAATGAGGTGATATGCCCATCATTTGGTGTTTTCAATTATTAATTATAGTATAATTTATTGTCTTAATATACTGTATTTGATCATGTTGTTCAGTTTAATTAGCTATAATTATGTCAAACTGACACATAAAGATTGAACGTAGACTAGTTAAAGTGATGACAAGGTTGGAGGAAATTAAGATTTAGAAAGTCGGAGTAGTCTTTTGTATTAGTATTTTTTTCTTTCTTTCCTTTTTACTTTTTTTATTTTATTTCTTATTCGGTCATGACAAGAGAATGAGTGAGATGGAGATATATTTTTGGATGCACCGGGGAATCCCGAACCGTCAAGAAGGGTGACAGAATTCTTTTCATTCGGTTCACACAGGACGTGAGTTGTACCGTAATTTTCAAACCACGCTCAGTGCTGACCAATGCGTGAGCAGAAACTTGATTTTAGGCGCGTTTTTCAGTACAGCATAAGATGTTGTTATAGCCACATTTAATACTCCTTCGCTAGTGTTTAATGACGCTGAATCTGCATCTAATTATTAGAGGTTCGTTCGCATTTTTACTTTCTTTACACGTACTATGTGCAAGTGTATAGGGAAGGTATTATAATGCACCCAACAATTCGATACCCAGATTTCACCGGAGATATATATGTTTTGGGTCCCCTGAATCCCAAAAAAAAAAAAAAAAAAAAAAAAAAGCATTTTTGGAAAAGGGTCCTTGTGTGTTGTGTGTGTGTGTGTGTGTGTCGGTCTGTCTGTGGACAAAGCTCAAAAACGAAAAGTCCATTAAATACCAAACTTGGTATTTAAGTCCAACATCTTCCAAGGATGCGACATGAAGATTTTCAAGAAAATCCCCCATCCCAAACTACCCTTTACATAGAACAATATTCGAACATTCTGATTTTCTCTAAAATGGCTCTAACGTTTTTCATTAAAATATCGTATATTAAATATATTTACCTGACAAGTAAAATGTATATCTCGAATTTTCTGGGAATAGCCTCTGAAGACTACTTTATTCTGGATGAATTTTACGAAATTTTGCATAACTGACATACCGTAAGAGATAGAGAAAAGCTTACGCAACAGAAAATGTAAGAGCTCGTTAAAGCATACAACTTATGTTATAGATATGCATTTATTTTTTCGTGGAGTGGATCGTTTTTTAGATATGCCTTGATCCTAATGGTTTCAGCTTAAAAAAACATACTTTTCTCAGAACTTGCCAACTCCTGTCCATACAAACAAAGGAACTTCAGTCACTTAGCAACCAGCTTTTGGCTATTACTTTAGCCTACGCTACTCACTTATTTCCCTTCTGCGTGCATGGAAGCAAGTAATAAGACTATTTCTGCTAATTTGTTCTCGATTAGCATGAAGTTAAAAGCATAAGCTTTTTAACAATAATTTGTTGCAGAGATGTAGTGAAATTCATGTGAATGGAACACACTAGATTGTTTTTTTTCTCGATTCAACAGGTGGTCCAAGAGCTACGTATCTCACGTGTGCAGAAAACCCTTCGGGGTAATAGAATTGCAGAACTCCACGGGGTAGTCCCCTGTCTGACTTCGAAAGAACAAACCGTAAGGTTATTACTACTTTAAACAATTAAGGAACCCTAAAATTCCTCTCTTAATTGAAATTTCCAATAATGTTTTAATGCAATAATAATGTTTTACCAACACCTCCAAATATTTCATCAAAGATAAAAAAAAAAGGGGAAGGCGGATCTCCGTAATCTTGTTTGGCAGCCGTTTAGGAGAAAGCACTCCGAAGTTAAACCCAGCCTTCCAGAGTGGAAGTTGAGCTTCGACCTGCTTATTCACTTACGTAAAAACAAAACAAAAACACAGTAAATATTAACGCTAAACAAGATTCAACAGCTGACGATAAATGCTTGGAAGATAGAAAATGAGATTTGATGGCACGGAATTTGCCCCATTGAAGGATTTGTAATGTTACAAGAAACAATATGTGTATGTGGAGGGAGGTGTTTTTCTTTGTTTTGTATGTGTGCAATGTTTTTTTTTTAATTTGCAGAAATTTCGGTGTTGAATATCCATTAAAAGTAAAAGAAACGAATAAAAGTTTCTGATGTGTTCCATTCATATAACGTTCTCTACCTGTTCTGCAAAGAAACGATTCTTTTATGTAGATAATGTTAATAAAGCCCGCCTGGTCAACAGGTCGCGAGTTTGAATCTCGCTTAGGTTGAGTTACCCTGGCAAGGTTTCTTTCGGGGCTTTCCCTTATCCTGTGAAGACGAATTTCGAGTAACTTTAAGCTCCATGGATCCCGAGATCATTTGAGCATACATTTCTCCAATTTCATTCATCGTCCGATATGACCAAGCAGGTCAAAGGACATTAAGCTATATTAAAAAAAAAGATGTTAATAGAGGTAAGCATAACCAGAAAGGGTCATATTATTTAGTCCTTATAAATAGAAAGGAAAGCAGAGAAAGCGCCAAGCTAAAGGGACAGTAAACCCTTTTAAACGCTGTCGCTATGCGTTTGTGATTGAAATTGGTAAGGCCGGGAGTAAAACAAAAGAGATATGGAACCAAAGATAAATACCCGTATTAGAGAAGTTTAAGTATCCTGAAATTAAAACTAAGATAAACTAACATCTCTGGAACGATAACCTTACAAAAAAAAAGTATATGACATAATTTTAACAAGATCTATAATTTCTGTATAATAAGTTTTTCGTTATCTCTTACGGTTTACCAGTTATACAAACGCCATCCAGAATGAAAAAGTCTTCAGAGACTATTCCCCAAAAAATTAACATATATATCTTTAACCTACGGTATTTTAATCAAAATCATTAAAGGCTTTTTGAGAAAAAAATGTGTGAAAAATGTTTTATCTAAAGGCTAGTTGAGGGGGAGGGAGGAGTTTCCTGAAAATCTTCGTGTCGCATCCTACGAATATACTGAATTTAAATACCAAGTTTGATATTTAATTGATATTTCGTTTTTGAGTTATGCTTTCCACAGACACACACACCATCAAACACATACTCACGAACTTTTTTGAAAAAAAAAGTATTGAAGGCTCCTCAAAACACGTATTTCCGAAAGAATCTGGGTATCGAATTTTTGGGTGGAATACGATACATTCCCTATCTACCAAGTGCAGTGTACATACGTGATAAAGTAAAAGCTGTTTTAGCAGGTATCGGAGACGTGGTCATTGTGCCCAGATATCCTAACATTCAGCTTTTATGACGTTGCTTAACCAAAGAACATTAAATTATTTGTTTTGCTCTTCTTTGCTCTAATAGCTTGGAAAACGAAATCCAGCGTTACTCAGCGCTAGATTAAGTCGTTTACTTGCATATGGTGCCTTTACATTTGACCCAGCAGTAGAAGTTGCTAACATTTTCGCTTCCATTTTCTGCTTTTATCTTTAATATCGTCCATTTCATGCTGGAGCAGAAATGGAAAGAAATTGTTCCCATAATGTGGAGTTGCATCTCTACGAAACTGTTATTACACACTTTGTGTGCCAACTTCCCCCAACTTTCTGTTCCATTGCAGTACTAGCACAGAGGACTTTTTTTTGCCTCTGCATGAGACAGGTAAACTGCCCTTCACAGTTGATACCACGAAATAATGTTGCCTTTTCGATAACCTGTAATCTCGCGCAGAGCACGAAGCAGAAAAATAAACAGTGTACAAAGTAGCCCGCTATCTGGAAAGCGCTGTAAATATTATTAGGACACATCATGGCCAGCCACATAGCATTTGTGTAGAGCAGCTGCTAGAAATTATTCGGAAAAGGGAAATTTTATGGTGAACAGGATCACATGATAGGCGATTACTAGGGAGCTCATTTGGGGTACCTAAAGGTTGAATTTCACAGCACATTTAGCTGTAGATGCAAGCAACACGTGCGAACCAGTTTCTGAAAACCAAAACACAGGAGACGTTAGCAGTAGCCCACAAATCAAGATCGGACAGTGAGTGTAGCGACTCCGCTATTTCTCTCTATTTTTATTTTCTCTATACGAACTATGTGCATAGTGTATACAGAAGGTATTGCATTGCACCCAATAATTCGATACCGAGACTGCACCGGAAATATATGTTTTGAGACTCCCTGAATATGAAAAAAACATTTTTAGAAAAATGCCCGTGTGTGTCTGTGGGCAGCATAGCTCAAAAACGAGAAGACCGTAAAAGCCCAAAGTTGTTGTTTATGTTTGGTATCTTCAAAGGATGCGACACGAAGTTTTTCAAGAAAATCCCTCCACTCCAAATTACTCTTTACATGGAAAAAAGTTTGAAAATATTAATTTTCTTAAAAATGGCTCTAACGATTTTGATTAAAATATCCTGTATTAAAGATACTTACGTGACAAATAAAATGTATATCTTGAATTTTCTGGGAAGAGGCTCTGAAGCCTACTTTATTCTGGATGAATTTTACGAAATTGTGCATAACTGCTAAACCGTAAGAGATGGGGGGGGGGCGAAACGTACTGCACAGAAAATGTAGCTCACGATAAAACACACAATTTATGTCATATACATCTTTTTCGTGCAGTTGATCATTTTAAAAATATTCCTAGTTTTTCGTTTTAGCTTTAAAAACTTATACTTTTCTCCTATAGGAACTTCCTAACTCCTGTCCATACAAACAAAGGAATTTCAGTTACATAGCAACCAGCTTTTGGCTATCATTTTAAGCTATGGAACTCCCTCATTTCGCTTCTACTTACAAGGAAGCAAGTAATAAGACTATTTCTGCTAATTTGCATGAAGTAAATAGCAGCATAAGCTTTTTAACTATAATTTGTTCCAGAGATGCAGAGAAAGTCTTGTGAATGGAACACATCAGATTTTTTAGAGTGTTTAACGCCCGTTTTCATGACACTACAGGCGATGACACTGATGATACGAAATGGAGATGGAGCACCGGTGGAATGCGATAGAGGGGAAAACCGGAGATCCCGGAGAAAACCCGCCCCTGCGACGCTTTGTCCACAACAAATTTATGCCAGCCCCCGTGGCCGCGCTTGCTAAAGTGCCTCACTTTGGTGCTTCGTGGCGCAGGGGATTGTGGATTCCAATCCCGCCTTGGGCATGGGTGTATTTTTATTTGGAATCAAAAAGCAAAAGGTAAATCAAAATAGGTGAACAATAGAAATGTAGGCAAACTGGAAAAAAGAGGAAAAAGGGATACAATCCGAAGTCCCGACAACCATCGAAACTGTATTTAAAAAAAAAAAAAAATCCCACATCCTTTGGGAGAAGTGAGTTGCTAAGCAATCGGCCACGGCGCGGCCTTCCTATTGTATCTGCGGGTTTATTAATCTATTTGGTAGTGTATAATAGTTGTCGCCCTCCGTGATTATTAGGCTAGCCTCTAAAACCCAAGATTGCAGGTTGAACCTAATAAGGGGAGATGGTTATTTTCGGAAGCAAAGATCTTTAGGAAGAAGAGTAAAGCCGGTGGTCCCGTGTAATGTTTATTTGCACGTAAAAGAATCCCATACCTTGAAAGAAGCAGGTCCAGGGCAAAATTCCGCCATTTCGCTACATAAGTCGTGGTTTCGTCTTACAGTGCCATCTGTGGGCGAGAGCTGTTCCCTCGTCACCAAAGTGCATAACGGCAAGCTCACGAACTATAAATTCAAATCCGTTCAAGGAAACATCGTAATGTTGGCCTATGCTCCACTTACAAGAAATAACTTAATATAAGTAGGTGCAAAGTTATAAAACAGTTTCAGTGGTCCAATAATATTGTCAAAGAACTGATTCTTAAAACATTTATGTAATGGTCTCGTGGGTTTTCAGATACATAGTTAAGAAGTGAAGTAATGATTTTGCCCTGCACTGTATGAGTGACGTTTAAAGCATTTATTGAAGTATGCTGGCACCAATATGAATATATGATTAGGTGTAGCCCTTTCTGCACTTTTGCATGTCATTGACCTAATAAATTAATTTAAACAGATTCTTGTTTGAGATATTTAAGAGGGGCAATCCTAAGGTTTTTCCCTTTGCTTGAGCCACAACCCTGTTCTGATCCAGTGTCCTCTATAAAATTAGGCAGTAGAATTTAATTGCAATGAAATGCATTTATTCTGAAACAACAAATCTTTGGATGTTACTCTCTAAAGTAAATAATTCTATAAAGTTAATCATATTTATTTATGACAAAAGCATACAATTTTAACGGTAGCATTACTTTCTGTTATATAAATATGTGTAATAATTTTATGATAATATTTCAATATTTAATACATATGTAGCAACAGCAGAATAACTGTTTACCGTAAATTGCAGTAATGGAAGCTCAGTGCTTAGGATCTCTTGCATAATGGATATGCCAACCAAACATTAGTAATAACCATAATATTTCTGTCCTGTGTTACGAAAATTACAAGGCAAATCATGTGGATTTATGTAGCTTTCGCATGGTATTTATGTTACGCCAGAACTGGTTAACGGATAGAAGAATTACAGCAATTTTCAATATGGCTTTCAGTAATTCGGGAATTTCCCCCATCGCCATAGAGTAATAATTTAATAACACTACAAATGTTGATTGATGAATAAACATGCCATGCGTTTTGTACATATGATTTGCGTTCAAGTGCTGGGGGTGGTAAAATATTGCATGCAGCCATTGTAATGTAGTTAATAACAGGGGTAATAATTATATAATCCGATAAAGACATAGTAGTTGTTTGTGCCTTATCGGGGTTTTATAGCTTGTATTTACTTTCTCTATCATGTACAATGTACACGTTCCGAGATTTCGCTGGAAATGCATGTTTTGAGGATTACTTAATAAATACATTTAAAAAAAGTGGAAAAGAAAAAAGTCCGCTGTGCATTTAACGTAGGTTATAGATAATAAAGAAATTGTTAGTTCATTATACTCAACGTTTGACCTGCTTATAAAAAACTATTCATAAACTTCACATCGTAAACTACCAGCCTGAGTCAGCTTCTAGTTATGCTAACATAATCGGGCTGTGAAGCAAAATTTAACAATAATTTAGTCTTGTGGAGTGTTTTGTGTTTAACGTTTCGCAATTACAGGCACCAGTAATACGGTAGAGTGAGAGAGTGACCATACTTTGTAGGGTGTATGTTTGCTAAATATACATTTTAAAGAATCCAATATCAAAATGTCAGAACAGGAGTACAGCACGTTTAACGAAAACAGTGGCAAACATCATTTTCAAATGATTCGCAGTAATGCAAGGATCATTGTGTTTCGAGTTCTTAGAAGACAATGACACTGATGTTGATGAATACAAAAAGGTGACATAGAATGTGTTTCCAGTGGTGCTATCAATAATGAAGTACTTGCTGTTCCTTTGGAGTAAAGGTTACTGTTGAAACATTAGCTAATTATTACAAAATGGAGTTCATTTTGTTTATTAGATGTTACATTTTACAGTATTGTCACTTGATGCCTCGTATGGACCTGCAAGTTTATCAATAGCTGCTGATTTAACATGGCGTTTAGATTCACTCAATTTGCGATAGAAAGTGAACTTCTACTGGGAAGGCAAAAGCCAGTAACTAACTTGTATGACAAGGATCTATAATATAATATGGAGTTTCGCGACTAAAAAAACGCTATAAATATATATCTTGAGGCCAACTGTTGTGTAATGTAAGCACGATAACAGTGCCACCAATCCAGCGTCTTGTCAAAATTTCCCGAGTAGCACATTCTGTCATTTTCAAGTTGTATTATCAGTGCTAGAATAATCATTAAATTTAAGTAATGATTTAAAAAATTCATAAGGGCCACACCCTGGGCGAGTAGCTAGACCACTCAGGCGGGTTCGATTCCAAGCAGCCGCATGTCAGATTTGCGGTGGACAAAGCGGCGCAGGGGTGGGTTTTCTCCTGAAATGAAATGGAGTTCTATTTAAGGACGCTCTTTAACTGCTGTGGAACTCGGCGTCCCATTCTGGGCACTCTGTCAGGCTTGAGGTTCTTTTACGGGACCAACGGCTTTATTTCCCTCCCATAGGAAGCCATGCTAAGGATTTTTACGCCTTAAAAAATCGGTCGTTTGAACCCGCGACCTTGGGTATATGAGGTTCTTTTCCGGTTTCTCCCGCCCTCACATTCCACCGGTGCTCCATCTCCATTCCATGTATCACTACTGTTATCGCCTGCGGTGCCACACGAAGTAAAAGCGGGCGTTAAACACTATAAAAAGCCTAATATTATTATTCCTACTGTTATAAACAGGTTTGCGGAGAACACGTTCCTCTGCTTACCTCAAGCTTTATACAATCAAGAGTTTCTAAAGTAAGGTCAGTATTTTATATTAATGTTCAGAAAATATTTAACACACTAGGAGTTAAATCAGTTTCTTTACACATTTTAAACCAAGCAGCTCCAAAATAACAGAAGGCAGTAAATTTAGTTCCATAGATTCTTAACCTTTGCATAGTACTTGGAGCCCTTATGCTTGTAATCAGTTACGGCTACTGGGAAATTCTGAAACCGTCCGTAGTCTAAACAGGACGGAGCCCCAGCACATTACAATTGCAAATGACGTCACCGCTGCGCCTAATCGTTTTTGGTATCATCGAGCAAAGGATTATTGGCTGCCAATGTCCCCTTTAGAAACACACGAGTTACTCATGCCAGTAATACGGTTACTGTGTGATAGGCTTTTGTGCAATTTCGCAGCCAATAAAGACGTCATCTGCACATTAGCAACTTGGAGCAACATGTCATGTGGTTAATATTCGAGTTTATAGGTGAAACTTCCATGTTTGCGTTAGTTAGGTTACCAAAAGTTTACCCTGTCGTCCCTGTCAATTTGCCTCACAATTGTGAAGGGAGTAGATCCTGCCAGCGCAGATGCCTATGATATGTTTGAGAATAGTTTAGTGTGTGTGTGTCTGAAAAACGAAAAGATTATGGAAAACAAAATTTGGTATTTATGTTTAGTATCTTCCAAAGGTGTGACACGAACATTTTCAATCCCCCCTCACCCACCACAAACTACCTTTACATGGAAAAATGTTTGACAGTTTTGTTATCTAAAAATATCTCTAACGATTTTGAGTAAAATACCATATATGAAGGATATTACATTACAAATAAAATCACTATATTGGGATGAGTTTTGTATATTTTTGGGTAACAGTTAAACCGCAAGAGATAGACAAAAAGTTAACACTAAAAAAAATTAGATCTCATTAAAACATATAATTTATGGTATATACGTTTTCTCTTGTAGAGTTGACTGTTTTTTCTTTTTACTTTTCTCAAACGGGACAATGCAAAGCGAACCGAACCTTAGTTATTTCACAGAGCGACCAGGTTTTAAAAGATTTGATTATCGCTTTAGCATAACGTATTTCCTTATTTCCCTTCTGTTATGTGATTGGAACACAACAGATTTTTAAAATTGACATAAAAACTATGATAACAGGTCTGAAGTAGTGTAATATATTCAGAGCTTTAATCTGATCACAACATGTGATCAAAAATTGTATTACATTTTATAACGCAGAGATGTGATTGTGTAATATAGTCTAACATCCTGTGTAGGATATCCTCTTTTGGCACGTTCGCTACAGGTGTGCGTGTTTTGTGACTTCGTAGAAGAGATTTCAAGGTGACGTGGTTGGAGGGTGTAACTTTTCTAGATTAAGGGCTGCGCAGTGAATAATTGAAAGCTACCTGGCCTCTCCATTAAGATGTACAGCAGCGCTTTGCCTGAGGTTGCCAAACCAGGGCAGTGACTATTGGAATGGATTGAGGAAGAGATTGGAATCTCTTGTCATTACTGCTATTTGATGGAAACGAGCCCAACAAATTGTAGGAAAATAGATTTGTTTTCCAAAACAAACTTGTCTCTCCTAATTGGTAAACAGTGTCATGGTTCTTCCGATGTCCCCGTGAGAAAACAGTGAGAAGTCACCAGCGTTTTAAGCCAAATATTGATAAAAACAGTGTTTTGCTTAATCTATGAAGAAAGAAGGTTTTGTATTCCACCCAAAAATTCGACACCGAGATTTTACCGGAAATGCATGTCTTGGGGGCCGTTGGATAAAAAAATCATTTTTAGAAAAAGGTT
Source organism: Hymenopus coronatus (assembly GCA_030762935.1). NCBI lineage: Eukaryota > Metazoa > Arthropoda > Insecta > Mantodea > Hymenopodidae > Hymenopus > Hymenopus coronatus. Next base: position 50,612,392 of record CM060895.1, read on the forward strand.
CGTGCGTGTCTGTGCATGTGTTTGTGTGTGGTATGTGATCATCTTAACACAAAAACAAACAAAAAAAACTTGTTAAATACAAACGTTGTTACTTAAGTTCAGTTTCTTTCAATTATGTGACAAGAGGATCATCAGGAAAATTCTCCTACTACCAAATACCCTTTACATGGAACATTTTTTGAAAAAGTTTATTCTCTCAGAAATGGCTACTAACAACTTTGATTGAAATAACAAATGCTTAAGGAATTTTCATCACAAACGAAATGTATATATTGAATTTTCTGAGAATAGCCTCTGAGAACCTCTTCATTCTGGATGACTTTCGTATAACTGATAAACCGTAAGAGATACACAAAAACTTACTACACAAAAATGTAGATATCGTTAAAACACACTCTTTATTTTATACTGTCTTTGAGTTAACTCTTTCCCAGATATTAATTGTAATTGGTTTCAATATTAAGCTGTTTAACTTTTCACAAACGGAAGCAATCTTTCGTTTAAAATTTCTCTCTCTCTCTCTCTCTCTCTCTCTCTCTCTCTCTCTCTCCCTGTTTTTTGTTTTTACTCCTGGCCTTGGAAAATAGAATTGAAGTCAATAAAAAAAAAAACAAAAAAACAATAGCAGAATGATAGCTCCAGCTTTTCAAATATTTACTATCGCTTTGGCCTTTAGTTTATTCTCCTGTTTCCTTACTGCTTATAAGGAACTAAGAAATAGGAGCATTTGTGTTGGCGTTCATCTAGATTAACATTATGTGGATTAAAAATGGTCTTTTATAAGAATAATTTCTCAGCAGGAAAGATAGAGAAAGCTATGTGAATGGAACACATCAGATTTTTAAATAACTAGAGTGTGTGTTTTGCAAGTATCAAACTACTGAGACGCGCGGTAGTCCCTATATATTCCACGAGCTTGGAGTTGGCACGTTTAGTACTGTGGCACAACTGTGGAGTAGAGTTAAAATTAGCAGATATTTCTGATTACTTAGTTCCTTACTCCCCTCATACTTCAAAGGAGTTAAATAATAAACCAGTTCTGCTATTGTTAATCCTGATTAGCAAGAAGTATATAAAAGAGGAACATTTTGTAAGAGCAGTTTGTGACAGACTAGCTAGAGGAAGTTATGATAAATGGAACACAGCAGATTATTTTTGCTAGTCAGCTGAAAAATCGAATACCAAAGTCGGGCTTTGAATACCACGAATCTTCTGCTTTCTGTGTGGTTGCTCTTAACCATTGAGCTACCATTAGAGCACACCAGTATGACTAATTCTGCAAATCACGCGAGTTTTTATCAGGAAGACAAACTCAATGGAGATTTAATTAGTAAGCATTCTATTTCCCGGGAGTCCCTCCGTGGTGTAGTGATTAGCATGCTAACTTCTAATACCAAGGTTGCAGGTTCAAACCCGGCGGAGGTTTTTTTTTCGGGTATAAAAATTCTTAGCATAGCTTCCTTAGGAAGAGAAGTAAAGAGGCTTGGTAAGGGCCAATTGTGAAGTGAACTGAAGCCACGCCATACACTAGCTTAAAGTCTCTGTTAGTACTAATAAAGCAAAATCATATTTGTCCCGCGGTTTCATTTACATTGTGTGCAAACGTTTATTTCAGTTTATATGGATTCTCCAACTTCTTAGAATTCTCCAACTGTCGTAATACTGATGCGAAGTAATGTTGCCTCGATACCTTGCAATATTACTAATCCCATAATTATTATTTCTACTTACTTCATTATTTGCAGGAAGCACATAAGCAACAGAGACATCATTGATTACCTTTGGCTTTTTACCTTTCTTATCAATAACAGGAAAAGTTTCCTCAAGCTTCCTCATTAAATCCCCATAATTACGAATGGAACATTGCCTGCTATAAATTATTAAGAGCTCCTCTTGCCTTAACAATAGTATTGACTCAGCTTATCAGTGATACAGTCATGATTTGTAACTTAAAATTTCTTATAGCAATATGAATAAAAGTATTAATATTTCATTCATTATGAAGGTACCCATGATAACGGTGAACTGAAAAAAAAATCTGATCTGTTCCATTCACATGCCTTTCTCTACATCTCTGCAACAAATTATTGTTAAAAAGCTTATGCTAATATTTACTTTATCCAATGAGAAAAAATTAGCAGAAATAGTCTAATTACTTGCTTCCTTGTAAGTTGAAGCGAAATAAGGGAGTACCATAGGTTAAAGTGACAGTCAAAAGCTGGTTGCTTTGTGACTGAAGTTCCTTTGTTTGTATGGACAGGAGATGACAAACTCCCGTATGAGAAAATTATAAGTTTTTCAATGCTAAACCAAAAATAAGGAATATCTCAAAAACGATCAACTGCACGAAAAAAAAATGTGTGAAACATAAATTGCGTGTTTTAATGTGCTTTACATTTTTCTGTGGTAAGTTTTTGTCTATCTTTTACGGTTTAGCAGTTATGCAAAATTCCCTAAAAATAAAGTAGTCTTCAGAACCAATTCCCAGAAAATTCAAAATATACATTTTATTTGTCTGGTAAATATCCTTAATATAGGATATTTTAATCGAAATCGTTAGAGCCATTTTTAAAAAAAGTCAACATTTTCGAAAAATGTTCCATGTAAAGGGAAGTACGGAAGGGGGGATTTTCTTGAAAATCTTCGTGTCGCATCGATGGAAGATACCAAACTTAAATACCAAGTTTGGTTTCAACGGTCTTTTCGTTTTTGAGCTATGCTGTCCACAGACACAAACACACACACACACACACACACACACACACTCACACACACGGAGCTATCTCTAAAAATGATTTTTTTTTTTGGATTCAGGGGGACCCAAAACATGTATTTCCGATGAAATCTCGGTATCAAATTTTGGGTGCATTACAATACCTTCTCTATACACTATGTACATAGTACGTGTAGAGAAAGTAACAAAGGAAAACACCCAATTACCTGACCAATATGTGACTTCTTTTGTTTTTATCTATCTCATATATTATAATATTTATAGTGTTTTAAGTTTGAAGTAACTTTTGAATGACTCTATATATTTTGAAAGCTGTCAACTAAATAGCAAGGAAAATAATAGGTTAAAAAGTAGATTCTGGGCTTCCAGGCCGTAGTCCAACAGATGGAAGTTCAGCCTTAAACTTTCCCTGAAGATGCCCGATGAGGTTATGGGTGAAACATCGGGTGAAATTTCATCTGTTTACCACGGTTTACAAGCTCGAAATGTACATTTTATGGTGTGAACTCCGGTCATGAAAGCCTTAGTAGTTTTCAAACAGGTTAAAACCTAAAATTTTGGGTTCTACTTATAAAGTTTATTATGTCGCAGGAATTCAGACTATGAAATGAAAGTAATATGGCTGTATAAGAGCCGATCCGTGGAACTACCTTACTCATTAAAGCATTGGCTATTAAGTAAACCCGTCAATCTGAATCCTTAATGGTATAGCCAATGAAATTTAATATTACAACGCCTGCTACTGGCTAGTGTTTCCATCACTCATGTGTCTGCCTCTAGGCAAACCTCTACAAGGAAGACCATCATTTACGGTTTCAGCTTGCCTTTCTCTCTGAGTCTAACATCATACTATACAGTAATAATGATCATCCTTAAGTTTTGGACATTTTCAAAAATTCACATTTACCTATCGAACTAATCGTGACATCCCAAATTGGATTATCTCCGTTTTCTCTTATACATATCCTAATACTCTTTTTTTCTTTTATTTTTTGACATCTTATCTAATTTTCCTTGCTTTACATAATTCTTTATATAAATCAATATAGTCGAACTTCTTCAATGTGTTCGAAGTTCGAAATAGCCTATAAGCATTTCATTTTCGCCGGATGTTTTTCTTAATGCATCGCAAAAATAAGTGTAGAATTGTCATTGTATCATCCCTTTCGCTGTATGTGTAGTATTTTTTACTTTCTCTACACTTACTACGCCCATAGTGAATAGAGAAGATACTGAATTGCACCCACAAATTGGATACCGAGATTTCACCGGAAATACTGTTTTGAGACCCCATGAATCCAAAAAAAAAGCATTTTTTAAAAACCAAACTTGGTAATTAAGTTTGGTATCTTCGAAAGATACGACACAGAGATTTTGAAGGAAATCTCCCCTCCCCCCAAATTACCCTTTAGGCATGGAAAACATTTTGAAAAATGTTGATTTTCTCAAAAATGGATGTAACGATTTTAATTAAAATCTCTTATATTTAAGATATTTACATGACAAAAAAATGTTACATCTTAAATTTTCTAGGAATAGCATCTGGAGACATGTTTATTCTGGATGAAATTTGCGGAATTTTGGAAAACCGTAAGAGATAGATAAAAACTTATCACACAAAAAATGTAGAGCTCGTAAAAACACAGATATATGTTAAATACATTTTTTTTCTTGAGGTTGACAGTTTTTGAGATGTTCCTTGTTATTAGTTTTAGCTTTAAAATATTTATACTTCTCTCATCCGGAAACTAGTCAACTTCTGGCCATGCAAATAAACGGATATCTATTCCAAAGCAACCACATTTTAAAACATTTGACTATTGAGTTAACATGGTGCAATCACTTATTTCCTTTCTACTTACAAGGAACTAAGCAACACAACCATTTCTGCTAATGTTTATCTTGATTAGCAAGAAAAGATTGAAGAATACGCTTATTAACAACAACGTTTTGCTTATATTTACAATTATAGTAGTTCACAATATACTTTATTTTGAAGTTATTTTCTGAATCTTGCATCACATCCATATTTGAAATGGAGTTTTATTCATGGATGATCTTTAACTGCTGTGGTTTTCCGCGTTCCATTCTTTATTGGGCGTGAAAGACCGCTTAATTTTGCTCAGAGGTCTCAGGTTCTCTTACGTAGCGTAAATCTACGACACGGGACCAACTGCTTTATTTCCCTTCCGAAAAAATCCATCGTCCTACGCCGGTTTTGAAATTAGAATATACTAATACTGTAATTCTCGTGTTTATTTTCTCTAGTAATTAAAATGTTTGTATTTTATTCCACCTAAAAAATGAATTCAGAAATTTTTCCGGAAATTCATGTTTTGAATATAAAAAAACACTTTTAGAAAAGTGAGTGTGGGTGGACAGTATGGCTCAAAAACGAAAAGTGGGTTAAATACCAAACTTGGTATTTAAGTTCAGTATTTTACAAGGTCACGACACGTAGGTTTGTAAGAAAATCCCCCAACTAACAACTACCCTTTGCAGGAACATTTTTCACAAATTTTGAATTTATCAAAAATGGCTCAAACATATGTCATTTTAATCAAAATTGTCTTAAGATATTTTCATGGCAAACGAAATATATACCTTGAACTAAGGAATAGGCTCTGAAGACGTCATCATTCTGAATAACTTTTGTTTAACTCGTACACCGTAAGAGTAAATTGTAGAAAAATTGCATATCTCATTAAAACACAGAATTTACGTGATATATTTTATATAATATATATATTGTAGAGCTATTCGTTTCCCAAGATATTTGTTGTTAGTGCTTTCAACTACTTTAACTTTTCTCAAGGGGGACGTCAACTATCGTTTCATCTCTTTTGTTTTACTCCCGGGAATGCAAAAGAGAGCCGAATTTCAAATGTTTCACATAGCGATAGCTTTTAAAAGATTCGACTATTGATTTACAGTAGTATTTCCCTTCTATTTCAAGGAAGACCATTTCTGCTATTGTTTATCTTGATTAGGGTGACGTAGATAAAAGAATAATCTTTAGTAAGGAAAAAGTCACTATTCAAGCATGGTAAACATTCGTTCAAGTCGGAACATATCAGCAAGTCATGAATAAACCACCGTTATTACAAACATTTCTTGTAAAAACTGTCAATCCGTGGTTTGAGTACTCAAATAAAAATTATCAGAATAATGCAACATGTCATAGGTCAGATAATACAACTAGCATATAGCAGATAGCTATGTCACCTCGTAGTTAAGGAATTATAATCGCTTTGTTTGCACCGTTCAAAATGTCTACTCTGGCAGAAGAGGAAAAATATGCTACAGAACAAGATCATATGTTAAAAATTATCAATAGATAGATAATAAAGTGCCAAAAAAAACACAAAATAAAGTACATGAAACATGAAATTAACCTATTTTTCTTCATCTTGTGGTTAGCGGAAATATATAATCTGGCATTTTCTGTGACGTATCAAACAAAAACAAAAAAGTTGTGTTCCTCACATGACTTTCTTTATTTGTTCTGCAAACAAACTATTCTTACAAAAGATTATTCTCTTATGAAAATCATGCAATCAAGGTAAACATTAACAGAGATTGTCTTACTTACTTCCGTGTAAGTAGAAGAGAAATAAGTGTATACACAAGACTAAAGCAATAGTCAAATCTTTTAAAAGCTGGCCACTGTGTGAAACAATTGAATTTCGGTTCTTGAGATTCTCTCTGTATATTAGGAGTAAAACAAGAGTTTCTGTTCTTTTGTGCCTTAAAATTCAAACCAATAACGAGGAATATTTCGGAAACGGTTAGCTGTACAACGATAAAAAATATGACTATACTGTGGTTTAAACGAGATCTACATACTTTGTATATCTCTTGCGGTTTACTAGTTATAGAAAATGTATCTAGAACGAAGAGGTCTTCAGAGGCTATTCACAGAAAATTGAACATATACATTTTGTTTGCTATGTAAATATCTCTAATATACGGTATTTTAATCAAATTCTTTAGAGCCAGTTTTAAGAAAGTAAAAAAAAAAAAAATCGAAAATTTATTTTAGGGTGGGGAATTTTTTTTGGAGAAGCTACGTCTTACATATTTGGATGAAGCTGAACATAAATATCACATATACAGGGGTCTTTTTCTAAAATTTCTTTTTTGGACTCCGGTATTTACCATAAAATTTTGGTATCGCATTTTATTTGGAGTATAATACCTGCTCTTCCTATTATGTACATAATACGTGTAGAAAAAATAAATGTAAGACTTCCGAATCTTGGTTAATACAAAAATGAGAGCAGAGTTTTGGATTTCTACTAGCTATAGAAAATGACAAGAAAGTAGTGAAAGTTTGGTGTGTTCTGTTTGGTTAAATTTTGCAGGATTCTGCCTTTTGCCTCCGGTGCTGAACAGAAGGAGAGCTTCTCAGTTTTCAGCATACGGGGACTCTTCTGGCGCACTCTTCAGTCATCATCTTTTTCTAGAGTGCTTAGGGCTGGCGCGCACAACCATCATTAAAGACGGTGTAATGAAGTCGCAAACTTAAAGCCGATATCGCACGAGAAATGATTCTTTCAGCCCAGCACCAAACAAGGGCAGACATTGATCGATGTGCTCCTTAAGTTGTTGACGACGTCGCGTATTGGCGAGAGGGCAATATCCAGCCACTGCTTCCAAGGGTTACACAATATTTCACAGGCATTCTCAAAATACCCTCTTTTATATAGGCCTTTAACATGCGATACTTAAACAATAGAATATCTCTTTGAAATATCAGAAAGTAGCTATCTATCAAAGCAGCGATATTGTAATTTTTTCACTTGTTATACCCTCTATTGTGTTATCATTTACGTAAATGGATTAAGTATTCGATATAATAAGATAACTACGTTTTATCGCATTAGATTAATTCTCTGACTTCATGGTGGACAATAAGGTTGTGCATTACCGTTTCGAAGACCTTTTATAGTAGAGCATAGGATGTTTCCGTGATGGCATTTGAAGGTGGTGTTTGTGAGTTCGCCCTATGCGTCATCGTATGAGGGATCAGCCTGTGGCCCACAGATGGCACTGTAGGACGAAATCACGACTTGTGGACGCGAAATGGCGGAGTTTTGCCCAGGAACCTCTTTCAAGGTATGGGGTTCTTTTAAGTGCAAATAAACATGACACACGTCTACCGGCTTTACTTCCCTCTCGAAGGAAGCCGTGCTAAGGAAAAAATTCATCACCCTCTGTGAAATATTCCGAAATATATATTACATCTTTAAGTTCCAAGATAAAAAAAATTACCATTGAAGATTTATAAAACATAAAAAATAAAGAATCATAATATTAAGAAGGTGCGTTCCGGAAAATGGGGAAGCGATTTCTTTTTATCCATTTATAAATAGGTACTAAGGGTTTATTTCGAGATTGTTGTCTTAACAGCTTTAGTTATTTTCAAAAGGCAATAGGAAATTGTATAAAAAACTGCAACATTACGGTTATGATGGAAGAAATATGTGAATGTACATAGTCTGGTCAAAAATAGTACATGATTGTTATGAATTGAAAGCATCAGGGACCAAAACTAAGTATGGATATTGGAAATGAAGACGTAAAGGAAGGATGGAATGATTTTATTTCCTACTGTCGGTTCAGATAAGACGAAACATGATCAAAATCCTGAGAGATATTCACTTTAAAACTTTTCCACCATCTAGTAATGAATCAGTGACCCCTATGTAGGCGCATTTGCCGCGCGTATAAATGACAACCGCCCTCTGTTCGTTACGCATTCAGTTGATGATGCTGGTCTTAAACGTTATTATGACGTCATTAATTGAGGAGTCAGTGACATTCTACGCTATTTGTTTTACGACCTCGTTATTCACTGAAGTAGTGGAGGATTTTAATGGAGCTTTACGTAGTCATGTTTTGAAGACAGTCGTGATATTCATGTGCCAACAGAAAATGAAATGTAACATTCAACTAGGCATGTTAGCGAAAAGGAGACAAAAATGATAATGATCCGGATATTGTAGAATGCAGTTAGTATTATTCAAGTTCATACATTAAATCTCCAAATAGTTTTCTGCTACACCTGGTATGCTTCCGATATTCATCAATATTTCTCATCACTTTTAGCTTTAAAGATTGTATTAGATTGAGTAACCACTGCTGTGTTTAAATAAGATTTTCAGATGGTAAGACTTGTGCCTCGCACTTGAAGGTCGCAGTCCCGATTCCCGTTGGACCGTCCATCGTATCCCGGATCAGTTGGGAGGGAAGAAGAACCCAATTGAAAAAAAAAATCTGATGTGTTCCATACACATGACTCTCTACATCTCTGCAAAAAATGTTATTAAAAAGCTTATGCTTCTATTTACTTCATGCTAATCGAGAAAACAGTACTGAAACAGTGTCAATACTTGCTTCCTTGTAGGTAGAAGCGAAATAAGGGAGTACCATAGGCTAAACTAATAATCAAAAGCTGGTTGCTATGTGACTGAAGTTCCTTTGTTTGTATGGACAGGAGTTGACAAATTCCTGTATGAGAAAAGTATACTATTTTTAAAGCTGAAACCAATAACAAGGAATATCTCAAAACGATCAACTCCATGAAAAAACTGTATATAACATAAATTGTGTGCTTTAATGTGCTTTTCATTTTTTGTGCATTAAGTTTTTGTCCAATTCTTGCGGTTTAGCAGTTATACAAAATTCCGTAAAATTCATCCAGAATAAAGTACTCTTTAGAGGCTGTTCACAGAAAATTCAAGATATACATTTTATTTCTCAGGTAAATATATTTAATATATGATATTTTAATCAAAATTATTAGAGCCATTTTTGAGAAAATAAAAATGTTCGAAAAAAGTTCCTTGTAAAGGGTAATTGTGGGTGGGGAGATTTTCGTGAAAATCTTCATATTGCATCCTTGGAAGATCCAAACCTAAATACCAAGTTTGGTTTTTAAGGGACTTTTCGTTTTTGAGCTATGCTGTCCACAAACACACACACACACACATAAACACGGACATTTATCTAAAAAAAATTTTTTTTTTGATTCAGAGAGTTTTAAAACATGTATTTCCGGTGAAATCTCGGTATCGAATTTTTGGGTGCATTATAATACCTTCTCTATAAACTATGTACATAGTACGTGTAGAGAAAGTAAAAAAATCTGATGTGTTCCATTCACATGATTTTCTCTACATCTCTGTAATAAATTGTTGTTAAACCGCTTATTCCTCTATGCTGATCGAGATAAATATTAGCAGAAAGGTCTTATTACGTGTTTTCTTGTAAGTAGAAGGGAAATTGGGCTAAAGCGATAATCAAATCTTTTAAAATCTGGTTGCCATGTGGTTTAATTCCGTTTCTTTGTGTGGCCAGGAGTTGGCAAGTTCCCGAATGAGAAACGTTTAAGTATTTTAAAACTGAAACTAATAACAAGACAGTCACCCTCCGCGGTGTAATGGTTACCATGCTGACTTTGGGCGTAAAAATCCTTAGCATGGCATCCTTCGGAAGGGAAGTAAAGCCTTTGGTCCCGTGTCGTAGACTTACAGCACGTAAAAGGACCTCAAGCCTGATAGAGCGGCCTCTGAGCAAAATTAAGTGGTCTTTCACGCCCAATTTAGAATGGGACGCTGAGAACCACAGCAGTTAAAGAGCGTCCATAAATAACACGCCATTAACATTAATAAAAAGACATATCTCGAAAACGGTCAACTTTACGAAAAAATGTATATGGCATCTTTGTGTCTTTTAACGAGATCTTCATTTTTGCGTAGTAAGTTTTTGTCTATCTCTTACGGTTTACCAGTTATGCAGAATTCAAAAATTTTCATCCAGAATTAAGAGGTTTTTAGAGGCCATTAGAATAAAATGAATTTTTCCTGATAAATTATCTCAGAATATTTATCACGAAACATACATGTTTGTTGGATGTTGGCGATGACGAATGTATGACTTCCTACGCCTATACACAATGTATCATACACCCCTAAGTGTATCTCGTGGGGGGGGGGGGGTAATTTAATACAATGCATGTAAGAATTGTATGGGAGTGATCTTTGCAACCCCCTCCACTCCCTGTCATGTAGTGGTGGTGGTGGTGGACGATGATTGACGTCGAACCGCCTCCACCTCTCTCTATCTCTCTGTCTCTCTCTCTCTCTCTCTCTCTCTCTCTCTTTCTCTCTATAGTAGCATAATAAGAATAAGTGTACATGTGCTTCATTAACCTGTCAGTAATATAAAAAATATATCCCCGCTAGTCAAGTGAGTTCGCTGCTATGCGCCGTGGTGGCGAGGGATCGGTTCGTCGCCTACAGATGGCACTATAGAACGAAATCACGACTAGCGGATGTGAAACGACAGAAAATACTGCCCAGGGACCTTCTTCTTTCAAGGTATGGGGTTGTTTTATGTACAAATAAACATTACACGGGACTACCGGCTTTACTTTTCTTCCGAAGGAACAAAGCTAAGAATTTTTGCGTCTGAAAAAAGCTATCACCCTCCACCTGCTTTGAAACTGTAATCTTGGGCTTTAGAAGCTTGCATGGTAACCATTACACCACGAAGGACGACTAATTGGAAATACTACGAAGTTGATGTTCTGCACTATAGTTCGGAATCCAGTAGTTTAGTTAATAACATTTCTGATGTTAATTTCATTGCAAATGTACGAGGCTTTATGGAAATAAAATATTTTGCAACTATCTATTGACTTAAGATAGTTGATGTTAGAATAAAGGTGACAGATTTATGTATGCAATTATATGTATCCGGGATCTCCACATATGCGGTGCGAAAACTGATCTTAAATCCAAGTGTAGCCTAAGAATTTTCGGACCCAGAATTACTTTTATAATTATCCAAATGCGGCCTAGTTCAAACAACACTTTCCATCCAATTTTGCAGAGTTAAGATTGCCTGTAACAAGTTGATAACATGGTCATTAATGTGTGGCTAAAATTGTTATTTTAGATTGTAGAGCTACGGCTTCCTCTGTTCCAGGTATACCGCTGAGTTTTACACAGGTAGGAATTGGAAGGAAAATCACATTGAGAAATTGAAAACTTGTGATGAAATTTTGCCGAGTGGTATCATTTCAGTTCTTAAAAGGTGTTTTTTTCTTCGATTTATTATTCTTAGTTACCTGGTTGCGTGTAGACCAGGGCAGCCAAGGAAGGCAATGCATATGTCAAGGAAGATACGTATTGCTTACTATGTAAGCACCAAGAATGAATGTATCGATAGGTAGTTGGCGTCGATTCAGACAGCGTCGATTCTACATGGACTGTGAAGTTAAGCATCCTGAGTTGTAAGGAACTTTTTTTTCAGATCAACTTTTCGTCTCGGCCGCACCTGGGCGATCCTTTCGTATACTTGGGTGTTTTCCAGAATCCTGGGATGAATTATGTACTACAAAAAACTTCTTCTGTCCCTCTGTTCTTCTCAATTCATTGCCTTATCATTGTGTTTGCGGTTAGGGAGGTGTGATGGGGCCGTGGAATCTTCTCTATGACACGATGCCTGTCGGATACTCTCCAGAAGGTCCTCCTTCATATGGAAGTAGCACTAGGACCAGGACCTGCATTGTTTTATTAAAGTATGGATAAAGAATTACAAATACACTGAATCTCATAGCTGAATCGGGAATTGTTTCAAGTTGTAGAGTGGAAATTATATAAAAATGACAATATTTGAATACACATTCATTGTCATACTTCTAACAATGTTCATATGTTAATATTTATACCTAAATACAACCTATCATCCATTGAATTATACTTTATATTAGACTGCTTTACGATCATGTATTTAATTTCTCGAGACAAAAGATGATGTAACAGTCACTCTGATTTATTTGGAAACTCGTTAGGTAAAATTGATTCAATATGTATATGCTAGGAACTACCGCAACCGACATCGAAAAACAAATTAAAAATTAATGCACTGTGGTTGCCGGATTATTCCTTGATTAATGCTTATTTTTTCTGGCTATAATGTTTTAATGACGAAACTCACTGAAGTATTTTTGTTGCAGGTAAGCATGGAAACTCATGACGTTCTTCTACTTATGTGTTCCGACCGTTTCTGTGGTCTTACAGATAAGTATTGAGACATCCCTTTAAGGTAAGTGCAGAATGTGTTACCTTATACTGGTGTAGCAGCCTGTTACATGATACTCATGCGGGCTGGTTTGGTTATCCACATAAAGGTCAACTAGTCACTGTTGAAGATGGTGTGAAACTATAAACAAGGGGAAGGACACCAGCAAGTTGGCCATCTTTAACTTGTGAACTGTCAGACCCAGAATTTAATTGTGTTCCATAAGCTTTTCAGATAAAACCTGAGATTTCTATTCATGAATTCCTACATACATACGGAAAGTTTTATTGCTATTTATACTGTTATCCCTGAATTGTATTGTTTCAAAAAGAAAGGCAGAATCGTATACCAAACATTTTAAAAAGTGCCCAGTCCTGAATTTGCGAATCAATTTCGGAAATAAAAGAAAAGAAATAAATACATCCTCAAACGCTGTAGAACCAATGAGATGTTCCATTTTTTGTCATTTTTGTGCCTAAGTGCCCAAATACATTTTTTTATTATCCCCGAGTACTTCACTCTACAAAATGCTCCGAGTCGTGCAGTTCTTGTTCAGTTTCAAATGATAAGTACTGTCTTAGAAAGTGGATCAAGAGACACACGGTCATAGTGAAAAGCATGAAATATCTTGGTTAGTTCCTGAGAAAATCGGCTAAGAATATTTTTTGCAGCGTATTGCCTTCACTAGATTGTTACCTGGACCCCCCCCCTTAATTTGGCGGTGTTATAACCTTATTGGTAGTAACCAAAATTAAAGAAGTTTATTTAACTGCTGCGACCTCAGCGTCCCATTCTATGTTGGGTGTGAAAGACCGGTTAATTTTGCTCAGGGTCTCTCTATCAGCTTTGAGGTTCTTTTATGTGTCGTAAATGTACGACACGAGATTAACAGCTTTACTTCCCTTCCGAAGGAATCCATGCTAAGGAGCTTTACGCCCGAAAAACATCCATAGCCCAACCACGATTTTGAACCCCCGACCTTGGGTATGTTGATAACAATTACACCACGGAGGGCGATATAGACCAGAACCACAGGCAGCAACCATGTGCTATTTGACTCCAAGAAAGTTTTCGTTGGAGTGGATTAGAAGTGGGGACAGTGGAGTCTTCATAAATGTATTTATATTTTATTTTGTAAATTATCACTATTTAAATTTAGGGTTTGTCAACCCAATCATTTGAAACTGGTGACCTGCTAAATTATTTTATTGTGTACTGCTATCTTATTATTTTTGGCATTTTTTTTTGAAACCCAACTTTAGTTTTTAGTAGATATTTTAAATTATAAAAGTTTGCGATATCATTTAATTTAATTTTTTTTCTGATTAGAATTAAACTCTGATTTCAATAATAAAATTTCAAATGAATCGAATTGAATCGTGCATTATAGAAATTTTACAGATATCCTTAGTGCAGTTAAATAAATAGTTGTATCTTAGCAATGCGCGTAATGAGAGAGCTGCCATATAATGATTATAATTAAGAAAATGAAGTTGGTTTCTGAGGCGGGGTATTTTTGTCTTGGGTTTGGGGCCACGCTGAATACAGTCCTGGGAGAATTGCCGTGCACCTTCTCTCGTTTTGAATGTAAAACGCTAGGGGTTGGGCGGGCAGGAAAGCTATCCAGTATTTGGCATCCGTAGTAGCCAGAAAGCACTTCCCGAAATTGGATTGCAAGCAATTTAAGTGCTGGTTTATGCATGGAGAGTCATTTTCATTCACGCTTCCTTGTACGTTGTTTATTCCAGAGAAAATATATCTACATTGTTTTCCACCACTTCCGTAGGTATTCTACCTAGGAAATGCAGTATAAAATGTATCTGAAATAGTCCTACTTTCATAAGCGCCTACACAAAATCCTGTAGGTAATTTGAATAGGCTGTAAAATTGTGGAATAGTTAACGAAATTCATGGTATATATGTAGTTTTTGCTTCAGTCAGCACTAATATCTCTGGTTGTAGCTCTAGACAAAAGTGATAACGAATTAGTTCTTCATACAACTTGGTTCTCAGATATTTAAAATGAAAATGCAATAATATACAATAAAACCCCTCAATTACGTTGTCGATTGTAATGCTATCCCGTTCACTACCCTTCATTTGTCAAGTCCTTGGACGTTCCATATTAATACTATATGATTTTGGTCCCTTTAACGCTTCCAAAACCCGCTATTAGCCCTTTTGGGGCCAAAAAAATACAATTATTGTAAATAAATTACGCCATTTTGAATGTTTTAAACGTATGATGAGAAAATGTATAGTTGAACCGTACTCCGGGGTCGAGGTCTCTAGCCCTTTAGAAAACTCCTACAATAGGCAGTATCCGGCTATAACAGTACATTTTCTTGAAAGGAATTTACACTTTCAAAAGGCTTCCTGTCAAATTGTTTTATCCTTTTATTGTGTTTGCTTTAAACTTGAAACATGGTAAATAGAAAGAGATAGCAATATATTCTACACGGCAGTTGACAATCTATAACTGCCTAATCTCAATCTTTGATAGCAAAGGTTTCACTCGTTTCCCAACATCCGCTTGGAACAATACGAAAGCCAGCGAAGCAAGGATGGTAAAACATATCAGAATATTTTCCTATTTCACTATCAGAAAATAAGTACAACTGGTTACAACACAGTTACAGTTGAAACTGAGGGAGTAATAGGTAATGAAGGATGACTGTGACTGGGTCTTCCATCACTCGGACCGTCATTAATGCACTCCATCCTCTAGACCTTGTTTCAACATAAACCTCACGAACTGTCTTTCTTTAAATTCTGTGTAATGTATAGCTAGTTGTCGTGCAGTAGTACACGATGCAAAATCGTAAATGTAATAATATTAGCGGTAAGAGTATACCGCAAAGAATAATAGATTTTTTTCATAAGAAATGCTCTCTTGTTCTTTATTTTGCACTGCACTCACACCGAATATTCGGAAACATTTATTATCTCGTATTGCCGATTAAACTGTGTCAAAATTGTTTTTCATACCTAATAAATCATATACCGTCTGTGTGTGTGTGTGTGCGCGCGCGCGCCGCGCTGTGGCACACACACATAGCGCCCAGGTTCGTTCCCAGGCCATCGCATGTGGAATAGTGGTGGACAAAGCGGCAGTGTGGAATTTTCTCCGAGCTCTGCTGTTTCCCTCGCCATCGCATCCATCGGTGCTCCTTCTTCAATCCATGTATCATCAGTGTCATGCCTGCGGTGCTATAGATAGTAAAACCGGGCGTTATTCACTATATAAAATCCCGTGTGTAGCGCTACACTGATTATTGTATCGTTAGGCCTCAGTCCCTTGGTGAGCGTAATTATAGCGTGTTATTTTATATGAAAAGAATAAATAAACGTTCTCTACACGTGCTAGGTACATAGTGTATAGAGAAGGTATTGTAATGAATCCAAAAATTCGATACCGAGATTTTACAGGAAATACATATTTTGGGTCCTCCTGAATAATAAAAAAAAAAAAAAGTATTTTGGAAAAAGTCCGCGCGTGTGTGTGTGTGTGTGTGTGTGTGTGTGTGTGTGTATGTGTGTGTGTGTGTGTCTGTGGACAGCATAACTCAAATCAGTGTCTTCCAAGGATGCGACACGAAGATTATCAAGAAAATTCGCCCACCCCCAGCTACCCTTTACATGGGAAAATTTTTAAAAATTTTGATTTTCTCAAATATGACTCTAACAATTACATACATTAAAGATATTTACCTGACCAATTGTATATCTTACACTTTCTTGGAATAGCCTCTGAAGACTACTTTATTCTGGATGAATTTTGCGGAATTTTGCATAACTGATAAACCGTAAGTGATAGACAAAAACTTACTAAACAGAAAATTTAGAGCTCGTGAAATCACACAATTTATGTTATATGCATTTTTTTTTCGTGAATTGAATCGTTTCTGAGATATTCTTTGTTTATGATTTCAGCCTTAAACTATTTAAACTTTACTCACACGGGAATTTGTCAACTTCTGTCCAAACAAAGAATTTTCAGTCACATAGCAACCAGCTTTTGATTAATACTTTAGCCTAGGCTACGCCCGCACTTCCCTTCTACTCACAGGGAAGTAAGCAATAAGACCATTTCTGCTAATTTTTCTCGATTAGCATGAAGTAAATACCAGAAGATTTTTAACAATAATTTGTAGCAGAGATATAGAGAAAGTCCTGTGAATGGAACACATCAATTTTTTTTTGTCGGGTAAGATAATTTTACTTTCTCTATACGTACTGTGTACATAGAATCTAGAGAAAGTATTGCATTGCACCCAAAAATGCCAAACCGAGATTTCACCGGAAATATATGTTTTGAGACCTCATGAATAAAAATAATCTGATGTGTTCCATTCACATGGCTTTCTCTACATCCCTGCAAAAAATATTATTAAAAAGCTTATCTTTGAAAAACTTATATTTTTCTCATACTGGAATTTGTCAACTCCTGTCCATACCAATAAAGCAACTTCAGTCACATGGCAACCAGCTTTTGACTATCACTTTAACCTATGGTACTCCCTTATTTCGCTTCTACTTATAAGGAAGCAATAAATAAGACTATTTCTACTAATTTTTCTCAATTAGAGAAAAGAATAGAATCGTAAGCTTTTTAATAATACTTTGTTGCAGAGATATAGAGAAAGTCATTTGAATGGATCACATCAGATTTGTTTAAATTTGTACAAAGTATTCTTTCCCCGAGACTAATTGAGATGTCAATAGAATTACATTGCAGGGTGACTTCAGAAACGAGTCTTCAATGTATCTGGGACTAGAGGCAACCGGAGCACCAGATTTAGTAAAAAGAATACTAAATAAAAACAGTTATATTAGAAGATAACAGCCAACACAGGGATGTTAACGTACCACAATACACTCATTAAAGGGATTATTAGAGTAAAATTTCCGACCAAAATTAAGAGTATTTTGAGAATGAATAGCAGTTTACTGACTTAGTCTCCAGCCTGTACTCGTATATTCTTGAAAGCTTTATAACACAATTGTCATCACTAGGAATGTTTTCCCCTCATCGAACGATCCAGCCGACGATTGAAGTGCGAGATAAACAAAGCTACCTAATGAGCGAAAAAGCATTTTACTTGTCGACAAATTGACAGGAAGTTAAATAGACGAATCGTCTGTGCGACCCGATGGAACGAAATTAACTGGAACAGTCTTCTGAAACTGTCAAAACTGTCTACTTCCCTGGTAACAAAAGGTGACATATACCATGCACAACAAAAGAAATGTAAAATGTTTTCAATATTTATCTGGTGACATGTATTAGCTATGCTAATTTCATGAATTCTGCGTTGTTACTTTCACTACCGCATACCTCTGGTAGATGGAGGTAGGTATTATATTCCACCCAAAATTTGAGTATTTGAATTTCACTGAATATACACTGGAAACAGCACACACTGGATGTAAAGATTTCTAGGAAATTGCATTTGCTACAAATTATGCTTTTAGCTCTTTAGTGCGAGATGTATATTTTACACGGAGATGTTTTGAGTTATTGATATATTTTTAATAATTTGCTTCTTATTGTCATAATACCACCCTTTTTCCCCCAAAATTTTTATTTTTTGTTAAACCTTATAATGAAAATTATAGATATACATCACTTTGGTGACAAGCTTCAGAATGGTTACAAATCACATTAGAATATTCTCTTTGCAGTTATTTAAGATCAATTAAAAACTTTTTTTTTACAACTTGTAAAGTTTTGCAGAATGACTGTTATAGAAGACTTTAGCATGTGCTCTGTTTTCATATAAATGGCATTAGGGTTACGTATTCATAATGTTGCAGCTAATAATCCTATGAGGATGCAGGCGTGCCATCACTCCGATTATTTCACTTGGGCCCTTCCGTCCTTTACCAGAGGCACATTTGGCTGCAATCGCTGATTCGAGCTCGCGCTGTTTGCCTTTGAATGGATAATGGGTTCATTTCTTCTCCCTTAACCACTACGGCCATTGCTTTGTCAGTGACACCATTCGAATTGCTGCGTTTATCCTGTCTGTAAAAGGGATATGAAAGCCGGTTTAGGAAGTTAAGGAACAACGGCATATGTGGGAAATAATTCCAGGATTAACGCGTTTTAAGCTTTTTCTATTTCTTTATCCTCTCGAAAATATGCTTTTTCAAACATTTTTAAATGTCTTATTTAAAAAAAACACGTAGTAGATTTTTTTTTAATTCATCACCAGAAATCTCGGTCGATTTTTTTATGCAACACAGTACTTCTACTTATGGCATTCTTACTTATGGAGAGATTAAAATAAATATATACAGGTTGATTCAAAAATACTTTTACAACGTTTGGGGATGGATTCCTGACGTTAAAACAACAAAATATGTTCATATAAACATATGCTCTAACACGCTTCGTTTACACGTTATCAATGTATCAGTGAAAGTCACCTTTAACGATTTTCTGGGTCCAACCTAATAACTTCATTTATTTTTTCCTCATTCATAAAGGGCTTTGACCCATTTTACCCTTATGTCATTATGGATTTTTGTTGTTAACATTTGTCATTTTTCAGATGTGTAATACATTCCCCCAGCACGTCTTACAAGTGCTATCTACAGGACTTCATTCAGTACGCTCTCCCATACTTATTAGAAAATGTGTCTCTGCAAATAAGAAGAAACATGTGGTTTATGCATGATGCTCTATCATATTTTAGTCTCATTGTTCAAGATACACCGGCTGGTATCTATCATGACAGATGGATAGGTAGAAGGGGATCATTTCCATGGCCTACACGTTCCCTCAATCCTTTGGAGTTTTATCTTTTGGGGGCACCTTAAACCATTGGTTTCTGTAGCAGTCATCTTAGGTGAAGAAACTCTTAATTACGTGTCATGTATACCTGCGAAATCACACGTCACCGGCTGGGAAAATAGATATTCCATGCTGCGACGAGTGTGTACGTGTCTAGATGCAAGACGAGAACATTTGGATCTTTTGCTATAAGTGTTATTTGTGTAGACCACCACCTAACAAGCTAACAACATCAAAAATAGAATAAAATGCCACTTTAAAATGCTTTGATTAATAGCATTTTTACCATTAATAAATCGAGAACGAAGGGTTTTGCGACATGTGTTTATATGAGAATGTTTTCTTGTTTTGATATAAGGAATCTATCCCCAAAGTTTGTAAAAGTATTTTGAGTAAAATAAATTAAAATAAATGTATATATGTGTTCGATAAGTAGAGTCAGACTGAAAAATTCAATGCCATAGCCAGGATTTGAACCATGGATCTCCCGCTCTCTAGCCAATTGCTCTACCACTGAGCTACCATGGCAACATAACGGCATAGCCTTGCATTTCTCAATGATCTCAAATTACTTTGAGATGACAACCCCAATGGCGACTTACAATGTTGCAAGTACTTTAAGTCCCAGGATTCATAGTATAGCCAATGGGTTATTTTAATTATTTTTTTTTTATTTTAATTGTTTTTTTTTCACAGAAACCGTGTGTACAACAGGAGTTGCACAGGTAGAGTGAAACAACAGTTAAACTATATATTCTGATAATTTTAACTGCTGTTTCACACACACACACACACACACACATTTATAGGATGTTTCAGAAATACTTTTACAAACTTCGGGTATGGGCTCCTTACACCACAAGAAGGAAAAACGTTCAAATGAACATATGTCCCTTAATATTTTGTTTTCTCGTTAGGAGGTGTTCAACACAGTGGTACACTTAAAACACACAAAACTCAAAAAAAAAAAAAAAAATGCTCGAAATGTCCTCTTGCTTTTATGCATGGCTGAACTCGTCGAATCATGGAAAGTCCTACCCTGTCAAAAACTCCGGGATGGTGTCGAATGGTTTCGCAGGCTTCCATGACACGTCGATGAAGCGTTTCTTCATCCGGGATGGCTGTTCCATAAACCAATGATTTAAGATGCCCCCAGAGGCCATGGAACTGGTCTTCCTGTGCCTATCCATCGGTCATGGTAGATACCAGTCAGTGCATCTCAAACGATGCGACTAAAATATGCCGGCGCCCCATCATGCATAAACCACATGTTTTTTATTTGCAGGGGCACATCTTCGTGAAGTAAGTCGGGAAGAGTGTGCTGGATAAAGTTCCTGTAGACAGCACCAGTAAGACGTGCTGGTAAAACGTATGGACCTTCCAGACAGTCACCTACAATGCCCATTCAGACTAAACTGTTGCTGATGTCTAGCCTGATATACAGGCTAGACAATGAGGATTACGATCTGCCCATACGTGTACGTTGTGGAAATTAGTAACTCCATCTCTCCCAAACGTTGCCTCGTTTGTAAACAACACTGACGAGACAAGCAATGGATTGGCGGTTTGTGCTACAAACCATCGGCAAAGGTTATTCCGTGGTGGATAGTCGGCAGGTGAAAGGCCCTGCACACGTTGAATATGATAGGGATACAGGAGCTACTCGTGAAGTCCCTCCATGCTGTCACGTGTGATGTACCAGATGCCACAGACCAATTGTCTTGTCCTGATACCTGGATCATCTTCGACACACTTTAACATCTGTTCTTCGCGTTCCGGCGTACGAACAACTCTTGGTCTTCCTCGATCAATAGCCCGTGGTGCAACGCTTCCTGTCTCAGTAATGCGACGATAAACAGCGACTCAGTCGTCTTCGGTCTGGAAACTCCATCTGATAGAGCCTGCAGCCTCGCGTCCATTACCATTCGCGCGACCATACATAAGAATCATGTCTGCCTGTTCACGAAATGAATATCCAGCCATGGTGGAACGAAACGCGTGCAGTTAACTCACTACATATACACAATAGAAACGTTGAAGACAGACTAATTACAAATGACAAACAAGTCTCCATGGTAACACTTCGCCATCTACCGTATGTAGTAAAATAAGTCTAAGTTTTCTATGAGTGCATAGATAAATGGAGTTTTGAGGTTGGACCCCGATGGCCGTGGTACTCACACTTTCATTATGACAGGAATAATGCCAAAACCAAGGATTATGGGACATGTGTTCACATAAACTTTTTTCCTTCTTTTGGTGTAAGGAACCCATACCCGAAGTTTGTAAAATTATTTCTGAAACAGCATATATATATATATATATATTTATTAGGTGCCGCTCATCCTGTTCTGCGCGTGCTTGCTCAGTGTAACACTCTCTTCTCAGGTTTCGAGATATCGACCCAACGTCTCGAACAAAATTGAGCTTTTATTATTATGCCTATAGTATTGCAGAACGAGTATGGTCCTTGTTGGGCGGAGGAATACTCAGCAGGAGGTTATGTTTTGTGAAAGAGAAGCCTGTGTCTCAACTGCGAATATCCACGCTATAACATAAGCTACGAATTTTGTAAGACATGGCAGGATAAAACGGTCTTCTGTAACGACAGTCACGAACATCATTTCGCGAAGACGTGACCCGTTTTCTTGGAAATGATACTGCTTCTTCCACTGTATACATGTCATATCTTAAGACAATGTATAAGATAATTCTAAGGTAAAATGTCGTTTCGGAGCATAGTGAGGAAGATTTAGAAACTACGTCACACCCCGTCAGCTGATACACATCTGCAGTGTTTACGAGACAGACGCACGTCGTTACAGATAATACACAATGTCGCAGAGAACGCTGACGGGGAGCAAATTGGCTTTCTGACGGGGTAACTCAAACGCTACCGCAAAGATTCGCGTTCTCAAACTTTTTGTGATTCACCATTTAAACAATACGACTGCACGGCTCCTTCCATTTTTGTATTTTCGTTGGTTAAAATTAGGATGTGGGTGTTAACGAAATTAATTGTTTTCCTTTTATATAAAAACAATGTCTTGTAGTATACATAACTAGCGACGGAACCAGAAGCATGTTTTATGTTGCATTTTGTGCATTGTCCCCGTGTTTTTACTTTCTCTACACGCATTTTATGTATATAGTGTACAGAGAAGGTAGGTATTGTATTCCATCAAAAAATTTGATACTGAGATTTCTCCGTAAATATAGTTTTGAGGTCCCCTGGGTCCAAAAAAATTTTTAGAAAAAGTCTAAAAGTTTTGTGTACCTGTGACAGCGTAACTCAAAAACAAAAATACCAAACTTGGTATTTAAGTTTACCTTTTAGATGGAAAGAGATAGACAAAAAATTAGATCTCGTTAAACACTAAATGGTCCTCACTTATTCTATTTACAAGGAAGCAAATACCATTTCTACTGATGTTTATCTCCATTAGTATGAAGTATATAGAAGACTTTTAATAATAATTTGTTACAGAGATGTGAGAAACTCATGTGAATGGAACACACCAAATTTTTATTCTCGTCTATTGAATTAAGAAATCGTAACTTATATTTCTCAAACCTAGAATATGATTTCCTTAAAATTAGGTATGATTCTGCTTTTTTAGATTATACCAAAACCATTTCTGGTTTAATTTCAACAAACAAATTAATTACAATAAGCTCCATAAGAACAACGATTTAAAGGCAGAACACATAGGTACACTCACTTGACGCAATTACTTTTTACTTTCTCTATACGCACTATGTATTCCACCCAAAAATTCAATACCGAGATTTCACCGGAAATATATGTTTTAGGGTCCCCTGTATCCAAAATAAGAATTTTCAGAAAAAGGTGCGTATGTGGTGTGTGTGTGTGTGTATCCGTGTGTCTGTGAATTCCGAACTTGGTAATTAAGTTTAGTATCTTCCAGGGATGCGACACCAAGCTTTTGTGAAAAATCCCCCCACCCCAAACTACCCTTTACATGAAACTGTTTTCAAAACTTTTAATTTTCTAAAAAATGTAACGATTCTGATTAAAATGTCGTATCCTAAACATATTTACCTGACAAATAAAATCTATATCTTGAATTTTCTGGGAATAGCCTCTGAAGACTACTTTATTCTGGATGAATTTTATGGAATTTTGCACATGCTAAACCGTAAGAGATAGACAAAAACTTACCACACAAAAAATGTAGCGCACGTTAAAACACACAATTTATATTATATATATTTTTCTCGTGGAGTTGATTTCACCTTAAAAAAATTATGCTTTTCTCACACAGGAATTTGTCAACTCCTGTCCATACAAACAAAGGAGCTTCAGTCACAACCAGCTTTTGTCTATCACTTTAACCTATAGTACTCCCTTATTTCGCTTCTACTTACAAGGAAGCAAGTAATACGATTATTTCTCCTAATTTGTTCTTGATTAGCATGAAGTAAATATTTGCATAAGCTTTCTAACAATATTTTGTTGCAGAGCTATAGAGAAAGTCATGTGAGTGGAACACATCATATTTTTTGTTTTTCAAAACATTAAATTAATAAAATAGTATATA
Organism: Hymenopus coronatus; assembly: GCA_030762935.1. Classification (NCBI taxonomy): domain Eukaryota; kingdom Metazoa; phylum Arthropoda; class Insecta; order Mantodea; family Hymenopodidae; genus Hymenopus; species Hymenopus coronatus. Next base: position 50,636,579 of record CM060895.1, read on the forward strand.
AAATGTATTATGTTGTGCAATGATCACATTATTTCATAACATAATAATAATACCCCAGGTACAGTAATTTGTTACCAACTTTCAACGCTTGATAAATTGCACAATGGGAAAAAAGCGGTAAGGTCGCTGGAGGAATACGAGAAGGAGAGGGAAGAGAGAGGAGAGATCAACAGTGAGTGAGGAGCAGTAAGTATTTTGGAGGGAAGTATTCCGGAGCTAACATTTTTTTTGTTTTCATTGCTTGTGATGCACGTAGCATGGTTTAGCAAGAGTTCTGTCAGAACACTGGCTCTAGAAACCCCCAAGAGGGAAAGAAAACTCGGTTGTAAGGACGTTAATACTCGGCAACCATGTTTTCAACACCAGCAGAACTCGCCTCAGCACCTAATCAGATCTCCCAGCTGCTGTTCACGGCTTTTGGACACATCACCCCGTCTCTGGGCTTGAGCAGATCGTTAAGAACTAATTCACATGGTAAACTTTGGGAAGTTATCAGGAAGGTCTTAAGATGTGCCGTATTTTCTTCTTATACCAAGATATCTCCTGGTCACAGAGACCGCAGGTCTTAACTGAACTCCTCTTGATATTAGGAACAGAGGGCTGCAGATAATGATATCGTTATATTCACGGGTTCATTATGAATATGAACATAAATTCACAGTTTTGTTAATGAAAACCTTAGGTGAACTGCATACTCTAGCCTTACTATTAAAATTAGTATAGAAGTTCATTGACTACATACAATTTAATATTTCTAAGGTTGTACAGTGGGCGCAAAATTTCTGGAGTCGTGATCCTGACCGCCAATCCAGCTGCCGAGCCTAGCTTACTCGGAATTTGCGGTATGGTACCTTTACGACTGCTTAATCACAGTCACAGCAGGCAAAACATTGTACATTCTGCATCGAAAGTGTTCCGCATGTGTTTGTATTTTCAAAGAGGGCGGTAAATATTGTTTATTTTAGTTTTTTGACATTACTAACCATGGCTCATATGTTTTGCAAGTGAAGTGGCAAGGTATTACATAGAGCAGGGGAATAATTGCAAATGTCCTCGACTTCTTGAAACAAGAGTAAGAGATGAAGTAAGAAGTGTCAGTGTATGTCCACCAGCGTTATCCAAAACCCTGATTCTGGAAATTTAGCCACTATTGCATTGCTTATTCTCGTAACATGTTCACTGTTACCGCCATCTCTCATACCACATTCGGAAAAACCGTCAACTGTGTGACTTCGACCCGTTTTTACCTTCCCGACCATGTATGTATAATGTACGCAATAGCTAAAGAAGGTATTGTAGATATTCGACTCACAAAATTCGATACCGAAGTTTTACCGGAAATATATGCTTTGAAGCCCTCTGATACAAAAAATATTTACAGAAAAAGGTCCGAACTCGCGTGCGCGTTTTTTTTTTTTATAGCGTTTACCACCAGCTTTGACTACATAGGGCATACAGACGGTGACTGGTCATGCATGAAATGAAGATGGAGCACCGGTGGGATGCAATGGCGTGGGGAAACTGGAGAACCCGAAGTAAACCCGCCCCTGCGATGCTTTGCCCACCATAAATCCCACATGCAGTCACTTGGGATCGAACCCTTGCCACCTTGGCGAGAGGTGTGTGTGTGGGGGGGGGCAGGCATAAAGCAAATACGAAACGTGGTTAAACACCAAACTTGGTATTAAAGGTTAGTAGGTATCTTCCAAGGGTGTGACGTGAAGATTTTCAGGTAAATTCTCCATTCCAATAACGCTTTATATGGAACATTTTTTCGAAAATTTTGATTTTCTCTATTTAATAACATGCTATGCATTTAAGATATATTCATTATTAACGAAATGTATCTTTTGAATTTTCTGGAAATTGCCTCTGGAGACCTGTTTAATCTGGAGTTTTGCAGAATTTTGCATAACGGTTAAACCATAAGAGACAGGCAAATCTTAATACACAAAAAACTGTAGATCGGTTAAAACACGTAATTTATGTCGTATACATTTCTTATGTATAACTGACCGTTTCTGAGATATTCCTTGTTGTTTATTTCAATGTTACACTACTTAAACTTTTCTCAAACAGGAAGTGACGTTTTGATTCATCTCTCTTGTTTTACTACAGGTCATGCAAGGAAAACGTAACTTCAATTATTTGACATAAGATCAGTTTTTAAAATATTTGATTGAATATCGATTTAGCTTAGTGTATTCCCTTATGTCCCTTCTACTTACAAGGAAGCAAGTAATAAGACAATTTCTAGTGTTGTTTTCCTTGATTACCATGTCGTAGATAGAAGAATAATCTTTTATAAGGAAAGCTGCTTGCGTGTCAGCTAGAGAAAGCCATGTGAATGCAACAAATCAAATTTTTACTTTCTCTACACGTACTGTGTACATAGTGTATAGAGAAGGTATTCAAATGCGCCCAAAATTCGATACCGAGATTTCAGCGGAAATACATGTTTTGTGAACCCCCGAATTAAAAAATTGAAAAATGTCCGCGTGTGTCTATCTGTCTGTCTGACAGTCTATGTGTATATGTATGTGTGTGTCTGTGTGCAGCATAACTCAAAAACGAAACTTGGTATTTAGGTTTGATATCTTTGAATGCGACACGAAGATTTTGAGGAAAACGCCCTCACCCCCAAATACCCTTTACATAGAACTTTTTTAATTTTCTCAAAAATGGCTCTAATGACTTTGATTAAAATATCGTATATTAAAGGTATTTACCTGACAAACAAAATGTATGTCTTGAATTTTCTAGGTATAGCCTATGAAGACTACTTTATTCTGAATGAATTTTACGGAATTTTGAATAACTGCTAAACCGTAAAAGATGGAAAAAAACTTACATAAAAATTTAGAGCACATTAAAATACACAATTTATGTTATATACATTTTTACTTTCTCTTCATGTATAATGTACAGTGTATAGAGAAGGTATTGCACTCCACCAAAAAATTCGATACCGAGATTTCACCGGAAATATATGTTTTAGGGTGTCCTGTATCCAAAAAAAGTATTTTCAGAAAAAGGTCCGTGTGTGTGTGTGTCAGTGTGTCCGTGTGTCTGCAAACACGATAACTGAAAAACGAAAAGTCGGTAAAATACCAAACTTAGTATTTTAAGTTTAGGATCTTCCAGGGATGCGACACGAAGGTTTTGAGAAAAATGCCCCCACCCTAAACTACCCTTTACATTGAAATTTTTTTCAAAATTTCGATTTTCTCAAAAATCGCTGTAACGATTTTGATTAAAATAGCATATATTAAAGACATTTATCTGACAAATAAAATGTATATTTTGAATTTTCTGGGAATAGCCACTGAAGAGTAGTTTATTCTGGATGAATTTTACGGAATTTTAAATAATGCTAAACCATAAGAAATGGACAAAAACTTACTATACAAAACATGTAGAGCACGTTAAAACAAACAATTTATGTAATGTACATTTTTTTCTCGTGGAGTTGGTCGTTTTTGAGACATTCCTTGTTTTTGTTTTCTGCTATGAAAAACTTATACTTTTCCCATACAGGAATTTGTCAACCGCTGTCCATACAAACAAAGGAACTTCAGTGACATAGCAACCAGCTTTTGACTATCACTTAAACCTATGGTACTGCCTTATTTCGCTTCTACTTACAAGGAAGCAAGTAATAAGTCTATTTCTGCTATTTTTTCTGATTAGAATGAAGTAAATAGAAGTGTAAGCTTTTTAAGAATAATTTGTTGCAGGGATATAGAGAAATTCATGTGAATGGTACACATCAGATTTTTTTTCTCGTAGAGTTGATTGTTTTTGAGATATTCCTTGTTTTTGGTTTCAGTTTTGAAAAACTTATACATTTCTCATAAAGGAGTTTGTCAACTCCTGTCCACACAAAAGGAACTTCACTCACATGCAACCAGCTTTTGACTATCACTTTAACTTATGGTACTCCCTTATCTCTCTTTTATTTACAAGGAAGCAAGTAATAAGACTATTTCTGCTATTTTTTTTTTTTTTTCTTTTTGCAGAGATGTAGAGAACGTCATGAGAGTGGAGCTCATCAGATTTGGTTCTTGTAATGATACTGCGCATGTGTAAACGTTCTAGCAACACCAAGATTATTAACAGCAGTGAATAATATTCCTTTGAGACAGGACAACCAACACTGATGGCTCTTGTGAAGGTAAACAAGACTACCACTAGGGTGCTTTACGACGCTGGGCTATAAATATGTTACCAGCAGTACGCGTTCCTCCAGCACAAACTCATTTTGCTCATGTTTGCGACGAGTAATTAATGGATCTCAACCTTCATACCTCAAGTCAATCTGTAGGTGTTTGCTCTCAGGCACGTATGTTTGTATTGCTGGGAAATGGTAAATTATAGTTTACGTTTATAATGCGTTTACCAAGAGCAATAATTCATGTTTGGGAAATCAGTTTCACGTTCATTTGTTGTCCTCCATCGATAACTGTTTACCATTGTCCATAACGTCACAAATTGGCATTGTACCACTTCAATAATGTTTGGTATCTTGGTAGCAGGTGGCTCAACTGCCTCATATTTGACGTGTGCAGATATAGTAGTTGTAGAACTCAACGGGGCTATTTCAGGTTAAAACCCTTTGGTGGGGGGAATGCGTGAACGATCTTCATTTTACCCTTCTTACTTATCAGCGAGGATGCCGAGTGGATCGCGCTAATCGAGAAGTGTGTGAGTTTGTGTGTGGGTCAAGAAGGGGTATTTCACACTCCATCCATGGCTTATTGTAAGTCAGAACCCTGGAGCAAGTATGAAATGAGAGTAATTTCAAATGGCGGCCGACGTCAGAACAGGGAGAGAGCCGTTATGAGTCCCTAACAGTTCAAAAGCTGTTCCATCTGAGTCCGCAGACAACCACTAACATCGTCTCCGCTGTATTTCCAGGGCTCAGTCACCTCTGTCGCAGTCCTCACTTATAATCCTGAAAGAGACCGGTTGAAATGAAGATGAAAGGAAGGGACAGGAAGTTCGGGGGAATGAAGAATACTCCTCAGCATTTGCCTGGTGATCCGGGACGACCCCCCGAAAAACCCATAAGCCGGAGAGGTCGGCCGCGGTGAATCCTTCCCAGGATCACCCGAATGCCAGTCCCAGACGAAACGCCTGATATGAGCCATCTTACTGTGTCATTGAGAGGAGTAAAACGTGGGTCTTTCACGCAGTTTTTTACTGGCGGGTATTAACTTGAAATAACCCTTTTGGTTCTGCAAAAGTTTTATTCATGAAGGTATAACTGCAATCTTCAAATCGAGCAGTAGACGCCTTTTTAAATTATAAATTATAATTGTGGGGACCTTGAATTTAAAAAAAAAAAACAACTCTGACCTGTTTCATTCACATAGCTTTCTTCCGCAAACAAATTTTTGTGACAAATGATTGATATTTTATCTACATCATGCTGTCTTATTACTGCTTCCTAGTCAAATATCTTAAAAGCGTGCGCTTTGTGAAACAATGGAAGCTCAATTCTGTTTTCCTGCCAGGAGTAGAATAAAGGAGAGACGAAAGGAAAGATGACTTACCGTTTGACAAACATTTAAGTAACTTAAAATTGAAACCAATAACACGTAATATCTCGAAAACGTTTAGGTCTAAAATATACGTATAACACAAATTGTGTGCTTTAAGAGATGTACACTTCTTTTTTTGTATTTCTCTTACAGTTTACCAGTTATACAAAGTTATACAAAAGTCATTCAGAAAGAAGGGGTTTTCTGAGGCTATTCCCTAAAACTTCAGGATGTACATTTCATTTGACATAAAATACATTAAACATCTGGTATTTTAATTAAAATCGTTTGAGGCATTTTTGAGAAAATAAAATTTTTCGAAAAATGTTTCATGTAAGGGGTAAATATCAAGGATGAGCCACGAAGATTTTCAGGAAAATTACCCCAACCCAACTACCCCTTCCATGGAACATTTTTCGTAAGTTTTGATTTTCTCAAAAATGCCTTTAATGATTTTGTGTCATGTTGGCATGTTGCCATGGTAGCTCAGTGGTAGAGCAACCTGCTAGAGACCGGGTGATCCATGGTTCAAATCCCGGCTATGGCATTGCATTTTTCAGTCTGTCTCTACCTATTAAACTCCTGTCCTACACACGGTTTGTGTGAAACAATTAAATTAAAAATAAAGACATGTCTTGAATTTTGTGGGAATAGGCTGTAAAAGCCGCTTCTTCGGAAGACATCCCTTATAACTGGTACAAGTTAATCGATAGAGGAAAATGTGCTACCTACACCTCTTTAGAACACATTTATGAGAAACATTTTTTGTGGCATGGGTCATTTCTTAGGCATCTGTTACTCCACCCAGAGTGGGGTCGCCAGCCTCGAACCCGGGAGCGCCCGAATGTGAGACTCGCATGTTACCGCGGAGACATCTCACTCGGCTCACCCTTAGATAAGACGTAGAAAACGATAAAACAACCATGCTTAATCTATTGATTCTGCATTCATATCAACACGTATTTGTTCAGTAGGATATCTTGCTGACATGTGTAGCATTTCAGGTCTATCCCCGCATCATACCACTTTCGCTTCGTGCTAAGCAGAGGTCAATAGGGTACCATAAGCGTATCTTGTTTATGTGGATAGATGGCAGCACAGTTGCATCAGCGTTTATTATGGTTTTAGTCTGAAGGTGGAACTTTTGGGTCACGGTATTTAATATCCAATCCAATATTTACCATGTGGGCGAAGAGGTGATCTTTCGTCACCATGACAAATAGTGACGAACTCATGAACTAGAAATTCAGATCCGATCATCATTGCTCCACTTAAGAGATACAGAAGTACTACTACTATTATGATGCTCTATGCCTGCGAATTATGGGGAATGGTAGCAGACACCTGGCTTCTCTGGTTACAATAGACGCGGAATAGGGGACTCCGGTCCATCATTTCTGTATGTCGCCATTTCCTAGTGAAGATTCGGTCCTCCCTCAATAGTCGGAGGATATAATTGGGCGCCGGGCTCAAAAATTATACGCCAGATTAGGCCAGCATAAGAACGCACTTGTCAGATCACTGGGGACTTCTTACCAAGTGACGCCGAAACAGGCGAGGATCGGGTTCCCCGTATGCTTACGGGCACCTCCAGTAACAAGGCCTTCAACCCAGCCAACAGCAGATTAACTCAAAGTACTCCCCTCTCCCAACCTTGTGAGTGGTCAATTAAAATTCAACTCCAACATAAACACATTCAAACAAATTAAACACCAGCGGAACAGAGGAAAAATATGCTGCTCCTGAAAAAATGCAAACCGTTGAGGAGCCTATCTAGCCCGAATCTCCACCAAAATCACCAAACCTAAACTATCATCCATTCCAGTGGTTAAGCCCTGAACAGGGTAGGTACATAGCAAATTTACCTAGGCTCACCACAATCTTCCAGATGTCGGAAAAACCGATGGACTATTACTACCGCCTGAGCCAAAAACAACCATTAGCACCTGATAGGAAAATGCAACAAATATACTGTTAGTATTTAAGACGCAACCATTTGGACGCTCAGTGCAGTTATATGATTCTGATCGATTGGTCCCATTGTCATCATAGCATGGGTATCAATTTATTTCAGTATTTGTATTGTAATTAATATCCCACAGAATATATAGAGCTCTCTTCTCTTTAAATTGCTGTTATGGATGTGTAATATTGTTTTAATTAATATATAACTGTTGGGCAAAACGTGTGTGTGTCGGTGGGTATGTGCATATGTTTGGAAAAGAGACGGTTGGCGGAAGAAAATTAAATTTTTCCTCGTTAGTTTACCCTGCAATTATGTGTTGCGTGATTGTTTTTCAATGAAAGAGGGGCTTGTTTTCATTCGTATCTTAATCCTGCAATGGAATTTGTTAGAGCTCCTATAGCTATATGCATTTTTTGTGTCATCACGAAACTCAAAACGATCATCATTTTTTCATGTCTCATGCATTAGATAATGGAGATTTGAACTTATCCAGGTTTTCATAATGCATATACGCTTATTGTGCGCTGCCATAACTAATCCGCCAATAAAACCAGCATTTATTTACCGTGAAATATTTATGTGCAGTATTAAAAATCTTAAAACGCACTGTTTCATTCTACAAGCTTGAAATTTTATATCATTAGTCGCTGTATTTCTTATCCAAAGATTGCAGTTTTAAACCCGACCCAACCGATGGTCTTAAGTGTACTTAAAAGCAACAGCCGCATTTCAGTCGGCAAAGAAACTCAGCAGGACGAAATGCCGGCACACCGGTGAACCTGATATGATTCTAACAATTGACAGCGTTAACAGACAAATTATTTTAAAATAATTTTGAATTTTTCCCAGTGTGGGAATATAAAAGCTTTATGGAAAAATCTTGTGTTTTCGTTCGTATGACTTTCTCTACCTATTCTGAAAACAAAAGAAAATAATGCTAAACAAAATAAACATTAACAGAAACGGTCTTATTACTTGCTTCTTTCTAAGCAGAAGGAAAATATGCGAGTACACCACCTTTAAGCGATAGTCAACTCTTTTAACAGCTGGTTGTTGAGTGAACAAAGTTCGGTTGGCTCTGCATAGCCAGCAGTAAAACAAAAGGGAGATGAAATGAAAGGTGACTCTTGTTTGAGAAAAGTTCTGTAGTTTAAAATTGAAATCAGTAAAAATGAATATCTCGGAAATGGATAACTATAAAAATGCATATGACACAGTGTGTTTTGACAAAATCTACAGTTTTTGTGGGGTAGCTTTTTGTCTATCTCTTATGGTTTACCATTTTTGCAAAATACATCCAAGTTGATGAAATCCGCAGTGGCAATTCCCAGAAAATTCAAGATAAATATTTTATTTCTGATATAAATACCCTTAATATTCGGTATTTTTATACAAAACATTTAGCGCTATTTTTAGAAAAACAAAATGTTCAAACAACTTTCCATGTTTTTTTGTAGTATTTAACGCCCGCTTTTACTGCTCTGGCACCGCAGGCGAAAACACTGATGATACATGAAGATGGAGCTCCGGTGGAATGTGATGGCGGGGGAAACCGCAGAAAACCCGCCCCTGCGCCGCTTTGTCCACTACAAATCTAACATGCGGTACTTGAGATCGAACCCGGACCGTCTAGGTGAGAGGCGAGTGGTCTGACCACTCGGTCACGGCGAGGCCACTATCCATGTAAAGGGTAGTTTGGGGTAGGTGGATTTTCTTGAAAATCTTCATGTCGCGTATACACATACGCACACACACACACGTTATTCTGAAAATGCTATTGTACCATGACGAAAGGCAGCACCGTGGTTAAGTGAGAGACCGCTCGCCTCTCATCTAGGCGGCCCTTGGTTCGATCCCAAGCGCTCGCATGAGGGATTGGTGGAGGATGAAGAGGCGTCTGGGCGAGTATTCCCCGCAACTTACTCAATCCTCAGCTCTCTAATCATCAATTTCGCTTACATTTCATATCACCACTTCCTCATGCTAATGCCTGGCTACGGGCCGACCCCTTGTAACAGGTTCTGCATTCTGTGCTTTCGTGCCGTAGGTTCCCCGAGAGGCTTCTGACCCCTAGGCATTGGCTTGTAAGTCCTAGGAAGTTACAGTCCTACAAATACGGGGAGGGTAAGCCGATTACGAAACGAAACCATGACGAAGTTGTTCCATTGATGGTCTTCGCACACGTGTGTTTGAAGCAGGCCTAGAGATCGGACAGAACACAAAAGCCCTAAGGAAGGTAGGACTAAATTGCTAAGAAGATAAGATGCCTGAATAGCTTCTAATGGAGCACATCTTGAGCATCTGCTCTAAATGAACAATTATATTATTCTGTTGACCATTAATAAATTGCCTGTTTAGCAAAGATGTGGCTAAGATTTAATTATTCCACCATACACCCGAATGAGATACTTCCGTAATTCACATTTGAATTAATTTATCTTTAATCATCACACTAAATGTCATGCGTAGCCTCTTACGCAGCTTTCAGGTAAGGTCTCGTAAATACGACGGGTAGCTTCAAAGAAAAGCACTAGCACCCCTCGTGAGTGACAGTAGCTGATAATAAACGCACATGGCGAACCGGATTTCAAGCACAAGCTAAAACAAAGCATTCGCCTGACCACAAAGAAGAACAAAACATTCGGCTTTTTAAATCCTACCCTGTTGCCGACTATGCAGATAATGTATTTAATAATCTTTAATTATCCCTGTCACCTTTCAAAATGAAACTGACACTGGACTTTATTATTTTTATATTTGGTCCTCCCAACACGCAAAATCGAGCTTTATATTCAATGATTTGTATTACTTTCTCTGCACGTACTATGTACATACTGTATAGAGAAGGTATTTTAGTGCACTCAAAACTTCGATACCGAGATTTCATACTTGTTTTAGGATCCCCTGAGTCACAAAAAAAAAAAAAAAAAAAAAAAAAAAAAAAGCAGCATAGCTCAAAAACGAAAATTCTGTTAAATACGAAACTAGGTATTTAAGTTCAGTATCTTTCAAGGATGCGACCCGAAGATTTTCTAGAAAATTCCCCCACCCCAACTATCTTTTACATAGAAAAATTTCGAAAGTTTATATTTTCTCAAAAATGGATCTAACGATTTTGACTAAAATATCATATAATAAAGATGTTCACATGAAAAATACAATGTATCTCATCAATTTTCTGGGAATAGGCTCCAAAGACCTTTATTCTGGAAGACTTTTGTTTAATTTTGCAAAACTAGTAAACCGTAAGAGATACACAAAAACTTACTTCGCAAAAAAGCGTAGGGCTCGTTAAAACACATCATTGAAAACGTATTACATACATTTTCTTCGTAGAGTTGGCCGTTTTCGAGATATTCCTTGTTATTGGTTTCAGCTTTAAAATACGTGTACTTTTCTTATATAGGAATTTGTCAACTCCTGTCCGTACAAACAAAGGAACTTCAGTCACATAGCAACCAGCTTTTGATTATCACTTTAACCTATGGTACTCCCTTATTTCCCTTCTACTTACAAGGAAGCAAGCAATAAGACTGTTTCTGCTAATGCTTATCTCGATTAGCATGAAGTAGGTAGAAGAATAGGCTTTTTGCAGAGATATAGAGAAAGTCATGTGAATGGAGCACATCAATTTTCATTCTGACGTATCCCCTAGGTGAATTATTTCCCCTCCATAATATATAATTATGATAGGCGAGGTTAGAGCAAGGAGGGCGGTACATATACAAGTGGTATGCAGAGCGATTCCTGCAACGGGGTGTTGATGCGTGAAAAGAAAGCTGGAGTTGGAAACCGAATAAAGATTACTGGAAGGGGTTGGTTTTTCATGCCAAGAAAGGACAAAGTTTGGAGGCGTAACAGAACAAAATGCGTTGAGACAGCTCTAGGAGCTGCAAGTTTTAGACGATTTCGCCACAGAAAAAGTTGGGCCCGCTTTTTCCTCCCGAGGGCTCTGCCTGGAAAACTACGAGAAGAAGGCGTTGGTCCGTGATTAAGAAGCAGCAACGTCATAATCATCCGGCTAACGACTTTCTTTCCGGGTGCATCACTTTTAGTGCTACCTGCTTTACGAGAACTAATGAAAGTCTAGATGAACCCTCACTTTTACTCAGCTACTTCTACAGAAATGCACTTCATTCCGGCGTAAAATTTAATGTCTTTAAATTCTGTGCCTGCTTTACTGTCCACCTTCAGTAGTAATAGGAAGCATATATTTAGTTAGTATGGTTTTTGTTTTGTAGATTTAACCGTTTTCGAGATATTATTGATTGCAGTTTTAAAATACTTAACTTTTCTGAAACCGAAAGTCGTCAGTGGTATAATCTGTCTTTCATTTTGCCATGTAAAGAGAATCGAATTTCAATTGCATAGCGACAGCTTTAAATAGATTGTACTATCGTTTTAGCCTATTATATGCCCGTATTTCCCTTCTACTTACAAGGAAGCAAGTAATAAGACCTTTACTACTCAGGCTTATCTTATTCAGTATGAAGTATATAGAAGCATACCTAAACTTTTGTAAGAATAGTTTATTTGCAGAACTGGTGGAAAACGTCATGTGAATGGAACATCAGATTAGTTTTAAATCTGACCGTCCTTGTTATTTCTGCTTATGCCTATAACGAACGATAAATGTATAGTGAATGTTATTTTCCATCAACAAGAAGTAGTCATAAGTAATGTAGCTTAACGACCTAAGAGTAAAATAAGAACTGAAGCTTTCCTGGCGACGTGTTAATTCAAAATCTTCTCGGGTTTCTAGCCAGGTAAAAACTTTGCTTGACACCAACGTTCACCCTGAAGACGAGGAAGATGCACTTCTTCGAAACGTTGGTGTCAAGCCAAGTTTTTTACCTGGCTAGAAGCCCGAGAAGATTTTGAATTGACCTAAGAGTAGTTTGTAGAAAGAAGAGAAAGTCAGTGAATGCAACACATTAGATATTACTTTCCCTACACGTATTATGCATATAACACGTAGAGCATATACTGTATGCCACCCAAAATTCGATGTTGAGATTTCACAGGAAATATGTTTTGAGGTCCCCTGTCTTTAAATACCAAATTTGACATTTAAGTTTAGTATCTTCCAAGGATATATCACGAACAGGTTCAAGAAAATCCTTCTACCCCAAACTAACCCTTAGATGGAAACTTTTTTGAAAATTTCATTTTCTTTTTTCCAAAATGGGTCTAATGACTTTGACAAAATCTTATGACAAATGTATGTATTGAATTTTCTAAGAATAGCCTCTGAAGACCTCTTCCATCTGGTCAACCCTTGTTTAACTGATAAATCGCAAGAGAGACGAAAACTTACTAAGCCCAAAATGTAGATATTTTTAAAACCAATTTATTTCCTAGGATTAACCATTTCCGATGTATACTTTGTTATTTGTTTCAGTTTTAAACGACTTGAAGGTTCTGAAACGGGAAGTCATCTTTCGTTTCAGCTCTCTTATCTTACGGTTGACCGTTCCAAAGCAACCGAATTTCAATTGTTTCACATAGCTACAGCTTTTAAAGGATTTGACAATGGCTTTAGCTTAGGGTACTGGTATTCCCATATTCTCCTAGATTCCATTTTTTTCTTCTTCATAAAAATGGAATCTATGAGTAAAAATAAGCTGTAAGTATATAATAAGTATATATATATATATATATATATATATATATATATATATATATATATATATATATGTGTGTGTGTGTATGTGTTTGTTCCTTGTCTTACTTTTAAAACTTCAAAGGAAAGAAGAAACACTTGTCAATAATTCCCAAAAGTAATATTCTGTTTTAAACTACCCTTATAAGGAAGTAGCTAGTAAGGTTATTTCTGCTAATGTTTATCTTGATATGCATGAATTAGATAGAAAAATAAGGTTTTATGAGAATATTTACTTACAAAATATAGAAAGTTACGTAAATGTAACACTGTTACATTTGAATGCAGGAACTGTTTTTCTGGTCTGTGTCTGTGGTAGGAGCTTGTTGAAGCTCCATGTTGTGGCTGGATCTTCTGTTGGCAGACTTCTGCTTGTCCTGCGAATGTTGCCCGTTGTACCAGTACTGCTAACTCGTAGCTAAAACAGTTAGCTTGGTTGTTTACTTTACCTGCGGATTTTTATGCCGCTAAATAATATTATGTCATCTCAAAATAATTTGAGATCACCTTGTGGTTTGCCGGGAAACATAAGTCATTTGAGAAATGTAATGCTAAGCCGGAATGCTGCCATGGTAGCTCAGTGGTAGAGCAATCGGCTAGAGACCGGGAAATCCATGGTTCCAATCCCAGCTATGGCATTACATTTTTCAGTCTGACTCTACCTATCCAACTGCTGTTCCTACACACGGTTTCTGTAAAAAAATAATTAAATTATCGCAAATAATACTATTGGTGAACTGCTCTGCCAGCTGGTTCACTAATTGACTTTATTGTGGTTAGGAGAAGTTACGTTTTCGCAGTGGATAAGAGCGTGCTTAATACTTTTGTGTGCTCTGAATAATTTGTGGACAATCAAATTTATTAACTTCAGTTCGCTTATATAAAATACTTTATTCAGTGCTTGGCTTCACAGGAAAGATGTTTAAGGTAGTAGAAGTTGTAGGTATTGAAATTAAATCAGTTTTATTTGAATAAATTCCGTAGTAGCGTCTCTTTCTATGACGCGAAAACTTTTTAACGAATCTAATTAAATATTTAAAACAAATTAATACTTATAGAAGTATTTACAACGTTATTATTTGTACTTGCTAGATATATTCGATTATACTTCTCCGATGCATAAGATGTTACTTTCAGAATCTCTTTCCAAGCTTCCATCAGATGCTAATGTTTATTCTATTCTCAACGCCCGTTGCTCTGACGGCGGTGCAAACGTTATGGCAAATCTTAACCTGAAAACAACATACAATGCTTTTAAATACAATTTAAGATACTTAAATTAATCATTTGGCAATCACATAATTATTATTTGTTTTAAAGTTAAATTCCTAAAAAATAATATATTTACACTGTATTAAACTCCTGGTGTTGCAGGACAAAGTCTAGGTGACATCGGTTGTTTATTTATTTTAAAAATAGAATTCTGGGCTCTTGTTGGGACTCCGTCGCTGTATTTCCTTTTCCTCTTTTTTCATCTTCCTAACATTTACTTTGTTTTCTGTTTGATTACCGTTTTGCTTTTGTTTGTCTCTAACACACACGCACACATATGCACATTTTACAAACATACAAATACCCATGCCCAAGGCGGGACTCGAACCCACGGTCCCCTGCGCCACGAAGCACTAAAGTGAGGCATTTTAGAGCGCGGCCATAGGGACCGGTAGGTGAGTTTTATTTATGGGCGTTCTTTAACTGCTGGTTCTTAGCGTCCCATCTATGCTAGGCATGAAAGACCGCTTAATTTTGCTCAGAGGCCTCTTTACCAGGTTACAGGTTCTTTTACGTGCCGTAAATTTACGACACGGGACTAATGGCTTTACTTCTCTTACGAAGGAAGCCATGCTAAAGATTTTCACGCACGAAAAATCCATCTCCTCCGGATTTGAAAATTATGCGTAATTGTTATACAGTTTCTTATTGAAATGCGTGTATTATTTCTTTCTAACAATTTATGTCTTTATTAGTATTCTTTCTGTTAGATAATGTATGCACTGTTTATGAACACATGTGTAATCCATGAGCAATGCAGTAGCATAATGTTTAAATAAATTATTTTACATGGCTTGTTACATCATACCTTTTAGATATCACTAGGCATTTTCTGCAAATATGTTTCATTCCCATTAAGGTTAAAGCAACAAGTTTATACATGTTTATGTAATTTAAAACAATTAGCATGTATTATATGTGTGGCTTGGCTAAATGTCGCGTCGCGCTAAATTCTGATTATTGGACCTGGTGATGTGTCGCCTGATACAGATCTACATTATAGATTTGAAAGCTGTACCTTATGGGTGTGGCGCAGAATTACTGCTGCCGCGTCGAGCATACATTTCGGATCCTCTTGGGCGCACCGACGTGTAAACAGATCATTCTAAATAATATAAGCGACAATTTCCTGAGTCTCCTGTGAAATGCCTGTGCTTCGCGACGTTCCGGAAACCCGCTAATGCATTTGGAGCTCTGCGGCTTTCGGCAGAGAGAGAGAAATTAAGTTCCCGTACCGCATATTAATTTAGAAACTGCATGCGATGAAGCGCGGTGCGGAAAATGCTTGCCATATGCTCCGTTCTTGCGTTACATTGCCCGGAGGATGAGGCTATATCGAGACGCAATCTAATACAGCGTTTTGGAATATCATAACATATGGCTGATCGTTCCCTTTGACTAAATGCGTTTCATGTACGCCCGGGGAAATGGCTCAGTAGAAATCGAATTAAATTTCCCTTCTGTCTCTCCCTCTTGTTTCATCTGAATTGCTTCCCTCCGCCGAACGAGTTAAGGGTTTAGATGACATACAGCGGGTCTGTAAATGTCTTCCTTTTGGCTTTGTCCCTTGTCCTAATTATAACGAGGTGTTTGGAAACTGTGCTTGTGGTTAAACGCCATACACGTTGAGATATGCGGGCAAATAGTTCACCCGGATGGCTTATCTTGGTCCAGGCAACTTATTAGGAACGGTCCTGGCATTTAAGCAAAAATGTTACATGCTGGTGTATACAGCAAACATGCTGGCCTCTTTTTAAAGTGATTTACTAATGTCGTACTAAACCGCACCATTTTTACTCTCTGTCTCTCTCTCTCTCTCTCTCTCTCTCTCTCTCTCTCTCTCTCTAGTAAGCACAGAATGCAAATGTTTCCTCAATATCTATATATAAATTGGACATTTCACTCCAAACAAAACACGTTGAGCTAATTGGATAAGGATGGGACGTTTATGGAAGGGACTCGACACTGACCCAGGAAAAATATTTTGAGGTGAGGCATGAATAAATTTGCGCAGAGGGGAATTTGCTTTCCTTCTCTCCCTCTCTGCAACGTTTGAAATGCCAGCCTGGAGCGAATAACACAACCACAACAGCGTGCAGCGTTAAATAATTATTGCAGCAATGAAAACAATTGTTGGCACATATCCATAGTTATAACGAAATCCCTTGTTATAAGAGCGTGAGACGGAGTGTTGAAGGAATGTTGATGCAATTCTGTGGTTGCGATAGATCGTATCAACACCAGTATGCAACCAGGAACATAGCCAATATCATTGTACTTACCACCCTGAATCCCGCTCACTGCACCATCATCTTCGTCCTATTTGATATAATGGATATCACTGTCTTCTTTCAAATAAAAAATCAGCTAATGTTTATTTGCATAAACACTAAAGAATGCTGCACTAAAACTAGCGATAGCGTACTTCACCCCTTCGTGGACAAACATGTATGACTTCTACGCATACATGTTGGCGCAGCTTCTCCCACCATCAGTCCTTCAGGTGGAGAATTGCCACTGAGAAATTAATGTGTTGTTCCTGTATCTTTCTAACTACGACCTGGAAAGGTACCCCCGGGAGGGATGAAGTGAGATGAGACACCGGGCGACCGGAATCATAAATGACGGCACAACAATCCAGAGTCCCTATAGTTAACAGATTCTGCAGCCGTACAGGCCGAGCGTGTACCTCCGTCTCACCTGCAGAGAAACCAACGTCCAACCAGGAGCTGTTCCTATTGTTCTGTTGTACTTAGGCACCATGCTTGAAATTCGAACGTTGGCCTGTTTTAAAAGTGTCTTGATCGGTGGAATTTCTAGTTCGCCACTATGCTCAAATAGTCACGAGAGATCAACTTCTAGCCCATAGATGGTATTACAAGTCGAAATCACGAGTGGTGGACGTTAAACATGGCGAATTTAGTCCAGGGACTTTTTCTTTCAAGGCATTCTGTTCTTCTACATACAAATATAAATTACACGGCTTTACTTCCCTTCTGAAGCAAGTCATGCTAAGGAATTATCGTCCACCGTTGGGTTTGAACCTGCAAATTTGGGATTAGAGGCCAGCATAGTAGCCACTATACTGCAATTAGGCGAAGGCCGAGAAACCGTAAAACTTCTACAGCGAGTATTCTTTTTCCCTGCCATGCTGCACCGTAACACCATCTCTGAATCTGATGGTTAGTGACATTAATTAACACAACGCTATAGATCACGGACATTCAGCGCTCATCTGACGACCCGGATAAACTCCTGAAAAACGGAACTTGCATCCGCTACCGCGGCGCCACAGCACTCGGTGACCTAATGAGATCTCAGGTACACCTGGTAGCAGAGATTAAAAAGTGGAGGAACAAGAGACGTAGCAAACGGCCGAGGATGGTGCAAGCTTTCCAACTACATAACTCTTGTACGACCAGCGTAGCCTGTTTGAAAAGACGTCAACATAGAGGCAGTAGATATGTACTATACGATAACCGAAGTTGTTAGGATACAAACTCAGAGCAAGGATCTATGGTTAATAACTCCATGGCAAGACAGCTCACAAGGAACCTTGGCCTACCGCCCGGCCGCTGCGTCTCCCGTCTCGATCCATGACAGACGTGTAGGTGTGTCAATGAAAGTTCATTTCACAAGCTAAAATTCGAATAAACAGCGTTATCAAAAAATGCGACATGATTAAAAGAGAAAATCCCCGATCACCGCTTTACATAAAAGCGTGTTCATCATTTGGAAATGTAGAGTCACGCCGAGAAATTCAATGACTTAACGGGGATTTGAACCTCGGATCCCGTGGTCTCCGTCCAGTTGTTCTAACCACTGAGCTACCGTGACAATATCCCGACACGCCATTAAATTATTTTGAGATGACATCTGAGCTTCATAACTAAATTAATTATCTCATAGTCGTCATTGTTGTATCGTTAAACTATAAGGCCCTGCACATCAATATTAACGACATTGGAGTATGCCATCTCAAAATAATTTAAGATCTCCTTGTGGTTTACTGGGAAAATCTCGATTCATTTGGAGAGTTTAATGACATGTCGGCATGTTGCAATGGTAATTCAGTGGTTAGATCAACTGAGATGGAGATATTTGCATAAGTAAAATGCATAATTATCTTGAATTTCCTACAAATAGCCTCTGAAGACCTCTTCATTCTGAATGAATTTTGTATTATTAGTAAAGAACAAGAGATAGAGTGAAACTTACTCTACAAAAAAGTAGGAGTCCTCCAAGTCAGACTTTATGCCTATAGATGTTCTATGACGTTAGCCGCCTCCAAGACATTCTTTGTTGTTTTGAGTCTTCAAAACCTTTTATTTTCAAGTGCAATGCCGTATTGTATTTCCTTCTTTCTCGTGATCATACAAAGGGCAAAGAATTTGAGATTTAATTACCTAGACACATTACATTTGAATAGTATTCTTGAAGGTTTCATGTAGCTAGGAACTTCAATAATTCCTGAGTAAACCTATCTTACGAATAACGAAACGTGTGTAGAAGAATATCTTTTTATGTGAATTTGTTACAGACAGAGAAACTCATATGAAAGCTTTCATTAGATTTTGTCATGCATTATTGCATGATTCAACAGCGTGTTCTTTGTTTCCATTGATGTAGTATATAAAGGAAATGGTAAAAGACTGAGATATGCTGTTTCTTACCCGGAACAAACCTAGAATGTTGTTTTTAACCCTCATGCGATATTTCTAACGATAAACTCCTTTTCTTTAAAACAAAACTTAACCGTATCGCTTGAGCATGGAGTGGAGGCAGTAATTTATTACCGTACTTGGAGGATAGAAAAATGGTCATTACTTTACGAAAGCCGGAGTTTTCATATAATTACATTATTGCATTACAGAAAGCACTTCCGATTGTTTGAGATTTGTGCATGAAAATACAGGTTTGATAGGTTATGAGCTTCTGGCACGTAATCGGATAAAGAAGTGAAATCCATAAATTAGAAAACACGGGTCATTATTGGCCCAGCAGAAAGTAAATAGTGGCATACAGTTATGGCTGTTTTGTGTAGGGGAAATACAGTTTCAGAAAACTAATAATATACTTTGTAATGTACTTTTGCTAAACCTTCAATATTTCGAGAAGTTAATTGCAAATTGTGCCTTTACTTTTAAAGTTAATTTCAACATTCTCAACATTATCAATTTTTCAAATTTTAGTTTCAAACACATGGGTTTTTTGATTTCGCTTCCTCAGAACTAATAATTATTTTTATTCCGGAAAAAAATTACATATCGAGAGAGTATGTGTTTCTATCTATTTCACATATGTATATCGACACCTTCACAGAAACACTTTTATACGCGGATACGCGGGAAGAAGCGTAGGCTAAAGTGCCAGTCAAATCTTCCATGGCCTGTCTCTATGTAATGCATTGGCATTCCGTTTTCTTTGCTTGACCAGGAGAAATAAAAAATCTGATGTGTTCCATTGACACTAGCTGTTCTGCAACAGATTATTCTTACAAAAGCTGATCCTTCTCTCTACTTCGCACTGATTAGGATAAACTGAAAATTACTTCCTTATAAATATAGGGGAAGTAAAGGAATAAACTTTTAAAAGCTCGTTGCTATTTGACTGAAATTCGTTTCTTGGTATTGCCAGGAGTTGATAAATTCCCGTATGAGAAACGTGCAAGTATTTTAAAACTGAAACCACCAACAAGGAATATCTCTGAAATGGTCAACTCCACGAAAAAACAGAAAGGTATATTACATAAATTGTGCATTTTAACGATATCTATAATTTTTGTGTTGTACGTTTTTTGCCTGTCTCTTGCGTTTTAACCAGTTATGCAAAATTCAGCAAAATTCATTTAGAAAAAAAAGAGATCTTCAGAGACTATTTCTAGATATTATTTAAGATATAGATACATTTTATTTTTCATGTAAATATCCTTAATGTAGGCATTTTAATCAGACTCATTTGAGAAAAATCAAAACATTTCTAAACATTTTCTTTGTAAAGGGTAGTTTGGGGTGTCGCATCCATGGAAGATCTTCTAACTTAAATTATTTTCGTTTTTGAGTCATCGTATTCACAGACACATAAACACACACACACCTTTTTCTAAACATACTTTTTCTTTGGATTCAGGGGACCCTGAAACATGTATTTCTGGTGAAATCTGGGATGGAAGACAGTACTTGCCGTTCTTTGGTGGTGGGGAATGTAAAAACTAATTCAGAAATTCTTTATTTTAAGACTTGAATAAAAGATTTCTATTGTTTTAATTCTGCTGAGTTAAAATAGCATAAGCCTGACTGTTAATAGGTAAGAAAACATTTTTCTTTTTTCTGGTATATTTTTCTCCTTTCCGAGTTGCTCATTGCTCCATATTTCGTACCAGAGAAGAAGGTAGGAGAATGAAAATTCGAAACAGACAAGAACAACAGTGTACTTCCTTCTTTACCATTATTTTTTTATCGCTTCAGAACGTCGCAAGTCATCTGAAATCAGCAGAGAGCAATCCAGCGTATAAGTAAATACGAAACGTTACGGGTTTTCGCAGTCTTTCAATTGTTCTTTCTGTTTTTATTCCTATGATGTTCTTCCTTTTGTTTTTCTCCTTTCCTTCATCCGCCGATGCTGTTGTTTGCACCGATAACTGGAGTCTCTACAATACTGTGGCTCAGTAGGATCGATCCTGTTTGCGATTTTGATCTTTGCTACAAACCTGGTAAACTTTCTTCATAAACACCGCATGATCCCCGCCTTCTTAAAGTGTGTATCAGAAACCCCCAGTACTGTAGTATCTGGCCATGAGAAGAAGGTGGACGAGAGAAGAGTGATGTACAAACATTTTCTGCCCCGGCGATAAAGTTCTTGCACTTTCGCACGATAAACATGAACATTGTCAGATAGCTCGCGCGTTAGGAATAAGAATCTGGGAATGGGTAATTATACCTTCGCAGCAGTTGTTAATATTTGCCAGTATGAGTGACATACATACATTAATACTATGCGCACACCGTTTCTTGGGCGCTGGTTTTAGGGGGGAAGAAGAGAGCGCACGCCTTCCTGTGTTTCCGCTGTGCCAACCAAAGAGTTTCTTTCTTTGAGGCCCTCGGTCATGATAGTGACTAGGTGATCTGTTTACCGCGAATTAGCTCTATTATTAAACTAAACACAGCGTATGTGCGTGAACTCTGAACTAGAGACAGAATGAAACCTTAGCATTGAAGTCGCTAGATGTCAGGGTGTGTAGTGTGGTTAATGTTGTCTTGCTCTTCTTCCAAAATTGCGAATGAAGACTAGGGAGCCGAGCGTGCAAGAAAACGTGCGCGTATGGTAGGTATATACGAGGGTAGGCTGCTAAGTCCCGGGCCTCACAGATATGATGCTACTAGGCCAGTTAGACGGAAGCATCGTATAGCTCTAGACTAAGCTTGTATCCATAGTTACAGGTCAATAGCGTGTTTAGTTTTCGAATGACAGCATTTTAAACAAGACAACTTTCAAGTTTTCACGAACATGGAGGATTTGGAAAAACAAGGAGTGATTAAATACTTTCATTTGAAAGGCTTAACACCTAAAGAAATCAAGGAGGAAATGGACAGTACATTAAAAGATTCTGTCCCTTCATATTCAATGCTTAAAAGGTGGGCTGCATAGTTTAAAATGGGACGTACGAGCATTAAGTGATGAGCCTCGATCTGGACGCCCCGTAGAAGTAACAACTCCAGAGATCATTGAAAAAATGTATCATTTAGTACTGGAAGGCCGCAGATTAAAGTTTATTGATATAGCAGAGGCTGTAACATATCAAAAGAACGTGCAGGTAATAGTTAAATTAATGTTTTGGACTTTCACAAGCTCTCTGCAAGATGGGTGCTGCTTTGTTGACACCTGATCAAAAGTTGCAAAGAAAAACTGTTTCTGTTAAGAATGTGGATCACTGCCGTAAAAATCCCAGTGAATTTTTGAGACAGCTTATTACCATTGATGAAGCTTGGATATATCTCTACACTCCAAAGAGTGGATTGCGCCAGGTGAAGCTACTCTAAAAAAGGTAGTTAATTTTGTCAGCTATCAAGGTTATGGCGAGTGTTTTCTGGGATGCACAAGGAATGATTTTTATTGATTACTTGGAAAAGGGTAAAAGTATCACTGGTGACTACTACGCAAGCTTACTGCAACGTTTGAGTGATGAGGTGAAACAAAATATACCTCATTTGGAAAAGAAAAAAAAATTCATCACGACAATGCTCCGGCCCATCGTTCAGGCTTTGCAATGGGGAAAATGTGCGAATTAAAGTTGGAATTGCTTGAACATCCATCCTATTCGCCAGATCTAGAACACAGTGGCTACCACCTGTTCCCAAACCTCAAAAAATGTCTTGTAGTTGGAAGATTTCACAGCAACGAGGTGATCATTGATGCGGTAAACAGTTATTTTGAGAACCTTGATAAATCGCACTACAGAGAGTTTTAATTAAATTAGAACACCGACAAACACTGGAGATTATGTTGAGATATAAAGCAAAAAAAAAAAAAAAAAAACATTAAACGCTGTTTTCATTGAGAGGCCCGGGACTTATCAGCCGACCCTGTAGGTACATACACTATTTGTTTGTTGTGGTTTGACGCCCGCTTGTACATGTGGCATCATCGCAGGTGATACACTGATGTATTCAATGAAGATAGAACTCCGGTGGAATGCGCTGGCGGGGAACACCGGAGAACCCGGAGAAAGTCGCCCCTGCACCGCTTTGCCCACGATCTACGTCACCAGGAATCCAACTTTGGTGAGAGGCGAGTGGTCTACCCCACGGTCACGGCGAGGCCACATACATACAACATTCATCGTAGGAATTAAATCCATTATGTAAACGTGAAGTGATCACGATATCGGATGAGCGAATTTGGCCAGTGTCAATCTCAGAATAAGAAAAGTTACAAGCAGCATGAACAAAACTGTAAACTGTTTAGGAAAAACAGGACACATTCATGCTTGCTTTCAGCAGCTAAGCTAAAGACATTCCAAGTGTTTCCTAGTGTGAGTGTGTGATATGATATTCCTTGCTGTGGATGATCCAGGGCATTCGTTAAAGCAGCGGCATATAAGGATGATGATGATATTCATATTTCAATACTTAGGATGTCCAGTCTAATTGAAAGAATAACCTCTCCAGTTTAGGTAGTAGTCTTGTGAGGAGGATCGAAGTTTAGCTTGATAAATCCACTTCAATCCTTTGCAGTGTGCAGCGTATGTTTTTAGTTTCGAAGATCCGTAAATAAGTAGCATCTACATGAAGTCTGATCATCCCTGCATTCTGGATTTGTTCCAAATAATTTATTCATGACCTGGTTAGTCTCATTGTTTGCTAAAGAACACAGTCTGGGGAAACCGTTTTCCACTCCGATTGGTGCTGTAGGAGTTTGTAAAGAAGAATTTTACTCTAATGAGGACAATGAGTCGAAAGTACTGGTCCTGAAGGATGAACCGGAGGACAGAGTCTCAGAAGAAGTTTTTTTGAAGATGTGGTGAGTTTCAAACTGTCATTAGTGTATTTGCTGCATCTGAAATCTGTTCATGTATCCCTTGTACCTTGGTGCAATGTCTGCAGGTATGTTCTGCAGTGTAGGCACGTTGCTTGCAGATAAGCGAGAGTATATTTACGTGGCCAACTTATGTCAACACTCCAGTCCCTGGAGAATGAAATGAAGCGAAAGGAGGAGGAAGAGCAGAGAAGGAAATTACATCGCAGTGCTCTTCCTAAGCATCAAGTAAACTACACTTTTCCTTGGCTGACAAGAGTTCGATTTCCGGAACGGAAAAGTGGCCTGCTGCCCGCCTCTAGACGTATGCGTTCCTGCCATAAAATGTGAGGACGTTGGAAAGGCAGCCGAAGAAAAAGGGAGTGCATGCTTTTTCTTCATCGCTCGGCCTGCTACTCGAAAGTTTATTCTCCGCCCCCCACCCCCCTCGGCCATAAGTAACAGCCCTTTCAATCTGCAATATCGTCACCTACAGAAAAATTATTTTAAATTGAACGCTGTAATATTTAAGACATCCGTTAAATTACGTAAACAACGGTTTACATATTATGACATAGAAATTAAAACTATTTAAAATGCTATTTACATAAAAACATTAACAGTAATTTATGCAAAAGTTAAGATAATATAGATGAATTATAGCACGAGTGACCGTTTGTCGCATTCACTGCGACAATTTTCACCATGCCACATTAAGATTATGCAAAGTTGAGTGCTGCATTTTAAGCGATTTTAGCATTATAAATTGTTGGAAATAATAAATGGAAAAGTTAACATCCAGGGCGTCTTAATATGTTCGTAAATGAGACTAAGTTCTCTCCCTGTATTACATTTTTATTGCCTGGCATGTTGAACGTGTTACTCCTTTCCTGGGAGCGAAGTGAGCAGGTGTTGCGGACTGTCATGTATTTATTATAATAATCTGATAACTATCAGCACACCATCGTAAATAGTTATCGTACATTCAGATCTTAATTGTTCTATATTTAATCGTGTTCATCGACAACGAACGGGAACTAAACAGTTATGAAAGGATGGAGCATCGGAAGCACAGTCAGGCTGAGAAACTTATGCAGAGGTACTGTTTCCGAGAAAACTAATGTGAAGACATCAGTAGGTTAGTATTGTTTTCATTGTGCGACTGTGTGTTCACTTTGTCGTTTTGCCCCTCACTCCCCTCGGATCCCAAGTGTTGATAATGCCAACATCGTAGCGCCCTCCAAGTGCATTTATTCCATGGTCGATTAATATAGAGGCGATTCACATTTTCGTTGCTCAGAGGAAACCATGCCACAATATGGTTTCATCTCTATTCCGTCATTAGTAGTATTGGCGTGCTCTGTCGTCCTCCGTAGTGTAATGGTCACCATGCTAACTTCATATACCCAAGGTCGCGGGTTCAAACCCGGCGGAAGACGATGGATTTTTTCGGGTGTAAAAATCCTTAGCATGGCTTCCTTCGGAAGGAAAGTAAAGCCGTTGGTTCCGTGTCGTAGATTTACGGCACGTAAATGAACCTCAAGCCTGATAGAGAGGTCTCTGAGCAAAATTAGCGGTCTTTCATGCCCAATTTAGAATGGGACGCTGAGAACCACAGCAGTTAAAGAGCGTCCATAAATAACACGCCATTTTATTTTTGGCGTGCTCGAATGAGTAAATTATGCACAATAATGCGTATAGTAATAACCTCTCATAGTGTTTTAGTCGAAGGTAAAAGAACCGCTTTAACGATAAATGATAATTAAAAGAAGTCTATTCTGCCACTTGATAGTATAAAATTATAACACTTCAGCGTACCAAATTTTATTTCCTGGAAAATGCGAAGATTACTATCCAATAGGCTCTATTTATGTAATAGTATAATTGTTTAAATGCAGAAAGTACGAAATCTGAAGAGTCAACCGAAATTTTGCAAGCAGGAAGAAGGTAAAGTAATTGCTGACCAAAACGTCAAGGAAACGGTACGAAAAGCATGTAACAGGTTTTTTCTATGGTGCAAGTTAGAAACTTGACACAATTATACTGAAAATACGCTGTTTGATGATTTGAATATAGAGTCAAAGCAGGATACTTTCAACATTGTGGGAATATTACTCTAGGATCAAACTGTGGCTGAATTCTGAAGGCAACAAAGACATTAGTACAAAGACATTAGCATTGCTTTCAAGATAATTAAAAATACTACCATATTTCGGTCCGGTCCACGCAGCTCACGCATTCAACTGCTTCCCCTCTTCCCGCTTTAAGCTGCCAACTTCAGAGACGATAGGAAAGGTGGGGATGTAGGGAGAGTGCCATCACGCTACATCATTGCTGCCTTTCGCGCGTGCATGTCTGAATGTAGGGTTTGTTTTTGCAAGTAAGTGGCAGCATTGTAAACAATCTCCATAGCTTGTCCTCTTATCAGAGGATGACTTACGTGTTAAAGGTTCCGACATTGCTGTTAACAATTCTCATTGTGTATACTCTTTCAATCAACAGTACACTATGATTTTTGTGATCACTCATTGCCGCTTGCAATGCCCTCTCTCCCACCACTGACAAAATCTCGCAATGCTCCTACGTGTTTGTCTCATGGGCATGCGGGAGAATGACGTACCGGCAATAGTTGCTCCCACAATATTCTGCGCAGCTTTTTCATTATCCTGACAGAGTATAGCACTGAAGCCGTTATAAAGCGGTGTATAACTTACTTTAACTCTCTATGTTGTAGTTTTGTGCTTCTGAAGTTGCGGGAAACCTACTCAATTGAATCAGGGAGCAGAGTGCGCATTAATGCTGCACCGTCCCCTCTTCTCCTTCAATTTAGAAATGCTTTCACTCAGCCAGTCCAGTCAAGGTCACGAATGGTTCAGTATTTTTAGAACACATGGCCCTGCCCCACTCTTCTTCCAAAATCGGCCTGACTTTAAAGTTTGTGGTTAAGGGGTTTGCAATTGAAAACCAACCCTCGCTGTTGCCGTCTTCCACTTACTGGTCTCTTGATTGAAGCGTGATTCTCGGCTTGCAAGCAGGGTCTCCAGAAAGCAGATTTTACTACGTTACTTCTCGCCCTTAGCACACCTATGTCGTTTAGTTTTATATTGAACTTATTGTACAGTACTTTGCTTTTTATTTGTGACATGTTCATACAAAAGAGAATAACTAATAAAAAACCGTTTATTTTTTATTTAGGGGTGTTCTCGAGTTCACACCTGTCTGAAAATATTGACAACTTAAAAAATAGCTTGACACGCATGTGCAATGCATTTTTACTCTGCTCACTTTTAATTCTTGTGTCTTAAATAACTAGTACAGTTCCATAAGATAAATTACCACTTAGGTACTACGAATTAAATGTACAGAAAGAGTCTACTATTGTCCCTTAATACACATTTTCAAGGTCCTATGCTTTATAGACCGCGTTTAAACATATGCTGTGCAGGGAGTAATGCCAAATGTGAGTTATGATAAAAAGATTGCACATCTCCCAATAGCTTATCATTTTTAAATTTATTGAAGCGCGTGTTAATGTGACGGAAGTTGGAGATATGCAATTATTGCACCATTAGGTGAGCATATGTCATACCCTAGTTCCCACCCACATTTCCAAAACCACCGAGTGGAATATAATGACCCACTTTTCCCTAAATTCATTGTCCGCTGAATTGTTAAATGTGCCGATAATGTACATTAATATTGGTTTTAAGTTAATCATGTCGGGCAGAAAATAAAAGCACCCTATTTTATTTCTCTCTCGCTAACCTTATAAAACGCGATGCAGTACCCCATCAACAATCGAGTTTATCGATCTATAACTGAGGTATACTAAACCATACTTGCCGCTTTACTGCTTACCACACAGCCATGTTGATTTTGTTAGCATTGCAGACGTTCACCGTCAAAATCTGTTTACTAAATGCTTAGTGATGGATCCACCCAAACATTACCAATTCAATCATTGCTCTTCAGATTATAATCAAAACATTTTTAGCAATTACAATATTTTAGGCTTAACCTACGACCAAGGATTAAGAAAACAAAATTCAACATTTCTCCTCCTCAGGGACCTAGTGCTTGCCCGTGTCGAAGTCTCTTGTTTTGATGTAATTTTTTTGGTAGTGTTTAACGCCCGCTTTAACTACTTAGGGCACCACAGGCGGTGACACTGATGATACATGAATGAAGATGGATAACCGGTGGAATGCGATGGCGGGGTAAACCGGAGAACCCGGGGAAATCTGCCCCAGCGCCGCCATGTCCACCACAAATCTACATGCGGTCGCTTGGGATCGAACCCAGGCCGTCTAGGTGAGAGGCGAATGGTCTAACCACTCGGCCACGGTGCGGCCACGTTTTGAAGTTGGGTGTTGTTCTGGGGGTAATAAAAAAAACAACTAAGGAGTTCAGCCACTTCTCTTCAGATTTTAATAAACAATAATATCAGTAATTACAATTAAAATGTAATAAAATCTTCTTTTTCTTCACGAATTAGAGATTATTGTCAGCATTCTGAATATCTTGTTCGGCCATTTTTGTTTTAGATTTGCCAACATTTATTTTCCCTCTCGGTTTATAATTTTTAATATGAAATGGTAGTTTTTGTATATCCATTCTTTGTACATGGCTTATTCACTTGGTTTTTATGTTCTTTTGTTGTATCTATATATATTGTCTTCTTATTTCTTCACTTCGTCGATTGCCTATTTTCCTATAACCAGCAACCGCTCTTAAAATTCTCATACCTTTAGAAGGAAATGTTATTGTTTTACGCATTTTAATCGACTACTAAAATAGTTATTTCTATATCAAGCCCAAATCGTAAATCATAGTATACGAGATCTTGTGTCACACAGCTTTTCGGTGCCACAGACATTGGGTAAATCTCTCCCAGGAATAGTTAATGGAGAGGAAGTAATTTGTAGGCCTTATAGCTAACAACAGTTTGGTAATACGAGTACATATGTGTGAAATAGCTTTCTTCCAATCCACAATTCTGTATATATTTTTAGGACTGGCAGCATTAAAAATGAGTTATATATACACACAAGGGATGGGACCTCGATGTCGTCGATACCTACCTTCATCCTCTGTATCGAAATAGTCTAGTAATTGAGATAAACCTTTGATACTTTTTCGATACTTTTAAAATTTTAAATGTGTTGCATTATTGAGGTTAAATGAGGTAAAAAGGAGTCGAGATTTTTTGTTTTGCCTCACACGTATTCCCCAAGAGTTGCTGGATTATAATTTTTGATAGACCTTCAGTCTGTTTCCTATGGCGAATGAATGCAACATTCCATAAACTCTCGAATCTAAACGAAGACATGCAAAACAACAAGGGACGAAATAGAGGTGTTCTTGTAATATGCAGCATTAACTGTCTTTAATGAAGCTAATTTAGCCAAAGCACTAAATCACATTTCTGCATTTGCCTGGCTTGGTGACTGTCATTACATTTACCTATTTCGACGACCGAAATCTGTGTAACGCAAATATTGTTTTTAGTTAAGTTTAATGCAAAATATACATTATTTTTCATGATTGCAAAATAAAAAAGAATTGTTTGTATAGGTTGTATAGAGAGAACAATATTTTCATCACAAGAAGAAAGTAGAAGCAAATTTTTATCACAAATTACACTTGCTCACAAATGGAAGCAAAGAAATTACTATTATTATTATTATTATTATTTATTTATTTAGCTTTGACGAACAATAAGGCATATATAAAAAACTTGTGGCATTTTAACCTATAAAAAATCTTATGTAATTCATTCACATGACTTTCTCTATACCTCTGCAACAAATTTTTGTTAAAAAGTTTATGCTTCTATTTACTTCATGCTAAGTTA
Organism: Hymenopus coronatus; assembly: GCA_030762935.1. Taxonomy (NCBI): domain Eukaryota; kingdom Metazoa; phylum Arthropoda; class Insecta; order Mantodea; family Hymenopodidae; genus Hymenopus; species Hymenopus coronatus. The sequence goes on from CM060895.1 coordinate 50,666,389, forward strand.
GAAAAAATTAGCAGAAATAGTCTTATTACTTGCTTCCCTGTAAGTAGAAGCGAAATAAGGGAGTAACATAGGTTAAAATGACAGCAAAAGATGGTTGCTATGTGACTGAAGTTCCTTTGTTTGTATGGACAGGAGTTGACAAATTCCTGTGTGAGAAAAGTATAAGTATTTTAAGGCTGAAACAAAAAAACAAGGAATATCTAAAAAAACGATCAACTCCACGAAAAAAAATGTATATAACATAAATTGTGTGTTTTAATGTGCTCTACATGTTTTGCGTGGTAAGTTTTTATCTATCTCTTACGGTTTACCAGTTACACAAAAATCCGTAAAGTTCATCCAGAATAAAGTAGTCTTCAGACGCTATTCCCAGAAAATTCAAGATATACATTTTATTTGTCAAGTAAATATCTTTAATATATGCTATTTTTATCAAAATCATTAGAACAATTCTTTAGAAAATCAAAATTTTCGAAAATGCTTCCATGTGAAGGGTAGTTGGGGGTAGCGGGATTTTCTTGAAAATCTTCGTGTCGGATCCTTGGAAGATACTGAACCTAAATACCAAGCTTGGTATTTAACGGTCTTTTTGTTTTTGAGCTATGCTGCCCACAGACACACACACACATACACACAGACAGACGCACACACGGATAGTTTTCTAAAAACGCTTTTTTTGGATTCAGGTGGTCTCAAAACATGATTTTCCGGTGAAATCTCGGTATCAAATTTTTGGGTACAATACAATACCTTCTTTATACACTATGTACTTAGTACGTATTGAGAAAGTAATAGCTTCAGAATTAGCATGCACTACAAATTAGTTACTCAATAGACTACTAGTAAGAACATATTCAAAGATAGGTTGTCCTCTGCTGTTTTTGTAATGCGAGTATTGAGAATCTGAGCTCAAACATTTTTGAGTTTCGAGAAATTGTTGTATTACCTCAGTTCTGATATAAGCACTGTTATACCAGGCATCCGACTGCACTCAATTCAGTCGTGTGATTCCGAACACCACTATTGTAGAAGACTGTACTGCTGCTCAAAGGGTGTGACGCAGACAATTAATTAGTGGAAACGTCATCATTGCTGATGTATGCAACGGGTGGTACACAGACATGGCTACAATTCGAGTTAGTCAACACCCCACAGGTAGGAATTCAACAGTGCAGTCAAGCATTGTAGTTCGAAAGAAAAGCGATTCTGAAACTAATCTAATTTAGCTGCAAATAATTTAAAAATCCAATGTGTTCCATTCACATGACTTTCTCTATCTATTCTGTAACAAACTACTCTTACAAAACATTTTCTTCTATCTACTTCATGCTAATCAATATGTGACATTAGCAGATATAGTCTTATTAGTTAGCTCCTTAGGGTGAAAAGGAGCATAGTGGACTACACTAGGCTAAACGATAGTCAGATCGTTTAAAAGCTGGTCACTATGTGAAACAATTAAAAATAGGTTATTTTTACATGACCGGGAGTAAAACAAAAGATAAATGAAACTGGTGGTTATTTTCCGTTTGAGGAAAGTTTATTTTCAAATTGAAACGGATAAAACGGAAACTATAAAAAATAATAAAAATATTAATAATAATAATAATAATAATAATAATAATGAATAATATATGGCATAAATTGTATGTTTTAACGAGATCTACATTTTGGTGTACCTAGTAAGATTTTGTCTATCTCTTGTGGTTTATCAGTTATACAAAAGTCACCACAATGAAGAGGTCTTGAGAGGCTATTCTCAGAAAATTCAAGATACACATTTTATTTGCCATGTAAATACCTTAAATATACAGTATTTGAATCAAAATCGTCACAGCAATTTTTGAGAAAAACAAAATTTTGATTTTTTTTTTCCATGTAAAGGGTAGTTTGGTTAAGGGAATTTTTCTGAAATCTTCGTGTGGCATCCTTGGAAGATAATAAGCATAAATACCAAGTTTGGTGTTTAAACGACTTTTTATTTTTGAGTTATTTTAAGAAAAATGTCAGTGTGTGTTCAGCATGTCTTTTATTTTGTATTCGGAGGACCTCGTAGTATATATTTCCAATGAAATCTCGGTATCAAATTTTTGGGTGGAATAGAATACCTTCTCTGCCTACGATGTACAGTATATGCACTGTCAGGAAACTAAAAATCTGAATAGAAAATGTTTTATTATACGCGACTTAAAAATACAGCTTTGTACTATTTTTCAGCATAGTCGGCATTTCAATTCAAGCATATGTCATAGCGCTTCACAAATTTACAAATCCTTTCCCCTACAACTTTGTTCCTGTCTATTAGCTGGTGCGAGCATTTCTCATTGTACATTATGTTGTTATGCGATTCAAAATAGTTGATTATTTAACACAAGCATTTATCTTAATATATTCGAAAAAAATTACCATAACCGTACGAATTAAATATATTACGTAGCAGATTACTATTATTATAATTACTATTATTATAATTATTATGTTAACTAGCTCTCAATGGCCAGATACATACACGGCCTCCGTTGTGCAGGAATTTCGTCCAGCAGGAGTTCTTTTCCATGGCATGCTGCTGCCGCGTTTAAGCACACATAAAAACCATCGGCCGGATCGGGTTTGAACCCGCGACCTTAGGATTAGGTCAGCTTCTAACCAATTAAGCCACTCAGGCATTTCAAATACATTTGAATTCTTACCAATAAAGAGGTAGGAGCATCCTGCGGTTTAAAGCTGCCTTTCAGGATGAGTAAAGCGCGTGCATCCGTCGTGAGTGTGTTTGTAGGGGTTTTATCTCACTGATTAGGTATTTTATATCGCTATTCAAATGTGTGCATTTGCCAATCACAGGAAAGCGCTGAGAAATTGTGCGCGAAAGAATACAAGTCAACGGGGCAAGGTTATAAGAAATAGGATTTAGTCAACCTTTCATATATTTTGAAGATCATCGACGTTATCAAATTGTTTATCAATGCCCCTTTCTTGATGTGAAGAATGGTAGAAAATTACTCTACACCAAGTCCGGGCTGTATGGGGAATGATAAAACTGTCCTATTTAAAGATTCACGAGTTTTCGATCACTTGTGTAGACGAGTTTTGTCGTGCTAAAATAACAACAATGTCAGCATACTTACATTTGTTTTGAATGACTCGTCTAAGTTTTTAATACTATATCGGGTAAATATCTGTAATACACATACGGTATTTCAATATCGTTAGAACCATTTTTGAAAAAAAAAATCGAAAATTTTCCAACGGAAGGCTATGGTTCGGGGATTTTCTTAAAACTATTCGTATAACATTTTTAGAAAATGCTGAATTTAATTATAAAGTTTGGTATTTAAACGATTTTTAGTTTTGTGTTACATTGTCCTCAGACGCAGACACATACGGACCTTTTTTCTAATTTGTTTGATTCAGGAGAGCTATTCTTACGATGTAGACCGACTAAAAATGATATCTGAAATGGAGTTTCATTTATGGACGCTCTTTGACTTCTTAGCGTTCGCATTCTATACTGGGCGTTAAAGACCGCTTAATTTTGTTCAGAGGCCTCTCTGTCAGGCTTGAGGTTCTTTTACGTGCCGTAAATCTACGACACGGGAACGGTTTTATTTCCCTTCCGAAGAAAGCTATGCTTAGAATTTTTACGCCCGAAAAAATCCATCGTCCTCCGCCGGGTTTGAACCCGCGATCTTGGGTATATTAAGTTAGCATAGTAACCATTACACCACGGAGGGCGGCTACTATATCGGGTAAATATCTGTAATTTACATATGGTATTTTAATCATAGCCGTTTTTCAAATGAAAAAAAAATCGATGATTTTCCAATGGAAAGGGTAGTTTTCGTTGATGGGATTTTCTTAAACATCTTTGTGTCACATCCTTGGAAGACCATAATCTTAATTATAAGGTCTGGTATTTAACCGACTTTTTGCTTTTGTATTATATAGTTGTCAGACACAGACACATGGATCTTTTTCTAATTCTTTTGTTTCATGATACCTCAAAACATGTATCTCGACATCGAAATTTTGGGTGAATACATTACCCTCGCTTCTTGCGGTACAGAGAGAGTAAAAACACTGTTTTTTTTATGGTTTCTATAAATTTTAGAGACAACTGCTGTATTTCTTCAACACTAAGATTCCAGTTGTAGGCAGTGTTTGTCTATGGTACCAAACTAGTAGGTATATAACAACTTGAGTGGACATTTTCTGTTGTCATAAATTCATCCGGAGTGGCTCACTCCCCGGTAGGGAACATTTTCCGGGAAGCACAAGCTCTTCCGTCTCTCCCTCGTAACGTCATCAATCAGCGATCCCCTTCCAACGCTCTTGTATCTGTGTTCGACCCCGGGAACTCGTTCTTAATGTTAATAAATTGATCACACATCCATCGCTTTGGTGCCGTAAATCTCGTACCCCTTGCTTCACGGCTCGCTGAGCCGCCATTAGCCGAGGCCTGACACCGGAAAGCACTTAGGGGAACACAACAGTGTGCACATATCCCCGGGGAGAGCATACCGCTCCCTTGAGGTGCCCTGTTCGCATCTCGCTCACCTATTGATTCTACTGGTGACGCGGCCTCGGTGTCTATACACGCGGAACAGAATATCCACACACTTTTAGAACAGTTTATAATCTACCTTTAAGGGAAGATTAAAAACCCAATTTTGCGAGGTTAAATCTGTTGAAGTCATTACCTATTAGTCCAGAAGCTATTTAGGATACCAGACTGATATTCCGAAAATTCCATACAAAGATTTCATCGGAAATAAATATTTTAAGGATGCCTGAATTAAAAAAAAAAAAAAATTTATTTTCAGAAAAAACCCCAACCCCACCTCAACTACCCTTTCTTTATATGGAAGAGTTTTCGAGAATATTTATTGAAATGCCATATATGATAAATAAAGTGCATGTGTTGAATTTCCTGCGAATGGCCTCTAAAGACCATTCTGAATTACTTTTGTATAGCTGGTAAACCGTAAGAATAAACAAAAGCTTACTGCATAAGAAAGCACGCATTTAATGTCATATATACTTTTTGGTAGAGTTAATAATTTCCGAGATATTCTTTGTTATTGGTTTCAATTTTAAAATACGAAAATTTGTTAATTCTTCATACTTTCTGCAATCCATATCTTACTAGATTATAACTTTCAAAATATTTTGCTGTCTTAATAAATATTTTTTGAATTTTATTAGATATTCTGTTCCTTAGTCTGTTCCAACTGTCTGTTTCTGCATTACTGTCTCCTAAATTTCTTTATTGGCAATTTTATCAGTCCACTAATATTCAGCACTTTTTGTAGCATCATGTTTTAATTGCTTCTATTCTTCTTTCTGATATTAGTATTGGCAAAGTTTCTTATCCATATAACATGCCATGTTCTAAATTATGTGTTTACTAATAATTTTTTTTCTAATTTCTGATCTATTTTTATTATTGAATGTAGATATATACGTTTTCTTACCAAAGGCAAGCTTTGCTTGACGTTTCAGCTAATAATTTCTTTTTTACTTTCTCTACTTAGTACAAGTACACAGGTAGAGAAGTTATTGCACTCACCCCACAAGTTTGATACGGAAATATGCATTTTAGGGTCCCCTGTATAAAAAAAAAAGATTTTTAGAAAAAGGTTCGTGTGTGTCTGCCCGTATGTCTTTGAACACGATAACTGAAAACAAAAAGTTGGTAAAATACCAAACCTTGAATTTCAATTTAGTATCTTGAAATGGTTGCGACATGAAGATTTTGAGGAAAATCCCCACTCCAAACTCCTCTTTATATGGAAGAAATTCGAATTTTTTTATTTGTTCAAAAATGGCTCTATCAGTATATTTAATATTTTTGTAATAGAAGTGACCGTTTCCTAGATATTCTTTGTTATTGGTTTTAATTTAACTAAGCAACTTTTCTCAAACAAGATCATCTTTCGTTCCACCTGTATTTTGTTTTACTGGCAATGTAAAGTGAACCGAACTGCAATTGTTCACATATCAGACCAGATTTTATTATTTCTCTATGCTGATGTATTCCCCCATTTTCCTTCTGCTTAGAGGGAAGCTAGTAATAAGACACTTTTCTGCTAATGATTATTTCGATTAGTCTGATGTAGATAAAAGAATAATCTTTTGTAGGAATAGTTTGTTTTCAGAACAGGTAGAGAAAGTCATGTGAATGAAACACATACGGTTTTTTACTTCTTACATCAGATGCTATTTTGCTACCCAAGTTTTTAAAGTCTTTATCTTCATGTAATAATTTTCCGTTTGTTCTAATTTGTGTCTTATAATTTCCTCTTTCCCTACATGTTATAATATTTTTTTATTATTATTATTATTAGTAGTAGTAGTAGTAGTATTATTGGTGTTGTTTATTAATTTGTAGCTTTTTCGTTATACAGCATAGGTAAATTGAGATCATGAGCATGTGCTCTTCAGCTGGTCCTAACTGCAGGATCAGACACGAGCAGCGGCTGGGATGTTTTCTCACATCGCTGAGCCTAGGGGCGCCGATGCCTCATGATGAGGGTCAATTAAGCGGCAACACCACATAGTGTTATTGTGGTCAGGAAATGTGAGGTCATATGTTTCATTTAGAAAACATTGTGGTAGGGAACTAAATACACGCTCCATAAACAAGTGACGAAATAACGGGCGCATCGCGTTTCGGGTCGTCCATGAATGATGGAGTTGACCAGTATGTTGTGGCTGTCAGAACTTCAGTATGTGGCGCTATTAAATGGATACGTGGACACATAATAAGCATTTAAGACCCGCTTCTAGTACACATCAGACCAATAGCTAATGGTGCACTTAATCTGCGCATATAAATCTTGAGTCCAATCTGCAAATTTAACCGAACTGCACGTGGTTAGCTAACATGTTCGGGTATCTGACCCAACACAACATTGGCATTCCAAGGATTTAACGTCACTTTCTCTACATCTCTACAACAAATTATTGTTAAAAAGCCTATTCTTCTATTTACTTCATGCCAATCGGAAAAAAATTAGTAGAAATCGTCTTATTACTTGCTTTCATGCAAAGGGAAAAAGGGAAATAAGGGAGTACTATACGTTAAAGTGATAATCAAAAGCTGTTTGCTATGTGACTGAAGTTCCTTTGTTTGTATGGACGAAGTTGACAAATTCCTGTGTGAGAAAAGTATAAGTATTTTATAATTGAAACCAATAAAAAGGAATGTCTGAAAAACGATAAACTCCACGAAAAAATTGTATATAACATAAATCGTGTCTTTTAACGAGCTCTACTTTTTTCTATTAAGTAGGTTTTTAACTATCGCTTACGGTTTGCCAGTTCTGCAAAATTCCGCAAAGTTCATTCAAATAAGCATGCCTAGAGAGGCTCTTCCCGGAAAATTCAAGATAACCTTTTATTTGTCATGTAAATATCTTTAATATACGGCATTTTAATGAAAATCGTTACAGCCATTTTTGAGAAAATCAAAATTTTCGATTTTTTTTCCATGTAAAGGGTAGCTGAGGGTAGGCAGATTTTCTTGAAAATCTTCAAGTCGCATCCTTGGAAGATACTGAACTTAAATGCCAATTAAATAGCTATTTAACGACGTTGAGCTATGCTGCGCGCGCACACACACACACACACACACACACACACACACACTGACAGACACACACGCAGACATTTTTTCCAAAAATGTGTTGTTGTTTTTTTGGTTTTTTTTATTCAGGGTGTCCCAAAACATATATTTATGATGAAATCTCGGTATCGAATTTTTGGGTGCAATACCTACCTTCTCTATACATATGTACCTACACAATACCTGTAGAAAATAAAAAGAGAGGGAAAAGAATCACCAGTGACCACTTTAAAAAGTATAATTATTTGACAGTTCAAACCAATAACAAACAGTACCTAGGAAATGTTAACGCTGATTAAGTGTGCTTTAATGAAATTTAACTTTCTTGTGCAGTAAAATTACGATCACTTACAGTTTACCAGTGTATACAAAAAGCATTCAATGAAAACTTCTAGGTAGCTATTTGCAGAAAGTTCAAAATTGGCATTTTGTCATAGAATCATGTTAATCATACGTTAATCTTCTTATTTACTTCACGGTCTATGCAAGTCGCCTGTCCGGTATCCACATCATGCCCCCTCCAGCTTTTCCTACATCTTGCTGTGTTTCGTCCTGAAGGTCTATACTTAAGGTTATGTCAATTTAGGAAGCCGTATTGGGTCCGGTATAAGGAATTATTTCCATTAACTAAGTAGGCGAAGTATTGCATTTCACCCAAATACGCGGTATATCACTTGAAATACACGCATAATGTAGAAACGAAAAGTTGGTGTTCAAGAATGTGGTCTTCCAATGATTGACAAGAAAAATCTGATGGGCTCCATTCACATGACTTTCTCTACCTGATCTGCAAACAAACTATTCTTACAAAAGATTATTCTTTTATTTGTGTACATCATACTAATTAGGATAAATATTAGCAGAAATTAATTTATTGCTTGCTTCCTTCTCAGTACAAGGAAAATAAATCGACAGTCAAATCAAGGCTGGTTGATATGTGAACAATTGAAGGTCAGTTCGCTTTACCAGTAAAATAAAAGAGAGGTAAAACGAAAGGTGACTCCGTTTTAGAAAACTTATGTAGTTTAAAACGAAACCAATAACAATGTTTCAGAAACGGTCATCTCTATAAAAAAATGTATATGACATAAATTGGTTGTTTTCATGAGATTTACTTTTTTTTGTTGCACCTTTTTGTTTATTTCTTATTGTTATCAGTTATGCAAAATTTAGCAAAATTCATCCAGAAAGAAAGTTCTTCAGATACTATTCCTAGGAAATTCAATAAATACACCTGTAAATATCCTTAATACACGATATTTTAATCATAATAATTATCATGTATGAGAAAAACAATATTTTGAAAATGTTCGGGTGGGGGACTTTTTGGAAAATTTTTGTGTCGCATCCTTAGAAAATACTGAGAATGTTGTGAGGAGATGGAACCTTGAAGCCTAGCTGCACTTTGCCATCTGACTACAGTGGTAGTGCAGCTAGACTGAATTGCATTCAAACACCATCTGCTCAGTGCTAAGATAGTCTATGGAACTGGGATAAAATCTTAAAAGGCTACTATCCACCACATGTAAACGAGGGGCTTTACCTACTAAAGTAATATAATAATTATGATAATAATAGAAGTAATAATAATAACAACAATAATAATAGTAATAATAAACCATATAATTAAGGTGCATGACAAAATGTTACTCTTGAATTTTCTGCGAATAACCGTCTTGAAGTTTTCATTCTGAATGACTTTTGCATAAGTTAGTAAACCGTAAGTGATCATAATTTTACTTCATAAAAAGCTTCAATCTCGTTAAAGCATACCTCATGTCAATATTTCATGTGGCGTTAATCATTTCCTAGCTATTTTTTGTTATTGGTTTGAATTTTAAAATACTTCTACTTTTTAGAGTGCTAAGTGGTAGTTCCTTATTTCTTTATTTCGCTTTTTCTTTCTTTATGTTATTTGGCTGGTCATCAAATTACATGGATTTAAATAGCGATCCCTTCATTACTTTCTCTACTAAATACATACGTACTTAGTAGGCACAGAGGTATTGTATTCCACCCAAAATTCGATACAAATATTTCATCGGAGACATTTTTGAAGACCTTAGAATAACAAAGATTTATAGAAAAAGGTGTGTGGGATTGTGTGCCTGTGGGTGGGTGTGGGTATTTGTGGACAGCATAATTAAAAAACGAAAGGTAGGTTAAACATCAAACTAATGTATTTAAGTTTAGTAACTTCCAAGGTTGCCGCACAAAGATTTTTCAAGAAAATCTCCCAACCGAAATCACCCTTTACATGGAACATGTTTTTTAAAGTTTAGATTTTCTCAAAAATGGCTCTAACAATTTTGATTAAAATACCGTATATTAAAAACATGAAATGTCAAATAAAATATTGAATTTATTAGGAATAGCCTCTGAGGTTCTCTTCATACTAGGTAACTTTTGCATAACTGGTAAACCGAAAGAAATAGGCAAAAACTTACTACTCAAAAAATGTAAATCTCGTTAAAACACAAATTATACCATATCGTCTGTTTTATTGGTAGAGCTACCCCCGAGATATTTACTGTTATGGTTGTACAATTTCCAATAGTTAAGATTTTTCTCAAACGGAAGGTCATTATTCACTTTTTTCTTCCTGGTCATGCAAAGAGAAGGATATTTCAATTGCATCACATGGTGATCGGATTTTAAAAGATTTGACTACCACTTTAATCTAATCCATCCTCTATTTCCCTTGTACTTGGAAGCAACTAAGTAATACAAGCATTTCGCTACTTTTTATCCCAATTAACACGAAGTAGAGAGAAGAACAAGGTTTTGTGAGAATACTTTTTTGCAGAATAATAGAGAAAGTCGCGTGAATGGAATATATCAGATCCTTTTAGTTGCCGATGCACGAGAAAATATAACTGAATACCCATCTTCTTTTTTTCCATTTTGCGAAGAAACGGCAAATAGACTGCGTTTTATTTATTTTTGGCAATAATGTTTAGTGTATGTTTTGATGATTGTTTGTTTTACAAGGTATAATATGTGAAAGTTGGAAAATACAGGGCGATTCAATTAAATCAAATATTTACTACGATTAATGTTTACCACACAATTGTATTTATGTAAATTAATAAATATAATGTATTATGAGATTAAAACCATAACTTGCCATTTTTGCATGTATATTTCGGAAAGTATTGGTTTCTGAAAATTAAGTTCTGTAAATGTGGTCCAATTCTGCGACGACCGTATTTGTGATGTAAACGAGAAACGACAATATCGTCTATTCTCTTAAGATTGTGTTTTCAGAGAGTTAAAGGAGCAGCCTAAATGGTTCTGGCATTTCCGCTTTAAAAATTTAGTCACATGGACTCGAACCATCGATATTTCCAGACCTGTGCTCTACTAATGTGAAACAATATTGAATCACGATATTCTATTGCTGTTTGTGTATATGGTTTAACCTTTTTGGTTGGTAATATTCAATTGATGAACATTAAATGATTTTATGGAGGGAAATTTGATTTAAGATTGGATGATAGATTTGTACTTCAGAATTAATCATTTTTATATGTTAATATTTTTAGCGTAGGATCAATAAATTTTCTCACAATTTCAAGAGATGAGAGGAATTTTCAAGAAGGTCAGGATAAGTTTGTCGGTCCCTGAGGCCACGCTCCTTACAGTGCCTAGCTTTGATTCTTCGTGGCGCAGGGGATCGTGGGTTCGAGTCCCATCTTGGGCATGGGTATTTGTGTGTTTGTAAATGTGCATATGCAAGTGTATTTGTGAGTTAAAATAAAACGGCAAACAAAGGAAATGTGGGTAAAATGGAAAAAAATACAAAAAAGGAAAAGAAAGACAGCACCGTAGTCCCGACTGGGCTCCGGAACTGTGTTTAGAAAAAGAAAATTAAGTCGAAAATTTATGTCTTAAAGGTGACTAGTCTATCAGATATATACTTTATGTATAAACAGTACTAGATTTAATGTGCTTTGATAACTGAACTCTGAAAAAAAAAAAAAAATAGTATGATGACCGGAAATTCAGCTTTCTTTCCCGTGCTCTATCGATGAACTACCATAGCGAGATTCACCTATGGGATATTTATGACATAAAGAGTAAATGGTACGTACGGCCGAAAGGGACTGACGTGTATGTAAAGCCTTTGTACCGTGTTCGGAAAGCCGACCATTCTCACAGATCCCCCCGTGATTTTCCTCAGTTGCTAAGGTTAATAGCACACCCAATGTACCTCCTTAAATTTCGAACATCAGTAAACGTGAAAATAGTGACTGCGCTGCCATCTTACTACAGATAATGAAAGCAGGTAAACTCGTTGGTATTCTACAATCTGTTTGGAGCGTGTAAAACAGAAGCACTGTTGCCTAGCACTAAGGCCTCTGTATACACATGAAAGTAAGATGACCTGTCACAACCGCTATCTGTTCACCACATGATCCATGAAGTTCTCCAAACGGAATTAAGGGACACCGGGAGTGACACTTTGACTACAATCGGTCAAAAAATCGAATATTTCTTTTTATAGGAAATAGGTTTACCAATTACACCAAAGTATCCAGAAACAAGAGGTCTTCAGAGGCTACTTCCAGAAAATTCAAGATATACATTTAATTTATCATGTAAATGTCTATAATATAGGCATTTTAATCAAAATGGCTTAGAGCCATTTTTGAGAAAATCAAAGCTTTCGAGAAATCTTGCACGTGTGGTGTGGTGTGGGGGGATTTAGAGCTGTTTGGATTCTGTTGACCTGTCCTGTGTTAATATAGTTGCAGTTTCCGGTATGAGCAGCCGGTATGCAGATTGCTCCATAAATCAATTTAGTGTTGTACTAGATTGTCTGCACAGAACACAATTAATTATCTAATCTGGAATTGACTTTATAAAACTTTAACTATAAGACACATATCATAGTGTTGATTGTTATTAATAATTTCTGTGGTCATAATTTACTAGAAGAGTCATTTGTTTTGCATTAGCAGGTACACTTGCGTTCCATCTGTGCAGCGCTGGGATGGGGGTGGGAGCCACCCTAATGCATTTCTCCGGGAAATAGCAATCCTGGCAGTATTCTGCAGCATAGTGCTACATATCGCCTCACTGTTCGACACAATAGTATCTGTCTTCCAGCTGAAATACTTGCTTAATGGCTCTCCGTGCTAACTGCACAACCTACATACACCACGTGCCTAAGGTAATTTAAAAGTAAATTACCTGCCCCAGAAGCTTAATAAAATGTCGTTATTAATTGACCAATCAGACTTCTATAACTTGCACACAAGTTGTTTTTTTTTATTTTCTCTAGTACATATGTATAATATACACACATAGCAGATGCTGAAGGTATTTTACTTCTCCTATAAATGTAATGCGATACCCTGATTCCAAAAAGAAAGAAAGCATTTTACTTTCCCTACACGTACTATGTACGTAGTGTATAGAGAAGGTATTGTATTGCACCCAAAAATTCGATACCGAGATTTCATCGGAAATATATTTTTTGAGATCCCCTGATTCCGAAAAAGGCATTTTTGGCAAAAGGTCCATGTGTGTGTCTGTAATATAGCTCAAAAACGAAAAGACCATTTAATGCCAAACTTGGTATTTATTTTTATCATGTTCCCAGGGTGCCACATGAAGATTTTCAAGAAAGTGCCCCCCCTACTCTTTACGTGGAAAAATGTTTGTTTTTCCCAAAAATGGCTTCTACAATTTTGATTAAAATACCGCATGTTTAAGATATTTACATCAGAAATAAAATGTATAATCTCTGAAGACCCCTTTATTACGGATGAGTTTTGCAAAATTTAGCGGTTAAACCACAAGAGATACAGAAAACCTTGGATAGGTAGAGTCAAACTGAAAAATTCAATTCCCCAGACGGGATTTGAACCACGGATCTCCCGGTCTCTAGCCAGTTGCTCTACCACTGAACTACCACGGCAACGTGCAGGCATAGCGTTGAATTTATCAACTGACTCGCATGTTTCCCTGTAGGCCACAAGGTGATCTCAAATTATTTTGAGATGACATGCCCCAGTGGTGACTTACGATGTAAGTTCTTTAAGTCCCAGAATTCATAGTATAACCAATTATTATGGTCAATTAGTATAGATTTAATTACTTTCTCTCTACGTACTATGTACATAGTGTATAGAGAAGGTATTGCATTGTACCCAACAATTCGATACCGAGATTTCACCGGAAATACATGTTTTGAGATCACCTGAATCCAAAAAAAAAGCACTTTTAGAAAATGTCCGTGTGTGTGTCTGTCTGTATGTGTGTGTGTGTGTGTGTGTGTGTCTGTGTGTCTGTGGGCAGTATAGCTCAAAAACGAAGACCGTTAAATACCAAACTTGGTATTTAAGTTCAGTATCTTCCAAGGATGCGACATGAAGATTTTCAAGAAAATCCCCCCACCCCCAACTACCCTTCACATGGAAAAATTTTCGAAAATTTTGATTTTCTAAAAAATGGCTCTAACAATTTTGATTAAAATATCATATATTAAAGATATAAACCTGACAAATAACATGTATATCTTGAATATTCTGGGAATTGCCTCTGAAGACTACTTTATTCTGGATGAATTTTACAGAATTTTGTGTAACGGTAAAGCGTAAGAGATAGACAAAAACTTACCACACAAAAAATGTAGAGCACATTAAAACACACGATTTATGTTATATATATATATTTTTTTTTTTTCCTGGAGTTCATCCTTTTTTTTTTTTTTTTTTTTTTAGATATTCCTTGTTTTTTGTTTCAGCCTTAAAAAACTTACACTTTTCTCACACAGGAATTTGTCAACTCCTGTCCATACAAACAAAGGAACTTCAGTCATATAGCAACCATCTTTTGCTATCACTTTAACGTATGTTACTCCCTTATTTCGCTTCTACTTACAGGGAAGCAAGTAATAAGATATTTCTGCTATTTTTTTTTCTCACTTAGCATGAAGTAAATAGAAGCATAAACTTTTTAACAAAAAGTTGTTGCAGAGATATAGAGAAAGTCATGTGAATGGATTACATCAGATTTTATTTTCACCCAAGCCGTATGTAGGGCAGGAGTTGGATAGGTAGAATCAGACAAAAATTTCCTACCCAAAAATGTTAATCTCGCTAAAACATATAATTTATGTAGCATACGTTTTTATGTAGAGCTGGCTGTTTCTGAGATATTCCTTGTTATTGGTTTCAGTTAAAACTACTTAGTTTTCTCAAGCGGAAAGTCTTTCATCTCTCTTGTTTTACTGCAGGCCATGTAAAGCGAACCGAATTCAATTGGTTCACACTGAACCAGCTTTAAAAAGATTTGACAATCGATTTAGCCTAGTGTATCCCCCTTATTTCCCTTTAACTTACAAGGAAAAAAGCAATTAGAGAATCTCTACTAACATTTACCTTGATTAGCATGACGTAGATAAAAGAAACTTTTGTAAGGAAAGTCAGTTGTATAGAACACATCAGAATTTTTTGAAAAAGGTAAGTATGTGTCCGTGTGTGTGTATGTGTGTGTGTGTGTGTGTGTGTGTGTGTGTGTGTGTATCTGCGGAGCATAACTAAAAATGTAAAGTCGGTTATATACCAAACCTGGTATTTAGGTTTAATATCTTCTAAGGGTACAACACGAAGATTATCAGCAAAATCCTCGCATTCGAAACTATATTATACATGGAACAGTTTTCAGAATTTTCGATTTTTTAAAAGATGGCTAACGATTTTGAATAAATCACCGTATATTAAAGATGTTTACATGGGAAATAAGACACATATTTGGAATCTCTTACTTACTGCAAAAAAAATGTAAATCTCGTTAAAACACACTATTATCACAGATTTGTGTAGAGTTAACCGTTTCCAAGATATTCCCTGTAACTGGATTCGATTTTAAATTGCTTAATTTTTTCACAGACTGTTTGTACAATTTTTAAGTGTTTTTCGCCGGTGATTTCTGCAATGCGAATGAAGTTTTAGTTGTTTTTATATTTTTTCTTTCTCGTTCCATTGTTTGATTCCCTTTGTGGATTCACTGGATAGTATTTACAGTGGATTTTTTATTTAATTTTTGCATTGATTTTATTTTATAATTAATTTTATTTGAGTTTTATCTCCGTTTTTGATGCGATAATTTTCTAAGGACATTTAATACCCTTGTAGTTGAGTGCCCATAAACTGCACTCGCCATCATCACTTACACACACGTACGCACGCGTGCTCGGAGCTTTTTCCAAGTATATTTTTTTGGATTCAAGGGTCCTCAAAACATGTGCCTCCGGCGAAATCTCGGTATCGAATTTTGCGTGGAATATAATACCTCCTCTGTTATGTATATTGTACATTGTGAGAGAAAGGAAAAAAAAGAAAAACCATAATGTCGGTATTTGGTTTATTTACACACATACTAATTCTACAGCAGTAACCAGCCATATTTTCACTGACCGCGTGGTATGTACTCGCTACCTTTGACGGCGGGAACAACTAGAATACAATGCCGACAGCCTCCCAGAATAAAATGATCTCAGATGATCCAACATTAGCAAAAGTAGTATCACTTGATATGAACAAGAAATGTTGATTTTAATAAGTAGGTATTATATTATATATGTCACTAGAATAAGTAAAATCTGTTTCCTATTCTTTTGTTTCAGGTAAGAAATCCTTCCAATAAATACGACTGGTGAGGATACAACCAAAGATAAGAATCCATTAAACCTAAATGTTGTGATTAAGCCCTGCGGCCATAATCGCCACACATGTTTGAAGGTGAGTTGGCATCCATTGTTACACCTGCGCGAGTGACCCGTTTGGCGTCGGAAAGTCCTTTGACCTCGAAGCCCGCATTGTTACACCTGAATGAGTTTGTGGCACCCATGATGCTTTTCCACGTGTCACAGTTCCTGAAAACTGTGATCAACAGGTATAAAAATCTGACTTTCCATTCACATAATTTTCCCTACCTGTTCCGCAAACAAACTATTCTTGCAAAAGATTATTCTTTAATCTACATAATGTTATTCAAGATAAAAATTGCCACAAATTGTCTTATTATTTGCTTCCTTCTAAGCAAGATAAGAGGGAATACACTAGGCTAAAGTCAAATAGTTGCTATGTGAACAATTTTAGTTCGGTTCGCTGTATATTACCAGAAAAACAAAAGAGATGAAACGAAAGGTGACTCCGAATGAGAAAAACTTAACATAGTTTAAATTTGAAACCAATAAAGAGACAACTCTCTGAAATGGTCAACTATACAACAAACATGTAAATGACACAACGCTTTTCCTTAACTTAGTTGTTTCGTACATTAGGTACATTTTTTTCTCAAAAATATTAAAGTGTGGAATTGATATCTCTAACGCTGTTACTTATTTACACTTTTACATAAATGGAACAATAGTATATATATTGTCTTTGTATTTACTCAAACTAAAATACCTTTTATACTTGGCAGTAGTGGAAAAATATTTTGTTCATATTATAAAATTATATTTTAAATGATTTGGGGTTAAAACGCTGATCAAAGAAAAAAAGCTGATGTCTTCCATTAGATTTATTTCTCTACTTCTCTGTAACAAATTATTGTTATAAAGCTTGTTCTTCCATTTCTTTTATGCTAATCGAGAAAAAATTACATGCTACTTGTTTCCTTGTAATTTGAAGGGAAATAACGGAATATATTAGGTTAAAGAGATAGTCAAATATTTTAAAAGCTGGTTGCCATGTGATTGAAGTGCCTTTGTTTCCATGGCCAGGAGTTGACAAAGTCCCGAATGAGAACATTATAAGTATTTCAAAGCTGTAACAATTAACAATTAATATTTAAAAACCGGCTAACTCCACGAAAAAAAAATGTTAATAACATAAAGTGTGTGTTTTAACGAGCTCTACAAGTTTTGTATAGTAAGGTTTTGTCTGTCTCTTATAGTTTACCAGATATACAAAATTCCACAAAATTCATCTAGAATAAATATGTCTTCAGAATCTATTCCCAGAAAACTCAAAATATACATTTTATACGTCTAAGTATCTTTCATATACGATATATCATTCAAAATCGTTAGCCATTTTTGAGAAAATCAAAATGTTTCTAAAATTTTCCATGTTAAGGATTGTTGATGGTGGTGAGATTTTCTTGAAAATCTTTCTTGTTGCATTCTTGGAAGATACTGAACTTAAATACCAAGTTTAGTATTTAACGGTCTTTTTTAGCTATGCTGTCCACAGACACACATACACACACACACGCACACGCACACGGACTATTTCTAAAAATAAAAAATTGATTCAGGGGGTTCCCCTGAATAAAAAAAAAAAAAGCATTTCTGGAAAAAGATCTGTGTGTGTGGTGTGTGTGTGTGCGTGCGCGCGCGCGCGTCTATGGACAGCATAGCGCGAAAACGAAAACATCGTTTAATATTAAACTTGATTTAAGTTTGGTATCTTCCAAGGTTGCGACACGAAGATTTTCAAGAATATCCCCCACTCCAAACTACCCTTTACATGAAAATGTTTTCAAAATTTACATTTCCTCAAAAATGGTTAACGATTTTGACTAAAATATCGTATAATAAAGATGTTAACGTGACAAAGAAAACGTGTATCTTAAATTTTCTGGAAATAACCTCTGAAGACATTTTTATTCTGAATGAGTTTTTCAGAATTTTGCATAACTGGTTAACCGTAAGAGATAGATAACAGCTTACTTCACAGAAACGTAGAGCTCGTTAAAAGACACAATTTATGCCATATACTTTTTTTCGTGGAGTTGATCGTTTTTGAGATATTCCTTGTTATAGGTTTCAGCCTTAAAAAGCTTAATACTTTTCTTATACGTGAATTTGTCAACTCCTGTCGATACACACAAAGGAACTTCGGTCACATAGCAACCATTTTTCACTATGAATTTAACCTATGGCACTCCCTTATTTTGCTTTTACTTACAAGAAAGTAAGTAATAAGATTATTTCCGCTAATTTTCCTCAAGTACCATGAAATAAATGGATGCATAAACGTTTTAACAATAATTTGCTGTAGAGATATAGAGAAAGTCATGTGAATGGAACACATCCAATTTTATTATTCAGGGTAGATAGATCTTTGTTGTTTTTTTAGTTAACTCTCCCCTTACAAATCGATCCAACACTCAAAACGTGATTCCGATGAAATCTCTATCGCTGTTTTGGGTGGAATACAATACCGTCTCTATACGCTGTGTACATAATACGTGTTTTGAGAAGTTAAAGTTGCTTTAGTTTTGGTCAATCGGTGATATTGTGAAGGTCAAACTTTCTATTGACCACGCTTCGTTGCGAGAACTACAGCATCAAGCCACAATCCAAAGCATTCTTAGGAGAGCCAGTAGTCAACTGCACTGTCGAGCTTCCCTAGGCAGAACAAATCCCTCGCAACGCATATCAGCGGTGCCAACCAAGAAGCATTCTCACATCACAAACCACAGACATGCACATTGCAATGTGGGCAATGCCACTATCGGCACATTGCTTTCATCTGTTTACGTTGTCCAGAATGTAGCCCTTACTGAACCTGCTTTTGTATGCTTAAACAGCGTGAAAAGAACTTTCGTCTCTAAAATCGTGTTACGGTATTACCATGCATTCTCCTGCACGAACGTGTTAAGGATTCTGGGTACAGAGAGAGTATCAATTTCCGTGCTGAACCTCAATAACATATATATTAATAATAAAATTTATACACGCTATTATAATGAACATTTTGCCGCTTATAAATCCACTTCCTCTAATTCAGGAACTATAGTCAGGTTATAATTTAAGTTAATAATTACTAACTTATTTATGTCTCAATGAGCCAGAAAATGTGCAAAATTGTTGACATACTTTCTTCTCTAGGTATAGTTTTCTAAAAAAGGTATAAAATATAGAGCTGTGATCTTTTCTTACATATGTAACATGTACTACTCTAAACAGATGATGAAATATTTTAAATTACCTGTGTATATAATTCCTGAAAGTAAATTATAAATACCTAAAAAAATTAAAACATAATTTTTTTTTTAATTGTTTTATAAGTGGTAACATTTTCGTTGTGGTAGCTTCTATAGTTTTGAAGAAACCTTAATATATATTATAATTGAGATGCAGCTTACAAATTACTACGTTTCCTGGATATTAAGAAAGCTATGTCATTTAATTTCTAGTGATATTCTCCCACCGCATGTCACAGGAGAAAATATTTCTCTACCGAGTACTATGTCTGTACAGAGTAGGTTAATTCATCCAAAAAATCGATTCCGAAATGTCACCGAAAATACATGTGTTGAGGATTCTGCAAACATGTATACATATATAAAAGCACTGTTAGAAAAAGATTCGCGCGTGTATGGGGAGGGGCAGTATTGTTCAAACTTGGTATTTATGTTCAATGTCTTCAAAGGATGCGTCACAAGGATTTTACAGACCCCCCCCACCCCGCCCAAAATTACCCATTATATGGGAAATGTTTTGAAAATGTTGGTTTGATCAAAAATGGGTCCACTGATTTGGATTGATATAATGTATGCATATAAAATATATAAAATAAATATATATATACAAAAATTATATAAAAGTAATCCAGAATGAAGTGCTCTTCTGAGGCTATTCATAGAAAATTCAAGATATACATTTCATTGTCCTAAACATACGACATGTTAATAAAAAACGTTAGAGCCATTTTTGAGAAAATCCAAATTTTCGTAAATGTTCCATGTAAAGGTTAGCTGGGATGGTGAGATTGTTTTGAAAATCTGCGTTTCACATCCTTGGAAGATACTGAATTTGAACACCAAGTTTGGTGTTTAACTGACTTTTCGTTTTTGAGATATGCTGTTCACAGATACACACTGACATGTTTTTCTATTCAGGGGTCTCAAAACATGTATTTCCGGGGAAAACTTGATGTTGAATTTCTGGTTGCAATACAATACCTTTTCTATCCTCTATGTACACTGTACATACGAGCTTGAGAAAGTAATTAATTGAGAAATAACAGGATTACTTTCCTGCCTAGGTTAATGTGTTGTACCACAGTGCACTGGTCACGTCGGTCAGTTTTGGCGCGGATCAATCTAAGAGCGAGTAGATCGTTTCGTTTCATAATCGACCTATCCTCCCCGTATTTGTAGGACTGACACCCCTTTAGGACTTACAAGCTAATGGCTAGGGGTCAGAAGCTTTCGGGGTGCCTGCGGCACGAAACCACAGAATGGAGAACCTGTTACGATGGGTCGGCCCGAGGAAAAGAAAGATATGACATGTAAGCGAAATTGATGATGCAGCAATTGCTGAGATGAGTGGCGAGGAAAACCGAGGTACCCGGAGAAACCCCGCCCAGACGCCGCTTTGTCCACCACGAATCCCAGATGGAAGACGAGCACTCTAAGCATTCACCCACGGCGCCGCCGCGCGAATACATCATAGTAGCCACCATTTATAACTGTGCCGGAGGTTATCGCCAGCACCTTACCTCTCTTTGTCTTGCAAAATCTCCTATTCGTACCTTAATTAACACAGTTGATTATCCGCCGCTTTTCCACCTTGCCGCCGGAGTCTTAAAATTGATTCCAAGCGACTTCAAACGAAAGCGTTCATTAATTTAATGAAAATGAGATCGACTTGTCTCCGGATAATGAGAAGGTGTCTCGTTTCTCATTCAAATACACGTTCCAAACACGCGGATCTATGCAAATGAAACAGTGACAGTTCGGTCATAAGCCCTCTGGCTCTCGCAGCTGCATTATTCATTTCTCTCAAGGCTACTAATTAAGAAAATGTATTCAGCTTAAATATCTCTTTGTAGTTAGAACCTTACCATATTCTCACATTCGTCGCTAATATTCATTTAGCATTAGTTTACTCGTATTTCCCTCCCCAGAATATATTTCTTCATCCTCCAGGTCTGTTCCATTGTGACCTAAGTAAATACACCAAGAAGAGCGCAACAAAATAACCCGAGTCCCCAAAGTCGCGGGTTTAAACCCGGCGGAGCAGGACAATGGATTTTTTCGGGCGCAAAAACGTTTAGCATAACTTCCTTCGGAAGGAAAGTAAAAGCCATTGGTCCAATGTCGTAGATTTACGGCTCGTAAAAGAACCTCAAGCCTAAAAAGGAGGCCTCTGAGCAAAAGTAGACGGTTTTCACGCCCAGTATAGAACGGGACTCTGAGAACCACAGTAGTTAAAGAGCGTCCATACATAAAACTCAATTTCCATTTTCAACCGGACTACCTGTGTGGTCTGGTGGCTAGCAGCTAGCATACAAATCCAGAGATCCTGGGTTCGATTATTGGCTGGAAGAGTAATACTTGTTTTACTTTCTCTGCACGTACTGTGTATTACATAGTATATATAGGGAAGGTGTTGTATTCCACTGAAAAATTCAAATATTGAGATTTCGTAAGAAATATGTTTTGAGGTCCCCTGAGTCAAAACATTTAGAAAAAGGTCCGTGTGTCTGCGGACAGCATAGCTTAAAAAGAAAATACCAAACTTGGTATTTAAGTTTAGTATCTTCCAAGGATGCGACACGAAGATTTTCAAGAGAATTTCCCACCCTAAACCACTCTTTATATGGAAAATTTTTCGAAATTGTTGATTTTCTCAAAAAATGCTTTAACGGTTTTGATCAAAATACCATATAGTTATGAGGAATAAAATGTGTATCTTCAATTTTATGGGAACAGCCTCTGAAGTCCTCTTAGGTCTGGATGAATTTTGCATAACGGGAACACCGTAAGAAAAACAAACATTTACAGCACCAAAATGTAGATCTTATTAAAACACACAATTGTATGTCTTTTTTTTTTTTTGGTGGAGGTAACCTTTTCCAAGATATTCCTTGTTATTGGTCTCAATTTTTAAATGCGTATGCGTATACTTTTCTCAGACAAGAAGTCGCCGGTATTTCTTTTGCTTTACTTCTGGCCAAGCAAAGAAGCTAATTTAAATGATAATCTTTAGCATATTGCATTGCTTTAGTGCCCGTCTACTTATAAGGAACTAAATAATAAGGTTATTCTATTAATGCGTATCTTGGTTAGAATGGCGTAGAAAAAAGAAGAATATATTGTAAGAAGTTTGTAATAACTAGCGAAAGTCATATGAATGTAATACAACAGATTTTATTTCAGTATTATTTCTCCTCTGGAAGTGTGAGAAAGTAAATGTATCAGTGAATTTCAAGGTTGTAAAGAAATCTCAGCTGAGGTCCATAGCTCAGCTGTTAGAACACCTACCTTCGGTCCCTGGTTCGATTTCTGGCTGGGGGTTGGAGTTTTTCTCTAGTCAAGATAATTCTTTAATCACTCCTCACTATGGAAGTATAAATGTGTGAGTGTGTGTGAGAGAGAGAGAGAGAGAGAGAGAGAGAGATAATGCATAAAGTGCAAACAAATGCAAAAGTACAATGACAGCAGAGCGCGAATTAACACCATTGGGTAAGCGGTATATGCCACTGGTAAAGACCGCCAATATGTTAATGAAACAGATTTTATTTTTTAAAACATTAAATATTTATTTATAATTTTCCGAAAACATAAGCGGGATTCCATCAGCTGCTTTTGACAGGTGTCTGTCTGAATACATGTATGCTGACAAGTATGGCATCAGGAAGGGATAGTGTACTCTAACGTACACCTAGAGATAAATTTGCATTTAAGTTGTGTGATATATTCTGGTAGTTTGTAGTCTTACGTTAAAATAGTAATCTTCTGATTACAAATTACATTCATAAATATTTACAAGTAGCAAATTTGAGACATGCTTTGTAGTCTACAGTGTCAAAACGGTAAATCTTGTGACATAATGCAGATTTAAGTGCTTATACCATACAGAAGTTTCCAAGTAACATTGTTGGTACGAGTGCCATAGTTTGTGAAACAGTCCGCTACCGCAGTACAACTTTATGGCTTTCTCTTCCTTCCTGTTTAACAGATCTGGAGTTTAGCATTCATCTCGTAGCTACCGAGTTACAGCTCCTGCAGTAATTGCTTGCCATTATATAGTAGAAGCGCATATATGAGAGGCACATTATCGCCGTAATTTTACTGAACCGTGTTTTACCTTTGTGGATTGTATGAAGCTTAGTCGCTAATTACACATAGCAAGATTACTGCTATTTGGTTGTTTCCTAGGGTAGGCGTGTTCCAAATAAACCATTTCTCTCTATAGATTCCCAAAAGAAAGTCATGTTTTAGAGTCAGGACACTTTTGGTTGCGTCTGCCTTCTCATTTTCTTTACCTGAATATCACAAACTAGACTAAAGCTTTTAAAAGTTTGTTGCGGGTTTAAACTAAGTTTCTTTGCATGGCGAGGAGTTGACAAATTCCCGTATCAGAAAAGTTTTTAAGTGTTTTAAAACTGAAACAAATAACAAGGAATATATCAGAAAGTATCAACTGCATGAAACAAATTGTATAATGCCATAAATTGTACGTAGTGTATAGAGAAGGTATTGCATTCTACCCAAAAATGATACCGAGATTTCACCGGAAATACATGTTATAGGTCCCCTTGAATCATTTTTACAAAAAGGTCTGTGTGTGTGTCTGTCTGCTTGTGGATAGCATAGCTCAAAAACGAAAAGACAGTTGGTATCTTCTAAGGATGCGATACAAGGTTTTCAAGAAAATCCTCGCTTCCCCAACTACCCTTTACATGGAAAAAAAATCGAAAATTTTTATTTTCTCTACATCTCTGAAACAACTTATTGTTAAAAAGCTTATGCTTCTATTTACTTCATACTAATCAAGAAAAAACCAGCAGAAATATTCTTGTTACTTGCTACCTTGTAAGTAGCAGCGAAATAAGGGAGCACTATAGGTTAAACTGATAGTTACTATGTGACTGAGTTCTTTTGTTTGTATGGTCAGAAGATGACACATTCCTATATGAGAAAAGTATACCTTTTTTCAAGCTGAATCTAAAAACAAGAAATTTCTTAATAACGATCAACTCCACCAAAAAATGTATATAACATAAGTTGTGCTTTTTGATGTGCTCTACATTTTCTGTGAAGTAAGTTTTTGTTCATCCCTTACGGCTTAGCAGTTATGCAAAATTCCGCAAAATGCATCCAGAAGAAAGTAGTTTTCAGAAACTATTCCCAGAAAATTCAAGATATACATTTTATTTGTCAGGTAAATAGCTTTAATATACGATATTTTAATCAAAATCGTTAGCCAAATTTTCGAAAAAAGTTCCATGTAAAGGGTAGTTGGGGGTGGGGGGATTATGTTGAAAATCTTCGTGCCGCATCCTTGTTATTTAAGTTTGGTATTTAACGGTATTTTCGTTTTTGAGCTATGCTGTCCACAGACACACGCACACACACGTACCTTTTTTTTTTTCATAAATGCTTTTTTTGGATTCAGGGGGATTCAAAACATGTATTTCCGCTGAAATATTGGTATCAAATTTTTGGGTGCAATACAATACCTTCTTTATACACTATGTACATAGTACGTGTAGATAAAGTAAAAAAAAAATTACAGCAACTATTCTCAGGATTACATGATTCTCCAGTTGCTCCAGTGGTTGTCTGCCTGAAATTGTAAGGTATACGACAAAGTTTTACTTTAGCACAGTAATGCCCGTCCGCATTGCTCAAAAGATTTTGAAGTCCATTCCAACTTTTGAACCCTGTTGCTACGAGAATCCTCCATTCATAAATTTACATCCCAAAACGAAAACTAGACGTCCAGAAGGATCTGTACCATTCTTCTTGCGTTGTTTCGGGGACGTTAGTGAAAAAATAAACAAAACATCTAACAAGTTTTTAGATCCATAAAATTGTGGTACTGTTTACAGCGTGGTTGCAATATTATTAATTGTTGGTATACAACATTTTCCAAGCGTTAATACCTCATGTTCTCTCTCTTAATTACTTTTCGTACTCCAATAAGTACACAAATACAGCATTCAGCAAACAAATTGGACATACGTTTTCGATTACAGTTTAGAGTTTCCCTTAAATCAAAGTATTGTAGCGAACCCACATTTCAAATATTATAACTGGAAGGGCTTTGCACCAAAATATTTGACCATGTGACACTATTAGAAAGGTTCGGTGTATGTGCAGCATAATTCGAAGACGAAACATTGGCTGAATACTAACTTTCATGCTTAAGTTTGGCACATTCAAAATATGCACCCGAACAATAGCTAACCAAGAAATAAAATAGAATTGATTCTCTCAAGTGTTATTTACAATAATAGCCTAAGCTTGACTTATTGAAGTAATAAATAAAATGCATATGTTTATTTACTCTGTATAACCTTGAAAGCATGTTTTATTCCGGTTGAATAACATATAAAACAGAAAAGTCTGATGCGTTCCACTCACATGACTTTCTCTACAACTCTGCAACAACTTATTGTTTAAAAAGCTTATGTTTCTATTTACTTCATGCTAATCGAGAAAACATTAGCAGAAATAGTCTTATTATTTGCTTCCTTGTAAGTAGAAGCGAAATAAGGGAGTGCCATTGGTTCAAGTGATAGTCAAAAGCTGGTTGATATGTGACTGAAGTTCCTTTGTTTGTATGGACGCGAATGAGAAAAGTATAAGTATAAGTTTTTTAAAGCAGAAACCAAAAACAAGGAATATCTTAAAAAAAGATCAACTCCACGAAAAATTGTATAAAACATAAATTGCGTCTTTTAAAGTACTCAACATTTTTTGTTGGTACGTTTTTGTCCATCTCTTACTATTTAGCAGCTATGCAAAATTCCGTAAAATTCCTCCAGAATAAAGTAGTATT
Source organism: Hymenopus coronatus (assembly GCA_030762935.1). NCBI lineage: Eukaryota > Metazoa > Arthropoda > Insecta > Mantodea > Hymenopodidae > Hymenopus > Hymenopus coronatus. Next base: position 50,692,779 of record CM060895.1, read on the forward strand.
CAGAGGCTATTCCCGAAAAATTCAAGATATACATTTTATTTGTCATGTAAATATCTTTAATATGCGATATTTTAATCAAAATCGTTGGAGCCATTTTTAAGAAAATCAAAATTTTTGAAAAAAGTTCCACGTAAAGGGTAGTTGGAGGTGGGGGATTTTCTTGAAAATCTTCGTGTCGCATCCTTGGAAGATGTCAAAATTAAATACCAAGTTTGGAATTTAAGGATCTTTTCGTTTTTGAGCTATGCTGTCCATAGACACAGACACACACACGGATCTTTTTCTGAAAATACTTTTTTTTTTTTGGATTCTGGGGGACCCAAAACATGTATTTCCGGTGAAATCTCGGTATCGAATTTTTTGGAGGAATGCAATACCTTCTCTATACACTAAGTACATAGTAGTGTAGAGAAAGTAAAAAGATAGACCAAAGCATGCTACTGGAAGACGTAATCACATTCAGTTATGCAGTTTATAACATGCCATTAGCTGCCTTAAAAATATGTTATCCATATGTCAAACTGTTTCACAGGCTGGTTTACTTTGGTAGACCGTCAGCTATGCCCATGTGTGACGGGCCATTCTGGTACATCCAATGACCTCTGTATGTGATTATGACGTACTTCTGTCCCAGTATGCGTAAATACATTTTGGTGGCCTTCCTCTTCTCGACCTAATTGCATTGCTTTAACGCAGGATCATACATTTGGAATGCATTTGACATAGCGCACCTGCGTGACATAACTACAAGCGGGTACTGAGCACAACGTGTATTCTGCTACCTTGCTATTCATCCCCTTGATTTTTCTCTTGACCCACCGCGCATTAATTTCTCAGCGAGTTCTCTGCGGTGGAAGCAAGTAAGATGTGTTCTCTGTGAAATATATAAAATTATGTGAATAAGATTTATGGTAACATTGAAATTATATAAAGAAGTCCTGTAGAAAATTCAAGCTAAAACTCATGTTAAATGCTCGACTTTAGTCCTAGAAAATATGTGTTAGCGTTTTTTTACAGCGAGTAATCTGCCTTTTAATACCTTAAAACTTGAGGTAATGCATCTGAAATTTGACCAAAAATTATGAAAAAAATGTTTTTTCATAATAAATTTAAAAAATTACAAACTTATAGCCTTTTTCACTTGGCATCTACGAATAAACTGAAGTTTATGACTGAATAGGCACGCTTTAATGCTTGTTCTCTCGTAAACTTTTTTCACTATTTTTCCATACTCAAACTGCTCTTCAGGATGCAATATTTTTCTTCAAAATGTTTGTACTACTTCTCAAAAGTACATTAAAGAAAATTACCACAAACTTTTTAAAAAAAATCGAGAGTTTTGGAGAGTATGAAAGGTATTTGTATTTCATCAATAGCCAGTGGTTAATATAAAACATCTGATAAATGTGTTTGTATATTCACTTTTGTAAAACTTAATTTTTCATGTGAATGTTTTTAAAAGGCTTCGTGTGGAACTTGTTAAAACAATGAATTTAGAGTTTTACAAATTAAATACTTATGCAAGCTGGAGTTTTGAAACATGTAAAATATTACCGTTATTTATTGCATTGATTTGTATAAATTTTAACAAGGTATCACGTGCTGTGAATTTTCCGAAGTTCACAAAGGCCTTAAAGAGATGAAGAGGAGTGAGTGCTCAAATGAACCCAGGGTCTACTGATTTGTAAGTTACGCATTGTGAGGATAAGGTAAAGCAGGCAAGTATCCCCAAGTGAGATACGATATCGGGTCCTTCAGTTCTTTGTGAACTTAGTCACTCATCGTATTTTAAAATATTTTTGAAGCTATTACCGATAACTATACAATAAAATAAAAAACAAAGTTACTGTTTATTAAAACGTGTTTTAAAAGCAATGTCGTGTAAAATATAAATATCGGTCAAGTTATTTCAACTTCATCCTAAATAAAGGGTTACGTTTGATTCAGATAACCACTTTCTGAAGAAACATGATGTGTTCCATTTACACGACTTTCTCCGCATCTCTGTTAAAAATATTGTTAAAAGCTTATTCTTCTTCTATCTACTTCAGGCTAATCGTGAGAAACATTAGCAGAAATTGTCCTTATACATTGTTCCTTGTAAGTAGAAGGGAAAAATCTAATGTGTTCCATTCACATGATGTCCTCTAGCTGTTGGGCAAACAAACCTTTTATTCAAAAAATTATTCTTTTATCTACATCATGTTAATCAAGATAAACATTAGCAGAATTAGTCTTATAACTAACCTGCTTGTAAGTAGAATGGAAATATGAAAATGCGCAGTCTTTTAAAAGCCGGTCGCTATGTAAAATAATTAAAATTCCAATCTCTTTGCTTGCCAGGAATAAACAAACGAGGGACGAGAACAAAGAGGTCTTCCCGTTCGAGAAATGTTTAAGTGGCTTAAAATTGAAAGCAATAATCCGGAATATATCGAAAACGTTTAATTCGATAGAAAAATGTACATGACATAATTTTTTTTTTTTTTTATGTAGTAAGCTTCTGTATATCTCTTACGGTTTACCAGTTACATATAAGTCATCCAGAATGAAGAGGTCTTCCTAGGCTATTCCCAGAAAATTTAAGATATACTTTTCATTTGTCATAAAAATATCTTAGAAATAGAATCAAAATTTTCCAAACATTTCCATGTAAAAAGTAGTTGAGTTAGGGGGATTTTCTTGAAAATCTTCGTATCGCATCCTTGGAAGATACTCAACTTAAATACCAAGTTTGGTATTTACCCGAATTTTCGTTTTTAGGCTATACTCCACACTGATACACAGACACACGCGCGCGCGCGGACCTTTTCCTTAAAATGCTTTTTTTGGACTCAGCGGGCCTGAAAACAAATATTTCCGGTGAAATCTCTATGTCGAATTTTTGGGTGTAGAGTACCTTCTTTGTACACTATGTACATACATGTAAAGAAAGAATAAAGTGTAGTGGACTATTTTTATATCAGAAATAATTGAGAAGGACTATCCTGTGGGACTTAAGGAATAATTATTTCAGAATTTTTAAGTTATCAGCAGTAATTTGAAAACCCTAAGGTAATTCAAAATCTTCTCGGGCTTCTAGCCAGATAAAAACCTGGCTAGAAGCCCGAGAAGATTTTGAATTAACACGTCGCCAGGAAAGCTTCAGTTCTTATTTTAACCCTAAGGTAGTTTTCAACACAGGTTTCCTTTTAGCGAGTGTTTTCAATCCTTTGGAAGATGTTAATTTCATCATATTACTTGAGTGGAATAATTATGTACATGACTTAAAATTTGTATTTATTAATTAAATTCCAAACAATTGATAGCTGTACTCAGAAATATGTATTAAGAAACAAAATAAAAGTAGTTTTAGGAAATCGACGATTATCACAAGTTATGATAATTAATAATGGTTTAAGACAAGGACGCGGCTTATATCCGTTTTTATTTAATATCTATATGGACCACATTCTCAGATAATTAAAAGATGAAATACCATTAGGAATAAAAATAAATAAAAATCATGCCTTTAACATGCTACTCTTTGCAGATGACATGGTATTAATACCAGACAGAGAGGATAAACTGCAAATAAATATGTAGAAGTTAAAAACATTGATCCAGAATTATGATTTAAGTATAGTAGTAGAAAAATCGAAGGTTATGACATTTATAGAAAAACATATAACACGATCGAAGATAGTTTTAAATAATAAAGTGTTAAAACATGTGGGTGAATGTAATTATTTGGGTTGTAATGTAACCTTTAAAACAAACAACGAAGAAATAAATAACAAGGTGAGTAAGTTCCAATATATGTGTGGAGTAATAGCTCATACCTTGAAAAGAAAAACCCGAAAGGATACAAATGTAAAATTCTATAAGACAATGGCTGTTCCGGTTTTACTCTGTGGTTCGGAGACGTGGACACATAAAAGGAAAGACTGGAGCCAAATCCAAACGACAGAAATGATATATACCCGAGCAGTAAAAGGATGCACCAGACAAGATCGTATTAGAAATTAAGACATAAGGAAAGAAGGACATATTTTCCTTAAAAGAAAATATACAAATAAATAGAGAAAAATCTGATGTGGACCATTCACATGACTTTCTCTATATCCCTGCAACAAATTATTCTTAAAAACTTATACTTTTATTTACTTTCTGCTAATCAGAAAAAAATAGCAGAAATAGTCTAATTACTCGCTTCCTTGTAAGTAGAAGCGAAATAAGGGACAACCGTAGGTTAAAGTGATAGTCAAAAGCTGGTTGCTATGTCAATGAAGTTCCTTTGTTTATATGGATAGGAGTTGACAAGTTTCTGTATGAGAAAAGTATACGTTTTTCATAGCAGAAACCAAAAATACGGAATGTCACAAAAACGACGAACTCCACGAAAAAAATGTATATAACATAAATTGTGTATTTTAATGTGCTCTACATTTTTTGTGCAGTAAGTTTTTGTCCATCTCTTACGGTTTAGCAGTTATTCAAAATTTAGTAAAATTCATTCAGAATAAACTAATCTTCAAAGGCTATTCCCAGAAAATTCAAGATATACATTTTATTTGTCAGGTAAATATGTTTAATATCCGAAATTGTAATCAAAATCGTTAGAGCCATTTTTGAGAAAAAAAATTCTAAAAAAAGTTCCATGTAAAGGGTAGTTGGGGGTGGGGGGATTTTTCTCAAAATCTTCGTGTCGCATCCCTGGAAGATACTAAACTTAAATACCAAGTTTGGTATTTTACCGACTTTTCGTTTTTGAGTTATCGTGTTCACAGACACACGGACACACACACACACACGGACCTTTTTGTGAAAATGCTTTTTTTGGATATTGGGGACTCTAAAACATATATTTCCGGTGAAATCTCGGTATCGAATTTTTGGTGGAGTGCAATACTTTCTCTATACACTATATACATAGTGCGTATGGAGAAAGTAAACATGGAAAAGTCATTTACAAAGAGTGGATAACTCTCGCACTCCATTACAGTCATACAAATATAAACCTTTAGGCTGTAGAACAATAGGAAGACCAGTAAAAAGATGCGAAGAAATATAAGGCCGGAACTGGAGAATTCTCCTAAACCATGAGGAGTTGATGATGATAAATTAAATTCCAAAAGGAGTTGAGACACAGACCAGTAAAAATAGTAGGAATATAATGCAGTTTGTGTTACCGAAATAGAGTTGACACCCACGTCCTTGGAGTCTTTGACGAATTCAATTTGCGTCTCTTGGCAATAATTTAGCGTGTTGCTGGTGCTGTATGGGATGAAGTGGGACCTCGTTTATGTTAATTCACACGCGCGCGCCGTGACGTAGCTGCGGTCAGGACGGATATCCTAATTTAAACCGACAATAATAATAATTTACTGTGAAATATGCGTGCCACCCTCGCACACAATGGAAAGAAAACAAGTGACTGTCGAAATGCAGCGCCACGCGCTCTCTTGGGCCTAGCGCGCAAGTCCTGGTTACAAAGCTGAGCAAGATGACTAATTTCTGTAGCTCGCATATGGGAGATCCCGAGTTTAACCTCCATTACCCGCCAACGTGGAGAACTCAGGATTGGACATTCCCTAAGCTTTCGGTCTTTTTTACTTTCTCTACACGTACTATGTACACAGTATATAGGGAAGGTATTGTATTGCACCCAAAAATTCGATACCGAGATTTCACTAGAAATACATGTTTTAGCTACCCCTGAATCCTAAAAAGGCATTGTAGAAAAAGTTTTGTGTGTGCGTGTGGTGTGTGCCTGTGGACAGGCAAAAATGCCTTCCCGTATGAGAAAAGTTTAATTAGCTAAAATTGAGACCTTAATCTGGAATGTCTCGAAAACGGTTAATTCTACAAAAAAATGTATTTGACAAATAGGGTGCTATAATAAGATCTACATTTTTGTGTAGTAAGTTTTTGTACATCTCTTAAGGTTTGTCAGTTAAACAAATGTCATCTAGAATGAAGGGGTCTTCAAAGGCTATTCCCAGATTGAAGATATACATTTCATTTGTCATAAAAATAACTTAAACATTAGGTATTCCAATCAAAATCGATGATCCATTTTGGGGAAGATCAAACATTTCCAAAAATTTTCCATGTAAAGGGTAGTTTGGTGTGGGAGGAATTTTACTGACAATCTTCTTGTCACATCCTTAGAAGATGCTAAACTTAAATATCAAGTTTAGTATTTTACGGATTTTTCGTTTTTGAGTTATGCTACTCACAGACACACACATCTTTCTAAAAAGTTTTTTTTTGGAATTCAGGGGGTCTCAAAACATGTATTTCTGGTGAAATCTCGGTATCCAATATTTGGGGTTATAAGTACAATTCCTTCTCTATGCAATATGCACATAGTACGTGTAGAGAAAGTAAAAACTTCTGATAGTTCCAGGCTCATTTGTTTTTTCACTATTGTTTATTTTTATACTTGCTTTACGAACTACTCTTGCAAAAGAGTATTTTTATCTGTTTCATCCTAATTGATGTAAGCGTTTTCATTGCAAATTTGTTTTAGGACAAGGGGGATCCAGGAGACTGAACTGAGGGTCAAGTGTTTAAAAGTCATTTGCTTTATGCTTAATACTGTTTTCCATTGCAAAAGGAGACACAATTATAAACCACTTCAAAAATGACATAAGTGCGTACAGAACTATGCAGACCAATAGTAATAGATATCTTAATAGTAATAAAAAGGTATTTAAAATCAAAATAGTTATTTTAAACTGTATATTATCTTGTTTAATAGTCTATATCCTTTAGTCTAGCACATATATCAGCTACACCTCTTTCAAATGAAAAGGTTTTCACAGATGATTTTCAGAAAATTCAAAATACCTGTATCTTTTTGTTTAATATAAATATATCGGACAAATACGGATTTATTTTAAAGCCTGGTATGTTGCATTCATATCACTCACTCTAGCTGTTCCACAGGAAAAAAAAAAAACCTATTCTTCCAAACCACTATTCTTTTATTTACATTATGCTAATCGAGATAAAAATTAGCAGAATTGGCGTTATTATTTGCTTCCTTGTAAAAGGAAGGGAAGTAAGGTTTAAACTAGGCTGAATTTTAAATCGATAACAAAGAATATCTCGGTAATGGCTAATCTATAAAAAAAGTACTACAGTAAACAAAAACTGTAAATCCCGTCAAAACACTATATGTAGTATACATTTTGTTGTGAACCTAACCAGTTACAAAATATTTTTGTTATTGTTTTCAATTTTAAAATACATATCTTTTTCTCAAACAGGAAGTTGTGTTGCTTTTGTTTTAGTCCTGCCCAAGTAAAGGGAAGCAAATTTAAATGACAGTCGTATAGCTTTTAAAACATTTGACTATAGGTTTAGCTTACTATATACCCTTATTTCCCTTTTACCTATAAGTAACTAAGTATTAAAATGATTCTGCTAATGTTATTAGCATGAAGTGAAGAGATGAATGATTTGTTTTAAGAAGTTTGTGAGAGACTAGGTAAGGAAAATCATGTGAAAGTAATTTTCCTTTGTTGTTTTAAATTCGGGGATCGCCAAACACTTATCTAATGAAATCTTGATATTGAATTGTTGAATGAAATGTAACAGATAGGTACCTTTTCTGCCTAGGTATGAGCGAGTAAAAGTAAAAACTAGCTGTGGAGCTGCACTGTTACTCGATCTTTTTCACACTATATTGGAATAACAAATCTGATGAGTCCCATTCACATGACTTTCTCTACACCTCTGCAACAAATTATTGTTAAAAAGTTTATTCTTCTATTTGCGTCGGACTAATCGAGAAAAAATTAGTAGAAATTACTTATTACTTGCTTCCATGTAAGTAGAAGGGAAATATGCGATCGCTATAGTTGCTATGTGAGTGAAGTTGTTTTGTTTGTATGGATAAGAGTTGACAAATTCCCGTATGAGGAAAGCATAAGTATTTTATTGCTGAAACCAATAAGAAGGAATATCTCAAAAACGATCAACTCCACGAAAAAAATGTATATAACTTAAGCTGTGTGCTTTAACGACCTCTACATTTTCTAATAAGTAACTTTTTTCTATCTCTTATGGTTTACCAGTTATGCAAAATTCTCAAAATTCATCCTGAATAACGGTGTCTTCAGAGACTATTCCCAGAAAATTCAAGATATACAATTTATTTCTCATGTGAATATCTTTCATATATGAAATTTTTATCAAAATCGTTAGAGCCATTTTTGAGAAAATCAAAATTTTTGAAAAAATTTTCATGTACAGTGTAGTTGAGGGTGTAGGCATTTTATTGAACATTTTCGTGTCGCATCCTTGGACGATACTGAACTTAAATACCAGATTTGGTGTTTACGTTTTGGAGCTATGCTGCCCACAGACACACATGCACACGCACGCGCACACGGACCTTTTTCTTAAAATGTTTTTTTTTGGATTCAAGGGGACCCAAAACATATATTTTCGGTGAAATTTTGGATGCATTACAATACCTTCTCTATGCATATGTACATAGTACATGTAGAGAAAGTAACTGGCTGTGGCGCCACAGTGTGATTCAGTCATTTGCACACTACATTAGGCTAACAAAAAAGAAACGGAGGGTATCCCTATCCTGTACCGCAAGCGCATGGTAAAGTGCGCAGGCAACAAATGATGATCCGAACTATAGAGACAGGAACCGAATCCCGAAAATTCCGTCCGGCTCACGAGTATCCTAGTATTAATCCATGTCCGTGTTCATGTTCCCCTCCACATAACAAGCGTGGTTGCCATGACAACGTACGCCCCACAAGATGCCATAGGACCGCAGTTACGTGCGCGGAATTCGCCGCAAGCTGATAAAAGATTGCCGTACCCCAACACGCTCTAGCGATTACCTAGTTTCTCCCGCAACAAGCTATTAGCCGCTTAAAATTATATCCGTAAGAATAAACTAAAATGTATTTAATAATATAATATATTTTTTTACTTTTCCTCACCCAATGTACATAGTAGGTAGAGAAAGAATTCTAATCCACCCAAAACTTCGATACCGAGATTTAACCGAAAATTCATGTTTTGAGAACTTTGAATCCAAAAAGAGCATTTTTAGAAAAATATCGTATGTCTGTGTTTGTACAGCATAACTCGGAAACTAAACGTCGGTTATAATCGAAACTTGAAACATATTAAATTCTGTATCTTTCCAGGATGCAGGAAAATGTCTCCACCCCAAACTACCCTTTACATTTCACACTTTTCGAATTTTAGATTTTTTATAAAAATGGCTATCGATTTTGATTGATATGTCGTATAAAATATATATTTACTTGGCAAATAAAACAATGTATACGCTGAATTTCTTGGTAACTGTCCCAAGTACTCTTCATTGTGTATGACTTTTGCATAACTGTAAACTATAAGAGATAGAGAAAAACTTGCAACATAAAAAGATTTTAAAATTTAGATCTCGTTAAAGCACAATATATGTTTTATTGTTCTTCGTTTTAAAAAATTACCATTTTCGAGATATTTCCTGTTATTAGTTTCAATTTTAAAATACTTTTCTCAAACGGGAAATCTTCGTAAGATTCCTGGCCACGGAAAGAGAACCGAATTTCAATGACAATCGCATAGCGACAGCTTTTAAAAGGTTTGAATACCATCCTCCCAAGACCACTTCTGTTAATGTTTATCTCGAATAGCCTGATATAGATAAAACAGTAATCTTTTATAAGAATAATTTGTTTACACAACAGATAGAGAAAGTCATGTGAATTGAATACATCGGATTTTTCTGTATTGCTTAACTATAGTGAATTCAATATCGAAATTTCAAAGGAAATGAAGGTTTTGAAGCCCTCTGATCTAAACAAATAATTGTTAGAGTAAAGGTCTATGTGAACAGCATACAAAAAAAAAAAAAAAAGTGTTTCATTCACTAAGATCAACAGCAGGATCGAAGTTTCTATGATAAAAAGTTCAGAAAAAGTATATGTATATAGTGAGAGACCTGGGTTCGATTCCCGGTCCCGACCGCGCCGTTAGACTACTCGCCTCCATTTAGACGGCCGGGGTTCGATCCGAACCGACCGCATGTGAGATTTGTGGTGGACAAAGCGGCGCTGGGACGGGTTTTCTCCGGGTACTCCGGTTTCCCTCGCCATCGCATTCCACCGGTGCTTCATCATCATTCATGTATCACCAGTGTCACCGCCTGCGGTCCCATAAGTAATTAAAGCGGGCGTTAAACATTACCAAAAAAAAAATTCCCGGTACCGGCGTGAGGATTTTTCTCCCGCTGGGAGACCTGGTGCGGGGTGCACTCAGCCTCGTGGGGTCCCTGGGGGGGGGGGCAATTAAGGAGCTACTTGATGGAGAAGTAACGGCTCCAGGTCAAGAGGACCGCATTAACCGGCCGGGAGGAATTGAGGCGCTGACCACGTCTCACCCTCCAATACTACACCCCATCACCGACGTCTATATAATTATACATATGCTGAAGTTTATTTTGGAGGATAGGCTTTTGTCATTACTCAATTCATCCCACACAAACCAATACATATTCTGCAGCAAACTATCCTTGTAAAATCTTATTCTTCAATCTACTTCTTGCTAATGGAGATAAACATTAGTAGAAATGGTCTTATTACGTGCTTCCTTGTAAGTAGAAGGGAAAATAAGGGAATACTCTAGTCTAAATCGATAATCAAATCTTTTATAACCTGGCGGCTATGGGATTGAAACTGCATTCTCTTTGCATGCCAGGATATGAAAATAAATAGTGAGATTTCCATTTCATAAAATTCTAAGTATTGGAAATTAACATTCCAATTACAAGAAATATCTCAGAAATGCCTAACGCCGCCAAAAAAATTACATAAACGGCGTGTTTTAATTAGATCTATATTTTCTGTGAATGAAGAGGACTTCAGAAAAAAATCAAGCTATCAATATTTGAGATGAAAAAACAAATTCCTTAGAGCCTTTTTTTTTTAGATTATCAACATTTTGAGAATTTCCCTCATAAAGAGTTGTTTGGGGTGGGTGGATTTTCTTGAAAATCTTTGTGTCAAATCCTTGAGAGGTATTGTGCTTAAATGGCGTTTCTAAAATGCTCTTTCTTCTTATTTAGGGGACGTAAAAACATATTTCCTGGTGAATCTTGATATAGATTTTTTGGGTAAACATAATTTAAATATCAGAATTGGCATTAAGTCCTGCCTACTCCATTAATGTGACACTATTGTAAGCTTTTCAAGAAAATCGCCACAATCAAAGCAAAAAATGTGTAGTTTTGGTTTTTTAATGATAGCATTTTGATTAAAATTCAATAGGCTCAAGATATTTGCATGGTAAGTAACATATCATTTGCATTTTCTGGGTATAGCCTGTGAAGTTCAGCCCATTTTGAATGAATGTTGTTTATACTTGTACACGTAAGAGATAAGACAAAGGTTTATTGCACAATTATTATAAGTTTGAATTAGCAAATACGTTAGACTTTCTCAACTGCAATTCGCCACATTTTTTCGCCTTTCGTGGTCATCAAAGAGAACCCAATATCTAAGCCATCACATAACCTGTTTTTAAAATATCTTACTGTAACTTAAGCCTGTCACATTATCTTATTCCCCTTTTACATACAAGTAAAATGTGTTAAATTTGTGATAATTTAAGCATTTTGTCACAGAAACCGTGTGTAGGATAGGAGCTGGAAAGATCGAGTCAGAATGAAAAATTCAATGCCATAGCTGGATTTCAACCGCGGATCTCCCGGTCTCTAGCCGGTTACTCTATCACTGAGAACCATGGCAACATACCGGTAAGGCATTGAATTTCTCAACTGACTCGAATGTTTCCCGGTAAACCGCAAGATGATCTCAATGAGAAATTTAGGTAATGCCATACCGGCATTTTGCCATGGTAGCTCAGCAGTAGAGCAACCGGCTAGAGACCGGAAGATGTGCTTTTTGTGCAGAATAAAAATTTAGTTTACTGATGACAACATTTTTGCGTTTTTGCTCTCATTTTATATAATCTATTTTTATTTCGTGAACCACGCGATATATCAAAACTCCAATACGATTTTTATAGTGTCGTAAATATTTCATCCTTTTTGTATAACATTGTAAGAGGAAATAGCTTTTGATTGTAGCAAAATGGTAAAACAATAACATGGGAAAAAGTAAGTGATGCATTTGATTAAGTTAGAAATACGTAAATACGTAAAATAAGATTGATAGACTTGATATTTTTGATCAAAGATGACATAGGTATTGACACTTGTTTGAGCCCTTAAGTGACTTGATTGAGTAGAGAGTGTTATGCAAATCTTTATATTTAGAATCCAAAGGCCAAATCTGATACGACTTTCTCTTCCACTGCAATTATTTACCCCTTGCAATATGTGCCTGAATATTCCCTTACTTTCAGCCCAGATATAATTTGGACGTTAACGCTGTGTGCTTCTATACCCGCAAATCTTCATATACCATGTTACACATGTGGTTTACATCTGCTGTAGCACCCTGAAATTTAATTATAGCAAACCTGGAGCCTTTAACCAGAACAGCTCAAACATATCTCATTGGATTCCTTGTGTAGCAGCAAATGAAATGCTGACGTACTAGATAAGGAGGCATGCCACTTCAAAATAATCACCTGTAACATCTACGTAATATTCCAGAATCTCATCTGGGCAATAAAAGAGGAGTGGGATTTTAATGGAAACTGGATAAAAAGCACGAAGAGAACATATTTCGGTCTCTTATTTAAAGAATAAAGTACTTTAATAAAGACATGGAGGTGATGAAAGACAAAAAAGAATATTAGCTTTGGCGAAAATTAAAACTGCTAGAAAGCAGAATTGAATTATTTGTTAAATTGTTGTTAGCAAGGCTAATGCGAGATATTGGAAATTAAAGGAAAGGAAAAATTCCCATACAGGATGCATGATCCTTGGTGTTAAAAATATCAAGGATATCCTCAAAATCAAATGAAGATGGGTCTGTGAAAATAATAATCATTGCTGTAATTTTTAAGACCAAATTGAAGTCTGTAGAGCACCTTCCTGATGTACGAAGGGTACCGTGTTTGAATCCCGGATGAGGGGTAGGGATTTTCCCTTATCCTCCCTAGAGTCTGAACGTATGAACGTGAGTGTTGTGTGTGTTTGTGTGTGCGGATGTAATGTTTAAAGAAATAAAATATATAGAAATTTAACGATATTAGTACATAACCGATAGGCAATGTTGCAAAGGAAAATGCCATGTCCTGCAGTTAAAGGCGGGGTAGGTATAAATGGAACAACACTAAAAAGTAAGAATGATGTATCATAGAATATTTTTGTCCCTGCACCCTGAATTGCGATTTACATGCAAACATGTTTTATATTTATGATTCCTCAAAAAAGGGTAACGATTATGTACCTGGTAGCTCATACTTGCCACATAATTCTGCCATCTTTGAAGATAAGTTATCCCGGATTATTTAAGCAGAACCGTAAAGGTGACTCCATACCGAAGCAAGCCGTTGACTCACGTTCGGTGATTACGGCCGCAAGGAATAGTCACAATATAGAGGAATTAAATGAAACTATTGGAAACAGGACTTGGATAGAGAGACAGTGAACAGAATCTTTCAATGCAGCATACAATTACAGAGCCTAAGGACGCAGAAACGCATGATGACCTGAACACAGATGGAGTCAACAAGATTTTGGACGTCTAAAAAGCTTTAGCCCGTGAAGGAGAATGTGAAGAAGAAGAAGAAGAAGAAGACGAAATTCCATGCAGCTCCGGGAGGGTTTACAGTGACCTAAGGTTTCTAGTTCCATCAGTGCTTGGATGCGCCATTTCTTTCGCATCTTTATCACAGCCAGACTGGCGGCAGCTCAAATTTGAATCTCTTTACGCATTCATAGACTTTTATCTGCATCAAGCGTTGCTGCCACACTAGACTGGCATTCAAATGAATATCTACTGCGTTCGCAGCTGTACCCATTACGATTTACTGGATAAAATACAAGAAGAAATGTTTAATTCCACAACATTGTTGCCCATGGTTTCTGAAACGGAACGGATTTCCCACACTGATGTTGACAACAAACGTTCACCCGGGTGTAAATGCATTGGTTTTGACTTCTCTTATCGCTTACTTTCTTACCTTTAGTAAATAGATTATTGCATCCCCCCTCAAAAAAAGACGCCTGGGTTGTTGTATTCCCATGACTTTCTCTTCCCGTTGTTTAATTCGATATTCTTTTATCTAGATACAAGAAGATAAGCAAGTACCCTAGAATTAAGTGATGTCAGACTTTTAAGAGCTGGTCGCTATGTTGAGGACTTTAAATTCCGTTCTCTTTGCTTGACTACGAGCATGAGAAACCACATCTGCATTCCAAATGAGGAAAGTATAAAAATTGTAAACTTTAAACCAATAACAAGGAATATCTTGGATACGGTCAACTCAAAAAAATAATGAACGAAAGAAAGGAAGGACGGATGGAGGTCGGAGGAAGAAAGAAAGGAAAGAATTGGAAATTGTGCTTTTCAACAACATCATGCAAAATCCATCCAGAATATAGAAGACTTCAGATGCTATTTCCAGGAAATTCAATATATGTATTTTATTTTTCAAGAAAAAATTTTCGACATGTGGTATTTATTAGAAGATGTTACCGCAGTTTTTGACAAGATCATGTTTTCGAAAAATATTTCATCCAGTGTAGTTTTAGCTGAGGGAATAGTATTGAAATCTTCGTGTAGAATGGAACGTGCTGAAGTAAAATATTAACATTGGTATTCAACTGACTTTTTATTTTTGATTTATGCTATTCACACAGAGAGAGAGAGAGAGAGAGAGAGAGAAAGAGAGGTGATCCTTCAAGAAAATAGAGAGCTCATAACGCTATTCTTCCTATTAAATTTAACAAACCCGTATTAATCAATAATGTATCAGTCATAACTAATATTTACTAAAGAAAAATTAACCTGAAGAACATAGACCTAAAAAAATTAAAGGGGTCTAAAAACACAAATGCCAGGTGATAAAGTATATGTGTCGATTTTCTTTACTGGAATACAAAACTTCCCTTACTTGACTCATTAGAGACAGCAAAAAATAAAAAGTATTGGAACATTAAAATCGATCACAACGAATATCTCGAAACTTATTGAATATCTCTTATGGTTTTTCAGTATGCAAAATTATACCAAATTAATTCCCAATGAACTGGACTTCACAAATTGTTTTTAGAAAATTCAGCATTAGTATTAGTATTAGTGATTGACGGTCTTAAGAATAATAAAAAATGTAGTAGGTATACCGTTTTGAGTAAATGAAAATGATCCCAACATGCCCCATATGAACGGAAGTGAGGCTGGAAGTATTTTCATACAAATAATGGTGACACATCTTTGAAAGATGTTGAGCTTATATACAGGTGCCTTTTTATCCGACTCGATAAAAAGGGAGTTCAGATGAGCTGAAAACATTCACTTCTCGTGAAATCTGGATAAAGAATTAATTTTTGGGTGGAATAAAATGTTTGTATTTATGTGATAGAGATAATTATAACGAATTGTAAACCTTTTCTATGAATAGTTGAGCAATCTTACCCTGCAGTCCATTGCCTAAAGAATACGGACATGAGAATCGCCTAGAAGGCAATGTGAGATGTGGTGGTGGTAGTAAGTCAGGTAGTAGTAGGTGGTAATTGGTAGTAGAAGTTAAGATATTATTCAGCTTTTTGTGCGTCGGACCTCTAGGAGGACAGGATGGGATGAAAGTAATTGCAGTTGTCGGCGGTTGGAAGCCATCGTGGAGGATCCCTAACATTTTACAAACAATTCTACATCCCGCCGCCAAGAACTGAATTTCCAAACTCAGTCACCTCCACGAGAGGGCGCCTCCACCGCAGTCCTTGCCGACACTTACAATCCTGAATCGATGAAATGGAGATGAATAAATTCGAGGGAATGAGAAACCTCCCCAGCATTAGCCTAATTATCCGGGAAACCCCCGAAAAAATCCAATGGATCAGAGAAATCAGCCGCGGGGAACCGACCCCACGGCCTCCGAATGTCAGTTCCAGACGAAATATCTGAGCCAAGTGGTTCGGTTGAGATGTTCTGTGTTTTGAATAAAAGCCTCATTCCACATGGAAAATCGTGCTAAAAATCATGCATTTGATTGTTTTTGGTTCAGCAGTATCTTGATGAAGGTTCATAGATTTGTCTGAGGCCCTCCACAACAATAGCATCCATTGTTTCTGCAACGCTGGTCCACTTTCAGCAGAATACGTAGTAGTCTAGTTATGCTAAACGAAGAAATCAATGTTTTACATTGTATCGCATGAAATGGTCCTCACAAAAGATGGCGCCGTTGCAGTTTCCTCAAGCTGCCAGCGTTGGAAGGGGACGGGGTGCGGATCAATGAGCAAAGTTTGAAGCATTTAAAGTGGCGCTTCCAACAAACTCGACATAATCCCTTCCAGTTTAAGCTTCCTAATGGACGCATATCAACAGCTTCTGGCGTCGTTTCGATGGCCTACAGAGTGCTCGGCGAGATTACTTGCAGTGCATCTGCCTCTCCGATAGATGGAGCTTCAGTGTTAGTGTTTGAACAGTTGTCTGGAATAGCCGCAAAGCACTGTGCGACGTGGGAAGAAGTTCATCTGAAAATTATACTCGGCAGACCTATTCATACGATAGTTTGTCTCTCAGGCTTTCTCTGGACTTGGGATACCCAATCATCTTCAGCTCTGAAGGGAATTTGGTCCAAGTGTGTGTAAACATTATTTTTACTTTCTCTACATGTACTATGTATATAGTGTATAGAGAAGGTATTGTATTGCACCCAAAAATTCCATACCGAGATTTCACCAGAAATACATGTTTTAGGTCCCCCTGAATCAAAAAAAAAAAAAAAAACGTTCAGAAAAAGGTTGATGTGTGTGTCTGTGGACAGCATAGCTAAAAAACGAAGAGACCGTTTTGACTTGGTATTTAAGTTTGGTATTTTCCAAGGATGCGACAAGAAGATTTTCAAGAAAATCTCCCACTCCCAACTACCCTTTATATGGAAAATGTTTTCGAAAATTTTGATTTTCTCAAAAATGGCTCTAACGACCTTGATTAAAATCTCTTATATTTAAGTTATTTGCATGCCAAATGAATATATATCTTGAATTTTCTGGGAATAGTCTCCAAAGACCTCTTTATCCTTTATGAATTTTATTGAATTTTGCATAACTGGTAGACCGTAAGAGATAGCCAAAAACTTACTGCACAAAAATGTAGATCACGATAAAAATACAATTTATGTCATATACATTTTTTCTTAGAATTGATCGTTTTTGAGATATTCCTTGTTATTGAGTTCAGCTTTAAAAGCTTATACTTTTCAACTTCTATCCATATAAACAAAGGGACTTTTGCCACATAGCAACCAGCTTTTGACTATCACTTTAACCTATGGTACTCCCTTATTTCGCTTCTACTTACTACCAAACAAGTAATAAGAGCTTTTCTGCTAATTTTCTCTCGATTAGCATGAAGTAAATAGAAGCATAAGTTTTTTAATAATAATTTGTTGCAGAGATATGTAGGAAATCATGTGAATGTAACACATCAGTTCTTTTTAAAAATAAATACAGAAATGATGTATTTGAAACTAATTCCTATGGCTTCATACCTAATGCACATAACACGGCTTATTTCTTTACTAATAAAGGGGTCGTTGTCACATTGATGTCATAGATTGAGCTGCAATTTTCTATACTGAAAATACATTGAAAAAAAAATATGATGTGTTCCATTCACGTGACTTTCTCTACTTTTGTGTTACAAATTATTGTTAATAAGCTTATTCTTATATTTACTACATGCTAATTGAGAAAAAAGTAGCAGAAATAGTCTTATTGCTTACTTCCTTGTAAGTAGAAGCGAAATATGGGAGTATCATAGGCTAATCGAAGTCAAAAGCTGGTTTTTAGGTGACTGAAGTTCCTTTGTTTGTATGGACACGAGTTGACAAACTCCTGTATGAGAAAAGTACAAGTTTTTAAAACCGAAACCAAAAAACAAGGAATATCTAAAAAACGATCAACTCCTCGAAAAAAAAGGTATATAGCATAAATTGTGTGTTTTAATATGCTCTACATTTTTGTGTGGTAAGTTTTTATCTATTTCTTACGGTTTAGCAGTTATGCAAAATTTCGTAAAATTCATCCAAAATAAAGTAGTCTTCAGAGGCTATTTCCCAGAAAATTCAAGATATACATATATTTGTCAGGTAAATATCTCTAATATTCGATATTTTAATCAAAATTGTTAGTGCCGTTTTTGAGAAAATCAAAATTTTCGAAGTTGGGGTGGGGGGATTTTCTTGAAAATCTTCGTGTCGCATTCTTGGAAGACACCAAACTTAAATACCAAGTTTGGTATTTAACGTTCTTTTCGTTTTTGAGCTATGCTGTCCACAGACACACACACGGACCTTTTTCCAAAAATATTTTTGGATTCAGGGGGACCCAAAACATGTATATCCGGAGAAACTTCGGTATCGAATTTTTTGGGTGCATTACAATACCTTCTCTATACACTATGTACATAGTACGTGTAGAGAAAGTAATACCTTTGTCTCGGAATACTCTCCCATAAAGGCCCCTATCCGACGGAGACAAAGTATAAAGTTATAAGTTGTAACCGCTAACTTAAAGTCTGTCTTCCCCTAACGATTAATTGCCTAGTACTGTGTTAATGCACTTTGCGCGTGTCGAGACACCATACTGAACACCAAACTGCCCTACGTTGCAGTATGTTACAACCAAGAGATCTTTCACGTTTAAAACTTTTAAATTGAAGATTAGTAAATTATTCTAATTTTAAATAATGTTTACTTTCCCTACCGCGTATGTAAAATGTACATAGTAGGTAGAGAAAGTATTACATTCCATTTAAACATTTGATACCGAGATTTCACCGGAAATTCATGTTTTGGTGATATCTGAATAAAATGGCAATTTAGATAAATGTCCGTTTGTGTGTATATGTGTGTCCCTGTGTCTGTACAAATGACTCGGAAACAAAAATTCGGTTACATTCCAAATTTGATATTAAGTTTCGCCCCCAAACTACCTTTATGTGTAACTTTTTTAAAAAAATTTAGATTTTCTCACTAATGACTAACGATTTTGATTAAAATATTTACCGTATTTAAAATACACTATCATCAGAAATAAACATTATACATTGAATTTTCTGGGAATACCTTCTTCATTCTGAATGACTTTTTCATAACCGGTAAACCGGAGAGACAAAATCTTACTACACAAAAGCCTATATCTTGTAAAACACACAATATATGTCAGATACATGCTAACAATTTCCGAGACATTTCTTGTTATTGTTTTAAAATGTTCAATATTTATTTTTCTCAAATGGGAAGCCGTTATTCACTTTTTCATCCTAGTCGTGCTAAGAGAAGGAAATTTCAAATGCAATACAAAGCGACCAGATGTCAAAAGATTTGTCTAACGATTTAGTTGTGTGTATTCCCTTATTTTCCCTACTACTTAGAAGAAACTAAGTAATAACACCATTCTGTCTCGATTAGCTTGAAGCATATAGAAAGAATAAGATTTTGTAAGAATAGTTTGTTATAGAATAGGTAGAGAAAGTCATGTGAATGGAACACAGAGCTTGTCAAGCTGGGGCTAATGGGAGATACATGGGTCTTTTTTCGATAAAATGTGACTAAAAGCCTCCAGCTAGATTTGTTACATTAATGTGACAATGGGATTTTGTGTTTACTATAGTAAGTAGTGTTTGGATGTAGTTATTTCACCAGAAATGCATTTTTTGAGGTCTTTGAACCCATGAAGGTAAACATCTACGGGATGTTTCGCAATTGCACAAAACGAATATAGCAAGCAGTCTTACCTTATACTTGAACTAGTCCGAAATTTAATGTCATCACTTCGATAAAATTGTACATATGTTTTTATTTAACGTTATAAAATGACATCATTTTGAGTTTAGGCTGCACTCGAAGTACACGTGTGTGATACATCTATCCTATAGTGGAATATTCTTGGGCAAGCATGTGTCATGAAAACAAACGGGTTTCATCTTGTTCACTTTGAGGTTGCGAATTTGAATCTCGTTTAGGAGTGGTTATTCGAATAGGCGGTTTTCGGGGTTTTCCCTTATCTTGAGAAGACGAAATGGGGGGGTGGCACTGCACTAACTTTGAAGTCAAAGGGCAGTTACCTCCCAAAAGATTAGTTTCGAGGTGGTCGAATGCGAAACATTTTCTCTAGCCAAGTATCAAAGTAATCATGATAACAGAAAACACTCAATAACTTACTGTGAATATCAGCAAAAACTTGCTGTTTAATTTATAAATGTTTTACTTACTTTTAGAAATTAAAGATACTAAAATAAACTTCTTGTGTGACGGGAGACGGCGAGAATTTTTTCGGTAAAGCTATACGATGGTTGCAGCACACACACAGACACACACAACGGTCTCAAGAAGTAGTTTACGTAACTTCTACTGGCGATTCATATTTTAAAGTGTTGAAAACGTGGTTGTTCGGATGTGAAAGTCGCCAGATTATTGGGATAATTGGGGTTTTAGCTTAACAGTTTAGTATCTTTCAAGCATGCGTCACGAAGGTTATGAGCAAAATCCTCCAAACCAAATTATTCTTTCATGGAAGAAATTTCGAAAACTTTTATTTTCTCAAAAATGGCTTTAACGGTTTTGATTAATCGCACATTAAAAATATTTACATGACAAACAAAATGCATATCTTAATTTCCTGGGAAAAGCCTTCTGGGTAACTGCAATACCCACATTTACCATGAGGCATTTTTCTATTGAGGTTGAAATCTGTATTTTCGTATCACATAAGATCTGAGCAAACAACATTCACATGTTCGTTTTAAATAGCCTGTATACCTCTTCGAGCTATTGTTATTACTTTTGGGAACTGGTACTGTTGTTATAATTCTCATTTAAACCATTACTTTACACTTACAAACATTGTTCCACAAGCCCACCAAGTAAAAGTAGGTAATGATTTTCGAAAGTTTCATTCTACTAAGAAATGAAGTAAATGTGGGGGCTTGAACAGTCAAGTTTTTTCTATTTAGCAAAATGCACTGGCATTAGCTCCAAACTGTTGCCTTGAACATAGCGCCATTCAACGGCGCTGCGAACTTAAGTGAAGCATTGGAAGGCTTTAATGTCTGATCGACTAATGTGGCATCAGCGCTACCATTGAGTTCTCCTGCAGTTTCATATTCCACGAAACTAACTAAACATAATCGGAAAAGGTTTGCAAAGATACCCAGCCAGCCCTTTGCACCAATAATCGTCCCATAAAATGCAATCTGTCGTCACTTTTAAAGGGAGAAAGGTGCTACTTCTCTTCGGTCCCAGACAATTTCTCTTAATGCTATGTGAGCAGAACCCACTTTTGGAAATGACACTTCACATGTTTCATTCATTTTGTTGTGACGCGGAATGGTGTGGTAATTTGATGGGATTTATCTAATGTGCAACCAACTTCCATTCTCGCATTCTACCTAAAAATCAAAGTGAACTTGAGCAGTCCATTAATTTTGGTCATTATAGTTGAGGTTTTTCTCAATTTCTCCGAAGAATATTATTACATTATAAGAATTCAATGAGTTAAAATTCACACCATTCTCAAACAAACTATTCTTAGACTCCCTCCGTGTTTGAGTGGTCAGCGAGCTGAATTCTCACCCGGATGTTCCGGTTTCGATTACCGGCTGAGGCGGGGAATTTTTCTTTAACCAGAACTATTCCCTATCCCCATAGAGTCTGTAAGCATGTATGTGAGAATGAATGAATATATATGTGTGTGTGTGTGTGTGTGAGAGAGAGAGAGAGAGAGAGAGAGAGAGATAACACTATTTAAACCCCAACGTAAAAACCTATAGAAAACGAGTTGTTTCTAGTACAAAGCTCCCGATATGAACTTAGATGTTAAAGGGGGCTATATAAACGAAACAGTAAAAAAAAAAAAAAACTATTCTTAAAAAAAGAAGTGTATTCTGATACTTCACGCTAATTGAGATAAACTTTTTTTTTATTATTGTATCACTTGTAGCGCCCCCTTTAACGTCTAAGGTCATAACGGGGGCTTTGCACTAGAAGCAATTCGTTATTTATAGGTTCTTTTACGTTGGGTTTTTAAATCTTTTTTTTTTACTTCAAGCACACACACACACATACACACACACACACTGACATTCATTCTCACATTCATACTTCCAGACTCTGTGGGACATAATAGTTCTGGTGAAAGAAAACTTCCCGGTTCAGCCAGAAATCGAACCTGGGACCTCTGGGTGAGAAGTCAACAGTCGATAAATATTTGTATAAATGTTCTCATTGCATACTTCCTTGTAGTAACAGGTTTAAGGAAATACCTTAGGCGATACTCAAATATTTTCAAAACCATTGGCAATGTGATAGATTTTTACTTTCTCTATACGCACTATGTATATAGTGTATAGAGAGGGTAGGTATTACACTCCACCCAAAAATTAGATACCGAGATTTCACCGGAAATATATGTTTTAGGGTCCTCTGTGGCCAAAAAAAGTATTTTCAGAAAACTCCATGTGTGTGTATGTCCGTGTGTCTATGAACACGATAACTCAAAAACGAAAAGTGGGTAAAGTACCAAATTTGATATTTAAGTTAAATATCTTCCAGGGATGCGACACGAAGCTTTTGAGAAAAGTCCCCCCACCCCAAACTACCTTTACGTGGAGCTTTTTTCGAAAATTTTGATGTTCTTAAAAATGTTTCTATATTTTGAATATCGTAAATAAAAGATATTTACCTGACAAATAAAATGTATATCTTAAATTTTCTGGGAATAGCCTCGGAAGCTTACTTTATTCTGGATGAAATTTATGGAATTTTGCATAGATCCTAAACCGTAAGAGGTAGATAAAAACTTACTGCACAAAAAATGTAGAACACGTTAAAACACACACTTTGTTATATACATTTTTTTCATGGAGTTGATCGTTTTTAGATATTCCTTGTTTTTGTTTTCAGATTTAAAAAGCAAACTTTTCTCATACAGGAATTTGTCAACTCCTGTCCTTAAAAACAAGTCACATAGAAACCAGCTTTTTATTATCACTTAAACCTATGGTTCTGCCTTATTTCTCTTCTACTTACAAGGAAACAAGTAATAAACACTATTTCAGCTATTTTTTTCTCGTTTAACATGAAGTAAATAGAAGTATAAGCTTTTTAATATTATTCTTTGCAGATGTGTAGAGAAGATCATGTGAATGGAACACATCACATTTTTTGTTATTTTCTTGGCTAGAAGCAAGAAAAGCGATTAAGGAATTTCCACTTTAGAAAATAAATATCTTAAAATAGAAAGCAATAACAAGAACTATCTCGGAAATTGTTACCACCACAAAAATAATGTATATGACATGAATGGTGTGTTTTAACAAATTCTACAATTTTTGTTTAGCAAGTTTTTTTCCCTCTTGCGTTTTAGTAGTTATGCAAAAACTCATCCAGAAATAGAGGCTTCAGAAGTTATACCCAGGAAATTCAAGATGTATATTTCATATGTAATAAAATACCTTGAACATTGCTGTGTTTTAAAAATGTTCAGTCACTTTTGATGAAATAAGAATTTCGAAAAATATACCATCTAAGGGTACTTAGGTGGGGGGATTTTCTTGAAAACCTTTGTGTCGTATTCTTGGAAAGTGCTTAACTTAAATATAAAGTTTGGCATTTAACGGGATTTTTCATTTTTAGTTAAGCTGTTGACAGAGGCAGATACATACAGAACGCGGGGTTGTGTTCTTACAGTAAAATTTCGGTATGCAATAATTTCTCTACCTGTCAGGCACGTGATAGAGAAAGTAATGAATGATGTGGCTATAGAAATACATGTGAAAGCCTCTGGTTCCCAAGGTCGCGAATTCAAACCCTATGGAGGGCGAAGGATTTTTTCAGGCACAAACATCCTTAGCAAGGCTTCCTTCAGAAGGGAAATAATGCCGTTGTTCGAGTGTCGTAGATTTACAGCGCGTAAAAGAATCTCAAGCTTGATAGAGCGACCTCTGGTTAATGGTTTTTCACGACAATATAGAATGGGAAGCTGAGAACTGCAGCAATTAAAGATCGTATATAAATAAAACTCGGTTTAAACTGTAAGTGTTTTGTATGAATTCTGTACTGTGTAAAAGATGTAAGCGAATTTGGTACAGTCACAAAGGTTTATATAAGCATGATACACAGGATTTTCCGTTCATATTGTTATTATTATAATTATCATCCGCCTTTAACTATATGGTCATATCGGTCGAACATATTGCCTATTGACAATGGTGTTAACTTGTAATGTTGTAACTGTGCTTCCGTATTTATTATTGTTATTATTATTATTATTATTATTATTTTATTTTTTAGATCTCTCTCTCTCACTCGCGCACACACACACAGACTGGGGAGGATAGGGAATCGAACCCGGATCCTCAGCATACAGCCGGATGCTCTATTGGCTGAGCTACTTGGCCAGCCAGTGTTATTATTGTTCCAACTACCTAACAAACTGGGCACAGATTTGTGTAGCATTGTTTTACCTTTTATTAAACACTGTTTTATTACTAATTCTGAAAGTATGACATGCCATGTACTTTGAATAGAGAGAACTTGAAAGAAGGCGGGAAGAAGAACGGAGGGAGACATAGAAAGAGTTACAAATACAGAACGTGCAAAGTGACAAGAGTAATGAAAAGAGATGGAAGCAGAGAGAGGAGATAGTCAAAGAGAAGAATCTCGTTAGTGAACAGAATAATGCTTCTACGTTTCGG
This sequence comes from Hymenopus coronatus, assembly GCA_030762935.1. Classification (NCBI taxonomy): domain Eukaryota; kingdom Metazoa; phylum Arthropoda; class Insecta; order Mantodea; family Hymenopodidae; genus Hymenopus; species Hymenopus coronatus. Next base: position 50,717,642 of record CM060895.1, read on the forward strand.
GCAATGCCAGCACTAAATAAATATGTAGAACTTCAAATGAAACAAAGAAAATATGTTATTTATATCTGTTTATAATTCAGGCACAAGTGCCAGTTTTTGACTTGTATAGGAAAACTACAAAGCGCCTGAATATGTATCCTCTCATTTTGACAATGCAGGCAGAAGAATTTGAGGTCCAACTAGGGATGCTGTCAAATTGTTGATTTTGGTTGTGTAGAGCCCTCGGTATGCACGCACTTGGTGTTGAAAGGGCTCTTGTGTTTTGAGGACGCTTGACAACCGTCGGTACAGTTTTAATATCCCGCAGGTACATCATTGTGGCATATATCTACCCCTCTCATCTCAAGCTATCTGTCTGTCTCTACAAAAATATTCCAGAGCTCTCCGCCAAAATACAACGTTTTCAACTACTGAACTTCACTTGCAAAAGATATGGAAAACATCTGATATGTTCAATTCACATAACTTCCTCTACTGTTCGGCAACAAATTATTTACAAACACTTTTTCTTCTCTGTACTTCATGGTAATCGCTATAGACATATACAAAATGGCTGTATTTCTTAGTTTCTTCTAAGTAGGAATAGAAGAGGAATAAGGGAATACACTAGGCTAAAACGATCGAGATAAACCTACCAGAAATGATATTATTACTTAGGTCCTTATAAGTAAAAGGGAAATAGGGAACACTTAAGGCTAAAACAAGTCAAATATTTTAAAAAATTTCAGTTGCATCCGCTATTTGATGCAATTGAAAATCCCAAATTTTAGCAAAATCTACATTTTTTGTGCATAAGCTTTTGTCTCTCTTACCAGCCATGCAAAGGTAATTAAGAAAGAAGAGACTAATCCCAACAAAATGAAGATGTACATTTTATTTGGCATGTAAATATCTTTAAGCATGGTGTTTTAATCAAAATTGTTAAAAGCCATTTGAAGAAATTGGTAATTTGCAAAAAAAAATCTTCATGTAAAGTTGTTATTTTACTGGGGGATTTTGATATCTCTTTAACCTATGGTACGTCTACTTACAAGCAAGCAGTAATAAACCTATTTCTGCTAATTTTGTCTCGATTACAATGAAGTAAACAGAAGCATCCGCTTTTTAACAATAATTTGTTACGGAGATGTAGAGAAAGTCATGTGAATGGATCACATAAGATTTTATATATATATATATATATATATATATATATATATATATATGCAACCATGTACTTAGAGAAAAAGGCACAGGAACTTATGTTTGAGCTTACCGCCAGAAAGTTGCTGTTAAAGTGTGCTCACTCATACCCCTAACAACTTATTATATAAAACCGATAAAATCTGACTTCCAACCTTTTGTTGGACTACAATGTGTAATAAGTAAAGTAAGTAGAAGGTTTTAAGGAAAAATGACTATCTCAATATTAACTGAAAATTACTTTAAGTGAAAGAAAGTTGGCATTAGAACGCTACTGCACGTATAAGTTGAGATGGCGTTAGCAACACGCATCCATCTAGATGATGCAGTCATTACGCGAAGTGTTAACGAGCAACAAAGAGGATTAGTTTAATTTGCATGCCCATGATAACCGTGGGAGAAGCTGATCCCTTCCCTGCTTGCAGGAGAGGAAGAATCGCTCTAGCCGTCTCGCTTGCGCGGATGATATATAGCGAGATTATTTTACTCGCGAGCTGCGAAACTGGGCTTTTACCTCATAAACACTATTCCATTCCAATCATAATGTGACAAATGAAGCCTTGCAGTGAAATAGTGCATTTTTATTACTTTCTCTACTTCTTAATAGTACAAAACTAGAAAGTATTGCATTCCACACAAAAATTCGATATTGAAATTTGCGATTTCGGCTCTTGTGAATCCAAATATAGATACTAGCTGACCCGACAGGCGCTGTCCTATTCAAATACATTGTTTTAAATAGATTGCAAATATTTCGACCGTTTTGATGAAAATATATATTACAAAATCATTAAAATGCCAACGAATGTACGAAAAAGCAACAAAGTTAGAGGAAATTTGAATCCGATCGCAGCACCAATTACCGGATCTAACTGAAACTAAAAAAAACTGATGTGTTCCATTCACATGATTTTCTCTATATCACTAGAACAAATTATTTTATTTACTTCATCTAATGGAGCAAAAATTAGCAGAAATAGTCTTATTACTTGCTTCCTTGTTAGTAGAAGCGAAATAAGGGGGTACCATAGGTTAAAGTGATACAAAAGCTGGTTGCTCTGCGACTGAAGTTCCTTTGTTTGAATGGGCACGAGTTCACAAAGTCCTGTATGAGAAAAGTATGTCTTTATAGCGGAAAAAAAAACAAGGAATATCTAAAAAACAATCAAGTCCACGGAAAAAAAAAAAAAAAAAAAAACGTATATAGCATAAATTGTGTGTTTTAAGGTGCTGTAAATTTTTGTCCATCTCTTACGGTTTAGCAGTTTTGCAAAATTTCGTAAAATTGACCAAGAATAAAGTAGTCTTCAGAGGCTATTCCCAGAAAATGCAAAATATGCATTTTATTTGTCATGTAAATATCTTTAATATACGATATTTTAATCAAAATCATTAGAGCTATTTTTTAGAAAATCAAAATTTTCGAAAAAAATTCCATGTAAAGGGCAGTTTGGGGTGGGGGGATTTTTCTCAAAATCTTCGTGTCGCATCCCTGGAGGATACACAACTTAAATACCAAGTTTGGTATTTTACTGACTTTTCGTTTTTGAGTTATCGTGTTCACAGACACACGGGCACACTGACACACTGACACACGGACACACATACACACGGACCTTTTTCTGAAAATACTTTTTTTGGATACAGGGGACCCTAAAACATATATTTCCGGTTAAATCTCGGTATCGAATTTTTTGGTGGAGTGCAATACCTTCTCTATACACTATGTACATAGTTCGTATAGAGAAAGCAAAAACCGTATCTTCAAATATTTCGATACCGCGATTGCAGCGCTGCCTGCCGGATCCAATGTAAATAGTCCAAAATCTTACAGCATGCATTATATATAATTCTTAATTACACTTCAAAACGCTTCAGACATTAATTGCACTTTAATATAATAGTTTCAATTAGCGCAGAATTTATTTCAATGCAATAAGAACACTAAGCTACGACGCAAGTAACGAATGTGAGAAAAGTAACAAACTTACAGAAAATTTCCTTGAATCCGAATGCAGAGCCAGCTACAAGTTAATCTTCAAATATTTCGATACCGCGATCGTAGAGCTGCCTGCCGGATCCAATGTAAATTCTACAAAAATTAACAAAGAAAAATAAACAAATTTAAAAAAAACAACATTATCTATCGGACCGGGTTGTAAATCTAAACCATTCCCAAATCCATTTGAACACATACAGAAAATTTCATCAAAATCGGTCCAACCGTTAAGGAGGAGTTCAGTGATATATACATGAACAGAAAAAGTATATATATATATATGTATATATAATATAATAATTATATAATAATCATATATAACTATAAAATAGACCGCGCGTGAGTGTATGATTGTGAGCAACACAACTCCTCCACCCCCTCCCTCTTAAGATACGCTAAAGGGACCGTCCAATTTTATAAACAACCTCTGCAAAAAGAAGATGTGTATGCTTATTAATTCAGAAATTAGATGGCGATTGGCAATTACTTCTTAGTTCCAATATGCTTACACTACACGTCGCCCCGAGAACTTCGTTGGCTTTTATAAATTACCCCCCCCCCAAATGTAATCTTCAATACTGTTTCAAAGCACCTTAGCACAAACCCACAGCCTTTTTAACAGCCATATTCAATGCCGATTTTCGCCTTGGCGAAACATGCTATAATTATCGTTTGTTCCAAACCTGGACTCCGCTTTCTTTATCCTCCAGTTATCGAACCATAAGCTTGCTACCCACACTTTTTAAGATCTTCACAAAATGCTACCTGCAATCGTTAATGGTTATTGATGTCGCCCTCCGTGGTGTAATGGTTACCATGCTAACTTCATTTACCCAAGGTCGCGGGTTCAAACCCGGCGGAGAACGATGGATCTTTTCGGATGTAAAAATCTTTAGCATGGACTCCTTCGGAAGGGAAGTAAAGCCATTAGTCCCGTGCCGTAGATTTATGGCACGTGAAAGAACCTCAAGCCTGATAGAGACGTCTCAGAACAAAATTAAGCGTCCTTCACACCCAAATTAGAATGGAACGCTGAGAATCACAGTAGTTAAAGAGCGTCCACGCCATTTATTTTAATGGTTTTCGAAAGCGTCATTCTGTGGCACATCAGTTAAATGAAGCTATAACGTGTGGATTTGAATTTACTAACTCATGTTACAGTTCAAGTTACTACATGCTTGGCCTATAAACAAGATTTCGATCGTAGTAGTACTAGTAAGTTTGGAAACAGGTGCCTTAAACACCTCAGTCTAAAAATACTTATTCTGCACTTTCTAGCTTCTAGTTTGGGAATGAATAGCTACATTTTTTGTTATATGCAGTATTTGTTAACTAAATAAGGGTCACTTCCAAAGTTTGTGGTACCTCCTAGAACTTGGTATCTTGTACATTACCTTGCATTCCAATAGTATTTGTTTTGCCGTTTCAACTCTTCGTGAGCATAGACGGTAATGGTGTACTCCATTGTTTCTAGGTGTTTAATGAACATTCCATGTCCGGTTATGAAGCTTATTACACTTCTAATTGAAGGTTAATTAAACTTAATAGTGACTTAAAGTTTCTCTAGGCTTCTTAACTATACACTTAAAGAATTTGTTTTTTGTTGTGGATTTCCACTTCTTTAGGATTTGTTTCCGAACCCAAAGTTTGACTTACGGTTTCTACCTTTATCATACTAATGCGTGGGTTCGAGTCCCGCCTTGGGCATGGGTGTTATATGTTTGTGCAATATGTACATGTTTGTAAAGAAACATAAAACCAGTAAACCAGTAAAACCTACGGGGGGAATGTAAATAGGGATACAGTGCCGGAGTCCTAATCAGACTCCGTTGCTGTTTTAAAAAAGAAAAAAAAAAAAAAAAAAAAAAAAAAAAAAAAAAAAAAAAAAAAGCCACTGGCAGGTTCTGGTCCTACGAAGGGGGGGGGGGGATACCCCTTTCTTTTCTAAGGAACCAGCCATTTCATTTCCAGTGGCTCCTGTGTGTCCATGAACACATCGAAATTAAATAGCATTCAACAGTTTATGACATTGAGATCTGATGTAGAGGTTTCGCAACATTGACTTGCTTGATTATCTTTATAACGTGATCTGCAGGTTCCATTCGTGACGCAACTTCCAAACCCGGATTGGTTCAGCTTTTTGTTCTGTCTGGGGTGGCGCAAGGTTCCATTCTAGCGCCACTCTTAACCGTTGTCTTCACCAAGCATTATCCCTCGTTTACAACATACCGATCTAGCCATGTGCGCGATAGCATCACTCTGTTTACTGCTCATCAAAATTACTGCGTGGAGGATTTCACTTAAACACCGGCAATGCGAAACCATGTTCTTTACTCCAGACCGCCTCACTGCCTCACCTTCCTTTAATTCTGAAAACTCTTCCTATTCTCTGTCCGCACCAAGCGGTAAAATATCTCGGTGTTCACCTTGATTGTTGTTTCACCTGACATCAAATATCCTCTAAATTAAATCTCGCTTATTCCAGAATGAGCACCCTCTACTCTATCCTCCACCGTCGGTCATCTTTACGCACACAGCAACTCTCTACTATAGAAATCCCTTCTGCGTCCTTTACTCCAGGGCAGGGTTAGGGAGGAGGGGCTGCCAGCAAGATTCACAGATATTATATATTCCCAAAATAATGTTGCCAGAATTATATTGAATGCTATGGTTCATACCAACTCCAAATTAATCGCAAACTAGAACTCAGTACCATCTCTGAACCCATCTATTCTCAGGCAGTTTTTCTTTTTTCCTCCACACAAACAACGCTATGTGTCCGGTTCGATACATTTCTACATAGGAAGAATTTCTGTGGGCACCTGTCGGATCAGTAGTCGTTTCCCACAAGATATTCTGTTGTCCTCCGTTAGTGATTCTGATACTGAACAATTCAGCAGCGATGATTTCAGTTAATGTGTGACAAAGGAACCGTAGGTTGATCTAAAATCATGTTCCTTTTCTGTTCCGTCTAATTATGATTTATCTTATGTCTGGTTGTTTTTTCTTGCTCATCATTTTCATATGACTTTTTCTATTTGATTTGTAAATAAATTATTACAAACGAGTATTCTTGTATCTAGTTAATGCTATTGATAAACATTAGCAGAAATGTTCTTATTACTTAGCTCCTTATAAAGTAGAAGAGAAATAAAGGAATACATTAGGCCTAGCAATAGTGAAAACTATTAACCGCTGTCTCTATGTGATGTTGAAATTCATTTCTCTTTGCAAGAGAATTGAAACGAATGACGACCTCACGTATCAGAAAAGTATAAGTATATTAAAATTGAAAAAAATAACAAAGGATATCACGAAAACAGTCATATATAAGAACAACATTTTTGTGCAGGAAGTTGTTGTCTACCAGTTATTAAATGTCATTCAGAAAGAAATATGTTCCCAACAGATTCAAGATGTACATTTTAATTGTCATTAAATATCTTTAATATACAGTATTTTAATCAAAATCGTTAAGAGACATCCGGAAGATTCGAAAAATGTAGCATATAAAGGGTAGTTTGGGATTTTTCTGACAATCTTTGTGTCGCATTCTTGAAAGATACTACTTAAATAGAAATATTGGTATTTAATGTGTCTATCGTCTTTGAATTATGCTATACACACATACCTTCACAACACGGGCGTTTTTTAACTTATTTTTATCCAGTAATAACATATTCAGTCAAAATATATATTTCTTTGAATTCTCAATATCAAATTTTTGGGTGGAATAAAATAACTATTCTATCAGCTGATACGTACATCTTTGGTAAGGAAGCAGAATAGCATGATTAAAAAATCTATGCCAATACAACATGCACAAATGTCACCGAGTATATCTTTTCCAACTATGAAATTATTTCTTCATTTTATTTCAATAATATGACTCAAAAGGAAAAATAACACGTGAGAATAGTTTCTACAAGAAATATAAAAAAAAAATTGATGTGTGCTAATCACATGACTTTCTCTACATCTCTGCAACAAATTATTCTTAAAAAATTTATACTTCTATTTACTTCATGCTAATCAGAAACAAATTAGCAGAAATAGTCCTATTACTTGCCTCCTTGTAAGTAGAAGCGAAATAAGAGAGTACCATAGGTTAAAGTGATAGTTAAAAGATGGTTGCTATGTCACTGAAGTTCCTTTATTTGTAAGGACAGCTGTTGGCAAATTCCTGTATAAGAAAAGTATAAGTTTTTCAAAGCAGAAATCAAAAACAGCGAATGTCTCAAAAACGATGAACTCCACTAAAAAAAATGTATATAACATAAATTGTGTGTTTTAACGTGCTCTAAATTTTTCGTGTAGTAAGCTTTTTTGCATCTCTTATGGTTTAGCAGTTATGCAAAATTTCGTAAAATTCATCCAGAATAAAGTACTCTTCAGAGGTTATTTCCAGAAGTTCAAGATATAGATGTTATTTGTCAAGTATATATCTTTAAGATATGATATTTTAATCAAAATCTTTAGAACCATTTTTGAGAAAATCAAATTTTCGAAAAAAGTTCCATGTAAAGGGTAGTTGTGGGTGGGGAGATTTTTCTCAAAATCTTCGTGTCGCATCCCTGTAAGACACTGTTTGGTATTTTACCGACTTTTCGATTTTGAGTTATCGTGTTCACAGACACGCGGACACACGGACAGACACACGTACCTTTTTCTGAAAATGCTTTTTTTAGATAAAGGGGACCCTAAAATATATATTTCCGGTGAAATCTCGGTATCGAATTTTTGGGTGGAGTGGAATACCTTCTCTATGCACTATGTACGTAGTGCGTATAGCGAAAGTAATAAACAGAAATTCACTTGTATGCAACACATAAAATGTATTTAAAGTTGCAACAAAACGTCATCTCTGCCCTATAATTTTATCTGAATCTCATATTCAGCAGGAAATTGGCAACTGTTTCTTGCTGTATATAAACTGTGAAATGCTTTGGGAATGCTGAATGAATGCAACCGAGAGCAAGCAAGCATTCATTCAACATTGCAAGGAGAGGAATGGAAATCATTGCTCCAAAGAATGACGTCTGTCATCTGCAGAGGCTGAGTTTTGTCTTTCATGCAATATCAAGGCAGTTCAGCGGCTGCATCTGGTTGTAGGTCTGGTTATTTTGTTTTGATATATCTTCAGAATCCCAAGCAGCAAATACCTCGCTAATGCAGCTCTCTATTTCAGCAGAAGACTTTGTACGTGGAGATATGGAAATGTATTCCATTTTTCTGGATCCCTTTTTGCCATCTGTACTTCCCTTTTCTGGTAGGCACGATAACTATTACTTTCTGTAACAGGTATGTACAATGTGTGTACATATAAATGTACAACATAGTGAATGGAGAAGGAATTGTATTGTACACAACAATTTGATACCGAGATTTCACCAAAAATATACGTTTTTAGACTCCCTCTCCCCCCAATGAAAAGAGTATTTTTGAAAACAAATCCGTGTGTATGTTTTGTGTGTGTATGTGTGGGGGCAGCGTAGCTCAAAAATCGGAAAGTCGATTAAATACCAATCTTGGCCTTTAAGTTCAGTATCTTCCAAGGATGCGACAAAGAAATTTTCAAGAAAATCCCCCACACGACCAACTATCCTTCACATGGATTATATTTTGACATTTTTAATTTTATAAAAACGGCCTTAACGATTTTAATTAAAATACATGTATAATATATTTTTATTACAAATGAAATGAATATCTTTAATTTTCTGGAAATAGCCTCTGAAGCCCTCTTCATTTTGGATGACTTTTGCATTACTAGGAACCGTAAGAGATAGGAAAAAACTTGTCACACACAACTGTAAATCTCATTAAAACACACAATTTATATTATGTAATTCTTTTACATTTAACCTTTTCCGAGATATTCCTTGTTATTGATTTCAATTTTAAGCTATTTAAACTTATCTCAAACGGGAGGTTATCTTTTGTCTCATCTCTCTGTTGTTTACTCCTGGCAGTGCAAAGCGAAAACCGATTTCAATTATTCCATATGGGAACCAGCTTTTTAAAATATTTGAATATCGCTTTATCCTGCTGCTCCTATTCCTTTATTTCCCTTCTACTTAGTAGAAAGTATTACACCATCTCTGAAATGTTAATCTCAGACATCATGAGGTAGATAAAGGAATCATCCTTTGTAACAATAGTTTGTGGAGAAAGTGTGAATGGAACATATAAGATTTTTTTATCACAAATAAAACTTATTTACTCAGTTGTTTAATATTGTCGAGACCCTGGATTTGAGGTTTGCGAACAGGGGTCGTAACTGCAGAGAGTGGGGCATCTCCAATTCATAAGCCATTATTTTACTATAATTAAACTTGCTCAATTAGCTCCAGGGGAGTAATAATAAGAGTAATTAATATGGTATTTTACCTTGGAGGCATGTGGTTGATCCAACTTGGCTCTCGAATTGACGTAAATCTACTCTGAAAAGTCTAAACTATAATAGACAATGTATCTGCGCCTCGCACACCCCTAATAATTAGGTTAACTTGACACTGGCATAAATAGCTGAGCTATTCTAAGCGCAACGTCGCCGGACACAGATCATCTTAAATAAGATTTGTTATATTGTTTAACGCCCGCTTTTACTATTATAACACCGCAGGCGATGACATTGATAAAAAATGGAATGAAGATGGAGCACCGGTGGAATGCAATGGTGGGAAAAACCGGAGAACACGGAGAATACCCACCCCAGCGCCGCTTTCTCCGCCACAAATCCCACGTGCGGTCGTTTGTGATCGAACCCGGGCCATCTAGGTGAGAGGCGAGAGATCTAACCACTCGGTCACGACCCCCTTAAACAAGATTTGTAATCCTTAGAGGGGTCTTTGGATTGTCGCACCGTCATTACCATAATATATCATGCTTGACACTCTTAAGTTCAAGTTTTCGATTGCCAAAGGCTAAATATAGGTAATGGATAACGTATGTTTTTATAAGGAAAGAAATTCTTATCATTAATTCCAAAAACTAATATTTTATTTTAAACTATCCTTTGATATTATATATATATATATATATATATATATATATATATATATATATTAAGAATTATACTAACCCTAAGAATTATATTCCTATTTCCCAATCATCCTTTATAATTACTATTGCAAAGTAGCAATACATCTCATTGTTTTTACTTTCTGTAGCACGTATGTACATATAATTTAAATAGTGGTGGATAGAGAAGGTATTTTACTCCCCCAAAAATTCGATACCGAATTTTAACCATAAATGCATATTTTGAGATATCCTGAATTCAAAAAGCATATTTAGGAAAATGTCCACGTGCGCGCGAGTGAATATGTGTGTGTGTGTGTGGTGTGTGTGTGTGTGTGTGTGTGTGTGTGTGTGTGAGTGTGGGAGGGTGGGCATAGCTAAAAAAAGAAAAGTATGTTAAATACCAAATTTGATATTTAAATATAATGTCCTACAAGGATACGACACGAAGATTTTAAAGAAACTTCCCCCACCGTAACTACCCTTTACATGGAACGTTTTTCGAAAATGTTGTTTTATCAAAAATGCCTTGATTAAACTACCATATGTTTAATATACTATCATGACAACCAAAATGTATATCTTGAATTTTCTGGAAATGTCATATAGAAATATACATGTCATTAAAACACACAATTTATCGTATATACATTTTTTCGTAGAGTTACCCGTTTCCGAGATATTCCTTGTTATTGGCCTCAAGTTTAAACCTCTTAAACTTTTCTCAATCGGGAAGTCAGTTTCCGTTTCATCTCTTGGTTTACTCCGGGAATCCAAAAGAGAACCTAATTTCACATAGCAGTGAGCTTTTAAAACATTTAACTATTGCTTTAGACTAGTGTATTGCCCATAAGGAAGCAAGAAAATCTGCTAGTGTTTATTTCGATTAGCATGATGTAGAGTAGATAAAAGAATACTCTTTTGTAAGGAAAATTTGTTTGTGGAACAGTTACAGAAAGCCATGTAAGTGGAACACAAAATATTTTCCCCTAGAAGTAGTTTGCCCATTTCCGCATCTTTGGCAAATTCCAAGCCAAGGCTTAGCTAAATTTTCAAATAAATGTTACATCATTAACTAAAACTGTCAAAGCACAAGGTAAAACATCTGTGATGTTTGGAAAATCCACAGAATGCAATATTCCTTATTGAAGTGTTTACCAGTTAATAGTTATATTTGTGCCTTATATCAAAACTGTAGCTATTTAAATAATAGCTTTACTATCTAAAATCATTATTCTATTGATGAGCCACGTGAGGCATTTTAAACATATACACATACAAACAACCAGTTTTACAGCAAATGACTTTATAAATACATCTGTAATATTTTACTTTTTTTATATTGTTGGAGAAAATATTACTGTTTTTTTTTCTTCAAAATTTGATGATTTATATATAAAAATGTCATGTGTTCCATTCACAAGACTTTTTCTAGATACTAGACAAACAAATTTCCTTACAAAAGATTATTCTTTTATCTACATGATAATCAAGGTAAACATTAGCAGAAATTGTGTTATTACTTGCTTCCTTGTAAGTGGAAGAAAAATAAGGAATACTAGACTAACTGGACAATCAAATCTTTTAAAAGTATGTGAAACAATAGAAGTTTGGCTCACTTTCTATGGGCTGCAGTAAAACAAGAGAGATGAGTAAATTTTTAAGTAGTTTAAAATTGAAACCAATAAGAAGAAATATGTCAGAAATGGTCAGCTCTACATAAAAAAACGCATATAGCATAAGTTATATATTTTAACGAGATCTACATTATTTTGTATTATAATCTACATTATTTTATATAAATTAGTTTTTGTCTATCTCTAACGGTTTAACCGTTATGCAAAATTCCGGACAACTCATCCAGAATAAAGAGATCTTCTAAGGGTATTTCAGAAAATTCAATATATTCATTTTATTTTAATCTCTTAAAAAGATATAAATCTCTTTTATATACGGTATTTTATTCAAAGGTGGCGTGTGGCTGAGTGATTAGATCACTCGCCTCCCATCTAGGTGGCCCGCGTTCGATCCTAAGCTCCCACATGTGGGATTCGTGGTGGACGAAGCGGCATCTGGGCGGGTTTTCTTCGGGTCTTCCATTTTCCTCCGCCACTCATTTTACCAATTCCTCATCACCTTTCCAATCAATTTCGCTTATATTTCAAATCATCCACTTCCTCATGTAACAGGTTCTCCATTCTTTGGCTTCGTGCCGTTGGCTCCCCGACAGACTTCTGGTTTGTAACTCCTAGGGGGTGTCAATCCTACCAATACGGGGAGGGTAGGCAGATTACGAAACGAATTTTATTCAAAAAAGTTAGAACCATTTTTGAGAAAAACATTATTCAAAACTTTTCCATGTAAAGGATAGTTTTTGGTGGAGGGACTATCTCTAAAATCTTCCTGTCACTTCCTTGGAAGATACGAAAGATAAATACCACGTTTGGTATTTAACGGTCTTTTCGTTTTTGAGCTATGCTGTTTTTCGGACTCAGAGGACCGGTGAAATCTGGACATCGAATTTTTGGGTGGAATAAAATACCTTCTCTATCGTTTATGTACTTTACACTTACGGACTAGAGAAGGTAAAAATTGGAGCATTATTTCGAAAAAAGTAATTTGACAATTTTCTTTGATGTGCTTTTGAGAGATATATAAAACGTTTGAAACATGTTAGTGAAAAATTGCATCGTGTGGAGCATTTTGAGTATGGAAAAGTGTTGAAAAATCTTTAAACTTGGGATGCTTAATAATTAATAATAATAATAATAATAATAATAATAAGAAGAAGAAGAAGAAGAAGAAGAAGAAGAAGAAGAAGCGGTATGCGCCTACCCATTTATAGCTTCAGTTAATTGGTAGTTAAAGTGTGCGAAGTGGGAAAAACCATGTATTTTCTTGAAGTTTATGGTTCATATTATTTTAGTATCAAATAAAATATTTGTTTTTATATTTACAATGATACATTAGTTAAAAAACATTAATTAAATCAAGCAAGTAATAAGTAATCAAGCAAGTTGTGTTTTTGTTAATATTGGGTTTATACTTTGGGTCTCGTTATTTATAGTCAAATCCACCGTGAGGACACTAGAGCAAAACTATTTGGTTTCTAGAACCACTAAACCAAACGAGAAAACTGCGATAAAATGCCAAGATGGAAAACACTTAGGAAGCGTTTTGTATTCTCTTGCAACTTGTAGTGCTGTTGGAAACACTACAGATGTGGGATTTCCGAGAGGTTCTGAAGCAGTTCGGAAGTTTGTAAGGACCGAAGGGTCGATTTTACTGGCGACCAGTAGTGGTTTTCTAAAGTTGTATCTGCGAATAGAAATTGGAATGAGTTAGAGGTAACAAGAGAGCTTGAAGATGGAATGTCGATTGCTCTCACACGTGGATTTCGCAAATGAAATATCTGAAATAATATGACAGTATCCTGTAATGGCATTCAGAGGAAAGGAGAGTATCCGATCAAAAATTATAATAGAAATTTGTGAAGCAAGTTACAGAAATTAAATACTTTGGTTGCAAAGATAAACTGATGTAATAAAAAAATTGAAACTAATTTATTATCTCAATGTCACTATAAAAATATGTTCGATAACAAATCTTATGTGATCCATTCACGTGACTTTTTATAGTTGTTCCACAAATAAACTTTTGTTACACAATTTTATTCTTTTGTCTACATCTTGCGAATCGAAATAAGCATTAGCAGAAATGATATTATTACGTGATACCTTATAAGTAGAAAGGTAATAGGGACTACCCTAGGCTAAAGCTGGTTGATATGAAAGTCGGTTCTCTTGCATTCCAAGGAGTAAAACAAAAGAGATAAACAAAAGTTCACTCTAGCTTAAGAAAAGTTGAAATAGTTTAAAACTGAAATTAATAACAAAGAATACTTCGGAAATTGTTAACAGTTCAAAACATGTGTATGACATAAGTTGTGTCTTTTAATAAGATCTATATTTTTATTTTAAGTTTTTGTCTATCCCTTTGTGGCTTACGAATTATAAACAAGCCGTATAAAATGAAAAGTATCTCAGATGCTATTCCAATTAAAATCAAGATCATGTAAATATCTTTAATACACGATATATTAATAAAAATCGTTGAGAAAATAAAAAAAAATCTAAAATGTTTCCATATAAATGATCTTTTGGGGTGTTGGGGTTTTTTCTTGAAAATCTTCGTGTCGCACGCACCTTGGGGGATATTAAACTTAAATGCCAAGTTTGGATTTTTCAGTTCTGTGGTATGCTGTCCACAGACATACAGATAGGCAGGCACACACACAGACAAATGTTTTACTAAAATTGCTTTCTTTTATTGTACTTTATTTTTGTTTTTGATTCAGATGGTCTTGAAAAATATATTTCTGGTGAAATCTTGGTATCGAATTTTTGGGCGGAATCCAATACCTTCTTTATCTACTATGCCCGTTGTTAACATAAAAAGTACATAAATTGTAACGAGATATACATTTTGGTGTAGAAAGTTGTATCTCTTAGGATTTAGCAGTTATTTTAAACTAATTCAGAATGAAGAGCATTTCGGAGGCTATTTCCAGAAAATTCAATATATACATTTTATCTGTCTGTTACCTTGCGGTAGTTAAATCAACAATCGTTAGAGCCATTTTTGAGAATAACAAACAGAAAAATTTTGCATGTAAAAGTTAGTTTGGTTGAAACATCTTCATGTCGCAACCCTGAAAAAATCAAGTTTGATGTTAAATCCACATTTCTTTTTGAATTATCTTGTTCACATACACACGGACATTTTTCTAATTTTTTTTTTATTATTATTAATGTTTTTATTGGTTATTATCATCATCAGCATCATTTACCTTTGTGCTATGTACGAAGTAACAAATGTAAAAATGTCCGTGCCCTAAACTACCCTTTACATGGAAGGTTTTCTTATTTATAATTTTCTTAAAATGGCTCTTAACGATTATGATTAAAATGCCATATACCTTATTTTCATGACAAACAAAACATACCATCTTGAACTTTCAGTGAATAAACTCTGAAATCCTATATCTTTACTTGTTGCATCCTACAACGAAACCTCTATGGTGTGTAACATTTAAGAGTCCTGAATTTGGTTTGATGAGTGAACCTGGGTAAGGTTTTGACAAAGAGTTTTTTCTCTATCCAAAGAAGATATATCCAAAGAACTTAGCTCCAGGGACCGCGGGCCCATTTGTGGTTAATTTAAACCATTTCGTTCCTACATCTTCCGATGACTTATCTGATCGATGCTATTGCTAAACCAGAGCCCCCTCCCCCCAATAAAGAATGTTTACTAAGAGTTTATATGGATATGTATCGTACAAGGTGGAGCCGCGATAATGCGTGCAATTCGCATTCGGCAGGTCATGAGATCTATTTCCTGCAACGCCCCCCTCCCCACTCTGAACCACTGGCAAATACTGGAGTTACTCGTGTCCCGAACGAGACTTCTCTTTGCATTGTCCCATTAATCATTTTACTCATCCTTAATCCCGTTTGGTCTTGCAGGTTTACAAGTGTTTCAGGTAGCATAGCAAGGAAAAAGGATGCTTGCTCTCTTTGGAACTTTCCGTCAGGCTTTCAACTGGTTGCCGGGATATATGGACAGCTACCTCTAGATGAGGCGGGGGTCGCTGGGTTGTCTTTCCGACTCCCTCAGCGTCTCAATTTGGAAACTGTTGGGACCCTATTATCCTGGTACCTATCGCTCGGTATGTCCTTTCTCTCATTCTTTCCTGTCTTCAAGGTGCGTACGTATTGGATCGCTCTGAATACGTTCTATCCCAATGACCTGTTTGGATATATATTATTATTATTATTATTATTATTATTACTGTTATTATTATTATTTGCTATTAGTTTTATTCATAGTCGCTTAAACTGTAAGGTCTTAGGGCGACTAACAATTCATTTTTTTCTGGACTAACAGAAAGCGTTTGAGAGTGTCTTTGCGGTCGATTGGTCACCGTTCAGGCTTCTCAACCAGAGGTCCCGGAGTCTTATTCCCGGCTGGAACGGAGAATTTTTCTTTAACTAGACTCGTTCCCTATCCCTCACAGAGTCTGGTACGTGAGAATGAACATGTGTGTGTACTGTAAAAACTAACGTGAATAAAACCTACAGTTCAGCGAGAAAACACTAGCAGTTTTTTCCAAAGCAAAGCCCCCGATATAAACATAGAAGTTAAAGAAGATGATATATAAATGAAACAATAACAGAAAAAAAGCTGTGAAAATCTTATATAGAAGAGAGTAGCGAAAGTACTATGAATAGATCACATCGACTTTTACATCAGAGGTCTGTTTTGAACTCTGAAATTTACTAACTGAATATCTTGAAGACATTTGAACAGCAGGAATAGGTTGTTACGAGGTAGAAGACCACAACAGCGCTCCAGACTTGGGGGATTAGAGGCGTGAAATTGATTCTTTTAGAATCCCTGGGTAAACAGACGAGTCGCGAAACATCCGTTGTGGAGGGAATAGATGAAGGAAATTGAATTGCGATGAACACAGGACGGAAGGAAGGAACGGGTGAGGGAAATTACATTGAAACGGAGGCGATGTGTTGAGAAATTAGTTTACATTTCCGTCATCAGAGTGCAGGATTATACTCGCTTTTGACAATAGCGTTTGATACTGCTGTGAGCTTTTCGCCGAGGGAGTTTAAAAAAAAGTTGTATTATGTTGAAATAGAATGATAATGTTTAGTGACTTTTCAAATGGATATTATTCGTGGACTTATAATAAAAGGAAGTGCTATAAAACCAACATTAACTTCGTACTGTCCCTATGCCAAAGTACGTAATTATATATTCGTGGAATTGGAAAATATATCTACAGCGTTTTCGACTTTTCATAGTAGTACAACAAATTTGTATTCTAGGAAACGTAGGTTTGGAGGTTTCTTTAACCACTCCCACAAAATCTGTATAAACTTGGTCTAGGAGTAAATTCATTTACCATCCTTCTAGGCAAATTTGACAAAAATAATTCAATTGTTCTGTTGAAACCTGCCTTAATTATCACTATCGAACATGGTACGACACTAATTCGTATGCACATTCAGATGCGATCCATTACTTTTCATTTTCAAAGACTGTATTTATTGTCCTTTTTGTTTAAATACTTATTGTACTTTTTGTTTATATTGCATGCTAGTTGTAAGTTATGTTTGTCGGGTCGAGAATACATAATGCAAATACGAGCTCCGCAGGGGAGTTTTCTCAAGCATTCGAGATCCGATTAGTAACTTACAGTTCGTGCTTAGCCACTTCCTTTTTAAATACTCGAAAAAACTGTAAAAAACAAAAAAAAAAAAAAAAAAAACTAATGAATCAAAATTGCTCTTCAATACTTTATTGAAAATTAAGACAAAAATGAATTCTTGATGCGAACAAATGAAAAGCTGCATCCAAATTATATGGACAAGGCTTCTTATACTCTTTTGTTAAATAGATTTGCAATAGTTTCTTTACTTGAAGGTTAAGTCATTTCCTAATTGTACTGTAAGTATTAATAGCCTCTCAAACTCTTACTGTTTGTGCTTACAGTGCTTGTTGGCATGGCAATAAAGTAATTGTAAATTTAGCTCACATTACCAAATATGTGTTCAGAATGATTAACTTATGCAGTATTTCAAAAATAGTTTTTTGCCCGACAGTGTGTTTGCCGCGTTATCGAATATATTGCCATAAAAATAGTATATCTCAATTAGCATGACGTATATAAAAGAATAATCTTTTGCAAGGAAAGTTTTTTTGTGGAACAGTTACAGAAAGTTATGTGAATGGAACACATCAGATTATTTTACTCCGGTAAAATCTCTTGTATTCAGTTAGAAATTTATGAAGTTTTTCTCGTTCATTCTCCTGTTAAGTGTGGAGGTGTATTAACGTGTAAAAAAATGACAAGAATTGGTGATAACCTACTCGGCTTATTCTCCCCGGTTGGAGGACATGCATCCTTTAGAACTTTCACCCGGAGCGAGGGATTGACCCGTAGTTAGGCATAGCGTGAGGAACTAGATGATATGAAATAAAGGCGAAATGGATTATAGAAACGATGATGCAACAATTAGTGGTATGAATTGGCAGGGGAACGGGAGAATCTGGAGAAAACCCGGACATATACCGCTTTGATTTTTTTTTCCACACAAGCCATGTGTAGGACAGGAGTTAGATAGGTAGAGTCAGACTTACTTCATGCTAATCAAGAAAAGATTAGCAGAAATAGTCTTATTAGTTGCTTTCATGCAAGTAAAGGGGATATAAGGGAGTAGCATAGGCTAAGGTATTATTCAAAAGCTCATTGCTATGTAGTCTTATTAGTTGCTTTCATGCAAGTAAAGGGGATATAAGGGAGTAGCATAGGCTAAGGTATTATTCAAAAGCTCCTTGCTATGTGACTGAAGTTCCTTTGTTTCTATGGACAGGAGTTGATACATTCCTGTATCAGAAAAGCGTGTTTTTTTAAATCTGAAACAAATAACATGGTATATCTAAAAAACAATCCACTCCAAGAAAAAATGTGTGTAACATAAATTGTGTGTTTTAACGTGTTCTTCGTTTTCTGTTAAGTAATTTTTTGTCTATCTCTTACGGTTTGCCAGTATACCAAATTCCTTAAAATTTATCCAGAACAAAGTAACCTTCAGAGGTTATTCCCAGAAAATTCAAGCTATACATTTTATTTGTCAGGTAAATATCTTTAATATAAGATATTTTAATCAAAATCGTTAGAGCTATTTTTGAGAAAATCAAACTTCCCGAAAAAAGTTCCATGTAAAGGGTACTTTGATGTGGGGGATTTTCTTGAAATCTTCGTGTCGAATGCTTAAAAGATACCAAACTTAAATATCGAGTTTGGCATTTAATGGTCTTTTCGTCTTTAAGCTATGCTGTGCACAGACACACGTGGACCTTTTTCCAAAAAAACTTAAATATCGAGTTTGGCATTTAATGGTCTTTTCGTCTTTAAGCTATGCTGTGCACAGACACACGCGGACCTTTTTCCAAAAATCTAAAGTGATCCATTTACATGACTTTCTCTACATCTCTGCAACAAAATATTTTCAAAAGCTAATGCTTCTATTTACTTCATGCTAATCGAGAAAAAAAGCAGAAATAGTCTTATTACTTACTTCCTTGTAAGTAGAAACCTATGGTGATAGGTGAAAGTGGTAGTCAAAAGCTGGTTGGTATGTGACTAAAGTTCCTTTGTTTGTATGGACAGGAGTTGACAAATTCCCATAGGTATGAGAAAAGTATGTTTTTTAAAGCTGAAACCAAAAAACAAGGAACATCTCAAACACGATCAACTCCACGAAAAGAATGTGTATAACATAAATTGTGTGTTTTAATGTTCTCTACATTTTTTGTGTGGTAAGGTTTTGTCTATCTCTTACATTTTAGCAGTTACACAAAATTCCGTAAAACTCATCCAGAATAAAGTAGTCTTCAGAGGCTATTCCCAGAAAATTGAAGAAATACATATTATTTGTCATATTTTTTAATATACAATGCCTTTAATCGTTAGAGCCATTTTTGAGAACATCAAAATTTTGAAGAAAGTTCCATGTAAAGGGTAGAAGAAAATCTTCGTGTCGCATCCTGGCAATATACCAAGTTTGATATTTAACGGTCTTTTCGTTTTTGAGCTAGGCTGTCCACACACACACACACACACACACACACACACACACACACGGACATGTTGCCATGGTAGCTCAGTGGTAGAGCAACCGGCTAGAGACCGGGTGATCCGTGGTTCAAATCCCGGCTATGGTATTGAATTTTTCAGTCTGACTCTACCTATCCAGACACCGCTTTGACAACCCTAAATTCCACATGTGGTTTTAACTCTTGACGCAAGTGAGAGACGAGCGGTCTCACTGTTCGACCACGGCGCCTCTGATTTGGAGAGCAGCGTATTCAAAATATTAAAGCAGTGAAAGATCCAACCCTGCATTATACGAAAATCTGATGTGTTCCTTTCACATGACTTTCTCTAGCTGTTCCACAAACACACTTCCTTACAAAAGATTATTCTTTTATCTACATCATGCTAATCGAGATAAACACTAGCAGAAATATGCGTATTACTCGCTTCCTTGTAAGTAGAGGGAAATAGGAGATACACTAGACTAAAGCGATAGTCAAATCGTATAAACGCTATGTGAAACAATTGAAATTTGGTGTTCTTTTGCATTACCGGGAATAAAACAAAAGAGAATGAAACGAAAGTTGATTTCCCGCTAAAAAAAATTTTAAGTAGCTTGAAAATGAAACCAATAATAAGGAATATCTCTAATAGTTAACTCTACAAAAATATGAATGACATAAATTGTGTGTTTTAACGAGATCTACATTTTTGTGTACTCGGTTTTTGCCTATCTCTTACGATTTAAAAGTTATATAAAAGCATCCAGAATAAAGGGGTCTTCAGAGGCTTTTCCAGAAAATGCGATGTATACATTTCTCTTGTCATGAAAATAGCTTAAGAATATGGTATTTTCATAAACGTTAGAGCCATTTTGATGAAATAAAATGTTTCGAAAAGTTCCATGAAAGAGTAGTTTGGGTTGAGGGAATTTTCTTGGAAATGTTTGTGTCGCAAACTTTATTATCAAGTTTGTGTTTAACCGTCTTTTGGTTTTGTGCTATGCTGCACACATACACACACGCACACACAGGTACAGAAAATTTTCTAATTTTTTTCATTCCGGTAGTTTCAAAACATGTATTTCCGGTGAAATCTAGGTAAGGAATTTTTGGGTGAATCCACTACCTTCTCCGCCTACAACATTGTGCATACGTCCTAGAGAAAGTAAAATGGATTTGTTATCGCCTTGAAATCAGCGTATCATTTTCTGTGTTTCTTAGACATTTTCTTAGGTAATTTAATTGCAATTTCAGACTGATGGCATGCAATGGTTAATTCCAATTAAATTACCTAGAAACTATCAGCTTTCGAGGTATTGCAGAAGAATGTCACAATTAGATCAGAATGACTTATCGTATTACAAACATTATCTTAAAAACTATTTAACTGTAATTCATAACAAATAAACATTTCATACCTTATTACAAAATTTTCAGGTATCACATTACGTGCACCTTATTTCTTGTTCGTTTTAATTCCGTGTCTTTATAACCCTTGTTTCCAACTTTACATTCTTCTTGAAATATTGAATTTTGTCATCTTCCATATTATACTGAAAATTCCGTTTTGAGACATCGACCTACTGTTGACCCAAAGCTTACTAAATTATAGTATCATTCTAACCATCATATTAATTATAGAACTTACAGTAATTACTTCGCAGAATTGCGCCACCGGAAATTAGAGGTGACGGTGGGTAGTTACATTAGAATTTTTACTTTCTCTACCGTATGCATGTCACAGAGAAGGTTTTGCATTACGCACAAAAATTCTATACCGAGATTTCGCTGGAAATATATGTATGAGGACCCATGAATAAAAAAAGCAATTTTAGGAAAAGCTTCATGTGTCTGTAAGCCTATGTGACTAAATGACATAACCCAAAAACGAAAAACCCAGAAAATACCAAACTTGGATTCAAGTTCCAAGGATGTGACACGAAGATTTTCAGGAAAATTCTCCCATCCCAAATTACATTTTCTATGGAAGATTATATGGAGTTTTTTTTTTTTTTTTTGTTTTCTCAAAAATGACCGACGATTTTGTTTAAAATGCCATATATGAAATGCAATTTACATGACAAATAAAATGTGTAGGTTTTGGATTTTCTTGAATAGCCTCTGAAGCACTCTTCATTCTGTACACTGTTAATCCATAGGAGATAGACAAGATGTCTCTACGCAGAAAATATAGAACTTTGAGACAGACAATTTATGTCCAATACCTTTTTTGTGCAGTTAATCATTTCCGAGATATACCTTGTTTTTGGTTTAAATTTCTAAGATTGCTCAAATAAGGTGTCTTTATTTTTTAACCTCGTCATACAAGGAAGCACAGAATTTCAGCCGTCACTTAGAGACCAGTTCTTAAAAGATTTGAAAATCGCTTTAGCTTAGTGTATTTCCTTATTTATCTTGTACCTACAATGAAGTAAATGGATTAATAAGACCATTTCTGCTTATATGTATCTCGATTAGCATAAGTAGATAGAAGAATAGACTTCTGTAAAAATAGTTTGTTGTAGAAAAGGTAGAGAAATTCATGCGAATGGTGAAAGGAATATACCGATTTTTATTAGATAGATTAAGTTTATTTGCCAGAACAAAGTACATTGTGTAGCAACGTCAAATACAAGCAAGAACAAAAACAATTGACAGTATTATAAAATTCATCCAAACAATAAAATGGATTTAAAATCAAAGTGCGCTTCACTGACCTCTTAAAAGGTTCAATGGAAAGAGCTTTAGTGCTGTTACTGAGTTTGTTAAATAGATTTCATTATATTGTTTCAAAGCCATTTTGTATCTTAGTGTATTTACATCTATTTATGTAAATATTGGAACTATTTCTGGTGTGCTGAAGATGGATTTCGGAACATAGATTGTATTTATGACTATTTTTCTTAGCAAATAAGACGCAGTGGAACACAAAACAATGAAGTCAAAGTTAAAACACCCAACTTAACAAATAAAGGTTTACAATGAGTTCTGGGGGCTCCACCACATAAAATTCGAATTGCCTTTTTCTGTAAGAAAAGTATCTTTTTAGCTAAAGCATGGATCCCTTAAAATAAAATACCATAGCTCAAATAGCTATGGATTTCTCCATAATAAAGTGATAATAAAACATTGGAACACACATTCTTTTTTAAAACACGTAACATAAATATACCTCTGCATACTTTGTTGGCGATATAATTAATATGTGAATGCCAACCTAGCTCAGGTTCGAAATGAATGCCTAGAAATTTTGTACTAGTTTCAGTTAAAAAAATCTGATGTGTACCATTTACATGATTTTCTCCATATCCCTGCAACAAATAATTCTTAAAAAGCTTATACTTCTATTTACTTTATGCTAATCAGAAAAAATTAGCAGAAATAGTCTTATTACTCGCATCCTTGTAAGTAGAAGCGAAATAAGGGACAACCGTAGGTTAAAGTGATAGTCAAAAGCTGGCTGCTATGTCAATGAAGTTCCTTTGTTTATACGGATAGGAGTTGACAAGTTCCAGTATGAGAAAAATATAAGTTTTTCATAGCAGAAACCAAAAATAAAGAATTTCACAAAAACGACGAACACCACGAAAAAAATGTATATAACATAAATTGTGTGTTTTAATGTGTTGTACATTTTTTGTGTAGCAAGTTTTTGTCCATCTCTTACGGTTTAGCAGTCATTCAAAATTTAGTAAAATTCATCCAGAATAAACTACTCTTCAGAGGCTATTCCCAGAAAATTCAAGATATACATTTCATTTGTCCGGTAAACATGTTTAATATCCGAAATTTTAATCAAAATCGTTAGAGCCATTTTTGAGAAAATAAAAAAGTTCGAAAAAAGTTCCATGTGAAGGGTAGTTGGGGGTGGGGGGATTTTTCTCAAAATCTTCGTGTCGCATCCCTGGAAGATAATAAAGATACTAAACTTAAATACCAAGTTTGGTATTTTACCGACTTTTCGTTTTTGAGTTATCGTGTTCACAGACACACGGACACACACACACACACACAGACACGGTCCTTTTTGTGAAAATGCTTTTTTTGGATAATTTTTGGTGGAGTGCAATACTTTCTCTATACACTATGTAGATAGTGCGTATGGAGAAAGTAAAAACAGGACAACTAATATTAAAAGTGAGGTCAATTGTTTTGTTTTCATTGAGAACAAGACCATTGTATTTGCACCATTTATCGATTTTTTCAATATAATACAAAAATAATAAAATACAGGATCGCAGAAAAGTAGTGTGCAGCAAATGCGTGAAACACATATCCAATTTCGGAAATAGAAAGTCCTCGTCTTTGTTTCGTCTATTGTTAATAATTAATCCCACATTCGTAATAAACTATTTCACACAGAGAAGAAAATGTCGCTTCTTTAGTACACTTGTGGTGTATGTTAACCCGTGAAAATGGAAATAGTACTTGTAAATGCTTAGGGTAAGTTGACAATCTGGATGTTTTGCAGCTTTTACACGAAGATGGTCCAATTATTATTTGTAAGAGAAGTGCGACAGTGTCTTGTCACTTCATCCATCTTCCTCCTCTTGAACCCCTCTCACGCTGTTTCCTGCAGAGTGCACTCTTTCGTGGCTTTAAACCTCCTCCTTACAGGCTACACGCCGTGTCCAAAAAAAGAAAAACGCACACACAAGCTTCTTTCTTTTCTTTTTTTGTGCGACGGTGAATGCATATGGAAGTGTTGAAATTCTTTTAACGAGCAGGACGGTATATGAAGAAGACTTGCGCAAAGTAGCCTAAAAATATGCTCCAGATGTAGTCTCTGGGACGGACTGCAGTGGCGGATCTTTTCAGTGAATGCCTGCGGGACTCAGGAATTATGTGCGCTAATAAAAATGATACCTTTTCAGTCGCTTTTTGTTGAACATGACCAATATACAAGGATGGGTAAATCATACAGGAGGTATATAGTCATGCATATATAGGTTGTACCTTATGGGTGATAATCATGAAGTGCTACTTTCAGCAAGATGGGTCTCCTGCTCATTGACATGTATTGTACAGCTTTTATCTCAGTAATTACAATTAACTATATAGAGGATAGAGATGTCGAGATTTAATCGGAAAATTTGGGCTCCCTTGAATACGGAAAAAAAAAGTCCGTGCGTGTGTCTGTGTGTGTGAGTGTATATGTGTATGTGCAAAGTATAGCTCAAAAACTAAAAGACTGTTAAATACCAAACTTGATATTTAGGTTTAGGATCTTCCAAGGATGCGACACGAATATTTTTAAGAAAATACGCCTACACCAAACTACCATTTACCTGGAATTTTGTTTTTCTTAAGAAGGGTTCTAACGATTTTGGTTAAAATACAGTATATTAAAGATGTTTCAATCACAAATAAAATGTATATTTTGATTTTTCTGGGAATAACCCGTGAAGACTTCTTTATTCTGGATGGGTTTTGAATAACGGTTAAACATATAATTTGTCACATACGTATTTTATATACAGCTGACCGTTTCTGAGATATTCCTTGTTTTAAGCAAAAAGTGCCAGGACGACGGGAAAGCACTGAACAACAACCAAGATCTGCGGATCGTATCCCCTTTGTATGTTTCGAAAAATCTGATGTGTTCCATTCACATGACTTTCTCTGCTTCTCTATAACAAATGTTAAAACGCTTATTCTTCTGTCTACTTCGTGCTAATCCAGATAAACATTAACAGAAATGGTCTTCTGTTTTGCTTTCTTGTAAGTAGAAGGGAAATAAGGGAATACACTACGCTGGTTGCAATATGGTTGAAATCCCTTTCTTTGCATTTCGAAGAGGTGACAAATTCTCGTATGAGAAAAATTTAGGTATTTTAAAACTGAAACCAATAATAGCGAATGCTTCAAAAAAGGCCAACTTCACGAAAAATGATATGAAATAATTTGTATGTTTTAACGAGAACTTCATTTTTGTGCAGCAACTGTTTGTCCATCTCTTACGGTTTACCATTTATGCAAAATACAGCAACATTCATCCAAAATAAAGAGGTTTTCAAGAGGCTATTAACAGAAAACTAATTTGAAATGTTTTCTATGTAAAAGGTAGTTTAGGGTAGAGGAATTTTTCTCAAAATCTTCGTTTGCATCCTTGGAAGATACTAAACTAAAATACCAAGTTTGGTACTTTTCTTTTTTGAGTTATTGTGTTCACAGACACTGAGAGAGACACCCACAAACACAAGGACCTTTGCTAAAAATTCTTCTTTTGAATACAAAGGACCCTAAAACGCATATTCCCGGCGAATTTTCGGTATCAAACTTTTGGGTGGAGTGCAATAGCTTCTCTACTTATGTACTATTTACTGTGTAGAGAAAGTAAAAATAACCTGCGTACAATTAGCATTATGACATTCTCTAGGGGCGCATGCCAAGAAATTGATGCAGAAAAAAATGCATTCTAATATTGCTTTGAGCGCCAAATCTAGACTACAGTAGTTGTAGATTAGGTGGGATCTAAAAAAAGATATAGTAAACATCCAATCACACAAAGTACCCGTAAAACTTCCACATCGATCGATGCACCTGCTAAATATCAAAACATGGACTTCATCTTACCGAAAATTCTAAATTTAAAAAGCAACATCTGTTTATTACTTCAAATTCTATTCTTTACAATAAACGTCTGGATTGCAGTGCACTAACATAATTTGATCTCTCGTCGCGTCGGCGCTCACTCGACTCATCTGCTCTCTCTTATCAAAGTGTACGCTTAGATTCCTCTCCCCCACCTCTCCCTCTTTCTCTCTCTCTCTCTCTCTCTCTCTCTCTCTGTCTATATCTTTCTTCAAAACTAAACTGTGAGAGCCTGTCAACTTCGCTTGTATAGCTGTCGATTAGGTGGCAAGACATTTCCAGAAGTTTGCACGTTCCTCTTACATCCAGGTGGCGCCGGTCAGTTGCACACGCGTTCACTCATGCAGGTGCTGCTCCTATTTTGTCGGTCCGTCATATACTGATAGAATGCGCTCGTCCAATACGTACCAGCCACACTGCAGATGCCGGTGACACTTAAAGAAGTCCGCATTGGAGCAGTAGATAAGATTTTTTAAAGTTTTTATCTAATTTTTTTTTTTTGATACGACCATACAAGGGTAGCTAAGGTTTTTAATTTTTGACCTTAGCAATGAGGGTCTGGTTCTAGTTCAATCTTTTTAGTTCCATTGTTTTTAATAGTTTTTTAGATTTCTGTTTCTGTTATGGGCAGTTTTATTTCCACTGGGTTTTAAATATAAGTAATTCTGGATGACTTTCGCATAACTGGCAAACCTTAAGAAATAGAGAAAAAGTTACTGCATAGAAAATGTGGATCTCGTTAAAACACACAACCTATATATTTTTTCTGGAGTTAATTATTTCTGAGTTATTCATTGTTATTGGTTTCAGTGTTAAAATATTTAAACATTTCTCAATCGAGAAGAAGTTGCCATTCGTTTCAGCTTTTTTGTTTAACGTCGGACCATGCAAAACATCAATTGCTTCACATAGTGACCAAGCAATTGATTTAACTATGGCTCTAGCCCAGTGTATTTCCTTATTCCCCTTCTACTTATATGGAACTAACTAGTAAGACCTTTCTGCTAGTGTCAATCTTGATTAGCATGAACTAGGTAAAAAATAAGCTTTTGTAAAAATAGATTGGTACAGTCTAGGTAGAGAATATCATGTGAAAGCATCATCAGAGTTTTCTATTATTAATTATATTTTTTCATTAATTTAGATTTTATGATTTAAGCCGTTTCATTAACAAATGATTCATTTATTATGTATTGACATACCAAGATTTAACACCATGACACGACAGTCCACAAGGGACCGCCCGGTCGCTGCATCCAAAGATGTCATGAATGAGGTGCAGTGCTGGAGGGTGAGATATGATCAGCGCCTCGAGTCTCTCCCGACCGGTTGATGCGGTCTACTCGATCTAGAGCCGCCCAAGGACCTCACAAGGCTGAGTGCACCCCGGGTCAGGTCTCCCAGAGGGGAAAAATTCCCCACACCGGTACCGGGAACCGCACCCAAGTCTCCCGCTTGGCAAGGAGACGACCTCTTTTCAAATTGTGTGAATTGTTCGTACGGACTATTTCAATTCAAGTTTCCGCTAGTTTTGTAAATACTGTGGTGCTACTACATTCCTTCCTCGGCGTCTGGTTCTAAAACTATTTGACCAGACAGTACATAGTATTATGCACCCACATTTTCTTTACACTGTAATCTAAGTTTACCCGACAGCGTCTGTTCAGAAGTCTCTCCGGTGTCCCTAGTTTTTCTTCACGCTGCCCATTTCACGGCAACTGTAGGATCAGCCTGGCAGTCAAGAGTCGTAACTTGTGGCGAATTAGATGCAGCCGATACAACTTTTGGTAGATAACTAAAACTGCAAAGAAAATAAACAAGAAGGCACTTCGTGACAGGAACTGTTGGAAGTACTGCACTGCACCTCCATGTATTTCTTGAAATTGTGTCATTCACTTCTGAAGTTACTATAAGTCTGGACATACACACAGAAAACAACAAATGAATATATATATATTTGTTTTTGTTTTTAATTATCTAATTGTTTCTTTAGGGTGTAATAGAAAAAAAGGCGTAAATAATAAATTAAAAAGATTTCAGTATCTGTGTGACACTCTGAAAATAATGTTGGGAAAGAAAGTAAGAAACGAAACATATCTAAAATGTTTATAAATTATTCGCTATGCCTGCATTATTGTATGGCTCAGAAATATGGACTCTTGGCTAACAAACATTCAAAAGAATAAAAGCTGCCGAAATAAAATATTTACGACTTGGGGCAGGATATACATCAATTCACAAAAAAAAGAAGTGAGGAAATTCGTAATGAACTAGAAGTATTTCGTCTTACCGATAAAATAAAAGAGTATAGGAAACGATGTCTGTGAAATGGATTCCAAAAAAAGTCCTGGAAAATTTTGAGTCGCCACCCTCCATGGTGTAATGGTTACCATACTAACTTCATAAACCCAAGGTCGCGGGTTCAAACCTGGCGGAGCATGATGGATTTTTTCGGGCGTAAAAATCCTTAGCATGGTTTCCTTCGGAAGGAAAGTTCGTAACGTGTCGTAGATTTACGGCACGTAAAAGAACCTCAAACTATAAAAGAGGCCTTTGAGCAAAATTAAGAGCTCTTTCATGCCCAATATAGTATGGGGCGCCGAGGACCACAGCAGTTTAAGAGCGTCCATAAATAAAACTACATTTCATTGGAAAAGTTCGAGCTATCAACCCAGAAGCGGTAAAAGAGACAAGGGTATGCACGGAAAAGATGGATACAAAAACTTTAATAATTGGAGCTGGAACAAACCAAATAAGGTTTAATACTTGAAAGTAGGAGAAGAGAAAAACCTATCATTTGTCCGTGCGCGTCAAGGGGAAATAATGACGTCAAGCGTTTAAACTCACTGGCACTAAAGGCCTAAAAAATCTAATATTCGGTATAAACAAAAACTTAAAATTAAAGTAGAAAAGACACAAAATTAAAACGATAGCAGTGCCTATGCTGCTCTATGACAGTGAATGTTGGATTGAAAAAGCGAGGGGGGAAGAGAAATAAAAATCTTGTGTTTCATTCACGTGACTTTCTCTGCAAAAAAAAAAAAAAAAAAAAAAAAAAAAAAAAACTCTTAGAGAAGATTGTTTATATCTATCTACTCATGCTAATCATCCCTTCTACTTATAAGGAACTAAGTAATAAGACCATTTCTGGTAATGTTTATATTGATTAACAGATGAAAGTCGCCCTCCGTGGTGCAGTGGTTGCCATGTAGTGGTTACCATCATATACCCAAGGTCGCGGGTTCAAGCTCAGCGGAGGACGATGGAGTTTTTCGGGCATAAAAATCCGTAGCCGTAAAGCCGTAGTAAAGCCATAGTCCCGTGTCGTAGACTTACGACTTGTAAAAGAACCTCAAACCTGATAAAGAGGCCTCTGAGCAACATTAAACCCAATATAAAATGGAACACTGAGAAACACAACAGTTAAAGAGCGTCCATAAATAAAACTCCATTTCATGCTAATCAAACAAGCATTAGCAGTAGTTGCCTTATTATTTGTTTCCTTCTAAGAAGATAGAAAATGCTTCTGCAAATAGTTTGACCATTTCTACCAATGTTTATCTCAATTACATGAATTAGATAGAAAAATATTTTAACTATAATATGTCGCCGAGATAGGTAGACAAATACCATGTAAATGGAACAGGTCAGATATATATATTTTTTTAAATTCTCTATATAGCTCCAAAAACTGACTGAAACCTTTTAATTTGCTGGATCGGCTTTTAAATGCTTTTCAAAACTAGAATTGAATTGAATACAATACAG
This sequence comes from Hymenopus coronatus, assembly GCA_030762935.1. Lineage (NCBI taxonomy): Eukaryota > Metazoa > Arthropoda > Insecta > Mantodea > Hymenopodidae > Hymenopus > Hymenopus coronatus. Next base: position 50,747,886 of record CM060895.1, read on the forward strand.
TAAGATAATCAGTAGTATCCTAGTTTACATGTGTGGATTTATTTCGAAGCTTAAAATCGTATACTCTCTAATTTGATAAAGATAATTGTTGTTCTGTCCTTAATTGTTTTATAAGTAATTGATGTATTACATGAATAACTTGTATTAACGGCTTTGCTCCATACTTGGCTTGAACGGATTATTTTACGTTTGGTCAGTAGTATAATTATTTATGCTTAAATTCTCGATGATGTAGTGTATCAAAGTTTGCGGGATGTGATTGCTTCTTTTGGACGTAAACATCTTTAGTATGGCTACTTTCGGAAGGGAAGCAAACCCGTCGGTCTTGTGTAAAGTTTATTTCCATGTAAAAGTATGAAAGAAAAGGTACGTAGGCTAAATTAGCAATATTTTACGTCCGCATCGTCCTATAACTTCATGGCACGACAGTCTACATTGGACCATGGCCTAGCGCCCGGCCGCTGCATCCCCCATCTCGGCCCGAATGGGGTGCAGTGCTGGAGGGTGAGATTTGATCAGTCCCTCGGTCTCCCAGTGCGGTCTTCACGATCTGGAGCCACTTCTCAATCAAGTAGCTAATCAATTGGTCCAGGACCTCAGAGGCTGACTGCACCCCGGACCAGGTCTCCCAGCGGAGGAAAATTACCCACACCGGTGCCGGGAATTGAACCCAGGACTCCCATTTGTCTAGCAAACTGCTGTATCACCGCGCTAAGGAGACGGCCCGGATTTCGTCCTCTGTGTGTGCGCGCGCGCGGTTATAGTGGCGAAATAAAAATGTCCTGATTAAGAAGTCACACTAAAAGTGGTCAAATATATACCGATATGTCGTCATGGAACTTGAAATTGAAACAAGTGTGTAAGTTCAAATATTTAAAACTAACAAGTCCCAAGCTGCCACTTTAGAGTAGATTAAATACGCATAAGCTGTTTTATTTATTTATCTATTATTCTGATTCATAAACTGTTTAAAACAATTTAAATGATGCGAATGTGCTAAGAAATCTCGCCTTTGTCGAGCCTGCCGTTCTTCATTTCACCCCCTCCTCCTGTAGAATTTCAAAAACGTAATAGGCAGTTAATATCTGCCTAAGTACAAAAATCCTCCGCTTGCTGTTTAATAATGTAATAGAAAAGGAAACCAATTCAAAGTACAAGTGTGTTTCTTTGACTTTCAGCTTGTGTCGAAGTAGTGTTTCTGTGTAAAACATTTGAAGCATGACTGCCGATGATGATATACCTAAACATCCATACACTTGCCTTTGTTTTAGCATTTCTTCCTGGGCTCGTGAAATGCATATCCAGTAAACCAGTGATACTTGCTCTCGGAAATGATGGCGCATGTAGGTACATTATTGACAAACATCAATACAAGGACAACTGTATTTCCCTCAGGATCTATATGTTTCACAAATGTACATTTTCAGCAGAGCTGCGGCCAAATAACCAGGCACTCAATATGAAACATTCCCACCCCAACTTGTTCTTGCTACTTACTTCCTATGTATAATATACCTGGTTACTTTTTGTTTTGATTTTGTTTTTTGTTTTGTTTTTTAAAGGACAAATCCTTTAATCCAGAAGTCACCAATAAATGTTTTGGTCCCCCTGAACCCCCCCAAAAAACAACCCATTTTTAGGAAAAGGTCAGTTTGTGAGTGTGTGTGTGTGTGTGTGTGTGTGTGTGTGTGTGTGTGTGTGTGTGTGTGTGTACGCGTGTGTGGACAGCATAGCTCATAAACAAGAAGACCGTTAAATACCAAGTTGGTATCTTCTAGGAATGCGACACGAAGATTTTTCAAGAAAATCCCGCACCCCAAACTGCCCCTTTACATGGAAAATGTATAGACATTTTTGATTTTCTGAAAAATGGCTCTTAACGATTTTGATTAAAATGCCTTATGTATAAGATATTTTTATGACAAACGATATATATATATATATATATCTTTCTGGGAATATCCTCTGAAGACTTCTTCATTCTGGATGATCTTTGTATAACTGGCATACCGTAAGAGATGTACAAAAACTTACTACACAAAAATGTAGATCTCGTTAAAACACACAATTTATGTCATATACATTTTTTGTGGAGTTAAACGTTTTCGAGATATTCCGGATTATTGGTTTCAATTTTAAGCCACTTAAACTTTTCTGAAACGGAAAACATTTTTTTTTTCTCGTTTCTCGGTTGTTTATTCCTAGCAAGCAAAGAGATTCGAATTTTGAATTGTTTCATATAGCGATCGGCTTTTAAAGGACGAGACTGTTGCTGTAGCCCGTGCATTTTCTTATTTTCCTTCTATTTACAAAGAAGCTAACAATAAGACTAATTCTGGCTATTTTTATCCTGAATAGCATGATGCAGATAACAGATTATCTTTCGATTAAAAGTTTCGTTCAGCTAGAGGACAGCATGTCAATGGAACAAATTAAATGTTTTCCCTTCCTCTTACAAGGAACCAAGTAGGAGGGAAATAAGGCTAAACTAATAGTCAGATACTTTAAAATGTATTTGCTATGGGATTGAAGTCCGTTTCTTTGCGTGGCCAGGTGTTGACAAGTTCCAGTATGAGAAAAGCATTAAGTATTGTAAAACTGAAAGTACCTAAAAATGGTCAACTCCAGCAAAAAAGCATTGTGTAGTAAGTTTTTGTCTATATCTTAAACTTTACCAGTTATGTAAAATTCCACAAAATTCATCCAGAATAAAGATGTCTTCGGACGCTAGTCCCAGAAAATTCAAGATATGCGTTTTATTTGTCATGTAATACAATTTTTAATATATGATATTTTAATCAAAATCGTCAGAGCCATTTTGTGAGAAAATCAAAATTTTCGAAAATTTTGCCATGTAAAGGGTAGTTTGGGGTGGGGGAATCTTGAAAGTCTTTGTATCGCATCCTTGGAAGATGCCGAACTTAAATACCAAGTTTCGTTTTTGAGCTATGCTGTCCACAAACGCCTTTTTCTAGAAATGCTTTTTTTTATTCAGGAGATCCCAAAACAAGTATTTCCGGTGAAATCTCTGTATTGAAGTTTTGGGTGCGTTACAATACCTTCTCTATACACTATGTACATAGTACGTATAGAGAAAGTAAAAATAACAACTGATTATTTATTCAATTTAAATTACATAACAGAACATTTACATTTCCTTTTAACTAATGAACGTCACACAACAATATGCACTAAAGTATATTATCTAATCTGCATTATTAATTCTCACAAGCATTCTTTTATAATTTGTTGCTTTCACACTGATGTTATACTTTCTGGAGCAACTTTGTGAGCTTCGGGGTCACTTCCCTTACTACCATCTACACAAAACACACGTTGTTGGGTGATGAAATTATACATTTTGCTTTTATACAAAACCAAATTTACCTTCGACTTATTTATATTATCTCATCGGTATGCAGAATTTTGCGTTTAAAAACGTTACCCACATTTCATATGTTAATACAACTTTTGTAGGTTCATGATTAATAGATAAATTTCTCTATTCTGTATCTGTTTAAACTTCGGATATAAACATATACATATTTACATAAGTTTTGTGGTAATTAATAATCGCAACATAAGTAATTGTAAAATATTAAAGTATTATGAACACTTGGCACAAAGGTATTTTCTACTGGTGACAATATTCGTTTCTACAAATACGATTCTAATTACATCTACTTCATTTTATTTTTTCAGAATGATCTCTAATGTTTCATGAATTAGAATAAAGATTTTTTTGCATGTAGGTTTTTTGACACTGTACGTTACATTCCACTATAATGTTGTAATTTAGAAACATATTCATTGAACATGTAAGTGAAACTGAAATTATTAATTTTTACCAACCACTTGTTCTTTTTCAGTAGTGGGTTCTTTTTTTATATTTGAGATCTACTTTCCAGCCATCTTAGTAACATTTAAATCCATATTTATAAATGTTGGCAATTGTTTTTATTGACTGCTTCCGTAGTCGAGCGGTCAACGAGCTACTTTTCATCCGGAGGTCTCGGTTCGATTCCCGGCTGGTGCGGGGAGGTTTTCTTTAACCAGATTTATTCCTTATCGCCCACATAGTCTGGAAGTATGAATATGAGAGTGAATGTGCGTGTGTTTAGTGATATAAAATGACAAAATGATTACAATTTTTTTTTCCGAAGGATATTTTTATTAACGAAAAATAGAAACGAAAGGAACTGGTAGTCACATTCTTACAATTTAGCGCTTTGGTTCTGTACGGAATACTAGTGTCGTAATCCCTAACTACTTATAACTATCACGTTGTAACCTCTAAGGGTGTATTTTTCCTGGTGAAAAAAGAGAGGAAAGGAAGATAACAAACCATAATTTTATTTAGAGACTAAAGGAAAAATATATAAAAATTAGGTTAGAAAGGAAAGAAAGAAAAATATTCTGTTAAATCGGCCACCAAAGAAATTCTATGAAAAATGCAGCATTTCCAGTAGCTTTGCTAGATGCATCTGGTAAATTGGCTACTGGAGCCCACCAGTTGGCTTAAAAAATGTGCGGTCTGCTTCGCTTCAAAGAAAGAAAGCAAGCGCCAGTTTTTACCACTCCCCTATGCCAACCACAGATTCACACAGAAGCGTGGGAGGCATGCCCCTCTAGAGGAAACAGAAACCGCCGTTGTCCAAGGGAGGCTCTTTTTTCATGCTGAGACGGTTTTCACTGCCAATAGTGATAAGACACGCATCGCAGAACTCTTGATGACTTCTTTTGGACCATTGTCTCTCTGTTCTGACTCATCACGGCTGCGTGGCCCTCTTCTACATCATTATTAGCACAGAGATAGTGCATCATCTGTGAGAAACTTCCTTTTTTTTTTTTTCCTTTCTGCTTTGCTTAGAGCATGGCTGTGTACTGAAAGCGCCAGTTTCTTTAACCGTGAAGGCTTGGCGAAGCGTATTTTGGATTGAAGGTTAAATGTTTCAGTTAAAGTATATAACACATGTGCTGTGAATGCTTTCGGTATGTATTCCACCCTAACACATGGCAGAGGTAATTTTTGGGAACTGGTACAAACACTCGGCTCTATAGCGCGTCTGCCTCACATTCAAGAAGCCACGAGTTCGAATCCACTTAACATTGAAAACACATTAGAGCCTGATTTGTGCTTCATTTATGACAACTCTGTTAGCGGACAAAATGAGATACACTTTTGGGTTATACTCATTCTTCTCTACTAGATATCAAATTATTTGCATTTGTCCACTTCCCATCCTTTATATGTTTAATAATATGTGTGTATATAAATTTAAGCTAATATTGCAATATAATTCAGTTGTTATACTCATAGTATACAACACACTTTTGATAAACACATAATGGAATCTCGGGAATTCAATGGAAGTTCACTCAAACTCGGCGCATGCGGCAGGTTCACTCAAACTGTTTCCTGAATCCCTATCAAGCGTTTACCAATTTAGTATCGCAGTATACTATTCTGTTTGTTTTTGTTATTAATGTTGTAAACAAATGTATTCAGTAATACTTATTCCTCGTAATAGTTATGTTGTGATCTGAATGATTTCAAAATAATGTGATTACAATGCTACAAACTTGCCGTTAATATACATGTTAAAAGTTTAGTACTTTTCATTGTCTTTAGCAACCGTTGTTCTTTGTCTATTGTTTGTTTCCTAAAGTTTTATGATTAACTTTCGAAATCAGTTCCCTTTCGCAAGAATGCTTAATTTCATTTGGGTTCGTTTTTCAAATACTCATTTTCTTACTCCAAAAGTGTGTTTTAAAGTTAAAAGTTGTTGTTAGTAGGGAATTCCATTAGCAAGATCTTGAGCACTAATTAACAAAAGTGAGTGGAAAGCGAGAACTTTGAATGGAGCGAATAATTCAAGATCTTTATCCCATGAAGCAGATGCACCGGAATTTCCCGAGTGATTTGTGCGATGTTTTTATGCTTAAAACGCACTTAGAGTAACTAAATGAAATGAGAAGGAGGGTTCCATCTTATGTGACCTGTTCGTCGCAATAGAAATCAGGGGACCAACATGGACCAGGTCTCTGGAGGCTAGGGTACGTCTTTCCAAAGCTATAAATTCTCCCACTCTGCACCTGAGGTCACTAGGGGAGAATTCTATCTGCAATGTAACACTCTGAAGCTGGTGTAATTATTCTTGCAGTTCATCGTCTTTGTTGAGTCTTAACATGGCACAGTAAATCTTATTGTAGTTATAGTTCTGCCGTGAGAGGTTTCCATAATTTCTATGTCTGACACGCTACTTCTCTCCTCTCCTTTTAACCACTGAATTTCACGTTTAGTCAGTACTTTGGAAACATTTAGTTGAGCCAAAATTGCACGCAACAAACCGTTTAATGCATCACGTAGCAATTAATATACAGGGTGTAACAAAAAAGGAGTGTAAAAACTTTGGGAGAACATTTCTTTCGGATAGAGGGTAAAAAATGCTATATGAACATAGGTCCAGAAATTGTTTATTACCTTTTTAGAACACTTTTTCTACAGCTGAGCCCCATATAAGAACACTCTGACATAACCGTGGGGAAACAGGAAATCACAGCACATGTTAAAAATTGTCTTCATTAGCTATAATGCATCCGTCAACCCGCCGTCGGATGGACTTCCTAATGCACTGGGATAGGCCTGGAAAATATTGTACGAGCACAAAGAGTCTTTACATCTGGAATTGGAGTTGCATAAATAAGAGTTTTCAAATGTCCTCACGAATAAAAATCTAGTGGGTTTAAGGTGAGCGTGGAGGCCACGGAATTAGACCACCTCTTCCTTTCCTTCTATCAGGAAACCTGTCATTCGGAAATTGACGGACAGAAAGACTGAAATGAGGAGGAGTTACATCATGCTTGAAATAATGTCTTGTCGTATTGCTAATGGATTATCTTGCAACAAAACAGGTAAGTCATGCTGTAAGAACCTTTTGTATCATTAAGACGATGTGGTAGTAAATGTGGTCTCATCAAACAGCCACCTACAATCTCGGCCTAAAATTAACGGAGAGTCATGTTGATGGTTTGCTAGAACAATGTAATCCTATCTCGGTGAAATGAAGCATCATCTGTAAACAGCACACCTGCAGCAATGGATTAGCACATTGGTAGAGAAGCCATTCCCAAAATGCTAGTCGTGCGAGATAATCAGCTGGTGATAATGCTTGCACGCGTTGTAAATGGTACAGTAGGTTCTCACGCAACACTCTCCAGATAGTCATATGCTCAACGCTACGTGTTACAGCTAATTGTCGAGCGCTGATGCTAGGATCTTGTTCAACAGCATGAAGAATCGCCTCCTCCAGTTTGGTGTTTTCATTTTGGGTCTTCCCCAGGAGCAGCAGGTTCATTTTCCCTCAAACAACGATCAATTGATTGAAACGCTCTCTTATCTGGACAACGGTGGTCTAGAACTTTTTGATGCTATAAACGCTGAGTGTAACTTGTATTACATTCAGCTAATGCGTACATTAAAAAAACATCCTCCTATTCCGCATTTGAGAACATGTTTCTGTACCTGAAACACAAAGTAATTGCTGAACCGACACTAAGTTCACTACTGTATTACATTCGCCCAATCCGTGAGAATCTGCTAAATCCAAATGTAAATGTATATGTTACCGCACCTGAAACTCAGAACAGACAGTGCTGTGCTCTGCATTACGACCAGCAATGGCCTGAGTACCGGTCTTTAACAAGCGGCCTACGTGCTGTACTGTAACACAATAACAATGGTGAAATGCATCGCCTCCACCCAATTTAAATAGATTCAAAAGCAATTAAACAACGTTATTCTGTTATGGAGTTGTGGCCACAGGGTAGGCATGTTTTACACATCTCACCATGTAAGCGGAGTTGCAGTAAAAGAGCTCTACCATGAAAATAAACAATTTCCGGACCTACGTTGAATTTTACTTTCTCTACACGTACTATATACAGTGTATAGAGAAGGTATACGTTTTAAGGTCCCCTTTATCCAAAAAACATTTTCAGAAAAAGGTCCGCGTGTGTGTGTGTGTGTGTGTCCATGCGTCTGTGAACACGATAACTCAAAAACGAAAAGTGGATAAAATACCAAACTTGGTATTGAAGTTTAGTATCTACCAGGGATGCGACACGAATATTTTGAGAAAAATCCACCACCCCCATAACACCCTTTACATAAAACTTTTCTCGAACATTTTTATTCTCTTTAAAAATGGCTCTATCGATTTTGATTAAATTATCGTATATTAAAGATATTTACCAGAAAAATAAAATTTATATCTTGAATTTTCTGCGAATAGCCTCTGAAGACTACTTTATTCTGGATGAATTTTACGAAATGTTGCATAACTGTTAAACTGTTAGAGTTGGACAAAAAATTACCACACAAAAATTGTAGAGCACATTGAAACGCACAATTTATATTATATACATTTTTTTTTTTTTTTTTTTTTTTTTTTTTTTTTTTTTTAGAATTCTTAGAAGTTGGTATTATATTTTATTATTTAACATTTTTGGATCTCTCAGTACGCGAAATCGGCGCGTTCATATCCTTAACACTATGTATTAGGGGGGCAAGCTAATAAAAGTAAGGATAATGTTGTAAAAGTATTGTAAACATCTCTAATTAGCTTGCAAAAATCATAAACGAATAGATCCAAATTCATACTATACGCATTAGAATATTACGAGCTGAGATTTACCTGCTTGGGGGTATTCAGAATGTAAACAAAGATGGTAATGTGAGATTTTGGCGGAGTAGCAGAAAACAATTCCTTGCAAACCAAGCAAGCACTTGCTCGCAATTGGCAAGGAACGTGTAACCGATATACCTGAGCTGTGTTATGTTGTGTTTTCCCCAACAGTAAACATCCGTCTGCTTGTGCATGGTAAACTGTTTCCCACGATCACTAAATATTGCTGCCATTCAACCCAGCCTACACATTGCTACGCAAACATTTCTTTTCGAATCTTAGGATCAGGTTACTCTCATCTAAAACAGGTGTACTACATTCACATGACTTTCTCTACCTATTCTGTAGCAAACTGTTCTTTCAAAGGTTTTATTCTTCCAACTACTTCGTGGTAATCCAAGTAAACATTAGCAGAAATGGTTATTACTTACAGGGACTTTCAAATGGGATGTGGTTTGTCCTTGAGTGCCACCAGGCCGGCAGCCAACCGGAGTGTTGCTGTATTGACATATTGCATTCCCGCATAACTGTGGAGTAACGAGCTTAGTGATTCCGTCTGTCATAAACACTAAAATATTAAAAATTTTGTAAGAAATAATGCACGCGGAAGATAGGGAGTAATGTTTGTTTCAGAAACGCAAAAACTACAGATTTTTAGCTCAAACGTTTTCATAATACACTTGAATAAATATTATGTCATCAGGAGATTGGTGTGAGTAAGAGGGAAATATAAACAGATCTGGCAACACAAGAGTATGATAACGCATCTCATTCGCTGTAGAGTAGAACTCTTCCCATTTGAAAAACATTATAATTCCTTATAAGCAGAGTAGCAATAAGGAATACACTATGCTAAAGCGATTGTCAAATATTTTAAAAGCTGATTCTATGTGATTGAAAGTCGGTGCTCTTTGTACAGTCAGGACAAAAGAAGAAAACCGAATGTTAAATTTTTGTTTCAGAAAAATTAAAATATCTTAAAATTGAAACCAACAAACAAGAAATGTCTCTCCTCCACCCAAACTATATGACATAAATTGTGCGTTTTAACGAGATCTATACTTTCTGTATAGTAAGTTTCTCAGTGGTGTATGCTCCATTACAAATCTCAAACCTTTATTTATCAAAGTGGGTATATTGACTATGACATCTTGGTTTATTCTGAATTGACTACTATTCGTTAAGATGCATAACAATTCATATACATTGTGTTCCTCTGTTCATAATCGTTCCACAAGAAATCTGCAAACATCTATATTGCAAAATGTAAGTATAACGAAGTTCAAAACTCTTTTGAAACAATATCTTTAAAAATGTTTAATAGCCTTCCCTACAAATGTAAAAACCTTGTCGTTATTCTTTAAAAGAAAAATTAAGGCTGTTCTGCTCTCCAATCCATTGCATAGTGTTTCTGAGTTGATGCTGCCACACAAACTGCATTGAGCTGGCAAATAAGCCTTCTATCTGTCTAGCTTAAAAAGTACTGGAGATAAGTCAACATTATTGATGATTACATTATTGGTAAAGAGTAGGACTAAAGAACCGAATGTTTTGTTTTGCGATCAGGCTAATATTTTGTTTAGGTTTGTGCTTAAAATCTGATACGCTACCTGCCTGTGTGTCTGTTGTCAGCTACTGCCACTTCCGAGGGGTGAGGTGGTTTACTTTCAAGCTTCCTATTGCATTCATGAAACCTGAACTAAAGAGTGCGTAAGAGGCTACGCATAAAATTTACTCTGTTGAACAAAGTTAATCAAATTCAAGTGTGAATTAAAGAAATTCCTCATTAAGGTGTGTCGTGGAATAGTTGGATCAAATTCACATATTTTTCAAACAGGAAATTTGTTAGTGATCAATAACTACAACTTCAACAATATGATATGTTCACCCACAATGGATGCTCAATATGTGCTTTGTTAAAATCTATGCAGGCATCGCCTCTTTTGCCCAACCGTTTTAGAGCTTCTGCGTTCTGCCCATTCTCTAGGGCTACTTCAATCACACGTATGCGAATATAGTCAATGGTAGCATCTTCGTCACGGTATACTTTACTCTTTAATGTCCACAGCATTAATAATCTAAAGAATTGACTTTGCCTTAAGCAAGAAGCACCTCTAGATTCTCTTGATTTGTAAAGACCGCCATAGTTCCTAATGCATTAACGCATCTGAAGCACAGATTGAAAAAGCTGATGTGCAATGTGTCGAGGCTGGTAGTTTTACTGTCAACATTGCTGACCTTTTGCTCTACCTGCACACACGCCCAATATGACCACGACTTTATTTCAATACATGCTGGAATCCAATTTTTCTTTTTCTCCTTGGTGTTATTATTATTATTATTATTATTATTATTATAATTATTATTATTTTGTGCCCAAGCGACTCATTTTAGCAACAAATAGTAAATAGACAATGCTGAACTTAATTATTAAATTTTCGAAATTTTTCCCATGTAAAGGGTAGTTTGGGGTGGAGGGATTTTCCTTAAAACATTCGTGTCGCATCCCTCGAACATATTAAATACAAAGTTTGGTATTTTACTGATCTTTCGTTTTTGAGTTGTCGTGTTCATATACACATAGACCCCACACAATTACTTTTTTTCTAAAAAAATATTTTTCATACAGGAGACCCACAAACGTGTACTTATGCTGAAATCTCAGTAAAGAGTTTTTGGGTGAAATGCAGTACCTTCTCCATACACATATACGTGTAGAGAAAAAAAAACGACTAAATTTCAATCATCGTTTTCCATTTTTTCATTTTTCGTTATTTCCGGACAATATTTATACTACAGTAAGCCTTTGGCAGATTGGCGCATTGAAATCTTAACTGTAAACACCTTTCTCTCCCTAAAATACAATTTTACGGATTACTGCAAGGTTGACTTTGTAAAACGCGGACAGGACAAAGCTTGCAAATGGTACAACAAAACCTAGGGACACAGAGTCATAAACAAATAAAAAGGGAATTAATCCGATAATGTATTTCATTTACCTCCCCCAATCTCGTTGATGTCAGTTTTTGCAATTAGGTACGCATGGTTAACCCCGAATGAACGAACCGCAGTGTATACGTAATGCGACGTTGCCGCATCATTAAACGCAGAGTTTGTACATCTAACGGCTAGATGGCAGCAGAAACATACACACACGTGTAACAGGATCCATCCCTCGTCCGTTTCAAGTGTCGCACTGGGGTTGTGAAGCACGGAGGGGTCGCAAGCACTCTGCTTTTTGTCTTTTCCTTTATCTCTTCTTTTTCCCATCCCTCTCTCCCTCTCAGTGTTCCGAGAAAAGGAATTTGATATCTTGTACTACCTCAGCTGCCCGCTGTTCATTATGGCACGTAATTTAATTACTTTTAAAGGCGACGTCGACAGTCCATTGGCGCCATCAGCTGCAGGGGAGAGAAGAAGAATGCTAGTTGCTTTCATGACTCCCATAGGAACGCGTCGTCCATTCTTGTAATATTCAGGAACTCTGCTGTGACTTCTGCAACATCTGAAATCAGGAAGCACGAATGAAAAAAGCTACATTCCCAATGAAATGCAAGCGCAACGTAAGCGCAAGAGTTTGGACCCATATTATTTAATATAAGCATTCATATAGAAACACGCAAGACGCAACACAATGCAATGCAACACAAGAGTTTGCAAACTCCAAAATTTATCCTTGCGATGCATACACAGAGGAGACATGCTGCTTCTGTTCTCTATGCATTGCCTATGAATTCAAAAAGAAACGATCACACTGCAAGATGTTACAAGGCCTGATGTACGTGCATGCTCTTCTATTTGGCCGTGCCACGCCATCTCTAATTTCCCTCAAGAGATTATGATAATTCTCCTTGCGAGTCCTTCTTTGATTTAATATCATTTGTGTGTAGATTTCTTGATTCTCATAAATCGAAGATGCTGAGGGATAATTCCTAGTTCATTAAATGTGTAGCTTTATCACTTTCTGAAGTCTCTATGCTTGTACTATTTTCAATTATTTTGAATCAGCAATTATTGTGACGTCACTGCCGTTAGCCTCAGTTGTTAGTATGTAATTTTATAACATATTTATTTGTAAAAGATGAGTGAATTTCCTTATGTGGTATTGTTGGTTATGTTATTCAGTTTGTAACTTGCAGAGCGCTTGGAAGATATTCACATGTAACTTACAGATCTAGAAACCCATGCCAACTTCTTGCGCTGCGCTTACGATTGCATTGGAATGGTGTCTCCTTGCGCTTATGCTACGTTACGCCTGCGCTTGCATCTCATTGTGAATGTAGCATAACTTACACCAGGAACGAAATAAAGCTACTTTTACTTTCTCCATTGTCTATTTATACTAGAACTACTATGCGTGCACCTTTTCTTGGTCGCTAATTTTAGGGTATAGTGCTTACCATTCTAACCTCTAAAACCAAAGATTGCAGGTTTAAACGGGGAGGATAGTGATGAACTTTTTTGGACGCAAAATTCCTTAACATAGCTTCCTTCGGAAGATAAGTAAAGCCGGTGGTCCCATGCAATGTTTATTTGCATTAAAAGAGCCCCATTATCTTGAAATAAGAAGGTTTCTGGGCAACATTCCACTATTTCGCGTTCGTCCTATGGTGCCATTAGTGGGCAATGTCCCCCTCCGTGGAGTAATGGTTACCATGCTAAGTTCATGTACCCAAGATCGCGGGTTCAAATCCCGCGGAAGACGATGGTTTTTTCGGGAATAAAAATCCTTAGCATGGCTTCCTTCGGAAGGTAAGTAAAACCGCTGATCCCGTGTTGTAGATTTACGGCATGCAAAATATCCTCAAGCCTGATAGAGAGGCCTCAAGGAGCAAAATTAAGCCCAGTATAGAATGGGACGCTGAGAACCAAATCAGTTAAAGGGCGTCCGTAAATAAAACACCGTTTCATTTCATCAGTGGGGCAACGATACGATTCCTTGTCACCATGGCGCATACTGGCGAACTCACGAACTAGAATTCAAATCCGATCAAGGAAATGAAATGAAATGGAATGGAGTTTTATTTATGGACGCTCTTTAACTGCTGTGGTTCTCAGCGTCCCATTCTATACTGGGCGTGAAATACCGCTTAATTTTGCTCAGAGGCTTCTCTATCAGGCTTAAGGTTCAGGTTCTTTTACGTGTCGTAAATCTACGACACGGAACCCACAGCTTTACTTCCCTTCCGAAGGAAGCAATGCTAAGGATTTTTACGCAAAAAAAAAAAAAAAAAAATCCATCGTCCTCCGCCGATCAAGGAAACATGGTAACGATACGCTATACTCCATTTAGGAGCTACAGGAAAATAACTAGTTTTACGGGGAAGCGAGACCGGAGGAAAAAGATTGAGCTCGCCCGCCTGTCTTTCTGCGGTGTTGCCAACTAGACAAGGTTTCTTTCTTTGAGGCCTTCAGGAATGTTGATGAATGGTTATTTAATTTACGATACGCATTGTACAATTACGTGCGTGAACTGTGGGATCTATAGAATGAAACCTTTGCATTGAAGCTACTAATGTATAATGGATAGCATTCTTCATATACGCGAGACATGACTCTTGCTCTGCTTCCGAAACCTACCAAAGTACCCAACAGCCCAAGAAAAGATGACCGTGAAGTACAGATTATTGTATTTATTATTTTTTCGGCATTATCATATGTCTCTTCTACGCACTTACAGTAAGTAGAGGAGACATGTGTTCCACCCAGACATTCAATGTCGAGCTTTCATTTTAGGGGAAGGATTAGAGGCACAAAAAACTACACATCTCTATTTTGGGTGAAGAAAATATTTTCGGGGGGGAGAAGAAAAAATGGCCATCGAAAGTCATTTTATTTAAAAAATATTGCATTAAACATATGGTATTTTTTCATACATTCAGAATAAAAGTATGCATCTATTGTTAAATTATTTTCATATAAAACGTGATGTATAATTTTATTTTCAGACTTCTAGCTTATATTTTATAGAATTAAATTCTTCATATTACATCTGTACTTCCAGTAGAATATATCTACTTTAGAATAGACCTCGTTCTAGGGCATAGCATAAAATCTGTCAAATCGCATGTGCATGGAAGCGTTTATCGTGACTTATCATGGCATTTAAGATTTTTATCTCCCAAGAATGCGTCACGAAGATTTTCAGAAAAATCCCCCCACCCCAAATTACTATTTACATGGAGAAGTTTAGAAAATTTTGTTTTTCTCAAAAATGACTAACGATTTTGATTAAAATATTGTATATTAAGGATATTTACATGACAATTAAAATATAAAGCTTGAATTTTATGGGGATAACCTCTGAGGATCTCTTCATTTTGGATTTTTTTTGTGTAAGAGTTGTACAGTTGACCGTTTTTGAGATAGTCCTTCTTACTGGTTTCCATTTTAGACTACCTAACTTTTCACAAGCGACCATACAAGGCGAAACGAATCTAAATTTTTCACGTAGCGAGTATATTTTAAAAAAAATTGACTATCTCTTTATATAATGTATTTTCTTATTTCCCTTCTACTTACAGGAAGCAAGTAATTAGACCAATTTTGCAATTATTTATCTCGATTATCCTGATGTATATAAAAGAATAATCGTTTGTAAGAATAATTTGTATTTGGAACAGCTAGAAAAAGGCATGTGAATGGAACACATCAGATTTTTTAAAAGATATTCACATAAAAAGTTTTTATACTATATGTTTTTCAAAAATGTTTACCTTTAGTTATCAAAATTGGAGCATTGTTTCAAAAAAATGAGTGACTTTTTTCTTTAATTTACGTTTTAGAAAAATGTACGTTTTTGTGGAACATTATGAGTGTGGAAAAGTGTTAGAAAAAGGTTTACGAGAAAATAAGGTTTAAAGTTGAAAGCGCATGCACATACCATCTGAAGCTTCAGTTAATTAATGGCTAAAATTTGCCATAAGAGAAAAACTATGCATTTTCATAAAGTTTAGACTACAATTTTTTTCTTGCCAAAAAAAGGTTTGATATTTCACAATGTTGATCAAATTTCACAGAGGCATCACCTTAAATGCAATACAATTCGCGATTTAAGTATTTTAATAGAGTACAGGCTTACGCAAACGCATTGTTTCTGCTTGTTGGCCATCAAATACGTCCATCCTTTCTTACACAAAGATTGGGTTTTATATTGACATACTAAGATACTAATTCTTTGCTTTCAGATGCACGTTACCATTGTAGGTATATTGTTTTCTTCTTCAGAGACTTAAACTAGGGAAATGAACAAAGTTGGATATTGGTATTGTCAGATACTTGATCCGATATCTCCTTGTATTCTTGAGAGAACTCGCGCTCAGCTAAATCACAGCAGAAACTTCAACGTACCAAAGGAAATTGCTAAGTTAGGAAACGGTTTGACCTAAATTCAGCGTGCTAGCAGAAGATGTAATGGAATTGCTCTAAAAAACTTCCCATTTGTTTGCTGC
Source organism: Hymenopus coronatus (assembly GCA_030762935.1). Taxonomy (NCBI): domain Eukaryota; kingdom Metazoa; phylum Arthropoda; class Insecta; order Mantodea; family Hymenopodidae; genus Hymenopus; species Hymenopus coronatus. Next base: position 50,764,024 of record CM060895.1, read on the forward strand.
TAAACCGGCGCCTCAAGAACATTCATGACGTTGAATACCAAAGTTTTCAAGTGCTAAAACGAGTGAGAAGATAAGCCTCCTGAAGGAAATTGGTTGTTACCTTTTATCTCTGGTGCTTGATTCATTGTTGTGCTGAAAGAATATTTCTTAGGATGTGTACTACATTGAGGAAGGTTTTATGACTGCAATTCGTTTTGTGAGTTGTAGAATTGTAAAGTTAGCCACTTCCCCTCAGTTGGAATGTTAACTTTTTAACACAAATTTTTCTTTTTTTACTTTCTCTACACGTACTATATACATAGTGTATAGAAAAGGTATTGCATTCCACCCAAAATTTTGATACCGAGATTTCACCGAAAATACATGTTTTGGGTCCTCCTGAATCCAAAAAAAAAAAAACATTTTTACAAAAAGATCCGTGTGTGTGTGCGTGTGTGTGTGTGTGTGTGTGTGTGTGTGTGTCTGTGGACAGCATAGCTCAAAACCGAAAAGACCAAATTTGGTATTTAAGTTTGGTATCTTCCAAGGATGCGACACGAAGATTTTCAAGAAAACACCCCCACCCCAAACTACCCTTTACATGGAAAAAGTTTCGAAAATTTTGATTTTCTTAAAAATGGCTCTAAGGATTTTGATTAGAATCTCGTATATTAAGGATATTTACCTGACAAATAAAATGTATGTCTTAAATTTTCTGGGAATAGCCTGTGAAGACTACTTTATTCTGGATGAATTTTACGGTATTGTGCATAACTGATAAACCGTAAGAGATGGGCAAAAAATTAACACAAAGATGTAGAGCACATTAAAACGCACAATTTATGTTATATACATTTTTTTCGAGGAGTTGGTCGCTTTTGACATAGTCCTTATTTTTGGTTTAAGCTATGAAAAACTTATACTTTTCTCACACAGGAATTTGTAAACTCCTGTCCATACAAACAAAGAAACTTCAGTCACATAGCAACCAGATTTTGATTATCAGTTTAGCCTATAGTACTCCCTTATTTCCCTTCTACTTACAAGGAAGTAAGCAATAAGACTATTTCTGCTATTTTTTCTCGAATAAAATAAAGTAAATAGAAGCATAAGCTTTTTAACAATAATTTGTTGCAGATATGTAGAGAAAGTCATGTGAATGGAACACAGATTTTTTTAGGGCCATTTTGATCTTTGGTAAATTTCACAACTTTTTTATCCATGACAAACTCGTGCAAAGTCTTGAAGTACTTGATGAAAAGTGAATCTTCTGTGTAATGTGATAACATTCACATTATATTGTTATTTTTTACCAGGAAGTAGTGAAGACCCAGAGTCCTAAAAAGAAAAATATGATGTGTTCCATCCGCATGACTTTTACATGTCTGTAACAAATTGTTATTAAAAAGTTTATTCTCAATCTACTTCATGCTGATAGAGATAAACATTAGCAGAAATGCTTTCTTGTAAGTAGAAGGGAAATAATGGAATACACTAGGCTAAAACGATAGTTAAATCTTCTAAAAGCTGGTTGCCATGCGGATGAAATCCATTTCTTTCCACTGCGAGGTGTGAAAAATGTCCATATGTGAAAAGCTTTACGTATTTTAGAACTGAAACCAATAGCAAGTAATGTCTCAAAAATGGTTAACTCTACGAAATAAATTGTGTGCTGTAACGGGATTTACATTTTTTTATGTAAGTTTTTGTCTATCTCTTACCGTTTACTAGTAATGCAAAATCCAGCAAATACCATCCAGAATAAAGAGGTTCTTCAAAGGCTATTCCCAGCAAATCCAAGATATACGTTTTATTTACCATATAAATAGTTTTAATATACCTAAGTTATTTTAATGAAAATCGTTTGTCTTTTTTTGAGAAAATCAAAATTTTCAAAAAATTGTCCATTTAAATGGTAGTTTGGGATGCGGGGATTTTCCTCAAAATCTCCATGTCCCGTCCTTGGAAGATACTAAACTTAAATACCAAGTTTGGTATTTTACGGACTCTTCGTTTTTATGTTATTCTGTACACACAAACCTTTTTTTAAAACTTATTTTTTTGATACAGGGGACCCTACAACATATATTTCCGGTGAAATCTCGGTATCGAACTTCAGGGTAGAGTGTAATACGTTCTCTGTACACTATGTACATTGTACGTTCACATAACTAAAAAACTAAACATTCGTCAAGTACTAAACTTGTTAGGTAAACTCAGCATCCTCTAAGGACGCGGTACAGGGATGTTCAAGTAAATCACCCTTTCCAAACTACCCTTTACTAAGAAAATCCCTGGATTTTTTGTTTTTGTTTTGATTTTCTCAAAAATGTCAAACGATTTTTATTAACTCGTGTTTCAGGACATTAACGACAAATAATACCTTATTTTCAATTTTCTTGCAATAGCATCTGAAATTTCGTTCTGAATGACTTGTATGTAACTAGTAATACTTAGAGAGAACAAAAATTATATTATGTTCTTTGAGTAATGTATATCTCATCAAAGCATACAACCCTTGTGGCATTGATGATTTAAACATTTAAAATTTATAATGTAAACTTTACAACTTATTTTTTTATTTGCAGACGACCAAGTAATAATACAATGCACAGAAAAAGGTACAGATTTAGCTGTTTACAAATTAAACATTTTAAGATGAATCTCAGTTCATTACAGCCGTCATGAATGGCGTGCCGGTGGGACGCGGCTTGCACCACGAGTCTTTCCCGGTCGGTTAATGCGGTCATCGTAACCTGGAGCTGCATTTTCTCCTCAAGAGCTCCTCAATTGATGCCCAGAAACCTCATGAGACTGAATGCACCCCAGAACGGGTCTCCCAGCGGAAGAAAATCCACACGGCGAACCGGTACCGGGTATCGAACCGAGGCCTCCCGCTTGGTAACCAGCTGCTTTATCACCGCGCTAAGAAAAGTTGATATTAAAATTTTAATGTGTTCCACTCATCGCTATAATAAATTATTGTTAACATGCAAGTTCTTCTATCTAAATTATGATAATCGAGATAAACATTAACAGAAATTGTCTTATTTACTTGCTTCCTTGTAAGTAGAAGGAAAATAATGGAATACACTAGGCTAAAACGATAGTCAAATCTTTTAAAAGCTGGTTGCTGTATAGATGAATGTGTTTCTATGCAGGACCAGGAGTTTATAACTTTCCGTGTGAGAAAAATTGAAGTATTTTACATCTGAAATAAATAACAAGAAATATGTCAGAAATGCCCAATTTCACGAAAAAAATATATGACTTATATTGTGTGTTTTAACGTGCTATACGTCTACCTTTTACAGTTTACCAGTTACGCAAATTTCAGCAAAATTCTTTCAGAATAAAGAGGTCTTTAGAGGCTATTCCCAGAAAATTCAAGATCTGCATTTTATTTGTCAGATAAATATCTTTAATATACACAATTTTAATCAAAATCGTTAGACATTTTTGAGAAAATCAAAATTTTCCGTGTAAAGTGTAGTTGGGGTGGGGCGATTTTCTTTAAAAATCGTTGTGTCGCATCCTTGGAAGATATTGGAACTTAAATACCAAGTTTGGTATTTAACGGACTTTTTGTTTTTGAGTTAGCTGTCCACACACACATACACACACGGATCTTTCTTCCAAAATGTTTTTTGCATACAGGGGGGACCCAAAACCTGTATTTCCGGTGAAATCTCGGTATCCAATTTTTCGATGCATTACAATACCTTCTCTATACACTATGTACATAGTGCATCTAGAGAAAGTAAAAAGAAAGATGAAAGGAAAATTAAAGCTGCTGAAATTAATCTTTTAAGATTAGTGGCAAGTCATGCATACACCCTTAGAAAAAGGAGCGAAGAAATAGGACTGAATTAAAAATACATAATATTATCGAAATAGTAAGAGGGTATCAAGTTAGATTAGATAGAGCACATATATGATGCCAGTTGATACTATAACGAAAGTAGCATATACTTAAAATTACGAGGAAAGAGATTGCAAGGTGGACCCAGAATGGCAGGATAAATGTTTTTTAGATGAAGCAGCCCCTAGGTCTAAATAATAATAATAATAATAATAATAATAATAAGATATTCTTTGTTATTTCTTTCAGTTTTCCATTAGGTCGTATTGTTTATAAGTACACTAAGTTTCTCTTTGCTATTTCATCTCGCATAGTAATCCGCTTTTTAAACACCTAACTTGCTTTAGCCTACTGTATCCTTCTTATACGTTAAACGAAATATATAAAAGTGTAGGCAATGAAAGTTAACCTCAGTTAGCAAGTACAGACGCTTTTATTAGAATAATCTGTAGACCAGACATGTCCAAGGGTAACTATTGCGAGTTACTGATGTCAGAACGTAGTTTCGCCGACTGTGTAGAACTGTGAGTCACATATTCTGTCATATATAGTTCAGTGTTCGGTAGTGAATGCGCTGTTTTAAGCAGACATAAACTGAATGTCAGTTTCGAAACGTGAGAAGTATCATTTTCATAACATTTTCAGAAGCTCAATACAAAATGTAACTTGCTCTACAAAAGTGTATGAACATAGCCTCTTTGGCTCCACATAAATTTGCGAGCAAAACTTCTCTAAATAATAATTAATAATTATATTAATAATAAGCATCGCCGTAAACTACGCGACGATCGTTTGGTTTATCTATTAAGCCTCTAAACATATCACCGAAAAAAGAAAAACAAAACAACACTAGATGCACCTGAGGAAAGCCTTGTGTTTGCAGACATTTATTTCATTATGTCGCATAGCAGCATGCCACAACGCTTAACATGGAATGGAATGAAGCCCTGCGCCTTCCCCTCTGTGCCTTTAATTTGGATATCCCTGTTGCAGACAATTGATTACAGAAGGTCATGTGAATAAAACATAAGATATTTAGCTAACAATTATTTCAAATTAAGCAATAATTGTTAGTTACATAAAACATACGGAAACAGCTTTCAAATGTTTAGCCCTCGTAAACACGACTTGAAAATTAGCTTTACATCACGATAACATTTTAAAACAGTATATATTCGTAGGTAGACCGTACTAATACAACACGCAAGAGAAAGTAATAAAAATGAAAGGAAAGAAAATGAATATAATTTATGACGATCGCCAGCAAAGTTCTTTGTTACTTCAGTTGAAAATGGAGAATGTCGCTTCTTTGGAAGAAACAAAGTGGGGCATATAAAAATAGTTGTTATTTATAGACCTTTAGTTTATGGTTTGAAAAGGGCTTCTTATTTGAAAGCCACTACATCAAACAGTCTGATGCCTTTTGCGAGCAAAGGAATTGAAAATACCGTAACTTGAATGTGAAATATGTGTTAGTTCCATTTCCTCTGTAGAAGCTAGTGCTGCTGTTTTGCTATTCATGGGTAGCAATGGAAAGTTCACGTTAGACAACGTTAAAAATCTGACGGTTTACATTCACATGATTTTCTCTAATCTGTAACAAACTATTTTTACAAGATGTATTCTTCTATCTACTTCATGACAACAACAGAAATGGTTTTATTTGTTTATTTATGGTTAAAGGGAATAAGGGAATTCACTAGGCTAAAGCGATAGTCTTTTTTTTTTTTTAATTCCGTAGTGTGGGAGTAGCGTATATTCATCGCATTCATGAGTTCGATTCTCGGTTAGGGTGAAATACTCTTAAAAGAGTCTTTATTACTGGGTTTCCCTTATCCTGAGAAGACGAATGCCGAGTGACTATAAGCTCTATCGATTCCGGGCTCATTTGAGCATCATTTAATTTATTTCATTCATCGTTGATGTGATCTATCATATTAATGACGTTAAAAAACTACAAAAAGCTGATTGCTGTGTGGTGTCCTTGAAATGTCGGTCTAATTGCATGGTCAAGATGAAAATAAGTAAGGAAAAAAACACGAATAACGACTTCTCATTTAAGAACAAGTAATGATAAATTAGCCACACAAACAAAACAAAAACAAAGGAATGCCATGAAATGGAAAGTAGTTGACGATCTTGATGCTTTGATAAGTAAATTTTTTTCTCTATCTTTTACGTTCTATCAGTGATGCAAAAATCATCCACAATGAAGAAGTCTTCAGAGTCTGTTTCCAAAAAAATTAAGATATATATTTTATTTGCCTTTAATATTTAAAACGTGACTATAAATATTAGAGCGATGTTTGAGAAAATCGAGAATTTCAAAAAACGTCCACATATGCAACTGATAGTTTGGGTGGGGTGGGAAGTTTAAATTAATGAGTTGCAGCCATGCATGTTCGAGTGCCATTGATCTTAAGAATGTTTGATGACATTGTCACTAAAAGTGCACCACAGAGAGCAATTTGAATGATAATGAGCAATGCAAAAATTAACGAAACGGATTAATTATTTTTAAGGCATAGAGATAATCTGAAATGTCAATATTTCACTCCTGTATTTTCTTCGCTTCATCTGTTTATCCTGGGACATGGTAGCCACAATATATCGGCACAGATCGCGGTGTGCGAGTCCCTTATCTGTAATGAGTAAACTTAACGTTAAACAATTTAATTTAGCTTATAATTCTACACAAGATTTATTATGTTATCGTTGTTAATTGATGTTTTTTTTTCCATACTCATCGTGTGTAGGACAGGAACTGGATATGTACTTAAAGAGAAAATGAAATAATGCAATTCCATAGCTGGCATTTAAAGACTTGCGACGTTGTAAGTCGCCATTAGGGTATGTCATCTCAAAATATTTTGATATCTCCTTCTAGTTTAACGGGAGAAATCCGAGTCATTTGGGGAATTAAACGTCTTGTCGGCATGTTGCCATGGTAACTCAGTTGCTAGAGCAACCGGACAGAGACAGGGAGATCCGTTCTATAAACTCCAGCTATGGAATTTCATTTTTACTTTCAATACACGTACTGTGTATATAGTGTATAGAAAAGATATTGCATTACTCCCGAAAATTCGATACCGAGGTTTCACTTAAATATATGTTTTAGGACCCACTGAAATAAAAAACATTCTTAGAAAAATGTACACGCGTGAATGTATGCGCTCGCGGGCATTCCTGTCGGCAGCATAGCTCAAAAACGAAAATACCAAACTTGATATAAAAGTTCAGTATCTTCCAAGGATGCGACACGATTTTCAAGAAAATTTCCCAACCCTCAACCACCCTTTACATGAAAATTATGATTTTCTCAAAAATGGCTCTTAATGATTTTGATTAAAATATATGTATATATATTAAAGGTATTTACATGACAAATATAATGTATACTTTGAATTATCTGGGATCTGAAGGTGTCTTTATTCTGAATGAATTTTGCGGAATTTTGCATAGCTGGTGACAAAAACTTACTACACAAAATTGTAGATTTCTTTAAAACACACAATTTATATCTTATACATTTTTTCATGGAGTTGACCGTTTTCGAGATATTCTTTGTTATTGGTTTGAGTTTTAAGTACTTAAAACTCTTCTCATACGCGAAGCTCAACTCCTGACCACGCAAAGAAACGCATTTCAATCCCACAACATCAACATTTTGACTGTCTGTTTAGCGTAATGTATTTTCTAATTTCCCTTCTATTTCTGAGGAATTAAGTAATAAAATCGTTTCTGCTGAGTAATGTTTATCTCAACTAGCATAAAGGAGATAGAAGAATAAGCTTTTTAACAATAATTTGTTGCAGAGATGTAGAGAAAGTATGTGAATAAGACACATCAGATTTTTCTGTTTGATTATGTTATTGTTGCTTGAATTTACAGCATACTTTCTGTTTATGATTTCAGGTAAGAAGCGAGTTTTGAAAAAGTACTACACATGAAGAGACATGCATGATAAAAGGTAGGAATAATACGTAAATTAATAAGCTTATGAACGCGAAAGAAAGTAAAAAAACGATATTTTTACTGAAAATGGCGAACATTTCACCAATAACCCCTTAAAGTCACAAAAATTGCAAGTCGCTCAAACGAACACTTAGAAAGATTCTTCGCACTCACGTTGGCGTACTACCAAATAAATATATAGATAGCATTGTGCAAGTTAGTATATAGATGTATTTTATATACTAATTTTCTTGCAACGCAATAGTTTTGGAAGTTTCCTCTCGTTAGCTAAAACCGCCTTTGAGTTAACTTTAGTCATTTGTTTGTGTATCGATTAGTTCACAAATATAGACATTAGCTGGTGGTTGTTGTAGAGCGATAACACAGCGCTGTGCTTTTCCAGCAAGCCTCGTAAACCAAAGTGACGTGGGTCGGAGCTGCTACTGTGTTTGTTCCTATAGCTGGCCATGTTTGTGTTGAGGGAGTGGGCTCAGCGGCGCGCCTTCAGGCAACACGTCCGCGATGTAATCGTTAATGTGCCAGCAGAGGACAAGTTTCTGCTGGAAAGTTTAGTTTATCAGCAGACAGACAGAGCTTTCACGTTTTGTGCCACTGCTGTGGATGTTAACAATAATTATATCCAACTCAGTAACTGTCTGGCAGGATATGAAGTAGAAGACGTGTGTGATTTTGACTGCAAACCGGGTTACTGCATTTTGAGACAGTTACGACATTTTGTCGCTGAGAGGCTTCTAATGTATTCATTAATTACTAAATGGCTTTCTCTTAAGAACTTCGATGAAAACTATGTGAAAAAATCTGATGTATTCCATTTAAATGACTTTCTCTACATCTCTTCAACAAACTATTGTTAAAAAGTTTATGCTTCTATTTACTTCATGCTAGTCGAGAAAAAAATAACAGAAATAGTCTTATTAATTGCTTCCTTGTAAGTAGAAGCGAAATAAGGGAGTGCCATAGGTTAAAGTGATAGTCAAAAGCTGGTTGCTATGTGACTGAAGTTCCTTTGTTTCTATGGGCACGAGTTGACAAATTTCTGTATGAAAAAGTATGTTTTATTAAAGCTGAAATAAAAAAAAATGAATATCTAAAAAACGATCAACTACACGAAAACTCTGTATACAACATAAAATGTGTGTTTTAACATGCTCTGCAATTTGTGTGGTAAGTTTTTGTCCATCTCTTACGGTTTAGCAGTTATGCAAAATTTCGTAAAATTCATCCAGAGTAAAGTAGTCTTCAGAGGCTATTCCCAGAAAATTCAAGATATACGTTTTATTTGTTAGGTAAATATCTTTAATATATGACATTTTAATCAAAATCGTTGGAGCCATTTTTGAGAAAATTAAAATTTTCGAAAAAAGTTCCATGTAAAGGGTAGTTTGGGGTGGGAGGATATTTCTCAAAATTTTCGTGTCACATTCCTGGAAGATACTTAACTTAAATTCCAACTTTGGTATTTTACCGACTTTTCGTTTTTGAGTTGCTGTGTTCACAGACATACGGACACACGCAACCAAACATACACACACGGACCTTTTTCTGAAAATGCTTTTTTTGTTTGTTGACAAAGGGGACCCTAAAACATATATTTCCGGTAAAATCTCGGTATTGAATGTATATTTCTAGCGAAAGTAAAAAATGTATATTTCCATTCACAAGACTTTCTCTACCTGTTCTGCAAACATCCAGTACCTACTTACAAAAGATTATTCTTATATCTACATCATGCTATAAAGTATTATGTGTAAAAGGTATATAGTAAACTTTTTAGTCTATACTTTTGAGATGGATTACAACACATCAGTAATATTTCCATTGTATGGGACTTTTGAGTATGGAAACTTTGTTTAAAAACATCTAATGTGTCCCCTTCACATGATTTTCTCTAGTTGTTACACAAACAACTTTCCTTGCAAAAGAGTATTCTTTTATCTGCGACGCGCTAATCTAAGTAAACATTGGCAAACATTGTATTACTTGCTTACTTGTAAGTAGCAGGGACATAAGAAAATACAGTGGGCTAAATCGTTAGTCATGTCTTTTAAAAAGCTGATGTGTACCATTCACATGACTTTCTGTACATCCCAGCAACAAATTATTCTTAAAAAGCTTATACCTCTATTTACTTCTTGCTAATCTTAAAAAAATAGCACAAATAGTTTTATTACTTGCTTTCTTGTAAGCAGAAGCGAAATAAGTGATTGCCACAGGTTAAAGTGATAATCAAAAACTGGTTGCTATGTCACTGAAGTTACTTTGTTTCTATGGACAGCAGTTGACAAATTCCTGATGAGAAAAGTATGTTTTTCATAGCAGAAACCAAAAACAAGGAATGTCTCAAAAACGACGAACTCCACGAAAAAAATTGTATATAGCATAATTGTGTGTTTTAACGTGCTCCACATTTTTTGTGTAGTAAGTTTTTGTCCATCTCTTACGGTTTAGCAGTTATTTAAAAGTCCGTAAAATTCATCCAGAATAAACTACTCTTCAGAAGCTATTCCCAGAAAATTCAAGGTATACATTTTATTTGTCAGGTAAGTGTCTTTAATATATAATATTTTAATCAAAATCGTTAGAGCCATTTTTGAGAAAATCAAAATTTTGGAAAAAAGTTTCATGCAAAGGGTAGTTTGGGGTGGGGGGATTTTTCTGAACTTAAATCGCATCCCTGGAACTTAAATACCAAGTTTCATATTTTACCGAATTTTCGTTTTTGAGTTATCGTGTTTATTGACACACGGACACACACACAAACACACTCACACACACACACACACACACACACACACGGACCTTTTTGTGAAAATGCTTTTTTGGATATAGGAGACCCTAAAACATATATTTCCGGTGAAATCTCAGTATCGAATTTTGGGTGGGGTGCAATACCTTCTCTATACCTTATATACATAGTAAGTGTAGAAAAAGTAAAAACTGCTCTTATATGAAACGAAAACTTCGGTTCGCTTGGCATGGCCTGCAGTAAAACAAGAGAGATGAATGAAAACGTCACTTCCTGTTTGAGAAAAGTTAAAATATCTAATTTAAAATTGATACCAATAACAAGGAATAACTCAGGAACAGTTAACTCTGCTTTAAAAACGTATATGACATAAATTATATGTTTTAACGAGGTATACATTTTTTGTGTAGTAGGTTTTTCTATTTCTCCTACGGTTTAAGCGTTATTCAAAATTCATCCAGAATAATTCAAAATATGCGGTTTGTTTGTGATGGAAACACTATTATTATTATTATTATTATTATTATTATTATTATTATTATTATTAGTGCCATTTTTGAGAAAAACAAAACTTTCAAAAATTTTTTCACGTAAAGGGTGGTTTAGGATGAGGAGATTTTCTTGAAAATCAATGTTAAAAACCGGGTCAGTCATTTATGTGCTTGTCCAGTTATAGCTTCAGTTAATGATTAGTTTTAATTGCCAAGTGCAAAATACTCAGTATATTTACTTTCTCTAGCACTTATGTACATACACAGCATATCGTAGTGTGTTTGATAGCGAAATTTCACCGGAAATACGTGTTTTAGGGTTTACATGTTACCGGAAATGCACGGTTCACCATTTTAAATATTTCTAGCCCGTAAGTACAAGATACATAATGGATAGTGAGTGTATTGTATTCCATCCAAAAATTTTATATCAAGATTTCTTCGGAAATAGGTACATGTATTGAGATTCTTTAATTCTAAAAAGCATTTTAGAAAGTGTGTGTGTGTGAGTATGTGTGTGTGGGAGGGGGGTGGGTTAAAAGTCAGTTAAACCCCAAACTTCATTATGTTTCAAGGATGCGACACGAAGGTTTTCAACAAAATCCCCCCATCCCACCTACCTTTACTTTTTTGAAAATGTTGATTTTCTCAAAACGATTTTTATTAAAATGTTATTCGTTTAAAATATTTTCATGACACGCGAAATGTTTATTTTAAATTTTCCGGGAATAGCCTTTGGGCAACACTTCCTTCTGGTTGAATTCTGAATAAATTTTAATCAACTGGTACCCGTAAGTAAAAAACTAAAACGTATTACACAAAAAATGTAGACCTGGTTAAAACACACAATTTATGTCATATATATGTTTTGTACAGTTAATCACTTTAGAGATTTTTCCGAGTTATTGATTTCAGTTTTAAAATTCTTAAACGGGAATCATCTTTCTTCTCGTCTCTCGTTTGTTCACTTCTAGCAAGCAAAGAGAACCGATTTCAATTGTTTCACTTAGAGACCGGTGTTTAAAACATCTGTCTATCACTTTACCTAACCTAATGTATTCTCTTGTTTCCCTTCTACTTACAAAAAAGCAAGTAACAAGACCAATAATGGCAATGTTTATCTCGATTAACATGACGAAGATAAAAGAATAATCTTTTGTAAGAACAAGTTTGTGGAACAGCTCGTCAAAGTCATGTGAATGGAACACATTCCATTTTTTAAAGCTTAGAATGCATATTATTTTATTATTAAAAAGAAGTATTTCATTAAGTTTTCATATTTTTGGTTAAATATATTACCTTCATATACACATAGATTTAACTCATTTTTCCTTGAAAGGGAATAGTAATTAGAAAAGTTGAAGTTATATTAATTTAGTTCAAAAGCAACACTTCAGTTTGATTGAAACAGAAACAAACCGATAATATTGTTTACAATTAGATTATTATACAAGCAGGCTTGTTGACTAGAAAGTTCTTTCCTTCTTCTGTAAAAAGAAGCTCCAAGAAAAACACATTGTAGCCGGAGCAAATGGCTTCTTCCTTGAATTCCGTTACTTAAGTTGGTGTTTGTAAATCTTCACTTGTTATTTTGTCTCCCTTCCTTTAATTCGCTAAAATACTGCACGATTTTCAGCGGCATAAAATAAAAGAAAGGTGTAGATAAACATATTTAGTTCTGCAAGGCCATTTTTGGCTTCTTTTGGGAAATGAGATTACAAACGAAACAAAATTTATATTAGATACTATTCGAGATCAGACACATTTCATAGGACGCCAATGTATTTTAAATTGTGTGCTTATGATTTACGATTATTCAATAATATTTAATTTATTAAGGAAGCTAAAACGTTTTTTGGAGTAAATGAATTTTATTAATGTGCAGTTAGTTTGATCAAAATAGAACAAGCGTTTTATTAATACCTCAGCAGATCATTCTATAAAATTATCAAAAAATGTAATTTGACTCCCTTAAAGGAGAAAATTAGGCATTTGCATCAGCAATGGTCATCTACATCAGTAAAGTCATTGATATAAAACATTTTTCTAAATAAAAATTAAGAGCAAACTTTCATTTAATTGTAAAGCAAGAAATGTATGTATGCGACTCAGGGTAATGTATATTTAACCGTGGTACCAATTTGAATACTAGAACATGATCGGAATTATCACAAAATTAGACATAAATGTATAATGTCTCGGTTGCGGAAAGAAAGCCGATGGCGGTCGGCAACAGTTAGATATGAGATCGAAAACAATCCGTTCACACACCCGCATATATATATATATATATATATATATATATATATATACGCCCGTATGTCTATACACCTACTATGTACATAAAGTATACAGAAGGTATTGAATTCCACTAAAAAATTCGATACCGAGATTTCACCGGAAATACACGTTTTAGGCTTCCCTGTATCCAAAAAAACAAAAAGCATTTTTAGAAAAATGTCCATGTGTATATGTGTGCGTGTGTCCGTGTGCCCATGTATCTGTGGACACGATAACTGAAAAACGAAAAGTCGGTAAAATACCAAACTTTGTATTTAAATTAAATATTCTCCAAGGTTGTACACGAAGATTTTGAGGGGAGTTCTCCCATCCTAAGCTCCCTTTACATGGAAAAAAGTTCGAAAACTTTTATTTTCTCAAAAATGACTAATGCTTTTTATTAAAATACCGTACATTAAAGATATTTACTTTGTAAATAAAATGTATATCCTGAATCTTTTGCGATAGCCTCTTAAGACCTCTTTATTCTGGATGAATTTTGCTGCATTTTGCCTAATGGTAAACCGTAAGAGACACACACACACACACACACACACACACACACTTATTACATAAACATGTATATCTCGTTAAAACACACAATTTGTCACATACATTCTTTTTCTCCTGGGGTTGAACATTTTTGAAATATTGCTTATTATTGGTTTCAGTTTTAAAATACTCAAACTTTTCACATACGGGAATTTGTCAACTCCTGAAAATTCAAGTAAATGGATTCCATCCACATGACAGCCAGGTTTTGAAATATTCAACTATCGCTTTAGCCTAGTCCCTTATTTCCCTTCTAATTTAAGGAAGCAAGTAATTTCTGTTAATGTTTATCTCGATTAACATGAAGTAGACAGAATAATTAGCTTTTTAACAATAATTTCTTGTAATGGTAATACTCCTCTCCTACGTACATTGAAAATTACACAGGGTAGATTTTTTATTTTTAAAACCAGTTGAAAAATTCAATGCCACAGCCGGGATTTGAACCCGGTTCTCACACTCTTTGTGTGATTGCACTAACCATTGAGCTAATGTGACAACATGCCGGTATGCCATTCATCTTCCAACTGATTATGTGTTTTTTACCCGGTTTAACCAGCCAATACATTTCCCTTCTAAGAACTACCTTAATGGCGACTTACCATCATAGGTATTTAGTATCAGGATAATATCAACTAGTTGTGGCCGAGTATTCAGCCCATTTAATTATAATGGTACTACTATATATAGGGTAATGATTTTTACTTTCTCTCACGTGCTGTGTATATAGAGTATAGAGAAGGCATTGCATTCCACAAAAAAAATTAGATGCCGAGATTGCACCGGAAATACCCGATTTAGATCCCCTGTATCCAAAACAAGTATTTTCAGAAAAAGGTCCGTGTGTGTATCCGTGTGTCTGTGAACGAGATAACTCAAAAACAAAAAGTCGGTAAAAATACCATCCTTAGTATTTAGGTTTAGTATGTTGAAATGTTGATTTTCTCAAAAATAGTTCGAGCAATTTTGATTAAAATCCTGTATATTAAATCTTCTTACATCTCAAATAAAATATATATTTTGCATTTTCTGGGAATAGCCTCTGAAGACCTCTTTATTCTGGATGCATTTTGACGAATTTTGCTTAACTGCTAAACCGTAAGAGATACACCAAAAACTTACTGCACAACAAATTTAGGTCCTTTACTTTTTTGTTGTGAAGTTAACCGTTTCCGAAATATTCTTTGTTATTGATTTTAACTGTGAAGTACTTATTCTTTTCGCAGACAGGAAGTGTCCGTTTTTCTTTTGTTCTACTCCTGGCCAAGCAAAGAAGCGGTTTGCAATGACAATCGCATAACGATAGCTTTACGAACATTTGACTATCACTTTAGCCTAGTGTATTTCCTTAGTTCCCTTCTACTTATAAGGAATTAAACAATAAGTACCTTCTGCTATGTTTATCTCGATTAGCATTGTGTAGAAAGGAGAAAAATCGTTTGAAGTTTGTAGAGCTGCTAGAGAAACGCGTGTGAGTATAACACATCAGATTTTTTTTATATGTAACTATACTCTGCGAGAATATGTGTAGAAAGTCATACTGCTATTACTATCAACTGTATTTGTTGATGTTGTTAGCAGGGATATTGCCCACATTCCTGGTTACTGCATCAACATTCGCTGATTCTTTCTCATCAGGCAAATCGCGTTCAGCATACGATATCGAGCACCACGTTGTTTATTCACATAGCAGGGCAAATGCGAGTGGAATATAAATGAATGTTCAGCCTAATCCTGTTTATCGTAATGTGGCGGTAGGCTATCACAAGCACATTAAATCGTTTTATTAAATTGAAAGTTTATGTTATAGCCCACCACAATCAAATGTATGGGTAATCACACGGGATAACGTTAAAATACTATTTACTTGCAAATACGCGTTATCTGAAATTAGAATCGCATGTACTAACCCTCTCAGTCATTTCTAACACGCTATAGTAGCGCAAATTATTTCTGTTGAATTACCGTTTTGAAATTGCTAGCGGTCCTCAGCTTCAACTGACATTCTCAAAATGTCTCTGAACATTTTTAGTAACTGTGGTTTGATTGCTCCATCTTTAATTAACATAAAACATATGTATAAACGACAGCTCACAAGGAACCTTGTCCTACCGTCCGGCGCTGCGTCCCCCATCCATGATGGAGTGAGTATTGGAAGGTGAGACGTGCTCAGCGCCTCGAACTCCCCCCCCCCAACCGGTTAATGCGGTCCTCCCCTCAGGGACCTCACGAGGCTGCGTGCACCCCGGATCAGGTCTCCCAGCGGGGCAAATATCCTCACGCCGGTACTGGGAATTGAACCCTGCTTTCCCGCTTGGTAAGCAGCTGCGCTACCACCGCGCTAAGGAGACGGCCCATAAAAAATATCTGCTCCCCTTAAATCCGGAAAAAGTATTATTATAACTACACAATGCAGACGTAAATGCAGAGTATCTGCAGACGTAAGCAACATGTGCTCTATGAACCGGTTTAGGTCTTGAGTCTTCCTTCTCCACGTGAGGCATTACAAAACCTTTTTCGGACGTAAACTAAAAGCGTGATTTTTTTTTTACCCACATTTATTATGTCAAGGTTAATGATAGACACAGTATTGACAAAAGAGTATCTTCAATTAAATTGAAGCATGCATCACCGTTAGTGTAATTTTTACTTGCTTTAGCCCATATGTGCAATGTGCATAGTAGACAGAGAAGGAATTGTATTCCGCCTAAAAATTAAATACCGAGATTTCACCAAAAATAAATATTTTGAGGTCCTCAGATTAAAAAAAGAACCATTTTTAGGTACATATTTGTGTTTGTGTGTATGTGTGAATTCGATAACTCAAAAACGCATATTCGGTTGAATAACAGAGTTGATAGTTAAGTTCAGTATCTCCAAGGGTGCAATACGAATTTTCAAGAAAATCCCCCACTCTCAAACTACCCTTTACATGGAAACATTTTCGAAAATGTAGCTTTTGTCAAAAATGATGCTAATGAATTTGATTAAAACAAATAAAGTGTATATTTTGATTTTTCCGGAAGTATCCTCTGAATAGCTCTTCATTCTTCATTCTGTATAGCATTACCATAACCCATAAATCCTAAGAAATAGCCAAAAACTTACTCCGCAGAAAGTGTAGGTCTCGCTAAAACATACAAATTATGGCCTTATTTCTGGTAGAGTTAGCCATTTCCGATATATACCTTATATAAAATATATATACACATTCAGAGAGAGAGAGAGAAAGAGAGAGAGAGAGAGAGAGAGAGAGGCACAGAACTCACGAGATCAAGAGGGGGAGCATATATTTATACCGAATGTATATATACTTTGGTCAGTTTTTTGAGACGATGAAAGGGAGGGTTAAGGACGTCTCTGGCATGCAGCGTGGTTATCACAAAGTGCCGACACACGTTAACTATCTCGGCACGAGCAATCTTTTTCTCACTTTTACTCTTCCCACTGTCTCAAAAGTTGTTGACCAATGAGTTCCATTTATTCTCTACAGCTTAAATAACTATTTTTGATTAATATTTAATATATTATTTATTTAGTTACCTGTGTATATATTAGTTAAAATATTTTTAACAATACAAACAATAATGACAAATAACTTCTAGCAGTACTATTGAACCCCAAAACTAATTTTCATACTTTCTACAGATGTAAATCGCGCAAAACAGATATTATAACTACCACTCAAGAACGAAATAAATATTTGTGTCGGTGACGGCTACAAGACGTAATGTCATATAAACAATAACGCTAATATATTTAATTTAATGTACACAAAAATATTTATGATACAAGTCCTTTTTTAATTGAGTGTGGATTTTATGAAACGAGAGCCACAAGAGAGTATAGAAAAGACTTTTCACATGTGGATCATTTCTTTTTTTGTACGGCACGAAATTAAGTTTTAATAAATAGTAGAAAGAAATTAAAATATGTAAACAGCAGTTACGTATGTGACCTTATGTGTTTAAATATACAATAGAAACAATTAAATAAAGAAGACAATTTCTGAGAACAGTTACTTTATTTAGTTGCTTGTTTTGATAAAAATGGAATAAAAATAAAAAAAATAAATTAAAAATATGATGTGTTCCGTTCACATAACCTTCTCTACATCTCTGCAACAAATTATTGTTAAAAAGCTTATGCTTCTATATACTTCATGCTAATCGAGAAAAATTAGCAGAAATAGTCTTATTACGTGCCTCCTTGTAAGTAGAAGCAAAATCAGGGAGTACCATAGGTTAAAGTGAAGTCAAAAGCTGGTTGCTATGTGACTGAAGTTCCTTGTTTGTATGGGCAGGAGTTGACAAATTCCTGTATGAGAAAATTATAAAATTTTAAAGCTGAAATAAATAACAATGAATATCTAAAAAACGACCAACTCCACGAAAAAAAATTATATTACATAAATTGTGTTTTAATGTGCTCTACACTTTTGCGTGGTAAGTTTTTGTCTATCTCTTACGGTTCAGCAGTTATGCAAAATTCCGCAAAATCCAGCCAGAATAAAGTAGTCTTCAGAGGCTATTCCCAGAAAATTCAAGTTATGCATATTGTTTGTCAGGTATCTTTAATATAGGATATTTAATCAAAATATGTAGACATTTTGAGAACTTGAAAATTTTCGAAAAAAATTCCATGTAAAGTGTAGTTTGGGGTGGGGGGATTCTCTTGAAAATCTTAGTGTCGCATTCTTGGAAGATAAATAGCATATCTGGTATTTAACGGTCTTTTCGTTTTTGAGCTATGCTGTCCACAGACGCACACACACACCACACATTTACACATACACTCACACGCGCGCGCGGACCTTTTTCCAGAAATGCCTCCCTTTTTTTTTTGGATTCAGGGGGAACCAAAAAATGTATTTCCGGGGAAATCTCGGTATCGAATTTTTGGGTGCATTACAATACCATCTCTATACACTATGCACATAGTACGTGTAGAGATAGTAAAATAGTTCATTTAGGAGATTTTGCAACATGCAGTTAAAGTTAAACGGAAATGGATGATGAAGCGGAACTGCTATAGGAGATTTGTTCCCTAAAGTGTTTATTAAGCATTGCATGTCCGTGTTTGTGTCTGTGGAAAATTTAGATTTTCTCAAAAATGGATTAGCGATTTTGATTAAAATGCATTGTGTTTAAGATATTTTCATGAAAAACGAAATTTATATTTTGAATTTTCTGGATATAGGCTTTGAACACCTGTTCATTATGAATGACTTTTGAATAAGTCGTAAACCATAAGAGATGACAAAAACGTTTACCACACAAACATATAGCTATAATTAAAACACACAATTTATGTCCTTTATATTTTTGTTTGTTTATTTTTTGTAGAGTTAGCGATTTCCAGGATGTTTCCTGGTATTTAATTTAAATTTTAAGCTAGTTCAACTTTTCCACTGCGGGAAGTTAACTTTCGTTTCATGTCCTTTGTTTTACTCCCGGGAATGCAAAGGAGCCGAATTTCAATTGTTTTACTTAGCGATAGCGTTTAAATGATTTAACTATTGCTGTAGTGCAGAGTATTACCTTATTTTTCTTCTATATACGAGGAAGTAAGTAAATATATCATTTCTGCTAATGTGTATCCTGATTAGTATGGTGTAGATAAAAGAATAATCATTTGTAAGGAAAGATTGTGAATCAGCTAGAAAAGTCATGTAAACGGAACATGCCAGATTATTTAGTAATAACACATTAAGTTTCAACTTACAAAAATAATGTGAATGATGGAAGTTCTTTCGTAACATGCTTTTAATGTTTTATTTTAGTATAAAAACCTGTTATATTAGAAATCTGAACTTCTTTTGGGGGAATTGTCCCATTGTATAATCTTAATCCAAAATTGCTGCTGTTATTTAGGATTACAGTGTGAAACATATCTACAAAAACACACACTAGTGACAATTTTAGTTTTTTATCTTTGGCAACACAACGGAAATTTAGTCTCATGTTTTGTTATATGATTGTGTAAAATATATAATGGATTTTAGGTATGGTGATCAGAGCAGAGATTTTCTGTTGGATAATCATTCAGCATTTTCCGACATATTTTAATTACTCTTTTTGTAATAACACTAAAAGCATAATAACAGGAGTAATTGTAAACGAACCGCCCCATCCTGTACTACCGTAATGAAAAACGGACTGTACCAAAGATAAATACACCAGACGCAAAACATCAGTAGGCAAATAACATACCCGTAATATGATAAAAAGGTGGTTTGTGGTATGTGTAAGCTTGTGTTTTCCCATCATGCTGGTTTGTTATGATTCCTATAATAGGTACTTTGTAGCCATGCATTAAAGAAACCAAGTTCGTGACTACGGAATGTTTTGTTAAGATGAGTCGGTAAATCAACAAATGCAAACATCTGATGCGCTCCATTCACATGCCTTTCTCTATATCTCTGCAACAAATTATTGTTAAAAAGCTAATGCTTCCATTTATTTCATGCTAATCGAGAAAACATTAGCAGAAATAGTCTTATTACTTGCTTCCTTGTAAGTAGAAGCGAAATAAGGGAGCACCATAGGTTAAAGTGATAGTCAAAAACTGGTTGCTATGTGAATGAAGTTCCTTTGTTTGTATGAACACGAGTTGACAAGTTCCTGTATGAGAAAAGTATAAGTTTTTACAAGCTGAAACCAAAAACAAGGAATATCTAAAAAACGACCAACTCCACGAAAAAAAATCCATGTAACATAAATTGTGTTTTTAAAGTGCTCTACATTTTTTATATGGCAAGTTTTTGTCCATCTCTTATGGTTTAGCAGTTATGCAAAATTCCGTAAAATTCCTCCAGATAAAGTAGTCTTCAGAGGCTATTCCCAGAAAATTCAAGATATACATTTTATTTGTCACGTAAATATCTTTAATATACGGTATTTTAATCAAAATCGTTAGAGCCATTTTAAGAAAATCAAAATTTTCGAGAAAAGTTCCATGTAAAGTGTAGTTGAGAGTGGGGGAATTTTCCTGAAAATCTTCGTTTCGCATCCTTGGAAGATGCCAAACTTAAATACTAAGTTTGGTATTCAACGGTCTTTTCGTTTTGGAGCTATACTGTCCACACACACACACACACACACACACACACACACACACACACACACACACACAGACCTTTTTCTGAAAATACTTCTTTTGGATTCAGGGGGACCAAAACATGTATTTCCGGTGAAACCTCGGTATCGAATTTTTGGATACAATACAATACCTTCTCTATACACTATGTACATAATACGTGTAGAGAAAGTAAAAATGGATGTTTATTTCCATAATTATTATAATTTTTTCTGAGCATTACTGTGTATCAGCTATATCAATTATAAGCATTTTAAAAATAGTTTTGTGGGTTTTCAACCTTCCGTTGTTATATACATTATCATAGTACTGCGGCATGGCTAGAACGTAGTGCTTTGGTTCCCGGCCATGGAATGCGCCAGTGTTCGATCCTATGGGTGGGGGTGCGGACTTTTAAGTATAGAACCGGTGACTACTCAGCATCATGAGGAAAATGAGGAGCTGCGATAGGCAGCAATCCCATCCACCTAGTCAACATTCCGGCTGGAGGATGCGTGTTGCTGACCTCATCAAAATGGATGATCGTTTACCTCTGGTGAATAGAGGGGTTGGCGGGTTGCTGTAGATATAATTATACCAATTATGTAATTTATTAATTACGATATATTAGCATTATTTTTTCAAAACATATTTATTACTAGACTCTCTGTTGAACCATTTGTACATTGTAAGCCTGACAGTTTTAATAAATAATTATTTTATACTACTTTTGAATTATAATAGAATAAATAACAGTATAGAAAGTAAATACAAACAAGAACATAGCTAGTAAGTTTTAACTTTGCTTTGTTACTGTATGCATATGGTAAATTATGAACATGTGATTTTTACTTTCTCTAGCTCGTATATACAATGTACATACGGAATAGAGAAGGTATTGTATTCCACCAAAAATGTGATATCGATATTTCTAGAAAGTATGTTTTAAGGTCCCCTGAGTCCGAAAAATGCATTTTTAGCAAAAGGTCCGTGTTTGTGTGACTGAACAGTATACCTAAAAAACGAAAAGTCCGTTAAATACTAAACTAAATATTTAAGTTAAGTATCTACCAAGAATGCGACTCGAAGATTTTCAAGAAAACCCCCCACCCCGATCTACGCTTTACATGGAAAATGTTTCGAAAATGTTGATTTTCTCAAAATTGGCTCTTAATATTTTGATTAAAATATCGTACATTAAAGATATTTACTTCACAAATATTATGTATATCTTGAATTTTTGAAGAATAGCCTCTGAAGACCTCTTTATAATGGATGAATTTTGCTAAATTTTGCATAACTGGTAAACGGTAAGAGGGAGAAGACGACACAAAAAGTAGATATTGTTAAAATTCATACTTTGTTGCCTTTTTTTTTTTTCTTGTAGAACTGACCGTTTCTGAGATGTTACTTGTTATTGGTTTCAGCTTTAAAATACTTATACATCTCTCAAACGAGAGCATACAAAGCAAACGGAAATTTAATAGTTTCATATAGCGTCGAGCTTTTAAAGGTTTAAACTAATGTATCCCCTTATTTCCCTCCTACTTAAAAGGAAGCAAGAAAAGACCAATTATGCTAATATTTATCTCGATTAGCTTAATGTATATAAAATGATAATCTTGTAAGAATAGTTTGGAACAGCTAGAGAAAGCTGTGTGAATGGAACACATCAGATTTTTAACATATGGGCTTGCGTTAGTTTAAAACATAACTTGGAAAAACTTTAAACCCGTTTCCTCAAAAATGAGAATTGTTAAGCGTTTCTCCCGCTTTCGCAGATATCTTTTAAAAGCTCATCTCTATATAGTTTACAATTTAAACAATTAACAAGGAATATCTTGGGAACGGTTACCTCTACAAAAAATGTTTATCATAAATTGTGTGTTTTAACGATATTTATATGTTTTGTGAAATAGATATTTCTCCATTTCTTACTGTTTACCTTTACACAAAATTCATCCAGATTGAAGAGGTCTTCAGAACTATTCCGATATTCAAGATAGGTATTTCGTTTGCCATGAAAATATCTTCAACACATGTTATTTTAATCAAAAATTTTGGAACTATTTTTGAGAAAAACTACATTTTCGAAAAACGTTCCATATAATGGGTAGTTTAGGGTGGAGATTTTCTTGAAAGTATTCGTGCCGTGTCCTTGGAAGATACTGAACTTAAAAGTGCCAAGTTTGGTATTTAACGACAGGTGCACAAGCAATTTTATTAAAAGAGGAATTATACCAAGATTAATTAGAAGTAAAACATAAAAAAACCAAAATATTATATATATCCATCAAATATTATAGTTTTATCTATTAACAGCTTAAGAACTTTTATTGGGCTTTTGTTTTTCATTACGCTGTCCATATACACAAAAGACACACGCGAACCTTTTTTATAAAAATGCATTTCTGAATTTAGGGGTCTTAGTATTTCTGAATTTTTGGGTGAAATACATTAATTTCTCTCTATCTAGTATGCACATTGTACATATGTGTAAGAGAAAGTAATAACCTGGCAACGCCGAGTACACAAAAGGATAACCTAGAGATAAATAGTACAAAACAAAAGAATAGCCAGGTAGTAAATCGTATATAATAAACAGTCAACACAAAATCTTGCACTTTGTCTATACACCACGTTTCGTGCGTTTGACTATATTCCGAACGAACATAACTTGATCTTCCAAACGTAGTAATGTGTGGTCCGAAAAAGGGATTACTCTGGTGAGAGAAAACAATTAATTTCCTCTTTTTGTCTCATTTTAAGACAGCATAATTTAACGTGTTTCCGGGTTTATTTATTTTCTTTTCCCCGAGGCTGATATGCGGCCATGTTTTTCTGTGTGGCTGAGACGGAAAAGTGTGCCGTAACTCAACTGTGATTACAACTGGACACACATATTTTATCCCCCCCCCCCAACAACACCGCTGCTTTCCGCTGGCTGGAAGAATTACTGTCTACCCGCTGCTGCCCTTTGACCTAGATCGCTAGCTTTGTAGTGTTTCGGTGCATTGGAAAAATACAAATACAACTTTGTTTCATAATTTCCGTCTTCAAAAGCATTGCTTTTAGTTACCCTGTACTTCCGCTCCAGCTTCGTCTATCCCTTCCTTTCATAACAAGGCAATTGCATTTCTAAAATCTGCCTTTCATTGCTTCAACTAGCGCACTGCGTTTTTTAAAGAAGCAGCGAATTTCAGTTGTTTACTATGTGCATAGTATGTCGGGAAGGTATTCTATTTACACCAAACATGTCGCTATATTTCACCGGAAATCTATGTTTTGAGGACTCCTAAATTTAAAACAAAATAATATGTTCCACGCACATGGCTACTCTAGCTGTTCCGAAAAAACTTTTTATTCGGTTCTGAGTAGCTCATTTGGTTAAGCGCTGGCCTTTGGAACTGGTCCAGACTTATGGTTTTTAAGTGTGGTTAAAAGCGACAGCCCCAGTATGTAGATTTACTTACATGTTTAAAAAAAAAAAAACCTGCGGTACGAAATTCCACTTAATTCCACTGACGAAGCTGATATGATCCTGGCAATTAACATCGTCGTTAACAAATAAAAATAATTAATTTACACATTAAAATTGTATTACAGCAGATTATTCTTTTATCTACTTTGTGCTAATCGAGATAACAATTCTTAGAATTGGTATTATTACCCTCTTCCTTATAAGTAGAAGGGAAATAAGGAAATACGCTAGGCTAAAGCGATAGTCAGTTCTTTTAGAACCATTTGCTATGTAAAACAATTGAAATTCGGTTCTTTTTGCTTGCTAGTAATAAACAAAAGAGAGACGAAAAGAGAGATACCTACTTACGGTTTGAAAAAAGTTTAAACAACTTAAAACTGACACCAATAACACAGAATACCTCGCAAACTGTTGACTTTACAAAAAAAAACTGTACGTGACATAGATCGCTTGTTTTGTGGAGAGCTATATTTTATATGTAGTATCTCTTACGGTTTACCTGCTATACTAAAGTCATCCAGAATGAACAGGTCTTCAGAGGCTATTTCCATAACTTTCAAGATACTCCTTTCGGTTTTCATAAAAATATATTAGGCATATGGAATTTTAACAAAACCATGTAAAGGGTATGGGGGGGTAGGGGAACTTTCCTGAAAATGTTCGTGTCGCATCCTTGGAAAATATCAAGTTTGGTATTTAACCGACTTTTAGTTTTTGAGTAATGCTGCCCCCTCACACACACACACACACACACACACACACCACACGGCATTTTTCTAAAAATGCCTCTTTGGATTCAGAGGATTCTAAAACGTGTAATTTCAGTATCGAATTTATAGGTGGATTACAATACCTTCTCTATTTATTAGGGTTTAACCATTAACCATTTTAAATGGACCAGCACTTATATTTATTTCAAATGGGAATACGCCATTCACTTTTCTTTTCTTTTTTCTCTCGTCGTGCAAAGAGAATCGAATTTCAATATTATCATGTACCAGTCGCCACGATAAAGTTCTGACTATCGCTTTAGCTCAGTGTATTCCCTTGTTTCCTTTGTACCTACAAGTACATCTCAGTTTATCTTGACTAGTATGAACTGTATAGAGGCATAGTATGCTTTTGTAAGAATAATTTTTTACAGAATAGGTGCTGAAAGTCATATAAATCAAACGCAACAGATTTTTAAAGAAAAGTCCATGTGTTTCTGTGAACACCTTAACTTAAAAACGAGCTGTTTGTATATACCAAACTTGGTATTGAAATTCAATATCTTTCAAGGTTTCACCCGAAGACGTTCAGGAATATCTTCCCACCCCAAACTCTTTACATGTAATGTTTTTTTCACATTTCCTAATTCCTCAAAAACGGCTATAAGGATTTTATTAAAATGCCATTTTTGAAGATATATTTATACCACAAAAAATGTGCATCTTGAATTTTCTGGGAATACTCTCTTGAGTTCCACTCCATTGAGGATGACTTCCGTAACTAGTAATTTTTTTTTTTTTTGCTTTATTTCATTTCTTTTAATAATAAATTGAACGGAACTTAAAACTTTCACATAGCGACCAGTTCCTATTGCTTTAGCCTGGTATGTTCCGTTATTTTCCTTGGACCCTTTAGGACAATATATAATGAAACAATTCTCCTAATGCTTATCTTGATTAGGTTGTAGTATATATCTTTTTTGTAAGAATAGTGTATCGTAGAAAAGGTAGAGAAAACCGTGTGAATGTAACCACAGTTTTTCTTACTTTCGCTACTGCATATTTATAAGTGGAGTAAGCATTGTATTCCGTCCTAAAAGTGATATGGATATGTCGCATATGTTACTGTCCTTAGAATAAAAGAGATTAAATTTTGTATGAAAATATTCGAGTTTAAAAAACGTTCACATATTTCCTGTTACAATAATAAGAAAATGACGCACAACTCTGAAAACCAGTTTAACATAACTCATTCCGTCTCAAACTATGGTTTGTATTTACATTGAATACAGCATATTTAAAAATTGAGATAAGATTGAGAGAAAAGAATAATTTTATTTCTCCGTGTTTCAATTGAATGACGGTAACCGTGTGAAGATAAAAGCTGCAAATTCGCATTTTATATTGTAGATTATACGCAACTTTAATTAGCATTTACTTTATCGTAAATGCTAATTAATGCGATCTCTATGTCTGAGACTATTATACACTGCTATTCTTGCATTTGTTTATAGCATGCATATTAATAAAACGCTATTGTAGTTTTGCTGTGCTGCTGACTGAAAAAATAAACTCATGTGTGTAACAGTTTTATATACCCATTACAAGTTAACAAGATATCCCTTATATTACCTAACTATTTCTGCTTAGCGGTTTTAATTACGTAACCTTTTTAGGGCAGTAACAAAGCACGTTTTAAAATTTGATTTAAAACTCTTTCCTTTGTCATGTTCCTAAATTCCTCTGATGTGGAACACCAATTTTGCTGCATAACCAGGTGTTTTTCACCACGTTTGCTGTCATATAGAAAGCATTCAAATGTGATGTACTTAATTGGTTTATCATTTTGCAGAATATCCTGCGCTTTTGTTGCTAGGCGTTCCCATGACTCGCAAGAGCTAGACTTGACAGATAATGAGTCATGGAAGGCAGATTTATAATGAAATTGGATTGACTTGCATAGGCAAGCGTTTTTACGCTACCTCATGAGAGCTCTGGTGGTTATTATGATATATTAAGTTACAACATGCAATATGTAGTTTGCCGTTTAAAATTTCGCTCATCAAAAACCCACGCTCGCATCCAGCTTTGTCCTTTGAGGACTAATTTTCAGCATCGTGTCATTAATTTCCCCATATACAAAATGCAAGCTAAGCTAGAAAACTCGTCTGGAATTAAAAGGAGAAAAGGGCATTACTAGATGACTGACATAATGAATCTGAGGAAAATGAAAGGCAGATTCTGTTGAATATATCTCCTTGTAAACACGAAAGAAGACCTTATAACACGATATTTGATGAGCCGGCTGTCCAGAAATCCTCAAGCTGCTTGGCACCCTAAACTAACAGCTGTATCAGAAACAGGTCTTTCAGAAATGCCGAGTATATGGAATGATCATCTAGAATTAAAACATGTATTTAGTTATTCTGTATGATATAACCTATAGCGTTAATAACGAATCTTGATTCAATAAAGTGAAACATATTCATTAATACTTTGTCATCAGTGACTTTATTACTTTGACAATCTCAACAAATTAAGTTTAAATATTACATTATTGTCTATCAAAATTAGAAGAGCCTGTGCTCCTGTCTTTCTGTGCATGAGAGAGAGAGAGGGAGAGAAGGGAGAGAATAAAGATGGCATACTTCATTATAGCCGTCTGCTCAAAGAAAGGAATCAGAAATAAATATTTTTTTCTATTATTTTTACTTTAAAGGTTTCCCCATAACCGCAGACAGCCAACTTTAGGAGATGATGTACATGTATTTCACCTATCAATGCGCATGCTGTTAAATGTATGGTCCCGCTTGAGCACCCTGGTTAGTATGATTGCTAATGCATGCCCGCAAGTTCTAATGTTAATTCCAAGATTCTACCCAAGACCATCACTCAAGGAGTTAAATGTGTACTTTAAAGTAGGCAAATTCATAGCTTTACGCATAGTATGACTACACTGCTCATTCATACTGTATATTTATAAGCTTATGCAACTTCATTTAACACAATAACCTGTTTCTTGAGGCTAGTCTAGTTTTTTCTATGATGGGCAGGTTATAATGCCACAGGTTTTTAAGAAGAATATCTCCAGGCCGTCAGACTTATTTTAGGCATATTCTCTTTCACATCAACTAAGGCTTTCGTGGCTGCGACCTTAGTCGCCGAGCGTGTGTGTGATGCTTGCTTCGTAAGTCATAGTCCATTGTGGACACCCATTGTTTCATCGCGTTAGTGGACACATGCGCCGGGGGAATGTTCTTTTGAAATCGCAGCTGTGACTGTTATACCTGTGCGAATGGACACGTGTGGCGTTTAAAGGTTCTTTGAAGTCAAAGCGCGCATTTTTGTCTCTGAGTAGGTTTGTGACAACTGCGGTGATTTTATACATGCAACTGTTTCTAGAAGTTTCCAGTGAGGTGACTAACATATAAAAAGGGGAACGAAGCCTTGCCTAGCTTTCAGTTTTCTTTGGAAATGCATCCCGTGTAACAGTTGAGAGAGTTGCAAACGCAGCGTGTAGCCGCCGTCACGAACGTCGAAAAGAAACTATACGACAGATTATTGTGAAAGCGTAGAAGAAAGACAGTACATAGTAGATAGAGAAAGAGGATTTCGATACCCAGGTTTCACCGGAAATATGTTTTGAGGTCCCCTAAGTTCCAGAAGGGATTTTTTAGAAAAATATCTGTATGTGTGTGGCTGTGAACAGCATAGCTCAGAAACGAAAAGTCCGTTAAATATTAAACTTGATATTTAAGTTCAGTATCCTCCCGGATGCGACACGAAGATTTTCACGAAAATCCCCCCCATCCCAACTACTCTTTACATGGAACATTTTTCGAAAGTTTTGATTTTTTTCAAAATTGGCTCAAACGATTTTGATTAAAATACGATGTATTAAAAATGTTCACATGTCCAATAAAATGTATATTATGAATTTTCTGGGAATATCTTCTGAAGACCTCTTTATTCAGGATGAGTTTTACAGACTTTTGCATAACGGTTAAACCGTAAGAGATACACAAAAAATTACTACACAAAAATTGCAGATCTCGTAAAAACTCATAATTTATGTCAAATATCTTTTTACTTGTAGAGTTGGCCGTTTTCGAGATAATAGCTGTTATTGGCTTCAATTTAGAATTAACTTCTCTCAAACAGGACCATGCATAGCGAAGTGAAACTCAATTGTTTCACACAGCGACCTTCTACTTATAAGGAAGCAAGTAATAAGACAATTCTGCTATTGTTTATTTAGATGATAAAAGAATACTCTTTTGTAAGAAAACTTCATTTGAGGAACAGCTGGAGAAAGTTATGTGAATGGAACACATCAGATTTTTGGAGCAGATTTTGATTGTAATCAGTTTGTGGAAGATCTAAAAGAGTTGTTTGTTGGAGAGAGAGAGAGAGAGAGAGAGAGAGAGAGAGAGAGAAAGTTTTTTTTTTTTTTTGTAGTTTAACGCCCTTTAACCTGATTGGTCATATCGGATGATGAATGAAATTGCTGAAATGATACTCAAATGGTCTCGGGGTCCATGGAGCTTAAAGTTACTTTACTTTCGTCTTCTCAGGATAAGGGAAAACCTTGAAAAAAATCTTATCCAGGTAATATCCTAAGCTAAATTCGAACTCACGACCTTCTGATGGTGAGGCGGACATGCTGCCACCACACTATCCAGGCGGGCAAAAAAAAAAAATTGTTAAATTACTATAAAATAGGTTGATTTCTTTATCTGATTTTTGGGCTGTGGAGGGTCTGTTGTAACGTTTGTTTATGATATCGCTAACGGATGAAAAACCAACCTGTATAGTTTGCTAGTGGAAGATGTCAAGGGAATAGAGCGGAATCTACCAACGTGACACTTTTCTGCGACAAACTCAAGAGGCATGCAAGTTCTTATGTTTGCCCGACATTCATAACTATTCACTTTGAGAGTAGCCTCGTCTCCTGTCTGCTGCAGTTCCGTGTAGGTCAAGTCACGCGTCACGGACGTTGATGATGCCTGACCCAGGCGAAATGTCAAGTGAGTCAAACATCAAATGGACTACAGTATGAAAACCCGGTATATCGCTTACACCCATTTCATATCTTGTTTACAGTCATATTGCGATGCTGACCTTAAAGAAAAAAATCTGATGTGTTCCATTCACATGACTTTCTCTATATCTCTGCGATAAATTATTTTTAAAAAGCTTATGCTTCTATTTACTTCCTGTTAATACAGAAAAAAAAATAGCTGAAATAGTCTTATTTCTTGTTTCCTTGTAAGTAGAAGCGAAATAAGGGAGTACCACAGATTAAAGTGATAGTTAAAAGCTGGTTGCTATGTGACTGAAGTTCCTTTGTTTGTCTGGGTACGGCCGCGCCGTGGCCGAGTGGTTAGACCACTAGCCTCTCACCTAGACGGCCGGGGTTCGATCCCAAGCGACCGCATGTGAGTTTTGTGGTGGACAAAGCGGCGCTGGGGCGGGTTTTCGCCGGGTACTTCGGTTTCCCCCGCCATCGCATTCCATCGGTTTTCCATCATTCATGTATCATCAGTGTCACCGCCTGCGGTGCCATTAGTAGTTAAAGCGGGCGTTAAACACTAGCAAATAAATTGTCTGGGTACGAGTTCACAAAGTCCTGTATGAGAAAAATATGTTTTTATAGCTTGAACCAAAAACAAGGAATGTCTAAAAAACAATGAACTCCACGAAAAAATGTGTACAACATAAATTGTGTGTTTTAATGTGCTCTACATGTTTTGTGTGGTAAGTTTTTGTCTCTCTCTTACGATTTAGCACTTATGCAAAATTCCGTAAAATTCACTCAGAATAAAGTAGTCTTCAGAAGCTATTCCCAGAAAATTCAAAATATAAATTTTATTTGTCAGGTAAATATCTTTAATATACGATATTTTAATCAAAATCGTTAGAGCCATTTTTTAGAAAATCAAAATTTTCGAAAAAAGTTCCATGTAAAGAGTAGTTGGGATGGGGGGGGGGATTTTTCTCATAATCTTCGTGTCACATCCCCGGTAAATATTAAACTTAAATACCAACTTACTTTTCGTTTTTGAGTTATCGTGTTCACGGACACACGGACACACACTCACGGAGACCTTTTTCTGAAAATACTTTTTTTGGATACAGGGGACCCTAAAACATATATTTCCGGTGAAATCCCGGCATCGAATTTTTTGGTGGAGTGCAATACATTCTCTATACACTATGTACATAGTGCGTATAGAGAAAGTGAAAAAGAATTATGTATTTCAAAACCTAATTTCTGTACCGCACTTTTTTTTTTTGGTACTGTTTAACGCCCGCTTTAACTACTAATGGCACCGCAGGCGGTGACACTGATGATACATGAATGATGATGGAGCACCGGTGGAATGCGATGGCGGGGGAAACAGGAGTACCCGGAGAAAACCCGCCCCAGCGCCGTTTTGTCCACCACAAATCTCACATGCCGTCGCTTGGGATCGAACCCCGGCCGTCTAGGTGAGAGTCGAGTGGTCTAACCACTCGGCCACGGCGCGGCCTACCGCACTCTTAATAATACTACAGAAATAAACAGCAAATCGAACATGCTACTGAAATTCAGCCCGGTCCAGACCGATAGCTTTTAAGTGTGCTTAAAAGCGACATCCCCATGTCAGTAGATTTTTACTGGCACGTGAAAAAACAACCGGTGGCGCTGATATAATTCTGGCAATGGACAACGTCGTTTAACAAACAATGTTTTTGTAACTTAATTCAAGTATCGTAACGTCATGTTGGCGTATTGAGCCATCTTAACACTGATAAGAATTGTCTAGTTAGCGAGTTTGCCACTGTAAAATGGAAATGGCGTGTTATTTATGGCCGCTCTTTAACTGCTGTGGTTCTCAGCGTCCCATTCTATACTGGGCGTGAAAGACCGCTTAATTTTCCTCTCTATCAGGCTTGAGGTTCTTTTACGTGCCGTGAATCTACGACACGGGACCAACGGCTTTACTTCCCTTTCGAAGGAAACCATGCTAAGGATTTTACATCCTCGGGCATATGAAGTCAGCATGGTAACCATTACACCATTTGTCATGGTAACGAGATATCAACTCATCGCTCATACTTAGATGGCACGACTTAGGACTGTGGATGAACTTAGAAAAAGTAATGTTAATAAAACACATCAGATTGTTTTTATTTTATGAAGTCGGGTATATTTCTCTAGTCTTATGATTTTCACTGCACCTGTAACTTATGTTCTTATCCTTTCTTAAAGTCATGGTTTCAAAAAGTTTTCCTGCTATCGTGGTCGAAAAGTTTTTAACGTACATTTTGTCGCAGCCACACAGGAGCATAAAAGGCACTGATATGCATAAAAGCAAACAAAACGGATCGGGAATTGCTAACGCAGCAAAAAAAAATAATTTTCCATAAATTGAGGATTTAGCTATATATATTTTTCTTCTGTTCTGGTGAACACTGATCCGATTATAATTTTCCCTATGCATTGACATCCAGACACGTTCATATTTCACTATGTGAAAATTAATTTCATTATAAATATGCATGTAAATATTACTGCAAAATATGTTACAAATTATAAAAAATGAAATATAACAAACATAACTCATCTCGCCAATAGGTTAGTATAGAAATAATGTCAACACGCCAATATTTTCTGCTCAAAATATGAATTGTAGCTTTAAGTGCATATTCAGAATTTAAATGGAAGCAGAAATCGAATTCAATTATGAAAACTGCCTTCTTAAAATCATTCGCATATTATTTCCCCGGTAGTACATATTTCAGGTTTATCGCATCATGGCATGGATGTTTTGTCCATTTGCCGTGGCGTGGACTGCAGAGTAGTGCTCTTGATTCCCGGCCACAGAATGTATTCAGGCCCGTATATAGGAGGAAAGTAAGGAGATGCGATAGGCAGCGTTCCCTACTAAGAAGACCAACTTTCTGGCTGATGAGAGCGTGATGCTGGCCACATCACATCTCCGTATCTGTTGGATGGTCACCCAGTCGTATGTATGTTGGCGTGAGCCAGATGTCTGGTATACAGGCCCTAGACCCATGCGGGCTGTAGCGCCATGGAATTCGTTTTATCTATATTTTAATCAAACACGTCAAGAGTTGTTTTTCAGAAAGTCAAAACGAAAAATATTTCGGTTGTAGAGATCTGCTGTTTTGAGGAATTTTCTTATAAATGTGAATTCGAAAGCAAAACAAAAGAAAACAAAACGTGTATATTTATCTGACTGGGTGTTTGCCAATATTTACGGTGTTACTGCGTTTGAATAAGAAAAGGAATAAGGAACCAAAGTTGGTAGTGACAGTTTTGAAGCACCTTTGTTACTGAAAATGCAAATCACCGTCCTCCGGAATGTTTTACACATCAGACCGATATAAATAACAGTGAAAATCATGAATAAACATGCCTGTTTAATTATGCCAAACAACAAATGCTCGTAATGTATTTGCTACACACCTTGCCAGATCCAGACAGCAGGAGTTGAATCGGTGATGAAGTATTGTGTTCATAATTATGCATCCGGTTCTCTGTAGAAGAAATTAAGAATGGTCTTCCAAATGAAACTTTGTACAAATCTGTCTCTTTAGTGTCCTAGGCCAAAACGTTTAATGGGCCTACCGTTAGGCATTTATGTTATTTCCATTATAGTTATTAAACTTATCATTTAAATGTTCAAGTGAATGACAATAATAATTACAATAATAGCAATAACAGTAATTATGATGGGTGGCATTTTGCTCAAAAACGAAAAAAGTTATTTTTTTTAATTTTAGAAACACGTTTGTTCTTTGTTCTGTTTCACATATATGATGTTAGAAGACCGACACACAATTATGATTATTGGAGTTGGTCAACTGCATGGACCGCATGATTTTTAGCGATCGTTTAAAACAGACACACAAGTCCAGTTGGTTGCTATGGCATTGAAACCCGTTTCTTTGAGTGACAAGTTCCCGTATGAGAAAAGTTTAAATATTTTAAAAACTGCAACCAATAACAAGGAATATCTCTGAAGTGGTCAACTCCAGAAAAAAAAAGTATATGACATAAGTTGTGTGTTTTAACGACACCTAAGTTTTCCGTGCAACAACTGTTTTCCTGTATCTTACGATTTACCACTTATGCAAAAGTCATCCAGAACGAAGAGGTCTTCAGAGGCTATTTCCAAAACAATTACGATATTCATTTTATCGATCGTATAAATAGCTTTAATATACGGCTTTTTAATCAAAATCTTTAGAACTATTATTTTAAAATGTGAATAAATTTTGTGAAAATAAAACTTTTTTTCGTGTAAAGGATAATAAAGGGTGGGGAGACTTTTTTCATAATCCTCAGTGTGAAGATACTAAAAATCAATACCAAGTTTGGTGCGGATCTTTCTCTAAAGATTCTTTTTGATACAGTGGAACCAAAACGTGTATTTCCGGTGAAATCTCGATATTGAATTTTGGTGGAATACAATAGATACCTTTTCTACATACTATTTTCTTAACATAGTACGTGTAAAGTAAAAGTCTGGATTAACATTAAACACATCTCTCGTACATAGAAGAATAAGCTTTTTAACAATAATTATAATTTGTTACAGAGATATAGAGAAAGTCG
This sequence comes from Hymenopus coronatus, assembly GCA_030762935.1. NCBI lineage: Eukaryota > Metazoa > Arthropoda > Insecta > Mantodea > Hymenopodidae > Hymenopus > Hymenopus coronatus. Next base: position 50,798,808 of record CM060895.1, read on the forward strand.
TATGAATGGAACATATCAGATTTTTAATACTGGTAGTCCTAGTCATTAAATTAATTATGCGTATATTTTGATTAACTGCTGAATAATGTTAATCTAAAATGTATTATAATCAGTGGCTCAATACATACTTCTGTTTTAAGGGAATATTAACTAGTTGGAATCCAGAATAATATCGTTTTTGTCATCTGTATTCATTTGTTCCCAATGCTTTGTCATCAGTAGAATACAAAGTTAGTAAATTATCATAACAATACGCTAAATGCCGTCTCGTTTGTTTTCATTTGTGCATATACTCCCAAATATGCGAGCTAAAGCCAAAAAGGGGAACCAGTAATCTAGAATCGATATTGGTTCCGTAAAAATGTATTTTATATATATTGTATATTTAGCCTGCGGATTCGCTTCAACCTATGTCCCTTTCTCTCCGTTTCTCTCTCTCTCTCTCTCTCTCTCTCTCTCTCTCTCTCTCTCAAGTCAACCTACCTATCCATGACGAATAAAAACAGTTTGTTATTTTTCAAACACGCTGCCCAAACCTCAGACTCGAAGATCACAAAAACATGTTTTGTAACGCTTGGTTATGTGATATCTATTGAGGTTAAAGCTAGGTACAGAATATTTCCATCTCTTATAATAATTTTTGCAAGTTTAGGAGGCCCACGAACAAAAAATAAAATAAATAAAATATAAAAAATAAACATATTTCAAGGAAAAAGCTCCATGAAAGACACACAGAAAGTGTGTGTGTGTGTATGTGTGTGTGTGTGTGTGCGTGCATATATCTATTAAAAGCATAACTCAGAAACGAAAAGTCCATAAAATACCAAAACTGGTGTTTCAGTTTAGCATCTTCCAAGGAAGCGACACGAAGATTTTCAACAAAATTCCCCCACCCCATATTAAACTTAATATAGAGCATTTTTTAAAAAAATCTTATTTTTTTAAAAATTGCTCAAAAGGATTTTGATTAAAATACCATATATTTAAGATATTTTCATGACAATATTCACGATGACTTTTGCATAACTCTTAAAAGATAAGAGACAGGCAAAAAGTTACTGCACAAAAAATGTAGATTTCATGAAAATACATCTTTTTTGATATTCTTTGTTATTGGTTTATATTTTCAATACTTAAGTTTAGTCTATGCATTCCTTTCTACTTAAAAAGGAAATAATATTTATCTCGATTAGTGTATATATTATATCTATATATTATATGTTATATTATAAATAAATATTTAATGATGCATATGGCATCACGGGCTTGATACTGATACATGAAATGATTCTTGGCATTTCCCAGTTATGAGGACTCAGGAAGACAAGCTAGTCCAAATATTCCAATTCGACACTTCTACCAGAACTTAAAAAAAATAAAAAAAACAAATATTTTGAGAAAGAAAATAGTAAATTACTTATCACAACATAACGTGTTGTTGGGAGAAATAGAGAAGGAAAAAGAAACATAAAGAGAGAACCAAATTTGTATTAGATAGTACTAAATAGGTACAAGTCACTTGAGGTGAATGCAGTGAATATGATAATATTTGATAATAGAATTTAATAATGTAAATTTCGTGTTGAAATCAGTATTTTGTGACTGAATTAAAGTTTTTTTTTCTGTTAAAAAAATCTTTGCTTTTATCACAACTACGTTATGGTGGCAAAGCATTTGCGCTATTGTCCCCTCTGTCCTGGAGTTTCACCTGATCGGTAGGCGAATGCTTGGGCAAACTTTTGTCACGCTTTTCGCGCCCAACATAGAATGGCACGCTGAGAACCGCGGTAGTTAAAGAACGTCCATAAATAGCACATTTCATTTTTGGGCTTATATTTGCATATCTTGTCTGGAATAAGGGAAGAATTTATCCTACATAGATATTTTTCCATTATTTCCTGTATTGCTCTATTATAGCTGAAATTTAGTAGGGTTATAGTGATATAGTTCTCTCCTGAATTTGTTTCTCTTATGGTCCAGAAGTGGGTATCCAGCTAGAGGTGTTAATAATTGAATTTCTTCTGTTCCAACATCCCTTATTTGTGTTGTTGTTGGTTTTTTTTGTTATGTCGAATTCTCAGCACCATTTAGTATCATTGGTAGGGCCATATGTTTGCAAAACTTTAAAATAATCTGTTTTTATTTAATAATATCCTGTTAGCAGTTCCGTTTAAATGCTTACGTTTATTTAGGTGACTTTCTAAAGTATTATTTCGTATATCTGAGGTTTGACATCCAAAGCATCTTAAACTGGAGAATTGATTATTTTATTATCTACTACAATCTTTATTCTTTATGTAAATTTACAATCCACTGTAATTGTAACGTTCAGTGAACCGTGAAATCCTTATTTTAGGCTTATCAACCCTGCAGCATCTCGCAGTGTTAAAGGTATAGTTATGCAGGTTCTCATCTACCTCGATTTTCTTTCCACAAGTTTACCTTTCATTATATGTTCTCCATTTTCAGATGTACTTCTAGGCTTCGTGGCGCATGGCGGTGCCAGACAGATGCCGCAGATGCTTGCTCAAAAAGAGTATTCTCCGTGGACATTAGAGGGCTGCATAGCGATTGCTCTCTCAAGGCATCTCCAGCATTAGGGCGGGTTTTTGAGCCTAGAACTATTAGGGACATCCGCGCGTCTTTGTGGCGTGTCTGCCTGTGAACTGCAGTGTTCAGGTAGTTCCTCCAAGAAATGAAATATAGTTTTATTTAAGGACGTTCTTTAACTGCTATGGTTGTCATTGTCACATTTTATGTTGAGCGTGAAAGACCGCATAATTTTGATTAGGGGCCTCTTTATCAGGCTTGAGGTGCTTTTACGTGCCGTAAATATCCTACACGGGACTAACGGCTTTACTGCTGTTCTAAAGGAAGCCATGGTAAGGATTTTTATGTTTTCATAACTTCCTTGTAGGGGTAGGTACTATAGTGTATCTATAGTCCACTGCGCGAGATGTCCCCTTCCGTTCTATATGTGTGTACGTTACGGAGGGATATTCCACAAATGGGATACCCCGGGAGTAAGGATGAAATGACTAATTTCAGAGGGCGGCTGACATCCGGACAGGAAGAGAGTCATTATGGAGAGTCTCTAACAGTTCACCAGCAGTTCATCTCGACTCACGGTGCGCCAGGAGATCAGTTGAGTCCTCAGACAACTAACAGCGCCATCCCGCCACCGAGAGCTGTATTTCTGGAGCGCCGTCACCCCCACGAAATGTCGCCTCTGCTGTATTCCTCGTCGACACTTACAACCCTGAAAGAGACTGGTTGAGATGAAATAAGGATGAAATGAAGGGACAGGAGGTTCGGGGAATTAAGAATCCTCTCCAGCATTCGCCGGGAAAACCCATGGGTCAGAGAGGTCGGCTGCAGGGAACCGATCCCACGACCTCCGGAATGCCAGTCCCAGATGATATGCCAGAGCCTCCTGGCTCGGTCTCCGTTGTATATATTTATAAGGGAATATTTACTCTATCATCTTACTTTTCCCCCAAGGAACTATTGCGTGTTCAGTAGGAAAAGCCATAAGAAACAAATATGGTTTTAGAGACTCAGTATGGAAAACGGCGAACTAAGGATACGTAAAAAGAGTTATTCAACTCTGTTAGTCTAGTAACAGTATTTTCTCCTCGCGCCGCGGTGACAGAAGCGAAACAAATGAATAGGGCTTGAATGGGGCACGTTCAGTGAATTAATGATAGCGTTTCTTGTTCGCAGATAAAATGTGTCGGATCAACTTTGTAGAACGTGAGCCTGCATGATGTTGTTCTTCTCGGGGCAAAATAAATTAGGTTTCGCACAGCGGAACGTTGTAGAAGCGCTATTTAGACGCGATCGACGTTGCCAACCCCCCGACACAATATGGCCCTATAACATCTCAAACTTTTGCTCATATTAGCACACAAACCACGGTTGAACGGCCAAAAGAAATGAAAGAAAAAGCGGGGAGAAATCTGTTACAGAACTTTATCTAAACAGTATAGATAAATATAATACCATCGAAACTACTCATCTGATTAGAATAATGTCTTCAATGGTAGTTAACTTTATTGTAATGCATTGCAATCTGGGTTCCTATTTTGAGATTAGACATAAGTCCAATTCTAGGATGTAGATCTAGTCAGAAATGACATTTATTGGTTACTCTTGATAATTGTTGACGACATTATGATTCAAAGTTTGAAATACCAAACTAATAATGTTAGTCTTTTGAGTAGTATAATGCAAATGAGTTAAGTGCATATTTCTTTATTTTTACTTACTCTATATGTACTATATAGAGAAGGTATTGTATTACGCCCAAAAATTCGATACCGAGATTTCACCGGAAACATATATTTTAAGACACTCTGCCTGCCTGTCTACCTGTTTGTGTCTGTGTACAGCATAGCCCAAAAACGAAAAAGACTGTTAAATACCAAACTTAGTATTTAAGTATGGTATCTTCCAAGAATGACGCGAAGATTTTAAATATTTTCAAGAAAATCCCACACCCCTAACTACACTTTACATGGACAATTTTCGAAAATTTTGTTTTTCTTAAAATTGGCCCTAATGATTTAGTTTAGAATACCACATATTAAAGTCATTTCCATCACAAGAAAAATGTTCTTGAATTTTCCGGGAATAGCTTTTTAAGACCGTTTATTCTGGATGAATTTTGCTGAACTTCGCATAACTAGTAAACCATAAGACATACACAAAACTTACTCCACAAAAAGTGTACATCTAGTTAACATACCTATACTATTTATGAAATGACTTTTTTTTTTCGTGGAGTTTAGCGTTTTCGAGATATTTCTTTATTAGTTTCAATTGTAAAGTACTTACACTTTTCTCACACAGGAAGTGTCCGTTTTTCTTTTGACCTACTCCTGGCCAAGCAATGAAGCGATTTGCAATGACGATTGCATAACGACAGCTTTTAAAACATTTGAGTATCACTTTAGCATAGCGTATTCCTTTAGTTCTCTTCTTCTTATAAGAAACTAAGTAATAAGAATATTCTGTTAATGTTTATCTGATTAGCACTGTGTAGAAAGAAGAATACTTTTTTGTAAGAAGTTTTTAGAGCAGCTAGGGAAGATCACGTGAGTGTAACACATCCCATTTTTCTCTAATTTTTTGGAATTTATGGTCAAATGTATTTATACTTTTGTCACGTCGCAAAAAAATTTCTTGCGACAAAAAATTAAAAGTTGGTCTAATATTTCAACTCTAGTTTTTTTTTACCATAAAAGTAATTCATATGCATAAATACCTCTAACAGTAAAACCTAGATCAATTTTTATTCATTGTACCTCTGTGAACATATACAGCATTTTTTTTTATATAGCAATAGGAAGAAAACATAGTAATATTTGAAGGCCTAGCTCATTTCAAAGTCTACTAGGTCAGTAGGTGGGACCCTCAGCTTTCTTTTTCCACTCATCTGTTTTTTTTTTTTTTTTTTTTTTTTTTTTTTTTTTTTTTTTTTTTTTTCCCTTTTCTTCTTGCATTGCTGCATAACTTCGTTTTCTATTTTGCTTGGTGTGATTGATATCTCATTGAACTGAAATGTTGATTGCCGAGTCCAGCACAGCTTTTCCTCTAATGCTTTGTTAAGGCATTTAAAAATGACACCTAGTGCCCAATTATACCTTTTTTCTATTCAGAAATGTTTAAATAATTTTATGGAATTAAAATTAAAAAAATCATTTTTTTTCATGAAATTTCAGCCAAACATGCCTTTAATGCATTTATTTACAAAGATTAACTGTGCTATTGTATTTTTCAGAGGTGTCAATTTTGCATAATTTATAATTATATGTTTGTTTCCAAAAACCAATTCATACAGTATGCATTCTTAAAATATTCGTGTATATTATATTTACAACACTGCATTAATTATTATTAGATTTTCTTAATTAAATGAAATTCTCCCCTGTATAGAAGGCATTGCACTCCACCGACGTATTCGATTCCGAGGTATCAACGGCAATATATGTTTTCAAAAAAAAAAAGGTCCGTGTGTGAACACGATAACTCAAAAACGAAAAGTCGGTAAAATGCCATATTTGGTATATAATCTTAGTATATCCCAGGGACCCGACACGAAGATTTTCAAGAACATTCCCAAACTACCCTTTACATGGAAAAAATTTCCAAAATGTTGATTTTCCCAAAAATGGCTCTAACGGTTAGGTTAAAATATAGTATGTAAAAGATGATTATATGACAAATAAAGTATATATCTTGAATTTTCTGGGAATGTCCTCTGAAGATCTATATTTATTCTGGTGGATTTTGTTGAATCTTGCATAACTGCTAAACCGTAAGAGAGACAAAAGCTTACAACACAAAAAATATAGATTTTGTTAAAGTACATAATTTATGTCGTATGCATTATTTTTTGTTATTAGTTTCAACTTTAAAATATCTACTTATCCTTTTCTCATACAGGTATTTGTTAACTCCTGAACATACAAACCAACGAATTTCATTCATATAGCAACCAGCTTTTAAAAGCATTGGCTATCGTTTTTGCCTGTGGTATTCGTTTATTTTCCTTCTACTTACAAGGAAGCAAGTAATAAGACCATTTCTGCTAATTTTATCTCAATTAGCATGAATTAGATAGAATACCAACATTTCTAACAATGAGTTGTTACAGAAATATAGAGAGTTAAAGAAACACATTAGATTTTTTAACCTGTGTATTAATATTAGTGTTCCTTGAAGGAATGCCAAAGAAGCAAACCAGCGTGTTTGGTGAAATCTCTCTTTGCACCAATCTTTTCTCCATTGCTTAGGAAACTCGTTAACGGCTACTTTTTCTCTTGTCCTGTGGTAACCATAAATCTCTTTGTAACCACTCAGACAACCTTGCATCAAAATCGATTCAGAAGTAGTGCGTCTCGAACATAGTGACAAATGAAGGGGAGCCGGGTGATGTATTGTTGTATGTGCGTGCTCGTAACAAATGCTAGCGCCACCCCCTCAATCAAAACGTATTTACACGTTGGGGGCAGGAACATCCCCTGGGACCAACCATACCCTAGGTGTGAAAATACAAGCGGGATATCATCGAACACACGTGCCAACCCCGTAGCGGGTAGGGGAGGCTTGCGAAGTGGTCCTAGAGTGGGCAACACAAATCTCTACCATCAGGGGAGGGATGCTACGTGCAATTTTTTTCCCATGGGCTGCAAAGCCCCGGATTTGTTCTGCAGTTGAAAACGTTATAATGACCCGAGGGTGTTGGAGGGTGCGTCCGGGGTACAGTACGATCATTATCAAGAGCGTGTGTACCTTCATTTTCAGTTAGTTAATGGGAAAACTTCGAAAAGTAAATAGAAAAAAAAATCTAGTGCCGTATTACACAGTATAAATAAACAGAAAAGTGAACCTGATAATAGAACAGAAGTCTCAGAGAAGTTAATTAAATATATACTATAGATACACTGCATCGCCCTCCGTGGTGTAGTGGTTAGCAATACGAAAGGTTGCGCGTTCAAATCCGGCCGAGGGTGATGAATGTTTTTCGAGTGTAAAAATCCTTAGCATGGCTTCTTTCGGAAGGGAAAGTACCGTTCCTTCCGCATATTTTTATTTTTACGTAAAAGAACTCCATATCTTGAAAGGAAGGTTCTTGTGCAAAATTATATAGTAGATGACAATATGTAAATGTCGTTAGAGCACACAATTCAAGCCAATTTAAACTTTTTGTGGCATTAACGAATTTCAGTAATTATATTCTGATTTATTGGATTAAATTTCTAAATCTATGCTTTTTTCAATCGTCTTTCTCGTGGCAATGCAAGGTGCATAGACTTTCAAAGCCACCATATAACGACCCATTTTTTAAACAGCTGATAGTGTGTGCTTGTTATACTTATAACGAAATGCGTCGAAATGCGTATTGGATAAGAAGATATATCTCGATCAATAAGAACCAGTTATAGTAATAACTATTTTAAGATTCGCTTATAGAAAACTGAATGGAGAATAGAACTTGAATGAACCACATCAGATTGTTATTCTAATGGTCCATTCCCAGCTCGCTGTCACATCACCCATTTGGTCTGGCCCGATTACCTCACTAAAGATAGACTCGCTGTCAACTTTATGCCCTTAATGAGGTCGATTTTGGGAATAGAGAAACAGCAGAAGGCGGCGCCATGGCTGAGTGGTTAACCGGCCGCCTCTCACCCAGTGACCCGGGTTCGATCTTCAAGGAACCACATGCGGGATTTGTGTTGGACGAAATGGAGTCTGAGAAAAGTTTCCCCCGCCATTCATTCCACCACTTGCTCATAATCATCTTTCCTGTCACCCATTGTACCGTTATTTCATATCAATCGTTTCGTCATCGTCATAAAAAAATCATTCAAGTGTTACAACCCCAATTTTATAATCCTTACTATACAAAATTACTAATGTGACTTGCAACAATATATGGTTCAAAAATTATTTTTAGACGTGCATCAATAGATTCACCTTTAATAGAACAACTTATATATTTCCATAATCATGCCCTAGGATGATCACTCAACAGGCTTCTGACCCCAGGCGCTGATTTGTACGTCCTGGGTGTGTAACTCCTGCATACGATGAGGATATAAAACTACAGAAGAAAAAGAAGAAACAGTAAAAGGTGAACTTGTGTCAGGACACCCTGCTTATCGTCGTGAATGATACAACTCCAAAGAATGCTTAAATACAGAGCTGTCTCTGCTCGGCCTAAGCTATATATACTTAGCATTGCCGCCTTCTGCAGTGATTCTCACGTTATGCGAGTCATCGCAATTGGAGACTTTGGAATGCGTAACAATAGAAGAAGCGCGACGCGACGATGATCAGAAATTTCTCGAAGCTTCGGCCTACAGAAGCTTCCAGGAAGCTCTGTGATGTTATTTTCTAGCTATAAAAGGAGGAAGAATTGTGCTGAGTCGTGAGTGACTGGAGTGTTAGCTCGCAGTGTTGTGCGAGCCGTATAATGACATTTGTTACAATATGCTTTGTTAAACCGATGTTTAGTTATCACATTTTTCGCTTGTTTCTTAAACATCCTAGAAACACATTGATATTATTCCCAGTCATTGGTGTAAAATTTCAGCTTCGCGTGGTTCTCATCAACGGAGTCAGGCTGTAAATGCCGCCCACGGCGCATTTGAGTGAACATAAAAAGTTGTTATGAACTGGCCATGGAACGTAGGAGAATGTGTACATTTGTACACTGGCGAAATGGCGTAATAGCTACTACCTTCGTATCTCACTCAAATATTTAATGAAGGGCTAAAAATTCAACAGATTAATTTTCCCTTCCGAGAATAGCAGAATTGACTGATCCCGTCCGCTTTCTGAAGTTTCTTGAATGTCGAAGCATTAGTGGCGTATATGGAGTTTATAAGAGAAGAGGTTTCGTTTTTGAGCTAGTTTGCAATTACTTTGATAAGACCTCGATTCAACCCCTTAATAGTACATTTAAGATCGTATGGTTTAAAAGGAATTATATTTTGTTAAAGGTGGCTTTATTCAAAACAAACATAAAACAAATTTAATTCAAATTTATTTTAGTTTTTATATTAAATATAATTATCTCTCGATAGTAATTTTTCAATTTATAGTTAACATTTTCCACCATTACGCAATTCATGCATTGTTTTGTCCTTTTGTTGTATTTAAGGGACACAGAAGTGTCTTTAGAGATTTTGATCAAAGCGTAGAATTGTTTTTTTTATTTTTGGTGCAAAAAATGCATTATACCTTAAAGTACATATGTGTAACGTTTGATTTTCCTACGGTGGATGTAACGCTTGTTTTGAAAGCCATTTTAAAACGCTATACTGGTTACATTATTCTCTGTGTCAAACTTTAACCAATGTTTCTCTTGAACAAATTCGTTGTTAATTTCCCATATTCAAAATGTATCTTCTAAAAAATAAGCCGGAGCATTATAATTTTTGGTAAGGCTCTGATAAATGTATGTAATAAATTTTCTGTTAGGAATTTTTATATCGGTTATAGATCCATTTTAAAAATGAATAGTATAATTATGTGCTGCTCTTTCTTTTTTTTCATTTGGTGATGTAAAACATTTTAAAACAGTTCTATTCACTTTAGAAACACTTCAAACAGGCAGTTTCTTACAAAAATATTAAGGAGTGTAACTTTCTCTACATCTCTGTAAAAGTTATTGTTAATAAGCTTATTCTTCAATCTGCTTCATGCTAATCGATAAAATTAACAGAAACGGCCTTATTATTTACTTCCTTATTAAGTAGAAGGAAAATAAGGGAATAGAATAGGGTAAACTGACAGTCAAATGTTTTAAAATGTGGTTGATATGGAATTAAAATCTGTTTCGTTGCGTGACCAGGAGCTGACAAGTTCCTGAATGAGAAAAGTTTTAAACATTTTAAAACTCAAGCCAATAACAAAGAATATCTTGAAAATGGTCAACTCCACGAAAAAGTAGATTATTATATAAATTGTGTGTTTTAATGGGATCTCAGTTTTTGTGCAGTAAGTTTTTGTGTGTTTCTTACGGTTATGCAAAATTAAAAAAAAAAAAAATCCAGAATAAAGATGTCTTCAGAAAATATTCCCAAAAAATTCAAGATATAGATTTTATTCGTCACATATGCTGAATATAAGAGATTTTAATCAAAATCGTTAGAACAGTTTTCGAGAAAATGAACATTTTCAAAACATTTTCCATGTAAAGGGTAGTTTGAAGTTGCGGGATTTTCATCAAAATCTTCGAACCGCATCCTTGGAAGATTCTATCTCAAATACCAAGTGTTATTTTACCGTCTTTGAGTTATCGTGTTCACACGCACCCGGTCTTTTTTATAAAAGTGCTTATTTTGGATACAGGAGACCCTAAAACTTCATTTCCGGTGAAATCTCGGTGTCGAATTTTTGGATGAATTGCAATACCTTCTCTCTACACTATGTAATAGTACCTGTAGAGTAAATAAAAGTGCTTCATTTGGCTCAATATCAGTAGAAGAAGATTGAATTAATTAGTTAATCTATCTAGAATGAAAATACATATTTGAATGAAACTTGGTATGAATGATTCTTTTGTTATGGGCAATGTTTGTAGAGGGTATTAAAGCTTCGCGTCCCTTGAAAACGAGTCCCGCTTTAATACAGTGTCAGGAAAGACGACTGCCATTCATACAAAATGTACATTCATGAAACATCACTTTCCGAACAGGACAAATTAAATATCATCATAGCTACCCTTCGTATCTAGTGATTACCATATTAGTCGTTAGTAGCCACGGTAGCGCATATTGGCTTTTTACTTTCTCTACACGTACTATATACATAGTGTATAGAGAAGGTATTTTAATGCACCCAAAAGTTCGATACTGAGATTTCACCATAAGTGCATGCTTTGGGACCACCTGAATCCAAAAATAGCAGTTTTAGAAAAAGGTCCGTGTGTCTGTGGGTCGCATAGCATTTGGTATTTAAGTTCAGTATCTTCCAAAGATGTGACACGAAGATTTTCAAGAAAATCCCTTCACCCCTAGCTACCCTTTACGTGGAACATTGGTAGCAAATTTTGATTTTTTCAAAAACGCCTCTAACAATTTTGATTAAAGTACCTTATGTATGAGACACAAACGAAATTCATATATCGCATTTTCTGAGAATAGCCTCTGAAGACCTCTTCATTCTAGATGACTTTTATAAAACTGGTAAACCTAAGAGATAGACAAAAACTTGCTACACAAAAAATGCAGACCTCATTAAAACACATAATTTGTGTTAGATACATTTTTTGTAGAGTAAACCGTTTTCGTGATATTCCGGGTTATTGGTTTCAATTGTAAGCCACTTAACTTTTCTCGAAATGAAAGACATCTTTCTTCTCGTTTCTCATTTGTTTTCTCTTGACAAGCAAAGAGAATTGTTTCACATAGCGACCGACTTTTAAAGGACAAGACTATCGCCTATGCCTGTACATTTTCTTATTTCCCTTCTACTTACAAGAGAACTAATAATATGTTAACTTGATTATCATGGTGTAGATAACAGATTAATGTTTTGAATAAAAGATTTGTTTACCACACAGCTAGAGGACAGCATGTGAATGGAACATAGATTTTTTTCCATCTACTTGCAAGGAACCAAGTAATAAGGACAATTTCTGTTAATGTTTATCTCGATTATATGAAGTAAATAGAAGAATAAACTTTTCAAAAATGTCTAACAGAGATGTAGAGAAAGTCATGTTAATGGAAAACATCATATTTTTTCGAAATAAACATCTTTAGTATGACTTCCTTCGGAAAAAAAAAATTGATCATTATGTGATGGGCTTTACTCTTTGATGCACCAGGATCAAGAAAACTCAATGACAGCCGTTTTGAGGAAAGTGTAACCAATTGATAATTAAAACCAGAAAACAGGGAAGGTCTCAGAAATGGTCAATTCAACGAGAAAAACGTATATGACATAAATTGCGTGTTTTAACGTGATACATTTTTTGTGTAGTAAGTTTCTGTCTAGGTTTTTCGATTTTTTTGAAAATCTTCGCATCCTTGGAAGATACTTAACCTAAATACCAAGTTTGTTACTTAAGTTATTTCGTTTTTGAGTTATATTGTCCACAGACACACACAAGTACATACAGTCACATACACACATGGACTTTTTTCTAAACATGCTTTTTGCGGACTTCGGGGACCCCAAAGCATATATTTCCGGTGAAATCACGACATCGAATTTTTGGGGTAGAACACAATACTTCTCTATCCTTATGTGCATTGCACATACGGGTTTGGGGAAAGTAAAAATCGTTAGAGCCATTTTTGAGAAAATCAAAATTGCCAATTTTTTTACATGTAAAGTGTTCTTTGAGGTGGGAGGATTTTTCTCAAAAACTTCGTGTCGCATTCTTGGTAGATATTAAAATTATACAGGATTACTACAAAAGAAATAGACAACTTCAACTGCCTGTAAAACAAAAACTATTAGAGATAGCAACCTAATTATTTTGGAGGTATGTTGAGAAACTCTCAAAGTTTTGTTTGTTACTATTGGTAACGCTGTAGTGTTTTGTTTGTTGTTGCAGAAGCTGAAATGGCGGAAAATCCTGTGGAAAAGGCATATTGCATGTTGGAATTTGCTAGAATGCAATCAGCTACTGTTGTCCAACGACATTTTAGAACACGTTACCACAAAAATGAAATGATGTGCTCACAAAAACCAGCATCGTCTTCATCATGTTGCAACATGTCGATGCAAAAGTCACGCCGTATGACCTTATCTTCTTCACTCAGAAACTGCAACATATGTAATCTGTAAGGCATCATGTGCAGTCGCTTCCGCAAGATTTTCCATACAGTTTGCTGTGGAATTTGTAATTGCATGCTTGTCCTAGATGTCGATTTCTGTGGGTTTCTTATGTAGGCAGAACGAACACGTTCAACGTATTCTTCCGAAACTCTCGGTCTTCCCGAGCTCTTCCCTTTGCACAAACATCCCGTTGTCTCGAATTTTCTATACCAGTCGTAGATTGACTGTCTAGTCGGTGGCGTTTTGTGGTAACGTGTTCTAAAATGTCGTTGGACAACAGTTGCTGATTGCGTTCTAGCAAATTCCAACACGCAATATGCCTTTTCCACAGGATTTTCCGCCATTTCAGCTTCTGCAACAACAAACAAAACACTACAGCGTTACCAATAGTAACAAACGAAACTCTGAGAGTTTCTCAACATACCTCCAAAATAATTAGGTTGCTATCTCTAATAGTTTTTGTTTTACAGGCAGTTGAAGTTGTCTATTTCTTTTTTAGTAACCCTGTATACTAAATTTGATATTTTGCCGACTTTTTTGTTTTGAGTTATCGTGTTCACAGACAACACGGACAGACACAGGCGCGGACTTTTTTTTAAAGATACTGATTTTTGATTCAGGGTTCCGGAAATCTCGATATCGAATTTTTGTGGAATGCAATACCTTCTCTATGCATTACTCTGTACTTAGTACGTGTAGAGAGAGTGAAAAATATCTGTCTAGAAATACTACATCAATTTTCTGATTTCTAAGTTATTATTTTCAATTCTAATTAACAGAGGATCTTAGTCTCGAATATATCTGCTCTTTAGCTAGAATCACTTGAATTTAGCTACCGAAGCTGCAAGGTTATATCAGCACCTGAAGAGCTCTCAAGTTTGGAGTCGCCTCTTAGGGCTTAAATCTCCCTCGCCGGATAACCTCAGAGTTTTCCAGGATATACAAGTACCAGATGGAAGGAATTCGGGTCACGCGCTACCAGAACAGGGTGGCTTAGTGGTTAGAACTTCGCCTCGGTAAGCCGGGATACGTGGTTCGAATACCAGCCTAGTCTACTATCCTTACAGGGCCTTAAAGGTAAAGAACAGCTTCCAATGAACCGAGAAAAAGCTGTTTCTTGTAGTAGCGAATAAACTGTTTCGTCCTTCAGGGAAAAAGGCAGTAAACCAATAGTAAAAGTAACAAGGAAATCTGAAACTTCTTTGCAGATATTTATGATTGGGAAATCCGAATTAATGCATTTAACCAAGGAATTATATTTTTAAACAACATATAATCGACAGAGCGGTGTCAAACTTTACTATCCAGGGTTTCTATTTTGACATAGATATTGTTATTCATCAATAAACTAAACTAACATTCAGTTCGTCTCACGTTATTGCTTTAAACATTGAGCAAATATGTATTTCATATTATTAAATCAACCAAAGAATAAAAATGTTATCATCAAAAAGATCTTTTTTCTTTCAATTTTACTTCCTCGACCACTCATAATGGTAACTTAACAATGCGATTTGAATGGTGTTAACCAAGTTAAGGAGCGTGTTCTACTATGCTAATACGATAATAATTATCAAGTTTTTTCTAATGTTACGACTTCCATACCTATGAAAATATGTATATACACATCCGAAATATAAATACCAATGTAAAAATAATTAGAATATAAAAGAGCAATTATTCTATATATCATGAACCTACAATACGTATATTCACTTATGGAACAGTGGATTATTTATTTTAAACGAAAAATGTTGCTTACCGCCATTGCACTGAACGAATTTCCTTGCAAATCAAACTAGCGCAGTGCACAGTAGATGCTTCAGTGAGAGCAATCCGATTGTGCCAAAATACGAGTATGTTACATCCCGCAAGCCATTTCGAAAAGCAATCTTTCTTGCGAAATACACAAACAAATTAATTGAAATTGTGAATTTTTGTTTCGAAAGCTGATTAAATACGTATGTATTGTGAATATTACTATTGGGAAATTTATGGTTTCAAGAAAAAAAAAATAAGTTTTGCCTATTATCAAATCTAGGAGGCCTTGCATAGCAGGCAGATGCTGTACCGATTGAGCTGTGGTTGCCAGTCAGCATAAAATTTTCTGTTATAATTTATTAAGTGACTTTGTACATTTTCAAATAATTTCTTCTGCTGATTAAAAAATTGCATTTTAAATTTTATAGTTGCAAGAAGGATAACAAATTGCTGCTATTTTCATTCGTGATATCAACTTGAAGACCAATAGAGCCACTAACCATTGCCAATGTAAACGCTATTATTTAACACTGTCCATTACAGAGGAGTTATGTCCAGCGAATACATGCCCGAAGGTTTTTCTCTCGATAAAAAGACAACGTTTCTAGCGCTGCTCTGATTAATTGGTTCCAACTTTAAGTGTTTTTGACAAGCGCATTTGGTTTTGTTTTCTTTTGCAGAGTTCTGCGGAATTAAAATGTTTTTCGCCAATTGTGGGAAGCGAATAAAGGGGAGAATTGTGTTATTTCAGAGGGGTTATGCGAGCTCTTGCAGCTTGTGTTTGTTTTGTTTTCTGCTTTTGGATGTCAACGGTGCTTCATACGCTCTCCATTTTGAATGTAATTTGCTTTGCACTATAGCTGACGTTTATTAACTGTGCAGTCATCCAAAAGCTGGGTGAAGTTGTTTAAGGAAATGTCTTTTTAGGCTCGAATATATATTGGAAGACCTAAGAGGACACTATGGTAACACATCAAATTTCTATTCTATTAATAGGACTGACACATTTTTTTAAAAAATGAAATAATTATAGTAAGCTCTATATTGCACATTTTCACAGCCTTTGTTTCATTATTTTCAAACTATGAGTTTTTAATTTTTCAATTTTGGTATATATTTTGAAACATTTATACAAAAAAATTGTACTAGATCAAAAGAATCTGTATGTTCATAACAGAAGTAACTAGCAATAAATCAGGGCAGGAATTTTTTAAAAAAAAAGCTTGTAAGTTGTGAAATTATACATTCTTTAACATTTTAAGGAAAATAAAATTAATATTTTAGTAGAAAAAATAATTTTAAGTGAATTAATTAAATTATCAAAAACCTGATGCACCGTTTATCGTGTTTACACATATGTTAACACGTAATTCTGACCCCTTAAAAAGGAATTGCAAAAAGCATACCGTGAAGTGCAAATTTTCGTAGAAAATACATTTGAGAATACGTTGCCAGAGTATTTTGTTTGTTTTTTACTCTAACTTAATTTAAAAAATCTAAAAACTTTGGCAACCGTGCCATGCTCCTTTTTCAGGCCAGGCACCACTGCTTTTGTTTATGTGTGTTTATAGTGTTAAAATTATTATTATTATTATTATTATTATTATTATTGTTTTTTAATTTAACATCCTTTTAAGCTGATTAGGCATTTTGGACGATGAATGAAATTGGTGAAATGATGCTTAAATGATCTGACTGCCCATGGAGCTTAAAGTTACGCGACATTCATCTTCTGAGGATCAGGGAAAACAACCGCACTGCCCAGGCGGGCTAAAATTATTATTGTACCAATTTTACCATTAGTTTAAAATTACAGTTGGTGTATTAGAAGCCATCAAAGCTGTTGGCTATCATGCAATATTAGATAAATATGAGCGTACTAATATGTTTTCAAGATGTGCAAACAGAGCTAGTATCAGTTATAATCAAATATTATTTTCCTATGATTTAACAATAAAGAAACATATTTTTAGCATACACTAGGGAAGTTAAAAATGTACATGTGAGAAATACAATGAACGGTGTAATGCTTTAATCTTAAGGTTTTGGAAGTGGGGAAAACCGATAAATGAATACATTTCTCACAAAATCACATTTTCTGCCATTTTAATATAGGTATGTTACCTTAAATCAAGGACGCTGTCTATATATAGTCTATTTAGAATGTAACTGCTACTTTTGTCTGTGTAATTTCTGGTTTGCCAGTACCGACGTCTTGCAACCCACCCGAAAATGCATATTACAATTCATGTTTGTCAACTAAAAAGTGCTGTGTAATTTTTGACAGCATAAATAAATTGTTATGTGTTACATTCCCATGAGCGTATCTACCCACTCTACTCAGCTGTTCTTACAAAATCTTACTTTTCTACATGATATAACCGCCCAGTTATGAATTAAGGAGAGCTGTAACAATTAATCATAAAGTAAGAAATAAATCCTGTAGGGGAAAGAATCTCGAGGAAGAAATAGCCCAGAAGATTTGAAACAGCAAGCAGAGTGTCTGTTATACGAGGGGCTTGAAGAAAACACGAGGATGAGCACAACTCCATTAAGGCAAAGAAGCCTTATTAGGAGTAAACTTTCAAATTTGATAAGTTTTGTATAGACTTTTCTTTCTCTACCTAATACACAAGGTATTGCATTTCACCCAAATTTCGATACAGAGATTTCACGGGAAATAGACGTTTTAGAGTCTCATGTATCCAAAAAAAAAAGTATTTTCAACAAAAAGTCCATGTGTGTGTCCGTGTGTCTCAACACGATAACTCAAAAACGAAAAGTCGGTAAAATACCAAACTTGGTATTTAAGTTTAATATCTTCCAGGGATGCGACATGATGATTTTGAGAAAAATCGCCCCATCCCAAACCTCCCTTTACATGGAAAAAATTTCGAAAAGTTTTATTAAATACCGTATATTTAAGATATTTGTATGGCAAATAAATTGTATATTTTGACTTTCTAGGAATAGCCTCTAAAGTACTCTTTATTCCGAATGAATGTGGCTGAATTTTGCGTAACTGGTAAACCGTAAGAGATAGAAAAAAACTTACTACACAAAAATGTAGAGTTTGTTAAAATACACAATTTATGTTATATGCAATTTTTTCCTGTTATTGTCCCTTGTTATTGATTTCAGTTTTAAAATACTTCAACACTTTTTTCATACGGGAACTTGTCAATACCTGGCCAGGCAAAGAATCGGATATCTATACCACAGTAACCACATTTTAAAGCTTTTTACTGTCGGTTTAGCATAGTATATCCCCCTTATTTCCCTTTTACTTATAAGGAACCTAGTAATAAAACTGTGGATTAGCACGAAGTAGATAGAAGAATAAGCTTATTAACAATAAATTGTTACAGGTAGAGAGAGTCATGTGAATGAAGCACATCAGATTTTTCTGAAAAGTTTACAGTTTCATTGTTGTTTAGCATACCAAATTCCATTCAATTTGAATAAATAATTTGCAACACATGAAATACTCCATGCATCTTACTATGTTAATATATTGCTAAATGTAGTGTGAAGTAGTTACTGCTAACGTCATATACCCAAGGTTGCGGGTTCAAACCCGGCGGAGCACGATGGATTTTTTTTCGGTTGTAAAAATCCTTAGCATGGCTTCCTTCGAAAGGGCAGTAAAGTTG
This sequence comes from Hymenopus coronatus, assembly GCA_030762935.1. Classification (NCBI taxonomy): domain Eukaryota; kingdom Metazoa; phylum Arthropoda; class Insecta; order Mantodea; family Hymenopodidae; genus Hymenopus; species Hymenopus coronatus. The sequence goes on from CM060895.1 coordinate 50,817,527, forward strand.
TTGGTCCCGTGTCGTAGGTTTACTCAAGCCTGATAAAGAGGTCTCTAAACAAAATTAAGCGGTCTTTCATGCCCAGTATAGAATGGGACGCTGAGAACCATAGCATAAATAAAACTCAATTTCCATTTCTATTGCGTAAACAAAATGTTCCACTCGGTAAACATTTTAGAAAATTGATTGGCATTGTGTTTTTAATTGGAGCTCCGAACCACACACAAAAACGTTATGTGTTATTATTTCAATAGTTTGTTGAATTGTGATAATTTTTTTAAAAGTTAGATATTTTCAGCTCCAATAATTTCCGTTGGATGATGGAAATGTATCAATATTATATCTTTAACTTCTGCATGTTTCATAGTGTCAAATTTCTCTTTATTGTAATAAAAATAATTCTATTAATGGGCTAATTATATAGTTTAATAAAAACTAATGGTTAGAAGGTTTAAAGTTAATCTGTTTTCTAAATTTTTGTAGCTTCGTAAAATAAGCTCGTGTATCTGCATACACGATATTGTAAATATGTGCTGAGTTAATACTAGTTTTATCAGGTTATTAATAGTCTTTAAGCTTATTATTACTTCGACTTTAATACTCTCTACAACATGCTTTGAAGCAAATGTTTATGCCTTCATTAAGTTGTACATCCTTATTAATTAATAATCATTGTCTCCCTAAACGCTCATAATTCCTTAAGCCAACTTTATTAAAGGCTAATTTTTGACAATATTTCGTGTTTATTGTATCAATTATGTAAAAATATATTTATTGTAACAATTCTTATTGTGGTTAGGACAATTTTGTGTTGTAACATTACATTAGATAATTCTGCATCTTCTGGGACATTTTAGTTGTTTTTAAACATAAACTGAGACATTTTTAAAATGTGAAAGTGTAGTTTTGAGAAATACGCAGTTTAAAGAAATAGTATGCTAGGCAACAGGTGTAATGTACGAACTCAAAATATCTGTAGAACCCTAAGCAAGGGAGGTAGACTAATATTGATTGTCTATAGACGTCCAGAGGTTAACAACTATTTTTAATAAAAAGTAATTTTCGATATATTGACCATTCGTCAGACTTGCATTCCCAGTCTCCCATAAACAGCAATTTTTAACACCAGATACTCTTTCAGAATGTTTCATTGCTCTGTTTAATCGGCGATATAAAGTTTTTAGTCGACCACAATATAGCATGCCTTCGGTGGGAAGAACTATTACGGAACAAGTAGACGGAGTATTGGAAGTATCGTCAGGTTTTCCATTGTGCAATCGGATATTACCGCTGTCTCTTTTCCACTCAGTCTCCTCGGATCCCTAGTCTTGAGGATGTCAACAACACCGTGGTGTCCTTCTCCAAGGACATTCATATTGTAGTCGAGTAGTAAATATGTGACGAAACATTAGGAACTGCAGGAAACATTTGTTTTGGGCATAAGAAGACTGCGTACATAGAGAAGGTATTGTATTTTACCCGAACATTCGACACCGAAATTTCACCGGAAACACATGTATTTTTAAAAAAAAAAACCGCATGGGAACACTAAGCTCAAAAACGAAACGTCAGTGAAATACCAAACTTGGTATATGAATTTAAAATCTTTCAGAGATGCGACACCAAGATTTTGAAGAAAATTCATCTACCCCAAACTACCCTCTACATGGAACATATTTACAACATTTTGATTTTCTCAAAAATAGCTCAAACGATTTTGATTAAAATGCGGTATGTTAAAGATATTTACATGACAAATAAATTGTATATCTTGAATTTTCTGGGAAAAGCCTCTGAAGACTCTTTTATTCTGGGTGAATTTTGTTGAATTTTGCATAACTGTTAAACTGTAAGCGATAGACAAAAATTTAATACACAAAAAATGTAAATCTCAAAACACACAATAAATGCCTTATAACCTTTTTTCGTGAAGCTGACAATTTTTAAGATATTCCTTATTATTGATTTGAGTTTTAAAATACTTTAACATTTCTTATACGGGAATGTGTGAACTCCAGGCAATACATAGAAAGTGATTTCAGCCACAGGTAACCAGCTTATAAAAGATTTGACTATCACCCTAGTCTAGCGTATTCCTTTATTTACCTTCTACTTACAAGGAAGCAGGTAATAAAGACAATAATCTATGAATGTTTATCTCGATTGGCATGAAGTAAATAGAAGCATAAGCTTTTTTAACAATAATCTGTTACAGAGATGTAGACTTTAACATGTGAATGGAACACATCAGATTTTTAAAAATCAGATCGGTAGTGGTGACTCTGATATCCTGTTCTTAGCATGGCCATGAGGAGCAGCGAGTAACTTAGCATTTGTTCAGAAAGTTAATGCCACAAAACTGTTGTCTTCCAGCTACGGCTTAGGTAGAGGTCTGCTCCTTTCTCTCACATTTCGCATCCTTGGTCATCCAATTAATCGCCGTGCTACATGCTTATCTAGGAGTCCCTTCTACTGGCACTCTCGGTGTGTTGTCCATTTCTGTCTGATTTTGGCAATTAAGCCTAAGATGGACTGTGACCTTAATTATTTTCTAATTGTCTCATTCCTTAGATGTTCCTCTGTGCGCAGCTTTTCACTGAGCGTAAGGATCCCATTTACTGACGTTTCTCTTTAACTGGCCATACATAATGACAAAGTTTATTATTGTTCCAGTTGTATCCCGCCTTTAACTGAAATTCTCGTATAGGTGGCCTTTTGCCTTTGGAACACGAGGTGTGTTCAATACGTTCCTAGAAAATCCAAGAAATTAGCATCCAAAAAAGTTTTGTATTTAGTAACCGTCGCCTCTTCACGTGTTTTCGTTGCTAGAGGCGATTGGATAAAAAAAATGTGTTTCTTTAGAAAGGTGGGGGTGGGGAAGAGTTTCATGCTTTGATTAAACACTTCTGTTTGAAAGGATTAACACTGAAAGAGATAAAAGCCGAGATGATTGGCACATCTGTTCCTGCGTTTGTAAGAATTTACTATTGAATAAATGCATTTACACGTGGCCGTACATTCACAAATGATGAATATCGTTTCGGACGTCCAGTAGGAATGACTTCCTCCGAAATGATTGACAAAATCTAGGGTATGGTTTTGAGTGATCGACGAATCAAAGTTCGTGAAATAGTAGAGGCTACAGGTATATCGCAAATTCAGTGTTCTTAATTTTCCACAAAAAATTAGGTCTGACAAAGGTGTCGGTAAGATGAGTACGGCGTTTGTTCTCAATTGAGAATAAACGCAATCATGTGATCGATTCGGAAGTTGGTTTGGCACTTTTTCGTGGCAATCCTGACGAGTTTCTGCGTCGATACATAACTGTGGATGAAATATGAATACACTACTACACTCCAGAGATAAAAATACAGTTGAAACAGTGGTGAACTGGTTCCGAAGAACGCAAAGGTGGTGAAATCTGAGTCAAGGTGGGGCCTCGTTTTGGGGAGGGGCGGGTATGCCCATGGAGCCATCTACACCGATTACTTGCAAAACGGAAGAAAGATAAATGGACAGTATTATGCATCGTTACTGCACATCTTAAAGGGAGAAATCGAGAAAAAGCGCCCTCATCTGGCACCGAAAAATACTCTCTTCCATCAAGACAATGCAAGCGTGTACATCTGCGCAGTTTCGATGGCTAAAATTGTAGAATCAAGGTTCAAATTACTGCAACATCCACCGTATTTACCAGATTTGGTCCCCAGAGAATTTTTTATTTCAAAATTTAAAAAGTGGCTCGGTGGAAAATGATGCACATCTAACGCAGAGGTCATCTCCTAAACAGATGCCTATTTTGAGGACCTTCCAAAATCCTAGTTTTTCGAAGGCTTAAAACAGTTGGAGAAACGAAAGTGTATCGAGCTAAAAGGAGATTATGTTGAAAAACAACAAAAATTCTACCAAAAATCATTTGTTTTCCTATATTTTTAAGGACTTATTGAACGCCCCTTGTATCTTGAAACGTATGAACACAAGAACTACTGTACAGTTACTGCAAAAGCAGTAATGAAGCAGATTTGTAAAAACTGAAATGAAAGTGTATTAAAATATATCAAATGGAGTAGTAACACAACTTTAATACTCAAAATATACGATACTCCATTCACATAGCTTTCTCTACCTATTCTGAAACAAACTATTCTTACAAAAGCGTATTCTTTTGTTTTCGTCATGCTTATCAAGGTAATTATTAGCAGAAATGATTTTTACGGTACTATTCTCTTGTACTTAGGAAATAATGTAGTACATTAAGCTAAAGCGATAGTCAACTTTTTAAAACGTTGCTATGTTAAGTATTGAAATTCCGTTCTCTTTGTTTCACCAGTATGCAATATCTCGTAAATGGTTAGCTGCACAATAAACATGTATAAGCCATCGATTAGTGTTTTTACGAGTTTTTTTTTGTCTGTCTCTTACGGTTTACCAGATATGCAAAAGTCATTCAGAATGAACGGAACTTCAGAGGCTTTCTCAGGAAATTCAGGATACACATTTTATTAGGCATGTAAATGTCTGTAATGTATAGTATTTTAACCAAAATCATTAGCCATTTTTCAGAAAATAAACACTTTCAAAACATTTTCTACGTAAAGGGTAGTTTGGGGTGGAGATTGTCTTGAACACCTTCGTATCGCAACCTTTGAAATTGCTGAATTTAAATTTCAAGTTAGCATTTAACCGACGTTTTGTTTTTGATCTACACTGTTCAGAGACGGACACGCATAGATATTTTTCTGTAACTGCTTTTTCTGATTCAGGGGACCTTAAAACGTGTGTTTCTAGGGAAATCAGGGGTATAGAGTTTTGTGAGGAATAAATACCTTCTTTACCTACAAATTATGTACGAAATAGAAGATAGAAGTTTAAACATTTCTCCAATAGATAATGGGGGAATGTCAAAGGAAAACAGTACAAGAAAGGGTAACGTAGTGTCGTGTGTTTGTTGTATACTGCATTAGACATCATTCCTTTGTTTTACAGCTATTAGGTGGAGGGTTTGTACTGCCGGAGAAGCTTTATCAAGGTAATAGAGATAACACTTTATGTTTTATGATTCTCTGAACAGCGATAAGGTTATTTATTTTTGATTCAGGTTTATTACCGATTTCATGGGAAAAGTTCAATGTTGCAATACCTCTGTCAGTCAGATGTAAGAGAATTTTACATCACACTACCTTAAAGAAAAAGTCTGGAAAAGCAATATGCAGTAAAAGTTCAGTTAGCTGACATTCCCCCCTTCTTGTAATTTTGGCCCGTCAATTATAAAAAAAAATAATTATGTATTCCATTCACATGACTTTCACCACATCTCTGTAAGAAATTATTGTGAAAAAGCTTAAGCTTCTATTTGCTTCATGTTAATCGAAAAAATAGCAGAAATACTCCTATTACTTGCTTCCTTGTAAGTAGAAGCGAAATAAGGGAGTGCAAAAGATTAAACTGATAGTCAAAAGCTGGTTGCTATGCGACTGAAGTTCCTTTGTTTGTATGGACAGGAGTTGACATATTCCTGCATGAGAAAAGTTTAAAGTTTTTCAAAGCTGAAACCAAAAACAAGGAATATCTCAAAAACGGCCATCTCCAGGAAAAAAATGTGTATAACGTAAACTGTGTGTTTTGACGTGCTCTACATTTTTTGTGTGGTAAGTTTTTGTGTCTCTCTTGCGGTTTAGCAGTTATGCAAAATTCCGTAAAATTCATCCAGAATAAGGTAGTTCTTCAGAGGCTATTCCCCGAAAATACAAGATATACATTTTATTTGTCATGTAAATATTTTAAATATAATAGATTTTATTCAAAATCGTTAGAGCCATTTTTGAGAAAATTAAAATCTTCGAAAAAAGTTCCATGGAAGGGGTAGTTGGGGGTGGGGGGATTCTCTTGAAAATCGTGTCACATCCTTGGAAGATAACGAACTTAACTTTCGATTTTGAGCTATGCTGGCCACAGACACACACACACACACACACACACACACACATACATGGGCATTTTTCCGAAAATGTTTTTTTTTATTCAGGGATTCTCAAAACATGTATTTCCGGTGAAATATAACCCTCTGCTGCAGATTTTCAGTAAATGATTTGTCATCCAAACACTATTTAAATGAAAAATGTAAAACGCAAGGATTGTGCCTCAGTGAACAAATATCCATCAAAATAAAGAGGAAAATGAACTTTGTAAGACTGCTTAAAATCTCTTAGATGCCGATAAAAGTAGGTATTTTACCAGCTGACTAATGCTAGCGGTAGAAAATTCTGTCAGTATTATAAAATTGTAACACTCCAATATAGCGAATTATGGTTTAATGCGGAATGTGACCACAGTCTTATTAAGCAGGCCGTGAATCTGACTTAAAGAATGCTTTTATCGATCCATAAAATGTAGGTGATATTATCATCAGTATGGAATGTGCAGAATCAGATGAAATTTTGCAAGCCGCAGGCAGAACAAAATTACAATTGCTATCAAGAAAATCACGAAACTGTGCATCAATGGACCTATAATAAACTAATCAGACTAAAAATTCAATTTCCACTTCCTCTGTCCAAAGAATAACTATTTCAAATTGCAGTAATCGTTCAATAAACATTACAATTTCAGTAGTTATATCACTTTCATCGTTTTATTTTTCTCACTACGTCTATTATATAGGATTTTGTAGTTCTGTAATGCACCATGTTGTCAACACTGATGCTAAGCAACACAACTGAACATCGCAAGACGGTGAATACAAAGTCCTTGAAATAGTAAAACAAACTATTTATAAATAAATGTTCAAGGCTATTACAGTGCATACCACTCATGCCCAAAGCAATTTTATTCTGATCACAGGATTGCTACGCTCGTTCCGCTAACAAAATAAAATTGTCCTTTTCCCATCTGTATTATAAATAACTCTTTAGTATGATTTTGGGCAGTTTTCGTCCTTGAATTCCCTCCCTAAATTCTACTGCAGATAATTAAAATAAATATTTTGCCATCAAAATACGATTTAAAGTAAAATATATAAAATGCAAGAATTGTGCAAGAATCGATCAAAATGAAGAGGAAGTTGCAATTTATAAGACTGCATAAAATATTTAAATATGATTTTGGCACAATTTTCGCCCTTTAATTTCTCTCCCCCTCTCCTGCTCTAGGTATTTCAGATAACTATTTTGAGATCCAAATACTTTTTAAAGAAAAAATGTAAAATACAAGGATAGTGCTTCAGTGATAAAGTATCCATCAAAATAAAGAGATAAATGCAATTAATATAGTAGAATGTAAGAAGTGTACTTTAATTATAAAATATCGATCAAAATAAAGAGGAAATTGCAAATTATAAGACTGCATAAAATATTTGATTTTTGGGACAATTTTCGCCTTTTAACTTCCTCCACGTAAGTTTTACTGCAGATATTTCAGATAAATCATTTGTCATCGAAATGCCATTTAAATAAATTTATTTAAAATGCAAGTAATTATCCATAAAAAATAAGTAGGAAAATGCAATTAAATATTTAGAGCCATTTTCGTCTTTTAATTTCCTTGCTAATAAACTCTGCTGCAGATATTCAAGATACATATTTTGTCATGAAAATATAGTTAAAGGGATATATGTAAAAACATAGTGCTTCGGTGATAAAATAAAGAGGAAATTGCAATTCATGAAACTTTATAAAAATGCGAATTTGATTTTGGGGCAATTTTTGCCCGTTAGCTTCCTCCACGTAAGTTCTGCAGCATATTGTTATACCTCTGAAGTGTTGGTGTTGTGATCATTTCTTTCCTTGTTTAAGTGTGTACCTACGCCTTAAAGGCTCACTTTTTATCAACGGATTCCTGAATTCCAGACGCAGTAAACTTCTGGTTCAATTAAGTAATGGAAGGCAGAAGCCTCACGCCCTAACAATACTGATGAGCCGACAGCAGAGGGTAGAGGTTACAAAAGAAGGCGAACAATGACGAAGGTTGGAGAGATACTGATAAATGATAAGGAAGGAGAAAGTGTTGCAGGAACGTGAGAGGAATGCTGTTTCTCAGCACTGCTGCATTCATGTTTTCCCTCAGATGCCGCATCCCAACAGGAATTCTGTAGCTACATTATTAATTAGTTGGTGAGAGCTTTAGGCGCGAGTGCTAAATCGATAAACCGTAGCGAAGCCAGAGAATTATTCGAAAACAAACTGCCTTCTGGTGGAATGAAAGCACATCTACTGTAGTGTGTTCTCTGGTTAAACAATTGGTTTATATTCCAGAGAGCGCCACTGTCGTAAGTAACATTGCACAGTTGTTTAGAAATAATTAAGGGAAATGCCTATGTTCTACTTAGCGTGTTAATATTTGTGCTAAAGACAAATGTGTGTAACTGTGTTACAGTTTATTGCATTTATTATTGTTAGTTTTTGGATTTTACCATAATAATATACAGTAGTCCTTGTAGATTATTATGCCAAACTTGTAATATAAACTTGTCGCGTCAACGTTTAAATGGAAGTTTTAATGATTACAAATGATATCGAATATTAAAAATCTGACGTGTTTCATTCACATAGCTTTCTCTACATCTCTCTAACAAATTATTTTGAATAAGTTTATTTTTCTATCTACTTCATGCTAATCGAAATAAACATTAGCAGAAATGGTCTTATCAGTTAGTTCTTTATAAGTAGAAGGGAAATAATGGAATACGCTAGGCTAAATTGACAGTCAAATGTTTTAAAATATGGTTGCTCTGATACTCATATCCCTTTCTTTGCGTAGCCAGAAGTTGACAAGATTTGAGTATTTTAAAACTGGAACCAATAACCTATCTCAAAAACGGCCAACTCCACGAAAAAAAAGTATAACAAATTGTGTGTTTTAACGAGATCTACATCTTTTATGTAGTAATTTTTTGTCTATCTCTTGGCGGTTTTCCAGTTATGCAAAATTGTGAAAAATTCATTGAATGAAGAGGACTTCAGAGGCTATTCCCAGACAATTCAAGATATATATTTTATTTGCCATGTAAATATCTTAAATATAAGAGATTGTAATTAAAATGGTTAGAATCATTTTTTAGAAAACCAAAATTTTCACATAAAGGGTAGTTGAGAGGGGGGGGTTTCTTGAAAATATTCTTGCCGCATCCTTGGAAGATACTGAATTTAAATATCTAGTTTGAACTTGAACGGATCCTTCATTTTGAGCTATGCTGCCCACAGCAAACACACACGCACGTACATGTTTAAAAAAATGTTGTTTTTTTTTAATTCAGGGGTTCCCAAAACATGGATTTCCAGGGAAATCCGGGTATCAAATTTTGGATGCATTACAGTACTTTCTCTACACATTATGTACATTGTACGCTTAGAGAAAGTAATTATCGAATTCATTTTCAAAGTAACATTAATTACTTATTTGTGTTAAGAAAATAAAGTAAACCTTAAAAATAATGAAAAAAAAAAAAACATGAAGAGTAATGTATCATGCCCTTTCCAGCTGTAATATTTAATTAATTTGAAACTCATCCCATATTTTTTAAAAGACATTCCCGGAATGTAAATATGAATTTTTGTTATAAAATGTTGAGAACTGAGGCACAGGGAGTTTTTTTGGTAGAGTAGTGAAAAATAGTTTTTTCCTCAAAAACTACTTGATGCAGTTCTCTCACAATTTCAGAATTTGAACAAATTACAATAGCAATATGTGGTAAAAATGAACGTAAATGTTTAAGAGGCATTGAATTTGAAATGTTTGCAGGTTGGTCCTCTTAAAAATGTATTTGTATAGTAATTTTCTGTTCCTTCACGCAAACCATTGTTTAGGAAGGGTTGGAAAGATAGAATCAGACTGAAAAATTCAATGGTATTGCCGGGATTTGAACCTATGATGTCCCGGTTTCCTTCCGGTATTATATCAAATATCAAATATCTACATCATGCTCATTTAGATAAACATTAGCAGAAATGCCCTTATTACTTGCTTTCTTGCAAGTAGAAGTGAAATAAGGGGATACACTAGGCTAAAGCTAAGTTCAATCTTTTAAAAGCAGATCGCTATATTAAACACTTGAAATTCTGTCGAAAGAGTCGAAAAGAAACATGACTTCCCGTTTGAAAAAAATTAGTAGCTTAAAACTAAAACCAATAAACTGGAATGTCTTGCAAACGTTTAACTCTACAACAAAAATGTGTGTTTTAAAGTGATCTGCATTTTTTGCGTGGTAAGCTTTTGTCCACCTCTTATGGTTAACCAGTTATACAAAAGTCATCCAGAATGAAGAGGACTTCAGAGGTTATTTCTCAGTGAATTAAAAGTATACATTTTGTTGTCATAAAAATATATTAAAGATATGTCTTTTTATAGGACCATGCAGTTAAAGGCGGTGTATAAATGAAAAAAAATTAATTAAAAACGTCCATGGCCGGGAGTAAAACAAAAAATATGAAACGAATGAGAGATTGCCGTTCTGAGAAAAGTTTTAAATATTTTAAAATTGTAACCAATAACAGAGAATACCTCTGTAAACTTAGCTCTCCAAAGGAAAAAAAAGTGGCACAAATTGTGTTTTGATGAGATCTATATCTTTATGTAATAAGTTACGGTTTACCATTTATGCAAAAGTCATCCAGAACGAAAAGACTATTCCTAGGAAATTCAAGATATACCATTTACTTGTCATTTAAATATCTTAAGTATAGGGTACTTGAATAAAAATGTTTGGAGCCATTTTTGAGAATATCAAAAGTTTCGAAAATCTTTCCATGTAAAGAGTAGTTGGGCGATTATCTTTAAAACCTTCGTGTTGCATCCCTGGCAGATAGCAAACTTAAATATCACGTTGGCTATTTAATTGACGTTTAGTCTTTGAGTTATGCTCACACATCACAGACCTTTTTCCAAAAACATTTTTATTATTATTAAGGATTCCTCGAAAAACGTATTTCCAGTGAAATCTCGATATCGAATATTTAGATAGTATATAACACCATCTCTACCTACTTATACACTGTATATACGTGCTAGAGAATGTATAAACAGAAGTTCGACTATGTTTATTTATCCTGGTTGGAGGTAAGGTCTTCTCCTCCACTCTACCAGGCAATACGTTAAATCCAATACTGCCGTGATACAATGTATAAAGATTACAATTCTATACAACTTAATAAAAACAAATATAAAAGGTACAAGTATACTGAAATGAAAAGAAAAGAACTGCAAATAAAATTATTTTAAAATACTCATGAGGGTTGAAAAGCATATTTGTTATATTTACAGTTGAAATGCATATTTCTTGCCAATACATAAAATATTAGTAATAATAAATAAAAGTGATGTATTTATCATATTAATACAGAAGCAGATTAGGTTTGATTATGAATGTATGCCCTAATTTTGTGCCTGAACAGTATAACGTTCCGGCAGTCCCTTACGTCTTCAGGGAGGGGATTCCAAAGACGGTTAAATCTATTATAAATGATTATAGCATTAGCAGAATGTTTTCGTTGGCAGTTTTATTATATGCATAAATAAATTATCATTATAATATTGCATTGCTTATAAGCTGCACTGCCTATCCCGAATGTGAACTATACATTTAAACAAATAAACAAGGAGGAGGTTATTAGTTATACTGGCTGGCAAATCGTTGATCCTGCTCCAAGAGAAACCTCATGTAAAACAACATTACAGAATATTGCAAGAAGAGCCAGAATATTTTGTTGCGGGGCTTCTATCCGTACTCAGTGAAAAGGATTTTAATCTGGACCTGAATGCAAAGGCGTGAAACTGTGGCTGTATTTGCACGCTAGCCGTAAAAGCAGGAATTGCCACCTATAGAAATGAATGTAAAAATTCTCTCCTTTATACACGTTCCAGAGGGGGAAAATCGCCATAAAAATCCCAACACAAAATTCAGCTCTGTTTGGAGCTGTTTGGAAACGAAAGTAACGATGTTGAAATATGGCCTCGCCCAAGAGAAATAATCGCAAAGAAACAGCTTCAAATTGGTTCCTATACCAGTGATGAAGTACCTCAGTAGCAGTTTCTCATTTCGAAAGAATGAGAAGATATATGTGGTTTTCTTTGGGTGTGGTATTGAACTGTAATATAACTACCATTCTTATTTCTCTACTGCTTACGCCATGAGGTGGCGTCGCGGTGACCTTTACTATTCGCATTCGCAAAGTTCCGGATTCAATTCCCGGCGACCCGCCACTCTTAGGGGTTTTTCTTGTTTTTTTTTTTTTGGGGGGTTGCCAGTGGAATGACGGAATGGTTTTCAAATACCACAACTTCTGCATTGTTCCGTCACCCCCCTCATCTATCAGGTGTGTCTCTAGTGTGGGCAGATGGTGCGGATGCATGCTCAATGAAAATATTATATTAGGACACTAGAGGCTGCCTTCACTCCTCTCTGGCAGGGCGGCAGTGGGGCAGGTATCGGTCTTGCAATTATTAGGACTTCTGCGTGTTGCTGGTGTCCCGTCTGTTCATAGTCTCTGAGTATTTTAACAGACACAATAGATCTACCTAGATTGCAGTGCGCAGGGGCATTCTTCCGTTGTCTACCATTTCCCTTTTTCCGTCTTCTCTACTGCTAAGTAGAAGAAAGCTTGAATTCTAACGAAAAAATTGCGAATTCATCTGAATACATGTTCTGAGGACCATTACACCGTGTATTTTTATAAAACTGGCATTTTTTGGTGGTGCGCGCGTGATTAGTATACTCGTAACTCCGAAACGAAATAGAGGAAGGTTCAAGATATTTCAGAGATGCTACACGAAGATTTTCAAGAAAATCCCCTAACTCTATTGTAGCCTTTATATATAAATACTTCCCTCGTTGTTTATTTTTTCAAGAATAGTAGTAGCAGATTTAATTAAAACATCAAGGTTTAAGACACCGGCATTACAAATAAGTTCTATCTATGTCTTGGATTCTTGTGCAAATAGCCTGCAATGTTAATTACATTATTTGTTCCACAGTAGCCGTATGTAGACAGGAGTTGGAATGAAAAGGATGCATCATAGCTGGGCTTTGAACCTCTGACCTTCTGCTCTCCATTCAGGGTAAACCACATGGCAATCTCTAATTATTTTTAGATCACGTACTGCAATGGCGACTTGCAATACCGCAAGTAGGTACTTTAAAACCCAGGCTTTATAAACCAACTATTAGGTCTATAGTTCCTAAATAATTATTTATTCCACACTAACCTATGCAGGGCAGGAGTTGGAAAGATAGATTAGACTAAGGAAAAGCAAAGTCATAACAGGGATTTGAACCACGGATCTCCTGGTCTCCGTCCATTTGATTTAACCATTGGGCTACCATGGCAACATGCTGTCACGGTCAAGGTATTGAATTTTTATTTTCTCTAGTACATATGCACAATGTGCAAGTGGATAGAGAAGATATTGTATTTCATCCAAAATTCAAAACCGAGACTACCCCCTGAATGCAAAAAAAAAAAAAAGGAAGCATTTTAGCGGTTTGTGAGCATAATTCAAAAACGAAATGTCCGTTAAATACCAAAACTTGATGTTTAAGTTTAGCATCTCATAAGGGTGCGACACGAACATTTTCAAGAAAATCCCCCACCCTTCACTACTCTTTGCATGGAAAAAACCTTTGAAAATTTTGAGTTTCTCAAAAATGGCTATAACGATTTTGATTAAAATATCGTATATGAAAGATTACATTAAAAATAAAATGTATATCTTGAATTTCCAGGGAATAGCCTCTGAAGTCTCTACGTTTTGAATGAATTTTGGATAACTGGTAAACCGTAAGAGATAGACAGAAACACACCACCTAAAATGCAGATCTCGTCATAATACACAATTTATGTCCATTATATTTTTTGTTAGAAAACTGTTTCCGAGATACCTATACTTTTGTCAAACACAAAGCCGTCCGTGTTTCTCTTGTTTTACTCCAGGCTATGCAAGGAAGCGAATTTCAATGACAAGCGCAAAGCGACTGATGCTTTCCTAGCATAGTGTATTCTCCAAGTTCCCTTCTGCTTATAAGAAACTAATAAGACCGTTCTAACATTTATCTCAATAAGCTTGCAGCAGAAAGAAGAATAATTTGTTAGACGTTTATGTTTAGAAAAAATAGAGAAAGTCATGTGAATGGAACACATACCTGTTTTTTCATTGCAATTATACATATATTTAAAGCAAAATTTTAACTTTCAATGTTTTCAACATAGTGTAAATGCTCTTATTTTAAAATGCTGAATGTTCCATTGAGATGACTTTCTCTAATTTTTCTGAAAATAACTATTCTTGTAAAAGAGTGTTCTTTTTATCTACATCTTGCTAATTGAGATAAATGTTACCAGAACTTCTCTGATTACTTGCTTCTTTCTTAGCAGAAGGAAAATAAGCAACACACTAGCCTGAAACAGTAGTCAAACCTTTTGAACAACTGAGGTTCGGTTTGCTTTGTATTGGCAGTAAAATAAAAGAGAGATGAAAAGAAATGTGGTCTCATTTAACAAGAAACGGTGTTTAAAATTGAAATCAATAACAAGAAATATTTCGGAAACGGTAAAAAAATGTGTATGACATACACTGTGTGTTTTAACTATATCTACATTTTATATGGCAAATTTTTGTCTGCTACAAAATTAAACAAAATTCATCCAGAATGAAAAAATATTCAGGAGCTATTTTCAGAAAATGCAAGATATACATATTATTTGTGAATAGCTTTGATATATTGTATTTTAATTCAAATCATTAGTCATTTTTTGAGAAATTTTCAATTTTTTTCCATATAAAAGGTACTTTGGAGTGGGAAATTTTCCTTGGAAAAGTCCTGGAATATATAAAATATAAATAGTAAGTTTGGAATTTAACGATCATTTAGTTGTTTTCTTTTTAACTATGCTGCCCAAACACACACAGACGGATTTTTTTCTATAAATGTTTTTTGGACTCTGGGAACCTCAATACACATTTTACCGGTGGAATCTCGACATTGAAGTTTTGGAGAATCTCCATACACAATATACATATAGACAGTAAAATGGATACTGAAATTATAGGCTTTTCGTCTTCTACCGAAACATTCGTTCCTATTTTGACAATACCTGGTTGCCAACGGCGCACTTGATTCTTACATAAAAAACATGGTCCATGAGAGAACATTGTGTTATCATGACGTTAAAAACGGGTATAGCAGAATTATAAGTTTCCTTTTATAGTGTTTAACGGCCGCTTTTACTACCAAGATACTGCAGGCGATGACACTGGTGATAAATGGAATGAAAATGGAGCACCGGTGGAATGTGACGACGGGGTAACCCGGAGAAAATCCGCCCCTGTGCCGCTTTGTCCACCACAAATCTCACGTGCGGTCACTTGGGATCGAGCTCGGGCCATATAGGTGAGAGGCGAATGGTCTAATCACTCGGCCACGGCGCGGTCCAATTCCAAGGTTCAGTTTCAGTTGGAGGTTTTATCTACTACATGTTTTTCGATGAGAGAGTCGTAATATGTTAAAATAGTAAATAATAAGCTGCAAGAATCGTTGCCAGTTTCTGCTGCTGAAGTTTGTTTATTTTGTTAATAGGGAGTTTTGTTATGAAGACAACATCTTTGATTTCCCCTGAGAAAACCGTGTTATGTATCCTTATCTATTTTATTTTCCTTACAAGTTTTTCTTTGTGATATATATTGAGTTGTTTGCGCGGTAGAAAAACAAAAGAAGTTGCTTAAGAATCCAAATAGTCCGGGTATTCCCCGAGCAAGGGGTGCGGTAATGAGAGCATAGCACTTGAGTCTGCCTGCTGGAATGTGTTGGGGATGGAGCGAAACAAAAAAAAGGGTATTCCCCTAAGTGGATTACAAGCTTTCCCGTTGGTAATCACCCCTTCCCTGTGCTGACACTAAATCCTACATGGAAACCCTTCCTTCGCTCGCTCGCTCGCTTCACTTCTGCTTTTTCCAGTATCAGCGCCTATCATGGCATTAGCTGCTCACAATAGCGGTTACTTAATATCAACGCCTCCTTTCCAACGTTCGTATAACGGTCGACAGATGACAGTCAATGCCGACCGTCATACATTCAGCAATGTAGTTTTTACTTTCTGTACACGTACTATGCATATAGTAGGTAGAGACAGTATTGTATTTCACCCAAGAATTCGATGTCGAGATTTCGCCGTAAATGTGTGCTTTGAGATCCCCTGAGTCCAAAAAAAAAAAAAAAAAAAAAAAAAAAATTTTTAGAAAAGTTCTGCGTGTGTATCTGTGGACAGCATAGCACATAAGCGAACATGCCGTTAAATACCAAACTAGGTATTTGAGTTAAATATGTCCCAAGAATGCGACACGAAGGTTTTCTAGAAAGTCTTCTGCCCCCAAATCCTACCTTTTACATAGAACATTTTTCGTTTTTTTTTTTCTCAAAAAGGCTGACGATTTTGATTAAAATACCATATGTTTAATATATTTTCGTGACGAACCAAATGTATACCTTAAATTTTCTGGGAATTTTCTGAAGACCTCTTCATTTTGAATGAATTTTGCATAATTAGTAAATTGTAAGAGATAGACAAAAAAATGTAGATCTCGTTAAAACATACAATTTGTCATATACAGTTTTTGTAGAGTTGACCTTTCCGAGTATTCCTTGCTATTCATTTCAATTTTAAACTACGTAAATTTTCTCATACAGGAAGTCATCTTTCGTTTCATTTCTCTTTTGTGTTATTGCTGCCAATGCAAAGCGTACAGAGCTACAATTGTTCACATAGCGTCCAGCTTTTAAAAGAGTTGACTATCGCTTTAGCCTAGTTTAGTTAGATTAGTGTATTCCCGTATTGCCCTTCTACTTACAAGGACGTAGTAATACGGCCATACCTGTTCTACTATTATCTCGATTAGCATGATGTAGGCAAAAGAATAATCTTTTGTAAGAATAGTTTGCAGAACAGGTAGAGAAAGGTACGTTGATGGAGCACTGGGTTTTTCTTGTCCATTTTCTTGCCTTTTCTCCTCTTTTTTGTGCCTTTTTCAAAAACATCACATTTATTCCAAGAACGTGTGGCATGTTTTCTTAAAGCATGTGCTTTTCTTTTAACTGTGGATACAGAATTCTAGTTTTTATATCTTTCAATGAATTTAATTGAAAATTTATTAACGGTAATTTCATTAGAATTTCTTATTTATCTAGAGAAAATTAAAATATAATTGGATTTTAATTGAGTCTGTCATGGTTTAAGCGAAAGTGTGTAAATATTATTATAAATAAATACAAAAAGGCAATAGCTTACTGAAGTAATTAACCGAGCTGCTTCTATAAAACTTGAAGTATTTAATTATCTGAGTGGCACTATAAAAAAATGTTTGAAAAATAATGGGAGCAAAATGTCGATGATGATGGAGAAAATGAAATTTCATTTTAAGTGGAATGGGATTTTTAAGAGCTGTTACAGGTTAGAGGAAAATCGATCACAAGGAGCGAACATATAAGATATAAGATTATGCGCGCGCGTGAATGATAAAACTATAGAATATAAAGTCAAGGGAACAAGCCATATCCAAAGAATGGATACACAGAGAGTACCATTTCATTTTAGGAATTATAAGCCGATACGGAAAAGAAATATTGAAAGACCCCTATCGCCCCGCAAACGATGGCATGAACAAGATATTGTAGGATTCCCAGAGTGGGATAGGAGTTACCCCTACACTACGCATCTCTAAGGGGGCGTAGTTTCAGAAGTGGAGCTGATGCTTGCACCTGCGAGAGGGAAGCAGGTGGCCTCATGTTTGAATATGAAGTAGGGTGGGCATTTGGGGATAATCGGAAGCTATAAATAAATACGCAACCGTGATTTTAATATCAAGCAGATGAATGTATGGTTAGAGATCAAGAGAAGAAAACCTAAGGGGGTGGCTAAACCCCATTTAACTCATCTGTTCCATTGCGATTCTTAAAGCTAACCCTTTTAAATAAAACTATGCCCGTTCAGTAGGCGTTGCTCTGTAGTACGTCCTCCAACGTCGGCAGCTCAGATTAAAAAGGGCCTATAGACCTGGTTGGCATTGTTTGTTGTTAAACTCGTGCTTATGCCAGCATTGCTTTAAGAGGATACAGTTATGTCAGTATTTCGGAATCTTGCTACCAATATCGATTGCTAAAACTGGTGCAATATTACCTCTTGCTAATCGATATGTGATTTATTCAAAATGACCATATCAGGTACCCTACAATATTATAGCAAATGCCTTTATTGACTCAATAATTAATTTAAAATAAATATTTAAGTCACTTCCGCAATAGTTTACTCGCCGTTAGACACGTAGATAATTTATAGCTGTGCTCTATTCATGCCTTGCGCATCACTGCGCATTTACACTGAGTCACTCACGACTTAGTAAAATTCACAACACAACTCACTGCAATTCTTCCTCTTTTTATAGCGAGAAAATGACGTCACAGAGCTTACTGGAAGAGTCTAGAATCCGACCATTTGAGAAGGACCGAGAGTCACATTCCAGAATGTTCCGGTTACAGTCGCGGCACTGGTTTTTTTTTTTTTTTTTCCCAAGATCTCCAACTGCGATGTCTCATATTCCAGTTCCGCTGCCTCATGCCAGAGCGAACGCGAGAGGGTTCGCACACACAGATGGCATAGTCACACTATGTACCTAAAGGTCGCGCGTCAGTTCTTGATCAATGACATGTTTAAATGAGAGATTAGATGCGAGTCACTTACTCATCTTTATTGGAACATTAGTGCACAGAAGCAGGGATGGCAGTAAGATGTTATTACGTTATTCTCATGTTTCTGCGTGGCAGTAGTACAGTCACTACAAAGCAAATGTCACACTTCTAGAGATGTTAGTTGCTTGTATTTACCCTCAAACTCGTTTACTGCTTACGCTACACTTTACACCTAATTTTCTTGCATTTTTCCTATTCCTGACATTTCTCCCTCATATTTTTCTGAATTGCTGTATATTCATTAACTAAGCATATCTCGTTAAATCACTGGCAATGGCAAAAACCTGTAACGTAAAACACTTTGCAAGTTTGCAGTCCGCTGCGTATTCTCGAAAAGTATGCATAAGGCAGCAGAGCTTTTTGTTATTGTACCATAAATTATTTACTGACCTGTTTACCAAGGGTAGCCTAGCTCACTATATCATCGCTAAAGTTCATTCGTTTAGAAGGAACGAGCAGCCTGTACAATGCTACAGATAATAGTATCTAATGCGTGAAGGAAGGGGAAGAAGCTGCTTCTATATACGCCTCTGTTTCTCTTTTTGTTGTTTGTGTCGAGTTATTTTCTGGAAGCTAACTTTGAATATTATGCAGAACACAAAGGATCATCTCTATGATCTGCAAACATATTAACAGATCGTCATTTCTATCGCTCCCTATATTACGATCTCTGACCTCGCACGTAACCTCAGCTGATCAAGGAATGACTGGTCGGTTCCATATTTGAGGTGGCGGCACTCGGCGGACGGTGTCCGTTTATCCCTGTGATAGGATGATGAGATGAAAGGGGTGAAATAAAAGAATCTGCAATCCTATCGTGATCTCCGAACCATGTTGGCCCATGGGAATACTTCACATGAGGTAGTCAAAGGGGAAGATCGTATAAGGATGATTTAAAATCGCCACCCCAAAGCCGAGAATCGAACCACGGGTCCTCAGCTCAAATAGGAACAAAACCACTGAGCTACCATGGAATTAACACATGATAGGGAAGCGATAAAAAAACTGACAACTGCTTTGAGGGAACGAAAACAGACAAATTATGTTATTTATAGGTATTAATAACGTAGAAAGATTTAGACAGAGATAAAACTTTCTCTAGCTGTTCCACAAACAAACTTTCCTTACAAAAGATTTTTTCTTCTATCGTCATGCTAATTTAGATAAAATTAACAGAAATTGTGTTATTACTTTATTCGTTGTAAGTGGAAGGGAAATAAGTGAATGCACAAGGCTAAATCGAAAGCAAAATCTTTTAAAATCTATCAAAAATTCGGTTCACTTTTACATTCCCGGGCGTGAAACAAAAGAAAAGAGAATAACGTCCACTTCCCGCTTGAAGAAAGTTTTAAGTAGTTCAAAAATGAAAACAATAACAAGGAATATTTCGGCAACTGTTAACCAACAAAAAGAAATGTATGTGGCAGAAATTGTGTATTTTAGTGAGATCTTCTTACGGTACACAAGTTATAAAAAGTCATCCAGAATGAAGATGTCTTCAGAGTCTATTCCCAGAAATTCAAGACATATATTTCATTTGTCATGAAAACATCTTAAACATATGGTATTTTAATCAAAATCCATTTTTGAGAAAACAAAATGTTCAAACATGTCATTTAAAGGGTAGTTGGAGGTGGGGATTTTCTTGAAAAGCTTGGAAGACACCAAGTTCGGTGTTTAACATGTTTTCGTTTTTGAACTATGCTGGCCACACACACATACAAAACACGGACAGTTTTCTAACTTTTTTATTCAGGTGGTCTCAAAAATGTATTTCCGTGAAATATGGACATAGAATAACTTCTCTATCTACTACATACATTGTAAATACGGGCTAGAGAAAGTAAAATTGGATGGATACATCTTTGGAACGGAATGAGGCATCTTTATTGTTGTGATATTTAGTAAGTTAATACCAGATAGTGTTGTTGACATTATAAGGATATTTTAAAATACGCCTTCAATGTGAAGAAAAGAAAAAAGAGAAATTAAGTAGCCGCGTATTCTTAAAAATTGATAAAATGTGTATACTTAGATTTGAAACGAGAATTTAAATATTTTTGAATTAAAGTTGTAAGTTGTGTACAAAAGAATGTCTTTTCGTGTATATTTTAGCTTCTAACAAAATAATGCACATATCTGTCATAAGTTCTTGAAGGTTATTTTAATGTCTTTAATCATGTAACACATATATTGCGCAATTTATTGATGTAAATTTTATCGCGTAAACGATTCACAGCTGTTCCATTCACTATAATAATTCGTTCTCCCTTTCTAATTGTTTTCCATGAACAAACAAATGCTTTATTGTGCCCTCTTGGCGTGAAATAATAGGTAATCAAATATGGTTGCTGCCTACTAACAGTTTCTGTATTAATTGCAAGTATACACGTACACCATAAGGTTTGTTTACCTTACTGATTACTGACTTTGTAATTGTTCTGTTAACGAAGCGATGCATATACACAAAATTACTTAACAAGCTTTAGCCTTTACAGTTTATCATTATAAGAAATTTTTTAAAATATTTACAATGTTTCTAATATTGACACATTCTCATTAATTTATTAAAAGAAAGGAAATAAAATAAAACACCATGGATAAAATTTCAGGCGTGGAAAGATAAATATTCTTCAAATTCAGTGTTTTAAATAAGAAATTCTGTTTATGCAAAATTGGGACGCAAACCAAAATCTAGGAACGTGTTGTTATTTTTTATTTCGCAAAACAGTCTTTTATGGTTTTTAAACAAAAAAGTAAGATGCGTTCCGTTCACATGACTGTCTCTAGCTGTTCCATTGACAAAATGTCCTTAAAAAAGATGATTCTTCTATTTCATGCTAATCGAGATAAACATTAGCAGAAATGGTCTTATTACTCCCTTTTTAAATAAGAGAATACACCAGACTAAAAACCATTAAAAGCTCATCGCTATGTGAAACAAATTAAATACGGTTCTCTTTTGATTCTAGGGATAAAGAAAGAGTTGACTTCCTGCTGGAGAAATGTTGGAAGTAGTTTAAAATCGAAACAAATAGCAAATAATATCTCGGAGACAATTCTACAAAAATGAATATGATACAAATTGTGTCTTTTAACGAGTTCCACATTTTTGTGGGTAACTTTTTGTCATTCTCTTACGGTTTACCAGTTAGATTAAGTTATCCAGAATGAAGAGGTCTCCACAGGCTATTCCCAGAACATTCAAGATAGCATTTTGTTTGTCATGAAAATATCTTAAACATGTGGTATTTTAAATAAAATCTTTATAGCTATTTTTGAGAAAATAATTTTTTTCGAAATTTCCATGTAAAGCATGGGGCGATTATCCCTAAAATCTTCATGTCACGTCCTTGGAAGATACTTAGCTTAAAATATCACACACACACACATATATATATATATATATATATATATATATATATATATATATATATATATATATATATATATGTGTGTGTGTATGTGTATATATGCTGTCCACAGACACACACATACACGTGTTCTCTATAAATTCTTTTTTTTTATTCAAGAGCCTCTAAAACAAGTATTTCCGGTGAAATCTCGGTATCGAATTTTTGGGGGAATACAATATTTTCCCCGCTATGTATGTTGTGCATACGTGTAAGAGAAAAGTAAGTTCTATGCAATTTGTGAAACGTGGGATTTACTGTATTATTGATGGAAAATTCTTCTACTTGTGAAAAATCCCACTCCAGGCATAAGTTGCATAAATAACTAATTTTCGAACGGCAATATTTGCAGATTGTCACAATTTCTCATACATTTTAAATCTTTCTTTATTATTTCCCATCTCTAGAATTTATAAATTTCTGGTGTTTAGATTTGTAAACAGCGCATTGTGTGTAAAAATAATCCTCATTAAGCATTCCGTGTATAAAGGAAAACTATTACATTTTCTTTTAACAGTGTGTTATCTACTGTCAGGAAGCTAATAAAATGTTCTCGCTGAACATAGTTTTATTCTGAAAGTTTATTTTCCGCGAAAATGTCTTATTGAAAAATGTAAATTTTACAATTACACTCAGTTTTGCAATCATCATAGTTTAAAATCTGGTATAGTTAGATCCGAGTTTTTTAAGTGGTAGAGGGGATAGGGCTTAAATTGCACATTTATGTATATAATTAATTTGTTTTTTTGTGGAGGAAATTTGTAACATTATATTGTAAACTGCTTTCTGTTCTGTTATAACCTTTTCGACTTGGCATATTTTAATCCTCTTGTTTTATAATTTTATCTTAATATTCCAACGTTTCTGGTTTAATTACGTCTTCGATAGTTTCCCATTCTTTTCTATATATGTGCATATACTTTTGTTACTTAAATGTTGATTCAACGATGGACATAATTCCCTTTGTTCTGTATTATTTTAATAAATGTACTTTATATGGCATTCTCTTCTCCACTAGGTCTTTTCTTTCTCTCATTTTCTTCCATTAAGCTATTAATATAATTTTTATTTCCTTCTCCAGCACGTATGTAGAATATACATATTAGAAAGAAGATACTGTGTTCAATCCAAAAATTCGGTACTGATATTTCACCGAAAATATGTTTTAGACCCCCTCATTCCAAATAAAGCATTTTTAGAAAAAGGTCCGCTTTTAATGGTGTTTAGTAAGTATGGAAACACAGGTGATACTGATGTATGTGTGTGTGTCCGTGGACAGCAACTGTGGAGGTTCTCTAAAAGTGCTTCTTTTGTACATCAAATGCTTGGGTGGAATATAGTACCTTCCGCTCCATATATTATATAGTACGTGTAGAGAAAGTAAAAATAAAGTGCAAGACGTAAAAGTGTAGTAAATTAAACTGTTAGTTCCACTAGTTGAATCTGAAGTACTTTTTAGAAAATTGCTTCCCTAAAAAGAGTTTTTGCCTGTAGAGTGTGCAAGTAAGGTGTGTAGCAGTGCAGACCTAATTTTGATGCTCACAATAGTGTTTTGATTCGGTAATACACAGTGAAGAAGCCACCAGCAGCAGCACAACAGCGCAGCGATACAGCAAGATGTGCGTCACTGTTTGTTTAGACAGCTCCTCTGGATTTGACAACTCAAAGAGCGGCACATTTTTCGATAACGCTGTTGCTGCGGGTGGAGTGAATTGTAGTGGGAATTCCTCCCTTCCTCGATTTTGTTGTGTTGTAATTCCACCCCCTGGTTCTTCCGCCGAGGGGAATTATAATCTGCCTGCACTTCCGCTTTTCATCAAAACGCTAACGGAATTTGCGGCAGCGTTTATATCCCAAACTCGGTGTTCATCCAACACCGCCGGTCCTGTCTCGTATCTTCGCATCTTTTCTTATTGATCGATCAGTAGTACATGCTTTACTGATCAGTGTTAATATACATAACAATGACAATAACACTTAGAGGAGGCTTACAGGCCACCTAATATCTTCAGCATGTTGAAAACAAACATCAGATAAGAGAGACACAGCACACGAGAGGTAAAAGATCATATCAATCACTAGAGTTAGAATCAGAGGGATCACTAAGAAGTAGGTCTTGCGGTAGTCTTCTCTTCAAGCGGGTTGGCTGGCGCGTACGAACGCCTATGTTATAGTGCACTGTTCAAGGAAAACCCTTCAATGTGGAAAAGAAACGATGGGCGATCCTCCGAATAAAGTCGTGAAGAGGTAGAAGTCCCAGTGCATGATGGAACTGCTGATTTCGAATAAACCAAGGAGAATATGCGATGCGCATAAAGCGGTTCTGAAGACGCTGATGGCTTGTATGAGCGGCTCCCACACCTGATAGGCATAGGTGATAAGCGGACGAAGGCGAGACGTATAGGGTAATCCAAGAGCGGTATGACGATGAAACAATGGCGAGAGTTTGGAAAGCCGGCCGGAGGCCAGGGAAATGAGTTGCTCGATGAACTTTTCTTCTGCACTCAGTCCATTCTGATCTCAAAGTTGTAACGTATTCAGGCAGTGCATCAGACCTTTATATCTATGGGGTGCAAGAAAGCCTGTTCGAATCTTTTTTGCCTTAACTTTATAACTAGATAATTCACACTAGAGCTCGGTTTTGTGTTCCGAAGCGCACAGAGTTACGAGCACACAACAGTCAACAGCATAAAGAGAGAATAATGGTGACGGGTTTGTAGCGTAAACGTGCACATGTTGAGTATAATCTATTCCAATGGTAACTCACTACATGTATTGATATATGGACGTTCTAATTAATAAAGCACAATGAAACAGTTATTTCACAATATAATTAGTAAATAAAAACGTCTTGTATTTTTACAAATAAAAGTGTAAAACGTGATACAAAAAAATCAGGATAATAATGTGCATAGCTTTGAAAAAACAATGAACACAAATCAACTTAGCTCACTCAGAATTCATAGTAGTGAATTACAAGATGCATCTTTACAATATTGAAAGAAAAGGTTCTCCTTTTGAACACAAATCAACTTAGCTCACTCAGAATTCATAGTAGTGAATTACAAGATGCATCTTTACAATATTGAAAGAAAAGGTTCTCATCCTCTCACTAAAAATATGTTTGAATCATCCACAAGTTTGTTCAGTGTGCACTGGTTTATCCACTAACAGGAACTCAGAAAGGTCAGGCAGTGAGCAATGCTAGAGCTGCAAACATGTTTCGCAACAGGCTGAGGAGACCACGCCTACTCCATCTCGTCCTGGTTAAACTCTGAATATACCGGCAATTTCGTGATCCAGGACCGAGCTCTAGTCATAGCTAAGGTTGTCATGTAAGGATAGGTGATAAAACAATTTAAATAGTCTGTCTTTGTAGACGCGTATAATATTGTTACCCTGACGCCAGATCTGAAGCAAAGGGCCCTCCTGGTATTTCATGATAAGAATTTACATTTCTCAAAAATGGCTCAATCGATTTTGATTAAAATACCGTATATTAAAGAAATTTGCGTTTTAAATAAAATGTATATGTTGTCTTTTCTGGGAATAGCCTATGAAGATCTCTTCGTGGCTCTTAATGCCTCTTACATTACTGGTAAACCGTAAGAGGTAGACAAAAACTTACTACACAAACACCCAATCTGTCATAAACAGTTTCGTGTGGAGTTACCCATTTCCAGATATTCCTTGTTATTGTCTAATTTTAAAATTAATTTTTATCATGGCTATGCAAAGAGTACAGATTTTCAATCATATAGCACCAGCTTTTAAAATATTCGATTATCGCTTTAACCTATGCATTCCCTTATTTCCCTTCTACTTAAAATGAGCCAAGTAGTAAGGCCGTTTCTGCTAAAGATTATCTTGATTAGCATAGGGTAGATACAAGAATAAGCTTTTGTAAGAATGGGTATAAAATAGGTACATATTTATATATAACACATAAAGGTGTTTATTGAGGGGTACTCAAAATATGTATTTTCGTGAAATTTTGTTATCGAAACTTTGGGTGAGATGCAATACCTATGTGCGTAGTAGAGAAAATGATACATACTCTTCTTAGATAAAAGAGCATTTTAATAACGTTAAGAAAAGTTGTGAACATCTGGAGGTCCCGGGTTCGATTTCCTGCTGAGGCGGGAAAGTTTTCTTTAACCAAAATAACCGGAAGTATGTATGTGAGAGTGAATGTGCGTGTGTGAGAAAAACTAAAATGTTTAAAACCCAGCATTCAAGAACCTAGTCAATGAGTTGTTTCTTAAGTCAAAAGTTCCCGAGGTGACCATAGACGTTAAAGGGGGCTATATAAATGAAACAATAAAAATAAAAAGAATCTGGTGTTTTCAATTCACAAGATTTTCTCTAGCTGTTACACAAACTTTTCTCACAAAAAATGTTTCTTTTATCTCCGTCGTGCAAATCGAGATAAACATAGCAGAAATTATCTTATTAGTTGCTTCCTTATAAGTAGGAAGGAAATAAAAGCGAATGCATTAGTTTAAAACGATAGTCAAACCTTTTAAAAGTTGGTCGCTATATGAAACAATTGAGGTTCGGTTCCCTTTGCAAGGCCCCGTTTGAGAAAAGCTTCTAGTTTGAAAGTGAAACCAATAACGAGGAATATCTCGAAAACGGCTAGCTTTAGAAGAAGAAAAAAGTATGTATACCTGTATAACGTATGTGTTTTAACGAGATCTACATTTTTATGTAGGAAGTTTTTGTCTATATTTACGGGTTAACAGTTATATAAAATTTAGCAAAATTCATTCAGAATAAAGAGACGTTTAAAGGCCATCCTTAGAAAATTTAAAATATACATTTTATTTGTGATGTAAATATCTTTACGGTATTTTAATCAAAATCGTTTGTGCCATTTTCACAAATTTCTTCATGCAAAAGGCAGTTTGTGGTGGAGGTTTTTCTTCAAAAATCTTCTTGTCGCATCCTTGGAAGTTAATAAACGTAAATGCCAAGTTTGGTGTTCAACTATATTTTCGTTTTTGAGCTATGCTGTCCAGATACACAAACACACACACGCGTGGGCGAATTTTTTTCTAAAAAATTGTTTGGGCTCTCTGCACCAAAAAGGGTACATTTCCAGGGAGATCTCGACGGTGGAATAAAATACTTTTTCTAGCTACTATGTACTAATGTAAAAAGTTCCAGCTAGAGAAAGTAAAAACTGTTATGTAGTTAACTCTTATTGAAGTTACTAAAGTAGCATTTTAATATGTACTGAAGTGTTTTAAGATCTTAGCAGTTTAAAGAGTTAGCTGGAAGGAAAGGAAGAGTAATACAACCGAATCTTGCGTTTAAATGGGATATTGTAACTCCTTTGTGAGGTGGGAGGTCAGGACGAAAGGCATAAGCCGCTTAACTTCAGGTTGCCAGGAGCTCTAGAGCGGCCCAACTACATCTGACGACTTCAAAAGCCTTTTCCCCAGGTTAAAATTGCATGCCCCGGTTTATCGCGTCAAGTATAGATAACCCCATTCCGTATTAGAGGGTCGATTGCTATTGAAGGTTCTGTTAGAAAATTCCTTCCTCAACGTTTTCCAAACATGCAAAAATGCGTTTACAGGTAGCTCAACCGAGAACGTTTTTCCAGCGTCAATATTGGCTTGGCATTGCGTATTTTCCACAAACACGATCACGCTAGTCCAAAGTAGGTTCCAAAATGTTAAGTTGTTTCTCTGAAGGAAAACTGTATATAAGTAGTGATTTATGCGAGAAACTAACCAGAAGCTGTTTTACTTTCTCTACACGTACTATGTACATAGTGTATAGAGAACGTATTGTATTTCACCCCAAAATATGATACCAAGATTTCAATATGTTTTAGGACTTCCTGAATAAAAAAAAATTAGAAAAATGTTCGTGTCTGTGTGTGTGTGTGTGTGTGTACGAAAAGTCCGTTAAATACCAAACATGTTATTTAAGTTCAGTTTCTTCCATTATACTTTATTTTTAAATTTGTCTAGTAAGGTAACTTTTTCAACAGATCTGAGAAACCTCATTTGTATAACTTCAATTAGCTTTTTGTCTTGGGTTCTAGAATCTTGTGTTTTACTTCCATACAGAAATACAGGCTTTGCTAACACTATGGAATCTTATTTTAATACCTTTTGACATTTTTTTTCCAAATGTTTTCTTGTTATTTCATTTATTCAGTTATCCTTCTGTATATTTTCCTCTAGATCAATATTAGATTAAACTTAAATCACACACAAGATATTTAAAACTACACACTTGCTCTATAGTTTGACCTTCAGTAACTAGTTTTGCTCTTCTAATACATTTTTACCCAACATCTCCAATATCTTTCTTTCCTTTTTTCTTTCTCTCTTTGCTTACCCTCTTATTTAGGACTTGCACCCCCATTACAAGCCAGCACCTGGGATCAGGCGCCTGTTGAGATGGGTGATCAGCCCTATGGCTGCTATGAAAGCGAGGAAGTGAATGATATGAAATGTGGGTGAAATGGATGACCGAAAATTATTATGGAGCAGTTAGTGTAATAAATGGCAGGGGAAACCGTAAAACCCGGAGAAAATCCTTCAGACACTCTTCGTCCATCACAAATCCAACAAGATGTCTCCTGGGATCGAATCTGGATCACCTGGGTGAGAGGCGGGCGTTCTAGCCACTCGTCCACAGCTCCGCCTCACATTGATTCACAGAATATATTTTGACTCAAAAAAAGGTAATTAAGTACACAGATATAAATAGTTATGAGATCTCTTAGAGAATACAGGAATTGGAGCGATTATAGTATATTATATTTGTTTTAATATTAATATTGTCACAAGTTTAGGGCGGCAATGGAACTATATGTATGTGCATATACCTATATGTACAATTTAAGGTATCGTGAATAAAGAAATGTCCCTTTTAATCTTTACGCCTCCTGTGTAAAGAGCAGAATGAAAATGTAGCATAGGTCACTGTTGCTGTCTGAACCTCAACCCTCCATCGGATCCTGGGCCCTTCAATAAATAGGCTTAAGAAAATAAATACTTGGCTTTGTTTGCTACGTGTATCGGACATCTTTGTGGGTCACCACAAACTAACATAGAATGCTACTGCTTTTAAAAATGACCCTCTCTCTCTGACTCCCTTCCTCTCGAGAGGGAGTGAAGAGAAGCCTTGTGGTACGGGTGGCCCGGATAAAATCGTACATCAGATCGCGGTTTGAAATGTAGCCTGCTATTCCAGGAACCTAATCCTTGTATTTACTTTCGTCCATGTGTGTGCGAGAGAGAAATCCTGCCTTTCGCATCAGCTGCTCAACCGTTGTGCTTGATATTCACGTAATTCACTTTCGGTGTCCATTTCACGAATTCCTGCTTTTCAGACCCACCATAGAGGAAGATTTGCAGTTACGTTGTTCATTATTGCTACTCGCTTGCGGATTGTTGAAGCCAGTGGAGAGGAAATCAATGAGACGAATTCCCAAAATAGGTACAGTTGAGCCCCTCATGCTTCGTCACGTTTTTCAAATTATCCGAAAAACTTCTAGCGTTACCTCTTGTCGAAAAAATGTGCTGTACAGTTTATTAAAACCTAAAAAGAAATAAAATATTTTAAATACGTTTATTTTTGTGTTATATATAACTTATTTATCTATATAATTCACATTAATCGCAATAGATATTTGCAGAAATGATTTCATTGCATATTTCATTGTTGACACAGAGGAATACAGGAGGCTAAAGAGATCATTACATTTTTAAAAATAATCTATTCACATGACTTTCTCTACCGCTTTATTCAAAAAACTGTTCATACAAACGGGTATTTTTTATCTGTATTATGAATATCAAGATAAAAAAAAAGTGCAGAGATTGTCTCATTACCTTCTTTGCTTAACGTCCTTTAATCTGTTTGGTCATATTGTACATGAATGAAATCGGTGACATGATGGGCCAGGCTTATAGTTACTCGACATTACTCTGCTCAGGATAAGGGAAAACCCCGAAAAAAACATTGTGATTCGAACTCGCAACCTGTTGAATGTGAGGCAGATATGCTACCCCCACACCTCAAGCGTGCTCTTTTTACTTGCTATTTTGTAAGCACAAGGGAAATAATGTCATACACTAGGCTAAAGCGTTGGTCAGATAATTTAAAACTGAGGCTTTGTGAAATAATTCGGTTCTCTTTGGCTAGAAGTAAAACAAAAGAGAAATGAAACGAAAGATGACTACCCGTTTGAGAGAAGTTTAAGTAGCTTATAATTGAACCCGATAACAAGCAATTCTCGGAAACGGTTAACTACACAAAACAAACATACATTTATATATTGTGTGGTATAACAATCTCTATTTTTTTTTTTTTTTTTTTGTAAATCTGTCTGTCTCGGATAGTTTACTACTTCTATAAAAGTCTTCCAGAATGAAACTATTTCTTTAAAAATTATTTTCATAAAATTAAATTCAAGATTACATTTCGTTTGTCATGGTTAGCCGTTAGTGGAAATTACGCTATTGTCTCATTATTTTAAAATTCTATAATTTTTGTGTGAACTCGCAGAAATACTTGAATAGGGGGTTAACATTTAAACAGATCCGCAAATGAACTTTGGCTGCGTTTTAGAAACGATAACTACATAGCCTTTGGTTAGCATTCGGGAGATCCTGATGTCAAATACCGTGTTCTGATTTCCCTCAGTCGCTAAGGTAAATACTGGATTACATATTTCATACCACGACCCAAAGTTCCACCTTTAATCTAAAATAATAGTAAAACTGAAAGATTGGTGGCAATTACGATTACAGTGACATCTATGCTGAGATAGTGAAAGCAGCAAGACTGGACGGCACCTCAGCTCTATTTGCTTGTTTCGGTGCAAACGTGTATGTTGTATAAGGCATAAGATCTTCCGAAAGGTCCTATAAGTATAGATGAAGAAAAAGCATCCAGACCGATTGACATCTTATGAATTAAAGAATCTAAATTGAATTTGAGGCGTGGGATCAGGAGGGTCTGTGGAGGCGTACCTTTGGTGCTGGGCTGCGCAGCGACGACTGGTCCTCTCTCCGGCGTTGCAGCTGGTGGTTGTTTCTCGACGCTCCTCGGCTATTTTCGGACTCAGCGACGAGCAGTTGAGAGGTATTTATATTTAGCTCAGGTATTAAGCTACGGTGATCTCAAGGGATGGTACGAGAAATTTGCTCAAAATAAACGTTGACACTTTCATTTGATCAAACGTTTATTTCCCTTTTCAGGAGTTCTCGAGACAGTTCCTGGCGCGATAATATTTCGATAATTTCTCTCGAACTAGAGCGCAATGCGTACAAAGATAACTTGAATTCACGCGGCGATAAGTGCAACTGTTAAGTGGAGAATTATTGTAGACTCTTTAAATCTCTAAACCAGTTCCGCGCGGCGTTAACTCGCGAAAGTGGCTGAATCACAATTATAGCAATTCATAGACACTTCACTCTTTAACGTGAATTCCTTGTTTCAAGTGTCGTAGGTTCCGCGTGAAGTTGCATTTCTTAGTGCCTGAATAACAATAAACTTTGCGGACACTTTGCTATTTTGCGTGGATTCCTTATTCTAGGTGTCACAGGTTCCGCTTGTAGTTACATTTCAACTGCGTGAAATTTAGGGCGAATACTCTACATTTATAGCAAATCCTACCCACGCCAAAACTCTCAACTCGCAATCTCATTGGCCCATTTTGGCGCCTAAAATAGCTTGGGGTGCGTGACGTGATTAATTCCAATTGGTCAACTCGTCTTTCACGTGATTCTTGAGCTAAATTTTCTCGTGGTTTCCCTCGTTATATGTCTCATCCACTTTGTCTTCCAGAGACGTAACTACACAATAGCAACTTTACCCTCTTGCAATATACAAAGGCAAATATCGTGAACAGCTGAAATCGTCGCTTGAGAACTCTCGGGTTGAAGTTAGAAGGCTTTCCAGGAACAATCTCTCTGAACTTCCAATATACATTGTGATACAATAAATACATGCTAAATTAACTTAAACAATCTAATTAACCAAAACATATGCTGATGCGCTCACTAGGGTGTAAAAATCCTTAGCATGGTTTCCTTCGGAAGAGAAGTAAAGGCGTTGATCCCGTGTCGTAGATTTATGGCACGTAAAATAACCTCAAGCCTGACAGAGAGGCCTCTGAGCAAAATAAAGCGGTCTTTCACGCCCAGTATAGAACGGCAGCAGTTAAAGAGTGTCCATAAATAACACGTCATTTAAATTTTCCTCAACTTGGCGACATACCGTTTCAAATTGCAATTCATTTTAGGGAAAATCATAATAATTAGTACTAATATTAATAAATTTAAGGATAAAAATATAGAATAATAAAGGGAGAATAGCTATTGCGTGAACATTTTAAGTATTTCTCTATTCAAATAAAACTAAGAAAATCTGTAAGTCGAACTTTCTCTGTCATAGGCATACATGACTAATTATTGATTCAATCTCGAATATTGCCATACAAATTGGTTACCTTTTTATATGAAGAGATAGCTTGTCTGGAACATTGAATTATTCAAATACCCAACTGAAACGTGTCGTAGAAATGTTGAGGTTTATGCCAAATCCGATGACATTTGGCTGGTAATGATGCATAACAATACAATGCACCTGTCGCTCAAACGCGTTGGTCGCCCAATGGGATAGTTAAATTTGAAGCAGCATTTCATTATTGATTTATTAGTATGTTTTAATTGTGTTTGATGCCGTAATTGTGTGTTAAAGTGTGCCAATTGAATTTCATCGGTTGATGTTATTTTAGCCGGGTATGTTCTCCTGTCATGCGGTCCCAATAGGCTTTGTGCTGCCCAGTTCCCAACGGTTGTTGAGTGCCATACAGACGCCAATGCTCAAACAAAACACTGCAATATGTCCCCGCAGGATAACGTATGAAACTGAAACTATGATGTGATTTAAACCATAGTATAATCGAATTTCTGGAATCAGCATGTATTATAAATGCCTGTAATGCCATATAAAGAATTATTACCTGACTGTAAATCAACAATACACATGTGTCGTTGCTAAGGGAATATAAATGGTGTTCCTTGATAAATATATGTCAGTAAAAACAGAAAATGTTAGAAAAAACACAAGAATAGATTCGTATTTATTAGTTACTTTCTCTGCATGCTACGTGGTACCCGCATAGGTCGAGAAGGTGTTGCACTCCACCCAAAATTCGGTACCGGGCTTTCACCGGGAATATACGTTTAAATTCCCTGTATCCAAAAAAAAAAAAAAAAAAAAAAGAGCATTTTTACTCTCTGCATCACGTGTGTATAAGTACATAGAAGGTAAAGAAGGTATTGCATTCCATCCAAAAATGTAATACTGAGGTTTCACCGGAAACGCACCTTTACGGTCCCTGTATCCAAAGAAAAACATGTTTGAAAGAAGGTCCGTTTATTTGTGTATCTATGAGCACGATTACTCAAAAACGAAAAGTCGGTAAAGTACCAAACTTGGTATTTGAGTTTTAGTATCTTGCATGGATGCGTCACGAAGATTTTTAATAAAATCCCCCGCCAGAAACTTATCCTTTACACGAAAGCATTTTGCATTTTTTCTCCTCAAAAGTGGCTGTAACGATTTTGATTAAAATATCGTATATTAAATGTATTTATACAACAAATAAAATATATAGTTTGAACTTTTTGGGAATAGCCTCTGAAGACCTCTTTATTCTTGATGAGTTTTACAGAATTTTCCATAACTGATAAACCTTAAGAGATATACAAAAACTTGCTTCATAAAATGTAGATCACGTTAAAACACATAATTTATGTCAAATATGTTTTTCTTGTATAGTTGACCGCTTTCTAGATATTCCTTGTTATTAGTTTCATTGTTAAGCCACCTAATTTTTATCAAATAGGACCATCCATAGCGACCAGAACCTCAATTGTTTCACATAGCGACCAGCTTTTAAAAGACAGTCGCTTTAGCGTAATATATTCCCCTATTTCCGTTCCACTCAGAAAGAAGCAAGTAATAAGACCAATTCTGCTTATGTTTTACTCGATTAGCATGATGTAGAGAATATAAGAATAGGATAGGTAGAGTCAGACTGAAAAATTCAATGCCATAGTCGGGATTTGAACCACGGATTAGCAGGTTATTCTACCACTGAGCTACCATGGCAGTATGCGGGCATGACATTGAATTTCTCAAACAACTTGCATGTTTTCCGGTAAACCACAATAATTTGAGATTATCTTGTGATTTGCCAGGAAACATGCGGGTCAGTTGAGAAATTCAATGCTATGCCGGCTTGTTGCAAATCCCAACTGTGACATTGAAGTTTTTAGTCTGACCTATCTATCCAACTTCTGTCCTACACACGGTTTTTGTGAGGAAACAGAATTATCAAAATGTTGTAAGAATAGTTCGGGAATAAGCCAGAGAAGCTTATGTGAA
This sequence comes from Hymenopus coronatus, assembly GCA_030762935.1. Classification (NCBI taxonomy): domain Eukaryota; kingdom Metazoa; phylum Arthropoda; class Insecta; order Mantodea; family Hymenopodidae; genus Hymenopus; species Hymenopus coronatus. Next base: position 50,852,084 of record CM060895.1, read on the forward strand.
CAAAACACATTAGACGTTTTTGTTTGTTTTATTCATTAGAATCCACGCAAATGCACACTCCCTTTCATACTTCTAGACTCTAGTCTTGGCTAGAGAACATCTCCCAGTTGGAAATAAAACCGGGACTTCTATCACAGCAAGCAGATAACTTATCGTTTGATTTACGGGACTAGCTGGATCAGCATTTTGCTCTGTTGTAAACAGACACTTTTGGGATGCTACATTTAATCTTCTGTATTCTGAGTTGTAATCGTGAGATCTGTTACGATAAGTTTGAAAGATGTCAACAAGAGTTAACGGTTCTCTTACAAGGTATAAAAGCAAAACTTGAAATGTGAATCACAGAGATTCTGCAGGTTGAAATGTGGAAACAATCAGACCGGCATACGGCTGTCAGGTTTTCTCATGTCACGATTGTAGCGTAACTGAGAGAGAGAGAGAGAGAGAGAGAGAGAGAGAGAGAGAAACAGAGGCTTCCCATTTATACGGTGTGGAGAGATGCATCGAATCTCAACAGAAAAGAGGAAAGATTGTCGAGACATCCAGTGTCGAAATAGGAAACAATACCTAAGTTACTTTAACTTTTTAAATCCTCATGGGGGCAATGTATTTTCCTTTTCCTGTATTCTGATTCTGTGTAGAGGGTAAAAGAAGTTTCCTTAAGCGGTGTGTTGATTTATTTTGTTCTGTTATACAAAGATCAGTACCCCTCTCGCTGTAACTATGATTAATATATTATGTAGTATTTAGTGAGGTATCCGAAACGAAATCTTTAGTCTTCTGTATACTGATGGATAGGCTCATGAGGAAGGAAAAAGCCCATAGACCTGAGAAAGAGGTAAGGATGGATGTCACACAAAACCAATGTCCTGTGTGTAGTGGAAATGAAAATCTAGAACACATAATACTTAAATGCAAAGGAACTGAAATTTAGAGAAAAGAATTTAGGTTTAGGTTAAAGAGAAATATGGCTATAACTGAAATGCCCATAAAGATTGTATGAAAGTAGAACAGTAGCTGGACAAATGAAAAACAAATGGATATGCACAATAAAAAGAGTTAAAAAACAAATTGCAAATGAGACAACAAACTAGAATTAAGGAATTGTTGTAAAGAATTATGTAAAAGCATGACTCCTGGGACTCAAAGTACTTACGACATTGTAAGTTACCATTGGGGTATGCCATCCCAAAATAATTTGATATCAACTTGTGGTTTACCTGGAAACGTGCGAGTCAGTTGAGAAATTTAATGCCGTGCCGGCATATTGCCATGGTAGCTCAGTAGTAGAGCGTGAGACCGGGATATCCGTGGTTCAAATTCCGACTGAATTTTCAGTCTTACTCTTCTACCTATCCAAAGTATAAATCTGTTCACGCCTCGGCTAAGAAGACACAACATGGAATTCTGATTTCACCAACATCTTGATCTCTTACCTGCCATCTCTGTGTAAGCACCGTGTTGCAGCAAGTCATCCTAAGTCTGCCTCTTCGCCTGCTTGAGCATTGGGGATTCCATCCCAAGGCAGTTCTTGCAATATTTCCACTTTCCCTCCTGAGTACGTGTGTAATCCATTTCCCCCTTCTGAACTTAATTTCTTTGCTAATTCCTTCTGAACTGCTGTATTACAGAAATCTATATGAAATCTGTATGTTATATCTTCCGAAACCACCATATTTTATTACTTAGACATAACGTGTAGTTTTATTTGTATTTTAGCTTCTCTAGCACACATGTACAAAGTACACAATGGATAGAGAAGGCAGTGTATTCCACCCAGAATTCGATACCAATCTTTCACCGGAATATATGCGTTGACACCCCCGAGTCCAAAAACAGTATTGTTAGAAACATTAAAAGTTCCATTTAAAAGGTCACGCGACAAATGCTCAAATTGCAAGTGGCTGAAAATAACTTCGAAATATTAATAAAAAGGACCACGTTATATTGCGTTATAATCCGAAAGTCAAGATTTTAAAAAATTTTGGTCATTTTTCACAGGGTGGTATCCTTAAAAACTTGTTATTAAAATTAAGGTTTAAAAAAACGCCACATACTTAATCTGCAATATTGTTTAGCCTTTCTGTATATTAACATTAAAGTTCAACTCCTGTTTTTTTTTTTTTTTTCTAATTGGAAATTAATGTTTGAGGGTCACTATATTTATATATATGTTTACGTTATGATAAAATAACGGAATGTGTTATAATCCGAAAGTCAACATTTTCAAAAAATTTGATAAATTTTCACATGTTGGTCCGCTTAAAAAAAAACTTATTATTAAAATTAAGCTTAAAAAGCCACAGACCTAGTCTGCAATATCGTTTAGTCTTTCTGTATATTAAAATTAAAATTCAGCTCCTGGATTTTTTTTCTAATTGGAAATTAACGTTTTATGGTCACTATATTTACATATACGTTTACGTTATGATAAAATAACGTAAAACATCTTAAAATTTGACAGAACAAGTGTTTTTCTAAATAATTAAACATAAAGAATCTATCAGATTTGCAAATGTAAAGCATAAATTTGGTAGCTGGCACTGCTTGCGGAGACCGCATAAAATGGCACGTCGCCAATCCAGCCAACGAAAACATATTCACATTATATTCAGAAGACTTATTCCCTTTGCTGACTTCCCCATTTTAAAACTTAACAAGCACAAACAATGAATGTGCTATACGAACTTTTCTAATGGGCTGTTTACGAGATAACGAGAAAGTTAGTCTATATTTAATTGGGACGAGAATACAATGAGAATATATTGTCTGTGGTTTTTCCCGTTATTTTAAAAGAACATTATAACTTAGGAGTAAAGAATGCCACTTGAATTCTGATATTACCCAAAAGAAAAGATCCTATGTATGATATTTACATGGTTTTCTCTACCTTTCCTGTAACGGACTATTCTTACAACTTTTTCTTCTATGTACTTCATGCTAATCGAGATGAACATTAATTGAAATGGTCTTATTACAGTTCCTTATAAGTAGAAAGAAATAAGGGGGTTTATTGGCTAAAGTGATAGTGATATCTAGTAAAAGCCGGTTGCTATGTGATTGTAATTCGGTTCTATTTGGATGGCAAGTAGTAAAACAAAAGAAAAGAGAATGACAAAGATAAGAATTGAGATAAGAATTATTTATAAACCACAAAGTGTGTGTTTTAACAAGATCAAATAAAATTTGTGTACTAAATGTTTGTCTATCTCTTAACGGTTTGCCAGTTATACAAAAGTTATCCAGAATGAAGAGCTCTCCAGAGTACCTTTCCAGAAAATTCAAGATATACATTTCGGTTGCGAAAATATCTTAAACATATGACATTTTAAAAAATCGTTAGGGCCATTTTTGAGGAAATAAAATTTTTCGAAAAATGTTACACGTTAAAGATAATTGAGGTTGGGGGATTTTCTTGAAAATCTTCGTTCCACATCGCTGGAAGATACTGAACTTAAAAAGCAGGTTTGACATTTAGCAACTTTTCGCTATGCAGCACATAGATGATTACTTACATGCATAGATACATACAGACATGTTATTATTTTTTTATATTCAGAGGGTCCCAAAACATGTATTTCTGGTGAAATATCGATATCGAATTTTAGGTAGAATACAATACCTTCTCCATCCTATGTGCATTGTACATACGGTTAGAAAAAGTAAACATTTAATTTAATTATGATTACGCTGCCCTGACAGTACCGCTAGGTGCCGGTCTCCATGGCCGCTTTGGTGCTTCGTAGCGTAGGGGATCGTGGGTTCGAGTCCCGCCTTGGGCATGGGTGTTATATGTTTGTGTATGTGTGTGTAAAAAGAAGAAAAACAGCAATTCAGTAATCATTCAGTAAACAAAGTAAAACAATTACATGAGACCTAGATAGCTGACTGTGGATTGTCATAGTACATGTGACATCGTCCGAGTGCAGATGGTGAACAAGCAGCCAGACTGGATGGCACCTTCACCATTTGCTTGGTGCGAAGCAAAAGTGGTATAGGCACGGGAAAAACACTTGCATCCACATACAGATCAAACGAGTATCGCGAACAGAACTGTCGCCACATGACTAGCCGTTTAAGAGACTTAAATCTGATGTGTTACAGTCACACGACTTTCTCTGGCTGATCTGCAAATTCACTTCGTACAAAAGATTATCCTTCTTTCTACACTATGCTAATCGAGATAAACATTACAGAATGTTCTTATTACTTAGTTCCTTATAAGTAGAAGGGAACCAAGGGAATGCACTATGATAAAGTGATAGTTAAATGTTTTAAACGCTATTGTTATGCGAATGTCTTTGCAAAACACTTTTTTTGCTTTGTAGGGGTTTAACAAAAGAAAACCAGATACTTCCTGTCTGAGAAAAGTATAAGTACTTTTGAAACAAATAACAAGGAATATCTCGGAAACGGTTACCTCCACAACAAAAACACAAATATCATAAATTGTGTGTTTTGACGAGATCTACATTTTTTGTGCACCAAGCTTTTGACTATCTCTTTAGCAGTTAAGCAAAATTCGACAAAATTCATCCAGGATAAAGATGTCTTCAGAGGCGGTTTCCAGAAAATTGAAGATATACATTTTATTTGTCATGTAAATATGTTACGTATAAGAGATTTTAATCAAAACCATTAAGAGTCAAATTTGAGAAAATCAACATTTTCGAAAAATGTTCCATGTAAAGGATAGTTTTGGGTAGGGGGATTTTCTTGAAAATCTTTGTGTAGCATCATTGGAAGATCCTGAACTTATATACTTAGTTTGGTATTTAATGGACTTTACGTTTTTGAGCTATGATGTCCACAGACACACACACATACACACACATGTTCTTTTTCGGACTCAGGGTACCCCAAAACATAGATTTCCGGTGAAATCTCGACATCGAATTTTTGGGTGCAATAGAATACCCTCTCTATCCACTATGTACACTGTATATGCGGGTTAGAGAAAGTAAAAAGAATTTTAAAAACTGAGAATGTTCAAAGAATGTCAGGATATTCAGTGAGAATTGTTGAATATTACATTAAATCTATAGGATTAACAATTTATATGTAAATGAATAATGATGATAATAATAATAGTAATAATAATAATAATAATAATAATAATAATAATAATAATAGTAAATCACGCAAATATCCACATCACATAGGCACATTGCGCATTCTTAAAACTTAGTGGTAGCCGATATCGGCAGCCGAATTTTTCTCTTCGAGAGTGGAAATTCTCTCGATAATCCACTGAATGCTTTTCCATAGGATTATAAGAGCTCCCTCCGAAAATAATAATAATGATGCTAAAAAGAGCGGATGTTAAAAGATTTATGCTGAAATTTTTATCGTATTTCTTTGCTGGAACAGTTCAATGAGTTATGCGTTTTGATTACCAGAGCCTGTGATTGTTTTGGAGGGTTATGGCTTTGAAATTATTCCAGAGGGCTTATCATGCTTACAGAACACCAGCTTCGGTTAAATCTCTCAAGAGTTTTTCTTTTGGGGCGTTATATGATTGCACCTCAAAGCGTCAACCAATCACACCTTTTTAATTTCTCTACACGTACTATGTGCACAGGTATAAATAAGGTATTGTAGTGCACCTAAAAATTAGATACCCAGATTTCACCGGAAATACATGTTTTGGGGTCCCCTGTACCTAAAATAGCATTTTTAGAAAAAGGTTCCTGTGTGTCCGTAAAAATAACAAAAACGAAAGTCGGCAAAATACTACATTTGGTATTTAAGTTTATTTTCTCCCAAGGATAAGACACGAAGATTTTCAAGAAAATCCCCCACTCCCAACTACTTTTACATGGAACATAATTTTAATATTTTGTTTTTCTCAAAAGTGGCTCTAACGATATTGATTGAAATGCTGTATATTAAAGTTATTCACAACGCAAATAAGTTGTATGCTTTGAATTTTCTGGGAATATACTCTGGAGAGCACCTTATTCTGGTTTGATTTTTGCAGAATTTTGCATTACTGGCAAACCGTAGGAGATAGACGAAACTTAACAAAAACTTAACCAAGCAAAAAATGTATATCTCGTTAAAACACACAATTTAGGTCATATGCAGTTTTGTTGTAGAGTTGACCGTTTACAACATATTCCTTGTTATTGTTTTCAGTTTTAAAAGGCATACTTTACCCAGACAGGAAGTGTCCGTCTTTCTTTTCTTCTACTCCTGGCCAAGCAAAGAAACCAATTTCAAAGGTAATCGCATAACGATAGCTTTTAAAAAATTGACTATAACTTTAGCATAGCACAGTCCTTCAGTTCCTTTCTAAGTAATAAGAACATTCTGCTAATGTTTATTTCGAGTAGCATGATTTTGTAAGAAGTCTGCTTTTCGAACAGTTAGAGAAAACAATGTAAGTGTATCACAATTTTTTTTTTGTTTGTTATACGAGGGATAGCTGTCTAAATAGAGTCACAAGCCTAATAAGTAATAACAATATACTGAACCCTATCTCCGGGTTCTCCGGTTCCCCCCGCCATCGAATTCCACCGGTGTTCCATCTTCGTTCATGTATCATCAATATCGTCGCCTGCGGTGCCACAAGAAGTACAAGGGTCGTTAAACACTACCAAAAAATGAACCCTATCTCGTATAACCTTGGCCCGCTGAAATGTATTCTTCCGCAATCTCTTTTCTTTTCTTTTTCCCTGATCGGCTAATCTATACCTTTGAATGAGGCCTAAAAGCTCTGTACAATGCAAGGCCATGCGTTCAAAGCAACATTAGGGTGCCATCCACACTAGCTTGTCTCACCATTTGTGTTGAATAGCGGTGGAAAGCTAGCGTTAGGTCTCATTCCCGTACGATGCCATATTGCCTTATGTCGAGTAAACGGCATTAGAATGCCGCCCAGTCTAGCTACTTTCACTATGTGTGGATAGGTGGCGGCTCACTCGCTATTATCTATGTATTTTCATGTTTCATTATTGCTTTATACTTAAGATGAAGTTTTGGATCGTGACATTACTTATAGAATCCGGTAGTTATTTTGCCCACTGAGGAAAACCACGCAAAAAAGAAAGAAAGAAAGAAAAAGAAAGAAAATGTCATTGATCAGACCACGAGGATTGAAGCCAGAAGTTTTTTTTTTATTTTTATTTGTTTTTATCATTTGTTATTTTATTTAACTATTTATTTGATGGTTTTATTCCTACATCATTTTTAATTTTTAGATGACGATGCCGAAGTCGTGCTACAGATGTCACCATCTGACTAATTGATCGTATTTCCTTTTCCCTTTCCTTTTGTGCCATAAACACAAACGAAAACAGAAGTGCGCTCTATAAACAGATCTAATGTCGCTCAGGCTATAGAGTTTTACACAAAATATTGAGGGGAATTCCTTCTGAAATTTGTGGTAGTTGAAGAAAGAGCTTATATGTGTTAGGACCTTTACTTGGTCGATGCACTCAATTTATAGAGAGCATTCTGTTTTTGTTTTATGCTGCTTTATTAATTTTACTTCTTTATGGTTAAAAAGCCACCTCCCTGACCAGTGAAAGAACACAATTTTCGAGGGTTGAAGTTTTATAGCTAGCGGTTTATATTAAGGCTAAAACGACCACAAAGGAACAAGGCAAAATTGTGTAAAAGAAATTCTGATAAACCGGAGTGAAATGGAATTCGTTAAAGCGGTTCTTTGAAACTTGCGAAATTGATCCACCCAAGCACTTTGAAAGAGTTGAGGCACACGGTTCTCTGAATCATCATGTGATTTAGTTCTTTGGAAAACTCATACCTATTACTGTAAAACTACACTAACATATTATGTAGCAGTTCTCTGAAAGTACGAGTTGTATATAAACCAACGAACGAATTTTAAATTCCCTCACATTTTTTTCTGAGTATTATTTTGTGTCTCGATATACTTCAGGTATGGGCTTTCATTTAAAAAAAAAAAATCTGCTGTGTTCAAACCACATGACTTCCTCTACATCTCTGTAATAAATTATTGTTAAAAAGCTTATTCTTCTATCTACATCACGCAAATCCAAATACTTTCTATATTTGTTACAAGTAGGTACTAAAATATATATTTCTGGTAAATTCTCTGTATACAATTTTTAATGAAATGCAATACTTTTCTGTATCTGAAGCAGATAAGTAGTAAAATATATATTTCGGGCGAATTCTGTGCATCCAATGTTTTAATGGAATACTATACTTTCTGTATCTTTTACAGATAGGTAGTAAAATCACAATTTGCAGATTGAAACAAACTCACAATTTAGGTTTCAGCAGCCATCAACAGTTGGCGGTGTAAAGCTCCTCAACGAGCAGTAAGTGCTGATGCAACGAAAACATCTCTCTTATTATATAAATTGTCACGAACGTGATTTACGATACGGGGATAGCTATTTTAAGATGGTAAAAGGAAGAGCAATAATAACAACGCAAAGGGAATCCTGATAACATAAATATATTGACAATAGCATCCCTCGGGCAGCGAGTCTGCCTGTCAAGTACTGAGTATCAAAGGGGATTCTTCAGAATCTATGCCCAGGCTCTTAATAAATCCACCAATCAAAATACAGTATTTAAAAGATAAGATAGGGCTTCCTACATGACGTGCATGGGATTAAAGTCTGTCCTAACCTACGAAATGTTACGTAAGTTCCGGGAAGTGGTTGAAAGCCCACGGAAGCTCATAAGTTGCAAAATTTGGTAAAAGGTTCCATTAATCAGAGGAAGACACATCCGGTTATAATAACAAAGAAAACCATCCTCTTATTCAACCCAAGAATCCGGTTGTTAAGAAATACAGAAATTTATAGGAATGTACTAAATGGAATTCTAAAACATTTAAAATAATGTGACTTAAAACAAACAATAAGCTAATTTAAAAATACTCCTCAATCACATACGTGACAATACACACACACATACACATGTGTTATGCAATGTTAACACATATTATTTTCACTAATACGCATAGTAAGTAAAAGTTTCCTATTTGACCCAAACTTCGATGTAGAGAATATATTCTGAAGTCCCTTGAATAAAAATAGAAATTTTTAGAATAGCTCCGTGTGTGTGGGGGGGGGGTGGTTTTTGTGGCTGTCTGTCTATCTGCCTGTGAACAGCAAACTCAAAAATAAGTCAGTAAAATTCCAATTCCCCCACTCTAACTGCACGTTACGTGGAACAATTTTTGACAGTAATGATTTTCTCAAAAAAGCATTTAACAATTTTTATTGAAATATTATATGCTTAACATATTTTTCTGCCAGTACAATGTATAGCTTGAATGTTCTGAAAATAGCCTCTTCGTTTTGTATGCCTTTTGTATAGCTGGTAAACTCCAAGAGGTACGCAAATATTACTACACAAGAAATGTAGCTCTCGTTAAATCACACAATTTATGTGAAATACATTGAGTTTGTGTGCGCGCTTGTGTGGACTTAACCATTTATAGTTATTCTCTGTTATTGTTTTAAATTTTAAAATTGGTCTACTTTCCTCAAATGGGATATCGTTATTGTTTGTTTTTTCTTCTCCTCGTCAAGCAAAGAGAATGAGAGTTTTAATGCTGTCATATAGCGACCAGTCGTTAAAATATACAAGTATTATCTCCCGTTATTCCCGCATTTCTACAAGGAAGTATGAGTAACAATTTTAAACTTTTCTGCATTTTTATTTCGATATATATGAAATAGAGAGAAAAATATGCTTTTGTGAAAATAGTTTGTTGCAGAATAGACAGAGAAAATCGTGTCAATGTAACACGACAGCTTTTTATGCCTATTTATTTATAAAACTCCAGAAACGTTCATATTGGATATTATTGGTTACCTGTTGTTTATTGGAAACCTCCGGTACGTAAGGAAGATTTCCTCATGCAATTCACGGATCTAGCAACCGGTGCCGACTTCTTGCGCTACACTTCCTCCTTCTTCTTTTCCTCTCCCTTATGCCCTTTCGTGTTTCATCAGCCGGTCATGATCTATTTCCTATATTTTGTCCTCTCCCTAGTTAGTCGTTTAACTTCCTTTAAGTCTTTCCTTGCGCTACATCTTCGCCAGTATTTTGAAAGATCTGACCATCACGCTTACCCTTACATTTTCGTTTTAAATGTGACGTAATAGTTCAAGAATATGTAGATACAAATCCTATTAACGAATTAAAAACGCAAGACTTTTATCAAGAAATGCCCTTTTAAGTACGGTCATTTTCTAAATTACTCCAATGTACTTTTCTGGCGCACGCTGAAGGATTAAGGCTGACTTCATTACTGCTGGAGCACTAAAATGTAGTAATCTACCCTCTAAGTTGATCGAATCCCACTCAAGATGGCAGCAGCGGGTTTTATACGCCATAAAAAGGAACAGAACCGTCACCTTATGCAAAGCACTCCTTAAAACGAAAAGGTTCTAATGCCACCGAAATTTCAATGATGTGCACTACTCTCAAAGAGGTCACAAACGGACTTAGTAAGGATGGGGAATAGAGTGGGAAAATCCTCAAACAGGAGATGAGAGATTGCATTTTTATAGTGTAGAAGTTCGCAGAGACGCGCCTAAATTGAATTTAGTCTTCATTTACTCAAGAGAAGGAAAGTAAAATAGGTTATCTTTACTGTTTAAAACACTGGCAAAGTGGGTGGAAAACAAAATACTTCAAAGTTGTCTGATACATACGATCCATGGTAAACAGAGGAAGTATTTTATTCCACACTGGGATTTCACTTTTTATGCTCGATAAATAAAAGAAGTGTGTAATGTGGCTAATAAAATTGTATTTAAGGTTCGAGATCTTCCAAAAATGCAGCACAAGATTTTCGAGAAAATCCTATAAACAAACCACCTTTTATATAGAACATTTTCCGGCTCTTTTTATATCATAATGGACCTTTCCTTGAAAGTCTTTTTGTCGCATTCTTAAACTTAAGTGGTTAAGTATCGTGCGCGCGCGCGCGCGCGCGTGTCCGTGGATACGATAACTCAAAACCGAACAGTCCGTCAAATACCAAACTTGATATTAAGTTCAGCATTTTCCAAGAATGCAACACGAAGATTTTCAAGAACATTTCCCCACCCGAAACTACTCTTTACATTTTGATATTCTCGAAAATGGCAGTAACGATTTTGATTGAAATACCGTCTATTATAGATATTTAAATGTATTAATGTATTCTTGAACTTTTTTTGGGAACATACTCTGAAAGCCCCTTCATTCTGAATGATTTTTGCGTGATGGTAAACTGTAAGAGATGGATAACAAATTATTGCAGCAAAATGTAGATATATATATATAAATATATATATATATATAAAAATATATATATATATATAAATATATATATATAAATATATATATATAAATATATATAACATGTATATGGATATATATAATATATCTTATGTACTTTTACAATATATATATTTTTTGTCAAGTTACTGATTTCCGAGATATTCCGTGTTTTTGGTTTACATTTTAAAATATTTAAACTTTCTCACACAGGAAGTCCTCATCGTTTCATATCTCTTTTGTTTTACTGTTGGCCATGGAAAGAGAACCAAATTCCAACGTGAATCGCATAGCGATTGCCTTTAAAAGAATTGACTATCGCTTTAACCTAGTGTATTCTCTTATTTTCCTTGTACTTACAGGGAAGCAAGTGTTACGATCATTTATGACAAGGTTTATCTGGTTTAGCATAATGTAGATAAAAAAGTAATCATTTGTAAGAATAGTCTTTTTAGAAACAGATTAAGTTATATGGAAAGGACACGTCAAATTCATTACTTATGTTGTTCACAGACACAAGGACACACCTACCCGTGAACGTTTGCTACAAAGTATTTTTTTGGATTCAGGGGAGTCTCAAAACATGTTTCCAGTATCATATCGGCATCTAGTTTTTTAGTATAATATAATTCTTCCACTTCTTACTATAATACGTCGTAGAGAAGCTAATATGCCTCACTATAAATGGTACTTTACATCTGATCACAGAGTATGGACAGTAAATGTTTATGTTGTGTATGTGCGTGTGTACGTGCTATTGAAGGCACTTTGAACACGTATTTCTGGTGAAATGCCAATGTCCAAAGTTCGGATAAAACACAATATTTCTACCTATCATGGGTAAACGTTGGACAAAGTAAACAGATGCCATGTTTACTGAAATGTGATGAATTCATTTCTGCAAACGAAACAACGGCGCTTCGGAAAATTCTGATGGAAACCAGTTTTGGTGAGTTGCTAATTAACAATCATCTGTATTATGGAAGTACAGTGTAATTAACATAGAGAAAAATATGATGTGTTCCATTCACACGACTTTCTCTACATCTCTGCAACAAATTATTGTTAAAAACATACTTCTATTTACTTCATGCTAATTGAGAAAAAATAGCAGAGATAGTCTTATTACTTGCTTCCTTGTAAATAGAAGCGAAATGAGGGAGTATCATAGGTTCTATGTGACTGAAGTTCCTTTCATTGTATGGACAGGAGTTGACAAATTATTGTATGAGAAAAGTATAAGCTTTTTAAACTGAAACCAGTAACAAGAATATCTCAAAAACGATCATTTCCACGAAAAAAATGTATATGACGTAAATGTGTGTTTTATCGTGATTTAAAATTTTTGTGTAGTAAGTTTTTGTCTATCTCTTACGGTTACAGTAATGCAAAATTCAATAAAAAGCATCCAGAATAAAGAGATCTGTAGAGGCTTTTCCCAGAAAATGTAAGATATACATTTTATTTGCCATGTTAATGTGTTAAATACAAGAGATTTTAATCAAAATCGTTAGTCATTTTTGAGAAAAAGACAATTTTGAATGTTTTTTTCCATGTAAAGGGTAGTTTACGGTGGGGGATATTCTTGAGAATCTTCGTGTCGCATCCTTGTAAGATGCCACACTTAAATACCAAGTTTGGTATTTAACGGTATTTTCTTCCTTGAACTATGCTGTCCACAGACACACACATACATGGACCTTTCCCCCCCCCCCAAAAATGGACTCAGGGGGACCCAAAATATGTATTTCCGGTGTAATCTCGGTATCGAATTTTTTGGGTGTATTATAATACCTTCTCTATTCACTATGTACATAGTACGTGTAGAGAAAGCAAAAATGATACAGCTGAAGGTTACCAAAATTTGAGGAACTTAGCAAAGGGGGACAACGTTATTAGTTACGCTACTGTAGGTTTTAGTGGCTAAGCCAGAGGTCGTTTTTCATATTGAGACACCAATGACGTCGAAAGGATTCGGCAATGATTTATAGCAGGATCTCATTCTTCATTGGAGGAATATCCCTTTAGCGTCTTTTCATGCCGTGGTCATACGGTTTCTTTTTTGCTTAGTTGCTTCTCTCTTTCCGTCCTAATTCCCTCCCATCCACTTTTCTGCAGAGAGCTGAAAGAAGAGCATAGATGTGATGTTGATTAATTTCTGGGCAGAAAGCTTAGGGAACGCTAGAAGGAACTTCTAGGGGATGATCAAATATATCGCTTATTCATTATCGCTGAACGCGTCTCATGTTTTTATGGATGAAAAATCTAACTCTAATAAGATCTGTAAATCTTCAAATACAGTGTGACCAATTCATGAGCAACCAAGTATTTCTGGTCTCTGTACTCAGAGCCTAAAGATTTTTGTCCTTGTTATTTATTTATTTTAAGGGGCTTCTTTCGACGTTTTGAAAGAATGGTTTCAATCGAATAGTTGAATATATTTTAAAATTTAGACTGGTTAGACTGCTTGCCCAGATTCGATCCCAAGCGCCCACATGTAAGTTTTGTGGTGGACGAAGCGGGTCCTCCGGTCCCCTCGCCACTCATTCTACCAATTGCCATATCACCTTTGCTCATCTATTTCGCTTGCATTTCATATCATCCAGTTGTTAACGCTCATGCCTGGAAACGGGTCAACCACTCGTTACAGATTCTCCATTCTGTGACGCCGTTGGCTCCCCGACGGGCTTCTGATCTCTAGGCACCCGCTTGCAAGTCTTATCAATCCTAAAATACGGGGAGGGTAAGCTGACTTCGAAAAACAGTTATTATGAATCTCACAAACTCTGTTGTATGGTACAACCGAGCGAGATGGCTCGATAAGTGAGACTTGTATTCGGGGTGTCCTGCCGAGTCCTCCACTCTTTTTAGGCGGATTTCTCGGATCTGCAGGTAAAGGTCAATGTGGTACCTATTCTACTACATATATCCTGTCCTTCAGTTCCTTCCTCCAGCATTACCTTTCATCTATTTCGGGGTTAAAGGAGTAGTTGGAACGGTTTTAGTCTTTATGGCATTTAGCAGGCCTGATAAAGACCCAATTCTGGGGTAGCTCGAGTCCTTGGGCGGATGGGGCCAGTACGTGGTGACCCGGTGACAAGATGTGCTCCATCTGGAAACTTTAGGGACCCCGTCGTTGCTACGCACTTTGTCGTTCGTATCTGCCAGATCTCCGCTTCATCCCTCCTTTCCAGGGGTCACATTAAAAGCAAAGAGGGTCGTAGCACCTTACTTGTGTTATGCTTCCTTATTTAACATCATTTATTAATGATTTCTTCTCGGGATGTCGGTTAGGTAAGTGTTAGGTTGCTTTCAACAGTGTACTCTGTAGCCATCATCAGCGAACTAGAGGCAAGTTGTTCTGGCGGTCACCTCCAGTTCCCTGATGATGGCGACAAGAGCAAGTCGTTGAAAGTTTGGAAATTACCTGGCTGACATCCCGAGAAGAAATTATTTATAACCAGCGCCGGAAAAGTTTCAAGTTCTTGACCATCATTTATGTTAATAAACCCGATTAAAATATTAAATTTACATTTTCATAACCATGAGAATCAAAAATATTATGTAACACAATGAATGTAAATACACATACATTTTTATCGACAGATAGATATAGGAGGATCTTTCACTGCAAAGAATTTGCATATCACCACTCAAAGGTGTTCATTAGCCAATCAGAGGAAATGGTAAAAGACTTGCTCGCGGAAGAATACATGTCAGCAGGGCAAGGTTGCAAGAAACAAGGAACGGTTAATGCTGTTCCATTTATCATAGTAAAATTTCTCTAGAAAATCGAGCGGGATGCCTCAGGCGGTTACGTCTGCGGCTCTCATTCGGTGGTCTTGGGTTCAATCCCCATGTTGGCCTACCTGACCCTTGGATTTTTGGGGGTTTCCCTAAGTCGCCAGACTAATGCTGGTTAGGCTTCTTTCATCCCCTGAATGTCCTATCCTTCCATAACGTTTCCATTGTCATTTTGTTCGCCCTTCATCCCTTGATTTCTTTCAGGATTGGAAATTCGGCGATGGTGCTCGGTGCAGCGTGGCAGGAAAACAAGATGCTCATAATGAATCTCCGTCCTCCAACTTCACCTGGTTGCCGGGATGAGGGCCGATATCTGTTTGTACCTTTTGTAGGGTGGATCCCGGTCTGACTGTACGGCTGTCGGGGTGCTTCTGTCTGGAAACCGAAGGAAGCCACACTAAGGCTTTTTATGCCCGAAAAATGTCATCGCCTTCCGCCGGGTTTGAACCCGCGACCTTTGAATATACGAAGCTAGCTTGAAACCGCTACACCACGGAGGATGACAACTATTCTCCAGATGGAAAGTTAAGAATGTGAGAATGTCGTATTATACAACCCTACAAGTGCATTACTCGCCTCTGTAGTGTGGCTCCTAGAGATTCAAAGGTCCCAAGTTCGAATCTCAATTACACATTAGTTTTATCCCTTATCCTGAAAATATGAACGACGAGTTTTAAGCTCCATGGTCCCCGGGCTCATTAGAGCATCATTTTACCGATTGCATTCATCGTCCGATACGACCTACGTGAAACAACAAAAAACACATTCTTGTATTTAAAGGAATGTGTTATATTTCTCGAGTCGTTTTAAATGTTAAATATCACTAATTAGGCATTTCATAACTACAGTGGGCCGGGTGATCAGACACCAGGGCGGGATTTGTGGTGGATAAAGCGGCGCGAAGGCGGGTTTTCCCGGGTTCTCTGGTTTCCTCCGATATCGTATTCCACAGGTGCTGCATCTTCATCCCATGTATCATTAGTGACATCGCCTGCGGTGAGTGGTGTAACTAATTACATATGGCAATCAGTGTGGTAATTAGGTTAGCGATTAGAGCATGTGAACGTCGGGGAGACACTTCGGCAAGTGCGACCAAGTAGTGATCTGTTGCGGCCCCCCCCCCCCCGGGTGAAGGGTTGAGAGAAGAGGAAACCACGGGCCAACACACAGGAAACGTAGACCAACAAAAGTCTCTTATCACACCTTAGATGGCAGCCCTGGCGCGCCACGTAGGCTATACAGGTGCCGGGAGGCCGGAAGGAGGCCTGTACAACGGCATCTAGTCTCAACCAGCGCAACCGGGGAAAGAGAGTTTTACTCAGAGCAAGTAACGTGCCATCTGCCTGCAAAGCCTCAAGCCATACCTGTGCCATCCTGAAAGATGAAGAAAGAAAATCAAATGAAGGAAAAGGAACCCCAGCATTTGCCTAAGCGGCCCCAGGAAAACGACGGAAAAAAACAGGGCAGAGTGCGGCGAACGGGGAGGGAAACTGGACCTCCCAAATGCCAGTCCGAGGCGAAACCCCTGAGCCACCTGGCTCGGAGTGTAGTAATGAATATTGATGCTATGGTGTAATGACCATGGATAAATAGTCAACTAAATGGTGGGGATAAAATATTAGATTTATTTATTGTCCTTTACATTTTCTATGAAAAAGAGAATCCCTTTCTTAGGAGACGGATTTGAGTTGCACATTTTTACTGCTGCTGGGAAAAAGCCGATTGTTCCATTCACATGAGTTTTTCTACTTATTCTGCAAACTACTTACAAAAGATCATTCTTCTTTCTACTTCATGCTAATAATCATTATTAGAATTCTCTTATTACTTATTTCCTTGTAAGTAGAAGGAAGATAAGGAAATACATTAGGTCAAAGCGATAGTTATATGTTTTAAAAGCTATCGCTATGCGTTTATCATTGAAATTCACTTCTTTGCATTGCCAGGAGTAAAGCAAAAGAAACACAGACAGCTTCTCGTTTGATAAAAGTATAACTATTTGAAAATTGAAACCAGTAGCAAGGAATATTTTGAAAATGGTTAGCTTCACAATAAAAATGTATAGGGCATAAGCTATATATTTTGACGAGAACTATATTATTATGTAATAAATTTCTGATATTTCAGCTATTTACCAGCTATGTCTAAGTTATTCTGAATGAAGAGAACTTCATAGTCCATTCGCAGGAAATTCAAGATAAACTTTTATTTGTCATGTAAATATCTTTAAAGCTATTTTATCCAAATTGTTTGAGTTATTATTGAGAAAATCAACAGTTTGGAAAATATTTTCATGTAAAGGATAGTTTGGGGTGGGGGGATTTTCTTGCAAATCTTCGTGTCCCATTCTTGGATAGTTTTATATTTAACGGACTTCTGGTTTTTGAGTTATGCTCTCCACAGACAGACAGGTACAGGCTTTTTATAGCTTCAAGGTATCTCAAAACGTGTATTTCCGGTGAAATCAACTATATTCTCTATCAAAATGTACATATGTGCTATGGGAAGTAAACAAAACAAACTCTTGTGTCACAGTTAACCGTTTTCAGAACATGGCAGGGAATACCACGCAGATGATATTCCGGATATATCCTTCGTATTCATAGAGACAATACATCATATTTTGATTATCATTTCATGAATGACGAATGGATTTTTTGCAGAGAGAGCTTCTGTTTGACTGCGAATTTACATTCTTATGAATCGTGAACCGGGCTTCGTCAGAAATGGATTCCATACACAATAGAGTACGTTCAACAGAAACACAGTGCAACTGAAATGGAAATCTAGGTTTTCATTTGGACTTCTTCGTGATCATCTAAGAATAACAATGACTCATTTGGCCTGCTCTGTCAATATCCATTTATGTCTCTTGGTCCACTGAGATTTCTTTACAAAGGATTTTCGAATATCCTACTCCGGACGTTATTATTTAGTGAAAGGGGAACCACATTCAAATGGAAGAATCCGATATTATTTCTTTTTTTAATAGATTGGAAATTAGCTCCTCTCCAAATGAAGCCTTGGGAATATGCTTAGAGTAGCGTCAAAAGCTGATATGTATATCCTAAAATTCTGCTGCGGCTATTGTGCATTTGAATGATCACTTAAAATCCATGAAATTTGGAAACTCCGCAGTGTCTAAGATATTTTATTAACATTTATACCAGTTACTATACATAATAATGGTAATATTTTTGTATTGATTCAAAATCATGTTTTACATGGTTATTTAAATAATAGTTTTTCTTGTCTCAATTCATTGCTCTAATAAAAATGTGATGTGTCTCATTCTTGTGACACTCTGTACATCTCTGTAACAAATTATTGTTAAAAAAATATTTTTCTAGCAAATCGAGATAAAGTTAGCATAAATGTTCTAAATACATGCTTCTTTTTAGGCAGAAGGGAAATAAGGGAGCACCATAGGCTAAAGTGATAGTCAAATATTTTGAATACGGTTGAAATTCATTTATTTGTATAGATATCCAGGAGTGGACAAATTATCATATAAGTAATATAAAGCAGAATCCAAATAAAAGGAATATCTCAGAAACGGTCAATTCTACTTAAAGAAAACGAAAAGTAAATAAATTATGTTTTAAGAAATCTTTTTTTTTTCTCTTTTTTTTTTTTTTTTTTTTTTTAGTTATGCAAATGCATCCAGAACAAAGAGGTCTTCAGAGGCTAATCCCAGAAAACTCAAGATATACATTTTATTTGTCATGTAAATATCTTTAGCATGCGAACCCAATTAGAGATGTAATTGTGCTAGGGAGCGATTAGGATTCGAGACATACGCAGTCGATTAACTTAAATCTCTACCCTTGTGTACCTTGGTCTGTAATCCCAACGGCTGATCTCACACTTATACGCGCTTGGGATTAGCATTGGTCACCCATAGGGACCTCAGAATACCGAACACCCATAGGGGCCTCTTATATGACGCCGGGGTGGAAGGGATGAAGGAAGGGACCCTAAAGGCAACCAGATCCGAATGACGACGGGCGCAAGCATAAACGGAGTCTCTAACGGTTACAGGTGGTACGCCTCGTCTCCGCCCTACACCCTGCTCACAGGGTCCAAGCTTTCCGGCGGATCCCCAGAGGGAGCCACCAACCCGAAGGTGGGTCCCGGACGAGAGTTCCCGATGACGCCAGAATAACCTTTTACAATGCTCAATCCACCATCCAGCCGCAACCACCCGAACACCGTCGTTTGGTCCTCCAAACCTCCTGATAAGAACAGGAAATAGTTAATGGAACCTACCCAGCATTCGCCTGTTGACACGGGGAAACCCCCGAGCAAACCCATGAGTAGGGCCGGCCACGGAGATCGAACCCACGACCTTGGAATGCGCACCACAGACGAATCCTGGGCCCTCCCGCTCGGTCCATTATGCGCCAATAACAGCGGACTAACGTCATAATAAAGTTTGATCGAATAGCTCCTATAATTGGTATTAAGTGCATTTGGGGGGGGGGGGTGGAGAGACGTTTCAGTTATTATCTACTCATTATTTCACTTTTTGTCTCGCCTTGGCTTTGTCGTTATTTGATGCTATTGCGTTATAATTCGTTGGTTTGTTATTCGTTTAACCTCAGGATTATTATTATTATTATTATTATTATTATTATTATTATTATTAACTGTTAACAAGCACTGTAAGAAAAAGACATCTGCAGGAATATAGCATTTTGAAACGCCTGCATATAAGCTTCTTAATCTTGCATCACAGAAGAAAGGATTATTCACAGAATAATAGTTATGATGTTAGAGCGTAAAGTTATGGTTTTTGATTCGATCGGGAATCGACTGCGTCTCGTTTCACAACCACGTCAGAATCAAGAAGAAAATTTACGTTCGCGCATCATACAATGCTTTTTCTACGAGAGTGTTCTGATATTAAAAGAAAAGCAACGAAAGATGAAATAAATTTGAGGTTAAGTTTGAACCTTTCACCAAGGGTTATTTATTTCGCAGTTCTGAGAATCTGTCATTTTTTTCAAAATAAAACATAGAACAATATAATATTGGTTTGTCACGGCCTGCTACAACCGATGTATACACACTAATATCACCAGTTGTTTTGGCGAGCGTAAATTTGGAACAAAATTAATTGACACTTGCCTTTTACGCTTTCTGCACTTTTTGCGCGTGGATTCCGTAAAAATCAAATTTCCGATCTGAATTGAGCTCGTAAACTACTCAATTACGCTGGCTCGTAGAAAATAGTTGTTATAATGATATGCTGAATTGTTCTTAAAATGATTCAAATGACATTTCTAAATTAAAAATATGATATTTGCGTGCCATCAAAAGCAAAGATCTTGCTCTCGATTCGAAATTTTGTACAGGAAAACCCCGTAATTACGCTCCCGATTATAACGCTATCCTGTTCATTATGCTGCATTGTAAAGCCCCTAGATGTTCCATATTAATACTGCATGCTTGTATTCCCTTTAACGTTTCCAAATCCCGCAACTAGCGCTTTTTAGGGCAACAAAAATACAAACATGTTTCTCTTAATAGAATTGTCGGCCTCTCGAGGATCTACAAATGTGGTCTGTAGATCCTCGTAGTGCAGCTCTTCAAAGCATCACGCTGCTGAGCGGAAAATGCTCCCCAACGTGTGTACGTAGGTTCGAACCCCCCGTGACCACCATGCCCCACCCACATGGTACAGTACACAGTCAAATTTAAATTTTAGTCGTGTATGTGTTTCCATATCTCCTTGACTGTTAAAACCGCGCTTGGCATTCTTGTTACTTGCCTACTTGAGAAAAAATATTGTATGTGTTAGACATCCTAAATCATCCAGTACATACCAGATGGGTGAGAGCCTTAAAAATGAAGAAGCATCGAAGATGGGAAAGGTTTAAATTTAATCCAAAATATTAAGAGCCTACTTTATTAATTTTATATCTATTATAATAGACAAATTATACATGTTATCATCTCCAATTAAAGATCCACGGTGATCCAATACGGTTCGAAAGTTTAACTTCATCTAGCTCAGTTAAATCCAATTTAAATTCATAAAACATGTTCCAATACATTTAAAATTGCTTTAAACGGAAAACACTTGAACTGTACGAACTCATATCCACTGAATTATATTAGTTTTCATGTTGCTTGTGATTTGGGAAATGTTATGATTATGATGCGCAAGAGTAGAGCGAGGAAGGCGGTGCAAAAAATTGAGAGAGAACACTATTAGTTAGTTGCACAGAAACATTGAAACAATTCTCCATTTTTTGACTGTTTTTGGAATATAGTGCAACACTGCCTTTTTATCTACTTCTTTTAGGGATAAAATAATAAATAATATAATGAACTCTAAAATGACTTTGAATTGAGTTATATGCATTTAATTAAGTTATTTATTTTTTATTTGTTTATTTGTATAACTGTTGGTGTTTTCTCCTGTTTTTTAAATTTATGTTTTTCATTATACTATGCTATTGAACACGCACACATTCACTCTCGGGACTCTGTGGTGATTGGGAATGATTCTAATTGAACTCAAATTCCCCGCCCCAGCCGGAAATTGATCCTGGCACCTCTATTTGAGAAGCCAGAGCGCTGACCACTCGACCACAGAGGCAGTGAAAATTGATTTGTTGCACTTAACATGGTAAACTATATTACATGGTGCCATCAGGTTTCTGTAAACGACTAACATTACTTTGACACTAAGACTGCTTTTACGCACTTTGAACTGACTGGAATGTGTTCACGGTTTGTTTGAAATAACAATTTGAAGCACGCTCCTTCTGTTTGTATTGTGTGCGGTTACCAATCCCTCTTAGTGAGGGTGTGAGGGATCAGAATCTTAAATGGGATGTCAAATCCTTGGGCTTTAGGGACGTCGATTTCAATAGACAGGTTTAGATTAAAGGATGGGAGATGGTGAGGAATATATGATAACAATTAATATCAACGTTTATGTGCTATATTATTTGTATCCTACTTTTGTTTTGGATTTATTTTACTCCCTTTTAAATTTGTTGATATTTTGTGCAAATGTCTTTATAATTTTTATTGTTATTTTAGTTGAGATTCAGTTTGTTTTGCAATCTTTGTGTAGTTGGCAACCTCAAAATTACCAACTTGTAAACGGGGTTCTTTAAAGATATTTATATTTTTTGTGTAGGTAGTTCTCCTTCTCCTTCTTAATGGATCAGCCTTTCTAGCTTGTTCCGAATCCAAAATATTGTTTTTAGTCATCCTGAAGTGCTATGCATGTGTAACTTTATGCTGCTTGGGTATTCTCTTTTCTATCTTTGTTTCTAAGTGTTGTTTTCAATTGCTATATGGAGTTCAAGGAGGAGGAAGACTCTAGCGAGAGAGTGGGGCCAGGGCTAATGTACATAGATGAGAGAGATATGGAGTTCAATCTTTTATTGTTTCGTTTAATTCTTCAATATTTAATTGCTGGCTTATTTCAAGTTTTGTTTTTTATCCAATCTTTATATATTACCATATGTTTGAGATTGTGTGATCCTTAAGCTAAAGGGGGGATGGTCATTGCTTTTGTGCAGCTTTATTACAGAGTCCTTTTTAGCTTTATGTTTAGTGTTCCCTTTATGGTTCCTGCTATGTAATTAAATTTGTACTATGCAAACATACTTGTTTCTATCTGTTTCGTTAAAATATAAAGCATATTTTAATCAAACTCGTCAGCCATTTTTGGGAATACAAAATGTTTTGAAAAGTTTTTCACGTAAAAGGTGTAGTACCTTCGTGTCACATTCTTGAGAGATGCTTAATTTAAATACCAAGTTAAATATTAATTAAATTTAACTCACGTTTCGTGTATGAATTATGTGTTCATAGACAGAAGACAGACGTAGGTATATACTTACATAGACGCTCGCAGCCACGCATACACAGAACACGCTGAAAGAGCCTTTTCTATTACCTTTTTACTTTCTCTACACGTACTATATACATAGAATATAGAGAAGGTATTGTATTGCACCCAAAACTTCGATACCAAGATTTTACCGAAAATCTCCCCCAAGCTACCATATACATCGAAAAAATTTCGAAAATTTTGATTTTCTCAAATATAGCTCTAACGATTTTGTTTAAAATACCATATATTAAAGATATTTATCTGAAAAATAAAACGAATATCTTGAGTTTTCTGGGAATAGCCTCCAAAGATATTTATTTTGGATGTATTTTGCGGAATTTTGTATAACTGGTAAACCGTAAGAGATAGACAAAAACTTACCACACAGAAAATGTAGAGCACATTAAAACACACAATTTATGTTATATACATTTTTTCGTGGAGTTGATCGTTTTTAAGATAATCCTTGTTTTTAGTTTCAGCTTTGAAAAACATACTTTTCTCATAAGGAATTTGCCAACTCCTGTCCGTACAAACAAAGGAACTTCAGTCATATAGCAACCAGCTTTTGACTACCACTTTAACCTATGGTACTCTCATATTTCCCTTCTACTTACAAGGAAGCAAGTAATAAGTATTTCTGCTGATTTTTTCTCTATTAGCATGAAGTAAATATAAGCATAAGCTTTTAGCAATAATTTGTTGCAGAGATGTAGAGAAAGTCATGTGAATGGGGCACATCAGATTTAAATTCTTGGATTCTAGGACCATGTTGGTATTGAATTCTTGGATGGAATGCAATTCTGTCTCTACTTGCTATAGGTACATAAATAGTAGAGGAAGTAGTTATTCCTACGCCCTTTAACGTAACCTAATCGATATACGTAGCATTTGATTCTTTGTGTTAGAATTGCCGTAAATATCGGAGTAGCTTATGATTCATGCAGATAAATTTAACAAGCGGAAGTGTTTCTCCAAGTTGAGCGCAAGACAGGATTGGGTTTTCATGGTTAATTATTGGCAGGAAGTGGGCAACAAAGTGGTGTCCGATATCGCTTAAAGGGTCTTAATTGAGACATGAGCAGCTGACACTGGCTGTCAAGACCTCATGTTGTCATGTCATAGTGCACAATAATTAACTACCATATTGTCGACAGAACCTCACTTCATTTATGGCACAGGAAGTGGTTACGTCTGCGCTCTATTCACCTCAAGTTGAGCTTTTGTTTTAATATTCAGAAACGATATTTACTTAAAGCTATATTGAATGAAATTTTTACATTAGTTGATGTAAGGAGATGCATTTGTGAAATTGATTTGACCATAAGTTGTGAACATTCACATTTTTACTTTTTCCAGCACTTATATACAGAGTACATAGCAGCTAGAAATGTCCATAGAAAGCATATATTTCAGCAAATACATGTTATGGGGTTCCCTGAGTAAAAAAAAAACAAAAAAAACTTGTGTGTGTGTGTGTGTGTGTGTAAACACCATAGCTCAAAAGCGAAAAATCTTATGTGTTCCATTCACATAACTTTCTCTACATCTCTGCAACAAACTATTGTTAAAAAGCTTATTCTTCCATTTACTTCATTCTAATCGAGAACTTACTTCCTTGTAAGTAGAAACGAAAGTACCATAGGTTAAAATGATAGTCAAAAGCTGGTTGCTATGTGACTGAAGTTATTTGTATGGACAGGAGTTAACAAATTCGCGTATAAGAAAAGTATGTTTTTCAAAGCTGAAACCAATAACAAGGAATATCTCTAAAACGTTCAGCTTCTCGAAAAAAATGTATATTACATAACTTGTGTGTTTTAACGTCCTCTACGTTTTTGTGTGGTAACTTTTT
The DNA here is from genome assembly GCA_030762935.1 of Hymenopus coronatus. Taxonomy (NCBI): domain Eukaryota; kingdom Metazoa; phylum Arthropoda; class Insecta; order Mantodea; family Hymenopodidae; genus Hymenopus; species Hymenopus coronatus. The sequence goes on from CM060895.1 coordinate 50,876,881, forward strand.
GTCCATCTCTTACGGTTTAGTAGTTATGCAAAATTCCGTAAAATTCATCCAGAATAAAGTAGTCTTCAGAGGCTATTCCCAGAAAATTCTAGATATACATTGCATTTGTCATGTAAATATAATTAATATACGATATTTTAATCAAAATTGTTAGATCCATTTTTGAGAAAATCAAAATTTTCGAAAAATGTTCACGTAAAGGGTGGTTGGGGTGGGGGAATTTTCTTAAAAATCTTCGTGTCGCATCCTTGGAAGATAGCAAACTTAAATACAAAGTTTGGTATTTAACGGTCTTTTCGTTTTTGAGCTTTACTGTCCACAGGCGCGCGCGCGCGCACACACACACACACACACACACACACGGGCCTTTTTCCAAAAATGCTTTTTCTGGATTCATGGGGACCCAAAGCATGTATTTCCGGTGAAATCTCGGTATGAAATTTTTGGGTGCATTACAATACCTACTCTATACATTATGTACATAGTACGTGTAGAGAAAGTAAAAAACTGTTAAACAGAAAACTTGGTATTTATGTTTAATATCTTCCAAGGATGCGACACGAAGATGTTCTAGAAAGTCCAAAGGTATCCTTTACATGAAAAGTAACTTGAAACTGTAGTTTTTCTCAAAAATAGCTTGAACGATTTTGATTAAAATACTGTATATTAAAGATATGTGCGTCACAAATAAAATGTATGTATTGAATTTTCTGGGAATAACATCTGAAGGACTCTTTATTCTGCATGAATTTTGCATCACTGGTAAACCATAAGAAATAGAGAAAATTGACTACACGATATGACCAAAAAGTGTGCATAAAAATCGTTACTTCCTCCAGCATTATATACATAGCACATAGCAACTAGAGGAGAAATTTTATTCCATCCAAAAATTCTATCTCACATATATTTCAGCGAAAATATGAGGTTCCCTGATTTAAAAAAAAACTACGCGATTATTAAAAGTTTAACACCCTATTCTAGATTATCCTACAGCAAATTCACAAAGAATGCTGCTGATAAAATTAACAAAATCGTCGTTTGAGGTTAAAATACCATATGTTTAATGCTAGGAAACAATATTATGTCTGAATAGCTAAAGCAGTTTCATAACTATTTTGTGTTGATACTACAATTAGTTTTTAAAGTAATCTATAAAGTTTTACCTCAACAATGTTAATTTTTTGGATTCCATACTTGTTCACACACTCCCGTAATGTTTTACGTAAATGTAATTTCCATTTTATATTCTCTTTTCATTTCACACAGCTCCCTCTTCGTTATGTGCCTGAGGGTGATGCAAATGAAACAAAGGCTTATATAGTCGGGTCTATGCTGACCAATGAAGCAACGGTACTGGCACATAAAAGCGAATCATTTAATTGGTGCGATGTGTCGGACACGGGAGTAATCAAAGGAACGTAAATGGCCTACCTGATGAGTGGCGCCAAAGGGCCTTGATCCCATTTTCATGAAACTGGAGAAATTTCGACGCACATTTTAACAGGCATACATACGGTTAGTGAAATTCAACGCAAATTCTAACTTGCAAGTATCTTTAGGCTGTATGTGAAAGGCCAAAGCTATAATATATTGATAAATAATTAATGGTTTTTGTCCACACAAGCCGTGTGCCCAACGGGAATTGCATAGGTAAGAGTCAAACTGAAAAATCTTATGTGTACCATTCACATGTCTTTCTCTACATCTCTGCAACAAATTAGTGTTAAAAACCCGGTTTAATTTATGCTAATCGAGAAAAATTTAGCAGAAATGGTCTTATAACCTGCTTCCATGTAAGTAGAAGGGAAATAAGGGAATACCATAAGCTAAAGTGATAGTCGAAAGCTGGTTGCTATGTGACTGAAGTTGCTTTGTAGGGACAGGAGTTGACAAATTCCTGTATGAGAAAAGTATAAGTTTTTTTAAAGCTGAAACCAAAGTTTCTCTTTAAAGCTACTCTATAATAAGGTAGTCTTCAGAGGCTATTCCCAAAAAATTCAAGATATACATTTTATTTGTCAGCTAATATCTTTATCATACGAAATTTTAATCAAAATCGTTAGAGCCATTTTGGAGAAAATCAAAGTTTTCGAAAAAAGTTCCCTGTAAGGTAACTTTTTTCGAGTTCGGGGGATTTTTCTCAAAATCTTCGTGTCGCATTCCTGGAAGATACTACACTTAAATACCATGTTTGGCGTTTTACTGACTTTTTGTTTTTGAGTTATCGTGTTCACGGACACACACACTCACACATGGACCTTTTTCTGAAAATGCGTTTTTGACCCTGAAACATATATTTCCGGTGAAATCTTGGTATCGCATTTTTGGGTGGAGTGCAATACCTTCTCTATACACTATGTACATTGTTCGCATAGAGAAAGTAAAAACGTAATGTTTGGAACAAATTAAATATGCACACATTTAGAATTATGGTCATAGATACTACCAATCCAAGAGAAGTATGCCCGTGACCATAAAAGCTCTATGTTTTAATTCCAATTTTTAAAATTTTAACCAGATAAATATTTATAAGCTGGAAGATAAATAGAAAAGGCGCACAAACATAGAAATATATTTGTTATGATCTTTAATAAAAGAAAAACTTAGGGCAATTTTTGCCCGTGCTTGGAGAATCTAAGGTTTAAAACATTTGATGTGTTTCGTCACATGACTCTCTATATCTCTACAACAAATTATTGTTAAAAAGCTAATGCTTCTATTTACTTCATGCTAATTGAGAAAAAATAGCAGAAAGAGTCCTACAGCTTGTTTCCTTGTAAGTAGAAGCGAAATAAGGGGGTACCATAGGTTAAAGTGGTAGTCAATTACTGCTTGCTATGTGACTGAAGTTCCTTGGTTGTATGGACAGGAGTTGACAAATTCCTGTACGAGAAAAATAAAAGTTTTTTAACGTTGAAACCAAAAACAAGGAATATTTGAAAACGATCAACTCTACGAAAAAAAAAAAAGTTATAACATTAATTGTGTGTTTTATCGTGATCTGCATTTTGTGTGTGGTAACGTTTTGTCTACCTCTTACGGTTTACCAGTTATGCAAAATAAAATAAAAATCATCGAAATTCTTAGGTTTTCACGGCCGGTGTCAGTCACAGACCGCATTGCAAAATTACTGAAACGCCACAACGTTGACACTGTCTTCAAGCCAACGAAACAGATCTGTAACACTCTCCATTCAGCCAAAGACGCTAGGGATCCACTAACCACAGCAGGAGTATACAGAATACCATGTTCATGCGGCAAAGTGTATATTGGAACCACACAACGAAGCGTAAAAACTCGCATCAACGAGCACAAAACCAATTGTCGCTTGGGTCAGACGGAAAAATCAGCAGTTGCAAAACATGCCGTACTCGAAGAAGGGGAACATCCAGTATAAAGACACAGACATTCTAGCATCAACCTCCCATTACTACCCTCGTTTATACCAGGAAGCTATTGAAATACAGAAGCATAGAAATAACATCAATCGCAAAGAAGAAGGCCTTAGACTGAACAGAATATGGCAAACAGCATTAACCAAAGTCAAAGTCAAGAGTTCCAAACGAGCCAATCAGACACCAGCAGAAGCATACCACCGACAGAAGTCCAGCCCACCGCCCACCCGAACCAATCACCACACGCCTCCCCACCGGCCGCTGATATAAATACCCACATTGCAACCAGCACAGTCACGTCCAGCACAATGCCACCGTTGCTTGGGTTTCAACCATTCAAGCCAATATTGTCACCGGATACTACGCTGCCTTAGGTGTGGTGACAAGCACCCCAAAGAGCTCTGCCCACGCTCCTTGATGGATGATCCTAATTGTGCCAACTGCGGGAAGAAACATATCGCCTGCTATGGAGGGTGCCCTTTGAGGCTGAAGGTCATCGCGTCGTCGAGGCCCGCCCTCCTGGAGCCTAAACCGGCCACACCTCCGAGTAGGGAGGAGCGCCAGAAGACATCGACGGACCAGAACAAGGCCAGACCATCGGTGAGGCAGGAGCCTCCAGAACATCAGGAGGCACCAAGACAGGCACCCACACTGGCACCACGGGGCTCCTTATACTCAAATAGGGTCTCCGGAAAAGGGAAATCACCAAAAACCCCTGGCACACAACATAGCCAACCTAAACCTCCGAAACCCAGTCTGAGGAGGCCGAGAACTGACCGCGAAAGCGATACCGAGCGGGAGGTGCCTGCGGCAACCGGTCCAGCACCGGTACCGTCCCGTGTCTCCCGCCAGGAACGACCAGCGGGGGTGACTCCGCCTCCTCATCAATCCAACCAACCAGCGTTAACCACACCCACCACCTTACCTGCTTTGGATGTCGCGGAACTCCTAGGGTGGTTTCAGCAGCTGCTGCTGAACCACGCCGATAGAATCCGGGACCTCCTCACCAGTTACTTCTAGACCACCGATCCAACCAGCAAGGCGATGATCCTCTTTGAGGGCCTCACCTTCATGCTCAGCCTCGCCCCATTGTCCCAAAATGGCGGACGGAACTAGGCTTCGTACCTCCTTCCGATTCGTCTTTTGGAACGCCAATGGAGTGAGTGATCATAGGGACGAGCTTCAGCGTTTTGCTGCCCATTATGCCCTGGACCTCATTCTAGTTTCGGAAACACATTTGCGTCCTGACATCCCCTTCCGTCTACCTGGATACGTTTGTCACCGCAGTGAAAGGGTGCCCCGCCCTGGAGGCGGCACTGCGGTTCTTGTGAGGCAAAATGTGGTCCACAAACACATCCCCATTCCGCCCCTGCAAGCCCTTGAGGCGACGGCAGTGTGTGTTGAGCTCGGAGGAACGGAGGTAGTAATAGTCTCTGTTTACCACCCTCCCGGTAGGCCGTTCTTACCTGCTGACTACCAATCCCTCTTCAACCTCCATCCTAGCGTGATCCTCGCCGGGGACTTTAATGCCAACACCAGTGTTGGCATTCGGGACCCCGCGCGGATCCTAGAGGCAATGCAATGATTCGCAAGATTGATAGGGATCCTCAGCTAAGAGTTCTGGGCCCCTGGCAACCCACACACCATCCACAAGGTTGAGGACAACCATCAGTCACCGACTTTGCGATCATCAAACATTACCCCTTCCATCTCATGCTCACATCACTCGCTGCACTTCATTCTGATCACAATCCCGTGTTGGCAGAAATCAACACCAGGGTAGCCAGCCACGACTTCTCAGGACATACCAGAGAAATAGACTGGAAATGCGTAAAGGATTGCCTCAGCGCATCTATTCCACCCAACCCAAAAATCACGGACATACCAAGCCTAGAGACAGCAGTCCAAACCTTCACTACCACAGTAGTAAGAACGGTTCACAACCTCACCATCCGCACCCCATCAACACCACATCCAGACGACCTTCCCCTAGAACTTGAACTCCTTATCCGCCGTTCCTGGCAGCCCGCAGACTATACCAGCGGAACCGGACGCCACACAATCGGGGTCTTTTGCGGCGCCTCCGTCGGGAGTTTCGTGTCCGACTACGCGAGCACCGTGTGCAAGCGTGGGAGGCCACAATGGCAGTGCAAGACCTGGAGGGTGGCGACGTCTGGCGTATCGCAAAAAGCCTCCAACGCCAACGTAATCAGTACCACTCCCCGCTTCAAGGCAATACTGGCCTTGTTTACGAACCACAGGCCAAAGCAAATGTGCTTGCGAGCTACATAGAGGACACCTGCAGGCCGAGAGAGGACCCCCAGGACGTACTCTTCACTGCCCGCGTTCATGAGGATGTGGACCGCTACTTGCGGGAACAGCCTCATGAAGCGGAGAACCCCCTACCAATCATCCGCCCTAGTGAAGTCCAAGGCGCACTCCGGCGTCTCAACACCAAAAAGGCTTCCGGGCAGGACGGGCTGACACCCGCCATACTCAGCAACCCTCCATTCAGAGCAGTGCTGTACCTCACCAAGGTATTCAACATGTGCCTTACCTTAGGTCACTTTCCGCGCGAGTGGAGGGTGGCACGGGTGGTGTGCATTTTGAAGCCTGGTAAGGACCCTGCACTTCCTTCCAGCTACCGCTCCATTAGCCTCCTACCCACCCTCTCGAAGGTCACACAGCTTCCTACACCAGCGCACCTTCGTAGTTGCAGTTGCGGGGCAAACATCTACACTAAACCCCTACGAGGCGGAGTCCCAGAAGAATGTGTATTATCACCCTCCTTGTTTAGCCTTTATATGACAGACTTCCCTACGGTGCAGGGCGTCAATATGGCCCAGTTTGCTGATGACGTCCTGCTCTACCGCACCGACAGGAGCATACGCAGAGCCTTCAACCCCAAGCAGAGACACCTCCGTCTCGTCCAGGACTGGTGCAGACAGTGGCGGATGTCCGTTAATCCGGGCAAAAGTCATGCTGTTCTGTTCACCAGAAAACGCCCCGAAATAAACCAGATACCCAACTTTTCCTATCAGGGCCAAAGGATAGAGTGGGGAAATTCCATCAAATACTTGGGCGTCATTCTTGATAAGGGCCTAACTTTTCGTGAACACGTGCGGGGAACGTCGGACAGGGCGAAGGGGGCGTTAGCCTCCCTTTACCCTGTGCTGACCTCCCAGATGCCGGTTCACTTAAGGTTACGCCTTTTTAAGGCGCTTATAGTCCCCCTGCTTTATGCCTGCGAAGTGTGGGGTATGGCAGCAGACTCCTGGCTTCTCTGGTTACAGCGGGTGCAGAATAGAGGACTCCGGTCCATATATTCTGTATGTCGACGTTTCCCTTTGAGGCTACTACATGAAGCTTCGGCCCTACCATATGTGGAAGATGTTATTAGGCGCCGGGCTCAAAAATTCTACGCCAGATTGGGCGAACATGAGAACGCTCTTGTCAGATCTCTGGGGGAGTACTTACCCTCTGAACGCCGAAAAAGGCGGTTCCCCGCATGGCTTGTGGGCACCCCCGGTAACAACGGCTTTAAACCAGCCAAAAGCGTAATAGCTGAACAAAGCACTCCCCCCCTCCCATAGGGAGAGGTCTATCAAAATTCACCATCATATTTAAATAAATAAATAAACACCAACGGAGCAGAGGAAAGGATGCTGCTCCTAAAAAATGCAACCGCTCGAGGAGCCTACCAGCGCTACCTCCTTAACACCAACACTCGAAACCTCAAACAAAACCTTAACCATCACCTCATTCCTGTGGTTAAACCCTTACCAGGGTAGGTACACAGCAACAACACCCAGGCTCACCACGAGCCTACCAGACACGCACGCACGCACGCACGCACGCACAGTCACAGTTGAAACGTCCACTAGAGCACTTCGACCTCGCCGCTGCCACCGAAGATGTCTGCCGAGTCGCAGACGAAACGTCTGGGAAGAAGAAGGAGGAGCCCAGTAGACCACGGCCTACAAGCCCGGATTATACTCCAAAATAAAAATCATTCAGAATAATGAGGTATTTAGAGGCTATTCCCAGAAAATTCAAGATATACGTTTTATTTGGCATATAAATGTCTTAAATATAAGAGATTTTAATCAAACTCGTTAGAGCCATTTTTGAGAAAATCAAAATTTTCGAAAAGTTTTCATGTAAAGGGTAGTTTGGAGTGGGGGCATTTTCTTGAAAATCTTCGTGTCACATCCTTGGAAGATACCAAACTTAAATACCAAGTTTTTGAGCTATGCTGTCCACACACACACACACACACACATACACACACACACCTTTTCCCAAAAATGTTTTTTTTTTTTTTTGAGATTCAGGAGTACCCAAAACATGTATTTCCGGTGAAATCTCGGTATCGAATTTTTGGGTGCAATAGAATACCTTCTCTATACACTATATAAATAGTATGTGTAGAGAAAGTAAAAATCTGATGTGTTCCATTCACATGACCTTCTCTACTTATTGCTAATAAGCTTTTTCTTCTATTTACTTCATGCTAATCTAGAAAAAATTAGCAGAAATAGTCTTATTACTTGCTTCCTTGTAAGTGGAAGCAAAATATGGGATTATCACAGGTTAAAGTGAAGTCAAACGCTGGTTACTAGGTGACTGAAGTTCCTTTGTTTGTATGGACACGAGTTGACGAATGAAAGAATATGAGAAAAGTACAAGTTTTTGAAAACTGAAACAAAAAACAAGGAATATCTCAAAAACGATCAACTCCTCGAAAAAAATGTATATCACATAAATTGTGTGTCATGATGTGCTCTACATTTTTTGTGCGGTAAGTTTTTGTCCATTTCTTACGGTTTAGCAGTTATGCAAAATTTATCCAGAATAAAGTAGTCTTCAGAGGCTATTCCCAGAAAATTCAAGATATACATATTATTTGTTGATAAATATCTTTAATATACGATATTTTAATACAAATCGTTAGAGCCATTTTCGGGCAAATCAAAAATCATGTAAAGGGTAGTTGGGGGTATTTAACTGTCTTTTCATTTTTGAGCAATGCTGTCCACAGACACACACGCACACACACGCACACACACGGACCTTTTCCCAAAAAATTCTTTTTGGATCCAGGGGATCGAATTTTGGGTGCAATATAATACCTTCTCTATACACTATGTATATAGTACGTGTAGAGAAAGTAAAAAACCTGGTGCGTTTGATTGTCGTGACTTTTCTACCTATGCTGAACAAATTATTATTACAAAACTTTACTTTTCACTCTACTTGGTGCTAATGAAGATAAACATTATCAGAAATGGAGTATTTGTTAGTTGTTTCTGAGGGTTACAATCAGCTAAATTAATTAGTAAAAGCTTTTAAAAGTCGGTCGCTAAGTGATGCAATTTAAATTCCTTTCTCTTTGCATGACCAGGATGAAAATTCGCACTTGGGGAAAATCGAAGTATTGGACATTTTAAAGCCTGTAATAAGAAATATCTCGGAAGTGGTTAGCCCTATGAAAATGTATTAGAAGACCGTGTGTCTTAACGAGTGTGTTTTTAGAAGGAAGAGGGCTTCAGGGAATATTCTCAACAAATTCAAGGTATATATTTTATTTGTCGTGACAATATATTTTTAATATTTTTTTTTTTCATGTATAGAATAGTTTAGGTGCGGGGATTTTCCTGAAGATCTTCGTGTCGTATACTTGGAAGCATACTAATCTTAAATACAAAGTTTGACATTTAACAGACTTTTCATTTTTGAGTTATGCTGTCTACAGACATAAGCGCAGATCCTTTTATAAAACGGCATTTAATCAAAGGAACACAAAATATGTATTTCCGGTAAAATCTTGATATCGAATTTTTGGATCGAATAAAATAATGTTTCTACTTAGTATGTACGTATCCACATAGTGCTCGGTAGAGAAAATGAAACTGTACGGGCATGCTTGATGAATCAAAAGTTAAACCAATATACAAAAACTCTTATGTATTCCATTCACATGACTTTCTCTACATGTTTGTAAGAAATTGTCAAAAGCTGATTCTTCTATTTAGTCGTATTATTTGCTTCCAGGTAAGTAGAAGGGAAATAAGGGAATTCAGTAGGCTAAAGCGATAGTGAACTCTTTTAAAAGTTGTTGCTGTGCTTGAAAGCCCTTTCTTTATATTACCGGGAGTTCACAAATTTCTGTATCAGAAAAGTTTTAAGCATTTTAATACTGAAACCAATAACAAGGAATATCTATAAGTTGTTTACTCCATGAATTCAATTTACATCACATAAATTGTGTGTTTTAGTAAGGTCTATATTTTATTGTCTTATCTCATACGATTTACCAGTTACTTATGCAAAATTCACCCAGAATAAAGAATTCTTCAAAGTCTATTCCCAGAAAATTCAAGATATACATTTCATTTGCCATGTAAATATCTTTGAATTACGGTTTATGCACAATCGTTAGAGCCATTTTTGAGAAAATCAAAGCTTTCGAAAAAATTTCTGTGTAAAGGGTAGTTTTGTCTGGGGGGATTTTTTTTTTCAAAATCTTGGTGTCGTATCCTTGAAAGATTCTAAACTTAAACACCGACTTTTCGTTTTTGAGTTATCATGTGCACACAGACACATACTGCGGGCGCGGATCTTTTTCTAATAATGTTTTTTAGGGATACAGGGCAGAAAACGTGTAATACCGTGAAATCTCGGTATATAATTTTTGGTACCATGTAGAGGAAGTAAAAAAGCAGCAAAAACAATGCGTTTGTATGATTTGTTGTAATTTATATTAAAACAGTGTTGGAAAGTTTAGAAAGCAGTTAGTTTAGAAGTAAGACATGTGCTAGCAAATGGTGACATACAGCAGTGTTTTACTGCACACTGCGACCAGACCTTGCAATAGACCGTGGAAAATGTAAATAGGCCGGAGTAGAACGGCTATGCTATTTCCTGGGAATGAATTAAACCGCTGGGAATTAAAGGCAGAAGTATGTGAAGCAGGCAAGTCGAAGAGGCATGCGGTGATCCCCCATATAAGAGAATTTATTTGCAAGCCACCAGGTAGTGTCAGTTAATGGAGGCCTATTTTGTGAGACGTAGCTTTGCGCTATCCAATTTCACCAACTATATCTCAATCAGAACTCTTTGCCTTCCGACCCTGATTGGAGCACATGAATATTTTACCGAAGCCGTAGGGCGTTGCCGACGTTGTCGTTGTCCGTTGTAGATTAATTATCACAAACAACCGTGTTACACCCACCGATTGATCGCAGCGCTCCAGGTGTCCATGTCTTGTAGCTTTCTGTGGCGAGCTGTTTCCCTAGAGCGAACTAAATACATGGACGTAGCGATTACACCATTGCGCCGGGCAGTGGATTCAAATGCGTATCACAGAAACAAGAGTTTCCGTTGGCAATTATTAAAAAAAAAACTACATTTATATTTTTAATTAGTGCTGTGTATTGTTGAATATTTTACCATCAATTTTTATCAACCTCTTTCTAATTTCGAGAAGAATTAATGATAAACTACCTGACAAGATAAAAAAAAATGCCGTGTTCCATTCATATGCGTTTCAGTAAAACTATTGTTACAAAATAATATTTTATCTGCATCGTGATAATCGACATAAACATTATCAAAGAGGGCTGTATTAATACCGTCTAAATAAAAGGCAAATAAGGTAATACATTAAGATAAAGCGGTAGTCAAATCTCTTAAAAGCTGGTCTCTATGTGAAACAATTGAAATTCGGTTTTCTTTGTGTGGTCAGGAGTAAAACAAAAGATAGATGAAACGACAGAAGACTTCCCGTTTGATAAAAGACTAAGTACCTTTATTAAAATTGGAACCAATAAGAAGGAATATCTCGGAAACGGTAAGCACAAAAAATAAAAGTAAAAAAAATGGTATGACATAAATTGTGTGTTTAAACAAAATCTTCATTTTTGTGCAGTAAGTTTTTGGTCTATATATCAATGTTTGCCAGTTATGCACAATTTATCCAGAATGAAGATACCTTCAGAGGCTGTTTCCAGAAAATGTCATGTACATGTCTTTAATATAAGGATTTCAATCAAAATCTTTAGATCCATTTTTGAGAAAATCAGAATTTAAAAAAGAAAGTCTTGTATAGTGTGCGGTGGGGAAATTTTCTTGATAATCTTCGTGTGGCATTCTTGGAAAATACCAAATATAGTATTTAACAGTATTTTCGTTTTTAAGTCATGCTCTCCATAACTCTCTCTCTCTCTCTCTCTCTCTCTCTCTCTCTCTCTCTCTCTCACACACACACACACACACACACACACACACATTCATGCACGCTGAACCCTTTTTTATTTTTTAATTTACGGAACTTCATAACAATTCCGATGAAATGTTGACGTCGATTTTTTTGGTGGAATTGAAAACATTCTCTACCTACTATTGCATAGTAGCGATGGAGAAAGTTAAAGTTAACACGTAATAAAGCCCTTATTTCCAAATTCAAATCTTTTATTGCAAATCACTATCATGAATGAAATCAAATATCACATATCAGTATCACCTAACTACAAAATAAAACAGTTTGCACATTTTTGTTCTTCACAAGTATGCTTCTCTGTTACAACTAAGCTGAACAAATCTTGTGTTTCATTCGCATGACTTTCTCTACCTTTTCTGCAAATTATTCTTGCAAAATACTTTTTTTATTTGCCTACATCATATTAATCCAGATAAACATTAGCAGAAATTGCCTTAATATTTGCTTCCTTGTAACCAAAAGGGAAATAACGGAGAAGGTACACTAGACTAACACGATAGGCAAATGTTTTAATAGCTGCTGCTATGTGTAACAAATAAAATTCGGTACTTTTTTAAGGTTAAGAATAAAACAAAATAGGTATGAAACGAAAACTGCCTTCTGTTTTAAGAAAAGTTTAAGCAGTTTAAAGTTGAAAAAAATAACAGGGAATATCTTGGAAACAGTTAACTCGAAAAAATGACATAAATTGTGTATTTTAATTACATCTATATTTTAATATAATAAGTTTTTTCTGTCTCTTATGATTTACAGTTATACAAAAGTCATTCAGAAGGTCTTTAGAGGCTATTCCCAGGTGGTGGAACTTTGGGTCGTAATATTAATTACCATCCAATCCAGCATTTACCTCGCCGACTGAGGGGAAACTATGAAGAGGGAGAGAGAGAGAGAGAGAGAGAGAGAGGAAGAGAGAGAGAGAGAGAGAACAGCCAGATTGGCTGGCGCACGGGATTCGAACCAAAGACCTCCCGAAAGCGGCCACAGACGTCACCGCTTGGACCATCCCTCTTGGTCTCGTGTAATAAGCAGCATAATTTCAAGAGATGGCGGCTAGCCCGCGTCTAGGTCAATCGGAGAGCACTTATTGATCCTCTCTTTTTCTCGGGGCGCGTACATGGTGCAGAGATTTACTTGGTGTAAAGAACATTTTCTTTTCTTTGAAAAAACAGCTCACTTTTATTCAAAACTTTTCAACAACAGTTTCAAATTTGAAATATAACCTTCTTTCTTTTAAAACTGAAAATCGTATCTTCATAAACAAGAAAAATAAGATAAAGGAGTAATAACATACAAACATAAAAAGACGTGTTCTAAAATAGGGTATCAAAAATACAAATAAAACATGAAATAAATATGGCTAATGGTCTGCAATGCCAGATCTTGCTTCAATATAAAACGCAGGTACGAAGAAGCGAGGTGATCTAAGTTTCAACGTCTAACCTGTCTTTTGAAAAAAGTATCTCGTTGTCTTCCAGAATGCGCGAAAGCTAACAAATTAACATCTTAGCGATGCATTCATGGCTATTAATAGCTAAAATAAGAGATCGTGAAGTCATATGGAGTGCTCAGTGCTTAAACTGTGAGGATAGGTGTGCGAAGCTTGGAGAATTGGGAGCAAAGCACAGGAGAATATGGAGCTACAGAGAATACTGGTGTTTGTACACACCCCATGGGAAATTGGATTGGGATTAAGTTCAGTCAGACGTGTGTTCAAGTAAATAAACAGCTGATGGCGCTGTTGTTGGAGCGACCTCTGTACGAAGACGTTTGTAGATTCTGTTGAGTGATGCGCAAATTCCTTCTCACCAGCGGAGAGCTACAAGGTAACATGGTGCACAGATAAACAATACTGCTTTTGTCCTTCCAAAGTGCACGGAAAATGCAACTTCTTACTTTCTCTATACGTACTATGTACATAGTGTATATAGAAATATTGCACTCCACCCAAAAATTCGATATTGAGATTTCAGCGGCAATATATGATTTAGGGCCATCTGTATAAAAAAACATTTTCAGAAAAAGGTCCGTGTGTGTGTGTGTGTGTGTGTGTGTGTGTGTGTGTGTGTGTGTGTGTGAACATAAATAACATATTTATAATTCCTCTTTTAATAAAAATTGCTTGTACACCTTTCCATTGATGATTACCTTAAAACTTCAATTTCTTTTTAGAAACTATAAAAACTATGAATTCAAATACAGATTAATGTAATAATGAACAAATTTAAGCAAGAATAAAACTCAAGATAACTCAAAAACGAAAAGACGATAAAATACCAAACTTGGTATTTAGGTTTAGTATCTTCCAGGGATGCGACACGAAGATTTTGAGAAAACTCTCCCACCCCAAACTACCCTTTACATGAAACGTTTTTCGAAAATTGTGATTTGCTCAAAAATGGCTCTAACGATTTTGATTAAAATATCATATAAGGAAGATATTTAGCTGACATAATATGCATTTCTTGAATTTTCTGAGAATAGCCCCTGAAGACTACTTTATTCTGGATGAATTTTACGGAATTTTGCATAACTGCTAAACCGTAAGAGATAGACAAAAATGTAGGGCACATTAAAACACACAATTTATGTTATATAATTTGTTTTCGTGATGTTGATGGTTTTTTTAGATATTCCTTGTTTTTCCTTGTTTCAGCTTTAAAAAACGTATACTTTACTATATACGAATTTGTCAACTCCTGTCCATACATACATACAAACAAAGGAACTTCATCACATAGCAATCAGCTTTTTACTATCACTTTAACCTATGGTACTCCCATATTTGCCTTCTACTTACAAGGAAACAAGTAATAAGATTATTTCTGCTAATTTTTCTCGATTAGCATTAAGTAAATAAAAGTATTAGCTTTTTAACAATAATTTGTTGCAGGAATGTAGAGAAAGTCGTGTGAATGGAACACATCAGATTTTTTTACGTCGATTTAACAACTCTGTGGGACCGCTATGGATTGTTCGGTAAGGTACCTCGTTTACGATATCTGGCGGCCAGAGCCGATCTTCACTTAGCACCAAACAGTGCCGTCCTCGACTGTAGTCAGTGCCAACATAGCAAAATGATGAGATGTAGTTCGAGAAAAAACATATCAAAGATGACAAACCACAGAAGTAATAACAGGACTACGATGAGGAATAATCCTCTTTATTGTTTGAGAAGTATTTTTCTTTGTTTCATTCTTCGTTTAAAGTCTCATCTCCTCGCACCATTTTTAACACTTAGCTCTACGACTGACAGATGGGTTATTTATCTTGTATTGTAATTTATTTACATTTAGTTCCTGTGCTATTTGTACATTAGAGATATAATCCTTCCACACACATCGTGATACTTGAACCATGGCTTGAAGCTTTCCTGGCGGCGGTATGAAAATAACTTTTCTCGGGCTATCAGCCAGGTGAATTGTGGAATAATTTCCAAGCTTTCAAGAGCTAACGTCGCTCTCATCTTCAGGGAATGATGTAGAATCTCCGGGTTCACCTTATATATAGTAGTCCGCTGGGGTGGGACCTGCCAGATGCCACTCTGTAATTGGCCCGGGTCCGGCATGGGAGGCGTTGGCTAGGAACCAATGGTCTCCGTTGCCGGGACGGACTGCTCTGATTGGCCCGCTGCCAGATGTGAGCCTGTATTAAAACTAGGGCTAGCTTTTGGCAGTTTCACAAATCTTTGTGAGTGTTTGCTGAGCACCGAACTCCAAATGCCATTCACCTGCAAGCCGCTGTCTCTGTTGATGTTATTTTCTTCGTATTTAATAGCTATGGCTTCTTTGATGGAGCGGTCCCAATAACTTGAAGACTTAAACATGGTGGTTGTTTCGCCCAGTCTCGGTCTGTGTCCTTCTTGGATGCAGTGCTCCGCAAGACCAGATTTTTCTGGGTACATCAGGCGGATGTAGCTCTCATGCTCTTTGCATCTTTGTTCAATCGTTCTCCCCGTCTGTCCGATATAGGCTCTACCACATTCACATGGAATGCGGTATACCCCAGGAGTCTTGAGGCCGAGGGA
Organism: Hymenopus coronatus; assembly: GCA_030762935.1. Taxonomy (NCBI): domain Eukaryota; kingdom Metazoa; phylum Arthropoda; class Insecta; order Mantodea; family Hymenopodidae; genus Hymenopus; species Hymenopus coronatus. The sequence continues at coordinate 50,892,584 of CM060895.1, forward strand.
ATCTTTGACCTGTCTTAACATATTTCGAATTTTATTGGGTGGCTTGTGTATAGTCTTGATGTTGTATTTGCCCATAATTCTACTCAGTTTACCAGACAAATGACCTGTATATGGGAGGTAGGCTTTACGTTGTTTCTTCGTGTCTTTTGACTCATCTAGCTGGGATGCATTACGCTGTGAACAGTTTGTACTGACAGAGGCCCGTTTTAGTGTCTTGTTGATGCTACTCTTGCTATATCCATTTTTCTCTAGGCTGGTTCTGAGATACTGAAATTCTTTAGCGAGGTTTTCACTGTCTGAGATGGCTATTGCTCTGTGTGCAAGCTTCGATAGAACTGTGTTTCGTTGAGCTGGGTGGTGGCAACTGTTTGCGTTTAAATATAGATCGGTATGTGTGGGCTTCCGGTACACACACTATGGCCCAGCGAACCATCGGGCTTTCGGCGTATTAATATGTCCAGGAATGGTAACTTCCCTTCCTGTTCAATTTCCATAGTAAACTTGATGTTTGGATGCTGACTGTTTAGATGGTTCAAGAAGTCCCGTAGCGTGTCTTCCCCGTGAGGCCAGATGACGAAGGTGTCGTCCACGTATCTGTAGAAGGCAGCCGGCTTTAAAGTTGCTGAATCTAAGGTCTGATGTTCAAACGCTTCCATGTAAAAATTAGCTATGGCTGGTGAGAGAGGAGAGCCCATGGCCACTCCATCTGTTTGCTCGTAATATTGTCCGCGGTAAAGAAAGTAGGTCGACGTGAACGTGTGCTTGAATAATGCAATGACCTGCTGGGTGAAGTGCGGTTCTAGGAGTTGGAGAGAGTCTAGCAGCGGGGCCCTGGTGAACAGAGACACCACATCAAAACTGACCAGCAAATCACCCGGTTTCGCCCTTAATGTCTGAATCGTCTTTACGAATGCTGACGGGTTGACCACATGATGAGGGCAGGTTCCTATCGATGGTTGCAGCAACTTGGTGAGGTGTTTTGCAAGGTTGTAAGTGGGGCTCCCAATAGCGCTGACGATTGGTCGAAGTGGCACACCCTCCTTGTGCACCTTGGGCAAGCCATATAGTCTCGGAGGAACAGCTGCAGGTGTGGTTAGAGCCTTGATGGTTTCAGCGGGAAATTGTGTCTTCCTCAGAAGAGCTGAAGTTTTCTTAACAATGGCTGCCGTAGGATCACGTTTTAGTGGCCGATATGCTGGATCCTGTAGTAATTGTGAAATTTTGTTGTGGTAGTCCTCACAGGAAAGAACCACTGCAGCGTTTCCCTTGTCCGCTAGTAGAATGAGTACATTCTCGTCGTCTCGTAGAGATTTCAGGGCTGTTCTTTCCTCTTTGGTGATGTTGGATTTTGGCGGAGCTGCTTTCTTTATTGCTAGCACTGTTTCCTGCCTGAAGTCATCTGCAATTTCTTTAGGCAATGTTTGAATTGCTTGTTCTACCCCGCTGATGATGTCGATCACAGGAATTTTCCGTGGAGCCGGGGCGAAGTTCAACCCCTTCGCTAGTACTGCGATCGAGTCCGAGTCCAGTTCCTTGTCTGACAAGTTGATGACGACTCGATGATGCTCTAATGTTGCTGGGGGATCTTGCGTTACGGCTAGGCGCGCAAACTTCCTGGTTTGCCTGGCCGTTGATTTTGATAGCTGTTCTGCGCGTGCTGTTGTCGAAGCATCGATCCAATCCCAATCCGATGGCGCAACGCGCAAAGCAATATCCAGGTGTAGGGCCAATAGGTCCCGGTCAATTTTATCCAAAACATATCGTGCATAATGCAGTCTCTCTCTTACCAGTGTCATGCTGGTGCGTCGAAGGATCCTGTCCACTATCTTGTTGTGGACTGGGTATCGTAAAGTGGCGAATCGTAGAACCACGTTCCGGGTTCTGCATCTCATCAGGAAGGCCAAGTTGGCCAGCTGATTGGCCTTCTTCAAACGTAGGTCTTCAAACTGACGAATACTGTGGTAGACTGCCTCCTCGTAGAGGTGTGTGAACCATGACTTGAAGCTTTCCTGGTGGCGCTATGAAAATAACTTTTCTCGGGCTATCAGCCAGGTGAATTCTGGAATAATTTCCAAGCTTTCAAGAGCTAACGTCGCTCTCATCTTCATCATTCCCTGGCCACCCTGATGGTGGTGTCAAAATTAGCTTGCCTGGCAGGGCCATCGCCATTTGTGTTTTTGGCAACCACAGGGTATCCAGGAAGCGGTAGATCTATCCAGGTTGGATTACTGTAAGAATAAAGTAAATATATTGTGATATTTTTGTGTATACACTACAGCTATTTTTGTGGTTTCTGTATAATACAGGTACGTACTTTCATTTTATTTGCAATTACTTTTGACTTAATAATTCAGAGTGGTTTTTAACTCTTATAGCCTAATTTTCGCCTCTTACAGTTGACAAAAATGTGTAAATTATCATTTCTCATCACACGCAGATGCTTTTTGCTTTGTGCTCAGTTGTAATTAATTAATTAATTAAATACGTTTCCATTAACAATTTATTCTCTTTTTATTGAGATTTCTGCGCAGGGTTGATTCCCCTTAGGGCAAAACTGGGTGTATTCGGGCATACTCTGTTATACATTGTTTAAATTTGGCGCAGTATGAAACGAATCTCAGCTGTAAAGTTAAACCTCACGTTTAACTACCCCATTGCCATTTGGAAGCAAAAGAGAGCTGGCATGCTTTTTACTTTCTCTACATGCATTATGTACATAGTGTATAGAGAAGGTATTGTAATGCACCCAAAAATTCGATACCGAGTTTTCACCGGAAATACATATATTGGGTACCCTGAATCCAAAAAGCATTTTTGGAAAAAGATCCGTGTGTGGTGGTGGTGGTGGTGGTGGTGTGTGTGTGTGTATGCGTGCGCGCGTGCAGGTGTGTTTATGTGTGTGTGTCTGTCTGTCGACAGCATAGTTGAAAAACTTGGTATTCAAGCTTGGTATCTTTCAAGGATGCGACACGAAGATTTTCAAGAAAATCCCCCCACCCCCAATTACCCTTTACATGGATTTTTTTTTTCCAAAATGTTGTTTTTCTCAAAAATAGCTCTAATGATTTTAATTAAAATGTCGTATATGGAAGACATATACCTGACAAATATATGTATATTTTGAATTTTCTGAGAATAACCTCTTAAGACAGACTTTATTCTCGAGGAATTTTACGGAATTTTGCATTACTGCTAAACTGTTAGAGATAGACAAAAAAATATAGAGCACATTAGAACACACAAGTTATGTTATATAATTTTTTTCGTGGCGTTAAGCATTTTTTAGATATTCCTTGTTATTGATTTCAGCTTTAAAAATCGTTTACTTTACTGCATACGAATTTGTCAACTCCTGTCCATACAAACAAAAGAACTCCAGTCACAGAGCAACCAGCTTTTGAATATCACTTTAAGCTAAGGTACTCCCTTATTTCGCTTATACTTACAAGGAAGCAAGTAATAAGACTATTTCTGCTAATCTTTCCAGCTTACCATGAATTAAATTAAAGCATAAAGTTTTTAACAAAAATTTGTTGCAGAGATGTAAAGAAAGTCTTGTGAATGGAACACATTACATTGTTTACGTTAAATATCACCCATTCTCTGTAGAGCCGAGATCCAATGTCATTTTGTTCCTTCTGACTATTTATATAACACCCAAAACCGACGTAATATGCACGTGAGACGGTGCGTGCTTATAGAGCCTCAAAATTTAAAACTTCATTTTCTCTTAATTTGGTATCTTAATTGTTTGCTACTTAAATTATTGATCTCCATGGAGCTAGTTACTTTCTCTACACGTACTACGTACCTTTTGTTTCGGAATAATTGCTCTACACAGACACATACACATATGGACATTCCTATCTAATATTATCAGGAATCTTCAAAACATGTATTTCCGGTGAAATCTTGCTATCGAATTTTTGGGTGGTAGAATAGGTAATATTGTTAAGGTAACGTTAAAATGTTTCTTGGGAAAAGTAATAACATATGTAATACTTTTAATTTTCCAAAACTCAACTATGTATTAAATAATTAACAGCCTAAATCTAAAATTATACTTTAAATGAAGAATAGGTAATTTATATCTCTTCTAGTAAATATATTTAATAAACGATATTTTAATCAAAATGTTAGAGCCAGTTTTGAGAAAATTGAAATTTTCAAAACATTTTCGGGAGTATCTTCGTGTCTCATCCTTGGATGATACTGAACTGAAAAACCAAGTGTGGTATTTAACGGACTTTTTGTTTCTGAGCTATGGTGTCCACACACACACACACACACACACACACACGCACGCACACTCACGGACCTTTTTCCAAAAAAGCTCGGGGAACCCAAAACATATATTTCCGGTGAATATAAATACATGTTCTTTCATGTGGCTTCCAAAAAATGGGTTATTTCTGTCCTAGGAGAACCAAAATTGCAAATATGTAGTTTTAAATAAGTTCATTTTTTGCATCTAAATCCAAAAATCCTAATTTTTTACCAAAGGAGTTAAAAATACTTCTTCGTTCCATTAATCTGTCATTTTGGAATCTTATAGGCAAAAACGGACGCAAAAGGTCTATGTAGCCCTTCAAAATGAACAATTTATGCCTTAATTTTTAACATACCACAGATGTGAACCATTTTGAAAAATCTTATTGAAATCCCTAATAAGAAGAAGGGAGGGAGAAGGATAACAGAGGTTTATCAATGTTTTAATAAAAACATTTGTGTTAAAACGCAGATGTGCCCAGAGAAGTTGATTCAATTGAAGCTCACCCTACACAGTGTGTCTCTCTTCCCACTGTGCGCTCATCACACAGAGCAAGCACACGTGCCTTCTTCTTATTTGCATACAAAATCTTCCGCCCTCGCATTCCACTGATTACAGACTGTGTCACGCACACTTTGGACCGAACAACTTATTTCATTGTTTATTCTGCGAATTTTCAGCGCGGTAACACTGCCGAAACTTAAGGGAAAGTGTAAACAAACTCCCTTCCTGGATTCTCTGTTCTTGTACGTGTGGAATATTGAATGAACGACAAAGTTTTTCAGTGGTTTTGTTTGATTTTGTTCCAACTCCTTTTCAAACTTGTTTTAAGAAGATCCATGCACCTGCTTAAATTAAGAAAAAACACAAAAGATATGTATTACATTCACACTACTTTGTCTACTCTATTTTCAACAAAAAATTTAACAAAAAGCTATTTTTTTTTCATTCACGTTACTTTTTTACCTGTTTTGTTATTATTACGACAGATTCTTCTTCTATCTACTCCACACTAATCGAGAGAAACATTGCCAGAAATCGTCTTATTTACCTACTTCCTTCTTAAGTAGAAGGTAATTAAGGGAACATACTAAACTAAAGCGACAGTCAAATGTTTTATAAGTTGTCGCTATGAGATGAGGTTGAAATTCTGTTCCCTTACATGGCCAGGAGTAAAAAAAATGAAAAATAAATAAAAATAATAAAATATATGAAATGAATGGAGAGTTATTGTTTGAGAAAAATTTAAGTATTTCAAAATTGAAACTAATAACAAGGAATATTTCAGAAACGGTTATCTCAAAGGACGTAACGTAAATTTTTGTGTAATAGGATCTTGTCTATCTTGTCGATTATGCAACATGAGGAGGGTTTCATAGGTTATTCTAGAAAATTCAAGATATATGTTTTGTTTTCACGCGAATATCTCTAAAAATTATGATTTTAATAAAAATCGTCACTGTCATATTTGAGAAAATCACTATTTTCGAAAAATATTCATAGTAAAAGCGTGGCGTGTGTTGTTTTCTTTAAAATCTTCGTGCTGAGTCCTAGACACTGTACTTAAATCTTATGTTTTGTGTACATGTATTCACTCTTATTTCAGCCAGGTGAGTCGAATGGCGTGTGCAGAAAACACCTTCCTTTTTTGTTTTTGGAGGGAGAAGGGGTAGCTTAATGTCCTCTAACCTGGTTGGTAATATCTGATGGTAATGAAATTGGTGAAATGATGCTCAAATGATCTCGGGATTACTCGATATTCGTTTTCTCAGGATGATGGAAAACCCAGAAAAAATCTTATCCAAGTAACTCTCCCTAAAGGAGATTCGAACTCGCGACCTGTTGAATGAGAGGCAGACACGCTATCGCCATACTACGCAGAAAGGCAGACAAACGTTATTGATCTAACATATATATTCCATCAGTAGCTGTCAGGGAAAGCACCCTTTAGTATCGATTAGGAATTTTTAATCGGAATTCAATTTTGATTAGGAATTTTTGATCAGAATACAATCTTTCTGATTAGGGAATTTTTTATCGGAATACAATATTTCCGATTAGAATTTTTGATCGGAGTAGAATCTTTCCCATAGCTAAGTGACAAAGAAAGTAAACGCATTTAAATGTTTTCCTTCCAGTACACTTCAAAAGCCATATCAATTTTATTTGTGTGTAGGTATATGAAAAATTTAGGATGTATTTATGCTTGAAAATTCAAATTTTGTTGATGTTGGTGAGAAATAAATAAAAAGTTCCAGTCCCTTCTGGAAATAAAACAAAAAGTACAAACATCTGAAGCCTTTGTTTTAAACAAGGAAATCTGAGAATTTCATTTGACGTTCTCTTTAAAGCTAGTACAAATTATATTTGTTAAGGGGGCTTTCCTTGACGAGCTGGCAGGGAATTTGATTATTCAAATTGTGTCACACATTTTTAACGAAATCTGCCCATTTAATTTATTTTTAAAATAAAACACCTTTTGCCAAATTCAGCAACAAAATACGTCCACGCTTGTTACTTCTACATAAATCAATTACTGCGACAGATGTAATTTTTCTCGCTACATGCAATAAATATGAGGAGCTTGCTGCCATTTCATTTCTATTCTTTGAAGTCAGCTAGCAGTTCATAAAGTATTATTCACCACTCATCCCATGGTTTGCTCCCATCTTCTAGCGAAATATAGATGCTGTCGTTTCAACCAGTCATATATAACACATTAAACTCCATGTCATTTCAAATTCTTACACTCCTTGCTACCAAACATAATAATCTGCTACACGATAGCTCATTTTAAACCACGGCCAGATTGGAATCCAATGGCAGGACAGAGATGACAGCTCATTTTAAATCACGATTGCCAAATTGTTAAGACTCAAGCCCAAATGCGCAGGTCAGACATGAAAGATCATTTTAAACCTCGGCCAGACTCGAATCCAAATGACAGGATAGAGATGACAACTCATTTTAAATCACGATTGCCAAATTGTTAGACTCAAGCCCAAATGCGCAGGTCAGACATGAAAGATCATTTTAAACCTCGGCCAGACTCGAATCCAAATGACAGGATAGAGATGACAACTCATTTTAAATCACGATTGCCAAATTGTTAGACTCAAGCCCAAATGCGCAGGTCAGACATGAAAGATCATTTTAAACCTCGGCCAGACTCGAATCCAAATGGCAGGACAGAGATGACAGCTCATTTTAAATCACGATTGCCAAATTGTTAGACTCAAGCCCAAATGCGCAGGTCAGACATGAAAGATCATTTTAAACCTCGGCCAGACTCGAATCCAAATGGCAGGACAGAGATGACAGCTCATTTTAAATCACGATTGCCAAATTGTTAGACTCAAGCCCAAATGCGCAGGTCAGACATGAAAGATCATTTTAAACCTCGGCCAGACTCGAATCCAAATGACAGGATAGAGATGACAACTCATTTTAAATCACGATTGCCAAATTGTTAGACTCAAGCCCAAATGCGCAGGTCAGACATGAAAGATCATTTTAAACCTCGGCCAGACTCGAATCCAAATGACAGGATAGAGATGACAACTCATTTTAAACTTCGGTTTGCCGAACCATCTGTCAGACTCAAGCCCAAATGCACAAGGCAGAGATGGCGGTTCATATTAAACCTCGGTCTTCCAAACCAGCTGCCAACGTCATACCCTCAAATGCAGGGCACAGATGACAGATCATGCGGTACAATGACCTCCCAAACTAACTGCCAGACTTATGCCCAGATACCAGTTCATGTTGAACCATGCTTTTCAGACCAGCTTCCAGTTCAAGCCTATATGTGCAGAACAGATCTTCTTGAACGATGGCCTCCCAGCCACCAGCATTCCTACAGGTGCAGGGTAAAGATTAGAAAATTACAAACCATGTTGAGCCATGGCCTTCCAGTCCTCATGACTGTAAGCGCAGTGTAGGAATTGCAACTTATTTGAACTATAGTCTCCCAGCAAAGCTCATGCCTACCTGCGGTGGGTAGAGATAACAGTTCATTCAACCATGACTTCCCAACCAAATTCATCCCTGTAGAAATGACAGTTCATGATGAATCGTGGCCTCCCACCCAACGTCGTGCCTGCAGGGTAGAGATGACATCTAATGTTAAGATATGACTTCCTAGTCAACTTTATACCTATAGAGGATTCAGTTCATTATGAACCATTACCTCCCACCTACCTCATATCTACCTGCGCAGCGTAGAGATAACAGTCAATATTAAGTTATGACTTCCCAACCAACTTCATGCCAACAGAGAAGTCAGTTCATGTTTAACCTTAACCTGCCAGCCAACACCTGCCTATTTGCGCAGGGTAGAGATAACCTTGGCGTTACAGCCACCTCATACACAAGGCAGAAATGACAACTCACGTCGAAGCATGTCTTTCCAAGCCACCCTCGTGCTCAAATGCGCAGGACAAAGTTTACGATCATCCAAGTATGATGTTTGAGCAAATTTGATAACTTCCTAGAAATAAGGCTTTGGGGATATAATAGGTAAAATGAAGTGCTTATCCATTGAAGAAAATGCAAACTCCTAAAGGTCATATCCTGAAGTGTTGGGCGAGATTCCAACATTCAAAAGAAGGCCATGAAGGCATACTTCTGGAATGAATATTTTAAAAGAAAGAAAGTAAAATTCAGCTTTTTATTTTCCTTAACCAGTGGTAGAGGAAGTACTGTGTTCCCGAATAAGTTTGCATCGCCAAACGTATCTTTATTTCTGTGAATAGTATAACTGAAAACCGAACTGAACACTGAAACATTATATTATAAGGATGAAAGCCGAATATCTTCACATAATTCTCCATATGTTGAAAAATCCCTTTAAAAGTACAAACCCCGTTATCACGTTATCCTTGAGCTCTGGTCCCGCTTTAAAAATGTATATCTTATCTTTATGCTGTAATGCGTGGAAGAATCAAATTGCGCTTGGGGCTAGCAACAATTTAACTGAACATACGAGAATTTTTGCACTTTGTATTTAAAACTAAATGTTTTCTCCAAGTTTATAGCTGAATTTGCCGCAAAATCGTTATTTTTGTGATATACTGCGTGGGTTTCGTAGGGCTCGAATTTTTAGGTTTTGACCTATTTTACTTTATCTAGCATATATGTGCATACAATATAAATAGTAGCTAGATAAGATATTGTATTCCACACAAATTCGACCAGAAATGTTTTTAGGTTCCCCGAGTCCGAAAAAAAAAATGTTTATAAAAAAAAAGCCCCTACGTGTGCGTGTCTGTGGACAGCATAGCTCAGAAACGAAAATGCCATTAAATATGGAACTTGGTATTTAAGATTGGTAGGATTCGACACGAAGATTTTCAAGAACTCCCCCCCCTCCTCCCAAACTATCCTTTACCCAGAAAACGTTTCAAAAGTTTTGTTTCCCCCCCCCCAAAAAAAAGCTCTAACGATTTGATTAAAATATCGTATATTAACGATATTTACAAGACAAATAACATGTATATCTTGAATTTTCTGGGAATAGCCTCTGAACCCTGTTCATTGTGCATGACTTTTGCATAACTGGCAAACTAACATAAGAGGCAAAAACTTACTGCAAAAAATGTAGATCTTGTCAATACACACAATTTATGCCAAATGATTTGTGTATGTGTTTGCGCATTTATTGTTATTGGTTTAAATTTTCCAATCTAATATTTTTGAAACAGGAAGTCATTCGTTTCTCTTTCTCCTGCTCAACTAAGTAGAACGGAATTTTAAAACTATCACATAGCGACCAGCTCTTTAAAGATTTGACTATATCAATTAAAACCTAAATTCGTTGCATCTACAAGAAAATCATGACATGAAAACTTTTCTGCAGATGCTGATCTCCATAAACGTGAAATAAATAGACATTTTTTAAAACATAGTTTGATGAAGAATGAATAGAGAGTATATGTGAATATATCACATAAGTTTTTAAGTTAAATGTGTGGAGATATACCAAAGATTAAAGTTGGTCTTTTTGTGCTAAAAGATAGGCGTGATAAAGACAAGAGAAATTATAGGATTATTACAAATTAGATGTTTTTAGCTGTAGTATTATACAATTTGGTATTCATAAAATGGAGGACAAAAAGTATCTTATCATAACTGTTGATAAAAGCTTCAAAAGCAGTATTTTTTTGCAGTGCAGAAGACCTGGGCGTTGAAAAAGCGCGAAATAGAATTTTGATCATCTCTGGATATGATGTGTGATGCTATTCCACTCTCTGTTATCTGAATTAAAAATTCAAAGGCAATAACGCAACACATTATAATCAAAGCCTGTAATGATGAAAGCCGCAACATAAATAATAATTAGATACCTATCAGTTATAAAACCTAAAGCGACACAGCGTGCAGTACACCACAGCATGCATCAGGTGATAGCTTGTCATTTGTTTCATCATTAATGCATTGGATTTTTCGTCCAAAAGATAATCGGATGGTACACAAAAGATTTAAAAATAAATGGCATGATTTTATATTCATAACTACCTAATACAGGCCAAGAGACATTAATGTATATTATTATAAACTAAACAAGCAATACATGCAATCCCAACAGTCCGAATATCTCAATATACAAAATCTCGATGTTAAATTCACATGGCATTCTCTGTTTTGCAGACAAAATAGTGTTACAAAATATTATTTTATCCACATCATACTCGTCAAGATAAACATTACCAGAAATAGACTTATTTATTAGTCCCTTACAAGTACATAGAAGGGAAATAAGGCAATATGTTAGGCTAAAGCGATAGTCAAATCTTTTAAAAGCTGTCGTTATGGAATTGTAATACAAATTCGGTTCTCTCTACTGGACAAGAGAAAAAATATAGGGATATGAAACGGATGACGATTTCCCGTTTGCGAAAAGTTAAGTATTTTAAAATGGAAACAAATAACAGGAAATGTCTCGGAAATGGCTAGTTTTTATTTTGTTATTATTATTATTATTATTATTTATTTATTTATTTATTTATTTTTAATGTCGTCCTTTAACTTGGTTGGTCATGTCGGATTATGGATAAAATTGGTGAAGAGGTGCTCAAAGGATTTCGGGGTCCATGGAGCTTAAATCTACATGATATTCGTCTTCTCAGGATAAGGGAAAATCCCGTAAAAAACCTTATCCAGTTAACTCTAAGCCAGATTCGAACTCAAGACCTTTTGAATGTGAGGCAGATGTGCTAGGAAATGGTTAGTGCATATGACATAAATTGTGTGTTTTAACGAGATTTCATTTTTTTGCAGTAAGATTTTGGCAGTCTCATTCGGTTTACGGTTATGCAAAGGTGATCCAGAATGAAGAGATCTTCAGAGGTTATTCCCATAAAATCAAGATTCACATTTTAGTTGCATATAAATATCTGTAATATATGCCCACTTTAATCATAATCGTTTTAGCCATTTTTGAGAAAATCAAAAATTTTAAAAACTCTACCATGGCAGGGTTAGTTTGCGGTGGGGAGTTTTCCTGAAAATCTTTGTGTCATAGCCTTGAAAGTTGCTATACCTCTATACCAAATTTGGTACTCAACCGATTTTGTTGTTTTGAAAGGGTCCACAAACACAGACAAAACATTTTTTTATAAAAGTGTTTTTAATGCATATATTTATTTTATTCAAGAGTCTTCAAAGCATGTATTTTCAATTAAATCTTGGTATGACTTTTGGGTGGAATACAATGCCTTGTCTGTCTATTACGTGTTCGTGCATAATATTTGGTAGAGAAGATAGCGTTTATATCAACAGTCACCCTTTTAGAGAAAATAAAATGGTTGCAGAAATAATGATAACCTCAATTAAACGAAGTACTTATTATTATAACCACTGTATGTTATAACAAGTGATCAAATTTACTCACTTCAGTTTCTGGTATTAAAAGTTCCCGAGGTTGGTGTAATATATTGCTGCTACACCTATTAAACTACTTGTACATTTACGAAATTAGCAAGGAGAAGAAAGTAAAATTATGTCCAGGAACATGGTTAAATAAATAAATCAATTGTTTATTTAATGAACTACACTGTAAGATTCATAAACATAGATTCGCACGCGAGAGGGGTCTCTAACGTTTCCAGATGGGACCCCGATGCCACCCAGAAGCTTTCTCTCCACATTTGCGTCAATATAGAAGACATTCCAGCGTTTGCTTATCGACTTAGAAAAACCGCGAAAAATCCATCAAGAATCGCACCCGGGACCTCAGGAATGCCAGCAAAACACGTACCGCAGAGGAAGCTCGATAAAATCCTAATAGAACTGCTTTGGTTTATTTCAGTTGCACTAACATCCGCATCCTCACATCTATGTGTATCTCGGCATCTACCACGTGACACGTTTGTAACGCGTTTTAAAGTAGGCAACAGTGTCTTGTGCATTTAATGCTGTTCCGTCTGTAGGCATTAACCCCAGAGAAAGTTTTACACCCGATAATTGTTTTCTCGATAAGCTGTCGTCACTCGGGAAATAAATGAACGACGAAGCAAGGGTGAGAGATACATCTGTATAAAGATACGCCATTGGAATATAGGAGCGAGAATCCATTAGCCTCAATGGAAGGACTTAAGAGGGCGTCAGGATGACAGATAATGTTCCTCGGCATCCTTGCTCGATAATGGAGGCACAGAAGGAATGTTCTGGACGAGACAGCATACGTCATCATTACGCAATGGCTTATGATTCATGTAATAGAAGGGTGGAATTACTAATGACGAGTAGCGAATTGCTTACGAGAGGCACGTTTTAATGAGATGCTGTACTACTCATTTCAGAACACAAATTAGAAACCAAGTCAAAGGTTTTTTGTAAAGTATCTTAACCTAGTGCAATTTGACCATGTAACTTTCTCTACACGTACTATGTATGCAGTGTATAGAGAAGTTTGTTTTTTATTATTATTATTTCACTTATATAGCCCCCTTTAACATCTAAGGTCATATCGGGAATTTGTAATAGAAAACCCGTCTGTAGGTTTTTTACCTTTAGGTATAAATTGTTTTATTTTCCTCAAACACATACAAACATTCTCTCTCACATACATACTTCCAGACTCTGTGGGGAATAGGGAATGATTCTCGTTTAAGAAAAATGTTCCTCCCCAGCAGGGAATCGAACCCGGGAACTCTGGGTTAGCTCGCTCACTACTCGACACGGAGCCAGTCCAGAGAAGGTATTGTAATGCACCCAAAAAATTCGATGCTGATATTTCACCGGAAATATTGTTTTGAGCCCCCTGATTCAAAAAAAAAAAATATTTTCAGAAAAAGGTCCTTAAGTATGTGTGTATGAGAGAATAGCATAGTTCAAAAACGAAAAGACCGTTAAATACCAAACTTGTATTTAAGCTTGGGAACTTCCAAGGATGCGACACGAAGATTTTCAATAAAATCCCCCCACCCCCAACTACGCTTTACATGAAACTTTTTTTCAATAATTTTGATTTTCTCAAAAATGGCACCAACGATTTTGATTAAAATATCTTATATTAAATATATTTACCTGACAAATGAAATGTATATGTTGTATTTCTTGGAATAGCCTCTGAAGACTACTTTATTCTTGATGAATTTTACGGAATTTTGCATAACTGCTAAACCGAAAGAGATGGACAAAACTTACCACACAAAAAATTTAGAGCATTTTAAATCACACAATTTATGTCATACACATTTTTTTCTTGGAGTCGATGGTTTTTTAGATATTTCTTGTTTTTAGTTTCAGCTTTGAAATACTTATAAACATTTTCCTCATACAGGAATTTGTCAACTCCTGTCCATTCAAACAAAGGAACTTCAGTCACCTAGCAACCAGCACTTTCACCTATCACAGTTTCTTATTTCGTTTCTTTTTACAAGGAAGTAGCTAACAAGATTATTTCTGCTAATTTTTTCTCGATTAGAATGAAGAAATGGAAGGATAAGCTTTTTAACAATACTTTGTTAATGCTCATCACATTAACTTTTATGCTTTTCAATAAAATGACTGTTTTGTTTTTATTTCATTAACTTCTTATATAAAAATACCAAACTTGTTTTATTTGTTTCTCACTGAATGCTAGCACTAGCTTTAGTTCAGCGTTCTTTAGTGTTAATGCAAATAAACACTAACAGATTACTGTTAACTTGGAAGAAAACATGATGGTGCAATGAGTGAGATTGAGGAGATATAGAAACATGTGATGAGTACAACCACCTTATTGTTTGACTATGTTCATGGTTGCCAACTTATTGTGTGATAAGCTGGTTCACAACGAAAATGTAAACATATCGATATTTCTTCAAATAAATTCCTCCGTTTTATGCTCTACACATTACTAGTGGCATATTATATATGTATAAAAAGTAGCTTTATGACGAAAAAAAAAAAAGTTTTATGATGAACAACGTGAGTCCGTATGACTAGGTGCCAACAATTCTTTCAATGAATTTCGAGTGTTTCACGCAGCACGCTGTTGTGGTTTATTTAGTCATTCGCAGCAAGCCCCTTCTATCCGTTCCAGAGAGGAGGGGAAGGAAAGTAGCTCCCCTATGCGCAAGATTTGCTCATGTCTTACCTCACGATCTATAGCATCATCACAGTTTTTTCTTTCTTTTTCTTCTTCACTTTCTGTACTACGAATAAGAAGTAGGCGAGGTATTGTATTCCGCCTACAATTTTGATACCGAAATTTCACCGAAGATAAACGCTTTGGCGCTCCCTGATTTTAAAAAATGAGCATTTTTAAAAACAACATGACTCAAAAACGAAATGTAGGAACAAATTTAAAATTTGACATTTAAATTCTCGTATTCCATGAATGCGACACAAAGATTTTCATTTGCTCAAAAATGACCTCTAATAATATCGATTATAATATATGTTTTAGATACTTACATGGCAAATGAAATGTATGTCTTATTTTCTAGGAATAACCTCTAAAGTCCTCCTCGTCCTGGATAAATTTTTCATAATTGGGTTACTGTAAGAGAGGGAGAGAGGGAGAGAATCTTATTACACATACAAAAAATGTAAATATTCTTAAAACGCAAAATTTATGTAAAATGTATGTGTGCGCGCGCGCGCGCGCGTGTGTGTGTGTGTGTGTGAAGTTAGATCACTTTGAAGATATTCTTCATTATTGGTTTAAAGTTACTAATACTTATACTTTTCTCTAACAGGAAGTTGTGATTCCTTTTTTACTCCTGATCGTGGAAAGAGAACCAAATTTCAGTCATGTGGATGTATGGCATTAGAATTTTTATGTGCTCTCACAATTCCCATATTCTAAATCAATCATAGGATCTGAGGAATGTTTTTGTACTTCTTTTCTTTTTGCACTTCATGAACCCATGTCATTGAGTCTACCTCTTTTCTTTCTGCTCGGAGGATTCCATCTGCACATCTTTATTTAATCTCTCCACCCCATCCTTCCCACATAACCAATCATGTTGTTTTCATTAATTTATTCTAATTATAATTTATTTAACATGAATTGAGTATAATTTTAAATGCTTAACTCTGTGTCAGAATAACGTGCATGATCAAACTTGTTTTAGAATTCAAGAGTTTACTAGAGGATTTGTCAAACAGAATTTGAAAAAGACTTGACAATTCTATCAGTATTTGACAATTACATAAATGTGTATTTACACATTTCCATTTTACCAAACTGAAGCCGTTCAGAACACACAATTTAGCTCGTACTAAGTTATTGTTAGTATACGAGGATCACTCCAAAAGATTTGAGAATGGACGCAATCAAGTATTAAGAATTTAGATCTGATCATTGTACCTATTCAAAATATTCTCCATTGAAATTCTATACATCATGTGAACCTTTCATTTTTCAAATGCTGAACGTTATTGTTCTTTGGACAGAGTGCAAATACATGCCAGCTACTGCGACTTCAGGGTATAGGTAAAAATCGCATGGGCCAGATCTGTACTGTATGGAGGATGGAACAAATATGACTCCTGGCTCCTGCAAAAATTGGGTTGTTTCTGGTGTAATGTGGGCCGAGGCACTGTCATGGTGCATCAAAATCCCACGCAGACCTGTCTTAGGACGCTTTTTTGTCAGTTTATTGAACAGTTATGACAGACATTTTGTGGTACACCATCTGGAAGTAACTCTCTCAAGTGGAGTCTCATAATGTGGCCACTTGCTGAGAAGAACGAACAGATTATCTTCTTGCCAACAATTCTTGTTCGCTTTACTTTTGTAGGGGAAGATCCAAAACGACAATTGTTGTTTAGTTTCTGGATCCTACTGTTAAATCCAGATTTTGTCACCTGTTACAATGTTAAATATGTTTTTGGAAGTTCCTCCATGGAATATTTTAATCATTTTCTGGCACCATTGCGTACTTGCGTATTTCTGCTCATTTGTGAGGAGGTGGGGATCCAGCGGAAAGTTTTTCTTTCAGGATTGTTTTCACTGCTGTCGATCCGATATATACATTTTTTTGAATCCGACGATCTTCCTATAACATGCGCTCTGGTTTCACCATATTTCTATCCATTATTGCTGTAGCCGGTCGCCCTCCTCGGTTATCTTTGAGGGAATCCCATCCCGTTCTAAAATCTGCATACCATCAGTAAATAGATTTCTAAGGGAAAAGATCCTCAATTGCGCAATTCAGTCTTTCAAGGGATTCTCTCTCTCCTAATGCAACTTTAAAATCATAACACGGAAACGTTCTCGCTTAAGATCCATCCTAACATATGGCAACACAACTATACAATGCACTGACGATGCGCATTGTTGGAGCGCGCCCAGACTTGCATGTTGCTGATTTTCAATTTAAAGCTAGCAAAATCTGTTTTGGCTTACCACAACTCATTATTTCTCATTCTCAAAACTTTTGGAGTGGCCCTCGTAAAATTTGCAATGACATACTGTTTCACGTAATTATGTAGCATTTTCACGTATCCATGAAATCATATTGTGATTAAGAAATACATTGGAATTGTTAGATTAATAATATAATAATTATTATACAGTGATGCAATAATAATAATTGTATTATAATAATTATTATTTTGGTAGTATACTATGATATATTGTCATTCTGGCAGGGTATTATATTACACATATTGTTTATTTGTTTTAATTATATTGTACATTGTATTATTACATTAACAGCGCCGCCACCGGGCCATGCCTTAAGCAGTGAAATAAAGTATTTAATTATTATTATGCAAGCAAAGCATTAAATTAGAGAAACTTTTCATCGTATATAAGAGCTAAACAGAGTTTGAAAACATTTCTCATTTACTTTATTATGGAAAATAATGGTAGAGATAGTAAACAGTTTTAATAACGAGCATGGTGGTACATATGTAGAGAGAGAAAATGCAACGCAATAAATATCCCATAGACAATACAGGATATTTGCCTAACATCACGGAAAGGATTTGAACGGAAGCTCTAAATTTCTAACAAGCTTTCAGAATACGGACTACATGTGGAAATGGGATTCGTCAGGAGCCAATAAATCTTGCTGAGCCATGCTCTACCACGAATCGCTTTCTCTCCAGCGACGGAGAAGAAGATTGGAACCTCCTCCCCAGCTACCCTAACCTGGTAATGGTAACAGTCTTTCGCCTCATCGAGCAAATTGTGGCGACAGACACGCATCTGCAGCGCTTGTTCACAGTTCTTAACTCTGAGCGCAAGTCTCTGCTTCTGCGTCTTCATTAACACCGTTCAAGGCGAGGTGCCTAAGTTTCGTCTTTCTCAGCTTTTCCGGTGCTTATTAAAAAGCATATGTGTTACATTTATATAGCTTTGTCAGCCTATTATAACTTATTATTTTCCTTAACACGTGCATAGTAGCTGCAGAAAGGTGTTGCATTCGTCTTAAACATTTAATAATGAGATTTCACCAGAAATGCATATTTTGATGCCTCTTGAAACGCGAGTCTGCATAACCCAAAAAGAAAAAGTCATAAAATACCAAATATGGTATTTTTAATTCAGTATCTTCCAAAGTTACGATTCGAAGAAAACACAACCACCTCAAATTACCGTTTAAATGGAACATTTTTCTAAAATTTTTATTTAAAAATCTGATGTGTTTCATGGACATGACTTTCTCTACATCATTGTAACACATTATTGTTAACAAGCATATTACTGTATATACTATGTAATAATAGATATTAACATTATCAGAAAGTGTCTTAATTAACTGCTTTCCTATAAGTGTATACCTAGTGAATACACTAGTCTAAAGTGATAGTCAAATCTTTTAAAAGCTGGTTGCCATGTGGTTGAAATCCGTTTTTATGCAATGACCAGGAAAAAAGTGTGAGAAAAGTTTAAATACTTTAAATCTGAAACAAATAACTTGAAATATCTCAGAAATTGTCAATTCAAAAAAAAAAAAAAAAAAAAAAAAAAAACCAACATATATGACAAATTGTGTGTTTTAACGAGATTTACATTATTTATGTAGTAAGTTTTATCTATCTCTTAAAGTTTACCGTTACGCAAAATTCATCGAGAATAAAGAGGTCTTTAGATGATATTCCCATAAAATTCAAGATATACATTTTATCATGTATATCTTTAATATGTGATATTATAATCAAAATCGTTAAAGTTATTTTTGAGAAAATCAAAATTGTCGAAATTTTTTCTACGTAAAGGGTAGTTTGGGGTGTGGGGATAATTCTCAAAAACTTCATGTTGCATCCCTGGAAGATATTAAACTTAAATACAAACTTTGGTGTTTTACCGACTTCTCGTTTTTGAGTTATCGTGTTGACAGACACATGGATATAAAAACACGGGCCTTTTTCCAAAAATGCATTTTTTGGATTCAGGGGACCCTAAAACGTGTATTTACGGTGAAATCTGGGTATCTAATGTTTGGATGGAATGCAATACCTTCTATATACACTATATACATAGTTCGTGTAGAGAAAGTAAAAATGGCTAACGATTTTGACTAAACTACCTTATGTTGAAATATATTTGGTATGTGAAATCTTAACCACATTATACAGGGTTACTACAAAAGAAATAGACAACTTGAACTGCCTGTAAAACAAAAACTAATAGAGATAGCAACCTAATTATTTTGGAGGTATGTTGAGAAACTCTCAGAGTTTCCTTTGTTACTATTGGTAACGCTGTAGTATTTTGTTTGTTGTTGCAGAAGCTGAAATGGTGGAAAATCCTGTGGGAAAGGCATATTGCGTGTTGGAGTTTGCTAGAACGCAATTAGCAACTGTTGTCCAACGACATTTTAGAACACGTTACCACAAAAAATGAAATGATGCGCTCATAAAAACCAGCATCGTCTTCATCATGTCGCAACATGTCGATGCAAAAGTCACGCCGTATGACCTTATCTTCTTCACTCAGAAACTGCAACATCTGTAATCTGTAAGGCATCATGTGCAGTCACTTCCGCAAGATTTTCCATACAGTTTGCTGTGGAATTTGTAATTGCATGTTTGCCCTAGATGTCGATTTCTGTGGGCTTCTTATGTAGGCAGAACGAACACGTTCAACGTTTTCTTCCGAAACTCTTGGTCTTCCCGAGCTCTTCCCTTTGCACAAACATCTCGTTGTCTCGAATTTTCTATACCAGTCGTAGATTGACTGTCTAGTCGGTGGCGTTTGTGGTAACGTGTTCTAAAATGTCGTTAGTTCCAGAACCAATAAATGCCCGTACATGCTATGTATAAATAAATAATGTAAGATTTACGAAATAGTGTGAACTAAACTGATCATTTTTATTGTATTTGTTGACTTACTTTGTTACGCCTGTTTTATAATGCAGGAGGAACGTTTTATGACTCAAATTGTTCATCTAAGGCCACTCTACATAAAGAGTATTTCAGAGTTATTGCTTAAGGCTCTGTATGTTCTTTTAACTTTTAAGATTGGCATATAACATAAAAGTAAACTACATATAACGCCAAATAATGACAAAACCTAATATTTTGTATTTTTTTATGTTGCAGGTATGATTGTGTTTATCAACTTCGTGGGGCGATAAGATTAGTAGTCGTATTTAAATAGCTGTTTAAGATATGACCTGATTGCGATTCGTTCAAGAACAAAATCATCCAACTGAAGGTAAGTTTCTGTTGCTGTCAAATTTAAATATTCAGTAGCCAATAGCGAGTGTACGATTTGTAATGCTGTAATAGAAATCCAACTGGAGGACCACGAAGGAGATAGTGTAATAATCTAACTGAGGAGTGCTGAAGAAAAACAGGTAAAGTAAGTGCGTGCTCAATAATTGCTTCATATAATGTTAGCCGTATTTCATTATATTAGCTATTTATTTCATGGTGTTGTGCACTGTGCCACATGCATCACTGGTAGTTCTGATACAATACTACGCCTGTTATTCACACAATTAAAATGTATAGCTTACAAGGTGAAAAATCAGCTTATGAAACAACAATGGAATAGCAAATAGGCCTATTGAAGGAATGATTCTTAATAGAATAACAAAAAGTGCTTTTTTATACTCCATGAGGTAGAAGATCAATAGTATTTAGTATTTATTTGTTTAGTCATTAGGTACATTAGTAAAATAGACATAGTCAAAATAATATATACATGTAAGAGTTAGTCATATAACAATTCTAGTATTAAAAAATTCATCCAAATTGTAAAATACAGTGTCCATCAACCATTTTCTTACTTTAGCCTTAAACTGTATTACATTTAAATTTCTCATGTGGTCAGGAAGCTTATTATAGGCTATAATGCTGGTTATCAAATAGCTATCTTTAACTTTCTTTAGTCTAGTGTATGGAACATGCAATTTATCAACATTTCTGGTATTTAATGTGTGTACATGTCTGTTCAGCTTAAATTGATTTAAATTCTTGTGCACATAATATAATAATTGTAGTATATAGCAACTGTACACTGTTAAAATGTTCTGTTGCTTAAAAAGTGGTCTACATGGAGCATTGTAAGAAGTACGACATAAAATTCTCATGGTTTTCTTTTGTAGAAGTAGAATACCATTCAATTTAGAACAGTTCCCATATGCTAACAGTCCATAGCTAAAAACACTTTCAAACAAAGCAAGATATATTTGCTTTAAATAGCTACAAGGTACTTTGTTGAAGGAAGAACAAGATTGCAATGGCAAGATAGCCTTTGAGGGAGAACCGACTTTAAAGTCTAGCATTGAATGGATGAAGAAGACGTTTACTTTAAAATAGTTTTAATGTGCTTTACGTCCTGTGAGTTTTGGAGAGTAATTTATATTAAAATGGTACTACCTTATCTAAATTAACTATTATTTTTAATTAATTAAGACAGAACTATGCATTGGAATTTTTTAATACTTTCATTTTTAGTCCCTTCATTGTTTATATAACTATTATGTTATTACTAATTATTTATTCTCTGCTAGGTTTAAAAATAATGAAATAAAGAAAGATTGAACTAAGTAAACGTGGATTTTTTTACAATTTTCTTGTAATTAAAGTTTTATTACGAAGTAAACAATATTTTGGAGGCCGCTGAATTTTAAAAATTAAACTTTTAGGGAAAAAGTCTCTTTGAACAGCATAATCAAAAATGACAATTCAAATAGCTACCAAAATTGGTTTTTAAATTCCGCATCTTCCAAGGATATGAAGGAATATATCAGGAAAATCTCTCATCTCAAACCACCTTATGTAAAATGCCACATTGGTCAAAACGACTAAACTGACTTTATTAAACTAAAATTTTAGTAAGTTAATCTGATAAATAATAAATTTCTTGAACTTTCTAATAGACTCGGAATTCTGTTCATTCTTAATGGATTTTGTATAATCCTTAAATCACGTGGTATACGCGAAAGTCTAAAGAAACACAGAGTTTATAAAAATACACAATCCAATGCAATCTGTTGTAACGTAAAAAGCATTTTCTAGATATCCGTTGCTTGAATTTTCAAATACTCTTATATCTTTTTAAAGGGCTTTGTGATTGTCAAATTGTTACTGGTAATGTGCAATTTTGTTTCAATGTCATTATATTGCGCCTCGCTTTTTAATTGAAGATTAAGTATATTTTCCATATCATTTTTCATCCCATCTCCTACAATTCTGTTCCCAAACCCTCGTCATTATGCAGTGCTTTTGCCATCTCTATAGTCTTGGCTTTCAGGCAGCACTACCAAACGCCCGAAGCGGAAGTGCTATATAATCCACGTTGCTTTTATTGTTATTTATTCTTTTTCTCTCCTATCCTCTTTTTGTCCTTAAAACACCTGTATCCCCCTAGCACTTACATGTACTACATTTATGTACTCTAAAGCATTGCTGCAAACATTCGTGTAGAACAAAATGAGGTTGATAAAAAAAAATAAGCATTTGTAACAATAGCTTGTAGAAGAATTGTAAGATAAACGGCAAAAGGAAGAAAAAGTTATGTGAATACAAAAAAAAAAAATTGTTAAAATCAGTTTCAAAACCTTGTATTTTTTTTTTTTTTTCAAGAATGTGAAGATATCCTTACAATGTCTGTATCAAATTCAGTGTAAAGGTCTACCCGGAGTTAACCGCATGCAGATCTCCCATAGGGTTTTTCGTAAGGCCAATATCTGTTTTTTTTTTAAAATAACCTTCATTTCTCAGTAACAGAAGGAATATTAACTTCTGCGCGTCAATTCCAAAAGTGAAACTGCTGAAATACAAATACATATAGTTTTATTTATCATTAAACATGTATACATGAAATAGACCATCAAAATGAACATAACATTTATAGCATTTATACTTCTCAAATGTTTAATGTTAATCATTATACTTGCAACATACGTTCAAAATAAAACTCATAATATAAACAATAATTACCTAAAATACCATAAAATTCAGCTATGTTTCAACGCTATAAAATGTACAAACAAAAGTATATTGTCTATACAACGCTTAACCTAAGACACCACCACCCTGAGCTCTATGGAGCACATTGAGAATCATTTCTTAACTCCGCCTGGACAGCACAGCCAATAAGTATTGGAAACCACTGCCACGCCGGGGCCAACCCAATCTGCACAGTTTCCCGAAGGAAATGTCTCATATTCTTCCGGATGTACTACTAGTAACATCAGAAGCATGACTCAGCGCCTGTGCTACGGTCATTCGTGAAAATGTAGGGAGTAATAAGTTAAGAGCTTATAAAGCGGGATGACAGTAAAACTACCGCCTAAGCGCGCGTGTGTGTGAGTGTATATGTGTGTGTGTGTGTGTGTGTGTGTGTGTGTTTGTGTGTGGACAGCATAACTCCAAAACGAAAAGTCGGTTAAATACCAAACTTGGTATTGAAGTTGAATATCTTCCAAGGATGCGCCATCCAGATTTTCAAGAAAATCATCTCACCCCCAACTACCCATTACATGGAAGATTTTTCGAAAATTTTGATTTTTTTCAAAAATGGCTCTAACGATTTTGATTAAAATACCTTATATGCAAGATATTTTATGATATAAGACATATTGCCGCTTTGAAAATACGGTTTCGTAGAATTTAAATTCATTCCCTAAAGACTTATTACTTCTATATCATTCACGCTGAGTACAACCCAATCTGAAAATTTCTCGAAAAGAATGGCTCGCACTCCTTCCCTATGTGAAAATAGAGAGCACCTAAATGGAGAGAGGGCCACGCCGTGGCCGAGTGGTTAAACCACTCGCCTCTCACCTAGACGGCCGGGTTCGATCCCAAGCGGCCGCATGTGAGATTTGTGGTGGACAAAGCGGCGCTGGGGCGGGTTTTCTCCGGGTACTCCGGTTTTCCCCGCCATCGCATTCCACCGGTGCTCCATCATTCATGTATCATCAGTGTCACCGCCTGCGGTGTCATAAGTAGTTAAAGCACGCGTTAAGCACTACCCAAAAAAATAAATAAATGGAGAGCTTACAAAGGGGAGCTGCCGTTTGCAAAATATGAAAACCAATGCCCAAGCACATAGACTACAAAAATTGGCGCTTTGAATAAATTAATTTAGAATATAAACTTTTATAGTATGTGGACCATTGAGAAGTGTTAATGTAGATTAGTTATTTTGTATTTTACGTATGTATTTATAGTAATGTAAGGAAATGATTGGAAGAATTCAAATATTTGTAAACTAAGAAGAAACGCAAAATATTAATAAATGAGAATAAATTAAACAGATAAAGCTACCATGTATTCAAAACAGCAGTGTATAAGATAAAAATCTGATGTATTCCATTCACGTGACTTTCTCTACATATCAACAAATTATTGTCAAAAAGCTTATTCTTCTATCTA
This sequence comes from Hymenopus coronatus, assembly GCA_030762935.1. NCBI lineage: Eukaryota > Metazoa > Arthropoda > Insecta > Mantodea > Hymenopodidae > Hymenopus > Hymenopus coronatus. Next base: position 50,917,131 of record CM060895.1, read on the forward strand.
CTTCATGCTAATTGAAATCAGCATTAGCAGTAATCGTCTCATTACTTGCTTCTTTGTAAGTGGAAGGGAAATAAGGGAATACACAGGCTAAAGCGATACTCAAAATGTTTTAAAAAGTGGTCATTATGTGATCAAAATCTCTTTCTTTGCATGACCAGAAGTTGACAAATTCCCGTATGAGAAAAGTTTTAAGAGTGTTAAAACTGAAACCAGTAACAAAGAATAGCTCGGAAATAGTCAACTCCACGAAAAAAGTGTATGACATAAATTGTATGTTGTAACTAGATCTACATTTTTAGTGTAGTAATTTTTTTTCTTTCTATTTCTTATAGTTTGCAAAAGTCATACAAAACGAAGAGATCTTCACAGGCTATTTCCGAAAATTCAAAATAAACATTTTATTTCTTACGTAAAAATCTTTATTATACGATATTTGAATCAATATCGTTAGATCCATTTTGATAAAATAGAAAGTTTCGAAATTGTTTCCATGTTAAGATTGGTTTGCGGTGGGCGGATTTTCTTCAAATCTTCTCGTCGCAAATTTCGAGAATAGTAAAGTTAAATACCAAGTTTGGCATTTTAGCGACCTTTGGTTTTTGAGTTCGTGTTCACACACACACACATACACACACGCGCGTGCGCGCGCGCGGACCGTTTTCTAAAAATGATTGTTTTAGATACATGAAGCTCTAAAAGGTGTATTTCCGTTGAAATCTTGGTGTAGAATTTTAGGTGTAGAGCAATACCTTCTCTACGTATGCAGTATGTACTAAGGAGGGAAATTAAAAAAATGGACGAATAAAAGGGCCTGTAAGGGAGCAAAAAGGACGAGGGACACAAAGACACCCTAGTTTAAAGCATTGCGATGGAATAGCGCAATACACAGTGCGGTGAATCGTTGACTCTTTTCTTTTAAAAACATTCCACCCATTTGAATGTAATTTTTTCAAGGGTAAATAATGATGATATCCTACAAATTACTCTTTTTTTTTTCTCCACATATGATAATTTTATAACTTTTAAAAGGGATTCTGGAAGTACTAAAACTACAAAGAGAATAGATAAAGTTCAGGGGAGAATAAATTTCTTACAATAGCATTAAATAGAAGTGCAGATATTTCACTGTTTGGTGTAGGTATACTCCACAAGATGACATTGAATTGGTAGACTCAGCGCAGAAGTGACAACAGTGTGCTTCATTTAATATATAACGTGTATAGATGTTCATCCGTCTTATGCCGTATCCTATATGACTCACATAATTTCTAGTCCTGCATTGCATTACCGCATAGCTGTTTGTTACACCCATGCGATCCACTAGCACGCTGAGCTAATATAATAGATAGCTGTACAGTATTGCCACATCCGGTACCTGTTACATAGCTTAATTTTCCTTTATAGATGAAGTCTTGATTGGATGGTTGCTAACTAGTGCATAATGAACATTACATCGCAAACAATCATGAAATTGGCTTCTTGCGATTAGGTGTATCGGATGAACAGTTGAGCGAGAATTGTGCTGCGTGTCCATTGGGCTGCAGTAGCATCATAAATTGTGCTTTGTACACCGCCATTTATTCCTCTTTGGTGCAAAAGTCCGGCATTATGATTCCACAAAATATGAGCTGGATAATGTGTCGTTTATGTTTCACTGCAGAAAAATATACAAGATTCGTAGGTGCGTTATTTCCCGCGTGTGATTTTCTGCATCCCTTAGCTTGTTTACACGCATACTACTCGAGGACCATAATTTTAAACTTGCTGTATATACAAACAACGATGAAAGTACGACAAACAAATGTCATGAATTTAATGAATATAATTCTAATATATAATAAAAGTTCATAAATGATGTTATGAACTTTTATTACATATTAGAATATGTTAGCATTTTTTAGTTAAAATGCCAATATAAAAACATTTATAATAATTAACAAATTATTGTCAATACAAATGTTAAAACTAAAACAATCTGATGCATTCCATTCACATGACTTTCTCTATATCTCTGTAACAAGTTATTGTTAATAAGCTTATTCTTCTATTTATTTCATGCTAATCGAGAAAAATTAGCAGAAATAGTCTTATTTCTTGCTTTATTGTAAGTAGAAGCGAAATAAGGGACTACCGTAGGTTAAAGTGAAAGCCAAAACCTGGTTGCTATGTGACTGATGTTCCTTTGTATGGACACGAGTTGGTAAATTCCTGTATGAGAAAAGTATAAGTTTTTCAAAGCTGAAACCAAAAACGAGAAATATCTCAAAAACGATCAACTTACGGTTTAATCAAAATCGTTAAAGCCATTTTTAAGAAAATCAAAATTTTCGAAAAAAGTTCCATGTAAAGGGTTGTTGGGAGTGGGGGGATTTTCTTGGAAATCTTCGTGTAGCATCCTTGGAAGATACCAAACCTAAATACCAAGTTTGGTTTTTAATGGACTTTTTGTTTTTGAGCTATACTGCCCACAGACATAAACATAGACACACACAGAACGACATTTTTCTAAAAATGCATTTTTGGAGTCAGGAGGTTTCAAAGCATATATTTCCGGTATCGAAATTTTGGGTGCATTTCAATACCTTCTCTATACACTGTATTTAGCACGTATAGAGAAAGTAAAAATTGTTCGATGAAGCATTTAACAAGGTACAATAATTTAATGCACTTGTGAAGTTTGATCAAAACTGCGAAATTTGATCAAAATTCTGTAAAAAAAAAAAAAAAAAAAAGAGAGAAGGTATTGTTTTCTGCTCAAAAGTTCGACGTTGAGGTTTCAGGAAATATGTTTTGAGATCCTCTCTAAAATGTTTGGGAAAAGGTGTGCTCAAGCGTGTTTGTGTGTCTATCTGTAAACTTATCTCATAAACTAAAAGTCCATTAAATACCAAAAAAGTGTTAAAAGTTCAGCATGTTTCAAGGATGCCACACGAAGATTTTAAAGAAAATCCTCACCTCGAACCGTTTTACAGGTAAACTTTTTCGAAAATGCTTTTCTCACACGGGAACTGGTCATTTGTTTTATATATCTCTTGTTTTACTCCAGGTCATTCAAAGAGTACCGAATTTAAATTGTATTGTATAGCGACGGCTTTTAAAATATTTGACTATCGTTTTAGCTTAGTGTATTTCCTTATTTCTCTTTTAGTTACAAGCAAGCAAGCAATTAGGCCAAGTTGAAACAATGTGTTTACATTCGTTTTACTTTATCTACCTATTCTACAAATAAACTATTCCTATAAAATATTAATAATTTTATAAATATATATATATATATATATATATATATAATATTACAAGCTCATTTTCTGAAAAATCAAAATGTTATGTTAATGTTTTAAAACGATTTTAGTGATGTTAGTACAAAAATCAATTTACAAAAAAAAGTAATATGTAAGCCAGAATAATCAAACACTAAACATATCACATCATTATAGATACGTAATAGCGGCATGAATTTCAGCAGTTGTCTTGTATACGACGGATTTTCCAAACTCACAGTTGTGTTACCCTTCGGCCATGATCAAGCGTCATTATTTTGGTTAAAATGAAGCAGTTTATAAACGACTAGTGATGCTTACAAAGAAACTTCAAAATAACACCCATCTGTAAAAAGACCCATAGTTACAGCTTTTAAAAGGAAATGCCCACTAACGTAAAAGGTATAATAAAATTAGGTAATAGAATTTGGCCTTTTTTACAGTATTGATAAAGAATAAATACATAATTCTAATGAATGCGTATTTTAGTTGCCAGAAGATTAATAAACAAAACAAGAAAGGACATATATGAAATTCAATAGTTAAATGCGAAACCCGTATCCTCAATTGGAAAGTTAACCTAAGATAGAAGCAGCAAAAGTAAGATTTCTGAGGTGCCAAAATGAAACTCAAAGTAATGCAAATTAGTATGAATTGAACATATTGTAGCGTACCCAGTATGGGATAGGAATCACCCCTACATAGCGCATACTATTGGCAGTAGTTTCAGAGATAGAGCTATTCACACTTGCAAGAGGGAAGCGGATGGCCTCAGGTGCAGAAGAATGTACCTTTGGTTAGAAAGATCGGGAGCCATAAATACATGCGCAAGGGTGCGAGAAATAAGGTTGGGTAGGGATGTGAGAACCCAAGGGTTCTCAAACATCATTCAGTACTCACCTGTATATTATAAATCTTGCAGTTTACACTTTTAAAATAAAAGTACCGTCGGTCAGTACGTCTCATAATGCCTGGCTGCTCATAGGAACGAGGCCTTTCTGACCTAGTTAATGAAGCTTTTAACATGCTTATGTCAACATTACTTTAGGAGGGCAAAGCTTTATCAACATTTCGACATCTTGCCACCAATATCGATTGCTGAAACTTGCGCTCTTACTAATTGAAATAGAATGTACTAAAAATGATCATATCAGGTACCCTACAACCGATATTTAATAATAATAATAATAATAATAATAATATAATAATAATAATTAATAAGGAAATAACATTCCACGTTCCTTGCATATTTTAAGAATGATATATGAAAATATTGTAATAATTTAAGTAAAATAAGAGTAAAAAGTAAGAATTTGAAAGCAATGATCGAATTATACACGTTATTTCAAAACAACACCAAACGAAGATAGCAGTCGATTAGCTTACACTTTGACTTGTCCGAAACTTGATGCCGCAACTTTCAAACTCTTCTATTTAAAGTTGTAAGTGTGTTTAAAAATCGCACACGTTTGGCTTTAGGTAGCGAAAGAACAACGGTTGTCATACTCCACGTAAACAACCTCAGAACGTGTTATACGAAACACATAACAAAACGCACATGCTACGTTTTCCATTACTAAGGTGACCTGTGCAGCGCCGGCTGTCTATCAAAACACCCCTACACTACGTGACTGGGACCTTCGCTACCAACCGGCATCTCTCGGAATGGGCCAGGTACGTGCCATTTGGTTATGTACGACTGCCTAATCCATGGTGATTTTATGGCAGTTTTTGTATATGCCGAATTTAGAGCTGAAGTTTATATTCACGTATCACGTATGATCAACAAAGTCCACATCTTCGTTTGGTGTCGTTTTGAAACACACTGTATATAAAATACTGATTGTTATTGTAAAAGGGTGTATTAGGAATTGCTTTTTAAAATCAATCTAAAAGCATTTGGACTTTTCGAGATTACATCTCTTGGACATACATTGCAATGATTGTAAAGAATACTGAAAAAATCTAGTGTGTTCCATTCACATGACTTTCTTTATCTGTTCTGCAAACAAACTATCTTATAAGAGAGTATTCTTTCATCTGCATACTAATCAAGATAAAGAATAGCGGGAATGGTCTTATTACTTGTCATGTGAATGCAACATAAGATTTTAATAAAAAAAAAAAAAAAAAAACATTTAAGCGCACAAGTACATTTTGTTATAGCAAACAAAGTAACAAGAATGAAAGGAAAGGCAGCAGTGCTGTGTGGCGCTGGATAAACCTTTGTTGGGCAGGCTCTGGAGTATAATAGCCATCACGTGACCTGGGATATGCGCGCAGTTCGTTTATGGAGTACCTGCAGCCTGCTGGCGCATTTATTAGTGAGAACCATAGGGGGCGGTGTAGGTGTCGTAATCTAGGGCTCCTCATTAAAATGTGTTTTTTATGCCAACAGCTCGCTGACCGTACTGCCCTCGCCCAAATATTCACTTGGCAATCGGCGTTTATCGCAGCGCCAATTTTCCATGCCACTGTTTTGCATTGGGTAAAAGCTTGACGCTATGCCAGAGGTTTACGGAGCTAAATTGAACGGATGTACAATTTTACACCCCCAATAGACCTTCTACTATTAATTTTTACTTTCTCATTTGATTAGTTGTGATAGGTAGAGAAAGCATAGTACACCATCCAATTTCTCACAAGAAATACTAATTTTCAAGTACCCAGTAACCAAGCATGTGTTTGTCTGTTTAGAGTTTGAGCACATTGGAGTGCATACACTGTCACCCGTTCCTTATCCATTTCACTATGTCTGCTTACCTGTGAACTTGAAAAACAACAAACAGCAGGCAGTCAGGGACCTTTCATTGACAGAAATTATCAGCATGGAGAAACGTAAAATAAATAAATAAAAATAAAGTAAACTTTTATAAAAAAAACTAAATACATTTTTAAGAGGTTGTTGCTTATATTTTATAGTAGGTTTTCGCAATATTTAAAAAAAAGTATTGCATTTTAATAATACTACGCGCAGAAGAAACTACTAACCGAACTCTAATAGCTAGATTTTTACTTCTCTAAATATAACTCCATGGCACGACAGTTCACAAGGACCCTTGGCCTACCGCCCGGCCGCTGCGTCCCCCATCTCGGGTGCAGTATTGGAGGGAGAGACGTGGTCAGGGTCTCGACCCACCCAGCCGGTTAATGCGGTCCTTATGACCTGGAACTGCTACTTCTCCATCGAGGAGCTCCTCAATTGACCCCCCAGGGACCTAACGAGGCTGAGTGCATCCCGGTCCAGGTCTTCCGCTACCATTCTCCTCTAAATACAGTGCTAAAATTCAATTTTCTGCATCAGTTTGCTTAATATTTAGAAAAGCGTCTACTTTACTGCACACTTTCTGATATTATACCCATCGTCTGAAACAAAAATTTATACATATCCCTAAATGCAAATGGCGTGATATTTATGGACGCTCTTTAACTACTGTGGTTCTCAGCGTCCCATTCTAAATTGGGCGTGAAGGACCGCTCAATTTTGCTCAGAAGCATCTCTATCAGGCTTGAGATACGTGCCATAATCTCCGACACAGGACCAACGGCTTTAATTCCCTACCGAAGGAAGCCGTGCTAAGGATTTTTACACCCGAAAAATCCATCGTTCTCCGCCGGGTTTGAACCCGCGACCTTGGGGTATAGAAAGTTTGCATCCATATCCCTAACCTAAACCTAACCCGGGAAATATCGAAACCACAGTACCCAGTGGACTCACTGTAGCCTCACGACCTCCGCTCTCCATTTACTGTTTCTTCCTCTTATATTTAATGACAGTTTTAACAATTATTTATTTATTGCCCTCCTCCTGCTAGCTCACTCTACATCGCTGTGTTTCTGGCTCAAATGTTGGCCTCGGGGAGCTCGTTAGCATTTGTGCTCAAACATTGCCGCCCCTTTTTATCCACTCCAGTGCCTACTATTATCGGTGAGAAATGTCCTTGTGATTGACACTTGTGGGGTGTGTCGTCTGCTGGCAGGGGCTCGTCAGGTTGCTGACCAATCATAGTGTAAGAATACATAACCGCCAGAGACGTGACGTCATCGGCGTTGCAAAACCTACGTGGTTCAGTGGAAATTTTCGCGCGCATTCTCATGCATGACTGATCAATTGTTTGCAATCTGATTGTTTGATTGCATTCTGTGAAAAGTTCGGTTGTGTTACACATAGTGATCATAAGGATTTACATTTATAATCGTCATTACCTTTTATGTATCGCGGACACTGCTCTTGGTTGTCAACGTAGAAATATCACGAGTGACACTGTGATTTGAAAATGTCCGTGATAAGTAAGTTGAGGTTACTTTAGCCGAAATAATAAAATGTTTCTGCTTAGTGAAGTACAGGACCCAATGTGGAAAAGAATAGATGAGGTAACTAGTGAGAAATGGGGAAAAATAGTCCAACGTACGAGAGGTATGCATGGAGAGAAGAAGGCATTTTAGAGGAAGCTGTGGAACGTTTGTCGCTGCAGACGGTCAGGGAGTAAATATGGCAACAGCGCACCGAGGAGGCCACGTGTCAGCAGAATGTCGATCACAAGGTAACAGGTTTGTACATGACGAATAACAACAGAAAGTTACGCTTCACTGAAAATGTCACACGTAAATGCTAGACACTAATTAATTATTTCTACTTTCAATATGATATAAAATGCTGAATGTTTATTGTGCTCTGAGCAACTGTGCTACGTGTAAAAATTTAACATCAAATAAAATTTTAACTCTATTCATGCTAATTAGCACAGAAAAGCTAAACTTTCAGTAATCATTAAAACAAAATTGAACTAAGAGTAATAACACCCCAGTTTAATTGAAAATACACTTCTATCAATACTGCGTCTCTGTGTGTCTACCATTAAGGATGATATTATAAATGCATGTTGAGGAAAGGTGTCGCTTGTACTATTCGCCCGCAAAGGATGACTGCAAGGCATATTTTGGTATCGGTTCACTCGTCTACAAAATTGGCTAGCTCCGCCACTGCTGTACCTTACATGCCGAACAACATTCTTAAGGTGACGAATCTATGAAATCCGGAAAATCCACAATATATCAGATATTATACGCAATAACAGGATATTTTTGCCATGTATCAAAATTCTACCGCTCTGTAGGGAGGAATTATCGCTCCGTCATATGTTGGTGTAGTGTTTTGTGCTAGCACACATACGCTCTGCTCTGCAAATGCCAGCTACTCTCTATTTTGGCGGATGATGAAAGAGCTGTGGCTATGGTTTTTAAATGCTTATTGCAATTTAGTTTTAGAGTAAGTATCTAGCATTTTATTGGCTTTTATTGTATATTATTTGTATTTACCGTGACCGCTATTGGTGGAGCGGCAAGTGTGTTTTTAAATGTTTACATTTTATGCATGTGCTTTAGATAAAGCTTTAGTTTTAGCTTTTTATTCGTATTAGCTGCATTGTTTTTACTGGTTTTTAGCGAATCTCTGGTTTTCCCCAGGGTAGTTTTATTTAACCTGGATTTTATTTCTTCTCTTAACCGTTATTTATTTATGGATTTTTATCTATTGGTTTAGGCATTTTTTTTTGAGGGCGCTGATAACCACGAAGTTGAGAACCGTAAAAGCACCACTTATCATCATCATCAAAATTCTAGCTTGCATGGTTATTTAAATAATAATTTTGTATTCTCTAGATTCATTGCTCTGGTAAAAATGAACCACTTGATAATATTTTAAAAACATTCACATAAAAATCTAGTTTTACAGCAAACGAGTTTACAAATAGCTCTGCCATATTGTATTTGTTTGTTACTTTTCGTGCTCTCATAAACACCTGATTTGTCAAACTTTAATAATTTATTTATAAAACAGCACATGACCGTTTTCTTTAACGTGCTTTAGAGAGTCAGTATATAAAGCATTTAAAACAAATCAGTAAAATATTGAATAGTGTAAAACAAGAGTATGGAAAAGTGTTAGAAAAAAGTTTGTGAGAATCAAGATTTAAATTTGGGAGTGCCAATTAATAAGCATGCGCCTGCGCTTTTATAGCTTTCGTTAATTGTTAGTTAAGGTTCTTCAAATGAGAAAAGCTATATAGTTTCTTAAAGATAAGAATTCGTATCATTTTATTAGAAAAACAAATTCTATTTTTCACACTTTTTGGTAAATTTCACCTTGATAACAACTGCCGTCCGTTTACCAGCTCACCAAGGCTCCTTTAGGATAAACTCCATAGCCACAAAGCGTCTAGAACTGGCCAAACCATTAACTGTTAGTCAAAGTAGGCGAGGAACAAAGATCAGAGAACCAAGTACGTCCTCTGCTTTGAATCAAAGATGAGCACTAAAACAAAAGTAAAACAGGAGCGTTACATGAGCGAAAAAAGAAAGCTGTTCACGCTGAAGCGGTCGATTTGTATCGGCTATTTGTCGACCGACAGCCACCTTAAACAATTTAAACGGGAACCTTTGTGTCACACGTGCGATACAGGTAGCGGTGACACGGCAGCCACCAACCTATACCACGATGTGGTTTTCTCTGCCACAGAGGCAAGAATTGATTGCGAGAGTGTCCTCCAATCAATACAACGTCATACAACGTCCCATTTCGCACGTCACTGCACAAGTCTTCAAGCTCTGTGTCATTCTGTAAAGAGGCTGGGGTAAATGGAAGCCATTTGAACGAGCTAAGAACAGCTGCCTACAAGTTTCACCACACTCTAATCCGGTAAACAAATGTGAGAAGATGGTCCTATGCAACAGCTGGACCTGCTCTCGATTCCTAATGCCCTTACGGCTGCTGTGCCGTGAAGTTGGGCAAGCAATGCAAACTTGTTATGTGCCCCAGGAAGAACTGAGTGAGTACACGTAACCATTACACCGGAGCAAGTTTGTAAACGAGGTAAATGTTTCTGCAGTAACAAACTTGCACTACAGACTTGCCTCGCTAGAAGAAAAGGGGTCCTTACCTGAATAAGTAAATGTCTCTCAGGTGGCGCCTCCCATCTAGGCGGCCCGGGTTCGATCCCAAGCGCCCAAATGTGGGATTTGTGATGGACGAAGCGGCGTCTGGGCGGGTTTTCTCCGGGTCCTCCGGTCCCCCCACTCATTCCACCAACTGCTCCATCATCCACTCTCTTTCTCTCTCTCTCACTCGTCGCCCTCCGTGATGTAATGGTTTCCATGCTAACTTCATACACCCAAGATCGCGGGTTCAAACCTGGCGGAGGGCGATGGATTTTTTTCGGGTGTAAAAATCCTCAGCACAGCTTCTTTCGGAAAGGAAGTAAAGCCGTTGGTCCCGTGTCGTAGATTTACGCCACGTAAAAGAACATCAAGACTGAGTAAAATTAAGCGGTCTTTCACGCCCAGTGTAGAATGGGACGCCGAGAACTACAGTGGTTAAAGAGAGTCATAAATAAAACTACATTTACATTTTTATCCACTTTCTCGCGCACATGCCTGGTTACGGACCGACCACTCGTTCCAGGTTATGCATTCTGTGGTTTCGTATCATTGCCTCCTCGACAGGCTTCTAACCCTAGGCATCCTCTTGTAAGTCCCAGGGGGGTGTCAGTCCTAAATATGAGGACGGCAAGCCGATTACGAAACAAAACAATTATTCCAAAGCGAGAGAGGAACATGAGCTGGGATAAATAAATCTCAAATAAATAAAATTAAAAAAAAAATCTGCTGTACTCCATTCATATAACTTTCTCAAGCTGTCCCACATACAAACTATTATTCAAAACATTGTTTATCCAAATCATGTTAATCGAGATAAACATCACCAGAAGTGGTCGTGAGGTGAGACATAAACAAATCTTGCACATAGGGGAAGTTGCTTTCCTTCCCTTTCTCTCTGTAGCGGCCGAGAGGGGAAATAGTGATGCAACCTTGGCGCCAATTAGTAAACACAACCACAACAGCGTGCAGCGTTAAACAAAGAAAGTAATACTCATAGTTATAGCTCAATCAATTTGTCTGTTATAAAGCTAATTTTTATTCATAAATGTTATCATCAACATGTAGCGCGTGAGATGTAGTATTTTGCTTGAAGGGATGTCGATATGTTTATTTTGATTGAGATCCAGAGTATTATACATTGAGTTGGTAAGCATGAGCATAGCCAAACAATAAGCAATATTTACTGTACTCACCATATGCTTCTACGACTCCTAAATCACGTCATGAATATAAATATAATGTTTAAGCAATTCTAAGAACTGAAATTATCATCCTCATAAGCTGCATCGCTATTGTTATCGTCACATCGCCGTCTTCTTCCAATTAATAATCAATTATCAATAATCAATCTACCACTTACACGGAAAACAATTTTAAAATTTTGTTTTCCTCAAAAATGGCTCTAGTGATTTTGATTAAAATCCGTATATTAAAGATATTTACATAACAAATAGGAAATGTACATTTTCCTCTAGATCAGAATATATTTAATTGATATTTGGATTACATCCAAGATATAAAACTATGCACTTGCTCTGTATGCACTTGCCCTCAGTAACAATTTTTGCTCTTATATTTTTCACTCCTTGTCTTAGCACAAGACATTTCCATATCGTATCATCTATCTATTCTGCAGCACATTGTTCTTACGCACATTTATTTGTCTCTCTACTTCATGTTATTCGAGATAAACTTGGACTAAAATGGATTTAATATTCGTAAAACGTATATCTTGAACTTTCTGTAAATAGTCTCTGAAAACCCCTTCATTCTGGATACATTCTGCATAATTGGTTAGCCTTAAGATATACAAAAACTTTACCATACAAAAAATGTAGATCTCAATAAAACGCACACTTTGTTATATACATTGTTATTTTATTTTTCGCGTTAACCGTTTCTGAGAAATTCTTTCTTATTGGTTTTAATTTTAAACTACTTAAACTTTCCACAAACGGGAAGTCATTTTTCGTTTCGTCTCCTTTCTGTTTTGCTTGCAAAGATGCCCGAACTTCAGTTGTTCACATAGTGGCCAGCTGATAAAAGCTTTAACTTTGCTTTAGCCTTATGTATTCCCTTATTTCCCTTCTGCTTAGAAAGAAGCAAGTAATAAGACAATTCCTGGTAATGTTTATTTTGATAAGCATGGTTATTGGCAGAACAGGTAGAGAAAGTCATGTGAATGGAACACAAAAGATTTACTGAGTTATGCCACAAACACATACGTACGCGCACGCACACACACACATCATACTCTTCTGAATTTCGAGAGTGGTCTGTGGAGCTCAGAAAGGCTGTTTTCGGTGAACTGTTGGCGAATATCTGGATGGAATGCAATATTATAGCTAACTGATATAGGAAGTAAAAATCATAGTGCGGCTTTAACATGGCCTACGACAGTGTTAAAATACACTGCACTGATCCTACAGCTTCGTGCAGCACGTTTATTGCGAAACAATAGTGTCATGATCAATACTGGAGTAGATCTGGGCCCCTTTGGGACATTCTGATGGTGCAATGTTATCCCATGACAGGTTAAATACCAACGGAATCAAACGCTGTTGCACGGAGGATAATCGCTTGCTACTATTTTGAACAGTTTAGTTACACAGACGTTTATAGTTTTACTTTCTCTACACGTATTATGTACATAGTGTATAGAGAAGGTATTGCACTCCATCTCGATACCGAGATTTCACCGGAAATATATGTTTTAGGGTCCCCTGTATCCAAAAAGAAACATTTTCAGAAAAAGTTCCGTGTGTGTGTGTGTGTGTGTGTGTGTGTGTGTGTGTGTGTGTGTGTGTCCATGTGTCTGTGAACACGACTCAAAAACGAAAAGTCGGTAAAATACCAAACTTGGTATTTAATTTTGGTATCTTCCAGGGATGCGACACGAAGATTTTGAATAAAATCCCCCCCACCCCAAACTACCCTTTACATGGAACTGTTTTCTAAAATGTTGATTTTCTTAAAAATTTCTCTAACAATGTTGATTAAAATATCGTGTATTAAAATATTTACCTGACAAATAAAATGTATATCTTGAATTTTCTGGGAATACCCTCTGAAGACTACTTTATTCTGGATGAATTTTACGGAATTCTGCATAACTGCTAAACCGTAAGAGATGGACAAAAACTTACCATACAAAAATGTGCAGCACGTTAAAAGACACCATATAAGCTATATGCATTTTTTCGTGAAGTTGATCGTTTTTTTTAGATATTCCTTGTTTTTTGGTTCATATTTTTCTCATACAGGAATGTGTCAACTCCTGTCCATAAAAACAAAGGAACTTCAGTCTCATAGCAACCAGCTTTAACGTATGTTACCCTGTTATTTCGCTTCTATTAACAAGGAAGCAAGTAATAAGACTATTTCTGCTAATTGAAGTAAATGAATAATTTGTTGCGGAGATGTAGAGAAAGTCATGTGAATGGAACACATCAAAGTGTTTCTTCAAACAGTGTAAGCAACAACGGTTGGAAAGTGCTTCAACTGTGTTTCTTATTGAGCGGTCTCCGTATCGGGAAAACGTTTAGAGCTACGAGGCAGGCTAATTCGGTTAAGGAGGATACCGAAGACGTGAACCAGAGTTCTCGCTGAAACATTAAGTAATTAATTTTTATTTATAGCGCCATTACGCCCCACTCACTCCAGTGCCTTGCTAAGCTGGAATTTCTGTTCCGTTGTTCTCCATTCCACCCCATTCCCATCTGAATATCCAGGGCAGCGTTGCCATACCAGTTTGTGTGTGTGCAACATAAAAATGTAGCGGAATTTCGTGGCAAGAGTTTAAGCGAGAATGCGTAAGGCGTATGCCACCCTAAGAGCCATTACGCACAAGTAACTTCTGCATATGTGCGTATGTGGTTAAAGTATTTAATAGCCCGGAGCTCGTTCACCCGATTGCGAGGATTTCTGGTCATAAGTGGTTGAAGAAGGAATAACGTATATATGCTCGTAGGCTTTCCCGGAATGTCCGGGCTTGTAGGTCGTGGTCAAATAATAAAAGTATTAAGATTTGCCGTTTCGTCCTCTGCTGTGGAGGACATCTTCAGAAAGGAAGTTGGGCAGGAACGGCTGGCGACTGAGGATGTCCTCCACAACAGAGGTCGAGGCGTCAAATTTTGATTATTTTATTATTCGACCACGGCCTACAAACCCGGATATGCTATATTTTACTGACGTATGTATGATTCAACGCAGATTTTGCATATAAATTTGTATTATCATAATCCTAGACTTACAGGGCATTCAGAAATTAATTGTTCTGACTTTCTCCCAGGGGATACGCTTTCAATGCGTAATCTCTCTCTCTCTCTCTCTCTCTCTCTCTCTCTCTCTCTCTCTCTCTCTCTCTCTGTCATTCTCCATAGACTATGAGTCTCAAGTTCAAACCCAGCGGAGGACGTTGGATGTTTTCGGGCGTTAAAATTCTTGGCATGGTTTAATTTGGAAGGGTCCCGTGTCGTAGATTTATGGCACATAACAGTTCTTCAAGCCTGATAAAGATCCTCTGAGCAACATTAAGGTGTCTTATGTCCGGTTTAGAATGAGATGCACAATATCCATAATAAAGGTTTGTTTTATTTTTTCTCGTATTATGTTTGTGTTTCTTCGTGGGACCTTCTCGAAACGTAGTTAATCCAGTCATTTAAATTTGCTTGTCGATTTAATTCTGTGTTTGATCTCAGTGAAATAATTAGCGTACCAGTGTCATTGATTAAGGACATAACACCTCTTAAGATTCTTTGTAATTCGAGCGTATAAAGGTTTCGTGTTTGAACGTTTTCAGTAACGACGACACTTTGTTCTAGCATGAACGTTTTTACATAGGCGTGTAGTTGCTTGCTATACCGACGTCACGGAGGCCGTGGGTATAGGTGCATTGTAAAAGGAAAGGACAAAATTGTTGTACTGCGTCGTAGCATGGAGTACGTTTGGTTTGTTTGCGATTACATTCCTGGCTATCCAGAAGTGTGTAAATCAAGCATCACGCAGCTTGTTTTCAATAACGTAGAGGATAGTATCTAATTAAAATATGTAGTAACATCATGTTATGTTTAGTAGACTTTCTCGTAATAAAATCATAGGCATTTTTAGTGAAAAAGAAAGGATTTCGATTTCTGTCATGTACTCGTGCATTGTCATATAGAGTTTGTATCAGAATCATGGAACTAGATTACAAATGCTTGTGTTTAATATGGTTCTTTTGTATATAGTGTTGTAAACAAGTGTAAGTAACTTTGTAAATATGTATATAATTGAGGTATATACTATGTACACACTTATATGGTATTCTCATATGGCAGAGGTAGCCTGTAGCAAAGTTGCATGTATGTTCTGCTTACTATAACAGCGTATAGTTCGCGTGGTGTCGATGGACTATCCTTATCTACCAGTCGTAAACATAGATATACCCTATACCTACAGAGTACCAGTCAACCTCGCGGCGAACTGAGACAAAGTGCCGTCCCTTGTTATGAGAAGCGGAGGAGGATGTCATCACCTAAGCGCACAATCTCCTAATATGCTTCTGGAAGCCTCCAGGAGGAATGGATGAAGCAAAGGGCACAGAGGCGACCTGTTCTGGGCCGGCAGGCTCAGTCTTTAGTAGGGTCAGTAGCATCTCCAAATATTACATGTTCATGCCAGCGGGACCTCCCATCTCTCTGATCAGGTTCCTCTGAAGTTGCTTTACACACTGAACACCAGGCAGGCATTTTCACAAAGCAAGTTTGCCTTCATATGCCTCACTCGCCGTCCTTCGACCCCAAACATGATAAGGACGTAAACTTTTAAAAAATGGGTTATGGCGGACAAATTCGCGGAACTATGCAGCACACTCCAGCAATTGCCTACCAATCAGGAAAAATCGCAATAATGTTTTTGACTCAGATCTGAGAGATCGGGAGTGCGTTCTCCGATGATCGCCCACTCTGACCACGGGGTTTTTCATGTTTTTTTGTTGTTTTACCGTGGTCGCCTGGTTGAATGCTGGGGTGGTGTATTGTACTACGATTTCTTTTTTATTATTTTCCCTTCATTTTTTTCCTTCCCACCCAGGCAACTTTAAATGAATTCCCTTTTAGCAACTAAGGGAAGAACTGTTGTAGTGATTGTTTTTATAGTGTTCAACGTCCGTTTTTAATATATAGGCGACGCAGGCTATGACACTGTTGATTCATGGAATGAAGATGGAGCACCGGTGGAATGCAATGCCGGAAGAAGCCGGAGAAAACCCGCCCCTGCTCCGCTTTATGCATCAGAAATCCCACATGCGGTTGTCTGACAACGAACCGGGATCGCCTTGGTGAGAGGCGAGTGATCTTTCCACTCAACCACGATACGCCCACGTTGGTGGAATCAGAATTTGTATTATATTTACAGTCTAGTGTAAATAAAACTGAAGTGAGGCTTTTTGAATGAATTAGATACAATAGACTAGCTTAGGTCGCAGTGCGTGAGATTTCCCCTCTATTTGGAAGGGTACTTCCAACTAAGGTGTTCTTCATGAGTTAGAATGCTGGAGAAACCCTGTATTTGCTAAAATAAGTGTAGTTAGATATTGGCTGCGAATAATTAACTCTGGAAGCAGTATCTCATCGGCATCAAATAAATAGCATAGAACATCCAAAATGGTGGGCGGCGGGTTACAACGGGGATTACAAAAATTGGCTTAAACGATATTTGGCAAAGAGGTATTGAAAATAATATTACGTCGTGAAAATAGCAAAAACAGGTGTGGTGTAAGCAGGCAAGAAATAAAATCTGAATGCAGAAAAAAGTTGTCATTGAAGCTACAGAATGAAATAAAAATTGGGTAGCGTAAGGTAATATATTTTAGAGTCATATATAAAGCAGAGGACGGGAAGCGTGGCTTAGGCTGGGAGAGTGGATCACAATGCTAGGAGAATTTGCCCATTATCGGGGATCAGGTAGAGTGGATGCATATTTTGGTAAATTGCATGTATAGTGAGTTCTCTGAGCGACCGGACCGTTTCGCGGCGGCTGGCCTTCACCCGTTACGCTGCAGCTGCGGGGCAGTTGGGTTGTTCAGGGAACGTACTGTAGATGGAGGATGTTAGGAAAAATGATTACCGGAGGTATTACTTTCTCTATACGTACTATGTACATAATGTATAGAGAAGGTATTGCATTGTGCCCAAAAATTCGATACTGAGATTTCACCGGAAATAAATGTTTTGACACCACCTGAATCCAATAAAAGGATTTTTAGAAAAATGTCCGTATGTGTCTGTCTGTGTGTATGTGTGTCTGTGGGAAGCATAGCTCAAAAACGAAAAGACCGTTAAATACCAAACTTGGTATTTAAGTTCCATATCTTCCAAGGATGCGACACGAAGATTTTCAAGAAAATCCCCCAACCACAACTACACTTCACATGGAAATTTTTTCGAAAATGTTGATTTTCTAAAAAATGGCTGTAACGATATTGATTAAAATATCATATATTAAAGATATATACTTGATAAATAATATGTACATCTTGAATTTTCTGGGAATAGCCTCTGAAGACTACTTTATTCTGGATGACTTTTAAGGAATTTTGTGTAACTGGTAAACGTAAGAGATAGACAAAAACTTACCACATATAAAGTGTAGAGCACATTAAAACACACAATTTCTGTTATGTACATTTTTTTCGTGGAGTTGATCGTTTTTGAGATACTTCTTGTTTTTGGTTTCAGCTTTAAAACTTGTAATTTTCTCATACAGGAATTTAACAATTGCTGTCCTTACAAACAAAGGAACTTCAGTCACATAGCAACCATCTTTTGCTATCATTTTAACCTATGTTACTCCCTTATTTCGCTTCTACTTACAGGGAAGCAGGTAATAAGACTATTTCTGCTAATTTTTTCTCACTTAGCATAAACTTTTTAACAAAAGTTTGTTGCAGAGATACAGAGAAAGTCATGTGAATGGATTACATCAGTTTATTTTTAGATTAGATTAGAGCGCATTCTGTAGGTTCGTTTAGGCCAGGAAGCCACTGAACATAGAACTTGTCAAGGCTTCAAACAGACGGAGGACAGTATGCTGGGGCCTGTTCCTGAACAGCCAAGCCTGACCACGTACTTAATGGAAGTACGTGTGCTAAGAAATGTGGTAGTTGTAAAAATATTGTATAGACGTACAGTAGAACACAAGTAATTCAAGCGCCGAAATCTCGATGTTCCGTGTAATTCCATCTATTCCTAAAACAATTAAAATTGTACATAAAACTAAGTAAAGTCCCGTTTTTACACATTGCATGTACGTTTTACGCACCTGCGACTGGGTTACATTTTTATTAATTTATTTTCAATTTTTTATGACAAACTGTCTCACTTAGGATTTTCCCTAATAAACAGAAATAAATTAGTTGTCAGACTAATAGTGCATTTCTATTGCATATTGATACGTAGCTTTAGGTTTGGAGGAGCCCTCTTGCTCATTCTTTGTCGGCTTCACTAATTGGGTCAATCAATTGTACAGTGTATACCATCCTTTCAGAAAAAAAATCTGAAGTGCTATAAGACTTTCTCTACGTCTCTATAGCAAATTATTGTTAAAGATTTTCAAGAAAACCCACTCCATCCCCAACTACCCTTTACATGGAAAAACTTTCGAAAATTTGATTTTCTCAAATATGGCTTTAGTGATTTTGATTAAAGAATCGTATATTAAGAAATTTACATGAAAAATAAAATGTATATCTTGAATTTTCTGGGAATAGCCTCCGAAGACATCTTTATTCTGGATGAATTGTGCTGAATTCTGCATAACTGGTAAACCGCAAAAGATAGACAAAAACTTACATCACAAAAAATTTAGATCTCATTAAAACACATAATTTATGTAATATGCTTTCTTTTTGTAGATCTGGCCGTTTCTGAGATATTCCTTATTATTGGTTTCAGTTTTAAAGTGCTTATACTTTTCTCATACACGAATTTTTCAACTCCTGTCCATACAAAGGAAGTTCAATCATGTGGCAACCAATTTTGACTGTCACTTTAGCCTGTGGTACTCCCGTATTTCCCTTCTATGTACATGGAAACATGTTTCTGCTAATTTTTTCTTGATTATTATTAAGAATAATAGAAAAATAAGCTTTATAACAATAATTTGTTGCAGAGATGTAGAGTATACGCGAATACGTGGTTGTAGTTGTGAGTGCGAGTATCTGTATGGGTGATATCAGTGTGTTCTTTCTTTTGTTGCTTTGATCTTTTTGTGCAGCGTGCGCCTTTGTTTATTTTTTTCTTATAGTGTTTAACGCCTATAAGCGATGACACTGATGATATATGGAATAAAGATGGAGCACCGGTGGAATGTTCCTTTCGCCGACTTGTCTGGCACAAATTCCACATGCGGTGGCCTGGGACGTGTGCGTGTGTGTATTCAGTGTTGTGAATATATGTAATATATATATGTGTTTTTAGAAAGCATGTAAAGTCACCCGAACCCTGCGATTGTGTGACGCAGTTGATGTAATATTATGCACTTAATAAATAATACTACTATACTAGAAACACAATGCTATGCCGGCATGTTGCCATGGTAGCTCAGCGGTAGAGCAACCGGCTAAAAACCGGCAGATCCGTGGTTAAAATCCTGGCTATGGTATTGCATTTTTCAGTCTGCCTCTACCTATCCAACTCCTGTGTTACACACGGTATCTGTGAGAAAACAATTAAAATTATAACAATTGTCCATAATAGTTGGCTATACTATGAATCCTGGGACTTAAAGTACTTGTAAGTCGCCATTGGGGTTGCCAAAATAAATTGAGATCACCTTGTGATTTACCGGGAAACATGCGAGTCAGTTGAGAAATTCAATGCTATGCCGGCATATTGTCATGGTAGCTCAAGTGATAGACCGGGAGATCCGTGGTTGAAATCCCGGCTTTGTCATTGAATGTTTTAGTCTGACTCTACCTATCCAACTACTAAACTCTTTACCGTGGAGCCATCTCTTGTAAATTGAGGAGACTAACAAACACCCAGATTGAGAAACATTTGAGCTCGACAAAAATTTTATAGTGCTGCTCCATAGTTTTTCTTGGGAGTGTTGATACTCGGTATTGGGTCAGCTTTCAATGAGATGGAACGGCGCCAGTTGGACACATTACTATGGATAGTAAATCTTCTCCTGGCCGATCGATCTGAATAGCAGGCGCAGGCGCGTGCGCACTCGGTCAAATGCACGCTTATAACCATTAGTACGAATAAATAGGTAATTAGCGCCTGCAGGTTAAACCTGGCAAGAATGTTTTTCCAATTAAGCCGTACTCCAGCACGTACATTTAATAACGTGCTCCAAACTTCTGTTGTAGTAATGCATCATACGCTTATAAACAAAGTAGTTCGCCGATTATTACAACTAATTGGAAGCAACTAATTATTCTGATACCATCAAGCATGTAGTTCATCCGGATAAAAATACGAAAAAAAAAAAAAAGCGTTTTAAGCTGCGATGTTGGGTGCATTTACATGTAATAAATAGTTTAAGTATCGTGTTAAAGGCTCTAATTTGGTAAATAGAAGATATAACACAAGTATGATCAGAATTTATGAGCTAATAAAGCTGATATTTACGTTGTATAATCGAGAAATTATTGGAAGTAAACTAATGACCATACAGGATATTAACAGAATATTTAAAATATTCCTTATGACTTAGTTAACTTGTTTCCTATTACCTACTTACCTGAGAAGTGGTTACTTTCTTAAAGTGTTTTATTACAATAAAATGTTTGATATTGAGTTTTCACGGGAAACTCATATTCAGACCCTAATAAAAATAAATAAATAAATAAGTCTGATGTGTTCCATTCAGACGACTTACTCTACATCTCTATCACAAACTATTCTGAAAAAGCTTATTCTTCTATGTCATACTGATGGACATAAACATTATCAGAAATGGTCTTACTGCTTGCTTGTAAATAGGAGGGAAATAAGATAATACATTAGACTAAAGCACAATCAAATCTTTTAAAACTTCGTTGTTATGTGATTGAAATTCGTTTCTTTGTACTGCCAAAAGTTGGCAAATTCCCCTGTGTGAGAAAAGTATTTTAAAACTGAAACCACTAGCAAGAAATATCTTGGAAATGGTCGAGTCCACGAAAAAAATGTGTATGGCACAAATTGTGTTTTAACGAGATGTACATATGTTGTGAAGCAAACTTTTACTTTCTGTAGCCCAGTTGTAGGTACAGTGTACATAATGGATAGAGAAGGTATTGTATTCCACCCAAAAATTCGATGTCGAAATTGCACCGGAAATATATGTTTGGAGATCGCCTGGGACTGTTTGTGTATGTGTGCATGTCTGTTTATCATATGCCTGTTTCGGGTTTATCACATAGTGTTCCACTGTGGTTGGTTGCTGGCTAGACTATCAGAAAAAAAAAGTTCCAAAACACAACGGATTATTGCATTAAGAATTTGAAAAGACTGTGTGATAAATGCGAAAAAGTGACAGTTATTAGGTGTAGATGGTGTATAGTGAAATTATGTTTTACACGCCTTTTATGGGATACCATTTCTGTAGGGTATATGTTCCAGGAATAATAACCGCATTTGGAGATGCGTAGCACTCCCAAGAAACTTCAGTTAAGGTAAGACATTGATTTCTTCTCACATGAAACAAAACGTCCCCCCTCCCCCGCTCTTATTAATGTGTAAATAACTCGCGAAGTAAACGCACTCGCGTTATAAAAATTGTATAAACCTTGTTTTGACATTACAAACATGTTGAAATGAAAAAAGAGCATTTTTATCATGAGAATGTTTGCTTGTAAGAGAATTACATCCCTGAACGAAAGATCTGTAGTTGAAATCCGGGGAAATCTGCTTCTCCTTTATAGACCGTGATCTCTGCAATGTTAGTGTGAACAAACTATTTCAGTGCATCAGAATAGTGTTGCTTGAAAGATCGCTGGTAATGTTTTTCTTGGCGGGAACGAATTGGTATGAAATGGAGCTTTTAATTACAGTAAATCCTAAAGGACCGACTGCATAAATAACAGCTGCTTGGAGGGTCTACATCGGCGAGAAACTGAACTGCATTGGAAAAATAAATTCAGTGTTTAATTAACGTATCAATGTTCTCAGTTGTAATCCCATGCCCGTGGGACTTGTTCGTTCATTACAATCACCCCGATAAGGCCCCATAAATCACCTAGCGTCGGACAGAAAAAGCCGCCTGTTCCCGAACTGTTTTACATTCCGCACGTATTGCAGTGCTCCTTGGAAGTTCGCTGGTCCCTTTTGGTTGTAAAGTTCTTTGCGTTAGACTGTTTCTTTCTATTTGTTTTCTGAACTCTGCATATATCTGCTCTCGGAAACTGGACGTCATACACGTGTAATATAAACGGTTAAACCATGGTTCTGAAAGGTGCAGAAATAGCCTGAAACATTACATGTACTTATAATGAAAACATAATAAGAAATTTGCTTCTTATGCTGTCCTGAAATAATTGAGTTGCTGTTACTTGGTTCTTGTATAAAATTTCGGGAGTCGCCCTCCGTAGGTTGCCAGGCTAACCTTGTCCACTCTTCACACAACGATTTTACCACTTCACACTTGATTTCTTTATTTATTCCACAGATTAAACCCTATTGTACATGGTGCATATTAGGGTTATTTGTTATAATTTTAAAATAATTAAAATAATATCGATACATAGGTCAATTTTATAATTTTGATAGATGTGGTGAGAAAATTATATAAAATAGTTACAACAACCTCTTCTACTAAAATTTTTATATAATGGCATTGTAAAATCTAATTGCAATTGTTTTAAGCAATATCGTATATACATGAAACGAGGACAACTGAAAAGTAAATGTGCTGTTTCTTCCTTTCTACAAGGGCAGTTAATATTTTTGTCTATAATAGTATGAAATCGTCAGAAGTATGTCCCAGATTTAGAGAAACAAATTGTGTAAGTATAAAATCACCAAAGAAGACTTTGATTTTAGGTGATTGTGTATGTCAGGGAAAAATATGTTTGTTATCATTGAGCCATTGTTGCCACTTATCTACTGTGAATTTCATGCATTTACTGTCTGCATTTTGTACTCCGACTTAATGCCTCATATTGAACACTTGTTAAAGGCATAACTGGGAGCTGCTGCGTTTGCTAGAATATCTGCTCCTTCATTCCCTACATTACCAATGTGTCCTCGTACCCATTCGATGCAGATATGTTTGACATATATTACGAGTTTTGATCTAATTTTTGTGACTATTGATATAAGGCAGCTTGAGAATCGGAACTGCATTAAATTGAACTTTTTGTTTGTTTGTTTTTGTTTTGTTTTTTTGTTTGTAATTGTCACGACAAGGTTTGTAGGAAAGAAAATGTTTAAAAATAGTACGGGAAAGTATTTAAAATCTCAAAATATAAATAAAAGCCGTGCCAAGCGAACGCACCAGATAGCAGTGGTATCACGGTTATTTGTTGCTAAATGGTCGTATACTGCTATATTTCTCCCTCCCCATGTAATGTTAAGGTAACGCAGTAGTTTATCGACACAATGACGCAATGCAGCAGTAAAATTCAATTAATTTATATATCAACTGTCCTTTCCTTACTCCTATTGCTTAAAATAAAGCAGAAAGGAAGTTTTCCTATCGACTAACACCTAGAGTAAGTACTTATTTATTTGCCGCTAGATGGGCAAACCAGTAGTTTTCTTTTTCATTCAATGTTAAGTTAGCGCAACAATTAGAATTTCTTTTATTGTAAGATATATAATAGTTTATTACATTAAATAGAATTAATATAATTTATCGAGATGACACAACGCAGCAGTGAAATTCAAATACGTTTTTATGCATTAACTGTCTTTCCTTACTCCTATCGTTTAAAATAAAGAAACAAAGAAGCTTTCCTAACGATGAACACCTAGAGTAAGTACTTATTTATTTGCCGCTAGATAGCATTAGTAGTAGTTTTCCTCCCCATCCAATGTTAAGATGACACAACGCAACAGTGAAATTATATACATGTTTATGTATTAACTGTCCTTTCCTTACTCCTATCGTTTAAAATAAATAAGCTTTTCTGGCGACGAACTCCTAAAATACGTACTTATTATTTGCCACCAGATGGCCGTAGAACCTACTGCTCTATTTTTCTTCCCTATTCAATGCTAAGGGAATGCACCCGGTTATAGACACAGTGAGGCAAGATAACTGTGAAAATCAAATATATTTCTTATGCATTTAACTATTGTTCCCTTGGTCACATCGTTTAAATAAAGAAATAAGTATATTTTTGTTGTAATTCTTTAAAATGAATAAGCTATAAACAATTCACATAACCATTATCCTTTCTTGGAATCTGAAAATGGTGGAAAAATAACGGGATTCGTTTTAGGTTTAACTTCCTATTGCAGATGTTGGTTATTTGACTTATGTGGTACATGAGCCAGCTAAAGAACATGAAGATACCCGCGACACCATCACACTACAATTGCGGTGCTCTTAATACATTTGATCAAGTAATATTTTGGGTTAAATGGGGAAATTTAAAACGCAAAACTATCATCAAATAAAAGCTTATGAATTGCCCAACCAGATCTACTTGCTCTTTAGATACTTCATTGTTAGCCTTAGAAATGACCGTTTTGACATAGAAGATATATATATAAAGAGGTGGAAAACATTAGAAGTAAAGGAAAGAAAGAAATTTGGAAGAAGCATGTCACTTTGTGACTTTCTCATTAATGTAATTCATTACCTATGCCAGCGTATACCCGCCACACTGTGGAAGCGTTGCCATTGCTGTTATAATGCCAATGACATCTTGGTTGACCAGGCTATTAACTGCATGTCATCTTTCCACACTGCTTTATGGGTACTCTGACTTCGTCCTTTTCGCAATACCAACTATATCATTGCGCTTCATTGCACTTTTCAAATGGAAAAGGAATATTAGACATGACAATGGTAAATTTCCTGTTGACACTTCTACTGGCCTCATTTCGTTTCCATCAAATTTTTGTCACTTCACAACGTCAAAGGAAGGATTAATGTCGAAAGCGTTTCCAAATATTGGTGCAAATTACAGAAACTATGCTTGGTTGAGCGAACGAGCCATTTTAGTATCAATTTGTAGATGTACATGATTTGAATGTAAAAATTCAGGGTAAAATTGACGCACAAATACATTCATTTAAGTCGATCAATTCCAGAACCAATCCAAATGAAATCGTCAATTATCTAACTAAATTCATTTGATTTGCCAGGATTCCCGCCACACAATTTACAGCTCAAGTTTGACTCGGTGATAATTATATTACGCAATATCAATCAGCCGAAATTATGCAGCGGAATAAAACTCACTGTTCAAAAAATTATGCAAATTTTGATATAAGTTACTATAACAAAGTTCAAAGAACACCACTAATGTCAACCGAATACCACTACTGTATCCGAATTTCCTTTTGAATTTAAGCGCGCCTTGCATTCGCAATGACAATAAATCCCAAGATCAGTCGTTAGAAGTGTGTGTAATATACCCTGAATTGTGTCTTTCGCATATTGTAGTTACGTGCTCGAGAGTCGGCAAACTATCGGCGCTTTTTTTGCTCTCCGGAAGGAAAAATTTACATTACAAAGCATTACAATAAAGTGTTGTCAAAGTATTTAATCATAATTTTATTTCATTGAATGGTCGTACTGTAAACGGAAGATTTTGTCTGAGTTTTTTTCAATAGGTATACCACCCTGTGAAGCCGGGGCGGGCAGCTAGTATATATATATATTCTTTGACTTTTTCGTTCATGACACGTGATTGTAAGAATTGGCCAATCCAGTACATTGGCGCCTAAAAGTCCAACCAATCGGAAGTCATTATCTCTGCATTTTAACCGTTTTTTTTATCACAACCACGTGCAATTGTTTTTCTAAATGTATTGCACCCACGTGCATTTGTTTTCTCTCTGAATATCAGTGATATTCCCGTACGTAATGGTGGAAGTTCCAATAGATATGTTAACTGCTATCTGCTTTACTATATCAAAATAATAGCATGTAGCAATATAAATAGGTCTGAAATTTATGATATGGACATCAAATTGCGGTGATTTCGGTGCAAATATAGGTACGTCAAGACAAATGAATATTATAGTGTCCATATAGTCTAATTATTAATATTTTGTTCACGAAATAGTCTTATTATACAACTTGAGCTACAAAAGTTGGAGCTCTCGTTATATTACGTGATAACGCACTTACTTATAGGACATAGTGGTACTCGGTGTTCTGTGCTTATGTTTTCGCTATTCTAGTTCTGCAGACTACATTTACGATGCACTAGGCGAGCGAAAACCTCGTAAGACCACCCACATTTCATTACCATAATTCTGAGTCATATGCCTGTTGATGCCTTGCGGACAGCAAGTCCGTCGGGAGAGGATATACGAGCCTGACACTTAAGCTGTGCACTCAGCACGGCTATATATGCAGTGCTTGAGAATACCTCTAACATTCTAATACAAATCCTCGTCCATGTTTCCTTGTACGATTTGTACTGTCGATGTTATAACCAAATTTGGTACTTTAACCATTCAAACGCGTTTTCAATAAATTAAAACGGGCAATGTTTCCTTAAGAAGATGTTTAAATTCTTCTATACTTCCCAATGATAATAATAATGATAATAACTACAACTCCATGGCACGACAGCACACAAGGAACCTTGGCCCACCACCCGGCCGCTGCGTCCCTCATCTCGGTCCATGACAGACATCATGGATGGGATGCAGTATTGGAGGGTGAGACGGGGTCAGCGCCTCGAACCCCTCTCCCAACCGGTTAATGCGATCCTCATGACCTGGAGCCGGTACTTCTCGATTAGCTCCTCAATTGGCCCCCCAGGGACCTCATGAGGCTTAGTGCACCCCGAACCAGGTCTCCCAGCGGGGGAAAAATCCCCACGCCGGACCCGGAAATCGAACCCAGGTCTACGCTTGGCAAGCAGCTTTATACTTCATTATAGTTTCAAAAAAGATGTTGTTTATTAACTATGCCTTCAGTTTCCAGGATATCAGTGCCGCCAGCGTGCCAGTATTTTGTCACGTAGGAGTTCTTTTACATGCCAGTAAATCTACGGCATGAGGTTGTCGCTTTTAAGCACATTTAAAAACCTTTGGCCTAGGCCGAATTTGAACTCTCGACTTTGGGATCAAAAAGGACCAGCGTCTAACCAACTGGGCCAGCCAAACGACACACTACAGTTTATCGTAGAACACTCACATTACTGTATTTTTCCCATTGATAGGATTATATAATGTGCATCTATAATCAAAAAGTTTCCTGAATATATATGCGGTTTTTTTCGTTATTTTCTGAAGTTATGTTCAAGAGGAAAATTTCACGATGTTTTTAGAATGGTTATTATTCCGCATCTCACACGTTCGGTGACTGTTTACGTAACATATCACAGGGATGACTCTCCCCGGCCCTCTTGTCTTTTGCCATGCCTTTCTATAGGTGGTGTGATGTGAGGAAAGAAAATCGATCGCACTTAAACTTCAACCTACGTAACCAGAAGTTGTTGTTTTCATACATATCTGATTAGGATTCGCAATATATTCAGAGTTCAACTTAACAACATTGAACATTATTTAAATTTGGCTTTGATGCACAAATACATAACTCAAACCAAAATATAAGCAGTTGTACTTTCGTTTTTTAAACTAAAAAATCACTTTCATTGCACTTATTATTATTTTAAAAGTAAGGCTTAATTTTGGTGTAGAAGATCAGTACTTTATTTTTAAACTATTAAAGTATTTAATGTTAATATTTATTTTATGTTTTATGAGTATTTTATCTAAACGTTGAGAAATTAAAATTAACCTGAATACTTAAAAAAAACCTTCAAAGCGGGAATTAAGAGAACCTGTGTCTTAGATTCTGTGCTGTGAACGTTCGTATTTTAAGAAGATTACGATACAGAACTGGCTAATGACACGTCTCTCGCAACAGGCAGATTCCCCAGTTATATCTGCTACTTCATCTTAGGTAAAACCATTCATTCTGCAAAGGAGAGTTTGCGATTCAATCGGTCCCTCGTTTCCTCTCTTGAGAGTCACATGAATGCAGGTCGGCGGTGTGCGAGTTGTACTAAACACAGGAGCTGCCTTTGCTTTATGCAGGCAAACCTCTATGTTATTTCCTGGATTAAATTTCAGTTTTGTTCACTGTATCTACAAAACATTAATGCTGAATAATGTATTTGTTAAAAAGGTCTACTTATGACAATAAAGAGCATCGCAATAAAGAAATGAAATACGGAAACACGGAAAGAAATGGGAGGTAAACTTAGGGAATCATAAACAAAACATGTCAGAGGACTGAGTGGAGAAAAGGAAAATATTGTCATTTTTCTTCTTATTCTTCTTCACTTCGCTGCAATGGAATAAAGCCCGTTACATGTCACAGTTTGAAGACGAGCTAACAAACGAAGAATAAATAAGTTGCAAGCTGCTATGAACGCAATTCTTGAAGAACTCCAGCAAAAAGAACTTAGCTAAAGGAAAAATTGAAATGCAACTGGACAAGATGGAATGAATAAAGAAACAATAAAATATGGCGTTATACTAATACATCTGAGATTACATCTGATAAATAACGTTATGGAAGGGTTATGAACTCCCAGTCATGTGGAGTAACGCTGAAGCTGTTTATACTTTTAAGAAAGTAAATAGGACAGAATGGCAGAATTGTCAAGGTATTAAGCATTCACAGCTCAGCCTACATCAAGAATTGTAAATAAAATACTTAATGGAATAGCTGAAGAAGAACAAAGCGACTTCAGATCAGGACGATCAACAAATAAGACTGCCTCCCTGTCGAGTGGTCAGCGAGTGACTTCTCACGCCGGGGTCCTGGGTTCGATGCCCGTCTGGGGGCGGCGAATTTTTCATTAATCAGAATTATTCCCTCTCCCCAGAGAGTGAATGTGCGTGTGTTTAATATAAACATGATTAAGCCAAGTTCTAAACCTACAGTATTACGAGTTGCTTCACAAGTCAGAGCCCCCTATATAACTATTGAAGTTAAAAGGTGCTATACAAATGAAGAAAATAAAAGCAACGAATGATATATTTGTCTTACGACAGTTGTTTGAATAAATACAAGAATAAATTCACAGATTTCAAAGACAACATTCGACATGTAGATAGAAAAAAATTATAAAAAATTATGGAAAGGGATGGACACCTACAGAAAATAAAGAATATGTTTTGCAAAGCCAGATTATAATAAATACAGAAAGTTATAAAATCGAACCAATGGACCTTTATTAGGAAATAAAATAAATGCAAAGCAGAAAATTTGCAAAGAATGGATCAACATAGTTCAGCACTGTTAACCCAACACTTTCTCTGCTTTCGTCTTTCCTAGTTTCCTCATCTTCTCTGAAAAAAAAAAAAAAAAACATAATTATTATCTGGTATTATACTTTCCTGTTGCATGTTTTCCACAAAAACATTTTTGTTGTTTTCTCTGATGCTGCTGTCACATCCTGTTATTTTGTGGAATGTACGCTTGTAGAGTCTGCTGTTATTTTCATAATTTCCCACCTGACATTATGCTATAGTGAAACTACTAATGCAGCTTTATACATAAACTATTAAATTCTACCTAATCGGTTTACTGTCCCATCCGTTAGATTTAAGTTTTAATGTATTTTGGTTTTGTAACAAAACAGAACAACATGGTTGTGGTCGGCTTAACTCAGCAGTGTAATTTTATGATTATGTTAGCTGTTTATACACTATATCATGCAGTGTCCAGCTCAGTATAGCTTTTTTGTTATAGTGGTACCTACAGTTTGTTGACGATCAGCCTTAGTTATGCGTCAGCATAGTGCAGTGGTGTGTGTTGTTAATTTGAAGAAGATTTCACAATTTATTCAAACGGTATAAAGATATTGTTATAATCAAAATCGTGAATAATTCCCTTTATGGCATATGCATCACAATAACTGCCTAGAAACTGAATTTATTCATTGATATCAGTAAGCTTAGTTTACATGAATACACTAAGTTTCCCAACTATTTCATGAAATAATTTTCAGTATGAGCTTTAGGTTTATCTATTTTCAATAATTTGAACTCAGCGGAATGATTATTTTAATTCATTTGGTTTATTACAATGCTAATATATATGTTTTATATAATTTTTACAATTTCTTTATGTTTTGTTAAAGGTGGTTGATATTTAATTCAGAATTTACTATCTTTTTTAGGTTTATTATTTTTATATGTGCACAATATGTTGTTGATATGGATCGCTTGTTACTTTCTCTACATGAAGTATACATATAACAGGTAGAGAAGGTATTGTATTCCATCAAAAATTCTATGTATGTTTGAGATTCCCTGGATCCGAAAATCTCATTTACAGAAAAAAGCCACTGTGTGTGTGTGTGTGTGTGTGTGTGTGTGTGTGTGTGTGTGTGTGTGTGTGTGTGTGTGTCTGTAGATAGCATAACTCAAAAATGCGTTGTCCTTAAATACTAACCTTGGTATTTAAGTTTAGCATCTCCCAGGGATGCGACACGAAGCTGTTCATGTACATCCCCCGTCCATGGCATTCCTTTACGTTGAAAATGTATCTGTTCTCAAAATTGGCTTTAATAGTTTTAATTAAGTTTTTGTCTATTTCTTACGGTTTACTATTATGCAAAATTCTGTAAAAATCAACCACAATAAAATGCTCTACAGAGGTTTTTCCCAAAAAATTCAAAATATAAATTTATTTGTGTTGTGAACATCTTCAGTTTACGGTATTTTAGTCAAAATCGTTAGAACCATTTTTGAAAAAAACTAAATTTTCAAAAAAATGTCCAAGTAAAGGGTAGTTTGTGGGGGTGGGGAGATTTCCTTAAAAATATTCCTGTCGCAGCCTTGGAAGATACTAAACTTAAATACAAAGTTTGATTTTTAACGGTCTTTTCGTTTTGAGCTATGCTGTCTACACACGGACTTTTTCTAAAAGTGTTTTATTTTCCGAATCCGGGAGGCTCAAAACATTTATTTACGGTGAAATCTCGATATGGAATTGTTGGGTGGAATACAATACCTTCTCCATCCACTATGTACATTGTACATACGGGCTAGAGAAAGTAAAAAGGAGTTTTATATAAAGGCCCGCGTGACTGTGTGTCTATGAAAAGAACAACTAAAACCGTTTAAACATCAAACTAGTATATACATATATGTTCAGTATCTTCCGAGGATGCAACATGAACATGTTCAAGAAAACTCCACCCCAAACTACACTTTACATGGAACATTTTTTTAAAATTCTTATTTTGTAATAAATAGGTCTAATGATTTTGTTTAAGATATCTTCATCATATTTGCATGACAAATAAAATGCATATCTTGATTTTCTGGGAATAGCATCTGGTCCTGTTCATTCTGGATGGGTTTTGCAAAACTGGTAACACATAGACAAAATCTTACTACACAAAAAATGAACAACTACTTCTCGTTAAAACACAATTTATTTCAGATATTTTGTGTCAGTAAACCTTATCCGATATATTCCTTGTTATTGGCTTACATTTTCTAAAACGTATTCGTTTCTCATCTGGGAAATATTATTTTATTATTACTTTTTCTACACGTACAAAGTATATAGAGAAAGTATTGTATTCCATCCAAAATTCGATACCAAGATTTCACCGGAAATACATGTTTTGGGTCCCCCTGAATCCCCCAAAAAATAATTTTAGAAAAAATGTCCGTGTGTGTGTGTGTCTGTGGGCAGCATAGCTCAAAAACAAAAAGTCCATAAATACCAAACTTTTATATTTAAGTTCAGTTTCTTCCAAGGATGCAACACGAAAACTTTCAAGAAAATCCCCCCCTACTCCATACTACTCTTTACCTCGTTATTCTGGATAACATTTTCTGAATTTTGCATAACTGGTAAATAGTAAGAGATAAACAAAAACTTACTACACAAAAAATGTAGATCTCATTAAAACTCGCACTTTGTGTCTTATACATTTTTCGTGATGTTGACCGTTTTCGAGATATTCCTTGTCATTGGTTTCAGTTTTAAAATGCTTAAAAACTTTTTTCATACAGGAACCTGTCAACTCCTGGCCATACAAAGAAATGGATTTGAATCTCATAGCAACCACATTTTAAAACATTTGTCTGTCGGGTTAGCCTGGTGTATTCCAATATTTTCCTTCTACTTATAAGGAACTAGTAATAAGAGCGTTTCTGCTAGTGTTTAGCATGAAGTAGGTAAAAGAATAAGCTTATTAACAATAGTTTGTTACAGAGATGTAGAGAAAGTCATGTGAATGGAAACATAAGATTTTTCCTTTATATTCTTTATATTTAGTGTTGTTACTCCAACTGCAAAACATTAAGATGAAAAGCTTACGTGATCACTAACCGATACCAGTGTTGCCAGATTGGGCGGTTTGGGCTACTAAAAGATGCATTTTCTTTCCGATTTGCGAATTTTTGGGCTACTTCTGAAATTCGAAAATAATTTAAATGTATTCCTTAAAAAGTATATTATACATTATTTTACAAATAAAGTATTATATTAATGAGTAGAGTAATGGTATGCTCGTTAAGTCACTACTGCTATGAAACAGGTGTATAAGAAAAATTAGCTGCTATACTATTTTCCTTGTTATCTTTTCACTGTTACGTCTCTATTAATGCCGTCGCACAGAGTTCAAGAGAACTGTTTGAATCAAAATGCACTAGTTGAATGCAAATACATCTTAATATTATATGCACGATATTATTATATATAATTTGAGTAAATAAAGTATTAGTAATAGGTAAGTGGCAATGTAATAAACCTTTAAAAAGAGTTGCTTTCCTGCTTTGCGAAGTGTTCGATTCCCAACTGGGGATGGGAAATTTTCTTTAGCCGATATTATTCCCTATCCTCTCCATAGTGTGGAAATATTCATGGGAGTAGTGTTCAAAGAGAAACAGAAGCCAGCTATAACACTACACGAGGTAACACCATTGCCGATAAGCCGATTGTTCCAAAGGGAAATCCTGCAGATATGACTTTGAACTTGAAATAATTAAACAAATGGCTTTAGTGGGTTTCTTATGATATGACTCTTTTTTTTTTTGTAAAGTTTGCAACTAAGGGCCCAATGGTCTGACCGCAAGAAGCATGATGTAAAAAAAAAAAAAAAAAACAGAAACAAAAGTATAAACCAAATCTTAGACCCTACGCCCTAAGAAAATTTGAATGTGAAATTGGCGATTTCAATATGATTTTTGTGATTTTTAAAAAATTCTGGCTATATTTTGTGAAATGAATATGGTAACCCTGACCGATACGATCAATATTGATCGTAGTCTAATGGCAAATCTATCAAAATGTCACACATGTTAATATGATTGGACAAGCAGAGGGAATATTGTGTTGCATTTAATGCACGCTTAACCGCATATGAATCCCATGTGATGCACGTTGACATGGGTTAGTTACATGGTGACACAAGAGGATAGGATGAGGCAACCACTGCCCTGGTGCCAGAGAGACAATTCTTGTTCAGCAACTCGCTGTAACACACTACTTGAGACACGCTCCACAATTCAGAGAAACTCCTTCCACTACTTCAGACTTGACCTTATTCCGAATTGAGCTTCTTTCAGAACGACCTCGAGAGAGAGGCAGACGTTTATCCGATAATAATGAAGTTTCTGAGTAACTGGAAGACAGTTCAGCGGTGGCGATGCGGAACTTTACGAAACAGAACTGATGTTATTGACGTCATCGGTCCCTTGGTACAGACTTGCAGCTTAAACACGAAGAGAAAGAAAAGTAGCTCATGCGTTATCTCTACCTAAAGCTTTTCTAAGAACAAGGATATCCGAAAATATATTTCTCCCAGAAATGATGAAATACCCACCGGAGCTCTTTAAAGTATGTTCATGCTCTCCAGGAGTTATAAAAATTCTTATATGTTCCATTCACGTGATTTTCTCTACCTGTTCTGCAAACAAATATTCTTACAAAAGATTATTATGTTATCTACCTCATGAAAAACATTAGAAGAAATTGTTTAGTGCGTGCTTCCTTTTAAGCAGGAGAGAAATAAGGTAATACAGTAGGTTAAAGTGACAGTCAAATCTTATAAAAAGCTGCTCGATATGTGAACTATTGACGTTCGTAACCCTTTGCACTATCAGTAAAACAAAAGAGAGATGACAGACCCCGTTTGAAAAAACTTCCGTAATATAAAATTGAAACCAATAGCAAGGAATATCTCAGAAACGGCATCTCTGAACCAAAAATGCATATGACATAAATTATGTGTTAACGAGATCTACATTTTCTGTGCAGGAACTTTTTGTATATTTCGAACGGTTTATTAGTCAAACTTCAGCAAAATTCATCCCGAGTGAACAGATCTTCAGCTACTCCCAGAAGATATACATTTTACTTTCTCTACCTCTGTAACGAATTATTTTTAATAAGCTTATTCTTCTATATTCTTCACTCTAATCGAGATAAACTTTACCAGAAATGGTCTTATTACTTGTTTCCTAAGTAGAAAGGAAATAAGAGAGTACACAAGGATAAGGCGATAGTCAAATATTTTAAACTGGTTGCTATGTGGTTGAAATTCATTTCTTTGCATAGTCTGGAATTAACAAATTCCCGTAAGAGAGAAGCTTAATTACTTTAAAACGGAAATTAATAAATAACAAGGAATATCTCGAAAATGTTTAATTTCACGAGAAAAAAACAGTATATGACATAAATTTTGTGTTCTAACGAGATCTACATTTTATGTTACGTAAGTTTTTGTCTATATCTTACGGTTTATCAGTTATACAAAATTCAGCAAAATTAATCCTGAACGAAGAGGTCTTCAGATGCTATTCCCAAAAAAATTCAAGATATACATTTTATTTGTCATTTAAAAGTTTTTAATATACGGTATTTTAATCAAAATCGTTAGAGGCATTTTTTTTAGAAAATCAACATTTTGTAATTCTTTTTTCCATGTAAAGGTTATTTGGGGTGGGGGGATTTTCTTCGAAACTTTCGTGCCACATCCTTGCAAGACACTAATACCAAGTTTCCTATTCATCTGCCTTTTCGTTACTGAGCTATGCTGTTCATAGAGGCACACACACAGACCTTTTTCTAATTTTTTTTTATTCCTCAAAAGGTATGTTTCCGTTGACATCTCGGTGGGTTTGATTCTACACACCATGTACAAAGTACCTGTAGAGAAATGAATAATGATATAAGATGTTTTAATATTCTCGGGTAAGACAACGTGGGGTATCTTGCCTCTCTCCTTTAAGTCTCCAACACCGGAAGCTGCAGAACAGACATTAGCAATAAGTGGGATTTGCTTGCTATTAAACAAGTTTCTCACTGAGATAGCAGAGCCTGATGCATTTCAGTTGCAGTTTTTCCACGGAATAAACAAAAGGCAAAGGATCCTAGTAACGTGTTTCTTCCCTCATTAAATAAATATAAATGCCAGTCTCAGCGTGTTTGTTATGTCAGACACAGCTCACCTCACTAACTATTCTAAATGCACTCATTTAATAAACAGAAGACGCAAGGCAACGTTAAAATGAACGGATGCAAGACAGAACAGCATATTACACAGCTGTTGATTAATTTAGTGCATCTTTTCTATGCTTCATGTATAATTCCTCGGAAACAGTGGTGTATTAGCAACTGAAAAAGTAAATGAAGTATAAATGGAACATAATTCCTTAATCCTATTAAGCTGAATTTCGCCCTCTCTCGAGCAGAAAGGATGAAATACAATAAAACGGATTATAATAACGAGCGAGGTACCAAGTCTTCGTGTTTTGCCAGAAATAAAGACTCGGCATTATCTTGCCGGATTTAAAATGTATTCAATCAGAGCCGCAGGGTTTTATCACAACGATAAGCCGTTATTTTCGTGTGACGGTTTTAACTGCCACAGCAACTTACAGGTGATGATAACTACGTAGTTTGTATTATTTTGACTGTAGCCATGAATCTTTATAATTATAAAATAAGTACATAGTATACATTAAGGTAATTGTATCAGGGAAAATTAAAAATCTGCAGTCCTTTCACATGATTTTCTCTACCTATTCTGCATAGAAACTTCTTACAAAAGATGTTCTGTACACTTCATACTAATCAAGATAAACATTATAAGAATGGTATTATCTTAGTTCTTTACATGTCAAATTATGTGGAAAATAAAAGTTTGGAAAGAGTTCATGTCCTTTTTTTGCCAATTTAACCATTTTGTTACTATTTGTCCCTTATATTAATGGGAAGTGTGTAGAAGAAGTACTACTCTGCAGACCCGTAAAAGAATAACTACGGAGGAGATTTATATAATTAATGGACGAATACTTGTGCGAAAATTCAGTACACTGGACTCACTGTTTTGAGATAGTGCGAGATTTATTGCAGGGTGTTACGCCGATTTGTTGCCAAAGTGAAAACAGTAGAGCCGGACGATTCCTGGACACATTAATTTTATTAAGGCTTATCCTACAAATTCCCAGATCTCTGCAGTGCTTTGTGAGGAAATGGGCAGTGTTTATTGTCTCTTAACTGATAGCCACCAGGTAGAACAATTTCCAGTGTGGCGGAAAGGAAGTGAGCAGGACCCTCGGTATTGATGTAAGCTGTATAAGGAGTTGGGAGCTCTTACACTGTTGGCGAAACGGTAATTAGTTAGTCGCGCCAGACTTAATTGTTAGAGCCGTTAAGTTTATTTATCGGCAGCGGATTACTTATTGTGTACTGCTTTGCCACGTGTTCTGTATTTTTCAGCTAGCTTCAGTCGGTGAGTACGAAATTCTTAACCTCCATGCTTGGATGGTAGGATAAGATAATAAATGAATTGAATTTGATATATGTGAACTTTTATTTGTTAACTTTCGAAACAATGGGATGCGTTAAGGCACGCTATTTTAACAGAATCCTCTTTTCAGGCAACTGTGTCGTATATATACAGTATAATGTATACTTACAATCAATCTCTTCTTGTTAAATAATACAATGCTATAATATTCACTTAGTAGTCACATAAGAGGTCTCGATTGGCGAGATTAACTCTTTACTTCTTTATCCCTGGCGTCTCTCTCATTGACTGCGTCCCGGTAGCTTATTAATATTTTACACATATACACAATAGTTGAAGGTCAATGTTTTATACATTGTGATCTGTCGTCTCCATGGGAACAACAGATTTCCTTATTTACATGTCGTGAGATACTGATTTATAGTTCATTTTTATACATCCAGAATGATTTAAAATTAATGCATTTATATAATTTGCATGAAAATGTTCTTATACACAGCTAATATTTCATAAACAATATTTTTTTCACTCTATTCTTATCCTTTGTTACCGGTATAAACAATTTATAGTATTCGGTATGTTTACTTTTTACTATTCTTCTTCTTCTCCTATATTACTGCTTTTGATTCTATTTTATTATAATTATGCTTTTCTAAGCACCATCTTATAGCTATATATTATGCATTATAATATGATGTATGCCTTACATGACCTTGGCTACGTTAATTTCCTCAAAGCACTCCATTTCAGGCTAATTTCGTGCGTATCGTGAGGCGATGACGTCACGCTGCCATTTTATACATACTATTCTTTGTCTTGCATTGCAAAACCTTGTATATTTTATAACATTCTTTTAGGGCGGTATTGTTCCATTTTCTCTTGACTTGGTTTACTTAACACTAAATCCTGCGTCACCAGGCTGTATGAGCTTAAAAACGAAGTTGACGTTTTTCTCACCAGCAATGCCTTTCACAAAGCAAAGTGTATTTCTCAAAAATTAACGGTTTAAACGTATCTCTGTATGGGTCAATACCCTTGTGCAAGAACCTGTCGAATCACTCATTTAAAAACTTAATTTTTGGGAAACGTGTTTCAATAGAAATCAAACCGAGTGCTTTGATACCCTTCAAAGAAAACTATCTTTCTTTGGACGAAAATTACAAGAACATGGTTAAAGAGCATTTGAAGGCACTTGGAAAAATCTTCAAAGAAAACTTCCCTGCTATCTCAGATAAGACCAGTTGGAATTGCAATCACTTCGAAGAGTTGAATTTTAGAACTCAAATTAATCGTAAACAAAAAAGAGCAAATTCTTGAAATGTTCAGTTCTAGAAAAGTTATAAATCTTCGTCATTAATTAGTTCTTGGTTAAGTTTAAAGGTTCCCAGCGATAGCAAATGAAACCATAATGACTATGACTTTCATCCACATGTTTATGCGAAAAGTTATTTTCCTCATATGCCTATTTAAAAATGAATACTAAAACATACATTATGCTGAAAGTGATTTGAGTCTTTATTTCACTTCTGTGGTTCCTGACTTTAAAGCTGTGTGCCACGGAAAGCCGGCACAGCCTTCTCACTGAATTCCAAGGGAGAGATGAGTAATTACGATGAAAACCTGTATTTATTATTGCAACATTGCCTACATGTTGTGTAGCTAAAGCCATAACTAGAGCAACTAGTTTTAACGTTAAGGGTTAAGTTAATTTAAGTTATCAAATAACCCCTTTGCTTGGAATTAAATGTTATGTATGTGTACTGCATGTATACTTGAGGTATTGTTCAGCCAACTCGGGTTCGCTATTCGAAAAAGTTGGGAACCGCTGCACTATGCAGTTGACATTGAAATTCGGTTATTGTATAGAGTATAAATTGTGTATTTTGAAGAGATCTACATTTTGTGTGTAGTAAGTTATGCAAAATGTAGAGGACTTGAGGAGAGATTTGAAGATAGCATAATATGTTTTTTATCCCTAGGAAAAATAGAAATATAGACAAATCATAAGGTAGGTAAGATTATCCCCAAAGAATTATAACGTGCTAACAAAGAGAGATCGTTTTACTTTCTCTATACGTACTATGTACATAGTGTATAGAGAAGGTATTGCACTCGTATCAAAAAAAAAAAAGAATTTTCAGAAAAAGGTCCGTGTGTGTCTGTCCGTCGGTCTGTGAACACTATAGCTCAAAAACGAAAAGTCGCTAAAATACCAAAGGTGGTATTTAAGTTTAGTATCCTCCAGGGATGCGACACAAAGATTTTGAGAAAAATCCCCCCATCCGAAACTACCCTTTACATGGAACTTTTTTCGAACATTTTTATTTTCTCAAAAACGGCTCCAACGATTATGATTAAAATTTCGGATAATAAAGTTATGTCCACGACAAATAAAATGTATATCTTCAATTTTCTGGGAATAGCCCTTGAAGACTACTTTATTCTGGATGAATTTTACGGAATTTTGCATAACTGCTAAACCGTAAGAGATGGACAGAAACTTACAACACAAAAACGCAGAGCAACTTAAAACACACACTTTGTCTTATACAGATTTTTTCGTGGAGTTGATCATTTTTGAGATACTCCTTGTTATTTGGTTTCAGCTTTAAAAAACATACTTTTCTCATACAGAAATTAACAATTCCAGTCCATACAAACAAAGGAACTGCAGTCACATAGCAACCAACTTTTGACCATCACTTTAACCAACAGTACTCCCTTATTTCGCTTCTACTTACAAGGAAGCAAGTAATAGGACTATTTCTGCTTATTTTTTGTCGATTAGTATGAAGTAAGAGATATAGAGATATAGAGAAAGGCATGTGAATGGAACACATCAGATTTTTCGTTATGTTTTGAGAAAGCTGGAAGAAATTCAAGTCACTGCTTAACTTTTCTGGTAACGGAATTCAACTGCTGCAAATTGACATAAAAATTGAAATGGGTGAAACCGGAACTGAAACCATACCTATACATTTGGTTAATTCATCTACAGTTTCTAGTTACATTAGCTATATCTTTAGAATGTAGGAGACCAAAAAAGGGGGCAGGGGACCCTGGAAAATGTTAGAGCTACGTATGATTCAAAATTATTTTAGAAGCAAACGATGGGTAAGAATTGCCAATAAAAGCGTTTCAAATGTAGGAATAAGAAACTTTTCCACTGTTTTCTATGCGTGTCATGCATTAAAAAAAAGCATTCTTGAACTTTACCACTGCAGCATCTAAACCAAAAATAACTAATGACCGTTCACTCATAGCAGGGAAGTGGAAGAACCGCTGACGGGTTGTATTCAGCTAGTAGGCAGGATGAAACTACAATGTAGTATGTTATGGCAACCTGCTGCCCTTAGAGTTCAGCTGTAGCGAAGAGACAGTACGTTGCTGTCTAGAGCAGTCTATTCCAACTCGACTTGGCTGAGTTCAAAGAACTCACACGTAATTAATCTACAAACCTCGAAGTAGGAGTGAAGGAAGAAGTGATGGTTTCGTCACTGTTCATAATAGCTGCCAAATATTCCAGTAGTTGATTCTGTC
This sequence comes from Hymenopus coronatus, assembly GCA_030762935.1. Taxonomy (NCBI): domain Eukaryota; kingdom Metazoa; phylum Arthropoda; class Insecta; order Mantodea; family Hymenopodidae; genus Hymenopus; species Hymenopus coronatus. The sequence continues at coordinate 50,957,760 of CM060895.1, forward strand.
ATGAGATAGATTGCCCTCAATTCCCAGTTATATTGCAGAGACACCCTTGCGAGTCGTGAATAACTCGCTGTTCTTTTGGAGCGCATACAAGCTGGAACAACTTGGGCTAGAGCAGTAACAGTGGGGAGGTTGCCATGGAACCCACACCTAAACATGATCCTCTAGTAACTCGTAAAAATCGTTTTTGTTTAAAATAAACTGTAGTTACTCACTTTAGGTGCGTCTTTTGCGAAGTTTACTGGATGGTACGATAATACTTCATGCTCTTCTTGTTCGGTATAAAGTGCATAGTACAGAACTCATATATAGTTCGTTTCATTTTGTTTTGAATAGCAGGTGAAGTTGTTTTAGAATTTCAGATTTAAATTATGTTCAGGCACTCCATGATCCATGCCCCTAACCTTAAAGTTCTTAGTGCCTTTCTACTATAAATTGTTCATGATCTTTTTTTGCACCCTGTACGAGGTGACCATAAGCTTTTAATTAACGAGAGTTTCAAAAATTACTCGGGAGTTAAGCTATGTCTCCATAGTCCAACACATTCAATAAGTTGTAGGTTAGCATTTAACTCAAAATACGCTATGAAAAGCTATTTAATCGTATTTGAATATTCAAAGATATCAGGGCCGCGCCGTGGCCGAGTGGTTAGACCACTCGACTCTCACCTAGACGGTCGGGGTTCGATCCCAAGCGACCGTATGTGAGATTTGTGGTGGACAAAACGGCGCTGGGGCGGGTTTTCTCCGGGTACTCCGGTTTCCCCCGCCATCACATTCCACCGGTGCTCCATCATCATTCATGTATCATCAGTGTCACCGCCTGCGGTGCCATTAGTAGTTAAAGCGGGCGTTAAACACTACCAAAAAAAAAAAAAAATTCAAAGATATCACATATTAACGTCATGCAATTACACACTCTTGAATTCTAGTATATTGACTGTGCTGATGAACTGTGATTTGATTGGTCGTTTGCACAATGTGTATTATTTCGTCGTACATGTGTGGATTCTCTAAGCATGAACGTAGATACTCTATGCAAACTTCTGATTATTGAAGCCCTAGAAACTCCATGCATGTCTGCAACTGCATGAAATTGACAGCCAGTTTCCCATCCAGTGTAAAGCAACACACAGCTGTTGTTTAGACGTTAGTTCTCCACTTTGTCTGCTGCATGCTCAATGTAGTGTCGTATATCTTCTTTTTTTTTTTTTACGTCTTCTATCTTTTTGTGCGTGACTTCATTATTATCCAAATCACTGGAACTGCTACTAAATGTCATTTTATGCAGTTATCGTATAGGTAGGTATATTGCTGTGTACTTATTTACTCACAATATTAAAATATAGGTTACTCTACAAACCTTAAGCGATTCGAAGATAGTCTGATTACTTTAGAAACACAAATTACAAATGTGTGGAAATAGTATTTGATTGTGAAACGAAACACTTATTGTATATAATTTCACGTATACATTTTAAGTGTGTTTGTTGAGTTCAAATTTACAAACATCCATTGTGAAACAATGTTCAAACAAAGTTTACAATTAGAAAAATCTTATGTATTATATTCACCTAACTTTCTCTGCATCTCTGCAACAAATTATTGTTAAAAAGCTAATACTTCTATTTACTTCATGCTAACCGAGAAAAACAGCAGAAATAGTCTTATTACTTGCTTCCTTGTAAGTAGAAGCGATATAAGGGAGTACTATAGGTTAAAGTGATAGTCAAAAGCTGGTTGCTACATGACTGAGGTTCCTGTTTGTATGGACACGAGTTGGCAAATTCCTGTGAGAGAAAAATATAAGTTTTTAAAGCTGAGACCAAAAACAAGGGATATCTTAAAAACGATCAACACCAGCAAAAGATGTATATAACATAAATTGTGTGTTTTAGTGTGCTCTACATTTTTGTGTGGTAACTTTTAGTCTATCTCTTACGGTTTAGCAGTAGTAAAAAAATTTCGTAAAATTCAGCCAGAATAAAGAAGTCTTCAGAGGCTATTCCCAGAAAATTCAAGATATACATATTATTTGAGAGGTAAATGTCTTTAATATACGATATTTTAATCAAAATCGTTAGCCATTTTGAGAAAATCAACATTTTTGAAAAAGGTCCATGTAAAGAGTAACTGGGGGGGGATTTTGTTTAAAATCTTCGTTTCGCATCCTTGGAAGATACCAAACTTAAATACCAAGTTTGGTATTTAACGGTCTTTTCGTTTTTGAGCTATGCTGTCCACACACACACACACACACATACATACAAACATACGCAGGCACACTCACGGATCTTTTTCCAGAAATGATTTTTTTGATTCAGGGGCTCCCAAAACATGTATTTCCGGTAAAATCTCTGTATCGAATTACCTTCTCTATATACTATGTACATAGTACGTGTAGAGAAAGTAAAACATGTAAACATTGTGAAACAGGCCTCAGGAACTATAACCGCCCTCGTATATTTTCTGCTCTCGGATAAAATAACCTTTGTATTCGTTCCAACCTTCCTCCTATGAATAGCTAATATTCCGAAGAGGTCATTTCCACACCCATCCTCTTTCAGAAACGCGGCTACTATCGCTTTAAAAATTAATATTGTGGGCAGTCGCCGTAGAAGGTGCTTAATAATGCATGTATTTCAGAAAGGGTAGATAGATACAGGATTATGAAGGGGCAAATTAAGAGCAAAAGCCCAGGGAATTATTCCTAATCTCATATTTATCGCATCACGCAATATTCACATTGAGTTTTAAGTGAGAACACACTGTTCGACCGCTTACAGCAATCATCGCACCCCGAGAGACTCTTTTCCTCAACTCCTCTTTAACAAGGACCAAAGGTATAGATTGATTTCTTGGAGTCGAATGCCGGAACTCAAGAAAGGCGAACCCGACATACATCATCCTCTTTAATTCCCCTTTTCGTAGCGTCGTAATGACTGCCGTTCTGTCTTCAGAAGCTAATAAAATTCCCTTCCCCCACCCGATGCTATCTTCAAAATTGCCTGTGTCTCTAAGGCTGGGCTTGTAATTATTGCACCAGCTCCCGACTTGGAGGTTTATCTCCAAAATGAAAACAAAAAAAAAACAAAAAAAAAAAGTATGGCGCTTAATCTGATACATCTGTTTTCTAGACACATTGCTTTTAATTATCGTTCTTTGAGCAGGATAAGGCACGTAATCCTGCCCCTAGTGCGTTACTTCCCTAGATGAAATGCAGGAAAAGGCTGCAATCATGTTTTATGACGTATTCTTTAAGCAGCGTCTTTCTTCATAAAGTCAAAACTGCAATATTTACACTGCTCTTTGAAAGTAATTAAGTTTTTGTTTTCAGAAAGCTCTTCCCGGAATCACAGCTTCTTAGAAACATAAACGTTCTTCTTTCAAACGTTATTTAATAAAACAAGGGGTTTTGAGCATCAAGAAGGATGCAGATTGTAATTTATTAAACGATTTTTTCTTCCTCCACGTCTCTAATCTTTTCCTTAATTCAGAATATACAGATTGTATAGTAAACTATTGCCATGCCTTTCAGAAGCTAAACCAGTTCTTAAAAATGTGCTAATTTGAGGGATGATCAGAAATTAAGGTTACAAGGCTCATATTCTTGGTGTTTCATCTTTCACAGCGAACTTAGTAGTGTGCAGTAATTCTAATATATGCGTTTGGCAGCTGTGCAGAGTTTCAGGCAACTGTCACCTACAGTGCTACTGCAAGGTAAACAGAAATGGCGACTCGTTTGGAAAACCGATCTAGCTAAGAAGTCCACTCAGTTATGCGATTTCTATGGGCGAAACATGTAACCGCGGCTGACATTCACCAACAGTTTATGGAGAGACTGCGATGTCTCGCTAGCATGTCACAGAATAGTGCGGCCGATAGAGAAACGTAACCGACGAGGATCGCAGTGGCCGACCCAACACGGCATCCACAGATTCGAACATAGCTTGCGTGGAGGAGCTCTTCATTAGAGGATCACGTTATATGGTGGTGCGACTGAGAATTTCTTTTGGAAGCATTTATCACATTGTTCACGATATTCTGCAGTACTCGAAAGTATGTTCCCGATGGGTTTCACGAAATCTGTCCAAGTAACTTAAGGAGAAACGTAGGGGGAGGGGGGGGGCAAGTCTACAAATTTTATAACGGATCTCTAAGGAAGGGAATATTTCTCTTCACCCTATTGTCATGTGTGACGAAACATAGGTCTATCACTATACCCCAGCAGTAAGCGATCGTCAATGGAGTGGAAACACTGCTGTTTTCCAATGACAAAAACGTTTAAGTTGGCGCCAACTACCGGGAAGGTGATGGCCACAGATTGTTGGACGACAAACACGTGGAGTTTTTGGAACGAGTGCACACTGTGACTGCTGACCGATACTGCGAGACCATAACACGATTGCGCGAAGTAGTCTAAAGGAAACGGCCAGGACTTCTCATCGAGGGTGTCATCTTCCTTCATGACAACATGGGACCTCCGTCCAGAAGACCACCAGTAGGTCAGTGGGATATCATCCACCACCCTACTTACAGCCCGGATCTCGCTCCAAGCGACTTTCACCTTTTTTTCTCTCTTGAAGGAACACCTAGGAGGCCGACGATTCGTTTCATATAAGACAGCGTGACTGAACACTCTAGGACAGGATTTTTACCAGGAGGGAATATTCAAACTCATCCCATGAAGCGACAAGTGCCTCAACCGATATGGAAACTATGTGTTAAAATAACCTAATGTATGTACCATCACATGGCTGTATCGGTTGTACGAAATAAAATATACTAGTTTCACTGCAGGCTTTGTAACCTTAGTTTCTGATTATCCCTCGTAGTTGTGTCTGTAAGCTCACAAAGCTTTAACTTTCAGTTGCCAAAGTTAGTATCTCTATTATGCGTTTTTAAACCTGTTTGGTCCATTCGCATTCTACTTATAACTAATAAGTGCATTCTGATAACGCTTATCTCGATTAGCATGGTATAGAAAAAAGATAATCTTTTGTAAGAAGTCTGAGTGTAACATATATTTTCCCTTTTTACTTTCTCTAGCCCGTGTGTACAATGTTCCAACTGGATGAAAAAAGATATTGTATTCCACCCAAAAAGTCGATGACGAGATTTCATCGGAAATGTTTTGAGATCCTTGGAGTCCCAAAAAAGCATTTTTGGAAAAAGGTCTGTGTGTTTGTGTGTAGCATAGCTCAAAAACAAAAATTCCTTAAATATCAAATGTTATTTAAGTTTAATATCTCCCACCCCCAACTACGCTTTACATGGTCAAATTTTCGAAAATTATGTATTTCTCAAAAATGGCTATAATGATTTTGAGTAAAATTTCGTATATTAAAGATACTTACATCACAAATAATATGTATATCTTGTTTTTTCTGGGAATAGCCTCTGAACATCTCTTTATTCTGAATGATTTTTATTGAATTTTGCATAGCTGGTAAACCGTAAGAGATAGACAAAAACTTACTGCACAAAAAATGTAGACCTCGTTAAAACACACAATTTATGTCATATACGCTTTTTTTGTAGAACAGACCGTGTCTGAGACATTATTTGTTGTTGGTTTCAGATTTAAAATACTACCTTTCACAAACGGGACCATACAAAGCGAACCATACCTCAATTGTTTCACATAGCGACGAGCTTTTAAAGCATTTGACTAGCGTTTTAGGCGAATGTATTTGCATATTTTGCTTCAACTTAAAAGCAAGCAAATAGTAAGATAAATCGTGCTAATGTTTATTTCGATTAGAGTGATGCAATTAGAATAGATAGAGAAAGCTATATGAATGGAACAATCAGATTTTAAGTCCATACGAAGAAATGTTGCTTGGTAGAGAGAAATGCTTCCCATAGTGCGAAATTGTCGTAATCATTACACCAGAAAAGTACGCTCAACGGCTCTTCTTTTTATTGTGTTCTCGAATGGATTATCATCAGCCAGTGGCGGACTGGTATTATAGAAACGTATATCCTTAACTTCGAAATTTGAACACATAGACCAGAGGTCTCCTATCTCAAATTACTTGTTTAAGACACTGGAAATTTTCGGTGTAGCTCATTATATAGCAAGTTGTTTGTTGCTAGTAAAAGTCACAAGTTTGAATCATGAACAAGTAATAAGTTTTGTTCACTGAATGTCATGATGCTTTGAGATATTTCAGATAAAAATGCAGAATCCGGTAGCAACGAATTCAAAAGAGAAAGGAGAAAAGTAAGCCAAGACAAAGAACGAAGTTTCTGCGAATGTAATGGCGTAAAGTTCCTTTTATGGGTGAAAAATCAACTCGTGAAACTTTGCTAAAAACGGAAAAAATATTTTCCATGATAAAACTACCAATAGGAACGACTTTCTGCTCATTAAGATAAGGGTTAGAAGTTTGAGAATTCATAGCCATGGAGCATTTAATTATGTAAAATGAATAATTTTATAACGCAATATCTTCATAATTTGAAACTAAAGCCTGAGCTATACTAAAACTAAATTTTCGTTTAATTCTAGATTGTGATTTGTCCTTTCTTTTTACTATTAGAATAATTATTTTCTCGTTGATATTTAGAGATGAAATAGGTGTTAACATTTTGAAAATAGAACTATGTAATATTTCTCATTTGAATTTGTTAATAACAAGCTTTGCAAATACGAAAGAGCCAAGGAAATAATTAGAGCAATTATTTTGCTTAATTTCAGCTATATTTAAAGTTTCATGTTCATTTTGACCGTTGTATGCACAGTAATATGTAAATTGAATTTTATACATTATTATAATAACACTATAATAATTTAAAGATTTTTCAACCTCTTAGGCGTTTAGAGTAGTCTAGGCATTTCTCTTTTATAGTTTTATATTTTACTTTTAGGGGTCTGTGAAATGTAAAGAAAAATCAGGATAATATGATAGAGTGCCTTTTTAAAAAAATCTTATGTGTTCCAGACACATGACTTTCTCTACATCTCTGTAACAAATTATTGTTAAAAAGCGTATTCTTCTATCTACTTCATGATAATCGAGATAAACATTAGCTGAAATTACCCTTATTACCTGGTTCTTTGTAAGTAGAAGGGAACAATCTAATGTTTTCCATTCACATGATGTCCTCTAGCTGTTCGGTAAAGAAACCTTTTATTCAAAACTTTAATCTGTTATCTTCATCATGCTAATCAAGATAAACATAAACAGAATTATTCTTATTATTAGCTTCCTTGTAAGTAGAAGGGAAATAAGAAAATACACAGGCTGAAGCGATAGTCTCAACCTTAAAAAAGCCGGACGCTATGTGAAACAGTTGAAATTCCAATATCTTTGCTTGTCAGGAGTAAACAAATGAGAAACGAGAAGAAAGATATCTTCCCATTCGAGAAAAGTTTAAGTGACTTAAAATTGAAACCAAAAAAATCTGATGTGTACCATTCACATGACTTTCTCCATATCCTTGCAACAAATAATTCTTATAAAGCTTATACTTCTATTTACTTTATGCTAATTAAAAAAAAAATTAGCAGAAATAGTCTTACTACTCGCATCCTTGTAAGTAGAAGCGAACTCAAAGACAACCGTAGGTTAAAGTGATAGTCAAAAGCTGGTTGCTCTGTCAATGAAGTTCCTTTGTTTATACGGATAGGAGTTGACAAGTTCCAGTATGAGAAAAGTATACGTTTTTCATAGCAGAAACCAAAAATAAGGAATGTCATAAAAACGACGAACTCCACGAAAAAAATGTATATAACATAAATTGTGTGTTTTAATGTGCTCTACATTTTTTGCGTAGTAAGTTTTTGTCAATCACTTACGGTTTAGCAGTTATTCAAAATTTAGTAAAATTCATCCAGAATAAACTACTCTTCAGAGGCTATTCCCAGAAAATTCAAGATATACATTTCATTTGTCAGGTAAATATGTTTAATATTCGAAATTTTATTCAAAATCGTTAGAGCCATTTTTGACAAAATCAAAATTTTCGAAAAAAGTTCCATGTAAAGGGTAGTTGGGGTGGGGGGATTTTTCTCAAAATCTTCGTGTCGCATCCTTGGAAGATACTAAACTTAAATACCAAGTTTGGTATTTTACCGACTTTTCGTTTTTGAGTTATCGTGTCACAGACACACGGACACACGAACACACACACACAGACACACACACACACACACACACACACACACGGACCTTTTTGTGAAAATGCTTTTTTTGAATATTGGGGACCCTAAAACATATATTGCCGGTGAAACCTCGGTATCGAATTTTTGGTGGAGTGCAATACTTTCTCTATACACTATGTACATAGTGCGTATAGAGAAAGTAAAATAAGGAATATGTCAAAAACGGTTAACTCTACAGAAAAAAGTATATGACAAACTGAGTGTTTCAATCAGATCTGCACTTTTTGTGTAGTAAGTTTTTGTAGGTTTATCTCTTACGGTTTGCCAGTTATATAAAAAGTCATTCAGAATGAAGAGGTCTTCAGAGGCTATTCCCGGAAAATCTAAGATATAAATTTGGTTTGTCATAAAAATATCTTATGCATAAAGCATCTTAATCAAAAGCATTTAAGCCTTTTTTGAAAAACTCGAAATTTTCGATAGTGTTCCATGTACAGGGTAGTTGTGGATGGGGGTATTTCCTTAAAAATCTTCATGTCGCATCCTTGGAAGATATTCAACTTAATACCAAGTTTGGTATATCACGAACAGTCATACACAAACGGATCTTTTTTTTTTTTAATTCAGGAGGCTCCAAAACGTGTATTTCCGTTGAAAGCTCGATACTGATCACATACACTTAACAAAAATGTTATTGTTGCTTCCTTATAGTAGGAAGAAAATAAGGGAATACACTAGCCTAAAGCGATATTCAGTTGTTGCTATCGATTGACATTGAAATTTGGTTCACTCTCCATGGTCAAGAAAAACAAGAGAGAGATGAAACGGATGTGGACCCTGTGTGAGGCAAGTTGAAGTAGTTTAAAACTGAAAGCAATAACAAGAAACATCTCGGAATTACTTAACTCAACAAAAAATGTGTACGACATAAATTTTATTGTTTGTTGTAACGACATCTACATTGTATAGTAGCTTTTGTCTACTCTTACAGTTTACCAGTTACACAAAGGTCATCCAGAGTGAAAAGCACTTGAAAGGCAATTCCTAGAAAATGCAATGTAAACATTTTATATGCCACGCAATTATCTTTATCTTTAATCAAAATCGTTAAGATTCATTGGGGCGGGGTTTCTCTTGAAAATATTTGTGTGTCATCCTTTGAAACTGTTAATCTTAAATATCAAGTTTGGTATTTAGCGACGTTAAGTTATGCTGTCCACACACATATACACACACCTTTTTCTGAAAAGTTTTTTTTTAATTAAAGGACCTCAAAATATGTATACGATGAAATAACTACATTAGGTTATTGGGTGGAATCAATACCTTCTCTACTTAATATGTATATAGTACATGTCGAGAAAGTGTGTGTGTGTGTGTTTGTGTGTGTGTGTCTGTGAACAGAATAGCTCAAAAATTAAAAAGCCGTTAATTACTAAGTTTGGAATTCAGGTTAGATATCTTGCAAGGATGTGACACTAAGATTTTCAAGAAAATCCCCGAACTCCAAACCACTCTTTAAAAACTGGCTCTAACGATTTTGATTAAAATATATTTTATGACAAACAAAATGTATATCTTGAATTTTCTGGGAATAGTCACTGAAGACCTCTTCATTCTGGATGACCTTTGTATAACTGGCAAATCGTAATGGATATACAAAAACTTACTACACAAAAGTTTAGATCTCTTTAAAATACACAATTTATGTCATTTACATTTTTTCCCGGATTGTTGGTTTCATATTTAAGCTACTTAAACTTTTCTCATACGGGAAGACATCTTTTTTTATCATTGTTTATTTGTTTACTCCTGGCAAGAAAAAAGATTGAGCTTTCAATTGTTTCACATAGCGACCGGCTTTTAAAGGACCAGACTATCGCTTTGGCTTGTGCATTTTATTTCTGTCCAATTTATAAGGAGCTAGTAATAAGACTAATTCTGCTTTTTTAGCATGATTTAGATAACAGATTAATGTTTTGAACAAAAGGTTTGTTTACCAAAGAACTAGAGGACATTGTGTGCATGTAACACGTCAGATTTTTTCCCTTCTGCTTACAAGGAACCAAGTAATAAGGATAATTGCTACTAATGTTTATCTCAATTATCAAGAAGTAGATAGAAGAATAAGCTTTTTAACAATAATTTGTAGAGAAACTCATGTAAATGGAACACATCAGATTTTTTTTATATATATTTTATTTATTTATTTATTTATGCTAAGCTTTATACAGGTGAATATGACCGGTGTTCAGCCCTGGCTCTTTACCGGTCATACTCATATTTTACAATAGTTTATTAATTCTAGTTTATTACACCATTTTGTCTATTTACTGTCCATATCCATTTATTTTTCACTTTGCATAAGAATTGTCCAATCTTCTTACTATCTTTTTGAAACATTTCAACTACTACTACATTTCTATCTATTTTAAACCATTTCTTATTAATATACTTTTTTCTCCAAATTTCAGTTCCTTTACATTTAAATAAAATGTGTTCTATATCTTCATTTCCGCCACATATAGGACATTGATTTTGTGGAATACCTTTCCTTAGACCTTTTAATCTCCATACTCCTGCTTTCAGCCATGCAATACCTTCTCGCTCCTCTTTATTTGTCACATCAATGTACTTTTCCCTTCCCCATGAGACTTTCATTGGTATATAGAAAACTAAAGATCTCTTTTCAGTTATTTCACTAAATATTTTTTGTATTTCTATATCCTCAAATCTTTTCCTTGCCAACTTCCAGAAGTTATTCACATTATTTTCTCTTCTTTTCCACATTTCCCCTAACCCACTACTTTCCAGGTTATTTCGAAGACAGTCTACCCATCCCTTGTTCTTTAAACTTTTCTCTTGATATACTAAACACTGTTTTAACAAATTCCTTTCTTCCAATTTCAATATCCTATGCCAAAATTTCAATGCCCTTTCCATAATCTTTCCCTTACTTGCCACTCTACCCAGCTCTATTTGTGCTACCTGCCTATTTATATATATAGAAGGCTTGACAATGTCGCCGGCATGTGATTTGAATTGAGGGAGAATAAATCCGCGTATTCGTAAAGGCTGACTGACACGCTAATGAGGAGTACGCCTTTTTATCAAATTATTTTGTTGAAGCGATATATTCAGGACGTCTCGCTGAAACGCTCATTTTAGCAAACCACAGTGTCTCTGCAGGATATGAGGACACTTCAACTTTATGGAGGATTAGAGAGGGTGGAAGTAACAAGTGACGGTATTATCCTACAGATAGCACGAATATAACGGTTATAGCAGAAATGGCACTAAAAGTTTACTGCCTTTGCAGCTCCAAAATAATTATGCACTTAGTTATTATGCAACATAATGTTAATGAATTGGCAAAAAAATGATTCCTGTATATTTTCTATCGCCAGTCAAGTTTGTTTATGAAAGCAATCTTTAAATATACTCGTATCTACGTGTAAAGCTATGTTTAGCCATAACACGCATACATTAATGTTAATTAATTATTGCCCAGAAACCAGACGAAAAATAATGATAGTTAATTTTATGCCATAAAAATGATGAAAATATATCTATACCACCAAAATACCTGCATATAATTTTGAATTATGTGCTTCACAGACATATTATTGCGTAATGATACCAAAATATATGTCGCATATATGATTTTAAATAAAACATATTATAGTAAAATAGAATTGCTTATAAAGCATAATATTATAACGAATAAGGGTAACAAAAGGAACGGTCAAGAAACATATGCATGTTAGTTTGCAAAACCAGAATTTCGCGAGATTTAAATCTGCGACACCGAAATATTAAAAAATGTAAATAAAATAGTATAGAGAATATTGCCCTTCATAAGACACTATTATGTCAGAATTGTATAACAAGTAATATATGTACCAGTAGCTTTAATATTTATTACGTGCATAGTATTACATTAATTGTGTTCATCAGCCGCATGGGTCTGAAGACCATACATGCTCTCTGAAAATACTTCATTTGACAATACTACCTAACCCTATTTTATGTTTATAACAATGTAAATGCACACACTACAATAACAGACCAACAAAAGAAGCAACACCCTGACGTCACACACTCACACCCACGTATTCAAACATATAGAGATCATATTCCAAATATGTTTGTACATTATTTACACAAACACCTTATCTCTTAGCACTCGTATTTCTATTAAGTATATACTCAAGCATGGCCAGTTTTCTCTGTTAAGAATCAAGTTACAGCATGCTGTCCTCCATCTGCTTGAAGCTAAAAGTAACTCCGGTAATAATTTTTCCTAACAACATTTGCAGTAATCTGACAAAATATGAGTCCAGTCTTCTCGTTCCTCGCATAATGGGCAAATCTCCTACCACCATCAACCACTCTTCGAGTTTTCTACCCTCCCAACCTAAACCAGCTGTTCCCATCCGCTTTCATACCCAAGTCTTAAATATGTTTCTTCACCTCGTCCAATTTTTATGTCATTTTGCAGCGGATCTATTCAGATTCGTTTTCCTACATATTTATATCAGTCATCTTTTGCTTTTCCCACGGCGGTATATCTATTTTCGGCGGTACTTCTTTGCCAAATATTCGTTTAAGCCAATTTTAATAATCCCCGTTGTAGCCCCGTCGCCCATTATTTTGGATCTCTATGTTATTCATTTGATGCTAATATTGCTCTCAGAGTTGTTTGGTCACCAATTATTCGCAGCCACCATCTAACTATTCTTATTTTAGCAAATACAGGTCTTCTCAGCATCCTACCTCACGAATAACAAAGAGTTGGAAGTACCCCTTCCTAAACCTAGAATAGAAGTTGCATGACATTTAATTTACACGATCTACCCTCTCCTATCCCCATACTTCACTTCTATATAGCAATGAAGACCTAACCGTTGCCTCATACATGGCTAATATACGAGGGCCATTTTTTCAACCTCCAATAGGCCATAAATAAAAGACAAGTTCGTAGAAAACAATTATTTTGTTACTAAACATTTTGTACCCTTATGTTACTTTTCGACATAATCGCCGAAAAGATTGAGACATTCATACTACCTGCATTGACGTGTTTTGAAGATCTTCGTACTTTACGACTTTGCGGAGACACATTCAAAACAAACGAAGAGGAATCCTCACTTCAGGAATTGATCCATGACAATGCTCGTCCACACACTGCTGGCACAACCCATCGACTCCTTGAACAATATCATTGGGGCATTTTCGATCATCCGCAGTACAGTTCTGACCTGGCGCCCAGCGACTTTCACCTTTTCACTGAAGACGTGGTGGCTAGGAGGGCAGCGCCAAAGTTTCCCTTTATCCTCATTAGACGAATGTTCAGTAACTTTAAGATCCATGGATAATTTGAACATCATTTCACCAATTTCATTCATCTTCAATATGAACACCAGGTTAAAGGACGTTATAAAGAAAATAAAAAACAAATAAATAAAATAAAAACTTACTGCACAAAAAAGGAGAGCTCGTCAAAACAAACGATTTATGTTATGTCCTTTACATTTTCTCAGTTATGAATTCACCCGTGTTTCTTTTGATTTACTTCTGGCCTTGCAATGAAGTGGGTTTGAATGACAATCGCATATCGATAGTTTTTAAAGCATTTGGCTGTCGCTATAGCATTTAGTTTCTTTCTACATATAAGGAACTAAGTAATACGAGCATTTTGCTAATGCTTATCTCGATTGTAAAATGTTGTTTGTTGAGCTATTGGAGAAAGTTTGCGAGTGTAACACCAGATGTTTTAATTCTGATAGATCAAACATGCACCACGTTAGTATGAATTATTCACCCGAAATCGAAAATTACCATAGAAATTTCAGTTACAGCTTAATCAGACGGATGGAAGAAACAATTATTGAATGGGAACAAAGATAATAGGAGAGTATAACTGCCAAATTATACAGTACATTGATGATAACGCTCTTTAAAAACTGCAATTACTTTAAAAGCAGGTTGCCAGTTCCCTGTAATTTGCCAGTCTCTTGCAGGCTGCAAGACAAGCTACGATCATCCGTTATGCACAAAAGCACAGAGTCTTACAACGTTGTTTGTTTTACATAAGCCCCCGACTTATGCTCACAAGATTGTTGCTTTGAGTCTCCTTCATCAGCTCGTAAAATAATGAGCATGGCTTATGACCTCTTTCAGGTTCTCAACAGGCCTTCTCGAGGTTTGAGCTTGCAGATTAGGCCGTCATAGTGAAGGGAAAAGAAATTACTGCCTGTTGGCATAATACGGAATACCATAAAACTAATATATGTTCAAATAAAACAAATTGGCGTTTAAATTCAATTTAAGGTTAACTTTTAAATTATCGATTTTCTCAAAAATGACTAACAATTTTGATAAAAAGACCGTATGCTAAAAATATTTACATGGCAAGCATAATGTGTATCTTGAATTTTCTGAGAAATAGCCCATGAATTTTCGTTCGCAATGCCTTTTGTATAAATGGTAAACCGTAATAGATAGACAAAAGTTTACTATACAAAAATGTATAGCATGTCAAAACACACCTTTTGACGAAAAATCATTTTTAGAAAAAGGTCCCGATGTGTGTGTATGTATAATCAAAACGAAAAGTCCTTTAAATACCAAACTTGGTTTAAAGTTCAGAAGCCTCCAAAGATGTGACACGCAGATGTTCAAGAAATTACCCCAACCCCCAACCATCCTTTACATGGAATACTTTATGTATATGGCAAATAAAAAGTGTATCTTCAGTTTGTTGGGAATAACCTCTGAAGCTCTGTGTTCTCTGGATTCTGGAGGAGTTTGCGTAAATGGCAAACTGTAAAAGATAGATTAAAAACTTACTACACAAGAAATCTACGTCAAAATAAGCAATTTATCCTATACATTTGTGGGGGCGGGGGGGGGGTAGCTTAACGTCTTTTAACCTGGCTGGTCATATCGACTATGAATGTTATTGGTGTAATGATGCTCAAAAGATCTCGAGGTTAATGGAGCTTAAAATTACTCAACATTGGTCTTCTCGGAGGAAATCCCCGACACATATTTTATCTGAGTACCCCATCATAAGCGGGATTCGAACTCGTGACCTGTTGAATGTGAGGCAGATACGCTATTCCCAAACTACCCAGGCGGGTTTATACATTTTTGTTGTGCAACTAACCATTTCCGAGATATTTATTATTATTAGCTTCAATTTTAAATTAGTTATAATTTTCTCAAACAGAGAGTTGTCCCTGGTTTTTTTATGCTCCTATTCATGCAAAGAGAAGTGAATATCAATGACAATCGCACAACGACAGCTTTTAAGACATTTGGATATCGCTTTAGCCTAGTTAGTTGCCTTATTCCCTTCTGCTTACAAGAGAGCGGTATCTCGGAAATGATAACTCCACGAAAAAAAATGTGTATGACATAAATTATATATTTTTGCAATATATACACTTCTTGTGTAGTAAGTTTTTGTCTACCTCTAGTGGTTTACTAGTTATGCAACATCAGCAAAATTCGTCAAGAATGAAGAGGTCTTCAGAGGCTATTCCAAGAAAATTAAAAAATAAAAATGCTCGAATTATTTTCTGCGTAAACGTTAGTTTGAGTGGTGAAATTTTTCTCAAAATATTTCTGTTGCATCCTTGGAAAATACTAAACTTAAATACCAAGTTTGATGTTTTACCTAGTTTTCGTTTTTGAGTTATCGTTTTGAGAGACGCGCGCGGACTTTTTTCTAAACATGCGCACTGTGGATACAGAAGAACCTAAAACGTGTATTTCCGATGCAATCTTAGTATCGGGTTTTTGGGTGGAGTACAAGACATCTCTACTTGTGTACAGGCACATTGACTGTAAATCTATGAAAGGAATTTTTTCCTGGCGTTTTGACACTGTAACACAGATGACTAAATGAGAGTTACTATGACTAAACGAGAGCCACTGTAAGTTTAAAGGATCTGAGAGCTGTTGAATTGTTATTGTGTCAGTGTTTGCTCTTTTGATAGAGGCCATTGTGTCCACTACCTCATTCCTAAATAATGAGCACTGAGAGTGAGCAAGAAGCGATGTCGGGGAAATAATGTTAGGATTCACTTGCAATTGTAGAAATTTCCAGCTAGTAGAACAGTTAAAGCATCTGGAACAACAGAAAACTAAAATTATAGAGAAAAAGGTCTGTCGTGTTCCATTTAGATGACTTTCTGCAGAAAACTATTATTGCGATAGATTTTTCTTTTATGGACTTCATACTGAACTGTTTGTCTAGCCCTTTCACAAGCTGTGCACCAGATATAGTTTTCTCAGCTGACGTTATGCATTTATGTGGTAAACAAAACCTCCCCAACATCTTCATAGTGACGTATGCGACGATATTCAGTTGTGACCTGGTGGGGAAAGTTCAAATTACTCAGTCCTTCGGCAGGCCACCGTGGGAGACAGTTCTTCAGTCTAGCCGGAAATTCGCCGAGGACAGTTCGCCGTTAAGAGCAAGAGCATAGCCAAGTTTCGCCAATGGTAGGCAAGAGTAGGCTTTGTTTCGACTTGAGCAACATTTTGGGGTTAATATGTTTTGGTTAAGTATTAATTCTTATTATTTTAAAAAGCCCACTTGCTAATATCCGGACAATCACTTTTTTCCCTCCAAATTTTGAAGTCAAGGCCTGTAACTTACAAATGTAACAAAAGTAGGTATAGCTTATTCTAAGCAAAATGCATTAACAGTAATACTTTAATGACTGGTTGTTAAAAGATCTCAAGTTAAATTGTGAAACTCTGCCAGCGTTTCTTTGCATCTTTCTCCATGGTTCTGTAAGGAAACTATTGTTGTTGTTGTTGGGTTTTTTTTTTTTATTTTTTTTATTGCGATTCCCTCTGGGTTTTAGTTCAGTTATTTGCCTAGGGTAAGAAATGTAAATTGGATTCTCTGCATGGCAAAAGAGAAATGAAGCGAATGACGAGTTCTGTTTGAATAAAGTATTTTAAAACTGAAAACAATTACGAGGAATATATACAAGGAAGATATAAGATACGTGTTTTAAGGAGATCTACGTCTCTTGTGTATTAAGATTTTGTCTCTCTTACGGTTTACCGGTATGCAAAAGTCCTCCAGAATGGAGATGGCTTTATGACTTACTACCAGAGAATTCAAGATATATGTGTAGTCAATCATTGTCAATTAGGTGCTTCTGTCGCTGTAGTAAACATGGTGCATCACTTAACTGGAAAGAATTCGTGTTTATTTGTAAAGTTTACTGTCACCATAAACTTGCTCGGCCTGTGCGCAGGAAGTTTGCTGAAAATTTTACAAATGTTGCGCCACCTACAAGAAAAACTATACATGCGGTCGTCAATAAATCTGAAGCTTCGGGTTCAATGTTGGACAAGAAACATTCTAGGAGGTCAGTGTTGCCAGAAAATAAACTGGATGAAATCATGCCAAATTACGCAGCAAACTGGTGTATCGCCATCTTCTGCCAGAAATGCTACACGTCTGTTGAAACTAAGGCCTTAGGTATCGCTAACACGAGTGCAAGCATTAAAGGCAAATGGCCCAGGTAAACCTGTGAATTATTGCAGTTGATTTTTCCAATCTGTAGAAAGAAGTTTCATTGACCCACAGCTTATGTTTTTCTCTGATGAACCTTCTTTCACAACAGTCGATACTGAACTTCAGAAAAACCTGTGTTTTTGAACGAAACGCCCCACTATGTTCAGAAAATTAGAGTTTTGTATGCAATAAGTGCTAGAAGAATAAAAGGCCCCATTTTCTTTGATGAAACCATAAATGCAAAGCGATATCAGAATCCAATTCTCAAACCATTTTTCGATTACTTAACAGAAGAAGAGAAATCATATGGTGGGTTCCAGCAAGATTCTGCAACAGCACACACGAATTGTTAAATACAATAAGATAGTGTTGATTTGTGGCCCCCAGGTTCTCCTGACCTAATGAATTGTGATTTTAATGTATGGGGTTCTTAAAAAGAAAAAAAAAAAATCCTCGCACACTAGAGAAACTTAGAGATAATATTGTGCAAGAAATCACAGCAATTCATGCTGCTAAGCTTCAGCGAGCGAGTAACAACATTTTTAAGAGAGACGATGCTTGTTTGAGAACACAAGGTCAACATTTCCAGCATCTATTATGAGGTAAGGATTTTAGTCCGCCTCTGCCCGCATAGTTTTCGCGGCAACTCCCGACTCTCTCGCGCATTTTTAGAAAGTGCGCGAGTGGGTTACCATACAAAATAATGACGCTGTATATAAGCTTGCTTCATCAGCGAAGACACCTCTCGCGCGGTAAATCACGGATAAAAATGAATATCTTGTATTTTAGCTGCTTTAAGTTTGTAAACTATTTCATCAGTTTTATTTTAATTATATGTTATTTAAAGTAGAGATTCTGATATAAATTTTCCATAGATCGCTTATCTTCAATATTAGCTTTGAAACTAATATATTTTGTTTTGTTTTTTTGCAGGTGAGCTGTCAAATCCAGTCAGAGTTCGGTGAGTTGTAGCTTGTTGTTACCACTGCACCGTATTGTGTGATTTAGGGCTCTTTTTCTCGTAGATTGGGAATGGGTGTAACTTTATCCTGCTATTAATGGCTGTTAGCGAAGTGCCCTCACAAATAAACTGACAAATGGCTTACTCTTTGGCTCTATTTCTCTTTTCACAGTTGCTATTGTTGGCAAAGCACAAAGCAATTAATTGTCTTTTCTCTGCAGTATCACTCTAGCAGACGATGTGCTTCTGATGTACTTGAAATGCTTAATTTAAGGGACGACCTTACATCTTTGTGTATGAAAAATTGTATATATTAAACTTTT
Source organism: Hymenopus coronatus (assembly GCA_030762935.1). NCBI lineage: Eukaryota > Metazoa > Arthropoda > Insecta > Mantodea > Hymenopodidae > Hymenopus > Hymenopus coronatus. The sequence continues at coordinate 50,976,697 of CM060895.1, forward strand.
TTACTTTCTCTACAGACACTATGTACATAGTGTATAGAGAATGTATTGCACTCCACCAAAAAATTCGATACCGAGATTTCACCGGAAATATATGTTTTTAGAGTCCCCTTTATCTAAAAGAAGCATTTTCGGAAAAAGATCCGTGTGTGTGTTTGTGTGTGTGTGTGTGTGTCCGTGTGTCTGTGAACACGAAAACTCAAAAACGAAAAGTAGGTAAAATACCAAACTTGGTATTTAGGTTTAGTATCTTCCAGGGATGCGACACGAAGATTTTGAGAAAAATCCCCCCATCCCCAACTACCCTTTACATGGAACTTTTTTCGAAAATTTTGATTTTCTCAAAAATGGCTCTAACGATTTTGATTACAATTTCGTATATTAAAGATATTTACCTGACAAATAAAATTTATATCTTGAATTTTCTGGGAATAGCCTCTGAAGAGTAGTTTATTCTGGATGAATTTTACTAAATTTTGAATAACTGCTAAACCATAAGAGATGGACATAAGCTTACTACACAAAAAATGTAAAGCGCGTTAAAACCCACAATTTATGTTATATACATTTTTTTCGTGGAGTTCGACGTTTTTGTGACATTCCTTATTTTTGGTTTCTGCTATGAAAAACTTATACATTTCTCATACAGGAATTTGTAAACTGCTGTCCATACAAAGGAACTTCTGTGACATAGCAACCAGCTTTAGATTATCACTTTAACCTATGGTAGTCCCTTATTTCACCTCTATTTACAAGGAAGCAAGTAATATGGCTATTTCTGCTAACGTTTTACTGATTAGCATGAAGTTAATAGAAGTATAAGCTTTTTAAGAATAATTTGTTGCAGGGATATAGAGAAAGTCATGTGAATGGTACACATCAGATTTTTCCGTAAAGTATTTTACTATGGAAATGAAATTTGGCATGATATCTTTTGCTAATATGACATCTATTCGAAGTAATATTTGCTGTTAAAGATAACTGAGCATTCAAAATGGCGGTTGTGTATATTGTTTTTTTGCCAAGCCCCTGATAGTTTATATAAATATCAATATTTAAAATTATTTTCCATTCTTTCTACAAGATGTACTACAATCATGGAGATGTAAACAGTATAAATATTTGTATGAAGTTAATTATATTTTGTACTATCTTGGATACAATTTAGAGAAAAATATAAAATGTGACATTTGAAGCATGGATTTTAGTGCACTTTGTTCTTCCCCATGAAATACACGTGAAAATAAAATTTCATTTCCTATCTACAAAACTAAAATCTTTGTTTTGGAAAAGCAATTTTAACAGAAAGTGTTAAAGTTACCAATTAGATGGAAGATATCTAGATTGCCCAATGCGTTTTAGCTCATAAATCCAGAAGTATAATACATATCAATGCCTTTCTTATTTTGATTTAAAAAGTAAATTTCAGTTTTCAATAAACAAATGTTAATTTAAAAATAAAATTTTGGCACACTTAGGCAGCGTAAGCCGGGGTTCAAGTTCTGGTGCGATAAGAGCTTTTAAACGATTTCACATCCCAACTGAGTTGAAAGAATAAATATTAAAACAACATATCGTTCGTTTAGCTTCTAATTCTAAAATCGTATCTCTAAAATTCAAGCTCAAAATTCAGAAAAAAACTGATGTATTCCATTCATATGATTCTCTACATTTCTGCAACAAATTATTGTTAAAAAGGTTATGCTTCTATTTACTCCATGCTAATTAAAAAAAAAAGTATAGAAATGGTCTTCTTACTTGCTTCCTTGTAAGTAGAGACCAAATAAGGGAGTACCATAGGTTAAAATGATAGTCAAAAGGACGTTGACTGAAGTAGATTTTTTTGCATATGTACACGAGTTGACAAATTCCTGTATGAGAAAAGTATACGTTTTTCAAAGCTGAAACCAAAAACAAGGAATATCTAAAAAAAAAACGACCAACTCCACAAAAAATGTATGTATTATAAATTGTGTGTTTTAACGTGTTCTACATTTTTTTGTGTGGTAAGTTTTTGTCTATCTCTTACGGTTTTCCAGTTATGCAAAATTCCGTAAAATTCGTCCAGAATAAAGCAGTCTTCAGAGGCTATTCCCAGAAAACTCAAGATATACACGTTATTTGTCAGGTAAAAATCTTTAATATACGATATTTTAATCAGACTCGTTAGAGCCATTTTTGAGAAAATTGAAGTTTTCAAAAAAAGTTCCATGTAAAGGGAGGTTGGGGGTGGAGGGATTCTTTTGAAAGTCTTCTTGTGGCCAAACTTAAATACCAACCATGGTGTTCAACGGTCTTTTCGTTTTTGAGGAATGCTGTCCACAGACACAACACACAAAGACAGACTGACGGACATACACACATACACAAGGACCTTTTTACAAAAATGTTTTTTTTTTTTTTTTTGGATTCAGGGGGACCCAAAACATGTATTTCCGATGAAATCTCGGTCTCGAATTTTTGGGTGCATTACAATACCTTCTCTATACACTATGTACATAGTACGTGTAGATAAAGTAAAAATACTTCTCTATCCCTATGTACATTGTACATAGAGAAAGTAATATATGATTTAGGCTGCATGAAAATACTAATATTAATAATAATAATAATAGCAACAATAATATAAAAGAGCATTTAGAAGCATATATACACGCCTACGGGGAGATATTTAAGTTCAGCAAATTCCCAATATATTACATGAAATATTTTCAAGAGAATCCTCCATTTCAAATGGGCAGTTGTATTGGTCGGTTAAATACCAAACTTGATATTCAAGGTCAGCATATTTTAAGTGTGCGACACGAAGGTTTTCAAGAAAATTCCCGCTTCTCAAACTATCCTTTACATAGAAAAAAAAATAGAAAATGTTTGGTTCTCAAAAATTGTGCTAATGACTTTTATTTATGTTATAGTGTTGAACGCCCGCTTTTATTACGCAGTCACCGCAGGCGATGACACTAATGATTCACAGAATAAAGATGGAGCACCGATGGAATGCGATGGCGAGGGAAACCGGAGAGCCCGGAGAAAAACCGCCCCTGCACCGCTTTGTCCGCCGCCTGGGGTGTGGCCTCGATTTTAATTAAAACCCCTCGATTAGAGTGTAACGGGATTTTTATGCGTTATTACCCCTTGTTGTGAGGTTATATGGAACGAGACTTTATATGGTGAGGTTTGTAGTTTGCACCGCACGTCGGACAGTCATATCTAATAGAAATTTTATGTTGTTGAGTTTTACGCCTCAACGTGGGTGCTTATGTGTGGCGTGCCTAAGTGTCACTCCAAATCAACTCCACTACACTCACGTACCTGGTACTGAAGCTCTTCTTGGATGGGTTGCCACGGCGTTGCTCAGTCTTGCACGATCATTGACTCTCTCTCTGGCGTGGATTTGGCAAGTGGGAGGAGTTGTAGGAGTGATATTTTAATTGTGAAGAAAACGCTTGTGAACTTTTACTGTTATTTATTCTATAAGGAGATTCCAAAATAAGCACTTTGCTGTACACTGTTATTCTGCTGACTGGTACTCTTACCACTCACTCACACGTACTCTCAATTACACTGTTTCTACGTTAAGTACATGACACAATTCACTCTCAAGTAATCACGAGCCGACTATTAAATAGGTGAGCGACGTTACTTTAATTTACTAACAGTTTCTTCTCATAATAATCTTACTTCGCGGACAGAGTTTTACAGTTGCCGTCATTATTTCGTGAACAGAGTTTTCTTTTTACAGCACATGACCTACCGCATCTCGTGGACAGATTCTCGGCAAAACGACGTTGCCTCTCACGGGCAAATTCTTAGCAAAAGCGACCACGATGTGTCGAACCCTACTTCTTTTATACTAAAAACGATGTCATGGTGGCTTCTTCCTGATTGGTTAGGAAGTCCGCCAAAATGACACCATCGTGACCCAAAAACCATTGCGAATCTCCCAGAATACGTCATAATAACCACGTGATACTACGAATATAAAGCAGAAGTCCCCTTGTGGGTTTTAAACTGGACTGCCCCTGTATAAGAAATTCGTACGTGACTTACACAAAAGAAGCAACTTCCCACCCTTCTCTGCAGTCTGGCGTCAGGATTCTGTGTAGCTTTCAAGTCAACAACTGCCTACTTGGTTCCTATGTATACAATTTAATGAATGTTAACTTTCTTTACTTATATACATCTAGATAATTAATAGAATGTTTGTCATTATTACGACGAGGCTAATTAACGGTCTCAAGAGATACTTATAAAACAAATGAAATGCCCAGAAGAAGCTCACGGCAAGATGAGCGAAACGTCGGCATTCCCATGCAAGATATGGTGGCCTTCTCCGGAAGCAAAGAAGACACATCAAGACACAGGTCATGGAAGCCTACGCATCCAAATCTCCCAGAATACGTCATAATAACCACGTGATACTACGAATATAAAGCAGAAGCATGTATATCTTGAATTGTCTGGGAGTAGCCTCTGAGATCCTCTTCATTCTGAATTAGTTTTACATAACTGGCAAACCGTAAGAGATGAACAACGTAGAGCTCATTAAAAACACACAATTTATGTCAAATACAATTTTTTGTGTAGAATTCACAATGATAGTGTAGTAATGATTGGTTTCAATTTTAGAAGTTTTAAAGATGTTTTTTCTCTTACGCGAATTTATCAATTCCTGGTCATACAAAGTGAAGGAATTTCAATCACGTAGCAACTAGCTTTTAAACGACTTGACTATCGTTTTAGCCTATGATGATACCTTATTTCCCTTATACTTATAATGAACTATGTAATAAGACCGTTTTGCTAATGTTTATCTTTATTAGCGTGAAGTAGGTAAAAGAATAAGCTTTTTATGTATAATAAGCTGTTACCGAGATGTAGAGAAAGTCATGTGAATGAAACACATTAGATTTTTTCTAGTATAGAGACGAGACACAGATAGCTATACTGCTGCAATTGCTAGTGTTTGCTGCAGGCTGTAGAAAACGTGCGAGATGTGGCTAGCTGTATAGCCTTTGCTTGGGATAAGGGCTTAGAGAACGCACGTTTGTTGGTTGGGGAATTTCCACCCCGGATCGTTCGTTTTTGTGGGTTAACGCCAAACACTGCGGATTCCAGCACACCCAATAAGATGCCCTCTAACCGCGGGAAAAGAAACAAACCAAGATTAAAAAATAAAAGCAAGACTTGCCGCTGAAAGGGCTCCCGCAACCCTTCAACCGCGAATACCAGCCCCATCCCTCCTTAATCAGGAAAACCGCTAGCTTCCACCGAGCGCTAGCCAATATAACATGAGCACGAGAAAGTTGGGGCATGCATTCCCCATCTTGCTCTGTGGGCAGTGATGGCTACCTCTGTCAATAAAACGCGTTAGGAAATACATCCCCAAACTTTACACCATATTGGAGTCTTAATGCGTGAGATGTAGCACCTGCTTCCGAAGTTCACGGGTGCGTTCATAAACTGATACCATCCGCTTTAAAGGTGATTTCATACGCAGGGATGAATGAAACATGACTTTCTCTACATCTCGGTAACAAATTGTTTTTAAAAAGCTTATTCTTTCATCTACTTCACGCTAATCGAGGTAAAACATTAGCAGAAAATAGTCTTATTACTTGCTTTCTTGCAAATAGAAGGGAAATACGTGAATACACTAGACAAAAATTGGTTCCTATGTGGATTAAATCATTTTTTTTTTTTTGCATTGCCAGGAGTTGACAAAATCTCGTATATGAAAATTTTTAAATATTTTAAAACTATAACCGATAACAAGCAATATCTAAAAAAATGATCAACTCCAGGAAAATAATGTATGACATAAATTATGTGTCTTAACGGGATTACATAAGTAAGACTTTTCTATCTCTTACGGCATACCAGTTGTGCAAAGTTCAGCAAAAGTCATCCAGAATAAAAAGGTCTTTAGAATTAAATCGTTAGAGCCATTTTGAGAAAATAAAAATGTTCGAAAATTTTTGCATGTAAAGTGATAGTTTGTGTTGAGGGATTTTCCTCAAAATCTTCGTGTCACATTCTTAGAGGATACTAAACTTTAATTTCGGTATTTTACCGAATTTCACACGGACACATGAACCGGATTTTTTTCTAAAAATGCTGTTTTTGGGGACCCAGAAACTTGTATTTCTGGTGAAATTTCAGTATCAAATTTTTGGGTGCAATGCAATATCTTCAGTCGCCCTCCGTGGTGTAATGGTTACAATGCTAACTTCATATACCCAAGGTCGCGGGTTCAAATCCGGCGGAGGACGATGGATTTTTTTCGGGCGTAAAAATCCTTAGCATGGCTTCCTTCGGAAGGGAAGTAAAGCTGTGGGTCCCGTGTCGTAGATTTACGGCACGTAAAAGAACCTCAAGCCTGATAAGAGAGGCCTCTGAGCAAAATTAAGCGATCTTTCACGCCCAATTTAGAATGGGACGCTGAGAACCATAGCAGGCCATTTCCATTTTGCAATATGTTCTCTATACACTATGCACACACTAAGTGTAGAGAAAGTAAAAATCCGATGTGTTCCATTCATATGATCTCTATCTGTTCCGCAAACTACTAGACGGCCCGGGTTCGATCACAAGTGACCGCATGTGAGATTTGTGGTGGACAAAGCGGCGCAGGGATGGGTTTTCTCCGGGTTTTCCGGTTTCCCCCGCAATCTCATTCCACTGGGGTTCCATCTTCATGTATCATCAGTGTCATCGTCTGCGGTGCCAGAGCAGTAAAAGCGGACGTTAAACACTACCAAAAAAAAAAAAAAAAAAAAGCAAACAAACTATACTTACAAAAGAATTTTTATGTCTAAATGCTAATCGAGATAAATATTTGCAGAAATGCACTTATTGCTTGCTTCCCTATAAACAGAAGGGAAATAAGGGACACGCTGGTTAAAGCGATAGTCAAATCTTTTAAAAGCTGGTCATTATGTGAACAATTGAAGTTCGGGTCACTTTGCTTGTCAGGAATATAAGAGAGAGATGAAATGAAAGGTGTTTTCTCGTTTGAAAAAAGTTATACACCTAATTTAAAACTCAAACCAATAGTAAAGAATATCTCGGAAAGCATTAACTCCACAAAAAATGCTATAAATTGTATATTTTAATGAGATCTAAGTTTTTTGTATATCTATCTTCACGAGTTACACAAAACTCATTCAGAATGAAGAGGTCTTCAGAGGCTGACTCTAACGATTTTTATTAAAATATTGTATACTAAAGGTATTTACATGATACAATAAATGTACCTTTTGAATTTTCTGGGAAAGGCCACTGAAGAGGATGAATTCTGGACGAATTTTACTGAATTCTGCAAAACTCGTAAGCATAGAGAGACAGACAAAATTCATTAAAACACATACATTTTTTGTAGATTTCCGTTTCAGAGATCGGTATTCCTTGTTGATTTCAATTTTTAACTTCACTCAAACCGGAAGTTACCCTTCGTTTCATCTCTATTTTGTTTTACTTCAATTGTTTCACATAGCAACAAGCTTTTAAAGATTTTACCATAACTTTAGGCTAATGTATTCCCTTATTTTCTTAGAAGGAAGCAAATACTGATATAATTTTGTCTGATTAGCATGATGTAGACAAATGGATCATATTTTGTAAAGCAGGTAAAGAAAGTCATGTGAATGAAATACGTTAGATTTTTACTTTCTCTACTCGCACCATGTACATAGTGTATAGAGAAGATATTGCAATGCACCCAAAAAGTTTATACCGAGATTTCACCGGAAATACATGTTTTGAGACCCCTTGAATCTACAAAAAACCTTTTTATAAAAAGGTCCAAGTAGTGTCGTGTTTGTGTATGTGTGTGTGCAGTACAGCTCAAAAAAAAGTCAGTTAAATACCAAAGGTGGTATTTAAGTTGAGTATCTTCCAAGGATGCGACACGAAGATTTTCAAGAAAATCCTCCCATCTCAAACTACCCTTACATGGAACATTTTTCGAATATTTTTATTTTCTCAAAAATGACTCTTGACGATTTTGATTAAAACACCTTATGTATAAGCTATTTTTATGACAAACGAAATGTATATCTTCAATTTTCTGGGAAAATCTCTTAATTCTGTTTGACTTTTATATAACTGGCAAACCATTAGAGATATACAAAAACTTACTATACAAAAGATATAGACCTCATTAAAACACACACTTTATGTCAATTATTTGTAGAGTTAAGCATTTTCGAAATATACCGGATTATTGGTTTCAATGTTAAGCCACTTATACTTTTCTCGAACGGGAAGACATATTTCTTCTCGTTTCTCATTTGTTTACTCCTGACAAGCAAAGAGATTGGAATTTCAATTGTTTCACATAGCGACTGGCTTGTAAATATCGCTTTAGCCTGTGAATTTTCTTATTTCCCTTCTACTTACAAGGAAGCTAGTAATAAGACAATTCTGCTTGTGTGTATCTTGATTAGCATGATGTAGATAAAATATTAATCTTTTGAATAAAAGGTTTGTTTGTGGAACAGCTACAGAAAGTCATGTGAATGGAACACATCCGATTTTTACTTTCTCTACATGTACTATGTACGTAGTGTATAGAGAAGGTATTGCGTTACACCCAAACTTCGATTAGGAGATTTCACCGGAAATACATGTTTTCGGTCCCCCTGAATAAAAAAAAAAAAAATAGGTGAGTGTGTATGTGTATCTGTAGACAGCATAGCTCGAAAAGAAAAAACCGTTAAATACCAAACTTGGTATTTAAGTCTAGTATCTCGCAAGGATGCGACACGAAGATTTTCAAGATAATCCCCCCACATGGAAAAAAAATCGAGAATTTTAATTTTCTCAAAAATGGCTCTAACGATTTTGATTAAAATCTCTAATATCTTGAATTTTCTGGGGATAGCCTCTGAAAATCTCTTTATTCTAGATGGGTTTTATTGAATTTTGCCTAACAGGTAAACCAGAAGAGAGAGAGACAAAAACTTACTACACAAAAATATAAATCACATAAAACATACACTTTGTCATCATATACCAATTTTTTTCGTGGAGTTGGCCATTTTCGAGATATTCCTTGTTATTGATTTCAGTTTTAAAATACTAAAACTTTCTTATGCTGGAACTTGTCAACGCTTGACCATGCAAAGAAACGGATTTCAATCCCATAGCAACCACATTACAAACATTTGACTGTCGATTTAGCCTAGTGTATTCACTAATTTCCCTTCTATTTATAAAGGAACTAAGTAATAAGACCGTTTCTGCTAATGTTTTAGCATTAAATAGTTAGAAGAATAAGCTTATTGACAATAGTTTGTTACAGAGATGTAGAGAAAGTCATGCGAATGGAGTGCATTAGATATTTTTAATCGTACCGCAGAAAAAGAAGTTTTCATTTGTAACATAGTGTTATTGTAACTGAAGGAAAGATTAAACGGAAACAGACATTATGTAGCTGCATGAAGTTAAAATAGGTTTTAGCGCCGGTCTTGGGGTGGTGACATCTGATCGGAAAATATCGACAGATCGCCTAAATGGAACGCGGTCTAGAGTTGCCACATTTGACGTCTGAACTAATTATTGCGACATCTGGAGCCAGACTGCGGCTGCACCTGCAATTAACATCAGCCCATGATTGATTGCCACAACTCTGGTTGCACAAGCGGTGCACTCCAATGGTTAACTTAAGATAATCTATAGCTCTAGGACCCCTCTAGGACATAATAATCACTATCCTTAGTCTTTTGTCTGCTCACGACTAACAGAAAACTGTGATGTGTTCACACAACTTTCTCTACCAATGATACATTCACATACATTCGTTATAAGTTGTTTTACTTTCTCTAGCACGCATGGTAGGTAGAGAAGGTATTGTACTCCACCCAGATATTGGAAACTGAGATTTTGCGGAAATATATGTTTTGACACCTCCTAAATCCCAAGAAAAAAAAGTCCTTTTAGGGAAACGTCTGCGTGTGTGAACAGCTTAATTAAAAAGCCAAAAGTAAAAAAAAAAACTCCAAACTTGGCAATTAATTCAACATATTCAAAGAAAGGAATATTTTTTTCGAAAAAGCATATTGTCTCAAAAATGGTGTAATAATTTTGATTAAAGTACCTTATATTTAAGATATTTACATCACATATAAAATGCATAACATGCATTTTCTGGGAATAGCCTCTGAAGAACTCTTTGTTCTGGATGATTTTTGTATAACTTGTAAACTTAGGCCACAAAAAATGTATATCACGTTAAGACCAACATTGATATCCTAAGTACTTTTTTGGAGAATTAACCATTTATAATGTATTCCCTGTTATTTTTTTCACTTTAACAATACTAACTTTTCTCCAACGAGAATTCGACATTTGTTTCATATTTCTTTTACTCCTTAATGAGCAAAGAGAACCGAGTTTCAATTGTATCACATAGCGACAAGCTGTTAAAATATTTGAATATCGCTTTAGCCTAGTGAAACCCCTTTTAACCCTTCTATTTACAAGGAAACAAATAACAATCCCATTTCTGCTGATGTTTGTCTCTATTATCATGATGTAAATAAAAGAATAATATTTTGTAAGAGTAGTTTGTTTACAAAGCAGATAGAAAAAGTAATGTGAATTGAACGCATCAGAATTTTTGAAGTGTTTTAAGGAAGAAACAGATATTTTGTCACATTTAAATAAATAGTGACTCAAATTATTGCCTCCTTTAATGAGATCTTAATTTTCTGTGCAATAACAGTTTGTGTTTTTTGTACAAAATCGCATTTATAATAAGGAATAACACCAGATATTCTAAGAGAATTCAAATATTCGTTTTATTTGTCATGAAAATATCTTATCGTGTGTTATTTTAAAACCAAAATTGTTAGTGCTTTTGAGAAAATAAATAGATGTTCTTTTGTTTTGTGTTTGTTTTTGTTTGTTTTTTGTTTTTTGTTTTTCTAGACTAGGCTGTTCACAGACGACAGGGAAAGACGATACCACATTCGGACTTTTTCTAGCATTTCTTTCTTTCTTTTTGGATGCCTCATGATGCTTCAAAATACTATTTGCGATGAATTCTCGATATCGAAGTCGCCATCCGTGGTGTAATGGTTACCATGCTAACTTCATATACCCAAGGTCGCAGGTTCAAATCCGGCGGAAGGCGATGAATTTTTTCGGGCGTAAAAATCCTTAGCATGACTTTCTTCGGATAGGAAGTAAAGCCGCTGGTCCCGTGTCGTAGATTTACGGCACGTAAAAAAACCTCAAGCCTGATAGAGAGGCCAATTTAGAGTCGGACGCTGAGAACCACAGTAGTTAAAGAGCGCCCACAAATAACATGCCATTTACATTTTTATTTTCGATATCGACATTTTGGGTGGAATACAGTATTTTCGCTGATAGCGTAAATTTTTTTTTGTGTTACGATTTTTTGTGAGTAATTGTAGAAGAGGTAGGAAAATGAATAATAATTCACAGAGAAAAGTATATTTCTTCCATTCTCATGACTTGCTCTACCTCCTCTGCAAACAATTGTAATAAAACATTCTTTTGGCTACATTATTGCTAATCGGGATAAACATTAGTAAAAGCTGTGTTATTACTCGTTTCCTTCTAAGCAAGAGGGCTAAAATGATATTTAAGTATTTTAAAATCTGGTCTCTAAGTGAACAATTGAGGTTCAGTTCGATTTGAATGACCGGCAATAAAACAAAAAAGAAATGATACGAAAGGTGTCTTCCCCTTTGAGAAAATTTGCCTAGATTAAAACTGAAACTATTAATCAGGGATATCTCGAAACGATCAACTCAAAAAAAGTATAAAATGTTCACATAAATAAATTGCGTACTTAAACGAGATCTACAGTTTTTGTGTAGTAGCTTTTATCTATTATAATTTACCAATTATGCAGAATTCATCCAAAATCAGATACTTTTCCAGACATTTCAAATTAAACATTTTATTTGTGATGATTATACCTTTAATAGGCTATGTTTAAATCAAAATCGTTAGAGCCATTTTTGAGAAAAAGAAACATTTAAATAAAAAAATCCCATGTAAGGGGTAGTTTGGGGTCGGAGAATTTAGTTGAAAATTTGCGTGTCGCATCATTGGAAGATACTAAACTATATATACAAAGTTTGGTATTTAACGATCTTTTCGTTTTTGAGCAATGCGGTACACACGCACACACACACACACTTACACAAGCACACGCTCACATGGACCTTTTTGCTAAAAGTGTTTTTTACTCAGGGGTCCTCAAAACATATTTTAGTTAAATCTGGACATCGAATATTTGGTTGCAATACAATACCTTCTCTTTTATATGCATAGTTTCGTAATCGGTTTATCCTCCCCCTAGGAATTAGAAACCAAAGCATAGGAGTCAAAAGTCTGTCGGGGACCCACGGCACGAAACCACAGAATGGGGGAACCTGATACGAGGGTTCGGCTCATAGCCAGGCATGAACATGAGGAAGTGGATGATATGAAATGTAAGCGAAATTGATGATAGGAAAAGGTGATGATGGAGCAATTGGTGGAATGAGTGACGGGAAAAGCCGGAGGACCCGGAGAAAACCCGTTCAGACACCGCTTCGTACACCACGTCCGGGCGCTTGGGATCGAACCCGGGCCGCCTGGATGGGAGGCGAGCGGCCTAACTACTCACACACGGCGCCACCACTATATGCATAGTACATGTAGAGAATTTAAAAGGCCTGCAGTTGTTACTTCTGATATTTATTTTGCGCTAAATTTCTTTCCCAGCAGAAGAGGTAAAGGTGTTAGTTTATCCACCCAAATTTGACCTGCTTTGGGATTAGCCAACTACTTGCATAATTCATAGCGCAATCCGTGCATGTTAGTGGAATGGGTTGGTAATCCAGATACCTGCCCTCGAGAGAGCGAGCTGCAGTAAGGTTGAAACGCATCAAGCAACACGCTGTGGTTTGGTAGCACATGATCACTGCAGAAAGCCACTTACTACAGGCTGAATAATTAAATCCAGGATAAGAGAAGTTGGAACAATGCGATAGAGAACAAGGGGACAGGCTAAATTAATCAATGTATGTCTACACATCTGGTGGCGTAGGGGACTTTTCCTCACTTCCATTCTTTCCATCGATCCTAGCGCCTTTGTTGCCTGCTGGCATCTCTACGAAACGCCTCTTTCTCCAGCTGTGTGCGTCTTTCACAGAAACAGAGAATCAAAGTGCACGTTTCAGACGCGTCGCTTCGGTTAGGGGGAAAATACACAGCAGGGAAATAAATATACCTGGTGACACAAAGGGGCTTTAATGCAACACTTCGTGCAATGATGATGATGATAATAACAATAATATGACCAAGTAATCATTTACGATAATGAAGATACGCTACAGAGAGCACCATTTGAACTACATCAAATAGTTCTAGTGCTCGTTTTGTTAGCGCGGTGGTACTGCGGCTGCTTGCCAAGCGCTCCCGGGTTCGATTCCCGGTACCGGTGTAGGCTGCACTCAGCCTCGTGAGGTCCCTGGGGAACCAATTGAGGAGCTACTTGATTTAGAAATAGTGGCTCCACTGAAGACCGCATCAACGGCCGAAAGGGACTCGAGGCGTCAATCCTCCAGCACTACACTCCATTTATGACTCCTTCGGGCCGAGATGGGGTGTCATGGAGATACTTTTTTTTTAAATAGTTCTAAATTATAATTTAGATATGTCAAAAAATAAAACTAAAGCCATAGCATTCCAGGAAATCCATCCGTTAAGATGTAAACTCATATTAGATATTATAATTGAGCAAGTAAACACGTTTACATTTTTACTATCTTCAACATCATACATTAAAGAAGCAAATTAGAACTTTCTCAAAAATATGTGGAACAATTAACGGAACTTTGAATAATAAAGTAAGAAAAGATACGACAGTGAAGTTCTATAAAACTATAGCACTTCCAGTAGCGAAGCTTGGACAATGAGACAGAGATAAAAGTAGATTACAGGCAACGGAAATGAGATTTTTAACAGCAGCTTTAGGAGTTACTAGAAAAGAGAGAATAAAGAACGACATAAGAAAGCAATATAGGTTTTTAACCTAAATGATGGAATAGATCACAACTCAAAAGTGGTTAGAGAGAATGAACTAGGAACGTTACCAGAGGAAAGTAATATGCTACACGCCAAAAGTAAATGAAGACCTAGAAAACGTTGGATAAATCACTCAATGAAACTTTTATAGCACGCAAGAAACCTTAGGAATGCTTTAATGCTTGATGGATACTAACAACAACAATAATAATAATAATAATAATAATAATAATAATAAGAAGAAGAAGAAGAAGAAGAAGACGAAGAAGAACAACTTGGTCGGCTTACTCTCCCCGTATGCAGGACTTACGCTCCCTAGGGCCGACATATACATGGTGCAGAGGTAACATTCTAATATCTGGTTCCCAAAGACGCGGAATCAAATCCGGCGGAGAGCGCTGGATTTTTTCGAGCATAAAAATCCTCAGCATGAATTCCTTCGGAAGGGAAGTAAAAACATTTAGTCCCGTGTTGTACATTTATTACATACATTTAAAAGAACCTCAAAATGAAATTGAGTTTTATTTATGGACGCTTTTTTAACTGCGGCAGTTCTCGGCGTCCCATTCCAAATTGGACGTGAAAGAAGACCACAGAGCCCTCTTTATCAGGTTTGAGGTTATTTTAAATCTATGACAAGGAACGGCTGGCTGTACTTCCCTTCCGAAAGAAGTCATGCTTAGGATTTTTACAACCAAAAAATCCATCGCCCTCCATCCGCGAACTTGGGAACCAGAGGCTACCATGTAGTCCCTATACCACTGATAAAAAGGCCTCTGAGACAAATTAATCGCTCTTTCAACCCAACATACAATGGGACGCCAAAAACAGCAGCAGTTAAAGCGTCTGTAAAGGAAGTTCAAATTAATTTTTTGAGTACTGACCCGGGGATTCCTAGGATAGGAGTCAAAGACGATCAATCAGAGAATGAAGATACCAGAATGAGGCACCGGCTCGTAATCAGGCTGAGGATACAAATATGTTGTTTTTCATCTGATCTCTGATTGTTTTCAGATATTTTTAAATTTTCATATTTATGAACCATGTGGGTAAAATATAATTTTATCAATAGAACTGCAATTTACGTTCCTTCGTTCCTTCCTGCTTGTATCATAATATAGCATGGAATTGTGAGATAGCAGTTTTTACTTTCTCTGGCGCAAATGTACATGCAATGTATATTATGGTATTCCACCCAAAAACTCGGTGTCGATATTTCACTGGAAATATACGTTTTGAGGTCTCCTGAGTCCAAAGAAGGCATTTATAGTAAAATGTGCGTATGTGTGTGTCTGTGTCAAAAAGGAAAAGATCGTTAAATACCTAATTTTGTATTTAAGCTTAGAATTTTCAAAGGATACGACAAGAAGACGTTCAAGAAAATCCCTACCCCCCCAAATTACCTCTTACATGGAACATTTTTTGAAAAGTTGTTTTTCTGATAAAAAGTGCATACGATTTTGATTAACATACCGTATATTAAATATATTTATATGACAAATAAAATGTATATATTGAATGTTTTTTAATAACCTCTGAAGACCTCTTTATTCTGGATAAATTTTGTAGAATTGAAAGTGTGTGTGTGTGTGTGTGTATGTGAAAAGCCTACAGTAAGCTACCTAAAAGTTCAAAGAGTGAAAGCCCCTGATATTACCATAGCAGTTAAAGAGGGCTATATAAATTAAAAAACAACAAATAAAAACAAAATAAACACAACGTTTTTTACATCTAGCAAACGAGTTTTTGTTACTAAGGAACCCTGCGGTAAAAAAAGAGAATCGTGTATACACCCGTTTACAATTAAATTAGTTAACACTATAGAACATAACGATAATTTTAAAAACGCTAATGATACAAGATAGTAATTTGTTAGATAGTAAATATTTTCTTGTATTACATTTGTCAAATCCCTTCTGGTTTAGAAATTATATAAAGTTCGTGCACAATGAAGCGGAGTTTACAGGCTAAAAACAGAAAATTCAGAATGTGAATAAGATATATATATATATATATATATATATATATATATATATTTTCGTAGTGTGCTTACGCTCCCCATATACAGGACTGACACCGCTCTAAGACTTACATGGTCGCCTAAGGATCAGAAGCCTGTCGGGGAGCCAACGGCATGAACCACAGAATGAAGAACCTGGAACGAACCCGTAACCAGCCATGAGCATGGGGAAGTGGATGATTGTAATTAAAGCGAAATGGAGGATAGGAAAAGTGTTGATGGAGCAATTGGTGGAATGAGTGGCGGGGAAAATTGGAGGACCCGAAGAAAACCTTCACAGACGCTGTTTCGTCCACCACAAATCCCACCCCGGATCATACTCGGGTCGCGTTTGTGGGAGGCGAGCAATCTAACCACTCAGCCACGGCACCGTCTATCTTAAATATATGATACATTTTTAAATTAATATCTTCAGAACCCATAGGTGTAGTTGGGATTGAAGATTTTTTTTTTTAAAAAAAATCTTCATCTAGGGTGGTTAATTTAGTATGCACTTTTTTTTCTATACTCCATACAATGTACATAGATGTAAAGAAAGTATTGCACTCCGCCCAAAAATTCCTAACCAAGATTTCATCGGAAATATTTTGAAGCATCCTGCATTAAAAAAAAAATCATTTTTGGAAAGTGTCCCTGTATTTGTCTGTGAACAACATAGCACAAAAACGAAAAGTATGTTAGATATCAAAATTTGTATTTAGCTTCAGTATCTTCTAAGGATGCGACACGAAGATTTTCAGAAAATCCCACTAAACTATCCTTATATGGAAGATTTTCCCTGAATTTTCCGATTTCCTTAAACATGGCTATTGCCGATTTTGATTAAAATACCTTAGCTATATTAAATACATTTACATTAAAATAAAATGCATACCTTGAATTTACGGGGATAGTTTCTATAGCGTTCTTCATTCTGGATGGCTTTTGCATAGCTGATAAACCGTAAGAGGTAGACGAAATATTAGTACACAAAACATGTAGAGCTTATTAAACCACATGATTTATGTCCAATACATGTTATTGATTTCAATTGACCAATATTTATACTTCTCTCAAATGTGTGTGTGTTTTTTTTTTTTTTTCGTTTTTCTTTTACTCCTGACCATGCAAAAAGAACGGAATTTCAAAGCCATAATTTTAGAGACCAGTTTTTAAAATATTTTCTGTCACTTCAGCCATGTGTATTCTCTTATTTATGTACCTACAAGGAAATTAGGATATTTGTGTTAGTGCTATCTTGATTAACATGGCTTTTGTAGGAATTATTTGTTGCAGAACAGGTAGAGAAAGTCATGTGAATGGAAACATGACATGTTTTTTGTTTTCAGTTTGTGTTCTTTTGACAGGCAACAGTCAGACAGTTTTGATGCAATGCTGCTGAATATACATTTTAGAGAAAGTAAAAATACTAAAATGGAACATACGTTAGCCTGGATGTCAGGCAACATTCTCTTCAGGATGGAGATAAAAATAAAATCACAGGAAGTTAATTAGATCCAAGAGGCATTTGAACGTGCACCCGTTGCTTACGCTGTGGAGCGATGAACAACATTGATTTACCTATTGTGTGTAATTAACTCCGTATTTGCCGAAATAGATCAACAGAAAGCAAGATTTTTCCCGCTACACTTTTAATTAAAGGAAAACGTGGTTGGTGCTAATTTCATTGAAATGATAACACTTTTGTTAGCATACAGAAAATCGCTTTAACTAAGGAAACATTCGTACATGAAATAAAGAAATTTGTAAACGTGTTTACTTTCTCTACACGTACTGTGTACATAGTGTATAGAGAAGGTACCTATTATATTCCACCCAAAAATTCGATACCGAGATTTCAGCGGAAATACGTGTTTTGAAACCCCCCGAATCAAAAAACACTTTTTAGAAAAATTTCTGTATGTCTGTCTGCATATATATGTGTGTGTCTGTGAACAGCATAGCTCAAAAACCAAAATACCGTTAAATACTAAACAAGGATGCGATACGAAGATTTTCAAGAAAATCCCCCACCCCAAACTAACCTTTATATCAAAAATTTTGATTTTCTCAAAAATGCCTGTAACGATTTTGATTAAACTACCGTATGTTTAAGATATTTTTATGACAAACGAAATTTATATCTTACATTTTCTGGGAGTAGCCTCTAAAGGTATCTTTATTCTGGATGAATTTTGCGGAATATCACATAAGGTAAACTGTAAGAGTTGAACAATAACTTACATAAAAAATGTAGAGCTCGTTTAAATACAAAATTTAAGTTATACATTTTTTTGTGAGTTGACTGTTTTAGAGATATTCGTTTTTTTTTTATTTCAGTTTTAAAATACTTCTCTCATACTGGTTATTCAAACAAACGAACTTCAATCATATAGCAACCACATTTTAAAAGATTTGATATCGCTTTAGCCTATGATACTCCCTTATTTCCTTCTACTTACAAGGAAGTAAGAAATACGCCTATTTCTGCTAATTTTTTCTCGACCATCATGAAGTAAATAGAAGAATAAGCTTTTTAAGAATAATTTGTTGCAGAGATGTAGAGAAAGTCATGTGAATGGAAAACATATTTTTTCTTCATATTCCAAAATGAAAAGCATTTTGAGATGAGTGTGGAAGTAAAGATGTCACTTTGGAATATATTTCACTTTGGAATATATGTGCAAAGACGATGCAATACGCACTGGTTTTTGTCAGTGGTGGGCGAGAGGACATTGCAAGCGGCAGAGTGATTACAAAAAGTATAGTAAACTGTTTATTAAACAGAGGACTATTGAAATAAGTCAGGGCCTTCAGCATCTTAGTTCTCCTGTGGACAGGCTAGGGAAACTGTTTTACAATGTTGTCATTTAAAGTACTTGTTCTCATCCTCCATTTACTCAAGCACATGCGTATTGTCACAATGATACAGAGGCGATGGCAAACTCTCCTTCCATCCCTTTCTTACCTTCGCCGAACACGACCGGCTAAAGCGAAAAGAGGGGAAGCAGTTGAAGGCTTGAGCTGCGCGAAACGAAAAAGTGCAGTGTTTTTAATTGCCTGGCCAAGCTATGCAAGACTAATCAAGAGGCGGCAAGGCAAGCTCGGCAGTTGATTATTGCGTGAAAATGTTTTTATCATTGTTGCGATAAATGAACAGCCAATGTTGCAATAATACTATATATACTGTATTCTAGAACTTGGGTGTTTTGAAGAATTGAAGGAATCAACATATTTAATAGCTATGTTGTGGAGGAATAACAACGGGCTTAAACCTACCAGCCAATGGAGTTCGTTTCCGCCACTTGCTTGTGTTCGTTTATATCTTCTTGCAGCTAACAGAGAACACAGAACTCGGATCGGTTAGGTAGAGGCGAGCGGTCTACTCACTTGGCCACAGTGCCATAAACTAAATGAAGTTAATTTGATTTTAAAGAGCTCGCTTATATCCTGAATCCACGCGCCATAATCTGGAATGTTGGCAGTGGTTTTGGCAGCGAGAGTACCACCAAGAAGGGATGTTTGTTGGGATCACCCTCCTGACCGAGGGAACAGAGCCAGCTGCCAGGGTTTAACAGTGTAAACATGTGTCAGATTACACCCCATAGGTAAGCCACGCCCACACTTCCATCTGTTCATCTTCGGCCTGGTGATTTGTAGGAACTTCCGGTCAGCCTTCTTTCTTTATCGGGTAGACCTACATTGTTTTCCAGCCCGGCGATTTGTGAGCGTGTTGACGAGAGTCGGACTAGAGAAATGCGCGAAAAAGCTGTTGTATGGATATCGCTGACGACTCATGACCCAGCATTCAAAAACTGGTAACCTTAAGAATAGGGATAGACAATGGGACGTAAGTCTGCTCTTATATACATGCTAATTTTCAGTATCGATACTTCAACATAAGTTAAAATTGAAGGATAAATGTAACTCGTTTTAAAATGTAATATTGTAATTATTTTTGCGATCCATAATTAATGTTTCCCTGAACAAAATAAAATAAAATAAAACTTTTAAAAATTTTGGACATGGAAACGCTCTGCAACTACTGAAGTTTTCAGCGTCCCATTCTGTTTTTGGGTTAAAGACCGATTAATTTTACTCAGAGGCTCCCTATTTCGCTTGAAGTTCTTTTACAAGTCGTAAACCTACGACACGGGACCAACAGCTTTACTTCCCTTCCGAAAGAAGCCATGCTAACGATTTTTATGCCCGAAAAAGATCCTTCACCCTCCGCCGGGTTTTAACCCGCGACTTTGGGTATATTAGGTTAGCAAGGTAACTACTCACCATGGATGGCGATTATAAAGACATGTTCGTATGTGTGTGTGTGTGTGTGTATGTGTGCCCGACTGTCTGTCTGTAGGCAGTATAGTCCCACCGTCAACTATCCTTTATATGGAAAAATGTTTGAAAATGTTTATTTTCTTTTCTTAAAAATGGCTCTTAACGGTTTTGATTAAAATTTCGTATATTAAAGATATTTACATGACAAATAAAATGTCTATTCAGAATTTTTTTGGAATAGCCTCTGCAAATATCTTTATTCTGGATGAATTTTGCATAACTTGTAAAGCGTAGGAGATAGACAAAAGGTTACTTAACAAAACATGTAGAGCTCGTTAAAACACAATGTATGTCGTATGCATTTTTCCTTGGAGTTGACCATTTTAAAAGTATTCTTTGTTATTGATTTCAGTTTTAAAGTACTTAATACTTTTCTCATACGGGAAGTTGTCAACACCTAACTGCGCAAAGAATGGGATATCTGCATTATAGCAACCACATTTTAAAGCAGATAGCCTAGTGTATCCCCCCTTATTTCCCTTCTACCTATAAGGAAGTAAGTAATAAGACCACTTCTGCTAATGTTTATCTCGATTAGCATGAAGTAGATAGAAGAATAAGCTAATTAACCAGAATCTGTTACAGAAAGGTAGAGAAAATCATGTGAATGGAGCACATATATATTACAAACAAAAATCATCAGAAACGTAACAGTTAAGCTTTGTTATAATGTACCTCTTTTAATACATTATAACTCGGGTTTGAACTCTATGTGAAGGGAAGAGCACGAGTACGAATTTTTCACTGAACTTCCGGAAATAATGACAGCTGAATGTATTTATGACAAATTGGAGTGATGAACGCTTTGATGCACACAAACAGAGTTATGTAAGGTCACGCACAACTGCAGATCAATATACAATCACTATAAAGGCATTATAACAATGCATACCTATTCGAAATTGACTTAGCGTGGAATAATTTTGGTTTATTTTAGTACTGTATGCTCTGTATAACTTGCCAATCAGAGATATTCAAAATTACATTAGAAGAGAACCAATAAGCATAATTATCGCTGTCTGCTCTACTTTTGTTTGCCACGTTGCAAGTTTGCGTTGCAGAGTGAATTTAATAGCGTAAGAACAACGCAGGGTTGCCAATTTAGCGACTTTCCTGCTATTCTACAGGTTTCAGCTATTCGCCTTGCAGCGAATAGAATATGTATAAGTAGATAGTAATAAAATCTGGAATTTTGTTCACCACAGTAGCTCTCCTAGCACACAATCAAGGTTGACCCTTCAGGTCAGTAAAAAGAAAGATGGTGAGGCTCGTGTCACGTCACAATATCTTCTCTACTCATTCTTCTGCAGACTATTGTTACAAAAACCTATTATTCTAGTTTCTTCTTGTTGATCCAGATAAACTTTCGATGAACATTTACATATTTCTTTGTAGAATAAACTAGTTAAAACTATATTTATAGAGCGTTTCCCTATGCGTTGCCTTTGAAATCGGTTCTCTTTTCATGATGAAGGCTAGTCGCTATGTGACTCATTTGAAATTTCGTATCTTTATTTGTCCAGAAGAAAGAAAAACAAATAATGATTCTCATTTGAGAATAGTATACGTATTTTAATATTGTAACAAACAAAAAGGAATTAAAATTTCGGTAATGATTAACTCAAAAAAATGTTTGACATGGTGTGAAAAAGTGTATCTTTTAACGAAATATTTACTTTTTGTATAGTAAGAATTTGTGTATTTCTTTCGGTTTAACAGTTATAAAAAGTCATCTAGAATAGAGAGACTACTTGCGAGCCTCTTCCCAGAAAAGTCAAGATACGCAATATACGAGGGCCGTTTCTATTTTAACCTCCGATAGGCTATAAATAAAAGAAAAGTTCAAAGAGAGCAATTATTTTATTACTATAAATTGTGTGTACTTATTGTTACTTTTCAACATAATTACCGAAAAGATTGAGACATTTATTGTACCTGTGCACAAGCTTTACAATACCCGCTTCAATTGTTGCCGCTAATGGCGTCGTTTTGAAGATCTTCGTATTTTACGAGTTTGCGGAGAGCCATTCAAAACAAATGAAGAGGAATATTGTCTTCAGGAATTGTGTTGATCCATAACAACGCTCGTCCACACACTGGTACAACCCATCGCCTCCTTGAACAATTTCAATGTAACATTTTCGATCATCCGCCTGGCACACAGCGACTTTTCACCTTTTCCCTGAACTGAAGACGTGGCTAGGACAGCACTTTCAAACCAACAAAGATCTTCAAAACAACGTCAATGTTCATTTGAAATCATTGGCGGCAACATTTATTGTCTTATCTTTATAACAGTAAGATATGAAATAGCTTTTCACTTCGTTGCGGTCTGATATAATGCTAGGTAAGATGCATTTGTAAAGCCATATTAATGATTTATATGCATTAACCTTGCTTTAAGGCATTACTACTTCTTTAATTCACGCGCTGTATGTACTTTTAACATATGTTTAAGTCAGATACGTTCTGAATACACGTTTAGTCATTCGTTAACTTATAGTGAAGATTTAACCCTTTATCAATCGTATTTCGTTCGTTTGCTTGTAGCCTTTCAAAAGATGTACATTCCTACAAGATGTGTGCTAGAGATATGCATTAGAAATTGGTGAAGACTATGAGAAATGAATATATATATTATGTCTAAAGTAGAACTGGAAGAAAACACTCTGGCATAAAAAATCTCTCTTTTGCATAACCAGTAATGCGTAACAGATAGACAAAATCTTACTACACAAAAACTGTATCATTAAAACACACAATTTATCATATTTTTTGTGGAATATGTAAAAGGTTTCAGGTTTAAAACACTTAAAGCTTTTCTCTAGCGGATTTACGTCATCCGTATCATATCTCCATTGTTTTACTCCTGGTCATGCGAAGAGATCGAATGCCAGTTTCATAGCAAAACGACAGTTTTTAAAAGATTTGACTATCGTTTTAACCTGATATATTCTCTAATTCCTCTTAGAAAAATTTTCTAGTTAGAGCCATTTCTGGTTTTATTTATCTCGAGTATTATGTACCAGATAGAAGAAAAATATTTTATAATTACAGTTTGTTTGCAGAACATGTGAATGGAACACATCAATTTTTTTATGTAAAATTAAAGGGATACTTTCAATTGGTTTTAATACACTGTTCCCCAAAAGTTAAACTAATCCAGAAAGCGCATAACAACGCCAAAGCTGTCGATAAAAGCGATACAGCAGCCATTTTACACCCTTGTCGAAGAAAGCACGGTCTGTATCATGTGCTATAAATTTCAGTAATCCTATCGAATCCCGTGTCCCGATCCTCAGATAGGAAAGAAGCAGTAACCTGGAGGTCAAAGTCGTTGGTCATGGGGAAGGAGGACATCGAATGTTACTGATAATCCATCCTTGCTTTCATTTCGTTTCTTTACCCACCATTCTGGTGTTATACATGTCTGTAAATACCACGCTTGTTATACAACGTTCTTTAAAGAAGTTAACTTTTTCGTTCGCTTTTAAACGTAATTAAATTTATTTCTCGCTCTATATGGCTGTTGATTTTCCCAAATCCCTTTCTCATTCCGTATTCATGTGCTGCCATTTTAATTTCGTTTTCTCTCTCTTCGAACTTTCGAGGAACGAGATTATATTGGATCATAAAATGGGATATTTTGTAGCGGATGATATTTGTCTAATGCATAGCCGGATCGAGCTTAAAGTAAAAAAGTATAAAAATATCATGTAGCAAAGAGGAAAATATAAAACGAAATTCTCTATTAAAAACACAATTTTCTTTTACTGTTTTATATACCGATACGCATCGTCCAGCTGCAACAACATACACATGCCACTATATGTCTGCTTTAATTTTTTCCTGCACGACAACATTTATTCTTTCTTTTTCTGTTGCTTAGGTTTAATTTTTACATCCCTCTGTTTGAGTAACTTTTACTTTCTCTAACACGTATGCACATAATAGATAAACAATGGATTGTATTCCATCCAAAAATTCGTATCCGAGATTTCACTTAAATAAAAAAAGTATTTTAGAAAAAGATCAGTGGTGTGTGTAGGTGTGTGTGTGTGTGTGTGTGTGTGTGTGTGTGTGGATAGTATAACTTAAAAGCAAAAAGTCGGGTAAATACCAAACTTGTATTTAGGTTCAGTATTTTGCAAGGATGCGACACGAAGATTTTCAGGAAAGTTCTCACACCCCCAGTTACCCTTTATATGGAACATTTTTCAACAATTTTAATTTTTCGAAAAATGGTTCTTAACGATTTTGATTAAAATACCAAATGTTTAAGATATTTTTATGATGAACGAAATGTATATTTCACATTTTCCGGGAATAGGCTCTGAAGACCTCTTCATTCTGAATAACTTTTGTATAACTGGTAAATCGTAAAAGATAGACAAAACCTAAAAACTTATTACACAGAAAATAGAATTTGTCATATGCATTTATATATATATATATATATATATATATATATATATATATATTTGTTTTTATTTTGTAGAGTTAACCGTTGCCGAGATATTCCTTTTTATTGGTTTCAGTTTTGACTGCTTAAACTTTCTCAAGGGTAAAGTTAAATTTCATATCTCTTTTGTTTTACTCCTGGGAATGCAGGAGTACCGTTGAAAATATTTTCTGTTTGCTGCCTGAAGCATATGCAAGAGGGATAGTGACACTTGGCGTGATAACCAAGTTGTTTAGAGAAGCAGTTTTCTTCAAAACTCCGCATTAGCTTTGAAAATCAACTGTTTTTCATTAACTCCCACCAAGTCTTTCCTTACTTGGCTGCAAGTTCCAAACAATAGCTGGTTGGTCATTGACCGTACTGCAGACTGCTTGTGATTAAAGTTTTAGAATGCCAGTCTGTATTTAGGTGAAAACTTCACCTAGTTCTCAAGAATAGCCGCCCCTGGTTCTCTTTGATTTCTAATTTCGAAAATATGCTGATGTTTGTTTTGATTCTACTGCGTTTTGGTGAACATGTAAATGTGAAATAAGAACGCTACTTCAATTTACTTTCACTTTGATAGTGATTATTGTGCATTTATTGACATTAAAGAATGGTAGTGAAATTTATGAATTTATAGTGCATATTTTGGTATTTTGTTTTTATACTAATCTGGAGTTTGGTCATACGAATAAATCAAGTTCATAAGTTAGTGTGTTTACGTGGTCCTGTGGTGTTATACAAGAGCCGCCACTGATGTTTTAACAAATTACCCTCTCAGCTCTCTTTCACTTAGCAGATTTCTCCACCTGAGAACAGTTGTGATTCTGGCCGCTCTATAGAAAACGGCGACATCATGTTAGTTTACGCTGCTCATTTTACAAGGGACTTTTGATCCGAACACAAGGGATGCCTTTCACAGTTGCCGCACCTGAAAGGTAAAAAAGGAGCGGCAGGGGTGAAATAATTCGCAGATGAAGCGGGGCAGGAAGAAGCAGCATTATGCGAGGATAACATTAAGCTGAATGCGTCTTTTCATCCCTGTCATTTCCTTATCTTAACTTTCCCGCCCCGACGTAGTGTAAATGTTGTGACACAGCTGTCGCCTCGCGAGGGGCGGTCACCCTGCCGGGAGGGGTACCTCATCTACAAGGGATCATAATGCCGCCTAAAAACATGTTTTGTGCCCTGTAATATTTTTCGCTCCCCGCTACATACTTCATTCCCATGACAACGGAATGGATACATTCTGCAGCATTCAGTTTTTTTGGCTTGTCATTAGGGAAGAGCGGTTGTATGGGCTGTCAGAGTTGATTGAAAATGATGAATGCGTATGCCTTTTGTTTTTTCTGAAGAAAGCCATTGCGTGGCTGGTGGGGTACTTTTTTGACAGGGTACATTCGCACCTTATCGGTAAAAACACCCTAATGCTTTCATTTTCATTTAGAGCAGTTTGTTACTGGGTAAGCTGCGATTTACCTGCATGATAAACGAAGCAGTGAGCAGCAGTAGAGAAAAACCGTACTTACTGCTCACTTTACACCACCATCCACTGTTTGCCTAGCACGGCCCTTTGTCTTGCGCATGTCTCTTTTCATGTAATACTCCTCTAGTGGAGATAAAATATACTGTAGCTTCTTTCTTTCCCTATTTCTATTTTCTCTACTTTGTACATAGTACATAGGTAGAGAACGTATTGCATTACACCCAAAACTTATATACCAAGGTATCAATAGAAATACACACTTTAGGGTCTCTTGAATAAAACAGAACCATTTTATGAAAGGTCCGTGTGCGTTTGTGTGGAAACACGATAACTCAAACAAAAAATCGGTTAAATACCAAACTTGATATGTAAGGATGCTACAGGAAGATTTCCAAGCAAATCCCTCCCACCCTAATCTACATGGAAAATTTTTCCAACATTTTGGTATTCTCAAAAATAGCTCTAAACAATTCTGATTAAAATATCGTAAAAAAACGTATGTATTAAATTTTCTGGGAAAAAACCGCAGATCCTCTTCATTTTGAATGACTTTTCTATACCTGGTAAACCGCAAGAGAAAGATAAAAACTTTTTACACAAAATTGTAATCTCGTTAATCACACAGGATTTGTGTCATATACTTTTTTTTTTTTTTTTTTTTAAGAATTGACTATTTTTGAGATTGCTCCTTGTCATTATTTTTAGTTTAAAATGTTTATTGTACTTTTATCAAACATAAAGTCGTCATCCATTTTTACTTTATTTAACTCGTGGTCCTGCAAGCAGAACCAAATTTTAGTCATTGGCATAGCGACATCTTTAAAAAGATTTGTCTATCGCTTTAAGCTAGTGTATTCCCCTATTTACCCCCTACCTTTAAAGAACTAAGCAATAATACCATTTCTGCTAATATTTTCACCTATTAGCATGAGGTAGTAAGGGATAATATTTTGTAAGAATAGTTTGTTAGCAGGACGGGAAGAGAAAGTCATATGAATGAGCACATCAGAGTATATATATATATATATATATATATATATATATATATATATATATATATATACATACACTTACCAGAATTAAAAGCTGCTTTTTCCAGCATTTCACTATCCTAAATTTTCTCTTCCAATTGGGAACATGCACGAGTGCTAAAATACTTCTAACAAACAGTTCATCCTCAAATGAATATAAAATGATATGCATTGTAATGTCACATTCTTTTGAAAGTCAGGAAAAAGTATCTTAAGTCCGTTTGCCAAGACTGTCGAAAAATTTCTGGTGCAGCTGACCAAGTTCTGACGGCACCGTCTATTGTGAACTGCCGAAGTCGCGCTGCTATGCTTTTGTGTTGATGGTGAATGCGTTTTGTTAGTTATGACTGCACCTTTCCACTATTTTATTAAAATGGCGTATGAAAGTGTTGAAAAGTCACAATGAATACAAGGCATATATGCATTAATGGATTTTCAGAAATCATGCATGTTTTGTGGCTACCGAAATTCTGTGTCAAAATCGTAATATCGTTAAATTGACTTACATGCCTGATTATTGAGTTTGCTGAGTTGGAATAAATATCTTGCTTATTCCGAGAAAAAAATTGAGATTTGTTATTGATTTTTATGTAAAGAGTAGAGTGTAAGTGTGAGGATTTTCTGTAAATCTTTGTGTCACAAACTTGGAAGATGCTGAACTTATAGTCAGGTATTTCGCCGACTTTTGATTTTTGAGTTCACAGACACATATCCGGATCACACACACAACCTTTTTCTAAAAATGTTTTCTTATTAAGAGTGCGTTCCAGTGAAATCTCGGTATCATTTGTTGGGTGGAATTCAATACTTTCTCTACCTGTCTACTAAGTACAAAAATTAAAAGTGATATTTTGGATACATTCAGAGACCCCCAAAACCTGCATTTCTAATGAAACCCCGGTATCAATTTTTGGGTGGAATTCAATACCTTCTGAATCAACATATGCACTTACAGAAAGAAAGTTTGTTTGTGTGTGTGTGTGTGTGTGTGTGTGTGTGTGTGTGTGTTTGCTTGGTGGCCCTAAAAGGTGTACTTCCAGTGAAAATCCTGGTATCCAATTTTTAAGATGGAATTAAACTTTTTCTCGTACTAAGCACAGAGAGTTAAAATTTTCTTTTAAACAAATTCAAAGGGCGCTAAAACGCAATATATTTTCATTGTAATCTCGGTATCGAATTTTTGGGTGATATGCAATACCTTCTCTATGATGTCCACGTAGTAGAGAAAGTTAAAATATTTCATTTCATCAACTTTCGAGCTTTAGTTATAAAATAGCATAAAGACGGAGTGTCCTGTATTATTGATAGTATTTGATTTCTATTAAAATAAATCTGATGTGTTCTATTCACATGACTTTCTCTATTTCTGTGTAACAAATTATTGTTAGTAAGCTTATTCTTCTATTTACTTCATGTTAATCGAGAAAAAGTTAGCAGAAATAGTCTTATTACTTACTTCCTTGTAAGTAGAAGCGAAATATGGGAGTATCATGGGTTAAAGTGAAGTCAAAAGGTGGTTGCTATGTGACTGAAATTCCTTTGTTTGTATGGACACGAGTTCACAAATTCATGTATGAGAAAGTACAAGTTTTTCAAAGCTGAAACCAAAAACAAGGAATATCTCAAAAACGATCAACTCCTCGAAACAAATTATATAACATAAATTGTGTGTTTTAATGTGCTCTACATTTTTTTGTGTGGTAAGTTTTTGTCCACTTCTTACGGTTTAGCAGTTATGCAAAATTCATCCAGAATAAAGTAGTCTTCAGAGACTATTCCCAGAAAATTCAAGATATAGATATTATTTGTCAGGTAAATATATTTAATATACGATATTTTAATCAAAATCGTTAGAGCCATTTTTGAGAAAATCAAAATTTTCGAAAAAAGTTCCATGTAAAGGGTAGTTGGGGGTGGGAGGATTTTCTTGAAAATCTTCTTGGCGCATTCTTGGAAGATTGCAAACTTAAATACCAAGTTTGGTATTTAACGGTGTTTTCGTTTTTGTGCTATGCTGTGCACAGACACACACGCGCACACACGGACCTTTTTCGATTTTTTTTTTTTTTTTTTTATTTTGGATTTAGGGGGACCCAAAACATTTATTTCCGGTAAAATCTCGCTATCGAATTTTTGAGTGCAATACAATACCTTCTCTATACACTATGTACATAGTACGTGTAGAGAAAGTAAAAATGTATACAACAGAGGTTGGCAAGTCATTTTGGTGTACAAACTTGGAGAGGTGACCAGCGAACGCACCTAAAACTTTTTGAGTATTTTTAGCAACTGGGAAAGAATGGAGTATTAGTTAACGGAGGCTAACGCTGCTGGTGGATTAATTGAAGGCATAAAAACAACAATGCCTGAAGCGCGTAGCGAAGAAGGAGCTGGAGAATAAATAAGAAGATGAAGAAGCAGGAAGCAGCTTTACGGACGCTCTTCTTTGGGAAGGAAAATGCTCAGCTAAACCAACAAACACGGCCAGACCAGCAGCGGAGATAAAACAGCAACAGATATGTAGCAATTCCTTCGGCTGTATCTCCACGACGGTAAGCCCCGTTTTATTTTAGATGATGGATTTTTTTACAGGCCAATAAAAGCAACCTGCAGTTGGCATAGAATAACAAAAAATAAAAGAATATAAAAACTGCCGGTCTGGTCTATCGAGATCCAGTAATCTACCAGATGAAAAATTGCCGTTTTAGAAAAGGACATTTAGAACAGCTATTTGGTCTGTGGAATGGGAATCTTGAAATGGGACGTCATCCGCAAACAATGTGTTTCATATTGAACTCGGAGCTTAATGTCGGTATTTTAGTGCTAATGTACCATGTCGTCAAAAAACTGCGGTCACGAAGAAAATGCTGCTACCTCACGAGGTTCTTAATGTAACTGCGGGCCATTATGGGTAATCAGGTTCCAGAAACTTCACGTTCTAATAAAACTGAGCAATATTCCTCAAACGATTACGACTTTTATTTCGAATAAAGTACGTACTTACGTACGTGTACGTAAATACATGCATTTATGAGAAATTGAGAAAAGAACACCAGTGAACATGACGTTCGGAAGGTCCCAGGTCTGATTCCCGTTGGACCAGCTACTACCTTGAGGAGGGGAGTTCATGGTTTTCTAGGTCATTAATGCTGGGGTGGATGGATTTTACAGGTTGTTAGGATCTAATGTATCTAATGTATTCTATTTACATGGCTTACTTTAGATCGCTGTAACAGATCATTGTTAATAAGCATATTCTTCTGTCTACTTGATGATAATCGAGATAAACATTAGCAGAAATTGTCTTATTACTTACTTCCTTGTAAGTAGAAGGAAAACAAGGGAATACACTAGACTAAAACAAATGTCAAATCTCTCAAAAGCTGGCTGTCCTGTGGTTGAAATCCGTTTCTATGCAGGGCCATGGGTCGACAACTTTCCGTGTGAGAAAAGTATTTTAAATCTGAAACAAATAACAAGGAGTATCTCAGAAATGATCAATTCTACGAAAAAACTTATATCACATAAATTGTGTGTTTTAACGTGATCTACATTTTTTGTGTTATAAGTTCGCATCTATCTCTTATGGTTTACCAGCTATTTGGTCTGTGGACCAAAACTGGTTTACCATTTACGCAAAATTCAGCAAAATTCATTCAGAAAAGAGGACTTGAGAGACTATTCCCATAAAATTGAAGATATACATTTTATTTTAAGAAAAGTCTAGTGTGCTACATTTACATAACTTTCTCTAGCTGTTCCATATACAAATTATTCTTACTGAAGAGTATTATTTTATCTACATTATGCTAATCGAGATAAAAATTATCAGAATTTTTGTCGTTGCTTCGGAATCGCAGAAGAGATCGAAACGTCAGTTCGCGGGTTACGCCAAAGCCGCTTAAGCCTGGAGTTCGAATCTCGCAGGGAATTAGTGCATGAACAACAAAGTATCGAATTTCGTTAAAAACCGCTTAAACCAGAACGCCGCTACCCTGTTTCTCAGAGTGCAGAACCGTGTAACGGCCAGCGATGCCATTGTTTCCGAGTAGCGGTAAAAAACGTTGCCACCGGTTTTAAAACTCGCCCTAACATAATATATCGTTTTATGATACATATATTTATTGCAGTATATGAGCATGTAAACCACCATCTAGAGTGGGCGAAATACATTTCGGCAGAAGAGAAGACTAAAGTGCACAACAGAACATTTTGGTAAAAGTATGATGGTTCTATTCACACGACTTTCTCTACTTACTCTGCAAACAAACTTTTTCTTTCTACTCCATGCTAACAGAGATAAAAAGTAGGACAATGGCCGTATTACTAGTTAAAAGTAGGAGGGAAATAAGGAAATACACTAGGCTAAATCGATAGTCATATCTTTTAAAGCTGCGCTATGTGATTGCCATTGAAATTCGGCTCTCTTTCCAAGGCCAGGAGTAAAACAAAAGAAACACGACTGACGACTTTCTTTTG
Source organism: Hymenopus coronatus (assembly GCA_030762935.1). Taxonomy (NCBI): domain Eukaryota; kingdom Metazoa; phylum Arthropoda; class Insecta; order Mantodea; family Hymenopodidae; genus Hymenopus; species Hymenopus coronatus. Next base: position 51,008,526 of record CM060895.1, read on the forward strand.
AGACATTTGTAGTACTTTAAAGTTGAAATCAACAGCAATGAATATTCGGAAACGGTAAACTCCACAAAAAGGTGTATGACATACATTGAAAATACTAGGGCGTTAATAAACCATACCGAAATATTTTCAGAGAATAAGGAACTGTCTTAAACAAGTAATTTGAGATGGGAGACCTCTGGTATGTTTGTTCAGATTTCGAAGTTACCGATATAAGTTTCGAAAGTACCAGTCCGCCACTGGTTATAGTTGACAGTATACGAGAACACAGGAGAGGTGTATTGGTTATGATGACATTAATTTCCCACAATAGTCTCTATTTATTTTCGACTTCGAATCTCCCCACTAAGTAGCACTTTTTGTGTGGACTTAAACCCATGGCAAGAAACGAACCTATGGTCTTCAGGTCATCAGCTTTTGGCGTTACACAAAAGGCCACAGAAGCAATTAAATGCCTAGGAGGCAAGAAGCAGGCTAATCCATGGACAGTGTCGCACTATCAAGTAATCTGTTTGAAATTTGTGAGAAAACTATGAAGTAAACCTTAAGAACGATGTTTTAAAATCGCGCATCCGCTTTAAAGAGATTCCAAGCAAACTTTTCATCGTATTGGATATAACAACGACTTATTCGTGTTTGAAACCAATTTTATAACACCTTGTAACTGCGTTATGTTAAGCAGTGAACATGCATTTCCTATCTGAAATTACTTATATCAGGCAGGACTATAACCTGTTAAAGTATTTCTGGTAGTTCAATAACACCCTGCATTTAAGTTGTTCTATTAATGAAACATTATCTTGTAAACCTAACTTGCGTATGTAGACATATTCTAGAAAAACAAAATCCATTGCATTAGTCTGCCATATTGAAATACTTAGTAATGAGAGTTGTTTTGTTTTAAGTATGTTCTGGAATTTTCTGGGAATAGACTCTGCAAACCTTTTCATTTTGGATGATTTTTGCATAACAGGAAACCTAAGAGGTGGAAAAAAAGCTTACTACACAAAAATGAATAGCCCGTTAAAGTGCACAATTTAAAAAGTACATCTTTTTGTGGAGTCAATGCTTTCCGAGATTTTTTTTATTTGTTTTATTTATATAGCCGCCTTTAACATCTAACGTCATATTAGAATGCTTTGCATTAGAAACAACTCGTCTGTTGGTTCTTTACATTGGGTTTAAATCCTTTTATTTTCCTTAAATACACGCACATTCACTCTTACAAAAATACATCCAGACTCTGTGAGGGATAGGGAATAATTCTGGTTAAAGAAAAATTCCCCGTCCCAGCCGGGAATCGAATCCGGGACCTCCGGGTGAGAAGTCAGCTCTCTGACCACTCGACACTGAGGCATTCTTAGAGATGTTTCTTGTTATGTGTTTCAAATTTAAGATACTTGTGTTAATCTCAAATGAGAATGTGTTATACCTTTTATTTCTACTCGTCAAGCAAAGAGAATCTAATATCAAATTAATATTAATATAAAGTAGATGGAATAATAAACATTTATAAGAATAGCATGCTCAAGAAGGGTGGAGAAAGTCGTGTAACATGTATCACATGACTTTCTCACACACGGACGTTTTTCTTAAAATGCGTTTTTGGATTCCTGGAGTCTCAAAAAGCATTTATTTCCGCGAAATGTCGGTAGGTATCAATCGTTTGGATGGAATGCAATGCCTTCTCTATACACTATAGAGTACGTGCAGAGAAAGTAAAAACACAAAAAGAACATGTATGTGATTTAACGAAGGTTACATTTTTTGTCATGGAGCCTTGGATTCCGAGTTACGTAAAACTATATACAGTTAATTCATAATAAGATGGACCTTAAATGCGTTTATAGAACATTCAAGTTATAACTTCAGTTCGTCAATGTTAAATCTTCAACATTCATTGAGGGAATAAAACATAACATAAAACATCAAGTGGGAAATTATGGTGGGGATATTTTCTTGAAAATGTTTGTGGCGCTTACTTTCATACAAGGAAACCAGAGACATGTATTTCTGTTGAATTGTCAGTATCACAATTTTCGAAATCGTTCGCAAAATACGAAATCGTTCCCCCACCTTTGGTGCAAGAGACTCGTATCCGAACACCCCTTCATTTCTCTTAGATTATAACATCGCTCGATGCTTCGGATTTGTGTCTGAATTGTTTTTCAGACCAGTCGCATAGAGAACTCGTATCGGCTCGATGGAGTTGGTTAATTGGAGATATAATCTTCATGGGGAGGGCACTTGCGAACTGATAAATAAATAAATAAAATCCGAATATGCTAGGTAACAATACCGGGGCATATATTCAAATTTTAAATTTATTTCCAAAAATAAAACTTACAAGCTTTATCTATTATATAATTTTTTCAGAAATTAACTAACCTAAAAGCTAACATTTCAAATTAAAATCAGTAAACAAGGATCTAGAATTTTAAAAAAGAAAGATTAAGTTGTAAATGAATTAAAATGTAATATAATAAGCAAAATATACTAAAACAAAATTATTACTGTAAAACCAGCAAGTTAACAAGTGGTGTTCAGTTGTTTCCTATTCTATACCTACTATAAACTACATGACTGGTAACCGATCCGAACTAAGCTGTATATTTACTTCTGCCAACTATTGGAATGGATAACCTTTTAAGAATTAAATTCTACACGGATAGAGGAATGCCTTTAATATCAACAGATACTATAGCATATAATGCCCATGGGTAGGATTTGTTTTTAATATCAACCCAAAGAATGTGTACTTGTATCTTTCAGTGATTTTGCACCCAACTGTATTAGCACACGGATCTACATAAATATGATATATGCCCTAAATGATAACATCGATGATCAAGTTTACAGGACGGAAATCACGCAGCAGCGCAGGTAAATTGCTATTCAGTTTGATGGATTTGCATGAGAATTGAATTTAACGGCGAAGTTCAGTAAAGCTCTCTACATTCGCCGTGCAACATCGATAATCCAAACTTAAAGGTGACGAATGTTTTCAAAAATTGCTTTCGCGGCAGTTCCCAGAGGTGATACAAGTTTAATGCTTCATGTAAATGAGTTGGTTTGTAACATTTTATTTATTGACACAATGGGGGGCAGAAATTTGAAGTATTAACTATGTTAAAAATAATGGAATGAGTGCACTGTTATTCAAAAGAAATAAAATATCTGTTACGTTCCATTCAAATCACTTTCTCTACTCTCTATAACAAATTTCTGTTAAAAAGCATACTCTTCTATTTACTCCATGCTAATCTAGATAACCATTAGCAGAAATGGTCTTATTACTTGCTTCCTGGTAAGCAGAAGGGAAATACACTAGGCTAAACCGATAGTCAAATATTTTAAAAGCTGGTTGCTAGTGATTAGAATTCGTTCCTTTGGAGGAACCGGAATTGATTAATTCCGTAAACGAAAATTTTAATTATTTTAAAACAGAAACTAAATAACAAGGAATAACTCGGAAACGGTCAACTCTACAGAAAAAATGTATATGACACAAGTTGTGCGTTTTAAAGGATATTTTTGTGTATCTCTTACATTGTACCGGTTATGCAAAATTCATCCAGAATGAAGCGGTCTTCATAGGCCATTTCCCAAAAAACTCGATATGCATTTTGTCATGTAAACATCTTTAATATACTGTATTTTAATTAAAATCGTTACATTCATTTTTCAGAATACAAACTTTTCGAGACTTTTTCTATGTAAAGGATAATTTGGGGAGGGGGGGGTTCCCGAAAGTCTTTGTATTACATCCTCGAAATATACTAAACTGAATTACGAAGTTAGGTTCTAACTGTATTTTCAAGTTTGAGCTATGCTGTCCACAGGCGCGCGCTCTGTTCTATTTGTAAACATGTTTTTTTTGGACACAGGAGACCTTAAAATATATATTTCCGGTGAAATTTCGGTGTTGAATTTTTCATTGAAATACAAAACCTTCTTTTTACATTATGTACGTAGTACGTGTAGAGAAACTAATTAATAACTAACACTGTTAATATTTAGTGGACAGAAAAGAAAATATGGCAGACAAAAACATATCGACATGTAACGTACAGACTTTAGAAAATATTCTATTCAACATAAATATTATAGTACCCAAATTAACAGAAAAAAGATTCTCATTCCTCTATACAGAAAGAATAAACGACGTTACATTTTTTATCATATTCAATTTTTACTTTTCTAATTGATGATTTTTCATCCGTGACGTTTAGATTATTTTACATGTATTTAATGTAAGTTATTTTTACTTTCTCTACACGTACTATGTACATAGTGTATAGAGAAAGTATTGTAGTGCACCCAAAAATTCAATACCGAGATTTCACCGGAAATATATGTTTTGAGACTTCCTGAATAAAAAAAAAAAAAAAAAAAAAAAAAAACATTTTAGAAAAATGCCCAATGTGTGTGTGTGTGCGTGTGTGTGTGTGTGTGTGTAAGAAAGAGTGTATGTGTCAAAAATGGTGTTTTATTTATGGACGCTCTTTAACTGCTGTGGTTCTCAGCGTCCCATTCTATACTTGGCGTGAAAGACCGCTTAATTTTGCTCAAAGACACCTCTTTACCGGCTTGAGGCTCTTTTACGTGCCACGGGACCACGGTTTTACTTCCCTTCCGAAGGAAGCCATGCTAAGGATTTTTACACTAAAAAAAAATAAACCTGCCAATAATCTGCTGTTCCAAATACAAACTATTCTTACAAAATACTATTCTTTAACTATATCATGCTAATCAAGATAAACATAAGCAAAATTACGTGCTTCATTGTAAGCACAAGAAAAATAAGGGAATAGATTATGCTAAAGCGATAGCTAAATCTTTTAAAAGCTGCTCTCTATGTGAAACAATTGAGGTTCGGTTCGCCTTGCATGGTCCCGTTTGAGAAACGTTAGGTAGTTTAAAATTGAAACCAATAAAAAGGAATATCTCAAAAACGGTCAGCCCCTCAAGCAAAATGTATATGGCATACATTATGAGTTATAACGAGATCTATATTTAAGTTTTTGTCTATCTCTTACGGTTTAACCGTTATGCAAAATGCTTCAAAGCTCATCTTGAACGAAGAAGTCTTCAGAGGCTATTCCCAGAAAATTCAAAATATACATTTTATTTGTTAAGTAAATATCTTTAATATACGGCATTTTAATCAAAATCGTTAGTAGTTTTTGAGCAAAATAAAATGTTCAAAAATATTTTTTTTGTAAAGGGTAACTTGGGGTTGTAAGATTTTGATGAAAATCTTCTTGTCGCATTCTTGGAAGATAGTAAATACTCGTATAAATGCCAAGTTTGGTATTTAACGGTATTTTCGTTTTTGAGTTATTCTGTGCGCGCACACACACACACACACACCCTAACACTAACAAACAGCTTTTTCTAGAGTTGCTCTTTTTTTTTTTTTTTTTTTTTTTTTTGCACTCAGGGAACCTTAAAACATATATTTCCAGGGAAATATCGACATCTAATATTTAGGTAGTACGCAATACCTTGTCTAGTTACTATGTATATTGTGTGTCCATATGTGCTAAAGAAAGTAACAATTTGTTTTCTACAAGGAATATCTTGAAACATGTAGGAGGATTTTTAATTAGATTGATATGCTTACGGAAAGTAGATAAAAAGGCTTTAATTACGTCTTCCATATTGCGTACTAGCGCTCAGATAAGATCGAGAAATTAAGAACTGCACCCACTTACTTTGGATTGAATTTCACAAACGGTCCTAAACGGTCGTTGACGAGAGAGAGAGAGAGAGAGAGAGAGAGAGAGAGAGAGAGAGAGAAAGAGAAAATTAAAAGACGAAAGGTACCGGCTTAGTTGACTGAGGTCGTTGGGTCACGACTCGTGAACGGGAGTACGTGTGCTCTTCAAGACGGTAAAAAAAATCGTATTTATAATTCTTTAGAATCTATTATTAGAATTTTAATTAGGGTGCAATACGATACCACTGATACTTGGAGGATCGAGGTGGTTTGATATACTATTACTATCTTGACTGAGCACTTTCCTTCAGTAAGAGAAGGAAATGTGAACTCCACAAAAATGTTCATCAGTGTTGAGGTTTCACGGAAATGTGTCTTTTGAGAGCTATTGAATCCAAAAAAAGGAAATTTTAGAAAAGGATTCGATCGAATAGTTGTAAAAGCATAACTCTGATATTTAGCTTAAGGCCTCTCCAATTATGCGCAATGAAGTTATTTTTTATGTTCTCAAAAGTTGATCAAATGATATTAATTAAAATACCATATATTTATGCTATTTTCTGACAAATTAAATGTAGGCATGACTTGAAGTTTTGGGGAATAGCCTGTCAAGTCTTTTTTATTCTGGACTTATTTTTATAAAACTGGTAAACTAGGTTATAAGCAGAATCTTAAAGCTCTAGATCTCTTGAAAACACACACAATTTCCACTGCAAATTGTTGTTCCTTTCCCCTCTTATTTCCTGTCTTTTTGCTGACCATGTAAAGAAAACAAAATGTCAAAGCCATCACATACCGACCAATTTAAACAATTATTTGACTTTGTTTTCTACTGTATTTTACGGTATTCTTTTTGTACATCAAAATGTGTAGAGAGTATGAAGATTTATTTTTATTAACGAGAAGCAAATAGAAGGATTAACTTTTCTGAGAATAATTGGCAGAAAAGTAAGTACGCATTTAATTGACCCTTACGAAAGGTGTTAAACTCGATTGTAGAGACTGGTTTTGTGGTGTTTTATTCTAGCCGGTTCTCCGATTACTGAAAAGGAAATCGACCCTGCCATGTGCCAGCTTTTCGAGACTCCACCGCTCGTTAAGCTTTCCCGGTCCCGCTAGAAGAAAGCCTCCGAGCAGTCTCCAGTGGCTTTGAGCGACCTTCCTGTGGACGGGTCGTCGTCATCTCTGGCATTATTAAGGAGATCCACGCGTCTCTGTCGATGCACCCCCTGTTCGATGGTCCATACGTCTCCTGCGAGTCCTTCACCTCATCCATTCCTCCCGTGGGTGTGTGCACAGAAGATCCATTGGGGGTCGAAGTGCTAAGTATCCCCTCCGTAAGCTGGTCATTGTTATCGTCTGATATCAACAAAAAATGTAACTGAGTTTATTTTGGGAATGAAATTGAAATTTCAGCTTGCTAGATATCTGGCCCTGGGCGCTCACTGTGTACATATACATTCCAAGCGAAATAAATCATACTTTTTCTATCCAAGCCTGTTTTTTAGACTTGGCAAATTAAGCAGATAAATAAAGAAATGTAGCTTGCGTTGGAATATATATATATTTTTACGTAGATCATCTTTAGAGACCGAGGTCCAAAGATAAGAACTGAGAAAGCCTAAAATGGGAATGGAAGCCATAGGATATGATTTATAGAGCCATACGGAAAGGACGTCGGAAAGGGTAAACCAGAAGAAGATTAAAAGAAGAGGTGGAAGATGAAAAGAAGATTAAGGTCCAAGATCGAAACGGCAACAGTAGAAGCTATCGAGAAAATAGGGGATTGAAAAAATATATAAAGTTTTGGAAAGCTTTGCTCAACGGTTTTCTCTCTCTTTCAGAACCCTCCCAAACTCGATGTAGGTACATAAAAAGACATACAGTACCTGAAGTATAAACTTTGTGCTGCTGGTGCACCGAAGGTTCGTCTTAAAGTGAACTGAAATAAGCAATGACGAAATGGAAATTAGCTGTTTTATGGTATTATTTAGTAAGTACTTCTGATCACTTTCCTCGTGACATATCGTTCCATGCTTATAAAATAACCCAGTATGTGGGACGGTGAATGGATCCGGTAAAGACACGATTAGTCTATCAAGACACAATCACTGTTATAAAGAGTGGAGTACACTACAAAATCGGCAAAATAGTCAATCAAATATGTAAAGTAGGCGTCATCAACTCCTTGATTTTGTACTAGAGCAAGCAGGTTTGCTTCGTGTGCTGCAGTGGGTAAATGCGTCACAACAGTTAGGGACGGGCTTCTGATAGCAGTGGTGGGTCTCTCACTCATTGCACAATGTGCCGTGTGTCAGTTTATAATGTTGGTAACAGAAAGAAATCCAATACGTAGGCCATCGACTCCTCCCTACCTGGGAGGAATCTTTCCTACATGTAGAAAGTGGGCACATTGCTTGTGTGTCATCTGTTTTGTAATGCTCCAATTGTTGAGGGATTACAGTGAGTTGTGTTAGATGTCAATTACTAATTATAAGCTTTTGAATTGTGTTAGATACCTATTAATTACCAAGATGCCTGTTCATAATGCTGCCTCACCCAGGTACCAATAGAGCGAATGGACACAATAGCTGGTTAACAAATGCCTTTATGCGCTTCCCTGCAAGCCATCTCAAACCTTCTTTACCCCCAGGCCCAGAACATTTTTCTTCCAAAGCATTCTCTTTCTAATGGACAAAATGCAATGTTCTCGTACTTTCTAAGAACTGGAACATTCGAAGGTCGACCACGGACTATATAAGGGGCCGACAAGTGAAGTGAAATGGGTTAAAAAGCCAGTCTAATGAGTGTCACTTGCAGTGACGTGACACAGTGGCTCGGTTATTTGTATACCAAAAGTCTAAGTGCTGTATTACGAGCAGTGCTCTAGTGACCAATAAAGTGAATTTAACAGAAACTGGTGTTCTCATTTGTTGCAATATTTATAGCTATAAATGTGAAAGTTTTCAGCTATAAACTAATTCTTATATTGGTAGTGATTAAATTCGAATATAATGGTATTTGACCAAGTTAAGGAACTTGTTTTCCTATGTTAATGTAATAATAATAATAATAATAATAATAATAATAATAATAATAATAATAGTGATGTTTCTGCAATTATGTTACCACTACTAAACTGAAAATATGTATATATTGTAACCAACATATAAATACAAATGTAGAAAATAATATAATAGAACAAATTTTACTTTCACTACCAAGTACTAAATATGCAATAGCATGTAGAGAAGGTATTGTATGCCCAATCAAAAACTCTATTCCCATATTTAACGGAATGCTTGTTTTGAGTACCCCTATCCAAACAAAGCATTTCAAAAGTCCGTGTCTTTCTCTCTCTCTCTCTCTCTCTCTCTCTCTCTCTCTCTCTCTCTCTCTCTCTCTCTCTCTCTCCTCGCCCGCTCTCTCATGTCTAGTGCCTATGGACAGCTTGACTCAGAAGAGAAGCACCGGTTGAATATCAAACTTGGTATTTAGTTTTAGTATTTTATAAGAATGCGCCACGAAGGCTTTCAAGAAAATCCCCCCACCTCAAAATTGCCATTACCTTTTTTGATTTCCTCAAATATGGCTCGAACGATTGTGATTAAAATACCGTCTATTCTGCAGGGCTTCAGCATGAGTGGTAAACCGTAAGAGATGGACAGAAACCTAACTGCATAACAATTGTATATGTTATTAAAACACACAATTTACATCATATAATTTTTATATAACTTACCATTTCTGAATTTTCCCTTATTGGTTTCAATGTTAAAGTGCATATCCATTTCTCAAACCCGAAGTCGTTATTCATTTCATATCTCTCTTGTTGTAGTCCTGCTGCTCATGAAAAGAGAATCTAATTTCGTTATACAGGACAGCTTTTAAAAACTGTTGCTTTAGCGTAATATACTGTCTTATTTTCCTTCTACGTACAAGGAACTACACCATTCTGCTGTTTATATCGATTAGCATGAAGTACATTTTTGTAAAATGGTTTGTTGCAGATACGTAGAGCAAGTTATGTAAATGAACACACAAGAATTTTCTGTCCATATTCCACCTATAATAGGTAATATACCCATTATGTGTCATGTCTAATATCTACATTTTATTGTTATTTATAGCGAAAATACCCGTTGAATTGGCAATCCTGACCAAGCTCCCTCCTTTTCGCTGTTTCCCTCTTGTTTCGACGTGTATTTATTAATGATTCAAAACTTAAATTGCAAACATCTGCTCTTTTTATACGGAAGTAAAAACTGAGATGAAATGTCGGTTTACCAACCCTGGCAAAACAGTTAAAGATCGTCAAGCTGATGACGGTTCGTTAAAAGCGGAACTTCCCGCTTTCCAATCAACTCTTAAGGAGCAACCTCCTTCCCCTCAAATCATTGACGGTGCATCAATTCCTTGTTTAAGGTTGTGTAAATATTAGACCACAATGAAAGAGACAGAAGAGAATCGATGCTTATGAAATTGGGGGAGGCTGCTCAGAATTTCTTGAACAGAGGAAAGAACCAACTAGTGTTGGAAGAAATAAAACACTCCTAGTCGCTAGAGGCCTTCTTTCGTAGAGAGCGGAAGTTTATGCACTAGCATGTAATATTTTAGGTGCTTAAAATATTGCCTTACTGTTGTATTTAAGCTATATAATTAAAGTAGACAGATATAAACAAGCACACATTTTAAAAACCTTATATATTCCATTCTACATCTCTGTAACAAGTTTCTGTTAAAAAACTTTATTCTTCTATCTACGTCATACTAATCGAGATAAACACGAGCAGAAAATGTATTTATTACTTGCTTCCTTTTAAGTAGAAGGAAACAGCAGGCTGAAGAGATAGTTAAATAAGCTGGTTGCCATGTGATAGAAATCCGTTTCTTTGCATGCTCAGAAACTTACAAATTCCCGGATAAGAAAAGTTTTAATTTAAAACTGAAACCAATAACAAGGAATATCTTGGAAAAAAATGACATAAATTGTGTATTAACGCGATCTACATTTTTTGTATAAAAAACTTTTGTCTATCTCATACGGTTTACCAGTTATGCAAAAGGCATCAAAATGAAGAGGTCTTCAAATGCTATTCCCAGAAAATTCAAGATATACATTTTATTTTTATGCAAATAGCTATAACATACGGCATTTTAATCAAAATCGTTGCAGAATTTTTGATAAAATCAAAATCTTCGAATTTGTTCCATGTAAAGTGTAGATTGGAGTTGAGTGATATACTAAACTTAAATGCTAAGTTGGTATTTAACTGACTTTGGTTTTTGAGCTATGCAGCTCACAGTGCCTTCTGTATCTACTATGTTTATTGTACTTACGTGCCAGAGAAAGTAATACATATTTTTAAAATACTTTGTACACGTAAAATAAGTTTAGAAGATAAGGGAAACTATGTGAATACACAACCTTAGATGTTTCTTTTCTGTCCTACATGAATGTAAAAATCTGATGTGTTCTTCTCACATGACTTTCTCTACATCACTGTAACAGATTATTGTTAAAAAGTATATCCTTCTATATACTATATGATAATAGAGATTAACATTAGCAGAAATTGTCTTAATACCTGCTTCCTTGTAAGTAGAAGAAAAATAAGGGAATACTCTAGGCTAATGTAATAGTCAAATCTTTTAACAGCTGGTTGCCATGTGGTAGAAATCTGTTTCTATGCATGGCCAGGAGAAATGTATGAGAAAAGTTTACGTATTTTAAATCTGAAGCAAATAAATTGAAATATCTCAGAAATGTTCAATTCCATGTAAAGCAAAAAAGGTTTATGACATAAATTGTGTGATTTAACGAGATCTTCATTAGTTATGCAGCAAGTTTTTGTCTCTCTTTTACAGTTTACCAGTTATGCAAAAGTCATCCAGAATAAAGAGGGATATTCGCAGTAAAATTGAAGATAAACATTTTATTTGTCAGTAAATATCTTTAATATAGGGTATTTTAATCAAAATCCTTAGTGCCAATTTTGAGAGGATCAAAATTTTCGAATTTTTTTCCATGTAAAAGGTAGTTTGGGGTAGGGGTATTTTTCTCAAAATCTTCTTGTCGCATCCCTGGAAGATACTAAACTTAAATACCAAGTTTGGTATTTTACTGCCTTTTCGTTTTTGAGTTATCATGTTCACGGACACACACACGGGGACTATTTTCTAAAAACATATATCTTCGGTAAAATCTCGGTATCGAATTTTGGGTGGAATGCAATTCTTTCACTATACATTATATATAGTACGTGTAGAGAAAGTAAAAATACTTTGTATACGTACTAATAAATATAGAATGTAAAGGAAGTCATGTGGATGCAAACCTCAGTCTTATATTTTCTGCCTCGCAAGAATATAAAAATATATAATGAGAATTACAAAACAAGGGAAAGTTATCTTTTTAACCAAAACCTCTATTTAACCCCCTAAAAGCAGGTGAAAGTGGAACATACAACCTGTTGCCGATCTTTGTGTGAGTGCCTAATATGGTAATCATGCGAAAGGTCACGTGTGATGCCCGCCTTCTACCTCTGCATTATCAGGGATGCTGCTGTGGGCGAAAAGGAAGTGCTTCGTTACTGCTCTCTTAACACAGCCTGACCGCCATCTTGCTACAGACATTTACCCAGCAAAGGAACCATTAGGATATTATGAATTGTTAATTCAGCAACCTTTTACCTCTGCACACTTGATTATTCACGAAACGAGCTGGATACGGTTTCCAACGCACCGTTAAATTCCGCGGGGAATTACCTGCCGAGTAAAGTACTTGCAAATTGGTGAAATCGAGCAAGCATTAAGCTGCCGTCAACAGCAGGTATGCTCTCCAACCTGGTTCTGGCTTTCTCAAGCTTCATCGCGAATTTTGTTGTGTTTAGGCAGACTTCTTTATCATAACAATTGTTTTTATTTGAATACAAATGAAACAAATCTGATGTGCTCCATTCACATGACTTTCTTTAGCTATCCTGCAACAGATAATTCTTATAAAAGCTGATCCTTCTCTCTATTTAGAAAATAGCAGAAATGGTCTATTATTTACTTCCTTATAAGTAGAAGGGAAATAAGGGAATACATTAGTCTAAAGTGACAGTCAATTACATTAAAAGCTGTTGCAATGTGATTGAGTTACGCTACTTTTCATGGCCATCAGTTGGCAATTTCTTGTATGAGAAACTTTTAAGTACTTTAAAACTAAAGCAATAATAAGAAATATGTAGCAAATGGTCAACCCCACAAAAAAAAGTATATGACATCGTGTGTTTTAAGGATAACTACATTTTTGTGTAGTAAACTTTTTTTTTAAATACATTTTATTTGCCAATTAAATATTATCAATATACGGTACTTTAATATAATCATTAAGAGCAAATTTTTATAAAATAAAAAGAATGTTTTCTTTTCAAAAGATTGTAGGGCAGGTCTTTGTGTTGCATCCCTGGAAGATAATAAACTTAAATATCAAGTTTGGTGTTTTACCGTGTTTTTGAGTTATCGTGTTCACAAATACACGGACACACAAACACGTTCCTTTTTCTAAAAATGTTTTTATACAGGGCATCCTAAAACGTGTATTTCCGGTGTAAGTTCGGTATAGAATTTATGGGTGGAATGTAACACCTTCTCTACCTACTATGTACTCTGCATATGCTTGCTAGAGAAAGTAAAAATAGGATGTGTTACATTCACAAAGCTCTCTCTGCCTGTTCTCAAATTATTGTTGCAAAAGGTTATTCTTTTATATACATCACTCTAATCGAGATAAGCATTAGCAGAAATTGTCTTAGTACTGTCTTTCTTGCAAGCAGAAGGCAAATAAGGAAATAAACCAGCTAAAGCGACTCCATATGATACAATTGAAATATCAGGACTCTTTTAATGTCCAGATTAAAACAAAAGAGATTAAACGAATTAGAACATCCTGTTTGAGAAAAGTGTAAGCATTTTAAATTGAGACTAAAAACAAAGTATATCTCAGAAATTACTAACTCTACAAAGAAGTGTATGCTGTGTTTTAAAGAGATCCACAAATTTTGTTCATATCTTACGGTATATAAAATTCATTCAGAATGAAGTGGTCTTCATAGATTATTCCTAGTAAATTCAAAATATACATTTCATTTGCCATGAAAATATCTTGATCGTAAGCAACACATGCTACCACAAACATTTTTAGTCACCAGCGGCCACACCTTAATCAAACCCGTTTTTGTTATATTAAAAAAAAAAAAGAAGTCATGCAGTTTGTAGTGGGAAAATTTTTCTAATCTTCGTCGCGGATTCTTAGGAAATTCTGATCATAAATACTAAGTTTGGTATCGAATTGTCGCTTATTAGTTATGCACGAACGCGCGCGCATGCACACACAACACAGACGAACGCGCGCAGACATTCTTCTAAAAACGACCTTTATTCAGGGGGAATATGGAATTTTTACGCAGGTGCTAGAGGAAATAAAAAATTCATTTAAAATTTCTTTTGCTCTTTTTTTTTTAGTCAGAGTTAAAATGATTAGTTTCGTTTTAGGAAGTTCTCTTAGATTATTGATCCCAAATCATTTATCAGCTAAGCTTATGTATCCTGTGATAACAACTAAGACATGGTGAGAAGATGATTTCTGAGAGGCTCCATCCAGAGACCAACGCCAGTCTCCTTTGGGATCTGCTAAATCTGATATCTTCAGTTAGCATTAATGAAAGCTTATCCATCAGTCGTTTGCTTGCTATTCTTTTCCTCTCTGAACAACTTATCTAGTGTTTTTGTGTTAATGCACTCTATGTTTACTGTTATCGAACTTCAGAGAATTCTCAAAACTGGTCATGGTCCAAGCAGTTCCCACAGATCGTTTCCGTGGAGAGGAATATGCTTTTTCATCGCCGCCAATTCCTTTATGACCTGGCACCCACCCAACTGTAACATTAATGTGTTTTGCAAGTTTAATTAGGTTTGATAAAGTATACCCAGGCAATTTGGTAGCTTGCAACGGCAGTTATAAATCTTTATTTTCCGCAGATATTATTTTTATTTGGGAACAAAGTGAAAAGCTTCTTTATGCCACATAAAGTAATCTCACTACATATTCGCGTTCCTTTGCATCTATTACACCAGGAATGTTCTCTGACATAAATCCAGGTACTACACCATATCATCCTAGTATATTTTTTATTTCCATTCTACTTAAAAGGAAGTAAGTAATAACACCGTTTTTGCTAATGTTTATCTTGAAGAGCAGGAAGTAGATAGAATTCGTTTCGTAATCGGCTTACCCTCCCTGTATTTATAGGACTGACACCCCCTAGGACTTACAAGCCTATGTCTAGGGGTCAGAAGCCTGTTGTAAGAATACCTTGTTACAGAATTATATATTCACCATTTGAATGGAACCCATCAGATTTTAGAAGGTATTCACTTGCGTCCTGCTCCATGTGAAAATGCATATTTGCAAAAAATGTCTTTTTCATTTTCAGGCCGCTTTGCAAAGCGGTCTTTCACGCCCAATGCATTTGCAAAAATGCTTTCCTCTATCGTTAAAACAACCCTTGACGACATTTAATTTCAATCACTTTTGGTGCAACAAATGGGAGCCAAAATAAATAAATAAGTAAAGCGTGTCGTAACTAAGTACCTCTGTGCAGTGTTTTTGAAATCACCCTCATATGTAACTAAATTTTTTTTGACAACAATGTCTGTTTGAGAATTTTTACATTCAGCTTATTGGAGATAAATTTCAGCTGGACCGAAGCTGCGGCTGTTTTGTGCGATAAAAATATATTCACCGCTTTTCCCCTCACTAACAGCTTTGGAATTAATTTTGTCGTGCGGTTTGCACCTGTAAACATTTATTGGTCATGTGACAAGCACTCCGAAAACAAACGCGGACGGTTTCTGTAAATAGCTACGCCCGAGAGAGTACATACACGGGGCACCTACATGTTTCATAATTGAATATTGTATGGGTGAATATTTAAAGAGCCTTTTTAATTGCATATCCGTTTTGCAGCCATGCATAATGCATGAAACGAAGTTGCTAACAGCGTTTTTCATTCCTGTAATAAACAGCGTGTGTTGGTTTTAGAATGTTTTTAATCACGAAATTGGCAGACAGATTAGGAAACGTGACCGGAAAAGTTAGCAATAAATTTCCTCGGGTTGTGATAACAGCTTTCAGTGACAGATCGTGTAGTGAAAGAGGGCTTGTCCCTTTCTAAGGGACTATTGCAGTGTTTAAACGCCACACGCCATCTATATATGTTTTAAATGTCTGTACATTTATTTCAAAATAAGTTTACAGTATAGGCATAGAGTACTATATAGTGGAGGGGGCATCTCGCGCCGTGCGTTGTATAGCAGTTACCACTCCCCAAGAGGAAGGGATGAAGTGTAGGAACCACAGGAGGCTACATGCCACAGCAAAACAGGACACAGATGCGTAGAGTTCCTGACCGAACCTGCCCCTCACTAGAGCGGGCGATGTACGACCCGTTCAGTCAAGCAGCCCTTAGTGTCCACGGGGCGTTTGAACAAGAATCCACGCCCTTCTGGGTAATGTGGTAATAGCGTGTTTGCCTCAAATTCAACAAGTCACTAGTTTGAATCACGCCTAGAGTGAGTTACCCGGATAAGGTTTTCCTCAGGGTTTTTTCCTTCTGAGATGATGAATGTCAAGTAACTTTAAGCTCCATGGACCCCCGAGATAATTTGAGCATCATTTTACCTGTTTAATTCATCGTCCGATATTATCAACCAGGTTAAAGGATTGTTCATCCACCACTGCCGTGAAGTGAGAAGCCCTGAGGAAGCCGCACATAGTGAGGTGAAACGTCTGCATTAGTTTCACCAAAAAGTGGCCTTCCTCAAGATCTAGATTAAAGGTTAAAGGCTGTTAAGCTTAAAAAAGTATCCGCGCGATCTGTCCGATACTGCCACGTACTACGAAGCTAGAAACACACCTGAAAAAGCCTCTCGTATTCGCCTCTCGACCAGGGAAGGTCATCCTCCGTGGTCTAGAAATAGCATGCTAGCCTTTGGTTCCCAAGGTCGTAGATTCCTAAGGTCGAGAAGAAATACGGTTAGTCGCGTGTCGTAGAACCTCAAACCTGATAAACAGTCATCTGAGCCAAATTAAGCGGTCTTTCACGCTCAATATTGAATGGCACGCAGCAGTTAAAGAGTGCCCATGAATGAAATTTAATTTTATTTCCGACCAGGGAAAACAACCGCTAGTTCCCCATCTCCCAGTCCGAGCAGTCTGTTTTGTTTACGTCCGTCAGTCGGTTTTCGCAACCTACAGCGTTGCTTAGGTCTCAAACCACGTTACGGATGAAAAAATGTTCAGAAAATGATTTAATTGTTTAAACCGCTGTTAATTAAGTACTGCAAAACTGTGAGAATTACAGAACTCGATCCATTTTACTATTTTTTTTTTTTTTTTAAATACGGCTGATCACAGAACAAAATGCTATTACCGATACTTTTTGTAACACTTCTATGATTACACATTGTAAGCAAATGCAATGCACCTCCTTCCATTTTATAAATGCATTATATATGTAGATAGTGAAAACAAGGTTAATTGATAAACAGCTTGCATTGCAAATAAAATAAAATGTAGCTGTCTCAAATACAAACTATTCTGACAAAACATTACTCTTTCGTCTACACCATGCTAGTCGAGATAAACATTAACAGAATTGGTCTGATTACTTGCTTCATTGTAAGTAGAAGGAAACTAATGGAATACATTAGGCTTAACCGATAGTAAAATATTTTAAAAGATGTTCACTATGTAAAACAATTGAGGTTCACTTTGCTTTGCATGGTCCCGTTTGAGAAAAGCTGGGTAGTTTAAAATTGAAACCAATAAAAAGGAATATCACGAAATTGGCTAACTCTATAAGAAAAACGTACATGACATAAATGAAGTAATTTATTGAGATCTACATTTTTTGTGCAATAAGTTTTTTTCTATCTCTTACGGTTTAACAGTTGTGCAAAATTCTGCAAAACTCATCAAGAATAAATAGGTCTTTTATAGGCTATTCCCCAAAAATTGAATATATAAATTTTATTTGTATGTAAATATATTTAATAGAGGGTATTTTGATCAAAATCGTTGGAGCTATTTTTGAGAAAAAGAACATCTTCAAAGGTTTTTTCTATGTAAAGAGTAATTTGTGATGGAGTTTTCTTTGAAATGATATCGCATCTATGGAACATGCTAAATATAAATACCAAGTTTGGTATATACCGGTCATTTCGTTTTTGAGTTATGTTGTCCACACACACACAAACACATACACACACACGCGCGCGCGCAGTCAGATAGGGACCTTTTTTCTAAAAAGCTTTTATATATAAATATTCCGATGAAATCTCCACATCGAATTTTTGGATGGAATGCAATATCTTCTCTAGCTTGTCCATTGTAAGTAAATACATGCTGGAGAAAGTAATAAAATCGTGATAAAACCTTAAAGTCTCGTGAAAATGTTGGGTAAAACTAATTATAGCAAAAAATCTGTTTATTTATAAGTAGATCTGTAAGTTCTGTAACTACTGGAAAATATTTATATACAGTTGTGTATTTTCTATAATTAGTAAGAATATTGCAGTGTGCTTGTATTCATTTTATGAATTTATGCTCATTTCTGTATGTTCTGTGTGCATACAACCCTAGATTCAAAAAGTCCCGGAATCGTTTATTCTATCTTTAATTTAAACGAAAGTAGAGTGTATTTTATTTTTAGGTATTGGTAACATCCACGACGACACTTTATTTCAATTTTCATGTAGCTGTCTTTTTTGGCAACTAGTTTTTTTTTTTTTTTTTTTTTTTTTTAGTGTATTTATGGTATTTCATAATGTCGGCAACGAGCACGTTCGAACATAGTGTTTTGTGTTTTGTTAAACACATCTCCCTCAGAGACATTGAAGCAGCGATGAAGACGCTCAGGTGCATGAATGCATAAACGTTTCAGCCGAGATTTTCGAACGCTGAAGAAATTACTGTACATGCGACAAGGGCACTACAACAGGAATGGTTCCAGTCTCTTTACAAACAACGGCAAAAGTGTGTCACTGAGGAAGGGAACTATTTTGAAGGAAATGTTGTGTAAATTGCCTTACGGTAACTTGTGTTATTTACACATTCGAGAACTTTTTGAATGTAGCGGTATAATATATATGTACATTTCATTGACATTCTATCTGTTAATGAATCTCAGTGGCCAACACTGAACTCACGAAACGTAATCTCCTAAGTAATCTATCGGTTCGGAGTATCCCATTTAGATCGTTCATAATTAATACTAGCCCCACGAAATGACACTGATATGCTTTAGAATATATCGACGTATTATAGGTAAGTGGCAGAGAAAGTAAAACGTTGTAGTTTCCCATTTAAAATATGATCATGATAAATTGCATTACAATAATGTTTATTCAGAAACAATTTAAATTCTAGTTAAGGGTGTGTTTGCATTCGAACACGATTTTGAGCTGTTTGTATCATACAAGTGAGTTTTTTGCTTTCTCTATTACGTTTATCAAGTAGGGAGAGTAATTATATTCCACCCAAAATTTCATTTAGGCATTTAACTGAAATGTGAGTTTGGAATATAAAACAGTTTAAAAAATGTGTGTGTGTGCGTGCGTGTGTCGGTGAACATTTCTCAAAAATGAAAAGTTCATTAACTACCAAACTTGATATTTAAGTTCAGCGACACGATGATATCCCAGAAAATCCCTCACCCCAAACTACAGTATACATGGATTATCTTTTAGAAAATTTAAATTTTCTAAATAATTACTCTAATGATTGTGATTAAAGTAGCATATGTTAAAGATATTTTCGAACAATTAAAATGTACATCTTGGATTTTCTGACAATAGCCACTGAAGACTTAATCATTCTGAATGCCTTTTATTTAACTGGTAAACCATATGAGTTAAA
This sequence comes from Hymenopus coronatus, assembly GCA_030762935.1. Lineage (NCBI taxonomy): Eukaryota > Metazoa > Arthropoda > Insecta > Mantodea > Hymenopodidae > Hymenopus > Hymenopus coronatus. The sequence continues at coordinate 51,028,211 of CM060895.1, forward strand.
TGATATCTTAGATCTCATTAAAACACACATATGTATTTACGTCAAATACATTGTTTTGTAGGTTTAGCATTTTGAAGATATTCCTTGTTATTCGTTTAAATTTTCCAATATTATAATTTACCCAAATGGATAGTCTTATTTCGTTTTTCATTGTTTGCTCCCTGAACAAGCAATAATTTCAATGTCATCACTTATGATCAGCTATTAAAATTTTGGCCATCGCTTTAGCTTAGTGTATTCCCTTATTTCGCTGTAATTTACAAGGAAATAAGTAATAAGAATATTTCTGTTACTGTTGATCTCGTTTAGCATGACACAGATAGAATAAGTTTGAGGCAATATTTATATATTATTCACAAAATCTCCAACTTTTTATGAGTTTTATGTCATGTTTGTAATATTTGATGTTCAATTGTTTGATGTTAAAATCTTTGGATGCAAATTTGTATTATTCCTTGTGCTTTCGTTGCATACAAGTGTTTTGATTTTTTCTATGCGATTTTATTTTTCAACAATATCTATAGTTACTTGTTGATTTTCTGACTGGTGAAGCCAAGTTATCAAGAAGAAGGAGGCTTCTTCAAGCGTATGGAAAAGGCTGCTTACAGATAACGCGTATAAATGTATTCGCATTGAATTGTATGCGTACAAGGATTCACAGTGTTCAACAAAGTAAAAATTGCATCGAGCAATTACAGTTTCACTTTGGAATTGTACAAAATAAACTGCGATTCTACAAAGATCCTAGCGATTTATTATTTAAGAAGCCGCCAGGTAGTATGGGTCTGTGAAGCCCAACAAGCCCGATAAAACGCCCTGAGAAGAATCAATTGCTGCTCAAAATCAAACATAAGTGCGAGTAGAGTTTTAATTCAATTTTTGACGAGCGCTTATAGAGGCCTATTATGCTTCAAGTTTTGTAAGAATACTTTGTTGCACAATAGTTGCAGAACCTGATTTAAACACATTTTTAAAAATATTACATCAAAATGAACTTTAACGGGAAAAAGACTGCAAAAGTGATAAATAACATTTAGCACATGAGCAGTGCGTTTTTTGTGGGCTATTTATTTTTCCTCAGAAGGGCTTAAAGCAGTTATGTTTTTATGCAAAATAACTCCAGCAAACAGCGAATAAATTTTAAGTTTGCTGCATCATAAAATCGGAAGTATAGCAAGTAAAGCTTACAGCTTTATGCTGATCCGTGCTGCTGCTTGCTCCGAGCTTCTACTTTATTATTCCCTTTGGCCATGCGACGCCTTTGCTGCTCCAAATAGGTCTAAGATGCTGGCTGAGCAAGGAGACGAACGTCTGCTGCCAAGTTACGCGGGAGGAACACCAAACCGCACTGCGTATTCTTTCATAAACACTATAAATATCTTAATAATGTCTCTGGCAGCTTCCTTCCATTATGTAAATAGAAGCATAAAATGTTCTTTCTCAAGCGTTAAGAAACTGAGCTTCAAAACAACATTTTTCCTTCTGAACTTAAAAATCTCAAAACTATGTTTTTGTATCAGTTACAGGGATATAATAGAATATCAATAGGATTCGATCCCGATTGCAAACGGCGTTAGGTTGAGAACTAATGTACTGTACGCGTTTGCAATTCATATTTGTTTACTTTAGCGGAGGAATGGGAAGAGGGGCGAAGGACATCGGTACAGCCCGGTGAAAGTCGCTAACTAATCTGATAGTCCACTTGTGTTTGATCTCCTGTTGTTTCTTCGGCTAAAATGGAAATGGAGTTTTTTTTTTTTTTTTTTTTATGAACGCTCTTTAACTACTGTGGTTCTCACTGTCCCATTCTATATTGGACGTGTAAGATAGCCTAATTTTGCTCAAAGACCTCTTTATTTTACGTCTGTAAATCTATGACACGGGACCAACGGCTTTAATTCCCTTCCGAAGGAAGTCATGCTAAGGATATTTACTCCCGAAAAAATCCATCGTCCTCCGGGTTTGAATCCGCAACCTTAGGTATATGAGGATAGCACGGTAACTATTGTACCACGGAGGGCGATGTTTATTAGAGATTTGCTATTTCTACATAGGTAAATGTAACATAATTTCTCTATGTATACGTAAATTTCACTAAAATAAAACAAACCTTTAGCTCGCGATAGAAAAAATAATACTAACTTTCTGTTTCCAATGATATCAGGTTAAAAAAAGTAATTAAAACAAGTTTAACTTATAATATCAGGAAATAAAAGCAAACGTTTCCCTTCTGCATATGTGTTTTAAAAGTTACATTCAGTAACGATATATTGTGCTCGTGTAAGACGTGAAAAGCGCTTATCAGTTAAGATAATTTTGTATTTAGAAAAGCTTCTCTCAATGTCATATGATGTGGCTGGTACAAATTGGAAGTATGTACATCAATTTTTATGCTTGTGGATTTATGCTCACTGCCCAAAATCACGTCGCTTATATCACACATTGCTGCATATCTAACACTTTTGTAGTAACCGAATGTGGTCGCGTTTCTTTCATCGTCTGTAGTAGCTTATCTACTATACAAGATGTTAGAGACATTATTTTAATGTTTACTAGAAATTCCTTTAGTTCTTCAGATATTAGTGATTTTAATATGTCAATGAATTGTCAACACTCGCTAACGAATTTAGTGCGTTAATTGTTTTATCATAGTAACTTGCATAGCATGTTGCTGTCGCACAACAAACACTTCTGAAGACGCTGTCAAGGTAACGCTACGTTCTCCTAATTATAACCGGGTTGTAAGACGATACGACTATACCATCCCTGCCCGACGTGTGCTGCGTCACAAAACATGTATGCAAACACAAATGAATTTTCAACCATATACAACCGGCACCGAAGCATTTGGTTTTAATATAAAGTTGTTTATATAGCCACTTTTACTGATGTTAAGGGTACACAGCATTGTAATAGTGTTACTTAATTGTTTTTCTACACAATCCACAAAGAAACAATTAAGAGGACAGAAGTTGGGTAGGTAGAGTCATACTGAAAAATTCAGTGCGATAGCCGGGATTTGAACCGGTGTAGCCGGTTACTCTAACCACTAAGTTACATGGCCGATATGACATTAAATTCCTCATCCACCTCGCATGCTTCTCTGTAAACTACAACTCGATCTGTGTTATTTTGAGATGACACACCCCAATGGCGACTTACAATGCCGTAAGGACTGTAAGTTCCACGCTTCATAGCTTAACCAACTATTGGATCAGTTAGTGTTAATTTATTGGTTCTTCCACACAAGCCGTATGTAGGACAGAAGTTAGATAGTTGAAACATTTCTGTATCAACCAATAAACCTGAAAAAAAAAATATTAAATTTGTTCAACGCAATTATAAAATAATATTAATTTCCTTGAGCCCATGGACCTAATTTTCTAAGCATAAAACAAATGAATAAATAAATAAATAAAATGTCAGAGAGAGCCATTTTTACTTTCTGTATATTTTATTTCATTTTATTTTCTCTTTACAGTATAAATAAAAAGTATTATAATATACCTTTGATTTTATTTTGCATCCAATATGAAATACAGTACATTATTATTATTCATATATAATCGAGGGGGTCTCAAAAATGGGGAAATGTATTTTTAGGATTATGGTGTTCCTCATAGTATTGAAATGTCCCAATCCTAAAATTACTAGATTTCATCAAATTTAGGCTCCACTCTAATATGAGAGCAATAATTCTGATTTTCACATTGAATACCACCTAAAATCATATATATAATAAAATATTTTCCAAGGTTGGATTGAAGTAACGTATTAAGGGCCAAATTGGCTCCAGTTTTGATAAAAGATTCAAACTGTATTATGGTATCATGCCCAAGCTATAATTTACCAGATACAGATCCTGAATGAGAACTGAATGCAATATTCAAATTTGAACATGAAAAAAATCTAAAAAGAAAAAAAGTCTGATGTATTGCAATCACATAACTTTCTCTAGCTGTTCCACATAATAGTTATCATTAAAAAATATTATTCTTTTATCTATATAATGCCAAAGAGATAAACATTAGCATAATCGGTCTTATTACTTGCTTCATTGTAAGTAGAAGGGAAATAAGGGAATACCAGAAAAAATACTAAAGCGGAACTCAACTCTTTTAAAAGCTTGGTCGCTATGTGAATTGAGGTTTTGTCCGCTTTGCATGGTCCCGTTTCAGAAACGTTAGGCGCTTTAAAACTGAAACCAATAACAAGGAATATCTCAAAAACGGTCAACACAAGAAAAACGTATATGGTATAAATGAATTGTTTAAGTAAGATGTATATTTTTTGTACATTAAGTTTTTGTCTGTCTGTTACGGTTTAGCCGTTATGCAAAATTCTGCAAAACTCATCCAGAGAAAAAATGTCCTCGGAGAGAAAATTTAAAATATACATTTTATTTGTGATATAGTACCTTTAATATACGGTATTTTAATCAAAATATTAAGAGCCATTTCAAAAAATGTTCCATGTAAAGGGTAGTTTGTGTGGGGGGATTTTTTTTTTTTTTAAATCTTCGTGTCTCATACTTGGAAGATACCAAGTTTGGTATTTAACGGTCTTTTCGTGTTTGAGCTATGCTGTCCACACATACACACACACACCATACACACACAAGGACCTTTTTCTAAAAATCTGATGTGTTTCATTCACATACATTTCTCTAGCTGTTCCATACATAAACTATTCTTACAAAACATAATTCTTTTATCTACTTCATGCTAATCAAGATAAACATTAGCAGAATTGGTCTTGCTACTTGCAAGCAGACGGGAAATAAGGGAGTACATAAGGCTAAAAAGATAGACAACATGTTTAAACGTTCATCGCTATGCAAAACAATTGAGGATCGGCTCGCTTTGCATGGTCCCGTTTGAGAGAAGTTGTGTAGTCTAAAATTGAAGCCAATAATAAGGAGTGTCTCGAAAACGATCAACTGTGCAAAAAAGACGCATATGATAAATTGTATATTTTAACTAGATCTACATTTTTTGTGTGGTAGATTTTTGTCTACCTCTTGCGGTTTAACCGTTATGCAAAATTTTGCAAAATTCATCCCGAATAAATTGGTCTTCAGAGGCTGTTCCCAGAAAATTCAAAATATGCATTTTATTTGTGGTGTAAATATCTAATGCGGTATTTTAACTAACCAGAATCGTTAGAGCCAATTTTAGAGAAAAATATTCAAAAAAGTTTTCCATGTAAACGGTAGTTCGTGGTGGAGGGATATTCTTGAAAATTTTCTTAATTAGTAACTTTGATATTTAACGCCCTTTTCGTTTTTGAGTTATTCTGCCCCCTTCCACACACACACCTTTTTTCAAAAATCCTCTTTTTGCACTCAGTGGACCTCAAAACATACATTTCCGGTGAAATCTCGACATCGAATTTTTGGGTGGAATATAATGCCTTCTAACTAGTATGTACATACGTGCTAGAGAAAGGAAAAAGTGTCCAATATTAATGCCACTACTATACAATGTGTTAGACTTTCATGTTTCGTCACCTTAAGTCAATTCGCGTTACTTAAATTAAGTCATGTTATTTAAGTTTATCGTAATTCTGGCATGATTATTCTGGTAGGGTGATCTCTGTTTATATCAATGAGGAATAGATGGCGATATTATTATTGCTACTGAGAGCAGAGCGTGCGGAAGGCAGATCTCAATGTTGGACGCGGAGGAGTACATTACTTTCAGCTTATAGCGAACAAAGAATAGACACTTGCGACAGCTTTACGACGGAAAACCCACTGTTACAATCTGGGGAGAGAGGCAAGATTTTTACATGGAAATTTAGTCTTGACCATAGGAGGGTTAGAGTAGGTCTCGGGTCGCAGTAGTAATGTGCAGCCAACTGTTATTTTGCCCTATTTTAACCAGCCTAGGGCCACATGCATGCACTTGGCTCTTTAGTCCGTTGTTCCAGTCCAGTTGTCATATTCCGCTGACGGCTACCAAACCGCCATGTGGTTCGAACTGACACACGGGGCTAAATTATCTCCTGTTGCATTTTGTTTTAATGACGTTACGCTCGCTGTAAATCTTCCCCGCAGCAGTTGACAACCTTTCATTTATAGAAACAATTTACTGTACAAACGTTGATTGGTATAAGTCCTTACTTAGAGCTGGGGCAACATAAACTATTTACAGGCGTTCATATAAGAGTAAATCATTGAAAATTGTTTCTAATCTGCCTTGTAGAACAGCTGCCCCATTGCAAAAACAGCTATATTATTACTTTCTCTAGAATGTATGTACATAGTAATTAGAAGAAGGTATTGTATTCCATCCAAATATTCGATGTCGAGATTTAACCGCAATAAAGGTTTTGAAAACCCCTGGGTACAAAAAAGTATTTAGAAAAATGTCCGCGCGCGCCTGTGTATGTGTACAGCATAGCTCAAACACGAAAAGTCAGATAAATATCAAACTTGGTATTGAGTTCACTATCTTCCAAGGGTACGAGATGAAGATTTGCAAGAAAATCCCTCCATCCCCAACTACCCTTTAGATGGAACATCTTAATAGGTGTTGATTTTCTAAAAACAAGCTCTAAAGATTTTAATTTAAATACTATATGTTGAAGATATGGTTTTCCTCTTAGCGAGGTGGTAGCGCGACTGCTTGGCAAGCGGGAGGCCTGAGTTCGATTCCCGTTAACGGAAGGATTTTCTCCCGCTGGGAGACCTGTTCTGGGGAGTCAATTGAGGAACTGCTTGAGGAGAAAGAAGCGGCTCCAGGGAGGTAACTCGGGACGCTAACCACATCCCACCCTCCAGTACTGCTCCTCATCCATGACGCCTGTAATAAAGATGGTGACGCAGCGGTCAGGCGGTAACCCTTGGCCCAACTTTGGGCTGTTGGTCACAGATTTTAGTTGTTATACATTTAAGATATTTTCATAGTAAACGGAATGAATATCTTGAATTTTCTGAAAAAGACCTCTTAAGACCTCTTCATTCTGGATGACTTATGTGTAACTGTAAAATGGAAGAGATAGACGAAAACCTAATACAAAAAAGATAGATCCCATTAAAACACGCAATTTATGTCATATATATAAATATATATATATATATATATATATATATATATATATATATATATTGTTTTTGATTTAACCGTTTTCAAGATAATCCTTGTTGGTAGTTTCAGTTTTAAACTGCTTAAACTTTCCTCAAATGCGAAGTCATCATTCGTTTCATGCTTTTTTTTTGTTTTCGTTTTCATGTGATAACTGATATTCGGTACCCTTTGCATGACAACTTAAGAAAAATAATACAATGACGACTTCCCATTTGAGAAAATTACAATTATTCATATCTTGGAATGGTAAACTGCATAATAAAGGTATATGACATAACTCGTTTTATTATTTTTTGTGTAGTGAGATTTTGTCTACTTCTTAAGTTTACCAGTTATATAAAGATCACCCAGAATGAATAGATCTTCAAGAAAGTTCAAAATATACATTTTATTTCTGATGTAAATATTTTTGAGGGTGTTTTAATCAAAATCATTAAATATATATTTGAAACAAGTCGAAAATTCCGAAAAATGTTCCATGTATAGATAATTTGCATGGGGGGAATTTTCCTGAAAGCCTTCATGTCGCATCCTTGATAGATACTGAACTTAAAATTTAACAAATTTATTATTTTTTAATTATGTTGCTCATACCTTATCTTAAAATGATTTTCTTTATTCAGGGTTCTCAAAACATGCATTTCTGATGAAATCTCGGTAATGAACGCCTATTTGGAATGTAATGCTTTCTCAGCCTTATACGTATATTGTACGTGGTAAAGAAAGGGAACTTACTAAAGATATTAGCTGGATGCCATTTTCCATGTTATCTATCATAAGCCAATGCTGCTTAAGGGTATAATCGTTATAATGCAATGGAACAATGTATTTTTGAAACTCTGGTTTAATTTTATGGCTTAAAAATATTTGAGTGTTATAGTTTAATAAGCTGTACAGCGTTTTGTATGAAAGGTTTTTGAATCTATCTCGCGACTATAAATGTCAGTTTACCTATGCTAGTATAATGGAACTGTACTTTCAAATGCGTTTTTCTTGTATTTCATTTTTCTTTCGTGATCTTGTATTCAACATGTTCCTCATGATGTATCTTTTATTTAACTTTCCAACATAAACTCTGCACTGATTTTTCAGTGAAATCTTCATATCTAATCTACTGAAAGCACACATGATAGGAGATTAGTGTTTTATTTAAAATGTTTCTTTGTTGCAGGTAAGAGGCAATCTTCATTTAATAAAGAATACGCGGGACATGGTTCTCTCAATGCGAACTCCGAAACTTTCAGCATTGGATTTACATTCGTTAAGGAAAATAAATTAAATGTACAGGTAGGCATACATTTCATTATACTTTCAAAAAAACAAATCCTTCCATTTATGCATCCAAAACTTTTTTTTTTATAAAATTTCTGGCAAGGAATCTATCACTATACTCATATTGCAAATACGAGGCGTAAGTACCATTTCGTTCTACCATCGCCGTAGCACTCGTCTCTGTAGTTTATTGGCTCTCCACTGACGCCATTACATCTGGATCGTGTTGTGTTTGCGGTTGTTGTGTTCAAAATGTTTAAGAGAATTTCTGATCCTGCCGACTGTAAAGTACATTCCGTATGGGCGCATGGAATGTTAAACCAGAGGAAAATCAACGTCAACCTGTAGAGAATTACAGGTGACAATCTAATGACAGATAGAATGGTGAGAAAGTGGGTTAGGCAATTCAATGATGGACGATCCAATGCTCAATACGAAGCACAGAGTGGGCGGCCTGCTGCTGTTGTTACTGAACAAGTGATTGAGGCAATTTGTGAAAACAGACAGCTCGCAGTAGGAATGCTGTTTCACAAAACACAATGTTCAGCAGTGGCTGTCTTCAATGGCGGAAACTTCCTTTGAAGAGGAAATTCAAATGTTAATTCCCCGTTATGATAAATGCCTGAACAATGGTGAGAATTATGTCGAAAAATAGGCTGAGGAATGCTTTTTCACGTACAAATAAATACTGTTTATGCTTTTTTCCAAATCGGTGCTTACTTTCCGGATACACCTCGAACCTCAAAAACTTTCCTGTGTCATCTGTATGGTATAAGCAGCTCATATTCCAAATATAAGCCGGTATTTTTAACTTGAAGTACCGAGATCGAACCTGGTAAATATCGGGTCGAAGCAATGGAGCACTGTAATAAGCATCCGAGTTGCGGATACGCCACTAACTGTAAATATATCTACAATTTGCGAACCCAATATTAGGGTCATTCAACCAGACGAGGAAGCTACACATAAGTTTGCAGATTATGTGTTAAGAGCATATGAATGTAAATTTCCTCTATCACGGTGAGAAGAATTTTTCTCGTCTCTGACGCATACAACAAATGTGTGCAGAAATGGTCATGCATAGTTGAACGGTAGTTGAGCCATTCACACCAAAACTATTTCAATTAGTGGAGGCTATCAGCGAGGTACCAGTGTGAAATTGAGAAATATCAGACGAAAAAAATCAGAACAGTGGACAAAGAGGAATCTCTGCAACAAAAATGATCCATTTTAGACAAGGCGAAATAAGCAGACTACAGTACTTCAAATATAAACCTTTCAGCCATAAAAAGAAAGCGTAGAAAACTAAGTTTTTTTGTAGTGTTTAACGCCCGCTTTAACTGCTATGGCATCGCAGGCGATGACACTGATGATACATGACTGAAGAAGGAGCACCGGTGGAATGTGATGGCAGGGGAAACCGATAACCCAGAGAAAACCCGCCCCTGCGCCGCTTTGTCCACCACAAATCTCATATGCGTCACATCTCATCTCCATTCCATGTATCATCAGTGTCATCGCTTCGGTACCATTTGTAGTAAAAGCGGGCGTTAAACAGCATCCAAAAAAGTCTGATGTGTTGCCCTCACATGGCTTTCTCTAGCTGCTCTACAAACTTCTTACAAAAGATTATTCTCCTTTCTACACAATTCTAATCGAGATAAACATTAACAGAATGTTCTTATTACTTAGTTCCTTATAAGTAGAAGGGAACTAAAGGAATGCGCTATGCTAAAGCCATAGTCATATGCTTTAAAAGCTATCGGTATGCAATTGTCATTGCAAATAGCTTCTTTGCTCGGCCAGGAGTAGAACAAAACAAAAACGGACACTTCCTGTCTGAGAAAGGTATAAGAACTTAACAATTGAAACCAATAACAAGGAATATCTCGGAAATGGCTACATCCACAACAAAAACGCATAGGGCATTAATTGTATATTTTGACGAGATATACATTTGTTGTGAACTAAGTTTTTGTCTATCCCTTAAGGTTTAGCAGTTAAGCAAACTTCGGCAAAATTCATCCAAAATAAAGAGGTCTTCATAGCCTATTCCGAGAAAATTCAAGATATACATTTTATTTTGGGATGTAAATATCTTTATTATACGGGCTTTTAAACAAAATCGCTAGAGCCATTTTTTAGAAAGTCTAAATTTTCAAACAGTTTTCCATGTAAAGGGTAGTTTGTAGTATGGAAATTTTCTTGAAAATCTTCGTGTTGCATCCTTGGAAGATACAAACCCAAATATCAATTTTGTTACTTAACGGTCTCTTCGTTTTTGAGCTATGCTGTCCACACACGGACCTTTTTCTAAAAATGCTTTTTCAGACTCAGGGGACCCCAAAACATATATTCCCGGTCAAAATCGACATCGAAATGTTGGGCGGAATACAATACCTTCTCTATCCGCTAAGTAAGTTGTACATGCGGGCTAGAGAAAGTAAAAAAATAATTGATCCTAAATAATTAAAATAATTGATTTTTTCGCATCCTTTTTCATTATATCATTTCTATTGCTTTCCCTTGTATTTAGTTTTATTATAATTTATCTCCAGTGCTGCTGTTTGTAACCGGTTCGAGATCTTAGTCAGAGCGTTCATCATTTCTTGAAAACTTTCATGTGGTATCCTTGGAAATTATGAACATAACTATTAAATTAGATATAAATTCAATTTAACATTTACTGAATTAAATAACAATTAAAAATCCCAAGCGTCTTGAATTTCAGGCGTTTTACCTTTTATATTGCAACAGCTTTTCTCAACAAATCATAAAGATAATGGAATGTTATATTTGAAGGGCTGAGAACCATAGTGGGCCATCTCCATGTGTGGTCAAAATTGAGCTGTTGCCATCTGTCAGTATAGTTTATGGTTATACATCTTATATTGCAGTTATATCATATAACTGGGCCATGTCCACCATTTCCCGTTTACAAACAGTAGAGCATCAAAATATCGGTCTAAATGAAACTACAAATTCTGTTAGAGTCAGAGTGGTCCAAATCCACGTAGCAAATCACGCTACCGCATATGATGATCTTATGTCCATGCTACCATTCATTCCTCCAGTGAATCATGATTTTTACAAGAGTTTGTGTGTGCAAGTCAATAATGATGATCAGCAGGACAATGATTAGATGTATGGAAATGACCCAGTTACATTTCTTTAGGCTGAGCCAAATCCCAGCAAAGGAAAATAGCTCCCAATAAATAACTGTAAAACCTAATTTTGTATGAAGCCACATTACTGTTGTACAAATATAAGATAGAAAATATATTCTAGATTGCTGTAGCATTTAGTTATTATGTGTAGCTTTGCTCAATAAATTGTGATATTGATAAAACATTGACCTTCTATTTCTCCATTTTTAAAAAATGGTGCTTGGCCCACTATGGTTCTCAACCCTTCATTTTATTTAACCGACTTTCAGTTTTTGAGTTAACGCTGTTCACGGATACACAGATGCACGGACTTTTATAAAAACTTTTTATTTGTTTATTTATTTCGGGCACTTTTGTGAATTTTCGTTCAAATATCAATATCGAATTTTTGGGGTTCAATACAATACTTTTCTTATTTACTGTACGCATTAGAGAAATTAAAAATGAATGAAAGCTATGGTACAATCCAGTTTGATGTTAGAAAAGAATTTGAAATATGTTTTCCATATGTTGAAGCAATTGAAGCACTCAATATTAAATACTGCCTGCATGCTGTATCCAAAGCATGTATAAGAAGCATACGAACGTACCTTAAAGAGTGCTCTTAAGGGCGATTTTCTGAACTATCCTTGCAACTTGGTACATAATAAAATGTCGAATAGCAAAAAAGAAGAGACGTATAGAGGCCACTTCTGGATTCTAAATCTTCAGAGCAAAACGCTAGTCGATACGAACGCCGGGCAACCTCCATGGCAGTAACAAGATGCTTCTCGACACAAATATGTCAGCTAATAGACGTTTTGCTAACGAATACTGACAGATGGAGAAAGGGTGATGAAAAAGAAGTCCTTTTATCCTTTTCCAGCTACCTTCTCCTCTGTCAGATCAAAAATCTGCAACGTTTGATCGTGTTAAATATGATTTTATATACTGTCTTACAAAGTAACCGAGCTAGGTGGTTCAGGCGTTTCTTCTTGGACTGGCATTCGGAGGTCGTAGGTTCGAGACACTTCATTTCATCTCTATTTCTTCCTACCGGGCTCTTTCAGGGTAGTAAGTGTTGGCTAGGATTGCGGTGGTTGTGCCCTTCCGTGGTGGTGAGTGCTGAAAATATGGCTCTCAGCGGCGTAATGGCGTTGGAGTCGTCTGCAAGACCCGGGTAGCTCGGTTAAACCTGGGTCGCGTGCCCCTAGCGCTCCCCGCGTTGAGTTGAACAACTGCTTGTACTTTATTAAGGGTCCTCCAGGATGACTCTTTCAAGGCGTCAGGTATCGATCACCTTTCGATAATGCTCTCTTATCAGCCTATCGTCCTGGGTCTTCCTTTGATAGTATTAAACGCCATCTTCAAACCGGAGAATCCGGAGAAAACTCGCCCTTGCGCCGTTTTGTCCACCACAAATCCCACATGTAGTCGGCTGGGATCGAACCCGCCTTGGTGAGAGGTGATTGGTTTAAGCACTCGGCCACGACGCGGCCGTCTCCTGAGTATCGCACGATAAACCCTTGGTGGCAGCAGTGTGGAAATCTCTTTGGAGTGACACACACACACACACGCACACACACACACACATCTTACTAAGTAGGTATAGATCCACAATTGACAAAGTTGTTACTGAAGTGAGCACTGCGCTTATCAAAGAAATCCAGTCGTCTTCTACATAGTAGACCCCATGTTGAAATGTGTTATAATTCTCTACAACTTGCATAGTAGGTAGAGAAAGTTGCGCATTTTACCCACAAATTGTATATCAATATTTCAACGGAAATGCATGTGGATAAAAAAAAACGATTTTCAGAAATAGCCCGCTTTCTAGTGTTTGCACGTGTATATGACAAACAGGAAAAGCCAAAATATAAAAATTCGTTTAAATACTAGACTATGTAACTAATATTATCCTCCCACAACACCAAAACTTCCAAACAACTCCCCCACTCCAACTACCGTTTATATAAAAAATGTTTTATTACTTTTTTATTTTTTTCAAAAATGGTTCTAATTGATTTCGTTTAAGATATTTGCATACAAATAAAATATCGTGAATTTTCTGGGAATAGCCAGTTACAGAACAGAAATTACACATAAACATTCCGCCGTCACACGCCGTCCATTCGCCTGCTCCTGCGATCATAAAATTAAAGTTACAGCATTATAGAGACCGTTCCAGCATTCGCATACCGAAAATCACGGAAGAAAACCGGGATCAGAGCGGACAGTCCAAATATAATCTAACCCGAAACCTCCCGAAAGCGTGCCTAAATCTTTACCGCGAAAACAGCTCCTTTGGTAAATTAACATGACGTTAAATCCTTGATTGTGCTACAATATGTATCTGATGTTAACCTTTCTGATTTCTGTTCTGATATTTCTTAAAATTTTGCTGCGATTGCATTGTTGTTATGTTAATCTGAACCAAACTTCTTTCAAATTGGATAAATAATTTGTAAGATATAAATTGTTAAATGAATTTCATTATGTAAATATATTACAGGATCAAAATGTTCCACGCGCCTGAAAATTTTAGAAAATTACTTGGCATTTTCTGAATTAGATCTTTTAATCAGACACAAAAACTTTAAATGGTGATTTAATAATTTTGGTTAGAGAATTATACCTTTTCAAATCTTTAAAGTTAATAATTTTTCATTTTATTTATATATATACGTTTATATTTATATATAATGTAGTTTCGAGAAAAACGCTTTTTCATAAAACAGTGTGCTAAGAAACAGGTGTATTGTACGATTTTAAAATGGCTGTACAGCCCGAATGCATGTATATCTAAAGGTTCCAACCTAATTTGCTATAAAAATCTGATGCGTTACATTCACATGACTTTCTCTACATCTCTGTAACAAGTTAAAGCTAAAAAGCTTATTCTTCTATTTACCTCATGCTATCGAGATAAACATTAGCAGAAATAATCTTATTACTTGCTTTCTTCTAAGTAAAATGTTAATTAGAGGATGCACTAGACTTGAACGACAGCCAAGTCTCTTAAAAGCTGGTTGCTATGGGATTGAAATCCATTTCTTTGCATGACCAGGAGTTGACACGTTCCCGTATAAGAAAAGTTTTAAGTATTTTGAAACTGAAACCAATAACAAGGAATATCTCGAAAATGGTCAATCCCACGAAAAAAAAAATGTATATGATATAAAATATGTGTATTTAGGATATGTACATTCTATGTGTAGTAAATCTTAGGCTTATCTCTTACGGTTTACTGCTTATGCAAGATTCATTCAGATCAAAGAGGTCTTCTAAGGCTATTCCCAGAAAATTGAGGATATATAGCTTATTTTTCATGTAAATACTTTTAATCTACGATAGTTTATTGAGAAAATAAATTTTTTCGAAAATGTTTACATGTGAAGGCTACTTGGGGGTGGGAAGATTTTCTTGAAAATCTTCGTGTCGCATCTTTGGAAGATACTGACTGAGCTATGCTGTCCACAGACAAACACACAGACATTTTTCTTAATTGTTTTTTTTTTTTATTCACGGTGTCTGAAAATATGTACCTATTTCCGGTGAAATCTCGGTATCGAATTTTTGGGTGCAATACAATACCTTCTCTATACATCATGTACATAGCACGTTTTGAGAAAGTAAAAAAAAAATTTTTTTTGACCGATTGTAGTAAAAATTTGACTCCAGTATCCCTAAAGAGGGATTATTCGCCCATCTCCTAGAGAACACAGCACGCAGAATCGCGGGGCCTGCATCGATTCCGTTCTTAGGCAGCAAATGGCAGCAGATCTTGCCTCATCCTTGTTAATACCCAAGGTCATTTGTCACCCATACCCCAGGGAGACACCTGTTGTCCCGAGTGAAAGGAAAATGCCGTAGGCACAAAGCGGAATTGCGGCCCCATTAACGATAATTAGCTATTGTTTCTCGTCCGCGTTGTTTGCTGTTGAAGCTTTGCCTTAAACCATTCAACATCCTATTAAAAGTGTAACAGGCATGCATGTATTCATCCTGTGTTATGTGGAACAATCCTAACAATGATTAGTACCTGCTCCTACATATCTGGGCTGCGGTTGTCGTAATTCCACAACCGTCTGTATCCAAACAGAATACCTACCATTGAAACGCTGGGCTTTATTTCACTGTTCCATTGATTTCATATGCCTCTTCCTATGCTGGGAATATATTTGCGTTTAATAAATGAAAATGTTGCTTATACCTGTTGTTCTATGCTTCATAATACTTCGGTTGACGCTCTTTTGGAATTATGTTTCTATATTTATTCCAGTATATAAAGCTCTCAAAGCTGCAAAAACAAACGGCTGAATAATAGTTACGGCATATTATAAATTAACAGGATATGTGCTAGGAGTAATAAAGAAAGAAGGGTTAAAGTTAAAAATACAAAGAAAAAAGATATACAAAAAAAGAAAACTTATGAAACAGTAAAGATTCTTTAGATCATTTCAATGAATGGAATCTCTGAAGTTGTAGAAAGTACTTAAAAGCTAAGTGTACCGAAAATACAATGTAATGTTCCAATATATTTTTTATGTGTTGAAACCAATCTAGGTTGATTTAATAACGAGGTAACAGATACGAACTAGGATCTTTAGAGCTTACCGCTTCCTCCTCCTACACGGAATCACCCGCCGCGGTGTGGTGCTTACCACGCTGGCCTGTAGTACCCAAAGTTGCGGGTTTCAATCCTGGTGGAGAGTTTAAAAATATATTTGATTCTTATCGACTTTAATTGCCAACATTATATCAGTGCCGCCGGAATTTCATCTCGCAGGAATTCTTTGTCAGTAAATTTACAAAGATGGACCTGAGGTTCTGGGTCGGGTTTAAACCAGGCTACCTTGGGATCAAAAGGCCAGCGACTAACCAATTGAACCACTCAGACCAAGGGTGATAGATGTTTGCGGATGTAAAAGCCTTAGCATGGCTTCCTTCGTGAGGGAAGTAAAGCCATTGGTCCCGTGTTAACGTAAAAGAAGCCCATATCTTGAAAGAAATCACTGTGCAAAACCTTACTATTTTCACTTCCGCAAAGTCGCAACTTAGTCCTATGGTGTCATCTATGGGTGACGAACTAATTGCTCGACCCCATGTGCGCATAGTGGCGAAGTTTTGGATTAGAAATTCTACGTGATCTAAAGCCTATTCAGCCTTAAGTTGATCCTCGCCAAAGCAAAACCCAGTGCACCATTCGTTACAATGTAACCTTCCGCCATTCGCGACAGAAATGCTGTCATACTTACACGACCTCTCGGCGCATACACGTAGCATATTGTATAGAATATTGTTCAAATTATGAATAAATTCATTCTACAGTTTAGATTGTTAGCGTAAGATTACATTCTTGCGCACTACTACTGTGTTGTCATTGACCACGTGGATTTGTTTTGGCGCGGATCAACCTAAGAGTGAATAGAAAATAGGAGGGCATGATGGAACATACACTCCCATCCCAGGAAAAACGAATACGTTGAAGGTCGCAGGCAGAAAGGCCAGGCGGCTGATCTAGGAACAAGGTTCATGGATGGTTTTAGTTTTCCTTTTACACTGTATTATCTCTAGTTTTAACTATTTTAATTATATTGATTTTAAATTGCTTTTATCTATAGTCCTTTGCCTTCACTGTTTTATTTTTAAGGGCGCTAATAACCTAGTAGTTGAACGCCCTTAAACCTCAATCATCACCATAGGAATACGGAGTACCTAACCATTCCAGGATTGATGACCCGCTCACACTGCTGAGTTATCACAGAAGACTTCCATCCTGCGGAACCAGGGAGAACTCGAACCACCTTCGATAGCTTAGAGAAAACTGCCATCTGGCAGGATCCAACGAGCACACATCTGCGCCATATGTTCACCACGGAGCAACGCTTTACAGCTAACTGAACATGCAAAGTGAAAGGGGAAGTGAAATGTTGGGAGAATGAAAAAAAAGGAGTCGTGGTAGAAGAGGAACCACCCCAGTAATCGCCTTACCAACCAGATCATCACGTCTACCTTTTTCGATACTTTTTAAAAAAAATGTTTATTATGTTTCTAAATTAACTTAAGTTTTACCTGTAACTATTTACTTTTTTAGTTCAAATATAACAATTTGAACAGTTACAAGTATTTTATTTGTGCTAATTTTAATGCTTAGTTATTATTTTAGATAAAGGTTTATTCATTGGTCTATTTGTCGTAAAAATCCTCTTTATCGTGAATGAAATCAAACATCCCTAATATGAGCTATTTCTATTCTCCTAGGATTGAAGTCATTTAAAACATTTTGCCTATCTTAAGCCCTGAATAGCAATTTTCGCTTGAACTTTTGAATTGTTGAGTAGTAAGTTCTCTTGTATCAAGATAATATCGCCTTGTTTAAAGTTTATGATGATTGTGTCGCCCCTAAAATGTTACATTAACAATCAAGCGGGATGGCTCAGACAACATTCCGGAGGTCGCGGGTTCGATCTCCAAGGCCGGCCCATCTGAGCCATGTTTCTCTCTCTCTCTCTCTCTCTCTCTCTCTCTCTCTCTCTCTCTCTCTCTCTCTCTCTCTCTCTGCAGTTTTCTGGACAGCCAGGAGAATGCTGGTAGGTTCATTAGTCATTCATTACATTCCTCGAATTTTCCAGTCTACCATTTCCTCCATTCATTTCCTAATATATTTTTACGCTTGAAGGACCAGACGATGCTGTTAGGTGCGTTGCGGCTGGATGGTGAATTTCGCATTGTAAAAAGTTATCCTGGCATCACACTTGAAATACTCGGTCGGGATCCGCCTTCCGGTTTCAGGGTCCTCTCTGGGAGGCTAGGGACTTGTGAGCAGGACCTAGACGTCGAAAGCGTTCCATCTATAACCGATAGGGACTCAATCCATGCTTGCACACATCGTCATCTGGATCTGGTCGCCTTTTAGGTCTCTTTCCTCATCCCTCTCGCACTCGTGGTCACGTAAGTGGCATAAGGACACAAGGTCCGGTGTTCTGCCCCAGAGTCCTGGGAGGCCCATCCATGGCTAAACGAAATCCCCCGCATTAACGAGTAATGAAACAAAAACAAAAAGTGCTGCAAGCGGTATGACATTGAGGGTTGGCGACGTATCCAAATTGTAGAAAGTATTTTATTCACAGGTGAGAAACATAATCTCTCATTTAGTGACAGTTGGGGAAGCTGCAATAGACTTGCAGCAAATGCTGCTTTAAAACAGAAATTATTAAGCATATCCCAAAAATAACACAATGTACAATATACACATACACCTCAGTTATTTATAGTCACGTCTTCCTCCGGTTCTGTCTGCATTTCAATAAAGCTAAAATAAAGGGACCAAATTAATATTCATTGCTTCAAGAAGTATGTAAAAAACTTAGAATACTCGCTTGTAGGAGTCAATTATGGTCCCTCTTTCCTTTCTCTAGCACTAATGTATTTAATTAGAAAATATATTGTATATTAGAAAATATATTGTATTCCAATTAAAATTTCTATACCGAGGTTTCACCGGAAATACCTATTTCGAGACCTCCCACGTTTAAAAAAAATCAGTGTGTGTGTGTGTGTGTGTGTGTGTGTGTGTGTGTGAGAATAGCTCAAAAACGAAAATATCGTTAATACCAAACTTGGTGTTTAAGTTTGTCTTCCAAGGATACAACACGAAGATTTACAACAACAAAAAATTTGCCCACCCCAAACTATCTTTAACTTGGAATTTTTTTTGAAAAATATATTTTCTTAAAAACTGGCTAACGATATGATTGTATACAGTATATTACAGATATGTACATGACAAATGAAATGCATATCTTGATTTTTTGGGAATAAATGTAAATAAGGAAAGTGTTGTATTCCACCCAAAACGAAGAAAATGTTCGCGCGTGTGTATGAAATTGTAGTAAATCAATTTAAATAAAATCCCTACCTCTTCATTCTGGAAAAATTTTGCATAACTGGTAAACCCTAAAAGACAGACAAAAACTTACTACACAAAATGCAGATCTCGTTAAAACACACAATTTATGTAGATATTAATTTTTTGTAGAATTAACCATTTCCGAAATATTCTTTGTTATTGGTTTCAATTCTAAACTACTTTATACTACTAATTTTCTTAAACGGGGAGTCACATTTCATCACATTTCCCTCTCTCTCTCTCTCTCTCTCTCTTGTTTTATTTCTGGACATACAAAGAGAACTAAACTTTAATTATTAAAGTTCGAAGGCTTTCACGGCCGGTGTTAGAATCACTTATAGAAAACAAAACCGGGCTTGTAGGCCGTGGTCCACTGGGCTTCTCAGTAGTCGCTACTGAGAGACCACGGAGATGTACACGCCACTGATGATGCCTGCCGCAGACGCAGGCGAAACGTCTGGGGAACGAAGGGAGAAGCCCAGTGGACCACGGCCTACAAGCCCGGTTTTGTTTTCTATAAGTAAACTTTAATTGTTCATATAGCGGTCAGCTTTTAAAAGATTTGACTACAGCTTTAGTCTAGAGCATTCCCTTATTTCCTTTCTGTTAAAAGCAAACAAGTAATAAGACAATTTCTGCCAATGCTTATCTCGATTAGCACGATGTAGATAAAAGATTACTCTTTTGAAAAATAGTTTGCAGAACAGGTACAGAAAGTCATGTGAACGGAAGACATCTGATTTTCGTTCTTTCTTTTTTGGTTATATTTTACTTTCTCTAGCCCCGCATTTACAATGTATATAAGGATAGAGACGTTTCGTATTCCACCCAAAAATTCGATGTCGAGATTTTACTGGAAATACATGTTTTAGAACCCCCCGAATCTAAAAAAAGGAATTTTCAGAAACACGTCCTGTGTGTGTCTGTCTGTCTGTCTGTCTGTCTGTCTGTCTGTCTGTCTGTCTGTGTGTATGGGTCTGTGGACAGCATAGCTCAAAAACGAAAAGACGGATAAATACCAAACTTGGTATTTAAGTTTGGTATTTTCCAAGGATGCGACCCAAAGATTTTCAAGAAAATCCCCCACCCTAACTATCCTTTACATGGAAAAATTTACGAAAAGTATGTTTTTCTTAAAAATGGCTCTAACGAGTTTGATTAAAATGCCACATTAAACTCGTATCTATCACAAATAAAATGCATAACTTGAATTTTATGGGAGTAGCTTCTAAAGGCCTGTTTATTCTGAATGATTTTTGTTTAATTTAGTATAACTAGTAAACCGTAAGAGATAGACACAAATTTATATATGAAAAACGTAGTTCATGTTAAAATACACAATTTATGTCATAAACCTTTTTTTTTTTTTGTGGACCTTACCATTTTCGAGGTATTCCTTGTTATTAGTTTCACTTGTGAAAGTACCTATATTTTTCTCAGAAGGAAGTTTCCTTTTTCTCTTTTGTTCTACTCATGGCTCCTGGCCAAGCAAAGAAGCGATTTGCAATGACAATCGCATAAGGACAGCTTTTAAAACATTTGACTATTACTTTAGCCTAGTGCATACCCTTAGTTCCATTCTACTTATAAGGAACTAAGTAATACAATTCTGCTTATCTCGATTAACATGGTGTTGAAAGAAGAATTATATTTTGTAAGAAGTTTGTAGAATAGCTAGAGAAAGTCATGTACCTGTAACGCATCAGATTTTGAAGTAAGTGTTTTGTGTTTGCTCAGGTTTTTCTTCATGCAGTAGTAGCAATAAATAAACAATACCTTTGAAAATGCTGTTCCTATAATTGAAGTACATTCCTCTGTTCTGAAGTTCGGAAACTATTAACACCGTCTTGCTATAGATAACATGTTGTACCAAAGAAATGCGCAGATACACTACTAATGTATTCGCACCGTCTTGCTATAGATAACATGTTGTACCAAAGAAACGCGCAGATACTCTACTAATGTATTCGCACCGTCTTGCTATAGATAACATGTTGTACCAAAGAAATGCGCAGATACACTACTAATGTATTCGCACCGTCTTGCTATAGATAACATGTTGTACCAAAGAAACGCGCAGATACACTACTAATGTATTCGCACCGTCTTGCTATAGATAACATGTTGTACCAAAGAAACGCGCAGAAACACTACTAATGTATTCGCACCGTCTTACTATAGATAACATGTACCAAAGAAACGCGCAGAAACATGTACTAATGTATAGGGATTTCACAAGTATGGTGACAGTTTTCTTGCCCTTGTTGTGGTACCTTATAATCTCCTACTGCAGTTTTCAATAAATATCAAACGTTTTAGTTAGAAATACAATATTAGGTTAGAATTTAGCTACCAGAAATCCTTTTTATTCTACAACACTATATAATATTTGAACCCTTAAGAAACGGTTGAAAGTTATTACTTTCTCTGCACGTACTTTATACGTAGTGTCTAGAGAAGGTATTGTATTGCACCCAAAAATTCAATACCGAGATTTCACCGGAAATACATGTTTTAGGATCCCCCTGAATCCAAAAAAAAAATATTTTTAGACAAATGTGTGTGTATGTGGGCAGCATAGCTCAAAAACGAAAAGTTCGTTAAATACCAAACGTGGTATTTAATTTCAGTATCTTCTAAGGATCCGATACGAAGATTTTGAAGGAAATCCCCCACCCCAATTACCCTTTACATGGAAAAATTTTCGATAATTTTGATTTTCTCAAAATGAATCTTAACGATTCTGATTAAAATGTCCCCTATTAAACATATTTGTATGAGAAACAAAATGTATATTTCCAATTTTCTCAGAATAGCCTCTGAAGACATCTTTATTCTGAATAATTTTGCAAAGTGGTTTTGTACTGGCAAAGTGTAAGAAATAGACTGATTACACAGAAAATGTAAATCTCGTTAACACAATTTGTCATAGACCTACATTTTTTTTTCGTGGAGTTGTCCGTTTTTGAGTTATTCCTTGTTACTTTCTCTATACGTACTATGTACATAGTGTATAGAGAATGTATTGCACTCGACCAAAAAATTCGATACCGAGATTTCACCGGAAATATATGTTTTAGGGTCCCCTGTATCCAAAAAGGTATTTTCAGAAAAAGGTCCGTGTGTGTGTCCGTGTGTCTGTGAACTCGATAACTAAAAAACGAAAAGTTGGTAAAATACCAAACTTGGTATTTAAGTTTATGTCTTCCAGGGATGCGACACGAAGATTTTGAGAAAAATCCCCCCACCCCGAACTACCCTTAAATGGAATTGTTTTCGAAAATTTTGATTTTCTTAAAAATGGCTCTAACGATTTTGATTAAAATATCATATATTAAAGATATTTACCTGAAAAATAAAATGTATATCTTGAATTTTCTGGAAATATCCTCTGAAGATTACTTTATTCTGGACGAATTTTACGCTATTTTGCATAACTGCCAAATCGTAAAACTTAGATAAAAATTTACTGCACAAGAAATGTAGAGCACGTTAAAATACACAATTAATGTTATATACATTTTTTTCGTGGAGTTGATCGTTTTTGAGATATTCTATTTTTTTCGTTTCAGCTATGAAAAGCTTACTTTTCTCATATAGGAATCTGTCAACTCCTGTCCATATAAACAAAAGAACTTCAGTCACATAACAACCAACTTTTGACTATTACTTTAACCTACGGTACTCCCTTATTTCGCTTCTACTTACAAGGAAACAAGTAATAAGACTATTTCTGCTAATTTGTTCTCGAGTAGCATGAAGTAAATAGAGGCATAAGCTTTTTAACAATAATGTGTTGCAGAGATGTAGAGAAAGTCATGTGAATAGTACACATCAGATTTTTTTTTGATTTCATCTTTGAAAAACTTATACTTTTCTCATACAGGAATCTGTCAACTCCTTGTCCATACAAACAAAGGAGCTTCAGTCAAATAGCAACCAGCTTTTGACCCTTATTTCGCTTCTACTTACAAGGAAGCAAGTAATAAGACTAATCCTCCTAATTTTTTCGGTTTGCATGAAGCTAATAGAAGCATAAGCTTTTTAACGATAATTTGTTGCAGAGATGTAGAGAAAGTCGTGTGAATGGAACACATCAGAATTGTTTAAGAAAGTAAAGGGTCCATTTTGCCATAATGAAAGTGGCAGATCCTTTTATTTTCCTGTCCAGCAGCCATAGGTTGTCTTAAACAACTCTCTCTCAGTTTCGTCTGGCTCTCTCGTCATCTCGAAAAGGCATAAAAGAATCTTGCCGACCGCTGTAGTGCCAAGATCCCAGAGACGTCAAGTACTGATGCAGTCGCTTGGAACGAGTCGCGTAACTGATGTAATCCGAATCCTATAAGAAAATATGAAATGTCAAATAAAGATGCGGAAAACACTAAGAGTTACAATAAATAAAATAAAACAAATAAATAATAGCCTATTGAAGGACGAATCACCTTTGCTGTAATTGAATGATTAAATCCTGGTCAATTTTCACTTGAACTTTAAACGTTAATCAATAACTTTGCTCAGATATATTAGTAACGAGCGCTTTGTTTAAAATGTAAAATAAAACTGTATCGCCCTTAAAATTAACTATTAACTTATCACTTACACTGTTGAAAAATGAAACAGAAACCTGTTGCAAGCATGATGTGATGCATGAACGAAAATGTAGCCAAACTTAGAAAGTATTTTAAATTATGATATTCCTGGAAATATACTTTGTTCTAAAACAAAGAAAATATCACCTCTTTGTGGAAAACAAAAACAAAAAAGGTGTCTGCATTGATGCCTGCAAATACCGTTCGTATTGTAAACATTTGGAAGGCCTGATAGCCTTAACTTCCATCTCTTGATCGTTATATTATCAGAGGTCCATCCTCTTTTGAATGGGGAAAACATAAAACCTCAATATTTTATCGTACATGGCAGTGTTTTTTTTTTATGCGTTCTTTTTGTCCTTTGGGGCAGGATTTGTAAGAGCTCTCTGTACCGAATCTGGATTATCTGCGTGTATTGTTCTCTGGTGGGTCTCTGTTAGCATGTTTTAACAATGGCACAGTGCTTATCGCAACCTAAAGCAAACCATCCGAGAACAATTTAGGCTTATCTGTGGAAACCGCGATAAGCCCGAGTGGACTTTCAAGAGGCAATAATAGCGGTTAAGTAACATGCACAAAAGAAACAGGGCTCAAAGCTTTTATTTATCGGAGATGTGGTCATTTGAGGTGAGAGTTGGTATGGTTTTGTGGTTTTGTACTTCAGGATGTCTCTGTTTATTCCACAATTGAAAAAAGAGTTGACCTTCGGTGTCTAGAGACATAGGTGGGATTTTGGTATATATTTTATCCCAGAATTTCCTAAGCAATCTTGGATAGTTATATTGTCTACATCAGGCTGTTCCAGCTAGGATTCGTGCAAAAGAGCAGTGGGTAGCTTGCAAATCACAGGGGTCCACTGGCAACATGTATTACGACTAGCATTGAGGGTAAGCTATCCTCAGAGCTGAATCAAATGTTGGAAAGGAAGTGGCAGGACGCAAATATTGTGGAGGATCTAAGACTATGATGTTTATCAAATGGGAAGAGTTCTACTCTGCAGCGTATGAGATGCGTTATCGTGCTCTGCGTTGCCGGGTCGCTATCCCCACTCTTTTCGCATTTCCTTCTCACTCGCACACTGAACTTGTAAATCTGTTTGGCGACATATTGCTTTTTCATGTGTGTTATGAAAACTGAGCTAAAAATCTGTGAGTTTTACAGTTCTGCTGTGAACATTACTCCTATCTTCCTCATGAATTATTTTTTGCAAAATTTGAACATTTTATCTTAGCGCAAGTAGTATTTATGAGAGACAGAATCACTTAGTGCGTTACTCCCCAGTTAAGCGGAAATACAATATGCCAACACAGCAGCACTCAGATTGGCTGCCGGTCTGGTGACGCTCAAGGACAAACCTCATCCCATTTGAAAGCCACTGTAGCTGGCTACCAAACTCGTCGTACTCTGTGGCTTTGTGACTATCATGCTAACCTCTAAAACCCAAGATTGCAGATTCAAACCTAGCAGAGGGTGAAGGATTTTTTGGAACGCACATAGTGGCGAAGTCAGGGAACTAAAAATTCAAATCCGGTCATAGAAACATGTGACTATGCTCTTTGATCCACTCATAGGAAATATTACTACTGTTACTACTAGCACGCACCCCTTCCATGGTGCATAGTGGCGAAATCACGAACTAAAAATTAAAATCCGATCATGGAAACATGTTAACGATGCCCTTTAATCCACTTATAGAAAATATTGCTACTATTACTACTACTGTCACGCACGCACCCCTTCCAGCTCTGCTCTTACTTTTGTGGTTGAGTACGCGCGTGTGTTCTTACTCAGAAGAGTCAGCCTGAAGCAGCCTGGTCTAAATTAACGATCTCCTCTTTACTTTATCTTCTGCTTAACTTTAGTAAGTGCATGTATTGCATTCCAGCCAGGAGCGGCTCGTGAGTATACCTTTTTGGTGTTAACAAATGTTTAACAGTCGAATAGCCCTGGGAATGTAAAACATTTTTTTCACCATCATAGTTAGAATTATGAACCAATTGATACAACTGCAGCCGATACTGACAATAGCGACGGCGATGAAAGAAAGGGTCGTTTATGTGGATGTTTGTTGTGTACATCAGTAAGTACAGCATTCTAAGTCAAGAACGAAGCAATGTGTAAATTGAATTGTAGTTGAGAATATATGCTGTTACCTATTTCTGCCAAAGTTGACAACGCTTAGAAAGCGTAAACAATGCTGTAATCTAACGACCTTGTCTTCAGCCGCGGTAGAAGTTCATCATCCTGCAGTCACACCTGCAAGTGATGCACGATCCGCATGCATTCGACCCATAATGCAATTGTGTGATACAGTCGCGCATGCGCGAAAGTCAAGATGTGCCACCGAACTTGTTGCCATATTTCATCGAGATTAGAGAAGCAGCACGGTTGAATTAAACGTCGTAGACATTAAATTGTCGTATATATCTAAGGTTTAATAGCGTTCTAAGTATAAAATAACCATTGAATCCACAAGGTAGCAAAATTAGTCAATTAAGTGCCCTTGTGCTCTTTCACAGCAGCCGTTTTTTTTTCTTTTCTTTTTCTTTTTTTAATGGTAGTTTAACGTCCTTTAACCTGATTGGTCATATCGGACGATGAATGAAATTTGGTGAAATGATGCTCAAATGATCTCGGGGCCCACGGAGCTTAGTTACTCGACATTCGTCTTCTCAGGATAAGGGAAAACCCCGCAATAAACCTTATCCTGGCAAATCACCCTAAGTGAGATTCGAACTCACGACCTTTTGAATGTGAGGCAGACACGCTACCACCACACTACCCAGGCGGGCTTCGTCACTGATTTAACCCAAAAATTCCATATCACTTAGCAACTATTACTTCAATCAAAGTTCATTGTTCTCCCACACACCCACGTGTAAGTTAAAGTTAGATTTGGAATGGAGAAGACTGAAAAATGCAACACCATAGCCGGGTTTGAATCACGTATCTCCGGTTTTCCGTCCACTACCTCGTAAATATCAAATGTATTGAAAATAGAAAATTATCAGAACACTGAAGTCATTCGCTCGTGTTTTGCCGGTTAGCTGCTCCAGTGAGTTCTATCTCAAAGGGTATGCGTGGGTTGGACAACACCGTTAAGTCTACTAATTTAATGAGCCCGCCTCGGGAGTGTCTGTCTCACATTAAAAAGGTCGCAAGTTGGAATCTCGCTTAGGACGAGTTACCCGGAAAAAGCCCCCCCCCCCCCGGGATTTCCCCTATTCTGTGAAGAATGTCGAGTAACTTTAAGCACCTTGGACGCCGAGATTGTTTGAGTATTATTGTTGAGTAGAATTGTTCAGTATTATTTCATCGTCTGATATGAGCAACTAGGTTGAACGAGTTGTCAAATGTTTTAAGATGTATAATCTTTAGCCCTTAAATGCACAAATTAATTTGCTACATATGACATTCTTCCTCTGTTTCTAAATCGGTTTCATATCTCTTTAATTTTTACCTGGTGCGGAAGTGATTCGAATAGCCGTGGTATTTCGGGCAAAAGCAATGGGCGTCACAAGTACGAATCTACGAATCTCTGCAACTGCAGTCAAATGTGCTAGTGATAAAGGATTGGGAGGGCCACGTAAAATAATCTGCTTAATGGAACGGGTGAACGATGAGTTACATTTGACTACGTTGTCGTATTTTACGTTTTTATTAAAAACAATATAAAATATTTAAAATAATTCATATTTTGTTCAACCAAAATGGCTGAAAATGCTTGTATATGTTTTACGGCCAGTGTAATTAAAACGTGTCTATACAAGTATTAAAATATTTTAAAATATTGCCAAAAAATTCTTGAGTATGTTCAGCGCATTTAAGAGTTAAGCTGTTCTGGAATGCCAACCATGATAAGTTGTATCTGCGCCATATTACATCTGCTAACCTGCAGAATAGAACTTTACATTGGTGTCAAAGTTTGTTACCGTGACTGGCTAAAATGCTCTATCTCAGATTACCTAATGATCACCTTTAAATATGGGTGGTGAGCCAGTACCTAAGCGGTACTTTGTAATAACTGTAAGAAGTAGATCCAGAAGCCGCAGTCAAATTTTCAAAATATACCCTCCTTCTATTAACCTAAGTTTCGCCTACATCATTCCTATGTTATATTCTACAGCATCTTTAGTTTTTGTTCGCATCTGGCACACTTTTTACCCTTTGGTTGGCTAAATTAGTGCTCGATATCTTTTCTAATTCCTAGAAATTGTCTACGTGCATTTTCAAGTGTCCTTTAGGTTTACGAATCTCAAATTCTAAACTCTGGAAGATCCATAGTGATCCCTGTTCTTAGCTGATAAGAGGTGTCTCTGCCAATAGATCCATGCTACGTAAGAAAAGATGTCATCCTTGTTGCAATGTATAATAAACATTCCTCAATGTAATTTCAGTTAGCGCCGAGCAATCATAGCGTAATTATAAATATAAGCAGTGATAATAACAGTGACTTTGACTTTAGAAACAACGATGAAAATGCCAAGCGACTGAGAGTTTTGGTGTCCTAGCCATGGACGGCACGAAGTGGCAACAGTGTGACGGAGTGGCCACGAGGTAAGGCAACTGTCAAGGGTCGCTATGGATCTTTGCGACTTGAAGACGGACTTTGTGCTAATGGATTTCTCGCAGTCTTAATTAACTGTTTATCCTGCATACTCGGCTTCAAGTTAATTGCTTTCCAATCTTAACTTTGCTGTCTTGACTTATCTGTAACAGAATTATAACACTTGTTTTTTATATTAGATATATTCCCCATTATTTCTGTATAAAATAAATACTAATTTATTACGACAATAATTTTGGCATCAAAATGCTGTGCAGTATATTTATACTCAGGACTGTTTTTTTTTTTTCACATTTCTTCACATTTTTAAACCAGCGCAGAATACCATTATTCATTTAATATTACATTTGGATATCTAAACAGTTCTTGTAAGTTATCAATTTCAAGATCTCATATCAAATTGGTGTGTCTCGGTTCGAAATTGTGGCACAGTTGCAACCGCTTAAATTGCCTACCAGTAATTGATAGTCGTCCTTGGGATTATACCAGGAAAGTTTTCACTGTCGCTACTTTATTTGAAAACTGCAAGCAGCTTTTTTGGTAGTGAAACAAAAGGCTGATACCGTCCGCGTTCATGCGGAGCGCAAGAGAATCGATAAACAAGGGGGAAGTTTGGGTTGGGTGTGACAGAGAAGAGTTTCCTTCAGAGTGCAGGGCAACCACAGAGTGATATTGGCTGCCCTTTTGCTCGCCAACCCGCCCTCATGGGACATCCCCACAGTCCGATCACTCACCGCTGAGAACGCCGGGATACTGCAGACAGCTTTCACTTTGCGAGCCTCTTGTTGCCAGTGCCCAGGGAATTTGTCTCGGGTTTCGGCTCTGCTTTGGCTTCTATGTAAAGACCAGCTTCCTGAAGACGGATTATCATCTTTCATGTTGATAAAAGTGCTCTTATCAGACCTAAAGGTGGAAAGAAGAGACCCAATAAGAGAAAAATACTGCTGTTCGATTAGATTCTTCATTATTCACTTGGGTGCAGAAAGCGTAACCCACTTTCTGCCACTCAGTTCATTACATCTCTTGTATGTAAAATGGTACACGGGGCTAATTTTATTTAGCGCTATCTTCATCTCGTGTTGGAACTTCCCTGTACTAATGATAGTCGGCAGGGCATCGGCGTCGTTCATACTTTTAAACCGGCAGCACCAAAGCAGAGGGAAACAAACTACCATGGATATAGTGACACATATAATATACTGTCATTTTCTTTCAACCACGCTCGCTCTGCGTCTTGCCTTCCCTCTCAGCGGGGGCAATGCCAAGGGATACGCTGAGACGTACGCTCTGGAAGGAGTAATGCCACTTGATGCTATAGTGCTTTTACAAAAGGGAAAAGTTCCACCCTGCAGCGAATAAGATGTGTTATCGTGTTCTGCGTTGCCAGGTCGCTACCCCAACTCTTTTCATATTTCCCTCTCACTCTCAATCAGAGCATGCAAATCTGCCTGGCGAAATAATGTTTATTCATGTGTATTACGAAAACTATTTGAGCTAAAAAGTCTGTGGCTATGAACATTACTCCCTATCTTCCTCGTGAATTATTTTTTTTTTGCAAAATTTGAATATTTTATCTTACCGCAATTAGTACTTATGAGAGACGGAATCACTAAACGCGCTATTCCTCAGTTAAGTGGGGTTGTAATATGTCAACACAACAGCACTCCGATTGACTGCTGGCCTGATGGCGCTCAAAGACAAACCCCATTCCATTTGAAAGTCATTGTAGTTGACCGATAGGTCAACTGACTCAAATTAGTGCTACTGCGCAACCTACACTCACCCGCCTTCGTTCGTGGTTTGGATTCTGTCCGGTTTTGTGATACGTTAAAATGGGCTGTACGTTGGATCCTCGTCGATTTCCTGGCAGGGCGCTTCTACGCGACTGAATTGGACATGGGTCTATATATCTGTCTCTCGATTTCTTGTGGCCCTTGTCTAAGGGACAATGGGGCAAAGACTAGCAGCCTAGACTAGAAACATTTGCCTCGCCCCATTTTCCTTGATAAACTGAAGACAAATGCAGACTCTCCTCATCCCAATACATTACTCCCGGACCTAACGGCTTAGCGCACGGTGGTTTAGCCGCTCTAGGGGACTGACTACGCAGAATTGCATTTCATACTTCCGCGTCATGCGCACATTAGACTAATAAAGGGTTATAGGCTATATACTTATTTTCAGACCTTAATCCTATTAAGCAATAAACCCTGCTTCTTATAACCTTGCTTCTCAGACATGCAAATCATCCGCGCTCCCTTTTAAGGCAATGTATGACAAACAAGCCATGTACAGTGCAAGGTCAGGCGATAAAACATACCGCTATAATCTGCAATACCTAGGAAAACAAAATTTTATATGAGGTAAATTGTGGTTTTTTGACGAGAATTACAATGTTTTATGTTGTTTTTCTCTATCACTTAAGGTTTCCCAATTATGCAAAAGTCATTCCAAATGAACAAGAGTTCAGGGGTTACTCCCAGAAAATTAAAGATATACACGTTATTTGTTATTTACATATATTTAATATACGGTATTTTAATAAAAATCGTTAGAACCAATTTTGAGAAAATCAAAATTTCCGAATATTTTTCCGAGTAAAGGGTAGTTTGCGGTCAGAGGTTACTCCCAGAAAGTTAAAGATATACACGTTATTTGTTATGTACATGTATTTAATATACGGTATTTTCATAAAAATCGTTAGAGCCAATTTTGAGAAAACCAAAATGTTCGAATATTTTTCCTAGTAAAGGGTAGTTTGCGGTGGGGATATTTTCTTGAAAATCTTCGTGTCGTATCCTTGGAAGATGCTGAACTTAAATATCAAGCTTGGTATTTAACCAGCTTTTCGTTTTTTTATTTATATTGCTCACGCACACACAAACACACGGATTGTTTTCTAAAAATGTGATGTTACACTTACATGGGTTTCTCAACATATTTTGCAACAAACTATTCTTAAAAAAAAACTTAATCGATATATACTTCATATTAATCGAGATGAACTTTAGCACAAATAGTTTTATTCACATTTTCTTGTAGGTACAAGAGAAACAAGGGAATACGCTAGGCTAAAGCAATAGCAATTTTAGGCATCTAGTCGCTAAGTGATACAGTTGAATTTTTTTCATTTTGTATGACCAGAAAGTAAGAAGAGAATAAAAAAGAATAACGGCTTCTCATTTGAGAAAAGTTAACATATTGCAAAATTGTTACCAATAACAAGGAATATCTCAGAAAGGATTAACGCTACAAAGTTGTATTAGACATAAATTGTGTTTTAACGAATCTACATTTTTATGTATCTCTTGTCTATCTTTTACGGCTAAGTAATGCCGAAGTCCACTAGAATTAAAATATTCCCAGAAGATTCAAGGTATACATTTTATTTACATATGGCATTTTATTCAAAATTGTTACAGCCGTTTTGAGAAAATCAACATTTTCAAAACAAACTTCCATGTAAAAGTAAGTTTGGGGTGGGGGAATTTCTTGAAAAGCTTCGTCTCGCATTCGTGGAAGATACGGAAGAAGTCACCTTTAAAAGATGGTATACTTAAGTACCAAGTGCCAAGTTTGGTATTTAATGGGCGGCAAAGTGAATGGAATTTCAAGTCATCATATAACGACCAGCTTTTAAAAGATTTGACGGTCGCGTTAGTGTGTCCCGTATTCCCCTTTTATCTACAAGACAATACATAATAGACATCTATCTGCTACTGTTTCTCTCGATTCGCATGAAATATAGAGAATAATACGTTTTTGTAGGCAGAGAAGTTTACGGCAGTATTGTGACTGCAAAAGGAAATTGTAAATATTAATAAGTTAACCTTATGTAAATATATAGTTATAATACATCGAACAGATGATATTCATTAGACATGTTAGTATAAGCTTAGTTATAATGGATATGAATACGAAAAAGTTGAAACTGTGGGGGAAAGAGAAACGTCGCAAGGTCTTTTGGAGAATAGTTATGCAGAGGGTTGTGAAATATACAAAAGAATGTTCTTGAACCTAAAATACAGAGAGCAAGCGTTGGAGATGACACTCTCATGGGAATGTGAAAGCTACTTTGGTGTTAGCATCTAAGGGAAATGGTAAAATGGTTGTGAAAATAGACACGCCATGATAAACTAATCACAGCTTAGTTTTAATGCTTCAACAGAACCGGGTTTGATATAATTATATTCTAAGGAGACGTGAGACAAGCTACTTTTACACACTAGTTCCTTAGTTCTTTTTACCGATCACGCCCTGCCTAAGGGATTCTTGGTCAACCAAGGAATCTAGCTAGCCGGAGAAAAAATAAATAATACATTTTAAATAATATGGCGCTAAAAATAAATATAAATCACAGGGAACCGGAGCGACAAACACCCGCGAGGTCATGAGAATGCAACATATCAGATTTTTACTTTCTCTAGCACTAATGTACACTGTTTATAATGGATAGAGAAGGTATTGTAACCCACTCAAAAATTCGATTCCGACATTGCACCGGAAATACATGTTTTAAGACACCAAAATAAAAAAAATAGAAACGTGTGTGTGTCTGTCTGTCTGTCTGTCTGTCTGTCTGTCTTTCTTTCTATCTGTTTGTCTGTGGGTAGTAGTTCAAATGAAAAATCAGTCAAATTCCAAACGTGATTCAGGATCCACCAAGTATGCGATACGAAGATTTTCAAGAAAATCTCACCCCAGTTACTCTTTACATGGAACTTTTTTCGAAAAAATATATTTCCTCAAAAATGGCCTTAACGATTTTGATAAAAATATTTAATTAATTTTCATGACAAACGGAATGTATTGAATTTTCTGAGAATAGCGAATGAAGACCTCTTCATACTGGATGACTTCTATATAATTTTTGTATAACTGGTGAATCGTAAGAGATAGACAAAAGCTTTTATAGCATTAGGTACTTGTTTTAGAATTACCCATTTTCGGGATATTCCGAGCAATTGGATTTAGTTCCAATCCACTTAAACTTTTCTCAAACGGGAAGTAGTTTTTATTGTTGTCTCTTTTGTTCATTCCTAGCAAGCAATCGCATTAGCGTGTGCATTACCTTATTTCTCTTCTAATTACAAAGAAGCAAGTATTAAGACGAATCTGCTAAAAGAATCATTAAAAATAGTTTGTTTGCGTAACTGCTAGAGAAAATCATGTGAATGGAGCATATGAGATTTTTTTTAAAAATAATCCAGTGGGCATTATGGATATACTCCAACTCGTCCGAAGAGTTAACGGCAGTTAGTAAGTTGGAACGAAATTGGTGTTCGGTGCGAGTTGAGGCCAGTGTTTGCCCTTCCATTAAGGGCTAAGTGATTGTTTGTTCCCAGGCAACAGGATCGGAAGAAAAACACAACCACCACCTCTTTCTTCTCTTGTTATGACGAAGTGGCCAAGTTTCACAGCGCGGCGTGTCTGGTTCGGAAGGGGTATATCGGCTGCCTTTGTCACGTCCAAACTTTCCTACAGCCTTGTAAGCTGAGCATCAGAAACCCCAAGGAAAATGATTCTTATTGTCTCATTTTAAAAGGCTACTGAGCAGATGCTTCAGAGCTATTGTTTCTGCCTATCTTTAAGAACCAATGTAAATAGAGTTGCGGTATAGTTTAACACCAGAGCTTGTTTTATTTTCTCTACTTAGTACATAGTACACAGGTAGAGGACGTATTATATTCCATCCAAAAATTCGATTCACTGGGGCAAAAAAAAAAAAGTTTAGGACCCCAATATAATAATAAAAAAAAATAGTTAAGAAAAAAGATCCTAGTATGCGTGAAGGTGTTGAAAAAAGTCTCCACCCAAAAGTTTACATGGACACATTTTCGAAAAAAAATTTATTAGAAATTTAAAAGATTTTATTAGAAATAGCTCTAACGATGTTGATTAAAATACCGTATATTAAATATATTTACATTTCAAATAAAATGTATAGATTGATTTCTCCTGGAAATAGCCTCTGAAAATATCTTCACTCTGCCGTAAGAAACATACAAAAACTTGCTGAACAAAAAATGTAGATCTCGTTAAACACACAATTTAAGTCATATATATTTTTTGTGGTGTTTAACTATTTATCGAGGTATGCTTTGTTGTTGGTTTCAATTTTAAAATACTTTTTTTCAAACAGTAATTTGTCATTCCTGTTTCTTTTGTGAGATTTCACGCCACCAATGCCGGCGACCTTAGCGGGTGTTTGCAACACAACCCACCCCATTAGAAGGTGCAACGTGTTGATACCTAAAAAGTATCTCGAAAATAGCATCACTAGGTTGAAATTCCACCAAGTTAGCCACAATTATTTCACCTGCGTATCCAGTGTGACATGCAGAACGCTGTGCTCGGTTCATGTTTGTCGAGTGTCCAACAGGGAAGTTCGTTTTTTAGAGGCGAGGCAGAATACGTTCGTTCGACTTTGCCTCATGTTTACTGGATGGACTCTCTCCTTATCTTTCCTTTTCACGATACTTTAGTCACTGATAGGAGTTCTATACGGCTTTTGGAGAAATAAATAATCAAGTTTACGACTGCCATGCATGTTTTTGGTTCCTAATGCACTTTATTTTTCTTAGGTACGGAAAATAAATACAAATTGTTACGTTGTCTTCATAAGCTATGCATTTCACTACGTGCCATACCAAAGATTTTTTTGGATAAGCCCACGCATAAATCGATAAAACTATTATGAAAAATAGCCGTAAGTTACGGACCCCGAAATAATAATGGTTTAAACTATTCAACATAACATAAATAAACATCTCAAAATGAATACATAAAAACCGCCTCCTTGCTCAGTTTCACATCAAGGATAAATTGTTAGGCTACCGACACTACCTCACCTCAACATTTAATAAATTAACAATTTCATTAATGGTGTCTTTTCTACGCGGTGGTGGCCATCCTTCCGTAGGCGGACTATATTGTACGATACCCAGTGTGGGATAAGAATTACCACTACACTGCGCATCTCAAAGGGGTAATGGTTTAGAGGTACAGCTAATGCTCGCGCCTGCGAGAGGGAAGCAGGTGTATATTGGGAAGAGATCGGGAACACGGAAGTGATGAGACATTTTACTATCAACTAGATGGATTTAACGAATGTGTGGTTAGGGAGCTAAAGAGGCGAAACCCCAAGGGGTTGCCAAATTCCATCAACTCACCTGGTTCTTCTCGAAGTTAATACCTTTAAATAAAACATACCCCTTCTCTCGACGTCGGTCTGGAGTACGTCTTAGAACTTCAGCAGCTCAGATGTAACTGTTTCGTGCGACCTAGTTTTGGATCTTTTATTGTAAAAACCCATGTTTATGCCAGCATTGTGCTTTGAGGACATAGTTATGTCAGTATTATCACACCTTGCCACCGATATCGATTGCTGAAACTGCTGCAGCATTACTCCTTGCTATTTAAATATAGGTTATTCAAAATAACCATATCAAGTATCCTACAATATTAGTTTGTTTACATTGAATCTGCTGACAAAGCTTGTTCATTCATCATTTGTGATTTTTATTTTCTCTAGCACATATGTAGGTACATATTATGTACATAGTAGCTATAGAAGTTGTATTCCTCCCAAAAATGTCCGTGTGTCTATCTGTGTACAGCATAGCTCAAAAACGAAAAGATCGTTAAATACCAAACCTGGTATTTATGTTTAGTATCTTCCAAGGATGCGACACAAAGATTTTCAAGAAAATCCCCTCAGCATAAACTAGCTTTTACATGGAAAAGTTTTTGAAAATTTTGTTTTTCTCAAAAACGGCTCCAACGATTTTGATTAAAATGCCGAATATTAAAGGTATTTACATTACAAATAAAATATACACATATTTTGAATATTCTGGGAGTAGCCTCAGAAGACTTCTTTATTTTGGATGAGTTTTGCAGAATTGCATAGCGTTAAACCGTAAGAGAGAGAATAAAAACTTACCATAGAAAAAAATGTAGATGTAATTTATGTCATATACGTTTTTGTTGTAGAGTTGACCGTTTTCGAGATATTCCTTGTTATTGTTTTCAGCTTTAAACTGCCCTACTTTTCTCAAACTGGGCCATACTAAGTGAACCGAACCTCAATGCTTCATAGAGCGACTAACTTTTAAAATATTTGACTATCGCTTTAGCAAATGTACTCTTTCTACTTACAATGAAGCCTGTAATAAGACCAATTTTGCTAATGTTTATCTCGATTAACATCATTTTGTACGAATGGAATGATGCGGATGGAACACATCAGATTATTTTTTTTCAATCCGGAATATTCAAGAATTCACCGTCATAAATTAATTAAAAATTAAGTTTTAGGTATGTGTTGTATGTGAACAAAACTTATTTAATATTGTCACTTTTCGCACGTTGTTATCCTTCAGTTTGCAAGTGTCGCCGAGCAGTGTCACCAAGAGGCTGTTTAGTAGTGGACAAGTGTAACGCTGGAGAGAAGCAGCACATAATAAATTCACCAGAAAACATTGCAGGCCTTCCCTCCGGGTCTCCGGGATCGGACTTGTGATGGGCCGTCTGCTGTTCTTGTGCTTTTCTCCATTATTTTTAGTTTCCTTTTTTTCCCTTTTTGTTCCGTGCCACAATGGGGCAGCCCTCCCGGACACTCGACGCTTGATGGTATATACATAGCCGTTGGTCCACTTGCGCTCCCCACGGCGCAGTGAGACGCGATATGTGCCACTGGGTGAAATCGATTCTGTACAGCGTGCGCTGTTAGCTATGTACCCAAAACTTCACACTTCATTCCCACAGAGACGTCTTGTTTAAAGAAACAAACGTTGTTCTCTTCAACACAACAGAACGTACGAGGTGTGATAAAAAATAACGAGAATTATTTTTTAATTTCGCCGACTTTATACAACCGATTTTCAAAACGTGTTTGTTTATCTTGTACGTATACATATTGCTAATGTATATTTGCTGTTTTAAATACTTAGTTTATTGTTTACAGTTAAAAGGGTTACACATGTTTTCGAAGGCTCAGTGAATTTGCTTGAAAAAGTAAAGTGTTCGGAATGTTGGCTGTTGCAAATCTACTATGAGTAAGAAGGGGTTTCGAGTGGTATCGACGTTTCAAAGAGGGTGGAGAAGAATGAAGACGACGACCCCCTGGACGTCCTAACACATCAATTACTGACGGCAATGTGGAAGATGTAAAGGAATGGTTCTGCCATATGGTTATACAATCAATAAGGAATACTACCTAGAACTTATGCGCCGTTTGCATGAAGTAATCCAAAGAAAACGACCAGAATGTTTGCAAAACCACTCATAGATAGTGCTCCTGTTCACACCTCAACGCTTGTTCGTGATTTTTTTTAACAAAAACCAGAAACGTTAGTTGTCCAGCTATCTTATTCACCGTACATGGCCTACTGAGAGTTCTTTCTATTCCCGAGGCTGAAGAGATCATGAAAGGACGTCGTTTGACCACTATTGGTGAGCTGAAATAGCTGAACATCACAGGAAAAGTAAGATCCAGAGTTGCCTACAGGATTGGAAAAAGTGCTGGCACACTTGTATTATATCTAAGGGAATTTATTTTGAAGGGCACAAAGTTGACTTACATGCATAAATAAAGAAAAACAAAAATTCCCTTAATTTTTTTATCATACCTTGTATGTGCCTCTAGTTCTGGCATTGATGGTTACACTGACAGTGGATATCAGGGGTGAAAGGAAAGCAATTTCGAACACAGAGGACTAATTGCCTTTTCTCTTCAACTGCACGTTTTAGGGTCCCCTCTATAAAAACATTTTTAGAAAAGGACCCAAAAATCTCCTAGCACGCCTAAACAATTTTTCGTTTAAAAATCCCAAAGTCAAAAATGAACTTCGTACTGAAAATTGAAAATAGAGCAAGAATGTGCTGGATATATTCCTGACTATAAAATATTTTACATAGGGAAAACAAAAGAAAGTTGATAACTAGGAACACAAAATATCTTGGGAACATAAAATTAAAACAGGAAGATAAATAATCAGTGGATACCATTTTTGGAGAGAACATCACAGCATAGAGAAGACCCCAGTTTTATTAAAGGGCACAAGAAGCAGTTTTAAATTGGAAACGTAGAAGAATGTACACATTTGAAATAACAGAAAACATTTGATGAATTTAAAAATCCCGGCTAGACATACTTGTCCAGAAGTTCCTAAACTCACCACCAGAGGTAAACTTACGTACTACTACACCTAATAATCACGGCACTGGCAATCAAAAAGTTGATAATGGATGCAACGGTGCTTGCGAAAAATGTCCTAAATAATTAAATATTGTAAGTGATGGAAATGTGTTACAATCGACTCATCGATACTTCTCATCCTACCTGCAAAACCGCCTGCGATGTGTGTGTGTGTGAACATGATAAGTTGTGAATACTAAAGTTAATATTTAAATTCAGTATCTTCAAAGGATGTAA
Source organism: Hymenopus coronatus (assembly GCA_030762935.1). Lineage (NCBI taxonomy): Eukaryota > Metazoa > Arthropoda > Insecta > Mantodea > Hymenopodidae > Hymenopus > Hymenopus coronatus. The sequence continues at coordinate 51,067,226 of CM060895.1, forward strand.
CACAATAATTTCCACAACAAAAAAAAAAAACAAAAAAAAAACTCCCAAAACTTCCCTTTACATGGTAAAAATATTGAACATTTTCATTTTCTAAAAAATCACTAACGTTTTCATTTAAATACCGTGCTTAAAGATACCTATGTACATAAAAATAAAATTTATATCTTGATTTTTTGGGAACAGCCTCTGAAGTTTTGTTTCTTCTCAATGATTTGTGCATAACTGGTAAACCGTAAGATAAATAAGAATTTACTACACAAGAAATGTAGATCTCATTAAAACACACAATTTATGATCTGAACATTTAGGTTTCTGAGATATTCTTTCTTCCTTGTTGATTTCAACTTTTAAAATGCTTATACTTCTCATCCGTATTTCTTTTGTTTTACTACTGGCCATTCAAAGAGTTCCGAATTTCAAAGTCATTGGCATATTTTAAAAGACTGGCTATTGCTTTAGTGTATTCCCTTACTGCCCTTCTGTTTATAGGGAACTAAGTATTGGATCATTTCTGCTATTGTTATATATTAATTTGTTGCACAACAGATAAGAAAGCCATGCAACACATCAGAGTTTTATTGCAAAATGAAGTGTGTCTGTAACGTTTGTATAGGTTTATAATGCGTAATAAAATGCATAATCGAACCTTCTACAATTAGCCTAAGCAGTGTGTGTTATTTTATATAACCGGTAAACCGTAATAGGCAGAAAAAGCTTACTGCACAATTAAAACAATATTTTATCCCAACTCTCTCTCTCTTAATAACCATTCATTGTTATTGGTTTGAGTTTTGAAGTAATTATAATTTTTGGAGTACTAAATCTTCATATGTTAGTTTGTACCATTTTTTAGTTATTAGCACTGAAGAAAATCTCAAAAAGCCTCGGTTAGGGAGGGTGGGCCTGTCAGATTTGAGCGGCAGACCTCCCGTTCACAAGCTCGTGTTTTAAAGACTTATGGCTGCATAAGAGAGAATGAGAACTCAGAAAAAAGGAGAAAAGAGATTAGAAGTATTAAGTAGTTAACGGAATAAAGATTTGCGTATTCTACCAGTTAGTTAACTAAGCTATCGCGAAGAACATTATTTCTTTTGTTTCATAACCATGAACACTACTGGTATTTTAAAATCAATTGTTTAAGCTGAACGTGATCAATCAGCTATCAAACAAGGGCTTATTCTCCTAGAATAGAATTCACTGCGCGGGTCACAGGATTTTTCAACCCATTTCTCTTTGCGCTTGCTGTTTGCAACACAAGCTGTCTTCAGCGGGATACATTCCACAAGAATTAGTCGTATTTATGGAAGAATGGGCGCTTTCATATTTTGTTGTGTACAATTTTCGGTCCGTCCGAAACCTGGTAAGCATTTATTTACGCTTTATACGAACATTATATAGTACAATAAGATATCACAGAGTGAAAGATCGCATTCGAAACTGTATAAAAATATCAAACTCAAGTGTATTCACCAATGGTGTTGAAATAAAACTCCTCGACCAAGCACGGGTGCTTCCCAACCGACAAGCGCATGCGATTTCAGCTGTGTCCGGGTATCGTTTAAATAATACATCGTTTTTGGGTTTAAATAAATAAAAAGGCTTTATATTTACACGCCCAATTTATATAGCTAATTCTTGTATTACATGCAACCAACAGCAATACATATTTTATCATGCAGCACTCGTGTACATTCTCTGCTGTAATCCGATACACCTATATCGTATATCAGAATTATCAGATTCCATACATTTTATATACTTCTGGTATTCTTTAACAATAACTGTATATGAGTAGAAAGAACCACCATGGGTTGCAAGAGAGAATACGCGTTTTCTCCCTTTTTATTTTCCCTACTACTTACGTATAGTATTTACTATAATTGTAAGTAGAAGAAATATTACATTCTACCTAGAAATTCGATATAGATACAATCCTCTGGCGAGAGAGAGAGAGAGAGAAAGAAAGAAAGAAAGAGAGAGGAACGTGCTAATGTTTATCTCGATCAGCATGAGGCAGATAAATAAATAATATTTTGTAAGAATAATTTAAATGTGTTTTCACACAAGCCGCGTGTAGGATAGGAGTTTTTTTTTTGGGGGGGTAGTGTTTTACGCCCGCTTTTACTATTTGTAGCACCGCAGGCGATGACACTGGATACATGGAATGAAGATGGAGTACCGGTGGAATGTAATGGCAGGGGAAACCGGAGAAAATCCGCCGCTGCGCCGCTTTGTCCACCACAAATGTCACATGCGGTCGCTTGGGATCGAACCTAGATAGGAGTTGTATAGGTGGAGTCAGACTGAAAAACAATATGGCAACATTCCGGCACGACATTGAATTCCTCAACTGACTCCCATTTTTTTTTTTCGGTAAATCACAAGGTGATCTCAAATTATTTAGAGATGACCTGCCCCAATGGCGACATAGAATATCGTAACTACTTTAAGTTAAGGAGTGTTAATTTAAGCTGTGTATAGGATAGGAGTTGGATAGGTAGAATCAGACTGATAAATTCAATGTCATAGCCGAGATTTGAACCACGGATCTCCCGGTCTGTAGCCGTTTGCTCTACTACTGAGCTACCATGGCAACATGAAATCCCTCATTTGACTCGCATTTTTTCCGGTAAACCTTAACGTGATCTGGGCTGTTGCCATGGTAACTCAGTGGTAGAGCAACCGACTAGAGACAAGAGATCTGTGGTTCAAATCCCGGCTGTGGCATTGAATGTTTCAGTCTGACTGTATCTATCCATCTTTAGAGTTTGAATAGTCTGTTTGCAGAATATATAGAAAAATCTGATGTGTTCCATTCACATGACTTTCTCTACACCTCTGCAACAAAGTATTGTTAAAAAGCTTATACTTCTATTTACTTCATGCTAAGCAGTAAAACATTAGCAGAAATAGCCATATTACTTGCTTCCTTGTAAGTAGAAGCGAAATAAGGGAGTACCATAGGTTAAAGTGATAATCAAAAGCTGGTTGCTATGTCATTGAAGTTCCTTTTTTTTTTTTTTTTTTTTTTTTTTTTTTTTTTTTTTTTTTTTTTTTTTTTTTTTTTTTTTTGTATGGACAACAGTTGACAAATTCCTGTATGAGAAAAGTATAAGTTTTTCATAGCAGAAACCAAAAATAAGGAATGTCTCAAAATCGACGAACTGCACGAAAAAAATGTATATAACATAAATTGTGTGTTTTAAGGTGCTCTACATTTTTTGTGCAGTAAGTTTTTGTCCATCTCTTACGGTTTAGCAGTTATTCAAAATTCAGTAAAATTCATCCAGAATAAACTACTCTTCAGAGGCTATTCCCAGAAAATTCAAGATATACATTTTATTTGTCAGGTAAATATCTTTAATATACGAAATTTTAATCAAAATCGTTGAGCCATTTTTGAGAAAATCAAAATTTTCGAAAAAAGTTCCATTTAAAGGGTAGTAGGGAGTGAGGGAATTTTTCTCAAAATCTTCGTGTCGCATCCCTGGAAGATACTAAACTTAAATACCAAGTTTGGCATTTTACCGACTTTTCGTTTTTGAGTTATCGTGTTCATAGACACACGGACACACACACACTCACACACATGGACCTTTTTCCGAAAATTCTTTTTTTAGATAAAGGGGACCCTAAAACATATATTTCCGGTGAAATCTCGGTATCGAATTTTTGGGTGGAGAGCAATACCTTCTGTATACATTATGTACATAGTGCGTATAGAGAAAGTAAAAAGGCAGGTGATTGGAATACATGAGAATTAATTAACGTATGTATTTATGTCTTGTGTAACACAAAACTTGCTGTAAATAAGTGGTAGAGAAAGTGAAATAATTGTAAAGCTTGTTGTTTATGTAGTGGTCTCCTGGCAAGGCTGATGTTTACACACAAACTGTCGAGAACAGCGGCCTCGGGAAACTCGTCATAAAGTGGCTATGATGGCATAACATTATCTGGCAGTGTCAGGCTGCAACAAAATTACTGCGGTCACCTCTAATAAAGTGCCTTGCTCTCCAGCAGACAACCTCTTGTATTAAAAAGGGAGCAGGAAGAGACTGCAGCTACGTCACTTTGCTGTTATTAACTAAGTTTGTTGGCGCCAGAAGCCTTGCTTGTGGTTTTGTAGCGCTGCACGTACAATATATGGCTTATTAATTTCCGTGTATTCTCAACACCTAGTCCCATCACTCCCTTCATATATTGCATCTTTTCGACTTTCTATTACAAGGCACTAGAATAAATTTGCTTGCTTAAGGGATACGAAAATCGAGTTTTTAGGTGAAAAAGACGTTTTAAATTTCACTTTCTCTACACGTACTAGGTACATAGTGTATAGAAAAGGTATTGCCTTCTACCCAAATATTTGATGCTGAGATTTCATCGTAAATACACGTTTTAGGTCCCCCTGTTTCTTAAAAAAACTAGGCAAAGGTACCTGTGTGAACACGATAATTCAAAAACGAAAAGTCGCTAAAATACAAAACTTGAATTTAGAATCTTCCAGGGATGCGACACGAATATTGTGAGGAAAATCTCCCCAAACCAAACTACCCTTTACAGAGGGAAAATTTCGAAGAATTTGATTTTCTCAAAAATGGCTCGTAACGATTTTTGTTAAAATACCGTATATCTTGAATTTATTGGGAATAGCCTCTGAAAATTCTTTATTCTGGATAAATTTTGCGCAAATTTGCATAACTGGTAAACCGTAAGAGAGGCAAAAACTTACGTAGCGGCAAAGTAGATCTTTTTAAAACACATAATTTATGTTATATGCATTTTTTCGTGAGATATTGCTTGTTAATAGTTTCAGCTTTAAAATACTTATACTTTTCTCATATGGGAATTTACTCCTGTCCATACAAACAAAAGTACGTCAATCACATGGCAACCAGCTTTTAAGATATATGATTATCGATTAACCCTATGGTAATGCCTTATTTTCCTTCTACTTACAAGGAAGCAAGTAATATGACCCTTTCTGCTAAATTTTTCTCGATTAGCATTAAGGAAAGAGAAGCATAAGCTTTTTAGCAGTAATTTGTTGTAGAGATGTAGAGAAAGTCATCTGAATGGAACACATCAGATTTTTTTTTTAAAGTTAACTTAGGGCACCGTAATCAAATGGTGTCGAATAGCTAAAGTAGTTAGTTTTTTATATGAGAATGGTTTCGAGCATGCAGCCTTGTTAAGGGAAGTTTTCCGGACAGGAAGGCGGGCATCCCATGGAGATAACAGCCATCAATCACTTGAGGTATGGGCTTGATCACATCTCCCAGACTAGACTTAATAACGTAGTGACGTCATCAAGATGATATACAATCACCAGCCACAAAGGAATTCCGATGGAGGCGAGCACCGTGTATGAACTGATCGCACAATACACTAGCTACTAATTACTTCACACTTACTGACACTCACATATGGCTTTGGAATTTACGGGTTGTGCTTAGAGCATACGCTAATTAAGAGCTTATTTAATGTATAAAGGATACAGATAGAATTATTTCATCAAAGGATGGCACTAGAAGTTCCTAAACCTCCCAAGTTACGATGTTTCCATGATCGGATTTGAATTTCTAGTCCATGATTTCGCCACTATACACCATGGTGACTAAGGGTCAGCTCGTCGCCTACAGATGGCAATGTAGGACGAAATCACGACTTTCAGACGCGAAATGCCGGAACATTTTGCGCGGAAGCTTCATATTTTAAGGTATAGAGTATTTGTATAAAGATTGCACAGGAACACCGGCTTTACTTGCTTTCCGAAAGAAGCCATACTAAGGATTTTTGCGTCCGAAAAAAAGCTGAAACGTCCTTGATTAAAGAAAACTTTCTCGAGCCCAGCCGAGAATCGATCTGGAACCCCTCGCACATTAGGCAGGTGCTCTACCTGTTGACCAGCCATACACGGCAGTGATAGTTTTTAACCAATGGTCAGCCATTTAGGTCATCTCATTGTCCAACTGTCTCCGCCCCTCTTAGAATTCTGCTTAGGCAATCCTTTTGGCATCTCCGCTCACCGGGATAGACTAACTTCAACCAAGAACTGATTTCTGTTTTCACTTTCTCTAATGCGTACGACGAGTACATCCAAAAGTGCATGCAGAGATTCCGCTAGAAATTCACGTTATGTGTCCCATAAGTAGAAAACCGTTTAAAAACCGCCTGAGTGTGCGTGGGCTTGTTTGTGCGTGAACGTTTAATTAGAAACAAAGTAGGTAAAATATCAAATTTGATATTTAAGTCCAATAACTTCCATTCTACATAACGATTTTAAATAAAATTCCCCAATCCCAAGCTACCCTTTACAGCGGAACATTTTGTAAAATGTTCGTTTTAGCAAAAGATTGTTCTAACGATTTTTATTAAAATATATATGTTTAAGATATTTTCATGACAAATAAAGTGTATATATTCAATATATAATAAGTGTATATATTCATGCTGGATAACTTTTCATAACTAGTAAATCTTAACAGATATACTACACAGAAAAGTAGATGTCTTTAAAACACAGTTCATTCATGTTGTACAAATCTGGACATCCATTGCGGACACTTCCTCCACTAGATTTGGTGTTGGTGGTCTGGACGCGTTTCGACAAACTTCATTGCCATTTTCTTGTAGGTTAGCAACGTCTGCTATGCGCGTGTTTATATTCTAACAAGCAAAAGTATTTTAACCCAGAGACCACGGCAAAACAGCCGGAAAATTTAGATTATAGAACTAAGGATACCGGCCGTGAAAGCTTACGCTTATAGTGGGTGGAAGGGAGCTTTTTACATTCCTTCTAATATACGATTCATAGAAACATTAAAAACAAAAAGGTCTAATGGCATTTTGTACTTTGATCAGCCGATTTCGAAAAAATAAATATTTTTTGTTCCAAATGGGATGCGTAGTTCCACAAGAATGTACGAAGATAATAGTTTGTTACTTGTAAGATGCGTAGAGTAACTTACTTCTGACATTAGTTTTGGTAGTAATTATTAGACCACAGAGAGTTAGGAAATAATTAATCATTTAAAAGCATTAAAGGAATACTCCGAGCAGTTTTTTTCAGATGTGAAGTAACTCGGCAAGTTGCGTTGAGGTTGGTCAGGTTTTCGAACCGGTTTCTGGATGTAAACACGTCGTTTACTTGCAAACGCGACACAGGTTGATGTAATGTTTTGGCAGATAACGAAAGCAACTGGCATTCTAATTGGCCTGCACTGGTGTGGTATATACTGACCAAGTGCTTATGACACCCACACAACCTGAAGCGTTGCTGGCTTGTCTATTTTTTGTTTTCGAGAATACTAAATAATTTCCGTAAGAGATGGTCAGAAACAAAAACAAGATACGAAATGTGTTCCAAATACCGAGATTTATTATTGGTTTAAATTAATGTAATGATTCCCCTTGCACCCTGCATGTTAAATCTGACCTTTACAGCATTTTCCCTGCAATGCCTTTTTTTTGTTAGAGAAAGGGTAATGGACGACCAAACATGTGCGAGGCTGTCACCTCTTTCTGTTTGCACTTCGGCAGATGGGTTCTTCTTTATAGAGTCCTATTGTCGAGTCCTAAAATCCATGTCCAGTAATTAATCCAACTGCTGCTCTTATTCCTCTTCTGTTTAACTTGAGCAAAGATGAGGATGTAGAATTGCTTGGACATAAAACCAATTTCCTGGCTAGTGTTTGTCCAGGGTAAGTTTGCCATCCAAGTTGTTGTCCATTCCCAGTCTATGTTTTAACGGAGGTTTTAGTAATGCGTGTGTTGATTCCATCCAACGATTTGGTAACTGATATGCTTCTTCATTGTCCGGAAAGCCCAAGTGCTTCGACACTAACCACAAATAATACGTGAAGTGATAAAAACGAAATTTATGAATCACATTGTTATAAAATATCTATTTTTGTTTATTTTGCAGTCATGTATCGCTACAACTGCTTCTTTCGCAAATTCCTTGTATGGAGGACTTAAAATCCAGCGCTTGGGATTTGGCGCCTGATGAGCAGAGGGACTCTGGGTCATCGAGGTCACGCCGTGGCCGAGTGGTTAGCCCACTTGCCTCTCGCCTAGACAACCCGGTTTCGATCCAAAGCGGCTGCATGTGAGATTGTTGATGGACAAAGCGGCGTAGGGGCGGGTTTTCTCCGGGTTCTCCCGTTTCTCCCGCCATCACATTCCACCGGTGCCCCATCTTCATACCATGTATCACCAGTGTCATCACCTGCGGTGCCACAAGTAGTAAAAGCGGGCGTTAAGCACTATTTAAAAAATGTGGATCATAGAGAGTAGCAAGGTAAATAGCCGATGCCTGGTATAAGATGATATAAAATGACGGTGAAATGGATTATGGCAGTGCACTTGTGAAATTTGGAAACTCCACAGTATGTAAGATATCTTATCGAAAATTAGACTAATTATACACAGTCATTGTGATACTCTTTTCATGAATAAACGTTCTAGTTTGCATGTTTATTTAAACAATAATTGTTTTTGTTAAAATTTATTGTACTAATAAAATGAGCTACGTGATGCATTTTAAAAATACTCACACACAAAAATTAGTTTTGTAGCAAATGAGTTTACAAATAAAACTGTCATTCTATATTTTTACTTTCTCTAGTACCTAAGTATGTACACACAATGTACATAGCTAGAGAAGATATTTTATTTCATCCAGAAATTCAACGTCGATATTTCATCGGAAATATATGTTTTGAAGTCCCTTGAGTCCTGAAAAAGTTTTTTTCGAAAAAGGTCCTTTTTTGTGTCTGTGTGTGCTCGCGCGCCCTGTAACAACCGAAAACGAAAAGACCGTTAAATACCAATTTTGGTATTTAGTTCAGTATCCTCCAAAGAAGCGACACGAAGCTTTTCATGAAAATTCTCCACCACAAACTAGTATTTACATGGAAAATATTTTGGAAAAAAAATTCTCAAAAATAACTCTAATGATTTTGATTAAAACGCCGTATATTAAAGCCATTTATACTATAAATAAAATGTAAATAGCGTCTGAAGAGCTCGTCATTCTGGATGAGTTTTACAGAATTTTGCTTAACAGTTAAACCATAGGGATACACAAAAACTTACTACAAAAATAATGTAGATATTGTTAAATCACATAATTTGTCATATACGTTTTTCTTGTAGAGTCAGCCGTTTTCTAGATATTCCTGGTTATTAGTTTCAATTTTAAACTACCTAACAAACGGGACCATGCAAGACTCACCTTGCTTCACATAGCGACCAGCTTTTAAAAGATTTCGCTATCCATTTAGCCTGATACATTCTCTTATTTCCCTTTTACCTACAAGGAAATAAGTAATGAGAACAATGCTGCTAATCTTTATCTCGGTTAGTGTGACGTAGGTATTAGAAAGAATTATTTGCATATTATGGAACAGCTAGAAAAAGTTTTGTGAATCAAACACATCAGATTTTTATATTAGCCTTAATTAATGAAAAGAAATCAGAAAAAAATATATGACCATTTTCCTCTTCGTGCTTTAGAGAAACAGTATAAACAAATTAAAAATTATAAAAAAAATAATCATTGCAAAATGTGGTATTTAAGATTGTTTAGTCGTACATTTCTATAGTGTTTTTTCTTTTACTTTCCTCCCTTTATATTAAATTATTTGTTTAAGTGTGCTGACTAATACTTTGTAAATGTGCTTAAACGCATGTTATTGCAACCTATGTCTAAGTGTTGTAAGAATACAACTCGGTAAAGCTTGGCACTTCAGCCCATGAAAGGTGTGAATGGGTTTCAAATCTAACTCCTTACAGTTACTTAAATATCAGTACATGTATGCTACATGATCTATGTACAGCTCCATTGAAGTTTAAAGTCTATATCTTTAATAGTTTTTTAGTTAGTAATGTTTTTATGTTTTCAAAGTGTATCTCCTCCTATTTTAAAACAATATAAGGTGGCGTTATAAGCTATTAAACTGGTTTCAAATGCAGATATGTCGATATTAAATCAAAGTCAGCTGAAAATCTAGCTTGGAACGTCTTTAAAACTGATACATGAATTTAGAAATATCTATTTTCAGCAACTCGTTAATCATGTTCTCAAGATTTACTGCCATAAAGTTTTCTCAAGCCAGCCTGGGTAGTGTGGTGGTAGTGTGTCTACTTCACATTCAAAAGGTCACGAGTTCGAATCTCGCTTAGGGTGAGTTGCTCGGATAATGTTTCTTTCGGGTTTTTCCCTTATTCTGAGAAGACGAATGTCGAGTAACTTTAAGCTGCATGGACCCCGAGATCATTTGAGCATCATTTCACCAATTTCATTCATCGTCCGATATGACCAACCAGGTTAAAGGACGTTAAGGTACAAAAAAAAAAGTTCTCTCAAATCTGGAACAGATCACATGACAGTGTGACACTGTCCATGGATTAACTACCTTCTTGCATGATGTAGCCTGCTCTAGAGGCATTTATTTAATTGTTCCTGTGGCTTAAAGTGTAACGCCAAAAGCTGATGACCCGAAGTCATAGGCTCATTTCCTGCCTGGATTTAAATGCTTTTCTTTTCTATTTTTCTTGTTTATTTTAACTCAATACAAAGAAGTACTCCTAGTGGAGAGGAAAGAAATACTGCCTATTGTGAGAAGTTAATATCATAACCATGACACCAGAAAGGTGCGCTCTCTAACGGCCCTTCGTTTTTGGTGTGCTCTTGAATCGTGTGTAGCGGACTGGTACCTTGGAAATTTGTTTAAGACACCTCCTATTCTCTATAAATAAAATAGTTCATTAACATCTTGTATAAAAGAATCCAATAATTAGTGTTATTAATCGCAGTGTTACTACACAGTACAATTTTCAGTTTTTCTGCAAAAGATGGCTTTTGATTGCTGCAAAATGCTAAAAAATAAAATGAATAAATTGAATTTAAAGTATATAGCGACATTGAAACGGCACAGGCTTTTAAATTAGCAGTTTATCGAGGAAATTTTTAAAATCCACAGTATATAAGATATGTAATTGAAATATATGCTGGTTATTATACATAATAATAGTGGTATTTTTGCAAAGTATCCAAAGATTTTCATAATTACAAAAAAGCTACAATATTAGGCGTCTTATAATATCTCTAATTGCTGTGGAAAAATCATTACTTTTCGTACTCTTCAAAAATCGTAAGTTTTCAAAATTAAATAATTTATTTTTTAAATTGAAGACTTATTCTGAAAAAAAAAGTATGACCATTTTTATTAATGTAGTTTTGAGAGGCGGTATAAAACTTTCGAGGCAACTTAGTAAAAATTGCATTTTGTAGCATTTTGAATAAGAAAAATTGTTAGACAAAAGTTTGCGAGGAAATAAGATTTAAAGTTGAGGGTATCTATTCAAAGTTATAGCTTCTACCTAATTATAGCTTCAGTTAATTTGTATTTAAAAAGTGCGCCAAATGGGATTTGTTTTTTAAAGTTTAAAGTTCATATCATTTTATTGTGAAAAAAGTAAATGTTTTAATGTTTCACAACTGCATCGCCCTAAGTTGTAAACGTCGTAGGGACAGGAAACTCGGAAATACGTAAAACAGGGCTGATAGATTTCATTGTTGCACCAAAACAAAAAATCTGATAATTTCACATAACTTTCTCTACCTGTTCTGCAAACTATTCTTACACAATTTCTTTTATCTGTACCATGCTAATTGAGATAAACTTAATAGACATTCTTTTAATACTTCCTTCCTTCAAAGTAGAACCGAAACAAGGGGATACACTTGGCTAATGCGGTAGTCAAATATTTTAAAAGCTTCACTATTCGACAATTGAAGTTCGATTCGCTTTGCACGGCGGCCAGTAGTGATGATGAAACGAAAGGTGATTTCCCGTTATATTGAATATCTCGGAAATGGTCATCTCAAAATAGCAGCCCCCCAGGGGCCTACTACGGTAGGTACGGGTTTGGCGCACCCGGGGTCCCGAGCCAAGACTCCCTCAGTGGGCACCCTCTGAGTGGTGAGAGAGTCACTAGGTCAAAATGCCCACCCACGTGTAGGCCGTGCGTGGAGACCCGTGTCGGTGGAAAGGAATATCCTGGTTGGTTGAGGGTTGCGTATCTGATCCTGGGCCTTCTGTTTTTTCAGTGACTAGAGAGGGTACGCAACTTAATACACCACTTTGGTTTCTGCTTCACCTAAACGGGAGGCTAGGGACTAGTCCACCCCTAGTCAATCGGCCAGGACTAGGTATTATACCGAACTCCAGGGTGAGTGGGACGGCGAGCCTGCTATACCCCCCCTGTGTAGCCCTGTCATCCCAGTGGGGTGACCCCTTGTTGGACTCCGTGGTGGGTGGGGAGCACCGGGGGATGCAAATTAAAATTTAATTTCATGGCAAAATCCAAAAAAATCTATTAAATATGGTATTGAGTTCGGAAAAGTAGTCGAATGTTGTGGTCCTCGCTACTTAATTGTCAATAGAACGGAGGAAGGAAGAAAGTTATCTAGCGTAAGTCCTTTTGTTATTCAAACGGGTCTTGATAACATTGCTGGTCCTGTAAAATCTTGTATAAGAGCTCGTAATGGCACGCTCCTGGTAGAAGCAGAATCAGCATCCCAGGCAGCAAAAATACTAAAGGCCAAAATGTTAGCTAGCTATCCAGTAAAGGTCGATGTACACAAAAGCTTGAATTCTTCACGCGGTGTGGTGAACACGCGCGCATTGGATGGTTTGACCTGTGTGGAAATTCAAGAAAATCTTGCTCCCCAAGGCGTAACATCTGTGTATCGGGTTCAAAGAAAAGTAAATGGAGAATTCGTGTCTACCCGTACCCTGTTTATTACCTTTGAGCGGGTAGATCTCTCACAAAGGATAATGACAGGGTATGAATCCATTGAGGTAAGACCGAATATACCGAACCCGCTCAGATGTTATAAATGTCAGCGCTTTGGCCATATCACCGAATTCTGCAACGGCGAGTCTACCTGTGTGAACTGTGGCAAAATCTCGCATGACGGAGAATGCACGTCAGCTCCAACGTGTGTTAACTGTAACGGTGAACATCCATCAAGTTCCCGTAGTTGTCCCCGTTTTGCAGAGGAAAAGACGGTCCAGGAGATACGGGTTAAAGAGAAGGTGTCCTTCTTGGAAGCCCGGAAACTCTTGCGAATCCGCCAACCCTCTGTCCCGATGTATGGTACCTATAGCTCAGTTGTAGCTAAATCGGTACAAAGTCGGGAAATTGCAACTCAAACCTGCGATATAAACGGGATCACGATTGCAGAAAAGATTCTCACAGCCAGCTCACTTCCTAGGCCTTCGACTTCAACATCTAAGTCAGTAGTAACATCTGAAACTGTAAAAAGCACCAAAATTAAATCGCCGCCAAAGCAATCGACCTCGACCAACAAGTCTGGCAAGCTAATAATATATAAAGAACCAGAAAGAAAGTTTAAGAACACCTATGAGAGAACTGACTTCCTCAAACAAAGTGTAAAGCCTATTCCCAAAGCAACAAAGGGAAGCAAGAGTCCACAGAGAGGTCCTCTTCTGAGGATTCGACTGGGAAGGACTCAGGTCGGCGATTATCATCTTCGCCGGTCTCTATTTCCAATCGGTTCGAGCTACTCGAACCGAAATTTTCAATTGGAAAGGGGTCCTCCCAAGTGGAGGAGATGGAGGAAGGTGATACTGCCCTCACTGCCAGAAGGACAGTGACAAAGAGGCAGGACCATCCTCCCGTAGAAGGTGTCTTCCCGACACCTAAAAAGAATAAACTCAACCGACCTCCGCAGCCTTCAAAATAGAAACAACCACAATGTACAACCATCCCATTATAAAGAACATGGCTATTCTACAATGGAACTTACGTGGAATAAGAACACATCGACCTGAGCTTGAACTGGTGCTTAACCAGAACGATCCTTTGGTCGTATGTTTGCAAGAGACTAAGCTCCGTCCACAAGACAGCTTCAAAATCAAACGGTACACCTCTGTAAGGTGTGATCTATCATCGGAAGAGGGTGTACCTGCGCACGGAGGCACTATGATGCTCATCAGAGATGATATATTCGCGCAATCAGTATCATTACAGTCCGACATCCAGTTAGTAGCTGTAAGGATTAAACTGTCACATATCAGATTCACCATTTGTAATATATACCTTCCTCCGAGTGACGACCTCTCGCTCACTGATTTAGGGGATCTAGTTTCTTAATTACCAACACCGTTTCTATTGGTAGGTGATGTAAATGCCCACCATCCACTTTGGGGCTCTCCTCGGGCTTGAGCGAGAGGTAAGTTAATTGCTGATTTCCTGAATAATTCTAATCTAATTCTCCTGAACACCGGAGAACCTACATTTCTTTCTGATTCTTTCAACAGTTTTTCACACTTGGATTTAGCAGTTTGTTCACCACCATTAGCATCTTCCTTACAGTGGAATATCATCTCTGATCTACATTCTAGTGACCACTTTCCTTGTCTTATCAGTCTCTTGCCACAAGATACATGTTCCTTACGTTTACCTAGATGGCGCATAGATCAACCAACTGGAACCTTTACTCCCGGCTGGCTGTCTTTTATTACAGCGAGCACGACTCTGTGAATGTCTTAGTGGAGCACCTCACAAAAAATATTCTTGATGCTGCTGAGCAGTCTATTCCACGGTCGACGACCCAAACCAGTCCTCGATTTCCGGTACCTTGCTGGACTGATGAATGCCGGAATACCATTCGTGCTCGCAGGCGTGCTCTCAGGATTTTCCAACGTCGCCCAACACTGGATAACCTGATTGAGTATAAAAAGATGCGTGCCAAATCTAGGCAGGTTGTTAAGGATAGCAAAAAGACATCATGGAGCATGTTTGTAGCATCAATCAATCGACATGCACCTTCCTCTATCGTATGGGATAAGCTAAGGTGCGAGGACGGAAAAATGATTCCTACGCCAATCGCCGGTCTTAAAACAGCTGTAGGAGATGATGTTGATAAGTTTAACGTGGCCAACACTTTTGGCAGTGCTTTCGCTCAAGTGTCTAGCTCAGAGAATTATTCGCCTGATTTTCTTCCCGTTAAGGCTCAGGTGGAATCGCAAGGTTTTTCAACTTTCGTTCTAAAAACCTTGAAGATTACAATCGACTCTTCACTATGAGGGAGTTAGACCATGCACTATCATCTTCGCGAAACTCTGCACCAGGTCCTGATGGAATACACGTCCAAATGTTGCAACATCTCTCTCCTGAAGGTAAGGCCTTCCTACTCGAGGTCTATAATCGTGTTTGGGTTGACGCCACTTTTCCAGAAAAGGGGCGAGAGGCCACCATCGTACCTATTTTAAAAGCTGGAAAGGGCCGTTTTCTTCCATCCAGCTACCGTCCAATTTCCCTCACCAGTTGCATTTGCAAGGTGATGGAACGCATGAACAATGGACGGTTGATATGGTGGCTGGAAACTCATAACCTACTGACCAACACCCAGTGCTGTTTTCCACGACATCGTTCAGCAGCTGACCATCTTGTCTCGATTTCGACGCAGATAATGAATGGATTCATGAAGAACTGTCAAACCGTTGGTGTGTTCTTTGACCTCGAAAAGGCTTATGATACGTGTTGGCGGGCAGGAATAACACGTTCCCCATACAACTGGAACATACCTGGACGCCTTCCTTATTCATTCAGGAGTTATGAGGGACCGCGTTTTCCGAGTCAGGGTCAGCTCGGTTTTATCAAATATTTTTGTTCAAGAGAACGGAGTGCCACAGGGATCGGTACTAAGCGTCACGCTGTTTGCTATAGCAATTAATTCTATCTCGAAATGTGTTCTCCCAGGAGTATCGTCCTGCTTATTCGTAGACGACTTTGCCATCTATTGCACTTCTCAGCGCACACCTTTTTTGGAACGCCGTCTGCAGCGGAGTTTAGACAACCTCTCAGAGTGGAGCTCTAAAAATGGTGTTCGCTTCTCTGCTGAGAAATCACTGCGTGAACTTCTGGGGGCGCAGGTGGCGATTACCACCTTCGCTGCGGTTTGGCACAGTTTTACTACCATTCGTGGATGAGACGAGATTCCTTGGGTTGATATTCGATAGAAAACTATGTTGGTCACCACATATAGCACAGCTGAAAGCGCGCTGTAACCGTTCTCTGAATATTCTACGGATACTAAGTGGCAAATCTTGGGGAGCGGACCGGACAGTCTTGCTGCGACTTTATCGCTCACTGATCCGAGCCAAGTTAGATTACGGATGCATAGTTTATTCTTCGGCAAGATCATCTGTGCTTAGAAGATTAGACACTGTCCATAATCAGGGTATACGTCTGGCTGTTGGAGCTTTTCCAACCAGTCCAGTAGCCAGCCTTTATGCTGAATCAGCGGAACCCGCTCTGCAGTGTAGACGAGATATTCTATTAACAAATTATGGCTGTGGGCTAAAGTGCATGCCTTGGCATCCAACATTCACTTCTTTTTTTAACACGGAGCTGGACGAACGTTATAGAAATATCTCAATTTGTCTACGACCCCCAGGTGTTCGCTTCCGAATGCTCCTTCATAAGCACGATATCGTAATACCTAGAATGTTTCCTAAGGGGGAAAGGGTGCACCCACATTGGATACTTACAACATCCCACGTAAACCTCGGGATGACGGCATACCGAAAGTCTACAATGCCTTTTTCTAGTATCCGTAGATGTTTTTTAGAATTTTTGTCAAACTACAATGACCGAACTTGTATATATACTGACAGAAGTAAGTGTACCGTTGGTGTTGGGTGTGCCTTTGTTTATGATACCGAACAATATACATTCGGTTTTCATAGTGGCACATCAATTTATAGTGCGGAGCTATACGCAATATATCGAGCCATTCTGCACGTTGGCCGTCGAAATTTAAGTGACTGCCTTATATTGAGTAATTCCCTGAGTGCACTTCAGAGCCTTGGTGATCTCTACAACTATCATCCTATAGTGCAGCGTATCTAGGATACCCTCCACGTTTTATATACTTCCGGGGTTAATTTGGAGTGTGCATGGATTCCTAGTCACATTGGCTTGCCGGGGAATGAACTGGCAGATTTTGCAGCAAAGACGGCAACCACAAGCCCAGTACAAAAATTTCTTGTATAACATCGGAAGACTTTAAGCATGTTGTGCGCAGGGCGATACTTTCGTGCTGGCACGATGAGCGGTCAGCTCTCCGCGGAAACAAGCTTAGAGTAGAGAAAGACCTTCCAATAAACTGGGTAACTTCCTCTCGTCATTCTCGACGGGAGGAAGTAATTTTGGCTCGTTTGCGTATTGGCCACTGCAATTTTACACATAGTTTCCTTTTTAAGAGTGAATCTGCTCCATTGTGTCCGCTTTGTGGAGAAGATTTGTCTGTCCGTCATGTGTTGCTAGATTGTGTTAATCTAGCACATATTTGGGAATCACTGCAACTGCCGGTCAGTCTTGCATAAGTCCTGGCGGACGATAGTCGAGCGGTAGCTAAGATTTTTTAATTTTTATCGAAGATACCATTGAAATTTCGGATTTAGTTGTTTTTATCCTTGTTTTTGTATTAGTTTTAATTTTGTTTTTCTCTCAAATCACCAATCTATGGCTTTTTCTATGATTACCTTTTACATTCATTTTTAGACTAATCTTTCGTTCTTATTAATAATATTTCTTATTGAGCTTTATCTCTGGCTTTTGCCATGATTTGTTTAATAAGGGCGCTGATGACCTTGTAGTTGAGCGCCCATAAACACTAACCATCATCATCATCATCATCATCAAAAAAGCACATTACATAAATTGTGTTAAAATACACACAAGATGTACACGTTTTGTGTAGTAAGTTTCGTCTATCTTTTACAGTTTAGCAGTTATGTAAAATTGATCCGAAATGAAGAGGTGTTCAGAGGCCATTCTCAGAAAGTTTGATTCAAATATTTTTAATACAGGGTATTTTAATCAAAATCATTGGGAGCCATTTTTGATAAAAACAAAATTTTCGAAAACTGTTCCGTGTAAACGGTACTTTGGTGTAGCGAGGATTTTCTTGAAAAACTTCGTGTCGTATCACCGTAACATACCAAATGCCAATTCTCGCTTTCTTATTCGTTTTTGAGCTGTCCACCGACACACACACACACCCGCGCGCAGCGTCTTCTTAAAAATTAGTCCAAGGAGCTCAATATTTTCGGTGAAGTCTCGATATCGAATGTTTGGATAGAATGCAATATCTTCTCTACCTACTATGTACAAAGAACTTGCTGAGAAAGTAAAAGGTAATATTTTTGACACAAAATGATAAATTGGCACCAATTTGCCCCCCTAAGTATAAGTAATTGGTGGCTTTAATTTAAAGTTATTCGAAATAGTTAAGTTATAAATATAGAACTGTCCTCATCCTAAATTTAATATAAAACAAGGGGCATACTAGCATAAGTTAGACTAGCTGTCTAATCTCTAGAGGTGCTGCTGTCTCGTTGGATAAAGAAAATGCGGATCACAGGTTTAAAATACAGTCATAGGCTGCATAATGTGTTGTGTGGTTAGAGACGGATTTATCGGCGAGGAACAAACCAATACAAGATGCGATGGCTACCTACGTAGAAGACAGGAGCCAGTGTGGCAGGCTCATTCCCCCTTCCCTCCCATCAGAGAGAGTTCCCAGTCCCCAATCTAATTTCAGGAGACTGATACGAAGGTACAGTCGGCTCAAATAGAGCTCTACTGCGTTCGGAAATAGAGGGATTTTTCCCTTTAATCATGAGGCTTGTTTCTTTGTGAAACGGATTATGTCGCTGTTGCAGATTCTATCATCTCGTGCAATGGTACTCCTGGGACCAGCAGCAGTCACTGAAGATGAATGGGAAGGAGCAGGCGGGATTTCTATAAGAATAGCCGACTAAGCAAAGAAATCAGATTGAAATTTGTCGCATGTTACCGCAGAACAGCGGTCCATGACTGAATCTACAGACAATATTCATGCAGCCACATTACGACCTGACGCAGCGGTAATGTGCACTACCGGCATTCGGGAGGTCACGGGATTGAGAACAGTTCCCAGCCTTTCTGGCCGAAATTGTATTTTTCGGGGGGTTTCCCAGATCGCCAGGTGAAATGTCTCGCGAATTTCCTGTCCCCATAACTTCCTTGACAACTTTTCAGGGTTGAAGAACCAGGCGGCGGTGTTCGGAGGGTTTCGCACTATAGAGGGTTATTCCTTAATAAAATAAACGAAAAGAATAACATACTGTTAAACCTGTAGAAAAAAAATATAAAAAATACATAAATATATTTAAATTTCTTAAAGAAACTACTTCCATTTTCGCGGGGCCCGCCATTGGGTGCTTTCGGAGAACCCGTGGTGTCGGGGATTGTGGTTGCGACCCATTGGCGTCGGAAGTGGTCAATCTGGAACGTTAGGGACCCCTTCCATACTTGAGCCCGTCTTCATCCGCATCTGGTGGCCTTTAAGATCTGCCGCCTCAACCTTCCCTCTCTGTACCAAGTAAGTCGCAAAGATCCTCAAGATCTATGTGCAGCCCTCTGCTCCAGTGACTGGGGACAAGCATCCGAAAGTTCATTCTAAGGAATTCATTAATAGCAGCTGGGTCATTTACCCGTTCACAAGTATCTCACGCCCTAACTGCCTTGATTGTTGCAGATGTGGAATAAATGCGCGAAAAGCTATTTATTTCACCAGGGTTATTGGAAATATGAATACGTGCACGAGCGGTATAGAAAGAAAGCATGCCTGCTCCTTTGCATAGCCCCCTAGATTGCTGCACGTGTCTCGCACCTTAGAGCAATGATGAACCAATAAACAAACACTTGGTGTGTATCTTCCCACACTTCTGGGAACTTCCTCGGCAGTAGGTTGGAGAGAAGCAGCCTCCTCTGAGAACATTCCGCACAAAATCTCCCAAGCGAAGTGAGAGAAAGCTGTCGAGGTTCTGGCGTAGTCTTGGAGTGTCAAACCAGGGAGACAGCCGACTGCAGCCGATAGCTGAGAAGTTGAGTACGGCTGAGTGTCTAAGAGATGAAATAAAGAATGTGGAAGTAATTAAAAACAGCTTGTTAGAATGCTGAATTGAACGGTATTGTCTCGGAACTCATGTGTCTTTGGTGTCCTTAAATGAAGAAAACATTCTGCGTTATGTCAGCGAGACACTGTTAAAGTATTGCCTTGTTACCAAATGTCAAGCTCGAGAAGTAAAATCTACCAAAATAGACCTCGCTCTCTGTTGTTGACATGTCTCTTTGACCCTTATTGCCACGCACGACAATAAACTACATAAATTGGAGCTCCGTGTCAGAAACGCCACATTTTTCGTGGATTGAATTACGGACGTAGTCAAATTATTATACTAATCCTGACAAATCAAATGTTCCACACTTAATTAATTTTAAAATGAAACATATACGCTGTCAACAATTGTAGGTGTTCAAAATTAATCTTTGACCATGTTGGATAACATGAATGCAGTAGAAACAATAAAATACCTTTGTATTAAACAGCATTTTATATAGGAATGATTTTCTAAAATTTTGCGTGATGTTTCATCATAACCGTAAGATAAGATATCTTAATGAAATGCATACCAGTAAGAGTATATTTTTGAATTGTTTCAAAATTCTAACTTGCATGGCAATTTAAATAAAAATTGTATTGTCCGAATTCATTGTTCTAATAACAATACTCAACACGATACATTTTTAAAGATTCGTTTGGAATTTTTTATATCAACGTCTGAATATTGCAGAAAAATCATGTGTGTTCCATTCACATGAATTTCTCTACCGGTTCTGAAAATACTATTCTTGCAAAAGATTATTCTTGTTAATGTTTATCGAGATGCACAATAGCAGAAATTGTCTTATCATTTGCTTCCTTTTAAGCACTAGCTAAAGTAATCGTCAAATCTTTTAAGGCTGGATGTTGTAGCGGGAACTCTGGGGTCGTTTCTCTTTCGCCGCTTCCTTTGCTCAGCGGTTGATGAAGATTCCACTCCTAATATTTCCTAACTAATCCTATCTCAGAGGTTTGGTGGGTGAGGCGAATATTAAATAACACTGCATTTTCCCTTATTACTTGAATTTATTATTTCAAAGGTTTAACGGGCAGCTAGCTTGTTTCCCTACAAAATATATGTTTCCAATAATACCTTCCCACCACTTAACTCAATTTATCAGGAGCCTAATCTAACCATCTGCACATCGTTCCCCCACCACTTAAGCACGTGGACGTGCACACAACACAATGTAAGAGTAACTATGTAAGAATAAGTAAGAGTAACCACTTAAGAGATATGCTCTCTCTTATATACTGCCATGCCAACCTTCGCGCCATAAAATGTAGCAATATCTTTGATTGGTCCCTGGATAGCACCACTTTACATGCTATGAGAATAAATTGTGCCAAGTTTTGAGCATTTGGAAAACCCAATGCTTCCCTCTCACTTTAACTTCCTGCTTGCTTTGTCTATTTCTCCAATTCCCCGAGTTTCCTGAAGAACAAGTCACTACACCTGTTTCACTCATTTCTATCTCTGACCTTTTCTATTTTACATGATTTAGCCTAAACCTGTTCTTATTAGCAAGTGGTGGTTAGTGGACTAATACCTGGAATTAAGCTAGCTCACCTTTGCCTTAGTTACCTAAGTTACAACTCGGTTTTGTACATGTTTCTACCCTTAAATCTTCACAACTATTTTACATTGCTTTCAACACAATTACGATATTATATACAGTTTCACTTTTATATGCATTGTGAGCATATGGTATGTTCTGCTACAATGCTATGTAAACAATTGTAGTTCGGTTGTCTTTGCATGGCCATAAGTAAACCAAAGGAAAGATGGAACGAAAGATGATTCCCGTTTTAAAAAGTTTAGTAGTTTAAAATTGAAACCAATGACAAGGAATATCTCAGAAACGGTTAGCTCTACAATAATAAAAATATCACATTACTTTCTCTACACCTCTGTCGCAGATTATTCTTAAAAAACCTATTCTTTTAGCTACTACATACTAATTGAAATAAACATTAACATAAATGGTCTTATTACATGCTTCCTTGTAAATAGAAGCGAAATAAGGGAATAAAGTAAGCTAAAGCGATCCCCTAAAAGAAAGAAATAATTTTATCTCTTAATTTTTATCTCATAGAATTATTACTCCGGAGGTTTTCAGTTCGGAATGCTATCTAGTATTTGGGAGAACTTGCCCAAATATCGAGTGGTGCAGAATTCATCCTGCTGTCTTATGAGATTCTTCGAAAAGTTTTTATGCTTCTGGAATGTGATAAAAGGTCGAAATCCATAGGATGGAGGTTGGAGAAGTTTTGTTGGGTTTAACCTGCGACCTACTTCTTCGCGCTTACAATTGGCTGCCATTGGGAGGGTGTTCACATTTCAGCTTGTCTCGGATGCCGATCTTGAGGATTTGCCCCAAGGAAATGGATTACTTGCAAACAGCGGGTCATTAATATCCGAAGGCTTCCTTCCAGTACCGGAAAACAGACATTTCATTTTCTGAATTTAACTTGAATGAGAGAACCAAGCCTGCGAAAGAGATAAATACATGTGTAAATTCAAAGAGAGGGAGAGAGGATGGTCTGTAAAACGAAGTATGGGCATAAGGCAAAAAGAAATGCAAGTGATTTCGGTTTACATTACAAGCTGTATTACTTTTAGTGATGCTTTCAAACAAGAGATTACAAACAATCTGATGTGTTCCATTCACATGACTTTCTCTATATCTCTGCAACAAATTATTGTTAGAAGGTTTATGCTTCTATTTACTTTATGCTAATCGAGAAAAATTAGCAGAAATAGTCTTATTACGTGATTCCTTGTACGAGAAACGAAATAAGGGAGTACCATAAGTTAAAGTGATAGCCAAAAGCTGGTTCCTATGTGGCTGAAGTTCCTTTGTATGGGCAGGAGTTAACAAATTCCTGTATGAGAAAAGTTAGTTTTTTAAAGCTGAAACCAAAAACAAGGAATATCTAAAAAAACGATCAACTCCACGAAAAAAAAATGTATGTAACATAAATTGTGTATTTTAACGTGCTCTACATTTTTTGTGTAGTAAGTTTTTATCTATCTCTTACGGTTAAGCAGTTATCAAAATTCCGTAAAATTCATCCAAAATAAAGTACTCTTCAGAGGCTATTTCCAAAAAATTCAAGATATACTTTTATTTGTTAGATAAATAGCTTTAATATACGATATTTTAATCAAACTTGTTAGAGCCATTTTTGCGAAAATCAAAATTTTCGAAAAAAAGTTCCATGCAAAGGGTAGTTGGGAGGGGATTTTTCTCAAAATCTTCGTGTCGCATTCCTGGAAGATACTAAACTTAAGTACCAAGTTTGGTATTTTACCGACATTTCATTTTTGAGTTATCGTGTTCACGGACACACACACGGACCGTTTTCTGAAAATGTTCTTTTTTATACAGGGGACCCTAAAACATATATTTCCGGTGAAAACTCGGTATCGAATTTTTGGGTGGCGTGCAATACCTTCTCTATACACTACGTATATAGTACGTATAGAGAAAGTAAAAAGGGTAACAATTGAGATAAACAGTCGAGACACTACGTATCTAATTTCGTTATAATACTTGACTCAAATATGAATAATGTAAAACATCTTCATATAACTTTCGTTTGTCATATAAATGAAAAATGCTGTGCTTCTTATTCTGCAAAGCAAAACAGTTTATTGCTCTATCTTTAGATGAATTAAGAATGCAATTTTTATTAAAGAAGAACGTGGAAAACACAAATTGCTAATACATTTCCCCAGCTTTTACAATATAGCTCAATGAAGCACTTTTACTCTCTTAATTTTATATTTTCTATTCCATTTATAGTATGACTGAAATTTCATGAAAAATTACAACAACAAAAAAAAACACTTTTATTTCAATTTCATAAAATAATTTAAATATTCCTGAATACAAAAACGGTATAATCAGGCACTAGGTGCCATTTAAATGCCTTAAGTCAAAGTATTAGAGGTGAAACTGTACTGGATTCGGCAAGAAAAACTTCAGTTTGACGAGATCTTATTCACATCATGCAAAGTGAAAACGAAGTTGTGCAGAAGAAAATCAACAAAGCAAGAAGAAAAGGGCAGAAAAGTCAGCAGCAGAGGAGTGGAAAAGGAAAGTTGAGGGTTCAAACTATCAACATGGTGGATTTTAATGTGAGTCATGCATTCAGATCTTTCCTTGTTTTCTTGTTTTTGATATTTTGAGAATTGTTCTTCCTGTAAAATGGATAAGAATCGCCCAAATTTTAATGGAAGATGTATTAAGCATATGTTTTCCATTTCCCAACACAAAAATTATATTTTATGACAAAAAAAATAATTACTTTTAAAATTGTTGGATCCTAAACCAAAGAAGACAAAAAAAAACTTGGGGCAATTTAAAAAGTAGATATATTGTGAACCTGGGCTTAAAATATTATATAAAAATTTAAATTTGCTGTCGCAAGGGACTTCTTTTGTGTGACAAAAACGTAAATGAGCTTGACCTAACTTCCAAACCATTAGAGCAAAATGGATGAAATTTGCACTGTAACTTATTTGCATTATATTACACATGCGGTATACATTTCAAAAAGCTAGCATTATTAGTTTGAAATATCAAACTTTTAGTCATATATGTCTTTAAAATATTTTTCTTTTGGAGCAATTGCTCATGGCAAGACGACCACTCGTTCACTGCTTTTGTTAATATGTAATGGGAAAAGCCTTAACTTTACACTCGCGTTCATGCTTCCAGTCTCTGGGGAGGATGGGATATAATCTTGGCTGGAGAACAATCCCCCTCCCTCCCAGCCCGGCTCGAACCTGTGGCCCCTTACATAGCAGGCAGGCACTCTACCGAGTTAGCTATGGGGCCACCTAAATGCTCTTATTTAAACATTTAAAGGGACATACTTCCGGTAATTTTAAAAACCACATATCTCCATTTGATTGTGTTCAGTGTCTTTTAGGGTGCATGCGCCGGCGCATTGTACGCTGCAAGGTGAAACAAAAGAGTTGAAACCAACATTATGGCAACTTTCAGACTGTTAGCTCTCTGCAAAGGCAGTAACGACACAGCACCGGTTACCACTGTAGCATTGTATGAGAAAGTTCAGGCGAGCAACCTTTGCGACACCGTGCGCAACAGCAAAAACGGTGCAACTGATCGCAATTCACACATCACTTCCAAGCAATTGAAGGGCTTAACAGATGAATGAGAGCATTCACACGGTCAGAATGACAACAGCAGAGCAACAGGAGTTGCATATCAAGCGATTTGTTTTATTAATTGAATGCAGTAGTATGAGATTTCGAGTGGCAGAATATTCTAATTAAGTTAACAAAACAGGAAGCTTAGAGGGAAGTGTGCTCTGGTCTGGTGACACATTTCAGGAATTTGCCCGACAGAAATTGATAATCGCTCTGTATTACTATTATTATTATTAGTATTATTATTATTATTATTATTATTATTATTATTATTTAAAACACAGTACATGGTACAAACAAGCCTTATGAAACTGCCATTTGCGTGCATTATGTATATTAATGTAAAAGCAAACCCAATTCTGGATTCAAATGCCGGCTATGACATTGACATTTTCAATCTGATCCTACCTCTTTCAACCCGAAATGTATTGGTGTGTACAAGAATTATGACATATTTCACCACTTTTAGCATGGAATAATTATTATAGTGCAATTGTTTGTAAGTGAAATGCCTAGTTGTAGGCAGTTGTGTGCCGTGTTCTTGCGTGCTGTTGCAGAGAGTTGATCGTCTGAAAGAAGCCTTCCATTTTGAGCAATAGTGTTGTCTCTTTTCTTTGCCTCTTTCCGTTTGCCTCGCTCGGTCCATCTGTCTCCCCCTTTCTCACCTTCCCCGCTATTTCTTTCTCACTGTGAAATGTTCAAACCGAGACGAACCGATGCACGGTGCACAGCACCTCTGCACCTCGGTTTTTACGCGTGAGATTGTATGCTTTTGAAAGGCCCTGCTCTGATGCATAAAGTGCTTCTTGAATGAGCACTTGTGTATGACTTTAATGACATTTTCGTGAATGGTGCTAAAATGTGTATTAAAAATATCATCTGAGTTCCATTCACATGACTTACTCTACAAAGTATGGTTACAAAGGTTGATTCCTTTATCTACACTGTGATAATCGAGAAAAGCATTAGCTAAAATAATTGTATTAGTTCCTTCTAAGTGGAAGGGAGATTAAGTAATACACCAGACTAAATCGATAGTCAAGTCTTACAAAAAAACCAGTCTATGTGAAATAATTAAAATTGGTCCACTTGGCACGGCTAGTTGTAAAACAAAAGAGGCATGAAACTAAAGATGGCCTCCCGCTTGAGAAAACTTTATAGCTTAAAACTGAACCCAAGAGCAAGTAAACGGATATCCCTAACCCCCCCCCCCCACCCAGAAAAGAATACGACTTGAGTTGGCGTTTTAACGACCACTACATTTTTTGCATTAAATACCATTTATGCAAAATTCATCCATAATGATGAGATCTTCAGAAGCAATTCCCGAAAGTTCAAAATATACATTTTATTTCTCATGTGTACGGCACTTTAATCAAAATCTATTTTTCAGAAAAACAACAATTACAGAAATGTTTCCATTTAAAGGGTAGTTTCGGCGAAGGGGGTTGGTTATCTTCTAAGTATTTAATGGTATTTTCATTTTTAGCTATGCTGTTCAAGCACACACACACACACACACACACATACAGAGTAAGAGAGAGACTGAGACATTGCTTTTTTTCTAAAAAAGCTTTTTTGGATGCAGAGGTTTTCAAAACATACTTCCGGTAAAATCTCCGTATCGAATTTTTGGGTGCAATACAATACCTTTTCTATACACTATGTATACAATACGAGCAGAGAAAGTAAAATCATGATGTGGTTCAGACCTATAACTTTCTCTGTCCATTGCAAAATAAAGTTATGAATATTTAGATTTTCTATGCATTGAATCTGACTCATATATAATTCCTTGCATGCATAGTTTAATTATTTAATAACATTCGTTATAAAGTGATTCTTCTATCTACGTTACGATTTTTAGGATACATTTGGTTTATAAATTATTTCACATTAACAATTAGTATATTTGGTTGGATATAACATACGTAAATCATACATATGTAAATCATGTCGGATACGTATCAGTAGCATGGAATAATGAATTCAGTAGTGTATTCAAGTTAGATAGGCAACAGTTTCATAGGTAAAAGGCCCCCGATATATATTTGTATAGTGTTTAACGCTCGCTTTTACTACTAAGTCACCACAGGGGATGACACTGATAATACATGAAATGAAAATGGAGCACTGGTGGAATGCAATGGTGGGGTAAATCGGAGAACCTGAAGAAAACCCACCTCTGCGCCGTTTTGTCCACCACAAATCCCACATGCGGTCGCCAGAGGCGGGTAGTTTAACCACTTGGCCACATCACCACCTGCCCCCGATTTGACCATCACAGTTAAAGGAACTGTAGAATCCCCTCCCCACGAAAATGAAAAGCACGTCGCGTTCATTCATTGGTAACTTTGCAAAATAGCCAAAGCCGCACAATTTGAAATGCCGGTTAGTAATTTTAAAATGTTTTTCTACCACGTACTATATACATAGGTGGTAGAAAAACTATTGTATTCCATCCAAAAATTCGATGTCGATATTTCACTAGAAATGTATCTTTTGAGACCCCTGAATCCAAAAAAGTATATTTAGTGAAAGGTCTTATCTGTGGACAGCATAAGGCAAAAATGAAAAGTCCGTTAAGTACCGCGAATATTTTAAAAAAAAATCTTCAACCCCAAACTACCTTTTATATGGAAACTTTTTCGAAAATGTTTATTTTCTCAAAAACGCCTAACGGTTTTGATTAAAATGCCACATGTACAAAATGTTTCAATCTGAAACTAAAATGAGGTCTTGAATTTTCTGGGAATAGCCTCTGAAGTCTTCTTTCCCGGGATGACTTTTGTATAAGTGGTAAATGATAAGAGATACTTCTAAACAAAACATGTAGATGTAAGGGTTTTAATATTGCAATACTTAAACTTTCTCAAATGGGAAGTCGTTATTCGTATTTCGTTCTCTTGGTCAAGCAAATTTGAGAATCTTCACATAGCGGTTGGCTTTTAAAATATTTGACTGCTGCTTTAGCGTATTGAATTGTCTAATTCCTTTTATATAAGGACATAGTATGTAACACGTAAAATCATTTCTACTAATATTTGTCTTTATAGCTTGTACCATATGGAAGCCTATTATTCAGAATAATTTGTTGCAGCCTAGGTAGAGAAAGCTATGTGAATGTAGTATATATGATATTTTTATAGATTCTTCCTGTATCCGTAGACCACAGATTACAGTCCGAGAGATAGGAGTGTTAGGCTTATTTTACGCTCTTCCGACACGCGAGTCAGGAAATGTCCAGAAGAAAACAAGCGGAGACAAACTGGCAGTGACAAGTTCCTTTAGATGCTGTTAATCTTGTCAAGAGTTAATTAAAACTTTTGATGAGAGAAGGAAAACTTTCCTCGCCGCATCCTGGGCTCCAACACAATAATGGCCGTCCACTGGCACAATGCTTCCATGAGATTAATATCCACGGTGCTGTCGCCCCACAGATTTTTGCTTCTTTCGTTTGTTGATATCCTCTCCACGATGGACAGGAGAACCAATGTCCAATTAGCTGGAATTTAACTCTATCCCGCTAGAACCATTTTTATCATTCGATCCAAATATTTTATCTTGAGATGTCGGTATATTAAATTAGAAATTCAGTTGATGAAATCGTTAGCAGAAGTAAATTCAATTACAATAGCACCACAGATTTCTGAATATTGTCCATAAAATACCGCAGGATGATTAAATTAAAATGCTGCTGGATTTAATCGTCCTTTTTAAATCGAGATGGGGATCTTGCTTTATTAATAGCTATTGCATGGATATTGAATTTTGGAAGATGAAATTATATTTTTTGTTTGGATTGTTTATTAAATAAAAATGAAATATATTTAATTTACATTTTCTGGTAATCTTGATTTTCTGTGTGTATTGGATATTAATTTAATACAATATTGACTTTATCTACTTTATTATGTTTTTACAAGAAATGTCTTAATGTTTTGAATTATTAATCTTTGATTGTAAAGATTTATATTAGAGAAATGCAATGCAAAACCTAAAAATTTAAGGGCCACACCACTGCCTCTCACCTTGACGACACGGGTTCGATCCCAAGCGAATACATGATATTTATGGTGAACAAAGCGGCTCAAGGGCGGGTTCACTCCGGCATCTCCGGTTTCCCCCGCCATCACATTCCATCGGTGCTCCATCTTATTCTATTTATCACCACTGTCATCGCCTGCGGTGCCACAAGTAGTAAAAGCGGGCGTTACACACTACCAAAAAAATTAAAAGTTTAAACTTTCTAAATTTTCATCAATGGGTGAAACATAGACGTCTTTTCAGCTGTCACTTCGTGTACACCTTCATATTAGGTATAAAATGTATTGCATTCCACCCAACATTTCATACAAACATTTAGATATAAATACATAAATAAAATATGCGTAAAATTTAGAAAACGTTCAGTGTGTCTGTGAATAGCGAAAAACGAAAGTCCGTTAAATACAAAGTTTGGTAGTTTGGGTGCATCTTAAAAATCGTGTCGCATACTAGGAAGATGCTTAACTTAAAAGTCAAGTTTAGTATCCAACTAACATTTAATTTCTGAGTTATGCTGTTCACCCACCCACCCGGACATTTATACGGATCTTATGCTGAATTTTTGTATTCAAGGTACTCCAATAAGGGTATTTCCGGTGAGATCTTGGTATTGAATGTTTAGATGGAATGCAGCAATACTTTTTCTATCTGCTATGTGGTAGAAAAAGTATGAAGAATTAAATCCATAAGAAATTGCACTTTTTTCTGTTATGTTGTAAACCTATTTCACTTTTCATGAATCGTTAGATGAACATATTTTAGTAATAAAGAGGACATCTAATTTTCCATTCGAAGCAGTGCTCTAGTGCAGAAAGTGCTTGCTAAGGAAACTGAAAACGACCGTCATCAATCACGAGAAAGGATTGAACGTAAAGATTCAGAAACCAGGCTTGCGTTCTGCTTGCGTTCTGCTTGCGTTTACTTCAGAAAGCAATGCCTCATATGGAAATTCTCTACCAGCGTTCCTCTCATCCTTTGTCGGCGGAGCACACAAGAATGCATTTGAAAGGGAAATTTTCAAATAGCGAACTTGTCGATACTGATTTCTGTAGCAGAAAATGCGGTGGAAGAAATGGAGCAAAACCACCAACTTCTCGGAAGAACACTCCAGCTAAAGAAGATGGTCTTCTGATTTTAAAATAAGGCAGTAAAAGCTTTGTGGTTTTCAGCTGCTAATGAGTTTTATCTTTTTTAATTGCTCTGCCCTCCTGCAAATAAAGGTCGGCATCTGTAAAAGACCTTTTCATTCAGTAAATAATAATTTTAAATGCTTGCCCTTCTGTGGAAAAAGGCAATTAAAAAGAGTTGTTTTTTTTTTCATGGACGTGCGACTGTGTCGAATTAATTGCTTGGATGTTCGTGACGTTATTTAAGCTTTACCATGCTCTAATTTTGAAGAGAATACATTCTTACTTTCTTTCTTCCTTTCTTTCTTTCTTTCTTTCTTGGATATGCATAGGAATGTGAAGACGTTGGGAGGGTGGCGGGTAAAACAGGTATAAGTTTCCTTTTCTTCCTTCATTTTTACTTTTTCTAGCACGAACATAGTACATAGCTGGCATAGGTAATGCATTCCACCTAAGACTTCGATACCGATACTGGAAATACACGATTTTATGGTATCCTGAATAAATTATATATATAAAATGTGTGAGTGTCGGTGAACAATATAACTCAAAAACGAAAGCCCGTTAAATACCAAACTTCGTATTTAAGTTCAGTATCTTCCAGTATTCCTCACCACAAACTACCCTTTACATGGAAAAATTTACGAAAATGTTTATTTTCTAAAAAAATTTCTCTGGCTGATCTCATTAAAACATATTAAAATAAAATGTACATCTTGAATTTTCTGGTAATAGTCTCTGAAGACCACCATTCTGTACGACTTTTGCATAACTGGTAAACGAGAGAGACAGATCTCATTTGTTTACTACACAAAAAATTTAGATCTCGTTAAAACGTGCAAGTTATGTCATATGCACTTATTCGTAAAGTTAACCGTTTCCGGGATATTCCTTATTTATTAGTTTCAATTTTAAACAGAAAATGTTTCTCAAATGGTAAGTCATATTATTTCGTTTCATATCTCTTGTTTATACCTGGCCGTACGAAGAGAACCGAATTTCAATTCTTAAATAGTTTCACATAGCGACCACTTTTAAAAGATTTACGTGTCGCTTTAGCCTAGTGTGTTTCCTTATTTGTTCTACTTACAAGGAAGCAAGTAATTAGTCAAAATTTGCCAATATTTATCTTGATTAGCATGCTGTGGATATAATAAACTTTTATAAGAATATGTAGTTTATTTGCAGAACAGGTATAGAAAGTCATGTTTATGAAACACGCCAAATTTTCTCCCTTGTAGATCTTTATGTGGTTAATAATTTAGTAGCTTTCTAAACAACGCTTGTTTCTTTTCTATTATTTATGCTATTATATAATTTCTTTATTTAAACATTATTACTTACCTTGTGCGACAAAGCGCCGAACCTACAAACTTAAAGGACGGGAAGTGTGCTTTAACAGAATAGAGAAATGACAGAAGTCGAGATATTTTTATTTCCGAGATTGTGTTGTACATTTCACATGCGTGTATTGCATCTATTTTGCACGCTGAAAATTGATTAATGTGTGAAATGAATTAAATAATACAAAAAGCTGATACGAGAAATTAATAATAATAATAATATTATGAGATTCTCGTCCCTATACCATGTTTTCTACACGGGGTAGTGTATTACAAATTTTAACACTTTCTCAATTACAAATTTATAGCCATACATTATTATTTTTCAGACTATTTCCTATATAGAGGCGTTATTTATTATATAAGATTTATTACCTGGTCTTTGTTTATTTCGTACCATTTATCACTCGGTCATTCTTTTGTTCACATTCTTTTGTTTGTCCATGTTAGTTTTTCTTTTATAAAATTTAACATTTTCTGTGCATATCTTTGCGATATAGTAATTGAACTAGTCCAGATAAACATCCATTGACGGTCTGACCTTCCCAGATAGATTTTCGAGCGAGCGAGAGATGTTGCTTTGTCAGATGGTTATAAAGTACTATAGATGCACAAAAAACAATGTTTAGTTTACAATACTATACTATTCAATAGCGCTGTGCTTTATGCTTTGAGGTCAGCTCGAGAAGATGACGTCATTTCTCGAGAAGTCTCGAGCTGGCTCGAGCTACCAATCGTGCATACTGCCAACTGGCGGCATTTATTTACACTATTTGCCTGAAGCTTCAAGGTATATTGCATTAGAATGTTTTACTCTAATGACCTTGTTAGGGACTTACACCCGTGCGTTGAGACTCAAAATATGTAGCTGTGTTTTGTGATTTGTTTCCTTTTAATCTACTAAAAACTAAAAACCAAATACCACGCTGAAAATATGTATTTATTAAACACTCTGAATGTCTTGTTTTTTTCTGGTAAAAGTGTGCATATGCTGAAATGTTATCTAAAACAAGTGTAGCGGCCTGCACATATAGAATATCATATGAAATATTTTATACTTCACTAATAATTAATGGTAATAATAACAATTTTGGTATAATATAGAGAGAGATTGATAATTATAACTGTAGAGTAGAATTTAATTTATTCACCGAATGCGCATACGTTTGTATAAATGACTTCGTCACCAATTATACATATTTTTTACAAGACTACAGCCAATCTATACAAATTACATTACAATTTGAGGACACTCACCATAAATACCTAGGATATGACATAAGTTATGACATTAAGAATATTTTATTAGGAAGAAAATAATATTTCATCTATTACTAATCAATATGCAAATTATTTCGTAGATTGACTTAAAACTTACCTACCTAATATATAGCTTTAATAAAACCATGAAAAAGCTCGCCTTTCAGTAAAGTTAGCGTTTGTTGCTATGCGAAAGGAACAACTAACATACTTTTTAATTTTTCTACACGTACCATGCACTAGAGCATAGAGAAAGTATTGCATTCCAGCCAAAAATTTGATGCCGAGACTTCCCCGGAAATACACGTTTTAGGGTCCGATGTATCAAAATAAGGCATTTTTAGAAAAAGTCTATGTGTCTGTGAACACGTTAACTCAAAAACGAAAAGCCGATAAAATACCAAACTTGGTATATAAGTTTAGTTCCTTCCACCCACCCCAAACCACCTTTTACATGGAAAATTTTCGAAATTTTTTATTTTCTTAAAAATGGCTCTAACGACTTTAATTAAAATACTGTAGATATATTAAAGATATATACACAACAAATAAAATGTATTCTGAGAACAGCCTCTGAAGATCTCTTTATTTTTGATGAATTTTGCTGGATTTCACATAAGAGATACACAAAACCTTACTACAAAATATATACATCTCGGTGAAACATTTATGCCATATAGATTTTTTTCGTGGAGTTAACCATTTTTATGTATATTCCTTGTTATTGGTTTAGGTTTTAAAATTCTTAAACTTTTCACATACGGGAATTTGTCAACTCTGGCAATGTAAAAAATGGATTTCAATCGCCAACCAATACTTGACTATCGTTTTAGCCTAGTGTATTCCATTATTTCCTTTCTAGTTACAAGAAAGCATTTCTGCTAACGTTTATCTCGATTGGCATTAAGTAGATAGAAGAATAAACTTTTTAACAGTAATTTGTTACAGAGATGCAGAGAAAGTCATGTGAATGGAACACATTAGATTTTTAGACTTGCAAAGTTCCGAGCGTGTTGCGACACACCTATCGAGACGTGCTGCTTATCGGGCTTGGTCGAGCTGAGGTATACTTTTGCCCATGCCCTCTATTCAAACGTGTGAATGTTTTAAAGAAGCTATCGCATTTCTCTGAAACTCTTGCTTGGTATATTTTCTGTGTCAACAGAATAACAAGTTAGCCCATAACTCTGAGTTGTTTGGAGCTCATCCGGAAGAGGTGCATCATGAAGAACAATGGTTTGGTTTCCGAGACAGCTGTGGCGTCTTGGCGACTCCTGGCAGACCATTAGGAATCAGCGACAGGACCAACAAAGATAATTGTGGCCTCCGTTTGGATAGCACGGCTCGCAATCACCGCATTCCTCCGAGTAAACTAACTTCCAGCAGAATGCTCACGCATTTTCACCAAACTTCACCCGGAAGCTGTTAGCAAAATGCGGCACCACCACCATCTACATTAAAATCTCTCAACCGAGAGGCGTGCTTATGTTGGCTCCTACTTGCACCTTGCAAGCCCATTAGTAAACAGACACGTCCTTTGTTTTAAGTCTTACTGTTATTTCATTGCGTCCGTATTAAGTTGTTCCATTGGGAGCTCAAAATGTAAATTGCATCTTAAGCTTCGAAACTGTGTTTAAATGTCTAAGTATAAAAATCATTCACGTGAGTTGTTTTTAATTGCTTCATTTATAAGCCCACTTTAACATCTAAGGTCATATCGGGGGCTTTGCATTAGAAACAACTCATCTTGGATTCTTTTCATTGGGATTAAATCGTTTTATTTTCCTCACACACACACACACACACACACACACACACACACACACACACACACACACACACATTCACTTTCACATACATACTTCGAGATCCTGTGGGGAATAGGGAATACTTCTGGTTAAAGAAAAAGTCCCCGTCCCATCCGGGAATCTAACCTGGTAGCTCCGGGTGAGAAAGCAGTCTACGTGCCTTTTTCTAATCATTGTGTAACTAACTATTCTCATAGAAGTTTATTCTTCTATCTACTTCATGCTAAATTAGATAAACATTAGAAGAATTATCAGATTACTTATTTTTTATGAGTAGAAGGGAACTAAAAGAATACACTCGGCTCACTTGGCTAAAGCGATAGTCAAACGTTTTAAAAGTCTTCGCTACGCGATTGTCATTGAAATTCGCTGCTTGGCATGACCAGGAGTAAAATAAAAAGACACGGACACTTATTCAAATCAATAACAATATATTTTGGAAATGCAAGCGTAATCATTAAATCCTCAATTAAACGTATTTAAACTTTCATTGTCATTTCGTTCTGTATGAAAATGTAAGTTTTAGATACAAATAATGACTATCTGGGCAGATAAGAACCGTAACTGGTTACGACATGTGTTATTAATTGTGTGCAAGTGACCTCAACATTCGCTATCGCGAGACCTGTCCGCTGCTTTACCGCTCCAAAATGTATCTCGAGGAAAATAAAAGCATATGGGTTGTGTGTGTACCACTCCTACTTGGAGGCTCTAACCAGCCTAAAAACATACTCCTCTTAATAACTAAAATTATTTGTCTGCAACTGAAGTAAATATTGATGTAAAGTGGCTCATTACATTGTCTTCAAATACCAAAGCTTATAATATATCCCTGTGAAACTGTTTTTAGCTTTTGAGTCGAACTTCTCGTAGTATTCTGCTTAACATTGAATTTATTTGCTTGCTTGCTTTCGTATAGTCTTCTATCTAAAACCCACATACTTTTTTGGGTGGATCTACAGTTGAAAGTGAGGTGATAAAAAATCTGGTACAAACCTAATCAACGTTTACTTTTATTTTCGTAGTTTCTTTTGATAGCAACATTCAAAGTTCATAAGATAAGCCACAATCGACTCCGGCCCCAGCGTCTTCATTTTCTTTAAGACTACTTTATTTTGCAGTCTGCAGTGGCTTGCTCCTAGTTCCTTACTATATTTTCTATGTCCCACTTCCTCTTCCTTCCTCTAAGATTACTTTTGTCTTCGTAAACAACCACCGAGAGCTGAATTCCCTTTTCGAAAGCAACGACTCTAATGTTGCGATAAATTTTTCCCTCGGGGCTTTCAATCGATCTGTTTTTACTGGGTGCTGATTTTTAGAAGCGAGATTAGTACATATTCTACCAATGTGGTGAGAGTAAATACCTATAGGCAGAAGCTTTTATTTCTACATTTCCTTGCGAGCTAATTATGTTAGCAGGAATAATACATTTACATAAGTAAATATTCGACTGAAGAGCCCAAGACATTTTATTTTCTCTTCATAGTACATGATACGTAGGTAGAGAAGGTATTGCACTCCACCCAAAAACTCGATACCTATATTTCACCGCAAATATACATTTTAGGGTCTCCTGTGTCCAAAAGAATGTTAGAAAAAGTTCCGTATGTCCAAATAAAATCGAAAAGTCGATAAAATATCAAACTTGGTATTTAAGTTTAATATCTTCCAAGGATGCGACACGAAGATTTTGAAGAAAATCCCCCCACCCCAAACTACCCTTTACATGGAAAAGTTTTGATTTGCTGAAAAATGTCTCTAATGATTTTGATTAAAGTACTGTATATTAAAGATATTTTCATGGCAAAAAAAAAAAAAAGAACAATAACTTAATGTTTTTGGGGGTAGCCTCTGAAGACTTCTTTATTCAGGATGAATTTTGCTGAACTTTTCATCGCTAGTAAACCGTAGATCTCGTTAAAACACACAATTTATGTCATAAAATTACATTTTTTCGTGGAGTTGACCATTTTCTAAAAATTCCTTGTTTATTGGTTTGTTATAAAATAAGTTTAACTTTTCTCACATGGGAAGTTGTCAACTCTCATGGCAACCAGTTTTTAAAAGAATTGGCTATCTCCATAGCTCTAAGGTATTCTCTTATTCCCCTCCTATTTAGTTTTTGCAAATGTTTATCTCCATAGCATGAAATATGTAGCAGAATAAACTTTTTAACAACAATTTGTTACAGATGTGTAGAGAAAGTTATGTGGATGTTACACATCAGAACTTTTTTTGCCCATCTCTAAAACATATATGTACTAAGAGTTCCCGATCCCGGTGGCCGCGCTCGCTTAAGTGTCTCGCTTTGGCGCTTCGTGGTGCACAGGATCGTGGGTTCGAATCCCGCCTTGGGCATGGGTGTTTCTGTGTGTGTAAATGTGTCTATGTTTGTGTATGTATATGTGAAAGGAAAACGTTAAGAATAATAAGGTCTACTAAGGAAATATAGGAAACTGGAGAGAG
The DNA here is from genome assembly GCA_030762935.1 of Hymenopus coronatus. NCBI lineage: Eukaryota > Metazoa > Arthropoda > Insecta > Mantodea > Hymenopodidae > Hymenopus > Hymenopus coronatus. The sequence goes on from CM060895.1 coordinate 51,104,491, forward strand.
GGAGAGAGAGAGAGAGAGAGAGAGAGAGAGAGAAAGAAAAGTAAAGTGGAATGTTGGAATGCTTGTTTCTTACATCTAAGATAACTTATATTCAGTGTAACCTCTATGCACTTTATTGAAAAATTCGTTTTTGTCTCTCTGTTGCAGGTAAGAATCATTTCAAACAGGCATTTTAAGCCATCCAGTGGACGTGTATTTTCGTCACCAGGTTTTTACGAAATTCTTCACCTAGGAAAGGTATTCACAGTTTCTACATTCCTCTACCACACATAAACTCCTAGACAGGTGGGTATGTGCATCCTTTATAGCCACGTTTTAACCTCTGGAAACAAAATGTGGCGAATTCATTCCAACTCATTTCCCTTGAGTAAGCGTGAGCATTTTGCAGCTGACCCAAATTTTGCGGAAATTATATTTAATTCTGAAATTCAAAAGATAGATAAGGATAGGAAAATACATGAAATGCAAATCTCTTAAGCTTTAAAAAGACAGAAATAGGAATAAACTAGGCTTGCTACATTTTTAACAATTTGCTCTGATTCACTCAAATATTTGGAAAGGATAATTCGCATTCTAGAAGATTATTATAACCAGATAATTCGCATGTAATTCCGGTTTTTAATTATATGCTATAATTATGGTGAAAATGTAAGCAAAAAACAAAACAAATGAAGGCTAAATTAGCTATTACTTTCTCTTACGTGTAGAGAGAAGGTTTTTTTTTTTTTTTTTTTTTTTTTTTTTTTTTTTTTTTTTTTTTTTTTTTTTTTTTTTTTTTTTTTTGAAGCTTAACATCCTTTAACCTGGTTGGTCATATCGGACGATGAATGAATTGGTGAAATGATGCTCAAATGATCTCGGGGTCCACTTCTCAGGATAAGGGAAAACCCCGAAAAAAACCTTATCCGAGTAACTCACCCTAAGCGAGATTCGAACTCACGACCTTTTGAATGCAAGGCAGACACGCTACCACCACACTACTCAGGCGAGCTGAGAAGGTATTTAATGCAGCCACAAATTCGATACCGAGATTTCACTGGAAATAAATGTTTTGGGTCCCCCTGAATCCACCCCCAAAAAAAGCATTTATGGAAAAAGGTCCATGTGTGTGTGATCTTCTACCGCACCCTTTACATGGAACATTTTTTGAAAATTTCCCTAAGGATATGTGCAAATATTTTCATGACAAACGAAATTTATATCTTGAATTTTCTGGGAATAGCCTCTGAAGATCTCTTCATTCTGGATGGTTTTTAATACCCTTCAAATTCCCGTACTTAATGCTATTGTTTACTGCTTTATAATACATTTTACACCTAGTTTTCTTGTATTTCTTCTATTACCGACATTTCTCCGTCATCTCCTTCTGAAATGCTGTCCTTTTCAATAATAACTCATCTCTCGTTAAAACACTGGATGTGTACTTTATTTATTAATGCATCTTTGTGCATTTATCTTAGTGGCCACTTGGGGTGACACTTGAAAAATCCAGAAGTCAATAGAAGGTTAGAATCTTCAGAATGATTTAGCAGCAGTGCACTGACTGGGTAAGGAAAGAAAAATATTGCTAATACCCTGTAGCAAACAAACTTTATTTGTAACATTAACCTTCAAGGTTTAGGAAGATATTTTATCCCGAAAACCAAAAACGTCTCAGGCATTGTTTTCAATGTCGTATATAAGCAAAACTACTAACACTGAGTGGGATGGCTGTATCGTCTGGGGTCCACATTATGGAAGTAGCGGCGTCGATCCTCGTGTCCGGCCTACCATCCTATAGATTTTGTTGTTGTTTTTTTTTCCGGTTCGCCAGACGAATGCTGGATAGGTTCATTACTTCCCCCCTAATTTTCTGGTCCACCATTTTTTGTTCTTGGTCTTTCCTGATTGAAGGACCAGGTAATGGCGTCCAGACGGCTGTGGGTATCATAGGCAATGTAGAGGTTTATAGTGGCATCGTCGCCGTCGGTTCCGCTCGGGTGATTGCGATCTCTCTGGGAGACCGCCGGAGGATCGGGACTCGTGAGCAAGGACCGGCAGTGTCGGAAGCATTCCATCTGTAACCGTTAGGGATGTCGTCCGGATTGCGCCCTCATCATCCGGGTCTCTTCTCTCATCCTCCCCACCCTAAGGGTCCTAGAGTAAGAAGCAAATCACCAAAAGAGTCTGCGTTCGGTGCTCTATCTCAGTATCATGGAGACGTATCAAAATTCTCATCCTAAAACCATTAATATAATTATATTTTATTCAGAAAACATGTGTTAATAATAATAATAATAATAATAATAATAATAATAATAATAATTAGTAATAATACGAAGGTCATCCAATAAATAAGTATCCCTATTTTTGTTCTCTGCAAGCCACATGTTTTCAAATTAGTTGGGACCTTGTACCCAAGGTTGCGGGTTCAAACCCGGCGGAGGCATTGGGTTTTTTTACCTAAAATCGTTACATGGTTTCCTTCGGAAGAGAAGTAAAGCCGTTGGTCCCGTGCCGTAGATTTATGGTACGTAAAAGAACCTCATACCTGATAAAGAGGCATCTTAAGCAACATTAAACGGTCTTTCACGTCCAGTATTGAATCGGACGCTGAGAACCGCAGTAGTTAAAGATCGTCCATAAATAAATAAAACTGCATTTCATTTTGTTCGTGTTTGAAAGCTCCAATTTAAAAAAAAATATCCAAAGTTTTCTCAAATTTTAGGTGCGTAGAGCATTTTGATTATGCAGTAGATATATTTACTCAATAAATCTTTTGATACAAATTGTATCTTACAAAGTATTTATCCAACTTGAATGATATTTGGTGGTTATATTAACACAATGTAAACGATTTAGAAAAATCTGTATAGAAGTATATAAATTTGAAATTTCATTAAGTGCCTTAAGCGTGTGTTATATTCAAGTTACTGAGAACCCAAATCTCTCTGTCGAGCAACTGCGTCTATACCCTACCGCAGTTTAAAGATGCCATTCAGCAGGTTCTTGCTTCACAGTAAAGCAATCAATAGTGACTTTTCAACACAGAGACTCTGTCCCACTAAAGACTTTGGCACTCACTGTCAGGTTCATAAGCCTTTTGAACCTCAATATAAACTTTCCTCGACTTAGAGCAGACAAAGCAAAGTAGTAAAAATTGCGGAACTTCCGTTTCCATCAGTTGTATTCTTTGCAGAGGCATCCCCTGAATCGAGGTCAAACATTTTACAGAATCTCAAAGGAGGATGCAGGGTTAGGGGGGTGATATTGCTGGTTGCTACCGCAGGAATTTCCCCTTCCACAAGTGTGTCGCAGGAAAACGGATGACTTGCAGTAATTGGAATGTTTTCTCCCCCGCTGCACAGAGAGAAAAGAATTCTTTGTATGTCGGGATTCCACGGCACATCAATAGGGTAGTGAAAGGCGGACCTCGCCGCATTCTGTGGCTGTCTGCCATCCTCGTTTCAGGACTATCACAACTCTGCAATACAGATTGTCATTTGAAATACTCAAGTCGGCCACGTTATCTCTTTGTCTGAATTTAGAGGAAGTACATAAATACTGAAATCAAGGATGGCATCACTGCAATAGGGAAGATGGTGATTTACACTTTGGTGCCTTTGGTTGTCTCCGCACTGTGGCTAGGCTCGTTGAATATTCCTGCTAGCAGCTAAGTTATTGTAAATAACTATGGTGTTAATTGTTATACCAGCTCTTAGTCATTTGTCCCCCACCTTTAGAGTAATGGTTATCATGCTAACTTCATATACCCAAGGTTGCGTGTTCAGAACCCAGCGGAGGCCGCCCAGTATAGAATGGGACGTTGAGAACCACAACAATTAAAGAGCGTCCATAAATAAAACTCCGTTTCCATTTTTCTTAGTTATTTCGCGCCATCAAGTGTTCCTTTTGTTAAGGGACACTGAGAATGAATTTCACCAAAGAATAACTGTGAACTGCAACAAACATTATGAAATATATCACTGAGGAAACTGCAAAAAAAAAAGAAAAGACAAATGTAATTAATAAAACTAGGACTAGAGTAATGTAGTTCAGTCTATATACTTGCACATTGTATGGATTTCCTTTATAAGAATAAGTATATAAGGAAATGTGATCCATAAAACTAACCATATTTTCATAAAAAATATTTCAAATTATTATTGCCACTACTATATATAGTCACTGAAAAGTTTAGAAAAGGTTCAGAAGTCATGCCGCTACTCTTTTCTGACCATACAGATTTATGAGGGTTATTTTGAGTCCAGTCCCATCCCAATGCAAGACACGTCCGCATTTATAACCTCTAACAAGGAAGCGACATGGCACGTGGTTTGTAGAAAGTTTACGTTTAGAGCCTGTTACAAAGATGTAAATATGTACTTTTTCTAAATGTAGCCAGAAGTATATTTTGTCCTGTTGAATGTTATTGTGGATACATCTGCACATTCTGGTAAATTTTAATGAAGTTTGAACAAAAATTGAGACGAGGGGAACATTTTGAAGGTGTGAAAATCTGGTTTTGAGAAAAAAAATATATAAAATAGTATGCTAGGAAACAGGTGTATTCTACGAACTTTAAATGTCTGTAGAGCCAAAGCAAGAAAGGGGGGAGCATGAAAATGTTGATTGTGGATGTCCAAAGATTCGAACAAATATTTACAACAAAAAGACGGTTTTAGAAATTTTAACCGAATGTGTCTCACTCCGTGTCCAACAAAGTGACACCGCATCTGACACGTCTGAGCTCGCATCCCAGAGGTCTTGAATTCAATTCCTGGAGCTAACCACTCTGACATTGTTTTTTTTCTTCTTTTTTTCTTCCCGATCGACTCGAAAGTTGGAGTGGCTTCTCTACACATTTCCTTTTCCCTCATCTCATTTCTTTCCCTCTTTCATATTCAAGATAGCTTCGAGGCTGATATGTGTCTGTAGGTGTCGGATAGATGGCGCAGATACTTGCTTGTTGGAAAGGAGTTCTTCTCTACACTCTTTTGGGCCTAAGGTTGGCTTCCGTTCTTCCGTGGGATGGGGAGGGGGGGGGGGAGCTTGGTTACCATAAAAGATCCGCTTTTGGTCGGAGTGAGCGACGTGTCCCTTATTATTACCTTCTCATGGCCATATGCTTTCGTTACGGTTATGATGTAGGCTCGCAGCTCCTGAATATACTGTGAAGTTGTTTGCGTTTTGTGTACGGTGCATACTCGCTTGTTTATTTTGGAAATAAACAAACTTCTTATATATAAACTCAATTCGAAATTTTAAATAGTATTTCATACTGGACAAGCAATGAATTCTTCTTTCTTTCTTTTAATCCAGTTTAATGGTTGAATAAAACATTAGTAATTTTAATCATATTGCTTTACGAATTTGTAATAGCTTTAACACTAAATGATAGAATACATGTAATTCAATACTATTATGAAAAACAAGGGGTATTTTCTCTCAATGTCTGAGAAAGTAAATAACTAATAATTTAAGAGCTGTCCTATGTTCCATTCGTAATAATAGAGTTTATGGGGATTCAATAAGGAAGTTTGAGGAAACTGGTTTCTGTTGCTGATAAGAAATCTGAAAAACGTAATCAACGATGTCACTGTTGCCGTAGTGCTCTATACAAATATTGAAGTACATAAGTAAAAACAATGAATTATGAAGTTAGTAGTGTTGCACAGGTATCGAGGCAACTACAAATAAGTAAGTTTGAAATGGCTTTTCAAAAAAAGTGGCCGCCGCGATCTCTAGACATGCTTTTGGTTGTGGGGTTACTTTAAAGAACGAGTTTTATGACACTTCCAACAACCCGACAGCAATTGAAAGAGGTTAATCCCAATAGAAATTGCTCATTTTCCAAGAAATATGCAAAATGCTGTGCATGAGGTTACAGAAAGAATGATTTGTGTTGAACAAATGAACGGGGGACATCTTCCCAATGTTGTTTAAAATCACACTGTTTTCCCAGTATGCGCGACTTCCCTTCCTATCTCAATTATTTAACCCGTTGCTTGCCCATATATGACTTCTTTTTTATTTTTTTTTTTCCTGTCTCAAATATTATAAGTACATACTTATAATGGTTTAAAGTTTGGAGTGCCGTTTGAAAGATGCTGTATACATAAGATAAATATATTTAAAATTCTGAAAAAATACCACACCAGAACATGTAAAATAATACGCTTGTGCTTTCTACGAGCAGTCACTTTGTTTTTAGTTACCATCCGGCAGGAAAGAGACTTAGCAAACTCTTCACACATTGCAGTGACCTAAGGTCCAAAACTTGCAATTATGATGACGTATACATGTACCAATTTATACTTATACCTACGTCGTTAATATGCATGGGCGGCACACAAAATAAATTGGTTTTTGACATCACTAAAGTAATTGGCTGTCACATTTGGAGGTTAGGTTACTACTGCCTCTCTTGGCTGTAATTGTACAGTAAGGGAAGGCTATAAAGCTGCTCCAGAGTGAGAGATTGCTACTGATAGCATAATATTTTGAAAGGATGGTGGCTAAGTTTACTTCTGTGTTAGATTAAAGTTTTATGCATTTTGTATTATGACACTACATCATATTTGATGGAAAGTATCTCACAAACATGGCATGCACTTTTTGCTTTTTCTATTAATATTTAGTACACAGATAGAGAAGGCATTGCGCTGCACCCAAAAATGATACCAAGATTTTTTCGGAAATGCAGGTTTTATTTTCAAAAATATTTTTAGACAAAGTTTCGTCCGTGTATGTGAGTGTGCCCGTCCGTGTATCCACGAACACGATAACTCAAAAACGAAAAGTTGTAAAATACCAAACTTTCTATTTAAGCTTAGTATACTCCAAGGAAGATTGTGAAGTAATTCCCCCAACCCAAACTACCCTTCACATGGAAAAAAATACGGAAATTTTAATTTCCTCAAAAATGGCCTTAGTGATTTTGATGAAATACCGTATAGCATTTTCTAGGAAAAGCCTCAGAAAAGCCTTAGCTTTTTGCATAACCGTAAGAGATAGACAACAACTTACTACACAAAAACTATAGATCTCGTTAAAACACACAATTTATGTCGTATACATTTTTTCGTACAGTTGACCAATTTATCAACTCCTGGTCCTGCAAAAAATGAATTTCAGTCGCATAGCAACCAGCTAGTATAATATTTGACTATCGCTTTACCCTAATGTTCTCATTTCCCTCCTACTTATAAGGAAGCAAGTAATAAGGGCATTTCTGCTAATATTTATCTCAAGTATCATGGAGTAGATAGAAGGATAAGCGTTTTAGAATAATTCGTGACAGAGATGTGTGAATGGAACACAGCAAATTTGTCTGCTCTCAAATGTACTTAGGAAACACTTCTGCCTTCAGGTTACTTTAGTTTCCTAGCAGCCAGGGAGAGAAGATTGTGATTGAATAGTCACTGTTAAAGCGCTCTCAGCACTCTTTATCACCTTAAAGGCTTTACTCTGAGAAATACGACAAAGTCGTATGTTTTGCTTAGAGCACCTACAAGAGCAAATGCTTCTGTAATTTCCTGTATTTTCTCCTTTTTCTCTAGAAACCTATTTTATTCGCCTCACATAATTCCTCCTTCCCATTTCTTTGCACCTTAAATCACAAGAAAGTGCCTGGGTAGAAACACCAAGAGATTGGGTCCAGGGAAAGGATTGGTTACTTCCTGCTCTTCTTCGAACTGTGCGAAAACTCAGGAGGTGGTTTAATTTGAGAACTTGGGGTTCAAGCAGTATCACATCGTGTGCCTACCCTTGGTTACACTATAAACTCTTTAATGTTTAGCATTTATACAATAAATATAATATAGAGGATCAGTACCTCATTTGCTTGGTATGTACTTAACATTATTGCAGTATAGATATAGAAGTGGCGAAATAGAATATTCTGCTGCGTCGCTCCTGCCTATCATTATTTCTGTTTATTACTTTCTCTACACGTAGTATGCACATAGGGTATAGAGGAAGTATTGTATTCCACCCAAAAATTCGATTCTGAGATTTCACCATAAATACATGTTTTCGGACCCCTTGAATCTAAAGAAGCATTTTCAGAAAAAGGTCAGTGCGTCTGTATGTCTGTGGACAGCATTGCTCAAAAACGAAAAGACCGTTAAATATCAAACTTGGTATTTAGGTTTGGTATCTTCCAAAGATGCAACACGAAGGTTTTCAAGAAAATCTCCCACCACAAACTACCCTTTACATGACTCTAACGATTTTGATTAAAATACCACATATTAAAGCCAATTTCATCACAAATAAAATGTATATGTTGAATTTTCTGGGAATAGCTTCTGAAGACCTGTTTATTCTAGATGAATTTTGCCGAATTTTGCATAACTAGTAAACCGTGAGAGAACCAAATCTTACTACACAAAAAATGTAGATTTCATTAAAATACACAATTTATGTCACATACATTTTTTTCGTGGAGTTGACCGTTTTCCAGATATTCCTTGTTATTAGTTTCAGCTTTAAAATACTTATACATTTCTCATATGGGAACTTTTCAACTTCTGCCCACGTAAAGAAACGGATTTCAGTTCAATACCAACCACATTTTAAAACATTTGAATGTCGATTTCGCCTAGTGTATTCACTCATTTCCCTTCTACTTACAAGGAACTAAGTAATAAGGCCTTTTCTGCTAATACTCTCGATTAGTATGAAGTAGATAGAAGAATAAGCTTATTAACAATAATTTGCCACAAAAATGTAGAAATAGTCAGGTAAATGGAACACATCAGAATTTTTATATTTCATCTTGTTGTAATATATTATTTATGTTTGCCGGGTTCTTAGATCGAGCAAATATCTCTTTAACAGGGCGTGATCGGTAAAAGAAACTATTTCAGAGTTAACACATTTGTAAAATTTAGTTTGGGTATTTATTCAAACCATCACCAAGAAAATATTCACAATTATTATACACTTTAGATATATACGGAGATCCTAGCTGGAACTGTGCTATCTATGCGTTCGCTGACAGTAAAACTAAAAATTTCGCTAATCATATTTCTTACGTAAATAATTGACGTACAACTGAAGAATTCATGTGCAAATAAATAAAAAAGAACTGCACTGAGAACTTGCGTCTTCGTAGTATATATAAAATATATATATATAAAATTCATGTTCTGCCTAAGCATTAAAACTGTGCTCTAATTTGCTTATCTTAGCGCGCTTAGTAGCGTCTCTTCTCATAGGCTAATAAAAACTCTAAGGGAGAACTGGCTGCTGTTCCATTCATATAATGTCTATTATGGTTTATTACTATCAAGGTAAGATTTTAATGTTATGTGATGTTTAATCTTATTTAACTAGGAAAACCATGGACGGCTCATGACTGGCGTGTAAAACGTGCTCTCACATATAAAACATGATGACCCTCAAACGGGACCGCTTCCCCCTTATCACTGGACAATAACCATTAGCAAGCAACGTAATAACGTTTGTTTTCTGGGGTCACTGCTTGCAGGTCGAGAATCGTGCCTCAGTTAAAGGTACAAGGTACTGCGGTTGTAAGGCTTTAACAAATTGTCAAAATCAACCCGTCACATATCAGGAAGTACTTAATAAATTGTCATAAAATTTTTGTGGCATGTATAATAGTAGTCTGCATCTCTCCTGGTAAAAAGTTTATGGTCTTATCTGCAAAACTTTATTTTTAAAAAATTACTATGTTTGGGGAAAGAAAAGAAAATGTATATGAAAAAACATTGCCGATTTCATATACCTCTTATTTAGAAGCTTGCAAAGCAGAATAGTCAAACTTTTTACACATGTTCTGATTATATTTATCTACTCTAACTGCCAGAATCAGAAGTATATGGCTCAAGATTATTATTTTAAAAAATACCACATTTGTGGAAAAAAGAAGATTAAAATATATTTTTCATATTGTTAAAAAATGTCTAATTTCCATGATTTGTAAGCTAGGCTTATAAATCAGGCAGTCAGAAGTCATTAATGTGTGTTCGATAAGTGTAGAACATTTCAACATTCTAGCACCAATGGTTCCTGAGTAAAAGGTACATGTTTATTAGAAAATGTAATGTCGAGAAAACTGAACTTAAAAAATTTGCAATGCTAATCTGACTTCAATAAATTCCAAGGTCATAATTATTTGAATCTTTATTCGTGGACCCTGTCTGCTTCTCCTATTGGTCCTGGCCTGCTTTGTGGACTGTTGGCAGCTTGTTCAGCATGAAAATTTCCCTCAAGTTTCTATCATCTTAGAAAGTAGGAAGATTGAAAATGCACAAAAGGAACTGTCCGGGAGCATTTAAAAGAATACGTGCGCAGTTTAAAAGGACATCTAAATGCTAAAAAATGGACGCATCATATTAAAAGTATATATATTTTTTTTAATCAGAAAATTTCAGAAAGTTTAACTATGTGCCAAAAACGAAAATTGTCATTTTTTACCCCTTCATAGTACCTTGTACCTTAAGGGGCTAGTAAGTGGAAGGCTTGGCAGCAGCGAGGGATGCTTTCCAACCGCAAACCTTCTAACCGCAAAGTTTAAAGATTTTGGAGGAAGAGTGAGGCAGGAACATCATGTTCTGAAAAATACTTTACAGAGTTACCGCCGGTACACGTCCACTACGTTTGGCAACAGCGCTCCGCGTGCATCAGGCAGTCTTCAATGCCTTTAAGTTTTGCGAAGATTACAGTCATCTGTCTTTGGCTGTCGTGGTGGAATGGGTGGTTGTGGGGTGCAAAGTATTTCCTGATTTAACATGAACATTTTCGTTAATATCTCCAAAAGGAATTGTTACATTTACATTTTCATAGACGCATAAATCCACAATTACGCCTAAATCGATGACTGCACAGGATGTTTTTCTCGGAAACCAGTGAATTTCACTCTGTTAGTTGATTCTCTTTGGTCATAAATATAATTAATGGCTAGTTTTTCTAGCCAACTTCAAACAAGGTTATCTAATGTTAACTGGTACAATACATATGCTGGCCGATACATTTATATGCAATCACATCTAAAGCGTTACATTTACATGATTTTCTACCCATTGTTCTACACACTACTTTAACAATAGCTCATTCTTCTTACGTGCTTCATGTTAAATCGAGATAAACGTTAATGTATACGTTATAGGTTCAAGCGGAATACAGTAGGCTTAAGGGTTAAGTGCTTTAAAAGAAGATTGCTATGCGATAGCTTTCAAATACCCTTTGCTTTGCATGACCGAGAGAGGAAGGTGAGGGCGGTGGGGAGAGGCAGGAGAACACGGCTTATCACTTCTAATAACGTTCAATGTTTACGTAAGATAAAATTATTTGCAAATAATTCTGCATTAAAATGACTGAAAACCTTAGAGAATAACGAGTTTTAGTGGTGCAATTACCGCGCCGCAGTAACGCGGGTGGTTTCGGAAGGTTCCGCGTTCGATTTCTGCCGACCCACAGTTGGTTTTTTTTTTCTGGAGTTTCCCCGGTCGTCAGGTGCATACTGGAATGATAACTCCCCAAATTTGATACCCTTCTATATCCTTCTATTAATGATTTCCTTCATTCTTCACTCCGTTGATCTGTTTCAGAATTAGAAGTGTCTGTCAGCTTGTTTCGGTGCAGCGCGACAGAGAAAAAGGAATGTTTTTCGTGGTACTTTCTGCTTACCTCTGCTGGTTATCGCGGACTATGGCCAAACCCTTTAAGTTCCCTGTCTGCCTGACGACTGCTGGGGCGTCTAAATCTTGAAACCGAGGGTATCCTGTCATTCCTGTACCATCACTCCTGGTTCCGGGCACCCGGTTTCTCCTCTCACTTCATTCCTTCAAGGGCTGTAGATGCAATATCCTCACTGGAACACACCTTATCCTAGCCTAGTGGTACATTTCCTTAATCTTAAGTAGTTTATATAGTTAATTTACAGCGGGTAAGAACAGTTCCAGTGTTCCGTTCGAGTTTTTGCGATAATATTATATGAGTTCATTGCTATGCATTTCTAATCAAAAAATAATTCAATTATTTTAAAGTTTTGATATATTCGTACAAGGAAATCTCTGCTTAATACATGAAATACTCTTTGTTGGGAGCCAGAGACCACTAAATAATTACCACAGTAAAAAGAATAGAGCAAAATAACAGAGCAAACGGTAAGAGCTGTGAATCGGCCCAGAGAATCCATTAATCAAGCTCTTTTCCCTCAACACGCAACAGAAAGGTAACATGTCAACATACCGGAGAACTAAAAGAGAATAAAATAAACCTGGCGTGTTTCATTCGTTAGAATAGCGATGCACATTTTTACTTTCTTTAGCGCATATGTACAATGTACATAATGGATAGAGAAGATATCGTATTCCACCCAAAAATTACTACAGACATTTCACCGCAAATACATGCTCTGAGAATCAAAAATAAAAAAAATTAAAAATATGTCGATATGTATGTGTGCAGGGGGTGGCATACCTCATAAAACGATAAGACCCTTAAGTACCAAACTATTTAAGTTTAGTATCTTCCAAGGATCCGACACGAAGATTTTCAAGAAAATCCCCCCCTCCAAGTACCCTTTAGATGGATAAAGTTTCTTAAATTTAGATTTTCTCAAAAAAAAAAAAAAAAAAAAAAAAAAAAAGGCTAACGATTTGATTAGAATACCGTATATCAAAGATATTTTCATGATAAAATGTATATCCTGAATTTTCTGGGAATAGCCTCCGAATAATTCTTTATTCTGGATGCATTTTATTGAATTTTGAAACTGGTAAATCGTAAGAGATAGACAAAAATTTACTGCACAAAAAATGTAGATCTAATTAAAACACATCTGTGGATTTGACCACTTTTAATATATTCATTGTAATTGATAACATTTTTAAAATGCTTTTACATCCGGGAATTTGTCAACTCTTGGCAATGCAAAGAAACGTATTTCAACCACATGGCAACCAGTTTTTAAAAGATTTGACTATCGTTTTAGCATGGTGTATTCTTTTGTTTTCCTTCTACTTAAAAGAAGGCAAGTAATAAAACCATTTCTGCTTATATTTATCTCGATTAGTATGAAGCAGATAGGATAATAAGCTTTTTAACAATAAATTGTTACCAAGATGTCGAGAAAATCACGTGAAAGAAATGGAACACGTCAGATTTTTTTTATATTAAAATTCCATTGCCATCAATTGCTCAGTATTTCTTGTACAGCTTTAAACTAGGGAGATCCCTACTTTTCGAACATTGTCAGGGTAGAACCAAAACTTTATCCTACGCTTTCGGTTTCCCTCTTTCCATTATTTCCTTCTTTTTTTCCCACCCCTCTCTTTCTGTTCTGATTCATCGCAAAAGTTAAGACGCGAACTTGGAACGCGGGTTATTTTCCTTGCTAGGAAGAAAGGGAGGGAGCAAGCAATTAAGAAGATCAACAACAAAGCAAGCGGAAAGAAGCGGTAGACAACTCAGAAAAGCCTGATCTCTCCCTTTCCTGAAGACAAATTCAGCTCATCTTTCAAGACCTTTATCCCCCGCCAGAATTCCAGTTAACTTAGTTCCACGAGCTGAATTCGCTGATGTGAGATTAACAATGCCTTGGTGTTTCAACAGCAACGGAATTAGTTAACTACAGTTTCTTGCATGCCATGATATGTTTGCTTTCAGCCAACCAGAAAATCTCCCCTACTTGCTTTTCAACACTCTTCCACCAACTTCTTTCTTCAGATCTAAACGTCTCCTGATAACAAATATATGTTTAATCATTGAGGAGTTAAAACGATTAAGCGGTTTTCACAACAAGTTTACTTGCTCTATCACGTATGTAAATATACATAGCCGTTAGAGAAGATATCGTATTCCACCCAAAAATTCGATACCGAGATTTCACCGAAAATTCACGTTTTGAGATGTCCTAAATTCAAAAAAGAAAAGAAAAGCAGCATTTATAGAAGCATGTAACTGTATATGTGTGTGTGCGAGAGAGAGAGAGAGAGATCCTGGACAATGTAGCTCAAAAACGAAAAGTCGGTTAAATACGAAATTTGGTATTTAAGGTTAGCACGAAGTTTTGCGACACGAAGATTTTCAACTCCCCATCTCCAATTAATACATGGAACATTTTTCGAAAATGTTGATATTCTCAAAAAACGGCTCTAACGATTTTGTTTAAAATGTCATAAATTTCAGAAATTCTCATAACAAACAAAATGAATATTTTGAATTTTCTGGGAAATGTCTCTGCAGAACTCTTTACTCTGGCTGAATTTTGCAGAGTTTTGGATAACGGTTAAACCGAAAGAGCCAGACAAAAACTTAGTGAAATAAAAATGTAAATCTCGTTAAAATACATAGTTTATGACATATACGTTTTTCTTGTTGAGCTGACCGTTTGATACATTCATTGTAATTGATTTGAATTTTAAACTAATTAATTTTTCTCATACGGCCATGCAAAGCGTACCGAACCTCAATGGTTTCACATAGCGACCAGCTTTTAAAAGATTTGACTAACCGCTTTCGCCTAATATATTCCCTTATTTTCCTTCTACTTACAAGTAGGCAGGTGATATAACCAATTTTACTGTTTAACTAGATCAGCATTACGTAAATAAAAGAATAATCTTTTGTAAGAAACATTTGTTTGTGGAACAGCTAGGGAAAGTTATGTGAATGGAACACATGAGATGTTTTCTGTTAGTTTTTGTACTCCTTCACTTAACCTTAAACATTTCCGTACATTTCGGCCACCAATTAAATCAGTTCCAGACATTAGACTGCCGGATTTTTAAGTGTGGCAGTAAGGGACACCCCCGATTTTGTAGGCCAGAGCCGGTACCTTAAGTTGAGTTAAAAAGAATACCTATGTTTAAATATTTTAAACATTTATTTGTATGGTGTGTTAAATTTCAAAGGAACGTTCAGGCTGATTTTGACCAGAAATATATGCATCAAAACAATACGTTTACAATAAGCTTAATAGTTATTTCCATAACAGAGTATGCAGTTATCCGAGTCAGGTATGCGTGCGGTCCAGGGAACAGATCCGTGGCTCTTTCTAGTAGGCTGGTACCTATTCAATACACCAGGCTCCCCTTGCATGTAAGGCGGAAGTCGGTATGCTACTTAGCGCGTCAACCCCAAAGGGGATGATTACCGAAGACTTCGATGGAGGCGACATTTACCACCTTGTGTCTACTAATTCTTCAGCTTAGTGCCGGAGGACGACATAGCTGACACAACCCCACCTGGGCATAGTCCAGACGTACTCAACCTCCTACGACATTGCCATGTCGAGTCCAACCCAATCCGAACGCTCCCTTCCGGGAGGGGCTTGTGTTCGGCCGGACTACTTCTATTATCGGTGAGAAGTTTCCTTGTGATTGCCACTTGTGGGGTGTGTCGTCTGCTGGCAGGCAGGGGCTCGTCAGGTGGCTGACCAATCATAGTGTAAGAATACTAACCGCCAGAGAGGTGACGTCATCGGCGTTGCAAAACATACGTGGTTCAGTGGAAATTTACGTGCGCGTTCTCATGCTTGACTGATTGTTTGCATTCTGTGCATTACGCATAGTGATTCCGTAAAGATTTACATTTATAATCGTTACTACATTTTATATATCGCGGACATTGCTCTTGTTCTCAGCCTAGAAATAGAACGAGTGACACTGTCATTTGAAAATATATGTGATAAGTAAGTTGAGGTTACTTTGGCCGAAACAATAAAACTTTTCCGTTTAATGTCATTTGAAAATATATGTGATAAGTAAGTTGAGGTTACTTTGGCCGAAACAATAAAACTTTTCCGTTTAATGAAGTACAGGACCCAATGTGGAAAGGAATAGATGAGGCAACTAGTGAGAAATGGGGAAAAAATAGTTCAACATACGAGAGGTATGCATGGAGAGAAGAAAGCATTTTAGGTTGTCGCTGCAGACGGACGAGTAAATAGGGCAAGGTAAGTTGTCACCGATAATAGTAACGTCATCATTGGGAGAAAATGTCCTCTAATATACCAAGTGAATTGAGAAGTTATGTAGTCCCGGCGCTTACAGGTTATGCCGTAAGTGCTATCCTCTGCGTCGCGTCGTATCAATTTCGGCCAAAATGACTGCTTTGCACCGTTGTATGTGATTTGTTCTTGTAGCACAACAGTGTGCGCTTTGGCCTTCAACAGTGAAGCTACCATATTCAAATACTGCCACTTGAAGGTGTTTTTTTAAGATTAATACATCTAAGAAGAACTGAAGTTTTCCATGGAAGGGACGTTTCACCGAATTAGTTTAATTATGTGGAATTCATTAAAACACAAATCGTTACTTGTTAGAATATGTTTTAACGAACATTATAATGAAATGCATAAAACATTGTAATTATAACTGACAAACATAAGACGTAATTAAATAATATTTTAGTGCTTAAAGCTACTGTTTCATACAAAAGAAAGTGAATAAATTGTCGTGAGAGTTTACAAAATAATGCACGTTTGCAAACCCATATTATGATCGTTGTGAACTTCTCTGGTTCCCAAAGTAGTGCATTTAACAGTGACTGTGACATCGTGCCGGACCATCACACCGATAAACCGTTACTTTTTACCCGTTTCTACCATATGGTTGTAATAGGTGTTCGAAGTGGCCACCATGCCGGCGGATGCAATTTCTCAATGTAACCATTATCGCCAGCTAACCAAGTGCAACATGGCTAGTGTGATGTCACGTCAAGCTAGCCTGATGCGTTCTCTGAGCTGTTCAAGGGTCACAAGGGTCATTGGCTGCTTCTGGTACACGCTATCTTTTTTTTAAATACAGCTCCGGAGTCTGATCGGGACTCCGGCGCTGTATACCCTACTTTTTATTTACCTAATTTGTTTATTGTGATTACTGTATGATTACTGAATTTCTGTTTTACTTTTTACATACACATACACAAACATATAACACCCATGCCCAAGGCGGAACTCGAACCCACAATCCCCTGCGCTGCGAAACACCAAAACGAGACGCTTTGGCGAGCGCGGCCATGGGCACCGGCTCTTTAAGATAACCCCATAGGAAGAAATTTAATGGGATATATCTGGTGAACTTTCTGGTATTAAAAGAAATGTAACGAAAGAGGAAATAAATTTGAGGTTTCATTTGAGTCATTCACGCCAAGGGTTATAATTATTTATTTCGCATTGCTGGGGGCGATGACGGTACGGTTATAGGAGGCCGTGATAAACCAATATTATTGTTGTTAAGTAATGAATTTTGAGAAAATGACAGATTTTGAGAATTATGGTATCCCTAGAGCTGCGAAAGAAGCAGAATCAAATTTACTACCTGCTAAATCCCGAAAAGTTTATGAAGTGATGTCTGTTGATAGTAATCTACACACACTAATATCGTTAATTATTTTGGTGAGCATAAAGTTGGAACAAAATTAATTTACGCTTACACTTCAATTTTGTGATCTGAAATGAGCTCGTAAATCACTCAATTACTCTCGGTCACAGAAAAAATATTTTATTTTGAGGGAAAGTATGAAGCCACCTCGTACCTTTAAAAGTTTTGAACATAGAGTTGGAAATGCAAGCCGCACGTTTCGTGAAATGGCATAATATTTCTTCTAGGGGGTGGATATCTTTGCCTTGTTATGCGCATATTTCAACATGGACATCGTCTTGGTATAACCCCCAGTTATTATGGAGAACCCCCCGTGGTTCATGTGTGCTGATACCCTGCGGGCAACACGGGATACGTTACATGAAATCACAGCAAAATAACAAGGACATAATTACGATTGGTTGTGTTCCAGCATGCAATGGACTGTATGCCCTTGAGGGGTAGTATATCGTCTGTTTCTAATCCTAATCATGTATTTTTTTCAGTAAAGCCATTGTTAAAACCACAATCACACACAAATATGAGTAAAATGTTGCAGAATTGAAACAAGTTTTGAAGCAATAAATATGTTGACAATTTTTCTGACTTGACCCGAGCCTTCTCTAAAAGCTACAAACTTAAATTTGAAATATGATAATCATTTCGCCATAAATTCGTAGTTTCCTCAGTTCCTTAGTTCGATTGATTCATCTGGATGGACATTGTTCCCGTCCTCTGTTCTACTACTCTGTCCTCTGGCGGTAGGGCTCGGAACTTTGAAATCAGCTGGTTGTCTATTTTCGTGTCAATATTCCTTAATTCTTTGTTAAATCTGTGTATAATATATTTTATCCACTTCAACTTACATAATATTTACGTAAATATTTACAATATTTAAACAAGAAAGGGGAAAAACTCGTAAACCTATTCATTCCCTAACTAGTTTTGTAATGAAGCGTCTATTGCCAACGATTTTCGTAATACAAGTAATATAAAGTACACCTGCATTACATGTTCCGTTATACTTTGAACATCTTTATTGAAACACCAATTTCCAATTTCCTAAATTCCCCTTCATATCAAAGTCGGATTTCTTAGGAATTAACGTTAAACTATCTATAGCAGAATTAGCTTCATTTGCAATATCTTCGTCAGAACTTATTTTTCAAAGTTAATTGAATTGCCTAGTACTGATGTTCTTCTGTTTTACACAAAAACCTAACAGACAAATTATTGCACTACACACACATATTACCTTATGTATCAATGTAGTGAACGGGTTCAGTGATTCTTAATATTACGTCTGAAATAAAAATATAATTTACCAAAGTATATAAAAAACCTCATACTACGTAAGTAAAGTAGATAAACGGTGTACAATACACCTATCGTAACGATTGGTTATCAAATTTGGTCTGCGACCACGTTGTAAATTTTTCTATCTCCTAATATGATATGCTACAATGTGTCGAAACTCCTATTCTCACGTTGTCAATCCTGCTGTCCAGCTGGTTTTAACAGCCACATCTCGGTTAATTTCTGGTTTTCTTACCAAGATGTGTAGACACCGCCGACTTATCTAGTTGTATATTCTGTGTTCCTTCATGTGTGTCTTGATATTCTTTTTTGTCTGGCTTGTGTATGTACATTTTCTCAAGTCTCAAATACGCAAGGTTGCTGGTTCAAACCCGGTGGAGGGTAATGAATGTTTTCGAACGTAAAAAATCCGTTAGTTCCGTGTAATGTTTATTTACACGTAAAAGAAACCCATAACTCGAAAGAAAAGGTCCCTGGGCGAATTTCGCCGTAAGTCGTGATTTCGCCCTATAGCGCCATCTAAGGGCGATGAGTTGATTCTTAGTCATCCATGTGCACACAGTGGCGAACTAGAACTTCCCTGATCAAGAAACATTTATAGAGGTGGCCTAATATTCACCGACATGAGTAATGGTACTTGAATTGAAATATATACATTTTTTTTCACATTTTAAGCATATTCGTAACGTTCTGGATATTTTTAGGATCTAACGCGATATTAAATAGAAAAATTGTTTAGCACCCCAAAGGTGAAAGTGAACCATTCTTTATACAGGGTAGAAGGTAAATAAATGCTAATATTTGTATTAGTGTTTGAGGACAATTTGATGAGCCAATATTTGCATTTCTTCCGCTATTTTATAAAGTTATGGTGTTTTTAGGATGGATATTGAACTTGATGACAGTATGCTTTATGTAAATTTAGTTGTATTGAACAAATACACAAATAAAACCAATTATAAGCATTTGCCCTCCCGCTCTTTAAAATACAAAATCGCCCTCGTTGGTCTGAAAAACTGACAAATTAAAATTAAACTTCACACTTAACCTGTGTCGCAAATCCTTTGATACACTGCAGCTAACTTTCGTCTTTTGGGAAGTGAGGATTTAGAAATCGCGACGATAGTCTTTCGTAGAAATGGCAGATTCCCCAGTTGTAAAGTAAATTAAATTAATCGCTGCCTGTGTAAAGCCATCCATTGTAAAGGCAAGTTTGTAACTGAAACGGTCCCTTGTTCCCTCACATGACGTGAGTCATGTGAATGCAGGACGCGGTGTGCGAGTTGTACGTAACACAGGAGCTGTCCGTTGCATGATGTATGTAAACATAGAGGAAAGATAATGCAGGGCCGTTTAAAGCTTATTAGACAATGAAATTTGTGCTACATTTATGGCAATGTTATTAGTAAGTGGAAAAAATGAGATTTATTATGTGTTATGTGCATTGTTTTCTATTAAATATCAAATTATTTGCGCTCATTCACCTCCCACCCTAAATTTCGACAAGAAGATATAAAGATATAAGTTGCAACCAAAATTAGCAACATCTTTCATTTCCGTTGTGATTATTGAGTTAACTTAAGAGAAATGTCGAATGTATACTGGTTGTGTTTGACTCAGTGAGCTAATTCTTAATTGTAAGGTATAAAAAGGAGCGGGACTCCTCACGCATTACGACCTATGTGCATTCTATTGCAGCTACCTCCCCCAAGGAAGAAGGGATGTGCAGAAAATTCTTAACAGTTCGAAGACCCATCCGACTACTGGAGCTGCTCAGAGAGGACAATGGATTATTCGTTCACCCAAGCAGTTTCCACTGATCATTGAGTTCACGGGGAATACCCTTTTCTTGGAGAAGCGTTCGTTCCATATGTTCGACACTTCCGCACACTACAAAAATCTAAAAGCACACAGGAAACATGAGAGGGAAACGAATGAAGAGGAAATGAGGGAAAGATATTCGAAATAGATGAAAAATCACTTTTTTTATCTTCTATAGCCAATAGAAAAAAAACAGAGAAATACCCATGATCATGTGTGCGGTGTATGGGAATCGAACCAAATACGAGCCTTTGCGTTACCGCGAAACCATTCGCTTGGTAACTATTTATTAAATATAATTTTTTCTCATTTAGAAGAGAAATGATGCTGTAACATTCACGTTAATTTTTCACGTGCTGTACGTTTCCAAATTTATGAGCTCATTTATATTAAAAGGATGAAATAAATGTTAATGCTATTGCTCTGCAATTGTAGGTATAATTAATTTCTTCATTTCCCCTCATTTGTATGGAAAATATGAGCTATTGAATTAAAAAGTACTTTCCCACAGACGCTTAAATTACAACCTTAAGGTAGAGCCACCACTTAAAGCGATAGTAAAAAATCTGACGTGTTCCATTCACATGAATTTCTCTATTTTTTATAGAAAACATTGCTACATAAGATTATCTTTCATCTACATAAATATAATCAAGAGAGATATTGCCAGAAATGATGTTATTACTTATCTCCTTATAAGTCAATCTTTTAATAGCTTTAGCTATGCGACTGCCAAATTCGATTCCCTTTCCGTGACCAGATGTAAAAATTAAGGGGTATGAAACGGATGAAGACTTCCCATTTGAGAAAAGTTTAAGTATTTTGAAATTGAAACCAATAACAGGGATATCTCTGAAACGATTAGTTTTAACGAGATATGTATGTTTTTTTGCAGTTAAGTTAGAATGATGAGGACTCAAAGGGTTGTTCCCAGGAAATTCAGGATACATTTTTCCAAGTAAACCTCTTTGATATCCGGCATTTTAATCAAAACCGTTAGAAAATCGAGAATTTTTAAATAATGTTCCACGTAAAGGGTAGCTTAAGGTGGGAAAATCTTACTGAAAATTTCGTGTTGTATCCTTGGAAGATACCAAACTTAAGTAGCAAGTATGGTATTTAACCGACTTCCATTTCTGACTTATGTTGTCCTCATACACACACACACACACACACATACGTAGCACATACAGGGACCTCTTCTAAGAATGCTTTTTATTTGGGATCCTCGAAACGTTGAAATCTGGATAATAAATGTTTGCATGGAATACAATATCTTCTCTGTTTACTTGTGCGTACGTGTTAGAGAAAATAAAAAGAGGCATTGCATCGGGAGATATTTTCGTTACTTGGTATAGTACACAATCCAGAAACCACATTAAACCACAAGTAAAATGGGGTGAATGCGTCGCATGTTTTCCCTTCCCTATATCATCAAGAATGCCGGAAGTTGATCGTAGCTTGGCATGCAGCGCTGCGGTTACACAGCTCTTGCATTCGCAACGATCTTTTGGGAAATGTTGACAAATGCCGAGCATGCAGCAGCATCCAGCTTGCTATGGCTCACAGTATTCACAATAGGAAGATAACATTACTCCTTTGCTTGTTATTCAGCAACTTTCGAAATTAATATAATCCGCAAGGCTAAAAAATCTTCTGAATCTTAAGCACGGAGGAACGTGTATTACATAGGAACTGAACTCGAAGAAATAGGGTGGAAGGAAAGTCATTACATTAATTTAAAACAATGAGAGATATCTGTCTTTGAAACACACTTTGCATCTTACGATTTTGTCTCTGACCACTTCCTACGGAGATATTTTAGTTTTGTCGTAAACAAGCAGGCAACGCTGCAGGTTGTGTGGGTGTCATTGCACTTGGTCAGTACATAAACACGCCTCACTAGGACTTGAAGGAATTCCTACCGTTTTTAATGTGCGAGTATAGACCAATCAGAATGCTACATAGTTGCACTCGTTATCTGCCAAAACATTACACCACCCTGCGTCGTGTTTGCAAGCGACCGACGTGTTTACATCCGGAAGCTGGTTGAGAAACTTGACCAAACTCAGTGCAAGGTTACCAAGTTATTTCATGTCTGAATGGCTGCTCGGAATATTCCTTTAATTCTTTTAAATGATTCGTTATTTCGTAACTCTGTGGATTTCCCATAATTCCTACCGAAACTAATGTCAGAAATACGTTACTCTACGCATCTTGCAAGTAACAGATTATTATCTTCGTACATTCTTGTGAAATTACGTTTCTAATTGGAACAAAATCCATTTATTTTTCCGAAATCGGCTGATCAAAGAACAAAATGTTATTAAACCTTTTTGTTTGTAATGCTTCTATGAAGCACACATTAAGAGGAGTAATAAGTTTCCTTCCACACGGTATGTATGCTTCTGAGTGCAAATAGCTTTGGTGATAGTTGGTAGTCGTAACATAAATAATTGCACAATTATTCCAGTATCAACAAAATAAGAAAAACTCCTTTACTTGGTCAATACTAATGTAATAATATTGTATCGCCAACAATATGCGTATTCAGACTTTAACAGTGAACATGTATAGGCATCTTGGTAATTAATTGCGATCGAACATAATTCAAAGGAAACGCAGTTTCTGTCGGTTGCAAATTGAATTTTCTGAGTGCAGAACTTTGCCTAAAACTAAATACTTATTCCGCCACTTTCTATAAATAACAGCGATTCCTCTTAGGCAGGCATAAACTAGGAGTAGATGGTTTGCATGTTGAATTGCTTTCTGCTCCGGCAATACCTGTACAGTGACACACGACACCTTATACAAGGAACAGAGAGAATCCCTACTATTCGATCTGATAAATTCTATACTGTTTACTCACTGCTTACACGGAGCTAGACTATTCTCTGTACTACAAAATCAATTGTGTGGTGACGCCTGTTATAAAACAAAAGTCGATTTGTAGATAAAAGTCGAACGTTCCACCGATGTTTTAAATATTTGCATGAATATTAGGAGATATTTCATTAGTTATTAAGAAAAACGGTTCTATACGGAATTGCAGTTATAAGGGGCAAAGAGTAAGTAAAATTAATTTAATCTTATCCGAGTTTATAAGCTAACTGTGAAATGTCGAGCAGGAAGAAGATGTTTTATAAAACTGGCAGAAATGTCTGTTTCTTTGCCCCAATACCATTTGATATAGAACACTACATTAAGCCATTCCAGGTTATGTGATATAGGAATTGAGTTTCCAAATGTTTCAACCCTGTATGAGAAAAAATCAAGAAAATGTTCGCTAAGTTTGCAATGTATTTAGCTAGAGTTATTTATACTGATATATTAAGTAAAATACTAATAATAATATTAACTTTTAATTCTAGCCCTGCTGAGAAATATCTCCTCAAGAGAAATTCTTCGTAAATAGATACGCAGTGCCCTAAATTTAGAATGTGTAATACAGTTAATAATGAACTAGATTATTATTTCTGACACTAAAAGTAATGATAATGTAGGCAGATTAGAGGTACAATTATGCCTTATCTCTAAAACGATTGTCCAGTTTGGATGCGCTTCAAAAGAGAAGCTAGTTATTCTTAACTCATAGGAGTCTACCTGCAATATGCAATACGGCTGTGAATTGAGGGCAAGCTGTTGTCACGGCTGAATCAACTGTTGCTATGAAGTGATAGAAGTGCAAACAACGCCAGGTGTTTATATCCCACTCCCCCTCCGAAGTTTGCTTGGGTACGTGCGAGTACTCTGACTCAGTTGATTCGAATTGGAACAGCCTGACCTAGAATAGCAAAATATTTTCATATTCCCTTTTTACTTTCTCTATACGTACTATGTACATAGTGTATAGAGAAGGTATTGTATTGTACCCAAAAATTCGATACCGAGATTTCACCGGACATATATATATATTTAAGACCCCCTGAATACAAAAAAAAAAGCATTTTTAGAAAAAGTTCCGTCTGTGGGTATGTATGTGTGTCTGTGGGCAGCTTAGCTCAAAAATGAAAAGACCGTTATAAACCAAACTTGGTATTTAAGTTTGGTATCTTCCGAGGATGCGACACGAAGAGTTTCAAGAAAATCCCCCACCCCAAACTACCCATTACATGGAAAAAAATTCGAAAATTTTGATTTTCTTAAAAATGGCTCTAACGATTTTGATTAAAATCTCGTATATTTAAGATATTTACTTGGCAAATAAAATGTATATCTTGAATTTTCTGGCAATAGCCTCTGAAGACTACTTTATTCTGGATGAATTTTACGGATTTTTGAATAACTGCTAAACCGTAAGAGATGGACAAAAACTTATCACACAGAAAATGTAGAGCACATTAAAGCACACAATTTATATTATGTACATTTTTTCGTGGAGTTGATCGTTTTTAACATATTTCATGTTTTTTGTTGCAGCTGTGAAAAACATAATTTTCTCATACAGAAATTTGTCAACTCCCATCCATACAAACAAAGGAACTTCAGTCACATAGCAACCAGGTTTTGACTATCACTTTAACCTATGGTACTCCCTTATTTCACTTCTACTTACAAGAAAGCAAGTAATAAGACTATTTTGCTAATGTTTTCTCAATTAGCATGAAGTAAATAGAAGCCTAAGCTTTTTAGCAATAATTTTTTTGCAGAGATGTAGAGAAAGTCATGTGAATTGAACACATCAGATTTTTTTTCTTTCATTTTCCTTTCCTCTCCTCTCAGCCCCCTTTCTCTCTTTACTATATTAGTTTCAGCATCGTTTTTCTTTCGTCGCCTTTTGCAAACCATATGCTTCCATTTCTTGTACTCTCTTGTTTATACATATCTACATTTCAATCGTTTTCCTGAATTGGTGAGTTCGTTTTAAGATCCAAATTTCTGCAACGGCACATTCTATACAGGGCAGGTGTAAGAAACATTGTTCTGATGGAAAGTATATGACAACTGAACACTCTCACCAATCGAGTAGACCACTGTGTTCAGCTGAACATTCAACTTCAATGCTGTACTGGAAAATATGGAGTGCCAAATAATTACTGACTGAAAGATTCCAACTTCTCTACGTGAAATAACTTAATCATTGTTGTAATAATCAACACGTATAAGCAAGTATACAATTTCTAAGCATTACCTTTCTTAGGACCAAGAACGCAAGGAAATTAAGTTGAATTGTTACTGGACTTGCGCAATTACATCACAGGTTACAAAGCAGCCCCATCTCTCGCATAGCATATTGGCGTTTGCAGTGAACTCGTCAGTGTTCTTTGGGACAGTTTTTACATTTTTTATACTTATAATGGTTTGAGTGTGGAGTGCTTGAAGCCAAATGCTTAAGAATTCCTATACCTGCCTATAAAGATATGTTTTTTATCAGTTCAATTCAAGTTCCACCACGTAATGGTGGTGTATATTTGGCATGTGTACAATGGTGTCTTGACCAGGGAATTTCTAGTTGGCGAGTTGGCCACTATGTGCGCATGGTGACGAGGGATCATCTCATCGCTCACAGACAAATAA
This sequence comes from Hymenopus coronatus, assembly GCA_030762935.1. Classification (NCBI taxonomy): domain Eukaryota; kingdom Metazoa; phylum Arthropoda; class Insecta; order Mantodea; family Hymenopodidae; genus Hymenopus; species Hymenopus coronatus. The sequence continues at coordinate 51,130,464 of CM060895.1, forward strand.
GACGAAATCACGACTTACGAAGATAAATATGCCGAATTTAGCCCAGGAAACTTTCCTTTTTCGATATGGGGTTCTTTACGTTAAAATAAACATTGCATGGGACCAGTGGCATTACTTCCCTTCCGAAGGAAGTCATGACAAGGATTTTATGTCAGAAAAAAAATCCTTTACCCTCCGCCGTGTTTGCACTCACAACTTTGGGTATTAGAGGCTACCGCTACACCACGAATGGGGATGCATTCTTTAAATAAAACGTGATGAACTGGACCACAATTGCATGCCTGTGTCTGAATCTAAATATTGCACCTATCTATTTCGAGCGCCAGAAGGGGGGGGCATGTAATTAAGAGGATGTATAATGCGCTGCATCTTACGTGACAAGAAAAATAGTCATAAGTTGCGGGAGGACTATGAAAGGAGAACCTATGCTTTTTCCACCTCCATCATACCTTGGGGTTCTACAGTCATTATTCGAAATGTTCGAGCTGCAAAAGCCATCACGTGTGTTAGGCTTTCAACATTAGTGGAAACTTTCTTAATCCTTTCCATCCCAAAAAGATAACCTGCTGCTGGAGAGACAAAAACGCAGATCCGGCATCTATTTATGGTTTTACGGAGATCCAATTTCTGTATTCTACACTTTAGCTTCTCCGAACTTTTCCGAAAAAAAAAAGTTGAGGGTTGAGAAGTTTGGATACGAAGTTTCATCATAAGCATTATGCTGTTTGTGACAGCAGAATCAAGACCAAAGGCGGACAGGGTGCAAAGACGCAGATAGGAATAACAAAAACGAGGAGAAAAGAGATGCAGGAGAGGAAGTGGAAGTAAAGTAGCCTAGAGGGGAAGTCCTGCAGGAGTACAATCTTTTCCTGTGTAGAGTAAGGGAATATGGAGGTCTAAAGTGGAGGACACTTTGCTGGGATAATTGAATTTCCTCGTCTTCGCTCCGTTAGGGTTTTCGCACGATTTGTCTCGTGTTAGAAGCATCTGAGCATTCTCTGCTTTAGTTTTCTTTCCCGATGAGATCTCCTTGCCGACGAATTGGAAGTTCACGTCTAAATGAACAGTTAATCCCTAAACATTTGAAAGTTAGACTTCTCTGATCCTGTCGAACTAATGCAGCTACTTCTGAGAGGTCATCCGACGCTGATTCCTTAAGTATGACGCTTCAATATCAATTTGGTCGACTTCGGAATACTTTTCTGCCGATTGCCTGCGAAGTCCTCTTCACTCTGAGGAATTCTATATAGTTTTGAATAATTACCAAACAAAAGAGAGACAAATCATACTACTCAAGAAAAGAAAAAAAAAGCAAGACGCCGGACAAGCGCAGTGGTTTATTTCTCGGCTCTTGAGGGTCCCTGGTTCCCTTCCCCGCTCTGGCGTGGCGATTTTAAGTTGTCCCTATCCACGCCTCACCCCTGACTAGCTCATGTGGAGTATCCCAACATATCATAGTGAAACTCCAGGCCCTCTTATTTCACCACCATCCTCGTCATAACCCTACAATTGGAGGTACGTGACACCGACTTTGGGTGCCTCCACCTTAGAAATGGGTTTAATTAATGGGGGCAATAGGTCGCTGAACATTTGGGGAGCGTTAGTAACTATCATTTTTTACGCCATTAATGTTTCCGAGATACTAATTACTTTCTCTACACAGTACAAGTACGTAAGTATAGAAGGTATTGCACTTCATCAAAAAATTTGATACCGAGATTTCATCAGAAATACTCGTCTCTTGTATGAGAAAAAAACATTTAAAAATATCCGTGTGTGTGTTTGTGTGTGTATGTTTGTCTGTGTGTGAAAAAGGTAACTCAAAAACGAAAAGTTGGTAAAATACCAAACTTGGTGTTTGAGTTAAGTATCTTCCAAGGATGCGACACGAATATTTAGAAAATTCCCTCCAACCCCAAACTACCCTTTACATGGAAAAAATTCGAAAATTTTGATTGTCTAAAAAATGGCTTTAACGATTTTGATTCAAATGTCGTATATTAAAGATATTTATACGGGAAATAAAATGTACATTTTGAATTTTCTGGGAACAGCCTCTGAAGAGCTCTTCATTCTGGATGAATTTCGCTGAATTTTGCACAATTGGTAAGCCATAGGAGACAAAAACTTATTACACAAAATGTGGATCTTGTTAAAACACACAGTGTATATCATATACATATTTTTCGTGGTGTTGACCATTTTTTAAACATTCCTTGTTTCTGGTTTCAGTTTTAAAATACTTAGTCTCCTCATACGGGAATTTGTCAGTTCCTGGCAATGCAAAGAAACGGATTTCAGTCACATGGCAACTGGCTTTTAAAAGAGTTGACTATCGCTTTATCCTGGTGTTTTCCCTTCTACTTACAAAAAAGCAAGTAATAAGAACATTTTGGCAATGCATATTTCAATTAGCATGAAGTACATCAAAAATAAGCTTTTTAACAATAATTTGTTACAGAGATGCAGATAAAAGTCATGTGAATGGAACATCATTTTTTTATTGGCTTACATTTTCAGTTGCACACGTTTTATATATTTACAATGTAAAACAATCTTAATTTATTTATTTAATAGCTGAAAATTAATTCAACACGAAATTGACTCTAAGAGTACAAACCCACTTTCCATAGGAGTATTTAAAACAAGCGGGGCTTGTTAATTATTGACAGGCAACAAAGGGTTAAAATTTAATTTGTTCACTGATTAGACAGAATATGTTACAATCAATTCTTTTTGTGTCATCAGGATAAGTTTTGAGCACAGGAGAAAGTGATAAAATTAAGTTTCATGAAAAAGGACATGTTTTTCAATTTTATGGCTCCTGGATTTAGTCAATATGTGTAGTTTTTTTTAAATAATTTCTCCTGAATTGGTCCACAAATTGCTTGACATTTATTAATTTATTTTTCATTATCTTCGCCATATATTAAATAACATTATAAATGCTGGTGGGAAGACAGTTGTTATGTTATACTGCCGTCAGTCATAATTACTCATCTTACAGGAAATCTGTTATGGAATGTTTATTACTTTTGTGTTATATATATGTTAATTTGTTTACATATTTCGTTGATATACTGCATATTGTGATCATTTTTCTATGTTAAATATTAAAACTATATCGCCTGAAAATAGTAATGGATTCAATGTGTTTTTGTTCTAGATGTATTGCTTTAAAAACTAAAATCTTCCACTTATTAAGAATTGGAGATAGACTGCAACCTTGCTTTATACTGCAGTTTTTTTATTTTATTCGGTTAGGGAAATAACGTATGCATCTGAATGACAGATTGCTTTTTAGATGTTTTATTTTCTTAATTAAAATAAATATTTTTCGTAAAGGAAGTGTAATTAAACATTACTTTTAAATTCTGTTTTATTTTATGTCCCTTTAACAACTCGGTCGTGTCGTAACGGAATTGTTCGCTGTGGTATCTCGATTACGGTATGCGGTAGACAGTAGTCTTTTAAGGTTTTATCCCCGTTCCATACGACCTTTTATCAGCACCAAGCAGATGGTGTTAGAGGGCCGTCCAGTCTAGTAGTTAGTGCCATCTGTAGTCAGAGAGAAAGTGCAGCTAGTCTTCTAAGGTCTCATCTCCTCACACCACTCTTTCCACTTAGTTCCACGACAGGTCCAGTCTACTGCTTGTGCTATCTGTGGATAGATGACAGCATATTGGCAATTACCGTGTATTTTCAGCTTTTCTATTGTTTTAGACTGAAGGTGGAACTTTGGGTCGTGGTATTATATAGTCAATCGGTATTTACTGAGGGAAACCACGGGGGAAAAAAAAAAACAGCCAGATTGGTCGATCCATGGGATTCGAAAAAAAAACCTCCCGAATGCCAGTCACAGGCGTTACCGAGTGTTACCCGCTGGGTAATTAAAGATAGTCTGGGCCTCATGCTTTTGGAATGTAAAGTCACTTGATAAAATTTTGAATATACATCTCTAATGTGAAACATGCTTTGAAAAATAAGATGAAAGATAAGCCTGAGATGCTGAGAAACCAAGCGATTTATGCAGCAGAATATATAACAATGAAAAGAATAATAGGATCACTGAGGTAGGTTTTGAAAAGTGTGATAACTGGATTTGGCTTCTATTTCGTTGCAAGGACGAAATAAGAAAGGGCTTAAGATTTTCCATTTGAATAACAACAGTTACAAAATAAATCCGGCTTTGTCATACCTGGATTACGGAGGAGACAGTAAAGAACAAGAAAATGTTGCTATATAAATAAAAAGGAATGGAAAAGTCTACTATCAGACAAAAGCGGTAACTCCGGTCGTTTATTACTTGTCGATTATGAAAATAGTTTATTGGTTGTGTTCATTGTCATTCCGAAGAGAATGTAGTACGACGATCGTCCAGAAAATCTGATATAACTAAATAATAACGAAAGATATAAACACAAAACTGTATTTATAAAGTTAAATTCTGTATACTTCTCAAGGTTATCGCCATTGCTATCAAGGCATTTATTGTAACCTGGTATCAGTTTTTCAATACCGATGCTATATTCTTTTACCACCAAGTATTTGCCGCGTTGAGGTTTTCATCGGTTTGGTACTTCCACCCCAAAATATATTTAAGGTGTTGAGGAAGTACTAATGAATGCAAGATGTAGGTAATTAATAAGCAAATAATGAAAATAAATATATGTGATATAGAAATGAGATTATATTATTAGAGGATGTTAGCACAAGGTTAGTTATCAGAGAGACGAGATAGCTAAAACGAAATAGGTATGATTGGGTCATGACAGAAATAGCCAGGGAGCTGGGGTCAAATGTATAAAAGAATTCCCTTAGCTAAAAAAGACAACGTAAGCTTGAGGGAGTAGTAAGGTTGTGAAAGTTACTGGAATGCTGCTGAGAGCATCCTCAGTGAATTAGTAAGATACTGACTATTGGCTCTTGAAAAGAGAGGCTACTGGGAGCGGGAAAACAAGCCAATTAGAGCACAGGTTTAATGCTTAGGCAGAACAAGGATGTTCAATATATATTCTTCAAAGACGCAAGTTCTCATTCAGTTTGACCTATTTATTGCGCAGTCAATTCGTCGTTAGGTAGCAGTACATTCACTTGTTTTCCACAATACAGATTATTTACGTAAGAAACGTGATACACGAAATTTAAGTTTCAATTGTAAGTAAACGTTTTATAACATTTTCAGCTAGGATCTCAGATAATTATAAAGTATATATATACATTCTGAATATTATTGGCAACAGTTTAAATAAATTACTCAAACTAAAAGTTACAAATGTGTTTTGCTCGACCGAAGAACCCAACTAGCCGGAGAAAATATGAATAATACATTAAAAACATAATTAATAATAAAAAATAATCAGAGATAACAAGGAGTAAGGTGTGACGTAGTAATGTTCAAAGTAAAATGCCAAATTTCCCGAAATCTATCATCAACATTTGCTTTCAACTCTTCCATAAGTGACGAACTCCCCACTCCGAACTTCATCGTGCACACTGGTTCTTCCTTGATTAAACATCACCTACTATTTTGTCACCGAAAGCAGGTTCATTATGTTCTGTGTATTATCACCATCCACTGGCATTATTTTTCTATAAAATTCGATTCGCCAAACATTTCTGAAACTCAAAAACCTAATCAGGTCTTTGGCGATAGAAGAGAAAAATACATCGGTGTTGGGGCCTCGTGACAATCAATGCCTTGATAGTAATAGTGATTACGTTAAAAAATGGAGTAAGGTACTGTAACTTTGTAAATAAATATTGTCATAACATTTTTCCTCGTATTTTTAGGATCCTCGTATTTTTAGGATTTATCGTAGTCTAGCACAACAGCCGCGAAGCATAATATATTCGTTTGACAGCTAGCTAACGCTCCAGCTGGTGGTCAGTAAACGCAAACTAAATATAAATTATATAAATGGCATTTAATGTGAAAGTAACGTGATGTTTACAAATAATTATACATTGCAAACATCATGGAGCGATCACTACTGGTTTTATTATTTGTTGTAGGGCGCCTCGCTTCAGGCCTGTTCTCGATTTAAAATATTACACACCGCACATGCCCCGCGACTCTCTGAAGGAACTACCGCATTCTAAATAAATCTGCGAGCTGAGACAACTTAATTAAACTACAAAGAAAACACTATTAAAATCGACAATTCCACGTTTTTAAACTGGGCGAGGTGACCATATTTATACTTCTCCGCTGGATAATCTAGTACTGATTTTGGACGCGTTTCGGCATGGTATCCCTGCCATTCTCAGCAAACTGGTTGGAAGTCTCGTCTATCTACTTACGGCATAGGTAAGGCTCTGATTCCCCTGCTCTCTGGCAATTGTGGTGGACATCTATGGCTTCGGCATTTTTCAGGCAAGACCGGAATGACCTCTGGGCTGCCATCATAGAACTTCTAGCTGTTTATTTTAAATTATTCGACATTCGAGTACTTCGACCCCAGAAAAAAAAGTATTCGGGCAACTCACCCTAAGCGAGACTCGAACTCGTGACCTCTTGAGGCAGAATGCACTGTTCTTACACTATCGAGGTGGGTAACTAGCTGGTTTTAAGTCTTCAACTGGATTGTTTCTCTTATAGTTAAAAACTTAATTCAATTGTTTGGAATTACTCAATATTGAACTATCCTAAATATCCAAACAAGATGTTTAAATGGGTGATCCGTACAAATTGTGCGGGAGTTTTTAAAACTTGACTCTTTGTAATATTGTTTTCCTGTTGTTTGGCACTTCAGAGTAATTTCCACGATGCAATTTTTGTTGGTTTGCTTTCAGTTTTTCAGTGCATGTTCTTTGAAGGTTAATGTAAAGAACTAAACAGCCTTATCTCAATATTAAAATTTCGGTTTACAGCTTTAATAATTAAACACATTATTGACTTTTAGAAAGCTTAAAACCTTTGATATGGTAACACCCGGGAAATACTGGGTTCATAAAAAAAAATCTGATGTGTACTATTCACATGGCTTTCTCTACATCTCTGCAAAAAATTATTCTTAAAAAGCTTATACTTCTATTTACTTCAAGCTAATCAGGAAAAAAAATAGCAGAAATAGTCTTATTATTTTCTTTCTTATAAGTAGAAGCGAAATAAGGTTAAAGTGATGGTCAAAAGCTGGTTGCTATATTACTGAAGTTCCTGGACAGCAGTTGACAATTTCCTGTATAAGAAAAGTACAAGTTTTTCAAAGCAGAAACCAAAAACAGGGAATGCCTCAAAAACGATGAACTCCACGAAAAAAATGTATATAACATAAATTGTGTGTTTTAACGTGCTCTACATTTTTCATGCAGTAAGCTTTTTTATTCATCTCTTACGGTTTAGCAGTTATTCAAAATTCCGTAAAATTCATCCAGAATAAAGTACTCTTCAGAGGCTATTCCCAGAAAATTTAAGATATACATTTTATTTGTCAGGTAAATATTTTTAATATACGATATTTTAATACAAATCGTTAGAGCCATTTTTAAGAAAATAAAAATTTTCGAAAAACGTTCCATGTAAAGGGTGGGGGGGATTTTTCTCAAAATCTTCGTGTCGCATCCCTGGAAGATACTTAACTTAAATACCAAGTTTGGTATTTTACCGACCTTTCGTTTTTGATTTATCGTGTTCACGGACACACACACGGATCTTTTTCCGAAAATGCTTTTTTTAGATAAAGGGGACTCTAAAACATATATTTCCAGTGAAATCTCGGTATCGAATTTTTGGGTGGAGTGCAATACCTTCTCTATACACTATGTACATAGTGCACGTATAGAGAAAGTAATAGATAATTATAAGCCTGAGGTTTTTTTTTATAGTGTTTAACGCCCGCTTTTACTACACATGGCATCGTAGGCGATAGGAGCCTGAGTGATCCGTCAAAGTTTTCTCGGAGACCTTTTTGGATTTCGTTCTAACTTTTCTCCGATGTTGATTTTTTTCCTCTGTAAGAACACGCAAATTTATTCTTCGTTTATCTTTATTTTCCTAAATCTATTCACAATTATAATAGACTAGTTATGTCTACGAAGATCCCAACTGAAACTGTACTGTCCAATGCCCTACGTACGTTTGCTTACAAGTGAAACTTGATATTTTGCGTTATCACATTGTTTACGGAAATAAAATCTGGCGTGATTTTAAGAAGCTGTGAATTAGGCAAAATTCGTGGAAAAATTGGTGTAAGACTGTCCAAGAACCGGTGAAGAACTGGCTAGCATCTAAATATATCCTACCATTCTGTTCTGCTGAAGTATTAAAACGTAGCATGAGTCGCTCTGATTGGCTTATAATGGCGTGTTTGATGGCATCTTCTTTCTTGAACTAATCGCTACGATTTTAGCATCCCCATTGGCTTTCTTTTGCATCTTTCTCATTCCTCTGCGTAACCGTTGTCCAAAAGGCCATGCAAACGATTTCTCTTTATCCCTAGGGCTATATTTTTTAGGAATCATCTATTACTAAGCTTATCCGAACAAACATCTGATGGTATAATCTATTCTATATAATATACCGCTCTTTATTTACAATAGATTATTTGTTAATTATTTACAGCTTCTTCTTGCAATACCGTCTCAACTTCTACAGAAATCAAACATTTCGCAATCCCGTCTTTGAATGCATTAAACCTTTGAAATTAAAACATTGTAAGATAACTGTAGTTCAGAAATTGAAACCCTAGAGTGATGCCGGTAGGGTAATACTCTGAATTGGGATTTTGGATAATTTAATCCCTTTATTGACGGTATTTTATTTCTATTTTCGTACAGACGAAGTGTGATTTTATTTATCTGGATATGAAGAATTTATAGCCATGAATGTATATATTCTTAAATGGTGTGCAAGATATTTGGCGCATAGTATCAGCATTTTCAACATCTTCTAATTCGAAGCATGCTGTTATTGTACTATTTAATTTGCATGAGAGAAATCTATGCGGCTGAAATTCTGACTCTGTCTGCAAAGAGCGTGCTTTTCAGTGCCAAGAAGATGTCAGCCACACGTCCAAACGAAGGGATCATTCTGAACGACCGGTTGCAGTAATTTTGGATTCATTCTATTCCCTAGAATGACTTTCATCTCCGTAATGCGAATGCTGCGGCCCCCTTGGCACTTATGATACTTCTGACGCTACTAAGGTTTAAAATTGCATGTTTTCTACTGTCCTATTAACGTGGCTATGGAAAATCTCTTGGTGGGTTTCTTTCCTTTAAGAGGCCAGTCATTTTAAAACTATTGTGTTCCCTAATTATCTGCAGCGATATAATGCATCAGAGATATTGCAGCTATTCCAAGGGAACTAGGATGAAGAGAATGAAGAAGGATTATCCGCCAGTGGCGTTTCTATCCTACCTGGGTTTTCATGTGAACGGTGTAGAAAGAAAGAGATGGTGAGTACTTCCCTTTTTGTAATAACCAAGGTTCAACCTCTTATGCTTTAGAAGTAAGCTGGGCCGAATATATGAGTCCTCCCGTCAGGGAGCTTTCGGATTGGGTTGGAGTCGGTGGGATAGAGTTCCCGAAATCCATGGTAGATTAGGTAAGTCTGGGCGGGATTGTGCCACACCATGATGTCCTCTGGTTATTAACTCAATAGACAAGAGCTCCCACCCAATCTTTGTTGCTTATAAGTTTGCCCCGGAAAGATCTATTCTTCTGCGCTACGTCATCTTCACCTTTTCTCTGATTGGCTTGAATGGTGACAAACCTTGTGCCACGTAATGTTAGGTGATAAAGGTGACAAACACACTGTTATGATGTAATACTATTCCCTATCCTGAGAGGCAGATTTGAATCAAAGGTTCTTCCCAGCTATTTCATGATAAGAATTTAATGTATTTCAAATAAACTAACTCCCTTAAGTGATATATTTTATTCATGCGGTTATGCGAATGTATATTTGACAATTCTCTTGGAATATATTAAAATAAATGATAATTTTAATAAGGAACTAATCTGTACCGCACAATTGCGTATTCCATAACAGTAACCAATGAGAAGTGACTATTAGTCGCTTCACATACCTTTCGGCCAGCATGTAAGAAAGAGCAGGGAAGATAAGTTCCTGCATCAAGCGGCACCCTTCCCTCTCCTAAAGTCCTAGACGAAAAGTATGCGAGTGGACTGTAGTTCACGTGACCATTAAAATATAAGAGGAAAGCTACGTGGAAAAAAAACAGGATTCAGTATTAACCCCCTATGAGGTTGACGCGCGTAAGTGATGGATCTATTTCCACCCTTGCATGAGCAAGGAGTCTATATAACATAGGTATCGTCCTAATGGAAAAAACCTATGGACTTGTTCCCTGAGTAGTCAGGTCACTGTTTCTTGGTGGTGTTCACCTAGAATATTCACATCATAGCAAAATATCCTTTCCATTTTCTTTGTAACAAAATAATCCCATATCCTCATTACCTCTTTGTGGTGGGCGAACACACATCGTTGGGTTTGTCTTCTAGCGTGCCAACTTTGTTTAAAAGCAGGATATTCCCAGTGGTTGAAGGTCATGCACATAAAAAGCGTGCAAAGAAGGGGTTTTCTTTTCTTGTCCCTGCAGTGAAATGAAACTGATACCAGTTTGCGTAGCTAAAGGGAGCTTTGTAATCTTAGGCTTCTCTTGGTTCTCTTTCTTTTGTTTTCTCTCTCTCTCTTTTTGCGTAAATCAGAGATATGCGGCGAATTTTGCTTCTTGAAATCAATATTAGAGCATCCGTGCTCTTCCGCTTTGTTACTTGCTTTATTCCACACCGTCGTTTTTTAGAAGAAACAAAAAATTTAGGAGCTACCATTTGATACCGTTTTATTCAGTAAATACACAGGAATGGAATTACGGAAGCTCCGGGGAGCACGATAAGCCGGAAGAAAGGAATTATCTTTCCTAAAATCAGGGTACCTTCAGATGTTATTTTATATTTACTGTTGATTCCTCTGCTTCGTTGAAGTGCCTTATCCCTAAGCTAATTTCAGCAAACAGTTTATACCAAGTTTTACCGAGCCAGATAATTATAGGATCAAATTCATTGTTAATATATTTCTTCATTTATACCAATATATTAAGATTAATATATTAACTACATTAAGGTGCAGATTAATATTCCTAATAGTAAAATATGTATCTAGTGCACTTTTTACTTAACTGTATATAATTTAATAAAAACACACAAATCTCTAAATTTATTCCAATGAATAAAGAATGTCTTAAAAGAAAAAAAAATGCAGAAAAATAATTCATAAAGAAATAATCAAACTACATGAACGAAATGTCAAAACTGGCTCAGGTGTGTCGTCTGTGACTGGCATTCGTAGGTCGTGAGAATGATTCCATGACAGACCTTTCTGGCCCATGGGGTTTATTCAAGGTTTTCCCGGGTCACTAGACAAATGCTGCAGAGGTTCCTTCCTTCCCCCAAACCTCCTGTCGCTTCATTTCCTCTCCATTTCACGCAATCAGTCTCTTTCAGGGTTGTAAGTGTCGGCGAGTATGCGGTGGTGGCTCCCTTCCGTGGTGGTGGCTGCGTTCTGGAAATACAACTCTCGGCGGCGAGATGGCGTTGGTAGGGAGTTCGGTCTGCGGCGCGGGCTGCTAGCGCTCCCCGCGTCGAGGGAAGAACTGTTTGGAATACTAAGGGAATCTCCCCGTCGTCTGGTTTGGCCGCCAATTGATATTACTCTCATTTCAGCCTATCCTCCTAGGGTCTGACTTGCAATAAGCCAAAGGCTGCAGTTGGAATCTCTTTCACACACACACACACACACACACACACACACACACACACACACACCAAGGTTTGCCATATAACCTTGCCCCGTATCTCTTAACTGTCACGTGACTAATCACCTCTCATTGGTTGCATCCGTGGAATAGATTGTCATGCAAAACGATTCCTTATGTAGCATAATAATTTACGCTGGTAACTAACTCGTATCTCTTAACGAAAAGTCGGATTAAATATTAAACTTGTCATCTATGTTTATATCTTCCAAAGATGGACCTCACTCTCAAGTACGCTTCAAAGAAAACATTTTTTGAAATTTTTATTTTCTCAAAAATTACTCTTAACATGCCATATATTAAAGAAATCTACCTTACAAATAAAATGTATATTTTGAATTTTCTGGGAATAGTATGTAAAGTGCACTTCATCCTGAACGAATTGTGTATAATCTTGTATAACTGGGTGTACTTAAGCGTTAGACGAAAATATACTATTGGAAAAAAAAAATACAGGAATTATTCTAAACAATTTTATGTATGATAAAAGCCAATTTCTAGACATCCATTAGTAATTGTTCAATTACTAGTCTATTTTTGAATTTCTCTCAGCCCGCCTCTGTAGTTTGTGGAAAGCGAGTTTTCTTCACATTCAAGAGGTTCCGAGTTCGAATTTTGGCTGCAGTGATTTGTCTGAATAAGGGTCTCCCTGGATTTTTCCTTATTCTGAAAAGATACATTGCGAGTAACTTAAACCCCATCTAATTCGGGCTCATTTGAGCATCATTTTACTGACTTCATTCATCACCCGATATGACTAACCATTTAAAGAACTTAAACTACCAAAAAGAGACAGTAAAAGAAGAATCTTCCCTTCATTTTCATTTTTTCCGGTGACTGCGTGGAAAGAGAGTAAGAGCAGTGTATAGAATGCAGCTCTTGACATTTGACTATCGCGGTTCCCTTTATATTTATAACGAAGTGTATGATGTAGCTATTTCTGAAAGGTTTATCTCCATTAAAATGGAATGTGTTTCGCTCTACTTATTGTGCAGCAACTGTTAATAAAAAAAATTACAAATATCATTCAGAATGAAGAGGGCTTCAGATGTCTTTCTCAAAAATTTCAAGGTATACATTTTATTTGTCATCAAAATATATTTAATCAAAACGTTAGAGCTATTTTTGAGAAATTCGAAAAGTTTGAAAAATATGTTCCATGTAAAGGGCAGATTTTAGGGGGGGATTTTCCTGGAAATCTTCGTGTCATAATTTGGTATTTAACCGACCTTTCGATTTGGAGTTATGTGCCTACAGACAAACAGGAGTCTTTTTATTTTTTTTTTATTCAGGGGTCTTCAAAACATGTGTTTGTGGTGAAATATCATTATAGATTTTTGGTTGGAATGCAGTATCTTATCTACCTACTATATAGCGAATTCCACGTGCTAGAGAAATAAAAAATTGAACTAGAATAGAAAAATAAACTTTCGTAAGAATATGTTCTGTAATGACGCTTATTATTTATGGTTTACATATGAACGATAATGAATAGAGAAAGTGATGTTTACATAATAGATTATATTTTTACTTTCTCTACACGTACATATAGAGAATGTATTGTATTGCACCCAAAAAGACTATGTCGAAATTTTACCGGAAATACACGCTTTGAACTCCACTTAGTCCAAAAAAGGCATTTTTAGAAAAACGTCTGTGGACTTTATTGATCAAAAACTGAAAGAATCCTAAATAGCAAACTTGGTATTAGGTTTAGTATCTTCCAAGAATGCGATACTAAGATGTTCAAGAAAAATCTCCCACTCTCTGCTACCTTTACACCTAACATTTTCGATTTTTTTTTTTATTTTCTCAAAAATGGCTCTAAGGATTTTGATTAAATTGTCGTACAACAATAATATTTATATGACAAATGAAATATACTTTCTGAATTTTCTTCAGAGACCTCTTTATTCAGGATGACTCTTGAATTATTTTTAAACCGTAAAAAGTTTAAATAGACAAAAGCTTACAACACACAATTTGTGTCATATACATTTTTTTTGTTGCGGATTTGACATTTCTAAGACATTCCTTTTTACTGGTTGCAATTTTAAAATACTTAAAATGTTTCTCACACAGGACTTTGTCAACTCCTGGCCATGCAAAGAAACGAATTTCAGGCACATGGCAACCAGTTTTTAAGATTTGACTATCGCTTTAGCCTAGTGTATTCCCTTCTTTCTCTTTTACTTGTGAAAAACAAGTAATAAGACCATTTATGCTAACGCTTATCTCGATTAGCATGAAGTAGAAAGAAGAAAAGAGAAGGTCATGTGAATGGAACACATCAGATTTTTTAGATATGTTTATGTATTGTGCTCACCCACACCACTACCACCATCACACATACCAGCACAATCACCACCACCCTGCATTTCCGTTTAAATTTTGTCGATAACAGTTTTTGGGTGGAATGCAACACTCCCTCTGCTTCCTGTAGGTAAGCAGTAGAGAAAGTAAAAAGTAAGAGCGTAGTTCTTACGTTTATAAAACTTGCCTGCACCGTGAAAGCCAATTGGCAGCCTACTATCCCAATGACTTTTCTAAGGCACATTTGTTTTCCTACTACTGCGAAGGGGCTGATCCATAATGGAAACAGTCGTTTAGCAGGCACAGAGTGATATTAGTAATATGCATTTTGACTCCCCCAGTCTTGGCTTCCCCTTCTCGATTCCCTCAATTTTCCAGCAACGCTGAATTCAGCTCCTTGAAACTTCGAGAGGGGGCGAGACCCGTGCCTTTCAAGCATTATATTGGAGTGTGAGCATATTGGTATTTCTCAGCAAGTTGGCAATGCATACAAGCAATTAGCTTCAGTATGCTTTTGCTCTTAAAGTAATTTCCTACTGTCAATATTATGAGAACAACCTACAAAGAGTTAACTTACCTCGTACTACAACCATTATAACGGTTCCAAAGTCTACACGAAAATTTTACAACACGATGTTCATATTTAGACATCTAAAAAGCTGCATAATAAACAGCCATATTGTATTATTTAAAAAACAAACAAACAAAAAAACAACATTTCTTATGACTTTCTCCGTATTACAGAATTCCGAAAATGTTGTTATTCTTTTTCACTTTCTCTGCTTAATACATAGTACATAGATAGAGAAGGTATTGCACTCAACCCAAAGATTCGCCCACGAGATTTCACCGAAAATACTCGTTTTAAGGTATCCTGTATTCATAAATAGCATTTGAAATAAAGGCCCTTGTGTGTTACACGATAACTCAAAAACGAAAACTCGGGTAAATAGCAAGCTTGATATTCAATTTAATTATTTCCCAAGAATGTAAAACGAAGATTGTTAAGAAAATCCCCCCACCCCAAACTACTCTTTACATGGAAAAGTTTTTGAAAATCTTGTATTTTTTAAATAATTTAAAGAATTTTGATTAAAATATCGTATATTAAAGATATTTACATGGTAAATATTATGCATATCTTGAATTTTCTGTGAATAGCCTCTGGAGACGTCTTTGCTCTGGATGACTGCATTGGAAAACCGTAAAGAGATAGATAAAAAAGTACCCACTATGCAAATGTGTACATCTCATTAAAACACACAATTTATGTTTTAAACGTTTTTTATGGAGTTAACCATTTTCGAGATATCCTTGTTATTGGTTTCAAATTTAAAATTCTTAAATTTATTTTTCCAAAAGCAATCTTCTAAATCGTTTTCCTTTTGGTTTACTCCTGACCATGCAAAATGAACGGAATTTCAGTCGCATAAAAACCAGCTTTTAAAAGATTTGGCTGTAGTTTTAGCTAGAGTGCATTTCCTTATTTCCTTCTAATTAAAAAAATTAAGTAATAAGGCCATTTCTGCTAATGTTTACCTCGATTATCACAGAGTATATCGAATAATAAGCGTTTAAAGAATATTGTTACAAAATGGGTAGAAAGGCTTATGTGAATGGAACACATACGATTTTTGCAGTACAAAATAGCAGACATGGTGACATTTTAACAATATATTTAGAATTTAAGTATTATGTCTACAACCAAAGAAAGCGTATATATTAACTTAAAGAGGAACTTATAATTACCAAGATTGCACAAAATGCTAAAAATATAATTTTTGACAATATTTACTATTGAGTCTCCCATAAAATGGACAGTAATTGAGTATGTAGATTTTATTTTGTTCCCCATAAGAACCCTCATTTGGGACGAGTAATTAAGATGCCGCTTGCATAGGTAGCTATTTTTGACCAAACAATGAAAATAAAAAAAAATATTTGTAGTGTTACATGCACATAACTTTCTCTAGCTGTTGCACATTCAAAGATTATTATTTTATCTGCATCATGCGAATCGAGATCAACATCAGCGGCCGCGCCTTGGCCAAGTGGTTCGACCACTCGCCTCTCACCGAGGCGGCCGGGTTCGATCCAAGCGACTGCATGTGGGATTTGTGGTGGACAAAGCGGCGCAGGGGCGGGTTTTCTCCGGTTTTTTCTCCCGCCACCGGTGAATCATCTTCATTCCATGTATCATCACTGTCATCACCATTGTAGTAAAAACGGTATTAAACATCTGTAAAATTGGACTTATTACTTGCTTTCTTGTAAGTTGAAGAGAAATAAGAGAATGCAGTAGTCAAATCTTTTAAAACCTGGTTTAAAATTGAAACCAAATAACAAGGAATATCTCGAAAACGGTCAACTCTACAAGAAAAACATATATGACATAAAGTATATTGTTTAATCAGATCTACATTTTTGTGTAATAGGTTTTTGTGTATCTCATAAGGTTTAACCGCTATACAAAACTCTAAAAAACTCATCTAGAATAGAGGTCTTTACATGTCTTTCGCAGAAAACTCAACATATAAATTTTATTTGTGATGTAAATAGCTTTAATATACGGAATGTTAATCAAAATCGTTAGAGCCATTTTTGAAAAAACAAAGTTTTCAAAAACTTTTCCATGTAAAAGGTAGTTTTTTCTAAAAATGCTTTTTTCAGACTCAGGGGAACTAAAAACGTATACCTCCAGTGAAATGTCGACATCAAATTTTTGGGTGGAATACAATACCTTCTCTATCCATCAGTACATTGTATATACGGGCTAGAGAAAGTAATAATTATAGTGCTATTTTTAGCTTCTAGATAGCCCAACCTAGCATGAAATATCCATCTCAAAATGGAGCAATACCAGAATATCGTTGCTTATTAAGTATTTTTGTTTAAGAATAAAAATTGTTTTCGCTTTTGTTTTCATCGTATATGCAATGCTCTGGAGAAATACTGTGTAGGAGAGCCTGTATCAGAAAAGAGAGAAAGAGGCCACGAAACTTTTCCAATTTTGAATTCAGTGAAACCCTATTAGAGACAGTGGGTTGCTAGAAAGTAACATGCACAGCTAGTAACATACAAATTGAATTCCCTGTGGTCTGAGAGTAGCTTTTTCCTCTTCCTTGCTCTTCTTTTGTCTTGTCCTTGCACATGCTTGTGGTAGTTATTTGTTGTCTATAGCGAGGATTTCGTCCTCTTCCCAATGAGCCGGGATTTGCTGCTTCTCTGTTAAAGGGTCATCCCCAAGGATCATATTGATGCGGGGTTGATGATACCGTCCGCAGATATGGGGGATGTCTGGAAATGATAGGAACTAATATAACATCCCTGTAGGCATTTCCGTCATGCAGACGGCTTTTAGCGAAATGGCATGGACTCTGTGACGTAAATTCTGACGTAGACACCACAGTCAATAGCATGTGCGCACTGCTCGGACAGCATTTGGAATAATAGTTCTTTCATTCTTACTCTTCCCTTTGGATTCTCTTTTTCTTAAATCTGTTAAAAACTTTTTCTTTTTGTTCGTTATTACGGCCAATTATTACTGACGCCGTTCTGCGTGGCTTTGCACGGACTGTTGTGCATGTAGGAGTCTGAAAGCAATATTCTTGTAGTTCCAAGTGTTGCCACCAGGTGAAAATATTGTGTTCTATATTTGCATTTATTCAGTGAAAATATGTATTACTTGGTGGCAGTACAGAATAAAATTACAAAGAATATGTGCACAAAATGAACAATAATTAATATGAATAAGTAATTTCAACAACGAATGAGATTAATTGTAACTATCTACTGTTTGTGATACAACAACAAAGTATAATAGTTAACTACATATATAATTTTAAATCAAGTACCTCACTATTTACTATCACTAATTACCTATCTGGTCAGTATAACTAATAAGTTTACCACTAAATATTTACAATAATATGAAATATCAAAATTATACTGCACCGGTTACACCTCTTCCTGGTTCTACAGCTACCGAACGATGAATGATGCGACCCATGGAATGTACCTCAAATAATGACGATCTGGCTGTATCACTTCTTCATCAGATGCACGTAATTGTTCGGTATCAGTGCTGCCCAGTTTGGAGTGATCCTTCCTGAGCTGGACTGTCAGCCGTGGAGAGCAATAAGCAGTGAGGATTCAAGACAGCGAGAGCGCCAACTCGGTTAGGCTTTAAGGCGCTTCACGCTAAGGCAATTCTGGGGTATGTTTTGGCCGGGCTAAATTTGGGGAACATATTTTGGGAAGCAAAATTATTTGTATTTAATACCCCAGTAAATTACGCAAGAAGCTCTAAATCACTGAAATGTAATTAAAACAAGTGAAGAGCTTTATCTTCAGTAATGAGCTCAGTCTTGTCATTTGCATATGTAATATTCTATCAAGAATCCTTGTAAATTAAATCGATACTGGTAGGGAAAATTGAACAGTTGCAATTGTACAAAATATTACAATAGCTTTGTTAATAAATTATATGTTATCCAAATTCTTATTTGTTATCGCTATATTCTACTGCTTCCTTATAGGGCGCGATGCCAGTAATATAGTTAAAAAATAAATGTTCTTCCGGGGTTACAGGTTGGAACTTCCTTTTCCAGACGTTTCGTCCGAAGTTATTACGGGCTTCATCAACGGAGTGATCGTTTGATCTTCTAGACCACGACTGATATGGAGTCTTTCGGTTTCATGGGCTGTAAATGCGTGGACCAGAAAATCAAACATTGCAGATATGTTCTTTAAGGTATGGTGCATTTTTTGCATCAGACATCCTAAAATCTACATTCTTGACCAAAATCCCTTTAAAAAAACACTTCTATGTTCCCTTAAGAGATTACTGTAACCTCCCTTGAGGGTTAATTGGAAATAAGGTTGATATTCTTTAATTTTAAGTCTATATTCAATTATTGGGAAAAACACTGATTTTGTGAGCTGGACATTGTTACTAATCGTCCACAATATATTTCATAAATTTAGCATCTGTTATTTTAAATTATTTTTATAAATGTTGTTGGGCCTCGGCCACAAGAATAATCTGTATGTGTACATGCGGCTGCTTTTAAAACGGATCTGCTCTCTCATTACCTTCATTCCCTACGTGACTTCGAAGCCATTCTAGACATATATGTTTGTTACATTCCAGTATGGTCGTGCTAATATCAACTGCAATTGGATGAAGATTGTATTTATTCGCAATAACTGAAAGTGCTGCTTGAGAATAACAAAATATACGTCCTACTATGTGAATCTGTACACTACATTCAACTGCTTTCTTAAGCGCAAGTAATTCTACTTGAAAAAGGTGCACACTGGCGAGAGCTTGAATTGATACTGTGCTAATTCTGGGTTTTCATCATAAATTACAAAAAGTTATGGCAGGACATGGAAAATTCAAATCGTACTGTGAATTCAGATGAAGCATTGTTCCTGTCTAAAACCTTGTCAAAATATCATATACTTTTTGACTGTCCGATATATAGTATATAAAAAGGTAACGTGTTCCATTCACATTACTTTTTCTTCATCTTTGTAACAAATTATTTCTAAGAAGCCTACCATTCTATCTCTGCATGCTAATCAAAACAGTCTTATTACTTAGGTTCTTATAAGTAGAAGCGAAATAAGGCAATACACAGACTAAACCGACAGTCAAATGTTTTAAAATGTGGTTGCTATGAGAACGAAATCCGTTTCTTTGCCAGAAGTTGACAAGCTTCCGCATGAGAAATGTGTAGACATTTAAAACAGAAAATAATAACAAGGAATATCTCGAAAACGGTGAACTGCACGAAAAAAAAGTATATATGAACAAATTGTGTTTTATCAAGAACTATATTTGTCATATAGTAAGTTTTGTTTACCTCTTACGCCTTACCAGTTATGCAAAATTCATCCAGTTTAAACAGATTTTCGAAAATTTTTCCATGTAAAGAGTAGTTTGGGGTGGGCGGATTTTTTTTTTAATCTTCTTGTCACATGCTTGGAACATACAAACTTAAATAGCAAGTTTGGTATTTAACGGTATTTTCGGTTTTGAGCTATGCTGTCCAAATACACACACGGGCATTTTTGTAAGAGTTTTTTTTTCGGATTCAGGGGTTCCTAAAACATGAATTTCTGGTGAAATCTCGGTATCCAATTTTTGGGTGCATTACAATACCTTCTCTATACATAGTAAGTGTAGAGAAAGTAAAAATCTGCCGCGAGGATAAGTAGAAGCACGACCCAGCATTGGAAAACAGAGACACAGCAAATGGGTGTGTTTCTGCAGGAATGCTGAACTGTGTTTTAGTATTATATTTTAATTGAAATTGGAGATGCCCCTCTTTAAGCTGTAGCATTATTTCGGGGTGTATTAGAGCTGAAAGATGATGATGCTCTGAAAGCAATACATAAGGGGGCTTTACATCCCTTCCATTTACACGCTAGCTCACGTATTTTTTCAAGTGAGTTGATACGATTTGGGAGCTCAGATTTACTCAGATGGAACAGCAAGGTACATTAGCCCATATCGCATTCATAAATGCCACATATTCCGGCCCAGTGATCACAGTAGCTGCACGAAAACCATTAGGCAAAACCCTAGCAGTAATCCTTGCGCGGCGTATATCTGCGAATGGGTTCAAGGGATGATGGGCACTCCGTGGAAGCGGGAGAGCTAATACTTCAGTTTGCAATACCTCTGTCTGTCTATATGGAGCAATCGTTTCACCGTCACTTTCATGCAAAGCTATTCCTCAAGGCAGAAAACAAAATACTGGAACTGACCGCACAGAAAGCTTTCAGCAGTCCATTTACTTTTGTCTGGATACGGAAATGTTCAAAGGTCCTTTGCCAACGATTTTATCTTGCTTTTGCATAGATGTGCCTCTAACGCAGTTCTGAAGCCATTTAGACGAGATGGAAACTAACGAAGATCTTTTAATTAACTAATACAATAGAAAAGAGATACCTTGAGCAGATTAACCAAACTCTGATAAAATCTGTCTTTTTTTTTTTTTTTAATCACTTAGGAGTGCCGTTGTATAGCAACAATAATGTTTGCTTTTGACTATCTCTGTAGTCTCACCCAGAGGTCCCGGATTCAATTCCCCCGGTCGGGGCGGAGAATTATTTTTAACCAGAATCATTCTTTTCACCCATGGAGCGTGGAAGTATGAATGGGTGAGTGTTTAATAGTGTAATATAAAAATCTCCTCCATTTGTTCCATTCACATGACTTTCTTTACCTGTTCTGCAAACAAAGTATTCTTACTCCAAGTTATTCTTTTATCTACGTCATGCTAATCGAGATAAATATAAGCAGAAATTGTCTTATTCCTTGCTTCTTTCTAAGTAGAAGAGAAATAAGGGCATACAATGGGCTAAAGTTGGACCCTATGCGAACGATTGAAGCACAGTTCGCTTTGCATAACCAGTAGTAAAACAAAAGATATATGGAACGAATAGCACTCGGAAATGGTTCACTCCACAAAAAAAGTATATGATATAAATTGTGTGTTTTAATGAGATCTACACTTTTATGTAGTAAGTTTCTCTTACGGATTACCAACTAAGGTAAAAATCATCCAGAATGAACGGGTCTTCAGAGGATATTCCCAGAAAATTCAAGATAGGCATTTTATTAGTGACATAAAGATCTTGAATATACGGCATGTCAATCAAACTCGTTAAACGCATTTTTGGGAAAATAACTTTCAAAAAATGTTCCATATAAAGGATGGTTTGGGTGACACTCACACTCGCACACAAACACAAACACACGGATCTTTTTCTATAAATGTTTTAGAGATTTAGGGAACCTCAAAACGGTGAAATATCGACTTAGAATTTTTGGATACAATACCTTCTCTACCTACTTTATGCATACTACGTGTAGAGAAAGTAAAAACCAATGTTAATAAACCCTACAGTTCTGCAATTATTTCTAAAGCAAAGCCTCCATGAAAGTTAAAAAGGGAGGGAGCGATCTGATGTGTTCCATTCCATTTCTCTACGTCTCTGTAGCAAATTATTGTTAAAAAGTTTATTTCTTAGTGTCATGCTATTCGAAATAAACATTGAGTAGATCAGAAATCGAAGTAGTTAAATTATTGCTCTTCTAAAAGATAATTTGTGCCAGAAAAGTTTATGAAATCTATAATGATTAAATTGTCAAGTTTGCTGTCGAGAGTGGAAATGATTAAGCCTGGTTAGTTTAAGCTTATTGTCTGCACATTCGTTTTCTTGTGTGTCACACATGAAAAAGAGCTTGTTATCCTTGCAGAAGAGACATTACCAGAACAAACATAAACGCATACGAACCATTTTCTAGAAATGCTCTTTTATTCATTGAGTACAAATGTGTGTATTTCCGGTGAAATCTTAACAGCTTTGGGACCGCGCCGTGACCGAATGGTTAGACTCGCCTATCACCAAGGCGATCGATCCCAAGCGACCGCATGTAGGATTTGTGGTGGATAAAGCGGGACAGCGGCCGGTTTTCTCCGGGTTCTCCGGTTTCCCCCGCCAACGTATTCCACCGGGCTCCAACGTTCTTCCATGTATAATCTGTATCATCGCCTGCGATGCCTCCGGTCGTTAAACACTATAAAATATTTCAGTATCTAATTTTTTGGGTGGAATGTAATGGATTACTATTGGTTAACAGTTGGTTACGAAACTGGGACTTAAAAGTACTTATGACATATAATCGTCATTTGGGAATATCATCACAAAGTAATTTAAGATCTCCTTATAATTTACAGGAAAAAATGCGTATCATTTCTAGAATTTAAAGCCATACCGGTAGTTTGCCATATAAGCTCAGTTGGTTAGCGCAGCCGGGAGAAAACTAGGAAATCTGAGGTTCAAATTCCGGTTATGGTGTTGAATTTTTCAGTCAAAATTTCTTCTGCTTCTGTAAGCACATAGTAGAGAAAATAATATATACATAAACGATAAAGAGTAGAGATAGTATTTGAATATAACAATAGTTCTATTTATAGTAAATACAAGGGCGAGTCAGTAGCTTTGATATATCGTCTTGTAATTTTCTGGTGTTAAAAGCAAGATTTTGTTTTATTTAGAAACTGTATTAATGGATATTTAGTGCTTTATTACTTTCTCTTCGTAATAATAGAAATACATAGGTAAATAAGGTATTCACCCAAAAATTTCTATGCAGAGGTTTCAGTGGAAATATCCCTTTTTTGGGTCTCTTGAGCATTTTGAACTTTTAGAAAAAGGTCCACATATATGTATGTCCAAGGATTCGACACAAAGATTTCCAAGAAAATTCCCCACCCCAAACTACTCTTTACATGGAAAAAAGTGGAACCTTTTGATTTTCTAAAAAATAGCTCTAACCATTTTGATTACAGTACCGGTATTAAAAATAAATAATGTATGTGATAAAGAAAATGTACCTATTTCTTGAATTTTCGAGGAATAGCCTCTGAAGTCCTCTTTATCTGAACGACCTCTGCAAAACTCGTAAACCGTAAGAGATGGGCAAAATGTTACTGCGCAAAAAAACAAATTTAGAAGTCATTTATGTCATATAGGTACAGCTTTTAATAGAACTTATCATTTTAGAGATATTCCTTATTATTGTCTTCATTTTTAAAAAAATTAAATTTTCTCACACAGAAACTCGTTTATATTTTCATCTTACTTTTGTTTTGCCCTTGGTGTTACAAAGAGAGCGAATTGCAATTGTTTCACATAGCAACCAGCATTTAAAATATGTTGTTATCGCTTTAGCCTGGTCCATTCGCTTATGTCCCTTCTGCTTTCAAGGAAGTAAGTAATAATATCAGTTCTGCTAAAGTTTATCCTGATAAGATACAAGCATGGCTTGTTTGAAGAATAGGTAGAATAAGTGAAGGAATGTAACACATCACATACATTTTTTCCCTAAGGGTTTTGTAATGTCCCATGTCTATATGACCTAAGATTACGCAGATTATTACTCCAAGAGTTTACTTAAAACATTTTACTCCTCTCTGTTAAAATGGGAGCACGTCATCCCCATAGCTGCGAGTAAGGGGAAGTTGTTCAAACAATTTGTGCTCTTTCTGAAACCCTATATTCCTTGAAGCGCATATTCTTGTCTACATGTTGATTTCCCCTTAGTATTGTTGTAAGACAATCATGGTTCATTTTATGCTTTATTCAAACATTCAGTTGTTCACTTTGCCTTTACCCAAGAGTTTCAAAAGCTGCTCATTTGGAAATGATTTACCTCAAGGAAGAAAGTAAGAACCATTGTCGCCAACGTTTTTGTTTAAATTACTTCAAGTAAAGTCAGTCAGCGAGTAAATTGAATTTAAAGTTGCAAAGTAGAGTGTCTTAACATACACCACTAAACTGAGAATATAAGTAATGGTTTATTCACTCTTAAATATCAAACATTGAAGTTTTACTATCTTTGGCATCCATCAAGAGTATGTA
Source organism: Hymenopus coronatus (assembly GCA_030762935.1). Taxonomy (NCBI): domain Eukaryota; kingdom Metazoa; phylum Arthropoda; class Insecta; order Mantodea; family Hymenopodidae; genus Hymenopus; species Hymenopus coronatus. The sequence goes on from CM060895.1 coordinate 51,155,001, forward strand.
GAGGATGTATTGTATTCTACACAGAAATTCAATGCCGTTATTTCATCTGAAATACATGTTTTGTCGGCCCCTGAATTAAAATTAAAGCACTTTTAGAAAATGAGGTGCGTGTGTTTGTGTGAACAGCTTAATCCAAAACAAAAATTCTGCATATTCCTAGCTTCCGGTACAATTTACAATAAAATATCACTATCCCAAAGTTCACGGAAAAGTGCCCTTTTCTCTGCCGATTTTGATTAAAATATGTACTAAATTTTAAAAATGTTACATTGCGAATAAAATGTATATTCTAAATTTGCAGGGAAGACCTCTTCTTTTGGAATGAATTTGGTATAATTTGTAAATCAGAAACTACACGTGAAAACAAACTCTATATAAACTATAGCTCCCATTAAAAGTGGTTTGTGTCAACAAATTTTGAGACATTGTGCCTTTTAATATCGGATTGAAATACTTTACAATTATTGTTGGAATTGTTATACCACAAAAGAAAAGAAAAAAAGCTATACAAGCTAGCAAAATAAATTAAAAATCGGATGTGTTGCATTCACATTACTTTATCTCCCTGTAAGAAATATTTTTAAAAAGGTTATTCTTCTACTTCATGCTAATCAAGATAAACATTAACAGAAATGGTATTATTACTTGCTTCTTTGTACGTGGAAGGCAAATAAAGGAATACACCAGGCTAACGCGACAGTCAAATGTTTTAAAAACTGGTTGCTATGTGATTGAAATTCAGTTCTATTTGCAAGGCAAGAGTTGACAAATTCCCGAATGAGAAAGGTTTTAAGTATTTTAAAATTGAAACCTAACAAGGAATATCTCAGAACTCCACAAAACATTGTATTTGGCATAAATATATGTTTTAACAAGATATACATTTTTTGTGCAGCAAATTTTTGTCTATATTTTACGAATTACCAGTTATACAAGTCTTTTAGAATGAAGAAGAATTCAAGACTATTCCCAGAAAATGTAGACATACATTTTATTTATTAATATAGCTATCTTTAACATAGGTATTTTAATCAAAACCGTTAGAACCATTTTTCAGAAAATCAAAATTCTCGATTTTTTCCCCCATAGAAATTGTAGTTTTGGGTGGGAGGTTTTGCAGAAAGTCTTCAGACGCATCTTTGGAGGATGCTGAACTAAAATATAAAGTTTGGTATTTAGCCTACTTACCGTTTTTGAGTTATGGTATTCACATACACAAACACATGCGCAGTCGCGCACCTTTTTTCTTTTTCCATACGCACTATGTACATAGTGTATAGAGAAAGTATTGCACTCCACCAAAAATTCGATACCGAGATTTCACCGGAAATATATGACAAAAAGTCGGTAAAATATCAAAATTGGTATTTAAGTTTAGTATCTTCCAGGGATGCGACAAGAAGATTTTGAGAAAAATCCCCCCACTCCCAACTACCCTTTACATGGAACTTTTTTCGAAAATTTTGATTTTCTCAAAAATGACTCTAACGATTTTGATTAAAATTTCGTATACTAAACATATTTACCTGACAAATAAAATGTATATCTTGAACTTTCTGGGAATAGCCTCTGAAGAATAGTTTGATCTGAATGAATTTTACTAAATTTTGAATAACTGCTAAACCGTAAGAGATGGACAAAAACTTACTCCACAAGAAATGTAGAGCACATTAAAACACACAATTTATGTTATATACATTTTTTTCGTTGAGTTCGTCGTTTTTGTGACATTCCTTATATTTGGTTTCTGCTATGAAAAACGTATACTTTTCTCATACAGGAACTTGTCAACTCCTATCCATATAGACAAAGGAACTTCATTGACATATCAACCAGCTTTTGACTATCACTTTAACCTACAGTTGTCCCTTATTTCGCTTCTACTTACAAGGAAGCGAGTAATTAGACTTTCTGCTATTTTTTCTGATTAGCATAAAGTAAATAGAAGCATAAGCTTTTTAAGAATAATTTGTTGCAGGGATATGGAGAAAAGCATGTGAATGGTTTACATCAGATTTTTCTATATATGTACTATGTACTAAGTTAGGAAAGTAAAGTGGAAGTCAAAAGCTGGAATATTTAATCTAGCCGTTAAAAAGGTAAAATAGATACAATCAGAACGTAATGAATAGCAGCAAAAAAATTGACTGGCATTTTTAGCTTATATTCAGAATAATTTGAACCGTTTTAAGAAAAGCATATATGAATGGATATTAATTTTTAATATTCCATGGCTCTGATACATTAAACAAAAGAACCACTGCGTTATAGCTTTTAGACTGTGAATGTTGAGGGAATTTGTTTGCTGATGACGATAGTAAAACTGCATTTTAATTATTCAGACAGAGAGGAAAGCTATTACTTCTTGGGCTAGATAATTATATGCTAATGGTTAATGCTGGAAACATGGCTTTTATGTTGAAAATTGTATTATATATACGGAAATAGCAGACGCTCTATACTTTAAGCAAATACCCTTACTGTGTACTACAATTCTAGTCCGAAGTATATTAAATTCATTTTAACTCCTTATTTTATTTATTTAGCATTATTTGTACACTATTAAAACATTTGATGTTAATAATATTTTATTTTATGTTTTTTGTGGTTTGACAACTAGAATATTATATATGCTTCACAGCTTAAAACTTATTTTGAAAGAATCTCTAAAGTCTGTATATTTTATGGTGCAATACGGTAGAGGTACTACGTTGCACACGTGGAATATTTGGAGATCTCGTCCATTTTCCCCCTCCTCGTTATATAAAGTGAGATAAAGCTTAAGGATCCCTTAAGGGGATAGTAGTAGACTGCTCGGTTGTTTTTCTCTGTAGGTGCATCATCGGCTCTGATGAGTTGACCTATAAAGGCAGTCTCATGATGTGAGAAGCAGGAGCTTATCTTGAATGTAAAGGAGCTTAGGAACCTTAAAACATCTAATGACCTCATTTCTGAAAGATATCTTAGAAGGAAGTTCTGAAAATAGTTATCAAATAAAAATATTTTTTAGAAATTTCTTTAAGAAGTGTTCCTTAGAAGCTACGTGTCATATGTTAGCTTTGTGGAAACCGTTTCCGTTTATAATGTTCTTCTACAGTGACTTTCAAATGGGATGAAGTTTGTCCTTCACCAGGCCGGCAGCGAATCGTAGTGCTGTTGTGTCGACTTATTGCATTCCCGCTTAACTGGGGAGTAACGCGCTAAGTGATTCCGCCTCTCATAAATACTACTTGTGCTAAGACAAAATATTCAGATTGCAAAAAAATAATTCACGAGAAATATAGGGAGTAATGTACGTAGCAGAACCTAAAAACCACAGATTTTAGCTCAAACAGTTTTCGTAATACACAAATAAATATTATGTCGTCAGGCAGATTTGCATGCTCAGTGTGTGAGCGAGAGGAAAATATGAAAAGAGTGGGGGTAGTGACCTGGCAACGCAGATCACGATAACGCATCTCATTCGCTGCAAAGTAGATCTCTTCCCAATTGAAAAACATTATAATGCTACACATGTAGATACTATAACATCCTGAAAATGTAACTTAGAGGTACATCAGTACGCTAGTAGGGCGGGGGAATACTCGACGCGGGTGTGGATTCCGGAGGTCATGAGAACTTCAAGTAAAGTTACTACCCATCCCTTGAGCCTTTTATTCTATTCTATTCAAATTACCTATGTATGTATCTTAGTTGCGATGAAGTTGCGTTTTATGCAGGCGTAATAAAAATATTCTTTATGACCACTACCGGCCTATAGACGTTCTGAATCGCGTGTCATAGTGGCTTTCTCCTGTAACCTAAATTCGGTCAACCTAAATTTCCTATGCTGTGAGGCGTCAGCGTTCTGTTGATCTAGATTCATGTCGTACCCTGGGCTCATTGCGACTTTGATAATCAAGTATAGACATTTCTAAATATTAAGGTAGGGCGGAAGCAAATACGGCTGAACATTCTCTGGTCTATAGGCAAGGATGTGGTAGATAACCTCTCATCCCTCGTCAGTCTTTTGGCGCTTGTATACAACATTCCGACCGGTTTGTGTGTAACGAATTCCAGTAACATTTTAGTTTTATTTATGATCGTCTTTAACTGCTGTGATTCTCAGCATCCTATTCTATATTGGGCGTGAAAGATCGCTTAAACTTGCTCAGACGTCTCTTTATAAGACTTGAGGTTCTTCTACGTGCCGTAAATCTATGACACGGGACCAACGGCTTTACTTTCCTTCCTAAGGAAGCCAAGCTAAGGAGATTTACTTCCGCAAAAACCCATCGCTTGAACCCGCGACCATTACCTCTAGACCACGGAGGAGGACCAAGAATTTCTGTCTGGTAATAAGAAAGAAATAAAGGAGTAACTAGGACATGGGATGTGAAGTTGTCTAAGAGATGTTGCATTTTATATACACCAAGAGGCCCAACTGCCCCGAATTGACATGCACATATGTCCCTCTGTGCGTTAAACGAGTTGCAGAACTCAACGGGGCTATTCAAGTTAAAACCCACCAATGGCGAACTGGACGGGAGCTGCCTTCGTTTTACCCCTCGCAATTAACGCGACCCGCACAGTCTCCCCTGATAGCACGACGTGTAAACGAAGGTTACTCCACTGGCAGATTGTAAGTTGAAATATCCCCGTTGAGTTCTGCAACTCTTTTAACCTACAAAGGGATATCTGCGCACTTGGGCCACCTAGTGTGTTAACCAGAAAAGTCTGTTTCCTGTGTCTGTAATTTTCAATGTGCCCGTTATGGGGTTTCTTGCTTAATTATCATGGGTTAATTTAATTACTAAACTCTGTAGATGGTCGTTATTTACGAGGGTTACGCATCTGATCTCCAAACAACTGCACTCATCCATGAAACCCTATGGATGCATTTGTTCCATTTGACAAATGAAACACGACATGTGCAAACAGAATGCTCGTTACACACCTGAGGCTACCTATCTAACAATTACTTCAACAACCCCTCGGCAAATCGTTACAGGAGTATTCCTTCCAGTTTCGGTGTTATGGACGGCCGAGCTGTCCACCACAAGGTTTGCGCATTAATGCAATTTGGGTCAAGATTACCATCGTTAATTAAGCAGAACACAAGCGCGGTCACTTTATGGCACACAAATCACTGCAGGGATGACGTCCTCCCTGTCACTCCCACTATCCCTAAGGTATCCCTGGCATTTCAGGTGGCTTTGGAAGCCGTGCTCTGGATTTTCGCTTCCTGACGTTTGCTACGCCTATTACATGTTACAGATCGCACCGAGATACACGCACTTGGAACCTGAAGCCTCGTTTTGTTCTGCACAGCAAAGTACGTAAGAGGCGATCCCTCCTATACTGACATCGTGCACAGGTTAACAGCAACATGATCAAAAAGAAAAATCACAAAAGTTTCTCTACTCATTACGCATTCACATATTACACCCCATTTACATAATAATCTGAGCTAACACTATATACAGAGAAAAATCTATTGCGTGCCATTCATATAAGTTTCTCTAGCTGTTCTACAAGAGATTGTTCTTTTATCTGCTTCATGCTGATCTTATTACTTGCGTCCTTGTGAGTAGAAGGGAAGTAAGTGAATACATTAGTCTAGTGCGTTAGCCAAATCTTTTAAAAGCTGTTCGCTTTGTGAAATAATTGAGGTTCGGTTCGCTTTGCAGGCCTACTTGAGAAAAATAAGATAGTTCACAATTGAAACCAATAATAAGGAATATCTTAAAAAACACTCAACATATTTGATAACTCTTTCCCAACGGACCTAGTTATAAAACAGATCCAAATTTTAATTCCTAAGTGATTAAAACCAAAAATGGAATTAGATAGCCCTGGATATTAGAATACTAACATGTTGGATCATAATATAACGTAACTATAATAAGGCTTTATTTTCATTTTATTCTTAATTTCCGCCGGTTTTGTAAATATAAAAGGCAAAATACTATATCTGCTTTTTAGCTTTAATACTTTTCACAATGTTAATTTTATATCACATTCAAGTGATTTTGAAAACACCCCATACAATGCAATTTTTAAAATGTTATATATTCCATTCACGTGCCTTTCTCTACCTATTTTGGGGAGGTCGAAGCGTGTCACTACATGATGGCGCTGCATTGCTCTCCGTTGTTTTCTAGAAACCACTAATAGTCCCTTATTGAGCTCGTTTACGGATTAATGTGATGAAAATAAACGCATGTTAATAAAACAAATTGTGCAGTATAACAATGATAGTGATTCTGAACTACCGGTAGCATCTGTGAATGACTTCATCAGGACCAAAAATTCGATAATAAGATAATAGAGGTAGGAATCTTTTCAATGTTCACAACCATCTGATATGGACAGAGTGCAACGCATGCCTAAATAAAAGTGTTTAATTTCGTTGTTTTCCGAATAAAAGCAACGTTAATATTATAAGTGGAACCAAGGTTTAAAAGAAAAATACGGGGGCAGTGGTTTTTACTTCCTTTTTATTCGGGGCATATGATTGGTGTAGAACCTTTTGTCAGTAGTCCTTAAATATCAACATAGTTTAAAAGAAAACCACGTAAGTACAGGTTTATATTTCATTTACCTCTGTATATGGCAGAAGGAGCTCCTCCCACCCATATTAAACATGTCCACATTTCGTAAGGTTCAGTAAAGTTGCATTTTCTCTGTACTGAACACAGTGCATTCACCTAAATCTACATTGACGTCAGTCTTGAAGAGATTTTTATTTCTATGCTGAACATGTCCATCAAATTCTTTAACTACCAATGCAGTGCGCTAAATATATAGAAAATGGTGTATTATTGACCCTTCAGGGCTTGTGGACATGTTCAATTTTTTGGGGGAGGGAGCTTCTCATTGTTGACATTTACAACAGGCATTGCAACAAGTGCTTCAGCAGTGCCATGTTGTTAAATTTTGCATTTCAGTTTATTTTCGACGAAAAGCTTGGAGTTCGACTAAAGTTTATCAGGAAATTGTTTGCTTCCTTTAGTGGCTTCTATTTATAATGTAAAGTGTACATCTGTACCTCTTCCACCCCATATTCGCTGAACCCGGGGCGTAAACAAACGATAAATCTCAGTGGTAACGCAGAAGAATAGAATTAATTTGTTTCTTGGAAAGGTAGAGAAAATAATGCGTCGAGATGGTATCAAGTAACGCAGCAGAAATCTTGTTCTCTTGTACTCTTGCCTAAGGCTAGCTGATGCTAGTTGGATAGGTTTATTTCTACCCCTTTTTACCTGACTCTTGGTATCCCGGCAAATAAATCGTAGAGAATGAAACTGCCAGAGCCACCTGTGGGCGAAATGCTGCAACTAGTTTGTTGTTTAGGTAGAGTTCTATAATGAAGCTTCAAGCTAGTAGGGGAGAGTTGGGGCGGGGGTGGAATAAAGCGGAAAGCCGTTTAATTAAAGTCCATTTATTTTGTTGTTTGCTGTTGTCCCACTTGGACTGGAGGATGAATGTCACTAGTTTTGACAAAGTCTGGCATACGTTTGCAACAGCCTTCTTGATTGCCTCCCTGTATCCAAGCATTGTCTTCTGTTGAAGACAACAATGTCCCATTTGTAGCTCTAGTAACAAAAGCCTTACGGCATGATGGTCCCTTTTCAATCAATAGATCTTGCCCTGAGGTTACTTTTTACTTTCTCCACCTGTCATATGAGGCATGTGTATGTGCGTGCGTGCGCGCGCGTGTGTGTGTGTGTGATGCTGGAGGGGATTCCACAATGCAGCCACTGGATCATTGTACATCTATATGGTATCAAGGAGGATAGGATAGGATGAGATGAATGTATTTTAGAAGGGTGGCCGAAACCGGGCGGCGTAGGAAGAGCCACTGTGGAGATACCTATCATACTCCCATTAGATCTACATCCCGATGCGGGGAACTAGGAGCCCGCGCCCCAGTCTGACCAAACTCCCTGGGTCTATATCTGACTTCCAATGCCATCCCGCCGCCGAGAACTGTATTTCTAGAACACAGTCACCTCCACGGAAGGGTACCATCACCGTAGTCCTTGTCGACACTTGCAACCCTGAAAGAGACCGGTGAGTTAACATGAAGGTTCAGTAATGAAGATACCTCCGCAGCAATTGCCTAGTGACCCGAGAAAACCCATGGATGAGAGAGGTTGGCACCTCCCGAATGCCAGACTCAGACGAAACGCCTAAGCCACTTGGCTTGGTGTCATCTAGGGTACAGAGAATGTTTGTCAGTCATATAAGAGAAACGATTCAATGGAAGCTCCCATGGACGACTTTAAAAGAATGGCCAATTGAGCAATAGGAGCTATTAATAATGGTTATCTCGAAATGGCATGTGGCACAAAAATATTTAAAATAAATTGTGTGTTTTAACGAGAGCTATATTTTTGGCGCAAGCATTTTTGTGTGTCACTTAATTCGGTAGGAATTTTATATGTGGTAAATGTTAAGGAAACTTTTCTCACTGTCCCCAGGAAATTGATAACCTACATTTTATTAGCATATGTGACATTTTGATCAAAATCGTTACAACCATTTTTGAGAAAATAGAAAATTTCGAAAAATGCCCCATGTAAAGGGTAAATGGGATGAAGGAAGTTTCAAGTTCAGTATTTAACCCTTTTTGCTTACAGACACACACACATACACACAAACAGAGAGAGAAAGAGAGGACTTTTTCTAAAATGTGTTGGTTTTTTCTATAAATTCTGTTTATTCTGGATGAATTTTGCATCACTGATAAACTGTAAGAAATAGGCAAAAACTTACGTAACAAAAAATGTAGATCTCGTTAAAACCACAATTTATGTGATATACATTTTTTTTTTTTTTTTCGTGAAGTTGACCGTTTATGAGATATTCCTGTTATTAGTTTCAGTTTTAAAATACGTATGTTATCCTCATACAGGAATTTGTCAACCCCTGTCCATATAAACAAAGATACTTCAGTCACATAGCAACCAGCCTGAGTATCACTTTAACCTATGGTACTCCCTTATTTCCCTTCTACTTACAAGGAAACAAGTAATTAGGCCCTTTTTGCTAATTTGTTTCTCGATTAGCATTAAGTAAATAGAAGAATTAGCTTTTTAACAATAATTTATTGTAGAAATGTAGAGAAAGTCATGTGAATGGAACACATCAGATATTTTTGGATAGTGTTTTACGCCCGTGTTTACTACTGGTGGCACCGCAGGCGATGGAAACATTGGGATCCCCCGAAAACGTGCCAGAGACGCTGGCTGATGCCCGAGTCTCTCTGTTTTTTATGTTTGGCCGCTGTAAGCCTTCCTCTGTTTATTTCTCTTTGTACAAGAACTGTGTTTTTGTAATGTACAAATGTAGTAAGGGAATAGCAAGACATTTGAAAGGAAAATAAACTAGTTGTAGGATGCGAACCAAGACATTCATCATGCCAGATAGGATCTACTTGCACATACATTTTCTTGTAAGAATATTCTTGCATATTCATTAGAGTAAAGCCAGAGAGCACTGGCGTAGGGTAGTTCGAATATATATCTCTTAATCTAAAATTAATTACTGTAGTCTTGGGTTGCAAGAAATTTGTCTTTTTTTATCAGATACTTGCTGCTCAAAACTTTGATGTGTGTGTTTCTTTGTATATCAAGTGTGACAATGTGACTCCAGTGCCACAGTGGAAGTGATCTACTTACTTTGGGAGATCTAAATGAAATCAGCGTTGCGGTGAAGGAGAATTTAAGGATACTTATGACTGAAGTTTTGAAATTCTAAACGAATAATGCTAGCTTTCTCAAATTTATATCACATTTATTAATATACTACAGCACAAATTTCATATATTTTGCTCTGGTAGTTTAAAGTGTATGGATACATTTGTTATTGCGCTACGTCACTTGAAAGGTCCCTTGCTGCCAAAGAATTAAAATTATAACTCTAGTGAGTTTCTGCGAGTCGCGTCCATATTTTGTGCTAAACAATTGGAATGTTTGTGTTTGAAAAAAAATATACACATACATACTTGAAGGTCTCTCACAATAAAACCTAGAGCAACTCTTATTCCCTGAAGACCCGTGCGTGCGTACGTGTGTCTGTGTCTGTGTCTGTGTCTGTGTCTGTGTCTGTGTCTGTGCCTGTGTCTGTGTCTGTGCCTGTGCCTGTGCCTGTGCCTGTGCCTGTGCCTGTGTAGGCTCGTGCTGAGCCTAGGTGTTGTTGCTGTGTACCTACCCTGGTAAGGGTTTAACCACAGGAATGAGGTAAAGGTTGAGGCTTTACGTTTTTGGAGTTTCGAGAGTTGGTTGTAAGGAACGCTAGTAGGCTCCTCGAGCGGTTGTATTTTTCAGAGCAGCATCCTTTCCTCTGCTCCGTTGGTGTTTATTTTTATTTAATTATGTTGGTGAATTTTGATAGACCTCTCCCAATGGGAGGGGGCAGTGCTTGTTCAGCTATTACGCTGTTCCCTGAAGACCAGGTGGTTCAATTGCCCCTTATATGGCGTGTGCAGAGCTGCCATACTTTCGACCCACCTTACCGTCACGCAATAAGCAAGAGGGAGGAAGGTCTGTCAGCGGTTTTAACTTGAAATAGCCCTGTTGAGTTCTGCAACTCTTAACGCAAGAAGTAATATCTGCACTCGCCAAGTACTCGTGTGGCCACTTGGTATCTGTGAATTGCGAGCATTTCAAATTGAGTTTTGTTTTTGTACACATGTTATAGAATCACTCTCAGCGTCCCATTCTACGAGTCCCATGACTCGTACATTGGGTGTGAAAGATCCTTAATATTGCCCAGAGGCATCTTTATCGTGTATGTTCTTTTCCGAAAAAATCCTTCGCCGCGACCTTGGAAACCAGTGGCTAGCATATTACCCCTAGTCCACGGAGGATGGTCGAGCTTAGTGATAATCCCTGTCACAAAAAGTGAAGAAAGAAATCTGAAAATATCAATAATCAGAAAACGACGCTTACATTACTCATAATAAAATGCACCAGGTTGGTAGGTTGGACTTAGATTTCTTTATCCTCTCCTCTCCTGCTGCTTTCTGCTTCTTTAGTTTGTTTGTTTTCTTGTGCAGAACTTGGTTTCTCACCTTACATGAAGCGAGTCGAATATTATGCTTAAGACTTCCTTGGGATCTATTATTACTTCACCTCTTAAGATGACGAAATATCGTGAACAATACTAGAGTGCCACACAGAAAAAGAAAGAAAGAACAAATAAGTTAATGCAAAGTTCTATATGTACTGAGTTGATCTAATCTTTTACAATACATTAGGTATTGAAAATGTCTTCTTATGCTTCAATGCACTTTTGCGCGTGCTCTAATGTTTGCAACCACCCCGTAGTACGCCATTTTGCCACCAAAACCTTGTAACTTATTTGCAAAATTATCCCCCGGTTCCTTAAATGAATCGATAGACACGTGCACCTCCAGTATTACGATTCTTTCTTGAAGAGGATATATCTTGCTAAGATATTTATTTCACTCGTCTTAACCAAATTGTTGCGTTCGTACCAATGATAAACGTGGTGCTTTTTTACTTTTTCCATACGCACTATGTACATAGTGTATAGAGAAATTATTACACTCCACCCAAAAATTCGATACCGAGATTTCACCGGAAATATATGTTTTAGGGTCACCAATATCCAAAAAAAGCATTTTCACAAAAAGGTCCGTGTGTGTGTGTGTGTGTGTGTGTATCCGTGTGTATGTGAACATGATAACTCAAAAACGAAAAGTCGGTAAAACACCAAACTTGGTATTTAAGTTTAGTATCTTCCAGGGATGCGACACGAAGATTTTGAGAAAAATCCCCCCAGCCTCAACTACCCTTTACATGGAACTTTTTTCGAACATTTTGATTTTCTCAAAAATGGCTCTAACGATTTTGATTAAAATTTCGGATATTAAACATATTTACCTGGCAAATGAAATGTATATCTTGAATTTTCTGGGAATAGCCTCTGAAGAGTAGTTTATTCTGGATGAATGTTACTGAATTTTGAATAACTGCTAAACCATAAGAGATGGACAAAAACTTACTCCACAAAAAATGTAGAGCACATTAAAACACACAATTTATGTTATATACTTTTTTTCGTGGAGTTCGTCGTTTTTGTGACATTCCTTATTTTTGGTTTCTGCTATGAAAAACGTATACTTTTCTCATACAGGAACTTGTCAACTCCTATCCATATAAACAAAGGAACTTCAATGACATAGCAACCAGCTTTTGATTATCACTTTAACCTACGGTTGTCCCTTATTTCGCTCCTACTTACAAGGAAGCGAGTAATAATACTATTTCTGTTAATTTTTTCTGATTATCATAAAGTAAATAGAAGTATAAGCTTTTTAATAATTATTTGTTGCAAGGATATGGAGAAAGTCATGTGAATGGTACACATCAGATTTTTTCGTTCGGTCTGCGCGATGACCTCAGCTTGACTGCAAAGAGCAGGACATGGCTACTTAGTTTGTTGCTGATTGTGGCCAGGCCAATAAAAACAAGTTGTAACATGATAGGGCTGAATGTTTCATTTATCCAATACATAAGAACAAGTGTAAGCAATACGAATATTTTTCACAATGGTTCGTACCGATAATACAAAGCAACAGCTTCGGGACAATAGATGACTATTTGCGGGCGACAATTAGAGGTCTAGTTAGTACTCGAGGCAGGTTTTTCGTGCACCACTTATCTTAGGATAAAGCAAGAACTGAAATATTTTTGAAAGAAAAAGTTAAAAATGCAACTTTTGGCCCAAATTAATAATTTCGGTCATACGTATCCTTGACGGAACATGGACATTTCTGAAACATAATATAATTTTCCTATATACAGAATTGCATCCTAATGATTCGCCATTACGTTATTCCCTTTCATGGATACCATAATTTTCAATTAATAATACTTACATTACTGCAGCATTGTTTAATTGAAACAGAAAATGCCGGTGTTACATTCACATGACTTTCTGCCCATTTTTCGACAAACTATTATTGAAATCTAATATGTTCCCTTCAACGACTTTCTCTATCTAATATTCAAATTACTCTTACAAAAGCTGCTTCTTTTCTCTACTTCATGCTAATCAAAATAAACACTAGCAGAAATTGTTTAGTTTCTTAGTTCCCTGTAAGTATAACGGAAATAAGGGAATACACTAGCCTAAAATGATTGTTAAATATTGAATAACCCCAAATTACATTTATATGGAACATTTTTCAAATATTTTTATTTTCTCAAAAATTGCTCTAGTGATTTTGATTAAAATACCGTATGTTAAATTATTTTCGAATAAATAAAACGTATGCCTATAATTTTTCTAGGTTTAACCTCTGAAGTCCTCTTTATTGTGAATTTGTGTATAATTACTCAACTGCAAGAGAGAAAATGTGCAGAATAGAGTAGATCTAAAACACACAATAATATAATTAATATAGCTTCTTGTCGCGTTTACCATTTTCGGGTTAATCTTTGTTTTTATTTTGAGTTTTCAAATACTTTATACTTCTCTGCAAAACGCCTTTCTCTCTCCCTCTGTCTCTCACTCTCTCTTTCTACACACACACACACACACACACACACACACACACACACACAGGGTGTTAACGAACTATACCGAAATATTTTCACAGAATATGTAGATTACTTAAATAAGTAATTTGAGATAGGGGACTTATGGTCTGTTTATTGAAATTTCGAAGTAAAGGCTATAAGTTTCTGAAGTGACAGTACGCCACGTATCGCGGCACTTCGTCTGGAATAAAAAAAAATAAAAAAAAAAATAAAAAAAAAACATTTACTTTATGACAGGAGTCGAACTCGTGACCTTTGGGATAGCAGCTTCCCACGTTACGCATTAAGCCGCCAGAGCAGTTCAAAAACGCCCCCAGAGTAGGCTACATAATTGAAGAACGTAATTAATGAATGCTCAGTGTCACACTCTCAAGTGATTAGTTCGAGATTTTACAAATTTCTGCGACATTAAATCTTGAGAACGCTGCTAAAAATCGATATTTCTATACTCGGGCAGCAGTTTTAAGCCATTTTTTCAACCTGCTTTGCTTTAACACCGACTTATCAGCACGTTTACCCTCACGTTTAACTATGTAGCCAAGTTATGTTTATCCGGGACCACGCATCACTGGTCTCAAATTACTTATATCAGTCACGTGCACATTCTCGCAAATTATTTCGGTGTAGTTCATTAACACCCTATATATATTATTGAAGGATCATTTACTTAATTAGGCAGTAATTTTTCTAGTAATTCTCGCACACGCATTGATTCTCTAATCTGTAAAGAAGATGGGGAATACTCCTCAAGCCGCGACCTTTGGATTTGCTAAAACAAGAAGATAGAAGTAAAGTTTGTATTAAAATAGTTATGCGACTGTAGCATGTTAGAAGTGTATAGTTTTAAGCTAGATTTTCATATAATCATTAATGGATTTTTCAACTCCCTGTCTGCACTAAGCTGTTTAACCAATGGTTGGCCAGACCATTAGTGGGACGAGGCATAAAGATAAATGGATGTATTTTTGCATACTCCCTCTCTCACGCTGCATTTTCACATTTTTACTTTCTCTAAGCGTACTATGTACATAATGTATAGAGAAGGTATTACATTCCACCCACAAGTTCGATACCGAGGTTTCACCGGAAAAACGAGTTTTAGGATTTTTTGTATATAAAAACATTTTTAGAAAAAGGTCCATGTGTGTATGTATGTGTCCATGTGTCTATAAACACAACACGAAAACGAAAAGTCGATAAAATGTCAAATTTGGTACTTGTTTAGTATCTTAAATGGATGCGACACAAAGCTTTTTAGAAAAATCCCCCACCCGAACTACCCTTTACATGGAAAATATTTATTTTTTCCGAAATAGCACTAACGATTTTAATTAAAATACTTTATATTAAATATATTTACATGACAAAATGTAGATCTTGAATGTTGTGGGAATATCCCCTGAAGATCTCTCTATTCTGGATTTTGCTGAAATTTGCATGACTGGTAAAACGTAAGAGATAGACAAACTTACTACACAAGAAATTTAGATTTCGTTAAAACATTTAGATTTATGTTATACACATTTTTTCGTGGAGTAGGCCATTTCTGATGTATTCCTTGTTATTGGTTTCAATTTTAAATACTTGAAACTTTTCTCATACAGGAATTTGTAATGGCCATGTTAAGAAACGGATTTCAATCACATGATAACCAGCTTTTAAAAGATTTTACCATTTAGCCTAGTGTATTCCTTTATTTCCCCTCTGCTTACAAGGTAGCAAGCAATAAAGACAATTGCTGCTAATGTTTATCTTTTATTGTGAAGCAGCTAGTTGAATAAGGTTTTTAACAATAATTTGTTATAAAAATGTAGAGAAAGTAATGTGGATGATTTTTATAATCACCGCTATTACCTTTATTTTGTATCATGGCGTACAGTTTGACGCAAATGTGGAAGGTCATAAACAGATGATTTGTATCAATCCGCGCAAGTGCCCAAGTGATCGGTGCAGCTGTTTGATAGCCACGCCTTCCAGGATGATATATGGGACTGTTTCAGATGTGTGGACTTGGCAATCTATGAATATGTATTGATGTGTTTACCTCCAACGTTTGTGCCATACAAATATTTTACCATCGTTTTTTACTGTGAACATTTTTTGCTTGAGGCCATATTCATTGTAGTGAAACATAAAAGAGGAGAGCATTGGATGGGAAATAAATGGTGGTTAAATTTATGTTGAGAGTACGTGATTTTTAATAAAATTTACAGTTTTTGTGCTTTAGATTTAAGCGGTTTTGTTGTCATCCATCAAATTTTGTCTGCTTGAAAGCAAAATCGAGTGCTGTTTTAGGCTTTTTGGAAAAAAAAATATATTAAAATACAATCTCTAAATGTAAATTTCAGAAAATCACTTTTTGTAGTAAATTTTGCTACATTTTATTCTTTCTTATAAAGGTTTCATGAAAATGTATATCTATGTAGTAAAACACAAAATAGATTCAAGTTAAATAATGCATAGCTGGTTACAGTCAAAGCGATTGGACTTTGAAACTTCGTGTGCAGGCTTACAGATGTATTTCCATTCCAAAAAGATGTCCTTACGCACTGCAGATGCGCCAAAATATGGTAGAAATCTGTCGGATTGTGTAAATCTAAACGTCACACACTGATATCCAAAATGCTGCAGAACATTCTAAATGTTTTCAAACCTCTATTTAAAAATAGTGTGAGACATTTGGAGAGCAGAAGCCCACTCCGAAGATTGTTGTATGAGAGTAGCCATTGGAACTTGAAGTTCGCCGTAGCTGTAATTTGTCAAGCATTTCTTATTGAAATTGGAAGAATTTGCGCTATATACCTATCAGTTGCGAAAGGAGAAACACACGAACACCAGGACTACTATCATAAAGAGTATTGTCAATAATAAGTTCTTTGATGAGACATTTCTTCATTCTCTGAACTACTTTATCCTAATTCAAGCTGTTTTTGATATTTGGGAGTCGATGATATAATACACTCAAGATTTTTAGCTTATCCTTAACACAGACGGATCTGTGTCCCAAAATCCCAGAGTTAGACATAAAATTGATCATTGTTTATAACAAGTCCGGATAAGTTCCATTCCACATAACTTTGCCCGGTATCTTCTGTTACGAGACTACTCAGTTCTCATTGGCTGATGTGCTGGAAATGGCGGTATTTCCTTATTTAACACGAATATTTAATATATTCGAAGAAAACTGTCAATTTACATTTTCATAGCTGCATGAATCAAATATGCATATAATGTAAAAAGTGCTCATGCTCATTGCTTTTAATCACCTGCCTGAAGAATGAATGCAGACGGTCACGAGTGGAAGCTTGTGTAGCTAAACACAGAGGTGTCATAACTCCCGGTGCATGTCTGTACAGTACGCCAATACCGGAATGCAGCAGTTGAATCTCATCACAGTGGAAGGGTTCGAATCAAGTCAAAATGCAAACACCGCCGCACGAAGCCATACGTTCAAAAATAGAAAATTAATATTCATTAGTGATAAAGAAAACAGTAAGTTTAACTTGTTGTGGATCATTTAGTTTATTCATATTTACGTATGCTGTGCCAATGTTTTGATGATCAGACTGTACAGCACACTATTCACGCCTTCCCTGACAGCTCTAAACCGTGACCTGGCTATATCAGCGACCTCCCATAGCAACTGCATTCTTTCGTCAGACAGTTAGTACCTCTCGGATTACGAATGCACATGTCGGAGTGTTTATATCGCTTTTATCACCTGCCTTATCTCTATTCAAATGTGTACTTAGCCAATTAGATGAAAGGGGAAGGAATGTGCGCGTAAGGTAAAATATTAGCTTATAAGAAATAAGGATTAGGTGTTCAAATGAGTTTGGTATTGATGATAGGTGTATCAGGTTTGGAAATGAGTATACTTACATCATCACATAAACAAATGTTCAAATCTGCTGGAGCCCAGGGAAATCCCAGTTAGTGTATCTTGTAACAAGTACAAAGGAGGATTCGTGCCAAAGCAAGTAGTACCATAGAAGCTACACACTCTTATTTGATGGATTTGTTTACATCTGTAAAAGAATTATGTAGGCTGCAACGACGTATAAAAACATGTTCTGCATGCTGACACTGAGAGAGCGCTATCGAATTATTCGATGGTCGCCTTATATCGGCTATTCAAGTGGAACCCAAATATTCTGTTTTTATTCGGTTTTTAAATTATACTATACTATTGGTTGCTTGGCAGTCGACAATCCCCAATCATTTTTCAAGTTGCTTTGATCGATGAGCCAATGCAGATATGCCAGTCCCATTCCAAAGAGTTAAAAGCATATATTTTATTTTAGTTTTACCTTCTCTGCTTAGTACATAGTACATGCGTAGAGAGGATAAGTATAGCATCTTCCAAGTATGCAACACGAACATTTTTTAAGAATTTTCCCCCGTCCCAAACTATCATCTACAATTTCTAAAATTTGATTTCTCCAAAATGTGGATTAAAATGCCGTGTATTAGAGATACAAATAAAATGAATATCTCGAACATTCTGGGAATAAGCTTGAACTCGTCTTCATTCTGAAAACTTTTGCGTAACTGGTAAAACTAAGAGACAGACAAAAAGTTACCACACGAAAAATTTAGGGCTCGTTAAAACACACAATTTATTACATATATAATTTTTTTGTAGAGTTAATCATTTCCAACTCATTCCTTGTCATTGGTTTCAGTTTTAAAATGCTTGAAATTTTCTCATAACATTTTGTCAACTCCTTGGTATGCAATGAGAACGAATTTCAATCACATAGCAAACACCCTTTAAAAGATTTTAATATAGCTTTAACATAGTGTACTCCCTAATTTCGCTTTTACTTATAAGGAACTAAATAATAAGACCATTTGTGGTAATGTTTATCTTGATTAGTATGAAGTAATTAGAAGAATAATCTTTTTAATAATAATTGATTACAGAAAGGTATAGAAGGTCATGTAGATGGAACACTCAGATTTTTATCAGTATTTACGGTAGTTGTAGCATTTTAATATGATTTTAAAATATTTAAACTTCTCTCAAGTCGGGGGAAATTGTCATTCGTTTCATATCTCTATGGTTTTACTCCTAGACATACAAATTTCAAATGCATCATATTACGACGAGCTTTTAAAATATTTGACTATAGCTTTAGTGCAATTATTTCTTTATTTCCCTTCCCCTTGTAAGGTCTGGAGTAAAACAGAAGACGTAGGAATGACCAATTCTTGTTTTAGGAAGTGTTTCAAAACTGAAATAATAAGAAGGAATATCTGGGAAATGGTGAACTTCACAAGAAAATTGTATATAACATAAATTATGTGCTTTAACCAGATTTACATTTTTTGTAGTAAGTTATTGTATATCTGTTAAAGTTTACCAGTATGCCAAAGGTTAGCTAAAATGAAATGTACTTCAGAGGCGTACATTTTATTTTTATGAAAATATCTTAAATGTATTGTACTCGTATTTTAATCAAAATCGTTAGAGCCATTTTTAAGTATTTGAAATTGTTCGAAAAATGTTCCATGTAAAGGGTAGTTTGGTGTGGGGGGACTTTCTTAAACATCTTCTTGTGCATCCTTGGAAAATACTGAACTATTAAGTTTGGTATTTAGTCGATAGTTTTTTAGCTATGCTGTTCGCAAACACAACACGAACCGTTTTCAAGACATATACTTTCAGTAAATATCAGTATCGAATTTTTGGGTGGAATACAATAGTTTCTCTATCTACTTGTATGTACGTGGTTGAGAAAGTAAAAAAAGGTATTTTAATTTAAAATATTTCAAATGTTAATGAAAAGTTGTACATTGAACTTCATTTGCACAATGAAACTATACTGGGATTGCTTTTGTGATGCATTAATATTTCTTCTTTTGTAACAGCAGAGGTAGAATCAATATCTCTGGGAACAAAACAACCCTTTATTCAGCTTTAATTTTGCAGCCACGGCGAGCAGTGTTTGTAAGAACCTTTGTAACGCAGTGCGAAAAAACTGATAAAACCAGAAAGTAACTATGTATTATTAATTCCAAAAACAGTTAAATTGAAAGAAAAAAATTGGCGTGCTCCATTCACATCATTTTCTCTACTTGTTCTACAAACAAATTATTCTTATTTTATTTACAACATACTAGTAGAGATAAACATTAGCAGAAATTATCTTATTACTTGCTTCCTTGTAAGTAGAAGGATGGAAGTACATTAGCCTAAATCAATAGTCAAGTCCTTTCAAAGCTGTTTGCATTTGTTGCATGGCTGGAAGTAAAACAAAAGAGATGTGAAACTAATGACGACTTTCCGATTAAAAAAAGTATAAGTATTTAAAAAGGAAATCAATAATAAAGAATATCTCAGAAATAGTTAATTTCAAAAGAATGTATCCTATATAAATAAAACTGAAAATAAGTTAGTTATCATTTTCAAGTTAAAGTTTTAATAATTACTTTAGTTGAAGGAATAGAATTTCTTTTATTAGTTGCCCATTTCCATTATGTTCTTTCCATAGGAGCTGTTTTCGCAATTATAGCCGGTTTCGTCCATTGTTTTAAGAGATCTACAATTATTACTTTCTGTACACGTACTGTGTACATAGTGTATAGAGATTCGATCCCGAGATTTCACCGGAAATAGATGTTTTGGGGTTCCCTGTTACCAAAAAAAAAAAAAAAAAAAAATTGGAAAAAGGTCCGCGTGTGTGTCGGTGTGTCTGTGAATACATAACTCAAAAACGAAAAATCAGTAAAATATCAAACTTGGTATTTAAGTTTAGTATCTTCCAGGGATGCGGCATGAAGATTTTGAGAAAAATCGCCCACCCCAAATTACTTTTTACATGGAAAAAAATTCGAACATTTTGATTTTCTCAAAAAATGGCTCTAACGATTTTGATTAAAATCGCTAATATTTAAGATATTTACTGCCAAGTAAAATGTATATCTTGAATGTTCTGGGAATAGTCTCTAAGGACCTCTTTATTCTGAATGATTTTTCTGAATATTGCGTAACTGGTAAACCGTAAGAGATAGACAGAAACTTACTACTCAAAAGATGTAGATCACGTTAAAATTGCAATTTATGTCACATACGTTTTTTTTTGTTTTTTTTTCTTCATGGAATTGGCCATTTTTGAGATATTCCTTGTTATTTGTTTCAGATTTAAAATACTTAAATTATTCTCACTGTAAACTCCTGGCTCTGTATAGAAACGGATTTCAACCACTTAGCAACCAGATTTTAAAAGATTTGGCAATCGTTTTAGCCTAGTGTATTCCCTATGTTTCTTCTTCTTACAAGGAGGCAAGTAAAAAAGAAACTTTCTGCTAATGTTTATCTCGACTTCATAAAGTTAGACAAAGAATATACATTTTAACAATAATTTGTTACTGAGATGTAGAGAAAGTCACGTGAATGGAACACGCCAGGTTTTAGTAAAATTTTGCCCACCTCCTATGGTTTACAACCATGCAAATACCATCCAGAGTGAAGAGGACTGCAGAGAATATTCCCATTAAATTCAGGATATATATTTCATTTTTCACGAAAATATTTTAAATATGCTTGTTTCAACCAAAATCGTTAGCTATTCTTTGAGAAAATCAAAATATTGCAAAACATGGTCCATGTAAAGGGAATTTGGGGTGAGGGATTTTCTTGAAAATCTTCATGTCGCATTCTTGGAAAACGCTGAACGCAAATATGAAGTTTGGTATTTAACCGACTTTTTGTTTTTGAGTTATGCTGTCCTATCTCTCTCTCTCCCTCTCTCTCTCTCTCTCTCTCTCTCTTTCTTTCTCTCTCTCTCAACACACACAGTACGGACACACATGACCTTTTTCTAAAATACTTTTTATTCAGGGAATCTCAAAACATATATTTCCGGCGATATTTGCATCGTACATTTTGGGTGGAATACGATACATTCTCTACCTACTATGTACATGTATACGTGTTAGAAAAAGTAAAAATTGATGAAGAACTTAAAACATTGGAAATGAATTAGCACATAATGGTAACCAACTTCTCCAAAATGTGCTGTAAATATTTTTAGTCCTCTTAGTTATTTTATTTACTACAACCCTGAAAAAAGCAGTATATCTAAATAGTGTCAAGAGCTTGAAGTATAGATTTATTTAGTGTCTTAAACAGGGACTTCTCTCTAAGGCATTTGTGTATGCTATTCAATCGTTTATGCTTGAGAGGAACCCTAAACTTTCATCTCAAAGTATGTTTTCAATATCATTTCGAAAAAAAAATTATTTATTGTGAATTTTGTATTGTTTTTGTAAAGTGCCCAGTTTGTGGAACCTGGGAATGTTTTCTTTCTCTATTAAGTTGATATGTGGATACGTATATAGTGGGTAGAGCATGCATTGTACTCCACCCAACAATTTGATACCGAAACGTTTGTTTGTACAACATAAGCTAAGAAAACTAGTAGAGGGTAAAATACTAAACTTGATAGTTTAGTTTAGTATCCTCCAAGGATGCGATTCAAAAATATTTCACAATTTTAGATTTTCTCAAAAATTACAACGATTTTAATTAATATACCGTATAAATAGATATTTACACGGCAGCTAAAATGTTTACTTTCATTTTATTGTGAATAGCCTCTGAAACACTCCTGCCTTTAACTGGCAAACCATAAGAACCATAAGAGATAAACTAAAGCGTGTCCAGGGTCCCAGAAAAATCAAGATATAGATATGCAGTTTGTCATGCAAGTATATTTAATATACGGCGTTTTAATCAAAATCTTTTGAGGCATTTTTTAGAAAATAAAAAATTTAGTTTGCAGTGTGGGACTTGCTTGAAAATCTTAGTGTTGCTCCTTAGAAGACTAATTATTATCAAATTTTCGTTTTTGAGTTATGTTGTTCCAGACCTGATCCTTTCAGACATATGCGAGTCTTTTTCAAAACACTATTTTATATACAGGGGACGCTAAAACATGTATTTACAGTGAAATCCCGAATCGTATTACCGAGTTTTTTGTTGAAGCACCTTCTCTATCTCTGTAGATACAGAAACTGGTCAGATAAATCGCAGTTGAGACTGCCTCTGTAGTCGAGTGATCGGCGTTCTGGCCTTTCAATCCAGAGGTCCCGAGTTCGAATCCCGACTGACACAGGGGAATTTGTCTTTAATTAGAATCATTCCCCCACAGATTCTGGAAGTTTGAATGTGGGTATGTTCAGCGAGAAAATACCAGCAGTTGTTTCTCAACCCCCCGATATGACCGTAGAAGTTAAAGGGGCATTAGAAAGGATCCAATAAAAAAGTCGTGGTTACGATTTGCCTGATGTCCGGAGAAACAACGAGTCAGAGTGGGTGTTTGGTGGGATTTGAACCTAGGACCTCCCAATGCGAGCCATAGACGTTACCCTCTGAGCCAACCTCGTTTGGATTTTCTATTATATACAGGTTGTGTAGTACAAACAAATCGTAATTGTGCAAAATACCTACAGGAAATTATTTTCAGCACATTGTAAGTCAGACTGTCAGCGCTCCCCTTTAAAACGGCCACGAGCAAATATGAATGTGGCCTGCGAAGTGGAAAAGCGTTTATTTCTGAAGTTTCATCTTGATTAAAACTGGGGAGGCTTGTGAACTTCTCTTGTTGGGTTTTAAATTGAGTATTTTAACAAGGAATAAGAATAAATTCCTCTTGCGTTAGATAAGGGCATTTTATTCCATGTAAGCGCACATCATGTTTATACGACGAACTAGTTTTACTAAAATCTTGAAAAAAGAAAGAAAAAGAAAAGGATATAAAAAGAAAATCCCTGCAGAACGCGGAAAAGGCTCGAGCTTTTCTACAGATATAAAACTCCAGGGACCTTTAAGGGCATATCTTTAATAAGAAATGAAACTGATCCTTTCTCCCTAGATATAGATGGTGTTCTGAAATATCAAGAATTCCTGCAGAGAGCCTACAGCCTGTTTTGGTTTCCTCTCAGTACTACAGGCCATGATTTGATAACGAGCTTTGGCATCACAAGTGTTGGATAATTAGATTACACAAGTTCATTAGTTCTGAATACATCCCTTAACTTCCGTAATTTATTATTAAATACGGATAGCACTCCCGTTAATGGCTGCCTTACATTAATTACACTTAAATCTAATTTTTGGGTTTACCAGGAATATAATGAACAATCAGCTAAGTAAATTAAGCGAGCGAAAGGGCTCGGGAATTCGGGACATCTCGGCTTCGAGCCCAAATAAGTAAATAAAATCCGAATATGCTATCCTGGTACCTAGGTAGCTATACCTGGAAATATATTCAAACTTCTAATTTATTCCCCCCCCCAAAAAAAAAGCATTAGAGTTTTACCTGTTATTTAATATTTTTACAAATAATTAACTAAACTACAAATTAAATTTTAAAATTAAAATCAATATTTAAAGGTCTAAAATATAATAAAAGAATCAAGATGCAAAGAACTAAAAATAAAATAAAAATTAAGCAATATTCTAAAAAACAAAAAATTGATATGTTCCATCCATATGACTTTCTCTACATCCCTGCAACAAATTATGTGAAAAAGCTTATGCTTCTATTTACTTCATACTAATCGAGAAAAAATTGACAGAAGTAATCTTATAGCTGTAAGTAGAAGCGAAATAAAGGAGTGCCAAAGGTTAAAGTGATAGTCAAAAGCTGGTTGCTATGTGAATGGGCTGGACTTTGTATGTATGGACAGGAGTTGACAAAATCCAGTATGAGAAAAAAATGTTAAAGCTGAAACAAAAACCAAGCATTATCTCAAAAACGATCAGTTCCACGAGAAAAATGTGTATAGCATAAATTGTGTGTTCTAACGTGCTCTACATTTTCATATGGTATGTTTTTGTCCGTCTCTTACGGTTTAGCAGTTATGCAAAATTCCGTAAAACTCGTCCAGAATAAAGTATTCAGAGGCTATTTTCCCAGAAAATTTAAGATATACATTTTATTTGTCAGGTAAATATTTTTAATATACCATATTTTAATCAAAATTGTTAGAGCCATTTTTGAGAAAATCAAAATCTTTGAAAAATGTTCAATGTAAAGGGTAGTTGGGGGGGGGGGATTTCTTGAAAATCTTCGTGTCGCATCCTTGGAAGATACCAAACTTAAATACCAAGTTTGGTATTTAACGTTTTTGTGTTCTTGAGCTATGCTGCCCACAGACACACACACACGCACACAGAACCTTTTTCTGAAAATATTTTTTTTTATCAGGGGGACCCAAAACATTTATTTCTGTTGTAATCTCGGGATCGAATTTTTGAGTGCATTACAATACAGTCTCTATACATTATGTACATATAACGTGTAGAGAAAGTAATATTACTGGAAAGCCAGCAACTTGCAACTTGTTTTCCAGCTGCCTCCTATTGTACAACTCTGACTAAGTTGTATATTAATCGCAATAAGTTTATTCTACATACTAATACCTAATACGGTTTATTTTATGCATTTAACAATATCTTCACATAATTTTATTTATATAAATTAAT
Source organism: Hymenopus coronatus (assembly GCA_030762935.1). Taxonomy (NCBI): domain Eukaryota; kingdom Metazoa; phylum Arthropoda; class Insecta; order Mantodea; family Hymenopodidae; genus Hymenopus; species Hymenopus coronatus. The sequence continues at coordinate 51,180,054 of CM060895.1, forward strand.
ATTTAATTTTATGTTATATTAATGCATTAATTTTCTACGAATATTCTTATATTTCTTTTATAACTCTTTATACTCTAATAAATAGGTTTGAGACCCCTGACCCATGGATTTTTTGGGGCGAGGGGTCTTCGCCGTATTACCAAGCGAATGCTGGGTAGGTTTCTTTCATTCCCTGAATAGCCTGTCCCTCCATGTCGTTTCCATTGTCATACCACTCATCCTTCAGCTTTTAAGAACTCTTCGCTATGTTTTTGAAATTCGTTTTCTTTGCATAGACAAGAGAGCGGGGATGAGAAATGACGTTCTTGCTTTCTTAGAAAATGCGGACATGAATTTTCAGAATTTTTATATTTATCAGACTTTTCCTTTTTGATTGGTGTGTTGCACTATATATACCTATAGTGAATATTGTTCTATGTGTATATACATAGAGAGAGGGGTAGAGAAGGTATTGTATGCGATCCAAAAATTCAATACCAGAATTTCACTGAAAATACACGTTTTAGGGTCCGTATAAAAAAATAGAAAAAGGCCCATGTGTTTGTGTATGTGGTGTGTGTGTGTATGTCCATGTGTCTGTGAACCCGATAACTCAGCATTTTCCAGGAATGCTACACAAAGATTATCAAGATAATACCCCATCTAAATCTACATGGAAACGTTTTCGAAAAGTTTGTTTTTCTCAAAGAAATGCTCCAATAATTTTGATTAAAATATTGTATATAAACATATTTACGTGACACTTTTCTGGGAGTAGCCTCTAAGGACCTCTTCAGTCTGAATGGCTTTTGCGTAAATGCTAGACCGAGAGGGGTAGCCAAAATTTTACTACACAAAAAATGTTAAAATACACAATTTATCATATACGTTTTCTGTGAGGAATTGCCCATTTCGGAGATATTCTTTGATAGTGGTTTCAATTTTAAAACGTCTACCTAAACTTTTCTCAAACGGGAATTTGTCATTCCTATTTCTTTTATTTTATTCCTGGTCATGCAAAGAGAACAGAAAGTCAGTTACATAGCAGCCAGGTTTTAAAATATATTACAATCGTGTGTTCACTTATTTCTCTACTATAGGGGAACTTATAAGGAACTAAGTAGTAAAAGCATTTCTGCTAACGTTTATTTCGTATAGCATACATTAGATAGAATAATAAGTTTTGTAAGAATAGTTGATCACAGAATAGGTAGAGAAAGTCAAATAAATAAAAACTGTGGTTTTACTCTTTCTAGCAGTATGTACATGCATTGTACATGGTAGCTAGAGAAGGTATTGTATTCCACCCAAAAATTCGATGTCTGAATTTCACCGAAATATATGTTTTGATATCCTCTGAGTCCAACATTTTTTTTTTTAGAAAAAGGTCTGTGAGAGAGAGAGAGAGGAAGAGAAAGTGCCTTTAAATGCCAAACTTGGTATTTATGTTTAGTATCTTCCAAGGATGCGATTCGAAGATTTTCAGAAAATCTCCACACCACAAACTACACTTTACATGGAAAAATGTTTTCAAACGTTTGTTTTTCTCAAACAAACAAAAAATGCTGTAACGGTTGGTGCTGAATTTACTTCCGGCTGGTTTGTTTATTTGTAGTCTCGGAGTTGGCTGGGCTGCTGTGCGTTTCTGGAACTCCAGCGCTTCTTGTCCTAGACCCTCGGTGTGGTAGCTGTGTTGAAATGTGTTTTGTATTTTGAATTTGCCGCTGGATCTGTTACGTTGGTCAGGCTTACAGTTGGCGGAACTGGAAATTCTGTTTAGCGCCGAACCCATTGTTGAGACGGTTTTAAGCTTTCTTCTCTGCTATAGAACCCGTTAATGTGTCATTACCCTGGCTTACTTCAAGTAAATTTTAGCTGCATTGTCAGCGAGTATAAGAATCTCAACCTCAGATTGGTTGGCAGGATCTTATATGCGAGAGTGAAGTTAAAAGTAATTTGGTAGCTTTAGCAACGTTAAAACTTTTATTCGTGGAAATTGTTATAACAACGCGGCGCACCAAGAAGCGCAACTTAAACTGAGTTCCTTTACAAAAATTGTGCTTAGTATCTGTCTCATGGTAGGTGCTTACATAAATTATTGATGAGAATTATTATAGTACATGATTTTATTTACAGTTACTATAATATTAAGCTCGATTTCTGAAATGAGCTCATAGCGTCTGTGGCTAATAACACTGTATACCGGAACTTTATAAAATGTTCACTCCTACCGCAAAGTTGAAGATCATTGTTTTTAAGCATTGTAATCGGCACGTCACCATGGGGACGACAGATTTCCCTGTTCCCACTTTTCCGAAATACATATACAATATACACTACTATATGCCATAGTAATTAAAATAATTAATTTTTATAAATTAGTTATTTGTTAATTTTGTGCTCCTCCTTTGTTACATTCTTAAACAAATTACAGCATCCGGTATATTGTAATATCTTTTGTTCTTCTTCTCATCCTATATTAAATGTTCATACAGGTTCTATTTTGCTTAATAGACGTTCATAAATACCCATTCTTAGTTATTTTATACATAATAATAACGAGCTATATTTATTAAATATCCTTGGCTATGTCACTTTCGTTAAACACACCATTTTAAGAAGTTTTCATGCGTATCGTGGAGCGATGACGTCACGTAATTTCTTCACATTCATTTCCTTGGCTATCACGTGCCGAAGAAAATTAATTTATGATTTTTAGTACTGTTCTAGGGCAGTATGGTTTTATTTTTATTTGCCTAGATTGCTTCAAGCTTAAATACTGCATCACGGTTTCGATTCAATTACTGTATATTAAAGATACAGATTTTAACCTTCTGGGAATAGCTGTTGAAGACCTCTTTATTCTGGATGAATTTTGCAGAATGTATAAATGTTAAACTGTAAGAGCTAGACAAAAACTTATGACACAAAAAATGGTAATCTCATTAAAACACGAAGTTTATGTCGTATACGTTTTGCTCGTGAAGTTGGCCGTTTTCGAGATATTCTTTGTTATTGATTTCAGTTTTAAACTATGTCATTTTTCTCAAACGGGAAGTCACATGCAAAGCGAACCGAACCTCAATTGTCTCACTTAGCGACCATCTTTTAAAAGATTTGACTATCGCTTTAGACTAATAGTATATTCCCTTATTTCCCTTCTACTTACAAGGAAGCAAGTAATTCTGCTAATGTTTTCTCATTAGCATGATATAGTTTGGTAAGAACAGTTTTATACGGAACCGATAGAGAACGTTATGTGAATGGAACGCATCAGATTGTTAGAAAAAGGTCCGTGAGTGCGTGTGTGGGTGTGTTTATGTGTGTATGTTATTGTATAGCATAGCTCGAAAGGCCGGTAAATACCAAATTTGGTATTTGTGTTTAATATCCTCCAAGGATGCGACACTAAGGGCGGTATGCATAGTCGTTACCTCAAGGATTATTCGAGGTTTCCTTCGCAGTTAAGCAGGCCTTGAGTAATCCTCGAGGAACAGACAAGGAGGCTCGAGTGCATCTTTATTCTCTCCTAAGTAATCCTTAGCCTGATTTTTCTCACAATGGCGGACATCCTTAACCATAATTTAATCGAGTTTCTCGATTCTATGGAGTAAGAAGATTTGCACTTGAACCACGGGTGTATCGGAGGTATTTACACGACAGTGAAAACCCTCTAGAGTATTGCAGCGCACATATAATTTCTCGAACATTTTCCGAAATGTATCTTCAGTCCTGCATCAATATGAGCCTTTAGTTTTATTTTCCTATTTACAGTAGGAGGTTTAACAGAAGTAGACCTGTTCTATATTTATCATAAACAAATAGATCAATTGAATGAATATATTACCTTCCCGTACTTCCGAAGGTCTAGCTCAAGGAATCCCTAAGAATCGTCTATACATACGAAATCAAACCCTTTGGCTTTACTTCTCCTTTCCTTAAGGTCTACTTGAGCGTCTCTGCATATCGCCTTAAGATTTTCAAGAAATCTCCCTACCACAAGCTACCCTTTACATGGAAAATGTTTCGATTATTTCCCTCAAAAAGACTCTTAACAATTTTGATTAAAATATAAAATATTGAATATATTTAATCACAAATAAAATGTATATTTTGAATTTTCTGGGAATAGCGTCTGAAGACCTCTTTATTGTGGACAAAATTTGCGGAATTTTGCTTAACTGTTAAACTGTAAGAGATAGACAAGAACTTACCTCACAAAAATATAGATATTAAAACACATAATTTATGTCATATACGTTTTTCTTGTAAAACTGGTCGTTTTCCAGATATTATTGTTGTTGGTTTCGGTTTTAAACCACCTATCTTTTCTCGAACAGGAGCATGCAAAGCAAACAGACTTCAGTTGCTTAACATAGCGACCAGCTTTTAAAAGACTTGACTATCGCTTTAGCATAATATATTCTCTTATTTCCCTTCTATTTACAATGAAGTAATAAGATCTGCTTATGTTTATCTCGATTAGCACGGTTCAGAAAAAATAATTTATTATAAGCATAGTTTATATATGGAACAGCTTTAGAAAGTTATGTGAAAGGAACACATCAGTTGTTTTAAATGTACTTTTTGTGTACACGGAACTCAAAACTTGTTTTTCCAAGGAAGTTTGGATCCAGTGGAGTAATTCCTCTCTCAAGGGTAAGCAGAAGCGAAAGTAATAAACAGAAAGCATAATTACATACAAAATGTGAGGGTGTGTTTACGAAAAGAGAGCCCGGTGCAAGAATCAACCCCTTTCTGAAGTTGGGGTGGAAGGTGAAACAAAGTTACAGGTAAGCGAAGTTTATTCCCAGTGCGAGAAGGGGAGGCAGGCAGGCAGGCAACATTTGCATCTTCCCTTTCCCTTCCTATTTCCCGCAGCAATAGCACGCAACGACTTCTGGCCTCTCCTGCGGAGATTCCTCTCTGCGCTTACATAGTCTCTCGCAAAGAAAATGAAGTTACGATTCGTCAGATGTGCGGGCACGCAGATGCTCAGCTGTCTCACAAACTTTCGCTAAAAGTTCACACGCGGCCCGAGGCACGGCCAAGAACGTATCTAATTTGAATTTATTAGCTAAGTTATTTAAATGTGCGTGCAAAAACTGACCAGGTGCTTTTCCCAGGGAAACCAGTGCTCTTGCTGTATGCAAATCCGTAGGGTTTTGATTAAAGCTTTAAAATCCTTTCAGATACACGTCCTCATGAGAGGAAGTACTTTAATTAATGTACTTAGCCATCCTGAACACAACCAATTCTCCTGAGAATACATTTGGTTGCTTTACGATTTCAGATTCTGCTGCACAGTGCATAAATAAAACAACAAACTACTACTTTTTACTTTCTCTACATGTACTATTCCAACAAAAAATTCAATACCGAAATTTTGCCGGAAATACACGCTTTTGGGTCTCCTGTACCACAAAAAGACATTTTTGGCAAAAAAGGTCTGTGTGTATGTGTCTGTGAACATAACTCAAAAACGAAAAGTCGGTAAAAATACCAACATTGATATTTAAGTTTAGTATAATCTAAAGTTGCGACATGAAGATTTTGAGAAACCCCAACCTTTTACATGGAAAAAATTTCGAAAATTTTGATTTACTCATAAATGTCTCTAATGATTTTGAATAAAATGTCATGTATTAGATATTTATGTGACAAATAATATGTATATCTTGAATTTTCTGAGAATAGCCTCTAAAGACCTCTTTATTCTGGATGAATTTAGCTGAATTTGCGTAACTGGTAAACCGTAAGAGACAGGCAGATACTACACAAAAAATGTAGATCATGTTAAAATACACGATCTTTGACATATACGATTTTTTCGTGGAATTGACCATTTCTGAGATATTCCTTATTATTTGTTTCAGATTTAAAATACTTAAACTTTTCTCATACAGTAAGTTGTAAACCCTACCCCTGCATAGAAACAGGTTTCAACCACATGGCAACCAGCTTTTAAGAGATTTGGCACTTGTTTTAGCCTAGCGTATTCCTTTAATTTCTTTCTATTTACAAGGAAGCAAGTAATTAAGAAAAGTTTTACTAATGTTTACTTCGATTATCACAAAGTAGATATAAGAATAAGCTTTTTAATAATATGTTACAGAAATGTAGAGAAAGTCATGTGACTGGAACACATCAGATTTTTATAAATATCCTGTTGACAGAGGCATAAGCTCCCTTTCATTTAGCCTTTCCCTTAGAATGGGATCTGGCAAAGGGACCCGGCACCGTACCTGAGGTTATGTGAAAGGATTCACCAGGAAGTCGGAACCAGGAACGACGGCACAGCAATGGCAGAGTCCCTACAATTTACAGATTGAAGCTCCCCGACAGTCGAAGAGGCAGATCGGGAACCCCGCCCTACATAGGGCTCAAGTCCCCGCCAGGAGCGATCCTCATCCTCGCAACCAGCTAAGTCGGATAACAGAAATAATCATTTTGAACATCCTCTTTCCTGCCACGCCGCACCGAGCACCCCGCCGAAGCTTCTTAACACTGAAAGAAACCAATGTGAAGAAGGATGAAACTGACGTGGAGGGGCAGGAAATTAGGGGGATGACTTGGCGACCCGGGAAAACGCCCATAAAATCAATGGGTCAGGCAGATCGGACACGGGAAGCGAACTCATGACTTCCCGAATGCGAGCCACAGACAAAACCGGCTCAGCCATCCTGCTTGGTACCTTTTCCTTACAATGACACATTTTCATTGTTACTTTCTCTTCTACATGCTAAATAGAGGAAGGATTATTTTGCACCCAAAAATTAGCATTCAAGATATATATATATATATATTGTTATTGGTGTCAATTTTAAACTACGTATCTCCTCAATACGGCCACTTTTTGTTTCACCTCTCTTTTGTTTTCTGGAAATTCAAAGCAAACTAAACCTCAGTTGTTCACATATCGACTGGCTTTTAAAAGATTAGCCTGGTGTATTTCCTTACCTATCTTCTGCTTATAACTAGTAAGACCAATTGTTAGTGTTTATCTGGCTTAGCATGATGTAGGTAGAAGAATAATCTTTTGTAAGAATGTTTTGTTTTTTTTACAGAACAGGTAGAGAATGTCATATGAATGCAACACATCAAATTTTGTAGTACTGCACTGAATATTTTACGCATTCTAAATTTCTTATTATCACAATATTTTATTCGATTATAATTTACGTCGTTTTAATAGTCATATCGCGACGAAACTGTTCGGATCGTCAACCGTGGTCTAGGAATAACATGCTAGCCTCTGGTTTCCAAGGTGAGGGACAATGGATTTTTTCGAGCGTAAAAATCTACTACATACACTGTAGGTATGTGGATAGATGGCAGCGCAGTTGCAATTACTACCTATTTTCAGTTTTTTACTTTCTCTACACGTAATATGTACATATTGTATAGAGAAGGTATTGTATTGCACCCATAAATTCGATACCGAGATTTCACCGGAAATAGACGTTTTAGGTCCACTGTATCAAAAAAAAAAAAAAAAAAAGTGGAGATTTTAATCGAAATCGTTACAGCAATTTTTGAGAAAATCAAAACTTTCGAAATTTGTTCCATGGAAAGGTTAGTTTGCGGTGGGGGGATTGTATTTTCAGAAAAAGGTGCGTATGTGTATGTGTGTGTCTCCGAGTGTCTGTGAACACGCTAACTCAAAAGCTAAAGGTCGGTAAAATACCAAACTTAGTATTTACGTTAGTATCTTCCAGGGATGCAACACGAAGATTTTGAGAAAAGTCCTCCCACCTCATACTACTCTTTACATGGAAAAAATTTCGAAATATTGTATTTTCTAAAAAATGGCTGACGATTTTGATTAAAATACAGTATATTAAAGCTATTTGTATTGCAAATGTATATCTTGAATTTTCTGGGAATAACGTCTAAAGACCTCTTTATTCTGAATGAATGTTGCTGAATTTTGCGTAACTGGTAAACCGTAAACGTACTACACAAAAAAAAAAAAATGTAAACCATGTTAAAACACACAATTTATATCATACACATGTTTTCTGTTGAATTGACCATTTCTGAGATATTCCTTATTTGTTTCAGATGTAAAATACTTAAAACTTTCTTACACGGAAAGTTGTGAATTCCTAGCCCAGCATAAAAACGGTTTCATCCACATAGTAACCCACTTTTAAAAGATTAGACTATCGTTTTAGCTTAGTGTATTCCCTTATTTTCCTTCCACTTACAAGGAAGCAAGTAATTAAGATAATTTCTGCTAATGTTTATCTCGATTCTAATAAAGTATATGTTTTTAACAATAGCGATATAGAGAAAGTCGTGTGAATGGAACACATCAGATTTTGTTATTATTATTTTAGATGAAGGTGGTCGTGGTATTAAATATGCAGTTCGGTATTTACCTTGATGACTGAGGAAAACCATGAAAACCTATCCAGATTGTTCGGCCAATGGGATTTGAACCCAGAAGCTCCCGAATGCAGGCCACAGACAATTACCGCCTGTGTAATTCCGCTCGGTGTCGCAAATTATTACGCTTTGCTGGTGGACGAACAGTATTACGGATTTCAATTTCAGAAGTTAGCAAGTATGGACTGGTATCTCATCCAATATAATTTACTTTGTAACTAGGCTGGCGTGCAAACCCTTCAACAAAGCAAACAATGGAAATCTATTTCGTGTTCTGAGTAGGAAACATTAAGATTGACTTACAAATAAAAGAAATGAAACATTTCCTGAATGCTGTTGGTCGCGGAGAAAAAGTAGATAGATATTTGCGTGCTGCAGGCAACTTGGAAAGTCGGTCAAATAACAAACTTAGTTATTTTTTACCGTACATAACGTAATTATAAATATTACCGTGAAAGATGGGTAGCTACTGGGATCTCAAACAACTACGGTTCTCTGACCTCCATGTACTAAGCAACGAAATTTCAGTTGTCTTTTATTTACTAGTGGACAAAACTAATAGGGTCCGCCTAAGTAGTGTGGTTGTAATGTGTCTGCCTCACATTCAATTCGTCGTGAGTTCTTATCTCGCTTAGGGTTAGTTACCCGCATAAGGTTTTTGTCGGGGTTTTCCCTTATTCTGAGAAGACAAATGTCCAGTAATTTTATGCTCCATGGACCCCAAGATCATTTGAGTATCATTTCACCAATTTCATACATCGTCCGATATGACCAACCAGGTTAAAGAACGTTAAGCCACAAAAAACAACAACAACAAAACCTAATCGAAAGATAAACAGCAAGGATTAGGCACTATAAAATAGAGAATATAATCGTCCGTCATTTTGGCCCAAGAGCAGCTTGAACAAGATCAAACTTCAGACTCTCCTTTAGGTAGCACATAGTCGTAAATGGAAGTCAATGCATATTTTATGAAATATTAATTTTGAGTATTGAGTAGTAATTTGTTCCATTGGGTCTCGTAAAGCACACCGACTTTCAAGAAAAACATGTTGGCTCCAAAATTGCAGATGTGATAAGCGGCGACAAACTACAGGGCTGTTTTCGTAAGTTGGGGTTTGTCAGGTTAGTGGCCAAACTGAGTGCCAATGTGAGCAAACACGTTTTCATGTGACATGTGCATACATCAGGATGTGATAATAATTGAAATATTCTACAAAGAGATACCCGAAAGCAGCAGTTTTTAATTATATTATGAACAAAGTAATGATTCAATAAGAATGTATTTAAGGAGCACTCCAGAGAGTGAAATTAAAGAAATTAAAAAAGTAAAGAACTGTCTGTGAACAGCATAGCAGCATAATTCCAAAACGAAGCGTCCGTTAAATATCAAAGTTGACCTTAAGCTTTGCATTTTCCAAGGATGCGACACAAAGATTTTCATTAAAATTGCACCACTCTAAACTGCCATTTACATAGAAGACTTTTCGAAATGTTCGATTTTCTCAAAAATGGTACAAACGATTTTAAATAAAATATCGCATATGAAATATATCTGAATTTGCTGGGAATAGCGTCTGTACTTTTGTATGCTGGTAAACCGTAAAACATAGACAAAGCTTACTACACAAAAAATGTAATTAATGTAATTAAATGCCAAGTTTGGTATTTAACGGCCTTTTCACTTTTAGCTATGCTGTCCACATACACAACGGACCTTATTCTTATTTTTTTCGAACTCAGGACCTCAAAACATATTTCCGATGAAATCTCGACATCGAATTTTGGGTTGAATACTATACCTTCTCTGTCTACTATGTACATTGTACATACGGGCTAGTGAAGGTAAAAATGAATATCTTGTTAAAACACACGATTTATGTCAACTACATTTTGCTTGTGGAGTTAACCATTTCCGAAATATTCCTTGTGATTGATTTAAATATTCCAATACTATAAGTTTCTCAAATAAGAAATCGTTATTGTTCCCCTCCCCTCCTAAATCGTATCATACAAGGAGAACAGTTTTCAAGACATACCATACGATCCATTTCTAAAAAGAGTTGAATATCGCTATAAAGGGAAAATTAAATAAAGTCATTTCTTCTAATGTTTATGTGGGTTAGAATGAAGTAGACAGAAGAATAAGCTTTTGTAAGAATAGCTTGTTAAAGAATAGAGCGCGGAAATAAAAACGAAAAAGTCCTGACCCTGGCATTTAATTTTTCAGACCGATTCTGCTGTGTTTAACATCAGTTATTCGCTTTAAATCTAAACTTTCCCACCAAATGTCAGTAGCGAGTCTATAATATGTGTTTAGACTGCTACACTTCCATGCTAGGTCATTAACCATGTTCTTTGTTCTCGCTGAACCAAGGCAACTTTATGAGTAGCTGTAAGTGTGTAAATGATCCGTAAACTGGTGCAGCTATAGCTTTTGCTGACTGAGTAAACAACTATTTTAAAATACTAACGTTACGGTTATCCGTACAAGCCAAGACCAGGTGTTATTTGTTTATCGTTAGATACTTTGTGCCTTACCAGGTGACGCTAAGTTGGAGCGCCTGCACCTGCAATGGAAATCCAGGTGGCCGTGACTTCACGTGCTGCTTATCTTTATAAATGTACTGCAACAGGTGCTGACGTATAAAGGTCATTGCTCTTGTTCTTCACCTGTTGTTTTACTGCGTTTAACATTGATTTTTCCATTGTGACTCACTGATTACGATTTCAAACTACTTCAGGGAGTGTAGCTTCTTAAAACAGGCTCAAAAATGACTACAAACATAACATGACTGAACACACTCACACACTCACTCCTTGCAAAAATATATCGTAGGTCTAACCAGCAATGGACTTCTGAATAATGGCCATTGTGTTTAATTATTGTACGTATAACAACGCATGCTTCTTATTCTTTTTTTATTTAACGTTCTGTGTATTATATTATGATACTACAACTAACTACAAAATATATCTAGTAGTTCCATTATCATAAATACTGTTTAGCAGGAAATTATTCCAATGATTAATTATGCTGCATTTTATTTTTCATTTAAGTCACAAATCACTGCACTAAATCCTCTTTTTTATTTCTTTCTTTCTTCTTTTCTTTTTAGTTTTCTTGGAACATTATGTGTCCAATAGTTGAAACACAGTAACATTTAGTAGATTTTCATGCTTCACTGTTTATGTTCTTATCTCTTCATTGACCGTATCAATTCTCAATGGATGTCATTCCTGACGTTAGTGATTATTAACACCACGTAGCGCTTTATTTTGACAATTTTGTATAATTTTGTTATCAGATTTCTTTGTGCAATCCCAAGTTTGCAACCTATACATATAAACAGGTAAGCAATTTATTGTGTATATTCAGTTGGGAATGTCTTCCTAACGACGAATACATTTTTCTTAAGAGTATAAGCCTTCTCAGTGTGGTTTTTAATGACGACTTCATGGGATAACAATGAACCTTGCCATGATGGGCCTAATAGTGTTTAACTAACCGAACGTGTTGGCTCCGCGATAGCGTGAGACACATTCGAGTGTCTTAGATTCAATATCCATCGACCGCGCATTCTCTGACCTCAGAGTATCATCGGTAGTCCATATAGCTTTATAGGCTAAATGCAGAAAAGTTAAAATGCCTATACACTTATTCCTTGTGTCAATGTACCAATAATACTGTAATGGAAAATAATTTGAGCTGTTTTGAAAACAAAAAATTAGTTATGACGTAAAAAAGCCTGAAAATGAGAATACGAATTGTTGACTTGTGGAAGAAAATCCTTGCGAAGATGGCTTCTACTTCCTGTTTAGAATACCATGGAGTAGAAAGTAGCTATATTCCACAGAAAATGTGAATAGACAAAAACGGTAGGTATTTCCTTCCAAACCAACGTACATGAATAGTATATCCATGAATTTAATACAATAAATCGATTTAACAACTTAGAAAATAGACAAGAAAAACCAAATGAAATCGGATCTGCTTATAACGTTACCATATGCGTGCGTTGCTTATGGCTAAATCTGTGCATAACCCATATAGAAAATGTTTACCGGCGCAGGCGGTAGTGCACGTGACTTACAATCGTCAGGTCGAAAGTTCTATTCCTGCGGCTGGCCTGGCCCATTGGTTTTTTAGTGGGTTTCCTGGGTCGACTGGCTAATGTAGAGAAGGTTCATTGCAGCCCCCCCCCCCAATTTCCTGTTCCACTGTTTCACTTCATTTCTCATTTCCATTTCGTCCTTCACCTGTTTTTTTTTCTTTCTTTTTTTTTCGAATTTGTAAATGTCGGCGGATGATCTCGGCGTTGCATAGCAGAGAAAAACGATGATTTCTGGAAACCTTCAACTTTTATTTTCCACGTTAAAATCAGGGATACGATGGAATATAGTTGGCTTTCATGTTACGTTGTGTTCTTAGGACAGATTGCGTACTTTAAATTCGTCCTAATCCCTCTACGATACGTCGCATTGAGTCATGTCAGGTGACGTTAAATGCATTATAATCCCGCTACGATACTATGTGTCAGGCCAGTTTACGTTAAATTCATCATTATACCAGCTACGATACGTCGCGTTAGGTAAGGTTAGTTAAATTCATCCTAATCCCGGCTAAGATACGTCGCATTAAGTTAGGTAAGGTTATATTTAATTTATCCTAATCACCGGTATGATATGTCGAGTTAAGTTAGATGAGGTTCATCGTAAACCCGGTTTATCTCTTTGTGGAATGCGTATACTTGATGCCACTACAAAGACAAGAGAAAGAAACTGCGATAATCTTAAAACATAATAATGACTTTGAAAAATTATTCAACAACGGGGCTGTTAATGTTGAAAGTGAAAACTCGTCTCCAGTTTGTGAATGGCTGTCGTAGATCAATTAACATAGCTGATACCGGATCATTTAATTCCTTGAGAAAGTGTGTCATTTGATACAATGATTGTGTTTGTTGTGTATACGCAAATTGCAGAGGCTGTACAGAGTGCTACGTGCACTATTTGTTCCACTTTTGGCAATCTGGACTGCAATTAATTTCCCTGTCAAGGGAGGGAAGGAAAGTGACGTAATCGTTTTGCTACAACACATCATTGCGCCACTAAGGCGCCAGGGTGGAGTCGCCGGGTTGAGGCCAGTTAATTATTAATGGTGCTGAAGAAAAGTCTCTCCCGACGTGGTTTTGAATAATTAAACCTTCTTCTTGTCTCTCACCCTCGACTTTTTAATAGAGCTTTTCCTCACCAAACCAGTTGTCTTCCCTGCAGCAGCAGCTGCATTCTTGTTGGATTCCTTCCTTCAATGGGGAGCAGAATTAACTTTGAATTGAGGGGAAACCTCTCATCTTGTAAGGGTGTGTCGCAAACAAGCCACAGTCCGGATGTAGTGAGTGCCCCATCCTCCTGGACCAAATTGTGGTGGCTATTGCCATCTTTATATCATCTTAAATAACACGTGTGACATACTATGTAGAGTGGGCACAGCAAACCAGGTTCATGTTTATCTTAGAGAGATGTGTTTAATCCTGCCTAATTGAAGAGAATGTTGTGAACTGTGTAGGTTCAGAGATAACATCAGCAGAAGTACCATCCTAAGTTACCAGTGAGCTCAGTCTCTGCATATATTTACGTGAGTATTGCAGCGTTCCCTCCTCCTCCTCCTCATCTCTGATTATTACTTTCTCTGCACGTACTATGTACATAGTGTATAGCGAAGGTATTGTATTGCACCCTAAAATTCGATACCGAGATTTCAGTGGGAATATATATTTTGAAACCCCCTGAATCAAAAAAAAAATCTGATGTGTTCCATTCACATGAATTTCTCTACATCCCTGCAAAAAATATTATTAAAAAGCTTATGCTTCTATTTACTTCATGCTAATCGAGAAACAATTAGCAGAAACAGTCTTATTACTTGCTTCCTTGTAAGTAGAAGCGAAATAAGGGAGTAGCATAGGTTAAAGTGATAGCCAAAAGTGGTTGCTATGAGATTGAAGTTCCTTTGTTTGTATGGGCAGGAGTTAACAAATTCCTATATGAGAAAAGTATGTTTTTCAAAGCTGAAACCAATAACAAAGAATATCTCAAAAACGATCAACTCCACGAAAAAAATGTATGTAACATAAATTGTGTGTTTTAACGCGCTCTACTCTTTTTGTGTGGTAAGTTTTGTCCATCTCTTACAGTTTAGCAGTTATACAAAATTCCGTAAACTTCATCCAGAATAAAGTAGCCTTCAGAGGCTATTCCCAGAATATTCAAGATATACATTTTATTTGTCAGGTAAATATCTTTATATACGATCTTTTAATCAAAATGAGAGTCATTTTTTAGAAAATCAATATTTTCGAAAAAAGTTCCATAAAAGGTTGGTGGGAGGATTTTCTTGAAAATCTTCGTGTCGCATCCTTGGAAGATACCAAACCTAATATCAAGTTTGGTTTTTAACGGAGTTTTCGTTTTTGAGCTATGCTGCCCACAGACACACACACACAGACAAACACACGGACATTTTTCTGAAAATGCTTTTTTTTTATCAATGGGGTCTCAAAACATGTATTTCCGGTGAAATCTCGATATCGAATTTTTGGATGCATTATAATACCTTCTCTATACACTATGTACATAGTAAGTTTAGGGAAAGTAAAAACATTTTTAGTAAAATCTTCCTGTGTGTGTCTGTGGGCAGCATAGCTCAAAAACGAAAAGTCCGAATACGAAAAACGAATATGAAACTTGGAATTTAAGTGTTAGTATCTTCCAACAATGCGACACGAAGATTTTCAAGAAACTCCCGTACCTCCAACTACCCTTTGCATGCAAACATTTTCGAAAATTTTGATTTTCTCAAAAATGACTAGCGATTTTGATAGTATCTCATATTTAAGATGTTTATATGAACAAATAAAATGTACGATATGTACGTATACGTTGAATTTTCTGGGAATAGCCTCTGAAGATTCTGGATGAATTTTGCGAAATTTTGCATAACTGATAAACCGTAAGAGTTATACAAAAACTTACCTAACATAAAAAGTAGAGCTCGCTAAAACACACAATTTGCATGGTATATATTTTTTTGTGGAGTTAACCGTTTTTGAGATAATCCTTGTTATTGATTTTAGTTTTGAAATATTTATACTCATCTCATACGGAAGTTTGTCAACTGCTAGCCATACAAACAAAGAAACTTCAATCACATATCAACCAGCTTTTAAAAGATTTGTCTATCGCTTTAAACTATGGTACTCTCTCTTATTTCCCTTCTATTTACAAGGACGTAAGTAATAAGACCATTTATGCTAATTTTTTCTCAATTAACATGAAGTGAATAGAAGAATAAACTTTTTAACAATAATTTGTTGCAGAGATACAGAGAAAGTTACGTGAATGGAACACATTAGATTTGTTTATATTGTAAATTATGTTTTTCATAGATTATTCATATTTACTCATATTTGGGTTCCTCGGTCGAGCAAGTATCTCTAACGGGCGTGAATGGTAAATGGAACTATTTATTTGAGAGATAACACATTTGGAACTCTTAGTTAGGTAATTTATTTAAAATGTTACCAAAGATTTCATAATTTATGTACACGTTATATTTCTATATGGTCATAGCTGAAGCTGCATTAGGCATTCACGTACACGTGAAACTTAGATTTCACGTATCACGTTTCTTACATAAGTAATCTGTAATAGCAAAATACTGGGGGAGAACAACTATATGCACTTCTACCTAAAATGACTTCACTGTGCTGTAAACGAAAACGAACTGTGCTGAGAACAGCGTCTATTAAATTATATATATATTCGAACACCCATGTTCTGCCTAAGCACTAAAACTGAGCTCTAATTGGCTATCTTTGCCGCTCCCAGTAACTTCTTTTCCTGAACCAATAGAAATTATCGTTATAATTAACAAAGCTGCTAACGACCATTAACTTTTTAGTGACTTTCATAAGTTTACAACCCCTAAGGGTTAGCTCAAGGACGTTCTTTAGTACATCTTACCCCAACTCCTTGGCTATTGTCCTCAAAAACCTTGTGAAAGATTTCTCTTTTATGACTTATGTAGTTTCAGCTTTATTTTCTCTCTTATAACTAAGGTTATGCTAATATCTTCTAATAATATAATCCTATTTATATTATTACATATATTTATCTGCATTATCATGCTCATTAATTATTTAAATATTTGTTCATTCAATAGTACTGCCTCAGTATTGGCAGACAGCCTGGCGAAGTCAATAAACTTTAATCTCACTAATGTAAGGTGATTTTCTCGTGTCTGAACTTCATGATCAGTTACCAGCATATGATATTAAAATTCATCTAGATGGATCCGGTTCCATATTCATCATTTTAAAATTAATATCTTCGTAGACATATGTATGTAGTTAAAACTGCATATTAAAACTAAAATCAGATCCGACGGGATAGCCTTATAGCTAGCCTATCGGAAACCAATAGTTCTAAACGAAGTCTAATGAAAATGTAGATAAATTGTACAGTATAGACCACCTTCCCAAGCCTTGATTTCCACCGGATCCCTGCCTCATTCCCTCTTGCTTGCTGGCAGGAACACATACCTTGCTTGGGCGTGCCATAACTTGGGTGCTCAGGCGGAACCTTACCCATATCGCGAACTCCTTTCCCTATCCACATCCAGTCAACGTCACAAGAAAGAAAGAAAAAGTAGAGATTGTGTTACACAATAAGATCATTATTGTCCTTGCCTTCCTGCTTTAGTGTACCAATGTTCCAGTAAAGGTAGTAAATGACTCGCAACTAACCTCTCATTTAAAAATAGCATCCGTCAAGAACTGGCGCGCGACCTGTATAAGGGATTATTGCGGTTGTAATGGATAGAGATAGGTGTGAGAGTTTGGCGTATCAAAATTTTAAAGCAGTGTTAAGTCCTTAAATAAAGCATTAATGCGCGATTTTAATGCGTGTTGTTGCGGTATTTAAGATTACATTCTGACGACCAGAAGAAAGCGAACAGGAAGAATGTGCTGTACAAACATTTGGCGATAAAGTTGTTGGACGCTTGCTCCGATAAACATCGTTGTCAGAGAGCTTGCGCGCTAGCAATGTCAATCTAAAAATGCAAAATATCAGGTGGCCAAACTGCCCGTATTAGACGTGCGTTAAGAGTTGCAAAACTCAACGGGCTATTTCTACTAGAGTTAACTCCTGCCAGTGGAGAACTGGCAAAAATGACCTTCGTTTTACCTCTCACAATGAGTGCGAGTCGCTTACCGTCTCCGCCGACAAGCAAGAGACTCTTGCTGTTTTCCACCTGACCGGTTTTAACTTGAGTTCTGCAGCTCATTGTGGATTAATTGTTTTTTTCCACACTAGCCATGTGCCAGGACAGGCTTTAGAAAGGTAGATCCAATTCAGTATCATAGCCGGGATTTGAGGTACGGCTCTTCTGGTTTCGGCCCAGTTCCTCTAACAGCTGAGCTACCATGGCAACATACCGACACAACATTAAATTTTCCAACTGACACTCGTTTTCCCGGTGTATAATTTGACATTAATGTTGTGTCGGCATGTTGGCATAGTAGCGCAGTGGTTAGAGCATTGGACGAAAATCAGGAGATCCTGGCTATGGCATTGAATTTTTCAGTCTGGATCTATTTTTCCGGTATCTGTACATTTCAAATACGCAGCAGTTATCTGTGGCAGACTGGGTGACTCTCATACTGTACAATAGTATGTGTATGGTTGAGTGCTTAGCACGCGATTTACGCGTCGTCGTCGCTTCATTATACTAATGGTAGGCAACACTGACTTTCATTGCCCCTGACGATTGTAGATGAATCTGCCATTTAATACGTTCCAGAAAATTCCGTTCATAACTATTTTTATATGATCTATAGCAATTAACAGCTCATATAATATTCGTGTTTATAAAAACTTAACCCTCAAATAGATTGACGAAGCAGTCGTATGCCATTGTGAACAATTGGATATTTAGTGGTGACATCTACATTTAGTCCGCTCTCGATTATACAGTAGCTTCTGCAGCAGCAGCTCAGATACAAGTATAGTTAGTTGCTCTTATCTCAAAGCAAGAGAGAGAATCTCTATTGAAGCAGGCGTTGATGATAACCGTCCATTTCACAGCGGGCGCGTAATGGTCTCTCAACGTTTTGTTGCGAAACTCTGGCACCGCTTTAGGTAGGGCCGGTGTTTCAATTTGCATTCCAAGTGGTCTTGCGTTTGTATAGCAAGTTTCTGGAGAGACATTGTCTACGCGTCCTCTCATTTATCCTAACGATCAGTCATTCGAAGACACAGCTAGTAAAAAAGCTACAGTGCGTTTCGTTATTCTTTCCAGACAAACGAACAATATCATCTGCTTAATTCCATTGTTTTTACATTCAACCATTAGTATTAGACTCAACTAGTCTGTTCCTGATCCAATTATTATTACCATTTCGTCTTAACCTTACAACATTTACATCATTCTGGAATTTAATTGAGGGCGAATATTTCTTCCTACTAGTCGTGCCAATATTTTCATTACTTGATTTAATGCCTACATATAGTACAGCCCTAGAAAGCTTGAGACATCGGTGTGCAGATATTGCCACCCCTTTCTTACCCACTGCACTGTGCCTGCTTATGCAACTTCAGTGGAACTTGGATAATTCGAAGCTGAAGGACAAAGAAAAAATTCGAATTACAAAAGTTACGTCTAAAATTGACAACTGGACTGTCCCTCGACGTACCAACGAGTTTCACACAGATGACGAAGTGTCTCCGATGATGTGGGAATTGGCATCGCTTCAACTCCAAGTTCTTAAGCTCTCCTCTTCGGCAGACGAATGTCATCTTAATTTTTCAAACCTTCCACGTTTTCGTCCAAACTGACGAAGCACTCATCGACATCAGATTTTCCGATTGTCTCACTCTTGTTCGATACTTTCTTTTTCACTCGAGGCACTGCTTAAAATGTTCTCCTTATTCTTCAGATAAGTTTACACAGGTTCAGTGGTATCCCGTATTCTTACGCGATTTCAGATTTTTTCTTCAAACCCTTTTCAACTTCTTGAATGATGGCGACTTTTCTGCATAAGTTAGTCTTGCACTGGACATGCGGTTTACTAAGAGACATAGTGGCATTGATTTGCAACGTACTGACCAGTAGGAGGCTCAAGTGACAACTAAAGACGCACGTGTTTTAAACAAGGGTAGATATGTGGGAGCCGGTATAGAAGCTCAAGGTCGGCAGCTAGGAAGGTTATTCCACCCCCCAAACTGCATTTCAACTGCATTCTGACAAAACAAACCTCCGCAGAACGATTACTCTTTTGCAGAAGCACATAAAAGACGTTATCATGTTAAATTTCCGCGTTTAGATTAATTTTCGACTGACATTTGTGAACAAAAATTTCGAATCAAGAAAATTAAATTCGAAATACACGTGGCTTTTTAGTTGCATTAATAAAAGGTTTAAGGCACCAACAAATTCAATGATTTCGAATTATAAATGTTCGAATTATCCGTAATCCAATGTATCTTGTAACCAATGTTTTCAATATAACAGGTCTCCATTGCTGTTACAATTACATATAACTAATTACATGACTGAACAGCCCTACTCTAAAACAACAAGGAACACCTCTTGCAGCTTTACCAAATGTTGTCAGCCGATACATATCTCAGATTGAGAGATTTGTAGGCCGTTGTTGCAATATTTGGTTCCACATATACAGGTGAGCAATTCTTTCGTAAATTAAACTACACTAAGGATACACGCTACAGTTTGAATGATGATACTCTTCTATCGATACTGTATCTCTCTGACATTGATGAATTGGTGTCGAGAAAAGGGTGTCAGCGTTCTACTTTAGGCTCGATAAGGGTTTGTAAAGCCTAATTTGAAGAAAAAACCTGCAAGATATATTTTGGTTCCGCCACTCTATTTCGCCTGTGAGCAACTCTTGACAACTCCAGGTGGAATGGCAGACGTCACACTTCCCTCCGTTTACTAGCTCACCAGGGCTGCTATAGCATAATAGGTTCGGTATCGACATTCCTCCGCAAATACCTGCTTATAGGTGTTCTGATTAAAAAGTTAAAAAGTACATTTAAATTTGTGCTAAGTTGTTTACATATTCGGAATCTATTAGGTTGGCCCTGGCCATTATTTCCCTGACCTCCGATTCTCGTTCTGAATAACAGTTGCAGTTGTTAATTGTTAAAATGTTCCTCACTCTTCGTTTTTCACTAAATTATTTAACTTTTCCTCACTCCTATCTCCATTTCCTTCTCATATTCCTAAAAAAAATCTCCTGTCATACCTAGGACCGATCTAAACACACTATTTTCTTTCACAAAGCAGATATTTTCTGGGAAAATAAATTTCGAAACACGATATTTGCCTATTTTGGATTCTGGATCCTCAATAGATGCATTTTGACTGCAATGTCATCAGCGAATTTTTGGGTGAAATTCAGATGTGTGCGTGACAAATTATGTTTTAACGAGATCTATCCTTCTTTGTGTAGTAAGTTTTTGTCTATCTCTTATGCAAAAATTCATCCAGATTGAAGAGATCTTAAGGGGTATTCCCAGAAAATTCAAGATTTACAGTTGATTTGTAAATATCTTTACTATACGGTATTTTAATCAAAGTCGTTTGAACATTTTTGAGAAAAATAAATTTTCAAAAAATTTCCTTGTGAAGGATAGTTTGAGGTGGGGAGATTTTTATGAAATTCCTCGTGTCGCATTCTTAGAAGATACTAAACTTAATTACAAAATTTGATACTACGTTTTTGAATTATGCTGTACACACACACACACACACACACACACACTTTTCTAAAAATGTTTTATTTTATTTATTCAGTGAATGTTTGGTGGAATCAATACCTTCTCTACCTACCATATGCATGGTACGAGTAGAAAAAAGTAAAAAGGAGCAACCCATTGTATTAGTAATTCTCAATATGTTATACGCATTTTTGCCATAATAGTTCACCAACTACTAGAATTCAATATTTAATAAAATTAGTTTAAGTATCTGGTTGATGCTAAAACAATCGAGGGCGGAAAACTCTGACTTTGATTGAGACTACGGTATACAGCAAATGCCCACTGACGTCATAACCTTAAAACGAGAACTCGTGAGCTAAATTACAATCGCCTTTTAATTAATACAGTTTTAAGTAATAAGGAACATCCTGCAACTGTATCCATTTGTGGTGGTATTAGAAGCCGTTGTTATGTTTTTGTAAAATATTAATCCATGAAAACGCCAGTGCTTCTTTTTGCCCTGCTAAACTCTGTTTCTCATTGCCTTGCCCCGCTGGCATGAATTCTTGCACTCTCCCTTCCTTCTCTTTCCCCAGATTGGCTAGTGTACATTTTTGAATGGGGATATATGACAACTAAGCCCTGTGCAACTCAAAGTCAGGAGAAAATAGTCATGATAGATTAGGTTGAGTAATAATTATTTATGATACAAATGGTAAAAATGTTGTTTCATATTGTGACTAAGAAGCTTGCGAAACGAGGCCGTAGACAGAGTTTCGTAATCCTACGAACAATATAAAACAATGTGTCATACACTATTTTTTAGACAGTTCACAATATTTATAGACGTATTATAATTATAAATAGAGTGTTTTACCTATCTCATGAAGTTCATGCTTAATGATCTGCGATATTCCTTTGTTGCCTAGCATCATGACTTTCTCATACATTCTACATAACGGAGGCAGTATAGCAGTTTATTCATCATCATGCACGCTGCCGAAACGTCGATGACTCTTCATCACAACACCTGGCTTCAAGCCCGAGAACGTCTAGAATATGTTCGTCGCCAGGAAAGCTTCAGATCCTATTTCAGTCGTAATTTTGCTCTCTCCGTTGCTTCCATAGTTTCGTCTTGCTCAGCAGATTCCATGTTCATGACATCAAAATTATCCGCCGTTTTATGAATCGATACGAGCTTTCAGAGTCATAGCCTACTTGAATGAGGTCGTGGACGCATAAACCAAAGTTGGCTACATTGTAGTGTTATAATTTTATAACATCGAATGACAGAATTTTCTACTTTTAACACTACTGAGATCTGGTAAAAGACCTACTTTTAGCATCAACTGTATAAAACGATGTTTAAAGCTCTCACTACGGGCAGCACGATTACTCCTATCAGTGTGGTGGCTGCTATATCATCGATAACCTTGTTCAGCTACAGTTAGAAATAATTGATTTACAAAACGATATTGAGTTAAAGGATATCAAAAAAGGAAGGGTATAAACCATTGTGCGCTTTTGATCCATGAGAACGTTTCTCGTTGCAGGGATTTTATACATATTTGCGACACCCATAGATATCATTTGATGCATCTTACAAAATCACATCACAGAAGTGAAATGAG
Organism: Hymenopus coronatus; assembly: GCA_030762935.1. NCBI lineage: Eukaryota > Metazoa > Arthropoda > Insecta > Mantodea > Hymenopodidae > Hymenopus > Hymenopus coronatus. Next base: position 51,202,844 of record CM060895.1, read on the forward strand.
AAACTCTTGAAAGCATGTTTTGCGATTGGGTGATACACATACACATAAATCAAAACAAAATAGTCACGTATTGGAAAGCTGGTCGAATACAGAAGATTATAAAACTCGCGGCGAATTCCCGATGCATAAGAAAATGTACTTTCATTAGCGAGTTGTATTTCGTTAATTGGATTTTCTAGCAATAATAATATGACATTTTTATTTCGCATTATATTAGGTAGACAAAATATTCCTCTCGTTATTATAACAGTTAAAGCATAATTCAATAAATAGTTGTTTTTTTTTTTTTTTAGTTACATCCAGAAAACGTAACTTTGTATAAAATTCTTGGTTCTGGCATTATAGCAGTTCCTCCCTTGCTCGCACCTGAACGTCAGAGCTCTGGGGCATTTACTTGACGCACGAGAGGGGAGTAGTTGAAAGTGCCTGTGGTAGATGAACGTATTTTCGTCATCCTGAGAGACCGGTTTAAACGGAAGGAAGTTCCTATCTATTACTTTCTCTACACATATTATATACATAATATATAGAGAAGTTATTGTATTTCATCCAAAAATTCGATACCAGGATTTCACCGGAAATATACGTTTAGAGATCCTTGAGTAAAAAAAAGGCCAGTGTGTGTATCTGTATGGGTGTGTGTATGTGTGTGAATGTGTGTGCGTGTGTGTGTGGACAGCATAGTTCAAAAATGAAAAGTCCGTTAAACACCAAACCTGGTATTTAAGTTAAGTATCTCCCAAGAATGGACACAAAGATTTTCAAGAAAATCCCCACCATCCCAACTACCCTTTACATGGAAAAATATTCGAAAATTTAGATTTTCTCATAAATGGCTCTAACGATTTTGATTAAAATATCGTATATTAACGTAACAAACAAAATGTATATCTTGCATTTTCTGGGAATAGCCTCTGAAGATCTCTTTATTCTGGATGAATTTTGCTGAATTTTACACAATTTATAAATCGTAAATTACATGGAAAAATATTCGAAAATTTAGATTTTCTCAAAAATGGCTCTAACGATTTTGATTAAAATATCGTATATTAACGTAACAAACAAAATGTATATCTTGCATTTTCTGGGAATAGCCTCTGAAGATCTCTTTATTCTGGATGAATTTTGCTGACTTTTACACAATTTATAAATCGTAAAAGATAGACAAAAGCTCTTTGCACTGAAATGTAGATCTCGTTAAAACACACAATTTATGTCGTGTACTTTATTTCGTGGAGTTGACCATTTCCAAGATTTCTTGTTATTAGTTTGTTTTAAAATACTTGAACTTTTCTCATACGAGAATTTGTAAACTTCCGGCCATGCAAAGTATTGGATCTCAACCAGATGCAACCCAGCTTTTAAAAGATTTGACTATTCCTTTAGCCTAGTATATACCCTTATTTCCCTTCTACTTACAAGGAAGCAAATAATATTAAAACTTCTGCTAATGTTCGAACAGTACGAAGTGGATAGAAGAATGCGCTTTTTAAGAATAATTTGTCATAGAGTTGTAGAGAAAGTCATGCGAATGGAACACATCAAATTTTTTGATAAACATTTGCATGCCTTCACTATGTCACGTACTGTCTGTTCAGCGGTGTAATAGCTTGTGGGTTGGGGTGGTTTATCGCTCAAGTAACATTTTATCTTGTGGGAGGGGTACACGTATGTATGTTGAACTCGTGCCGCGCGTGACAAAAGAGTCAACAGTGTTGCAATACTTTTCTCAGAGTTGGATGACGGGTCTTCAACATCTACAGGAATCAGACAGTACAGCGTGAACACACAAACATTATCGGCAACAGTGCTTCCTTCTTCCACTCTGTCACGCGCCTTTACCTGTCGCTTGCCTCAGATTAAGAAAACACTATCTTCTTCCAATTGCTAAACCCCTACCTGCTTGGAAGGGCGCCCCACCCCACTGCTAAACACTGCCGAACACACAGTAGTATATTTTATTCATACTGTTATGAAAACGTAAATCTGAACATTTTTCTTCGGATGCACGTACTTAATAAGGTTAAATAAGGAACGATATAATTTTAATTGCTTTCTCACAGAAAACGTGTGTAGGACAGGCGTTGGATCGGTTGAGTCAGACTGAAAAATGTAATGCCATAGCCGGGATTGGAACCTTGGTGCTCCCGGTCTCTAGCCGGTTGCTCTACCACTGAGCTGCCATGACAACATGCCGGCATAACATTGAATTCCTTCATAATAGTTGGCTATACTATGAATCCTAGGACTTAAAATACTTACAACATTGTAAGTCGCCATTGGGGTTGTCATCTCAAAATAATTTGAGATCACCTTGTGGTTTACCAGGAAACATACGAGTCAGTTGAGAAATTCAATGCTCTGCCGGCATGTTGACATGATAGCTCAGTGGTAGAGACCAGGACATTCGTGGTTCAAATCCCAGCTATGGCATTGCATTCTTCATTCTGACTCGATCTATCCAAGGAACAACATATTGCACGACAGCAACCAATGAGAGGTGACTAGTGCACGTGACATAAGAGATACAAAGTTTATGGAACAGTATTTAGAGACAGTAACTGTTTCTTTTCACAGTTCTCCTTCTTTGGTATAGGACCAGGGCGAGATTCCAACAGTTTGCTTTTCGCAAACACTCGTTTCCTGGAACAAAGGAACGCGGATGAACATTGCATGCATGTGTAGGCGATTCTAACAACAGGAAGCTCGTAACAATTTGTAGTAAGGCTGATGTGACACAGGGGATTATGAACACCACTATGCGTGACGTCATGAAAAGCGTCATGTTACACTCGTAATTATGGCCGTCCAGCCGGCAGCAACCCCCGCGGTTTACGTAATAAATAGCGATAAGGCAGGGCTCGTCCCAGAATATTTATTATCAGGTGATACAAGTTGTGGACGAGCATGGCTGGTACACACGCTGTACGCAACGTGACGCAAGTTTCAAATTTCTGTTTCATAGTTCCATTTCGATATTACTGCACCATTAGCGAAACTTGGTGCCTTCCCATATATTTCCAACGCTATAGTTAATATTATATATAATTTATACCAGGAAAAATCTGTAGAAGTTTGGAAAATAAGTGTAAAAGTTTTGTATGTTCTATTCACTTAGCGTTTTCTACCTGTTCTGCAAACATACTTCTTACAAAAGATTCTTCTTTCTATTTCATGCTAATAGAGATAAACAGAATGGTCTTATTACTTATACCTTTATAAGTAGAAAGCAACTAAGGGAGTATAGTAGGCTAAAGCGATGGTCAACTGTTTTACAAGCTATCGCTATGCGTTTGTCATTAAAATTGTCTTCCCTTTGCAAGGCCAGGAGTAAAACAAATGAAATACGGACAACAGGATATATAGTTTTGGTCTATATCTTGCGGTTTATCAATTATAAAAAGTCATTCTGAATGAAGAGCACTTCAGAGAAGTTCCTTGGAAGTTCCCAGGAAGTTAAAGATATAAATTTTATTTGCCATGTAAAAATCTTAATATAACATATTTATCAAATAAGTTAGAACCATTTTTTAAGAAAATCAAAAATTTCCATACAAAGGGTAGTTTGGGGTGGGGAGATTTTCTTGAATACCTCGTGTTGCATTCATTTTGGTATTTAACTGAATTTTCGTTTTTGAGTTATCGTGTTCACGGACACAGGCACACAATGCATTTTTAGATACAGGGGACCCTAAACACGTATTTCTGGTCAAATTTCGGTATCAAATATTTGGGTGAAGTGCAATACCTTCTCTGCCTATGCACCTACTATGTACTAAGTAGTAAATGATATATAGTATAAGTTTCACGGTGTAAAAGCATTTTTCTGGCACCCAAGATTACAGTGTTTAGCATCTTCTTATCACTATTCTCCATTCTTTCCTATTGGATCACACATCTTCAATTTCAAAACCCTTCATTTGCCCCTCTAGATCCTTGAATTTGCGTGCTTGCTGTCTTCCTTTTCTCATTCCTGGTGGCAGATCGTTTCTGTTTCAATAAAATATAAAATTGAAATTCGCGCATTCTTAACTTTTAATTTTTACTTTCTCTATATAGTACATAGAAATAGAAGGTATTGCACTCCATCCAAAAATTAGATATTGAGGAAAATCTGCTCACCGCAAATAACCCTTTACATGAAAACATTTTCGAAACTCATGATTTTCTCTTAAATGGCTCTAACGACTTTGATTAAAATACCGTATATTAAAGATATTTACATGATGAATAAAATTACTTTTTGAATTTTCTATGAATATCTCTGAGGCTTTCCTAATTCTGGATAACTTTTGTATATCTGGTAAGCCATAAGAAATAGACGAAAACCCACCACCCACAAAATGTAGATCTCGTTAAAACACAGTTTATGAATTATACATTTTTTTGCGTGGATTTGACAGTTTTCAAGATATTCATTATTATTTGTCTCAGTTTGAAAATACTTAAACTTTTCTCAAACGGAATTTAACATTCCTATTTTTACTTTCTCTACTTTACTATGTCCATAGTGTATAGAGAAGGTATTTTATTGCACCCAAAATATCGATACCGAGATTTCGCTGAAAATATATGGGTTGAGCCCCCTGAATCAAAAAAAAAATAATTTTATAAAAATATCCGTGTGTGTGTGTGTGTGTGTGAGAGAGAGAGAGAGAGAGAGAGAGAGAGAGAGAGAGAGAGCGAGTGATACGACTCGAAGATTTTCAAGAAAATCCCCCACCCCCAACTACCCTTTACATGGAATATTTTTCGAAAATTTTGATTTTCTCAAAATGGCTCTAACGATTTTGATTAAAATCTCTTATATTTAAGGTATTCATGTGACGAATAAAAGTAGATCTTCAATTTTCTGGGAATAGCCTCTGAAGACATGTTTATTCTGGATGAATTTTGCGAAAATTTGCATTACTGGTAATAACACACAAGAAATGTAGAGCTTATTAAAATACAAAATTATGTTATATACCTTTTTTTCGTTGAGTTGACCGTTTTTGAGATATTTTTTGTTAATGGTTTCAGCTTTAAAATACTTACACTTTTCTCATACGGGAACTTTCAAGTCCTGTTCATACACACAAAGGTACTTAAATCACAGCGACTAGATATGACTATCGATTTATCCTATGGTACTCCATATTTCCGTTCTTCTTACAAGGAAGCAGGTAATAAGATCCTTTCTGCCAATTTTTTCTCGATTAGCATTAGAAATAGAAGAATACGTTTTTTTTAACAATTATTGATTGCAGAGATGTAGAGAAAGTTATGCGAATGGAACACATTAGATTTTTTTTTTGTTTATTTACTTTCTCTACACATATTAAGTACATAGTGTACAGAGAAGGTTTAGTATTCCACCCAAAATTTAATACCGAGGGTCTCCTGTATCCAAAAAAAACTTTTTTATAAAAAGGCCCCTGTGTGTCTGTGAACACGATAACTCAAAAACGAAAAAACGGTAAAATACCAAACTTGATGTATAATTTTAGTATTTCCAAAAGATGGGACACAACGATTTTGAGGAGAATCCGCCTACTTCAAACTACCTTTTACATGGAAAGACCTTTGAACATTTTAATTTTCTAAAAAATGGCTCTAACGATTTTGATTAAATTACCGTATATTAAAGATATTTAAACGACAGATAATATGTATATCTTGAATTTTCTGCGAATAGCCTCTGAAGACCTCTTTATTCTGGATTTTTCTGGATTTTTCGTAACTAGTAAACCGTAAGAGGTAAAAAAAAACTTACTACACAAAGCATATAGATTTCGTTGAAACACACAATTTGTCATATGCATTTTTTTTTCATAGAGTTGACCATTTTTAGATATTCCTTGTTATTGGTTGCAGTTTTAAAATACTTAAAACTTTTCACATACAGGAATTTGTCAACTTCATGGCAATACAAAGAAACGGAATTCATCCACATAGCAACCAGCTTTTAGAAGATTTGACTATCGTTTTAACCTAGTGTATTCCATTACTTACAAGAAAGCATTTCTGCTAATGTTTATCTCGATTAGCATGAAGAATAAGCTTTTTAACAATAATCTGTTACAGAGGTGTAGAGAAAGGTCATGTGAATGTGACACATCAGAGATTTTTTATTTTATTCTTGGCCATGTAAGAGAATGAATTTCAGTCACAGCGACCGATTTTTTAAAAGATTTGACTATACTTTAATCTTAATGTATTTCCTTATTTTCTTTTTACTAAAATATATCATTAATATGGCATTTTTGCTAATGTTTATCTTGATTAGCATAAATACATAGAATAATAAGTTGTTTTTTTTTTTTGTTTTTTTTTTTTAAGAATAGCTTATTGCAGCACAGGTGGAGAAAGTCATGTGAATGGAAGATAACAGATGTTTTTAAGTACTTTAAGTACCAGTATAAAATTGCGTTAAATATTCACATGAACAGAATAGCTTTTAGTGAAAATTTGTGTGCATTTTTACCACAATTATCTTATAATAGCAAACTCTAGCGTCACCATTTAAACACCTGTAACATTTGGCAGTTTAATGAAAATCATTAGAGCCATTTTTTATGTGAGATGAAATACTTGTGTGTGAACAAAATCGCGAGAATGTTCATCAGATTTTGCTTCTGCGGTAACTAAGGTCTTATTCTATCGAGATATTTTAATCGCTCGTTTATTTGTTTCCACCTCCGAGAAACCGCTTGCTTTTGGTCTGGCCAATTTCACACTCGAGTGGGCGCTAGGCATTCCTATGGCAGTTCGATAATTACGCCAAATTGTTCCACCCCTTAGAGTTTCTCGCCGCGCCTCAAGTCGCAATTTCCCGCTTTCAAAACCCAACACCATTAGCTACTGCAACCTACCCTTTTCTCTCGAGGCATTCATCAGACAATAGGACGGGTCACTGAGAGCCTGGTATCATGCCGAGTATCGATTGGCTAGATTGAGGTTTCACACAGAGTGTAATCCCATGGAGGGGGCAAAAAAAGCGGAAACAGAAATAATGGAACATTTGGATGGTCTCAAGTTGAAAATTTCCCTATCTCTTGCCATTCAGTTTAGCGAGCATAACCACTGCAGTCTGGTTTTACTGCAGAAATTAGACTTTTATTTTGACAGTGGGAACAGGTTTTATATTTAAGGAAACTAGAGAGAAAGATACACGACTTTCTCTACATCTCTGTAACAAATCATTGTTAATAAGCGTATTCTTCTGTCTACATGCTAATCGAGATAAACACTAGCAGAAATTATCTTATTATTTTGTTCCTTACAAGTAGTAGGAAAATGAGGGAATACACTAGGATAAACCGACAGTCAAATGTTTTACAATGTAGTTACTATGGTATTGAAATCCGATTCTTTGCGTGGCCAGGTGTTGACAAGTTCCCGTATTAAGTAGGAAAATGAGGGAATACACTAGGCTAAACCGACAGTCAAATGTTTTACAATGTGGTTACTATGGTATTGAAATCCGATTCTTTGCGTGGCCAGGTGTTGACAAGTTCCCGTATTAGAAAGGTGTAAGTATTTTAAAACTGAAATCAGTAACAAGGAATAGGTGTCTTAAAATCGGTCAACGCTAGGAAAAAAATGTATATAACATAAATTATGGGTTTTGACGAGCTCTATATTTTTATGCGGTAAGTTTTTCTCTATCTCCTAGGTTTACCAGTTGTGAAATTTCCGTAAAATTCATTCGGAAAAAAGATGTCATCAGAGGCTTATTCCCAGAAAATTCAGGGTACACAATTTATTTGTCAGGTAAATATCTTTAATATACGATATTTTAATAAAAATCATTAGAGCCATTTTGGAGAAAATCAAAATTTTCGAAAATGTTTCCATGTAAAGGGTAGTTGGAGGTGCGGAGATTTTCTTGAAAAATCTTCGTGTCTCATCCTTGGAAACTACTGACCTTAAATACCAAGTTTGGTATTTAACGGAATTTTCGTTTTTGCCACACACACACACGCACACACACACACACACACACACACACACACACGCATTTACACAAAGACACACACGCGCGCGCACAGACCTTTGTTTAGAAATGCTTTTTTTGAACTCAAGAGGTCCCAAACCATGTATTTCTGGTGAAATCTCGGCATCGAATTTTTGAGTGTAATACAATACCTTCTCTTTACATTATGTACATAGTACGTGTAAAGAAAGTAAAAAAGTGAGGTTATATTATCATCGTCCATATTCGCTGTGTTCACTAATCAGATAAGAGTTAAAATACTGTAAACATTAAGTACTGTAAAGTAAGTAGGATTCAATAACCTTTTATAAGAATACGCAACTAGCACGCATGTAGTATTGTCGGAATATACAAATTGGCATTTCAGAACTAACATACCTATGCTAGTGTAGCTAAAATACTTTTGTGTGTACTTTATGTTCACCAAACCCTATGATTTAAAGCAGTCAGGTGTTTCCTAAGTTTCTAATAAATCAGCATGTCTTTAAACACAGTCAGACTGCACTAAAGGCTCTAATCAGTCTTGCCTTCAAGACTGATTTATTGCGTTGACCAATCTGGAAAACTAAGCAAGTTTCTCTGCCATAGATCCCAGAGCATAAAGGAATCAAAGTCAATGAGAAAGCGGGCGAATTTGCAAAGCAAGGATCAACGCAGCTACAATCAGCTCCAAAGCCGTCGGTTAGAAATACAATAAGTAACTGATGTAAAACCATCGTTTGACCTAGAACAGGCTTCCGAAAATATAGTATAGGAAATTGCTGATTAGCTGCTCAAATGCAGCAGGTTTCAGTTTAAAAAGAAAAAATCTGTGTTCCATTCACAGGCTAAAGCGATAGTCCCGTACTTTAAAAGCCGGTCGCTATGCGAATCAATTGAAATTCCAGTGCCTTTGCTTGCCAGGAACAAACAACGAGAAACGAGAAGAAAGATGTCTTCCCGTGTGAGAAAAATTTAAGTGGCTAAAATTGAAACCAACAATCCCGAATGTCTGGAAAACGGTTAACTCTACAAAAAAAAAAAAAAAAAAAAAAAAATGTATATGACACAAATTGTGTGTTTTAATGAATCTACATTTTTTGTGCAGTAAGTTTTTGTACATCTTACGGTTTGCCAGTTATTCAAAAGTCATCCAGAATGAAGAGGTCTTCAGAGGCTATTTCCAGGTAAAATTCAAGATATACATTTCGTTTGTCATAAAAATATCTTAAACCTAAGGTATTTTAATCAAATCGTTAGTGCCATTTTTGAGAAAATCAAAAATTTTGAAAAATGCTCTATGTAAAGTACCCTTTGGGGTGGGCATTTGCTTGAAAATCTTTGTGTCGCACCCTTGGAAGATACTAAACTTAAATACCAATTTTGGTACTTAACGGTCTTTTCGTTTTCGAGCTATGCTATCCACAGATACACATGCACACACGCACTTTTTTCTAATTGTTTTTTTATTCAGGGGATGCAAAATCTTGGTATCGAATTTTGGGTGCAATACGATACCTTCTCTACACACTTTGTATATGTACGTGTAGAGAAAGTAATTACAGTTGAATCTGCGACATCAGTGTAGCAGTAACCGCTCATGATTAATCAGTTGCTTTCGTTCCCTTACGTTTGTGATTGTTTACTTAAATTACTTTGAATATTTACGTATGTATATTCAGATGAAGACATAGGTACATTTTCTCATGTCGATCTGCGGGGAGCAAGATAATGATTCGCGTGAAGTAATCCTGACATGGTGTAGCTGTTTGTTCTAACCCTCCTTGTATGTGTTTATGTATGCACATCCACTTAACTGTGTATCAGTGCAGCACTGTTTGTGACAGTTCCTGAAATGCTAATTATGAATCTGCGAGATGTTTGCCATCCAGTCTATTCCAGACATGTTTACCTACCCGTCCATTTGAACCCATGCTGCTCTTTGGTGGCAGCAAACATGGCAAACTCAAAGAGACGGAAATTTAAAGGTTTACCTCGCTCCCGTCGATTAGAATCCTGACGCCAAAGAACCTCTGATGCTATCAGCTGTCTGTCATGTTTTCCATTAAATCCGTAAATTAAATTATTTTGTTGCCCACGCTTTCCCCACATTTCTTCGGTTTCTCCCGAAGAAAGTCACTAAGAGGTGATAAAACTGATGAAAATGCATACGTATTTCTGTGGTTAATTAACACTTGAGATTTCATATTGATTTTGTACGTAAATGTACATAAAGCTATAAAAAAACATGTCACTTAACACTTAACTTTTACTTTCTGGCGTGTTATTTATCGACGCTCTTTAACTGCTATGGTTCTCAGCATCTAAATTGGGCGTGAAAGACCGTTTAATTTTGCTCAGAGGCTATGAGGCTTGAGGTTCTTTTACGGGACCAACGGCTTTACTTCCCTTCCGAAGGAAGCCATGCTAAGGACTTTTACACCCGAAAAAATCCATCGTCATCCGCCGGGTTTGAACCCGCGACCTTGGGTTTATGAAGTTAGCATGGTAACCATTACACCACGGAGGGCGACTTACTTTCTGGTCCACTTTTGTAAAATGTATATAGTAAGTAGAAAAGACATTGCACCCAAAAATTCGATACAAAGATTTCAGCGGAAATATGTGGTTGAGGCTTCCAAAATAAAAAAAAAAACGTCCATGTGAGCGTATGTGTGTTTGTGGACAGCATAGTTCAAAAATGAAAAGACCGTTGAATACCAAATTTGGCATTTAAGTATACTGTCTTTGAAGGATGCGATACTAAGATTTTCAAGAAAATCCCCCCAATCCAAACCACCGTTTACATGGATTGTTTTAAGTGTTGCTTTTCTCAAAATGGAAAATCACGTTTTTTAGTCCCCTAAACCCAAAACAAAACGCATTTTTAGAAAAAGATCCGTGTGTATGTGTGTCCGTGTATGCGTGAACAAGATAACTCAAAAACTAAAAGTGAGTTAGATACTAAACTTGATATTTAAGTTCAGTATCTTCCAAGGATGATTTTAAAGAAAATATCCACACTCCAAATTATCCTTTAGTACAAAAAATGTCGAAAGTTTTGAATTTCTCAAAAATAGCCTTAACGGTTTTGATTAGAATGCGGTATACTAAAGATATTTACATGACAAACAACATTTATATCTTTAATTTTCCCTTAACTCCTCTTCATTCTGGATGCTTTTTTCATAATTGGTAAACTACACAAAAAAAAACAACAAAAAAACTGTTACTGCACTAAAAATGTAGATCTCGTTAAAGTATACCATTTATGTTATATTTTTAGAGGAGTTAACTATTTCTGAGATATTCCTTGTTATTGGTGTCTATTTTAAAATAGTTTTACTTTTCATCCGTTTTTCATCCGTTTTATTAAGGCAATGCAAAGAACACCGAATTTCAAAGTCAATTGCATAGCTACAGATTTGAAAAATTTAACTGACGCTTTAGCCTAGTGTGTTCCCTTAATTCACTTCTACTTACAAGAAAACAAGTAATAAGACAATTATTTATGCTAATGTTTATCTTGTTTAGCTATGTTTTGTAAAAATTAAATATTGAAAAGTTTGTTTGAGAACAGGTAGTGCAAGTAACGTGAATGGAACACATCAGATTTTCTTAATATACGTACAGCATCCTCATATAGAGCAGGGACAGGGATAAATTAGAGATTTTCTTGGTGGTTTATTTGCAACTATTTGTTTTTCCATTTACTTATTTTCCTGAGGAGGTATCTATATTATACGTGTTTGAGACGAGAAGTTACATTTGTAAGTCTATAGGGACCTTCGAATAAACAGTGCTGCAATCTGGTGGGAGCTATCGCAAATATTTAGCAAGATACTTTGGAGGGAGACTAAAGCTCGTTGCAAACTCTTTTGCGATTTCTTCAATTTTTATTTCGTTTAAGGGAGTAGGACTGAATTTTAGGTGGATAAAACAACATTTTAGATATTTGAATTATACCTATCATGTAAATATTCTATGAACACCTGTGAATCATTTTGGCCAGTCATATTTCACGATTCCCATTTTTATTTGCTTTACATAGTAATGGCACATAGGTAGAGAAGGTATTTCACTCCACCCAAAAACTCGATACCGAGGTTTCACCGGAAATACATGATTTTAGGGTTCCTTGTATAAAAAAAAAAGGCCGTGTGTATGGGTGGGTGTGGTGTGTGAGAACACGATAACACAAAAACGAAAATTTAGTAAAATACTAAACTTGGTATTTAAGCTTATCTTCCAAGGATGCGCCACGAAGATTTTAAGGAAAATTCCTCACCCTACACTTTTCATAGAAAAATGTTGGAACAATTTGATTTTCTCAGAAATGGCTCTAGTGATTTTGATTAAAATGCTGTATATTAACGATATTTATAATGCAAATAAAATGTATATTTTGTATTTTCTGGGAATAGCCTCTGAAGAGCGCTTTATTTTGGATAAATTTAGTTCAGCTTTGCATAACAAAAGCTTTCTACTTAAAAAATTTATAATCTCATTAAAACACTTAATTTATAGCATATACATTTTTTCATGGAATTGACCATTTCCGAGATATAGACAATTTCAATTTTAAAATGCTTAAACTTTTTTCATATGGGGATTTGACAACTCTTGGTCATACAAAGAAATGGATTTCAACCACATGACAAGCGGCTTAAACGATTTATATTTATTTATCGCATTAGATTAGTGTATTTTCATCTCCCTTCTACTTACCAGGAAGCAAGTAATAAGAACATTTTTGCTAATGTTTATCTCGATTAGCATGAAATAGATCGAAGAGCAAGTTTTTCAATAAAATTAATTTGTTGCAGACATGAAGAGAGAGTCATGTGAAAGGAGCACATCAGCTTTTTAAAGCCCGGCCCGCATGCGCTTTATAGTTTTACATGTTTTTGCGCATTAAATCTATTCCTTGCGGTTCAGTGTTGCTCTGATTTGTACCAAAACTTGTATCTACAACCCTATGTGTGCTATCTGAAGACTTGTTTTTATCACTGCTTTATTAAGTTTCTCAAAAAAAAAAAATATTTTGGAAAAAAAGGAAAATTTTAATAGTGACAACTTGATAAACGTTATTTTTCCACAACTAAGAGCATCAACTTAAATCACATCCATACATTTATTTTACAGCGTTAAAGTATTAGAAAATGGCAATATCATACACGTGTAAATGCGGGAAGTTTTTTTAAAATAAGATTTTTTTTTTTTTTTTTTTTTTTGCTAGTTAAAACTATTTAATTACATTATATAAGAAACTATTTCAGCTAGAGTTTTCATATATTGTAAGTTATCTGTTTGCTCGTATTAGGTATATAAATGTTCAAGTAAATAGCTTTAAAATTGACTCAACTTGTTTTCTTTCGCTTAAAATGGAAGCCTTGGAATTTGCTGGATATTTTCTGAAAACCTGTGCCATTAAGAGCAGCTATTGTTCATGCATTAAGTAGAGGCGAAGTCCTGATTGATTTTTGTACTTCCCTAAATTGCAACAATGGCAATGTTTAGGCTATAGGAGGTTGAAGCTTCCGTCTTTTACATCTCATTCCTCTAGGGGCGCTCCCGTAAAAAAATCATGTTATTCATACAGTTCCTAGCAAGTGCCTACACCCTTCGACCAGAACCTCATTAATTGGAACCATATTCCTTCTTTCAATGTATGTCGTAATATAAATTTCCATGTACAACCAAACAATACAATAAAATTACATGGTCCGCGAAGCCGGCTTTAGTAAATCTGATTTAACTATCGTCACCAACAAATTTTGTCATAATATTTATCACTATTTTTTTATGGTAAAGCACCGATTTGCACAAAAGCAATTCAAAACATAAAAACAAACGATAACACTTGGGAAAACGACATTCGTTTGTTTTCAGGTGACAAATGCGTTTCTCTACAATCACCATTACGAAATTCAGTCATATGTTGCCACTTTTAGTTCCGTTATTCAAACAGTTCCAGAGGTCACAAATCAACTCGGACAAAATGTTGCTTTCCATTTCTCCACAACTTGGCTCTCTTCCCGTGTCATTTTAGTTGCAAAATGATGTAATGCCGTGGGTGGGGCCTGGCAGTGCTCCAGTGTGATGCTGCAGTACCGAGCTATCCATTGGTTTGGTTATGCTGTTAACGGTAGATCGATGAAGCGAGGATTCGATTTCCAATAACTGACTAAAGCGTCGTCCTTCTCCTAGAACAACACAATCAAGCCTAACTTCTCGCGTCACGCACTTTGCAAATCTCCGAAAAAACAAAAGGAAGGTTTCTCTATCCTTAAGTCAAATATTCCACCAGAATAACACACGAGAGAAAAAAAAAAAACTGATGTGTTCCATTCACATGTCTTTCTCTACACCTTCTAACAAATTATTGTTAAAAACCTTACGCTTCTATCTACTTTATAAATATTAGCAGAAATGCTTTCTTGTAAGTAGAAGGGAAATAATGGAGTAAACGATAGTCAGATTCTTTAAAAGCTGTTTGCCATGAGAATGAAGCCCGCTTCTTTGCATTGCCAGGAGTTGACAAATTCTCTAATGTGAGAAGTTTTAAATATTTTAAAACTGAAACCGATAACAAGAAACATCTCAAAAATGGTCAACTCCACGAAGAAAATTAATGACAAATTGTGTTTTAACGAAATCTACGTTTTTTGTGTAGTAAGTGTTTGTCTAATCTCTTACGGTTTACTAGTAATGCAAAATCCAGCAAAATGCATCCAGAATAAAGAGGTCTTCAGAGGCTGTTCCCACAAAATTCAAGATACAAATTACATTTTTGTGTAAATATCTTTAATGTATCTACAGTATTTTAATCAAAATCGTTAGAGACATTTTTGAGAAAATCAAAAATTTTGAAAATGTTTCCATATAAAGGGTAGTTTGGGTAAGGGGTGGGGATCTTCCTCAAAATCTTCGTGTCCTTAGAAGATACTAAACTTATACACTAAGTTAGGTATTTTACGGACTTTTCATTTTTGAGTTATCGTGTTTACAGACAAATAAGGACCTTTTTCTAAAAATGTTTTTTTGGGATACAGGGGACTCTAAAACATCTATTTCCGGTGAAATATCGGTATCGAATTTTGAGTGGAATACAATCTTTTATACACTAGGAACATAGTAGCTCAAAAGTTTGCTTTAAAGGAGCATAATTTTAAAATAGTGTATTTGGTGCTGTTCCGCTCAGTAGTGTGTGAGTTGCTGCACTCACTTATTTTTTCTGTATTATTTATGGTAACTGTTCATATTTTTTCACGTTACGAGAAAAGCCTGTATATTGCTGTATTTCAGATGGTTCAAATTCATAAAAGCAAAGGTCCAGGTAAAAAGAAAAAAAAGAAAAAAATCTGATGTGTTCCATTCACATGACTTTCTCTACACCTCTACAATAAATTATTGCTAAAAAGCTTATTCCCTTATTTACTTAATGCTAATCGAAAACAAAATTAGCGGAAAGGGTCTTATTACTTGCTTCCTTGTAAGTAGAAGGGAAATAAGAGAGTTCCATAGGCTAAATCGATGGTTAAACATTGTAAAAGCTGGTTACTATGTGATTGAAGTATGGACAGGGGTTGACAAATTCCCGTATAGGAAAAGTATAAGTATTTTAAAGCTGAAACTAATAACAAGTTTGGTTTTTAATGGTCTTTTCGTTTTTGAGCAATGCTGCACAAAAACATACATACATACATACATACATACATACATACATACATACATACATACATACATACATACATACATACATACATACATACACACACGCACGTGGGGCCGCGCCGTGGCCCAGTGGTTAGACCACTCGCCTCTCACCTAGACGGCCCGGGTTCGATCCAAGCGACAGCATGTCAGATTTGTGGTGGACAAAGCGGCGCTGGGGCGGGTTTTCTCCGGATTCTCCAGTTTCCCCCGCCATCGCATTCCATCGGTGCTCCATCTTCATTCATGTATCACCAGTGTCACCGCCTGCAGTGCCATAAGTAGTTAAAGCGGGCGTTAAACACTACATAAAAAAACACGCACACACGGACATGATTCTATTTTTTATTCTGGGGTCTCAAAACGTGTATTTCGATGAATTTTCGGTATGAATTTTTGGGTGCAATACATACCTTCTCTATACACTATGTACATAGTACGTGTAGAGAAAGTTAAAATGGAAAGACGAAGACAATTATCACGCTGTCTCGAGTGCTCTTCAAGGGAACCTCGGTCTAATAGGAGCAACCTTAATGTGTCTTTTTCCGCACTTAAAGACCACGTAAATGAAATAAAATCAAGAAATAGATTAGGAGACGAAGCTACATTTCCAGCATCGTTACCCTACCGTTTTTACCCAAAATGAGGAGAAAAATCTAATTGAAAGGCTTAAATATTTAGCTGGTCGTGGATTATCTGTACATTACAGAAATTTTGAAATTCCGAAAAAGGCCAGCGCCAAAACGTCTCACCTCGGATGAAAATTAAGAAGTTGTGGCTGAACGTAGGTTAAGCATGGAGAAAGGAGCAATACACTTACAAAGAGTTAAAAATCAGTGAACCCACTAGTGATGAACCCATGTTGTGGAAAATGAGTAAGAAAATATTCCTTATGGGTAGTGCAACCTAAGTTGGTGTTAAAAGCCAACGAAGTGTTGAACATTTACCATGCAGTATGTGTTGGTGCTGGAAGGGAAAAGAAATGTTCACATGTAGCAAATATTTGTGATTTTATCACAGGAAACTTTGGATGAGATAGCCCCAGCAGTGAGCAGAAAAGCCCACTGTTTTATGATTTTCTTCTTTATGCATCTTTGAATTCAATGTTTTTCTGTGGATTCTTTCTGTGAAAAGTTGATTTAATTACTATCGAACTATACTCTATAACAATCATAGAACAAGTTGAGCTTTTAATATTACATCATTTGTGTTTCCTTCATTGCCTAATATTAGTCTAAACTCGAAATGAGCGAAATAGCCCCGCTCTACCCTACATGCAGAGAAATTAAAAGAGAGCTACCAGAAATATCCTTTTCCCCCAGTTGTGAAGAGACTGCAAATACAGCAAGCGGGAATCTGGTTTTTGTAGTTACTATGGTAACAAAATATACCTGTTTACTGTGCCACGGCAAATTAGAGGGGCAGAAATTCTCTGTGCTTGAAAACAGGTGTTTATTTTAGGGTGTTGGCTCAGTCATTAGCTATTAGATAACCTCCAGCTAGGTAACGTTTTCACCGCGGAGAATTCCATCTGCGCGAGGATGAAATTAGCATATGTGGAAGTCCTGACTGTTGCGGATATCCCTTACTGACTTTAAAATTACATTTGGGAAGAACTGGAAATGTTAATGCGATGCATCTAGTTCTTTACGAGCCCTGTGGGCTACGGACGGTAAAACGGCCAGATTTCTATCTATGCGTACGATAATTTTTGGTAAATAGTGAATTTCATGAAATAAAAACATCATATTTTCTTCCAACCCCTGCTATTTTGTAACACAAAGGGCGAATATTAGTCTATACAACTATGTGAGAAACTGCCGCATAAGAATCATACAACACCTTCGTTCATTATTAATTAAAGCATTAAGAAAGAGAGATCAATATTTTCAAATATGGGTTATTCACAACTCATGTAGCTCAAATATCCATGTCTTTAAAACCGTAATTTCACTGATTTGTGAACTTCTTCCGTTTTTAGAACATAAACTTTAGTAATTTCGAGTTATTAGTGCAAGAGAGTGAAATAATGGAAATTATAAACACAAGCTGATTATTAGCAACGAAAATGGAGTGTTAATCATATTTTTACTTTCTCTACACGTACTACGTACATAGTGTATAGAGAAGGTATTGCACTCCACCAAAAAATTCGATACCGAGATTTCACCGGAAATATGTGCTTTAGGGTATCCTGTATCAAAAAAAGGATTTTCTGTAAAAGGTCCTTGTGTGTCCGTGTGCCCGTGCCTCAAAAACGAAAAATCAGTAAAATACCAAACTTGGTATTTAAGTTTAGTATCTTCCAGGGATGCGACAAGAAGATTTTGAGAAAAATCCCCCCATCCCAAACTACCCTTTACATGGAATTTTTTTCGAAAAATGTTGATTTTCTAAAAAATGGCTGTAACCATTTTGGTTAAAATATCATATATTAAAGATATTTATCTGAAAAATAACATGTATATCTTGAATTTTCTGGGAATGGCCTCTGAAGACTATTTTATTTTGGGTGAATTTTAGGGAATTTTGCGTAACTGCCAAACCGTAAGAGATGGACTTAAACTTACCACACAAAAAATGCAGAGTACATTAAAACACACAATTTATGTTACATAATTTGTTTTGTTTTTTTTTTATTAGATATTCCTTGTTTTTGGTTTCAGCTCTGAAAAACTTAACTTTTCTCATACAGGAATTTGTCAACTCCTGTCCATACAAAGGAACTTCAGTCACATAGCAACCGGCTTTTGACTATCACTTTAACCTATGGTACTCCCTTATTTCTCTTCTACTTACAAGGAAGCAAGTAATAAGACTATTTCTGCTTATTTTTTTTCGATTAGCATGAAACAAATAGCATAAGCTTTTTAACAATAATTTGTTGCAGAGATGTAGAGAAAGTCGTGTGAATGGAACACATCATATTTTTAAAAATCTGATGCATTTCATTCACATGACTCTCTACGTGTTCTGTAAACAATCTTCTTTCTACTTCATGCTAATTAGATAAACATTAGCTGAATTTCCTATTATTTAGTTCCTTATAATCATAAAGCAACTAATAAAATACACTAGACTAAAGCATAATCAAACGTTTTAAAACCTGTCGCTATGCATTACATTAAAATTTGCTTCTTTGGATGCTCAAGATTGAAACAAATTAAGCACGGCCGACTTTCTGTTTGAAAAAAAATATTAGTATTTTAAAACTGAAACTTATTATAAGAAATATTTCAGAAATGGTTAGCTCTATAACAAAAATGTATAGGACATAAATTATGTGTTTTGATGAGATCTACATATTTTGTGTAGTAAGCTTTTGTCCTATATTTTACGACTTACCAGTTATACAAAGTGTATCCAGAATGAAGTGGTGCTCAGAGACTATTCCCTCTATATTCATGGTATACATTTTATTTGCCATGTAAATATCTTTAATATACGGTATTTTAATTAAATAGAGCCATTTTTCAGAAAAAAATCAATTTTTTACCGTGTAAAGGTAGTTTGGATTGCAGGGACTTTTCTGAAAATCTTCGTGTTGCATCCTTGGAAGATACTAAATTTAAATACTGGTAATTAACTGAATTTTCGTTTTTGAGTTTTGCTGTTCACAGACACATACACACATAAAAGAATATTTTTCTTAAAATGCTTTTTTTATTCAGAGGACCCCAAAACATGTATTTACAATGGAATTATGCGATCATCAACAGTATCTCGATTATAAATTTTCGGGTGGAATGGAGCACCTTCTCTACCTACTATGTTCATGGCAGAGAAGGTAAAAATGAAAACGAGAAACCTATAGCACCTAGGTGTATAAAAATTTGAATTACAAGTATCAGAATGGTACTACTTTGTCAGATACTGCAGTAGAACTTATTGACGTGCAATGTTGCTTTGTGTTGCAGATGTGTTGGGTGAAGCCTCTCTGGTGATACTGCCCTCTCAACCAGTGCTTACGAAACCTATCGGCCGTAACACGTTACTCTCATGCCGTGTCGAAGTGGACAACAAGGACCTCATCTCGGACCTCCAGTGGCGTGATCCCCAAGGCAAGGTCATCGGCGTCAGCAACGAGAGGTAAGCATAGCTCTTATTTCTCCATGAGCATTATTTTCAGCATACAGCCGATCATTCAGTGGCTCAGCTAAGAGGTTAACTTGTCAGAAAGACGCTTAAAATAAAGGAGAAGAGCTCACAGACCGTCCAAAATCAGGGTTTCCGGGAATGAATGGAGGGGTTTTACGAGTTCACTGTGAACTATGTAATATGTGTAATTGATTGAAAGTACTTTTAAGAAATCCAGTAACTCAGTTTACGTCCAAATGTTTTCGTCATTGTTTCCGTTGTTGATAAACCCATTGTTACAAAATTTAAGATGTTTGTATTGCGTGTTATTACATAAATATATTGTGCATACAAATGATCTCTGTAAATCTTCTCCAAATTGTTTTCTTTGTGTTAAAATGTTATCTCAAATGTTTAAAGATGTGTTATAGAAGCGCTTCTTGCTTTCTTCAAACTGGTTTCTCTGTGTTTTCCTGAAACGTATAATGTTCAATAAAAACCTGCAGGAACACAAATACTGATTGAAGTACAGCGGTAATTCAGACTTGAGTACAACAAAGATCCTCCATATGAGAATAATATCGGACGTAGGCGCTAACAGTTGTAGAGGACTGGCAGTGTACAAAAAGGAAAATCGACAGGAAGGCCCAGAACTTCAGAAGAAGATATCGAAAGATTCCGACAGTCCTGTGCTCAGAGTCTTCAAAAGTTCGTTCCACGCCATATTCTACAATTAGGACTTCCTGAGTCAACTGTGCATGACGTCATGCGAAGAGATTGAAAATGTATTACTCTAACAATTCAATTCTTGCATGCAATAAAACCACAAGACAAACTATTTAGGACTAAAATCTCTGCTACAATGCTACAAAGAATAGACGAGAACCACAATTTCTTGAGAATGTCATCTTCCCCTTGAAGCCACGTTCCATGTAACCACTTGTGCTAATCGGTACAATTGCCGAATTTGGGGCATGGAAAATCCACGTGAGATACACGAACACATTCAAGCCTCCCTACAGTTAATGTTTAGTGCGTCCTTATGCACAACACAATTTTTGATCTATTCATTTTTGTTGAAGAACAATCAACTCCTTTGCATATATGGATATGCTTTCCTATTTCCTCTAATCGAGAAAATGGAAATGGGGTTGCAAATAATCTTTCAACAAGATGAAACACCGTGCCATTTCGCAAACTATGTCCAAGAAGATTAAATAAGCGATGGATTGGCAGAAGTGGACCAATCTCATGGTCAGCTAGAAGTTCAGATCTTACTCCATCAGACTTCAACCTTTGGAGCTATATCAAGAATGGTCTACAGTGAAAGATTTGAGAATATTACCATCTAAAGCAATTTGACCTGCAGATGCAAGGATTACACCAGATGTTATTGTCAGAGTGTGGGCTGAGGTTGAATTTCGCTTAGGCTCTGCTGTGTAGTGAATGGTGCCCATATTGAAACTCACTAACGTTGTTTAGAAGTTGAGTTATTTAATAAATTAAAAGTGTTTTCAATCAATTACAACTTAGTTCACAGTGAACTCGTAAAACACCATCGTTCATTCCCGGAAATTCTGTAGAACATGTGAATTTAGTTGTCCTTGCTATTTGCAGCAGTAGATTTACATCATTTTTATACTTCGTAAATGGGAATTTTATCTGAGCATAAAACAGATGCAGGTTCGTGAAAAGCTTTCTCGAAGCACATCTTGTGGTGGAAAACATGAACTACCTATTTTGTAGTCACATGACCCACTTCATAGTTCGCCTGTGACCATGTCTTGCATCGCGCAAGTTGCATAGTATACCATTGGGTTGTCCTTTTTCTTCTTCAGTCATGTAGATGCATATTGTAGGTTTGATTAGATGGCAGTGTCCTTCGCAGATCGACTTTGGGAAGGTCTCTGCGATTTCGTATACCATCCTCAATCTCGTACTCTATGATACTCCTAAAACTTTTCTGAAGTATCTGTTGTTGTTGTTTTTTTTTTGTTTGTTTTTTTTATCTCTTCTAATTGCTCATGCATACTGTGTTAAAAAAAGTTTCCGGAATGCATTTTTACTTTCTCCATAGTGTATAGAGAAAGTATTGCACTCCACCGAAAATTCGATACCGAGATTTCACCGGAAATATATGTTTTAGGGTCCCCAATATCCAAAAAAAGCATTTTCACAAAAAGGTCCGTGTGTGTGTGTGTGTGTGTGTGTGTCTGTGAACACGATAACTCAAAAACGAAAAGTCGGTAAAACACCAAACTTGGTATTTAAGTTTAGTATCTTCCAGGGATGCGACACGAAGATTTTGAGAAAAATCCCCCCACCCCCAACTACCCTTTACATGGAACTTTTTTTGAAAATTTTGATTTTCTCAAAAATGGCTCTAACGATTTTGATTAAAATTTCGTATATTAAACATATTTACCTGACAAATGAAATGTATATCTTGAATTTTCTGGGAATAGCCTGTGAGGAGAAGTTTATTCTGAATGAATTTTACTAAATTTTGAATAATTGCTAAACCGTAAGAGATGGACAAAAACTTACTACACAAAAAATGTAGAGCACATTAAAACACACAATTTATGTTATATACATTTTTTTCGTAGAGTTCGTCGTTTTTGTGACATTCCTTATTTTTGGTTTCTGCTATGAAAACTGTACACCTTTCTCATACAGGAACTTGTCAACTCCTATCCATATAGACAAAGGAACTTCATTGACATAGCAACCAGCTTTTGACTATCACTTTAACCCACAGTTGTCCCTTATTTCGCTTCTACTTACAAGGAAGCGAGTAATTAGATTATTTCTGCTATTTTTTTCTGATTAACATAGAGTAAATAAAAGTATAAGCTTTTTAAGAATTATTTGTTGCAGGGATATGGAGAAAGTCATGTGAATGGTACACATCAGATTTTTTCCGTTGAAACGCTTATTTCTGTTTCAGCACCATTCGTGATGTTACTTCCGTAAAAGTTTCATGCCGTAGGCATTGGCTGTCCTGGCAACTGGCTTTTGTTTGTGCGATAGTTGTTCAACGCATTCAGAATTTGGGATATAAAATAACCCGCAAATTTTTTATTACGCAAATCTTCTCTGGAGACATTAGAAATGCTTGTGGTGAAGTAGAAACGAAAAACAAAATGATGCCTAATATAAAAGATTTTCCGAGATTTGTGAGTGCTGAAAATGTCACTGCAAATGTGACAAGGGTGCTGAGAAGGTTTCAAAACCGTTTCCAAGAATGTGTCCAGACACTTTACACGTGTGGAAAAAAGTGTGTCTCAGCAAAAAGGATCTATTTTTAGGGAAATCTGATGCAATGAAGCTATGGTAACTTCTCTGTATTATTTATAATGTTCGAAAACTTTTTAACTTTTCAAGTAAGTGAGGTATTCTCACACCAGTTCGATTCCATACACAAGAACAGGCAATCCAGATTTGGAAGTATTGTAAATATTAACTTGTCCACATTTGAAGCCACTAGACTGCAGAGGCTTTAACTTCTTTTTGAGATCACTGGGGCTCTATTCATCATTTCTTCCAGTCCATTTATTGACTTCAAGATTTTTCTCACCCAGTGACACCCAATTTCTATTCTTGCTTCTGATTATACAAGTTTTTGTGTACAAGCATGGAATAAGTTGGATCTTTTGATTGACAGATTATACTGACTGTTGTCCCACATTTGAAGTGCTATGTAGTTGATTTTGCCTCACTTTTTACACGACAAACCAAATAAAAATGTAAACATAATTATGTTATATGTACTGTACTATCATCTTAAAATTGTATGATTTCCTGTTTGAAAAAAAGATATACCTTTGTTTTTGTTATTGTATGGTTTTAATTGCAAAATGGAATCAAACAATAAGGCTAAATTTCAGCTTTCAGAATTATTCTGATAAATATTAAATTCAAATGATTTTTAAATTATAAGAAAATACATTTTTAAAGTGGGTAATATTATCTTTCTAAAGCAATAATTGAAATACTAAAGATAGAGAATTTTTAAGCTTATAACAGAATATCAAGATGTCATTTTAAGCATGAAAATAAATTGTAATTCTGCTCAAAATTTTGATTACCATGTTTAGCAATCAATTGTCTTAATTGTAACACTGTAAGTGTAGTATTCTTATTACCATATTTCGGATTTTATATCTTGTATGTCATAAATGCATTGATCTTTTAATACTGATTGTTTGTGGTTGAAATAGTGCGCGGACTGGGATGTACACCGAAGTGATGCCAGGGGGCAACACGCTAGCACTTATCATACCGTCTCTGCAACAGACACATGCTGGAGAATACACATGTACTGCAAATTATGCCACAACTGAAAAACTTTCAAAATCAGTCTACATCAGGACCATAGGTAAGTAATATTTTTTGATTCAGAGCATGAACATATGTTTTTATAAAAGTGGTGCAGCTGTCATGTTATATCAAATTCTGCAGCATGTACATAGAGAAAATCTTAATTTCTATACTTTTTTGAAGTAGAGAAGCAAATTTTAGTTAAATCTTATAGGGATTGTTTTTACATTAAACAAATTTTACTATGAATGATAATTTCTAATATAAATAAACTATATTCTTAAAAGTATTAATATGTATTGCTTCTTTCAGCAACTCATGCTAATCAACTTAACTAGATCAAAAATTGAGGCAGTGAGTGAGAAAATGATCAATGTCAAAAATATTCAAATGTGTATTATTTACATTTTCATGTAGTTCATTTTTTCATGTCTTTAAAAACGGAATTTTACTGATTTGTATAGACTCCTTTCTAGTGTGCTTTTTGAAATGCATGTTTGCTACTTCTTTTTCTTGGATTATTGTATTAGAGTAATATGCCAGCAGGAAATTATGGAAATTATAAACACAAGTTGACTTGGCAATGAAAATGGAGTGTTAAATCATATTTAAAAACTGCCCCTATATATTAGTCACTACAGCAGAAATAAAGTCAAAAGGAATTCATTAGGACTATGAAACCAGTTGCAGAGATGTGTAGGCTTCTACAAAGAGAATAGGGATAGACAGACAAACCTGTAGAGAAACAGATTTATGCTGACATTAATTCTCAGTTACTTCAATCATTCACTGTAGCAATAAATATCAGGTTGAAATATAAAAAGGGTAATAGCTTTCAAATAGTTTTATGACAAAGAAACATCTCTTAACATATGGCATTTTCTTCTTCATTTTCAGTATAGGGGTTAACTATTAACATTATTTCATAAGAGTAATTTTCCTTTGTAATTTAAAATGCCTTGTTGTCATTATTATCTGTGATTTCCCACACAAGAAAATTTGTCATCGATGCCAACGCTGATGAAGCAAGTTTATAAAATGTCTCTCTGGTGATGAAAATTGTATTTAATGGGATGTTTTCCTGATGAGGTGAGTTGAATTCTGCCTTCTCTAATGACAGAACTACATACTTAATGTGATACCATCCTGATGAGGCAATGTGAATACTGTCCCTCTAGAAGAAGATATTCATACTTGATGAATCATAGAATAGGAATCATATTTATACATTGCTTATATTTTGACACCAGAACAATAATAACACTCAATTACAGACACAAGTTGTTCAGCTTGTTATCAAAGAACAGAGCAAACTTTGAATGTAATTCAATATTGTGCTGGAGGTCTAATAGAAATTGAATAAATAATTCAAATCCTAGCTTTTATATCTACAATTATATTATCTAAAAAAAATATTTAAATTGAGAATAAAGTCCCCCTTTTTGAATGTGGCTTTGATCCTGGTTTTTTTATGTGCAAACCATAACTGCTCTTTAGGTAAGAGGTCATTCCTTAGATAGAGGTCATCGTGATAGCTTAATCTTCCACTCACCGCACCTTCTTGTTTGAAAGCACTTTGGCTTCAATGTAGATTCACCAGTAAATTCTGAAATCATTCTTGCTCTATTGATATGCACGAAATCATAGATAAAATGAACTTCCAGTATCTACTTTCAGATGATAAATAATAAAATATGTGTTTATTTTGAACTTTTTTTTTATTGAGGTGGTATAAATTTGTGAAGTCTAACCAAAAATTGTGAAAAATTCAATTTTTTTTTTCATTATGAATTCTAAAGTTTAAGAAAATATATAATTTTCCCACTTGGCAAACTTTAACTACCATTGAACTGAAGCTATAGATGGGTATGTGCATGCTTATAAACAAACACTTCCAACTTTAAATCTGGTTTTCTCGCAACATTTTTTCAAACTTTTTACACACTCAAAATATTCCACTTGATGCAGTTTCATGTTCTTGTTTCAGAATTTTTATACTGCCTCTCAAAGGCATGTTAAAGAAAATGCCCATATCAAAGTTTGGGAAAAATAAATTATGTTACATTTTGAAAAATCAAAACTTATGTAGAGCACAAAAAGTAGTAATTTTCTACTCTAATTAGGGCTAATGTAAAATAATATGACAAATCTGTTCATAAATTCTTTTACTGTAAAATCAAAAGTTATGTAGAGTACGAAAAGTAATAATTTTCTACACTAATTAGGGCTAATGCAAAATAATATGACAAATCTATTCATAAATTCTTTTACTGTAAAATTGGACTTTTTTACATATATATTGTTTAAAATGCATCATGTGACTCATTTTTACTATAATAATACATTGACACAATAAAACATTGTTATTTAAATTGTCATGTAAGCTGGAAATTTTCTGCATGGCAGAAATATCATTACTATTGTGTATATTAACTGGAATAAATTTCAGTAAAATATCTTACATACTGTGGATTTTCCAAATTTACAGATGCATCACCTTAAGCTAAACACAAAACTCAAAATATCTTGGCTTCAGTAGTTCCTGGCATAGATCTCTCTCTCACTTATTGCTTCAATGTTTTTTGTAACAAATCATTTATACATTATTTATTATATGTAGAACTCGTGAGATCAAGGGAATCTGTTTTTTCTCTCTACAGTTGCTATCACATGGGAGGATGCCCCTGAAGAACAGTACCCCATCCTGAATTCAGATTATAAAGTAAAGTGCAAAGTAACTGCAAATCCTGCACCTCTTGTTGATTGGCTTCGCGATGGTGAAGCTCTGCAGTCTGGGGACCATTACATAGTTGATACAGATGGCCTTCTGATCCAGAAAGCTACAGAAGCTGATGATGGCACTTACACATGTCGTGCCATTGTTGTGGATACGGGTGAGCTGCAGGAGCGGCATATTCGTGTTGAGGTAAGTTCAGCATTTTATACAGAAATTATTTATTCTATTAAAATAGAATAAAGTTGAATACTAAAATCAGGACATTTTTGATAGGGCTGTTGGTCGACTTAAATTATGATCCAGGAACTCATCTTCTTCTGGCTGATTCCTATGTTACTGCTCTTTATTTGTAGTTAACAGGCATAACTTCACTAATTCACTGACTGGGTCAGGATTTTTAAATTTGATGACCTTTACTTAGTGGCTATTTCAAGAAACTATGTGACAGGTTTGAGCAATTCAATTACATCTCAATGTAATGGCTACTCATGCAAACGTTGTATGAAACAGTCCAATTATATATTTAACTAGGTTAAAGCCTGATGGATTTGCGAAGAAAGGATTTCTATTAAGTTTATAAATAATAAAGAATTTATTCCTAATCTGTTGGCTGTAATTGTTGGCCTAAAATGGGCTCCTTATGATAAAACTAGACTCTATTCACAATGTAATGTAGCCTGTCTTCTCAGGCAGGAGTAGTATGACATAATAGGCATATTCAGGTGGGGGGGGCGTGATGGGTAAACTTGAATAGATGGAGGTGTTTATTTTTCTTTTTTTAAAATTTAAAGATTTACTTAATGATTAATTGAAGTTTATATTATTATTATTATTATTATTATTATTATTATTAACTTTATATAGTAAATGCCATTGAAAATAACATTGTTACAGATAATTTTCATTAAATCAGAACAAAAAATGTAGGCAACTTGCCATGTCAAAAAGAGAGCTAATTCAGAGTTTGCTCGTAGCATACATCTCTGCCATTGTTTATCTTTAATTTGTAACAATTAATGTCTTTATTGACTTAAAAATTGGTTACATAAAGTCTTAAATGTTCTGCTGAAAATTTAGAGTGTTAACAGCTGTGCATCATCCATAGCTCGCACCACTGCACACTTTTAAGTTTAATATTACAGAGACGTAGAGAATGGCATGTAAATGGAACACATCAGGTTCTTTTTAACCACATTGCATTCCTATTGAAATCCTTGTTTACTGATGGCTTTTATACCAGACAGCCTATAAATGCCAACATAGTGCAGCCTATAGTTGCATTCACATAATATGCCATGGCGAAAGAGGGCAATATAATTATTTACATGGGTGTTGTAACAAGGACTCAACATTTTTTCTCCTTTCTAATGACTTCTTTAAATTTACACAGGTTCACACCCCTCCAACCTTTGAAGATATGGACACAACAATTAAAGCCATTGAAACAGAAACTGCATCTGTCCAATGTAAAGCCCGTGGTAAACCACAGCCAACTTTTGCATGGATCAAGGTTGCCAACAAAGAAGACTTGACCTCTGCAGGAAGGTTTACAGTTCATAAGAATACTGGTATTTTGACAATCACAAATGTGGCAAAGGAGGACCATGGAGAATACAAGTGTGTGGCAACTAATGCCGCAGGAAGTGTGGAGAGAACAGTAAAAATAAATGTTGTAGTAAAACCTCGGATAGTGGCCTATAAGAATGTTTCTATAGCAACTGAGAAGGAGGCAAAACTGGAGTGTAGTGCATCTGGACGACCATTACCAGATGTCACTTTCAGGTAAAGCAATTTTGTTTAGTGTTTTTATTTAAGTATACAATTATAAGCTTGCCAAAATGACAAAGTTTAACAAAACAAAGAAAATAATTAATATATAACATGTATACAACAAATAAATAAAAACAGTACAAATGAGATATATAATTAATAATTATTATGAGGGTAAGGCTCTTGAAAGAAATTATAGAATGTGATAAATTCTTTACAAACAATATATAAAAGAATACAGAATTCTAAAATTTAGGAATATAGATGGTTTTTAATAAGTTAATTGAGTATTTAAGTGCAATTTTAGGAAAAATGATTTTGCATGGTTCACCTAATTTGTTAAAATTTGAAGCCAAAAAGACAGGAATGGTTCCTCAAGCTCCTACCATCAGACTGATTAATTCATCTCCAATTTATATATACGAGGGTTGGGCAAAAGTCGGGGCAACTATTTATTTTCTTGAAGATACCAGTCTGCTTGGAAAATGTGACATATATAGATGAAAGGACAATGTGTTATCTACATGTTTGGACAATTTTAATTTTAATTTATTCTTTCTATTCAAAACAAGAAAACCCTTTGTGGTTCCAAATCCATTGGTGTGTATTTTTTGTATAGAGATATACCTTTTCCTTTGCTGGGTAAGGTACAACACCTTTCAAATTCTTGATTTCTAAGCATGAATCTGTATTATAAAAATATTTGTTCTCTTAGTGTCATGCAGTAATTTAATATTTTTAATTTACCTAACACATTGTAGTCCATGTTAGATTTATGTTGATTCTTTGTTTGGATTTGTGACTGGCCCAAAGGAAATTTCCTCAGCAGAGGAGATATTCATAGCCCCTGAAATTCAAGCACATAGATTTCTCATGGAAGGTATGAGGCTCATACTGAAAGTCATAAGAAACATTTTTTTTTAAAAATCTTAATCTTTATTTTTTAGACAAACCAAATGCATCATCTTAATCTACAGAATTTTCTGCCTCCTTTTAACACAGTCTCAATTTCTTTGCACACATTTTGCTCATCCTTTTCCAAGTTAGAAAATACCATTACAATAGAACTCAGTTCCAGCTGCCCAAAGGCTCACACACTGCTTTCCGAATATGCTCCAAGTGATGCCATTCTATACTCTGGTGTTTTATTTCAGGCTCCTAATGATGGAATTAGCTTTCATCATCTGTTACCATACTCATCAAAAAATCATCTGCATTTTGAAATCTCTGAGGAAGGTTTTGGGTGATGGTGCTTCTTGAAGTTTGTGGACTTCGATCAACAAAAGTGGGCCTCAGCAGGCACAAACTTTCCAGTAACCTAAACTTTCAATAATTTCTTGCATTGCATTGTGTTCTAGAGCAAGATTTGCAGCGATTTCATCCACATGGACATGTGTGTCTTCTCTAATGAATTCATCAACTCTTTCCTGGTTGTGTTCCATAAAGACAGTTCGAGGGTAACTGTTAGGGCGCTCTGTTAGAAACTCGTGTTCCCATCTTTGAAATGTTTCACCCAACTGCTAACACTGCAGACATAGAAACATTGAATTCTGAGATGAATTTTAGCAGCAGATTTTTCCTCTTTGACAAGGAAATCAATAACAGCATACTCTCAAAACAAAACATTGATGTCCACCATTTTCGAAATGATGCCCATAGTCACATAATAAAAGCTAATGATGTCACAGTATGTCAGCATGTGATGTACGGTCCAAAGATTACGGTCCTACATTCATTTCTGTTATATTGTTAGAATTTGAACTTTAAAAGTGGGTTGCTCACAAGTTCAGTATGATCCTTGTACAGTAACTGCATATCTTTGATGTAGAAAATATTGCAAATTATATTCTTTAGCCATGATTCCTATGTCGCAACAAACTCTTGTAGAAAAGTTAAACAGCAACAGATAGACTGATTCTCAGCCGTTCATAGCTCTCACAGAGAAACAATGAATAGAAAAGATTTTGTGATAAATTTAGGAAAATGCAATATATTTTGTGCATAAACCTTGCCTCAACTGATTAGCCTGAATGCACAGAAGAGTTAGAAACAGTTTGGTATGGGGAAATCAATTCCCTATAATATGGATGCATCTAAATAAAAGCTCCATAATAACTCCATGGCACGACAGCTCACGGGGAGCCTTGGCCTACCACCCAGCCGCTGTGTCCCCCATCTCGGTCCACTACAGACGTCATGGATGGGGTGCAGTATTGGAGGGTGAGACGTGGTCAGCGCCTCAAGTCCCCCCAGCCGGTTAATGCAGTCCTCATGACCTGGAGCCGCTACTTCTCCATCAAGTAGCTCCTCAATTGGCCCCCCAGGGAGCTTACAAGGCTGAGTGCACCCCGGGTCAGGTCTCCCAGTGGGGGAAAAATCCCCACGCCGGTACTGGGGATCGAACCCAAGTCTCCCGCTTAGTAAGCAGCTGCGCTACCACGGCGCTAAGGAGACGACCATAAAACCTCCATACAATTAAAAATAGTGATAGAACCACAAATAATTGGAGTCATGTCTGTTGAAATCATTGTTGTATAGTCAGATCGTGTAGTAGAGTGAAATTAATATTTTAATTTTGGTATCAACAATGCATATGCATAATAGCGTATTTTTAGTTAACATTTAATGTAAGTCTTATACCATTTTGTTAATGGTATTAAAGTGTCTAATAGGATGTTAAAGTTGCACTAAAAGTGTGTAACATAAAAGTAACATTTTGAATGATAAGCAGCCAGATGAATATCTCAAGTGATATAAAGTTAGAATTTAATTTAAAATCTCAAAGCTTCAGGCTTTAAATTAGTTATTCATTTAGTTTTAGAAAGTAAAGCTGGACCTGAATGTTTTATGGTAGCCTAGCTCCCCCACCCCCCCCATTTGATACTTTTCCATACAGTATGATTTTTATTAAGGTTACAAATAAGTTACATCAGTTAAGAATTTTAATATATTTTAGATATAATTAAAAATTAATATTTGGGAAAATGGAAAGGATTTTTATTTATGGGCACTTTTTTAACTACTGTGGTTCTCAGCATCCCATTCTATATTGGGTGTGAAAGACCGCTAAATTTTGCTTGGAGGTCTCTTTATCAAACCATAAATCTACGAAGTGGGACCAATGGCTTTACTTCCCTTCCAAAGGAAGGATTTTAATGCCCCAAAAAATTCACACCAGTGAACCCGTCCACCACCAGTTTGAACCAGTGACCTTGGGTATATGAAGCTAGCATGGTATCCACTACACCACTTAATATTTGGGAGTTTTGTATCAGTGCAAAAAGCAGTAATGTAAATCATTAATTTTGAAATGAATGCTAATAACACTGAGAGTAAACACAGTTTCCACATTGAAAACCTGTAATACTGAAGAAATTAATAGGCATACTTTTGTTAATTGTAACATAACTATCCAACTGATTAATAACTGATTAACAAAATCAAACTAGGAAATTTCTGTAATTACATGCAGTGATCAATTCTGTGTATTCTATGGATTAATAAACTTCTAATGAAATTTAAACTGAAATATTAATAGTGTCCAAAAACATGAATCAAAGTTTCCATTAATTTCTTTATCTATTAGATTATATTTTCTTCTTCACCTTCTTCTTCTGGCTGAGTTAGCTCTGTTTCATTCATTTCCCAAGGGTTATGCTCCCCCCCTCGTTGTTTAAGAATCACTATTACAGAGCTTTATAAATGTTTTAAACAATTAATGATTGAAAGGCAAGCAATATAGGAACACAACTTATATCTCTACCCGAGTTTGCTAGGTAATTGTAACACTG
Organism: Hymenopus coronatus; assembly: GCA_030762935.1. NCBI lineage: Eukaryota > Metazoa > Arthropoda > Insecta > Mantodea > Hymenopodidae > Hymenopus > Hymenopus coronatus. Next base: position 51,235,215 of record CM060895.1, read on the forward strand.
AAATCTTTAATGCATTACATTCTAAGATTTTACTTTATTAACTATCTGGAAGGATAGGTGCAGAAAAAATGAAAAATCATTATGTACTCTTGTCTAAACTTTAGAATTCAGTAGTAAAATAATTTATACATTAATTTTACAGGAAACTTACTTCACCAAATAAATATGTTCATGGTCTACAAGCAACAGATGATCGCATAGTTGTTGAAAACAAACATGATCCTGAGCGTGAAGAAACAATTGCAACCTTAATCATAAGGAGTATTTTGCGATCTGATGATGGCCTCTACGCTTGCATTGCTACCAATGAGGTAAGACAAAATATTAGGTCAGACATGGGTTATTCAGTGTGAGCTTTACTTTATTTAATAAAGTGATATTCAGATTATAAATTACAAACTCAGAAAAACATATTTTACAGCCATTTCATTACATCATCAGTTTTCTTTTCCTTGTTAATTTGTATCTGTAAGGTTACTGGCACAAGGAGTTAGATTATTTTCAGTTATCTTAACAATGCAAATAAAGAGTAAACAAGGAAAATGATTGTGAAATAAGTGAAACATTGTCACAATATACAGAATAATTATGCATATATTATGTCTTCTGTGGCCCAGTTGTAAATAGAATGCATGGTATATAACTAATTTATAATTTGTGTGTTTTCTTCAATTTTTACTTTCTCTAGCTGTATATACGATATATGTTGTAGATAGGGAAGGCATTGTATTCCTCCCAAGATTTCAATGGAAATACATGTTTCGAGGATCCCTGAATGCAAAAAATCATTTTTCAAAAAAGGTCCATGTGTCTGTGTCTATGTGGGTGTGGGTGTGTGGACAACAAAGCTCAGAAACAAAAAGTGGGCTAAATACCATAGTTGGTATTTCAGTTCAGCATCTTTCAAGGAATGCCACATGAAAATTCTCCACTCAAATTACCCTTTACATGGAACATTTTTTGAAATATTTAGTTTTCTAAAAAATGGCTCTAACAATAAGGATTAAATATATTTACATAGAAAATAAAATGTATATCCTGATTTTCTTGCTTCATCTTGATGACATACACATATAGTAAAAGATAATATAGGGATTCCTCCAAACATTCAATATCTGGTCATCACACAGGAAAATGTTAATAATCAATTGTTTTGTTAATAATACACATGAAAATGAATTTTATTGCAGCTTAAATTTTTAAACTATTCTAGAATACAAATTACATTTTTAATTTGAAACAAGTCTTTGTTTTTATAAGATGAAATTACTTACAAACTTGGTTATGTTTATTTTATTTTGAAAGGTTGAAAAGCATGTAATTATATATTTTATTATTTTCTTAGGGAGGTGAGGCAATAAAGAATGGCCACTTAACAGTTGAATTTCCACCATCATTTGCAAATACACCAACAAAGGAAGTATGGAGCTGGCAGAACAATCCAGTAAACATAAGCTGTCTTGCAGAATCAATTCCAAATGCAACAATCACTTGGAAACTTAACAATTATGAAGTAGATAAAGATGTAAACATCAGAAAGGTTGGAGAGGGACCATACAGCACTCTTCAGGTAAGCCATTATAGTGTTTAAAATGTCGAATTACATTAAAACATAGGAGGTATTCATTCTTAAAAGATGAGTTCAAATCCATTCAAACTACATAATAATTTTTATGGAGCTTGCTCAGAATATATTCACTAAGCATTCTTTAACCTTTAACACAGTACAGTCTTTAAAGACTATGCTCTGTTATTGATTATTATGGTTTACATGTTTTTCACCACTAATTATTGCCAATAATTCATTAGCTTCCAGTTAAATATTCACTGATGAGTGTATCTGAGATTGTTGCATTTCTTCAGCAAAGTAAATAAGAACATATAACACCCTACCACAGTCATTTGATGTGCCACTATTATTATTATTATTATTATTATTATTATTATTATTATTATTATTGTTGTTGTTGTTGTTGTTGTTGTTACCATTATTATTATTATTATTATTATTATTATTATTATTATTATTATTATTATTGTTGTTGTTATAGTGAATGGGGTACTTGCATTTGATATGCATAGAGCTTTCATTGAAAGTGAATGTTTTAGGCTCCTTGAATAGAAAATAAAGGAATATATGTGTGTCTTTGTGTCTGTCTGTGAGCTATTCAAAAACAAAAAGTTTTTTTAAAAAATAAAATCAGCATTCAACTTTAGATCTAACAGTGCAACACAACAATTTTCAAGTAAACCTCCCAATCCCAAACCATCCTTTACATGGAAAAACTTTCATTATTTTTTCAATAATGACTAATGATTTTGATTAAAATACAATAAATATGGACAAAAAATACCAAGTAAAATGTATATCTTGAATTTCTACAAATAGCAATGAAGCTCTCTTTATTCTTAATAATTTTTGTAGAGGTAAACCATAAGAGAGAGATGAAATTTTACTGCACAAAAAATGTAGATCTCAGTAAAGGACACAAAGAGGTAACATTTCAAAGCCATTGTTTAAAATTTTGACTCAGTCTACTATCCTGCTTATACATACAATAGAATATATAAATGTGTAATGAAATTTTATCTCAGTTATGAAGAAATAGATCAAACAGTAGTATTTATCTTGTTAATCATTTGAAATATATCCAAAGGAAAAATTTGTGCATAAGAGTTTATCTTTTAAAGCATTACCAAATGGAGTTTTCTTTTCTTGAGCAAATGATTGGAGATTTCATCCTTGAGTTTACACACAGGGATTACCAGTGGACTTCTGTGTAAGAAAACTATTATGTTTCCAGTTGTCACATATCTGATATCTGATATCTGTAAATAGGGTCTGCTACTGATACAAGTAGATGAGATGGGAGGTTGGTGATTTCTGACTCAGATTTTTTTTTAAGATTTTCCCTAGTCCTGGGAGGTACCGGAAAGTTTCCTTCCCAAGTTTTCTTTAGCAATAAACATTTCATTTCATGTACCTTAATGCCCACCACTTTGGTGCTGAAAGCAGTAAGAATGGTTGTTAAATAGTACTAAAAACATTGTGATCATGTGTTTAATAATGTGATGAGAAAAGAAGAGGACGTTTAATATTATTTTATTACAAATTCTTAATTCATTTTATATCCTGATTTTGGGAGTGCAAAGCTAGTATGTGTGTCAAAGCAGCTCCTGGAGATCAGAAAAATAAGGGAATAAGAAGCATGACAACGAAAGATCCTGTGAAAGCAGCAATGAAGGAGTTGAAAGATTTGGAGGAAATATTAGAGAAAAGTATAGGAAGAGAAAAAGACAATATAGAAGAAGTAAGCAGGGAGGAAAAGAAAAAAACAAGTCAAGAGAGAAGTGTGGAAGACAAGAAGAAGGGTGAAAAAAAATGAGAATACAAGTAAAGTGTACAACTTGATAATATTGGGAATAGAAGAAAAGATGGTATGAAATGGGAGGAGAGAGGTGAGAGAATTATTTGCAGAAGACTATAGAAAGCAGGTGACCAATTATGAAATAAGTGATACATTTTGATGTGTAAAGAGAAGAGGGAAGAGAAATATAATGGTGAAATGCAATTGGTGAGAGATTTAATAAACTAAGCAAAAAAATTTAAAGGGATGGGCATGTAGATCAACAGGAACATAACATATGAACAAAATGAACTATTAAAAACGTTAATAGTTAAAAAAAGAGAGAGACTCATAATTAAGAAAAAACAGCATATATCAAAAACTTCAAATTATGAATGATAGTAAAATGACAAAAAAAATGCATATGCAGGGAAGGGAGTAGGGAACAACAGAAATGATGACAGAGTTCAAGTCAAATGAAAGAACAATCTGGGGAATGAAGGAACAGCCAATGCATATTCAGCAAAAGATGACAATGACAAGGGAAGGAGGGGTGATGGAGAAGGAGAGGGTTGAAGTGAAGTGAAAGTGGAAAAGGAGCCAGAAAGGCAAAGGAAAAAATCTGATGTGTTACACTCAAATGACTTTCTCTAGCTGCTCTACAAAACTCCTACAAAAGATTATTCTTCTTTGTACACAATGCTAATCAAGATAAATGTTAGCAGAATGTTATTACTTAGTTTCTTATAAGTAGAAGGGAATAAGGGAATGCACTATGCTAAAGTGATTGTCAAATGTTTTAAAAGCTATCGTTATGCGATTGTCATTGCAAATCACTTCTTTGCTTGGCCAGGAGTGGAACAAAAGAAAAAGTTTAAGTACTTCACAATTGAAACCAATAACAAGGAATATCTCAAAAACGGTTACCTCCACAACAAAAACGTAGAGGACAAAAATTGTGTGTTTTGTCATGAGGTACATTTTTTCTGCGGTACTTTTTTTCTACCTCTTACGGTTTAGCAGTTAAGCAAAATTCATCCAGAATAAAGAGGTCTTAAGAGGCTATTCCCCAAAAATTCAAGATATACATTTTATTTCGGACATAAATAGCTGAAATATACGGGATTTTAATCAAAATCGTTAGAGCCATTTTTAAGAAAATCAAAATTTTTCGAAATTTGTTCCATGTAAAGGGTAGTTTTTAGTATGAGGATTTTTTTGAAAATCTTTGTGTTGCATCCTTGGAAGATACTAAACCTAAATACAAAGTTTGATATTTAACTGTCTTTTTGTTTTGGGGCTATGCTGTCCATAGACACACACACATACACACACAGACCTTTTTTTAAAAATGCTTTTTTCGGACTCAGGGGACCCCAAAACATATATTTCCAGTGAAATCTCGGTATCAAATTTTTGGGTGCATTACAATACCTTCTCTATCCCTATGTACATTGTACATATGGGACTAGAGAAAGTAAAAATGAAAGGAAGAGCACCAAAAACAATTGAAAAGAAGAGGAAATAAAGATTAGGATTTATAAATCGGTGGATAAAGAGAGGAGTTTTGGTTGGAAAGAAAGAAAGAAAGAGAGACAAGTGTTAAGCAGGTGGTGCACAGATAGGGAGGAAGATGGTGTTATAATCAGGCACAATAGGACATGTGACCAGACAGAGCAAAAGATAGAAAAAGCACAGATAAGACTGTAGGGAGGGTAAAAGGAAGAATAAAGACAGAGGGTAAACTGGGGCTTAACTAAGGTAAGTGCAGCATGAATAAAGTGAAGAAAAGGGGGAAAAATAATTGAAAGGTGATAAGTGATTAGAGGCGGAAAAGCTAAAAAAGTCAAAGAAAGAAATAAATAACTAAGGCTAGGGTAGGAAGTAAAACAATAAAATTGATCAAAAGTAGACAGAAAGAGAGACAAAATAATTTGAGAAATAGAAAGGGGGAATAAAGGGAACTCACAATGAGACAGGAAACATGAAGGGAAGAAGGGCACACAAAAATCTGCAAAGTTGTTTGTGAAGTTGTTTGTAAAACATGTAGGGAGGTATCCAGTGACAGAAGGACTGGACCCCGAGTGCAAAGGGCAGCCAAATTATCTCAATATTATATCCTGATTTTATAATAACGAATCTCAAAGTTACTAATGTATACTCTGAATCTTTGAACACACAGTTTGGATGTCTTAAACATTGCATAATTTTTGCATGAAAGGTTTATAAAATAAAATATCCAGAACTATATTCCTTAAGAATTAAAATGTATTTATCTAATTATGCCTTCTGTGTGCTTTTGCATGTTAAATATAAACTTGCTTGTTGTTCCAGCAATAAGCAACCACTGGTTCATTAATTTCTACACTATAGAGGTTTTATGACTCCTCACAGAAAATCATTTTCACATCTCTGATGTGCTATTTGTTATAATAGAAATAAGTTTTATTTTCTTTTTGGTAACCAGTTCCATATTTACTACTTTTAGGTTGTGCCCTTGGACCAAAAGTATTATGGTCGTTACAAATGTAGAGCAGTAAATACACATGGTTGGGCGGAGCATGAAATTGAGCTTAAAGAGGCAAAACCACCCTCAGAAATTCTGCAGGCTAAACTAGAAGTTATCACAGGTAAGATATGGCTTTTTTTCTGCAGTATAGCATCATATTAATATACAGCATAAAGTAATCTTATCTCTAGATAGGTAAAGTTATGTTCATGTCTCAAAGTCCTTCACATATTGCCTTTTCAGTGTGTCATATAACTGTTGTAATATCTTTTATTTTGACGGCTCTGAGATTAATGTAACTTAGCTTGTAAAACATTAAATAAATTTTATATTTCTCTTCTTCTTAAGTAATACACTTTATTTCTGAATTGTGCAATACCAAAATGCTTAAACATTAATTCTCAATTTCTTAAACAAATTTTATATTTCTCTTCTTCTTAAGTAACACACTTTATTTTTGAATCATGCAATGCCAAAATACTTAAACATTAATTCTCAATTTCTTTATGACTACACCTGCCAGTTTTCTGTGAACCACACTGTGAATTGGTGTTATTTATTGCTATGGAAAACTAAAAAGAGAGGCATTTGGAAATTATTTACAATTGTATAGTTTTAAAAATGCAGTTCAACATATGGTTACATTCTCTTGTAGGATGATGATCTGATATTAGTACTCCATGCAGATACTAGATAGTAGTTGAGAACAGGTTATTGTGACAGTGCCATCTTATGCAATGGTTCTCACATTCACTTTGATATGTAAATCATCACAGTTGGGCTGCATAAATAACATGGAAGAATGGCAAGACATAACAGGAATCTTCAGAACACAAGGCTCTTCTCGATAGAACGTGACTCTTTTCAATTCTTCTCCAAGCTTCGACTTCCAGAAGCTTCCAGAAAGTTCTGTGATGTTATTTTCTAGCTATAAAAGGAGGAAGAATTTCAGGGTTAAGTGAATTATTTACAGCAGTGAATTTAAGACTTTATTTGTAATTACATTTTCAGTCATTAAAGACATTTGTCACAATATGTAGTGAAAGGACACCTGCTTTTACTACTATGACACCACAGGTGATGACACTGATGAAACATGGAATTAAGATGGACCACCGGTGGAATGCAATGGCAGGGGAACCTGGGGAAAACCCACCCCAGCCCCGCTTTGTCCACCACAAATCTCACATGCAGTTGTCTGGGATTGAACCTGGATGTCTAGGTGAGAGACGAGTGGTCTAACCATTTGATTGCATTGAGATTTTTAACATGATTTGTTGCATAGAACAGTTGGGAGTGTTATAAATCTATGGTTTGTGAAATTTGAAACCTTTTAATGCACACTTTAAAACTGGTCAATTGGTTTAGATGTTTTGTTGATATAACACCATATTTATCAACCACATTTTAAAGTTGTATTTTATTTCTCAACAATTTTTACAACTTGTTTTCTAAGATGTGCATCTCTTCCTATCATAGGTTCTCTTTTATGGGTAGGAGTCCTTTGAATTGAAGGAGCATGAATGTCCACATTCTCGTCTAAATTCTCCTCAAGATTTCCTTATACCTAACAAGAGTTGGAACTTCTTCCTAACTATAACACTCTGAATTCAAACTGCAGATGTGCGCAGAACTGTTAAGACTTGGCAACAGCAGGTTCTCTTGTTAACAGTATATTGTGGAGACCCTCCCTATTGTGGTCATGTCGTTGACACCTCAAGAAGGATGAGGCCCAAGTTTATACCTACTGGAATTATTATCATCATCATCATTATTATTATTTTTAACGGTGCTGTCAATTGCCAGGATAATATAAGCTCTGCCAGAATTTTATGCTGCAAGAGTTCTTTAACATGCCAGTAAATCTACTGACATGGACCTGTAGCTTTTAAGCACACTTAAAAACCATTATTCTGGGCCAGGTTTGAACCCACAATACTGGCCAGTGCCTAACTAACTGTGTACCCAGACCAACACCACCTGGAATGTGAATATCAGGGCCTAAATAAAATTATAGTTACGACACGGAACCAAACAGCAGATCTTCAGTAGATCACATTTGAAACATGGGAGGAAAGTCAGTAAAGAAATTAATACTCCGTAGTAACTCCAGACATACTGCTAATCAGTCTGAGTGAGGACCTTTGTATATTGTGGCTATTATCTAGATTAAATGCAAATATAATAATGCTTTCATTATTACTTAGGTGATTATAAAGAATTATCCATTAACCCTTTCACAGATGTGGGTGTCAGCTGATATCCATTTTAAAATGTAGGAGAAGCAATATGGATGTCTAAAGATATTCTGTGCATACATGCATATAATGTTTATTTAACCTTAATGAGTTTAATGTTTATCTTATAAGATACTTTTCAATAAATTCCATTAGTATTACCATTAAAAACTTCTTACCCTCAATACATGAATCACCACACCGGCACATTTTTTCGCATTCAATGTAAATCATGATTATTTCATTACGAAAATTTGTCATCAATTTCCAAATCATTGTCATACAGCAAAATGTCTTCCACATTTACTGAAGTAATTTTTACTTTCTCTAGCCCATATGTATAATGTAATAGTGGATAGAGAAAGTATTGTATTCCATCCAAAAATTCAATATAGATATTCCATCAGAAGTATATGTTTTGAGGCCCCGTGAATCCAAAAAGAAAACATTTTTAGAAACATTTTTGTGTGTGTGTCTGTGGGCAACATAGCTCAAAAACAAAAAATAAATTAAATACCAAACTTAGTATTTAAGTTCAGTATCTTCCAAGGATACAACACAAATATTTTAGAAAATCTCCCACCCCCAACTAGCTTTTATAGAACATTTTTTCGAAAATTTCCATTTGCTGGAAAATGGCTCTAATGATTTTTATTAAAATGTAATATGTTTAAGATATTTTCATGACAAACAAAATGTATATCTTGAATTTTCTGATAATAGTTTCTGAAGGCCTCTTCATTCTGGATGACTTTGGCATAACTGGTAAACCACAAGAAATGAACAAAAACTTGCTATAGGAAAAAATGTAGATATCATTAAACATACAATTTACATATACATTTTTTGTAGAATTAACCATTTTCGAGATATTCCAAGTTATTGGTTTTAGTTGTAAGGTACTTAAACTTTTCTCAAATGGGAGACATCTTTCTTTTCATCTGTCTTAAGTTTACCCCTCGCAAGCAAAGAAAACAAATTTCAATTGTTACACTTAGCAACCGGCTTTTAAAGGATCTGACTATTGCTTTAGCCTAGTGTAAATCCTTATTTCCCTTCTACTTACAGGAAAGCAAGTAATAAGACCAATTCTGGCAATGTTTATCTTGATCAGTATGATGCAGAGTACATCAGATTTTTGCATCTACCCCAAAATGTGTATGAAATAATAGTGCATCAAAATGAAGTAAACAGAAAAATAAATGTGTTTCTAAATTAGATATAAAAATATATTGAGATTTTAAGTTTTCATGGTCTCTTATTCATTTTCTTATAGAGCACTTTTTGTTTTACCACAGCTACTACCATTACATTTTCATTCATGGGACCAGCCAACCATGGAGGTCTTCCAACTAGAGCATATGCTGTACAGTACAAAGAAGAGAGACAAGACTGGAAAGATGCTAAAAACAAGACATGGCCCATCGGTAAGTGTATAACAGAGTTTCACCATACATTTCAGATATTTGTGTTTAAATTATAATATATCCAGCTTCCTAATACTGTATAGATTCAGTTATTATTTTTTCTTTTCCTCATCCCTCCTTTCCTTCACTAGGATCTGTCTGCTGAAGCTCTGGTTGCACTGCAGCTTAAAAGCTTATTGCTCTCTTCATTGTGTGTATATATACATGGTGATCCACTATTATATCCCTGTTTTTATTTCACTATCATTCACTCATTAACAATGTTATATGGTTGCTTTCAATTCTAATATGCACTATGGTCCTTGCCATTTCATATTTCAACATAGGCATTAGCAGCAGTCTGGGTTGCAACATTCCTTACAGACTATTGCTATATATTGTTTGGTAACTGCGCACACTCTTCCCTAACGACTGCTCCCAAAGTGTCCAAGTTGTGCAGTTTTTTGGCAACACTTTCTCTTTCAAATATCCCCAGAGGCAAAAAATCCAAGGGCCATTTCTGGACTTCTTGGTAGCCTCTCAACATTTCCACGTGTCCAATAACTTGGTCTGGGAAAGCCTTGTCAAGCCATTCTCACAAAATTAATGCAAAATGGGGATTGTTTTCACATCCAAAGCTACATGTCTCCCCCTCTTCCATCACCATCTTTGCAACATTACAGGTGACTGCCATACTTACATTCTAGCTGCAATTTAAGCACTGTCAGAAATGTGTAGTCCTTGTGCCATCTTCACTTAATTCCTGGTTACAGCAGCAACAATCAACCAATACATAAAAATTGCATAATGGCACATAATGGCATAAAATAGAGCTTAATTTAACGGTAGAGTTATTGATCTTATTTCCTTTGTAATAGAATAGCAAGAAAATAAAAATAGGGAGATAATAGTGGATTGCCCTGTGTGTGTGTGTGTGTGGGTGTGTGTGTGTAAAATATACGAGGGGCATACTGAAAGTCACGGGCAACCCATTGTAAAAATTTAAATTTCAACAATGTAACGAAACAAATTGCAGGATCGTAATCTACAGACTTTAAGCCACATGTTGACATATTGTGACGTCATTAGCTTCTATCACGTGATCACAGACGGTGTTTGAAAAATGGCTGACATTGATGTTTCGTTTCGACAGCATGCTGTCATTGAATTCCTTGTGAAAGAAGGAAAATCTGCTCCTGAAATTCATCTCAGACTTCAACGTGCGTATGGAGGTGTCTGCATGGGTGCCAGCAGTGTTAGAAGATGGGTGAAACATTTCAAAGATGGAAACACGAGTCTGCAAAATGCGCCTCGTAGCAGGTGTCCTCGAACTGCCTCTATAGAACGCAACAAGGAAAGAGTTGATGAGCTCATTACAGGAGATAGGCATTTCACTGTGAATGAAATTGCTGCGCAACTTGGAATAGAACATAGTGCAGTGCAAGAAATGATCCACAGCTTGGGTTATCGAAAGGTCTGTGCCCGTTGGGTCCCCCGTTTATTGACTGAAGACCACAAACTTCAGAGAAGAATCATTGCACAAAACCTTCTTCAGAGATTTCATAATGAAGGTGATGAATTTTTGACGTGTATTGTGACTGGAGATGAGAGCTGGTTCCATCACTATGAGCCAGAAACGAAACGTCAGAGTATGGAATGGCACCCATGAACTCACCATCGAAAAAGAAAGCAAAGACAGTGCAGTCTGTAGGAAAAGTTATGGGAAGTGTCTTTTGGGATGCACAAGGTTGCATTTAGTTGACTTTCTTGAACCTGGACAAACCATAAATTCTGCCCGCTACATCAAGACACTTCTGAAGCTCCGTCGGGCTTTGCATGATAAACGCCCTGGAAAGAGGATCATCCTTCAACAGGATAATGCGCGTCCGCATATTGCCCCTGCCACTATGGAGAAGATCAGGGCATTAGGGTGGGAAAGTCTTCCCCACATCCTCCCTACAGCCCCGACTTGGCACCCTCTGACTACCATCTTTTCGGTTCTGTGAAGGAGCAGATGCGTGGGCAACGCTACGAGACACTGGAGGATATTCGGAAAGCAGTGCGTCAGGGTCTGTGGGCAGCTGGAACGGAGTTCTATCACATTCTATCTATTGTAGAACGATGGGAAAAATGTGTGCAAAACAATGGAGACTATGTTGAAAAGTGAAAGAAAGTCTGTAGATTATGATGATGTATTTGGTTTGGCTTAAAAATAAATATTAAGATTGTAAAACAGTGTTGCTCATGACTTTCAGTATGCCCCTCGTATTATGAAGCCTATTGTAATTTCCAAATGGTAAATAAACTATTATTATTATTATTATTATTATTATTATTACTACTACTACTATTATTATTATTATTATTATTACTACTACTACTATTATTATTATTGTTATTATTACTATTATTATTATTATTATTATTATTATTATTATTATTATTACTTTTTTTTATTTTTGCCCTAATTAGTGAAGAAAAATTAATACTTTCTAAAAATCTGAATTTTTCAAAATTTAATATAATTTCTCAAAAGTCTAGCATTATTTTGAAAAGTATATCACTATTTTCTTTTATATCCTAATGAGAGGCAGTTTACAAATTTTGAAACAAAGTAATAAAAATTGCATCATGTGCAGCATTTTGAGCATGTGAAGTGTTGGAAAAAAAGGTTTGCGAAAAAATAAGGTTTGAAGTTAGGAGTACCTATTAATAAGCAAACACCTGCCCATTTATATCTTCAGTTAATTGGCAGTTAAAATGTGCCAAGTGGGAAAAACTATATTTTCCTTAAGTTTGGAATTTATTTCATTTCAGTATGAAAAGAAATACTTTAATTTTTCACATATTTTTGTAAAGTTTCACAGAGGTATCACCTGAGAGAAGATGTTTTTTAATTGTGCATGCCCAGTGACAAAAGTACTATATTTTTTAATTGAAACTTGTGCTGTATTTGAGCAGCTTATCTGTAATAGGTTTACATGGTTCCTTAATAAACAGTTGGAATGCTGGTCAAAAGATGTTTTTTTACTGGTTATTAATTGCATCTCTACCCAGAGGTGTTAGTTGTGGCTGTGTCATACCTTGCTTTGCAAGTTCATCCACTTTCTCATTACTTTCAATTCCTTTATGCCCTGGGATCCATGAGAAATAAACCTTGTGTTCTACCAGGTTGGATAAGGCAATAATGCAATCACAAACCAATCTTGAAGATACCATAGGTTTGCAGCCAGGCTATCTGAGAAAGTGGATATATGTCTACTTTTATACTATTTTCTAAGATTTTTTTTTTGCACATTGTAAGATGGCAAATACTTGGTCTTGAAAAGTCATGCTGTGCAGACCCAATGCCCCTAGGTTTAATGCCAAAACCCCCTAAGTCCATTCCTGATCTGTTTTTGAGCCAACTGTCCAAATCAAACAAACTTAGGTAGGTTCTGGTAAATTATTGCCCATAGGCCCTCTTCAATTGCTATTTTGAAGTTCTTATGGAAGTGGAATGTTGAAAGTTGACTAGATCATCTTTCATTATTATGAATACAAAATATTTTAAAATTCCATTTTTACTAACATAATATTTAGTCAGCTGTAAAATCATGTATATTGTATTGTTATATTCTGTGCTATTTTGCAGATGACTGTTGATCAGAAGTGGTATGTGGCAGGAGTAAGTTATTATTAAGCAGCATTAAAGGAGCAGTCTGATGTACAATTACATAAAAGGAAACAGAATAGCTTTGAAAATATGAAATGCAATACTAGATCATTGTAAAGAGCTGTGTGCAGCAAAATTACCATAATACCTCAATGATGATTACTGTAGAATATTACATTGCTATTCATTTGGTTATACATCTAATCTTTGGAGGGAAAAATAAAAGATATCTCTTTTGATTGGTGCCTCTTGCTAAAACATACAAGAGTTATGTAAATCTGGTTTTCCATATTTTTTAGTGAGCCAGGTCACGCTTAAGGCTCTGAGTAGTGTTAATATAACAGCTGTACTTGACTTAAAGCTCATGATTTAGGCAATTTAGGCCTAAAACATCAGCTCATCTCTGTACCAATGTCCTCTGTTCTTGTTTTTATCTCTTTCCAGAATTCCTCTTTCATTCTTTCTCCATCTAACCATGAACAATACTTGTTAATGAATTGCTTGGGAATACTCTTGCTAGCCAGCTTTTGCTGGCTGGTAGCTTTGGGTGTTGTCATGAAAACCGTTTAAAAAATTCACATACAGGATTAGGTAGAAGACTGATGTCATATTACACTTAAGTATGCAAGAGTACCATAATTTTTGGAAGTTTTAAGTGATATCATTCCTTAGTTTTCTCTGTTTAAGATTACTTTCAGTGTGTTAAAATTACATAGTCATCACTCCATTTTCCTGTAACTCTTTTAGTTCAGAAGCATTTTGTCTTTTCTGTAATATTTTTGTTCTTGGACACAATGCAATTTCCAAAAAAGAATTAAATGGAGTTTTATTTATGGACACTCTTTAACTGCTGTAGTTCCCAGCATCCCATTCTATGTTAGGCATGAAAGACCGCTTAATTTTGCTCAAAGGCCTCTTCATCAGGCTTGCAGTTTTTTTATGTGCCGTAAATTTATTACACAGGATCAACGGTTTTACTTCCCTTCCGAAGCCATGCTAAAAAATCCATTATCCTTCACCAGGTTCCAGCTGTACTCCAGAGTCATTGTTTTACAATATATTGGATTTTTCTATCCTTGTTGTTGCTTAGTTATTGTTATTAATGGAACAAAAAGAAATGGAAATACTTAAAGATTAATCATTTAATTATAATGATAATGCTCCACTCTTTTGTATATGTTGAAAGGTACACAGGGTAACAGTGCATGGAGAGCGGGAGAACTGTGTTCAAATCCCAGCTGTGGCATTGAGTTTTTCAACTGTTCTAATAATACTAAACATTTAATGTTTATTCCAGATTCCCCATACATACTTGAAGGTTTAGAGCCACAGACAACATACCACTTTAGATTTGCAGCAAAGAATGATGTAGGATTTGGCAGTTGGGCAGCTCCTGAGCAACATACAATGCCAAAACGATCCAATCCAGAGGAACCACTCATCCTGACTACTGTTCCTGAAGATGGAGTAGTTATGTCACCTTATCCAGATACTTTTGAACTGCGGTGGAAGATTCCTCCTGATAATGGAGAGCCAATTGACATGTATGAAGTCAAATTCTGCGCGGTAAGTTGACATGTCAAAGCAAACATATAATTTAATTCCAGTTGCTCAGGTCAAATGTGAACATCATAGCTTAAATGTTAAGAACATTAGCAAAGATCTGAGATTTGAGTCCCAACTGCAGCACTGAGTTTTATTAATTCTGATTCAATTTTCCAATTGGCTGAGGAGTAAATCTAGATAATACCATTACAAATGTGTGATGTTCCAAAAGCAATGTGCTGTGAAGAAGGAGTTCGTTTGGGGAGATGAGGAAACAAGAAGAGATTAAAAAAAAAAATAAAAAATAAAAGAATGAGTCGATTTTTGTAACACAAACATCACTTATTTTTACTTACTGGGGACCGGTTTCGGGTAACAGTTGTTCCAATTTTCAACCCTTAATTCCGACTAAATCTTTCTTCGTTGGCGACAACGATGGGGGTGGTGGTGTATTAATTGTGGAGGCATCTGTTGCTGGATCTATGAACTTCCAGAGGTTGCTGTAAGGTGGCAAATTAAAATTCATGATATGGCTCTCATGATGTAGATCTTCTCCCAGATATCTAATTCTGTGGGTTTATAAGCTGGTTTTAATAGTTTTATATTTGGTGTGATTTCGTGTCCTGATGTCCAAAAATGACTGACTGCTGATTTTTCTATTTGTTTGTATTTTAGGTTTCCCATTTGTTCCTTTAATCTGGTCTCCAAACTTCTCTTTGTCCTTCCGATATACACCAGATTACAGTCTGAGCATTTAATTTCATAAATTCCCGGCTTTTGCCTGCAGGGATAGGATCTTTTAAATTTCTGCACAGCAGTTTCTGAATGCTGTAGTTGTTTTTTGGAGCTAAGGTGATGTTATAATTCCTGAATATTTTCTGAAGTTTGTTGTGTGCCCAAGGATGATAGGTGAATTTTCTGAATTGAGGTTGGTCACTGGGGTTCTGTAGGGTGGCTGTGTGTGTTATGCAATTCAGTTTTTTGTATTCTTTTGTCAACTGCACTTTTTTGGAAACCATTGTTGGTAGCTGTTTGGAGTATCTGTTGGTATTCTTTTTGGTACTCATTCTTCTCCATGGGAATGTGTACTAGTCTGTATGTTAAACTGTTCAGGACTGCATATTTGTGTGTTGTAGGGTTGTAGCTGTCAAACTTTATGTGGTTATCTGTATTGGTGGATTTTCTATAAATTCCAAATGTCAGGCTATGTTCTTTTGTTCTTATTATTCTAATGTCTAGGAATGGCAGGGCTCCTTCCTGTTCGGTCTCAATAGTGAACTGAATGGACTTGTTTTGCAAGTTAAGAAGTTTGAGTGCATCGTTTACGAGTTTTTCTGGAACTATGGCAATGATGTCATCTACATACCTATACCATTTTTTGTATATATGTGGGAATGAGTCAGTAATGTGTATTTCAAAATTACTCATGTATAGGTCAGCTAGGAATGGTGATAGAGGATTCCCCATTGCAAGTGCTGTTGTTTGTTGCTAGCATTTATTCTGGAATGTGAAGTAGTTCTGTTTTACACATAAATTGGTTAACTGGACAAGATCTTCTATTTCTTCTGTTGGTATGTTTATGCTTTGTAGCCAGGTTTTCAGAGGTTTTTGTAGTTCGTCTATGGGTATGCTGGGGAATAGGGAGGTGACATCAAAGGAGCCATTTGGAGAGTTTATATGTGGGTGCATTGATATTATCTACTATGGGTCTCATTTTGTTGCCAGGTTTGTGTGTCTTTGGTAGGGCGTACAATCTGGGTAAGGTTGGTAAATCTGGCTTTAATTTGGATTTCTCTTTTTCTGTTATGGTTTTGCAATTTACTAAAGTTTCTTGTAAAATCTTTATGCTTTTATTTAGTGGATTGGATATTTCTTGATATTCCGGATTGTTTAGCAAGGATTCTATTCTTTGGTTGTAGTCCTCTTGGTCCAGTATTACTATTTGGTTGCCTTTGTCTGATTTTGTGTAAACAACTGGTTGTTTGAGTTAAGGATTTTAATTTTTTTTTTGAGGATTTTTTCTTTTTATTCTTGTATGTACTTGATTCAAAATTGGTTCACATTGTTTCTTAATTGCTTTTTGGTATATTTCTTTTAGGTGGCTAGTGGCTATTTGTATATCTGCTACTAAGTTTTCTGTTTTTTTACAATAATCTACACACGTTTTTGGCCTTTGTTGAGAATGGCTAACTGGATTTGTTGAAAGTTTCGTTTTTGGATAAGTTTATAACATGGTTTTCGGGAGGTCTCTTGTGTCTGATTGGTCTATTTTTATTCTGCTTTTTACAAAGATGATCTAATTTTTTCTTTAGCGTAAGCGTTTTCCTGCTCATTTTTCCGCTTAAGATCTGCAGGAAATTTGCACGCAAATTATCCCAAAGAGCGTGGCCTAACTTTTGCAGAAATGCTAAGTGTAGCTCATACAGTTGAAGTTCTAAACTATGTAATCTCGCATAGTGTTTGTTCTTTTCGGTTTCTATTACCTTTTTATCTGCGAGTCTTTGATATTTACTGTTGTTATCATATTTTACATATCTTCTGACGAAATGTGGCATGACCTGAAGTTGTTGACAAAGATTTAAGAAACGTATGTCTGCCGAAATGTTTTTCCTCTTTTCTTCTAGTTTTAACAAAGTTTAAACACCTACCTTAGCTCCATCAAGATTTTCGTTGAATTTTATAGATTGCCGTATTACCTCCATTTTTCCTGATATAAGTTATGCACCACGTGGCACACGTGTTGAGTTTTGGGCTTGAAGTTCTTTTAGTTGTCACAAATTTAGGACACTGGATCAATGGCTTTACTTTCCATGCAAAAGAATCCACGCTAAGGTTTTCTAGTTAATAAAGTCTGTTGTCCCCCGCTGGGTTAGAACTTGCAACCTCGGGAATTAGAATGACTTGGCACTCCTACAGAGGATGAAACTAAAAATGTAGAGAGATAGTATCTAGAATGAGAAATGAATAAGCTACAACAAGGTGTGTAGCAATTAAAATGATTGTGGGTAGAGAAAATTGGTAAGAAGGGGGAAATTTTAGGAAAAGTAAGGTAGAAGTAAATCTTCACATAGAAAGATAACACATAACTGTTACAATGATTTTCTGTTTAAGAGGCTCTTTATGATACAACCTAGAGGTTAAAGTATATGAAGCATTAACTTCAGAAGGACTAGATTTTTAATCATTATGTTGTTAAAAGTTTTTAAAAAAAAATGAGTCAAACTGAACACTTTTAAGCTTTCTTATTTTAGGTATTTACTTTGAATATGCTTCACAGGAAAAATAAATTATTTGTTAAAAATACTAGGATCTATTAGCACCACTGGTGTGCTGGAATTTTGTGCCGCAGAAGTTCTTTTACATTGTCAGTAAATCTAGTGATATGGTTGTCACTTTTAAGCACACTTTAAAACCAGTCTGGGCTGGGTTTGAACCTGCGATCTTGAGATCAGAAGGCCATCGCCAAACAAGCAGAGCCACACAGATCTACAGTTTTGTTTCACAGAATGTTTCCCACATCATCAGCTAGAGTTGAATGTCTGAGCCTGGTGAGAAACAGGAGTTAGAAATCACATTCTCCTTTGGTTCATCAAGCTCATGTAGGAAACATCCTGTGAAACATGTTCTAGATAAAGAGTGTTAAGTTTAACTCTTTTTCCTTTTTTTTTTCAAGCTTAGTTATGTGGATTCACTTTCTTAGTTTGTTAATTAAATTGTTTGTTACGCTTTTTATACAAATAATGTACAAATGTTGAAGTTATAAATAAATTCACTCATTTGTGTATGACAACACTAACAATCTGGGCTAGCTGCTCAGTTGGGAGAGCTCCTGCCTGCTGTGAAAGGGGTGTCAGGTTCAACTGCCAGTTGGGAAGTGGGAATTTTTCTCTAGTCCAGATTATCCCCTATCCTCCCCAGAGTATGGAAGTATAAATGAAAATGTGAAAGTGTGTGTGTATCTAATGAATAAAATTAAAAGAAATAGAAACCCAATGACAACAAGCAGTACACAAATCAACACCATTGCCAACAAGCAATAAATTCCACAGATAATGCTGTCGATAGGACCATGAGTTAAAGGGGTATAAATGGAACAAAAAAAAAAAAAAAAAAAAAAAAAAAAAAAAAAAAAAAAAAAAAAAAACTAACTAACTAACAATCTGACATGTTTTGTAGTGATACTAAGTGATAAATTTACTAACCATTGCCAAAGCAATTCACAACATCCAATGAAACTGATTTAGGGTTGCCAGTACACCATGATGACATTTCTTATCCTAAAAATTATTGTTGCTATTTGTTTTTCAGAAATCAAAAGTTGGTTATACATTTGATATCCCTTGTATTAACAAGCTTGGTCTGGATTAGGGACACTCAAATTTCTTGAATAAAATGTTGCTAAATTCTTGAGTAATAAGAGAGAAAATTCTTGAGTGAGAAGGTAAAATTCTTGAGTTAGAAAGGAAAATTCTTGGATACGGTAATTCTTGGATATTAACTTACTCACCTACAAAAATAGAAATAAATGCATAATTAATAAATGCATAATTAATTTATACAATCTAAAATATAAAAACGCTAATAGCAAGCATAATTTACACACACTCTTATGGTTTACTTTCATAATTATGAGCTGATAGCATCTCCAAGTTTGTGATTGTGAGATTTGTTCTGAGGTCCGTCAACACACACGAAAAGTTGGAAAAAAACCTTTCACAGTTCACGTTTGAGACAGGAACCCACCAAAAAGTTGATGATCATCACGCATTGCAAGAAGAGCATCTTCTACTGATATATTTACATTGCTCTTCAGAATATCCTGAAGATCCCTGTAAGCATGCAGTCCTTCATTGATGGTACTTTGTGGAAAAGGGTTTTCAGCTCGTCTCCTGCAGCAGGCTGTGACAGCACATTCTGCCTGTAGAAGAGTGCAGCCACAGGCTCCAAAAATGCACGGGCAGGGTCCCCCAACATAAGATTGTCCAGCTTGGTGTGCATATGGCCTGCTGCAATTTTTATGTCCTGCATCGAACTTCCCCTGAGATTTCCTTTCAGGGCATCAAGCTCCTCCTGAACTCTGTCACTGAAAGTTCCGGCAGCAACTATTTGTAAGCGCTTCTTCAAATTCTGAAGTTTGGGATACACTTCTGCAGCCATCGGTTTGGAATTTGTTTCCAGGCTGAGCAACAATTGCTTCATCACTGAAGCTAAAGATTTCACAAACAGAGCTTGCACATAAAGTATCTGTAGCTCAGAATCAGTAATATTCTGCAGGTGTGAAGATGCTGCAGTAAATGACTCTCTGCCACCAATGGAGCGAAAAAAATCAAAAAGAAAGGTCCAGTTATCTGCCATCCACTCAACTGCTTCCACCCAGGAATTCCATCTTGTGGCCACTGGAATTGGAAACATTCCTGCTGCAGATCCTTTCTCCTGCATGAATTGCCGAAATGCATCTTTTTTCCGGGCATGCAGAAAAGTCTGCTTGACTGAAATGACTAGTTTATTTAGCGATGACAAGTAGTCCTTCATCACCACACCAATCAGATTTATTTTGTGTGCCCAGCACTGAATATGTAGGGACTCATCTGGCAGGAGAAGTGATAACCCAGCATAACAGGAGGTCATATAACTGGCTGAGTCACTTACTAATGCCACTACTTGGTCAAAGTTTACCCCTGTGTTCCGTAGTGCCTCGGTAATTGTTCGAGCACAGGACCGTCCATTCACTACCTCCAGTGAAGTGACAGCAGCCACATATTGCTCCTGCGATCTGGAGGGCTCCACTGTAGACAGCAGAACAACGAAAATTGCCCTGCCCATCTTGTCTGTTGTTTCGTCAGCCATAACAGCAACCTTCTTGTTCTGTAGGGCTGCAACAACTTTTTCCTTCCTGGAGTTTGCCAAGAGAGGTAAATATTCTCTATGGAGAACATTGCTTCCTGGAAGGTCTCCACCGCCAATAACGTTATTCTTCACCCATTCCTTGAAGGCTGGGTGATCTGCCTTCTCCAATGGAATATTGGTTGAAATCATCATTTCAACCGTGGAAGTGACAAAATCCAGTTTGGCAGCCTGGTAAAAGTAGAAAAGAAAACATATAAGCATAGACCAGAACTTTTGCAAAATGTCTTTTTAAATGTGTTAAATCTTGAAAGCGAATCTCTAAGATTGATTCTTTGAGATTAAAATGCTGCAGTTTATGTTCCTTTTTATAACATGTCTTTTGTTGCCTTATTTTTCATTTTTATAGCCCCCTTTAACTTCTTTGGTGATATCGGAGGCTTTAACTTTCAACGGCAACAGGCCTAACAGAACTAAAAATTATGTCCTACCCGCGTATTTTGTATGCTACACTTCATATCTGTGAGAGCGTGCTCGCATGTCCCTCAACGTGCGTCATACAACCGGCTAAATCACCGCGAACCTAAAGCAGCGTTGTGTTATACACCCGATGTCAAGTTATAAACCAAAATAAATTTGAAATATGATATAAAATCATGTAAAACATATAACTGAGCAAAATAAGTATATGCGATTAAGCGAAGAGTGCAATTACACACGATATTTTACTATTAGCCAAATAATGTTCTGATTTCTAAAAACATGTGCTTTAAAAGGAAGTAAACTGGCATTTAATTTTAAATAGGTAATACACCTTTACCTCTTTACACACAAGTTTCAAACTCTAAGTAATAAAATAAAAATTGTCACAGAATTGAAGTAGTAGATAAATGCAGAAAATGTGGAAATTACATACCTTTGCTCCTTTTGAACATTCAGCCGCCTCGAATATTGTTCTTTGTCGCTTACGCGTTTTCGTTGCATCCACGTGTTTCTGGCTAGCAATATGTTTTTTTACAGCATCCGAAGTTTCATATGGAATTCTTTTATTGCAAAAGCTGCAAAGCATTATTTCTCCCGACCTCTTCATTCCGTCCTGCGAGAATTGCTTTACCCGCTCATCTAAGCTCACTTTCGGTGGCATGCTGTACGATATTTCAGAACTACGCTACTGCTAGTTAAAACGAACTGAACGCATGGGTGAACAGGAACTAGTGGGATACGCGTAGAAGAAGTTACTTAGGGTAGTAACAGAATGCGTGCGCAGCGCATTCCGGATATGAGCGCTCCTATCTCGCTGGTTCAACGGCTTCGCTGGTCCGCCGATACTGCAGACTGCTGTTGTTATCGATCGAACGCTGACAAGATAGCCAATACCGTGCTAACAGACTCCCACGGCACTTAACAAAGCTTAAGCTGGAAGCAAAAAACGTTAACCGAAATTTGATAACAAGAATGTGTGATCTTTTTGCTATATGCGATAAATTTCGCGAGTGAACCTAAAAATTCGTATATAGAGCGGGAATTTCAAAATTTCGCGAGTAGATAGTGTGTCAAAAAGTATTTAAATTAATCAAATATGTCTTCGTATACATTTATTCCCTAATTTTAAGCATTTTAAAAATTTTCGCGAGTTTTGCGAGTCACGAAATTTGAGTGTCCCTAGTCTGGATGTACAATATGGTAGTTTGTGCAGCAATGACCAGATTAATAAGCTGACTAAAAGGAGTTAATGGTAGTTATTTTCCTTGGCATTATGTTATTGTTTCTAATTTAAAAATGATTGTGTAGGTGCGGCGAGTGGATGGATCCTGGAAGGAAATTGATAGTCAGTGTGACACAGTAGAGTTGCAAACACATGAACGCACAGCTTATGAGCTCCGCTCACTAAGGCCTGACACACATTACAAAATTGAGCTTCGTGCTCATAATGCCATCGGCTACAGCACACCAGGTGAAGTCGTCATCAAGACAGCTAGGGGTAAGTGAGAATTTTCATTGTGATTGCATGTGCTGGAAAAGATTTTTACAGTATCTATAGTTAGCATATGAATAGGTCAAGCATGTGAGAGGTTGAACCTTTTCTATGTTTGAAAGTTTAGTTGGCATAAATCAAGAGAGGAGGGGGTGAAAAATTGTAATGTTCTTAAAATGAGATCTGTCTTACCAGTTCATTTCCTTAAGACATGCATAAATAATTACTCATTTTATTTTATGCAATAATTATTCTAAAAATATCTACAAGGACAGTGCAGAAGGAGTGAGTCAAGTATTAAGCTGTTGCTCCACTTACCACATTTCATTAGGACATTTTTCATAAGCCTCCTCCATATCTTTCAAACTTCAACTGGCTTTGAAGTCAGGCTCTGGACTTCGGGTTGGTTCTGTGGTGTTTTCTCTGTAAACTGGTCAATGAACTTGGAGATGAGATCTCTTTCTGGAGGCATAAGTTCATCTGCTGTTTCTAGACCTCCTATACAGGTTGTTTCAAAACGACATTGAACAAAGATGTTGACATTGTTGCAGATATAGTCCTATGCGAATTAATCAGAACAGAACAATAGCACAACATTTTAACATCCTCATGAATTTAAATTACTTCCAATTTACATTTCTTAATAATATGTCCTCCTTTCATTTTTATAAGTTCCATTACACAATTAGGCATGGACTCTGCAAGACTGGAACACACCTTTTTGAGATCATCATCTCTTGAATTAAAGTTAATACCAAACGTTTTGTGGAACAGTCAAATTTTGCAAGTCTCTTTATTCGAATAGTCCACAAACTTTCTATGGGGTTAATGGCCATTCAACATATGAACATTGTTATTTTTGAAGAATTTCTAGGGCTCAGTATGTGTGCTGAGCAAATAATAACCAGCAAATTCAGCACATTTTCAACAGACTGTAAAACATCCTGAAACTGTTTTGGGGCTGTTTTGCCTATGAAGGACTAGGTCTTTTAATTCCAGTTAAAGGCATGATGAAAAGTGATCAGCACATCACAGTACTGGTGAGAGTTGTTTGTGTACTCCAGAAAAGGTTTCCAGAATGTGACAGAATTTTTCAGCACTTCTAAGAAAGTGAAGAAATTCTTCAACGATAATAATGTTTGTGTGTTAGAATGACCAGGGAATTTGCCTGATGTTTACCCCATAGAAAATTTGTGGACTATTTGCAAAAAGAGACACTTGTAAAATTTGACTTGACAATGTTTGACAAAAGTTTCTCAAAAGAACATTTAATTTTAGCTTTAATTCAATTTGGTTTCATGATGGTGATCTCAAAAATGTGTGTTCTAATCTTGTGGAGTCAATGCCTAATCATGTAATAAAACTTATAAAAAACGAAATGGGGACATATTAAGTATTAAGAAATATAAATTGAACTAATTTATGATTGAATACATGAAAGCATAAAAAATGTTGTGTTGTTGTTCTGTTCTGCTTGATTTACATGGGACTGCACATCAATAAAATGTCTCATGGTCAGCATGGATTTGGCAGTTACCTAAGAACAAAGTCATGTGCCTGGCCCATTTTATCAGAAGTAACACAGGTTGAGCCCCATGCTGTGGCAGTGTTTTCATAACATATCAACATGTTACGTAGTGGTTAGCTAACATTAAGGTATTTCTTGTCTTGAGAAACCCCTAAAAAGAACCTACCCCTTTAGTTATTTATTTTTCCAGCTTGCAATTTCATCATAGCAAATAATGAATGAAAGGTTGGGATACATACACTGGTAATACTTTCATTTAGAGGTAGTTTAACATTATTAATCTTGAGGATGGAGGCAAGGAATTAATAAAGACAACAGAGATGAGAGTACTATTAAGTACTAACAAAGGGTTGTAGATAATGTAAAACAAAAATAAATTATTTTTTGCAGTGAAGCAAGATGTTTTACTGCTTTTAACTCTAATACTAAATGAAACATTTTGACATTTATTAGCAGTTCTTTCTGATATTAAAGCAAATTGTTGAGAGTTTACTATTAAAATTATTACAAAAGGATTAGAATGATAAGTACAAGATGCTCTTATGTTTCACATTCAAGGGCTACCTCAAAATCCTCTGAGTCATAAATAGTATTTTGAGTGTAACTTTCCTTTGCTCCCTTACCTGCAAGCTAGGACAGGTCTGCTGATAATGGACTATCTGTTTGTTTATAGCATTTTGAGTGTAACTGCCCTTTGCTCCCTTACCTGAAAGCTAGAACAGATTTTCTGATATTGAAACAAGGAAAAATCTGTTTGTTTGTTTGTTTGTTTGTTTGCCAAGCAAACCATCCTAAGGTGTAAGGATGTGGGCATTACATTAGTTCTTCTTGCACTACCTAATCTCAAATGATGTAATTTTCAAACCTAAGAGTTTCAAAGCTGCAACATAAAAATTCAAACTGGTTCAAATATAAGCTAGAAGACTGTAATGTTCATTCAGTGTAATTTTGAAACAACCTATGTACACCTCCCACATGTGGAGTTGTGCTGTAATACTTTTGTCTGTTTTAAAATGTGTGGTTTCTTTCCAAAAATGGTTAACTATTGCTGACCTTTCTATCTGTTTATAGTTCTGTAATCCATAGGAATGAGATTAAGGTCTCTTCCTTATGTACGAGATCTGTTAGAAAAGAATCTGACTGTATTTGTTTGCGAAAACCTGGTGGATTTTAATTTAATCAAGCATTCGTTCATGAGCCGACCATGAATCTTCTTGTACATTCATGAATTTTTTCCTGCTTGCTGATAGCATCAACTGCTGACAAGCAGCAGTTGAGTGAGGAGTATGTGGTGCTCATGTCGGTTTCTCATTGCAAGGGACATGATGGAGCGATTGAAGCAGCGCTGTTGCATCAAATTTTGCTAGAAACTGGGTGACAGCCAGGTGAAAACCATTTGCTTTCGGTGATGATGCTTTGAGCATCACACAGATTAAGGAGTGATACAACTGATTTAATGACAGCCTCACGTCGGTGTAGAGTGAGCCATACTCTGGTTGGCCATCAACATGGCAAAATGACCAGGTCATTGCCAAAGTGAATGCTGTGGTGATGCAGGATCATTGTGTGACTGTCCAAGAAACTGCAAAAGAGTTGGGCATCAGCACTTTTTTGGCACATTCCATTGTGAACCCAAGATTTGACCATGAGGAGAGTGGCAGCAAAATTTGTGCCAATGCAGCTGATGGCGGAGCTAAAGCAACTTCATGTTGAAGTCTTACAGGACATGCTGGAATTCCACAAACAGTGACCTGATTTCCTAGACACCACAGTCACTTATGACAAGTTCTGGGTATAGGTTACATGCGTAAACCAAATCTCAGTCTTCACAGTGGCAGCATTCCTTGTCACCATACCAAAGAAGTCCTGTCAAGCATGCAGCAACAGCAAATTGATGCTGACTGTTTTCTTTGGCTCCTATGGTATAATACACCACAAGTACACACCACAAGGTCAAACAATCACCAAAGAGTACTATAGGGGTGTATGCTGTTGCCTATGTGATACTGTGCAGTGCAAGAGACTGAAATTAAGTTCAACAGGAAATTGATGCCTCCATCATGACAATGCTCCAGCAGATTCCTTGCACTTGATTCAGACGTTTTTCGCAAAGCACCAGACTCCTGTGCTTCAACAGGCTCCTTACTCTCCAGATATGTCCCCCTGCAACTTCTGGCTGTTCCCCAAACTCAAGAGGCCATTGAAAGTAGCCGATTTCAGACAAGAGAGGAACTTTGGCAATAACAACAGCTGAGCTCAAATCCATCCCAAAAGAGGCTTTTTCGGCATGCTTCTAAGAATGGTAGCATTGCTGAGAGAAGTGTGTGGAGTCCCAAGGGGACTTCCTTTAAGGGTAATTAGGTTCCAAATCTCCAGGTAATCCAGTTATTTTTTTCCGGGCAAAGGTGGATACTTTTCTAACAGACCTCTACATTTTGTCACAATTTTTATAGTTGGTATACATGTTCTGGTTTGTTGTTGTTGTTATTTTGTTTTGTTTTTTTTTTCACAAGAGAGATGTAGAACTTTTTATATTTGATTTTGGGGACAGAAGATTCGGAATGTGGTAAGAGGAGTTAAAGAGCTTAATAGTTGACACTCTTTTTCTGTATTGTCGAAGATTGCTTCACTGGTGCAAGTCCCAGCTTTTCAAAAAAGATCTGATGATTTTTATTTTATGTGACTATTAGAGTGTATCATACAAAACTACAGAAAGTGAAATCTGCTGTAACAGGTGTTCATTTATTTTCACTCTGCGGCCTGAATTTTAATATAATGATATAATCTCAAGGAAGTAAGTTTTACAGATCATTTAGACATTCAAAAGTGTTGCTAATAGTTCCAATAATGCAATAATGTTTTTTTTAAATTACTTGACATGAAATTGTATAGAAACAGACATAATGGAGTGTTAGAATAAAAATAAAATTATTCCCTACTTCTGATTTTTCTTATTTTTTAAATCATATGACAATAAGTGCTAACCATGTCAGCAGAGTAACACTAATCCTCTCCTGAGGCTGAAATATTTGAGGGAGTAACCATTTAGGGTTGTGTATAAGAGGGAGGCATATATTTTTTGTGGCATATAGTAAGCAGCACCCTTATCAGCAAGTCTGGTTCACAATAACCTGAGGATAGTAACCAAAATGGAAACAGAATAGGAAGCCATTAAGAACATAAGGTTCACAATAGTCAGATAACAAGAACGGAAGTGCATATCATCTTCATCCTCTTCCTCCTGTCGATTTTGCACATTTGGACTTCAATTGTTTTTGACTGACCAATGATATTTTTTTCATCTGCCTCCAATTCAGCAAGCATAATGTGAATAAGCATCAACATAATTCAGAGCAACTGCAATTAAAGTGACATCTAGCAACTGTTTCATTTAATGGTTGCCTAGAATAATTTAAGCGATGAAGACTTTAATGTCCAACAGAAACTAGAAGTTTTGCTTCCCGTTCCCAGAGCCCAGGAAGGCTTCCCATCAATTGTGAATGCTCCCATTGAAATACATGCATTTCAACTTTGTCATTCTCATTCTCATTATGGTGACGTTTTCAGTTGTTATGAACTAAGGTTTAACTGTAGAGAGTCTTTTTTGAATCTCTTCACCTCTTCCCAATCAGCACTATGTGTAGCAGTGTTCTAGCCATGAGATCATTATACTCAAACTCATACTGTAAAATGTGAAAATAAATAAGCACCCGATATACATGTTTTTGAAAAAAAAAAAAAAATAATAATAATAGCAATTGACATTATATCACCAGAATAAAACTTACAATTTTTAAATTTATTTATCAACTAAAACTTGCTCATATAATTTTTTTTTTTAGCATTATTTATAAGTTTTATTATGAACAACACCAAGATATTTTCTCTACAAATATAAAAATTTAGACAATTCATGGTTCATGTTTGCAATCTTCTACATTAAGGAATTAACAGCAATGCAGGCCAATGATTTCCACCAAGTTCCATTGAATGGATATTTTAGAAGAATGTCATTTTCAGTAATGTTTGCCGCCATCACCAATGTATTGTATCACGTGTAGTTTTGTATTCTCCTCTGAAAAGATAAGTTATTCAAATTGGGAGGGGATGTTTTTAGAGTGTTTTCTCACCTAAAAAGATGACTAGTAAGAAACCACCTCATAAATTTACGAGATTGGGATTTTAGAATATTTTGTATAAATCACCTTTGGTAGCTCTTCTGACATATAAAGCAGCATTATAGGCAAGCAATGGAAGGAAGAATATTGTTTTATACAAACACGCCAAAAGTAGGACAAATGTTTCACCCACTGTGTAACTTCTTGTTGCTGATAAATCATTGTCATTGTCAAAGGGGCATTTCCATTAATTTACATATGCTTCTCATTGTAGAAGTGGTGTCTGTGTGTTATCATTAAAGTTATGATGACTTCTAATCACCAAAATCTTTGTGTGTGTTCAGGACACCTGTTAGGGGTCAAGCACGAGAGATAGTGTACTCATCATACAGTATTTTAAGATGATTAAAGAAAGCCATAAATAGAAAATGCAAGTATTTTGTCAACGACAAGTGATACTAAAGGTGTGTATATGAGTACTGTAGCTAGGATTCTGAAAAAAGGGAAGGACTCTGCTGCAAGAAATACTCTCACATTTTTTATTCCAGCTGGGAAGCGTGTGCCAAGAAAGAAGGGATTGAAATAGGCGTTATAGTGTGTACTATTAGACAATCATTAGAGGAAAAGCTTACATTCTGCCACAAACTGTTCCAAGAATATACTTTTGAAAAGTGGAGGAAGTGTTGTGAGCATTGTTGTGTTATCGAATAGCAATATGTGCAAATATAGATTCAAAGATAAACACATTTATTATAAATATGAGCAAAAATGATCCGCTAGAGAGTGAAGAGGACAGCAGACTCAGTGACTGAGTGAATTGTAACCTTGTATGCAGCAAGGAAGATGTGACATGCATGGGGGGAGAGGCAAGAGTGAAGGAAGCAGTCCATCAAAGATTAATGGCGAGTTCTGCTCTCAACATTCTTTTCAAGTTGCTCATCTATAGTAAAAATGCAATATTGTAAATTGTACCTAGTTCTTTACTTAGAGGCTATTTGCCATGCTATGAATGTACTTCATTGAGCCAGATTTTGGTAATACTGAGCACTTGCAATGCTAATATTAAACAGGCATCAGAAACTAGCGACTTGCCTAGCATTAATGGAAAATTCTTAGTCCTGGATATGCTCCAAATAGAACATCCAATGCCCTATCTTGCATTTAATCTACATAACAGTGATTCAAATGTTATACTTATTTGGAAGTAGAGTGTGAATGTCTCAAAAATGCTGAAAAGTTTTGCCTCCCATACCTAAACTCAAAAAGAGTTACTGACCTGAGCTACATATCAGATTAAGCCTGGAATGCTCTCTCTAGGTTTGTCAACAAAGTTACCATCTGTGTACACATTGTACCAACAATGAACAAGCTTTTTTCATCCCATGTGTGAAGAAATAATGGCATCAGTGATACATTGCTACTTGCATCTAATCATCAATATAATTACAAGCATTCAACTGTTTCTTCAGATTTGGAAAAAGAATAAATCCACAAGGTGCAAAATGCTATATTTGAAGCAGTAAATTGTCATGAAATTTGAGATCCTTCAACTCATGGAAGACAATGAAGATGACTTGCAACTTTTACCAGGACACCAAAATCATGGGGGTTCTTCGAATGAGCTAGGCACAAGTGAAGGCCTGGATAGGGCCTAAAAATAAATAATGAATTCTCAGTATGAGAGCTGTGAAAAAACAGCAACCCTGATACCCTTTTTTTATAATTAAGAATGTCCTGTGTTATACCAGGTGACTTCAAGTTTTAAAGATGTTCACATACTATATAACCAAATTTTTAGTCCCTATCAATTCCTTTTCTAATAAGAATCCCTACTTTTTTCCTTCCAATTTACTTGCTTGCATAACACATTGGGGACAGGGTACTTAAACCATGTATTTATTTATTTATATTAAATGCTTTAAACAGATTTTTGCACTGGTTAGGTAATATGTGGGTACTTTAGGAAGTAACAGCTGTTATCTCTAGATATAATCACCTTCATAATTTAAGCATTTGTCATATCTGTCCGCAAGCTTTAAAATTCTGTGTTGTAATCAACTTTTGCCAATCTATTGAGCCAAGATCTTCAGATACAGTTTCATCAAGCAAAGAACACGGAATGTCTGGGGAAGAAATCTGTAACTCATCTAAGGTTACATACTTGTCTTGCACAATATGGTTGTTCACTTATTTCTTAAAGTCATCTCTAATGAGTGAAGGATATCCTCCATTATCCAATCTTGCTTTTCTTATTATCATTACTGTATCACCAATTACTTCATTTAGTTGACGGTAAATTTCAACATGTTTCAACTTCCGAGTACCTATTTAAAAATCCAATACATCTCACCTAAGAATCTATGAACCTTGTGTAACATGGTTCATTTTGATCAATCACAGAATGTAGAACAACATATTTTGATTGGTACTCACACAACATTGAGAAAATATGTTACGCAAACCATTTTACCTTAGATAAAAGCTGATAGCAGTCTGCGGAGTGAGAGGTCGCAAACACAAGATCATTTCTTTCTGGATTATTCCAATAATTCATATGCACCCACAAAATTTCTTATTTAAATAAGCTAAACTATAAATGCCTACCACAGGTGTGTGTAAAACCTTTTAATGA
This sequence comes from Hymenopus coronatus, assembly GCA_030762935.1. Taxonomy (NCBI): domain Eukaryota; kingdom Metazoa; phylum Arthropoda; class Insecta; order Mantodea; family Hymenopodidae; genus Hymenopus; species Hymenopus coronatus. Next base: position 51,266,011 of record CM060895.1, read on the forward strand.
AAAATAGAGGGTTTTGTACATTTCCATTAAAACTTAATCAAGAAGTCTTTATGGCACACATTACAGTGGAATTTAAATTACTGTAGGATCCTGACATTCACTTCAAAGGCTAAGATGAGAAGGGTGAGCCATCTGTGTTTACCTTTGCATTTTAAGTGTTGCAGTTGGTTGGAGTTGTGTGCACTGCCATTGTTATAGGAACCACCTCTCCCTTAGCCTTTGAAGTGAATGGATACTAAAATCATTTAAATTCCACTATATTTATGTAACTAAGGTAGGTCAAAAAATGGACTTGGTGGCATTTTGAGTTATATGCCTCACATTGCCAATAAATGAGTGCTAGCAACCAGGCAATAAGAATAAGCACATTTATAGCTACATCTATGGGAACAGGAATTCTAAAATATACATTTTTCTTAGCATTGGTTCCTTACAAGACCACTTGGAGGGATACAGTCAATTATTATGTTTTATTTAAGATGGGAGGCATAGTTCATTTCAGTCTTTTTTTTTTTTTTTTTTTTTTCTGTCTCATTTTTGTGAAAGAGAATTACCAAGCCTATTATAATAAAATATCATAATTGGAAGGTCAACAGAAATTGCATACAAAGTGTTGAGGATTTCCCGATAACCTTGCAGAAATGCTTCATTATTGTATAAAACCTGCCTGACATACCTTTTCAACATTGTTTTAACAAATAAATTCACTTCAGGACTTGTGGAGAGTTTTGGAATGTAAGTGGCTAGATGGAGCATTTAAGACTTGATCCTGTAAAGGAGAAAGTTAGGATTGATTAGGTCATTTTCAATTTCTTACTCCCCTAAGAGTCCATGGCAGGCATGTGATGGGGCATCTTTACTTTAAGCTAAATAGGCATATCTTAAATATTGCTCTTTGCATTCTTTAATAAAGGAATATATTATACAATGGAACCCAGAAAATTTGAACGTTTATAATTCAAAATCGCCCTTAGTTCGAAGATTTTGCTTGGTCCCTTGAATGTTGTATTAAATAAAGCACTGTAAAAATTTTCATGTAATTCGAATTTCATTTTCCCTAATTCAAAATTTTTGTTCAGAAATGTCAGTAAAAAATTAACGCAGGAATTTAATATGACAGCTCCTTCCATGCATTTCTACAAAAGAAGTCATTGCTCTCGGGTTGTTTGTTTTTTCGGAATGCAAATGGGGGGTTGGAATATCTGTCCTAGCTGCCGGCCTTTACTTCTACACCTGCTCCCACATCCCCTTGTTTGGAACAGCCACGCCTTTAGTTGTCGCTGGAGCTTCCTAATGTTCAGTGTGTTGCAAATCAATGTCATTATGTCTCTTAATAAACTGCATATCCAGTACAAGACTTTAATTTTTGTGGAAAAAATTACCATCATTCAAGAAGTTGAAAAGGGTTTGAAGAAAAAATCTGAAATCATGATAGAATATAGGACCCATCGAACTCTTTTTCAACTTATCTGAAGAATAAGGAGCAAATTTTAAGCAGTGCCTCCAATAGAAATGGAAAGAATCAAAAAAGAGTGAGACAACTGGGAAATCCTGATGTTGACGAGTGCATGTTAAAGTGGTTTACGCAAACACGGGACAAAAATATTCCTTTAAATGGTTCCCTTGTTCACTAGAAACAGAAGAATTTTCTGCAAGTTTAGTAGGTACAAATGAGCTCAAGGCTAGCACCAATTGGTTAGGTGGGTTTAAAGAAAAAATGGACAGAATTTTGTTCATATATACAATGCCTTTACTTTATAGCCTTAATTAGGAAGAGATATGTGTACCTGTATTGCTAAAATGTCTATTTTATACTTAAATTTTGTGATGCACATTTTTGGATATTTCAACATTTTTTCTTGTCTCTTCAGCTTCGAATTGTCCAAGTTCCACTGTAGCGATCAAATATTAGCTAATTTCTTCATTAAAAACAATTAATCTAACTGTTCCTACCTTTGTGTTTTGTTTATTTATTTAATTATATTGCTTCCTAAAAAGAAGTAGATATATTGGAGTTTTATATTTACAAAATGTTACATTCATAAATTCATTTATACATTTAAAAATTCTGTCGCAGCAGGAAGCTTATTTAAATGTAGCAGTTACAGTAGTACTTTTAATGTGTGTCATTATGCACATGCTCTGTTGGAGTATACCACAGAATCCTGATAAGTTTTTAGAATATGTAATAAACTTATTGCTAAAATATGAGTATAGCACATTTTTATTTGATAGGTGTAAAAAGTGAGAAACCTGTGTAATGTACATATAGTTAAGTTAACAAACAATAAGAAACATTCTTGTTCACAAAGAATGGGAGCTTAATGAGAGGTTTAAAAATGTTTTTACCTATTTGCTATTTTTGGGATAGTGCTAACAAATATTCTTTGTAATTTTCTTTGAATTTCGATATATTACAACCTGTTCCTGTTTTACATAATCAGTTTATTTAAATGTTAAAATAGTTGCAAAGTTTTAAAGTTAGCTCCCTGAGGTTGATCTTCTTATTATAGTGTTAAAAATTTCTGCTTGATAGTAAATTATTTAGAAATATTAATTCCCAAGTAAAAAGTTTGCCTGATTACCAGTAAAATAGTTATCGGAGAACCTCATTCTTTGATGAACAAGATTGTGTTATATTTGTTTTAACTTATTTTTTAAGGACTACAGATTTTTTTTTTAACTTTTCCTGACTTAGTAATAATCCTTAAATAGTGTAGGTATTCATGTATGTGTGCCTGTATTTTTCTAAGACGATCAGGATAAATCAGTCAGTATCCATTTATAATTTTCATAATTTGTTGGTATAGTAACAGAGAGCTTAAAATACATTATCTTTCAATAAAGTGTCTTTGCTGTTCAATGCCTTTGGTCCAGAGTACTGCAAGTTTGGTTATTATCTCAGAGGAGAAAAAAGTTTTTACTGAAGAGCCAAATGTGCGTTGTTTCTTTTACTTTTTTGTCTGAATTGAAATGAAACTGTAAGTAGAGGCACAAAATGTTTACCAAAAATCTCTAAATTACCTAAATATGCAAACTTAACCATCTTTTAATGAAAGCATAAAGTAATCACTGGCATTTTGGGAACTAAATTTTAGGCCATTTTATCATTCATGGCAGATTATGTTGATAAAATTATTAACTAAATTAACTCCAGTTGATTAATGACTATGAAGTGCACAGTAAAAACTAGAGCTCTTAAGACCAAGCCACAAGTTGGTGGTTTCTTCTTTATGTTGGATACCAGATTTTCTGAAAGGTTTTGGATCCTTTTATTTCCCAATTAATTTGCTACCTACTTTTAGTTTTTGACACAGAAATTTAGTTTTCCTCAGAAAGATGTTAATGTGCAAATAATGTAATGCAAATGGCAAATAAAGGCAGAGTATTTAAATATTAATTACAGTATCTTAGATAAAAAGAACAAACAGAATTAGTGGTGAAGAGGTAATGGCATTATAGCAAAATGTGATGATAATATGTAAATGTAACATCTAACTATGGTTAGGCAAAATGAATCATGTACTAAATTGCACTTCACTGAGTACCATTTCCAAGTTAGATATTAGCAGAAATAGTCATATTATTTGCTTGTAAGTAGAAGGGAAATAAGGGAATACCCAGGCTAAAGTGATAGTCAAATCTTTTAAAAACTGGTTGCCATGTGGATGAAATCTGTTTCTTTGCATTGCCAGGAGTTGACAAATTCCTGTATGTGAATTTCAAGTATTTTAAAACTGAAACCATTAACAAGGAATATCTAAAAAATGGTTATCTTCAGGAAAAAAATGTATATGACATAAATTGTGTTTTAAGAAATTCTATATTTTTGGTGTAATAAGTTTTTGTCTGTTGTGTGCTTATTTTAATCAAAATCATTAGTGCCATTTTTGTGAAAATTAATATTTTTGAAATTATAATCGTGTAAAGGGTAGTTTGGGATGGGGAATTTTGCTCAAAATCTTCTTGTCACATCCTTGGGAGATACTGAACTTAAATACCAAGTTTGGTATTTTACCACATTGTTGTTTGTGAGTTATATTATAGTGCTCACGCACAAACACGCATGCGCAGATACTCATATACACACATACCTTTTTTCAAAAAATGCTTTGTTTGAGTGTAGGGTACATTAAAACTGTATTTCTGGTGAAATCTTAGTACAAATTTTTGGGTTGAGTGTAATAGCTTCTCTACCTATGTATCATGTACTACATATGTAGAGAAAGTAAAAATGGAACTTGAACAATACAAATAGCAACATTTGGGTGCATATGATGATGACTATAATAACACTAACAGTGATAATTACAGAGGTGTTTACTGGGTGGAAGAGATTCAGAGAAATTAAGATAAATTAATAGCAATTAGTTAAAAACAATGGAGTACAGAATACTCGAGATGTTCTTAGGCCTCAAGCCAAGTAAGGTGATGTGGAGACATCAATGTTTCAGGAGCATACATCTCTCCCATTACCAGGATGATGAATAACTAGATCGGGTAAATGACCTGTATATATACTGTGCACCAGAAAAGCTTCAGCTCTTATTTCAATGGAATACAGTTTTACTCTGTGAATACATATTTTGGCAGAAAACAATAAGCTTTTCACACTTTTGTCTTTATAATACATTTAAGTTTTTGTTATCTTTATTTTTTTCCTTAAACAAACCATTTTTTTATTGTGATAACATAATCTCCTTTATTAAGTGACTAAGTTTTGTCATAGTCTCTCTACTTTGTACTGATATTTTTTCTGGAATTGTTATGATAATGCCTCAGATGCTAGGGTATCCTTTCTTACTTGGTATCATTTGTTCATGTGTTTTGAATCAAAACCATTGTCAACATAGTACAAATTGTTATTTATTTTTATTATTGTGTGTTTAATCAAACATAAGATGGTTTAGGTGTAATTCTCACTTATTAAACATTTAAAGGCATTCATATTGTTTTGTTGCATTTCCTTAAACAATTTAATAATAACTCTTTTGTTTTTGTTTTCATTTAATGGCTCATTACCAATTAAACCTGATAGTATAAACTACTGCATCTATTTATTGCATTGAGTGAATTGAAACTAAATATGTGCACAACAGTAGTAATATCACTACCGCCAATGCCAACACCACACCACCACCACTAACAACAACAACAACAACAACAATAATAATAATAATAATAATAATTTATTTCTACAATCAGGCATACAGTAATATGTTTTGTCAGTGGGGCTTATTTTCAATGAGTTTTTTATCTTTCTTAAAAAAAATAAATACAAAAGAAAAAGGAAATTTAAAAATGTAATATTCTTAATATAGTTTCAATCAAAATTAAATAAACATGTTTTACTTTTATTTTATTTACCATTAAATATTTCACTAAAAATACACTAGAAATCTGTTATAATTTATAACTGGAAGCAGTATTCTGTGAAACTGGTATTTAAGAAGTACATATTTAATAACATTGTAGTTGAATGTGCACAAAAACTATAACTAATGTAGAATTAATATCATAGAACTTACCTACCGCACCAGCTGTTCTGGCAGCTTAAAATGTAGTAAAGATCCTATGGTACAAATTCTGCATAAGTTACAGTTTTTGCAAAGCACTTATGTGTATCTTCAACCTCAATGTTGTTATAACTCCAATGTTGCTAGCAAAATTAATGTTATTCCCCTAATGCAGTCAACTATTTGCAGTTCCTTTGAAAGATAGTGCACATTCTACCTTACAGGATGGAGCTTACCCATCAGGTGTAATTTTTTTATTCATCTCCAAGAAAGAATACACTGATGCCCAATTTCTTTCCATTTCTTTTTGTTTTTCTACACATATAAAGGATACAAAAAGCTGCTCATGAACTTCAACAGTGTAACTTCAGCTGTGATAGTTCTAGTTTAAAGGTGACATCTACAGCCTTTCACATAGTATAATTAAAAACTCACAATTTATGTATGATGATACATAGTTTTTATGTTTAATGTTATTTTTATCACATTCTTTTAGGCTGGCTATTACTTTACATATTCATTCTGTGAGTATTTACAACACTTATTCACAAAGAAAAGTGAAAGGCCACCCATTTGCAACATTCAGAGGTCCTTGAAGTCTTGATTATGGCATAATCAGTTTGTAACTTCTGAATTAATGAATGATATTCACTACAAATAGTGAAAATGGGAATACTTTCTTTCTTTCTTTGTTTTTTTTTTTGACTGCCATGGGAAATGTCCAACTGATATTTCAATCTCAACTTATGTTTTGCTAATGCTAGCAGCATACAAAAGGCTTTTTGCTGTGGTGTGCACATGCTGACTGATAGACATTCTCCTAGGTGATGATCTGTGCATGTGTGACTGTCCTAACCTAACAACACCAATGGACTAAAATTTCCCAACTTCCTCTTTCAAATGGTATCAATCTTAACACATTTGTATGCATAGTCTTGAATTCATAAACACATCTTTTCTTATACTTGTAAGGGAAATACAAAATATGACAATATAAATTTTCTATAATGCCAGGCAAGAAAACATTTCAACAACAGGAGCCATTTGTATCAAATGGGTTATTTTATTATCTATTATCTCTAACAAAGTAAGGTGTTTACTATTGAGCCTTGTCCAAGTACCTAGTGTAAAGTTTACTTTTGAATATTGTCTTCATTGCCAGAAATTTCAAAAACTACTATTCTGTGTTCTACATTTGGCTTTGATCTCATTCTCTCAGATTACCATATTTTGAGTTAATTTTAAGATATCTGTAGGTGTTATCACTGAGACTAGGGATCCCAAATATACTGAATTTAAGATTTTGGCCCATGTCCACCTAAATTCTGTTGGAACTGTTTTTGTTGAGATTTAAACTTTTAAATATAAAGGAGCCATCAGTTACAAGGTATGTCACATTTGTACATATTTTTCATTGTACATGTGCTAAAGAGTTTTAGTAATTTAAACAGTCTGCAGATCTGATTTAAATACTGTTTTGTTCTACCATTCTTCAGTTCTGCTCATAAATGGTTCAGTTGTTTCATCTCAGCCAGATACCAATAGCCTGTGGTATGGTGTGTTGTATAATGCATAACTTGCTCCTCCTGAAGAAAGTATGTATTTTCAAGTTTTAAAACCTGAATTTCCATTTCTCGTTTGCAAGAGTGGCCTGACAGGATCAGATATATCATGTGTAACAGTGTTTTTTTAAGTAACTCATGACATATTGAAACATACAAAATTGTAAGATACTTCTACAGATTCATGGTTTGCCAAATACGAGCACCAACCAGAAAGTTGCCTTCGATTTGGTATAACTAATTAATAATGAAAAATATCTACACAAAATTTATTTATAAAATTACTATATTTCTCTACATAATCTCCATTCTGTCAAGATATTTATTGTCATGTGGTACCAGTTTGTATTGCAGATATACTTTTCCACTGCCAATTCATTTTTAATGCACAAAAAGCTTGACCAATCAAATTTTATCGGCAAATAATGCAAGTGTTGTATAGTGATAATGCAATGTACAAGTCTTCAGTGAGGAAATGGTGCATAATTTACAAGTAATCAAGGAAGAACCAGTATACACAACAAAGATCAGAGGGGAAGTTCATCATTCTTTATGTTGAAAGCAAATGGTGATAAATAAATTCAAAAAAATGGTGTCTCACTTTGGACACCATACTGACTTTTTGGGTGGAAAAGATTTCTCAACTGATGAAGATCTCAAAGAGGCATTGACATCTTGTTTCAAAACTTTAGTGGTTGAATGAATATGCAATGAAAAATTAGTACCACGTGACAATAAATACCTTGATAGCAATAGTGATTGCTTTAAGAAATAGAGTAAGGTACTGTAAATTTACAAATAAACTTTTGTGTTGATATCTTTGGTTATTATTTTGTCATGCCAAATTGAAGGTTACTTTCTGAATGACCCTAGTTAAAAGTATGATTCTATAGGCAGAATATATCTAGATAGGTAGAGTCAGACTGAAACATTCAATGCCATTAGCTATACTATGAATCCTGGATCTAAAGTACTTACAACATTGTAAGTCACCATTGGGGTTGTCATCTCAAAATAATTTGAGATCACCTTGTAGTCTACCAGGAAACATGTGAGTCAGTTGAGAAATTCAATGCTATGCCAGCATGTTGCCATGGTAGCTTAGTGGCAGAGCAACCAGCTAGAGATCGGGAGATCCGTGGTTCAAATCCTGGCTATGGCATTGAATTTTTCAGTCTGACTCTACCTATCCAACTCCTGTCCTACACACGTCTTGTGTGAAAAAAACAATTATTCGAGAATGTATCTACCTGAAGAGACTAGTGCTGCTTAATAAACAACATTCTCTTCTGAGATCATCAGGAAGCTTGTAGAATGTTGGTTCCTGGATCCAGTGCATTTAAAAGCAAGGGGTTTATATTGAAAGATAATTGATTATAAGTTTTTTGCTATTATAATAATAATTATAGCAATTATGTGTTAACACTTCAGTTATTATTTTAGTACATTAGATATAAAGCCAGGTTAATTTTCTGATGTTATCTTCTTGTTTGTGAATGCTTGTAACAAATTCTGATATTTTTCTTTCTTTCTTCCTTCCTTCCTTTCTTCCCCCACTTTTACCTTACTCTATTCCTCTATTTTTTGCAGATCCAAGCAATACAGGTATTTATTATGGTGTCAACTCAAGAGGTGATTCAATCTGTGCGTGTGCATTGCTAATAGCAACAAGTATAGCATCGCTGCTTCACCTAATGGGTTCCTTTCACTAAGATAAGGAGCACATCTAGGTGAAAATTAGATCATACCTCTTCCTGCATCATCCTCCTCACACATTCTTCCCATGAATCATCAACCCTCTCTTACAGTTTGAGATGGAACGAGATGAATGCTGATAGTTAGGTATATTGTGTGTTGGTTAAGGGGAACTTGCATAATTTAGCTAAGAGAATACAAAAGTAAATTGTGCATCTTTGTGTGATGTGCATTTATCTAGAGTGAATGTTCTATGGGAAATAAAGAAAAAATGTTTGTATATGAACTTTGAAGCATAGCTTAAATGTTTCCTCTGAATAAACAATTACAACTTTTATTTAATTTATAACTGGTTAATAATAAACCTGTGAAAAATTTGTAACCACAGTCTAATATACTATAAGTCAAGAGCTCCTGCTTCCTCTTTATTTACAATAACTACAGTGCTCCTAGGTGAGCCAGCATAGGTGTCATTATTGGAAGGCAATTTTACTACTCCATGTCCATGTCATTATTGCCAAAGCTTATTGCTATGAAATAAGAACAAATTATATTTTAAAATAAAAAATCATTTCGTCCATTCATTATAAATTATTAACAGTTACAAAAATAAACTTCCTGAATTATCATGCACCAGGTGTGCTGATGGGTGGTGCTGACTTAATATTTGTTATAGGTTTTAATGTTGACATAATAGTGAATATAGTAACATTGGGAATTGCAAAGCTCAGTGTACTTTTCCATGCCTATAAGCAATAGATTAGCATAAGAAAAAATGTTTGGTTGACATTATTTTCTCATATGGTTATATGTAGTTGAGGTGGTACCGATTCATGTCAAAACTGCATAATTTCATTGCCTATCTGAGATAAGCAACAATGATCAATTCTTTTATTTCATGATATATGAGAACTTCCACGTTTTAGATGTGACCTCCTATTCCAGTTCACTTGTAGTTTTAGTTGCAAAGAATTTTACTGACTGTCCAAGGCTCTTTACCACAGTAGTAACAATCAAAAATATTTTTAAGACTGCCTGATGTCAATTACTTTGAAATTTTCTTGGTACATTTCCATTTTTCTGAGCTGAGAGTAATCTGCTCTGGCATGCTACAGGATATTTTAGATTTGAAAGTTTCCACCCCTTTTTCTTTCTTAATGTTAATAAATGATTTATAAAAAAACAGAATGTATTAAGAGCTACTTAATTGTATTAATGCACAGCTTTAAAAATTGGCTACATTCATAAATTTACCACAGAAAACACTGGTACTCACTCACTCAGATATTGGAGGATTTGATTATAAACATAACATTGTTGCATAGATGTGGTCGGTCATAGACATGTCTGCCTCGGCCAGGCTAAGACATTGAATATCAAAGTGTGGTAAAGAGATCAAGCAAAGCATTGTGAGCACTGCTGAAGTTAGACATGTGGCAAAATGTCTGTCCAAGAGTTGCTAGAATTCGGCTGCAGAAGGAAAGCAAATGAAGCAGTGCATCCTCAAATTACTTTTTCACTTAAATGTATTGGAAGCAGAACAGTGAAAAAACATAAGAGAATGTGTATCTAAGAGTGACAACTTTGTGCCGCAAGTGGGGAGACCAAGTTTATTACGAAGTGAAAGGCACCTAAACTAATGGGCGCCCTTGACACTATGCCACTGCTTAAAGTTATGTTTCAATACATAATATTAATTTTACATATTGTTTAAATATTAACTGTATTTTTTGCAATCTATCTATACAAAAGAACAGATATTTAATTCAGATTGTTTTACGGTTACAATGGCAAACATAAAGGTTCTTAATGGATTATGGTGCACATGTTTATATTTCATTGTGAAAGAAAAAAAAACAATCATTGAATCTTTTTCTGTATCCAAGCTTTATGCTTAACCATTCAATTTATCCAAGACTGAGTTGAGGGTTGGTTCCTTGCTTAAATGTGAATCTCGAAGTTTGTACCAGCATTAGTCCATATCCTGTAGGATAAGCATGCAGCATCATTTGTGTAACTATATGAATGTCAGGAATTTTCATTTACTCTTTTTTCTGTATATGACACACAGAAATTACATGAATGTAACCACTAAAGAAGTGCATAGAACATTTAGCTAATATCATCTCCTACTGCTGGCTGAAAAATAACAGCATTAACATGGCATCATGTGTTGAAGGGATGCATTTTGTTTCTAAGGAAGCTTTGGAGCTTATATGTTAGACTGTGTTTTAACTGTAACACCTTATCATTGTGCTGTTAAAATTACTTTAATGATTAGAGGAAACATTAAAGCAAAACGACATCAATCACATGAGCTACAGGTGCAAGAAAGAGAGACAATGTCTTTAACAAGATAAGCTCACCCTGTGATGAGTGTCACTTCCAAGATTTCCGTAGCAGTTTCTGTGTATTTGTGAATGTGAAAAAAGTGGGTTTACAGACAAACAAACAAAAATATTTTTGCCCTGTCTCAAAATATAAATCAAAGATATATACTAAATAAATTGTGTATAATAATGGCAGGAACCATTATACACAACATATACAGAAGATACATTACAGTGATGTTAAGTGAATTATGTGCTCTTCTGTTGGTGCGTCTGGAGTCGTCCTGTTTTCGATGGTGAAAATAATGAAAGTGACAAATACTATAAAACAGTATTTCTTAGTGTTTTAAATTTTGTTTCCTTTACTTTATTTTGTTAAGTTGTTTTTGGACCACTAGATATCTTAATGCTTAAAATTATGTAAGATCTGTTACCTCATTTCTTGTTTTTAATATAGTAACAATATGACATATTTCAAGTGTTTGGCTATTTTATTAAATGTTGGTTATTTTGTCTCCTATGTATAGCTGTCCTCCTTTGATGTCTGGAGACTTCTTCAAATAAATGTGGATAGAAAAATTACTGTAAAGAAACTGTGCATAAGTAATATGAGCATAAAAGTAATGAAAATGCCAATGTCTTGAGGGTTAAGCATAACCAATTTAAATTTAAGAATGCATCATGGAGTGTTGTGTATCAACTCCATTGTGTTGGATTGTTCAGAGAATGTTGGTTGAAAGATATGTCTGATTCCCTACAGCTAATATACAGCACAGGCATTCACTGCCATTTTAAAATAATACAGTTAATGTTAAGTATTCATGTGCTTTAATTGATCCTTGTAGCTCTGAAACTTTAATGTTTTTTCTTTACCTATTGTAAAATTAAATAATCGTAAACAATGTGCATCTTGATAAAAAGAAGGATACTTAGATTGGACCAAATCCTTAATCCAAGTGTTACAGTATTTTGTAACATGATAACTGGGTACCATTTGAAACTATGCATAATGTTCATGACTAAGCTTTCAGTAAATTGCTTTGTTTAATTTTATGTTGATTTTTACAGGCATATAAAATTACAAAAGTATACAAGTGATTCATTCAGTAACTAAATAAATTTAAAATGCAGTTTAAAACAATTTAATCCAGATTCACTATTTATTTTATAAATAAAACTGGTTAAACATTTATTTCTCAATTGTTTTCACAGAAATGTAACATGGTTATTAATTCTGTGCCATTGTATATTTAACATGGTTTCCTAACACAATTTTAAGCTTTGAAATGAAACATTTATGCAGTATGTCATAGGAGATAAAGTAACCTTTAAAACACAGATACAAAATTATCTTGCATTATTGAAAAAAATTTATTAATAAACTATTGACTTAAACATTTTCCTGAGACTTTTATTTTCCCCATTATATAGTAAAAGTTGCAACTGCTTTCAAACAGTTATTTTGAAATAGGTTGTATATATTTAAAAACTTTTATAGAGGGATCCTATTCTATATTTTGCAAGTAATAATAAGTGCAGTAAATTACTAATTTCAGGAAACTTTTCTACGAAATATAAAATTAAATAAACTTTCTAAAATATACTATTGTTCATCCTGAATTATTTATGGCAGTCTTTTACTAATGTATTCTAAAAGATTTTGCAATCTCCTCAGTGTGTTTCTCAGTGTCTTATCAACCAGTTTAAGACAGTGGGGCCATCTGTTGAGTAAAATTATTATGATGGCTATCCTTTGCATTGAATGTTGATGTGTGTTCAGCTTTGCTTAGGCTACTTAATCATTAAATTTGAACCATTTCACATGTTTCAGACCTATCATGAAACTTTAAATCTGGATAGAGTTCATAATCTTCAAACTCAACTGTTATTTCTTATGAATCAGCAAATAAAGTCCTAAAAGCTCTTGCTCTCTCCAAGATAAATACCTTATTTGACAGTACTTGAACATTGCAAATGCAAAGAAGTTTTACAAACTTTATTTTAAATATAAAAAAGTATAAATGGTTGTAACTATCAATTTTCTCACATTTGATAATAAATTAGATGTGCTAAATCTTGGTTATAATTTTTTTTTTTTTTTTTTTTTTTAAATACCTTATTGGTTTTTGAAAAATTTAATTAAATTAATGCTTTTACATTGTTGACATCTTTAAATAGCTTCACTATAATCTTTAAAAGAAAAATAATTACAGTCTTGATATACAGTGATTAAATATATGACAGATATATATGATTACAATTTTACCTATTATTAGTTAGATTTTTTCCCCAAGTTTTTGACATGACTTATGTGCATCTTCAAGGTATAATGTAAAATAACTGTAAAATAACTAAATGTTATGTGCATGTACATTTATGTATTTAAATTACTATTTGGAGAACATATAAAAAAGATAACATGTGTTGCGAGATATTAGAGAAAGGTAAATAATATTGGATAACTTTTATAAAAGGAAGTTATTGCTAAAATAATATTAAAGTCCAGCACTAAATTAAAAGAATGTACGGAGGAATGACAATATGTTGCACCTACATGCTCCCCCTCCCCCAAAGCAAAGTAGTGTATTTTTGTTTTAACGAAGTGAAATTATTTAGTCATTTAATCTTAAAGGTAGTGATTTTTAAATGGGCTTAAATGAATTTACAACAACCTGAGCAGTAATTACTGAGCAATTGTTCATATTTGTGATGGGCACATTTACTTTAAACGTGTATTCATAGTTTAATATGACTTGATGGTTCAAAACATATTAAACTTACAAAAGAGACCAGATAAGAAAGTATTATAATCAAAGGCTATGTATGCCAACTATGAGAGGGTTTTTTTTTCAGTAAACATATGTGCTGAATAGTTATAGATAGTCATTGATAACTAACAATTGGATAGTGAAAGTTATTGCAATTATTATCATTCTCATTTTGTGCACTTTTTGGGTAGCTGTGACCAGGCAGAGAAATTTTTGAGCATTAAAGTCAAGGTGAAAGAAATGAAGTCGAACTTTAAACAGAAATGTCAAATGTTATAAACCCCTCCCATCCTTTGTACAGTCTGTTGGTGTTTGCAGGCAGCATTCACCAGACAATGTTTACCTACTCCTCAGCTGTTGTTTATATTCTTTGTAATGGTTTGAAGTAGATAACTTGAAGCCAACTGCTTAAGAATTCCAATGCCTAGTTATGTGTATATCAGTTTTTTTTAATACAGAGTGTGCCTTGGAAAATAGTACAAAATACAAAGATGAATACTGGAAAGCATGCACAGTTGTAACTGAATAGCACATTTTTCAAATGGTCTTCATGAACACTGACAGTAGCGTAGCCAGAAATTTCTCTTGGGAAGGGGGGGGGGCAATCATGTGAACCACAGGTTGTGAAGAAATGCACATTAATTTACAACTCTGTTTTGAAAATAGCAAATACCAATAATTCTATTGAATGGTATATTTAAGAAATTAAATATTTTACTAGTGAATCATTCTAATTTGCAAATAATTTCTTTCTTGTCAAAATTGGGCTTATGGGAGAGAAAGCCGAGACACAGGTATTTTTATTTTTGATCTACTTTTACAAAAAATCCCAGCTTGATCTGTAAAATTAATGTGTCAATGGCCCCTTATTAGTTTATTGTTAACCTACATGCATTCTTAACCATTGGTTTGTGGTTTCAATTTTAATAGATTGTTCCACAGGTTTTATCTTATATACAGATAGTTTAGGAGCAATAACATCCATGTTTTGATTTTGATGATGAAACCATCCATTATTCCTCTTAAAAGTTATGGCCGGTAAAGTAAAGTTGAAACATAATGCAACTCGTGGCACTCCTCTTTCCGGTTCTCATACATTTTCAGTTTATGCAAACTACAAACTATGAGTGTTTTATAGATTGGGTAATAACTTATTTATATCTATGCAATCCAGATCTGTTTGTAACATTGATCCATGCAAAGTGGTTATGCGTAATGTACTCTATATACACAGTTAGTCCTATTTGTTATTTATAATTCAAAGATACTGGCTAACTTGCAACAACCCCTCTAAAGTTTAAATATGTAGGATAAGTGTGGCCTTTCCTCTCTGTTTAATTTTTGCGGGTGGGGGGCTGAGCCCACTTGTGCCCCTCCCCTGCCTATGCCCCTGAGCACTGATGTATTGCTGCAGGCACTCTCGGAAATTTCTCATGACAAGTTATAAGGCCTGCATAGTAATGCAGGTTTTAATTAGTGTGCCCTATTTGACATTGCTGAAAAGGGAATTACAATAGCCCATGCATTTTGACTGTCCAGTGCATCTCCAAACTTACATCCTCATCAGCCCTGCACCTTTAATAGAGGACTGCAAATCCTTAGCTTAGATAAGAGTACAACAGGGTAGGCAAAGTCCTATGGCTTCTCAAAACTGTGACTCAGTAGATCTATATTACACTACTCTTTAAGTCCCATTTTAATCCAGTATACTGTCGATTATCCAGGGTAATGTGGGGTAGAAGAAGCACAAATAATTGAAAAACACGAATAATCAGGAAACCCGTAATTTAATACATTTAAGGTGCAACATACTTATGTAAATAGGAAATTACGTTTAAAAGCTTTTTTCAACATGTATTCTTGTTCAAAAGTTTATTCTATTTCTGTGCATAGGTATTGTTTTTCCTGAGGAAAGTGCAGAAAGGACCCACCACATGGCAATAAATTCAATTTCCATTGTTTAAACGATCATCACATGATAACAGAGTACATTTTCTATTGTTATGGGCCTGCATGTTCCATATAAATTAAAAGCAAAATCTGCTTTTTTGATTGTTAATCAGCGTGTAAGTGACTACGAAGCAAGTTAAAAGAAATTTGTAAAAGAGATAGCAGAGAAAGGAAAAAAAACATGTGTTGAAATTAAAACAAAATAATTTGGGGGGAGGGGGAATGCATGGATAATCCGCAAACCAAATAATCTGCACACGAATAATCGGGAGTATACCGTATATGCTTGGGTGATATTAAGGCAATCTTCCTGGAGTTGGAAAAGCAGATGCATTATTCTCTGTCAGGTAGTTACTTCAGATTCGCCAAGTAAATGTCTTGATGTTCCACTTTTGTTGAGTGTGAGGATCTTTTTTGATCTTTTCACACAAAATTTTGAACTGTTTGCATGATTTAGGGACTTGTTTCCAATAGCTAGTTATTTTCCTGTGTTCCAAGGCCTTTATCTTACCTTTGATACAGCCATCTGCTACTCCATAAAATGATTCTGGGGCAATGAATGGAGTACTGCGGATTCTTGAAAGTTATATGGTCGCTTTGAGTGGAAAATTATTTTCAAAATGACTCCTTAGTTCTTCCAGGCTAGAACACAGGAAATTAGGTGTATTTTCATTAGCATCATGATATGTTTTGTATCTGGGGTTAGTTATTTTCTCCATTTTGCAGAGGTTTCCTTTCAAAAGGCAGGTCCTTTAGGCAGTCCAATTATTAAAGACAATTGTCTCCTTAGTTTTGCTCTTGTTTGAACCTTCAAAAAGGGGTTTTGAGTGTTTGTGTTCCCCTATGGAGCGTCAATACTCTTTATGTTTGATAGTGATCCAGTCTCTGATAGTCTGTCTTAGTGGTCCATAAGAGTTGCCAACTATAGGTTCAGGTCAAATCAAACATGCCCTAAGTAGGTTAAGTTGGAAGATAGAATCAGACTGAAAAATTCTTTGCCATAGCCCAGATTTGAACCATGGATACTTGGCTATAGAAGTGAATTTTTCAGTAGATTCTATCTTACTCATGCTGGGTTTGCTCATTTATAAGCTAATAAAGATAACGTTCGTGTGAAGTGATATTGCCAAAATAGACAACTTTATCTCTTCCTGCTGCAACCTTTCAAGGAATTTGAGTAGGATTTAGCTTGTTCTCTCTCTCTCTCTCTCTCTCTCTCTCTCTCTCTCTCTCTCTCTCTCTCTCTCTCTCTCTCTCTCTCTCTCTCTCTCTCTCTCCCTCTCCCTCTCCCTCTCCCTCTCCCTCTCCCTCTCCCTCTCCCTCTCCCTCTCCCTCCCCCTCCCCCTCCCCCTCCCCCTCCACAGGCTACAGTTTATGACTGCTTAAATTTTGCAATCCTACACAGGGAAGAGTGAGAGACCTTTTTAATGTCCAGTAGTTGCATAGTGTTACAGAATCATACAAGCTTGCTGTACATTTGCAGGTGTACAAATTTTTTCTGTGATTTCACATATTTCTGGATTTTCTTTTTTGTCATTGTTCTGCATTGTTTCATCCATAGTCGTTATGTCTGGAATACAGCAGTAATAATGAAATTCACACCGCATGGCAGTGCTCTCTGTTAAAGCAGATTCACACCTATAGAGGTTCCCCGCAATAAAGAAAACAACTAAACAGCCTTTGAGGCATATATTTTTAACTTTCCCTTCACTTGGTGGTTAATGCACACTGCATGTGTATGTAGGAGGCTTAACTTCACTGTCATCATCAATTATATCAAGTTCTTACTGCCAATTATACCCTAATGGCCAAGCAGTTAACAGGTGTTTTACAAAGAAAACTACAGACTTTGAATACCACTCATACATGTACTTTTTATCTCTTTATTTCATTCTAGTTTTCTTGTTTACATTATTATAGAATAATTTCTAATTTCGAAGGCTTATTTTACTTCAATGTATTCATGCTCACACACAAAACTCCAGTCTTCTTTGTTTTCAAAAATATGAAATTAATATTCCTAAATAAAAAAAAAAAACTAAATGAAGAACATAAATTAACTTATTATGAGGAATTGAAACCAGTACAAGGGTTGGTGTTGGAATCCCCTGTAATGAAATATGTAAGAGGAAATGGCAAACTATAGTTGTAATTCCAATTGATGCACTTAATTTATGAATATAAAATCAAGTTTTATTAATATTCCAATTCAATATTAATTCATATTTATCATTTGATATTACACAATTTTTTTAAAAATTGATTCCTATTCATAACCTCAACCCTTAATATTTTTTGAGACTTTTCTACTGTTATGAGAGTGTAAACCAATTACTTGTATTAATGTCTCATTTTTGAGAAAATTTATTTTGAAAATGAAGATGAATAAATTATGTTTTTTTATTTAAGCATGAATATTTAATATTTAAAATTGCCTTATACTTAAAACTGAGATATAAGGAGAATTCAAAATGAATTCTAATTACTAGACATGTGCATTTGACCGATTAGCTATCAGAACAGATACCAGAATTATATTGCACTTCTTGAAGGAGAAGGTTGAGCGACATGAAATACATTAAATGTTTAAGATGTTTTATTATTTGGATTCACTTTCCGACTGTTGCCCTCCTTTTTTTTGTGGGGGTGTTCACAGTTCCCAAGGTAACGTTCAGGAGTAAAAATCCATAGCATGCCTTCCTTTGGAAAGAAAGTAAAGCCAGTGGTCTGTGTCATAGATTTACGGCATGTAAAAAACCTCAAACCTAAGCAAAATTAAGTGGTCTTTCACACTCACATTGAATGGGACACTGAGAACTACAGCAGTTAAAGAGCATCCTTATACATTTCTGCTGCTTGAAGAATGCAACTAAGGATTTATAGCAGCATAATGGCAGTAATGTAGGTTCTGTTTGGATAAAAAAATTGCATTATTAACTGCAAGACAATTAGTATAAATTGTACTATTTTCTATGATTCACTCTGTATTTCTAATATTTTTCAAAAACCAAAAACTAACAAGACAACAAGTTTATGTGCCCTTTTATAAAGTAGGTTTAGTTGTATAAGTTTTTATTTAATCAAAATCAATGTAAATACTGTAACAACCTCTTAACAGAATGCTGTTTTTAATTAATAGTCCTATTCAGATGTTAAGCCAGCATCACAATTGCAAATCATAAATATTGTAGGATCCAGTAATTCAGAAAAGATATTCATTATGTGCTAAAAGAAAGGTAATAAATCAAGCAGACTATAAAAATAATGTTCAGAGCTACATGTCATTAGAAATTTGTAAACATTTAAGGAATCAGTAACATGAGATCAGAAAAGTAAATAAATATAGGCTTTATTTGTTTTCATTTTTTAGGGCTAAAGAGCCTTTATCATTCATTATGTTTATAAGATATTAACCCTTCTGCTAAATTCAATAAACTTTGGACAAACATCATATAAAAAACACATAGTCCACTGAAAATATCCTTGGAAGAACTTGGTAATTCTATTGATAGTCTGTTCCATCAACAAGTTTCTTTACATTAGTTTATAACATTTAAATTGAGCAAGGAAGGTATTTCAAACAGAAATTCCTGATTGTTATGAAAGGCTTTTATTTGGGTAATTTAAAGTAATGATTGTAGCATAACAATTGCCCATTTCAGAAGTGTTAATATTTTAAAATGCCGCACTCTGAAAAATGATATCAAAGAGTCCAGTAGGTTAAAACCCATTTACATCTTAATTATTTATATAGTTTAAATAAAACATTACATTTTCATTGTAAAAACAAAAAATAATTATTTTTATAAATATATTCAAAGATGATAATTATCTCAATAACAGCTTCAGTGTTATACTCTAACATAAGATATTTGAATAAATTATAATTAAATTGTTCACAGTGGATTGCAATCCTGCTAGTTTACTTTCAGAGCGAAACGAGTTTGTATAGAAACAAATGAATATTTCTTTGTTATGGTGTTTACAGGAGAAAAAAAAACAAACAAAAAATAGAAAATGTTTCTGAACAGTAGCATTGGTAGTTGGGTGTGCTTGTGTGTATGTATGTGTGTATGTGTGTGTACACATTTTTTTTTCTTTCTCTTTTTCTTTTAACAGAAACCTCTATTTAAAAAGTGGTGTAAAAAGGGAGTTATTAAATGGTTGGGGAATAAATTGATTTGTATGCACCACTAAATTATTCAGCTACCCTGTTACAAATTAAAAAAAATCTGATGAGTTCCATTCCTATTATATTGTCTATCTGTTCCTCAAAGAAAAACAATAAAACTGTTATTTTATCTATATTGTGCCAATTAAGATAATCCTTCACAGAAAAATCCTTAAACCATTGTAGAAATGATTTTATCACTTGCTTCCTTGTAAGTAGAAGGGACATAAGAGATTACATAGGCCACACTGTGGCCGAGTGGTTAGACCACTCACCTCTTCTAAGGGTTTAATCCCAAGTGACCGCACGTGAGATTTGTGGTGGACAAAGCGACACAGAGGTGGGTTTTCTCTGGGTTCTCCAGTTTCTCCCACCATTGCATTCCACCGATGCTCCATCTTCATTCTATGTATCATCAGTGTCATCACCTGCAGTGCCATAATAGTAAAAGCAGGTGTTAAACACTATCAAAAAAAAAAAAAAAAAGGAATTACACTAGGCTAAAGCAATAGTCAAATCTCATAGCTGTCATTATGTAATTGTCAGTTTTGTTTCTCTTTCCATAAACAGGAGTAAAACAAAAGTGATATGAAATGGAATGAGAACTTTTTGTATGAGAAAAGATTAAGTTTTTTAAAATTGAACCCAACAACAGGGAGTATCTCATAAATCATTCATTAGCTCTACAGTAAAAATATAAAAATATATCATATAAATTGTGTATTTAAATGAGATCTATATTTTCTGTGCAGTAAGTTTTCGTCCCTCTCTTACGGTTTACTAGTTAAGCAAAAGTCATTCAGAAGGAACAGGTGTGGTGAGGCTATTTCCAAGAAGTCTATGACATACATTTTATTTGCCATGTAAATAATATCTTTAATATGCACCAAAAAAGTTAAAAGCCATTTTTGAGAAAATAGAACATTCTAAAACTCTTTGGTGTAAAGGGTAGTTTGGATTTTGTTGAAGGATTTTCAGGGACACACACACACACAAGGGCCTTTTTCTAAAATTTTATTTTTGTATACAACGGGCCCTAAAACATGTATTTCCAGTGAAATCCTGGCATCAAACTTTTGGGTGGACTGCAATACCTTCTCTACCCATACACTATGTACTAAATGGAGAAAATAAAAATGGCATGCACATTGGCTAGCATTTAGATTTTACCTCTACAATTTTATGGCAAACTTTATGGGCAGTTACATATTAATAATACATTATTAATAATTAATAATCAAACCCATGACTCATGAAACGTGACCAGTGGAACAGTATATCAGGCCATAATATTTTTAACAATTATTATTTTCAAAAAGGGTGACTGCTTATGTTGCAATCTGCAGACTCAAATTAATAAATGACAGATTTCATAACCATCTGCTGATTCCAGTACACACTTCTCCCTTCTTTTATGTTGTAAATTTGTGGTTACCTATTTTATGTGTATGTAACAATGTATTCAGTCACAATTTTAGCCAGAAATTTTACTCAGAATTAGAAGATGAGATACCACTCAGAATAATTAATCCTGTATTACAATAATAAGGAAATAGTAACAAGCAATAATTCATAGTTATAATATCCAATAATTCTTAATCACTCATTTTCCATTCTTAATTTTCGGGAAATTCTAACTGTTACAACAGAAATGAAAAGAAAAATTAGATTCTTCTTCTTCTTCTTCTTCTTCTTCTTCTTCTTCTTCTTCTTCTTATTCATCTTCTTCAATACCATATAGTTTAAACTATATAGTTTGAGAACATGCAATAAAAATTCTCTCTCTTATTCTTTATTTATTCCCCCAATATATGATATCCTTTAACATCTAAGGTTATATTGACAGGTTTGATGGAACAATTGTTGATCAGAATTATGTTCACTGTTTTACTTTCAGTGTTTAGCTGTGAGCTTTAATATCTGCACAGTTTTATTTATACTTCCAAACTCTTGGGGATAATGTGGAATAATCCTGGCTAAGGGAAAATTATCCCCAGCCTACAAGCCTTTTATATGATCTCATGATTAAAGGAGTTAACATTAAAAATAACATAAAACATGCTTAAGCTGCTTTGGGTTTTTTAAATGAGATAATTATAAAGGTACTCTAAAATCTGTTGTAGCTTCCTATAAAGAAATTTATTGACAAATAATTTTTATTAATTTAATAATTGATAGTACATAAGAATGATATGGATGTGAAGTAATAGCTGGATGCCATGTTTTTAACGAGTGCAAGGTGAGAAAAGCTGATTCCTAGCAGTTTTCATTATGAATTACGGCAGTGAGTCAAAAAGTGATCTGTGCCAAGAACAATTGAAAACAAAATGCATATTTTGATCTATTAAGAGTAAAAACACAGCATTATACTTAAACTCCATTAGTTGAAATAAGTAATTTACTTCAGAGATGTTTCGGTGGCTATTGCTACCATCTTCAGCAGATATTGACTGATGAACTTATAGTAGTGGCCTGTAGAGGTCTCTCTTCTGGGTAGATGAATTTTGAGATGAATTTGTGGTATATCAAAATGAATGACTTTACTTTTGTTTTTTAGACTTAATAAATTTTCCCAAACTGTTAATCCAATTGGAATCTGCACTGATTTTAATAGCTTGGGTTCACTGTGAAAATTATGGTTTTGAGTCCAAAAATGGTGTGCTATACTGACTTATCTGCCTGTTTATGCTTGAAATACCTCATGTGTTCTTTAAAACATTGTCCGATGTTTCGTTTTGTTTTCCCCTTATATACCTTTTCCATTCCTTGCAGCTGATTTAATGTATCCCTGATTGTTTCAATGGGGGCATTTTATTTTTCATGTTTATATGGAGGAGGTTTATTAAACTGTGCTTATTAACTGGGGCTAAGTTGATGTTCTATATTTTGAAAATATTTTGAAATTTTTGGTGTGCCAAAGGGTGGTAAGTGAATTTTTTGAAGTTGATTTCTGATTTTATTCTCTTTAGAGTGCTAATTTCTATTTCTTTCTTCTATTTCATAAACCTGAAACGAGTAGATGGCCCGTAGCCAGGTATGAGTGTGAGGAAGTGGATAATATGAAATGCAAGCTAGATATATGATAAGACAGGTGATGATGGAGTAATTGGTGGAATGTGTATTAGGGGAAACTGAAGGACCTGGAGAAACCCCCCCCCCCATTAGATGCCGCTTTGCCACCACAAATCCCACATGCAGGTGTTTGGGATTGAACCTAGGCCACCTAGATGGGAGGTGAGTGGACTAACCACTCCACTGCCTTTCTATTTTAAATTGCAAAGGAAAATTATTTTTAAGAAATTGTTTTAATAATTTACCTCTGTACTAGGCTGTACAACCTGAAAATGAAGAAAATTCCATAGGTTAAAGGATATTTCTTTGTTTAAAGCCATGTGAAAGATTTTACCATTCTTATATTCCAATCTTATGTTTACTGCTACAGTAAATGTTTGAATTAGTTAATTGAAGCTATATGAAACTGTAAATAACTCAAAACTCAGCACAAATCACTCTCTTACTCAACTCCTCAGTTCAGTTTCATTAAAAAATCATTATGGCAGTATGGATAATTTTCTTATCTGGGTTTAGGTCCTGGTTAGACTTTTATTAGGGCTTTTTTATCAAAGTTTAAGATGAATAATAAGAACCTTTTGTGTTTTAGAACTCTGAACTTTTCCATTTCCTGTTTATAACATTAATATGTTAAACGGCATTAAACATTCTTTTTTCTTTCTCTCTTCCTTTTCTTTTTGATTTCTTCATTGTACAAAGAAACAAAAGAGCAGCACAAGGTGTCGGTCGAATTCTACATCTCAAATAATAGCAAGCTGCATTTATTTAAACTTTATACGAAAATATGAATTGCTAATTGTGTGACCATCCAGACAAAGATGTCCTTAAAATCCTTTTCTATTTTATTCTAAGAAGGAAATCTTATGTGGATGGAAATGTAAAATACTAAATTTCATATTTCTTGGAAATTACTGAATTGGAATAACGCAAGAACATCACTAAAGGCAATTTTACCAGGACATGTTTCAAAGTGTGTGTGCTTCATCTTCTGCAATCTCCAATTGATATGGTATGTCCCTCTATGATTTTGGTTTTGACGTGATTGGTGCTTTTATTATGTATTTCCAAAGGTTACTGTGTGGCAGCAGATCAAAATTCATTAAGTTTTTATAATTCTTTATAGTATGTATTGTTTCCCAAATATCTAATTCTGCTGTGTATTTTGCAGGTTTTATTAGTGTTATGTTTTTATTTATTTCATGGTTTGATGAGCAGAAGTGCTGGACAGTGTCAGATTTGTCTGTCTATTTAATTGCTCTAAGATGTTCTTTCAGTCTTGTTTCCATGTTTCTCTTAGATTTTTCTATGTAGAGTTTGCTGCAGTCTGTATATTTTATTTTGTAAAACCCAGATTTTTGGTGTTCTGGGATGGGATCCTTCAGGTTAGTGTGTAGTATTTTCTGTAGGCTAAAGTTATTTTGGGGTGCTAATGTACTGATTTTTTTTTTTTTTAAGATTTTTTGAAAGTATGATGTAGACATGGTTAGTAATTTTCTTGTAGATGTTTTGCTTTTTGTTTGGCTTATTTCAAACAACAAAAACTAAGCCAATTAGATTCCAATGTCATAGTTCAAACCGAAATTCACTTTCATGCACTGTGTATGTGTCGTGAGAAAGCTCAGATAAAGAAAAACTCATGTATATCGATGTGGCTTACCAAATAAGTATCTTCTCAAACTTTGAAAGTAAAGTTAATATTATGCACCAACATGAAGAACCCCATCCTAGAACATCAAAATTCCGGCATTTACAAAATAGAATATACAGACTGCAACAAACACTAAATAGGAAGATAAAGAGAAATATGAAAACAAGACTAAAATAAAATCTTACGAGGTAGTTAAATATAGACAGACAAATCCGCTGTTTCCCACCACTTCTGGTTATCAAATGATGAAAGAAATCAAAACATAAAACCTGTGATATTCACAGCAGAATTAGATATTTGATAGAAAATCCATATCATTAAAGAATGAAGACAACTTAATGAATTTCAATTTGCTACCGCACAACACCGTTTGGAAATAGCAACAAAAGCATCAAATTACATCAAAACTATCCACTTCAAAAACCATCAAGAGAAATACCTCATCAGTGGAGATTGCTGAGGATGAAGCACACACACTTTGAAACATATCCAGGTAACTTTAACTTCACTGTTTGATACATTAACATGATAAATTATGTGCAAACTCTTTCTGATTGAATTCATATAAGGTATGCAAAGCTATTAAATGTAAATTATAGATCTCATTAAAATATGCCAAACGAAAATTCTTGTAACACTAACAGTTTCTGAAATATTTACTTTTGTGAAATTGCCCAACATTTTAAGCAGTGCTATTTTTAAAGTTAAATGGTCATTATTTTGTACCTCATATGCCTGCTTGGTGCTTCAAAAGTTGTTAGAATGCAGTATTGTAAAAGTTGAATGTATTTTTTATATAAAATATACCTGCCACTTTTAGCACATAATGTTTGGATTCCCTGCCTAATATTGTACATATTGATATCTCCTTTTCTTGTTGATCTATCAGTTTTTGCATTTAAATATTTAAAACAGAAAAGTGTCCTGAACTTAATGTTATTCCAAGCTCTACCAAGTGTATATCCACTGCAAAATAAAAATAGAAAAATATCTAGCTTCATAAACGAGAAAAAGTAGACCAACTCTTCTATTAAATATTACAGTTGTTTTAAGGTGATAGTTTTGGTGAAGTGAATGATTCATTTACTTGGCAGGCTGGGTTGATGCTAACAACTAAATTTGTGTTTCGTTTGCTTAAAATATGAAGGTAATAAGGTAAAAATAATACAATGTTTAAACTTTATTGGTCACAATCTTAGAAAGTATCCTGCAATAATCAGCAGATTTGCCAGTTTGAATATGAATATTTATAGAAACATATTCTTGGTTATATATAGTAATTACATACATATATAAAACAGAAGTCTGAAATGGCATTGCATGGATATTAAAAGGGATCACAACACAACATAAAATTTTTAATAGATTTGCAAGCTTCACACATATTGTTTTAAATAATTAGTGCAGTGAAAATTCAGGCAATATTGAATGCAATTACTTCTTTTATTTTTACCTAATATCCATTAAGCAACCCAGCATAATTGGTACCTCTGCGTTACATTTTGTTTTATTAAAAGTAAAACCATAAATTGAAGAACTACTTTCTTATTAGAGCAGCATTAAATCAACCTCTTTTTCTCAAGATCAAATGGAAAGAGTAGGCTTGATTTAGAATTCCATATTTTTAAACTTGTCTTGCCCACTAATTTGTCGCTCTGTTAATAAGGAACTTTGGAAAGTGTCGGTGTAGATAGTGACAAAAAAAGAAGCACATAAAGCAATGGGAACATTTATAGTGAAACAACAGATTTTATGTACTCTTATATATCCAATCATGAAATCTATAGATTTATTATGCTTTTCATAAATGAGTGGATATAACTGCAAACATTCTTAATTTGAAATGAATTTAATTTCCATTCCTGACTAGAATTATAAATACATTTCCCATTATCTTTGACAATAGCTGAATGAGTTCATGTGGCTACATTCTCAGGGTTAACTAATATCCTCTTCTCCCGTATTGTTCTCTAATAGGCAATCAAAGTTTAGTGTCCTTAATAGGGGTACTTATAAGGTGAATATTCTAAAATGGGCAATAATAAATATGAAAATGAAAAAAAAAAATATGCTTATCATATACTCCGAAAATGTTATTTTTTGTGTACGTGTTTATTATTGAAAGTCCTGATAACAGCTATGT
Organism: Hymenopus coronatus; assembly: GCA_030762935.1. Taxonomy (NCBI): domain Eukaryota; kingdom Metazoa; phylum Arthropoda; class Insecta; order Mantodea; family Hymenopodidae; genus Hymenopus; species Hymenopus coronatus. The sequence continues at coordinate 51,292,866 of CM060895.1, forward strand.
TTAAAAATATTTATGCAAGATGTGCAACTGTTATGCTTATATAAAGGAACAATTATTGAAGAATTAAAATTTTCTATGGGGTTAAGTGAAAAACACCCATTTTTATTTTACAAAATACTTATTAAATTATGTGTAAGAATAAAAAGTTTGCAGAAAAAAAAGAACATCAAAACCACTGATTCTTACTGCAATTCTCCATCTCTGGGACTTGATAGAAGATCCTCTCTGTCATGTTTTTGTAACATATAGACTAAATTCTTCTTGTCTTTGAATCCTTTTTTCTTTTCTCCAAATCATGTCTGCTACTTTCTCTTTCTTTTATTGTACTCAAACACTCACTCAGTTTTCTTTTATTTTGCAACACACTCACTGAAGACTTTTTATTCAGGGTTCTCCAAGGATGAAATTGGTGAAATTTAAATATAAAATTGTTCAATGGAATGACATAGTGCCCTCTCTATCTACTGTGTAATTGAATATATTAGGGAAAGAGTAAACAAAAAAAAAATGGAATTAATAAAATAACTCCATTTTCCTTAAGAACTCATATTACTTATTGCTGTACAAAAAGTAGATAAGTAAGCTTAGAAGACAAGCATATGCCTTGACAACAATGGCTCATGTAAGCAACAGGCTTTATACCCCTTAATCCAATGGTTTAATCGTCAATTCTTCAGCAACACAGTCTTTTAAAGGCTTTTTTTACTCACTCTCATTTTTGAAGGAAAGATGAGAATTAGTCTGCTGGACATTACTATATATAAAGTAATTAATATAACACGAGCAATTTTAATTAGTTAACTTAATTATAAATAAACTTACTTGTGAGGATATATAAGCAAATAGTTCACTGCCTTTTACAGCTCAGCATAAACACATTCATTTTTTAACCTAGTTTTTGAGTTGTGGTCCCTTAAGCAGAAGTTTATAAAATGGAAACAAAAATTCAAAATTAAAGAAAGTGGCTAGAAATGTACTGCAAATCTTTTGTTAAAAAAGCAAGGTAGGAAAAAAGGCTTGGAAATAATAAATTGCTTTTGAATAATATATTTTTGGATAGCTATTGTTTCCCAATAATTGCAATGCTCATTGTTATGACTTTCTTTAAAGATGCTAGGATTCTTGTAACTACTGTTTTGTCTAATTTCATAAACCTAAAGACTGTTTTTTGTTAAATGTGATTCATAAATGTTCACATTTGTAATCATGCTGGCATTCATAATAGATAATAAAAATAGAATGTCAAAAGTCAATGTAAAATGCTCAAATCCAATTCAACTATATAATCTGACATTTAATGCCCATATAATTTCTTAATCTAATTTTTGACCATTTTTAAAATTCTATTCAAAGAAATGTGAGAATATAAGCTGAGTTTTAATATTATCTGTGGTGGGAAGAACTGTAACTTATTTAAGGCTATTTTTAAAATAATCCGTTTTTATTGGTGCAACTAGGTTCTTGTTTTGTTCTTATTCCATTTAGTTTCAGCAGAAAGTAAAATATACTTTTAAAACATGATTATAAATATTTGCAAGTGATTCCCATCATGTACAACTGGAAAATTGTTGTAACTATTCATCCTATTCATATCTACTTCTGTTATTTTTTGGTTTGTTGTAAAAGTTATGGTAAGTACAGCATTTTAATTCTTGTGTTATTTGATTTTATGCAGTAGCTGTGTATCTCTAATAGAAGTAGAGAACCTTTTTGAAGTAGTTAGAATATTCAGTTGATTTTAACTGAGGGGCAGCCGCTACTCTACCAGCTCGTGTGTTTTATCCATCATGAATAAATGCAGCACTGAGGTTCAGAATAATAAGATGAATTGAAGTTTTTGCTACATGTGATACACTGTTTTTTATATATAATAAACTGGTATGATAAGAGGTTTGCTCTTCAGTACCTAATTTGCTTCATTAAAATTTGAAATTTGCTTATATTCTTGCATGAAATCACCAAATATAATAGCTAGGTATGTACCTAAGCCACTATATTACAAGAAGATAATAAACATCATCTTACATAATACCATTCTTGTATTAAATGTAATAACCATATCAGAGAAGAGCATTTGAATCCAGTATGGAATAATATATATTTTCTTCATTGTTCTTAATATTTATATATAATTAGTTGTACTCTGCTATTGAAGTTGAAACAGAGTTGATCATCAGACACTTTAAGTCAAATTCCATGTACCAATAAATGTTAATCACTGATATAGTCATGTGTTATGAAGGCTGCATTACCAAAACAAGATCACTTCCTCAACTAGTGGTCCTCAGAATTATTAAAAGGTCATTTTTTGTATATTAATTAGCTTAAAAAATATTTTTCCTACTTCATGCAGATGCATTAAGATTATCCTTTCTGGTGAATTGTTCATTTAGAAAGTGATATTCAGGCATAAATTTTAGTGAATGCAAAAGTGAAAGATGCTCTAATTTTGATTGTAGATCGATAACTGTGCAAAGAGAAATATTTTAGCACTAGCTTTCAAAATTCTCTAACAAACTGAGAAAAAGTATGGATTTGTTGCTTTAAATTAGGCATTCCAAGTGGCTGATTACAATGCATTCAGGTGTACACATACATGTTGCAGATTTCCTGTGCTTTGCATCTGAGTTAATGAAACTGTAACTGTACTATATTTCATGCTTTCATTATTTTTATTGAAATATGCAGGATATAAGCATACTTTGAAAGCTCTGGTGTGCTTGCAATTATTGTTGTTGCTCTAGGAAATCATGTTGAGAAGTGATAGAGTGGACTTTTCTAACTACAAATACCAGACATGTTGTATTAACATATTTTTAAAAAACCTTACTGTCTATTCACTAGCAAAGTTAGGATTTACAGTTCTTAATAATTTATTATACTGTTGCAGCCTTTTAATATAAACCCAACATATTTTATATACAAAATTTATTTTTGTGATTCTTGTTGGCAGTTCAAAATTACTCTTTTTTTGTTGGTACAGGGTGGAAGGTAATTTAGCACGGGAAGGATAGTAGGTAAATACTATGTTTTTTTTAAAGCATAATAGCAGAAATTCTTCTAAAAATGTCTGTATTTTCTTTGAGACAAGCCATACAATGAACAAACTGATAAAAGCTGTTTAATTTAGATGGAAGTGAAGCTAGTAACAGTTTAAATGCTTTTCATTTGAAAGTTGAACCAGATTTGAAAAATTAATGCCACGGGTGGGATTTAAACTATTACTCATTGGCTTTTCTTGCTGATGGTCTACTTCATGCTAAGATAACAATTTTAAATGTAATTTTTTAAATCTAATTCAACTTTTCATTCTTAGTCCACATAAAGTGAATGCATTTCACAAACAATAAAACTTCAAAATCCACACCTATCTTGTTAATATGAAAGTTTACTAGAAATAAGGTAGTATTCTCATGATTTAGGTTGTTAGAAAAACATTACTTTGCCAAGTATTTCTTGTTCTCATTCATGAAGATTAAAATTTGTTGTCAATTGCTTCTCGAGTTATCCAAAATTTTTTTCACAGTCACAATTAGATTATATCAATCATTCTTCCAATATACAACTACACTTCTCAGCAACTTTATTTTATTGCCTCATTTGTCATTCTTGTACTTTTGTGAGAGTCCAAAATGCACACAAAAGGAAAATTGGGGACTCCATAACTTGTAAAACTTTAAAAGAGCTGTTTTTTATGTACGTTTTTAAAAGTTATGTTTATTATTCTACACAGGTATCCAAGCTTATTTACTTGGTAGTGTGCAGGCATGAATATATTCAGTGGAGTATTATTTATTTTTAATATATTCATGTCTGCATTTTACCAAGTAATTTTAGGGTTTGCCTACACCCTAATTGTAAATAAGTTTGGATACCTGTGTGGAATAATAAAGAGAACTCTTTAAAAATGCACATTAAAAGAACTCTTTTAAAGTTTTACAAGTTATGGAGGCCCCACTTTTCCTTTCTTGTGCCTACCTTGAATTCTTTTATAGATTTGGCTCAAATAACATAGCACCTCTGTTAATCAGGGTTATATTGTACCTAAATTACATAAATAGACTATGCTTTGTGACAGGTTGTAAATATGTTTTTGTTAGAGAATTATGCTTTATTTTTAAATTTTCAAGAGATAAGTTGTTAAATTGAAAATTGTATTATGTAGGTAGATGTAGGTGACACTTTTGCCCACACTATATAAATAAATTTGCTTTGATTTGAGAAATATGTGGTTATTTTTATTTAAAATATTTAAAATAAGAGCTGTTAAACAGTTATTTATTTAGAACAGAAATATGAGCCCAAACAAATGTTAATTTTCACAACTTAGCAGCCCATGTATCATGCACTGCTTGCTATTGATGTGATCCATTGTACACCTGCCATGTTTGTTCTGCAACACCATTGCCACTTTGTATAACAATGTGCTTAGTTTCAAGTTATGAGTACAAGTAAACTGACATAGGCCTTTAATTTGATGTCATACTACTTTGACTTACATTATTACTGTCTGCTGTGTATTATCACGGTACAAAACATAGATAATCTCATAAAGATCAAGATGATAGATTTATTAATATTCCGACAGAAACTCTTTTATCTAATGGGTAGCACATCCCTGAGTTGTTTATTTGTTGTTGTTTTTTAAGCTTAACGTCCTTTAACCTGGTTGATGAATGAAATTGGTGAAGTAATACTCAAGTCAAACGACCTCAGGGTCCATGGAGCTTAAAGTTACTTGACATTCATCTTCTCAGAATAAGGGAAAACACCGAAAAAAACCTTAACCAGGTAACTCACCCTAAGCGAGATTCAAAATCATGACCTGTTTAATGTGAGGCAGACATGCTACCTCCACATTACCCAGGCAGGCCTTAGCAATATTGAGTAGTAATAAAGCCTATATGGCTTATAATACTTGAAATATTTGTTTCATGTGCTTTAATTAAATGATTTAATTACAAATAACAAAACTGAAAATCTGTAGGTTACAAAACTATCTATATAAAGGTCATAAGTATTATATCATATCAAAACTGTATTAACCATTTAAACAGTGTAAAACTGCAATAGGTATTGTTGGGAAAAATACAAAAATAATTAATTAGAATATTCTTTATCAGTGTTTCAGTTTTTGTTTAATAGGTAGCTGTTTTGTTTTGATTCTAAAACTAATAAGTTAATGTATATATTTGTTGTAATTGGCCAATCGAGTATTTAAATTAATACTAACAACCTTATAATTTTGGTACTTTTGGTTAATGTTTATAAAAAGTATTTATTCAGGTTTTAGTACCGTAAATGTCATAAATTATAGATATGTGTAATTTTTAGAAGTGTGTAACAAGCATTTGTGTATAAATAAAAGTGGAAATGTCAGTTTGGGTAAATGGTATACCAAGATCTACATTGATACAATTAATGTCTTTCTTTTTAAACAGAAAGAAAATACTAGGTTACAATCACAGTGTAATGAGAATACTACATTAATTCTGGTTTAAATATGTTTACCTTGTTTAGGAATTGTCCTATGTTTTGATGATATGAAACAATTTTAAATCATAATTTGAAGAGTATTATTAAGAGAACATACAATAAAATGCAAACCATTCTTAAATAGTTTGGCTTTCCAAACACAGGCATTTATTGATGATTTCCTAAGGTGATTTTTATAGTAAACTAATTTTTGTTTATTTTAATATATTTTGTTCTATTTATTTTAAGTCATGGGTCATCAACTTTTCAGCATAAATTTCCTTCTACCCTCTACTTCTCTCATTCTAAAATGGGTATTTATGTAAATGAAAAGCTTTTTAACTTGTCTTTGAGCACATTCACATCAATATGCATCTTATATTGCTTTATATTCTAAAACAAAGCGTTTAATATTAAATGTTGAACAGGTTACATTTTTTAAAATTATTAGCAAATTTTAATACCATAATTGATCCAATTGCATTTGTTAATATAATTCAGCATTTATCACTTGAGAAAGTACATCATGAAGTTTGTCCAATATATTTACATAGTGCAGACAATAATAGTGTTTATAAGCTGAGGATTAAAGTTGGGGCTTAGTCTATATGGCAACTGTCTCACCATTTATGATTTGCATGTATTGCATGTGTCATTCACTGTATAAAAATGTAACATTAATGTTTGTTGTAAGAGTAAAATAACAAACTGTTTTGAAATTTTTACAATATCTTTTCAGAGCAATTCTTTGTTTGCAGCACTTAACTGGGAGGTCCTGTCATTCCTGTTCTTACCTATTTATATTTCAAAATCTGTTTTATATATGTTATTTGTGATTTTTAGTTAAAAGCAATAACTTTATTATTTGTAAATGCTTTGGTTTATTAACTTATCCAGAAATTTATGAATTACTGTTTTAGAAATACCTTGATAAGATATCAGAAACATTTTATAGTAATGAAGTTTCTAAAGAATGCATTACCTAGTGATCAACCGTTATTATTTACTTCTATTATTCTTCAAAATCTTTGTTGTTTATGACTCCCTTGTTCTTACTCCTTCAGTGGGTGCTAGTTCTTCATCTGTGTATACATGCTTATTTTTGGGCTTTCTTTTTCTTTCATTATCTACAATATGTGTTTTATTTGTGATTATGGTTACTACAAAGAGCATAGGTTAATGTAGTTTGAATATCAAACATACTAAAGAGCAATACTCTAGGAGGATTTTTATTTAGGGCAGAGAAATCTTATAATTATTAAAAAAAGGCACTAATTTTTATCATTCCTCATTAGAACTTATTTTAGGGAATTTGTGTACCCATATTTTTTATTGGAACAACAACTGGGTGACATCACATAGATTCTGCACTTCTCCTTTGCTTTGCCCTCCCATGGGAAGGTATTGCAAGTGTTCGCAACTTTTATTGCTGTTCTGTTGTAGACTGATAAAACTGACTTTAAGTAGCTTTGTAACCTGTTTTAAACTGAACTGATGTATATCATAGTCTTACCTGGGTTATCATTTTAAAATAAGGATTGTTATTTTTATTCAAAATTATTTTAATTTAATGCAATATAAGGCTAATAGAATCCATTTTAAATTGTTTGTAAATTTGTTTACATTGCACAATAGAAATTACAGAATTACATAACAAATGATTGGAAGATTTCACAGTTTTACAATACTTCATGTTATTAGCATATTATTACAAACTTTTCAATCATACAGAAAAGCTTGAGAAGAGCTTTTTTTTTTTTTTTTTTTTTTTTTTTTTCATTATTTGGTGTAATACAACTGCTGCACAGTGATTCTGCACATGTCTAGACTATACTCAAGTTCTTCCCATAAACGTTCCATGTAGGTACCTGTCTATAAAGTTGTCTTACTATGATAAAACATAATTGCATTGCCATTGGTATTTATTATTTTTGTTATTATTTAAGGCTAACATTGGAGAAATAAGGGCAAATTTTGCCATTATATCTTGAGTTTAATAAGCATGTATAAAACAGGACAATTGCGCACCTTTTTCAATATCCACTATTTTGAGTTCCTATTTGGTCTTCATTTTTTGTTTCTATTGTGCACGTGAAATGTTTGCATACATATTCTGTATTATTAACTGCAAAGATAATTATTTAGAGTAGTTTTTCTAAAATGGTATCATTGGTTGCTGTAACTTAAACATCATAAGAACATTAGATTGCTAGGATTTGTGAAAATTTCATAACTATCAGTTGTTTATTTGATTGATAAAAATCAGGAAAGTTATATTCAAGGGTATTTGAATTTTCTCTGTGTATGCTGGACTAAAAAACAATAGAATTATGCAGTTCACATCTTCCACTTTTTTGCTGAGAACATTGAGTTTTTAATGCATTTTTAATAGATATTGCATACCTATAATGCTGAAGTTTATTTCTTGTCACTCTTTAATGTCAGTTTATATTTTCCTTGTCTTCCAATAATACTCCCTATTTGCCTTATATGATGCATAGAGTATGTAACTGGAATACTTAACTATTATCAGAGAAATTAAAAGTATGTCTTCATTCAACAATGCAAGGAGTAGGTATGTGGGATGATAGTTTATGATAGTTTGCAGGCTTTCACTATTTAACATGCATTTTATTTGTAATAAATATTTTATTTTTTAAGTTTATTTTATTTTTCTGTTTTCACTTAACTGTCTCATCTTTTAAGAATTAAGTTGCACAAGAGAAGAAGAACTGCTACAGTTGATGATGATCTGCATTTAATATTTGTTTGCTTTAATGTAGCACTTCGTATTTACCTCGCTGGCTCTAGGTAACTATGATTCCTTAAATTCACTAAAACAAATATAATTAAGAGCATGATTGGATTAGAAGACAAAGAGGGTACTTGCATCAACAATTTGGCAATAAAAATCTACTTTTATTGCATAGTATTCTCTTTGAAATCTGGCAAAGGGAGGCTGAAATAATTGGTGCACATGAATAGGATGCAAAGGTTTTGTTTATAAATCAAGATGTAGGAAAACTTGTTCTTCAAAGCAGTATTATATGTTTTCAAAAAACAAATAATTAAGATTCTTAAGTATCAAAATATCTATGTCTGAGCTCTTCAAATTCTATTCATTAAGTATTATTATTATCTGTTTTTAATTACAGATGAAACTTGAATAAAAGAATGCCGAAACTTCAGTGTAGTAGTAATATGAAACATTTCTCTATAACTTCAGCCTCTCTTAAGCAAACTAACTAGAGATTGTACTATTCAGGGCAATAGCTATGACCCTTGAATTAATGTAAATGATCTGTGCTCTGTCTTTATTTTCTGTAAGTCATCCGAATGCAATCTGGGCCTCACCATTGGTTTTTTATCATTTCCTATTATTAATAATTTGTTTACTCTCTAATTAACATGGTAGTGTTAAAGTTATGAAATGAGGACATTGCATTTGGAGGATATGATGTTACAGAAGCATTTTATACTGAAGAAGTGGCAGGATTGTAGCTATTCTCTGGGTAACAAAGATAGTTGTAGTATTGCTATGCAGGTCTGCCTGTTAGTGTTTGCAATTTGCTTATTGCATGCTTGCTATTTGCTTTTTTTATTCAGAAGTTGCATGATGCACACTAGCATGTTGTACTTTTTTTTTAAAAAGGGCCTGGATATTTTATACATTATTTTCTTTTATTTTTATGCTTCCATGTTAAGTTTAAAATTCAGTGACATTCTAGATAGCCAGTTACATTTTGCATCAATAAAAACGGATTTTGCATTTCCTTTTTTTGTTCAATGCAAAACTACTGCATTGCAAAAAGAAAAAGAGTAATTTAATTGTTTTTAATTTCTAATTTAACATTATGTTATCACAAGTTTTCCACTTTTACTATTTTACCATTCCACAAAGTTTGAATGCATTTTTGCAATGTTGCACTGCTCCCTTATCCCTGTTAAGTGAACTAGCCAGAGTATCTAGTCCATAGTAAGTTGTTGAAAATGTCATAAATGTTTAGAGCATGCTCATAAAAAAAGAGGTAAAGGGAGCAAATGGAGCCTACTTTATAATAAATTAAGGGCCAAAATTTTGAACTCTTGTTTTTGTACAATGTAAAAGCAATGTAACTATAAAAGGAAGTATAATAGAATAAGAAAATGTTAAGGTTATTTGGCTGTGTAATATAATTTTGTTTACTTTCCATTTAGGAGTTATAACACTGCTAATAGTGCCAGTTGTAAAGTTAAAGTTTTTGCAGTTATTTTCTTCATTACATGCTATTATTTAGTGTATTAGGTGGTCTATGCTAACCTGCTTTATTATTCAAGGAGATTAGATTAATAGCTAATTAAAATACTGAATTTGTTTATAAAAATGTATATATTATTATCTAACTGAATTATATAGATAGTCATTAAACTTACACACTAGAAACTCTGTACAGCATAATGAAGCATGTAATTAGAGCAAGTTCAAACACCATTGTTTAATTCATGAAAAATTTGTAGTACCAGAATGTAAGAGCATGTTTGGAGTCGACTAGGCTAGATTAATCCTCAGTGCTTATAATGGCATAAATCATAAATACTTATTTTGCATGAAGTCTTCAAACTTTTATATGCACAAAAGAACAGTTTAGGAAAATGCGATTCAGAAAAACATACTTGTTTGCTAACAAATGAAATATCAAAACAGTGCACTATCAGAGCATAGAGGATTTATTAATCTTCCCAGTGACTTAATGGCAAATGCCTTCTCAGGATGAATTAAGTTGCCATGTAAAATCTTATTGTTAATACAGGAATAAATATATTTTTCCCATTTGGTTAAGCTTACAGGAATACTTTCCTACATCACAATACTTAATAGATATTAATGTATCCACATTTTTTAAGATGATATAAATTGTTGTTCTCTCTTGGCACTCCTTAATTACATTTTTAGTGCAAATTCCACATTCTTCTTCTATTCTTCTTTAATATCCTTAGGTAAATAATTGACTTCTAAATGCCAACAATACTTAATTATTCATTATATTAATTGTTATTCTTAGGTTTAGTTCCGTATCTCTAGAGAGGATAAGAAAATAGCTAAAGAAAATTCAAACATTCTAAGTTTTTAAATTGGTTAAGCCACTCTACTAAGCCTAGTTTAAGAATTTGACTACAGCATTTTATCAGGGCAGTACATCTCTGAAGTGAAGTAGTATGTTTGCTAGTAACCGCAGAGCCTGAGAACAAATCTTTGAAGGGCTGAGCTTTTTGCAGGGTTTATGCTTATCTTGAATAGATACATGCTAGATAGCTATGGACTCTGGGCTTATGTAAGCACTCATAAATTATCATTCTTTATTCATCTGGATAGGCTTAATATGTATTAAAGATCATTTTTAAAAAATCTGATGTGTTCCATTCCTGACTTCCTCTACATCTCTGTTATAAATTAGTTATTCTTCTATCCACTTCATGCTAATCAAGATAAACACTAGCTGAAATGGTCATATTACATAGTTCCCTATAAGTAGAAGGAAATTAAGGGAATAGACTAGGATAAACCAACATCAAATGTTTTAAAATGTGGTTGCTATAGGATATAAATCCATTTCTTTGCATGGCCATGAGTTGACAGTTCCTGTATAAGAAAAGTTTAAGCATTTTAAAACTGAAACATATGACAAGGAATATCCCGAAAACTGACAACTCCAGGGAAAAAGTTTATATGACATAAATTGTGTATTTTAAGGCACTCTACACTTTTTGTGCAGAACAGTTTACTAGTTATGTAAAATTCAAAATAATTCATCCATAATAAAAAGGTCTTTAGAGGCTATTCCCAGAAAATTCAAGTTTATGTTTTATTTGTCATGTAAATATCTTAAATATAAGAGATTTTAATCAAAATAATTAGCCATTTTTGAGAAAATCAAAATTTTCAAAATTTTTTCCATGTAAAGAGTAGTTGGGGTGGGAGGATTTTCTTGAAAACTTTCATGTCACATCCTTGGGAGATACTTTGGTATTTAATAGACTTTTAGTTTTTGAGCTTGCACACACAAACACACACACACACACACACACACATACACACACTCACACTCGCAGACCTTTTTCTAAAATTGCTTTTTTTTTATTCAGGGGATCCCAAAACATGTAGTTCCGGTGAAATTCGGTGTAAAAAATTTGGGTGCAATACAATATCTTCACTAAGCACTATGTACATAGTATGTATAGAGAAAGTGAAAAGAAATTGTAATGCTCAATTTTCTTGGCAGAGTTTTAGAAAAATAGATTAAGACATAAATATGAAATAAGTAAACCAAGAGGCTTATTTCTTACATCTTACATCACCAAGAAGTAAAATAAGAGATTTACTTCTTGGTAATGGTGATACTCTTCTATCTGAAATTAAGTCCAAATTTAGATTCTCCTCTAAAACACCAAGCTTGTTGCCAGTAGATGAATGGTACAGATGTTCAAGAATACACAAGGTAGAGAAGCACCAAGTGAATGCATAATAGAATGCTTTAACCGCTATATCAATGCTTAACACTTTAAAATAGAAATGGAGATTATGGTGGTTGCTAGCTTTTTGTTTTAATTGGCAGTGAGTATGTCGGAAAGATTAAAGAAATCCTGGATGAAGTTTCTTAAAATTAATATCATTACTCATTGACATTTGTATTACAAAGAATAAGAAAATATTTAATTTATTTGCCTGAACAGTGTTTTGTTTCTTGAAACAATATCCAATTAGTGTAATTTAATAATTAGTGTTTATTGTGCACCACCATCATAAAAATTCTTCTTTCACTCCCAAAGGGATTAATCATCCTGACTAAATAAATGATAGTAATTAGGGGACTAGGGCATCAGTTTTTACCATATGCAGTTCACATTTTAATATTTATAAAAATAAACGTTTTTTATTTTGCTGAAGCAAGGTGAAGAGGAAACAGTAATATCAGTAGCACCACATATTGAAATAAGTTTTAATATTCATAATTGAAATTTTTGTTTGTTTGTCTGTTTTTGTGATGTCATTCTTTTTTAGAAGGAATCTGGACTGTGCAAAGTTATTTTTAAGTTGTAAGCCTTTAAGTAATATGCTTTAATTAGCATTGTTATAAGGTGGTAAATACTGGGGATACACAATAGAACTCCATTATATTGAATAAAACTGAAATATGTTTATGTACATGAAATGCTAGTTTGAGTATGCTGTTCATGAGAAGATATAATATTGCATCAGATTCAATTTACCACCCTAGGAAAAATTGTTTGGGTGTTTAAATTCAAAACAATGAATGTTGATCTTAATATTGAAATAATCTAACAAAAGTAGCAATAAAACATTACTTAAATGTATATAAATTCTTCATTTATTATGTATGCTTTGTGCTCTATTTTAATAACATAATGCAATTTATATAATGTCCTGTATTTTTATTTAAGTTCTACGTTTCAGAATTGGGTCCTTCTGTTTTTAGGAATATGAGATCCTTTTTATTCTTTCATCTGGTCATCCGGTTATAAATTTATTTTCCTAACTTAAGGAATCTGAAAATTTATGATTTTTGACCCTACCATTGTATTTACTTATGTATGAAATAAATAACCATTAAATAAAGTAATGGAAATGTAACAAAAACAACAACATTAATACCTATACCAAGGCATTTCATTCTTTTATATAAAAATAAAGATTAGTAATTCAGCATTAATTCAGCATTCAGATCTGTTATTAAAGTTGGATTTATCCAGAATTTTCACAGAGCTAAAAATTCCTACGCAGCCTTAAGAATAAATAAGACATTTGTGTCGTCTGCTAACTGGTATCAGTGAAGTATATTACAATGACTTATACTACACTTAAAATAATTATTTAACACAAAAAAACAATTATTCATTTATGTTACTACACAATACATGAGTCATTCAAAATAAATTGTGAAAAAGCACAATTACGTCAGATATCACTTATCATCTTTTTTTTTTTTTTTTTTCCTCAAACTTTTGTTCAATCTTAAGAGAATAATTTCACAGCAATACTATTCCCTAGAGGAGATAATGGTGAAATAAGTTGTAGTTAGCCTTCCAGTAGTATATCTTGTTCAATTAATGGTTTACATGCTTACATCATGAAAAAGTTTTTATTTTTTTATAATTCACCAATCTGTTTATTCTATTTTGTTAACAAATGTGATGTTTATTAATCTGGCATGGACATCTTAGTTGGCCTCATTTTAAACCTAACTTGTAAAATTCTGTGTTGTTTTTGTACAAAGCATATCATCTGGAACATCGGACCAAGGGGTTCTACTTTGTGCATAGTACAATGAAAACTTTCTTAACCACTCCTATCAAGAGACCACCCAGGGAGGACCAATTCTTGCAGAAACTAATCAATGTATTTGGGACCTGTATTTCGAGATTAACCCTCTCTCTGACAGGCTATAAGCCTATGTTGAGTTATTTTTCCATTTACACTACTTTTCAAGGCTCGTTTTTTACTTAATTGAACATTTCAAGATTTTTCAAGTCACTTTGGAGCCAATAAAACAAGTCTGTAGAACGCCTATCCCACACACATGCAGATGTGTGGCAGCCTTTTCTTTCTCTTATACTTACTACCTCTTTAAATTGCCTTCGAATTTATTGTTGCATGAGATATTGTACAGCTTGACCACACCTGACTCATCTTCTCTCTTCACACAAATCTCAAGTAGTTCATTTTCTCTCCCACATCCAATAAAAAAGATGGAATGGGTACCTGCTATGAATTGTTACATACGTAGCTAAACTGGGGTAGGGGTTAATTTTTTTACACAGGCAGTCTGCCAGCATTGTCAATTATACATATTGAAACAAGGGAAAGATGAATCAAGAATACAATTGGATAGGTAGAGTCAGACTGAAAAATTAAACTCAGTTCAAAATTTCAGTCTGACTCTACCTATCTAACTCCTGTTCTACACATGGCTTGTGTGAAAAACAAATTAAACCAAGAATGCAATTGCATACTTGCAACTACTTGCATTCCATATCAAGGGTTTAAAGAACTTGCATACATAACATTGCAATCTGTAGATCCTATTTTGAGATCAGATTCAAAGCCCAAACTCTAGGATGCAAATGAAGTAAACATTTACATTTATTCATACTTATTAATACATTTATTTACAAATAATAGCTCTGACAATGAATTTTCAGAGTTGCCTAAAATTTATAATTATTAAGCAACCACTCCTCTAAATTTAATTTTATTATATTATGCTGTCATAAATAAGCTTATTGTTACTGTAATGTTTAAACATTTAAAGAAGTTTCCAATAGTTGGACATTGTTATATGGCACTTGAGTTACCATTAATGTTATATACATATTTGCACATAGGAATGCATTATTTTTTAACCTCTCAAAAATCTTGATAAATTACTTGTTGAATATCTTAGATGTGAACCACTTAAATTTTCATGTTTTGCACTTCTAGAACTAGAACTATCACATTTCTGTCTTAGTTACTTCATTGATATTTGTTACAGCCACTGCCTTATTGCAGTATAGCTCATTGATAATTGGAAAATAAATTGTGTATTATACTTGGTTTGCACATTCAAACAATTGAAGATATGTATCTAATTGTAGCACTACTTTTACAGGATTTTGCCATATAAAGAATTTAAATTTCTGGAACCATTTCTCTTACAAGAAATATTAATGTAACTGCAGCAGTGGCTGATGTACTAAATGTAGAAATTTAAATTACATTTTTTATTTCCCCATATCATAATTCATTGCTGGGAATGAGCACTAAAACATATATTAAACAGCTTGCTAGCATATGAATGAATAAATGGAGCATAATACTTTCATCACCATTGTCGCCCTCCGTGGTGTAATGGTTATCATGCTAACTTCATATACCGAAGGTCGTGGGTTCAAACCCGTGGAGAATGAAAAATCCTTAGCATGGCTTCCTTCGGAAGGGAAGCAAAGCTGTGGGTCGTAGATTTACGGCATGTAAAAGAACCTCAAGCCTGATAGAGAGGCCTCTGAGCAAAATTAAGCGGTCTTTCACGCCCAATTTAGAATGGGATGCTGAGAACCACAGCAGTTAAAGAGCGTCCATAAATAACACGCCATTTACATTTTTTTGATCACCATTAAAATTTTTAGTTATTTGAAATGGAAGCAATATTAATGGCTTTTGAACAAACAGATTTTTGGCAACAGGTGGAGGCAGTAATCATCACCTCAGCACCACCACCATCTGTATCTATATATAAATGGGAGCAGGATACACAATAAACAAAAGGGTTGAAATTAGCATCTTGCCACTATTGAGTGTTTTACTTTACATTTAAGTGTACAATGAGAAACTGCTCTGCATTATTAGGAAACAGAAAGATAAATGTAATGAAAGACTTCCTTGTGTTACTATAATTAATTTTCATAGAAACACTATACATAGTTTCATATTACTTTCTTTTTTTTATTTTTAATTTGTCATTTCAGGGCTTTGATTTTAGAAGCAATTGTTTAGTGCTAACTCACAGTATGTTTTTTAAATTATTTATAATTTTTTTTGCAGCTAAATACAACTTATATACTTTCATTTTTACTTCCAGCTTCTTGCAGAATATGGGGAATTATTCTAATTAAAGGAAAATAATCTTAATACTAGCTGGGAATGAAACCACGTTCTCTGGTTTGATAAGCCAGCATCCTAACCAATAACCACAGTCATAAAAACTGTAACTAAGCCTGTGAGAAATCTATGGGGGTTAATAGAGGGGAAAAACAAAAGATAAACATTAAACTAATTTTGTAAGCTATAGTCATTTTTTGAGGTACAGATTATCAACAAATACACTATCCCTTTCTGCATTAAAATTTATTCTTCAGCAATACAGATTGTAGAATACCAAGAACATATTTTAGAGCATATTGCTGGCAATTGCCAGCTTTGTTAACAAACAAAATATTTATGTTACTCGCAAACACATACGTTTTCTGCCTTTATAATATTAGTATAGATAATCTGTGGTCTACAAATATCTATGACTGCAGCTCAGAACCTTTACAAAATATAGTACATGATGCCTGTTTTTCTGCTTTGTAACACACTATGTAACATTTATTTCTTTTGTTTTATGATATTTATGCTACTATGCGAGCACAAACATTTGAAATACTTTTAGTGGATAGGAACCTTCATTTAAGTATATACTTTCATTTAATTTTAATATGTATTAGTTTACATTTTGATGAAACTATGAAAATAGAAAATAAATACCACTATTACTATTACTACTACTACTAATACTACTGCTTATAAATATTCATCATTATGTAGGTACATTAAAGTAGGCAACTTTTTTATAACATGATTTGCTGTTATAAGTAATAATTTTTCACATTAAGAACTGGCAGTTAATGCATTCTTCACATTCTGGAGAGCAATGTTATGATGAGCTCATTCACATTATGTTCCCTCAATAGGGGCTATCACGGAGTGATTGCTTCTAGTCAATAATGGGATATACATACATATATATTGTATATATTGCAAAAACCTATAATTGTTATGTTTATAGCTTGGCGTGTCCAATAGTGATTGTACATTGTACCAAACCACTTTAACAGATGAATAAAACTTACTTACTTATAGCATTTTGCTTCTTACTGTAATATTGAGGTGGCATTCATTATTATTGCTGGAGTGGCATCTATTATTGATTGGATATATACTTTATCTACTGAATTTAGGATACACAAAGTTTGGACATGGTTCAGAATCATATCTTCTTCTATACCCTCAAGTCTATGTCAGCCAGAAACTTTTCCTTTTTAGTTTCTTTCTTTCACTTTTTTCAAAATTAATAATAATAATAATAATAATAATAATAATAATAATAATAATAATAATAATAATAATAATAATAATAATAATAATGATGATGATGATGATGATGATGATGATGATAATAATTGTGATGATGATGATAATAATAATAATAATAATAATAATAATAATAATAATAATTTGTAAGTGTTTAAGTTCTGTAAAGATTATCTTCAAAAATGTCAACGAGAAAAAAGTGTTTAATGATTCATTTAACATTTATATTCATTATAGCAGTACTTTTTCTTAGCATGCAATGCTCAATCTACTGTCAAAAACTCCAAATGAGACAAAAGCAGTATTAAAATCATGGATCGTATACAAGTAAATTTGTCAGGAGACTAATATTAACTTATTCCATGTTAATTATAAGGGAAAACTAGAAAGCTCTAGCCAGCATCATATCCTAACAGAGATCTGCCCTAAAACTTTGAAAAATAATAAATATTTGCCTTCTTGGTTGAAAGACCTATACAAGTCAAATCAAAGATCACTCTACAGTCTTTGTTTTTGCTTGTGCCAGAGAATTTATCTCTACTTTTCTTACATACGAGTATGTAATGGCCCAAAAATTAAATACTTTGAATATGACTGTCAGTAATTGAATATACTTATGTAATAAATATTGTAAACTACTTGAATCAACTTAACATTGATGTGTTTTCTTGTGTCTTTAGCACCTTTTTAACTGTTAAAACTTGTAATGCTATTCCTGATGTGGGTACTACTCCTGGTGATGATGGCTACTATATGTAAATTTACGAGTTATTTCTCATGATTATTCATGTAGATCTTATCCCAACTGTTCAGTTTCTCTTGATGGTCAAAAAAGAGCTGAAGATACAATTACTAAAAAAACATACCCAACATTATTTGGGGTAAAAGAGATTAACACAAATAGTTTTCTATATTTATTATTTAGTCTTACAATGTTAATTCCAAATTATTAAATTTATAGCTTTTGAAAACATATGAGCAATCAGCATCAGTTGTTAAGGGACCTAAGTTGGTACCAACACAGTCTTCTTTTATTAATTCTGTGGTATTTATTCTATTATTATACTTGTGGTTCAGAGGAAATAGATATATTTTAACCCCAGCTAAATGAACTGTCCATATTTTTAATTTATTCTACACATTCTAACTTTTTTATTATTGTATTTTTATAAATAGTTGCAAAATATACTAGAATCCTTCAAGAAATTTTGTAAAAGTGATTGAAACTTAAAACTACATTTTATTGCCTAATAGCATGCTTTCTGTCAATCATCAAAGCATAGGTTATTTTTACTTTCTCTACATATACTATGCATACAATTGATAGAGAAGGTATTGTGTTTCACCCAAAATTTTGATGTCGACATTTCACCAGAAATATATGTTTAGAGTTCAAAAAAAAAGCTGTGTATGCATACGTGCATGCATGCATACAAGTGTGTGTGGACATATTATTATTGGTAGTGTTTAACGCCCGCTTTAACTACTAATGGCACCGCAGGCGGTGACACTGATGATACATGAATGATGATGGAGCACCGGTGGAATGCATTGGCGGGGGAAACCGGAGTACCCGGAGAAAACCCGCCCCAGCGCCGTTTTGTCCACCACAAATCTCACATGCAGTCGCTTGGGATCGAACCCCGGCCGTCTAGGTGAGAGTCGAGTGGTCTAACCACTCGGCCACGGCGTGGTCTAACCACTCGGCCACGGCGTGGTCTGTGTGTGGACAGCATAGCTGAAAAAAAAAAAGACCATTAAATACCAAATTTGGTATTTAAGTTTAGTAGCATCCAAGGATGCGACACAAAGATGTTCAAGAAAATCCTATCACCCCAAAGTACTCTTCACATGAGACGTATTTCTCAATGACATGATGATCTTGATTAAAATTATTAAAGATTTGAAATTTTGCACTCAAATTCTTTTGATCTAATTGTTAAAGAAGTTTACATTACAAATAAAATTTAAATCTTGAACTTACTGGGAATAACCTCTGAAGATTGGTTGAATTTTGCATAAATAGTAACTCATAAGGAATAGACAAAAAAATGTAGATGTTGTTAAAACGCTCAATTTATGTCGTATACACATTTTTTATAGAGTTAATCATTTCCGAGATATTCCTTGTTATTGGTTTCAGTTTTAAGCTATTAAGCTCTTCTCAAATTGGAGGTCATCTTTAGTTTCATCTCTCTTTTGTTTTACTCCTAGCCATGGAAAGCGAACAGAATTTCAGTTGTTTCACATAGCAACCAGCTTTTTATAAGACTTGACTATGGTTTTAGCTAGTGTATTGCATTATTTCCCTTCTATTTACAAGTAACTAATACACCAATTCTGTTAATGTTTATATCAATTACGATGCAGATAAAGGAATACTCTTTTATAACAATAGTTTGTAGAGAAAGTCATGTGAATGAAACACACAGATTTTTGTAAATAGTGTAAATAATGAGTCTTATGATATTATAATGGTCGGACTTACATCATAAAATGTAACCTAACCAGATATTTTAAGTTGTTGTTAAAGTTGCAATTATATTTAAAATCTCAAATGGAATTTAGCTCTGAATATCTGAAACTTGATTATAAAACAAAGTTGAATATAGTGTTTGGTAATGCATGTCATAAAGATAAGCTCTTAGAGTAACAAAATAGGTATGAAGATTTGTTCATCAAACATTTTAATTTTCTGTTGATGGAAAAATTGTCATGATTTATGCCATTTAAGTTTGTAGCCATTAATGTAAACTGAGGATGTCTAATCAGCTTCTTGCAAACAGCCTGCAGTTAGTAAGGCATGGTTTAAAATGGTACCTATTCTGAAACTGAAATAATGTCCTTTTATAAATTAACATTTTGTTCTTGTATACCTTGACAGGAGTTATGGTAATGAATGGACCTTTGCACTAAGCTGATTTTTTATGCATAAAGTGCTTAACCTTTAGCTTTTTAAAGATGCAGAATATTAAATGTAACACCATTTTTAATAGTTTTACTTTATTTTCTAAAAGCATTAATTTTCCACTGTAAAAGCTAATTACTACATACACAACCTGGCATGTCCCTATGACCCCTTCCAAAGCATGATAATGTATATAAATGGATTTTCTATATAATGGGACTATGTTTTTAATTATATCTACAAGTATTATTAATTGTAGACTATTTTTAGTTTTTACTTTAACACCATTTCATGTTGGAGAATTAATTGCAATTTCAGCATAAAGATATGTAATAAAATATTTTACATGTATTTATGGAAAAGTATTTTCCAAAAGTTTGCATTAAAAATCTATTTTGAGGTATGAAACATGTTTTGCAGAAACACAGTAAACAAATCCACCACACAGATTGCATATATAACCAATATCAGTCCTTGGAAAGTGCATATATTTTGTAAACAAAATTGCATTAAGACTTCATGAATTAATGTTTAAATAAGAGTAATAAAAGAAGTTTTTCATGTGCTGTTTAAAGGGCAGCAAATAAAATCTTTCATGGCAGGTCAGTAGTGATAAAAGCATATTTTTCAGTGAGCAGAACTGTTTTTGAAAAAGAGGTAATAGTATGCTTCTTTCAAGTGGTAATTTTTCATAATGAAGGAAATCGAATACTGAGTATTCAAATTGTATTTCAATTTCACTGGACAGTTTATGAATATGGTTACACATGCATTTTAAACAGGATAGAGGTTCCATTTTCGTTTTGAAATTTTTAGGTTTTTTTTTTTCGTGAAAAAGAAAAGGGGTTATATAATTACAGTTATATAACTATTATTATACAAGGTTGAAAGCAAATGTAATAAACATCAGTATAAAATTAAACAACTAAATCGAAAATAAGAAAAAAGGTACAAAATAAAACCAATGAGATTAAAGTCTCTAGCATGTTCACTAGATAAATGTAACATAGTTTACACATTTTCCTGAAAGTTGCACTGAAAACAACATACTATGACTTAATAAATAATATTGTGTTGTCATTCATGACCTGTGAATGGTGGAGTCATGATGGTCATCAATTGCAGAATAAACCGTGAAAGATATATCTTTGATACATATCTTCAAATATTTGATCTTTCAAATAACTCCAAAAAAAACTATTAGGTAGTTGTATCCATTTGAATTGCATGGACAAATATGCTTTATAGATCAAAACCTTTTTAAGTAACAAAAGACACTTGGTATGGCAAAAAAGCAATAACAGAAATAAAAGGTATTCTGATGTGCTCATAAAGCCTACATATGGCCAAGGGAAAACTCACTAAATGGTGACAAGATGAATCCAAACACATGTGAACATCCAGTAGAGTAATACTGTTCTGCTGTATAAACAAAACTTTCATAAACCAGAATTTTATCATTCATTCCTTTCTGTTAAAATTTTTAAAGTGTATAACAAGATATTGATCAGTATTCACAAACTGGTCTAAGGGCTGTAATGAATTTCTTAAGGTAACATTTCTTCTGCTCTTCTTGCTGTTTCATCAGAAATTGTGTTAAATGGTTGTGGAAAAACTCATTGTGTTTTCAGACTTTATTGATACTGCAAAGTTTTTTAATTTGGCTGAAAAGAATTCACAATGAATCAGACATGCAGTGATACTGTTTTTTTTTCTAATATATGAGAGATCTATGTGAACATAAATAGTTAGGTACTTTGTATTTTCCAAACACAAGATGAAATATGGAAAATAGTTTCTAAAATTAATAGATTAAATTAGGAGAAACACACTGTGAAAAACGGTATTAAGATTTTTATCAATATTGATTGAAATTCTCGCAGTTTACTTTGGGCTAGCTGTTTTACAGAATATTTTTCATGACATTGCTAATGTAAAGTAGGATTCATGTAAAAAGTCCTTGATATCTGTGTGACAATCAAACAAGAAGAATTTGTAAACCTTTTACTGTGTAAAAAATAAAAGAATGAGTCGGTTTTTGTAACACAAACATCACTTATTTTTACTTACTGGGGACCGGTTTTGGGTAACAGTTGTTCCCATTTTCAACCCTTAATTCCGACTAAATCTTTCTTCGTTGGCGACAACGATGGGGGTGGTGGTGTATTAATTGTGGAGGCATCTGTTGCTGGATCTATGAACTTCCAGGGGTTGCTGTAAGGTGGCAAATCAAAATTCATGATATGGCTCTTTTTCTTCATGATGTAGATCTTCTCCCAGACATCTAATTCTGTGGGTTTATAAGCTGGTTTTAATAGTTTTATATTTGGTGTGATTTCGTGTCCTGATGTCTAAAAATGACTGACTGCTGATTTTTCTATTTGTTTGTATTTTAGGTTTCCCATTTGTTCCTTTAATCTGGTCTCCAAACTTCTCTTTGCCCTTCCGATATACACCAGATTACAGTCTGAGCATTTAATTTCATAAATTCCCAGCTTTTGCCTGCAGGGATAGGATCTTTTAAATTTCTGCACAGCAGTTTCTGAATGCTGTAGTTGTTTTTTGGAGCTAAGGTGATGTTATAATTCCTGAATATTTTCTGAAGTTTGTTGTGTGCCCAAGGATGATAGGTGAATTTTCTGAATTGAGGTTGGTCACTGGGGTTCTGTAGGGTGGTTGTGTGTGTTATGCAATTCAGTTTTTTGTATTCTTTTGTCAACTGCACTTTTTTGGAAACCGTTGTTGGTAGCTGTTTGGAGTATCTGTTGGTATTCTTTTTGGTATTCATTCTTCTCCATGGGAATGTGTACTAGTCTGTATGTTAAACTGTTCAGGACTGCATATTTGTGTGTTGTAGGGTTGTAGCTGTCAAACTTTATGTGGTTATCTGTATTGGTGGATTTTCTATATATTCCAAATGTCAGGCTATGTTCTTTTGTTCTTATTATTCTAATGTCTAGGAATGGCAGGGCTCCTTCCTGTTCGGTCTCAATAGTGAACTGAATGGACTTGTTTTGCAAGTTAAGAAGTTTGAGTGCATCGTTTACGAGTTTTTCTGGAACTATGGCAATGATGTCATCTACATACCTATACCATTTTTTGTATATATGTGCGAATGAGTCAGTAATGTGTATTTCAAAATTACTCATGTATAGGTCGGCTAGGAATGGTGATAGAGGATTGCCATTGCAAGTGCTGTTGTTTGTTGCTAGCATTTATTCTGGAATGTGAAGTAGTTCTGTTTTACACATAAATTGGTTAACTGGACAAGATCTTCTATTTCTTCTGTTGGTATGTTTATGCTTTGTAGCCAGGTTTTCAGAGGTTTTTCTAGTTCGTCTATGGGTATGCTGGGGAATAGGGTGGTGACATCAAAGGATACTATCTTATCTTTAGGTGAAACATTGAAATCTTTCAGGTGATTAATCAGGTCCAATGAATTTGATACACTTTTACTATTGAATTTTGGGAAGGAGTTGAATCTTTGTGTGAGCCATTTGGAGGGTTTATATGTGGGTGCATTGATATTATCTACTATGGGTCTCATTTTGTTGCCAGGTTTGTGTGTCTTTGGTAGGGCGTACAATCTGGGTAAGGTTGGTAAATCTGGCTATAACAGAAAAAGAGAAATCCAAATCAACTCCTTCCCAAAATTCAATAGTAAAAGTGTATCAAATTCATTGGACCTGATTAATCACCTGAAAGATTTCAGTGTTTCACCTAAAGATAAGATAGTATCCTTTGATGTCACCTCCCTATTCCCCAGCATACCCATAGACGAACTACAAAAACCTCTGAAAACCTGGCTACAAAGCATAAACATACCAACAGAAGAAATAGAAGATCTTGTCCAGTTAACCAATTTATGTGTAAAACAGAACTACTTCACATTCCAGAATAAATGCTAGCAACAAACAACAGCACTTGCAATGGCAATCCTCTATCACCATTCCTAGCCGACCTATACATGAGTAATTTTGAAATACACATTACTGACTCATTCGCACATATATACAAAAAATGGTATAGGTATGTAGATGACATCATTGCCATAGTTCCAGAAAAACTCATAAACGATGCACTCAAACTTCTTAACTTGCAAAACAAGTCCATTCAGTTCACTATTGAGACCGAACAGGAAGGAGCCCTGCCATTCCTAGACATTAGAATAATAAGAACAAAAGAACATAGCCTGACATTTGGAATATATAGAAAATCCACCAATACAGATAACCACATAAAGTTTGACAGCTACAACCCTACAACACACAAATATGCAGTCCTGAACAGTTTAACATACAGACTAGTACACATTCCCATGGAGAAGAATGAATACCAAAAAGAATACCAACAGATACTCCAAACAGCTACCAACAACGGTTTCCAAAAAAGTGCAGTTGACAAAAGAATACAAAAAACTGAATTGCATAACACACACAACCACCCTACAGAACCCCAGTGACCAACCTCAATTCAGAAAATTCACCTATCATTCTTGGGCACACAACAAACTTCAGAAAATATTCAGGAATTATAACATCACCTTAGCTCCAAAAAACAACTACAGCATTCAGAAACTGCTGTGCAGAAATTTAAAAGATCCTATCCCTGCAGGCAAAAGCTGGGAATTTATGAAATTAAATGCTCAGACTGTAATCTGGTGTATATCGGAAGGACAAAGAGAAGTTTGGAGACCAGATTAAAGGAACAAATGGGAAACCTAAAATACAAACAAATAGAAAAATCAGCAGTCAGTCATTTTTGGACATCAGGACACGAAATCACACCAAATATAAAACTATTAAAACCAGCTTATAAACCCACAGAATTAGATGTCTGGGAGAAGATCTACATCATGAAGAAAAAGAGCCATATCATGAATTTTGATTTGCCACCTTACAGCAACCTCTGGAAGTTCATAGATCCAGCAACAGATGCCTCCACAATTAATACACCACCACCCCCATCGTTGTCGCCAACGAAGAAAGATTTAGTCGGAATTAAGGGTTGAAAATGGGAACAACTGTTACCCAAAACCGGTCCCCAGTAAGTAAAAATAAGTGATGTTTGTGTTACAAAAACCGACTCATTTTTTTTATTTTTTATTTAATCACATCATTGTCACAAGCTTCTATGCATATTTGCAAGTTTTGAACTTTTACTGTGTCTTCACTTGTATAAATTAAAAACTTCCAAAATAGACTTATTTAATAATATACACAATTATCAGAAAACATCATTTTTATCTCATAAATATACAGTGCTATACACACTACCTCATTGTTTTATAACCTGTAGATAAACTTTCAATTGTTTTGTGGCCTGTGATTACTAAGGCCTTTACATGACACATCACATACTAATAAAAAAGAGAATGGCTAAAATTTGCACCACCAATTCAGGCTACTAGTGTTTTATCGTGATGGGAAGTAGTGTTAATTACTAATATCTTTATTAACTATTTGAGGATAATTGAAGATGTAACACATTGAAAATTCTCTGTAACAAATGCATGAACTCACAAACTTCTCGTTTTAGTTAAATATTACACTTTCTAAATGACAGTTCTCTTAAGGTGGTAGTAATTGACAATGGTAAGGAACTTCTTTGCCAAATTATTTTTAGGAATTTTAAAATTTTCATTTTAATACTCTGGAATTATAATTCTAGTAAACTATTTACTAATTATAAAAACCAATTATTGTGTGGTCTGCAAAACCTGAAGTCATACTCATAATAGTCCTTTTTTGTTTGAGTAAAAGTTATTTATATAAGCTTTTAAATATTTAGTTGTTTTTTTATGTTAATACAAGTACCTTTAAGAACCACAACAATTAATGTCTATATTTCACCTTATTTTTTTTCTCTATAGGTCTGAACAACCCTGTGGCAGCCTCAGAAGATTTGCCTCTTAGCTCAGGAGCCATTGTCAGCATTGTGGTTGCCTCGCTTTTTGTCATCCTTATCATAGTAGATCTTTCCTGCTATGTAGTTAATAGGGCAGGACTCTTGTATGCCCTCTGTGAAAAGACACGGAGCAGCAAGCCTAATGAGGAAGATCCTAAGTTGAACAGGTTTGAAATTTTTATAGCTTTTCTGGATTATACATGCACAGGTTTAAATGCAAAAAGGTTGAAATTTGCATGTAAATAAATGAATGAAAATAATTTGCCAATTTTTCAAAACTTTTTAATTATTTCATTGCAGGTTTTTATTTTTGTGAATTTTTGAGGTGCTTTTAATATTGCAAGATGTATTCAAAATGTCATATATCAGGAAGTGAATTTGCATTGTGGAAGTAATGTGACATTTCGAATATGCAAAACACAATATGAAGTTATTTTATTTGTTTAGCAATAAGATGTTTTGAAATTTTGAATTTATGCAAAACAGTTGGTTGGGAAACTTCAGCAATTCAAAATGAATTTATTTTTACACAAGAGGCATAAATAAAACTAAATTTGTTGTATATTTAAAGAACTGTTTTCATCCTGTGGCAGTTTCAAAATTAAATATTATTATTTGCATTGTTACTTTTGATATTTTTTATTATCACAAGTAATATATAATTGTATTTCAGTATACCATTAGTGAGAGTAACAAAAATTTTGTATCATAATAAAACTTGGTGTGTTTATCACATTTAACATTTTACATTACTTTTACATATTAACTAAAATGTATTTCAGTAATTTATATCTGAAAATGTGTGTTGGAAAGCCTGTCATAAAATTACACAGAGTATGCTTATAAAAAGTTTGAATTAAATGTTAGAGAGTTGAAAATTAAGCCAGTAGAAAATTAAACACAGTTCTATAGATTAAGGCATATGCTACATTTCACCGTCCTTAAAGGTTGTTTGATAAACAGAAGTAAGTTTTCATAATGTTACTTTTATGTTAATAATGCAATGAATGGCTTATATTCAGGGAGTTATTAACAGACAAATTCCATTCTGTGGTACATGACAAATTATGCCACCCTGCTGGTTATTAAAAATCCTGATTAGGATACAAAACATTTTCAGAGTTTTCGTGTATCATAATGCAAATATTTATGGATATTCACTTCTTTAATGATGGTGTGTCCAAAAATAGTAAAATAAGAAAAACTTTCAAGTGGTAAAATACAATGCATTTTTATCTATTCGAAGGAATAATATTAATAAAAGCTTACTTTTTAATATCTTTAAGATTTGTTAGTTTCTGGAACCTATTCAACAATTTATACTTGGTTAGTAACAACTTTGAGTTGTTTTTACTTTGTTCTGTTTTAATTTTAAACGCTGCACCCTAAACCTTGCACTATTGCATATAAATCATATTCCTTACTGTGATTCTATTACAAATTTGTATTTAAATAAAAATATGCATTTTCAGATACAACTATTTAAATATATTTTAATTTGTATCTTAATAACTTCTCAAATTTTAAAGCTTTTGGTTACCTTCAATACATATTTATTACTTTTCTCACAGAAAAAAAATCAACATTCCTTATGTACAAAATATTTAAGTTTCAGACCATTATAACATGAAAAGAGATTGTCAAAATAGCAGAAAATTTAGCCTAATTTGTTTAACCCAGCAGAGAATTATCCAAACACAGAGCTTTTGTGTTAACATTTTCCAATGAAATTAGTTACTGATTCTAGGGAATAATTTTTAAACTAATGTACAGCTACATGTTGTAATGGATTTATGTATGTCAGAAATAGCTTCTCCTCCTTTGACCTATTTTTTTTTTTAATTAAATTTCTTTTAAATAGATTCTATTCAATATGCACAATTTTGAAATGTGAACATTGCAAATAAAAATGAATTAGTTTTGAGTTGTTTAGGTTTTAACCAACTGTTTTGCATGGGATGATTCCACTTATTTTGATTGTTAAAACCTTTCATAGGCTTCATTAAAGCCAACTAAAAGTATGCAATCTTTGTTTGTAAAATTTGTCTAAATGCTATAAGTGCTTGGGGCTATTTTTGAAAAAAGGTTGTAGGTGTATTTTAATATTTTTAATTTTTGGTGCATGGTTATTTCAAATACCTAATTTTATTTTGTTTGGAAATATTTTATTTTCCATGATTGGTGATTTTTCAGCTTTGTAAAGATAGGATTGTTTATCACCTTATATTATTAACAAATGAAAGCTTTGTTGTTTGTGCTTTTTTAATTCCTCCAAGTTTCTTGCATTTAATGAGCTTTGGATTTGATCTTTAAGGAGTTTGGAAGGCTTCATTAGGAGGAGAGAATAAAAATATCTCTTTTCCATTTATTCTCTTAATGCATATTGACTGATGTTGGTTGCTTTGCATTTTACATTTGCTTTACATGTATTAAAGAAGTGATAATGTTTACTTTCCTGTTGGTTTGTAATAGTTATATGCAGTTATTGTGAAAGTAACCTAACAGCTTTGGTGTTGTATTTTAGCATGGAACAGATTTTCTTGACTACTTTGGATTGCAGGCAGAGAACATTAAATTAAACTGCACTTGCTTTATGTCTTTAAAACACCTCTGCACTCACATAAAGCTTTCAGAAATAATCATGAATATCTGTTCTTTCAGATAAGCGCAGGCTTAGTTGTAGTTATATGTGTAGCAACACTAATAACAGTAGGTACTGTTTTACAGTTTTTTACAATGATGTATCTTAGTATATTAATATTTCTTATTCCAGCTTACCACAAATGTTACCGTAACCAAAAAAAAATTGGTAGTGACTCTTTATAAATATTCTTAGTATCATCTTAAGTTTCTGTCAGTATATTTTAAAAGCTTCTTGGTATTTCCTTGTTTCAATGTGTGTTTTTGTACTTTTTGTATTAGTAGCTAAAATAGCTTTGTTCTACGTGACAAGGATGTGCGTCAAACAACCAGCTGTTTGTGAAGTGTTCTGCTTAATGAAATGATTCTTGAAACCTGTCCTTTTAAGGCCTTTGTGTGAAGTTGTTATAATGAAGACTTTTGCATGAGTATTACTTCATATTCTTTCAAAAAGGAACTCTTTAATTCAGTATGCACAGAATTATAGATCAGTATTGTTAGCACAAAAAAAAAAAAAGTTTCAGCTGTGTCTTTTAACGGCAATAATTTCAGAAATTTAAATGCCTATAAAATAAGCAAAAGATTTGAAAAATAAAATTGTAGTATTATATGCCATTTAAAATACATAGCATTAGATGTTGTTCTTTCTGCTTGAACAATATAATAGCAAGTGAAAGTGTTGACAAAAACAAAGGAGAAAAATATTGTTCATTACAACTTTGTTCCGTTTGTCATTGGCTAGATTATGATTTAGCCAGTAGTAGTTGCTTTATGCCCTTCATAGTTTATAGATACCTGAAGGGCCGCCAATATTTGAGTGGAAAATATCGCAAGGTAGTAGTGATTAATAAAAACAGTACCTAGTATCTTATTTATTCTGTATTTCCAGGAAAAAAACATTCATAAAACTAATTATTCCATATTTAACTAGTAAAAAATGTATCCATCTAAAAAAAAAAAAGAAACTGGCTGTAATGCATAGTTTGAATTGTAGGAATTGAAAATAAACAGTTTTTATTATTTAATGGTAGAAATTCAGCATTTTACTTTGTAGATTGGTAACCTTTTCATTCATTTTTAAAACTGACTGAATGTATTAGTAGATGATTTAATGCCTTACCAGTTTCCTAATAGTACCTCATTGTGCAACAATTACTTGCTCTACACATACTATGTACATAATGTATAGAGAAGGTAATGTATTGCATCCAAAAATTTGATACTGAGATTTCATCGGAAATATATGTTTTGAGATCCCTGGAATCAAAAAAAAAAAAAAAAAAAAAGAATATAAAAATGTCTATGTTATATGTCTGTCTGTCAGTCTGTCAGTGCATGTGTGTGTGTCTGTGAGCAGCATAGCTCAAAAACGAAAAATCCATTAAATACCAAACTTGGTATTTAAGTTTTCAGAATCATCCAAGGATGTGACATGAAATTTTCAAGAAAATCCCCCCATCCCCAACTACCCTTTATATGGAAAAATATCTGGAAATTTTGATTTTGGCTCTAATGATTTTGATTAAAATATTGTAAAGATATTTAAATGGCAAATAAAATGTATATCTTGAATTTTCTGGGAATAGCCCCTGATTACATATTTTTTTAATGAATTTTTCAGAATGTTGTATAACTGGCAAACCATATGAGTTAGACAAAAACTTACTTAACGAATAATGTAGAGCTCATTAAAACACACAATTTATGTTATATACATATATTTTTTTTTTGTGGAGTTGACCAGTTTTGAGATATGCCTTGTTATTGATTTCAGTTTTGAAATACACTTTTCTCATACAGGAGGGGCCACACAAAGAAATGGATTTCTAAACCATAGCAACCACATTTTAAAATATTTGACAGTTGGTTTAGCCTAATGTATTCCCTTATTTCCTCCTACCTATAAGGAACTAAGTAAAAAAACATTTCTGCTAATGTTTATCTTGATCAGCATGAAATAGAAGAATAAGCTTATTAACAATAATTTGTTACAGAGATGTAGGGAAAGTCATGTAAATGGAACAATCAGTTTCTTAGCTTGATAGCCCTCACTTTTTGCTTCAAAAATACATACAACTGCATGTACTCACTTATCAAGAACAGCACACTCCTTACCATGGGATAATGGGTCCATAGTGATCTGGGCTTTTCAGTTCCATCTTTATCACTGAACTAAGCCAGCATTACATTTTCCATTATATGTTGGTCATTTTTCTTCAACACCAATCAAATTTCCAAAATTCCCCTTCATACCAAAGTCAGGATTTCTTATGAATTAAGCTAGTATCTATAGCAAATGAAATGTGTTTGCAATATCTTCATCAGAACTCATTTTTCAAAGTTTATTTAATTCACCTAGTATTGATGTTCTTCTGATTTAAACAAAAACCTATCATGTAAATTGTCTATCAAAACATGCATGGCCACACGTATCAGCTATGTATCAATGTAGTGAACAGTTTCAATGATTTCTAAAATCTGAAATAAAAATGTGATTTAGCAAAGTATATAAAGATTACATATTATGTAGCTGAGGTAGATAAATTATTGTATGATACACATATCATAACTACATATTACAATACTTGATTCATTATCAAATTTTCCAATCTCTTATTAATATACATATATAAATCCAAATTTACATCTTCCAAGAAGCAAAGCCTTATTCCTCACAAAAGCTTTGTAGGTAACAATTAACGAATGGCAACTTCATAGTTTGTTGCAGTTGATACTATATAGCAACATTAGTCCAATAAAATTATTTCTTTATATTTAAGCATAAAATATTATCATCATCCCAAAATTGTGCCACATCAGGTAAATCAGTAGTCCTTAGGTTTCTGTAACTATGCAATCTGCTATGTTTCTGAAAACAGTGTCTCCTTTGCCAAATATCTTCTTCAGCAGCTAGGCTCCTTGTGATACATTTATTCATTCCTGCTTTAACAGCAAAAATAAAAATAAAATCACTTTTTCCATTTTAGTGAAAACACATTGAATGACTGACTAAAAAGCCTGCCAAACCTACCTATGAATCGGTACCAAATTTGTTTTACCAACATGTAAAAAATGTGAGTACATGATGGTAACACTAACTTGGCTTAGTTGGTTATTTCCTGTAACTCCAAGTGGAGCATAGGGCATCATTATGATGTTTCCTTGATGAGATTTGAATTTCTTGTTTGTGAGTTTGCCACTATGTGCCATGGAGAGAAGGGATCAGCACTGTAGGACGAAATCGCAACTTGGAAATGCAAAAAAATGGCAGAATTTTGCCTAGGAACCTTCTTCTTTCTAGGTATGGGGTTCTTTTACGTGCAAATAAACATTGCACGGGACCACCGGCTTTACTTCCCTTCTAAAGGAAGCCATGCTAAGAATTTTTGCATCTAAAAAAAATTCTTCACCCTCTGCCACATTTGAACCTGCAATCTTGAGCTTTAGAGGCCAGCATTGTAACCACTACACCACAGAAAGCAACTAACTTGCCTTGGTAACACCATTTATTGTGAAATATGGGTACCTACTGAGCTGCCCTCATTAGTAATTGTGAATAAAGATCTCTAAGTAAACCAATGCTTTAAAAATCCTTGAAACTGGGGTAAATTTGATTTTTTTGTGAAAAAGAGACATTGTTTCTTTATACTTATATCTTCCCATCAAAAACCAATCTGTCAATCCCCTCAAAAAGCTTATTAAAATTGTGAGTAAACCGATGATTTTTACACTTATATTTTCAAAGACATTCATCTCCATCATCAGCAGCATGTACACTGGCATCTGGTAGGGGATCTCCTACTTATGTCAGCTGAATGTCAAGTAGTTGTATAGTAGAGGACTGCAGTATATCAACAACTTCATTACTGTGTATGCATTTCTGGTTATTTTTCTTTGAATGCTATTAAATGTGACATATATGTGGTAATTTATAGTCTACAGCATTTAAATGTACCAAACTACTTTTCTAAACTCAATGAAATGTTGCAACTAGGTCAGTAGCACATCTTGACTTGTGCACATTTTAATGAGTTTTTGCACACCTACAATTAGTATGATTAATTGTCTTATGGACCAAATACATATGGATTATACATGCTTGTAGGTGTGCATGATGACAAAGCTTCACTTAATGTTACTAGGTGGGTGCTCACTGCAATATAAGTCAAGAGCATGCTGTGACAGCATTCTTAATGATTTTTAAGCATTATTCTTCCATCTAGCAATCTTGGCAGAAGTAGGTAATGTGCATGAGTGCAGGACCACATATTTCGGACTGTCCATATTTTCAAGTGTAATTCAGTTTACACATTGCTTTATTCTTGTCTTACAAAGCTGTGCTTATGATGTACACAACAAATATCCACAAAAACTACCCTTTCTTTCATAAGACAACTTATTTGTCATCTTTGTTTTATTGTTGTTCTTATTGGGGTTGGCTGCAGTTGCATTACTTTGTCATAATCATAACTATTCTGCAGCACATACTATTTCATATTTCCAAAGCTATCTCTTAAACTTTTTAGCACCCAAAATGTATTCTCATGAATGTTCTGAATCATATAATAGCTTTTATTTGATCAGGGAAGGTTTTAAAGTCAAATTTATACAATTGTTCAGAAAATTGGTGCAGCTCTAGCAAAAGGTTGAAAATTTTAAGATGTACTTCAATTTAGAGTAATTTGTGTATCTTTTCTTTTTTGTTGTGTTTTTCCCCTAAATATGGAACATTTGTCTATTTATATATGTAAATCAGCTGTAAAGCGAATGAGAGATATGAAGCTGTCGTATGTCTCCTATTTAGGAGGTTGCATAAACTCAAAAACTTAGGGGTTATGATTTTAGTGATGTTAGAGGTTATGTCCTCAATTTGTTGTATGTATAATTGTTAACCTAATTTATCACTGGCATGTATAGTAATCTTGCTGATCGGTCAAATAATAAATTGTTATAAAAAACCAAAAAAACTTAGGGATTATAATTCTTGTGGCTATCCCAAGTATAGATTGTTTAAATAAGAATGTCATGGAAATTGGTTATTGATGCGAGGCAAACACATAGTATGAGTCAGCTGTAAAAATTATTTACATGCTTTACAGTATTATTGCAAGAGTTTTCGTTTTTTATTCACCTAATTATGGCATACTTCATGACAACTGTAGGAACTAGATAAAAATACTTACAATCAAGCTTGTATATTAAACATCATTTTATTTTATATATATATATATATAAAGTATGCTGAAAATAAACTGAATTAAAGGGTTCTTTGCAGTAACTTTATGTGCTTTACTACTATTGGAATTAAGAAGCTTAAAGTTAAACACAAGAGGGAAAAGGACTCATTAGCACAACTAGTAAAAATTTAGAGCACAGGTGAGGCTAGTACTTCAGTTGAAAAAATTTTGCAGTGGCCATTTCCTGAAATATGTTGCACACTACTTATTTCATTGAAGTGAAAGGGTGAAATAAATCATTTTATTTGTGTCAAAGTTTCATGTTTATATTGAAATGCTTGTTGTAGGATACAGCTCTATTGAAATATGATTCTTGGTTGATATAAAGAACTATAAGATATCCTGCTTTTAGCCTGCTGCAGATATGAGCTATATTTCATCCAAAATTCTTCTTCCTCAAAAGTCATTCACAATAGAATGAATATAGAAAAATTTATCTATGTTCAATTCAGAGAAACTTAATTCGCACCAGTTTTCTTGTTGAAATGCATTGTCATGCATATGTAAACAGCTTAATGTAATTAAAGCGTGTTACAGTAAGGCATAAAAGATTAAATTACATGTATTACTGGGTTTTAATGTATGCATTTTAGGTGGCAACATTTTTTTATGAATTTTATGAATTTTGTTATTTAAAGATATATATGGTTTATATTAAGCAGTCTTTGAAGAGTTTCAATATCTTTTTCACTTTATGACTGTTGTAGCTAGGTTACAAAAGTTTGTGACATAAAAAAATATTCTTTCTAGCATATAGATCGTGAGGTGAGTCATGAACAAATCTTGCACATAGGGGAAGTTGCTTTCCTTCCCCCCCTCTCTGCAATGTGGAGAGAGGAAATATAAATGGCATGAATAACACAACCACAACATCGTTAAACAATTATTGTAGTTCACATGAAAGTAATTGTTGGCACATATCTATAGTAATAGCAAAATCAATTTGTTTGTTCTAAAGCTAGTTTTATACATATATATTATGTCATTAACAATATATGGAGCGTGAGACAGAGTATTTTACTTGAAGGAATGTCCATATGTTTATTTTTGGTTGCAATCCAGCTTATGACACAATGAGTTGGCAACCATGAACATAGTCAATATTACCATACTCACCACATGTTTCTACAGCTCCTCAATCCCGCTCAGTGCACCATTATCTTTGTCCTTATAGTCAGCATTGCTATTTATTTGCATAATCACTAAAGAATATCACACTAAAACTAGTGCTAGTGTACTTCACTCCTTTGTGGACAGAAACATTTAAGACTTCTGCACATACATGTTGGTGTAACATCTCCCACCATCAGCCCTTGAGGTAAAGAGTTGCTACTGCCCAACTTAATGTTTTGTTCTTGTCTCATCTTGCAACCTCTACCTACTTTCTTAGGCTTTCAAATCAATGAAAAGGTAGATTGTAGGTTGTAATCAGAAGGTGAGATGCATATCTTGTGTGTCTCTTTGTTGGATGCCTTCAGAGGTGTTGACTCAGATTGTTTACAGCAACTATCATTCATTCTTGCTGTAATCTGTGGAAATATCTCTGAAGATACCTGATGGAGGGACAAAAGAATCCTCAAATGTCATCTCACCTGCTGGACCATGACCTGCAGACCAGCCTGATAAAAATTTTGTAAATGTTGCTTATTTGCATCCAGACAGCCTATGAAAACCAAATCTAGGGTAATTTCAAGCTAATATTGTTTATAGGTAGGTTATTACTACATGTGCATAGCTTATGTAACAGATAAATAAGGCAGTAAATAACAATTTATTTATAATAGATACATGACTATTTATTCTATTACATAATAAATTAGGAAACTTTCATATAGTAATGAAATGTGGCTAATTCATTTGCCACATAACCTGAAATAACTTTAAAACATAAACATAACCTCGTGCAATTCTGCAATACTAAGTTGAGGGTTACAGCTGCAATATAACAACAGGGAGTAGCCGAGAGATCTGCACAACAAAAACTCAATCTTCCCTGTTGGGAGGAGCTCTTAGTTATTAAAGCACAATCTTGTGTAAATTCTGCAGCATTAAATTCACCTTAAAATCTGAATGTTTCTCATATGTTTGCTCAATAAATAATACAAATTACAAAATTCTATCATAGAGTTACAGCAGGCAAGAGCACAATTTTAAATGCAGAGGAATGGTAATTAACATCTAAAACTGAATGAATTAAAATAAATTATTATATCTATAATTATAACTTTCTGTACATGTACTTTGCATAAATAGGTAGAGAGGGTATTGTATTCCACCCAAAAATTTGATGTCAAGATTTCACCAATAACATATGTTTTGAGGTCCAAAAAAAACCATATTTTTAGATAAAAGTAGATGTGTGCATGAGTGCAGCATAACTCAAAAACAAAAATGCTGCTAGATACCAAATTTGGTGTTTAAGTTTAGTACCTTTCAGAGATGTGACACAAAGATTTTTAAGAAAATACTCCCATCCCAAGCTATCTATCCTTTACTTGAGAAATTTTAGAAAATGTCTCTAACAATTTTGATTAAAATGTCATATATTAAAGGTGTTAAAGATGTTTATATAAAATGAAATAGCTTTTTATTTATGGATACTCTTTAGCTGCTGTGGTTCTCAGTATCCCATTCTATATTGGGCATGAAAGACACCTTAATTTTGCTCAGAAGCCTCTTTATCAGGCTTGAGGTTCTTTCACATGCTGTCAATCTGTGACATGGGACAACAGCTTTACCTCCCTTCCAAAGGAAGCCATGCTAAGGATTTTTATGCCACAAAAAAGCCATTGACCTCTGCTGGGTTTGAACCTGCAACTTTGGGATATGAAGCTAGCATGGTAACCATTACACCACAGAGAGTGATAAGATGTTTATGTGGATGAATTTTGAATAACTGGTAAAACCATAAGCGATAGACAAAAACTTACTATACTAAAAATGTAGCTCTCATTAAAATACAAAATGTTCACACACACACATGCGCGCGCATGCACATACGGTCACATACACACATATACATAGTGTGTGTGTGTGCATGTATGAAAATGTGATATATATATTTTTGTAGAGCTAACCATTTCCGAGATATTCCATGTTACTGTTTCAGTGTTAAGCTACTTACATTTTTAACTTTTCTCAAAGGCAGATCATCTTGTGTTTAGCCATGCAAAGCAAATTTCAATTTTTTCACATAGTGATCAGGTTTTTTTTTTTTTTTTTTAAGATTTAACTATCATTTTAGCATAGGGTGTTGTTTTATTTATTCTACATAGAAGGAACTAATACAACCATTTCTGCTAATTTGTGTCTCAATTACTATGATGTAGAAAAAGGACTAACTCTTCATAATAATAGTTTGAAGAGAAAGCCATGTGAATGGAACTCTTCAAATTTTTTATGAATATGCTACACTCCATTTTCATTTTCTCATTAATGATGTGACTTCCCCTTCCCACATATAGCTGGTTTTGTTCAACTTCCATTCTAGTTTGGAAAAATTCATCTGGATGTATGCACTTTTTGTTCCCTTAAAAAAATTAGATTGCTTTACCATTTACCAACCTACTTGTGACCATAGTAATTTCCTCCTGCCCAATGTTGAAGTGTATGATTTAGTAAGATTACATGTCACCTGGATGCAAAGGAGGTAACAATACCAAACTTTTTACAATGACATATGATATTTAGTATTTTATAAAACAATGCAAAATGATGGCTGTTCATCATGCATTTCTCTAATAACTTAACTTGTTTACAATACCATGCCATTTACATAATTAGTACTATATTTTAATTCTTTGTTATGAGTGAATTGATTTTACAGTATAAGCAAAAATTCTCATGTATTATTTTTTCCTTCTACAGAAGAAATTTGTGCACACCAGATTTGAGCTGATAATATTTGGAAATCACAATAATGCAATGCATATAGGAAACAATAATCCAATAACCCCCCCAAGGATTTAGCTTTAGCCTTCAATAATTCAGAATGCAGGAAAGCATTTTTAGTATTGAAGGAAAGTTTTTGGCTGCTGTAAACTGATTGTACTGGAAAATACACAAGAAACAGCATTCATGAGTGTAGGACTAATCAGTTGTACCTTGTCAGACTGAGAAGGGGGGAGGGGAAGATTTTACCTACATTGCACAAAAATTTTTAGTTCTAAATGTATTTTAAAAATAACTATATATTCAAGAGCTGTCATTTAAAAGATATAATTGGTATAAATAAGTTGAAAATGTTTCACAACTTTGTTGTTCATTACATTATGAGTGCTAGAAAATCCAACTTGTGTAAATTGAAAATAAACATTTGAACATAGTAGACTACTTACTAATTTTGTTTGAATATATATTGTTATAATTTAAAAGAGGGGACAGAAGGAAGATTTTGAAGCCAAATATTTAGCAAAATACTCCTGAATAACATTTAATAAAAATAAGAACTATAGCTTTCCTGGCGACGTGTTAATTCAAAATCTTCTCGGGCTTCTAGCCAGGTAATAACTTGGCTTGACACCAACGTTTCGAAGAAGTGCATCTTCCTCGTCTTCAGAGTTCACCCTGAAGACGAGGAAGATGCACTTCTTCGAAACGTTGGTGTCAAGCCAAGTTATTACCTGGCTAGAAGCCCGAGAAGATTTTGAATTTAATAAAAAGTAAAGTCTGGAAATCAGCTTTTTTAAAGCAACAAACTTATGTGCCCCCTTAAGGTTTAAAATAACAAAAAGAAGTATATTTTTGCTCAATGTAAAGGGCTCAGTGTTAGTATCTGATAATGAAGAGTATAAACCGTACTTTAAACAAGTTGGATTATATATGTAATCAATAAACAAATAAACAGTGTAATGTAAAATATTCTATACTTATTATATCAAAATCAGGAGTCGGATATAAACTAATTTGATACTTATACAGTTAACAGAAATTAAGCCTTGAATAAGTGCAGTAATTTCATTCTTAGAGATAAAGGCTTTTGATGCATTATATTGTCTGTTTCACAACTGATCAAATGACATGGGGATAATATGCAACAGGCTTTTATGGGGCTGCTAATTCATAAGCATAATTGCTCTAATTATCAATCAGTTTCTCAGAAAATCGTTGCATTGTTTTAAATGCGTGTTTCAGTTTGATGCTTTATTTCATTGCAGTTTTGAGTGCTGTAGAAAGTATTGCTTTAGTTTCATATTTTAGTTTTTGAAAAAGTATGTTTTTAGTAACACAAGTGCAAACTTTGTTATGTCATAGGACTTGATTTTTGACTTTGCTGATCTTTGGAAAACCCCTGATCTTTCTTATTGCTGACTATATTGGTGCAGATATATATTTATTTTTTCTTTTCTGTCTGTTTTATCACAGTGTATGCCTTTTTACTTGGCTTATATTTTACAGATATATGTTTCAGCTTATTGTTATATCTGTATTATCTTGAGCTCTTTAAGCTTATTTCAAGTGGATATGTGTATGACAATTGAATGAGAAGCTATTTAGGAAGCATGCATGAATTTTGTTCGTATTTTTATGTATAAATTGGCAATAAGGGCTCTGAACTTACTGCATGTCTGCAATTAAGTACAAATATAGGTTGTTGCAATTTCAGTTGAGAATTTTATGAACTGAGATTGCATGGGTTTATTGTTCATTCTTGGAAGAAAACATTAATGATTGTGATAGGAAAATTAGATGCATGTTCAAGTTTCTTTTTGCAGGATTTAATTTTTCCACCCAGTTACTAACATAATCATTTTTGGGATAACTATACCTAATTTACATTTTAGAATATAAGTTTATGGTTAGCATTAAGCAGGACTTTAATTTTAAATTTAGATTAGTTTCTGTTAGATCTAATGGTCTGCTAGGTGCACCATTGCTTTGCTTTCAAAAATAGTTTTTTTTCTAAAAAAAAATTAATTTATAGCACCTGAAACAAATATATACCAAATCACTTTACATTTTACTTGTACTGCCACAGATGGATAGAATGTAGAGTTGCTTAGGCTACCTTCATACACAGAGGAAGGGGAACATGCTCCAAAGAACTGATACAAAGTACACAATAGGTATGAGCTTATAGTAGATGATTTTAGCATTGATAGTCCTCAAGCTGATGTAAACAAAGAGGAATAAAAAAATAAAAGATATTAATGTTTGCAAGATTTAATCACATATTAAAATTTATGAGTTATGACATAAGTATAATATTTCATTGCAGCATTACCAATTTTTGGTGGTTGCATGCAACTGACTAGCATCCCAATATTGCTACTGGTGTTAATGTTCTTAAATTTTTAGGCATATTTAATGTAAGCAAGAATTTCAGGATTTATTTCATATATTCATGCATTGTGTAGTTAATGTTTCACACTGGATTACATTTTGCAATTGTGTTGTGAATGAAAAGCATGGGTTTACTCACCTGCTCAGCAAATGACATTTCCTACATTTTTTTTGTTTGTAAAATTGCCTATATTTAAGAAGATACTTCTGAACTATACATTGACTGAGCTTAATTTTTCTAGTTGAAAGTTAATATTAAGATTTATAACTCTTACAATTTTACCCATTTGTTCACTGATGAGCTCAATAAGAATATTTTGCATTATGCTTAGCATTTTCTTGATTATTATCCACACAAGAGAAAAGTATAAATATTTCTCATAAATGTTATGTTCAGTTCATCCAGTGCAATAGCTCTAACAATGTCATCAAGAGGTAATAGAATGGAATAAGGAGTAAGGAGTTAGCACATTAATAGCATTCAAAATATCATCAAACACTTAGCAAATTATCTACAGATGTAATTCCTTTGATAAGAGTCTAACTGCAAGGTTATGAAATGTGTTTTTATTTGGTTACTTATGTTATTATTCTAAATATCTTTCTTAGGATTGAATTCATAGTTGTCACTTATATCAAAAGAAAATTCTTAAGAAATAAGTATTTTCCTTCTGATAAGGAAATGCTTATAACCTGTTTATTTATATATATATATATATATATATATATATATATATATATATATATATATTTATTTTATGTGCCAAACACTTCCAAAGCATATGTGACAATATGATTTAGCTATTTCATAGCCATCACCTAGATGGCCCAGGTTGGATCCAAAGTGACCACATGTGAGATTTGTGATGGACAAAGCGATACAAGGGCAGGTTTTCTCCAGGTTCTGCCATCACATTACACCAGTGCTCCATTTCATTCCATGTATCATTAGTATCATTGCCTGTGGTGCCACAAGTAGTAAAAGCAGGCATTAAACACTATCCAAAAAAAAAAAAAAATTCACAGCCATTAGGATTTGTGAATAATTAAGATGAATACATACCAAAAGGAAAATAGTTCAATGAGCAGGAAAGAAACCAACTAAAAGGGTTACAGACATTGCAGGATGCAAGTAATCATGCACTGATGTACCAATCTAATGGTTCACCCTTGAACTATTTTAAAATTGAAAACCTTATTTTCTAGCATGTAGTGTTAAAGCTGGACATAATTACAATCTGTAGACTGAGCATGCATGGAAGCAAACCACAAATATAATCACTTGACCATTTAAGAGTAAGCAAATAAACTTACATTGTTTGGCTTGAATACCATTTTTAAACATCAAATTGGTAAGCCTCTGCTCTAGATTCTGCTAACCCAATGTATATTTGCAAATTAATGGTAAAGAAGTGTGACTTGTTAAATGATCCAATGCAGTCATAGTAATAAAGGGAAATAGGCAAGTAGATTGAGAAAATCATTGCAGATATGTTTATTTTTAATTTGAGAAGCATTTCAACATTTTATTTTTAGGATTTTATAAAATGATTCTAAATCACACAAATTGTTTACTACTGCAAAGTATAATTTCGTTATGAAACTCCATTTATGAGAGCTACTAGATAAGTATTTAAACAGCAAATAATGAATACTCATAGAAACATTTTGTTTGTCCCAGTTTTTGAAAGTATTCTCCCTGTCACTGTATGTAGTGTTTCAGCCTCTGGAACCATCTCTGGAACATCCACACCACTCAGTTTCCAGCACTGCAGATAACTCCCCTTCATATGTTGTAGCTTCTTTCTTGAAGTCAGTTTTTACCACAGGGAAATAGAAGAAATCTTATGGTGCCACTTCGGGACTATAGAGTGGATGAGCCAATATTTTTACCTCAATTTCTTGCAGAAGCATCAATGTTACATTGCCAGTGTGAACTGATACATTGTCATGATGCACCAAAATGCTTCTTATTCCTGTCTTTGGATGATTTTCTTGGATTTTTTAAACACTTCCGAAAGACACACTTCTGTGTAGCATTTTGCAATACCAATTTTCTTTCCGGCACTCCTTGCTCTGTTGACCTTAACAGGTGGTTGATCATCTGAGAACACCCAAATGGAGGACTGATGTTTTGTTTCTGAGTCAATCAATAAATCCATGTTTATTCCCATAACTATATGAACAGCAGTGAGACTTTTCACATCTAAATCTTTGCAGCATTTCTTGTCAGCATTCCACCCTATGGAGCTCCTGTGCTTCAGATAAATTATGGGGCACCCAACTTAATTTTTACTTTCTCTATGCGTACTATGTGCATAATGTATGGCGAAGGTATTGTTTTGCACCCAAAAATTTGATACTGAGATTTCACCAGAAATACATATTTTGAGACACTCTTAATCCAAAAAAAAATGTTTCGAAAAATATGTGTGTGTTTGTTTGTGTGTGTGTGTGTGTGTGTGTGTGTGTGTGTGGGCAGCATAGCTCAAAAACAAAAAGACTGTTAAATACCAAACTTGGTATTTAAGTTTGGTATCTTCCAAGGATGTGGCATGAAGATTTTAAAAAAAAATCCCCCCCCCCAACTACCCTTTGCATGGAATTTTATTCAAAAAATTTTGATTTTCTCAAAGATAGCTCTGACAATTTTGATTAAAATATGTTTAAGATATTTTTATGACAAACCAAATGTATATCTTGGATTTTCTGGGAATAGCCTCTGAAGACCATAAGAGATATACAAAAACTTACTACACAAAAAATTCATTAAAACATAGTTTATGATATATACATATTTTTTTTGTAGAGTTAACCGTTTCCAAGATATTCCAGATTATTAGCTTCAATTTTAGTCACTTAAACTTTTCTCAAATGAGAAGACATCTTTCTTCTCATTTTGTTTACTCTTGGAAAGCAAAGAGATTGAAATTTCAATTGTTCCACATAGCGACCAGCTTTTGAAGGACGAGACTATGGCTTTAGCCTGTGCATTTTCTTATTTCCTTTCTACTTACAAAGAGCTGGTAATAAGACGAATTCAACTTATGTTTATCTTGATTAGCAATGATATAGATATCAGATTAATCTTTTGAATAAAAGGTTTGTTTGTTGAACAGTTAGAGGCATCAAGTGTATGGAACACGTTAGATTTTTTCCCTTTTCTTACAAGGGACCAAGTAATAAGGACAATTTCTGTTAATGTTTATCTCAATTAGCACAAAGTAGATAGAAGAATAAGCTTTTAACAATAATTTGTTACAGAGATGTAGAGAAAGTCATGAGAATGGAACACATCAGATATTTTTAATACACAAAGGTGTTCATGAAGGATGGTTGAAACACTTGGCAAACTATTGCTAATGTCTGTGTAGATTAGTCTTGAATCTTCCCTGGTCATTGTTAATACACAGTGGTGATGTTTTTCTTGTCACTATTGTTGGAGTCCCACTTTTCTCTTCATCTTGAATTCTCCAAGCAGAACATAGTGAGATATAATGGAGAATAGTCCCCAAAGGTCCCCCTCAAATGCTTAAGTGAGTATGGCACATATGAAGAAAATTCCTCTCTCTCTCTCTCTCTCTCTCTCTCTCTCTCTCTCTCTCTCTCTCTCTCTCTCTCTCTCTCTCTCTCTCTCTCTCTCTCTCTCTCTCTCTCTCTATCTCTCTATCTCTCTATCTCTCTATCTCTCTATCTCTCTATCTCTCTATCTCTCTATCTCTCTATCTCTGCATCTCTGCCTCCATTGCACTTGTAAGAATGTTCACACTGTTAGACTTCGAACATAAAAAGAGGGAAAAAGAATGATGCAACTATGCTCTGCCTGCTATGATTGCATTACTAATGAGTCAGCTATTTCGACACAACAATGTTTTCCCCAAGGGTGCCTCAATACTTATCTAGGGACCCTCATACTCTATAAAATCATTATCATTGTTAACCTTCATTGTAGGAAATTAATGCAGGATGGTCTTGGCTCTCCTTATTACATATATGGGAGGTTGGTGTTTCCTTATATGAATAAGCACTTCCTTATTTGCCTGAATGAGTAACACTGTTTACATTATTGCTTAACCCATTCAAGGATACCTAATAATGGAGGTGAGGTGTTAAAATAAAGAAAACCAAAATAAAAAAAATAAATAAAAATTGGTACATTGGTGCGCAAAACTCCAACTATACCTATCAAGTCTCATTTATTTTTTTTATAAAAATAAATGATAAAATGCATGTATCTGCATTCAATCAAAATCTGTCAGCATCCAACCATGTCATCATACCGATTGCTTTAGTTGGGCCCTCCCCATCCTTTTCCACAGTTTCTGTTGAATGTAGAACATACATTTTGACTGGATTTGATCCCATGATCCTTAGTTTGATAGGTTAGCCACTCCCATGGTGCCTTAGATAGCATAGCCATAAAAACAGAGGTTGAGTTTTGCATAATGTAATACACTCGAATGTTATTTAATGGTAAAATGGGTTATTCAACAGTGATGCACAGGACATCATATCACATCCATATCGCTGAAAGGGTT
This sequence comes from Hymenopus coronatus, assembly GCA_030762935.1. Taxonomy (NCBI): domain Eukaryota; kingdom Metazoa; phylum Arthropoda; class Insecta; order Mantodea; family Hymenopodidae; genus Hymenopus; species Hymenopus coronatus. The sequence continues at coordinate 51,337,743 of CM060895.1, forward strand.
AAGCTGTTCCTTGGAATAAGCAACGACTATGAATTCTACTCTATTTTTTTTACAATACCATAAAACAAAGTTTTATGTCAACATTCACATGGCTATCTGCTGTTAACAAATTCAATCATATATGCATTATATAGTATATTATTTATATAAAATCATTCTTTTATCCACTTTCACAGCTTATTTTTACCTAGGAATGACTTCAGATTGTGCATTAGTATCATGAAACATGTAGAGACAGCATTCAAATTTTACCCATAGTAACAAGCTTAAATGATGAAAAGAAAAAAGAAGAATTTTAAACTTTATGTCCTTATGATTATATACTTGTAAAACAGTAAACATGCAACATTTAATAACCTAAAAAGGGCTAATGCTGCAAAAAATTTGACACAAATTTGTATTTTGTCTATCTCATATAATGTCCCAGAAATTCAAAATTTTAAGAGTTTATGGCATTTTTTTTATTAACAATTGATAATTTCTTGTTCTCATATGCCTTTAAAATGCATAAGAAGTACATATATCAAATAATTTAAATTGCTTTATTTTTTCTTTCTCTGTTTATATGCAATTTTACAGGTTTTCTTTTATATTGTAATCAGCTGAATAAAGAACTAAAGCTGAATCAAAGTAGTAAATATATGAAACTTAATATTAAAAAGTGAATGTATGAATAAATAATACAATATCAATACACAATTTAAATTACGTGGATAGAAAAAATTAAGTTTTATATTAATCTATTATTGAATTTGCAGCAGATAGAAAGTTATGTAATTGTTCTTCTTTGAAGTTTGGTTTTGCTTAAAATTATACAGAAATTTGTAGTTAACAACCTTTATTTTATTCCATATTAGTTTTGTGATGATGTTGACATATTATAAATAATCATGTTGTGTGTTTTGTTTTACCTTTTTTTTTTATTTTTAATTTTTTGCACGTATGTTGTACAAAATGTGGGAAATGTCATTTGAGTTCCCTACACAATTATGTGTTTATATGTGTGTATGTGATGATAATCTTCTGACATTGGTCCAGAGCAATAAATTTGAGCAGTAGTAAAATTCATTATTTTGAAATTAGTATTGATAGTTATATAGTTTAAAAATTTATAAAATGTTACAAATTAAAAAGAAAAATGTTGAATGACCTGGCTGTCATATCTGGATCAATGTCAGATTAGTCAATATGACAATGATTGCTACAAAATGTGTTTTTTCCCTAATTCTCCAACACTACCATCAGCTTATACAGTTGGCGCTTCCCCCTCCCATATTGCAGCAATAAGGACTCGTCGCAACTCGGGTCTGGGATCAGCATGGAGAAGCTATCCAAAGTACAACCCATGTAAGACCCTCCCCAGCCAGTAACAACAATTGCTTTTCACTTCCTGCATGTCTACCTATCACTGTGCTTGGTTACTGGATGCATGCCTTGCTTCTTTAAGCTTTGTCATCAGGAAAAGATATGATCATACGGGTTTTGGTTCACAAAGGATGCATTGCAGCAAGAGAAGTACTGATAATGGTCAAAATTCATGCATTTATATTGAATTAAATGTTTCCAGTGTTTGTGTTTTTAAAATAAGGTCATATTTGACTAGGAAACTTATTGATTTTTTTTCTCATAAAAACCAGAATATACATTTTGTCCTTGTATACATGTCCTTACATTTGTACAGGAATATCAACAGAAAGTTTGAAATTGTAACTGTAGTATTTAAGGAAAAACATTTCAGTATCATTTTTGATGCTTTTAATATGTTCCACTCCCTTTAAGACCATTTTTTTTATTTCAAATTGGTCCATTAACCCAAAGAATAACAAGTATTCTATGTCCAGTGTTATTTTTATGTTTATTTGTAATAGTATTTAACTAGGGTTGCCAACTATGAAGTATTAAAATAAAATTATTTAATATGGAAACCAGGTCATAGCAGTGTTTATGATTTTGTTTGTGTTTGTTTTGTGCACTAAGAATGTAATGACATTTAAATTATTGTTAAATATTTTTGTATTTAATTCCAGCATGTAATAGAAGGACTAGATTTAACAGGTATAACACAGAAGCTGAAAAATACGCCTAAAAGAACACATTGGAGAATGATGCATGATCCTTTGGATGAAGCATCAAAAACAATCATATTCTTTTGCTCTTTTTAAACATTTTTTGCATGTATGTATATAACTAAACTTATTAAAAAACTTTAAACAACAATTTTTAGGGCTCAACGTTATTTTAATAGGTCATACATTTTTTACCATAAGAAATTCAAAACAGATCAATTTAGTACACAAAATTATATTTTCTAACTATTATAAAGTCATCAGGAAAATGCAAGATCTTTTAATAACCTTCCAAATCTTTTCCATTCTAATGGTGTAGGAAAAGATTTAATGAACTCAGCACAAGAAAATCTGTTCTCCAAGAAACAACTCAAATTCTTGCACTGAAACTAATTTTCATAAATATACTGTCTGTATATTTATGAAATAGTCTGTAAACAATATGCAGAAGTGAGGAAACTAACTCCTTCAGTTATATAAAACCACTGTTTCATTCATGTTTCAAAAGTGAACAGCTGTAGTGGTGTGCTTCAAAGAAACTCAAATGGCACTCTCCCAAAGCAATATTTAGGGCTGTTTTGAGGTATTGAAGTTTTGAGCCTTGGGTTTAGCATGTGAAGCACCTAGCAGCATACTTATTCCGACATATGTCACAGCAGAAGTACAGACCAGCAAGATTGTTGCTTTCAGTTGTGAGAAATATCGGGGAGAGATAGAATGGCTGGACTGTAGTTTAGAGATTTTAAGAAATTATTCCAACATTCTTTTTCAATTTTCTTAGACAAAAAGAAAAATTCTTTTGTGTTTTGATAAGCAACCGTAGAGATTTTATGATTCTCCACAAATAGTTTTTAAGCATATAGCTACTAAAATAATACATATATTTTATCACTTATGATCATGAAAATGTGCTGTTTACACTAAAGAAATATTGTCTTGTCTGTTCCCATAGTTAAAGTGACATAAAATAAGCAGAAATAACAGAAACCCAAATTGCAAATATGGTTACAAGTAAATTATTGTGAAAAAAGTGTGAAAGTTCACATAGTTGTTTCATATTTCTTTTGTGTGCTGTCATTCAATCCCATTCCTCATAAACCGAAGCTAAAGGATTGCTTATAAATGTTTTTCAGGCCAATAGTGTGAGTTTTTACCCACAGAAAAAGCATAATAACTTTTTTAATTTCCTCTTGGTAATACCTTTAACAATACTAGCATTTAATTGAAACAATTTTTTGAAGCATCACACTTAAATGGCTGTGTTTGTTTGCTTTACACTTTTTTTTTTTTTTTTTTTTTTGCACGTTTAATTATTCTACTTGTCATACTCTTTTAACCATTTTAAAAAATAAATAAAAAGCTCTGTAATATTGCGGTTTGTTAATCATTACGTAGTGCATGTATTTTCACTTGTTCAATAAGTCATTAGGAAAGGCATACTCTACTCAAACATCTTTATGAAAACATTTGCAGCAAATTCATATTATTATTCATTAACCATGCAAGCTGCGGTAGGCTAAAGTTGGGGTGCCACAGCCAAGATTTGAACCATGGGTCTTTGTCTTTTCATGCCATTACTCTAAATCAACCAACAAGGGACCATCATTGCATTGGTGTTCAGATAGAGCTGGAATTTTTTTTAGTGAAATTAGATTGAAAATAAAAATAATTGTATCTCATCTTTCTCTCCCATAGGTTCAAGTGTAACAAAAAGAATTTGTTGACAGCAGGTGATATTGCGCATTGCATTTTTACTTTCTCTGCATAACACATGGTATGTAGGTAGAGAAGATATTGCACTCCAAAAATTTGATACCAGGATTTCACTAAAAATACTTGTTTTGGGGTCCCTGTATCCAAAAAACGTGGTTTTAGAAAATGGCCTGTGTTTGTGTGTGTCTGTGAACACAATAACTCAAAAACGAAAAGTCGGTTAACTACCGAACTTGGTATTTAAATTGAGTATCCTCCAAGGATGCGACATTAAGATTTTGAGGAAAATTCTCCCACCCCAAACTACCCTTAATATTGATAATATTTTGAAAATTTTGTATTTCTCAAAAATGGCTCCAATGATTTTGATTAAAATATTGTATATTAAATATATTTACATAACAAATAAAATGTATATCTTGATTTTCTGGGAATAGCTTCTGATGACCTCTTTATTCTGGATGAATTTTGTATAACTAGTAAATCGTAAGAGATAGACAAAACTATTACTCAAAAAATGCAGATCTCGTTAAAATACAAAATTTATGTCATACATTTTGATGGAGTTGGCTATTATTTAAACATTGGTCTTATCCTTGTTATTGGTTTCAGTTTTAAAATACTTGAATTTTTCTCATAAAAAAATTTGTCAACTCCTTGGCATGCAATGAAACAGATTTGAATCATATAACAATTGAAATAAGAACTGAAGCTTTCCTGGCGACGTGTTAATTCAAAATCTTCTCGGGCTTCTAGCCAGGTGTCAAGCCAAGTTTTTACCTGGCTAGAAGCCCGAGAAGATTTTGAATTAATATAACAATTGGTTTTTAAAAGCTTTGACTTTAACCTAGTGCATTCCATTATTTCCCTGCTACTTACAAGGAAGCAAGTAATAAGACCATTTCTGCTAATCAATTAGCATGAAGTAGAGAGGAGAACAAACTTTTCAACAATAATTTGTTACAGAAATGTAGAGAAAATCATGTGAATGGAACACAGGTTTCTATACATAGTTACCTTTTAAGAAGGGACTGACTGCTATCTGTCTGCTTTGTGGAGCAGCATTATCCATCTGCCATGTGTTTCTAGAGTGTACTGCTCTAGCACACATTCACTCATTTATTCTAATTCCAGCTGGTCTAGTAGATACCTGGATGGAATTTCTGTTAGCATTTAACGTCCGTTTTTACTACTTATGACACCACAGGTGATGACACTGATGATACATGGAATGGAGATGGAATACTGGTGGAATGCAGTGGCAAGGAAACTGGAGAACCAGGAGAAAACCCACCCCTGTGCTCTTTTATCCACCACAAATCCCACATGCAGCTGCCTGGGATCAAACCAAGGCCACCTTAGTGAGAGGCGAGTGGTCTAATCACTCAGCAATGGCATGGCCCGATCCTGGTGGATGGCGACAGAAAGCTAGATATGGTTTTTTAAGTTTTTTATCAAAAGTGCTTTTAACCCCTTCACATTTAGATTGTTTTATTTTTCTTATGGGTAATAGTGGAGCAGTAGGTGTGATTTTTAAAAATGTTTAACTTTCATCTTATGAGACGTTTCCATTATCATTTAGATTTAATTATTACATTCTCTATACATGCTTAGAAAAATGTCTGTGTGTGTGTGTGTGTGGGTGGGTGGGTGTATGTGTATGTGTGTGTGTGTGTGTCTGTGTGTAGCATAGCTCAAAAACGAAAAGTCCGTTAAAAACCAAACTTGGTATTTAGGTTGGGTATCTTCCAAGGATGTGACATGAAGATTTTCCAAGAAAATCCTGCCCACTCCCAACTATCCTTTACATGGAACTTTTTTCGAAAATTTTGGTTTTCTAAAAAATGACTAACGATTTTGATTAAAATATCATATGTTAAAGATATTTACCTGACAAATAAAATGTATATCTTGAATTTTCTGAGAATAGCCTCTGAAGACTACTTTATTCTGGATGAATTTTGCATAACTACTAAACCGTAAGGGATGAACAAAAACTTCACTCAAAAATGTAGAGCACATCAAAACACACAATTTATGTTATATACATTTTTTTCATGGGGCTGATCATTTTGAGATATTCCTTGTTTTTGGTTTCAGCTTTGAAAAACTTATACTTTTCTCATACAGGAATTTGCCAACTCGTGTCCATACAAACAAACGAACTTCAGTCACATAGCAACCAGCTTTTGGCTTTCACTTTAACCTATGGAACTCCCTTATTTCGCTTCTACTTACAATAAAGCAAGAAATAAGACTATTTCAGCTAATTTTTCTCGATTAGCATGAAATAAATAAAAGAATAAGCTTATTAACAATAATTTGGTACAGAGATATAGAGCAAGTAATGTGAATGGAATACATCAGATTTTTTTATCCCCTTTTCGCTTCATTGTTTAGAATAGTTTTATAGATTCAGGTATCTCTGTTTTTAGAGATGAATAGCTTTATTTTACTCTGGGTTTTATATCTCTTTTTGGCTCCAGTTTTATTTCTGATTTATTTTTATATTATTTTTATTGTTGGCTGTTGCCATGACTTGTTTTATAAGGGCACTAATGACCCAGAAGTTGAGCACCCTTAAACCCCATTCATCATCATCATGACAAGAAAAAAATTATGTAAAAATTAGAATGATTCTCTAATATTACCTAATTCCTTGCATATCAATATGAGATAACTTATAGGGTTTTTTTTTTTTTTTTTTTTTTTTGCTTTCTTTCTTTCTTTTCTTGGATACGCCTGTCACTGGGAAAGAATAAAGCATAATTGTGGTTGATTTTTTCTTTGTGACAAGTAATCTTGATTGTAAGTTATGTTTAGTGCAGTCTTGCCAACAGATATTTGCAACCTCAGTGCAGCACATAGTTTTATCAGTGCCTGGCATAGTAGCAGGCAGCTGATTGTTGAGCAGAAAATAGACCTAAATCTGGCATTACAACTTAAAATGTTAGTCTTTTTCTGCAGACCCTATGAGAGAGAAAGCCAAGACAGGTATTTTTGTATTTTTACTATAAAAATTCAAGACAACCTGCAACAACAATGTGCAACCATGGTAATCTGCTATATAATGAATTCCCAAACTGACTCACATCCTTTCTTTTACATTACATTGCAATCTATGGATCATTGAGATTAGACACAGAGTTCAACTCTAGGATGTAGACCAAATCCGAAATAATATTTATTGGTTACTCTTGATAATTATTAATACATATATTTACAAAGAATAACTCTGATTTTGGTTTTCAGAGGTATTGGTTTCCAAAAACCAATTTGTACAGTATGCACTCTTAAAATATTGTATTTGCGACACTGCATTAATTTATACACAATATATGTTAATTATTGGAATTATCACACTGTTAAGCACCATAATTATAGTTAATCAATGTTGCTTAATTATAATTGCATTAATTATTTCTAGTATTTTTGATTGAATTAAATCCTCCTCTGTATAGAAGTTGCAAGTAATGAGATATCTTTTTAAATCCGACCTAAACTTGTTTTTGTTCATATGCAATTCCTTTATAGGAGATGAAAATGAGTTAAATAAGACTATGCCATCCATTGTAGTAAACCTCTTATTGGTATGTCTATAAATTATTTGTTTTTCTATGTAAGTCCTATGCCGAATCTCTTTGTTACGTATATCTGCATTTGTGTGAACTTTTCTGGATTATTTATTACAAATAACAATATGGTTAGAATGTATTCATTGACTAATGGCAAAATTCCAAATATTTTGTATAGTGGTTTGCAGTGAGTTGATTGTCTTGCCCCTGCCATTATTTTTATTCCCTTGTTTGCATTGTAATTACTTTTTTGGCAGGTACTGAATTTCCCCAGAATATTGTTCCATAAGTCATCAATCAATTAAAATAAGCATAGTAAGCTGTTTTTAGAACACTCTTATTAATAAGCTGTTTTTAGAACACTCTTATTTATAAGCTGAATTAATGATTTGATTGCAAAAGCTGCAGAGCTCAGTTTGGTTAAGATATAATCAATATGGTGCTTCCAATTCATATTACCATAAGACCCAGAAATTTTATATTAGTAGCTCTGTAATTTGATTACTTTCATATTCTATCCTTAAGTCTGAAATGCTTTTTTGCTTTGTGCAAAACTTAATGTAGTTAGTTTTTTCCAAAATTTATACAAATGTTATTACTTTCAAACCAATTATTTAGTATGCTGAAGATTTTGTTAGTTGAATCTGGAAGCTGACAACACAAGAACACAAAACCAGTCAGCTTCCAGATGACTGGTTTTGTGTTCTTTAATTATAATAGTTGTATCATCCGCAAAAAGAACTGGATAAGCCTTGTTATAAACCACAAAATGTTCTCAATTCATTTTGACATAAGACACTCTAATGCGGACTTTCCATTCATTCTTGTGATCAACTTACTTACAATGGCAACATTGTAATATGATATTAAATTTACCAATTGATTCAGGGAATTGGTACAAATCCTGATTATGGTATTGAATTTTTCGATCTGATTCTACCTTTCCAAATTCATATTGTTCTCAAAAATGAGATAATGAACTATTGAACATATAAGAGCACCTACTAAACAGGAAGCAGTGTGTAACATAACATAACACATAACATAACATACATAACATAATATAAATTTAAAAAAATTAATCACAGTTTGAATGTATAACACATGGAGTACCTTAGGGATCTAAATTGGGGTCATATTTATTTATACAGTTGAACCTGTTTTATACATAACCCAGTTGTAAGTAATTCACTTTTAAACATAAATTTTCGTAGATCCCGGAAAAATGTAATTTAGAAACCTGTTAACAGAACCTTATTTATATGTAATGCATTTATACGTAATTTGCTATTATAGGTGTTAAATTTCAGTGAAATACAACTGAGTTTTACGTAATTATAATGAGCATATGGCATACACTATCTTAAAAGAAACTCGGGGGTTTTTCCCTTATCTCTGTTGACAAAGATGCAAGCTGAGCGAGTGACTCTCGGCCTCGAAAACAAAAGACAATAATACGCTTTCTGGGAGAGCGCAGCAATGCAGTAACAAATGAGCAGTAAAGATAAAAATGTTCGTATCTGGTGTTTATTGTTAAACAGCAGTTTGTCTTTCAGTTCTCAGTTGCTTTTAATCAGCCATGGAGAACAGAAAAAGGAAATGTTATACCCTAGATCAGAAAGTGAAATTCATATGAGAGGTGGAGCTTAATTCACACAAAACCAAAACCAAAATTGCTTCAGACTTAGGAATTGCTTACTCCACGCATGTACAGTCATCAGTAACAGAAATGTTATTTTGGACGAGTTTTTAAAATTGGGTGCCAAATCAACAAAATGCAGCCATCAGCAGGAAGGGAGATATACCGATTTGGAAATGGCACTTTTCACATGGTTCCAGCAGAAATGGGCTGCAGCTCTACCAATTAGTGACGACATGCTGAAAACAAAAGCGATAGATTTAGCTAAAATAATAAACATCATGGCTGATTTCAAGGCTTCATCAGGATGGTTGCAAGGATTTAAAGATCATCATGGAATCACAGGGAAAACAATTTGTGAGTCGAATGCTGTGGATGACATCACAGTTCAACACTGGAAGAGAGAGAGGTTCTACCAGGAATCATAGGGGATTATCAACCTCAAAACATCTACAACTGTGATGAGACTGGCCTATTCTATAATTACCTTCCCAGCAAGACATTAGCTGAAAAGGGTGACTCATGTCACAGAGGGAAGAAAAGTAAAATTCGCATAACAGTTCTTCTTGCCACCAATGCAAACAGATCAGACAAACTTCCCCCAATTGTAATAGGAAAATCCAAGAATCTGAGGTGTTTTAAGGGTATGAAAACAAAACTTATGGAATATGAATCCAATAGGAAGTCTTGGATGACTATGATTTTAATGGAACAATGGTTAAAGAAACTGGACATTGAATTGAAAAAGAAACAGAAGAAGATCCTTCTTTTTATGGATCGATGTACAGCACATCCACCTCAAATAATTTTGGAAAATGTTTGAGTGGAGCTTTCCCTCCTAACTGTACCAGTCCTGTACAACCACTTGATTTGGGCATCATTGCAAATTTCAAAGTTCATTATAGAAAAATGCTGGTTCAACATTTAATAACTCTGACTGATGCAGGAAATGAAAATCTCACCATTTTCTTACTACAAGCTATGGGATTTTTTCGGCTGCCTGGAAGCTGTCGTCATCCTCCACAATCAAACACTGGTTCATTAAATCTGGTGTCTTACAGGAAGAGGCTGTCTGTGATGATAATGGTAGTGATGTGCCTATAAATGAGTTAGCTCTACCAGAGGGTGCAAATTTTGATGACAATCTAGCTGTGTGTGGGGAACTACAGGATGAGGAGTTATTGCTGATGTGTGCTAAAAACATGTGGTGATCAAGAAAGTGAACCAGCTTTAAGCGACACCGACAGTAATGTGGATGACGACTCAAATCTTGAAATACCTAAGGTGAGTGAAGTGTTAATTGCAATAAATATGTGTAGGCATTACATCAGTGCTAAAATGATAGTGAAAAAGCTCTAAAATCAGGTTTATGCACTTAGTGCAAGAAAAGTGAAACAAGCTAAATTAACTGATTTCTTTAAAGTAGGACCAAGTTCAAAATAATGTTTTCTTCGTATCTTTATTGTTTGTAAAATTTTGCACATGTAGGCCCACTGTATTGCCTTTTTTGAATATGTATGATGCATTATCAAAATCTCAGTTGTAAGTAAAAATGAGTTACAAGTAATCATCCCTCGTTCCCTTGATATACACATAAATCAGGTTCAACTGTATTTTACATAAATTACATATTTAAGAAAATACAGGATGTGGGAGGATTAACCATTGGGTATGCTGATGATACTACTGTAGTGGAAATGGGTAAAATGGTGACAGAGGTACAAAATAAAGCAAATAGATTATTAGAGTTACAATATGCCTAACAAAGCTAGGAATGATACATAACACAAGCAATCAAAATGAGAAAATTTTCTAAGTAACCAGATAATTATTTTAGTGCTAAAACAGATAAACTAATACAAATCATGGATGAAGATATTGCCCTAAAAGTATACTATACTTTCATACACTTACCTCTAAAGTCTGGGATAATCTTATGGGGGCAGCGGGAAAGAAGCAGAGATTAAAAATATATGGGTTACAGAAAAGAACCATAAGAATAATTTTAAAAATTCAAAGAAGAAATTCATGCAAAAGCACTTTTAGAAAGTGAATCTCCACAGTACCCTGCTTTTATATATATATATATATATACCTTAAGCGTATAGTAAGAACTCACAAAAAAGAAAAAAGTAAATATTCATAAACAGAATACATGAACAAAACTGAACTATTTTAGGGACAGACTAAGAGGCTCCCAAGATACAAATGTATTGAAAACAATAAATGTATATAATCATTTACCTTACCAGATTAAGGAAATGAGTGAAGAAGTGAGAAAAATTAAGGCAATTAAAACTTACCTGGTAAATAATGCTTTCTACTCACTTGGAGAATATAAAACAGCAAATGTAAATAGTAGCTAGTTGTAAAATGCAAAAATCTGTATATATAAAACTCTTAGTATTAACTTATCTTAAAATATATACATGCACAGCTTTTAGTTGTTATATTGACAAAGCCCTGTAAATTTGTTACAAATGGTGAATAAAAATTAAAATTACTACTCCTATTATTCTTCTATAATAACATTTATTTGAGCCATAATATATACCAATGTGTAGATAAATACAAATAAAGAATATTGAAGAACCATTTGCATGAAGTGTACGTAAAAGTCAATCATTGTTTGTTACTCATAAATACGAGATAGCTTCAAGTTTTTCATAACAAGCTTACACAGGAATATCTACAACAAATCATTTATTGTTAATAAATATTCTGAATAAAGGAAGTGTGTATTAAGCATCATTCAGAATTAAAAGGAAATAAAAAGGGCTGAATCATGATGGAAACTGAGGTAAATAGCTTCTGTTTATTTTTTTATTACAGATAGTTATCGTCATTCATCTATACTAAATTATCTTTCACATAACTATGTGCTCCTGAGTGCTTTTGATCCATGATAAACATAACTCCATGGCACGACAGCTCACGGGGAACCTTGGCCTACCGCCCGGCCGCTGCGTCCCCCATCTCGGTCCACTACAGACGTCATGGATGGGGTGCAGTATTGGAGGGTGAGACGTGGTCAGCGCCTCGAGTCCCTCCGGCCGGTTAATGCGGTCCTCGCGACCTGGAGCCGCTACTTCTCCATCAAGTAGCTCCTCAATTGGCCCCCCAGGGACCTTACGAGGCTGAGTGCACCCCGGGCCAGGTCTCCCAGCGGGGGAAAAATCCCCACGCCGGTACTGGGGATCGAACCCAGGTCTCCCGCTTGGTAAGCAGCAACGCTACCACCGCGCTAAGGAGACGACCTTTGATCCATGATATGAAGGAAAAATAACACTTTAGTGTTCTCTCTATAAATTTGACAGATTGTATTTTCATGCATGTGCAATCTGAGCATAATATTTTTGAGGTTGTTTCTCTTATTAACTACCTATACATCATAAATCCATCATTATGTATTTGTTGCTTTTCCTTCCATTTAATTTGTTCATCAGATAGTTGTTCTCTGTAGATGTATACTTGCCAACTTATATGGTTTTCCCATAAGTGTACTGGAGCAGTCTATTTATAATTTTATGATAAAAAGGGTGCTTTTATGGCTTTATGGCAGATTCAAAGCTTTAACAGATTTTCATCATGGACATGACAAAGCATTAAGTTCTATTGCATTATGTTGTAACTTAAGATACAAATTGAATGTATTTTGCTAATACAGTGCTATGATAGGCCAGAGCTTATCTGTATGTTTCACCCTAGTGACTAGCAGTAAATGATTGAATATTCAGCATTAGACGATGTGAATTGTTGTTACCTCATGTAAATTCTTTATCTTATTCATTTTCTATGGCTACAGGATATTTTTCCCTATTTATAATTTACATTGTGAAATGTAAAGCATGAATCAAAATCCTCATAGTTTGGGAAATGGTATTCTTTGCTTTAATACATGTTACCAGCAGTAACAGAAAGAATTTTACCATGTGTGACAGAAAAGAAGCAGTACTACCATGTCTTCAAGAACTCTTAAAATTTCAATTTTTTTACAGATAATCTTTGTACATTTACTGCACTGAACAGTTTATGCACTCTAAGTTGTAGCTATGTCATTGCAAAATGAATACACTTTTCTGAATGAGGGAGAGCTTTATGGGTTTCAATTTCAGGAAGTCAAAACTACTTCCAAAGAGATGTTCAGATCAGAACAAACTTAAGTTCCATTTTTCATCCCATTTAAATCTCTCAAGTTCATAGTTTTTTTAACTTCCGGTTTACTTTTGAAGTCAAAGCACTTAATGGAAACATACTCCTGCTCATCATGTTCTGATATGAGAAATGGGAATGGAGTTTTATTTATGGACGCTCTTTAACGGCTGTGGTTCTAAGCGTCTCATTCTATACTGGGCCACTTAAATTTGTTCAGAAGCGTCTTTATCAGGTTTGAGGTTCTTTTACATGTTGTAAATCTACGGCTTTACTTCCCTTCCGAAAGAAGCCATGCTAAGGATTTTGATTTTTATGCCTGAAAAAATCCATCATCCTCCGGTAAACTGAAATGAGATTGTGCCACTAGGACACTGTGGAGGGATCTCTCTTGACTCAATATGTCGAGTGGCACCAACCTACCATGATGTGTGTGATTTCTCTGGCAATTCTTGAAGATATTGCTCATGAAAAGACGAAATGGCAGTTTTTCATGAACAGTATGTAACTATGAAGTTTTGATTTCTACTCTGCAAAGAACACAGTAGAAACTGTTGTGATGATGCAAACAGTTTAAAAGGAATTTGCTCGCAGTAAAACAGGAAAAAAGTCTCTGAGGAAACCAAATCCAGCAGGTAGAGCACATGGATGATGGTATTTGTTTGTGTTGAGGCCAAGAACCAGTGAACATTGAGTCCTTCAATGCAAGCAGGCTTCCCTGTACAAACTTTACAGCCACTCGTCAAATTGCTAAATCCTCATGCAAAATGTGCTGAATGAAGCTCCAGGATATCCCTTGTAAGTCTTCAAGGTGGTAATTGTTCTGCATCAATCTTCCCTGATGAACTCCCAGACTTTGACAATGTTGTCCACATACTTAAACACTGGGACTGATCTTCAATGGTCATTTGCATTGTACATTCCAATGATTTATGTCAAAGAGGATCTGTTCTGCACCTAGTCACCGTGGTACTTCCTTAAGATGCTGAAGATTTGATTAGAATGCAGGCAATTAGTATTACAAGCATTAAACAATTCTAACCTTCAATTTCACAGAAAACATTCAGCTGAAATTCAACAACTCCTCGGCTTGGAAGATGGCATAAGCTATTGCTTGCAGTCAGTTGAATGTATATGGTGGTTATTTCATATGATACAACTTCTCTATATAAACTGTGAATGTTCCTCTGCTTTTTTTTCAATCCATGTATTTACAAACGTCATTCCCTTTCATGGGCTCTACTATATCATTCAATATAGTGATTATACTAGGAATATATTAGGCTTAAAGCTGGTTGAAAAAAAAATATTAAATATGTTCTATTTATAACATTCTTTTGTTGAACTTTATGAGGCCTGTTGGCCTTTTCATTAATTTTTTCAGACTCTATAGAGCAGTTTTTTTCAGTATATAAATATATCATACAACACATTATAAGCACATGTATTTTGTTCATGACAAGTTATTAAAGTCAGAATCTTATTGTTCTTAGTGAGTTTTGAACAGTGGTACAAATAGTGGCAACACCAGCAGCATTACAAATTTCTATGTAAAATACATGTGATTAAATGCATTTTCAGGTTGTCCTTATCCTGTAATAACAGATAATAAAAAATCCATTTGAGCTTTCAGTGACGATAGTGATGAACAACCAATACTTATAACTTAGTTTAATTCTAGCACATAATGTTACGGTAATACTATTGAAAATGTTCCCATTTTTCTTTCAAGTTCAGTCAGGCTAAAGCTACAGAAACTGGATAAATTAAGTGCATATTTTGTCGAAACTTTATTGGCATAACTTTAGTGTTTAAATGTTGAAGTTTTAAGTTCTCTCCCCTACTATAGGGATGAATTGGTTTTCTTGAATAATTAACACTATTCACTCATATTTGTAATATAATAATAATAATATAATAATAATAATAATAATAATAATAAAATAAAAAAAATAAAAATTGAGAGTTTGTCAATGTTTCAATAAGGATAATAAATTTTTATTTAATCCAATGTCCAATGGATTGTTCCTATGCTATTTTCACTGATCACCTATTTCATTTATTTTCTTTGGTTGTCCCCTACCTATTATTTTCTAAATCTGGTGTTAAATAGTCCAATACTTAATATTTCAAAATTGTTTAGCCATGGTTTAGTGCAGAGACCAAAACAAACATAAAAATGAAATTTAATGAGCACAAATTTTTGTCAAATAATAAATGTGGTAATTACTGAATATGTAGCTTTATTTGCTATATGTTATATATTGATTGCTTATTTTCCAGAGAATTAATATAATTTTGAGGAGCAACACTTGTAATTATAATTATTCACCATATCTTTGATCAGAACTTCTCTTAAAAAACTTATGTAATCTTGAAAATGTGTCACCAATTAGTGTATTAACAGATTTATAAGAATTTGAAAGACCATCAAATTAATGTACTTATACTACTGATTATTATGGTGATAGTTTTACAGTTATCATAAACTCATTTGGAAGTATTCATGCTAGAAGTACCTAGCTCATAAACATTATGCTCATTAATTTGTTTTCTAAGTGAGGTAATCATAGAAAAAATCTTTATAACATATGTGGCTCTAGCCTTTATTGGTGCCAACTGAGAATATGTCAATTTGTTTCAAATAGGCAGACCATGGAGAGGCACAGCTAGAAAGGCATTTTGGAGGTTAGAACCTCCCCTATCTTGCTAAACAATGTAATCAAAAAATTTAATTTTAATTCCAATTCCTGCATCTTAATCTATGAATAAAATCTAATTTTAATTTCAATTCCTGCATCTTAATCTATGAATATAAAAACATTTTTTTTTTAATTTCATTAATCGGGATTAATTATTATTTTATCATTTGATTTTATATAAATTGTTCAAAAAACAGATCCCTAAACATTTTTCTGGCTATGCCAAATGAAACATTGTAAATACTGCAGGATGTTATCCAGTGGACAAAAATTTGCTCTAAACATGATGCAGCATCAATATTTGTTTCAAAAGTTAAAGAAAGCTACTGATATGACAATTCTAGTAAAGGTATTTATATGAATTCATTACATGTTCTTAATAATCCAGTATTTTTTTTTTTTTTTTTTTTTTTTTTTTTTTTTTTTTTTAATTTCTATTTTAATGTATGACTTGTGTTTTCAAGCTTTACAGAAAAATTAACATTATATGCTAGAAAATAAACTCATCTCACCTTGAACTTACTTGCACAGTTAGTTTGTAGCAAGCAAAACATGTGTATAAATTCTGAAGTTTTAGAAAACCCTTTCTGTTCCATATTAATTTTTATGAGTTTTCCTTACCCCATGTATAAATTATTTGTTATAATTAAACATATTAATTGAAAATAAAATGACACCATGTTTTTAACATTGGAAGATGTAATTTGGAATTTAAACCTGAAATGACCTTAGAAGCAATTTAGAACTTAAACCTCCTATATGAAGATTTGATGCATATGTATGCTGTTTTTATTTTCTCGCTATTACAGTAATATGAAGGTCTCTACTGAATTAGAAGTGGAATAACCACGTTTTGTTCCAAATTGCATCTATCTAGCTGCAGAACTATACCTAGCACATAACCTTATGTATAATAAGAGTTGTCTGTTAAAGGAATTTGAATGTACTTTTTTTATTACAAGGTAGAAGGCATGTCCAAAAAGCAAGTGCTGGTTTGGGGAAAAAAGGCATAAAATATTTGTTTTCACAACATTTATTTGTACATAAAGGAGCTTTACTTAACCTATTTTTCAACACAGTTGCCACCATTATTCAAGTATTTGTCATAGTGGGGAATCAACTTTTGTATCCCCTCTTCAGAGAAAGTTGTCACAAGTGAAGATAACCACTGCTGAAGACCATGTGTTGCATTGTCATCACTGTCAAAGTGCCTCCCTCTGAACTCATGCTTCGGGTTCTAGAACAAGAGGTAGTTAGAAGGTGCGAGATCAGGTCTTTCTGACAGATAATTGAACTGCTCCCAACTGAATTACTGAATAAGGATTTGTGTAATACCAGCAGTATGGGGACATGCATTGTTATGAAACAACACAATGTCTTGACTGTTTTGTTTTAATTGCGCACCGAAGATTTGTCAATGTTTCAACACATCATACCACATTGATGGTCGCATCTATGGGAAGGAGCTCAACAAGCAGAATGTCACCCGTCTGTTCCAAAACAAAATGTAGATAATTTTTTGTGCTGAAAACATTTTGAATTTTTGTCATTTTGGGGACCCATCGACTGTTGTTTTGATTCTGGAGTAAAATGACCAGTTTCAGCACCAGTCACTATCCTGCTTAAGAATTCATCTTCTCATTACTGTGTTGGATAAGAAATGTCAAAGTACTGTCCAGTTGCTTCATTTTGTGGACATCCCTAAGCATCTTTGGAACCCAACAGGTACATAGTTTGCAATAATTTAAGTATTTTGTGACATTCTCATACAAAACAGTTTTTGAAATTTATGGAAGCCCATTCTAAAGCATTCTTACTGTGAACCACATGGTTTCATGAATTGCTTCATTCTTTTGTTCAACAAAACCATCAGTGACAACAGAAGGCTGCTCACTCCATGCTTCGTCATGAACATTGAATTTATAGCGTTGAATTGCCTAACCCATTTTCTCACGATTCCATATGTCATTACATTTTCACCATAAATCTCTACAAATTGGCAATGTATTTTAGTTGGCTTAATATTCATTGTATTAAAAAACCGTATTACAGAATGCACTTCACAGTTGGCAGAATTACATATTTTCTTAAACATTTTGAACAATCGCTAGCAATTGTAAACACAACATGATCTGCCTGTAATGGCATCATTGAACAGACAATGAAACAGAGAAATGGGTTCAAATGTGTGGAACTGCGACATTAGTGTTGCGGTGGCAGTAGAACAAAATGGTACTTACTTTTTGGATATGCCTTGTACATTAATTTACAACTTCTATAAAATTACTATATCCATATTGAAGCAGATGATGAAAGCTTTGTTATCAGTTGAAGCTAGAAAGTGAAACATGAGCTAAATCTTAAATAATTGTAGCTTTTAAGTAAATACACCTTTGCTAATTTTAAATATCTATTATACTTTGGAATATATAATCGTTTTATTGTAATAGTATATTAATTAAATCACTTTTAAATACAACACTTTTACACTTATCAAAATTGCAGTTGCCCTGCATAGAAAGCTGTTTGTTTTGGATATCATGTTAAAAAATAAATGGTGAAAAGCTGAATCATTTTCCTCTGAATCATTAGCGCACCCAAGGTGTGCTACTGGAATGAGTTTAAATGATTTTAGATACATTTGCTACTGCAGAAAACTATTAGCATTGTTTTTTTCCATTTGTGAGCATGAAATAACTAATGAACTGCTGCATATGTGGAGTCAACATTTTATATATATGAGTTTGAATACAATTAGGCCCAGGCTTTTCAAGTTGTTAAAATTGTACAAAATTAAAGACAGTTCATGCATAAACTTTCTAAAAAAATTAGGATTTTTAGGTGAACCACTCATTTATACAGTTGAAACTGTATATAAAATTCAAAGAACATACCTTGATAATTTTAAATTTGGTTGAGAACGGCACCGTTTTAAAGATTATTTAAATTAATAGCCTTCAAATTAATTATGATTTTAGGCAAACTAGATCATGAATTCACCGATATGCGCTATGGTGACCGGGGATCAGCTCACTGCCCACAGTTAGCACAACTTACATGTATCCTACAGAAAAACATTCTCACTAGATGCAATATCAACATCAACATTTTTTTGTTCCAATTGCAACAGAATTTTAAATGTATCAACATATATTTCTTCTCAAACTAATATGTTTAAGCTTTCAAATCTGTATATGTCGACTGTGGGCGATGAGCTGATCCCTGGTCACCATGGTGCATATCGGTGAACTCACAATCTAGAAATTCAAACCCAATCACAGAAACATAGTAACAATGCCTTATGCTCCCTTAGGAGGTACAAGAAATAAATAACTAACCTGTAAGTTAAATATAAATAAGAAAATAGAAAATTATCAGAGAATAGAAAATTATCAGAGGGTATTCTGGGAGGAAGAGAAAAAAGGACTAATAGAAATGGCCAAACAAAGACCTTACAAGGCCTTTCAACCAAAGAAATGAAATTCCCAAGAGATATTTCAATGATGTGTGGGAAAGACTTCTAACCTCAATCCTGCAGGCTAGAGATACACGTCTAGTAAGCTCTCCAGTGAACCAGGTTCTCATGCAGGAGACAGAATTTTTCACAGAAGAAGAAGTAATTCATACTATTGTGAGTACAAAGAACAATAAAGCATCTAGTCCAAATAGCATGTTTAATGAACACAAAAACCATGCTCCCTATGCTAACCACTGACAGCCCTTGTAAATGAATGCCTGAGACAAGGAGCTGTACCAGACAAGTGGAAAAGATCAAAGGTGATAATGCTATATAAAGGAAAGGGGTATCACAGCTGAACCTAGGATTTCCCTAGAGAATACTCTGGCCAAGGTTCTTACAACCCTACTGTGCAAGAGTCAAAGATAATATTGATGAGAAACTACCCAATTCACAGTTTGGTTTCAGAAATTAGAGATTGACATAAGCCATAAATTGTCTCCAAACCAATACAGAAACAACTATAGCAAGCCATGGAGGAAAGTTTAATGCAATTTTTAGTGGCTATTCCAAAGTTTTGAGATAGTAAACAGAATCATTCTAATGAGAGATCTTCTCATTAACAACTGGGTAAAATAAGTGATGATATAGAAAATATAAACCTGCTTATGTATGCAGAAGAATGGCATTGAACTCAACCTCAGAGTGTGACTTATAATAAGCCTTCCAACCAATTAGCGGACTAGGCAAAGGAAAATGATTTAACATTGATTAAAGAGAAAACAGTTTCTATAACCTTTAGAAGAGGGAGTAAATGAGGCATCTTCTATACTGGTGAAAAACTACTAAAATCAATCACTAGCTTCACATACCTGGGGTTACTCTCCAGACACAGGGATACATATTCACATACCATATAAATGACGGTCAGTGCTGCAACAAAAGCCATAAGTGAAATTAAGCCAATAAACAGACTATCACTAGAAACAGCCCTCCAACTTTTTGAACTCAAAGTTGCAACAAATGGTGTGGAAAATACATGGGACCGCTTAAGGAAAAACAAAAAGAGCCTTGAAAAAAAAGAGCAGCTAACGGCCAAATACCTGTAAAGTGTGCTCTGTCTTCCAAATACAGACCTTCATGACTTATATATGAGCTCACCAGAGAGCCTTCTACACAGAAGAGCTGAGACTGAAGTTCCTGCTTCCAGCGACACCAGCTTACCAGGACCTGTTGCATGAACTCCATGAGAAGAAATACAAACTATGGAATGAATTCTATGTTAAGGATGCCATGACAAACCAAGAATAGACTCAAGGAGAGCACGAATTATGCAACACAGTGACAAGACTATGGGTGCATGGATTTCACCACAAGCTGTGTCGCACCCAGAGTTTCCACTAGCCTTGTTCAGATTTTTTGTGTGTGTGTGTGTCCGTGCGTGCATGCATGCGTGTGAGAGAGAGAGAGATATCATGCTTAACTGTAGGGTGAGATCAAAGTTACTGGCAAAATCCACACTCCTCTATACACATAATGACTAAAAACAATTTTATTATTATAATAAGAAAATTGACCACTTTTGAAAATATGCACCACTGGCAAGCTATTGTGTAATTAAATAATTATGGATATATAATGGAGTTTAAAAGTATGGTTTAAGCTGCACTTCAATATTATTAAATATAAATCGCATCCGGAAAGGTTATTTTTGTTGATCAGGATACATTTATGGAGCAGAGCACTACTTGATGATTTGATTTTGGATACAGTGTGATAGTCTGCTAACATTAGTAGTAGCAAGATGCCTGGATTTAAAATGTATGTTAACTGTTGGAATTACCTATATTGAAAGATCCAAATAATATCCAAATGGTACCATTAAATGTTTGCTTCAAGTTTTAATCTATTGTTACGTTTCAGAAATTTTATGTGTGTCTTGCAACCTCTATCAACAATAGGCTATGTTAGTAAAATTATATAAACTGAAGGCAGGTCTTTTAATAACAGCTTATTATTGTATGTATTATGCTGGAATATTACACAAGATTACTTAAGTTCATTTATTATTTAACATTTTCCTTATTTGAACTGTCTACTTCACTTTGAAAATACATAAATAAATGTTATCTATTTGCCTAAATAACTGAATTAGATATTCTTAGGTTCTATCATGAAAAGTAGGTCTTATTAGGTCCTAACGTAAAATTATGTCAATTTAGACTGTATAAAATTTATACTTGTTGGTATCCAAAATATTAAAACAAACTGAAATTTGGAGATAAGAAAATGAAATAGATTAGAATGTAAGGATTAATAATAATAATAATAACAAAAACAACAAGTGGCCATGGTGGGGCCGAGTGGTTAGACCATTTGCCTCTCACCTAGATGGCCTGGGTTCGATCCCAAGTGACCACATATGAGATTTGAGGTGGACAAAGCGGCAAAGGGGTGGGTTTTCTCTGGTTTCCCCTGCCATCACATTCCACCGATGCTCCATTTTCCATGTGTCATCGCCTGCGGTGCCACAAGCAATTAAAGCAGGCATTAAACACTACCAAAAAAAAAAAGAAAAGAAGTAGAAGAAGAAACCCCATTTATTGTACATAGATTACATTTCAATTCTTTATAAAGTCATGTCCAATATTTAGATTATTTTACTTATCAGAGTGCTTAAGTTAGGTTAGTAAAATTATTACTATTCTCATAATGTAGTAACAATTTGTGATATCATAAATAGAGCATATATTCTACTCTGTAGAAGGCTGATCTTATTCATCAATTGTGATTTTTCCTTCCATCTGTATCACTGTATTTCAAAAGATTTTTCTGAAACTCCATAAAAGACAGAAAAAATTGATTATAATGCCCATGATCTGTCTCTGATTTTAAGAATGACATTGATACCCACAGTGTCCAAAATGGGCCAATATATCATACTAGTACTATTCTGCATCAGCGAATTTCATACTGACATTTTTTATTTGAAAACATTCATACCGGTTTATTTTTTGCCATAAGTTATATTAAATACAAAGTAATAAGAGCAGTACACCAAATTATACTAACTTCATACTATTAGAATCACAATTCACACAATTTTGGATCAGACAGTACTTGCACCTGCAGATGCATGCTATTTCATCAACAATGCAGTAATATCAACTAACTGTCTTAATTGGTTGGTAGTTTGTAAATACCAAAGTTGTGTGGCCAGGCCAAGCAACATTCAACCTTAAAGAATAGAAAAGTATAACAGATCAAGTGGATCTTAAAGTTTATAATCTGCTTGCCAGTTTGTAAAGAAACACAACAGAAGATAGTTTAAAACTTAACTCATAAGAAAAATGAATACATGAGACAAATTTATAATCAACAAGGGAAAAACTAACGGTGATATTGCAGTAGTTAGTGATAGTGCGGAGAGTCTGTGTTTCTGAAGCAACTGATTTAAATCCAGAAAATGTTCTTACATATTGGAACCAAGAGAAGAACTAATGGTGATATATGTATACCTGATATTGCGGTACTTAGTGCTTCTAGTACTAATGTTTGTGTTTCTGAAACAACTGACTTAAATTCTGAAAATTTTCTTGCATATTGGAACAGAGTGCAGTGGCTTAGGAAACCGAAAGAAAATGATTGGCTTATGATTCACAATGAGAAGCTAGGTTGCCGGCTGTGTCATGATGTGTGTATTGCTGGTGGTATGGCCTGATTGCATGTCTAGATGGTGAATGTGGCTGCAAAAGCAGCACATTTTGCAATTTTCTGAAAACTATAAACAACATAATGCAAAAGGTATAACTAATTTTATCATAAGAAAGTATATCAACACTTATATATTTCCATTTCGAGCACTGATACCCATTTCGAGTACAATGAGGTGGTGATAACACCTATCCCATCACAAAACTGAAACTTCCAGATCATGTTGCAAATAGTCAGCTTCAAGGATTTTGAAACATAAATTATTCAGGAATGTTCTACCAAACAAATGTTTCTGTAATAGTAGTTACAGCTGTATAAATGTGTATGAGAACAAGCCTAATATGTCCAAATGTTTTAATAAAAGGAAAATAAACAGCAACAGCTAAGACGTTGTTGCAGTTTTAAAAATAAATTGCTCCACTGTGGGAACAGTCAGTACAGTACTGTGCATTATATTGATTAACTTAATACTTTTTGATAACAAATCTATTTGCTGGTTCAGCATGCATTGCTTAGTAGCGCATACAATGTTTTCAGCATTGTAAGGTTAAATATTTAGAGAGAACATTGGAACTACAGTTAAAAAGTTTTTCTTTGAAAGCTTATTTATATGTGATAACATTGGCAAGATAGCTTGGTATTATATTTTGTTTTCATTGCTGCTGTCAGACAATGTGTTCTTCAGATTAGTTTTAAGACAATATTTTCAGATATTTTTTGTTAAGGTGTTCTAACATGTCTCAAGTCTTTAGTAAATATTTAAATGCATTTGGAGTAGCTGAAAGCAGATAATGAAAAGAAAATCATTACCTAGGTATCTAAGTGTGAAATCCAGATATTACAGCATGTGTTTATTACTGCTTCAACCTGCTTGGCTATAAAACCCTCTGGCTGCTACAAGACTCGCAACACAGATCTGCATAGCTTATTAAGTTGCATATGCTGAGGTTGCAACTTTTTTACTTTTGCTTTTATGGCAGACCTTAAACTTGAATACTTTTTCTTCATAAATATAGCTTTAGAAGGAAATAACTGATATGTATTGAACATTACTAAATGGTTCTGTACATCCCACTTGGCTCCATTTCTAGATAACAAAGCTTTTGATTCTGTTAATGCAAGTGCACATAGTTGTATGTTTCTTCTTTCTAGAGAGAAAGAGGAAGAAAGAGAGAGAGCATTGTTTATTTATTTACCTTAACAAAATACTAAAAATGTGAATATTTTAAATGCTGTATTGGAAAGTAAGTAGGTAGTGGAATGAAAAAAGATTACTTCTAATGATGCTTAGGTGATAAGAGGAGAGGCATTTTTCAGTACTGCACACTACTAATAATCAAATGATTCTCATTTTTCACAGTAACACAGATTAAAACAACATATTGTGTAACTTTCTCATTTTACTGGTTGTATACTTAAAAACCATCTTTAAGCTGATTAACACCTTTTTATTTTTCTTTCTGGAGATCAAATCATGTTTAAACTGTAAATATAGCTGATACTTTAAGAAAATACAAATTAAATTTAATTTTAAAGTGGATAAGTTAGAATAAAACATAATTTAGAATTAAAATTGCTGAATTATCTAAATAAATAGGATAAAAAATCCACCAAATACACACTGTTAGATAGCCAGGGTTATTGAGTAAAGGAAAGGATAAAAAATGTTTATTTCTATTATGTATCTATGTGTAAGTATTCCCAAAACTTTGATATTCATTTTAATTATTAAATTGCCAAATAAGGAAGAGGTTGTTTGGGGAAATAACAGCATAGCAGTACATGATAATTTATACAATTTAAAGAGAGTTATGCCTTTCTTTATAAGCCAAGTAGTCACAATTTCATGGGTTAACATTGCCTTTTATAAAGGAAACTTCTTGGAAACTTAGTTATGAATAAAATTAACAATTATTAGTTGCACTTTTTTATATTTTGATTTATATTTTCACCTTGCGGTAATTTATGTGTCCATATCATTGTGTGGAATCTGTTATAAAGTTTTGCCAGATATCAGCATATGGACTTCCATTTCAGACTGCCAGGGTTTTATTTGTGCATTTATGAAATGGAGTTCAACTTTACTTGAAAGGTGTGTGAACATTTAAAAATGGCTATAATAAAGTAATAAAAAGAAAAAGTCAATTGACATGTATTTATAGTTGTTTTTGCAATTAATTGTAGGAAAACACTGCAATAGAATATCATTTCTCATGGGAATACTTACGCATCTGCACTAGTTAAATATTACAACTAGAAATTTTTACTTTCAGATTTATAACTATCAAAATATAGACCTGGTTATATCAGAAGGAATGCTGCAGTATTTATTTAAATACTGTTTTGGCATTTGTTATGGCAGTTATTGTTAAGATACAGTACACCCACTCTTAGAGTAATGATTGATAACAAAGATATCTTTAACTTGTAAAATACTGTAAACTTTTAAATTGTTGTAAATGGAAGGTAATGTTAGATTGTGAACATCATTTTTCCCCCTACAACTGAAATATGATTTGGTCTCTTTAGTTTGTAAGTTCAAGTTTCAGAACTATATATATTCCCTCAACATTGGCAGTTTTAAAAATAAAATCATCTTCTCTCCATTCTGCTTGTTCTTCCCAGGACTGTACTTGATCTTAGGAAATAGGATACATGGTAGGATTCCCTGGCATGGTGTTCAGCCACATGCAGGACTTGTAGTGTACAACACAGACAAAGCACAAATAGACATTCACAACCTCAGTAGAGCTAATTCTATCTATATAGAACATTAGCTGCTGATTGGGAGAAAAAAACACATAGTTGGCAATCCTAGTTTAAAGAGATGCTCCAGATTTCTATTATGATGATATTAAGCATGGCTTGAGGCTGTTGCATGTATGTGGCTAAATAATTGTTTTTGTTTTCATGTATGTCAATACCTACTTTATAATAATCACCATTTCTTTATTTCAAAGAAAAGAAAAAAGTATTCATCAAATTGTAAAGCTTTTTCTTTAACTCAGTTCTGCAAAATGAAAAAAATAAACAAATATTGTATCCTGTATTGCTCTGAAGAACAATGAATGGCATTTTATATTGCATATTCTTACAGTAGAGTGCAAATCAGGGTAGCATGATTTTAAATGTAATACTCTGAAAATATGAGCTAACAAGCTTTTAATATCAACTTTAAACAAATGTATGAAGGGTATGAAACCAATATTACATCTGGCAATATTATAAATATATAAATGTATATAATTTTATTTATGTATTTGTTTAGTTATTTATTTATTTATTTATTTATTTATTTATTTTTGCGCTCCACCCCCAAAAAAGTAAAAGTAAAAGAAACTATTTTTACAAAAAGGTCCATGCAGGTGTGTGTTTGTAAACACGATAACTCTAAAGCAAAAGGTCAGTTAAATACCAAACTTGTTGTTTGAAAGTTCACCTGACCCAAACCATTGCATGGAAAACAGTTTTGATTAAAATACTATATATTAAAGATATTTACATGAAAAATAAAATGTATATTTTGAATTTTCTGGGGGAATAATCTCTGAAGACCTTTTCGTTAACTTCAATTTTAAAATACAAACTTTTCTCAAATGGGAATTTAACATTCCTGCTTCTTTTGTTTTACACTTGGCCATGCAAAGAGAACCGAATTCAATCACATAGTTACTATTTCTTTATTAAAAGATTTTACATGCTTTAGCCTAGTGTATTCATTTATTCCCCTTCTACTTACAAGGAACTAAGTTATAAGATAATTTCTGCTAATGTTTACCTCAATTAGCATAAAGTATAAAAAAAGAATAATCTCTTGCAAAATAGTTTGTTACAGAATAGGTAGAGGAAGTCATGTGAATGGAACACATTAGATTTGTTTTATATAAATTTAAATTGATAATATATATAATATTATACAAATCATATGCATAATTTTGTCTGAAATGCATTGAATTAATATTGGATTAATAATAATTTTCACTTTTTTCAAATATAAAAACTTGTTGATGGTTATTTTTCTCACCTCTGAATTTCACTTTACGTGATATGATTTTATTATATTCTTTATATTTGATATGGAAGATTTTACCCACATCAGATATGATTTTATTATATTCTTTATGTTTGATTTGGAAGATTTTAGCCAAGATTTTATAAGAAAATTCCTTTCCATACATGAATTGCATCAATGTGCTGTATATCAGATTCAAAGTAGTGTAATTTGCTCTAGTTTGTTATTTGGTTCATTCTCTTCAGCTGGGGAAGAAGATGGTGACACATTCATTAAATTATTGGGTCACCTGATATAATCCAGAAATTTTAGTTTTATAAATGAGATACTAAATTTTTACTTTCTCTAGATTATTTGTATAATGTACATTGTAGGTAGAGAAGGAATTGCATTTAACCCATAATGTGATAGGTACCGAGATTTCACCAGAAATGTATATTTTAGGGTCTCTTGTATATATAAAAGAAAAAGCACTTTTGGAAAAAGGTCTGTGTGTTTGTCTGTGAACACAATAAGTCAAAAACAAGAAGTCAGTAAAATACCAAATTTGGCATTTAAGTTAAGTATCTTCCAAGGATGCGACACAAAGATTTTAAGGAAAACCCCATACTCCAAACTACTCTTTACACGGAAAAAAATGTGATAATTTTGTTTATCTCAAAAATGTCTGTAATGATTTTGATTAAAATAGATATTAAAGATATTACGTGACAGATAAAATCGATATCTTGAATTTTCTGTAAATAGACTCTGAAGACATCCTCATTCTGGATGTCGTCCTCCATAGTGTAATGGTTACCATGCTAACTTCATATACCCAAGGTCGCGGGTTCAAACCCGGCGGAGGACGATGGATTTTTTCGGGTGTAAAAATCCTTAGCATGGCTTCCTTTGGAAGGGAAGTAAAGCCGTGGGTCCCGTGTCGTAGATTTATGGCATGTAAAAGAACCTCAAGCCTGATAGAGAGCCCTCTGAGCAAAATTAAGTGGTCTTTCATGCCCAATTTAGACTGGGACGCTGAGAACCACAGCAGTTAAAGAGCGTCCATAAATAATATGCCATTTACATTTTTTTTTTTCATTCTGGATGACATTTGCATAACTGATAAACCCTAAGAGATAGACAAAAACTGACTAACCAAAAAACGTAGATCTCTTTAAAACACACAATTTATGACATATACTTTTTTGTGGAGTTGCCCATTTCTGAGATATTCCTCATTATTGATTTCAGTTTTAAAATACTTATACTTTTCTCATACAGGAATTTGTCAACTCCTGGCCATGCAAAGAGATGAATTTCAGTCACATAGCAACTGCTTTTAAAAAATTTCACTTGCCTAGTGTATTCCCTTATTTCCCTTAAACTTATAAGAAAGTAATTAATATACCATTTCTGCTAACTTATGTTTATCTTGATTACATGAGAGAAGGAACAGCTTTTGTAAGAGTAATCCATTGCAGAATAGCTAGGAAGAGTCATGTGAATAGTATACATCAGATTTGTTCAATAATAAGTTATTTAAAATGTTTTAATAATCCACTGTAAAATAAATAAATAAAATCATAACATTACACTTAACTGACGACATATATTTACTGCTTTGTAATATGAGTATACAGCTTATGCAATTAAGCGGCAAGAACACTAATGCATGAGTAGGACATGTCCATTGATACAACAACAAAATTCATTAGTTAAACTTTTAATATTTATGACAAAAATTATTCTTTGGTTAACTTGAGGGGTTGGAAAATATCATTACTAAAGACGATTTTGTAGTTATCTTACATATAGAATATTCCATAAAGAAATGGTGATTACTTTTTCTGAGTAACAAGAAATGTTTTCTTCTTTTTGGTTGCTATATAATCTGTGAATGATTCAAATGCTATGATGATTTAAGAGTGGACTATTAAGTTAAGGACTTTTCCTTACAGCTACATTGCAACTTTAAGAGCTATATGAAAATTTTGTAGCATGTTTCAGCATTCTTTACATTTATATGTTTGTGTATATTTTTCTTTTGTATGCTTTATGTGATAACTTTTTGTTCCATTTATCTTATAAGCATGTGTTTTTAATTTCTTTTTAGTGATGAAAAAGAACCTTTGAAAGAAGCTGGTACAGATCCAATCATCCAAGGAAGGTGAGAAAGTATATGAGAATGAACTGCATAATTGCTTGTTTGCTCACTATTTATAATACTCAAACAGAAACACAGTTTTCTCAAAACAAATAAGATATTTAAAAATAAACTTTACAAAAACAAATTAATTGAGTCGCTTATTGCAATTTTTTTTTAAAGGAGAAAAATTAGGGAAGTCAAATGCTACATTCACTGTAGAGTACTTTAAGAAGCTATATCTAACACAACCTGTGCCAGCCTACAGTCCCATGCTATTGTGTTTTACAATATTAATTTATCTCCAGGCAAGAGCTTCGAAGGACATATTTGCATCTTCCAAGGAAAATACTAATATATTAAAACAGATACTGACAAATTTCTATAGGATACTTGGTATTTTTTCAGATTCAAGGCTATTAATTACTGTGGTGACATTCTTTGCAGTAATATGAAGCACTTTGCTTCATTTCTTGTTTAAGTATAGCTTTTAGTACTGTAGGATATGACTATTCCTGAACTCTTTAAAAATAAAATCTGAATTTCAGCATTCTCAGTTACTTTTTTGAAAGTTTTATTAGCATCTTTATGCAATAAATTAGGCTGGGAAATCAGAAGGAACTAAGTGTCTAAGCTAAAATCTAATATAAAACAAAGAGAAACTAGGTTTATTTCTAAGACATATTTTGAATAAAGATGTAAGCAAAACTACTAACACATTTGAAACACAAAACAGTTTTGAAAAAATGGAATGAACTCTCTACTTTGGGAAAGGGCAAATCTGAAATACTATTTTACTTAAAAAAGAGGATGATCACACCTTATTACCTATATCTTTTTAGTTGCTCTACCACTTATCTATATTTAGTGGAGTAATACTCAACACTTTGATACCAATATTTCAGCATAGATACATATTTTGAGGCTCCCTAAATAAAACAGAAATCATTTCTAGAAAAAGGCCTTGTGTGCATGTAAACAGCATAAATAAAACATGATAGTTACACACCAAACTTGGCATTTAAGTTCAAATCTTCCAAGGATGCAACAGTATCTTTTTTAAGAAAATCCCAAACCATCCTTTATATGCAAAAGTTTTTATTACTGTTAATTTTCTAAAATTGTCTTTAATGAGTTTTATTATAATATGTTTAAGAAAGGTATATATATAACAAATAAATTGTATTTCTTAAATTTGTTGTAGAAAGCCTGTGAAGTCCGCTTTTTCTGAATTGTTTTTATCAAACTGGTATAAACTGTAAGAGACACACAAAACATCTTATAACTTAGTGAAGGATATAATTTATATAAAAATGAAATTAACAATTATCAATGGGTTGAATTTTCAATTTTTGTTTTGTTTAATTGGTAAGGCAATATTCATTTTATCTCTTGGTTACCACATAATGACCCACTTTTTAAGGCTATAATTTAAGCTTTAGCCTACTATACAACCATTATACCCACATTGAAATATGTAATGAAACTGAACCTTACTTTTCTACATTTTGGTGTAAGGTACACAACAGTATTTTGATATTTTTGGATTACAGTTTAATTCTGTTCAACAAGTAAATTAATTGATGAATAAACCTTTATATAAAATCTTTCTAGAAGATTGAATAGAGAAAGTTCTGGGCACAACACATCAACATTTATTTATTTTTATACTCCAGGTTTGCCCTAGTTTAAATGGCAAAAACTTTGGGAATATTTTCAGAAATTTAACAATATTTTTACTGGGATAAATACTTAAATCTCCCTGGTTGCCTTTCCACTATTTACAGCATTGAGTATCGGCAAACCACAAGCCACGCCATAGCTTTTCTTTCAGCCCTCTATAAATAATTGCTTCCTGTTATTGTTGTTCTGTGCCTCCTGTTTTAACTTAATTTTAAACTGAAATAAATCAATAAATTTTGTAAAACATCACATTCATAGAGGAAATCTTTAACCTAAATAACACAACCAGCAGCAATTATTTGACAGCTTGTGGTTGTAGTTAATTTATTTCATTACTAAGTAATTACAAACTCTTAGGCTTCCCACTGGGACTGGCCTTGGCCATTTACTCAGACAGCCATCTGTATTACTAACTCATACAAAAATTATGTATGGGGGTAGCGTGCCTGCATCAAATTCAAGAGGTCACAACTTCAAATCTTGCTTAGGGTGAGTTTCTCAAGTAAGGTTTTTTCTGGGGTTTTCCCCTATTGTGAGAAGGCGAATGTGAGTAACTTTAAGCTTCATGGATCCCAAGATCATTTGAGCATCATTTCTCCAATTTCATTCATCGTCCGATATGACCAACCAGGTTAAAGGACGTTAAGGCTCAAAAAAAGAATGAAGAAAGTAAAAGAAAAGATGATATATGTGATCAACTTCCTGTATACATATCCTGTCCTATACATGTTTAATTATTATTTTCATTTTTACAGTCCACTTCTATATTTTTAGTAAATACTGACCTATGATCTTATAATTTTTTTAAAACATGCTTTAAAGCAGTTGTTCTGCTTATTTCAAGCCATTTTTTTCCCCTAAACTTTCAGCTCTCCATATCTCAATTTCTTTACATTTGAATAAATATGCTCAAAATTTTCTCTCCCTTATATAATGGACATCTGCCTTGCTTATACTTATTTCTTTGTCCTTTTAACCTCCACACCCCAGTTCTCAAACATTCATTCCCCTCCCTTTCTTAGCTGCTTTTCATGGGAGGAAAGCACTAGTAACCTCTTATCTGTTACTTGACTAAATAATTTTCATATCCCGATATCTTCAAATATTTTTCTTATATCCTCCAAAAACCTTTAATATTGGTTTCCTCCTTCACTACACATCTCCAAAGTCATTATTTTATAAATTTAACCTTAGATCTCCTACCTAACTTATGCTTTTAGAGCTCATTTCTTAATAGTTTAGTAAATTTTCATTGTCTAAATTCAAAATCCTATAAGTAAGTACTTCAGAGTTCTATCCATAATTATCCTTTTCTTGTAAAATATTCTGTGTACAGAATCTAAAATTTCCCTTTCATTTTATAATCCCCATAGATTAACACCACATAACATTTGGGTCTCTTCTACTGCTGTATGATACACTCTTTCCAAACATTTCATCTCCAATTCTTACATTTTGTATAGCGGTCTGGGTAGCTCAATTGGTTAGATGTTGGCCTTCTAATCCCAAAGTTGTGAGTTCAAACCAATGCATGGATATAGGGGTTTAGGGATTTTTACCCTTGGCTGTTTCAGGGGTGTTTTCCCTCCTCAGCCAAATAATAAATTTTAGTTAATGTTATTCCTGATATATGGTGGACTTTGTGACAGTGATGTGTTTTAACAATTACGAGGGCCGTTCAGAAAGTAACCTCCGGTTGATTGCAAGAAATTCACCAAGTTAAATAAAAATATTTTAATATATACATCTTACAACTACATCTTTGCACTATTTTTCTACATAGTTTCCATAACGATTGAGGCACTTATCGTATCTGTTCACAAGCTTTGAAATTCCTTCTGCATAAAAATCACCCGCTTGTGCCTGGAGCCAGCCTGTGACCGCATCTTTGAGCTCTTCGTCGTCATCAAACCGCTGGGACCCGAGCCATTTCTTCATATGCATGAAGAGGTGATAATCGCTTGGCGCCAGATCTGGGCTGTAAGGTGGATGGTTGACAACGTCCCACTTGAAGGACTCAAGAAGGGCTGTTGTTCTGCGAGCAGACGGGCGTTATCGTGCAAAAAAACGATACTGGAAGTCAGCATACCACGGCGTTTGTTCTGTATAGCCCGTCGTAATTGTTTTAGTGTTTCACAGTACACGTCTTGATTAATGGTCGTCCCACGTTCCATGAATTCAACCAACAACACCCCTTTTGCATCCCAAAACACCGTTGCCATCAATTTTCGGGCAGAAAAATCTTACCGGGCTTTTATTGGTTTGGTAGGCGATTTTGAATGTGCCCACATCTTTGATTGTTCTTTCGCCTCAGGGTTCACGTACTTAATCCAGGTTTCGTCCCCGGTCACGATTCTGTTTAACAATGGTTCACCTTCGGCCTCATAACGTGACAGAAAGTCTAATGCAGAGGCCATTCTTGGAGTTTTGTGGTGGTCGGTAAGAATTTTGGGCACCCATCGTGCACAGAACTTACGGTAACCCAATCTTGCTGTCACTATCTCGTACAAGAGAGTCTTAGAAATCTGTGGAAAATCAGTAGACAACTCCGACATTGTGAAACGTCGGTTTTCACGAACTTTTGCATCAACTGTCTGAACGAGTTCGTCCGTGACCAATGATGGTCTACCACTCCTCTCTTCATCATGAACGTTTTCTCGTCCACTTTTAAATAAACGTACCCATTCACTGACCACTCCTTCACTCATAACTCTTGGTCCGTACACGGCACAAAGCTCACGATGAATAGCTGCTGCAGAATATCCTTTAGCTGTAAAAAACCTTATAACAGCACGCACTTCACATTTGGCGGGGTTTTCTATTGCAGTACACATTTCAAACGGCCACAAACACTAAACTAGCGCAGGTACGACTTTCACTCGACCACGGCTTGATGCCGACTGACCTGCTGAGTGCGTGAATGCACAGATGGCGTCGCTACTCCCCCCACTACCCGCACTGTGACCGATCGGAGGTTACTTTCTGAACGGCCCTCGTAGTTAATTATTTTTGCAAGCTTTCCTCTTTCCCAGAGGTCTTGAGTTCAATTCCCAGCCAGGATGTGGAAGTGTATCTTTAATTAGGAGTATTCTTTATCCTCCATAGAGTTTAGACATGTGGATATGAAAGTGAATGGGCATGTGAAAAACATTCAGTAATTATATAAGTTTCAAAGAGTAACCACACCAATATTTCAATCTAAAAGCTCCCGATGTAGCCACTGCAGCTAAAGTGGTCTATAGAATTGAAAAAAAGAAACAAAGCAAACAAAAACTGTAGTATTTAAGAAAAGTGATATTTGGAAACAATAGCATGAGGATGAGTATTGGCATGCTTTGTACTCCATTTTAATTTTTTCATACAGTGTCATGGTTTCATGAGCTAATCCATCAAAATATTAAACGCAATACATATTTCATTAAAAATTACTTAAGATAAAATTGTAAATCTTCTTTATAACAATAATAATTTTAATAATTATATTTTGAATCACTCCTTATGAGCTATCTTTATTGTATAATCAGTTAATAGTACACATCAATTTGAGAAAATGATAGATACTTAGTCCCATATGATTTCTCACTCTAGAATTGCTGAGCAGATGTTTATTCTATGTTGATTAAAAGCAGTAAAATATTAAGATGCATAGACGTGATATTAATTGGATTTACTCTGCTACAGTCATTATTAATTGTAGCTTAGCCAAGTCTATAATACATGTTTATATACAAAACAAAGCAATGCCTGTAACCGAAATTTTTTTGTTTTGTAGCATCAAGAAGGAGACATCGGTGGACTTTGACATCAAGAAATCAATCTCCAGAACAAGCTTTGTTGGCAAGGATTCTGCTGTATGAAGTAAATCTCCATTGAAAATCTGGCCATAATATGGTTGCCTTTAATGACTATTAATATATTTTGCTCTCTCTGAATGATCCAAGTCTAAAGCAATCTTGCTGTTAACAGCAAGAAGCACAAGGAGATGAAATGTGGATGAACTTTGGAATAAGGGGCCATGGAAAGGGCAGGTGTCATAATTACCAAGAAAATATATATGGGATACTCTTAATAAAATATGGCAGTTATCACATTTTATTTGTAGCTATATTTGTTGTCTCTGTGATGGTGTAAGTATGGCAGTGTATGAAAACTGACAAAACTCTGATCAACTTGAGTGCCTAAAAATGTGAGTATGGTAAAGAGACAGCGGGATTGCTGATACTTGCTAGTCATACTTTCCTATGTGATAATGCGCTCAAAACACAAACTGTGACAAAGTTGGCAAGCTAAAATGTCACCTTTGTGAATCTGCTCTGCAAAATAATGTTTTCAAATTCATCTCCATTGGATAAAGCTATCAGCCATTTCATTTAAGATTTGTTCTTTGAAGTAAGTGTAGCTCTAAAACGTTCTTTTTTAGCAAAGAAATTTGAATAACTCTCGGCCTAGTTGTTTCTCTTTACTTCAGGTGATTGCTTAAATAGCAGGCAGTAGAACATCCCATATAGTAAATATGCTCCTACCTTAACAAGGCCATTTTAATATATTATAGTGGTGAAATATTGACTTCCATATGTAAATGTGTTAAAAGTTACAGGCCTCATTCAGCTTATATTTTGAAACTATTCCTTAAAGATCTGCTTGCATTGGCATATACGTATGAAAATAAGACTTGAAGCATTGTTGTTATATGCATTGTCTCTAAGGAAAGCAGTGAAACAAAGCTTCCCAATATAGAATATTTCTTTAGTACATTTGTAGCAACAGAAATCAGTCCATCAGTTTATTTTTGTATTGAACGTGATTTGTTCAATGTTGAGAAGTATGATGTGAGAATGTAAAGTGTGTCTTGCATTTAACCTTTTAAAATTGCTGATAATATTAATAATTCCTTTTATCCATGAAATATACTACCATCTTTATTATTATTATTATTATTATTATTATTATTATTATTATTATTATTATTATTATTATTAAGAACACATTTGCACCGAATCCAGACACAGTTTTGAAAGAAAGAGGAAAAGACTGAATGCTGACTTGCACAGCTCTTTTTTTGTTTTTTAAATATGTCCATTTTGGATAAAAATAAACTATTTGGCAAATGGTCAAAAAACTAAAATTTTGATGAAATATTAATAGAAAAATTAGCAAATAGCAGTAATTTTTTTCTTCTTCTTATTTTTGAAAAGGCATTATTCCCTTAAAACATGCTCTGAGATAGATAAGCTCAGTTAAAAGTGGTTAATAACTATAGTGAAATTTGCATTGGTAATTTTATTTTAATAAGAGCTTGCATTGAACATTCAGCTAAAGATTATTAAAATCTCACATAAAATGTTTAGCATTTTATATGAATTTTAGCTTTTATAGTGATTAGCTAATGTTAACATTTGGCACCGACTATAATTATGTAATTTCGTCACTTGATTCTCATTTAAAGTTTATAAGTTATATTACTGACCCATACTGTTTTCTTAAACATGTATAAATGAGGTATGTTAGGTTCCTTCATTGATAATGTTGCATCACAGGAGCATGTATGTATTAGTTTATGACCTTGATATAATCATTGTTTGATCTACTACTTAGTTACTATGTGATAATGTGATCGGGCTTCTGGAGGCATTTACAATAAACGCATGATAAATGTTAAAATTAAAGCCCTTGCATCAGTTTTTTCACTAATCAGGTCTATTAGTAATATTTATGTGAGTATTTTTATAAGCAAATATGTAATTATCATCATTAGAGTTTCTACTTTTTATGAATACTTAATATACTAAACTTGACCATCTGATATTCATCTTTGTTGCACCTAGAATGGTTTTCCTTGGCAAAGATTTACAGTATTATCTTAATATCTTGCATATATTTTTAGTTTGTTGTAAACTATTGAGAAAGTGTATTATAAAACAAATTGCCAATTTTGAAACCATAGATTGTGTATAATATGTTAAGCATTATGTACTTACTGGGCCATTAAATAAAATAGGTAAATGATATGCTCTAAAAATAATTAATAGCAGAAACAAAAGAGTTTGTTTTAGTTATTATTAGAAATATCAAGAAATGGATTTACTGTATGTTCTATTTTTTTAATCAACTGACAATATCTTGACTATTGCCCAATATTTAAAGTACCTACTGCCAACATTTCACTGTGTGGCAAAATTCAAGCACTTACTGTTATTGTGAGAGTGATATTTTAAAGTTTTATTTTATGTGATAAAGCAGTGCAAGAGATCATTCAACATAGAATCATTAGTCTAAAGTATCCTGTGTGTCTTATAGGTTTACTGTGAAACAAGCAGTTTAAATGAAGTTTAGTTGTACATGTTAGGCAACAAATGATGTGTCATTTTCCTTGTAAAGTTGAAGATAAATGTTAAGCTTAAAACAAAATAAGTTAATTGTTTAAACAACTGGATTTTCCTCTGATGTAACACTGTAACTTGTTTGAATGTTATTTATGCTTGCTATGAAAATTCTGCCTTGGAAATGCTTGAAGAAGTTTGATACCATCCTTAAAACTGTTTTTCTTTATCCCTGCCAGAAAATTTATGCATTTCAATGATTCAAATGATAACATGTCAACAATTCCATCTTAGAATTGATAAGCATTTGTTGGCAGCTTCCATTTCAACTGACAATAAGGATTTTTATATTCTATACATTGGTTATGGTATTCTGCGTAATAGCTGGGCAGAAACATTTTGTACTTATTTCTTCATAGTTATCTGGGAAAAATTTTGTATTATTATTCCATTATCTTTAAAAAAAAAAAAAAGCTATAGTATTGAATAGAATAATTACTATATTACAGTAAAAGTAAAATGAATCTTTTTTACATTTTAAACATACTTATTAAATATATTGAAAGTGAATTACTTAAGCAATTAATCACTGTCAAGCAAAAATGAAAAGTATTAAAAACATATAATGTGCAGTATTTTTCAGATAATTTTTTTTATTTCACATATTTATGCGCTTATGAATGTTGTGCTCTGTACATTATACAGTGATGATGATAATAAATGAATCAATTGTGTTATAAGAAGTATATTTATTGCATTTGTCCATCTACAGTACCATTGCACTTTCCTGTCTGCAGAAATACTATGCCTTCTCTGAAAAAGATAAAGTAAATTAAGTGCATATTTATATTATATGATGTATTTATACATGCATATACTACATAACATTCATTCATCTTTGGATATCTCGAATGGATAACTTAACTTGGTTCAGTGATGTCATGGTAGTTTCATAGAAGTTGGAGAAATTGTAAGTTTGGTGTTATTCTGCTATTAATAAAAGTATTTGTCAAGAACAGAAATAGTTAACATATTTTTAGGTATGGTTACTAATTTGGAACTGAGCTTAGAATAGCACAGATTCTTTTAGATTATGCATTATGATTCATAATGAATGCACAAAAGATTTGCACGCAATTATGTACAAATATTTGTTTTACTTTTAGGATCACTGTATGCAAAGTATCAAATTATTAATGAATTAATTTAAAATAGTTTTTGGAGTTCAAGAATGTAATGAAATATTGCACAATACCTACAATCTAGAGACCTATTACACTGTGAATGAAACTGGTCTGTGTATATTAGCAATTACTAGTAATTGTTCACAAGTGACGGTGACTGATCCCATAGCTGTTGCTAAAGCATCCAACTGCTGTGCCAGGGTTTTTGTATTAGATTTCAACAGTGCTCAGGAAAACTTTCTTTAAACAAAAAGGTTTCTTGTTATGCTCAGAACTTGGTATGTAAATATGGGTGTGATTGTAGGTGTTTATATCAGTTATTAAATAACCAGTTCTCCCATAAACAATATTTCAGGATTGTCACTAGAAAAAATCTGGGCAAATGTGTGGTCATTTAAGCATATCAAGCACTGATCATACAATTATGACAAGTTAATCTACACATAATACAACTATACTACATTAATAGGTGCTATAAAACAAAAAAAAACAGAAAAAAATGTTGAGTTACTGGGATAAAGTTTTTTCCAGGGTTTTCTCTTATCTTGAGAAAGCAAACATCAAGTAACTTTTTGGACCCCGAGCTCATTTTAGCATCATTTCATCAATTTCATTCAAACACCGTTTGACATGACCTACCAGGTTAATGAATATTAAACTACCAAAAAAGGAGGTAAATTGATTTTAGAGGCTCAAATTTCTGCTATTTTCTCCATTTATTCACTTATGACTTTGCATATTTCTAATAAGTAAACTGAGTCTGTTGCAGAAATAAACAATAAATATGTGCATGGATTATGGATATAAAATCTGGAAAGCCTCTAAGGGTATTGGAAAAAAACTGCAAGTATTCATAAATAGATGTCTGAAGGAGATAGGTTTCTGGGTGGCAAGAAAAATTATATTACAAAGACTTATGGAAGAAAACGGATCAAATCATTAAATAAATGAAACACAGAAAATGAAAATGAACCAGTCATGTTTTAAGGAAGAAAGTGAAAATATACTAAGAATGGCTTTCGAAGGATTGGGCAGGCATAGAGGAAGACCTTGAATGACATGGTGCTACATAGTCTGAGCTGAGGTGGAAATGCTTGAGAACAGCTGGTGTGAAATAAAGGAATATGAATGGCAAAAGAACATGCATAATAGTGAATACTTATTTATTTATATCATTATTTGCCTCTAAAGTGATGAAAAAGGTATTTTAGTATAAAAACACAAATAGACTTTTAAAAATGATAAACTCTGCTCCACGTATTTTTTTGTTAATGAAGGTTTTACCATTTATCTCTAAAGCTAGCTTTTTTTTATGATGGTGTTTAACAACCGATTTTACTACTATGGAACCACGGGCGAAAGCTGGGTTAAAATATTCTTTATTCTTTGCAGCATATTTTATTAATATGAATATATTAATATATCTACTTGAATGGTTAGTAGCAAGCTCAGTTCTAAGTAACTTTTTTTATATGAAGGTAAATACATATCTTTCCAAACGCCAGCAAATAAATGTTTGAATCATCCTCACAATCTTCAAGCAGTGATGCGACACAAAGTTTTTCAAGAAAATTCCCCCACCCCAAACTTCTCTTTACATAAAAACTTTTTCAAGAATTTTAATTTTTTCAAAAATGGCTCTAACAAATTTGTATAAAATAGTGTATATTATGGATATTTACTTGGCAAATAAAATGTGTATCTTGAACTTCTTGGGAATAGGCTGTGAAGTCTTCTTCATTCTGGATGACTTCTGCATATGTGATAAACTGTAAGAAATAGACAACATTTACTATACAAAAATTGAAGATCTTGTTAAAACATACAATTTATGTTCTATACATTTTTGTTGTAGAGCTAAATCATTTCCAAGATATTCCTTGTTATTAGTTTAACACTTTTTAAGCAGGAATGTAATAATTTTGTTTTTTTCCTGGCCATGCAAAGAAAAGCAAATTTCAATGTCAGTTACATAGCAACAGTAAAGTTTTAACTCACTTTGGGTTAGTGTATTTCTATGGTTCTCTCCTCTTATAACGCACCAAGTAAAAAAAACATTTCTATTAATGTTTAGCTTGACTATGTAGTAGATGTAAGATTAATCTTTTGTAAGAAGTTTGGTTGCAGAATAGGTAGAGAAAGACATATGAATGGAACACATCAGATTTGTTCACATTGCTACTCATTTTAATAGCAACCATCAGATCATACAAGGGCTGTTTTTTTTTTTTCAACCTCCAATAGGCTATAAATAAAAGACAAGTTCATAGAAAACAATTATTTTATTACTAAAAGTTTTGTACACTTATGGTTACTTTTCAATATAATCACCGAAAAGATTGAGACATTTATCGTATCTGTACACAAGCTTTGCAATACCTGCTTCAAAAAATGTTACCGTCAATGATTTCAAATGAGCATTGGCGTTGTTTAGAAGATCTTCGTTGGTTTGAAAGTGCTGCCTTACTAGTCACATCTTCGGTTGAGGGAAAAGGTGAAAGTCGCTGGGTGTCAAGTCAGGACTATATGTGAATAATCGAAAATGTCCCATTGAAATTATTCAAGGAGCCGGTTGGTTGTGCCAGCAGTGTGTGGACAAGCATTATCATGAGTCAACACAATTCCTGAAGTTAGCATTCCTCTTCGTTTATTTTGAATGGCTCTCCGCAAACGTAAAGTACGAAGATCTTCAAAACAATGGCAATGCTCATCTAAAATCATTGGCGGCAACATTTATTGAAGCGGGTATTGCAAAGCTTGTGCACAGGTACGATAAATGCCTCATTTTTTTCGGTGATTATGTTGAAAAGTAACCATAAGTGTACAAAGCTTTTAGTAATAAAACAATTGTTTTCTATGAACTTGTCTTTTATTTTATATTGGAGGCTGAAAAAACAAGGCCCTCATAAAATAAAGAGAAAATACTTAAAGAGCTTAAATGAATTTATATGCTTTACTTGCATAAATTATAAACTTATTTAATGGAACTTATCTGAAAAACATTTTATTCACTGTTTGCAATCATTTGAATAAACATTTAACTGTAAAACAATTCTTATGTGTTCCATTCACATGACTTTCTCTACATCTCTGCTATAAATTATTGTTAAAAAGCTTTTTCTTCTATTTACTTCATGCTAATCGAGGGGGGGGAAAATAGCAGAAATGGTCCTATTACTTGTTTCCATGTAAGCAGAACGGAAATAAGAGAGTACCATAGGACAAAGCGATAGTCAAAAGCTGATTGCTTTGTGATTGAAATTTCTTTGCATGGACAGGAGTTGACAAATTCCCATATGGGAAAAGTATAAATATTTTAAAACCAATAGCAAGGATTATCTCAAAATTGATCAACTCCATGAAAAAAAAAAAAAAAAATGCATATTACATAAGTTGTGTTTTAATGAGATATACAATTTCTATTTAGTATGTTTTTGTCTATCTCTTACAGTTTACCAGTTGTGTAAAATTCTGCAAAATTCATCTAGAATAAAGATGTCTTAAGTGGCTATTCCCAGAAAATTCACACTGCTACTGAAATGGTTTGTTTCAGAATAGGTAGAGAAAGACATATGAATTGAACAAATGAGTTTGTTTTATTACAGGTAACTCACAAAATCAAAACTATAAAATGACAAAATAGCTTGGTTTTTGTATGTGAATTTTATGGCTGCTCAGCTCTTTTCACTTTGTCCGAACAAAAAGCATTGGTGTCCAGGAATGCCTACTAAAGAAAATTATATTTCAAGTATGTAATTTTGCCTAAAGGTATGTATGTATTATTAACAAAGCCTGGGGGAAGGGGAACTGAATATACTTACTTGAAAAGTGAATTATAAAGGAAAGGGACTGCTGGAAACAAACTCTTGTTCCTATAATTAATTTTGTTAGGTATTACATTATCAATATTTAACATTTACTTTACAAGTTCCATAAAAATAATTATTTCAAACTTTTAGAAAACTGAATGTGAAGGAAAAGTATTTAGTTATGTATTGAATGACCAGTGGTGGCCAGTCTTAGGAGCATGTACCCTCACTACAAACATTTCAGAAAATAATTTCTCCTTTATATTATCAGGTAAAATGCCATAATCTATAACGATTTTTATGCACATATAAACCTACTGTGAATTCTTTGACCACAGCACAGTTGTGGTGAAGATGACTTGAAATAATAAGCGATTTTGTGATCATCTTGTGCGCAGTACTTTGAGAATTAGTTACTTTGTGGATGCGGAGCACTTGAGGCTGAGAGGGGAAGCGTCTCTTCGTACACGTATGGTCATTTGCCGCACATATCTAGAGAGAAAATAAGAACCGACA
This sequence comes from Hymenopus coronatus, assembly GCA_030762935.1. NCBI lineage: Eukaryota > Metazoa > Arthropoda > Insecta > Mantodea > Hymenopodidae > Hymenopus > Hymenopus coronatus. The sequence continues at coordinate 51,380,410 of CM060895.1, forward strand.
ACGAGAAAAAATAAAAGTTTGAGTCAAATCCCTGACAAAAATATTTAAACAAAGAGCTCTTCACATATAAGATTAAACAGCAAGAAAGAAATCTTTAGTTTCAAAGTGTTCTTACTTGAAGACAAAGTTCATATATAAATTTAGAAATATACAAAAAGAAGTGTAGTGTAAATGTGCAATGTTAGTACTTGGCAAACCAAGCGGAAAACAACGTACGCCTGCGAGCCATTTACGCAATGCGTAGGAGCAATGTGGTTTTTAACTATCGTAAACTAACTTCCCGCCCCGGCTTCGCACGGATGTTGTACCTAATGAAAAAAAAAACCGGACAAAATCTTCCATTTACAGTAAGACCATACAATGAAATAAAGTACAATTAAATAATGTGATGATACTTAATTGTAATGCCTTGTAATGTACAATTTTCCTTCCGGAGAGAAAACAAATAGCGCCGATGGTTTGCCGACTGTCGAGCATGCAACGTACAACTGCCCATGCGAAAAACACAACAATTCAAGGTATATTCCACACATTTCTAACGATTGACCTTGGAATTTATTGTTATTGCGAATGTAAGGCGCGCCGGAAACTGAGCACGCTTAAATTCAAAAGTAAAGTCGGTTGACAGTGGTATTCTTGGAATAAGCATATCCTCTCCTTTGAACTTTCCTGTTATAGTAGCTTAAACTAACAGTGAGTTTTGTTCCGCTGCATAATTTCGGCTGATTGAGATTGCGTAGCCTAATTATCACCGAGTCAACCTTGAGCTGTAAATTGTGTAGCAATAATCCTGGCAAATCAAATAAATTTAGGAATTCGGTTGGATAATTGACGGCTTCATTTGGATTGGAAATGGAATCGATCGACTTAAATGGTTGCATTTGCCCATCAATTTTACTCTGTATTGTTATATTCAAATCTTCTACATTCTTATTAGTTGCTGCTAAAATGCTTCGTTCGCTCAACCAAACATAGTTTTTGTAACTTGCACCAATATTTCGGAACACTTTTGATATTAATTCTTCCTTTGACATTGTGATGTGACAACATTTGATGGAAACGAAATTCGGCCTGTAGAAGTGTCAACAGGAATTTGCCCATTGCCAATATCTAATAATGCCTTTGAATCTGAAAAGCGCAATGATCTGCGCGATTAACAGCGTGGGCAACCAAGGATGTCGTTGGTATAATAACATTAATGGCAGCGCTTCCATAGTGTGGGGGTAAATGCTGACATAGGTAATGAATTACATTAAGGAGAAAGTAACATGCATGTTTCTTCCGAATCTCTTTCTTTCTAATGTTTTCCACCTCCTTATTTTCTCCTATGTCAAAACAACGAACAATGACATAACTAAAGAGCAAGTAGATCTGGTTGGGCAATTGATAAGCTTTTATTTAATGATAGATTTGTGTATTAAATTTCTCCATCAAACCCAAAATATTACTTGAGCAAAAGTATTAAGAGCACCGCAATTGCAGTGTGATGGTAACGCGGTTATCTGCATGTTCTTTAGCTAGCTGATGTACCACATAACGTCAGATTATCAACATCTGCAATAGGAAGTTAATTTAAAACGGACCCCTCATTTTCCGCCATTTTCAGATTTCAAGAGGGATTAATGGTTATGTGCATGGTTTATAACTTGTTCATTTTAAAGAATTACAACAAAAATACACTTATTTCTTTATTTAAACGATATGACCAAGGGAACAATAGTTAATACATAAGATATATATTTGATTTTCTTGCATCATTGTCTTCATAACCGGTGCATGCCCTTAGCATTGAACGGGGAAGAAAAATAGAGCAGTAGGTGCCATCTGGGGCCAAATAAATAAGTAGTATTTTAGGTGTTCGTCCCCAAGAAAGCTTCTTTATTTTAAACGATAGGAGTGAGAAAAGGACATTTAATACATAAAAATGTATTTGAATTTAACTGCTGCGTTGCGTCATTGTCTCGATAAACTGGTGCGTTACCTTTACATTGAATGGGAAGGGAAAATACTACTATGGCCATCTAGTGGCAAATAAATAAGTACTTACTCTAGGTGTTTGACGCCAGGAAAGTTTCTTTGCTTCTTTATTTCAAACGATCGGAGTAACGAAAGGACAGTTATTACATAAAAATGTATTTGAATTTCACTGCTGCTTTGTGTCATCTCGATAAACTGTTGTGTTACCTTAACATTGAATGAGGAGGAAAAATACTACTTTGGCTATCTAGTGGCAAATAATAAGTACTTACTCTAGGTATTAGTCACCTGGAAAGCTTCTTTGCTTCTTTATTTTAAACAATAGGAGTAAGGAAATGACAGTTGATATATAAAAATATATTTCTGCGTTGCGTCTTTGTGTTGATAACCTGTTGCGTTACCTTAACATTGAATGGGGAGGGGAAATATAGCAGTACCGCGATCACTTAGCCACAAATAACTGTGGTATCACCGCCATCTGGCGGCGATTAATCGAAATGCGTTCCCTTGGCACTGTTTTTATTCATATTATGAGATTTTAAAAACTGTCCCTACTATTTTTAAACATTTCCTCTTCCATAAGTATTGTCATGACAATAGCAAACAAACAAAAAAGCATTGTTCAATTTGGTGTAGTCGTTCGGAAGTGATACGCGTAATACATTTTGGCGATTCACATATATATATATATATATATATATATATATATATATATATATATATATATATATATATATATATATATTTGAAGATGAAATGAAATGAATTCAGAACTTTGTAATGTTTCTATTATGTAAAATCTGTTAGTAGTAATTAGAATTGATGTTCCATTTCTAATGCTCTACATTTTAAGCTTCGTTTGAAAACAGGAAATGGCCAAATAACCAATAATCGAATAGTTATTGAAATTATGGACATCAACAAGCAGTGAAACGGTGCCTTACCTATGGGAAGATGTGACGCATTGTGAAAATGAATGCTGAGAGTTACAAAACCCGCCTTAAGAGGAAGCTGATAAGACGTGTGGGAAAGGTCTTAAATATACAATTTCATGTGTAGATAAACCATATTCCGAATATGCTGGTGAATAATTTGGTGAAATTAACGTAGTAAAGTATGTCGACGTATCAGTTGGTAGGGTATAAGAATCGGCAATATTATTACTCGCCTTAAGAGGCAAAAGAGTAAACAGTTAATAAAGGTAGACGATGGTTTGTAAAGTGTACATTTGGCTACAAAGAAAATGCATAAAACAGTTAATACTTAATAGTGTTCAAAATTTACTTACTTTAAAGGTAGTTTCCACATTTTTGAGAGAAAATGCAGCTTCATTAATGAAAGGAAACATGGTGAACGTTATACAGTTCTCGACAAATGTCATTTTAAATGAGAAGTTAGATGCAAGTGCTACAAAACAAATGTCACACTTCCAGTGATGTCAATCACATCTTTCCATTCACAACCTCGGTTCCTGCTTACACTACACTTTACACCTAATTTTCTTGTATTTCTTTTATCATCATCATCTTCTGAATTGCTGTCGTTTTCATTAATAACTAAGCAATTCTCGTTAAAACACTGGCAATGGCATAATCCCGTAACGCAAAACACTTTGCAGCCAACTGTACGCTGTGTATTATCAAAACGTAATCATAATGACGTTTGCTATTGTAACATAAACTATTTAGTATTTACTAACCTGTTTAATAAAGGTAGGTTAGCTCCCGGTACCCATGCTATACTATCAATATCTCCTCCATTATTTTTTTTAATAAATATGGATATGATTTCTTTAAGAAATTTAAATATATTTATGTATGTTTTATATTCTTTCTAATAAATTTTATTTATAATATGGATTGTTATTGAAAGTATAATTTGAAGGTGGATTTAATTGTAATGATTAAAATCAACCTTTTGATTTAATCAAGGCTAGGAGGAACCAGTAGCCTGTAATTGGCATAGCTATTAAGATCGTGTGGAGTAGTATGTTAAACTGAAGTACATTAGCTGTAAACACCAGCTATGCATTAATTTGCAGCATGACCACTCGCTGATAATGGTAACATATAAACGGTTCAGAGTCAAGTTGCTGGGAATGTGTTGCGTTCAGTTCCTGACTTCAACAAGCGAGCTGTCAAAGTACTTGCTCAAGCAAAGGATCGAAGGATGGGCTTCCAAACAGGAATGTTAGTGCCTATAACAAATTAGCATTGCATTTCTATTGATTTATTTTTAGCATCCAGTAATTTTGGTCTGTCGTCATCTGTGGTAAGGGGTAAAATGCTAGACTCTCGTTCCCAAAGTCGCGAGCACAAAATTGGCGGTGGGCGATGGAACCATGGCTTCCTTCTGAAGGAAAAGAAAAGCGTTGGTCCCGTGTCGTAGATTTACGACATGTAAAAAAACCTCAGGCCTGATAAAGAAGCATCTGAGCAAAATTAAGCAGTATTTCAGACTCAATATAGAATGGGATGCTGATAAGAATAGCAGTTAAAGAGCGCCCATGAATAATAATGCATTTAATTTTAGCCAATCTTTAAACTGTGCCCCACCAATTAATTTGTCCACTGATAGAAACCTTCTGTCTTACTTACTGCCTTCAGTATGATTCAGTGATTATTACCGTAGCTTTTACGTCAACTGAGGCATTTGTTATGAATATTCAAAACGTATTAATTCTTTTTTTGTTTTTATCAAACAAGAAAGCGAGGAAGGTTAAACAGAATTTATTTCCTTTATAATTTCATTACATGGTTGTGAGCAAGAAAGGTTATTTCAATGTAGTTCATATTTTCAAGTTTCTTTTAGAAAATCTAGTGCAATGAAAATGAATGGATGATCTGAGAATCTAGGAAGATATAAGACCATACTGTTGTAATATGGAAGGTAAATCAAACTCAATCGAGGAAGAGGATGTCACAAGGTTAGATGCCATGTTCAAGCTCGCAACACAGTAGCAAACATAAGCACTTGAACTGATGACTCTATACAAGTGTAATAGCAAGATTTAGAAAAAAAAAAAAAAAAAAAAAGTTGTAATTTACATTTTGATTTTAAATAACACTATTAAATATGTAGGAGCAAACAAATAACTTTTTGTGTAATTATACAACAGAAAATGGTTTTAAAAACGTTGTCTTACTTGTTACTTAAGATTTTCAAGCAAACCAAATCTTCCATTTTTTCTTAAAAATTAAATCATTAACAATAACAATACAATGAAAATAGAAATTCAATGTATCTAAGTCCTCTTAACCCTGGTGGAGCTGAAAATATAATATTTTCAACAATAAAAATAACAAAAGAAATTAATGAATAAAAAGTATATTTTAGAGAAAACTTAACGGTTATTAAAATATGCAAATACAGAGTTTACTGCTTGTTATTTCCAGAATGGAGGTGTACCAAAAATTTTAAGATGGCTAAGCTCCTCCCTATTTTTAAAAGCGGCAATAGTTCAGATGCAGAAAATTATATATCTATTTCAATTTTACCTGCGCTTTCTAAGGTTTTAGAAAAATGCACGAAAGAAAGATTATGTGGTTATATAGAAAATATGAAGGTATTTTATAGGCACCAATATGACTTTTGGAAGTCATCTTCAAATTGTGTGCAGCTGTTGATATTATAAATTATACAGAAGAAGTATTGGATAGCAACAAGGCTTGGTCAGTAACATTTATTGATTAAAAAAAAAGCACTTGATACAGTAGATAATTCAATACCAATTAAAAATATGAAATATACAGCATAGAAGGCATTGTATTGAATTGGTTTAAAAGTTTCGCACCCAGCATGTTCTAGTGAATGGAATAGCATTGAAAGCAGCACCTTTCATATCAACTGTGGAGTGCCTCAGGGTTCAATACTAGGGCCTTGTCCCTTTTGCTTTATGTCAACGATTTAAAATGTTTACCTCATTTGTAGATTATACTAGTATTTCCTATGCATGAGACACATTTGAGAAGTTATAGAGAAATATAGTTAAAAAAAAAAAACAGCACGTATGTTATTTTATAAATCTAACACAATTATTAATACCTACTTCCAGTCAATTAATGTTTAACAATAATCCCACTGTGTGAATAGCACATACAACATTTTTAAGTTTGACTATGAATGAACCTTTAAATTGAAAAATACATATTTTGAATATATCTAAAATAATGCTCCTATTATAGAGATATTTATTCGGTTTAAAGGACTGTTTCCAATCTCATGCGTATAGCTTATATGAATTAAAACCATTGAAAGTACGTCAGAACAGAGATATTAGAAATCTATTAGCACTCATTATTTAACTCCTACTAAAATTCTTTATGAAAAATATAATATACTACCACTGAAATTAGTAATTTAGTTTAAAACTGCTTTTTATATACTTAAAGCCATGCTTAAACAAATTCATGGCAACCTTAGAGTAAAATATAACAAATAAATACATCAACACAACATATGTCAGAAATTAAACATTTATTTTAACCATTCGGAAAGTGTAACTGCTTAAAACGTTTCCTAATTAAAATCTATAATAAAGAAGTAATAAAGAGTATCTCTAATTTTAGAAATTTAAATTAAAATTAAAAACAAATATAATTCAAAATTAAATTGGTGAAAAGTGTTAGTTTTATGCAATAGAATGGGACAGCAGCAGTTAAAGAACGTTCATAAACAAAACTCAACTTCATTTCAGTTTTTTAATTTCAAAAGTAGTTACAAACCAACTGGCCCATATATTATTTTTAAGTTTACAAGTTGTGTTACTGCGTTTTAACAGTGCAAAGAGTTGATAACTACATATTGAGAGGCCCAGAATGTTCATATAATTATGTATAATACATTTTAGCATATCTGAACACTATAAAATGTTAATGAAACAATTTAAGTAATGATTTGTATAGGCACATTGTCAATATGTAGGTACTTTAAACACAACCATCTAAACCCTTCAATAACTAGTAACTGTAGGCAATGGAAATGGAGTTTGATTTATGGTTGCTCTTTTTTGGTTCGCAGCGTCCCAATCTATGCTGGGCGTGAAAGACCGCTTAATTTTGCTCAGTGGCCTATTTATCAGGCTTGATACAATAACGCATCTATTTATATCCATCATGACTTAGGGGAAGACTTATATAATCAACTCTCTTTGGATCAATGTACAAATCAGATCTTTTAATATGTTATCTCAGTATGTAAATATAGTTGACATGCGCATGAGGGCCGATAAAGGACGCATCCTAGCAGAGCCAAAATATGCGCTCTGATACCACAGAACAGCATATCCGCCCCAACCCCCGCCCATTATTTTCATTGCTAAATAAACGCAGTCTGTATGTACTAATATTTCATGTTGCTGGTATGTTGGTGAATTATTATTATTATTATTATTTAATTAATTAATTAAAAGGTTTTGTTCTTTTTACTGTTAGAACTAGCTGAAAAAGTCAGGGGCATAGTTGTGAATTGAACACACTACAGCTCCTCTAATCATTGAGCCAATATGCCAGTAAAATATTAAATTCTCACATCCAAATCACCTGTGGTATGGTATTTGCCTTAGCCCACAACAAATTATTATGAATGCACATGAGTTTGGTTGGTAGCCTTGATCATTACATTGTCTCGTCTGTACTTGTGTTCAATAAAAGTAAAATGGCGAATCGTAGGTCTATACTAACAGCTTCAATTGAACCACTTCCTGCTTCTGGTGATCCTTTAAGAGAACTATTCGAGGCTTGCAAAACTGGAGATATATCTAGAGTAAAGAAACTAATTACACCTCAAACTGTGAACGCAAGAGATACTGCAGGGAGGAAATCCACACCGTTACATTTTGCAGCTGGTAAGTGGTGAAACTACATTTGTATACAAACATAGAGTTATTTAAAACAGGGTTACTTTTATGTAAATAAACAATAGAGTATGATGAGCTTCAGATTGTAGATGTTACCACTATTTAAGAGTGGGCAGATAATTAAAATACTTAAGTATCTTTTGTCTTCTGAGGTAACGTCATTGTGATGTGTACAGTGCTAGTTTATGTCATATTGACATCAAATCAGTGCATTTTGTGAATATCAATTTAAGACTAATTTTGGTATAACTAAGATACAAGCAAGACAAAAGCACTGCAATACATATGAAAACCAAAGAAACCCCCAGACTTTTTATTTTGTGACACCATGTCAAACCACTGTGTTTGTCGTGGTGAAGCAAAATCAAATCAAATTCATTCTGTGAATCGTATTCATGATGATACGTTAGAATACTTTAGTTTAAATAAAGCAATACCAATGGTAACATTAAGATTTCTTTAAAACTAGTGAGCCTTTTGTCCTTAGAGCTTGAACTTACAATTCAACCACCCATACACGATATGGACACAGTTACAAAATACTGATTCTGGGATTCTAGCTCTGTAATATTTAGCCATTCCTCCATGTAATCGACTGTAACATTATTGTATTATCTACAGTTAAATATTGGGAATACTTTTGAACAAAAGTACTTTATGAATAAAAATAGAAATCAAAAAATCAATGCTGCAAATTAAGGATAATTTCTTATACTTGTAACACGCTTAAGCATGACCCATGATAAGGGTCCTAATTTGCAAAGTATAACTGAGGAATGCTTTTTAGAAGTAGAGGAATTCCATTCTGTGTAATGACAAGGGATTGGCCCAATTAAAACCCCAATCATCTATGCAACAAGTTTAGAAGAAACTCTCAAATTAGCTGTAATACTTTATAAATTGCTTTGGCCTACTGTGTATAAAAATAAGGCCTTATAAGCTCTTTTATGCGAGTCAGGAAGCATACGACAAACTGAATCTTGGAAACATGCATATTATGGGATATAATTTAGCATATAAATTAATGCCATTGGATAGTATATAAAATATCTGATCCCTCCTTGAAGTTTTGCATTCATAGGTATTGATACTGTGACAGAGCAAAAAGAAAAAGAAAAAGTATATCAGTTCTTAAAAAGATCAATACTTTAAAATCTGTTAACACTTAAAAGTTGCATTTAGTTCTTTTCAAAGATTTCAAAGGTTACTTAAGTCGTTATGGAGTGCTTAAATTGTAATTTTTTAAGAAAGCTAGTAATATAAATTTTAGAAAATGTAGTTCCAAGAAAATCCTGGTTGTAATTAGATTTTAGAGGTAAAACCCATTTTAATGCAATCTGGGAGAGTATTCTCACAATATTATATTAAAAAAAATCTGATGTATTGCGTTACATGACTCTCTGCTGTTCCACATACAAATTATTCTTATTAAAGGTTATACTTTTATCTACATCATGCTAATCAAGATAAACATCAGTAGAATTGGTCTTATTACTTGCTCCCATTAACTAGAAGGGAAATAAGGCAGTACACTAGTCTGAAGCGATAGTCAAATATTTTAAAACCTGGTTGCTATGTGAAACAATTGAAGTTTGGTTCACTTTGCATGGCTAGGGGTAAAACAAGGGATATGAAACAAAAGGTGACTTCCCATAGGAAAAGTTAAGCAATTTAACCAATAACACAGGAATGTCCCGCAATGGTTAACTCTTCAAAAAAAAACAATAGTATATGACATAAATTATGTGTTAACAAGATCTACAGTTTTTGTATTGTACAGTTTTGTCTATTTATTATGGTTTACTAGTTATGCAAAATTCAGCAAAATGCATTCAGAATAAAGAAACCTTCATAGGCTATTCCCAGAAAATTCAACACATACATTTTATTTGTGATATAAATATCTTTAATATATATGCACAGAATGAGTTAGATTTGATTTGCTTCACCACAACAAACACAGTGGTGTTTTAATCAAAACATTAGCCACTTTTAATGAAAATAAAAGTTTCAACATTTTTCCCATGTAAAATGCAGCTTCGGCTAGGAGATTTTCTTAAAATTCATGTCACATCCTTGGAACATATTAAACGTAAATACCAAGTTTGGTATTTAAAACCATATTTTTGCTTTTGAGCTATGCTGTCCACACATACGCACGCATACACAGACCTTTTTCTAAATTATTTTTGTACTCGGAGGACCTCAAAACATATTTTTGGTGGAATCTCGACATTGACTTTTTGGTTGGAATACAATACCTTCTCTAGCTACTATGTACATTGCAATTACATATATGCTAGTGAAAGTAAAAAAAAAGGATTTTGTTGAACTCTGTGCTCATTACTCATTCATGATTGTTTCACATTGCATAATTTTGGCCTCTAAATAATAAAGATAAATGCAATTGATTTTTTTTTATTGTCAATATAGCATTAAATTGTTCATGCATAATTGGTGCCAAAATATTCAAGAATCTAATAGATGACAAAAAAATGTGATAAACCAATCTTTATTTAAATACCATTTTAAAATGTTAGATTTTTAATGGTTTCGGTGAGCCATGTTCTAATTACAGAATTTCTCGTCAGAAAATGGCTAATTTACTCATTCTGACTGTGTAAATGGATAAATCTGTTTGGTCAATAAACAGGAATACATGCACTTTGTGTTACCCATTGTGTTGATATAAATGAAGTAACTGGTAGTAAAATGTTCAGTAATAACATTTAGCTTGTATTTGGCAGATCAAAGATTTATGCTATTATGGATGATTTGTTTCAAATGTTCATTTATTGGTTCTTACACTAGATTGCATAATCACTTCTTCCAATTCATTATAATGTCATTTTTTGTTGAGGTCATTTTAACTTTCTCTACTACTTGCCTAAGTAAGAAGTATTCTGTACTGCCCATAAATTCACTGACAAGATTCTTTCAGCGATATTGTATCTTCTGAACCTCAGAAGAGTATTTTTAGAAACTGAGAGCATAACTCAAAACTCAAAATGTAATACTTTGTGCAATATGAAGATACCATGTGAATCCTTTTAAGAAACTACCAGTAGTTCTTTACTTTCAAAAAAAAAAAACAACTATCATCTATAAATAAATAATGACAAAGGCTCTATGAAATGAAATGTATATCTTGATGTTTTACTTTCTCTAATGCTACATAGACAAAAAAGGTATTGCATCCACCCAAAAGTGGGATACCATTATTGCATCAGAAATGCATGTTTAAGGGTCGCCTGCATTCAAAAAAGAATTTTTAGAAAAATATCTCTGTGTATGTCAATGTGTCTGAGAGCATGACTCAAAAATGAAAAGCCAGAAAATACCAAAGTTTGTATTAGATTTAGTATCTTTTATGGATGTAACACAAAGTTTTAGAGGAAAATCCCCCACCCCAAACTACCCTTTACATGGAAAAAATTTTGATTTTCTCAAAAATGGCTCTAAACAATTTTGATTAAAATACCATATATTTAATATATTTACATCAAAAATAAAATGTTTACGTTGAATTTTCTGGGCATAGCCTCTGAAGGCCTCTTAATTTTGGATGAATCTTGTTGAATTTTACGTAATTGGTAAATTATAAGAGATAGACAAAAGCTTCCAACACCAAAAATGTAGATCTTGTTGACACAGAATTTATGTCATATACTTTTTACTTTCTCTATACGCACTATGTACATAGTGTATAGAGAATGTATTGCACTCCACCAAAAAATTCGATACCGAGATTTCACCGGAAATATATGTTTTAGGGTCACCTGTATTCAAAAAAAGTATTTTCAGAAAAAGGTCCGTGTGTGTGTGTGTCCATGTGTCTGTGAACACGATAACTCAAAAACGAATAGTTGCTAAAATACCAAACTTGGTATTTAAGTTTAGTATCTTCCAGGGATGCGACATGAAAATTTTGAGAAAAATCCCCCCACCCGAAACTACCCTTTACATGGAACTTTTTTCGAAAATTTTGTTTTTCTAAACAATGGCTCTAACGATTTTGATTAAAATATCATATATTAAAGATATTTACCTGACAAAATGTATATTTTGAATTTTGTGGGAATAGCCTCTAAAGACTAAACCGTAAGAGATGGACAAAAACTTAACACACAAAAAAATGTAGATCACGTTAAAACACACAATTTATGTTATATATATTTTTTTCGTGGAGTTGATCGTTTTTGAGATATTCCTTTTTCTTGATTTCAGCTTTGAAAAACATACTTTTCTCATACAGGAATTTGTCAACTCCTGTCCATACAAACAAAGGAACATCAGTCACATAGCAACCAGCTTTTGGCTTTCCCTTTAACCTATGGTACTCCCTTATTTCGCTTCTACTTACAATAAAGCAAGAAATAAGACTATTTCTGCTAATTTTTCTCAATTAGCATGAAATAAATAAAAGAATAAGCATATTAACAATAATTTGTTACAGAGGTATAGAGAAAGTCATGTGAATGGAACACATTAGATTTTTTTTCCCTTGCTTTTTTGTTTTGTTTGGTTTGTTAAGCTGACTGTTCCTGAGATATTCCTTGATATTGTTTTCAGCTTTTAAATGCCTATACTTTTCTCATATGGGAATTTGTCAAATTCTGGCCACACAAACAAAGGAATTTCAATCACGTAGCAACCAGGTTTTAAAAGATTTGATTATCGATTTAGCCTAGTATACTCCCTTATTTCACTTCTAGGAAATGAGTAATAAGACCATTTCTACGGTTTTATCTTGATTAGCATGAAATAGATAGAAGAATAAGCTTTTTAACAATAATTGTTGCAGACATGTAAAGAAAGTCATGTGAATGGAACACATAGGATTTTTTTTCTTTCTTCCGTGTATTCAAGGGACCTCAAAATGCATATTTCTGGTGAAATCTCAACATTGAATTTTTGAGTGGAATACATTACTTCCTCTGCTCATCATACATAGAGAAAGTAAAAATTATTAAATCATTAAAAAACAAAACAAAAATGAAATTCCATGTGTCCCTGCCCCTTAATGTAGCTTTAACTGCGAGGTCATGTTGTAAGTTTTTCTGAAGGTTTGATACACATGGTTTAGTTGCATAGTTATCCCGCCTATACCATTTAATTTATTTCAGATGATTAAATCTGAATGTAAAGTTTTGAATTGTGGAAGCTCAGGCTGCTCTCTCAGGGTGTGAGACAGATGCTCTAGTTGTTTAATCACCTTCCTGCTCTGTTTATTTTGTTATGCATATGGAACTGTGGGTTGTATTATTAAAATATTCAATCTGTTGTTTACTTGGCTACTGATAGAAACTACATAAACATTACTGTCATTTTCATCAAGATTTGAATATGGGACTTTGAACAGCACACATATCAAATGGGCCAGCTTTCTCAACAGTATTAATGTGAGACTAGTTATACACTTCAACAGTTGCAGTCCATTTCTGGCATGTAATAATGAAATATTTAATAAAATTATTAAAACAAATCAGTCATCTGTTAGAATTCCCAATAAGGGAAAATATATTAAACTGTGGCAGTGGCATGCATTTCTCTATAAGCAAGGTTTTCAAAATAACATGGCTAGTTTTTTAAAGTTGTGACTAGCCTGAGAATTATGGCATAAATGTTGGAAGTTTATCCATATGGTCATATGGTGTAGATTTATCCAAAAAAGTTGAAAATATCTAGTAGTAGCTTTGTTTAAGGTAGCCCATAATTTCCAGTCTACTGCTCAAGTGTAGAAATTGGTCGCAATTGAAATTAAGGGTAGGAGTAATTTTTAAAAATCTTATGTGTTCCATTTACATGACTTTCTCTACCAAACAAACTGTTTTTATCAAAGACTATTCTTCTATCTACTGCATACTAATTGAGATAATCATTAGTGGAAATTGTCTTTATTACTCGCTTTCTTCTAAGCAGAAAGGAAAGCACCAGGCTAAAGCAATAGTCAAATCTTTTGAAGTCTGGTTTCTATGTGGACAGTTGAAGTTTGGTTTGCTTTACATTATCAGCAGAAAAACAAAAGAGAAGTGAAATGCAAGGTGATCCCATTTAGGAAAACTTACATTGTTTAAAATTGAAAAGGAAAATTTCGAAATTGTCTTTATTACTCGCTTCCTTCTAAGCAGAAAGGAAAGCACCAGGCTAAAGCAATAGTCAAATCTTTTGAAGTCTGGTTTCTATGTGGACAGTTGAAGTTTGGTTTGCTTTACATTATCAGCAGAAAAACAAAAGAGAAGTGAAATGCAAGGTGACCCCATTTAGGAAAACTTACATTGTTTAAAATTGAAAAGGAAAATTTCAGAAATGATCAACTTAAAAACAAAAATTTATGATACATAACTTGTATGTTTTAACAGGATCTACTCTTATGGTTTCTCCCTTGTCCCAAATATTCTCCCATATTTTATTTGTATTTTTTAGCATATCAGTCAGCATTTTAAATGCTAATATTTCCTTCTATGATTTGCCAGTTTATTTCCTGTATAGTCTCCCTCCATCTCTTCATCCCATCACACTCCTATAAACAATGAGATATTTCTGCAAGCTCCCCACAATAAGGAATGTATCCTTAATTTCTTCTCTCAAACCCTTTAAAAATGGAGCTTCAACTACCCAATCTATCACAACAGTCCACATTCCTTCCCACAATCTTTTTAAATTATTCTCTGTAATTTTAAATGACTCTTTTCTCTAAAAAAATAGCCTGCCTATATCTTCTTGGCAGCTTTCTTAGCTAAACCTAAAAACTGTACTCTACTTTGATTTCCAAATTGCCACGTTCTATCATCCAATTTCTAGTGAAATTTTCAAACTTCACCCGTGCAGCTATTATCTCTCATTAGTTCCATTTGGAATTCCACATACTTTTAAAACTCTAATAGTGTAAATTTACAAAGTTCTATCTAGATCAGTAAAAAATGCATTTGTATGTAAGGTACTGAAAATAAGGGAACCTAAGTTTCTAAATTTGTAGACAGCTTATTTTTATAGATGCTATTACCCAGATATGTGTAGTTAAATAAATCTCACCAAAAATACTCTTTGCTAACTATGTTCAATGAAATCAGAAGAAAACCTGGTGTTATGAGCACAACTTACAGCCCTTTCTTACAATATCTCTGTTTAAACATTTAATTTTTGATGTAATATTGTATTGTCCATGCTGAAGAAAGCTTCTTTCCATTTGTGAAACAGCTATCAAAATGAGTTGAAGTTCTACAGTGTATCTTTTTTACTTCTTCTATTGAATACTATGTATGTACATAGTAAGAACAGAAGGTATTGTGTTCTACCCAAAATTTTGATATCAAGATTTCACTGGAAATAGATGTTTTGAGCACTGTGGAATCTAAAAGAGCATTTTTACTTTCTCTATGTACATAGTGTATAGAGAAGGTTTCCATCGAGAATACATGTTTTGGGTCCCTCTGAATCCAAAAATAGCATTTTTGGAAATAGATCTGTGTGCATGCGTGTCTGTCTGTCTGTTACAGCATAGCTCAAAAACGAAAAGACTTTTAAATACCAAACTTAAATATCTTTCAAGGATGCAACATGAAGGTTTTCTAAAAAATCTGCTCACCCCAAACAAATCTTTACATGGGAAAAATATTGAAAATTTTTATTTTCTAAAAAAATTGCTCAATTATTTTGATTAAAATCTCTTATATTTAAGATATTTACATGCCAAATAAAATTTATATCTTGAATTTTCTGGGAATAGTCTCTAATTCTGGATGATTTTTATTGAAGTAGTAAACTGTAAGAGATAGACTAAAATTTACTGCACAAAAAATGTAGATTATGATAAAATGTACAATTTATGTTATATATATTTTTTTCATGGGATTGGCCATTTTTGAGACATTCCTTTTTATTGAATTCAATTTCAAAATACTTTTCTCATATGGGAACTTGTCAACGTTTTGCCATGCAAAGAAACAGATTTCAATCCCATAGCAATCACATTTTAAAACATTTGACTGTCGATTTAGCCAAGTGTATTCCCTTATTTCCCTTTTACTTATAAATAAGACTGTTTCTGCTAATGTTTTAGCATTAAATAGATGGAAGAATAAGCTTATTAACAATAATTTGTTACAGAGATGAAGAGAAAGGCATGTGAATGGAGCACATCAGATTTTTTAGAAAAAGATCAGTGTGTGTGTGGGAGGGGGGCAGTATAACTCAAAAACAAGAAGTCCATTAAATACCAAACTTGGTATTTGTTTAGTATCTCACAAGTTTGCGACTCAAAAGTTTTCAAGAAAATCCTCCCAGCCAAACTACCCTTTACAGAAAATTTTTTTGACAGTTTTGATTCCTGAAAAATGGCTGATAAAGATTCTGTCCTCTGTGGTCTCGGGATAACATGCTATCCTGTTGCCAAGCTCGTGGGTTCAAACTTGGCTGAAGGCAGTTTATTATTTTTGGTGTAAAAATCCTTAAAACGGCTTCCTTCAGAAGGGAAGTAAAACTGTTGGTTCCATGTTGTAGATTTATGACAAATAAAAGAGCCTCAAGCCTGATAAAGAGGCTTCAGAGCAAACTTAAGTGGTCTTTCATGCACAATATAGAATGGGATGCTGAAAACTGCAGCAGCTAAAGAGCATTCATAAATAAAATTTAGTTTAATTTTTCCACACACACATATACATTAACAGTAAAAAATAATTTATTATAAAACTTGTAATGAATAATCTTGAAGAGCTGACTGGTTACATTGATGACACATTCAACAATTTGGACAACATCAGCTGTATTTGCATTGTGCCAGGAGTGTTCCAGGTATTAATGAAGAAGGCAGACAGTTTAAACATAGAAAGAAGTGATCTGTTCTGAAATTTGTATCATATTAAAATTATTCAAAATTAATATAAGTATGTGTGCAGTTACTTTTCTGCCTCCCTGTATAGAAATGACATAATATGAATATAAATTGTTATATAATTATTTCCTCCAAAAATAACAACCTAAAATTACAACAGCAATCATTGGGAATACATATAATTTTTTTAATATCTTAAGGTGTTAAATGCACCATTTTTCTTGAGGGGGGATGGGGTGGCTTGGCAGATTTTGTTTATACTATTGTGTGTAAAATTTAAGTATATACAAGTAGTGATTTACCTAAAAAATATTTAAAAATTCAAGTGTAGGAAACTTCAATTAAACTACCTTAATTTTGTTCCAATCTACCAAATGATGGAGGCACCAGTGCTGGAGCAACATGCTCACTCTTCTCATTTTATCGAAAATTAAATATGTATTCAACAAATTTTCATGGTGAAATCATGGCAATTCTCTTAAGTCTAAAAAATCTGTTTTATCACATAAAAATTGGAAAAATTGTAATCCTATCTGATTCAAAAGCAGCCATTCTTGCTATAACACAAGATACAACACCCAAAAGTATTAGTATTCTAGAATGTCATAAAATAATATAACAATTATCCCATTTACTAAAAGAGTGGTAATCCAATGGATCCCAACCTATTGTGGGAAATGGGCAATGAAATGGCCAAAAAGGGAAGTAAAATTATCCTTAAATCAACACCTAGTTCAATCCTTTTTTGCTCTATTAAAGGAATAATATCAAATAACTACAAAAACAAAATCAATGAATACACAAACAAATCAACAACAACTGGGAAACAACAACAAAATTTACAAGATTACAATATTTCTACATTACCAAGAAAATCTGAGTAACAACCTTCAACTATTAATGGAATATGACTGTTTACAAAATGGCATAGCAAGGCTCGTATATGTCTTTTCTGTAACTTAAATGAAGAAATGGATCGTGATCATCTTCTTCATTGCCCTACTTTTACATAAGATTACAACCTCCCAGCTAAATGATGGAGTAGAAGAAAACAAATGATTTCATTATCAAGCATTTAACATTAGATACCAACCAACTATTTTGTTCCAAATATATTATCCAATTTTCTTCAAGCCTCTGTGTCTCAAATCTCAACTATAGTTCCTGGCTATATTATTAGAAGCACCTTGATTTTTCACTATAATACCAGATTAGGAGGCAATAAAATGTTTTTATTTTTATCTACTTCATTGAAATATTACTCTTTTACTTTCTCTATACACACTATGTAGATAGTGTAGGTGTTGCACTCCACCCAAAAATTTGATACCAAGATTTCACTGGAAATATATGTTTTAGGGTCCCCTGTAACCAAAAAAAGTATTTTCAGAAAAAGGTCCATGTGTGTGTCTGTGAACATGATAACTCAAAAACGAAAAGTCGGTAAAATACCAAACTTGGTGTTTAAGTTTGGTATCTTCCAGGGATGCAACACAAAGATTTTGAGAAAAATTCCCCCACCCCAAACTACCCTTTACATGGAACTTTTTTCGAAATTTTTGATTTTCTTAAAAATGGCTCTAATGATTTTGATTAAAATGCTGTATATTAAAGATATTTACCTAACAAATAGATTGTATATCTTTGAATTTTCTGGGAATAGCCTCTGAAGACTACTTAATTGTGGATGAATTTTACAGAATTCTTCATAACTGCTAAACGGTAAGAGATGGACAAAAACTTACCACACAAAAACTGTTATGTACGCTGAAACACACAATTTATGTTATATACATTTTTTTCGTGGCGTAGGTCGTTTATGTGATATTCCTTGTTTTTGGTTTTGCCTTTAAAAACATACTTTTCTCATACAGGAATTTATCAACTCGTGTCCATAGAAACAAAGGAACTTCAGTCACATTCACTTCTACTTACAAGAAAGCAAGTAATAAGCCTATTTCTGCTAATTTTTTCTCAATTAGCATGTAAATAGAGGCATAAACTTTTTAACAATAATTTGTTACAGAGATATAGAGAAAGTCATGTGAATGGAACACATCAGATATTCTTAAACACTGATGAAAAATTTGAAGTATAGTATGCATGCTCATGGTGTTATTTGGATATATTTCTGAATTATTATAGATGCTTACAATTTTATGAAACTTTTAGTACTTAGTTGAGCCACCTTTGGCAGCTATCAATGCTTTAATTTGCCTTGGCATGCTATTTATACATGCCTGAACTGTCTCTTGTATATGTGGATAATGATTCCATATGTCTATGATCTTTTCAATAAGCTTAGTTTTTGTATTAATCACTTTCTTTACCACTTTTTTCTTCACTAGCTTCCAGACATTTTCAGTCGGGTTCATATCTGGTGAATTCCCCATCTATGGCAACAAAGGTATGTTTTGCTCTCTCAAAAAGTTATCACTGATTTTGTAGTGATACATCATGCCCTATCTTGCATAAATATGAATGATTCTCCATTTGGCAGCAACCTACTCCTCAACACTTTTATGTAGTGATACTGCTGCTTTGTCCCTTGAACAACATAAAATATTCAGTGTCTTTGCCACTGATGACTGACCATAACATGATTTTCGTGGATGTTTTATAGTCTGCACAACACAATCTGGATGATACATTTCACCAGGACGCCTTCGCACAAACTGAGCTTTGTTTGCAAGAATTTCGAAAGTGCTTTCATCACTAAAGCAAACCTGAAACAAAAGAAGCCATTGTAATTCCAGATAATCCATTTCAAATGTAAAGTTTAACTTATTAAGAATTTTTACAATGAAGATATTTTCATGTTTACCCGCTTTCCAAAAGTTTAGGTCTTTATCCTGGAGCTCCTTTGCCCAGCTGAGTCATTTAGCAACCATAGTGGGATTAATTTTGGTGTCTTGGCAGGTCTGTGGCCTTTTAATTTCATTTCTGAATGTTTACGCTAGCACTAGTAAACATGTTTCTTTCACAGATGTTGGACAGTTGACAGTAGCTTCTTGAAAGAAAAATGGGTCATAGACTTGACATTTCATTGTAGCACAAAAGACATTCACTTCAGGGGAGTGTCTTTCAGCTTCCAAAATGGTATGTGGATTCTGGCTCTTCCAAATCCAAGCATTATACCTGTTCACTTGTACACCAACATGGAATGTTGCCTCATCATGAAAATTATTTTTTCTCACATATTTTTATTCTTTCATTAGTACCAATTATTGTTCAGAAAAATCTAATTATTTTGCAGGGTCATTGGGTTTCAATTTATTCACTAATTTTAGTTTGTAGGGGTGAAACTTAAGTCATATGCACAGGATCATAGGATTTAGGGATGTTTAACTGCTGACTAACTCTATGAAAACTGCTTGGGACTTTACAAATGCCTCCTGCACTTATTCCATAATTGCTACCTTGACATTTGGTGTCCCTGAATGGCCTCTCCTTTGATGACATATGTAGCAGCGATCCACAAAATTACGATACCATTTCAAAATTGATGTGTGAGTAGGAGCTTGATGTTGAAACCTTTGTCTGAAAGAATGCTGGACCTGCACCAGACTTTGTGCTATGACATTTCAAAACACAACTACGTTCTGTAGGTTCGGCATAACTCCTTAAAATGTCTTTAATAGCTACACAATTTTAAAAGCAAACATTCACTTGTAACCTGCCTGCTAAATGTACATCAATGAACCCATATCGACTAATCACAAATGTGAGTATATTTAGTTTGTGTTTGATTCCCGTGATCCCATCCATTGTTGACATGCACAAAAATATTTGAGTTTTCTTTTGAATGACACCAATTTTGTTTAAATATGATTATCCAAGATGATGGGTGCCAGTTTAAAGTATGACAGTATTTTATAGACACTGTATTATTACAAACGAAAAATGCACATGGTAACTGCTGGTTCACAACAACTGAGAACAGTAACCAGAATGGAAACAACAAAGTTGAAATGCATATATTTTAATGGGAGTGTTCCCAAACCCCTGGGAACATGAAGCATGACAGCTAAATTTTAATTTTCTCATTTTAGATTGCATATTAGATTCATATTGTGCATGTTAGACTTTTCGCTGTAGAGATTATTCTAGGTGTGACATTAAACAGCTGCTAGAGCTTTCTCTAGTTATATTTTACTCCTGTGATCCCTGCATAGTATTTGCTTATGCCACAGAAGAGTTCAGGCCCATAATAAAGGGTTGTAATACCTTTCTTGGCTAGCTTGCTTGCTTGCTTTTTCATTCCCCTCGATTCCCTGATGATCCAGCACCCATCGCAGCTCTGTGGTGTTGAGCTGTGATAGTGCTGCAAAATTTAGGGCTATTTGGGGCAATTCCCAAACCAATTTAGAATTACATTGGTTTCAATCAAGTGCTTCAAGGGCAGCTTGACTGAGAGAATTAGTAAGTGCTTACCTATGTAGCTTTTTTCCAATCCTCTTTGAGCGCAGACAAGAATTGCATAAATCTCTGCCTAGAAAATGGTACAGTATCTGTCAAGTGTGAAGCTTAGATTGGTCTTTGGTGAGATACTGAATATTCCTGCTCTATTCAATTAAAAACAAATGAAATTCCAATGGGCAAAATAGACTTTCCACTTTTGGGATAGGTATGCTTGTTGAACAAAGAAGTATACATCCCTATTCTTGTTACTGGGTTATTATATACCAAAATCTTGTAATCTGTATGTTTCCTGTTCTTTTTTCTGTTATGATTACAGTTCTCAGGTTTTAGTGAACCAGGTTTAAAACAGCTAGTCAGTAATAAGATAAACATGTAAAAGCTGACATTTCATGTGCCTTTGATTTTTGTGCTATAATTATTGAATGACAAATGTTATTTTTCAATTATGGATAAAGTAAAGAAATGTTCTTATAGTTTAGGAATTAAATAAGAATTAAAAAACAAAGCAATTAGCAAAGGATTTTTTTTTTTTTTTTAATTCTGTTGTAGTTGAGAGTTATATATAAATAAAGACACTTTTTGGGGGTTTAGGGACTTAAAGGATAGAAAAATAAAGGGAGCTGTAGGTGAAAACTATCCAGTAAAATATGAGCAGTCTCATAAATTGAGACAAAATATTTGTTTCAGGTTATGGTCGTAGGGATGTAGTAGAATTTCTTTTAGCTGCTGGAGCTTCAATCCAAGCGAGAGATGATGGAGGACTTCACCCTCTTCATAATGCCTGCTCTTTTGGACATGCAGATGTCGTGCGGTTACTGCTAGAAGCAGGGGCCAACCCCAACACAAGAGATAATTGGAACTACACACCCTTGCATGAGGCTGCAATAAAAGGCAAAGTTGATGTCTGCATTGGTATGTAATTTACCCTGTTTTGTTTTCATACATAATTGTAGAAGTCTTGATGCCCTCAAATGCAAGTGGCATATCTATATGTTTTCTGTTTATATCACAACATTTCAAGATTGATTTAGGTCTTTTTTATTGTTACAATAATACATAAACATTCTTTATTGTGACCATTTTCCAACAGAATTTTGTTTCAAAGGGCCAAACTGAAAATCATTGAGCACAATCCAAGTCATAAGCAGTTCTTTAAAGGCAATTTTTTTGCTTTTAGATTGGTAATTTTAATATATTTGGAGCCATTTTCTCCAGTTAGTTTTAAACTTAAATGGACTTTAACTGCTTTAAGAAAGGGTTTAAACAAGAATAGTTTTCCTCAAGCTGTTTAAACTGTACATGGGTTTAAACAAGAACAGTTTTCCTCAAGCTGTTTAAACTGTACATGGGGATTACACTAGACTGAGGTTCAGTTTAGAAAGCGGTTGTCTGCTAGATGCTTAGTAAACCTGACATGGGGATTACACTAGACTGAGGTTCAGTTTAGAAAGCGGTTGTCTGCTAGATGCTTAGTAAACCTGACATGGGGATTACACTAGACTGAGGTTCAGTTTAGAAAGCGGTTGTCTGCTAGATGCTTAGTAAACCTGAAGTGCTACGTGACTTTCCCAGTCAATGCGTTTCAGTTAAGGGCAGTTAAGAGTAATGGAATCTTAATATTCAAATCTCCAGGCAATTGCAATAAGGAATTTACTGGTTTAGATGATTTGACAGAAAATGCTCTTTGTTGCAACATTTTTGAAATTATGAGAGAGGAGAATATTCAAAGTAGAAAATTGGGTGCTAAAAGTGAGAGAAATGGAAAATTTTCAAGGTGGAAAATCCTTGTGTTGCATATTTGAGAAGGGATAGGATTTAAGTACAAACCTACTAACAATAGCAGGAAATTCCTAATAGAAAGGAGAGAAATTGTTGCAACGAGAATGGTATTTTATGCTCCAAGCACAAGATATGAAAGAAGGATGCTATACATTGTCAGGATGATACTTCAGTCAACCAAAAGCATGCCAAATTAATATGTTAGAAGAGGTCCTATGGTTCTGATGACTTAAAGGCTGCCATGGTAAAGACAGCTGGTTAATTGTGTTAGATGCTGTTTCAGCTGATAGGTGCTTTATTGTTGAAAGCAAACTCTTATTTAAGTTAAATCCAAGTGCAGCTAAGAATGTTGCTTAGAAATGACATTTCAAGTATTTGAGCAGTGGTTAGAGAGTGAGTTCTTACTGTATACTCCATGGGTTATAATGACGGATAATGCTGACATTCGTTTGCTGCAATTATACAAAACTCCATGCAAACACTAGAAATCAGATGTAATTTCATGGCTAACTTTTAGAGGTGTACCGCACAAAGCGCACAGAGCAGAGCAACTTGCACATTATGTATATGAAATAGATGAAATTGAAAACCAGTATGGACATCATGAGTTTAATAACTTATGAATTAATGTTTAGAAAGAAATTCACTGTGTAGGAATAAAAACAATAAAAATAGTTTACCTAACTTAAGGTTTATTTTCAAATAAAAATATCAAAAACCTTAAAATATAGGCAGTATTTTCAAAATGTCTAACTCTCCCTGCATTGTATTGTTGCTCTTTATGTGTGTAATTTTTAAACTATTTAGCAGTGATAGAGAGTTTAATGTAGTACCATTAATAAGCAGCTTGATTCCTAAGCTTGGGTTTAAAATATGGCATTTTAAACTGAAGTATGAAATAATTTTTGCTATTTTAAAATTTTTAAACTGTAGAAATGTTCACTTTTGGAAATTGCAGTTTAAAAATGAACCCTTTGTGCAGTGATTTAAAACATGCCAGTAGTTAATGTCTTTAATGTAGCAAAAAAACTGATGTGCTCCATTCACACAACATACTCTAGCTGAACCAAATACTTATTCTTAGAAAAGGTTATTCTTTTATCTACATCATGCTAATCAAGATAAACATAAGCAGAATTGGTCTTATTACTTTCTTCATTTTAAGTGGAAGTGAAATAAAGGAATACATTACTCATTTCTTTACATAGCAGTTAGAATGTCTTATTTTTACTTTCTCTAGCATACATGTTACAATGCACATAGTGAATAGAGAAGGTATTGTATTCCACTGAAAAAATTGATAGTGAGATTTCACCATAAATACATGTTTTAAGACCTATGGAATCCAAAAATAAAAGCATTTTTAGAAACATGTCTGTGTGAGTCTGACTGTGTGCGCGCAGATAGTTCAGAAATGAAAAGTCGGTCAAATACCAAACTTGGTTTCAGTTTTAAACTACTTAAAACTTTTCTCAAACAGGAATTCATCCTTTTCATCTCTCTTTTGTTTATTTCTAGCAAGCAAAGAGAACCGAATTTCAATTGTTTCATATAGCAATCAGCTTTTAAAGGATTTGACTGTCACTTTAGCCTAATGTATTACCTTATTTCTCTTCTGCTTATAAAAAAAGAAGCAAGCAATAAGATAATTCTGCTAATGTTTATCTCAATTATCATGATGTAGATAAAATAATAATTTTTGCAAACAACCAGAAAAAGTAATGTGTATGGAACACATCAGATTTTTTTTCTAATTCTATACATTCTGTTAAATAGTACACTGTACTTCTTTTCCCTCACACAATTAACACTTCCTTCTCTCTTAGCTGTTTTAGATAAACCTCTCCCACTTTCGTCCAAGCTATTATCTCTCTTTCTCCCCTACTACATTAATCTTATGTTCTTTTCTCTTCCCCATCCAGTTTTTATTTCAAAAGAAAGCAAAAAAGGATTTAAATTTTAATGATAATAAACATATTTACTAGTATTTTGGCTGCCAGAATAATTCAGGATTCATTTATAAAGCTTAATAGTTGCTATACCATTAGTGATAATGAATTATAGCATTATTACATTTTTAATTGTAGCACTTCTGCAACATGGAGCAGATGCTAATATACGCAACACAGAAGGAAAAACAGCTCTAGAGCTAGCAGATGCTGCCACAAGACCAGTACTTACAGGAGATCACCGAAAGGAGGAGCTTTTGGAAGCTGCTCGCTCTGGAGCTGAGGATCGCTTACTGGCTCTTCTTAATCCTTTAAACGTCAACTGCCATGCTAGTGATGGACGGCGGTCTACACCATTACATCTTGCTGCAGGTTATAACAGAAACAGAGTAGTGCAGCTTTTGCTTCAGCATGGAGCAGATGTACATGCTAAAGACAAAGGGTAGGTTAATGTTACTAGTAGTGAATTATCTATAAAGACAGGTCTCCACTGCCTCAACAATCAACAAAACATGTTGATTCAACACAAGCTCAACATGTCAGAGGTTAACAAGTTTCTCCACTGATCAACAAGTCTTGTGAAACACACCGGCTCTGGAAAACTGTTGAATATGCTATGTATTCAGCGAATTTTGCACAGACTTGACTAACTTTGGCCCAACATGTAAATAACTGGGTCATGCTTATTCCTTGTTTACTAATGATGAAATGGAGTGAACAAAACTATTAATGAGATTCATGCAAACCTGTTATCTATATCTATAAAAGACTATAGAAATAAAATCAGGAAAATTGAGTGTTTATGTGAGGTTGCGCATATTTAATGTACACACAATAGAGAGAAAGAGGGAGAGAGAATGGGGGAGAGGAGGTTAAGCCTAACCTCAGTTCAGTTGATACAGAAAATGGCTGCTTTGAATTATCTCCTATTTGCAGTTATTGGTGAAATTATTTTCCCAAAAATGTCTCAATGATTTTTATTCACTACCATTAATTAAAGATATTTACATGAAAAATAAAATGCATAACTTGAATTTTTTTGTGAATAGCCTGTGAAGATCTCATTTGGAAGGAATTTTCTAAAATCTTGTGAGTATATCTGGCAGATTAATGGATAGAAAAAAACATACTACACAACAAATATATATTGTAACAATTTATTGTAAATATCCTTTTTATGACAAGCCATTTCCAAGGCACCCGTTATTAATTGTTCAATAGTTGTCATTCTTTAAAGTCCTGTCAATTTTCAGTTGTTTCTCACAAAGGTACGGAAAGAAAATGGAATTTTAAGGTCAGCCTATAGAATCCTGTTCTTAAACATTTGACTATCGCTATTCTCTTTGTATTTATAGCAAAATGTGTAATGTAGCTATTTCTGCAAAAGCTTATTTGATTTAAGTGAAGTAAGAAAGAAAATAATGCTTCACATGAATAGTTTTTATAGGTAGCACTATAATGATGGAGGGTAGAGAAAGTCATGTGGAAGGCAAAGATGCCCAATTTTTATTTTCTTTCTTTCATTGTTGTGGGTCTTTTAAAAAGTCCACATTGTTGTGACAAAGGCTGACACTTGATTTATCGGAATCCATATGAATATCGATATTAAATGCAATGTGTTTAGCCTAACTTGTTTAAGTAGTGGAGATTGAATGTTGATAGGAATTCCAGCTACATTTGTGACCCAAGTTTTGTATGTTTAGTGTTGATTATAGAGGCAGTGGAGACCCGCTGTTATACTGTTAAGTTATATTGTGATGCTTTAAGAATGTATTAATGTGCAAGATTGAGTTTTGTTAATGATAGAAGATGAATGTTTTTGTCCTACGGAGGAAGCTTCTAGTTATGCATTCTTTTGTGTGAGGCTATGTGCTAGTGCAGCTGTACTGTGTGCAGCTTGTTCTGAGGGTCTAAGGTTTGATTCACAAATCTGGGGTGTGATTTTTAGTTGGCCCTATTGATGCCGCCAATGTGGTGTAACCCCAAGGTCCAATGTGGTTCAGTATTCACTGTAAAAAATGTAGGTTCTCTCTAAAAGCATGCCATCCTCATTACCCTACAACCAATGGAAGTAATCAACACCACCCTCTGGGTGCCTGTACATCAGAAATAGGTCCATTTATTACTTGGTGGAATGAGGTAACCCTCTAAGGTCGATGATATATGGCAGCGTTAATTAATTTAACAACTACTTCTTTTGTACACGCTATGCTCATAAGCTTTATGAGTATTATATGCTTTTGAAATCATATTTAAGGAGTTCAAAAACAAAACTACTATTAAAGACAAAAAACAAAAAAAATTTGTATTATTGAATCAATTCTAAAATAAATGTATAACTTTTTTTCTGTTTAACTAAAAGTACAGTCTTATATCTGTATAAGGAATGAACTGTCATTATTTTGTATCGTACAAGGGCCACTCCAAAAGCTTACATAATAAAATATTAAAAATTTAGATGTGATCATTGTATCTTTTCAAAATATTCTCTAGTGCATTCTATACACTATTTCATCCTATCAAACAATTTTTCAAATGCTTAATGTTTTTGTAAGCAGCTACTGCGGCTTCATGTGATTCAAATTATTGACCTCAAATTTTTTCTTTCATTTTGGGAAGAATAAAAAAGTTGCATAGGAACAGATCTGGACTGTAAGGAGGATGATAGGACAAATATCTGACTCCTGACGAAAAGGTGTTGTTTCTTCTGCAGTGTAAGCAGAGGTATTGTCATGGTCCAACAAAATTCCATGGTGAACTGAAAACACTTTTTTCAGTTCATTGAACATTTATGGCAAAAATGTAAATGTAAATGGCATGTTATTTATGAACGCTCTTTAACTACTGTGGTTCTCAACATCCCATTCTATATTGGACGTGAAAGACTGCTTAATTTTGCTCAGGGGCTTCTATCAGGCTTGAGGTTCTTTTACGTGCTGTAAATCTACAACATGGTACCAATAGCTTTACTTCCCTTCCGAAGGAAGCCATGCTAAGGATTTTTACACCTGAAAAAAATCCACCATCCTCCGCCGGGTTTGAACCTGCGACGTTGGATATATGAAGTTAGCATGGTAACCATTACACCACGGAGGGCAACATTCTTTTGTGTGCTGTCTGGCAGTAAGTCTTTTGTCCCTCAAGTGGAATTGCCACAATGTGGACATTTGTTGAGAAGAAAGAACAGATCATCTTATCTTGCCAACACTTATCGTTTGCTTCACCGTTGTTGGATCTTCTCCTGGGAAGACTTTCATTTAGTTTCTGGATCATGCTGGGAAATCCAGCTTTTGTCACCTGTAACAATGTTAAATATATTTCCTCCATTGCATTTTTCAGTAATTTCCTGGCACTGTTACACCATTTGTGGGGTGGAGGGGGATCTAGGGACTACAGAGCTTCCTGATATTTTTTTTCCTTTCAGGGTTATTTTCATTGCTACTGATGAGGCTTCTTGAATTTGGCCAAATGTCCAGTGGTCTTCCTGCAACATGTGCTCTGCTTTCATCCATTATTGCTCTAATTGCTCACCCAGCTTGGTCTTAATCTTCAAGGGAATTCCTTTCTCTTCTAAGCTATATACCATCGATAAGTGGTGGATTGTGAAGTGCAAAGATCCCCAAATGCAATTGCAGTCTTTCGAGGCATTCTCGATCCCCTAAACAAACTTTAAAGTCACAGAATATCATAGCACAGAAATGCTCTCACTTGAGATCCATCCTAGCATTTGCTTAGCAGCACCTGGTATACATACACCTGTAGTGCTGACAAACATTGTTACACATGTTGCCACTAGAACTTCAATCTGAAGTTAGGAAAAGCTGTTTTGGCTTACACAACTCATTGTTTTTTCATTCTCAAAACTTTTGGAGTGACCCTCATATGAAATATTCTTTAAAAGATTTTTTGCTGTTTTGTTCAATTTTGTACTTTAAGGCTTTTTTTTTTTAAGGTTAAAAATTCTGTCCATTTTGGGTGTTATTACTTACATCCAGAGTTTTATTCCATATATTAATTATGAAGTAATGTGGCATTTATTTAAATAATTATACAATTCATTATTTTACAGTGGTTTGGTGCCATTGCACAATGCTTGTTCCTATGGTCATTTTGAAGTCACTGAGATGCTCATTAAACATGGAGCTAATGTAAATGCCATGGATTTGTGGCAATTTACTCCATTACATGAAGCTGCATCAAAATCTCGTGTGGAAGTGTGTTCATTGCTGTTAAGTGAAGGAGCAGATCCAACACTGCTCAACTGCCATTCCAAGTCAGCCATAGATGTGGCTCCAACAAGGGAACTTCAGGAAAGATTAGCATGTGAGTTTTCATTTTAAATTATTTATACACCTAATCATTGTAACAGTTGAAGAACAAAAGTGTGCAAAATAAATATAGAAGCCTGCAGAGTAAATAAACAGTAAGCGTGTATGGTTATGCTGCACTTAAGGCCCTGAATTGCCTAATATGCTGATAAACTTGGCAGAACTGAATGAAGTTAGCACATCTGTGCACCAGGTCTAGTGGCATTGAACTAATGAGACAGCTAATGAACTAGCTTGCCAAGGGGAAGCTTCTCAGTTTATTGGACTGAGCTATTTGATAAAAGAGGCCTTTAATAACTGGTCCATGGTAAAGCAGTATGAAGCTTGGCTTAAGACCCTGGGAAATAAGCATTAACAGTGGTGGCTTATGTTCAAATTATCTGATGGGGCACAACTTAAAGATTTGTTAAAATGAGTAGACACTAAGTGCTATCAGTGGAAACAATTGCTAATTTGTGACTAATTACACTAACCTTTCTATTTGCAAACATAATCCATCCTTTGATTCTTAGCTTGAGCAAATACCTTGATAACTCGCTGGTTGGAGTCAGGAATTGAAGGCACCATATTCCCAGCAACTTGAACCTGAACCATCAGCTGCATATATTTATTATCCATCAACAACATTATCAGCGAGGTGGACCTGCTGCACATTGATGCATAGTTGGTCTTAATAGCTAATGTACCTAATTAAATTTGAAAGATTCTAGCCTTCAGTCTACTCCACATGATTTCAATAGCTTATGTATGTCATTTACAACATTCACTTGTTTTTTTTTTTTTCACAAATGAAGTTCCCATTTCTCTCAACAAATTATGGGAACTATCCTTAAAATGAAGTTCATTTCAACCACTGTTAACTATCTCAAACATTTTCTTTATAGCCAATTGTACATTTTACAAACCATCATTTACCTTTCCTAAAATTTTTTCTCTTAAGGCAAATTTTAACACTGCCATGTTTCTTTGAACAATAGCAACTGTTACATCAGTATAGTTTTTTTCAGTGCTAGCAACTGATACATCGGTACATACTGCAGTGAATTTCACCAAATTATTCACCATTTGGATTATATTTCATCAACTTGTAAAATACATTCAAGGCACTTTTTTCATCACCTCTTATCAGTTTCCTTAGAGCAGTTTTTGTAACTCTCAGCGCCCATTTTCACAACATGTCACATCACTTCTCGCAAGTATGGCAACAAATTACTGCTTGTAGCTGTCCATAATTTCAATACCTACTCAATTATTGGTTAATTGGCATTTTCCTGTTTTCAAACTAAACCTAAAATGTAAAACATTAAGAAGGAAACATTAATCATAACTACCACAAACAGTTTAAATAATAGAAGTACCATAAATCTACTGAGTGTGCCACACTGGCCGTATAGGGTGTGCGTGGCCCGTGATTTACCATATACAACATTGACAATTTTAATAAAATCATGTTCTTTTATATATTTAGTTCAGTAAGGGGTTAGATAGCAATTTTGTTTTCAAGTAAAAAGACTTTAAAATTATAGATTTCTTTCTATTATTTAATTTTATACGCAAAGATATCTTTCACCAAATATTTTTATCAGGAATCTGACTTATACTTTGATTTTTGGTGGTTATAAATTTTTATTTTCTCTTTGTGTATGTGCCGCAAATGATCACACAGGCCTGCATGCCCGAAAAGAAGCTTCTCATCTCTGCCTTTCATACTCCTTACCAACAAATTAACTACATCTAAAAGTACTCAGTACTTCTGTGTGTGGACACACAGGATGGCCACAAAACTGTTTGTGTCGGAGAAATGCTGCAGGTTAATATTACATACAGCCACCTACTGTGAAGTGCTGAAAGGATTCGCAGTAGGTTCGGAGAAATGCTGCAGGTTAATATTACATGCAGCCACCTACTGTGAAGTGCTGAAAGGATTCGCAGTAGGTGTAAACTTGTGCAAAAACTTAGTATATATTTAATCATTTTAGCTAATAATATTATGGAGACATTATTTTCTGAAATGTTTGTAGGGAGTGCACGTTCCCTTGTACCCCTTAAGGCCAGCTGCCACTAGCCATCATCAGGGAACCATTCACGAAAAGAGCTGAAAATTTGCTTAAATGCAACATTTAATTTATTGCTTTCATCAAATAAGCTCTAAGAAAAAGCTTAAAATAAATGTTGGGCTGCTTTAGATACTTGGATTGTAGAGATTATGTATGAAAATAACTGAAACAGTCCCATATTATATGCTCCTGTGAGGTCTTAGCTCAGATATACTACTTATGGAAATGTAAAAAGAAGCTAGTAACAGTGAAGTAATAACACAGATATTAATATAAAAATAATAGTTGCAACAAATCTTCACTTATCTTTTGGAATCCTTGGACTAGTTTCGTAATAAATCTATTGCATTATCAACATTAATTTTCTTTTGGTCTGGTTTTTGATGTTGTTTATTTACACTGTTCATAATAAAACATCAAAAACCAGACCAAAAGGAAATTAATGCTGATAATGCAATAGATTTATTGCGAAACTAGTCCAAGGATTCCAAAAGATAAGTGAAGATTTGTTGCAACTATTATTTTTATATTAATATTTTACTTATGGAAAAGTGAAGATTTTGAATCAACACCAGTTTTGAGAATGTGTCTGTATTCCTGGTAATTGATACAAACATAATGTATTTAAAGATGATGATGATGATGGTTGTTGTTGTAGTTATAATAGAATTTATTCACCTTAAGAAATGTATATATGTCAGATTCTAGTTGCTACAATTTGTAATAAATAATCTCTTGAATTGATTTCTTGCATTATATGCATCTCACTTTAAGCTTCGTTCATTATATTAGAAGCTTCAAATAGCTATGAAACACTACTCACTTTTTCTTGAGACCTTGAATGGCTTGATACAAAAAGGTATGTGCTTTGCCCCTCCCCCCTCCCCCTTTCCAAAAATGTTAAATAATTGAATATAATGGCTTGTTGGTTAATTTGACAGAACCATTAGCATAAACTGCATCTCATGGCTTTTCTATGATACAATTTTAGGTAGGACTACATAAAAGACATAGCCTTGTTCCTGTTTGGGGCAATAGTGCTATCCAATAACTTGAGAAAAAGTGTGCGAGTGGTAACCTGCTTATATTTTTTTGAAGCTATCTTTTTTATGTTTCTTTTAAGCTTCGTTGCCCTTTGCAATTATATTTTTTTATTTTTTTGTTTATAGACATTTTTAGTACATTGGAATAAATTTAGTTTTAAATTAGGTTACTTTGAGTGAAACTTTCTTGTCAGAAGAAGAAAGAAAAGTGCAATCTGAAAAGGAAAACTATAAATTACAATTAACAATATGCATTCTTATGTAATTTCAAGTGCATATACTGAGTGAGACAAAAACCTTCGAACCCGCTGTGCAGTATTTTTCCATTGTGCAAGTGGACACATGATTCTGCAATGCTACTGTAAACCAGCTTATGCTTCTGATGCAGTTTTGAGTTGACAGTATTATGTGTAGTGCAGTTATTACGAGTGGTTTATCATTTTGTCCTGTACTTAGTCGCAAAGTGTATAATGGCTCAGCATACGCTTTTATACTGCATAGGATGTATTTATGATTTCTGAGTGTTAACTAAGTCAGCTCACCAAGGGAAAGTACGATTTGTAGAAAGATTTCCGAGAGTAAAAGGCCATACACCAATCCATGAACTTTACAATAAATTTCAGGTCACAGGAAGTATTCAGGCTAAGAAACCTAAAAAAAAATGGAAATGAAATTTTAATTATGGACATTCTTTAACTGCTGTGTTCTCAGCATTGGGCGTGAAAGACTTTTTATTATGCTCAGATGCCTCTTTATCACCTTGAGGTTCATTTACATGCTGTAAATCTATGACTCAGGACCAACGGCTTTACTTCCATTCTGAAGGAAGCCATGCTAAGAAACCTAAAAGACAGCATAGAGTTCTTATCGAAGAAACAGAAGGCATTAGTCATCGTTTGGAGAATTCCCCCCAAAAATAGGCATTATTTATTATGTCTCTGTTTGAAGAGGTACTAAATTACTGAAGTTAAAACCATATAAAAAAATGTGGCTCCTGCTCTTCAAACAGGTGATTCTGGAATAGGGCACGCATGTTGTAAGTGGATTCTCAATAGTGTATACAATGGCGAAACATACCTACATTTAATATTTTTCACATAATAATATTTGGTTCCACCTTCATGGATATGTGTGTACACAAAATAATCCTTATTGAAGCTCTGAGAAACCTAATATTGTACATGAAATCCCCTTCATGACAAAAAAAATGTTTATGGTGTTCCATTAGAGGAGAAAGTTATAGAGGCAGTATTTTTGAGTCAGCAGTTGACACCCATACATATGTGGATTTTCTGCGACTCTTTCGATGAGAATAATTGAAAGTTTGTTTCAGTTTGTTTGTTTGTATTAGTCAAGATTTGTGGCCCCATCAGTCCCGCAACCTAACCCCCTTGTGATTTCTATCTCTGGGGTAACTTAAAACATAAAGTGTACAAGACAAACCTACAGAATTAAAACATCTGCCAGGAAATTGTTAGCATTTCAAGGTGAACTACGACAAGTAGAGAGGTACCAAAAATTTGCCCAGTTTCAGCATCTGCTTTTATAAAGTTGGTAAATAAAGCCTTTAAAAATAGTTTTAAAAGTCTTGTATGGTTTCGTCCAAGCCTTTCTATGATAGAGGCAGTTGGCAATGAGTGCCGGGATGCGGACAGACAAAACCCAGTGGAGCTGGTTTGTACATTTTTGACTCGCTTGTTTTTTTTATATATATATATATATACAGTTAAAATATAATTAACAATACACATGATTGATGGTGTTAGGTTTGGTTTGCCTTGTTGTTGTTTGATGTATCATAAAAGTATAGTTTTAAGATTGAGAACAATTGTTCCTGTGTGGTTGAATTCAGTTATTTTAAAATTGGTTTGAAATTTAAGCCCTACTGAATTTGTTAAGCAGAGTGCTCTATAGCAAGTATGTCATTGTTTACAGATGAATTCAAAGGTCATTGTTTGCTGGATGCTGCTCGGCAAGCAGATCCTGCAAAGGTGAAGAAGTATTTAGCTCCAGATGTAGTGAACTTCAAACATCCATATACTGGAGATACACCATTAGTAAGTTACATTCAACATTCATTTATATGAGGAGCTGCAAATAATGATCCAAATGTCATGGAAGTTTGGGGCCATATTTTCATTTAAAACTTTCTGACAAAAGTAGTAGCTTGATATGAACATCAATTTTACTAAAGGAAAGTTTTCAGTTTATTATATGTGTTTACTCTTTTCAGCACTATAATGTTACTTATATTTCTAATTAAAGCTTCCTCTCCCTGTCACTTGTTAAGCATTATTGTACAATTGTTACTGTAATTACTGATATGATTTTTACTTTCTCTACTTGCACTATGTACATAATGTATAGAGAAGGTATTGCACTCCAACAAAAAATTTGATACCAAGATTTCACCGGAAATATATGTTTTAGGGTCCCCTGTATCCAAAAAAGGTATTTTCAGAAAAAGGTCTATGTGTGTGTCCATGTACACCATAACTCAAAAACGAAAAATCGGTAAAATACCAAACTTGGTATTTAAGTTTACTATCTTCCAGGGATGCGACACAAAGCTTTTGAGAAAAATCCCCCCAACCCAAACTACCCTTTACATGGAACTTTTTTCGAAAAGTTTGATTTTCTAAAAAAGGCTGTAACGATTTTGATTAAATTATCATATATTAAAGATATTTACCTAACAAATAATGTATATCTTGAATTTTCTGGGAATAGCCTCTGAAGACTACTTTATTCTGGATGAATTTTATAAAATTTTGCATAACTGCTAAACCATAAGAGATAGACAAAAACTTACCACACAAAAAATGTAGAGCACCTTAAAACCCACATTTTATGTTATATAAGTTTGTTTCGTGGAATCGATCCTTGTTTTTTGTTTCAGCTTTAAAAAACATACTTTTCTCATATAGGAATTTGTGAACTTCTATCGATACAAATAAAGGAACTTCAGTCACATAGCAACCATGTTTTGACTATCACTTTGACCTATGGTATTCCCTTATTTCGCTTCTACTTACAAGGAAGTAAGTAATAAGACTATTTCTGCTAATTTTTTCTCGATTAGCATGAAGTAAACAGAAGCATAAGATTTTTAACAATAATTTGTTGCAGAGATTTAAAGAAAGTCATGTGAATGGAACACATTCTCCAAACATAGCTTTGCCTAAAATGTAAAGTTTTGTTTGTTAAAAATGATCGTTAAAGAAGGATCATTCTAAAATATAATTGGCATATGAGGATGAATAGCAGAATAAATCAGATTCATGGAGATGTCGGTACTCTGGTGTTGAATATATAACTTTGGAGAAAAAAAAATACATGTTTCTGTGAATGTGAAGCAATATATTCAGCACAAAAAACACATTTTCTTTCCTTCATAGTGTATTTGTTTTAAATGGTAGCTTTATAAAAGTAGATCAACTTCATGGTTTTGATTGAGTGGGATGAATGCAAAAGTTTACCATCCTGATCACAGTAATTTAGCAGATTTCTAATGTTTCATTTTGCATTAAGAGACTTACCAGCAAACCTAGCAGATTTTTAACCAATATTGAGAGATTTTTAAAGATGGGTAGAAATTTATTCTACAGACTAGATATTATTGCAGGATATATAACAGATTTAATTTAAAAGAATTTGAGTCATTTGTGTTATAAAAACTGACTCAACTCTTTTAAATTAATATTAATCACATCACTGTTATAAGCTTTTTTGCATATTTTGCTAAATTTCAAAATATATAATAGGTATTACCAAATTTCCTTTTTTAGTGTTTTGGTAGCCATGGCCATGCCAAAAGACATGTATTCCATGGACATGTATTCCCATCCATACTTATTCTCAAGCCTGCACAAGTTCCTACCCAATTGGTATTTGCATTATTATTATCATCATCATCATCATCATTATTATTATTATTATTATTATTATTATTATTATTATTATTATTCACTTTTTAAAATTTATTTTAATATAAGCTTCTTGGAAAAAGGAGGATTGTATTTAAAGAAATACAGTACATAATAATAAATAGTAATTCAGCAATTTTGTTTGTAGCTCTCCTACTGAGTAGGTGTGGTTTGATTTCCAGCTATGGGGCAACAATTTTAAGTTGCTTCACATTCAGGCCTTCACCTTTGACTAGCTCATTTGAAATATCTCCAAAATCCATGATTTGGAGTCCACTATAAAAAATTTTAGGTACTCGCACTCCATTGCTGTCTTCATTATCATCTTGCCAATAAGGACATTGCATGCTGGATGGAGTGCCTCAGCTAATAAATTATTTCGGTCATCACTAGTGGAATAAAGTTCTGCAAAGGTAATGGGAAGTGTTGGAAACATCTTTATTAGAAACCACCACCTCCACCTCCCTCCTCCTCCATTTGCGATACAGATTCCCGTCATTTCTCCAGGTGCACTTCAGCCAGAGACTTATTGTGCTATCTGTATCATTTAGAGCCAACCCATTACACCTGCATCCCTTAAAAGGGAGTGCAGCTTTGCAATGGGTATGGATGAAACTTTCTCTGTCCTATAAACATTTACCCAAAAGCTTTGTAGCTCCTGCAAGGCTTTGGCTTATCATTGCTTTCAGGATTCTCTTGTAAAGAATATTAATGTAAATTGGTCTGCTTGCTTACAGTAAATTTTTAATAAATATCATTGCACATTGTTTTAGATGAGCATTGAAAATGATAGATTCTTGGCAATTTTATTTAAATGTGGTATAGCACATTTTCACAGATTTTAAAAACCCAACAAAATGTTCAAATCTCCTATTTGCATACTTTTATAAGGCCTTTTCTATCCCTATATGGCCTCTATTTTATATTTTTATCATGAAAAATGTTCCATGCGTCTTAGTTTTGCTCACATTTAAGGCTGGTTCACAATAATCTGAGAACAGTAACCAAAATGAAACCGAGAGCGGGAATCCATACAGGATGCAATATTTTGGCTCACAATAACCCAATAACAAAAACAGGAATACCTTCATTCTTCTTTTCCTGGTAAATTTTGCATATTACGACTTCACTTATTTTTAATTGAGCAATGACATTTTTTATCTGTCTCCAATTCATACATTTTAACAGGACAAATCTTAACTATCTTATACTTTCTTTAATCTTAACTTTAAGTTTAATCTGTCTCATTCATTCTAAGTACATCTTCCGATACACCTACTTTGAGAATGAGACAGATTAAACTTAAAGTTAAGATTAAAGAAAATATAAGATAGTTAAGATTTGTCCTGTTAAAATGTAACCAACATAATGTGGGTTAGTGAACGTTATAATTCAAAAGAATTGCAATTAAAGTGAGCTGTAGTGTCTGTTTCATGTCACAGCCACTTAAATTAATCAAAGAGATTAATAATGCACAATATGCATCTAATATGTGTGCCTGGTAATGAGAACAAGAAATTTATAACTTGGCCAAGACTTGTTTCCAAGGACCCAGAAAGGCTTTCCATGAATTGTAAATGCTTCCATTGAAATGCCTATATTTCAACATTCTTGTTCTCATTCTGGTTAGCATTACCAGTTGTTGTGAACCAGCCATTATCCTTTAATTCACGTGCATGATCTCAAATGTACTACCTAAAAACTTGTGTTTTTATTTTGTAAATACTTTATTCAATAGCTTACACTCCCTCCCCCAAAGAAAAGCTGCTTATGCTGAAAAAAGAAAAAATTTTAATTCAGGGAAAAGTACTAAATAGCAATTAGTAATAATATCAAATTGAAGCAAATGCACAGATTTTATTTTCTCTGTATTAAGCTTTCAGAAGAAACAAATCTTACTGCTTATTGTGGGGAAAGCATTATTTCTGCCAATTAATTATGATGTCACAAAACTACTCAAGCTATAGTTCAGAAGTAATGCATGGTGATTTCTTTTTATTATTGAGTGCTGATCACCTGAGAAATCATGATTAATAACGCTGTGAAAGCTTCAAGTCTTATGTATTAAAACATTTATTAACTTAAAGCATGGTAAATTGAGACCTTAATCTCTTAAAGTGTGTTACTATCGTATTTGCAAACATAGACCTAATGTTAGATACTGAAAATTAATTTTTTGTTATAGCATTGTGCTGTTTGTTCTCCATATCCAAAACGGAAACAAGTTTTAGAAACTCTTATACGTAAGGGAGCACATCTCAATGAAAAGAATAAGGAGTTCCTTACACCTTTACATGTCGCAGCAGACAATTCACATTATGACGTAATGGATGCATTGCTGCGTCATGGAGCTAAAGTCAATGCTCTGGATGGCCTGGGGCAGACAGGTAAGAATTTATGCATAGCTGGGCTCACAAATGGTGACACCCTCTGCATGAGAGGAATTAGTTTTAAATCAGGTAGAAAGAGTTGATTTAGAAAATCTGTGTAGTTAATTTTCAAAGATGAGTTTAGAAAGGATAATTTAACAGTGAAACTGGAATGTAAGCAAGCCCCACAATTTTCAGTCTAATCATCATAAGAATCTGTGCAAAGCTAGTCCTGAATTTTAAAAAAGATAGTGAACTTTTGCTACAAATTATTGTTATATTAATATTAATTCATTAATTTTCATTTGTTCAGCAAAATAGTACCTATGTCTTGATGCAATGTGAAAGGAGGTTTTTGAGCAAATCCCTTGATTTTGAAGGCCATGAACAACAATCCCATGCAAATTAATTGGAAAGAACAGTAACAACATTTTTCAAGCTTTCATGAATTTAATTATAAATTACTTTCAATTTACATTTCTTAATACCTAATATGTCCTCCTTTCTTTTTTTGAGTTACATTATATGATTAAGCATTGACTCCACAAGATTGGAACACATTTTTTGAGACCATCATCACGAAACCACACTTGAATTAAGTTAATATCAAATGTTTCTTGAGGAACAATCAAATTTGCAAGTTTCTTTTTGTAAATAGCTCACAAATTTTTTATGGAGTTAATGTCAGATGAATTCCCTGGTCATTAAAGCACATGACTTGTTTTTTTTTTAAGAATTGCTTCATTTTCATTCCATCACCTTCCAGAAATTATTTCTGGAGTTCATGAACAACTTTCACCAGTACTGTGGTGTACTGATCATTTTTCATCATGCCTTCACTGGAATTAAAGGTCCTTAATAGGTGAAATAGCCCCAGTTTTACAGTGCGTTGAAATTGGAATGATATGGCCATGAATTTACAAACATCCAACAGTTGTCAGAAACAGGACATTTTGTCTAAATCCAGCAGTGTCACAATGATTTCCAGAAGTGTATCTTTGATTGTGGAGACTTTCATGCTTATTACATCTAAAATGGCTAGAAGTTTGATGTATCACCTCACAGATTAATTTATGCGCATACGAACATGAAAATGAATTATCTAACTTTTTGTATTTCGTGCACATTTATGCATTTGTTTCATCACGTTTGTGGTTAAGACCTACTAGTGCAATAAATATTTAATCTAGTATAGAGGATGTTAAACCAATAAATAGCATTGGTTTTATTATGTTTTTGGAAATGCTGAAAATTTGCAGTACTTTCAATTAAATGAGAATAAATATAAAAATAATTTTGTAACATTCATTCTTATATTTTTTATTGCAGCTCTTCACAGATGTGCTCGAGAGGATAACCTACAAGCTTGCCGAATATTATTATCTTATAGTGTAGATCCAACAATAGTATCTCTACAGGGATATACTGCAGCACAAGTAGCCACGGAAAATGTGCTGAAGATACTTCAAGGTAAGCTATAATCATCAGTTTTCAAAAATAGAACCATTTAGGACAGTATGAGTTTACTTTGACATGAAACTCATTTGTTTTGTATTAAGCTGATATTGCTTGTAATAGAACATCATTTCATGGAACCTGATTCATAAATCAGTCTTTTAGCAAACTAAACTGGAGTTGTTTTAAATGACAAAGAGCTTTCTTATTGTTTCTTCTAAATTCTCTGAGCTTTTTAGGAGGTTCTTGAATTAAAGAACAAACATATGGTAGAAAATGCGTTTGAAAGAAGGTGCAAGATGTGGTCAATTTGATTGACACGTGCTAGCTTCACTCAATGTTGATTCCTACAACAGGTGAGTGAAGTATCAAGTGAAGTGTTCAAGTGTTCTTTGAAGTGTTTTTATGAATTCTTTCACAGTGTTTCATTCCAATAACAATTCCAACAACAATTTAACCTAAATTTAAAAATAAGCCCATTAGCAAAACTGAGTGAGTGATATGTCTTCAAAAACCATACATTGAATTGATTTCTACTTAATAATACAATAAGTTCTATAATTATTACTAATATATGGTGACCTTTATGACAGTTATGCGTTCTATCAAATGAAATTAATTAATGAGTCGATTTTGTAATGTTACATCACTTACTTTTATTATGGAAAAATGTTTCAGAAGCTATGTTTTCCAATAATAAAAGTAAGTGATGTAGTGTTACAAAATTGACTCACTAATTAATTTCAAGTTCTACAATACTATTTTACAATCCCTTAACCATACAATGAAAATACAGCAATACGAAATACTAGTGACTGTTCCCGAATTGCTGTTAAACCAAGTGGCCTGAGTAGTTTTAACCTTGTGTTTATTCAACTATCAGGGCAATTTATATCTAGAGATGAACTCCCTCTCTATATTAAATTATATTTCTGGCCGTTGGTCTGGGTAGCTCATTTGGTTGGTGCTAGCCTTCTCATCTTACAGTCACATGTTCAAACCCAACCCAGACTGATGGTTTTTAAGTGTGCTGATAAGATCCTGGCAATTGACAGTGTCGTTAACAAACAAATAATAATATGTATCTAGCTGATCTAGATCCCCCATTTTTAGTAATTTTCTTTTAACCTTGCCCAGATAATCCCCAAACTCTTCAAGATGCCTTGCTTTCATATTCACCAACTTTTCCCTCCCTAATCTCTGATAAAATAGCCCACTTCTCAGTCTGAAAATTTGCCCTATTTTTTTTGCTTCTTTGCATTCCAGAATTGCATGCCATTAATTGTCTTGCATTCCACACTTCTGGCATTTCTCTATATTTAAATCTCCTCTTGAATCTTAATTCCACTATCCCAGTTCAGGCCCATGCAGAACCTTCCCTCATGCGTTTGTCATCTTCATCTACATAATTCTTGTATCCCATATTTTCTTTAGCTCCTTGTATACCCTCAGTGACTTTTTGTTGCTGAAACTACCTAATGTCTCTAGAATTTCCATATCGTCAATTCTTTTAACTTATTTCTAAAATCCACTTTCCTTGAACTCTTATCGCACCACATCATGTCCTAGGTGATTTTTTTTTCATGATCTTGTTAATTCTTTTAAACCAGGTGTTTCTTCCCCTCATTTTTTCTTGTATCACTAGACAATGTTTCAAGACACTATTCTCTTTTAAATCTTTGATCTTAAATCAATATTTCAGGATTCTTGCCATTATTTTTCCTTTACTCCCTAATTTGCTAAGTTCAGGTAATGCAACCCCATTTGGTGAGCTTTTTGATAGTCCCAAAATTTGTGTACAAAAATTCTTGTAAATCATATCTATATGTTAAAAATCAAGTGTACAAACTATTCTTTAGCCTTAGCAACCTTATATACAAATTGTTATTCTGAATATTGGACAGACATATATACACAGTTGGATCTCTTTTAGATGAAAATAGTGCTGAATTGGCGAAACTTGTCAATTCTTCTCTTTATATGAACATGCTGGAATAGATACTGCAAATTTTCATGATGAAATTTTATCTATTTGCCTATCATTCCAAAATATTTTCAGTTAGTTCCTAGAATGCAAAAATATTGTTATTGTATCAGACAAAAATTTTGGAAAACATAGTTACAATGGATTCCAGCCACTGGGAAATGCAAGGGAATGAAAGGGAAAGGCAATGGAACTAAGCAGAAGCAAACAAATGCTTTTTCATATGAATATATTAAAAGAATCAAGAAAAAAATGAATGCCAATTATGATACAAAATTAACTGAAAAAGTTAGAAACAAAATATCAAATAATATTAGAAAGCCCTTCTGCAATCCTGGATCTATCATGAAAATCTGTATGCTTCAAGACTATCTAGACCTGAC
The DNA here is from genome assembly GCA_030762935.1 of Hymenopus coronatus. NCBI lineage: Eukaryota > Metazoa > Arthropoda > Insecta > Mantodea > Hymenopodidae > Hymenopus > Hymenopus coronatus. The sequence continues at coordinate 51,422,772 of CM060895.1, forward strand.
TAAATATTGGGAAGATAGCTTCACTAATGTGCAGGATTTTGATCCATCAATTTTTCCCTAACCATCCAATATAAATTGTGTATTTTCCCATCTGGTACAGCTTCATTGTTAACTCCAGAGTATTACACTCACTTACTCACTCTTTAGATACAAGGGTAGTTAAAAATTAGTGGCAACAACAATATTGTGTTTGGATTATGATGCTTTTTTTTTGGGTATTTACCAAATAAACAATTCATTCCCTGGAAATGCCTAAACTAAACGAGAGAAGTTTAGTGTGTTAGGATGTGTTTTGGTGGCACATTGCTAAAGCATCTGCTAATTAAGCCAAGTATCAGAGTTCGTATGTTGATAAGCTTGATCTAGAGTTTGGTTGAACATTAAAACTCATGTAGCAATTATTGTTGCCTTGCAGATCCGCCCTCAGGAAGTGCTGATGTGGAATGTCAGCTGCTGGAAGCTGCAAAAGCAGGTGATTCTGAGCAAGTACAGCGACTACTCACATCCTTTCCACAGATAGTCAATTGCAGGGATCTTGATGGAAGGTAAGTAAATAAGAAATAAAATTAAAATCAAATGAAATCTGCGTTATGATGTTGTTACTCTTCATGGGTTGTTGCACCATGAATTAAGTTCTGTATCTGCTATGCTAAACCAGGACATGTATTGCAAATTGTTATATTGAATTATTTCATAAATATTAATAATCCAATAATAAATAATTTGTGATAAACCTTCAATTATCTTTAACAATAAATTCAATTAGGACATTTTTACTTTTTCTAGTACATATGTACAATGTATATAGTAGATGAAGAAGGTATTGTATTCCACCCCAAAATAAAATTCCCAGATTTTACCAGAAACACATGTTTTCAGGTCACTTGAATTCAAAAAAAGTATTTTTAAAAGAAAGTTGTGTGCACATGGGTGGATGGATGGGGGTGGGGGTTGGGTGTGTCAAAAACAAAAAACTTGGTATTTAAGCTCAGTATCTTCCAAGAATACAACACAAAGATTTTAAAGCCCCCCCCCCCCCCCACACACACACACGCATGCTCTCGCACACACACAGACCACACATGTGTCCTTTACATGGAACATTTTTGATTTTCTCAAAAATTGCTGTAGGGATTTTGATTGAAATATCACACGTTTAAGACATTTTTATGACAAACAAAATGAACAAGGGGCATACTGAAAGTCACGAGCAACCCATTGTAAAAAATTAAATTTCAACAATGTAACGAAACGAATTGCAGGATCGTAATGTACAGACTTTAAGCCACATGTTGACATATTGTGACGTCATTAGCTTCTATCACGTGACCACAGACAGTGTTTGAAAAATGGCTGGCATTGATGTTTCGTTTCGACAGCGTGCTGTCATTGAATTCCTTGTGAAAGAAGGAAAATCTGCTCCTGAAATTCATCTCAGACTTCAACGTGCGTATGGAGGTGTCTGCATGGGTGCCAGCAGTGTTAGAAGATGGGTGAAACATTTCAAAGATGGAAACACGAGTCTGCAAAATGCGCCTCGTATCGGGCGTCCTCGAACTGCCTCTACAGAACGCAACAAGGAAAGAGTTGATGAGCTCATTACAGGAGATAGGCGTTTCACTGTGAATGAAATTGCTACGTAACTTGGAATAGGACATTGTGCAGTGCAAGAAATGATCCACATTTTGGGTTATCGAAAGGTCTGTGCGCGTTGGGTCCCCCGTTTATTGACTGAAGACCACAAACTTCAGAGAAGAACCATTGCACAAAACCTTCTTCAGAGATTTCATAATGAAGGTGATGAATTTTTGACGTGTATTGTGACTGGAGATGGGAGCTGGTTCCATCACTATGAGCCAGAAACGAAACGTCAGAATATGGAATGGCACCACTTGAACTCACCATCGAAGAAGAAAGCGAAGACAGTGCAGTCTGTAGGAAAAGTTATGGGAAGTGTCTTTTGGGAGGCACAAGGTTGCATTCTGGTTGACTTTCTTGAACCTGGACAAACCATAAATTCTGCCCGCTACATCAAGACACTTCTGAAGCTCCGTCGGGCTTTGCGTGATAAACGCCCTGGAAAGAGGATCATCCTTCAACAGGACAATGCGCGTCCGCATACTGGCCGTGCCACTATGGAGAAGATCAGGGCATTAGGGTGGGAAACTCTTCCACATCCTCCCTACAGTCCCGACTTGGCACCCTCCGACTACCATCTTTTTGGTTCTGTGAAGGAGCAAATGTGTGGCCAACGCTACGAGACGCTGGAGGATATTCAGAAAGCAGTGTGTCAGGGTCTGCGGGCAGCTGGAACGGAATTCTATCACAAGGGCATTTTCAAACTTGTAGAACAATGGGAAAAATGTGTGCAAAACAATGGAGACTATGTCGAAAAGTGAAGGAAAGTCTTTAGATTATGATGATGTATTTGGTTTGGCTTAAAAATAAATATTAAGATTGTAAAACATTGTTGCTTATGACTTTCAGTATGCCCCTCGTATATCTTGAATTTTCTGGGAAAATGTTCTGAAGAACTCTTTATTTTAGATGTCTTTTGTGTAACTGATAAACTGTAACAATTAAACAAAAACTTGCTACTCAAAAAATTTAGATCTTGTTAAAACACAATTTATATCATATATGTTTCTTTTGTAGAGTTAACCATTTCCAAGATATCCCTTGTTTTTTGTTTCAGTTTTAAATTACTTAACTTTTCTCAAACGGGAAGTCACCGTTTGTTTAATTCTCTCTTGTTTTGTTCTTAACCACCCAAAGAAAACTGAATGTTAATTGTTTCACATAGCTATAGGTTTTAAAACATTTGACTATCGCATTAACTAGTGTACTATCATATTTCCCTTCTGCTTACAAAGAATCAAATAATCTTGATTAGCATGATTAGATAAATGGATAATTTTGTAAGAATAGTGAGCTTGCAGAACAGGTAGAGAAAGTCATGTAAATGAAAGACATCAGATTTTTATTAAATTGTGATATTATTAAAGGTTTTGGAATTTATTATTTGAACAGTGTTCTATTGCTCCTTTCTTGTTCTTGAATTTATTCATAATGATAAAATAAAGCTTTTGTTACATAATGTACTGTTATATTAATATTTGCGTTGCTTCACTGTTTACTAGCTTCAGTTTTTATGCATTATATTTTTCATAACAATTCATACATTGGTTATTGTGCAGTTTTACCTATAACTAGGTAATTAAAATACATAGAATGGAAATAATAGTAATAAAGAGAGATAAAATATAATATTAATACAAAAAATTTACAGTGAAATAAAATTGCTACCCATAGTAAATAATTTACTAACTGCCTGCCATGAGCCAGCATACACATAACTGGTAACCAGTTACTACATTTTTTTAAAAATTGTTAACTAAGACTGGTTCCAGTGATATAAATGTGCTGGTGTCCACCTTAAGTGATCCCAAGTTCAAATTTCAGTTAGGTTGAGTTACCTGAACAAGAGTTTTTCTGGGGTTTTCCCTTATCCTCAGAAGATAAATGTTGGGTAACTTAGAGCTCTATGGACCCCAGGTTCATTCAAGCATCATTTCGCCCATTCCACTCATCGTCCAATAATAACTGCCAAGTTAAAGGACATTAAACCACCTTCCCCCCCTCCCCAAAAAGCCTGGTACTTAAAAAAAGTATTTGCTAAAATAGCTCCTCATTACCTTTCATTTAACTATTATTCAACAATCTCTCAGAATCCATAATGCTTAAAGTTGCTCCACATTTGTCTTCTCAGGATAAGGAACCTCCCTCCCTCCCCTCAGAAGAAAAATCTCATCCAGGTAACTCACCATATCAGAGATGCAAACTCAAGACCTCTTGAAGTTGAAGCAGACATAGCTACCCCCACACACAGACAGCCAGTACTCATTTGTGTTATTGATATATAATTGTGTGTACATTAGTTTTCATTTATTACTTCATCTAAAATTGATATAAAATTGATATTGTATTACTACTTATTAATTCAATATTATATTTTATTTATTTATTTATTTTTATTTATTTATTTATGCTAAGCATTATACAGGTGAATATGATCGGTGTTCAGCCCTGGCTCTTTACCGGTCATACTCATATTTTACAATAGTTTATTAATTCTAGTTTATTGCATCATTTTGTCTATTTACTGTCCATATCCATTTATTTTTCACTTTGCATAAGAATTGTCCAATCTTCTTACTATCTTTTTGAAACATTTCAACTACTACTACATTTCTATCTATTTTAAACCATTTCTTATTAATATACTTTTTTCTCCAAATTTCAGTTCCTTTACATTTAAATAAAATGTGTTCTATATCTTCATTTCCGCCACATATAGGACATTGATTTTGTGGAATACCTTTCCTTAGACCTTTTAATCTCCATACTCCTGCTTTCAGCCATGCAATACCTTCTCGCTCCTCTTTATTTGTCACATCAATGTACTTTTCCCTTCCCCATGAGACTTTCATTGGTATATAGAAAACTAAAGATCTCTTTTCAGTTATTTCACTAAATATTTTTTGTATTTCTATATCCTCAAATCTTTTCCTTGCCAACTTCCAGAAGTTATTCACATTATTTTCTCTTCTTCTCCACATTTCCCCTAACCCACTACTTTCCAGGTTATTTCGAAGACAGTCTACCCATCCCTTGTTCTTTAAACTTTTCTCTTGATATACTAAACACTGTTTTAACAAATTCCTTTCTTCCAATTTCAATATCCTATGCCAAAATTTCAATGCCCTTTCCATAATCTTTCCCTTACTTGCCACTCTACCCAGCTCTATTTGTGCTACCTGCCTAACAGTTGCATTTGGTAACCCCAGTATTTCTTTGCAAAATTTCCTATGCACCTCATCTATGCCTTCCCATCCTCCTTCTAATCCCCATACTTCTATCCCATATAGCATTTTTGCCTCAACCACCATATTGTACACTTTTTCTAACCATCTAATATTTATATTAGGTGCTTTGTATTTGCAACTTCTAATAGCTGATAAAGCTCCTTTTCCTTTTGCCAATGCAAATTTCTTTTGCTTTTCCCAATTGCCACCACTATCAATTTTAACTCCTAGATAAATACATTCTCTCACTACCCTGTACTCCTTTTCATTCTCATTCTTCCATTTTTCATATTTGCTCAATTTTCCCCCTTTTTTGAACACTACAATCTGCGTCTTGTCCTGGTTCACTTTTAAACTCCACTCTTTACAGTAATTATTTAATGTTTGCAAGGATTGTTTCAAGCCATTCACTGTAATTGCACCTATAACTAGATCATCTGCAAACAGTAATCCTGGAATCTGAATATTATTAATTACTGGCATCGAGTTATTATTTCTCCCAATTTCTGTTAATACATCATCTATATATAAATTGAATAGGACTGGACTTAACTTACATCCCTGTCTAAGGCCTTTCTCTTGTTGGATTTCTCTTGTTACAACCCCTTCCTCCACTCTTATACAAAAAGTATTTTCCTTATATAATGCTCTAAGGGTGTCCACCATTTGTTTACTCACTCCTTTAGTCAACAACTTATGCCACAGCAATTGAAGCTCTATCCTATCGTATGCTTTCTCTAAATCCACAAAAGCCATATATAACTTTCCTCTTTTGTCTTTCAAGTATTTATCTACCAGTGTTTTTATAATAAATAAGTTATCAACTGTCCTCCTCCCTTTTCTAAAGCCCATCTGAAGTTCCGAGAGGATATCATATTCTTCAACCCATGTTTGTATCCTGCTTGCCATAATACCAGTAAAAATTTTTCCTACATTTGATAATAATGCAATGCCTCTATAGTTGTTTGGTTTGTCAACACTACCCTTGCCTTTGTATAGTGGATGTATGATTGCTTTCCTCCACTTATCTGGTATATACCCCTTCACCTTAATTGTGTTAAATAAGTCTACTAAAACCTTAACTCTGTTTATTTCAGTGCACCATTCCTTAAGGAACTCTGGAGGGATTCCATCTATTCCCGTTGCTTTATTTCTTTTCATTATTTTCACCTGTTGGATTATTTCTTCACTTCTTATTATATCATCGAGTATATCTACATAGTTATTACCTATTTCCCAATTTCCTATCTCATTTTTACTCTTTTTTTCCCCATACAAATTTTTAAAATATTCCATCCATTCTCCTGGTTTTATACTTGGTTTTGTTACATATTTATTATACATTGATTTCATAACCTTCCATATCTCATTTGCATTATTTTCATTTAGAATTCGTATCAAATTACTTTCATATTTTTTCATCCAGCTTGTTTTCTTTTGTTCCAGTAATAAATTATATAAATCCCTCCCTTGCATATACTCTTTCTTTAATTCTATGTTTCCTAATTCCCTCCACTTTATGAGCAGCTGTTTGACTTGTCTTTTAGTTACTCTACATTCTTCATCAAACCAGCCCTCATCTCTTTTGTAAACCTTCTTTCTCATTTTCATTTCCTCCCCAGCCCTTAGCATAATGATATTTAAGATATCCATAGCACTTTCAATTTCTTGTTCCTTTATCATAAAACTTATTCCACACTGACATATCTGGCCATAATTAGAGTTTAGTGTCTGCCTAAATTTATTGCAATACTCTTCCTTCCATTTGTATCTACTGTATTCTTCTATGTTGCACTTTTCCTCCCTTAAATTATAGACTATTTGCTCTGTGCATGTTTTTATGTCTACTATCAATGGAAAATGCCCACTGTTGGAACTTAAATTTAGTATCTTAAAATTACTTAAAATATACCCCATATTAATTGGCCATAATACATAATCAATCACACTTTGACCATTATTACTAACATACGTATATTCTCCATTCACATCTTCTCCATATTTCCCATTCAAAATATCAAAGGCATTCAATTCACAGAATTCTATAAATTTCATATAGCCTTTGTCAACTATCTTATCTTTGCTGTATCTAATTTTCTCAGGTTTCTCTAATGTATCATTGCTCATCCACCTATTCCCTCCAATAACATCATTTTCGCCAATCCTAATATTAAAGTCTCCCATTAATATAATCTCAGAATTACCATATCTCTCCTTTAAATGTTCTATTTCTATCTCTAGGTGTTTAAGGAGGTCCGGATTATGAAAGCGCGAAGGAAGAGGGGGATTGTATACTATGCCTATACATATAACATTTTCAACTATTTGTTTCTCCTCTAATACAATCCATAGTATTTCTTTTCTCCTTGACCAAGTTTCTTTAACTCCTTTACTTAACGTTTTCTTTACAAAAAAGCCTATGCCTCCAGATGCCCTCCCCTTTCTTGCTACCTTATCTCCTTTTATCCCTACAAAATCAAAATCCTTTACGTAAACCTGGTCCTCTTTTAGCCATGTTTCAGCTACCGCGAGATAATCAAGTTTTGTCAATAATTGATTTAAACTCCCCGCATATATTTTGTTTTTAACTCCCTCACAATTCCAGAATCCAAGCCTCCTTATATTCTCCCTTCCCTATTGTGAGCCTAATCTAAATCTAAATGTTTCTAGAGTCCTTTTACTCCTTAATTGTATCCCTTCTCGGGAAGAAATAGTTTTATTTCTATCTAAAACTAGCACGCTGCCATGTTCAGATGATATGATGTTGTCTTCTTCCCCTTCTGTATTTTCCCCGCTACTCTGTTGCCACGCCTTCTTTCCCTTCGCAGCCAAATTACGTGCGGCTATTACTTCCCCTCTTCTCGGTGACACTATTTTCCTAGGTGACGTCACTCTGGTGGCTCCTCCTCCTGTTGCTTCCTCTGTTGACGTCATTTCTTCGTCAGCTGTTATTTCTCTCGTAGGCAAGTTGGATGACGTCCTATCTGCGTATGCCGTCCTCATATCCATGCTGACAGGTAGATTTCGGTTCCAACACACACTTTCACTGTCTTCACCCACATCCATTCCTTTTTGTTTGGACTTTGATCTTCCTGTTGTGCTTCCTAAAGTTGGCGTTGACATTTGCTGAGTAATTTCCTCTGTGCCTGATTGGGGTTCTCTTAGCTCCTTCTTGTCCAGATGCGATGTCTTTTCTCCGTCAATCCACAATTGGAAATTTCTAATATAAGCTCTTCTTCCCTGGGCTCTTGCTTCTTTCCAATATTATATACTCCAGTATACCAAAGAGAATTTTTGGCTGCAATAAAACATACATCAGCAAAAAAAAAAAAACAAAAAGAACAAGAACATAAGCTCAAGACTTAAAGAATGCTTCAGAAATATTGGATATAAACAGATGGATAAATCATCAGTGAGCAATCATTTCTGGAAGAGAATCAGTTGCCAAATTGCTAAACTTAGTACGTAAACTGGTTGAGGTTCCCCTAATACAGCTAACGATGGAAATAAATATCTTCAAAACATATCCTGAAAACTTAGTTAAGTTTTTAGTCATCAGTCCACTTTCTTTGTGTTAAAAAGTTTCATTGTTTATAATTGCTTTCAATAACTTAGTGTGTGATTTAAAATTGAATTTATGTTAAAAGTACACATTAAAAGATTCAAACATTGCATAATGAATTTTGGAATTTTAACAGACTTTAATCTCAAAGTTTGCCAATCGAATATCAGATGACACTATAAACACCCATGTAAGAAAAGGATTAGTCAATCTAAAAACATGACATATACTGCCTTTAATCTTATAAATAGAACCATAAAAATATTAATGTTGACTGAACTAATAATAATAATTTTTTTTTACCTGTATAGGATATTTGTGAATATGACAATTTGTTTCTTTTAGGCATTCAACTCCACTACACTTTGCTGCTGGTTATAACAGGGTTGCTGTGGTTGAGTACCTTCTAGCCCATGGTGCTGACGTTCATGCTAAAGATAAAGGGTAAGGGTATACTTTAACTAAGCCATTTTTTTTGACTTTTGAAGCAGTTTTGTCGAACATTCTCTGGAAGGTTTATGAAGGCCCGCTATCTCCATTTAAGCTTAAGTTTTGAATTGCGCTTAAGTGAAGACTTCAGTCACAGTGAAGTTTAAGAGTATGTAGTCCAAGCAATAAGCGAGCGGTTTAATCTAAGGAAGTGCTATGTTATCTGAAGAAGACTGTATTAATGATGAAGAAATTCAAATGATTTTAACCTACATACACGACAGAAGACTATCTGCAATGTTTGGAATGTAAGTGTCATACATAGCGATTGACTGAGTGAGATTTCGATTAAGTAAACAGTTGACAATAATGACACCAGAAATTATTAATGATACAAATACTGTATTTACTTGTCTGCAGGACCCCATCACCTAATTTTTTTAAAATTCTAGGAAATTTACAAATTTCTTACTTATGCCAGTCTTAATATGACAACATTGCCTTGATAGCTTCTGTGACAATGAAACAACAGTGACAGTCTTTCAGACTACTGCCAATCACCAACCCCTTTCACCCATTTGTGCAGCTGCTAAGTTTACTAGATGTTCCAGTCTTTATCTTTGATGCAAACTGTAAATTTAAAACTTATAAAATGATTTATAGAGCCTCTTTTAAATTAAATGCTGACAACTTTGGAAACATTATTCAAAGTTGGAGACATATTTGGTATGGTCCCTAATAGGTTTATACAAGACTCCATAAATTTGTTCAACTTATAAAATCACTTAATGAATTTCCAATGGAAGTGAAGAAAGAAGGTATATTAACAATTAAAATTTAGTTGAGTCGATTTTGTAACACTACATCACTTACTTTTTTATTTCGGAAAACATGTTTCAGAAGCCAATGACAATGGAAGCACATGGCTTCTGAAACATGTTTTCCGAAATAAGGAATTGACAATGGAAGCACATGGCTTCTGAAACATGTTTTCCGAAATAAAAAAGTAAGTGATGTAGTGTTACAAAATCGACTCAACTAAATTTTAATTGTTAAAACACATCACTGTCTCAAAGTCCACCATATATCAGGATAAGGTATATTAACCTTTCTTACACATGAAAGTAATCTGGAAACAGAAAAACTTAACCTTTGGTATACATAGATATTACTTCACATTTAGCTAATTAAATAAAATTGACAGTTTCAAGCAACCTTTTGATTTAATCGTCATGGAGTATTTTATGGACAATATGCTAACCACAGATTTATACCTATTGCAATTGAACCTACTTCTGCTAATGACTTCATCAACTTAATTTCTAATTTTTCTGAAGAATAAACATCAGATGACTGAAAAGCAAGTAATGGTCTCTTAAACCATATTATAGTAATATAGCAATTCCCCTAACACACAAACATGCAGTACTAAACAGCTTAACACGCAGACTGTATACACCCCCTGAATAAATAAGAATACAAACTGGAATATGAATACTTAGTAAACACAGCTGAAAACTACAGTTTCACAAACAATTGACAAGAAAATTACAAAATTCAAACAACAGGAACATGTCAAAGACACAACAAATGGAATAGAATGTAATCACCTTAAGAAATACAATGAATTCATGGGTTTGTCAAACGGGAAATGGTGTATACTTTAATAAACAGATTATACTTCTGTATATATTATATTTTACAAATGTTCAAAGAATTACAATAATCCAAGTGCTATCTTGCTCTTGAAGGCAGTCATCAAGCTCCCTCTTGAGCTGAAGTGCATCCATGAAACAAATAATGGTTCAATATCATGAAATTGAATAATTTACACATAAGTAGCTGGATGGCTTATTTACCAAAAATATCAAAATTCATGTGGATCACACAACTCTTATCACAAATTTGAGCCCAGCAGAGGGTCATGAATTTTTTGGGGGGGTGCAAAAATCCTTAGCATGACTTCCTTCAGAAGGGAAGCAAAGCCATTGGTCCTGTGTTATACATTTATGGCACATAAAAGAACCTCAAGCCTGATAAAGAGGCATCTGAGCAAAATTAAATGTGCAATATAGAATGTGATGTTGAGAATCACAGCAGTTAAAGCACATCCATAAATAAAGTTTAATTTCCTTTTCTCAAATAAGTACATTCAACCACAACACAAAGATGAAGCAAAATGAATGATATGGCACTACCAGAAGAGAGCATTCCAAGATACATTCCTATTTCTTATCATGTCATTGGCCAGTGGCATACTTCTAATGCATCGCCATCTCCACCATAACTGAATGGGGAAAATGTTGCTATTCAAATTCCTACTCCAGTTGGTAGCATATATCCATGCTCGTAACTCCTCACCTCTGTTAGAATTAAATAACATGAGAAGACGATGCTTCAAGGATCAATGGATGTGGGTTTTGTTTACATAAGTTATATATAGATAGATTGGGGCTGCATAATTTGAATGATAGATGTTGGAAAATGATATTTATGGAAATGATGAATAGAGAGGTTTCACTGTACGAGGTGATATCCAAAATATTTGGGATTGGTGCTGACATCTCGACAGCAGTTGCAGTAGAGTTTTGTAATATGAGTTGACAACACTAGCACATCTGATGAGGGAGTATTTAAAGTTTAATGCAATTGGGTAGATGTGTTGAGTTTCTATATTATTTTTCATGATACTCTGTGTGTAGTGTGGCAATTTTACAATGTGTGTGAGTGGGGGTGGGTAGGTGGGTATCTCTCGATTTTACAAGATTAGAAAAGAGAGTGTGCATAAAATTCTGTGCAAATCCCAGGAAAAAATGCTATAGAGACCCTTGCAAAGATTCAGCAAGTGTTTGGGGGACCCTGAGACAAAACAACAATGCTCCCAGTGGAAGAGCCTAAACTTACCAAGATCAAAAACACGAGATGTGTGAAGAGCAAAGTCATGAGCATGTTTTTTTTTTTTTTTTTTTTTTTTTGTTTTTTTTTTTTTTTTTTTTTTTGTTTGATATCAAGGGGATTGTGCTCAAAGAATTTGTTCCACCAAATCAAACAGTGAATTCCACGTACTACTGTGACTTTTGTGACAGCTCCATGAAAACGTGCAGAAACAGTGGTCTGAACTTTGGCGACAAGGGAGCTGGCTGTTGCATCACGATAATGTGCCCGAAGACAATTCCTTGTTCACCGGAAGTTTTTTGGCGATAATACAATGGTTGTTCCCCACTCATTGTACTCGCCCTGTGACTTCACTCTATTCCCCAAACTGAAAATCAAGTTGAAAGGACATTGGTTCAACACAATTGAGAGGATTCAAGAAGAAACACTGTTCTGTGCTAAACACCCTCAAAGAATTGAAATCTTGCAAATAAGCAAAGAAGCTTGTGATAGTGATGTTATTAAATTAAAAACAAAAGAATTTGAGTCGGTTTTTCTAACACAAACATCAGTTAGTAATTGCTTACTGGGACCAGTTTCAGGAACACTTCCAATTTCAACCCTTCATTCCCTAACACAAACATCACTTAATTATTTATTGGGACCGGTTTCGGGAACATTTGTTCCAATGAAAGGTTACATTTTGAGCCTTTGAAAATTGACATTGCCTCCATTTTTAGCAGCAGGGCAGTCAGTGATGGTGTCAACGATTGAAGTACAAAATATTTAATCTATACAATATTTTAAGCATCTTATTTTCTTTGCATGATTTTCTTATTACTTTTCCCAAACAATTTTCAGTGCAGGAAAATATAACTTCTTTTCCCAAAACAAACTAATCTTAGTATTTAGGATGCTTTGACATAGGTTTGAAATGAAAACTATTTAAGCCTGCTGAAAGTGCACTAGAAAGGTGAGTGTGATATATATAAAGACTTAGGAATAGAAATATATTTATAATTTAACATTAAAATTTTTTGTTGCATTTCAGAGGTTTGGTGCCATTGCACAATGCTTGTTCCTATGGCCATTATGAAGTAACAGAACTCCTTGTGAAACATGGAGCTAGTGTAAATGTAGCTGATCTTTGGAAGTTCACACCACTGCATGAGGCAGCTGCAAAAGGAAAATACGAAATTGTTAGACTTCTGCTTAAGGTTTGCATATTTTTCTGTTAAGTTGCTATTAATGTTTATTAAGCTAAATTCATCTAATAAAAACAATGCATTATGCAACCTTCATATTCCATTTCTTTAAATAAGTTTGCAGTATTTAACAAAGTTTTTGAGTAATAGGATGAGTGCATTCTTAAAATTTGAGGTCCTCATTTACTTTGTTATATAATACATGACAGAGTGATTATACTGCTCGCCTCCCACCTAGGCAGCCTATGTTCAATTCTAGGGGACCGCATATGGAATTTGTGGTGGTTGAAGTGGCATCTGGACAGGTTTTCTTTGAGTTCTCCGGATCCCCCTGCCATTCATTCCACCAATTTCTCCATCACCACTTCATTTCATTTGATCCACAACCCTGCTCCTTAACAGACATCTGACACCAGACATTAGCCTGTAAGTCCTCCAGATTAGAAGGGCAAGCAGGTAGAGAAGAAGAATACATTAGCCAGTTAACTGATAAATTTATAATATTTGATAAAACATCAAAAACTGAAAATGAATTAGGTATAGTCCTTGGGGATGTAAGTTCTCCTTAAACAAGTGGAGAAGAAGAAGAATAATGGCCAGGTTCCATCCATACAAACGTATATAAAATATTGATTGATTTTCTGCCTTCTTCATTTGTCATGGAAACTATGCATATATATTACCAACTCATACCTCATGACATCAACTTGAAATTCTACTAGATTGCCTTCCTGACATTACTCAGCCGTGGATGCAAAGGATGCAACATACCATTTGAAATCCTGTGACAGCTGATAAACTTTTCCAAAAGCAATTTAAATCCTAAATCTTAGAAACCATCTGAGGGCAAGAAAAAGGTATAATAAAAACTGTGATGGGCAACTTTCTGGAAGTAAGAACGCAGGTCTAGAAATAAAATCTTATTGTAGGGGTATCCAACAAGCTCATAGCGTATCAAAGCTTGGTGAATGAATTATTCTCATTCTATAACTGAAATAGGATAAAACTCTATATCACACAATGAAGAAAACAATTTAGGTTATAATAGTAATACATCCAATTCCACAGAATAGATACAAAAAGGTGCTGATGTTAGATTTTATCAAACCTCCTCAGCTATTAATGCAAATTTTAGTTGGTTTAGTAAAACTGAATAAAATTCAGGCATTGCAGCATTAAAGTTGTTAGGTAACCTGTTAGATTTTGCTCAAATGCACAATTTTGTGTGTAATTAATTTTATGAATGTAAAGGGTTGATATCTATTGATTTTTACCAGTTCCTAGAATATAATTGTACAATATTTTGACCAGGTAGTTTCGGCTTTTTACATAGGGGTTTAAAAATAGGTTTTAAGCACATAACTTTCAAGTCCATTCAGTATATGTAGGAAGTCAGTATGACTGTAGTATGATTTATTTTCTCAGTAGTCTTATATGAAATACGCATGTTTTTTTTCCAAAGTATTAATACTGAGAATTGGTTCTGCTGTGCAAGTGACAATTTTGATGAAGCCTTGTGAAAAATGACTCATATTGCTATACTATTAACTGAGCTTCTCAATATAACAGTGCGTGTCCATATACTGCCCGTGCCACTATGGAGAAGATCAGGGCATTAGGGTGGGAAACTCTTCCACATTCTCCCTACAGTCCCGACTTGGCACCCTCCGACTACCATCTTTTCGGTTCTGTGAAGGAGCAGTTGCGTGGCCAACGCTACGAGACGCTGGAGGATATTCGGAAAGCAGTGCGTCAGGGTCTGCAGGCAGCTGGAACAGAGTTCTATCACAAGGGCATTTTCAAACTTGTAGAACGATGGGAAAAATGTGTGCAAAACAATGGAGACTATGTCGAAAAGTGAAAGAAAGTCTGTAGATTATGATGATGTATTTGGTTTGGCTTAAAAATAAATATTAAGATTGTAAAACAGTGTTGCTCATGACTTTCAGTATGCCCCTCGTAATATAATTGGCCCCTCATAATATAATTGGCCCCTCATAATATAATTGGCCCCTCATTTTTGAACCTGTTTTATTTGATAGCATGGTGCTGATTCAAGTAAGAAAAACAGAGATGGAGCAACTCCCCTGGATTTAGTACGCGATGGTGACCAGGATGTTGCAGATTTACTTCGCGGAAATGCTGCATTGTTGGATGCAGCAAAGAAAGGAAACCTTGCTCGTGTTCAGAGGCTTGTAACTTCGGAAAATATAAATTGCAGAGATGCTCAAGGACGTAATTCTACTCCACTACATTTAGCTGGTAAGCTGCATCTGTTTATCAAGCCAATAATCTGATGGCAGAGGATTTAATGTGCATTTAGTGATGAATGAAACAGTGATGCTTATATATGATTGATATACATTTTTGCATATGTATTTCTTTTGATCATTTGATCTACAATTTTTTCTAAGTCTAACATGAGTAGAATATTTTTTCGAAGTACAGCTGTATACTTTTTTTTATCTAACATATATTTAAAGTCACTTTTCGCTATTTCATGCCAAGAACAATAGCAAAAATTATATCTATATTACATTCAATAGCAGTTAAAGATTGTTTTAGCACAATATGCCAAACAAACATCTTCATACAATGATGATTAACTATTGACCTAGAAGTTACTCATTTATACTTTTATTGTTATCAGTTAATAAAGTCTAAGAAAATTTGCCTCACAAAATGTCATTATGCAGGTAAAATGACCAATAACATATTCTTCAAAAGTGTACTGCCTTGTTAATTGCTTGCATTTTAAGAATATATCGTCGTTTTGTTGAATTCCTTTTTGTTAGGTATTTCGGAAGATTTGGAAATATATGTGTTACTGCTCTAGACTCCAGTGCACACGTGGGAGTTCAACATTTTCACCTCGAATACAAAACTTGTCAGATATTTTTATTAAATCAGCTGCAAAGTGTAAGTCGCAGATGCAGCTTTTCGTGGAATAGCTATGGACCACTTATGGAATAACTGCTTGTCATTTGGTGGCGAAATAAAATATTTTGCTTCAATTTTGTCCTTATCTTATCCTGATTTGCATTACGGAATGAAACATGTGTCAGCATTTTTGCGTAACATTTATTTTATCGTTTTATGACAGAAAACTAACTTGGTATTTCTAATTCTGATATTCCTATTCAACTCGAGTTCAAACTAAATAACAGTTTGTGAACTTCACAAAACAAACAAACTCAAAAAATTAATGTTCACACGCTATTGTTTACATACAAATCATCTGAAACCACAGATCACATTGGAACAGTGATGCTCCAAGTGTTCAAGCTCTGAAGGTGTAGTTGTTAACATGCAACCGAGAAGAAGTCATTAACTTGTAAGTTCTGTCCGCTATGGCCATACTGAAGAATGCAGTGCAGCCAAATTATCCATTTTGCATCACTTAACGTAATGCCAGCAGTCTTATTTTGTCAATAAATTTTACTGACTGTATAAGTATGTATACTCTGCCCCTAAATTATAACTATCTATGTACACTAACTCACTCTATGTTTTATTAATTTGACTGTCACTATTACTAAATTCCTCCAAACATCAATCAACTAACTCACTCATTAACTAAGCATAGTTGAAACCTAATCACTACATAAAAAATATGGTTAATTACGAAATAATTATTCATACCATAAATTACAAAAGTAAGATTCTGTTTTAACATTCTCCTACCTGCAAAAAACTCAGGATATGTGTGGTTCTGTCTCTTAAAGGACTTAGAGTTTATGAATTTTAGTATCTATAATTTGAACTCATGGGAATGATTATTTTATTCATTCGGTTTATGGGATGCAGCTTGGCAATACTTCAGAATATAAAATTCTTGTTCTCTTGACCCTCATCAAATAACAGTAGAAGACAGACCTGTATATCATTGAAGTGAACCAACAAATTCTTATTAATTGGATGAGCCATTTCTAAAACTGTTATAATCTGTAAGAATATTGTCAAGAATATACAACCTTTGCTTATTGCACTACAACAAATTCTACTAGTTGCATCTGCTTGTTTGTAAAGCAGTAAAACCCAAGGGAAAGCATGGCCTGGACTTTTCAAAATTTGATCTGTTAATTACTTGTTGTAAGATGCCTTGGGAATTTTTGCAGAAGTTGACTACAATTATTATAAATGATGTACCCGTTGTACAAGCAATAGGGCTTGTAGTCATTGGTCGTTCCTGTCTGCTTGCACATGCATGTTTAGTGAAACTTTGAACTAGGTGCACTAGAAAAATTATTCACTTCATCATTTCATTTTTCTTTCAAAAGTATGTTGGCATTCTTTAAGTGGTAACTCGCATGATAATCATGGAGCAAATAATTTAATGCATAGTGTTACCCATATTGATCTACAAAACCTGAATAACAATACTGGGATTAGACTCGTGGATTACTACCATAAAGGTAAAAATGTAATATCTAAACTCCACAGTCCCATAAAAATAAATAATTTTTTAGCTCATGACATATAATTATGTGATATTTAAATTCTACAGACTCTTTTTGTACCAAAGAACATTGCTTTACATTTGTTTTTCAATAACTTTTAAGTTAAATTAAATGAAAAGAAACTTGTTCAGTCAAACCAATTCCTATTAAAACGGGATAAAGTGTTCAGTTGATTCACTCCTCATTTAACAAGCTTTTTAACAAACTAGCTTATAATTATTCCAATTTGTAAAGTTTTTAAATAGGTTGAAAGTTCAGTAGCACATTCAAAGAAATTTAGTAATTTACTAGTTAATTTAAAACTGTATACCATGGAGTTTTATTCACGTATTAACCATAGTATTTGTTTCCACTGTAATTTGTTTTTTGAAAGGGCAAAATTAAAGTGGTGCAACTTCTCTTTGCTTCTTTGTAAAGGGAGAATATCATTCAAGAAGAAAGGAGCTAGGAAAATTATATTAAAATTGTATTTTTATTCATTTTAAATTTATGGTTATATCTGAATTGTTGTAATAATTTGGAAATTAAAAAATCTGGGTTATGGTACTGTCAAAAAAACCTATAAACAACCATAAAAAAATATGGAGAAAATTAGACAATTCAATATCATCTCTCAAAAATTTTCAAACAAGTAGATAATAATAAAACAATTGTTTTTCCTCTGGTAATGCTATGTATAATTAGCAGTTTTCTTCACTTTTTGTATCCATTATTACATTTTTTATGCATATAGTTTTGAATTAATTTAATAATGTTGCATATTATTTTCCAAGTTATTTTGTTTTTGAATTGTATCTGTTTTATTTGTAGTAGCTTTGTATGTAAATGTTGATCATCCACATTGTTGTGCATAACTAACATGAATTTGACATATTAATGGATCTGTACTGAATGAAGCATGATTTTTATTTTTATTTAAATGTGATGTTACAGCGGGCTACAACAACCTGGAAGTAGCTGAATTTCTTTTGGATCATGGAGCTGATGTGAATGCTCAAGACAAAGGTGGCTTGATTCCACTTCATAATGCATCTTCGTATGGTCATTTGGATATTGCTGCCTTGCTCATAAAATTCAACACTGTGGTGAATGCTACGGATAAATGGGGCTTTACTCCATTGCATGAAGCTGCACAGAAGGGCAGGACACAACTTTGTGCTCTACTGGTAAGTTAATAATTTTTTGCATAGACTAATATTACAAGAAGCAAATATTAAATATACAGGATCCCTCAAAAAATGTAGACTCAGTCTAACTACCATAAATTCTATATTATGTGTTATAATACATATTTAATACAAGCTTCCTACACTTGCTTCTGCAGAGAGAACTTTTTCCAAACTTAGGGCCTATTGTACAAGCTCTGAATAAATCTTAGAATAATTTTTCTTGGAGTATGCTATGAAGGGTATAAATGTGGCAGCAATGTACAATGAAATTTTATTCCTTCGATAGCAATTCGACTGTTTGCAATTTAAAACCAGTGTTGGCTGCACTGTGTCATTCATGGTCAGCTTTATAATTAATCATGCTTTGTTTTGCTGAAGGTTATGTAACGACTTGTATTGTTTTCATAATCAACTACTCCTAAACTATTATAATTATTATTTCTTATCTGAACTCTTTATATTGAAATAATTGTGAATGATGCCAAGCATATTCAGCTGCAAAATTATGTCTTTACAAACTAAATTATATAAAAAAGAAGCACAGACTCTGTGATAGGGTAAGAGTATGGGAGTAAAACCTAACGTTTTATTTAAAGTTATATTTTGTGCTGATTTATAAATTCGCGGTATCTTTCAGTTTCTATGCCTAAAACACTAACGTACTTAACTTGGTTTCTATCATTGTATTCCCTTACTTTTTGAATTTGAGTTTGTAAAATTACATTTGAACTGTTTCCGAAATCAGATTGCAAAAATAGAACAAAAAGTCAAAGTGCCAAAATCAGTAGCTAACCCCGTAGAACTGAGTTTATGGGAAACAACATATATCAAAAGTTTTAAACATTGCTTTGTGAACTTTGAAATTATCAACTCCACACCAAATTACACTGTAGTTACTCATGGAAAAAGACTGGGAATCAATGATTAGACCAACCCCACACCAAATGACACTGTAATTATCCATGGAAAAAATTGGGGAATCACTGATTAGTTGACCAGCACAGAAAATTGGAATAATAGATTCTCGCAACATGCCCTAACAATAATTTGGTAAGTGGAGCAATTGAGGGGGTCAGTGCAACAGTGGTATAACCCGTCTTTTTAAAAATGGAGCATAACTCAGTTAAACACACCTGGTTTCTTTGAGAATAACAAAAACCTAATTTTAATCGAACTGATTGTTCACTGCCACTTTTCCAGATTATTACACAACACATTGAGTACTGTTAACATAATGCTGAGATATACCTAACAATTTTTATTAGTGTGATGCAAATATTTTTGTGGGTTAGACCACTGTTGCGCTGACCCCCTCAATTTAACATTAATTAATTTTTCATTTGCTTCACTATGTGAAAGTTCCCCTTTTCTACCTTTTAAATTTCTGTTTGTATTAAAAAGATAATAAATAAGGAATGTTTTCATATTACGTAAGATATGTTATGACAAAACTTCTTTTATCTCTGCAAATAAATTTACACAAAGAACATGTTTCACAATCTGTCAATTGCATTGTAAGCTTCTATCGCTTGTTCAAATTGCAGTTAATGTCACTAGGTGAGGTATTGTTCTTCACTTTATTGCCATCTACTGGAAGTGAAAAAAAATTTGGTGACAGTTGGCAGCACATCAAAATTCAGGATGCAAGCTCTATTTTTCATAACAAAACATTTTCTCCCATTAACTGTTGTTTAAAAGTGATGTTTGGTTTTGCAAGTGTAAACACAGTCACAGTCTAAACAATTTAATTGATAAATCCCATATATTTTATTATTTGAAATTTTAAACAAATCTTTTATGGTATATTTATTTTGGTATATTTAGACCAGTTGCCTCTTATCTAGACAGCCTGGGTTCGAGCCCAGGGAACTGCATGTGAGATTTGTGGTGAATGATGTAGTAACTGGGTGGGTTTTCCCTGGGTTCTCTGGTTTCCCCTGCAATCCATTTCCTCACTTTCAGTTCAGGCATCGGGCTGACACCCATCCTGGCTTTTCTGTGATTCAGAGTCTCTGTTCCTGAATAGGTGTTTGACACCAGGTGGTAGTTTGTAAGTTCTGGGGATTGTAAGCCCACATATAAGAAGGGTAAACAGAAAAAAAAGTTTACTTTGAGAAACTAATATGATGCCATGTGTTTTAAACATTTTTGGGGATTATTTGCCTAGGGGTGATAAGTAAAATGTTTATATTTTTAGTTTTCTATTTGCTTAAGAGTAGAAACCTCCTTAACAGCTTTCTGATTAAATTTCTCAATCTTTTTATGTATAAAATTGCTATTAAAAGTAATTAAAGCAGTGTTGATTGTGTGTTTATATTCTCTCTCAAACTCCTCTTGATTGAGGGACACATTTATCAACCTATAAATTAAACTATTTAAAACAGAAAATTTATGTGAAAAACAGTTAAAATTGTTATATTTTATGTGGTTATCAGTATCAGTTGATTTTCTATAAATGCTATAATTCAATTGTTTTTTATCATTGGTATCTTTAATATAGAAAAAGGATATGCCATAATTTTCAATTTCTTATGTTAGTTTTAGAGCTTTAGCATATAAATTAAAAAGTTTTAAAGTATCAAGTACATGTTTATCAGGAATAATAGCAAAAACATCATATACACATCTATAATAAATTTTAAAAATTGAAGGAAATGCTTTTGTGACCTGTATTGCAAAATAGCTCGTGAAAAAGTCAGCAAGAAAAGGTGAAAGTGGACTGTGCATTGCTAAGCTAAATGTTTGTTGATAGAACTGCAACACTGCAATTTAAACAAGCCATAGAAGCTGAGGATGCAATTGAAGGATTGTGAAACATGCTCTTCATGTGAAATTATTTGTAAAGATAGGTGAAGTTTTGTCACAATATGTTTCTTGTTATGTTAATAACAACTTTTCATGTTTATAGCTGGCTCATGGCGCAGATCCATTTCTAAAGAATCAGGAAGGGCAGACTCCTGTTGATTTGGCTTCAGCAGAAGACGTACGATGTTTGCTGCAAGATGCTATGGCATCACAACAAAGTGTTCCAACAGCTCCAGCCTCTGCTCCACCTTCTCGACCTCCATCCATTGCAGTCGCATCTCCTACACCTTCTCTAGCAGTTGCACTGTCTCCACCTGTAACAACCGAAACAGTAATTATGCCCTCTGGAGCATCAATGACATTATGTATACCAGTAGCAAGAGGATGTCTTTCTCCAATGCCAGCTGCGGAAGGATGCTGTGCTGCAGAACCAGTAAAGCCAGAAGGTGGTGTGCAGGATATGGCTAATGTAGCAACTGTTCCAGGATTTTTGGCAAGGTAAATTCTGGTTTTGTTCCCTTATGTAATTAAAGTATGTCCTTAAAATGCAACTACATTTTGAAACTAAAATAAGAAGGCCAGCATGTAATTTCATACTTATAGTTAAATTTTCCTCTCTTTTTTGGTCTAATCTGTGATAATATCACCACATTGCAGTTAGTTTTTGTAAGCCATTTGGTTTGACATTGACAATATTTTCCAAAGCAGGTACAGTGAATGACAGCTGATCATTAGCAATTTCATGATTCCTAACTTTAATTAGTGGTACACTTGTCATGTGCTGACTTGATAAACAAGATAGATTTCAATGAGTGGAAAAAGTTTATCAACACCTTTTTTACTTTCTATAGCATTTATGTACATTTTAGGAAAAGGTCTCTGTGTGTATGGAATTAAATACCAAACTTGGATATATATGTTTAGAATTTTCCAAGAATGCGAAACGATTTTCAAGAAAATTTCCCCACTACAAACTACCCTTTACATGAAAAATGTTTTGAAAATGTTCTTTTTCTCAAGAATAACTAACGATTTTGATTAAAAAAAACTGTATATTACAGATATTTACATCACAATTAAAATGTATATTTTGAATTTTTTGGGAATAGCCTCCGAAGACCTCTTTATTTTGGAAAAGTTTTGCAGAATTTTACATAACATTAAACCATAAGGGAAAGACAAAAACTTAATATGCATTGTTGTAGTGTCGACCATTTTCGAGAAATTCCTTACTATTGGTTTCAGTTTTAAACTAACTTTTCTCAAATGGAAGCCATTGTTTGTTTCATCTCTCTTTTGTTTTACTGCTGGGCATGCAAAGCAGACCGAACTTCAATTGTTCATAGTGTGATGAAACATTCTATTATCTCTTTAGCCTATTGCATTATCTTATTTCTCGTCTACTTAGAAGGAGCTAATACAACCATTTCTGCTAATGTTTATCTCAATTACCACAATATATGTAGGTAAAGGAATAATCTTTTGTAGCAATAGTTTGTAGAGAAAGTCATGTAAATGGAACACATCAGATTTGTTTAAAGGCTCCAATACAAGTGTTATTTACTTAAAGTCGCTTTAACTGCAATGGTTATATCGCGACTTCTCATTGTTAGCAAGGTTTCAGAGAAATGAAGGTAAGAGGACAAAATATCATATTCCTGTGAGGCATAGTTTTGGATCAGTAATTATTTTTCCTAATATTTTGTTCCAGGAACTCAAAAAAGTGTGACAGACTTGTTCAACTGGTGTAGCATTTTAACTTATTTCTTAGTATGAAAGAGTGCAATCTAATTGCTCATTGATTGCATATATATTTAATAACATCAAATGTATTGCTTTCTCTTTGCTTTATTTCTTACATGTAAACTTTTTCAAAATGTCCATGTAATTTACTTTGTTTTTGTTCTTTCAGCCTTGGATTGGATCATTTGCTTGAACTCTTTGAGCGAGAGCAAATTACATTAGATATCTTGGCAGAAATGGGACATGAAGATTTAAAGCAAGTTGGAGTGAGTGCTTATGGCTACAGACACAAGTTGCTCAAGGGAATTGATAAACTTTGTTCCAGTGCAGGTAATTATATTTATAATATCTTGTTACAATAGTATTTGACAAACAAAATCTCTTGGTATTTTTGTGTGTGGAGGGTGTATGTATAGTTTTTTTTACCAAACTTTAAATACAGCATCTTCCAAGGATGCAATACAAAGATTTTCAAGAAATTGCCCTACCCAAACTAAACTTTACTTCTCAAATGAGAAGTCATTCTTTTGTTTCTACTGGTCAAACAAAGAAAATGGAATTTCAAAGTCGTCACGTAGGTTTTAAAAGATTTGACTTACTTTCCCTTTTCCTGTTCTACAAGGAAATATAATAAAAGTATTTCTACAAATGTTGTTCTCTAATGCCAGATGTTTGACAATAAAGTCATTTGTCTTCTTGCACTTTAATATTTTTCAGGAATATTTTCATGGTCAGCCACTGAAGCACAGATTTTGAGATACTCCGAATCCATGTCTTGATCTGAGTTACACAGTAGACAGTTTGGAGATATATATATATAATAGGGGAGTGCTAAGCCAGCAGTGATAGAGGAAGGTTGTGTTTTGAGAGGTGCTCCTGCGGTGAAGGAAGAAGGATCTAAGTCACGATGGGAGTGGACATTACAGTGTATAGAGCAAGAATTGGACAGTTTAGAAAAGTAAAATTGGTGAATAGTAAACACAGTTTTGGAGAGAAGATGACAAACATATTGGTTTTAGCAAGTGTTATAACTTTGTTGCTAGTGATTGGAGGAATTGAGGTAAACCCCGGCCCTGCAGATATAATAACAATGCTGGAAAACCTGACTGAGAAAATGAACAAAATAGAAGGTATGGAACAACGAATAGGTAAACAATTGGAAAAGATGGCAACAGATATCAAAGAAGATGTTAGAGTTGAGGTGCAGGAAGCAAGAAGGGAAGTTGAAATGGTTAAGGAAAGAATGGAAAGATTGGAAGAAAGGGAGAGAAGATTTAATTTAGTGTTCACAGGAGTTAAGGAAAGAAGGTATAAATGGCCAGCAGAAGAAATATTAGAAATAACGAAGGAAAAGCTGAATTTGGAATTGTACAGATGGGAAATTATTGAAGCTTATCGAGTTGGAAGACAACTTGGCAAGAGAACAATTATAGTGAAATTTGCAACAGCCCAATTAGTACATGAAGTACTTAAAAGAGCCAAGAAATTAAAAGGAACAGACATTTTTATTAATAAAGATTTATCACCTAAGAAGAGAGCTCTGCAAAGAAATTTGGTACAAAAAATGAAAGAAGCAAGAGCCCAGGGAAGAAGAGCTTATATTAGAAATTTCCAATTGTGGATTGACGGAGAAAAGACATCGCATCTGGACAAGAAGGAGCTAAGAGAACCCCAATCAGGCACAGAGGAAATTACTCAGCAAATGTCAACGCCAACTTTAGGAAGCACAACAGGAAGATCAAAGTCCAAACAAAAAGGAATGGATGTGGGTGAAGACAGTGAAAGTGTGTGTTGGAACCGAAATCTGCCTGTCAGCATGGATATGAGGACGGCATATGCAGATAGGACGTCATCCAACTTGCCTACGAGAGAAATAACAGCTGACGAAGAAATGACGTCAACAGAGGAAGCAACAGGAGGAGGAGCCACCAGAGTGACGTCACCTAGGAAAATAGTGTCACCGAGAAGAGGGGAAGTAATAGCCGCACGTAATTTGGCTGCGAAGGGAAAGAAGGCGTGGCAACAGAGTAGCGGGGAAAATACAGAAGGGGAAGAAGACAACATCATATCATCTGAACATGGCAGCGTGCTAGTTTTAGATAGAAATAAAACTATTTCTTCCCGAGAAGGGATACAATTAAGGAGTAAAAGAACTCTAGAAACATTTAGATTTAGATTAGGCTCACAATAGGGAAGGGAGAATATAAGGAGGCTTGGATTCTGGAATTGTGAGGGAGTTAAAAACAAAATATATGCGGGGAGTTTAAATCAATTATTGACAAAACTTGATTATCTCGCGGTAGCTGAAACATGGCTAAAAGAGGACCAGGTTTACGTAAAGGATTTTGATTTTGTAGGGATAAAAGGAGATAAGGTAGCAAGAAAGGGGAGGGCATCTGGAGGCATAGGCTTTTTTGTAAAGAAAACGTTAAGTAAAGGAGTTAAAGAAACTTGGTCAAGGAGAAAAGAAATACTATGGATTGTATTAGAGGAGAAACAAATAGTTGAAAATGTTATATGTATAGGCATAGTATACAATCCTCCTCTTCCTTCGCGCTTTCATAATCCGGACCTCCTTAAACACCTAGAGATAGAAATAGAACATTTAAAGGAGAGATATGGTAATTCTGAGATTATATTAATGGGAGACTTTAATATTAGGATTGGCGAAAATGATGTTATTGGAGGGAATAGGTGGATGAGCAATGATACATTAGAGAAACCTGAGAAAATTAGATACAGCAAAGATAAGATAGTTGACAAAGGCTATATGAAATTTATAGAATTCTGTGAATTGAATGCCTTTGATATTTTGAATGGGAAATATGGAGAAGATGTGAATGGAGAATATACGTATGTTAGTAATAATGGTCAAAGTGTGATTGATTATGTATTATGGCCAATTAATATGGGGTATATTTTAAGTAATTTTAAGATACTAAATTTAAGTTCCAACAGTGGGCATTTTCCATTGATAGTAGACATAAAAACATGCACAGAGCAAATAGTCTATAATTTAAGGGAGGAAAAGTGCAACATAGAAGAATACAGTAGATACAAATGGAAGGAAGAGTATTGCAATAAATTTAGGCAGACACTAAACTCTAATTATGGCCAGATATGTCAGTGTGGAATAAGTTTTATGATAAAGGAACAAGAAATTGAAAGTGCTATGGATATCTTAAATATCATTATGCTAAGGGCTGGGGAGGAAATGAAAATGAGAAAGAAGGTTTACAAAAGAGATGAGGGCTGGTTTGATGAAGAATGTAGAGTAACTAAAAGACAAGTCAAACAGCTGCTCATAAAGTGGAGGGAATTAGGAAACATAGAATTAAAGAAAGAGTATATGCAAGGGAGGGATTTATATAATTTATTACTGGAACAAAAGAAAACAAGCTGGATGAAAAAATATGAAAGTAATTTGATACGAATTCTAAATGAAAATAATGCAAATGAGATATGGAAGGTTATGAAATCAATGTATAATAAATATGTAACAAAACCAAGTATAAAACCAGGAGAATGGATGGAATATTTTAAAAATTTGTATGGGGAAAAAAAGAGTAAAAATGAGATAGGAAATTGGGAAATAGGTAATAACTATGTAGATATACTCGATGATATAATAAGAAGTGAAGAAATAATCCAACAGGTGAAAATAATGAAAAGAAATAAAGCAACGGGAATAGATGGAATCCCTCCAGAGTTCCTTAAGGAATGGTGCACTGAAATAAACAGAGTTAAGGTTTTAGTAGACTTATTTAACACAATTAAGGTGAAGGGGTATATACCAGATAAGTGGAGGAAAGCAATCATACATCCACTATACAAAGGCAAGGGTAGTGTTGACAAACCAAACAACTATAGAGGCATTGCATTATTATCAAATGTAGGAAAAATTTTTACTGGTATTATGGCAAGCAGGATACAAACATGGGTTGAAGAATATGATATCCTCTCGGAACTTCAGATGGGCTTTAGAAAAGGGAGGAGGACAGTTGATAACTTATTTATTATAAAAACACTGGTAGATAAATACTTGAAAGACAAAAGAGGAAAGTTATATATGGCTTTTGTGGATTTAGAGAAAGCATACGATAGGATAGAGCTTCAATTGCTGTGGCATAAGTTGTTGACTAAAGGAGTGAGTAAACAAATGGTGGACACCCTTAGAGCATTATATAAGGAAAATACTTTTTGTATAAGAGTGGAGGAAGGGGTTGTAACAAGAGAAATCCAACAAGAGAAAGGCCTTAGACAGGGATGTAAGTTAAGTCCAGTCCTATTCAATTTATATATAGATGATGTATTAACAGAAATTGGGAGAAATAATAACTCGATGCCAGTAATTAATAATATTCAGATTCCAGGATTACTGTTTGCAGATGATCTAGTTATAGGTGCAATTACAGTGAATGGCTTGAAACAATCCTTGCAAACATTAAATAATTACTGTAAAGAGTGGAGTTTAAAAGTGAACCAGGACAAGACGCAGATTGTAGTGTTCAAAAAAGGGGGAAAATTGAGCAAATATGAAAAATGGAAGAATGAGAATGAAAAGGAGTACAGGGTAGTGAGAGAATGTATTTATCTAGGAGTTAAAATTGATAGTGGTGGCAATTGGGAAAAGCAAAAGAAATTTGCATTGGCAAAAGGAAAAGGAGCTTTATCAGCTATTAGAAGTTGCAAATACAAAGCACCTAATATAAATATTAGATGGTTAGAAAAAGTGTACAATATGGTGGTTGAGGCAAAAATGCTATATGGGATAGAAGTATGGGGATTAGAAGGAGGATGGGAAGGCATAGATGAGGTGCATAGGAAATTTTGCAAAGAAATACTGGGGTTACCAAATGCAACTGTTAGGCAGGTAGCACAAATAGAGCTGGGTAGAGTGGCAAGTAAGGGAAAGATTATGGAAAGGGCATTGAAATTTTGGCATAGGATATTGAAATTGGAAGAAAGGAATTTGTTAAAACAGTGTTTAGTATATCAAGAGAAAAGTTTAAAGAACAAGGGATGGGTAGACTGTCTTCGAAATAACCTGGAAAGTAGTGGGTTAGGGGAAATGTGGAGAAGAAGAGAAAATAATGTGAATAACTTCTGGAAGTTGGCAAGGAAAAGATTTGAGGATATAGAAATACAAAAAATATTTAGTGAAATAACTGAAAAGAGATCTTTAGTTTTCTATATACCAATGAAAGTCTCATGGGGAAGGGAAAAGTACATTGATGTGACAAATAAAGAGGAGCGAGAAGGTATTGCATGGCTGAAAGCAGGAGTATGGAGATTAAAAGGTCTAAGGAAAGGTATTCCACAAAATCAATGTCCTATATGTGGCGGAAATGAAGATATAGAACACATTTTATTTAAATGTAAAGGAACTGAAATTTGGAGAAAAAAGTATATTAATAAGAAATGGTTTAAAATAGATAGAAATGTAGTAGTAGTTGAAATGTTTCAAAAAGATAGTAAGAAGATTGGACAATTCTTATGCAAAGTGAAAAATAAATGGATATGGACAGTAAATAGACAAAATGGTGTAATAAACTAGAATTAATAAACTATTGTAAAATATGAGTATGACCGGTAAAGAGCCAGGGCTGAATACCGATCATATTCACCTGTATAATGCTTAGCATAAATAAATAAATAAATAAATAAATATATAATATATTCTAATCCTATACAGATGTTGGGCCAAACAGTCATGGCCTGTTGCCAATCTAAATGCAGCTACAGACAATTTGCGTGGTAAATCAGCAGTTGAGTGAGGGTTTTCATGTAGGGAATTCCATTTTTCCCCTTTTGATTGTATTATCAGATTTTGTTTATTGAAATCTGTGTATGTAGATTTAATGAAGCTTTTGACAGAGTGGTATGCAAATTTGGTGACTGGTGTGTAAGCCACAATGATGCCCTTCTTTGCCAAAGGATCAGTGTTCTCATTTCCCAAACATTCTACAAATGTTTGTCTCGGTCAACGTGAAGAAGATAAAAGAATAAGCATTTTTAAGGAATGTTTGTTAAAAAATGGGAAGATAAGTCATGTGAATGTCACATAGAATTTTTTTTATTCAGCAGGTATCTCTTTCTGCATGTCCATGATCCTTCCTAAAAGAAACTGCTGTATCTCCATTAGCATGTTCAAGTTATTTTCATATAAGCAGTAAATTCTAAGTTTTTATTTTTCCTCCTACCATCACTCCACCCTTGTTCTGGAAACAACCCTTTACCATATTTTTCCTTAATGTAAAACTTAAAATTAAATCAAAATTTTTGCTATAGGTACACTGTGGATACCTCCCTCCAACCCAGGTACATTGTTGGTTGATCTTCTAAGTGAAGACAAAGAATTTATGGCTGTAGAGGAAGAAATGCAGTCTACGATCAGAGAACACAGAGACAACGGTCACTCAGGAGGCATATTTTGCCGTTACAATATCGTAAGGGTGAGTTAACAAGTTGTTTAAATTTTTAATTAAACATTTAATAAACTCTTAAGTGATATTAATGGAGACAAATCAAGAAACAGTAACATTTAAATTTTAAATTAATCACTCTTAAAAGAAAATGGTCTCTATTGAAGAATCTGCGTTTCATGTGGAGAAATTACTTGTGCAGATAATTTTTGTTTGCTTACTTTCGTACCAGTTCCTGTCACTTAGAAAAAACAATTCATATAAAAAAGTTAGAGAAAGAGATATGATCTATTAGCCGGATCTGCAAATCACTTTACCTGTGATGGTAATCTGATAGGAGGATCATCTTTTCTGTAGACTTTGAACCATATTGGGTCTTAGAGAAATTACACATAACTTACACATACCACCCCAGAGCCAGGAATTGAATCACAAACCCTAAGCCCAAGAGCCGTAAATAAAACCTCTGTAGCTAATTTGGCACCAGCATATTGTAACATATGTCTTTACTGACTCAAAAATTGTTTACAAATAAAGTGTTAAATTCACTGCTGTAAATACTTCTCTGACATTTTGACATAGAGACAGTTTACTGCTGCAAGCCATCCGTGACTCAGACACCACTGTGCGCTAACACTCCAGTCACTGACAACACAATGGCTTGCATTTATAGCTAGAAAATAACATCACAGAACTTCCTGGAAGCCAAAGCTTTGAGAAGAATTGAGAGTCGTGTACCTGAAGCTTCCAATTACCATTGCACCACACTTCCTGTGTGTTAACACATTCCAAGGTCTCCAACTGTGATAACTCATACCAAGGAAAATATGAGAGCAGGACTGCGGAGATGACACTGTCACACTATATCTAGTAAATAAGCACATAAAGAATATTAGGGTTTACTTAGCTTTTGATTTCACAGTTGTGTGCTTGTAAGCTATAGACTAGTGGCATGAAATAGATTCTTTTGGACAATATATTTTACTTTTGTAGGAATTCATAAACTTTTGTATTTATAGTAGAACCCCAGAAATTTTAGCTAATAGGCTGAGGCTATCTCAAATTACTGAAAAAACTCTGTTATATGGAAAGATCACTAAATCAATAGATAAATAATGAATACATTTTGAATGAGCACAATAATGGTTAAAAAATAAATAAAAGAATAGTACATACCTGTGTTATGTATACATATATAGGCAAACATTTCAAAATTGCAAATAATAAGTTACATTTTAAAGAATTTTCCCATGTCAGGGACTCACACAATGGGAAGGTAAACTCTTTAAAATTAACATGAGACAGGTGGGCTCTCTTCAGTATACAGTATGTACAGGTGCCATCTACAACAGTGGTCAGTCTATTACTGCTTTAAAGTATGTATTTTTACTTAAGTATATTTTTATGATCAAGGTTGCTGAGTAGGGATTACTGTACAATGCAGTATTTTTTTCTGAAAAGATGGGTGGTATGCACTGTTCAATTGATTGACATGACCCCCCAAGTAGTGAAGGATCGACAAAGAAAAAGCAAGCACACTTCTCCAAACCTAATGGTACCTGTCAGTCTGTGATAGAAATGCACTAACAGTCTGAAGCCAAGGTTATGTCTGTGCAATATGAACTTAACCCTAAGTAGAACAGTGTTACCTGTATTCATGAAAAATTGAAAGAAAGTTCAAAATGTAATACATTCAAAGGTGCATAAAACGTAGTTATGGGCAATGTATAAAAACAGAATTTTACTCTAGTTTTATGCAAAATTTTAATTTCCTTAAGACCAGCTCGGGGCTCTACAAATGACAATCTTGAATGAAAAATATCTGATCTTATTGTAATTGCCAGCACATTGAATTAAATGATGGTTGCTGAAGCTAACTTCAACATTCTTTAATTATAAGTTTTGTATCCCCACGTCCATAATTTAGTTTAATGCTCCTTTATGATTTTCAGATTCAAAAGGTTCAGAATCGTAAACTGTGGGAGCGGTACTCACATCGGAGACAAGAAGTTGCAGAGGAAAACAACAACCAAGCAAATGAAAGAATGCTTTTTCATGGTTCCCCATTTATAAATGCAATTGTACAAAAAGGTTTTGATGAAAGGCATGCTTACATTGGTGGCATGTTTGGTGCAGGTAAGATATCCTTTTAGTCACAAACACAAAAGACCATAGGTTTTATTTATACTTTGACAGAAATATAAATTTTATGGTGGCTGTAGATAAATTCACTGATATACATTTAAAACAAACCAGTTTCCAGTTTTAGGAAGCAGAGATTTATAATTAACAGCAATTATATTTGTTTACTAAAACAAATACATCTTCAAATCCTGGAAATTGATGATAGTGTTGCTGAAATCAATTAAAATTAAAATTTTGAGTCAATTAATGTTATTCAACAATACTCACTTTTTAAATTTGTGGAACATATTTTGGAGGCCATTTTCCTCCATTATCAACTGGACATCTACTTATCTTGGTTGGTAAAGCTGATCCATTCATAGATTTAGGTTAGGATACGTTCCAGTTTACTGATTTCACTACCTGTGGATAGATGACAGAGCAATTAGAATTACCATCTATTTTCAGCTTCAGGTAATGGTATTAAATGTATCCAATGGTATTAAATATCCAATCTGGTATTTACCTTGGCAACTGAAGGAAACCATGAAAAAAAAAACAAAAAAAACAGCCAGATTGTTTGACCCGTGGGATTTGGACCCAGTACCTCCTGAATGCAGGCCACAGAAATAAAAATTGTTCTGGTTCTTTCAGATGAAAATTTGTTCTCATGTTGGCAAGTCTTGCATTCCTCTTAAGTGCTTTAATAGTTATCAATCCAGATTTATGTTTTGAGTTTTCGTCCAAAAAGGAGAGGCAATTGCTGATTGTTCTAAATAGTTGTACATCTAAAATGTTCTTTGGCTTTATTTCCAAGTTCCTTTTGATTTTTCTAATATAGATTTGTTTCCAGTTATTGTATTTTATTTCATAAATACCAGAGTTTTTTTTGAAGGACACTGTCCTTGGTTGTAGTGCAGAGTATGCATTTTATGGTATAAAATGGAGCCAATTGTATGCATTATTGTATTTTTGAATTAGTTAAACATCTGTGCTTGATGAGTGAATTTTGAAACAGCCACTTTAATACAGCAGAAGAGAGCACATGTTTTAAAAAGTATAATTTCTACATAATTTTAAATAGATTTTAGAGCACTAAAAATAGGGTTCGAGTATAAGACATGGAAAGTTATTTTATATATGTGTGTGAGTACCAGTCTTTGAGGAAAATGTGACAGGACAAGGTATGAACTAAGTGAACCCATTGAGCAGCATGTCAACATTGTGCTTCACATTAATATAGTCCACATTACAATACTGGATTCATGCTACTCATTAGTTTACAGCATAGCACCATGTCCTTCTAGAGGCCCTTGTAGTCCCCTGCAATGTTCAACCTGGTGCCACTGTCTTGCAAGGCATTGAATACCCTCTTGCTGCCATTATCCTCTTCATATGGGAATACAGTCATCTGTTGCCACACAGTATTTGCAATGTCATCACATTTTGCATGGCATCTAATGGTTCCTTTACCTCGCATAAGAGATTGAAGTCACATGGAGACAGGTCAGGAGCCTTCTGTGGATACTCCAATCCTTTCCATCCACATCCTGCAATAGACGCCCAACTCACACTGCTTTATATGATCTTCTGTTGTGGACAATGATTGTAGATCAGGACATTTCTCTGTAATGCCACATTGTACCTACCTTGGCACAAAGTCCCTTTAGTGTTCTACTGTCTTCTACTGTTTGGCCATATGGGACAAAGTGGCACACAATGTTGTGCCTGATATATGCAACAATTGCCATAAATTTCATGGGGAAAGGATATGAATGAAATTTCTGCCTCTGGGCAATCTTTCATGTCACTACTCTGTAGGCTGACTTTTGAGTTCCAGTTCATACATACTGGCCAAAAATTCAATTGCCTGTGGATGGCGTATTTCTTTCTTTCTTTCTAATACCAGTATCATCAGTTGTTTTGCAGCAGATACTTAATTACTGCTTTCCTGATGTTGGTCCACATGCTCACAGATCGTATTGCATGCTGCTGACCATTGGTTGCTGCATATCCTTGCTGAAACTCTCTTACCCACCTTAAGACAATCTAGTGTTGCAGGGTATTACTCCCATCAGCTTCCACCAATTTCCTGTGATATTCCTGGGTAGTTCTCCCAAGGAGAGTGCTATTTGATATATAAGCACTGCTTAACATTGTTTATATCCATGTTGTTGCCAAACAACTGATTTCATATTGGTCTTTGAGCTTGTACAAGCTAATGGTTCTAAAGTTCGATATGGTTACATTCTTTTGTTACTTTTAATCCATTTAACCCATAATTCCTGCTTTACTCTAGCAAATTCTTCTTTTCCTCTTTTGTTTAAAATATCCACATTCTTTATTTTAAGTATAGTGAGTCTGTATATGGATCTGAAGTGTTCACATCCTGCACACATTAGAAATGCTGCATTATAGCTGTGATATACTTGTATGCAAATTTACTACCCTCAATAAAAAAGTTATCAAAACTTACATATATTTGCATATGTTATCAATTTTGACAAGTATGCTAAACTGGCAACAATGACTTATGCTAGGCTACATTCACATAATAACACTGCTCTTCAGATTCTAACTGACCTGAAGACTTCATAGCGACAGGTATTTCAATTTTCTTCATCATTGTTAAACTAAATTGAAATACCCGTCGCTATGAAGTCTTCAGGTCAGTTAGAATCTGAAGAGCAGTGTTATTACGTGAATGTAACTTAGCGTAAGTCATTGTTGCCAGTTTAGCATATTTATCAAAATTGATAACATATGCAAATATATGTAAGTTTTGATAACTTTTTTATTGGGGATAGTAAATTCAGCATTTATGAAATGAAATGGCAGTTTATTTTGGACGCTCTTTAACTGCTGTGGTTCTCAGCGTCCCATTCTATACTGGGCATGAAAGACCACTTAATTTTCCTCAGAGGCCTCCCTGTCAGGCTTGAGGTTCTTTTTACATGCTGTAAATCTATGACACGGGACCCATGGTTTTACTTCCCTTCTGAAGGAAGCCATGCTAAGGATTTTTACGCCTGTAAAAAATCCATCTTCCTCCACTGGGTTTGAACCTGCGACCTTGGTATATGAAGTTAGTGTGGTAACCATTACACCATGGAGGGCAACTATTGCATTTAAGAAATGCTTTATGCACATTAAATTTATTTATTTTCACCTAAACTTCGATAAACATTTCTTAATTTCTAAGAATGACCTTGTACTGCTATCTGAAATTTGGTTATCTGAACAGGGATTTTATCTGTATAATTAACAGAATTGAAGAAGTATATTAACATATTTACAAATTCTGTATACTTTGTTTCTCGTACAGTGGAACTATGTTTTAAATTGTAATGGGCATTAATGAACTGAAATATAAATCTGTACTCTGGAGGTCAGTTAGGTGGCTCAGTTGGTTAGGTGTTGGCTTTCTGATCCCAAGGTTGCAGGTTCAAACCTGGGCCAGATCTATTGTTTTAAAGTGTGCATAAAGCGAAGCCCCATGCTATTGCATTTACTGGCATGTAAAAGAACTCCCTGCAGGAGGAAATTGTGGTTCACTGGCAGTACTGATATCCTAGCACTTTACAACATTGTAAACAAACAAATAATTTAATTTTAATTTTTACTTTGGAAGTGTGGAATAAAAGACAAGAAGAATTCAAGTTGAGTTTGTCAAACCAGATATTTTGTTTCATCTGTGTAGCTGCTGAGTGACGCTGTGGCAGAATGGTTAGACCACCTTGCCTCTCACCTAGGCAACCTGCTTCAATCCTGGTGGCAATATGTGAAATTTCTGGTGGATGAAGCAGGGCCTAGGCCAATTTTCTTTGAGTCCTCTGGTTTCCCCTGCCATTCATTTCACCAATCACTCCCATCATCACCTTTCCTCTCATCCATTTCGCCTTCACTTTATATCAAACATGCACAACATTGCTTTCACACAAGGTGTTGGGCTGTCCTCCATTCCTGGATACTCTTGTCCACTGCCCCTCAAACGATATTAGGTTGTAGGTCCTCCATATGAGGTGAATAAGCAGTGGAGAAGAAGTATAGTTGCTGTTTAACTTCTTTGGTCACATTGGGGGCTTTGACATGAGAAATAACTGTTGGTATTATTACTTAAGCTATAGGCTTTAATATTTGTTGCATTTGTTTTTTTACATGAAACTCATTGCATTCAGTCTTGCATTCATGTTTCAGAGGGTAGGAAATGATCATAGTTAAAGAAAGATTCCCCTGCTCCAACCAGGAATCAAAAGTAGAACCTTTGGTTTGAGAAGTGAAAATTCTGACCACTCAACCATAAAGTAATTTGTTTTTTAGGAATACCTACATATTATTTGCATTTTGTTTCAGGTATATATTTTGCAGAACATTCCTCCAAAAGCAACCAGTATGTATATGGAATAGGTGGTGGGACAGGTTGTCCAATGCACAAAGATAGATCCTGTTACATCTGTCACAGGTAAGATAACACTTTGTAGCTTTGATTCAGCTCTTGGGCATTTAATAGCTCAAGCAATGAAGGCCAAAATGACCATATGTCTGAAGAAATTACTCAAGGGGAGTTCTTGTCAATTTTTGGAACTAGCTTAATGGCATATTCTCTCATAGGTTCTTGCCCTTCTGCCCTATACTGCTTTTAAAGAATATATTTTAGAAACTGTATTTATCCGAATTCAAGACCAACCCCCATTTTTCAGAACTTAATTTTGGAATTTAACGTATCATCTACATAAGATATATTTAAAAGGCATTGGTATATAAAAAGAAGAATTTCTAAATTAAATTTAAAGGTTTGCCATATATATTGAACAGATTAATGTACACTTAGACTGATTAAGTCCCTTATTTATTTGTTAATTTTTTGCACTTAATTTGATTTTGCTCAGAAATTCACATTTTGAGCAGTTGGCGGAGAGGAGAGTCTGGAAACGTAAAGTATGTTTGCAATATTAAAACACGACAGTGACGGTGGTGGTAGCGTAACTGTAATGACGATGATGGATATGTTTTTATTTTTAGGCAACATAATATAACACATCATAAATGATTTTATCTAATTTGAATTTATGCAGAAATTCACATTGCGAGCAGGAGAGACAGAGAAGGGAGGATGAAATGTACAGTATGTGCAATGATGAAACATGATGGTGCCAGAGGTGGCAGCATAGCTGTAAAGGCAATTATTTATGGATGCTATTTTCTGTTAAAACAATATACCTAATACAATATATCATAAAATGTTTTACCTAATTCGAATTTGCGTATAAATTCACATTGTGGTATATGTGTGGCCCGAGGAGGGGAAATGTGCAGCTAATCCCTCTCTTTCTGCCATTAACTTCCAATACAACATTACATGCAACTACCAATGTAAAAGGAAGTCCTGTAATTTTATTTTAGTCTCAAAGAGTAATCTTTTTTCCATTATATACCCAAAGTTGCGGGTTGAAACCCGGCGAAGGACAATAGATTTTTTCAGGCATAAAAATCCATAGCATGTTTCCTTTGGTAGGGAAGTAAAGCAGTGGGTCTTGTGTTTTATATATTTACAGCATGTAAAAGAACCTCAAGTCTGAGAAAGAAGCCTCTGAGCAAAATTAAGTGGTCTTTCATGCCTAATATAGAATGGGACGCTGAGAACTGCAGTAGTTAAAGAGCATGCATAAATAGCACACCATTTCCTTTTCTCTATTGTTTATTGCTCATAAATACTCATATTGTAGCACCTGAAAATGCTTGACTTCTGCAATTTTACTAACTAGTATTTTACTTTCTCTCCTACATCTTAATTAGTAGAGTAAATATTGCATTCCACCCAAAATATTAAATACTCAAATCGCTCTGGAAATCATGTTTGTTGAATCCTCCTCCTCCCCCAAAAAGCATATACAAGATTCATTTTAATTTCTGTGAACATGCATTAAAAATGAAAATGAAAAGTCATTTTAAAACAGAATTTAGTATAAGTTAAATGTCTTTCAAAGAAGCAACACAAAGATTTGCAAGAAAGTCCTTGATCCCAACTACAACTAGAAGATTTTTTTATGCTTTGTTTTCTTAAAAATGGCCCTAACAGTTTTATTAAAAATGCCAAATGTTTAAGATATTTTATGGTAAATAAAATGTAGGTCTTCAATTTTTTTGAAAGAAACCTGTGTCCTCTTCATTCTGACTGCCATAAGAGTAAGAGAATTTATTTTATAAAGTTCTTTGAAATGCTCACTATTCCAAGATATTATTTTTGGATTCAATTTTCAAATACATTTTTTTTTTTTCAAGCAGCATATTCCTATTCATGGTTAGGAAAAATATAGAATTTCAAAACCATCACATAACAATCTGCTTTTCTTTCTTATACATACAACAAAATGTGTAATAGAGGTTATCTTCATTAACAGTAAGTGCATATGTGAATAAACTTGTGTGTTAACAATTTTTAGGTGAGTAAGTTGAGAAATCGTGTAAATGTAACATCAGATCGTTTTAAAATTAAGTTTCAAGTAGCCCATGGTTTCTGTATTAATCAAGACATATTAAGGTGATAGGAACAACTAAAATCCCAAAAATCTATTTTGTCTCTCTCTCTCTCTGTTTTTTTTTTTTTTATTATTTATTTTATTTTTGAAAAAAGTCTGCAATTCTAACCAAACAGAATGATATATGGCTTAAGGTTGCAAAATTGTTTATACCCTTGAATGGTTTTTTACTTTCTCTAGCCCCATATGTACAGTGTACATAGAGATAGAGAAGGCATTGTAATGCACCCAAAAATTTGATGCCGAGATTTCACCAGAAATATATGTTTTGGGGTCCTCTGAGTCCGAAAAAAGCATTTTTAAAAAAGGTCTGTGTGTGTGGCTGTGGACAGCATAGCCCCAAAACAAAAAGACTGTTAAATACCAAACTTGTAACTTCCAAGGATGTGACACGAAGATTTTCAAAAAAATCCCCCCATCATAAACTACCCTTTACAGGAAAAAAATTTCAAAAATTTTGATTTTCTTAAAAATGGCTCTAACGATTTTGATTAAAATCCTGTATATTAAAGCTATTTATGTCCAAAATAAAATGTATATCTTGAATTTTTTGGGAATAGCCTCTGAAGACCTCTTTATTCTGGATGAATTTTGCTGAATTTTGCTTAACTGCTAAACTGTAAGAGATAGAAAAAAACGTACACAAAAAAATGTACCTCATGACAAAACACACGATTTTTGTCCTTATGTTTTTGTTGTGGAGGTAACCGTTTTCGAGACATTCCTTGATATTGGTTTCAATTGTGAAGTACTTAAACTTTTCTCACACAGGAAGTGTCTGTTTTGCTTTTGTTCTACTCCTGACCAAGCAAAGAAGTGATTTGCAATGACAATTGCACAACGATAGCTTTTAAAACATTTGACAATCACTTTAGCATAGTGCATTCCCTTATTCCCTTCTATTTATAAGGAACTAAGTAATAACATTCTGCTAACATTTATCTTGATTAACATTCTGTACAAAGAAGAATAATCTTTTGTAGGAGTTTTGTAGAGCAGCTAGAGAAAGTCATGTGAGTGTAACACATCAGATTTTTAGTACTTGGTGCACCATTTAAGTGCCAGCTAAGCCTCCATTATAAATAGGTTTTTCTCAAAACTGTATTTTCTTTTCTTTTGAACTACAATCATCAATTTATCTTGAATAACATGAATTTCTTCAAGCACTATATACATACATATAGGTATTGTATTCCACCCAAAAATTTGATACTGAGATTTCACCAGAAATATATATTTTGAGATCTCTGGCATTTTGAAAAAAACATTTTTAGAAAACGGTCTGTGTGTGTATCTGTGGACAGCATAGCTCAAAAATGAAAAGTTGATTAAAACCAAACTTGATATTTAAGTTTAGTATCATCCAAAGATGCGACACACAGATTTTCAAGAAAATCCCCCCATCCCCAACTACTCTTTACATGAAACATTTTTCAAAAATGGCTCAATCGATTTTTATTAAAATACCACATATTAAAGATATTTACATCACAAAATAAAATGTATATTTTGAATTTTCTGGGAAAAGCCTCTGAAGAACTCTTCATTCTGGTTGAGTTTTGCTAAATGTTGCATAACGGTTAAACCATAAGAGATAGACAAAAGCTTACTCCACAAAAAATGTAGATCTCGTTGAAACACATAAATTATGTAATGCACGTTTTTTTTGTAAAGTGAACTCTTTTCGTGGTATTCATTGTTATTGGTTTCAATTTTAAACTAATTAACTTTTCTCAAACAGGACCATGCATGCAGAAGGAACCGAACCTCAATTGTTTCACATAGCGACCAGCTTTTAAAAAATTTGACTATCACAATAGCCTAATGTGTTTTCTTTTTC
Source organism: Hymenopus coronatus (assembly GCA_030762935.1). Classification (NCBI taxonomy): domain Eukaryota; kingdom Metazoa; phylum Arthropoda; class Insecta; order Mantodea; family Hymenopodidae; genus Hymenopus; species Hymenopus coronatus. The sequence goes on from CM060895.1 coordinate 51,462,812, forward strand.
TTCCACTTATAAGGAAGCAAGTAGTAACACCAATTCTGCTATTGTTCATCTAGATTGGTATGATTGCTATGGTCCATACAAAATACCCCTATACACACAACGCATGTCCCTGTGAATTTCACTTGGCTTTATGTCCTTTGGCCTGCAAATGTTGAACCTCCTTTCTGTACTCTTAACATATGGACAACAGTAGCATGTGCATCTTCTTTGTTGTGTAGTTCAGCTTCTCTCACTAGAGCTGCACATGAAACAAAAAATCCTCTGTAGTGAAAACTTCAAACTATATTTGTGTGAAATTGCAACATTCCAGCTGCAATACCAAGGCAGAAAAAAATCATTGTGCGTTCCTTTTCGATCTGCCCTCGTGTTATTTCTCAAGTCTCTTTTTTTATTTGCCTTTCACGCAGAGATGAAAAGGTAGAATGCACTTTCGTTTGTACTACATAGTTTTTAAATAATATTATTTAAGTACTTGTTTTACCATAGAGATGGTTGTTCATTTTGTATTTCATTTGTCACAATGATAATATTGTTTTGTAAATTTGACCTGTTTATGTACATAGAACGTCAATGTGTGATACACTTTATTTTAGAAACTCCTTAGAGGGGCACAAGTATGTGTGGTTAATGCAATTGTTATTGAAACACTCTTTGTTGCACCTAGATGCTAATTGTACATTACATTTACTTTATTTGTCAGTATGAATAAATCGTGTTCTGCAATGCAGCTAAATATGAATGGCTCATTATAAAATGCAAACAAAGACAATATAAAAATAAAGATTCCTATGGAGGCTTGAATTTTCAACTCCCTTGATGCCCACACGCTGACCATAACGCTAAATAATGTCATAAGTCTATGCTCTCAGAAATGCAGGTGTTCACATCATGGTTCGTGCGGTTTGGTTAGGGATGTGCTAACCCTTAATACTTTTTATGCTGTAGCAAAGAATTTAGAACCTGTAGTCCATAGGTTCCCTATGTCAAAATGTTTATCTACTCTAATCCTGTCAATTTGTAAGTTGAATTCTGGGAAAACCTGTGTGTTTTTGTGTATGTATATGTTTTTTCATTATAATTAAGCTATTAAAGAAAATATTGTTGAGAGTCTCCACACTAAAGTTTAGTAGTTGTATCATTGTTTATGAACAAAAGAAACATGGAGTTCTAGAGTGGGGAGGAAATACCCTCAAGATAAAAGCAGATGATCCATGAAATTTATTTATCTAATACACACCACAATTTATATTATGTATTTAACAGATATTGCTATACATGCACGTGAAATGGATTTGGCTTGCTTTGACAATGAAGCCCACATGGCTTCGAAACCAGTCTGGCAAAACAATACGTGATACTTTAAGTGTTACAAATCCAACTCATCTGAAATATACTTGTTTCATTGCAGGCTTTGTAACCTTAGTTTCTGATCATCCCTCGTAGTTGTGATTACAGATTTGTGTAGAAATGTGGAGTGAGTGAAGTATGGAGGTAAGGGAATACACAGCAGTATGCTTCTGTAATAGCTACCTAATAGAAAAGGACATTGTGTAACTTGTATTTTGATGCTGTAAAAAATACTTGTGTGCAAACAGCAATCTGTATATGCCTCAAAAATTAGTAAAAACCATGGGGCTTGCTGGTAAATCCTTTAATTTAACAGCATAAAATGAAAAATACAGAAATCAGTTATTGCTGTGACTTTGACCACATTAATTAATATATCCTATGTGCATCTTGCATCCAAGCTATCAATAAAGGTGGCTGATGTTATTAAACCATGAAATGGGAGGTTATGGTTCAATGCTGCGGCCATCTCCTTGAAGTTTTTTCCACTTTTTTCTCAGTCCTCATAATTGCCAAATTTTGATAAGAGATGAGTACCTTAAAATTAGAACTACAATGTTTCCTTTCCCAGTTATCATTTCATTTATCATTGTGTCACTGCCTGTGAAGCTGTAGGGAATGAAAGCAGGATTCAACACCTAAAAAAATAAATTGTTTAATTACCTGTGATTTCATCATTAATATTTTGACTTTAGCTCAGTCACCAGAGCATGTGTCTTTTGTGTGGGAGGTCCCAGATTCAATATCTGGCTGGGTGGTAAGAAGATATTCCCTTTTCTCCCCAGAGTATGATTGAAAGTGTGAATGTGTGTTTGTGATCTAATGTATAAAACCTCAAAGAAATGAAATTCAGTTACAATTATACATGAGTTAACACCGTTGTAAAATGTTGCAAAATAAAAGGCTGCTGATATGGCCATTGCAGTTAAAACCAGAACACAAATGAAACAATAAATAAATAAGCAATATTTTGGGAACCCCCTCCACTACCTGTGTTTTAAACTTTCCCTCCTTTCTTATAAAATGTAATTATGTTCCAGGCATTTGTTGTTGTGCCGGGTAACATTAGGAAAATCATTCCTGCAGTTTAGTGCAATGAAGATGGCACATGCCCCCCCAGGACATCATTCTGTGATGGGTCGACCTAGCGCAGGTGGCCTAAATTTCCCGGAGTATGTGGTATACCGTGGTGAACAGGCATACCCAGAATATCTCATCACATACCAGATTGTTAAGCCTGAGGAGCCTGCGGCAACTGCTGACGTGGAGGGTAGATGATTTCCCATGGCTGTGAGTGTGACTTCTGACAGCGTGGAAGGCAATCGACATTACTGCTGTATACGAGTAATCCATCGTGTGTTACACTGTGTGCGTCAGCTCTTGGTACGGTCGGAAGCGAATCACGGTACATCTCTTCCTGACAATAAGGCACAAGCACCAGTTTGGGGCACTGTTGTGGTGCCTTGGCTTGGATATTGCGACAATCCCCAGGTGACATAATCTTAACGTGGTACTTGGCAGCATAGCATTATTTACTAATGTCTTTCACTTTTTCCTAAGATAAAGTAAGCGTGTTATTAAGGTGGTAGTGATGAAGAATGGCTCTCTTGTTCTCTTATAGTTCACGAGAGCTGCAGTTTTGTGATATTATATGGTAGCCTGGTGCTAAGATTGTTTTAATTTCATATTTAAATCTTAAAATTTCAAGTCTCTTGTGTAACACAGATTCATGTGTTAAAGCTGTGTCATGTATTTACATTTATAGCATTTTCACAAAGATGTTTAGGACATTTATGCTAGTATTTTGACTATACTACTACAATATTAGCTTTAAGGTAACTGCATTTTTCATTACAAGGTCTGTTTAAAAAATATCCAAACTTAAAAATTCTGCGACAGGAGTGTGATAGTGAAAACTGATTGGTAGCACTGATCAAATCAAGATTTGAGAAGACACATGTTCTTTGCAATACACTGTTATTTAAATTTAATTCCATCTACTCACGTAACAGCAGTGTCCAGAGATTTCTTTAGTTTCATTCTTATTGAAGTAGTAGGAACAAAATATGTTACAGCAAAAAGCATACAAAGAGTTTTTCTCCAGATGTGGCTAACAAGATAGACAAACAAATCAGTGTTGCATAGTAACATATTTAGCATTCTATGTATTTAACAAGCAATTTATTTTTCTGTGTAGAATGTAGCTATACTAGGCGACTGTAATTTTACTTCATTAGGCCATGATTGGACTAGAAGTCAGTTCGTGCTGCAGCCTGTCTGTCTTATTAGCCATGCTCCAGATATAATGGAAAGTTAGCACATTAGCTTCACAAATTCTCAATCAATTCCATTTATTATGGCCGCAGTAGAATAGATGGATGTTAATTGGTGCTCGGAATACATCTTATACCACAGAGTCCCACCAATTGTACCATCATAGTAATGATTAATGTTTAAACAGCTTTTAGCTTAGCATTTTCAATATCTTATAAACCTTATTAAACAATTTATAAAACTTCATACATAATATTATTTAGGTATGTACTGCTTATGAAATTCTCACTGAACACTTGCAGTGGTGTTGCAAAAAATAATGAGGAACTTGATTGAATTAAGATAACTATGCTAGAACACTTGCTTGCTGTGGAATTTTGTGAGTTGGGATAGTTTTTTTAAATTACCTTTTGTGCATTTTAGGAACACATTACAGAGTGTAGTTCTTATGAATGATAAATTATCATTGATATATCCATCCATGGCAGTCCATCCTTTGATCTGCTGAAAACTAATAAAGCAAATGTGTATATTTGCATATTGACTTGTATGATTGCTGTTTATATGTAGTTTTTCTCAACTGAACATTATTTAGAGGTCTTGCAGATCTGAACATGTTTTCTTGAATTGTATGTACAATTTATGAGCAACCACATCTCTGCAATTAAAGTGGTGCAATCCACAATGGCATTGTGCAGCCTGAATAATTGTTGAGAGAAATTTGAGAGCCAATTAGTGACAATGTACATCACTTACATAATTAGGAACATGTTTAGGAGATCAATCATCTCCAATTTCTAATAGTGTGCACTTTTGATATTCTAATGAAAGGAACGGCTATCTTTAAAATAATACTACCAATATTGGAGGAAATTTTTAGGAAAGGAATTTAACAATTTGTTTCAAACCATTTTTTTTATCATCCTGTCATCATCTTATATTTTTTAATTGAAAATAAATGTACTTGGTTAAAACAATTAGTTTTCTGGTTACTTCAGCATAAAATATTCTATATGTGCATGTATGAGTAATAAGGGATGGCGCTACACTGTGACCTTTACAGATCTGTTACACATCCCTAGTGTGATTATCATTGATCCAGAAGTCACAATTAATTGAATCAGACTGTACTGTGATGTTTGAAAGCTCCTCGCATTTTGAGAAATGGACTCTTTGGTGAGCAAGTGCCAAGCACTTACACAATAGACAGTGGTTTCTCATCTGCTTGTTGACACTGCGTGCAAACAAGATTCACTTAGTTTTTAATTGGTAGTCGAATATAAGTTTTTGTGAAGCACATGTGTGTATATTCGACTACCAATTAAAAACTAATTGCTAGCTTCACAGTGTACCACTTCCAGTATTCAAAATTATAAGATTCACTTACTGCCCCATTTTGTATGCTAGCGTCCTCTAAGGGGGTAGTGTCTTGTAAAAACAGCTATATGCTCAATGTAGGATGATATCAGAATTGTCTGTGAAGTTCTGCAGTGACTAAAACAATCCTCTTAGCATGTTTCGCACATTTCATATTTTATTATTAAAGAGACTTGTTAACAGTGAGAACCCTTCCTGCTTAATTTCAGAAGTTTTTATGAGCTGCTTCTGTCCAATCGCTGGAGCCTACAGATGAGTTCTAGTGTTTCTTGTATTCTCTGAGCAACCAGTCCCTGGTAGGTATCTACAACAACTTCAGTACTGGTTTGGGTCCAGTAAAACTTTTTCAGCTCCCCTCTTAGCAGCTTCATCTGCCCTTTCATTCCCCAGAAATTGTGAACAGCTAGTGCCATGATGGACTCTCACCAGTCTAAGACCATCTTGGACTTAACCACATAATTATAATCATTATTTGATAGTCATCTAATAATCATTATTTGATTGTTACCCAAGTATTCATTTTCATTCGGTTTGAAAAGTTACTATATTATTGGTTGCTTGGCCATTACCTCCTTGGAAAGTCAAGTGGTGGCTGTTCTGGGCAGCATTACCTGCAGAGTGTCATTACCCTGGGATTGCCCCAAGGAGGAGGAGACCTGTCACCCACTTTGTGTACCTGGTAGCAGATCATCTGCTGAACCGGCTCAACATAGGAGGTATAAATGTAAAAAGAAACTAGTAACAGTGAAGTAACACAAATATCAATATAATAATAATTAATAATTGTAACAAATCTTCACTTATCTTTTGGAATCCAAGGACTAGTTTCACAATAAATTGGTCTATTGCATCATCAGCTTAATTTCTTTTTGGACTCAATTTCTTTTTTGATATCTGGGGGGTACAGACCACTCCACTGTCTGACTTAGAGATTTTGGGGACTGTCCTCTGCATTTATTTGTGAAAGAAGTTGCAAGGGGGAGTGCGCACCGTCTCTGGGCAATTGGGGTTGAACATTGGACTTCATAAACGACACTCACTTCCCTGTGCCCTGATGGCAGGATTTTTGATGGGTGCTAGGATATAATCTAAGGCCAGTATAGATGATTGTGCTACTTACCAGGAAGGAATGGGACCTAAATCTGGGTTTCTCTTGAAATCTGTGAACCAGATGTTGTGGACTGACGGTTCGCACTTTCGGGTCATTCCCCTTGGAAGGTTTGCTACTGTGTTCCAGGCTGGATGTATGCCATCTTAGCCTGTGTCATTCATTTTTAAGCATACCAGGCAGACAAATGGATATTTATATCTGCTCAGATAGTTGGACAGCTTCTTTGAAGCCCTTCCAGCAGTTAAAACAATATCCAGATTGGTGTGGGAGTGCCAAAGGATTTTGGACAGACTTTGTGCTCATGGACAGGTCACCATTTTCTGGGTTCTGGGGCTCAGAGTACAAGAGGGTGGCCAGGCTGGCTAAATGGGGAGCAGGTCTTGCATTTGTAGGACCTGAGCCATTTTGCAACTTGTTCCACAGAAGCATTAAGTATGAGATAACCCAGCTTATGGTTAGAGCCATCTCTTGAGATTCAGAAAAAGCAAAGTAGTGTCAGACAGCCCATGAATAGTCATGCACCAGGTGGCAAAAAATCAGGTGCTTTTGAACCTAAATACAACCAGGTTCAGAGTGGTATCATTCGATTGATTGAAGCCCAATTTATGAGGTGAGAGCCTACATGCAAAGGCATTCTGAGAGTCACTCAGTTTTCATCATCATTGGTTGCCTGGCAGTTGATATTCCCCAAGCACTTTTCGTATTGCTTTCATCAATGCACCAATGCAGATATGATGCCAAAAGAATGTATTTTCTCTATTTAACAGTTTTGGTAATTAGTCATAAACGTTACATTAAAGAATGTTACACATATCAATCACCAAGCAAGAAATATAAAAATGCATTTGGTCTACTAGGACATTCAGTTTGTTCCAAACATGTGCATTAACATAAAACGATAAACAGAAAGTTTGGATCTCCCTACCTATTTGTATACTAAAATTGAGAAGCACATGTCCACTTGGAGCTTAGAATGTTAACTATGTCTTGCTTTCAATTAAACCCTAAATATCATTTGGCTAAATTTTAGACCAATACTGCAAATAAAGAATAAGAACTTGAGTACTAAATCAAGACCTCCCCATATTGCTAGGGAATAATCTTTGCTTCAATTCATTCTAACCTCAAATTACTGAACCATAATCACACGTAATTCTGAAGCAGGTAGATAGCCTTCAAAGAAGAAATATATATCTTTTACTTTTGTTTAAAAATACAGATTTCTATTTCTGAGTTATATTTATTATCTGATTGATAAACAGTATGTTTTCCCAATGTGATATTATTCATGGAATTACTGCAATAATTACTAGAAAATAATTGCAAGCAATTCTGTGTTTTAATATTGCAAAATAACGTGCACTAAATAAAGTCTTACATTACTTGAGGGCTAGAATGCATATTTCATTCTTCTTTTAAATTCAAATGAAAACTAATTACTGTAGTAGCTCATCTACTTTATACATTTTGCAAAAATAAACACCTTTTACATCCCATTGAAAAACTAAAACATTCGATAGTCATTTATCACTTAATACATTTGATTGTCAAAAGTCCATTGCTATGCCTATCTGAGAAATAACAATCCTGTCACTATAGCATCTTTTTAAGCTCTCCCAAGTACTAGATAACATAATAAATATCTCTGCCTGAAAGACTGCAGCATATTCACCCAAGGTATCACTTGTTACCATTTCCATAGAGTGCAGCCCCATATCACAAATCTGGTTTTAGAATCATCGGTATACCAGATTAGCTATTTGCAATATTATGGTCTTATTGAAATGGGAATTTATCTAAAAGTTACATAACTTAGGAAAAGTATTTTTAATCAGTTGAGAAAAGACTGATTATAGCAATCAAAATAAAATCTACTTTGAACTGAAAAGTAATTTTTGGGAGCTTCAAAAATATGTGAAGAAAAACTTTAGTGCTGTATTTCATAAATAAAAATGCGGGAAGTGCACTTGCAACAGTTTGCATTCTTGATTAGTGTTCATCATTAATGGTTATTGTTAAGGAAACATAATAAATCCAGCTCAGTTTTTATACACACAATTATAATCATAAATACACACAAAACTATAAAGTGGAAGCTAATGGGATAAATATAAAGTTATGGCATCATAACATGTGTAATATTTTTACTTTCTCTAGCATGTATGTACAATGTACATAATAGAGAAGGTGTTGTATTCCACCCAAAAATTTGATGTCGAGATTTTGCTGGAAGTCCAAAAAGAGCATTTTCAGAAAAAGGTGCATGTGTGTCTGGATAGCATAGCTCAAAAACTGAAAGGCTATAAAATAGCAAACTTGGTATTTAGGTTTCGTATCTTCCAAGAATGCAACATAAAGATTTTGAAGAAAATCCCCATCCCAAACTACCCTTTATGTGGAAAAATTTTTGAAAATTTTGTTTTTGTCAAAAATATGATAAAGATATTTACATGACAAAATGTAAATCTTTAATTTTCTGGGAATAGCTTCTGAAGTCCTGTTCATTCTGGATGAATTGTGCTCAAACTTGGCGAACTGGTATACCTCAAGAAGTGATCAAAAACATGCTGCATAAAAAATGTAGCTGGTGCAAAAACATACAGTTAGTCAGATTCATTTTTGTTCCCTTTCTAAGATATTCCATGGTATTGGTTTCAATCTTAAGCTACTTTAATTTTTCTTAAATGGTAGGTATCTTTCTTTTGTATGTCTTATATACTCCTGGCATATAAAAGGAACAGAATTTCAATTGTTTCATATAGTGACTGGCTTTTAAAGAAATTGACTATTGCTTAGCCTGGTGTATTATTTCCCTCACAAAGAATTCAGTAATAGACCAAGTCTGTTAATGTTTATCACGATTAGCATGATGTAGATAAAAAAATTATCTTTTGTAAGAAAAGTTTGTTTGCAGAACAGCTGGAGAAAATCATGTGAATGGAACATATCAGATTTTTATATTTAAGAGTTGTTAATGACTCCATTTGAGATGGTATGTTTAAATCAAAATCCAACAACTTTCTTTTTTCCTTCCACTCATTGTTATTTCATTTATTTCTTTCTTTCTAACATTCATTGTTTTTATTGCCCCATAAGAAACTGAGAAGGTATATCCACTATATCTTGTAATTATAATCTTTCCGGATAGAAGCATTCAAGTTGATATGAGATGTAAATGGTGCAGAAAGGCAATTTTTATTATGATGCAAAAAAGGCACAAGGAAATCTCACTTTTTACTGTTATGTTGGTTGCAGTATTTTTAGATTGGTTAACCAGAATAATTATCAAATAGTGTTAACACAGTCATTACAACCTGCACTTGGCCACTGTAATTAGTGTCACTTTAATTGCAACCCCAGGTATTATAGATGACCTTAAAAAATTATCATCCTTTTATCTGCAATGCAAACTTAGAAATATTTCTGATGAATGCAGTAAGAGACAGTATTAATGCATTTTTTTCCACTTGAGTATTATTTACAGATGTTAGGTATTACAAAACTTTTCTCATTATTAAATTAATTTGTTGCTGTAATAGCAACTCTATAAAATGCATTTTTCTCTCTCTTAGTGTTCTTCAGATATTTGTTCAACCATAGCTGCATAATGCCAAAAATAAATATTAAACAAAGCTAGTAAACATGAAGCATAATCTACAGATATCTAATTTGTATTAAAATAAACTTGACTCCACTTATGTTTTCTAAAATTAATTAAATACAGAACCTATACGAATCAAGAAATGAAAATGCGGCGTTGTTTTGCACAAGCTTAAAATGTGTCATTTTGGCACAAATCTATGAAAAATAATATTGCTTCAACAGCCTCTTTTTTGGCTATATATATCATTGCATATGTTTCTGTATTCTGCTTTAGGAAGTATTGAATATTACATATGTTGGGTGTATGTGAAGTATATGAAATGAAATATAATTTAAAACCTGTATTTCTGTCTTTTTTTATCTACTTGGTGTCTTGGCTTGAGGTCAAATCCCTGTAAACATCTTTTCATGCCATAAATGGGGATCTTAATTTTTATATTTGCAACACCTTTTTTTAAAATTAAGATTAATCTCATAGGTCATATTGGATAGTGACTGAAATCTGTGAAATAATGCTCAAATGAACAGGGTCCCTTAGATTTTTTTGTGCAATTAAATGTTTTTGTAAAATAAATTTAAATTTGTATTTCTTATAGTTCTAAAGAATAACTTTCATTGTATTATAAATGAGTTTGAAATAGATGTGCTATTTGAAGTGTTTGAGATCTTGAGAGATGGAATAGGCATCAGTAACAAATTTAGTGATTGGTTCCAATTTTCTTAGCTTGCACATTTAAGAACTGTTGATTGCCAGTTTTGTTACAGCTGTTTTAAATGCATTTGTTGAGTATTCAAGCACTCCAGCAAACTTCCGACCCAGTCAGAGTTCATCCGGTAAATGATAATACCATATGATTGCATGAAGCCATAGGCTTGGACAGACAATTGGCTAACAAGTTTATGTCCTAGCATATGCTAGCTGTGGGACTAAAGATATGAAAAATAAAATGCTCTTCTAGATTTTAACATGCTAAAATGCATTTCGTATGGTAATTGTTAAAAGCATTCAAAACAGAATAAAAAGAATGAAGTGGTGTATGAGAGGTTTAAGGATCAAGTCAGGTTGTCATTTGGATAAGTGTAAATTTGCTGCTTTAAAATCTTTGGAACTGCCATTAAATTGCTTCCAATATACCTATTGTTATCCCACCAAGTGATGGGATGATGCCTTTTATTTTTTGATATTCAATACAGATACTTGAAAAAAAAACTGTAAAGCTAATCATTAGCTTACTGAATTATGTTCTTAGTAGGCAGTTTTCTGTGTATAAAAGATGCAACCAATTTTTAATTGTATGCATAATTGTACTCTAAAGTTCCAAATTTGTCCTGTTTACATGTATCAGTTGGCAGCAAATTTTTATCTCAACAATGCCACAGCTTATATATCCTCTGGTTAATGAAGGATGATTATTATTATTATTATTATTATTATTATTATTATTATTATTATTATTATTATTATTATTATTATTATTATTATTATTATTATTATTATTATTATTATTATACCCTTTTAATTTGTACTGAAACCTTTCTTTTAAAGGATTTTCTGTCTATTGAGAAATAAATATTATTGAATTGAATTGATTTCCATTTAATAGTGCTATAAGTTATTGGAAACAGTTGACCATACAAAGAAAATACAGCAATACTAAATACTAATGACTCCTTCTGAGTTGCTGTGTAACCAAATGGCCAAAGTAGTTTCAACCTTGTGTATATTTAACTATCAGGCCAACTTACATCTACAAATGATCTCAATCTCTATCCAGATTAGTGTATTTCTTCCTGGTCTGGTTTCCCCCTTTTTTTGTTCTCTTCAGCCATTATCTTTTAACCATGCTTAGATAATTCCCAAACTCCAAGATTTCCTCCCTTGCTTTATATTTACCAACTCCACCCCTACCCTCCCCCTATCTTTAGGGGTAAATTAGCCACTTCATTCATTTCTTTGGTTTGCTCACATTTCAAAACAAAATGCATGCCTATAGTTTTACATTCCACATATTGGACACTCCTTTATATTTAAACCTCCTCTTGTTCCTTTCAATTTCCCTAATCCTATTTGGGTCCTTGCAAGTTCCCTACCCTGTCCCCTTTATCTGCATAAAAGTGATAATTCCTTCTGCCCCATACTTTTTTAGCTCCCTGTTTACCTTTAGTGTCTTTCTGTTGTTGAAACTAATATCTCCATGTCATCCATTCTTTGTTAAATTCTTTCCAAAATCCTTTTTCCTTGCTCTGTCTATCATGCCACAACATACTCAAGCTGATGTTTTTTGTGGTCTCGTTAATTCTATTAACCCAAGTATTTCTTCATCTCACTTTCTCTTGTCAATAGACAATGTTACAAGTTGCTGTTTTCTTCTAAATTCTTGATCCTAAACCAATATTTTAGTTCTTGTTATTATTTTTCTTTTATGCCCTATAATGCCTAATTCAACTTGTGCAACCCCATGTAACAAACACTAAAAATATTTCTTTATTCTGCAATCTTGAAATGAGATTTTCAAAATATCTCTTGTCCATTTTCAGAAATTTGTGGAAAATTACAAACAAACACCATTTTGTTCTGGACAAGATTCCACATTTAATGTAAAGTTTTACAGCTGTAAAGGATGTTTTGATGACATTGTGCTTTGAGTAACTTAAGAAGAATGCAGACACACAAAAGTTTAGTTTTTGTAATAGGTGGGCAAGAGACTTAAAAAAAACTCCTCAAATATAAACTAATATATATTTTGCATGAAATTCAAAACAACTACATATAGTACGTCATTGCTAAGGTAATGTGAGTTAGTTTTAATGGCAGTATAGTTTCACTTAATTTTTTCCTCCAAATGCATTTAAAAAATGATCGTTGTCATCATCAGCTTCATCATCGTCATAGTGGGTGTTTTACTGCTTACAGAAGAAGAATTTTCTTTTGTAGTTTCATCCATGCTACCATCTGGTTTCCTTGAGGGTAAACTTAGATGTTTTCTGTCAGTGGTATTTCAAAATTTTCTTGTTTTATTTATAAAGTATTTTTTTATGGTTCCAAACATATATAGTTTCTCTTTCATGTGCAAGTTTTTCTGCTACGATATATGCCAGATATTTAAAGATGCTCACTTGTTTAATAATTTGAGAGTCAACTACAATTTTTGATCTTTTATGTTGTGATTCAATATAAGAAATGCAGTAAAATCCTGTAATTACGCTCCCGATTATAATGCTATCCTGTTCATTATGCTCCATTTGTAAATTCCATGGACATTCCATATTAATAGTACATGATTTTACCCCCTTTGATGCGTTCAAAACTAAACAATTAGCGCTTTTTAAGGCCAAAAGATATACAAATATTGCAAACAAATTGCAACATTTTGAATGCTTTAAAACTATGATGAGAAAATAGCGTAACTGTACTAGTGGTTGAGGGCTTGAGCATTTTACCTAGATAACCCCTATGGTCGGTATACACTACCTTTTCTTGAAAGGAATTTACACTTTCAAAAGGCTTCCTATCAAAGTGTTTTATCCTTTTATTGTGTTAATTTAATTTGAAACATGGTAAGTAGAAAGAGATAACATACATTCCACATGGCAGTTGGCAATCCTTAACTGCTTAATCTCAATCTCTGATTACAAAGGTTTCCTTCATTTCCCAACGCCTGCTTGGAACAATACAAAAGTCAACGAAACAAGGACAGTGAAAGATATCAGCATATCTTTCCATATTTCACTGCCAGAAAACAAATACAACTGATAACAACATAATTACAAATGATACTGAGAGATAATGGGCAGTGAAGGGTGACTTGACAGGGGTTTCCACCACTTGGACTGTCATTAATGCACTCCATCCTCTAGACCAGTCAACAGAAAAATGGCCATGTTTTAGCATAAACCTCACATATTGTAGTCTTTTTCTGAATTCTGTCCAGTGTATAGTGAGTTGTCATACAGTAGTACCAAATGGGCAAATCGTAAATGTAATAATTAGCGGTAAGAGTGCATGCCAATCAACAACCGAAGATTTTTCCATAAGAAATGATCTCTTGTTCTTCACTTTGTACTGTACTCCACCCGAATTTTCAGAAACATTATATTGCCCATTAAATTGTGTCAAAATTTCTTTTACATAACTAATAAATCATATCTAAATATATCAATTACAGGGATTACTGTTTGTGGGCTTAAATTTAAGGGGATATTAAAATACAACTTTGCTGGAAAATATTTCTTGGTGTTAAGGAAATTCCTGCAAGACTGTCAAGTAAGCATTAGAAGGCTGTGAAGTTTTAAGACACACAAGAAATACTTTTCAACTGTTAAAAGTAGAAATAAATTTGTATGACTTTACACTTCTTTTTGGAGGGCGAGGAAGATAAGTGGAGCCGAAGTTAAACATTTAATACAAATTGGATATTTGATGTTTAATGCTGTTATGTTATTGGAAGCCAACCTGCAGCCAGTTGGGATGAAGCAGTAAATTATATAATAAGGATATCTGTCAGATGTAATCATTTCGATTCTACCCTTTTCCAGATATGGTGTGAGTAATTTTTCTGAATATTTACTATATCAAGTTCTTGATAGTGAATGTAAGTGCTGAGAATGGTCTTTGTGTCTTTGTGAATCAAGGTAAAATTTTGGGATTGATTTTATATATATACAACTGTTAAAAGTATGTGTGTTAGTGTTATCTAACTGTATTGTACTCTCTACATTCAACATCTTATGGTAACATACTTCAATGGTGTTGGAGTAGTAAAATAAATTATATAAAAAATTATTCCATCAATGTTAGTGTGTTTTTAAAGTGCAAGTGGATGAGGATATTTTTATTACTATGCACCCCGGAAAAGGACTGAAGCAATCTTACAAATCATCATAATGAAATGTATGGGTTCTGTTGACGCACAGTATTATACTAAAAGCTGCATATGGTGTGTGCCTAGCGAACAAAACTGACAATAATTGGAAGTTTTCTTCTAAACAGAAATTAAAACATTCAACTAGGTAGTACAAAATGCATATTTCCACAAATACTTTTCTTTTTGTCTCCTGAGTGGTAGGAAACCATTAAAAGGGCTACTATACAGAAATTTATGATGAGATAGTATGCTTTATTTAATATTTAGCATTGTATGTACATAAAGCACTATAATATGCGAGCCCTAATGTTGCAGCTAACTCTGTATCTTTTGTTTTTGTGGTTTTTGTTTTCTATTATTTTCCCTTTAATCATTCCCCTAGGATATGGGTGAATATGTGTGTTGGAATAATGTTGTAATTTTATTTATTTACACTTATTTTTATGTAATTAAGTTTTTAATATTAAAAATTATAAGTACAAGAACGCTTGCCATTCTTTGACTGGTAGATTTCCTTTATATGTTGAACTGTGTGTATGTTAGTTCATAGTGAACTATCAGAACTATTTATTGACATATCCTTCAGGTATTCATGACCTTTTAATTGCAAAATCTTCAAATTATTGAACAATTTTTATTAAAGTTTTATTGATTCATAAGGGAACCAATACTAAGCGTTCTGTGGATAAAAAGTGGAAGAAAGAAAAATGTTATAATTATAGCAAAAAAAAAGTATGTGTGTACAAATATTAATTTTTAAAAAAATTCTAAATTGTTAAGGAATTTTTGTAAACTAGTTTTCTTTGTTTAAAGCACTCTTAAATATGTGTAGAATGCTCTGAACCTTAGAAAGTTATGCAATGTACATTATGAAGTTTAATTCTTTTTTCTTTCTTTATACAAATTTTTGTGTGTTGCTATTTTCTAAGGTATTTTTTTTTTTCGCTTCAGAACGTAGAGTATTTAATTTTCTTGAATTAGTTATAAAATACAGAGAGCCATTTAAGATGCTGTATGATGGGTCTATTATTTTTTTAAAATAAAACAATGAAAAATCAACAAATGAGAAAATAAGGGACAAACATTTGGATTCTGGTTGAAGTTTTCACTGCTTCCAATTAGAAAAATGCAAATCATGGCCAATTAAAACAAGATATCATATATAAATTATAAATCTTTGTACTCAAAAAGAACAAACAAGAAAATACCAAAATTGAAAAACACAAAATTTTGACCAAAACAGCTATTTTAAAAGGTCATAAATACCTTAAACATTAAACACATCAGATACACACTAAATAGGAGATCAGTTCATAATTGGGAAACAGCTCATTGACTGCAGTTTTTAATGTAGCCTTCTAAATATTTTTACCATTAAAACATTCGCATTCACTCTTATATGCATACTTAAATACCCTGCAGAGCATTGGGAAATATTCTAAATAAAGAAAATTTCCCCTTCTCTAGCCAAGAATTAAGCCGGCACCTCTGGGTTGAAAAGTTAGAGTCATCTAGGACAGATTTTGAAGATTTGTCCTCACTATTTATCCTATATGAGCAGAACAATTCTGAACCAATAAAAAACTCATGTTATCTCATTAGTGCAAAGTTGGTGGATAGTTATTTTGGAACTGTTTAGCTTCTAGAATCACATACAAGATCAAATTATGACAGTTTTTAAAAAATGTTACTATTGCTGTAGCTTGTATATTTTCTATTTCCGTTCAGCTATAAAGAAGCAAATAATAAGACCATTTCTGCTAATGTTTATCTCGATTTGCATCATGTAGATAAAAGAATGATCTTTTGCAAGAATAGTTTGTTTTCAGGACAGATGAGAGTTGTGTGCAAGGAACACATTAGATTTATTTTTTATGATCTCTGATCTTGGTTATTCTAATTTTGCTGCTGCTATTATTCATTGTTAATATAAACTAATTTATTTGCCATATACTTCTTTTAAAAAAAAAACTTTTTTATGTGTACATTGTCTATGAAATGCTGTATTTGTTTCAGGAAACATTTGCACTCTAATATTTATATTTTGTTCCTGAAACAAATATAGCATTTCATAGACAACGTACACATAAAAAAAGTTTTTTTTTTAAAAAAAAGTATATGGCAAATAAATTAGTTTATATCAACAATGAATAATAGCAGCAGCAGAGTGAACTGAAGACGAGGAAGATGCACTTCTTCGAAACGTTGGTGTCAAGCCAAGTTTCTACCTGGTTAGAAGCCCGAGAAGATTTTGAATTAATACGTCGCCAGGAAAGCTTCAGTTCTTATTTTAACTTTAAACCTGTCTTACAACTCTCCATGACCTGTAATATTGTAGTTCATGTGAAATAGGAATTAGTGGCTAATTTTAAATAATAATTCACATAGGTAAATTAATAGTTTGCAAATAATTCTATTTTACCTGCACTCAAGCATGATTTTTTAATACAAGGCAAAGTTTTAAGAAAAAAGTGGATACAAAATCAGTGAATTTTCTCAGCAGAAGGCTACTATAGATCTTAAATTGTCAGTTCTTCAAACTGGACTGCCCATTTTGTAGTTTTCCATTTGCATTTTCTCAAGCAAATGCACAACAAAACTTAACTTTTGTGTTTTAAATTACAACTTCTAGTTTTCTCAGTAATATCTGCATACAAACAGGATCAGAAATATCCCATTTTTATTTTCTCTATACATACTATGTACATAGTGTAAAGAGAAGGTATTGCACTCCACCCAAAAATTTGATACCAAGATTTCATCGGAAATATATGTTTTAGGGTCCCTTTTATCCAAAAAATGCATTTTCAGAAAAAGACCCATGTGTCTGTGAACACGATAACTTAAAAACAAAAAGTCGGTAAAATACCAAACTTGGCATTTAAGTTTAATATCTTCCAGGGATGCAACAAGAAGATGTTGAGAAAAATCCCCCCACCCCCAACTACCAAGATATGGAACTTTTTTCGAAAATTTTGATTTGCTCAAAAATGGCTAACGATTTTGATTAAAATATCATATATTAAAGAAATTTACCTGACAAATAAAATGTATATCTTGAATTTTCTGGGAAAAGCCTCTGAAGACTACTTTATTCTGGATGAATTTTATGGAATTTTGCACAACTGCTAAACCATAAGACATGGAAAAAAACAACACACAAAAACTGTAGAGCACATTAAAACACACAATTTATGTTATATAAATTTTTTGGGGGGGAGATGATTGTTTTAGAGATTTCCTTCTTTTTGGTTTCAGCTTTGAAAAACACACTTTTCTCTTACAGGAATTTGTCAACTCCTGTGCATAGCAATCAGCTTTTGACTATCACTTTAACCTATGGTATACCCTTATTTTGCTTCTACTTACAAGGAAGCAAGTAATAGAACTATTTCTGCTAATTTTCTCTTGATTAGCATGAAGTGAACAGAAGCATAAGCTTTTTAACAATAATTAGTTGCAGAGATATAGAGGAAGTCATGTGAATGGAACACATCAGATTTTTAAATTAAGTCTTTGAGCATGAAAATTAATTGGTGCTTTATGTTTGACAAACAATGAAATTTGAATATTCTAATTATTTGAATATGGATGTAATCAAAGGATTATTGCAGAATAGCAATTTTTAGATAATTTTTATTTTGACAATTTTTTATGTTTAAAAGAATCCAACATTGAATGGTTGAATTGATATGTGGATGGTTGCTAAATCTAAGTTATTACATTTTTACTATGTTACTATGCTTTTTACTTTCTCTACACATGCCATGTGCATAGTGTATAGAGGAAGTATAGTATTCCAGTCAAAAATTTAATGACAAGATTTAATCGGAAATATGTTTTGAGGTACACTGAGTAAAAAAAAAACAAAGCATTTTTAGAAAAAGGTTGTGTGTCTGTAGAAAACTTAGTGTTTAATTTTAGTATCTTCCAAGGATGCATCTCAAATATTTTAAGAAAAATCCCTCTCTCCCAAACTACCCTTCATGGAAACTTTTTTGAACATTTTGTTTTTCTCAAAAATTGTAATAACGATTTTGATTAAAATGTTGTATATTACATCTATTTAAATCACGAATAAAATGTATATCTTGAATTTTCTGGGATAAGCTTCTGAAGACCTGTTCATTCTGGCTGAATTTTGCATAACAGTAAACTAAGAGATAAACAAAAACTGTAGATCATAATAAAATACACAATTTATGTCATATACATTTCTGTTGCAGAGTTAACCATTTACAAGAATTCCTTGTTATTGGTTTCAATTTTAAACTACATATCTTGTCAAACTGAACTTCAATTGCTCATATATCGATCAGCTTTTAAAAGAATTCAACTATGGCTTTAGAGTGATATATTCCCTTACTTTCCTTCTTTTTAAGAGGAACTAAGTAGTAAGACCAATTGTGTTAATGTTTATCTCGTTTATAATGATGTAGATAAAAGAATAATCTGTTTTCAAAACAGGTAAAGAAAGTTCCTGTGAATGCAACACATCCAATTTTTTCACATTAATATTCAATTTAGTTAATGCATTTTGATCCTCAAACACTGATACAAATATTAGCCCTTATTCACTTCTAACCCTATATAGTTGATTTTTAACGACGCTGTCAATTACCAGGATCATTATCAGCGTCACCAGTGTGCTGGAATTTCGTTGTGCAGGTGTTCTTTAACATGCCATAAATCTACCGACATGGGGTGTGTCACTTTTAAGCAGACTTAAAACTTGTGGACTACTGGGCTGGGTTTGAACCTGTAACCTAACCAACTGAACCACCCAGACCTATGATTTGTCAGGGGAGAATGAGTGTACCAATGTTACAATTAATTATGTGTAGCGAATACACGGTAATTAACTGTTGATGCAACAGAAACTAAAATGCGCAACATTAATAAAATTACAGTTTAAACTTATTCTGACGTAGTCCTTTTTACATAACCTCTGTGACATTTGATAATCCATGTGAATCTGTATTTATGTAATATTGTGCACTATTCTTAGCCAATGCAGACCACCTAAAAGTTATCTTTGGATGTGAGTGGATAATTTATTTGTGTCTATAAGATTATATTTTTGATATAGAATTTGTTTTAAACTCAAAAGTCACTCAAGTTGTAGGTATTAATCCTCTCCCTAAACATTTAATGTCAACACACTCATTGCTGCCTTAATAATAATTTGGTTCCAAAAGCCACCCCTATCCCACCCCAAAATATTGGGACAAAAATTTAGGGAATATAAATGTATGTTTAATATACATTTAATAAAAAGCAATTATGCAATTCAATTAGTTTTTGGTACTGCCTCTACAAAGAGCAAACTGCGCCCTTCTGAGTTGCCTTTTGGGAGAAGTGAATTAGTTAACCGAGACCTTGTAATCAATTGTGTTTGCTTTAGTTGATCTAAAGGCATACAATAGACATGTTGAGGAATTTTTCTGTTCTATTTCTGCATGATAGTTGCAGCAAATAGTTTTAAAAATATTGTATTGACTTGTTTTTCCCCACTGTCTTCTACATATTATCTTTTTCAGAAACTATTCTCTTTCTTATTAATTATTATTATTGTTTTTATTTATTAATTAAAGCGCTAAGCACATACATAGTAAAGACTGACCTTAGTTTGCCAGGCCATAATTATTTCATTATAAAAAGTTTTATAATTGGATTAATTGTTTTCTCACACAAGCCATGTATAGGACAGGAGTTGCATAGGTAGGGTCAGACTGAAAAATTCAATGGCTTAGTTGGCATTTGAACCACGGATCTCCCGATCTCTAGCTGGTTGCTCTGCCACTGAGCTACCATTGTTGGCTATGCTATGAATCCTGGGACTTAAGTACATGCAGCATTGTAAGTCGCCATTGGGGTTGTTATCTTAAAAAAAATAATTTGAAAACATCTTGTGGTTTACCAGGAAACATACAGGTCAGTTGAGAAATTCAATGCTATGCCGGCATGTTGCCATGTTAGCTCAATGACAGAGCAACCGGCTAAAGGTTGGGATGTCGGTGGTTCAGATCCCAACTATGGCATTGAATTTTTCACTCTGACTCTACCTATTCAACGTTTTATAATATTACATGACTATCTTTTTGTCATCTTAAATCTTTTTCATCAGACATTTCCATTTTCTTTCTCCTTCCGCATATTTTATCCTAATTTAGGTATCTACATCTGTTCTTCAGAAATTTTCCTAAGTACAATTTCTTTATTCCTCAATAACCATCTCTTGTTTATTAAACTTTCTCTCCAATCCTTTGAAGTTTAATGTGCTGGGGCACATTACTGGGATAATGTCCCCCCCCCTCATTCCCGTAGTTTGCAAAACACCTAGTTCCTATTCTAAACCAGCCTAATCCTTCTCCTTAATGTATTTACAAATTAAAATATATTTCTCCTTCTCTGATCATTTTTAGTTCCTTCTACAATGATATGAGCTTTTCTTATTATGATGATAACCTTGCAATACACATTTGATTTTAGATGAAAAGAAGAATACAGTAGGCTAAAACAATAGAAGTTAAAAGATCTGATGTGTTTTACATGTGACTTTCTCTATCCTCTTATTTATTCATGGTATGCTAACTATAATTATGATAGTGTATATTTCTATCTACTTCACTTTAATTTATATAAATCATTGCAGAAATAGTTATAATTAAAGGTAATAGTGATAGTCAAATGTTTAAGAACTAGATGCTATATGCTGGCCTTAAACTTCCAGGTTTGTCGCATGCAATGACGAGAAACAACTGAACATCGAAAAGACTTTAAAAGAATGAGAAAACATTGAACAATTGGAACTATTAACAATAGATATCTCAGAAATGGTTACAGCATAAATAAATAATTTAAAATTATGTGTGTTTTAAAGAAATCTACATTTTTTGTGAAGTATGCTTTTGTTTATCTTTAACATTCACCATGTATACAAGATTATACAACATTTCCTCCAAATGAAGAAACACAGCCTATTCCCTGAAAACTCAGGATTTACATTTTGTCATAAAAACAATTTTAATATATTATATTACGGTATTTTAATCAAAATCGTTAAGCCATTTTTGAGAACATTTAAAAAATTCATGTAAATGGTAGAGGTAGGAGGATTTTAGTGAAAATCTTTGTGTCGTACGTTTGAAAGCTACTGAATTTAAATACCAGGTTTAGTATTTAACCGAATTTTCTTTTTGAATTGCTATTCACACACACACACACACACACACACACACACACACACACATATACACACACACCACATATACACACACACTCACGTATGTATCACGTATGAACGAGTACTACATACAATGTACTTGGTAGACACATAAGGTATTGTATTCCAATATTATAAAATTAGATGAGGTTTTGCCTTAAATATATGTTTTGAGGTCCCCTGAGTCCGTAAAAATACTTTAGAAAAAATGTTCTTTTTGGTGTGTGTGTGTGTGTGGACAGCATCTCTCAAAAACCAAAATACCGTAGTATATCAAACTTGGTATATAAGTTCAATATCTTCCTAGGATGCGACACGAAAGATTTTCAAAAAAATCCTCCGACCCCAAACTACCCTTTACATGGAAAAATTGTTGAACATTTTGTCTTTCTCAAAAATGACTAACGATTTTGATTAATATACGATATATTAAAGATATTTACATCACAAATAAAATATACATCCTTAATTTTCTTGAGATCAGTTCTAAAGTCCTTCATTTTGAATGAATTTTGCAGAAGTTTGCATAACTGGTAAACCGTAAGAAGAAGAAGAAGAAGAAGAAGAAGAAGAAGAAGAAACTTGCTCCACAAAAAATGTAGATCTTGTTGAAGCACTCAAATTATGTTATACACGTTTTTGTTGTAGAGTTGACAGTTTCCGAGATATTCCGTGTTATTGGTTTCAATTTTAAGCTACTTACTTTTCTCAAACGGTAGGTCATCTTTCTTTCGTCTGCCTTGTTTACTCCTGTAAAGCAAAGAGAACGGAATTTCAATGTTTCACATAGCGATCAACTTTTAAAAGATTTGACTACCGTTTTAACCTAGTGTATTCCCTTATTTCCCTCGTGCTTACAAGGAAAGCGTAATAAGACCAATTCTGCTAAAGTTTATCTCGATTGTTTTGATGTTTATAAAATAATCATTTGTAAGAAAAGGCTGTTTGCTGAAATGGAAAACATCATATTTTTATAAAAGTGCTTCTTTTGGTTTCAAAGGTTCTCAAACCTGTGTTTAGAGTGAAATCTTGGTAAAAATATTTGGGTGGAATGCAACACTTCCTCTGCCTACAATATATATTAGAGAGTAAAAATAATATGGTATAATAGTCTATGCTCTTTGCACAAGAGAAAAGAATACCTATTTACTACTTAAAAATAATATAAACATTTGAAAGCTCAATCCAATAACAAAGAATATATCGGAAATGTTTAATGCACAAAGTGTGTGCTTAAACGAGATCTACAACTTTGTGTAGTAAAGTTTTATATATTCTTTTGGTTTCAAAGGTTCTCAAACCTGTGTTTAGAGTGAAATCTTGGTAAAAATATTTGGGTGGAATGCAACACTTCCTCTGCCTACAATATATATTAGAGAGTAAAAATAATATGGTATAATAGTCTATGCTCTTTGCACAAGAGAAAAGAATACCTATTTACTACTTAAAAATAATATAAACATTTGAAAGCTCAATCCAATAACAAAGAATATATCGGAAATGTTTAATGCACAAAGTGTGTGCTTAAACGAGATCTACAACTTTGTGTAGTAAAGTTTTATATATTACAGTTCACCAATCATACAGAAGTCATTCAGAATGAAGAGTACTTCACAAGCTATTTCCAAACAAACATTCATTGTTCATGAATGAATTAAATCTTCAGATGAGATTAGAATTCGTGTTAATACTTTTATTGGTATTCAAGGTATACATTTTATTTTTCATGCAAATATAATAAACAAATCCATGTAAACGATAGTTTGAGTGTTGAAGTTATTCTTGAAAATTTTATTGCCGCAAGCATTGGAAGATAGTGATATTTTACAAGCATTATTATTATTTTTATAAATATTATTATTTGAATATAGTTTCACATACACACAGATCTTAATGTTTTTCTCTTCAGGGTCCGTCGGCGTGTTTTCCCTGTGAAATATCCGTATCGAATTTTTGAAAAGAATGCCAAACTTAATGCAGTACTTCTACTTACTACTGGTAAATAGTAGAGAAAGTGAAACTAAGCTGGATGTGTCAGTCATATTGAATATGAGAAAATAAAGTTTCAAACGCTGTCGCTGTGCGATTATAATTGAAATGCAGTTCTCTTTTCATGGATAGGAGTAAAACAGAAGAGAGAGAAAACGGTTATGGGCTTCCAGTTGAGGAAGTTTTAAGTATTTTAAAACTGAAATTAATATTGGGGAATATTTCGGAAATGATTAGCTATTGCATATAATATTGCATATAATATTACTAATTGCATATAATATTGTGTGTTTTATCGAGTTCTGCGTTTTTTGTGCATTAAGTCTATCTCTTCTATCCAGTTATGCAAAAGTCACTCTGAATGAAGAGGTCTTCAGGGCTTATTCCTAAGAATTCAGGATATACATTTTATTTGCTATGCAAATATCTTTAATATACGGCATTTTAATTAAAACCGTTACAGCTATGTTTTAGAAAACAAAATTTCGAAAAATCTTCCATGTAAAGGATAGTTTGGGATGTGGAATTTTCCTGAAAATCAGCGGGTCGCATCCTTAGAACATACCTACTGAACTTCAATACCAAGTTTGGTATTTAACCGACTTTTCGTTTCTGAGTTATGTTGCCCACAGACAACACACATATACACATACACCTTTTTCTAAAAATGCTTGTTCGGATTCCTGGGTCCTCAAAACAGTATTTCCGGTATTTCTCTGTATCTAATTTTTGGGTGGAATAAATATCTTCTCTACTATGTACTTACATTGTACATACGTGCTAGAGAAAATAAAAATACAATGTTTTGGGGATAAACCGTCTAACCACAGGCTACACTGGATGATTTAGTCAGTGAAATAATAAAAAAGAGAAAAAAATGTTAATAGTATTAGCCGTTTTCGGAATATGTTATTGAAAGTTTCCGCTTTCTATCCTCTCCCTCCTTCCCGCTTGATGCCGCGAATAAATATTGGTTGTTTCCACTTTATAAAAGCTTTTAATTAAGCTCTTTTTGCTTAATTTAAAATCATTTGTAAACAACAAACATCGTGATTAATCTTGCATGTGTTTAGTAATAAAATTTTACTTTATCTAGCGCGTATGTACTATCTTTCACAAAAGTAAATATCCACCGTGCGATGAGTCGCCTAATTCTCGGGTGTTCTTGCATAGGTTGTATGAGAATAAAATGTGTCATATGCTTCTCTTCTGTTTGTGTTCAAGTGAGCATAGCAGCCATTCGCTCACCTCGCAGTTTTAAAAATCAATAGTTCAGCAATCGTTGTAAAGTAACGGAAAATGATTGCAAATTCAAAGAAAATATGTTATTGTGTTTCGATTAAGTAGTAGACCTGAAGTAAAACGCTCCTAGTGTTGGGTTCTTTGCAGACAAAGATAAGCTTAATCGACAGCAGTTCTGTCGTAGTGGTTATGAAGCCTACTTCTGCTGAAAAACGGAGAAGTGAGGAGGTGAATAGATTTCTCGCGTAACTCGTGCCTTTATTATTATTATTATTATTATTGAAAACCTATATTTTCGTCACGTCTGCTAAATATACATTTTATGGATTGATGGAACCTCTTTCTGATAAAACTCCTCCCATAGAGCAGCAAATTAAATGGTTAGCTTTATTTTGCATAGCGCTGTAATATTTACTGCCGTCTTACGAACGCCTCAAATGAGATTGAAATTTTACAGCTAAATGTTTTATAAAATGTAATTTGCAAATTCTGCAAATAAAACAAGGAATTGTCCTAACTCAACTGCAAACATTCCTCCCAAAATCAATATTACCAGAACTGCTGCTGATTAAAATTATCTTTGTAAGCAAAGCACCAAACACTAGGAGTGCTTTGCTTCAGGTCCACTACTTAATCGAAACAACAGATTTTCTCAGAGTATATTGAAGTTCAATATGCAATAATTTTCCGTTACTTTACAATGATTGCTCAACTATTGGTTTCTAAAACTGCGAGGCGAGTGGATGGCATATACAATGCATTTAGTAGCTAGAGAAGGTATTGTATTCCACCCATAATTTGATATCGAGATTTCATCGGAAATATTTGTTTTGAGGTCCCCCGAATCCAAACAATTTCTAGAAAACGAACCGTGTGTGTGTCTGGTTGAGGTTTTCAAGAAAATCTCCTCAACACAAACTACCCTTTATATGGACAAAGTTTTGAAAATGGCTCTAACGATTTTGATTAAAATACCGTATATTAAAGATCTTTACATCACAAATAAAATGTATATCTAAATACTTCTGAGAATATGGATTAGCTTTTAAAAAAGTTGACAATCATTTTAACATAGTAATATCCCCTTCCACTTAACAAAGATACAACCGATAGGACCAGTTCTGATAATATCTCGATTAGCATGATGTGGATAAAAAAGTAATATCTTGTAATAAACGCTTGTTTGTGTGACATAGAGAAAGTCATGTGAATGGAACACATCAGATTTTTATGTGAATAGCACAATAATATGTAATGGTTATATGTGAATTTGGATCTGTCAGAGAAAATAAAGAGTACCTCATCAGGTTGTTTTATAGCCAAGCTATTTATAGATGTTGCACTATTTATGCCATATAGACGAGAAAATTAATACGAATGTTATTACAGTTCTAACTGAATATCCATTCTGTGCAGGAGACTGTATAGACTTCCAGTGTAGCATCAGGTATTGCAAACATAAAAACAGCATATTGCTACCATAAAGAAATAACTGGAAACGGCCGTGAAATTGGAGGGGAAACAAGAAAGAAATTGATGGCTGTTCACCTTGGTATAGGGCAAACATTACGAGCACCAGATGCCAAATAAAACTTTCCGAAAACCAAAATGAATGCCAAATAAAGTCGTAACTCTTGAAACTGTCCCGGTATTGGGTACAAAGGCATTTCCCTCGGTATTTCCTGTGTGCAGTGGTGTGATTTCGTTTCCCTCACCTTCCCATTTGTCTCTTTCTGTTTCTCTTTACGATCGGTGTACCTCACCCGACTCGGCTTGGAATAAGAACAAATACGTCTCGGAAAATATATACAACAAAAATGTTTGCTACTGCTACGATTTTACGACCAAGGCCACCTGTATCTACCCCTTTATTGCACAGTTTCCAATCAAGTACCCTCTATAATATAAACATAACATCCCTTGCACAAACAACCTCATATATGATGTAAAATCTCGCATATTTAGCGAAGCGACTTCGGCTTAAGAGATAAGTAATGCACATGCAGAACGCATAGTGTCGTATATAACTAAATTCATATCTATTGCACTTGGAACATTACATCGTTTGAATGCATGGCCGACCTAAGAAATGTTCTTGGCACCGCGAAGCACGCACGTTATATCGAGTCGTCGGATATTCATAGCCCCTCAAATTCAATTTGATTTCTCACACAAATTATTTTAATTGCAATAACCATATACCTTCTCATATAAGATGTTAGAAGTATGGGAATATCCTTGTTCTTTCACATTACCCTCGTATCTTTAAGCAAATTTGCATTTGCAGTCATTAATTCTTCATGGTCGGGTAAATAAATCATACTTAGTTCGTGTGTGTGTGTGTGTGTGTGTGAGAGAGAGAGAGAGAGAGAGAGAGAGAGAGAGAGAGAGAGAGATTATTAACATGATGCAATTTGCAGTTACAGAAATTAATTCTACTCATATCGCGTGATTGCAAGGTTCCTGATTTTTGTGCAAACTTTTTCGGAGATTTCTGTGGACTCCAATCTTAATTTGCATCCAATGCATTGAGGTTTAAGAACACGGGATTTAATTTTCGATTTCTTATTCAAAATAGATCCCGTTTACTAAATTTATTTACAAGGTTACACACAGTTTGCCAGGGTCATGAGCAGCATAAATGTCACAAATCACCATCTCACTTCTTTACAAGAGTTTATCACATAGGTCCGTAGGAATCGTGCATGAATATTTCGTGTGCTGAACAATACGAACTTATTGGTATTTTAACAGCACTAGCATGCGTTAACTTCGAAATATGTGATCTCACATCGTATTCTGGTCACATGTGCACATTTGTACATTAAGAGATTAAAAACGTAGTTGGTTTTTACTTTCTTTATCGCATAATTCCAAATTTGATACCGCGATTGCACCGGAAATATGTTTTGAGACCCCCTGAAGTCAAAAGATGCATTTTTAGAAAAAGGTCAGTGTATGTATCGTATGCGTGTTAGCGTGTGTCTATGAATAACATAGCTCAACCATTAGATACCAAACTTGGTATTTAAGTTTAGTATCTCTCAAAGATTCGACAGGAAGATTTTCAAGAAAATCTCCCATCCCAAGCTACTCTTTACATGGAAACATTTTCGAAAAATTTGATTTTCTTAAAAATGGCTCCAACGATTTTGATTAAAGTGCCTTATATTACATATATTTATATGATGAATAAAATGTATATCTGTCCTTTAATTTCTGGGAATAGCCTCTGAAGACCTCTTCATTCTGGATGACTTTTGTATAACTGGTAAACTGTAAAATCTGGACAAAAACCTACTATAAAAACTGTATATTGTCCTCACAAAAAAAAAAAAAAAAAAAAAAAAAAAAACCCACCAAAATTGTAGATCTCGTTAAAACACAGAGTTTATGTATGTTTATATATTTGTAGAATTCACCGTATTTGAGATATTCCGTGTTATAGGTTTCAATTTTAAGCTATTTCAACTTTTCTCAAATGGGAAATCATCTTTCTTTTCGTCTCTCTTTTGTTTGTCTTCAAGCAAGCAAAGAGAGCGAAATGTCAATTGTTTCGCATAGCGACCGGCTTTTAAAAGATTTGACTATCACTTTAGCCTAGTGTACTTATTTCCCTTGTACTTACAAGGAAGCAATTTCTGCTAATGTTTATCTCGATTACCATGATGCAGATAAAAGAATAATCTTTTGTAAGAAAAGTTTGTTTGCTGAACAGCTAGAGAAAATTATGTGAATGACATCATTTTTTTATTAGTAACGAATATTGAGCAGTGGTTCCTTCCTTCCTGGTAACAATGGATTTTGAAAGCCCTATCTAAGCTATAGTTTTCTCTCATATCTAAAGTAGTTTTGTCCATTCTGGTCACAATGTGTAAATTTGTACTTTAAGAGACTGAAAACATAGTAAATTGTGCAGCTTATTTTTTTTCTTTACTATCCCATTATTTTCGCCAAATAAGGGTTTTATTTGTATCCGGTATTGAATAGTGGCGTTGTTCCATCCTTGATAACGATAAATTATACTTGATAACAAGTAGGTAATAGTCATATGAATAATTTTCTGGCCCACATATACAATACAAAATCTTGTTTTAAAAATAATAAATTCAAAGGTACTCAATGTAATAATAATAATAATAATAATAATAATAATAACAATACTAATTAATAAATATTTACGACAAAAACCTCTCACTCTTCTATAAATTCCAGAATAACAAATTCCATGTTGACTATTAGGCCCTTTTATGCATGCGATTTCATGTCGTGAGATGTGTGCAAAACGTTCTGAAAGTTAAAGGAATATTTATAGCATGCGACGCGGCAGTTCCACACTTTTCCTGTCACATGACCTGAAAAACACTTGTCGATCTGGATGGTTCAATTGGTTAAGCGCTGACTTCTAATCCTAGGTCGCGAATTCAAAAACCTGACCAAGATCGATGGTTTTTAATGTGCTATGTCAGTAGATTTACTGCCACGTAAAGGAACTCCAACGGGACGAAATTCTGGCACACCGGCGGTGCTAAGATGATCCTGGCAATTGACAGCGTCGTTAAAGAAATTATTTATTTATTTGGGAAACAGGTCGCCGGACACATGCGACAGTCGCATGCCGTCAATATATACATGGGTGTATGCGAATCTTTGTAGGTCTCATTTATGCATACGATTTCATGTTGCACGACAAGGTATGTTGCGACTCCGTATCATGTGTAATAGTCTATAGAGTTATATAATGCAACGAGTCGCAAGTGCGAGTATTAAGATGAGTATTAAGACAAGTGTTCATATGCGTAAACGAAGAGGAAATCGGAAAAGAAGGGAAGCATGGGAGATGTTATCTCGAATAGGTAAGTCCTTCCCCTCAACAGAAAAAATATTATTTAGTGATGAACATAAAGCCCAAAAGCTAGTTAAATAAACCTATATCATTAGGTTTCGGTTTATTAGGTTTTGTCTCAAAAGTCACCATTATTATTCCGTATTTAAAATGCAGGATCTCACAAGCTCATGAAAAAATGAACACAAATGTGATGATTTATTTTCTTGAAGAAAGAAGAAGAAGGAAAAAGATTATGTGTTGCAACCCGTTCTTTCTACCTACATCTGGCACCGCATTTCACAAATAATTGCCATGAATTTCGTTACAGGGTAACAGCTTGCATTACATCCGGGTCCTGTTTGTATTGAAAACCGATTTTCGCTAATTATTAACAAGAAGCGCCCTTATTAATATTACAATCCATGTTTAATCCTTTATGAACGCGGTAATATTATGACCTGTTGGGTTGTATTGTTTGCGTATGTGCTTCCCATCGCCGAGTTGCAAGTAACCAAATGACGTGCTTGCAGCACAGGGTGGAAATGCAGAAGCACGTTTTGTAACCAGCCGCCATCTTGTGATTTTACCATACACACCATACGCCACATCTGTCATATTAATTGTTTTTCTAAGTCTTTCAAAAACATAGGACATGGAAGGGAATATTTAGTTTAAGGAATATTTAATACAATCACATTTTTCCGCCTGACGGAAGTTGTTATTGATATTATTGCAGTAAACATTGCGGCAAGGCCATAACTTAATTTAGTTCTAATTTCTTAGTCTAAAACTGAAGGAGGGAAAATATCAGATTTTGACCAAACCTTGTTTGTCTCACATGCCTATAGCCATTAATTTCACTATATGGACTTACAAGTTCACAAAAAAAAAAAAAAAAAAAGGATCACAAGCATCAGAGAATATCAAAGATTATAATCTGTTTTACTGTGAACTGCATGTATTGAATTCCGAATCAGAGGAACACGCCCCTTATTCTCATGGCTTTGGTATCATAAGCATATAATTTGATATTAATTATTTCTCCGATAGCTACTAAATGGACGAATTAGTAAGAGGTTTCTTATAAACCGCAGTAAGTTGCCAATTTTGACTGCTTCTCAATGATCTTTCCGAGTTGGAAATCTAAAATCTAGCATACAATACAGAATCGTTCTGCTGATAGTGTATAAAATATTTCATTAAGCATACCACCAAAAAATCACTTAAATAAGTACACTAACGTATGTATTGAAGCACATTTCCCTTTCTTCGTTTATGCTCTTGCTATTTGAGAAACTACAATCAAACACGACACACGTGTTGACTATTATACTGGTTTAAAACTGACACACTAAATTTATTGGTTAATTAAACATTTAACATCACAAAATCACTAAAAATAAGCACCGTAACTATGTATTGAAACACATTTCCCTTTTCTGGTCTTTGCTTCTGTTATTCGAGTAACTACAACCAAACACCACACAAATATTCACCATTATACTGGTTTAAAACCTACAGTCCAAGTGTACTGCTTAATTGACATTTAACATCATAAAATCTTATTTTTAGGTGCACATTTAACCCACAAAAGCCCTACTCTTTTCAGAAGTGTTGAATCAAAATGTGGCAGCGTGCTTCACCAACCTCAATGCTTAAGGATAGGGCATTTCCTATCTATTTTCTTTATATCTATGGCCTGCAGACCGCCTCGCAAAACTAGCTATACTTTGTGATAAAATGTCTAAAGATTTGAATTGTGTGAATTACGTACCAGAAGTTCATTAATTAGTTGTGTGCAAAAGCGACATTTGTAGTATATTTTAAGTGCCAGCGTAAAACTGAAAGAAGACTCAGGGAAAATACTATTACGATTCTGCACGGCAATACCGCATCAGTACCGATCGGATGGTCGAGATCGTTAAGGCAGACTGACAGATTTTTCAGATTTTCCTAATTCCTCACAACAGCAAATGCCGGGGAGGCACTGTAAACTGTAAGCTGTTTTGAGGTCAGTTCATTAAAAAAATGAAAATGGGGTTTGTACTTATATGCTCTCTTAATCATTTAAAATTGATGATTTCGGGGTCCATGGAGTTTAAAGGAACAACCACGAGAAACCTTATTCGGTAACTCACCCTAAGCGAGATTCGAACTCGCAACCTCTTGAATGCAAAGCAGGCACGCTACTGAATTACTGGTGATAAACCGGCCAGTTGCACTCCTTATTATAAGAACAGACATGTTTCACCTTTATTTTATGTGAAAGTATCACCTCTGCCTGAATCTAAAATTATTGTTTCTTCCACAGGTGTGAATTTATTCGAAGGACCATTTTGGGTCTCGTTTTAAGGTATTCTTCCTCATGATATTGGAAACATCTAATCCTGTGATTTACAAACTTAACATATCTCTGAACGATATCTGCTATATCTCTATAGGAATGCCACATTTCCACATTCCCACGATATGCTCATCGGTCACTTCTGATATATAATCTATTGTTTTGCAAATGTAATACTTTATTTATGGCTAAAATTATATGTAGAATAATAATACTAATAATAAAAAAATTCTGATGTATTTCATTCACATGAATTTCACTACATCTCTGCAACAAATTATTATTAAAATGCATATGCTTCTAGGTATTTACTTCATGCTAATCGAGAAAAAATAGCAGAAATAGTATTATTATTTGCTTCCTTGAAAGTGAAGTGAAATAAGGGAGCAGCATAGGTTAAAATGATAGTCAAAAGCTGGTTGCTATGTGACTGAAATTCCTTTGTTTGTATGGACAGGAGTTGACAAATTCCTGTAAGAGAAAAGTATGTTTTTCAAAGCTGAAACCAAAAACAGAGAATATCCCAAAAACAAGCAACTCCACGAAAAAAATGTATATAACATAAATTGTGTGTTTTGACGTGCTCTACAATTTTTGTGTGATAAGCTTTTGTCTATCTCTTACGGTTTACCAATTATATAAAATTCTATAAAAATCATCCAGAATAAAGAGTTCTTTAGAGGCTATTCCAGAAAATTCAAGATATACATTTTATTTGGCAATAAATATAAGGGATTTTAATAAAAATTGTTAGAGCCATTTTTAAAAAAATCAAAATTTTCGAAATTTTTTCTATGTAAAGGGTAGTTGGGGTGGGGGAATTTTCTTGGAAATCTTCGTGTCGCATCCTTGAAAGATACCAAACTTAAATTCCAAGTTTGGTTTTTAATGGTCTTTTCGATTTTGAGCTATGCTGCCCACAGACAGACACACACGGACATTTTTCTAAAAATGCTTTATTTGGATTCAGGGGGTCTCAAAACATGTTTCCGGTGAAATCTCGGTATCGAATTTTTGGGTGCATTACAATACCTTCTCTATACACTATGTACATAGTACGTGTAGAGAAAGTAAAATAATAATAATGATGATGATAATAATAATAATAATAATAATAATAATAATAATAATAATAATAATAATAATAATAATAATAATAGCAATAACAATAATTCTACGCATTGATTTCGTATATAATACGGTATTTATTTCCTGAGTAGTGTTTGTAACGCTTTAACATTTCAAAGCGACAGCGACTTTGAATCTGCATTTCTTCTACCTGCGTTATTGCCACCTGCCTTCAGTTATTTCAAAACAGTCGAACACTGTCAAATCAGAAGGACTTTTTTTGTTGTAGAATGTGGCTGCAATGCATTAAACTGACTTGTTTTGTCGCGAGGCTCTGTTTAGAACGAGACCTGTTTGTTTTCCTTGTGAGAATGTAGAAATATTTGTTTAAAATATGTGGAGAGGAAAGAAGTTCAGTGGTACACGGAATTTTAGTGTACTCTGGGTAACAGGAATTAAACTACATATATAGTCGATAATTATAATTAATTTGGGAAGTGTGGGAAGTCGTTCTAGGTTAGATTCATGCGAGTTGAAATTAGTTAAGGGATGTAAATGTGAGTAGTGAACGAGAAGGTTATGTGCTTGTGTTGGAACCTGCCGTATTTGAACGTGCTGCTCGTAACATCTGATTATATGAATTTTGTAGCAAGAAAAGCGAGGTTCTTAATTCCAAAATAATCATCACCTAAACTTGGTGCAGACAACTGGTTAGAACTGCAGCATAATGCAGTTGGATCAGGAATGAAGTGAATGGTAAGTGAAGGAAAACGCATTGCATTAGAAGTTCTCAAATAGCTAGACGGGGGATCTTGCAATTTGGTCACTGCAAGAAGGAAAGGGGAGCGAATTGTGTATATTGTACTGAACAGTTGAGTGATTAAAAACAAGAATATAAATCATGATATTCAAATTTGATTGCACAATAATTTTACTTTGTCTGTTACACACCTAGTAGGTATTGTTTTGCTCTCAAAAATTCGATGGGGATATTTCACCGAATATAGATGTTTTGAGGTCTCGTGTACATAAAGGGATGTGTGTGTGTGTGTGTGTGTGTCATAAACACAAAAAATAAATATCAGATAAATAGTAATCTCTTTATTTAAGTTTAGCATTGCTAATAGATGTGACATAAGGATTGCGGAGGGGCAAATAAAAAAAAAAAAACATTACTATCACCCCAAGTTATCCTTTATGTACAAAATTGTCCTTATTTTTCAAAAATGTTTTAATAATTATTATTAAATGACATTTGTTTAAGATGTGTGAATGACAATATATATATATATATCTTGAATTTTCTGCAAAATGTCTGTGAAATTCCCTTCATTCTGAATAAGTTATGGATAGTAATTTTTTTTTTATAAATGGTAAATCATTCATAAAAGATTGATAGAAACTCACGCCACTAAACATGTAGATCTCAGATACATTATTTTATTTGTTGACTTGCTGAGTCACATTCATTTGTTTCTCATATGTCAAGTAACAGGTAGACTTTAATATCCAGCGTATAGTGGACTGACTTCAGAGTTGGCAATCGCTGTGTCTCTTATACCCATAAGGAAAACTGTAATTAAATAATTTCTGAAAATTTATTTCGATTAACATGAACTAGAAAGAAAAATATTTAGAAAAATAAATTGAAAAAATAAGCGAGATAAAGTCATGTGAATGTAATACATCAGATTTTCAAATATGCAACATTTCAAAACACATACCTATTTAAAATACTTAATTCTTACTAAACATTACTCGTTGCTTAAAAAATGTGTAAAGAAAGATTAAACCCGCATACTCAGAAAATAATTCATAAGTTACGGACCTTGTAGTGAGAGACTTTTAGGTGCGCTCGCTACCGTGAGCACTCAGCGTAGCTTTTCATCCTTCATGCCTTCTATGTTAGCTTATGCCATTATGCTATATTATTATCAAATGAAAATTACACCTTGTAATGCTACAGCTCATCACTTAGGGTTTTTCAAGAATTACTCCATATGTTAAAGCATTATACGAAGTGGCCTATGAACCGTGAACGCACCCATGTTTTTCCACTGCATGGCCACGTGTCCGTCGCTGTCGAATGGGCCACGCTAGTGTTTGGCTCTTCAGTGTCGACCGAACAGCGTGGTTCACTTATTTACATGCAACTTATTTGTCCTGTATTTAATCACAAAGTAAATTATGAAAAAGTATGTATGTTTTCTACTGCACTGCATTCGTTTATGTATGACTGTATGTGTTAACTCAGCCAATTCGTCTACTTCAAATATATTATAAAAATCGGGTGTGCTACTTCACATGACTCACCATTTGTTTGCAAATTAACTATTCTTACAAAAGATTATTCCTCTACCTACCTCAAGATAAACATTACCAGAAATGTCTTATTACTTAATTCCTTATAAGTAGAAGGGGAACAAGGGATATACTAGGATAAAGCGACAGTAAAATAATTTAAAAGTTGTCGTTTTACGATTCTCATTGAAATTCGGTTCCCTTTCCATGGCCAGGAGTAAAATAAAAAATAGAGATGAAACGGATGAGAAATTTCCATTTAAGAAAAAATTAGTATTTTAAAACTGAAACCAATAACAGGGATTATTTCGGAAATGATACGCAAAAAAGGTGTATATCACAAATTCTGTGGTTTAACGAGATTTTTTACTTTCTCTGTCACGTATGTACTATGCATATAGTAAATAGAGAAGGTATTGCATATCACCTAAAATTCGATACCGATATTTCACCGGAAATACATGCTTTGAGGGCTCCTGATTCTAGAAAGTGTGTGTGTGTGTGTGTGTGTGTGTGTGTGTGTGTGTGTGTGTGTGTGTGTGTGTGTGTGTGTGTGGCAGTATAGCTCTAAAACGAAAATATTAAACTTGGTATTGAAGTTGAGTATCTCCCAAGGATGCGATACAAAGATCTTCGAGAAAATTCGCCCACCCCACACTACCCTTTACATGGAAAACATTTTAAAACTTTGATTTTTCTCAAAAATGGCTCTAACGATTTTTATTAAAATACCTTATATTAAAAATATTTGCATGAAAAATAAAATATATAGACAATTTAATTTTCTTGGAATAGCCTCTGAAATCCTTAGTAAACAAAAACGTAGATGTCATTAAACCACACAATTTGTCCCATACACTTTTTCTGTAGAGCTAATTATTTCCGAAATATTCCTTGTTGTTTTCAGTTTCTTATTCTTTTCTCACATAGGAATTCGTCCTCGTTTCTTTTGTTTTTGTTTTGCAAAGAAAGCGAATTCCAATAACAGCCGCACAGCAAAGCTTTTAAAACATTTAACTAGATATCACTTTAGCCTAGTGCGTCCCTGTATTCCCCTTCTACACAACTAAATAATAAGACTATTTCTTCTAATATTCATCTTGATTAGCATAACGTAGAGAGAACGAGCTTTTTAAGAATAATTTGTTACTAAGAGATAGAGAAAGCTATGTGAATGAAACACATCAGATTTTTAGTGTAGTTAAGATTTTGTCTATCTCTTATGGTTATCAGGAATGCAAAACTCATTCAGAGTGAAGAGAACTTCAGGGGATATTCCCATGAAATCCAGTATACAGTTTATTTGCCATGTAAATATGTTTAATATACAGCAATGAAGACGGCTTCAATGGTTATTCCCAAGAAATTATTCAGAATATACATTTTATTTGTCATGCAAACAGTAGTTTGGGATGGGCGATTTTCTTGAAATTTTGTGTCGTAATCTTGGAAGACTCTGAATTTAAATGCGATATTTAACCGACTTTTGTTTTTGAGTTATGCTATCCACAGACACACATACACATATACACATACACCTTTATCTAAAAATGATTTTTTGTTATATTCAGGGGAACTCAAAACATGTATTTCAGGTGAAATCTTGGTATTAAATTTTTGGGTGGAATACAATACTTTCTTTACCTACTGTATATGTTGTACTTACGTACTAGAAAAAATAAAGAGATTCTCGGGTGAAAAAGTTTCGAGGATATACAACAATCATAATATAATAATACATTTCTTCCCCAAGAAATGTTAGACGGCATCAGTTGTGCTTTGGAATGTCCTTTTCCACAAACTATCTTTTAGGCGTTTTTCACAACAGGGTTTTAATACGGCTCTGTTCAAAGAATTGTTAAATTGTTGAAGTCAAAACCATATACAAATTGTGAACGCATATCCAAATGCACATTTTGTGAGTGAAATCTGAATAGCGTGTAGAACGGCGAAATGGACCCAGGCCGAAACCTCCAGCTTCATGGTTAGCTGTCTACACACAAAAAAATCGTTATTGTGGTTTTGTCTAGCCTGATGCCATTCATGAAGTATATTTCTACATGAAATTTGTATACTTCTGTATAACAATCATTCCTTTAAAAATGCAGAGCATATAAAAATATAGAATGTGCATCACAGTATTAGTCGTTTTCTAAATACTCCATACTAACAGACATGTTTGAAACTTTACGTTTCTTGCCCTTCCTCTTTCTTTCCATCGTAAGGCATTTTACCACATATAAACATTAAAACTATATTTCCGCATGCTTTAAGTGCTTTAAGCATTTCATGTATTATCGAAATCATTCTTGGGTACAAACACATACTGAATAATTCAACCATTTTACTTTATCTAGCACGTACTTACAATGTGCATATTAGACATAGAAGGTACCTATTGTATTCCACTCAAAAATTCGATACCGAAATTTCACCGGAAATATACGTTTTGAGACCCCTGAATAAAAAAAAAGCATTTATAGAATCATGTGTGTGTCTGTGGGCAGCATAGCTCAAAAACGAAAAATATGTTAAATACTAAACTTGGAGTTTAATATCAAGTCTTCCAAAGATGCGACACGAAATTTTCAAGAACCCTCCCACCTGCAACTACCCTTTACATAGAAACTTTTTCAAAAACTTTGATTTTCCCCAAAGCAAGATTGTGATTTAAAATACCATACGTTTAATATCTTTTCATTACAAAGGAAATACACATATTGAATTTCTGGGTATAGCCTCTGAAGAACTCTTCATTCTGGTTGACTTTTGGTGTCACTGGTAAACGGTATGAGATAGACAAAACCGTACTCCACAAAAATTATAGATCTTATTAAAATACACAAGTTATGTCATATACCTACATTTTGTTTGTAGTGTTAACCGTTTCCAAGATACTCCTTGTTACTGGTTTTAATTTTAAACCACTTAAATAAACTTTTCTCAAACGGGAAGTCATCTCTTTTGTTTTACTCCCAGTAATGCAAAAGAGAACCGAATTTTAGTTGTTTCACATAGCAATAGATATTAAAAGATTTGACTATCTCTTAGAGTATTCCCTTATTTTCCTTCTGCTTACAAAGAAGCAAATACTACTACTACTACTACTTCTACTACTACTACTACTAATAATAATAATTTTGCTAATTTTTATCTCGATTAGCATGACGTAGATAAAAGAATAATATTTTGTAAGGAAAGTTTGTTTGTGGAACAGTTAGAATAAGTGATGAGAATGAAACACATTAGATGTTTTAAATTTTTCTTTGCATATGTTGGATATTAGCAGGCGAATATTGCTTCTGCATTTTGAGTGAGACTAAGTCCATATTGCTTAATTTGAAACGATTTATAAATGTATTTATCGGAATAATGAATGAATTTCTTTGTATCGGATTGTATAACACATAACAGATACGTATGTATTTTTAACAGGTGGAGGAGTTAACATTATTACACATCAGATTGTTAAAATGACAAATAGAAAAATTAGTAGCAAAGCCCCATTCATTCTGCAACAAAATGGTGTTTTAAAGTATACATGAATTGTAAAGATATTGTATTGTTTTACATTTAAAGGGACTTTTCAAAGAAAGAAAGAAAGAAAGAAAGAAAGAGAGAGATAAAACGATGCCACGGGTAAAACCTGAAACTGTACAAATACAGAATTATTTCCAGTGATTTAAGCAGTATCTATATTAATATTATGAGGGAATAGGTTTTGTGAGTGCGTATTTTGAGAGTATCTTTTTTATAGCGTTTAAGCCCGCTTTTTCTACATATGGCACCGCAGGCGATGGCACTGATGATACATGGAATCAAGAAGGAGCACCGGTGGAATTTCGACGGCGGGGGAAACCGGAGAACCGGAGAAAATCCGCCCCTGCGCCGCTTTGTCCACCACATATCCCACATGCGGTCGCTTGGGATCGAACCCGGGCCGCCCAGGTGAGGGGCGAATGGTCTAACCCAGGTAATCTGAGAAACCACCCAATCGATTTTGATTAATCTCTTGCAATCTAAAAGTACCGTGCTTTCCGAAAGATAAGATTTTTCCACAAACATTGACATTTTGACCCTTTATTACGAATTCAGGCTATCTCAGATTATTTAAAAGTTTTGAACTTATAAAAATAACTCAGAATCAAGAGGACTTTAGAGGCTATTTCCCAGAAAATTCAAGATACATTTTATTTTCAATGCAAATCCCTTTAATATACACTATCTTAATCAAAATCGTTAGTGATAAAATAAAAAAAAAAAAATGAAATTCTCCGTTTTAAAAGTGTTTAACGCCCGTTTTTACTACATAAGCTGCGCAGTCGATGACATTGATGATACCTACATGAAATGAGATGGAACACCGGTGGAATGCGATGGGGGAACCCGGAAGAAACCCGCCCGGTGGGAGGCGAGTGGTCTAACTGCTCGGCCACGGCGTGGCGTAAAATTTTCCATGTAAAGGATGATTTGAGTTTGGGGATTTTATTGAAAATCTTCGTGTCGCATCCTTGGAAGATTCTAACTAATACCAAATATGGTATTTAACGGAATTTTAGCTTCTGAGTTATGCTGCCCCCCCCCCACACACACACACATACAAACACGTCGGCGTTTTTTCTAAAAAGATTTGTTTTGGATTCAGAGTTCTTACATGTATTTCCAATCGAATTTTTTGGCGGAATACAATACATTCTCTACTAATATATGTATAGTGTCTAGAGAAGATATTGTATTCCACCCACAAATTCGATGTTGAGAGTTCAAGGAAGTATATGTTTTGAATTTTGGTGTGAACAGGTTTGTCATTTTTTGTAGGATTAACAATTTCCATGAAATTGTTTTGGGTTTGAATTTTCAGACACTTAATACTTTTTAAATTGCTAAGTTGTTATTTGTGTTTTTCCCCTGCGATCATCCTAAGAGCAGAACTTCAAACCATCACATAGTTACCATTTTAAAGATCCGACTATATCTTCAGCCTACAAAATCCTAATCATTTCTGCAAGCATTTAGTCTAAAATAAAGAAGCAGATAGAAGAATAAGCCTTTTTTGTGCGAATAATACGTAGAAGAGGAGATAGAGAAAGTCGCGTGAATGTAAGACATCACCTCGTACTATGCACATAGTAGGTTGAGAGGGTACTGTATTCCACAAATAAAATGTATATCTTGAATTTTCTGGTAATAATCTCAGAAGAGTTCTTCATTCTGGATGAATTTGTTAAATTTTGCATAACTGCAAACTAAGAGATAGACAAAAACTTACTACACAACAAATGTTGAGCTCGATAAAACACACAGTTTACGTCCTATACATTTTTTTGTAAAGTTGGCCGTTTACGAGATACTCCTTGTTATTCGTTGTAATTTTAACTTACATAACTTTTTTTTTCAAATGGGAAGTCTCCTTTCGTTCCATCTCTCTCTTGTTTTGCTGATGATCATGCAAAGAGAACCGAACTTCACTTGTTCACATAGCGGCAGACTTTTAAAAATATTGACTAGTGTATTCCCTAATTTCCTTTCTGTTTATAAGAAACTAACTAATAAGACAATTTCTGCCAATGTTTATAACGATTGTTATGATATAGATAAAAGAGTAATTTTTTTAATGAATTGGTTGTTTAAAGAACAGGTAGAGAAAATCATTTGAATTGAACACATCAGATTTTTATTAATTCATAAGTAGTGTAACAAAATACAAAATTTTGAAACACATTTTAATGTTTTTGTAACATTCTTAGTTTTTAGGTAAAATTAAATTCCACAAGTTCCATATCTTGAAAGTTCTGCTGCGAATGTTTAAATATATAAGTTCACTTTTTGCTTTCTCTACACTACTATGTACATAATGTATACAGATACCCAAAAGTTCGATAGCGAGATTTCACAGGAAATATATGTTTTAGAGTCCCCTGTATCCAAAAGCAGCATTTTCAGAAAAAGGTCCGCGTGTCTGTGAACACAATAACTCAAAAACGAAAAGTCGGTAAAATACTAAACTTGGTATTTAAGTTTAGTATCTTTCAGGGATGCGACATGAAGATTTTGAGAAAAATCCCCCACCCCTAACTATCCTTTACATGGAAATATTTTCGAAAATTTTGATTTTCTCAAAAATGGCTCTAACGATTTTGATTAAAATATCATATATTAAAGATATTTACTAGACAAATAAAATGTATATCTTGGATTTTCTGGGAATAGCATCTGAAGACTTTTTTATTCTGGATGAATGTTACGGAATTTTGGTGAACCGTAAGATATAGACAAAACCTTACCACACAAATAATGAAGAGCACGTTAAAACACACAATTTATGTTATATACATTTTTTTCGTGGAGTTGTTGGTTTTTGAGATATTCCTTTTTTTGGGGGGAGGGGGTTTCAGCTTTGAAAAACTTATACTTTTCTCATACGGGGATTTGTCAAATCCTGACCATACAAACAAAGTAATTTCAGTCACATAGCAACAGCTTTTGACTATCACCTTAGCCTATGATACTCCCATATTTCGTTTCTACTTACAAGGAAGCAAGTAATAAGACTATTTCTGCTAATGTTTTATGATTAGCATGAAGTAAATAGAAGCATAATCTTTTTAACAAACATTTGTTGCAGAGATGTAGAGAAAGTCATGTGAATGGAACACATTAGAGTTTTACAATTGTGTATGTATATCTGGTATTTGAACTCAAGTACTACAGCTGTAGGAGAGCCAGGAGGAAAGAATCTCTTCAAAACCCTGAACAACCCTGTGTGCAGTCTTCTTATGAATGATGGAAAGCCATGCTGTTTGAAAAGGGGTTAAGATTTCGTGTGAACTGTCTGTAATATAGCCAGTGCATGGGAAGTTTAAGATTGCTAAAAAAGTATGACAGGCGGCACTCGCCAGATACTGACTCCTCCGTCAAAGTTTCTGAAACGCGTCACGTGCTCTTATGGGTCGGTTTATATGAACAAACTTGCGAGCTACTTTTTACTTTTTCCTTCATTCCTGCTCTTCCTGGACCAAGACTGTCGACTGAGCTTGATGGCTAATCAATGGCATACTAGAGAAGTATCACAGTGCCACCTGTGAGTACGCTTATAGGGATGTAAGAAATTACAAATAAGCCCATTCTATAGTAACGTTACATTCACATAGCTTTCTCAACTCATTTTGCAACTATTCTTACAAAAGCTTTTTCTTCTACGTCATGCTAGTCGAGATAAACATTAGCAGAAATGGGCTTATTACATATTTTCCTTATGTACAAGGAGAATAAGGGAATACTCAATGCTAAAGCGATAGTGAAGATTT
The DNA here is from genome assembly GCA_030762935.1 of Hymenopus coronatus. Classification (NCBI taxonomy): domain Eukaryota; kingdom Metazoa; phylum Arthropoda; class Insecta; order Mantodea; family Hymenopodidae; genus Hymenopus; species Hymenopus coronatus. Next base: position 51,505,693 of record CM060895.1, read on the forward strand.
TTAATAATTGGTCGCTATGAGAGGGCTTGAAATTTGTTCTCTTTAAATGGCGTGTTATTTATGGACGCTCTTTAACTACTGTGGTTCTCAGCGTCCCATTCTAAATTGGGTATGAAAGACCACTTAATTTAGCTCAGAGGCCTCTCTATCAGACCTGAGGTTCTTTTACGTGCCGTAAATCTACGACACGGGACCAACGGCTTTACTTTCCTGCCGAAGGAAGTCATGCTAAAGATTTTTACACCCGAAAAAAAATCCATCGTCCTCCACCGGGTTTGAACCAGCGACCTTGGGTATTACACCACGGAGGGCGACATTTGTTCTCCTTGCAAGCCAGAATGAGAGCAGAAGCAAAAAGATGAATGCCGACCTCAGATGTGAGAAAAGTATAAAATTAAACATTTAAGCAAAAATAAAATAGTACCTCAGAAATGGTTAGCAAAAAAAAAAAAATTACCAGTTATGCACAAGCCATTCAGAATGAAGAGAGCTTCAGAGGCTATTCCCAGAAAATTCAATACATCTTATTTGTGATGTAAATGACATTTTAATAACATTCTTCCGAGCCATTTTTGAGAAATTTGAAAATTTCATAAAAAAATCTTCCTGTAAAGGGTATTTTGTGGTGGGGACTGTTCCTGAAAATCTTCTTGTCCATTTCTTGGTATTTAACTCACTTTTCGTTTTTGAGTTATAAGCTATAAGACGTAATATTGTTTCGGTTTGTTCCTAAATAACCTTTATATTATACTGAGAGAGTAGTTTTTATATTTAACAAAAGCAGCCATTACAGCTTTTACGATTAGGGTGTTGTAGTTCGTAAAACAACCGCTTTCAGGATCGGATACCAACAAATATTACATGTATCATTGTTGCAGGGCACAATACTTGCTGATTAATTGAAGCTGTAAAATCTTAAAGAGATGAAGAACCAAACATCCTTGCAACAAGTGTGGCCATCCCAGAAGGTAAGTAAAATGTACACATTCATTAGCTGCACTACCCGGAACTGAACACGTGGAGTTTTAACATTTCGAATGCTGATTTTATTACTTTCGTTTAAAACTCTGTATTATCTATAGAATATTATGTACAATGATATAGAGCAGGTACATTAAAATTAAAAGAATAGAGAGGAAAGCATAGTAACTGACTCCACTCTGTGTGAAGCATTGGGTTATGCTGCTATGTGACGTAATGGAATATTTATAAAAACAAGACTTCCATCATCTTCTTGTTGTCCTTTTACTTTCTCGACCACTTATGTACAATGTAATTATGTAATTGACAGTTTAATTGAACTTGTTTTTCTCAGGGAAATGTATGACTCGATAGTTTTGATGGAGATTATGAGGCGAGAGGCTATGGTGATGCTTCTTTGTTAGTAAAGAGCCTTAACAAAACCAGAGTCAAAAATACAAACCTGTGAGACAAATCCAGCTAGAAGCATTAGTAACCAGAATGATTTGTGAAAGAAGCTCTATTTTGCGATAATTTCACCTCCGAAAACGCCACCAACACCGGATGTAAACATTCGACTAAGCCAAGCGCTTCATTCTGTTCTTATATACATGAACTAAACTTTTCTATCGTTTTGACAAAAGCGTAACGATGAAAAGATGGCTTCGACAGAAGAATAACATATAGCGAACATTGTAGGGTGTCAGCAATACCCAGCGGGCTATAAGGGCAATCAAAGCGACATTTAGACCGGATGGGCTGCCTTACAAGCCACATTATGTCCTGCCTGCACCACAAGGATGCACTAATACTCTTGTGAGATAATCTTCTGCTGGATTTCGCGCACGCTAGTCTACAATAGAGGCACTTTATTTTTCTTTCTCTGTGGTTTATCTAAGTAGGAAGTATTCTTTTCCGAAAAAAATATAATGTATTCCATTCACAGTACTTGCTCTACCGATTCTGTAACAGACTATTCAAAAAAGCTTATTCCTATATCTACTTCATAACTAATTCAGATAAACATTAGCAGAAAGGATCCTATTACTCAGTTCCTTGTAAGTAGAAGGGGAATGAAGTAGCACACTAGGCAAAAGTCAGCTAAGGCGATAGTCGAAGTCTTTCAAAAGCTGGTCGCTGTGCTCTTTACATGGCCAAGAGTAAAACAAAAGAAAAAGGAATGACAAATTTCCGTTTGAAAAAAGTGTTTTAAAATTTAAATAAATAACAAGGAATATCTTGGAAATTGATCTTCGTAAAAATGTATATTAGGTACATAAATTGTACTTTTAACCAGATCTACATTTTTGGTGTAGTAAGTTGTTGTCTATCTCTTACGATTTACCAGCAATGTAAACTGCATCCGGAATGAAGAAGTCTTCAGAAGTTATTCCCAGAAAATTCAAGATATACATTTTATTTGTCAAGTAAACATATTTAGTTTACAGTTTTTAATAAAAATCGTTAAGAACCATTTTTGATAAAAAGAAACTTTTCGAAAAATGTTCAATGTAAATTTTTCTCCAAATCTTCGTGTCGCATCCTTGCAAGATATTTAAACTTAAATATCAACTTTTCATACAAACTTTCATATCTTTTCGTAAAAAAAGTTTCTTTGGCAATATTCACCGGAGATACATGTTTTGGTGACCCCTGATTCCAAAAGAATCTTTTAGGAAAATTTCCGTGTGTGTGTGTGTGTGCGCGCGCGCGCGCGCGCGCGTATACCTCAAAATCAAAAAAATCCGCTAAATACCAAACTTCGTACCTAATGCTTGTTAGAGAAAGTAAAAATATATACTGTATTTCATAAAAGTTGAGACTATATAACGGATAATAATCTATATCAAACGCCAATAATTTGATAACAGAAATAAATTTAAAATTAAGCACTAGTATACGAAGACAATAGATTTATTGGAATAAAATAGTGATAATAATAATAATAATAATAATAATAAATGTATATACCGAATTTTAATGTTGTCACATCTTTCTGTGTTTAGATACTTTTTTTCTCTGGACTATCTCCTTCAGTTTCATATCTCCCAGTTTCTTGCTCTATTCCAGTTCTTATTTCCCGCATCTATGAGTTTCGAAGTCTTCCTTTTTCTGTTCTTCTTGGTGGACTACATTCCAACGCCTTGCTCGGTAACCTATCTTCATTCATTCTTCTGATATGTCAGTACCAGCTCAGCTGTTTATATCTTACATAGTCTAAATTTCTAAATTGTTTATCTTTTTATGATGAACAGAGAGTTGGCCGACACAGTAACTCGCACCTTGTCGGACCAGGTGATTGTTGATCAAGGTTTTCTTCCTCTAGCCTTTGTCAAACAATAACTAGCTACAAGGCAGAGAAAGTAAACATCTGTGTTCCATTCATATGACTTTCTCTACATCTCTGCAACAAATTATTGTTAAAAAGCTTATTCTTCTATTTGCTTCGTGCTAATCGACAAAAAAAATTACCAGAAATCGTCTTATTGCTAGCTTCCTTGTAAGTAGAAGGGAAATAAAGGAGTACCATAGGTTCAAGTGAGAGTCAAAAGCTGGTTGCCATGCGAATGAAGTTTCTTTGTATGGACAGGAGTTGACAAATATGAGTATGAGAAAAGTATAAGTATTTTATAGCTGAAACCAATAACAAGGAATATCTCAAAAGCAATCAACTCCACGAAAAAATGTATGTAGCATAAATTGTGGGTTATAACGAGTACTATATTTTCTATTAGGTAGGTTTTTGTCTATCTCTTACGGTTTACCAGTTATGTAAAATTCAATAAAAATCATCCAGAATATAGAGGTCTTCAGAGGCTATTCAAGATATACATTTTACTTGACAGTAAATATCTTAAATATAAGCGATTTTAATCAAAATTGTTAGACCCATTTTTGAGAAAAATCAAAATTTTCGAAATTTTTTCCATGTAAAGGGTAGTTAGCTGTGGGGGAATTTTCTTGAACATCTTCGTGTCGCATCCTTGGAAGATATCAAATTTAGATACCAAGTTTGGTATTTAGCGGTCTTTTGTTTTTGAGCTATGCTATCCACACACACACACACACACACACACACACATACACACATGAATCTTTTTACAAACATGTTTTTTTTTAATTCAAGGAGACCCAAAACATGTCTTTCCAGTGAAATCTCGGTATCGAATTTTTGGGTGGAATACAATGTCTTCTCTATACATTATGTACATAGTACGTGTAGAGAAGGTAATAAAACGGTATTTAAAGCTTAATTGACAAAACGATAAAGCATAATTAGGTTTATTCGGTGGATGATCAAAAAGAAGATAAAAAGGATGCTAATGATGTTGATGACGATTTAGGTAACAGGGTATATAGCATTCGTAATTACCCTTAAAGTTATTGAGAAGTTCCGAAAACAAATCATGAACTTTTTTCTCTGTTTAAGGTGTCTTTGAAAATTCTTCCATTTCCTTCATTTCGATTGCAGAATTATAACTAAGAAAATTAAAGTTAAATGACAAATGAGCTTTCCCCCTTTCTTGCTCCCTTTCCCTTGCTCTTTTTTCTGTGTCTTGGCAGGAAAATTTTTAAAATTAAACGGTGATGGCAGTGGGAGGGGAAAAGAGTGCAGGAATTTAACGTGACTGCTGCATCATGACCTCTCACAGGGAATAAAGAACAAAAGTCAGTGGAACCCCACCCCCTATTTTGTCTCCCTCTCTTAGCCCCGTGTTATGAAAGCTCTGCAGTCGATTCGTATTCCTTAATTACGTTCGAAATCGGAAAGATATTTATCACGCAGTTAGACGTTTAAAAACTTGCTTTATTTCTTTGTTCCAAAACGCTGTTACTACATAAGTTGAGAAAACTTGTTATGGACACATAAAATATACGTATTATAGCGTTGGAATGTTTATTCTCGCAGGGGAAGCGTACAAGAAGCAAAGGGAACACGTGTAAATTATCACCATTCCTAAAAACAATTTATTTTGTAATATGAAACTGTTATTACTACTTTGTTCGAGCAAATTTCACGTTATATTCATTTCTTAAGTTTCGAAAGAAAGCACTTTTTTCCTTCCTGTTTTACAAGCGTAATGTTAGGTAACATGTTATGTTGCGAACGAAGCTTGCTAATAATAATACAGAATGGAAATTTCTTTGTTTCGCATATTTTGAATTAATTGAATTCCAATAGGAGCATTTTTAAAGTGTCAGTTTCTGTATGTGCATATTTTTGAATAACATAATTTTAAATCGAAGGTTTGAAGGCACATCAAACCTCTTTCTAAGGGCGGCATCTTTCAATGATAAAACACAAAGATATTTACGAAATATCTCCCTCTCCTATTACTTCTTAAACAAAAAAGTTCTTTTCTCCCAAAACAGATCCTAAACTTTCAATTAAAATGATCATGTTTGAAATATTGACTTGAGAATAAGAGTAATTTTTTGCGAAAACTTCTGAATTCATCTTCATAGCTGGGAAATCATAACAGAAAGATATGATGTGTTAAATTCACATGGCTTTCTCTACCCATCGTTTATTCTGTGTGTGTATATATATTTAATTTGTCATATTGTAAGTGGTGGAAGGATTACACCTCAGCGACACTCTATGCAAATAATAATTATTCAGTTCTTGAAAATAAAATCACCACACAGTTTATATTTGTTTCATTTGAAGTCTTCTTTCTAATATTTATAAGGTATAGTAAGCTTTATTTTGTTATTTTATATTTGTGCAGGTTTCCTAGAGTCAAAACTATGCTAATTTCCACTAAAGTGCTGTTTTGTTCATATAGGAAAAGATGTTGCCTACATGTATATACTATCATTTGGTTGTGTAAGACCAAAGGCTATAATTGATTTATATTGGGTTGTTTGGTCTATAATTTAATACCAAGCGAAAGAGGACTATTGAGCCATATGTAGCACAGTTTTTGACTTATTCCTTCTCTTCCATACTATTCTTAATATGTTAATAGTAACCAACTGCAGATTATTGCACGCCAGTTAGTGAAGGTGATTGACACTTAGACGTGTACCTCGCTGGCACAGTTTGGTGACCTCAAGTACCATACACACAGTGCAGATACGCCGTACTTGGGAGTTGGTTGTCTCTGTTCTGCAAACTATTCCTATTTTTTTCTTTAATTAATTGTAACTGAAATAAGCATTTGCAGAAATAGTTTTATTACATTTTCGTTGTGTGTATATGTATGTATATTATATATTTTTTAAATTTATGGACGCTCTTTAACTGCTGCTGTTCTCAGAGTCCCATTCTATATTATGCTTAAAGATCGCTTAATTTTGCTCAGAGGCCTCTTTCTCACGTTTATCTTCTTTTACGTGCCGTAAATCTACGACACGATACAAACGGCTTTACTTTCCATGCTAAGGATTTTTACGCTCGAAAAAAAAATTCATTGCCCTCCTCCGGGTTTAACCCCGAACTTGGGTACTAGCATGGTAACCACTACACCACGGAGGGCGACTCATATTTTATTATAGCTAAAGAAGAGAATGGATAGTTAAATCTTTAAGAAGCATTATAATTTTAAGAAACTACAAAGAAATGGAAAATTCAAAACACCGAACTTGGTTACTAGCATGGTAACCACTACACCATGGAGGGCGACTCATATTTTATTATAGCTACAGAAGAGAATGGATAGTTAAATCTTTAAGAAGCATTATAATTTTAAGAAACTACAAAGAAATGGAAAATTCAAATCAGTAAATATTAGGAGCTTCAACATGCGCCATCCCAATCGTTGTATCCAAATTAGAGAATATAAAAATTAAGGAAGCATTTTAAATATTAGTGGTAGTTTGGAAAGAGAGGATTTTCTTCAGAACCTTCATAAACTTTAAAAGATTTGCTCAAAATGTCTTGATATCTCTACATGTATTTTTTGGGGTGAAATGCATATCTACTGCTAAAGAAATTAAAACATTTTAGATACGTTTTCCATTTTCTGCACAATACTTTTTTGTTGCTAGAATTAGAAATTTTATATATGCTAAGGTTTGCTGATAAGTCCCGGGTCTCTCAATGAAAACATCATTTAATTTTTTTTTTTTTGCTTTATTTCTTAACATAACCTTCAGAAAGGCTAATGCATTTGTTATATCGGTGTTCTAATTTAATTTAATTAAACCATCTCTGTAGTGCGATTTATCAAGGTCCTTAAAATAGCTGTTTACCTATCTTTGTCCTCCAAGAAATTGTGAGGTTTGGGAACAGGTGGTAGTCACTAGGAGATAGATCTGGCGAATAGTGTGGACGTTCAAGCAGTTCCAACTTTAATTCGCACATTTTTACTTTCTCTACACGTACTATGTAGTGTATAGAGAAGGCATTGCACTCCACCCAAAAATTCGATACCGAGATTTCACCGGAAATATATGTTTTAGGGTCCTCTTTATCCAAAAAAAGCATTTTCAGAAAAAAGTCCGTGTGTGGTGTGTGTGTGTGTCCGTGAGCACAATAACTCAAAAACGAAAAGTCGGTAAAACACCAAACTTGGTAGTTAAGTTTAATGTCTTCCAGGGATGCGACACACAAATTTTTAGAAAAATCCCCCCACCAACTACCCTTTACATGGAACTTTTTTCGAAAATTTTGATTTTCTAAAAATGGCTCAAACGATTTTAATTAAAATATAATATATTAAAGATATTTGCCTGACAAATAAAATGTATATCTTTTCTGCGAATAGCCTCTGAAAACTACTTTATTCTGGATGAATTTTATGCAATTTTGCATAACTGCTAAACCGTAAGAAATGGAAAAAAACTTAAAACACAAAAAATGTAGAGCACGTTAAAATACACAATTTATGTTATACACATTTTTTTCGTGGAGATGATCGTTTTTGAGGTATTCCTTGTTTTTGGTTTCAGTTTTGGAAAACATACTTTTCTCATACAGGAATTTGTCAACTCCTATCCATACATACAAACAAAGGAACTTCAGTCACATAGCAACCGGCTTTTGATATCACTTTAACCTATGGTACTCCCTTATTTCGCTTCTACTTGCATGGAAGCAAGTAATAAGACTATTTATGCTGTTTACCTCGATTAGTATAATGTAAATAGAAGTATACACTTTTTAACAATAATTTGTTGCAGAGATATAGAGAAAGTCATGTGAATGGAACACATCAGATTTTTCCCATTGCAATGACTGAACGATGGGCCGGAGCATTGTCGTGATGAAACAAGATTTCTTTTCACCTCATCATCTAACGTTGCAGTAAGCTTGCGAAGTAGTCACCAGCGATACTTTTACCCTTTTCCAAGTAATCAATAAAAATAATTCCCTGTGCATCCAAAAAAACACTCTCCATAACCTTGTTAGCTGACAAAATTGACTTTGCCTTTTTTGGAGTTGGTTCACCTGGTGCAATCTACTATTTTGACTGTGATTTACTGTGTAGTGATGTATCCAAGTTTCATCAATGGTAATAAGCCGTTTCAAAAATTCACTGGGTTCCACATTTTTAACAGAAACAGTTTTTCTTTGCAACTTTTGATCAGGTGTCAATAAACGCGGCACCCATCTTGCCCAGACCTTGTGAAAGCCCAAACCATTTCTTAAAATATTACCTGCACATTTCTTGATATGTTTACAGCCTCTGATATCTAAAACAACTTTAATCTGCTGTCTTCCAGCACTAAACGATGAATTTTTTCAATGATCTGTGGAGTTGTCACTTCTACAGAGCGTCCAGAGAGACGCTTATCACTAGTGCTCGTATGTCCCATTTTTAACCCTGCAACCCACCTTTTAATCATTGAATATGAAGGAGCAATGTACTGTCCATTTCCTCCTTGAGTTATTTAGGCGTTAAACTTTTCAAATGGAAGTATTTAATCACTGCTCGTTTTTTCAAACCTCCATTCTCGCGAAAACTCTAAAGTTGTCTTGTTTAAAATGCTGTCATTCGGAAACAAAACAAGCTATTGACCTGTAAGTATGGATACAAGGTTATTCTAGATATAAATTATACGATGCTACTATCTAACTGGCCTAGTGGCGCCATATCTATGTGAGGCCCGGGACTTATCAGCCGACCCTCGTATTCTAGGTAACAGCCTTCAGGTATTTATTTTTCAGGTATTTATTTTTCCTTGTTGAAGTGAGTTGTCTGGTGGAATTATTGTGAAAATTTGCGTTCCTAGTTTCTTTTCTTTCGATTTAAGTGCCCGAGTCCGTTGCTAACAAAATACATCTGATGCTTGTTTCTGCAGCTTGTATGTAACTCTAGCACGCACATACAAGTACTTAATAGATATTATTAGATAGATATTGTACTCCACCCAAAAATTCGATACCAAGATTTCACCGAAATACATATTTTGAGGACCCCTGAAACTAAAAAATTAGAAAAAGATCGTGCCTCTGTGTGTGAAAACTCGGTTAAATGCCAAATTTGGTTTTTAAGTTAAAATGCCCCAACCTCAACCACTCTATTTTTGGAAAATTTTGATTTGGTCAAAAATGGCTCTAACGATTTTTATTAAAGATATTTCCATGACAAACCAAATGCATGTCCTGAATTATCTGGGAATAGCCTCTGAAGTCTTCTTCATTCTGGATGACTTTTGCATAGCTTGTAAACCGTAAAAGACAAAAACTTACAACACAAACAATGTATATCTCATTAAAACACAAATTATGTCATATACCTACTTTTTGTAGAGTTAACTGTTTCCGAAATATTTCCTGTTATTGGTTTCAATTTTAAAATACTTAAAATTGCCATTATGTTTTATTTTATTTATTTATTGTTTGTTATCTTAACGTCTTTCAACTTGTTGGGGTCATATTGGACGATGAATGAAATCGGTGGTGATGCTCAAATGATCTCGGGAACATAGAGCTTAAGTTACTCAACATTTTTCTTCTCAGGTTAAGGAAAAACCCCTAAATAAACCTTATCCTGGTAACTCGCCCTAAGCGAAATTCGAACTCACTTCTTCTTGAATGTGAGACAGACACGCTACTCCTACTTTGCCGAGGCGCGCAGTTGATGCATGTTTCTGCATGTTGTATTTAAAAACATCATTCTGTTTATTACTTTTTCTAGCACGTATGTACAATGAACGTATTAGATAAAGAAAGTATTATATTCCACCCAAAAATTCGATACCAAGATTTCACCGGAAATGTTTTGAGGCACCTTGAAACCAAAAAAAAAAAAGCATTTTTAAAAGATGATCCTGTGTTTTGTGTTAGCGTTTGTCTCTGGGTAGCATAACTTAAAAACGAAAACTCGGTTAGCTACAAGATAGTTTTGCATCAATAGTCTGTAGAGAAAGGCATGTAAATGCAGCTGATCAGATTTTTTAAAATATTTTCAAAAAGAATATTTAAAATAAACACTATAATTTGGTTGGAGCATTCTCATTTTATTTACGTTGCATAACAAAAACATATTTTTTTTAAAACTCTTATACATATGTTTATATTCTACAACTAAGCTTCGGAAGATTTGTTTTCTTTTGTAATTAAATCCATGCTATTTTTTCACCTTTTGGATTTTCTTTGTTTGTAAACAATGAAGGAAAAGAAAGACTGGAAAGGAAAAACAAATCAAAGATCAAATCAAAGCATCCGGTATCCTGCAGGATACTGGATGCTAAAGTAATATAAGTGAGTGATTCATTTGCTGAGATAAGGAGGAAAGTTAAGAAAGAAAACTAGGGAAGACTGAGTTTCGAGTGAAAGTTTTGCTCCTTGGCAGAAAACTCATTGATCGATCGATCACAAGATTATTATTTTCTTCCACTAACAACGATGAATTCAATTGCAAAGGTTTGCTTCGCACTACCTCTTAGATTTCGTGTTCCTTTGCATATAATCTCCTTACACTCTTTGTGCTTATTAATTTCTCTTTTATTTTAGTTTTTCAGTCTTGTGTGGCTTCATCCACCCTCTAGTGTGTGTTAATCTAGCACATGTTCGGGAATCATTGCAACTGCCGGTCAGTCTTGTAGAAGTCCTGGCGGATGATAATCGAGCGCTAGCTAAGATTTTTACATTTTTATCAAAGATAACCTTCAAATTACGGATTTAGTTGTTTTTAGCTTTGTTTTTGTATTAGTTTTGAAACATATTTTTTTCCCTTAAATCACCAATCTGTGGTTTTTTTCCATGATTACTTTTATAAATTGAGTTTTAGATTTATCTTTCGTTCTTATTTATATTATTTCTTATTGAGCTTTATCTCTGCCTTTTGCCATTATTTGTTTGATAAGGGCGCTGATGACCTTGTAGTTGAGTGCCCTTAAACACTAACCATCATCATCCACCCTCTACTATGGTTGCATGGTTTTCCATTCTCTTCTGCAGCACTTATTCTGCCAGCTAACCGTTCTTATTTCTTGACTTTCTCTCTGTCTCTCTCTCTCTCTCTCTCTCCATTTAATGGTATTTAATGGCTATAAGTTTTAATTTTGTTCGTGCGGTATTCTACTTCAAAACACATTACACTACCCACGACAAATTAACATATACGTACCAGTTATAGTTTAGAGCAGATTGTTCCAGCTTGGGTATGCCCCAAAGAGCAGCGAGTTACTCACAACTCACAGGGGTCTATGCAATTCCGTCTTCCGTGATCTAGGGGTAACATGCTAGCCTCTGGTCGCGGGTTTACAACCGGCGGAGGGTGAAAAATACTTAGTATGGCTTCCTTCAAAAGGGAAATAAAGCCAGTTGTCCCATGTCGAGATTTGTGGCACGTAAAAGAATCTTAAACATGATAAAGAGAACTCTGAGCAAAATTAAGCGGTCCTTCACGCCCAATATAGAAATGACGTGAGCCATAGCAGCTAAAAGGTGTCTATTAATAAAACACAATTTCGATTTGCAACTTTGAGGGCAAGCTATTGTCACGGCTGATTCAGGAGTTGGAAATAAGTAATAGGACGCAAGCATTGTGGTATGGTCTTCACCCAATGACGTACTGGCTATCACGTTCCCCCTGCAGCCGGGTCCCGAAGTCAGTGATTGAGTAGTCTGACTCAGACCATTTGAGTTGATACAGCCTGTCTTATGGTTTTCATATAACACGTAATTCCTTTATGAGGACATCTTTATTTTACCTTGTAAAGATTTCAATTTAAGTAATAATTCCACAGTTGCAGTTTTAGTCGTGGCTTTTAGAATGAAGGGGGGAATCAAACACTTTCAATTATAGGTATTTTAAGATGTAGATGAGTGTAACTTTACAATCTGGACTGTTTCACAAACAGCTAACGCTAGAAACAATTTCTTTCACACAAATTGTGTATTTAAACTATCTCTATAGTTTTTCTGCGTTAATGTCCGCCTACCTTGATGATTCCCCATTTGAACAGAATTGTGCAATTCAACAATGAAGAGGGTTTCAAATCTACTCGTGTTCATTTCAAGATATGCATTTAATTCGTTACACTATTATCTCAAATATATTTTCTTCAAAAGCATTAGTAATTTTAGAAAATTAAAAATGAGTAATAGCTTTCCATGTATAAGTAATTTGGAATCGGAAGATTTGGTTAAATTGTTTAGTCTGCTTAATATATGACTCCACACTTATGTAGACCAAGAGTTTTACTTTCTCTACCATGTATAATAAAGTAGGCGGGAAGATATTGTATTCCTACCAAAAATGTTACACCTAGATTTAACGAAATACACGTTTTGAGGGTTCCCGAATCTAAAAAAAACATAATTTTACTTTCTCTAGCATGTACATAATAGGTAGGGAAAGTATTGAATTTCATCAGAAAATGTCACTGAAAACACACGTTTTGTGGTTATTTGAATAAAATAATAAATAGAAAAAATAAACGTGTGTTCGTATTCCATGTGAACAGCATAACTTAAATACGATAACATACCATACTTGCTATTTAAGTTCAGCATCTATCAAGGATACGACAGAAGATTTCCATAGAATCTCCCACCCCAAACTACTCTTTACATGGAAAATTCTTTCAAAAATTCTTAATTTCTCAAATATGGATCTAACGATTTTGATTAATTTTGTTATATTTAAGACATTTTCATGACAAATATATCTTTAAGTTTCTGGGAATGGCCTCTGAAGGCTTTTGAATTCGAATGACTTTACAATAATTGATAAACCGTAAGATATTTAATGTTCCTCTACAAAATATGTAGATATGGATTTGACTATCGCTTTAGCCTTGTTATATCTACAAGGAAATATAAAATAATTTCTGCAAATTTTTATCTCAATTAACGTGAAATAGTTAAAAGGAATAAGTATTTTTAAGAATAGTTTATTGATGAATGGGTTTGGAAAGTAATAAATGCAACACATCAGAATTGTTTCTAAACACTCTTTTTGGGTATTGTGAACCTAGAAACACGTACTTATTTCTATGTAATAAAGCACTTTTCTACTTACTATAGGTAGTGGAAGAAAGAGTAAAAAGTATGCAGTTGTTAATGATGGCGTCAAAGGCATCTAGATTCGTGTTAGTGTAAGGAAAACTGCAAATATAATTCCCCAACGTAAATGCTGAGGACTGCAAAGGAATAAAAACGTTTAAGAAACTCGAGAGCGCACAAAGACCAGTAATACATTCTACGCGTATGCTTTTTGTTGGTCCTTTTTTCGATATTCAATTTAGCCATTCCCCAAAGAAAGGAATAGCCAATATTTCACAATACGTGTTCAAATTAGCTTCAACGCCCTAACTAGAGATCGGGTAGCGAAGGCAACTAAGATTACATCCAAAGAACATAAATTAACACAACTTTTCATATCCGCTCCAGCAAAGGCTTCGTTTCCAATGCGTGACGATAAATTTCATCCACCTATACCCGCCTTTTTCGCAGTAAAAGAGGATTAACAGGAGAGGTTTTTACTATTTCAAATTTATAAGATATTTTCCCCTTTCCAAAGTCGATCCCATAAAAATAATACTTGTGAGTTCTCACGTTTCCATTTTCTTGCAGCACCTGGGGCTCAGCACGTCACAACAGTTAGAAGTTGAAAGTTGAAAGTCATTGTTGTCGCTATAGAAAAGAGATTAGGAGCGGATTCATGGCCCCTGCTGCTAGGAATTATGATTTCCACGAGGAGCTAGCTCCTGAACTTGCCATTGTTTCCACATTAACCGTTCGCCTTCTTCAGACCTGCTCACCCTCACTAACAAGAATTATTGCCTTTCCACACTAATAAAAGAATCTCACTTTTAAAAGAAGACAACTTCAACCGAATGTGAAGAAGGAAACGCCTAACTACTTTTCACTATCTGTGCTCATAGTAACTTACTATAGGAAGCACTTTGGGTATTTAAAATGCGTTTTCAAATTGACCTTTTTGCTTTCTTTATCACGCACATAGAAATTCCAACCAAAATTTGATTCCGAGATTTCACTGGATATATATATATATATATTGTAGCTCCTGTAATTAAAACAAAAAGCATTTTTAGAAAATTGTCTGTGTTTGTGTATATATCTGTGAACAACATAATTAAAAAATGAAAAGTTGGATGTATACAAACTTGGAATCTACGTTTTATGTCTTAAAAAGATATGACAAGAAGATGTTCAAGAAAGTCACCTTATCTTAACTACCATTTTAACGATTTTGAATAAAATGCCTTAACCTAACAATATTTACATACTAAATTATATATTGTTTTTTTTTTGTTGCGGGGGGGATTAGCCTATGAAGTTATTTTATTCGTAAGTAATATTGTATTACTGGTATACGTTAAGGAATAGATGTAAACGTACTACACGAAAAAATCTGATATATTGCATTCACGTGACTTTCTATATCTATTTCGTAATAAACTATTCTTAAACAACTTTATTCTATCTACTCCATGATAATCAAGATAAGAATTAGCGAAGCTGGTCTTATTATATACCTACTAGGCTAAAGCGATAGTCAAATCTTTTAAAGTTATTCCTATTCTTGAAATTCGGTTCTCTTTGCATTGCCAGGAGTAAAACAAAGGAAACTGGAATGATAAATGCTTATTTGAGATACGTTTTTAAACCAAAAACAGGGAATATTTCGGAGATGGTTAACTCAAAAAGGAAGAAAGAAAGAAAAAAAAAAGTAGATGACCAAATTGCGTGTTTAAACGAAATCTTTATCATTTATGTAGTAGGTTTAAATCTATTTTTGGTAGTGTTTAACACTAGGCGATGACACTGGTGATAAATGGAATGAAGATGGAGCACCGGTGGAATACGATGGCGGCAGATCCGGAGAACCCGTCCCAGCGCCGCTTTGTCCATCACAAATCTCACATGCGGTCGCTTGGGATCGAACCCAGGCCATCTAGGTGCGAGGCGAGTGGTTAACCACTTGGCTACGGCGCGGCCAGTTTAGGTCTATCTCTTACGGTTTTACTAGTTATGCAAAACTCATCCAAAATGAATTCTTCAGAAGTCATTCCCAGAAAATTCAAGATATACATTTTATTTGACATATAAATATTTTTATATATACATTTTAATTAAAAATCTTAGAGCCATTTTTGAGATATTCAAACTTTTCGAAAATGTTTCCATGTAAAAGGTAATTTGTGGTGGGACGATTTTCATGAAAATCTAAGTGTGCATCCTGAAATTTAAATACCCAGTTTGGTACTTAACTGACTTTTCGAGTAATGCCCCCCTTCCCCACACAAAACGACATATACGCACGCGCACGGACCTTTTTCTAAAAATTTCCTGAATTTTCTAAACTACTAATACATTTTCTGATATAAATGATACGTTTCCTCAGAAACTATCAAAGATAACTAAATGAAATTTAAGATAATAACCACAAAATCTTTGTATTGTTATGGGTTTATTTTTGTTATTT
Source organism: Hymenopus coronatus (assembly GCA_030762935.1). NCBI lineage: Eukaryota > Metazoa > Arthropoda > Insecta > Mantodea > Hymenopodidae > Hymenopus > Hymenopus coronatus. Next base: position 51,521,505 of record CM060895.1, read on the forward strand.
ATTTTGTTATTCAGATTAATTTTAAAACAATAATTCCTGATATATTCTAATAAATGTTCATTTTATGATTAAGAAAAAACCCACATTCCTTTAGAAAAGGTATAACTATTTAAAAGTGCATCAGTAAACTTAGAGACATATGAAAATAGTGAAGGGAGACGACTTTCTTAAAATTCGTACCTGATCTTTGGAAAAGGATGCACAGCAAACACTAGCGTCGTGCAAAGTTTGAACTTGAGACGGTAAACCAAGACGGGGCAGAATGACCTTTGCTACATATGCAACTATTGATACGTATGAGTGAAGCCTATAATCTAAATATCCGAGCACGGTCAAATTCATTCGAAGCGATATTTGCTGACTGGAGTGGATAACCTTCCTTAAAGCGTTGATATTTCAAGCGTTGTAGTTTATTAAAAACTGAGTAAGCCGTTTTTTTACTTTCTCCATACGCACTATGTACATAGTGTATAGAGAAAGTATTGCACTCCACCAAAAATTCGATACCGAGATTTCACCGGAAATATATGTTTTAGGGTCCCCAATATCCAAAAAAAAAAAGCATTTTCACAAAAAGGTCCGTGTGTGTGTGTGTCCGTGTGTCTGTGAACATAACTCAAAAACGAAAAGTCGGTAAAATACCAAACTTGGTATTTAAGTTTAGTATCGTCCAGGGATGCGACACGAAGATTTTGAGAAAAACCCCCCCACCCCCAACTACCCTTTACATGGGACTTTTTTCGAAAATTTTGATTTTCTCAAAAATGGCTAACGATTTTGATTAAAATTTCGGATATTAAACATATTTACCTGACAAATGAAATGTATATCTTGAATTTTCTGGGAATAGCCTCTGAAGAGTAGTTTATTCTGGATGAATTTTACTAAATTTTGAATAACTGCTAAACCGTAAGAGATGGACAAAAACTTACTACACAAAAATGTAGAGCACATTAAAACACACAATTTATGTTATATACATTTTTTTCGTGGAGTTCGTCGTTTTTGTGACATTCCTTATTTTTAGTTTCTGCTATGAAAAACGTATATTTTTCTCATACTGGAACTTGTCAACTCCTATCCATATAAACAAAGGAGCTTCATTGACAAAGCAACCAGCTTTTGACTATCACTTTAACCTACGGTTGTCCCTTATTTCGCTTCTATCGTACTTACAAGGATTCGAGAAATAAGAGTTTTTCTGCTAATTTTTTTATCTGATTAGCATAAAGTAAATAGAATTATAAGCTTTTTAAGAATTATTTGTTGCAGGGATATGGAGAAAGTCATGTGATTGGTACACATCAGATTTTTATAAAATGCGGTAAAAGTGAAGAATTTGATGGTATATAGAATGTTAGATTGGTTTAACCTAGGTCAAGTTTTATTTGTCATAACATTATGATAATCAGTAATTAATTTATAATTTGTTCTGGTTATTTCTCTTTGGATATGACTCTGAGTAAGGAGAATTTGTTTTATTAATTTTAAGATGTTTATTTTATGTTTATGTATTGTAGCGACTTGATAATTTCGGGGTTAAAACTAAGGGTTATTTTTCATAAGCGTAGTTTTATTCGTTTATACTTGTGTTTATGTCAAATGGATTTTTGATAAGGCTAGTAGTGAATTGTATAGTTTATACATACATGAGGGCAACTTAATACTTTGTATTTATTTTCCGTACTTACGAACAATAAAGTGCGGGCCCCAAAGCTGTCGTAGCAGTCCGTGAGCTTTATTATCCATTTCTCCGAAAGCCTTGCAGAACTGCTGCCTCTGATTGATTCCATCCAGTAGACGAAAGGGGCAAAGTAGAACGAACGTGGCTTGTGTTTTCTTTGAAAAGCAACGTTTGGTAGTGGCCACACTTGATACATACATAAACTCCACACGTTTTGCTTGACACTAATATAGACACGAAGTTTTTCCAAAATGTCTTTTTTTTTAATTCAGGGGGCCTCAAACAGGTGAAATATTGATATCAATATCTTTGAGTGGAAGGCAATACTTCCTCTGATACCATACATAAATAGAGAAAGTAAAAATGGCGGTAGTACCGAAAGTGTAAGCCTTCATTTACAATGAAAATTAAACGAAAGCTAACATAAACTTAAAATCTTAAATGGTATGCATCGTAATGAAACAGTTCATAATGAATCACATAAATTAAAAATAACATTTTAAATTAAATATAAACTTAATTTGTGTGTAAGTCAAACATAAGAAATTAGCCAATTAGAGAGCCATCTCACATCAGATTTTCCGTTGCCTGTGTTCACTCGCTCCCTGTCTTACTGTATACGATCCTGAGCCAGGAAGTCACTGGAGTAGGTATAACAATCTCAGAAAATATATTATAATGATAGACAGTGCTTTTATGTGATTTTAATGTTCGTTGTTTAACCGGTTAGTTGGCTCTTTCTCATTTTGATCCATTTACATCGACGGTCATAAAACGTTGCCCAATCATTATATTGTTTTACTCTTCTTAAAATGGCTTCTTCCATCTTTCGACTCCCCACAACCGTTATCAGTTCTCTGTCTGACTAGCCTGAAAAACAATTCAGGGACATAAACAAGAACTAAAGGTGCTGACACCGTAGCTCAGTGGTTAGAATACCTGCCTAATGTGTGAGGAGTCGCGTTTTGTTTGTGAAAATAGCATTACCATTACCTCGAGTTTTAGTGGCCAAAACTGGATTACGGGCGTTGGTGAACACATTAGTTCCAAGTAACTTTGATATAACCAAGATTGCGGCTTCAAACCCGGCGGAAGACGATGGATTTTTTCGGGCATAAAAATCCTTAGCATGGCTTCCTTCAGAAGGGATTTAAAGCCGTTTGTCCCGTGTCGTAGATTTACAGCACGTAAATCTGAGCAAAATTAAGCGGTCTTTCACGCCCAGTAGGTATAGGACAGGAGGCTGAGAACGACAGCAGTTAAAGAACATCTATAAATAAAAGTCCATTTCCATTTTTCCAATTAACTGCGCATTTAAGACGAGTGAAACCTTACATCCACAAATATCTAATTTATATTTTCCCTGCACGTATATAACATTAATAAAGTTAGTATAAACATGAATTAAATAATATCAATGCACATAAATAACATAATGAGCCATATATATAACATATAAATTATTCTTTTCCTGCGGCTTTGAAAGGAAATAGTACGGTCAGCATAAGAAAACAGTAGTAAATGCTTTTCCTCTTAGCACAATATCGTCATAGAGGGTGTTACTTCCATCCTAGAATATACTATGGTTGTTATGAATAAAACGTAGGAAGAGTTTGCTTTGTAGGTAATACTAAGAGAAGTGATAGCCTGCCTTGCTCCAGACTTCACTTGTTTAGTGTATGTTAGCAATAACGCAGAATGGCTGTATTCCTTCAAGTTTGGGCTGGAAAGATGTTTAAAGAAAGGAAATAATCTAGAGATTTTGACTCCAAGTAGTTATATCGATTCGATTAACAATGTGGAGTGGTTAAGTGATTATTTCATTGACATCACAACCGAAAGACGGGGGGGGGGGGGAACACTAAATTCTGGGTTAAAAAAATCAGGATTTTTATACTTAGGTATCTGCCAGATCCTGGCTTTCAGAATGATATTGGGGAAGAAATAGGAGTGCACCAGAATGGTGTTTCAATAACAATACTATCTATAACAAGGAAAATTATAGAGCAACTGATGTGTAGATAAAATCTCCTTTAAGTTTTGACGAAATCAAAACATCTAAGAACCAACTGGCAACTTCCCTATGACGTTAGGAATACTGGACTCCACGTAGTCAGAATTCAGTTAGTGGAATAGATCTTTTCGGGCGTAAAAATCCTTACTATGGCTTCCTTCGGAAGTGAAATAAAGCTGGTGATCCAGTGTCTTAGGTTTGCGTTAAAAAAACCTCAAGCCGTGAAGAGGCCTCTGAGAAAAATTAAGCGGTCTTTCACTCCCAATATAAAATGTGCGTCCAGAAACATAGTAGTTAAAGAGGATCCATAAATAAAACCTAATTTCAATTTTACATACAACTTATATTGATTTTCAACAGTTTAAATTTGCTGCCATCTATAAGCTGTCGTGTTAAGTTTTAAAGAGAATGGCCGTGTCGAAAATTAACGAATAGAAGCGAAAGAGCCCGATAATAGGAAAATCGATTATTATCGAAAGCGAAAGTGAAAGATTATCTTAGCTTAAGAAAAAACGTAAGTCACTTGGAGAATTTAATGCCGTACCGATATGTTGCCACGGTGGCTCAGTGGTCAGAGCATCTGGATGAACACCAGGAGATTCGTGGTTAAAATCCCGGCTATGGCATCGAATTTTTCAGTCTGACTCTACCTATCAAACTTCAGTTCTGCGTTCGACTGGTGTGGAAGAAACAATTCAGGTTGATTGACCTAATAGTTGAGTAACTACAAAACTATATAAACTATATGCAGCCCGGAACTTAAAGCACTTACGACATTGTAAGTCGCCATTGAGGCATGATATCACAAAATAATTTGAGATCTCCTTGTCGTTTACCGGGAAAAAATCGCAAGTTGGAGAATTTAGTGCCGTACCGGCAAGTTGCCATGGTAGCTCAGTGGTCAGAACAAGTGGATGGAAACCAGGAGATCCGTGGTTCAAAATGAAATAGAGTTATATTTATGGGCGCTCTTTGGTTCTCAAAGTCCCATTCTATATTAGTCGTGAAAGGCCGATTATTTTGATCAGAGGCCTCTTTGTCATTCTTGACGTTTTTTTACATGACGTAAATCTACGACAGGGGACCAACAGTTTTACTTCCCTTCCGAAAGAAGCCATGCTATGGAATTTTACGCCCGAAAAAATCCGTCGTCCTCCGCCGGGCTTGAACCCGCGACCTTGGGTATATGAAGTAACACGGAGAACGACTCCGTGGTTCAGATCCTGCTGTGGGATTGAACGCTACCCTCGCAACTACTTTACATTAGGTTACTGTTTATGCATACGAAACGAAGTATATGCTATTCTTTTGAGCTTTTCCGGTAGGTAAAGCAAAAGGCAATGGTACAGTTTATGTATACGACTCAACAATTACAGATAATGATATGCCTCCGTGGTCGAGTAGTCAGCAAGCTGATTTCTCACCCGGAGGTCTCGGGTTCGATTCCTGGTTGGAGCGGGAATGCGATTGCAATTGCAAATCGCCTTTTTACTTGGCCAGGAGTAGAACAAAAGAAAAACGGACACTTCCTGTCTGAGAAAAGTATAAGTACTTCACAACTGAAACCAATAACAAGGAATATCTCGGGAACGGTTACCTCCACAACAAAAACCTAAAGGACATATATTGTGTGTTTTGTCGAGATCTACATTTTTGTGTAGTAAGCTTTTGTCTATCTCTTACGGTTTAGCAGTTAGCAAAAATCGCAAAAGAGGTCTTCAGAGGCTATTCCAAGAAAATTCAAGATTTACATTATATTTGTGATGGAAATGGCTTTAATATGTAGAATTTTAATCAAAGTCGTTAGAGCCACTTTTAAGAAAATCCGCATTTTTGAACATTTTTCCATGTAAACGGCCGTTTGTGGTGGGGGGATTTTCTTGAAAATCTTCGTTTCGCATCTTTGGAAGATTTTTTATAGTGTTTAACGCCCGCATTTACTACAAATGGCTGCAGGCGATGACACCGATGATACATGGAATGAAGATGGAGCACCAGTGGAATGAGATGACAGGGGAAACCGGAGAACCCGGAGAAAACCCGCCGCTTTGTCCGCTACAAATCCCACATGCGGGCACTTGGGATTGAACCCGGGTCACGACGATTAGGGGCGAGTAGTACATAGTGCGTGCAGAGAAATAAAAATAAAACAACAATAATAATAATAATAATAATAATAATAATAAATAAGTCGGAAGAATGAGAAATACTATCCCAAGGGTTTGCCTTGCGCGTTGCATGTATTGTTACTGGAGGTGGACTTTAAAGAGGCAATCAGAGGATGCCTACTTGGTGTGGTTTTCTTTGAGCTGAGGTTCCCATAGTGATGGCAATAAAGTCGAGTTGATGATGTGGTCCAGCAGGATCTCCAGCAAGGCCTCGCCGGCCGCCGCGCCGGGGTGATAAAACCGATCAACCCCCGCTGCTGAAACTGCCTGATAACGGCTGTTGGATTAGTTGCGCACCCTCGCCCGTGATGAGCGGTAATTTGGTAAACAGGGTCGGGGATTAGCGCTTAATCCTTTGTAAAACTTGTCGATATATTTACGGTATGTAGTGAGCGTATAGCGGCGCTGCACGAATCATTACAACGATAAAATACACTGGGGACAATTTACTCTCGGAATTATGACCGTACTTCTGGGCTACGAGCCATAATGTTGGATTACACTCGTTCCAAAATGCAATGTGCTCCGGCTTTCTTTTTTCCTTTATTTTTTTAATTCCCAGATTTTGTGTCGCTCTTATGCCTATCCTCCCTCCTGGCTTTAAAAACCCAGTAAAAATAATGCAGGTGTATCCGTTCCAGTGGCGTCTCCGAATGAAAAAAAAAAAAAAATCTGCCACATGACTTTCTCTACAAACTCTTTCATAAACTGTTCATAAACATTCTTGTCCCATATTATTTCTTGCTGATCGAGATACACGTTCATTTCACATTTTGTTGCGCATATAAGGACACACTATGCTAAAGCGATAGTCAGATTTTTAAAGAGTATGTCGCTATGTGATAGCTTTGTATGACTTCGAGAAAATAAAATCTTAAGTGTTCTATTCACAAGAATTCTTCTATCTGATCTACAAATAAATAATCTTACACAATGCTAATCGACATAAAAATTACTAGAACTGGTGTTATTACTTAGTTTCTTTTAAGTAAAAGTGAATGCACTAGGCTAAAGAGAGAGTCAAATCTCTTAAAAGCTGTCGCTATGCAGTTGACATTGAAATGTGGTTCTCTTTCCATGCCTAGGAATAAAACAAAAGAAACACGAAACAGACGAGAATTTCCCGTTGGTGAAAGGGTTAAGTTTTTAAAACTGAAATCAATAACAGAGAATATCTCTGAAATGGTTATTTGGAAAAAAAAAAAAAAAAAGCTATATATAGTAAATTGTGTGTGTGTTAATAAAATCTACATTTTTGTGTAAAGTTTATGCCTATCTCTTACGGTTCACCCATTATGCAAAATTCAATCAGAATGAAGAGGTCTTCCGGGGCTATGCCCAGGAAATTCAGTATACACATTTTAATTGCCATGTAAACTTCTTAAATATATGGCAATTTAACCAAAGTCGCTAGATAAATGAGTTAAAAATGCTTGTCTTTCTCGAATTTAAAGGTTACAATTAAGCGTTCTTATTGTGTTGGAAGAAGAGTCATAATCCTTTATGAACTGCTTCACAGTTTGACCTCAGTAAGCGTAAAAGATGTAAATACAAATATTTCGGAAGCGGCTGATGCTATAATATGAAAACCTCTTGAATACAATTTGTATATTTAAAGGTGCTCTACACCTTTTTTTCTAGATTAAGACTTTGTCTTTCTTTAATGAAATTTAATTATAGAGGCTCTGCACCAAATGTCATCTACGGAGTCCAGGGAGTGATGCAGGATATTTTAGAAGTACAATTCGAAGCAGGAATTGACATATGTAATACCACAAGTTGTATTTGATAAGACAATTCAGCGAAATAGACTATTAATAATTTATAGTGTATAGGAAGGGAGATTTTATCAGGTTATGATTGTAATAGTTACATTAGTTCTCAAATGGCAGATGGCGCATTCGACCATGTTTATTACCGAATGCTATTTTTCATGTCTTCACTGCCTCCTGATTTATAATATGGCCGACCGTGTAAGAATATCGATAGCAAATATAGAAATAGGGAACAATTATTTTATTTTCTCTTTTAATAAGTAATACATGAAATGGAAACAAACGTTATTTTATTTGAGGTTATTGCACACATCTCATACATAAGAAATACAAATAATGATTATATTCACTCCCTTTTTGAACTAAATACATTATGAACTGGATGAATTTTTAAACAAACTTCTAACTGACAGTTATTAAAGGTGAAGGTTGGTTGCCTTGATTGTCAGCTTGTTACCAATAACCAAGACAGGAGATTAAACATACGAACGTGATGCGACAAGGTTTCAAAGAAATGAACATCAGCTACGATCAAATTTTTTGACAATATCGCTCCAGTTAGATGATCGCGATTGGTTGAAATTTCCTAATCTCGGTCATTCCATTGGAGTTTTAATAGTTGAGCTGAATTGTCATATAATTAGTTTGAAATAAGAGACAGTTATAAGCACAAGTAAGCTGGCGTTATAATTACTTTTATTCATTGCAAGAGATAATTGGATTTAAATGTCAAGAAAAAACCTAAAATCTAATAAGTTGTATCTTTAGGAGCCGAAAAAGTGGGTTTTATAGGAATTACGGGGTATAAGTTCGTACTGATATACATATACAGTTCTCGCCCTTCAGATGTCCCTACTTCCTCTCGTGCATATTTCCAAACTTCTGAGACAATTAACACTAGCGTTGAGTTGTCTGAATTCTTGACAGTTAATAATATTAACAACAGTAATAGTGACAACAGTAATCCACTTTATTTAACAACGCTTGCTGACTACTAACTATGTCATCATCTACTACTAACGGGATTAGGCTCTTTGGCCTGTTCCGACCCAAGATAAGTCATGTATCAATCTCCGAAGATGTCTGCCATACGCTCCACCGACAACCTTTCAGAGGTTGTTCAATGTTACCTTCTGGTATAAGGAACGCCACGGTCTCTGGCGGCTCTTACAGAGTAATCATCCTAGTTCCTGAGCTGTAATAGCTATTTCAAGTAACTGGTATTACAGCCACGTTTACATTGCGATAAGTTGCATGTAACGTTTACCAGTAACGATCAAGTTATTTGTTTTAGCTGTTATCACGTTTTCTGTTACATTGCAATAATGGTTAGCTGTAACGTTTCTATAGGAACGAGTCTATACAGATTTCTTTGTTATTTGATGCAATCCAAAAATAAGCTGCGCGCTCGCACACACTAGGGTTGCCAGGTCTCCCGTATTTTAGCCTTATTTTACAGTCTTCCGGCTCCCGTATTTTGGACTATTTCTCCCATATTTCATACACTGCCATGAATTCTGAGTTTTTAGAAGGATATTTGGAATATGCGATATATCGAAGTGGTAGTTCCTTTTTCCCAATGTTAGCAGCAGTATTTTAATTAGTGGTTAGTAGTAATGGTAGCATGCGTGTCGTTCACTTGCGTCTTTGAATTGAAGAGAGGAACACGCGTTTTGTTTGCTTGTGGTTTTATAAAGCAAGTCAAATCATGGAAGGCGATGGGCGCAATGAACTTATAGGCCGGGAAAACTATTTCTGAAATCTCCCTTATTTTCAGTTAGAAAACTTGTTAACCCAAACACACACACACACACATACACACATGCCAAAATTATTCCTTCGCGTTTCCTTCTTAATGGCTAAGATGTTTTCGCCAAGTGCGCTTCTCCTATCATGGGAACAGCTGCCAAAAATAATATTAATCGAGGTCGGAAATATCCAGTTGTACAGCATTAATAAACTATATTCAACTCACAATTGTGATAATGGGGCAGCTCTTTCCTCTTGGAGGCTTGGTTCCGGAATACTGTTGTTATCTAAGTTTAAACGCGTAAAGATCCACGATCAATTCCAAAGAAGCATAAACTGTAGGCACACACCTTCACAAGTGCTTTTGGAATTCTAAAGTTTGAGACATTTCAGGTTTCTTGAAGCAATCTTAGAGAATAGACTTGTTGACATTTTGTACCTTGATTCACCACTGTTAAAAACTATGTATGCTTGTTTAAGCTGACCATCACTCGATATTTTGCACTAATCAGTATTAGGTAAAAGTTTGTTCATACCAACATGCATAAAACTTGTGCACGTATAAATGGTATTTGAGTAACCATCTTAGTGCAATTAAAGCAGTTTTGCTACCTGATGTGTTTAATTGTGACCGTGACCACATTCGAAGCTATAAGAAACGCGTTGTAATTAACAATACTTGCAACTCAATGGAATGATTACTCAAACTTATAAAAACCAGTGCCTTTTTCATGAGAGTGAGTCTCGTCCACGTATTTTCAAACTATATAATAATCTTTGAGATCTTCCAAAGGAAAGCCGTGTGAATGCAATTTATCAGATTTTTTAGAAAAAAAAAGGCTCCGGTTGAGTGTGTGTATGTGTGTGTGTGTGTGTGTGTGTGTGTGTGTGTGTGTGTGTGAGAGAGAGAGAGAGAGAGGTACATAGTGAGAGCTTAAATATACATCTCAGGTAATGCAGACATAGCAAAGCAAAGCACACCAATGGCCGAAATTAAAAATATAAAATCTTTAGTATTCTCGTAGGGTGTTAGATAAAACGTGGTAATCATCATTTCGGAAGCCATTGGTGCCAGAGAAGAGAAACATTAACACCCAAATGCTCATTATTGTCTGAAAATATGCAGATAATCTCAGTTCATATAAGCATGTAACAAAGTGATGACTAATAGGTTTTTATTTCTCGCCAGATGGTATATTAGATCGATAGTGTCAGTATCACGATCTTCTGCGGAGGATAACGGGATAACAGTGTATATAGTTTCAGTAAAACGATACCAATATGACACCGACACTCGGTGATTTAAGGAGATAACTAGCTGCTGTCTTCATTACTTTGTAATCGTTTGTAACCGTTGTTGGTTAACTGGTTATTCTCTGTCTCCGTTACTTCTCCAAACGTTACTTCCGGTAACAGTTATGTTAATTTTGGTCCACCCCTATTTTTTCTGTGAAAATTCTTCACAGTAGGGAAGAAAGCTATATGATATGCAATAAACAAAACATAATATCCATTACTGCAACATACGGGAATGTTCATTACTGCAGTAATGCAACATCCCGTAGAAGAAAAGCGTTCATTTTTATCACGGCGTGTTCATTCAAATCGGCCAGTTTACTGTATATTACGTAACAAATGTAGGATTGTTCCCTTACAGGTATTGTTAAAAATGCGACGACCATGATCACGCCATAGTGTACAGCGACGCTCCATTGACTTTTTGCACGCTGAAGCACTCCAGGAGTTTCGCGTACTATTTCCGTTGCTGCGATAATCCTAACAATCAGGTTCTTGCGAGTCTACTAGATTAAGCTCTTCACATGTCCCCAAAAGAAGTAGTAGTCCATTGACGTCATATCTGATATCAGAGCTGGCCATGGAACAAAGCCACCACGACCAATCCATTGTCGTCCAAACTGCACTAACATAGAGAACAACGTATGTCGGCGCCCCATCATGTTAAAACCACATCAGTGGCACATCAAGGAACTGTGGGAGGACATGTTAAAGGAACGTTTTGAACAAGACTCCGTTCAGTGTATCAGGAAAGACGTTAGGTCTAGTCACAACATCGTTGACAGTACATTCACGGAAACTACTTTTCATAGGATCGACACGCTAGTGCTTGTGGATTTTCGTAATCGCATACGTATGGCTTTTCCTATGTTCTTGTAAACACCAAAGCAGGAAAATTGTAGCTTTCTCCATATTGCTGTAGGAATCAATTTGCAAACTCCACTCGAAATGGGAAGTTCTCTGGCTGCAATGAGTGCAGCTTCTGTGTATGATACGAGCGCAATTCTTGTTCATGTACGATTCTCAAAACAGTTAATTAACTTGTGTTCAGAGCTCGTGCAACGCACCGACTACAAGCGGTAGGGTTATCACCAATCGCATGTAACACTTTTCTTCCAGATTCGGGTGTTCTGGCACACCTCGCACGGCCAATGGCTTCCATTCCTACTTCAGGTAGACGCCTATATACAAATGCAAAAGTACTGTGACGTGATTGCCGTCGCGGTGCAGGAACAGCTCAACATAGTGTCGTTGGCTGAATACTTCTGTCTATTACTACAAACACTGTTGGGAAAAAAACAGTGTTGCCAACACGTGATTATTTTTACTTTCTCTACATGTACTATGTACATAGTGTATACCGAGATTTCACCGGAAATATGTGCTTTGAGACCCCCTGAATTCAAAAAAGAACATTTTTAGAAAAATGTACGTGCGCGTGTGTGTCTATCTGTCTGCGTGTGTATATGTGTGTGTGTATGTGTACGTCTGTGGGCAGCATAGCTCAAAAACGAAAAGTCCCTTAAAAACCAAACTTGGTATTTTGGTTTGCTATCTTCCAAGGATGCGACACGAAGATTTTCAAGAAAATCCCCCCATCCCCAACTACCCTTTATGTGGAACTTTTTTCGAAAATTTTGATTTTCTAAAAAATGGCTCTAACGATGTTATTCAAAATATCGTATGTTAAAGATATTTACATGACAAATAAAATATACATCTTGAATTTTCTGGGAATAGCCTCTGAAGACTTTTATTCTGGATGAATTTTACGGAAATTTGCATAACTGCTAAATCGTAGGAGGTAGATAAAAGTTTACCACACAAAAAATGTAGAGCACGTTAAAACACACACTTTATGTCATATACATTTGTTCATGGAGTTGATCGTTTTTGAGATATTCCGTATTATTGGTTTCAGCTTTGAAAAACAGGAATTTGTCAACTCCCGTCCAAATACCTTATAAATCTTATATGTAATCCTGACACTGCCTTACATCCGTGAGTTTTTCTAAAGAAAGCCAATATAACATTAATAATTTCTAATATCTGTCAAGAATCCGTCAACCGTCAAAACAAAATTTTGCCCGTCATACAACTTGAAAATCGGTAAATTTTGAAGGAAAATCCGTCAGGTTGGCAACCCTGAAAACAAAACTTTAGACAGAACGGAGTACCACTGAATGCAAACTTGAGGGCAACGAGTTAAAGAGCGCATTGCTGTACCGTATCGTGGTAAGATTTTTTTACAAATAAGACACTCAGCACAACCGTCAAAATCTTCACCGGGGAGCAATATTTTTGTTGCAATTCAGATACAAAGATAATTGGGGCAAGAAACCAAACGAAATGCAATCACTCTGCAACGAGCCACCAAAGACTGTGGGGGCTTTATACTACTAGAATACTCAGAAGGTAACCTTCAACAACCTATGAAAGTTGTCGGATTCTGGATATATTTTTTGTTTTTTCTTCGACCTTGAAGCTGATAGTTCTGTTGTAGTATATCAGTAGTATTCCATTGTTTATATTATGCGGCATGCGTCTTTATAAAGGTCTCTAGTTAAATTGTATATTTGAATCTCTTTTCTTATGTCCCCATTTGTTCGTGGTCTATGAGATTGTAGCCAGCCAGCTATCTGAGAAATCTCATTTCTGCAGATTCTTTTTTTTCTTGTCTAATTTATTCAGAGTCCATTTCTCAAAGTCATAGTTTAGTATTACTTTATAGAATGTAATTAGTGTTTTACTCAATACAGTTCGATGTTTTAACATAGTTGTTTAAAATTGTTTGGTTTAATACTTATTTATTGTCTTTGGTAATACGAGATATCAAAGCCGAGGTATTTAAAATGGGGAAGCTGTTACATTATTTTATTTCTTATAGATATTTTGTATTCTGGTCCATAAAATGGTGTTCATTTAGGATTATTTTAAAATCCTTTGCTAAAACATTTTCAGGCGGCGCCGTGACCTGGTGGTTAAACTGCTTGCCTGGTCGGGTTCGATACCAGGGGAGCGTACGTGGGGTTTGTGGTGGACGAAGCGGCGTTTGGGGGGCTTTTTTCCCGGATTCTCCTAATTTTCCCGTCATTCATTGCACCTTATGCTCCATATCATCTTTCCTATCACCCATTTCACCGTCATTTCATATCATCCACTTTCTCACCAGGCATCGAACTATCACCCATCCTGGCTTTTCTCGATCCAGAGTCTCTGTTCCTCAACGGCTTTCCTACTTCAGGCGTTGGCGTAAGTTCTGGAGGGTAAAACTCAGATTCGAGGAGAGTAAACAGAGAGAAGGACAAAGTAAGAAAGAAAGTTAAAGCATTTTCATTGTTGAATGGCAGTAAAATAGTATTTTATTAATATTATAACTTTATTATTATTATTGTAATTGTTATTATTATTATTAAGCTTAAGGTGTCTCAATGCAGTCCAGTACGCTGCAGAATCTTCTCGGTTAATTCTTCACAGAGCTGCTCCGTATGTAATGGCTTTGAAATTTCATTCTCTTTGCTTTCTCAGAAAGAAAAACAAACAAGGATTTCCCATTTGAGAAAAGTTTAAATATGAGAAAATTAAAACCAACAACAAGGAATATCTTGGAAATGGTTAACTTCACAAAACAAAGTATTTTATATAAAATGTGCGTTTTGAAGATATCTAGCTATTTTGTGTAGTAAGTTTGTTTCCACTTTTTACGGTTTACTAGTTATAAAAAATCATCCAGAAAGAAGAGACATTCAGGGGCTACTCCCAGAAAATTCAAGATATGCGTACATATAATTTGTTACGCAAGTATCTTAAACATATGGTATTTTAATCAAAATATATAGAACCGTTTTTGAGAAAGTATATGTTTTCGAAAAATGTTCTTTGTAAAGGATAGTTGAAGGTTGGGAGATTTTCTTGAAAATCTTCCTTGGAAGATACAGAACTTAAATATTAAGTTTAGTATATAATCGACTGTGCTCTTCACACACAAGCACGCACACACACACGCAGACATACACAGACACAGATGTTTAAGGGCGCTTAACTGCTAGGTTATTAGCGCTCTTATAAACAATTCGTGGCTAAAGGCAAAGATAAAATCAATATAAAAAGGAATCATAAATAAAAAAGCAGCCAAAGTTAGATATAAAATCTAGTGTACAAAACTGTTCAGGGCAAAGCCTGAGGCAGATGAATCAGAAATCCGTACCGAACAGTGGAACAGAAAAAAAAAAAAAAAAAAAAAAAAAAATATATATATATATATATATAAATAACTAGAACTACATCCTCAAAGTCATTGTGATACAAATTTAAAAACCTTGTCTACCTCTCCACTAACAATCGTCTGGATGATTAGTACTAAATCTAAATCCTTATTGGAAAATTCACTTTAGATAATAATTTAATAACCTTATCTACCGTGCCGTTATCGTCCGCTAGGACCTCGGCAAGGCGCGCGCGCACACAGACACACAAAATTGGTATTTTTCTAATGTTTCTCTCTCTCTCTTCTTATTTTGTAGTCAGAAGCTTTAAACATTTCGGTATAGCATTTTTGGGAAGGCTACAAAACCTTCTCTACCTACTACATATGTACCTTGTACGCGTAAAGAAAATAAAACAAATTACCGCACATAACTTCGTTTGCTTTTGCTTGTCCTATACTGACTCAACTCTGTGTTTGGTTATGACAACTTTCAAGGAGCCCTTTTGGCCAACCTTAGAATTTCAGTTTAAAATTTCGCATTTCACCCTGATCTGTAAAGCATTTGTGCTGGTCGATCGACAAATTAAAAAAAAAAAGTCTGACCTGTTCCATTCACATGACTTTCTCTACCTATTTTGCAACAAACATATATTTGCAACAATGGTATTATTACTTATTTTTATGTTATGATAGTGTTTAAAACACACTTTTACTACAAATGCACCACAGGTGACATTTAACTAGTTCCTTCTACTTGGAAAGTAAGTGGTTACACAGGTTAAAGCGTTAGTCAAATGTTTTATAAGTTGACTGTTATGGCATGACATTGAAATTCCATTGTATTTTCATTTTAAGTAGTAAAATAAAATAAATAAAACTATATTTTCCATTCACATGACTTTCTATACATCTTCTACAAGCTTCTCATAAGAAATTCTT
The DNA here is from genome assembly GCA_030762935.1 of Hymenopus coronatus. Classification (NCBI taxonomy): domain Eukaryota; kingdom Metazoa; phylum Arthropoda; class Insecta; order Mantodea; family Hymenopodidae; genus Hymenopus; species Hymenopus coronatus. The sequence goes on from CM060895.1 coordinate 51,537,337, forward strand.
CTTCTTTCTTCTCCATGCTTATCGAGATAAACTATAGCAGAATGACCTTATTACATAGTTCCTTATAAGTAGAAGGGAACTAAGGAAATACAATGCTAAAGGGATAGTCAGATATTTTAAAAGCTGTCGTTATGCGATTGTCCCTGAATTTCGCTTCTTTCCATGGACAGGAGTAAAAGAAAAGAAAAATGGACGACTTTCTGTTTAAGAAAAGTTTAAGTATTTTAAAGTTCAAACCAGTAACAAGGAATATCTCGGAAACGATTAGCTCCACAACAAAAATTTAAGCTCATAAATTGGGTATTTTGAAGAGAACTACCATTTTTTGTCTAATAAGCTTTTGTTTATCTCATGTTTAATTAGTTTTGCAAAAGTCCTTCAAAATGAAGAGGCCTTCAGAAGCTCAGGAAATTCAAGATATACATTTTATATACATATCTTTAATATACGGGATTTTAAGCAAATTTGTTTCAGCCATTTTTAAAAAAATTGACAATTTTCTCGTGTAAAGCGCTGTTTGAATGGGGAATTTTTTGAAAAATGTGTGTCGAATCCTTGGGAGATACTGAACTTTAAATATTAAAAAAAATCGTTTTTGAGTTATGCTGTCTACACATACACACAAATACGGGCCACGGGCCTTTATATATATATATATATATATATATATATATATATATATATATATATATTTTTTTTATATTTCCGGTGAAGAATTTTTGGATGGAATACAATACCTTCTGTACCCACCTTGTACATTGTACATGTATATATGCTAGAGAAAGTAAAATCTGAAACGTTCCATTCACATGACTTTCTCTAACAATTCTTAATAACCTTGTTATTCTTCAAAAAGCTTACTCTGTTATCTATTTCATTTTAACTAAGCTGAACATTAGTATAAATGAACTTATTACTTAGTTCCTTATACGTATAAGGGAAATGAGGGCATACAAAAGGCAAAAGTGGTAGTGAAATCTTTTAAATGCTGGCTGCTATGTGATAAAATTGAAATTCACTTCTCTTTGCATGGCCAGGAGTAAACCAAAAGAGAGATGAATTGAATGATGACTTCGTTTAGAGAAAATATTTAAGCATTCTGCAATTGAAAAAAGGAATATCTCGGAAATTGTCAACTCTACAAAAAATATATGTAGCATAAATCGTGTGTTACAACGAGATCTACATTTTTTGTGTAGTAACTTATTGTCTTATGCTTTATAGTTATGCAAAAGTTATTCAAAATGAGGAAGACTTCAGAGGTTATTCCCAGGAAATTCAATACACACGCTTTATTTGTCATATAAATATCATTAATATACAATGTTTTAATCAAAATTGTCAGAGCCATTTAAGAGAAAATAACATTTTTCTAAAATGTTTTATGTAAAGGGTAGTTTGAAGTGCAGAAATTTTCTTGAAAGTCTTCCTGACACATCCTTGGGAGATACTAAACTTAAATACCAAGTTTGGTATTTAACGGACTTTTCGTTTGAGTTATGCTGCACACACTAAAATGCTTTTAGACTCAGGCGACCTCAAAACATACATTCTGGTGAAATACTTTCATCAAATTTTTGGGTGGAGTAGAATACATTCTCTACCTCATTGTACATACGTGCTAGAAAAAACTTTAAATTGAGTTTTATTTATGGACGCTCTTTAACTGCTGTGGTTCCCAGCGTCCTATTCTATCCTGGGCGTGAAAGACCGCTTAATTTTGCTTTATCAGGTTTGAGGTTCTTTTACGTGCCTAAATCTATGATACGGGACTAACGGCTTTACTTTCCTTCCAAAGGAAGCCATGCTAAGGAGTTTTACGCCCAAAAAATCCATCGTCTTACCCGGGACCTTGGGAATATGAAGTTAGCATGGTAACCATTACACCACGGAGGGCCACATACGTGCTAGAGAAAGTACAAATATAATATGAAAGATCTATTGTAAAGCTATTTGCTGTAAAACTGGGTATGTGGATATTTTAAAAAATATTTCACGTGTCCGACTTTATTAGAACAGTGATTTAGAGTACAAATTATTATTTAAATAACTATGCAAGCTAGAACTTTGATTGATGAGGAAAGTATCACTATTATTATGCATAGCGTGTGTATAAAATTCGGTAAGATATCTTACATATTGTGTATTTTCCAAATTTCTCAGAAGTATCACATTAGTGGTGCAATACATCTGCTTTTGTTCTAACTGGAGCATTATTATAAGCTGTTAATTGTTAAACTGCGTGATAATGAAGATGTTAATTTCTTACTCGATTTGCAAAGCTTATGCGGAAGCCGCGTGCTTGAATGGAGCGGTCGCCACTGGCTTTGCTGTTTCCAATCACATCAATTAGAATTATCTGCTCGAATATCATACGTGTGTTATAACCTATACAGGAATAAAATTGGGAACCCTCCGAACTTAAAACCATCAAATGTAATGGAATTAAAAAAATGAGAAATTGAGGATGGAGGCTGAATAAATACGATATTTCATGAGCAATGACTTGAAAAATGTATTTTTACGACACACAGAAACGATAAATCATTTGCCAAATTGGACGCGTACGATATGATTTTTGTATTTTGAAATGAAACATATGTCATTAAATCCGTGTAACGATGGCACGGCGGAAATTAGTGTTGTTTGCAATCAGTTTTGTAAAATACAGTGGGCAGCTGATACTGCGCTATTTAAATTTCTGTGCAAGTAAAAGAGAAAAAAAGTTTGATGGTCAGATTAAACTCATTTGTAAAAAGGGCGAAAAATATCCGTTTGTGGTGCTGAATTTTGTCGGTACCTGAGGTACTCTAGGTTCATATCCCTGAAAGTACCTTTCATTAAAATCCACCGCGCTTGCTTGGGGAATATCTTAGATTCCATGTCTTATCTGCGTAAAATGTATAGAGAAGTGTCTATGAGAGGAAGTTTATAATGTTATCCGCTAATTTTGGAAACAGAGGTGAATCATATACTTATGCTATTTTCAGTAACAGGAGTCCAGATAGCTTTCCGGTAATTTATTTGAGCTTGGCAAATGTTTGTTGTTATTGTAATTATTTCAAACTCGGAATAATTATCCCATGACAAATAATATGAGTTTAAAAACAAAATTAAATTATAAAATAGAAATTATCACATTTTACAACTTGTATTCATTGTGCTCATTATAATATTATAATCATCACAACAATTATTTACTCATTTCATCCTTTATGGCAAATGCATACAATTTTATTAGTTTTTATTCCAGGCATAACCGGCGATGTGTGAAAATTTATAATAACCATAAGTAAGAGTTTGTTTTTTAACGATAAATATAAAGTTGTTGAATTAAAAAAGCGCCTTTGGGTGCATTTGACACAATTATGAAGTGATGTCTAAGCTTATTTTTTGGTGAATTTTTGAGAAATTTCATATTCTAGAGAATAACATGTTTTGAGAGAAATGAGAAATGTTTATTTTTACACTGCATAGAAAATTTGCATTTATTTGAAGTTACAACAATAAAATGTTAATTTAACGTTTGCGTCTTTATACCATGCGAGTTGAAGCTATGAATAAATGTTTAGAATTTAGAAATAGCAGTTACAATACTTATAAGATACTAAAATAAGCTTCCATGCAAGAAAAAGTATTGTTTCCGAAAATTGAAGTTTGTTAACCAATCTAATATATATAAAAAAACCCTTTAGCTCACCTTGTTTTACCGCGAAAACTAATGTAAATATTAGGGAATGGTCTCGTTAAAAGCACTAAAAACAACCTAATGACAGCATTTAACAACTAACTACGTTACAGTAATAAAAAATCTGAAGTGTTCCATTCACATTACTTTCTCTACTTTCTGCAAACTGTTCTTACAATGTGTTATTCTTTTATTTGCATTATGCTAATCGAACTAAACATTAACAGAAATTGCCTTATTACTTGATTCCTTCTAATTAGAAGGCAAATAAGGGAATACTTAGGCTAAAGCGATAGTCAAACTTTTTAAACACTCGCTATGTAGACAATTAAAATTCGGTTCTCTTCGGAGTAAACAAAAAAGATACTAAACGAATAATGACCTCCCATGTGGGTAAAGCTTAATTCGTTTAAAATTGAAACCAATAACAAGGAATACCTCGGAAACGGTTAAAACTACAAAAAAAAGGTATACGACATAAATTTTGTGCTTTAGTGATATCTACATTTTTTGTATAGCAAGTTTATGTTTATATCTTACGGTTTACCAGTTATGTAAAATTCATCTAGAAAATTCAAGAAAAACATTTTATTTATTATTATAAATATCATTAAAGGTTATCCTCCTTAAAATTTTTAGAGCCATAAGGGTGAAAAACCTAATTTTCAAAATATTTTCCATGTAAAGGGTATTTTGTGGTAAAGGGAATTTGTTGAAAATCTTCGTGTTTTATTGTTGGAAGATTCTAAACATAAATACCAAGTTTGGTGTTTAACGGTCTTTTAATTTTTGAGCTATGCTATACACAAAACCCTCTCCCCAGAAACACGCAGACCTTTTTCTAAAAATTATTTTTCAGACTAAGGGCACCTCGAAAGCATATCTTTCCGGTGAAATTTTGTCAACGAAATTTTTAGTGGAATATAAAATCTTCTCTAGCTACTATGTTCATAAAAGACAGTAAAAATACGTTTGGCGCTGTGATTTTGTTGAAAATGTAAATGTTTGCGGGGACTCGGGTCTTACGATGTTTTCATTGGTGCTATTCAGGTACAACATACCACGCGAGTAAGAAAATGTAAAAGCGATTGGGCAATTCATCCCTTCATTCCTCAGCCCCTCTCAACGTTTTATTTCAATTTTCATACTAATAATGACTGTTGTCTTTGCTTGCAACTAGTTTTTGTTGTGTAAGCATGTTCGTTGATCACATTTCATAATACCGGTATCGGAGCACATTCGAAAATAAAGTTTTGTGTTCAGTTAAATAAATCTCCTTCAGAGTCGTTGAGTATAATGGAAGAAGCTTATGGTGAAGTAGTGATGAAGAAAACTCAGGTGCATGAATGGCATAAACGTTTCAATCAAAATTTTCGAATGCTGTATCGTCTGGGATGTTACCAACACCTAAAAATAAAATATTCTTCACTTTAATTTACAATAAAGAGAAAATAAATAATTCCGGGGCTTTTTGAATCTAGGGTTATATCTATCTATTTATCTCTTTCTGCCTGTCTTTTAGATAAAACAATGACAGATAGAAATACCTTTAAAATGGGAAAATATTGGCAGTTGTTTCACTGGATGCTTATAAAGTCATCTTATTTGTGTAACCAACTGTGCATATAAAGATCTGTAGATGTAAGTTGGTCTGATAGTTGAGTAACCGCAAGGTTGAAACTATTCGGTCCACTTGATAAAACATCAACTCGGGAGGGGCCACTAGAATTTAGTATTGGGGTATTTTCTTTGTGTGGCTAAGAGATGGTACTTTGTTTTTTTTCTGTGGCTTAACGTCCTTTAACCTTGTGGGTTATATCGGACGGTGAATGAAATTGGTGAAATATGCTCAAATGATCTCGAGGTGCATGGAGCTTAAAGTTAAACGACATTCGCCTTCTCAGGATAAGGAAAATCCCGAAAAAAAACCTTACCCGGGTGAGTCACCCTAAGTGAGATTCGAGTTCGCCACCTGTTGAATGTGAGGCAGACAAGCTTGAAAACGATTTTAAAATGTAAAGAACGAATAGTTTTCATATATACCTAAAAATGAACAATTTAAAAAGAATCTTAAAAATACTACAAAATAGTGCAGTTATTGTTGGTTTTAGAACTTGTTTATATTTGTAAAATAAACCTTTTATTGTAAAATGGATAATTTATTATTTTATATCCTGGCTTGGACTATCTTTGTAAACTTTATATCTTGAGTATTGTAACAAAAGTCTCTTTATTACTCCAAAAGTCCTCGTGAAAATTAATGGCTTTATTCTGATGCTTTCGCAACAGTACAATTTTTATCTAATCGCTTCGACGGTAGTCAACTAAAAGTTCCCTTTTTCACGCAACTGCGCACCCTGTGATATCCGCTCGAAAGTTCACTTAACCGGTTTGCAGCTCTTCCTTTTATAGCCTCCGAGAAGGTCAACAGAAACTTTCAGAAAAAAAAACAACCTTCCATTGCGCCAAGATGTCGATTCCAAGGCTATGAGTAGCGCCGCCGCTCTTCACGCTTTCATTTCTCGAACACTTGCGACAACATGAATCAATCTTGAGAAGTTTGATAAGATATGAATGGTCAAACTTGTCAACAGTAACGCAACTTTAGCGGCTAATTCACAACAAATAAACAATCGCACCGATGTTGTAATTCAAAGATATTGTAAATAGCCACAAAAATGGTGCAACGCCTCCAGAATCATGTGTGTGTGTGTGTGTGTGTGTGTGTGTGTGTGTGTGTGTGCAAATAAAGATTTCGTTGAGTTACATTTATGAAAAATAATAAATGTCATGTCAGATGATGGACAGAAATATAGTTTGATATTATTATTATTATTATTATTATTATTATTATTATTATTGAACTTCATAACTACCTTGTAACCCCAATGTTCTGTGCCTAGTTAATGATAGAGACTGTGTTTCACAGAATTACTTTTTGTATTTAGTTGGTGTAAGTTCTAGCTTTACTGTAGATAGTAAATACTTATTTGTGGACTTATTTTATAGAATAAATAAGACAAAGTAACCTATCTTTTGGAAATGCTTAAGGGGTTTTTAAGTAATTAAACGAATAAAACAGCATCTAAAATCGAAATCAGTTACTCATTACTACTTGCTAATTTAGGTTATTAATAATATATACGATTTAATTTTCACAAGCAGTGCGAATTTATTACATCGATTTGTATTTTAAGGAAGTTATTTTAGGCAAAACGTGGAATTCTTGGTAACCACTGGGTGAGGTTCATAGTTTACTTTCTCTACATAGTAAATCGAGAAGGTATTTTTATTGTATCCAAAAGCTCGATACCGAGGTTTCACAGAAAATATGTGTTTTGAGGCTATCTAATCCAAATACATATTTTTAGAAAAAGGTCCGTATGTGTGTCTGTGGAGAGCATGGCTCACAAACGAAAATACCGTCAAATACCAAATTTGGTAATTATATTCAGTATCTTTCAAGCATACGACAAGAATATTTTCAATAAATCCCTCCCCCGCTCCAACGTATCTTATATATGGAAAAATTGTTGAAAATTTTATTTTTCCTAAAAGTGGTTCTAACAATTATTAAAATATAGTGTATTAAAGATATTTACAGTGCAATAAAATGTATAACTTAAATTTTCTGGGAATAGCATTTGAAGATCTTATTATTCCGCATGGAACATATGTTTTGAGGTTCCCTGAGTTTAAAAAAAAAAAAGCATTTGTGGAAAAATGTGTGTCCGTGTATTTATATCTTGAAGATGATAACTCAAAAACGAAAGGTCGGTTAAATACCAAACTTGACATTTAGGTGCAATATTTCCCAAGAATACGACACGAATATCTTAAAAAAAATCCCTCTACATGGAACATTTTTCGAAATTTGTTATTTTCTAAAAAATAGCTTTAATGGTTTTGATTAAAATGCCATATGTTAAAGATACTTTTGTGATAATAAAATGTATATTTTGAATTTTCTGGGAATAGCCTCCTAAAACCTCTTTATTCTTAATGAATTTTACATATCTGGTAAACCATAAGGCACAAACAAAACATTTAGAGGCCATTAAAATATACAACTCGTGTCAAACTTTCTCGTAGAGTTAACCGTTTTTGAGATAGCATGTATTAAAATGTTACCCTTTTCTAACGGGCATGCTTGAAAGTTGCGATCCTTTCTTTTATCCTCCGTTCTTTTTAACTCGATGCTCCTTTTTTTGAACCAAGAACTCATGACCAACTATACCTTTTGCTTTTAAATAAATCTTTCTATTAAGAAATTCACAGTGTATCGTGAATAACATGAAACAACGGTAAGAAAAAACGGTCCTTTTTATCGGTGTAGTAGTATATAGCATCTGTTTGAAAGACATCTAATTCAGCTTTGATAGATTTTTATGAAATCATTATTTCGCCAAGAGAAAACAACTATTATAATGAGAGGTGTTCGAATTTTTCATGTTTACGTAGCTCTTTGACTGTGAGTACTTTTTACACGGAGAGAAGAAGATCAGAGTCAAAATGGTGGAAAGCTTGGCTTTCTCCGATTCCAAGTTAACCCGGTTGCTATCCTGTAAAGTCATATATAAAGTCTTTCGTTTCATGCCTCTTTTATTTTACTCCCCTCACGCAAAGAGAACGAATTTCAATTATTTAACGTAGCGAGAACTTTTAAAAGATTTGACTATTGCGTTACTTAGTGTATTCCCTTTATTCCGTTCCACTTAGAAGTTCTGCTGATGTTTTTCTCGGTCAGCAGAAGTAGATGAATGAATAATTCTTTGTAAGAATAGTTTGCTTGCAGAGCAGGTAAGTAAGTTATGTGAAGGAACACATCAGATTGTTATTTCTCTTGGTAAAGCAAAGCGAACGGAATGTCAGTGCGTCACTTAGCGACCAACTCTAAAATACTTGAGTATCGCTTTAACATAGTACTCCCTTATTCCTAGGCATATAAGTATTTGCAAATGTTTATATTGATGTACGAGAAATAGATTAAAAAATAAGTTTTTGCAAGAAAGTTCGTAGCAGAATAGGTAGCGAAAGTCATGCGAATACAGATTTTTGTGTATCACAACCTAATAGCTTTTATGTATTCATTTATTTTTATATTGATAAACTACATAGATACTAGAGAGTTAGTAGACGTTTTCAATAAAAACAGCTGTGCGCTTTATATCGTTTCGCCCTATCCTCACTCAGTTTGCGACAGAAAATTGGAGATTCGAACAAACAAGGAAAAAGAGATAAGATTAATGTAATAGAGTTTTAACAGAAGCTACTTTGCGACTTCCTTCGAACATGTTTGCTTGCAAAGCTGTTACTTTTTTTCTTTTTATCTATGTGTGTTTCAAATTCACGAGCTGCTTCCAAAGACGAATATTAGTGTAAAAGAACCATAAAAAAGCGAGAGAACGGAGTGCTAATGGTATAAATGAACATTTATTTGAAAATATAGCGACCACATTTCGCTAGTTGGATGTAAACTTGGCCCAAAAACGTCCCAGATGTCACTCCCTAAAATGATAGCCCTGCTCTTTAAGATTATGAATCTCCCCTCAGATATTTTCGGCGAAAATTTCAATCTTTGTCTCTTAACGTTTTCCAAAACAACAAATGGTGAGAGGGTGAAATTCTTTGTTTTTTTCTTTCTTGTGCGCATGTGTGAGAAAGCCTGCGGTTTGAATCCATTTAGCTAAAATGCCCGAGCGCTCCCTTCTACTATATCTGAACACTAATTGAATCAGGATGCCTGCTGCCATCTATCTGTGTTTGTCCCGTCTCGTTGACTGTGCTTCTAAGAGCTCTACGACCCCTCACACAATGGTAGTGCTCCCCCAGCTTTGAGTTACAAATATTGAGAGTAATAACAGTGTATTGCATAGAAAATCTGATGTGTTCCATTCACATGACTTTTTCTACATCTCTGCAGCAAATTATTGTTAAAGCGCTTAAGCTTCTATTTACTTCATGCTAATCGATATAAATTAACAGACACAGTCTTATTACTTGCTTCTTGTAAGTAGAAGCGAAATAAGGGAGTACCATAGGTTAAGGCGATAGTCAAAAGCTGGTTGCTATGTGACTGAAGTTCCTTTGTTTTATGAATAAGAAGTTCCTGTATGAGAAAAGTATAAGTTTTTTAAAACTGAAACCAATATCAAGAAATATCTAAAAAAATGATCAACTCCACGAAATATATTTATATAAACATAAATTCTGTGTTTTAACGTGCTTTACATTTTTTTGTGGGGTAAGTTTTTGTCCATCTCTTACGGTATAGTAGTTATGCAAAATTCAGTAAAATGCATTCAGAATAGTCTTCACAGGATATTCCCAGAAAATTCAAGGTATACATTTTATTTGTCAGGCAAATATCTTTAATACATGATATTTTAATCAAAATCGTTAGAGCCATTTTTAAGAAAATCAAAATTTTCGAAAAAAGTTCCATGTAAAGGGTAGTTTGGGGTGGGGGAATTTGTCGTGTCGCATCCCTGGAAGATATTAAATTACATAGTACAAGTAGAGAAAGTAAAAAATGACCTTACAAATAATTACTTATGTTCATTTTCCTATTCGCAGCACACCCTCGCTTCCCTAAATGCATGCATCAGAAATACTTACCCAACTTTCTGAAACCGTCACGCTCATATACACAATCACTTATCTATTAAAACATAAATTCTATATCCTAAAAATAAAATTATTTTATACATTAAAACTCATGATATCAATGAACAGTTTTTATTTCGCTTTTATTAGTGTCTAGTAGTATGGGACGATACCACTATTTCTCGATACTCGATCGAAAGCGATTTTTGAGTATCGATACTTGGTACTCACTTTACTATTAAAAGGTACAAAAGTAATGGTTTTTTTCACTGAATTATGTTATTTTTAGTAGTTTTATGTGCATAAAAGAATGCAACCAATTTTGTGTTGTATGCTAATCCTGTTTGATGTTCCAACTTGTTTACATGTTTTCTATTGTTGCAGCTATAGAATATGGAGTAGCATGCTGGGCCCCATACAGGGTTAATCAAACTACCTGCTGGAAAAGATACAGAGAAGTGCTGTAAAATTCGTAAGGTTAGTCGCACTATTTAAATCTTATGCATGGATGGACATTAGAAAGAGGTTAGAAAACCCGGCACACTACGGACAAAAAGATAATTTGTATAAACTTAAGGGTAGACTGTACAGAGTAGGTAGGCAATTTTTCTTTTGTTAATAGAACCATTGAAGAATGCAATGAATTACCTGTAGCAGCCTTTAAGGGCTGCCTTTTACCTTAAAAAGTTTAAGGATAATTTAAAGGGAATAAATGTTAGATAATTAATTAAAGTAAATATTGTGAAATTATTAAGGATTTCATAAACTGTTGAGGTTTCATATATCTGCTATAAACATGCTGGTAATTGATATAAGTAATGCTATAATGAATAATAAGTAGTTAGGTATTTAAAAAAAATATGAATATATAATAAAATCATTAGTTTGTAAAAAATCCGGGTGTAAAAATCCTTAGCATGTTTTCCTTCGGAAGGGAAGTAAAACTGTGAGTCCCGTGTCATAGATTTACGGCACGTAAAAGAACCTCAAGCCTGATAGAGAGACCTCTGAGCAAAATTAAGCGGTCTTTCACGACCACTATAGAATGTGACGCTGAGAACTACAGTACTTAAAGAGCGTCCATAAATAATACGCCATTTACATTTTCTCACGATGGTTTCGGAAAGCAGATCTTGCTCCCCAGGCCAGCAGGTAAAGTGATAACATCTAAAGCTTATTTTTTTGCTATTATTATATTATTATTCCTGTAACTTAATGCAAATATAATTTAGTTATCACCTAGAGTTACCTAGGTGCGTAGGGCCTGATGTCAAGTAGGATCCTTGCCCTAGGTGTAGGATGATTGCAAACCCCGATTCTTTAGGCTACCCCCATCCCTAAGGATCGGCTCCCCAATCCCGTAGCTGAATGTGCACTCGTCGCTCGTCACTCTCTCCTGACTTGATCGGAAATCAAGTGTACTGATTAAATCCTCTTAACTTCGTTAAAACAAAATGAAAGTTTTAGCCACCACAATATTTTCTTTAATGTAAATCTATAAGATTTATATTTTTTTTTTGAGAAATGTTTACGTGATTTATCACCGGGAAGAAAAAAGTAAATGTGTGATGTGTTCCATTCACATGACTTTCTCAACATCTCTGTAACAAATTATTGTTAAGCTTATTCTTCTATCTACTTCATGCTAATCGAGAAAAACATTAGCAGAAATTGTCCTTATTACTTGGCTCCTTGTAAGCAAAAGGGAAATAAGAAAATGTACAGGCTAAAGCGATAGTCTCTTCTTTAAAACTCTGTCGCTATGTGAAACAATTGAAATTACAATCTCTTTGATTGCCAGGAGTAAACAAACGAGAAACTAGAAAAGTTTGAGTGACTTAAAATTGAAACCACTAATCCGGAATACCTCGAAAATATTAGCTCTATAAAAATGTATATGACATAAATTGTGTGTTTTAACGACATCTACATTTTTTTATTTAGTAAGTTTTGTATATCTCTTACAGTTTGCTATTTATTTAGAGGCTATTCCCAGAAAATTGAAAATTAACATTTAGCTTGTCATAAAAATATCTTGCACATAAGATATTTTAATTAAAATCTTTAGAGCCATTTTTGAGAAAATCAAAATGTTCGAAAAATTTTCCATGTAAAGGGTAATTAGGGTTATGGGGATTTTCTTGAAAATCTTCGTGTCGCATCCTTGGAAGATACCAAATTTAAATACCAAGTTAGGTATTTAACGGTCTTTTGGTTTTTGAGTTATGCTGCCCACAGACAGACAGATACACGGATATTTTTCTAATTTTTTTGGATTCAGGGGATTTCAAAACGTGTATTTTGTTGAAATCTCGGTATCGAATTTTCGAGTGCAATACAATACCTTCTCTATACACTATGCACTTAGTAAGTGTAGAGAAACTAAAAAGTAATAAAATATCTAAATTTATTTTCATCTGTGTTGTGTATGCATGAATAGCATTCTAAACATATATGATTTTAAGCGAGCGAAAAGGAAAAGTTAACCTTTCGGTTTGGAAGGGAAAAGTTATGGTCTGAACGGTTTTAAAATTTCATTGAAATCGGAGCAAAATTAAGATAAATTATGTGACAGCATGCCTGAAATGCACAATTTTAAAAATCTAATGTGTTCCATTCACCTGACTTTCTCTACCTCTTCTACAAACTATTTTTACAAAATATTATTCTTTTATCTGCATCAAGCTAATGGAGATAAACATTAGCAGAGAAGTCTTATTGCTAGGTAGTTCCTTATAAGTAGACGGGAACTAAGGGAATACGTTAGGCTAATGTGATATTCAATTGTTTTAAAAACTGGCGCTATGCTATTGTCATTGACATTCGCTTCTTTGCATGGTCAGGAGTAAAACAAAAGAAACACGAATGAATTCCTGTTTGAGAGAAGTATAAGTACATTAAAATTGAACGAATAACAAGGAATATCTTGGAAACGGTTAGTTCTACAACAAAGATGTAAAGAATATAAATTGTGTCTTGCAGTAAGTTTTTGTTTTGCAAAAGCCATTCAGAATAAAGATGTCTTTAGAGGCTATTCCCAGGAAATGCAAGATATACATTTTATTCATCATGTAGATATCTTTAATATACGGTAATTTAACACAAATCGTTAAAGCCATTTTGAAGAAAATAAAAAAAGTCGAACATTTTTCCATGACAGAATAGTTTGGAGTGCGGGATACTCTTGAAAATCTTTATGTTGCTTTTTTGGGAGATACTAAACTTAAGTACTGAATTTGTATTTAACGGACTTTTCAGTTTTGAATTATTCTGTCCACAGACATACATAGACATTTTCTAAAAGTGCCTCTTTTGGATTCATGGACCTCAAAATATATTTCCGGTAAAGTATCGGTATCAATTTTTGGGTAGAATACAATAAATTCTCTACCTAATATGACATTTTTTTTAATTGTTCCATTTATATAGCCCTCTTTAACATTTAAGGTCATATCGGGGGCTTTGTAGAAACAACTCGTAGTTTGTAGGTTTTTTACGTTGGGTTTAGTACGTTTTATTTTCTTTAAACACACACATCCACTCTCATATACATACTGATAGACTCTGTGAGAGATAGAGAATAATTCTGGCTAAAGAAAAATTCCCAGCCCCAGCCGGGAATCGAACCCGGGACCTCCGGATGAATAATTAGCTCGCTGACCAAGCGACCATCGAGGCAGTCACTATGGCATTGTTCATACTTGCTAGGGAAATTAATAATTATTTCTCAAATTATACAGTATAATACCAGTACTACCACATAAAATGAACGCACCTAAAATGTAACGCTATGCGCGCATTTACAATCGTGTTTCTGGTTCAGCGTTAAAAAAAGGAATGTTCTAGAAGAAGCAATCAAGTAGTTGCATCATTCGCTAGGTAAGCAATTATTTTGAAGGAGCCTTCCCGAGCTGAATTTCTTTCCAAAGTGTTCTTGCCTGAACGTGTTTGGGATGTTAAGAGAAAGGTCGTTGAGAGACTTTTAAGTACACTTGTGCATGGATCATAATTCTGCTGCAGAGCTGAACCGAACCATTCTCGATCTGGATGGGGAGGATTTTACAAGAAAAGGGCCATTACAGTCTGTCGGGAATATCAAACTATAGATTTGCTACACAGACTGTACCCTGCAATAGTGGCTTAAAGCAACAATAACCATTCGTAAACTTCTACTTACATCTGCTATCCCATTTGTACAAATAGATTTAAGTAGTTCACTATAGCAATAAGAGTTAAGGTGATTGTTTACTCAGATTTTAAAGAAAGTGATGCATTTGGTTACAAGTGGAATTTCGATATCACTACTTACTTTTCTTCCTTTTCGTCAGTTTTTCTTAAAAAAGCCAGTTTCACTCATATTCGTTTAATAAAATGGTCAATTTGGTCATGTTTTCATGTTGCTAATTATTTTTCTCTCGTTTAATAATTCACACACACACACACACATATATAATTATTGTATTTAACTGTCTGACCCTATTTAGGCATTACCAAAAGACACGGAATACTTTAAAACATGACTTAATCACACACAAAAGGAAACTTGACAAAATCAAAATAGTAATAATAATAAAAAACTCGCCTGAGTAGTGTCGGAGTAGCGAGTCTGCCTCGCATTCAGTAGGTCACGACTTCGAATCTCGCTTAGGGTTAGTTACCCAATAATGTTTTTTTTTCGGGCTTTCCCTTATCCTGAAAAGAACGTATGTTGAATAACTTTACGCTCCATGGAACCCGATATCATTTAAGCATCAATTCACCGATTTTATTCATTGTCCAATATGATCCAACAAGTTAAAGGACGTTAAGCCATATATATATATAAAAGATACTACAAATTCTGATAACGTTAATACTATATAAGGATAAATTAAAGTTTAGTTGTACTATATAATCAATGAATGTGTTTCTCGTAAAGATGGTTTTTCAAAATGGCTTCATTATTTTTGTGACATGGCATTCGATTGTTTTTCTAATTTATATTATTTTCCTCGCCATGAAACAAAATATCTTTTAATAGTTGCGTGCGCCAGCTTCAATTAACACATGCATATATATTTAATAATTTATTTATGCTTAAAGAAGCATCCTTAAACATAGATGCAACTTTGAAATGACTAGGCTTGTATTAAATGTTCTTGACGAAAAACATTTACCTTCGTTCATTTCTTCAATCGAGTTCCTTTTAGTTTTAAGTGCGGTTATTATTTATATTACATCATATTGGTGTGCGCATTACTCTACGATTTGCTGTGTTTGTGTATTAAAATATTGTTTGATTTGCGACGGGGAGCTCACAAATAAAATGTGTTGTGCTGTCCGGGCAGATATGTACCCCGCTGTAGTCTCTTTTTCTTTCTCTCATCAGTTAGTTACCTTGTCATTGCAGTAGAACTTAGAAAGTTGGGTTTTCTTTCTACTGTGTATTTTACAAAGTGAGTCACTTAAGTACCTCTATTTATTAGCTGTTATATTTATTTGTTGAATTTGTTGCACAATTACATAACACAGTATTGCTAATCCAAGAAGAGCACAACAAGCTCAGACCTGCTGTACCAAGTAGATTTTGGATATAGCGAATGAAGATATTTAAATTAGTACAAAAATTACTAAATTTTATGCACAAATCAGACAATTTAGCCCAAATTAAGCTCCGAAAATTATCCTGTTTTATCTCCCTCAGGGTTAATAATTCGAGTATAATGTATCTAATTATTTAAGCATCTTTCAACTGGAATCTTTTAACATCTTTATTGATAAGCTCACAAATTACTGTCATTTCAAATACAGTTGATCTATTATCTACAAACTGTACAGCTTCATTGAAACAAAAAGGAAATACAGAAACATTATGGAAAGAAACAAGAATTCTGCTCGTAAAACAGCTACAATGGAGGTAGCAGAGATCTGAAAGAGACTTTAAAAGTTGACCAATCTACTGCCTTAAAAGTCAGATGGGTTTTTATAAAAGAGAATAAAATCTTAACGAAATAGCTCGATAAGCTACTGTCTTTAAGAATCCGAAATAAGTGGTTGTCAACGCCTAAAGAAAAATTGCAGAATTTATCCAAACCATTTGCAATTCAGCTTCAGTCCAATTGTATTGTTGATCTTGATTTTTTAAATGAAATGCAGAATCCAATTTCACAGCCTTTACTCCTGTACCAATTTCCTGTTGTTCAAGTGACAAATATGTTTCAAAGAGCATATATGAAGATAATACCTGACTACATTTGAAAGCATTCTTAAAATAGCATATTAGAGTATTATAATCTATTTTATGCAAATACTTAATGATATTTTTCGGAACACAGATTTCCTCAGCAATACATAAATGCTTTGATCCTCAGACCTAAAAGAGAACGAAATGGTCAACTTATAAGCCTTTATTCAACTACTTGATCGATTGTTTGTTACCGTTACTATCAAGCAGTTATTCTGGTTACACAGTTTGTCTACAACGGTTAAATAGTGCGATATTGGACATTTGTGAGGAGAAGTTTGATGTCTCGGAAATATTTCATAAAATACTAATTCAGCTTTTGGTTAAAGTCTGCCTCAAAAGTTTTCCTTACAAACTGAGAGTTCATCTCTGCGACACAGTATGTGAAAGCTTCATTATTAAAGGTACAAACTCACTTGTTCAGTCAGGCATGAAAATGTATAAAATTCCATTCATTCCAATGTTTTATAATGCGTCATTTTGGGCCCCCCTTCTATATTTAACATAATACATTTAATTTCTTTCAGAGAGACAATTGTATAGTTCGCTGGCGACTAAACAACTCTAAGCAAAAATATTTGTAAATCGGTAACTGGACCACTTTCATACTTCTGTGAAAATAATCAGACATCACGCGAGCAATTCAGGGTGAAAATGAATCCAAATAAATCTCATCCTATGTGATTCACTTAGAAGAAGAAGGGAAAGAGAATCACCCAGTACTTTAATATTCCAATTCTTGTAGCTCTATTTGTGATGTATCTCGCCTTTACTCTAGACATCAAACATTCAGAACACACACTAATAAGCAACAAAATCCGACAGGTATTAGCCCTTATTTCATCTTCATAATAAATCTCTCTTGTTTTAAAAATAATCTTTAAATAGATTTTTAGGCTAAACTTTGATTATTTGGGAGGAAGTGGATGATATGATATGTGAAATAAATGGCGGGGAAACCCGCCCAGATGCCGTCGCTCCGTCCACCACAAATCCCACTTGTGGGCGCTTGGGATCGATCCCGGGCCACGTTGATGGGGGGGCGAGCGGTCTAACCACTCAACCACGGTATAAATTAAGTAAGAAGAAAATGTATTGTAATCAGTTTCCGCCTTGTATAAGTCACTATTTAGAAATATGTGTGGTATATGGGATTGTTTCATCTTCAGAAGTACAAGTCAAAAAAGAAAGAAAGAATGAACGAAAAAGAGCAGCAAATAGAAGAGAAAAGAAAAAGAGTTCGTAGACCAATGACTGACACTCCATGCCACACTAGAAAAACTTTCTTTAGTTGTCAGTAAGTTTGGTCATGAAGCATTTTCTGAAAACCCAATAATAGTGAGATATTTGAACTCCGAACTATATATTTGAAATATGTGTTTCTCATCTCCTTCTTCTCATCTTTCCCTTCCCCTTCTAAAATTAATTAGGGCACGTTTTGTATAATAGTTCTTCTAGTAAAGTCACATAATGGGTAGTTTTTCTATAATATAAGTGGGAGTTTATTTTACTCACTCAATTTCACCGCAATATTCTTGAATTAAAGGAACAAATATAAATAAAATTTTAAAGGCTTTAAGGATTTTAAAATGTAACTTCAAGATAGTAAATATTTTTAAACATAGTTCAGCAAAAATAATTTTGAGTATATTATGTGTAGTGTTTAACATTCGCGTAATCATATAAATATTTTGGATTGAGAATAAAAATTGTATAAAACAATTTAAAAGAAAACCTCAAAGGAATTTCAAGCGCACTTTAAAATTTAAATCGTTATACATGTTTTTAATATTTGGGGCATGAAAGAGATAACAGTAACAACATTTTATTGATCATAAATTTGAATTAAGTTTTCAGAAATGATGAGAATATATTCAAATTAGTTTTATTCACAATGAACCGTTAATTTCATGTAAAGTACTTTGTAGCCAAGGTATTGGAATATGCCGTCCTTTTTGCTTGAAAAATGATCAATGAATGTAGGATTACTGGGACTCCAAACGGCAAGAGCCAGATATTTTGCGTGTATTTCCTATATTGCAGGGTTGTGCCGACTGATGCCATGATTGTAAATTCTTTGCAGTGTAGACGTTTAGAAATGGAATACAAGCATTGTGTTAAACCAATGACTCCTGTATAATGTTTATACAATGAAATAAATTCATTTAGCTTAAGACAAATGTGTCCTAACATTTAATCTAATAATTTGGCTTGGATTTAAATATTTCTCTTGCAGTACTAAAGTTTTAACAAGAAGTAAAAAACACAACAAATCTTAAACACTGGCACAAATTTAGTTATCCATTATAATTAATATTACTGATCGTATAAAGACATACCTGTTCGCGTTATTTTAATCTTGTAACTGTTTGTCTAGAAATGGAGTTTCTTTAAGTAGTATATACTTAGTTACATGAAGCAGGCGCAAACAACATCAACTGCTAACATTAGAATTACATTCTTGATACCAAATAGATCATTAGAAATAGGAAACAGGAAGCGTAATTTTTTCAGTATGTAGTACTATGAACTAAAGCAAACTTTAGCCTATACGTTCAATCTACATGTGCAACAATGTATCCTTTGAAAACTGCAATGATACGAAAAAAGTTTATTGCTTAAATTGCTCACCTACTTTAATTATTTGTATATTATTTGTAAATTTGTAAAATATATATATATATATTTCAAGCTGTATAAAATTAAGGGAAGATTCACAAGGTATTTACAAAAATTTCATTACAATTTTACTTTATTTTCATATTTATTTTAATCAGAAATATTAATCATTAAAAAAACGTAAAACAGAGAGGTCCATCGAAAGAGTTCCTTTTACTGCGGGGAAATTCGTAAAATGTTTGACCTTGTAGACTTAAGCATAGTGTGATTATTTTTCTACTTATCATTTATTAATTGTTGTTTTATATACTTCCTCTGCCATGGAGAAGGCAATTTAGCATGCAAAATTAAAAAAAAAAACATTGCTTGTGCAATACGATTTTTTAAAGACATTCGCCCTGACTAAACTATTTGGATTTATTATATTTATAGTTCGCTTTGAATTAGAAATTATAGCATTTATATTATCTACCATAACTGTTACTCTAGTTTAATAATAAAACAATAATGAAATAATTATATGTAACCTCATATTACGCATGCAAAAATCATTGTTATTTACAGAATGCCACATATATCTAGATGCTAAAGTCTTTCGTTGGCGTTGGAACACTTATTCACAAAGTATCTCATCGTCCCAACAAACTAGGTATCAATATGCCATTTTCCAAAAGAAATGGATTTTATTTTTTTTCCCCTGTGGTCAGTTTGAATTTCTTTTCGCCCCTCCCTTGCAAAAGTTACCACAAGGAGAAGATTGCACCTGGCGCACAAATCGCCTCGGAGTCCTCCCCAGGGATCTTGAGTTGGCTATCACATGTTTCAAATTGAATCAAAATGGAGCAGAATGGAATAGAAGATGCGCTGCTGATGCCAGTTTTCATATTATTAATATCGCGGTGCTGTCATGACGGCGCAGGAGAATATATAAAAATGGAATGACCACTGGTCTGTCCGCGGTACAGTCTGTACACTGTAACAAGATGGCCTGTCATACAGATACAGTGTCTGAAGACATGTTGGGAGTAGATATGAGAATTCATGAGAATGCCATTATAGCATAATAGAGGACGACAGGCATGTTGGGTGCTACTCATATGGAGAGAATAGGAGAAAGGGAAACATAGATTTTTGATTAAGGTGGTGACATGCCGCTATCTTGGCAGTTTTATTTAATACTAATAGCTTTCTCTATTCATTAGTAAATAATACATACCAGGTAGAGAAAGTATTGCATTCCGATACCGGAATTTCATTGGAAAACACGTTAAAGGGTCTCTTGTATTAAAAAACATGTTTAGTAAAAGACCCATGTATCTATCTATGAACAACTTAACTCGAAAACGAAAAATCAGTTAAATAGAACCTGGACATTTAAGTTCAATATCTTCCAAAGATACGACATGAAGATTTTCAAGAAAGCCCATTTCCAAAATACACATTACATGGAGCAATTTTCTAAATTTCATTATCTCAAAAATGAACAACAGTATATTAAAGCAATTTACATGAAAAATAAAATGTACCTATATATCTTGAAATTTCTGACAATAGCCTCTGAAGTCCTCTTTATTTTGGATATATTTTTCTTTTGCATAACTGGTATATATACATATCTCTCTCTCTCTCTCTCTCTCTCTCTATTATCCAGTAGAACTAACTGTTTTCGAGATATTCCTTGTTATTAGTTTCAATTTTAAAAACGATAATTTTCTTAAAGGAAAGTCAGCCTTCGTTTCATCTCTCTGTTGTTTTACTGTTGGTCGTGCAAAGCAAACCGAACATGAATTTTTCGCTTCTTGAGAAATGCAATGTTTCTGAGAAATACAATGTTATGCCTGCATGTTGCCAGGGTAGCCCAATGGCAGAGCAACCGGCTAGAGACCGGGAAATCCGTGGTTCAAATCCCGGCTATGGCATTGAATTTTTCAATCTGACTCTACCTATCCAGCTCCTGTTCTACACACGGCTTATGTGAAAAAAAACAATTAAACCAATACGAAATGCAAAGAAGGTTCAAAATGAAATTAATTAGATGATAAACAATATTTAGGATAAAATTCGGTTTGAACGCGAAGGGGAGAGCGAATAAATGAGTAAATGTTAAAAACTGGGCTGAACTTCCAGTGAATTTAATACCAGTTACTGTTAATCTTATTTTGACATTATCTTCTGATATTGATACTAATAATAACACATACATTTCTTCTTATTTTTAGGCCTTAAGATGCAACAAATGCGTAACGATTACAGTTTCTTTTGATGAATAATTTTTAAACAAAATGCACAATGAAAAGTAAAACTGAAAAGACTGGTTTTAAGTCGAGTTACAGAAATAAACAGAAGAAACTGGCTTATTAAGCCCTTGAATACAGGAGTGTTTTGCTTCAAAATTAGTATACAAATATATATGTGTGTGTGAAACAAGCAATTATTATAACAAACGTTTCTCTGCAGAGATTTTCTAATATACAAGGATAATGTGCACAAATGTGAAATGAATATTCTTTATACTGGAACGAGATTTTCCTTATGTCCTGAACTGTTAAGTTCGATTATGTAGGTTCATTATGTAAATCACAGTAAGATCAGGGTACTGCAACTATAGTTAATAATTCTAGACATTTCAAGTCGATAACTGCAATAGTTGAAAATCTGAAGTATTCCATTCACATGATTTTTTCTACTTCCCTGTAACAAATTATTCTTAAAAAACTGTTTCGTCTATATACGGTATGATAATAATAATACCCATGGAACATTTTTAGAAAATTTTGATTTATCAAAAATGGCTAACGGGATTGATTAAAATACCGTATATTTAAGATATTTTTATGATAAACGAAATGTATATCCTGAATTATCTGGGATTAGCTATGAAAACCTCTTCATTCCGGATGAATGTTGTATAAGTTTAGTACAATTGGTGAACCATAAGAGATAGACAAATGCTTATTGCCCAAAATTCTAGATCTCGTTAAAACTCACAAGTATGTCACATACTTTTTTATTTTTTAAATTGTTAAAACAGTTTCCGAGATATTCATTGTTATTGGTTTCAATTTGAAACTACTTAAACGTGTCTCGAACGGGAAGTAATCTTAATTTTCATCTCTCTTTTGTTTTACTCTTGCAAGCAAAGTGAATCCAATTTTAATAGTTTTGCATAGCGTCCGGATTTCAAAAGATTTCACTATCGTTTTGGCCTAGTGTATTTCCCTTACTTCCCTTTTACTTTAAAAGAAACAAGTAATAAGACCAATTCTGGTAATGTTTATCTCGATTAGTATGATGTAGTTAAAAGAATACTGTTTTGTAAGAAAGGTTTGCTTGCGGAACAGCTGGAGAAAGTCATGTGAATGGAACATACAATCTTTTTGAAAATAAGGCCATTATGCTTATTGGGACAAATTAATTCAGAAAGGAACTGTCTCATATTTGTGCCACCATTGGATTATAGTTTTTTTACTTTCTCTACACGTATTATGTACATAGTGTGTAGAGAATGTATGGCGTTCTACCCAAAAGTTCGATACCCAGATTTCATTGCAAATACACATTCTAGGGTCGCCTGTATCAAAAAAAAAAAAAAAAAAAAAAAAAAAGATTCGTGTGTGTGTGTGTGTGTGTGTGTGTGTGTCTGTGAGCACAGCTCAAAAACGAAAAGTCGGGATAATACTAAACTTGGTATTTAAGTTTGGGATCTTCCAAGAATGCGGCCTAAGATTTTGAGGCCAATCCCCCACTCCAAACTACCCTTTGCATGGGAAAATTCGAGAATGTTGTTGTTCTCAAAAATGACTAACGATTTTGATTAAAATACCTTATATCAAAGGTATTTATATTACAAGTAAAATGTATATCTTAAATTTTCTGGGAATAGTGTCTGAAGACCTGCTGCTAGTGTTTGAAGCTTTAAAAGATTTTACTATCCCTTTTGCCTAGTGCATTCTCTTATTTCCTTCTGCTTAGAAGGCAGCAAGTAATAAGGCAATTTCTGCTAATATATATCTCCATTAGCAGGATGTGTGTAAACGAATACTCTTTTTTAAGAACTATTTGTGTGCGGAGAAAGTTATACGAATGGAATAAATAAGATTTTTGTTAAAAAAATCTCTCTCTTGCTTTCACTGGCTGTTTATTCCAAGACTCTTTAAGTGCTCTCCATTGCACCTAAGGTTCTATTAGCACATTTTTTCTTGTGCCATAGTTTAACGTATTCTGAAAGACACGATGGTACGAAGATGTTTATTTGCAGTCTCTCAACATAATGCACTAGGAAGCTTGATACTTCAAAACCTAAGTATTCCATAATGCATTTTCTTTAAACTGTACAGCAAATAGCAGATTTATTTAAATTCTGGATTAGTTTAGTAATAACCTCTAAAGTTTGCTTGTAAGTCGTAGCGTTTTTATACTGGTTTATGAATCTGTTAGACAGTTAACACAGTTCATTATGCTACATAATCGATTATAGTACATAATGATACAAGTGCGGGAAGTGTACTATTGCAGAATCAAGGAAAAGTTTGAAAAGACGAAACAAAGTTGAGACTTTTCAATCAACGAGTTTCTGCAACACTTAACGCAAGTGTATCGCACACTATTTTTGGACGATGAGGATTGACATTAATTCAAATATAGTAGTAAATGAATTAAAATATTGGGTAGATGTAAATGAATTCTATGAGAAAGAAACATTTAGTTGTTGTGTTATGCAGCTTTTCATTGTTTTTTAATTTCTCTACACGTACAAAAAGCATAGAGAAGGTATTGCATTTCACCCAAAAATTCGATACCGAGATTTCACCGGCAATACACGTTTTAGGGTCCCCTGCTTCCAAATAAAAGCATTCTTAGAAAAAGGGCCGTGTGTATGTCCGTGTGTCTGTGAATTCGATAACTCAAAAACGAATAGTCGGTAAAATACCAAACTTGATATTTAAGTTGTGTACCTTCAAGGGATGCGACGCGAATATTTTGAAAAAACCCCCACCCCAAACTAACCTTAAAATGGAAACAAATTCGAAATTTTTGATTTTCTCAAAAATGGCTCTAAAGATTTTGATCAAAATACCGTATATTTAAGATATTTATATGACAAATAAAATGTTTATCTTGCATTTTCTGGAAATAGCCTCTATTCTGAATGAAGTTTGCCTAGGAGATAGACAAAAACTTACCACAAAAAAGATGTAAAACACACAATTTATGTCATATACTTTTTTTTTCGTGGAATTGACAATTTCTGAGATATTTCTTGCGATTTGTTTCAGATTTAACATTTTCTCATACGGAAAGTTGTAAACTCCTGGCCCTATATATAAACGGATTTCAATCACATGGCAACCAGCTTTTAAAAGATTTGACTATCGTTTTAGCTTAGTATATTCCCTTATTTACCTTCTACTTACAAGGAAGCTAGTAATTAATACAATTTCTGCTAATGTTTATCTCGATTACAATAAAATAGAAAAATATGATTTTTACGATAATTTGTTACAGCCACGTAGAGAAATTAATGTGAATGTAACACATCAGATTCTTATAAACTATATTTGTTAGCCGTGGAGTCATTTTTATCTGTAGTACCATAATTAGAATCGATTTGACAATTATGGATAAAGTTAAGGTAGAGGACACAGAAATAGAAGAAACCTGGAAAGTGGGTTTGTTCTACATTAATTCTGGAGAAGTATAAACAAAGGCATGAGTTAGTGTACAATACATTGACAAAATGGTTAGGCAACCGTTTTACCTACAGCATGTGTACTTTTTGAGGCCATATCAGTATTGCGATTTCTTTTGTTTCTATAGCAATCAGGTTAGATGTGGGAATGTTAACTTACGTCCAGTAACGATAATAGTGTGAATGAATGAATAAGTGTATTTATTGATATAACAGTATCATACATTGAGCTTCTATAATCGCACGGGTCCACAGACCGTACGTGCTTTTGCAATACACAAAATAGCAAGCAATATTAAAAAAAAACAACAAAGAATTAAAAGAGTAAACACAAAAATAAAAATACAAAGATATTCAAATACAGCAATTTAAATTTACAACATAGAGAACACCTTATTCAGATGCATTGATGTGCCCTATTATAATAGACAAATGCACTTAAGAGAAATATATACACAATATATAACACCACAACACAACAATGGCATTAAGTATGACATAAACTGCATGTATGTAAAACATTGTAATCACTTTTGTTTAGCTATTCTTATCCCCCCCTTCTCTATTATCCGCCTTCTCAGATGTCATCTATCTTGCCTTAAGTATCAATTTACCTAGCCCGTCCACTCTTCCGCGCTTGCCGGTAGCGTCCAACATGCTTCTAGCTCTGCATTCGCGGTGGTAAAGGATCGCGGTCAATATTTTTTCCTCCATTCCTCCGTACCCTTACATTTGCCAAGATATGGGTCCATGATTCTTCCTCCTCGCAAATGGAGCACATTTTCATACCATTCTCGTCAGCTCCGCCAGCTCCTAGTCCACGCGAGCCCCTCTCTAATGAAGATGTACTGCTCCATACCCCACTCCGATTGTTTGCCTGCCCCGCCATCTAAATGTATCCCATCCCAATGGTTTCTAGCCCAGGTTGAATTACCTTTCATTCGCAATTGTTCATGGTAGCAGACTGCCCTTATTAGAGATTGGTTTCCGTGAACGATTCTCATCAAATATTTAACTGCTCTGATTTTGCACTCTATCGTTTCACTATGCGCACCGAATTTCATTATTCCGCAGTTTTCTGTACCCCTCCCTACTCACAGAATTCCTTTCAAAAATTGGGTCCTCACTTGTTCCAAATTCCCTGTTAACAACAATAGTAAGTAGTAGAAGTTAGTTACTTCGTTCAAAAAGTGTATTATTATACACGTACGAGACGCACTTCACGTTGGAAATGAAATATAACTAACATAAACATGCTTCTATTTAGTTTTGGTACATCCCTTATTGTTCGTAGCCTTTAAATTCTCTAAATGCATAGCCTCATTGTTGTATTTCATTAACTGATTTTACTTATGTGGAAAGTAGAATAAATATTATGTTCTCTCAAAAATTTCCTTATCAAGATTTCACCGAAAATATATTTCTTCTGAGATTCACTGAACAAAAAATGATTTACAAAAACACCAAGATTTGGCCCGCGCGCCTGTGCGAGCGCGCATGTGTAAACAGTTTAACTAAAATTGTAAAGTCAAATGAACATCAAACCAATGGTAATTAAGTTCAGCAACTTTCAAAAATGCCACTCGAAACTTACAAAAATCCCCCAGCCCAAATTACCCGTCATAATAAAGTTTTTAGCTTTTGCTTTCTTAAAAACTGCAGTAACGGTTTTGGTTTAAAGCTCATGTGTTTGAAATATTGACATAAAATGTGTCTATAATGTACATCTTGACCTTTTGTGGATATCCTGTTTAAAATCCCTCGATTTAGATAAATTTTATATGACTTTTTATAATTAGAAAATCACAGAGAAAAACTTACTGTAGAAATCGTGTAGAGCTTATTAAAAAGTAGCACTTTTTATTGATTACTTTTTTCATGGGGTCAACTGTTTTATACTCGTAGATATTCCAATTGGGCAAGTTTACACCTTTGCAAATGTGACTGCGTCATCCAACGGACTTGCTTGGAAATTTGCGATGCTCTTTCTTTATTTCTTTCTATAATAAGCGATTGAATCCTGTTTTTGCATGTTTATGTAATTAAGTACATATTGCTTAATCTAAAATCATACCTAGGCAGAAAAAAATGAATAACGTGATCTAGATAGAACAGGCATTTCCAAGTTAAAGATGCAGTAACTCATTTCACTCGTGTGAAACATTTGGGCATGCTGCTATGCGACGTAATTGAAATGTTTCTACACACCAGGCCTTCCTCATCTGCATTTATCTAGTGTTGTTTTTTTCTTTCTATCTTTCTTCGGTGATATGTTTTACTTTGGAGGAGTCCATCAATATCTGTTCTATGGATAAGCCACTGAGGCTTAATGGGTGAACCAAATGATCGTCGCGTAGTCTGCGGGATGTTGCTTTTAATATAATTTAGTTTAGAGAAGCTTTGTTCATAAATGCATGTGGAGCCGAACATTACCATTAAATGCAATACAAATAATCGCAATTAAAAATGGATTCTTAGGCAATTATTGAAATAACTCCCTCTCTTTCTTGAACATGTTTTTACAATTGTGTAGAGCATTTGCGGTTCGTGTGGAGATTTAAAATATACCTACTTTCGGCGTTTCGAAGCTGACATTTGTTTATGTTTGCTTACAAACACCACTTTCGCCACCGAACACTGTAAGTATATATGACAGTATGGGTGACTCACCAACAGTTTAACTTGATTGAAGTGGAGGAAAACGATTTCTTTCCTTAGTATCCAGGGATACAACAGTCATATATATATATATATATATATATATATATATATATATATATATATATATACATATATAGGAAACTGATGACTTTCAGTATGCTTGAGGACTTTAATCATGAGTGTTTTAATTGTATCATTGTATCATCTACATATATTAGCTCAATATAGACTTTTAGGCATTACATTTTAGTAAAGTTTAGAAATATATCTTTACAGTTTTAAAATAATATATGGTTTTAAATTGTCGGTAATAGTACTTGTACTGCTGGAGATCACTTGAGGTAGAGATATAAACTTTCATATTTTGAAAAATGAGTTTCATCTGTCCGAAATGCATATCTTTGCAAAATCCCACGACTGTACTTCTGTATGCTGAACTTATATTGCTTATATTTGCAGATAAAGAGCCGACGTGATGCCTAGTAATGGCGTTGTTCTTTGGTTTTGCAATAGGAAAATGATCCTTAGGAACAGTCGCATCTGGTCTCGCATGCGGGTGGACGGCGATCTGTATTATACCGCCGGGTGAAAAGAAAGAGGGTGAACGTTGCTTGAAATATTTCATTATTTCTATGAAACAGAACAAGGGAGGAAATCAGATCACTCGCTTCACCCCCTCCCTATCACTTGTGACACCCCTAGTGGTCATCCTTTCCTCCTCATTTGGAATATAAAACAAGATATATCGATGATAAACCACATCATTTGGGGCAGGTTTTTTCAAACTTTCAAAATCAGATATCCTCTGCATGAAACATTTTTCTGTCAATAAGAACCCACCAAAATTGGTGCTCAATTTGTTTTCGACTAATCCACTTCTCGTCTATGTTGTCACGTTGAAAAGTTGAATTTAGTGTACCCAGTGCTGGTAACCTACATACCTGTGTGTTTTGTTACTGTATGTGCAAGAACTGCATAAAACTCTCTAACTTGATATATTTACTATTGCAAAGATGAGACTCAATCATATTTTATAGTTGAATCTTAACATTTAAATGTTACCTGGAACTTTACTTCCTTTTTACTTTCTCTACTTAGTACATAGGCATAGAATGTACTGCATACTCCCCAAAAAATTCTATCCTGAAATTTCACTGGAAATACCCGTTTTAGGATCCTCTGAATCCAAAAAGTATGCATTTTTTAGAAAAAATGTCCGTGTATATCTGTCAGTCTGTCTGTTTGTGTGTCTGTGAACACGATAATGCAAAAATGAAAAGTCGGTTGAATAACAAACTACCCTTTATATGGAAACATTTTTGAAACGTTATTCTCTCTCAAAAATGGCACTAACAATTTAGATTGTAATACCGTATATTAAATATACTTATATGACAAACAAAATATATATCTCGGATTTTCTGGGAACAACCTCTGAACTCCTTTTCATTCTGAATGACTTTTGCATAACTGGTAAACCACAAGAGCTAGGCAAAACTATAGAGCTCGTATATTTATATCATATACATTTTTTGTGGAGTTAACCATTACCGAGATATCCCTCATTATTAGTTTCAATTTTAAAATACTTTTTTTATCATATGGGAAATTGTCAACTCCTGGCCATGCAAAGTTAACGGAATTCAATCACATATCAACCAGCTTTTAAAAGATATGACTAGTGTCTTCCTTTCTACTCACAAAATAAAACAAACAAAAAAAAAAAACAAAAAAAGAAACCTAAATAATAGGACCATTTCTGTTACTGTTGATTTCGATTAACCTGGTGTAGATAGAAGGATAAGATTTTTAACAATAATCTGTTTCAGAGAGGTAGAGGAAGTCACGTGAATGGAACACATAAGATATTTAGTATTTGTTTATGATTTAAATCATGCAATAACATGTTCCAAGTTATTCACTTTTACTTTCTCTGTTACGTGTGTAGTAAGATTCTAAAAGTTGATGTCAGAAGTTCAACGAAAATATCTATTTTGAGACTCCCTGAATACATAAACAAATGTTTTTTTAAAATCGTTCGTTGTGTGTGTGGGTGTGTGTGTATGTGTGTGTGTGTGTGTGTGAACAGCATACTCAACAACGAAAAGACGGGCTACTACCACATTTGATATTAAGTTCTGAATTTTCCAAGGTGCGACACGATGTTTTTTAAAATATCTTCCCATCCCAACTTATGCTTTACTGGAAGCACTTTTAGAAAATATTACTTTCTCTTACGATTCTGATTAAAATAACCACATATTAAAAATATTTTCATTATATGTAAAGTGAAAGTGTTGAACGTCGAGGAAAGCCTCTGAAGTTCTCTTCATTCTAGATGACTTTTGTATAAGTTGTAATGTATAAGAGGTAGGGAAAAGCTAATTACAAACAAGTGTAGATCTCGTCAAAGCACTTGATTTATATCAAATATATTATTGTTAAGTTAAGATTTCGAGATATTCTTTGTTATTGGTTTAAGTTTTCTAGTACTTATACTTTCACAAACGCAAAGTCGTTATTCTTTTTTCTCCCCATTCATCTTATTATGCAAAAATCTGAACGAGATTTAAATACAGTCACTTAATAACCAACTCATAAAATATATTAAACCTGATTGCCCGTGTATCTATAAGTAAATATGTAAATTTAACAATTTCTGATAATGTTTATCCTTATAGCAGATAGAAAATAAACTTTTTGTTGTTGAATAGCAGAGAAAGTAATGTGTATGTAGCATATCAGATTTTTACTTTCTTTATACGTATTATGCACATAGTATATAGAGAAGGGATTTAATGCACCCAAAATTTTCGTACTGAGATTTCACCGGAAATAAATGTTTTGAGACCTCCTGAATTAAAAAAAAGGCATTTTTAGAAAAATATCCGTGCGTGTGTCTGTGGGCAGCATAGCTCTAAAACGAAAAGCCCAATAAAAACCAAATTTAGTATTTAAGTTCACTATCTTCCAAGGATGCCACACGAAGACTTTCAAGAAAATCCCACCTCCAACTGCCCTTTACATGGAAAACTTTAAAAAAATATATTTTCTCAAAAATGGCTCATAAGTTTTGATTAAAATGTCGTATATTAAAGATATTTACATGACAAATAAAATGTATATCTTGAATTTTCTGGGAATAGCCTCTGAAGACACCTTGATCATTTTTTAGATATTCCCTGTTATTGGTTTCAACTATAAAATACTTATACTTTTCTCATACAGGAATTTGTCAACTCTTGTCTATACAAACAAAGGGACTTCAGTCACATAGCAACCAGCTTTTGACTATCACTTTAACCTATGGCATTCCTTTATTTACCTTCTACTTACAAGGAAACATGTAATAAGATGATTTCTGTTAATTTTTTCTCGATTAGCATGAAGAAAATAGAATATTTAAGATTTTTAACAATAATTTGTTGTAGAGATATCGAGAAAGTCAAATGATTTTTTTTTAAAGTCGACAGCCAAGCTTGGCTAACCGGTCACCACTTTATCACCAAAGTAATCACCTACTAGAAACAATGTTCAACAAACCTGGTAATCAGTTTTATTTTCGTGTAGGTTCTATTTCTATTATTAACTATAATTGAACAAATAATATACAGTACACAATGTTTAAATGCTTTGGAGAATATCGGAATTAGAACATACGAAACGATTTCATTTACATTTTCGTATCATTTATGAAAGTTATATTTAATGATCTGGAAAACATTATTGATGAATCCTCGAATTTACCTCATATATGACTGTAATCTTGTGCAGTCCCTCGATATTCCTAATAACGGATGAAAAATTATCCGATAATGAGTATTAGTTTCTGAATATGAAGCGGAGGAAAATAAATTTTGAAAATGGTGACATCGCTATTCAAATTACTACAATTATACAGAAAATATACTTATTAACACTCAATTTAAACTCAACTCCGTGGCACATCAGCCCAAAGTCGGGTCAAGGCTTACCGCTCGACCGCTGCGTCCCCTATCTCTGTCCATTACATACATCGTGGATGGGGCGCAGTACTGGAGGGTGCGACGTGATTAGCGCCCCGAGTCTGACCCAGTCAGTAACACTCAATTTAGGCAGAGTTAATAAATGAAACTTTTGTTGATTCAGAAGAAGTTGATGCAAGTTCAGAGAATGCTATTTCTGGTGTATTTACACATAAAAAAAATCATAACTTTCTCGAGTGCATTAATTTCCGCTGAAAATATTGCTGGAAATCCGTGATGTAAACATAGATAAATTTTATCCTTGAGACAAGCTAACCCGTGCTAACTGTAGTAGTTCATCTGCCTCCGTGGTCGAGTGGTCAGTGAACTAGCTTCTCACCCGAGGTCCCGAGTTCGATTCCCATCTGGGGCGGGGAAGTTTTCTTTAATCAGAGTTTTTCTCTATCCCCTACAGTGTTTGGAAGTATGTATGTGAGAATGATCGTATGTGTATTTAGTGATATAAACATGATTAAGCTAAGTTCTAAACCTACAGTAATAGGAGTTGTTTCAGAAGTCAAAGCCCTCGATATGACCATTGAATTTGAAGAGGGCTATACAAATGAAACATTAAAAGAAGAAAAAAAAATTGACGGATAAAATAATGAAATAGTGTCTGTTAAATGGAAGTGGAGTTTTATTTATGGACGCTCTTTGACTGCTGAGACTCTTAGTGTCCCATTCTATACTGGGCGTGAAAAACTGCTTAATTTTACTCAGAGGCCTGTTTTATCAGGCTTGAGGTGTCATCCTTCACTGGGTTTGAACCCCCCGAACTTGGGTATGAAGTTAGTATGGTAACTATAACACCACACAGAGGGACTCGAGCCTGTAGAAAGTGCCAGACATTTTGTTTCATATTTACAGTTACTTTGATTTGTGAACACGCGGGGGGTAACGTTATTCAGTAGAAAGCTTCTCTACAAAATCGCATTAGCAGCACAAAGATGTGAGTAATCATCACGTTACTGAGGAGATAATTACATTAGGATCAACTCGTCTCATTGGAAGGCCACGCGTGAGAGAGTATGTCGCGTGTTTTGGATGACCTAACAAAACAGTAGGGAACTTCACGCGTGTATGTTGTGGGAGCAAGGGAGATGGAAAACCAACTCCGTCTGCGTAGATTTATTTGCGAACGATATAAAAAAAATCTGATGTGTTCCCTTCACGTGACTTTTTCTACATCCCTGCAACAAATTATTGCTAAAAAACTCATTCTTCTATTTACTTCATGTTAATCAAGATAAACATTAGCAGAAATGTTCTCATTACATTCTTCCTTATAAGTACAAGGGAAACAATGGAGTACCATAGGTTAAAGTGATAGTAAAAGCTGGTTGCTATGTGACTGAAGTTCCTTTGTATGGACAAGAGTTGACAAATTCCCGTATGAGAAAAGCATAAATATTTTATAGCTGAAACTAATAACAAGGAATATCTAAAACTCCACGAAAAAATGTATGTAACAAATTTAGGGTTTTAACGAGCTCTATATTTTCTATCATGTAAGTTTTTTCTATCTCTTTCGGTTTACCAGTTATGCAACATTCTTAAAATTCATCCAGAATAAACACGGCTTCAGAGGCTATTCCAGAAAACTCAATATATACATTTTATTTGTCATATAAATATCTTTAATATATGGCATTTTAATAAAAATCATTACTCATTTTTGATAAAATAAAGAAAATCGAAACTTTCTCCATGTAATGGGTAGTTAGGGGATTTTCTTGAAAATCTTCGTATCGCATCCTTGGAAGATATTGAACTTAAATACCAAATTTGGTATTTAACGGGCTTTTCGCTTTTGAGCTATGCTGCCCATGGACATTTTTCTAAAAATGCTTTTTTTTTTTTTTTTTTAAGCTGCCCACAGACACACAAACACGGACATATTTTTAAAAATGTTTTTTGGGGGGGAATTAGGGGGTCCCAAATCATGTATTTCCGGCGATATATCGGTATCGAATTTTTGGGTGCAAAACAACACCTCTTTACACTATGTACATAGTACGTGTAGAGAAAGTAAAAATCTGATGTGTTCCATTCACACGGCTTTCTCTAGCTGTTCCACAAACAAATTTGACTTACAAAATATTATTCTTTTACCTATGTAATGCTAATCGAGATAAACATTAAGAGAACTTGTCTTATTACTATTTTCGAAAAATCTTCCATGTAAAGGGTAGTTTGGGGTGGGTGGATTTTCTTGAAAATCTTCGTGTCGCATCCTTGGAAGACACTGAACTTAAAAACCAAGTTTGATATTAAAGAAACTTTTCATTATCGAGCTATGCTGTCCACAGATACAGACAGACAGATTGACCTTTTTCTAAAAATGCTTTTTTCGAAATCAGGGGACCCCAAAACATATATTTCTGGTGAAATCTCGGTAGCGACTTTTGGGGGGGGGGGAATACAATAACCTTCTGTATCCTCTATGTACATTGTACATACGGGCTAGAGAAAGTAATAATTGCAGCTCGATTTGTAACATCAATGTGACAATGGTCTTTTGTGAGTGCGATACCTCACTCCAAATAAAAGGGATTAAAAGGTATTAAACAGATAAAGGAGCAGCAACTTTCATTTGTTTCAGATGTTGTTTGTGCATCCATACGGAGAAAACACAACTGGTGATGCGTGTAGGGAGTGCATTATTAATGGTGACGTCATGAACACTAGGAGAATGAGTTGAAGGCTGCAAGTGACAGCAGTTATTGCTTCCGCTACACCATGTCTTGACATCTGATGGACAAGCACAAAAACTCCGGATGACCCTCGAGGATGGATCATCCTGATACTCCGAGAATCAACTTATTGAAGTAAGGGGAACAACTCCCATTTATTGTCTTTCACGCTTCAATTATAACAAATATTGTTTCATTTACTTTGATCTTCTTCGTAGCCTCAGGATTATATATGAACATTTTACGAGCATTTTTAAAACAGAGAAATATAGAGAATTTGTCAGTCTAACCACACAGCCAGTTAGTTTCAATATGCATATACTTCTTAGCTGCTTCTAATCTCTGGACAGTTATTCCCAAACTAGCATTGGTATCTTAAATGACTTCGAAATGTTCTTGACACACAGAAAAAAAATCTGATGTGTTCCATTCACATGACTTTCTCTACATCTCTGCAACAAATTATTGTTAAAAAGCTTATGCTTCTATTTACTTCATGCTAATTGAGAAAACAATTAGCAGAAATTACTTGCTTCCTTGTAAGTAGAAGCGAAATAAGGGAGAACCATAGGTCAAAGTGAGTCAAAAGCTGGTTGCTATGTGACTGAAGTTCCTTTGTTTGTATGGTCAGGAGTTCACAAATTCCTGTATGTGAAAAGTATAAGTTTTTCAAAGCTGAAACCAAAAACAAGGAATATTACAAAAACGATCAACACCATGAAAAAAATGTATATAACATAAATTCTGTGTTTTAATGCGCTCTACGTTTTCTGTGTGAAAAATTTTTGTCCATCTCTTACTGTTTAGCAGTTATGCAAAATTCCGTAAAATTCAGCGAGAATAAAGTAGTTTTCAGAGGCTATTACCAGAAAATTCAATATATACATTTTATTTGTCGTGTAAATGTCTTTAATATTGACATTTTTATCAAAATTGTTAGAGCCATTTTTGAAAAAATCAAAATTCTTTAAAAAAAGTTCCATGTAAAGGGTAGTTGAGGGTGGGGGGATTTTCTTGAAAATCTTCATGTCGCATCCTTGAAAGACACCAAACCTAAATACCAAGTTTGATTGTTTAACGGTCTTTTCATTTTTGAGCTATGCTGCTCACAGACACATACACACATAGATAGACAGACAGACACACGGACATTTTTCTAAAAATGCTTTTTTTTGGATTCAGAGGGTTTCAAAACATGTATTTCCGGTGAAATCTTGGTATAGAATTTTTGGGTGCATTACAATACCTTCTCTATATGCTATGTACATAGTGCGTGTAGAGAAAGGAATTAAAGTAAACAAGGAGGGAAGAGTGCATACATAGCATAGCTACGACGTGGAACATGAAAACAAAGATCACAGAAATGGTTTAATATGGGGTAGGAGTCTATTATATGAAGGAGAGGAAAACTTATATGACATATTTTTTGTAGGAAGGGGTAGTTTAACATTTTTGAACCCAGGTAGGTCATGCCACGATGAATGGAATCAATAGAAATGAAAATGGAAATGGCGTGTTATTTATGAACGCTGTTTAACTGCTGTGGTTCTCAGCGTCCATTCTAAATTTGCGTGAAAGACCACTTAAGTTTGCTCAGAGGCCTCTCTATCAGGCTTTGAGGTTCTTTTACGTGCCGTAAATCTACGACAGGAGACCAATGGCTTTACTTCCCTTCCGAAGGAAGCCATGTTAAGGATTTTTACACCCGAAAAAATCCATCGTTCTCCACCGGGTTTGAATGTATATGAAGTTAGCATGGTAACCATTACACCACGGAGGGCGACTTGAAATGATGTTCAAATGCGATATCCGTCCTCTGAGGATAAGGGAAAACCTCAGAAAAATCTGAGGTGTTCCATTCACATGACTTTCTCTACATCTGTGTGACATTGTTGTTAAGAAGCTTGTTTTTCTATCTACTTCATGCTAATCGAGATAAAATTAGCAAAAATGGTCTTATTGCTTTTTCCTTGCAAGTAGAAGCGAGATAAGGGAACACACTAGGCTAAAGAGATTCGATTTTTTTCAAAGCTGGTTGCCATGTGATTGCACCCCTTTTCTTTGTATGGTCAAGACTTAGAAAATTCCCGTATGAAAAGCTGAAACTAGTAGCAAGTAATATCTCAAAACAAAAAAAAAAATGGCATAAATTATGAGTTTTAAAGAGGTCGGCAAAATTCATTAAGTTTAAAGAGGTCTTCAGAGGTTCTTACCAGAAAATTCAAGATATACATGTTATTTGTCTGTAAATAGCATTAATATTTGATATTTTAATCAATTTAAAGCCAGTTTTGAGAAATCAAAATTTTCGAAATGCCAAGAGTGGCTGAGAGATTTTCTTGAAAATCTTCGTGTTGCATCCATGGTTCATAAACTGAAATACCTCTTTTGCTATTTAACGGACTTTTTGTTTTCAAGCTATGCTGTCCACACACACACACACACACACTGATCATTTACTAAACGCTATTTTCTTTGGAATAAGATCTCAAAACAATACCCTCTCTATAGACTATGTACGTATATAGTATGTGTAGAGAAAGTAAAACTTTTAACCGAGATTTGAACACAGAACCTTTTGAATGTGAGAAGACACGCTATTTTATCCTACAGAGGGGGCCTACATACTTTTTGGTTGTAAATAAACTAAAAACTAGAGGGAAGAAGTTATTCACTATAAGTGGTTTGAAAAAGAGAGATGCTAATACATAATATGAGAGAAAGTAGGCTAAGTTTCCATAATGTAAAAAATAAAATGGAAATGCATATGAAGATTGAAAAAATAATTTAATTTTAGTAATAATATTACGTAATCAAATGTTCATGATTTACACTACCTAGTTCAACCGAATGACTATTTTCAATAAACAGATCAAATGCAATTTTTCTTACCACATTAAAGATCATAGTAATACTATTAATAATAGTGCTTTTATTATAATTATTATTAATACTATTATTTTAAAGCTGGAGAGAGGAAACATCTTCGTGTAAGATTTTCAAGTGTGCATACAATATACACAAAAGAAAAGAATTTATCGAACAGGTACAGAGATAAATCATGATAATACGCGGTGTTGTTATAATGTAGGTAAGAACTTGCTTTATACTGAGTTTCTAACATTTATATTATAACTGCTTAAAATCTTTTGAAATACATGTGAATTCTACTGATTATAAAACTATTTACCGAACGGGATGACTCCACATTTAGGAGGTCTTGGGTTTAAAAATCTAACCTCCTTTTTTCCTTTCTTTCTTCTTCCCCGGTTTTCCTCGATGCTAGTCGAACGCTGAGTGATTAATTTTATCTCAGAATATTCCTACTATCGCTTTGAACATTCCATTTCTTTCTTCTTCACCTCCGTACCAAGTATTGGGCTGATCACCCTCCTGAATATGCTGTGATTCAGGGTTTACTTGCTCCTCGACAGGCCGCTGACCCAAAGTTTGCGCATACATGTTCTACAAAAATGGAGGGTAATCAGAGAAAGAAGAAAGACATAAAATTATCTAAGGGACGCACAGAATTGTTCAAACATATTCGTTTAGTTGTCTCTTAAAATCTTTTGTTTTTTGAAATTTTAGAACTGCAATTCCTGCGCCCAACTACCCTTTACAAGGAACAATTTTGAAAATTTTGATTTTCTCAAAAATGGTTTTAATGCTTTTGACTAATATAGTCTATATTAAAGACTTCTGCGTGGCAAATAAAATGTATATCTTGAATTTTCTGGGAAAAGCAGACGTCTGTTCTGGATGAATTTTGCTTAACTGGTAAGCCATAAGAGATAAACAAAAAGCTACTATGTAGATCTCGTTAAAACATTCTATGTATGTTATATACATATTTTCGTGGAGTCGACCGTTTCCTTGTTATTGTTTTCATTATTAAAATATTTAAAAAAAAAAAATTCATATGTGACTTTGTAAACTCCTGGTCATGCAAAGAAACGGACTTCAACCTCATGGCAACCAGCTTTTAAAATATTTGGTAGCCTGTTGTACTCCCTTATTTCCGTTTTACTTACAAGGAAACAAGTGATAAGACCATTTCTGCTAATATTTAAGTAGATTAGCATGAGGAAATAGAAAGACAAGCTCTTTAACAATAATTTATTACATGGATGTAGAGAAAGTCATGTGAATGGAACACATGAGATTTTTCTTGTGGGGAATAAAAGCCCCAGGACCCACTATATGGGAATACTCGACCGTCTGTTGTATCTTCAATGGAAGTTCCACTTGGCCGAATCTGTTCTGTGACTCCACCAGATGACACACATCCCGTCCCCATTACTTGATTAATGTTGTATTAGTTAAGCTAAACCTAGGATGTAATTATACATCATTACACGAATGTAACAATTATATCTAGCCAGATGTATCCAGCTTAACGTGCGAGGCTCGCATCCACGAGGTCCTGGATTCGATTCCTGGGGCCAGTCACTATGATTGTCCCTGGATGGCAAGGCGAATGCTGGGGTACTATGTCTTCTATCGTGCATTTCATCTCCTCTCATTGCGTTTTCCCTTTCATGTTTCAGGTAAATTTAGAGAGACTGTGAAGTCCTCCCCTCCGTAACTGCTCGTAGTTAGTAGTCACTCCCGTATTTTTCTGGGTCGTCTGATATCTCTTTTTTCTAAAGTTTTATAATATTTAATTAAGGGCAGTATCCTAGTTTTACTTTCTCTACACATACTATGTACATAGTGTATAGAGAAGGTATTACATTCCACCCAACATTCGATACCGAGAATTCATTGGAAATACACGTTTTAAGATCACCTGAAACCAAATAAACATTTTTAGAAAAAGGTCCGTGTGTGCGTGTGTCCTTCTGTCTGTGAACACGATCGTTCAAAAACGAAAAGTCGGGAAAATACCGAACTTGGTACTTAAGTTTAGTATCTTCCAGGAATATGACTCGAATATTTTGAACAAAATTCCCCCCACTCTTAACTACCCTTTACATGGAAAAAAATTCTAAAATGTTTATTTTGTCAAAAATGGCTCTAGAGATTTTGATTAAAATACCGTATATTAAAGATATTTACATAGCAAATAAAATTTATATTTTGAATTTTCTGGGAATAGCCTCTAAAGATCTCTTTATTCCGGATGAATTTTGCTGAATTTTGCGTAACTGGTAAACCGTAAGAGATAGACACAAACTTATTAAAAAAAAAAATCAAGATCTCGTTAAAACACACAATATATTTGATTTCACCATTTTTGAGATATTCCCTGTTATTTGTTTCAGATTTAAAATACTTAAATTTTTCTCGCACGGAAACCATGCATAGAAACGGATTTCACCACATAGTAACCAGATTTTAAAAGATTTGACTATCGTTTTAGGCTAGGCCATTCCCTTGTTTCCCTTCTACTTACAAGGAAGAAAGTAATTAAGACAATTTCTGCTAATTTTTGTTTCGATTATCATAAAGTAAATAGAAGAATAAGCTTTTTAACACGTAGTTTGTTATAGAAATGTAGAGAAGATCATGTGAATGGAGCACATCAGATTATTACTCATGTGCTCGTGAGCTCTTTTTACTTATATTTACTTCCTTTAATACGGAAATATTTTGCATTTTTATACAAAGGTCAGTGTGTATATGCACGAGAGTGTGAACAGCATACTTAAAAAAAGAACGAATGGTTGGTTAAATACCAAGCTTGGTATTTAAGTTTAGTATCTTCCTAGGATATAACACGCAAGATTTTCAAGAAAATCTCCCCACCTCAAACTACCCTTTATATGAACATTTATCAAAATGTTTATTTTTTGAAAGTAGCTCTAATGATTTTTATTAAAATACCATATGTTTAACATATTTTGTGACAAATGAAATGAATTTTGCTGAATTTTAAATAACAGTTTCCGATTTATTCCTTATTATTTGTTTCAATTTTAAGTACTGAGACTTTTCTCAAGCGGGAATGTAAAAGACAACTTATTTCATAATTGTATCACGTAGCGTTAGCATTTATAAGATTTGACTATCGCTTTAGCTCAGTGAATTCCTTTATTTATCTTCTACGTATAAGGAAGCAAATGATAAGAATATTTTTGCTAATGCTTATGTCGATTAGCATACAGCATCTTTTGTAAGGAAAGTTTGTTTGTGTCAGCTAGAGAAAATCATGTGAATGGGATATGTCAGATTTTTTAATATGCATTGCGTAGAGCATTTTTATTAGAACAATGAATTTATAGAGTAAAAAATTATAATTAAATAACCATGGAAGTTAGAACTGTGAAACATGTTAAAAATATAATTTATGTATAATAACGGATATACATTTCATCTAGATGTTTTACATACTGTGGGATTTTTGAAATTTCGCAGATATATTGCCTTATTACTTGGATTGTAATCCGAGTCACAACAAATAATATCGTAGTATAAATCAAGGGCGGATCCAGCATTTCTGTAAGGGAAGCGCAGCCGATGGTTTGCAGGTTTTCTCTAGAAAGTTTTTAAAAGTGTAGCTTTTAAAAATTAGACTTGCCGTAGAAAAAAATAGCAGTAACATACTGTAAGAGGTAAAATAAATAATCTTATATCTGTTATTAATAATATTGATTATTTTTTGAAGTGATAAACGAAAGCATTAGAGAAGGAAAATATTCTAAAATATTTGTGAATTAAAAATGTAGAAGTAACATTTTCTAGTATTTTTACATGCAATAAAAACAACTACTCTACTTTTTAAAAAGGGGTGCCCACGTAAAAATAAAAAACTTCTCTCCTACATACATTTTTACTTACATAATAAAACCCACTTTGCCCGCCAAATCTTTTTAGACGATGGCAGTGACATAACCTCAACTTGTATAGGATCCAAGATGTTTCATTGATAAGTTCTGATTGTGGGGAGTAATCACCGCTCAGAGTCTTGACACTGTTTCACTATTGCCCTTGCTACTGCGCAATCGTCTTACTTCCTGTCCTCCTTTCAGGGCTTAGTAGAGTTGATTAAGAATAGTATTATGAAATTTAATTATCAATAAACACCATGAAGAAATTAATTTAAAAAACAATGACAATTCGTTTAAAATAAAACATAAATGAATTTAAATCAGATCCAAGAAAAATAATAAATATTAGCATACTTATAAATAAAATATACAGGTTAGGGAAGCAGACTGCAGTCTTGTTTACTAAATCAATGCTGCGTTAGTTCATATTTATTTTACTAATGTTGCTTTTCTATTTCTAGTTAGTACATACACAGTACATAGGTAGAGAAGATATTGCACCCAAAAATTTAATACTGAAATTTCACTGGAAATACATACTTTAGAGTCCCCTGTATAGAAAATACCTTTTTAGAAAAATGTGTATGTGTGTGTATCTGGAAAGAGCATAACGAAAAGTCGGTTAAATACCAAACTTGATGTTTAAGTTCAGAATGTTCCAAGAATGCAACACAAAGATTTTTCAAGAAAATCCCACACCACAAACTACTCATGAATGTTCGAAAACTGTGATTTTCTCAAAAAAGACTGTAACGATTTTGATTAATTATCGTATATTAAAGATATTTATATTAAAAATAAAATGTAGCTCTCGATAAAACATACAATTTATGTCATGTATATCTTTTTGTAGAGTTAGCGATTTAAGAGATATTCCTTGTTATTCGTTTCAATTTTTATCAGGCAGAAAGTATTCATCCGCTTTTCTTTTGTTTTATTTCTGGCCTTGTAAAGAGAACCTAATTTCAAAGTCAATTGCATTCTGACAACTTTTAAAAAATTTGACTAACGCTTGTTCCTAGCGTATTTCATTATTCCCCTTCTACTTACAAGAAAATAAATATCTAATAAGACCATTTATGTTATTGCTTAAGTAAATACAAGAATCGTGTTTTGTAAGAATAGTTTGTTTGAAGAATAAGCCGAGAGAATCGTGTGAATGGAGCACACATTTTTTTTTAAACTTGTATTTAAAATGTGTTCTGTTCTGGCCTTGTGTTTTAAATCCGCCCTTTGTGTATAAGTTGTGTTATTAATATAGTACTTTATCACGTATGCACAATGTTCATAGTAGATAGAGAAGGTGTTGCATTCCACCCAAAATTTTGACACCGAAATTTCACCACTGATTTGAGGACTCTGAATATAAAAAGTATTTTTAGAAAAAGATCATGTGTGTGGACAGCATAATTAAAAAACCAAAAGTCAGTTAAACACCGCAGCTGGTATTTATTTTCCAAGGCTGCGACACGAAGATTTTTAGTAAAATTCCCCACTACAAATACCCTTTAAATGGAGAATTTTTGAAATGTTGGACTTTTTCGGTAATGGTTCTAACGATTTTGACTAAAATAGCATATGTTTAAGATATTTTGTTATACAAGAATTTTCTATGAATAGCATCTGAAGAGCTCTTCATTCTAGATTACTTTTGTATAGGTAACTGGTAAACTGTAGGAGAAATATACACACTTACTACACAAAAATTGTAGATCCCGTTCAAACATAATTTGTGTCATCAGATTCACAAATACTTTTTTGTAGAGTTAAATGTTTCCGAGATATTCTTTGATATTGTTTTAGTTTTAAACTGCTTAAACTTTTCTCAATCGTTTCATATCTCTTTTGTTTTACTCCTGGCCTGGAAAGAAAACCGAGTTTCAATGAGAAGAAATAGTGGATCTTTAAAAGATTAGACTATCGGTTTAGCCTCGTGTATTCCCTTATTTCCCTTCTACTTATAAGGAACTAAGTAATAAGACCGTTTCTGGTAATTTTTATATTGATAACATTAGATAAAAGTCACCCTCCTGGTGTAGTGGTTACCATCATATTCTCAAGGTCGTGGGTTTAAACCCGGCAGAGGACGATGGATTTTTTTCGGGCTTAAAAATCCTTAGCTTGGAATCTTTTGGAAGGGAAGTAAAACCGCTGGTCCCGTGTCGTATATTTACGACACGTAAAGCTACCTCAAAATTGATAAAGAAGCCTCTGAACAAAATTAAGTGGTCTTTCACGCCCAACATAGAATAGGACGCTGAAAACCACAGTAGTTCAACAGCATCCGTAAATTAAGTTTCATTTCATTTTCCATTAGATAAAAGAATAATCTTTTGTAAGAATAGCTTGTATGCTGAACGCATAAAGAAAGTTTGCAGATGGAACACATCAGATGTTTACTTTCTCTACACGTACTATGTACATGGTGTATAGAGAAGGCATTGCATTCCACCCAAAAATTCGATACCGAGATTTCACCGGGAATACACGTTTTAGAGTCCGCTGTACCAAAAAAAAAAAAAAAGTATTCGTGTGTGTGTGAACACGATAACTCAAAAACGAAAAGTCAGTAAAATATCAATATGGTATTTCAGTTTAGTATCTTTCAGGGATGCGACACGAAAATTTTGAAAAAAATTCCCCTACCCCAAACTACCCTTTACATAGAAAACATTTCGAAAATTTTGATTTTTTCAAAAATGGCTCTAACGGGTTTGATTAAAATACCGTATATTAAAGATATTTATAAGGCAAATAAAATGTATATCTTGAATTTTCTGGGAATAGCTTCTAAAGACCTCTTTATTCTGAATGAATTTTGTGTAACTGCCAAACCGTAAGAGATGGACAAAAAACTTACTGCACAAAAATGTAGATCTCGTCAAAATATACAATTTATGTCTTTTACTTTTTTGTGGAGGTAACCGTTTCCGAGATATTCCTTGTTATTGGTTTCAAGTGTAAAGACATACTTTTCTCAGACAGGAAGTGTCCATTTTTCTTTTGTTCTATTCCTGGACAAGCAAAGAAGCAATTTGCATTGGCAATCCCATAACATTTGACTGTCACTTTAGCATATCATGTTCATATAGTTCCCTTCTACTTATAAGGAACTAAGTAATAACAACATTCTGCTAATGTTTATCTCGATTAGCATTGTATAGAAAGAAGAATAATCTTGTGTAATAAGTTTGTAGAGTAGCTGGAGAAAGACACATGAGTATG
The DNA here is from genome assembly GCA_030762935.1 of Hymenopus coronatus. Classification (NCBI taxonomy): domain Eukaryota; kingdom Metazoa; phylum Arthropoda; class Insecta; order Mantodea; family Hymenopodidae; genus Hymenopus; species Hymenopus coronatus. The sequence continues at coordinate 51,581,515 of CM060895.1, forward strand.
ATATATCATTTCTGTAAATGATTATATCACATACTAGTTTACATGCAATAGCCAGGGTACATACCTTACGATTCATCAAGGAGAAACGCGAACCCCTTCTACAGTGTTTTGAAAGCCCTAAGCTACTGGGGCAGCCTTTCACAGGACACCCTATACCCTCTGTTAGCTTGTTAACATGTGAACACAAAGGACAGGTGTGGGGTACCCAGTCTTCTGGAACGGCCACAGATATCTTCAGCCTTTATTGAGTTCTGTTGAATGAACTTCAGTCAATATTTCCTCCGTATTTCTAAAGGACCTTCCAGCACCAAATGGTGTCGTGTTTCTTTGTCGACAACCTTTAAAGCATATCTTTGAACATAACTATGTGTAACACAAGAGAAGAACGGTGCTGATCATTTTTAATACTTAGTTTGATCAGGGTTCTGTAGAATGTGCATTCCAGCCTCCTCGTCCCATGGGGGAACTTTGGCAGAAAACCTGTTTAAGTATGTTAAATCTATGTTCAAATTGAAAGTGAATCTATATCTTGATCGAAACGCCATTCTTATATTTTTCCAGTTTCTTTCTTCTAGCCCTTGTTTCAATACCAAGATTTCAAAGGAAATACTCGTACATGTTTTGAAACCCCCTATGTAAAAACATTTTCAGAAAAAGCTCAGTGTGTGTGTCAGATATTAACCAAATTTGGTATTTAGATTCAATATCTATCAAGAATGCGACTCAGGGATTTTCAGGAAAATCCTCTCCAACTACCCTTTACATGGAACATTTTTGAAAATGTTTGAATATGGCTCTAACGATTTTGATTAAAATACCATGTGTTTAGGATATGTCCATGACAAACTAAATTTATCTCTTGAATTTTCTGGGAATAGGCTCTGAAGACCTATTCATGCTTGATGACCTTTGTATAACTCTTAAGCCGTAAGAGGTAGGCAAAAACTTACTACAAAAAAAAATATATACATGTGTATATATATCACATTAAATACTATTTGTTATATATTTTTATAGAGTTAAATCGTTTCCGACATATTCCTTTATTGGTTTCAATTTTAAACCACTTAAAATAAAGTTAGCCTTTCATGGCTTTTGTTTTACTCCTGTGAATGCAAAAGAGAACCGAATTGTAATTGTTTCAAAAGCGATGAGCTTTTGAAAGATTTGATTATCGTTTCCCTTCCACTGATAATAAAGCAAGCAAAGGAGAGGATGTATGATTGAAATAAGCCAAAGTGTATCATTTTAGTAAAACAAATTTTTCTTAAGCTATTAAAGACAAGTTCACCAAATTTCATATGAATGCTACACACATCAATTAATATGATGTGCTGATAATTATATTTCATGAATCATTACTTTTTCTACTCACATTATGTAAGATATATATTGTGTATAGGGAAGGTATTGCATTCCACCCAAAAATTCGACACTGAGATTTCACCACAAATACACATTTTAGGGTCTCCTGTATCCAAAATTTTTTTTTGGAAAAAGGTCCGTGTATGCCTGTGTCCGCGTATCTGTGAACACGGTAACTCAAAAACGAAAAGCCGGTAAAATGCCAAGCTATCGTTTACTTGGAAACATTTTCGAAAATCTCGATTCTCTCAAAAATGACATTAACGATTTTGATTAAAATACCATATATTAAAGATATTCCACGAGAAATAAAATGCATATCTAGAATTTTCTGGGAATAGCCTTTAAAGACCTCTTTATTCTGAATCAATGTTGCCGAATTTTGTCTAACTGGTAAACCGTCAGAGATTACAGAAACTAACTACACAAAAAATGCAGATCACGTTAAAACACAATTTATGTCATATACATTTTTTTCATGAACTTGACCATTTCTGAGATATTCCTTGTTAATTTGTTTCAAATTTAAAATACTTAAACTTTTCTCATCGGATAGTTGTAAACTCCTGGTCCTGCAGAGAAACTGATTCCAACCACATAACAACCAGCTTTTAAAAAATTTGAACATTCGTTTTAGGTTAGTGTTTTTCCTTATTTTCCTTCTACTTACCAGGAACAAGTAATTAAGAAAATTCCTGCTAATGTTTATCTCAATAATCATAAAGTAGATAGAACAATATGATTTTTAACAATAATTTGTTACAGCGATGCAGTAAAAGCCATGTGAATGGAACACATGAGATATTTATCCTGAGGATTCATGTTTTTTCCCTAGAAATTTATTTTCCTTTTTACAGAAACGATCGATGAGGGAACTATGAAATTTACCACAAGGACTGGTAGCTGTGTGATCTTTTATTTGAACTAGAATGACTCCTGCAAATCAATTAAAGCTTTCAGAAAACATTATAATTTATGAAAAAAGGAGAAAACAACTCTTTTACTTTCTCTACATGTACTATGTACATAGTATATAGAGAATGTGTTGCACTGCACCAAAAAATTCGATACCGAGATTTCACCGGAAATATATGTTTTTAGGGTCCCCTGTATCAAAAGCAAGTATTTTCCGAAAAAGGTATTTGTGTGTCGTGTGCCAGTGTGTCCGTGTGTCTGTGAACACGATAACTCAAATAGTAAAAGTCGATAAAACACCAAACTTGGTATTTAAGTTAAGTATCTTCCAGGGGTGCGACACGAAGATTTTGAGAAAAATCCCCCCACACCAAACTACCGCTTACATGGAACTTTTTCCAACATTTTGATTTTCTCAAAAATGGTCTAACGATTTTGATTAAAATATCGTATGTTAAAGACAAATAAAATGTATACCTTGAATTTTCTGGAAATAGCCTTCGAAGAACACTTTATTCTGAATGAATTTTACGGTATTTTGCATAACTGCTAAACCGTAAGAGATGGACAAAAATTTACCACACAAAAATGTAGAGCACATTAAAACACCCATTTTATATTATACTCGTATACATTTATTTCGTGGAGTTGACCGTTTTTGAGATATTCCTTGTTATTGGTTTCAGCTTTAAAATACTTTTATCATTCAAATACTGTCCATACAAACAACGGAACTTCAGTCACATAGCAACCAGTTTTTGACTATCACTTTAACCTATTGTACTCCCTTATATCTCTTCTGCTTACAAGGAAGCAAGTAATAAGACAATTTCTACCAATGTTTTCTCGATTAGCATGAAGCAAATAGAGGAATAAGCTTTTTAACAATAATTTGTCGTAGAGATGTAAAGAAGGTCATGTGAATGGAACACATCAGACTTTTACCAATAGTAATATCCATGTTAAGGTGAAGCATCAGTGGAGTTAGAAAAGCTACAGTATGTAACATATCTTATTGAAATTTATACCAATTATTTTACACTGGTGCGGAACACATCATCCTTCAATCCCGGGTGGAAGCAATGTTTATGCTGGCATTCTGGGTCTGAATCGTTTTACTATAAAACACAGCAAGTTTCCGCAGTGTAGTGGTTATCACATTCGTCTAACACACGGTTCAGTCCCGGGCGGAAACATTGTTGTGCTTAACTCAGGCAAATGAAGGTTTACTCAATCACCCTTAAGCCTGAACACATTATTACGTTAGGTTAGCCCTAATTAAGCTCCGCCTTCTAGTAATAATAGTTTCCCAAAATTAAATTCCTGAGCGCAAAGGTGACGAAAGTGCAAGTTTCACAGACTCATTTTACACAATGATACTGATTGCTTTTCCATCTATCAAAATTTTAGCTTCCATGGTTATTGAAATAATACTTTGTTATTGTCTAAATTCATTGCTGTGATAAAATTCAGCCACGTGATACATTTTTAAAACTATTAAAAAAATCAAGTTTTGCACTAAATTAATTTACAAATAGATATGTAATATAGTTTTTTGTTATTCCTAATTACTGTAGAAAGTTGTTTATTTTTCATACTCTCCAAAGCTCATGATTTTTCAAAATTTAATAATGAATATCTTATTACAAGTCATTATGTATGACAATTTCCTTTACTGTACTTTTGAGAGGCAATATAACATTTTTGAAACGTATTAGTACATTACATCGAGTGAGGCATTTTGGATATGAAAAAATGTTGGAAAAATAGTTTACGGAAAAAAAGGTTCTACCGGTTAATAAGTATGCACATAGGAAAAATAATATATTTTTCTTAAAATTTAGAATTCATATAATTCGATTATGGTAGTAAAAAAATTGAATTTTTAACAATTTTTTGTCAAATTTCACTTACGATTGTAGTTCAAAACAAGCAGGCATTATGTTTGCATGTTCATGCAGTTTCACTGCAATTGGCCCATTACTTTTAGTGAATGTTTTGAAAGAAATAATTTAAAGAGAAAGCAGATGAGCTATTAAACAGCCACTCATGGCTGAAATAATATAGCAACCATGTAAACCCAGTTCAGCTATAGTTGTGCAACCTTTTGGAAAATAAAATATATTATTTTTTGAGCGTTCAGCACTTATCTCATGTAAAATTTCCGGGAAAATTGTGAATGCTCTAAACAAAAAACTGTGCTCGATATCAAGAAAGGCCCTTTAGATCTCTTCTTCCAACTGAAAGAGTCTAAAAAAAATTGATTTTTGGTTAACATTACAACAAAATAAAAGAGAATCACGAGACAATAAAATGAAAAAAAAATTATGTGTTCCATTTACATAACTTTCTCTAGCTATTCCATATACAAACTATAACACAAAAGTATTCTTCTACGTACGTCATGCTTGTTTTCTTACATGTAGAGGGAATACACTACACTTAAAATATTTGACTACCACTTTAAAGTCCATCGCTACGTGGAACAATTGTGGTTCGGTTTGCTTTGATGGCCCGTTTGAGAAAATTTGGGTAGTTTAAAATTGAAACCAATAATCAGAAATATCTCGAAAACGGCCAACTCTACAAGAAAAACGTATGTGACATAAATTGTGTATTTTACAAGATCTACATTTTCTGTGTATTAAGATTTTGTTTATCTCTTATGCTATAACCGTCATGCCAAATGTTGCAAACCTCATCCAGAATAAAGAGGTCTTCAGAGGCTATTCCCAGAAAATTCAAGATGTGCACTTTATTTGCTATGTAAATATATTTAATGTAGGGTATTTCAATCAAAATCGTTATAGCCATTTTTGAGAAAATCAAAATTTTTCATGTGAAGGCTAGTTGCGTTTGGGTTCGTGGCAAATCCTTGGGAGAACCTAAACTTAACGGACTTTTCGTTTTTGAACTTTTGCTGCTTTGCTGAGCTCTTTTGAGTCGGGGACCTCAAAACTTATATTTCCGGCGGAATCTCGAGATAGAATTTTTGGGTGGAATACAGTACTTTTCTAGCTACTATGTACTTTGTATGTACATACGGCAGAAAAAGTAAAATCTGAGGCAATATTTCTACACAATTGCAATCGTAATTTCACGTTGGTCTTCTAGCTTCAACATGTTATTACTTTAGTAATATTTAAGCGAAATTATTTCTTGTGATTATTGTTGTGTTTAACATGATAATAAAATATCAGGTGTACATATTTATATTCTTCTTTGTTCCCACAGGTATAATCCATTTCAACCAAGGCGTGGCATCACCATAGAGAAGGAAGTAAAATGTTAATGCTGATAAAAGGATGGGCAGCGTGACGTTGTAAACGCTGATGGAATCATTTGTTAAAAAAAAATGTAATATATGTTGGAATGTTTTTACCAATAAATTGTTTCGGCCTATTCCAATTATTCGTGAACCTTTAATTCTCCAACTCTTTACATAGGCTAACTTTGGGGGGGGGGGGGGAGAGAGAATAGGCTATCACAAGTGCTGAGATAGGCGAAAAGGCTGGGGGATAGGCTAACTTGCTGGATATTTTGGGAATAGGCTATCAAAAGCGCTGGGATAGGCTAACATGCCGGATATTTTATTTTGGGAATAGGCTATAAAAAAAGAGCTGAGATAGCCTGGATATTTTGGGAATAGGCTATCAAAAGCGCTGAGATAGGCTAAAAAGGCTGGGATAGGCTAGCTTGCCGCATATTTTATTTTGGGGATAGGCTATAAAAAACTCTGAGGTAGGCTAAAAAGGCTGAGATAGGCTGAAAAGGCTGGGATAGGCTAGCTTACCGCATATTTTATTTTGGGGATAGGCTATCAAAAGCACTGGGATAGGCTAAAAAGGCTGGGATAGGCTAAAAAGGCTGGCATAGGCTAACTTGCCGGATATTTTATTTTGGGGATAGGCTATAAAAAAAGAGCTGAGATAGGCTGAAAAGGCTGGGGATAGGCTATCTTGCTGGATATTTTGGGAATAGGCTATCAAAAGCGCTGAGATAGGCTAAAAAGGCTGGGATAGGCTAAAAAGGCTGGGATAGGCTAGCTTGCCGCATATTTTATTTTGGGGATAGGCTATCAAAAAAGCACTGAGATAGGCTAAAAAGGCTGGGATAGGCTAAAAAGGCTGGCATAGGCTAACTTGCCGGATATTTTATTTTGGGGATAGGCTATCGAAACCCCCCCCCCCACCCCCCTGAGATAGCCTATACCCCGCCTTTTAGCCTAACAAGCCGGATATTTTATTTTGGAGATAGGCCAAAAGGCTGGGATAGGTTGACTAGTTGGATATTTTCTTTCCGAGAAGGAACTCTAGATAGTTTAGAGAACTACTCCTGTAGTTTTCTCTGCAGAAACAACAACTTTCTTGTTAGCTTCTCCACCAGGCTATTATTTCTCCTAATACAATTCTGCATCTATAGACAATAATGCAGAAAGGATTCTTCTAGAAGCGAGACTATCTGGAAGGCTGCAGAGAATAATGCAGAAGGGTTTGGCCCATCAAGAGAGAGACAGACTATATAGTAGGCTGTCTTCTCTGCAGAGTGATGCAGAAATGTGTCTGGAAGAGAGACTATATGGAAGACTGCAGAGAGGACAGCCTTCTGTATGGTCTTCTCTTCCAGGATAGTCTCTTCTACAGTATTCTCTGCAGAGAGGACAGCCTGTCATATACACACTCTTCCAGGATAGTCTCTTCTACAGTAGTCTCTGCAGAGAGGACAGCCTGTCATATACACACTCTTCCAGGATAGTCTCTTCTACAGTAGTCTCTGCAGAGAGGACAGCCCTCTGTATGGTCTTCTCTTCCAGGATAGTCTCTTCTACAGTAGTCTCTGCAGAGAGGACAGCCCTCTGTATAGTCTTCTCTTCCAGGATAGTCTCTTCTACAGTAGTCTCTGCAGAGAGGACAGCCTTCTGTATAGTATTCTCTTCCAGGATAGTCTCTTCTACAGTAGTCTCTGCAGAGAGGACAGCCTGTCATATACACACTCTTCCAGGATAGTCTCTTCTACAGTAGTCTCTGCAGAGAGGACAGCCTGTCATATACACACTCTTCCAGGATAGTCTCTTCTACAGTAGTCTCTGCAGAGAGGACAGCCCTCTGTATAGTCTTCTCTTCCAGGATAGTCTCTTCTACAGTAGTCTCTGCAGAGAGGACAGCCTTCTGCATAGTCTTCTCTTCCAGGATAGTCTCTTCTACAGTAGTCTCTGCAGAGAGGACAGCCTTCTGCATAGTCTTCTCTTCCAGGATAGTCTCTTCTACAGTAGTCTCTGCAGAGAGGACAGCCCTCTGTATGGTCTTCTCTTCCAGGATAGTCTCTTCTACAGTAGTCTCTGCAGAGAGGACAGCCCTCTGTATAGTCTTCTCTTCCAGGATAGTCTCTTCTACAGTAGTCTCTGCAGAGAGGACAGCCTTCTGTATAGTCTTCTCTTCCAGGATAGTCTCTTCTACAGTAGTCTCTGCAGAGAGGACAGCCTTCTGCATAGTCTTCTCTTCCAGGATAGTCTCTTCTATAGTGTTCTCTGCAGAGAGAACAGCCTTCTGTATAGTCTTCTCTTCCAGGCTAGTCCATTCTACATTTTCTCTGTGGAGAAGACAGCCTTTCTCTCTTCCAAACTACTCCGTTCTATGTTTTTCCCTGGATAGAAGTCAGCCTTTGTGCTAGTCTCATCCAGGCTGGACCATTCTACATTTTTCTCTGGAGAGAAGTCAGCCAGCTTGTTAGTCTCCCTTCGAGGCTAGTTCGTTCTACACTTTTCTCTGGAGAGAAGACAGCCTTCGTGTTAGTCTCTCTTCCAGGCTAGTCCGTTCTACATATTTCGCTGGAGAAAAGACAGCCTTCTTGCTAGTCTCTCTTCCAGGCTAGTCCATTCTACATTTTTCTGTGGAGAGAAGTCAGTCTTCGTGCTAGTCTCCCTTCGAGGCTAGTCCGTTCTACATTTTTCTCTGGAGAGAAGTCAGCCTTTGAACTAGTCTCTCTTCCAAGCTAGTCCATTCCACATTTTTCTCTGGAGATAATACAGTCTTCGTGCGAGTCTCACTTCGAGGCTAGTCCGTTCTACATTTTTCTCTGTAGGGAAGACAGCCTTCGTGCTAGTCTCCCTCTGAGGCTAGTCCTTTCTACATTTTTCTCTGGAGAAAAGACAGCCTTCTTGTTAGTCTCTCTTTCAGGCTAGTCCGTTCTTCATTTTTCTCTAGAGAAAAGACAGTTCTTGTTAGTCACTGTTTCAGGCTAGTCACAGCTGCCACAAGATCAAAGCATACCAAACAAATGTAAAAAATAAAAAAGTTATAAATAATGTATAACATAAAAATTCAAGTATGAAAGTGAACAGTGAGTAATCATCAAAAATTGAATTAATAAAATAGAAGTTGTATAAAAGATTTATAGATTAAACATTACTCATAAGCAATCATTAGTGTATTGAATATAAATTGTTTTTCAAAATATTTAGGGAACCTTTTAAAGCTGCAATAGCAATGTTGTATATAGCATAATTAAAGCCGAACTGCCTACAAAATTTAATAAAAAATGAAGGACTGATCATTAACCCATAAAGGTTTGCACTGCGCAGTTGGTGTTTTATCTAAATAATAGGATATTGTAGGCTCGTAGATTCTGCGTTTTTTCTATAAGAACCTCTTCTGGCTGTTTATTATGCGATTCAGTCCTGACGGTAGGATCGATAATTAATAGTTATCAAGAGTAATCAACAAATGTAATTTCTGACTTGATCTACATCCTGGAGCTGGACTTTGTGTCAAGCCTCAAAACAAGATCCACAGATTGCAAATTAATATAATGAAACCATGAACTCGTGCTGCCTCAGTACAGATAATTTGAATCATGTTTGGTTACATTGTAACACTGAAACATTTTTTTTATAAATAGCTGATGTAATGCTCTTGTATAGACATGTAAAACTGTGGAAACCTTAAATATCTGGAGTGTAAATTATTTCATCAGTAGATATAATTACGTAACTTCTGACAAGCAAGACTAATTCAACTAGAATTGGATTAACTGTTGAGAATCCATGGCTGAAAGCATATATATCTTAAGTGTGTATTATGAATATTAGCTACACTTTGTAAGAACCATTAATAAAGGCTGTAGACATAATGGGATATGCTATAGACACCCATGTGTTTACAGATGTGAATCTCAGCAATGTGATGAGATTATGTGAGCTTGTGAACAATGGTGCCGTAAGGTACATAATTCTTCGCTTGTCGACTTGACACTATTACTGCTCCATTAGGGGTCCATCGCGCGGGTAACGGACCGTAACCGTTACGCTAGCAAGGCACCATTCACCAGCCAACTGTCAACTGCTGCCTCAACAAGACTGAAAAATAACATGCGAACATGTTCCATTAGCATCCGACGCTCTGCAACTACAGGAGGATCTTCTCTCTTCAGCTGCAACATTTAAAACCATTTGAAAATTACTTTTCTATTACATTTTAGAAACTGACAATACCGATAGAGCTATTTCGGTCATAATTTGAGTGCTGTTTCTAATATGACTTACAAAACATTTATTTATTCAATCTCCAAAAGCTTTAGCCTTAATTTACAAAAGCATGCTAGGTCTTTAGTTTATAACATTACAACAAATATTCAGGCCGCGCCGTGGTCGAGTGGTTAGACCATTCTCCTTTCACCTAGACGGCCCGGGTTCGATCCCAAGCGACCGCATGTGAGATTTGTGGTGGACAAAACGGCGCAGGGTCGGGTTTTCTCCGGGTTCTCCGGTTTCCCTGGCCACCTCATTCCACCGGTGCTCCATCTTCATTCCATGTATCACCAGTGTCATCACCTGCGGTGCCACTAGTAGTAAAAGCGGGCGTTAAGCACTATAAAAAAAATATATTCAGAATTTATGTATAAATTTTAAATAAGTAAATATATAACCAATAAATACATCACAATGTTTTAAAAATATTACCAATAAATTGACCAACATTTTGTTTTGAATTTTTGGGTTATTGGTGGTGTGAAAGGCATGGCAAAAGTTAAATCTCTTTATACCATATATTGGACAATCAAAAAGTAAATGTTTGACATTTTGACAAGAACATATGAATTTATTATTTTAAGATTTTCAAAGTATGATTTGAATTTTCCATGTCCAGTCATAAATTCGGGTTAACAGGAAAGAACGCTCATAGTGTTTAAGTTTATCTTAAATTGTTGCAAAAACTGGTGATACCTTATGGGCACTAACCAAGCATCCTGTGATTGCTGTTTCCAAAAATTAAAAATAAAATATATGGAATTACTTTGATGTTATCAATTAAAGCAATGGAGAATATAAAAGCTTATTTCAAAAGTGCCTCAAAAAGGACATCATTGCTTTGAGAACTTGTTCATCAAACGCACAAATGTATTGATATTAAAGAACAATATTTTGAAGAACAATAAAATCATTAGCATTTTTTCAAACTAATCCTTGTTTTATTTTCTAAAACTGTTCAGTGTCACCCTTGTAAATAAGTTTTGGTACAGGAGAAAAATAAGTATCTAAAGAAACATAACTAAAATACTATAAAATAATGGACATTCTAATTTTGTTTGTGATTCAGAAACAGATTTCTTAATTAAGATTGAGTTTTTCTTAATACATTTTGATCCTTTAAAGGAATGACCACATAAGTAACAATTATATTTTATCATATATAAATTATACTCCAATTTGTTATTTTGAGAAAAATCCCCCACACCAAACTACCGTTTATTGTTTGTTATCTGTTATTCTTGCTGATTTTTACTTTCTCTATATGCACTATACACTACGTGTATAGAGAAAGTATTGTGTTCACGCAAAAATTCATACCAAGATTTCGCCGGAAATACATTTTTAGAAAAAAGGTCCGGATGTAGTTGTGGGTGTGTCTGTCTTTGGATAGCCTAGCTCAAAAACGAAATAATCATAAAAACCAAGGATGCGACACGAAGATTTTAAAGAAAACTTCCCCAAATTATTCTTTACATGGAAAATTTTGTCTTTCTAAAAAATGGCTAAATTTTTCTGAATTTTGCATAACTGGCAAACCGTAAAAGATAGACAAAAACTTACTGCACAAAACATGTAGATCTCGTTAAAAACACACACCTTATGGCATATAGCTACATTTTTTGAGGATGTGACTGTTTCCGAGATATTTCATCTTACTGGCTTCAGTTTTAAACGACCTAACTTCTCTCAAACGGAAGCCACCTATCGCTTTAGCCTAGCGTATCTCCTTATTTCCCTTCTGCTTAGAAGCAAGCAGTTCTGCTAATGTCTATCTCGATTAGCATGAAGCGGATAGAAGAGTAAGCTTTTATACCAATAGTCTGTTATATAATAAGTAGAGAAAGTTATGTAGATGTAACGTATCACATTTTTAAATGCATTTTCTAAAACTTTAATTTGTTATTTAATTACTGGTGTTATTGTTATTTTGTTGTAACATGTTTATTCTTTGTCTACGAGTACATTCAGGAGAAGAAAATAAACTATAATGTCTTTCTTGCAATAAGGGCATTTCTGCAAACGCTTATCTGAATTAACATAAAGTTGATAAAAGCTTTTAATAAGTCTACAGATATTGTTATTAAGTAATATAACGAGAGCTCCAACTTTTATCGATTTTGTATGTAATATGCCTATGTCTGAATAGAATAACAATGATTAGCCTATATGGACACGAAGAAATAGATTTGCACTGGAATCACTGCAACTTGATGTCCATATCATAATTTCAGATCTCTTTGTATTGCTACATTATATTATTTTGCCGTAAAATAAACAAAAGTGTTCAAGAAAGGAAGCTTGGTAAAGCCAATTGGAATAACAATATTTTATATTGTCCATGATTGCAAAACGTTTTGGAACTTCAGCCATTATGTACGAAATATCACGGATGCTATTATTATGAGATGGTCATTAGTTCAGAGAGAAAACAAATGCACGTAGGTGATAAAAATCGATTAAAATGCTGAGCTAATGAGTTCCGATTGGTTGGAATTTTACGCACCAATGAACTGGATTGGCCATTTCCTACAATCACGTGTCATGAAGGAAATAGTCTAAAGAAATTAGAAGGGCTATTTTAAAAGTGTCTAATTTAGTCCTTCCTACTGCTTCTTCTAGGACGGTTTTACCCCCAGCCATTTAAATTAGCAGACGCCTTTAGACTTAGCTGTTAAGGCTGTCCATAAGTTAAAACGTCCCTGCCATACGTCTAAAAAAATTGCCACCCTTTTAATATAAAACCATTGGAATTTTGGACTGAAACGCGCACCAGATCTGCTTTAACAGTGCCATCAATTAGCCTATATCCTGATACTAAACGAATTCACGACAGTTAAGTTCAGTAAAAACATTTGGAAAACTTTGGAAAAGAGACTCGAGGGGAAGGAAAAAGAAATGGCATTTATTGCCAGTATAATAAATCTTAGAGTTCCGCAATAGTTCGCCTCCCTAGCTGAATATATGCTGTAAGGGTGTCAAATATCAACCCCAAATCCATTAATCAGCTCGCGAAGAGTTTTCATGTTACAGAGAAAATCAACTTGTTATTTTTTTAACTATCGCTGCTCTGGTAAGAGAGCCAAGCATAACGCCCCAAGTTTTTTCTTCCACGGGAGCAAAATTACAGTTCGTAGTTTGGTAGGCCTGCAGGAGAAAGAAAGGGAAGGGAGTGGATAATAACTGAAATGAGTCGAGTTCCATTTGCACTATGATGCCCGTATCGTTGAAAAGAAAAAATCTTTCCCGATTAAAATTTACGGTTCGAATGTAAGTGCATAATTAAAAAGTAGAAGGGGAAATGTTCTCAATTCTTATTTTCTTGCGCTGCCAAACAAACGGGGACTGCAGAAATTGTTTTCATGAGTTAATTTTAGGAAGCAACGATGTTAGTTTTCCGCTTATTGGCAGAGTCCGGGTGTTTATAAATTAAAACAAAGTGTCAATTAGGTTTTACATCTCATGTGCAGGGAAAAAATATGACACATGTACGTGCCAACTTTCTGTTTTTCTTCTCCTCTTTTTCATTTTCTTACTATACGCAGCCATTATTGGCATTCTTTCTCGCCAATAAATTTTGTTTCACTTTAATCCAAACTGGAAAAAGCTTGGAAATGAAATTAGTTAAGAAAATATGACAAATCATATTTAATCTCAATAAAGTATAGTTGTTTTAATATCCATGCTTAGAGCTACAAGAGTTTGTGCCTCTTTTGCTTGATTTTTGTTTTTCAGTCCTTAAGTGACGGTAGAGAGCTCACTGCATCCGACCAAATAAACTATTGTCATACTTATATACCTTTCTCTACCTATCCTCATATCACAGATATCGTCTGCTATACTATTCCTGTAAAATAATTATTCTATTCGCTTTACCTTAATCACCACAAATTCTATCCTAGAAATTATTTCAAATTATTCAAATTTACTTGGTGTGTACAAGATGCGAAAGCATTTATACGATAATCAAATCTTGTGACTAATGAGCATATGCGGATAACGAAGCGCACATTTTCGAAGATTCTTTCTAAATATTTAATCACAGTTACACTAAGAAAATCTAAATAATTTAACAGCGAATATTTCGAAAAGATTTTATGCTATGAGAAATGTAGTCATGCTCTGCATTTATTCTGAAGCAAGTTTTAGTCTATATTCATATAGCTGAATCCGTAACTCTGTTCACATAATTCCTTTATATACGGTATTTGTTTTCTGTCACTTTTTTAATCTCTGTTTCCTATTTCTTTCATTTTACTAATAATCTTCGGCTTTATTACTCGCTGCTCCGATTTCTCCCTCCTAACACTCTCTCCTACACTTCCTCCCACTTTCTTTCCTTTTCACTGGACAATTTCATTTAAATACCAACTTTTATGCTGCAAAGCTGTCGGAGATTCAGCAGACGAATCCAAATGAAAAAAACAACATATAGATAAATCGGTGAGACGATTAAAATGGTTTATATGACTATTTACCTTATATTTGTAGTTTTCGCAACAAAAAAAAATCACCGCCTTTCAGTAATGCCGACAGTAATGCTCCCTGTGCGGTCGGCAGGTTATCCTCAATTCTGACAGGTGAAGCGCCCACCTCCAATATAAAACTGCAAGTATCGAAGCCTACTACCAACGCGAGGTCATTAGACAAAACACGTTTGAAGCTTTGCAATGTAGCGCTAAATGTGGGCAGCATTATAAAACTTTTATTCTCGTTTCATTCTTTACCCCCATTTCAATTCTTGTTCCTTCTTCTGTGGGTAATAATTACTAATCTCACAAGGGGAATCAACCGTCCCCTAGCTCTGTTTTACATTAGCATACTAGGATAGGAATGTGAAATCTGTTTCTCAAGATACACATACTTCGAAACCGTTAACACTTCATTTAAAATTAATTTAATAATAATTAAATGTAACACTGAATAATCTGCTGTATTTAACTTAAAAATAAATTCCAAATGATACTATATCTTTACTGCACATTTACATACTTACATAAATCAGAATCGTATCTCAGTATTCCTTCCCCGTGTAGGACTCCATTGTACTTTCTGTGACTTCACTGTTTAGCAACTCAAAACAGTACTGTCAGTTGCCTGCGTTCACTTGCTTGCAGTGACGTTTGAGTGCCTAACACCAAATGTTCTGGCACGCACGCTGGCTTGCAGCGTAGCCAAGTTGATCTGAAAAGCAAGGTTTAACGTAATGTTTCAATTTTTATTTCTAGCTAAGCCCCTAGACTTGAGCAAAAAAGTATCATTTGCTCTGAAAATGAGTCTTTAGTTTCTCCATCAAATAACTTTTTTTTCTTAGCCATTGGCACGCTAGGCCGTTCTAAAACTGTAGAAGATAGACTATTATTTGTGAATGGGATGTTTAGTACAGAGCGCGTAAGTGCGAGATTTTTACTTTCTTATGAGCAAATAATACTCTACTAAGCCATGTGTTATATACAACGTTTTAATCTATCCTAATACAAACTGGAATATTCTTATATTTATTAATATAATATTATTAGAGTCGTCATTATAAGGGATTGAGTTTCAGTCGTGACGTAGATAGTGCTTTGTTTGTTCATTGTTGCGTAACCCAGACGGAATAAACAGTTTCAATTCTGGTTGTTTAAACTGCACCAAATAAATCAATAAATGAATGAAAATAGATATTTGCGAAGAAGTTTTAGATTATGCTAAAAAGTTGAATTTAGTTTGTTACACGGCCAGTAGGACTTATATGACAAGGCATTTTTATTATTTAAAGAATGGGGAGCTGCCAAAGGAGGTAAAATAATGAAAGTAAAGCACTACACGATGAAATAAATACTCAATGTTGCTGTTTCCTAGGAAACTTGAAATGTATACATGAAGTCTATAGGTTAGGATAGAATATATTTCTTCTCAGAAACCATGTATTACGAGTATACTTGCAATAAAATTCTTTATTAAGCTTATTTTATAGTATACTCTCTTAACGTATGGTGCATGCAAGCTGTGTACGATATTACATATTTCAACAGTTTTATTATTCTTTTGTCGTTAGTAATATTTGTATTTTCTATTCTATATGTTTGTATTTTATATAGAATATATGCGATTAATTACATACTAGTATGTATATAATTAATACTGCCATAATTATAGCAGCAAATAAAAATCATTAAACATACATTCGTAAGTGGAATAAATACAAAAACCTTCGTTAGTTCACACAAGTGCAAGAACGTGCCTATATAAAACACTTGCAAGACCAATATTGTGTTGCGGAAGTGAAGCATGGACTCTAGGACGAGAGGAAGAAGGCACAATAACAGCTAATGAAATGCGCTTTATGAAAATAACAGTAGGATATACAAAATGGAGCCTTGAAAGGAATTAAGACATATTGGCGTTCTTGGCTTGGAACCTGTTTTCCAGCTTATATAAGCATACTGGATCAACTGGATGAGGTATTTTCAATAAATTAGACCCATAGATTTCCTAAAGTTATGCTTCACAACCAACCACAAGAGGGAGTGTTTGGTTTTATGATAAATCTCTAATAATTTATATTCAAATATAAAATCTATATGTGAAATATCTACCCGACTTCAAAACACGTAATTTATGCAATTATTCATAGCATTAGACATTTCAGAAATATACGATAATGCATGTTTAAATTACTCCAGCTTTTTAAGATGATGCATCTGTGAAACTTGATCAAAATTGTGACAAATTAAACCTTATTATTTTCATTATAAAATAATGATACGACACCTAAACTTTAAGAAAATGTATAGGTTTTCCCATTTGGCACAAATAATTATCAATTAATTTAAGCTTTAAATCTGTAGAAGCATACTTATTAACAGGTAGTCCTCCCAACTTAAACCTTACTTTCACGCAAATGCTCCAAGCGATACAGTCTTTTGCTAATTTGTTTCAAAAATTGTTATTAACTCTCAAAAGTACATTAAAGTGCATTGTCATATAGTTTTCCGAAACAATACTTCAATTTTTAGAAAAAAACTATTAAGTTTTAAAAAATCCATATTTTGTAGTGTACGGAAAGTAGTTTCAATAATAATTACGTTTTATATAAAGCATGTGAAAACATATCTATTTGTAAACTCATTTAATGTAAAACTTGAATTTATATGTCAATAAATTTAAAAACGCATAATGACGCCAATTTTAATTATAACAATGATTTGGGACAGTAAAAATATTATTTGTATAACCATGCAATCTAGAATTTTGGCAAACGTATCACTATCATTATGTATATTTAATTTCAGTAAAATATCTTACACATTGAATTTCCAAAATTTCAATATGCGCCCGCCTTAAGTGTAATATGTTTTTAAATGTTGAATATCTTTTATCGCCCTTTTAAAATAATGGATAATAACATCTTCTGCACATTAAAGATGTTACCAAGGTTTCATCTTGATTAATTCGAGATGAATTGGAACATACAATTTTGTATGGCCTCCTCGTAGAATATAATGCTCCCTGATACATACACTCAAAACAAACAAAACAAAACAAAACAAATCTGATCACATTACGTTTTTACCTGTACCGCAAACAAACTATTATTAGAAAAAATTATTTTTATTTACATCATGCTAATTGAGATAAACATTAGCCGAAATTGTCTTTTTTTCTTGCTTCCTTGTAAGCAGAAGGAAAATAAAGGAATATGCCAGGCTAAAAAAATAAACAAATCTTTCAAAATCTATCGCTGTGTAAAGCAATTGAAATCTGGATTTCTTTAAGAAACTACCTCAAAAATCATATCCTTAGAATAAAAACCTGTTAAAAATGGCATACCACATAAAGCAAAATTTGATACTATAAAACATGCAGAAACTAGGGGTTTAAATATTGAAAAAGAAGTGGTTAGAAGTAAAAAAAAACAGGGATTAAACTAAAGATGACTTCCTGTATATAAAAGTTTAAGCAATTAAAAATTGAAACTTATAACAAAGAATATTTTGAAAACTATTAACTCTACAAAAAAGTGCATATGGAATTAAGTTGTGTGCTTTAACGAGATCTCTACTTTTTGTGTGGTAAGCTTTTGTCTATCTCTTACGGTTTACCAGTTTTTACAAAGTCATCCAAAATGAAAAGCTCTGCAGGGCTATTCCAAGAAAATTCAAGATATTCAATTCGTTTTTCATGAAAATATCTTAAACATAGGAATTTCAAACAAAATGGCTAGAGCCATTTTTGAAAAATCAACATTTTTAGCTTTGGGGAGTTTCTTGAATTCTTCGTGGTGCAGCCTTGGAAGATACTGAACTTAACACATACACAAGGAAATGTTTCTAAAACTGCTCTTTTTTGGGTTCAGGGGATCCCAAACCAAGTATTTTCGGTGAGATCTCGGTATCGAATGCAACATCTTGGGTGGAATACAATTCCTCATCTATCTACTATGTGCATTGCACACACGTGTTACAGAAAGGAAAATGTGTTTCGCTTTTATTAAAGGTATGATAAGCTTGGGTATGAAATTCGGAACCTAAATGAGATATGGTACACATTACTACATCTAAAAACAGTAGAGCTGTTTTAATATCCAAGTTTGTATATACGTTTTAGAATTGTAAATGCTCTTTCTGTGTGCAAAACGTTATTTTGGTTGATTTTTCTTTGTTCGATTCTGCAGCAGAAACGTTGAATTTTATTTATTTCTGAATACACGTAAGTTTTATCTCCTTTCGTCTTGTTTCTCACTTGAATATCCCCGAGGAACACTCCCCAAAATTCGTTTCTTCCAATACGATTCCAGCTTAAAGTCTGATAAAACCTTTGTCCCATCAGACCATCCCCTAGTGCCATAGATTTTCATGACATTGTCTGTTCCCTTCCTTGAAACGAAAGAATAAAGTTTGATTGTCACTTTTGAATTTCTGATTCGCTTTCGAATGGATACATCCAATCAGAACTCTAACTTCTGATCTTCTTTCATCGATTGGGATGGCGAGAGAGGGTGAGTAGGAGAAGCAAAAAGAAGGGGGAATGAAAATCGCCGAAAGCGGATTGAGTCTTTTGATATCTCTTCTTTTTTCATTCATTTCTTCTTACTGTCTCTCTGTTAGTGAGCATGGCTCTTATGGAAACAAAAGAAATGCAATTCCCTCTGTTTCTGGACAGAACTTTCCAACAAAAACTTGGAGTATTATTGCCATTAGTTATCATTTTAATGTCACTTCCTTTACCTGGGAATTGGAGATGTTCGCTTCTGATGCTGTTTCTCTCATCAGACTGGTCTTAACGTAAACAACAAAGAAATTTAATTATCAATCCTCCTATTGCACTAGAAGATGCCCTCGAGCATATGATGAAAAATGGGCTATGAGCTGTCTTGCATATGCACATATGTTTTTCGCCGCTGCCGGGAACAAGATGAAGTTAGTTTCTGTCTGTCAATATGAATCATTTGATGGCTGACACGGGACCATTGCATATGTACTATACGAGTTAAAAAGGTGATTTTATTATTACTACTATTATTATTATTATTATTATTATGAAGTAAATGAAAGAATTAGTTTAGAATGAAATAACTGTGTAAGATATTGAGGTGTGAATCCTGCTGCATAGGAGAAGATGGAAAATATTCTACTGTTTATTATTTAAGGTATATTTTATATGCTACTTACCTATAATAGTTAGAGAAGTGTTGCATTCTCCAGTACTCGATTACGAAATTTCACCGGAAACAAATGTTCTGAGGTTCCCTGAAGACAAAGAAGAAAATCATTTAAAAAAAAAGTGCATGGTTGTTTCTGTAAACAGTACAAATTACAAGAGAGCATTGTCATATTGATCTTATTGATAGAGTTTGCATTTTTAGTGAAAGTAGATCTAAAATAAAAATACTCGTGTCTCTGTTTTACTCCCACAGGAGGAAGTTTTACAAGAAAAAAGTTATTTGCAAATTAGAATTAAGCTACTTTGGTGTTTGAAAAGTATTATACGAGAGAACTTACAAAAATGTATAATATTTATGTCTTCAATTATTATGTTTTCTTCCTTTCTTTTCTCCCTTTTAAGACACCCATTACTTAGAAAAAGAAAATATATGCGGCCGACATTTTCGTTCGCCACTTGAAATCTTGGGTTTAAGTCAGAAATCGGCAAATTGGTTATGGCGATTGCAGGAACAGTGACGTCAAGGAACGCAATCAGGCATACACATGACATGCGGTTCAAAGGAGGGCATCAGCTGCAGTGGCGGTGTGGCAAAAGGGACTTTTCTAACTCTTGTTTGATACTTCTATTTTTATAGTGTTTAATGCCCGCTTTTACTACTATGGCATCCAGGCTATGGATGACAATGATGATACATGGATTGAAGATGGAGCTCCGGTGAAATGCGATGATGGGGGAAAACGAAGAATCCGCTTTGTCCACCACTATTCCCACATGCGGTCATTTGTGATTGAAGCCAGGCCACCTAGGTGAGAGGCGAACGGCCACAGTGCGGCCTACATTTGATCTTGTTTTTGCTAAATGCACATGTACAGACTCAGAAGGCTTTTATATTAACTTTTCAACTTCAACTGGTGTGTTACACTTTGGCTTACATCTAACTTTAATTCACTTTTTTTTTTTTTTTTTTTTTTTTTTTTTTTTTTTTTTTTTTGGTAGTTTAACGTCATTTGACCTGGTTAATCATACTGGACGATGAATGTAATTGGTGAAGTGATGCTCAAATGCTCTCGGGGTCCATGGCGCTTAAAGTTACTCGACTTTCGTCCTCTCAGGATAAGGGAAAACCCCGAAAATAACCTTATCCGGGTAACTCACCCTAAGCGAGTTTCGAACTCACGACCTTTTGAATGTGAGGCAGACACGCTACCACCACACTATCCTAAGCTATTAAAAACAAAAGAAAAAAAATAGGGTTTGGATGGGGTTCTACGGGGTCTCTCGTTTCTAATGCCATTCTCTCTAGCACCTGCTCCATAATCACCTTTCCTTTCATTCATTTCATTTGCTATTTCATATCATATTCTGTCTCATTTTCAAGCCAAGTATTGGGCTGATCACCATCCTGGTTAATCTCTTTGATCCAAAGTCTCTCTGTTCCTCAACAGGTATGTGGGCCCTGGCGCTGACTTGCAAGTCCTAGGGCGTAACTCCTCCACACAAAGAACCTAAACAGTACAAGAAGAAGATTTTTTCTAAGTTTAACGTCCTTGAACCTGGTACGTGCTATAGGAGGCTGAAGGAACTGGGTGAAATGAAGCCCAAAGGAGACCGGGGTCCATAGGACTTAACAGTTACTTAACATTCGTCCTCTAAAGATAACGGAAAACTCCGGATGTTACCCTTTCCAGGTAACACCCTAGCAAAATTCGAACCCGGAACCAGCCAATGTGAGGCAGATACGCTACCATTACACTACAGAGGAGGACAAGAGTTTTCTTGATTAGAATAAACATAAAATATCTCCATAATAAGTGTTAGTGTAAAGGTATGAAACATGTGATATTAATAAACTGTCCTCTCTACTCCATTATAGTTTACACCTAGGTTTTGCGCCCTATTGAAGACGAACTGTAGCATGTTAACGAGTTAATTCACCCTCTCTCCCTCCTGACTCTAACAAACCAATAGGAAGATAGACACAACAAATATATAATAAAAAGTCCGAGTATACGATGTGCACCATTCACATGACTTTCTCTAGCTGTTCTACAAAGTTTTATAATATATTCTTGTTCTTCATACTACATACCAATCGAGATAAACATAAACAGAATGTTCTTACTACTTACTTCCTCATAAATAGAATACACTATGCTAAAGCAATAGTCAACTGTTTAGAAGCTGTTGCTATACAATTGTCATTGAAATTCGCTTCTCTGCATTGCCAGCAGTAAAAGAAATAAACACGGAGGCCTTCCAGTTTGAGAAAAATATAAATATTTTAGAATTGAAACCAACAACAAGGTATATCTCGGAAATGGTTAGCTCCTCAACAAAAATGTGTAGGACATAAATTGTGTGTTTTGACGAGATCTACATATCTTTGTATTAAGTTTTTGCCTATATCGTTGGTTTGCCAGTTATGCAAAAGGCATTCAAAATGAAGAGCACCTCAGAGGCTATTCTTAGAAAATTCAAGAAATACATTTTGTCATGTATATATTTTTAATGTACGGTTTTTTTTTATCAAAATCGCTACAGCCATTTTTGAGAAAATCAAACTTTTCAAAAATATATCCGTGCAAAGGGTAGTTTGGGATGGGGTATTTTCTTGAAAATCTTCGTGTCGTATCCTTAGGAGATACTAAACTTATATACCCAGTTTGGTATTTAATGGACCTTTTCTTTTTGGAGCTATGCTATCCACACACACACTTACACACATTGACCTTTTTCTAAGGTTTTTGGAATCACGGGGTCTCGGAATATATATTTTGGGCGAAATCTTGGAATAGAATGTTTAGGTGCAATACAATACTCTGTCTATAAACTATGTGCATGGTGCCTGTAGAGAAAGTAAAAATTAGAATTTCCTTTTACATTTAACCAAAATCTTAACACAGGATGTCCTTAAGCTCCCTATATTTTTAAATATAGGAGAAATGTTTAAAAATAACAGCGATTTTCAACGAAAAACACAGTGATGATGTAGATATCCTGAACATATTGCACGCACGCAAACATATGAACACAAGTAAGGGACTAAACCGTGCCACACACAAAAAAGGGTATTCTGTCACGGATTACGACACATTGTAATATTTCAATATCAACATCAGATGAAAGTAATGCAACAGCAGCACTTACGGGGTTTTACGGCAGTATGCTGCAGTGAAATCCACGCCCGCTGTTCACTATAACTCGTGTTATTATTGCCGGCTTCTCTTATAAGAATCGATTTCGAATATATTATTGGGAGCGGGGAAGCTCGACTTTTGAAATCTCATAATTTAGGCTCTATCTCTTATAATAGATATGGATGCTCCGGATGTTGGAGCGGGCAATAAAAGCCATTTGTTGGGTTAGCTACACACCGCAGAACAAAACCGCGTGTAACCAACGATGGGTACATTCACGTCCCCATACCACGATACACTCCCAGCTGTAAACATTTCAACCAACACACGTGCGTCATTCTATCCAAATATATTGCAATTGTTTTCTTTACCCAAATACTCCAACACTAATTGTTATTATGAACAGCAAATGTTGCTGTTTCTTCTAGTACCCAAATTCTTCTTCTTCTCCACGTTTCTTTGTCTTTTGTTCCTTTGTGTCAAATTTCTTTGATTACTTCTTCTATTGATGTAGCCCTTGGTCTTCCCCTTGTTGGCATGTACGCTGAATGAATTTGAGAGGCTTATTACTTAAGGTAATGAATGCACCCGTGACATTTAACCATAATTGCAAAAACTAAAATATAGTAATAATCTGATGTGTTCCATTCACATAACTTTCACTATCTCTTCTAAAAGAATCTTAATCTTCGTTTTGTATTCGGCATACTCTCCCCTAGGAGTTACAAGCGGGCGCCTAGGGATCAGAAGCCTTTTGGGGAGCCAACGGCACGAAACCACAAAATGGATGCCTTAAACATATGGTATTTTTATCTACATCGTCAGTTATTTTTGAGAAAATTAAAATTTTCAAAAATACTTCATTAAAGGGCAGTTAGGTTGGGGAGATTTTCCTTAAAAATCTTTGCGTTGTATCCTTGGAAGATACTGAACTTAAATACCAAGTTTGATATTTAATCGATTTATCGTTATTGAGACACACAGACTCACACGGACTTTTAAATTCAGAGGATCCTAAAATATATATATATATATATATATATATATATATATATATATATATTTTCGGTGAAATCTCGGCATCGAAATTTGTAGATGGAATACGCTATCATCTCTACCTTATTTGTACATTGTACATACGTGCTACGGGAAGTAAAA
This sequence comes from Hymenopus coronatus, assembly GCA_030762935.1. NCBI lineage: Eukaryota > Metazoa > Arthropoda > Insecta > Mantodea > Hymenopodidae > Hymenopus > Hymenopus coronatus. Next base: position 51,605,266 of record CM060895.1, read on the forward strand.
TATTTTTTCATATAAAAATAAAATGAATTCCAAACTTTGAGAAGTGATCTACATTTTCCACCTAACACATTTGAACCATCAATTAACTGTAGCTAGAAATGGACAGGGATATATTAATAGACACGGCCAATTTTAAGCTTTGTTTTCTCGCAAACAAGTGTTTTACATTCTTCCATGCTCCAAATGCTCCACACGTTGCAAATCTTACCAATTTATTTCCAATTCTTTGTGTTTCCCCTGTCTAGTACCTAAAGAAAATATATAATATTTTTAATTTATCTGGTACGCAAGTGCAAATTACATAGTAGACAGAGAGGGTATGTATTCCACTACACAAAATTCGATACCCAAATTTCACCAAAAATATATGTTTTGAGACCGTTGATCTGCCCCAAATAAAACATATTTATAAAAAGGTAAGCGTGTGTGTGTGTGTGTGTGTGTGTGTGTGTGTGTGTGTGTGTGTGTGTGTAGGCAGCATAGCTCAAAAACGAAAAGTCCGTTAAATACCAAAATAGTATTTAAAATCAGTGTCTCCCAAGGATACGACAAGAAGATTTTCAAGAAAATCGCCCACCCTAACTTACATTTAGAAAATTTGGTTTTCTCAACAATGGCTGTAATGATTTTAATTAAAACATCTTATATTTAAGACATTTACATGACAAATAAAACGTATATCGTGAATTTTCTGGGAATAGCCTCTGAAGACCTCTTTATTCTGGAAAAGTCTTTTTCTTTTAATTTTGTATAATTGATAAACCGAAAGAGAGAAACAAAAACTTCCAGCACAAACAATGTAGATCTCCTTAGCTTATTTCACTTGTACTTGTAAGGAACTATGTAATAAGAAGACCGTTTCTTCCAATGTATATCTTGGTTAGCGTGAAATAGAGAGCAGAATGATCTTATTAACAATAAATTGATACTGAAATGTAGAGAAAGTCATGTAAATGGCACACACATTTTTTTTTCTATAGACATTTTAAAATCATAGCTTTCACACATAATTTTTACGCGTGAATAGTAGAAAGAAAGTTACAGGCCACTTTCACGTTTTTAGAAAAATTGTTTATTCTAAGTTGACTACGAATAAAAACAAACACATAGCTGTGAACACTAGCAGTTTCGCTATGGCAAACGTGTTAATAAAATTACGGGCATTTTTCGACATTTTGCTTCCCCTCCCTTCTCTCTCCCGCTCACACTCTCTCTCTCTTTCTCACATATACACACGTAATCACGTCTTCAATATCTCTAACTCATTCTCTCTCCTAACTCCCTCTCTCTGTGTATGTGTGTTTGTGTGCAAAACATGTGCGTATTTGTAAGAGATAGAAAATCTATTTTTGTGTGGTGTTTATAAACATTAACGTATAAGTTATAGTAGGTAGTACAAATACGTGTTCTCTGAAATGTGTGTTTTTCTTTCCTGTCACATCCAGAAGACTGAACTAAATATTTGGAATTACAATGTCCTTACAGGTTTATGTACATTCTTAATAGTATTATCATTTTGACATAGCTTTCTCAACCTATTTGGCAACTATTTATTCTTGCAAGAGCTTATTCTTCTATCTACTTCATGCTAATCAAGATAAACATTAGCAGCAACGGTCTTATTATCTAGTTCCTTATAGGCAAATAAGACAATACACTAGAGTAAACCGACAGTCAAATGTGGTTGCTGTGGGATTGAACTCCGTTTCTTTGCGTGGCCAAGCGTTGACAAGTTCCCGAATGAGATAAACTGAAATCAATAACACGGAATATCTCGAAAACGGCCAACTCCACGGAAAAAATATATATAGCATAAATTGTGTGTTTTAACGAGCTCTGCCTTTTTGGATTGTAAGTTTTTTTCTATCTCTTACAGTTTACCAGTTAAGCAAAATGTCGCAAAATTCATCCAGAATAAACATATCTTCAGAGGCTATTCACAGAAAATTAAAGATACATATTTGATTTGTCTTGCAATATCTTAAATATAAAATATTTTAAACAAAATCTTTACAGCTATTATTGAGAAAATTAAAATTTTCAAAATTTGTCCATGTAAATGGTAGTTGGGGGAGGGGGGATTTTCTGAAAAATCTTCGTGTCTCATTCTTGGAAGATACTGAACTTAAATATGAAGCTTGTTATTCACGGGGTTTTTCGTTTTTGAGCTATGCTGTCCACAGACACAGACAGGTACACACGCACACACACAGAGTTTTCTAAAAATGTCTTTTTATTCAAGGGGTCTCAAAACATATATTTTTGGCATCAATTTTTTTTAGTGAATTCAGTGCCTTCTCTATACACTACTATCTATATACATAGTAGAGAAAGTATAAAGGAATTCACTGGGCTAAATCGATAGTCAAATATGTTAAAAGTTGTCGTTGTGAGATTCTCTTTGCATGGCTAGGAGTAAAAAAAAAACAAAAAAAAAAAACAAACAAAAAAAAACGATTTAGCCTAATGTATGACCTTATTTACCTTTTACTTACAAGAAAGCAAGAAATAAGACCAATTCTGCTAATGTTTATCTCGATAATATTTATAGAGAAAGTCATGTGAATTAAAGATATAAAATTTTTGGTATAGTTTTTTTTTGTATCTATGTACCTATTAGGATTTACATTAGACATCCAGACTAATACCAGAAAATCCAAGGTATTCATTTCAATTGTTTTGAAAAGATCTTAAACATATGGTAGGCATTTTGATTAAAATGTTTAGAAAATGTTCCCTGTTAAGGGTAGTTTTGGCTGGGGTGTTTTTCCTGAATTCTTTCCTGAATTCACATCATTGAAAGATACTAAATTAAAATGCCATTGGTATTTTCGTTTTTGAGTTATGCGGTCCACACATACTCAGACACACTCAAATTCACACACGGACGTTTTTCTAAAAAGTTTAATTTTTGGATTCAGGGTTCACCAAAACATGTATTTCCGGTTTGGGTGGAATATAATATATACCTTCTCTATCTACTATGCACATACTCTTTCGTGCTAGAGAAAGTAAATATTAAATATTGATAATAAGTAAGTTTTTTTCGATGTTTTACTTTTTCTATTATGTATGTTGTAATTACGTAGGGGAAATATTGTATTCAACCTAAAATTTCGTGCCGAAATTGCGCCGGAAATATATATTTTGAGACCCATGAGTTCAACAAGAGCATTATTGGAAATATCTGATGTGTTCCATTCACATGATTTTCTCTACATCGTTGTAACAAATTAATGTTAAAACACATATTTTTCTATCAACTTTATGATAATCGAGATAAACATTAGCAGAAATTGTCTTAATTACTTGTTTCCTTGTAAGTAGAAGGCAAATAAGGGAATACACTAAGCTAAAACGATAGTCAAATCTTTTAAAAGCTGGTTGCCATGTGAATGAAATCCGTTTCTATGCAGGGCCAGGATTTTACAACTTTCCGTTGAGAAAATTTTAAGTATTTTAAATCAGATACAAATAACAAGGAATATTTAATAAATGGTCATTTCAACGAAAAAAAAACGTATATGACATAAATTGTGTGTTTTAACGTGATCTACATTTTTGTGCAGTAAGTTTTTGTCCATCTATTACGGTTTATCAGTTCTGCAAAATTCAACGAAATTCATTCAGAATAAAGAGGTCTTCAGAAGATATTTCCATAAAATTCAAGAAAAATATTTTATTTCACATATAAATATCTTTAATATACGGTATGTTAATCAAAATTGTTCGAACCATTTTTAAGAAAATGAAAATTTTCGAACATTTTTCCATATAGGGTAGTTTGGCGGTAGGAGATTTTCCTCAAAATCCTCGCGTCGCATCCTTGGACGATAGTAAACTTATATACCACGTTTGTTATTTTACCGACACGCACACACTGACACACGGACACACACGCACCTTTTTCTAAAAATGATTTTTGTTTACAGGGGATCCTAAAACGTTTATTTCCGGTAAAAACTCGGTATCGAACTTTTGAGTGGAATACAATACCTTCCCTATACACTACGTACAAAGTAAGTATAAAGTAGAAACAATATGACAATTAAATGCCAAACTAAATGGAATAATGTAACAAACCAACATTTTTATAATTTTTATCGATTTTGTGACATTCTATAAACAGAGAGAGAGAGAGAGAGAGAGAGAGAGAGAGAGAGAGAGAGAGAGAGAGAGAGAGAGAGTTGTGTAACTATTACACATAGCACTGTTGTATAATTACCTTTAGGAAATACTAATTTTCTACTCACCATTTGCAGACTTTTACCTCGCTTTTCAATCACCAAGCGCTAATGCACTAGGGTCAGTAGGTTTATGGGCAGCGATAAACTCTTTCCAAATTTTAATCACTGATTAAAATACATGACAGCGGGGTGGGGGGTGCAAAAATATCCTGCTTTTAATTTTTAATGAGGTTATACAACAGCGATTACATAATCATTAATGCCTTCATGATTACAGGATGTAAACAATGCTGTCGATAAAAATCTCTGCGTCAGTTAAAACGATAACACAAAAATATCTATCTCGATGATGAAACAAAATTTTACAACTCGCTGATTTTCTGCTGCACCAATAGGTGTGCTTGTTTCAAAACTTGCCAAGAAGTCAAATGGTATGTGCCATAAAATCGTTTCCCATAATGCTACTTATTGTCAGCCTGAAATACCATTTGCTTTTTACTTTCTCTATCCTTATGTACATACAATGTACATAATATCTAAAGAAGGTATTGTATTTCACCCAAAAATTCGTTATGGATATCTCAATATATGTTTTGGGGTCCTCAAACTTAGCATTAGGTTTAGTATCTTCCAAGGATGTGACACGAAGATTTTCAAGAAAATTTCCCACCCCCCGCAAAGTACCCTTTACATGAAAATTTTGATTTTATAGAAAATGACTCTAACAATATTGATTAAAATACCGTATATTAAAGATATTTATATCCTAAATAAAATACATATATTACATTTCTGGGACTAGCCTATTAAAATCTCATCATTGTGGATGAATTTTTCGAATTTTGCTTAACTGCTAAACCGTAAGAGATAGACAAAAATGTTCTAACAAAAATGTAGATTTCGTCAAAATATACCATTTATGTCCTTAATATTTTTGTCGTGGAGGTAACCGCTTCCGAGATATTCCTTGTTATTAGTTTGAATTGCAAAGTGCTTACTTTTCTTATACAGGAAGTTTTTCTTTTATTCTACTCCTGGCCAAAAAGAAGCGATTTGGAATGACTTTGGCCTAGTGTATTCCCATAGTTCTCTTCTACTTATAAGGAACTAAGTATTAAGAATATTCTACTAATGATTATCTCGATTTAGCGTGGTGTAGAAAGAAGAATAATCTGTTGTAGAAGTTTGTAAAACGGCTAGAGAAAGTCATTTGAGGTAAATATCAGATTTTTATTGAGCACGCTATTAAAGACCGGCTAACCTAGTTCTCGTGGTCGCAGGTTCACACCTGGAGCAGTGCAATGGATTTTTTCCCCCTAGATATATATGTTTCTTGCTTTCTTCAGAACCGGTGATTCATATTCGTAATAAAAAATTCTGATATGTTCCATTCACAGGAATTTTTCTACTTGTTCTGCAAGCTACTATGCTCACAAAAGCTTATTCTTTTATCCATTTTCATGTTGAGATATACATTAGCAGAGATTTTATTATTACTTAGTTACTTATAAGACAAATAATGTACTATACTGGGCTAAATTGATAATTAAAAATTCTAAAAGCTGGTCACTATGTGATTGAAATTCAGTTCTCTTTGCATGGCCAGGAAAAAAGGAAATGAGTTTCCGCCGGAAGATAGTATAAGTGTTTTAAAATTTAAACTAATAACAAGGAGTATCCTTCCAGTACGGTTGGCTGCAGGCTGGACTCTCAGAAGAAAAAAAAATCTGATGTGTTCCAATAACATGACTTTCTCTACATCTATGCAACAAATTATTGTTAAAAAGCTTAAGCTTTTATTTACTTCATGATAATCGAGAAAGATTAGCAGAAATAGTCTTATTACTTGCTTCCTTGTAAGTAGAACCGAAATAAGGGATTACCATAGGTTAAAGTGATAGTCAAAAGCTGGTTGCTATGTGACTGCAGTTCCTTTGTTTGTATAGGCTGGAGTTGACACATCCTTGTATGAGAAAAGTTTTTCAAAGTTGAAACCAAAAACAAGGAATATCTAAAAAAAAAAAGCGATCAACTCCACGAAAAACAATTATATTACATAAATTGTGTGTTTTAACGTGCTCTATATTTTTTGTGAGGTAAGTTTTTGTCCATTTCTTACGGTTTAGCAGCTATGCAAAATTCCGTAAATGCATCCTGAATAAAGCAGTCTTCAGAGGCTATTCCCAGAAAATTCAAGATATACATATTATTTGTCAGGTAAATATCTTTAATATACGATATTTTCATCAAAATCGTTAGACCCATTTTAAGAAAATAAATATTTTCGAAAAATGTTCCATGTAAAGGGTAGTTGGAGGTGGAGGGATTTTCTTGAAAATCTTCGTGTTGCATCCCTGGAAGATACCAAACTTAAGTACCAAGTTTGGTATTCAACGGTCTTTTCGTTTTTGAGCTATGCTGTCCACAGACACACACACACATACATACACACACGACCCTTTTCTGAAAATGCTTTTTTTTGGATTCAGGGGGATATAAAACGTGTATTTCCGGTGAAATCTCGGTATCGAATTTTTGGGTGGAATGCAATACCTTCTCTATACATTATGTACATAGTATTTGTAGAGAAAGTAAAAAAACAAAATCATTTACAAAACAGAACGGATTATTGATTTAAGAATTTGAAAAGATTATGTGATAAACGCGAAAAAGTGGCATTTATTTGGTGTGGGTTGTGTACAGTAAATTTATGTTTTACACACTTTTTTTGTGGGATACCATTACTGCAGGGAATATGTTCAGGAATAATAACCACATAGGGAAATGTGTAGTACTCCTGAGAAGCTTCAGTTAAGGCAACATATTTGATTTCTTCTCACGTGAAACCAAACGTCACCCCCCCCCCTTCGCCGCTCTTATCAATATGTAAATAACTCGTGAAGTATTCGTACTCGCGTAATAAAGAATTGTAAAACACTTGTTTTGACATTAAAAACATTTGGAATAAAAAAATCCTCATTTTTATGTGCCCCATGAGAATGTTTGCTTGTGAGAGAATGTAGAGAAAGCGGAAAAGGAAAGGTTCTGTTTGTGCATGTGACTGTACGGGCAGGCAACTGAAAATTATGGACTAGGTTTCTATAAAATAGAAGGTTACACTTTACAAACACTCCCTGACGGAGATCAACCCCCTCCTCACTTTATATCGCCAGAACAATAAAGGCTGCACTCTTTAGTGCTTGTGTACCATCAAGCTCTGTTTCAGAAGTGCCATCTTGCTCTCCACCTCTTATGGAAATATAGTGCCATTTGTTTTCCCACTGCGGGGCATATTTCGATATGTGTGTGTTTCACTTCCATATTCTCAGGAAAAGTTGTTTCTCATACAACAGAGGGATATATAAAATCAGATGTTTTCCATTTGCTTGAATTTCTCTACATCTCTGCAACAAAGCTTATGCTTCTATTTAGTTCATGCTAATCGAGAAAAATTGGTAGAAATAGTCTTATTACTTGCTGCCTTGAAAGTAGAAGCGAAATAATGGAGTACCATAGGTTAAAGTGATAGTCAAAAGCTGGTAGCTATGTAACTGAAGTTCCATATGTTTGTATGAACACAAGTTGACAAGTTCCTGTATGAGAAAAGTATAAGTTTTTCAAAGCTGAAACCAAAAGACATGAATATCTAAAAAAACGATCAGCTCCACGACAAAAATGTAAATGCCATAAATTGTGTGTTTTATCCTGATTTACATTTTTTGTGTACTGAATTTTTGTCTATCTCTTACGGTTTACTAGTAATGCAAAATTCAATAAAAGGTATCCAGAATAAAGTAGTCTTCAGAGGTTATTCCCAGAAAATTCAAGGTATACATTTTATTTGGCAAGTAAGTATCTTAAATATAAGGAATTTTAAACAAAATCGTTAGCCATTTTTAAGAAAATAAACATTTTCGAAATTTCTTCCAAGTAAAGGGTAGTTGGGAATGGGGGGATTTGCTTGAAAATCTTTGTGTCGCATCCTTGGAAGATACGAAACTTAAATACTAAGTTTGGTTTTAAACGGTATTTTCGTTTTTGAGCGATGCTGCCCACAGGCACACACACATACATACAGACAGATACACACACGGACATTTTTCTACAAATGCTTTTTTTTTTATTATTCAGGGGGTCTCAAAGCGTGTACTTCCGGTGAAATCTCTATATCGAATTTTTGGGTGCATTACAATGCCTTTACTATACACTGTACATAGTACGTGTAGAGAAAGTAAAAAATCTGATATGTTCCATTCACATGACATTTTCCTCGTCTCTGTAACAGATTATTATTAAAAAGCTTATTCTTCTATCTATATCATGCTAATCAAGATAAACATTAGCAGAAATTGCCCTTATTACTTGGTCCCTTGGAAATAGAAGGGAAAAATTTATTATGTTCTATTCACATGATGTCGTCCAGCTGTTCGGCAAATAAATCTAATTCAAAAGATTAATCTCTTATCTAAATCATGCTAATCGCGATAAACAAAAGCAGAATTAATCTTATTACTAGTTTCCTTGTAAGTGGAAGCCAAATAAGAAAATACACAGGCTAACGCGATAGTATTGTCCTTTAAAAGACGGTCGCTAAGTGAAACACTTGAAATTCTAATCTCTTTGATTGCTAGGAATAAACAAACGAAAAACGAGAAGAAAGATGTCTTTCCGTTTGAGAAAAGTTTAAGTGGCTAAAATTGAAACCAATAATCCGGAATATCACGAAAACGGTTAACTCTACAAAAAATGTATGTGACAAATTCTGTGTTTTAATGAGATCTACATTTTTTGTGGAGTAAGTTTTTGTATATCTCTAACGGTTTACTAGTTAAGCAAAATTAAAGAAGTCATCCTGAATGAAGAAGTCTTTAAAGGCTATTCCCAGAAAATCCAACATATACATTTTATTTGTCATGTAAATATCTTAAATATAAGAGATTTTAATCAAAAGCAATAGATCTATTTTGGGAAAGTCAAAATTTTCGATTTTTTTCTGTAAAGGGTAGTTGGGGATGGGAGATTTTTTTGAAAATGCTGCATTCTTGGGAGATGCTGGACTTAAATATCAAGTTTGGTATTTAACGGACTTTTCGTTTTTGAATTATGCTGCACACACACACATATACATGCACATGCACATTCACACACACAAACAGGGACATTTTCCTGAAAATTCTTTTTTTTTTTTTTGGATCAGGGGTCCTAAAACATGTATTTCCGGTGAAATATCGGTATTGGGTGCATTACAATACCTTCTTTATACACTATGTATATAGTACGTATGCAAAAAGTGAAAAGGAAATAAGATGGAATATTACAATTATCGAATGATTTTAACTGTTTTAACATTTTTGCCAATATACGTAGGAGTACACAAATCTGAAGTGTTGCATTTACATGGCTTTCTCTAACTGTTCTACAAACCAACTTCTTTCAAAAGATTATTCCTCTTTCTACACCATGCTAATCGAGATAAACATTAGCAGAAAGTTCTTATTACTTAGTTCCTTCTAAGTAGAAGTAAACTAAGGGAATACACAATGCTGAAGCGATAGTCAAATGTTTTAAAAGCTATCGCCATGCGCTTGTCATTGAAATACGCCTCTTTGTTGGCCAGGTGTAAAACAAAAGAAATAAGAGCCACATCCTGTCTGAGAATCTCTTTTTTTTTCTTTTGTTTTTTTCAATTTTAAAATTGAAACCAATGTGGAGTAATATCTCGGAAACACATCGAAACATCTTCGCAACAAAAATGTAAAATACATAAATTGTATGTTTTTTTTTGTGTTAAGATTTACATTTTTTGTGCAGTACGGTTTAGTCTATCCCTCACGGTTTGCAGTTATGTAAATTTTATTCATAATGAGGTTATTTCCAAGAAATTCATGATACATATTTTATTGGTCATGTAGATATCTTTAACACAAGTATTTTTATCAAAATTGTTAGAGCCATTTTTGAGAAAATACATTTTTCGAAAATTTTCCCTTGTAAAAGCTAGCTTGGGGTGTGGGGATTTTCTTGAAAACCTTCGTCTTGCATCCTTGGAAGATGCTAAACTTAAATATCAGGTTTGGTTTTTGAGCTATGCTGCACACAGATGGACACATACACAAACCTTATTCTATAGATGCTTTTTATTCAGGGATTCTCAGAACATATACTTCCAATGAAACTCGGTATCGAATTTTGGATGGAATACAATACCTTCTCTATATACACTGTACAAAGCGCACGGTAGAGAAAGTACAAAGTATATGAACTAATTTAGAAGCCACTCAAAGCTCATACAATACGCTTCCAAGCATTTTTTTTTTCATTTTTCATTTATATAGCTCCCTTTTACCTCTAAGGTCATATCGGGGGCTTTTCACTTGAAACAACATTCTGTAGGTTTAAATTATTTTATTTTCCTCAAACACTATCACACATTCACTCTCACATGCATACTTCCAGACTCTGTGGGGATAGGAAATAATTCTGGCTAAAGAAAAATTACCCACCCCAGCCGGGAATCGAACCCGGGACCTCCGCTGACCGCTCGACGACGGAGGCAGTCACTTCCGAGAATTGATCATCCTTTGAAAGTGATACTGTGCCGTCCCCTTAAATCCACTAAGTTTTGGAGGCGTTTGAAATTACTTTCAATAATATATTACGATAATTTATAAAATAGTAATCGCTATTAGATAACGCTTACTTTCTTTACCACCACCTATAATACCAGAGGAACTATTTATATTCACCCAAAAATATCATATTTAATTTCACCGCAAGTGCACCTTTTGAGGTCCACTAAACAAATAAAAATATGATGTATTCCATTCACCTAACTTTCTCTACATATATGTAACAAATTATTGTTAACAACTTTATTCTTCTCTCTACTTCATGCTAATTGAGATAAACATTAGCAAACTGCTTTCTTGTAAGTAGGAAGAAAATAAGGGAATACGCTAGGCTAAAACGATAGTAAATCTTTTAAAAGAGCGTTTCCAGATGGTTGAAATCCGTTTTTTTTGCATTGCCAGGAATTGACAAATTCCCGTATGTGAAAAGTTTCAAGTATTTTAAAATTGAAACCAATAACAAGGAATATATCAAACATGGTCAATTCCGTTTCAACGAGATCTATATTTCTTGTGTATTGCATTTTTTCCTAGCTCTTGCGGTTTACTAGTTATGCAAAACCAGAAAAATTCATCCAAAATAAATGGGTCTTCAGAGGCTATTCCAAGAAAATTCAAGATATACATTTTATTTGTCGTGTAAATATCTTTAATATAGGGTATTTTTATCAAAATCGTTAGTCATTTTTGAGAAAATGACATTTTTTTCATGTAAAGGGTAGTTTGATGTGTGTGGGGGGGGGGAGGATTTCCCTCCAAGTCTTCGAATCGCATTCTTGGAAGATAACTTATATACCAGGTTTGGTATTTTACCAACTTTTAGTTTTTGAGTAATCGTGTTCACAGACAATGACACACATGGACCTTTTTTCTAAAAGTGCTTATTCTGGATACAAGGGACCCTAAAACGTCTATTTCCGGTAAAATCTCGGTATCGTATTTTTGGGTAGAATGTAGTACCTTCTTTGTACTCTATGCATATAGTACGTGTGGAGAAAGTAAAAAAGTAGTTTTATGAAAACGGATCGTGGGTGTGATTGGTATATCTAATTCAAAAATGAAAATTACAATAAATACCAAGCTTTGGATTTAACTTCAGTATCTTGAAAAGACGTAGTAAGATTTTCAAGAAAATAATATTAAACTAATCTACCGCTTGCTTAGACTTCATTGTATCAAAATAACTGCTAATAATTTTCATTAAAAAACTAAATATTTAATATATTTACTAAAAAAAATTACATCTATCTTGTTTTTTTTTACGAAACAAATAGATATGTTGTGGTACTTAAGAATATTTTTTTTTGTACGCTGGTAGATAATACATAGACAAAATCTTACTACAAGGAAAATGCAGATCTCGTTAGAAGACACAAATCTTGTAAAATAAATTTGGGATATGATCGGGATGGTTTAATGGTAACGTCGGTAGGTGCCAGTTCAAATTCCATTGGCGACCACTCTGGTAACGTCGGTAGGTGCCGGTTCAAATTCTATTGGCAACCACTCTGACTGGGTTTTTCATGGTTTTCCTAAGGCGGATTGAATATTAAACAATAGCCCTCAAACCTAAAACAATAATAAAGACAAAAATAGTGGTAATTGCGAATCTATCCACAGATAATGAAAACAGATAAACTGGACGGCAACCTAATGTCATCTTCCCCCGCACGTGAAAACGCAGAGATACCTGGTTCTAATGTCTTGAATACGTGACACATGCAAAATCAAAGATGCACTAATACCTCTGTGATATGCAAGAGGTTTGGATACAGGAATGAGACGTCAGCTACAAACTGAGCCACGAAGCATCTCCTAGCAGATCCGTCGCGATATATCCCCGCATTTAAAATTATCTAAAATAATTAGAGAACGAAATTTGATGCAGTATTAACCATATCCGATATTTTTTTGTTATAGGTTTAAATGTTCCAGTGGGTAGCGATACTCAATGATATGTAACGGAGAATTTTGGTATTTATGCTTAGTATGTACTTTCATAGAGAAGGTATTATATTCCACATAAAAACTCAATACCAGAATGTCACTGGAAATGCACGTTTTAGGGTCTGCTGTATAAAAAAATGTAGAAAAAGATCCGCGTGTGTATGCCTGTGTGTGAACCATATAACGAAAAGTTAGTTAAATATCAAACTTTATAATTAAATTCAGCATCTTTCAAGGATGTGACACCATGATCATGATTCTCATAAGTAATACCACAGGTGTTTTCATCTTGTCGACAATTCAAGACCGGAGCGAAGCGACGAGTTGTATTTGATAAGACAATTCAGCGAAATGGACTATAATATATAGGAAGGGAGATTTTATCAGGCTATGATTGTAATATACATTAGTTCTCAAATAGTAGATGACTATGTTTATTTATAGACGTTTTCTACTTTCTCTACACGTACTATGTACATAGTGTATAAAGAAGGCATTGCATTCCACCCAAAACTTCGATACCGAGATTTCACGGGAAATACATGAATCCAGGAAAAGTATTTTTACAAAAAGGTCCGTGTGTGTGTGTGTGTGTATGTGTGTGTGCCTATGGACAGCATAGCTCGAAAACGAAAAGACCGTTAAATACCAAACTTAGTATTTAAGTTTGGTATCTTCCAAGGATGCGACAAGAACATTTTCAAGAAAATTCCCTCCCCCACTCCAAACTATCCTTTACATGGAACTTTTTTCGAAAATTTTGATTTTCACAAAAATGGCTCTAACAATTTTGATTAAAATATCGTGTATTAAAGATATTTACCTGACAAATAATATGTGTATTTTGAATTTCCTGGAAATATGCTCTGAAGATTACTTTATTCTGGATGAATTTTACGAAATTTTGTATAACTGCTAAACCATAAGAAATGGATAAAAACTTACCATAGAAAAATTGTAGAGCACATTAAAACACATAATATATGCTATATACTTTTTTTTTTTCGTGGAGTTGATCGTTTCCGAGATATTCCTTGTTTTTGGTTTCAGCTTTAAAAAACTTTTCTCATACAGGAATTTGTCAATTAGCATAAAGTAAACAGAAGCATAAGCTTTTTAACAATAATTTTTTGCAGAAATGTAGAGAAAGTCATGTGAATGGAACACATTAGATTTTTTCCCTTTCTTTCTTCATTACCTCCTGAATCATAATATGGCCGATCCAATGTACGAATATCGTTAGCAGCAATAGAAATAGGAAACAATTATTTTATTTCAGCTTTTAATAACTAATACATGAAATGGTATTAATGTTATTTTATTTCAGATTATTGCACTCATATCATGCATAAGAAATACAAATAATGATTATTTTCACTCCTTTTTTTTTTAATTATATACATTATGAACTGGATAAAACTTTAAATAAACATTGTAAATAAGTTAATTGAAAGTACAATTGTGGAACTGACACTTATTAAAAGTGAAGGTTGGCTGACTGGACTGTCACCTTGTTACCAATAATAGTTTAAACAAACGAACGTCAGGTGCGACAAGATTTCAAAGAAATGAACATCAGCTGCGATATCATTTTTCGACAAGATCGCTCCAGTCAGATGACCGCTATTAGTTGAAATTGCCTAATCTGGGCTATTCCATTGTCGCTTTAATAGTTGTGCTGAAATGTCAAGAGAAAATTCCCCTACCCCAAATCACTCTACAAAAAGTAGATCTCTTAAAACACATAATTTATTTCCTTCTATTTTGCACAATTCAAATCACTATCCGAGATAATCCTTAATTTCGTTTCAATTTCATTTTTCTTTTGTTTTACATCTAGTCTGCAGAGAGAACTGAATTTCAATCCCATAGTAAGTAGCTTTTAGAAGATTTGACTACCCTTTAGCCTATTGTATCCCCATAGTTCCCTTTTACTGATAAGAAACTACATAATAAAACTATTTCTGCTAATGTTTAATGTAGTTATGATAAAGTAGATAGAATAATAAGCTTTTGCAAGAATATTTATTATTCTGTCTACTTTATGATAATCGAGATAAACATTAGAAGAAATGGTCTTAAATACCAATTTTTGTATTTAACTAACCTTCCGTTTTTAAGTTAGCAAGTGCTCTTTCTCTCTCTCTTTTCTCTCTCTCTCTCTCTCTCTCTCTTACAGACACACACGCACACACACACATGGACCTCTTTCTAAAAATCTAAAATCTCCAACTGTACAAAAAAATGTATATACCGAACATAAATTGTGTGTTTTAGTGAGATGTAGATTTTTTGTTCAATATGTTTTTGTCTATCTCTTTCGCTTTACGGATTGTAATAAAAGTCATCCAGAATGAAGAAGTTGCAGAGGCTATTCTCAGAAAATTAAACCTATACATTTAATTTTTCATGAAAATATCTTAAACGATGTCATTTTAATCAAAACCATTTCAGCCATTTTTGAGAAAAACATTTTTTTTCAAAAAATGTTCCATGTAAGAACAGTAGGGGTTGAGGGAAATTTCTAGAAACCCTTCGCGTCGCATTCCTGGAAGTTACAGAACTTAAATATCAACTTACCGAGCCAGGTAGCTCAGAGTTTCGTCTGGAACTGGTATTCGGGAGGTCGGTTCCCCGCGGCCGACCGCTCTGGCCCATGGGTTTTTTGAGTGTTTCCCGTGTCACTAGGCGAATGCTGGAGAGGTTTCTTCACTCCCCCTAACTTCCTGTCCCTTTATTTCATTCAACAAATATCTTTCAAGCGTGGGTATGAACTGCGGTAGTGGCGCCCTCTCGTGGAGATGACTGCGCTTTGGAAACTCAGCTCCGGCAGCAGGGTGGTGTTGAACGATCGTCGGTAGACTCAGGGGCATTTGGTCAGACCTGAGGCGCGGGTTCCTAGCGCTCCCCCCATCGAGATGAAAAACTGATTGGGAACTGTTAGGAACCCTCCATTGTGGCTCCCTCCCGATGTCTGATTCCGGCTACCCGCTGTAATTGCTTTCATCTCATCCCATCCACCTGGGGTCTGACGTACAGAAAGCCAATCAATGGCCGAGGTGTGGAATCCCTTCCGGCACACTCTACTACTATGTACCAAGTTTGGGGTTTAACGGACTTTTCGTTTTTGAGCTATATTGCACACACACACACACATACACACACTCAAACACGAGTATTTTTGCAAAATGTTTTTTTCTTCGTTTTTCCCAAAACATGTATTTGTGGTGAAATCATGGTTTCGAATTTTTTTGGTGGAGTAAATACCTTCTTTATCTACTATGTACATTGTGCATATGTTCTAGAGAAAGGACTTTTTTTTTTATACAGGGGACCGTAAAATATGTATTTCCGGTGAAATTTCGGTATGCATTTTTGGGTGGAGTCATAGGGTGCAAATGCTAGTGTTTTGCTGAAGCACGTTTTGTGCCAGCCGCCACCTTGTGGCACTACGCACTACCATATACACTACATACAACATCTGACACATTGTTTTTCCAAATTTTTGAGGTAAAGAACAAAGGCCAATGGAAGGGGAGAGATCTATAGTTGAAGGAATATTTAATACAATCACATTTTTTGGCCTGTCAGAAATTATTATTGATAAATTGGTATTATTGCAGTAAACATCACGGTGACGTCATAACTTATTTTTGTTCTAATTTTTTTGTTACATTAACTTCTGTTAATGTAACAAAAGGTGTACCATATATTACAGCATTGGTTTAAAGCTTTAATAGAAAGTGTGACGTTAATTAAAAATTTCGGTCGAGGAATATTGCGATAATTACCATTGCATTCCAAGTCCGAGGTATACGCCCCTATTCTCATGCTTCTGGTATCATAAGCCCATAATTTGATAGTAATCATTTTTTGTCTGGGAATTGCCATTACCCAAGCTTCTAAGCGTCTATCAGAGTTGATAATGGAAAATCTAACAAACAGTACAGAATTTTTCTGTTGATAATGTATAAATATTTCATTAACTATACCATCGAAAAATCACTTAAATAAGTACGCTAACCTATGTATTGAAACCAATTTCCCTTTCCTTAATTTTGCTTCTGCTATTCGAGAAATTACAACCAACCAACATACACGTATGGACCATTATACTAGTTTAAAACTTAGTCTAAATTTACTGCTTAATTGAACATTTAACATTGAACATTTTGATAAAATAGCTTAGCCTATGCTACTCCCTTATTTCCTTTCTACTTACATGGAAGCAAGTAATATTGACTATTTCTTGATTGGAAGGAAGTAGAAAGAAGCATAAGTTCTTTAACAATATTTTTTTGTAGAGATGTAGAGAAAGTCATATGATTGGAACGCATCAGAAGCTAGTGTTTAATGCCTACTTTTACTACTATGGCACCGCAGGCGATGACGCTGATGACATATGAATTGAAGATGGAGTAGGTACCTGTGATTTGTGATGGCGGAGGAAACCGGAGAACCCGTAGTAAACCCGCCCCTGCGCCACTTTGTCCACCACAAATCCCACACGCAGTCGCCTGGGATTGAAGTGAGAGGCGAGTGGTCTAACCGGCCTTGCACTCAGATTATAACGCAGATTACGGGAAAGTGAAACGGTTCACCTTAAACCATTTTAGGCCAAATACTTTGTCGCCTCGAACTCCGCAAGAATCTGCCTTTTAACAAATCCCTCAATGAGAAGTCCATAGACAGCAAACAGGGAAGATTGCACTGTGCAAAATCATTAAATTAATTAAGAGTTAGTCACAGTAGTGCATGATATGCATGCCTTGTATCTAAAGGGGTAAGTATGATCGTGTAGCATAATTAAATTATGAAAACCATTCTCACGTTAACGTGATTAAAAAGTTAACATGTATAAATAAACCCCGTTGAGTTCCAGTAACAATACACGGGAGCCACCATTGGGCATGGAGATGCTAATTGAATAATCTTCCCCCTTTCCTTCCCTTACCAACCCCCACCATTATAGTAACAACTTCAACATTCTCCCCTCCCTCCAAATGTCTACTGCAGAATCGCGCAGAGTCTGATCAAGTGATATCACCACTTTTAAGTGTTTTATATGTAGTACCAAATTACATATTTATTTTATTTATTTTCTTACTGAGGTAAAATATTTTTCCCGAAATTATGTGGTATTATATTCGAAGACCCGAAGGGATTGACTTTTTTTTTTCTTTTTTTCTAGCACGTATGTACAATGTGCATAGTAGGTAGAGAAGGTATTGTAATCCATCCAAAAATGCGATACCGAGGTTTCACAGGAATACATACTTTGAGCACCCCTTAAGAAAGAAAAAAAATATGAAAAAGGTTCAAGTGTGGTCTGTGGCAGCATAACTGTAAAACGAAACGTCGGTTGAATACCAAACTTGGTGTTTGAGCTAAGTACGTTCCAAGGATATAATCGAAGATTTTGAAGAAAGTCCTCACCCCAAACTACCGTTCATGTAGAATATTTTCGAAATTTTCTATTTCTCAAAAAGGGCTCTTAACAATTTTTATTAAAATGGCGTATATTAAAGATACTTAAATGGAAAATAAAACTATTCTTGGGAATAGTTCTTGAAGTTCGGTTCATTCTGAATGAATGTTCCATTACTGATAAATCGTAAGCGATACCTACTACACAAATCTGTAGATCTCGTAAAAATACATAATCATTTCTGAGATATTCACTGTTATTGGTTTCAAAATTAAATACTTAAACTTTTTTGAAACGAAAATCCTCACCCGTTCCATACCTGTTTGTTTTACTGCTGACCATGGAAAGAAAACCGAATTTCATGCTACTTTAGCCTAGATAATTTCCTTATTACCCTTCTGCTTATAAGGAACTAAGTAAAGAATAGTAGGCAGAATAGATAGAGAAAGTAATGTGATGGAACACACTAGATTTGTTTTTCTGTAGCTTAACGTCCTTTAACCTGATAAGTCATATCAGTCGATGAATTAAATTGGTGAAATGACGCGCAAATGTGCCGGGGTCCATGGAAATTAAAGTTATTCGACATCCATATTCTCAGAGTAAGGGGAAAACCCGGAAAGCTCTTATCCGGAATAACTCAATCTAACCCAAATTCGAGCTCAGGACCTCTTTGAGTATGAGGCAGACACGCTAGGTGGCTACTGGTAGTTATGAGGAAATTTGGACACATCAAAAGCGCCAAAATATATTTCTGGTCTCTTTGGAGAGATCAGACAAGGAGTCGTTTGAGGGATTGAAAATTAACATCTCTACAGGAATTGCTGACGTCAGTAAATCTGCTGTTGGCTGTCGACGACTAATGGTAAGATATTTGACAAAATTATCGAAGATGCGGCATTTGAAAGTGCAGTTATTAGTAGAAGAATTTGGATCGGAGCTCTTATCTACTGATGGAGATGCGAAGAGAAGAAGTTGGATTGGAGCTTTTAGCTATACTTATGGAGATGCAGGGAGAAGAATTCGGATTGGAGCTCTTATCTACTAATAGTGATGTGGAGAGAATTGGGATTACCCTCACAAAACCCCAAGGAGACGGAGTCCTCGAAGGATCTGTTTTATCACCCACTCTGTTTAGTGTTTTTATGGCATGTTATAAATATACAGGGTTACTACAAAAGAAATAGACAACTTCAACTGCCTGTAAAACAAAAACTATTAGAGATAGCAACCTAATTATTTTGGAGGTATGTTGAGAAACTCTCAAAGTTTTGTTTGTTACTATTGGTAACGCTGTAATGTTTTGTTTGTTATTGCAGAAGCTGAAATGGCGGAAAATCCTGTGGAAAAGGCATATTGCGTGTTGGAATTTGCTGGAACGCAATCAGCAACTGTTGTCCAACGACATTTTAGAACACGTTACCACAAAACGCCACCGACTAGACAGTCAATCTACGACTGGTATAGAAAATTCGAGACAACGGGATGTTTGTGCAAAGAGAAGAGCTCGGGAAGACCAAGAGTTTCAGAAGAAAACGTTGAACGTGTTCGTTCTACCTACATAAGAAGCCCACAGAAATCGACATCTAGGGCAAGCATGCAATTGCAAATTCCACAGCAAACTGTATGGAAAATCTTGCGGAAGCAACTGCACATGATGCCTTACAGATTACAGATGTTGCAGTTTCTGAGTGAAGAAGATAAGGTCATACGGCGTGACTTTTGCATCGACATGTTGCGACATGATGAAGACAATGCTGGTTTTTGTGAGCGCATCATTTCATTTTTGTGATGCTGTTCTGGATTCCCAAATGCGGGTTCGCAAATTAATACGCTAATAATCCCCCTGACGCTCCTCTATGCTTGTGAGGTTTGGGACATGGCTGCAGATTCCTGTCTTTTCTGGTTAAAGAATGCAGAATATATGGCTTCCTTCCATCTACTCTATATGCCGTCGTTTCCCAGTGAGGCTATTACATGAAGTTTCGGCACTTACATACGTGAAGGATGTGTGTATGCGCTGGGCTCAAAAGTTCTAGGCCATATTGACCAATCATGAGAACGCCGTTGTCAGATCCCTGCTTATGCATAGAGCGCCGCTACAGGCGATACCGCGTGATTTGTGGGCATCCCCAGTAACGAAGGTAATAAACCAACCATTAAAAGCTCCAGATGTGTACTCCCCCCATCCATATGGAAGCGGTCATCAAAATTACACCACCTACTTTTGAAAACATAGGACACCTGCGGAGCAGCGGCAAGTATGCTGCTGAAAAGGCCTACACAGTTAATAATAATAATAATAATAATAATAATAATAATAATAATAATAATAATAATAATAACAACCTCAATCTTAAATCCACAACACAAAACCTACAGTCATCCAAATCATTCCTGTAATAGTCATAAAAAGTCTCACCACGAGCCTGCCAGATGACCACGGACGGACGTACATACGTACGTATGTACGGAAGGGGATTGCCAATTTTGCATGGCTGCCATATCTAGAGATTTTGCGCCTAGTTTTAGGACAAAACATGCAGGATGATGCATATAAAACTCAACAAGTTTAAGGACTCTTCCTTAACCAATAGTAACAAACATCGGTACTGAATTACAGAGTACCCTTGGGAAATTCCTCAGAACAAATATTGAAAATGTATTCCAATTGCATACTTATAAAACTACATCTGTCGCATCATAATCTGAATATTATCCAAGGCGTATCCTCGTTAATGGTTCTAATTTCATTCGTAAGTGGCTGGCGGAGTTTCGCACGTGACTGCGGTCTATTCTTCTACACTAAGCTCTTAAATATGTGGAAATGAGATGGTTATCTTGGAGGCCAAGGTTTTGTATATATGAGAACCAGAAGTAACTACCTATAAGTATCACTAATGAACTCATCATCACTTATTGCACCAGTTTGCTAGAAATAACCTTTTGATAATTCATTGTTATCCAATTGCTCCAGGAATGTATTTAAATGTGCCCATATACTGCGGTGTCTACCGCAATACCGTAAAATAGAGAATTAAAAATTCTGATAACTGATATCATGCACCAGAGCCCAGCCCTATCCGAGTTCTCCGCAAACCAATATTCACAGTTTTGCATGACAATACAGACGTACGTGTAAGAGAGCATATTTGGGATTACAATAAGAAAAAGTGAAATCGGTGACAATATATTTTAGCGCATCGTCCTGGCTTACTAGAGAAGTCCAGATCTCATAGGAAGTAGGAAGTCTTAGTTAAGGTTTAAGCCATTACGCGAAGTTTTGAGGTCATGATTCCTCAGAAGTGCTGACAGGTCTAAGGATACTTTAAAAGCTGTCAGTCGATCTAGTTTTGCACCCTCAATGTCCATCGATCCGTAACCGCACAACGTATCATCAAGAAGCCGTGATGTATTTCAGAGTAAGAGAGTTATTCTATAACAAAACCCGGCGATAACAATTTTGTTTAAATAGTGTAATAGTGTCTCCAGCTGACATATGCCCAAGTAAGTCAGGAGTTAAAGTGTTGTTCTTAAGTAGCTCAGGCTAACCGAATAGTTCTAAAGCTGCCAATATTAAAGTCAGTTATACGTATCATGCCTCTGTTATTCTTAATCCCTTGATCATCTCAAAACCCTATTAGGTTAAGATTACCCCTTTTCCCTCGTTTCCCTTCCCGCATTTACTGCAAATGGCACCGCAGGTGATGCCACTGATGGAATGAAAATGGAGCACCGGTGGAATGTGATAGTGAGAGAAACCGGAAAAAACCGCCCCTGCGCCGTTTTGTCCACCATAAGTCCCACATGCGATCACTGGGAATCGAACCCGGGCCGTGAGAGGCGAGTGGTTTAACCACTTGCCACGGTGCGGCCTCTCCTTCCAGGAGTTAACCGTCCCCAACCTCTCGCAAGTCAAAATCCATCTGAGTTCCCAACTCTCTAGGATTACGTTGCGGTGAAACGGTAAGTAACCTTCGAATCCTTGGTATCCTGTACTATTCGCCTTTCTAAGTTCTTCTGATTCATGCATTCACGCATTTTGTATTATCGTAAACCCACTTTCTTTGCAGTCTTCCAGATATGTCATACCAAGAGCCTCAACTACCTCTATTTCATGGATATCTCTTCGTGCGTTAAAAGAGTTGCAGATCTCAGCGGGGCTATTTCAAATTAAAATCGGTAAGTGCAAAACCGACCGAGAGACCCTCGTTTTACCACTCTTACTAATAACAAAAGGCGGGCCGCGCTCATTCAGAAGGATAAAACGAAGATCGCGCTCGCCAGTCCTCCACTGGCCGGCATTAACTTGAAATAACCCCGTTTAGTTCTGCCAACTATTTTAACGCAAGAAGTGACATCTGCACACGTCAAATACGGGGCAGTTGAGCCACCTGGTAGGAGTATCCAGTCTCTTGGCACAACCGATGGAAGAATATAAAAGTATAAAGTATAAAAATATAAAAGTTCCCAAACCGATTAACACACTAACTGAAGAAAGAGCTCACTAGCTTTCCAAAATAATTCGTACACTCAATTAATCACCCTTTTCCTGGGGAATTGAAATCGATTTCAGTCCATATTTCGTATTGAATATTATGGAAGCGTGGACTTGGATTGTATTGAATCATGAATCCGATCCTCTTAGAAAGTAGGACCGGATCGAAATTTTGTAGCATGGAAACATCTACGTACTGAATACACCAAAGATCCTATCTTTTACTGACTTTTTTGCTACACGCTCGTCATTTTGCCTTCTTCAACAAACTTGCAGGAAACTGGTAAAATAAAACATAGAAATTAATACGTTTTCATAATCTCCTAATTATAATACACAGACTAACAAACACATGTTTAATAGATTCGCTAACGTAAATAACAGTAGACCAAAATAAAATCTCTTGTTATTTATCTTAAATCTTGCATATTCAAAACGATCTCGATTTGTATTTAGTTTAACATAAGAACCGCGGATCGTATTCAAATGTATTTCAATGCCCCATTGTCTGCGAAATGCCGTTGTGTTTCAACCAATAAATTTATCTACAAGTTTGTTTTCATTGCACTGTGATCTGAGAGCTGCATGTTCGTTTATGACTACTAGGCGATATACAGGAAAATATTTACTGTAGACAAATTCATAAGGTAACAATTGATAGGTGTGCCTGTTGAAATCGGTATCAATGTTGGTTCTCCCAGAGCCATTGAGATCATACAATTCAATTTCAATTGTGTATTACTTCCAAAAAGAAATTCTATCTTTAAAAGTGTTTAGTGGATCACACCACCTTTTGCGGGGACTGAGTAGATTACGCTTAATTAGTTACAACTTTTGATATCACCATGTATATCTAGAAATACTATTAATAGATTTCAGTGTATTTTTAAAGCTTTCGCTATTGATTAAATCTGTATGGTTCTATCTTACTAACTTCAATAAATAATAAGATTTGTCAGAACCCAACATTTAAAAGTTGAGAAAATTGTATATATTTACCCTTTTTTTCGAAATTACTACTACACAGCTTTAAATTTTCTCTTAACTATTTTAGATAATTATTTTATCTTTATATTTTCCTGTACTGTTATATTATTAAAATTTGTATTTTAGAAACTACATTAAGTATTAGTAGGCGGTAACTAAGGGAATTGACTAGAATAAAGTATAGTCAAATGTTTTAAAAGCTGGTTTCCATGTGAATGGAAATTCGGTCTCTATTTATGGCCAAGAGAAGTCATCTAGATTGAAGAGGTTAAGAGGCTATTTCCTGAAAATCCAAGATATACGTTGTATGGTTTTGAGGGGCGCATTGAGTGAAATAAAACAATGGCCTTCCCTTAAAAAATTGCTAAATATCTTCAAATCAGGGCATTTCAAACAAAATCGTTATAGTCATTTGTTTTGAAAAACAAAATTTTCGAAAAACTTTCAGTTAAAAGGGGGATGGGATGAGAGATTTTTCTTGAAATTTCTTGTGTTGCATTCTGGGAGATGCTGAACTTTAATATGAAGTTTGATAATTAAAGAATTTTTCGTTTTTGAATTATCCTGTTCTCACATATGCACACGGAACTTTTCTTAAAATGTTTTTATTGATTTAGGGGTCCTCAAAACGTTTATTTCCGTATCAAATTTTTGGGTCGAGTACAACACCTCTACTTACTATCTACGTAATAGTATTGGTAGATAAAGTAAAAGGAGTGTAGGATGGGGAAGGCTGTTTCCGAAGAATGAATTAATTTCCTTGGGAAAAACTGTGATGTAGATCTAACCCTTATAAGGTATATGAATCAAATAAGGCCATGTAGAACAACAAGGCAACTAATGGTTTTTGGAAAATGTCTGTATAATATCTGAAGGTGGCAGCATCTCCTTGATTGGAGTGCTCTGTTGATACTTAGATCCCATCAACAGCTTTTTCCTTCTCCGAATGTGTGATAACAGAGAAGCAAGTTGTGCGTATGGACCTGAATTAGCTTACACTAGCAATTGCTAAGAATAATGTCATTTATAGCGTCATCTATTCTTTACTAAAATATTATTATGCTATGATTACATTGTATTAAATATACTTTCATACTGTAATAAATAGTTTTATGGTGGTATAATATTTGTGGTTTTTATTGATAAAATTTCAAGGGAAAACACAAATGATCTTAAAGGCCAGAGGTATATTTACAAAGAGGACAAAATGATAGATGTGACAATGCGCAAAAGTTATCACAGTTATATGTTCATGAATTTTCTGTTGATATAAAAGAGCAAGATAAGTTTGTTCATTTTCGGTGTCCAGAATGTAACAAGACTTGAGTTAAAGTTTATACTATCTTCTTTAAGTTTTTGATCTGTATAAGTAAATTGAGACCGTTAATTATCCTCGTCGTAATAATGACAATCTTCTATTAATTATCTAGATGTATATAAGTAAATAAAGTTAACATTTATTAATTTGTATACATAGGAACCAAGAAGTCAGTTGTTGACTTGAAAGATACACAGAATCCTGACGCCATACTACAGAGAAGGGTGAGAAGTTGCTTCTTTTGTGAAAGCCACGTACGAATTTCTTATATAGGGGCAGTCCAGTTTAAAACCCACGAGGGGACTTTTGCTTTATATTCGTAGTATCACGTGGTTATTATGAGTATTCTGGGAAATTCGCAATGATTTTTGGGTCACGATGGTGTCATTTTGGCGGACTTTCTAACCAATCAGGAAGCAGCCACCATGACACCGTTTTTAGTATAAAAGAAGTAGGGTTCGACACATCGTGGTCGTTGTGCTAAGAATTTGCCCGTGAGAGGTATCGTCGTTTGTCAAGAATCTGCCCGCGAGAGTCAACGTCGTTTGCCAAGAATTTGCCCGTGAGAAGCAACGTCGTTTTGCCAAGAATCTGTCCACGAGATGCGGTAGGTCGTTCTGCAAAAAAAGAAAAGAAAAAAAAAACAACAAAAAAAAAAAACAACTGAAACTGTAAAACTCTGTCCGCGAAGTAAGATTATTATGAGAAGAAACTGTTGGTGAATTAAAGTAACGTCGCTCGCCTATTTAATAGTCGGCTTGTGATTACTTGAGAGTGAATTGTGTCATGTACTTAACGTAGAAACAGTGTAATTGAGAGTACGTGTGAGTGAGTGGTAAGAGTACCAGTCAGCAGAATAACAGTGTACAGCAAGGTGCTTATTTTGGAATCTCCTTATAGAATAAATAACAGTAAAAGTTCACAAGTGTTTTCTTCACAATTAAAATATCACTCCTACAACTCCTCCCACTTGCCAAATCCACGCCAGAGAGAGAGAGTCAATGATCGTGCAAGACTGAGCAACGCCGTGGCAACTCATCCAAGAAGAACTTCAGTACCAGGTACGTGAGTGTAGTGGAGTTGATTTAAAGTGACACTTAGTTACGCTGCACATAAGCACCCACGTTGAGGCGTAAAACTCAACAACGTAAAATTCCTATTATATATGACTGTCCAACGTGCGGTGTAAACTACAAACC
The DNA here is from genome assembly GCA_030762935.1 of Hymenopus coronatus. Taxonomy (NCBI): domain Eukaryota; kingdom Metazoa; phylum Arthropoda; class Insecta; order Mantodea; family Hymenopodidae; genus Hymenopus; species Hymenopus coronatus. The sequence continues at coordinate 51,631,459 of CM060895.1, forward strand.
ACCACCATATAAAGTCTCACAACACGGGTATTAACGAATAAAAATCCCATTACAAAATGTGTCATTAATGAACTTTCATATGTCATTAATTTTGTTTAACGCATATTTTTATTCAGATTCTTACCTAATTATTTACATGGTCGCCTCTGTCTTATAGATAGTTTATTTTCAGTCATTAAGTATAAAACATACATAGGCTGCGCCATGAGAGAATAAAAATCAATTAAAAATTACTACATACAATAATATTACAAGAGTACATTTAAAAAAAGTATATAAGATTAATTCCATTCCAAGTCATAAATTTCTGAAATATTATAAAGAGGATTTGCCTTCAAGGTTGTTCTGCTCCTCCTCTTAAAGCTTAACAAAGGAAGAGTCATGATATTCTGAGGTAGAGTTTGGAAAAATTTAACTGACATACATGAGAAACTGTTAAGAGTATTACTATATTTACATTTGTTAATTCTCGTATAAATATCAGAGCATTTTCGTGTGGGATAATTATGGACAAAAGAATATATTGAGAAAAGGTTGATATTCTTTTTAAAATACACTTCACATAAAATAACTTGGACTGTAGTATTTGGAACTCCTGGTTTTAATAGATCCAATTTGTGCTGCTAAAAATAATAACATCACATTCTTTGAGTTCTCCAATAAACTTTACTTTTTACTTTTCCCCAAGGTTCAAAATATAGGTTTGATTAAAATTTTAAAAATTCGGCCTGGTATGTGTGAATTAACAATGAATGAAACCTTAGCATGACCTTATTTGGCACACTTACCTCATATGCAGTTAATTTTGTTGAAATATACAGATCCCTAATTATTATTTCCATTCTGGTACTGGAGATACAAAAAGACGTGGACCTTTGTTTCAACCCAACGTCGGATGTGTACATCAACAGAATCAATGTGTGTTATCACTTTTATCCAGCAAGCTAAAAACAACAACGGTAAGTCTAATTGGTGTACCCAGTTATTTGTTCTTTTCCAAGATAGATAGCTAGGCATATTTCAGCGATAGGTGAAAATGGGAAGTTTTTGATTCATGAGTGCAATGACAGACAGGACAGTTGATGGATAGGATGTAAATAAAACGCTTTCACAGGCTTGGGCAAACAAAGAGGGCTCATTCGTTTGTTATCTCACGTGACCCGTAAATGCTAACTTTTAAATTTCTTTGGTAGATCGTAGCCTACAAGCTGATACAGAATCCAAAATCATCCCAGGTATCATGTGGCTTTCTCCAGATAAATAATCAACTATGCTGAATTGCTGTTTAGTTTCTCCGCCGCTCAGGTTAAGATCGAGGAGAAAAGCTTGCGTCTAACAAGACAAGTATGTAACTCTAGATTCAAAAATCCTCGGAATCGTTTATTTTCTCTTTAATGTATTCGAAAGTAAAGCATATTTTATTTTAGGTATTGGTAACGTCCATGACGACATTTCATTTCAACTATCATTTCACGTACATAGTAAGTGTAGAGAAGGTATTGCATTCTACCCAAAAGTTCGATACCGAGATTTTATCGGAAATAGACGTTTTAGGCTCCCTGCATAAAACAAAGCATTTTTAGAAAAAGGTCCGTGTGTGTCTCTGTCAGCGCGTCCATGCGTCTATGAACATATTAACTCAGAACCGAAAAGTTGGTAAAATAACAAACTTGGTATATAAGTTTATTATCTTCCAAGCATGAGACACGAAGCTTTTGAGGAAAATACCCTTTTGATTTTCTCAAAAATGGCTCTAACGATTTTGATTAAAGTACCGTACATTAAAGATATTTACGTGCCAAATAAACTGTATATCTTGAATTTTCTGGGAATAACTTCTGAACATTTCTTTATTCTAGATGAATATTGCTGGATTTTACATAACTAGTAAACCGTAAGAGATAGACAAAAATTTACTGCATAAAATAAGTAGACCTCGTTGAAACACATAATTTATGTCACATACATTTTTTTCGTAGAGTTGATCTCTTTTTTGAGATATTCCTTGTTCACATTGGGGAATTTGTGGCAATGCAAAGAAACGATTTCATCCACTGGCAACCAGTTTTTGAAAGATTTGATTATTGCTTTAGCCTAGCTATTTTCCTCCTACTTACAAGAAATCATTTCTGCTAATGTTTATCTCGATTAGCATGAAGTAGAGAGTAGAATAGGTTTTTTAGCAATAATTTGTTACAGAGATGTAGAGAAAATCATGTGAATGGAACACATCAGATTTTGTTTGTTGTGTACCTATGCATGTTCGTTTATCGTATTTTATAATGTCCACACCGGAGCACATTCGAACGTAAAGTTTTGTGTTTTGTTAAATCTTCCTCACATACTCGTATATCGAGAATGATGGAAATGGCTTGTGGTGAGGCAGCGATGAAGAAAACGCAGGTATGAATGGCATAAACATTTCAGTCAAGCTTTTCGAACGCTGAGGAAATTACTGTACATGCGTCAAGGGCACTATGACAGGTATCTGAAAATGTCTTCCAGGAGTGCTTCCAGTTTCTTTAAACTCGCTGAGGAAGGGAACTATTTTGAAAGAAATGTTGTGTAAACTGTCTTATGGTTACTTGTTTCATTCCGGAAACTTTTTCAATGTAGTTTGCACTTATGGCTGTCTGAAAAAAAAAAAGTGATATATTATCACATAAGTTCCTTCACCAGATTTAATTTCACTTTCTACGATGTACAATGTATATACGAGGCGTGTCCGTAAAGTAAGTACCATTTCGTTCTACCGCAACGCTAGTGTCGCAGTTCTACGCATGCGCACTCGACTCTGTGGTTCATTATCTGTCCATTGACGCCATTACAGCTGGATCGTGTTATGCTTACAATTTAATTGTCAGTGATCGTTCAAAATGTTTAAGATAATTTCCGATCCCGCTGAATGTTAAGTGCGTTCCATAATACGGGCTTGAATGCAGGGAATGAACCGCTGAAATTCATCGTCAACTTGTAGAGTTGTATGGTGAAAATAATGGCAGGTGCAATGGTAAGAAAAGTGGGTTAAGCGTTCAATGTTGGACGATCCATTGTTCATGACGAAGCACGAAGTGAATAACTTTCTGTTGACACTGAGGTTTTGTTGAACAAGTGAATGAGTGAATTCACATAAGCATGCTTTGTGATGTGTTTTACGCATTTCAAAAACTGTTTTGCATGAGATCGTCTCAAAGTACTTAAATTATCGCTGGATTCCAAAGATACTTAATGTCCACAAAACGAAGCAACTGGTTAGTGCTTTGACATTTCTTACCCAATACAGCAATAAGACAGATGAATTTTTATGTTGGATAATGACTTTTGATAAAACTGTGTTTGTCAAGTCACTCCAGAATCAAAACAATAGCAGATGAATTGGAGGCACACAGAATCCCCAAAACACAAAAATTCAAAACAACGTTGTCAGCACGAAAAATCACCTATGCTTTATTCTGGGACAGACTTTGTTCTGATTGTTGAGTTCCTGCTCAGAGATGCAAAGTATCACCGCGGCGCGATACCGTGAAACACTGAGAAATGTTCGGCGCGGAATTCAAAACAAAAGGTGCAAAATGCTCAGTCAAATGCTTCCTTACAACGCACGTCTCCATGCTGCTGGTCTCACAAAGCCTTGCTCAACAATTCGGTTGGGAGCAACTCAATCCCCGACCCATTCTCGCGCTTTCTATCATTTGCTCTGGAACCTGAAGCGTGAGTTCGGAGGAAGGCGCTTTGAAGCGATGACATGCGTTCATCAGTGGCTGTCTTCATTGGCGATACCTTTCTTTGAAGAGGGCATTTAAAAGTTGATTCCTAGCTATAACAAATGCTTGAACAACGGTGGCAACTATGTCGAAAAATCTTATGTGTTCCACCCACACGATTTTCTCTAACTGTTCCATAAACAAAATTTTCTTACAAAAGATTAATATTTTATCTACGTCAATCAAGAAAAACATTGCCAAAATTGGTGTTATTACTTGCTGCTTTATAAGTAGAAAGGAAATAAGGGAACACACTAGGCTAAGGTGATAAGTCATATCTTTTAAAAGAGGTCTCTATGTGCAAAAATTAAAATTCGGTTCTATTTGCTTGCTAGGAGTAAATAAAAGAGAGGTGAAAAAACACATTTTCTGTTTGAGAAAAGTTTAAAACTGAAATCAATAACTCGGAATATTTGGAAAATGGTTAACTCTACAAAAATATATATGAAAAATTATGTTTCAATGAGATCCACATTCTTTGTTAGGTAAGTTTTGTCTATCTTTTATGGTTTACCAGTTATACAAGAGTCATCCAAAATGAAGAAGCCTTCACAGGCTATTCAAGAAAAAAGTCTTGATATACATTTCATTTGTAACAAAAATATCCTAAAATTATAAATTTGAATAAAAACTGTTAGCTTTTTTTGATAAAATCAAAATTTTTGAAAAATGTTCCATGTAAACAGTAATTAGGGTGGAGGGATCTTCGTGTCGCATCCTTGGAACATATTGATGTTAAATACAAGGTTTGGTATTTAACCAACTTTCGTTTTTAAGCTATTTGGCTCCCCCCCACCCACCCACCCACAAACACACACACACACACCCGGACATGTTTCTAAAAATGTTTTTTTTTTTATAATTCAATGGGTCTCAAAACATATGCTTCCGGCGAAATCTTGATATCGAATTTTTGGATGAACACAACACCTTCTCTATCCACTATGCACGTTGTACATACGGGCTAGAGAAAGTAAAATAGGTTAAGGAATATTGTTTCGTGTACAAATAAATGTTCTTGTGGAAACAAATATTTTATGCAATTTTTTGCCAAACCGGATACGTCTCGTAATAGTTAAATGAGATATTGTATTCCACACAATAACCAACTTTGAACTGAATTTATTTGTACATCTTTTTTCCATAATACTTTCATTGAAATACAATCCTCGCTGTACTTGTACAAATTTGTTACTGACCCTAATAGTATTCTTACTTCAGATTTCCTGGTTCCCCGGGCTTTTGCCTTGATTGGGTAACCGTTCTCAAACCCTACTTCCCTGTAATCTTCTCTGGTTCTTGTTGCCTCTACAGTCCTCATCTATTTTTATACCACTTCTCAGAAATGTCCTACAATCCAATTAGTAGTTTCTTCTTTTCCCTTTAGCATGTTTAATGTTACAGCTTAATGGTCATTTTATCCCATTTACTCCCAGCGTGTATGAAGGCAGATGGGGTCATTCATTAGGATTATAATAGGTAGAAAAAGTTATGTAACAATAATAAGCATATTTCTGTGATTGATGAGGGGGTTGGAGTCTGAATGGAATCATGGGAGAGACCACAATCCGACCGCGGCGACTAGGCAGGTTGATATCGCAGTGATTTACCAATGCCTTCGGTCGCCCTCCGTGGAGTAGTGGTTACCATGTTAGCCTCTAGAACCCAGGATTGCAAGTTCAAACCAGGTGGAGGATAATGGATTTTTTCAGACGCAAAGTTTCTTAGCATGCTTCCTCGGTAATCCCGTGTAATGGGCCGCGCCATAGCCGAGTGATTAGACCACTCGCCCTTCGCCAAGTTCTATTCTAAGGACCGCATGTGAGATTTGTGGTGGACAAAGCGGCGCAGGGGTGGGTTTTCTTCGGGTTCTCCAGTTTACCCCACCATCACATTCCATCTTCATTCTATGAATCATTGCCTGCGGTGCCAGTAGTAAAAGCAGGCGTTAAACAATATAAAATAAGTCCCGTGTCATGTTTATTTGCGCGTGAATGAACTTCATACCTTGAAAAAAAAAAAAAAAAAAAAAAAAAAAGGTTCCGGGGCAAAATTCCGACCTTTCGCGTCCGCAAGTAGTGATTTTGTCCTACAGTACCATTTGGGGCAGGAGTCGATCCCTCGTTACCTAGCGCATAACGGCGAACTCACGAATTAGAAATTCAAATCCTTATTACGAAAACGATGCCCTGTGCTCCCCTTAGGAGCAATAAGAAATTAATTACACTAACTTAACTTACCAATGCCTTCTGCGGGATGGAGATGAAGGGACATAACATCCAGCCCTCATAAGCTGTGGGGAAGAATTGCAATTCCCCATCGGGAATTGGACCCGACTCCTCCATGTCAGAGCAGACGTGCTACCACTGCGCTACGGAGACGTAATTTTCGTGATTACTCACTTAACTCACAGTAGGTGCAACTTAGCCTGCATTATGCGATTCTGCGCTATAACCAGAAGTCTGCTATTGCCACCATTAGCAAGGCGTCTTTCTCTTTGACCGCACACACACTTGAGTTGTAAGCGATGGTGCAGCACTAAATTAATTAGCAAGCCCTCGCAGGGTCTCGAACTACACTTTTGCAGAATTGGGTTCAGCGGAAATGAATTAGACGTCTATTCTCCTTAACTGATTCAGCAAGCTTTGGATCTTTCTTGGTAAACAAGAATAAACCCGAATGTCTAGGTGCAGCACACAGGAAATATTAATCTAATTTTAGTTATAACATAAATTCAATGTTATACTTCATTTCACAACATGTTATGATGACGTGCACGTATAAATTAGCTACCTACTACTGTGACAGTTACTCTGACTGTTATTTTAAATTATTAATTACTATCTGGCGAACTCGATTTATTTTACTTTTGTTTTTCTTTACTTTTTCTACCACGTACATAAAAGTAGGAAAACAAGACTGATTTTCACCTGGAAATTCTATATCGAGATGTCACCTGAAATACATATTTTGATAAAACCTGAAACCAAAATTGACATTTTTATTTTCTCTACTTAGTAGGTAGTACATAGGTAGGAAAATACTACATTCCTGTAAGTTTAGTTTTTTCATGCTCATTAGGATATGCAGAATTAAATTGTCGTCTGAAGCTATAATTACGTAACACAGTTATTTAGAGCACAAAAATCCAGCCTTTTTACCCTTCTAAACGCAGAAATAATCGATTTCTGAAATTTGTATTTAGCATTCATGTGTTCCATTTTCAATGAAAGGCCACTGTTGTTATTCGTCATGTACACAGTTAAGCAGGGGCACAGAGGAGCGGGTAAGAAGGGAGTGCCTATAGCTTAAAGTTACCCGAAACTCAGTTTACCTTTCCTCGTATTCTTAATTACTGAACAGTAATCTAGAGCAGGCTGTTCCAACTTTTCTCGACTGAGTCAGAGTACTGTGTGTATCCAACAACAGATACGTGGAGGAGAAGATCGTAGCACAAGCGTTTCCGTTGCTACTTCTTCGTTCAGCCCTGTCAACAGCTTGCTCTCAATGCCGAGGCGTATTGTATAACTCAAGAATGCATCTGCGCGTGATTAACTCCTTATTCTTTGGAGCCCAGACAACTTCTTTATCTTTAAGTCTTCGTAATTGAAATTTAGAAGTTCTCTTATAGCCTATGACCACCGGGAAGAACAGTATTTTCATTGGAAAATAATTATCAAAATCAGTTCACTAGTTTCCGAGATTACGATCGTATAGTCACACATACATGCACAGTTTTTGCTCTCTATATTGTTCATTATAAAATATTCGAATACATAAATTGAATACATAATTGTTATATTACTAAAATTTTAAAGCAAGCAAGATTAAAAGTTATGTGTGGCAATCTGATAACTCCTTTTTATATAGTGTGTGTGTGTCTGTGTCTGTGTGTGTACACATAACTTTTAATTTTGCTTGCTTTAAACTTGTATTATTATAACAATTACGTATTCAATTTATGTATTTGAATATTTTATTATGAGCAATATAAAGAGCAAAAATGTGCATGCATGTGTGACTACACGATGTAGTGGCTTTGAAATTCCATGTTCTTAGCATAACCGCGAGAAAAAGGGAAGAACGACTAACTACTCAAAATGCGCACACTATTTCAAAGCTCAATCCAATACATAAGAATATTTCTAAAGTGTTTAACGCCCCTTATCAAAATAGTTGAAATAATCTATGTGCTTTAACGAGATATACGTCTTCTATACAGTAAGATTTCATCCATTTCTTCACCTTACATCAATCTCAATAAATGGTTACCTAGAATCTTCAAATCCGGGATGTGGCATTGAATTCTTCAGTCTGGCTCTACTTTTCCAACTTCTATTCTACACATGACTGGTGTGCAAGCAACAATTCACAATACAGACTTAGATGTGGATACACTATTTGGCATATCATTTCATACACAGTTTTGTCATCAATGACCTCTAGCGAAAGAACAAAAGGAAACATTATTATTTTAAAACCTGTAGCATAGATGCTATAAATGTATAAGTGAGGTAAATTAAAACATGCAACAGAAAATGTATGAAAAGGGTAATGCTATGATAAAAGGTAGTTTGGCATATATAACATGATAGTTATGCACTTATTATTTAAGGCGATTTATAGATAATAATACAACATATACAAGTTGTTTAAATACCATACCGAACAAAGATAATGAACTCTATGTAATACAAAAATATAGTGTTTAACAGCAATTGATATACACCTACAAAACACCTCGTGGTCAGCGCAGACTAGGCAGTTATCCAGGGACAAAGCTATGCTGGTCCACGCTATCGGAAGAAGCTTTTGAAACTCCGAGTTGCGTGCTTCCGTAGTGTTTATGTAAGCGTGCCGACATGCTGCACGGTAGTTAGCTAACATTAAGGGATTCCTTGTCCTACGAAGTCCCACTTAAGTTTTACTTGTAGTAATTTGTTTTTTCTTCTAACTGGTTCATACTAATTGAGATAAATATTTGTTAAAATGGTTTTATTACTTAAAATTCAACCAATAAATAGGAATATTTTGGAAATGGTTAACTTTAAAAAAATAAGCGCATAGACGTAAATTGTGTGCTTTAACGAGATTTACAAAACTTTTGTAGTAAGTTTTTGTGTATCTCTTACGGTTTGCCAGTTATGGAGAAGTCCTTCAGAATCAAAAGGGCCTCAGAGGCTATTCCCAAGAAATTCAAAATATACATTCTAATCCCTATGTAAATTATATTTAATATATAGAATATTACTCAAAATGGTCAGAATCATTTTTGGAAAAAACAAGCATTTTTAAAGAAGTTCCATGTAAAATGTATTTTGGGCTGTGAGGATTTTATCGAAAACCTTCGGGTCGCATTCTTGAAAGATACTGAGCTTAAATATCAAGTTTGGTATTTTTCGAACTTTCCGTCTGAGTTATTCTCTTCATAGACACACATACGGGGACCTTTTTCTAAAAATGTTTTTTGGAATCATTGGACTTCAAAACATGCAATTTCGACATCAAACTTTTGGGTGTATTACAATAACTTCTGTACCTGCAATGTACATAGCGCGTGTAGAGAAAGTAATAACAAAACTACAAAGAATAGTAAAAGTTGGCAGGAATCAGTAGAGAACAATAAAGTACAATTGATAACTTTTATGTGCAGTAAACTAAAGAAATTGCGATTGGTAAGACAGTTTCGCTAGAAGAATTGGAAACGGTAATGACTCTGCGTTTAGAAAATGAGAACATTTTTACTCTATCAACATTTTGTGAACCTACATTAGCTGAATTGGAAGCAGGTGAAAAATTACTCATTGGTTTCAAATTAACTTTCCACTTTGCAATCAATATGGTGCCTAATATGTATTGTCCGTTCTCGTTTCCTGTTTATCATGAACTATATACTGCTAATTTGCTTTCAGTTCTAGTTTACGTTTATGGGCCTGCTGGTAGAAAAATTATTTTCGTGTATTTGTTTATAATAATGACAATTATAAAGCATAATGCAGACATGATATCGCCCTAGGGATAAAAAAGTGCCGTTAAACAAATTGATTATTACAGTAATTATAATTGTTGTATCAAATGAAAACGCCAGTTTCTACTAAGCACACTTTCTTTGCCGCTAACACACTCAATGTAACATAACTTGTTACACTTCAACCACTAACGTTACACACTCGGTACACACTATACAACATATCTGATCCGCAGAATCGAATCATAACTGAATCACTGAGTCACAAGTTAACTGCACTCTTTTATCTGTCTTCATTTCTTGACTATCGTTCGGGCACTCGTCGGCCCCTTACATACGTATCGTAGCCTAGGTCGAAAACTCTAGTTATCCAAGGTGCGGGATACTGCAAAAAGGAAGCTTCCAGACTGTACTGCTCAAACTGCAGAAAGTGGCATCAGAGGCTTTGTACGGCTATTATGTTTAATACGCAATACTGTTAAAGAGTGGCCGATCAGAACGATATGGGCACCTAGCCGGACAGATAGGGTCGATGTCGTTCGCCGATAGGTCAACCCGTCCTTCGCCACGCGGTTACACAATTATTTCTCACCCAACAAGAGCATGGACAGCTCATGGGCAAATTTACCCTCCGCCCTTGTTTTGCGATGAGGTAATAACTTACCAAATGAGTGGTTAGGATTACACAAGAGAGGATATATACTATTTGTACATACACTTTAAATGTTGTTATGGTCAAGTATTGCACATAATTTTAAAATATCAGACTCTAAAACAAAAGTGATGACTTTTCAAGGAAAATTCCAGTCAGAACGAAGATAGCAATAAAAAATGGAATAACAGAACACACAGTGTTCTCGGATGAGATATAACATCTCTACAATTGGGAATTACAATAAAATATAAAATGATATCCGGCACTATAAGAACCTTCCGTAAGACTCGAAAAGAAGCTCAGCTTAGGCTTTATAAGATAATGCATGTTCCTGTTCTATATGGGTGAAAATGTTGGTTGTTTAAAAAAATATATATTTCATACATTCAAGCCGCCGAAATGGAGTTTTTAAGATCAGTAAAAGGAGCTCATGCACGGACACAATGATTTAATAAGGCGTGAAAGGAATATTTGATAAGATCTGATGTGTTCCATTCACATAACTTTCACTATATCTCTGCAACAAATTGTGGTTAATAATGTTATGCTTCTATTTACGTCATAGTATTTGAGAAAAAATCAGCAGAAATAGTCCTATTACTTGCTTTCTTGTAAGAGGTAGCGAATTAAGGGAGTTCTATTGGTTAAAGTGGTAGTCAAAAGTTGGTTGCTATGTTACTGAAGTTACTTTATTTGTATGGCCTGGAATTTTTAATTTCCTGTAGAGAAAATTGTGTTTTTTAAAGCTGAAACCAAAACACAAGAAGTATCTCAAAAACGATCATCTCCACGAAAAAAATGTATACAAGATAAATTGTGTGTTTTAAGGTGCTTTACATTTTTTGTGTTGTAAGTCTTCGTCCATCTCTTACGGTTTAGCAGTTATACAAAATTCCGTAAAATTCATCCAGAATAAAGTAATCTTCAGAGGCTATTCCCAGAAAGTTCAAGATATATATTTTATTTGTCGTGTAAATATCTTTAATATACGAAATTGTAATCAAAATCGTTAGAGCCTTTTTTGCGAAAATAAAAAGAATAGTTTGGGGTGGGGGGATTTTTCTCAAAATCTTCGTGTCGCATCCCTGGAAGATATCAAACTTAAATACCAACTTTGGTATTTTACAGACTTTTCGTTTTTGAGCTATCGTGTTCACAGACACACGGACACACACGGACCTTTTTCTGAAAATGCTTTTTTTTGGATATAGAGGACCCTAAAACATATATTTCCGGTGGAATCTCGGTATCGAATTTTTGGGTGGAGTGCAATACGTTCTCTATACACTATGTATATAGTAGGTATAGAGAAAGTAATAAAAACCGATGCAAAGAATACCAGGACGACCAAGCAAAGGATGGAGCTGAGACCAGAACAGGTTGCATTGACCTAACCACTGAAAAACTGAGGGAGATGGTTCCGCGGAAACGCGCGAGGCTTGCATTCGAGAGGTCGTAAGTTCGCTTCCGTGAACCTATGGATTTGAGGGGGGGGGGTTACCGGCGAATACTGGAAAGGTTTATTTCATCCCCCAAATTTCCCGCACCTTCATTTTTCAATCATGTCTTTTCAGGTAGAATCGTCAGCGATTGTGCTGCGGCCGAGGTGATGACACTCCGGTTTGTAATTGCTGTTCTCTCCGCTGGAGTGGCAAGACGACCGTCAGTCCGCGCGGAGGGGGGGGCAGTGTCGAAACCCTTGTGCGCTGGTGCCTGCCTGGAGAAACCTAGCGGAGGGATTAAGAACTACCAGCATCGTATAGGACTCACCTCGATCGCGCTTGGCAGACCTGATGTCTCCCTACATCTCGCGCCTCCACACGGGGGCCTGATATACAATAGCATTATAGTGTTCAGTGTGGACTGCCTTCCACTCAGTCCAATTCAGTACTAATCCCTAAAGGAAGAAGATGAAGTAGACACTTAGAACTAAATATTTCAATATCAACCTAAATAGCCCCATTCCTATAATGACCACTTTTGCTGCAAATTTTTCTCCAGCAATTGAAAATTCTCTTAAGGTAATGAAGCTTGGGGGTTCGTTTTTCGGTAACGTAACATCTGTAGGCATGTAAGAGATCAAATTCTAAAATGGTGTTGAAAACCCCACGAAATGTGCCATGTCTATTATAAAATGATGAGGCACGTTTGAGCGGTTTTGGCTCGAGAAGTACTTGTTTTGTATTGAGCTCTGATAAGAGGCAGACGTCTATGTTAGGTGGACAGAAAATCAATCAGCAGAGAGCAGATTGGACCCCCTCACAAGTTAGTAAGTGGTGGGCGCACCCTTCACCCCTTGTTGCAGGGGGAGTGTTCTTCTATACAACTCTTGTAGCTATAACCGTGTCCTGGGGGAGCCGTAAGATTAATTTAACACTCATCACTTTAATGAAATGCCTGATTAAGTGTTGAGAGCTTTGGTCTCTCCGGGCCAGTTGTGGCAGCGGCCAGAAACAAAAGAGAAAGCAAGCGCTGCAACGAAAAAACGCACACGTAATACGCAAACTAAATCTTCCACGAAATAATTTCAAAAGTGCTAATCGTAAATTAAAAATATGTGTTCCATTCACGTGACTTTCCCTCTTCTGCAAACAAACCACCCTTTCAAAGGATTATTCGTTTATCTACAATGTGCTGATCAAAAGAAACATTACCAGAAATACTCTTATTACTTAGTTTTTCATAATTAAACGGAAAATATAGTAATAAAATAGACCTTAAAGACAGTCAAAGCTTTTAAAGCTATTGCTATACGGTTATCACCGAATTAGATTTCCTTTCCATGTTCAGGGGAAAACAAGAGAGACATGAAATAGATGACAACTTCCCACTTGAGAAAAATAAAGTATTTTAACATTGAAGCCAACAATAGGGGATATCTCTGAAATGATTACTTATACAAAAACAAATATATAGGACAGAAATTGTGTGTTTTAACGGGACCTATATTTTTTGTGTAGTAAATTTTTGTCTACCTTACGGTTTACTTGTTATGCAAAAATTGTTCAGAATAAAGAGGACTTCAGAAACTATTACCAAGAAATTAAAAATATCTATATATTTATTTATCGTGTAAACATCTGTAATATACGGAATTGTTACAGCTATTCTTAGAAAATCGAAAATTTAAAAATGTAACCGATTTTTCGTTTTTGAGTTATCGTCGGTTCACAGACAGAGAGACAAAAAAAAAAAAAAAAAAAAAAAAAAAAAAAAAAAAAAAAACACACACACAGGCACACTCGGAGCCTTTCCTAAAAATGCATTTTTTGGATACCGGGCCTTTAAACTATATTTCCGTTGAAATCTCGACTTGGAATTTTTGGATGGAAGGCAATACCTTCTCTACTAACTATATAATACATGTAGAGAAAGTAAAACATTCTGTAAGGAAAACAAATACGGTCTCCAGAAGAGCAACAACTAATACTTTATCTGTTAGTTTGATGCCACTGTTATTTCCTCATCATATATAGAAACGCTATAGCTGACATTTCAGCTTTTCACTTAATATTTTGCAACGAGTTGTGTAATACTTTTTGCTTAGAGTATTTTGGGAGAGTGGAAGGGGCAAAGTTTGGAAACAGGTTTTTCAAGCCCAGGTCTGATACCTGTATCTTTATGGTAGCCACCGGTATAGCCACGTTACGTCCCTGTCTCCCCCTTCCACTGTTTCAAAAGACAGTTTTACTCTCTCGACCACGGTTGCACAATGCACATAGCAGGTAGAGAAGGTAGTGTATTCCACCCAAAAATTCGATACTAATGTTTCACCGGAAATACATGTTTGAGGTATCCTGAAAAAAGGTGTACGTGTGTGTATGTGTGTGTGTGTGTGTGTGTGTGTGTGTGTGTGTGTGTGTGTGTGTGTGTGTGTGTGTGTGTGGATAGCATAACTTCAAAACGAAAAGTTGGTAAAATACAAGCTTGGTAGTTAAGTTTGGTATCTTCCAAGGATGCGACACAAAGATTTTCGGAAAAATGCTGCCACCCCAAACTACCCTTTACATAGATTATTTTTAAAAATTTTCCATTTTCGCAAAAATAGCTCTAACGATTTTGATTAAAATGCAGTATATTAAAGGCATTAATATAAAAATAAAATATGTAACCTGAATTTCTTTGAAATAGCCTCTGAAGTGGAAGGGACCTGAAAACATGTGTTTCCAGTGAAATATCGGGATTTTAGGTGTAATGCAATACTTTCTCTATCTGCTATGTACATGACAAAGAATGTAAAAACATTATAAGATCGAAGGGGAAAAGGAAAGAACAATAAAGCAAAGTAAATAAGGCAGCAAATGTAAGTGTTTTTCTCAAAATTAGAATAGATCATCTGATGAAGGATCACGTTATAACGGAGTAAAGATAGAAGACAATTGATTTAAACACAATTTAAATGAAGTTTGAAATAAGAATGATCCAGGCTAAGCGAAATGACGTTTCAATGAAGAGTAATGATGGTAGTCGCTTGTTAATTACCGGAGGTCTGTGATGTTGTGACGTCATCGCTGTCGTCACGCTTCACGAGAGCCGTGCAAATTAATGTGATTGGACGGAGATTAATGGGCAACGAGAGGGAGAACAAGAGAGCTCTTCTAGGGGGATGAGGGCTACACGACCACCAGACACGTAGTCTTTACCTTCTCGTGAACTTGCAGCTACAATCCTCTGTTAATTCTCTGCCTGATTCCTTCCCCAAAAGAAGCGGAGTGATGGACAACATTTGGGATGAACGCAAACACCTCCCTTTAACTTATCACGCACACTAGTGGACTAATTTATTGCAGAGAAACCTTTATCTTTGTATACGTAGCAACAAATCTGCTGCACAGGAATCGTGACAGCATCGTTTACATGGTGTGCTGAAATTGCTTCGAGTCCGTTTTCCGTATGCACTAAAATCCGCATATGCATACAAATTTCGACACAAGTTTGAGATTGGGTGTGCTGCTTTCGATCTACTCCTGCCTACGCCTGCTTCCTTACGTAGCACGTATGAGGTCTAGTCATGGCTTGAGGGGTGGCAATACGTAATTTCTTTCAACGTTCCCCTCCAATACAATTTCTGTCCGGACCTGCAAGTTACTGTGCTATGCCTACAGAACCTGGAATGTTGCTGGACGCATACACTGAATGAAAACATACTTAGTTTGGGGATACATTAGGAGTTACTGAAGCGCGAGCTTCCGAAGGAACCCATGGTAAGGATTTTTACGCCCGAAAAAATTCATCGTCCTCCGCCGGGTTTGAACCCGCGACCTTGATTATATAAATTTAGCATGGCAACCACTGCGTCACGGAATGCTACTTATATTTCTTTTGATCCTAGTTTAATATACGCCACGATATTTTCTAGTGCTGCAGTTCACGCTGCACACTCTCTCTCTCTCTCTCTCTCTCTCTCTCTCTCTCTCTCTCTCTCTCTCTCTCTCTCTCTGGTTCATTGACTGTCCACTGACGCCATTACAGTCGGAGCGTGTTGTGTTTGCAATTGTTAGAGATCGTCCAAAATGTTTAAGTCAATTTCTGATCTCCCGGACAGTGAAGTGGGTTCCATAATACGGTTTTTGAACGCAACGAATATTAAGGCAGCTGAAATTTATCGTCCACTTCTAGAGATTTACGATGAAAATGTAATGACAGGTGGAATCGTGAGGAAAGTGGGCTAGGTTATTCAGTGATGACGATCCAATGGTCATGACGAAGCACGGAATGTGCGTTCTTCTGTTGTCACTGATGGTGCTAACAGAAAGTGGATAAAGCAATTCGTGAAAACAGATAGATCACAATAAAATGCTTTGTTGTGTGTTTTCACAAATTTCAAAAGCTGTTTTGTATGAGATGGTCACAAAGCGCTTAAATTATCGGTAACTGTGTTCTCCTTGGGTTCCGAAGATGCTTACGGATTTCCACAAGACGAAGCGCCAGGTCATTTTTTACCCGATACAGTGATGGGGGAGATGAATTCTTAAACGGGATAGCGACCGGTGATGAAACTTAGGTTTGCAATGCAACTTCAGAACCAAAACAACGGTCAATGGAATGGAGACACACGGGTTTCCCCAAACGACAAAAAGTTAAAAAAAAAAAAAAAAAAAAAAAAAAAATTGTCCCCCGAAAAATCATCTGCACTGTATTCTGGGACAGACACTGCATTCTGCTTGTTGAGTCTTCCCAGAAATGCAACCATCAACGCGGCACGACACTGTGGAACATTGAGAAATCTTCGGTGCGTAATTCAAAACAACAGCAACGCTCGGTTAAGGGGATTGTGTTTCATGACAACGCCCGTCTCCAAGCTGCTGGTGCAACACAAGACTTTATTCACCAATTCGGTTGGAAGCAGTTCAATCATCCGCCGTGCAGCCCCGATCTCGCGCCTTCTGACTGCGTTTGCTCCGGAGCCTGTAGCGTGAGTTCGGAGGAAGTGGCTTTAACAGTAATGATGACGCCAAACAAGGTGTTGCCAGTGGCTCTCTTTGCTGAGGGCAGCTTACTTTTAAGAGGACGTACACAAGCTGATTCCCTGTTATAACATGCCTGAACACTGGTGGCAACTATCTCGAAAAATCGGTTAAGGAATGCTCTTTCATGAACAAATAAATGCTATTGTGAAAACATATATTTTGTATTTTTTTCCAAACCGGTACTTAAAAGTGGGAGAGATCCATTGTGATATCTGACTGTTGCCTTACCTCTTGTCCACTCCGTTACACTGTTGTCACTTCGCCCTGTCCACGGTTGCAGGACAATACGCCATTTTCAAACAAACTAAACACTGGCACATAGTACAATAGTACATTACAAATAGAAAAAATCTGTAGCAAAGCAAAATAGCACAGTACAAGCGGATACTCGCTCCAACTGAAACTGCATTGAGGAATTCAGCCATTGATATTATTCTTCATGATTTTTATTATGTTGTAGCCCATTTTCACTATGTACTTTCCATCGGAGCCGTGTTTGCTATTATATCCGGATTTGTACATTGATATCCATTATTTACAGGATTATCCCTTCATCCTAATTGATTAAAAGCTCAATTTTAAGGAATGTTCGTTACATCTTGCAACAAGGATGACATCATTGCTTACGTAGCATGAAATTATTGGCAGAAAGGCAGACACACCTCTTATCAGCTGTAACAGTGTCCGGGCTGTCGGGGATACTATGGATTCCCCCGATTTTACTTACCGGACATGCCTCGTATTTCCTTCTTAATACGTTTTGAAAGTGTTTAAGTGATTTTCCAGAATTTTAAGTTTATCTTTTTGATCTTTAACATTTGCTTCACCAAAAGTTGTTCCCAATTCCCACATTGTTTTGTATTTTCCGACATTTTTATGTGTTTTTTTGAAATTGTTATGCGTTTTATCTTGGCTTTAATATACAAGTTTTCATCTTTAATATTTTTTTATATTCTTCCATGTTTTCTACCCCTTTATTAGATATCATCCTTTGACGCAATGAGATAAAACAATAGATCACTTTCTATGGGGGCACGCATTAACAAATCAGCAACTAGGTCTTTAAGGTGACAGTTAAAAACGGAAAAGTTGGCCAATATATGAGATAAGAAAGCATTTGAGGTCATTTGTGAGTTTTATTAAATGCATACAATTTTAACAGTTATAAACAAATGTATTCGGCACCATAGTCAAGTAGTTAGACCACTCGCCTCTTACTAAGGGTGGATTTACGGCTTCCTTAGCCATTCCTTCCGCCATCTACTTCATAATCATATGTTTTCACCCATTTGACCGGCATTTAATATTTTATTGCTTATTTTCATATCAGGCATTGGGCTGATCACCCTTCCTGACTACTCTCCCTGAGCCATCTGACTCCCCTAAGGGGCTGCATGTAAGACCTGGGGGTGCAAGTCCTCCATACGGGTAAATAGCGAAAGAAGATGAGGTAAATACAAGGGCACAGCACCAATAATAATAATAATAATAATAATAGCTTACATGTCTCAAACTATTTTAAAAACGTCGAAAAGGTTATTCAAGGCAATCGTTAAAATAATTCCAATTAACATTTTTCGTACAGTTCCAAAGTGGTAACGCTTTACTGTCCCATTAGCAGCTTGAAGAATAAAATTAAAGGAAACAACTTAAATCTAGTAGTAATACCTAAGTATCAGGATGTATTGTAAATCTATGCATCGTAAGGCATGCCTGATCGTCCCTGGCAATCAAGGGTCTGAGAGACAGGTTTCCCAATCTTGCCTCGTTCTCTAAACCTTCACTCCCACTATCAGGGTTTTCTTGACCTAACCAGTATTGACAAAAGCTCCCTGCGTATGGGTAGGTTTTGAGCTATACTGCCTAGACACACTATACTCATACCGACATTTTTCTAAAAATGTCCCCCCCCCCCAAGGATCTCACGTGTATTTCCTGTAAAATCTCGGTATAGAATTTTTGAGTGGAATAAAATACTTTCTCTATCTACTATGTACATTATACAGACGTGCTGGAGATAGCAAAAAAAGTTGAACTTTTATATTTCTAAAATGGATAAAATCGAATGTGTATAGGCATTATAAACTTGGTACTATTAACAAGTTTAAGGCCAACCGAAATAAAAACGAATGGAAGATTCTTCAACATTCGCTACGGTGAAAAAATGGGTTGTGGGAATGCCGCATTTAATAACCACCAATCAGAAGCGCATCAAAATGAATTTGGACATGCTTAGATGCATGGATGGAACATTAACCACACGGCAGAGAGGAAGCAGCAGACCAAACAATGGATGCAAGATGTTACAGCTCTATAATAAAGGCCGCGTGTATTCCTACAGCAGAAAAGTTGATGACCATTGTCTGCTGGAATGTCCAGGATATGCTGTTGTGCAGACTACTTGAAAAAGGATTAAATTAGTTGATGAATACCATACAGCTTTGTTGGAGCAGTTGAAGGTGGTCAAATGACCGTAAAGAATTTTTTTTTCCACAAAAACATGCACTGGCGATATTTTAAATTGTAATCGCTTTGATGCCTACCATGCACCACATTTACCAAATTTGGTTTCCATAACGTTTGCTCTGAAGATATTTCGTTCAAGTGGGAACATTATGATTCACCAAACTCTTGTTTTGCACAGATGGACAAATCATTTTATACTGGAAGTATACACATCTTAGAAGTTATTTAGGTTCAAGTGCCTATGTTCAAATTGAATAGTTGGGTTAAGCACTCTTTAATTTTTATTTTTCAATGCAAGAAATTCGGAACAACCTTTAGAGCAGCATTGTAGTGTGAAAATTTCGATATCAAGATCATTATCTCAGTAGTTATGACCGGACCTCGGAATTCTTAAGCGGTGACTTCAAGCTGTATACACTCAAACCATACGTCAACACACAGAGCATAAACAATAGCTACCGAGAGTGATTTACGACCGAGTGTTCTCTGCAAACGCCAATAGACTAGACGAGGGATCGTGGGTTTAATACCTGCGACGTCTGTGGATAAAGTCCAGTAACATTTCGACTGTATACTTCTGTTCAGGTATTAACGTCAACATTCATGGAGTTATCAATTTGGTCTATGTTCTTAAAGGTATATTGGGGGGACTCTCCACAAGAAGAAAAATGCCAAATTTACGTCTTTCTTTTCAACGTTTCTCTTTACGTCTTTCTTTTCGTCCTGGGTTTAATATTTAGAATTTCCTATGTCTGCTTAGGAGGTTTCGACGCGATTTGAGTATCAGGCGGTCTTCTTTGTTTTCTATATAAGGCAGCTCTTTGACTTTTATCTCACAATGGCCTTGTTTGCCAACAAACAAGTCATTTAACCCAACCAATAAATAAAATTTCACTTGTTAAAATTATTGTGTGCAAATCTGAATAATATATCTTGAATTAAGCGCAATTGGGAGGTTTGTGATCGATTAGAAGACTGTTTAAGTACTAAACTGAAAATAAAAAAATGACGTTTATTAAAACCTACTTTGATCACTTCATCAAGAATACTAATTGGGTATGTTAAAGCAAATCCTTCTCTTCATAAGAATGGAGATATGAGATTTAGTGAGGCTTGGCTCATTGCGAAAGTATACCGATTGCGGAAGAAAGAAGAAACGCAGTCCCATTACGAGGATACACACTGACATATTGGAAACATGATTAGACCTGAAATACTTTTTACTGAGCTAGGAAGAACAGAATGAGCTTTCTCTTCTAGGAATAGAAAGTAAGGGAGGAAGTATGGTATTCCAACCAAAAACTCGATATCGAGATCACATCGGAAGTATGTACGGTCGAGAACCACTGAATCAAAATAAATAAAAAGATCTGTGTGTGTGTGTGCGTGTGAAAACAACATAACTAAAAAAAAGAAGGTTCTGTTAAATATAAAACTTGATATTTAAGCTTAGCATTTTCCAAGGATGCACGATTTCCAAGGAAAAAAAAAACAAAAACAAAAACAAAAAACTATCCTTTACATGAACATTTTTCGAACATTTTAATTTTTTTTAAAATTGGCTCTAACGTCTTTGATATAAACAGATACCTTTGTTTAAGATATTTTTGTCATAAATGCTATGTATATCTTGATTTTTCATGGACTCTAAAGTCCTCTTCCTTCTGGATGATTTTTGTATTATCTACTGATAAACAGTAAACATTGACAATATCTTACTATAGAGAAAATGTCGATGTTGTTAAAGCATACCATTTATGTAAAATACTACTTTTTGAGTTAATCGTTTCCGAGATATCCCTTGCTATTTGATTAAATTTTCCAAAAATTATACTTTTCTGAAATGGGATTGCTTTATTGTTTTTCTTCATTTTTGCTCCTGGAGTTTTTATTTTGATAGTGTTTAACGCCCGCTTTTACTACATTGGCACCGCAGGCGATGACACTGATGATACATGGAATGAAGAAGGAATGCGATGGTGGGAGAACCAGGAGAACCCAGAGAAAACACGCCCCTGCGCCGCTTTGTCCACTACAAAATCCACATGCGGTCGCCTGGGGGCTGATGGTCTAACCACTCGGCTATGGCGAGGCCTCCATGCAAAGAGAACCGAATTTCAAAATCATCACTTAACGCCACCATGGCTTTAGCCTAGTGCATTACCTTATTTCCCTCAGACCTACAGAAACCTGAATAAGACGATTTCTGCTAACGTTTATCTCGATTAACATGAAGCCTATAGAAGAACAAACTTTCGTAATAATAGTTTGTTGCAGAATAGATAGAGAAGTTCATGTGAATGCAATACATCAGATTAATTTTAACGTGCCTTACTCTTTAAATGAGAAGGCCATATCGGATGAAAAAAATGGATGAAATGATACTCCAATGAGGCCGGGGTCCGAAGAGATTAAAGTTACCCGACATTTAATATTTAAGAGATAAGGATAAGGAAAAATCCCGGAGGAAAACCTTATCACGTTTATCGAGATTCGAACTTGGAATCTCTTGAATATGAGCCAAGCATGCAATCCTCACATTATTTAAAGTAGCTTAATAGGTACTCAGTTTAACGGATCACAGCAGAATATTCCTTTCTACATTCTTAGCAGTGCCCTTGGCTTAGTTAAAAGCAGTACTATATATTTGCCACAAATAAACACAAAATGTTGACGCTATATTTATACCATATACCCGTCAACAAATTTGTCTACTTTAAAAAGTTCTAGCAAGAGAGAAGATTTTCATTTTTATTTTCTCTACCACGTACTGTACATAGCAGGTAGAGAAGGCATTACATTCCACCCAAAAATTCGATATCACGATTACACCGAAAATATAATCCAAAAAATCATAACAAAAACAAATCTTGTGAACTGCATAACTCAAAAACTAGAATTTGGTTAAATACCAAACCTGGTAGGTATTTAGGTTCAGCATCTTCCAAAGATTTTCAGCAAAATCCCCATACACCACAGTATCTTTTAGATGGAAGATTTTTGAAATTTTGGATTTTCTCAAAAATGACTTTAATGATTTTGATTAAAATACCACATATTTAACACACTTACGTGTATTTACATTACAAATAAAATGTATAGGTATTTTTAATTTATTGGGAAAGGCCGTTGGAAGCCCTCTTCATTCTGGTTGCTTTTTATATAACCGGTAAACCGTAACAGTTATACAAAAAACCTTACTACACAATATATATATATATATATATATATATATATATATATATATAGATCTCATAATAACACACAATTTATGTTTAATGTGCTTTTTTGGAGTTAACCATTTCCGAACTATTTCTTGTTATTGGTTTAAATTTTCCTATACTTACACTTTTCTTGGTCATTTAAGGAGAACGGAATTTGAATACCATAGCGACCAGCTTTTAAAATATTTGACTATCACTTTTTCCTAGTGTCCCTTATTTCCCTTATACGTACAGGAAAATAATAAAACCACTTCTACTCAGGTTTATCTCCATTATTAATGGATAGGTAAAACAATAAACATTTGTAAGAATAGTTTGCTTCAGAAAATGTACAAAAAGTCAAGTGAATGTGCAGGATTTGCACATCCGATTTGCATCATTACAGCTTACGTGCTTTGAGGTTTTCTATTCCTTGCATTTTATTAGTTTTAATATTGATCAATTGTCCTATCTATGGCGTAGTGATATCCGTGCTAAGCTCAAAGTCCTTGATAAAATCCTGACGGAGAGTATGGAGATTTAGGACGTAGAAATCCTTAGCATGGGTTCCTTCGGAAGCAACTTGGTACAGTGTAAGTAATATTTATTTGCACGTAAATGAAATAAGAGGTCTCTGAGCAAAATTCCACCGTTTTCACGTCCGCAATTCGTGATTTCTTTTTTATTTTCGAATTGATTCCTCGTGGATTCTTCTATCACATGATTTCTCTCATTTGAATTTTAAGTATAGGTTTGCTTCTTTCCATTTGAGAATGAAAGAGTAAATATCAGAATTTGTACTTACTTCTGTACATCGGAAGGTTCTCGGTTGAATGTGGTGCAGTTCCAGATATCCCATCTTGGGAAAAACTGTGGAAGTACCGACGATTGAACGTATTCTCTCTGCGCCACCAGTAGGACACTGGAAATAATAATAATAATAATAATAATAATAATAATAATAATAATAATATTACTAAAGTGAAAATTCCTGGACATTTGTACCTTTCGCTCCTTAACATAAACATATGCATGTATAAAATAAATATGTTTTATGCTTGAGAGGTACCTATAAAGGGTATATAAACCTGTTATACTGCATATAAATCAGGATAGTACATGTTTTGGGAATATTTCTATACAAATGTATATTTGGGGGTCTTGACTGTAACATCTGTTAAGTGATAAAACTAAGCAAGGAACAAATAAGAATCATAATTGATATTATGAATTTAAAATATTTACAGAGTAAAATGAACTCAATACCAGTATAAATATCTACAGCTGGAATTCCTGAGACTTCATTATTGTAATATTTTTTTTTTTCAGAAAGTAAAACCACTTTATCAATAGAAACTGCAGTAAATGTTACTTAACCCATTCAAAGATATCCGCTAATGGTGGTGAGGTGTTAAAATAAAATAAATAAATAAATTTAACCTTTGAAGCGCGTATACCAGTATGGTCAATTCTCATATACTATGCCTTACACCGCTCGGTCACTCGGATACATAGCTGCAGTATTATCTGATTTTATTATCTTATAATACTGCACAAGGTCTATTAGTGATGTTTTAACATAATAAAATGGTAAACTGCGTCCAACGCATTCAATTGGAACTTATGAGCATCCAATCATCACACCGATTGCTTTAGCTGGGCCCTCCCCGTCGTTTATCACAGTTTTTCTTGAATGCATAACACACATTTTGCCTGGATGAAATTCCGCAATCCTTGGTTTGATAGATTGATTTATAAGCATGGTCATAGGTCCAGATGTCAAGGTTTTTATTATTTAATGGAGGTAGCCGAAATTATCTGTTGGTAAAATGGATTATTTAACAATCATGCACAGCACTTGATATCACGTAAATATAGCCGAAGGAGTTAAAAACTTTTACAAAACTTAAATAAGACTTTAATAATAAGCTATTAACAAAATACAAAACATTTCGGATTTTGTCACCAAGGCAATGTAACTTTAGTAACACCAATTTAGTGGAGTTACGAAATCTCGAATTTTCACTGTCTACACTGCTGGAAGACTTCAAATGTAATTATACTGGTGATGAATGTATCCTTACAAGACGGGTACATGGATAGAAGCAGCATTATATTGTAAGGTACCCAATATGGGATAGCAGCTACCCTTTTCACTGTGCATCGTTAGGGGTAATGGGTTCAGGATAGAGCTCTCTCGCGCATGCGTAGGAGCAGTGGCCTCAGCGTCCAAAGTGCAGGAGTAAAACTTAAACTTACGACTTGTTTACAATTTTACACTACATAAAACTTTTCACAGTGAGGAGTCAATTTTCGTTTTAACTCTTTTGTTTTACTCCCGGGAATGCAAAAAAGAACCGAATTTCAAATGTTTCACATAACGATAGTTTTTAAAAGATAGAACTTTTGCTTTAGCCTAGTGTATTCCCTTATTTCCCTTGTACTTAAAAAGAAGCAAGGAATAAGACCAATTCTGCTAATATTTGTGTCGATTAGCATGATCTAGATAGAAGAATAATCTTTTATGAGAATAGTTTCTTGTTCAGCTTAAGAAAGTCGTGTGAATGAAACACATCAGAATCCGTGACAATCTCTGTTTTTAAACGCAAGAGGAAATATAACAAAGCTGAAACATTGCAATTTGTTTTATAAAGAGAGATATGCTTACAGTGGACGCAATGGTACAAACCAACAACAAATTTTCATCTTAAAGTGCTTCCGAAAATCAGAATAAAAGGGTATATTTAGGAACTTTATTTTCTTCATTGCAAAATCTCATCTTGTTATGCATTTATAGGGTGCTTTAACAGAAGTAATACGCTTGTTGAGCTATATTCTGGATATACTAGGATTGATAGAACCCTCGAATTTGCAGGCAATGCTATGAATGTTGATCTAAAACAGCAAGGCCGTTTGTTCTTTAGTTAACATTTGGTCTTGAAGTTCCTTTCTTAAGAACCCAGCACCGCCTTAAACTTTGGTCACCGGCAAAAATGATTGTGACAGTAGGTACTATATTTTACTAATGTGCTCTTCTGTATGTATGTGTGTGTGTGAGTGCGTGCACGTGGGTGTCTGTATTTACGAACATCATAACTCAAAAAATCTGATGTGTTCCATTCACATGACTTTCTCTACATCTCTGCAACAAATTTTATTAAAAAGTTTAGGTTTCTATTTACTTCATACTAGTCAAGAAAAAAATAGCAGAAATAGTCTTATTACTTGCTTCCTTGTAAGTGGAAGCGAAATAAGGGAGTACCTTAGGTTAAAGTAATAGTCAAAAGCTGGTTGCTATGTGACTGAAGTTCCTTTGTTTGAATGGACACGAGTTGACAAGTTCCTGTATGAGAAAAGTGTGTCTTTTAAAGCTGAAATCGCCCTCCGTGGTGTAATGGTTACCATGCTGACTTCATATACCCAAGGTCGCGGGTTCAAACCCGGCGGAGGACGATGGATTTTTTCGGGCGTAAAAATCCTTAGCATGGTTTCCTTCGGAAGGGAAGTAAAGCCGTTGGTCCCGTGTCGTAGATTTACGGCACGTAAAAGAACCTCAAGCCTGATAGAGAGGCCTCTGAGCAAAATTAAGCGGTCTTTCACGCACAGTATAGAATGGGACGCTGAGAACCACAGCAGTTAAAGAGCGTCATAAATAAAACACCCTTTATATTCTTTAAAGCTGAAACCAAAAACAAGGAATATCTAAAAAAACGATCAACTCAACGAAAAAAATGTATATAACATAAATTGTGTGTTTTAATGTGCTCTACATTTTGCGTGTGGTAAGTTTTTGTGCATGCAAAATTCCGTAAAATTCATCCAGAATAAAGTAGTCTTCAGAGGCTATTCCCAGAAAATTCAATATATATATTATTTGTCAGGTAAATATCTTTAATATACGATATTTTAATCAAAATCGTTAGAGCCATTTTTGAGAAAATAACAATTTTAGAATTAAGGTCCATATAAAGGGTAGTTGGGGTGGCGGGGATTTTCTTGAAAATCTTCGTATCGCATACTTGAAGAAACCAAACTTAAATACCAACGTGGTATTCAACGTGTTTTCGTTTTTGAGCTATGCAGAGATCTTTTTGTAAAAGTGCTTTTTTTTTTTTTTTGATTCAGGGGGACCCAAAACATGTATTTCCGGTGAAATGCAATAACTTCTCTATATACTATGTATATAGTACTTCTAGAGAAAGTAAAATTCTAATGTGCTCCACTGACATGAATTTCTCTAGCTGTTCCACACACCAACTACTCTCACAAAAGATTACTCTTTTATCTACCTCATGCTAATCGAGATAAGCATTAGTAGAAATAGTTTTTTTACTTAGTTCATTATAAGTAGGAGAGAAATAAGGCAATCGCTAGGTTTGAGCGATAGTCATATCTTTTAAAAGCAGATTTCTATGTAAAATAATAAAATTGTTCTTGAGCTTTATCTCCGTGCGTCGAACGCACGGACTGACAATACATGTGGGAGGTAAATAAGTGCAAATAATTTAATATTTAGTAGAGATCAATACGTATAACACATAAATATATCTCGCATTGTCATAAATATCACTGTCATAGCATGTTAATTGAGATAAAATAATTAAATAAATGTTTGTTAGCGCCGCTATCAAATACCTGGATAATTTCAGCACCGCCGGTTTTTCGGAATTTAGTCTCACAGGAATTTTTTTATTTTAACATGCATTAAATCTACTTCTATTTTCGTTTTAAGCACACTTAAAAACCATCGGCTTGGGCCGGGTTTGAATCTGCGACCTTGGGATCTGTAGGCCAGTACCTGACCAACTGAGTCACCCAGACTATCCAGATAAGTAAACAGTTGCAGAAATAGTCGCATTAGTATCTGCTGGTCTTAAATTGCTACTCCCTTTCCATGACATCGCAAGAAGGCCACTTAAAAAAATACAAATTAATGGGAAATTTTAACCTCTGGCATATGCCCGGTAATACAAAATAGGTTACTTTAAATACATTGTATGTTTTAAAGAGATCTACTTTTTGTGTAGCAAGTGTTTGTGTCTTTACTGGAAATAGAAAATAATATAATTCTTTCCGAATGAAAAGGTTTTCACATGCTATTATGAGAGAATTCAGATATACATTTTATCATGTAAATATGTTATACAGAACCGTTTTTAACAAATCAGTCATTTTCTCAAAGGATAGTTTGAGAAGAGTTAATTCTCTTTCAAATCTTCGTGACATTGGAAGATACAAAATTCAAATACAAAATTTGCTAGGTATATGTCTAACATTTGATTATTGTTCATAGATCTACATGCACACAGTTTCTTTATAAACATGTTTTTTATTTAGTAGGCTGAAAAGTGAAATTTTGGTACTTTTAATGGAATACGATGCTTCCTCTACCTACTAACGTGTAGAGCAAGCAAAAACTAGCTTAGATGGATTATTTCATTCCTATGATGTCATACAGCTTCGACTAATTTCTACCAATCACAGCACCTCATCTTGGTCATTTATAAAATCATTCCTTTATATTTAGAGTAGCCAGCCTCCTCCATTTGTTTGACGCGTTGCATTTAGTAATTAGTATCTATGCATTCCGAAAAGAGATAGCGTATAAACTGACGTTTTCCATTCACATGACTTTCTCTACATTTCTATAACAAATTATTGTTACATCTACTTCATATTAATCGCGATAAACAATAGCAAAAATAGTCCTGTTACTTTCCTTGTAAGTAGAAGGGAAATTAGGGAATACACTAGGCTAAAGCAATAGTCAGACCTTTTAAAAATTAGCTACTCTATGATTGAAATTCGTTTCTTTGAATGATCAGGAGTTGACAAATCCCTATTTGAGAAAGTATTTTAAAATTGAAACCAATAACCAGGAATATTTAGGTAATGGCCAACTCCTCGAAAAAATGTTTAGGTATATTATAAATTGTGTGTTTTAAGTAGATTTGTATTTTCTGTTTAGTAAGTCTTTGTCTATCTCTTATGGTTTATCAGTTATCCAATATTCATCCAGAATGGAAAGGTCTTCAAAGCTATTCCTAGAAAATTCAAGATATATATTTTATTTGCCATGCCAATATTTTTAATATACGGTATTTTAATCAAAATTTGAACAATCTTTTTATTTTCAAGGGCAGTCCGAGTCAGTGGGATTTACTTCAAAGTCTTTGCGTCGCTTCCTTGGAAGACACTAAACTTAAATATCAAGTCTAGTATTTTACCGACTTTTCGTTTTTGAATTATCGTGTTCACAGACACACGAACACACACACACATGCACACACACGGACCTTTTCTAAAAATTCTTTTTTTTTGGGGGGGCACCCTAAAATGTGTATTTCCGGTAAAAACTCGTAATAGCATTTCCGGGTGGATTGAATACCTTCTCTATCAAGTAATATGTATTAAGCATTTGATAATAGCTTAGATATGTAGGATATAATGTCGCTTATGCTTAGAAAAGTTCAGTAGTATATACCCTCAAGTTGTGAGCGTTAAACCTGCATTTCGTTTTTCTCTATTGATATTACTGACGGTGATTAAGATCCATCTACTGCAACCTCAGCACGTCCCAATAGCTGTTCATAAAACTTGAACGCCAACTTTAGAGTCCTAATCAATGTCACTGGAAGTTTTGAACCTCCTATAAAAAAATTATTGGCAATCTCAAAGTCTGTCGTGGTATTACTTCTGCTAATTTGTAGAACAACTGTGAAAATACATTATACTGGGCCCAGAAATGTGCGTATCTGTCATATATATTCTTTGTTCTTTCTCTAGCACGTATGTACACTGTGCATAGTAGATAGAGTAGGTACTGTATTCCACCCAAACATTTTATAGCGATATTTCACCGGAAATAGATATTTTGAGACCCTTTGAATAAAAATCTTATGTGTTCCATTCACATTACTTTCTCTACATCTCTGCAATAAATTATTGTTAAGAATATTATGCTTCTATTTACTTCATGCTAATTGAGAAAACATTAGCGCAAATCGTGTTATTACTTGCTTCCTTGTAAGTAGAAGTGAAATAAGAGAATACCGTAGCGGGTTGCTATGTCAGTCAAGTTCCTTTGTTTGTATGGACAGGAGTTAACAATTTCATATATGAGAAAAGTGTAGGTTTTTTAAAGATGAAACCATAAACAAGGAATAATTGAAAAGCGGGCAATTCCACAAAACAAGTATATAACATAAATTGTTTGTTTTAACGTGCTCTACATTAAGTTTTTGTCGATCTCTTACGGTTTAGCAGTTATGAAAAATTCCGTA
Source organism: Hymenopus coronatus (assembly GCA_030762935.1). NCBI lineage: Eukaryota > Metazoa > Arthropoda > Insecta > Mantodea > Hymenopodidae > Hymenopus > Hymenopus coronatus. The sequence goes on from CM060895.1 coordinate 51,661,268, forward strand.
AAATTCATCCACAATAAAGTAGTCTACAGAGGCTTTTCCCAGAAAATTCAATATATACAGTTTATTTGTTAGATAAATAGCTTTAATATACGATATTTTTAATGAAAATCGTTAGAGTAATTTTTGAGCAAATCAAAATGTTCTAAAACAGTTCCTTGTAAAGGGTAGTTCGAGGGGGGGGGCGATTTTCTCAAAATCTTCTTGTTGCATCCCAGGAAGATACTAAACATAAATACCAAGTTTGGTATTTTACCGATTTTTCGTTTTTGAGTTATCGTGTTCACACACACATGGATCTTTTTCTGAAATGTTTTTTTTTTTTGGATACAGGGGACCGTAAAACATATATTTCCGGTGAAATCTTGGTATCGAATTTTTGGAAGGAGTGCAATACCTTCTCTATGTACTTAGTACATGCAGAGGAAGTAAAAAAGGGAACTTTTAATAAAGTGTATGCGCTTGTGTTTGTGTATGCTTGTGCACGCGTGTCTGTGAGTAGCATATCTCAAAACCAAAAGACCATTAAATACCAAGCTTGCTATTTAAGCTTAGCATGCTCCAAGGATGCGATACGAAAATTTTCAAGAAAAATACTCCACCCCCACCTACTGTTTAACGGAACATTTGTCGAAAATGTTTATTTTCTCAAAAAATGACTAACGATTTTGATTAAAATGCCAAGGGTATGTATAAGATATTTTCATACCAAATAAAATGTATATCTTAATTTTTTTAAAAAATAGACTCTAAATGACGTTTGCATAACGAATAAACCGTAATAGAAACCTACTGCACAGAAAATTGAGATCTCGTAAAAACCCACCATATATATTCTTTATATTTTTATTGTGGAGCTAACCGTTCCAATATATTCATTGATATTGGTTTCAGTTTTAAAATGCTTATAATTTTCTCAAACATGAATTCGACCGTGTTTATTTTGTTTTACTCCAGGCCATGCAAAGAAGCGAACTTCAATGACAGTCACATAGCGACAGTTTATAAAAACTTTGACTATCGCGTTTGCACAGTGTATCTATTCCTCTAGTTCTCTTCTACTTATAAGGAACTAGTGATAAGATAACTCATTAAAGCTTATCTTGGTTAGCATGATGTAGAAAAAAAGACTAATCTTTTGTAAGAAGTTTGTTTGTAAATCGGGTAGAGAAAGTCACCTGAGTGGAACACAGATTTGTTTACTTACTTACCTTTCTATAAATATGTACAAGTTATATTTGGTATACCTACGATTGTTTCTGGGAGGGATGTATGTTTGGTAAAAACAGTATGTTAAAGAGAAATGCATTTCTATAGCCCCATTTAACTACAATGGTCATATCGATGGTTTTTCACTGAAACGTTGGTAATTTACTCTTTGAACTTTTACAATATGTTTTCCACATACGCATTCACTCTCGCATGTTCATTAGCAGACCCTATGGAGGGCAGAGAACCTTCACCTTCTAGTCGGGAATCGAGCTCGGCACCTCCGGATAAAAATTCAGCTCTCTGACCATTAAACCAGGAGGTAGTTCAATAATAAGGGGGGTGATCAACATTATTGCTTTCTCTACACGTACTATATACATAGTGCAGATATAGAGAAAATATTGTATTTCACCCAAAAATTCGATGTCGAGATTTCGCCGGAAATAAATGTTTTTAGGTCCTCTGAATTAAAAAAAAAAAAAAAAAAGTTCCATATGTGGACAGCATAGTTCAAAAAATAAAATTCCGTTAAGTATCAAACTTGGTATTTAAGGTTGGTATTTTCCAAGGATGCGACAAAAAGATTTTCAAGAAAATCCCCGGACTCCAAACTTCCTTTGTATGGAAACCTTTTTTGAAAATTTTGTTTTTCTCAAAAATAGCTGTAACGATTTTGATTAAAGTACCGTATATTACCGTATACCGTATATGGCAAATAAAATGAATATCTTGCATTTTCTGGGAAAAGCCTTTGAAGACCTTTTCGTTCTGAATGAATTTGGCATAACTGGTAAACCGTAAGAGATAGAGAAAATTTACTTCACAATACAGATTTCGTTAAAACAAAAATTTATGCCATATACATCTGTGTGAGTTTTTGTAAAGTTAACCGTTTTCAAGATATTCCTTGTTACTGGTTTTAATATTAAACTACCTAATGTTTTCTGAAGTGGAAGGTCATCTCTCTTTTGTTAAACTCCTGGTGGTGGAAAACGAAACGAATTTCAATTGTTTCACATAGTAATTGGGTTTTTAAAAGATTAACAATTGTTTTAACCTAATCTAATGCCTTATTTCCCTTCTACTTACAGGAACCAATACAACTATTGCTGTTGATATTTATCTCCATTACCACGATGTGGACAGAGGAATAATGTTGTGTAACAATAGCTTGAGTCATGTGAATAGAACACATCAACTTTTTTTCTTTAGTTTTGTTTTCTTAACAAGTTGACGTTATTTATTTCGAATCAATCCATTGACTTTTTATTCAATGTTGCAACATATTTGGTTTATGCTTGAATCTGGGAGGAATGTAGGTATGTTTGGTAAGAGCAAATCGGCATGTTAAGAAAAGTAACTACAATGGTCATATCATTGGTGATGAATTACTGAAACGTTGATTTACTCTTTGAACTTTTACAGTAGGTTTCTCACACACGTATTGACTCTCACATGCTTGTTATTAAACTTCATAGAGGGCAGAGAAGAATCTTAATTAAAGAGAGACTAATAATTTACTGTAAAGTTGGTGATGATTTACCCATTATATTACTCTTTTTTAATTAAAGAGAATTATCCACCCTCAAGCCGGGAATCGAACCCGGGACCTCCTGAGACCACGGAGGCAGTCCTGAAGAAAATGTTGTTGAACATTGTTTATGTATGTTTAACGGAAAACACGTGGTTATAATTCTTGGCCACCTGATGCAGTGCACGGCTGTGCAATATGATGTCGTTAAACCAGTTGGAAAATTCATGGAAAGTGCAAGTAGCCGTGTAATCGTGTTAACTCGGGATTTTCCCCGAGGTAAGTTAGCTTTTATTTAAAGGTTCTCTACTCGCACAAGATACCGAGCGGTCTCTTATGAATTGCCTTGTTCTACAACACTCAAACGTCCGCCACAAGCTGCTGGGGTGGGAGTGTGCGACCCTGGGCGGGGGCTACGGAATGGGGGCTTAAGCCCTGGGCCAATCAGAGCCCGCCATCGATTGCCCCGACAAGAAGGCGGGAAAGGGGCCCCGACCAATGGCGACTATCGGCGATGCAACAGGCCAAACCCTCCACCCAATGAAAATGCCATTAATCTCTTTCAAAAAGTTGTAGAAGGACATTTTCAAGCGGGAAGGGAGGGTGGGGGAAAGGAGAAAGGTTTTCCTCTCCTTCGCGAGGGCCCCCTCTCCCTGGACAAGGGTGCCAGGGTGTCTTTTCCATGTCTATTACTCGTGGGCTCCTCCTATGTTCATTGTAAAAACCACGCTGGCTGCCGGTGGTCCTCAGTGTCGCCAAGTGTGTCTGCACTAGAGGGCGGTTCTGCTCCTCGCGGTGAGTGCATGTGAACGTGTGTGACGGCGATGGTGTGTTAACGGCCGCCACGACGGCTTCGTCACGGGACTTCGCCCCAACTGCTACGGACACCGACTCTCAGGGCACGACGAGATCTTCGTCCCTGTCGTCATCGTCGCCGCCTTCCCCGACATCGAGCGGCAGGGGCCGCATATCCCCGATTCCCATGCTGGACTTTGCGGCGGCCAACGGGGCCTCCAACTGCGGAGGCCCCCCGGTCGTGCCCTCGCCGTCCGTGCTGTCCTTCCTCAACCTGAACGTGGAAGGTGCGGCCAGGAGCGGCGCCGGCGGCGGAGGAGCCTTCATGCTTGGCAACCAACCCTTGGCAGCGTTACATAGCATGGCCGAGATGAAATCCGCCGCGCTATTTCACCCCCAGCAAGGCTACGGCGGGGGAGGTGCTCCTGCGGCTCCGGCGCCCGTCCAGGCAACGGCTCCAGCGCATCTAGGAAGCCCGGGCTCTGGGAAGGGCAGTCCCAACTCCTCGGCGGGGTCCGCCGGTCACACGTCCAATCCTCACGGCATCGACCACATCCTCAGCAGGCCGGCACCCATCACCACTTCCTCTGGGTCCGCAACGCCTACTGGCCTGCCGCCGGCACCCGGATTACCTCGCGGGTTCAACGTCTCGGCCACGGCGGCCGGCATGGCGGCAGCGGGAATGGCAGCGGCTGCCGGTATGGCGGCGGCATCGTACTTTCATCACCATCATCACGGTGCCGCCTCAAAGCACCACCATCCTCTGGCCGAACTCACGTCGCGCTCGGCGATCTACTGGCCTGGTCTTCAGGGACTCGTCAGCAATCCCATGGCTTGGCGAGACAGACTCAGTTCCAGTAAGTAAACTATCAATTTAACTTTTATTTTTACGTTTATTCAGTGACTCTTCTAACAATAACACATTTCCGTACATGTTACGTGTTGCACTCAACGTAAGTCATAGCTATTAAAATTCACGTGGTTCTAAAAAATGTATTTGCAGAACAATGAGTTTCACAAGATTTAAGGACTAAGTGCCTATCCTATAGCGCATTAATATTATTCAAAAAATACTATCTTGAACACGTAGATAATGATTGGAGCTCGACCTGTCGAAGATCCTTACATTTTAACAGGACAAATGTTAACTATTTTACAGTTTTTTTTTTTTTTTCAATCGCCACAATAGTTACAAAAGTAGCGGAGTCTAATCTAAATAAAAGAGATTCCTATCTGTTTTTAGTGCACATAGAGCATTTATCGATTTCGAAGAAAAGAACAGTGTTTTGTTTACAAAAATTAATGAAATTTAACTTACAATATCTAATATGTTCATCGTGCGTGCAACAATCTTTGATATACACATTGGTTGGTATAAGTAATGCTCTAATTGAGGTTATTTCTGTTTTACTTAAGATAGTTTCTATTAAAAACAGTTTATATTAAAAATGCTCTATCCTCTAAAAGGTTACCCTGTAGTAATAAATTCTTCATTAAAAATAGTGTTACATGTGCATTTTACAGAACAATTGGTATTACTTAAAATGCATCACTATCTGCATCTGATTGTGTAATTTATCAATTGAAATTTTAAATAGTTTTAATTATAAAACATTATTCTAAAAGCTTCTATAAACATGAGAAATTCTCTTTATTTTTGAGGTTAGATTTTTTCTTTCTTTTCAACTCTTTCAATTAAGTATGATGTGCCAGTAAATTTTTGTTTTTTTTATTTCAAAACAAAAGAGTGTATTAGTAGAGCAAATTTCCCATGTGCTAATCTCTACTTAAGGTGCTTATGAGGTATATGTATTAACAATCAAGGTATTATATATGTTGGAGTGGCGAATGTGCGAGTGAAAATTATTAAGGGTATATCGTGAGGAGAGTGTCAAGAATATTCACTACAATTGATATTTGTAAAACTTCATATAAAAGCAACGTCAATAAAATCTCAGATTTTGTATAAACTTATGTTTCCAAAATCTTATTTTGAAATTGCACATACGATAGACAAATTTTGTTCAGTTCCATAATGTCACGGCATCCTAAGTTTTGCGTTTGATTTGCATATTTTTTTATGTTTAACTGGTCTATTGCTCAAAATTTTAAGAAGATATACTTCTAAATTATACATATTTATATAATGGAATATTTAAATTATGCAATTATTTAAAAGGTCATTTGAATTGTTTAAGTTTAATTTTAAACACTGCTGGTAAATTAATAATTTTAGAAGAAAACTGTATCAAACAAGTTGCAATGAGTAGTACTATATATAAACACATCAAAGTATCTTAATTTACTTATCATTAGTTCCCTTTCTAACACAACAAAATTACTGTTTAAGAAATTATATAAACTTAACAGAAAATAAGAAAAACATAAGACATATTCTTTCTATGAACTGTTATGTAACAGATCTCAAAGTAATATAGGTATAAATTCTGTGCAGCAAACTCGAATGTTTTTTTTTTATTTTAAAGGTGCGTAGCGATTAATATTGCTAGAAGGTACCAATTTGGCAAATAATACTTTAATATAAACCACTGAAAATGTGTGTACGTATTTCTCATAACTAAAATAATCTTTTAAAGGTTCCTAAGACAGATGAACTGTTTTGCTACAGATTTCAAACAATTTTCTTCACTATATTTCTTATAACTATTACCATTTTAATGTCATTATTCATAAACCAAACTAAACTTATACCGTACTTTATAGAATATTATTCAATTACAATTACGTACTTTGTATAGGTATTGTAAAACATTCCCCTTCGAAAAAATATTTTTAAAGTTGTGTCTTTTTCCACAATTGAGTTCTGTATTTATTATTATTATTATTATTTCTACTTTACACTTCAAAATATAACAACCCAAAATTATAGGATTAATTAATTCACTATACCTGTGATTTTAGCAAGTAAAATCATTATACTTATCCTTTGTACTAGTATGTAAAAACTCCATATCATTGTTTAAAAATAAATAAGAGGCAAACAACCCCTACTGCTGGAAAATGGATTTATACCTTTTATATCTTTATATCTTTTGCTAAAGAACTGATAAATACGTTTCAAATTAATGTTTACATATTGCTTAGGCTATGTGCTAAATTGAGTTCAAGCACTGTCTAGATGAAAAGTTTTATAGGAAATGAATCTGTATGCAATTCATTACATGTTCACAAGGAATTTAACGAAAAATGAATGGAATATTCATTTCACTATAATTCAATAAGAATATAGTCCAAATGCTAATTGTAAAATTTGATCTATTATTGAAAAATTAATTATTAACATTATTCACACAATTTAGTTTTATTCAAGTGCCCTTAAAGACTTGAATCGAACTTAATTTAAATATCATAAAAATACTTAATTGATCGGTTATTTAAAAAAAAATTCCCAGCTGATGTCATCAATAAACCAGTGATATAATTTCCAAGCTATTGCATAGCAAGCATAGTGAAAGATACTTAATGAGATAAAAGGAGATTTAAATTCAACTATCAACCAAAATATTTATACACAATTCTGTAAATACTCGAATCAATAAAAAGTAGCACTACAAAATAAAATACGAAAATGTTTACAAAAGCAACTTTTTACCGAATTTCACCAATACATTTGGCTTAAAAAGTTGTGAAACAGTTGGAATACAATTATTCAATCTTTAATCTGAGAGTATTAGAAGAATATATACAACTATTCCATTAAAGAGACTTAACTATTTATTTTAAAAGGCACTTTACGGTAGAGAGGAATTCTGTCAGGTTATTATAAAATATTCTATTGTTTACATTTTAAACGTTTCACTTAACGATATTATTATTATTATTATTATTATTATTATTATTATTCAAGCACTACCATTATTTAAAATTAATATGACGATCTCAAACAAAATTAAATATGATTACACACTACTCCCACAGGGAAATATTCACTATAAAATACCGATCTTTACAAGAAAGTCACAGTTTGTTAAAATTGTAAGGAATCTCATATACATAGGTAGGTATATGCAAATTATATCATATTAAGGAAGTAAGGAAATGTATTTCAAACCAAATTAATGTTGGAACACTAAGTAGTTTTACAACAACAAATACAGTGTTGTGTTTGTTTTGTTTCTTATAATTAAAACTTAAAACATAAAAAGTTAAATAATATAAATACAGTTTAACAAATTATATTTCAGTTTTTGTACAATGCATTAGTGCTCATAATTAATTTACGAATGTGAAAAACTTCAGAAAAATGTATTAATCTTCAATAACAATTCGAAAAATCTTACTAACTGCCGTTTAAAATATTGAATAATCTTTTAGAATCTGACCAATGTCAGAATAAAAACAAAGACCAATAATAATTGTAGTGAAACACCATTTAGAATGTTTTTTATAGTTAAAGCATTTTATTCTCTTGGTATTCTAATCTTAAGTTTAGTAAATTGAATGTTTAATTCACCATTTTTTTATTATTCACTGATTCTAAAAAGTTCAGAGCTTAAGCTTCTTTAAATATAGGTAACTAAAGTCCATGCTTTGCATAATTCAATATAAGTATTAGTGAAGGTAGATACTGTTCTCTGCTAGAACAGAATTGGTTACGTTATATAAAATATGTGATTTTTACAGTTTATTCAGTTAAAATTATGGTTTTTGAAGTTTATATTACAGATGTGCACAGACTGAAGGGACATCACTTCATGCATTTACAGAAAAATCTCGATATTGAATTTTTGGGTGAAATACAATGATTCCTTTATGTAGTAAATAAGATAAAGATGCAACTTGAAGATTTAAAAAAAAATCCCCAGCGCCAACTACCTTTTACAATGGAAAAATATATTTTTTTCAAAAATGGATATTTTTATTAAGATACTTAAAATAGCAAAATATTTAAGACGTGCCTAATTATAAGATATACCTACATAAATTCACCGAACAAAAATGTAAATCTCGTTAGATTAACAGTTTCCAAATATTCATTACCTACTCCTGGTTTCAGTTTTACAAAACTTTACATTTGTTGAAGTGCTACGCTATTCATTTGTTTCTCACGATATCGTGCAACGAATATGGAATTACAAAGCCGCATAGAGTGAGTTGCTTTTTAAACATTTTACGATCGCTTCAGTCTCCTGCACCCTTCTTGTACCAATAGTGAAATGTATGATAAAACAGTTTTTGCAAACTGTTATATTATCATGAAATGAATAGAAAAATCAGCTTTGTAAAATATATAAAATAAACGATACTAGATAGAAAACTTCATCTGAATGAAACTCTTCGTATTTATATTTACTTATATTGTTTCACTATTACTTCTATTAGGTATATTTTTACAGATATTTGAACACTTCAGAAAGGTATAATGTTTTTATTTGTAGTACTCTACATAACCTACTTCTTAAATATTTTCATTCTGAAAACAGTTTTTTTAAATATTCATAGACTTTATTCAGTTAATGGGGATAGTGTTAAATTAATTTTTCCATTTTAGAGTATTCCTCCTCATGATGAAAGGTGGAAACCATCCCAAATTTTTAAACAAGAAATTATGAAACTTGCAATATTCGAGTAGTTTAAAGCTGGTATAAAAGTAGTTTAAAGCTGGTATATATAAAATAATTTTTCACTTTCACTTACTCTTTAGACACTTCTTTTGTTTTTAAATTAATTTCTTAACCACATATAAAAAGTTATAAAAGAAATGAGAGCCCCAAAATTAAGAATTGAATAGTTCTATAACACCTGATATAGGTTTGTTCGATTTGTACTGGTTCTCTAATCTGATTAAGTTTAAAGGAAAGAGATGGTAAATTATCGGCATAGAGGAGCTGCAAGACCAAATTTGGATACGTAAATTTTCTCCAAAGGTTAGCTCTGATTGGTTAATATCGAAAAACATTGGAATGTATGATTGGCGTATTAGGTTTAAAATCAAAGATAGCCTACTAATTTCGTTGTATATCTAGCGTACACGCTTATATTCATTCTCAGATTTGTTGTATTGATTTATTCCATTTAAATTGTATTCTAAAGTAAGCTGTTTGACATTATTGGATGCATCACACACGAATTCATTTGTCATGATTAAATAAAATATGTCTATTTTGTAAAATGTGTACACTTATACAGTGTGTTTATTTTAGCCGGATCCACGTTTCCTAGGAACAAAGTGTTTTCTTAGCTTAGGCTTCAATTGTAGTTATTTCGCATTCCCAAAATAAGACTGATGTATCAGTTTTTTGTGACATCAGCAATACCTACTTATCACTTATGTTAAATATATTTGCTTACCCCAAAATAAAACAAAATTCACAGGCCTGTTGCATGAAGAAAAGAAGAAAACACAAGTGGTAGTTGCTAAGACAAATGAATGAATTCTTTAATAAACAATATTATTATAATGTAAATACGTATTTTATGTAATATTATTTCATTGAAATTATCGAATTAATATGACCAAGCGCTTCAACATACGTTCTCTTTATTTCTTTAGCATACAATTTCGAAACAATATATACCATGTTCGAATCTCGGTAAGGGTGAATTACCCGGATAAGCACTTATCCGACGTTTTCTTTCATCCTGAGAAGATGCTGCTGGGTAGCTTAATCTCTATGGATCCTGCATTCATTTCAGCATCGTTTTACCCACTTCATTCATCGTGCAATATGACCTACGAGGTTAATGGGCGTTAAGATTCAAGGAAAGAACATCAGAAACAAATACGAATCAGCTGCAAAAATTAAAAATAATTGCAAATGAAGTATGACAACGTCTTTTTGACAATGTTACACTAATAGACGACCGTGATTGGTTCAAACTGATAGGGACTCTGAACTGAGTTGGTCAACATTGAAAATATCGTCCATGAAGTAAATAGTTTGAACAATACCCTTTCCCATTCATTCCTTTTTTTCAAATTGATTGTATATGGTAAGATTATGGCGAATTAAAATAATTCCAATACCTATATTAGAAAAGCTATTAAAATTAATAGGAAGCCGATAAGTTGATAAGATTATGGTTTATAGTAATGCAATATATACTATATATTTACTTACTATTTTACTACAAGTAGGTACTACTATAGTAAAACATTATAATCTCGAGTTTAGGTGTAAAATATATAACCACACTTAGAATGTTGAGCCCTTCTTCAGAAATAATAAATAATGAGTTGCGATAATGTTTTTAATAAGGCTGCTTTTATTATTCAACATTCTAGTTCATTAAAACTTTCTAACATAATATCCTTTTATATATTTATTTTATCTTCCTCAATTGTACATAAATTCCAATTTATTTTACATACTTACCTAGCTCTACTTGCACATTTACTCATTTATTTTTAATCACCACATTTTTGCTTTTTGTTTTGTTTTTACTTTCTATAGCACATATGTGCAATGTAATATTACATAGCGAAGGTATTGTATTCCAAAGAAAAATTTGGATCGAATTTCACCAAAAATAGATGCTCTTAAAAAAATGTTTTTAAAGAATTGTCTATGTGTGTCTGTGTGTGCATAATTCAAAAACGAAAAGCCGGTTAAATACCAAACTTGGTATTTAGTCAGTATCTTCGAAGGATGGGAAACGAAGATTTTCAGGAAAATTCTCCCACCCTCAACTACCCTTTATATGCACATTTTCCGAAATGTTTTATTTTCTCAAAAAGGCTCTATTTTGATTAAAATACCATTGTTTAAGACATCTTTATGAAACGAAATCTATGTCCTGAATTATTTGGGAATAGCCTTTGAAGACCTCTTCATTTTGGATGACTTTATATAAGTGACAAACCTTAAGAGATGGGCAAACACAACACAAAAATTAGATCTTGTTAAAACACACAATTTATGTCACTTTTTTTTGTAGAATTAACCGTTTCTGGGATAGTCCGTGTTATTTGTTTTAGTTTTAAACTTTTCTCAAACGGGAAGTCATCTTTCGTTTAGTCTCTCTTTTGTTTAATCCAAGCAAGGAAATAGAACGGAATTTCAATTGTTTCACAGAACCACCAGTTTTTAAAGAATTTGACGATCGCTTTAGCCTAGTGCATTTCGTCATTTTCCTTCTACTTAAAAAAATCTAAGTAATACGTTCAATTCTGCTAAGTTTATCTTGATTAGCATGATGTAGATAAAATAATAATCTTTTATTAGAAAAGTTTGTTTGCGGAGCAGTGAGGTGAAAAGTAATGTGACTGGAATACATCAGATCTTTTAGTGTTAAAACTTAGAAGCCAATCCACTTACATTCTGATAGTCATTAATTAGATAAAGATGAAAAAGAACACACTTTGAGGACCATAACGTATACAATGTAACAATTCATAATATTCCCAGAAGAGAACATTGTACTAGAATTGTGAAATAACTCTTAAGGCCTACACTGTCCCGGTAAGTTACCCATATACAATTTATAGTAGTTTCCAGCAAGTATTGCATACTACAGATCTCCCTGTTATAACTGAATTTGATTATTATCAAGATAGCTTTAGATCCTAATGAAAGAGTAGTTCTTCTGCTGTCTGCTAACTGATTTAGTGATGTACTGTGAGATCTCTCTTTCTCTCAGTGTATGTGTGAGAGAAGGGATATCAGTGAAAATGTATGAGAATATTTAATGTTAGCTAATGATAATATGTCTGGAACGAGTGCCGATCGTTTTAAAATGAAAAATCATTAAACTTTAATCTAAGCACTAGGAGTTATAACTGCGTCACATTAAATCTGCAAACTTCCAGAGTATTACAAACTTAACATGGTGGGCAAAATTTGTTTCCGTCGTAAAGTTACAAGTTTATGTTATCCCGACTCACTAAACTGTTATACGGAGAATCCCTTAGCAACCACCATAAAACGACAAGCCTAGCGCTGAATTCAGCGTAGCAAGTTGTTTGAAGCACAAGAGGCGGCAGAGCAACTACATTTTCGAAACTCGTGCTCCTATTATTAACAAGTCTCGTCTTCATCAGACTTCCCACCATAGTTTCCATGTTCTATGTTGCCAAAATTTAAACTTTATATTACCATACGAGATACACTTTTTATTCTCTTTTACTGCTTAATCCTAGGTATTATTTCATATTGCTAATTCTAGAAATGGCTTACGTACATCTTTAAGCGTTCCTTAAGTTTGTGAACTCACACTAATTCGATGATTTGAACTTTGAGCAAACAACAAGGTTTTCTTATTTATAGAAATTCCAGGAACTTAATTACCTTCACTATGAATTCGAGTTGATTCTTCCAGCGTAACCTGTTTTTACTATTGACTCTTACCTAACAACAGGCTCTATTTAACCTATGCTTACGTCTAGACGGCTCGGGTTCGATCCCAAGCGACCGCATTTGAGACTTATGGTGGACAAAGCGGCGCAGGGGTGGGTTTTCTCTGGTTTCCCCCGCCATCGCATTCCACCGGTGCTCCATCTATATTCCATGATTCACCAGTGTCATCGCTTGCGGTGCCACAAGTAGCAAAAGCGGGCGTTAAAAGCTACCAAAAAGAATAACCTATGCTTTTTTGCTTTATTCTTTGGTTTTAACATACCAAAATATTTATTGAAATTATTTCTCGATTTCCTCATTATTTCGATATAAAGTAATTTTTGACTTGATAGGTTCATAATTCCGATATTAACTCTGTTGTCATTGGCGTAGATATTGATTTTATTCATATCATAACTTCCTAAGTGAACAGACGGTGTCTGACAAAAAATAAAAAGGAATAAAACGAAGTAATGCATATTATGAATCATAAATGTTGCTTAAGTAATAGCTAAATTCTTTAAATTAAACATTATTGATTGATAAGAGTATTCATTAAGTGGTGTTTCTATGAAAACAATAAAAATGAAAGCTTGGTATTTCATTCCAAAAATTACAACAGTTAATCTTTTAATCGCATATTTAATCTGATCGATAGATTTCCTTTATTACGTATACACAAGATCTACAAGGAAATCAAGCAACTATTACTAAAAATAAAAGGATTATTTTGTACTTTTCAGTCTCAAAATATAGTATCCTGTTCTCTATTGCATATAATTACGTACAATGTTCAGGGCAGTTTCATTAAACATTTTCCCTTTTTTGTACTCAAAGTTGAATAAAATTATTTTCTACAATGAACAGATATGTCAATAAATATTTATAATGTTAAAAGTAGTATAAGTCATTAAATACGTATCCTATTGAAACTGTAAAGTGTCATGGCTTGTTAATTTTTAAGAATGTTATTGTTATTTTTATGCACCATTATATGCAGTTCTCCCTTTCAAGAAAAAAATCACCATCAGTATCAGGTAATGTGGCCTGTAACGACCTGTTAAAACAAACATTTTTATTTACTCCCACTTTTTAGAAGTCCCAAATATTTCTTTCCCAGAATTGGTAATGGAATATATGTAGCTTTAGGGATTCTATGGGATGTCTTTCGTCTTAAATGATTAATCCCGTTGTTTTCAGTATACGAGATTGGAGTACGCCAGCTTTCTCCATTAGGGCAAAAGGATGCCTCAATGCTATAGACATCTTACCGCTAAAGTTTTCAATTTTGACAAGGATAGCAACACCATGCCATTCCAGTGAAAGCGCAGTAGTTTAGGAGCCGTTGAATGTGTTGGTCGCGTCGTTTGCTTATCTTACTCTTTAGTGGATTTGTTTAAAACAAGCGTGCATATTTTTCAACCCCAAACTTTGGCAAACATGATTTTCACCCTGAACTAATTAAAAATTAAAACATGTAGTGTGATTACTAAATGATGTGTTGGAACACTCCTTGTATACCATTTCTTTGATGTGAACGCTTAGATCGTACATGCGGAATTCACGTGACCCCCTGAGGCATCTATGCACCACAATCATGGAAGAGGTTCCAGAAGCCTTGGGCTCTAATGTCGTTCAATTATTAGTTTAAAATGTTAAGAAAAATGATATCTTAAATTATATGGATCATTATTCTATGTGCACATCTAAACATGCAATAAAACAATTGAATATAAACATTAGGCTCGTATTTAGCTCTATGAAAATAATTGAAATAATCATTGCAGGAGGAAAATTAGAAAATATGACTAATAAAGAATTACAAGTTACAGGAAACGTCAATGGACAAATTCACTGTTAGGTCTAATGATTGCCATAACAGTTGGTTAAACTATGCTGCCTGGAACTTAAAGTAGGTACTTACGATATTGTAAATCGCTATTACGGTATGCCATGTCAAAATAATTTGAAATCTCCTTGTGATTATCGAAAAATCTCGTGTCAGTTAGGGAATTCAATGTCGTGTCGATATGTTGCCATAGTAGCTCAGTGATTAGAACAACTAGAGGGAGACCAAGAGATCCATGATTCAAATCCGGGCTACAGCGTTTAATTTTTTTCAGCACAACTATTTTACCTATTTTAACCAAAACTTATTCTTTTATCTCCTTCATGCTGAGATAGTCATTTACAGAAATAGTCTTACTACTTGATTCCTTGAAGTAGAAGGAAAATAAGGGAGTGCTTTAAGTTATAGAAATAGACAGATCCTTTAAAAGCTGGTTGCTATGGGACGATATCGAAATCAGGTCTCTTTGCATAGTGAGGAATAAAAAAATAGGTGACGATTTTCCATTTAAAAAGTGTATTGGACCATTTAAACGACAACAAGGAATTTCCGGAAATGGGCATCTCCATTTCTGATTCTGATGTAGGATCTGATAGATATTGTATGTTTTAACGATACCTACATTTTTTGTGCAGAATCTTATAGTTACGATATGTAAAAGTCACCCAGAATGAAGGGACTTCCGAGGCTATTCACAGAAAATTCAAGATATACAATTCATTTGTCATAATGATATCTTAAGCATGTGGTATTTTAATCAAAATCGTTAGAACCAAATTTGGGAAAATAACACATTTTGAAAAAATATGTAAAGGATAGTTTGGAATAGATAATTTTCTTGAAACTGTTTGTGTCGCATCTGAACTTAAGTATCAAGTTTTAGTTTTAATGAACGTTTAGTTTTCAAGTTATGCTGTTTGCAGACACACTTGCACACACACACACACACACACACACACACACGCACGCATAAATTATATAACTGGTATTTTGGAATTATAGATGCTCAAAACATGCATTATTTACGTTGAAATCGGTACTGAATTTTTTGATTGAATGCAATACCTTCTCTACTTACTATATATATTGTTCGTGGTATATACGTTTAAAATTTTGAAACAGTTTTTCCCCCGATATAAGCCAGTCCATACATTGATATGTATTTCTTTATATGTCTATTACCAAAAATTAGTGTGATATTCCTTTCGAGCTACTAGAAATATTATGAAACCTTTTTGTTAGTATTTGTTACCGATTACAGCGTGAACATGACGTGCGATAATTTTTTTCTGCTCCATTTTACGCCCATGCATAAAAAAAACCGGTTTACTTTATAAATGGTGCGAAAAACATAAGCTGAAATTAGTTCTGTTGTATATTCCACAAATAGGAAAGATAAGAAACATACTGCTGCGTGTTCAACCTCCCGCACGAACCGATGCCTTTTAAAGGGTAGGTAATTGGGTTAATGTTCATTACTCATCGTTCACTAAAATAGTGGAGATGAACTGCCAAAGTAAAATGAAAGCCACATAAAAATGGAGGGAAGCAAATGGCACCGCTAAAACGGCAGGGGGAGTGTAGCTATAGCGGCACCTCTCACGAAAATAACGACCTATAAATTTTGGGACGTTACTACCTACAGATAACGTTTCACATCTAAACTTATAGCCATGAATTTAATTGGTTGGAAAGTAAATGGGATAAAGTGGTAAAACTCTTCCCACAGCGCTGACTGACGTGCAAGCGAGCCATATTAGTTATTGGTGTGCCATTGTTTCAGCGTGTAATATTCGTGTTTATCGTCAGCTTCTCGCTAGATGTTCATTTGTTACAAGAAATTCATATTCATCAGTAGAATCTCCAGTCTTCTGTGTGTCTCAGCTAGATGGCAGAATGAGTCAACCTGTTTTTGTAGAGGCTATTTTATTCCAAAATGCAGAAAACAACAATCTATGTACAGATTTGGACATCTATTTCTGACACTTGCTCCACTGTTTTTGTTGGTGGTGGCTTGGACACGTTTCGACAATCTTCATTATCAACCTCTAGTAGGTTTGCAGACGTCAGGATGACAGTAAAAATTGTCGAAACGCGTCCATCATCAAAAACAGTGGAGCAAGTGTCAGAAATAGATGTCCAAATTTGTCCAATATGAAATCTTCACTATGGATATTGGCTTTTATTATAATACTTCAACAATCTATATATCGCTTTGCCCCGTAGCTTCTTGAACAAGTCACATTTGCCATCCACAACCCAGCCTAAGGGGGGTCAAGCTCGTGTCTTAGGACACCAGTCAACCCAACATTATTGCAAGTAGTTGCCCCACAAAATGCTGGGTTTTCTTCTATTTTCAATTCTCTACCACATATTTACCTATAGGAAATATCGTATTTCACCTACTAATTCAGCTTAAAAATTTCACGGGAACCCGAAAAGGTCTAGATGCGTCTCAAAGAGTCTATATCATAAACGAAAAGTCAGATAAATATCCATTTCATTTTTGAATTGACACTGCTTAAGCATGCCAGTTAAAGCCCTACACAAAAATCCTACACTCTACTATTTACATCGAAAAATATTATTTACTTGATATATTCTTAACAATTTCATTTCAGGTTCCTCACATGTCTGTGCAGTGGACCACTTTCGTCCAAAAAGGGAACAATAGGACTAAATCACGACATACGGACGTGAACATCATACAATTTATCCCTGAGACCTTTACTTTCAAGGTATATGGTTCTTTTCCGTGCAAATAAACGGCTTTATACCCCTTCCGAAGGACGTCCGAAAAAAAAAATGATTCAACCTCAGACGGGTTTGAAATCAAAAGATTGAATATTAGAGACTAGTATTGTAACCACTACACCACGGAGGACGACACATCCTTAAAAATCTGATGTGTTCCATTCACATGACTTTCTCTATATCACTGAAACAAATTATACTATTTACTTCATCTAATGGAGCAAACATTAGCAGAAATAGTCTTATTACTTGCTCCCTTGTTAGTAGAAGCGAAATAAGGGTTACCATAGGTTAAAGTGATAGTCAAAAGCTGGTTGCTCTGCGACTAAGTTCCTTTGTTTGTATGGACACGAGTTCACAAAATCCTGTATGAGAAAAGTATGTGTTTATAGCTGAAAAAAAAAACCAAGGAATATCTAAAAAAAACAATCAACTTCACGAAAAAAAATGTATATAACATAAATTGTGTGTTTTAAAGTGCTCCAAATTTGTTGTGTGGTAAGTTTTTGTCCATCTCTTACGGTTTAGCAGTTATGCAAAATATGTAAAAGTCACCCATAATGAAGGGACTTCCGAGGCTATTCCCAGAAAATTCAAAATGTACATTTGTCATGTAAATATCTTTAATATACGATATTTTAATCAAAATCGTTACAGCCATTTTTTAGAAAGTCAAAATTTTCGAAAAAAGTTCCATGTAAAGGGTAGTTTGGGGTGGGGGGATTTCTCTCAAAATCTTCGTGTCGCATCCCTGGAAGATACTAAACTTAAATATCAAGTTTGGTATTTTACCGACTTTTCGTTTTTGAGTTATCGTGTTCACAGACACATGGACACACACACGGACCTTTTTCTGAAAATACTTTTTTTGGATACAGGAGACCTAACACATATATTTCCGGTGAAATCTCGGTATCGAATTTTTTGGTGGAGTGCAATACCTTCTCTATACACTATATACATAGCACGTATAGAGAAAGTAAAAAGAGATCTAACAAATTTGATTAGCATATAGTTTTTGTATACAGCACACTTTTGAGTTTTTTTCCGAAAAATCCGTGAAGCCCACTTCAAAGCATTCAAAGATATAAGTGTGAATGAAAAGCAAAGCATTAAATAAAATGAAGATAAGCGCGATACCAATAAATCATCAAAAAATTAAGGATTAACATTACGGAATTGGAAAGTCATAGCTGAAGTGAGATTCAAATACAACTATTACAATGTCACAATCTTTACACTATTTTATTAAGGAAAATGTTAGGAAACCGTTATAAATTACTATTATATTTAGTTAACTTTGTATACGGTAAGTTTAATTAATAAGTGTGATCTTAATTATACTACCAAATTACAATTTCAGGAATAGAGGCTTTGTAATGCATTTGACAATATAGAAATCTATGTTTTATCCTTAAGCATTATATTAGCTCATAATCTGCCATTTTCATTAGAAAACAAATCTATACTTGTATGTATATATATACACTAAGAAGTCAGCATGTATCTAACCATGCTCAACTCTAGAGGAGACAGAATTTGTAAAATCGAGAATAGATTTACGGACATTTTCACCTTACCAAATTTGGATGTACACTTTTTGTAAGATAGATGCTTGAGTATGTTCTTAAAATTATGAAAGCACTCGAAAGGTAGCTACCAAACAGAGTATTTCACGAAAAGCGATGTATATACCTACTATATAATCGTTTTTACTATTCTACCACCTACTACCCAAACATTTGTAATCGAAATTTTACTCTCTCCCCGTAGCAAAGAAAAAAGGAGAGAGGGCAATTTTAGAAACAGAATGCGTGTGTGTGTGTGTGCGCGTGTGTTTGTTTTAAAGCGTAGCTCAAAAATGAAAGTATCTCCCAAGCTTACGACACCGTTTTTCTTCAACCCAACATCCTTTACATAGTTTTATTTTTTTGCTAAACAGTTGCATGTCAAATAAAAAAGATATCTTGAATGTTCTGGGAATAGCCTCTGTAGTCCTCTACAAAACTGAATACCTATGTCATAAATTGTGTCTTTTAACGATACCTATATACATTTTTGAGTAGTAAGTTTTTGAACATCTCTTACGGTTTACCAGTTTTGAAAAAATTCATCCAAAATTAAGAGGTCTTCAGAGACTATTTGCAGAAAATTCAAAATATACATGTTATTTCTCATGTAAATACCTTTAATATACGGTATTTTAATCAAAATCGTCAGAGCCATTTTTGAGAAAAACAACACTATCGAAAATGTTTCCATGTACAAGGCAGTTTGAGGTGAGAATATTTTTTTGTTGAAAATCTTCGTGTCACATCCTTGGGGAGACATTGAACTTAAATGTTAAGTTTGGTATTTAATGAACTTTTCATTTTTGAGCTATGCTTCCACGAACACAGAACATTTTACCAAAAGCATATCCTTCCGGTGAAATCTATGTATTGAACTTCTGGGTGGAATACAATATGTGCATAGGACGTGTAAAGAAAGTAATAAGCTTTGGTAAGAATAGTTTTTGCAGAATAGGTGGAGAAAGTTTTGTGAATGTAACACACTATTTTACTTTCTCTAGCACGTATGTGCATACAATGTATATATAGTAGCTAGAGAAGGTATTGTATTACACCCAATAATTCAATGCCGATATTTCACCGAAAATATGTTTTAAAGTCCCCTGAGTCCGAAAAAAGCTATTTTAGATAAAGGCCGGTGTGTGGATGAGTGTGTTTCTGTGACTGCGAAGAGCAACACTCAAAAACGAATAGACCGTTAAAAACCACATTTGATATTTATGTTTAGTATCTTCCAAGGATGCGATACTAAGATTTTCAAAATATCCCCCCACCACAAACTACCACTTGTATGGAAAATGTTTGAAAATTTTGTTATTCTCAAAATTACCAGTGAAAATATGGTATATTAAAGATATTTACATCACAAATAAAATTATAATTGAATTTTCTATGAATAGGCTCTGAAGATCTGTTTATTCTGGATGGATTTTACAGAATTTTGTATAATGTTTAAACCGTAAGAGATAGAAAAAAACGTAATGCGCACACACACACGCACACACAAATGAGATCACGTTAAACACAGAATTTATGTCATAAACGCTATTCTTGTAGTGCTGACGTGTTTTTGAGATATTTATTGTTATTGGTTTCAGTTTCAGTTTCAAACTACTTTTCTCAAACGGGACCATGCAAACCAAAGCAAACCTCATTTGTTTCACATAGCGACCAGATTTAAAAGTTTTGACTATCGCTTTAGCATAATGTATTCCCTTATTTCCGTTCTCTTATAAAGACTTATTCTACTAATCTTTATCTCGATTGTATGATGTAGATAAAAACTCTTGTGTAAGAATAGTTTGTATTTGGAACAAGTAGAAAAGGAATAGAGTACATCAGATTTTTATTAATATACACCATTTTCTTAAAATTCTAATAAACAAAACGTTCTACATACCTCTGAGAGCAGCGAGATGTTTCATTGCCCGTTTAAAATTGTAAAATACATAACACACTCTACGTTTGGCATGATGATTTCATGTCCAGAGTATACCCAGCTACTAGACAGAGGAACATGTGCTCGCCACTTGGGGTCTTGTGATGCAATAGTAGCTTCATCTGCACATAGTCCGTCTTATTGCCTAATTAGTCACCCTCCATGATACTGGTTAATCAAAGGGGAGTATCCACAGTTACGGAGTGTGTAATATGGAGTGAGGTTGTTACACTGCCCCCATATACAAGCTGGCAGCGAGAGAGAGAGAGAGAAAAGGACTTTCACAAAGACTCCTCCGAGGGAATACATGATAACATATTTGTTTTGCAGTTTCTTTCATTATACCAATTATAACGTTAGAAAATACATTCAGCTTGACTTTCTCGGCCAACAAAAATTCAATAGCTCGCCTGGGTAGTGTTGTGGTAGCGTGTCTGTCTCTCATTCAAAAGGTCGTGAGTTCGAATCTCGCTTATCCGGGTAAGTTTCTTTTCCGGAGTTTTCCCTTATCCTGAGAAGACGAATGTCGAGTAATTTTAAGCTCCATGGACCCCGAGATCATTTGAGCACCATTTCATCAATTACATTCATCGTCCGACATGACCATAATATATATATTAAATCATTATTTAACATGAGTATTATAATTAACATTCCGACAGCATTCGAAGCTTTGTATAATGAAAAAAAATCTGATGTGTTCCATTCAATTGACTTTCTCTATATCACTGAAACAAATTATTCTATTTACTTCCTCTAATGGAGCAGAAATAGTCTTATTACTTGCTTCCTTGTTAGTAGAAGCGAAATAAGAGGGTACCATAGGTTAAAGTGATATTCAAAACCTGGTTGCTCTGCGACTGAAGTTCCTTTGTTTGCATGGACACGAGTCCTGTATGAGAAAAGTATAAGTCTTTATAGCCGAAAAAAAAACAAGGAATATCTCAAAAACAATCAACTCCACGAAAAAAAAATGTATATAACATAAATTGTGTGTTTTAAGGTGCTCTACATTTGTTGTGTGGCAAGTGTTTGTCCATTTCTTACGGTTTAGCCGTTATGCAAAATTCCGTAACATTGGCAGAGAATAAAGTAGTCTTCAGAGGCTATTCCCAGAAAATTCAAAAATATAATTTTATTTGTCATGCAAATATCTTAAATATACGATATTTTAATCAGAATCGTTGGTGCCATTTTTTAGAAAATCAAAATTTTCGAAAAAAGTTCCATGTAAATACCAAGTTTGGTATTTTACCGATTTTTCGTTTTTGAGTTATCGTGTTCACAAACACACACACACACGAATCTTTTTCTGAAAATACTTTTTTTAGATACAGGGTATCCTAAAACATATATTTCCGGTGAAATCTCGGTATCGAATATTTTGGTGGAGTGCAATGCCTTCTCTATACACTATATACATAGCACGTGTAGAGACAGTAAAAAGGATCCACCGTTTCGACCTTGTAGTAAAATATTCTTTCTTATAATAAATTAAATAAGAAGCAAATTGATTGTAATCAGTTTCGACCAGATGTTTTCTTTTTTTAAATTATCCTTTGTAAGTTTTATTCTTTTCCTTCGAGAAATTTGAAATACACGTTTTAAGACCCATAGACAAAAACGTTTAGGATAACCGTTCGTGCGTGTCCCCCATCTCTCTGTATTATTGCGTGTAAGCGTTTTGTGTGTGGTGTATGTGTCACGTGTGTGTTTAACGCCTGTTCTTGCTGTTCTTGACCTGATGTATTAAATACATAAAATGGCAATTGAAAAAGAAAATTTGGGAAGAAAGCGCTTAGAATATAATATAAATCTAAAAGTCAAAAGTTCACATACTGAAATATCTGAGGGTGTTGATAAATCTACTAAATTTAATTCTTTAAGTTTATATACAAAAGTTTATATTTAATTTTAATATGCTCTGTTAGACAAGATAGAGTTAATAAAATTACCTTTAATCAATCTGTTCAGTCCTCGGAAGAGCCCTGAGACAGGGTTCGAACCGTTTACCTCCCGTGCCAAGAGTCCAGTACATCAAGTTATCCTAAATATTAAGCTGAAATGGTTTTTATTTATGCACGCTGCTTAACTGCAGTGGTTCTCAGCGTCCCAATTCTATACTCAGCGTGAAAAGCCATTTAATTTTGCTTAGAGACGACTTTATAGGCTTGAAGTCGTTTATGTGCCGAAAATGTACGACTAGGTACCGCAGACTTTGCCTTTCTTTCCTAAGGAATTATGCTAAAGAGTTTTGCCCCCGAAAAAATAGCGCCCTCCGCCGGCTTTGAACCCACAACCCTGGGTACTATGTTACCCTTAGACCACGGAGGTGACATTAACGTCCTCGGCTACCAATGTCATGTGTATGTGTTTCAACATCTTAACTCAAAACAAAATATTGCATGAATTCCTAATTTGGTGGTTACTTACTTTCAGGTATGGGATACAAAGCTTTCAAGACTTTATATATATTTTTGCACACTTAGGTTCTGAGTATACCGAAAGTCCTTCTCTTTTAAAGATAAATTTCAGGAGCCAAGCCGGTAATCAAGGTAGGGACCCCTCACTCTGAGGACTGGGCTTGTGAGATCTATTGACAATAGAGGAAAGATCAGCAAAGTTTTACTTTCTCTATACGTATCCACTATGTACATAGGTATTGTATTGCACCCAAAAATTCGATACCAAGATGTCACCGGAAATACATGCTTTGAGATCCCCTGAATAAAAAAAACATTTTTTTTTAAAATGACCGCGCGCGCGGCTGTGGGCAGCATAGGTCAGAAACGAAAAGTCTACTATATACCAAACTTGATATTTAAGTTTAATATTTTCCAAGGATACGACACAAAGATTTTGAGGAAAATCCCCCCCACCCCAAACTACCCAAACCTTACATGGAAAGAATTTCGAAAATGTTGATTTTCTCCAAAAAGGCTCCAACGGTTTTGAATAAAATCTCTTATATTTAAGATATTTACATGCCAAATAAAATGTATATCTTGAATTTTCTGAGAATAGCCTCTGAAGACCTCTGTTTGGGCTGATTTTTATTGAATTTTGCATAAATGGTAATCCGTAAAAGATAGATAAAAACTTATTACACAAAAAATATAGATCTCGATAAACCACACAATTTATATCATATACTTTTTTTTCGTGGAGTTGGCCGTTTTCGAGATATTCCTTGTTATTGATTTCAGTTTTAAAATAGTTATACTTTTCTAATACGGGGACTTGTCAACGCTTGGCCACCCAAAGAAACGGAGTTCAATCCCATAGCAACCACATTTTAAAACATTTGACTGTCAGTTTAACCTAGTGTGTTCCCTTATTAGTCTTCTATTTATAAGGAACTAAGTAATAAGACCGTTTCTGCTAATGTTTATCTCGATTAGCATGAAATAGAGAGAAGAATAAGCTTTTTAAAAATAATTTGTTACTGAGATGTAGAGAAAGTCATGTGAATGGAGCACATCAGATTTTTCTTTATGTTTTCGTAGAATTCCAAGGCCATTGTCGTGCACAGTATGGGTGGTTTATGGTTGGCTTTGGTATATTGTTTTGTCTTTCATCAACGTTTCGGCCTCCTTTATACCAGAAGCCCAAGACGTCCCTTAAAGTCATTTGTCCACATGACAACACCAAATCACAAGCGCGGGAACTGGGTCAGTTGTTAGTGGAAGTCCTTGCGCTTTCCTTTATTTTAATATTGCTTTCTCTGCGCATATTTGCACATAGTAGGTAAAGAAGGTATTGTATTCCAGCAAAAAATTCGATGTCAAGATTTCACCCTAAATATATGATTTGAGATCCCCTGTATCCAAAAAAACTAAAAACTACATTTTTAGAAAAGGGGTCCGTGTGCCAGTGTCTGTGCGGTGTGTGTGAGTGAATGTATGTCTGTGGACAGCATAGATCAAAGACGAGAAGTCCGTTAAATACCAAAATTGGTATTAAAGGTCAATATCTTCCAAGGATTTAACGCGTAGATCTTAAAAAAAATCTCTCACGCTAAGGTACCTTTTACATGGAAAAATTGTTGAAATTTTTTTTTCTAAAAAATGACTAACAATTTTGATTAAAATATCGTATATTAAAGATACTTACATCACAAATAAAATGTATATCTGGGATATATACATGTATAACTTTCTGGGAACAGCCTCTGAAGACCTCTTCATTCTGGATGAATTTTGCTGAATTTTTGCAAGCAAAATTGGTAAACCGTAAGACTAAGGTTAAGCTTACTACATACAATGTAGATCTCGTTAAAACACACAATCTATGCCATATACACTTTTTGAAGAGTTGGCCGTTTCAGTTTCAAATTATATAACTTTTCTCAAACGGGAATTCAGCTTTCGTTTCATCCCTCTCTTGTTTTACTGGTGGCCATGCAACGCAAGCCGTACTCCAATTGTTCATATAGCGACCAGCTAGCAGAGCGCGTTTTTATTCTTGGGATAGTTACTCCTACTAGTTATGGGCACGAGAGGGTGATATGAACCCCAATTCATAATCAGCATCTAGAATAATGAGATATTAAATGCAACAAATATTAAATAATAAATCAAAGCAGTTATCAAGAATTGTTTTATGATGGTTACCAAATCAATTACGTAGCAAACCCAATTGTAAAACCACATCTAAGCTGCAGTTATTTATCTGGAGTTATTTAAAGATGGACTGAGTTAAATAGCCCGTTAAATGCTGATGTAGTCATTACGAAAATAACGATCAACAAAGATATCTTCTAAAATATGAGGCATACACGCTAACCCCACATTACCGAGGTGGGCATGTTATTTAAATAATATTTGTCAGTGTTAACGTTTTATTATTTCTGAAGGGAAAACTAAAATCCTAGCATTTTGGAGAAAATCACAAACAGGTTCAACAATATTTTAGTAGGAAAACCACTGGAATAGGTTCCAAATTTTAACTACCTAGGTTGTGATATTAATATAATAAATTATTCTGAAGACGATGTCAATAAGAAATTATCAATATTGCAAATGATGTGCTGCACCATCCATCGAAATTCAAACAAGAAAACAGACTAGAATTAAGTTTTAAATGGCTACAATAATTCTCGTTTACGGATCGGAATCATAGGTAAATTTAAAGAAAATTAAATTAAAAAAAAAATTACAAAATCTGATGTGCTCCATTCATATGACTTTCTCTATATCTCTGTAACAAATTATTGTTAATAAGCTTATTCTTCTATCTACTTCATGCTAATCGAGATAAACACTAGTAGAAACGATCTTTTGATTCGTTCCTTATAAGTAGAAGGGAAATAAGGGAATACACTGGGCATGTCACATATTTTAAAATGTGGTTGCTATGGGATTGATATCGTTTCTTTGCGTGGCCAAGAGTTCCTGTATGAGAAAAGTTTAAGTATTTTAAAACTGAAACCATTAACCAGGCACACCTCGAAAACGGCCAGCTCCAGGAAAAAATGTATATAAAATAAATTGTGTTTTAAGAAGCTCTATCTTTTTTTTGTGTTGTAAGTTTTTGTTTATCTCTTACGGTTTACTAGTTATGCAAATTAAAAGAATTGATCCCGAATAAAACTGTCTATTCCCAGAAATTCAACATATGCATTTTATTTGTCATGTAAACATCTTAACTATAAGAGATTTTAACCAAAATCGTTAGAGCCATTTTTGAGAAAACCAAAATTTTTTAATTTTTTTTCCATGTAAAGGGTAGTTAGGGATGGGGAGATTTTCTTAAAAATCTTCGTGTTGCATTCTTGGAAGATACTTATCTTAAATATCAAGTTTGGTATTTAAAGGACCATTCGTTTTTGAGCTATGCTGCCCACAGACACACAGGCGCGCGCGCGCGTGGACATTTTTCTGAAAATGCTTTGTTTGGTTTCAGGGAGTCCCAAAACATGTATTTCCGCTGAAATCTAGGTATCGAATTTTTGGGTGCATTACAATACCGTCCCTATACACTATGAACATAGTATGTGTAGAGGAAGTAATTACTTTGATTGTTTATTTATGAACGCTCTTTAACTTCAGTCATTCTCTATATTGGGTGTGAAAGACCGCTTGATTTTGCTCAGAGGGCTGTTAGTCAGCCTTAAGGTTCTTTTACGTGCCGTACATCTACGACGGGGGACCAACGGCTTTACTGCCCTTCCGAAGAAAGCCACGATTAGAAGTTTTACGCTCGAAAAAACTCCGTTGCCCTCAGCCGGGTTTGAAGTTGGTTACCCCTAACCACGTAGGACGACTAATAGAATGGAGGATAGAAACTCCCAAAAAGTGTGTTCATTTATAAGAAGACTAGGATAAGGGATATAGGAAGGATTAAAGCCCGATAGAAAGAGAAACTGTGAAGTCTGAACACGTGATTTTGTCTATTGCGTGCAGTGAAGTCAGAAATACAGCAGGCATCCTCTGAAAGTATCCTCATTGGTAGATGTAACCTCCAGTATATAATTTGATCAAATCTTGTCATGCAGTTGAAAGTTCCTTTCAGTATTCTCCATTTGGTCCACCCAAGGGGAGGAGGGTTGGTCTTCATCCCATCCAATCGTGGCTTCCTAGATTTCATCTCACAAAGGGCTATGCAATTGCAGCTGTCAATCATTTTCCACCATCTGCCACCCTACTGCCCTTCAAGCAGTCCTCCCTCCCAGGATTTCCATGCTGTGACATGGGGAATACTCGAGGGACACTAATGGCGTATTTAGTCCTTCTTCAGCGCTAACCTCCCTTCAGTAAAAACCACCGTGTTGATAGTCCTTTGTAATTTAATTTAGGATAAGGAATGCTTATTGTCATAATTGTTTCAATACCAAAGGAGTTAATAATTATCTAATGACAACAAGAATGAGTTTGAAAACTCAATTAAATAATCTAATAAAAAATGCAATGATACTCAATACCTTTTTCTACCCTCTAACTCATTAGTGAGTGCGTAAACTATTCTTATAAAATATAGGTAGAGTCAGACTGAAAACTTCTATACCATAGCCGGGATTTGGACCACGGATCTTCCTGTATCTGACAAGGCATTAAATTCGTCCAGTAACTCGAATGTTTCCCGGTAAACCACAAGGTGATCTGGGGACGTCATCTCTAAATAATGAGATCATCTTAAGGTTTACCGGGAAACATTTTAGTCAGTTGAGGAATTTAATGCCATATTGGCATGTTGTCATGGTACCTCAGTGATAAGAGCAACCCGCTAGACACAGAAAGATCCGTGGTTCAAATCCGGGCTATGGATTTGAATTTTTCAGTCTGGCTCTACCTATGTAATCCCTGTTCTACACACGTCTTGTGTGGAAAAAACAATGCATTAACTACACTTATAAAACTGTGTTTCTCTAGCAGCTTAATTTTAATTGAGATAACCCGTTACAGCAATAGCACAGTTCATTAGGATACAAGGTCAAATGTCTCCGAACAGAACGTTATATAGTTGCCTTAATATTTCACACTCTTTCCACACACTCGCGAGAAACAGTTGAATAGTGAAAGAACCGGAAAAGAATGACAAAAGTATTGAACTTTCGAACCATTAATAAGGGATATTTCAACAATGGTTTATGTAACAAAATGAGTGTATTTTCAAGAGATATATCCACATTTTGTATTGTATATTTCGTCTATAGTTTATCGGCTATACAAGATTATACCAAATTACTTATGAATAAAGTGGACTTGAAAGGCTACTCCCAGAAAACTCAAGATATACCTAATTTTACGTACATTGTAAATATCTGTAATAGGTATATATCATTTTATTAATATATATATATATTTTTCCCCCCCATTTGTCGATAGTTTGGGATGAGGTGATTTTCTTGAAAATCTTCGTGTCGCATCTTCAGAGGGCGGTAAACTTAATACCATATTTGGTAATTAACCGAGAATGGCGATGTGGCTGAATGATTGCACTGCTTACGTCTTACTAAAGCGGCCCGGGTTCGATTCAAGGATATCGTATGGGGATTTGAGGTGAACAAAGTGGCGTCTGGGTGTCATTCATTTCACTGCCTGTTCCATAACCACATTTCTTTTCATTCATTTCATAACATTCACTTCCTCAGTGTCATTCCGGGCTGATAACTCATCATGGCTTCTCTGTGATCCAGAGCCTCCACCCCTGAATAGGCGATTGAATCCAGGTACTGGCTTGTAAATCTTGGGAGGTGTGCCTCCTACATACACAGAACGCAAGGGAGAAGGAAGGAAGGAAGGAAGGAAGGAAGGAAGAAAGAAAGAAAGAAAGAAAGAAAGATTAGACTATTCGGGAACCCACCTACCCACACACACACACACACAAGTAATTTTTCTAAAAATATTATTTTCTCTAACCCCGTATGTACAATGTACATAGTGTATAGAGAAAGTATTGTATTGCACTCAAAAATTCAATACCGAGATTTCACCGAAATGGATGTTTTGAGACCCCCTGAATTAAAAAAATAGAAAAATGTCCTTGTGTGTACCTATCAGTATGTGTTTGGTGGTGGGGGGGCAACATAGCTCAAAAATGAAAAGTCCGCTAAATACCAAATTTGGTATTTAAGTTCTTTCAAGGATGTGACACGAAGATTTTTAAGAAAATCCCCCACCCACAACTACCCTTTAGAAGGACAATGTCGCCCTCCGTGGTGTAATGGTTATCATGCTAACTTTATATACCCAAGGTCGCGGGTCAAACCCGGCAGAGGACGTGGAATTTTTGGGCGTAAAAGTGCTTAGTATGGCTTCCTTTGGAAGGGAAGTTGGTCCCGTACAGTAGATTTACGGCATTAAAAGAACCTCAAGCCTGATAGAGAGGCCTCTGAGCAAAATTAATCGGTCTTTCATTCCCAATATTGAATGGGACACTGAGAACCACAGCAGTTAAAGAGCGTCCATAAATAACACTCCATCTCCATTTTTTTCCCGAGCCTCTACTTTTTGGGTGAAATGAATAGATAAGCAGTAGGGAAAGTAAAAGAATCACCGGTACAACTGAGGAAATCTAATGTTTGAAGAGGAGAAGAAGAAGAAAAAATCTGATGTGTTCCATTCACACGGCTTTCTCTACATATCTGCAATAAAGTATTGTTAAAAAGCTCTAACTTCTATTTACTTCATGCTAATCGAGAACACATTAACGAAATAGTCTTATTACTTGTTTCCTTGTAAGCAGAAGGTAAATAAGGGAGTACCATTGGTTAAAGTGATAGTCAAAAACTGGTTGCTATGTGATTGAAGCTCCTATGTATGGACAAGGGTTGACACATTTCTGTATGAGAAAAGTATGTTTTTCATAGCTGAAAACAAAAACAAGGGATATCTTAAAAATGATCAACTCCACGAAAAAAATGTATATAACATAAATTGTGTGTTTTAATGTGCTCTACATTTTCTGTATGGTACATTTTTGTCCATCTCTTACGATTTAGCAGTTATGCAAAAATTCGTAAAATTCATCCAGAATAGTCTTTAGTTGCTATTCCCAGAAAATTCAAGATATACATTTTATTTGTCAAGTAAATATATTGAATTTACGAGATTTTAACCAAAATCGTTAGAGCCATTTTTTAGAAAATCAAAATTTTCGATTTTTTTTCCATGTAAAAGGTAGTTTGGGGTGGGGGATTTTCTTGAAAATCTTCGTGTCCTTAGAAGATACCAAACCTAAGTACCATGTTTGGTTTTTAACTGTCTTTTCATTTTTGAACGATGCTGCGCACAGATACACACGGATATTTTTCTAAAAATGCTTTTTTGGGTTCAGGGGGTCTCAAAACATATTTTCGGTGAAATCTCGGTATCGAACTTTTTGTTTCAAAACAAAACCTTCTCTATACACTATGTACATAGTACGTATAGAGAAAGTAAAAAGAAGAGAATATACCCAAAACACTGCTGCTAAGATTTGTAATAAGTTTACTGTGTTTACGTGTGACTTAGAAGAGGAAAGCTCCCAGCACAATTCCAGCCATTGGTCATCGACTAAAGGGCAATTCGGTTGTCACTCATCAGCGGCTCACAACTCCCATAATTCCTTTTACTACCTCTATAATCCAAAAATATTATATTTAGCGAACTCGACAGGTATGACGCATTAAAACCATTTCTCTACTACAAGCCCGGTCTCACGGCAGTTACATTTCACATTTCGAAAGTGGTGGTTGCCATTCACGCGCCTCACAACAAACGAATTGACCCTCACATATATATAGAGCAATAATCCAACGACTTCCTCCCTTCCACCCGCCCTACAAGCATCGTATGCTTTTATTGGCCTGGACATTTTCAATTTTTGAAAACACGGCACTACCTTGTTCCCCGTTTAACCCGTGGGAGACGAAAGTTTTCCTGGCAATCAACATGTCGCCGCTATGCACTCGGCCAAAAATTACCTTCCTCTACCACCCCCAACTTTCCCCGGCACATAGTCCACGAAATAACCACAATTAAGTGCCTAGACTCAAGCATATGGAGGCGACTAGGGAGTTTTTTAACAACTCACTTTTAGATTGAACCGTTTCCATTCTCCCCCCTCGCAATGGAAGTTGTTTTTAAACTGTTTCCAAAGCGCATGGAGAGCGGAATAACAGCGGGAAATAAAAAATAATATCGCCGCTGTTGTGAAAAGGTAATTATTTAAATAAAAGGCCCCCTGCGTTGCAAATAAACGCTATGGAAATTCATATGGCGTCTGCAGTCCCTGCTATATGCTATACTTTGCAGGGCATTTGTAACCATGGCCTTCTATAATTGTCTTTCATTAAAATTGCCGTTATTAAAATATATAGTATTATTTTGTGCAAGTTCGGACGTGTTAATTTTTTGTGTATGTTTTTATGTGCTCTGGTAGCGTCTCTATTTCCAGTTAAACAATGCAGAGATGTGGTGCATCTGGAATGTAAAACGGCTCTTGGGCGGGGGTAGAGCAATATTCGATAACAGCCGCTTGTATTTCGGAATAACGATATGGAAAGCACAAGCAGCGAAATGGGATTTTAGCTCTGAGATTTCCTGAATTAACGCGTTATTTAATTGCATTGTTGCAGTCCATACTATTCCTATCACTATTGGCTCAGTTCAATAAAATAACTAATAGTTCAATAAGAAATTACGACCAGCATAGTTTAACTTCTACTTTCATTACTATTTAACTATACTAAGCGGATGAATTACTGCATTCCAACCCAAACTTCGATGTACAGATTATATTAAATATCAGTTTTGACTCCCCTGAATTAAAAACATTAAAAGTATCCGCGTGTGAGCACGCATTTGTGTGGGTCTGTGACTGCCGAACTCAAAAGTAAATAATTGGATAAATACAAAAACGGATTGTGTTATACTCATTTACTTTCTCTATCATTCCTGCAAACAAAATATTTTTGCAAAAAATTATTCTTTTAACTACATAATCAAGATTAATATTACCAGAAATTGTTTTATTACTTAGTTCCTTATAAGTAGAAGGTAAATGAGGGAATACTAAGGCTAAAGTGCCAGACTTTTAAAAATTGTTACTATGAGATTCTCTTTCCATATTTAGGAGTAAAACAAAATAGATGTGAAACGATAAGGACTTAAGTTTGAGAAAAATGTAAGTGTTTTAAAATTGAAATCAGTAGCAAGTAATATCTGTTTAATATACAGTATTTTAATAAAAAAAATCATTTAGAGACGATTTTGAGAAAATCAAAATACAGTCTTTTCGTTTTTGACCTATGCAGTCCACAGACACACACGGACCTTTTTCTAAAAATTCTTTTGTTGGATTCAGGGAGATCCAAAACATGTATTTGCGGTGAAATCGAATTTTGGGTGGAATGCAAAACCTTCTATATACACTATGTAGATAGTACGTGTAGAGAAAGTAATAGAATATATCACACATGTTTAAACTGTTTTTATTTTGCTCGTAGTATTGCGAAAAGAAGGCCGTAGGCGGAATATCGCAAACATTCCTACTCGCAAAATAAAGCTGGGTCATGGTCTACTATTATGGTTACATCTCCTGATGAAGACAGGACATGGAGTTCTTTTAAACCACGATTGTGTAAAGTAGCTTTACATTCGCTGGTTTGTGTCTTTATTTGTGAATCTATCTCCGTTATTCGGATAGTGTATAAAACCCGAGCTTCAGAACACCGTAGCAAATAAAAGAAGTCTGCTATTGCGTTCACGTCGTCTTCCTTCCTCCTCATTTTCTGCGTCGATGAGGATGGATGTGTACGTGTCAAATAATCTGCCCCAGGTCTTGGAGATAATAACGATAAAATGTAACCTGTGTGCTAGGTGCATGTGTGCGTGTTCAAACTAATCCGGACGTGACAGAGTAAACATGTCTGCAGTGTTCATAACGCTAGCCGAGCTGATCAATCTAATAACAAGTGCTCGGCACGGGGGCCCCATCTTGTTGACACAATTCCTTGTTGATTGTTACCTTATTGGGATTGCGTGGTGCCATCTGTCCGCCGGAATCGCCTCAGATCGATTTCTCTC
Source organism: Hymenopus coronatus (assembly GCA_030762935.1). Lineage (NCBI taxonomy): Eukaryota > Metazoa > Arthropoda > Insecta > Mantodea > Hymenopodidae > Hymenopus > Hymenopus coronatus. The sequence continues at coordinate 51,694,721 of CM060895.1, forward strand.
GACTATCGATCATTATCGCGTGTAAGAAACGACTGGTATCCTAGCAACCAATCTCGTCTCCGATAAGAACCTGGGAAATTAATCATTGGCAAACATAACCTCACTATTCCAACATCCATTTCGTTGTTTTTAGAAGGATTTCAACCAGTCAGCGGTATTGGTTTTATTTGACAGCATTAATTACGGTGTCACACTTCAAACAAAACATGTTTAACTCCGCAAGCCTCAATATGGCGTTCATTTTATGGTGCGACATAAAATGAAGAATGAGTGTATGCACACTATTCGTTTAGTTAGCTAAAATGAGAGTTTTTGAACAAAGAGTTCCAGACGGTATTGTAAATCATGAGTTTCACAGACAGGTGTTACTGAGGCTTCTAATAAAACTGCCTTATATGGACATATCTTCAGTTTAGTTTTGAAAAAAATATATAAAAATATCAGATTTGTTCAATTCACATAAGTTTCTAGCTGTTCCATAAACCTCTTAAAAGTATTATTTTTCTTTCTATTTCATGTTAATCGAAATAAGAGAATACAGTATGCTAAAGCGATAGTCAAATGTTTTAACACTTTCGCTACTATGCGATTGCCACTGAAAAGCCCTTCTTTGCGTGTCCAGGGTAAAACACAAGAAACACGGACAACTTCCTGTTTGAGAAAAGATAAATATTTTAAAATTAAAACTAATAACAAGGAATATCTCGAAAAGGGCTAGTTCCACAACAAAAACGTAAAAAACATAAATTGTGTGTTTTGTAGAGATGTACATTTTTTGTGCAGAAATTTTTTCACTATCTTTTACGGTTTACCAGCTAAGCAAAAGTTATTCAGAATGAAGAGGACTTCAGAGGCTATTCCCAGGAAATCTAAGAGATACATTTTATTTATCATGTAAATATTTTAAAATTCGGTATTTTAATCTAAATCGAATTCAAAAAAGTATTTTTAGAAAATGTCTGTATGTGTGTGTGTGTGGACGCATAACTAAAAAACGAAAAGTCTGTGAAGTACTAAACTTGGATGCAGAACGAAGCCTTTCAAGAAAACCTTCCTTACCAAACTACTCTTTACATGGCAAATGCGCGAATATTTTGATTTTCTCAAAATTACTTTAATGATTTAATTAAACTACCGTATAAAAAGATATTTAATGAAAAATAAAATATTTATCTTGAATTTCATAGCCTCTTCATTTAGTATGAACTTTACATAACTGATAAAAAGAGATAGAAAAAAAACTTACTACATATAACATATAAATCTCGTCTAAACACAATATAGATATCATATACATTTTCATTCTAGAGCTAACCGTTTCTGAAATATTCTTTGTCATTGATTTCAAATTTAAAACATTTATACTTTTCTCAAACAGGAAGGCCTCCTTTTTCCATTGTTTTACTTCTGGACACGCAATGAAGTGAATTTCAAAGACAATCGCATAGCGACAGCTTGCAAACTGCTTGACTATCGCTTTATTGTAGTGTATTCCCTTAGTTTCCTTCTATGTACCTACAAGGAGCTAAGTAATAAGACCTTTCTGTTAATGCTTATATCGAGTAGCATGGAATAGAAACAAAAAATCTTTTGTAAGAAGTTTGTAGAATAGGTAGAGAAAGACATGTGAATGGAATATATTAGACATGCATATATACATACTTTTTTTTTTTTTTACTAGGAATGATTTTAAATCAAACAATGAAGTTTATATGTAGGTATAGCATTCAAATTTCAATTATTCCATAAACCTATAGAAAATATAAAAAATATATTAACTTTAAATGTTCATATTACTAATTGTTTTGCTAATACTATATAAGGCATTAAAGCTCCAGGTGTTCCTTGGAGAACTAAATGAGCAAATATACGTTTAGTATTATTAATTTATCCGTGGTAAGGATCTCTTGTGATGGAGAGAAAACCCGCCAATTTATAAGCATGATCGTCCAATGAGTTGAAAAAGTATTAAAACGAAACGTGTAATATTTCGAAAACACGAAAAAGAAAAAATGTTGTAAATGTATATTGTAACGAGCTCTACTATTTTTCTTCAGTAAGTCTTTGTCATAAGCTGATTTCCGCTAAGTATACGAAATTCATCCCGTATAAAGAGGACTTAACATGATATTCACAGCAAATTGAAGATATACAATTTATTAGCCATGCAAACGCCTTATATTATTTTAATTCATAATAGTTATAACTATTTTGCAAAATTAAAAAGTAACTAATTTTTGCATGAAAAGGGTATTTGATGTAACAAATGCTCTTAAATTCTTCATCTATACACATTAAATATTTGTCTCAAGTATGAAATTAGGTATTTATTCGTATTTTCATTTTTAAGCTATGCTCTCTCTCTCTCACTTCCCTGTCTGTGAGTGTCACGACACACACTCACACACTCACACACACACACACACACACACACACACACACACACACAAAGCAAACACACACATTTCTCTAAAAATATTTTCTGGGAGGAAATCTCGATATCGAAATTTTGGATGAAACAAAATACTTCCTCTATATAATATAGACAGCCAAATGCGAAAGTAAAAATAAATTTAACGTTTTCTTCTAAGGCGCATTTTACATACACGCAATAAGCTCATCTTTGAATTATAATTATTTAAAAAATAAACAAAAACTCTCAGTTGCTGTTGAAAACTATAAACCATGAACTTCTATAACATTTTTATACATCGACTAGAAACCTCCTGAAAACAGAATTTCCAATCGTGCATCATACCCTTAATGGGGCTAATATGAAATTACTTGTTAATTTTAAATCAATTTAAAATATTTCTTTTATCGAAAATATTCTTTTACACCCAGACTAAGGAGGATACTTGTGTTTTCAATAATAATAATAATAATAATAATAATAATAATAATAATAATAATAATAATAATATATGACATTAATAATATATAATAATATAATAATGTTGTTATTATAATCCTAGTTTCGTAAGGTAAAGTGAATTTTGCTCACTTCCTATTTCTATTATAACTTTTTGGGTTTTCAGTATTTTCGGGCTGTTTTCAGTACTAAGTTGTATATATTATTCTTAAAGCATGTTCATATAATTTTCTTTATTAAGTATGAAAGATACTTTAGATGCATCCATACGTTTAAAAAGGCTTAAAATGAAATAGTGTTGCTTTCTCTATTCAGTACATTAGTATATTGGTGGATAATGCATTTCATTCCACCCGAAAATTCGATACCAGCAGTTTACTGTAAATACATTTTAGGGTTCCCTGAATAAAAATCATTTTATACAAAGGTCCGTGTGTGAGTGTGAACACGATAACTCACAAACAAAATTGGGTTAAATACCAAACTTGATAATTATCACCACGATTACGACACAAAGATCCACCCCAAACTACCCTTTACATGGAAAAGGTTTCGAACATTTTGACTTTTTCTCAAATACCCCAAACGATTTAGATTAAAATAACGTACATTTGAGATATTTGCATGACAAACAAAATGTAAATCTTGAATTTTCGTAGAATAGCCTCTGAAAACCTTTTCTTTCTCGTTGATTTTGAGCAAGTCATCCAGGAGATACACTAAAATTTACTACACAAGAATGTAGATGTCGTTAAAACACAATTTATGTATTATATATATTTTTGTAGTTTTAAGCATATTTGAAATATTCTTTATTATTGGTTTCGTTTTAAATACTTTCAAAATTAAAATCGTTATTGGTGTCGTATCCCTTTTGTTTTACTTTTGGCCATGCAAAGAGAACCAAATTTTAATCACATAGCGATAGATTTTAGAAGATTTGACTATCGCTTTAGCCCAGTGTCCTTTCTTATTTTCCTTCTATTTACAAGAAGTTAAGTAACAAGATCATTTCTGCTAATGTTTATCTGGATTAGCATGAATTAGATAGGAGAATGAGCTTTTTTAAGAAAAGTGTGTTAAAGAATAGGTAGAGAAAAGCATGTGAATGGAGACAACAAATGTTTAATGTTTAACTCCCGTTCTTACTACATGTATCATCACAGGCGGCGAACACTCGTATATTTGAAATGAACTAATAGTTCAGAAAGAAGATTTTGGAAAGAAACGCTCTAAGCCTATGTTTAGTGTATTTAACAGAAAGAGGAACGCTTGAAAAACTTCAGGCATTCAAAATATCTTTCTATTCACGATCCCGTGGCGTAACGATATAGGCTATCGGTGTGGATTTAAATATATTAATGGTTAAAGATGCATTCTGTATTCGAGAAACGTACAAGGTAATTTTGCAACAAACTGCTGAGAATGCTTCAAAAGCTGCGTATAGGTGCCAGAAGTTAGTTATTTACTACAATTTAATATTGTACCCTTATAGGTTAATAACACTGGGGGTACGCAAGACCTAAGTTCTCCCTTCTCTGGTCGGTAGCGAACAACACACAGAGGCCAGCCATCTGGCGAGCGTCAGATATTAACTCTGAAATCAAACAAACGACTATCGTCGCAAAGTAATTAATCTGCGGTAACAGTAATGACAGAGCAACGCGACAGACGGTCGCGACATAAGCGCCACTTCATTCCCAAGTCTCAACATGCGACGGACAGTCGCCGAACTATTCAGACAACAATATAATATTACGTACGCACATGCGCACACGTGGAGCTGGAAGAGTATGAAAAAGGGAGGAGAGAGAGAGAGAGAGAGAGAGAGTGTTGAATAAATTCATATCCGTTGGAAAAGAAAAAAGCGGCAAAAGATGCAAATACAAATATGAAGAGTGAAAGGGGAAAACGAGTTTTATTAAAAAATAATCTGTCGTAATTGCATATTGCAGGGATTTCATTTCTGACTGATTGGTTAGGCCATTTTAATCAAAGCGCAGATTGATCTATACCCTGCGTGGAGTGCACATGATATCGCATCCAATCTTCCAGTTATTCCATTCGTCATTTTTATATCTTTTCCGAAGACTTGTAATTGCTAACTGGGTTTAAAACTATAACCTATTCAACATACAATAACTAAATCGTTTCTAATCCACAAATTTACAGTTCAGTTACTATTGCTTTCTCTACCATGTATGATATGCACAATAGGTAGAGGTTTCACCGGAATATAAACATGTTTTGAGGCTCCCAGAATAAAAAGCAGTTCTAGAACAAGGCATGTGTGTATGCGCGTGCGTGTGAAAGTCGGTTATATACCAAACTGTATATTTCCAGGACGCGACAGCAGCTGTTCCAGAAAATCCCCCAACACCAAATGTTTTTTACATGGAACACTTTTCGAAAAGTGTTTATTTTCTCAAAAATGGCTCTACTGATTTTAATTAAAATACCTATGTTTAAGATATTTTCATGACACTTTAAATGTATACCTTTAGTTTTGTGGACATAGGTTTTGAAGCAGTCTTCATTTTTCTTTTGATAGTGCTTAACACCCGCCTTTACTACACCTGACACCAATGATACATGAAATGAAGATGGAGCACCGGTGGAATGCGATGGCGGGGGAAACCAGAGAACCCGGTTTGTCCACCACAAATCGTATATGCGATTGCTTAGGATCGAACCCGGGCCTAACCACTCGAATACGGCGCGGCCTGTCTTCATTCTGGATGATTTTTGCAAAAGCAATAAACCATAAGAGACAAAACCTTATATAAAAGCAAATGTAGACCTCGCTAAATTACACAACTTATTTCATGTACAATTTTGTAGAGTTAACGATTTCCGAAATATTCCCAGTTATTGGTTTCAATTTTAAAACACTGATACTTTTCTCAAACAGGAGGTCGTCATCAATTTTTCTTTTGATTTTTAACTCTTAGCCTTGCCTAAGAAAACTGAATTTCAAAGGCGACATAGCGACAGCTTTTAAAACATTTGACTACCTCTTAAGCTTTTGGTATTCACTTATTTCCCTTCTACTTACAAGGAACTAAGTAATAAGATAATTTCTGCCAATGTTTGTCTCGATTAGCAAGAAATAGATAAAAGAAAGTTTTGTAATAATAGTTTGTTTTTAGAACAGGTAGAGAAAGTCACATTAATAGAACACATATGTATTTTTTTTTACTTTCTCCATACGTACTATATGCATAGTGTATAGAGAAGGTATTGTATTCTACCCCAAAATTCGATACCGATATTTCAACGGAAATAGATGTTTGAGTCCCCCTGAATCCAAAAAGAACATATTTGGAAAAAGGTCCGTGTGTGCGCCTGTGGACAGCATAGCTCAAAAACTAAAAGACCGTTAAATACCAAACTTGGTATTTAAGATTGGTATCTTCCAAGAATGCGATACGAAGATTTTCAAGAAAATCCCCTACACCAAACTACCATTTTCATGGAAATTTTTTCGAAAATTTTGATTTTCTCAGAAATGGCTCTAATGAGTTTGATTAAAATCTCTTATATTTAAGATGCTTACATGACAAATAAAATGTATATAGTGAATTTTCTGGGAATAGCCTCTAAAGACCTCTCTATTTTGGATGATTTTCATTAAATATTGGTAAACCGTAAGAGATAGACAAAAAATTGTTACAAAAGACATGTAGATCACGATAAAGCACACAATTTATGTCATATACATTTTCTTCGTGGAGATGATCGTTTTTGAGATATTCCTTGTTATTGGTTTAGCTTTAAAAACTTTACTTTTCTCCAACTCCTGTCCATACAAACAAGAAAACTTCAGTCACATAGCAACCAGTTTCTGACTATCACTTTAACCTATGGTACTCCCTTATTTCGCATCTACTTGCATAGAGGCAAGTAATAAGGCTATTTCTGCTAATTTTTTCTCAAAGTAAAGAGAAGCATAACTTTTTTAACAATAATTTTCTACAGAGACGTAGAGAAAGTCATGTGCACGGAACACATAATATTTTTTACATTTATACTTCGCGTTTAAATATAATTGTCATATCGTAGGACTCTTGCCTTAGGAAGATATTGTCTATCGGCAATGGTGTTATCTTGTATACATTTTCATTGTGTTTTGTACATTAGATCAAACACACATTCACACATTCACTAATGCTTCCACCTCTGGGGAGAATAAATCATGGGTAGAAAAAAATTACCATCTTCCAGCCCGGAACACAACCCGGGACCCCTCGTATAATAGACAGGTACCAACCGAAGTGTCGGCCAACCTTTTTTTATTTCCTCTTTAAATACAGCTCCGGAGTCTGGTCAGGATTCCGGCGCTGTATAACCTACTTTTTATTTACCTAATTAGTTTACTTTGTTTGCTGTATGATTAATGGATTTCTGTCACACACACACACACACAAACATATAACACCCATGCCCAAGGCGGGACTCGAACCCACCATCCCCTGCGCTACGAAGCACCAAAGCGAGACGTCTTGGCGAGCGCGGCCATGGGGACCGGCAGATTTGAACTCACCGGTTGGTCGGTACTACTAGGAAATTCCACTTTTTACTCTCTCTACACGTACTATGTATATAGTGTATAGAGAAGGTAGTGTATTCCACCCAAAAAGTCAATACCGAATTTCACTGGAAATACATATTTTGAGACCTACTGAAAAAAGTATATATATATATATATATATATATATATATATATATATAAAACATTTTAGAATAATGTCATTGTGTGTCAGCATAACTCAAAAACGAAAAAAATAACAACTTGGTTAGCATCCAAAATGCAAAAGGAGGATTTCGAGGAAATTCTCCCCACCCTAAACTGCCATTTAAATGGAAAACATTTTGAAAATTTTGATTTTCTGAAAAATGGCTCGAACGATTTTGTTTAAAATACCATACATTAATATATTTAAATTTAAAAAAAAAAATGTATATCTTGAATTTTCTGCAAATAGCACCTGAAGTGCTCTTCACTCTGGACAACTTTTGCATAACTGGTAAACCGTAAGATAAAGACAAAGAATTACTACACAAAGGATGTAGATCTTGTCAAACACACATTATATGTCCTTTACATTTTTGTTGTAGAGCTAACAGTTTCCGAGATATTCCATGTTAATTGGTTTTAATTTTAAAATACACTTTTTCTTAATAGGTAGTCGCCCGAATTTCTTTTGTTTTCCTTGCAAAGAAGAAAATTTAAATGTCAATGGCATAGTGACTGTTTTTAAAACATTTGACAATTGCTTTAGAGTAACTTTTTTTGAAAGGAACGAAGCAATAAGTTCATTCTGCTAATGCTTATCTTAATTAGCATGGAGCAGATGGAAGAGTAATATTTCGTAGTAAGTTTGTTTGTAGAATAGGTAGAAAAATAATGTAAATGAAACACAAGATTTATTTCTCGAGATTATAACACGAGAAACAAAAGCATGTAAATAACGTTTTTTCGTTTTCTTTCTTTTTCATTGAGCTAACGTCTTTTAACTTAGTAGGTGGCATTGGACGGTAAATTAAATGGGTGAAATGTTGCTCAAATAAGCCCGAGTCCATAGATCCTAAGAGTTGCTAACATTCGTTTTCATAACATTAGGGAAACCTCTGGGAAAAAAAAAGAAAAAACGAAAAAAAAAACTTATCCGGGTAATTCAATACAGCCAAGATTCGAACTCGGGACTTCTTGATTGTGAGGCAGACGCAGTATGACCACACTTTAGAGGCGAGCTGGATCGACCTTAAAACTTGCAGTTCAAATATTATGTTGCTTCTCAAGTCAAACTGTCTGCCCTACGGGACCGTAAGTTAAATGGGACTAATGCTTAATAGCATAAAACAATTTCACAATTATCATAATCAAACAATTAGAATAAAATTAAATTACAGTAAATTACCTGTCTTAACGCGGGATATATGTGCATCTTTGTGTATATATATATATATATATATATATATATATATATATATATATATATATATATATATATATGTGTGTGTGTGTGTGTGTGTGTTTGTAAATTCCGTATTTAAAACAATCAGTATTATTTCTATACATTGGTTACACCACTTGGCATTACTTGATTGCATGATCTGGATTCGGTACTTCTGTGATCCCAAGAAGTCAAAACTTCGGCAATCTAAAGCATTTCACGTCTAAACAACTTTCACATATGGATCGCCAGTGGAAGTTTTACCTACCACTTAAACTACATAAGAGCGTTGTGTGTGTGCACGCGCGCGTGTGTATGTGTTGTAACCAACGTTGGCATACCTTGATTTCAGAAAATAATGCAGGAGAATAATGATAAATTTCTCGCTTTGTGCATTCTTAGGCAATGAAATCCAGAGAAGGTAGGAAAAAATTTCTAACATTTTTAAGCAAATAACCTTTGTATCAAGTTAAAATCTCTTGTTTCCCTATTTGCCTAAGGGTTCATTGTCAATAATACAGTCCCCAAATGAAACATTTAATTTTTATACAATGAATTAAGTACAAGTTATATGTAAACTTACTTTTGAAATGAAGTCACTCTTGATTGTAAGATTTTTGAGCTTCTTTGCACAACTCTCGGCAGTGAGTAGGGTTAAGTTTCAAAAGCTGGTTATCACATTGAAACTTTCACTTTCTTTAACACGTTTTACACATTTATCAGTATAAACCTTACGTTTACTGATGTCGTATGTTACCGTCATATTTCAAACACTACAAAAGTACTTTATACTACAATATAACCTGAAATAACCAGAAGCCCGCTCGCAACCTAACAAGTTGTAAACAAACCAAACGCAAAGACGGCAGCACACCCTTCAGCGAACAGGTTAGCAAACTTGCTGAGTTAAAATGTAGCACTCTCCAACTGAGTCCGCTCAGAAATCTGAAATAGAAAAACTATTCGTAGCAATATTGGAGTGTAGTTCACACTTTTTAAATATGTGTACAAGTAATGCACAGGCAAGTGATACGATCTGCCGAGTGTTTACGAATTATATTGATATAATTATGTTTAATATTGAGCTCATAAGAAACAAAAGAATGCTTACTTAGCATTTAAAAGCAGAGTATTTAAACTGACGAAATGTAAACATGAATTTATCACAATTTTGAGAAGTAGATAACTTTATAATACACGAATGAATAAATGATTAATTATATCAATATCTATTATATTTAAAATAACATATCACAGATTTTAGGAGTTTTTTTTTCTTTTTTTCTTGTTTTTACTTATTGCAATCTTTAAGATAATTGCAAATTATGATGAAGAAGAAAATAAATCAATGCAACCACACAAAAATAACAACGAAAACGCAACGTGGCTGCCCCTGTGGTATGGTACTTGACACGTTAACTTCCAAATCCAGAGGCCTCGGGTTCGATTTCCAGATAGAAGATGTTTTTTTTTTTTTATTTTTATTTTTGTTTGTTTTTTTAGGTATTATTTCCCATCCACCTTAGACTGGAAGTATGTGTGTGCGAGTGTGTGTGTGTTTAAATTTAAAAGAACCACCTCAAAATAGATCTTGTCGACCAAAGGCCAATGGAAAAAACAAAAACAAAACCAAAACACGTTAAAATAGATATTCTCAGTTCAGCAAACTCAATATTTGAACCCGTCTTTGTAGTGCGAGGGTAATGTGTCTGCCTCACGTTCAAGAGATCGGATTTTGGTTAGGGTGAGTTACCAGGATAAGATTCTTTCGGGGTTTCTCCTCCAAAGATCCGGGATCGGTTGAGCATCATTTCACCCATTTCAAACATTCATCGTCAAATATGCCCTACAGAATAAAGGACTTTAAACTATCCAAACAATTCAATGTTTGATCAATGTGAGTATAACGGTATAAGTAATCATTGATTTAAATACAATATACCAAAAATAGTGTGACGTGAATTTCAGCATCTCGAAAACAGAAAATAGTCGACTTTGTCTCGTTCCCATTTTTTTTTTTTTTTTTTTTTTTTTTTGCTTATGACAGTATTGTATTACACCCGAAAACTCGCTATCGGAATTTCAGCGGAAATACCCTTCTCCCAAAAAATGAAAGAATGTGTGTGTGTGTGTGTGTGTGTTTGTGTGTGTCCATAAATAAACATTTCCTATCACAAATTATTGTTTACATGCAAAAATGTTAATTTTTTTTCTCGAAATTCTAACAATCTGGATTAAAATAAAACTTGTTTAGGTGTTGCAGAAATATAAAATGCAAATATCTTGAATTTTCTACCAGACAGCCTCTGAAGTCCTGTTCAGTCTGGGAAATCATAAGTTATAATTCTGGGAGCAGAACTCAAAAATGAAAAGTCATTAAATATTAAACTTGATATTTAAGTATATTACCTATCTTCCATGACATGAAGATTATCAAGAAAATCCCCTTACACAAACTACTCTTTACATGGGACATTTCTCAACTTTTTTTTTCTCAAAAATGAAATAAATGTTGATTAAACTGCCATATATTTTAGATATGCTCATGGAAATGAATTTTCTTGAATTTTCTGAGAATAGTCTCTGAAGTCCTCCTCATTCTGGATGACTTTTGGATAACTAGTAAATTGAATAGTACCACATCTCATTAGACACATAGTTTATATCAGATTGTATATTATTGGCTAACATTTTCCAATAATACTTATAATAACCAGCCAACACCATGGCACGACAGCTCGCAAGGAACCTTGGACTACCGCCCGGCCACTGCGTCATGGTCAGCGCCTCGAAGTCCACCCCGGCCGGTTAATGCGGTCCTCATGACCTGGAGTAGCTCCTTAATTGACCACCCAGGGACCTCACGAAGCTGAGCGCACCCCGGTCCAGGTCTCCCAGCGGGGAAAAAATTCTCACCCGCTTAGCAAGCAGCAACGCTACCACCGCGCTAAGGATACGACCACCAATAACGCTTATACATTTGTAAAACTAGTACTCTACTTTTGTCAAATGGGAAATCTTCATTCTTTCTAACTCTAGTAAAAGGAACAGAATTTTAAAATCATCATAATATATTGACCATCTTTTAAAATAGTTGACTGACGCTTTAGCATTATGCACTTCTCTATTTCCGTTATAATTATCTACAAGGAAATAAGTAAAAGTCCTTTCTGTTCACGTATATCTCGATTAGTAGATGGAAGAATAACTTTTGTAGCAATAGTTTGTTGCAGAATTGATAGAGAAAAATATGTGAATGTTACACATCAGATTTTTGTTGTTTTCATCCATTTACGTGGTTTTTCTACGTGTATAAAGCCTATGCCCGTACTTCACGTTTTGGTTCATTATCAGAGGCCGACAAAACACATAGACCGTATTATGCACTTACAGACTGGATACAAACCTCACAGCTTTGACGCCAATAAAGTCAGCCTGTAACCCCCTCCCCTATTACGTATCCCCCCACCCTATATTGATGCTTTTGTGTCCAAGTTTGGGGAACCGCCCTTCCAATAAGCAACATTTTGCAAACGATCGATATCAAATGCCATTAACGAATCTCTAACTAAGGGGAGGGATTTGCTATTGTGTTATTTGGTTCACAGTATGTTTTGAAATCACGTGGTGAACTTTAATCGGAGTCCAATCATTTCTCAATTTAGCACCTTATTGTGTTTTAATAATAAGCAGGGTCTAGATTTTTATGAGCTGCTATTTTTGGTTTCACCTCTCTCTCTGTCTCCCTATCTCTCGTTATCCTGTTATCCCCACCCTGTGATTTTGGGTACATTTTCACAGTATATGGGTAACGTATTATTCCTGAGACCTAGAGGCCTGAGTTCGGATCTCGGATGTCTGATAACTCTCAGCATCTGTGGATGCTGAACTCATTCCACATCATTTTGCCCAATTAATTCCCCGTCTCTCAAATCTGAGTTATTAAAACGTACGTTCTGAGATTTCCTTTCTTTATTTATAACATTAACCTTTTTATGTAACCGCAATCCTTTTAGGTGTTTTTATAAGGTCTTAGGTTGTAAAGAGGGTAGTATTCTTGAAAACCAAGCAACCATTTTATATAATGTCACATGACACTCTCTTCTAATTCTCACATAACTGCACAACCAGGGTAAAAATAAATAAAAGAATCTGATGGAAATTAGCTAAGTTGCTTAGCTTTTGCTAGATATTGCAAATTTGTATGACAAATATTATCTATAGAATTTGAGGGAAAAAATTTATTCACGTTACATTCTTCATGATACGTATTTTTTCTTTATTTTCTAGACATGATTTCAAGCTAAGTAGTATTATTTTACTTAATTCACCCCTCACAAATCGATCCAATCCATCCATCATAGTTGGTTACACATAACATGAGAAAACAAACCTTCAAATTTTTACCGGAAGCAAGCCAACGTTGTCAATTTAAGTAAATTCAAATATGGAAAGCTTCGGAAAGTCTCTCTCTCTCTCTCTCTCTCTCTCTCTCTCTCTCTCTCTCTCGTAAATAGTGAATCTGAATTAAATCTCTCCTCTTTAAGATTTCTATTAACATGAATATTATTATTGATCAAAAATAAGTTTTTTCTCAATTTTTTGGGCTTAATTCTTCATAATACCGTTGAGTAAAACCCCAGTGATTATGTGAATCGTTAGATGGTGTGACATTTAATCCATGACAGGTTTTGCTTTCTTCTACCCACCAGCTGACTGTACTATATTCTACCTAAGTTCCAAATTCATGGTAGCAGATGTAAATGAAAAATGCTTCTGGACAGCCAGATGGAGGGATATACGGAACCAATGAACGTAAGGGAGTGAGCTAGGGGTTAGAAGGGATAGGGCTGAACTACAATCGCTGTTCTTGCAATGTTGATGGCAAAAGAAAGGGAAATTAAAAAGAAAGTAGAATTTCTTCTAGAATCCTCCTGTATATCCGCCTCGGTGCGCAGTTTGCTCTCAAGATAGCGAGTCACTCTACTAAAGAAGTATCAATGCATAGCATATTTCTGCATTGGCAAGTGTGTGGTGTTCAGATTAGTTATACAACTTACGTACGCAGTAAAATACATGAGAATATCGTCCCGCCAGTTTGCAGAGGGGGAAATGTGATATAATCTCGGCTTTGCCTTGTTTTTAAAATATTTTCTTCATAGTTCCTATTTATTTAACGTCTGGATTATGTTAAGTTTCGACAAACGAACTAAAATCCGCACCATAAGCTTAGTTTGGTGAAGTTCTGTCTTATCTAACACCAGACATCATACCGTGTTTGAGCTGAGGAATTGGATGTACTATTAATAACAATTTGCATTGCTTTCTTCCTTGTATGTGTTTATAAAGCTTTATTTTGTTGCAGTGATAGAATGACCCGCTCATCCTATTTTGATGCGTTATGAGCTTTAGACTTTGTTGGATGTTCCTATAGAGGCATTTTTGTTTCGCCTTGCCCACAGAGGTCTTCAACGACTCAGGATTTAAATCCCAGCTGCTTTTGGAAAACGTTTATCAGCTGTCAGGACGATTTCAAACACGTTCAAAAAGAAATTAATCTTACATGAGCGAATTCGCGACTGAATGTGATAGCCGCTTGGAAACGAGAGCAACTCTCAGTAGAGAGATCCTGGGTCCGGCCAAGCTGACTGAAGTTCTTTTCTTTGTGATTTTCCTCGGTCCCTAGGCAATTGATGGCTTGGATAATTTGATCTACGGATTTTCCTACCATGTCTTTCATCACTGCATTTCATTCCTTCTTCATCATCAGGCATTGGACTGATCAACCATTCTGGGTATGCTATGATCCAAAGTTTGCGAGCTCCTCAACAGGCTACTGATCCCGGGTATAGACTTGTAAACCCCTGGGGGGTATGAACTCTAGAAAGTAATCTGTTAAAGAAGAAGCGAATGCACGGTGTTAGTCGTTAAGACCGTACACGCAACCATCTTGCAGAAATTTAGGAAGCATACCTCAAAATCTATTAGACAATTATCAAATAAATAATTTGGTAACGTTGTCGAAGAAGTTGGATTTGTTTATGCAATGGTACTGCGTATGTATGAGTGTGTGTGTATGTGTGTGTGTGTGTGTAATGTCGGAAGGGATTCCGCACTGCAGCCAGTGGCTTATTGTATGTCAGACCCCAGGAGAATAGGATGAAATAAGAGTGATTTCAAAGGGCGGTCAAAACCGGACAGCGGAGAAGAGCCACCCTGGGGGGTCCCTAACATATTCCAAACAGTTTTTCATCTATATCGTTAATGAACTGGAGGTTGGTCAGTGAAGAAGCGGTAATGAAGCCGCACGTGCTGTTGTTGTAAACAATCCAGTATAAGCAAAAAAAAGTATCCTCGTTGATGTCTTAGGATAATAATCTACAGTTGTGTCATTGCTGAAAAGAAAATTAATTTGGCTGAAATACTTTGAATACAGAGAATAAATTATTATTTTATCTAGGGAAGTAGTTTCTAAGGTGATAAGCAGTTATAAGTCCACCAACCAATAAGAGAGGGCAAAAGCATGTATACTGTTGCCATGCGAGGTAAGATAAGAGGAAACAGATTTTAGGAATATATAATGTTCTAAAAATGTAGAGTGTAGGGACGAGCGATCAAGTTGAGAACGACCGGATATAGGAGTAAGATTACAGCTCATAATCCAGGCACATGGGGAGCCCATAACGTGGCGAGGAGGCTACTTAATGCAATGCAAACTCTCCGTTCCCCACCCTCCCTCCATACAGCCGACATTCTGTGGACTTTTAGTTCCGGCAGGCGGCGGGCGGGGGTGTTTAGACTCGCATCCTAATGACGTGTTTACCGCCGATGTCACGTGATGACAGGATTGCCACACCACCAGTGTGCAGGGCTACCGCTCTAACGTTGTGTCAATTTCACAGAGATTGAACCGACCATCAACATGCTCTGCAGTGGCCCAATCACGACACTCATCGTAAACTTTACCGCCTTCCACATAATTAACATATGCGTTTATCAACTCCAGTGCTCTAGACGTGTTAAAATTACCGACATCGCGTTCTTGGAAGCATTTACAATAAGGAAAAAACAAACCTTTAACATTTGTTATTTATTCCTATTGCAACTAAAAATTTTGATGTGTTTCATTCAAACGACCTTCTCTACATCGATGTAACAAATTGTTGTTAAAAAGCATATGCTTCTATCTATCTCGTACTTCATGCTAATCGAGATAACAATTAGCAGTATTGGTAAAGTATAACATGTCCGGGCTTGTAGGCCGAGGTCGAATATTAAAATTATTAAAATAATTTAAACTTGGGCTAGCGTTCCTGCCCAGCTTCATTCTGAAGATGTCCTCCACAGCCGAGGACGAAACGACAAGTTTTAATTATTTTAATAATTTTAATATTCGACCACGGCCTACAAGCCCGGACATTTTATATTTTACCAATAATAACACCGGCCGTGAAAGCCTACGAACATATTAGCAGTATTGCTTAGTTCCTTATAAGTAGAAGGGAAATAAGGGAATACACTGGGTTAAATCGATAGTCAAATGTTTTAAAATGGGGTTGCTATGCAACTGAAATCCGTTTCTTTGATGGGCAAAAGTTAAAAAGTTCCCGCGTGAGAAATGTATAAGATTTTAAAACTGAAACTAATAACAAGGAATATCTTGAAAACGGTCAACTCCACCAAAAACATGGATATGACATAATTTGTGCGTTTTAACGAGACCTACAGTTTTTGAGTAGTGAGATTTTGTCTAGATATCTCTTACGGTCTACTAGTTATGCAAATTCAGAAAAATGCATGCAGAAAAAAACAGGTCTTCAGAAGCTATTCCCAGAAAATTTAAGATATACATTTTATTTGTGATGGAAATGGCTTTAATCTGGTGTATTTTAATCAAAAGTCATTTTTTACATAAACAAAATTTTCGAAATTTTTCCATGTAAAGAGTAGTTTGGAATGGGGAGATTTTCTTGAAAATCTTTGTGTCGCATCTTTGGAAGATACTTAACTTAAATGCCAAGTTTGATATTTAACGGTCGTTTCATTTTTGAGATATGCTGTCCCCTGACAGACAGACAGACAGACACACATACACACACGGACCTTTTTCTGAAAATACTTTTTTTTGGATTCAGGGTGTCCCAAAACATTTTGGGTGGAATTCAATACTTCCTCTATACACTATGTACATATTACGTGTAGAGAAAGTAAAAAATCTGATGTGTTCCATTCACACGACTTCCTTTGTTTCAAATTATTGTTAAAAGGCATATTCTTCTATCTACTGCATGATAATCGAGATAAAGATTAGCAGAAATTGTCTTAATTACTTGTTTCCCTGTGAGTAGAAGGAAAATAACGGAATACACTCGGTTAAAACGATAGTCAAATGTTTTAAAAGCTGGTTACCATGTGGTTGAAATTCGTTTCTATGCAGGGCCAGGGGTTTACAACTTTCCGAGTTAGGAAAGTTTAAGTATTTTATATCTGAAACAAATGACTAGGAATATCTTAGAAATGGTTAATTCCACGAAAAAACAAGTTGTGTGTTTTAACGTGATCTACAGTTTTTGTGCAGTAAGTTTTTGTCTATCTCTTACGGTTTATTAGATACGATAAATTCAGAAAAATTCATTCAGAATAAAGAGCTCTTTAGAGGTTATTCCCAGGAAATTCAAATATAGGTACATTTTATTTGTCATACACATATCTTTAATACGGTATTTTAATCAAAATCATTAGCGTCATTTTTTAGAAAATCAAAATTTTGGACATTTTTTCTACGTAAAGAGTAGTTTTAATGGGGGAATTTTTCTCAAAATCTTCGTTTCGCATCCCTGGAAGATACTAAAGTTAAATACAAAGTTTGATATTTTATCGACTTTTCATTTTGGAGCTATCAAGTTTACAGACACATGAATACGCACACACACGCGCGCGGACCCTTTTCTAATTTTTTTTGATACAGGAAACCCTAAAACGTGTATTTCCTGTGAAATCTCGGTATCGAATTTTGACTGGAATGCAATACCTTCTCTATACACTATGTATAGCACGTGTAGAGAAAGTAAAACTCTGAGTTCCTTTCACATGACTTTCTCTAACTGTTCCACAAACATACTTTCGCCTTACAAAAGATTAATATTTTATTTACGGCATGCTAATCAAGAAAAATGTTGCCAGAATTGATCCTACTGCATGCTTCTCTGTAAGTTGTAAGTAAATAAGAGAACTCACAAGTGAAACAATTGAAATTCGGTTCTCTTTGCTTGCTAGAAGAAAAGAAACAAGAGAGAAAAGAACGAGTACCTTATAATTGAAACCAATAACTCGGAATATCTCGAAAACTGTTAACTCTACAAAGAGAGTGTTTATGACAAATTAAGTGTTCTAATGAGATCTAAACTGTTTGTGTAATAAGCCTTTGTCTATCTCTTACGGTTTATCAGTTATATAAAAGTCATCCAAATGAAGAGATCTTCAGAGGCTATCCCCAAAAAATTCAAGATATGCATTTTATCTGTCATAAACATATGTTAAACACGTGGCATTTTAATAAAAATTGTAAGAGCTATTTCGGTGGAAATAAAATTTTCAAAAATGTTTTGTGTGAAGGATAGTTGGAGATGTAGGGTTTTTCTTGAAAATTTTCGTGTCGCATTCTTGGAAGATACTGAACTCAAATACCGAGTTTGGTATTTAACCTACTTTACGTTTTTTAGCTATGTTGCTCACAGACACATAGACATAGAGTTTCTATTCAGATGGTTTCAAAACATGTATTTCAGATGGAATCTCGACTTCAACTTTTTGGGTGGTCTTCTCTATCCGCTATGCACACTGTATATACGGGCTAGAGAAAGTAAAAAGTTACATTTTTCCTACAAGTTGAATGTTTGACACTTTTCAATATACTTGGTTCTGATACGCTACAAGGATTTGTTTTAGCAACTCTGTATTCTCCCTCTTATTACAATTTCTGAATATGGCGAATTTCTTTCCTAATACTGTTAATTCGGCAATCAACTTTATTTGCCAGAGTTATTTTAGTTTTCAGCTCTGATGTTTAGTTTTGCTACCACTTTCACATAATAGGTAGGGGGAGAATTATATTTTTCACGTTTTCTGGCTGCATATGAATCAGTTATCTGCTCTGTACACTCTTTGTTCAGATACCTTTTAAATATGATTTCAGGAAGTGGAAAATGATTAAAACAATAATGTCAAATATAAATTAAAAATCTTGCGCCCAGTAGGGTCCGTAAAGAAAAACTTATGTGAACCATTCAAATTATTTCTCTACATCTCTGTAACAAAATTTTGTTAAAAGGCTTATACTCTATCTACTTCTTGCTAATTGACATAAACATTAAAGTTTGTCTTATTGCTTGCTTCCTTATATAAACATGGGAAATAAGGGAATACGTAGGCTAAAGCGATAGTAAAATCTTTTAAAAATGTTTACTATTTTATTGAAATTCGATTACTTGCATGACCAGGAATTCACAAATCCCTGTATGAGAAAAGTATATCTATTTTAAAACTGAAAGCAATAATTCGGAATATCTTGGAAATGGTCAACTCCACAAAAAATGTAAATGGGTAAGTTCTGTGTTTTAACGAGATCTACATTTTTGTGCTGTAGGTTTATATTTATCGCTTACGGTTTACCTGTTATGAAAAAGTCATCCAGAACTATGAGATCTTCAAAGCGTATTACAGAAAATTCAAAATATAAATTTTATTTGTATAAAAATATGTTACACTTGGCTTTTTATAAAAAATCGTTAGCGCATTTTTAAAAAAGAAATCAGTATTTGCGAAAAACTTCGATGTAAAGGTTATTTGGGGTGGGGATATTTTCCTGAAAATTTTCGTGTCGCATCATTGGAAGATATTAAACTTAATCGTGTTTATCGTGTTTACAGGCATAAGGACATACATATATACACGACGAAAAATTAAGAACCACCTCTGTGATACTGACAGACAGCAAATAATTACGCAATGCACGGAGAAGGTTTGATTGGAAGTACAGTCTGGGCTAAAATCGGGATGTCATATGGAGTAATGCATCAAAACAGGTACAAACTCATTAGACAGGGACTTACTTTACTGAGCTCGTGGAAGCGACGGTAGACTACCTCTATGAGGAGCCCCCGCCGCCCCATGAGTAGATCCGCATTCCTTTAGTCACCCCGAAAGAGGTGGCTTCCCAACTCAACCACCTAAAACCTAACAAAGCCCCTGGACATGACGGCGTTACGGCGCCTATGCTCCAGCACCTACCCAGAAAGGCCGTAATCCACCTGACGCGGATTTACAATGCATGCCTGCACCTACGTCACTTTCCAACATGTTGAAAGGAGGCGCGGGTGGTATGCATTTTGAAACCCGGCAAGGACCCGGTCTTCCCGTCAAGCTACAGATCTATTAGCTTACTTCCGATCGTCTCGAAAGTATTCGAGCGGTTACTCCTACCTCGCCTCACCCCTCTCTTCGAAGAGAGACTCCTACTCCCGGATCATCAGTTTGGTTTCCGTACTGGACATTCCACAACCCTGCAGTTGCTGCGACTGGCTGAGAAGGCTGCCCTGGGCTTCCAGGACAACTTCAAAACAGTCGCGGTGCTCTTGGACGTGGAAAAGGCCTTCGCCACCACGTGGCATCAGGGACTCTTGTACAAGCTCAAGAACGCAGAAATTCCTCCCCCCTACCTTCACCTGCTTAGTAGCTTCCTTCGGGACCGCACTTTCAGGGTGAGGGTGGAGGGGAGGCATTCCACAGTCAGACCCATAGCGGCGGGAGTGCCGGAAGGCAGCGTGCTGTCGCCGTTACTCTTTGCTGCCTACATGTCCGACTTCCCCACAGAACCCAGTACAGTTACGTGCCAGTATGCCGACGATGTCCTCATAATGGCGCGTAACAAGAACGCCCGATATTGCTCCCCCCCGCTACAGAGACAGCTCCAGGCCATAGGCAGATGGAGTGAACAGTGGCGGATGGCCATCAGCCCGCAGAAGAGCTCAGCTCTACTGCTGGCTAAAGTCCGTGGCTGGCGACCGGAGAGGTCGCTGAGGCTGCGGCGGAGGCGGATCCCCTGGGTCCGCTCCGCCAAATACCTCGGAGTCCTCCTCGACCGCGGCCTTACTTTCACTCCACATGTCAGGGAGAAGGTCGGCTTGGGACACGCTGCCCTGCGGCAGTTGTTTTCCATCTTCCGCTCCACCATGCCTACACACCTAAAACTGCGGCTGTACCGCGCAGTCATCCCGCCCCTGATGCTGTACGGCTGTGAGGTCTGGGGTTCGGTGGCTCGTTCCACCATCCGCAGGCTGCAGGCCGTGCAGAACAGGGCATTGAGGATGATATACGGCACAGACCGCAGATTCCCGTCCCACATTCTCCATTCCCACTCCGGAATCCCTTACATAGTGGACGCTGTGCGAGAAAGAGCTCGCACAATATACACTAAACTTGCTCCCCACCCAAATCCCCAGGTGAACACTCTCGGTCTTTACGACCACACGCTACCAAGGAGACGCGTAAGCTACCGCCTTCCCAAGGACGCCTTGGGATGGTAGTTTTCCGGCCGCCTCTCCCTTTATAGTTCTACCCGCCAAGTTAAGCAGCATCGGGCATGGTCACGACTCGGACGGGTGACCACCCAGTCGTACTCCGACCAGATCTGCAACACTGGCTTCCCCCACCCCGTACCTATATCCCTTCATGTCTCCCCGCTAGCCGGCACTGCTTTCCTTGACAGCCCGCAAGCGGCTGGCCAAGGTAAGCAGCATCGGGCCTGGTCCCTCTCTGGGTGGGTGGCCACTCAGATAGGTAAGCCAGCCCGCGCCGGCTGCACAGAGGGAACACCCTGCCCAATTACTTTGACATTGACAAAAACGCTTGCATAAGACTACATCTACTATATCACACGGGTAAATCCGCAAGAAAAGCGGATAGGTACCGTGGTGATTTGCCCCCGCCCGAGTACACTCGGGCGACTAGTTCCTGCTCCTGGCTCCTGGCTCCTGGCTCCTAGACAGGGACTTGATTAGGAGCATGGTGGATGATTCGCCGATAAGAATGGTAGGAGAATCTGTCCCATTTGCGAGGAGGAAGAGTCGTGGAGAGATGTAGCGATACGGAGGAATAGAGGGACTAATATTTTCCGCGATCCTTTTACCACCTCGAATTGGGAGTTAAGAGCATGTTGGACGCTACTGGCAGGCATGGATGACGCGGATAGATAGGTAAGCTTCTGCTTAAGGCGAAACAGCTCTAGATCTGAGGAGGATGATAGTAGGCAAGCGGGGTGCTTAAAATATTTTATGACATTTTCTCGATAGTTGATTTGTTGTAGTGTTGTGTGTTGTGTGTGTGTGTGTGTATATATATATATATATATACATATATATATATTATTATTATAATATGGTACGCTAAAGCATCGGAATACGGTTGACAGTTTATTGGGTTGTAAATTTAAGATGCTATATTTGAATTTTATTTTATTTATTTATTTATTCTTTTTATTTCGTGTTCAGTCTTTTCATTTTTTATTTTTCTTAATATTACTTATTATTTTGTGTATTGCAAAAGCACACGCGATTGTTGAAGATCAGTGTATGTATACTGATATTTAAACAAAGACACTTATTCATTCATTAAAAATTTGCATGACATAAGTGCATATCTTGATTTTGAGGGGGGGCCGAAATAACTCCTCTTCAATAGGAAAGAATGCATTTTGTAAAGTATAAGAGTTAGGAAAAAACTTACATAAAGGTAGTTCTTATC
Organism: Hymenopus coronatus; assembly: GCA_030762935.1. Taxonomy (NCBI): domain Eukaryota; kingdom Metazoa; phylum Arthropoda; class Insecta; order Mantodea; family Hymenopodidae; genus Hymenopus; species Hymenopus coronatus. Next base: position 51,717,350 of record CM060895.1, read on the forward strand.
AAATCTCATATTTTATATGAAATGTATTTTTCTCGGTATTGATTATTTGTTAGATTTCTGTTTGCTTGAATTTTTATGTATTTTATGCTTTTCTAAACTGCAAGTAGAAATTCGCTTTTTTCCATTATTGCGTATAATGAATGACCCGCTTTTTAAATTCTTAATTATCAAGTTAGCCTCATGTATCCTCCTTACAAAAAATGTGCAATCAACAATGTTTGCAACGTTTGTTTTCCTGAAGAGAAGATATGAAAATAAGATCTCTAAAAAAAAAGTTATATAAAAATAAGCGACGGGGGTAAGAAAGTCACGTTAATATAAAACCTCAGACACCAAGCAAGCTGGCTTGGGTCAAGTTCGGATTTGCGAGGCCCGGTTTCTATTCATTATCAGGCCGGTCGCACAACCATGATTGTTTTTTGTTGTTTATATGGATCGGTAGAGGTGGGTGCATACCCTTCTACAACGAATTTTCCATCATTGCCAGTTTCCATCAATTCTTTTCATATGTTTCACCTCATCTGTTTCAGGGTTATAGGACCAAAAGACGGCGGTTGATATTTTGCGGCAGGTTGACGGAATTTTCATTTTGGAAACATTTCTTCCTGGAACTTGACTGGGACGCCTTCCTTCCTGGGGTCTGCACCATGCACCCCCAGGTTCCGGGTGTCTCCGGTACGGCTAACTGATGTCAGGATTGGCGCCATATTAAAATCTTTAGAGACTCCTCCAAACCAGTGTATATTTTCGTCTGGGTCATGTCACCTTTCGGTCTCGCCTTTTTCCTTCCTCCCAGAGTATACATTGGAAACAGAAAAGGTTCACTTTGACTTGGGTGGGATGCTGAGCTCCAGTTACCTCTCGGTCTGAGTACTCCTAGCTCTTAGCACATCAAACTTTTACTCTATAGAAGCGTCTAGCTGGCATTTAACTTAAAGTTCTGTGAAGTTTGGAAAATCTACAGTTTGCAAAATATCTTGTTGAAATTTATAACAGTTTATTCACAATAATAGTGGTAATCATGACGTGTATTAAAATTCTAACTGCATGGTTATTAAAATAACGTTTATTGCTTAAACTCATTGTTGTAATAAAAATGAGGCACGTGATGCATTTTTAGAAACAGATTTTAAAAATAAATTTATCATTTTATATTCTTGATTTTTCAAAATTCAAAATTTATATCTTAAAATGAGAGCATTATTTTAAAAATATATATTTTTTAACGTAATTTGAGAAGTAATATAACATTTTAGAAAAACTGTATCGTTGGAGCATTTGAGTATGGAAAGCGTTGGAAAAAATGTTTGCGAGAAAATAACGTTTAAACTTATAAGTATCTATTAATATACATGTTGGGAAATATTTTCTTAATGCTTAGAATTCATATAATTTTAATATGAATATGAAAATAAAAATAAATTTTTCACAATTTTTGGTCAAATTTCACTTATTATATTCAATTTAGTACAAACAGTTCCCTCATATTTTTGTGATAATGATAGAGTTTATTCCCTCACCTCCCATCCCTTCCTCCCTCACTCTCTCTCTCTCTCTCTCTCTCTCTCTCTCTCTCTCTCTTTCTCTGTGCTTCCATGTATAGCTTTGAAAATCAACAATAAAGCGGTATTTTAGCCTCTTTACAAAATAACTATTGTAATTATAGGAAGTATTGTATTCCACATAAAAATACTATATTGACATTTAATTGAAAATCACGGAAACTTATAATAATAATATTATTAATAATAATATTAATAATATTAATAATAATAATAGTAAAGAAATTAAGAGAAAGTCTGTGTGTCTGTGAAAAACGCATGGTCAAAACGAATAAATACCAAACTGTTATTAAGGTTACCCACGGAGTGCCACACATAGGCCCTCGGGACTCTTTCTGGCTTATCTGTTTCCAGGGATGGAGGGGTTAAGGATTCAGATTACGTCGGGAGTAAGCAAAAATGGGTTCCCTAACGTTTCTAGATTGAACGCCTCGGCTCAATGCCGAGCCTCAGGAGGATCTTCGAAGAGGCTCTAACTCGAAAGCGCCTGAAGACGGATTCAGATCAACGGGTCTCTCTACAGTGAGCAAGATTCTGGCCAGCCGAAGCTCGCCGAACACCGTCGCCTGGTCCTGCAACCTTGAAACAGATGAAATGGAAGTGATGAGAACAGGAAACGATGCAGAGGAAATCCGGGGCAGTAACGATCCTTCGACTAGAAAAGGGGGTAAACCCCAGAAGAAACAATGGGGTTAGGAAGGCCGGCACACCGTTACAATTGCCTTTTCCTGAGTGGCTCGTATGTTAACACAGGTGCCTTATTAAGCATTACAAGTATGCATTTTATTTTTTAAATTACAAGTGTAAGATACCTGTTAAAATCTGGAATGTTGCACTAATATTACTTTCTCTATAAACAATTCTTACAAAAATATCTTTCTATCTAATCACTTCCTCTAGCACGCACGTCCAATGTTCATAGTGAATAGAGAAAGTATTGTATTCTACCCAAAATTCGATAGTGAGATTTCACAAGAAATACATCTTTTAGAGTCCTCTGAGTAAAAAAAAAAAACGCAGTTTTAGAAAAAATGTCCGTGTATGTCTGTGTGTGTCTGTGGGCAACAGCTCAAAAACTAAAAGTCGGTTAAATACCCATTTGGTGTTAAACTTGGTATATTTCAAGGATACAACACGAAGATTACATGGAAAAGTTTCGAAATCTTTTATTTTCTCAAAAATGGCTCCAACGTTTTTGATTAAAATACGGTATATTAGGAATATTTAATTCACAAATAAAATGTATATCTTGAATTTTCTGGGAATAGCGTCAGAAGACCTCTTCGTTGCGGATGAATTTTGCATAACTGTTGAACAGTAAGAGATCGGCAAAAACACACTACATAAAAATGCAGGTCTCGTTAAAACACATGTCATATACATTTTTTGTGGGTTTAACCGTTCCCGAGATAGGTTTTAGTTTTGAGCTACTTAAACGTTTCTCAAAAGAGAAGACATCTTTCTTTTCATCTCTCTGTTATGTACTCCTAGCAAGCAAACAGAACTAAATTTCAATTGTCATATAACGACCAGCTTTTAAAAGATTTTTTTGCGCAACAGCTAGCCATGTGAATGGAACACATACAATTTTGACTTTTTTTTTAATTTCGAACGATATTTATTAAAAAATAGGATATTTAACTAGATTTGATGACAAAATATATCTTAACATTTCTGAGAAATATCTTTGAAGACTTCTTTAGTATGAATTGCTTTTGTAAATTTTGTAAACCGTAAGGGATATTTTTTATTATTGGTATGGATTATAAAAACTTTATACTACATTCGATATTTCGATTGTGATTCACATATAAACACGCAGATTTGTTAAAATTATTTTAATTTAGGTAGTCTCATAACATGCATTTTCAGGGAAATCTCAGTACTCAATTTTTTTTGTTGGAATGCAACTTTCTCCACTTGCAATAGTTATGCAGTACAGAAACTATATTTTCGTCACGTCTTGATTCATGGTTGTTTTGCAACACTCTGTATATGAATTTTTAAACCAATGGCTTGCTCATTTTTGAGAGAAACGATGCGCATAACAGATACAAAACAACTTTTAAAGTATCCCATGTGTCTCCTTCACATGAATTTCTCTACCTGTTCTACATTTGAACTTCTTAAAATGATTATTTTTCACTGTACTCCCATGTTAATCAAGATAAGCATTAGAGAATGTCATTATTATTTAGTTCCTTATACGTAGAGGGAACTAAGAGAATACATTAGCTAAAGCGATAGTCATATATTTTAAAGGCCGTCGCTATTCGGTTGTTATTGAAATTTGCTTCTCTTTATGGCTAAATGTAAAACAAAAGTAACATTTGATTTTCTGTTTGAGAAAAGTAATTGAAACCAGTATTTGCCTTGTATTACAATGAGAGATGTACATGTAAAGACAAACTGATAATTCTGTAATGTAGACAGTGCATAAGAAAAGTATGTGCCTGTAGGTAGAAAGAGCTCTATCAACGATGTGATACATTGAATTCAGAATTAACCCTTAGAAAAACGCGATTCATTTTCTGATTTAAGGGGACACAGTTTTTAATATTCAAAGTATTTAATGACAGTTTTACGCCAACGGCATTACTTGCTTCTGAAGGAAACCATGCAGTGGATTTTTAAGCCCAAAAAAATCCGTCCTCCTCAGCGTTTGAACCGGCGACCCTGGGAACCAAAGGCTAACATGTTAGAAAAAGCATAAAGAAGGAAATTATCTGTTCTATAAACATATCTCTTACAAAAATTATTCTTCCTTCTACACCATGCTATTCGAGATAAGCATTAGCAGAATGTACTTATTACATAGTTCCTTATAAGTATAAGGGAATTAAAGGAACGCGCTATGCTAAAGCGATAGCGAAGTGTTTTAAAAGCAATCGCTATTCGATTGTCATTGAAATTGGCTTCTTTGCTCGGCCAGGAGTAGAACAAAAGAAAATTGGACACTTCCTGTCGGAGAAAAATGTATTTTAAAATGAAAACCAGTAACAAGGATTAACTACAACAAAAATGTATGACATAAATTGTGTGTATTAACGAGATTATATTTTCTGTATAGTTTTGTCCATATTTTACGGTTTACCAGTTATGCAAAATTCTGCAAAAATCAACCAGAATAAAGTGCTCTTCAGCGGCGCTTATCATAAAATTCAAAATATACATTTTATTTGAGTTGTGAATAAATTTAATATACGGTATTTTAATCAAAATCGTTAGAGCCATTTTTGAGAAAATCAAAATTTCCAAAACTTTTCCACGTAAAGGGCAGTTTGGAGTGGGGGATTTCCTTGAAAAATCTTAGTTTCGTATCCTTGGAAGATGACTTAAATAGTAAGTTTGGTATGTAACGGTCTTTTAGTTTTTGAGCCATGCTGTCCATAGACACACACGGACCTTTTTTATAAAAATGTTTTATTTTTAATTTCAGGGGGACTGAAAACATATATTTCCGGTGAAAAATCAGTATTAAACTTTTGGGAGCAACACAATATTTTATCTATAAACAATGTGCATAGTAGTGTAAAAAAATAAAAAGGAAGAAAACAATTTAGTATACTACACTATTCTTTGCATGTATAATGCTGGTATAAATTTGAAATATGTGTGTGCATAATTATTGAAATTAGAGAGTTCACCTTAACAGCTATAGGCATTCATTATGCAGGCGTCCTATATAGGACATAAATATGAATATGTTTATTGTAACGTTGTGTTCTGTAAGCTGCAAGAGCTCACGAATCGTGAATCTGCAGAGGAATTGCATTAAATGACGAGGCACGGTAGGTTTTGAAATGGTCCGCTAACCAATTATGGATTGCGAGAACGTAATAACGGGGCGTAGTATTAAACTGTTGACAGTGTATAGGTGTCATTAGAAGGCTGCCCAGCTCTTTGAATCACCGGTGAAACTACTTTAATGCCGGCTTATCATCAAACTAGTAGCGACCCGGACATTAATTCAATAATATCATGTTTCCATACATTAAGCAATATTATTATAAGCCGTAGTGTTTGAGATTGGGATTTGGGCATCGTGATCTGTGCCCCTCCCCTCCCGCTCGCAAGCCTAAATACTAATACACACCCCCGTGTCGTACATATGTGTTTAACTTCCCTCCCCCATATGTTAACAAACGATGCATGGAGCCTAGCACATGTGGCACATATATGGCCGTGTATGGGATGGGTGGAATAGTCGCTAGGGAGAAAAAAAACTCTAGCTATATAGCAATTATTTTTCTTTGGAGCTCGGGATGCCCCTTTTTTATTTTATGGGGTGTTTTTAAGTCTTTAATTCCAATGCTGAAATACAATACGGAGCCGTTATTAGTCTTAACATTCCAGCTTCCGCACAGGAGCTTAAATAAAATGGTTTCTGCGAACAGGTTAAAGAATTCATTAGCACCAAGGGACGTTTAGGTGTTAAAATTTGCTTTACTGTATTTAATACTTTATAAATCCGTTAGCAATTAAGGGATTAAAAGGTAGAAAATGGAATATTAATGCTTCTATATTTGAATTCTGTAACTTACGATTTAGTGGTGTAGAAATTAAATCTCTGTTTTTCATTATTTATGTGTTACGAAAAATATTGCAGAAAGGAAAGTTTAGATTGTAGGTTTGCTATATTGAAACTCAATGATCAGAGTTACTTTTGGAATCAGCTATAAAAGATTATGATGTGTTCCATTCACATATTTTTCTCTAGCTGTTCTACAAACAAGCTTTCCTTACAAAATATTATTCTTTTATGTATCTCATGCTAATCGAGATAAGCATTAGCAGAAATGGTTTTATTACTTACTTTCTTGAAAGTGTAAAAGAGTATAAGGGAATACTCTAGTTAAAGCGATACTCAAATGCTTTAAAAGTTGTTCTCTATGTGAAACAATTGACGTTCGCTTCGCCTTGCATGGCCAGCTGTAAAACGGTCAACTCTACAACAAAAACGTATCTATATAAAAATTGTGGTTTTAATGAGATTTACGTTTCTTGTGTAATAAGTTTTTGCCTATCTCTCATGGTTTAATATTATATAGAATTCTGCAACATTTATTCATAATAAATAGGTATTCCGATGCTTTTACTAGAAAATTTAAAATATACATTTGTTTGTTATGTTAATATCTTTACTATAGGCTGATTTTTAATCAGAATCTTTAACGACATTTTAAGAAAAACAAATTTTTCAAGTATTTTGCATGTAAAGGGTAGTTTGTGTGGGAGGATTTTCTTAAAACTCATTGTGTCACATCCTTGGAAGATACTTAAATACCAAGTTTTCGTTTCTGAGCTACACCTCCACACACACACATTCACTCACATGCGGGTTTTTTTCTAAAAATGCTTCTTTTCATTCAGAGGTCTCAAAGCATGTATTTCCGGTGAAATCTCGACATCGAATTTTTGGGTGGAATACATAATCTTCTCTATCTACCATACACATTGTACATGCGTGCTAAAGAAAGAAATAAATGAACGATAGCGTTGCTGGAAAGCTAGAGGATTGTTAGTTTGGAAATATAACTTGCCCCGTAGTTATTACCTTCTCTACCTCACACATAGGTAGGTAAAGGGATTTTTAGAAAAAGACCGTGTGTGCCTAAGACAGCATTACTCAAAAACTAATGTTTAAGTTCAAAATATTTCCTCACTAAGATTTTGAGGAATATCTGACCATTGCAAACTACTCTTTACATAGTAATAATTGCAAAACTTTTATTTTCTCAAAAATGGGTCTATTTTGATTAAAATACCGTTTATTCAGGATATTTTACATGGTAAATAAATTTCATATCGTGAGTTTCCTGGGAATAGTCCCTGAAGTCTTTATTCTGAATGATTGCACAACCAGTCAACTGTAATATATAGGCAGTACTTGCTAAACAAAATAGTAGATCTCATCAAAACTGAGAATTCACGCCAAATGCTTTTTTGTTGTGAAACTATTTCCAAAACATTTCTTGCTATAGGTTTACATTTTCCAAACATTTTGTTTTTCTCAAATGGGAAGTCGTTATTCAGCTGTTTTTCAATTTGGTCAGGCAAAGTAAACTGAATTTAATCACAAAACGGCAGCTATTAAAATGTTTACTATCGCTTTAACCTAGAGTATTCCCGTCTACTTATAACGAGCTAAGCAATATGGCCTTTTCTGGAATTTTTATCTCGAAGTAGAGAGAAGAACAAATGTTTGGAAGAATAACTCGTTGTAGAATAGATAGAGAATGTCATGCAAATAGATTTTTTCTTCAAACCTCAAATTAACCAACTATATGTTTAATTGTCAGGTATCTATAATACACTGAAATTACTTTCAACTGCACTAAATATTTTATTAAAACTAGTACTTGACTTTATTACACAACGCTGATCACCCAAAATGTACAACAAGTCGGCACCTATGTGCATAAAGTTCTGTGAGTGTATCATTGCATTACACTACTTATTTATATATACGTATATATGTGTTTGTGTCGTGCAATGCTCAAACTTTAGAGGGGAAACATGAGCCTTGCTGCATATGCAACCGTCAAAGCTATGAGTGAAGCATGTAAAGCATGTAATCTAAAATGCCCAAGTATGGTCTAATTCATCTTTAGAGCTGACTAGAACGGGTGGCCTTGCTTGACTTATTGGCATCCCAAGAGATGCAATATATTCAGAGCTGAGTAAATCCTGATTTACAAAATATAGTAAAGGTCTGGAATTTGTACGTAAATAAGGATGATGGGTTGGTTTAATCAAGACTAAGGCAATACTTTTTGTAATAATTCATATCATAATAAACTAATAATAATGATAATAATAATAATAATAATAATAATAATAATAATTACCAGTATTCGTTCGCATTTGTAGGTAGCTCTCTATTGAATATGATACTGAGCGAGGAGGACGCTTTTGTAACCATATTTAATAATTTTGATATGCTTATGGCCATAACGGCTTGATAATTTGCACCGTAATCATTTCAGGATTCAATTATTTTAATGAATCTAATTTCATTACTTTAGACGTATATTTATATTAAGTAAGTCTTTGCATGGTAAGTAGTGAAGTGCATAGCTAATACATATATGAGAACAACCTAATTCTTATCCATTTCTCAGATATAGAAACAATAAAGTTCGTTTGAGACCAAAAATGTACGTGGAAGTCGTACAGAACTTCCACTATGACTGAGTTGTGTAAAGTAGAGAGTTCATTCAGTAAATAGGGGACAAAGTCGATTGAGCGAAGCTTGCCTCGCTCTAAAGAGCAAACTTCGGTACCAGCGACACTCGAATAACATTAACCGAACACTGAGTGCGTCTTACACGATACAAAGAAGTAATCACTTATATATACATACAGAAAGTAAAAATGAAAGAGAAGTTGTAAGAGAAATTTTGGGAGTAATCAAAAAGCCACAATGTTATTCTGAGATACCACGAAAAGAACTAAATTTGACAACAACATATTTCTTGAAAATATATTTCTTAGTCCCAATTTTCCACGCAGCTACTCGAAGAATCACTACAAAATCCGTCCATGTGTACACAGAGTTAAGGGATGTTATATAGGTCTCGCAATGCCAATATTTTATGCCGAGACCAGTTTTCATTTGCTGCAAACAGCTTTAGAATTCCAATAGCACCCACATGTTCTCGCCTTATGCTGCTTTATTTCCTCTAAGTATGTCGCAGGGCTGACTAAGGTTACTTTATTATACACGCTGATCAGTTAATCTGTCTTTTGAAAACGTCGAGGAAGATTCTGAGTTACGACCGCGCTGGGGAAACACCACCTGGACATAACTAAATACGCGAGCAAGGAGCAAAGGCAAATTTGCATAATTCGAATTACTTTAAAATACACAGTGAATGGCCTTTTAAAACCTCGTGCAGTGAGTGGCAAGTGTGCGCAGTATTTTCAACTTAAAAAGTCTAACCCTGCTTTATAGCTGTGAGCTATAATCCGAAGAAAGTTGGGGCCTCTGCATAATGATGTGAATTATTTTAAGTCACGTCATATTAACGTTTGCCTTAGCATTTTTCGATAGGTCATGGAACAACGACTTATCTACGCGCAGGTCCGGAATCGTAACTTAGCATATTTAGAAACAAATATAACACGATATACAGGAGCTCCCCCTCTCTTTCTCAAAAAAAAAAGAAAGAAAAGAAATATATGTATGCTTTTTTGAAAATGTGTTCCATCTTAATGCCAACTGCTTCCTCGTTAAAGAATAGGAAGAAAGAAACATCTAAGCGTTTAGAATCAGGAATGCTACTAAAGGGCCATAAGCAGAAATTGCATACCAATCTAAAGTTGATTGTAACCTAGAGCGAAAATCTGTAGAAAGAAAGGAAGGGAATAGTGTATGCTTGTTTGAAAATTCCACTGCTTCCTCCTTAAAGAATAAGATGCCTTCCATTCGAATGACTTTCTCTTTATCTCTGTAACAAATTATTGTTAGTAAGCTTATTGCTCCATATACTTCATGCTAATCGAGATAAATATTAGCAGAAATGGTCTTGCTACTTGCTTCCTTATAAGTAAAGGGAAATAAGGGAATATATTAGGCTAAACCAACGGTCAAATGTTTTAAAATGAGGTTACAATGGGGTTGAAATCCGTTTTTTTTTTTTTTAAGTTGACCAGGAGTTGACAAGTTCCCGTATGAAAAAGGTTTAAGTATTTTAAAACGGAAACCAATAACAAGGAATATCTCAAAAACGGTCAACTCCAGAAAAAAAATATATGACACAAATTGTGTTTTAAGAAGGTTTTCATTTTATGTAGCAAGTTCTTGTCTAGTTCATACGGTTTTTCAGTTATTAAAAATTCAGAAAATTTCATCCAGAATAAAGAGGCATTCAGCGACTGTTACCAGAAAATTCAAGATATATATATATATATATATATATATATATATATATATATATATATATTAATCAAAATCAGTGGTTTTTTAAGGAAGTGCAAATTTTTGCATATAATGGGTAGTATAATGTGTGTGTGATTGTGTATGTGTATGTGGGCGGGGGGGGCGGTTGAAAATCTTCCTGTCGCATTGGAAAATGTATAACCAATAATGCAAAAGTCATTCAGTATAAAGTGGACTTCACAGGGAAATCCAAGAGCATTTAAGATATACATTTCATTTTTCATGTCAGTATTTTAAAACATATTGTATGCTAACCTAAATTGTTACAAACATTTTTAAGAAGTTTGGGGTTGAAGGATCTTCGTGTTGCATCCTTGGAAGTGTCTTGGCATTTATACGACTTCTTTTTAGTTATACTATTCACAGAAGCACAGTCATTCACCCAGAATAAAGTAGTCTTCAGAGGCTATTCCCAGAAAATGCAAGATATACATTTTATTTGTCAGGTAAATATCATTAATATACGAAATTTTATCAAAATCGTTAAGCCATTTTTGGAAAAATAAAAATTTTCGAAAGAAGTTCTATGAAAAGAGTAGTTTGGAGTGGAGGGATTTTTCTCAAAATCTTCGCGTCGCATCCCTGGAAGATATTAAATTTAAATACCAACTTTGGTATTTTGCCCACTTTTCGTTTTTGAGATATCGTGTTCACAGACACACAGTCACACGGACACATACACACACACACATGGACCTTTTTCTCAAACATATATTTCCGGTGAAATCTCGGTATCGAATTTTTGGGTGGAGTGCAATACCTTCTCTATACACTATGTACATAGTACGTATAGAGAAAGTAATAAGCAATACATTGGGCTAAAGCGATAATAAAATATTTTAAAAGCAGGTCGATATGTGGTACAATTGAAATTCGGTTCTTTTTGCACAGCTAGGATAAATGAAACGAATGTGAAATTCCCGTTTCAGAAAAGATTCAAGTATTCTAAAATTAAAAGCAAAGGACTATCACAGAAATGGTTAGCTTTACAAAACATGTATATGGCATAAATTGTGTGTTTTAACAAGACCTATAATTTTGTGTAGCAAATTTTTGTCTATCTCTTAGGGTTTACAAGTTATACGAAACTCATCCAGAAAAAAGACGGCCTCAGAGGCTATTTCCAGTAAATTCAAGAATTGCATTCTATTTGTGATGAAAATATTTTAACATACAGTATTTTATTCAAAATCGCTAGACCCATTTTGGAGAAAATCACAATTTTCTGGAACTGACTCCATGTAAAGGGTAGTTGGGAGTGGAGGGATATTCCTGAAAATCTACGTGTCGTATCCTTGAAAGATATTGAACTTAAATACGAAGTTTGGTATTTAATCGACTTTTAGTTTTTGAATGTTACTGCCCACGCACACACACACACACACACACACACACACACACACACACACACACACACAGACAAGACACGTGGGAGGTTTTCTCAACATGCCTATTTTAGCTAAAGTGTCCTTAAAGCTTGTCCTTCAGGTGAAATCTCGGGATCGGTGAAATACAATACCTTCGCTACCTACTATTTTTACTTTCGCTACACGTACTATGTACATAGTGTATAGAATACATGTTTTGGGATCCCCTGAGAACAAAGAAAGCATTTTTAGAAAAATGTCCGTGTGTGTGTGTCTTTTGTCAGTATAGCTCAAAAAAGAGAAGCCCATTAAATACCAAACTTGATATTTAAGTTTAGTATCTTCCAAGGATGCGACACGAAGATTTCTTAAAAAAAATCCCCTCACACCTAACTACCCTTTACAAGGAAAAATTCCGAAAAGTTTTATTTTCTCAAAAATAGCTCTAACGATTTTGATTAAGATCTGTTGTATTTAATATGTTTATATGCAATATAAAATGTATATCTTGAATTATCTGAAAATAGCCTCTAAAGACTAATTTATTCTGGATGAATTTTTCTGAATTGTGAAAAAAGAACTGGTAAACCGTAAGAGATAAACTTACTGTACATAAAATGTAGATCTCCTTAAAGCACACAATTTATGCCATATGTATTATTTTCGTGGAGTTGGCGCTTCCAAGATATTCCTTGTTATATGTTTCAGTTTTAAACCCTTCTCATACTCTCGCTTGTCAACTCTTGGCCACGCAAAGAAACGGGTTTCAACCCCATAGTAACACATTTTAAAACATTTGCCTGTCGGTTTAGCCGTGTATTCCCTTATTTCCGTTCTAATTATAAGGAACTAAGTGATAGAACCATTTCTGCTAATATTTAGCTCAATTAGCATAAAGTGGATAAGAGAATAGGCTTATTAACAATAATTTGTTACAGATATGTAGAAAAATTCATGTGAATGGAACATATCAGATTTTTTGATAGTGTTTAACGCCCGCTTTTACTACAAATGGCACCACAGTCGACCTCTACCTACTATGTACAATGTACATATGTGCTAGAGAAAGTAAAAATCTGGTTTGTTATACTCACATGACTTTCTCTAGCTGCTCTATAAACAAGCTTTTTACAAAAGATTAATCTTCTTTCTACACAATGCTAATCGAGATAAACATAAGCAGAATGTTCTTATTACTTAAAGAAGAAGAAAACTAAGGGAATACACTAGGCTAAAGTGAAGTCAACATTTTTAAAAGCTGTCGTTATGTGATTGTCATTGTAAATCGTTTCTTTGCCTGGCCAGGAGTAAAACAAAAGAAAAACGGACACTTCCTGAACTGAGAAATGTATAACTACTTTACAATTGAAACCAATAACAAGGAATATTTCGGAAACGGTTACCTCCACAGCAAAAACGTAAAGGACATAAATTGTGTGTTTTGCCGAGATCTAAGTTTTTGACTATCTCTTACGGTTTAGCAGTTGAGCAAAATTCGGCAAAATTCATCCATGATAAAGGGGTCTTCTGAAGCTATTCCCAGAAAATTCAAGATATACCCTTTATTTGGGATGTAAATATCTTTAATTTGCGGTATTTTAATCAAAATCGTTAGAGCCATTTTTTAGAGTCAAACTTTTTGAAAATGTATCCATGTAAAGGGTAGTTTGTGGTGGAGGTATTTTCTTACCAAGTGTGGTATTTAATGTCTTTTCGATTTTGAGCTATGTTGTCCACAGACACACACACACGGACCTTTTTCTTAAAAAAATTCGGACTCAGGGAATCCCAAAACATATATTTCCAGTGAAATCTCGACATCGAATTTTTTGGGTGGAATACAATACCTTTTCTATCCACCAAGTACATCGTACATGTGTGCTAGAGAAGGTAAAAAACAGTGGAACTGTATGATAATGACCAGCAAGAGGAGTTGATGAAAGTGGTGTAGGAACACCTGGGTTATCGTCATTGTGTCCCCTACAACATTCCTCGGTGGTTATATGACGCACAAGGAGGAGCGAGTCGGTGTCGTTATTGCCCCTGATTGATGTGACGATGCACGGCTCCGACGGATTATTGCCTCAGTCCTGCCAACATAAAACTATCCCCAGCACAGAATTAACACATTGCTCATACCTTACACAAGAAACCGATGCGACCTACGACCCCGTCTTAAGCTGCTTATTCTTCAATGCTATCAGTGTGTTGGTAATATTTACGAAAATGCACTTTGCGTCACTAAAAATTATGATATCTGCCTCTTTTATACCTGAAAATTAGTAGGTAAACAACAGAAACTAAATTAGTATAGGTATAATATTGAACTTACACAAGCGTATCATAATAAATGAATTTTCTTCTTCTGACTTTCTGCAACGTACTTAACACAATTGCCCACAATTACTTTCTCTAAACATACTACGTGCGTAGTGTATAGAGAAGGTATTGTATTGCACCCAAAATTCAATACCGAGATTTCACCGGAAATACATGTTTTGGGTCCCCCTGAATTAAAAAAAAAGATTTAGAAAAATGTCCGTGTGTGTCTGTGGGCAGAATATCTCATAAACGAAATATCCGTTAAATACTAAATTTGGTATCGAAGCTCAGTATCTTCCAAGGTTACAACATGAAGCTTTTCAAGCACATCCCCCCCCCTCCCAACTAGCTTTTACATGGAAAACATTTCGAAAATGTTCAATTTTTCAAAAATGATTGTAAAGATTTTATTAAAATACGGTCTATTAAAGATATTTACATGACAATTAAAATATGTATCTTGGGTTTTCTTGGAATAGCCTCAGAAATCCATTTCATTCTGGATAACTTTTGCATAATCGGTAAGCCGTAAGAGATAGACAAAATGTAGATTTTATTAAAACACACAATTTATGACTTTTTTTCGTAGAGTTGGCCGTTTCCGAGATATTCCAATATTCCAATTTTTCATAGCCATGCAAAGAAATGGATTTCAATCAATTGACAACCAGCTTTTTAAAGATTTGACTATCGCTTTAGCTTAGTGCACTCTCCTATTTCCCTTCTTCGTGTAAGGAAGCAAATAATAAGATCATGTCTCCTAATGTTTATCTCGATTGGCTTAAAGGAGATAGAAGAATAATTTGTTACAGAGATGTAGAGAAAGTCAAGTGAATGGACTACATCATATATGTTTTTCAACGATGGTGAATAATATAACTAGTACTTCCCCGAAAATAAAATTAATTACTAACAGGTGTTAAACATTATGGTTGAAGCAGCAAGGCCGACAGTATTAACTTTGGTGGCGAACTTGTGATCAATTATCCGGTTGTTGGACTTAAAAACACCTGTTAGTTACATTCCCATTACTTTCGCTACCAATTTTTCAACAAATTATACTTACAAATTATTCTTCTATCTACTTCTGTTAATCGAGATAAAATATTTGCAGAAATGTTTTTGTTACATATTTCCTTGTAGATACTATGACAATAGGTTTAAGTGATAGTCACAACTTTTCAGAGCTGGTGCTATGTGATGACTTATATTCTTTTTGCATACCAGAAGAAGGAAATAAAAGAAAACCAGTGATATCAGAAAACCATTTCAAAAAAAGCCCATTTTTTTAATTCAAATAATAACAAAATATCTTGGAAATGGTTAACTTCACAAAAGAAATTCTGACGTTTCACGTTTATGTGTCTTTAACTATTCTCAGCAAACTGTTCTTTCAAAGACCTATTCTTTTATATATTTCACACTAATCAAAACCAACATTAGCAGCAGTGATTTTGTTACACATTTTCTTAAACGTTCAAGGAGAATAAGGGAATACATTATGCTAAAACACTAGTCAAATCTTTTAAGAGCTGGCCGCTAAATGATAGCCTTGAAATTCCATCCGTTTTCATGACCAGGATGAAAACAAAAAACAATACAGTTCTAACTCGAGAAAAGTATAAGTAATGGGAAATTTAAATAAAAAAATCTGATGTGTTCCATTCACATGACTTTCTCTACATCTATGCAACAAATTATTGTTAAAAAGCTTGTGCTTCCATTTAATTCATGCTAATTGAAAAACATTATCAGAAATATCTTATTATTTGCTTCCTTGTTGGTAGAAGCGACCATAAGTTAAAGTAATAGTCAAAAGCTGGTTGCTATGTGACTGAGCTTCCTTCGTTTGTATTAACAGGAGTTGAAAAATTCCTAAGGTTTTCAAAGGAAAAACCAAAACCAAAAAATATTTAAAAAACGATAAACTCCACGAAAAAAATGTATATAACATAAATTGTGTGTTTTAACGTGATCTACGCTTTTTGTATGGTAATTTTTGTCCATCTCTTACGGTTTAGCAGTTATGCAAAATTCCGTAAATTTCATCCAGAATAAAGTAGTCTTCAGATGTTATTCCCAGAAATTTCAAGATATACATTTTATTTAACAAGTACATATCTTAAATATAAGAGATTTTAATCAAAATCGTTACAGCCATTTTTAAGAAAATAAACATTTTCGAACTTTTTTCCATGTAAAGGGTAGCTTGTGTTGGGGGGATTTTCTTGAAAATGTTCGTGTCATATCCTTGGAAAATACTAAACTTAAATACCACGTTTGGTTTTTAACGGTATTTTCGTTTTTGAGCTATGCTGTCCACACACACACACACACACACACACACACACACACGCACGCACGCACACAGACAGACACACACACGTATATTTTTCTAAAAATGCTTTTTTGGATTCAAGGGGTCTCAAAATATATATTTCCGGTGAAATCTCGTTATCGAATTTTTGGGTGTAATACAATACCTTCTCTATACACTATGTACATAGTACGTATAGAAAAATTAAAATTATTTCGAAATAGTTACTCCAAAAAGTGAATTAAATATAAATTGTGTATTTTAACGAGACTTACATTTTTGTGCACAAAGTTTTTCTTCTCTCTTCCGGTAAAATAGTTACGCAAAAATCATGAAGAGGACTTCAGGGGTTAATACCAAAAAATTCAAACTTATATTTTTGTCACTTAAGTATTGTTATATGTGGTATTTTAATCAAAATGGTTAAGAGACAAAAAAATTGAACATTTAGAAAAATCTTGCATGTGAAGGGTAGTTTACCGTGGAGGGATTTCCCTGAAAATCTTTGTGACACATCCTTAGAAAATACGGAATTTAAATACCGATTGGCACTCAGCCAGTTGCTGTTCACAAAGGCATATACAGATAGACACTCACGGACCTTTTTCTAAAAATGTGTGGTAGTGTTCTCTCAGGTGAAATTTCGTTTTCGAATTACTGGATGAATTGCAGTGTCTTCGTTACATACTGTTTATATTGCACGTGGCAGAGAAAGTAAACATATGATACAAGTTGTGTGTTTTAATGAGATTTCAATTTTTATATAGTAATATTGTGCCTCTCTTTGAATTAATACACCAGATATGCAAGTAATTCCGAACGGAGAATGTTTCAGAAGCTACTTCCAGAAAATTCAAGATATAGATTTCGTTTGCTAGTAAAATAATTTATTAATATTGTATTTTAATAAAACTAATTGCAGCCATTTTGAGAAAATAAACATTTTCGAAACATTTTTAATGTAACATTTAGGTTGGGATGAATAATTTTCTTAAAAATCTTCATTGTGTAACCTTGAAAGATGCTGAATTCAATTACCAATGTAAAAGTATTAGCTGAAATTTCGTTTTTGAGCTATAAGGTTTTAAAGTAAAGTAAGGAAAAGATGGACTTGGCAAAAAAAAAAAAGTACCTTAAAATTTAACTACTGACCCGGGAAATCACGAAAAGTCCGGGTTCAGAGAATAGCTGGGAATCGAACCCAGAACCTCCCAAATGCGAGCCTTACACGATGGTAGAGCCATCTCGCTCGGTTATCAGTTAGGTTGGAAGGGAAAAAATCTGATGTGTTCCATTCACATGACTTTCTCTGCATCTGTAGAATAAACTATTGATAAAAATGTTACTCTTCTATTTACTTAATGCTAATCGAGAAAAAAAAAACCAGGAGAAAGGGTCTTATTACCTGCTTCTTTGTAAGTAGGAGGGAATTAAGGTACTCCCTTATCGATAGTCAAATGTTTTAAAAACTGGTTGCTATGTGATTGAAGATTGAAGTTGTATGGACAGGCGTTGATAAATTCTCGTATAAGAAAATTATTTTAAAGCTGAAACTAATAACAAGGAATATCTCAAAAACGGTAAGCTCTACGAGAAAATGTATGACATAAATTGTGTATTTTAACCAAATCTACATTTTTGTGCTGTAAGTTTTGTCTATCTGTTACGGTTTACTAGTTATGCAAAACTCAGCAAAATTCATCCAGAATAAACAGGTCTTCTGAAGCTATACCCAGAAAAGTCAAGATATACATTTTACTTGTGATAGAAATGGCTTTAATATGTGGTATTTTAATCAAAATGGTTAGAGGCATTTTTAAGAAAAACAAAATTTTCAAAAATTTGTCCAGTAAGGGTAGTTTGAGGTAGGAGGATTTTCTTGACAATCTTCGTGTCGCATCACCGGAAGATACCAAACTTAAATATCAAGTTTGGTAATTAATCGTCGATTCGTTTTTGAGCTATGCTGTTCACCGACACAGACACACACACACATGGACCTTTTTATGAAAATGATTATTTTGGATTCACGGGGTCCTAAAATAAGTATTTCCAGTGAAATCTCGGTATCAAATTTGTTCTCTATACACTAGTTACATAGTACGTATAAGAGAAAGTAAAAATAGAAATGATCATGAGAGATAAAAATGTCAATAATATTTGGAAACGCATCTTTTTCTCCATCTCAGTCCTGTTTCGCGGCTGCGCAAGCAAGAAAAACCGATATGACCATTACTACAAATGCATGTATTTCCATATTTACTGCTGACGCATCGTTGATAGAGTTAAAAACAAACACTAACAGCTTTGCAACATGTGGCGCACGTGCGCCTATGTTCCATGTTAAAGAGAAGTGTCCAAAAATCAGGCGCCCTCTGCGTCCCTTTGTGTCACCGGCAGTCGCGTTGGCAATGTTCCCAAACAACTGGCGATGACTACCATGAAAAAGGTGACACGAAATTAAGCTTAAATTGCAGAGCTTTGAAACCTAGAACGATACAAATCCAATGGATTCTTATTTTTCAAGATCCTTTGGTGTCTTTTACTTTCTCTAGCCCGTATGTACAATGTACATAGTGGAAAGAAAAAAATTTGACTTTCTCAAAAATGACTCTAACGATTTCGATTAAAATACTGCATATTAAAGATATTTATATGGCAAATAAAATGTATATCTTGAATTTTCTGGGAATAGCCTCTGAAGACTACTTTATTCTGAATGAATTTTGCTGAATTTTACGTAACTGGTAAATCGTAAGAGATAGACAAAAATTTACTACACAAAAAATGTAGATCACGTTAAAACACAGATATACGCTTTTTTCGTTGAATTGGTATTTCTGAGACATTCCTTGTTATTTGTTTCTGATTTAAAATACATAAACTTTTTTCTCACAAAAGTTGTAAACTCCTTGCATAGAAATGGATTTCATCCACATAGCAACCGGCTTTTAAAAGATTTGACTATCGTTTTAGCCTAGTGTATCTCCTTATTTCTCTTCTACTTATAAGAAAGCAAGTGATTTCTGCAAATGTGTATTTCGATTATCATAAAGTACATAGAATAATATGCTTTTTAACAATAATTTGTTACAGCGATGTAGAGAAAGTCATCAGATTTTTATTATATTATTCTTTTTCAGTCTCCAAGGCGCTGAAACTTTATGGATAAAAGCATCAGAGAAAAATCTGATGTATACCATTCATAAAACTTTCTCTAGCTGTTCCACATAAAAATTATTCTTACAAAATATTATCATTTTATCTGCTTCATACTACTTGAGATAAACATTAGCAGCAGTGGTCTTATTACTTGCTTCCTTGTAAGTACAAGGGAAATAAGAAAATATATTAGGCTAAAGCGAGAGTCAAATCTTTTAAAAGTTGGTCGCAATGTCAAACAACTGAGGTTGGGTTCGCTTTGAATGATTCCGTTGAATAAAAGTAGTTTAAAACTGAAGCTAATAAGAAGTAATATCTAGAAAAAGGTCAGTCCTAAAAGAAAAACGTATATGACTTAAATTATGTGCTTTAACGAGATCTACATTTTTGTGCAGTAAGCTTTTGTCTATCCCTTACAGTTTAACCGTTATGTAAAATTCTGCAAAAATCGATTCAGAATAACGAATGACAAATTTTTAAGAACTAGACGCTCTATGATGGCCTTAAACTCAACATTCTTTCTATGCAATCGCATGAAACGCTGAAATCCAGAGGAATTTTAAAATGAATGACTACATATTGAACAATTCAAACAATTAATAATGATATCTCGGAAATACCTTATGTCATAAAAGCGTTATTTTTAATAAATTGTGTTTCAAGGAGATATGCATCATTTGTGTGGTATGTTTTCGTCTATCACTTAACGTATATCAGTTACAAAAGATTATGAGGGCCACTATTAAATTTGGAGCCTTGGGAACACTGATTGGTGTTTCCACCGGAAAAGTTTGACATTGTTGAGATTAATCTACTTCAGATATTTTGTAAAAAGAGCGTTATTTGTGTTGTTTACGTGACTTTAAATTATGTCTCAGCGAAAATATGAAATTAAAGATGATAATGTTCGTGCGATGATTTATTATGATTTTCGACGTGGATTATCAGGACAAGAGTGTGGATCAACTTACCACTACATTTGGTGATGAAGCTCCATCCTTTGCCACTGAGAAACGCTGATATAACGAGTTTAACCGTGGTCGCCGTTCGATCACTGACGAAATTCGTGAATGTCGTCCAAAATAAGTTGTTGAGCCAGAAAACGTTGATGCTGTGTAAAAACTAATAATGCAAGAGATAGAAGTAACCCTAGATATTAATTCCACCAGCATATATAAAATATTGCATGTTCATTTTAGCCGTGAAAAAGATTTGCTCTCGTTGGATCCCACATAATTTGATACAGTCTCAAAAGGATGTTCGTGTTGAATGGTGCACACAAATGCTCATGAACTGCAAAAGACGTGTATAAGACTGTAACAGGTGACGAACCATGGTTCTATGCATAATAACCTTAACGTAAACAGCAGTCGACTGTATGGGTGTTTCAAGATGAACCAAATCCAAAAAAAAACTTACTCTCACTTGAAGCACTTCATATAGTTCTGATTTGGCATCCACTGAGTTATTTTTGTTCCCAAACATCAAGAATAGAATGCATGATGATTTTTTTTTTTTGGCCAAAGAATTCGTTGATGTGTTCAAAAACCATATTTTGGAGGTGTCTCAATCAGATTGGAAAAAATGCTATGACAAATGGCTCGAACGCATGAAAAAGTATATTGATTATAAAAAAGCATATTTTGAAAAAAAATAAAGAAATTTTCGATCAAAAATTACTGTTTTTTATTATTAGGCTCAAAATATAAATAGTGCCCCTCGTATGCAATTTCTTTTTCACAATGAGGCTAACCTCACAGGCTATTCAGTACTAGATTTTATTTTTCGTCTAATAATGAATGGTTTTAAACAAAATTATTAGAGCAATTTTTGGGAAGATAAAAAAATTGGAAAATGTACAGTGTAAATTATAGTAGAGGTGGATATGTTTTGTTTTTTCTTTCTTTATTTCTTTCTTATTTATTTATTTTAATCTTTGAGTCGCATGTTAGGAAGATACTAAACAAAATAACAAGTTTTGCAATTACCCGTTAGTTGCGTTATGCTGTTTAAAGACACACACAAACATACACTCGAAACTTTTTAAAAAATATTTTTAATGGACAAAATATGTATTTACGGAAAATTTCGGTATCAAAATTTTTGGTTGCAGAGAAAGTGGAAATAGAGTAAATTATGTGAATATATGTCTTGAGACTTTTAAGAATTAATTCTTGTTCGAACAGAAATTCTTCAACTGTTAGGGTGTATGGAAAGTGACAAAAGACGGATATGATGAAACTGGCTTTCACTAGAGTGACAACGCACTAAAGCTGATATGAGGTAAATCCTGGATTGCCCAGAAAACGATTAAAACATTATAATATAATAAAACACTTTAGTGCTACAGGGACAAGCGGAGTAAGCTCTAAAAACGCTATAAAACTTTTAGACACATTAAGATCCTTGTCAGAGCGATGCCTCCCCCAGGTTGAGAGATGGATGGCCTGTTGTTGATGGAGACGTTACTGTCGTGATAAAAAGCCAACTCCCTTCTCCCCAGAAAGATAGACAGCAATGTAAAACCGACAAATTTATCGCCCGACTTCTGTGACGATGCTATCCACCGGGCTCATACATACACACCACATCATTCACCCAGACACTTTGTTGTGGCTGCACTGCAATTTGCTTTAATATTTTCCGCGATAAATTTCTATAGCGTTTATCGCTTTTACAACCTTTCTATTACAGCTTAGATTGCATTTACAGGATTTATTGCAAACGTTATCGCTTGACTAAGAAAGTCACACATTTATTTGTGTTTAAAATAGCAGAACCCGCAGCTCCACTCGCGTTATCTCTCTCTATCTCTCTCTCTCTCTCTCTCTCTCTCTCTCTTTCCCTCCTTCTTCCTTCCCTATACAACGTATGGATTACAATGTTTTGAAAATTCGTTAATAACATTCGAATGTTGGTAACACTATATAATCAGTGAGAGGAAAATAGGTGCAAATAATTTAATATCTATTTGAGAACGATGCTTTTGTCCAAATGAAGCACAGGGTCTAATGTATTTTGAACGGCCATAGGTTATACAGGCTGCTCGTTCCTTCTAGACGAATGACCTTTAGCGAAGACACAGTGCGCTATCATACCCTGGATAAACAGGCCAGTAAATAGTTTATGTTACAATAACAAACAGCTCTGCTTCCTTAAGATTACTTTTCGAGAATACATTGCTTACAGTTGGTTGCAAGGTGTTGTGCATTACCTACGGGTTTATGCTATTACCAGTGTTTTAACGAGAGATGCTAGTTTATTTAGAAGATAGAGAAATGTCGGCACAAGAAGAAATACAATAAAATTAGGTGTAAAGTATAGTGTAGGCAGTAACCAAAGTTGACAGTGTATACATGTGACTGACATCACTGGAAATGTTATATTTGCCTTGTAGCGACTTCACTACTGCAGCGCAGAAATATGAGAATAATGTACACTACATCTGACTGCCGTTCCTGCTTCTGTATACCACTCATATAAAATGACATTCGCCAAGAACGGGCACGCGACCTGTATTTCTGCAGTGTTTACATACATCTCGCAACGGCCAGCTTCTGTGTTTAGTACAACTTGTACACCGCCAACATGCATTGACGTGACTCACAGTGAGGAAAAATGGCAAACTTTCTTTTACAAAATGAATGGATTTACATATACTGAATTAGCAGCCATTCATTTAATTTACACACAACTGAAAATCTCCCCTACGGTGATTTCTAATTCATCTTCCCAAAAGACAAACGTTCACTGCAGTGATCTGTGAATGAGCAATGAGGATGATTTTTTAGTTTGAAGAAAAGAAATGCAAATGCTTACATGTAGATTTTAGTCACGTTATGCATGTATTTGATCAATAAAATCAAATGTAAATAGAACATAATTGTGTCTGTGTTCAATATTTTTAAGTTGAACTCTTAATACATTCTGAATCGTAATCTCATTTTATGAAATGTTATCAATTTTGCATGAAAACAAAAACACATGGTTACGTCTGTATCTTTCCCTCACAGCACACCACTTGCTATAGTGGGGTACGGCAATGGGCAGATGAGGCCTAACCATGTGACTTCTTACGTAATCATCACTGAAAGATTGCGGGAATTATAGTCATCCTAAAAATATTGTGAAATATTTCCTCGTGAATATAACTTTTGAAAATAGCGAAAATACTAGATTATTACATCGTCCTCAAACTCTGACATAAATACTTGCACTTATTCATCTCACACACACATATATTAAAAAAAATTAAGATTTTGAGAAATTCTTGTATGAGTTCAATAAATTCTGAAAATTATACGAACTTTAGGATATCAAAAACAGAAACAAAGATTATGGCTTTTAAAGGGAAAACCTTACTGCTATCAAAAATTACTCTAGAAGATGGAATTCTAAAACTAGCATCCAATTTTAAATATTTAGGATGTGACATTGGCTCTAAGGGACGCTGGGAATGAAATTTCTATATTCGTATAGATATTTCTAAAAATTGTACTGATTGAATTGCTGTTATGTTAATAGGAATACCAAATTTCATTCAAATTGGATAAACACTTTGCAAGCAATAAATTCTTTCATAAAATGTATTATGTATACACATTGCATAACAAAAATGTTCTACGTTCCCCAAAATTATAAGAAAATTGGTTGGAATTTTTGTGCTGAAGCTTTGGGCCAAACACAAAAACATTGATCGATGATATTATTCTAGACGTTCTCGGGCTTCAAGCCAGTGATGAAGAGTCATCGACGTTTCGGAAGCGTGCACCTCTCCCATCTTCAGGATGATGAATCTTCAGAAGCTTCAAACGAAATATTTTTCTATTCCAATAAAAGTTTATTAACCATTATATTTTTCCCTATTTCATTGAACGATAATATTTCAATAAATGTGATTACTTAAATAGTATAATATTAATAAACGTTAGAAATTTTAACCTCTAAAATTAATACTTTTATCCTAAACTTATTTTATTAAGTTACTATTGGTGTTAAAATAGTTGGGACCTCCAACTGAGAAGTCAGCTACCTGACCACTCGATCACGTAGGCAGTCAAGCATCTTATGGTACCCTGTGCTAGGAAATAAAAATAGTGTGCAATTGGCACATTAATATTATTATTTGTATTTATTTGCATATTGAACGAGGTATATATTGTAGAATAATAAATAAACTTAACAGAATAAGCTCCAGTCCTAATAAAGCTATTAACTCATGTTTACGTTTAGAAGAAAATACCCATAAACCGCAAAAAGTACATATAAAATAAAATAGTACTAATACATACTTATTCTTAAATTCTTCTATTATGTTTATGGAGTTTTTTTATTTTTTATTTTTTTTTATTTTGCTTCCGCGTGTTTAACGAACATTTGAAGTGCTCACAAAATACTATGATAACTGTCAAAGTGAAATTTTGAATAATTTAAAATAGAAAATGTGGAGTAGTATGGTGCAATAAAACCTATAAAAATGTGGTGTTAGGTACTTACAAGGAATGTCCGGGGAGTAAAAAATACATTTTCATTTAAAGTCTGGACTTCCATCGTAGCTTTTAATGATTTGTTATATATTCATATTTGCATATTTATTTGATATGACATATTACATTATATATTTTACTATATATTTATGTATATGTTTCTAAGTTGGTTGTTACTCAAAAATCCGCGCTCTAGATAGATGCACATGCTTTTGACGTCATGAGAGACAGGTTTAAACGATAAATTCTTCTATTTGTTAATAAGAATTTGTATGCATTCTGCTACATAATATGTTATTCATGCGGTTGTGAAAATCCAAATCTGATAATTTTCTTCCGATGCATAAAAATAAAATTCGTACTATATATGTAATTATTTTGTATCGCAATATTTCACAAAAATCTGATGTGTTTCATTCATATGACTTTCTCTACATCTGTGCTACAAATTATTGTTAAAAAGCTTATGCTTCTATTTACTTCATGCTAATCGAGAAATAATTAGCTGAAATAGTCTTATTACTTGCTTCCTTCTAAGTGGAAGCAAAATAAGGGAGTACTATAGGAGATATTCAAAAGCTGGTTGCTATGAAATGTCTTAGTTTGTATGGAGAGGGGTTAACAAATTCCTGTAAGAGAATAGTATACGTTTTTTAAAGCTGAAAACAAGCAATATCTAAAAAACGATAAACGCCACAAAAACATGTATATAACATAAATTGTGTGTTTTATCGCGCTCTACAATACGATATTTTAATCAAAATCGTTAAAGCTATTTTTGAGAAAATCAAAATTTTCAAAAAATGTTCTATGTAAACAGTAGTTTGGAGTGGGGAGATTTTTCTCAAAATCTTCAAGTCGCATCCCTGGAAGATACTTAACTTAAGTACCAAGTTTGGTATTTTACCGACTTTTCGTTTTTGAGTTATCGTGTTCACAGACACACGGACACACAAGGACCTTTTTTAGAAAATGTTTTTTTTTGTTTTTTTTTATACAGGGGACCCTAAAACATTTCTCAGTATCGAATTTTTGGGTGCAATACAATATCTTCTCTACACACTATGTATATTTTACGTGTAGAGAAAGTAATAGTAGCCCATGAGGAGCAGACTAGTGGACGTGGCAGTTAAGAGATGCAAGACTAAGTTATATAGAAAGCGGGTTTACAATACATTAGCAACATTTAAAGCGTTGCGTCATAGAAACTTTGAATAAAGAAGGTGTGAGCTCGGGATGACGTCATGAGCCCAATTTTACAGAAAGTAAAAAAAAGATGTTGGGGTAATATTTATGTGCTGGCTGCGGCTACTGTTTTGATACGACATTGGCAGCCCCTTGCGGCGGGATTTAGGGCGGGCGCGTGTCCACGGGGTGCATGGGGGTGCGGCAACAGCTGGTGGAGACATAGATACTGTGTATACTGCCTTCCAGAGTATCCTGAAATTGGACAGCGGCGTCCCCCACAAGGACTGCTCTTTGTTGCCTCAGTGTGAGACACCATTTCCAACAAGTGTATGCAGATAAACTTGACATTACAAGAGACAAAATCTGATGTGCTCCATTCACATGGCTTTCTCTACATCTCTGTTACAAATTATTTTTAAAAAACTTATTCGTCTATGTATTTCATGTTAAGTGAGATAAAATTAAAAGAAATTGTCTTATTACTTGTCTCCTTCTAAGCAGAAGGGAAATAAGGGAGTATTATAGTCTAAAACGATAGTCAAATCTTTTAAAAGGTGGTTGCTATGTGCTTGAAATCCCTAGGAGTTGACAAATTCTCGTATGAGAAAAGTATAAATATTTTAAAACTAAAACTACTAACAAGAAATATCTCAAAAACGATCAACTCCACGGAAACAAATTGTGTGTTTTAACGAGCTCTACAGTTTTTGTCCATCTCTTACGGTTTAGCGGTTATGCAAAATTCAAATGTCAAAATAAAAATGTCTTCAGAGACCATTCCCAGAAAATTCAAGATATATATTTTATTTGTCATGCAAATGTTTTAATATACGATATTTTAATCAAAATCGTTAAAGCCATTTTTGAGAAAATCAAAATTTTCGAGAATTTTCTATGTAAACGATAGTTGGGGGGGGGGGAGGAGGTGATGTTCTTGAAAATCTTCGTGTCGCATCCTTGGAAGATGCTGAACTTAAATTCCAAGTTTGATATTTAAAGGACTTTTCGTTTTTTTTTTTAAGCCATGCTGCCCACAGACACACACACACAGGCATACACACACTGACAGGCAACCACACACACTTACACACACATACATACACACAAACACGCGCGTGCGGACGTTTTACTAAAAATGCTTTTTGAGGATTCAGAGGGTCTCAAAACATATATTTCCGGCGAAATTACGGTATCGAATTTTTGGGTGTAATACCTTTCTCTATACGCTATGTGCATAGTACGTGTACAGAAAGTACTATACGGAACACATTATTTGATATAAAAAATGAATTTGAATACGAGAAATATCTTGATTTGTTTGAATTATTATGATGTATGCAAGTTCCTTCTATGCCTCACTCATTTTCTTAACCGCCCCTGCCTCTCATTCTTCCATGTGCGTGTAAATAATCAGAACTACAGGATTACTCAAGACAACCGCTTTACATATACAAATATCGACGTGCCCTTCACATGGCTTTCTCTACATTTCGATAAGACATTATTGTTAAATTCTTCTTTCTACTTCATGCTAATTGAGGTAAACATTGGTAGAAATGGTCTTAATACTTGCTTTCTTGTAAATAGAACAGAAATAGAGCTAAAACGACTTTTTTTTATCCTTAGGTTGAAATCCGTTTTTTTTTTTTTTTTTTTTTTTTTTTTTTTTTTTTTTTTGCCAGTTGACAAATTTCCCAGACGAAACGCCTGAGCCACCTGACTCGGTAGTTGGGAAGGTAGAGTCAGACTAAAAAGTGCTGTCATAACCGATATTTGAACCACGGATTTCCTGCTCTCTAACTGCTCTAATAACTGAGCTATCATGGTACACGAGCTTCCACATTAGATCCATGGTTCAACTCCCGGCTAGGCATTGATTTTTCGATCTAATACTATCTTTCCATATTTAATATTTCTAATTTAAAGAAGTCTTAAGACATATTTAGGATTTTATATATTTAACAGTTAATTTTAAAAGAAATAGATAGAAATACGGCTGAAAATAATTGCTTGGTGCTGTATAAAATGACGGTTTGCTCGTTAATTGTTTGCATTAGTAACATGGAGCAAATGCCAGTTATGTTATAATTTTATAAAGGTTAATTTGAACTAAACTTAACACTGCTGTCATATTTGCAAAATATGTTTTTCCTCTACTGCGTTGTTTAGATTTTTCAGTTTAGTGAGAAGAAAACAAAAAAAAAATTCTTAAGTGGATATCCTACATACTTCATATTTCATACAAATCGGATACTCATTATAGTCATTTTGTAGTTTTTTCAAGCATGTATATAGAGAGCAGGGTATTACAGGGTATTGCATTTGATTATTTTAAGGCTAAATTAGCTGCAGATTTAGTCTATGATTAAGGTGACATATTTTGTTACAATAGATATGGTTTACCTCCTACCTGATTTAAGTCCGTATAACATCCAAAATTATTGCGTCGTTAATATACACCATAAAGGTAGGGAACCTCAGCCTTGCCAACACAACAGGAATAAGAATTAGAGAATATACACGAAGAGTTAGAATTCGAAGCAAGTAACAATACTGTTGAAGTTATGTTTTATATGTTTGTATAGAAAAACTTGGCGATCAATGCAGTCGAATGCTTTGTAGTAGTGCCAGTTTTCCCTCAGAATGTTTTCTGTCAGTTTAAGTTTTGGGATGACAATCTGTTGTAATAGCTGGTGTAATCTAATCTGAAAATAGACTAATGGTATATCAGCTCTCTGCGTACTGTACCCATTGCTTGGTTAGCTGCTGAGAATTGAAATCATATGAGGGCATTGGACAGATAAAGGTTACTTGCTAAATGGGGAATAGATGAAGGTAATCACTGGAGAATTTTATATCGTATGTGGATTAGGGTCAGAAATGTGTCAGTTATTCTCATAGACATTGACACTGAACAAAGACATCTCTCTCTCTCTTTCTCTCTCTCTGCCTCTCTCTACTCCTTTCATTTTGGCCAAGGCTGCACAATAGGTTTGATATTTCTTCTAGAGAAAATATCAGTCTGAATTTAATGGCTTCCAAGTTTAGTAACAATTAAGAGGACTTCAAAGACAATTCACGAAAATTCAAGATGCATATTTTCTCCGTCATGGTTTATCTCAACATGATACGACTTTCCATTACTCCCATTAAAATACTATTTAAGAAAATAAAAAAAAATAAAAAAATCTGATGTGTTCCATTCATATGACTTCTCTACATCCCTGCAATAAATTATTGTTAAAAAGGGAATACTTCTATTTATTTCGTGCTCATCGAGAAAAAATTAGCAGAAATGGTCGTATTACTTGCTTTCTTGTTAGTAGAAGCGAAAAAAGGGAGTACCATAGGTTAACGTGATAGTCAAAAGCTGGTTGCCATGCGACTGAAGTTCCTTTGTTTGTATGGACACAAATTGACAAATTCCTGTATGAAAAAAGTATAAGTTTTTCAAGGCTGAAACCAAAAACAAAGGGTATTTAAAAAACGATCAACTCCACGAAAAAAATGTAAATAACATAATTGTGTGTATTAATGTGCTCTACATATTTTGTGTGGTAAGTTTTTGTCCATCTCTTACGGTCTACCAGTTATACAAAATTCCGTGAAATTCATCCAGAATAAAATAGTCATCAGAAGCTATTCCCGGAAAATTCAAGATATACATATTATTTTTCAGGCATATATCTTTAATATATGATATTTTAATCAAAATCGTTAGAGCCATTGTTTAGAAAATCAAAATTTTCCAAAATTTTTCCATGTGAAGGGCAGTTGGGGTGGGGGGATTTTCTTGAAAATCTTCGTTTCGCATCCTTGGAAGATACTGAACTTAAATATCAAGTTTGGTATTCAACGGTCTTTTCGTTTTTGAGCTATCCTGCCCACAGACACACACACACACACACACACACACACACAGATACACACACAGACAGACACACACACGGACATTTTTTTTTAAAAATACTTATTTTTGTATTCAGGATATCCTAAAACATGTATTTCCGGTGAAATCTCGGTATCGAATTTTTGGGTGCATTACAATACCTTCTCTATACACTATGTACATAGAAAGTATAGAGAAAGTAAATGCAGTAAGGAGTCTTTATTTTGGTGAAAACATTCTGAAAGTCTTCGCTTAGAATACCTGAAATGCAGCTATCTTGGGCCTCAATCAACTATACCATTGGATGCCTCTTCAACCTTTCGATTTTGAGTTATCTGTTCACAGACACAGATCTGAAATCCTGTATTTCTAATGAAATTTCAAGACCAAAAACATATATCATATGTAGTGCTTCCTCTATCCGCTAGTGCAAATTATCTAAGAAAACTCAAAACTGTATGATAGTACTTTTAAGATTGTACATTTTAAAACATAGTTTAGGAACATAGGTTGAAATATTTGCTGGATATCGAGAGGAAACTAGTTCTGAATGTAATTTCCCCAAAAGCAAATTTCTGAGCGAAAGAGTGAAGATGAATTCATATACGCGCGCATTTATCCATGAAGCAAAACGTTAAACAAAACTGCATTATTCATGCGAGGCATAAACGCGGTATGTTCCGGCACATGTCATGTGTACTCCACATTTAAACTACTTCAGTTTCTTCCTACCATATCAGAGCGTGTGTTGGGGTGTTTTCAAAAAGTTGCAGCAGGCTTGTCAAATTAATTCTGGTCAGCAAACCCACATCCGAGTTTACTTCTTGCACAGCCGCCCGGAGGGAGGCAACGAACGCCAGCTGGCGAGAGTGCTGTTGTACTCTCACCAAATTACTCCCCCCCCCCTCCCTCTCGCGCTGCCATCCTACTGCATAATGCTTTCTAAATGCTGGCTTTACACGCATGAACCGCACATTTTTCACTCATAAACCTCATAACTGCTATTTACTCAGGTCATTCAAGTTCGCCGACTTGATAATGATTCTCACCAAAGTTATAGCCGTAGAAACTGCCACGCAAACAATTGAATGAGGTAGCGTCCGTCTTCTGTCTGCAACGCACTAACACAAGTCTTTCTGAGACCAGAAGAATTTTACGCAGTAAGGAGGAGAAAAGTTCCATCATGAAGAAGGAGCAAAATAACTTACATAAAATTTGAAAATAAAGAATTATTAATAACAAATTTAAATTATTTAGAATTTGTTCTAGAAAAAGCGAGATCTGATAATATAAAGAAGAAGAATAGCACAATATTAGCTTACGATATGACACACTCAACGAACAGAGTAGAAAAGAATTTTATGCATATAAATAATATGGATTTCAGACTTGATACATTTCGAAGTTGTTTTGAGTAGAAATTTGCATTTAAGTGTAAGTTAAAATAATTATGTTGCAAGTTAAATTAATTGGATTCTCAATAAGTGTTAAGTTGTAATAACGAGATTGCTTCCTTTATTTTACCGGCCGGGGAAAAAAAAAAGGTTTATAATCTAAAATAAATTATAATGTACGTAATAATTATAACCTCAAAACTTAATGAATTTTTAACTCAAATGCTGTTGCGAACGGATTTTGTCAAACAGTTCACACGAAACACGTGGAGTGGCTGCTTGGCGACCGTCTTCTGTTTTCAGGGTGTGCTGCAGCAGCAGTAGAATCTCGCAGCTTTTCTTATGGCCTGTCCTTTCCCACAAACGGCACAATGTACGGCCGATACGAGGCGCGTATAAACCCGGGCGCAGATCACCAACAGTCAGCAAAAATATGATGACATCATCAACCCCCAGCGCTGCTGCTGCTGCCGCCGGTCCTTTTTATGCTTTCTTACATCATTCCGGATTGCCTTTCCCATTTCCTACCCTGCACTCCTTATCTTCTCCGTTTTTATATCGCTGTTCAGAAGAAATGAAACTCTTTTAATGCTATATCCGTGATATTTATCCGTTATAACTTCCGAAACGAAAATAAGTGTATTGAATGCAGTAACTGTGATTATGGTATAATAACATGAGAAGATATGCCGGTGTGTTTGATCTATCTGCTCCGGGGTTTAGTATAATGGACTCCATGACTGTATGAAGAATTCGCGTACAAGTACGTAAAACATTTTAATACAGAAAAATCTGATGTATTCCATTCACATGACTTTCTCTACATCTCTGCAACAAATTATTGTTAAAAAGCTTATGCTTCTATTTACATCATGCTAATTGAGAAAAATAGCAGAAATAATCTTATTACTTGCTTCCTTGTAAGTAGAAGCGAAATAAGGGAGTACCATAGGTTAAAGTGAAAGCCAAAATCTGGTTGCTATGTGACTGATGTTCCTTTGCTTGAATAGACAGGAGTTAACAAATTCCTGTATGAGAAAAGTATATTTTTAAAGCTGAAACCAATAACAAGGAATATCTCAAAAACGACCGACACAACGAAAAAACTGTATATGACACATTGAGTGTTTTATCGTGATCTATATTTTTGTAGTAAGTTTTTGTCTATCTGTTACGGTTTACTATTTGCAAAACTCAATAAAATCACCCAGAATAAAGAGGTCTTTAGAGGCTGTTCCCAGAAAATTCAAGATGTGCATTTTATTTGGCATGTAAATAGCTTAAATATGAGAGATTTTAATCGAAATCATGAGAGCCATTTTTGAGAAAACCAAAATTTTCGAAAATTTTTCTATGTAAAGGCTGGTTTGGGGGTGGGAGGATTTTCTTGAAAATCTTCGTGTCGCATCCTTGGAAGATACCAAACTTAAATAACAAGTTTGGTATTTAACGATATTTTCGTTTATGAGCTATGCTGTACAAACACACACACACATACATACACACATTTTTGATTTGGGATTCCTCAAAACATGTATTTACGTTGAAATATCTGCATCGAAGATTTTTGGGTGGAATATAATATCTTATCTACCAACTATGTGCACTGTACATACGTGCTAGAGAACGTTAAACCATATGAAACCATCACAAGAACTCCACATAATAAAATAAAGAAAGAAACAAAGCTGAAGCTCTGGAAGACGAGATAAAAATAACGAGAAAAGTTAAACTCATATTGAGGATATGATGTTTTAACGAAGAACTAAGGCGTGAACTAGGTTGGACAAAATAATAAATGAAGCAATTAGAGAAAAAATCAATATTTATAAATTATATGATAAAATCGAAGAAAATTAACATAATTGGAAAGAATATATCAACCACATCAGTAATGAAAAGATACCAATTTTAATTAACAAACACATATATCTATGAAGAAAGAAGAGACATCGAACGCCCCAGGAAAACATGGGGATAAACAATGGGAAGATAAAACAGATTAGCTCAATTCTTAAAGTGAAGAAAAAGAGAGAAAATGAAGATTTGATTAATGGAAATAAAAGAAAATAAAGAATATCTAAGAACCATAGATATAATGGTGGAATAAATTCTCCAGAAATTAAATAAGTCTAAAAAACAAAAATTTTTAATATCAAGATTGAATGACACATTATGGGATAAAATATTATATTATAAACTAAAGATAACATTCTGTAACTCAATCACAAGCTTTATATGGATCAGCTATTTTGTGAATGAAAGATACTTTAAAAATCAATTGAACATTTATAAAAATAAACAAAAATTTATTATTGGAGAACATAAAGGGTTTCCAGTAGAGAAAGTGTTAAGACAAAATAAATAAACAAAGGATGGAAGTAAAAAATAGCATCATAGAAAAGAGATCGGCGGACCAAATAACATGGCGTGGATATGCGTTGAGAATAATGAAGTTTGGCATACGAGTGAATTAAAGCAAGAAAGAGGTAAAGTGAAAAGGGATGACAACAGAAAGGATATGGGCAGGGAAGGATAAAACCGAGCCAGCTGGCTCAACCGTTTCCACTGGGAATCGAGAGGTTATGGGTTCGATTCCCGAGGCGGACCCTCTGACGCATGGTTTTTTTCGAGGGATATCTCGGATCACTTCATCTCCATTTCATTTCAATGGGTCTATCTTAGGGTTGTAAACTTCGGTGAGGCTGCGGTGCTGGCGCTTCTCCGTGGTGGGGAATGCGCTTGGGAAATACAGCTTTGGTCAGCGGGATGAAGCGGGTTCAGTCAGGCCTAGGTTTGGGGCTCCTAGGCTGCCTGCGTTTACATGAAGTACTGCTTCTTGCATGGAGGGACCCACCACGACAGTTCTCGGTTTCGGCCACCGTCGGATACTCTCATATTATCCTATTCTCCCGGGACCAATGGCATTTAAAGATATTCTAGGATTTATTATTGTATTTATTATTTTATCCCAGCAACAACCTCTCATTCTTCTATAAATCCCAGAATAATAAATTCCCCATGATGACTGCAGTGTGGAACCCCTACTAGATGTAGGAACGTATGGTGAAAGCAGCATTCCTCTAGGGTTTAATTTTGGCACGCTGGGAGAAGTTGGAGTAATACTATATATATAGTATATATATACATATATATACATAGTTCATCTAGCCTTATCGAGAGGGCTGACTCACATTTGGGAGGTAGCGGGTTCGATGCCCTTGGCCGGCCTGTCTAGCCCATTGCTTTTTCGATTGCTTCCCTGGATTGCCAACCAATGCTGGATAGGTTCATTATTTCTTACGGATTTTCCGGTCCATCATTTTCTGTTCCCATCACTTCCTAACCTCTCTTTCAGGTGTCCGCCGGGAGACTCAGGCTCTAGTTTGGTTCGGAGACGTTCCAAATTTAGCCGTTAGGGACCCCATCCATGCTTGCGCCTGTCGTCCTCTCATTCCACGTTCCCTGGGGGCACACAAGAGGCAAAGTGTCTGCCCAGTGATCGAGGGTCCGTCCGTGTCTAGTCCTAATTCTAACCCTTCTCTAGCCCTTATACACTTGAAGTACACTTCACTATGTCAAAATACCGATGTTCAATCATAAATGCTTACATTGAGGTGGTCACCTGATGAAACAAACAAAAAAGAAACTGAAGTCCATACTGAAAAACCCGAAGAGGAGGATTCAGGTGAAGATTTTCAAAAAGTCTCCACCATTAACATCCCTTTCGAAAGAGGTTTCTATATATTTAACTGCAATTGTTATATAAAATATCATGGTCTTGAAAAACAGGAATCAAAGATTAAATACAATTCTTGAATGTTCTGTAAATAACTTTAGAAATTCTCTGCAAATATTAAACTGAATGTTTTAAACTTATTATTTTATTTATTTAACATTAATTATAAAAGTAATAGATCGATATATGCGCGGTGTGGAGGGGTGTGTCGAGTAAAAGAGAACAAAGGCCTATCCTCCCAAAAGAATCAAATTTGCCCAAAATTCGATTTTTAATGGCATTTCAAATCTGCTGCTATTATTGGATACTGCACAGATTCCCAAGGGAGACAAAATTTTATTTCAAAATTACAAGATACATTATTTTTATCAGAATGAAGATACTAGGCGTCCAATATGTTCTGTACTGTTGTTTCCATCCTTTAAAATAAATTGGGAGCGTTAAGTGGTCTGTCTGTTACTTCGTAACTCGGTCAAAACAAAATTCTCTGCCTAGTTTATTACTGACTTCGTCTATAAAATAGATTTTATCATAACATTTTCTAAGTGGAATGATTTATGGGAAACATTTATCGAAGCGGTAGAATAATTATGGAATAATAAGTAGAAAAATCTTATGTGTTACATTCACATGATTTTCTCTAGCTGCTCTACAAACTTCTTACAAAAGATTATTCTTCTTTCCACACATTGCTAATCGGTATAAACATTGGCAGAATTATTACTTAGTTCCTCATAAGTAGAAGGGAACTAAAGAAATGTGCTATGCTAAAGTGACAGTCAAATGTTTTAGGCTATCGTTATGCGATCGTCACAGCTTCTTTGCTTGACCAGGAGTAGAACAAAAGAAAAACGGACGCTTCCTGTCAGAGAAAAGTATAAGTACTTTACAATTGCAGCCAACAACAAGGAATATCTTGGAAACGGTTACCTCTACAACAAAAACGTAAACTGTGTGTTTTGACGAGATCTACATGTTTTGTGTAGTACGTTTTTGTCTCTTACAGTTTAGCAGTTATGCAAAATTCCGTAAAATTCATCTAGGATAAAGTAGCCTTCAAAGGCTATTCCCAGAAAATTCAAGATATGCATTTTATTTGGCATGTAAATATCTTAAATATAAGATATTTTAATAAAACTCGTTAGAGTTTTGATCAGTTTTGAGAAAATCAAAATTTTCGAAAAAAGTTCCAAGTAAAGGATAGTTTGTGGTGGGGCAATTTTCTTGAAAATCTTCATGTCGCATCCTTGGAAGATAACAAACTTAAATAGCAACCTTGAATAAAAATGCACTTTTTGGATTTAGGGGTCTCAAAACATGTGTCTCCGGTGAACTTTCGGTATCGATTTTTTGGATGCAATACAAAACCTTCACTATACAGTATGTACATAGTACGTGTAGAGAAAGCAAAAGTCATGAGATTGTTTACATATCAGATTAAAACATCAGCATGATACTGGAATATATTTAAAGCATTCATTCGTGTTAAGTAGTTGATGATGATGATGATGATGATGATGATGATGATGATGATGATGGCAAGGACGACAACCGCGGAGTTGATCACAAGCAAAAGGAGTAGAGAGATTGTCAGAGGGTTAAATGTGTTTGTTAATGATGATGATGGAAGTTGGCAGGTACCTTGTACTTGAGAAATAAACAGTTTGGAAGGAAGCACCTGCAAGACAGGGCAGCTATATCGATTCTATAGACTTGATCGGCTGGGCGGCGTCATCAACACGTGGTCCCGCCCAAGAGGGAGCGAGATAGAGGCCCAAGAAATCGTTACCCTGGGAAATGGCGGCACATTTTCTTCCCCTGGTACCTAACCTATCAACTATATAATCTCTTCCTTGTTATGTTCCACATCTGGCAACAAGGCGCGCGTGACAGGCCAGCTCAATGTCGGCAAACAGTTGTCCAGTATTGACACACCTAATGACTAATCTTAAGATGATTCGTGACAGTGTAGCTCCCGCTGTCCGCGTCTCAAACTTACACATCACTTCAGTCTTTTGAATGTCGTCCGTGTTAAATTAATGTAAGTGTGACCGTTGGAAAAGCAATAGATGTAAGATATCTTGTTGGCATTTATAACTGGGATTTATAGAGGGTTTGGGTAGTATTTAACGCCCGCTTTAACTACTAATGGCATCGCAGGCGGTGACACTGATGATACATGAATGATGATGGAGCACCGGTGGAATGCGATGGCGGGGGAAACCGGAGTACCCGGAGAAAACCCGCCCCAGCGCCGCTTTGTCCACCACAAATCTCACATGCGGTCGCTTGGGATCGAACCCCGGCCGTCTAGGTGAGAGGCTAGTGGTCTAACCACTCGGCCACGGCGCGGCCCGGGGGGGGATTTATAGAGGGAAAATATTTGTTCGTTTCAATATTTTTTTTAATTCTTTCATTTGTTTCGTAGT
Source organism: Hymenopus coronatus (assembly GCA_030762935.1). Taxonomy (NCBI): domain Eukaryota; kingdom Metazoa; phylum Arthropoda; class Insecta; order Mantodea; family Hymenopodidae; genus Hymenopus; species Hymenopus coronatus. The sequence continues at coordinate 51,755,149 of CM060895.1, forward strand.
CGGCTTACCCGCCCCATATTTAAGCTTGACACCCCCCTAGGACTTACAAGTGGATGCCTAGGGGTCAGAAGTCTATCGCAGAGACAACGGTACGAAACCACAGAATGGAAAACCTGGAACGAGTGGGGACCGTAGCCAGACATGAGCATGAGGAAGTGGTTGATATGAAATTGAAGCGAAATTGATGATAGGAAAGGTGATGAAGGAACAATTGCTGGAATGAGCGGCGGGGAATACCGGAGGACCCGGAGAAAACACATCCAGACGCCGTTTCGTCCACCACAAATCCCACATGCGGGCGCTTGGGATCGAACCCGGGCCACCTAGATGGCAGGCGAGCGGTGAAGGGGGTATTATTTTAATTTTTCTGTTACTTCCTGTAGTTCCCAAGAGAGCAAAGGGCTACGTTACGATGTTTCCATGACCATGGTGACGAGGGATCAGCTCGTCGGTCACCGGTGACACTGTAGGACGAAATAACGGTTTGCGGGCGCTAAATGGCGGAAAATGTGGTCCAGAAACCTTTTCTATTTCAAGGCATAAAGTTCTTTTACGTGCAAATAAACATGGCACGGGACAACTTGTCTTACTTCCCTTCCATGCTAAGGATTTTGCGTCCGAATAAACCTATCACCCTCCGTAAGATTTGAACATGTTTTAGAGGCCAGCATGGCAAGCACTACACCACGCAGGACAACAATTCATTTGTATAGCCCCCTTTAACTTCAATGGACTTCCTTTGACTTGTGAAACAACTCATGTATTAACTGTAATTATTCGCTTTAGGTTAAACGTTTGTAACATTAAACACATGCACATTCACCCTCACATGTGTACCTCCAAACTCTGTGGGGGATAAGGAGTAATTCTGGTTAAAGAAAAATTCCGCAACCCCAGCTGGGAATCAAACCCGGAACTTGAGAGTGGGTAGTTTAACTCGCTGACCACACGAACTTGGTGGCAGTCTGCATGGCTATTTAAATTAAAAAGAAATACTGTCTTCATTTAATGTTCTAATAAAAATTCCCACCACAAGAAGCATTTTTAAATATATTCAAATAAAATAAACATTATTTTCAGTAAATTAGTTAACAAATACCTATATATCAGATTTTTATATTGACCCTAATTATTATTATAGAAAACTAGCTGTTTTTACTCTCCAAAATTCTTGGTTTTTCCATAATTTTCTCAAAATTTGAGCAGTATTTCAAAAGAGTATCTGGTATTTAAAGAACTTTTGAGAGACACTAAAATTGTTTCAACAAATTGGTAAAAACGTGCATCCTGTGTGCATTTTGAGAGTGGAAACATTAACGAGAAAACAAGTGAAGCATACAGCTCTCCAGTTGGTAGTTCAAATCTCCAAGTGGAAAACAGGTATACTTTATTAATACACACACACACACACACTAACACGTTGTCTTATATGCAGAACCTTTTCATAATATCTGGCCAAATTACAAGGGTGCATCACTTTAAGGAATTGCGCCAAGCGAGCACATCATTGATAGTGTCTGCCCACGACCAGATCCACATCTGCAAATCCAGCCTTTACATCTTCCCTTTTTCCAGGGTTTCTCACGTCTCCGCGCATAAATTGTTTTACAGTTTGAACCATTACCCCCTTCCAAACCGCATCTACTGATACCTACTGACGTCACACAGTAATGGCAGAAACAAGATCGTCTATTATTGTCAGAGTGACGTAAACTGAGATTTTGCAGCGACCTGGCGGTAAATCTTAGAACTATTCTTCCTCCGCTTCTCAAGTAAGCCTTCGGGAGAGAAAAGCATGTTAGTCAGCTGGAGAACTCGCTGAGAGACAGACCATCTACAAAAATCACAGCGAAGCCTTACCGCGTAGCTGCCAAGGATAGGCAAAAGTGAGGTTTCTTTCGGTTTGGGCAAAATTTGGGTTTATACATGTGAGTTTAAATTGTTGTTCTTGTGAAAACCCATTTCTTACTCAAGACAATCAGCTGTTTACTTTATTACTAGACTCTGTTAAAGTTGTGTTTCATTGCCTGTAATTTATGAGTCGGATTTACAAACTGCAATTTAAAAATGTAACAAATGTAACTTAAAAATGTTCATGGACAAACCAAATATATCTTTAATGACTGTCTATTAAAAATAAGTTATTATAATAAACATGATAAAACTCTGTCAGTGTTTTTGCAGTTTCCTGGAAATGTTTTCCTAGATCTTTTAGGAAAATTGTTTATTTAAAGATTCCCTCTGGTGTTTTTATTAATTAGTTTTGCCTAGAAGTACAAGTTCTACTATCTGATATACTTTACTGCCTGGAGCCGTCTTCCCATTCATTATTATCTTCAGTGCATATCTTAGCAAATTATTTGTGGCAACAAATTTGTATTTAATTGTAGTGTCGTCGCTCCTACCACCTGCCATCTAGTGTCTCCGATCACCCCATACCTCCCCCGGGGGCACCCCTTCGTGAGACATAGGGAAAAAACACAAATTCAGTGTCGAGTCTCCCTGTACGTTTCATATCCATATGTGTAATGTCCATATGTACCTATATAAAATATACCCGAATGTTCTCTTTACTTTCTCTACACGTACTATATGCATTGTGTATAGAGAAGGTTTTGTATTCCGCCAAAAATCTGATACCGAGAATACACCGAAATATATGTTTTGAGACCCCCTGAGGCAAAAAAAAAAGAAGCATTTTTTGACAAAGGAAAGCATGTGTGTGTGTGGGTGTGTGGGCGTGTGTGTGTCTGTGGACAGCATGGTTCTAAAACAAAAAAACTGGTATTTAAGTTTAATGTATTCCTAGGATACGACATGAAGATTTTTCAAGAAAATATCCCCTCCCAACATTTTTAAAAGCTTTGTTTTTATGAAAAGTGGCTCTAAAAATTTTGATTAAAATGCAATTTAAATTTTAAAATACCTATACTTTTCTCACACAGGAAGATGCCAATGTTTCTTTTGTTTTACTTCTTTTCAAGCAATAAGTGAATTTCAATGACAGCGACAGCTTAAGAAACATTTGATTATCGCTTTAGCATAATGCATTCCTTTAGTTCCCTTCTGCTTATAAATAACTAAGTAATGAGAACATTTTGCTAATGCTTACCTCAATTAGCATGATGTAGAAAGAAGGAGAATGTTTTGTGAAAAGTTTGTTTGTAGAACAGTTGGAGAAAGTCAGGTGAGTATAACACATCAGAATTTTGTTTGTAAGATTAACGATTTCCGAGATATTCCTTGTTATTTGTTAAAATTTTAAAATGCTTAAAATACTTTCTCAAACGGTAAGTTGCCATTCGTTTCATATCTCTTCTGTTTTACTCCTAGCCATGCAAAGAGAATTGCATTTCAATTATATCACATAGCGGCTAGCTTTTTAAAGGTTTAACTATCGCTTTAGCCTGTGTATTCCCTTATTTCCATTCTGCTTCCATGGAAGTAAGTAGTAAGATTATTTCTGTTAATGTTATTACGATTGGCTTGTTGTGTATGGAAGAATAATCTTTTGTAGAATAGAATATTTGCAGAATAGGTAGAGAAAGTCATGGGAATGTAACATGTCAGCTTTTTATGAACAGAATTGCGTAGTATAAGACATATGTGTGATTGATAAAGTGCAGAGAGGTATTGTTTACATGCTGATGCTATAAGCCACGTGTATCTTTTCTTTGGAAGAACTAAATTCCATCTACTGCTATGCTTTCGTGCTTAGTTTTATCGGAGGTGTGTGTACGAGCTATAAAACTCGACTAGAATATCCAATACAGCAGCTTATACCACTTCCTGCTGAGTCGACAAGAAAGGATAAGAAAGAAAGCGAGAGATTGGTCGAAGGAAGTCCCTCGGGGACAATCCGGCAATATTCAATATTGTTCCACTCTCCTCCAACACGGCCATTCTCGAGATCTGTCTATTGCTTCCATATAGACACGGCTACCAAAGGAAGAAATAACAAGCTTTAGATTATACGGAGAGAATAGGATAGGATGTCTGTATTCAACGGTTTCTCTTCGTATCGAGCAATGGTTTTAGATATTTTCAAATGGCATCCATACATACAAGCTCTGCCAGCTTTTCTGATAAAAAGACTGTTTCAACGTAATGGTCGTACTGGATGTTTCAAGACTTTAATTCAGTAACCTTATTCTCTGACTTTAGTGGTAAGCAGTTCTGGGCTTGGTACCCATATACAGGGTGATATTCCCGAATTGTTTAAACTCTTCAAAAGTTAACAATACCGAAGGGTCATTGTCACATATTTTGCAGATTAAGCTACAAGTTCTAACAGCGAAAGTACATCTTCAGCAGTGGTTCTCACGTTTGTCTTGGTATGTGAGTCAACGCAGTTGGTGACCTTGAGATGCCTAAGCAACACGGAAGAGCGGCGCGACGGAACGCGAGACTTTTCTCGCGAGAACGTCATTCTTCTCGAGCTTTGAGGTGCTTCTGGAAACTTGGGTTTCCACAAGTTTTCATAAAGTTCTGTGACGTCAATTTATAGTTATAAAAGAAGGAAGAATTTCTAGCGACGCGCGCGTGTGTTTGAGTTGTGAATTGTATCGAGTCGTGAGTGACTGAAGAGCTAGCGCGCACTGGTGCGCGAGCCATGGATTACGTAAACTGTCTACGTTGAGTGAATTATTTGCAGTAAATTTAAGACTTTATTTCTAACTACATTTTGAGTCAATAAAGGCATTTGTTGCAAAACCAATACCTCGGCTTTCTCTCCTTTAGTGTCGGAAAAATCATGAAGCTTTAAGTTGTAACTTTGGGTCTGTCTTCCGCCCAATGATCAGCTATCGGAAGTATGAACCTTCAAGTATTAGAGGCTACAAGTATCTGCGTGCAAGACCGCATTCCGCCTGCGGTGCCATAAGTAGTTAAAGCGGGCGTTAAACACTACCAAAAAAAAAAAAGTCCGCATTGAAGATGACAACCAAGAGTTCATTTAGCAGTGGGAATTTCGTCCGCAGATATGATTCATTTTTTCCCACTAGTGATGGGTGCTTTTCTGGAAAAAAAAATCTGATGTGTATAATTCCCAAGATTTTATCTATTCTGCAACAAATTGTTCTTATGAGAGCTTATTCTTCTCTCTATTTCTGCTAATTGAGATAAACAGTAGCAGAAATGGTTTTACTACTTAGTCCCTTCTAATAGAAGGGAAATAAGGGAATACACCAGGCTAAAGCGATAGGCAAATCTTTTAAAAGCTAGTCGTGTTATTATTCAATTGAAATGCCCCTGTCTTTACATGACCAGGATGAAAAAATGAATATTTACTTCCTGTCTGAAGGAATATTAAGGAATATCTTATAAATTGTAAAAAAAATATAAAAAAAACATCTACATTTTAGTAGAGCAAGTTTTGGCTATCTCTTACGATTCACCAGCTATGCAAGAATGAGGAGAACTTCCTAAGAAATTCAGGATTTACATTTTAATTTTACATATAAATGTCCTTAATATGCGTATTTCAATTAAAACCATTACGGATATTTTTGACAAAATCAAAAATGTTGATAAATCTTCCTTGAAAAGGGTAATTGCGGTGGAGGGATTTTCCTGAAAATCTTTGTCGCATCCTTGGAAGATACCGAACTTAAATACGAATTTGGAGTATTTAACCTATATTTAGTTTTTGAGTAATGCTGTCTTCAAACACACATGCACACTTACACACCTACAAACACTAAAAAAATTTTCCTAAAATGCTTTTTGATTCATGGGGTTTCGAAACATATATCCGGTAAAAGCTCGGTATCGAATACCTTTTGTATGTAGATACATGCACTTAGTTCCTGGTAGAGAAAGTAAAAGTCGCCTAAATTGCCCTTAAAGCCGGCATATAAGTGAAAAAAAAAGAAAACAATGAAATAAAGAAAAAACATCTGATGTGTTCCATTCACATGATTTTCTGTACATCTCTGCAACAAATTATTGATAAAAAGCTTATGCTTCTATTTACTTCATGCTAATTGAGGAAAAAATAGCAGAAATACCTTGCTTCCTTGTAAGTAGAGGCAAAATAAAGGAGTATTATAGGTTAAAGTGATAGTCAAAAGCTGGTTGCAATGTGACTGAAGTTCCTTTGTTTGTATGGACAGCAGTTGACAAATTCCTGTATGAGAAAAGTATAGGTTTTTCCAAGCTGAAACCAAAAACAAGGAATATCTAAAAAAAACTATCAACTCCACGAAAAAAATATGTAACATAAATTCTGTGTTTTAAAGTGCTCTATATTTTCTGTGTGGTTAGTTTTTGTCCAGTTCTTACGGTTTAGCAGTTATGCAAAATTCCATAAATTGGATCCAGAATAAAGTAGTCTTCAGAGGTTATTCCCAGAAAATTCAAGATATACATATTATTTGTCAGATGAATATCTTTAATATACGATATTTTAATCAAGATCGTTAGAGCCAATTTTGAGAAAATCGAAATTTTCAAAAAAAGATCCATGTAAAGGGTAGTTGGGGTGGGGGGGATTTTCTTGAAAATCTTCGTGTTCCATCCTTGGAAGATACTTTACTTAAATACCAAGTTTGGTATTCAACGGTATTTTCGTTTTTGACCACAGACACACAGGCAGACAGACAGACAGACAGGCAGACTGACTGACTGACTGACTGACTGACTGACTGACTGACAGACAGACACACACATGGACTTTCTTCCAAAAGTGTTTTTGGGGGGGATTTAGGGGAATCCAAAACCTGTATTTCCCGTGAAATCTCTGTATCGAATTTTTGGGTGCACTACAATACCTTCTCTATACACTATGTACTTAGTACGTGTAGAGAAAGTAAAAAGTTTTTTGTAGGTAACTGAACTAGAGCCACAAATGTAATGAAGCAAACTGCATGATATAAAGACAATGAGATGCATTCTTATATTTAACACTTTGTAGCTGAGCCGAGGGAAATAATCAAATTATATGGTTATTATTTATTTACTATTTAATCTTCCTAAATTTTGATGGGGAGAATATTATAAATATTAATTTTATTTTCCACAGACAAAGAAATAAAAAAAGAAAGTACTGGTTTTATTTTCTTTGAAAGTTTCATAAAATTATATTTTATGCCCAAGAAAAGTTTAGGCTTCTGTGCAAGTTTCGAAACCGTAATACTGTACAAATGAATATGATTCCATAGCCAGCAATAATTCAAATCTAATTTAAACTACAAGGGTTTTGTTTTTGCAGAAATATTTGATGTTTTGGTTTTTTTTGGTACAACTTTAAGCCTTTATTTGAGCTTTTATTGTTAGTAAGAGAGTGATTTCTTCTCACTTATTTTAGGATAGTGTTTAATGACCGCTTTTACTACTTGTGGCACTGCAGGCGATGACACTGATGTTACATGGAATAAAGATGGAGCAGCGGTGGAATGCGATGGCGCAGTAAACCGGAGAACCCGGAGAAAACATCTACGCCATTTTGTCCACCCCAAATTTCGCGTGCGGTCGCTTGGGACCGAATCCGAGTGGCTATGATACGGCTCGAATTCTATTCACTATAACTAGTAAATTTATGCAGTAACATTTTTTAAAATGCCCCAAAATGTATTGCTGATGTTCAATTAAATTCGTTTTCCTCATAAACTTATTTGTTTTTTGTTTTTTTTTTTAATGAAATGGCAATAGCGAATGCATTTTAACTTATAATAGACCTAGTCACATGATTGCCATTAATCTAATGTCGGTTACTAGAGTATCATTCTTTAATCGTTTTAGGACCATTTGATCAATTTTTTTTACATTATACAACTAAATATTTCTCTAAACTTTCTGGCCGAAAATGTTTTCTCCTGTGACTTAAAATATTTTTGTACGAAGAAAATGACCTTTCCACGAGATAGCACAAAGACACTATGTCATACAAAATGACAATGATCAAGAAACTGGTAAGCATTTTAAACTATACATGGGGAAGAAACGTTTCAGTGTGAAGGAGAGTTCCAACTTATATTGATTTGCCGCGATTTTTTACCACTGCGAATGTAGGGATAGAAGCATGTTGGACGCTACTGACAGGCACGGAAAATATGGACGGGCTAGGTAAATTTATACTTAAGGCAAGACAGCTGAGATCTGAGGAGGCTGTCAATAGAGAGGGAGGGGGGATAAGATCAACTAAACAAAAGTGACTACAATGTTCTACATGCATATATATTATGTCATACTTAGGTCACTGTTGTGCTAGGGTTGTATATATTATGTGTATATATGTTTTTTAAGTGTAATTATCTATTATAAGAGGGTGCATTTATGAAGGTGTACTCTGTGCTGTAAATTTAAATTGCTATATTTGAATATCTTTGTATCTTTATTTTCGGATTCACTCTTAATTTTTATTGTTGTTTAATATTGCTTTTGACTGTGTATTTCCTTTGTCTTTTTATTTTCGTGTTTACTCTTTTAATTCTTTGTTGTGGTTGTTGTTTTAATATTGCTTGTAATGTGTATTACAAAAGCACGTACGGTATGTGGACCCGTGCGACTGTTGAAATTCTATGTATGATATTGCTATGTTAATAAATACACTTATTTATGTGGTTATACCGGGTGGTCCAACTGCCCCGCATTTGGCGTGAGCAGATATTTCTTCGGGCGTTAAAAGAGTTGCAGAACTCAATTTCAAGTTAAAATCAAGAAGTGGGAAACTGGCTAAGCGACCTTCGTTTTACCTCTCTTGCTTATATGGGCCAAGATAGGGAAGCAATTAAATTAAACTATGCTGAGCTTTATCTACTGTGGTTCTCAGTGTTCCTTTCTATCTGTGAAACACCGTTTAATTTTACTCAGAGACATTTTTATCTGGCTTGAGGTTATTATACGTGCCGTAATTCTACGTATGTGAGACCACGGGGTTTACTTTCCTTCCGAAGGAAACCATGCTAAGGAGTTTTAAACCCGTCAAGATTCATAGCCCTCCGTCGCGTTTGATTCCGCGACCTTGGAAACCAGAGGTTACCCCTAACACGAGAGACGTGGAAGCAAAACTGAGAGGAACAACCTTGCTTTAGGACTTTCAAGACCTCATTGAGAAATACCACTTTTTGCGACGCGACGTCTATCTGTCTGACGAAAGAATGCAGTTGTTTGAGGAGGTCGATTTTGTAGCACGGCACAATTTAGAGTAGTCTGTGAAGGCTGGAATATAGTGCAATACAGTCTGACCATCAAAACACCAGCAATCCGTACATAAATAGTAATAAACTAAACGATCCACAACATGTTAAATTTGCTGTTTCCTTTATCACCACCTAAAGATTATTAGTTGTCTACTACGCACAGCATTGTTTGCATTTTGACTTGATTCGAACCCGTCCACTGTAAGAGACTCAACTGCTGCATTTCAGTAATAGAAAACTGTACAGGGCATGCACCGGGAGTGATGACGTAATACTGCTTAACTGTTTGTGTTTACGCAAGCTTCCACATGTGGCCGTTTTGCATTCATTCTTCAGACAGGTAATATGTATATTATGTTATTCGTTAACAGACCCTCACCGTTCAAGCACTGTAGGCTGTCGTTATTGACAGCCTGGTGTGTGTGGAGGCAGTTTTCGCTGTGCAACCCGAGGTATTTGCAATAGTTATATTGATATAAATAGTTTAATCGCAAACACAAAAAAAAAATTTTAGATTTCAAACAGAAAACAAAAAATTAAAGAAACTGCACATAATATGTCTTTACCTTCTCCGCTTATTACAGCTTCCGTTGGAGTTCTTTATTATGCGCATCAGTTACCGAAATTCTTAGCTTCTTGGAGATCATATTTCTGCAGTACGAGCCACTGAGTCACGCGTTTTAAACATATTAATAAACATGTTGTTCATTAAAAAAAATACATTTGTTTAAAGCAATAACGTAGAAAATTCAGAATATAAATACTTAATGCAATAGGGCTCTTAGAAAAATTAGCCCAAAAGACTGATAGAGCAGCGGTTTGTTGTGGATAATATAAAGCAGAACATGAAAACCATATTTGAGAAAAATCCAACGCATTTGAGGATTAAACATCCTCACAAGGCCATCATGAAATAGCCCTTAAAATACAATATATTCTGCAACAACTTATGTTTGCATCTATATCATAATGTAAAAGAGGTTTTCAAAAATTATTTAAATAACAGAAGAAAGAACTTCTAATTTGAAAGGTTTAAAACGTATTTTGCTATAAATTGTAATGAGTTCGAAAACTAAACAGACATTGAGAATGTAGATATGCACTTTTGTGTTGCACAAATTTATTTTATGAAGTTAATCGTATAATATTAATTATTTTATATCTCCAGGTATACAGAATAATAATAATAATAATAATAATAACTTAAACATCGTATTATTAAAAACAGGGGGTGCCGTGGCTGAGTGGTTAGACCGTTCACCTACCATCTAGGTGGCCCGGGTTCAATCCCAAGCGCCCGCATGTGGGATTTGTGGTGGACGTATAGGCAGGTTTATTCCTGGTCCTCCGGTTTTCCCCATTCATTCCACCAATTCCTATTATCTGTTTCGATCTCATTTCATTTCATCCACTTTCTGTCGCTCATTCCTGGCTAAGGGCCGACCACTCGTTCCAGCTTCTCCATTCTGTGGCTAGGTGTCGTTGGCTCCCGACAGACTTCTAACCCCTAGGCAACCGCTTGTAAGTCCTATGGGGTTGTCAGTTCTGCGTACGGGGAGGATAAGTTAACTAGGAAAAAAAACTATTTAAACAATTCGTTTACACATACCCGTGTGACATCTGGTGTTGTTTACTATTAGAATTAACTCACGCTCCTCTTCCTATGCTCACAGTATGTACACACTGTAAGCCAAATCCTGAAATTCCTATTTCTGTTACCAAGTAGAAAGATTATACAATGTATATATGCACTCAATCGGTGGTAAAGATATCATTTATGGCTTCCTTCACATTTATAATATGAACCTCCTAGACACGTAAAATCACTGCTTACTTGAAAACATGTTATATTCGTGGTTGGACAAAGTGTTTGACCATCAGGATAGGAGACTTGGGAAAAGAAAATCTCACTCTAACGACTTCCAGTATTTTTCAGAACATGATGACCCTGCCCCACTCTTCTTCCAAAGTTTGCGGCTGGAAACCAACCCTCGCTGTTGCCAAGTCTTCCACTTACTGGTCCTTTAACTGAGGTGTGATTGTCGACTTGCAAGTAGTGTCTCTGGGAAACAGATTTTACTACGTTGCCTCTCGCACCTACTACTAGTTCGTCTTTTGTTTGCTAATGATTTTTGCCCAGTGGTAGGGGGAGCGGTCCCGTTTGAAGGCCATCATGTTTTAGAGAAAACTATATAAAGCCTTTAACCTATTTAACCGGTGAGCATATTTCTAAGGAATTGCATTAGTCTGGTCTAGATGAGGCACAAGAAGAAAGAGGCGCCCCATGAAATTATCATTTCAGGAGCACAGCTAGCTCGCGGAGGGTGCTACTAGCGGTTTTTAATGTTCCCTATATTTCCTGCCAAGGAGAGGAAACTACTGTAGAAAGGGTGGGAGAAAGCAAAGGCAAATATTATAACCGTAATATTCCAACCATTTGCATGTTTTAAACCGACGACAAAACCATAGTGTCTGTAGTATGCCTTCTGTTTTCTTGTGTGCTGCGTGTTGTAATGCAGACATTATTTTCACACTGTACCCGCCGCCTTTAAAATGTATACCACGTAGCACACCAGTTGGCATCGTCACTTGAGCGTATCACCCGTTCCAATAACATGTCCTCACGCCCTGCGCGAAAATATTGCAAGTGAACTTGTTCTTGGAGAAGCTAGCTTATACACACACTCACCATTTTCCTAACAATGCCAGTTCTTGAGCTTTTATTTGATTTATTTGTTTGGTTTCACCACTAGGGTCAACTGATAAGTGCCTCTCAATTAAAAATAATCTTTTGCTTTAATTCTCAACAAAACCTCCAGAAAGGCTAATACATTTATCATATCGATGTTCTAATTTAATTAAACCATCTCTGTAGTGCGATTTATCAAGGTCCTCAAAGTAGATGTTTACCGCATCAATTAACTCCTTGTTGCTGTGAAATCTTCGTCCTCCAAGAAGCTTTTTGAGGTTTGGGAACAGGTGGTAATCACTGGGTGCTAGATCTGGCAAATAGGGTGGATGTTCAAGCAATTCCAACTTTAATTCGTGCATTTTCCCCATTGCAATGATTGAAAGATGGTCCGGACGGACCATTGTCGTTTTTTTTTTTTATTGTTGCCAAATGAGGTATTTTTCTTTTCACCTCATCAGTCACACGTTCCAGTAAGCTTGCGTAGTATTCACCAGAGATACTTTTACTCTTTTCCAAGTAATCAATAAAAATAATTCTCTGTGCATCCCAGAAAACATTCGCCATAATTTTTTTTTTTTTTATAAAATATAGTTCCGAAGTCTGGTCGGACTCCGGAGCTATATACCTTACTTTTATTTACCAATTTTTTTTTACTTTGTTTGCTGTATGATTACTGAATTGCTGCTTTCTTCTTTTACACACATATATACACCATCAAATAACACCCAAGGCGGGACTCGAACCCACGATCCCCTGCACTACGAAGCACCAAAGCGAATTGTTAGCTGACTAAATTGACTGCCTTTTTTTGGAGTTTGTTCACCTGGCGTAATCCACTGTTTTGACTGTGATTTACTTTATGGAGTGTAGTGATGTATCCAAGTTTCACCATGGTAATGAGCCGTCTCTGGGAGCTCTGGGAGCTCCACATTCTTAACAGAAATTTTTTTTTTTTTGTGCAACTTTTGATCGGGTGTCAACAACGCGGCACCCATCTTGCACAGACCTTGTGAAAGCCCAAAACATTACTTAAAATATTACATGCACGTTCTTTTGATATGTTTACAGCCCCTGCTATCTCAAACAACATTAATCTGCGATCTTCCAGTACTAAACGATACATTTTTTCAATGATCTCTGGAGTTGTCACTTCTACAGGGCGTCCAGAGCGAGGCTCATCAAGTGCTCGTAGTCCCATTTTAAATTCTGCAGCCCATCTTTTAATCTTTGAATACGAACGGGCAGAGCCTTTCTATGTTCTGTGCATTTCCTTCTTGATTTATTTAGGCGTTAAGTCTTTCAAATGGAAGTATTTAATCAATGCTCGGTTTTCCAAATCCTTCATTTTCGTGAAAAATCTAAAGTTGTCTTGTTTAAAAGGCTGTCATTCGAAAATTAAACAAGCTATTGACCTGTAACTATGGTTACAAGCTAGTCAAAAGTTAAACTATACGATGCTACTGTCTAACTGGCCCAGTGGCGCCATATCTGTGTGAGGCCCCGGACTTATCAGCCGATCCTCGTATATGGGAAAAAATATCATTAGAAACATATATACAATTAAAAAAACACACGGGAAAGATAAATTTATGTGCATAAATTAAATAGAGAACAAAGGGAGAGTATTTCTTGGGTACGAGCGGGTGTGTGGAGACTAAAGGGTATGAGAAAAGGATTCCATCAGAGTCAATGCCCAATATGTGGTGAAAAGGAAGAACATATACTTTATGACTGTGAAGGGACAGAGATTTGGAGGAAACGGTGCATAAATTGTAAACGGCTGAAAGTGGACAGAAAGATAGCCTTAATCAAACTTATTAGTAAGGATAGCAAAAAGGTAGGAGAGTATTTGGCTAAAGTAAAAAAGAAATGGACGTGGTCAGCAAAAACAGAATTAGATGAAACATAAGTTTATAGGTTGTTTTAAGAAATGCTGAGCATGACTGTTGTACACTATTATTATTATTATTGTTGTTGTTGTTGTTACAATAAATGTGGTGGATTATAAGGAAAACTTGGTTGGGAATGTGGTAAGATGACAGTCATTTTTTTAAATTTAAGCCATAGGAATGCAAGTATTCATGACATCTCAAAAACTGTGCAATTATATTAACAAATCAAGTAAATTTTACATAAAATTCATTTAGACTATATAGAGGATTTGCCCTCAATGTGGTACTGACCCTACTCTTAAAACCCTGAAATGATGGTTGTCTTGTAAGCAAAGGTATGCTATTGTAAAGCTTAAGAGATAAATAATGGAAACTACTCGTACTTGTACTTATACTGTATTTACTCTTATGTGTGTGTATTTACTTCGAGTATCATGACTATGTACAGAAGCACAAGTTGTAAATTCAGTAATATGTTTCTTTACATACCAAAAACAGGCCAGAACGTACATCGAGGGCAGAGTAAATATACCAGATTTAATAAAAAGTGGTTTACAATGAAACTTAGATGAAACTCCATAAATTAATCTCAAGGCTTTCTTTAGCAATACAAACACTCTAAAAGCAGATGTATGGTTACTCCAAAGTAAAAGACCATAGTTAAGGTGGCTATGAATGAAGCCATAATAAGCTATAATTAATGATTCATTAGTGATATTATTTTTAATGCTCTTAACATAAATAAGCCCTTGCTTACTTTCTTAGCAACATATTCAGTATGAGTTAGCCAACACAAATTAGACTCAAGATGCAAGCCAAGAAATTTAACTGATTTTTTCTCGTCAATATTAACTCTCCATAAACTAAAATACAATGTTACAGTTTTTGAACTGTTAATATTTAAATGTTGGCATTACACCACAGTTGAACTAATTTAGTTAACTCACTGAGTTTAGCGTTTATTATATTTGTGTTATCATTAATTATGTTTAAAGCCAGATCATCAGCGAACATAAATGTCTCACAGTAAGGAACACAAATAAAATTGGGAAGGTCATTAATGTATATTAAAAACAATACCGGTTCCTTGTATGGTTGCTTAGAACAAATGAATAAATATAAATATATAGAAAATCTGATGTGTTGTATTCATATGACTTCCTCTACCTATTCTCAAGCAAATTATCCTTGCAAAAGATTATTCTTCTATCTACATCATGCTACACGAGATAAATACGTGTGTACGCTTTGTATGCAATCTCCGTCGACTTGATCATGTTACACCACCACTCAAAACTCTTAAATGGCTCCAGCTTAGGGATAAAAGAAAATTGCATTCTTTACCATTTCTCTGTCAACTCCTTCATTCTCGCATTCCGAACTATCTAAATGTTCGCTTTAAATATTTTACTGACTGTCATAATCGAGAAACTTACTCAAGACTCTCTTTCCTTCTTGCTATACCTGTTCATCATACAACCTTCTATTCATCATCATTTACAATAGATTTGGAATCCCCTCCCTGAAGACGTAAGGGACTGCCGGAACGTTATACTGTTCAAGCAGAAAATTAGGGCATACATTCATAATCAAACCTAGTCTGCTTCTGTATTAATATGCTAAATACATCACTACTTTCATTTATTGTTACTAATATTTTTAGTGCTGGCAAGTAATATGCATTTCAATTGTAAATATGACTAATATGCGCTTCAACCTACATGGATTTTTCACTTAAAGAAATTTTATTTACAGCTTTTTTCTTTTCAATTCAGTATACTTGTACTTTTTATATTTGTTTTTATTAAGTTGTATAGAATTAGATTTTTGTTCTCAATTCATTGTATCACTACTGTGTTGCATTTAATGTTTTGCTTGGTAGCGTGAAAAGGCCTAATAGCTCTAACTCCAAACAGGATAGATAAATAAATAAATATTAATAGAATTGGTCTTACTAATTAGTCCCCAACAAACTGAAGAGGAATAAGGGGATATACAAAGCAAAAGCGATAGTCAATTTTTTTAAAAGTCGACCGATATGTGAAAAATTGAACTTGGTTCGTTTTGGTTTCCAGAAAAGTAAAAGAGGGCTGCACAGAAGATGCATCATTTAAAATTAGAATCAATAACAATGAATACCTCGGGAACGGTCAACTCTGCAACAAAAATGTATATGCCATAAATGTGTTCCGTGTCGTAGAGTATGGCAGTAAAAGAACCTCTGAGCAAAATTAAGATGCTCTGAATGAACTACATTGCTTAGAAGACCAGTATCATCCATCTCAGTCAGCAAATAGCACTATCGAACTCATTTGATCGTTCTCGCGCATGCTAGACCACGCTCCACTCGCGCACTTTGAGGGTTGCATATGCAACAAGGCTCACGACTTCACTTAATTTCCCGCCATTACTAGTACCTATCTATTATGCAAGTAGTAAAGCAAGTTATGCAAACATTAAAGGAAGTTGACTTCTGTGTGTGCGAGTCTTGTCAGATCTCTGGGGGATTATTTATGTGGCGTAGTGATAGCCTCTAATACCCAAGATTGCGGGTTCAAACCTGGATGAGGGTGATGGAATTTTCCAGACGTAAAAATCTTTAATATAGCTCCCTTCGGCAGGAAAGTAAAGCCATTGGTCCCACAAAGAAAAAGTTCCATGGCTAAATTCGCCACATTTTACGTCCACGAGATTTCGTCCTATAGTGTGATCTAAGGGCGATAAGTTGACCACTCGTACACATAGTGGCAATCTTCTGAACTAAAAATTCTCTATTATGTGTTCCATTCACATGACTTTCTCTAGCTGTTACACATACAACTTTCCTTACAAGCGATTATTCTTTTGGCTACGACATGCTAATCAAGGTAAACATTCCCAGAAATTGTTTTATTACATGCTTCCTTGTAATAGAAGGGAAATTAAGGAATACACCGGGCCAAACCGTTAGTTAAATCTTTCAAAAGATGGTCCTATGTGAAACAATTGAAGTTCGGTTTGCTTTGATGGTCTGCAGTAAAACAACAGTGATGAAACGAAACGTCACCTCCGATTTGAGAAAAGTGTAAGTACTTTAAAATTGAAACCAATAACAAGGAGGTTGCCTCCGTGGTCGAGTGGTCAGCGAGCCGATTTCTCACCCTGAGGTCCGGGTTTGATTCCTGGCTGGGGTGGGAAATATTTCTTTAACAAGAATTACTCCCTATCCCCCACAGAGTCTGCAAGTATGTATGTGAGAGTGAATGTGTTTGAGGAAAATAAAATGATTAAAAAAAAAAACAATGTAAAGAACCTACAGTAAAGGAGTTGTTTTTAATACAAGCCCCTGATATGACTTTAGATGTTAAAGGGGGCTATATAAATGAAACAATTAAAAAAAATAACAAGTTGTATCTCAGAAACGGTCAGCCGTATACATAAAAAATGTATATAACATAACATGTGTTTTACGAGAACTACTATTTTATGTGGTCTTATGTAAAATTCTGCAAAATTCAACCAGAATAAAGAGGTCTTCAGAGGCTGTTCCAAAAAAATTAAAAAAGTAAAGATTTTATTAGTGATGTTAATATCTTTAATATAAGATATTTTAATTAAAATCGTTAGAACCATTTTTGGAAAAACAAAATTTTCAAAAAATTGTCTATGTGAAGGTTAGTTTGTGTTGGGGGAATTTTCTTGAAAATTGCCTTTTCGTTTTTGAGCTATTCCGTTCACAGACACACACGAACCTTTATCTAAAAATGCTTTTTTCGATTCAGGTGATCACAAAACATTTATTTCCGGTGAAACTTCGACATCGAATTTTTAATGAAATACAATACCTTCTCTATTCATTGTACATACGGGTTAGAGAACTACTGTACATATGGCGATGGCGTGATAGATCTTTAATGAATGAAAGAAAATAAAAGTATGCTAAAGAATAGTTTTTGAAATAATGGGTGGAGAAGGTCATGAAAACGTAACGCGTCAGATTTTTTTCTCTTTTCTCGCATACCCTTAATTAAGCCTACGAAATTTCGAATAGAATCTCTCTTCTCTGTGGCTGCAGATTACGTATTAAGCAGCCCTGAGCATTTTAAAAACGAATGTCATTAATTCCGAAGCCTTTTTCTTTCCATTTATTGGATTCTATTGGAAAGCTGATCTCTTGGAATGACTCTGAGCAAGCCCAAGAGTGTCATTAAACCCGTCGCTAATGTTTTAATAGACAAACGGAGCACTGTATCCTTAATTACCTACAATTACACCTTGTAGATAGAACTTCATGTTAAGAAGATCATTGCAGGCGACTATGAAACCCTCATTACGACACACATAAAGCTACAGTGTGCTTAATGGTTTTAATGCTCTGTGGAGCTGCGACATTCTTCAACCAGAACGACGAATAAACACATATCTTTATTTCCATCTGAGGTCATCACATACGTGTACTCACAGACGCAGGTTAAAATTCCGCTTGCTTAGGTTTTAACTTTGAGTGGCGAAAATAACACTACTGGTTTCAAAAGTTGTTATATTTTGAAGCATAAAATATTCATTTAACGTTGCTGGTTAATAGTGATATTGCTTCATTTACGTTCTGAGTTATAGGGGTTTATTTTATCTCTTAGTCTGTGACCTTCACTAACTGAACATCACTTTTAATGTCCACTATTTCGTTCATGACACATTATAATAGGCGCGTTAAATTCCAATCGAAACTTATTATCTCTGCATTTTAATAGTTTATTGTTTTTATAAATTTATCGCACCCACGTGCATTTGGTTTCTCTCTTTTCGTCTCCAAATAATAGTATCAGTGTACAGTGATATTCCCGTACATAATGGCGGAAGCTCCAAAACGTTTAGGGGAACTGTATATCGCTGAAATTAATTAAAAACTCAAAGCCGCAGAATATTAAAAACAACTGAGGCAGTGTGAGGAACCAGTTCAACGAATTCTGTAAGCAACGAGGCCATGATTTGTGATGCGGACATCATGTTGCAGTGATGGTGCAACTAAACGTCGCGACAAATGGGATTTTAGGAATATTATTCTTCGTGTTCATATAGGTTAATCATGTTATTTTATTCACGAAATAGTTTTATTAAATACAACTCGAACTACAACATCGATAAAAGTTGGAACTCTCGTTATATTACTTATAAATTTTAGGTTTTAATAAGGCAGTACCATTTTTTCGTAATCTTTGACGCTTGAGTGTTTTTCCTTTGCCTTCTAGGTATAGCAAGGATGTTCGACATTTCACGGGAAGTGTATGTTTTAAGGTCCTATGAATATAAACATTTTAGTAAAAAATCCATCTGTGTATGTGCGCGAGTGTGTGTGCGTGTGTGTGTTTGCGTTTGTGTAACTCAAAAATCTGATGTGATCCATTCATATGTCTTTCTCTACATCTCTATAACAAATTATTGTTAAAACGGTTATGCTTCACCTATTCATGCTAATCGAGATAAATATTAGCAGAAATGCTTTCTTGTAAGTAGGAGGGAAATAATGGGAACAAAATATCCGAAATGTTTTCCATGTAAAGGGTAGTTGGAGTGTGTGTGTGTGTGTGTGTGTGTGTGTGTGTGGATTTTCTTGAAAATCTTCTTGTCGCATCCTTGGAAGGTACTGAACTTAAATATCAAGTTAGGTATTTAATGGCCTCCCACATAAACACACACACACACACACACACGACCGTTTTCAGAATTTGGATTCAGAGTGTCTAAAAACATGTATTTCCGTTGAAATCTCGGTGTCGAATTTTTGGGTGGAATATACCTAATACCTTCTGTATACCTATGTACATAGTATGTACCTGTAGAGAAAGTAAAATCTACATATTTTGGAATTTTGCCCTTTTTTGTGATGTTGAACTTCATTTTTAGCATACAAGTTTGTATTGAAGGATTAACGGCGCTCTTTCACACCAGATAATTTCCAGAAGATTGGCAGAGTCTAAAAGAATTTTCAGCAACATTACATTACTGCATATTACATATAATTCAATTTTACTGGAATAAAATATATATACAGAGAATAACTGCAAATATATGCATCTGTGTTTCAGGAAAATGTGATGATCCAGTATTTGCACTTTTTTCGCTATTTTCTAAAGCTATGTTCATGGGGAAAATTTAACGATGTTCTTAGAATGGCTATTATTCCCTGTCTCAGACGTTTGATTGTTTACGTAATAGGCCACGCGTTGACTCTCCTCTGCCCTGCCTATAGGTAGTGGATGTATCTAAACACGGCAGAGATATATCTCTCAGCCGTTCAAATTACATTAGACCTTGAAATTTCTGCTTTATTTATGACAAAGCAATTAGTAGGCGGATAAAATACATACATGTGTTACATACATTCTTCTCTACTAACTATTACATTTTTTTGCATATATAATATATACTATATTAAATTCTTATTAAATTTATATAACCCCAGTAACATTGAATTATTAAGTATGCTATTATCAATTTCCAGTCTTTATTCCCATTTATTCTACTAAATTATTTTTATCATTTAAAGTTTTAATCATAGTTTCATAAAGAATTTTTAATATCCGCATCTAACAAACAGGACATTTTATTATTAAAAATAGCTTCAAATACTTGCAATGAGACTAACTATTAAATTCACTTTATTAAAATTCACTCAATTAAAATTAAGATTTTCACTGAATATCTCAAAGTTAAAAAGAAGCCTAAGAGCTGTGCAAATGAATTTTAATGAACTAAGTTTATCAGCCCGTAGTATAGTGGTTATCATGCTAGCCTCTAAAACCCAAGATTGCAGATTCAAACCTGGTAGAGAGAGTGGAGTTTTTCAAACACAAAAATCCTTAGCATGGCTTCCTTCGGAAGGGAAGTAAATTCGATCTTACAGTGCCATCTGTGGGCGACGAGATGATCCCCCATCACCACAGCGCATAGTGGTGAACTCACTAACTAGAAATTCAAATCCGATCATGGAAACATAGTAACGGTGCCCTTTGAAGCTACAAGAATATTGCTACTACTATACGTACTATATACTATACTAAGTTTAAGGAAATTTTAATTTATTAGTGAATATTTAAACATATATTTTGCAATGTTTTACTGCTTAAGTGCATATTATCACTTTGCACGCATATTTTAGATATTTTAGTGCATATAAATTCTCAACAAAATATGTTACTTTCTGTGTTCACAGATGCATTCCTTTAAATACAGCTAGCAGAGCTAAAGGTTCTTTAGAAAATGCAGATTCTTTGTGAACTTTTAGACGCGCATCTGTCGTTGGGAAGTTTATCGCTTGTTCATTCTTTAGCCTTGTGGGACAAAAGAAGTTGCTTCAGAAGCTGAAGTTTGCGCTAAGCCGGTGGGCAGTGATTTTCTGCCAGCTTATTACACCAGCGCCTTGCAAGGTCTTATTCATCCCGTCTTTAACAGTAGAGAAAAATGAAACTTCACTTTTCTTTCGTTCTTATATCCCATTTGTCCCTTTTTTTTTTTTACTCCGCTCTGTTTTTTGTGCCGCTGTTATAACGTTTGTTACGGCAGCAATAATGACCAGCGGAATGAAGCCCCAGGATTGGCTTGACGTACGAGCATGCGCAACGGGTTTCTTGTGGCGAGGGACCGCACTACTATACATTAAAGCGAAGGGCTAAGATGGCGGAGAAGAGAGTGGCAAGTGGAAAAGGGATAATAATTGTGTGAGGGGATCAGAATAGACAAGGAACGTGGAAAGGGCAATTGACGATAATTGAGAGAACAATGACACGACGGGGCACGGGTTAGTCCAAATGTTAATAGTGAAGGCCTTCAGCATTGTCTAATAATGGATAATTATTCATGCTATGAGGAATGTACAAGACCAAAAGTCAGGGAGCATAATTTGCCCAAAAATATATATAATTACGCTTTAGAAACTTTAACAATATGAACCGGAACGTTTAAATTAGATACCTGAATTTGCATTAAAATCACAATTAACAACAACAATTAGCAATTGCTAATGGAGCTACCTAATATAGATTTAACAACGGTGCTCGAGAGGTCATGGGTGAAATTAATTTCTTAATGTCTTTGTATTAACGCTCTCAAGTTGTTTTGGTGTTATTTTAATAGATTTCTAATAATTTATTGAGAACGTTTATTTAAAACACTATTTTTTTCAAAATGTATGTATTTCCATTAGTTACAGGCTAGATGAAAAATCTACATCTTTGACATAACTAGATAAAAGACATTCTTTTATTTTAACACATATCTATGATATGAGATATTAATCCAATGTATCTGAAAAACAATTGATTTTTGCTCTATATGTATATGGTTTACTATAATTTTCACAAGATGAAGTATATCTAGCATGAATATTGGAGTATCCTATAGCACCTTAATGTGAACAAACAGTAAATAAACATAAACGTGCAGAAGCATGTACTTAAGAAGCACATATTTATAGATATTTTTATTTATGATTTATGTATATGTTTGAAGCTTAAATAATGTCCTTTAATTTGGTAGATGATATCGGAAGATGAACAGAATGAAAATACTGAAATGATGCTCAAATGGTCTAGAGAGTTTAAAGGCATTCTCAAGGTAGGGAAAATCAATTTTATTAAGGTAAGGCACCCTATCCGGGATTCGAACTCGGGAGCACTTGAATGTGAAATACAGACACTTTCCTAACGCCACAGAGGTGAGAAAGCATTTATTGTGCGCAGTCATTTAAATGTGTTGTAATACACTTCCTTATATGAGAATAAAACCTGGCAAATATATAGGTCTTCAAGTATATTGATTTAGGTTGAAGAGAATTCTTTGGTGCTCAAAATTTATATTATATTTTGATAAAAATGGGAAGATTAAATCAATGATTTCAAGTTAATAATTTAAAGTCTTATTTAATTTTTTTTGGTTATATTAATTATAGTAATGTTTATAAAAACAATTTATAAAAAAGAAAGGCAGTTCATATTTGTTGAAAAGGTGTCAAAATTTGATACATTACTCTCTTTAAATAACAATAGTATTTGAATCAAGAATGGAAGGAGTCGAAACATACTTAAATAATTCCGGAGTAGATGCAGAATTTTGGTAACCACTACTTCTAAATGAACCTTGGCCCTTTTTTAAATAAAAGGTTATAGAGACAGAACAAAAATATATTTATACAGCACTTTGAAAATTTTAGGAAGAAGGCTGGAGAGAAAATGCAGATTTTAAATATATACTAAAACAAAGAATATTATTATATAAGTTCTGTTTTGGCATTTTGAATTCTGTAGCAAGTTTATGTTTTTGAAAAGTTTATTTTAATCTTATTGTGTGTAGTATTTTCAAAATTAACTTATATGAACTCAGTAGGGAATAATTTGTGCAACATCTATGAAACAATATGAATATTCTATATTTTTGTTCATTTTGTTTCTCTGTGCTTCAATTGTCCACAATTTGTTACTCGTTTTGTTTAAACAATAATTCTATAAAATTACACACACAAAATATTTTTCTTGCAAAATTGCAGAGTAGCAGAAGGCTGTGTGAATGTACTCTTTTTCTTTATGTACACCCAAATTTCTGTAGAAAAAACAATAAAATAAAAACAATAAATACATAAAAAGCAGAATAATGTACTACGTTTGGACACGTACATTATTTTTAATGTCATTCTTCTATGGAGAAAGCAAGGAAGAATAATTTATTATATAACTTTATTCCTTTAAATTTAGCATTCTTGATCCACAAAACATTATTTTAAATGCTAATTTATTTTGAGCATAGTTTCATTCATTGTCCGGTATGAGGGTATGACCTACCAGGTTAAAGGATGTTAATCTAAAAGTACAAAAAATACATCATATATGCAGGATGATTCAAATATATCTTTACAAGGATTACCAGTTGCTTCCTTACATCGAAAAACAACAAAAAGTATTCATATAAACATATGTCCCAAACACTTTATTTTCGACTTATTGAGATTCCAAATGTTATTAATTAAAATATTTTTAAGCAATATACTATTCTGTGTTTGATGTCAGCTTATTAGGAGGTTCTCAACACAAACATTACTCATAGTAAATGCTCGAAATGTCCTCCTCTTGCGTTTAGAGATGCATGTACTGCCAAATACTCCCTGTCGGTGTCGCATGTTTTCACAGGGTTAGATGACACATAGATTAAGAGCTTCATCATCCTGGATGTCTACAATGTTCAAGATGCTCTCAAAGATAAAAAATCCAAACAATTGAGGTCGGGGAAACGAGCAGGCCACGGGACTGGCCCTCCTCTACCTATCCATCTGTTTTGGTAGATACCAGCCAGTGCTCGAACAATAAAACTAAAATGTGTTGGAGCCCGATCGTGCATAAGCTACATGTTTCTTCCTATTTGCTGGGGCACATCTACTAAATCTGGGAGAGTCCCTGTAGACAACACCTGTAAAGCGTGCTGGAGAATGTATTGCACAACTGACAAATGTAAACTAACAGCCATAGCAACCAAGGAACTCCGCAGGGTAAAATGGTTCAAAGCCTTCTATAAATGAGTGCATAGATAAATGAAATTGTTAAGTTGGACCCGGAAAGCTGTTTAACGTAAACTTTCGTAAAGAAATTGATAACGCGAAAATGAAGGGTTTTGGAACATATATTTATGTGATCCTATTTTCTTATCTCCATGTAAGGAATTCATCCCCAAATGTTGTAAAAGTATTTTTAAATCATCCTGTATATATAGGTAAGCTTTTGGTAATATGTACCTTTAATATTTTGTCAAGAATTTTTACACATGGAATGTTTACATATTCCAGAGTTGGCGAAAATAAGACTCGCGAATCATTTGGACTCACAAAGCCGCTTGTTCTGGTGGATATCCATCTGTTTTTTTTTTTTTAACATTATGCTGAGTGGTGTAATGCATGTTGTATATTTGGTAATTTACGGAAGAAAGGATATTTTGCACCCCTGCATGTTCATTTACAAATACTTTTTAAAGTACTGTTTAGTAAAACCATTTGGGAATATGGGCTTGATTGTTTTTTTGTTTTTGTTTCTTTTATTGTTTTTTTCACTAAGAAATTTTTAAAGAATCAAGGTGTTTAGCTAATTATAGTGTGGCATGTTTCAGTGGGTCCGGCGAATATGACGCTGGTTGACAAGGACGGCAAGAAGAAACACACGAGGCCGACGTTTAGCGGTCAACAAATCTTTGCGCTCGAGAAAACTTTCGAGCAAACCAAATACCTCGCGGGTCCTGAGAGGGCAAAACTGGCCTACGCTTTGGGAATGACGGAGTCTCAAGTCAAGGTCTGTACTCAAACTTAGTTCAACTTTAAATTATAAAAAATAGTGAAAGAATCAGCTTGTATTTTGCATTTATATAACCAATTTCCTAAATTCTTCCTCCTTCTTCAGAAGTCAGTTGAGCGAGTGAAAAACTTTTGCTTTTTATGAGCTCGGAATTCACTGTTGCATCAAAAATCTTCAGTGTGTTTGTAATAAAAAGCCAGAACTAGTTCCTGCTTTTCCAACTTCTGTCCCACACACGGTTTGTGTGAGAAAAAAAACTAATTCATAATGATTTACCTAATGGTTGGTTAAAAATGAAGTTCGGTATTGTAAGTCGTCAATTGAATATGCCATTTAAAAGTCTTTGAGATCTTGTGGTTTACTGGGTAAAATGCGAGTCAGTTCGGGAATTTAATGTCGTGTCAGCATATTGCCATGGAAGTTCAGTAGTCAGAGCAATTGGGTGGAGACCGAGCATTACTTTTTCGGTGTCGCGCTTGCCTTTCCAACTCCCTTGTAGAGGCTGGTGTAGATAAAATAATTAATTAACTCAGAACTATTTTCACTATGAAGCCTGATAGGCTTTTACTCTTAACAAGAACCTCCGTCACAAAATAAGGTGGTTGCGCTGTAGCAAAATGTCTGCATCGCCATAGTCACGTTCATAGTCGCGTACTTCCAAGCCAATCACAGAGCTTTTGTGTAAAACTGCTTGATGTTTAACAGTGAAATTTCATAATTTCAAGATATAAATCCACTCCATTTGGGGCTTTGAATGGTTCTGACTCTAAATCATGCAAAGATGAAGGAATTTACATATTATGTGGTAGATTAACGTTTACAACTCAATCATGCAGCTCCTCGTTAGCGTCAAACTAAAATGTCCTTTCCAGGTACTCCCCTTCCCTCTCTTTATAGTCGTCTGCATGGCAACTGTCATTCACTGTCTTCGTTCGTAACGAAGACTACAGTTATCAGAGCACTTTCCTTTAGTATTATGGTGTGTACAATCCAGATCATAAGAAAAATATCTGAGCGATGGTTATCTGCTCCTAAGTTCATGGTGACAGTCGAATAACCTAGGTGAACCGTCATAACTCTATCAGCTCTCTTGGTTCGTAGCGTAGAACATTGAGGCCCTCACAATACCGTACACAGACGTACCCATTTTCCCTAAGGCACTGTCTCGCCGAGTCCAACCTAATCCAAAGAACTCTCCTCTGGGACGGCTCAGATGTTCGGCCCAATGTGCTTTTGCTGATGTTAGATGTACCACGAGTACTTGTTAACAGTTGCTGAGATCCGTATTTTTTCGTGTCTCCTTTGGGATAGGCTCCGAAAATGTTTAAAATTAATAGTAATTTTGTTTGTCATAAAAATATAATTTTTATGCTTGAAAATTGAAAATGTATGCTTGAATACATCTCACAGTAAAGACTACACAATTCTTTTTCATTTCATCTCTGTGAACACGTACAGCAAATTTTATTTGTGTAACAGAAAAACTGCTCCGCAACTTTACATGAAGAAAAATGCTAAAAATATAAATATCAAGAAAAGTAGGAGAGACTTGAATGCATGGCTCACATTATAATCCACCAGGTTGATAGGTTGGATCCTCAACTTTCCGTTTCCTCTCCTCTGCTTCTTTTCTTCTTGTATTGCTGCTTTTCTTCTGCTGAACTTCGTTTTTTACTTTCATGATGCGAATGAGTTCTCGTTGAATGCGTTGCTGTAGCTCCAGTTAAGGCATTTAAAAATGGCGCCTGGTGGCCAATTATACCTTATTTGTATTCAGGAATGTTAAAATTATTTTATGAACTTGAAATAATACAGTCGATTTTTTTGTGATTTATCACGAAATTTCAGTCATGCATACTCTTAAGTTCAATAGCGACTAAATAAGAACATTAAAATATTCGTCACTTGACTCGCTTTTCCTACAAGCTCTTCGAGTTTATTTCAGCTACCAAAATTTAATCAAGAAAAACTAAAAGGCAACTACCAAAAAGGGATATTTTTAATTTGGAAAGCTGTGTTTCCTGCAAAAAGCATTTGGTAGGGGTTTCCAGAAAAAAATCTACATCTGATTCCCCTTCTGTACCTTCGGTTTGTGCAGGTAATTTTACTAGAAAAAAAGAACCGCTCTAACTGGTTGGAAGTGGTACAGCTGCGGTGTTGGTGTTTAAGAGGACCTCTACAAACAAACCCAGTTCCGTTAGCACCCTCAGCACCACCCAAACAACCCCATACACACTCTGCTCTAAACAGGGGAAGAGTACGTATAATAAACAGGGGAATTCTTAGCTATTTGTTAATGTTTAGAGTTCATTGAGTAACTTCATAGCTACCAGATCGCAATTGTTACGCCTTTAGAATCTCTTCGGCTCCCCTGCAAGCAACCATTAGTCATAGGGAAACACTGAACCATAAAATTATCATTACAATAATTTGTGGAGCAAGTAGTTGCGAATTGTTGAACACATTTGCTATCGTGACTGAGAGGTGACAATGTATGCAAACAATTTGAGTAATCGTAATTCAATCTAGTACAGCTTTATGCCCAAGGACAGGACTAGCATATAGAGCAGTTAACTTAATATTGTCTATCATCTGGTATATTGTTCCTAATCATAGTTTCAAAGTATCTTAAGTAATTAATTTCTTCCCATCTAATTTTCTCCTCCTGCCAAGCTTTAGCTTTGTTCTTTCTTCACCTTCTCTATCTAGAACTGCTTAACAGTTGTTGCGTTTTGTGCAGGTTCTTTAAAAATATGATATGTTCCATTCATGTCACGTTCTTTATATCTCTGTAATACATCATTGTTATAAAGCTTATTTTTCTATCTACCTCTTGCCAATCGAAATAAACATTAAAATAAATTTACTTTAATACTTGTTTTCTTGTAATTAGAAATTGAAGGAATAAACTAGGCTAAAGCGACAGACAAATCTTTTAAAAGCTCGTTTCCTTGAATTGCCAGGAGCTGACGAATTCCCGTATGAGAAAAGTATTTAAAACTGAAACCATTAACAAGGAAAGTATTTAAACAATGGTCAACTCTACGAAAAAAAATGTAAACATATAACATAAATTGTTTGCTTTATTGACATCTGTATTATTTGTATAGTAAATTTTTGTCTCTTACAGTTTACCCGTTATGAAAATTCAACAAAAGTCATCCAGAATAAAAACGTCTTCAGACGCTCTGCTTACTCAACACATATATATTTTGTTTGCCATATAAATATCTTGAATACATGGTATTTTAATCAAAATCATTGTAAGAATTTTTGAGAAAAACAAGGTTTTGAAAACGTTTTCCAGTGAAGGGTAGTTTGAGGTAGCGGGATCTTCCTCAAAATCTTAGTCTCATCCTTGGAAGATATTAAGCTTAGTATTTTACCGATTTTGACTTATCGTGTACACAGATACACGGACCTTTTTCTAAAAATCCTTTTTTTGAATACAGGGTACCATAAAACGTGTATTTACGGTAAAATTTCAGTATCGAATTTTTGTGGAGTGTAATACCTTCTCTACCTACTCCCATGTAGAATGTAGAGAAGGTAAAAAATATGGTCCAAAAGATACAGATGAGAAGTAAATATGAAGAAGTAAAAGACTACTAGTAAATAATCCTGTGTACCAGATATATACTTTATCAACGCCGTCTGTGCACACTTTATCAACGCCGTCTGTGCACACTTTATCAACGCTGTCTGTGCACACTTTATTATAGTCGCGGTTTTTCACTTAGAAAGTTAGCTTCCTTATTGGTTGTAAAATTAGTTCACTGAAAATATTGTATATTTTTAATGAAAAAGGCCAGAGACATTAAAATTGCAACAAAGATCAAATCGCAAGTAATAACTCTATGAGCCTCGAACCCCCACGGCCGGTTAATGCGGTCCTCATGACCTGGAGACGCTACTTTTACATCAAGTAACTCCTCAGGGACCTGGCGAGGCTGAGTGCACCCCAGTCCAGGTCTCTCAGCGGGGAAAAAATCCCCACGCTGGTACTGGGAATCTAACCCAGGTTTCCCGCTTGGCAAGCAGCAGGAGACGACCGCAAATTACAAGTACAAAGTTTTAACCATAGAAGTAGCTACGTACAAGATGAACAAAAGCTATACATTTAGAACTGTAAGAGACTACCATATTTAAGTATTTGCTGATAAGCTCGCTGCGTGCGATGATGTTAATTGATCACAGCGCTGTAAATGAAGACAATGCTACCTCCCGGGTCACCGCAGGATGGGCAAGGAGAAACCGGATAGCTATCAATCGAGGAGTTCCAGCGAAGACGTATAAATAGATCGTCTCATACAGCTGTAAATTATGAAATCCTGTGAAAATTTCTAGTTAATTTTTTTGGGGTCACGTTGAATATTAACTACTAATGCCAACTAAAGCAGTCACTAATCGATTTACTATTCAATCACGAAACAATCACACCATTTAAGTGGTAATAAAAATGACCATATAAGCTGCAATTAACATTGATTCACAAATGAATTATCCATTTAACATGTTCTATACTGTACCTTATTTATCTAAAACTTCACTGTTGCGAAAAAAAGAGTGTAGTGCTTCAAAAGTGAGCTAAGTGAATCATGCTTCAAAAACTTTAATTAACAGTAGTCAAAAAATTAATTGTCGTCAAGCTGATGCACATTTTCTAAAAGCGATTTGCTCTATGAAGATGATAAGGGTGAGGGTGAACAACTCTAAGGTTGGTAGGAACCGGAATCATGGGAGAGACGACAACCCGATGAATCTGCGGCGGTTTGCCAGCAATTTCGACGGAACGGAGGACGCGACGCAACGCCCAGGCTTGTGCCTGTGTCTGTGAACAATATAACTCAAAAACGAAAGTCAGCTAAATATAAAATTGGTATTTAAGTTTAGTATATTCCAAGTATACGATTTATGTGAAAATTTTCCCACCCCAGACTACCCTTTTCAAGGAAGAATTTTCCTCATTTATTATTTTCTCAAAAATAGCTCTAACGATTTTGATTAAAATGTCAGGTGCTTAGAATATTCTAATGACAAATGAAATGTATATTTTAATTGTCAGGGAACAGTCTCTTAAGCCTTCTTCATTGTGGATGACTTTTACATTAATTGTAAACTGTGAGAGACGAACAAAATACTACTAGACAAAACATATCAATTATTACAGTTGATTTTACGGGATAGCTACCGAGTGGGATAAAAAAAAAATCTAAGCTTTCAACTAATTATCTTGACTCTGTAGCCTTCATCAGATAAATAATAATAATCAATAATTATTCATCTGTAATAATCAACTCCGAGAAACCTTCAAATCCTTAAAAACATATGAACTTCATTAAAACACACAATTTATGTCAGATACCTGGCAGGAAGGGCCTTTGTTTAGTTTTACTCAATTCATTCCTCACTTTCCAATCCATTTCATCCCTTTGTTTAATGTTACGCAATTCATTCCTCACTTACCAATCCAGTTCATCTCTCACATGTATTCCTCGTTAAATTTTACTTACCCGAATTTCAAAGTCATCAAACAGCGACCATCTCTTAAAAGATATTGCTATCGATTAGCCTAGTGTATTTTCTTTTGTCCCTTGTATCTACAATGAAATGCGTAATAAGACCTTCTATTAATGTTTGCCTTGATTAGCTTTTATAAGAATAGTTTATTACAGAATAGCTTACTTAGTACATAGGCAGAAAACGTATTGCATTCCATTCAAATAACAATAACGGGATTGCACTGTAAATACTCGTTTTAGGGTATCTTGAATCCAAAAAAGCATTTTTAGGGAAAGGTCCGTGTGTGCGTGTCTTGTGCCAGTGTGTCCGTGGGTCTGTGAACAGATATCTCAAAAATGAAAATTCGGTAAAATACCAAACTTATTTTAAGTATCCTCCAAGGATGCGACACGAAGATTTCAAGGAAAATTTGTCCATCCTAAACTATTGTTTGCATGGAAAAAATTTCGAACATTTTATTTTTTTCAAGAATCGTGCTAACGATTTTGATTAAGATGCTGTATATGAAAGATATTTACATGAAAAATGAAAAGTGTACCATGAATTTTCTGGGAATAGCCTCTGAAGACCTTCATTCTGGATTATTTTTGCATGGCTAGCAAACCATAAGAGATAGACAAAAACATATTACACAAAATATGTAGGTCACACAGTTTATTTTTCGTGGAGTTAAGCATTTCCAATACATTCCTTGTTATTAGTTTCAATTTTAAAATATTTTAATGTTTTCTCATAGGGAGTTTGTCAACTGCTGCCATGCAAAGAAACGAATTTCAATCACATAGTAAGTAGCTTTTAAATTATTTGACTATCGCTTTAGCCTAGTGTAACCCCTTATTTCCCGTCTACTACAAGGAGCAATTAATAAAATCATTCCAGCTAATGTTTATCTCGATTAGCATTTACTGATAGAAGAATAAGCTTTCTAACAACTACAGAAATGCAGAGAAAATGGTGTGGATGATTTTTAATAGTGTTCAAAGGCACAGATGAAAATATATATATTTTTAACAAATACTGATTTTCAGATATTTAGGGAATGAGAATGTGTACTTCCTTTGATTCTGATATTTATTTAATATGTTCTTCTATATTACACACTATACACTGAAAAAAGTGAAAAATACACTATCTATCAAATAACCTGAGCTTGAAACAAAGTGGGCGCAATCATCGTGAAATCCCTTCGCAATGTTTCGTAACAGGTCAAAAAGACTATAATTTTCTTCATTAATTTGGGAAAAACGGAGTTAAAGATGGGCACTTGGCATGGAAATCTGAACAAACTTTATATTTCAACCGGAAATAAAGGCATCGTGTTGCTGATAGCGTGCGCAATTGGCTCCAACAGAAACCTAACCTCACTCCCACATCGCCTTTTCATATGTAAATTGTTATGGAGCTGTTTAGAGTGCGGCAGGAGGTTTTAACCCACCCAATTGCTTTGTGTCTTGATTAGATTCAGTCCGCAGAGCTTCCGTGCGATGCGCGGGGGTTGGGAAACGGAG
Source organism: Hymenopus coronatus (assembly GCA_030762935.1). Classification (NCBI taxonomy): domain Eukaryota; kingdom Metazoa; phylum Arthropoda; class Insecta; order Mantodea; family Hymenopodidae; genus Hymenopus; species Hymenopus coronatus. The sequence continues at coordinate 51,787,210 of CM060895.1, forward strand.
AGATTTTTACATCTACTATCTTTTTGGAATGAGGGGAATAGACGGAAGAGAAAATAAGAGATTTAGTTGCGGCCTTCAAGCTTAAGGAAAATTATGCAGTTGAAAGCCTGCTCATATTCTGCTGCATACATTAAACTTAATATATTTTCTAACTCTTGATTCCCTCGTTTATGTTCGTCTTAAACGTAAATCTCCCCGTGTGATTCATATAGACGCCCCTTTTTGGGCAATTGCACGAAAAACTAGACACAGGAATAATGAGTTATTCAAGGCTGCAGTGCTTCTGCAGCTCTGAATGAAAGGGAATGGAATACTTTCAGATGAAATAAATATTATACCTTTTCTCCCCTAAGTTAAGCAATTCACATCTTGGGTTCGATTCTCCGGCGACCACTCACCCTGCCTCATGAGTTTTTTCGTGTTCTCAGGTAAATGCTGGAGGGATTTATTTTATCCCTCGCATTTCTAGTTATTTTCTGTCGTTTCATTATCATTTCATTGATATTTTGTCCTGTGAACATCTTTCAGAGTTAAAAGTGTCGGCAAAGGTCCTTCATTGCGGCGTGGCAGGCTTTCTGGAACTCTCATCATCCCCTGACTTCGGCCGGTTGACCCTTGGGGGCGTTGGACCCTATGCGCGGCGGTATCCCCGGACTAACTGTCCACCTATCGGGGAGTATTATCTGGAAATGTTAGGGATGGTGTCATTGCTGTACCGTCGCTCATGACTCTGGGCACCCGGTATCTCCTCATCTCATCCCTCCTCCCAAGACGTTCTTTCACCGGTTAAGTGCTGAGTCACCTCCGTCCTAACCGAGCCTGCATAGATTCCTTACACCCCTCGAATTTTCTGAAAACCATTTTTAATTCCCATTATTTCAAGGTTGATGTTCGATGGGTTGCACACTATACAGCCTTATCGTGGCGTTTTACACGCTACCGCTCGATCTGGATCCGCTTCATGTTTAGCCGAAGGCTCGAGGCTTGTGAGCAGTACCTACTGGGCGCCGTGGGAAGCGTTTATGTGTAAGCACTAGGGACCCCGCCCAGTTTGCGCTCATCGTCATCCGGATCTGGTCAACTTTCGCGTCTCTCCCTCTCTCTCTTGGGTTACATAAGATACAAAGGGCCCTCAGGGCCTATGAACGGTGCTCTGCCCCAATGTAAGAACTCCGTCTGTATGCAGTCCTAATCCCCTCCGGCCTATCTACCTACTTACTCATTCGTACTCCTTGGTCTAGGCGTAACATGCTAGCCTCTAGTTCCCTAGGTTGCGGGTTCAATCCTGCGAATGGACATAAATATCCTTAACAACGCTTCTTTCGAGAGGGAAGTAAAGCCGTTGTTGCCAATTCGTAGATTTACGCACGTAAAACGGGAGGTCTCCGTTTCGATTCCTAGAAACCCATGGGCTATTTGTTTCCCCAGGGTCATCAGGCGAATACTGGAGTGGTTACTCTCATCTCCCGAATTTCTTCCCTTCCATATACCAGATGGTCCACTGCCCCTTGTTTAACGTGTGCATATATCCCTTCGTGCGATAAAAGAGTTGCAGAACTCAACGGGGCTATTTAAGTTAAAATTTCCAGACCCATCATGGAATGCAGAATTAATGAAGGGGAGGGGTAACCAAATTAGCTGCTTATGTTCGCAGGCGTACTCGTAGCTATCGCTACAAACTAAACGGCTTTGAGTATGACTGGACTGTTTCTGTTCTATCACCCAGAGACAGAAGTATGACTTTGGTGCCTTACATCATGTAATGTAATCATTTGCAAGTCCTTGTCGCTTTTCTTTTGTCGTTTCCAGTTCAAACAATTTTCTGGAATGGATTATAATGTGAGTAAATGAATGCAAACAATATATCTTCATGTGAGGCTATTTCATATCTGTAGATAATAATAATAATAATAATAATGCAAAGTGTAATTTATTCGGGAAGAAAACATGTTCAATAATTTTGGGCCAATAACTAATTACGTAAATATTTTGAATGAGCAACATTTTATTGTTAAGGTGTGTAAACAGTGTAATATCATATGTATATTTACATATACATATATACTGCTATACTACAATAGACATTTGCTTGTAACAGTTGCATATTAGCATTTACTGTTATCAGTTATCTATTATAGCTACAAACCGAGATAGCTAAACTTACAGTTACTTACTTTCTCACAACCCCCTTAAAAATAACTCGGCGTTATATACAAGATAATTGAAATAAACATTTACAGAAATGGTTATTTCACTACATACTTGCTGGCTGCCCGGCTTTTGAAACTTATGTCCAATTAATTTTATTTATCTTCCCCTCTTTGAATTTATTTTATATCTTTAAGATTATATGACGAATCCTGTTTACTTTCCCGAGACCTCTGTACTTGAACTAAGACGGATGCTACCTTTAAACCGTGTGGAAACTTTGGAAAAAGTCCACATTTCTAAAGCAAAACAAGTGACAGGCGGCATATCTCGGTAAAAACAGAGTGGGTGTCATTGTTATCTATCTGTCCCCCTTCTTTCTTCTCTTTATTCTTCTTCGCGTCTAATTTTTTTGGTCGTCTCTGCAACTTGACTCGGCATATTTACATTTTTATTGAAACTCAGCGGGGATTTGCATGTAAGCCAACGTGCTGCGGCCGGAGAAAACAACACTTTCTGAAATGCTACGCTACAGATAGAACGTCCAATGCGCTCTTTAGTTCGTTTAGGAAAATTTCGAATTAAAATGACTGCATATTCATTCAGCCACTAAAATAATTTAACAGCAGTTATAATCAAACGTTTGAGATTAATGTAGAAACTTTACTAAGGAAAAACAAGTTCATATACTTACTTAGGACTTCAAAGTTTTTCAAAGAGACTCGTGCTTGGGGAAGCCTTGATGGTCACCTTTATATAAAATAGTGTCACATATTGTTCTGTCCCGCGAAAACATTGTAGTTATGAGCAACACTGAAATCATAGCTACTCTTATTGAAGCTTGCATATATTTGACATGCGGAAATAAAACACTATAATTTCACACAAATCAAAGTTCACTATTTTCATAAACTTATAATATGTGATTGTTACTGCAGAAGTTTATTTTGTGTTAAACTGTCGGTTCTGGAACAACTATCCATTTTTACTTTCTCTAACACGTAGTAGAACGTACAAAATGGATAAATTCGATACCGAGATTTCACCAGAAGTAGATGTTTTGAGATATCCTAAATCCCTAAACGAAAAAGGTCGGTTACATACCAAACTTCGTATTTAAATCCACTATCTCCCAAGGATGTGACATGAAAATTTAGAAAAAGGTTGCCCCTTCCCCAATTTTCCTTTGCATGGAACATTTGTCGAAATTTTTTATTTTCCCATAAATAGCTCTAAAGATTTTGATTAATGTCATGTTTAAGATATGTTTTGATAAACGAAAAGGATATCCTGAATTTTCTGGGAATAGCCTCTGAAGACCTCTTCATTATATGTATAATTTTTGTATAGCTGGAAAACCATACAGATATTTAAAAACTTAAAGCTCACTACACAAAAAATGTAGATCTCATTAAAACACACACAGTTTAAATAATTTATTATTATTATTATTATTATTATTATTATTACTATTATTATTATTATTATTATTTTAGTACAGTTAACCGTTTTTAAGATAATCAAGTTATTGGTTACTTAAACTTTTCCCAAACGGGATGTCATCTTTCGTCTCTCTTTCGTTTACTCTTTGCAACCAAAGCGAACTGATTATCAATTGTTTGGTATAGCTTTTAAAATATTTGATTATCGCTTTAGCCTTTTCATTCTCTCATTTCTCTTCTACTAACAAAGAGGCAGGCAATATGATCATTTTGCAATGATTATCACGAAGTATATTAAAGAATATTTTTTGTAAGAAAAGTTTGTTTGCGAAGAGCTAGGAAAAGTCATGTGAATCGAACACGTCGGATTTTTAAATATTGCAACAATATTTGCTCTTTATTACTCAAACAACTCTTTATTTATTTTTCCCCCTTTTTGATAGTGATTAACGCCCGCTTTTACTGCAATGACACCATAGGTAAGACACCTTATTTCTTCCACTGATTAAAAGTAAAAGTCTAGTTTGAAATAAATGTCTTTATTGGATGCTTTCGCAACACTTCTGCGTACAGTTTTCTTTCGACGTTCACTGCACGCTCCAAATTTCACGCCAAAACTGACTCAACTGCTGCACGCTGTGCATTTCCAGTTGCAACTAGCTCATTGCGGGGTGGGACGGATGGATAATGGCATTTAGGAATTCTAGCCAAGGCTGTTTGAGTGAATTTCCTCTTCAGCCAAGTTATTATCTTATGTTATCTTATTTTTGCGTTGGGCGGAAGAAAATTAATTGTAATCAGTTTCGATATGATAATAAGATATATAAATGTCCTTATTTGGTGCAATAAGTAAGAAGCAAATTAATTATAATCAGTTTTAATCTGATAGTAAGATATATAAATATCCTTATTTGGTTAAAATTAAGTAAGAAGCAAAATAGTTGTACATGTTTTAGTGTCAGCTATAAAAAAAAAAAATAGAAAATGGACCATGTGTGTCTGTGTGTCTGTGAACACAATAACACAAAAACGAAAACTCGATAAATTATCAAACTTTATTTAAGTTTACCATGTTTCAAAGATGTGACACCGCAAACTGCACTTTTATATGGTAAAATTTTTGAAAATGTTGATTTTCTCAAAAATGGTTCTAACGAGTTTGGTTAAACACTGTATATTAAATATATTCATATACTAATGAAAATGTATCTTTTGAATTTTCTGGGAATAGCCTCTGAAAAACTCTTCATCCTGGATGAATTTTGCATAACTGATAAACCGTAAACAAAAGCCTACTTCACAAAAAATGTAAATATCGTTAATACTCGCACAATGTATGCGATACACTTTTTTCGTGGAGTTGACCATTTTTGAGACATTCTTTGTTATTGGTGTCAGATTTTAAACACTTTTCACATACGGAGATTTGTCGAACTGGTAATGCAAAGATTTGACTATCGCTTTAGCTTAGTGTAATCCCTTATCTCCATTCTATTTACAAGAAAGCAATAATAAGTCCATTTCTGCTAATGTTTATCTCGATTTGCATAACGTAGATAGAAGAATAAGCTTTTTAACAATAACTTGTTACAGGTATGTAAATAAAGTTATGTGAATGTAACTCGTCATTTTTTTTTTTTTTTTTTTTTTTGTATTTGTCAATTGCCCGTTTTGCTGAACCAAAATAACGGCTGCTCCGAGATTGTTACAAATCACTAAACGAAATAGTCAAAGCTTTCAGTTCAAGAAATATTTCTTCTAAGAATGCTATGCATTGTGCTGGTGGTCAGCAAGTTCCACGGCTGTTAGCCGGCCGGCGGTAAAACGTGAGGCTTCAATGTGAGCTGGTCACATATTTTGGCCTTCAGGTAGGACCTAGTTGCCCATCAAGGGAGGGAAAACGACTTAGAGAAAACATAAACAGCTATGTCTGAGGCAGGTCTCAAACCCGAGATTCCCTGCGCCACAAAGCAGCAAAGCTAGACCCTTAGCTCAGTGTAAGTTGAACTCTTGAACATGTGGCTCCTATTTGTTAGCTGACGCAAATTGTGCCTATTAAGTCAAGTGGCTCTATTAAGGTACAAGTAATTCCACAATGAGAATTCATTTGATTATTTGGACCATGTAGTATCTGCGAGTGGTCGCTAAGTTGTCCCGCTTTAACCGCCTTTAATTTTTATCTGTAAGATTAAAAGAGCATGTTTACAAAACAAATCCACACACTATAGAGGAACCTAAAAATAACATTCACAGGGTTCTGCAGGGTTTAATGGCTAATTTCCTTAGCAAGTGCCAGAAATTATTGAACAACGAATGGAAACACTTCCAAGATCTTCTGGTCGTATAATAGTTACGCGCAAACCATAGTACGAAGGATGATCAGAAACTAAGGTTATAAAGCCTGAAGTGAAACGAGTATATTTCAACCAATACATTCACTTGATGGTACATACATTAGGTTATTTTTCCCACATAGTCTCCATATCGCTGAGGCAATTGTCGCTTCGTAGGATGAATTTGAACACTCCCTTCTGGTAAAAATCCTAGCCTTGCTTATTCAGTCACGTTGTCATGAAGTGTTGCAAATCCTCATGTGAAGCGAATCGTCGGCCTCCTAGGTGTTCCTTCAAGTGAGGAAAAAGATGAAAGTCGCTTGGAGCGCAATCGTATTATGATTTCGTAGTATTGGTCAGCGGTCACTGTATGACTTCTTTCCTCTTTCCAAAAACTCTCCGATTATGACAAACGCGCTGTCCCAAAACACTGTGACCATTACCTTCCCTGCAAATAGCGGCATCTTAAATTTGCTTGTCTTTGGAGAAGAGAGTATGTTTTCACTCTGTTGGCTACCGCTTACTGCTGGGGGTATAGTGGTGGATCCATGTTTCCTCATCCGTTAAAATTGCGGTGAAGAATACTGTTCCCGTCCATGGAAAACCGTTCAAAAATTGCAGACTTGCCCACATGCATTTCTCCTTGATTTGGTTGGATAGATTTCGTGAAACTCATTGGGAACAAACTTTCCTGTATTGCAGAATATCCTGAGCAATCTGATGAATGCTTCCAAAAGACATTCCCAGTTCTACCACTATATGCCGTAGCATGATCCCCCTGTTTCTTGGGTAGTTGAAGCGGGCGTTAAACACTACCAAAAAAAAAAAAAAAAAAAAAAAGAAACTGTTGTCTTGAATCAGCTCCTCCACGCGAGCTGTGTTCAAATCTGTGGATGCCCAGGCCACTGCGATCCTCGTCGATGGCGTTTTCTCTACCGGCCGAAAACTTTCGACACCACTCTGCGATATGTTGATGAGATATTATGTCTTCCCATAAATTTCTCCCAGCTTTCGGCGAATGTCACGGCCGGTTACATGTTTCGCCAGCAGAAATCGAATTACTGAGCGGTTCTTCGTGAGATTAGTTGTCCAAACGATCGCCATTTGCAGTGGCGCTGTAGGTGGCAGTTGGATGAAACTCTTTGTAGTTACCAACCGCACTTTAGAATTACCGCAGACTACTGAGTTTGCTGTGAGAGACGAAACACCAAAAATACGGGCCTTGTAACTTTAGTTTCTGATCATGCATCCTAGATGTACTATCACTCACTCAGCGGACTTAACAAGTATGTTCTGGTCCATGCTGATCACAATTATAAAGCAATCCTTTAGAAGATAAATGTATTGACGAGGGGAAGGGATGCCCGCAAGCAGGGCAGAGTACTGCACATAGATTACATGTGATTCTACCGTTACCCAAGTGAGGGGTGAGCGGAAAGAACTATAAGCAAACCACATCCGAATACGACAGCTGCAAGCACGGACAGGATCCCTAACGTTTCCAATTCGAATGTATACGATGCCGCCCGAGACTACCAACTAGCCCCTATCCCACAGAAGTTCCCCCACAGAGTCCATAACAATGACCAAAAAGTCACGAAAAACCCATGGGTCCTTGCCATTAAGCCACCTCATTCGGTGTCTAAGATCGTAACTTCCTCTAGTTTGAACCTAGTCTGACAATAACAAACACTAAAATGAATAGTGAAGATTTGGAAGAACCCCAACTCTCAGTTAAAATTCGCATAATATTACTGTTCAGTTACTTCAGTGATAGATTCTATTCTAGCATTTATAAAGTTATATAGCACTTACCCAACGCAGAACGCTTTGCCGAAGCGAAATGAGTCATGGCAATGACGTGGTTGCGTCGTTTCCGCTCTCACAAAATACCATGATCTGTAGTATGTGGGTAGCTTCACATTCAAGAGGTCCCGCGTTCGTTTAGGGTGAGTTACCCGAATAAGGTTTTTACGAGGTTTTCCCGTGTGCTAAAAAGATCTATGTCGAGTAACTTTAAAGTTCATGGACCCCGAGCTCATTTGAACATCATTTCATTCAACCGATTTCATTCATCGTCCGATAGGACCTAGTATTAAAGGACGTTAAACTACCCCAAAAATCAGGAAGTTTGGTTCACATTATACTCTGTTCTTTATATTACATAGACATCAGAGGTGCCAGCATTTTTATCCTATAAATTTCATCTTGCACAAGGGTTATCTGCTGCACTCCAATAATACATTCAGTGTGGATACTGTGTAAAAATCTGTGCTTTATCAATTCTAAGTTCGTCTTTAAGTTGCTAGAGAAGAAAGCCGATGTGCTTCATTTACATGACTTTCTCTACCTGTTCCTCAAACAAACTATTTTCACAAAAGATAATTCTTTTACCTACAACACCCTAATCGAGATAAACATTGCCAGAATTTATCTCTGCTTATTTCTAAGTAGAAGGGAAATGAGGGGTTATCCTAGACTAAAGCGACAGTCAAATCTCCTAAAAGCTGGTCACTAAGTGAAAAAAATGTTTGCATGACCAGAAGTAAAACAAAAAAAGAGATGAAGCGAAGGATGACTTCACGTTGGAGAAAGGTTTAAGTAGTTTAAAATTGAAACCAATAACCGGGAATACCTCGGAAATGGTAAAATCTACATAAAAATGTATATGACATAAATGGTGCCTGTTGTTGAGCTATGTTGTCCAATCAAAAACACAGGCACGGATCTTTTTCCAATGTTTTATTCAGGGGGTTTCAAAATGTGTATTTTTGGTGATATCTCGACATCAAACAGTTTGGATCGAATACAATATCTTCTCTACCTGTTATGTTCATCGTACGTGTAGAGAAAGTAAAAAAGAAGTTATTTGCTTGCTTAGACTGTAGTCGTCAGCGAAGTAGACGACGAAGTTACAGGTAGCAAGATGTAGGGACTGTACACTCCATAGCCGCGTTGTTCCACTTCCCTCCCTTTTTTTACCGCTTTCATTTTTTACCTTCCTCTCCCCACCTCTCTTCATCCCTCTGACGCCCTGGAGGCTTTATTCAATTATCTGCCTAATCCTCCAATTATAACGAGAGACGGAGCGTAGAGCCGTATACGTCCGCCCGCCGACAGATGGCAGTAGCAAACAAGTGACTGACGAAACTCGGGATGGGGTCGTCATGGCAACGCCCCGGTGCTGGAGAGAGGGGTGATGGCGACGTCGGAATAATTCATTAAGCTGAAATAACTCCTGTGTTTACAACCCTGCAAGTGACTGAATGGAAAGGGAAGACAAGGACTCCCCCCACAAACATCTACCCTCAGACTACAAGAAACTGAATTAGCGATATGAATGTCCAAGTTAGTATCTTCCGAAATCCTCCAGTTATAATAGATTTCCCGTTTCGCTTCTTTCCTCGCCCACACCCTTCCCTATAGATAAAAGACACACTGAAATTATTGCGACATGTTTTAAATGGCTCTTTTATCAGCCACCAAGATAGAAGTTTGGTAACTGCGAAGATTTACTGACGTGTCTTGATAGCAAGTAGTTTGACACGTTTTTGGGCATCGTTGTCCAGATCCTCCACTATTCTACCTTTCAAAATCATCTTCCTTTCAATATATTTTCCTTTTCCCTGACTTCTCCAAACACACAATAAGAATTCAGAATTAGGTGGATACCTAGTTGTGGATAATTGTACATTGTCTGGAAAACAACGATTCATTTGAGTTCGGATTAAGCCCTATTGGAAACTGCTGCTGACCTCCAGTTCCAGCGGTTCCTCACTATTGATAGCCGCGCCACATTATATACACACTTTTTGGAGAGCATGAGTTGTGGATTTCTTAGGGTGTTTGTGAGGTGTTTCTAGGATTTAAACAGATGAAGCAGCGGTTTGATGACATTTTTTTTCGCCTTCATGCTTGCCATCGCCATAAAGTTAATAATTCCGTAAGTTGTGATGGTTACCTTAATATTGGCTCTGCCCATGTGCCATTAACTTTGCCGGGCAATAAAATTACTGTTCACAATGAGCTGTAAGCTCAGACGCAGCATAAGTGTAGAATTTGCCCTCATGCTATTAAATGTAAGCTTCCACATAGACGCACTCAACATGTTACGCAATGAATGGAACGCAAACTTCAAACTTTATGCTTGCATTGCGTGCACAGCGAAAACATGCTGCATTCCTTCCCGTATGTACTGCCTGCTGTTCAACAACAGACGATCGCAATACGAGATTTTTACAGCGCCTATTGTACATAAATGCGCTTCTATTTGACCGTGCCTTGCCATCTCTCATTTCCCTCAAGCGGCTATTGCAATCTCTTTCTTTAATTTAATCGACATACCCACCATCTGCGTCTAGATTACTTGGCTCTCATATTTCGTAAGGTGCAAAGACATAATTCACAGTTCGTTAAATGTGCAACCTTATCACTGTTTGTAGTTTCTATGCTTGCGTAATTTTCAATATTTTTGGATAAACCATTATTGTGACGTCACTGCCGTGAGCCTCAATTGTTAGTATGTAATTTTATACACTATTTACTTGTAAAAGATAGCGTGAAGTTTCTTATATGATAGTGTTGGTTATGTTATTCAATTTGAAACTTGCGGAGCGCTTGGAAGATACTCGCATGTACACAATTTACTGATTTAGAAACCCATGACAACGTCTTACGTTGCGCTAACGACATCATTAAGCCACAATTCGGGTACATTATCTCACACTGAATTTGAGAACGTAGCTTTCCGAAAAAATGTCATTTGGAGAATTTAACACGTACCGTAATGATGTCACGGTAGCTCAGATGGTTAGAACAGGTAATAAACTGAAGATCCGTGGTTCAGTGCGTAGGGCATTGAATTTTTCAGTCTCGAAAATGTTCAGCTTTAACCTGGAAATGGCAAGTGTGTAAGAACAATAATTCATCAATTTTTATTTGATTTTATTATCTTTTCGAACACTGCTGGAATTTTCTGTCTTACGGTAGCCTTCCGGGAGGTCTAAGGTGTATGTTAATTTCGATTGGAAACAGGCATTCTTGAAATATGATCTCTTTCTTTTTATTTCTTCCACTTTTCTTCTGCTTTGCTCTCTTAGTAGTAATTGCAATGATATGTACTGATTCTGTATTTGTTATAAATGTTTTTTCCTATACCGTCATAATATGTCGTCAATTTCTTACACAAGCTTTACATGTTGTCTTTCTTCTGTGCAGATGCATTTATTTCTTCAGATTATGTTAATCTAAAATCCAGATCTTTCAGCGTTTGTTATTCGTTGTCTAACTTCATAGAAGATAGAGTGAAGTTTTAGCAAAGCCTTATGAACGTGACACATCGGAGTTTTATTTTTTCTAGCTCGTATATAGAATTTTATAGTAGATTGAGTAGATACTGTATTCCACTAAAAATTCAGTATAAAGATTTCAACGGAAATACACGTTTTTAGTCGCGTAAATAAATAAAAAAGAAAAATCATTTTTTGAAAAATGTCCGTGTGTATGTGTGGTCTGTAAGTGGCATAGCTAAAAAACGAAACGTCGGTTAAATACCAAACTTTGTATCTCAATTCACTATCTTCCAAGGACGCCACACGAAGACTTTCAAGAAACACCGCCACCTTAAACTACTCTTTTTGAAAATGTAGATTTTCTCAAAAATGGTTCTAACAATGTTGATTAAAATGTCATATACTGTAGATGTTTGCATTGCAAGCAAAATACATTTCTTGTATTTTTTGAAAATAGCTCTGACGCCCTTATAGACAAAAACTTACTACACAGAAAATATAGATCTCGTTAAAACACACAATGTCATATGACGTTTTATTTATTTATTTTTCTATTTTATTTCTTTATTTACTTATTTATTTATTTGCAGAGCTAACCATTTATAACAATTAAATGTTTCCCAAACGGTAAGCCCCCATCCGTTCCATCGCTCTTTTGTTTTACTCCTGCCATGGAAAGAGATCCGAATATCGATTTCATCGCTTCGTAACAGCTTTTAAAAGATTTGACTATTGCTTTAGCCTAGTGTACTGCCTTATTTACCTTCTACTTACAAGAAAATAATTAGTAAGACCATTTGTATTAATGTTTGTCTCGATTAGCATGATGTATATAAGAGATTAATATTTTATAAAATAATTAGTTTGCAGAACAGATAGGGAAAGTCGTGTGAATGGAGCACATCAGAACTTTTTTACCTTCTCTATACGCACTATGTACATAGTTTATAGAGAATGTATTGCACTCCACCAATAAATTCGATACCGAGATTTCACCGGAAATATATGTTTTAGGGTCCCCTGTATCCAAAAAAAGTATTTTCAGAAAAAGGTCCGTGTGTGTGTCCGTGTGTCCATGGGTCTGTGTGTCTATGAACACGAAAACTCATAAACGAAAAGTCGGTAAAATACCAAACTTGGTATTTAAGTTTAGTATCTTCCAGGGATGCGACACGAAGATTTTGAGAAAAATCCCCCCACCCCAAACTACCCTTTACATGGAACTTTTTTCGAAAATTTTGATTTTCTAAAAAATGGCTCTAACGATTTTGATTAAAATATCATATATCAAAGATATTTACCTGACAAATAAAATGTATATTTTGAATTTTCTGGAAATAGCCGCTGAAGACTACTTTATTCTGGATGAATTTTGCATAACTACTAAACCGTAAGAGGTGTACAAAATTTAACACACAAAAAATGTAGAGCACGTTAAAACACACAATTTTTGTTATATACATTTTTTTCGTGGAGTTGATCGTTATTGCGATATTCCTTTTTCTTAGTTTCAGCTTTGAAAAACTTATACTTTTCTCATACAGGAATTTGTCAACTCCTGTCCATACAAACAAAGGAACATCAGTCACATAGCAACCAGCTTTTGGTTTTCACTTTAACTTATCGTACTCCCTTATTTCGCTTCTACTTACAATAAAGCAAGAAATAAGACTATTTCTGCTAATTTTTCTCGATTAGCATGAAATAAATAAAAGATAAGCTTATTAAAAATAATTTGTTACAGAGATATAGAGAAAGTCATGTGAATGGAACACATCAGATTTTTTATTAAAGCACACTCTAATGTTTTATTAACGTCCCACAGTATAGACTTTACCCGCGTCTTTGTGTCGCGGTTGTCTAAGATACGGCATTAGAAACACATAATCTCGCCACCCATCTGCTAATTTAACCACTAAGCGCCCTAATTGTGCTGATACTTGCTCGCTCTTGGGTTTCTTGGTAGAGAGGGAAGCTATTGGGCAAACACACTTAGTAAAGGGTGGATAGTCTTTACATACATGGGCTAAGAAGAAATGTCTCAGACGCACGGAAGTGTCTAACCGCATTTCATGTGTCTCAAGAGTAGCAAATAAAATTAATGTTAGCCGTCCCACCATAGTTGCTGACAGCAATCGGTTTTTATGGGCAAGTTTAAAAAGAATGGTAACTAAAACAATGTATGCCACAGAGTGTAAAAATCGAGTGGATATACTATGCAGTTAATTACTTGCTCTAAGCGTACTATGTACGTGGTATATATTGCACCTAAAAATTCCCATACCAAGATTTCACCCGAAATATATATTTTGAGGCCAACTGAAACCAATAAAAGCATTTTTAGAAAAAGCTCAATGTGTGTTTGAGGATAGAAAAGCTCCAAAACGAAAAATCCGTTAAGTATCAAACTTGATATTTAAGTTAAGTATCTCCCAAGAACTCACAAGACGATTTTAAAGAAAATCCCTCACTTAAAACTATCCTTAACACGGAAAAAGTTTCGGAAAAGCTTAATTTTCTCTAAAATGGTTCTAACGATTTTGATTAAAATATCGTATGCTAAAATAATTATAAGAAATAAAGTGTACATCTTGAATTTTTTGGAAATAGCCTCTGACGACCTATTTATTCTGCATATTCTAGATGAATTTTTCTGAATTTGGCATAAATGGTAAACTGTTAGAGATAGACAAAAGCTTGCCACTCAAAAATGTAAATTTCGTCAAAACACACAATTAATATAACATTTTTTTATATTTTCTGCTTTTTTTTGTTTGCTTTTTTGCTTTATTGTTTTTTGGTATAACTGGCCGTTTCTGAGATATTTACTTTTATTGATTTCAGCTTTAAAATACTTATACTTTTCTCATACGGGAATTTGTCAAATCCTGGCTATACAAATAACGGCATTTTCACATAACAATCAGCTTTTAAAAGATTTCGCTGTCACTTTAGCCTATGGTACCCCCTTATTTCCCTTCTACTTACAAGAAAGCAAACAAGAAGACCATTTGGCTAACTTTATCTCGATTATCACGTAGTAGATAGATGACAATATAACAGTAATTTGTTTCACAAATGTGAATGGAACACCAGATTTCAATCAATATATTTCTTCTCTACTGCAAAGCCAGCCTCAATTTTTCGCTGTTCTCTTTCACAAATTAGTCATTTATTTTCAGATATTCTATTTGCTTCGAATGTCTACACATATATGTATAGGCTCTTTTAATACCATCTCAAAAACATTTTAGTAAAATGTCTAGGTGTTTGGTGTGTGTGTGTGTGCTTTTTTTTAATATTTAGCGCCCGCTTTAACTACTTATAGCACCGCAGGCGGTGACACTGGTGATACATGAATGAAAATGGAGCACCGGTGGTATGCGATGGCGGAAGAAACCGGAGAATCCGGAGAAAACTCGCCCCAGCACCGCTTTGTCCACCACAAATCGCACACGTGGTCGTTTGGGATCGAACCCGGGCCGTCTAGGTGAGAGACGAGTGGTCTGTGTGTGCGTCTGTGAAAGCATAACTCAAAAACGAGAAATTGTGTGATATTTAAGAGTATCTCCAAGGATTCGACACGAAGATTTTCAAGAAAATCTCAACGCAACTAAAGCTTATGTGAAAAAATTGTTGAAATTTTAGCTCTTTTTCTTCAAAATGGCCTTAAAGATGTTGTTTTAAGTACCATACTATAAAAATACTTATATATAAATAAAATTTATATCTTAAATGTTCTAGGAACAGCTTCTGTAAACCTCTTTATTTTGGATTGCTTTTTCATGACTATTTAAAGCGTAACAGAAAGGCAGGTTCTTACTACTCAAAAAAGTAGATATAATTTAAACACACAAATTATGTCAAACATTTTTATGGATATCAGATTTGTAAAAATACCGTATAATATCTTATAATACCAAAGCACATTGTATAATAATGCATACATCACGGTAAAAGCAGACAACCATCATTACCGCAACGTTCGCCATTGTGCATAACTACCAGGCGACTGGGCTTTAACTTGCAGATAACGTGCTAGCTCTACGGGCATGGCCAAACCCCGACTCACATGACATGCAACCCGCAAAACCGGATTTCATCACAAAGTTTGAAAAATCCGGTAGATGGAGAAGTAAGTAGACAAGGAGCTCATTAGCGCTTATTGGTTCTTAGATAAACACTACTGATTTCTTATATATATATATATATATATATATATATATATATATAATATAATATAAACAGCATTATATTTATAATTGAATTATTTAAGATTGGCAATTATATTACAGATATTGAAAGTATATACTCATAATATAACTCAAACGCAATGTAATCTGTAGCAACATAAATTGCACAGCTACATTGTTAATTATTCAGCCTCCATATTCAATCGCTTTCATACAGTGACTATGCCCTGCGGCCGTTATCGCCGCACGTGTGTGGGTGGCCTGTTCGGAAGTCATAGCTGGTTGTTGCCGTGCATTATCACACCTGCGTGAGTGGACACGTGTGCGGTTGGCGAGTTCTTGTGACATATAAGCCGCGATTATTGCACCATCATGAGTAGATACGTGTGCTGTTGCCAAGTTCTTTGGCATCGAAGCCGTGCATTGTTACACCTGAGCAAACCTGTGCCACCTGCTGAGGTTTGCACGTGCGATTGCTTCTGGAAGTTTCCTGCCACGTGATTACAAGTATAAAAGGAGAGAACAAGCTGCGCAGAGAGTGTAATTTCAACCGGGAATGCATATCGTGCAGCAGTTGAATCAGTTTCGATAGGAAATTCGAAATTCTATAGGGGTGCAGCAGTAGCCGTCTCAGCGAACGTGTAGGGGAAACTATACGGGAAAATTCTTTCGGAAGCATTAAATAAAAGTATTTATTTGTGAATAGATTTTCATTTGTAATCAGAAGAAATAAAGTGTTGCTTGCTGGAGCAATAAAGAAGAGTTTTTGTTAAAATACTTAAATTATCTTTTACTGAGCTAGTGTTTTGTTGGTATTGTTAGTAGTAAGGCGAATCTTATGCCCATGTTTATGTCCTTGTGTTAATGTTTATATGACGATGGTCCTTTAGAGGACGCTAAGTGGACCTCAATACATGTATGAAATAACAGTAGGTGCTAGAATAAGATAAACGTTTGTATTTATAAAACTATTTTATAGACTGCGACTATTGGTTCCTTAATAAGATAGGACACATACTAATCCCACTTTCACGCTTTCAAGCCTTCTTAAGCCGTACACGCTGATAAAATGCAAATTTTTGCCAGCAATGATCCCTATTGCGTCTTTATCTGATGGCAACTGCGCGTTATACAAGAGTTTTTAATGGGAACGCGTAGTTCACATTCCAGATAGAGATCTGCGGTCTCCCGGATGACTTATGCGAAACAGAAAGGGTCAACTTGTAACCACATGTAAGCTTATTGAAAAGGGGAATCTCCCCCTCGCCCTTCATAATATGCCTTAAGCTCGGTTCATCGCGCGCTTTTGTTACGGCGTCGGCAAGGCGCAGCTAATCCCTCTCCGTGACCGCACTGTAAGCCATTGTTGGCTGTAGGGAAAAGCGCAGCGCCAGATGGACCCCAAGGTTGGTAGCACTGCCGACGTCAATCACGGCCTTATTGTCGCAGGCTTGACGTTTTGACGCGCCGTGACTGAAGTAGCAGACTGGCAAATTTGATTTAATCACGTTAAATGATTCCAATATAAACGAAAGAGGCTAAGTGCAGAGTCCCCTCTTTGTTGAAATAACTCTGTGCCAGTGGCCGAAAAGTGTAACCTATATAGGGAGGGGTAAACACATTCAATGGTTACATTCTAATCCAATTTATATTTAGTTACACGGCTCTATTGTAACACTTTTTATGGGGGTCAATCTCTGCAATTTGGAAATTCTATAGTATTTCCTAATGGGGTACGGAATTCCCTATCTTGAGGCAGTTATTATTATACAGGGTTACTACAAAAGAAATAGACAACTTCAACTGCCTGTAAAACAAAAACTATTAGAGATAGCAACCTAATTATTTTGGAGGTATGTTGAGAAACTCTCAAAGTTTCGTTTGTTACTTGGTAACGCTGTAGTGTTTTGTTTGTTGTTGCAGAAGCTGAAATGGCGGAAAATCCTGTGGAAAAGGCATATTGCGTGTTGGAATTTGCTAGAACGCAATCAGCAACTGTTGTCCAACGACATTTTAGAACACGTTACCACAAAACGCCACCGACTAGACAGTCAATCTACGACTGGTATAGAAAATTCGAGACAGCGGGATGTTTGTGCAAAGGGAAGAGCTCGGGAAGACCAAGAGTTTCGGAAGAAAACGTTGAACATGTTCGTTCTGCCTACATAAGAAGCCCACAGAAATCGACATCTAGGGCAAGCATGCAATTACAAATTCCACAGAAAACTGTATGGAAAATCTTGCGGAAGCGACTGCACATGATGCCTTACAGATTACAGATGTGATTTCTGAGTGAAGAAGAGAAGGTCATGCGGCGTGACTTTTGCATCGACATGTTGCGACATGACGAAGACGATGCTGGTTTTTGTGAGCGCATCATTTCATTTTTGTGGTAACGTGTTCTAAAATGTCGTTGGACAACAGTTGCTGATTGTGTTCTAGCAAATTCCAACACGCAATATGCCTTTTCCACAGGATTTTCCGCCATTTCAGTTTCTGCAACAACAACAAACAAAACACTACAGTGTTACCAATAGTAACAAAGGAAACTTTGACAGTTTCTCAACATACCTCCAAAATAATTAGGTTGCTATCTCTAATAGTTTTTGTTTTACAGGCAGTTGAAGTTGTCCATTTCTTTTGTAGTAACCCTGTATTATAATAATAATTTTACTATAAATGTACATATAACAATCCGTGTTACAGGAAATGAATTTAAAGACTGCCATATTATATTTTTATATTGACCCTAATTAATGTAGAAATATGATTACTTTTCGCCTCTCATATACTCTTAATTTTTCAAAATTTAGTATTTTATTTATCAACATTTACCATTATTTCGAAAAAGTAATACCACCATTTACTTTAATGTGCTTTTGAGAGATAGTATAATAATTTTACATCGTGTGGAACATTTGAAAAAGAGTTGGAAAGCAAATAAGGTTTGAAGGTGGGAGTGTCTATTAATAAACATACATCTACTATCTATAACTTCAGTTCATCGATACATTGCGCCAAATGAGGTAAACGATTCATTTTCTTAAAGTTTAGAATTCATGTCATGTTATTATGAAACAAATAATTGATTTAATTTTTCACAATTTTTCGTCAAATTTCACAGCTATATCACCTTAGAAATGAAATTCAGCTGGTGTTATTGCTAGAATTCCCAAACTATCATTGCTGTCAAACATCTATATCATATCAAGAAAAATTCAATTCTGCAATCTATTACATTATTTTATGCGGTTTATATTAAAGAATACCACTATAAAATGGCCCATTCATATCTGTGGGAGAAAACAAACGACATAATAATAATAATAACAATAATAATAATAATAATAATAATAATAATAATTAATATTATTATTACCATTATTATATGCAGTAAATTATATCTTAAATAATAGGTAAACGGCTTTACTCAATCATTTATATTAGTATTATGTTAAATACACAGCGTGGATTTAGAAAAGCCAAATATTGTGCAGATTGTATATTTACTATTACCCATATTATTTTCCAACCTATCTCACTGTTATAGACTAAAAAAAGCGTTTGATAGAGTAAGTAAATGAGAAATTATTACGGAAGATATTATTTGAAAGAGGAATACCTCCACACCTTATAAGAAATATACTGAGTTTATAAAATAGTAGAATCCAAATAAAACTATCAAGTGGAAAGCAGAAAATTTCTGAAATTAAACAAGGAGTTAGAGATGGGTGCCCTCTGTCATCCATATTTGTTAACGTTTATATGGACATGATAATAAGAACTTGGTTAGATTGTATTAAATATGTTATAATTGATAACTATTTTATTTGCAGACGACCAGGTTATTATGACAGTGAAAGGGATGTACAGTTAATAATAAATAAATTAAATGAGGTAGCCAACAATTATGCTATGAAAATTATACCAAGAAAACGAAAAGTAGTGGCATTTTGGGGTTCGCACTTAATTAGAGTAAACATTTAATACATATTAAAATATTAGAGCTGATGAAGACATTTAAATAACTGGGCTGAAATGTAACATATATGAAAATCTCTGAACACCTTCAATTATTTTTAATGGAACCATGCGTCGAACATTAGCAAGGAAGTGCGAAATGTTATAAAGTTGTGGCATTGCCAGCTCTAATCTACGGCAGCGAGAAATGGATATTAAGGAACGAAAATGAAAGAAGATTTATAGTAGTTGAAATAAGATTTTTAAGATTTTCAGCAGGAAGAGAAAAGAAGAGAAGCTATTAGAGCAGAACTACAAATACAAAATATTTTAGAGATAATAAAAGACTTTCAAAATAACTGGAGAGAACATGTACGACGTATAAATTAGATCAATAGGAAGACAGGAAATATGATCAACTTTATTTGAAGATGGAGCACGTTGATTGCATAAAGATTATTACTATTATTATTGTTGTTGTTGTTGTTATCATCATCTTGAAGATTAACGTCTTTAACCTGATGGGTCATATCGGACGATGACTGAAATAAATGAAGTGATGCTCAAACGAGTCTGGGATCGACAGTGCTCCAAATAAACCGAAATTCGGATTATCAGAATAAAGGAAACTTCCGGAAAAATTTTTTATCTGGGCGATTCAGCCTGACTGAAGTGTCACAAAAAGCATAATTTTCTAAGTAGTTCTGCAACCTAGAAAGCTGAAATATTCACAGTCTCTATGTGCAATATAATTACGGTAGGTGAAGTAACAGTTTTCAAAAAGTTGAACTGTTGAGGAGAAGTTTTTTCGACAATTTTTCATACATTTTTACAGTATATAGCTTTTATTAATTTCGCCAAATATTATGTATTTTCAAAACCATTATTTCAGTGTATACATATAAAATAACTGCAAAAATAGCCCCTTGAAATTGAAACTCAAAATATGAATTTAACAATATTACAATTTTAATAACAAACACGTTTATAAGGTAGATATCGAGATATTTTATACTGTATAATGAAGAGAAAGCTTCATTGCTTCAAATAAGACGAATATCAAAATTCGAATATTTTGACACAAAATTCCATGCCCTTTTAACCAATTATTTTTATT
Organism: Hymenopus coronatus; assembly: GCA_030762935.1. Taxonomy (NCBI): domain Eukaryota; kingdom Metazoa; phylum Arthropoda; class Insecta; order Mantodea; family Hymenopodidae; genus Hymenopus; species Hymenopus coronatus. Next base: position 51,807,694 of record CM060895.1, read on the forward strand.
TCCTATTTTGTCCACCTACTACTTACCTGAGAAAGTATTTCCCGCGATGTCATCTGACTGTGGATTCGATTTCCCCTACCCCCTTGAACTCTCAACGAAATGTGTATTGAACTATTTTTGCAAAGGTTTGTCTCGAAGGTGAAACAGATAGAACAAATAAGTAAGAATAGTTTTTAGAAATTATATAACAACAATCCGTAATGAACAAAGAAAGTATTGTGATTGTAATATCAGATTTTTATACTGTAATTATAAGCAATAGTGTTTATCACCCTCCTACGTTATTTGTGTAGGAGCAAAACTTGGAGGACGTTCGTTATCCAACAACATGAACGCGCTGAATGTAATAAACTCATCTTACTGGACGGGGTTTATAGAAGTGGCAAGCATTTTGACTGAAGGAGTGAATCCCAGTTACTGAAGCTACATTCTCTGGTCCTTAACGCTATCTAGAATCGGAAATCGATGTTAACAGCAGAGTTCCTTGCTAACCAGCAAGGCTTCCCTTGCTTCACTGAACAGCCTGCAAACCGATGTACACTGTTCTTCCTAAATGTTACCATAGCTACCAGTCTTGTTCGCTATCTATAAGTTAACAAGGAAATATTGAAATGTGCGGAAGAGTATGAAACTATGGTATAACTATTTTTCTACACATAGCTGCGTGAAGGATAGGTAGAGTCAGACTGAAAAATTCAATGCCATAGCCAGGATTTGAGCCACAGATCTCCCAGCCTCTAGCTGGTTGCTCTGCCATTGAGCTACCATGGCAACATACCGGCATAATAATTTGAAAATACCTTGTGGTTTACCGGGAAACATGCGAGTCAGTTGCGAAATTCAATGCTATGCCGGCATGTTGCCATAGTATGTGGCAGAGCAACCGGCTAGAGATCTGGAGATCCGTAGTTCAAATCCCGGCCATGGCATTGCATTTTTCAGTCTGACTCTACCTATCCAGTATGAAACTAGTTTTACTCAGATTTGCCAAAATCTGTGGTTTGCATTTGTGAGGGTCAAATTCCATGCATAAGTCAGTCTGACTTTCTGTGGGTTCTCTCGGTCATTAGATAAATGTTGCATTGGGTATGCAATACCAAATTGCACTGAAAAAATGCAATCTGCAAGTAGTTGCGAATCTAATTTGTAAACATCCTTTGTGAGAAATCTAAAAATCTTCTCAAAGAACCTTGAAAAAGGGTCATTTAGTAGAACATTTCCAATATCGTAGTTAATTATTTTCAATCAGATAATAGAACAATTAATACATTTAATTATAGGAGAGATAACTATTGTACATTATACTTTTGCTACTAACAAGGATGCGAAACATGTGCTCTAGACAGGAAACATATATGAAATATAAATAAAATCTAACTTTTAGAAAGAACGGTTGGCTGCACCTATTTTTCGTGTTAGGTAAAAAGTAAAACGATTAAGAGCAAGCTTCATATTTTTAAAGTCAAGGAAAAGTTCCGGAGAGTAAAATAACTTGACATGAACATATTTTAACCATGAATCACCAGAGTCAATAAACATGTGACATTAAAATACAGTGCGGTCGTTTTATGCTGTGGCCGCGGATCGCCTTATGCAACTCCGCACATTGTCTGTTTTAATGGGTATTTTCCGTTCTATAATTCCCAAGTGTAATAGTAACATGCACTGTAATGAGTAAGTGGTGTTGAAAGTGATGTTCTGGGATTTACAGATTGAAATTTCTATTCACACGTGTAAGTTCATTTTGTGTAATATTCATAATATATGTTTCTCTGTGTTTTAATACTTATATTCTGTTAGGCAGATTTAACAGTTAAATAAAACTCTACCTCAACAATAAGCCAGCTCCCTGTAATAATTCGGCAAATGAATACTGGCTAAAATCTCAATACCAATTGAAGAAAATTACTGGAACAAGAACATAAAGCCATCCGCCAATAGAGTATTGTCAAACATGGATAATTCTCCAGTTTGAAAATAATTTTCCATTACGAAAATAGGGCCTTAATAGTGAGAACCGCAACACTCATAACTTCACTGAATAGAATGTAATCATGGATGTCGTCCTAAGCAATTTTGTCATCGACACGAAAGCCAAAATCGTTAAAATACACAATCGTGAAAAGGAAGTCGGCAGTTCAAATCCCACGAAAATCATCCTCAGTAACTGAGGATTACCTCAGTCTCATTACTACCAAATATTGATGATGATTTTCTTTAATTCCTAGATAGAACATAGGGCTGCAACAAATCTTCGCCATCGAATTCTATTCCTTGATAAGACTTGTATATCCTTTCATGATCTATTTATTTCTTTCCATTCCGCCTCAACTGTTCTTCTCCAAGTTACCCTCGGTCTTCCAACCCTTGTTTCTTCTGTAGATTCTATTCCAATACTATATTTCCACAATCCCTTCCTTTCTCAGTACGTGTCCAATCCATGTCCATTAAGCTTCTTTACTTCTCTATAAATTGGTAGCTGTTTTGCTATTTCCCATAATGTAGTGTTGGTAATGCTTTTTGGCCTCCGGTTTCTCAGCATGTGTCTTAGGCATCGATTAATAAAAGTTTGCAATTTTGTATTTATTTCTTGTATCAATTTCCAGGTTTCACATACGTACAACAATACGGATAGTGCATTTGATTTAAAAATTCTTAAGTTTAGTATTTCTTTGAATATTCTGTGAATTCCATAATGTTCTCAATTGCGAGAAAAACATTTTTGCTTTGTTTATTTTGTTTATATCTTACTCCATTCCTCCGTGTTACATCCCAAATATCTAAAATATTCTCTTCTTTCAATTCTGTGGTTGTCTATGTACAATTCATTTATTACTAACAAATGCGGGAAGGTACTCTAAAATTAGATCTTGAATATTTGCTTCCCAAATATATCATTTCATGTATCCCCAGTACTTTTGAATGCTGTACGCAGAAAAACGGCCGTTAGTGACTATTAAATTCAGTTTTTTGTGATAAAAATAAATCGTAGAGTCCATGAGACAATCAGTAGCTTTAATCTCAAAATATTCCTCTTCCGAACTCTCCAAATACTCAGTTCTGCTATACTCCCAAAGACATTCTGTTCGCATAGAAGCACTGCGAGACAAGGTTTTTCGATTAGCAGTTAGTGGGGCCAAATTCGAATAAATTTGATCTCCTGGCATTAGTTTTCCAATTTCAAGAGTACTGTTAAAGATGACATTAGCATCTTGTTTATTGGATGCAATTTTCGAGGGTTGTGATATATCTTTTGATCTTTGTGACCACTACAATACACTTCATTTGATGCTGGTCATATGATCCACATTTGTGAAGACAGAATTTACTCTACGTCCAACGAACTATGTGCTGTAATATTAACAAGCAATTGAACGTCCAAACAAGCCGTGTGTAGGACATGAATAGGTAGAGAATTAACTAACATTAATTGACCTAATATTTGGTTAAACTATGCAGCTCGGGACTTAAAGTACCTACTTGACATTTTAAGTCGCTATTGGGGCATGTCATTTCAATAATTTTTGTCGCCCTCCGTGGTGTAATGGTAACCATGCTAACTTCATATACCTAAGGTCGCGGATTCAAACCGGTGGAGGATGATGGATTTTTTCGGGGGGGGGGGCATGGCTTCCTTCAGAAGGGAAGTAACGCCGTTGGTCCCGTGCCGTAGATTTATGGCACGTAAAAGAATCTCAAGCCTGATAGAGAGGCCTCTGAGCAAAATTAAGCGGTCTTTCACGCCCAATTTAGAATGGGACGCTGAAAACCATAGTAGTTAAAAAGCGTCCATAAATAACACGCTATTTCCATTTTTCAAAATAATTTATGATTACCTTGTGGTTTATTGGGAAACTTAAGATTCAATTGAGGTATTTAGTGCCGTAACGGCATGCTGTCAAGGTAGCTCAGTGGTTCAAATTTCAGCTATGGCATGCCTCTACCTATCCAATCTATAATGGGGTATTTGTTTTATGATGGAAGGTTATGTAGACTAGAGCATGGATCTCTAATTCCTGGCTGCAGAATACTCTCGGGTTCGATCTCACGCATGAGGGTGTGAATTTTAAGTCTCGGGTATAAGACCGAGTCTCCCAGCATATTGAGGAAAGAGAGGAGCTGCGATAGGCAGCGGTCTTGTCCTTATTTTCTGGTTGGGGGATGCGTCAGATGGCTACATCACTTGCCTATGTAGATTGGATGATCGACCACCGTGAGGCCAACAGCCAGGTTTGCAGGTTCAGGGCCTAGCGGGTTGTAGCTTCATATTATTTAGTTGTTTTTATTTTATGAGTGAAGTAGTCTTCCAAAGGTATGCTTCGTATACTTCCTGTAGCAATATTCTGTGTTGTATGAGTTTGTTTATCTATAAAGGTAAAACTGAGCTGTGCGGTAAACTGGATCACAAAAGATCTGTCTGAATATTTAGAATTCTGTAGGATTAAGGCTAACTGGACGAATGGTTTTATTATTCAGGAGCAAGCACGTCTAAGAAAAAGTGCAAACATGGCATACAAGACGAATGCTGATGTGTTGCTTGGATGTAAAATTGAAACATCACTAAAACTGGAAGGGTAGAGTTTGCTCGCCCGTTCCCCGCCCGCGGCTTGTGATAAATCTTGTTTGGACTACGGACGTGCCGCCTCCCTCGGATGGCGCTATAAATATTGTTGCACAAGTCTGCCGTGCCCACCCGCTAAAATATCTTATGGGATACATGAAAAATAAAAACCACGCAGTGACAGTTTCGGGATTAAAAACAGTTTCGATGAAAAAGTGAGATTGTTTCACATTCTGTACATATATACACAACATACATAACCTTCCTCTGGCACATAGAGAGGTCCGGTATATATAAACCTTGACAAATGAGGATCGCACTGTGCTGTCACGTGATAATGATTGAGGACCATGGAACCCGTAGCGTAAACCGCCCCACGTGATGAGGCCAAGCCGTGGGGTGGGAGAATGTATTGCCATGGTTTCTATGAAGAGATGAAAGCTCCGTAACAGCCCTCTGTATAATACACACACATTTATCAATGTTGCGATGCGAGGGAGGGGAACTGTGACGTCACTATGACCACAGTTTGGCGGTTTTTACCAACACTTTTCATGACAAGAGAGACCCGCTACCACGTGACAGAGAGAGAGAGAGAGAGAGAGAGAAGCCTGAAATTTTCCACGGTAATCCCACAAACCAGTGAGATGAAAGATAAAAGTGGAGAGGGGATGAGATACAGGAAAAACCGGTGGAGATTTACGCGCTGATGGAGACGTGATTAAGATGTGATAAATTGTTCACTCTTTTTACTTTTAAAATGTTTGTTCTTTACCCATAGAGGTCCATTGCAAAAGACTGCAGTACACCAGCGTGTTCTTTTGTTCACTTTACACACTACTCTTCCACTTAATGCTATAGCAGACGCGTCTAATTTCTCGACATCACAAGTTAGGCAGAATATTTTATACCCCAGTGATTGTTTCATGTTTTAGCAGCCCCGCATATATAGATTATAGGCTCTTCTTTCGAACAAGTAAAGCTTGATTTTTTCTAAGTTCAACGTGAGCGAAATATTTTATACCCCAACGATAGTTTCATGCTTTTATATACTCAGATATATGGGTATATATCTATAGTGGATACAGAAGGTATTGTGTTCCAAACAAAATTTGATACCGAGATTTACCGGAAATGCATGTTTTAGGGTCCTCTGAATCAAAAAAGAAAGAAAGAAAGAGAAAAAAACAGCATTTTATAAAAAAGGTCATAGTGTGTGTGTGTGTGTGTGTGTGTGTGTAGATAGCATAGTTCAAAAATAAAAATACCGTAAATATCAAATTCGGCATCTATCATCGTCAAAAAATGTATATTACAATTTTCTAGGAACAGCCTCTGAAGTCCTCCTCATTCTGAATAACTTTTGCATAATTTTTAACTTCGATGGACAAAAAATTACTACAAAAAATTATAGAGTTGTTAAAACACACAGTTCCATGTTTTGGCTTCAACAGAACCAAATTTCAATCACATAGCAACCAGCTTTTAAAATATTTAGTATTACTCCCTTATTTCCCTTTTACTTATAAGCGACTAAGTAATAACACTATGTTTGTTAATGTTTATGTTGATTAACATGAAGTAGACGGAAGGAATTTATAACAATAATTTGTTACAGAAAGGTAGAGAAAGTCATGTGAATGGAACGCATCAGATTTTTTTTCTCTGTAAGAAAGAAGGGGAGCTTTCTACAGGACTCCTGTCTATCACTGTAATAAAAAAACTTATTTTAAAAAAATATTATGTATTCCATTCACATGGCTTTCTCTATCCACTCTGCAAAAAAAAAAATCTTACAACAGCTGATTCCTCTTTCTACTTCATGCTAATCGAGATAAATTTTAGCAGAAACGTTGCACACTTAGCTCTTTCTAAGTGGAAGTGAAGTAGGGATTACACTAAGCTAAAGTAATAGTAAAATCTTTTAAAAGCTAGTTGCTCTGCGATGCAATTGAAATACGTTTCTCTCTACATGACCAGGATGAAAAAGTGAATAACAACTTGCCGTTTGAGAAAAATCTAACTATCGGAAATTTTAAGATCAATAACAAAGAAAATCTTGGAAATGATTAATGTTACAAAAATATACAACATAGATTGTGTTTTTAATGAGAGTTACATTTGTTGTGTGGTAATTTTTGAGTATATCTTATCATTTACCAATTATGCAAAAGCCATTCAGGATGAAGAGGACTTACAGGCTATTTCTAACCAATTCAAGATATACATTTTATTTCTCGTGTCATTGTCCTTAATATACGGTATTTTAATTAAAATTTTGAGAACATTAACTTTTTTTAAAAAATATTCCTTGTAAAATGTAATTTAGGTTAGTGGATTTTTCCTGAAAATAGCATACTTGGAAGATACTAAACATAAACACCAAGTTTGGTATTTTACAGACTTTTCATTTTTGGTTATGCTGCCCACAGACATACACAGATATTTTCTAATTTTTTGGAGTCTGGAGTCCTCAAATCAGGTATTTACGGTGAAATCTCGGCAGAGACTTTTTGGGTGGAAAACAATATCTTTTCTACCTACTATGTATACTAGATGGAGAAAGTAATAACATCCCTGCAAATGAATGGGTTACTTTATTTATTAAATATCCAAGCAGGATCTTTTATGTGTTAAGCAGCGGCTTTACTCTAAATAGGAAAGCTAGGGGGGAAACCTGCGATGCTACATTCACATGAATTTCTCTGCCCATTCCTCAACTAATTATTCTTAAGAGAGCGTACTATTCTAGTTCGTATTAATCGAGATAAACACTTGTAGAATACTTTAATTATGTAAGTATCCTTGTAGGAAAATGAGACTAGCGGAATAAAGTAGGCTAAAGGTATGTAAACGTTTTTAAGAGCTGGTTGCTCTGTGTATATTTTGAAATTCCGTTCTATTTGCATGGACAAGAGAAGAAAACGATTAAAGAGTTCACATTTGAGAAAAGTAAGCACTGGGAAATTTAAACCAATAACAAGATATCTCGTTAATAATTAACTTAACAAAAAAAATATATGTCACACAAAGTGAGTGCATTAGCGTGATCTACACTAAACTTTCACTATATTGAAAAAAGTTGTCTAAATATGTAGGTAGAAAAAGTGTTGCATTTCGCGCAAAAATTCGGTACCGAGATTTCACCGGAAATAGATGTTTTAGGGACCCCTAAATAAAATCATTTTTATAAAAACGTCCGCAAGTGTCTCCGCGTGTCTGTGCGAGCGCTTTGTTAGTATTGTGAATCATAGAGTGAATCTTATGTCCTTGCTTTAATGCTAATACTTTGATGTGAAGATAAAAGTAGCTGTTAGTAACTTAGTATTATCCAGAGGTATATTCGCGTATTTACTGGAAATTTCGACGTCCAATTTCTCTAGTTAACATAGATATAGGGAATAAAAATAAAAACGCTCATTAAAATAACATAAAATATTTGCCACTGTCAATCAATGTTAAAAAATAACACGAAATCAAAGCGAACAGCAAACTGCATATTGACTTATTTTTATGGCACACAAACACAATATATTAAACGTCATTTGGATAAACATTTTGACGGGAAAAATTCAGCATAAAAAGCAAGTATAATTTGTTTTTATATATTACACAAACATTTTCCTGCTACAGACAAATCATTATTTAATACAAAATGGAAAAAAATAAACCTAATTAAATCATAAATGTATAATGAATCGAATTAAAGCAGTGCGTAAACAATTTGAATAACAACAAATGACTTTTAGACTTTGCACACAAAATTAAATAAAGATGACAAATGTGATAACTTGCTATTAATGTAAACGATTTGAATTTATAAGTTAGGAAAATGAGGCTATAACATATAGTAACACCGTAAATATCAAAGCTGCGAGTAGAAGTGTTGTTCATCTGCAATCTGTTTTCCAAGTTTATTGTCGTTTGCTGAAACTGTGCAAGAATCTACATTTCGTGTGAACTTATATTATTTATATGTTACTCTCATTTGACGTTTATTAGCAACAAATAAATGTACTTATTATTTCAAAACTGATTATAATAGTGGCATTAATTCTGCACACATTTGCTGAACTAACTTTCAGATTTGAATATTGTATTCAGCTCTCATTCAGAATCATTTTTATGCGATGAATTATATCCAGGTAGTGTTACCATAATCAGTATTGAACCTTTTATCATAAACTGGAGCTAATTTGGACCTTAATGGCCTACTTTGACCCAATTTTGGAATATATACAAATTTTGTGCTTATGACAATTCAACACCATGATCACAATAATCTTAAAAATATCAGATTTCACTCATTTTGAGCCCCCCCCCATTATATGATAGTAACAATTCATCATCATGTACATTGGGTACAGTATAAATTAGAAAGATAATTCCTAAATGTCTTTTTCATTTTATTGTGCATCAATATAAAATATAGTACACTATTATTCTCATATAATAGGGGGGCTCAAAATTGGGGAAATTGAGTATTTTTAAAATCATGGCGTTAATGGTATTGAAATGTCATAATCCTAAAAGTATCACATTTCCAAAAAGTTGAGCTCCTCTGTATAATATGAGAATAATAATTCCGTTTTTCACATGGAATACAGCATATGTATAGTTATACAATAATATATTTTCCAAATGTGGGTCTAAGTATCCCATTAAGGGCCAAATTGGCTCCAGTTTATGCTAAAAGATTCAGGACTATATTATGGTAACACTTCCTCTATATAATTTACTCAGGATGATCCTGAGAGAGAGAGAGAGAGAGAGAGAGAGAGAGAGAGATAAATGCAATATGCAGATTTGAAAGTTAATTTAACAAAATATATCTGATGTGTTCATTCCCACGACTTTCTCTAACTCTCCGTAAACAAACTTCTTACAAAAGATTGTTCTTCTTTCTATTTCATGTTAATTGACATAAACATTAGCAGAATTGTCCTATTACTTGGATCTTTAAAAGCAGAAGAGAACTAAGGGGAATACATAGGCTAAAGTGTTATTCATATATTTTAAAGATGTCGCTATCCAATTGTCATTGAAATTCGCTCATTGCACGGCCAAGGACAACTGTGTGTTCGAGAAAACCATTTCAAACTTGAAATCAAAAACAAAGATTATCTAATAAAATGGTTAAACCTAGGGGGAAATGTACATTGCACATACATAAATTGTGTGTTTTAAAAGATCTACTTTTTCTTTCTATCTCAATTACACATAAGTCATCCAGAATGAAGAGATCTTCCGAGACTATTCCCAGAAAATGTAAGATATACATTTCGTTTTTCATAATATATCTTAAAAATAAGGTATTTTAATCAAAATTTTAGAGCCACTTTGAGAAATTTTCTAAATACGTTCCATTTAAAGGGTATTGGGAGAAATTTCTTGAAAATATTCGTTTCACATCCTTAGTAGATGCAGAACTTAAAATATATGACGTTTGTTATTTAATGGACTTTTCGTTTTTGAGTTATTGTGTTCACAGACAAATGGACACACACGTGCGCTCACACACACGCATACACAGACACAGACTTTTTTTTTCTAAAAATGCTTTCTATATTCAGAGGACCATATTTCTAGTGGAATCTCGGTATGGGATTTTTGGTTGGAATGCAATACCTTTTCTATGTATTATTTACTAAGTAGAGTAAGTAAAAAGTGTCTAGAATTAGCGGCATTACTCTACAATCGAAATCTTTATTGCAATGTTGCAGCTAGATTTATCTCTCGTCGCTACGACGCTCGCTCGTTTACTGTGGCTGTCTGTGTACTGCAACTGTACGCTCCCATTCACTGTCGAAACTAACTTACTGCTGCAGAATGTGGCAGATTGAGGCAGCCCAAAAGTGGCCTTGCTAGGGCTAAGCCACTCTGTCGGGAGTAGGGTTAGACTGGTTTTGAAGTGCGGCGGGTGAGGATGAGGTTGAGGTGTGATAGGGATTGCCAGTTATACTGCAAAAGACCTTGTGCATCGCTGATGTACAATTATTTCAAAATTTGTGTTTATTTTGGGATAGTTATTTAAATTCTGAAGTCCAAGTAATTCTTGGGAGGATTGTATAGAATTGCTTAGTTGCCGATGGAATTGTTCTGTAGTTGTTGAATATGCACACATGGGGAAGCCCAAAAGACCGAATGAGAGCGCTCCGAATAAATGATAAGCTGCCGTAAAATTCTGCAGCCCCGCGCCTAATCTCAGCCTCCATATGTGGAAGACCTAAAGTTTCGTGGAGTCTTACGGGAAAGGATTGAGGTACAGAACAGATCGCCCAAAGATCCCTTTTCTTTATCGGTTTTATACCTGTCAATGTTCCAGAAGTAGAGGTCGTTATTGGTACGTGTACATTACGCACAGGCGAAACATTGCCAGACTTTAATGTGAAATTTATATTATTTTGAGGGGCCGCGACGTGGCCGAGTGGTTAGACCACTCGACTCTCACCTAGACGGCCGGGGTTCGATCCCAAGCGACCGCATGTGAGATTTGTGGTGGACAAAACGGTGCTGGGGCGGGTTTTCTCCGGGTACTCCGGTTTCCCCCGCCATCGCATTCCACCGGTGCTCCATCATCATTCATGTATCATCAGTGTCACCGCCTGCGGTGCCATTAGTAGTTAAAGCGGGCGTTAAACACTACCAAAAAAAATATTATTTTGAGGTGTTATATGAATATTAATAGTATGATTGTTATGAAATTAAAAATATGAACTAGGATTAGATACCCTATTATTGTAAACGTGTTACATTTAGGAAATCTGCGACAATGAGCGCGGTTACGTAAAGGATCATCAGTTATAAACGATGGAAAATAACTTATCCAAATACATGAGGTGATTCAGGACGGCTCGGAATAAGCGCGTGCATTTTGTGCGTAGTCACAATATTCAAACTATTCTTACGAACGTTTATTTTTCCACCCACTTCATCTTAATTGAGATAAACCTTTGCAGAAGTAGCTATATTACAGGTTTCCTTATATATATACAAACAGAATCAGAACTGGACGTTATAAACCGGCCTTAAAAGTCCGCATTGTATCTGATCACGACAAACAACTGAATATCGAAAGGACTTTAAAACAATGACAACGTGTTGAACAATTAGAATCATTAATATGGATATCTCGGAAATAGCTTATGACAGGAAAAATTCTTTAGCATAAATAATGTTTTAAAGATATCTGAATTTTTTTGTGTATTGCGTTTTCCTTTATTGCTTAATATTTACCAATTGTGCAAGATTATACAAAATTCCTTTCGAATAAAGTGGACATCACAGGCTATTTCCAGAAAATTCAAGATATAGTAAATGTTATTTGTCACACAAGTATGTGTATAATTTATGGTATTTTAATAAAAATGGTTACAGCCATTTTTGAGAGCATAAATAAATGCGAAAAATGTTCCATGTAAAGAGCAGTTGGTGGGGAATGCTTTTAAAATCTTCGTGTCGCATCTGTAGTAACTGCCAAACATATGCATTTATTCAACTTTTCGATTTTGTATTGTGCTTTTCACCAATACACATACATACACCTGGACATTTTCATAAATCCGCAGTTTTTACATTCAATGTTGCTCAAAACATGTATTTCCGGTGAAATCTTAGTATCGAATTTTTGGGTGAATGCATAACCTTCTCTATCTACTGTATGTACGTGATAGAGAAATTAAAAAGGGACATAAACTAATATAATTGTATGATGTGACTAGGTTGAAAACCAAAAAGTCGTTTCACTTACAATGGGCAGCTGGTGAAAATAAGTGCAGCAATATTCTAGTGCTTTTATTCTAGAGCATTAAAAGTGGCCGCAAAAAATAAACGGTTCCTTTACAAGAAGGGCTTAAAACCGCCTTTTGGTTTTATCCATTTCCGTTTGGCGCTTGCTAAGATCGTATTACGGGGTGAGTGGGGTGATGGTAGCACGCAATCTTCACGCCCCTCACCCCGAACAATGGCGGACAAATGGCGGGAGGGATATCTCTTGTTAACAAAAGGAAGGAAGAGTTAGGTTAATCCCATTACAACAATGGAGGGCGGCTATAAAAGTGTTTGATGGTTCGCTGCAGGGGCTCTTTGATTCGCGTTGATGAAGCCCCGTTAAGTGATATCTATCGTTTGATGCCAACTTAAATCTCATATCAGTTTAAAGCATAGGGGAAATATGGTTTAATACCTTTTGCTTCTCTGTGGGATATCTAAAGCTTGTTTTTAGTAAAAATACAAAGTAACAGGAAACTCTCTCCGCACCTTTACTTATACCATACTCTGAACGCCATCCAGTCTTCTCTTATTGGATGCATAACTACATTGGATGCAATATAAATGTATTCGTTTTGTTTTGTAATCGGCTTACTCTCCCCGTAATTGTAGGATTGTCACCCCCCCAAGGACTTACAGGCCAAGGCCTAGGGGTCAGAAGCCTGTCAGGGAGCCTACGGCACGAAACCATAGAATGGAGAACCTGTTCCGAGGGGTCATCCCGTAGCCAGACGTGAACATGAGGAAGTGGGTGATATGAAATGTAAGCGAAATTGAGTGAAAAGATGATGGTGGCATGAGTGGCGGGGGAAACCGGAGGATCCAGAGAAAATCCTTCCGGACGCCGCTTCATCCCCCACGAATCACACATGGGGGCACTTGGGATTGAACCAAGGGCCGCCTAGGTGGGAGGCGAACGAATATAAATGTATTCTGCGCTTAAAAAAATATTTGCAAACTACCTACACGAATTGTTGACCGCTGCGAATAAATACAACAACAAATATATAAACATGTAATAATTGCATAATAAATAAATAACAAATAAGCTAATGGAAATGTCTATATTTACTGAACAGATCTTGTATTTTACATTATATTAGGTGCTGAAAATAACCTTCTTTATTTCAATGAACTTTTGCGCGGACCCTAACTGTTCTAGCGTTTTAGGGTTATTTTTCTTCAGACTTCTCCGCAGATAAAAGTCACAAGCGGTAAGGTCTGGAGATCGTAGTGGCCACAAACCTTTGCTGACATTCCTTTCTTCTGTGAATGTTTCATTAATTCGTGAAATTGGCTCGTATGAAATGTGACAGTGCCCCATCCTGTTCGAAGATAATATAAATATGTTCATGAGGGTAAATTGTGCGTAAAATGACTCAAATTCGCATATACACATTAGTATTTACTTTCTTTCAAAAGTGTATTTCAATTTGCAGATACGGCATACCACACTCAAGATTTTTTCGCCGCGAAGTGGTTCCTCATTAATCGTATAAGGATTGCTATTTGGCCAGTATCTGTGTTCTGTGAGTTCACATTTCCTGTTAGGCCTATATTACCTATCACATTTCTGTGTCACAGAATGTGATAAAACTTTTGATTACATGATGCCAACACATTTAAAGCTGTTGGGTATGTTACACTATGTCAAAAAAAATTGATCACATGGTTTATCCATTTTTGAAAAGGATGCCCAACATTTGACATCATGCGCTATATTAATGGTTCTCAACCTGCTGTTTAGAATGTGTGTTGAGTCATTATATTGGACATTTTTAAATAATTTTACTATAAAAGCGTTTTATTGAGTTCATGTGCATAAATTTCACATAGTTTAACTAAAACTTAACCTCAAGTTCTTAAAGAATGTTAACAAAGCTTTTATGATTATTAATAAAAAAAGACCAATCAAATAGTAATTACATGGTGCTAATAATAACATTTATTTTCTTATAATATTGGTTTCTCAATATATTTAATTTATTCCCCATACCATTCGTTGTATATCCTTCAAATACTTCACTAATGACTTCTTTTATATTTTAATATATTTGCAGTTATTTGTTTGTGCTTTTATAAACTTTATGACTTAAAGTATACATTTCATGTGATTAATAATAGGAAATGAGCAGTTTGCATGTGGACATTGACTAAGTGTACCTGTCTGCCATTTTATTTTGTCATCACAGATGTGATGTAAGGTGTGATGATGGATGTAATTTTATCACAGAAGTGTCTACCTATGTTACAACTAGATTGATCAACGATGCTACATTACACTGTAAAAGATTGTATCATATCCAGACCTCATCACAGTAGCGGATCCGGCATTCCACATTGTTTGACTTCGCCTCATATAGTAATTCACACGTTTTGCCTCATATGCCTCCTTTAGTTCTTGGACACATGTCACTTTTTTTTGGGCTTCATCTCTAAAACGTTGACCAAAATCTACGTGAAACGTTAACTTTTAGAGGCAATTTAGTGGCGTCGTCTTTGAACTCTGTATCATTCATGCTAGAATATCCGCGATCACAGAAGAGGCTCGATTCTTTTTTGCGTTTGCGACTGACCCTGTAGTACGCCACTTTGTCCACAAATCCTGTGAATTGCTCTTTGCTGGTATGGAAACGCCAGAAAACTTTTTTTGAAAAAATGTGCTGCGTTTCCTAAAATGAACCGGTAAGTACGTACGCCTCTATTATTGTGCTAATTGTTCTACTTACTCTTTTAAATCATTTCAATATTCAGTTGTTTCTCATGACTACAAAAAGGGAGTAAGGCATGTTGAGACCAGTAATAATTAACTTCCAGTTTTCAAACATTTGACTCACTATTCTCTTTGTGTCTATATCGAAATGGGTCGATTGTCTAAAATGAAGTAGATGGAAAACATTTGATATATTTCATTTACAAGACTTTTTCTATTTGCTCTACAAACACACTATTCTTATAAAATATTATGATTTTATCTAGATAAAGCTAACGGAGATTAACATTAATAGAAATGCTCTTATTACTTAATTTCTTGTAAGAGAAGGGAAATAGGAGATATACCAGGCTAAAGCGATAATTACATCCTTTAAAATGCGACCACTATGCAAGACAATTGAAATTCGGTTCTTTTTGCCAAGAGAACAAAAGAGATATGAAACCAATGACTTACCATTTTAAAAAACGTTAAATAGTTAAACATTGAAACCAATGACAAGCAATGTCTCGGGAACGGTTAACTTCACAAAAAAGGGAATATGATATATTGTGTGTTTTAACGGGATGTAATTTTTTCTGTAGTACTATTTTGTTTGTCTCTTAGGGTTTAGCAGGTCTTCAGAATCAAACACAAATTGACGTTTTTCAAAAAATACCTTGGGGTGTCAGGGACTCTAAAACATGTATTTCCGGTATCGGTATCAAATTTTTGGGTAGAATACAATATATTTTTACCTAATATGTGCATACGTAGAAAGTAATATATTTTCGTGTGAATAATTTGTATACCCATTAATAAATGATAGAAGGCAGAGAATGTTTTATGTTCGGTCATCATTCATTTGTTCCTCGTGATGTGCATCGCTATCCTCTATAACTCTTAGGACTCCTATAAAACTAATATAAAAGTGAACGAATGGTGTAGAGAAAGTCAAGTCAATGAAGCAATATATTTTTACTTTCTTTACACGTACTATGTACCAAGTGTATACAGAAGGTATTGTATTTCACCATACAATTCTATATTTAGATTTCACCAGAAGTAGACGTTTCAGGGTCCCCTGTATCCAAAGAAAACATTTTAAGAAAAAGGTCCGTGTGTATGTGTGTGTCCGTGTGTCTGTGAACACGATAACTCAAAAACGAAAAGTGAGTAAAATACCAAACTTCGTATATAAATTTAGTATCTTCCAAGGATGCGACACAAAGATTTTGAGAAAATTTCCCAAACTATCCTTTCCATGGAAACATTTTCAAAAGTTTTGATTTTCTCAAAAATGACAAACGATTTTGATTAAAATACTGTACATTAAAGATATTCACACGACAAATAAAATATATATCTTGAATTTTCCGGGAATATCCTCTGAAGACATCCTTATTCCGACTGAATTTTGCGGAATTAACATAACCGATAAACCGTAAGAGACAAAAACTGTAGAGCTTGTTAAACACACAATATATATTATATGCATTTTTTCTTGGAGTTAACCGTTTTTAAGATATTCCTTGTTGTTTATTTCAGTTTTAAAATACTTTTTTCATACGGAAGCTTGTCAATTCCTGGTCGCGCAACGAAATGGATTTCAATCCCATAGCAACCACATTTTAAAATATTTGACTGTCAGTTTATCTAGTGTATTCCCTTATCTTCCTTCAACTTAATAAGAAACTAGGTAATAAGACCGTTTCTGCTAATGTTTATCTCAAATAGCATGAAGCAGATAGAGAATAAGCCTATTAACACTAATTTGTTACAGAGATTAGAGAAAGTCATGTGAATGGAACACATCAGAATTTTTGTATAGTAAGATTTTGTCTCTCTTACGGATTAGCAGTTATACAAAAATCATCAGAATGAAGCGGCCTTCAAAAGCGGCCTTCAAACACACATTGACGTTATTCTAAAAATACCTTTGGGGGGCAGTAAGGGGTTCTTAAAACATGTATTTCCGATATCGGGATCGAATTTATGAGTGGAATACAAAATATCGTAATACATTTTCGTGTGAATACTTTATATACTCACTAATACGTGATAAAACGTAGAGAATGGTTTTTTATGTTGGGTCATCGTTCCTCGTGATGTGTTTCGCTATCATTCTAGCCTACTCTATAACTGTTATGGAACCTTTATAGAAGTAATATAAAAGTAAACGATAATGTTTAGAGGAATCTGTAATGTAATCGATAATCCACGTTGAACCTTACTTATATTAAATTTTTGTATACCGCTATTTAAGAATATACTTTTAGATACTTTTCTGGATATAAAATTAATTAATATTTCAAGTCAAGGTGCAGTTACATATAAGTTGAATAAGAGATTAAATAAAGTCGTCAATGAAGCAATATATTTTTATTCACATAGATAAGTATAGCGCTGAACTACCCCAGTTTGGTATACACCAGAAACTGGCTTTTGTCGTTTAATAATAGTTTTCACGGGTTTAAAAAATGCTAGATATATATAAAACCATAAATTCTGATATTCAAGAACAAATGTTCCTTATTTCTACGTTCTTCTTTCTTCTGGAATAAAACTTGACTGTTGGAACTGGAAGAAGTAAAGGACAAAATTGTCTCGATTGTTAAGGGAAGGGTAAAACGTAAAGACTATTGTACTAAAACTGGATTGTACCCTGAGAACATAGACGCTGTCTCTAGCGCTGCGATTCTCATTTTCCCGCAACAATGTTTTTAATTAGCGAGACTGCCGCCAGGGGGCAGCACTGAGGAAACACCAGCAGAGCTGAAACCGTCGGTGGGAGGAGGAAGGCAGGAAAAAAGTAAGAAAGGGAGCAGAACGTGAATCATAATAATGATAATAAAAAATAAAATAACGAGATTTCTCCGAGATGAGAAGTAAAAGAGGAGATATTAAGCCGCGAAGTCTCATTATCTTAAAGTGAGCTTTTATCTTTTTATATAATAAAGGACAGGCGAAGCGCTAAGTAAGAAGCATTTCCCCCCTCTTCCTTTTTGAATTTTAATGCCCAACCTCCATAGCTGAGGCCCATCTCAAGGTAAAATCATGAACAAAGTTTTTAAGGAAAAAAAAAACTTTTAACCTCTCCTTGTTTTCAACGCATGGGATATATGATGATTACTTCCAGCAAAGTGTTATGACCCATTAGGTTAAACACTTATCATTATACACTTAGATGGGCCACACAAGAGGTATATCTTATTGCAAGAAAAAGTTACCTACTTGAAGCAGAAAAAAGTAAAGAGTGAAATAAGCTTTTGCAAGAAGAGTTTGTAAAAACTATATATAATTAAACGAGTGGACAGAGAAAGGCGTGTGAATGTGGTTTCTCTTGAGGATTTGGAAGGTAAGCTTGATAAGAAGTCTGATATCCAGGGCTACTTTTTCAAGGTGCACTCATTATTTACTTATATCCATATAGAGTGCAGTAGAATATATTGGATGCAAAGGATAATTTTGGCTCCAAAGCACATGGAAGACCAATTGAACTTACTCTATAGCACAGAGTCCATTGTGCCAGATTTGTGGAAGCTTGACACATCCCAATGCGTGGATGCTCAACAGATGTGGAACTAAGACAACAAAGGAATTTGAAAAAATCTGATATGTTCCATTCACATGTCTTTCTCTACATCTATACAATAAATCATTGTTAAAAAGTTTATGCTTCTATTTACTTCATTTTAATCGAGAAAAAATAACAGAAATAGTCCTACTAGTTGCTTCCTTGTAAGCAGAAGGGAAATAAGGGACTACTATAGGCTAAACTGATAATCAAAAGCTGGTTGCTAGGTGACTGAAGTTCCTTTGTTTGTATGGACAGGAGTTCACAAATTTCTGTGTGAGAAAAGTATAAGTTTTTCAATGCACATGCGTACAAAACCATATTGTTTCTCCAGTTGCAACCTAGTGGTGCACATCATGAATTTCTGCAAACATAGTAGCAATGGGGTGCCAGTATTTTGTGTTCAAAGAGACAACAGGGACGTGTCCCCTTCAAAAGGCTGTTACGAAAAGAGTGGCATCAGCTAGCTAAACCAACCTCTCTCATGCATAGATTGCCTTCCTAGACGTCTGACTGGGAACTGGAATGTATGGAATGATGAATGTTGCAGGCAAAGCATGGATCCTGACCAGGAGAAGACATTCTAGAGGTGATGGAGAAGAGGTCAAGCACGTCATCAGCAGGGCCTATAGTTTTCTTCAAAATATGATGGTCCTCAAACGGGACCGCTCGCCCCTACCATTGGGCAATAACCATTAGCAAACAAAAAGCGAACCTATACTAAGAGCGAGAGGCAACGTGATAAAATCTGTTTCCTGGAGACATTGCTTGCAAGTCGAGGATCTCGCCTCAGTTAAAGCACCAGTAAGTGGAAGACTTGGCAACAGAGAGGGTTGGTTTCCAACCGCAAACTTTGGAAGAAGAGTGGGGCAGGACCATCAGGTTCTGAAAAAGAATGTATTTCATTAGCACCAACCAGAAGAACTGTCCGGTGGTGTAGTAACTGTGCCGTCACAAACAGACGAGTACAAACTGAATGATAGCTTCTTTGATTCTTTGTATCAATATATTGTATCATAGTTATGTTTCCTGACTCTCTTATTTATTATAATAAATTTTGTTAAACATTATTTAACACGTAAAACTGATACAAAAACAGACGGAAGCCATAGATAGCTTTACAAATAAAAGTCTAAAACCATACATGCTGTCTTCTTAATTGTTGCAATAAACCCTTCAAATAATACAACTGCATATCATGCACACTGAAATAAAACACGGTGTGCCAAAATATACTATAGTGAGAAGAGGAAGCAATCTAAACTACTACTGAACCTGGAGGAGGAAGGGGTGAAGGAAAGCACACTGTGGACACCAGTTCCGGGTAGCGGCTTGTCTGCAGAAGTGACCGTGATACCGGCAGAATCTATTAAGTCCCCGCTCCTAGGAGAGGTCTTACTGATGGTTCATCACACAATGGACGCCATGAGAGAAACGTATTTAACGTGATGCATCAGTGAAATTTGGCCAAAATGTGAAAAATTAGAAAACATACTTCGTTTCATAATAAAATTGTGTAAATTCTAAACTTTAAGAAAAGATATAGCTTTTCATACTTTAACAACCAATTAACTGAAGCTATGGATGGATAGGTGCATGCTTATTAATAGGCACTCCCAAATTTAAACTCTATTTTCTCGGAAACCATTGTCCAACCCTTCTACATAGCCATAATCTTCCATACGGTGTATTTTTCACTAATTTGCTTCAAAAATTGAATAATGCCTCTCAAACTCAGAGGTACACTACATTTTTGAAACAATGTTCCAATGTAGATAAGTACATTTTTACTTAAATGTTATAAATTAACAGTTTTGGAGAGCACGAAAAGTAATAAAATTTATTTACTATAAACTGGATATTTATATATGCATATTTTTAAAAATTCGATGCGTTATATTAACCTGACTTTCTACATCTCTCTTGCTTATAAGCTTACTCTTCTATTCACTTCATGTTAGTCGAGATAAACACTAGCAGAAACGGTCTTATTACTTAGTTGCTTATATTTAGAACGGAAATAAGGGAACACACTATGCTAAAGCGACAGTCGCGTGTTTTATAATGTGGTTGCTATGGAATTGAAATTCGTTTCTTTGCGATGCCTGGAGTTGACAAGTTCCTGTGTGAGAAAAATTTAACTATTTTAAAACTGAAACCAATAAAAGAAATAACTCGAAAACTCCAGGAAAAAATACATATGTCATGAATTGTGTGTTTTAACGAGCTCTAATTTTTTTGAATTGTTTATTTCTTACAGTTTACTAGTTATGCAAAATTTTAAAAAAAATAATCCAGATTAGGTTCTTGCTATTGCTTGAAAATTCAAGAGATTCATTTTTTCATGTAAAAATCTTGAATATCATAGATTTTAATCAAAATCTCAAGGCTATTTTTTAGAAAATCAAAATTTTCGAAATTTTTTCCATGTAAAGTATACTTGGGGGGTGGGGGATTTTCTTAAAATATTTGTGTCGCATCCTTGAGAGAAACTAAACTTAAATGTCAAGTTTGGTATTTAACAGACTTTTCGTTTTTGAGTTATGCTACCCACAGACACACACGCATACACAGACAGGCACACACATGGACCTTTTTCTAAAAATCTGATGTGTTCCATTCACATAACTTTCTCTACATTTCTTTGTTAAAATGCTTATCTTCTATCTATCTAGCTCATGCTGATTGAGATAAACGTTAGAGAACTTGTCTTGTTTTTTTTTTTTTTTTTTTTTTTTGTAAGGAACTGGGAAATAAGGGAATACACTAGGCTAAAACGACAATCAAATCTTTTAAAAGCTGGTTGCCATGTGGTTGAAACCCGTTTCCATGCAGAGCCAGGAGTTTACAACTTTCCGCGATAGATTAAGTTTAGGTATTTTGAATCTGAAACAACATCAAATATCTCAGAAATGGTTAATTAAAAAAAAATGTAGGTGTATGACATAAATAATATATGTTTTAACGAGATCTACAGTTTTTGTGTAGCAAGTTTTTGTCTCTCTCTTACGATACACTAGTTACGCAAAATTCAGCAAGCTTTAACCAGAATAAAGGCGCCTTTAGAGGCTATTCCCAGAAAATTATTGATATACATTTTATTTGCTATAAATATCTTTAAGGTAAAGTATTTTATTAAAAATTGTTAGACATTTTTGAGAAAATCAAAATTTTCAAAACCCTTCCATGTAAAGGGTAGTTCGAGGTGGGGGGGATTTTTCTCAAAATCTTCGTGTCGCATCCCTATAAGATACTTAACTTAAGTACTAAGTTTGGTATTTTACCGAATTTTTGGTCTTGAGCTATAAGGCTCACAGACACACGGACACACGAAACACACACGGACCTTTTTCTAATTTTTTTTAATACAGGAGACCCTAAAACGTGTATTTCGGTGAAATATCGGTATCGAATTTTTGCGTGGAATGTAATACCTTCTCATTCACTATTTACATAGTATGTGTAGAGAAAGTAAAATTTTTTTTTTATTTAGGTGGTCCCAAATCATGTATTTTCGGTGAAATCTCGGTATGGAATTTTTGGGTGTAATAAAATATCTTCTTTATACATTATTACAAATTAAGTGTAGAGAAAGTAAAACTATACCATGTAGCTCATTTTTATTAATGGATTTAGACATTAACAATTATCATTTAAATAACCATTTAAGCTAGAATTTTGATACCTGGCAAAAATATCACCTTTGTTGTGTATACAAGTATTATAAATCTCAATATTATATCTTACATACTGTAGATTTTCCAAATTTCACTTTAAAACAAATTCTACAGTTACAAGGGTTGCCATATCGTCCATACAAGGAAACATAACAAGAAATTGGGATTGGATTACTCGTGACAGTGCAGAAACCAACCTAGTAAAATCCTGAAAAAGCACAAGATTGACCAGTTCAACGGAAATAGATTTCGGCACCTCCCGATTTCAAGCCTTCACATTACCTCAAAGCCTTTTGCCCGTGTCATTTTAAAGCTAACAATCTAGTAAAAATAAACAATTTGTGCCTCCGTGATCGAGTGTTCAGTCCCTGGGTTCTAAATCGAGAGATCATGGGTTTGAATCTGTTGAGTCTGGATGCAGAAAAAGTCATGGAATTACTTCAATGTTGCTCTCCAATGTCATGGAAAAAATATGCAATTCCTAGACCAGTGAATAGCTTTAAACACCCGACAATCACTTCTATTTCCTCCGTTTCCTTTCTACCGAAAACAAAATTTGTAAACTCAGATTGTACTGAAATACACAACATTGGATAGGGAAATCATGTGAAAGTAACACATACACACACGTTGTTAGGGGTATAAGTGCAGATACTTGTGTAATGAACAATATCACACCAATATTTGCTTCATTGCGTGCTAATCATTTTAGATATAAAAAGTAGTAAATCTCTAGGTTGGCACCTGCAAGTCACAGGTGCTTATTTACCCCGAGAGCGTGGGGTGGAAGGCGTAACTCAGAGTAGTTAGGCCTCGCAGTAATGAATGCTGTATCGGAACTGAGTTCCAGTCCATTCTGCAAGGCCAATGACCTTACACTTCTTAGCAACAGGTCACGTATTGAAGTGTGAACAAGTGGAAGCAATACGGATAGTCAACACTAACTGGCGTTGTTTATTTCATGGTGCAGTTATGCAAAAATATCGGGTAGAGAATTATGTGAATGATTTGTGGGAAGGTTGTTAGACGAAGAGAAAAAACAACTAACACACCCAAGTGGATACGCATTAAGGTACCATTTAAAGACTCTGAAGTGTTCCATTCACGTTACTTTCTCTACATCTTTATAACAAATTATTGTTGAAAAGTTTATTCTTCTCTCAATTTCATTCGAATCGAGATAAAAATTAGTAGAAATGGTCTTACTACTCCCTTCCCTGTAAGCAGAAGGAAAATATGAGAATACACTAGGCTAAAGGGATAGTCAAAGATTTAAAACTGGTTGCCATGTGTTTGAAATCCGTTATGACCAGGAGTTAACAAATCCCCCGTACAAGAAGAGTTTAAGTATTTTAATGTGAAACCAATAACAAGGGAAAATCTTAGAAATGGCCTACTTCAAGAAAAAAAAAGTGTATATGACACAAACTGTGTGTTTTAACGAGACTACATATTTTGTGAATTTAATTTTTTGTCTATATTTTACAGCATACAAGTTATTCAAAAGTCATAGAGAATGAAGAGGTCTTCAGAGGCTATTTCCAGAAAATTTCAAGATATAGGTACATATTATTTGCCATGTAAATATTTTAATACATCGTTTGCGCCATTTTATGAGAAAATCAAAATTTAGAAATTGAAGATACTAAAGTTAAATACGAATTTTTGTGTTTTACCGACTTTTCGTTTTTGAGATATCGTGGTCACATACCCACAAGGACTTTTTCTAATTTTTTTTTTTATTCAGAGGACCCTAAAACGTGTATTTTCAGTGAAATCTCGGTATCAAATTTTTGGGTGGAATGTACCTAATACCTTCTCTACCTATGTTTTATGTACTAAGTAGAGAAAGTAATAAAAATAAATAACACAGCGAAATGAATACATATACTCCCTTAACAACCTATATTTTTAACACGATTAAGTTAAATTCAGGATGCCTGAAAGCTATTTTTCCCATGAAAATTCGATATTGAATGTTTGGGTGGAATGCAGTACTTTCTCTATTTACGATGTGACATAGTAATCAAGAACTTCGACATTATGTCGCTCAGGCGCTGTTATCAAATGAAACTCAATTAGTTTACACTCATACCTACAGAAACGGTTTGGGAACGACGCGAAGTACAATATAAAGTGGACTATTTTATAGTTGTCAGTAAAAGCTGTAACACTCTTCAATAGCCTTTATAACATATTCAGTCCTGCAAAAGTCAGTAAAATGGCAATAACGTTGACGGATTTGAAGGCAGTTTGTTCAGATATCATTGCATTAATGGCGATTTTAATAGTCACCACTACACTACAGTTTTATACGGAGAAATAAAATCCAATGACTACTTTGCCGCCATCCTGTCTTCCTCTACAAGACCAGGTTTGCTGGGGTATTATTTGAGGCTACATTAGTAAAAGAAATAGGTACCTTAAAATCTAAGTGGTTTCTTTAAGTGAATGGATTCCCGATGATATGAACACAGTGGATACAAATCCCACCTTGTGTCCGCAGTAGTGTTTGCTTCATACGAACTGCGTGGGAGGAAAAGGAAGAAATTATATGGTTTAATCTCACTAGGTATTCCCCTCCCACTGCCCAATCCAGGGCTTGTTACGAGTCCTGAGGGAACAGTTGAAGCGCCGCCAAGATCATAAAAAGAAAGCAAGGGAAAAAAGAAAGCATAGAACGAAAAGAATGGGAAGGAGCGGAAGGAAAAGAAAGTAAGATGAAGCGAATAATCATAAAAATGGCAGAAGATGGAATCCTTATTCGGCCATTTTCTTCATCACTAAAAGAAGACGTCTTATTCGCCGGATGAACACAACAAAGACCGCCATGGGAGCAAGCGTCTCGTTTACAACCAAAATCAAATACTGCTGCTCCACTGGGAATTCCTTACCAGCAGAACATGGATTCATAACATGAGTACCTCTTACGGTCACATTTATTTTAAGTATTTGTCATCCTAATTATTCTATTGCACAAGTAAGTAGAGAAATTTGATGTGTTCCATGCAAATGCCTTTCTCTAAATTTCTGTAACAAATTATTGTTAAAAAGCTTATTCCTCTACTTCATGCTAATCCAGATAAACATTACCAGAAATACTGGAAATAATGGAATACACTAGGCTAAAAGCTCGTTTTCATGTGGATGAAAGCCATTTTTTTTTTTTTTTTTTTTTTTTGCATTGCCAGGAGTTGATAAATTCCCGTATGTGAAAAGTTTTAGGTATTTTAAAACTGAAACCAATAACAAGGAATATCTTAAAAATGGCCAAACTCCACGACAAAATGTATATGATATAAATTGTGTGTTTCAACGAGATTTACATATTTTGTGTAATAACTTTTTGTTTATCTCGTACGGTTTACTATTTATACAAAGTCCAACAAAATTCATTCGGAATAAAGAGGTCTACAGTGGTTATTCCCAGAAAATTTGAGATAAACATTTTATTTTTCATGTTAATATCTTTAATATACGATATTTTAATCAAAATCGTCAGAGCCATTTTTGAGAAAATCAACTTTTTCGAAAATGTTTCACATTTAAAGGGTAGCTGGGGGAGGATTTTCTTAAAAATCTTATTTTTGCATCCTTGGAAGACACTGAACATAAAGTTTCGTGTTTGAGTTATACTTTCCACGAACAGACACACACTCACACGGACCTTTTTCTAGAAATGCCTTAATTGGATTCAGGTCCCAAATCATGTATTTCCGGTGAAATCTCGAGATACGGGAGATACGGGAATACACTAGGCTAAAGTGATAATCAAATGTTTTAAAAGCCGCTCGATAAATGACCAATCGAAGTTCGGTTTGTTTTGCATTTCCAGAAAAATTAAATAAAATTAAAGTATATGATACTGTTGGTGTTTTAACGAGATCTGCAATTTTTGTGTTGTAAGTTTTTGTCTATCTTTTATTCTGCAAAATTCATCCAGAATAAACAGATCTTCAGAAGCTATTCGCAGAAAAGTCAGGATATAATTTAATTTGTGATGTAAATAGCTTTGTTATACAGTATTTTAATCAAAATCGTTACAGCTATTTTTCAAAAAACCAAAAATTTCGATTTTTTCTTACATGTAAAGGATAGCTTGGATATTTTCTTCAAAATTTTCGTGTCGTATTCTTGGAAGATATTAAACTTAAGTTCCAAGTTTGGTACTTTACCGACCTTTCATTTTTGAGTTATCGTGTTCACTGACACACGTACACATACGGACCTCCTTTTGAAATCAGGAGTCCCTGAAACGTGCATTTCCGGTAAAATCTCGGTATCGAATTTTTGGGTGGAGTGCAATACCTTCCCTACCTATGTACCATATACTACGTAGAGAAAGTAAAACTCAGTATAGAATCTGTGTGGTCATATATATTTATCTTGAGCCATTTGGCGTGATTATACAGTGCGTTTCTTATGTTCCCGGGCCACGGTAGCGTGCGTGCATTCTCCGAGCACTGTCTATTATGCTGTTGATTTTTTTTCGTTCTAAAAACTCGGTTTCTTAGTCATGAATAATCCAGGGTTTCTTTGGTTAGGTCCCCTATTAATTTTGACCTCTTACTCTTAAATTTTCACTTTATTTTAATGTTTTAGTTGCAACGAATACTTCAACTTTAAACCGCTAAATATATTGTAGTATTTGAGATAATATAAAAACAAAATAAGTCACATACCGTGCAAGCAATGGGGTTTGGTTTTCTTTTGTTTTTTATTTCAGCTTACCGTTACCTTGGGTAAAGGTTTATTGAATAAAACATTCAATTTTATTCATACAGTTATTAAGACTTTTTGAGTTACAAATCATAGTTCCATCAGTAAATTTTAGAATAAAGATAATTTAATGGTATTATAAAAACTAAAAGAGTTTTTCCGTTTGAGAAAACTTAGAACGTTTAACAATTTAAGAGCAAGCCCATGCTCCATTCGTAAGTTTCCAACAAAGTGGCCGCCACGATCTTCAGATCTGAATCCACCGACTCTTGGTTGTGGGGTTACCTTATAGAACGAGTTTTTCTGACATATTTAACAATCCAATAGCAACTGAAAGATACCATTTCACAAGATATTCCTAATATTCCAAGGCATCCTCTGCAAAATGATGTGCATGAAGTCGAGAAAGAATTGTGTACGTTGAAGAAGAGAACGGAGGACACTTCCCAATCTTTTGTAAAACCCTTTTGTTTACCCAGAATTTAAATGCTTTGTTCTGTTTCTTATATATTTCAAATATTATGATGTAATGGTTTAAAGTTTGAAGTGACTTTAGAAAGACTCTATACTTCAGTTTAGTAGAGCCTAAATTGATCTTATTTTGCGTTAGGACATAATAGACTATTTTTGTGGTGGAATTTAAAATGTTCTAATTCTACTATTTAAACAAATAGAGTACATTTACTTATATACAACATTTTCAGAGCGAAAGATGGCCGTTCGAATAAGGAAAATGTTAAATATTTATGGAATTTTGCATAATATTCCTTACAAGAGGGAAAGTAGTTTTTAGTGAGCAGTTGAGGTTTCAAGCAACAACCAATCTCACAAAGTAAGCAACCTGTGTATGAAGATGCTCAACTGATCAGCCGGAACACGGAGGGAACAGAAATTTGCTGGAGAACAGAACCGGTTAGAAACAGCCGAGTACAGGGCAAGCTGTAATCGTCCAAACGAAGAGCCTTCCTCCGTGATCTAGGGATAACATGCTAGTCTTCAAAGGTTGCGGGTTCAAATCCGGCTGAGGCCAATGGGCTTTTTCGGGCGTAAAAATCAACACACCTTCATGGCAAACGAAATGCATATATTGAATTTTCTGACAATAGCTTCTGAAGATCTCTTCATTCTGCAAGACTTTCGTATAGCTGGTAAACCGTAAGATATAGACAGAACGTTACTAAAAATATGTAGATCTCCTTAAAACATACAATTTATGCCATATGCATTTTGTTGTAGAGTTAACGATTTGCAAGATATACATTTTAAACTGTTTTTCTCTGCCTCTTTTGTTTTGCTCAACCACAAAAAGAGAACTGGATTTCAATTTTTTCATATAGCGAGTGCTTTTAAAGGTTTTGACTATCGCATTAGCCTTGTGTATACCCTTATCGCCTTTCTGTTTACAAGGTAGCAAGTAATAAGACGATTTCCGTTAATGTTTATCTCGATTAGCATGTTGTAGATAAAAGAATAACCCTTTGCAAGAATAGTTTGTTTGCACAACAGGTAAAGAAAGATTGTGAATGAAACACATGAGATTTTTCTTGGTGCTTAGTGGCCTTTCTTCCGCCTCAGATTAATATTAATTGATGATTAATCAGCGGATGTTTTGTTATTATGTATTTTTAATGTGCATGTTTAGCAGTAGTTAATGCAGAAGCGTAACCTTATTAAATCAGAGCGTGGGACTAATTGGGAGTCCTAACGTGGAATATTATAATGTGTGTTTATCACCGCAGCCCTACAATGCTAATGGCTGTAATAGGGGCAGACAACATTATAGGTACCTGCGGGATCATTAATGTATGGTGCGGTTTTTGTTGGCCATATTTTGGTTTTACATTAGAGCCGACAAACATGTGCAGATATCATGTCAGTACAAGCGCCCCCTGCATTCCAATTGAAGTTAATTTGAATGGGTCCATCCCGGATGCAAAACACGCTCAATGAAAATTGGATTGAGTTCAAGTTCATTCTCTTTGTGGTATGAAATGTCGCGGTTTCGTACCACAGCCATAAACAACATTCTAGCCATACTTGGCATGCCGCATGTCGATTGTTCAGTTTATGGTGTTTATAATTGCCTATCTGTTACATAGACAATGCTCTATCAAATATTTCCAAATTTAAGAATGAACATGTTTTGTTTTCTATACCTCTTCTCTTTCAAGTTATGGAAATAATTTTGATGTGTTCCATTCACATGACTTTCTCTAACTTCTGCAAACAAACTTTTCTTACAAAATATTATTCTTTTATCGAGATAAGCATTAGCAGTATTTGTCTTATTACGCATTTCTTTCTAAGTAGAGGGAATAAAGCGATAGTCAACATTTTAAAAAGACAGTCGCTATGTGAACGAATTGAAATTTGGTTCTCTTTGCTTGCCAGGAGAAAACAAAAGAGAGACGAAAAGAAATTTATTTCCGTTGGAGAAAAGTTTAAGAAGCTCAAAATTGGTACCAATAACATGGAATATCTGATATATACGACAAATGTTGCGTGTTTTAATAAGATAAACAGTTTTGTGTAATGATTTTTATCTATCTTTTACAATTCAGCTGTTATGCAGAAGTCACCCAAAATGAAGAGGTATTCAAAGGCTGTTCCCAGAAAATCAGGATATACATTTCGTTCCTCACAAAAATAGCTTAAAAGTGGGTATTTTTAATAAAAATCCTTAGTCATTTTTGAGAAAATAAAAAATTTCGAAAAATGTTCCATGTAAACGGTAATTGGGGTCAGGGATTTTCCTGAAAATCTTCGTGACACATCCTTGGTATATACTGACTTTAAATACCAAGGTTGTTATTTAAACCACTTTTCGTTTTTGAGTTGTGTTGTCCACAAACAGACAGAAAGACAAGCATACTGACACAGAAAGGCTTTTTCTAAACTTTTTTTTTTTATTCGGGGGCCCTAAAACATGTTTTTCCAGTATTTAATTTTTGGGTAGCATATATATATACCTTCTTTATCCAACATGCAAATTGTGCATACGTACTAGAGAAAAATATTTTTAGAAACGTTCATTAATACACATTTGCGCAATGTGAAAAAATAACCTGTGTCTCTCTTCTTCACTTTAATTCAACATGCACTGGGAATCAGTTGTACCGTTTTCCTATGCATTTATACGTTGATAATTAAAAGGGATGTTCTATCACCATTCACGCAGTTTATTTACTCTTTCCAATATGTTTATTTTTCAGTTTTATCCTTCAACTTATAAACATTCAGTTCTTCCCTAACTGTATCATTTCTTATTAAGTTTAGCCCAAAACACTCTTTAGTTTTCCGTAAGAATCTAGCTTCTAATCTATTATTTTACTATCCATGATTCTCTGGCATCCGTGAGCACGCATGATCTCGAAGATTTCAATTCTGTTTCAATACTCGTTTTATTGTGTAGACTTCTTATTGTGGTTCCACATATTTGCTGGAAGTTCTCACAACCCAAGTAATTTAAATTTGCGTTCTGTTCCAGTCTATTATTTTCAATACATATTTTAGTTATCACTTTATATTTTCCTTGGTGTGTTATTAGTTTTGTCTATCAGGGTAACTTTCTGATCGGAGTAAATTTCCATTTGAAAAGCATACAAGTAATTATCGGTCTGTTCATTCACGAAATACATTTTCTTCTGTCTTTGGTGTTCAACAACAAACAACCAAGCAAAAATCAATCAAATAATCAGAGGAATACATTCTAGTTCAAGTAATTAGTATTAATGTTGACGAAGGGGCAAATCACATGGAAGTTATAGATATTACTCAGTGCCTTTCTCCTGCTTCAATGCCTGCAGTGAGCTTTTTTCATGAATTTGCCAACGTTTTTTTTTTTTTAATTTTCTCTAAGTATTTGTAGTTTTATCTATTTGTTTTATGTTATACTAATAGTTATATACATTTACAAGCACGCAATCACCCATGCCCAAGGCGGGACTCGAACCCGCGCTCCCCTGCGCCACGAAGCACCAAAGAAGCCGGTCCACATGGCAACGCTCGCTAAGGCGTCTCGCTTTGGTGCTTCGTGGGCAGAGGATCGTGGGTTCGAGTTTGTTTGTGCAATGTGTATATGTTTGTGTAAAGGAACTGTAAAACCACTAATCTTACAGTAATCATACAGGGGTGGAATGTAAATGGGGGATAAAACAGAAAAAAAAAAAAAAAAGAAAGGCAGTTTAGCGAGAGCGGCCATGGAACTAGCACGCTTCAGACAGACTGGCTCATTTGAGAGGACTGTTTCGTATGTTCAAGTTCAAATTAAGTACGAAGCATTGAACATGAAGACGAGCTCTTTGTGATGTGGACACAAACACAACAGATGGCACAAGCTACATTGCAGCAAGGGAAAACGTTAGTGACATGGAGAATATTGCATGAAAATCGTGTCCCGCAATACCTTCGGCGAGTGTAAAGATTAAATATGGCGGACTTTGAGTCAAAAAGTACTTCCTACCATCGCATGTTACAGCATTTTGCTGTGCTCAATTTCTCAGTGTGCACCTTGTTCAGTGTGAGCTGGCTTAACTCGTGAGGTATCTTCAATTTTCATAGATGTTCTATGAAAACCCACATAAAGTACGAGAGGACAGACAACAACAAAGGTTTTGCCTAAACAGTTGCAGTGGATTCATTCACCTAATTGGACCTTATTTCTTCCTTCGGCGACCAAATGCAGACAGAATCTATAGTTTCTCAAAAATTAGTTGCACCATTTAATTAGTAATGTGCCTCTGCATATTACGTAATTTCTTGAATGATAAATCTCCGCATAGATACGAGGGGATTCATTGCATGGCTAGCTCGATCTCCCGATTTGATTTTAACATTTGGGGCATCTACACTGGATTTAATCAAATACGAAACCGTCCAGGAATTTACGACCGTGTATGCGATAGCATGGGTTGCAGACTTAGTGCAGGCAACGTAGTAGAAGAAAGCCACTTCGAGCAATTTTTATAACCTTAAATTTTGTATTGTAACAGCAATTAATGATATTCAGATTCATGATCACATGAGCCTTTATCTGTTCTGATGTTGGGAGACATTCCCGAAATATTTGATAGCAATAAAGGTACACCCTTATACTTTTAATTGCCTATACAGTTCTTCAAAAGCTCTCTAGAAGTAAAAAGTCGGATTTGTATACAATTAGGTTCAATAAAATATTTGAAGTATATCCACAAACATGGAAAAGAGCTATTATATAACTTCTTTGCAAGGGCAAAGGAAGTTATAATAGTCCAGGAAATTACAGAGTCATCTCACTGCTCACTATATTTGGAAACATTTACAGTAGAAATTCTACGAAAGAATTAAAGATCGGATTAAGACGTAAATATGATAAGATTTATAAATTTAAAGTGGGATTTCGAGAAGAAAAATTCGACTACTGATAGTATCTTTGTTCTGAAAACCATAATTAATGATAATTTAAGAAATAAATGTGGTAACAGCGTGTTTGTAGATGTTAAAACGATGTTGATACTGCGGAGCATACTCCTCTCTGGGCTAAATTTGCACATAAAGGACTTTCGGGAAAAATGATAGCACTTAGGATAATGTATAAAAAGTTAGATTTGTTATCAAGATTGATCAGCACAATACATCAGAACGCAACATACCGCAGAGAGGAGTTAAACAGTATTACATTTTAATTCGTTTATTGTACATTGTTAGTATGATGAAGGAAGACATGGATGCACCGATAGTTGAATGCAAAAACATAACAATTCTTTTAACGCTGATGGCATTGTTATTCTTTCTAAAACAATAAATGGTGTACAACCTGGTTTAAATGCCTGCAACTATGTTGTAGACAATGAGTTTGGAAGTAAATATTCTTAAAACTAAAGCACTTTCCTATAAAAATGGTTCTGCTAGCGGTCAGCAAAAATAATGAATATAGGAGGAGGAAGAAATTCAAAATGTTAAACATTTCGATTAATTAGGAGTTAAGTTTGACAAGGGCAGAAAAGGGATTGGACAACTTTCTAAATTACTTAAACTATTGACGCGGGTACCGGATATGTCAATAAAATACTACAAACCATGTATGAGCATGGTTAGGTTTTCATTACTATATGGAAGTGAGGTATGGGAGAGGGAGAGTGCAGATAATGAAAATAAAATACAATGGGATTTCTGGAAACGTATTATGGGTTTAGGGAGGTGTACCTCAAACTATATAACTATAGTATTCTTAGTGAGATAGGAAGTTGGGAAAATGCTATATTTGCTAAAATAAGTGTAGCCAGATACCGGATGTGAATAATTAAAGCTGATCAGATAACAGATTTCATCTCTAGAAACTTCATTTAAAACAAAGATAATAATTACAAACAATGAAAGAAAAAGCCAGATATTTTCCATTCACATGGCTTTCTCTAGCTGTTCCGTAAACTTTTCCTAGAAAACATTATCCTTGTATGTACATTATACTACTCAAAATAAACATTAAGAATTGGTCTTACTTTATTCTTTTAAGCAGAGGGGAAATACAAGAATACAATAGGCTAAAGCGTTAGTCAATTCCTTTAGAAACCGGTCGCTATGTGAAATAAACTGAATTCCATTCTCTTTGCTTGTAAGGAGTAAACAAACAAAAACAAAAAAAAAACAAAAAAAACAGATGGAGGAAAGATGATCTATTTTTTAGAAAAGTTTAAGTATCTTAAAACTGAAACCAATAACACGGAATATCTCAGAAACAGTCAACTCTACAACAAAAATCCATGAAATAAACTGTGTTTTAACGAGATCTACATTTATTGTGTAGTAAGTCTTCGTCTATTTCTTACCAGTTACGCAAATTTCAACAAAATTCATCCAGAATGAACAGATCTTCAGAAGTTATTTCCATAAAATTTAAGACATACATTTCTTTTGATGTAAATGTCTTTAACATATGGTGTTTAATGAAAGTCAAACACGCACATACACAGGAACCTTTTTTTAAAAACTATGTTTTACTCATATTCATATTTCCAATGAAATCTCGACAGCAATTTTTGGGTGGAATGCAGTACCTATACTTAGTATATGTAGCAGAGAAAGTAGCAAAAGTCATGGCAGTAATCATGTCGTACCAAACTAATGTGTTATTTAATAAACCTTCATTGCTTCAGAAAGTTACGTTTATAACGATTTTATAAATTCATAAATATTTTTGGACAATGTCACTAATTTCTACTACTTATC
Source organism: Hymenopus coronatus (assembly GCA_030762935.1). NCBI lineage: Eukaryota > Metazoa > Arthropoda > Insecta > Mantodea > Hymenopodidae > Hymenopus > Hymenopus coronatus. The sequence continues at coordinate 51,841,896 of CM060895.1, forward strand.
GATATTGTTGTTACTGGGCGGAAGTTAACGTTCCTACATATAACCTGATTGCTATAGAAACAAAAGAAATCGCAATACTGATATGGACTCAAATAGCACATGTGCGGTAAGTGAAAAGTTGCTCAACCATTTTTTAAATAATGTACTGTACACTGATTCGTGCTTTTTTTTTTTTGCTTTTTTTCTTTTTTTAGACTTTTCCGGAACTAATGTAAAAAATCCCATTCTACAGCCAACCAACCATGCTTATAACAACAATGAAAAGCTGCATAACAACGACTGCTAAATGTTTCTTTCTCATAGAAGTAATTTGCATCCAAGCAATATTTTAATTCATTTATTATTATATTTTAATTAATGTTGATATCCATCGTCTAAAAATATTATGCAATACACGTGATTCAAGTTTTTCTCGCTTCTGCAAGATGGTAACACTTCCCACTCTTGTAACCCATAATACTATTTCAGTGAGGTTTAATCTCAAGGTAAATATCCGGAGAATATTGTTTTAGTGTAAACAAAAGCAGGAGATTTAATGAGAAGGATATTTACGAAAACGGTTTACTGGATTTTCAAACGCTGGCGGAATCAAGACACATCTATTTGCAGCTGCCATAACAGAAAAACCTTTCGAAACTACTCTCCCAATATGACTGCAAAAAAAAAAAAAAAAAAAAACAAATGCTGCTCTAGGCATTCCATTAAAAAAATAATCGAATGCCAAAACGAAATTGGATTTTGTTCAGTGTATCACAGGGCCATACCCACCCTACTCAATCATACAAATGAAATGTCGTAACGTTCATATAGAGATAATAAATACTTTATAATGGCGGGCCTCAACTCTGTGTGTATGTATCCGTTATCAAAAACAGTCGATAGGATATAGAGGTATAATATATTGCTCCCAAATTTTACGAATGAAAAACGATTTGGAGCGCAATTTTTTTGCCTGATATATATGTATGAAAGTTAAGTTTGCATGCAATCGAGATTAAAAATAAACAATCCATCAATTTAACGACATCTGAATGTTTATTGCAATTGGAAAATGTCAAGTGTAATTTCATAATCTCGTTCGTTTGTTTGGGAGCGGACGTTGGGCGGGAAAACGAATCGGCAGGGGGCCATGAAGAGAGATTTGAGCGAGCATTATAAAACAAAACTGCATCGCAGTGCGTCACGGTAAATGAATTATTGAAGGCTGCGATGTATCGACGCGGGCGGGGCAGGAGAAAGTGGAGAGGGAAGCGAATTATTAATTGTCTCTGTATTCAAAACACCGAACGTTGATACACCCGATCACTGCTGTGCCGGAGTATTAATTGAAAATTTATCGAAGTTTCAATGTCAAAAAGTGTCAGATTCATCACGATTGCTTTTTTTATGCCCTGCGCTTTCTCTCCCCCTCTTTGCCCGTTTTTATAAATAAATCTGCATCATACAAACTACCAAACGAACGAATGCGATGAATCCGGCCTGTGATCGGCATTTACGAAAAAGCCAGAACTCTGTATTACAACGAAGGATAAACTACGACAATTTATCTTGTTTCCATTTGTCTGCGAGAAACTTGAGTACCCCAGCAAGAGAAATACTCTAATAGAAGGTTGTGGTAACTGCGGTTTGCTTCATAATATTGCAGTAATATTTAATAATTTCTCTACATAGTACATGGTACATAGGTAGCTACTACACTCCCCAAAAAATTGATACTGTGATTTCACCGGAAATACATATTTTAGGGTCCCCTGTAACCAAAAAAAAGCATTTTGAGAAAAAGGTCCATGTGTGTGTCCGTTTGCCTGTGAACTCGATAACTCAAAACCGAAAAATCGGTAAAATACCAAACTTAGTATTTAAGTTTACTACCTCACAAGGATGCAACACAACACGAAGATTTTGAGGAAAATTGCCCCAACCAAACTACGCTTTACATGGAAAAATGTCAAAAATATTGATTTTCTCAAATACGGTTGTAACAATTTTTACTAAAACATCGTATATTAAAGATGTTTACATGAAAAATAAAACGTTATTTTGAATTTTCCTGGTAATATTCTCTTAGGAACTCTTCATTAAGGATGAATGTTGCTGAATTTTGCTGCTAAACGTGATTTGATTTGTTTCATTCACATGAATTTTTCTTCATCTCTGTAACAAATTATTGTTAAAAAGATTATTCTTCTATCTACTTCATGCTAATCAATATAAACATTAGCAGAAATGGCCTTATTATTTGCTTCCTTTTAAGTAGAAGGGAAATAAGGAAATACACTAGGCTAAACGATAATGAAACCTTTTAAAAGCTGGTTGCTATGTGATTGAAATCCATTTCCTTTGCATGCCCAGAAGTTTATAAATTTCCGTTTGAGAATTTTTTTAAGTATTTTAAAATTGAAAACATTAATAAAGAATATCTCTGAAATGCCATATTCCACGAAAATAATGTGCATGACATAAATTGTGTGTTTTGACGAGATCTACAGTTTTTGAATAGTAAGTTTTTGTCCATCTCTTACGGTTGGGCAATATAACAAAATTCGGCAAAATTAATCCACAATAAAGGGGTATTCAGAGGTTATTCCCGGAAAATTCAGATATAAGTTTTATTTGGGATCTAAATAACTTTAATATACAGGATTTTAATCAAAATTGTTAGAGCCATTTGTAAGAAAATCAAAATTTTCGAAATGTAAAGGGTAGTTTGTGATGGGAGGATTTTCTTGAAAATATTCGTGTCGCATCCTTGGAGGATACTAAATCTAAATATTAAGTTTGGAATTAACCATATTTTCGTTTTTGAGCTATGCTGTTCACAGTTACACACACACTCAAACACAGACACACATACACGAACCTTTTTCTAAAAACATTTTTTCGGACTCAGGGGACACATATTTCCTGTGAAATCTCTACATCGAATTTTTTGGTGGAATACAATACCTCCTCTATCTATTATGTACATTGTGCATGCGGGCTAGTGAAAGTTAAAATATCTAAATACAAAAGACTATTCATATTTCTTTTATAATTTCAGAGATTTCTTAATACTATTTACCTGCCGCGCCAACAGCATGTAAATGAAATGAGAATACATACAGTAATCGGGATATCACTGGAAATATACGTTTTGGATTAAAAAAAACATTTTTCGAGAAATGGTTGCTCGCGCAAGCGTGTCTGTGAGAATCGCTCGAATACGAAAAAGTTGAACAAATACCAAATTCGATATTTAAGTTCATCTTCCAAAAATACGACACGAAAATTTCCAACAAAATCCTTCCACCCAAACTGCTACTCTTTGCTTGGAAAAAAACTTTGATTTTCTATATAGGGGTTCTAACGATTTTGTTTAAAATACCCCACGTTTGTTTAAGATATTTCCGTGAAAAATAAAATGTCTGTATTGAGTTTTTTGGGAATAACTTCTGAAGTCCTTTTTCATTCTAGATGGCTTTTGTGTAACTGTTAAACCGCAAGATATAAACAAAAACTTACTACAAAAAACAGATCTCGTTAAAACACATTCTAAGTCAGATACTTTTTTTGTAGAGTTAAGTACTTTCGAGATATTGCTTATTAATGATTTAAATGTTTCTACATTTAAACCTTTCTCAAATGGGAAGTCTCATTGGTTTTCATTTTCTCCTGGCTGTGCAAATCAGATGAGTTTGTTTCGTCACCACAGCAACAGGCTCTTGCAAGATTGGACTATCACTTTAGCTTAACGTATTCTCTTGTTTCGAAAAAATAAGTTTTAATAGAATTTATGTTAAATTTTATCTCAATTAGCAAGCAGTACATAGAAGTTTGTTGAAGATAAGGTAGAGAAATTCATGTAAACTGAACACATCAGATTTTTTTTTATAGTTTAACGTTCTTTCATCAGTTAGTTCATATCGGACGGTTGAAATTGTACTGCAATTGGCCGGGATCTATAGTCTAAGAGATATCGGACATTCGTCTTCTCAGAATAAGGAAAAATTCCGAAAAAACCTTATCTATGTTATAAAAAGTCAATCAATAGCTGAAGCGTGGACACACTCAAATAGAAATTGATGTTAATGAAGTATTATTGGATCAAATAGACAGCATTAAATGTCAGGGCCTTCAAGTAGACAGATATTTTGATTGGAAAGCTCAACTAAAATCAGCTTGCTATCCGATCACTGGTAAATATAAGCTCTATTGGAACACTTAAACTAGTATACTAAGCATATTTTAACTTGATTATGGAATATTATTCTGGGGAAACTCAGTAAAAAGTAAACGAATATTTCTCATGCAACAGAAAGTTATAAGAATCATTTCTAATATCCATAGCAGACATTCTTGTAAAGATATTTTCAGAAGGCTGAAGATATTAACCCTAACTTGCATGTATATATTCGCTATCTTAAAACTCTTTGTATGCAATGAAGCTCATGATAGAAATACTAGACAAAAAGATAACATCCAATATTCCAGTATAAAACTTTCTTGCTTTCAGAAAGGTGTATTTTATGAAACGATAAAAATATTCAGTGCTCTTCCGAATGATCGAAAGGAAAAAGTTAAATTGTAGTTACTGTTTTTAAAATTGCTGCTAAAGGGTATCTTTGCACAAAATCATTTTATTCTGTACAAGATTATCTGAATGTAAAATTATCCGGATGATAAAACTTATATAGCTCTGTAAGTAGTATTTTTCCTTTTAATGACAATCCATTGTAAGCGTCATTTAATGCCTGATCTAGAATTAATGAAAGTTATTTAAACGTACGTGTATTGAACTAATAATGAATGTTAAGACGTACAGGCTGTAAAAGCATAGTGAGCGTTTAAAACATAAATAATGCAATACATGTGCAATCAAGCTGTATTTGTTTATATACAATTTGTTTATATACATTACAGGGAAGTCTATATATTTATCTCTGCTTTGTTTCATACTACTTGTATATAATGCTCTTTTATGTTCAATATCCATATCTAATAGGTAGAGTCAGACTGAAAAATTCAATGACACAGCCGAGATTTGAACTACGGATCTCCCGGTCTCCAGCCGGTTGCTCCACCACTGAGCTACCATGGCAACATACCGGCATAGCATTGAACTTCTCAACTGCCAGGTATGTTTCCTGGTTAACCACAAGGTGATCTCAAATCTTTTGAGATGACAAACCCAATGGCATCTTACAATATTGTAAGTACTTTACCAGGATTCAATGTACAGTAAACGGCTAGAGGCTGGGAGATCCGTGGTTCAAATCCCGGCTATGGTATTGAATTTTTCGGTCTCACTCCACCTATCCAACTCCTGTCCTATACACGTCTTGTTGAAAAAATAATTAAATTAATTCTATATCTAATGTTTATATATATATATATATATATATATGTAAATGAATTATAAATGTCCTTGGCATGTTCAATGTTGATAAGCCCTTATGGCTACTGTTAACTTACTGAGCGCAATCCAATTCCCTCCGGTACACTACCACTAGTACCTATCTATGTTATTCTAGGCAACCGAGATTCGAACTCGTGACCTCTTGAATGTGAGGCAAATATATTATCCCTACACTATAGAGATGGGAGCTGTATTCTTGGAAACTATCATTAAATCAGCCAAACGCTTGCATCGCTACGCCACCGAATGCAGCTGCTAAAAAGAAAGAACAGCCAAGAGCAGTTGTTATTACATCCGACGTTCTATGAAGCTGATGAGAAAGTGCTGGAAGAACGCAATAAACCAACACACGTGAAAAACTTTCTCACTGAGCTTTATGATATCAAATCCTAGCCGTGTAATGACGTAATAGATTACTTCCCGGACTTTTATTTTTCATCTTTTCCGCTGCCTTGTGGTGCAGTTATTGGAAGCTTTGTTCGGGAAGAAATATAGGCCTCGGCTGGAGGTCCACTTTTGGGCTTTATTACTCCGACTCTCTCGAAGCGTCGTAAATAGCCCTAAAGTTGTATTCTTGTAATCTTTTTGCAGAGCGATAACAACTACTTTGACAGCTGATTCTGATTAATTATTATTATTAATAATAATAATAATAATAACCACCTTTGTATTCAACATTCAAGATATATTATGGAGACATCGCACAATATACGAAATCAAAATATCTTAATCTAAAAGTAGTGAAACGGTAACGTGTGAGGCTTACATTAGTATCCAGAGTAAGATATCCGTCATACTGGCCACTGTGACCATGGGATTTTTCACGATTTTCCTTTTACTAAATTTCCTGTTTCGAGGTTGTAGGACTAAGCGACGACGGTTGGTGTGCTGCGGTAGGACGGTAGAATTTCTGTTCTGGAAATAATTCTTCTTGGTGCTTAGCGAAACTGCGTGGTGTGATAGTTACCATACTGGTATCTAGTATCCAAGATCCTGGGTTAAATCCTGGTGGAGGGTGATGGATTTTTTCGGTCATAAACATCCTTAGCACAATTTCCAGTGGAATGGAATTAAAGTCCTTGCTCCTATGTAATTTTTATTTACAAGTAAAAGAGAAGGCACCGAGCAATGTTGCAACATTTTCACGTCCGCAAAGTCGTGATTTAGTCCTATGGTGATATCTATGGGCGATGATCCCATGTGCGCATAAGGGCGGAATGGCGAACTAGAAAAATCAATCAAGAAAACATTCTAAATGTCCTAAATACGCTAACATGGCGTAATGGAAGTTGACTTGCCGGAACTTCTGGATGCCTTCCTTCCGGAAAGTGTCTCGCTATTCCTGGGACTCCCAGGATGCGGGTGGCTAAGGCAGAGCTAGCTGGTCTCATGTTAGAATCCTCCTAATGCACATCATCGTCCGGATCTGGTTGTCCTGGGTTGCCCTTCATCCCTTCTCCCATGGGTCACGTCGGATGGTCTACATGCGGTGCTGTGCTCATGTGCTCAACTGGAGACACCTCGGCTGAATATTCCTAACTACTAACTTCTTCTGTTTTCACTCCTCGTATGGGCACATTCGCTTAATAAACCAGCCCTTGGGTCAGATCTTTTGAAGCGCAAACAGACTCTGGATCAGAGAGAGGGGGGGGGAGAGAGAGAGAGTAGTGAGGATGGCTGATCAAACCGATGCCTGGTTTGAGAGTGAGGAAGAGGATATAAAATGACGTTAAAATGGATGTAAGGAAAGGTGATATGGACCAGGTGGTGGAATAAATGGCGGGCCCACCGGAGAACCTATCCATTCGCCGCTTTGTCCACCACAAATCCCCCATATGTGGGATTGAACTCGGGCTGCCTTGGCGGGAGGCGACTGGTCTAACCCTTAAGCCACAACACCGCCTTTAACCCCAAACTTGCAAAAATTCTGAGGCGCACCATTTCTCTACCCATTCTGCAGAAACTATTCTTACAAAAGCTGTTTTCTCCCTATTTCATGCTAATCAAGATAATCTGTAGCAGAATTAATTAATTCGTTGTAAGTAGATGGAACAATAAGTAAATACAATAGGCTAAAAGGATAGTCAACTTCCCATCTAAGAAAATATAACTATTGGAGACTTTAATAAGGAATATTTCGGAAATGGTTAGCTGTACAAAAAATGTATGACAGACAAGATCTATATTTTTGTGTGGTTAGTTTTTGTCTATCTCTTACGGTTTCCCAGTTAAGCAAAAGTTATTATCAGTTGTTTAAGCCAGAATCGAGGAATGTATTATTATTATTACTATTATTATTATTGAAAGACGTGTCCCCTGTCGTTAAAGATCATATCTTAATACCTAAAGTTAGGACATGAACTGCGATGTTAAGAAGAAGAAAATGGAACAAAGTCACAAAATGCTTAAGAAACCAAAAAGAGGAAGCCATAAATAAGAACAAAGAGACAGTTAAGAGATACCGGTTCTGATATGTCGCTCATAAGCCAAAGCTGACCACAGAAAGGTAGGGGACGCTATAATTCAATATCGTAACACCAGGGGTGGAAAAAAGCCTGCAGAAAACGTTATGGGTGCAAGACAAACAACAGCGGCTATCAGAAAGGGTTACATCGCCTTTTCGAAATATGCGAGCCTACTTCTGATTCGTTTCTAAATTTATTAATTTCAGTGCTTTCCTTTCTAGCTTAAGTTATCAAATTAATTAACCACTATCGACTGGAAACAGTATGAAATACCCAAAGCCTTTCAAGTTAATTTCCAATTCAAGTCTTATCACATAGTGTACGGCCCTAAACCAAAATGTTGGAATGGAGAACATGATTAGCTTTTCAGTGAAATAATCAAAATCAAAACCAAAACAAAAAAAGTAATATCTCACGATAAAATTACTTGGTGGTTGTTTAGGAAAGACCAGAACTAAGACTGACATAAAACAAATATTTGAAAACAATCCCAGTTGGCAGAGGCATATGGAAAATTATCTGCTAGACAGTTCCGGAGTCTTGAAGGTACATGCTGACGGCGAGGGAGGTAATATGCGGGGCTTTGAAATGTTGCTACTGTTTCGTGAGGTCATTTTTGTTCTGCTGGTAACTCTGGTGAGCTGCCCTAGAGTTAACTCGTTCTCATTTTCTCCCCTGGATCAGAAAGGCTATTAGATAACTACGCCCAGGAATTTTTAGCTTCTTTCGTAATCGAGATCTTAGATGCAACATTACCGGTGTAAAACACTCAAATAAAGAAAAATTCTGCGGGCGATAAAGCAATATTTTGTATGTAGCATGTAAAGTACATAGTTTATTTATTTTTATTGTTTTAAAATTTATTTTAAGACTTAGTAGTCGCATTGGAAGTAACTAAATTTTCAAAATACACTTCTTTTGTTAACCTAAGTCCCGCTTACATCATGACTGCTCCAAATCTCTTACGTTATACGTTGTTCTTATCATATTCGAATCTCTTATGCAAATCTTCATTCTTTGACTCGCTAATTCTAAGTATTTCGTTTCCTCTGTAATTCCCAGGATTAGCCTATGTTTTTTTGTATTTTTTGTTTTTATTGTTTTTTTTTTTTGTGTGTTTCTTTCACGCATCCCTTTAGATTTCTGAGCGTTCAAAATCCCCAGATAGTGTAATTTTGGTTTAATCAGGTTATATTTCTAATTTAATTAGTTAAAAAGGCTAATTAATCTCGCGATTCTGACTTCGAGCTACTTGCTTTAGCTGAAGGCTTAACTTGCCTCGTTTAATGATCCTTGCATAGTAGCAGAATTATAACTTAAGTAGCATGCTTTTTATAACATTCGTTGGTATTAGCTCATAAAATTATTCATTGCAATTGTTTATCTATTTCCTCATCATTTATTTATAAAATAATTATTAATTTAATAGTGCAATAATTCCGGTATTAGAATTTACTTAAAATAATAAGAAACAACGGAATTGAATAGCACATTGAAATAAGTTTACAATGTGATGATTTTAAAATATTATAAATCAATTTCACATCCTAGTTTTTGTAAGAATAAAATTATAAAACTTAAATATAATAATTATTTTCTTAGGAATTACTATGAAGTGTTTATATTATGTAATTGTGTTTACGTAGGTTACTGTATCTAATTCTTTTGTTGATATTAAGGCGAAATGGATTTGCCAGAATATATTTTAGTAGAATTTAAAAAGTTAGAACTATCCATATTTCCAAGAAATCAAATGCAAGTTATGAGAAAGAATACGATAAAATTTATATTTGGATGGAGAGCAAAATGTAATGGATACGGAAGCATTACTATTGGTTTATATTTTAGAAGATGTTAATACTATCATTCCTTATTTGTAACTAAATGTTTTATGATTAATTGTTACTACGATAGCTTCATTAGATATTGACACCTTTTGGCCAGCAAAAAATATTCCTTTATATTTTTGTCTGTAAAACATAAAAATGTATTACTATATAAAAACCATTAAATCCTGTATGTTGCTTCTAGATTACTGATAAGAAAATATAAATACATACCTACTAGATCACATACCAAATACCTATGACTGATATATTTATCATAGGATAATTCTGTAAAATCGGATATGTTGTATTTCCATGGCTTTTTATACTCACTCTTCTAAATATTTTCTTTATTCTTCAGTCTACTTCTTAATCCAGATAAACCTTCACCATACATTTAAAAATTTCGCTTTCAAGAGCATGACGCTATGTGATGGTTTCAAGTTCCATGTTCCTTGCATGACCACGAAAATGTTTGAAAATGCAATTCGGAAGTGTCATAATTATTTGGCATAAATTGTGTGCTTTAACCAGATCTACATGTTTTGTGCAGTAAGATTCTGTCTAGTCGTCTTAGTTTGCCAGGTAAACAAATGTATTCAAATTGAAGAAGACTTCAAAGGTTATTTCCAGAAAATTCAGGATATAGGTAAATTGAATTGACATTAAAATTTTTGTCCATGGTCTGGTAGTTTGGGGTACTATTACGCAATAGGTAGAGAAGCATTTGATGTCGATATTTCAGCATCTTTCAGGAATACGACACGAATATTTTCAGAAAAAATTCATCTCATCCCAAATTACTGCATGGAAATTATTTCGAAATTTTAATTTTCACAAAAATGGCTCTAACGATTTTGATTAAAATATATTTTATGTTTAAAATATTTTTATTGAAAATAAAAAGCATATCTTGAATTTTCTGGAAATAGCCTCTGAAGTCCTCTTCATTCTGGATGACTTTGCATAAAGTTTAAACTGTAAGATATAGACAAAACTTGGGACACAAAAATGAAGATCTCGCAGAAAAATTAGGTCAAATGCAATTCTTGTGGAGTTAACCATTTCTGAGTTATACCTTGGTTTCAATGTTCAATCCTTATAACGTTTCTCAAATGGGAAGCAGTCATTCATTTCTCTCTCTCTCTCTCTCTCTCTCTCTCTCTCTCCTGGTCAATTAAACAGAACGGCTTTTGAGAATCATCATCACATAGCGACCAGCTCTCTAAGATTTGATACCTTAAGATAATATAATTTCCTCTTTACATTGTATTTACAAAGAAATATGTAATAAAGGCATATCTGCAATGTTTATTTTGATTAACATGAAGTGGATAGTGAAATAAGCTTTTGTAATAATAATGTATTGAAGACTGAGTAGAGAAAGTAATATGAATATAATATTAGATTATTAAAAGAAGGTCATACAAATTTAATAAAAAAACTATATTCTTAGGAAGTTTAACTTTTATTACAACTCAATGATGACGAAATGTTGAACGAGAAATCCTTTACATGAAAAGGCCTTTGAAAATGTTTTCTCAAAATTATATAACGATTTGTATTAAAATTCCCTATGTTTCATGACAAAATAAACCTATAGATATCTTGAATTTGTTTTAAATAGTCTCTGACTCTTCTTCATTATGAATGACTTTTGTATAACTGGCAAACCGTAAGACAGAGAGACAAAAATCTTACTACGCAAACAGTATGAATTTAAAATAAGAACTGAAGCTTTCCTGGCGAACTGAACTGAAGACGAAGAAGATGCACTTCTTCGAAACGTTGGTGTCAAGCCAAGTTTTTACTTGGCTAGAAGCCCGAGAAGATTTTGAATTAGTATGAATTTCATTAAAACTCACAATTTATTTCGAACATATTTGTGTGTGTATGTGTGTATTATATTTACTTGAATTTTCAGGTATTTCAACGTTTCTCAAATTGTAAGTCGTTATTAGTTTCTGTTATTTATTTTTTTTTCTTGTCATATATAAAGAACGAATTTCGAAGACATCCCAAAAATATTAAAATATTTTATTTTCCACTAGTTCTGCTCTATATAAAAGGAAATAAGACACTTTCTGCAATGTCGACCTGATCAGCCTGAATTATATACAAAAATTTGCGTTTGTATAGAGTAATTAGAGAAAGTCATGTGGAATGCAATACATTCCGAACAACATAATGCACGTATGTTGTAACTGAAAATGGTGTTAATTTAAGCATGAAGTATAATGGTGTGCTTTCACCAAAGGTAACTCAAAATAAAATATTGCAAAGTTGGAAAAGGAACAATGTCCCCCTTCCTCCCGCCCTTTACCTCAGCGGAGTGTAACCCCGAGAAGCTACCTATGTGCTAGCAAGCTCTGGACAAATATTCTGTTTCCGAGCTGGTTTTTACTGGAAATACTGGTGGATGGGAGGAAAGCTCCGCCGTGTAAAAAGCCCTCGTAGCAGTAAAACAGCCCCCCCCTCCTGCCGCCCTTTTTATATAAATAACAACAGTGTATATAGAAGCGATAAGAGAGGAACGGGCGAAGTAGACAACGGGAGAGAGATAAATTGTATTGTTTTCCATTTGCAGTGATGAAACTTTAACCCCTCCCTCATGGAGCGGGGGCCCCGATACACAAGGGCCACAGAGATACGTACGTTTCCAACCGCCCACTGTCAGGAGAAGGCTCACAAATCCACACTCTCTGATCCTGAGTAACTAATGGCAACAGACAGTTTCCCTCGGACACGGTAAACAATACCAAATTTAATTTGAGGTTAAATCCGTCAGGCTTGCTGACACTCAGTTTGAGGAAGTGTTGACGTCGGGATTGTGAAACAAGACACGAACGTATATCAAATGTTCCTTTGTTTCCTCTGGAAAACCGCAAAGCGTATCCTAATCTGCCATATAGAAAACGCAAGGCGTCACATTTGATAGGGTTTGTTGGTGTGCCTGAGAGCACATTCTGTTCAATTTGCAAAACGTTTTTGATGCTATTAGTAATTATTTTAAGATCTATTATTTAGAACAGCTTTCTTAAAACACTGAGCTTATGTTCTGTGTTATCTTACGTACTACTTTCATTTCTATTTTGGTGTCTATCATGAGACACTAAATGCACCATTGGAATAATTAAACAACAACAATAATAATAACATAATAATAGTTTACTTACTTAGGTTACTATTTCTTATCTCTACATTCAGTTAAACAATGAGCAATACTGTCATTCTCCCCACACAAATATAACGCTCTAATTAATTGCCCCTCATCCTTTTCAAAAGTAATGCTGTTCTCATCCACGTTAATCCTTCCCTCTCTGGTTTATTACATATATCTACACACCCCTTCCTTAACCATTCTGTATAGGACTAATGTTTAGGAAGAGTTTGAAACTACTAGACACACCTTTTTGACGATACTGGACAATAGAAATAATACTTTCGCCAAAATAATGCTAATTACTATAGCTGTTGAACATTGTGACCCCAGTTGCAAGGCTAGCAACATTAACCTTGTGGCAAAATTGGGATCAATTATTCAATACTTAAATTGCTGTATGAATTAAATGTAAGAAAATATTAACAAATAAAATGTAGTAAATATGCAAATAAGATTTAAATAGTAAAATTTAACAATTAAATATGATTATAATTTATTTCCGCAATAATAAATGCAGTATTAAAATATAGAGAACTTAATATATCTCATAGAATAGAAAAAACAGGTGGAGGTCACCAGAACTGAATGCAGGGAATTATTTTTCATTTTAACATATGAACGGGAAATGGATCGTAAAAAAGAACTTCACGAATCGTTTACACAATGCACTTTAAACAAAATCTTGTACGGATTTCAATATTTGCAAGCTATCAACTAGCGAATGATTCAAGTGGTTGTTAGTAAAGTGCATGAAAGAGCTTTGCATGAATTATATATCATTGTTTTCTTCATTTTCTTCTTTAAGCGCCTCTTTTCCATTAATTTACAGCTTCTGTTACGTTTAAATTGCAGCCTCTGCTAAAGATAAGATGTTTCAACTCCGTATAGAAGATGAGTGCTGTCGTCACCTAGCACACAATCCAGACAGATTTGGTATAGACCGCCGTGGACTAATATCACACATCGTGACGCTATTGTTTTTTTGTTTTTTTTTCTTTAACCAGAAGTATTCCCTATCCCCCACAGATTCTAGAAGTATGTGTGTGAGAGTGAATGTGTGTGTCTGTGTGTGTGTGTGTGTGTGTGTGTGTGTTTGAGGAAAATAAAAAACGAATTAAAAAGCCAACGAAAAGAACCTACAGACGAGTTGTTTGTAATGCAAAGCCCCCGTTATGACCTTAGATGTTAAAGGGGGCTATATAAATGCAACAATAAAAGAAAAGATTCATGCTTAATCTTGTATATTGAGTTTTTAAATAAATCAATAGTAATAACATTCCCATTTCCGTTTGTTTTTGTTGGGAATGTAAACCTGATGTGTTACATTCAATTTTTCTTTCTACTATAAACATTTTTACAAAGTTTTATTTGCTATCTGCTTTGTTTTACTGAAAACGATTAATCACACATTTCGTTGATACGTTTGAAATTCTACTATAATATAAAGTGGTGGTTAAAAATACGTATTGAAATATTCAAGCCAAGATCAAGGAATATCTCTGAAATGGTAACGCCATAATTTTTACTCCTTGTTTTTTATTATACGTTATAGTATATAAACCATATATTGATTGTTTCAGAATGGTGATTAAGTCACAGGGTATTCGAAGAAACCTCAAGGTAATAATTTTATTAGGTATGGGAATATTTCAAACATATGATATTTGAAAATAAAAGTCGTTACAACCATTTCTATGTAAATAAAAAATAACGAATTATTTTCCATAAGGCATAGTAGTTGTGGTTAGGATTATATTCAAAATGTCCTGTCCTATCTATGGAAGCTGTTGAACCCAAATGCCAAGTTTGATGTTTATTGGATACATATTTTTATTATGCTGTTCATAGACACGTGGCACACGATATATCGACAAATATAAGCTATGGTGTAGAAAAGACTAAATCCATATGTGCTGAATAAACTAATGCTAAAGATACTCCTGTTATAGTTTGAAATAATAAAGAAATCCTAAAATAGTGTACACAATTAACAATGTTATGACTCATGGTTGTTCCTAAAATCATTTTTGGGTCCATGAGATATCCAAACTGTGTTTCTGGTGAAAACTTGGAAGTTAAATAGCGTTGTCTCTTGTTTCTACAGTAAATATTAAAAATCTGATGTGTTCAATTCACATGACTTTATCTATACTCTAAAACTTATTGTTAAAAAGCGTATTCTTCTCTACTTTATGCTAATCAATATAAACATTAACAATAATTGTCTTATTACTTGCTTCCTTGTAAGTAGAAGGTAAATAAAGGAGTACATTAGGCTAAAGCGATAGTCATTTTTTTTTTTAAAAAACTGGTTGCTACGTGATTGAAATTCGCTTCTTTGCATGGTCAGGAGCTGATAAACTCGCATATGAGCAAAGTTTAAGTATTTTAAAACTGAAACCAATAACAAGGAATATTTCGGAACCGGCCAATTCCACTAAAACACATAATTTGTGTGCTTTGATATGCTTTGTCTAGTGAGTTTTACTCCATCTCTTACGGTTTGCCAGTTAGCAAACGTAATTTTGTTTGGTGTAATAGTTTTAGTATACGGCATTATAATCAATATTGTTAGAGTCTTTTTGAGAAAATCAAAATTTTCGATTTTTTTTTCGCTGTAAAGGGTAGTTGGCGGCTCCCTCAAAATCTTCATATCGCATCCATGAAAGATACTAAAGTTAAATACCAAGTTCGGTATTTTACCGATTTTTCTTTTTTGAGCGGACACACATACACAAATACACACAGACCTATTTTAATTGTGCCTTTATAGGATAAAGGGATTTCCTAAACTGTTCGGTGAAATCTCGTTATCAAATTCTGTACTATGTACTAAATAGAGAAAGTAAAAATGCCGTCATTGTACGAAAGAACTGCGACAGGAATCAAATATCTACAGAAAAAACTAAAATCCTTCCCATAATGCAGTAATCGCGACTTCCTGAAGCTCACCACGCACTCCACTGCGCAATCGTGTGTTTACCACTCAAGCACATCTACAAGTACCACGCTTGATTACGAGTCACATCTCCTATCTTTCACAAGTTGTCAAAGACAAAAGAAACGTTTCCAACGTGACCATTAAGATATCTCTCTGGATGACATCTATATCCCAGTAAAATACTCTCTTTATGGAAGGAAACTTTCCCGGGCTTGTTTCTGTATTTTATGTCGCTGTTGTAGTTAACGCGAGCACAGTTTCTATTCTGCCATAGCTTTAAATGTTCTTGGGAACACTTCAGAACTAGCAATTGCATCTTAACTTGCGTGTTCCGAAAACACGCAAGTTCATGGTTTCTTGTTTCAAGCCTCATTATGACGGGCCCGTAAAATTATTATTTGAGTTAAACAAGCCGCACCTTTCACTTGTTTCCTATATAAACTCCGCCAGATGCCTCCACTAGTAAAATCTTGCCGCAAGTGGCGCCCGTGGTTGCGGAAGGCTTCGTTTCATATAAGTACAAGGTTTTAATGTAATAATTAATAACAGGTGCTTTGTTTCTCCTCGGCCTTTATTATTAGGAAATGAAATGTTGGTTAAGTTAAGCCCCGCCGGCGTCGCTGTCCTCCCCTCCATTCTCTGCATGAGGGCGGCAACTACTTGGGTCGAAAGGGGTGGGAGAGGAGGCCCTTAATACTGCAACAAGGTAATCCCTTTGCGAAGCTGGGTGCTCTTCTAGAACGCTTCAAGAAGCCTTCCATGCTATCCCAAAGCTGCCTTTTCTCCAGAAATGTCCTATCAGATATACCTCTAAGCTTTAATCTGTTCACAAGAGGTTTACCTCTTTTATGTACTCGAATAAACCCCTTCAGATAATGGGAAATTCAATGTCTGGTTAAAGTTACTCATTGTAACAAGTCTCACACAGAATACCAGTTTTAAACTCCATTGTTGAGTGCAGTTGTCTTAACATAAGTGAGGATCTTCAAGTTGGAGTTTAGTGTAAAAACCAGAGGGTCTGTATTTGGTCAAAAATAATTTAAGAGGTAGATACAGGGACGACTTGTTTTGATCGCAATATTTAATTTATAATGGGTATGTCATATACAATGTTATTAAAGCCCTTTATTATATGCCTACTTAATTCACTGTTCATTTTAATTGGGCCCACCCCGCCCTTTACCACCGAGTAACAAACTACAGGTATCACAGATAGAGAGTTATTTGTACCTAATTAACTTCGACATTGAAATTGTAGTAAGTGACGTTCAGTGCTTTAGATATCTGAATTATAACTCCATGTATTCACAAAAAGTACATTAAGTATTTTTTTAATGTATGCAGAGGATGAAGAATGGAAGGATGAATGAAAATCTAAATGGAGTAAAACAAATTAAAGAATTAAAATAATTAAATAATTAGTAATAAATTAATCAAGTATGCCCTAAGACTTCGTGGCACACAGCCAAAAGTCAGTCAAAGCTTACCGCCCGACCGCTGCGTCCCCCGTCTCTTCCTATTACAAGCGTCGGTACCAGAATCGGTAAGTAGCCGCGCTACCACCGCGCTAAGGAGACATTCCCGAGTCATTTCCTTATTCCTCTCTTTCAAGGTTGAAAGACCAAGCGTTGGTGTTCGGCGGGTTGCAGCTGATTTGAGCATTGTAAAAGTTGTTCCGACGTCCTTGTGGGGAACACTCCGTCGGAATCAGCCTTCCTGTTTCAGGGTTCCCTCCTGGTTCAGGGTTCGTGATCATGGGTTAAGGCGTCGTCGGAAGCGTTCCGACTGTAACCGATAGGGACTCCATCCATGCTTGCGCTCATCTTCGTCCGGATCTGGATGCCCTTCGGGTCACTTCCTTCATCCTTCCCTGAGGTCACGTAAGTGGCTAAGGGCTTACGTCTGATGCTCTGTCCCTGAGTTCTGGGAGCCACACTAATTCTAATCCTAACTAATCTGAGGCTTTTATCCCTTTTCAGCCCAAGCTACCCCTTTTCAGCTATATTAGTTGTTCGAGATCGTAAAGGTCAACGTTCAATATTTCTCTGCCTTCATTTTGTAGGTTTCGATGTTTTCTTATAATTTGTCCATATTAAACCACCAAATGTGAACATAAAATCCTTTCGAAAATACATTTTTCTAAGAAATACAGAACTTAATTCCGCTACAATGCTACCGAGGTCCAGCATACGTATATGTCAATCAGGGTTTATTTTACTTGGGCCCGTCCCTTCCTTTATCACTGTAGAATTGTAGCGAGAATTCCAGGTTAATCTGTGACATTGAAATCTTGACCAGTGACATTTAATATCTTAGAGGTTTAGACCATTGAGTTACCAATAAGACATCAAATAAGGTCAGCTTTTTAAGGCAAATATGCATTCTATAGGGCCAGTTTGTTTCTTTTTCTGATTACTGTAATGATCCAGTTGTTTACGCTAGAAACCTCTAACAGAGTAGGAGCTACTGCTTTTGACGAAGTCTAGAGAAGAAAGTAGAGTCAAGAATGACTGAGTCAGATAAAACCAAGCCAAGATAATTTACTAAACACCGTACGGCCCAGCGGCCTGGACTAACCACTTCAACAATCGCAAATACCTGTAAAGGTTTCTTATATGTCTTTATGTCAGCAACTAGATATAACTAATGCAAAACTTGGGACAAATTTCATGGATGATGGAAGCAGGTCGAATGTGCTCCTCCGTAACCCTCTTATGGACATACTATAATTATCTCTTATGGTTCTAGATATTACCATGTGGGTAGTCAATTGGTTTTATTTGCTGATGATTCAACAATTTACTCCAATGAACTTAAGAGATTAGGTGATAATATGAATGTCTTTTAATAAAGCCTGTGTTTGGTTTAAGGCTATTGATTTCTGCCTAAATCCTAATAAAGCTCATCGTATATTTTTTCCTTAGAAAACGAAGTTGTTGAAAATGTCCAGCTATCTGTCAAACTTTCAGGAGGTATTGTTGACCAGAAATTAAAATGGGATGATCTTAATAATGAAACCTGTATGAGACTATCAAGAGTTAATCTACATATTGAGAGGTTTAAAATATTGTGTAACGAAGGATTTTCTTAAAACATCTTATTATGCTTTTTTCAATAGCATTATTAGTTTTGGTATTCACCTTTGGGGTAATTGTTCAAATATACATAAGCTACTCATTTTACAAAAAAGGCCATATACATACTATCAGAAGCAAATTATGAACTTCACTGCCGGTTATACATTCGTATACATTTAAACGTTTAATGGATTTAAATGAACAACAGTGATATCCACCATTATTCCACAAGACACAATTATCGCGTCAAGGGCTATGTTAATTAAATCCTTATGTGTTTCCTTGTTCAACAAACTACCCCATGTCATGCATGTTTTAAATATTGAAGTTTTCAAGAAAAGGATCAAGGATTGGTAAGAGAGTTATACATCCTCTCTAAATGTATTATCTTAATTAAATGTTTGACTATGTCTATGTACCATCTGGTCACCACGACTATATTAGCAATAAATTCCGAAAATACAATCATCAGTTTTCTACTGGTACCGATTTCCCACCTAAGCAAATTATTACAATTTCTGACATGCTGTTTGGGGGAATTTAAATGGTGATTTTTGTGAGTTTTCCACATCCACTTTCAAGTTTTGACTGCATGTAAATACATCAAAACTTCCACTCATTTTGATTCAATTTTTAAAGCGAAAATAGTGTTACATTATTGTAAAGCACCCTGTATAGCACTTTTTTGGAATTTGAGTTTCACTTTTTAAACAGTTACAGTTTAATCCACAAATTCTTCATTATCTTAGAAACTAATTGATAAAAGTGCTAAAGTTGGCCACACGTATTTAGCTATATCAGCTTTATTTTAATGAGAAATACTTTAATATACTTACTCTATTTCATTCATTCAAGTTCCATCAAGCCATGTCGGCGGATATTGAGCCATTATTACAGCGATTTCTTGATACACGGAATTTTTAGTTCACGAGTTCGCCACTATGTGCACATGGTGACGACATGAATTAACTCATCGCTTATAGATGACACTGTAGGACGAAACTAGAGCTTACGGACGTGAAACATGGCTAACGATTTTGATTAAAATACTGTGTTTTAAAATGTCATATATCTTTATTTTTCTGAGTAAATATAACTGGTAAACTGTAAGTGATAGACAAAAACTTACTTCACAAAAATTTAGATTTCCTTAAAATACGTTATTTATGATTTATGTCATATATGTATATATACTTATATACTATATCTACTGAAACCAAAACAAGAAATATGTCGGAAACGGCCAACTGCACAAGAAATATATATATATATATATATATATATATATATATATATATATATATATATATATATATACATTGATATTGATTTCATTTTTTAAAATATTTTTCTCATAAGGGAATTTGTCAACACCTGGCAATGTAAAGGACACGAATTTCAATCACATATCAACCATATTTTAAAATACTTATTTGACTATGCCATAGCCTAATGTATTTCCTTATTTCTCTTCTGCTTATAAGGAATTAAGTAATAAGACCATTTCTCTAATGTTTATCTCGATTAGAAGAATAAGCTTTTTAACAAGAACTTGTTATATAGCTGTAGAGAAAGTCATGTGAATGTAATAGATAATATTTATAGTTGCGCTGCTCATAGACGCAAATTCACGTTCAGAGGACCTCAAAACATGCATATCCGTTAAAATACCGGTATAGAACTCTTGGGAGGAACTCTAACCTCCTTTGCTTACTATCTATTATGCAGAGAAAGTAAAAATCTGATGTGTTCCATTCACATGACTTTCTCTGCATCTCTGTAACAAATTATTTTAATAAGCTTATTCTTTTATTTACATCTCGTTAAACGAGATAAACTTTAGCATAATTGTCCTTGTTACTTGATCCCTTGTAAGTAGAAGGGGAAAAAATCTAACGTGGTCAATGCACATGACGTCCTCTAGCTGTTCTTCAAGCAAACCGTTTATTAAAAAGATTAATGTGTTATCTACATCATGCTTATTAAGATAATCATAAGCAGAATTAGTCTTATTACTCGCTCCTTGCAAGTAGAATGGAAATAAGAAAACGCACAGGCTAAAGCGATAGTCTCGTCCTATAAAAGCCGGTCGCTATGTGAAAGAATTGAAATTCCAATCTCTTTGCTTTCCAGGAGTAAATAAATGAGAAACGTGAAAAAAGATGTCTTCCCGTTTGAGAAAAGTTTTTGTGGCTAAAATTAAAACTAATAATCCGGAATATCTCGAAAACGATCAACTCCACAAAAATATATGTATATAACATAAATTCTGTGTTTTAATGAGATCTACATTTTTTGTGTAGTAAGTTTTTGTGTATCTCTTACGGTTTGCCTGTTATATAAAAGTCATCGAGAATGAAGAGGCTATTCACAGAAAATCCTATTCACTTGCCACACAAATAGCTTACACATACGGTATTTTAATCAAAACCGTTAAGAGCCATTTTTGAGAAAAATCAACATTTTCAAAAAAATGTTCCATGTAAAGGGTAGCTGGGGGTGGGTGAATTTTCTTGACAATCTTTGTGTCGCATCCTTGGAAGATACCAAACTTAAATACCAAGTTTGGTATTTAACGGTCTTTTTGTTTTTGAGCTATGCTGCCCACAGGCACATCACAGACATTTTTCTAAAACTGCGTTTTTTGGATTCAGGGGGTCCTAAAACATGTATTTCCGGTGAAATCTCGGTATCTAATTTTTGGGTGCAAATAATATCTTCTCTATATACTATGTAGTTAGTACGTGTAGAGAAAGTAAAAATGTCATCATAGGTTGGTAATAAAGATATACAAGATTCATGCTGTTTCATTGCTAACGTGTAGCTAACATACGCTTTGCCGTTCACGTTGGAAGGAATTCCAGAGCCGATACGCTGCATTTGAGAAGACCGGCCGGCGAGAGTACAGCGCCCTCCATCTCTCTCAACATTAACCCTTTTCTTCATCCCTCTCCTTCCATTCTGCTCCCCTCCCGCCCTTCCGAACCACATTTTGCAAGCAGCAGCGTCGCAACGCCTAACTAATACCACTTCATTTAGACGATAAGGGACTGCAGACCCCTGGCTTGGTCTTTAGAACAGCTAGCATTATCTCGTCCTCCCCCAACCCCCTCTCTCCCCATGATTGATGAGCATTACATGCCGGCCTAAATACCGTGTAATTTGCAAATACAACGCATAATTACGCTTGATTACCAGCGCCCTCTATTCGGGACTCACTTTATGATAAAAGATAGAGGAAGACAGACGGAGCAGAAAGAGAGGAGGAGGAAAAGGACGAAGGGAAGAGGATGATTAAAGCAGCGGTGATGTACTGCAGCTCTTACTAACTACCACGAACACGAGAAAACAAAGGAAAAGAGGGAGAGAAGACAGCGTTCAGAAACTCCGCCCTTCGGTCGCCGCCATTAACATGGAGAGGTTTTCTAGCTGCATGTGCTGACATTAGTTTCAGATTTTGTTGACGCAAAACAAGCAATAAAGATGGCAGGCACAGCTCTATTTGTCATTGTTAATGTCAAATCTTGTACTCACACCGACATTTCCCGGAATATTATTGCTTCACACCTTTGATTTAATGCCCCAAAATAGTTGCCTCACAACTTTGGTAGAAAAACACCTGTTTTAGTTCGTCTTTTTGAGATTGAACATCATTTAAGTATGATCATATTTCTATTCAGTAAAAATAAGCCTATTATAACATCCTGGTAGGGCAAATTTGACTAAGCTGAAACATAGTAGAAGTTACAATAAATTACTTATTAATAAACAATGCGCAACAATACAATAGTATAAACGCAACAAATATATGTATCTAGAAAAATCTAACGTGGTGCCCTATATGCTGTCTCTACACCAGATCTGCAAAACCTTTTTACATAAACAGCAACCTTATTCTGCACCACATTTTTGCAATGAAATGTCATTCTCTATTTGCTTAAAATGTTTTGTTTTCCATGGACCACTTATACCGGTTTGATGAATCTAATCCAAATACATTCCAATAGAAAATACACTTCAAATCCAGGTGACTCAAAGATCGCTTTAAGCTACTGAGGTCACCCTTGAGTACATATACACATACATTTGTCAGAACTGTTCAAAATGGGCAAGCAAAAAGAACATAGTTCTGCTCTCAAGCAACTATAAACCTGGCACATAGAGGGTATTCTCTCAGAAAAATAGGACAAATAATAATAAGTAATACCGTTTTAGAACAAGTGAGCCATTTTAAATACTTAAGTTGCGATATCACTTATGATCATGATAAAGATGTGAATATTAAAACACAACGCTTCCAAATTATATCTGGCACAAGAATGAAGAAAACAAGAAAAGAAACGCGAATAAAATTCAATAAGATAACGGCTGTACCGACTCTTATATATGGATGTGAGGAATGGACATTGAAGAGAAATGAAATTAATAAAATACAGTCAGCGGAGTAAAAGGATGTACAAGATTGGATAGATATAGAAATGATATAAGAAATGAACTAAACCTGCTCCCAATTATATATAAAATAAAGGAATGAAGAATTCGTTGGTCCAACCATCTAAGAACTCTCCAACTCTATGAAGAAGAAGAAGAAGAAGAAGAAGAAGAAGAAGAAATAGGGCAAACAGTAAATAAATCTCACGCTACAAATCAGTGGTCAACAACTTTAAGGAGCATGGTTCTACAAAGAATTTACCAAGTAAACCTAAAGAAAGTAAATTGAATGCGCGAGAAGGACGTTTTATATAAGCCGTAGCCAGAAAATCCAAAATTAAGTGTTCCAGATTACGACCATTAGTAGAAAACGTGTCTGGAATGAAGATGTCTAACCTAACTATTCATCGCGTCTTACGGAAGTATGGATATCAGGGTCGAACATCAAGGAAGAAGGCTTATGCAAGTGCAGCAACAGGAAGAAACGAGCTGCATTTGCTAAAGAGCATATCCATAAGGATCAGGGCTTTTGAAACAGCGTGATATGGCCGAAGGAGACTAATATAAACCTATTTGGGTCAGATGGGATAAAAAGGGTGTAGAGAAAAATCCAATTAGATAATGATCCCAGAAACACTGCTCCCACATTGAAACACTAGCTTTTCTAATATGATTTGGGCCTGTATGTCATTCATACAGTGCTAGTAATATACAACTTATTGATGGAATTATGGACCAGCATGTGTATTTTGAATTTTAAAGAGTAATGTAAAGCAGAGTGCAAAGATAATGGGCATGGTACCTGATTATATCTACCTTTCAACAGGATTATGGCAGTAAACTTAAAGCGAAGCTGAATATGAGCTGGTTGATATGGGATGCACCCAAACTGCTACACACACCTCCTCAGAGTTCAGACTTGAGTCCTATTGAGCATTTGTAGAGCATTTTGAAGAAACGAATCCGTAAGCGCAGAGTCAATTCTAAACCAGAGCTTAAATGTATGAGGAGGAAGAAGAATGAATAACATCAGTGAAGAAGTGTGCAAGGGCTTGGGCCACTTATATGAAGAGAAGATGTGAGGCAGTTATTAAAGCCAAGGTGTACCCAACAAGCATTAGATTTTCAAACGTATCTTTGTTTCTGAATTATATTTTTAATATATGATTAGAAAAGTTGTACAAAAATGGTCATGTTTCTTTTACAATTTTATTTACTTTGTAACTTCATAATTTAATATTTCTTTAATTCTTAATACAGAATTAGTTGCATTTTCCACTTTGGAAAGAAAATTTATTCATTAAACTGTGTCTTCTCAAATTTATTTAAGATTTTTCTTGTAAAAATTGAAGTGTAGAAATAACAGTGTTGTCCCTACATGTATCCCTGAAGGACAAACTTAACTTTTACCACCCGACAAGGGCCACATCATATACAACTTGAATTTTACATCAGTCTAGTACAGCTAAACTTCCTAATTCTGTAGGTAAGTCTACTACAGTATAAAGTAAATGCACTTAATTATATTAACATTTTGGGGCATTTCAATTAAAATTATATTCAAAACTGCTTACAGACATGTCGTTGCAACATTACACAATAAAAACTATGATGTGTTTCAACCACACGACTTTCTCTACATCTCTCCAACAAATCATTGTTAAAAAGTTTATTCTGCTATTTATTCTGCAAATGTGGAATTTGTGGTGGAAAAATGGCATAGGGGTTTTTCTTTGGGTTTTCCGGTTTCCCCCGCATTCCACTTGTGCTCTACCTTCGTATATAATGTAGTAGATATAGTAGTAGAAGACACATTTGTGTGTCTGTATCTGCTGTAGGATAATCTCAAAATTCATTCTATTGATTTTGATAATTCCTTCACAATTATTGACATTCCCTACGGGCATAGGCTAGACATTTCCTTTTGTGTGTCTGTATCTGTTTAAGAATAATCTCAAAATCCATTCTCCTGATTTTGGTAATTCTTTCACAATTGATAGGCATTAATCTTCCCGCGGACATAGGCTAGATATTTCCAAACGTTTTTAAAAGTTGGGTCTAATTCACCCCAATTTTAATCCCGTTTAGTTAAAATAACAACACGAATAATGTTTGGCCCATTCCTACAAACATGATACACATTTAGCATCATCGAGTCAGGACTAAAAGGGGAAGTTTTAAAAATCTTTTAAATTAGTCATTTGAAAGAAAAAAGAGTTGCATGCCATATTCATATTATCAAAGTTTCCAAATACATTGTAATTTCGGGAAAAGTTTTAAAAAACAGGTACGATTGTGTTTTAAGATCTACCAAAATAAATTAAGCTATAGTTTTCAAAATATCGTGCTACTCATATTTCAAATGTTCATGAACAAATCGAGATTCGTTTGCTTGTCTAGAAAAAATTCTGTACACTTTTATTGTTACCAACTAAGCTACCTTAATATTTTCAAAAACTACAATATATTTAAATCCTAATGCACAAATCTGTTTAACTCATTTGGTCAAAATGTTCTACAACTATACCTACTAAAGGACATGTCAATGTTATAGGTTACTTGTGGCTTCCAAAAACCTCCCCAAGTTCATTTTCAATCCTATAATATCTGAAATTTCAAAAGCTATTTTGCCTTTATATTGAATCACATTACATTTTTAATAGGTGCGGCCCCGTTCCTGTACGCCCCCGGTAGCGATCATCTCCAGGAGCTATATTTCCTCCTTGCACATGTTGTAATTGTATTTAATAATGCAATTTACACAGTAGAGGACAAGTTGGTAAACTACGTTAGGTTTTGTTCTGCCTGATTGGATTCCACTTAAGCACCACCGTTAGTTGACGATTATACATAAAACTGCACCGTTTTACCAACAATGGTACATATTAATGTATTTACATTCTAGGACTAGAAGAAAATTAAAAGCCACCTCAAACATGCCACCCATCATTTGACCAATCCCGACAAAATGTAGGACACTTGCGCTTTAAATGCCAGCGAAACTAAAATATTACTTTTCAAAAGTAGTTTAGTTAAAACTGTGTTGTTTTTAACCTTGTAACGATAGCGTCCGTACAAGCTGCATTGCCATTATTCTTTTCTTAAAGCAATGAAGCTAGAAGAAACCTCTCTGTACAGTGTTAAATATAGATAACTATGATTTTATGTATGATTACCTACTTATAATACTATCCTAATAATAGGCTAAACCACAGACAACCTGCTCTCGTTTCTACACCAGTAAAGGAATGCTTGCAAGTGCTAATCGGTTCAACATACCAGGTAATATGAAATTAAATTCCGGAAGGGAAGCTGACATCTCATAACGCATGAAGGTTGTCTCGCTCTACGGGAGCCGAGCTATTTAAAGATATTCCTGCAATTTAATATTCTAAGAATACGTAATATTTGTGTTTAACTCGTGGGTAATCTTAATATGACACTTGTGAAACATTCACTTGTGCCGTTATGTATTTGGTTATGCTTGTTTGTTATAAAAAGCTCATAAGAACAAACATTTTCTTAAAAAAATAAAGTAAATATGTATTAAGTTCTTGTTATATCATGTATAGGAATTTTACTTAAACTAACTCAATTAAAATAATGAGGATAATAATAACACAAAATCAAAATTTATTCCTTTGAATTAAACATTTCTTAAAATGATTGTAATCATTTTGATAATTTACTATTATGTCAGAAAAACTCAATCGCATATATTTTTGTTACAGGTATGGTTCCAAAACAGAAGGACAAAATGGAGGAAGAAGCACGCAGCTGAAATGGCGACTGCGAAGCGCAAGCAGGAGGAGGCTGAAGGTTTAGCCGACGGTGACGCGTCTGATCGAGATGACGACGACCTCGGACTGAGGGGAGGCAGCAATGCCGCCAAACGTCTTAGGCGGGAGCTACAAGAGGAAGAATTGGCGCGGCAGTGAGATCCAAGGACTCCCTTTGCGAGAACAGTTGAATGTGCAAGCCATTGGCAGGACTGAGCAGGACTCTAGTGCCACGTGGCCAGTGCAACGCGATATTGTGTAGATTGACTTGCAAAACACTAGAACTAAAGGCATTTCGCACATCCTTAAAAACGTCCAGTATCGACATTACCGCAGGGCGATGGTATCGATGTTTCGTCATCTGTGGCAGTGAATGAGCCTCATAAACATGCTGCACACTGTCTATAACCTAAATCTGGCGCAGCCAGCTTATGGCTCTGTGATGTCACATAACGCTGGGAAGGAACAAGAGTTCTCAAGTGGGCTGCTCCAAGTTAGGGATTCTTAATGAAAATACAGGAATTAAAACAGTGAAGTTTCTTTGTATTTGCAATTTGAGCTGAGTTTTATTAATACTCAATGACTCCAGCTCACTTTTAATAGTAAATCATGCTCTGCCATGGACAGGGGAAAAAATATAATTATCTTTTAAAAGTGTAAGTTTTGAGTATTAATCAAACTCGGCTCAAATTGCAAACTAGGGATTCTTATTAATTCCAAAGTGGACAATGAGCACTTTGAGATCATGATTCCCGCTACACCAGATAGGTATATTTTCTCTTTTATCGTTACATTTACGCAGTAAGTCGTGATACTTTTGAAGAATTGATACAAATGTTGAAGCACTGTAAAGATTCACTTATCAGAAGGCCCGGAAACACACCAAGTCAGATGCACACCTGGCATCCATAAATTACCCGAAAGGCAAATTTTCGGATGTGTCCTGATGACGCTGCGATAGATGGTAGTGCTGGGACAGCGAGGTAGATCTCGCAAAGCAATCTTACGTTCAATCAAAATTACTTCATTAGTGCTAGAAAACTATTTGGTCCATACATCCAAGCGTCTGATGTATACGGAGGATTAAATCAAATCTTTGCTTAAGGTGATGCATATTAAAATTTAATCCAAAGATGTCAACAATTTAAAATAATAGATTTTGCTTCATATTAAAGTGATATAAATTCTAAACTTTAAGAAATCGTTCTTTTCACTTGAAGAACCTTAACTAATAATTAACAGTTGTTAATAGGCACTTCCAAATTTAAAGCTTATTTTCTCACAAACTTTTACCAATACTTTTCCATACCGAAAATATTTCACACGATATTGCATTAATTTATTTACCTAATTGTGTTTACAATGCATGTCAAAAGCATACTGAATAAAATGGTCATATTGCTTTTTCGAAATATACTCAAATTTTAATAAATTATTAAATTTTCATTAATCAAGAGTTTTGGAAAAAGCGAGAGGTAACAATTCTTCTACACTAAATAGGAATAACATTAAAAATATAATATTAAACATCTATTTTTAAACTCAATTATTGTAAAACTGGATTTTTATGTGAATCTTTTTAAAAATGCATTACGTGGCTCATTTTTATTAGAAGAATGGGTTTAGAACATGAAAAATGAATATTTAAATAACCATACAAGCTAAAAGTTTGATACATTACAAAAGTATTATTGGTATAATATCTGGTATACATTTCAAAAGAATATATTTCACAGATGCATCATCTTAAGCTGCTTTATAAAAATGTAATAGCACCACGATTACGTTAATGTCATCGGGGACAAGAGACGAAAGGTTACAAACTAAACTATTGAGGTTAAGACTTCAGAAATAGCAGTTGATTCTGTTATTATCTATAGTGACTTGTTCCGCCATAGTTTAGCATGGAGTATAAATGCCAGGTGCAGTAAAGCTTCAACGCTGGACTCCCCAGATTTGTGGTATCACCATTATTAAATGTCTTTATCATTTTTTCAGAAATTTAACCCAAAATGTGTGTTGTTGAATACATTTGTAACCACATGAACATATTTGTTTCTTATTTTCGTACTCATTTTGAATTCATTTTAGGTGCATATCGGTAAATGATTCAAATCCTCTTTTTTTTTCGTTTTAGCGTTTTCATTTTCTTCTTTCTTTCATTCAAAGTTAAAGTAAAAATGTCGTCGCAAATACACAATGGGATACCACAAATTTGGGAATTACTAACACTAAAAAAGTTAATACATACGGATTTTCAAAAGTCACTTCAAATCTTAAACTGATATAAATATTGCATTTGAGATTGGATAAAAATAAAATAAGCCACATACTGGGCAAGCAATGTGGTATGGTTTTCAGATGTTTTTTTTCCCCCTTTTCATTTCATAGTTACCATGGGTACAATTTTTTTAATACAGCATTCATACTGCTATAAGAATCTGTAAGGTACAAATCAAGGCGCAATCATTAAGAAATAGAATACAGCTGATTCAATATTAACATGAAAGCAAGAGGAGTATTTCTCAAAATTTAAGACAATTTAGAACTTTTAATAAATTAAGAGTAGGTCCATGTTTTATTCATAAAGTTCTAACAAATTGACTGCCACGAATTTTTTATTGTGTTACGTTAAACAAGGAGCTTTCCCAACACATCCAAGAACCCGAAAGCAAATGAAACGTGCTATCTCACAAGAAATTGCGAATATTCCAAGACATAATCTGCAAAATTTAGGTGGAGTCGCAGAAAGAATGGTGCCAAAAAGGAGGACAACTTCCCATTGTTTTATAAAACTCCCATTGTTTGCCCAGTATTTGAGCTTCGTTTGTTTTTCCCCCATTTCAGATAGTACAATATTTATAGCTCAAAGTTTGAAGTTACTTTGCTTTCTGTAACAACATTTGCAACCGCTTGCGGAAACTCAGCGCGCATTTATCACATTCCTCAAGCCCGAATTTTCCTATCACGGGGTAAGTTCACGTTTGTTTTTGTTTTGTTTTTTTCCCCCAAACCAGTTTCTATGCACCTACGGAAGACACAAGAAAAGTGCTCATAAACTCGTGCAGTCTACATCTTAAGATCTCTATTTGGTTTAAAGAATTATGTAACATATGGCTTAAAGAGAGTTATGCTGGTTGTTTTAGAAAAGTTCTAAGTTTGACAGAAATAATTTCTAAAAATTAATCTTGGAGCTTTATGATGGAAAGTGTGCAGCAACATGTTTATATGCATCTAGACTTTAAACATGAATAACAATGACGAATATTCAAGAATGTGATGGAACAGTTCATCGTCGTTTGTTCTCAAGTGATACCTAAGAGTTTGCTGTCTTTAAGGCAGAAATTGAGTGTGATAAAAAAACAAAACAGAGGCTGTAAGGGCTTTTTTATATAAATTAGTGCAATGTGATTAGAGGTGGATGTCCCAAATAAACAGCACACAGCTGCAGAACTTTGTTAACAAAGCAATGAAACAGAAAATGTGTATAAAGTGCTTTCACTGGAAACGTACACGGGGCAGCGATATATTCTTGTTGCCGATTGTAAGTCTCAGGCCGTGGAATTTCGAAAATACTTCACGGCTCTGAGCTCTTATTTCTGTGTGCATGTCGTCTATGTCACAGGACAGATCAATGTAAAATATGAAAAAATAGACGTATTTTTGTTTGAAAGGATATGTAAGAAATAACCTCAATTTATTATACAATGTCTGCTTACTTTTTCGGTTATTTTAACGCCTGCTAGAAACATGATAAGGCAGCAGGATTTATAACCCGTTGCTCTGAGCATTTCAATTTCACACTTAAAAGCTAAAGCGTTTTTTGTCCCCGCTTTCTGACAAAGATTGTTTGCACTACTGGTCAATGGCGAATATCCGCCAGAGAGAGAGAGAGTATACTCCTAATTGTAATCAACAGACAATTACTTGAGACCATCATCCTTAGTATTTAACTAAACCTAAAATCTAGGCATACAATTTTTACTCGATTACTGATTTTCATCTACTGTTAAAACAATTCCTCGCAGTCAAAAGAGTAATTCAAATGGAAGTGCAAAGTGATACATCTAAACGGTTCTTTGAAGCTATAGGGTATGTGTTATATATTGATCATCTGCTCCCAAACAAGCAGTATATAACAAGTTAAACGTGTTCTCGCTCATTCATCTAAGCTCAACAGCAGAAATCCTTGTGTAATCTACAGAAACTTAGTGATAACATCATGCAAGAAATCAGAAGGATTCCTGCTGCTAAGCTTAGAGGTGTGAATGAGATTATTTTCGCAAATTGTGCTGCCCGTATGTGAGCAGAAGGACAGCATTTGCCGGTACCACTTTCCCGGCGACTCTCGGATCTCTCGCGCAGTGGAGAGAGGCCGCGACAGGTTACCTTGTAATTTAACGACCCTATACTTCCTCTATCTACCTTAGGGAATCGGTAGAGAAAGTAAAAATCAGATGCGTCATAACTCGCAAAACTTTTTTCATAACTATTAACTTTTCATTTTAAACCCTTATATATTTTAGCAATCACAGAAAAACCTATGTTCACTATCTCCTCCAATGTATAATGTGTACATAGTAGGTAAGAAGGTTTTGTATTCCACTTAAAATTCCATACGGAGATTAAACCGGAAACATTTTGAGGTCACCTGAATAAAAAAAATCATTTTTAAAACATGATTCGCGCGTTTGTGTATGGGGGAGGGGGGAAGTGTGAACAGCATAACTCAAAAACGAATACTCCGTTAAATTTCTGGATTTGTATGTTCAGCGTGTTCCAAGAATGCAACACAAAGATTTGCAATAAAATACCTCACCTAAATTACTCCTTTTTCACGGAACATTGTTCGAAATTTTTTATTTTCTCAAATATGGCTCTAACAATATCATTATAATGCTGTATGCTGAAGATATTTTCAGGACCAATCAAATGTAGCTATATCTTGAATTATCTGGGCTTAGCCTCTGAAGTCCTCTTTACTGTGCATAGCTGGTAACTCATAACATATAGATTTAAAACCTTATGACACAAAAACTTTATATCTCGTTACATATCTCTATGTCAAATCATTTTTATTTATTTATTTTTTGTTGAGCTATCTCCGAGTATGCATAGCTTTATTTTGATTTGTTTTTTTCAATTTTGAAATATTTTTCTTAACCGGAAGTCGCCATTCATTTCATATCACACCTAATTTATTCCCGACCAGCTATGAAAAGCGAATTTTAATTTATCACAGCTTTTAAAAGATTTAGCCTAATGCATACCCATATTTTCTTCCTACTTACAAGGAAGCGGGTAATAAGAACACTTTTTTTAATGTTTATCTCGATTAGAACGATGTAGGTAAAAGAATAATATTTTGTAAAGAAAATGTTGTTTGCAGAACAAATAGATAAAGTCATGTGAATGGAGTACACAAGACTAGTTTATTATTACTGTTTTACTACAATAATATTTTAATCAAAATAATCTCAAATAAAGCATTTATGAGCTTCGTATAATATGGAAAACAAAAGAAAACAGCTCCCATAGAGTAAACCAGTTTTGTAACCAGTAAAAGGAAGGGAGGGATAAATATCGCGTAAGTGCTTTATATATGTTTTACGATAGTTCAACCTAAGAAATCTAAGAATATGACAACGAATACTTCGAAAACTGCTATTGCTACGGAAGATTATTGAACATAAATTCCGCATTTCAATGAGCTTTACATTTCTTTAGGTATATTTTTTCTATATGTTATGTCTTATAAGTTATACTAAAGTACACTCATTTCATTCACAATGGGGAGGGACTTCACAGGCTATTGATAGATATTGCAATATATAAATTTTACTTGTCATGCAAGTATCTTAGGCGTATGCTACTTGAATAAAAATGGTTATATACTTTTTGAGACTATTAAAACTTGGTCTATCATATAATAATAATGGTAAAACGTTAGAGAAAGAAAAACTTTTCATCTCTTGGCTTCACCGTTTCAATTTCCATGCAATGAAAGTAATGCCATTCCTTTAAGTAGAATTTCGTTCTTAACGAAAAAAAAACAGACTAACTGTAAGTTTAGTGCCTGAATGTTGTATATTAAAAATATAACAGAATATGAGCATAGTTATACTGAATATAACAACTTAATTAATTTATCTTCTTTGTATACACGTGCGAAATATTTAGTAATACATAATATCGCCTTACAACGAAACCAATATTGTTGCTGTACGAATGTGTTGGTAGTACTTCGGTTAGAAAACAAATGCTGTGCACTGATAGAAGTTTGTTCTTGTTTGAGGTCCTTTACATCGTGATGCACTTTGGTGCAAAGAAAATCAGTGATCGAGTAAATTTCATCAAAAAATGCATTTTTCTCGAATGCAGAGATTAATGTGTAACCACTTTGCTAATTTGTTTTAGCTTCTAAAATTGTTGCATCAGCCATATCTTATAGCAAATTGACGATTACTTTTTCGAACATAAACTCTTGAAGACTGGGTATGAATTTCGATTAATACGAATTCTCCTATGTAGTGAACAGTGAAAGAGATAATTTCAGGCCTGATAAAATATTGTATACGATATTAAATGTTAACTTGAGTATTATGGGAGAATATTTTACTTAAAATAATGCAGGCTACTAAAGGAATCTTATTTGTATGTTACGTTATCAAATAAAAACTCCACATTATTAATTTAATGAAGTATTGGGTATCTTCATTTATTCTGATTTATCAGTCAAGTGAAAGTAAAATTTTATTTAGAAACTCTTAAATATAGTACATTTATTTTTGTGTTTCAGGAAACTGACCTAGTCATAAACATACGTAACCGCTTATTTCTTCCAGAATTTGTTATATAATAACATTATTTACTTTATTAATTAAAAGCAGCTAAAATACTTAGCAGAAATTTCTTGATTTTAAAGAGTAATAACCAGCTTCCAAAATGAAGTAATTGCACTTATGTGCCCTTTCCCAATCATTTGTTTTGTATAGGGCACACTCGAGGCATATGTAAAAGTTAAAGAAAAGTTTAGGTATGCATGTTTTGTAGTCTTTCTATACGTATGACGGAATTTTGGTGATATACTCATCATTTAAACTGAAATGCTTTCCAAGAATTACTGAATGTGTTTTGTGAATTGTGTTTGTCAGTTGAAGGCCTCAGCAGTAAATAACCATAACACACATGCAAAATATTTGAAAAAATGAGAACAAACTCCCGGAGACACTAACGATTCTTTATTGTAAACGCAAAGAGTCGTGAAGAATTTTAGCAATATTTCCTAAGTCAGTTAATAACACATTTTCAAACATCTGTTTAGATTGCCAAAGCAATATTTGACAAAATGAAATTTCCGTTTGATCTGAAACTTTGTATCAATTGTGATGCATTGGAGTAAGCAATTTAAAGTTTACCACACAGATATCTGCCTAGATCGAACGAGCTTGCAAATATTTCTGTTCGAAATCGAAAGTAAAATCCAAGATGAATTGTAGGTCTTCCTCATTTAGTCAAAACAAAATGTTTAAGGAAATTGTTACTTAATTGACCTGACTTAATTTCTTAGGAAAGTCTCATTGATTATTTACTGTTGAGTCGCTCAATTAATTTTTTGAATAATGTACATTGACTTGTATATGGTTTATTTTGTGCATGTTGATTAAATGAACAAGTTTTACGTAATATGTAGCATATTAATTATATTATTTCAGCCAGTTAATAAACAGCTTTTATGATATTAATATAAATAATATGCAATTTATGTAACACGGATAAAACTTTTTTTTCATTTGTTGAAAATTACTTCAGAAAATCGCCTCTATTTCTACAACGAAAATCTCCGATGATTATCGCCAAACATTTTGCTAACGTTCCAACTCAATAACATTAATTATATAAGAATATTGTTCTTTAAATCCACAAAAGAGCAACCAAAATGGTTCCAGTAGGTTGGGCTACAACACAGGCAGCTAGAACTCACATGATATGGTTTTGGCTCAATGTGAATAAAATCATTGGATATATTATATAACCTCCAAGTTCCTCAGACTTCTTTCTCTGTGAGTACTTTTTTCTACGTGTATTTGAAGTGCAAGCTTTATTCTACCCTTGTAGATCTAAAGAATATTCACAGAGAACGAAATGCTATAGCAGTTGAAATGTTAAATCATTAAAGATATGATTGTAAGTAATCAGATTACTGTGGAAATACACGCGGCCATAATTTTCAGATAGACTGCCTGTGTTGTGTAAAACGACATATTAGCGGAATTAATCTCATATATTCTTTGATTAATATAAACAATATAATTAATGTTTACTTACTACTCAACCTTAAAACTTTAGTTCATTGAATCACGCTGCGTTGGGATCGTTTTGTGGGTTTTTATAAAACATGAAGTTTTGTATGGTGAGCATTTCTATTGTTTAGCATTCCATAATACCAACAATTTACAGGGTAACTTTTGAAAGAAAACAGATAAGATTGTACTAACTGGTCTATAAAAGTAATGCTGGTATTAACAGATATATTTCAAACATTTCCTTCAAGAGTCAACAATTGAAACAAATAGTTTTAAGGATTCAATTTGCCCGTTAAACGGGGAATAAAACTCCTTAAACTTAACATTAACACATAATTTTTTTAAATGAATTGACCGTATTCCAATAAGTCATAGTGAACAGCTTCTTTATAGCTTCCACAGCAATTGAAAGAATTATTTGACTGCGGCTATGCAAAGGGAAACCAAGACATAAAATGTCAACCACAAAACCAACTAATGTACCATATGGAAACGTTTTCTTTTTTATGTCTCGTCAACGAGTTTCTCTCAGCATAGTCACCACTACAGAACAAGGATTCTTTGCTTGAATATCTTTAATTTCACAATGGAATGAAGGAGCTCGATAATCCGCATAGATGTGCAAATCCAGAGAGATGTATATAATATTTTACCTGTGTTATTATTCCCGTAAATACTGGTAAAACAATATTAGATATGCAAAAGTGTTTCCAGTGAGCATGTGACAATGAAAGTGACACATAGATATGTATATGTTGTGTAAATGAAAATGAAAGCTAAATACATTAAAATTCTTGTAATAAATACTGTACAATGTATGAGTAACTAATATATAATACATTTATTTGTAATATATCCATGGTGCTACAATTTATTTTGTGATGTTCCATAGTCCCTTAATTCTCCTGCACTGCTCTACATTTCTTGGCTTTAGACTACAAGAGAATAATGAAGAAATACAGAGGAGAGCAAAAAGTTGCTGTGTGTCTGAAGTTCTGGAGAAATTATAGTGAGGTCTGAACTTCTAATTTGATATTAAAGTGGCCAAAATCCTGTAAAACCTTCACATCTTGATCAAAAGAGCTAATGTTTCTTAAGCCGGTGCATAATTAAGGATCTATATTAACATAATATATTTTGTATTTATATTAACTAATAGTATATATAAAATCTGATGTGTTCGCTCACATGACTTTCTCTACCTGTTCCGCAAACAAACTACACATACATAAGCGCATACACATATCTTTTGCCAAGAAAATAAAAATTATTCAGGAATCCTCAAAACAGCTATTTCCGGTGAAATCTCGATATTGAATTTTTGGGAGGAATAAAATACTAGGTGGTCTAACTACCCTATTTTCGTGCGTTAAAAGAGTTGGAGACCTTAACAGGGCTATTTCAAGTCATGTAAAATACACCTTTGGAGAGAGTGAGGTTCATGTTAACCCCCGCAATGAACTCGACCTGTTCATAGTATCCGCTGATAAGCAAGACGGGTAAAGTGAAGGTCACTCCAAGTATTTCACAGGCAAATTTTTTAACTTGAAATAGCTCCGTTGAGTTCTGCACTCTTTTAGCACACAAAGGTATATCTGCACACGTCAAATACGGAGCTTTGACCCCCTGGCACCTTCTTCACTTCTCTATTGTACTTAGTAGAAAAACTCATGTATGTAGACACATCAGTTAGCAGAAGATAGACATGATAACAATGCCAATGGCATTGCTGAATGTAATAAGTTATTTGATGATGTTAAATTACTGAATATTGATTTATTCAAAAGGAAAGTAAAAATTGAGTCCTTACATATTCTTTTAAACTTTCTCTACTACGTATAATAAGTAGGAGGAATGCGGTATTCAACCAAAAATTCGAATTGGGGGTTTCATCAGAAATATATGTTTTAGGTTGCCTGAGTCAAAAGTGCACTTTCAGGAAAAGTTTCATTTATGCAAGTATGTATGTAAGAGACAGAGAAACTTGGTATCTATGTTCACATCTTCCAATTAGGTAACACGAAGAACGTCCCTCCTTAAACTATCCTTTTAATGGAAAAGTTTTAGAAAAATTTGATTTTCTCAAAAATGTCTCTACGGTTTTGATGTACGTTTAAGATATTTTAATGACAAATGCGATACATTCAATATTTTGGGAAATCTCTGAAGTCCTCTTTACTCTGAATAACTTTTACTTAACCATTGGTAAACCGTAAGAGAAAGACAAAATCTTAATATGTATATTTCGTTACAGTACACATTTAATGTTAGATACATTTTTCGCTAAGTTAACTACTTCTGAAATATTCCTTATTATTGGTCTGAGTTATACAATACGTACTCATAATTTTCTAATTCATTTTTCGTTTTTCATCATGCAAATAGAACGGAATTTCCAGGACATCACTTAGCGAGCAGCTAATAAAAAATTTGACTATCACTTAAGCCTACTGAATTTCCTTACTTCACTTGTACCTAAAAGGAAATAGTAATAACACAGTTAATGTTAATTTCGATTAGCATGAAATAATACAAAAATAATCTTTGGTACGAATAACTGAATATCAAGTTGGTATCTAACCTAAATTCTTTTTACTTTCTCTACACGTACTGTGAACATAGCGCATAGAGAAGGTATTTTATTGTACCCAAAAATTCGATACCGAGATTTTACCGGAAATATATATATTTTGAGACCCCCTGATCCAAAAAGTGAATTTTTAGAAAAATGTCCGTGTGCCTGTCAGTCTGTTTGTCTGCGTGTGAGTGTGTGTGTGCGTGTGTGTCTGCGGGCAGCATAGCTCAAAAACGAAAAATCAGCTAAATCCCAAATTTGGTATTTAAGTTCAGTGTCTTCCAAGGATGCAACACGAAGATTTTCAAGAAAATCCCCTCACCCCCAACTACTCTTCACTTGGAATTATTTTCGAAAATTTTCGTTTTCTCAAAAATGGCTCTAATGATTTTCATTAAAATATCCTATAAAGATATTCATATGACAAATAAACTGCATATCTTGAATTTATTCGAAATAACCTCTGAAGGGATCTTTGTTGTGATTGAATTTTGCGGAATTTTGCATAAATGGTAATCCATAAGAGATGGTCAAAACTTTACCTAATAGAAAATGTAGATCTCGTTAAAAATCCAATTTAAGCTATATACATTTTTTCGTGAAATTAATCATTTTTGAAATATTCCTTGTTATTGGTTTCAGTTTAAAAATGCTTATACTTTTCTTATATAGGAATTTGTCAACTTCTGTTCATGCAAACAAAGGAACTTCAATCACATAGCAACCAGCTTTTGACTATCATTTTAGCCTACGGTACTCCCTTGTTTCCCTTTAATTACATGAAAACAAGTAATAGAACCATTTCTGTTATTTTTTGTCTATTGGCATGAAGAATAAGCTTTTCAAAAATAATTTGTAGCAAAGATATAGGTAAAGTCAAGTGGATGGAACACATCAGAATATTTTAGTTATATTGTTCTTAGTTACAAATACGCGCGGGTTCAGCTTTATAACCCTTTATTTTTATAAACTGGGAATCACACATCAGGTATTTACGGGGAAATATCGATATCAAATCCTTGAATTGAAAAATTCAAACTGATAACAACTGCCTGATTCACAAAACAATTAGATATTTGAAATAATTTGTGAGTTTTCAAGAGATATACCTTCTGTGCGGTATATTCTTGCCTATTTCTTAAGTTATGGGCTACCAGTTGTATAAAATTATATGAAAATATTTGAAAACTAAAAGGAGAGCATAGAAGTCTCTCAGAAGATTCAAGATGCATCTTTTTATTTTCCATGTAAATATCTTAAATACCAGGTGCCCTACACAGCCGTTTTTCGTTAAAGTAGGTTTTACACTGAAAGAGGGCTTGCCAAAAGGTTTGCCCAAGCAGAACTGTAAAGGGAGGCCCTTACCAATGGAGACCTTGCTTGAGTGCAAACACTAATGGTCCCGTAGGTAAGTGGAGTACCTGCCTGTTGTGCGAAGAGTCTGGGGTTCGCTTCCTGCCTGAGCTCAAGAAAGCTTTGATTATTCGAGAGAACAATTTGTGATGCCCAGAACATGATGTTTGAATTTGCGTGTATGAGTGTGTGTGTTTAGTGGTTATTTAATAACCAATTTGTCCATAAGCTGCCTTAAAATTTGGTATTATAATTAAAATCATTATATACATTTTTAGAAAATAAACATTTCGAGAAAATTTGGGAGAATTCCTTGAAAATCTTTGTGTCGCATCCTTAGAAGATGCTGAACCACATTGGTATTTAACCGACTTTTCGATATTGAGATAGATGCTATTCACAGGCATGCCTATACAGACATGCAGACACACGGAG
Source organism: Hymenopus coronatus (assembly GCA_030762935.1). Taxonomy (NCBI): domain Eukaryota; kingdom Metazoa; phylum Arthropoda; class Insecta; order Mantodea; family Hymenopodidae; genus Hymenopus; species Hymenopus coronatus. The sequence goes on from CM060895.1 coordinate 51,881,642, forward strand.
AGACGCGCGCGCGCGCTCATACACACACACTTACACGCATAAGGAATTTTTTATTTAAATTCTTTGGAGGGGGCGGGGAACCTAAAACCGAATTTCCAATGAGATCTCGGGCGAATTTTTGTGTAAGTACTTATTGCCCTACTTATTGTACGAAGTAGAAAAAGTAAAAATTAACGACCATTGTTTAGAGCATACTAAAAGCTCTAACAAATTGATTTCATTTAGATATATCTTAAATATACATACGTTGAGAAGGTAGCAAAATGTCATTAGAGAGAGAAAAATAACTCAAAAACGAAAAGTCGGTTAAATACATAGTTTGGTATTTTAGTTCAGTATGTATATTCCAATGATGTGACACGATTATTTTTAGAAAAATTCCCCAGTCAAATTCCCTTTATATGGAACACTTTTCCAAACTTTCGATTTTTTAAAAATTGCTCTAACGATTAGGATTGATATGCCGTATATTGAAGAGGTGTAAAGATAAAATTTCTAACCTCAATTTTTTGGGAATACCCCCTGAAGTCCTGCATTGTTCCACTTATACACCACCTTTAACTACATGGTTCTATCGGAGGTATTTCCATGTGGAACATTTGTCTATCACAATGGTGTTAAACGGTGTACTGTTTTGTTGTCATTAGATTTCTATTTTCTTTTAGTTTTGGTCATGGGATCACACACATTTTTACTCTCATTCATACTTCCAGTCTTTGGGGCGGTGAGGGAGTAATCTGAGCTAAAAAAAAATCCCACCACTGCCTGGAAATGAACCCGGCACCTCTGGTACAGTAGGAAATCCTCTTCATTCTGAACGCTTTTGCATAACTGATAAACCGCAAGAGATAAACACAAGTTTACTGGACACACAATGTAATCTCGTTAAAACGCACAATTTATATCATATATTTTTGTAGAGCTAACAATTTCAGAGGTATATCCTGTTAAAATATTTAAAATTTTACTCAAACGGCAAACAACCTCTTTTCTCCTTGAAAAGAGAATAAAATTCTAATGACGATCACATAGCAGCAGCTTTTAAAAGGTTTGGGTTTCTCTTTAGCGTAGTGTATTCCCTTATTTCCTTTATAATTATATGGATCTAAGCTATAATACGAGTCTGGAAATGTTTATTTTGAGTAGTATGATGAAGATAAAAGTAAGAATAGTTTGTGTCAGAAAAGATAGACAAATTCATGTGAATGGAATACATCAGATATGTTTTCTCTAAAATAGTAAAAAGTCCATTTTATAAAAATGCACAGAAAACTAAAGAAATATTAAGATATACATTCTATTTTTGATGTAAATATTTAATACAAATCGTTACATCTATTTTTGAGAATATTGAAGATATCATGTAAAGGGTAGTCTGGGGTGGGCAAATTTTCTAGAAATTTTGGTGTAGCATCTTCAGAATATCAAGTTTGGTATTTAACTTTTGGTGTTTGAGCAATGCTGCTCACAGGTACACATACCTACAGATATACGGATTTCTCCTAATGTATATATTTAGGGTTCAGGGAATACATTTCCGGTGAAATTTTGGTATTGGATTTTTTTGTGGAGTGCAATGCTTCTACTTACTACAGGTAAGCAGCAGAGAAAGTAAAAATAAGATTTTGTATGAAGGAACAGAGATAATAATGTGATTGTGTAGAGAACCGAGTGATTGGTTGTACTGAGTCTTAGATCATGGCTTTTAGCGCCACTGGGTTTAAATACATGATTAGTTCAGCGAGCCCCTAGTCCCAAAGGGAGGTGCGAAACTGAACGTTGGACTACATACATTTCCGACTTCATAAGCCGGTTGATGCACTGGGCTTCTTCACCAAGACATTTTGTGCGTTCGTTAGTTTTTGTGTTTTTTTTAATTTATTCTGTGTAGGTCAGTTTTCATTTACTCATTTACTGCTGTAAAGACTATGAACAAACGTTTATTGTAATGAGGAATTGTGGCATTAAAGACTTCTACGTTACATAAACGTCCGATTATTTACCTATCAGCATAAATGCTGCAATTGCGAGAGACGCAGCGAATGTTCCAAATGTAAATATTGGAAGGGTACGATACAAGACCTATTTCACTAAGGTGACCTCGAAAGTGTTGACATCCACCACTTCTACTCATGGTTCGCTAGTCCTCTGCAAGAGGCAATGCATAATAGACCCACTACTTAGTATTGACGTCATGCTCGGACAAACGACTGGCGGCGAAGGCCAAATAAATCTGAAGACCATATTGTTTTACTGATGTTATTTTATACAAACCAATCCATCCATTCATAGCCAAATCCCTCTCCACTCTTAACAAACGTGACCACCTCCTTTTTTCCAAGCATAATTCTAGACTTTTCTTACAAAAGATTCTTTCATCTATATAGGTATTATTAATCGAGATAAACATTACCAATTGTTCTTATTACTTCCTTCTTTGTAAGTTGAAGAGAAATAAGCGAAAGCATTAGTCTAAAGCGATAGTCAAATCTTTTAAAAGCCGATCGAAATGTGAAACAATTGAAATTCGGTTCTCTTTGCTTTCGAAGAAGGATGTATTCCCGTTTAAGAAAAGTTTAAGTAGCTTAAAACTGAAACCAATCACTCGAAATATCCCGAAAACAGTTAACTCTGCAAAATAAAGTATATGATGAAAATTGTGTATTTTCAATAAATTTACATTTTCTGTGTAGTAAATTATTGTCTACATCTTACTGTTGTATAAAAGTTATACAAAATTCATCCAGAATGAAAATTCTTCAGAGGCTGTTCTCAGAAAATTCAAAATATACATTTCATTTGTCATGAAAATATATAAAACACATGGCATTTTAATCAAAAGCCTCCGAGCCAATAGAAAATCAACATTTTTGAAAAAGTTCTATGTATGTAAAGGATAGTTGTGGTTGCGGGAATTGTCTTGAATATCTTCGTGTTGCATCCTTGGAAGCTATTGAACTAAAATACCAAGTCTGGTATTTAATCGACTTTTAGTTGTTGAGCAATACTGCCCATAGACACACAGACAAACACACACGGACAAGCTTCTAAAAACACCTTTTTTGTATTCAGAGGGTTTCAAAACATATATTTCTGGTAAACACTCGGTATTGAATTTTTTGAGAGAGCTGTTATACCTTTTCTATCCACTATGTGCGTTGTGCATACATGCTAGAGAAAGCAAAAAGTTGTAAATCAAGTTATTCGACAAGGATGCCCTCTTTCAAAGGGTTTATTGATATTTGTGTTAATGCAGCCATAGATGGCAAAGGTAGCAGATCAACCGCTCACATTCTGAAGAAGTTTTATAGAAAGCTAAACATAAATTACAAGTAACAGTAAATTAGAATTTAAAATCCGATGTTCTGCATTCACATAGCCTACTCCATCTGTTCTTCAAAGAAACTATTCATATAAAGGATTTTTTTATCTAGGCCATGCTAATCAAGATAAACATTAACATGTTTCCTTGTAAGTAGAGCGGGAGAAGGAAATACGCTAGGCTAAAACAATAGTAAAGTACTTTAAAAACTGGGTACTATGTGAATAATTGAAGTTCGGTTATCTTTGCATGGCCAGGAGTAAAACAAAAGAATTATGAAACAAAAGATTGTTTCCCGTTTGAGAGAAGTTTAAGTAGTTTAAATTGAAACCAGTAACAAGGAATATTTCGGAAACGGTTAGCTCTACTAAATATTTATATAACATACACTGCATGTTTTGACGATATCCACATTTTTTGTATCTATTAATTTTTGCTTATCTTTTACAGTTTACCTCTTATGAAAAATTCTTCACAATGAAGAGGCCTTTAGAAGCTGTTCCTAGGAAATTCAAGATATACATTTTGTCATGTAAATATCTTTAATAATTATTTTAATTAAAATCGTTAAATCCTCTTTTGAGAATAACAAATTTTCAAACATTTTTCCACATAATGGCTAGTTTCTTGTGGAGAATCTTTTTAAAAAATATTCGTGGCGCATGCTTGGAGAAAACAAAACTTAAATACCAAGTTTGGTATTTAACGTCTTTTCGTTTTTAAGCTATGTCGTCCACATGCATACACACGCGCGCGCGCGCACGCACACACGCATACACATTTTTTATAAAAGTGTTTTTTTTTTATTCAGGGGATCTCAAACACTTTTGTTGAAATCTCGATTTCGAATTGATATGCATTAAAGGGAAAACCCATTCAAATGAAACTAGAATTAAATGGTAGTATAATTTGGCAGGTTATTACATTTAATTTTGTAGAATGTTTATTTTCATATGACGATGAACATGATTTAGAACACAAATTAGCTACATTTCAATATATGTGCGGTTCTATTCATAGAACTTTGGAATAAATAAAAACACAGAAGTTTTAAGGTTTAAAAAGCTCTCGCTATTCCATTTTAACATGTGACATTAAGAATTAGGTCCTAAATAAAGGAAAGAAAATAAAAATCCAACCCCCAGAGATGAGATTTTTAAGATGAGTAGTTGGATATACTTTAAGAGATCATATACATAAGAGATAAATTAAAAACCAATAACTTTAAAAAAATGACTTTTAAACAACAATGGTAAATATGTATTGAAAGAATTGATCTTAATCGAATAATGAAACAAGTGTTTCTTTACACCCCAAAAGGCAGAAGATCAATAAGAAGGCCGAGATTGCGAAGGGAAATAGTCCTTCAGACGGAACGGATTTTAAAGTCTATCCCTGAAGTGGAAGAAAGAGAAGAAAATCATTGGAGGATGTATTTTAATCAAAATTGTTAGAGCCATTTTTGAGAAAATAAACATTTTCGAAAAATATTCTATATAAAGGAGATATCCTTGAAAATCTTCGTGTTGCTTCCCTAGAAGATACTGAAGTTATGCTTGAGTTATGCTGTTCACAGACACACGGATGTAGTTTAGAAAACTGCTTCAGTGGGTATCAAAACGTGCATTAATGTGAAATATTGATATTATTTTTAGACGAATACCATGCTTCTCCTGTTTACTATACGCATGAGAAAAAAACTGCACTTCAAAGGATCGTTATTGAAAATATATGAACATGTATAAAATATATATTATATATAAAAAGGAACAGTAGTATATAGAGAAAGTCATGTGAGTTAAACAATTTTTTATTTCTCTAGAAAGTACATGGTACTAAGTAAAGCAGATATTGCACTCCACCCAAAAACTCGATACCGAGATTTCACCGGAAATACATCTTTTACGGTCTCCTGTATCCAAAAAAGCACGTTTTCGAAAAAGGTCCGCGCGCGCATATATGTGTGTGTGTGTGTTTTAGTTTAAAATTTAAACTACTTAACTTTTCTTAAACGGGACCATGCAAAGCGAACGAACCTCAATTGTTTCACATAGCGACCAGCTTTTAAAAGATTTAACTATGGCTTTAGCCTAATGCATCCCCTTATTTTTTTTTCTACTTACAAGGAAGTAAAGTAATGACTCCAATTCATGCTTATCTCGATAAGCATGATGCACATAAAAGAATAATTTTTTGTAAGAATAGTTTATAATCGAAATAGCTAGAAAAAGCTATGTGAATGGAATGCATTGGATTTTTTTCCCCTTCTACTTACAAAGAAGCGAGTAAAAAGAGAATTTCTGCTAATGTTTATCTCGATTAGCATGAACTAGATAGAAGAATAAGCTTTTTAACAATAATTTGTTACATAAGTGTGTAGAGAAAGTGTGGATTTTTCAAGATAGGCATGTCGAAGCTCGATTTTAATGCTTCATATCTCGTATATTGTCTTTACAGTTTTGTCGCCCCAAGCAAGTGGGGCATTTCCTTGTGCGACCCCCCCCCCTCCCTAATGGCGATGAAACTGATGACTAGAGATCAGCAACTTTGGTATGAGTAATTGTAGTTGTCATTGCAAGCTGCTTTCAATATAAACACACGCTAAGGGATAAATTTGCACTTCAATTTATTCATCGTGAAAGAGAAATAGAATACTTCTCAAATATAGGATGCATAATGGTCTTAATATACCTATATATTTTCATTCTCTCTATAATGTGCAATGTACATGGCAGGAAAGTATTGTAGTGCACCTAAAAATTTGATACTGATATTTCACCAGATATACAGGTCCTGAGGATCCATGAAAGAATCAAATAAATATTTTGATAAAGGTTAGTGCATATATGAGTGTGTGTCTGTCTGTATACATACATATACGTAAATGTTTGAATATCTTGTGTATCTTTAACTTCTGTATCAGTATCTTCAGTATCTTCCAAGTAAAATCCCCTACCTAAACTACGTTTTATAGTGAAGATTGTTTGGAATTTTTTACTCTCTCAAAAATGTACGTAAGATTTATTTTTAAACAGCACACATTAAAGATATTTATGTCATAAATAAACTGTACATTATGAATTTTCTGAGACCAACCTCTGAACCCCCCCCCCGATTTTTTTGTGAAGTTAACCAGGTATGTAATATTTCTTGTTTCAATTTAATTTCCCATTACGTATACTTTTTTCAAATGCGAGATTTTCACTCGATTTTACCTTCTCTAGCACGTATTTATAATGTATATAGTAGAGAGAGAAGATATTGTGCTCCAACCAAAAATTCGATACCGAGATTTCACCAGAAATACATGTGTTGAGGCCCGTTTATCTCAAAACACCTCTCTGTTTCTTGCACACCTCGACCACAGATATCCCAATTTATGCTTAAAGAAGTTCACCCGTCTGGCCCTCGGCCTACTCACGGTTTCTTCCTGTGTTGAGTCCCCATTTATTTGTTCTATAAATCCATCTATTGTTACACGTGGTCTCCCCATTTCCATTTGAGATGCTCGGCCGTGATAATATCGTGTCTCATACCCATTCTTCTCCTGATCTCTTTGCGTATTTCGTCCCTCAGCAATACCTGTGGTATTTCCTCTCCATTGCTTGTCGACATACCAGAATCAATTTTCTTCATCCTCCCTTTTAGCGAGCATGTTTGACTACCATACAGTAGAGCTCGTATTACACATTCCTCTAGTGCCTCCACCTTTAGGTTCAACTTCATTAATTTATCGGTTAGGATATTTTTATCTCCAAAATTTGTTCCATACCTCCCCGGTTCTTCTCTTTATATAATTCTCAGTATTCATTAGAAACGGTAACGTTTGGCCTGTGTAGATATGTCCCTGTACATATTAAAATGGTTCGCTATTTATGCGTACTCGATCCTCTGTAGCGTTTTTCTTTAACTTCGTCTTCCTTGGATTCATTTTAAATCCTGCTTCGGTGCTTACTCTGTGTAGGTCGTTTAGCATGTGTTCTAATTTCTTTCCTGTTTGTGCTATCACAATGATGACATTTGAGAAACTGATGTAAGTTTTCCCATTAATGTTAATCCCATATTTGTATTCCCAACCTAGGTTACTTAGTTGATTTTCAAGCAGACATTTGAAGTTTCAGTCTTGTTTAATGCCTCTTTCTAATGGGAAAATGTTTCCATCACGTTCTGTTTTGATTTTGGCCGCAACGTTTTGGTACATATTCTCAAGTATTCTGATTTATTGTAGCTTAATATCCTTTAACCTGATTTGGTCATAACGTAATGAAATTGATGACATGATATTCAAATGATCTCGGGGTTATGGAGCTTAAAATTACTCGACATTCGTCTTCTCGGAATAAGGAAAACCCTGAGAAAACCGTATCCGGGCAACTCACCCTAAGCGAGATTTGACTCGTGACATTTTCAATGTAAAGCAACCCCCTCACTAGAGATGAGCTCTGTGATGTATTTTGTTAGTATGCCTTGATGCTTTCCAGGCGAATACGTGTTCTACCATGTTGAAAGCCTAGCTGTAGACTACGAAGGTAAATGAACAATTCAATGTTGTATTCTTGAACTTTCTCTAATAATTGGCCCATCGCTTGTAGGAAGCGGGTATACCCCGGGTTCTCCGGTCTCCCCGGCCATCGAATTCAACCTGTGCTGCATCTTCATTCCAAGTATCATCTAGTGTCATAGTAGTAAAAACGGGTGTTAAAATCTACCAAATTATCTCCTGTAGGCAGTCTATCGTACTGTATGCAGATCTGAATCCAGCTTGTTCTACCGGCTTTTTCTCATTGATTACTTAATTAGTCTTTTGATTAGAACTTTCATAAATAATCTGTATATATTAGGCATCAAATTTCTTGGTCTGTATAAGCAGATTGCGTCTTTTGCTCCTTTCTTGTGTAATAAAATAATTGTACTTTTCTCCACCTTTGGGGATGATTTCAGTTGCAAAATCATACGGAACAGCTCCGAGATGGGTTCAATGAGTAACTCTTCTTCTTGCTTGAAGTTTACCATCTATTTTATCCTCTCCTGCAACTTTTTCGTTCCTTCCTTTATAATTTCTGGTAACTAAAGTTATTGGACTCAACATAAATTTAACTTCCATAAATGTATTACAACCAATTACTCGTTGCGGTAGAAATATCATTTTTCTATTTTCTTAAGAAGTTATTTTTTTATTAGAACCGCCAGTTTCGATGTACAATAGGTGTATAAGCAGGTAATTCTTCTCTATAATCACACATTTACCATATATTTACGGTATATTTGAAGTTCAGCACTTTGAGGAAGTACATAAGATTACCGTTTTCCGCGCTCCCCTTCAGTATTTAATTTCTCACCATTTCCTCGGCGAGAGAAGTCCCCTTTACTTTCAGATTAATGACAGAACTCCCTTTTAGGTTTTTCCGCACAAAAATTGGATCCCCTAAACCCAGTTCATAAAATGCACTCCTCTTGTAAAAAAACGCGTGTGTCAGGTATTTATTTAATTTTTGACGTTTGTGATTGAATGCAAACTATTCAGTTATTGGCCCCAAAGGGAAAAGTACTTAAATTTTTATTCTGGACTACTTTCGGCAACTTTTTTGACCCCAATTTGAGTTCAAGATATTTATGTTGTTTGTTTGATATAATTGTTCGGTATACTTCTGATCCAAGTTATTTTAATTTAGAGTGGAATTGCATCTACCTAAAGGAAAAGGAAAATAAGAATTCATCGAGCGGTATAACAGCTATTATTTAAATATAACACTAAAAATGCTTCAGGAGATTTATTTATAATGCAATGGTTACAAATCAACTTGGCAACACTGAAGAAATACGTTACCTCTGTCACATCTCAACAACGCTTTTGAATCTAGAAAGAAGTAGATGAAGGATGGTGCCCAACATGTGTGTCTCGCTTGTTTTCATTCTTCCCACTTTTGATTATTGAGCGGCTGGAGGAACAGATGTTCCCATGTCAACAAGAATATCAAGCAATTCTAACCGTATAAGAGCAGGGACTTTCTTATTCAGGGTGGAGGGGGTATTAGATACACTTCATGCAAAAGTGGATGATTGAAACAGAATTTAAAATCTGTCAAGGCGAATCAGTTGTACAGCTGTTAGGTAGTCGAGCTCTGTATTTATTTTCTGTGTTCTAGTTTCCACAATCACATGTAAAGTCTGTTGGAGGCGATGGATTTTATTATTCTATCACTACCTATTGTAAGTAGAGTAAATAATGCATTCTATATAACAATTTGATACCAATATTTCACCGTAAATTCACGGTCTAAGACTCCCTGAAGAAAAATAAGAACGCTTTTAGAAAAATTTCCCTGCGCATGTATAGAAGTAATTATTACGCGCCATCCTTCTTCCCAAAGATATTTATGGTGGATGTGTTTCGGGGAAGTGTTTGGCTACTGCACAAAGGGACTCTCCTGAGGATCCAATGGGCGCGATTTTTATACCTGTGTGTATGTGTGTCCATCTATGAACAGTCATAAAAGAAAACATTAAAAAAACTGGTACCTTCCAAGAGCGGTTTTTTGGCAGGCGTTACCCACACCATACAATGTTTGCTCAAATTCATCAATGACTTTGAGAACGTTCATCCACGGATCGTTGGTGTCGTATATGAAGGCAACTCAATCATAATAAAATCTTAAATATCATAGAAGTAAAAAGTGGTATTTGTCAGCGTGACTCGTTGAGCCCCCTGTTGTTAAATGTAATAATGAATGGAAATTATAAGTAAAAGTAAAGATGAAATAGGAATAAAATGGGAAATATATATGCTAATGATGCCATACTTTTTGCTGGTATCGGAATGATATGCAAGGCCTTCTTCACAGATCAGTAAAAAACAAAAACAAACAAAAAACAACAACAACAACAATACAAAAAAAAAAGAAATCGAGACAAGGTCTACAGTCCCATCGTTGCATTTTCCATATGGGTATCAAGGGTGGAATGCAATACTGGAGGGTGGGACTTGCTTAGCATCCTGAGTTAATGCAGTAAATAACCTTGAGCCACTTTTTCCTCAGGAAGCTTCTCAGTTGCACCGCCAGGGACCTCACGAGGCTGAGACGATGCTCGTCGTGACATTCCCCTACTTCTGAAGCATAGAGGTGAAATAGCACTAACCAGCACATTGGCATAATAACAAAGGTGGGAATAGTGTTCCACTTGTTTTGTCTGTGATATGTGAACCTGCTCCCCTACCACTCTCACCCCTCCTCCTAATTTCTCCTCTCTTGCGCATTTGGAGTGTCTCGACCATTTGGACAGACTTTAGTATGTACATACCATGTGGAAGTGTACAGTAAGAAAAACTAAACGCCTTACAAGTAAATATTTACAAAAGTGTAACCTGGAAATTTATGATAAAAATCATTGAATAATAAATCATACTTGGTGTTCCAATACCTCTTAGTGGTTTAAACCTTGACGTTTCCACTAAAGCTAGTAAAACATTAAGAATGTTGGAGCTTTACAGAACATATGGAATAATGAATTTCTGACAATAAAAACAAAAATAAGGAAGTTCGAACCATTTTAAATATACTGTAGAAAGTATACCAGAAGCTTCAAAAACAAAACAAATAAATGAAACTACAGATATGAAGATTCCAAGACTTAGAAAGCAAAACGTGTAAAGGTCAAATTAGAACTGAGACGATAAGGAAGTGATGTAAAACCCAACCCATTAATGAGAGGATAAATGTAAGGCAGAATGAAGGGGATTAATAAAATATAGACCATAAAAGATAATGAAAACTGCAAAAGTTACATTGCCCAAGAAACAAAGAAGCATAATCCGGCTAAGCAAGTGATGGGCTGACCTGACCTAAAAAGACTTTCAATTTAATTTTAAAATGTTAAATATTTTAACTAGATTTTAAAATACAGAAAGAACCAGAAAAATAAAACATGCTTTTTCCTTTTCACTTTTAGATTATGCTCCGCTTTTAGGCAATATTTAGAAATATGAAATTAGATTGCGAGAGTTTGCTTAAACAATATATAATAAAATACCAAGACGAATAAGCTTACTAAAAATATCAAATATATGATTTAAGAATTAATTTTAAAAATGCGGGCTTGAGGGATCTAATAATTTAAAAACAAATATTAAAATATGTTTGCACATTGAAAGATGATCCGAAATATCGGGATACAAAAAATACGATCTTATTGAATAGCTTTCGATTTAAAAAAAAACAGTTGAGAGTTTCCGTGAAGTTTCAATTCTTTTGGATGAATAATTAACACTGACGTAATGATGGGCATATGCTCTGTGTAATATTACCTCGAAAACCCCACGACTAAACCATATAACTCTACTTTGTTATAAAGGCAGCAGCATATAATGATAACGGGCTCAGAAACTTGTATTCAAGCCTGTTAACAGTAATAAATTATTATATAAAATTTAACATATCTTGTTTCATAAATAAATATTTCAAGAAGACTAATTTTTTCTTTTCGAGGATTTGGGAGACTTCAAAACGTATGCTCCTGTTATCGTGATATAGAAAATTTTAATACATTACAATATTTATTTTTAAATAAGTACATAAGTAGATAAGAGTCCAAAATTGTTTTAAACTTGTTTGTTATCTTCTCCCAAACGAGTTTCCCTTTAAATGATTCTTATATTTTATATACATATATGGAGTATAATTATACGCACTAAATTAAAAATATTTAAACAAAAAAATGTATTGTTCCCTTACCTCTAGTTCGGTCCAACCGAAATATGCCTCCTAAATCTCTTCATAATGAAATGAGTAAACCTCCCTGTTAGAAAAAGAAAGTTATTATACACATATGAAATTATTATATCACACTAATGTAAAGAAACGATAGCTTATGGGTAACAATAACATAACTTACAAGTTTCCAGGCGCATTCATTAAAACTTTATCCTTTTAACCAGCTTACATTATTCGCGATAATTTTTGTCGAGAAATAATTTCAAATTAAGCAATTGGTAGATTCTCTGTAATATACGAAAATCTGTTACTGGAAGCACACAAAAATAAATTCAGAAAATACAGTAATGATCTCTTGCGAAGAAAAATAGAAATCAAGAATCATCATAGGCTTTAAAACATCTGCTATGAGGATTTTACATTTGAAACTTATAGAATGACATATTTCGAACAAGTTGTATATTTTAATAGAGCTCTCTTAATTTTTTAAGCAAGTCTGTGTCTTTAATATGAAACTTTAATGCATATTGTTACTGACCTATACTTAAACTAATAGTTAAACAAAAATATTCAATAAAAAAAACAATTAATCCAATACCAATTGACCATAATAGTTGGCTATTCTATGAATCCTGGGACTTGAGCACTTCCAATATTCTAAGTCGCCATTGGGATGTCATCTCAAAATAATTTGAGATCATCTTGTGGTTTACCGGGAAACTTGCTAGTCAGTAGAGAAATTCAATGCTATGACGACATATTGCTATGCTAGGTCAATCGGATAGAGATCGGGAGATCCGTGGTTCAAATCCCAGCTATGGCATTGAATTTTTCAGTCTGACTCTACCTATCCAACTCCTGTCCTACACACGGCTTGTGTGAAAAAACAATTTGTTCAAAAATATACAAAATCCTCTCAACATGAAGAGGATTATACAAACATTTCCCCAGAGACTCAACATATTTGTTTTGCTTGCAATGCAAATATCTTAATCATTTGGTACGTTGAGCGAAATCGTAAGATAAACTATTTTGAATCTAAAAATTAACGAAAAATGTTCCATATAATGGATAGTTTGGGATAATGGGGCTTTCTTAAAAAAAATTGAGTCGCATCATTGGAAAATACTGACCAAGTTATAGTGTTACACACAAATACATCCATGCATCCAAACATTACATTATATTCATACATAGATACTTACATACACATACATACACACACACATAAATATATACATACGCATACATATTACTCATACACTTACACACTTACATACATACATGCATACATACATATACATACGCATATAAACATACATACATATATTATACGATACATATATACATATTATATAAAATGTGTATCTAGTCTACTTTCCGTTTTTTAATTGTGTTCACATCATTCGGACATACACACACACAAACACACATACGCGGACCTTTTTCTAAAAAATCTTATGTATTCCATTCACATGACTTTCTCTACATCTCTGCAACAAATTAATGTTAAAAGGCTTGTGCTTCCATTTACTTCATACTAATTGAGAAAAATCTGATGTGTTCCATTCACATGACTTTCTCTGCATCCCTACAACACATTATTATTATTATTATTATTATTAAAATGTTTAGGCTTCTATTTACTTCATGCTAATCGAGAAAAAAATAGCAGAACTAGTCTTATTACTTGCTTCTTTGTAAGTAGAAGCAAAATAAGGGACTACCATAGGTTAAAGTGATAATCAAAAGCTGGTTGTTATGTGACTGAAGTTTCTTTGCTTGTATGGACAGGAGTTGACAAATTCCTGTATGAGAAAAGTATGTTTTTAAAGCTGAAATCAAAAACAAGGAATAACTAAAAAACGATCAACTCCACGAAAAAAAAAAGTATCTAACATAAATTGTGTGTTTTAACGTGCTCTACATTTTTCGTGTTACAAGTTTTTGTCCATCTCTTGTGGTTTAGCGGTTATGCAAATTCCGTAAAATTCATCAAGGATAAAGTAGTCTTCAGAGGTTATTCCCAGAAAATTTAAAATATACATTTTATTTGTCAAGTAAATATCTTTAATATACGAAATTTTAATCAAAATCTTTAGAGTCGTTTTTGAGAAAATTAAACATTTGGAAAAAAAATCCATGTAAAAGGTAGTTTGGGTGGGGGGATTTTTTTCAAAATCTTCGTGTCGCATCCCTGGAGGATACTAAACTTAAATACCAACTTTGGTATTTTACCGACTTTTCGTTTTTGAGCTATCATGTTCACAGACACACGGACACACACATGGACCTTTTTCTGAAAATGCTTTCTTTATTTTTGGATATAGGAAACCCTAAAACATATATATCCGATGATATCTCGGTATCGAATTTTTGGGTGGAGTGCAATAACTTCTCTGTACACTATATACGTAGTACGTATAAAATGTATTTTGTTTACTCGGGGAACCTCAAGACATATATATTTCCGCTTTAATCTCGACATCGCATTTCTGGGTTGAATACAACATCTACCTCTACCTACTATGTACGTAGTACGAGTACAGAAAGTAAAAAAAAAGGTTTATTGCTATTTTCTTAGAATTTACTTTTTCGGACATGGTGCCTTATGGACATTCTGATGCAATTACTTTATTGATGATAACTGATAACCGTAGGCAAACATGCGAAACTCCCTGTATCCAGGCACTCAGAATGCAGACAATGAGAGAGCTACTGCGCGAATATACCATGCATCACTCCAACTACCGCCTTCAAATAAAATACAGTTATGTTGGCATTACGCGAAGTGCAGCGGTCCGTGAAAGCTGGATACAGAGCCATTTTGTTAAGTGCTGTAGGGGGAGGAATGCCCATAGAATAGATCCAAAGTCATAACATTAAGTGATGGGAGGGCTGTGGGATGGAGTTGTCACGTCCGATTGCTATTTCCCACCTATAACAGGAGCGATGTTGATGGAATGGCACTAACACTTTCAGATGCCACACCGAAACGTATATATCACATCCAGCGAAGCGCATGGCTTTATCTTTCGCTGACCTGCTTCTGAATTTAATGTAATTACAAGTTCCGGTTACGTCTGAAAAACAGATCCATTATTATTGGTACACCTTTACAGGTTATGAATTTCTGCGGTCCTGCTTATCGAGTTACCACTAAAGATTTAAATTTGTGACAAAGCTGGGCTTGTAAATTAGCCACTCTAATCTAAGGATTAATATTTGTAACTTTTGTGCCTTTTCCTAATTTAGATCCATACATAGTGCCCTTTTGTCACCTATTCTACAGACTAAGCTAAATGAATAGCTAACATAGGTCAAGTATTAAAGTACCAATACAGTGACCGAGATTAGGCAATTTCAACCAATCGCGGTCATCTGTTGGAGCGATATTGTCGAAACATTTTATTGCAGCTGAGTTTATTTCTTTGAAATTATGTCCCTCCAAGCATTCGTTTGTTTAATCTTCTGTCTTGGTTATTGGTAACAAGGTGATAATCATGACAGACAACCCTCCCTTTTAATAACTGTCACGTCTACAATTGTGCTTTCAATTAATTCAGTTACGACGTTCTTTAAAGTTACAGGTTCAATCCCGACGAAGGACACTAGATATTTTTCAGGCGTAAAAATTCTTTGCATGGGTTTCTTCGGAAGGGAAGCTATTGGTCCCGTATCTTAGATTTACGTCATGCAAGAGAACCTCAAACATGATAAAGAGCCCTCTGAGCAAAATTAAGCTTCTTTCCGCCCAGTATAGAATCAGGCGCTGAGAACCACAGCAGCTAAAGAGCATCCATAAATAAAACTTCATTTCATTTCATCCCTTTAGTCTAGAATATCCTCTTATTTTCCCTCTACTTACAAGAAAGCAAATAATAAGATCATTTCTGATAATGTTTATCTCGATTAGCATGAAGTAGATAGAAGAATAAACTTCTTAACAATAATTTCTTAAAGGAGAAAAAAATCATGTTAATCAAACACATCTGATTTTTTGCCTTCCTAGTACACACCGAAAGCTGAGGTCATTTAAATGGCTGATCTGTGGAGTTAATTACCGCGACAAATGGGTAGTGATGAATGTGGTGAAGCATTGGTAAGTCAACTGAGGCAAAAAATTGTGATATCCTGGAAATGGAACTTGACTGAAGAGTAAATCTTTGAGCTAACAAAAAGAGACTTTCAGACCATGGGACTTCATTTAGTAAAACGAACCAATATATCTTAAGGGAAAGAGCTGGAAGGGTGTGGTTGCAGCTTTTTACGAAGACGCACAGGGACAGACTTTCAGGAAAACCAGAGCTACTTCACACCAAGGAACAATAAAATTTGCCATGAAATTGTGAAACAATTCTTCAAGCTTTTGCCGGAAGAAATCAATGAGCCACACAATGAGCATCCACTGCAAATAAATATAACTCATATGTACACCCTCACATACAGGATGGCCCAAATAATAGAACAGAGTTTACTGATCAAAAACTCGCCCCAGCCTCTACAAGCGGACCACCTCGTTTTTCCAAGCATGTTCTAGCCATGGATTAGCAGGGTGCTTTACCTCTCCCAAAATACTGCTGAACACTTCAACTTAAGCCTTGTATTTTCATGCTCTCTACGGTTTCTTAATATCAGATTAGTTACCCCCATTTAATAACGGGAGTAACCTTAATCTCCCACTAAATGTTATTGATGAAAGCTTTCATATACGTAAGTGTAGTAGCTGATGTTTAATTTAAAGACACATGCAAATAATTCTTCACTCCTTCCTCTAGAATGCCGGATTATGCTACAATGATTTAGTCTTTATTGTGTACTAATCACAGTGAAACTCTCTAATAGAGACAGTATGCGACCTGAGGCAACATTTATATTCTTACCTCATGGTATCTTGGTCTTCCGGGAAGGCCGCGTCTTGGCTTGAAATGTTGCCGACGTTTCGCCTCACTATGTGGGGCTTCCTCAGGGCGTGTGCTTTCATCACAACAGTGCCAGATGAACTGTGTGTGTTCACTGTCGTGATGAAAGCACACGCCCTGAGGAAGCCCCACATAGTGAGGCGAAACGTCGGCAACATTTCAAGCCAAGACGCGGCCTTCCCGGAAGACCAAGATATCATGGACACTAGCCGCCGAAGCTTACGCAAGAAATTCTTACCTCATGTTGCCGACATTTTGTAAATCTTATTCCATTTTGTATATTTGTTGTTCAAATGTTTTCTTGCATGCCGAAGATGCAATTATTAAGTGCAATATAATTACACCGTGTGATTTCGTTAGATGTAAGTGTTTTGATTTTCTCTCTGTGATGTTGTTCGTTGTAAAAAAGTATTGTGGTAGCGTATTGATTTTCTTGGTTTTAAAGCCAGAAATTATAAAAGAGGTTGATCATAAGTAAGGAACGGGTACTCTGAGACTATTCATAGTCGAGTGAGGTTGACTGCGACTTCGCGCGCTACAAATTTCTTAAGCAACGGACCCTAGGCAGTTAAGTTTCCGCGTTGATTTAGAAACGTGTACATAATTGCAGCAGGATAATATTTGACTTCTGCTTATTGAATTGGAAAGTAATAATATATTTTGTTCCGAAGAAGTAAATAGCTCTTCCGTTGAAATTGATTAAGAATAAGAATCGCGAGAGAACGAATTTTCGCGTCAAAGAGAAGCACTGAATTACACAAGTGATTGCGATTTCGTGTAAGGGTTGTGAAATCTAATCAAAAATAAATTACAATTCTGCAAAGAGGATTTAAGTTAAGGATTACTTAATAAACTATCGACCAGCACCAATAGCCTGGATCTAGAGCCCATAAAACCTGATAGCGCCCTGAGATAAAAATATAAATGCTCAGGGCGGCGAAGTAATGGAGTAGTTAGACCGCTCGCTTCCCATCTAGGCGGCCCGGGTTCGATCCCAAGCGCTCGCATGTGGCATTTTGGTGGACGAAGCGGCACCTGGGCGGGTTTTCTCCGGGTCCTCGGATTTCCCCCGTCACTTATTCCACCAATTGCTCCATTATCATCTTTCTTATCATCCATTTTGCTTGCATTTCACATCATCCGCTTCCTCGCGCTATTTCCTGGCAACGGTTCGACCACTCGTTCCAGGTTCTTGATTCTGTAGTTTCCTGCCGTTGGCTCCCCGGCAGACTTCTGACCCCTGGGCATCTGATTGTATTACCAGGCTTGATTCATATACCCAGAACGCGGGTTCAAAACCGACGGAGGACGATGGATTTTTTCGCGCGTAAAGCTCCTTAGCATGGCTTCCTTCGGAAGGGAAGTAAAGCCGTTGGTCACGTGTTTTACGGAACGTAAAAGAACCTCTAGCTTGATAAAGAGGCCTCTGGGCAAAATTAAGCGTCTCTCACGCCCAGTATAGAATGGGACGCTGAGACCCACAATAGTTAAAGAGCGTCCATAAATAAAACTCCATTTCCATCCACTTGTAAGTTCTGTGCTACCACATAAACGTTCAGAATTAGCGAAGTGTCATATTTAATTGAGAAATGTAAAACTTGTATTTAAGTGCACTGCACCCAACTGCCTTGTTATATTAATTGTAATTTATAATAAATAATTAAACAATATCTATTGTGAAACAGAAAAATCGCATTTTAAATTGTTAGTTTCAGAGGTAAAAATCTTATCTCAAATGGTTTTGTACAACTTTTCTAGGCGTATAAGTTATACTTCCAAAATGTATTATTTGCTATGAAAAGTAATACATGTTTACTTTCCCTACACGTGCTATGTACATAGTGTATAAAAAAAGTATTGCATTTCTCCAAAACAATTCAATACCGAAAATACTCGTTTTAAGGTCCCTGTATATATATATTTTATAAAAAGTCCATATGTGGGTCCGTGTGTCTGTGAACATAATAACTCAAAAACGAAAAGTCAGTAAAATACCAAACTTGGTATTTAAGTTTAGTATCTTCCAGGGATCGACACGAAGAATTTGAGAAAAATCCCCCTGCCCCAAACTACCCTTTACATGGAAAAATTTTCTAAAATTTTGATTTACCAAAAATGGCTCTAACGATTTTGATTAAAATACTGTATATTAAATATATTTATATGGCAAATAAAACGTAGGTACCTATATTCGAATTTTCTGAGAATAAGCTCTAGAGATCTCTTTATTCTAGATGAATGTTGCTGAATTTTTCGTTACTGGTAAACCGTAAGAGATAGACAAAAACTTACTACACAAAAATGTAGATCACGTTAAAACACACAATTTATGCCATATACGTTTTTTTTATGTGAAATTACCATTTTTGAAATACTTCTTATTATTTGTTTGAGATGTAATATATTTAAATATTTCTCACACGGAAGGTTGTAAACTTCTGCCCCTGCATAGAAACGGATTGCAACCACATGGCCACCAGCTTTTAAAATATTTTACTATCGTTTTAGCCTAGTGTATTCCCTTATTTTGCTCCTAACAAGAAAGCTCATTTCTGCTAATGTTTATCTTAATTATTATAAAATAGACAGAAAAATATGCATTTTAACAATAGTTTGTTACAGCGATGTAGAGGAAGTCATGTGAATGGAAGACATCAGATTTTTCTAGTTTGATATGAAAAGATCTATTATTTCAGAAGGCTTCAGGCATATGTTTCGAGAAATGTTACAGTTCGTGACATATTGAGACCTGGGATCCAATAAATATTCTTTCAGCTTGCTCCGGCTTATAATCACATAATCCAGTGAGCGACTGTTCAATCAGCTAAGATGCTAGAGCAATCTTAAACTGGAATGAAAGGGATGGCAGTATTTAGGGAAATAAGACAATTTTTCTTTTCCATTGCTTTGTTACAGAGAGTAAATTATTGTTACTTGTTGACTCATCTCTCCTACTTGTATGTTCTTTGTATGTTTGCCAAATGCTGTAGATGGTTCTCTTTTTAAGTGATTCTATTCCTTTTCAGCAAGTGTGCCCCAGTAGAAGTTAAAAATGCTATAAGTAGAAATGGGAGCACTATTTGCTGATCAGAAGTCTGGTCGGGTAAAACTTGCAAATTTAGAGTTCTATGGAATGTCGGATTTCGAAACAAGAAACAAATAAAATATAATTCCTTACATTGATTTTATTTCGAATACTGCCTTGCTTATTATAATCATTCCCACTCACATGCACTCTCTCCTCTCTTTCTCACTTCATAATCTCGTTAATTACTTTATCGTCATTCAGATCATACTCGTAATTTACGAGAATTGTGCCAAATACTGAACTTTTCAAGTTAATGGAAATGCTTGAGATTTTAAAAATGTCCATCACCACAGGCAAGAGTTTTTGTTTTTAATGATAAATGAGAAATTTGTTAAATTAGAAAATTAAATATTTTCTATGCATTTGACGTAGTTTGAAATGATGTAATACTTAATTTTTGCGTATATTTGCGAATTTTTCAGATGTTTCATACCTTCGAAAGTGATCATAGTTATTACATTTATTTAGCGCCTAAATAAGTACTAACTTTTCTTCTATATCTAGATTAATAATTTTCCTTGGCATCTAGTTCCTACCATACTTAAACATGTTCCTATTTCAAACACGTTTTTGTTTCTTACTTTTACCTCTTTTACTTTCTCTAGCATGTTTGCACATACAATGTGCATAGTAACTAGAGAAGATACCTATTGTATACCATCCAAAAATGTTATGTGAGATTTCACCGGATATGTGTGCTTTGAGGTCCCCTGTGTCCGTAAAAAGCATTTTAGGAAATGGTTCCATGTGTGTCTGTATTTATGTTTAGTATCACAACGCGGAGATGTTCAAGAAAAGTCCCCCACAACAAACTACCCTTTACATCGAAACATCTTTGATAAGTTTATTTTTCTCAAAAATGGCTATAATGATATTGACTAAAATACTGTAGTTATGATATTTACATAAAAAACAAAATGCATATTTTGAATTTTCTGGGAAAAGCCTCTGCAGATTTCTGTATTCTGGATGGGTTTTATAGAACTTTTCATAACGCCAAATCGTAAGAGACAGCCCGAAACTTACTACACAAAACATGTAAATATTATTAAAGCATATAATTTATGTCATGCACATTTTTCTTGTAGGGTTGACCGTTTTTGAGATATTCCTTGTTTATGGTTTCAATTTTAATCTAATGGGACCATGCAAAGTGAACCGAACCTCAATTGTTTCGCATAAGGAACAGCTTTTAAAAGATTTGGCTATCGCTTTAGCCTAATGTATTCCCATATTTCCCTTCTGCTTACAAAGAAACAGGTGGAAGTATTCTGATAATTTTATTTTGATTAGTATGATGTAGATAAAAGAATAATTTTTTATAAGATGATCACCTTAAGAAAGTTATGTGAAAGGAACACGTCAGATTTATTTCCTATTATTTAAATTAGTAGATCTATTTACTTCTTTCCCAATTTCTCTTTAAGAACTTTAGTTTCTTCACATTTCAGACACATATGCCAATAGTAATATTTCAGGTTACAAGGCAGACATGTTTTTACATCTCGTTTTGAGCTTAAACCCTTTGGTTTTATCACACCCGTTTTAGGTCATGCAAAGCTTTCCATGGAAACTCTTGTGGCATATTTTGACACATTCCACTCGACTCCAAACCATTTTTAGTTTACTATATTCGTATATACCCAATGACGCTTTAACTCTTTATTGCATGAATTATTTTGCTACATATGCCGTTCTTCCTCTAATTGCAAACCGGTATTTACATCCCTTTCACCGACACCACAACTGAAGCGACTTGAATAGCCGTGATTGTTAGTGCGATACGAACTGAACTTGCCACCCATTCAAAGCCGAATGTCGTGAATTTCAGTCCCAGTGACTGTAGTCAAATGGGCCTATGGTAAAGGATGGGGAGGGCCCAAGTAAAATAACCGGTGTGGTGGCACACTTGGATGCTGGTGGGATTACATTTGACTGTAGTTGTTTAGATTTAGATTTTTTATTTAAAAATCACTACAATTCTATTGCAAACATACTAATATTTTTCAATATAAAACAGCTATACTCGCCTAATTTTATTGTTGAAGGTTAGTGGTAATACGCACCAGCAGACCACGGCAAAACAGCCCGGAAACATTTCTTAATTACACTGACTCCGGCCGTGAATCTCAATGAATTAGATGTTTAAAATACCCGATTACTTGAAATAGATAATCGAACAACTTTGCACATACAACTATTCTGCTTCCTATTCCTATAAGCTACATACCCTCCTTATTACTGTTCTTGCAATTTTAAACATTGGTACATAATATTATATTTATCCAAATTTTTAATTCGAAATTCAATTCCATACTCGCTCCACAACCAGGGAGGAAGGAGTTTGCCACCTACATTATACTCATTCCACAACTTTCCTTTATTCCCACATCTTCTTCTAGTTCAGCTTACGAAGCTCCTGGCAGATCCATTTTTTTTTTCCAGAAATGTCTTTTCTTCATTTCAAGGATTAGGTTTTTAGCCTGTTTCGGCTTCACAGAGATGTCTTCCAATGTTGTCTTCCCTGGTTTTGTCTTCTTTTGTTGTATATATTAATATTTTCTTAAGGATACGATGCCATCCACTCTTTCTAAAAGTTCAATAATTGTTTTCTAATGTTATGCATTTTTTTTTCAGTGACACCACATCTACTTCACTTCTTGTGTCCTCATTTCCGATTCTATCGATCCTAGAGCAAACTTTAACAGATTTTAGCAACTTCATTTCGGATGCTTGTAAATTATTACTGCAGCTTCTTCTGAGAGTCCATATCTCTGATACATACAGTAGAATTGATAGCTCTGACATTATAAAACGTTGAGTGTCTTTTCATATTTTTCCTTTAAAACTTTTATTCAATTTACCGCATATCTGATGGAATATTGCACGATTACTACGATCTCATTTGCGTACATAGGTGGAAGCTTATTTATGCTTTCACTTGCGTACATGTAGGTGAATTCAAATCTTAAATATTTGACAATTGTATCCTGTATAGGAATTTGTTTAAAATAATGTTGTGCTAACACTGTTTTCGCCTTAAAAGTCGTTTCCTTTGTTTTATGTTCAAAACTTTAAAATTGTGAATAATAGGTACTTATGTTTGATATATAGCTTTCTGCAGATGATTTTATCTTTGGTTTATTAATACCTGGTGATTCACATATTTTATTTACATTGCAACCGAGCTAATCTGAACCCCGCAAATCCGAATACAAAATTCATGATTAAGAACAAAAACAACGATAACATCTTGTGAAGTTGTGGCGTTGTTCCAATGTTTATTTACTTGTAGTTATGCTTCAGAAGCTCTAAATTTTTCCCAGATTTTTTTTCAGTTACTTTCCCAACACAAAATTTAATAGCAAATTTTTTAGCATCTTACCCACTGTCAAGTCGCTTACGCGCTTACTATAAGGGGTAGGTAAAAAAAAATGCCCTAACATATTGTAATGTTGACTCTAACGACTTGCATTTCCATTTAAATGTCACAATCACAGTGTAGGTTACGCCCCTTTTTGGTGTCATTTCCATCATTTTGATGGTAGTTTATACTTGTAGGGAAGTTTTATGTTGTTCAGCTACACATCCCAATTGATTTTGCAGCATTCATTTGTTCTCTAGTGTTTATACTGGAAGAAATAACATGTGTTTTGTAAGATTATCTTTGAAAATTTCTAGATCACAAAGAGTGTATAAGAAATGCCGTGAAGGTCCAGAAAGAAAATGTAAAACGGCTCTAAAAGACAGTCGTTCTTCAGAAGTAAGCAAAACGATTACTGGATTTAGAAAGAAAAGTCGTCTCCAATAATTTATACGAAAATACAGAGTGTGATAGTACAAAATGTGGCAGTGATCAGGTTTGCTATTGAAACCAGATAAGTAATGTTGAATTACTTTCCAATGCTCTGAATAATTTTGTAAAGTATCAAAGCTTTAGTGAACAAAACCGTATAAGGCTAGTAGAAGATGACATAGGGAGGGTTTAGCAGCTAAACTGCTACTAAAGTGCAAGATGCTGAGCAAGAATTTTATACTTCTGCTCTGACACCACATGGATTTGAAGTCAATTAGAGTTATGTATGGTATGAGGCCAATAGGGAAGAGCTATGAAGCTGGGAAGAATTTCTGTACAGTGATGAATTTGCCAAAACCCCTTACCAAATTCAAAAAGCTCAGTGATGTATTTCTCAAAGATGTAAAGGAATGTGCAGAATGTGCATGACGGTGTAAAGGAAGTAGTTTCAGAAAATGTAGGTTCAAGAGCTTTAACTGTTGGAACAGATGGGTCATGGCAGAAATGTGGACATACAAGGCCTCTGACCAAATATTGCCAGAAATGTGTAGAATTCTAAAGAGAAAATGAAAATGTACAAAGAGAGTGGGGAATGCAAAGCAATTTATGTAGATGTAAATGGTGGTATGGAAAGTGCAGGAACTGTCACAATTTTTAACGACTCAATGGAACAGTATGATGTAGATATACCAAGTACTTGATGGGGATAACAGGGGTTTCAAAAGGGTAGTGGATAGCAAACCTTATGGTGATGTGAAAATTGAAAAGTTGAAATGCATAGGACACATACAGAAGAGGATGGGATCTCAGCTTCGTAGACCACGGAAGAAGTACAAAGGTAAAAAGCTTGAAGATGGAAAATTAATATCAAGGTACAATAGGCTAACAGAGAAGGTAATAGACAACGTACAGAATTATTATGGCGTGGCCATAAGAAGAAACATACGCAGTGTGAAGAATATGATGCAAGGTATTTAGACAATATTTTTGCACAAGGTGTCGACAGATGAAAAACCACAACATTATGTGTCCAAATGGACCATCAACATGTTGTAAGGAATAACTGTTTCTTCACACAAGTCATGTGTAGGACAGGAGTTGGATAGGTAGAGACAGACTGAAAAATTCAATGCCATAGACGGGATTGAACCACGGATCTCCCGATCTCCAGCCGGTTGCTCTACCACTGAGCTACCATGGCAACATACCAGCATAGCATTGAATTTCTCAACTTACTCGTATGTTTTCCCGGTAAACCACAAGGTGATCTCAAATTATTATTATTATTATTATTATTATTATTATTATTTTTTTTTTTTTTTTTTTTTTTTTACGATGACAACCTCAATGGCGACTTACAATTCTGCAAATACTTTAGAACCAGGATTCATAGTATTGCCAACTATGATCAGTGGCAGAGCAACCGGCTGGAGATCGGGAGATCCGTGGTTCAAATCCGGCAATGGCATTGCAGTTTTCAGTCTGACTCTACCTATCCAACATGGTGTAAGTTCAACAGGGTAATTGAAACCAAGGAAGCTAATCAACATAAGCATTCCCTATCTTTTGCAGCTGTTAAGGATATAAGGCCAGTATTTAGAAATCTAGCCAACCCAGAGCTCCTTACATGGCAAAACCCAGAATAGAGTAGAACAGTGTACTCAAAACAGTGTTTGCAAGTTAGACACAATGTGTATGGGATTATATGATGAAGTATTGGCATATAATGAGGGTTCTATAGGTAGAGTGAAGGTATTCCAAAGGTAGGCATTGATCATTGATCCTGGCAAAAATATGAGAAAAATTTGCAATGAAGTGGATGCAGAAAGGGTGAGAAAATCTGACATTCAGGCTGAGATGGTGATTAAACAGTGCAAAGTATTGAAGAGGAACAAAAAAGAGTAAGAGAAAATTCAGAGGAGGATCCAGATGATCCTAAGTGTGGACCAGGAATGCATTAAGGCATTGACTGAGTTTTTCAGCAGCTTTTAATTTTCAATGCTTATGCTCCTCTCTTTCAAAACCTAAGAAAGATTAATTTTTACTAGCAGTTATATAGTGATTGAATAATGTTGTCACATTTTATTAATGCTCTAGCTCAAATACTTTCAAAATTCTGGGATGGAAACCTTGAAATTTTGAAAAATGTTTTTATTGTTTATAAAATTTTGTTCATATAAAAATGGGACTGCACCCTTTTCTGAAAATTTTGGATAATATAAAGAAAATATCCATCTGTTTGCATACCAGTTTCAACACTAAACCTTTGATAGTTTTGTAGAAAAAAGAACATGAACACAGAATATGTAGCATTATGAAGATAGGTTGTACCACATCCCCTTAATATACAGGCATTATGTTTTCACCTGATTAACATCGTACTATACGGTATGACACAAACATCTGTTCTATTTGAACTTATGAATGGAAAAGTAATTTAAATAACCGCTAACAACAGTGATACAAACCGAACTACGAAAATCAGAAGAATAGTTTACGTAATGTTGTGCTTGATATTTGCAACGTTGCCACTTCCTTACATCGCTAGGTTGCGTTATCCTGTAGTTGCTAATCCTAGAGCTGCACTTATATGCATGTCTTTTTTTCTTTCGGTTGAGGATAATCAGAACATTTCCGAAACCGAACAGACCACACCACCAATTAAGCCGGAATTGTGGGGGTTTACTTTATTAGCCTATTTCATCCCTTAAAGGCTAAGGCCTCCTACCTGTTGGCAGGGTAGCACAAAAAGATTCAATAGGGGAACTAATCCTAAAGAATATATTTTACTCTTGTACTACACAGTACATAATTTTACATTAATATTAGCACTATTCTACATTAAACTTATGAAATCCCTTCTGTCCCTCTTTCTTCAACATGGTGCATATTTTACATTAACATGTTTCCACACTTGACTGACTCTTGTACACCTCGAACACAAATGTTTCACTTTTTCTTTAAAGAAGTCCGTCCATCTGGTCCTCTGCCTGCCATTCATTTTCTTCCTGTTCTATGGTCCTCATGGTTGTTCTGTAAATACATCTGTTGTTACACATCACTGCAACGTGGCCTCCCCTTTTCCATTTGAGACGCTCTCCCATGATACTTGCATAGCACCGTCTTAATATCAAATACATTTTTGCGACATATAGTGAAAGATTTCTCCACTCCTTTAGCCATATACATGCCTAGTTCCTCAACCATGTAGGACTTACAAAATCCTAAGCCTCAAGGATAATTCTATGAGTGGCCAAATGTATATGCGTATACCCTTCTTCGAACCTTGAAACATCATATTTTATTATTGCAGATTCAGTTTTCCGCACAACTTTCTTTGTAGCCGTATGAAGGATGATTTAAACATGAGAATATAATTACTATAGGTAGATATATAAAGGACATGTTAGCTTCATATACCTAAGATTGTGAGTTCAAAGTCGGCAGAGGATGATGGACCTTTTCCGGTGTAAAAGTCCTTAGCATGGCTTCCTTCGGAAGAGAAGTAAAGCCGTTGGTCCCGTATCGTAGATTTACAGCATGTAAGAGAACCTTAAGCCTAATAAAGAGACCTCTGAACAAAATTAAGCGGTATTTCACGCCCAGTGTAGAATGGGACGCTGAGAACCACAGCAGTTAAAGAGCGTCCATAAATAAAATTCCATTTCCATTTTTATATATCAAAAGTTAGTTTAAAGTAAAATTTTAGCCTCAACTACCGCTCATGAACTCTCCAAGATTTAAAGAAAAACAAAAGATTAAAGAAAGCAGTGTAGATGGGATATCGGGAGAATTTTGAAAAGTATGGACTTAAATGAGAGCGGATTAGGTTTATAGTTAGAATACTAAAAATTAATTTTGAAAGAAGCTGAAGAACAGCAATAGTCGATACAATACATAAAAGAAGGCAGATGAGAACAATCGAACAAACTGCAGGGAATTATCAGTACTAGATATCTTTAATACGGAATTAACATTGATGGAAAAACTTTAGCTTGCCTGAGGTTCGCGGATGACATCGTTGTGATAACACAAAAAGGGAAGCAATTGGGATATATACTAAACGACATAGAGGAGTAAACACAGAAGCATACTTAAAATGAAACCAGGAAGAGCAAAATTAATGGTACACGCCACAGAGGAACCAGTCTGTATAAGCGGTGAACTACTTGAATATTTACAGGAATATATCTATCTGGGTTAATTTATATGGTTTCAAATGAATACTGAGAAGTAAATTTACAGAAGAATCAGACACTCATGGAACAATTTTGGAGCATGAAATATACCCTAATTAATAACTAACTGAATTTGTGCCTAAGGGCTGAGGTACGAGAGAACAGTTCTGTTTTTTAGTAGTCAAACATGATCGCTAAAAGAGAAAATGATGAGAATGAATCAGGTATGTCAGCGAAAATCTCGTATAGAAGATACCATTACAGGTAACTATTACTGAAAAATAGAAGATCAGGAGGAGGAGAAAGGATATAGGAGGCGCAATTACCATAGTAGAGCGTCTCAAATGGAAATGGGGAGGCCACTTGCAAGTATGTGTAACAGCAGATACCTAGAACAATCATGTGGAGCCCAGAACAGGAGGAATATGCGTGGGTAGGCAGAGGGTCAGATGGGCGAATTTCTTTAAGCAGAAAATGGGAAGTCTATAGAAGAGATGTGCAAGAGATAGAGAAATGTGGAAAGAACTCTTAAAATGTTAATATTAAATATGCACAATGTAGAAGAGAAAGAGACAGAGAACAGGGGAAAAACTTTCAAAAGTTTAATGTAAAAATTGTGTTTATGTTAATGTGAAAGTGTGTACTGTATAAGACAAGAGTGAAAGGTACTCCTTAAGATTAGCTCCCCTAATGAGTCTTTTTAGTTACCCTGACAACAGGTAGAATACCTTAGCCCTTACACATCAATAAATAAATAAGATAAGAAAAAGACAGCAAGGGTGAACTTCAGAAGAGAGCAATCTCTCAGAATTCCAAGCAGGATTTATGAAAAAAGTAAGAGAGCGCTAGACAATATTTGTGACAGATACAATGATAAATAAATATTTAGTGAAAAAGGTGAGATAATTCATTATTGTTATTTGGATTTTGTAAAGGATTTGATGCGAATGGGAAAAATTGAGCAAAACAGGAATGAGCAGTTGTTCATAGTTCATACCAATAATGAATTTCGTGTTACAGTTTTAAACAGTAAAATGACAGAAGCTACTCAAAATATAAGATTAAGGCAACGATTTAAGTTAAGTACTGTATACTTTAATCTGTTCATAGAGTATATTTTAGAAGCAATTATGTAGCAAAATAAGCATACGGTTATCTTATAAAATATTACTGCAAATTTTTTCAATTAAAAAGACATTTTACAAGAATAGATTGGAAAATAATGTAGAGAAAGCATGTAAGTGTATCACAAGCTTTTTTCTTCATAAGTATATGTTAATGTGTTACCGTGGGAAACAGTTTAGAACTGAATGTCTTACTATACTGGTTCTTCAGATTTATTCGGCCTTTAGCGCCAGCGGGTTTAAATGCATGACGTCATTATTAGTTCAGCGAGCCCTTTATCTCAAAGGCGAGGTACGGAATTGAAGCTTGAACTGCATGCATTGCTGAATTTGTAAACAGGTATTTTCCCCTTCTGTTCTCTTTTTTATTTTTTTTTTATTTATTTTTAAAGCAGTTGTGCACATTTATTTATTAATACATTATTAAATCAGTTCTACACAATTTATTAGTTAGTGCAGTATTTGTTTAATTATTTTAATAATTTTTTTTAACTGGGGGGGGGGTGTAATTGCTGACTCTGTCACAGTTCGGCGCCTAGAGTCTCTGTTTTACCGATTCCTAGCGTTCTTTCCGGAACAGGGTTATGTACTGGGCGCTGCAGAGTTTTTCAGCAGGAATTTTGTGCGTTATTTGCACGAGAGATGGAAGTGACCACCGATCACAGAATTTGTTTCTTTTCTTAATTTATT
Source organism: Hymenopus coronatus (assembly GCA_030762935.1). NCBI lineage: Eukaryota > Metazoa > Arthropoda > Insecta > Mantodea > Hymenopodidae > Hymenopus > Hymenopus coronatus. The sequence continues at coordinate 51,911,470 of CM060895.1, forward strand.
CTGTGAGGATTGGTTGGGTTTTTTTTTTCGTGTACTGCTGTAAAGAGTATGAACAAGCGTTTATTGTAATGGAGAAGTTGTACCATTAACCACAACCATCCAATTAATTGAATTACCTATCAGCATAAATGCTGCCATTACGAGTTTACGAGTGGCATGCAAATGTTCCAAAAGTGAATGTTGGAAAGGTACAATACAAGGATTTCACCGAGGTGACCTCAAAATTGTTGACATCCACTCCTACTCATCGTTCGCTAGCCCTCTGCAATGCATGATAAACTCGCTGCCTAGTATTGACATCATACGCGGACAAACGACTTGCGGCAAAGGCCGAATAAATATAAAACCCTATATAAGCAAGAATCATAATTATTATACTTATGTTTTAATGATTATTAGTTACGGAAAACACAATTTTATTACTAGTTTTTAACTCATTACATGAAATGTGTAGAATTGAAATGAATGGGGGAGGGGGAAAACAGAGAGAGAGTGCAAGAATGATGAAGGAGGGGTATGCTTATGGAAGAAAAATTAGAGAGAGGAAGACTAAGATGTACACAATGAGAAAGTGAAAGTAACGAAACAAGAGATGAATCTTCATATCTTACGAATTAACGTTGGTTATTAAATGTGAACAAAACTTGTCTACTAAGCCTTAATTATATACATTCATTCTTAACATTTATGGACAGGGATTTTTTGAATTACAAGAAATTATTGTATTGGTAATTGTAATTGTTTTCTCACAAACCGCGTACGGGACAGGAGCTGGATAGGTAGAGTATGACTCACGATTTCTGTGAGATTATCACAATTGTCCATAATAGTTGGCTATTCTGGGACTTAAAGTACTTGCAACATTGTAAGTCGCCATTGGGTTGTCATCTCATAATAATTTGAGATCACTTTGTGGTTTACCGGGAAATATATGAGTCAATTGAGAAATTCAATGCTATGCCGGCATGTTGCCATGGTAGCTCAGTGTAGAAAAACCGGCTAGAGACCGGAAGATCTGTGGTTCAAATTCCGGCTATGGCATTGAATTTTTCAGTCTGATTCTTCCTATCCAAGTTATTTTATTGAATTTCATGTGGTGTATTATATATGTTTAGTGATGACGCTGATTGAAAGTCATACGACCATTAGAATGTCTATCTGGCTTCACTGGTCAATCGGTGAAACAGGAATGTTCTATCAAAAATAGAAGAACAAGAAAGTGAGTAACATTATGAATGCTGGCAGATTATGAAAATGCTATATGCCAAAAATATCTACTATGCTCATCCTTTTATCCATCTACTATTTTTAGTTCTTATTCCTCCTGCTTTTTATTTTTTACTTACCCATTCAAGCCATCCGGCCCCCACAATTCGAAAAGAAGAAAGATAAATATCACTATATGTCTTTTTTTAGAGCCCCGTTCTCGAGCAGAATAGAAAACTTTCTATTGAGTCTCAAAATCCAGAAACAACACAACATGAAGAAGGGGTGGTGGGAGAGGAAGCACATCGCAAAACATAGAAACGTCCATTTTCTCGGCTTGTCTTTCTCGATCTCGCTTCTGAAGGCGCCACCAGGGCCTCATCTTTCCACCACTGCTGAATGTAGGGACTACATCGGCTTGTAACCAGCTTCACTATACTCCGTGCTCAGTTAACTTGAAGCTCGTACAACGTTGGTAACATAAAATCTGATGTGTTGTACACACATGACTTTCTCTGGCTGCTCTACAACAAATTATTGTTAAAACGCTACATGCTAAACGAGAAAAACATAGCAGAAATAGTCTTATTACTTGTTTCCTTGTAAGTATAAGGAAAATAAGGGAATTCCTTAGGTTAAAGTGACAGTCAAAAGCTGGTTGCTATGTGACTGAAGTTCCCTTTTTGTATGGACAGGAGTTAACAAATTTCCGTATGAAAAAAGTTTAAGTACTTTAAAGCTGAAACCAATAACAAGGAATATCTAAAAAGGATTCACTCCACGAAAAAATGTATATAACATAAATTATGGATTTTAACGAGCTCTACACTTTCTGATAAGTAAGTTTTTGTCCATCTCTTACGGTTTACCAGTTATGCAAAATTCAGTAAGATTCGTCCAGAATAAAGTAGCCTTCAGTATTGAAAGCTAGAAGTGCAATTAATTATATTTAAAGAGATGCACTACAACATTTTTCAGAACATGATAACTCAGCCCCACTCTTCTCCAAAAGAGAAGAAGGAGAAAAAGAGTTTAAATTTCTGGATTAAAATATGTACGGTTGGAAACGATCCCTCGCTGTTGCCAAGTCTTCCACATACTGGTCTACATACTGGTCCCTTAACTGAGGCGCGATTCTCGACTTGCAAGCAGTGTCTCCAGGAAATAGAGTTTACTACGTTTACTGTATAGGGATGAGAGGCAAATGCTAAGGGTTATTGTCCAGTAGCGGGAGGAGCATTCCCTTTTGAAGACCATCATGTTTGGAAAAAACTATAAATGACAAAACAATATCAAGTGCATTTTCATCATTAGTCGTACAATGATAGTCTACACCTCAACATATCTGATAATCTTTATCAAACTAAAGACATGGGTATGATGAAGCTTATAAACTTGCAGGGAAAATGAACAACAAATATTCATTACTTGCAGTTTTTAGAGCAAATAAATATAATCTTGCTTCAGTTGACACTAACTTACTAATAGGAGCCAGGGGTATATGCTATCCCATACTTTTCCTATTATCAGGTGGCCCAAATGACTATCAATTTAAATTGGCCAACTTTGTTGCACCTTTTAAAAGAAACTATTATAACTAGAGGAATAATATTTGTAAAGCTTATAGCATGGGTCTTTACTAATATATTAACACGGTATTTTTGTAATTTTAAAATTTTAATATGTGCTATAGTATAAAATGTTGATTTTTTACAATAAAATTGACTTTTTCAAAAAAAAATATATTTAAATAAATATCTTACAAAATGCGAAATATCCGTGTTAAAATATTAGTAAAACCCAAGATATAAGCTCTAAAGTTATAAAAGTTTCTTAGAAAAGATGCATCAAAGTTGTCAAATTTAATATTGACAAAATAGGAAGGACCGGGCCCCTTTAAAAGAGTTTCAGAACTCAACAGAGATATTTCAAGTTAAAACCCACCAGTGCAGTACTGACGAGAGTTACCTTCGCTTTACACGTATTGTTAATCAGCAAAGACTGTGAGCAGGTCATTGCTAGGTGAAAAATGAAAGTTGCTCACTCCCAATTCTCCACTGCAGGTTTTAACTTGAAATAGCCCCGTTGAGTTCTCCAACTCATTAACCCACCAACGGATATCTGCACAAATATGGGGCATTTGGGCCTCCTGGTAAATAAAATAATTCACTTATTGAAGACCCTCAGTGTTATTAAACTTCACTATATATATGAAAGGTCATCTGTATGGTACGTAAAGTTATTCTTGTATTATATTCTTATATATTTGTTTTAGATAAGGACCGTTTCCGTATCTGCTTGCTGATTATTAGTTATTTTCAGGCTGTTGTATCGTTTGCAATTTTAATTATCCATTTACATTTTATTTTATTTTATTTTGTGTGTATGCATGTTGTATCACAGTAAATTCATCAGAAGCCATAGTGTTCTACTAAGTATTGTAGAATGCACATCGTAATTATGTAAAGCAATGTTCCATTACTGCCGCTGAAGACAGCTTCTGGTTTTAAAAAGGAAACGAGAAGGGAAGGGAATAAAGTGGCGTGATATGTGGTGATTTTCGGGGAATAAAATACTCATGCCTAATCTAGATAAACCTCATTACACATATACTAATTTCTTGTAGGTATAAGAAGAACAGGGTAGGCTAAAGCGACACTTAGATTTGTAAACAAACAGATCGCATATTATTGTCAGAAATATGTTTAACCTAAACCTTAGAAGGCCCCATAAATGTTGTATTCTAGGGTGCAAATCGAATTATAGTAAAAATATACCACATGGTCTATCTTTGAGACCGTTATTCATATTACCAGAAGATAAGTCTGTAAAATAAAAACGGATAAAATCAAGATAAACATTAACAAAGGTATTTTATTACATATTTCCTTGGAAGTATAAAAAATAAGGCTAAAGCTATAATAAAAAAATTTAAAATCTGATCCCAAAGCGATGCCTTTGGAATTCCACTCTCATTGCATGGTGAGGAATAATGAATAGAAAAAAGAAAAATAAATACAAACGAATGACGTTTCTGTTGATTTGAAAAAAGTACAAATATTGGGAAATGTAAGCCAATACCAAGGAATAGCTCCTATATTGTTAACTCCACAAAACATATATTCGACATAAATTGTGTGTTTTAAGGAGATCTACATTTTTGGCATAGTAAGATTTACTCTTATGGTTTAACAGTAAAGCAAAAGTCATACAGAATGAAGAAGAATTCTGAGGCTGTTTCCAGAAAATTATAGATACTTATTTTATTTGTCATGCAAGTACTTTTAGTATACGGCATTTCAATCATAATCCTTAGAACCATTTTCGAGAAAAACAAAAATTTCGAAAAATATTCCATGTAAAGGGTAGTTTGGGTTGGGGGGTTTGGAGGTGTCACATGCTGTTTTGTGTTTAACCAATATTTTGGTTTTGAGTTACGCTTTTCACACACACACATAAACTTTTCTATAATTTTATTTATAGGTTCTCAAAACATGTATTTCCGGTAAAATCTCGGGATCGAATTTCTGGATGGAGTGTAATAGCATCTCTACCTACCATGTACATGGCAAAACGTACAAAATCCATGGTACAACAGTCCACAAGGGATCAAGGCCTACCGCCCGGCCGCTGCATCCTCCATTTAGGCCCGATGGCGTCATGAATAGGATGTAGTGTTGGAAGGTGAGGCGTACTTAGCGCCTCGAGTCCCTCCCGGCCGGTTAGTGCGAGCTTCTCGATCTGGAACCGCTACTTCTCAATAAAGTAGCTCCTCAATGGCCCCCCTCTGGAACCTCAGGAGGCTGAGTGCACCCCGGACTAGGCCTCCCAGTGAGGGAAAATTCCCCACGCCAGTACCGGAAATCGAACCCAGGTCTCCAGCTTGGCAAGCAGGTGCGCTACCACCGCGCTAAGGAGACGACCTACATTGTATGTGCAGAGAAACAAAAGTGATATATGTTTAAAGCTTCTTTAAAAACATTTCAATTGTTAAAGAAAAGACGATGAGAAGTAAATCAGTAAAGATTATCAAGATCATACACTGAACATTTCTTGATTAGTTTGTGTATTTAATAGTGCCGAGATAAGCCTATTTTAGCTCCTTTAAAAGCATGTAAAAGTCAAGGAAGTTGTAAGAACTGCTGCTTGGTTTGCTTAAACTTAATGTTGGCAGAGGGAAACAACTTTACGTCTCAGTATGAACAAAATAAATGTTGACCTAGATAAGTGCAATGTCGTGATGATGCAAAGAATCCGATCACAAACATCATCGCAACCCGGATTCCGAAATGGATATTTCGGATGGAAAAGGCTTCACGACTTGGGAAACGTTTCTTTTATATCGAACATTCTAAAGATTTCTATGCGATTTCCGATTTGGCAAACCCCTCTACTACTCCTCGAGAGTTTATATGGCTGTTCTTCAAATGCTAGTAGGAGTAAAATCCTAGACGATTGTCTTCTCTGTTTGTTTGGTGTTATAACTTTATCCAATAAAACACAGACGAATAAAACACGGTCTAGCGTTTATTAAAACCTTCCAATTTCACATATAATCTTTTCTCTAACTTTTAAATTTGCAGCTGAAAAAAAAAAAAACATTGGATGTCTTCCATTTACCTCCTCTGTAAACAAACTATTCATACGATGAAAATTTTTCGGGCGTAAAAATCCTTAGCATGGCTTCCTTCGGAAGGGAAGTAAAGCCGTTGGTCCCGTATCATAGATTTACCGCACTTAAAAGAACCTCACGCCTGATTGAGAGGCATCTGAGTAAAATTAAAACAGTCTTTCACGCCCAATTTAGAATGGGACGCTGAGAACCACAGTAGTTAAACAGCATCCACAAATAACACGCCATTTACATTTACAAAAGAATGGATATTTAACTTGCATGTTGCCATGGTAGCTCAGTGATAGAGTAATCGGCTAGAGACCGGGAGATCTGTGGTGCAAATCCCGGCTATGGCATTGAATTTTTCAGTCTGACTCTACCTATCCAACTCCTCCTGTCCTACACACGATTTCAGTGAGAAAACAATTAAAATTATCACAATTGTCCATAATAGTTGGCTTTACTATGAATCCTGGGTCTTAAAGTACTCAGGACATTGTAAGTCGCCATAGCGGTGCGTCATCACAAAATAATTTGAAATCACCTTGTGGTTAACCGGGAAGCAAGCGAGTTAGTTGAGAAATTCAATGCTATACCGGAATGTTGCCGTGGTAACTCAGTGGTAGAATAACCGGCTAGAGACGGGAGTATAGTGGTTCAAATCCCGGCTATGGCATTGAATTTTTCAGTTTGATTCTGCCTATCCACTAGCAGAAATTGTCTTATTACTTACTTCCCTGAAGGAAAATAAAGGAATGCATTACCAAGCCAGGTGGCTCAAACGTTTCGTCTAGGACAAGCATTCGGGAGGTCCGGGTTTTATCCCCGTTGACCACATGCTCTGGTCCTGGATTTTTCCGTGTTTTTTCCTGGTTTTCGTTTAGGCGAATACTGGGGTGCTGTATATCTATCATGGTTCCTTTCCATTCATTCCTTCATATCATTTCTCTTCTTCATCTTTCAGGTTGGCGCAGGTGTGGCTTGAAGCTCGTCAGGCAGATGGCATGATTGCTTGCTCCGAGTAAAAATCTTTCTCCTGGTTGCGCTGATTGAGGCTAGGTGCTGTTGTAGATGCCTCCTTTCGGCCTCCTGGCGCCTGTATAGCCTCTGGCGCAGCAGAGCTGCACTTTAGTAGCAATTAGGGACTTCCGTGCATCTCTGCGCTTAGTTCCGTCGCTTCCTCTGTATTGGTCTATGGTTTCCCTTCCTGTCATCCCTTCCCCGGAGAGATGGTAGTCCGCAATAGATCAGTACATGGTCGTAGTTGCCGAGATGTCTCCCAACATTAATATGCTCTAACCTCTAACCTCAAGGGAATACACTAGACTAACGCGCTTTTAAAAGCTATTGCCATGAGAAACAATCCAAATTGGTTATTTTTGCCTGGCTATGAGTAAAATAAAAGAGGAATAAAACGAAAGATGACTACCCGCTTCAGAAACGTTTAAAATTGAAACAAATAACAAATAACAACGAATATCTGGAAACAGTTAACTCTACAAAAATATGTGTTTAACGAGATTTATATTTGTTGCGTGCTAAGTACATGCCTGTCTCTTATGGTTTACCAGTGAATAAAAGCCATCCAGAATCAAGAGGTCCTCAGAGGCTATTTCACAGAAAATTCAAAATATGTATTTTATTTGACATGAAAGTACCTTAAACATATTATTTTAATCAAAATGTTAGAGTTTTTTTGAGAATATCAAAATGTTTAAAAAATGTTCCATGTAAAGTGTAGTCGCATCCTTGGAACATACCAAATTTAAATACCAAGTTTGATATGCGGACCTTTTTTTTTTTTTTTTTTTTGAGCTCGCAACACATTTTTTTTTTTTTTTTGAATCAGTGCTTCTCAAAGTTAAATTGCCGGTGAAATCTTGGGTTTGAATTTTTTATTGGCATACAATACCACTTTTATCTACTATGTAAATTTTACATCAATGCTAGAGAAAGTAAAAAGCATGTGCAGTATATAATTTCCCTAGATGCGGGCACTTAGGTATTCTACGAGACGAAAAGATTCGCATGAGTAAAAAATGACGTGGTAAGTAATGTCATAAGAGACTGAACGGAATGGCTCAGGCAGTTTCGCCTGTGATCTGTATTCTAGAGGTCGAGGTTCAATCCCCGTCGACAACCAATATTTTTTCTTCTTAGTTTACCCTTGTTGCCAGTATAATGCTACGATAGTTTTTTCTAATGCCACGAATCTTTCCGGTCCCTTATTCTCCATTAATTAATTCACATCACCTTTCGGGGTACGGAGCTTGACTGGTAGTTTGGTGGTGTGTAATGTGAGACGGATTGTCGCCCAACTGAATGAGCGCATAGCATATATTTTAATTAATTGGATTGTTTAAGTTAATTGCTAAGTGTAATGTATTTATTTATCATAATGTATATTGGAAGTTCAAAGAGACTGTTCCTGGAAAGCAGTTTCTGACTTTAGCAAGAGGGGTTTCAAGCGACGATCTCAGTTGTTTACAATTGCTGCTTTTGTGTATTGCAAGGGGGAAAGATGCTTTTGTGTCAGTCACGACTCGGAAAGAGAAAGTTGATGTAGCTTATACAGAGGGGAACCACGAGAAAATTGAGGTCAAGAATCACGTGAAAGACGTATTGACCAATTGAAAATAATTACGTCGCGTTAGAAGCGCACCTCAAGCCATTTTCGGCGTCAAAATGGAACAATGAGATTGCACGTTCAGAGTTTTACGCGTAAGTAGAATTTAGTATAAATGCAGAGTGTTCGCCCGAATTTGCACCCAGTGTTGAAATGTAACGTCACGTGAAATCTGCGTCGCTCAGAATGAGAAATCCGTGCTAAAAGGTTGTGTCTACTAAAAGTCTAAATGTTTATAATTGTGATTCAGCCACTGTAGTGAGGTAACATCGCGCGGAACCTGCGTCGCTTAGCATAATAAATCCGCGCCAAGAAGTTAAAGTGTCTAAAAACGTTCTGCACGCAATAATTGTGATCATCGCCGCGTAAGTTAAGGTTCCTCTCTTGCGAGAGAAATAACGGTGATAGTATCGCGCCAGGAACTGTCTAAGAGAACGCTTGTGAAAGGAAATAAAACCTTTGACTTAATGAAGGCACCGACAGTTATTGTGAACTAAATTACCTAATCACTTCCCGAGATCACTGTCACTTAATACTTTAAGCTAAATAAAGAATCTTAAGCCCAAGAATCTTTACCTCCAGCTGTGACTCCGGAGAGAGGAAGAGGGAGAGAGGACCAGTCGTCGCTGCGCAGACCAGCACCACAGGTATGTCCCAAGTTCCTGCCGTAAATGCGCGCTATATACCTGCTTACTCCTACCCGGGCAGTTCGGACTCGTTCGTGAGGAGCGCTAGAATGTGCCTACAGTAGTATTTCCATTCTATGCACCTTAGGGACCTCGTAATATCCGCACCTGCCATTACTTGGTCCGGCAACAACCCTTCGTATATTTTATCTCATACCTCCCTCCCGGAGATTTCATGCGGCACAATAGGACTCAGGCTGCAGTGTTAAAACCCTCCTCTGATCCTTGCATGCAAAAAGAATTATTTTACACAAATCATTTGTTTAGGAAGCACTATATCTTTACTGGTTGTTTAAAATATATGTACTGGTATACGTATCGTTTATTAATGGTTATACAAACTGTTCTTATGATCTGTTATTTTACGTTTATTTCAGTTTAATCGAGATAAACATTTACAGAAAACGCTACGTATAATACACATTTCGTTATAGACATAACAGAAATAGCGATAGTCAAATTTTGAGAATTCTACGCCTTCACATTCCATACTGTTTCCATACAATCACGAGAAACATGTTAAAGGATTTTAAAATAATGGTAAATTATTTATCAATTCAAAACATTAATGATTTAACATGTATTTCGAAAACTACCAATAGCACAAACAATTTATTTAAAATAATTTGTGAGTTTTAAATTTAGCAGTTAAACAAGATTAAAATTCCTTCTAAAAATTTCAAAATAAGTAACCCTTTTATATGTCATGTAAATATCTTTCCGTGAAAACGGTAATTTGAGGTGGCGAGATTTTGTAGAAAATCTCCGAGTCGCATCTTTAAAATATACTGAGCTTCAACACAAGGTTGGTATTTCATCGACTTTTCGTTTTTGAGTTATACGTCGTGTTAAGTTCGTGTTTAAAGTGGTGGTAATAATTTAACATATTTTATTTAAGAATTGTATATATATATATATATATATATATATATATATATTTTTAATTTAGTTGTTTTAGTGAGTAGCATTTATTAGTACAGAGAAAGTATCTGTAAAATAATGGACATTTGAAATGTTTTAAATGTGTAAATAAATGATAAAGATTTGTAATGTAATAATAATAATGGAGAACAGACTATGCAGGACACATAGCATGATTTTAACAATACATAAATGTAGTTGTCCTTGCTGTAAGCAGCGATAGATTTACATAGTTTTTTGCATTGAATATGTGGTATTTTTCATGTCATTTCTCTGAGCGTAAAACGCAGATACAGGTATCAACTAGGTCCGTGGAAAACTTTCTTGGAACACGCCTTATGATGGAAACTATGAACTGACAATCTTATAGTCACATCACATATTTCATAATTCGCCTGTGACCATCCTCTCTGCATCGCACAGGTTGTATAGAACGCCATTGCTATGTCCTTTTTACTTTCTATAGACGTACTATGTACATAGTGTATAGAGAACGCATTGTATTGAACCCAAAAATTCGGTACCAGGATTTCACAGGAAATATATGTTTTGGGACCCCCTTACCCAAAAAAAAAAGCATTTTTAGAAAAATGTTTGTGTGTGTGTGCGCTCGCGCACGCCTGTGGGCAGCTTAGCATAAAAATGATAAATCCATTAAACACCAAACTTGATTTTTAAGTTCAGTATATTCCAAGGATGTGACAAGAAGATTTTCAAAAAAATCCCCCACCCCCATCTACCCTTTAAATGGAAAATTTACCCTTTAAATGAAAAAAATCGAAAATTTTGGTTTTCTCAAAAATGGGGCTAACAATTTTGATTAAAATCTCTTAAAATTAGGATATTTACATTACAAATAGAATGTATATCTTGAATATTTTGGGAATAGCCTCTGAAGACATGTTGATTCTGGATGAATTTTGGGGAATTTTGCATAACTGGAAAATATAAGAGATAGACAAAACTTACCATTCAAAAAATATAGAATTCGTTAAAGCACACAGTTTATGTTATATACACTTTTTTCGTGGAGTTGAACGTTTTTGAGATATTCCTTGTTATTAGTTTCAGCTTTAAAATACTTATCCTTTTGTCATACGGGAATTTGTCAACCTTTCCATACAATCAAAGGAACATCAATCACCTAGCACGAACTTTTAAAACGTTTGACTGTCGGTTTAGCCCATGGTGCTCCCACATTTCCCTTCTACTTGCAGGGAAGCAAGTAATAAGATGATTTCTGCTTATTTTTTCTCGATTAGCATAAAATAAATAGAATACTAACCTTTTTAACAATAATTTATTGCAAAGATGTGAATTGAACACATCAGATTTTTTGTTTCTCCCAAGTCGTGTAGAGTGCATTGTAGGCTTTGCTAGAAGGCAGTAGCAGATGTTTATTTTATTTTGTTTTATATATTACTTTATTTTGATTTTTCATTTATTTTGCACACAAGCACATAGATAGATACGCGGAACATTTTCTAAAGATGTTTTTTTTTATCGTGCAGTTTCAAAACGTGTATTTTCGGTGAAATATTTATACGAAATTTTTGTGTGAAATACTTCCTCTATCTCTATTTACTATTTTTAGTAAAGAAAATAAAAATTACCCATAAAACAATTTATTTCAGGTGCATCTTTACAAAAAATCTTGGCAAAAATTGCTAATACTTATACAATTTGACATTTATAAACAATTTTATGTTTAAATATGTTACTTAAATACAGACATATATATTCCTAAAATACTTATTATTGTTGTTATTCAGCTACCTGACATGATTTGTGTTTTCGAAACTAACTGTGTATAAAATTTTTGAGGCGAATGCAATACTTCCTCAACCTTAGAACATCTAAATGTTAGCGAAAGTAACAATAAACAAGAGTGTGTCAGTGTTTGCTAGAGGATTTAAGGACAGTAGAAATTGTTTATAGAGAAGACGATCCAAAAAACATCTAATTCTCTTCCCCAGTGTCTAGGTTCTCCCATATGAAGCCGCTGCTATATTGGGTGCTTCTCCCCTTGTGAGTTAAGCTGTATTAATAAGTAGGCTCTCTAACACGCGGAGGGGAAGATGTGCACAAATCAAATTGTATTAGTTTTTTGTGACCTGATGAATTCGATAATACAGAGGAAAACCTTGCGGAAAACGAACAAATGAAATGAAGCAAAGGGAATGGGGGTAAGAATTAGTGATAGAAATAAAAAAACAATTGCCTGATTTATAGCTCTCTCTCATGAAGCACTATATTCTTGTGCAGCATCAATATAACTAATACAGCAAGAGGGGGTGGTAATGAAGCAGCTGTGAATTGTAACAAAAGCATTACTCAATAACCCTCTTCCCTCCGCTCCTTAAAGGGCTAAAAGCTTTGCTTTGGTAGGGACAGTAATTATAAACGGAATATTAAAATGATATTCCCAAATCCACTTCATAATAGTACACAGATATACAAGGTTGTAATAATTTAAATTGTTTTCTCACAGAAACCGTGTGTAGGACAGGAGTTGGATAGTTCAGACTGAAAAACTCAAGTTGGCTTTACTATGAAGCCTGGGACTTGAAGTACTTACAACATAGTAAATCGCCATTGGGGTTGTCATCTCAAAAATAATTTGAGATCACCTTGTGGTTTACCGGGAAACATGCGAATCAGTTGAGAAATTCAGTGCTATGCCGGCATGGCAGCTCAGTGGTAGAGCAACCGGCTAGAGACCAGGAGATCCGTATTTCAAATCCCGCTGTGGGATTTTTCAGTCTGACTTTACCTATCCGACAACTGTCATACACACGGTTTCTGTGAGAAAATAATTAAAATTACCACAATTGTCTATATTAGTTGGCTATACTATAAATACTGGGACTTAAAGGACTTATAACATTGTAAGTCGCAATTGGGGTTGTCATCTCAAAAATTATTAGGGATGATCTTGTGGTTTACCGGGAAATATGTGAGTCGGTTGAAAAATGCAATGCTATGCCGGCATGTTACCATGGTAGCTCAGAGATAGAACAACTGACTAGAGACCGGAAGATCCGTGGTTCAAATCCAGGCTATCTACCTATCCATACAAGGTATTGCATTCCAATTCGATATCGAGATTTCAATGGATGCCCACGTATATTTTAGGATGGCCTATATAAACAACATTAGAGAAATGCTCCCTATGTGTCTGTGAATACACAAATAAAAGATCTGATGTGTTCCATTTACATGGATCTCTTTATCTGTTCTGAAAATAGATTATTATCACAAAAGTGATTATTTTATCATGTTAATCGAGATAATTAGCAGAAATTATCTTCTTACTTCCTTCCTTGAAAGTAGGAGAGAAACAAGGAAATACACTAGGCTATAGCAACGTCAAATCCTTTAAAATTGGTCGCCATGTGAGGTAATGGGAATTCGGTTCTCTCTGAACGGCCAGGAGTAAAACAAAAGAGAAGTGAAACGAGTGGTGTCATCCTTTTTGAGAAAAGTATAGGTATTATGACAGTGTTGTCTTCTGCAGTGGATCTCGCGCCCATCACAGTTGGAGACATTGGAATGCGAACTACACAGGAAGTACGGCGCGCTGGTAACCAGAAGCTTCCAGATTCTTCGGTCCCCACAAGCTTCTTGAAAAGTTCTATAACGTCATTTTCTAGCTATAAAAGGAGGAATATTTGCAAGCTAGTAGTTTACTGAATTGTACTGAGTCGTGAGTGACTGGAGGTTAGCGCACAGTGGCGTGAGCCGTGGATGGAGAAAGTCATCAGCTGTCTGGACGTCGAAGCGTCGAGTGAATTATCTGCAGTAGTGAATTAAGGATCTTATTTTAACTAATTTTAAGTCAATAAAGGCATTTGTTACAGTATTTTAAAATGGTAACAAATGACGAGAAAACCTTTTAAATGGTTAAATCTACAAAAAAAAAAAAAAAAGTATGTGTCATAAATTAGTGTTAACGAGATATACATTTTTTGTGTAGTAAGCTTTGTCTATCTCTTACTATTGATCACTTATGCCAAAACCATAAGAGGATTTCAGAGACAATTTCCAAGAAATTCAGGGTATACATTTTAATTGTCATGTATATCTTTTAATATACGAAATTTGAAACAAAACTATAAATTTCGAAAAATATTCCATTTTACGGAATTTGCGGTGGGGAATTTTCCTGAAAATCTTTACGTCGCATCTTTGGAAGATGCTTTACTGAGTGACTGGAGTTTGGTATTTAATAGGTTTTTCGTGTTTTTTTTCTTTCTTCCCCTTTTCTTGGGCTATGCTGCCCTCCTCGCACACATACAGACGCACGCGGACTTATTTATAATTTGTTTTTGAATCAGGGGTCCTCAGAACAAGTATTCCGGTGAAATTTCGGTATATAAATGTATGATGGAATACAATGCTACCTACGTTGTGCATACGTAGTCGAGAAAGTAAAAACTAGAAGTCTGTTAAATACCAAATTTGACATTTAAGTTCAGTGTCTTTCCAGGTGCGATACGATTTTGACGAAAATCCCCTTACTTCAAACTACTCATTATATTAAAAAAAAATCTAATATTTTGTTTTTCTCAAAAAAGGCTCTAACGATTTTGATTAAAATGCCGTATATTGAAGATCTTTGCATAACCAGTAAATGTATATCTAGAATTGTCGGGTGATAGCCTCTGAAGTCCTCTTCAGAGATAGACAAAATCCCACCACACAAAAAATGTAGCTTTCGTTAAACCACAAAACTTATGTCATATATTTCTTGTGGAGTTAACCATTCCCATTTCCCAGATATTCTTTGTTATTTGTTTCAAATTTAAAATACACTTTTATGCAAAAAGAGGCGAATTTCAATCACATAGCCACCAGCTTTTAAAATATTTGACTGTCACTTTAGTCTAGTGTCTTCCTTTGTTTCCCTTCTACTTACAAGGAACAAACAAATAAGATCATCTTTGCTAATATTTATCTTAATATGAAGTAGAATGAAAAATAATCTTTTGTAACAATAGTTTGTGAGTAGAACAGGTAGAGAAAGTCATATGAATGGAATACATCAGTTGTTGTTTGTGTTATAAGGTATCCCTAAACCAAAGTGGGCCGGATGGAGATCTAATGATTGCGGAGACCATATTGTTGAAAAACAGATGATTAGGCGATCGCCAAAGATTTGTTTCTAGAGCTAACCAATTAAAAGCTGAACTTGGTCATGCTCTAAAATCGTTAGTTTCCAAATTGTCTTATACCTCGAATTTAGATCCCTTGTAAATTCAGAATAGCATTGCACCGGATGTATTCGATCATTTAGTGACAGAGCCATGACTTGCAAATTACAAATTATTAGTATTTTACTCAACAAAATGGTAACTAGTGACTAACCAATGTTTCACCAACACAATGAGATATTACAACATTTATAGTACTATAAAGTTTAAGACACCGAGTTTTTTTTTTTTTTTTTTTTTTTTTTTTTTTTTTTTTTTTTTTTTTTGTAGTGTTTAACGCCCGCTTTTACTCCTCTAGCGGGCGATGACACTGATGATACATGAAGATGGAGCCCCGGTGGAATGTGATGGCGGGGGAAATCGGAGAACCCGGAGAAAATCCGCCCCTGTGCCACTTTGTCCACCACAAAACTCACATGCGGTCGCTTGGGATCGAACCCGGGCCGTCTAGGTGAGAGGCGAGTGGTCTGACAACTCGGCCACGGCGTGGCCGACCTTGAGGATGTCTACAGAAACATCCCCCGCTATGAACAGATATGGTATCGCTATTATTTGTTGGTTTTACAGCAAATTAGTGTCATTAAAAAGAAAAACTCATATGGGATGGTTATTCTCCAATAAAATTAGGTTACTTTGGTCTTTCAAACAAGGTTCTATTTCTCGCAGATCCACGTACCTTGGTTTGTCAGGAACTCACAATTACACCGAGAGCTTGATATTCTGATTATTGAAGATTTATCCGTCAATAGGCTCACAGGTTCTTCCGCAATTTATACAAAGCGTGAAGTGCAGTTCTCTTCCTCTGTGCAAACAATCACAGCTTCCTACCAGAATCCGCAGCCGGCTACCTCAGGATATCTTGTTCCATCACTCTCTTCCTCCAACACAGAAGCACCAGTGTAACATAACTTCATTATGCTACTTCCTTTCAGAGGAACTTGTTGAGGTCAACCTCAGTTCTGTTATGTTTTTTGTTAAGACGATTGTTCTGTATGTCCATGTTTCTATAATGCTATGCGCGCTGTTTGATCAATAATATTAATTAAAAAAACAGTTACAGATTAGCAATTGTTAATTGTTGACCGAAACAACAAATGGTAGCACAACAGATCGCAGTTTGTCATTTTTGGATATCAGCAAATGATTTTAATGGTCTCAAAGTTAAATCTTCAACTCGGGTGAATTCTAATATTTAGAATGTTATTGTATCTTACTGCATGAGATATTCTGAATCAACAGATTGCAAGAAGCTGGGCTGGATGCACTGGGAGGTCTTCGGCAGCTGGCCTCCTAGGTCCCCTAACTTCATCGTGTCACTTCTTTTTATGGGGTCACTTAAAGGTCTTGTCCGCATTCCACCACTACCTCGAAATCTGAGTTCCGATTTCAAGTATATCGAGTCCACGTATGCATATATGTTGGAGCGCGTGTGGCACAAGAGGAAATATCGTCTTGATGTGTGCAGCGTGACAGATGGGTCTTTCAGATAGATATTAAACTGTTTGAATTTCTCTTCTTAATGACATCAATCTCATGTAATCTGACTATAAGTGTTTATAATAGAGGGAATGTTTCTGTGGACACCCTCTAGATAATTTCCATCGTTATAAAAATGTTATTCCACTACATGTTATAATCTTCATTTCTAGTGTATTTAAAGGTTTGCTTTTAGTCAAGGGACTAAAAGCAAGTTTTTATGATCCTAGAATAGCTGCGATAATGAAATGATTTAGTTGTGTGACACATCAGACATTTTAGATTCACTAGTTTGTTTTGAAATGACTAATTCTACTACGAAGTAAAACACACTTTAGGAACCTAGCGGTGAAGAAAAAGCAATGCAAGAAGGACGTGTTTTGCAGTCCCTTGTCTGCTTCCTGCGGCCTTATCGCGATGATCGCGAGTCTCTCAGGCACCCCATCAAGTCGGCCATATTTCACCGCCTGTTTCTCCTGCTCTAGGAGCCATTACATGCTCAAGACAAGGTGCGGATAAGTCCACAATAATTGAATTGTCTCCCAGGAGACTGCATGCTGCTACCACCAAGTATGCTCTGTTACAATGCAAACAGACTGTTATAGTAATAACATAATCTATATATACATCTCATGTGCTTCATTCACGTGGGTTTTTTCTACCTGTTTTGCAAACAAATTATTTTACAAAATACTATTATTTTATCTATAGCATGCTTATGGAGATGAATATTAGCAGAAATTGTCTTATTACTGGTTCCTTATAAGTAGAAGAGAAATAAGGGAATAAAAGTTGGTCACTATGTGAACAATTGAAACATGCTGGTGTTTTTGGATGCAATAAAATATGTTGGAGAAAAATAAAACTATTTCCTTGACTCTGTGATTAACATTGTTTTTTCTAGAGAATGCTCTATGGGCATTTTTAAATGTTACGACTTATCAATTGATTCCAGACAATAACCTCCGTTATAATCTCGTTTTGTGCCATTTACTCGAATAACCTGCTGAAAAAACCTTATGTATTCCATTCACATGGTTTTCTTAGGGACATTAATCTTTTATCTACAACATTAATTGAGAACAACATTAGTAAAATTGGTCTTATTACTTTCTTCATTGTAGGTGGAAGGAAAATAAGGGAATACACTAGGTTAAACGACAGTCAAATCCTTTAAAAGCTGGTTGCTATGTGAAACATTTGAAAAAAGAAGCATGACCTCCCGTTTGAGAAAAGTTAAAAGTAGCTTAAAACCGAAACATTAAACCCAAATGTACAAAAACTGTTAACCCTACAAACAAATGTATATGACATAAACTGTGTGATTTAACGAGATCTACCTTTTTGATCTAGTAAGCTTTTGTCCACCTCTTACGGTTTACAGTACTACAAAACTCTTCCAGAATAAAGAAGTCTTCTGAGGCTATTCCCATAAAATTCGAAATATACACTCCGTTTGTCATGAAAATATCTTAAACCTATATCATTTTAATCAAGATCGTTAGAGCCATTTTTGGGAAAATCAAAATTTTAGAAAAATGTTCCACATAAAGGTTAGCTCGGGGTGGAGCAATTTTCTTGAAAGTCTTTGTGACGCATTCTTTGGAGATACTAAACTTAAATATCAAGTATGGTATTTAACTTACTTTTCGTTTTTCAGTTATGCTGTCTACGGATACATACACAAAAACGCACACACTGACCTGTTTCTAAAGGTTCCTTTTTTGATTTAGGAGTCCTTAAAACATGCATTTACGGTGAAATCTCGGTGTCGAATAATACCTTATCTAGCTACTAAGTACATTGCACATATGGGCTAGAGAAAATAAAAAGGCGAAGACTGCACAATGTAGGTATACGTGTCCCATATTTGTATGACCATTGACTTCAAAGGAGAGTGAAACTCTAGACTGAGGCGCTGAAGAATCCGTCTCATATTTACATGTAACTATAAAAAGGACCCAAGCAAATTGACCAGCATACATATTTGAACTGCAAACTTCCCCAAATGTGAACGTGGAGGATGGCGCAGGTGGCTACCTCTGTGGGCCGCAACGGGATGGCCCGGGCTCCCCGGTGTCCATCAAATCTGAATAATGGGTTTATCGCGGTCTTCCCAGGTCGGAGGGTAAATGCCGGATTGTTCATCTTCTACCGTCATTTCTTTGACATTGTTACAGGTTAAAGAACCAAGCGGCGGGTTGGGTTGGGCGTAAACTGTGTGCTCAAAGCTTCTTCCAAGGCGTCATTACCACACTACTCTATCATGAGACGCTTTCGGAAGGGCGCCCTTTTGGGGGCCTCGCAGAGGCTCGGTGCTTGAAGGTAGATATCGGACAGCGGCAGATCTTTAAACGTTAGAAACCCCATTTATGCTTGCGCCTGTCATCGCCGCATCTGCTCGCCTTCGGGCTCCTTTCGCATCATCCGTCCCAAGCATCATGTATGTCGCACAACGGTCTCATGCCCCAGTGACTCCGTAGGCGATAATCCTAATCCAACACATAATCCTCGAACAACTGCCTGAAACAACTAGAACAGGAGCATCAAAGCCTCGCTCTATAATGCATGGCCAGTACTTTGAATTTATCTCCAAGAAGTAGAGAATTGCACTTAAATTCTAGAGCAATGTTCATTGGATGATTGGCATGGAAAATTGAGTTACATTTTAGTGGCCAAGTTTTAGTGGCTAACTAGCGACGGCTGCAAAGTTGTTAATCCTGCAACTCTACTACAAGGACGCTAAAGTAATAGATACAATAATAGTTAACCTTCACAATTCTTGTATCAGTGTGTATTTGAGAAAGAATTATCGATTATGAATGGAATCTAAACAACTTAAATTCTAGTGACTTATCCCATAATCTCGGAACAATGTGTCAAAGTGCAACCGTCAGTAAAATATAATCAGTATAACTGTTGCTCTCATCATTTTTATATAAAAAATAAATACATAAAATATAACCTAATGAGGATGAGGTTGAAAACTGTTCAACACAATGGGCACTTTGCAGCAACAGAAAATTTGACACACTTAATCTTTATGAAAAGAGTGTTATATTAGGTACGACTTTTGATGCCAAAAGTCGTACCTATGAACTTTCTGTGTATACAAGTTATCATTTTAGTCAAGCTAAATATTTTTACTTTCTCTACCAATGAAAATGTGGCTGAATAAGGATACGAGGGAATCTATTTTGAACCTTGGCAATACTGATTGCTGGAAAACTTTACGTTGTTGACCTTAACCAGCTTCAGATATTTTATCAATAAAGCGTTATTTGTGTTCTTTACAGTGACTAAAATTGTATCTCAGCGAAAATATAGAATTAATTCGTGAGATTGTTAGTGCGATGATTTATTATGGTTTTCGACGTGCATTGTCAAGGCTCGAGTGAATTGATCAAATTACTACACGTGGCGATGAAGCTCCATCTTTTGCCACTGCGAAAAGCTGGAATAACGGCTTTAATCTGGCCGCAGTTCCTCACTGACGAAATTCTGAAAGTCATCCAAAATTAGTTGTGCCGGAAAACATTGATACCGTTCAAAAACTAGAAGTGCAAAATCGTCATGCCACGTACTGTGAGACAGAGGCAACCCTAGGCATTAGTTCCATCAACATATATAAAATATTGCATAATAATAGTTTAGCCGTGCGAAAGATTTGCTCTCGTTAGATCCCGCATAATTTAACCCAAACTCAAAAGGATGCTCTTATTGATTGGTGCACACAATTGCACAAGAAATACAATGGTGGTGCTTCAAAAGATATATATATATATATAAGGCTGTAACAGGTGATGAATCATGGATCTAGGCATATGAGCCAGAACGTATACAGCAGTTGGCTGTATAGATGTTTAATATGAGTCAAATCTAACAAAAGTTGTTCGCACTCGAAGCACTTCGAAAAAAATGGTCGCATGTTTTTTTGTTTTCCCCAGAAAAACTGGTCATGTGGCAACAGTGTCTTTAAAGCAGATGTCTCAAAAATGTACTCGCTAATTCAGCCCTGAATGAAGGGAGAACGGCATGGGATATGACGTAACGCTACAGTCCATTCTCTCCTTCCCTGAGACCTGCAGTTGTGCACTGTCTGTCGTAGTGAAATGACTGCTCCAAATCACAGTAAGAAGCTATGGAAACGTGTATGTACATTTAAGCATAAATGGAAGCAGCAATCTTTCTGTACCGTTCTGACGAAAATGTTTCGTAGTTGGCCTAACCTCCCCTTATATAGGTCTGATACCCCCTAAGATTTACAAGCGCATGTCTAAGGGGTCAGAAGCCTGTCAGGGAGCCAAAGGCACGAAACCACAGAACTGAGAATTTGGAACGAGTGTATGGAAGTGCATGATATGGTTTGCAAGCGAAATGGATGATAGAATATATGATGATATAGCAATTGGTGGAATGAGTGGCGGGGGAAACCGGAGGACCCGGAGAAAACCCGCCCAGGCACCGCTTCGTCCACCATCAAGCTCACATGCGGGCACTTAGGATAGAACCCGGGCCATCTACATGGGAGGTGAGCGGTCTAACCACTCGGCAACGGCGCCGCCTCTGACGTAAGGTGCCTAATTTGTTATAAGAGTTTACAGGGGATATATAAAACGTCATAAAGAGCACGTGAACATTATTGGCAGGAAATTAAAACACACTAAAATGAAATAATCAAATGATTATCATACTCAATCAATATTAATATTATTATTATTATTATTATTATTATTATTATTATTATTAGCAGTAGTAGTACTAGTCGTAGTAGTAGTAGTTATTGTTGTAGTAGTACTCTATTATTACTATAATCTTTATTGGTATATCAACATTATCATCAAATGCTCTGTATAAGTTTAATGTTATATATCCATCGAGTTTTAAACATATTTTAGAAGGTATTGCAATTAAAGTTTTCTTGGATGCTTAGTATAAATGTAGTATGAATAAATGTGTATAAATCATAATTGTACTGTACGGAGGAATGTGATATAGAAATTACATTCACGCTTTCGAATATTAGATGCAAATCTATGCATGTCGTGTGTGACAGTCAAGTAGATTTGAATAATATTGTATCATAATTCCTCTACCAAACTCACTCTTCACTGTGACCTGTGTCAGGTACTTACTCGTACATTGTAACACTGGAGTCTGTCCCCTATCGCCAACTGCCCAAATACCTTTCTTGCGGTACAGTATCTCGGCCGACGTAGATTTTGGAGACGCCTGCTTTATAGGAACGTAAAACGGTCAATTCTGAACGATACACAACCATTTGTTTGTCGGAAGTCTTCGATGAAACGAGGAAAACAAGTTCCGTCGGATTGTTCTTCATCAAGGCAATGAGAGCGCTCACACATCTCGTCTAACAATCGACTATTTGAACACTGAAAATCGAATTGATGACTCTTACTCCGTATTGTCCTGATTTGGCACCCATCACTTCTTTTTGTTCCCGAACATTAAGAATAAAATGCGTGGACAACGATTTTCGTCGGCAGAAGAAGATGCGTTTGGAGGTGTCTCAAGCAGATTGGAAAAAATGCTGTGACAATTGGTTCGAACGTATGCAAAGGTGTATTGATCATAAAGAAGGATATTTGGAGAAAGAACAAAGCAATTTTTTGAGCTAACAATTTCCGAGATACTTTCTTATTACTTTCAATTTTAAAATACTTAAAATTTTCTCAAAGAGAAGTCCCACATCCGTTTTATATCTCTGTAATTTTACTCAAGTCCATGGAAAGAAAACCGAATTTCAATGTCAATCACATAATGATAGCTTTTAAAAATGTGGCTATAATTTTAGATTAGCGTATTCCCTTATTTCCCTTTTACTTATAAGGAAGGGCCAATTCTACTAATGTTTATCTCGTTTAGCAGGATGTTGATAAAAGAATCAGCTTTTGTAAGAATAGTTCGCAGAATTGATGGAGAAAGTCATGTGAATGGAATCTGGAATGCAAATCCTGGTATCGAAGTTTAGGATGGAATGTAGTACCTTCTCTATATATGTAATATGTACTAAATAGAGAAACTAAAACA
Organism: Hymenopus coronatus; assembly: GCA_030762935.1. Classification (NCBI taxonomy): domain Eukaryota; kingdom Metazoa; phylum Arthropoda; class Insecta; order Mantodea; family Hymenopodidae; genus Hymenopus; species Hymenopus coronatus. The sequence continues at coordinate 51,934,264 of CM060895.1, forward strand.
ACAAAACCAGGAAGAGAAGCTAAAGTCCGACGCTTCCTAATCATGAGCGTATAGTGAGTGTACCGACATGCTTCCCTGTTTCTGACGCCATCAATCGAATCCCCGTAGTGCCATAATTTGCAATTGCCCGCCTGGATTGTGTGGTGGTAGCGTGTCTGCCTCATACTAATCAGGTCGCGAGTTCGAATCTCGCTTAGTGTGAGATACTCGGATAAGTTTAATTCGGGGTTTTCCCTTATCCTGAGAAGCAAATGTCAAGTAACTTTAAGCTTCATGGACCCCGAGATCAGTTGAGCATCATGTCAAGAATTTTGTTCATTGTTCAATATGACCAACCAGCATTGCTTTAACCGACCAGGTTAAAGCAACGCCTCAAACGATACTCCGTCTGCTCTATCTCTAGCTATAAGAAACTGATTAATGTTTAAAATAGCGCCCTACTTCCCTGTCTCTGACATCATTAATCCCCTCAGCGCTTTAACTGGCAATCCTTCAAACGATACTCCGTCTTCTCTGTCTCTAGTCATAAGAAACTGCGTTTAATGTTTAAAATAGTTAGTGCCCTACTTCCCTGTCTCTGACGGCATTAATCCCCTCAGCGCTTTAACTGGCAATCCCTCAAACAATACTCCGTCTTCTCTGTCTCTAGTTATAAGAAACTGATTAATGTTTAAAATAGTGTCCTGCTTCCCTGTCTCTGACATAATTAATCCCCTCAGCACTTTAACTGGCAATCCGTCAAACGATACTCCGTCTTCTCTGTTTTTAGTTATAACAAACTGGGTTTAGTGTTTAAAATAGTTAATGCCCTACTTCCCTGTCTCTGACGAACATTAATCCCCTCAGCGCTTTAACTGGCAATCCCTCAAACGATACTCCACCTTCTCTGTCTCTAGTTATTAGAAACTAGGTTTAGTGTTTAAAATAGTTGGGATCCGCCACTGATTGGAACTATCTTGCTAACTCGGTACTGCGCAGCGTCTTGGTGAAATTGCAATTTTCTCCTAGCGCATGGTATCTGAGTTGTCTATCACGACATCACGTCACTGTCAGAGTGTTACTTTGGCGGCGATAGTGTTGCACTCTGACGGATGATGTTCCTTCCAGATAAAGTGAGTTAACCACGTCGTCACGAGCAAGGAGGGAGCCACCGCATTGCGGGAACATTAGACCGATAACGCCACCAACAAGACGAATGGGCCAATTTAAAGTTGTCTCTTTCTTCGCACCTTTTTAGTTAAGCAATGAGAACCTTGTCGCGTACCTACCCCAAATAAATCGCTTGAAGAAGAATTAAGACGCAAAGCTGTGACAAAGAATTCTTTCTCATCCTTCCTTCTCCTTTCTCTTCATCCTCTCTGGACTAAAGTCTCTTATACAGAAAAGGCGAGAGGAAAAAAACTGCTGCTTTAGAAAGGAAATAAAAAGAGGAACTACGAGCAATTGCGGCCATTTTGTCTGATTAGGGATAAACAAGCGAGAGTCGTAACCAGAAAACCGCAAATAATGCATTTAAGGAAAACTTTCCACTCTCTTGTTTCTGGGAGATTCTTATCCGATTCTCAACAAATCTCAACTTAATCGAAGTTGTCCTTCAAACCATGAGCAAACCCCTCCCCAAAGAAAACAAGAAAATCAGTGATGGGGAACAGCCACTATGGCTACCCATTATAACAATTCAGAAGTATCCCTTATATTGACATAAAAATAATGTTTACGCAGTTTATAATATTCCCGTCATAGTTTCAAAATGGGAAATACCAACTATACTCCATTCCCAAATAAGATAGACATTTGAAGTGGGCAGAGGCGATACTATGTGACCACCGTAAATACTCTAGTTCTTTTTTTAATAGTGTTCAACGCCTGCTTCTACTACTTGTGGCACCGCAGGCGATGACACTGATAATACATGGAATGAATGGAGCACCGGTAGAATGTGATAGCAGGGGAAACCGGAGAACCCAGAGAAAACCCGCATCTGCGGCGCTTTGTCTACCACAACTCTCACATGCAGTCGCTTGGGAGCCCCTAGGTGAGAGGCGAGTGGTCAGCCAAATGCTCTAGTTGTTCCCTTATTATTATTATTATTATTATTATTATTATTATTATTATTATTATTATTATTATTATTATTATTATTATCATTATCATGCACGATACTATCTTTATATTACTACTCCTACTACTACTACTACTACTACTACTACTACTACTACTACTACTACTAATAATAATAATAATAATAATAATAATAATAATAATACGGTGAAATACTAAGTGCTTTCATGCATTGTTTGATAGTGTTTAACGCCCGCTTTAACTACTTATGGCACCGCAGGCGGTGATACTGATGATAAGAATAGCATTACACAATTACAAAACTTTGCGGATACTCATAAGTCAAATAAAAGTTTTTTAATTACTTGTTAATCTAAAAACTGATTTTATTCTATCAAAAATATAAGCTCTTTATCTGAAGTGTAAAGCATGTCAACCACTTTTTCTGTCTCTTTCCACTGTTGTTTATTTATTTATTTATTGTTGTAATGTTTATTTTGCACAGATTCCTCTAAATTCAATGGTCATGTCGGGGGCTTTAACTTATGAAACAACTCATGTTAACTGTAGATTATAGGGCATTAGGTTATTATTTTTCCATCATTTACCACACCACACATTAATTCTTCCGGACTCTTGGGAGGATAGGGAATAATTCTGGTTAAAGGAAACTTCTCCTCCCCGGCCGGGAATCAAACCTGGAACCATGGGTGAGAACCCAGCTTGCTGACCACGGAGGCAGCCTACACTGTTTTTGTACACCGTCACGGACTCTATTACATGTCTGGGCACTCGCCCTCAATGATATGCAAGAGGTAAAGATCGAAGGTCGCTCAAACTACCAACGCCACTGACTAGCGTTTACTTCGAATTACACGTTCAGTCCTGCAATTCTTATAATGCACAAAGGGTTGTATGCACACGCGAAGTATAGTGCTGTTGGGCCCCTGGTATATGTCCTTGTGCGCAAAATAAGACGTCATTTAAACATCATTCTAGTGCTTATTATAAACTCGCAGGGTTATAAAATTCTTGGTAACTGCATTAATGTTGCCTAATCGGATAATTTGAAAGTTTTATTTGCCCCATCTGAATGTTTTCTTGTAAGAGTAAAATAGTTCCCATTTTTCCTTATACAGGTGACCCAAAACAATGGAAAATTTTGGAATGGAGATTAATGGAGGAGCAAAATTACTTTACAAATATTTATTTATATCAATATATAGTACAGAGTAAGCCATTATTGAACATCATAATCATGTTTATTTCTTAAATATCACATCCGATAGACGAGTTCCCTCTCGGCGCACACATTCTTAAAGTCTAATTGCCCCTCTTATTCTTGTTTAAAGGTCTTCGGTGGTAGCAGGTCTAACACGATAAACTGCGCTGTTAAGGTAGCCCCACAAGTAAAGATCACAAGCTGTCAGGTCAGGCGATCTTGGGGGCCATGCAATGTCACCGTGGTTTGAAATGACAGGTTACCAAACAATCGTCAGACAGCTCTCATGGATATCCGTGCTGTGCGTGCTATTGCAACCAACAGTTGGCAGGAAAATGGGGCACCTCATGTGCTCATGAGCTTTCATTACTGTAACAGGCTTTTACCGCAAAGCCACGCTGTACCCCGTTCCATTGCCCATGTTTACTAAATGGCAAGGCCGTGTGAGCAACCTTCTTTGTGTTATTCGGTGCTATCTATAGCTCAGCGTTGCCACAGCAGTTTTCAAAATTTCCCATCCTTTTGAGTCATTCTGTATTAATACTTAAAATGTTCTAATGGATAGGCTTAATGAGTTCTTAAGCAATATGCTATATTTTCACTGTTATTTGGAAATACAAACCAATCAGTTAACTGACCCTCAATGAATCAATATGCTCTGCATGTGCTGCACGAAATAATACAGGTGTTTTCTTAGAGTTAGTTGCTTATTTCTTCCACATAGATGCCGAAACGAATTGACTTGTTTAAACACAAATCGATTTTGGTTAGTAATGATATAATCCGAAAAATAATCTGATGTCATACATATGCATGACCTTCCGTACCACTGAAGTCACATATATCTGTTATAATTACTCTGTTCATATATAAATTGATTCTTGTAACCATACTAATTACTCGTACTTTTTTGGACGAAGTGACTAATTTCTATTACTTATCGATTTTTTTCCTTTAACCTAGTTGGCCATATCGGACGATGAATGAAATTGGTGAAATGATGTTCAAATGATCTCGGGGTCTATGGAGCTTAAAGTTACTCGATTTTCGTCTTCTCAGAATAAGGGAAAACCCCGAAAAAACCTTATCCGGGTAATTCACCCTAAGCGAGATTCGAACTCGCGACCTGTTGAATGTTGGCAGAAACGTTACCCCCACACTACCCAGACGGGCGATATTTTTGTTGCTGGACATTAAGTTACGTTCCCACATGTAACCTGGGTGTATAAAAACGAACGAACTCGTAATACCGATATGGACACAAAAACACACGTACTGAAAGCAAAACAGTTACAATATTTATTTTAGTGCATTGGATGAAGCAACTAATTGACTAAATAATGAAATGTCAATACCATCATTTAACTTATGGTAGCTTTCTGCATTGAATATTCTGACTATAAACTGACTGCAGATTTTAATCTGTCGCTCCTCAGAACAAAATATGCCAACAAATTATTTTCGTTTAAAAATGTTTTCAATGTATTATACACCAACTCGTACCTTTTTTAGACTTCTTCAGAATTAATGTAGAACAGCCCACTCTCCAGGCTTCTTCTATTTCTCTGTCCTCTACCATCACTTTCTTCACAATAAAATTGTAGAATCGATTCTAATTAAAGCAATTCCCTTTGTTTATAAAAAAACCTGATGTGTTCCTTTCGCATGACTTTCTCTAGCTGTTACACAAATAACTTTCCGTATAAAAAATTGTTCTTTTATCTACGAGTTGCTAATCAAGGTAAACATTGGCAGAAATTGTATTATTACTTGCTTCCTTGTAAGCAGAAGGGACATAAGGAAATACGCTAGACTAAATCGATAGTGATATTTTTTAAAAGATGATCTTATGTGAAACAAGAGGAAGATCGATTCGCTTTGCATGGCCTGTAGTAAAAAAAGAGAGATGAATCGAAACATCACTTCCTGTTTGAGAAATGCTAAAAAAGTTTAAAATTGAAACAATAAAAAGGAATATCTCAGAAACGGTCAGTTCTACATAAAATACGTATATGACATAAATGATGTGTTAACGAGATATACATTTTTTGTGCAATAATTTTTGTTTTATCTCTCACGGTTTAATTGTTATTCAAAACTCATCCAGAATAAAGCCTTCTTCAAGGTATATTCCCAGGCAATTCAAAATATACATTTTAATTAAAATCGATAGTCATTTGTGAAAAACACAAAATTTTCAAAAATGTTTCCATGTAAAGGATAGTTTGGGGTATGGAGATTTTCTTGAAAATCTTCGTGTCGCATCTTTGGAAGATACTAAACCTAAACTCCTTTCGTTTTTGAGCTAAACTGTCCACAGACACACACACACACACATACACACACAGGAACTTTTTCTAAAAGTACTTTTTTCGGACTCAGGGGACCCTAAAACATATACTTCCGTGAAATCTCGACATCGAATTTTTGGGTAGAAGTAGTATTTCACATATGGGGCTAGAGAAATTAAAAAGAATGAAAAGCTACATAATGACTACTGCATAACAACATGTTTCTGTCTCACACAAGTCATTTTCATCCCAAACAGTGTTTTAATTGCTTTATTACTATATTTTAATAATATTTGTGTTTGCTAGCTTGACTCGTCTATGAGCCACATGTATTATTTTATTTAGTCTCAGAATGTTAAACCTTATTACAGTATATAAGAACCTGAAAATATAAATATCAGTTTTACTTATTTATTTCTGGGTATTCGTTTAAATATTCCTTCAACAAAAAATCAGACGCTAAAGGAATGTTAGAGTTCAAAGTGTTTTTAAACAGAGAACAAAAATCGTATACTAATACACATCGTCCAAAAGTAGTATGCGATACAGGTGTTTTAAGTATACTGTAGAATCTCGTTTTCCTCGATTCAGCAACAGTGCACTTCCCATGCCTGTATCGCAATATAAGAACGGCCTAGCAATAACATGTGGAATCAGTATTGAAATGTTTATTCGTGGTAGCCAGTTCTTGACATGAGATGGAAGGAAAGAAAGAAGGAACCACAGATGTTAAGCACGTCCTTTAAATGACACACTCACACTTGAAAATATATTTAAAAAAAAATAAGCTTCCTTTTAAAAGTGATTTAACTTATTTTAGGGAACTTTCAGTCCTTGAGATTGGTAGTAGATTTAAATAAAATATATTTAATTTCATTTTACTTGTTTTAGTAGGAAATTCCTTTTTTTTTTCTTCAGTGGCATCAAGCGAGAACCCGGTTTTGATAGAAAATACGAATAACGACATCCCGATTGTGAAAAGCGTACGTTTTTGAAATGTACTAATAAGAAGGAATATCTCAAAAGCATATAACTCAAAAAAATGTATTTTACATAAATATTTCTTTATCGAAACCCAGATTTTGTATGTAAGTTGTCTATCTCTAACGGTTTATTGGATTTACAAAATTAATTAAGAATGAAGAGGATTTTAGAGGCTGTTCCCAGAAAATTCAAGACGTGCATTTCATTTGTCATAAACATATCTTAAACAAATGGTACTTTTATCAAAATCGTAGAGAGCTATTTCTAAGAAGATCAAACATTTTCGAAAAGTGTTCTTAAAGCTTTTGCTGCATCCTTTGAGTATGCAGAACTGAAATATGAATTGGGTATTTTACCCTTATTTCCTTTTTGAGCAATGCTGTTCAGAGACAGGCGTGCGTGCACGCACTCTGATAGATGCACATAACGTTTTTCTAAAAATGTTTTTAATTTGGTTTCAAGGTGTCTCAAAACATATATTTTCGGCGAAATCCCAACTTCGAATTTTTTAGTTAATTATCATATTCCACCTACATTCTATACATAGATTAGAAGAATAGAATTTTCAAATAAGCCATTACACTTTATGCTTGGAGTGCATCTGTTAAGTATCTTTCCAAATTGCTAACGATTCTTCCAAGTATACAAAGTTCATTTAGAGTTAACAAGATTTCAAAATTTCTGTGTAAATAATTAATAATTACTTTCCCTACTTGGTACACGAAACATAGGTTTAGAAGTTATTACATTCCACTCAAAAATTCAATATCAAGACATCATCGAAAATACACGTGTTAGGGTCCCCTGTATCCAAAAAAAAAACGTTTTTACCTTCTCTTAGGCAAGAGGATATTGCACCCCACATAAAATTCTATATATGTTTTCAGACTCCCTGAATCCAAAAAGAAATCACTTTTAGAAAAAAGATCAGGGTGTGTGTCTATCTGTTTATGTGTCTGGTGTGTGTCTATGAACACAAAAACCAAAAGTCGCAGGTTCAAACCCGGTGAAAGACGATGGATTTTTTTTTCGGGCGTAAAAATCCTTCGGCAGCGAAGTAAAACCGTTGGTCCTGTGACATAAATAGGCCTCTAATAAAGACGCCTCTGAGCAAAATTAAGCCTTTTTCACTCCCAACAAAGAATGGGAGCTGAAAATCGCAGTAGTTAAGGAGCGTCCATAAATAAAACTCTATTTCATTGAGATTTATAGATTAGATCATAAATAAATGTGCACTCTTATTTATACTTCCGCTCTTTGAGCAGATATGGAATAATCTTGGCTAGAGAAACATTCCCAAATCAGTAGGGAATTGAACCCAGAATCCTTTGCAAAGCAGGCAGGGACTCTACCGACTGAGATGCGTATCAAAGTATTTCTCAAAGTTTTGTGCCTGAAGGAGTAGAGGCAATTTAGTTAGAAGAGCGTGCGAGTTTTCGAAATTATTTTTAAGAAATCGTCATAAATACTGCAAGTTGGAAAGCCCGATAAAACACTGTTGATTGAGATAAATGGCAAAAAGTGTGGTATAAGAACTAAGACATAAAGTGAATCGTGGAATCTTCATTTGGGGTGGAGCGGTTACCAAAGACTGGGGTCAAGACGAATAGCCACTTACTTTCAATAAATGTGGGGAAGACAAAGTGCAGGGACTTAAGTATGGCGGGAGGGTTAACAGTATAGGGTCAAGAGGTCTGTTGTCGAGTGACCACTCGCAATGAATCTTGTATCTTCTGTCCCACTTTGCACGGCCAGATCTTGAGATACGGTATCTCCACCGGCGACATAATGGCGTGTGGTCAGCTCTCCTCGAAACAGGGGTTGACTCTGTAGATGCTACCAAATAAACATTTGTATAACGTCTTGAATTTTGTTATAACGCTTTGGGCTGCTTATTGCACACCTGACTTCAACATGATAGGGATGATAGTCTTATTATTCTTCAAGGATAGACTCTTAAACTCCTTTCGTCTCAAAGACTATCTTCCCGTCGCAATCTTGGTCTTCCTATCGATCTTCTGCCAGTGGGGGTAAAGAAATACTCATTTTGATATTTTATCATGGTCCATTCTTTCAATATGTCTATACCATTGTTGTTTCAAGATGTAAATGTTTTCTTGTAAACTATTGACTTTTAATTGGTCTCTTATATCTGTGTTGTGTATATGATCGCTTAAAGTATATCCCAGTATTCGTCTTAAAAACCTTATTTCTATGGATTTGATTTTTCTTTGCTCTATTTAAGGTTCAGTTCTCACTGCCGTATGTTGGAAGTGGAATAGCTACAACTTTGTAAAAACTCAAAAAGAATAAAAATTCCCAAACACGTGAAATAGGACTGACGACAGTGGCGAAGTAAATACAATAAACATAAACCAAAAAAATTGGTCCGCCTTTTCTCTGAATCTTCCTCTCTCCTTTGCACCTCCCTTCCCCCAAAATATTACTTGTACACAGCTACTATTGTAGTTTCAATTAGCTTTTCTGCTCTATTCTAAAGATTATTCAGTTTGATAAAACAAAAACAAAACAAAAAAGACAACAACAAAAAAGGATGTGATGAAGATGTTAATAAAAAACAAACAAAAAATTTTAAAGTGTCTCTATTCTTTAATTCTTAATTTTGTGTAAATAGTATTGCACATTTATTGAAATTTAGCTAATTTTATGGACGATAACGATATTAAACAATCTTAAGTGTACCATTCATATGACTTTCTCCACATCTATGCAACAAATTATTATTAAAAAGCTTATTTTTACATTACTTCAAACTATTCGAGCTAAACATTTGCAGAAATGGTCTCATTACGTGCTTCCTTGTAAATAGAAGGGAAATAAAGGAGTACAATAAACCAAATCGACAATCAAATCTCTTAAAAGCTGGTTGTCAGTTGGTTGAAATCCATTTCTTTGCATTGCCAGGAACTGACATATTCCGTACCTATATGAAAAGTTTAAGTACTTTAAAACTGAAACCAATAACAATGAATATATCAAAAACCATAAACTTCACGACAAATGTATATGACATAAATTCTGTGATTTAACGAGATCTACATTTTTGTGTACTAAGTTTGTGTCCGTCTCTTACGGTTTACCAGTTATGCAAAATTCAGAACAAAATCATCCAGAATAAGCAGATCTTTGATGAATTTCTAAAACATTTAAGATATTCATTTTTTGTGTTATGTAAATATCTTTAATATACGGCATTTTAATCAAAATCGTTAAGAGCCATTTTTGAGAAATCAAAATTTTCGAAACTTTTCTACGTAAAAGGTAGTTAGGGATGGGGGGGGCAGATTTTCCTCAAAATCTTAGTGTCGTATTCATGTTTGGTATTTTACCCATTTTTCATTTTTGAGTTATCGTTCATAGACACACCGACACGGTCGTGGGGCCCTAAAACGTATATTTCCGATGAATCTCAGTATCGAATTTTTGTCTGGAGTGGCATACCTTCTCTATGCACATGTGTTAGATAGAGAAGTAAATGTGTCTTATTAGGGCCTAATGTAAAATTGGGATGATTTATGCACTATAGAATGAAGCACATTATTCCTTAGTACCTAAAAAATTTAAATAAAAGAAATTAGGGGAGTAAGCGATCAGGAATTAAATAGATATTCGAGGCTTGCGTTTGACGGTTCAAATTACTTTGTAAATCTTCAAGCATGCAGATTGTTTACCTTTAACAGAGGGAGAAATGAAGAGTCACAAAAGCAGTGGAAAAGGTTTAGAGGGTATAACCCATAACGTGCACAAAAGGAATACGAAAACACTTCAATATTTTCCGTTGCATTACATTATTTATAGGAATTCTGTCAATAAGCCGAGGTTCGAACTGCTGAAAAAGCTCTTGGTAATAAAACACTGCCAGAGAAGCAGTGCAATATTGCAAGGAGAACGTTGTGCAGCAAACGCTTCCATTAGTGGTTATAAATCCAGGAGGAATAAAATCCTGGCGACAAATAACAGCACAGCTCCCATTTGATTCATGCAATAACCCGAACTACTTTATTTTGCAAATGCACTTATGGGTCATTAGGAACGTCTGGCAATGATATCGCTTTAGAAGATTAAAACTTACATGGAAGAAGAACACACTCAATATATAATTGCACGGCAAGCAATGTTATTTCATGTATGATACTAATAAAGAAAATGAAAGTAACGTTACAATTAAGCAACATTTTCCAAAATATCTCAAATATCTAATTTGGTAGGTTCACGATACTTTCCTTATCGTTTAGAGTTTACTTCTCCCTTACATATCATGCTATTAATGCAAAAGTCTAATGTCATACTCTTACACAGTACTCTATTGAGCGAGATGGATCTCTAGTAACGAGTGAGGCTTGCATTCGAAATGTCCTGGATGTCACCATACACTCCGTTGACCACCTACTCTGAACTTGGGTTTTTGGTGGTTTTTTCTGGTCGTTAGGCGAATACTTCGATGTTTTCTCGTATAGCCCTTTCCTTCATTTCCCTTTCATTCCGTTTCCTTCTCATATTTCAGGTGTAATTATAGGTTTCTGACGCAGATGCTTGAAGATAATTCTTCTCGTGGACGCTACAGATTGTCTGGTTCGATGAGTCACTCATCGCGCTCTCTTGGCAGCTCTGAAAGTGGAATGGGTCTTCGCCAGGAAGTTACCCCTGCGCATCACTGTGGCTAAACTGCTTGAGGCCTATAGACTCCTGTGTTCCTTTACTGAATTCCTTCCTCATGAGGGGTAGCAGCCGCAATAGATCTCACGTAGGCCATAGTGTGCCAGACGTCCCCCGTCATTATTTATTCTACACCCGATTCACCCCATTTTAGACCGCTTGTCTCTCACCTAGGGGACCGCATGCAGGATTTGTGGTGGACGAAGTGCCGACTGGTCTAATTTTCTCCGGGTCCTCCAGTCACCTTCCCCATTTATTCACTTAATTGCACCATAATCATCTTTCCTATCATTCATCTCACCATCATTTCATATCAACCAGTTCCACACTTTCATATCAGGCGTCGGGCAGATCACCCAGCGTCTTTGCTTCTCAACAGACTAAATTAAAAGTCCCACGTGCGAGGAGGAAAAACGGAAAGAAAGAAAAATTGATTCACAAATAAATTCTCAAAATGAATTAAATCCTTATAGAATATATTGTGAATCTTTCCCCCCTCTGAAGGAAGTTGAATTCATGCATTATTTTTAACCTTTGGATGATATAAGTTATATATTTCAATAATATCTATATTTTTAATGCTTTTTCTACAAAATACAGAAAATGCATTCAGAAAGAATTCAATATATAGGCTTATTGATCATGAAAATGTCAACATCATTTTTTAATCAAAATCGTTATAGCTGTTTTTCAGTAAATTAAAACTAGCTTTGATATGTAACGGTTGTTTAGCTTCAGGTATTTTCTTTAAAATCTTCGCATGTCTTCTATAGAAGATTTCAGGCTTATAACCAAGTTTAGTGTTTATCCAATTTATTTCTTGTTTTTCTTTTGTTTTGTTTTGTCTATAGTTGTACTATTCACATATATTTCAGTAAATCCTCAATTGAATTTTTGGGTGCACATCAAAACTCTTCTATTGACTAGCAATTGTTGGGAAAGTAAAAAGCAGAGAATAGCGAAATTTCTTGAGAAGAATAATAACGCAGAACGGAAAATAATAAACACCCGAAATGTTTTATAAAAGTCAACTGAAAGCCATTACGAGAAATTAAATGCGAAGTTTATGGGTTCAGTCATCGCTATTCTTATTCAGGAGAGCTGCTTGTAATAAAACCGAGGACAAAAAAGGACTCTTGAAGAAGGGGAACCAAGGTGCGCTGGATGCCAGTTTATACTCGTAATTAGAAATTAAAACTACTGTAGAAGCAATAACTTCCACTACTTCTTTCTAAGCAACTATAGTTTTTCATATAGCTAGTTTCTGTATAGCCTATCCTTATATCAGCTTCAATAGTATAAATAATGATGATAATAATAAATAATTCATAGTAATTAATAACAATATTTAATAACAATAATATGTAACAATAATAAAAATAATAACAATAATAATAATAACAATAAGAACAATAATAATAATGATAATTGTGACATAATAATGATGATGATGATCATAATGATACTAATAATAATAATGCTAATATAATAATAATAACAATAATAATAATAGAAATAAGGTGGAACCCATATGCACGTAAAGAACTAAATTTCCGATGCATACGCTCAGACACAGAGGTGTACAAATTCACAAACGTAATATGCGATGAGTGATGAATGGGATGAATGATATTATATTATTATTATTATTATTAGTAGTAGTAGTAGTAGTAGAAGTAGTAGTAGTAGTAGAAGTAGTAGTAGTAGTAGTAGTAGTAGTAGTAGTAGTAGTAGAGTAGTAGTAGTAGTAGTAGTAGTAGTAGTAGTAGTTGTAGTAGTATTAGTATTATTATTTAGACTTTTGTGTTCTTATGTGAACTTAACTTTGATAATAAGTAACACAGAGGAAGTTTCATTTTGCACTATGAGCTGAGTTAAAACAAAAGCTGTATCCCTATAAAATATATGTGCACAATTTATACACAGTAGAGTAATTCCCTACATAGGCATATATATCATATACAACTGATGAGGCACGTCTTTAATTTTACTTTCTCTACCCAGTACGATGTACAATGTACATAAATAAAGAAAGTATTGAGTTCCAACCAACAATTCAATACCGAGATTTCACTAGGAACACATTCTTGAGGACTTTTATCCCCCCCCCCCAAATGCTCAACATATCAACATATCTTGAATTTTCTTCAAATATCCTTATAAACATTCCCCTTTTTAATTGAATTCTGTATCTTTAATATTTACAAATTTTCACCATCTTTTTCTTAATTATTATAATCAGCGTTACGGTTTAATCCAGGCGTCACCAGCTGTACGATCTTTTTGTAAAGCAGAGGGAATAAACTTGTTCATTGCTCGCACTGAATCACCTACTGTGCACAGCATAACCTTCAACTGCCCGGAATTTCGTTTAGTGCAGCGGGGTTTTGAAATACGTAAATCCACTGTTCATAGGTTAACTTATTGTATGTTCATAGCTGGAAGAATAATTGCTCTATTATAATGTCTCTTACATTAATATTGATATTTCTGGTATGAGTAACATATATATATATATATATATATATATATATATATATATATATATATATATAGTCAGAGGATTGATAGTTGCAAAAATAAGTCAAGAGAAAAGTCAAGAGATCCCCAGTTCGAATTTCTATTAGGGTGAATTTTTTTTTTTTCGGGGAATCCTATTCCCTTTGAAAGAAGAATATCAGGTAACTATAAGTTCTATGGACCCTGGGCTCATTAGAACGTCATTGCATTTTCAATCTTCGTCAGATATGACATACCAGACTAAACGACGCTAAACCACACACATAAAAAGTGTAATGTATATCTTTCACTTAACTTTCGCAATCTGTTCCGTATACAAAATATTCTTACAAGATATTTTTCTTTTACCTACGTCATGATAATCAAGATAAACATCAGCAGAAATGGTCCTATTGCTCGCTTCTTTGTAAGTAAAAGGGAAATAAGGGAAAACACTAGACTAAAGCGATGCTCAAATGTTTTAAAAGCTGGTCGCTATGTGAAACAATTGAAGTTCGGTTCCCTTTGCATGGTCCCGTTTGAGAAAAGTTAGGTGGTGTAAAATTTAAACAAATAACAAGGAATATCTCGAAAACGTTCAACTCTGTAACAAAAAACGTAAATGGCATAAATGATGTGTTTTAACAAGATCAACATTTTTGTTTAAAATGCAAACCATTATGCAAAATTCTGCAAATCTCATCCTATATAAAGAGCTCTTCAGAGACTATTCCCAGAAAATTAAAAATACACATTTTATTTGTGGTGTAAATATATTTAATATGCGGTATTTTTTTCAAAATCGTTGGAGTCATTTTTTAGAAAAACAACATTTTGAAAAATGCTTCCATGCAAAAGGTTTTCTTGAAAATCTTCGTGCATTACCTTTGGAAGATACTAATCATAAAACAAAGTTTGGTAATTAACGATCGTTTTTAATTATGCTATCCACACACCCACCCACATACTCACACACACACACACACACACACACACACACACGCACGGACCCCTTTTATAAAGATGCTTTTTTCGGACTCAGGGGACCTCAAAAATATTATGCCGGTGAAATCTCGACATCGAATTTGTGGGTGGAATGCAATACCTTCTCGAGCCATTATGTACGTTGCATGAACATACGTGCTAGAGAAAGTAATATGACAATTATTAGATTCACAAGCTACTTTACTTGGCATATGATGAATGCGTCATGTACATGGTGTACAGAGAAGGTATCGTAATGCACCCAAAAATTCGACACCGCAATTTCACCGGAAACATGTGTTTTGGGTCCCCCTAAATCCAAAAAGAGCATTTACCTGACAAATAATATGTATATCTTGAATTTTCTGGGAATAGCCTCTAAAGACTACTTTATTCTGGATGAATTTTATGGAATTTTGCATAACTGACAAACCGTAAGAGATAGACAAAAGCTTACTTAACAGAAAATGTAGAGCTCGTTAAAACACACAGTTTATGTTATTCGTATTTTTTTCATAGAGTGGATTTTTTTTAGATATTCCTTGTTATTGGTTTCAGCTTTAAAAACGTATTCTTTTCTCATACAGGAATTTGTCAACTCCTGTCCATACAAACAAATGAACTTCAGTCACACCGAAACTGTCACTTTAACCTATGGTACTCCCTTATTTCGCTTCTGCTTAACAAGGAAGCAAGTAATAAGACTATTTCTACTAATTTATCTCAATTAGCATGAAGTAAATAGAAACATAAGTTTTTTAACAATAATTTGTTGCAGAGATGCAAAGAAAGTTATGTGAATGGAACACATGGGATGTTTTTCACTTATAGCATTATAATATAATTAAAGATATTTCATTTTTAAATACATACAACGGAATGTGTAAGACGATTGTGTCTGTGGACCTGGAGGGTTTTACGAAGAAAAATCCTGTCGTCTCGCAGGCCGTTTCGGAAGGGCCCGAAGTCATCGTCAGGAAAATGAACCGTTATGGTTTGGCCATTGTGTTTCAAAAGTCCTGTACAGTATTTTTCAGAACATGATGACTCTGTTCCAATCTTCTTCCAAAGTCAACCTGACTTTAAAGTTTCCGGTTAGGAGGTTTGCGTTTATAAACCAATCCCTCGCTGTTGTCAATTCTTCCACTTACTGGTCCCTTAATTGGGGTGAGACTCTCTGCTTGAGAACAGAGTCTCCAAGAAACATAGTTTACTATGTTTCTCTCGCCCTTGGGGACCAATGAGGAATGACGGACGCACAATTAATTGATATCTAAGATACCTATTTCGAAGAAAAAATACTTTCAGATTTAAAGCCTCTTGATAATTAATTGGTATCTAATAAAATTCGAGAAAAAGAATTGACATTATATGAGGCATTGTTGTAAGTAAATGCTATCCAACACAATACAAGCAAACTACAATCTACTTAACAGTCAATGCATTACAATCAATAAGAAAGATTTCTCACAAGCAGGGAGGAGTCGATGGCCGGCGTGTTGGATTGCTTTCTGTTCCCGACTTTGTAAACTGATACACGATACACTGTGCATGGAACGAGAGACCTACCACGGCTGTCAGAAGACCGCATCTAAGTGAATCCATGTGCTTACCCACCCACTGCGATGCACGGAGTAAGCCTGCTTGCTATAGAACAAAATCAAGCATATTGGGGATATCGGTTTAGTTCATTATTGAATGTTCCGTCTTCTTAAAGAAAACTTTGGACATTCTATTTGTGATATGGAAGTCCAACTTTTCTTTTAGAAATCTTCATCATATTGAATTTTCTAATAGTTTATATTAACGTTCTCATTTTGCTCTACAACATTTTTTCTTAATTTTTATTTAAATCTTCCTCTGAATATAACGACACACTAGATCTTAAATAATTAAAAGCCTCTATTCGTTCAATATTTGAGGCCAATTGTTATTTATATATATATATATATATATATATATATATATATATATATATACATATATATACATATATATATATATATATATCACAGAGATTAGTTTAATATTCAGGCGGTTATGTCTGTGGTTCGATTCGGAAGATCCGGGGTTTAAATCCCAAAGGCCAAAGAATCTGGCCAAGGTAAATACCGAATTGGAGCTTAATACCACGACCCAAAATTCCACCATCAGTGTAAAACAATAATAAAACTTAAAATAGATGCTAATTGCATTTTGCGCTGCCATCCATTCACAGATAGTGAAATCAGTGGACTGGATGGCACCCTAGCATAATCTGCCTATCGCGGAGCTAGGTTTATGCTAATAAGGGGGCAAGACCTGCATTTAGCCACCTAACTACTGAGGGTAGCGCAGCTGGACTGGACGGTACTCTGGCACCTTCTGCTTTTCGCTAAGATCAGTTAATATGGTAAGGGGATGAAACCTTAAAACGTGCACCACATACCGTCAACGAGGTATCTTACCAAACAGTTCCGTAGCGATTTGACCAACCTGTTAAAGTGACGTAAAATAAAATAGAGTTAAAAAATAGCTTGACATATATACAATGAATATATGTGAATTCGTGTTTGGTAGGGAAAGTCGAGGGAACACATCAGATTTTTGTTTGGCATTCTGGCGCCTTTCCTTCTTTAATATGAAATGCCTGAATATCTGCATAATTTTTCATTCGCTTATAGACACTTCCTCTATCAATTGCTGCAGTTCGTAAAATCCTTCTAACCATTAGGCACTCTCCTGTTTTCTGGTAAAGCACTCAGTCACATTTTCGACCTATAATACATAAGTACTATAGATAGAGTACAAAATCCTGTGTTCGTAATCGCTGAACGTGAGTGAACGACTTGCTTCCTAAGCCATAGCTGATTGTTGGCGTCCATTATTACACCTGCATTAGTGGACACGTGTGCCAGCAGCAAGTTCCTTTAGCATCGCAGCTATAATTGTTACACCTGTGCGAGGTTCTTTGACGTCGAAGCCCGGCATTGTTGCGCTGAATGAATTCGTGCATACGACGGCTTCTGGAAATTCCCTGCTGTGACCGACAGATATAAAAAGGGGAACGAAGCGTGCCCAGAGTTCAGTTTCGACGGGAAATTCGTAACGGGCAGTGGTATTCGTCGCAGCGAAAATTGTATGGCAGAATTCTTATGAAAGCCGAGAAGAAGGATATTTGTGAGCGGATTTTGATTGTAATCAGTTTGTGAGTTCATGGAGAAAAATATGTGGAGGTGGTTATTTGCAACACATCCCTTCGGGAAATCAGCACCATATATTCGACTGGATAGGCTAATCTCAAGTTTCAAGCGTTAAGTTCTTCCAAAACAGAGGCACAACAGCATTCTCAAAAGCTACCATCAACCTACCCAGCAGCAGATTGGCGTAACGACAAACAGATTTACCGCTAAATGAATTTGGATTTTTAGGCAGCAGTTCTCCTTTCTCTTTCATTTTTAAATCAGCATTCTGCTACGAATTGTTCGATTGGAGAGGGAGAAACGGAGAAGGGTTGGGACACGAAGGGATTATTGCATTTAGATATGGAACTTGTGTCACCGGGTCCTCGTCCGAACGCCCGCTGTGTTAGTTGACGTGCTGATTGAAAAATTCCAAGGCCCCCTGGGAACTGATGCCGTTAGCAGAAATTCGGGAGTAGGGGGAGTTCGTGACGTATCAGAACAAAAGGTAGATTTCAATCGCGCTTTCCAAACCAGCATTCTACCTGCTCTCTGGGATTAATATGTCGAGATGATCCCTTCCGAATGCGACCAGAAATCTAAATTTAAACATTGGAAATATTAATGCCGTTTCTCCGCTCTTCGCCCTGTGGAACATAGATCAGTTGCAGATAATCCTCTGGGTCAGTTAAGCCACTACGTATGGATTTTTCAAGGCGCATCCATTTCATTGTATCGGTATGTCTTTATCTGTAGGGAAACAGAAACATGTATCAGAAGATTTTCTGTGGATTCTGTGGTACGAGATTCATTCCAGAAGTAATCTAAGGGTTACTTGATTGTAAAACGACTTTCTCTTTCATTCTTCTGATACAAATATAATCAACGTCATCAAAAAGTATATGTTTTAAGCTTGAATCACTTCATAAGGTCAGGCCAAAATTGTTTACAACCCGTGTTCTACCAACTGGTACGTCACTGTGAAGAGGTTTATTTTTGTATACACCACCTTTAACATCTAGGTCATACTGGAGGAATTACCTTAGCAATTAAAACCTCATGGCCACGGTGTTCACCATAACCGTCTCTAGTAATGGTCTGACCCGCATTACCTGGCAACATCGCACAGCGATTTCTTTGCCATTCTGCTACACATCTGTTAAAGACCTGAAAATCTCCGCATACTTTTCGGATTTACTTTCTCTACCTATTTACATGATACCTATTGCACTCCACGCAAAAATTCGATACCGAGATTTCACTGGAAATACATCTTTGAGTTCTCTGTATAAAAAAACATGTTTAGAAAATGGTCCGCGCGTATGTATATGTCGACGTGTCTAAGAACATGCCAACTGAAAAACGAAAAGTCGGTAAAATACCAAACCTGATAGTAGCTTCTAAGGATGCGACACGAAGATTTTGAGAAAAATCCCTCACTCTAAACTTCCCTTTACGTGGGAAAAATTTCGAAAATTTTTATTTTCTTAGAAGTAGTCTTCAGAGGCTATTCCCAGAAAATTCAAGATATACATTTTATTTGTGAGGTAAATATCTATAACACACGAAATTTTAATCAAAATCGTTACAGCCATTTTTGAGAAAATCGAAATTTTCGAAAAAAAGTTCCATGTAAAGGGTAGTTTGTGGTGAAAGGATTTTTCTCAAAATCTTCGTGTCGCATCCCTGGAAGATACTAAACTTAAATACCTAGTTTGGTATTTTCCCGACTTTTCGTTTTTCAATTATCGTGTTCACAGACACACGGACACAGGGACACACGGACACACACTGACACACGGACAAACACACACACACACCAACAAACACCGGATTTTTTGCTGAAAATACTTTTTTTGCATCAGGGAACCCTAAAACATATATTTCCAGTGAAATCTCGGTATCGAATTTTTTGTGGAGTACAATACCTTCTCTATAGACTAAGTACATAGTATGTATAGAGAAAGTAATATCTTTTATTTTCCTCTTGGCGCACTTAAATTACCAGTTAACTGAGGCTATATGAGCGCCAGCTATATGCTTATCAATAGGCACTACCAAATTAGAAACTTATTTTCGCGCAAACATTTTTCCAAAATTTGCTCCTCATGGTGCAGTTTTTCACTAATATATTTCAAAATTTATAATGAAGAAACTGCTTATGACAAATGAAGTGCATATTTTGAATTTTCTGGGAATAGCTCTGAACACTTCTTCATTCCGGGTGTCTTATATAACAGGTAAGCCGTAACATGGACAAAAACTTACTGCACAAAAATTGTAGATCCCGTCAAAGCACACAATTTAGGTATTTTATTTATTTGTTGTAGAGTTAACCGTTTCCGAGATATTCTTTGTTATTAGTTTCAATTTTAAAATACTTATACTTTTCTCAAACAGGAAGTCGTCCGTGTTTCTTTTGCTTTACTACGGGCATGATAGAAGCGAATTTCAATTGACAAACACATAACGACAGTTTTTGAACATTTGACTATCGCGTTAGCATTACTTCTATTTATAATGACCTTATGCATGTAACGAACTAAGTAATAAGACGATTCTGATATCTCAATTATCACGGAGCAAATAAGGGGATAATTTTTTGTAAGAAGTTTGTAAAACAGGTTCAGAATGTCATGTAAATATGACACATCAGATTGTTTTATAGAATTTCGGCAATTTTCTAAGACAGAACTCCTACCGTAAAACAGGGTGGTTTAATTAGACGCGCATTATGATGTCGAATAATTACAGCAATATACGGAATGCGAAAGAGTGGGTGGCGTCGAAATATAATTGGGAAAACAAGGTTGGCAAGTCGGGCCACACATGTGCGGTTGGGTTGCATTCTGCTTTTTAATTAGCGGGTTTGCCTTGTGGCAAGTGTAATCAGTGAAGTTAACTAAATTCAGCATCATAGTAATATGACGAAATATTGCAGTCCAGCATCTGTACCTGGTCCTAACAAATGTTGGTCTCTCATCTTCATTTGATGTGACTTTATTGTAATCACCCTCTAACTTAGGCTGCTATCAGTTTGACTTTATTTCCAGCAGCATAGTGAAAGAAAACATGTGTAAATATTAGATATATATTGATACTTTCTCAACACGTCCTATGTATATAGTGCAGAGAAGGTATTGCATTCCACCCAAAAATTCGATACCGAGATTTCACCGGAAATACTGTTTTGCGTCCCACTAAATCGAAAAAAAAAAAAAAAAAAACATTTTTACAAAAAGGTTCGAGAGAGTGGTGCTTGTGTGTCTGTATGTGTGGTATCTGTGTGTCTGTGGACAGCATAGCTCAAAATCGAAAAGACTGTTGAATACCAAACTTGGTATTTAAATTTGGTTTCTTCCAAAGATACGACACGAAGATTTTCAGGAAAATCCCATCACACCCAACTACCCTTTACATAGAACTTTTATTGAAAATTTTGATTTTCTCAAAAATGGTCTAACGAAATTGATTAAAATATCGTGTATTAAAGGTATTTACCTGACAAATTATGTATATCCTGAATTTTCTGGGCGTAGCCTCTGAAAGACTATTTTATTCTAGATTAATGTTACATAATTTTGCATAACTGCTAAACCGTAAGAGATGGACAAAAAATTACCACACAAAAAATGTAGAGCACATTAAAACACACAATTTATGCTATATACATTGTATTCGTGTAGTTGATCTTTTTTAAATATTCCTTGTTTTTGGTTTCAGCTTTGAAAAACATACTTTTCTGATACAAGAATTTGTCATCTCCTGCCCATACAGACAAAGGAGCTTCAGTCACACAGCAACCAGCTTTTGATTATCACTTTAACCTATGGTACTCCCTTATTTCGCTTCTACTTACAAGGAAACAACTAATAAGACTATTTCTGCTAATCTTTTTTCTCGATTAGCATGAAGTAAATAGAAGCATAAGTTTTTTAACAATAATTAGTTACAGAGATGTAGAGAAAGTTATGTGAATGTAACACATCAGAATGTTTTTTTTTCATTCATATAGCCCCCCTTTAGGCTCAATGGCTATACCGGGAGCTTTGACTTGTGAAGCAACTCATTATTACTGTAGGTTTAAAAAATTAGGTTAATCATTGTTATATAATTAAGCACACGCACATTCACTCTCATATACTTACTTCCAGACTCTATGAGGGATAGGGAATAATTGGGTTAAAGAAAAATTTCCCTCCCTAGCCGAGAATCGAAGTGGCTCACTAACCACTCAGCTACAGAGGCGGTCTAATATATCTTGATACAACTGCTTGGTCTAAAAGTTGCTGTTGACAAACATCCTCGAAGTTTGTGATATAGGATTAGGACTATCGTGGACGGGGTACCCAGGCACAGTGCAGAGCACCTCGCGTAGGTCCTTAGGGTCCTTTACGTCTTTGCCTGATCCCAAAGAAGAGAGGGATGAGGGAAGAAATCGAAAGCCGATCGATCTGTTTGACAATCATGGACGAAGTCCCTAACGGTTACAGATGCCGCCCGGTCCCATTCACAATCCCCGAGCTTCCAGTGGTTCACCATAAAGTCCGAGTCTGAAAGCCCCCTAGGTGAGTTATTTGGCTTGCAAGTTGAAACCTTTCTCAGGGATGCCTGGCCTTTTGAAGATTTGGTGACACCTTCTTTATAGAGCTTCACACTCCAGCTTTTATAAAGACGACGTATTGGTTCCTCCTATAATATCCGTATCGTCCATGGTGTTTCCTGAAGGCACCGTGTCCGATGAGAAAGCTAATGAAAGTTAAAACATTTCTTTGTATCCTTTAATGAGATAGCCCATTAGAATGTTATTAGGCTCTTTTAATTAAAATCCCAAAAGTTTATTTCTAAGGATTCGTAACCATCCACTCACTAACTATGATCTTCTAATTATAAGCTTACTCCACAGAATGCACCATATTTATAATATTTGATGAAGGATGAAAAACTAAAAAAAATCTGATATGTTACATTCACATGACTTTCTCTATAGCAATGCAACAAATAATTGTTAAAAAGCTTATGCTTCCATTTATTTCATGCTGATTAGCAGAAATATTCTTATTACTTGCTTCCGTGTACGTAGAAACGAATAAAGGGTCTTTTATAGGTTAAACTGATAGTCAAAAGCTGGTTGCTATGTGACTGAAGTTCCTTTGTTTGTATGGACACGAGTTCACAAAGCTCTGTATGAGAAATGTATAAGTTTTTATAGCTCAAACCAAAAACAAGGGATATCTCAAAAACAATCACCTCCACGAAAAAAATCTATACAACATAAATTTCGTATTTTAAAGTGCTCTACATTTGTTGTGTGGTAAGTTCTTGTCCATCTCTTACGGTTTAGCAGTTATGCAAAATTCCGTAAAATTGATCCAGAATAAAGTAGTCTTCAGCGGTTATTCCCAGAAAATTCAAAATATACATTTTATTTGTCAGGTTAATATCTTTAATATACGATATTTTAATCAAAATCGTTAGAGCCATTTTTTTAGAAAATCAAAACTTTCGAAAAAAGTTCGATATATAAGGTAGTTTGATGTGGGGGATTTTTCTCAAAATCTTCGTGTCGCATCCCTGGAAGATAATAAACTTAAATACCACGTTTGGTATTTTACTGACTTTTCGTTTTTGAGCTATCGTGTTCACAGACACACGGACACACGGATACACACAAGGACCTTTTTCTGAAAATACTTTTTTGGATACAGGGGACCCTAAAACATATATTTCCAGTAAAATCTCGGTATAGAATTTTTCTCTATACACTGTGTACATAGTACGTATAGAGAAAGTAATAAATTATTAATCATTTTCAAGATAAAGTTTTAAAAGGAGCATAAGCCCCGTTCTTGTTCAGAGAATCAGCCTTCCCATTTCCTTCAATACCTGTACAGCCAGGTGCCTAACATAGTTAAATTTGTTTGTGGATGCAAGATTAACCATCTGACTTGGTGTGTTTTCCAGACTAGTTTTGATTTAAACTGATGTGAGTTAAGGGTATGCAATGCAACGTGGCTCTTAGAGTTTATAAGAATCTGCTGGTTGCTACCTTATATTCTCTTTTACAGCACAGGCGTGCACATTCAAATATACACGACTATGTTTGCCTGAAAGACAGTAACCAGACCATTATATATAGTGCTATAGTCGCTTCAAATATACCATCTTCGATACGAGAGTCATCTTGTAAAATTGGGGATATCTTCCCTGTCTACCAGTAGTGTTATCTTTAAAATTACTAAGCTCTATAATGACAAAATGTGTTTGTCAATGAAGTTCTGTAAGCATAAGTATAGTCTGAGAGCATTGTTAAAATAGGGTAGCCCTGGGTAACTTGACAATAGATGATGACAATCCCTATGATAAGTTAAATTGAGTTTTATTTATAGACGCTCTTTAACTGCAGTGGTTCTTAATTTTTCTCAGAGGCCTATTTATCAGACTTGAGGTTCTTTTACGAGTCGGAAATCTACGACACGGACCAATCTTCCCATCACAACCTGGGCAGTTAATTTTGTATTCTATGGTTCTCGACTCTGCTTGAATGCTAAGTGAAGGCATTCCCAAAATGGCTTCTAGAGCCACAATAACTACGAACAAAGTCATGTTACATTAATTCTGGATAGTTTGTTTATTGAATTATCTTAACAATATTTTTGCGCTCTTGTTCAGAAGTATTCTTATCTGATTAATTATAGCCAGGAAGTGTTAGTATAACATATTATTGAACCTTTTGCCACAAACTGGAGCTATAATTTGGTCCTTAATGGGATATTGACCCAACTTTTAAAAAGTTATTATTTTATAAACATAATACACATACATTTTATTTTATATTGTATGTAATGTGAAAACTGGAATTATTTCTGCATGTATAATACAGGAACTCAAGTTTTGGAGAAGACTATTAATTTTTGTGATTATAGCCTATCAATACCACGAACAAATACAATAATCTACAAGATTTCCCCAGTTTTCGAACCCCCTATTATAAAAGAGTGATAATTAATTATATTTCATATTAGATCCAGTATAAATTAAAAGGAATAATTTCCAAGTATATTTTGTATTATACTTTGCATCCAATATGAAATATAAAAAGTTATTACCCTCATATAATAGGGAGCAAATCTCGTATGTTTAAGATTATGGTGTTCGTGGTATTGAAATGTCATAATCCAAAAATTACTGGAGTTTCTTAAATTTTGAGCCCAATTATGTAATATGAAAGCAATAATCTCAATGCTCATATTATATAAAAAATTATGTGTATATATATATATATATATATATATATATATATATTTATTTATAAAATAATACATTTTCAAAAGTTGGGATAAATTAGCCCATAAATGACCAAATTAGTTACAGTATATGGTAGAAGCTTCAATATTGTATAATGCTACACCCTCTGGCTATAATTTAACAGATAAAAATAATCTTGAATAAGAATTTAACGCAATATTATAATCTAAAAGTTAATTTAACCAACAGTGTCCGGAATTAATACTATTATTGCATATTGTCATAATATAATATGCATATAACCAGTTATTCTTATAACGATGTTATTTACAAACGTTGTATGCTTTTCCAGTAGTAGTTTAAAATTAAGTCAGCAGTGCTTAGTTGCAATATATTAGAACAGATTTCAAATGTTTATTGATGCTGAAAAGCTCTTATGACGGAAGAAAAGAAAGAAGGATGGAAGGAAAGAAATAAGAAAAATTGCAAAATGTAGGCATGTCCGTTAGATTGCGCCAAACATCTGTGAGGTTGCAAACTATATTTCGAAAAAGGCTACCAATAATATTTAATATACAAACTATGTGTTAAATGAGATCTACACATTTTTTCTAAAACAAGCCTTTGTCTATCTTTATCTGTCACATTGGGCTGGTAGGCAGGATCCTCAAATTTCTTTTTCGTCTCCACTACATTGATTTAAGACTACCGTTAAAATTCCCCAGAACCACAATTCTTCGTCTGCATGCCATGTTATCATCCTAGCACGCCGTATCGCCCATTATAATTAACCTGATCCCACCTCATCCTAAACTACAGATAGAGCACCCAGCTGCAAGCTACAGCCCAACGACAGTACATGTCTTGTCACGGGGCTAAGAGTGATTTAAGAGGGAAATATAAATTATAGCAACTAATACAATTATACCAAGAGGGGAAATATGTAGACATTTAAAATGGGCAGGGAAGAAGCATTTCAAACTCGTCTAAGTAGCCGAGTTGTCACGAGCTGGTAGGAAAATACCGTTAGGAGTAGAGCATTGACCCGAAGGGGGTGAGAGTACACTGCCCGAGGGGAATATAACAGGAAAAATGAAAACAATGCTACCGTTGGTCAGGAGACACTGTTTGGGCACTTGGCGTAGAACATCGGCAGAGCAAAGATGTGGTATTTAGGGTCCATGGTGGAGCCGAACAGGCTACCTTTAGTTGTGAGGGAAATAGTTATTTTAATACAGACCAGAGTACGGACGAAATCATTGCATCAAAAGTAATAAGTAATAATAGGCGCGGTCGCGTAAAGCATAGTTTCACAGTAGAAAATTTAGGAGGAATGTGTTCGACGGCGGAAAAAGGCCGAACTAAATGAATAAATCACTTGTGTCTTACCACCCCTGAAAAGAGTTTCCATAATACCAAAATCCTAAGGTCAGGAACCCACATTTCAACACTATTCCTAATAGCCAAAACCTGCACCCGGGAGACGAACCCGTAACCCCGTTACCGCCCCAAGCCCAACGACAGCATACCTTCGACCATGATATAGAGGCTGTCTTAATGGTAGAGAACACTAATTCGACTCATGCCAAAATGATTTGCACTTTTTTCAACCAGAATATGGTAGTATAACTGAGAAAAAGAGTAAAATCAGCCCATAAATGTTACCAATAACAATTATAATCCAAAATGAACATTTTAGTGCTGATTTCATGGTAGAAAAACTTTTATTTTTAGCATATAATAATGAAGTTAATAATTTTCGTACGATAAAATACAAAGAAACAGCTAACGACTGTTTAACTGAGTTTACAACTCATTTTGAGTAGTTGTCTTTGCACTTTTCTTTTTCTCTAATAAACCACATTTTGGGCTCTAGGTTGCCTGTCATTTGGCATGCAATGTCTTAGGGTGGCAAAGATTTAGTTTTGAAAAAGCTCTCCATGAGGTTTAAAAATTGCGAAACATGGTGAGTAATAATTCTTTATGATAAAGAAGAACTGCAACTTTTTTAAACAAATAGCTAAAAGTACAGCCTTTGGCAAAAATTCTTAAATATTTCGGTCTTAAATACTCTTAAATGATCTCTTGACTTTCGATGAAATAAAAAAGACTTCAGAAGAAGGCAGACTTCGCCTAAAAGGAAAGTAGAACTTAATCCTTGAAAACGAAGATGAAGAAGCAGATTATTGTTGTTGTTATTGTTATTATTATTAGTATTATTATTACATTTGTTTGATCGTATATTTGACTATTAGTATTACTACCGTTGTTGCTAATACTTAATGTAACTTCCTAATATGACTACTACCTGATGGCAACAAAGATAGGATGAAACCACATTAGTTGGATAATGGACCAAGAAGATTACACCAAATACAAAACTGGGGCTCCAGTGCACATATAGACAAGTGATTACTTTTACAGAAATATCCGAACATAGTAGATTTTGGAATTATCCACAAAAAGGGGTAACGTAGAATCGGTTGAAGTATACGATATCCAAAATGGGAGGACGTCAGAGTAAAAACACATGAGAAATTACGTTTGGTACTTACTACGGCTAATTTAGTCTCTATTATGATTAAGAATCGGATGTCATGGAATATAGTTAAAGATTTTACTAAATCTGTAACTAAAAGACAATAGAGAAAGAAGAAAGAACATATGGAGTCTAATAATGACAAGTAACATGCTGAATTTATGCTTATTCAAGCAGTTCCAGGATGATATGAATAGATGATAGGGTGTGTTTAGTTGGTGGAAATCCATCTCATCACAAAGGGTGGTGTCTTTAGAATGATTTTTCCTCTACTGAAAAAAAAAAAAAACCTTAATGTAAAACTTCGTGGTTCATGAATTAGAAATACTACTACTATTACTAATACTAGGTATTACTACTCTTGCTGCTGCTACTACTTAAATTAAAATTTCGTGGTTCATTAATTAGCATTATGTATTATACTACTACTACTACTACTACTACTACTACTACTACTACTACTACTACTACTACTACTACTACTACTACTACTACTACTGCTGCTGCTGCTGCTGCTTCTGCTGCTGTTACTACTACTTTAACTACTACTATAACTACTACTACCACTACCACTACCACCACTACCATTACTACTCTACTACCACTACCACTACCACCACTACCACTACTACTCTACTACTACTACTACTACTACTACTACCACTACCACTACCACCACTACCACTACTACTCTACTACTACTACTACTACTACTACTACTACTACCACTACCACTACCACCACTACCATTACTACTCTACTACCACTACCACTACCACCACTACCACTACTACTCTACTACTACTACTACTACTACTACTACTACCACTATTACTCTACTACTACTACTACTACCACTACCACCACTCCACTACTACTCTACTACTACTACTACTACTACTACTACTACTACTACTACTACCACTACCATTACCACCACTACCACTACCCCACTCAGGGGGCCACGACTATGTGGTCACGGGCTTGGCAACCCCGAGGTACCCTAGCTAGACTTCCGCCGCTCCTTTGGTCGAAGTCTTCTCTTCCTCCAATACTTGTATTGGAGTACTTCTGCTGTTAACTGTTGCCCGGCAGGGTCTATGCACTAAGGCTATGAATATGGATACACGAATAAAGGATAGTAACTTACGGGACAGGGGAATCGGTACCCTAGAACCGGTCGGAAGTGGTGGTGAGAGGGCAGGCCCCACCCGATCGTCGGCCAGCGACTGCGATGCACCAGTGGTGGGGAACCAGACCGCTGTGCAAGAAAATGCTACTGGAACTAAACGGATGGAAATCCTAAATTTGGAAAGAGATATAGGAGTTAGAGAAGATGGCTTCGATCCATTTAAAGGATGTTCATTAGTTGTGAGATCACCTCCGCACCGAAGACGCGGCTCAACTGAAGTCTGAAAACAGATATTGTCATTGAGGACAAGATAAGTGACATTATAAGTAATGCTAGCAGACCAAGTACATCTGAATCCGGTAAGGAAGAAATTAACAGGGAGATGGAAAGGAAGAGTATTAGCAGCCCTGAAAAAATGAAAAAGAGCAAAGAAGATCATGACTTGTGTCTTCAAAAAACGGATAAAGTTCAAGAGGATTACCCTACAGAATCAATGAACGTAGAGACTGAGAATGGCGATCTGGTAGGTGAAGAGTTGATTCAGTTGAAGGAATTTGGTGATATTGTGGGAGAATTACTTAAACGCAGTGAAAACTTAGCCGCCTTGGTTAAAAAAACTCCCAATACTACATTGGAAATAAAAAAGGGCATCAGGAAATTAGGCAGTATTGCCGAGACGATATTGGATAGGTGGAAGGGATGGGATCTAGAGAGGAAAAAAGGAGATGTTAGTACTCTCAAAACTTCAGAAATAGCAGTTCAAGTGCAAGAAGATTTTATACAGAGAGATACACAGGGGGATATCTCTGGTGCATCAGGGTGTAATAACCAAAGTAAAAGAAGCATAGAGGAGGACATGTCCCAAGCTCATAGTTTTGTAGACTTTGCGCATTTGTTGGATGCAAAATGGTCGGAAAGTAATTTCCAGACTATATCTGTACTACCTGGAAGCTTATTTAAGTTGAGGAAGGATATGATATTGCTGTGGTAACAAATCCGGGAGATAAAGGAGGCGAAGGCATCTTGAAGAAATTGAAAGAGATTTATCCTGAGTTTGTAGATATAACAGGTGAAAATCTAGAAGAAGGTAAAATAGAATATCTCCAAAGGAATGTCAAAATTTATAGTAGTAGAGAGAAGGAAAAAGACACATCTCGATACTTTTATATAATCCCGTTCAATGTGGATGTCGAAGGTATAAATGACATGGAGTGTTTCTTCAGAATGCTACGCCAATGGAAGCAAGTACTGGAAGAACATCATGTAAGAAAAATAGGGAAGGGATAAATAGAGAATACACGAGGAAAATACTGGAATGGTTATTTCGTGGATGTGGAATAGAAATAAGGTATATTGTACCAACAAAGGCATTGGAACCACAGAAGAACGGGAAACCAATGCAAAAGAAAATAGGTCAGCGCAAAAAGGAACAACCGGAAGAAACGGTAGTAATTAAGGGAAAAGGGAACACATACGCGGAAACACTGAAGTCTGTGAAACAAGGTATTGATATAGGAAAACTAGATTTGAGATTAAAAACCATTAGGAAAATAGGTAAAGAGGATCTATTCCTTGCAGTTGAGGGAACAGGAAAAGCAGATGCCCTCAAAGAGGAGATCCTGAAGAATGTTGAAGAAGTTGAGGTGCGTACTGTGAGGAAGGAAATAAATGTTTTTATTTATGGAATAGACCTACAACCAAGGAAGATGATCTGAAAACTGCAATTTGTGAAGAAATAGAGTTACAGGAGACGGATATAATTAATGTTTTTATGAGACCAGGAAGATTTGGTAACCAAAACGCAACAGTAACGTTACTTGCTGAACCTGGTAAGACCCTACTAAAACGGAGACAGATTAGAGTTGGATGGGTCAGCTGCCAGATTAGAGAAAGAATAAAAGTCACTAGGTGTTTTAAGTGTTTTGGATTTGGACATATAGCGTATCAATATAAGGAGGAAGATGATAGAACTGGATCTTGCTTGAATTGTGGGGAGAAGGGTCATATAGCCAGAGAATGCACAAATGCATCTGTCTGTATAACGTGTAAAAAAGGAGGCCACAGA
Source organism: Hymenopus coronatus (assembly GCA_030762935.1). Classification (NCBI taxonomy): domain Eukaryota; kingdom Metazoa; phylum Arthropoda; class Insecta; order Mantodea; family Hymenopodidae; genus Hymenopus; species Hymenopus coronatus. The sequence goes on from CM060895.1 coordinate 51,965,127, forward strand.
AGTGACCAAGTGAGTTGCCCTCTATACAGAAAGATGATAGGGGACATAAGACGAAGAAGGTTGAAATAAAAAGGATAATGGGTTCAACAACCATAGGAATCCTACAAGCTAATTTAATGAGGTCACAAGGTAGTCATGATATGGCATACGCAGTTGCAATGGAGAAGAAGGTTGACATAATGATAGTAAGTGAACCAAATTTAAAGTGGGCATCCAGCAATAATTGGATTAAGGATAATAGGATGAATGTCGCTGTCAACTTCCTAAACAAAAATATAGAGATAATAGATTGGAGGTTAGAAAACGGTTATGTCTGTATTTACTTCAAACACTTTAAGATTTATGGATGTTATAGTTCACCAAACATACCGCTGGACGAATTTAAGAAACAAGTAGATTCTATAATGCAAGACATTAGTACGCAAGGAGGAGAAAGCATTATAATGGGAGACTTAAATATTAAATCACCACAGTGGGGCGCACAAAACACTGACCAGAGAGGTGAATATTGGGTCGAGTGGATGGCGGAACTGGATTTAGTAGTACAAAACATAGGAAACAAACCGACTTTTGTGAGAGGAGCCTGTGAATCATTTATAGACATTACGTGTTCAACTCAGATAATATCACATAAAATCCTGAATTGGGAGGTGCTCGAAGAGGAATCACTTAGCGACCACAAGTTTATCTATTTTGAAATCAAAGAACCAACAAAGCGAAAGGGTCGGCAAAATGAGAAGACTAAAGTAGAGTATGATTGGGATATATATAAAGTTATCATGAAGTGGAAGGAAGAGAATAGAGAAGACGCTACAGGAGAAGTCTCCCGGGAGGAGGTGGTAAACGCAATACAAGAAGCTACTTTAACTAGCCAAATACATACCAACAAGAGAGACAGCTCCCGAGTACCATACTGGTGGACCAATGACATTGAATGTCAAAGGAGGAGATGCAATCAAAGCAGGCGCAAAGTAACAAGAGCAAATAAGAGACAAATACAAGAGCAGGACTTAGAAGCGTTAAGAGTAGTCTATAAAGAGAAGAAAAGAACATTGACAAACCTCATAAAGGAGTCCAAGAGAAAAAACTGGCAAAAACTATGTGAAGAACTTGATCAGGATATAAAATAGTAATAGGGCGTTTGACTAATAGAGCTCCCATAAAATTAACAGAGGAGAAGGAAATAAGTGTAGTAAAGGCGTTATTCCCTAGCAATGAAGATAAGATAGAAGCCAAAATAAGATGTAGTGTAGAGAAAGAACTCACCATGGATGAATTACACGAAGCAGGGCGCAACATAAAATCCGGCAAAGCGCCGGGATTGGACGGTATTCCACCCGAAGCAGTGAGGTTCACCATTGAGGCAACCCCTAAATGGATTCTAGCAGCCTTAAATACGTTATTGAAACAACAGGAGTTTCCAGGAGAATGGAAGGTAGCTAAACTCATATTGTTGCTAAAAGGGGTAAGTTATCTCAAGATCCATCAGCATATCGACCAATATGTTTACTCAATACCATGAGTAATCTATATGAGAGACCAATAAGGACAAGAATCGACAAAGAAATTGAGGAAGGGGAAGGACTATCCTGCAACCAGTATGGCTTCAGAAAAGGCAAAACTACAATCCAGACCATTAAAGCTGTTCAAAAAATTAAAGATGACAGTAAAGAAAAGTGGGTAGCCGCAATCACACTGGATGTGAAAAATGCTTTCAACAGTGCAACTTGGAGTATTATCATTCAAGAGCTCCAAAGAAAAAAGATTTCAGCATGTTTAGTATATATAATACGAGAGTACTTCAACTCAAGATACATAACGCTAAGTAATAAGAAACAAGTACAGGTTACTGCAGGAGTACCCCAAGGCTCGGTCCTGGGACCTACATTGTGGAATATTTTATACGATGGCGTATTGCGGCTAAAGTTACCGACAGGTACTTTTATACGTTGGGATTTGCAGATGATTTAGTGTTAGTCACTATAGCTGCCGACGCAGAAGAATTAATGTTTAAGGCAGATGAATCCCTCATACGCATAGGCAGGTGGATGAAAGCCAACAAATTAATTCTTGCGCCACAGAAAACGGAAGCTGTGATCCTAAAAGGGCCAAGAAAACGGCCAGATATGAGTTTCAGGATAGGCAATACTGATGTTAAGTCAAAAAAGTCAGTGAGATATCTAGGTGTCATATTGGGTGATGGTGGAAATTTTGGTGAGCAAGAATGCCGAAGAGAGAACAGCGGCACTGAGTAGACTAATGCCGAATATTGGGGGCCCAAGAACTGTAAAAAGGCAAATTTTATGTAGCGCAATCTATTCTATGATGTTATATGCCGCCTCAATATGGCACACTGCATTAAGAAAAGAAGTGTACCGAAAACACCTGGCCAGAGTACAGCGGAAATTATCATTAAGGGTGGTAAATGGGTATCGAACCATATCGACCTACAGGTCATCTCAGGAGCAGTACCCATAGATCTGTTAGTAAAGGAGAAAAATATCTTAGAAAAAAACTTTGGTTCCACTAATGCAGACAAAAGAAATATAAGACAACAAATCATAGAAGAGTGGCAAGAGCGGTGGTATGAGACCATGGAAGTGGCACAATGGACGAAGAAAATTATCCCAGATATTAATATGTGGCTATTATGCAGGCACAGATCATTAGATTATTTCATGACGCAGGTACTATCTGGTCATGGAAGATTTAGGTACTACGCAAAAAAATGGGGAAAACGAATAGCGAGAAATGGAACTATTGCCCAGAAACTGATACCGCGGAGCACACGCTACTCCACTGCCCAAGATGGGAGACCTATAGGAATATAGCTCACACAAAACTGGGTAAAATTATAACAGTAGATAATTTAGAGCAGACCATTACTGGCATTACAAAAGCGTGGAATATAGTAAAACAACTATGTAAAGAAATTATGGAGACAAAGGAAAAAGAGGAAAGACAGCAACTGACAATACCCATAGACAGCTGCCATTTTGATGAAATGCGACAAGCAGTTCCGAAATGGTAAGCGGTTAGACAGTGGTTTTTTTTCTTGGTAAAAATCCAACTCGCCAGGAGGGCGTCTTAAGAAGATTTTTTTCCACTGCCGAAACAAAAAACAAAAAAAAAACTACCACTACCACTACTACTACTACTACTGCTGCTGCTGCTTCTGCTGCTGCTGTTACTACTATAACTACTACTACTACCACTACCACCGTTACCACTACCACTACTACTCTACTACCACTACCACTACTACTCTACTACTACCCTACCACCACCACTACCACTACTATTCTACTACTACTACTACCACTACCACTACCTCCACCTCCACTACCACTACCACCACTACCACTACCACTACTACTCTACTACTACTACCACTACCACTACCACTACTCTACTACTACCACTACCACTACTACCATTACTACTACCACTACCACTACTACCACTACCACCACCACTACCACTACCATTACCACTACTACTCTACTACTACTACCACTACCACTACTACCATTACCACTACCACTACTACTCTACTACTACCACTACCAGTACTACTCTTCTACTACTACTACTACTACTACTACTACTACTACTACTACTACTACTGTTGCTGCAGCTATTACTACTACTACTTAATTTAAAACTTGGTGGTTCTTGAATTACCAATGTGTAGAACAAATATTACATGTAAACTTATGTGTTCTGTAATGAGATGTTACGGATGTATGACCTCGTTATCGATCTTATAACAAAGTACATCCCTATTTTAGTGAGATCATCAGTAAGTCACTAAACCTCAGTTTAATAAAAGGTGACCTTAGACATTCGGAAATCAAACAGTTGAAGTCTCTGAGATTTAGAACGGAGAAAGGGGTGGGCAATGCTTTTAATCGCCAGTAAAACAACACATCACACTGTGAAACCCCCTCGTTGCTTTACTCTGGCCTGCAGCGCTAACGTTGGCTTGTTGTCATTTGTCATTCCTAATAGCATTTTGCTTGGTGCTCTCTAGCGGGTTCCGGGCGTACTAATATGTTTTAATTAAGCCTGGCTTTATGCAGTAGTTAGTAGCAAGCTTATAGCTACGGCAGCGCCGCCGCTACACCGGCAAGGGGAGGGGGGATGTCTACTCAAAACAACATAGAATGTTCCTCCTCCCTCTGGGGGTGAGGAGTGCTTATTTCATTAGATTATATCCCTCGCTTTATGGAAAACAACCAGCCTACACGAGCGTGGAACATATACACGAAATATTAATACAATGAAAAGCTTTAAAATGACTACCACGTAACTGTAAGTCCCTTTCTCCATCTCTATCTCTCTCTTTCCTCGTCTTTCTCTCCCTCCGCTACTAAATCCTCGGCCAATCCTCTTTTCATTTCCACAAGTAATAGTGGTACAGTCGGAAAGGGAATGAGGTATAAACATGTGAACAATGAGAAGAGGGAATAAAAACTTGAAGAAAATTATCTTCAGTGTATCTTTTGCTTCCATTTTCCGTTTTAATGAGATTAAGAACAATATTAAGTGCCTAAATTATAACAAATTACCCTTAATCGTATTCTTTTTTCCCTATCCCCCCATGGCATTTTTTCTCCTCCTTCAAGCTTTAAGCATATGTAAAATTTCCTCCCGACCACACTTCTGTTCTTTTCGCTTTTGTTTTCTCTTGCCCTGACTCTATTCCTTCCTGTTTGATATACTCATACAAGATTAATAAAATTCCTTCTATCGTTAAATCTTTTTCTTTGTCTTAGTGCCTCATTATTTACAATTTTCTTTTACTTGTTAAAGTACTATATCAATATGCAAACACTGTATAACAGAAATCATGGTTTCTTCAGGTAAATTTCAGTGAAAATATATCTCGCATTTGCATACAGCAACTTTTTTTTTAAGAAAAAAGAATTGTTGGCATAAAATTTGTGACTCTAAAAGATTTTTAAAATTAAAAGTCCTTGTTTTGATTTTCCTTGTTAATATATATCAAATATTTTACTACGTGTCGGTAAAGATATGAGCGGAAGTAAGGTTCCATATCACTTTTACTTTTTCTAGCACATATGTCCAATGTTCATAATTTTTCGAAAATGTTAATTTTCTCAAAACGGGTTCTAATGATTTTGATTTAAATAACATATGCTATTTTTACGACAAATGAATCGTACAATATATATATAGTAGAATTAGCCATTTCCGAAATATTCCATGTCATCTGTTTCAATTTTATAGTAGTTAACCTTTCCTCAAACAGTAAGTTCTCATTATTCGTTTCATATCTCCTTCGTTTTACTCCTCGCCATGTAAAGAGGATTGAATTTCAAATACAGCGTGATTTAAAATAAATGTTGCTGTTATGGTAAGCTGGTGTTACCATCGTGTACTGTAACAACAACGTAAAAAACATTGGTATGGGTTGGTAGAATCAGAGTGGAAAATACAATGCAATGCCCGGCAAACCACTAGGTGATATCAAATTATTTTGAGATGTCATATTCCAATGGTGACTTACAATATCATAAGTACTTTGAGTCTAAGAATCATGCGAGTCAGTTGATAAATTTATTATTGTGTCGGTATGGTACCACAGTAGCTTAGTGGTTAGAGTTGGAGACGAGGAGATCCGTGGTTCAAATCCCGCCTACGGCATTGAATTATTCAGTCTAAGTCTACCTATCCAACTTCTATCCTACACATGGCTGGTGTAGAAAAAAACACCAATTAACGCAAATTTAGCATTACTCGTAGGTTACTTTGATTTTGGCAGGCATTTCAATTACTCGTTCAATTTTTTTTTAATGGAAAAAGTGCACAGTATCTTCAGCGATTCTTTTTTACTTTTGGATGGAAACCCGGAGAGGAGATAAAAGCATGATGTTTATGGGGAGCATTCGCCTCTATGACAGTTACATATTGACTTTAAACGTGCTCAAATATGCGTTTTTGATGAGGAGCGCCCAGAACACCTGGCAGATGTGGTTACCGAGGAATTAATTCTAAAATACCACAATATGGGTCTGCCGATCGTCGAAAGATAGTTCGCGAAATGCATGATAAGTTGGAGATGAAAACATTGTCGTCCTAATGGATACCGCCATTCTCAAAGTAGATAACAAAAGGAAGCGGCTTTTAAATTCGAGGCTGTGTTCAGAGATTTAAAGAGAAATACGAAGAACTTTTTGCATCGAGTAGTGACCGTCAGCGATATCTGGATTCGTCGTTATACTCCGGAAACCAAGCAAAAATCAAAACAATTGCTTGCTTCCGTTGAATCTGCTCCATAGAAGGCAAAGACAAACCCATCGGCGGAAAAAAATATTTCTAGGATGTGTTATTATAAAAGGACAATATTACAGCGAACTTTGAGCCCGATTCGACAGGAATTTGAAGAAGACACGGTTATATTTGGCGAAAGAGAGTGTTATTTCATCACGAGCATAGTGCAAAGTGCATTAATTTCCACCCAAGTGCATTAATTGCATTATGAATTGCTGCCGTGCCCCATATATTCCCAAACATGAAGAAACAAAATTTAATTTAAATGAGGTATCGTTGAGTCTGAGATCCAGTTTGCAGAGCTTGACAATTCCTATTTTCTTTTAGGGTAAGGAGGAGCGTGGGAGAAAGGTATATGTTAAGAAATAAATAGTTTTTTCATTGCTAATACGGGTACTTATTGAACTGTCTCCGTATTATGAAGGCAAACATATAGCGAGGTTCTTTTTAAACATTTGACTGTCTTCCTAGTGTTTGTGTGTTTCTATGCCACTACGATTAAATGTGTATTGCAGCCATTAGAAGAGCATTTATCGTGAGTGAAAGAAACTGGGCAGTAAAGAACATTTTAATAAGAATAGTTTACAGAATAATTAAGACAAGAAATTATATTGTTACAAGCCGTCTTGATAACAGATTTTTACGCTATTTTAGCTACATTTTCAACTTAATGAATGTCTTCAGGAGTCATGTAATATAGTGTGTTTACATCAATTTTGCAGATTGACATTACAAATGAACAATACTACTGATCTCGAGCATGTATCCTGATGCTAGAAGATAAAAGTAAAAGAGAAGTAGCAGCAGAGTTCAATGGATGACATTCAATCATTCACATTTCTTATCACTCTTGGTGATATCAACTTCTACAAGATTCAAAGAGACGGAAAGCTTGAACAACAAGCCACGTCTAGAACATCAGGAATGTTAAAAAATGAATTCTTAAGTAATACATTCAATGACCTCCTCTACCCGCTAATGTTTTATTTTAAATAGTTTTATAACTATTTTTTCAAACCCTTTTTCTCTGTCAGGTTTACTATTTATCTATTAAACATAATGTGTACAATGTCTGGTTTGTTGATGGAGATAAACGTTAGGAGAATAATTTTCACCGCACATTTCTTTGAACATATGCACATAGGGAAATCCTGAAAATCGAAGTGATTATCAAATATTTAAATTACGTCACCATTTACATAACATCAAAGAATAGCTCTTCAAACATTACAAAAGTATTGAAAATTCAAACCAATAGATGCGAATTCCTTCAAAATGACAGATGCCACGAAAACTCATATTAAATAAATGTTGTGTTTTATAGGGATATACATTTTTGTACAGTGAGCATTTATCTACCTCTTATGCTTCGCCATTTATACAAAATTACACAAAGTTCCTTCCGAATGAAGAGGATTTCATAGGCTATTTATAGATATTCAAGACATTCGTTTTGTTTGCATAACTTATGTAATATACATTTTATGTATATCTCAAACAAATTATATTTTAATAAAAATTGTTAGAACAAATTTTGAGAAAACTGGACAATTCGAAGAAAGATCTTGCATGTAAAGAATAGTTTGGTGTGGGACATTTTCTTGAAAAGAACCTTATTGCATTCTTGGAAGATGATATAATTAAACACATAGAACTGTTCGCAGACACATACATGAACCTTTTTTCTAAAAATGCTTTTTCTTCGAATTGGGGTAATTCAAAATTCCAGTGAAACCTAGGTAACGAATTTTTGGTTGGAATACAATATTTCAAATATACATGTACTAATACTATAAAATTAGCCCTTGTTTGGAATACTGTCTCTTATTTTTTATTTTCTAAACATGACTTAACATTATACCATAACATATATATGGTATTTGCATTACAAATGCATTTCCTATGCAGCTTGAATTTTCTGGAAACCCTGTTCATTGTGAATTACTTTTTGATAACTGACAAAATCTATGAAATAGACAAACTCTTACTGTCCGTCTGGGTAGTGTGCTGGTAGCGTGTCTGCCTCGCGTTCAACAGACCGCGAGATTGAAAGGTGAGCTACTCGGATAAGATTTTTATCGAGTTTTCCCTTATCCTGAGAAGACGAATGTTGAGTAACTTGAAGCTCCATGGACCCTGAAATCATTTGAGCATCATTTCACCAATTTCATTCATTCATCGTCCGATATGACCACCAGGTTAAAGGACGTCAAGCTATTTAAAAAAATCCTTACTCACAAAAAATTAGATCTCGTTAAAGCCCACAATTTATGTAAAATACAAATTTTGCGGCGTTAGGCATATCCAAGACGTTCTTTGTTATGTTTTTTTTTTTTTTATGTTCAAATACGTATGTTTTCTCCAAGTGGTAACAAGCAAGATGGTTCAGGCAATACCGCCTGTGGTCTGCTTTCGAAAGATCACGGGTTTAATTTCCGGAGACTGCCCTCTCTCACCTATGATTTTCCCTGGTTTCCCCGAATCGGCAGGCAAATGCTGCGGTGATTCATCTTCCACCACATTTTGTCATTCATTTCCTGTACTCATCACTTCCTTGTCAATTGCTTCAGGTTGAAGAATCAGGTGACAGTGTCTCTCTGGTTGCGGCTGAGCGGTGGGCTTGCGCTCCAATATGGTTTCTTCCTGATTCCTGACATCGTTGCGGAACCATTTTGTTAGGACTCCCTTTTCGGCGGCCACTTTTTCGGAGGACCTCGGAAGCTCGAGACTTGTGGGTACGCCCCGAGTGGCGTCGGATATATTCGATCTGGAAACATTAGGGACCCAAGCCATGCTTGCGTCCTCATCATTCGGGTTTAGTCACTCTTCTAGTCTCTCCCCTCATCTCCCCACTGGTCAACGTACGGTGTTCTGCCCCAGTGACGGTGGACCCCAACCGAGATCATCCTAATTTTAAACCTTTGACCAACTGGTAAGCCGCTATTCCTTTATTTCCTTGTGCTCATGCAAGAAGCAGGGATTTCAAATCCATCATAAGGCGATCTGCCTTATAAAACCTGATTATTGTTTTAATCTACTACAACCATCTTATATATACAATGAATGTTAAGTGTGTAATGAAAACTCATTTCTATTAAAAAGAAATAAACAAAACATAAGCTTTTGTAAGAACAGTTTGTAGAAGAGTGAGCAGAGAAAATCATTCGATTGCAACACAAGATTTTTTCAGTGACTAATTGTAAATGAGAAACATATCAAAAATCTTTGACGACGAGTAGATATTTCCTAGTAGGTATCCTAAATCCTGAGAGAGAAACCGGAGCTCATTCTGCTGTACAGAATGTATATAAACAATGAATTGCTAGGTGTAAGTCTACTGAATGGCCTCCGCGTAATCCTGACTTCATGCTTCTCAATTCCTGTGCGTTATTTAAAGGTCTCTCCTCGAGAGTTGATTAAAAACTAAGGTTACAAGGTCCATAGTCTTGGGACTTAGTACTGTGCGACAATTCTAATACATGCGGTTGGCAACTGTGCAGAGTTTCAGCCAACTGCCACCTACAGCGCTACTGCAAAGTCAGTACAAATGGCGACCCAACACGGCATCCACAGCTCGCGAGAAGCTAATTCAGGACAACGTTATGAATGACATATGGCGGTAGAACTGAGAATATCTTTTGGAAGCATTCATCATATTGTTCACGTTATTCTGCAGTACCGGGGAGCTTCCTCCTGATAATTTCCTCGAAATCTGTCCAACCAACACAAGAAGAAGCGCATGGGCGTAAGTCTGTAACTCCACAGAAGGGAACAGTTTTCATCACCGCATTGTCACAAGTGACGAAACGAGAATCCATCACTATACTCCAAGTAGTAAGCGGTCGCCAAAGGAGTGAAACCACCCCTCTTCACCAAAGACAGAAAAGAAGGTGTCGCTATCTGCCTGGTGATGGCAACAGTGTTTTTGGGACAGTGTGGAATGTCATACTCGTGGAATTCTTGGAAAGTGGGCACACCGTGACTGCTGACCGATACTGCAAGACCAGACACGATTGCAAAAGATACACTGAAGATAATTTTCTTCAAGTTTTTACTCTCAGATATATATTTTATTTGTCAGGTAAATATCTATAATATACGATATTGTAATCAAAATCTGTAGAGATGTTTTTAAATTTGGTATTTAACTTGGTATTTAACTGACTTTTCGCTTTTTTAGCTATGCTGTTCACAGACACTCATAGGTAACACACTGAGCTTTTTCTAAACGTGTTTTTTTTTTGTTTTTTTTTTGGATTCAGAGGTCTCAAAACATGTATTTCCAGTGAAATCTTGGTATCGAACTTTTTGTTGGAATACAATACTTTCTCTATACGTTGTATGCATAGTACATCTGGAGAAAATAAAAAACACCTAACACAATAAAATGAATATACATTAAGTACCATTTATCAAACTATCTGCATCTGAGCACCTAACAACGACGACGCTGAGTGCGACAAAGTACAAAAAAAAAAAAAAAGGCCTGAGGCGTAAATCTAATATTAAACTTTGTTTATCAGTCGGTTTTAGGTTTATCTGTGTCAGAGAAAGAAGTATCTGCAACCATCATTGTCGACTAGTTGCTTAATGCAAATCTCTCACAGTAACTCTTGATAATTCCATTTGTGAGAATGGTTCGCATTCTGAATATTCTAGATGGTTTTCTTTGTTGCAAATAGGTTAAAATAACTCGCATTTCCTCATCACTCGTCGTCTTCAGGTAACATGTAACTCTTGCTTAAAGCGCAGTTCAATACGGTTTGAGCCAAGCCAAATTGCTTGAACCAAATACTACTATAACTCCATTGTACCTTAAACCTCCACTTACACCCAATTCGAAGCCTAAACTTTTACGATGAAATTGGGTCTTAGGCAATAATTAGCATACAAAGTAAAATATGCGTACATTCATTTAGACTCTAATAGGAGTGTAACGGATATTATATTATCATTTTGAAGTTATTTGTCGATATTAATGGTACCTGTGCTATTTCTCAAATGTTAAATGTCCGTTAAAGAACAATTTGATAAATATGTAATACCTGTACAAGCTGAAATTTTTTTTCTCATAAACATCTTTATATTAAAATATTTAATCCTTAACACGAATGATTAATAAGTATATGACATTAGAAGAGCCAATAAGTTAGCACAGAAACCTCGTAAGCGCAATATAAAACGTATAACTTCGTTTTATCTATCGTCCCGAATGTGGCTTGTTTTAGCAACGATATGATATAACAAAAGATTCATATGATGAGAAACATTAAAACAAAAAGTGAATTGTTGGCATATAAGCAAGTGTTGTTCTAGTTTGTTACCATAAAACCACAGTAAATAAGAAGATATATTTTTAATTCATAATTCGACACGATCCTGTAAACTAGTAAAATATTTTCGCAGCTCCAAATTGGAACCACTCCGTTATATACGTCGCGTATACAAGCCTTAATATCTCTGTGCTATTTCAAATTAACAAATCTGAATTAATTATTGAATATCAAGAGGTTTACATAATTATTATTAGAGAAATTATAATATTAGTTATAAATAAACGACGTAAATTATCATCCTTGTACTCAATTCTTGTAATTGATTCTCCAGACATCACGACGCCCGGGATATCACAAAACTCTCCTACTAATATCAAACGAGAATTAATTACTTTTCGCTATGAATAATTATAAAGTTAAAATATATATTCAAATAGCTTAATCGTTATTGGGTTGAATGCAAATTCTCATCCAGGCTCAATACAGAATAACAGACGAATAGAGATCAAAACTGCAGCAGGAGTGGTGGGAGCTCTGCCTACCCGGGTCCAGATCAGTCGGTAGAGCACTTCTTGAGAACTATTGTATTCAGAGCGAGTAAATGGTACAGGAACTTACTTGTACATAGGACAACATTTTCTTTTATTTTAAAAAGAAAATCTCGCCTTAGTTGATAACTTTCCAAGATCAACATAGTTTCAATATAAGCGATAGCCTTCTTTCTTTTAAACAAACTGAATCGTCTAATAATTAGCGATTGCATTTCCGACGAAATGTATCTGTTCTCGTCGAAATACTCAATTTATTAGATATATTTTCCTTTCACGTAATGCACTTTCTTTTTTACTTGTACTACGATGTTCCGGACAATAACTTCATTAATTCCCCGGAAAAATCAATTATCTCGTTGAAAACTATAGCGCTCTATTCTCCGACGCAATATCAAATCGAAGCACAAATTATAGTAAATAATTAATCTTCTCGCCTGACGAGAAGTATTATCGCTCGGACTTAATCCCTCTCCCTCGCGCATTTAGCAGGAGGAGAAATCAACGCAGAACCTCCTTCCCCGACAGGGTCAGACGAGAAGTGTAAAAGCTTTAAAATGTTCTTTGATTAGTGTAAAAATGTTCCGTTGCTAAAACAGGTTATTGACAGAAAATTAAACAACTCGTCGCCCTATGAAAAATCGACTGATGAAAACAAAACCATTACTTTTCAAAAAATAATCAATGAGTACGATTATAAAACATGAAAATGACGAGAAAAGACGTGCTTTAATAAAAAAAATCTGATATGTTCCATTCACATGACTTTCTCTACCTCTCTGCAAAAAATATTAAAAAGCTTATGCTTCTAATTACTTCATTCTAATCGAGAAAAAATTATCAGAAATAGTCTTATTACTTGCTTCCTTGTAAGTAGAAACGAAATAAGGGAGTACCATAGGTTACAGTGATAGTCAAAAGGTGGTTGCTATGTGATTGAAGTTCCTTTATTTGTATGGACTGGAATTGACAAATTTCTGTATGAGAGAAATATTAGTTTTTCAAAGCTGAAACTAAGAACATGCAACATCAAAAAACGATCAACTCCATGAAAAAATGTACATGAGATAAATTGTGTGTTTTAATGTGCTCTACATTTTTGTGTGGTAAGTTTGTGTCCATCTCTTACGGCGTAGTAGTTATGCAAAATTCCGTAAAATTCGTCCAGAACAGTCTTCAGACGCTCTTTGCAGAATATTCAAGATATCTTTTATCAGGTAAATATCTTTAATATACGATATTTTAATCAACATCGTTAGAGCCATTTTTAAAAAAATAAAAAATTTCGAAAAAAGTTCAATGTAAAAGGTAGATTTTTGAATTCAGGGGGTCTCAAAATATATATTTCCGGTGAAATCTCGGTATCGAATTTTTGGGTGCATTACAATACCTTCCCTATACACTATGTACATAGTACGTGTAGAGAAAGTAAAAAATGTTATCAAAGATACACATAAACATGAAATAAACATGGCTATTGGTCCGCAATGCTAAATATTTCTTCAAAACTTACGTCGTTCCTACAAGAACTCTTATAACGTACAAAAACCCATGCTACCATCCCACATCGTATAGTAGCCGTTAAAATCAACTTTTTAAGTCCCACCATATAACCCCATTTCAAATTGGTACCTCAGCATGGGGCTCCAATAAATTCTATTTCAGGAGGCTTTCACGAACAAAGCATCATTATAGAGGATTGCATACTTCTCTAATGAGGGCGTTTTGTATTGACTTGTAAACTCACCCCACCGCTAGAATGCGTGATGGATCACACAACCTCATCAAGCATTCTCTGCAATTAACATGTCTCCGGGGTCATCATATTCGAATCAATATTTGTATCACACATCGCCTTCTCGCCAGCGGATAATTGCTCCACTCTCCAATATGTTCTATTGCCGTGATTCCTTGCTTCGACGAAATTTGTGTAAACATAAATGATATTTATTTCAGCAGGGTCGTTGCGCCAACAGCAACCACCATCATCATTGTTGCTGCTGCAAATTAGTGACCATCTTCAAGCCCGTAGTTTTGATATCAACAATTTGGAATATTACCATATACTGGGTTCAACATTCTCATTACCTTCTCTGGGGCACGTATGACAACGTTCATAGTCAGTACATAAAGTTCTTACCTAGATTTCACCGCATTTTTTGAGGACGCCTGAATCAGAAAGAGAAAGCATTTTTACTTTCTCTACATAATACATGGTACGTAAGTATAGAACATATTGTACTCCACCCAAAATTTTGATACTGAGATTTCATCGGAAATACACTTTCTAGGGTCCGGTGTATAAAAACATTATTAAAAATGTGGGTCCATGTGTTTGTGTATCTGTGAACACGATAACTCAAAGGCATAAATTACCAAACTTGGTTTTTCAGTTTAGCATCATCCAAGGCTGCAAAAGATATTTTGAGGAAAAATCCCCACCCGAAACTATCCGTTACATGGAAAAAATTTCGAAAATGTGGACTTTATCAAAAATGGCACTAAACATTTTGATTGTATGGTATTTTGAAGGTACTTTTTGACAAATAAAATGTACATCTTGAATGTTCTGAGAGTAGCCTCTGAAGACCTCTTTATTCTGGATGACTTTTGTTGAATTTTGCATAACAGGTAAACCGCAAGAGACAGACAAAAAACTTACTACATAAGAAATGTAGATATCTTTCAAACACACAATTTATGCCACATGCATCTTTTTCGCGGAATTGACCATTTTTGAGATATTCATTGTTCTTGGCTTCAGTTTTAAAATATTTTTCTCATGCGGGAATTTGTAAATTCCTGGTCATGCAAAGAAACCTATTTCAACCACATGGCAACCAGTTTTTAAAAGATTTTCCTATCGTTCCTATCTCGATTGGCATGAATTAGATATAACAAGTTTTTAAATTGTTTCATTTAATTTGTTACAGAGATGTAGAGAAGGTTATGTGAATGGAACACATCAGTTTCTAGAAAAGAGTTGATTCTGGGTGTTTATGTGTGTGGACAACATAATTCAAAAACGAATAAAACAAAACAAACGTTAAAACCAAATTTGACATTTAAGTTTAGTGTCTACCAAGGATGGTCGTCTCCTTAGCGCGGTGGTGGCGTTGCTGCTTGCCAAGCGGGAGACCTGAGTCCGATTCCCAGTACCGGCGTGGAGGATTTTTTCCCCGCTGGGAGACCTGGACCGGGGTGCACTCAACCTCACGAAGTCCCTGGGGGGGCCAATTGAGGAGCTACTTGATGGAGAAGTAGCGGCTCCAGATCGAGAAGAGCGCATTAACCGGCCGGGAGGGATTGAGGCGCTGACCACGTCTCACCCACCAATACTGCACCCCATCCATGACGTATATCATGGACCGAGCCCGGGCGGTAGGACAAGGTCGTGCCATGGAGTTATTACATTTATATCTACCAAGGATGCGACACGAAGAGTTTTAGGGAAATGCCTCTACCCCAAACTAGCCTTTACATGGAAAATTCTTCTAATTGTTAGGTTTTCTCAAAATAGGTTCTAACGATTTTGATTAAAGCACTGTATAGTAAAGATACCTGTATGGTAAATAAACTGTACATCTTCGATTTGTTGAGAATAGCTTCTAAACTCCTCTGCGCTCTGGAGGTTTTTGTGTAACTGGTAAACCGTAAGAGATAGACAACATCTTAGTAAACAAAAACTGTAAATCTTGTCAAATATACAATTTATGCCATTACGTATTCTTTGTGAAGCTAAGGATTTCTAAGATCCCTTTTTATTGGTTTTAAAATACTGATATTTTTCTCGAACAGGAAGACGTCCGTGTTTCTATTGTTTTATTACTGACCATGCAAAGAAGCGAATTTCAATGAAAATCGCATAGCGATTGTTTTAAAACACTTGAATTTCGTTTTAGCCCAGTGTATACCTTTAGTTCCTTTCTACTTATAAGGAACTAAGTAATAAGAGCGTTTAGCTAATGCTTATCTCGATTAGCATGATGTAGGGAAAAATATTTTATAAGAAGTTTGTTTTCAGAGCAGGTAAAGAAAGTCGTGTAATGGAACACGCCAGATTTTATTTCAAGAGCTTTACTTGACATGTATCAGAACCCTCAGCTCAGTTCGAGTTATCGTACTACCATGGAGATTTCTCACTAGCCATTTCTCATTTTCTCCCTTTTACTCTATGTGTCCATCTTTATCGAAACCTCTTTTCTCTACAATCCATAATAATATTACAAAGACAGTGATTTTATGCGGATTGGGGGGGAGGTAATCTCAAAAACCTTTCAACCGATTTTGATAGTTACTTCCCGTAGAAACAGTCCTATTCCTCCAGGCGGTCATAGTCTATGTAATGTTTACAAGTATTTTGAAACCAGGGCAGTAAAACCCATATTTATTCATAGTTATGTTACCTAATTTCAGTCCCTTTTCGTTGAATATCAGAAGCTATTTTTGGCTTTTAATTGCAAATATGACAAATTACCTCGAAGCTAAAGAGGTAAATAAATAAGCTTAAAATAATGTATAGTGAATTTTAAATGAGACCGTTGTATATCGTATTCAAATTAACACTTTCAGCTCGAATTCCTTAAACCTTATTGTCAATGAATAACTTTGCTATTATTTCGAGAGAAAAATTGGCAATATTTGAATTTTAGAATCTGACACAAATAATAAGCTACCCAAAGCTTTAAAATACTTTCGCTACCCTTTCATGCAATCCCTATTTGCAACCATTGACATATAAATCGGAATTCTTTTGCTCTATCTAACGAAACTTTGTATGTTTATACTATGGATACTAGTTATAAGTTACCTTATAGCTCACAAAAACTAACTCTTCAAGATCTTTAACCCTTAATGTAGAAACCTCCGACGTTTAAGCCATATTTTAAAATAGGCGTAGATTATTTTACAACTTCCAAAACCTACCTAATCTTATTTGAAATTATATAGTATTCCGAATTTTTACTTCCTCTACGCGTACTGTGTACATAGTATACAGAAAATTCGGTACAGAGATTTCAACGGAAATACATGTTCTTGGGACCCCTGAATCCATAAAAAAGCACTTTCAGAAAAAAGTCCATGTGTGTGTGTGTGTGTCTGTGCCTGTGGACGGCATAGCTCAAAAACCAAAAGACATTAAATACGAAACTTCCAAGGATGCGATATGAAGGCTTTTCAAGTAAATCCCCTCTACTCTCAACTACCTTTTATAAGGAGCATTTTTTCGAAGATATTGATTTTCTCAAAAAATGGCTCTAACAATTTTGATTAAAATACCTTAGATATTTTAAGACACTTTTATGACTAACGAATTTTGAATTTTCTGAGAATAGCCTCTAAAGACCTATTCATTCTGGATGACTTTTATATAATTAGCAAACCATAAAAAATATACAAAACTTACTACACAAAAAATGTATATCTCTTTAAAACATACAATTTATGTCATATGCATTTTTTTTTTTGAGTTAACCGTTTTAGAGACATTTCGTTCGCATTGTTGGTTTAAATTTTGGCCACTTAAACTTTTCTCAAACGGGAAGGCATCTTTCTTCTCGTTTCTCTATTCCTGGCATCCTCTATTTCCCTTCCACTCAGAAGGAAGCTAGTTATAAGACTAATGCTGCTTATGTTTATCTTGATTAGAATGATGTAGATAACAGATTAATGTTTTGAACAAAAGGCTTGTTTGCCGAACAGCTAGAGAACTTCATGTGAGTGGAAGACATTAGGTTTTTTCCCTTCTACTTACAAGTAACCAAGTAATAAGGACATTTTTTGTAGTGTTTAACACCCGCTTTTACTGCTCCTGCACCGCAGGCGATGACACTGATGATACATGAAGCTGGAGACCCGGTGGAATTTGATGGCGGGGAAACCGGAGAACCCGGAGAAAACCCGCCCCTGCGCCGCTTTGTCCACCCCTAATCTCACATACGGTCGCTTGGAATCGAACCCAGACCGTCTAGGTGAGAAGTGGGGCCTTAATAAGGACAATTTATGCTAATATTTATCTCGATTATAATGAAATAGAAGAATAAGTTTTTTACATTAATTTGTTATAAGTGGAGGAAGAACATGTGAATGGAACTCATCAGATTCTTTTTATTTTTTTTTTTAATCTTCCCTTATTACTTTCTCTATACATACTATGTACATAGTGTATAGAGAAGGTATTGCACTCCACCAAAAATTCGATACCGAGAATTCACCGGAAATATATGTTTTAGGGTCCCCTGTATCAAAAAAAAATATTTTCAGAAAATGGTCCGTGTGTGTGTCCGTGTGGGTGTCCGTGTGTCTGTGAACACGATAACTCAAAAATGGAAAGTCGGTAAAATACCAAACTTGGTATTTAAGTTTAGTGTCTCCCAGGGATGCAACACGAAGATTTTGAGAAAAATCCCCCCCACCCCAAACTACCCTTTACATGGAATTTTTTTCGAAAATGTTGATTTTCTAAAAATGGCTGTAACGATTTTAATTACAATATCATATATTAAAGATATTTACCTGACAAATAAAATGTTTATTTTGAATTTTCTGGGAATAGCCTCTGAAGACTACTTTATTCTGCATGAATTTTGCATAACTACTAAACCGTAAGAGATGGACAAAAACTTAACACAACAAAAATGTAGAGCACGTTGATCGGAGTTAATCGGTTTTGAGATATTCGTTTTTCTTGGTTTCAGCTTTGAAAAACTTAAACTTTTCTCATACAGGCATTTGTCAACTCCTGTCCGTACAAACAAAGGAACATCAGTCACATAGCAACCAGCCTTTGGCTTTCACTTTAACCTATGGTACTCCCTTATTTCGCTTCTACTTACAATAAAGCAAGAAATAAGACTATTTCTGCTAATTTTTCTCGATTAGCATGATATAAATAAAAGATAAGCTTATTAACAATAATTTTCTACAGAGATACAGAGAAAGTCATGTGAAAGATATTTTTTAAATCTTGTAGACAACACTACTCTGCTTGGTCAATCAAGGCACAAGTATATACACCCGAACTCTACTAGAGGCGAAAATTATGGAGCACTACACTACACGTATTTCATAAAACTGATGATGAAGAGTATTCAACCCGCAGGTCGGTCAATGGCTGAGAAGGAATTGTGGCACAGACAACAACCCGACCTCGGCGTTCAGGTTAGGACTAATAGCCCGGTCGTTTTGACATTTCGCTTCCTCAGGATGGTGAAGAAGAAAAGATACGCACCTAGTCCTCTTAGCAGGAGAGAGAATCTCCACCCTGGTACCACCGGGCCCTCCGCGTGACAGGTAGGTGCACTACCATCGCGCTAACGGGACGGACAACAAAACTATCCAAGTTGTTCAACCCATTAGGCACATATGACACCATTTGAGCAATCTGGACAAAACTTGCGCTTTAGCATGAGTGCAAATCATAGGCTACTCACGACCTACCAAACCTTATATTCTTATGTACAACCTCTTTTAGAGGCTGCGCCAAAGCTGAGCGGTTAAATCACTTACCTCTCGCCAAGGCGGCGCGGGTTCGCTCCCAGGTGACCACATGTGGGATTTATGGTGGACAAAGGGAGAGTTTTCTCCGGGTACTCCGCTTTCTTCAACCATCGTATTCCACCGGTGCTCCATCTCCGTTCCCTGTATCATAAGTGTCATCAGAGATACGAAGATAAAAATTTACTACACAATAATCCGCAATTTATGTATATAAATTTTTTCGTAGGTTGACTTTTCGAGACATTCCTTGTTATTCGTTTCAGTTTTAAAATACTCCTGGCCACGCAAGGAAACGGATTTCATAGCAATCGCATTTTAAAACATTCAATTGCCGATTTGGTCTGGTGTATTCCCTTATTTCCCTTCTACTTATAAGGAACTATGTAATAAAACTATTTCTGCTAATGTTTATCTCGATAAACATTAAGTAGATAGAAGAGTAAGCTTATTAACTATAATTTGTTACAGAGATGTAGAGAAAGTCATGGCATCAGATTTGTGAGATTAATAAAGAGACCGAAATGGCACAGTATAATTATAAGGAATTTTATGTATTACTTCACGACTATTTTGCAAATCAGGATATTTATTTTTAAGAAATGGTCAACCAACTTATTACCTGATTGTCTCCAGAATTCATAAAGCCTACGAGTTTTGAAAATGACTAACCTGCAAATGATTATTTTGATAGAATTTTTGCGTCGTCGACCCTGAGTCTAAAGATCTTATTTACATGCATTTAAGCTCTACAGAAGTATGCTTCTGGGCAGAATAATGGAAAAAGTATGCTTAAAACGTATAGCTGTAGCCTATGAGATATTTTTTGCCTTTTGCTGGTATTTCTTCTCTATCCCTACAGCTTTAAATTGTATGCGAAATTCTAAAGTTATTTCTTTTACCGTGGGTGTGTGTACATTTTACGCAAAAAATTACTTAATATTAATTTCTAAAGTATGTTCAAGAAGACCCTTTATATTTTTGTTTTCTGTGGCACCTATGTGCATACAATGTGCATAGTAGCTAGAGAAGGTATTGTATATCACCCATAAATTCGCTGTCAAGATTTCACAGGAAACATGTTTCGATGTGCCCTGAGTCCGAAGAAACTTTTACTTTCTCTACATGTACTATGTACCTACCTTGTGTAACAGAAGAAGTTTTATATTCTAGCCAAAAATTCGATGACGAGATTTCATCAGAAATATATGCTTTGATCCCCTGAGTCAAAGAAAAGAAATAGAAAAAAAGGTCTGTGTGTGTGTGTTTGTGTGTGTGTGTGTGTGACCACGGACAGATAGCTCAAAAACGAAAAGACCGTTAAGTACCAAACTTGGTACTTAAGTTTGGTATTTTATAAGAATACGACACGAAAATTTTCAACAAAATCTCCCCACCCCAAGCTAACCGTTACATGGAAAAATTGTTTGAAAATTTTGTTTTTCTCAAAAATGATTCTAACGATTTTGATCAAAACACTGCATTAAAACTGTTTACGTGACAAATAAAACATATAACCTAATTTTTTGAGAATAGCTTCTAAAGACCTGTTCATTCTGGATGGATTTTGTTGAATTTTGCATAACTGGTAAACCCTGAGATAGACGAAAACGTACTCCCAAAAATGTAGATCTTAAAACACACAATTTATGTCATATACATTTTTATTACAGAGTTGGCCGTTTCCGAGATATTGCCTATTATTGGTTTCAATTTTAAACTACGCATCTTCTCAGGGTTACCTTTCGTTTTATCTGTCTTTTGTTTTTCTGGAAATGCAAAGCGACCGGAACTTCAATTGTTTACATACCGAACGGTTTTAAAAGATTTGACTATCGGTTTAGTCTGGTAAATTTCCTTATTTCGCTTCTGCTTATAAGGAACTGAGTAGTAATTGTGTTAATGTTTAGCATGTTGTAGATAGAAGAATCAACTTTTGTAGGAATAGTTTGTTACAGACTTGGTAGAGAAAGTCATGTGAATATTACACAGATTTTTAATAAAGGTTCCACGTGAGTGTTAGGGGACACCATAGCCCAAAAACGAAAATATTGTTAAAAACCAAATCCGATAAGGCTTAGTATTTTACAAGGATGCCACACGAAGGTTTCCAAAAAACTCCCCTTCCCCCACAAGCTACCCATTACATAGAAACATTTTTGAAATTTTATTTTTTCTTAGAAATGGCTCTAATGGTTTTGATTAAAATACCGTATAAGATATTTACATCATAAATAAAATGTATATTTTGAATTCTCTAAGAATAGCTTCTGAAGATCTCTTTATTCTGAATGAGTTTACAGAATTTTCCATAACGGTTAAACCGAAAGAGATAAACAAAAACTTACGACACATAAAATGTAGATCTCGTTAAAACACACAATTTATTTCATATACATTTTAGATTTAACAATTTTGAGCTATTTGTTATTGGTATCAGTTTTAAACAATCTAGCTATTCTCAAACAGGACCATGCAAAGCGAACCGAGCTTCAATTATTTCACATGTGACCAGCTTTTAACACACTTGGCTATCGTTTTAGCGTAATAAATTACATTATTTACACTTAAACTTACAATGAAGCAAATAATAAGACCAATGTTAATATTTCTGGATTAGCATAAATAAAAGAATACTCTTTTTACTTTCTCTACACGTACTATGTACATAGTGTATAGAGAAGGTATTGTATTGCACACAAAGTTCAATACCGAGATTTCACCAAAATACACGTTTTGGGTCCCCCTGAATCCAAAAAAAGCATTTTGGAAAAAGGTCCGTGTGTGTGCATGTGTGTGTATCTGTGTGCCTGTGGACAGCATAGCTCAAAAACGAAAAGACCGTTAAATACCAAACTTGGTATTTAAGTTTGCTATCTTCCAAAGATGCGACATGAAGATTTTCAAAAAAAAAAAAAAACCCACCCCAACTACCCTTTATATGGAACTTTTTTCGAAAATTTTGATTTTCTCAAAATGGCTCTAACGATTTTGATTAAAATATCGTATATTAAAGACATTTACCTGAAAAATAACATGTACTTCTTGAATTTTCTGGGAATAGCCTCTGAAGACTACTTTATTATGGATGAATTTTACAAAATTTTGCATAACTGTTAAACTGTAAGAAATTGACCAAAACTTATCACGCAAAAAGTGTAGAACATATTAAAATACACTATGTTATATACATTTTCTTCGAGGAGTTGATCGTTTTTTAGATATTCCTGTTTTTGGTTTCAGATTTAAAAAACTTGTACTTTTCTCATACAGGAATCTGTCAACTCCTGTCCATACAAACAAAGGAACTTCATTCACATAGCAACCAGCTTTTGACTATCACTTTAACCTATGGTACTCCCTTATTTCGCTTCTGCTTACAAGGAAGCAAGTAATAAGACTAATTCTGCCAACTTTTTGTCGATTAGCATGAAGTAAATAGAAGCATAAGTTTTGTTAACAACAATTTGTTACAGAGATGTAGAGAAAGTCATGTGAATGGAACACATCAGATTTTTTAGAATAGATTGTATTTGCAACAGCCAGAGAAATTTATGTGAATGGAACACACCATATTTTTATATGACTTTTAGATTTAGATATATATCTAGAAGTTAAAAAAGGGTAACTTTGTAATTCATTATTAAGTAAAAATTATGATATACAGGTATATATCATATATACCCATGTATATGACTTTAAATTATTAACTTGAAATCATTGATTTAATCTTCCCATTTTTATCAAAATATAATATAAATTTTGAGCACCAAAAAATTCTCTTTAGCATATATGTATAGCTTAAGAATTATAACTACATAGTACTAATACACGTCCTATTATTATCGAAAACTTCTATATTAACTATTTTAAAATGGGTATTGATTTTTCATGTTTACAAACAGCCACAGATTATTATGATGCATGGGTACGACACCATGCGTATATAAATTTTAATTGCATTATAGTATTACACGTCGTGTTAATATTTCCATAAAGTGGAAGAAAACTAATAATAATCGTAGCTTCTCTCAGTTCCATTAAGGTTTTACGTTGTAAAATACTGCGTGACCCTAAAAAATATTTATTTTAAACAATTTATTTTCTGTCCAGAAGTCACCATGACTAACTGGTATCAAATGCTCTCCAACGGTTCCCAACCGGTGTGCCCCGGCACCCTAGGGTGCCGTGTGATTGGCTAAGGGGTGCCGCGAGTTATTGAGATAAACAAAAAAAAATACCTTCTACTGAAGCCTTAAGTCTTGTAAGGTCTTGAAATAAAATAAGTCAAATCAATTACTCTCATGCACGGTCATGGTGATAGTGGTCGATTCATTTCAATAATTCAGTTATACTAGTATCCCACAGATGGCATTACAGCTATACCCTGCCGAACATTCCTGAGACTACTCGCTTCCTCACGAGCATTCCCGAGACTTCGACAGATGAATATATAAAAGTGTACGCCGCTTGGCGCTTTCAGTTGTCTTCCTCGCGTTGATTCACAGTGTTTGGCTATGGATAAGTTCATTGTTAAACGTAAACGCCAGGACAGTGAAAGTGAACAGTCGGCTCCTACTGCTTGCTTTAAGAAGCCAAATCTTACAGTTTCTCCCGGACCGTCGAATTCACCACATAAAGAAGACAAACAAAAGAAAAGAACATACCAGGACAGTTACTTAGCGTTTGGATTTAAGTGCAATAACAACGAGGAAAACCCTATCCCTGCGTGTTTAGTTTGTGGCGAAACACTTAGCAACGAGGCCATGGTACCTAGCAAACTGAAGCGGCATCTTACAACAAAGCATCCTAGTGTGTCACAGAAAAGTGTAATGTATTTTTCACATGTATTAGAAGGGAAGAAGAAAGCAGCTGTGCGAATGATACAGAGAATGACCATAGGTGATACTGCTCTTGAAACCTCATTTAAAGTAGCAGAACTGATAGCTAAAAAAAAGAAACCTCATACTCTTGGAGAGGAAATCATTGGCCCTGCATGTCAAGTTATAGTTTCAACAATACTTGGCGAAGGAGCAGCTAATCAAATTTCGAAAGTTCCTCTGTCCAACAACACAATCAGCCGCAGGATATCTGAAATGTCATGCAATATCAACGAACAAATCACGGAGAAAATAAAAACTTATAGAACATTTGCTTTGCAAGTAGATGAGAGTCTCGATATTGGTGACAAACCGCAACTCCTTGGTTTTACCAGATATATTGATGAAAAAGATATAAATGAACAGTTTCTGTTCTGTAGACCGCTGGAGACTACAACCACAGGCCATGATATTTTCGTTTCTCTTAATTCCTATCTCAATGACTATGATCTTTCATGGAAAGACTGTTGTGGTATATGTACAGATGGTGCACCATCTATGTCTGGGAAAATTAAAGGTTTTACTGCCAGAGCTCTCAATGAAAATCCATCCATTATTATAACTCACTGTTTTCTGCATAGAGAGGCATTAGTCGTGAAAGCGTGTAATGAAGATTTTGCTGAAGTGTTTAACCAAGTTGTGAAAATGGTGAACTATATCAAGTCTCACAGAAGTAAGGTGGTTGTTGCGGGGTCGTGTATTGAACCGGTTTCTCGAACTTAAAGAACAGCTAAAAACTTTTTTTAAGGATGAAAATCAAGACACATTTCATGAGCTCTTACTAAGTGATTCTTGGTGTTTTGAACTGTCGTATCTGGCAGATATTTTTCATAAGCTGAATGAACTGAATGTTTCGATGCAGGGTCGACATGAAACAATAATCTCCTCAACCAATAAAATGAAAGGTTTTAAAAGAAAACTTAGTTCTTGGAAGTCTGCAGTTCAAAAAGGAGATTTGTCGAACTTTCCATCTCTTCTTAATGTGGCAGGAGATAAAGATATGGGTAAACTGAAAGACCGCATTTGTGATCACTTATCAAGATTGCAAGATGCAATAGATGCCTACTTTCCAACTAATTCCACTACGAATCTCAACTGGTTTGTCTCACCATTTGATTTCGTAGATAGTGCAGAGGAAATAGATTTCACTGCTTGCGAACGAGATGAATTTATTGATCTTTGCGCTAATTCCACACTCAAAGGTAAGTTCACCAAGAGTGAGGCGTCGGTGGCTAGTTTTTGACTTCAACGGAGAGAGGAGTACCCTAACCTAATGAAGAAAGCATTTAACGCACTTTTGCCCTTTTCAACATCCTATCTATGCGAGCAAGCCTTCTCTGCTATGGTGACAATAAACTGCAAAGCAAGAAATAGACTGAATAACCTTGAGGATGATTTGCGTGTTTCACTGTCAACTGTAAGACCCGACATCACATATCTGTGCTCTAAGCATCAATCACAAGTTTCACATTAATCATTAATCGAACAAAATTTATTGATGTATTTTTACTCAGTGATTGTAGTAAAGTTTACTGTATTATGTTATGGTGTACGTTTTTATTATATAATATTTCAATAAATTAACATATTAAGCTTAATTTTCTTTTAATTCAAGGGAGGGTGCCCCTGGTGTTTAATGTTATTCCCAAGGGTGCCGTGAACTACAAAAGGTTGGGAAACACTGCTCTAAACTATGTGTTAACACAAAGGAAATTATAATGTGGAAGTATGACATATCATTCAGAAGATGTAAGGAAAAAAATATATTGTACATTAATAGCTATTCATTTGAGGGTTTTACGTTAATGTTTATAACATATCTTCAAAGGAACTGCAAATACTGAGAGAGAGTGCTCAAGAATGAGGAGTTTTCGTGACAAACCAGGGATCAGTCAGTTTGGTAAAGCAAAAAATATCCAACTGACATGGCACAAATAAGCAGGGCTTTCAGTTATCAAGCCAAATAAAAAAAATCTGGTGTGTTCCATTCACATGACTTTCTTTAGTGCTCAGATGTAAACTATTCTTACAAAAGATATTGTTTTCTCTACAGCATGCTAATCGAGATTAGCAGAATTGGTCTTGTTACTTGCTTCGTTGTAAGCAAAGGAGAAATAAAGGAATAATAAAGCAATAAAGCAATAGTCAAATAGTCAAATATTTTTAAAGCTGGTCGCTATGTGAAACAATTGAATTTAGGTTTGCTTTGCATGGCCAGCAGCAAGACAAGAAGGACGAAACGAAAAGTGTCTTCCCGTTTGACAAAAGGTATATAGATAGAGCCCATAACATCCCTTCAGGGCAAGGGCGTCCTACTTGTGTAGGGATAGCTCGGAATTTGTACTTTACATGGGAGCCAATCCATGAGAGTTTATGTGTTTTTCCAATATTTTAACTTTCTTAATCACTTTTTCAACTTGTTCTGTTTTAGCGTGGTAATATATAATGCTATGATACTTATGACTATACTATTCTACTCCTATAATTAGTTTTGTGAGTTTTATCTCTCTTTTCTACACTATCATTACACTATTTACTTTACTGTTATGTGCTGCATTTTCGTATTTTTCGACTAGTCTTCGCCATTTTGCTCTGCCCTTAGCGATCCTCGTCCAATCTGTCCCGGCTGCTGTCTGGAATACATCTGCCCTCTCTTGCTTTCCCAAGTTCGGACGTCCCACAGTATTGTATGATATGATATAATATAATATTTATTTCATTTCAATAATTACATGGTTTAATCCACACTTACAATTCTCTAATACGTAAATTTTATCCCTACATTTTACACACAGTTGTAGTGTAAACCCATCTACTCTGATGTAGTCTAACGGCATGGCCTCCCCATTTCCATTTTTGCTCAAGTTCTCTATTTCCCATGTCCATTATTTTCGATCTTGCTCGCAGTTCTGTATTCCGTATTCTGTCTGAAACTCTGAAGTTTAGAATCCGCCTTTCCATTTTTCTTTGGTATAACCTCAGGCTTTCTATCTGTGTTTGTGTGTATAGGTATAAAGTTTAAAATTGAAACCAATAACAAGGAATATCTTGAAGACCACCTATGCTACAAAAAATATTTGACTTAAATTATGTGTTTTGACGGGATCTACGTGTTTTGTGCGGCAAATTTTGGTATGTCTCTTACGGTATACCAGTTATGCAAAATTCAGCAAAACTCATTCAGAATCAAGAGGTTTTCAGAGATTATTCCCAGAAAATTCAACTTATACATTTTATTTGCGGTTGAAATATCTTTAATATAAGATAATTTAATCAAAATTGTTAAAGCCATTTTTTTTAGAAAAAACACTTTCAAAAATGTTTCTATGTAAATTGTATTGGGGGATTTTCTTGAAAACCTTCATGTTGTATTCTTGGAAGAAAAATGTTTTTTTTTCAGACTCAGTGAATCTAAAAACATATATTTCCAATGAAATCTCGACATCGCATGTTTGGGCCAAATGCAATACCTTCTCTAACTACTATGTACATTGTATGTATATACGTGTTGGAGAAAGCAAAATTGCATATAATCCATTGTGCTGCATCAATGACTTCTCTACATATTCTTCAACTAATAAGTCTTTAAAACATCTGATGTGTTATGTTCACATGAATTTACTGCAGGAAGTGTTTAGGTTATACACATGAATAGATCTGCCGTAAAGCTAGACAGCATATTCATTTGATGTCGTTTAATTCAGACGTCACTTTACCTTTCGTGTCCATATATTTCATAATTTTACTACAAAACTTAAAAAAAAAAACTGTGAAGTGCTTTTCCTCTGTTCAACGGTGCACTGAGATGAATATCAGTATACTTACTGCTCAGATATACGAGGAGTGATATCAATAGTCGGTGATTCAGACCATTGGATCTAATACAATTGTTTTCACCATTACACTCATAACTTGTGCATTGTTACATTCTTTGCACGCAGATTTTCCTGATGCATAATGCACCGTAATGTCTGTATCAACGGCGGCGCCGTGTTTGAGTGGGGAGGCCGCTCGCCTCCTATCTAGGTGGCCCGGGTTCGATCCCTAGCGCCCACATGTAGGATTTGTGGCGGATGAAGTGTATTGCCGGTCCCTCGCTAAAGTGCCTCGCTTTGATGCTTGGTGGGGAAAGGGATCGTGGGTTCGAATCCCGCCTTGGGCTTGGTGTTTCAGTGTTTGTAATTGTGTGCGTCTGTATATGTATGTGTAAAAGAAAAACGTTAAACATTAGTAGGTCAACTAAGGAAATGTAGAAAACTGAAAAAAGAGGAAACAAGGAATACAGCGCCGGAGTCCTGACAAGCCTCCGGACTGTATTTTTCTTATAAAAAAAGCGGCATCTCAGCAGGTTTTCCCCGGATCATCCGGTTTTCCCCGCTACTCATTCCACCAATTGCTCCATCTT
Source organism: Hymenopus coronatus (assembly GCA_030762935.1). NCBI lineage: Eukaryota > Metazoa > Arthropoda > Insecta > Mantodea > Hymenopodidae > Hymenopus > Hymenopus coronatus. Next base: position 51,994,030 of record CM060895.1, read on the forward strand.
CACCTTTCCTATGATCTATTTCGGTTGCAATTCATATCATCTACTTGCTCATTCCTAGCTATGCATTCTTCATTCTGTGGTTTCGTGCCGTTGGCTACCTGAAAGGCTTCTGCCCCCTTGGCATCCGCTTGTAAGTCCTAGGTGGGGGCGGATGTCAGTCCTAAATACGAGAGTAACCCGACTACGATAAACATTCTGCATCAAGGATTAATTCAAGGGAAGTGAACTTCTCATTTAAACGTCCCTCAATACTATTAAGGTGCCCAATCATTGCAGAATCTGTCTTTTGCGACAGACTCAGGTGTTCCCAACGGATTCCAAAATATTCGATACCTTCTTGTATGCAAATAAAATATCTATACCTGTTAATTTAATTGTATTTTCACACACGTGCGTAAGATAGGAATTGGATTGGTAGAGCCAGACTGAAATAGTCAATGCCATGTTCATACCTGTTGTTCTTTTTATGCGCAATAAAACAGAAAATAGAAACTCACCACACTGTTTATACAATCCAAGCAGATGTAGCTGACGATTATTTATACATTACGTTCCACTTGAACCTAGAATATTTACATGTAATTTTAATTTTAATTTGATATTTAGTAATATGTTACTGTAAGCACAGCACAGCACTAAATGTTTAATTTAATATATTGTTTACATATACAAAGTATTTCTCAACTCAAAAAGGCCACTATAAGTTTTATTAACTATTTTATAAATTTTCGTTAAATGAAATTTCAGATAAGCTAAATATAATAAAATTAAAACACCGTAGGATTGAATTTATTTGTTTATTTAATTTTAAATTTATTTAGTTTAAAATATCGTACTTTTCTTATTCGGATAACTCGGTGCAAAATTAAAGTAGAGGAATCAATAAAATTAATAATGTTTTAATATTAAAAGTAAAATACTGTGTTATCTTACTTTATTTTAAGATATTGACTGAATTATGTATTTGTTTTACTTTCTTTTCATAACTTTTGTCAATAACAACTCATATTATTATTGATAATTATATTTGTCCAAATACTCAGCACTAGAGAAAAAATAATAACTAAAACGTAAAAAAATCCTTGAACAACATAATGCAAAAACAAGAAGTCAGTTAAATATCTAACTTTACAGTTAAGTTCAGCATATTCCAAGGATGCGACACAAAATTTTCAAGAAAATCACAGAATATCCTTTATATGGAACATTTTTCGAAAACTTTGATTTTCTTAAAAATGGCTCTAATGATTTTGATTAAAATACTGTAAATCAACGCTATTACATGACAAATAAGATGTATATTTTGTATTTTCTGGGAATAGTCTCAGAAAACCTCTTTATTTTTAATTACTTTTGCATAACTGTTAAACTGTAAGATATAGATAAAAACTTACTGACCAAAAAATGTACTTCTCATTTAAAACACTTAATTTTATGTCACACATATACTGTAATGATAAAAATTTCCGTCATTTTCTTTGTTATTTATTTCAATTTTAAAATACTTACATTATTCCCAAAAGGCGATTTGCCATTCCTAGTTCTTATATTTTACTCCTGTTCAAACAAGGAGAACCGAATTTCAATCACAGAGTAACCTGTTTTTAAAATATTTGATTATCTCTTTAGCTTAAAATATTCCCGTGTTTCGTTTCTACTTAATAGAAAGTAAGTAATAAGACAATTTCTGCTAATGTTAATGTGTTAGATAAATAACGTTTTGTAACAGTAATTTGTTACAAAATAGATAGAGAAAGTCGTGTGATTGAAACATATCAAGTTTTTGCCAAAATGGTTGTCTCTTGGACCCATAAGAAAACACCGAGAAATCTAATAAGCATCCAATTTCAATATGAAACGCACTAACAATTGGGAAGAAGAGAAGTCAACTAATAACCTCAATATAAGTCCTCCTTACCAAGTTATCTATAGAGCTCCATATAACTTTGATCATATCAATTGATTTGAAATTTTATTAACATTTGGCTCTCAAACTAGGAGATGCTAACAGGTTTAACTATTTGCAACTGGAAGCACTGGTAAACTTATTACTTGATTCCATGTAAGTATAAGGGAAATAAGGGAGTACTATAGGTTAAAATGGTAGTCAAAAGCTGGTTGATATGTGATTGAAGTTCCTTTGTTTGTATGGATAGGAGTTGACAAATGCCCGAATGAGAAAAGTATAAGTATTTTATAGCTGACACTAACAACAAGGAATATCTCAAAAACAATCAACTTCACGAAAAAATGTATGTAACATAAATGTTGTGCTTTAACGAGCTCTACATTTTCTATCAAGTACGTTTTTGTCTATCACTTACGGTTTACCAGTTATGAGAAATTCCGCAAAATGCATCCAGAATAAAGATGTCCTCAGAGCTATTCCCAGAAAATTCAAGATATACATTTTGTTTATCATGTATATATATGTAATATACGACAGTATAATCAAAATTTTTAGAACTATTTATGAAAAAATCAAAATTTTCGAAATTTTTTCCATGTAAAGGGTAGTTGGTGTGAGGGGATTTTTTTTTAAATTTTCGTGTCGCATCCTTGGAAGATACTGAACTTAATTATCAAGTTTAGTATTTAAGGATTTTTCGTTTTTGAGCCATTTTTCTAACAATTTTTTTTTGGAGACAGAAGGTCTCAAAACATACATTTCCGATGAAATCTCGGTATCGAATTTTTGGGTGCAATAAAATACCTTCTCTATACACTAAGTACTTAGTATGTACAGAGAAAGTAAAAAGTAAAGCTATTCCTACGACCAAAGTGTTCACACACAGAGAATCGCAATATTTTAACATTAGTCAGTAAAATGAGCACTTAAACTATAAAGTGAAGTTGATTTATCAAAATATTCGGCGCGACTGGAAATGCAGTAAACTAGTCCATTAACTCATAAAATATTTTATTTTAATACTACTGTCATATTCAGTAGTAGATGGCAGATAAAATACATTTCTATAAAATCTAAAAGGAAAACGACGCAAAAGAAATGCCAGCATTTTGGAATGATTTTGGTAAAAGAGAGTATAATTTAACTTGAATATATTATTGAAGAAAGCATATATAAATACTTAGAAGAATATTATTCTATCAAATTATATCCCCCGGTTAAGAGCGAAAGGGGGAGATAGATTTATACAAGGTGCGCATTACAGATTAAAAATTCACAGTATTCTCAATGTCCTATACGTAAAACTATGTTTGCTTCAGCATAGTTGAAGACGTTGACATTAGCATATTGACACATGCCACAGAAGGACTACTGTTTGAAAACAATTTAATAGTTTAACACAAGTTCAGAAGATCAGCTGATCTTTACGCTTTAAGAAACAATTTGGCTTAATTATTACTTAACTAAAATATTACTTGTTATATACATTAAAATTGATTCCAATTAATTAAAAATTGTCTTTAAATGACTGAATTAAATGAGGACTTTATGAATTTAAGAGTTTGTATTAATTTAAGAAATTTAAATTTTAATTCTTGTTTTGGGGCGGTTCAATTGCTATTTAATGTGTAAAATTCAATTTGAACCATTTTAGAAAAGATGATTTAAAAAATTAAACAGAAAGAGGAAAAGAGAACACAGTGTATGATTCGTGGGTATAAGACTGTAAAAGTCGCTAGAGTATATAGCACTCAACAATACTTAAGTTCAAGAAACTTGATGCGCCCTTTTAGAGGTTATATCTGAGCTTTATGGCTCACACAGTAACGTTGAGCCCAAATTCGGGAGGTTCTATGTTGGAATGTTGGGCTACCGCCCACTCTGACCCATGTTTGTTTGTTTTTTTTTGTTTTTTTTTTTTTGTTTTTTTGTTTTTTGTTTGTGGTTTCCCCGGTTGGGCTTGCTAAACTGGGGGTTCATTTTCTACTGCGACTTCCTTTTTATTTGTTTTAAGCTTGAAGGACAGGTGTTCGGAGGGTTGTGGTTGGGAGGTTGCTTGCAGTGTTTCTTCCTAGAGTTGCGGAATCACGAAGTCGGAAACTTTCGGATACTTTCGAGCCTCGGGGCTAGTGCTTGGAATTAGGTGACGTCAGATATTTTCAATCTGAAAACGTTAGAGATCCCGTCCATGCTTACGTCAGGCGCCCCTGGTCGCCCTCCTGTTTTAATCGTTCTAATGGTTAACAAAGCGAACCCAATTATACAGGATGCTATACATCAGAAAGCAAGGGAGACCGCCTTCGCCAAGGATAACACAGCAGTAATATTAGGCTTTAAAATTTTCGCTAGTTTTCGCGGCGATGCAGTGAATGTAAATCACGAGTTAATCTAAGCGTATGATTCTTGTTCTGATCGGCCAGAGCGCGACGCTAAGCCGACAGAGGATTCTGCTTTATCCGGGAACTAATTTTTCTCCTGCTTCTCAAACACGGTTTTTCGAGTGCCCGGACTGTACGCTCCGCTAAGCTTAAATCCTACTGTCAGTAATACCAGCAAGTTATGTTATTTCTCCCCCTTCCCTGACCCACGAAATCACAATGTATGACTTTAACCTGGAGCATCAGGGAGGCATTTGAACGTCATTACACGTTTGTATATATGATACAGCCGAGAGATCAGCAACCACTGTATTGTAATTAGTCTTGCAATTACAGTGTGGCTTTCCGCCGGCTCAGCGACACAGGAATTTCTGTCTCACTCACGTCTAGTTTATATAGGGGCGGATGCAAAGGGTGCGAGACCCCCGTGGGAGCATAAAGGGCGATCCTCCCCCACTCCTGCACCCCTTCCTAACGAGTTCCTCCTACTTGCTCCTCGCTCTGAACGTGACAGTCATTTGTTTCGCATTAAGTCTCGCTGTTGTATTATAGTTGTTGTTGTTCCTGCTGGAATAATTGAAATAGCGCGCACCACCAAAGCTACTCTTGGGCAGAGAGGTGGAGGGGGTCTCGAAACGAGCTTCCCGACGTTCAGAGGTCATGCGGTTTTAGATCCTATAATGACGATTCTTGATCGGTCGCGCCGCAGACATTCATTGCTAAAGATGAGACTAATGGCTGTACTCGCTTCCAGTGAAATTTTTTTTTTAACCCAGCCCTCTCGAATTAGCAATGAAATATTCGCCAAGGTAGACACTGCAAGAGAAAAAATTATATATAAAGGACTAACTATTTAGGTTAGACAATAAAATTAATAATTAAAAATCTAATGTGTTTCATTCACATGACTTTCTCTACTGCTCCACAAGCAATGCTTACAAATGGTTACTCTTTTATCTACATCATACTAATATACATAAATATTAGCACAATGGTATCATTGCTTGCTTCCTTTAGGCTAAGCGATAGTAAAATGTGTTCGAAAGCCAGCCGCTAGGTGAAGCAATTGAAATTCGGTTTTCGCTTTGTGCAACCAGAAATAAAACAAAGAGAAATGAAATAGGAGATGACCTGCTATTTGAGACAAAATTAAGTAGCTTAAAATCAAATCCAATAACAAGCACTTCTCGGAAATAGGTTAACTTTATAAAAATGTGTATGATATAAATTGTGTGTTTTAGCGAAATCTACATTTTTTGTGTAAGAATTTTTATTTATCTCTTGCAGTTTAACAATTATGCAAAACTCTTCCAAAATAAAGAGGTCTTCAGAGGATATTTCCAGAAAATCCAAGATATGCATTCTATCTGCAATATAAATATCTTACATATGTGGTATTTTAATCAAAATCGTTAAAGCCATTGTTGAGAAAATAACATTTTAGACATTTTTTCCATGTAAAGAGTAGTTTGGGGTGGCTTAATTTTTCTCATAAGCTTCGTGTCGTACCTCTGGAAGATACTAAACTTAAATAGCAAGTTTGGCATTTTTCCGACTTTTCGTTTTTGAATTATCGTGTTCACAGACACAAACATAAAGATGGACACACACAAGGACCTTTTTCAAAAAAAAAAAAATTATAAATGGGACATCAAAACGTGTATTTCCGGTGAAATATCGGATCGAGTTTTTATGTGGAATGCAATTTCTTCTCTATACACTACGAACATAGAGAGTCAAAATAGTTGAAATTTTAGAAAACTATATTAGAAGAAAGGGAGATGAAACAACTGAAGAAAGATTTAGAATGTAAAAAGTTGCGAGATATGTGTAGAATGGTGGGAATAATGAAAAGGTTTCCTGGAAAGAAGACATAAAAAATTGATGTGTTCCATTCACACGACTTTCTCTACGAGTGCTGCAAACAACTGTTCTTGCAAAAGATTATTCATTTATCTACATCAAGCTAATCGAGATAAGCATTAGCTGTAATTGCTTTATTATTTGCTTCCTACTAAGCAAAAGGAAGATAAGGAGATATACTTGGCTGAATTGATAATAAAATCTTTTAAATTCGAGTAGAAATGTACTCGTAAAATTTAAACAAATTAATAAATAATTTACAATTAAATAATGGTTTTACTCAAGGCACGTCCTTCACTCCAAACTGCTCCCTTCTTCCCTTTTCTCAGCATTTTTCAAAAAAAAATTCATAATGCAACTCTATCTGCTCTTATTTATGTTGTTTTATAACGTTTATTTTCTCGATTTGCTTTCTGGGCAGATTGTTTCGCGGAGAAAGCGCCCTTATAGACAGATTTTTCAGCTGTTCTTGGAAAAAATGAATGAAAAAACTTCCCATTGTTTGCCGCACATTATCCTCTCCTTCACAACTTAAGGGTTTCAAGAAGATGAGACACTGTTACATTATATATGTAATGGGAAATGCTGATGATCAATAAAGATAAAAAAAAGGAAACGAGACTAATTGGAACTTCTGGGCTTTAGGGTTTACAGGGTCTATAAACCTTTTTGATCTGCCCCAAGCAGAACAGGGCCACTGGGGAAGCAAATACACTGGTATATAAAAACATTTTCAGAATAGAAGCCATGAGATGGACTCCAACATTTTCCTGCTGTCTTAACCTATTTGGTTGTTATATTTTTACATTTTCTATTTTCTTTTTCTTTGTCCACTTTATTATGTTGTACTTTAGTTGGCCAAATATTTCATTATTTACCCATTTTGTTACTTTCTCTAGCACGAATGTACAATATACATGTAGGTGGAGAAGGTATTGTATTCAATGTCGAGACTTCACTGGATATACAATTTTGAGGACTGAAACCAATAAAATGGCATTTTCATTAAAAGGTACGTGTGTGTATGTTTATCGACAGCATAATTTAAAAACGAAAAATCAGTTAAACAACACACTTGGAATTTAAATTTAGTATCTTCCATGGCTGCGATACGAAAATTTTTAGGAATACCCCCCATCACAAACCACCCTATCATGGAAAATATTGCGAAATTTTTGGAAATAGCCCATGAAGTCCACTTCATTATAAATTACTTTTGCATAACTAGTAAACCGTAAGAGACAAAAACTTACTACACAAATACGCAAATCTCCTTAAAACACACAATTTATATCATATGCTTTTTTTATTTTATTTTTATTTTTTTTATTTTTAAAACTAACCGTTTAGAGATATTCCTTGTTATTGGTTTCAGTTTTAAAATACCTAAACTTTTCTTAAAAGCGAAGTCATCATTCGATTTATAACTATTTTGTTTTACTCGTGTCCATGTAAAAAGAACCGAATTTCATATAACGAGCAGCTTTTAAAAGATCTGACTATCGCTTTATCCTGTTTACTATTTTTTCTTCTACCTACAAGGAAGCAAGTGATAAGGCAATTTTGCTAATGTTTATCTTGATTAGCATGATATAGATAAAAGAATAATCTTTTGAGAATAGGTCCTCTTGTAGAATAGGTAGAGAAAGGCATGTGAATGGAACGTATAAGTTTTTTCCTATTGTGAATATTCAGTTTTATATGCCTGCAAATGTCTTATTATTTGGTATTGCATCAATATATTTAAAATTTAGCTGATTCTAGACGTTTGACACTTTTTGGTGCTAAACTACGCATACAATGTAAGTACATATAATATAGAGAAGGTGTTGTATTGCACCCAAAAATTCGATACCAAGATTTCACCGGAAGTACATATTTTGGGACCCCCTGAATCAAAAAAAAGTATGTGTGTGTGTGTGTGTGTGTGTATGTCTGTGACTGCATGGCTCAAAAACGAAAGGTCCATTAAATACCAAATTTGATACTTGAGTTCAGTATCTTTCAAGGATGCGCCACGAAGATTTTCAAGAAAATCGCCCTCACTCCCAACTACCCTTTACATGGAAAATATTTCGAAAATTTGGTTTTCTCAAAAATGGCTCTAACAATTTTGATTAAAATCTTGTATATTCAAGATATTTAGATGACAAATAGCCTGTATACCTATCTTGAATTTTCCGGCAAAAGACTCAAAATCTCTTTATTCTGGATGAATTTTTCTGGATTTTACAGTACTAGTAAACCGTAAGAAATAGACAAAAACTTAACATAAAAATGTAGATCTCGCTAAAACACATATGTATGTCATATACATTTTTTTTTCGTAGGGTTGACTGTTTTCGAGATATTCTAGGTTATTTGTTTCAGTTTTAAAATAAATAGCGTATTAAGAATAATGTGTTGCAGAGATGCAGATAAAGTTGTGTGGATGGAACACATCAAAATGTTTGTTTATGATTTATGATTTTTTTTATATATTGTCAAGTAGTTATCAATATCACATCAAGTATCTACACTCGAACCGCATGTTTTATAATACTAATTAAGTATAAGTTTCTCAATTACCATACTGAAATCTTTCTTCCTTACTGGCGCGGCATTCAGTCAGTAATTTTCCATTGTCAAAACGGGACAGAAGTGGAACTCTTCCGCAAAAACGCTTTGTTAGTTGACAGATGAGATAGCTTCTCAATTATTGTGAGTGACTTGCTCTTGCTTTCCAGATACTCTCATCCTGGGAGTCATTTTCAAAATTTGAGGAGCTTTCAGCAATTAAGTTTCCCTGCCTAATTTAGGTCACCATGAATATTAGTTTCTGGATCGATGATCAATAAAACTGGGGATGCACAGTAGCTATGCAAAAGGTATTTGTCCTCAAGGTGATACATAACCTATAAATGATGTTGCTATAACTAAGAATAGAATTACTACACCTACTATTCGTGTATAATAAAATTTACATGAACCATAATATATTCCTCGTCCAATATATAATTAAATACAAACAAAAAATATTGGAGTACCGTGTAGCTATGCAATGGACAAAGTTGCTCCTCACCAATTGAAGTAAACAAAATTAACCTACCATTGTGTTTTTACATATCTTACATAGATAATATTTGCTTACATCGAGTTTGAATTTTAATTTCAATGTATGTTTCTTTCAATTTTAGGGTGTATCCAAATGGAATACAATGTTTAGTTGACTCAGAACAACATATGGTTAAATAATCTTGTGTTTTATTCACATGACTTTCTGTACTTTTTGATAAACATAAGCAGAATTAGTATTATTACTTGCTTCTTTGTAGGTAGAAGGGTAATAATAGATTGCACTAGGCTAAAGCGATCTTTTAAAAGCTGTCGCTATGTTTGACACTACAACTTGGTTCTCTTTCCATGGCCAGGAATAAAACAAAAGAGATATGAAACGAATGTCATCTTCCCGTTTTGGAAAAGTTAAAAGTATTTTAATATTGAAACCAATAACAGAACATTTCTCAGAAACAGTTAACTATACAATGGTACGAGATCTACATTTCTTATGATGTAGGTTTTTGTCTAACTCATATAGTTTACCGGTTGTGCAAAAGAATAAAGAGCTCTTCTTAGTACTTTCCCAAAAAATTCAAGAAATACATTTCATTTGTCACGAAAAACCTTTAAAAAATGGCATTTTAATAAACACCGTCAGAACTATTTTTGAGAAAATCAAAATGTTCGAAAAATGTTCCATATAAAGGGTAGCTATTTTCCTGCAAATGTTCGTGTCCAATATTTTGAATATGCTTAACTTAAATACCAACTAAATTATGATTCTGAATTCAGGAGCTCTCAAAACATTTATTTGCGGTGAAATCACGGTATTAAACTTTTGGGTGGAATACAATGGTTTCTCTACCTACTACGTGGTCAAGAAAGTAAAAATATTTCTCAGACCTGCCAATTTTAAACACTTTAATTTAATATTTTTAGTTATTGAAACATATATATATATATTAAAATATATCTTTCGTCATCTGAAGATTCAGGTAAATTTGAAATGCAATGAATAAATCCATTTGCTGAAGTACACCATGAAATATTGTATCATCAAAAGCTCTACAACCTCTTTTATTACAGTAGTATGTGAATCTTTTTTTCTGTGAGAAAATATAACTTCTAATAAAGTGAGAATTTTTTATAATCACTAGTAAAATGTGGACGTAAATTGAAAAATGAAACTTTTCTTTCATTTTGATATTAAATTTTGATTTTCATGAAGATTTTAAAAAAGTATTACTATATTCTGTTCCAAAATTATTTTTTCTTTCGAGGACGCATATCTTTATACTATATATAGCTTAATTTGTTCTTTCTAAGATTTTCGACATGGACGCATAGCTTTATACTAAATACTAATTTGTTCTATCTAAGATTTTCTTCGTGGGCACATAGTTTTATACTAAATAGTAATTTGTTCTAAGATTTTCTTCGTGGGCACATAGCTTTATACTAAATACTAATTTCTGCTATCTAAAATTTTCTTCGTGGGCACATAGCTTTATACTAAATACTAATTTGTTCTATTTAAGTTTTTCTTCATGGACACATAGCTTTATACTAAATACTAATTTGTTCTATTTAAGATTTTCTTCGTGGACACATAGTTTTATACTAAATACTAATTTGTTCTATCTAAGATATTCTTCGTGGGCACATAGCTTTATACTAAATACTAATTTGTTCTATCTAAGGTTTTCTTCGTGGGCACATAGTTTTATACTAAATACTAATTTATTCTATCTAAGAGTTTCTCGTGGGCACATAGCTCTATACTAAATACTAATTTGTTCTATCTAAGATATTCTTCGTGGGCACATAGCTTTATACTAAATACTAATTTCTTCTATCTAAGGTTTTCTTCGTGGGCACATAGTTTTATACTAAATACTAATTTATTCTATTTAAGATTTTCTCGTGGGCACATAGCTTTATACTAAATACTAATTTCTTCTATCTAAGGTTTTCTTCGTGGACACATAGTTTTATACTAAATACTAATTTATTCTATTTAAGATTTTCTCGTGGGCACATAGCTTTATACTAAATACTAATTTATTCTATTTAAGATTTTCTCGTGGACACATAGCTTTATACTAAATACTAATTTCTTCTATCTAAGATTTTCTCGTGGGCACATAGCTTTATACTAAATACTAATTTGTTCTACCTAAGATTTTCGACATGGACACATAGCTTTATACTAAATACTAATTTGTTCTATCTAAGATTTTCGACATGGACACAGCTTTATACTAAATACTAATTTGTTCTCTTTAAGGTTTTCTTCGTGGCCCCATCGTCACACTGGGATCCAATTGGAAAAAAGGAAATCAAAGCAACTGCCTCGGTTTACTTGGAAAAGGGTTGAAGAAGACAAGTAGATATGGCTAATGATCACTTCTCCAGTGCTCCATTAGGCAATACTGTTCCTAGACCATTAATCCAAAAAACTTGAGACTACAAAAGATATTCTTCTTCAGGATCTAAATTAAAGAAGAGATGGTACTCATTTATATAGTGCAGATAGAGCAAATAACAATAGAGTTTGTGTTCTGGCATTTTTGCAGACTTTTCATTCTTGGATGTTAGGAGTACTCAGGTGGAGGGGTCTCCACTAACTGGAAGACAGCACTTCACATGCTGTGACCCCTGGAAAAAAGAGTTGGAGGGGAGATCCGAAGGGGGAACAGATCCAGAAGACCATGTACGGTAGTAAGGACAGATTCCATCATAACACCAGTCCTTACCCAGTCTTCTACTTGCTGGTGATCAGGGTGTAAACGAGAAACTCCAGGAAGGAAGAGCATTTCAGCAGTCCCACCAAGCCAAGGAAAACTGTTGTTATCATACAAATTCCACGCTATGCCACAGCTCATCGCTGCAAATCCGCGTCAAACTCTTTGGACTGTATCATATAATAGCAGAAAATAAGTTAGTAATTACAGTAGCTCCTTAAAAATATATGTAACCTAAATGTAAAACATAACCTATGAGCGATGTTCCGCTATTATCTAAATCACATAAGGTGAAACAGATGAAGGAAATGACGGGGACAGCAAATTCGTACCAGAAGGGGAACAACTCTAGCTAGCATTCGTCTATCGACCCAGGGGAATTCATCCTCAAAAGAGCCACTCCAAAGGGAGTAAAAACCAGGGACTTCCCAAAGAAAACCATTTCGCTCGGTCTTTCGTTATTGGCTTTATAATGCTTATAAATATCACTAATTTGTCAACTCTCTCTATGGCGTCAGTGAAAAAAATTCAGTAATCACATTGATAACACTTGGTCATTCTTCCCCTTTGATTCAAAATTCATAACACACTATTTCAAGCATCAAAGTAAAACAGATACTTACTAATTCCATGCAAAATAGCGTGGAAAAGCCAGTGCAGATTTCGAAAATAATAAAAGTAGTTTTCTCTCAGAGCTTTATATGCCCTTCTAGGCTATATGAATACAAAATATGAAACACAAATTCATTGACTGGCATTGGTGTTTCTATATGTGTATTAAGTAGATACTATTGGATTTTTATTATATTATTTCATTTATAATTATAGTCTCCTTTAACTTCCACATATGGTCACGTCGAGGGCTTTACTTCAGAAACGTCTGCAGGTGTTTTGCTCGCTGAACTGAACCCTACAGTACTTAAATTTGAGTTTACAGCTTTATAATATTAAACACATACACACACACACATATTCATACTTCCATACTCTGTGAGGGGACACAGAATGAATATAATTTAAAATGGAAATGGACTTTTATTTATAGACGCTCTTTAATTACTGTGGTTCTCAGTGTCCCATTCTATGTTGGGCATGAAAGACAGCTAAATTTTGCTCAGAGGTCTCTTTATCAGGCTTGAGATTATTTTATGCACCGAAAATCTATGACGCGGAATCAACGTTTTACTTCCCTTCCGAAGGAAGCCATGCTAATGACTTTCACGCCGGAAAAAAAATCCATCGACCTCCGCCGGGTTTGAACCTAAGACCTTGGGTATATGAGGTATATCGTGACCGCTTCACCATGCAGGGCGACTGGTTAAAGAAAAAGTCTTTGCCCCAGCCGGAAATCGAGCCCGGGACCTCTGGAGGAGAACCTAGAGCGCTGATCACTCGACCCCAGAGGCAGTCATATTATGGAATGTGTTATAACTCTACGGCACGAGCTCACGAGGAACCTTGGCCTACCGCTGGCTGCTGCATCCTCTACCTTGGTCCATGACAGACGTATTGGAAGATGAGACGTGGTCAGCGCCTCCAAACCCTCCTCCCGACCGGTTAATGAGGTCTGCATGACCTGGAGCCGCTACTTTTCCATCAAGTAGCTCCTCAATTGGCCCCCCCAGGGACCTCATGAGGCTGAGTGTACTCCGGTCCAGGTCTCTCAGCGGGGGAAAAATCCCCACATCGGTGCTGGGAATCGAACCTAGGTCTCTCGCTTGGCAAGCAGCAACGCTACCACCGCTAAGGAGACGACCATGGGATTTGTTTTGGTGTAAAGTTAGAAGCAAAAGAGTTTAAACATTCCCTCAAAATATTTGTAATCTACGTCCTTTATCATAGCAAGTGTGTGTTCTTCAGTGACAAAAGAAGACTGCAATAAAATTCCATTTTGAATCCTGTAGTTTAGTTCCTCTGTGTCGATCTTCTCAGCAAAGAGGAACAAAAAAGAAGCGGATGCCAGAGGAGAAGCTATGCATGGCAGTATACAACAAAGTAAGTAAAGTATACAAATGACTTTGCTAACAACGCATGACAAACTCATCCATCTTCGCACCCACCTCGCCCCGGGCCCCACTGCAGGGCTCCCGTAGCCTTCCCCCAATATTGACACTGAGGATGTGATTCACGGGGTTCGCGGCCCAACAAATTAATCCGCTTTTTAGCGGGACACAAAACTGGATTTCACACCAACCAACCATCCCTTCCACCGCCACCATGTCCTTTGCTACTGGTGTGTGTGTGTGTGTGTGTGTGTGTGTGTGTGTGTGTGTGTTTACCAGTAATATGGCTATTCAAACAGAATATACAAATTTCAACATATCCATCATTATTATCCCACCGTTTTAACGTTTTAACTTTTTTTACGTTTCTATTTAAAATAACCATTGCGCATTTGCCTATAGAGCGTTCCAGGCTTAAAAGACAGTGTGGAAGTATACGGAGTATTTCCTTCTCTCTCACATGCGTGCGTTTTCCATTCGTTCCGTCCTTTTTACATCATGCGCTGTTGGCAATTTCAACAAAAAATCTGATGTATCACACTCAAAGCGGCTCTCTTTACATACTGTCACTTACTTTTGTATACTCTCTTCTACGTTCTAATAATTATATATAGCCTTATTTTTATATCTAATTTGTGATAATCGAGATGAGAGGAGATGTTGTATTCTCCTCCAAAATGATACGTATTTCACCGAAAATGCCAGTTTTGAGGTTCATTGGGCCTCACAGTACCCATAAAAACAATTTTTTAGAAAAATATCCGATTGTGTATTTGAGAGATATTCTATCTGTCTGCCTCTGAATGATAGAATGATTTAGTTCTATCTTCTGCCACTACATTATTATAAGTATAACTTACATTCGAATGATACATTTTAAAACTGCATGCATATACCTATTAGCTTCCCTTTAATTGAACCGTGAGTTATATTACAATATAAATACATTTGGTGGAGAGCGCCAGTGTTTTGTTGGCATCTGAAGGGATTGAGGGGAAGGCGAGAGTAGGAAAGCATAGTTGCACAATGAAAACGCCACAATCTACTGCTGTCTTCACAGTAGTTCTCTCGGAACTTGTTCCGTAACTGTTTAGTTCCTTTCTCACTCACATCGTGGTCGATATTTGGTTTAACTTGAAACATGGTAATTAGAAAGAAATAGTAATATATTCCACACGAAGGTGGCAATCCTTAACTGCCTAATCTCAGTCTCTCATCGCAAAGATTGTCCTCGTTTACCAACAATCGCTTGGAACATTACGAAAGCCGACGAAGCAAACACGGCAAAAGATAACAGTATATTTTCCAAATCTCACTACCAGAAACAAGTATAACTGGTTACAACACAATTACAACTGACACCGAGAGAGTAATAGACAGTGAAGGATGAATTTTCCAACACTCGGACCATCATTACGGCATCCCACCTCCTAGGCGGTCAGGTAGCAGAAAATGGCCATGTTTGCACATAAATCTCACGAACTGAAGTAGAGATACCATACTAATTTTTCAGTTCTAAACTGACCCGATCTGTTGACTCCTCTTTAGCATCCTTGTCTACTTCCTAAAATTTTCTCTAAAAAGTTAATTGCTTCTGTCCTTGGACTCCCAAATTTTAATCCCTATTATTTCTTGGTATAAATTATCCCATTCTATGCTCTATACATCATCTTTTAACCTGTCTGCCTATGAGCAGTGGCACAAAAGGTTGGCTCAGGTTTCGATTCCCCCCAGAGTATGCAAATATGAGTGAAAGTGTAAATGTGTATATTACCTAATGTATAAAAACTCAAAAGAAATATAGCGATCTAACGACAACTTACCATAGGCAAATTAACAAGATTACCGGTCGAAAATGACCAAAAGGTTAAAGCCACCCATAAGACTACTGGAATTAATAAAATGTAAATGGCGTGTTATTTATGGACGTTCTTTAACTGCTGTGGTTCTCAGCGTCCCATTTCTTAATTGGGCTTGAAGATCGCTTAATTTTGCTCAGAGGCCTCTCTAACAGGCTTGAGGTTCTTTTACGTGCCGTAAATCTACGACACGGGACCAACGCCTTTACTTCCCTTCCGAAGGAAGCCATGCTAAGGATTTTTATACCCGAAAAAATCCATCGTCCTCCGCCGGGTTTGAACCCGCGACCTTGGGTATATGAACTGCAGTTAATGACTGGGATATAAATGGAAAATTAAAAAAACTAAGATTTGTTTTGTATTCCATTCGCATGACTTTCTTCATCTGTACTGAAAACAAACTCTTCTTGCAAAAGATTTTTCTTTTTTTCTATATCATACTAATAAAACATTACCAGAAAAAGAATTATTACCTAGGTCCTTATAATTAGAATGAAAATAATGCAGTACACTAGGCCAACGCAAGAGTCAATATTTTAAAGCTGTCGCTATGCTTTTATAATTGAAATTCGATTCCCTTTCCAAGACCAGGATTAAAACAAAAGAGATTTGAAATGAAAGATAACTTCCTGTTTGAAGAAAATTTCAAGTAATTTAAAATTGAAACCAATAACAAGGAACATTCGTAAACGGTTTAGGCTACCAAAAGTGTATATGACGTAAATTGTGTGTTTTAACGAATTTACATATCTGTGTAGTAAGTTCTTGTCTGTCTCTTTCGTTGTATTAGTTATACAAAAGAAATCCAGAATGAAGAAGTGTTCAGAGGCTATCCACATCAAATTCAACACATACATTTCATTTGTCATGAAAATATTATAACTATATGGAGTTTTAATACAAATCATTAGAGCCATTTATGATAAAATATAAATTTTCGAAAAGTCGTCCATGTAAAGGGTATGTTGGGATGGTGAGATTTTCTTCGAAACCTTCGTGTCGTATCCTTGAAATCTGCTGAACTTACATATCAAGCTTAATATTTAACCAATTTCTCGTTTTTAGGTTATACTGTTTTTTTTTCTCTCTCTCTCTCTCTCTCTCTCTCTCTCTCTCTCTCTCTCTCTCTCTCTCTCTCTCTCTCTCTCTCTCTCTCTCTCTCTCTCTCTCACTCACATACACACACACATGTGCCTCTTTCTAAACTTCTGATGTACTCCATTCACATGACTTTCTCTACCCATTCCGCAACAAATTATTCACATTAAAGCTTATTCTTCTATCTGCTTCATGCTAATCGAGATAAATATTACCAGAATATTTTTATAAATTGTTTGTTTCTAAGTACAATGGAAATAAGGGTATACACTAACCAAGGCTATATTCAAATATTTCAAATGCTGTCGCCATGGGATTATCTTTGCATGGTCAGGAGTAAAACAAGACAGATACGAAACGAATGTCGTCTTTTGTTTCAGAAAATGTTAAAGTATTTCAAAAATTAAACCAATAACCAGGAATATCTCGGAAATGGTTAACTCCATTAATAGTGTATAAATATACAGACACAAATTGGGTCTTTAACAAAATCTACACGTAGGTACTATTTAAAGCACATAATGTTGAGATTTCTCCAGAAATGCACCTTTTAGTGTCCCCTATATAAAGAAAAACATTTTTATGATAAGTGGTGTGTGTCTCCGTGTGTCTGTGAACACGATAACTCAAAAACGAAAAATCAGTAAAATACCAAGCTTGGATTTACGTATCTTCCGAAGATACGATATGAAGATTTTGAGGAAAATTCTCCAACCCTAAACTACCCTTTACATGGAAAAAAGTTAAAAAAGAATATTTTCCCAAAAATGGCTATAACGATTTTGATTAAAATAGCGTATTTTAAAAATATTTACATTACCAATAAAATATATATCTTGAATTTTCTGGGAATAGCCTCTGAAGATCTCTTCATTATCAATGACCTTTGTATAATTGGTAAACCATAAGAGATAGGAAAAAAGTTATTACACAAAAAATGTAAATCTCGTTAAAACACACAATTTATGTCATTTACATTTTTTCCTGGAGTTAACCATTCAGATAAATTCTTTGTTATTGGTTTCAGTTATACAATACTTAAACTTATCTCATGTGGAAACTCCTGCTCATGTAAAGTAGCGGATTTCATCACAGGTTTTAGATGATTTGACTATCGCTTTAGCTTGGTATATTCCCCTATTTCCCTTCTACTTACAAGGAAGCAAGTAATAAAGACAATTTCAAAAAATACTTAAGTAGACTAGCATAAAGCAAAAGCTTTCTAACAATATTTTGTTATAGATATGTGGATAAAGTCATGAATGGAACACATCGGATTTCTTATGTAGTAAGATTTTATCTATTTTTACGGTTTACCAGTTATCAAACGTCCACCAGAATGAACCAGAGACATTCCCAGAAAATTCAAGATATATATTTAATTCTTCATATATGTATTTCAATTAAATTCATTTGAGCACATCATCATTTTCGAAAATTGGTACGTGCATAAGGTAGTTTGGGGTGGGGGATATTTTGAAAATCTTCGTATCGCATTCTCGGAAGATACTGAACTAAATACCAAATTTAGTATTTGGCGGATGTTTTGTTTTTGAGTTTTATTGTTCACACACATATACGGACCTTTTCCTAAAATGTTTTTTTTTTACTCGAGGGACCCTAAAAATGTATTGCCAATGAAATCTTGGTATTCAATTTCGGGATGGATTGCCTTCTATATACCACTTTCATGCTAGAGTAACACCCTTTTGGAGTGGGGCGTATTCAGGAGATTTCAAAATATATTTCCGATGAAATCATAACACCGAAAGTCCGTTAAATATCAAACTTGGTATTTAAGTTCAGTATCTTTCAAGGATGCGACAGGAGGATTTTCAGGCAAATTCTACCACTTCAAACTATCCTATACATGGAAATGTGTATATTTTTGCTAAAATAGATGATTTAGAAAGTGATTAATATGTGTAGGTTTGTTTCTTCTCAGACATCTAGACACTTTGGAAAAAATATAAGAAATATGCGAAAAAGCCCCAAAAGTGCAACCACGCCCTCAGCTCAGAATTATTTAAGTCATCTTGTAACTCCCTCAGTTTCACTCCAGTAAAATATGTATACGTAAAGATTCCTAGAGAATAGGAAGCAATAATAGGTTGAAACCTTATATTTTAATTTTGATCATATTGGATTTATTTTTACTAATTGGTCGTTTTTAAGTACAATATTACCAGGTGACCTAATAACTCCGTATTTGACATGTGTAGATATCTCTCGTGCGTTAAAAGAGTTGCAGAACTCAACAGGACTGTTTGAAGTGAAAACCGGTAGGTGGAGAACATGCTGAGCGACCTTGCTTTTAATCCTCTTGGGTATCGCGGAGACAGTGAGGCGAGTCGCGCTCTTTGAGAGGGATGAAACGAAGGTATATCTCGCTATACTCTATGAGACGTAACTCGTCCTGTCTGGTTCTGTTCTTGTCTTTGGGACGCTGTTTAAAAGTTTGGAAAGCACGCAGCTCCTCCCAACTGTTAAATAGCCACATGCTCTTTACAAATACATCCGTCTCCGCAAAGAGAGAGACAAGAAGAGGAAGTGTTTCTGTTTCTTTCTTTTTTAGACCCGGTAAGTTAAATCTCACAGACTCTAGTGCAGTATTTTTCAGAACATGATAACTTTTGGCGTGACTTTAATGTTTGAGTTTAGGTGGTTTGCGGTTGGATACCACCCTTACAGCTGTAAAGTCTTCCACTTATTGGTCCCTTACCTCAGAAGCGAACAGATTTTACTACGTTGTCTCTCACCCCTAGTACAGACTCGTCTTTTGTTTGCTAGTGGTTATTGCCCAGTGGCAGAGGATAGCGGTTGGAAACCAACCCTTGTAGTATCCAAGTCTTCCATTTACTGGTCTCTTACCTCAGAAGCGAATCTTGACATGCAAGCAGAATCTTCAGAGTCTCCAGAAGACAGAGATGTTACTACGTTGCCTTTCAGCTCTAGTACAGGCTCGTCTTTTGTTTGCTAATGGTTATTGCAGAGGGGGGCGGTCACGTTTGGAGGTGATCACATTCTGGAGAAAACTATAACTTCACTGATATGTTTTAACTTGAAATAGCCCCGTTGAGTTCTGCACGTGCCAAATATGGGGCAGTTGGGCCATCTGGGAGTTAGTATATTAAAGGGATACGGTACTCTGAAATGGAAAAAATAACATATTTTGTTTCAGACACCAATAATATTATTTCTAGTTTAAGAAAGGTATACTTTTGGGAGGTTAAGATGATTTTAATAAATTTAAATATAATTTAAATGCTAGTATGCATTTCTTTAAAGCTGTTATGCAATGCCCCTTTATAGAACATTTGTATCTTTAAATTCAGTTTTCTCAAAACAGCATTTTTGGATACTTGTGTAACTTTTATTCAGAAACTATGAAAGCTGGAAAGATGCAATTTTCAGCACATATATACAACACATAGTTGAACTTTCTGAACCACAATCGTGATGTTATAGTATATATTGATCATATTAAGAAAGCAAGAACATTGCAAATTTTCCACATTTTTACTTTTTTGATTTGAAAATATATTTATTTTTAATTTCTACTGAAGTTGTATCATAGCTAAATAATTTAGGTTCAAAAGATAGCTGTTTGTACTAAGAATAAGCATGCAAGGTGTTATTATGTATTGCAAGCAGCATCAGAGAAAAAAGTACATGACTTCACATGTTTTAAGACTAGGTTTTATTACTTTTCTGCTGAATGAAATACTTTTTATAGACTCAACCACATAAGTTATTAATGCAAACAAGCACTTGACATAATTGTAATAATGTATAATATAATTCATACAAATTTATGAAAAACAATACTTTAAGAGCAGTGGTAATTCAAATCAACGTAATTTAGAATATGGTGTATCTGATAAAAGTACCGGTTTTAATCAATCTCTTTCTAACTTTAGTTTGTGTGGTCTCTAAAAGTGTTCTAACAACTTGGAAATTGAGGTAATAAAATGGAAATGGCGTGTTATTTAAGGACGTTCTTTAACTACTGTGGCTCTCAGCGTCCCATTCTAAATTGGGCGTGAAAGACCACTTAAGTTTGCTCAGAGGTCTCTCTTTCAGGCTTGAGGTTCTTTTACATGCCGTAAATCTACGACACGGGACCACCGGCTTTACTTCCCTTCCGAAGGAAGCCATGCTAAGGATTTTTTACACCCGAAAAAATCCATCGTTCTCCTCAGGGCTTGAACCCGTGACCTTGGGTATATGAAGTTAGCATAGTCACCATTAAAATAGAGAGGGGGAGGAGAGAAAGAGAATATTCGGACTTATTGGTGACATAGCTACTACAAATGCCTCATAATGGGAGGTCCGAAATGGATGTGCAGCGTCGGAAGACAATGATTGTAGAGGCTTCCGCAATTTGGTAAACAGGTGGAAGGGCTCAATAAGCTGAGTCACTAAAACCACCCCTTCACCCGCCCCCAGCAGCAGCAGGGAGACGGCTCCAGATAAGCCCATGCTTTATGTCCCAACTGGAACAAATACGTCATGACTATGTTACACGGGCGTCACAATGCCGTGACATGGACCGCTGGATATAAACTAAGTTTATCGAACTAAATCCTCCCCTTGCGTTGCAGTGTACAGTGAAGTTTTATGTAACGCCACAAGGGCTCGTTAGGATCGCTTAGCTCGGCAATATACGGTTTCTGACCCGGCTTACAGACCACGATAAGCGGACACTACACAGTGCTGCCACCAACTTATCAGTGTTTATTTTAATTAACCAGTTTCCACCACCCAATGGGACGTTAAACAAGAGATAAATGACGAGCAAGCGCGGCAAGGGAATGGCAATATAACACGAGAACAAATGGAATATTTATTGTTAACTTACTGCACCTACATTTTCAGCAATTAATTGTCTTTTCTATTTCAAGAATAATCATACACAAGCTTTGTTATTAATTAAAACGCAAATTTCACTTTCTCTTGCACGTATAATAGAGCACTTAATAGGTAGAGAAGATATTGTTTTCTCCCAAAAATTAATATATTCTTGTTTTAAGGATAAAATCAATCTATTATAATTTATTTTTAAAAAAAACTAATCCGTTTTAAAATTATAAAGATAAATTTAATGACATTGGAGCTACTATATTATAATAATATATAATATTCATGGAATTAATTTTTAAGAACATTTCATACTTTTGATTTGCTTAATACTTTTTTTTTTTTTGGTAGTGTTTAACGCCCGCTTTAACTACTAATGGCACCGCAGGCGGTTTTGCTTAATACTTCAGTACAGTACAGAAGAATAAAAATTGAAAAATGTTCATGTGTGTAATTGTGTCTGTATATAATCTGTGGACGGCATACTTAAAAAACGGAAAAATCGGTTAAATATCAAAGTTAGTATTTAAGTTAAATATCTTCTTAGGATAGGAAAAAGTTTTAAAGACGCCACCCCCCCACACACACACACACACTGACCTACCTTTATATGGAAAACTTTCAAAACTATTGATTTTCAAAGAAACGGCTCTAATGATTTTGATTAAAATAGCATATACTTAAGAGATTTTTTATGACAATTGAAATTAAATTTTGGCAATATCCGCTGAAGACTTCTTCATTCTGGAAGACTTTTGTATAACTAGTAAGCCATAAGAGATAGAAAAACTTACTGCACAAAAAATGTAGACTCATTAAAACACACATCTTATGTCATATATATTTTTGGATTTTGCTTTTTTTGTTTGTTTGTTTTTTTTTCCTGTAGCGTTAAACGTTTCCGAGATATTCTTTGTTATTAGTTTCAATTTTAGGTTTGTTGCAGAGTATAGAGAAAGCCATATGAATGGAACATATCAGATTTTTCCGAAAATGCTTTTTTTTTGGATACAGGGAACACTAAATCATGTATTGCCGGTGAAATCTCAGTATCGCATTTTTGGGTGAAGTGCAACACCTTCTCTATACACTATGTACTTAGTACGTATAGACAAATTAACAAGTATTTGGTTTATTAACATTCACGTAACTTACTCTATTCATAATTGTTCATTTTATAACCCATTTAAAGTCTTCCTAAAAAGCTAAGCATAAACCCACTCTAACGCTTACCTATAAGAAGTAGACGAACTTACTGTATTTCACCCAAAAATTCGAATTCGAGATTCTGAAACCCAAAACTAAAGCATTTTAATTCATAAACCACCTACATAGCATATAGAGAAGGTAGTTCATTCCTACCAATAATTCCATACTGAGATTTCATTGTAAACAGTGTTTTGCAGTTCCTTGAATCGAAAAAAAAAAAAAAGAAGAAAAAAATTAGAACAAGATTCGTGCTGTAAGTGTGTCGTCTGTGAATAGCATAATTCAAAAACGAAAATCCGTTGAATACTGAGCTTCATATTTAAATTCAGCATCTTCCAAGAATGCGACAAAACAGATTTATATAAAAATCTTCCGCCCCAAACCATCCTTTACCTGGAAAAATTTTTGAAATGTTTGATTCTCACAATAATGGCTCTAATGATTTTGATTACAATGCCATAAACGAAATATACCTATACCTTGAATTTCCTCTTCACTCAGGTAAGTTTTGAATACCTGATAAACCGTAAGAGAAAGTCAAACATGTTGCACAAAAAAAAAAAAAATATATATATATATATATATATAGTCAAAATATCCAGTTTAAGTCATATGCAGTTATTTTTGTACTGTCGGAGGAACTCCTCAATTCCCCAATGCGTAGCTGTTTCTCAAATGGGAAATAGTCATTTCTTCTTTACTTTTTTTTCCCTCTTTGTTTAACTATTGTCAGTGCGAAAGAACTGAATTTCAATATCATCACATAGCGACTAGCTTTTAAAAATTAAATGCAGTTTTATCTATTCTTCTTTCTTAGTGTCCCTTTCTATGTTGTGCGTGAGAAACCTCTTAATTTTGCTCAGAGAGCTGAGGCTCTTTAGATATGTACCATTATTACTTTCTCTACACGTACTATGTACATAGTGTATAGAGAAGGTGTTGTATTCCACCCAAAAATTGGATACGGAGATTTCACCGGAAATATAGGTTTTGGGTCCCCCTGCATCCAAAAAAAAGCATTTTTATAAAAAGGTCCGTGTGTGTGTCTGGTGTGTGTCTGTGTGTGTGTGTGTGTGTGTCTGTATGTCTGTGTGTCTGTGGACAGCCTAGCTCAAAAACGAAAAGACCGTTAAATACAAAACTTGGTATTTAAGTTTGGCATCTTTCAAGGATGCGACACGAAGATCTACAAGAAAATCCCCCCACCCCAACTACCCTTTACATGGAACATGTTTCCAAAATTTTGATTTTCTTAAAAATGGCTCTAACGATTATGATTAAAATGTCAAATATTAAAGATATTTGCTTGACAAATAAAATGAATATCTTGAATTTTCTGGGAATAACCTCTGAAGACTACTTTATTCTGGATGAATTTTACGGAAGTTTGCATAACTGCTAAACCGTAAGAGATGGACAAAAACTAAACACACAAAAAATGTAGAGCACATTAAACCATACAATTTATGTCATATACATTTTTTTCGTGGACTTGATCGGTTTTTTTTGGGTTTTTTTTTTCATATTTCTTGTTTTTGGTTTCAGCTTTGAAAAACTTATACTTTCCTCATACGGAATTTATCAACTCCTGTCCGTACAAACAAAGGAACTTCAGTCACATAGCAACCAGCATTTGACTGTCACTTTAACCTATGGTACTCCCTTCTACTTGCAAGGAAGCAAGTAATAAGACCATGTCTGCTAATTTTTCTAAATTAGCAAGAAGTAAATAGAAGCATAAGCTTTTTAGCTATAATTTGTTGCAGAGATGTAGAGAAAGTCAAGTGAATGGAACACATCAGATTTTTCATAGTGTTTTGTGCCCCCTTTAACTACAGACGGCGCCGTAAGCATTGACATTGATGATACATGGAATGAAAATGGAACACCGATGGAATGCGATGATGGGGGAAACTGGAGAATCCGGAGTAAAACCACCCCTACGCCGCTTCGTCCACCACAAATCCGACATGGAATTGAAGTGAGTGGTCTATTCACTCGGCCACAGTGCGGCCTGGTGTAACATAAATCTACGGCATGGGATCACTAGCTTTACTTCCCTTCCGAAGGAGTTCATGTTAAGGAAAAAACGCTATCACCCTCTGCTGGGTTTGAACCCTTGGCCAGAAGATAGCATGTTACCCCTAGAGCCACCTTTTAAAATATTTACTGTTAGCCTAGTGTACTCCCTTTTTTTCCTTCTACCTACAAGAAAATAAGTAATAACACTGTTTACCATGAAGTAGATAGTAAATAAGCTTTTGTAAGAACAATCTGTTACGAATAAGTAGAGAAAGTCATATGAATGAAACACATCAGATTTTTAAAAAATAATTTAAAATACAGTATTGTGCTGTTATAATAATAATAATAATAATAATAATAATAATAATAATAATAATAATAATAATAATATACATATACATACATACACACACATACATACATACATACATACATACATACATACATACATACATACATACACACACACAGACACACACACACATACATACATACATACATACATACATACATACATACATACATACATACATACATACATACATACATACATATGTTCACATGTCATCACTCATTAAAACATACATCGATACGTTTTTCTTTAACTACACTTTATTCAGTTTTCAGTTTGGGAATTGGCAATCCTCTTTCCTGACAGTTTCAGCTCTCCTTTATTGACTATTAATACGTTTCAAGTGTAAATTTTAACACCATTATATAAACGATAGCGCTTACAAAGAGAGGCATCCGATGCTTATCCAACCAAGTGCATAATTCTTTCACTGGTAAAGTACATTCCTAGTGGCCCAACAGCACCGAATTTCACGTAGGCAGATAACCCTTCGAGAATTATAAAATTGCAGAACTCAGCGGGTAAATCCAAGCACACGCCGGACAGTGACATTATAAGAGCAAAGGTCGCTCTCACTGCTCCTCTTGCATATCAGCGTAAACTTTGAAGGAGGTGGTTCCCAGGCTTGTACTAGAGCCGGTGTTGCTATACAAGAACAGAGTAAACACACTGAAACGTTAACATGCTTCCTACTTCAATTACAGGGTCTTATTTTTTAGAGGATAGTCACCTTTTAGATCCACAAGTCTTATCTCACCTATCAGTATCCGCCAATAGCTAGTTTTGTAATTTTGTAACACGCTGTTCTTATTTAACATTACAGATTAGATTCACCGTAGGGTTAAATCAAAACATTAAGGCGCCGTTACAAAAACCATGCATAAGAATACTAGAGTTTCATTGTATTACTGTTTGGGGGTGGGGCATCTGGTATAGAGCCTCTACAGCATTCCAAAAAATCTTATGTGTTCCACTCACATGACTTTCTCTACAACTCTGCAATAAATTATTGTTAAAAAGCTTATGCTTCTATTTACTTGCTGCTAACCGAGAAAAAATTAGCAGAAATAGTCTTATTACTTGTAAGTAGAAGCGAAATAAGGGAGTACCTTAGGTTAAAGTGATGGTCAAAAGCTGGTTGCTATGTGAATGAAGTTCCTTTGTTTGTATGGACACGAGTTCACAAAGTCCTTTATGAGAAAAGTATGATTTTTATAGCTGAAAACAAAAATAAGAAATGTCTCAAAAGCAATCAACTCCATGAAAAAAAATGTATATAGCATAAATTGTGTGTTTTAAAGTGCTCGACATTTGTTGTGTGGTAAGTTTTTGTCCATCTCATACGGTTTAGCAGATATGCAAAATTCCGTAAAATTGACCCAGAATAAAGTAGTCTTCAGAGGCTATCTCCAGAAAATTCAAAATATACATTTTATTTGTCCGGTAAATATCTTTAATATACGATATTTTAATCAAAACCATTAGAGCCATGTTTTAGAAAATCAAAATTTTCGAAAAAAGTTCCATGTAAAGGGTAGTTAGGGGTGGGGGGATATTTCTCAAAATTTTCGTGTCTCATCCCTGGAAGATACTAAACTTAAATACCAAGTTTTGTATTTTACCGACTTTTCGTTTTTGAGTTATCACAGGCACACGGACACACACGGACCTTTTTCTGAAAATACTTTTTTTTTAATACATGGGACCCTAAAACATATATTTCAAGCGAAATCTCGGTATTGAATTTTTGGTGGAGTGCAATGCCTTCTCTATATACTATGTACATAGTAAGTGTACAGAAAGCAAAAATTAGAAGATTTTGAGGGTAAAACTAAGGAATAAGTAAACGATTTCAATGGTTTTAAATTTGGAGACAAAGAAACTCGTAACGTTATGGTCGGTTGCGCTTTGTAATCATGATGAAGACTGTGAATTAGCATATTATCAATTTAAACTTTTGCCAGTATGCAACATCTTGCTCCAGAAATCAGTTGATGAAGTGTACATAGTTCATATAGCATACGTATATTTTGTGATTCTCAAGCAGCACTTTCAGTCATTGCGAATAAATATAAACTTTATTCAAATGTAAGGACGATCATTCTAGAAAAAAACAAACATATAGTTATGTTTAGAATGGATTTGAGACATCAGATAGAGCAGATCTGTTTGCAAAAGCAGCCGCAACTTCACATACAGACTATACCGATACTCATTAACATTTATAAAGAATACTTTAAAAGAACAAATGCTAAATGAAAGGAATAAGTTACAGATAAATAGTGACGATGGCCAGGATATAAAATCAGTGTTTCTCCAAACACTTGAGGATAAACACTATCAATTCTGTTTGTAGAACTTCATGACTGGTCATGGAAAATTCAAATTGTACTTTCAACGTTTCAAAATAATTAATTCAGATGAAGTATTATGTTCGTGTAAAAATTCTTGTCAGAATGTCGTCCGTTTACTTTTTCATTGTCCAACAGAATGGTGTAAAGCGATGGATCACTTTTGTGTAACTTGTAAACCGTAAGAGATAGACAAAAACTTACTGCACGAAAAATATAGATCTCATTAAAACACACGGTTCACGTCATATACATTCTTTGTAGATTTATCCGTTCCCAAGACATTGCTTGTTATAGGTTTCAATGTTAAACTACTTAAAAGTTTCTCAGAAGGTTTGTCATCTTTCGGTTTTACTCCTAGCCACGCACAGAAAACCGAATTTAAATTGTTTCACATGTGATCGCGTTAGTCTAATATATTCCCTTATTTCCCTTCTGCTTACAAGGAAGCAAATAATAAGATTCTGCTAATGCTTGTCTCTATTAGCATGATGTAGATGAATGAAAAGGTAGGGAAAGTCATGTGAATGAGATACTTTATATTTTTAATTCTAACAAAGTATTCTACCGTTTATGTAAATAACATAACATAGCTTCTGAAGTGACAAAGTATAATATTGCTGTTTCAGTTGCAATGCGAAATTTTAAGGGTTTTGTTTCCAGAGGCAAGTTGTATCGATATCAAGATAAGATAGTAATGCTGTATTGGCAATAAAATAAGTTTATATGCGAGATATTTATATCTTCTCTTCCCCATTGAAATGTGAACAGAGTAGCAAAAATACAGCAGTAAAAATAATAACCTAATCTGTAGCAGTCCATCCCCTAAAACCCTCCCCTTGCCTGCAACTCAGCCCTATCAAATCCCATACTCGGATTTCATCTTTACGTTTTATGAGGTTTGATATTTCGCGGCCATTTTTATCATCCAGAAAAATATATGGTGGTTTTTCCTGACAAGGTACAAGAGGGGAGAGAATCACATTGGAGGGGGGGGGGGAGGTGCAGTGTATGTGAAGCCATATCTAATTTATGTGACCATCGTTAGTGCGCCAGCAATAAAACTTGCTGAACTCGATGTTCAGATGTTGCTCCCTCTTTCAATCTCCCAGGAAAAAGTCGCGATCATAATTTCAGATTATATTTAGAGCTCAAAAATAACAAAAACATTATAGGACTACAAGAAAATATAGAGTGTTTTATGAGGGAGTAGTCTCCATAGAGTATACTAAATCACTATGTTATCTAATCACAAATACAACATTGTAAAGCTGTGGTATACATATGTAGAACATTATTCCCGATATAATTGCCAAAAAAAAATGAAATACATTCAGTTTGAAATAGTTTTTACGGTTTATTTTTATTTATTTATTTATTTTTTTTATTTTTTTTTTTTTTTTTTTTTTTTTTTGTCTGTAACATCAAAGAAGTGACAAAATCACACCACAGTCACCTTTCCTACCATATACTTCAGAAAAAATCATTCAGAATAAATAAGCCTTACAAGGCTATTCCCAGAAAATTCAAGATATACGTTTTATTTCTCATGTAAATATCTTTAATATATCTATGGTATTTTAATCAAAATCGTTAGAGCCATCTTTGAGAAAATCAAAATTTTTGAAACTTTTCCACGTAAAAAGGTAGTTTCAGATGGGGGGATTCACCTCAAAATCTTCGTATCGCATCCTTGGAAGATACTAAACTTAAATACCAAGTTCTGCAGTTTACCAACTTTTCGTATTAGAGTTACCGTGTTCATGGACACGCAGACCAGGGACACAACACATGGACCTTGTTTTCTAAAATGCTTTTTTTATATAAAGGGGACTCTAAAACGTGTATTCTGCTGAAATCTCGGTATCAAATTTGTTGGTTTGGTACAATATATTGTCTATGTATTATATAGAGAAAGTAAATATATGTTTTAACATTGCAGGTTTAATAGGATATATAAAAATGTTGACATTCGGTATAGTGTTGAAACTCGCCTCCCGCATAACAAGCGAGATCGCAAAACCAATCCTCACCAGCTCGCTTGATTTTGTGTCGTAGGAAATAAGCCTTGCTCTGCACATGCAGTGCATAAACACGTGGCAGCAAGGATTATCTCTCTTACTTAGCGCGTCGTGTGTGAGTATACAATGTCGGGGACAAAAAGCAATCCAAATCACAAGTCATCGACTCCTACATTTATGCCGCCTAAGAAGCGTCATTCTTGTTTATAGAAAGTGGCGAAATAAGTGTTTAGTTTTCGCCAAAGTTCCGCTAAAGTTCAACATTTATAGCCGTTACGTAACCCATGCGAGTACGGCAGATACCAAGGAGAAGAATATTTGTTTCTAATTTTTATGATGCCAATTAATTATTATAATATCTGTTCATATTCACCGCCAATATGAACTTAATTCGTTACAAATTAAGTCTTATATTGTTGCCGATACAATGCGATAAACAAATTATTAACTAAAACTCACATTTCGGTTTGTGAAGGGTGTATTGGATCGGTTTGTAGGGGCCATATTGGAACGGTTTGTGAGGGATGCATTGAGCAAAACAGAACAAACATCTACCCTCCCGAAAATAAATTTTGTTCAAGACAAGGAACTTATATTAATTCTATAATTAGTTATTATTTTTGGCAATTATTTTTATGACTACCAATTCTACCAAAACTATGAAAATATGTATATGTCGATATTCAAAATAGAAATACTATAGCAAGAGATATAATAGTACGATTCTGCTACCAATCCTAAACATAAAACCGATGAAGCATGCATGTATTACGTACTTAAAACGCAAAATGCTGAATGCATCCACATCCCTGAAGAAATGGTCTGTTATCGCTTTCTACGTAGTAGGCAATTTGCAGAAGCATCGAGCAAATTTGTTCTCTTTGCTTTACTCAAAGCACAACCAGCGTTTGGGCCACTCCCTGAGTTAAATTATAACAAATAATTAAAAAAATTATTGATGTGTTGCATTCACAAGAACTTCTCTACTCAGTCTTTAACAAACTATTCTTATTAAGCTGCTTATTCTTCTATCTACTTTGTGTTAATCGAGATAAACATCTGTAAAAATTGTTTTGCTATGTATATATTTCCCTGCATGTATAATAAAGATAGGGGAATATAATAACCTTAACCCACAGTCAATTCCTTTAAGAGCTGATCCCTAAGTGATGACTTTGAAATTCCGTTCACTTTGAATTACCAAAACGAATGACGACAACCCTATTATTCTGAGAACACCTTAAGTACTAGAAAATTCAAATTATCTCGGAATATCTCGGAAAAAAACACCCACCAAAAATGATTTTATATAAAATGTGTTTCAGATACTTTAATAACAAATAAAATGTAATCTTGAATTGTTTGGGAATAGCCTCTGGAGACCTATTCTTTCAGGATGAATTATGTATGACTTGTAAACCATAAGAGATAAACAAAAACTTACTACACTAAATATGTAGATCTCAATAAAATTCAAAATTGATGTGATATACCTCTTTTTTCTTTGTGTAGAGTTAACCATTTCCGAGATATTCTGAGATTTGTATCACTTTATAATTGCTTATATTTTTCTCAAGCGGGAAGTCAACTTTCGTCTCATCTCTTTTCTTTTACTCTCGAAAATGCAAAAGAGAGCCGAATTTCAATTGTTTTAGCGATAGGTTTTAAAAGATTTGACTATCGCGTTAGTCTAGTGTATTTCCTTATTTCCCTTCTGCTTATAAGGAAGTAATAAGACCATTTCTGCTAACGCTTATATTGATTAGCATGACGCAGATAAAAGAATAGTCTTCTATAAGGAAAGTTAGTTTGTGGAACAGCTAGAGAAAGCCATGTGAATGGAATACACATTACTTTCTCTACACGTACTATATACGAAGTGCATAGAGAAGATCCTCTATTGCACCCAAAAATTCGGTACCGAGATTTCACAGGAAATATATGTTATGATACTCCCTGAATCCAAAAAGAAAAAAGCATTTTTAGAAAAATGTCCGTATGTGTGTCTCTCATTGTGTATGTGTCTGTGTGTATGTGTCTATGTGTGTGTGTGTCTGCGAGCAGCATAGCTCAAAAACGAAAAGTATTGTTGTTTAGGTATTTAGGTTCAGCATTTTTCAAGGATGCAACACGAAGACTTTCAAGAAAATGCCCCCACCCCTAACTACTCTTTACATGGAAAGATTTTCGAAAATGTTGATTCTCTCAGAAATAGCCCTAACGATTTTTATTAAAATATCGTATATTATAAATATTTACATGAAAAATAAAACGTATAACTTGAATTTTTTGGAATAGCCTCTGAAGACATCTTTATTCTGGATGAATTTTGCGGAATTTTGCATAACTGGTAAACCGTAAGAGATAGACAAAAACTTACTTAACAAAAAATGTAGAGCTCGTTATACATAAAATTTATGTTATATACCAATTTTTCGTGGCGTTGACTGTTTTTTTTTTTTTTTAAGATATTCCTTGTTATTTGTTTCAGTTTTAAAATATTTATACTTATTCTCATACGAGAACTGCCAATACCTGGCCACGCAAGTAACGGATCCCATAGCAGCCACATTTTATTTCCCTTCTATTTATAAGGAAAACTAAGTAATAAAACTGTTTCTGTTAATGTTTATCTGATTAGCATGAAATAGAAGAATAAGCTTACTAACAATAATTTGTTACAAAAATGTAGAGGAAGTCATGTGAATGGAGCATATCAGATTTTTTTTCATTTAGGCTCAAAATGCCTATTTGAACTGAAATATGGATGTGAAATTTTTTGGAGGATAAACCTAAAGAGTAGAAGGGAAAGAACATGAATTCTGTATTTACACTGTAGAAAGACCACAAGTTCATAATGTGTATAAAGTAAAAGGTTTTATGTTGTGTAGGTAGATTTTATCAGACAAGGGTTACTGAAAGAAAACTTCAAGGGAGTTTTAGGGGGAAAACCCCAAGTCGACTTGTTGCACATTCTTTAGCGGCTAGCCGTGATGACACCATTTCAAATTGAATAAAAAACGCAGGTGAACAAAGAATGACGGGGTCCACGCAGTGGGTGGCCGCCGCATTTAAATAACTCTTAACTCCATAACGCTACACTGAGGCTGACACTATGGTAGAATGAAGAAAATGAGACGACCAGTTCCTTTCAGACTCTTCTCCCATCTTTTGTTAACAAGATGGACTTTCCCGCCAGGTGGTAGCACCTGTGCTACGCGTATGAGTAAGAGAAATAATAAATGGAAAAAGGACCGTGAAGGAAGTTATAATTTATTTCGTAATCCATATAATATGGCTTTAATGATATAGCTATTAATAACAGACGGGCGAACAAATATTAAACGTGTCTTAATGCGTCATGTTTTATGTTTACTTGGAACGTGAGTCGGCCAGTCTGGGCCTGCTACCTGTGTTACGGACCTACACAACAGGTGGATGCCTGCAAGAAGTTTGAGAAATCGTGTGGTTGCATCTGTCACATACGAACAAGCTCCACTCATTATCAGCGAGACTCAACCAACGCATTCATTGAGGTTCTTGGCAGATGATGAAGGTCTATGCCACAAAGTGTTGCATTCACTGAACATTTTTTGTAGTAGCTCTATGATTCAATAACCTCTCAAATAAGATTTAATGATTTCTGCCTTCCCAGTCAGTGCAAACAAAGGCGTTAAATGTTGTTTATTTTCTTCTTCCTTTTCTACTTTTTAGAGAAGGTAATTGCATTCTACCCAAAAATTCGTTACCGAAATTTCACCGAAAATACACCTTTTAGGGTACCCGGTATCCAAAATAAAAGCATTTTTAGAAAAAGGTATGTTTGTGATCACGATAACTCAATAACAAAAAGTCGGTAAAATACCAAACTTGGTATTTCAGTTTCGTATCTTCCAGGGATGCAACACGAAGATTTAAAAAAAAAAGGTCCCCACCCTCAACTACCCTTTACATGGAACATTTTTCGAAAAGTTCGATTTTCTCAAAAATGGCTCTAACGATTTTGATTAAAATGTCTTATGTTTAAAATATTTTTTTGTCAAACGAAATGTATATCCTGAATTTTCTGGGAATAGCTTCTGAAGACCTTTTCATTCTGGATGACTTTATATAACTGACAAACCGTAACATATATACAAAAACATACTACACAAAGGTGTAGATCTCATTAAAACACACAATTTATGTCATATACATGTTTTGGTAGAGTTAACCGTTTTCTATATATTTCGGATTATTGGCTTCAATTTTATCCACTTAAACCTTTCCCAAACATGAAGACATCTTTCTTCTCGTTTCTCGTTTGTTTATTCCAGGCAAGCTTGGAATTTCAATTGTTTGAAATAGCGACTGGCTTTTATGGGACAAGACTATAGTTTTAGCCCGTGCATTTTCTTATTTCTCTTCTACATTCAAGGAAGCTAGTAATAAGACTAATTCTGCTTATGTTTATCTTGATTAGCATAATGTAGATAGATTAATGTTTTGAATAAAAGATTTATTTACCGAACAGCTAGGGGACATCATGTAAATGGAACACATTATATGTTTTCCCTTCTATTTACAAGGAACCCAGCAATAAGGATAACTTCTGCTAATGTTTATCTCGATTATCATAAAGTAGATAGAATATGCTTTTTAACAATAATTTGTTACAGCAACGTAGAGAAAGTCTTGAGAATGGAACACAACAGATTTTGTATTACTTACCCTCTGAGACGGGTGGCTCAAGCGTTTCGTTTGGCACTGGCATTTAAGAGGTCGTGAGTTCGATTCCCGCGGTCGACCTCTCTCACTCCTGGGGTCTCTTCGGTTGTTTTTTTTTTTTTTTCCCCCGGATCCTCACTCCCGTGAATTTCCTGACCCTTCATTCCTCTCCATTTCATCCAATCCGTATTTCAAGGCTTTAAGTGTCGGCAAGGACTACGTTAGTGGCGCTCTTCCGTGGTGGTGAAACCGTTTTGGTAATACAGTTTTCGGCAGCGGGTTGGCATTGGGGGCGTCTGTTCTGTAGGAACCAGGGGATTCGGTCAGACCTGTGGCGTGACTCCTAACGCTTCTCGCATCCTATCCTCCTCTCTTTAACTGCAATGTGGAACCCGCTCAGGAATGACACAAATGCCCACATGCACACACCTGCTTGCTTTAGAGTAGAGAGAAAATATGTTAGATTATTCCATCTAAAAATTCGATATTGACATTTCATCGGAAATATTTTTCTGTACATGTGTGTGTCTATGTGGTCGCATAAATAGATAAATAAATATGATGTGTTCGATCACACGACGTTCTCTACACGCGTTTCTACAAACTGTTCTTACTAAAGCTCATTTACCCATCCACTTCTTGTTAATCCAGATAAACTGTCATTTTTACTCACTTAATTGTGAATATAAGAAGAATATGATAGGATAAACGGAAAGGAGGATTTTAAAAATCTGAACGTTACATGAAGCTTCATTTACGAGGGAAAACAATAGCGCCTTCGCACCTGAAAAATTATTGTGTTACATTCACATCACTTCCTCTACCTGGTCTGTAAAAAAGTTATTTTTACAAATGATTATTCGTTTATCTATATCATGTTAATCTAGAAAAATTAAGAGAAACGGTCGTGCTCCCTTGTAAGTATAGAAGGGAAGTAAGGATAAAGCGATACTCAAATCCTTCCAAAGCTGGTCGTTATGTGAAACAATTATAATTCGGTTCTCTTTGCATGGCTAGGAGTAAAAACAGGTATGAACGAGTAGCAACTGCATTTGAGAAAAGTATAGGCATTGCAAAATTGAAACCATAACAAGAAATATCTCGGAAATGGTAAAGAGCACACAAAAATGTATATAAAATAAGTTATGTGTTTTAACGAGAACTACATTTTTGTGTGATAAGTTTAAGCCTATCTGTGATGGCTTAACAGCTATGCAGACAATGCATTAACAATGTCATCTTCAGAAGTTATCTCTTGAAAATTCAGTATATACATTTTACTTTAGTCTAAATATCTTTATTATGCGTCAATTTAATCAAATTCGTCAAATTGTTTGATTCAGGGACTCAAAACATATATTTTCGGTGAAAATTCCGTATTAAATATTTGGATGAAATATTTTATATTCTTTACCTGCTATGTACGAACTTACATAGTAGTTACGTGTAGAGAAAGTAAAAATGTGCGAAAATTGATCAGAATCTTACCTCGAAGGTGCGCAATATGCCCGTGAGCACAATACAAGAGATATAATGTAATTCAGTAGAAGGAGCGATCAATCTTATTTAAATTTCTGCTTACGGTATCCAAGTTTGTCAACAGAAGAAACCACGAGTTTTGTTATTGTTATATAAGAGTTATTTGTTCAAGAAAACAATTATTCTATGGTTATCATAACCACTACAAAAACGCTGTTTCTCTAATTACTATCTCTATCACATATGGACAACGTACACAGTAGATAGAGAAGGTATTGTATTCCACCCAAAAATTCGATACCGAGATTTAATCGCAAATATATGTTTTGAGAAACCCTTAATTCATAAAAAGCATTTCTAGAAAAAGGTGAGTGTGTGTGTGTCTGTATATGTGTTTGTCTGTAGACAGCATGACTCAAAAACGAAAACTCCGTTAAGTATCAAACTTGGTGGTTAGGTTCAGATCTCCCAAGAATGGGACACGATTTTCAAGAAACTCTTCGCATCCTCAATGACCCTTTACATGGAACATTTTTTGAATTTTTTTATTTTCTCAAAAATTGTTGTAACGATTTTGATCAAAATACCGCATATTAGAGATATTTACATGACAAATAATTTACATCTTGAATTCTCTAGGAATGGCCTCTGAAGTTCTCTTCACTCTGGATGAATTTTGCATAATTGGTAACTCGTAAGAGATAAACAAAATTTTACTAACAAGCAATGCAGATTTCGTCTAAACACTCAATATATATCATATAATGTTTTTTGTGGAGGTAACATTTCCGAGATATTCCCTGTTATTTGTTTAAATTTTAAAATATACTTTTATCAGACAGGGAGTCGCCTATGTTTCTTTTGTTTTACCCTGCCCAAGCAAAGAGGCTAATTTCAATGGCAATGGTATAGCGACAGCTTTTAAAACATTTGACAAGCATAGCATAGTGCACTCCTTTAGTTCCCTTCTGCTTATAAGGAACTAATTAATAAGAAAAGTTTCTAATGCTTATCTCGATTAGCAAGGTATAGAAAGAATAAGAATATTTTGTAAGAATTTTGTTTGTAGAACACCTAGAGAAAGTCTTGTGAATATAACACATTGGAACGACAAATCACAACTTTTTGCGAAAGAACCCGATTTATGCTAGTATGAGTAGACTAAAAGAATATTTTGCATAAAAGTAAGCATTCGTGAACGTATTTAATTGTTACATTGAAGCGGTTATTTAGAACTTAGTATTTTTGGAGGATCAAGCATGCGCAAGACCAGGAACAATTTTACTAAAAGGTCTAAAAGTTGATAAAAGATCTATGCCTACTATGTAGCTTGTCCTTAGCAATTTACAATATATAATTGAGTGCGAAGAAACTAAGAAGTGGAGAGAGAGAGAGAGAGAGAGAGAGAGAGAGAGGAAAATACAGAATAAAAACAAAGTTACCGCCAGAGATATAGTACTTAAAACTTTTTGGAAACAATAAGAAAGAATTTCTGAAACAACTAGTATTTATACAAGAAAAGTAAGAAACAACTGAGGAAAGAAAATTGCCAAAGAAAGAGAGAACCTCGATAATAAAACTAAGGAGGTTGTAAGTTATAAGATAAATAGATTAAGTTGGTAAGGTAAATATGTACAATTAGAGGGGAAGGCACATATACATAAATAACCAGGGTGTTAACTGTAAATGGTACCAAATTCAGCAACTCCAAGAAAGTAACTATGTATGTATGGAGTTCGTAACTGAAAAGATGAGATAAATTATTTATCTATCTAGTATTTTCGGGGACCAGTTCATTTCATACTATGCTGAAAAATCGCAATTTTTCCCATCTCTAACGCTAAACCGTTCATTACTCCCTGTGAAGATATCGTAAACGTTTCATATCTAATGTCTAGAAATCGTATATCCTTTGCACACATAGATACAAATCTGGAAGCACGTGGGTTTTAGCTTTTGTGGTGGTCAATACGTTTCACAGATGATCAAATGTTCCGGAAAAGGAAATAATGCAGACTGAGGAAATCCAGCAGAAAAAATATGATGGGGGAAAGGTTCCGCTCGCTGTTTGGTTTCAAAACAAGGGTTTAAAGGCCCCTCACTGATTTTTCCTTGATGGAAGAATCAAATGTTTGTGGCAGACATAGGTTCATTTCCATCACAGAGAGAAACCGAAATCCTAGCCGCAGGCAACGCCATCTGTGTCCAATCAACCGCACTTACTTGAAGCTCTCATAGAATGACGTTGAGAAACCCCTATTTTTGTTGTTTAGGATTATAATCTCTAAGATATTTTCTTATATTAATATAATTCCTTAAAGGAGCACCCGCTTTCACGCAAGCCTCTTGATTTGTATTGCGACCTCTAGAGTATTCAATGCTCAACCACTCTGATCTCGCTTCGAAATTATTGCGGCGTATGGACTCCTTAAGTATGACGTCACAGATAGCCGTTGTTATGGAGATGTTCAGCCCTCTTTCTATACAACTCTGATTCCTAGTGCAAGATTGTGTAGACCACTAATATAATTCATCATTTTAGTGTAATTGTGCTGTAATACACCAGATTCAATTATTTTGGGTTGAACCATCATATTTAGAATAGTTGAGGTGGGATCAAGGGCGTTTTTTCTCACGATGGTTGTGTGTTTCGTCCCTGAAAGTTAACATATGACACTTCGCTAAACTCGCTCTTTCCGTAATAGTATTGTATTCGGATTTATATTACTAAGACCTGTGTTATTCCTGAATTATCATATTCTGGAATTTCAGATTTAAAAACATTGTGTATCTCAGCTAATCTCAAAGTGGAAAAACAAACCTAACCTAACATAGCCCAAGTAACCGTATAACAAAGGTATGCTATTTGGACCTAGTCTACGCGATTGCTGAGGTTACCCAACCATAAATGCAGTACGAGGTATAATTATCGTATATTTTGTGGATTGGACTGATTAATCACAATTACAAAACCACCCCGTTTTTAACATACTTCAATTTGATTTGATGCTCTGTTTTTATGACTCAGGACACCTCAAAGCATATATTTCCCGTGAAATCTCGATATCGAATTTTTGAATGCAATACTATACCTTCTCTAACCACTTTGTATATTGTACATACGGTCTAGAGAAAGTAAAAAAATATAACAAATAATAAACTTTTAATTGGAAACTACAGATAATGTAAATTAAGTTCAGACCTGCCAACACAGCTTCGACCTTCTGAGACCTACAAACCACAGATCAATCCCCCCCCTAAAACCACAAAGTCTTAAAACCGCTGTGGAAATGCGATAATTATTACTGAACGAATTTTCCTAGTTTATAGAATTTGGTTTATTTATATGGGTGTTTACCTTAGCGTTTGGAGAGGACTCATTAGGTGTTTAAGAAACACTGGAATTGAACTTTTAACCACAGTAGGTCAAAAAATCCCTTTTATTACTTTTTATAGCAAATAACTTTGGAACCTTTGGGCATCTTTAGAGAAATATCTATCTGTCGACCCCTTACTTCGGTGAATCGAGTTTTGATTGTTTGTTTGTTTGTTTGTTTGTTTTTGTGAAAGATAGCTAATTTTGCTCAGAGGTCTCTTTCAGGCTTGAGGCTATTTTACGTGCCGTAAATCTACGATGCGGGATTAGTAGTTTTACTTCCCTTCCGAAGGATTTTTATGCCCGAAAAAATTCCATCGTCATTCACCGGGTTTGAACCCGTTACCATGGGAACCAGAGGTTAGCATATACCCCTACACTACGAAGGAAGTTCTGACTTCGGGCTCTACAGAAATTTATAAATGTACAATACACCTCATTTCTAGCATACTATTTCAAAGCTGAAGTGCTCCATTCACATAAGTTTCTCTAGCTGTTCCAAATACAAGCTATTCTTACAAAGATTATTCTTTTATCTACATCATACTAACCGAGATAAACATTAGTAGTATTGCTCTTATTACTTACACCTTGTAAGTAAAAGAGTAATAAGGGAATACATTGGACTAAAGTGATAGTCAAATCTTTTAAAAGCTGGTTGCTATGTGAAACAATTGAACTTCGGTTCGCTTTATATCGTCCCATATAAGAAAAGTTAGATAGTTTAAAACTGAAATCAATAACAAAGAATGTCTCAAAACGGTAACTCTACAAGAAAAACGTATGACATAAACTATCTGTTTTAACGAGATCTACATTTTTAAGTAAGTTTTTGTCTATCTCTTACGGTTTAACCTTATGCGAAAGTCTGTACAACTCATCCAGAATAAGGAGGTCTTCAGAGGTTATACCCAGAAAATTCAAAATATAAATTTTATTTTGTGATGCATATCTTCAACATACGGTATTTTAATCAAAATCGTTAGAGCCATTTTAGAGAAAAACAACATCTTCAAACACTTATTGAAGGCTTGTATGAATGGCTGAATGAGACGAATTCTGTTTTATATTTATTAAGTTGAATTTAGATTTTAACTAAAAAGACTTAAATATTATTAAGAGACGAGAAGAAGGTACTTCTGAAGCCTCAAAACATGTATTTACGGTGAAATCTCAGCATTGAATCTTTGTACGCAATACAATATTTCTCTAGCTACTATGTACATAGTATGTAAAAATATGCTAGAGAAACAAGGTTATCCTAACACCAATAGTAATTAAGAACATCTCTATGGAAAAATTATTATTTTTAAATTTATAATAATTCAGTAATCAAAGGTATTGAAATATTGAAATATTGCCGTTTTAAAGTTTTAGTGTGTGAATCAAAACTCCAATTCATAAAACCAACCAATTTTCTCAAATTTGAGGCGCGTGGAACAATTACTTTAGGGTAGATTAGGGTTACTTGAACACTTTCTACTCAATATTAATTTTAGAGCTCGCAAGTAAAACTGTACTCTTAAACTCTTAGTAATGTTGTTTGTCATATATCTGACTGTAGATGCAATGAAATATGACAAAAAAGTACACTTGTTTACCGGAGATCAATCAAAAACTTCATTATCGCAAAGGGTCCAAAAGGTGAAAAGAACATTTTTGACACATTTCTAAACATAGTAATAAATAATAATTAAACAGAAGTACTCTTTTTGATACATCGTGTTCGCAGCGGTGAGAGGTTTCTTTCCTCTTTCGCCAGCATATAATTCATGGTATTGTCCTCTACATTGTTTTACATAATACCTAAATATGTTGTGATTCTTGTCTTAGTAATGTCCTCCACACTCTGCAACAATTCTCACTACCACTTTCGCTTTCATTGTCTTGTCACGTTCACTGGTGGTTTCCGCTTCTGGATGTTGACGTTTCCTGAAAGTAATCCTCTGAAATTCTCTTCGGACAATGGTGTAGGGTTCAAACTGCTCTGTAGTTAGATTTTCTCTCTGAAGAGCTTCTTTCAATTCGGGATATTATGAAAATTCTTCGAAAGATGTTATAGTGAGTTTATTGTGGTCTGTATCGAAACATCGTTGCACTGGTGGTGGCTGCATTATTACCTGTGGCGTTGCTATTACTTCGATGATACTGATGTTTGTCTAAATCTTAGACGGAGCAAGAATAGCATCCAGAATGACGTTTTATCTAAAGGATACAAGCGTTCGTGCGTGCGTGCGTGCGTGCGAGACCTGGTAGATTCATAGTGAGCCTAGGTATAGTTGCTGTAAGGGTTTAGCCACAAGAATGTAGAGGATGTGTTGAGTTTTGGTTTGGTTAGGTGCAGTTTAGATTAATGGTGTTAAGGAGATAGCGCTACTATTATGCTCCTAAACAGTTGCTTTTTCAGGAGCGGCATCCCTTCCATTGGTATCATATTTGGTTTTAATTTTGGTGACCACTCCTGTAGAGAGAAGTACTTAGTTCAGCTTTTAGCTCTTGGCTGGTTTGAAGCCATTGATACCGGGGGAGCTCATAGCAATGCGGAGAACCCGGAACTGTTTGCACCGGAATTCAGTTGGTTAGTACTCACCCAGAGATCTGAAAAGGGCGATCTCATATTGCGCCAATCTGGCTTAGAAATTTTGAGCCCGACGCCCAATCACATCCTCCACATATGGGAGAGCCGACGCTTCATTTAGTAGCCTCACTGGAAAGCGATGATATACAGAGTAGTAGGATCGGAGCCCTGAATTCCAAAAAGTAATCGAAAAAGCCAGGAGTCTGCTGGCATGCCTCACACCTCGCAAGTATAGAGCATAAGAGGGAGGAAACAAGCCACAAGCTTGAAAACCGTTTATAGCTGCGGTGACTTTAGCTGCTATTCCACATGCTGCAGCAAATAGGGCACCAAACAGCACACCTCTGCCAGTTCGGTTCCTTATCCATGTACCACAGGCTTGATTCAAATGTCTTCAATGGTGTGAAGAAAGCACGATCCAATGTCTACATAAAGTGAGTAATATGTGAGTTGAATATCGTTTCCTTTTGCAGTGCGTCTTCGTCGACGATATGAGAACCATGCCCATGCAGGGTGAGAATCACTGATTCAGAAGTTCTGTGGTTATGAAAATGTTGTCGTCAAAGAGTGAATAGCTCGACTTTTGTGTTCTCAATTTCAGACATTTACTACACAGATCCAGGCAGCTTTGGTTAGCGAAGCCTGGTTTGTTTCTCTTGCCTTTAAAATTACAAATGGGGAAACGTAATCTTCTATGGCATTGCAACAAGCTAATGCCGTTGTAATTCCTCTTTTCAGCTTTTGTGACTTGCTGGGCGATTTTAACACCACGACGAGCTACTATTTTCTTTGTAACAAAGTTATGTTGTAAACCAGTTTCGTCTGCATTGTACAGGCACTGTGGTTTACTTCTTAAATTTAAATTGCCAACAATAGCTTCGTAGGGTGTAAAAACTTATCGACTTTGTTTTTGCTTAGGCAAATTGCTCTCTTATATGACAGCGCTTCTTCTTTCCTTAATGGTATAATAGCCAATCGTAGGTGCCAACTTCCTACAATTTGTTCAGTCTTCTTCTAGTGGACATAAAAACAAATGCTTAGTAGACGATAATACATTTCTTAAAATCTGATGCGTAGCATACCATCCGCATCATTTCCCTGTAACTTGTCAAGAGAATTTCACCCATGCATGAAACACAGCTTTCCTTCAAATATCCTAATTATTGAGCTATTGACTGCTTATAATGCACGAGAGGAGATATTTTTGTTTTTGTTTGAGTGAGATATCACTGCTTGAGTCAACAAGATATATTACGAGTAATCCTGATTGAGTTTTCATATATAAATACCCGGCTTCAATTATAACTTTCTTCACACGTCGCATTCAGTGAGGAACCTGTGTGTTATCCGAAAACAAATTGCTGTGTTTGCGAAGTATGTACACTTGAAAGTATTGTTACGAAATTCGTTGTGCTACATAGTATATTGTATTTCTTGAAGTTTATAACCTATTTCGCGATCTTTTAGACTTCTGAAAATTCTTCACTGAATCTGTGAGCAAAGCGATCTGATTTTCTAAATGGCTCACTTGAAACTGAAACTCGGCTGAATTTGAAGTTTCGCAATAAGTTCATTTCTATAATTTTATCAGTCATAACTGCTACATCATCTACTTTATCTTTACTAATTACCAGAATGACTCCAACTTCGTGGATAGCCTTTGCATCTAAATTGTCCGTATATACAATGTTTTATACGTAAATCGGAGCAGTGCAGTTAGTTTTCTATTGCCTAATTCTA
The DNA here is from genome assembly GCA_030762935.1 of Hymenopus coronatus. Taxonomy (NCBI): domain Eukaryota; kingdom Metazoa; phylum Arthropoda; class Insecta; order Mantodea; family Hymenopodidae; genus Hymenopus; species Hymenopus coronatus. The sequence continues at coordinate 52,037,621 of CM060895.1, forward strand.
ATACTGTAAGGTGTTTATTTGCCTTACGTTCAGTATTTGACTCCCAAAAAGTGTATTCAATTATAAAGATAATGGGAAAAGAAATATTGGAAGGTCTAAAGCTCGTTGGAAAGAAAAACTGTGAAGTCGGAAGAGGCGATTACCAAGAAAAAGAAGAAGATGATGATGATCTTCCGATTCCTCGAATTCTTTGATTAGTCATTTCTTAAGGATTATCTAACATTGGCTTTGTGCAGAAGTCGGTTATAAGTTCAGCTACTTCGCTATCTAGTGAAGCGAAAACATAATGAAATGTTGTTTATAATTAATATACGTCGGTTATACCACTTAAGCTACCACTAAAACTATCTAGGCATTATTTCCTCACTTTTGCTTTGTGTAATACCGTATTACAAAACGTAAAGAATTTCTCAAGTTTATTTTTGGTCTTTAAATTTCAATAAAGCACGCGATCTATATTGATACGAAAGGTACTTCGTTTGCTTTGGTTTCTTACAAACATTTCCATTGTTTCACTACCGGATTGGTGGCGTTCAAATCGTTCATATCATTCATAGTTGGGCTTCATATTCAGAACAACCAATATTTCAACACAAATTATCACCATTAAAAGATTGTAGAGAGCGCCGAGTTAGGTCTAGGTTAGTGTGTGAAAACTATCATTTTTATTTTCTGTACTAAAGTGTTAATAATTTCTATTGGTTTTAACAAAGCATACTCGCTTCGCTCGCATGCACTGTGTTAGGTCTAGGTTTCGTATATGTGTTAAGAAACTGATGCTCGTGTGTTTAATTTTTAGTCATTTCTACTGGTTTCTTTTCTAGGAATTTTCATACATTGACAGCATCTGTACGTCAGTGCTTCTGACTCGGAAACAATTACTTCTCGCCTAACAACCGCTGATATATCTTCTCCACCATGCATATTTTCGTAAATTTTGTTATTTAAGAAAGTGTATCTACAGGGTAGAAGTTGTAGGTTATATCATGTCCAGACGACAACGCATTGGCTCTTAGACCCTCCGCATTGGATTTAATATTAGCTGCACTTCTTAAAAACATTAATACTCGTATATGATGTAACCATCGGACATCTCTATCACCATCCTTTTTTTTTCTCTCTCTCTCCAAAACATTTGCTTTTGACTGCTACTCTTGAAACATCACCTGATGTACCAAGAAGAAGGTTTATTTCTTTTGAGTTGTTTGATAGCCTGATGTATATTATTTTATTTCGGGGTGACCAATTATGGGCTTCTTTCTACATAAGGCGATGAAATAAAGATTTGTCTATTGAAAATATAATTATTTTCACCTAAAAAAAGGCAACAAAAGATAAACGTTTTAGTTGAAAACCCACAGAGAGTAAAAATTTTACTTTTAGAGTTGCCAACACACCTCAATCTTCTGAGGCTTATTAGGACCTGGTTATGCTATTTATAAGACAAATTATGGCCTGAATTTCTTGTAAAGGCTGTAAAGTCCATTTTAGTGAGTGATTTCTGTATACTTGGTAAATTGCATGGAATAAACAAAATTCTACTAACAAAGTAAAATCTGACGCGATTCATTCATTTAGATTTCTCTGTAACAAATTATTCTTACAAAAGCTTATTCTTCTGTCTATTTCATGCAAATCAAGATAAGCATTAGCAAAAATGGTCTCTTTCGGCTCACTGACCACTCGATCACGGAGGCAGTTTTAAAAGGTTTGACAATCATTCTAGTTTATTTTATTCTTCTTATACCAACAACGAAGTTGATAAATGAGTAATGAAAATTGATTTATATTAACAAAATGTAGAAGAATAATGGCTATAGCAGAGTAAGTAGAGAAACACATTTAAATGCAACACATTTTTTGCCTTATGCCTTCACAGCAGTCGAATGTGGGCACCGAGTTTTCCTTTTTGCCTCTCTCGGAATCAGTAACAGTTACAGTTTTGCCGCCACGCTTTCTACAAGCTGAAACTTCTAACAAAAAGATAATAGATCTCCAGAGACTATCGCTCATGGAGGGAGGACCTGTGCTGAATGCGTGAAGAGAAGAAAAACTGGGGAGTGTAAAAACATTTTATTGCACTAATGACCGTCATATTTCAGGCAGGTAGCCCCCAGAAAAAGAAGCAATATTGACCCTTATCGACGCAGTATTATAATCTAGGGGCAAAGGGAATGGAGCAGATCTTAAAAGGCGTTTATATTACAAAGAAGAGCGCTTCAAAAATGCCGCAGTAAAACCTTTACTAGCCCATCGTCTGCGATATGTCTGTTCATAAAGTATAAAAAAAACTTAGGCGTATATAATACCTGCATTCAAACAAAAGGGGATATTCACTTTATTACAGCAAAATGGCTCCACGGTAATATGGAGGCTCGCATTTAATAGGTACCGGGTTCGATTCCCGATCCGCTCACTGATTAAGGTTTTTCGTGGTTTTCCTTGGCCGGTTAGGCGAAAGTTAGGGTGGTGTATTCTGCCAAGGATTCATTTAATTTCCTTCTTTCGTGTTTCACGTTGATTTCGGGACTCAGCGGAGGTTGGTGACGGACAAATGGCGCAGAGGCTTGCGCATGAAATATTCTCGGTTATGACAGACAGCAGCCCTTCGAGCCTCCACTGCTGAATCGACTCCTGTGGCCGGTGGTTAGCCTGAATTGTCAGAATCTCTGAGCCTTTCTGTTTTAAACGCCGACCTATCTCCTGCGTTTCTTCACCTCATCTGTTCAATTTAAATCCATGAAGTTTATTAATAATCACATGTCATAGAATTGTTATTTGGGATAGATTCATCATAAAGATGTTTAGAGGAAATTTATCTATTTTTATGTTCTCTAGCACTTTGTACAATGTGAACAGCATATCTCAGAAATAAAAAGTCAATTAAATATAAAACTTGGTGGTATTTAACTTTAGCATCTTTCAAAGATGTGACACAAAGATTTCCAAGAAAATCCTCCACCACAATACCCTTTACATGGAACATTTTTCGGAAAATTTTTGCAAACATTACTCTAACGATTTCGATTAAAATTCAATATATTAAACATAATTAGATCGCAAATAAAATGCATTTCTTTGAATGTTCGGGGCCTCTGAAGCCTTCTTCATTCTGGAATATTTTTGCATAACTGGCTAACCGAAACAGATACACAAAATCTCACTCCACAAATATCTCATTAATTTATATATAGATATATATGTATATATGCATTTTTGGAGCTAATCGTTTCTGATATATTACCCGTTATGGTTTCAATTTTAAAATATTTATACTTTTCTCAAACAGCAACCTGTCATTCGTTTCATATCTCTTTAGTTATATCCTTGACCATGCGAACAAAGGATAATTTTATTTCATTTGACTATCGCTTTAGCCTAATATACTCCCTTATTTCCTTTCTACTTAAGAGGAACTTTATAATATTCTGCTAATATTTATCTGGAGTAGTATAAACTAGATAGATGAATAAATTTTGTCAATTTTTTGTAGAACAAAAAGAGAAACTCATATGAATGGAACACATCAAAGTTTTATACATATAAATTGTTCCTTGCACATCAGCTGACATCCATTTAATGTAATGTTCGATCTTCATAAGTTTATTAATCAATCTAGTTACTGCTATTTCTGAAATGCATTGATTTGGTCTCATGTAATTTTTATCATATAAAATTGACCATTATATAACCATTAACCATCCTTAAATATAGACGTAATATTTAAAAACTAATAACTTTCAGTCTTATTTATTGCTCTGCTTCAAATTTTGTGCTCCAAGGAGTCTTCAAAAAGGTACTTGAAAGGATTTTACTTTCTCTAACACGTATGTACAATGTACATAGTAGAGAGAGAAAGTATTGTATTCAACTCAAGAATTCTATATGGATATATGTTTGAGGCCCACTGAATCAAAAAAGAAAAAAAACTTTTTAGGGACATGCCCATGTATATGAACCCGATAACTCAATAACGGAAATTCGGTAAAATACCAAATTCGGTATTTAAGTTTAGTATATTTAAAGAATACAACACGAAGATTTTCAAAAACAATCCCCTCACCCCAAACTACCCTTTACATGGAATTTTTTTTTAATTTTTTTTTCTTAAAAATGGCTCTAACCATTTTGATTTAAATGCCGTATACTATGGATATTTGCATCACAAATAATACGAGGGCTGATCAACAAAGACTGAGACTGATTTTTTCCTGTAGCTTCCGTGATAGTTTCGTATCTGTAACATAAATATTTGAAAAGAGCGGGTTTTTATGTATAATGTCGGTAGGCGGCAGCACTCTCGTATCGGTAGGTTGGTAGTAATGCTCTATTTTGTAGACGCTACGTGCATTTCGCATACCATACAGTGGAGGAGACGCGAGAGGAGCAGTACAGCGCAATCAACTTCTGTTTTCGTTTAAATCATACAGCCACCAAAACTTTTGAAAAGCTGAAGCAAGCGTACAGTGAAGATGCAGTACCTCGTGCAACAGTGTTTAGGTGGTTCAAGGACTTCAAAGAAGGCCGACTTGTCAGTGTTAAGTAAGGTGTTTCGGCTTCTGCTGTGACTGAAGTCAACATCAACACAGCCGCTGTAATTGTCCGAGAGGATCGGCGTATAACATTACGCAACCTCAGTGAAGTGTTGAGAATTTCATATGGCGGTGTACTTACAATAATGCACGACCATCTCCATATGACCCGAGTTTGTGCTCGTTGGGTGCCACGTCTGTTGACTCCCGAACAAAAGGCTGTGCGAATGGAGACAAGCCGTGAGGTGCTGCATCTCTTTGCTGATGGTGGGGTTGCATTTTTTAAATCGATTATCACCGGTGATGAGTCATGGCTGCATCATTATCATCCTGAAGGAAAACAAGCCAGCACAGTGAGGAAATCGCCAGGTTCTCCAACACCAAAAAAGACAATAGTTCCATCTGCGGGGAAAGTGATGGTGATCACATTTTTTAACTGTAAAGGAATGATTTACCAGCATACAGTTCCCCTCGCACTACTGTTACAGCAGCATACTACACGTCAGTATTTGCTACACTGAGGAAGCACATTGCAAAGAAACGACCAGAGCTTTCTCGGACTGGGTGGCGACTTCATCATGACAATGCACGGCCTCACGTCGCAAATCAAGTCATGCCGTTTCTGGCTCGATTCAACATTACCTGTGTACCACATCCACCTTATAGCCCCGATCTTGCACCCTGAGACTTTTTTTATTCCCATCATTAAAGGCAAAGCTTAAGGGTATTCGATTTGAGAACTCTGAAGCAGTGCTCAAGAAAAGTGAGGCGATTCTCAAGGACCTGACAAAGAATGGTGTGCAGTACGTGTTCAAAAACTGGCAGAGACGCTATAAAAAGTGCATTGAAGTAGGAGGGGACTACTTTGAAAAAGATCATGTAAACATTGAATTGGAGTGATAAACATCTGTGAAAAAAAAATCTGTCTCTTTGTTGATCAGCCCTCGTATGTATATCTTGAATTTCTTTGAAATAGTTTCTGAAGACCTGTTCATTCTGGATGAAGTTTGCTGAAATTTGCTTACTACACAAAAATGTAGATCTAGTTATAACAAAATGACATATACAGTTTTGCTGTAGAGTTGACCGTATCTGAGATATTCCGTCTTATTGTTTCAATCATAAGCTATTTAAACGTTTCTCAAATGGTAGGCCATCTTTCTTTCGTATATCTTTTCTTTACTCCTGACAAGCAAAGAGAATGGAATTTCAGTTGTTTCAGATAGCGATCGCATTTTAAAGGAACTGACTATCGCTTTAGCATAATGTATTCCCTTATTTCCCTTCTTCTTATAAAGAATCAAGAAATAAGATCATTTCTGCTAATATTTATCTCGATTAGCATGATATAGTAAATGAACATATTTTGTAAGAAAAGTTAGTTTGCAGAATAGCTAGAGAAAGGCATGTGAATGAAACACATCAGATTTTTATTTTCTTTACACGTACCATGTACATAGTGTATAAAGAATATCTTGTATTGCACCAAGAAATTCGATACTACATTTCACCGGAAATATATGTTTTGGGACCCCCTGAATCCAAAAAGGGCATTTTTAGAAAAAAAAAAAAAAAGTCCGTGTTTGTGTTTGTGAATGTGTCTGTGGGCAGCATAGTTCAAAAGCGAAAAGCCCACTAAATACCAAACTTGATACTTAAGATCAGTATTACCCGGGTATGCGACACAGTTTCAAAAAAAAATCCCCCAGTCCAAACTACGACTTTGATTAAAATCTCTTATGTTTTTGACATTTACATTACAAATAAAATGTATATCTTGAATTTTCTGGGAATAACCTCTAAAGACCTCTTTATTCTGGATGTTTTTTTTTTTTTTTTTTTAATTTTGCATAACTAGTAAACCGTAAAACTTACTACACAAAAATGTAGATCTCATAAAAGTACACAATTTATGTTATATGCCTAAGTTGACGATTTTCGAGATATTCCTTGATATTGGTTTAATTTTTAAAATATTTAAGCTTTTTTACAGGAACTTAACAACTCCTGTTCAGGCGAATAAATGAATTTCAATCCTTTAGCAATCACATTTCAAAACATTTGACTATCGCTTTAGCCTAGTGTATTCCCTTATTTTCCTTCTACTTATAAAGAACTAAGAAATAAGACCGTTTCTGGTTTAGCATGAATGGATAGAAAAATAAGCTTTTTAACAATACTTTGTTACAGAGATGTAGAGAATGTCATGTGGATGGAACACATCAGAATTTTGTATTAAACTTGAGTAAAATGTATAATATATTGAAAATTAATTGTCTTATTAAATTGAAGCTTTGCGCTATCTTTCACACAAGAAATATATAATAATACGTTAAATTAAATAACGTCAATACAGAAACTAATATATTCCCTCTCAGAAGCCCCTAAAATTACCTTATATACTGATGTTCAAGGGGGGAGGGATACTATACATGCCTTCTTAACGTGCTTCGCAGTACTCAGGACAGAACTTCACTAACAGCAATGCGGGAATGAAATTTGGCAACTAGGGTGCGAAGGAACAGGGTGTAACCAATTCATTGAAAGCTGACCATTGATACCCATAGTACTACATGCTAACAATACCGAAGGCCCTTCTCCGTTGTCAAGAATTCCTTCACAGTTACTCGAAGCCTTGTTCACAACACTACAAGAAAAAGAGAGTTTACTATGAGGCGATATTATTTTTACACTCGTAAATATTGATTGTTTTGAAAAATACAGCAATGCGGATAATTATTACTCGTATCTAAATGTTGAAACAGCAAAACATGTGAGTAACTTTCGGAGTAAAGATGTAACACATAAAAGCCGTCCTCCGTGGTCAAGGGGTAACATGCTAACCTCTGGTTCCCAAGATGGTGGGTACAAACCCGGCGGAGGGCGAAGGATTTTTTCGGGCATGAAAATCCTTAGCATGGCTTTCTGCGGAAGGGAAGTAAAACTGTTGGTCCCTCAGTCTGTTAAAGAGGCCTCTGAGCAAAATTAAGCGGTCTGACACCCCCAATATAGAATAAGACGCTATGAACCGCAGTCGTTAAAGAGCGACTATAAATAAAAGTCAATATTATTCCATTCAGGTAACTTTCTCTGCAAGAAATTATTCTTTCAAGAGTTTATTATTTTGCCTACTTCATGCTAAAAAGACAAATATTCGCAGAAATTTACTTCTTAATTCTTTATAAGCAGAAAGCACATAAGGGCAAACACTAGGCTAAAGCTATAGTAAAATACATTAAAAGCTGATTGCTATGTGATTGAAATTAGGTTGTCTGGCCAAAAGTAAAACAAAACAAAAGGAAATGACAAATTCCCGTTTGAGAAAAGTTTTTTGTTTTGTATTTTAAAATTGAAACCAATAACAAGTATCTCGGAAACTTTCTGGTTAAAACCACAAAGAAGATGTTTATGACATAAATTGTGTGTTTTAACGAGGTCTACAATTTTTGTCTATCGGAAGAGATTTGCCATTTATGCAAAAATTATCCAAATGAAGCGGTCTTCAGAGGCTGTTGCCAGATAGTTCAAATATATATTTTATTTTTCATGTAAATAAATTTAATATACGGTATTTTAGTCAAAATCGTTTGAGCCATTTTTGAGAAAATAAAAATGTTAGCAAATTTCTCCATGCAAAGGGTAGTTTTGGGTAGGCGGATTGCTTTAATCTTCGTGTCGCACCCCTGGGTGATATTGAACTTAATTATCAAGTTTGGTATTTCACCCACTTTTTTATATAATATAGGAGATCCTAAAACGTGCAGTTCCATTGAAATTTCGTATAGAATTTTTGGGTGCAATGCAATGCCTTCTCTACATAAGTACTATATACAAAATACAGAAAGCAAAAATACTTTATCTACATATTAAAGCACTGAAAGTCAGATTTTTATTTAGTGAATCACTAAACGTTGGCTTTGAAATTCCATACCCCTTATACCGTACCAAGCGAAGAACGTTCAGAATAAAGAGAATTTCTCAAGTTATTCGTAGAAAATTGATATATACATTTTGTTGCCAGGCCAATTTCTTAAATAGCGTATATTGTGCTGTAATAAAAATTGTTTCAGACATTTCAATAAAATAAAATGAAAGGAAATTCACGTTAAGACCAGTTTTGTGTGAGGGGAGTTTTTGTGAAAATCTTCGTGTATTGCATCTTGGTGGTAAATACTGAATTACTTATCTATTGTATTATCTGTGTAATAATATATTGAAATGTCAGCTATTTATAATTTTATCTGATGGAAAAGTGAATACACTCGTAAATTAGTGAATAGTATACATTTTATTGAATCTCCTTGTTCCCGCATAAGTGTCGCATGACTTCAAGAATTTGTTTTAGTTAAATGTTAAAACACCAGTGAAAATTATACGTATGCGAGAGATAAAATGCTGATCTGTTACATTCATGTGACCTTCTCTATTTATTTTATATATCTTTATGTAGGTAAAAGGGGAATAAGAAAAAAATGCTAAGCTAAGGCGTTAGTAAAATGTTTTAAGAGCGAGTCGCTATGTGGTAGTTAGTATTGATATCGTTTCTCTTTGTAAGATAAGGAGGAAGAGAGAAACGAATACCAACTTCTCATTTGAGAAATGTTTAAGTATTGGAAAATTTATACCAAAGACTAAGAATATCTCGTAAATAGCTAACTTCACAAAAAATTATATAATACAAACAGAGTTACGAACACTCATATTTTGTGGTAAGCTTTTGTCTATTTCTTACATTTACCAGATATGTAAAAGTCAAAGGCTAATCCCAGACATTTCAAAATATACATTTCATTTGTCATGAAAATATACCTATACTATTTTAATATAATTTGCTAGAGCCGATTTTTAGAAAATCAATTTTGTTGTAAAATTGTCCATGACAAGGGTAATTTGTGAAGGCTGATATTCTTGAAAATCTTGTGTCGCATCCTTAGAAAATTGTTAACTTAAATATCATATTTGATATGTGACCAACGTTTAATTTTCTTACAGATACACAAATATCTGCATATGTATACACTTACGCACACGGGTGGATGATTGCTTTTTTGGATTCAGATTGTCTCAAAATATTACAGTGAAATTACAGTTAATTACAGTGAAACTGCATTTCTCTACACCTACTATGACATAGTGTGTAGAGAAGGTATTGTAATGCACTCAAAAATCGATACCGAGATTTAATAGAAATAAATGTATTGACAACCCCTGAATAAAAAAAAACCACTTTTAGAAATATGTCCGTGTGTCTGTGTGTATATGTGTGTGTGAGGGGGGCACCACAGCTCAAAAACGAAAAGACCGTTAAATACCAAACTTGCTATTTGAGTATATCTTGAATTTTCTGGAACAGGCTCTGAAGACATCTTTATTCTGGACGAAGTTTACGGAATTTTGCATAACTGGCAAACCGTAAGAGATAGACAAAACCTTACTTGATAGAAATTGTAGAGCTCGTTAAAATACATAATTTTTGTTTTGTACGTTTTTGTCGTGGAGTTGGTCGTTTTTAGGTATTCCTTATTAATGGTTTCAGCTTTAAAATACTTATATTATTCTAATACGGGAATTTGTAAAGTCCTGTCTGAACAAAGGAACTTCAACCACATGGTAACCAAGTTTCAAATCACTTTAGCCTATGGTACTCCCTTATTTCCCTTCTACTTACATGAAGTAAATACAAGAAAAAGCTTTGTAACAAGTATTTGTTGTAGAGATGTAGAGAAAGTCATGTGAATGGAACACATAAGATTTTCTTTTTTTTTTTTTGGGATTCAGAGTGTCTCAAAATATATATTTACGGTGAAATCTCCATATCGAATTTTGGATGGAATTTAATACTTCTCCTACATAATATATGTAGTAGAGAAAGTAAAAATCATAGACTCAACCTTTCCTTTCTCTTCGTCGATACCGGCACATACTTGACTTTTCAGAGAGACGCGTGTAAACCAGGCTCTGATTTCCAATGAATGGAGGCACTTTCCCTCCCAAAGCGGCGTTCTCATAGCTCCCTCTTGTTTACCTAGAGATGGTTGGTCCGAGTAGACAGCCTGTCGCCTTTCTACCCACCCCAGCCCTTCTTGTGCCGAGGTGCCAGGCTGTCTACCGAGTCCACCGCGTCTTCAACCTCGTCCTCAAGGTCAACACCACTCTTAGTCATGTTATGCCACCGGTTTGAAGAAGTCTATAAGCATGTTCTGAGCGTCTACTTGCAATATCTATACAGAAAATTAATTCTCAAAGACACATGTTAGATTGGGGAATTTCATCGAAATTGTTGAGCGGTTTTCCTGGAAAGGGAAAGATGCAAATGTCCTCTAAACATGTATTTCCAGCGAAATACCTGTATCGAATTTTTAAGTAAAGTACAATGTCTTCTCTATTTACTTTATCGAGGAAACAGAAAAAGTAGAAAAATCTGAGTGAATCCATTCACATAACTTTCTCTAACTTTTCTGCAAACAAACTATTTTTATAAAGAACTATTCATTTATCTACACCGTGCTGGTTGAGATAAACGTTAACAGAAATGGTTTTATTACTTGCCTCCTTGTAACTAGAAGGGAAATGAGGGAATACGCCAGGTTAAAGCGATAGTCAAAGCTTATAAAAGTTAGCGCCATGTGAAACAAATAAAATTCGGTTCTCTTTGCGTGATATGAGTAAAACAAAAGAGGTATAAAACGAAATATGATTTGCCGTATGAGAAAAGTTTAAGTGAAACCAGTAAAACAATGATTTAAGCGGAAATGGACATTTTGAAACTCACCGAACACAAAGAAAAGGTTGTATGTTACATTCACATAACTTTCTCTACAAATTCTGCAGCAAATTATTCTTACAAATGCTTATTATTCTATCTACTTCATGCTAATCTGGATAAACGTTAGCAGATATGATTTTATTATACATTTTCTTATAGGTTCAAAGCTAATAAGAATGCACACTAGACTAAAGCGATAGTCAATTATTTCAGAGCTGGTGACTGGCCTGGAAATTTCATTCCATTTGCATAACGAGGATAAAAAAAAATAAATAAAGAAAAGAGAACGCATGCGAATTCTCATTTGAGAAAAGTGTAAATATTGGGAAAATGTTAAAAGGAATATTAAGGAAATGGTTAACTGCACACAAAAATTATGAAATAAGTTGTGTGTTTTAAATAAATCTACATGTTTTGTGTCGTAAGATTTGTCTATCTCTTACGATTTATCAGTTAAGCAAAATAATAAAGAGGGCTTCAGAGGCTACTCCCAGAAAATTCTGCTAACCTATACATGTTATTTGTCGTGTACATAAATGTGTTTAATGTACAGCGTTTTAATCAAACCCGTTACAGGCATTTTGAATTTTATATGGAATATAAATATCTCCTATTTACTGTACCTGAGCAACAAAGAAAGTAATAGCGTATTACGATGCAATGCAGAACGAGGAAGAAGTCTGCAAAACACTTAACGCATGTATATAACGTTCTGTTTTTTCGACAATGTGAATAATAGAAATAATTCGCGAAAATAAAATGAATCACGCCAACTGTTAAAAACCAGTATCGAGTTGGACAGCACAAATTGGTGATCAATTAATCACGCTGATACGAGGGGCGTCCAATAAGTTGTTTATAAAACCCAAGAAATTACACTCGTAATATACTTCGTAGCAGCGAAAAAAAATTGTATTTAGTAACCGTTGTCTATTACTAGATGGCAGTTAAAAGTTTCAGTTATATCCATCAAGTGGTTTCGAGGTGATTGAATTAATAATCTTGTGCTTCTTTAGAAAAATGAGAAAGAAAACGAGTTTTATGCGGTAATTAAACACTTGCATTTAAAAGGATTAACACCGAAAGGGATAAAAGCTGAGTTGGGTGAAATGCGTGGCACATCTGCTCCTGCATTTGCAACAATTTACAGTTGAATACATGAATTTAAACGTGGCCGTACATCCACAAATGATGAACATCGTTCCGCACGTCCAATAGAAGTGACTTCCTCCCCAATTATTGACAAAATGTAGGATATTGTTTTGAATGATCGATGAGTCAAAGTTCGCGAAATAGTAGAGGACCAGGCATATCACAAGATACAATGTTCTCAACTTTACACCAAAAATTAGATGTGATAAAGGTCTCGTCAAGATGGGTACCGCATTTTCTCTCTGTGGAGAATAAACGCAATCGCGCGATAGACTCGGAAGCTGGTTTGGCACTTTTCCGTCGCAATCGAGTTCCTGCATCGATTCATAACTGAGGATGAAACATGGGTACACTACTGCACTCCAGAGACAAAAGTAGGTATAGTCGAAACAGTGGGTTTCGAAGAAGGCAAAGGTGGTGAAATCTGCAGACAAAGTAATGGCCTCGGTTTTTTTAAATGCACGCAAAATATCTACATTTATTACTTACAGAAACGAAGAAGGATAAATGGAGAGTATTATGTATCGTTATTGCAGCGGTCTATCGGAGAAATCAAGAAAACAAACGCCCTTATCTGGTAAAGAAAAAATGATCTGCCATCAAGACAATGCAAGGATGCACACCTACGCAGTTTCGATGCGAAAATTATAGAAATAGGGTTCGAATTACTACAACATCCATCGCATTCACAAATTTGGCCCCCAGTGACTTTTTTTTATTTCCAAACTTTAAAAAGTGGCTCCGCAGAAAATGATTCATGTCTAACGGAGAGGTCATCTCCCAAACAGATGCCTATATTGAGATCCTAATTTTTGGAAAGCTTAGAACAGTTGGAGAAACGCTGGACTGGTAAGAGTATATCGAGCTAAAAGGAGATTATGTTGAAAAATATAAAAACAAATTATCAAAATAATTTGTTTGACTATCTCTTTCTAAGAACTTGTTGAACGCCCCTCGAAGTACTGGCCAATTAAAACAACTGAAGGTGTCATGAGTGCTTGCACTGAAAGAGATTTAAATGATGCATGTATAAAACATAAATCTACATATCAATATTTGCTGGATAGAATGTATTTTATTAACTTCTGCGGTAAAAATGCGAATCTCAGGGAGTGCAGGAATTTCAAATATCCCACGTAACTGTTGTGATTTCTTATATGCACGATAATGAAAACAAACAACAGTCTGAAGAGATTCCTCTCTATTATAACCTATGAAAACGGCAAATGCTTTCCATTGAATACAGTAGTAAAATTATATGAATAACCCCAGCATCTCTGTAGATGCTTTATTGTATCATTTGCATTCCGTTATGTTTCAGGTGGGCAGTTAACAGCTTGTCCCACCATTCAGAAAAGCAGGTATGGTAGATGATGGTCAAAGCATATGAAAAAGATCAAGAGCCAACATCTACAAGATAAGAACGGAACGTTAATGGCTTCGTTGGTATCTTGCTCATGATTTAGAACTGAGATGTTTTACACCTTACAGTCCTGCATTTTATTGCGCGCTTTTTACAACAGCTTCTAAATGACATCTTAAGAAGAGCCGTATGTTCATTAGCAGTAGGATGAAAAAGCCCTATTCAGAAATACCAGAAGCTTGAAATAGAGTCTGACGTCATTTCTGTTTTAGTAGAATACATCAATTCGAAATATGCATCCTATTTACTTGTGTATTTAAATAATAATAATAATAATAATAATAATAATAATAATAACAATAACAATAATATCTATTCTTACAATTAACTTTCTCAACAACGTATCTAAATTAAAATGGTTCAAATATTTGATATTGAATTATTTTTATCATTAATACATTCAGAAAGTAACGAACCATGTGGCATAACTAAATGATAAAGAAAGATATTCACATAAAACTTTATTTACAAAGTTACAGTACCTTACTCTATTTGTCAACGCATTCTCCATTTGGTGAAGATATCTATTGTCGTGTGGTACAGTTTTTCAATGCCGATGTTACCTTCTTTATTTTTAATGCACAAAATGTTCGGCCAATCGAGTTTTATAGCCAAATAACTCAGGTGTATAGTGATAATGCAATGAATAAGTCTTCAGTAAGGAGATGGCGCATAATTAACGAGTAATCAAGGATGAACCAGTGTGTACGAAAAAGACCGGAGTGGAAGTTCATCAATCGTTATGGAGAAGTTGAAAACAAATGTTGATAAAAGAATTCAGGAAAAACCGGACTTTCACTTTGGACACTGATAAATTGTACATCACTTTTTGGATGGAAAGAATTTCCCAGCCATGAAGACCTCAAAGTGGCAGTGACATCTTGGCTTTGATCTTTAGCGGTGAAAGAGTATAACATCTACATTGAAAACCGGTACCACGAGGCAATAAATACCTTGATATCAATGACGATTACATTGAAAAATAGAGTCAGGTACTGCAACTTTATAAATACAGTTTTGTGTTGATAGTTAACTAAATATTATTTAGTTATGCCAAATCGTCTGTCAATTTCTGAATGGCCCTCGTATTTATATCCTTATTAAGATTTACATTTGCTATATATTTAATTAAATGGGTAGAAAAGGTGTTTTCGCCCAAAAATTTCATATCGAGATTTCACGGAGATACGTTTATGAGGACACCTATATTTAATTTCCATTCACATGCTTTCTCTATATCTCTGTAACAAGTTATTCTTAAAAAGCCTATTCTTCTATCTACCTCATGGTAATCAAGAAAAACATTAGCAGAAATTGTCTTATTACTATCTTTCTTGTAAGTAGAAACGAAATAAGGGAATACAATAGACTAAAGGAATTGTCCAATGTTTTACAAGCTGGTTGCTATGTGATTGAAATTCCCTTCTTTGCTGTGCCAGAAGTTGACAGTTTCCCCGTATGATAAAAGCTTTTAAGTATTTTAAAACTGAAACCAACAACAAAGAATATCTCGGAAGTGGTCAACTCCACAAAAAAGTGTATATGACGTAAATTGTGTTTTAACGAGAACTACGTTTGTGTATAGTATTTTATTGTCAATCTCTTACGGTTTACCAGTTATTTAAAATTCATTCAGAATGAAAAGTTCTTCAGAGACTACTCTCAGAAAATTCAAAATATACATTTTATTTGCCATGTAAATATTCTTAATATCCTTTATTTTAATCAGAGTCGTTAGATCAATTTTTGAGAAAATCAAGATTTTTCTAAATTTTTTCACGTAAACGGTAGTTTGGAGTGGGGAGATTTTCCTCAAAATCTTCATGTCGCATGCTTGGAAAACACTAAACTTAAATACCAAGTTTGGTATTTTGCAACTTTTCGTTTTTGAGTAATCATGTTCATGGTCACACACACACACACACACACACACACAAATGAAATGGAGTTTTATTTATAGACGCTCTTCAACTGCTGCAGTTCTCAGCGTCCCATTCTATGTTGGGAGTGAAAGACCGATTAACTTGTCTCAGAGGCCTCTTTTAACAAGCTTGAGGTTCTTGTACGTGTCGTAAGTCTACGGTTTTACTTCGCTTCCGAAGGAAGTCATGATAAGGCCCGAAAAAAAAATCCATCGTCCTCCAGCGGGTTTGAACCCACGAACTTGGGTGTACGAGACTAGCATGGTTAACTTCTGCATCACGGAGGATGACTACACACACGAACCTTTTTCTTAAGATTTTTATACAGGGCTAAAACAGTTTTGGATGACTTAGATTTCAATATCCCATCAAGAAATCACTACAAATATAATAGAACATAAAATATGTACAAGACAAGTGATATAACTTTTTTTAAGAAATGTTTTAAGATTTAACATTGCATATGTGTATACCCAAGCTGCTTACACACCTTTGGCCTTGGGTAGTATTACAAATCAATCAGAGCAAGAAAAAAGTTTGTAAGTTTGTGACTTGCTGATTGTTTTATTTCTGCATCCTGGCTTACTGAGACCGTTTCTGAAACATCTCTGTGCCCTGCTTGTTGCAGTACGCACATGCACACGCTCGCACGAGTTACAGCGTAGGGAGAGAAATTTTACGCGGCGCAATCGGCCATGTGTTGAACGCATGCGCAAAGGAAATTACCCTGCGGGAAGGGAGCACGGACGGACGTCACCACATTAATCTCACCATTATCGGCTTGTTAGAGCCCGAGTAACGGCCGCTTAATGCTCTAGGTCACGTGACCCGGAGTGTGCGCGCACTTCACGATAAAATGGCAATGTTACAGTCCATATGAGAGCAATTCCTTCCTATAACTGAGTGGTGGTATTGACCTGTCTTAGCAATCGCTTCATACCATGGCATTCATCAACGTTCACAGTCTTGCTAGTGTGAAAATGTGACTCTTATCCAGTAAAAATATCCAGAGGTTTTTGTGCCCTTCATTAGTAGCCGGACTATCCGATGCTTTGCTCAGAATAGAATTATAAGCATAAAATTATAAGCTCAAAATATACAAAAATTATTGAAGATTTTTCATATTTATGTCAATTCCGGAGGAATTTTATGGATAAGCATTCATTACATTCTCAAAAACATGTGTTACATTCACATGACTTTCGCTACCTATTCTACAACAACTATTCTTACAAAAGCTTCTATGCAATTTGCTCATGCTGAGATAAACATTAACAGTACAAATTTTATTTTATATTTCTTTGTAGGTGCAAGGGAAACAAAAGGAATACACTAGGCTAAAGCGTTATCTAAATCTTTTAAGAGCTTGTCGCTATGTAATTGCGTTGAAATTTCATTCTCTTTGCAAGATCAGGTGTAAAAATAATAATAACGACTTCCCAATTAAGAAAATTATAACTATTGGAATATGTAAACTAGTAACAAAGAATATACTGGAAGTTATTTTAAAAACGTATCTGATATAAATTGTGTGATTAACTGAGATCTACAATTGTGTAAATTAAAATGTTGTGTATTTGTTTTGGTTTACCTCTAATGTGAAAGTAATCCAAATTGATGAGAATTTCAGGGAGTGTTTCCGAAAACTCAAGATGCATGTTTCATTTACAATGATATCACTAAAATGTGGTATTTTAATCAAAATCGATAGAGCCAGTTTTAAGAAAAGGCTTTGAAATAGTCAACCATATAACAAAAGTGAGCCGAAACAAAAAATGACTTACCATATTTATCTACTCTAAGTAGTTTAAAATTGAAACAAATAACGAAGAATATCTCGGAAACGGTTAACTCTACAAAAATATTGTATACGACTTATTCTATGTCTTAACGATATCTACATTTTTTCAGCAGTGGGTTTTCATCTGTTTTTTTTTATTGTTTACCATGTATACAAAAGTCGTCCAGAATAAAGAGGTCTTCAGAGTCCATTCTTAGAAAATTCAAGACACAGGTACATTTTGTTTGACATGTTAATATCTTTAATATACGGTATTTATATCAAAATTGTTACAGCCGTTTTTAAGAAAATCGAAAATTCCGAAAAATCTTACATATAAAGGGTAGTTTGGGGTGGGAGGATATTTCTGAAAATCTTCGTCTCGCATCCTTGGAAGATAGTAAACTTACAAACCAAATTTGGTATTTAGCCGGCTTTTCATTTTTGTGCTATATTGTCCACAGACACACACACTGATATGTTTCTAAATTTTTTTTTCTGAATTCAGGTATTTCCAGTGAAATCTCGGTATTGATTTTTTTGGGTGAAGTACAGTATCGTTTTTACCTACTATGTACATAGAGAAAATGAAATTGTAGATATTTTTAAAATGTGCAATTTATTTCAAATAACTTTTATTATGGCACCAGTCATTAGATATCCGCTCCTGGTTTAATATTTCAAAAATTAATCATGTTTAGAAGTGCTGTCGCCATCCAGTTGTTTCTCGCGAAATTATTAGAAAAGCGCCCCAAATTTAAACATTTCCTTTCGTTTTGGTTTTCTGTATACCAATTTTACCTACACGAAATATATACTGAAACTAATAATTCGACACATTTTTATCTCGATAATAATCATACTTATCGGGTCCATATATCTTTCCTGCATTAAAAGAGTTTAGTACTCAACGGGGTTATTTCAAGTTAAAACCACTAAGTGGGAAACTAGTGACTCAACGCACGAAATGATATATGTTCACGGCAAATAGGGCCTTTGGGTCACCTGGTATGAAATAGGAAAATAAGATTTCTTAAGAATAGTTTGTAGAAACTATATAAAAATAAACAATAGTGAGTAGAAAAATATATGTGTACGTAACACACTGGTTACTATGCGAGACAGAAACGTGAAACACTTGAATTTGTGAAGTCTTGGATTTGATTCCTGTCATTCTGACCATGTTTTTTTTTTCCCCCCGGGGAGGGTAGCAAACGTCGGGGTGGTTTCTCTTCTAGAATGAGTTTCTGTCCGTTATATCCTTTCAGCTGATTCATGGTTGAAGGTCCGTGCGACGAGCGTGTAGAGGTAAAACGACGGGAAGTTTCATCCTTGAGTGTGACTGGACCGTAAATGATCCCTTTTTATTGGTGACCCGGGTCTGGGACCTCTCCACGGTACGCAGGCTGTGGCGTGGCTAGCTGATCTTACGATGTACGCTATCTGGAATCGTTGTGGGTCCCGCTCTTGTTTCCGCAATGGTCTTCTGGTCGCCCTTCCGGTCTTTTCCCTCAACGCATCCTCCAATGAGTCACTAGAAGCAAAAAGGGATATGACGGCCTACTTGTATCGTTCTGCTGTAGGTTTCTGAGGACCCTTCCGCATGTGTATCTACCCCTATTCCTAATATATGAGTTTTTTGATAGAAAATACAAGAAATAAAGTACTAAATTATAATAAAATACCTGAAGGAATGTCTCAGGCGGTAATGTCTTAGGCCTTTCGGGAGATCCAGGGTTCAAACCTCATGGGCTAACAATCTCTCCCCCCCTCTTTTATTACTTTTCCCTCGATCAGTTTTCGAGGTACCAGACCCAAAGTTCCATCTTCAATTTAAGTCAATAGTAAAAATGAAAATAAATGATAATAGCGATTGCGCTGCCATCCATCCACAGATAATGAAAGCAGCAGGACGCAAGGCACCCGAATGCAATTCGCTTGGGGCGGGGCAAATTTTTAGGGTGCAGGGTTAAAACTTAGTAAGCTAGCTATACACCGCCATCTAGTCACATGGCGCGGAGCTAAGTGCTATGATACGAGGTTGAAACATAGTTAGCTAGCTAAAGCTAAATCTATCCACAGATAGTGAAAGTGGTTAGATTATATGGCACCCTAATTCCATCTGCTTGCGCAAAGTACTGTGATATACGGATGAGACCTAGAAGGCTAACTTTCCACTACACAACAATCAAGAGGTATTTCACCTAATAGATACGTCGCGATATGACAACATAGTTTAAGCGCCGTAAAATAAAATATATTATTCCAAATATAGAGTTTATTTGAAGCGTTAGTGGTGTCGTTATCAAATGGCAGCTATTAGAGAAAGGGTTTATACTCGTACAATTAGTTACACATCTGATTTATTTGTTTCTTTGTACACTTCATATACACATAGTAGCTAAAGAAGGTATTGTATTCCACCCAAAAATTCGATGGCGAGATTTTACCGGAACTACATGTTTTGGAATTTCTTATGTAAAAAGGAAGTAACTTTTAGAAAAGTATTTGCGTGTGAGCGTGCGCGCGCGCGTGTGTGTGTATATATGAGGGCAGCATAGCTCAAAAACCAAAAGATCATGAAAGACCAAACTTGCTATTTATGTTCTAAGGATGGGACACGATGATTTTCAAGAAAATTCCCCCACCGGAAATTACCCTTTACATTAAAAAATATTTGAAAATGTTTTCTTAATAATAGATCTAACGATTAAATATATTACATCACAAACAAATATATATCTTCAATTTTCTTTCTAAACACCTCTTTATTCTGGATGGCTGTTGCATAAATGGTTAACTATAAGAGAGAACAGCTTTCTTCATAAAACATTTAGATATTTTTAAACACACACAATTTATGTTATATACATTGTTTTCGAGCAGTTGACCACTTCCGAGATATTCCTTATTATTAGTTTCAGTTTTAAAATACTTAAAACTTATCTCATATGGCAATTGTCAACTCCTCGCCATGCAGTGAAACGAATTTCAATCACTAGCAATCAGCTTTTAAAAAAATGATTATCGTTTTAGCCTAGTGTATTCCCTTATTTCCCTTCTTCTTGCACGGAAATAAGTATTAAGACAATTTCTGCTTATGTCTATCTCGATTAGCATGAAGTAGATAGAAGAATAAACGTTTTACTTTCTCTACATGTACTATGTTCATAGTGTATTGAGAAGGTATTGTAACACACCCAAAATTTAATGCATAGATTTCTCCAAAAATAAGGTTTTGGGATCCCCTGAATCCAAAAAAAAGCATTTTAGCAAAACATCCGTGTGTCTGTATGTGTGTGCCTGTGGGCAGCATAGCTCAAAAACGAAAAGTCGGTTACATACCAAACTTGGTATTCAAGTTCAGTATCTTCCAAGGAGCCACACGAAGTTTTTCAAGAAAACCTCCAACTACCCTTTACATAGAACTTTTTTCAAAATAAAATTTTAATTTTTTCAAAAATGGCTCTAACGATTTTGATTAAAATACCTTATGTATGAGATATTTTATGAAAAACGAAATGTAAAGCTTGAATTTTCTGGGAATAGCCTTTGAGGATCTTTTCATTTTGGATGACTTGTATATAGCTAGCAAACTATAAGATATATACAAAAACTTACTGCAAAAAAAATGTTTATGTCATGTACATTATTTTTTTTTTTTTTTTTTTTTTTTTTTTTTGCAGAGTTGACCGTTTTCGAGATATTCCTTCTCGTTTCTCTTTTGTTTACTGCTGACAAGCAAAGAGATTGGAATTTGAATTGTTTCACATAGCGACCGGTTTTTAAAGGATGAGACTATCGCTTTAGCCTGTGCATTTTCTTATTTCCCTTCTAGTTACAAGGAAGCTAGTAATACGGCTAATTCTGCTTATGTTTATACTGATTAGTATAATGTAGATAACAGATTAATATTTTGAATAAAAGGTTGTTTAGTGAACAGCTAGAGGATATCATATGAGTGGAACATATCAGATTTTTCCCTTCTACTTACAGGGAACCAAGTAATAAGGACAATTTCTGCTAATGTTTATCGATTATTATGGAGTAGATAGAAGAATAAGCTTTTATCAGAATAATTTGTTAAAGAGATGTAGAGAAAGTCATGTGAATGGTACACATCAGATTTTTTTTTTTTTCTTTTCTCACTACTGTGCACGCAAACTTAGTTTTGAAACGGAGATCCTGGATTATAAACCGCCTGTATAATTACCTACCAGCGAACCTTTCCGAGCGCTTATGGCCAGTGTTTAACTTGCTTATAATATGCTTACGTATGACAATGGTTTACTGCCTTAAAGACTTTAGAGCGTCTAGCTTTAATTCAAACATTTCTTTTTTGTTTTCCTCTCCCTTATTTCCTCAAAGAGTCTCTTTAATGCGAGTTTTGCGGTTTGCAGCACCAGATGGCAGCATTGTGCCCCAGTGCGACGACATAATTACCGGGCCTACTTCATCCTTAATTATACGACGCCAGATTGTAGGGGACTAAAAATTAACTGATGCATTTAATGGAGGTTAAATGTAACGCTAAACCGCTTTTCAGCGCTGGCCAGCCTTGAGGATGAACCGCGGTCATTAGGAGCAATGAAGGAAGTGCAGAATAACAAGCAGTGCTGCACATTTACCCCCTCTAGCTTAAAGAGAAATCCATTATTGCAGTAAATATTAGTGCATGTGATCCAGCTGTTTCCGGTACAGCAGATATAATAGCATATAATCTCTGTAACTAATAAAACTCTAACTCAAATTGTTCTGGTAAACTTCGATATTGTATAAAACTAACAGATTTTGACACACTACTCAACACCCGCTTGATGATAAAAATCATTATCCCTGTTTACTTTCTCTTCACGTACTATGTACATAGTGTATAGACAAGGTATTGTATTGTAACCAAAAATTCGATACTGAGATTTCACCGGAAGTACATGTTTTGGGATCTTCTGAATTCAAAAAAAGCAAAAGCATGTTTAGAAAAATGTGTGTGTGTGTATGTGGGCAGAATAACTCAAAAACGAAAAGTCCGTTAATACCAAACTTGATACTTAAGTTCAGCATCTCCCAAGAATGCGACACGAAGATTTTCAAAAAAATCCCCAACTACCCTTTATATGGAAAAAAAATTTCAAAAATGGCTCCAACGATTTTGATTAAAATCTATTATATATAAGGCATTTATACGACAAATAAAATGTATATCTTGAATTTTCGGGAACAGCCTCTAAAAACCTCATTTTTCTGGATAATTTTTTAATTAATTTTGCATTAGTAAATCGTAAGAGATAGACAAAAACGTACTACAAAAATGTAGAGCTACTTAAGCTCATATTAACTACTTATCAAATAAAATAAATAAAAGCTTATTCTTATTAAGGTAACTTAGACTTAGTGTCTCCCGTTCTACTCTTGTGTCAGTGTATTATGCCCATGTTCAGAGTTATCTACGTTATGGTACTCTGTTGTGGGGCAATCATACCTCTGCCAGTCAGTTATTTATTCTTCAGAAGAAATCTGTACGTATCATATCTGGAGCTTCACCAAGAACTCACTGTAAACCATTTTTTATGCAACTTGGTATACTGACATTGCCTTCAATGTTTGTTCTGGATGCCCTCCTATATGTTAAAATAAATATCAACCTTTGCTCAATATGTTCTTCTGTCCATAATTATCCCACTAGAAAATGCTCTGATATTTATATTAACAAATGCAAATATAGTAAAACCCTTAACAGTTTCTCATGTATATCAGTTAAAATTTTCAACAACTTACCTCAGAACATTAAGATTCTTCCACTGTTAAACTTTAAGAGGAGGATCAAAACAATCTTGAAGGCAAATCCTCTTTATAGTATTTCATAAATGTATGGCCTGAAATGGGATTAATCTTATCCATTTTTAAATGTATTGTTGTAACATTATTGTATGTGGAATGTTTCATTAATTTGTATTCTCATGACGCAGCCTATGTGTGTCTCATACTTAATTACTGAAAATAAACTATCTATCCATCCATCCATCCATCCATTCATCCATCCATCCGTCCGTCCGTCCGTCCATCCATCCATCCATCCATCTAGGGGGAGTCAAAATTCCCTACCTTGCCAATGTTAAAGTTTGGCCCATTATGTCAGCAACTATTTAAGATAATGAGCTAATTTTTTCAAGGTAGGTATATTCAGCAATATCTTTACTGCTGATGATGAAAAATAGAATACTTCTGTTGATTAAAAGGAAACATATGATTTTTTTTTAAATAAAGCTCTTAAAATGTTGTTGAAAAACGATGATGTTATTTAAAAAATAACTAATGCACATACTTAAAAACTTTTTCGTTGAAATAAATCATATTTAGGTACAAATGAGTGGTAAAAATTTTAGCCCTTAGTGTCAACTTGTTTCTGAGATAATGGGGCATTTATATAGACAATTTTACTTCTTCGGAAATTGCTTTCAAATATAATATTTTTAAAAACTGTAACCTAACTTTCCAAACACAACTTCGCAGTATTTCGGAACTCTCACATAAAGGAAATATGCAAATGCTGCTAATAAGTAAAGTAAAACTTTCCGATGAAAATAAAAAAGGATTTAAAAACCTATTGATGTTTTACCAAGTGAGTGTTCCACAGTGTTCCAAAAAGTTCTACTCAGGATTATTTTAACAATATTTTTAAACTATTTACATTTGGCGTACCTCTATGAAAGGTATACCAAAATGAGTGATAGATTCTAAATATTCATTTGTAATTCAAGCATGAAAATGGGAAAAATTTATGAAAATCCCGTTTCGACTCCCCTTAAAACACACAGTTTATATCATATACGTTTTTTCCTGCAGTTGACCGTTTTCGAGATATTTCTTGTTGTTGGTTTCAGTTTTAAAATATTTCAATTTTTCTCATGAGGGAACCCGTCAACTCCTGGCTACGCAAAGATGCGGAATTCAATCCCATAGCAACCACATTTTAAAACAAGAGACTGTCGGTTTAGCCTAGTGTATTTCCTTATTTCTCTACAACTTATAAGGAACTAAGTAATAAGACATTTTCTGCTAATGTTTTATCTCGATTAGCATGAAGTGGATAGAAGAATAAGCTTGTTAAGAATAGTTTGTTACAGAGATGTAAGTCATGTGAATATAACACAGCAGATTGTTCAACAAGGTATTTTCACAAATGCTTCTTCTTATATCTATTTCAGCTAAACGAGACAAACATTTGTTGCATATTTCTCTGTAGGTACGGTGAGAATAGGTAACAGTCATATCTTTTAAAAGCAGGTGGCTATGTGAATGACTGAAATTCCGTTTTCTTTGTGCATAATCAGGAGGGAAGAAATTTTGATGTTACATTCACATGGCTTTCTCCACCCTTCTTCAATAAGTTGCTATTATAAAAGTTTTTTCTCTACTTTATGTTAACTGCGACAAACTTACGAACAAATTATTTTATTACATTATTTCATGTGAATATCGGGGAAATGAGGAATTAAGAGTTGACCACTATATGATGGCTTCAAATTATCGTCGTCTTTGCATAACCTGGAGAAAAAATAACAAATAAGGACTTCCTATTTGAGAAAAGCACATCTAAATATTGAAAAATTCAAACTAATAATATGTAATATCTCGGGAATGGTTAACTCCAAAAAGTGTTTTAAAAACTTACTAGACGTAAGTTGAGTGCATTAAGAGTAACAAGATGTACATTCTATGTGAATAAAATTTTAAGAGTCTGTCTCTTACTTTTTATCAGTTATACAAAGGGCATCAATGAACAGGACAGAGGCTATTCCAAGAAAATTCAACATATATTAATTTCTTACATATATTTATTATATATTTATTATTACTTATATATGGCATTTCACCAAAAGCATTAGAGGTATGTTTCATATAATTAATCAAAACTTTCAAAAAAATGTTTCATGTGAAGGGAATTTTACTCTGAGTGGTGAATTTTCCAGAAAATCTTCGTGTAGTATCCTTGGAAGATGCTGAACTTAAATACAAGTTTGGTATTTACTTTTTGATATTCACAGTCACACACACACCAACACACATACACACACCCACACAAACATACACACACGCACACTAGTACTGACAGAGCACACTTACACTCACAGGACCTTTAAAGAATCCCTTTTTTAAAAAAAAATCATAGAAAAAATCTCAAACCTATGGAATTTGATTCACATTGTGAATTTTGCTCTTCTGGTTATTTAAATACCAAACGTGATGTTCAAATAGATAAGCGAGTGCAGCTTATTCAATCAGCGCGTAAAATTGTATGCTATTTGCTTTTTCAAATCCTTTTTTCTTATATTTATGTCTCTTTAAAATGATAATCATAATGCAGTTTATATTATTCCCTTCAATTTTGTTAGTATATACTCGATAAATGTGTTTGAGGAGATCTAAAAGAGATGTTATATATAAACGATTAAACATAGCTTTTGATTAAGGGTTTTAATTGCTTTATGTGTGATTCATTTTTTGGCTCAAAACGTTATATAATTTAGCATATTTTCCAGAAATGTTTTAATGTCACACAAAATGTCAAAACATCAAGGCCATCACTTGCAACCAGCTCTTAATCTAATATACGCCCCTATCCCCCCCTAAACCAATAAGAAGGTATGCAATTAAACAATTTCAAATAATGTTTATCTTGTTTAGCATGAAGAAGATAGAAGACAAAGCTTTAGTATAAATAGTTTGTTGCAGAAAAAGCAGAGAAAGTCATGTGAGTATAATACATAAACTTTACTGCCCGGAAACTAGAAGAGGATGTGGAACACGGGAATCATGGTAATTCGTGACAGAAGTTAATATAAGTTTAAGGAAACTTCGGATATTGCTCTTGTTCGTAAATACTTTCTCGTGTAAATACAGTTTCGAAACATAATAAACGAACGACAGAAAATCCTTACTTCTAAACTAACACCGGTTGTGCTTGTTTTAAATTCCTTATTGCATATAAAGGCAAATCTTGTTATTTCTGAGCAGATTTTCCACAGTATCCACTTATGTAGAGCCGCTTGAGTAAATACTCGACGGTTCTTTAAGATGACACCTACACTGTAGCAGGTATGTATATCCGGTGAATGGGGAGTCCCACAGGTGTAGCATTCCGATACTTCCACAATAGGTATGGACGCCCCTTTCTAACACCTTCAAAGAAAGAAGCTCCCCCGACTTCCGGCCTCACCCCTTGTCTGTCAATGGTTGCTAAGCCCACATAAGAAGTCCTTGCCAGGAACCTCCTTTATGTTTCATTGAAGGAAATATTGCCCAGGTAGAAGTTAAATGTGAAATGAAATAACTTACAACAAAGTTTATTTTTCTTTCTTCCTGTCATTGACTGACTGACAAGTAAGGCAGAAGTCAAGCTAAAACCGAACTTTTCACAAACACATACATCGAGATATTTGAATAGGAAATATACTGGATTCATATACTGTCTACAGAAGTATTCCTCTCCGCCTAAAAAATATCTTTCTCTACAGATTATTGTTAAAACATATTATTGTTAAAAGCTTATTCTTCATTATCAGATATAGTCTTATTACTTGCTTCCTGTAAGTAGAAGGGAAATATACGAGTACCATAAGCTAAAGCGATAATAAAATGTTTTAAAAACTGGTTGCTATGTGATTGAAGTTCATTTGTTTGTATGGCCAGGAGTTGAAAAATTCCTGTATGAGAAAAGTATGAGTATTTTAAAACTGAAACCAATAATAAGGAATATCTCAAAAACTGTCAACTCCACGACAAAAATGTAAGTAACATAAAGTTGGTGATTTAATGAGTTCTGCATTTTTCGTTACGTAACTTTTTGTCTATCTCTTACGGTTTACGAGTTATGCAAAATTCAGCCTGGATAAAGATGTCTTCAGATGCTATTCGCGGAAAATGCAAGACATATATTTTATTTGTCATGTAAATATGTTTACTGTACGATATTTTAATCAAACCCGTAGGAGGCATTTTTGAGAAAATCAACATTTCGAAAGTTTCCACATGTAAAGCGTAGTCTTGAAAATTGTTGTGTCGCATACTTGAAAGATACTAAACTTAAATATAAAATTTGGTATTTAACGGAATTTTAGCTATATTGCCCACACACACACGCGCGCGCGCGCACACACACACACACACGGACACTTTTCTAAAAATGCTTCTTTTTTTTCTTTTTTTTTTTTTTTTGATTCAGAGGGTGTCAAAGCCATAAACTGGCAGCTGTGATTTATTGTTTATATATCTTGTATACATATATAACTCTGCCACCAGGTGATACCCACTTGCATCGTTCACTTTTATATAGTTTCTGCATGCAATTCTTATGAAACCTTACTTAGAGTATTATATTCCAAGCAATATTTCACCAGAAATACACATTTTCAGATAAAGGTCCGTGTATATGTCTGTGTCTGTGTATGCCTCTGTGATCAGCATGACTCATAAATGAAAGTCGGTTAAATATCAAACTTGGCATTTAAGTTCAGTATCTTCCAAAGACGCTACGTGGAAATTTTCGACCAAAATCCCTCAGCCCCAAATTACTTTTTACAGCAAGAATTTCGAATTTTCTTAAAATGGATCTATCAAATGGAATCTGTGTCGAATGAAATTATACCAGGAGTATTATTAGGTAATAGACTCTGAAGCCCTCTTCATTCTGGATGACTTTTTCATAACTGATAAACCGTAAGAGATAGACACAAAACATGTAGATAACGTTGAAACACACTATTTGGGACATTCTTTCCCGAGTTAACAATTTCCGAGATAATAGTTGTTATTAGTTTAAATATTAAAATTCTTATACATTCTTCAAATGGGACTTCAACTCTGCTTTTCTTCTGATCAAGCAAAGAGAACAGAATTTCAGGTTCATCACATTACATCCGGTTCTTAAAAGACTTATTTCTTTGCACCTATAAGAAAATGTGTAATAAAAACATTTATGCAAATGTTTGTGTGTACTAACATTAGTTAGATATAAGAATAATTCTTTTAAGAATATATCGTTGAAGAATGGATAGAAAAGATCATGTAAAAACAGTTTTTTGTGGTGCATACTGTCTATCCTTTAACGTTTGCCAGTTACAAAACACTGCTTACTTACCTGACATTGCATTGGTACATTCTAGAAGTACGGACTTGAAACCAAAGTTACGAATTTTTTGAAAGCCGTTGTAAGATATGATTTTTGGCAACTATTACTGTATAACTACTGCCTTATTACTTTCTCTATCCCGTGTGTACAATGTATATCGCAGGCAGAGAAGATATGGTATTCCACCCAAAAATTCGATACGGAAAATTCACTGAAAATATATGTTTTAGGGTCTAAGCATTTTTATAAAAAGTGTCGTTGTGTGTGTATATGTGGATAGTATATCTCAAAAACGAAAAGTCAGTTAAATAAAAACTTGGTATAGGTATTTAAACTCAGTAGGTATATTTCAAGAATGTGACACGCAGGTTTGCAGGAAAATCCTTCCACTCTCAACTACTCCTCTTTTTCGAAAAATGTTTCTAATTATTTGGATTAAAATAACATATGTTTAAGATATTTTATGACAAAAAAATGAATATCCTGAATTTTTTGTGAATAGCTTCTGAAGAACTCTTTATTCTGGATGAATTTTACATAACTGGTAAACCGTAAGAGATACACAAAAACTTACTAAGCAAAATTGTAGCTATCGTTAAAATAAACAATTTATTATTTTATATTAACCGTTTCCGAATTATTCTTCGTTATTGGTTTCAATTTTAAACTACTTAAACGTTTCCCAAAACGGCAATTCTTCTTTTGTTTCAATTATTTCACATAGCGACTAGCTTTTAAACGATTTGAATATGGCTTTATTCTAATGTTCCTTTTTTTCCCCATCTACTTACAAAGAAGCAAGTATTAAGACCAATTCTGCTAATGTTTATCTCGATTATTATAATGTAAATAAATGAATAAGCTTTTGTAAGAAAAAATGAATGGAATACATCAGATTTTTTTTTTACCATATCGATATTTTACATGATCTCATCATCATCACCATCATCATCTTTCCAAGTATTAGGCCTTTGGAAGCGTGTTACATTTCCTATAGAAAAATTTTATTCCAGCATTTCAGCCTAAAGAGATTCGTCCTCTTGGTAGTAATTATAAACAGCTTTGGTTTCATTTGAACACACACTTGCTGTTGCCAATTTAGTTGGTATTGTTTCATATATTCTAACACTGGCGCAGTTTTCAATCCGTCTAATACTTTGTGGGCCTTTTTCTGATTCCATTTAATGTATCCTGCTGTTCTTCACATGCTTCTCATTTCGTAACCAGATAATCTGCTGTTATATAGCATGTTTAGACTCATGCTTCACTGCCATGTATTAATTCTGTCTAGATAAAGTGTTGTATGAACCTACTCTGGTATGGCTTCGTAACCTGATTTCTAAATTGTTTATATCTAATAATCTTTTTCAGGGATATCTTTTTCTTCTCAAATAGAAGGATAATAACCAAGATATTCAAGCTCATTAGATCTCTCTGAAATGTTATCCGTGAGACAGATTTTACTTTGTACGGGTTGCTTTCCATGAATGAATAGTTCCATGTGAAATGTGATAGTTATTTTTGTAAATTATAAACTGATCGTTGCAAATCATTTTCAGAATGTGCCAAAATCGTCTGCAAGAAAAAAGAAGACAATAGTCTTGAAAAGCGTATTCTTCTATCTACTTCATGCTTATTGGGATAAACATTAGAACAACCGGTTTTATTAGTTAGTGCCTGAAAGTATAAGGGACATAAGGAAACACTAGGCTAAAGCAACATCAAATCTTTTAAAAGCTTAATGTTATTTAAATTCGTTCTCTTTGCTTGGCCAGAAGCTGACAATTTCCTGTTTGAGAAAAGTTTAACTATTCTAAAGTGGAAACCAACACGAGGAATATCTCGGAAAAGATTAACTCTATAAAGCATTGCATATTACATAAGTTGTGTGTTTTAACGAGTTTTTTTATATATATTTATTTATTTGTGTAGTAACTTTTTGTCTATCTCTCATGATTTACCAGTAATACAAATGTCGTTCAGAATGAAAAGGACTTCAAGGCTATACCCAGAAAATTCAAGATATATGCATCTTTAATAATAATGTTAGTCAAAATCGATTGAGCCATTTTTCAGAAAATTAAAAGTTTCGAATTTTTTTTTTCATGTAGCTTGGGTAGAGGGAATTTCTTGGAAATCGACGTGTAGCATCCTCTAAGATGATGAACTTAAGGAGAATTTGTCAACTTCTGGCAATGCAAAGAAACGGATTTCAAACAAATGGAAATTAACTTTTAAAAGATTTGACTATCGTTTTAGCCTAGTGTATTACCTTTGTTCGTCCTACTTACAATAAATAAGATAATAATATAAACAATAATAATAAGATATTTTCTGCTAATGTTTATCTTGATTAACATGGCGTAGGTAGAAGAATAAGCTTTTTAACGATAATTTGTTACAGAGAATGGAACACATCAGACTTTTCTAGTAATAGTTTCATAGCGAAGAATCTATCTGTACAAGATATTTTTACATAAAGGCTTGAAAATATAGTAGTAAGGGTTTTTAGAGTTGTAAGCTAGATCATAATTTGTATTTGGTCCAGTATATAGGCATACAGGTTTGCACGTGAATTCGTCAAATAATATTGAATTTATGCTAGTGGGTGAAAATACGGAGTAATCAAGTAACCTAACAATTTTGTCAGCTTATAAAATCCAAAGACACCTGGCTTTGTTTAAATCCTACCAAACATATTACTTATAAATCTTCAGTAAAATATCAGGAAAATATGGTGCAACAAAGTGCCAAATTTTTAATTCGTGGGATCTTAATGTTTTGTATATAAAACCGTGCTTTAAGTGCCTGTTTTAATAATTCGAGAGCCTATTTTAATTGACTAAAAATTAGTTTTCAAGGGTCTAAATAATCTGAAGCCTAATATTAAGTATTGCACAGACAAGTGCCTAGCTGAAAATATTTGTGCATATGTGTGCGAATGCGTTAGAAGTACGTAACATGAATGGCTATTCTTCTCATTAGAGCCACCGGAAACCGGAACGCGTCACCGATTCCCAAAGAGACTATACACTTGAAAAGGTATCCATTTCAAGGACTTCAGAGATTACCGCTCAGAGTTTTCTTTAAACGTGGCATATAACACATTCAATGGAGGGCATTAATGCGAAAAGTTCATGTCCAAACTCTCCCAAGTTCCTTTCAAACTTTCGGAAGAGCCCGGAATGTGAAGAAAAGAAGAATAGCCACACACGTTTCAAAGCGGCAGTGCTGGTCGCATCAATTTGTACCCACGCTTTCATTCACCAACCCAGGGTTTTCCTTTTATATTGCAAGGTGAGTTTCTGACCTACTCCAAGGTTATAAACCTGCGAGCATGCCTATATAGGTAATGGGTATACTCTTCAAGAAAAACAGTGTAATAGTCTCGGATCATCTTTATGTTTTGTCCGCAGGTTCACAACAACCAAGAAGTTGAAATACATATATCTTATTGAGATCGTTCCGGGCTGGGAAAGAAAACTTTCTGCGGCACATAAAATTCATATTATGTATAGATATTAAATAATAGGGAGAAAGTGGACACTGTTGTCTGACTCCATTGGTTTATTTACAACTCCTTGGTTCAGACAAATATTTGTTTCATAACAAATCTATTATGTATATAGAGATATCTTTAATTTATAAAAAGTTCAAAAGAATTTTCTTTGTGCACTCTGTCGTAACTTCGCTTTTCAATAATAAAGGGATTTTAATTGATCATACAGATACGGTAAATATATTTCTATGCAGTTACGTAGTACTTACTCCTGGCAGAGTATAAGAAAATCGGATGTGTTAAAATCACATGACTTTCTCTAGAACTCTGCGACAAATTATTGTTAAAAATCCTGTTCATATAATTACTTCATGCTAATCAAGAAAATATTAGCAGCAATGGTCTTATTATTGCTTTCATGTAAGTAGAAGGGAAATAAGGGAGCACCATAGGCTAAAATTATAGTCGAAAACTGGTTGCTATTAGATTGAACTTCCTTTGTTTGTATGGACAGGGATTGACAAACTCCCGCATGAAAAAAGTGTAAGTACTTTAAGCTGAAACCAGTATCAAGGAATATCTCAGAAACGGCCAGTCCTACAAAAAAAATTGTCTATGACATAAATTATGTGTTTTAATGAGATCTACATTTTTTTTGTGTTGTAAGTTTTGTCTATCTCTTACGGTTTAACAGTTACACAAAAATCAGCAAAATTCATTCAGAATAAACAGATCTTCAGAAGCTACTCCCAGAAAATGCAAGATATTTGTGAAGGAAATGGCTTTAATATGCGCTATTTTAATCAAAATCGTTAGAGCCATTTTTGAGAAAAAGGAAATTTTCCATATAAAGAGTAGTTTGGGATGGGGTATTTTCTTGCGAATTTTTGTGTCGCATCTTTGGGAGTTGCTGAGCTTAAATAATCAAGTTTAGTTCTCGTATTTAACCGACGTTTCGTTTTGAGTTATGCTGTACACAGATACACACACACATGTACGCGCGCGGATACACAAAGCATGCGTGCGGGCATATGCGGACCTTTTCTACATTTTATTTTTATTCAGAGAACCTTAAAATGTGTTTTTACATTAGTTTCGAAATCGAATTTTGGATGGAATGTAATACCCCTTCTACATATGCACTATGGACGAAGTAGAAAAAGTAAAAGTATCATTGGTCAGATAAAAACAAATGAAATCCCAATGCACAACATCGACTTTCCACTTTCATATGGTTATCGATATGCATTACAATTCTCGTTACAGGACTATTGTGAACCGAGCAGGTTTCTCCTTCTCTACCCATTTTGTTACTGTTCTCAACTTATTGTTTTGTTTTTATAGTGTTTAACGTCCTCTTTTACTGCAAATGACACCACAGGTGACCGGCTTATAGTGAACCAGCCTTTTATCCACGCTAAATATGGAAATATAGCGTGTGTACAAATAACGTCACATGAATATTTCTACCCGACCCAGATTGATGGTTTGTAGGTATGCTTAAAAGCGACAGTCTCATGTCAGTAGATTTACTGGCACATAAAAGAATTCCTGTCGTCGAAATTACAGACAATTGACAGTTGCGTTAATAAACAAACAATTTTTTCTATCCACTTTTCTATTCTCAGAAAATCTTATTTTTCTATGTACTTCCTGTTAACCAACTTGAATGTTTCACAAAAAATTAGTGTTTTATTATACATTTCCAGGTACGATGAGGATACAGAAGACCAACGCGATTGTGAAAAATTTAAAAGTGCATCGTTATATGCCATATTTGTAATTCCACTTCTTTCATGACTCTACAAGACATATTTGAACGCCACCAGCACTTCAGAAAAATGAACAACACATTGGGAAATTCAACGAAATGGAAATGGTTAATGCAATATCATTTTTTTTACTCTATCTGGTACAATATAGAGAAAGCATTGTATTCCACCCAAAATTTCATACCGAGATTTCATCAGAAATACCTATATGTTTTGAGAGCCACTTAACACAAAAAAGGCAGTTTTAGAAAAAGATTCGTGTTTGTGTGTCTGTCTGTCTGCCTGGTAGACTGACAGACTTAAAACGAAAAGTCAGTTAAACACCAAACTTGGTAACTAAGTTCAGTAACTCCCAAGAATGCGACATGAAAATGTTTAGGAAAATCTCCCCTCTCCCCTCCCCAAACTATCTTTTACCTGGAATACTTTTCGAAATTTTCTCAAACGGGAAGTCTTCATGCGTTTCATCTCTTTTGTTTTATTCCTGGTCATGAAAGAGAACCAACAGCTTTTAAAATAGTTTACTATCACTTTATTCCCTTCTACTTACAAAGAACTATGTTGATTGCCACGAAGAAGAGAGAAAAATAAACGTTGTAAGAATAATCTGTTGCAGAATAGCTAGAGGTCATGTGAATGGAACACGCCAGATATTATAAACACCTTTATGTCACTCATATACCGAATTTAAATTTTAAGTTTGGCTTTTATTTCACATTTTGTTGCTACATATGCTATGCAAACATATAAAGAGGAGTTTTTTTCTGAGGTGCTTTTTTCGTTCAAATGGTTCAAAAGCGTTTGCATTGAAATCGCTAAATGAAATTAATGTGTGAAATGCAGTACTTCCTCTAAGTGCCTAGAGCTCCGGTTACCCGCCATTACACTATCGCTTTCATCAACTTCAGAAGAAGCCTATGTAGCTTTGTCGATCTTAAAAGAAATTAAAACACGATAACTAAATAACTATTTAGCCCGCCTGGGTAGCGCGGAGGTAGCGCGTCTGCTTTACATTTAACAGGGCGCAAATTTCAATCTCGCTTAGGGTGAGTTACCCGAATAAGGTTTTTATTGGGTTTTCCCTGATCCTGAGAAGACGAATGTTGAGTAACCTTAAGCTCCATGGACCCCGAGATCATTTACGCTTCATTTCACCAATTTTATTCATCGCCCGATATGACTAACCAGGTCAAAGGACGTTAAGCTACAAAAAAAAAAAAAAAAAATACTATTCGTGACATTTCACACCATTAAAGTGTTGTAGACTATGTGATAAAATATGTAATGCTATGTTCAAAATATCTACAAATAACACAAATATACTTGGTTTTAAGGGAAGAACTCAGATAAAAATTTCAATTAAATCGGATGTGTAGCTGTTTTGCAAATAGACTCTCCCTACAAGGCTTATTACTTTATTTACATCATGTTAATAAAGCTACGCATTGTCAGAAATGGTCTTATTTCTTAGTTCTTTATAAGTAGAAGGGAAATAAGGGAATACATTAAGCTATTTTTTTTAAATCACTCGCTAAGCGATTATCATTGAGAGTGAGTTCTCTTTCTATGGTCAAGAGTAAAACAGAAGAAATATGAGACGGATGAGGAAAACAAGAAACTGTATATGATATAAATTGCGATTTTAACGGATCTATGTTTTTTGTATAGTAACAGAGATTTTATGAACTCTTCGTGGCGCATCCTTGGAAGATACGGGACTTAAATACCAAATATGGTACGCACACACACACACACACACACACACACACACAGGGACATTTTTCTATATGTTCTTTTTTTATTCAGGGATACTCAAAATAAATATTTCTAACCACTAAATTGGGAGTTTTGGTAACTAATTAGGACCATTAATACTAAGAACACCTGATTTAGCACAATATCAGTTTTTTGAGTTTTACGTGTTCTATCATTTTATTAATTATTAGAAAAACTGCTGAAAGAGGTACTGAAACAGGATGAATTGTATATCCATCTCTTTACATTGTACACACGTGCTGGAAAAAGTAAAAAGAAAAAACATGATAATAATTGTCGATTACCAATGTCTAAGATGTGATAATAGTTTTAAATGTGTCAAAGATATTGAGAATAAAGTTAATAAACTCCAATCCATTTGCGGTTCGAAAAGAAGAATTTTAGAGGTGGGGAAACTGGAAAAGAAAACCATAAATTAAATTTTACAAGTTAATTCCTGTGCCTACTCTAATATATGGTTCAGAATCCTCGACAGTAAAACTCGTATATATCTACGGAGATGAAATTTATGAGATCTGCAAAAGGATTTATTAGATATGATATTATAAGATTAGATATGAATTTTCAATTAATGAAAACACAGCTGATATTGATAAAACATATTGATAGAACGTCAGATTTTGTAGTACTCAAAAAGATAATGAATATCACAAAATAGAAGGAGAGATTTAGATAGACGGCTTGATTAGAGACCAGAACAGGTTTCTAATCCTTTAAATGAGAGTATTATATCACTATTTCAATGAACACCAGATTTTGTACATACAAAGATTAGATACAAAGGCTAATTTGAGGTCACCTTGTGATTTACCCGGAAACATGCGAGTCAGTTGAGAAATTCAAGATATACCGGCATGTTGCCATTGTAGCTCAGTGGTAGAGCAACCGGCTAGAGACAGGGAGATCCGTGGTTCAAATCGCGGCTATGGCATTCAATTTTGACTCTACCTATCCAACCCCTGTCCTCTACACGGTTTGTGTAGAAAAACAATTAAACCAATCACAATCGGATTAAATTGGCTGTGATAAACAGTCTCGGATGGTTGGGATTGGAAGCTTTCTTCAACATTATTGGTGAACCAATTATGATGCTCTGAGAGTAGAACTATTTTAGTAATTATCTTTTAATTTTAATTTCTCTTTTGTCTGAGTGCACCCTAAGCGTATTTATTTCTCCTTCTTAGTTGTAATTCAAAAGCATTAACTATTTTTCCCCATTTCGATTCTCAATTAAGAGTTTTGAAGATAATATATAGATCTATATATTATCTTCAAAACTCTTAATTGAGAATCGAAATGGGGACGTCCTAAACATTAATAAAAACATACTTTACGACATGTGATTTTCTATCCATCAGAAATTCGCAGGAATATATTATAAAATTCGTTAAAACGTAATTCTTCCATCCACGTTACATTATACACAACCCGCTTTCGTCTAGAAATTATTATAAATTAAGTAATATGTAGCAGAAACAACGATCATGTGTATACTGAAATCACAGAGGTATATAGTAGCTATTCCTTCTTTTCACCTATAGTACGCAAGCACTATGTAAGCTTTTGCAAGTGCGGATTTTTGGGTCCACGTAGGAATATAACCAGAGTCCTCTCAGCTTCGTTGTGCATTTGAGAAGCTACGATAGGTGCGAGAGCCAACGTTCCGCTGGGTGAAGTATGGTGCTGACCTCATCTTCCCATATCATCTGAATTAATTTCTGCCTCTTGCATGTGGGCGTGAGACCGGCAGCCGAATTGGCACACCGAGTCTCACAGGTTAAACTTGAATTAAGCTACAAGTTTTAATTATGCACGTTTGTGTTACCTGAATAGATCTACAGATACCATGACTTGGTGAAAACTACAGGTTTAGACATATAAAAAGCTTTTTGCTGTATTTTAAACCTTTTACTTGCATTTTCTAACATAAAATGCATCCGAGTAAGGAACAGATGTATAATAAAAGCCGTTATTTGAGCATTTAAATTTCCCCTAGAAGAGATAATACGAATATAGTAAATAACAGGTGCTGAGTTGGGCTTAAACATGGATAAAATGAGATTTCTACATGTATTGTGTTCTACAATATATACACGTGTATAATATCCAAATTGTAAGAAACAAAAATGTTGAAAAATGCTCCCTCTGTGCCTCAATTCGTCGAGCTTACATTCATACGTTTAAAAAAAGCGCACAAAAGAAATTTATTAATGTTATTTTATGGGACACAGAAAGCAGTTTGCAGGAAATGAAGCCTACTAAAGTGTCTAAAAATATAATGCATAAGCTTGAAAAGCAACATTCATGTTTTTGCTCTGTTTAGCGCTGCGCTGAGTGTATGAGAAATGATATGTCTTGTGCTTGCCTATTTACAAGCAAAGCAGAGGAGAAAAATTATCCTTAACGCATTCCTTCCAATTTCGCCACAGAGCTGCTGCCACCTGTGTTTGGGAAAGAGAGATATCTCGCTTGGATGATGCAGTGAGTTTCTGGTTGTGCGGATTAGGAATATTCTACCAGCTAGAATATGTTTCCACTTTTTCTTCTTCCCTGTTTTTTCTCTTAATGTTATTTTTTTCATCACGAGCATAGCACCCCAGTCCTTTGCATCTGTCAAATTGCCATGCTGAGAAATGGTGCCGTAAAGAAACTTTCATGTTCTCTCTCGTTTCTAGTATAGGTTCTTCGTCTTTGTTTTCGTACACTAAAATACGTTTATTTATTTATTTATCTGCTGTAGACTGCAGTAAAAATAAACAATAATACCTAATATGTAGTAACGTTCCTGAGAAAAGCTCATGTTCTCAGGTTTGATTCCTCACAAATTTACATTCCCATACAACTCATGTGTACGGTATAAAAACTTAAAAGGGAAACAAATATAGGTTCTTCGTCCTACTTTTCGTGCATTAGAATACGTGTGTTTATTTATTTACTTATGCGCTGTAGACTACAGTAAACATAAACAATAATAGCTAATGTATAGTAAACTACTGAGAAACTCACGTGTTCCTGAAAATTTTACATTCTTACGCAACTTCAGGTATAACAACTTAAAAGAGAAACAATATAGATCTAGTACGTTTTTAATATTTATGTAATTAACAAAATACAAACATGACACAAATGTTACATATTGGACTATTAAGGCACACTAGGATTCAGTTTTCTAATACCATTTTAGTTGTGTGACTTTTAGTTTAAAAATCTGATGTACTACATTCACATAACTTTCTCTAGCTGTTCCATATACAAATTATTCTTACTAAAGATTATTATTTTATCTACATCATGTTAATCGAAATAAACATTACCAGAATTGACCTTGTTACCTGCTTCCTTGTAAGTAGAAGGGAAATAAGAGAATGCATTAGACTAAAGCGTTAGTCAAATATTTTAAAAGCTGGGTTCTATGTAAAACAATTGAGGTTCGGTTCACTTTCTCTGGTGCCGTTTGAAAAAAAAAAGTAATTAGTTTAAAATTGAAACCAATAACAAAATATATCTCGAAAATGGCCCACTCTACAAGAAAAGCCTATGTATAGAGTATGTATTTTAATAAGATCTACATTTTTGTTTACTAAGTTTTGTCTATCTCTTACGGTTTAACCGTTATGAAAAATACTGCAAAACTACTCCAAAATAAAGAGATCTTTAGAGGCTGTTCCCGGAAAATTCAAGATATGCACTTTAATTCTTATTTAAATATCATTAGTATACGGCATTTTAATCAGAATCGTTAGAGCCAATTTTTGAGAAATACAAATTTTCAAAAATGCTTCTATGTAAAGGTCAGTTTTTGTGGGGGATATTCTTGAGGATCTATGTGTCGCATCCTTGGAAGATATTTAAACATAAATACCAAGTTTTGTATTCAACGGTATTTTTGTTTTGAGCTATGTTGTCCACAGACAGTTAAAATGGAGGTACACACATGGACCTTTTCCTATAAAGCCTTTTTTCGGAATGAGGGAACCTCAAAACATACATTTACGGTGAAATCTCGACATAGAATTTTTAGTGCAATGTAAAACCTTCTCTAACCACTATGTACATTGTACATGTGGGCTAGAGAAAGTATAAGCGCTTTAATGCTTCAATCACGGATATTACTGTCCTTACTCTATAATCTTGGACCACGATTGTCATTAAAGCTGAAGATACATTTATACACAAAACAAGCAAACAAAGCCGTATTGGAGGGTACAAATTGAAACTTACTCCGATTTTTGGATGGTAGGTAATTTAGTAGAACATAATAAACTCTATGGTTCATGGGAAGATTGAATTCGGGCAACAGAAGTATTGAGGGATAATCAATAGACTTTTCTTCGTACAAATTTCAATAGATATCTTCTTTATAATACGATTGAAGGCATAAAGTAACTGCCTCAACTGTAATGCCACATTGAAGAATGAAGTTTATCACCGATGAATGTATCAGATATAAAACCTCGTTAGATAAATACAACTTTTGATCAAAAAATGCGATGAAAGAATTTCTAGCATGCGGTATAGTGGATGTTTTTGATTGACGGTCAGTTCAGCAAAACCAGAGGCCAATTATCGTTCAAGTGTGTATGTGCCATGCGGAAGTTAGGTGTAGTGCAGCGACGCTGTCAAGAGTGAAATGGAGCATCGTACGAATGCGAAATACTGCTACAATTTTGGGAGAGCTCCTGACGATTGCTGCTTCAGGTGTACGGAAATGTACTTTATCGAAAAAGTGTGTCGTTCGAGCAGTGCAAGCGGTTGCGAGATGATCGGGACAACTTGACGCAACGACCCGTGACGTCGTCCACATCGAGAAAACTCGCCCACAATCGAACCGTCAGCCGACGATCTTTAATCAAGGGTACGCACAAACTGCACGTCTGAACAAGCACACGGCTTCCTGAACTACACTGATTGTCTCGGATTTTGCTTGTTTGACCACCAACCAATAGGATCAAGTACGGCACACATCAGAAATGCATTTACCGTATTTACTGATCATATGTTGTATGCCCATGATAGGATAAAAAATATGTTACAATCACATGAATTTCTGTACATTTCTGTAACAAATTATTGTTCAAAGCTTTCTTCTATCTACATTATGCTAATCAAGATAAGCATTAGCAGAAATTGTCCTTATTACTTGGTCCCTAGTAAGAAGAAGACAACAAATCGAATGTGTTCCATTCACAGGATGTCCTCTAGCTTTTCGATAAACAAACCTTTTATTCAAAGAATTAATGTGTTATCTACATCACGCCAATCAAGATAAACATAAGCAGAATTAGTTTTATTACTAGCTCCTTGTAAGTATAAATTAAATAAGAAAATGCACAGGCTAAAGCGATAAAAGCCGGTGGCTATGTGAAAGAATTGAAATTCTAATCTCTTTGCTCTCCAGGAATAAACAAACGAGAAGAAAGATGTCTTCCCGTTTGTAAAAAGTTTAACTGGCTAAAATTGAAACTAATAATCCGGAATATTTCGAAAGCGTTTATACAAAAAAAATGTATATAACATAAATTGAGTGTTTTAATACAATCTACATTTCTAGTGCAGTAAGTGTTTGTATATCTCTTTTGGTTTCCCAGTTATACAAAAGTCATCCAGAATGAAGAGGTCTTCAGAGGCTATTCCCAGAAAATCCCAAGATATATATTTCGTTTGTCATTAAAATGTCTTAAACATATGGTATTTTAATCAAAACCGTTAGAGTAGTTGGGTAGTAAAGGGTAATTGGGGGTGGGGGAATTTTCTTTAAAATCTTCATTTCGCATCCTAGACGGTCTTTTCGTTTTTGAGCTGTGCTGCCCATAGACACACACGTCATTTTTCTAAAAACATTTTCAGGGGGTCTCAAAACATGTATTTCCGGTGAAATCTCGGTATCGAATTTTGGTTGCAATACAATACATTTTCTATGTAGGTACATAGTACATGTAGAAAAAGTAAAAAGTAATTGCATTACAAAGTCTCTTACATGTATGCTGGACTATTATGATTACCAAATATACCTGAGATAATTTGTTTATAAGGCTACATTTGTACAACGTATTTGTGTTTATTGTTTCATCTTGCATATGTGCAAGATGACATTCGAGCAGCAACAACATAATGTATTATAGTACTTGGCTATAAAATAATGTTTACTTAATGCACCACGTGTTGCTAAGTTTATCACTATCATTAAAATGTATGAAAATACGCTGTTAATCGCCCGAATCATATAGGTGTCACGGTGCACCGGAATTTCGCTCTCAAGAGCTTTTAAATGCCAGTAAATCTACTGATACGATCTGTTGCTTTTAAGCTCACTTAAAAACCATCGCGCTATGTGTGGGGTTTAAACTCGTAGCCTTGGAAACTAAAGGCCAGCATGATGGTATTAATAATAGAGCTTTATTTATGGACGCTCTTTAACTACTGTGGTTCTCAGCGTCCTATTTTGGGCGTGAAAGATCGCTTAATTCGGCTCAGAGGCCTTTTTATCAGTTATTTTACGTGCCTAAAATCTACGACACGGGACCAGCAGCTTTACATCGCCCTCCGCCGGGTTGGAACCCGCGACCTTAGGCACATGACGCTAACTTGGTAACCACTACACCATCGAGGGTTACTAAAGGCTAGCATCTAACCAACTGCACAAGCACGAAGGACATTTCTGCTAACGTTTATCTTGATCAGCATGAATAAGCTTTTTAACAATAATTTGTTACAGAAAGTCATGTGAATGGAACACGTCAGATTTTTAAAATTGCCAACGCTTTAGCTACTGTATTGTTCTTTATATATGCATTGAAATGTATAAATTGTAATAAAATTTTATCTCTAACATAACAAATGAATAAGCATTTGCAAGAATAGTTGGTAGAAGTGGGTAGAGAAAGTTATGTGAAGGCATCACAACAGAAACCTTTTTTTTTTTTTCGCCGTTCTATTTTCAACTCAATCCGCAAATTCAGATCTAAATACACCGCATTTTACAGCGGTAACTGCTCGAGTTAGGTGAAATGTTTAAATAAACAGATTAAAACCATAAACCTGGTTAATATACTATACCTCCCAGCGGCTTTCTGTTCTTGTGTAGTTATAACGTTGACTATCGATATCTTGCACATTTAGCCTGGGAAACATTGAACCTGATCTGGTCGACATACAGTCAATTTACGTAAAGTGCTTTCATCACGGTACATTATCGCGTCATCTCTATTAGCCCTTTGTTGCCGTTCCATAGGTCAATTCCCGAAGCATACAATTGGAGGTTCGTTCAATCTGGGCTCAACACCGAATTAATACGGACCACTCAAAGACATACATGTAGTGATGCAGGTGATTAATACCCTGTGTAACAGACAGCGACAGATTTCTGTAAATCCACAGCAAACAACAGCATACGCCAGCATACAACTGACTGTTTCTGCAGATAACACTGTCTGTAAAATGAAATATTCACAA
Source organism: Hymenopus coronatus (assembly GCA_030762935.1). Taxonomy (NCBI): domain Eukaryota; kingdom Metazoa; phylum Arthropoda; class Insecta; order Mantodea; family Hymenopodidae; genus Hymenopus; species Hymenopus coronatus. The sequence continues at coordinate 52,080,823 of CM060895.1, forward strand.
AACAAATGATCAAAATCCATACGCGAACTGTAGCACTCACTTGTAGGGCTTTAAATTTTACTTTCTCCATCTCTTGCCTAAGCTACAGAAAACATTGCATCCAAATTTCAAAATTGATATTTCATCATAAACACAATTTTTGAGATTCCTTGAGCCCATAAATAAAAGCAAGGAGGTTTGCGTTTGTGTTTGTGTGTGTGTGTGTGTGTGTGTGTGTGTGTGTGTGTGTGTGTGTGAGGGTACGAAGGAGGGGGGAGGAAGGGCTGGAAGAAGAGAACAGCATAACTGAAATATAAGAAGTGGGACGAAACTAAAATTAGAGGATGTCAACTATTTTCAGGAAATTCTCTATTCAACAAGTTAGTAATTTTTGTTTGCCTAAAAGCAGATTGTGTGTGCCACACTTTTAAAAGGTCGTGAGTTCGAATCTCGCTTAGGGTGAGTTAGGTACCCACATAAGGTTTTTTCGGAGTTTTCCCTTATCCTGAGAAGACGAATGTCGCGTAACTTTAAGCTCCATGGACCCCAAGATCATTTGAGCATCATGTCACCAATTTCATTCATCGTCCGATATGACCAACCAGGTTAAAGGACGTTAAACTACAAAAAAAAGTAATACAATAGTTCTGTTAATAAAATTATTATTATTATTATTATTATTATTATTATTATTATTATTATTATTATTATTATAAGACAACACAATCTAACGAAGACGTAGCAGAGTAGCTAGACCGCTCGCCTCCCTCCTAGGCAGCCCGAGTTCAACCCCAGGTGATTTGTGACGGACGCAGCGGTGTCTAGATGGATTTTCTCCAGGTATTCCGGTTTCCCCCGACATTTGTTCCACCAATTTCGCCTGCATACATAATCTATTTCCTCACGTTCATACCAGGCTGATCACCCATCCTGGCCATTCTCTCTGATCCAGTGGAGCACTTCGACAGGCATCTGATCTGGGGCGTGTAAGTCCTCCATACCAGGAGGGTAAACAGCGAGAGAGAAGACGAAGAAGATAATACAATCTAAAACTATCTATTTCAAAAACTAAAATGTTTTCAGTCTGACCAAAATCTATAGGAATAAAAATATTTATAAATAATGAGACCTTATGTCAGACCAAATCATTTAATTACTTGGTTGCAGTTAATCAAAAGGATGGATTTATATAAAACTTGCCAGATACCAACAATTTTGGGGACAATGAAAGCAACGCTACTTAAAAAGTGAAATAGGATACAATCTTAAAATATTATAAGGTTATGCCACTACTGTCATTATATGATTAAGAATTATGAGCATTAATAACCAGTTTGAACGAAGAATTGAGTAAAATGAAGTAACCATAGTATGTTTTTATAGCCTATAAATTATTATACCTTCAAGTGGTAGGATGATATTTCAAGATTGAGTCCAATTTCTCCAAAATATTTTATTAGTGACCACGTGGTCGAAGAGATGTCGGTAGACTAAGACGAAGTTGTGGTCGGTTTTTATACCTGGAGACAGAATAGGTCAAAATGCCTAAGCGATGATGGTAAATAAGTTAACATGAAACAAATGAAGAGTGTGTTTTCCAGTGGAGATCCTCTCTGATATAGTTATGAGATTAATGTGTCTCTTCCGGTTCAATCTTTTCTCCTGTCTAGAGGTGGCATCTTTGTTGTAATTTGATTGAAGAAAGATTTGGGAAGATCAATAAATACCACATTAAGTATAGTGTAGACCTTCATAACAACTCTGACAATGTTACCCACATGAGGTCAAGATATTCTACTGTGAGCGTAGCATAGTTAAGAACCAAAGTGCAGCAGTAATTGATGAGTGTCGTGATCCGATTGTCATTGATCTTAAAATCTGATGAAGAGTCTAATTATGTATTATTAAAATTTGTTCTTGGGTATAGAAGTACTTTTGTTTTCTTCTTCTTTTTCTTTAACTTTCATGAATCCTGTACTCACGTGGTCAATGGACGGCCAATCTTCTTTTTCCTTTTGGTTTAGAGTCCAAGAATATTTTGGGGATTCTTTCATCCGCCATTCTTTGTTTATGTCCTATTATCTTTTGTACTAGTCGTCTTTTAAGTTATTCATTTTCTCCATTAAATTAGGTATATATTTTTTAGGTTTCTCAGACCTTTTCACTTCGGTGCTTATCGAAAACGGTGAATCCCACCACTGAATGTAAAAACTTCATCTCCATTCTTCTTTACAATTTCTTAATTTTATACTTAATGCTGATGTGTGCATTCAGATTTAAATAGATTTTGAGGAACACAAATAAGTATTTTACCATTTGTGCCGGCCGAGTGGTTAGATCACTCGCCTCTCAAGCGACCGTATGTGAGATTTGTAGTGGGCAAAGTGACGCAGGGGCGGGTAAACTTTAATTTTCCTCATTAGATGTTCTGTCAATTTTCTTTTGTAAAATTGTATTGTGATTCATTCTTATTAGATGTTCTTTGCATTTTCTTTTGTATATGTTAAGTAATATATAAATATATATGAAACATTCTTCTTGATTTAAACAACTGCTTGTATTTTGCTCATGATTTTTAATTTTATTATTCAATACTTGCTTCTGTATAATGAGGGAACGATTTTTTCTTATTTCATTGTTTTCCATACATAGTCTGAAATTTTATTTTCTATACCCTATATTATTTTCTTGGTAAGCTATGTCACATCCCAAAAACTGGTATAGTATAATGTTTTTCCCAAAACATGTTAAGGAAATGCATGAATCTTAGTTTCAAAAATGTATCTGCATACTTAATTAGTTCCGGGTCTCTAGTTTTTCTATCATTCATTGGTTTCAGTGATTCTTGTAACTCTTCCATATGGATTTTACCTACATTTAAGTTTTCCCGACTAGGTTGATCTTCATTTACGTCCTTGTTGTACCACAGTTGTCTATAATCTTCTAGCCATTGATCTTCTGTTGCTGATGTAGGTATGTACGCTGCTTCCCTTTCAGATTTATTTGGTAGTTTAATTCAGAAGCTTAAATGTTAGTTATAAAGTGAATTATTATTTGAGTATATCATTGAATTACTGGTGAAATGTTGGTGTACAAGTGTGTGAAATTAAATATTTCCTTTATGACAATAGATAAGCAGAAGAGAAAGTAATAAAATGGATACAGTACTGGAGGAAAGAATTGTCCTTCTAAACTCCGTATTATTACACCATACGACAAATAAAACGCATGTCATGTAACAGCACAAACGCAAATATTTCCCCAGCATTACTTGCAGCTGCACGTTTCAATATATCAAGATTTATTAGAGTTTTAACTTGGCTTGTTGTTGAATACAAGGATATCTACATCTTTTCTTCCTCTTCGGGGGCGTTGGAAAACGTTGCTGGCTATTATAAATGAGTCTGTCTAAAAATTTGCCTGCGGCCCGTTTTGGTTCTGTCGCTTATGAGAAATTGTTTGCTCAGCAAAAGCGGCAGATGGTTCGTTACTTCTATTCGAAATTGAAATGCACGAGATTTCAAGTCTTAATCCGCGAGAAATCCTCCCTACATATTCAATTCATCTCCAAGACATTTCAACTAATGATCCTTAATCATTTTATATGGGTGCTGCTGGAAAAAGGGAAGAGAAACAGCTGAGTTTAAAAGAGGGTAAGGAAATGCTATAAGATATGAAAAATGCAAGTGCTTACAGTATATACAAAAATTCCCATCACTTTCTAAACGACTATCATTTTCACACCTACGGTTCCCCTTCCCTCATTGTCTGCGCCGTCTCTTGTTTTTTTATATTTGAGTGATGTCTGGCCACTTATATTCTGTTGTTTTCGCCTATAAAAACTTCCATCTGCGAATATGGGGAAATCTGAAAGGGAGAGGAGGGGGACTTAGGCTGCGCTCAGCGCTCCAAGCTTGTTTGCGCGAACGGTTTTCGTCTTCTGCGCAGAGGCGCAGTCCCTTCCCTCTTCTCAGTTTGTTGCATATACAGGATGACACAAAAATGAAAGGAGTGATCATTAAAAAAAAAAAATCATGTGTTCCATTCTCATGACTTTCTCAACATCTCTGTAGCAAATCATCGCTAATAGGCGTATTCTTTTATCTACTTCATGTTAATCGGTATAAACATTAGCAAAACAGTCTTATAACTTAGTTCCTTGTAAGCAGAAGGGAAATAAGGGAATACACTAGGCTAAACTTACACTCACATGTGTTAAAATTTGTTTGCTCTGGGATTGAAATCCATTTCCTTGCGTCGCCAGGAGAAAAATAGTTCCCGTGAGAGTACAGTATTTCAAAACTGAAACCAATAACAAGAAATATTTCAAAACGATCCACTCCACGAATAAATGTATATAACATAAAGTGTGTGTTTTAACGAGTTCTACATTTTGTCTATCTTTTATGGTTTACCAGTCATGCAAAATTCCGTAAAATGTATCCTGAATAAAGATGCTTCAGGGCTATTCCCAGAAAATTCAAGATATACAGTTTATTTGTCATGTAAATATCTTTAATTTACGATATTTTAATCAAAATGGTTTCAGCCATTTTTGAGAAAATCGAAATTTTCGAAAAGTTTTCCTCCATAGTTGGAGGTAGGGGGATTTTCTTGAAAATCTTCATGTCGTATCCTTGGAAGAGACTGAACGTAAATACCAAGTTTGGTATTTAACAGAATTTTCGTTTTTGAGCTATGCTCAAGTTTTGAGCACAGACACACACAGACACAGATGAAGACAGACACATACGGATTTTTTTTTTTCTAAAAATGCTATTTTTGGATTTAGGTGAAACCTCGGTATCAAATTTTTGGGTGCAATACAATACCTTCTCTATACACTATGTACATAGTACGCGTAGAGAAATATGATGCTGTAAAGAATGACGAGAGTTGACGATTTCATTGTATTAGTATGTTAGGATATCGCTAACTAATTTCACGTTGTGGTCTCATCGATGGCATATTTATCAATCAAAATCAAAGTTAACAGACAAGTTTAAAAGTCTGTTGCTCAAAAACTAATAACCGACGGTTTTTATTTTTCTTCTTCTCCTAGTTACCGTGCGGGATGGCTCAGGTGGTTTCATCTGTGGCCCGTATTCGGGAGTACGTGAGTTCTATCCCTGCGGCCGGCCTAATTTTCCCTGAGTTTTTCGGGGGTCTCCCTGGGTTGATATGCTAATTAGCAGCAGCTTTCTTTCATCTCCCTCCATGTGGTTTCCAAAGTCACTTCATCCTTCATACCGTTGGTTTATTTCAGGGTTGGAAGGTTCGGCGATGGTGCTCTAAGCAACCTGGCACGAAAAGAGGATGGTTATCTCCATCCCTTGACTTCAGCTGGTCGCCGGGGTGAGTAGTGTCTCTAGCGGGGTTGTTGGACTCTATATGGGGTAGAGACCCCGGTCTGCTTATTCGATTGCTGGAGTGTTCCCAGTCTGGAAACTGTAGGAATCTCTGCCATTGCTCTACCGTCGCTTCCGGTTCCTCTCACCTGATCCCCCTCGCAGAGGGCCACAATAAGTGCCTAGGTCCCATGTCAAGTCCTCTCCGTCCGTATCCTATCGTATTCTCTCCTAATTCAATATTTCATTCCTGTAATCACTTCTTCGATTCGAGTAGGGATCTAATCCTTGTTTCTTGTAAACTTGTCCCTTTTAAAAGTATTCATCCCCTTGCCCCTAATCGGCTAATGTGCACCTAAGAATGATGCAAAATAAGTCTGTGTCATGGAAGGATAGACGATAAAAGAATATGAACACTGTCACGATACTTGCTCTTGCTTTCACCATCCTGAGAGCAAAGGATTCTCCCACCCACTTTATGACAATTGGAAGACATTAACTCTCTTACTGCGCCGTGGTTGAGTGCTTATAACGCTCGCCTCCCATCTAGGCCGCCTGGGTTCGATCCCAAGCGCCCGCATGTGGGATTTGTGGTAGACGAAGCGGTCTGGGCGGGTTTTCTCCGAGTCCTCCGGTTTCCCCCGTCACTCATTCCACCAACTGCTCCATCATCACCTTTCCAATCATCAATTTTGCTTACACACTTCCTCATGCTCATGTCTGGCTACGGGTCGACCCTCGCAACAAGTTGTCCATTCTGTGGTTTCGTGCCGTTGTCTTCCCGACAAGCTTCTGACCCCTAAGCACTGGATTATAAGAGGGTAAGCCGACTATGAAACGAAATGAAACTCTCTTAAAAATTTTAATCGACAAAAAGGGTAGAATAATTGCCCTATCATTTGTGGATGATGTCCTACTTATGTCAGAATCATTAACAGATCTTCATATAATAGCACACAAGTTCACAATGAGGCCAAAAGATATAACTGAATATATATATATATATATATATATATATATATATATATATATATATATATATACACACACACACACAAACACTCTCTCTCTCTTCTTTCTCTGAATTTTCCACTGACATCCTCCTCCCTCCCTAGCCCTCTCCCACCCTCTCACACTTTCTGCCCTTCACACATCCTCTATAATCTTTCTTCCACTTTCTTTCTTAATATTATTCTTTCGTTCTTTCTTTCTCTACCTCCCGTCCCGTTTCACTCCTATCCAGTGCTATGGTTCTCCATTTTTTCACTCTCTGTAAGTACAACTGTATAATAAAAACTTTTTATGGAATGTTAATAAACATGAAAATATAAATTTGGAACTGCATTGCCTGTGGTAACTGTGATTTGACCATATGATGAATCTCAGCCAAAAGTTTGCGGAACTTCTTAAATATTGAAATTAGAGTTTAGCGCAACGCTTTTACTTTCTCTAGCACGTGTATGCATATAATGTACATAGTAGCTACAGAAAGTATTGTATTCTACCAAAAATACGATGTCGAAATTTCACCGGAAATATATCCTTTGAGGTCCTTTGAGTCTGAATTTTTTTTTTTTAGAAAAAGGTCCATCTGTGTGTCTGTGGACAGCTTAGCTCAAAAACGAACAGACCGTTAAATGCCAAACATAGTATTTATGTTTAGCATCTTCCAACAAAGCGAAACGAAGATTTCAAGAAAATCCCCCCCCACCACAAACTACCCTTTGCAGGATTTTTTGTTTTGTTTTGAAAATGTTGTTTTTCTCAAAAATGGCTCTGACAGTTTTGTTTAAAACGTTGTAAATTAAACACATTTACATCAGAAACAAAATGATTATTTTGAATTTTCTAGGAATATTCTCCGAAGATCTCTTTATTGTTAATGAGTTTTGCAGAATTTTGCATAACGATTAAACCGCAAGAGATAGACAAAAAAATACTATGTACATAAAAAATGTACATCTCGTTAAAACGTATAATTCATGTCATGTACGTTTTTCTTGTAGAGCTGATCGTTTTCGAGATATTTCTTGTTACCTATTGGTTTCAATTTTAAACTACCTAGCATTTCTCAAACAGGACCAGGCTAAGCGAACCCAACCTCATTTGTTTCATAGTGACCAGCATTTAAAAAATTTGACTATCATTTTAGTCCTAATGGAATCCCTCATTTCCCTCCTACTTACAAAGAAGCAAGTAATAAGACCAACTCTGTTATTGTTAATCTCGATTAGTATTACGTTGATAAAAGAATAATCGTTTGTAATTATTGTGTTATTTGTTTTATAATAATTGTTCTTTACGCTCAACCCCTTTATAAAATGTATTCATTTTATTTCACTCAGAGAAGTAGGGAAAATATTTTGGAGATGTTGTAGGTGTTATAGGATCAGTCAATCAATTGCCGTTGCAAACTGCAGAGGGAGACCATGTTTTTACACATCTTCTCTTACTGCTCGAAGTGGACCACGTAATTCTTCTATATTGGAATGCGTTTCACTCAACATATAATATTGAAAGCCTTCAGTGAGCCACACCTCGGTAAAGTGGTCAGTGGTGTTGCATGTCTCAAGCAGAAGTAAGCAAATGTGCAAATTGGTGCACTTGCGAATCAAACCAATGACAGATCGATCGTGCTATTTTACAGGTAAAATAACGATGACAAAGTATCTTCGCATGTTGGTGTGTTCACAATGACATATCGGAACCTTTTGTCTTCTGTGGGCACAACACATCATTGATGACAAAATATGCACCAGTATTCCATCCGTAGGAATGTTTCTTAAATGGATGTTCCGCCACATATGACGCCAAGGTCTATTGTGCAGTTGATCCATCACAAGAAATGATTTTTTCAACTTTTGTGAGAAACATTTGTAAATCCCTGAAGTTAAGCGTTTATATTACTCTGGTAGGACATCTATATCAATACCATCTAAAGCATTAATTGCTCTCCTAAAATCCGTGAAGTAGCCCAAACAAGAATTCCAAGAGAATCCTTAAAGTTCTCCCAGTATTTCTTGTCTCTCTTCAGATCCTCTAGTGACAAGACTGGAAGCACTTTACTCTTAGGAGCCAATGCAATTAGGCCTAACCTTCTTTTGTTAAACTTGCACCACAATTGAGCTTTAGTAACTCATTTTTTCTGTCCACAAATAGTATCCTCTAAGTTGTTCAACTCTAGAAAAATGTTTTTAAGCATGGGTAGCACTTGAGCTGATTACCATAATTATGCCACATTTCTGTAGAAGATTCAGGTTCCGACCAAAATGCACGTTGGTACTCAACTGTTTTGTGATCCCAGTTGTGGTCAACCATCGATGCAAAGGGCTTGGAGAAGATGTTTCACAGCGTCCTTAAGCTATCCTGTATCGGAATGTTGAGAACAGTGTGATTTGTCGGTCACGATTTCAGAATGAACATTTTCGGCTTTTCTGTGTTTATTTTTGCATTAGATGTTGCTTCATAAAGTTGGATGGCGTTATGTACCAGGATAGCGTTAAGCTTTGAGACATAACAACTTAACATCGACATAGTATAACTTCATTAAATTATATTTGCATTACAATTATTAACATTTAACACATCACAAGGTTGCACAATAATATTTTCAATCTTCACTATATGAATTACTTATGTTTTCTTGCACTTTATTAATTGTTTGGTGCCTTCTACTTCATGCATGGAGTCACTTTCTTTTGCGCACCTTTTCATAATATGAATACATATTAAATCCTTTAAACGCATTAAATTTTCTCTTGTGTCAGTTTGCACAAAAGGTTTCGTTATGCATTTGGTTGTAGATACAAGGAGGTATAAGAAACTAAAATGAGAGTTCAGTCTTTATTTGCCAGCGTTGAAATTCCGCTGATTACATGACATCATCAGATTAATTATTGTTGACTAATTCTTAGCGCTTCGTTTTCTGAGCTTATATGTGTATAATTCCTTCCAAATCATACTTTCACCATCCGAATAAAACTTCTAACGTAGAAATAAATTCTCTATAAAAGGAAAGAAAAAATATGAGTGAGGAAATGAAATGGAGTTTTATTTATGGACGCTCTTTAACTGTTGTGGTTCTCAGCGTCCCATTCTATACTGGGCGTGAAAGATCGCTTAATTTTGCTGAGAGGTTCTTTTACGTGCCGTAAATCTACGACCCGAGACCAACAGCTTTACTTCCCTTCCAAAGGAAGCCATGCTAAGTATTTTTACGCCCGGAAAAATCCATCGTCCTCCGCCGGGGTTGAACCCGCGACCTTGGGTATATGAAGTTAGCATGATAACCACTACACCACGGAGGGCGACAAGGAGGAGTAAGGAGGGATAGTATAGTCAGACGGAGACGCATACAGTAACTGGAGCACCCTAGGCCACAGTGGGTCCTTGTGCTTCCAACTGATTCCTGGGAGGAAGGGTTAAAAAGCGCCCTTAAAGAACGATCAGACCCGGAAGACCATGTGCCTTGCAAGGACGGGGTCCCTAACGATTATAACATGACGGCTTTGGCTGATCCACCAGCAGCCTAGGGGTCCCTGATGTAAACGAGACAGCTCCCAGAAATGAAGGAGATCCCAGGTTCCCGCCCCCCAAACTCTGAGGAAAAATATTGCCAGAGCGCAGTTGCTGCTCTCTTTGATGTAGAGGTAACTAGGCTTTTACACTCAAGGTCGTGGGTTCTAACCCGGCTAAGGACGATGAACGTTTTCGGGCGTAAAAAATCCTTAACTTGGCTTCCTTCGGAAGGGAGGTAAAGCCGTTGGTCCCGTGCCTTAGATTTACGGCGCATAAATAACCTCAGGCCTAATATAGAGACTTCTTTAGCAAAATTAAGCGGTCTTTTATACCCAATATAGAATGGGACGCTAAGAAACGCAGCAGTTAAAGAGCGTTCATAAATAAAACTGCGTTTTATTTTAAGTAGCACAAATTACACAGTTCTGCCCTAACATGCCAATCGCCGTCCTCTGATCCTACAACCCTGAAACAGATTAGGTGAAACAACTGAAAGGAAATGATGGAGAGGAAATTCTAGTAGAAGGGAAGTACCTCTGCATTCGCCTATCGACTGAGGAAACATGAAAAATCTCATGATCAGAGTGGCCAGTTCGAGGGTAAAGCACTCAGGACTTCCAGAATGCGAACCTTATTCGTTACATATAGCCATCTCGCTCTATATGTGTTACATAAAGGACTGTTGTTACACTAATGGCAAGAAGCAATGTCACACAAAGACAACCTAAATTGTGCATTACTAAATGGGCTGTAACGATAAAATTAGACGTTTTCATATATCTTGTAAGAGAAGAGTGTGCTCTTTAAAGGGTAAAGCATCTCGCGCTACGACATTTCTTCAGGAGAATGGGATAAAATGAAGGAGCCATAGGAGGAAAGACGCACGGATGTCCCTAATGTTTCGAAGCCCGATAACTGCCGGGCGGCCCCAGAGGGAGTACAAGCGATCCGTCCACCTGGCAGTTACCTAATGTCTACAGGAAGTGGTATCGAACTCCGTGGCTCGGAGTAACATACTAGCCTCTGGTTAACAAGACCGCGGGTTCAAACCGGCGGATGGGATTGTATTTTTTAGATGTAAAAATCCTTATAATAGCTTCGGAAGGGAAGTAAAGCCATTGTTCCTGTAATCCAAATTGACTAACAGCCCAATTTATTACAATATCTGTAGATGTTAACTTAACATTTTCTTTCCTCAATGTTTCTAGCATTACATAATGTTATTTATATTAAATTAGTTTATATTTTCTAGATTTACAGCACGATAAAGAACCTCAAGCAAAATTAAGCGGTAGACTTTCCATTGATCATGTATCTGTGTCTTCTGTACGCGCTCCCATACCACGGACGTGTAAGCGCATCTTAATATGAGAAGGAACGGAATAAAAAGGAAATAATGAAAAAGAATCGAGTAGAGAAAAACAACCCTAGCATTCGTTTGGCTAACCCAAGGGAAGCCATGAGAAAGCTATGGGTCAGAGGGTGAGGTGGCTGGGGATCAAACCCGGAATCTCCGGGTCATATTCGTTACCGCGGCTCCACCTCGCTCGGTAGTGTGATCCTAAAATGTTATCATGGACTTTGTTACAAAGTTAACGATGTAAGAACATTCATATACAATATAGGGTACACCCTGTAGATACAGAATATGCGATTTGTTCGGAGAGTTGCTCCAGATGAGACCCAGTTCTCCCCACTACTTCAACTCTAGTTGGGATAAAAAAAAAAAGTCAACACTGACAAATTCTTTCACCCCCTTTCCTGAAAATCCCTCCCTTCCCTCTGAGTTCTTTCAGACTTATCGGATGACGTGGATCATTATAATAAGCCAAGTGTAGAATCAAAGTCACCTACCTCCAGACTGAAGACGGTATTGATAAATTCCAAGCTATAAACAACACCCAGCCCTAGTGACGAAGAGACATGTGAATAATACGCTGCCAGCATTCGCTTAAGCCTTCCGAGATACGAGGCACAAGAAACATTGTGAGTGCTGGAAAAGGGTTCAGATCAAGTAGGAAATATTAGAGGATTTAGGAAAGAAAGGAGAAGACGAGAAAGGATATTTTCAAAGACGGAAATAGTTACAGAAACAGAATCTCAGAGAGATATGTAAAGCTATAAATCCTTACCCTTACCGCGCTATGCCCATTCGTGATACCATTTTAATTTTTAAATATTTTTACTTTGTCTAGTGCCTGCTATACTGAATAGAAGAATCACTGCATTCCACTCAAAATTTGATATTAAAATTTTGCCAGAAATATACACGAAGCGTATCCGGAAAATAAGTACCATTTCGTTCTACCGCCATCACAACGCTAGTATCGCAGTTCCACGCATGCGCACACGTCTCTCTGGTTCATTGTCTGTCCTTGATGCCATTACAGCAGGAATGTGCTGTGTTTATAGCTATTAGTGATCATTCAGAATGTTTAAGACGATAATTTTCTAATCCTGCAGGTGAAGTGCATCCATAATAGGTTATTGAACACAAGGAACGTTAAGCCAGCTGAACTGTATCATCAGCTTGTAGGAATTTATGGTGAAAATGTAATCGCAGATGGAATTGTGAGAAAGTGGGATAGACAATTCAGTGGTGGATGATCCAATGTTCTTGGCGAAGTTTGGTTGAACAAGCAATTTGTGAAAACAGACGGTACAAAATAAAAATACTTTGTGAGTGTTTTCACAAATTTCAAAAACGCTTTTGCATGAGATTGTTACAAAGCGCGCTTAAAGTATCGCAAACTGTGTTCCCGTTGGCTTCCGAAGATCCTTACGGATATCCACAAACCGAAGCGACTAGACAGCGTTTTAGCATTTCTTACTGGATTCAGTGATAAGGCAGATGAATTCTTATGTAGAATAGTAGCCCGTGATAAAACTTGGGTGTGATGTGTTACTCCAGAATAAAAGAAAAAAAAACTGTAAATGGAATGGAGGGAAACAGGATCCTCCAAACGACAAAAATTCAAAACAGCGCTGTCAGCACGAAAAATCACATGCACACTGTTCTGAGACAGAGGGAGCTTTCTGCGTGCCCAGTTCCTTTCCAGAGATGCAGTCATCAATGAGGTATGATTCTGTGAAAATCTTCGGCGCTCAAATCGAAACAATAGGCACGGAATGCTCAGTCAATGCAGTGTGTTGCTTCATGACAACGCACGACATCATGCTGCTCGTATCACACAAATCCTTATTCAACAATTCAGTTGAGAGCAGTTCAATCCCCCGCCATAAAGTCCTCATCTCGCATTTCCTGACTACTCACCTGAAGCTGAGTTTGGAGGAATGCGCTTTGACAACGATGGCGACTCCGGTGGTCAGCAGTGACTGTCTTCACTGGCGGCAGATTTCTTTGAAGAGGGCATGCAAAAGTTGATTACCCGCTAAGACAAATGTCTGAACAATGGTGGCAACTAAGTCGAAAAATAGATTAAGGAATGTTGTGAATACAAATATTTTATGCCTCTTTTACTTGCTCTAGTGTATAGAGAAGGTAATGCATTCCACCCAAAAATTCGATGCCGAGATTTCAGCGGAAATACACATTTTAGGGTCCCCTGAATCCCCCAAAAAAGCATTTTTAGAAAAAGGACCATGTGTGTGTCCGTGTGTCTTTGAACACGATAACCCAAAAACGTAAAGTTGGTAAAATACCAAACTTGGTATTTAAGTTTAGTATCTTCCAGGGATACGACACGAAGATTTTGAGAAAAATTCCGTTACCCCAAACTACCCTTTAAATGGAAAATTTTCTAAAATGTTCTATTTTCTCAAAAATGGCTGTAACGATTTTGATTAAAATAGCGTATATTAGATATACAGGTGTTTCAAAAATACGGGGCATAATTTCAGGTATGTATTTCCCACATGAAGACAATCAAAATAGTTCATAACATGTGTCCGGAAATGCTTCATTTCCGAGTTATGGCCTTTACAACATTGAAAGTCGCACCTGTAGACAATCAAAATAGTTCATGTCCGGAAATGCCTCATTTCCGAGTTATGGCCTTCACAACATTGGAATTCACTGGAACGTTTTTCTTTCCGCAGGTCTTTGCCGTCAAAGGAGACATTAGGAGGGCGCTCTGATAGTTCATTCCGAGGAAGGTTACATTCAGTGTTCTTTAGGCGTTAAGACTGAGCGACATGTATTCAAATCAAGAGCTGGCAGAGATACACTTCATGTACGGTAATGCGGACGGCAATGCTGCGCTAGCTCGTCGTTTGTACCAGGAGAGGTACCCACAGCGACAATGTCCAGATCGGAAGACATTTGTACGTCTCCATTCCCGTCTGTGCGAGTATGGAACATTCACCTCTCCTGGTTTGGGAAGGGGACGACCAAGTTCTACAACTCCAGAAGTGCAGGAGGAGATTCTGGAGGCTGTGGACATGACTCCTTCTATCAGCACACGACGGTTAGCGTTGCAAGTCAATGTTGAACGAGTATCAATTGTATCCTTATCATTTGCAACGTGTACAGGCCCTGTCACCAGCAGATTACCCTGCACGAGTTAGGTTCTGTCAGTGGTTCTTGCAGCAGTGTGGTGTAAATCCGAACTTTTCTGCCGTCGTATTATTTACAGATGAAAAAGCAGTTCACAAAAGATGGCATAACAAATTTCCACAATCAGCATGTATGGTCGTATGAAAACCCACGTGCAACTGTTGTATCTCATCACCAGGTGCGGTTCTCCCTCAACATGTGGGCCGGTATCATAGGTGATCGATTAGTTGGACCCCATGTACTTGTAAACAGACTTACGGGGCAGGCGTACACAAACTTCCTGGAAAACACCATACCTGACGTTTTCGAAGACACTCCACTGATCAATCATCAACACATTCACTTCTTGCATGATGGCGCTCCTGCACACTTCAGTCTTACGGCTCGCCGGTACTTGGATCGAAGGTTTCCTGATCGATGGATAGGTAGAGGTGGCCCAATTGCTTGGCTTCCACGCTCACCTGATCTGAATCATTGGTTTATTCGTCTCCGGTGCCGGATTTGGAATCCCTTCGGAATCGAATTGTGGCAAGTTGTGAGGACATACGCAATACTCCTGGAGTTTGGGATCGTGTTCGCAGGTCAATGAGACATCGATGTGAGGTCTGTATTCAAGCAGGAGGTGGTCATTTTGAACATCTTCTGTAATGACAACAACCTGTGGAAAGAAAAACGTTCCAGTGAATTTCAGTGTTGTGAAGGCCATAACTCGGAAATGAAGCATTTCCGGACGCATGTTATAATGAACTTATTTGATTGTCTACATGTGGGAAATACATACCTGAAATTATGCCCCGTATTTTTGAAACAGCCTGTATTTATATATTTATACTACAAATTAATTGAATTTTCTGGGAATATCCTCTAAAGATCTCTTTATTCTGAATGCATTTTTCTGGATTTTAGGTAACTGGTAAACCGTAAGAGATAGACAAAAGCTTACTACACAAAAAAATGTAGATCACGTTAAAACACACAATTCATGTTATGCGTTTTTGTTTGTTTTGTTTTTTTCCTTGAATTGACCATTTCTGAGATATTCCTTGTTATTGGTTTCAGTTATGCCTTTCTCACACGGAAAGTTTTAAACTCCTTACCCTGCATATAAATGGTTTTCAACCACATGGCAACCAGCTTTTAAAAGATTTGACTAGCACTTTGGCCTAAGGCATTCCCTTATTTCCTTTATACGTACAAGGAATCAAGTAAATCAATATTTGCTAATGTTTATTTCGATTATCATAAAGTAGATAGAGGATTAAGCGTTTTCACAATAATTTATTACAGAGATGTAGAGAAAGCCATGTGAATGAAACACATCAGATTTTTTCCAAACTAGAACCGTGTGTGTGTTCGTGTGTCTGTGAACACGATACCTTCCTTGCCTTCGGGACACGCCTCTCATTGTTTTATTACCTGAACAATGAAAGAAATGTTCATGCGCGAGCGCGCGTGTGTGTATATGTGTATTGTGTGGATAACAGCAAACTCAAAAACAAAAATCGGATAAACACCTATACCAAACTTGGTAAGTATTTAAACTCATTAACCCTGCAAGTAGACACCGTAGTAACCTGTGCGGCTCGCATACGGGAGGTCCCGGTTTGATTTCCAGCGACCGCTCACTCTGACCCATGGGTTTCCCCAGGTCGTCAGACGAATGTTGGAGGGGTTTCACTAATCCCTGTTTCAGGAGATCTCAGTGCTCTTCCATGTCGTTCCATTATTCACTTCATTCATCCCTCACACCGTTAGGACTGTATAATAGGGTTGGAAATGTTGTTGATGGTGTTTCGGTACAGAGTGACAAGAGAAAAGGATAATCGCTGTGGAATTTCCTCCGCCACTCGGGTTTCAGCTTGTACCGGGGTATAAGGGTTGTTTCTTTGGAGGTTTAGACCCTCTAGTGCAGGAGTCCCTGGTTTTCCTGTCCAACTGCCGAGACGTCTCAGCATTGAGACCGCTACTCCTAGTTCCGGTCGCTCGGTGCCTCCTCTCAGCTTCCACACTGGATCGGAACCGCCCCCCCCCTACTAAACCCCCATTCTTATGCCTAACTCTCAGGGATAAAACACTAACATGTTTCTCCTCGTCCCAAAGGACTCTTTGTATAGAATAGTTTTCATTCTTTTTTTTTAATTTTCAAGAAGTTTCCAAAGATTTTCATTCAAATAATTTTATGTTTTGATGACCAATGAAATGCAAATGATTGGTTTTGGTATAATTTCATATATCCAAGACACCATAGGAAATAAACAAAAACCTATTTTAGGAAAAAATAACTATGATCAAAATAATTTTCTTTAAACAAAGTTTTTGAGCATTAGCCATTTTCGAAAATATTCCATGTTGTAGGTTTATACATTTCACAAGTGTGGAGTATTTTTAATAGAGAAGAGAGTGCTTAGAATCATTTTTAATATGAAGCCAAGAGACTCATAAGACATATTTTTAAACAATTTTATATTTTTACTTTGACTGATCTATTAATATATAATGCTGCACTATTTTATAAAAACTGCCCATATTTATTCACTCTCAATTGCGACGTTCATAATCATTTTACTGGTAGTATGAATGACATCCATATAGGAAACATTAACACTCAAAAACACCAAAGTGCCTCATAAGTAAAATTGTTGACGTGTGTAAATTTAAAAGATCACTGCGTTCATTTTTACATGCTAAACTTTTTACAGTTTAAGTGAGCTGTTTAATTAATGTGCATTTATGTCGAGTCTATCTGTACAGTGTTTGGTAACAGACAATAAATCTATTTATCTATTATTTCATCTGTTAAGATGAATTAAGATTTAAATAGCCTACCACTAGACCCACACAAGAGAAAGGGTTAAAACGAAACGTGGCATCACGGAATCTGCAGATATGTGTAGTCTCCACTTTTATTACGAAGTGGCTGCTCACCCCGGCTTTGCACGGGTGGTGTACACAGTTACAATACGACCATGCAATGAAATAAAATTGCAATTAAATAATTTGATTTTTAATTTATTGTAATGGCTTGTAATGTACAATTTTCCTTCCGGGGAGAAAATAAATAACGCCGATGATTTACCGACTCTCGAGCATGCAACGTGCAACTGTCCATGCGAAAAACACGGCAATTCGATGTATATGTCAACCATTTTTAACGATGGACCTTGATATTTATTGTCAGTGCGAATGCAAGGCGCACGGGAAACTGCACACACTTAAATTCAAAAGGAAAATCGGTTGACTTATTCTTGGAATAAGCACATCCTCGCCTTTGAATTTTCCTATGATTGTAGTAGCTTAAACCAGATTTTTCATAATTTTTTTTAATGGCGAGTCTTGTTCCGTTGCGCAATTTTGGCTGATTGAGATTGCGTAACATAATTATTACCGAGTCAACCTTGAGCTGTAAATTGTGTGGCGGAATCCTGGCAAATTCAATGAATTTAGAAATTCAGTTAAATGATTGACGACTTCATTTGGATTCGTAATGAAATCGATCGACTTAAATGAATACATTTGTCCATAAATTTTACTCGTTCGCTAAAGCATGCATAGTATTTTTGTAATTTACAATATTTGGGAACACTTTCGATATTAATTATTCCTTTGACGTTGTGAAGTGACAAACATTTAGTGGAAACGAAATGAATCCAGTAGAAGTATCGACAGGAATTTTCCAATGTCAATGCCTAATAATGCCTTTGCAATAATCTGCGCAATGAAGCATATACTGTTGGTATTGCGAAAAGGACGAAGTCAGTGAACCATAAGGTAGTGTGGAAAGGATGACATGCAGTTAACAGCGTGGATAAGCAAGGTTAGCGTTGGCATAATAACAATAATGGCAGCGCTTTCATAGTGTGGCGGGTAAACGCTGAAATATGTAGTGAATTAATTAAGAAGAAGGTCACAAAGTAACAGTCATGCTTCTTCCGAATATCTTTCTTTCCTTTACTCCTGATGTTTTCCACCTCTTTCTTTGTTTACTTCTATGTCAAAACAGTCATTTTTAAGGCTAACAATGACATAACAAAAGAGCAAGTATATCTAATTGGGCAAGTGAGAAGGTTTTATTTTATGATAGCTTTGTGTATTAAATGTATCCATTTAACCCAAAATATTACTTGATCAAGTGTACTATGAGCACCGCAATTGCAGTGGGATGGTGTTCTATTCTATTCATGTTCTATGAAATCACATTTAGCTAGCTCATGTAGCACATAACTTAAAATAACCAACATCTGCAATAGGAAGTTACCTAAAATGGTTTATTATCCGCGTCCTGTCATTTCTCCACCATTTTCAAATTCAAAGGAGGATTATTGGTTATGTACATGGTTTATAACTTGTTCATTTTAAAGAACTACAATAAAAAATACGTATTTCTTATTTCTTTATTTAAAAGAAGGCAATGATAGTACATAAGAAATATATTTGATTTCCACTGTTATCTGGCGTCATTGACTACACAACCGGGTGCATTCCTTTAACATTGAATGGGGAAGACAAATTGAGCAGTGCTACGGCCATCTAGCGGCAAATAAATAAGTACTTATTCTAGGTGTTTGTCGTCAGGAAAGCTTCTTTGCCTTTTTATTTTAAAGATAGGAGTAAGGAAAGGACAGTTAATACATAAAAATGTATTTCAATTTCACTGCTGCGTTGCGTCATTGTTACTACGTAACCAATTTATACTACGGATCATACGTCAACCTACTTCGCCTATAGTTGCGAGAATACTTGAATCGCCTCGCTCGTGAGCGCTAGTTCTCAATACATGAGATTCTCGTTGCCACACTCTCGAGACTGGCTTACGAGTAACGAGCGAGAGTGGCACGGGTTTTAACCCCCTCTAGTAAAGTTGTTAACATGGAAAAATTTTAAACCAGTAATCTATTAAAAACAAATTTATTTTACAGAAACTGCGAATTTTAAGAACTATAACTAAAAAATATACACTTGCATTTAATTTGAACCAAAAATAAGGACAACAAAATATATACTTTAGCTTAAACACCTATTTACAGGCGCTTAGAGTAGCAAGCAAATGAGTAAAGAAGTTTTCAAATCTCAATATCAAACAACAAACAAAGGTATTCAAGTGTTTACTTCAATTTTGGTCGAAAAATAAACTCAAAAGGTGTTCTATTTCATAATGGCTAGTGTGGCAATAAGACAAGTTTGATAATTATATTTAAGTATTTAATTTAAAAGACTAAAACCCACTCATCTTACTTTTATTTTAACCCAAAATCAATTACGCGAGGTAAAGTATTAGGTATGATGACACAAGTGTCTGGGTCGAGTGGTACTCTTAGGTTATGCCAGCACAAGCCATCAGCACATGGTTACCTCACAAAAGATTAACATTTTTACAACACAAATCTATCAAACTGTGACGAAACTTTGTATTAGGGAAATAAAGTCAAGATAACATAAGAGTAGTGAAGGTTGTATCATATATTTCGATAAGATTTGTAATAATGGCTTCTTGTTTGAATTGGTGGCACGAAGAATAGTTTTTTTTTCTTAAATAAGAATTCAAATAGTTAAGCAATATTATAATTTTTCATCCATCTCTACATTTAGAATTATCTCGTAAAATAGTTCTAGGAAGCTAATACTGCATTATCTTATCGCTTAGTAAAAATAACTTACATGCTTATAGAAAGCTTCACCTTACCTTCGATACACAATCTGAGTTTTATTCCTTGCAAGTCATACTCCATTTTCTGGATAATCTGTAATATTAAAATACAGTTAAGTAATTCGTGTATTTTTTTTTAATAAAGGTGGGTTTGAATTGTCACCATCGGATTTTATATACCTAACTTGTATGTGGGCAAAATTGTCCAGGTTGAAAAATGAACTTCTAGAAAACTCCACTCAAAATTCAACAACGAAATTCACCCAAAATACGTGTTTTGAGGCTTCTGAATTCATGTATAGAAAAAGGTGCCTGTGTCTATCTGTATATCTCTGTTTGTTTGCGTGTGTTAGTGAACAGCATAATCGAAAACTCGTATAAATATCAAACTTGGTACATGGATGCTACACAAATATTTTCAAGAAAATCCCCTCCCCAAGCTACCCCAATTTGGAAAATTTCCTTTTTATTTTTTTTTTTCATTCTCTCAAAAATGTCTTAATGATTTTGACAGGTTTATATGATATATCAAATATATATTAAATATCTAGATTGAAATGAAGTACATAGGTAACTAACTTTTCGTAAGAATACCCTGCATAGCCATAATAACCTATAGAGGGTGCAGAAAGTCATGTGAATGAAACACATAATACTTTATTAACCGGCTAAGTCGCTATTCCTTTTAATTTTATTTTACCCCTGTAGTCATGCAAATAGAGTTGTCAATCGCTTAAGCTACTGCACTCCCCTTATATTTGCAACTTAATAATAATAATAATAAATAATTTCTGCAAATATGTATCTGAATGAACATCAGCCGATAAATAAGTTTTCGTAGCAACACTGTGTAGAAGAGTTCATAGGAATGTAGTGTGAACGTAGATTTTATTGTCACATTAACCTGTAAAACAAAGCGCAACAATTTAAAGTTACGACTCCCTTTCTTAGCTATCTTTATAGAGTTCAGTAAAGAAAAGCAATACCTAATGATATTCCAATATAAACAACACCTAAATGCTTCTGTGATTTCACGGGGACGTTGACTTGATAAATCACTGTTAGTAATTCTTAAATGTTTTTATCACATGCACGAGCGTTCACTGGTTCGGGAATCATTTGTGTGTTTTTTTTTTTTTTACCCAGAAGTCGTAGCGGAAGTTCGGTGTATGTGACAGGCCTTATATAGCCCATTAGTAAGCAGATGCAGAGTTCCAAATGGAAAGTCATCAAACATTTATAATAAAAAAAAGTTGGCGGTTGACAATTACTTTCTTTATTTATACTTTTGTACTGTTAAAGGAAGTAAATAAATACATAAACACCTAAATGAGCAACACGTAAGAAACAAAATATAGTAAGTATGTACGATTCAACTAAGTTTAAGGGATAGTTAAGAGGGGCAGCTGCATCACTTTGCCTCTTTATAAATCCTGCAAAATACAAATATGAACAAGGATTATAATAGTCATATCCCCTATTTTGACTTTCTGTAAATCTTTTGCATATCAAATCCGCAAGCCTGAAGAGGATTTGCAGCTACAATTACTACAATTGGCATCCGTAAAAAATGTATGTTGTTTTTTTTAACATGCGGACACTGTAAAGAGTTATCCGTTGCAAAATACATGTGATTAATATTCTTGTAGGTAAAAATATTGGCTATAAAATAAGAAGTAAAGCTTTCCTGGCGACCTATTAATTCAAAATGAAGAAGATTTTGAATTAATATTGGCTATGTTTGCTTTTACTTATTTATATAATACAGCTCTATAATAGAAGCCATTGTGGTTATTTTCAATGCTTTCGATGCTTTATACTGATTTTTCTATTCCCGCTAAGTTCCTAACAATGCATTCTTACCTAGGAATTGTTCCAAACTCAGTCATTAACTGATATGTGGAAACAGCATTCGGTGCTAATTCAAAGCTCTTTTTTCCCCCTTCTGGTATACACTATTTGGCCATCAGGAGGCAGAAGGAAGTGAGGAAGGTTATAAGGCTGTATGTTTAAATTGCAGCCTTTAAGGGACTTTATTATTGCATGGTAAACTGCTTTTGGCAAGGCTGTAATAAGTTCTGATGCCGGTGGGAAAGGGGACAAAAATACTATGAAGAGTGCGGAATAAGGAAGAACGTTGGGTATTGCAACGGGAACAACGGAAAAGAATATGTTCAGGTCGGCGCGTATCGATGACCTGAAGACGATGAAGATGTTGAGGGTAGTATCCATGACCAAGTCGTATCTGGATTAATGTGGTGAGATGTCGGGGTGCTGCGGTGTAGCCGGAGAACCAGGGAATCTTGGAACTTCTGAATGGTGGGGTAATGTTTTCCTTTTGATATTTTGGAAGGCATCCAAGCTCATTCCGCTACGAAGGGCATTGGCATTTAGAGTCGGTTGAAAGTCTGATGTCTTGGAATGTACCTTGAGCGATGCGCTGTTTAGCCAAGTGATCAACGGCCTCGTAATGTAATACCTACCTGCATGACAATCCAGTGAAAATGAGCTTGCTGCCCCGCTTCAGTAGCTGAATATCATGCAGGTATTGATGCATTTCTCTGCTCCACAAGAGGTATTCCAATCTTTGTAGCACACTCTTGGCGTCTGTTAATATAGTTTCGAAACTGCCGCATTAGACTCTTGAAATGAAAAGAAATGAATCTTAAACGTTCAAGCATGCGTATTAGTTGACACTTTGGAACTCTAAACATGCATCATGAAAATTTTGAAAACAGCTGACGTTATAAAAGAATCATTTTATATAAATAGTGTTTGTTAGTGGGCTCTACTTGTTTCCTTTAGTAAGCTTCTGTCTAGCTGTAAAGATTTTCCTGCTGTTCAAATATATTAAGTATTTCATAGTTTAATAATATCGTTAGAGCCGCTTTAAAAAATAATATGGATAAGATCACTTTTTATGTAAAATGGCAATATGGGGTGGGGATTTTCATTTAATGTGTGTCACATTCTTGGAAGATCGTAATCTTGTTCTTCTCCTTTTATTAGGTCCGTGGCCTATTCCATTCAGAAATTAAAAATCCTTCCATCTCTTTTTTGGTATTCCTCGTGATGTTCTAACCACTGGTAGACTATTTCTTGCCACAGGTACATTTCTATACATAATGCGGGGAACATGTTCAGTCTATTCGAATCTTCTATCTACCTAATCACTTATTGCTTAAAAATGCAACTGTCTTTTTATTTATTTAATTCTGATCTTATCTCACCTTGACTTAAGCCCCTTATACAAGATCAAACTTTTTTCAATCCAAGAATTTACAAGATGAATTGTAAAATTTTGAAGAATATTTACAACATTGAACAAGGTTGGCAAGATATGAAAATGTCACAAATGTGAAATTAACGTCTTTTTGCCAAACTGAACCCCTTCAGAAAACTTTGGTAATAATTAATCAGGTGTAAAGTATAACAATAACAAGTATAAAATATTATAACAATTTGTAATAAAATATTATTCTTTGCGTTATTACATAGCACTTTATCATATCGCTCAGATTACCAATGCAGAAGAAATAACACGAATTCACAGGTTAATTGCGTTATATCAAATTGTATTATGATATACTCTGGAAATTTTCTTGGCAATTTGTTCATGAGCCATGTCTTCATCTTGTTGCGGTGATTCACGGAGCTCTTAAGGTATCGATATGGTCATCTGTGATAAAATGAACAATAACCTGATCAGCTCGCATACGACATGCCTAGCCCAGGTAGCATGTTTGTTTACTATTCGCTTTCAGCCATGTTGCAGATTCGTGGGTCACTTCAATGCTCGCATTTCATTGGCCAATGCCATCAAATCATTGTCAAATCTCTGATCGTCCAGAACAAGCCTTTATTTGATTTCAAGACTTTCAAAGACTTTAAAAGTATTTTCGGCAATTTGATTAGAAAACTTATAAAGCTCTGACAACTCTTGGAAAGTCTTGTAAAGCTTTTAATTTGACAAAACTTTGATCCTCTATACGGAGCTTTATGAACAATTTTCCTCAAAGCATTCATCTCGTTTATTTCTAAGATACGTTTAATTTTAGAGGTGTTCGCTCTTACCTCGGAAGTTTAAGTTAATATTAGAGTGCAAGGCCTAGCAGAGGAACGGACAGTTCAAACATTACATATTTTATTAGAAACATTTTGAAGAAAATAAAAGGTATAGAAATGCATCCATATAACAATGGTTATGGGTTTAATTAAAGAACCAAATTTGTTATTTACAGACTTCTTTTTGTTTTGGGTTATGCTGGCCACACACACATACACACACACACACACACACACACACACACACACGGCCAGTGCTTCTTTTGTTTAAAAAGATCTCAAACCCTGCACTTGTGTGAAACTACGTTAGTGGTATATGGATGAAATGCGAAATTGCCTGACACACTAAGAGGTTGAGAAAATAAAAAGGAATGATACAATAATAAGACACCTATCTAATTATAAACAGAGAATTACAGAGCAAAGTCTGTTTATTGAAGGTGAAGTTTAGAATCGACAAATACCATCGGTTTTGGTTGCTATCGATTGAATGACAATCGATGCCAGTGCACATGATGGAACATATAATTATGTACTCTTTCGCTCTAATTTCAGCCCATAAACAGCTGTTTGGAAAAGAGTAGCTTGACAATCATCAATAACAGAACATAGCGTGGCCCCATTAGCAAGAAGTCTATCAGATCAATAGAGTGGCTGGTTCATGACGTGATACCGCCATCCTAATCTTATCTTATTATTATTCACGACACGATCATGGACCAAATCTGATGGATGTGCTAGTCCCCAGTTCCACGTTCAACCCAATTAACTCCTAATCATCCGTGCCATGTATCACCACTATTGCCATAATATCGGTCTCACAGTCTGTGGCGAGTAGAAATAGGACCCACATCGTGTCCCAAATGACAGCTGTGCTAAACACTAACAGCTCAAATTACTCACATGACGAACATTACACACATGTTTGTGATTTATTTATACACGCGACAGGGGAAATTGTTGGGTCTCTAGAACACAATCACGAATTTTTACTTTATCTACACGCACTATGCACATAGTATATGGAGATGGATTGTATTGCATCCAAATATTCGATACCGAGATTTCACCGGAAATACATGTTTTGTAACCCCTCGATCCAAAAAGTGACAAAAATTGTTATTTGAGTTCAGTATCCTTCAAAGATACGACACGAAGATTTTCAAGAAAATCCCTACACCCCCAAACTTTTGGTTTTCTCAAAAAATAGCTGTAACGATTTTGATTAAACTAGCATATATTAAAATATTTAGATAACAAATAAAATATATACCTTAAATTTTCTGGGAATAGCCTCTGAAGACGTCTTTAATCTGGATTAATTTTATGCAATTTTGCATAACTGGTAAACCATGAGAGATAGACAAAAACGCACTAACATAAAACGTAAAGCTCGTTAAAACACGCTATTATGTCATATACATTTCTTTCGTAGAGTTGGTCGTTTTTGAGATATTCCTTGTTATTGGTTTCAGTTTTAAAGAAAAAAAAGTTTGCTTTTTTATACGGGAACTTGTTAGCTCCTGGCCACAATGAGAAATAGATTTCAATCGCATATCAACCACATTTTAAAACATTTGACTGTTGGGTTAGCATAGAGTATTCCCTTATTTCTCTTTTACTTATGAGAAACTTAGTAATAAGACCGATTTTGTTAATGTTTATCTCGATTAGCTTGAAGAAGATAGAAGAATAAGGTTTTTAACGATAATGTGTTAAAGAGAAGTATAGAAAATCATGTGAAAAGAATAATCAGATTTTTCCAGATGGTATTATTATTAATTTCTCTAGTGCATCAACGTACATAGTAGACAGAGAAGATGTATTCCACCAAAAAAAAAATTCGATACCGAGATTTTCATGTTTTGAGACCCCAAGAATAAAAAAAGTATTTTTAGAAAAACATCAGTGTATGTGTCTATGTGTGTATGCGTGTGTGTGTGTGTGTCTATGGACAGCATAACTCAAAAAGGCAAAGATCGTTAACTCCCAAATTTAGTATTTAAGTTTAGTATCTTCAAACGGTGCGACACGAAGATTTTCAAGAAAATTTCCCATCCCAAACTACTCTTTATATAAAACAAATTCAAATTTTGATTTTCTCAAAAAATGAATCCAACAATTTTGATTAAAATACAATATCTTAAAGATCTTTACGTGAAAAATAAAATATCATGAATTTCCTGGAAATAACTTCTGAAGACCTGTTCATTCTGGATGAATTTTGCTGAAGTTTGCATAACTGGTAAACTGTAAGAAATATAGCCAAAAACTTAGTATACAAAAATGTAGATCTTGTTAAAACACACCTTTTATATCATATACAATTTCGAGTAAGTCCTTGGTATTGGTTTCAATTTTAAATTATCCATGTAACTTTTTTGAAACAACACTTTTCTTTTCATTTCTTCTTTGTGTTATTGGCAATGCAAAGCGAACTGAACTTCAATTGTTCACATTTCGACCAGGTTTTAAAGGGTTTGACTACCGCTTTAGCCTAGTGCATTCCCTTATTTCCCTTCTACTTATAAGGAAGCAAGAAATAAGACCATTCCTGCTAATTTTTACCTCAATTAGCATGATGTAGACAAAAGAATACTATTTTGCAAGGAAAGTTTGTTTGTGAAACAGCTAGAGAAAGGCATGTGAATGGAACACATCGGATTTTTATTATAAAATTAAATAAACATTTAATTTCATCTCCCAAAAGTTAATATTATGCAATAGGTATAATAAAGCAACATCAAACTATATATATATATATATATATATATATATATATATATATATATATAAATTAAAATAATCATTTCGAATTATTGATACCAAAAATTGATAAAACAATTGCTCCATAATCATATTTCCTGTCACCCATTTCATGGTCATTTCCTATGATTCACTTTCTCACTTTCATACCAGCGTTCGGGCTGATCTGAGTTCTCCAGATCCAGAGTCTCTGCTCCTCAATGGCGTCTGATCCTAGGTGCCGGCTTGTTAAGTCCTGCATACGAGCTCGGTAAACAAAAAAAAATCTGATTGTTCCATTCACATAACTTTTCTACATCTCTGTAACATTTTTTTTGTTAAAATCTTATTTTTATCTACTTCATGTTCTTCCAGATAAACATAAACAGAAATTGTCTTTATTACTTGCTAGCTTGTAAGTAGAAGGTAAATAAGTGAATACATTAGGCTAAAGCGATAGTCAAATATTTTAAAAGCAGATTGTCATGTGGTTGAAATCCGTTTCTATGCACTGCCTGAAGTTTACAAATTCCCATATGAGAAAAGATTAAGCATTTTAAAACTGAAACCTATAATACGTAAGGGATATCTCAAAAATAGTCAACTCCAGGAAACAATGAACATGACATAAATTGTGTGTTTTAACGAGGTCTTCATTTTTCCTGTAGTAAGTTTTTGTTCATTTCTTACAGTATAGTTATGCAAAATTCGGCAAAATTCATCTAGTATAAAGAGACCTTCAGAGGCTTTTCCCGGAAAATTCAAGGTATACATTTTATTTGCCATGCAAATATCTGTAATATGCGGCATTTTAATTAAAATCGTTAGAGGCATTATTGAGAAAATCAAACTTTCGAAAATTTTCCCATATGTAGAGTAGTTTGGTGGGATGATTTTCTTGAAAATCTTCCTGTCGCATCCTTGGAAGATGCAAAACTTAAATATCAAGTTTGGTATTTAACGGTCTTTTCGTTTTTGAGCTATGCTGTCCTCAGACATACACACACGAACCTTTTTTCAAAAATGCTTTTCTTGGATTCACGGGACCCAAAATATGTATTTACAGTGAAGCCTCAGTATCCAATTTTTGGGTGCATTACAATACCTTCTCTATGCACTATGTACATAGTACGTGTAGAGAAAGTTAAATAAAGTCCTTGTTTATTCTATTAATAATGCTTTAAATTTGAAAGACCGTATTGGAAGTCATTATTCCACTTATCTCAATATTACCATGCCCGTGGAGCATAAAGCAATGAAAGTGCTTGTTTTAAAACAAATATTTTTGCTTCACATTAACGTGGAAGATTTGCGCTCCCACCTTGGGCTTTTTAGACCTGTCTCAAACATTGAGAGCGATATTTCATTGGGATTGATGGTCATTTTGGCGACCAGAAGCTGCCAACATAGGAGCAACAGGCCGTTACCGCACTTGGACGTCGTAGCATTGAAAAGTCTGGCCGACCGACTGTGGTCCAGGATTTTGGAGAGCTTGATTTATTGGAGAGAATGTTTGCAGAGCGGGTTGCCGGCTACTCTTGGATCAGTAGGAAAAATCCGAAGATGCGGTGGCGCTGTGAATTACTGGCCAGGGAGAATCCTAATAAATAATATTCTGACATGTGTGTACTTTGCTAAAGGTTAATTATTAGGACAGCCGATACATTCGGAACACCCTTCTCCATAATCCTGGGCCGCATTGATCATGAACCGTTCGGAATTAATAGCGTCTACTATGAACTGTGGAGAAATACGGTTTCTGGAACTATCGAATAACACACAATTGTATCATGTAAAATTACAAAAATCTTATGTGTACCATTCACATGCTTTCTCTACATCTATGTAACAGATTACTGTTAAAAAGCTTATTCTTCTATCTACTTCATGCTAATTGAGACAAACATTAGCAGAAATTGTCCTTATTACTTGGACCCTTTTAAGTAGAAAAGGAAAAATCTAATGTGTTCCATTCACATGTTGTCCTTTAGCTGTTCGGTAAAAAAACCTTTTACTGAAAACATTAATACCAGAATTAGTCTTATTATTATCTTCCTTGTAAGAAAAATGTCTTCCTGCTTGAGAAACTCAAGTGGCTTAAAATTGAAACCAATAATCCGGAATATCTCGAAAAAAATCTGATGTGTTAGCTTTCTCATGACTTTCTCTAGCTACTCTATCAAACTTCTTACAAAAGATTATTCTTTTTACACAATGCTAATCGAGATAAACATTAGTAGAATTTTCTTATTACATAGTTCCTTATAAGTAGAAAGGAATAATGGGAATGCACTAGGTTAAAGTGATAGTTAAATGTTTTAAAAGCTGTCGTTATGCGAATGTTATTGCAAATCGCTTCTTTGCTTGGCCAGGAGTAGAACAAAAGATAAACGACTCTTCTTGTCCGAGAAAAGTATAAGTACTTTAGAATTGAAACCAACGACAAGGAATATCTCGGAAACGGTTACCTCTACAACAAAAATGTAAAGGACTTAAATCCTGTGTTTTGACCATATCTACATTTTTGTGTAGTAAGTTTTTGTCTATTGTTTACGGTTTAGCAGTAAATCAAAATTCGGAAAAATTCATCCAGAATAAAGACGTCTTCAGAGGATATTTACAGAAAATTTAAGATATGCATTTTATTAGGGATGTAAATATTTCTAATCTACGGGATTTTAATCAAAATTGTTACAGCCATTTTAAGAGAATCAAAATTTTTGAAAAATGTTCCATATAAAAGTTAGTTTGGAGTGGGGGGAATTTCTTGAAAATCTTCGTGTCGCATCCTTGGAAGATGCTGAACTTATATATCAAATTTGGTATTTAACGAATTTTTCGTTTTTGAGCTATGCTGCCCACTGACATACACACACATGGAAATTTTTCTAAAAATGTGTTGTTTTTTTTTTTTTTTTGGATTCAGGTGGTCTCAAAACATATATTGCCGGTGATATCTCGATATCGAATTTTGGGTGCAATATAATACCTTCTCTATACACTATGTACACAGTACACGTAGAGAAACTAAAAAGGCTGTTGTTGTATTCACATAATTTTCTCAACACACTCTTCTATGAACTATTCTTACAAAAGCTCATTCTTGCATCTACCTCTTGATAATCCACTAAACTTTCATTATACATTTGTTGTTGGTGTAAGAAGCGATAGTGGTATTCTTAAAGGACGGCTTTAATAATACATGCTCTTTTCATAGCCACGAGTAGTGCCCCAGAAATGATTAACACAACAAAGTATTTTACTTTAGATAAATTATGTGGTTAAAGTATTTTACTTTAGATAAATTATGTGGTTAAAGTATTCTACTTTAGATAAATTATGTGGTTAAAGTATTTCACTTTTGATAAATTATGTGTTTAATGAGACATACATTATTTTCGCAAAGTAATTTTGCCTATTTCTTCCGTTTTATCAGTTATACAAAGTCGTTCTGAATGACGAAGAATTCAGTATCTTTCAGAAGAAAATATACATATCATTTGTCGTGCAGATATCTTAAACAAAGTAGTACCTTAATAAAAATTTTAGATAAACCTATAAAACAAATAAATGAGGATATTTTTTCACTTAAAGGATCATTGGAATGGAAAATCTTGAAATCTTCGTGTTGCACCCTTGGCGATTGATGAACTCATATATAAAGTTTGGCATTTAACCAAATTTTCATTTTTAATAAATATTCAGTTATAACAGATAGAATTTCTATTATAATCTCGTTATCTCGAAATTTTGGATGGAACGTAAATTCTTCCTCTGCTTATTATAGGTGCGTTCTAAATAAAGTAAAAATAAAGTGAAACAATAACCCCAGCTTTCTGTACATTTGTTTGCCTTTCTTTTTCCAAACTTTGGATACAAAATTTATTTTTCAAACTTTTATCCTGTTAATCTTTAAATAGTTTTCCGGAAATGGTTACAATTGGTCAGTGTTGTATGATGTAAGTGGCCCGATGGGGGGCGTTGAAAACAATATAATGATGTAAGTTGAGATAACACTAAACTGCTGAAAAGGCTATTCTGTGTTATCCGAGATATTATATCCTCACTGCATGAGCTCATAAGATACAAAACTTTTTATAAATGCTAAATATAAATGAAAACAGGATATTTCTAATATCGTTATTGATACATGACACTTTAACAAAATAAATATGTTAATAACAGCTTTCTATCAGTAAGCACTGCTTATATTTTAAGGTTTTGGGGTTTTATAAAATTCACAGCGCTATAATATACCTAGGTTATAATTACCTTGCTATTCGAAGTTCTCCATGTTACTCAACGACCGTATCAAAACTCCCTAACGTGAGAACCTCGGATGTTTCAATTTAATCACACCAGGAGTACCACAAATGCCAATGAACATCCGTGATTGAGTGACTTGATTGGTAGAAGAATTCACGATACTAAAACTGGTTTTGAATGATTTTAGAGTCCCATTTTCCTCATAAGCTTGCCAGATCCACACACAGCCATGCCTAAATTACAACATATGAAATTCTCTATGCTATTTAAGTTTATATATATATTATATAGGATGTTTGAGGTATGGATAAATATATTTTGATAAGTGGTAGCTTAACATGTATCCATTAACATGCTTTTCCAACAATCATATGATTTACTATCTGATATGTTTTCATGGCCTTACTTGCGCCGTGAAATGGACGACTGTTTCTATAGACTATCCGTTTATCTTTCACGTGTTCACACCCCAATACGTCACCTGCTGGCGTACATGATGTAGAATCATTAGGCTTGCAGAAAACATTCAAACTCAGTTGCGATACAACATTCGTTATAGTGAGGCCTACTCAACCAAGGTTATGATTTCCGACCCGGTCTCATGGAAAATAAACACGTTGTCTTGTGTGTGCCACGCCTACTTGGAGATACTAACCAACCTAAAACATACTAATCTTAATAAGTAAAAGTATAAGTGCACAACTGAAGCAAACAATTACCGGCTGAGGAAACCCAACGCTCGAGAGGGCGTAAGGTAGAGAAAAAGAATAATAATAAGAAGAAAAGAATAAGAAAAAAACAACAACTTGATATTTTCAATACTAATTTCATGGCCTGATAAGAAACAAAAGAACGAACATAACATGTTAGAACTGTGCAGGTCAAAATACTGGCAATTCCAATCGACATGCATTCCAATCAGCACGCGTTCTATAAGACGAAAACCAATACATGAAAAATTATGTTTTTAATGCATTAGTAACTGCTACTTTCCACATTTGGAGTCAAACAGTTTTATAAAAAGGATTTATGGTTACGCAACCAATTATATTATGGCGTGATGGTAAGTAAGGGGGAGTATATAGATAGCAACCAGCACGTGCAGAGCCCTTGCTGACACCCCTGTATTGTCTATTGACACGTGTTGCCGAACTCAAGGATTGTAAAGAGAGATTAATTATGATTTTATCGTGAGCTCTTCCTATGGTTGTAAACTAGCCCTTATCTTGTTTTACGCTTAATAACTAAATTCTGTTTCTTATAACCTTGCTCTGCTGTCATGTATTTTTCCGCACTGCGTTTCCTCAATATCCTCTTATCGCTGACTTACACCTTCGAATAGTGACAAAGAAGCCCTGTATAAAGCAAGAATAGGCGATAAAGGCAATATAAACACTAGCATGCTTTCGTCATCCTGAGAGGCAGGTTTAAACCAAAGAATCCTACCTATGGATTGATAATGCATTGATTTTGTTGCGAAATATATTAATTCATATGTTATGAGAATGTAAAAATGAATTATTCCTCGAAAAAATTAAGATAAATAATTATTTATCTTAATATCTTAATATTTAATACCGCATAACGACATATTCCTTGACAGAGGTCAATAAGAGGTGACTAGTGCATGTGGCAGTTAAGAGATACGGGGCAAAGTCATTCGGAGCAGAGCTTATACTTAAAGCAGCTCTCTATATAAGATACAAGGGTCTTTTTTTTTTTCAACCTCCGATAGGCTCTAAATAAAAGACAAGTTCATAAAAAAAACAATTATTTTACTACTAAAAGTTTTGTACACTTATGGTTACTTTTCAACATAATCACCGAAAAGATTGAGACATTTATCGTACCTGTGCACAAGCTTTGTAATACCCGCCCGCTTCAAAAAATGTTGCCGCCAATGATTTCAAATGAACATTGACGTTGTTTTGAAGATCTTCGTACTTTACGACGTTTGCGGAGAGCCATTCAAAACAAATGAAGAGGAATATTGACTTCAGGGATTGTGTTGATCCATGACTATGCTCGTCCACACACTGCTGGCACAACCCATCGGCTCCTTGAACAATTTCAATGGGACATTTCCGATCATCCGCTGTACAGTTCTGATCTGGCACCTAGTGACTTTCACCTTTTCCCTGAACTCAAGACATGGCTAGGAGGGCAGCACTTTAAAACCAACGAGAGAGAGAGAGAGAGAGAGAGAGAGAGAGAGAGAGCATTTCTGCTGCTAGATGAGTCAGCAAGAACATTTTTGCAAGATGTGGTACCTGTTTGGGACCAGATGGTCAACATTTCCATCATTTATCTTAAGATAAAGATTGTAGTACGCCTTTGCCGGTATTCGATCACATTAGGCACACATATTCTTTATAACGAAAGCAAAAGCCACGGAACGTGCCCGGTTCAAACCCGGGTTGAAGATTTTAAAGATCGATTATAGGACCCTTAAAAATCTGATGTGTTATATCTCTGTTACAAATTATTGTTAATAAGCTTATTCTTCTACCCGCTTTATGCTAATCGAGATAAACAGTAGAAACAGTCTTATTACTTAGTTCCTTTAAGTAAAAGGAAAATAAGGGAATACACCAGGATAAAACACAGTCATATGTTTTAAAATGTGGTTGCTATGGGATTGAGATTCATTTGTTTGCGTGACCAGGAGTTAAAAAGTTCCCCTATAAGAAAAGTTTTAAGTATTTTAAAACTGAAAACAATAACAAGGAATATCTTGAAAATGGTCAACTCCAGGAAAAAAAATGTATATTACATATATTGTATGTTTTATCCAGATCTACATTTTTGAGGCGTATGATTTTGACTATCCCTTATGGTTTGGCAGTTATGCAAAATTCCGCAAAATTCATTCAGAGTAAAGATGTCTTCAGAGGCTATTCCTACAAAATTCAAGATATACATTTTATTTGTCAGGTAAATATCTTTAAAATACGGCATTTGAATCAAAATTGTTACAGTCATTTTTGAGAAAATCAATTTTTTCGAACATTTTTCAATGTAAAGGGTAGTTGGAGGTGGGGGGTTTTCTTGAAAATCTTCGTGTCACATCCTAGGAAGATACTGAACTTAAATACCAAGTTTGGTATTTAACGGACTTTTCCTTGTTGAGTTATGCTGCCCACATACTTACACACACACCTTTTTTTGTTCTAGAAATGTTTTTTTTTTTTTGGATTCATGAAGTCCCAAAACCATATTTCCGGTGAAATCTCGGTATCGAATTTTTGGGTGCATTACAATACCTTCTCTATACACTATGCACATGGTACGTATAGAGAAAGTAAAAATGTATGGCAAGTAAATTAGTTTTAGCATTATTTTTTCTCTCGTAAAACTTACTATTTAAAAAATTCAAAAATGCAGTTTTGTTGACATTCATGTTTTATATCTGTATTGTTAAACGTAACATTCATTTATCAAACGCATTTTCATTGTTTACATATTGTATGTTTGAATTTAACTAATAACCTTGAATTTCCTTGGAATTGTTATAGTTATTAACATGCAAGGAAATAACAGTCGTAGGATATACTTCTCCCCCCGCTGTCTATTTGTAATCTTTTTTGCAATAAATTATTTATTTTTAACGTCGAGATTAGTTATCTGATAAATGTTTATTGAGGGGTTGAGAAAAAACCAAAAGCGTGTATATACGAAATGAGGCAGAGTGTGGCGGTGTTTTGAGGCGACCGTTGGTGAAATTGAGGTTTTACACTTTACAATGTCCGTGACACCAGCCTTCTCCCAGCCTCTTATCAGTGGTTGGAATGGGAATTTTATGCAGACGTGATTGGCTGCTTTGAATCTGCTCCCCATTCTATTCTCCCCCAACCGGGAGAGGAAATTACTCGCGGTTCTTTTATCAGGCTCTGCTTTATCCCTAGCTGTTATCACACTTCTTCTCTCCTGTGCTTCTTTCCTTGCGAACAGGCGTTGCCTGCTGCAATGACCGCTGCCAGAAAATATAGTTTAGCTTATTTTACTTTCGCTAACCGGGATTACGATGAACTTAACGCAACGCGAGGGACGGGAAACTTTAACATGTTATATAAAATAGAGCTATTAAGAGTTAACTTATGTGACTTAAACGCGAACTAATTTAAGAGTTTGAAAATTTCAATATTTTCCTTCCGTTACATTAAGTTTGATATTGTGACGCATTGAGGAGCATTCAGTTGGAATTTTAGAATATCATTTCGGACTTTTAGATTTTAATATATTTGGCTTGTTATAAATTATTCATTTCGTCTAACATGGTTCTCCTAAGGATTCTAGAGATTTACGAAATCACACTAAATATCCGGATTAGACCGCAACTTACGCCGTTCTTGCAAACAAGTTTAACCCTTTCAAGCACAAAACATTTTTATGTTTTCTGGAATATTATTGTACAAACCTGAAAAGTACATTAAATGAATATTCTGATATAAACCCATTTATTTTAACAACCATGTATTTGATCGAAACAAACTGCTCTCTGCCGTTCAGACAACCTCTATTTCATGCAGAGAAATACGGCAGTGAAGAGTGGCTAAAGCACTTGGGTGCTCTATCTCGCCTGTGGTTTAGGATGGGGAAGGATTAGGTTAAATAATAGGTGGCACAGATGCAGGAGGATGATGAGGGGACAGATAGAAGTACCTAGTGTGATATCTGTTTTGTTAAT
Source organism: Hymenopus coronatus (assembly GCA_030762935.1). NCBI lineage: Eukaryota > Metazoa > Arthropoda > Insecta > Mantodea > Hymenopodidae > Hymenopus > Hymenopus coronatus. The sequence goes on from CM060895.1 coordinate 52,116,591, forward strand.
TTTCTAAATATGTTACTATGCTTACTTTATTAAATAATATTATATAGCATTACAAACAGTAATTTTGGTCCAATGGTAAAAAATCCAACATTTGTGCAGTAAATTTCGAATATATTTCTACCATTTCAAAGAATATATAAAAAGTGAATGCAGCACAGGTCGCAAAGACACCACTCCAAAAATACCCAACACAATATCAAACTTTCACCTTCAAATGGAGATTCAAAAAGAATAGAAATACGGTTAGATGGAAGTACGTCGCTATACCATTCAAAATGGTTTTATTTGGAGCCACTCTATAAGTAGCAAGGAAAAAGTAAATACTGGGGTGGTGCCAATTGAAATCACTATGCCTGAAAGGGATATCCCTAAGAAATCCCACGGGTAAACCATATCCGATAACATTCTTAGATACGTTCGCGTAAACATTCTTGGAAAATTGGATGACGCACATTATTAAATTAAGTACAGCTAAATTCGTAGAATACACCGGAAATGGAACTAGTATTTAATAAGGACCAATCGCGGCCTATGCACGAATGAACGTCGAGGTGTTAGGGCGAATCCACGTCGCTCTTGCGCCCGATCGAACGACCACTTATGCAGCGTCTGCCTCAGCACAGTACATCATCCTGAAAGGTAAGTGGTCTCACCCAGAAAATACTTTCTATTAATAAAATGAATAATAATGAATCCATGATTTGTTAATGGCTTAAACGTCATGGATGGGGTGCAATAATGGAAGGTGAGACGTGATCAGCGCCTCGAATCCCTCCCGGCCGGTTAATGCGGTCCTCATGACCGGCATCCGCTACTTCTCCATCAAGTACCTCCTCAATTGGTCCCCCAGGGACCTCACGAGACTGAGAGCACCCCGGTCCAGGTCTACCAGCGGGGGAAAAGTCCCCACGCCGGCACTGGGAATCGAACCCAGATCTCCCGCTTGGCAAGCAGCAACGCTACCACCGCGCAAAGGAGACGAACTGGGCATGAAGCATGGGATAATAAAATTTACCACCAATCAGAGAAATTCCCATTGTGTTAAGTGTATCCTAATTAGATAAAATATTTATATGAGAGATATAAATTATATTAAGAAGGGACAAATGGGCATTTGAAATGGTCAGGGAAGAAATGTTGTGAAACACGTCGAAAAGTGTAGAGAAGGATTTTAATAAAGTGCGAAGGTTCCCAGTAAGCGGGTTGGCAAGCGACCAGGTAGGCATATAACGTTACTGGAGGGCCTCGAACAAAAGAGGATGAAAGTTTAACAGTAATCGTACACTCAAAGGACACCACTTGTATCTTAACACCATCCCTGAGAAAGATTTCATGCTGACATGTTCTGAGATAGGGTGTTCACATTTCCGCACCATTCCTTAATCTCCCGAACCGTAGCGTGGGTTTCGAACCCGGAACCCTTCAACGAATCTATATAATGCGAACCGTTACAAACTTAAGTATTAGAATTAGTCAACGGAGAGGCATCCTGTAACCTCAGGTCATAGTAGATCCCTTGCTTCCAACATACCCTGGCAGGAAGGGATATGAGAGACCCGAAGGGCAACCAGTACTGGATGATAATGCACGCTAGCAAGGTCGGGGTCCCTAATAAAATCAGAATGACCCATTCTGACATTGACGATACTGCCATTTTTAACCTTGGAGTCCCGAAATGAAATAGCCACTCACAGGAATGAGCCCTAGCCGACCTACAAAACACTAGGGAGAAATGGAAACGTAGAGTCAGACTGAAAACTGCAATGCCGAAGTGGAATTTGAACTACGGATCTCCTGGACTCCGATCAATTGCTCTAACCGCTAAGCTACCATGGCAACATGCCGGTAATTTAATGTTGTGTCGGCAAGTTGCCAATGTAGCTCAATCGTTGGAGCAGTTGGAAAAAAGGCCAGGAGATTTGTGGTTCAAATCTCGACTATGGCATTGAATTTTTCAGTCTCACTTTCCAGCTCCTGTTCTACGCATCAGCCAGTGTGGAAGAAACAATTATTTCCCCATATTTAGGACTGACACCCCCCCCTAACACTTACAAGCTGATGTCTAGGGGTAAGAAGCCTTTCGGGGAGCCAACGACACGAAACCATAGAATGAAGAGCCTGAAGCGAGTGGTGGACCCGTACGTAGCCAGGCAGAATCGTGAGGAATTAGATGATATGAAACGCAAGTGAAATGGATGATAGGAAAGATGATGGAGTAATATGTGGAATGAGTGGCGGGGAAAACCGGAGTACCAGGAGAAAACCCGCCCAGACGCCGCTTCCTCCACCATAACTCAGAAACAATTATTTCATAGCACAAATACACCGTCCCATCGCAATGCACCAATCCCTTCTCAAAACTGTAAAACAGTGACATAGAGCAGATGAGAGGAAATTATGTACAGAATAGGAACCTCACTAGTATTCACGATAAAGAATAAAGAAATTACGAAAAAGAATCCATGGTCGGAGTCAGCCCATCGGGAATCGAACTCGGGGCCTCCCAAATGCGAGCCGTATTTTTATTAGACCTTCAGTTTAACAGCATTTCTTAGCTTCACGTTACGTCCCATCACGTTCACGCGTAAAAATAACGTAAACTTAGAAGGTAGCTGCTATATATTGTAATGGAATTATTTACAGTGAATCATATTAGCACAAAAATCTGAGGTATTACACTCACATAACTTTCTCTAGCTGCTCTACAAAAGATTATTCTTCTTTGTACACAATGCTAATCAAGATAAATGTTAGCAGAATGTTATTACTTAGTTCCTTATAAGTAGAAGGGAATAAGGGAATGCACCATGCTAAAATGATTGTCAAATGTTTTAAAAGCTATCGTTATGCGATTGTCATTGCAAATCACTTCTTTGATTGGCCAGGAGTAGAACAAAAGAAAAACAGACACTTCCTGTGTGAGAAAAGTTTAAGTACTTCACAATTGAAACCAATTGAAACGGTTACCTCCACAACAAAAACGTAAAGGACAAAAATTGTGTGTTTTGTCATGAGGTACATTTTTTGTGTAGTACGTTTTTTTCTATCTCTTACGGTTTAGCAGTTAAGCAAAATTTCAAAATTCGTCCAGAATAAAGAGGTCTTCAGAGCCTATTCCAAAAAATTCGAGATATACATTTTATTTCGAACATAAATAATTTTAATATACGGGATTTTAATCAAAATCGTTAGTAGTTTTTAAGAAAATCAAAATTTTCGAAAATTTTTCCATGTAAAAGGTAGTTTGTGGAGGGGAGATTCTTTTTTAAAATCTTTGTGTCACATCTTTGGAAGATACTAAACCTAAATACCAAGTTTGGTATTTAATGGTATTTTTGTTTTGGGGCCATGTTGTACACAGACATCCACAGACAGACACATACACACGCGGACATTTTTTTTTAAAAATGCTTTTTTCGGACTCAGGGGACCCCAAAGCATATATTTCCGGTGAAATCTTGGTATCGAATTTTTGGGTGCATTACAATACCTTCTCTATCCCTATGTACATTGTACTTATGGGGCTAGAGAAAGTAAAAATAAACACTGAATTAGACTGGGTGGCGCTGTGGCCAAGCGGCTAGACTGCCTCTCAGTAAGGTTCAATCCCAAAGGACCGCATATGGAACCGGCGTCTGGGCGGTTTTTCTCCGGTTTCCCCGCTATTTATTTCACTAATTACCCCATAATAATTTTCCTTTCATCCATTTCACCGTCATTTTATATCACATACTTCCTCAACTTCATTCCGGGCATCGGACTGATCACCCGATCTGAATTCTATTTGATCCAGAGCCTCTGATCCTCACCAGGCTCTGGCTTGTAAGTCCTTGGGGGGACGGGGGTAAGTATACGAGGAAAGTAAACAGGGAAAGAAGAAGAATCAAACATAAATTTAGAAGTTTGTAGTCCAAGATTTTAAGTTTATGTCTACTTCAAACATGAAAAACTAACCAATCAGGGAGCGACTTTCATCACGATCATTCTGCGATCTAACACCAAAGTTTCCGCCCTTATGTGTTAATTCGCTAACACACGTTTTGTGTAAAGACAATGAGTCAGGAATAATTGAAATATCTATATTTAAATAAATCCGATGTGTTCTATTCACATGACTTTCTCTACATCTCTGGAACAAATTATTGATAAAAAGCTTATTCTTCTATTTACTTCACACTAATCGAGAAAAAAAAAATAGCAGAAATGGACTTATTACTTGCTTCCTTGTAAGTAGAAAGGAAATAAGGCAGTACCATAGACTAAAGCGATAGTCAAATCTTCTAAAAGTTGGTTGCTATATTATTGAAGTTCCTTTGTTTGAATGGCCAAGAGATGGCAAATTCCCGTATGATTAATAGTTATAACCATCTGGAATCTTCATGGGATTTTGTGGTATGGCTACATTGAACAATGATTCATAAGCTGTGAGATGTAGAAATGTTGGCACCCTTAATGATTAGTGCTCTAAGAAATCGGTTTCAACATAGAAAGTCAGTTATATCACTTGCAAAATTTCGTCATTTGTCATTCGTTTTGTTCTCTGAGAGATGCCTTGCCCCAACACTGTGTAAACAGGTTTTCCAGCAGTTAATGGCAACGAAACTTTATTGAAAGGACATTCAAAGCATAGAGTTTCATATCCGTACTCATTTACATAAACAAACACAGCAGCTAACATACACAGCTGGCAATGGAGAGCTAGTACCAAGTTAATCCGACTTAAGTTATTATATGAGTGAACCCTATTATATAGTACCTGTCGAAAAGGCACATCACTGTGAGCCCTTTCGCCAATATGTTCACCAGCTGGGGTTTAACTCGCTGACATTTCGCGTATTTTTAACAAACAAACCTTAGGTGGTTGTTCACCTTCCTTGCCATTCTTACGAACTCCGGATACATCTTACAGAAAGTCTAACAAAAGCACAACCGGTTTAAATGGTTACAGTCGTGAGGCTTTTGTTCGGGTTGGTATTCAACCAAGGACTAATCTGTGTGGGCAGGTTTTGGGAAAAATACAAAACGGAGTGTTTTTTTAGATACAGTATTATATAAATGTTTACGACATGAATAATCCTATCTTGTCTGTTTTAAAAGATGGCGTGCACTAAATTTGCCATCTGTCTAGTCATACAATAAAACTATAATTGAACATACAATACAATGTGAACTTTCATAATGCATCCTCTGAAGTCAAAATTAGAATTTTTTAAATGTTTGTATGTTTTTAAGTATGTGTGTATTCTATAGTTTCGTTCACAAACTGAGACGATAGTATGAAAACTTCGATGTACCTTAGATTTCAATTAAAGAAGAAGTTATAATCGCATCTTAATTACTTTCCAGCTAGGAGCTAAATACTGAGACACTAAGCCAAAAATTCGAATTATCCTACTAATTATTACTGTTCTGTGAAAACTATTTCACAATAAAAGTTCTAAGAAATTTCGTTTAAGACGTTATACAGTGTTTACTTAGCTATTTACCTATGGTAAACGTAACTCCATGGCACGACAGCCCACAAGGGACCTTGGCCTACCGCCCGGCCGCTGTATACCCCATCTCGGCAGAAGGCGGCATTATAAGGGTGCAGTGCTGGAGGGTGAGACGTGATCAGCTCCTCGAATCCCTCCCGGCCGGTTGATGCAGTCTTCTCGATCCGGAGCAATTACTTCTCAATCAAGTAGTTCCTCAATTGGGCCCTCAGGGACCTCGCGAAGCTGAGTGCACCCCGGACCAGGTCTTCCAGCGGGGGAAAATTCCCCACGTCGGTATTACAGGGAATCGAACCCAGGTCTCCCGCCTACTTAACTGTGGTAGGTTTGGGAATACAGCAAACCCTATGGTTACGCCTCCAATTAAAGCGTTATCCATTCATTAAATTCTGTTTGTAATATCCATGAACTTTCCATATTTATACTGTATGATTGCCCCCTTTAATGCTTCCAAAACCCGCTATTAGAGTTTTTTTCGGGTCGATAATTAAAACAAATATTGTATATAATTTGCGAAATGTTAAATCTTTTAAATTATAACTCAGCGCTCAAGAACTTTACTTGAAAAAGCCTCTGTAACCGGACGAATTACAGTTACTTTTCTTGAAAGAAATTTATACTTTCAAAGGAGCCTTGTCAATGTGTTTTTATTCTTTTAATCTTCTTTGAATTCTGTGCAGCTTATAGCGAGTGGTCGAACATTGATATATGTCAACGCGTAAATATAATAATTAGTGGTATGAGTACATGGCAATTAACAATCGAAGATTTATTTAATAAGAAATGATCTCTTTTTATATATTTTCCATTGTGTTGCACCCGAATATTTATAAATTACATTCATAGTACTGGATTCCTTATAAAATTGTGTGAATATTGTAGTTTCACACCTAATAAATTATGTTCCGAGTGAAACACTATCCCGATTATTACGCCCTTTGGCTACAATGCGGGGTTTTACTGTGTATTCCAACCGAACATTTATATTCAGGTTTCACCAGTAATGATGCTCATGAGATCTCTGATCTAAAAACACTCACTTTTAGCTAATTATCCTTATAAATAACTCTGTGTGCCGGTGTCTGTGTTTATAGGAATAACATAACTCACAAAATTTGTACAGTGTTATATAACTGGCAAAGATAAGAGATAAAAAAGCGTAGCTGTAAGCTTTGTTGTAACACAACCTGCTTTCAAAATATCCTTAAATTTTCTCAGGTAAAATTGTCATTCCGTATCCATAATATATCTAATACTATTCTTTTCCATTGCACGTATTCATTAGTAACAAAACATTAACTTACTATATGCAAGTCCTTGTGTTTTGTTTATTTCTAGGCAAAAGCTTATTGTGAATAACATAAAGTTAAGAAAAGAATCAGTATTTTTATTAGTCCTATAATGTATAAGAGATTCTCTGAAATTGCAATAGGTAGCAAAGTTGTGCAAGTGTGACGCATCAGATTTTTCACTCTTGGTTCTTTTAACTGGTTTTCTGGTCACCAAGACAAACAGCAATAGTTCCAACGCATGATAAGCGCCCTCCGTGGTGTAATGGCTACCCTGCTAACTTTATATACCCAAGGTCGCGGGTTCAAACCCGATGGAGGACGATGGATTTTTTCGGGCGTAAAAATCCTTAGCATGGCTTCCTTCGGAAGCGAAGTAAAGCCGTTGGTCCCGTGCCGTAGATTTACGGCATGTAAAAGAACCTCAAGCCTGATAGAGATGCCTCTGAGTAAAATTAAGCGGCTTTCACGTCCAGTATAGAATGGGACGCTGAGAACCACAGCATTTAAAGAGCGATCATAAATAAAATTCAATTTTTTCTTGCATGATAAGCACAATATGTTGCGCACTATTAAACATGTTTTACTTCTCTACATAGTACATGGTACATAAGTAGGAAAGGTATTACAGTCCACCCAAAATTTCGATACCGAGATTTCATCGGAAATACACGTTTTAGGGTGCCCTGTGTCAAAAAACAATTTAGAAGAAGGTCCATGTGTATGTGTGTCCATGTGTCTATGAACACGATAATTCAAAACGAAATGTCGGTAATATACCAAACTTGGTATTTAAGTTTATTATCTTCCAAGGATGCGACACGAAGATTTTAAGGAAATTCCCCCAACCCCAAACTACACTCTATATGGAAAATATTTCGAAAATTTTGATTTTCTCAAATATGGCTCTAACGATTTTGATTAAAATACCGTATAATAAAGATGCTTACATGAAAAATAAAATGTATATCCTGAATTTTCTGGCAATAGCCTCTGAACACCTCTTTATTCTGCATGAAGTTGATGAATGGTGCATAACTGGTAAACCGCAAGAGACAGACTAAAACTTACTACCTGAAAATGTAGATCTAGTTAAAACACACAATTTATGTCAAATACTTGTTTGTGGAGTTAACCATTTTTAGACATTCCTTGTTACTGTTTTCAAATACTTTAACTTTTCACATACGGGACTTTGTCAACTCCACGTGGCAACCAGATTTTAAAATATTTGACTAACTCTTCAGTCGGTCAGTACTCCTGTATCTCCAAGTGGAGCAATGGGCATCGTTACGATGTTTCCATGATCGGCTTTCAATTTCTAGTTCGCGAGTTAGCCACTATGCACCATAGTGATGAGAAATCAGCTCAATGCCCACAGGTGGCCTTGCAGGACGAAATCACGACTTGCGGACGCGAAATAGCTGCAAATTTTGCCCAGGAACCTTTTTCTTTCAATGTGTAGGTTTTTTATGTGAAATAAACATTATACTGGTCCACCGGCTTTGCTTTTCCAACGAAAGCCATGCTAAAGTGTTTTGCGTCCAAAAGCCCATCACCCTCCACCAGGTTTGAACCCGCAATCTTAGGCTTTAGAGGCTAGTATGGTAACCACTACATCACGGAGTGAACTATCACTTTAGTCTAGGTTATCCCCTGTTTCCTTTCTACTTGCAAGAAAGCAAATAATAAGACAATTTCTGCTAATATTTATCTCAATTAGCATGAAGTATATAGAAGAATAAGCTTTTTAATAATAATTAGTTATCGATATGTAAAGAAAGTCATGAGAATGGAACATCAGATTTTTTCCTTCCCTTCTAGCTCCGTTTAACTTCTACGGTCATATTGGGGCTTTGACTTGGGAAACAACTGATGGTATTTTCTTTCTGAACCGTAGCGCTTCTTAACGTTCTGCTTTTCAGTTTTACACTATTAAACTCATACATATTTACTCCCATATCATACTTCCAGACTCTGTGTGGGATAGGAATGGTTCTAGTTAAAGAAAATCTCGCCTAAGCCGGGAATCGAACCCGGGGCCTCTGAATGAAAACCCAGAAAGACCACTGACCGTAGAAGCGGTCTATGTTAATTGATTCTTGTTACAGAAAAATTCCCACCCCAACCGGGAATCGAACCCGGGACCCTTGGGTGAGAAGCTTAAACTTTGACCACTCGATGAAAATGCCGTATTTTAAACCTTGATTAATAAACCTGACGTATTTTTCTGCTGCCAGCCAGCTGCTCCAATGCTGGGCTGCGAAATCTTTTTGTTGGAGTATGTGTAGGTGGGACGAGGGTAGAATTTTCTAGAATACTAAATTGTGTCTATTAGCCGGTCTGTTTGGAAGAAATTTCTGATTGTTTTAAGATGAATAAACAACTATTTCTGACTCTAAGCACAAGAAATTAAAATTGCATCTTATTGCGAACTTTCAGAGTATTAAGAACTATATGTTGTAGGCAAAATGTGTTTGCTTAGTAATGATGTAGTTTACTTAGTTTGTAATGATGTCTCGAACTGTTGTAAGGGGAATTTCTTACCAATCACCGCTAAACGGGCGATGAGTCTAGCACTGCGTCACAATCGCAGTAACACTTCCTAACATGTAATACTAATTACTATACCAAGGCAGTTTGAAGTGCAAGAGGTGGCAGAAGGTAACTAAAATTAGCGATGCATGCATTTTATTTAGCTAAGTCCCGCCTTCTTCTGACTACCCCATCACAGCATCTATGTTCTACGTTGCCAATTTTATTTATTAGGATTCTTCTGCGCAATCCTAAGTATCCTTTTCCTTATACTAATTCTAAGAAACGATATAAATGCGTATTCCACACGTGTTCCTTTTGGAACGTATTGACTCCCCGAGATGTGAGACCTGGGCTTAATAGAGTTCTTGCTTACTGATTTTCCCGGATCTTAATTACTTTCACTACTCTAAATTTCAGCTAACTGGTTTCTCTAAGGTAACTTGCCGTTGCTAATGACTCTTACTTAGCTACTGATACCAAACTTGTACTGTTTTAACATTATACCTCACTAATAGCTTACCAGCAACTGAAATATAACCAGTGCATTATTACATTATTTGTTTATTTTAATGTATGAAATTATTGATCGGAGTAATGTATCTATTTTCTCATTATTTCTTTACAAAATATGTATTAATTGATAGACTAAAATTCCGGTATCAGTCCAATCACTATTATAATTAGAGACAGGGAAAATATTAAATTTTATGTTCTAAACAAATGGAACAGACACTTATATTACATTTTGCAGTGTGTAGAATTCAATGCAATTGACAAAAAAATCCTGTTTTTGTACATTCTGATAAATAATAACACGAAGCGCAAATAAGGTGAACAGAATAAAGTCCAAAATTACTACTATTTATATTCGGAATTAAGCTGTTGTTTATGGCAAGCAGAGCTTGCAATGATCTAGATCAAGGATAATACAAATAATGGTTTGTGCATTAGCTTGGCCCTACGTACAAAAATGCACAAACAAATATTAAAGCAATATCTATATAATATAAAACGTGAAAAACAAATCTGATGTGTTTCATTCACATTGTTTTCTCTAGCAGTTCCACAAACAAACCTTCCTTACAAAAGATTATTGTTTTATCTACGTCTTGTTAATCGAGATTAACATTAACATAAATGCTCTTATTACTTGCTTCCTGGCAATTTTAAGGAAAATAAGGAAATACATTAGACTAAAGTGATAGTTAAATCTTTTAAAAGCTATCGCTATGTGAAACAATTGAAATTCTGTTCTCTTTTGTTTTCCCGGTAGTAAAACGAAACAGAAGAAACGAAGGTGGACTTCCCGCTTGAGAAAAGCTTAAGTAGTTCAAAGTGTGGTAAATTTTTATTTACCTTTTAAGGTGTAAAATTCAAAAAAATGCATCCAGAATAAAGAGGTCTTCTAAGGCTATTCCCAGAAAGTTCAAGATATACATTTACTTTGTGATGTAAATATCTTAAAGTGTGTCTATTTTATGTAAAGTATTTTAATCAAAATGATTTGGTCAAAATAGTTAGAGCCATCTTGGAAAAAAACAACATTTAAAAAAATGTTTCCATGTAAAGGGTTGTTTGGGAGGGGGTGTTCTAGTAAATATTTCTGACGCAGTCTTAGAAAATATTAAACATAAGTACCAAGTTTGGTATTTAATGGTCATTTCGTTTTTGAACCCCCCCCACACACACACATATATCCGCACATTCGCGCGGACCGTTTTCTAAAAATACATTTTTTGGACTCAGGAGAACCTCAAAACATATATTTCCAGTGAAAATCAGAATCTAAGATTTGGTCTCCATCTACTATATGCGTAGTACGCGTAGAGAAAGTAAAAATATTTTAGAGATAAAAAGCTTTCAAAATAGATGGAGAGAACATGTGCATATGTCAAATACAACCATTATAAAAACTATACAGGACTAGATTTGGCCACTCACCTCCCAAGAACTCGCATGTGGAATTTGTGGTGGACGAAGCGGTGTCTGGGCGGGTTTTTCCCGAATCCTCCGGTTTTCCCCGCCACTCATTCCACCAACTGCTCCATTATCATCATCTATACCATCATCCATTTTCGCTTGCATTTTATATCATAACCTTCCTCACGCTCATGCCTAGCTACGATCCGACCACTCGTTCCAGGTTCTTCATTCTGTGGTTTAGTGTCCTTGGCTCCCAGACAGGCTTCTGATCTTCAGGTATCCGCTTGAAAGTCCTAGGGGGGGTGTCAGTTCTAAATACGGGGAAGGTAAGCCGATTACGAAATATATAAGAAACAATAGGCAGACCCAGAAAAAGATTAAAAAATTCTGTTTGGAGATGGAACAAGTCGATTGACCTACACCATAAAGAAGAAGAGTATGATAATGTGGGTAGAGAATGTTGTATATTTGGCAATCATTTTCTTAACTTTATAACAAGCATTTTGCATTCTCCTAAACGAGAGTTTAGTAGCTGAGTGTAGCGAGATCTGGTGGTCTATGAAACCAGCGTGGCTTACAGCTTAACTACAATAATGTACAAGTGGCACATGATGTCCGCGCAATTCGTCGCGCATCTGCAGTACATGCTTGCTCGCATCTCCAGCACTTTCAATTTGCATGCAACTGTCGCCTGGAGGGGAGGGGGAGTGCGATGTGTCACTCTGACAGCGCTCTGACACATTTTTATATTAGCCTGGAGAATATTAAGCGTGGAGGGGAGACATCAAACGACCTTCCCCTTTTCTATTATTAATTTTATTGTGACTCTTAAGCGCGGTCTCAAGAAGGGGAGTTCTTTTTTAATTTAGTTAATTTTGGATATATTGCTACTCAAGGAGAGGGCAAAAAAAAGCAGTTGGTAGCATAATGGCTATCATATTAAACAGTTCATTTATCATTTCCATAGAAATAACACGACTGGGAATGTGCATATGGTTTCCATGTGCGTTCTGTGCCTTGGAACATTCCTTTATATTCCCCTGGTCTCTGTTGGATTTTAAGTCCATAGTTGCGCAGCACAAGGGGAAAAAATCTGATGTGTTCCATTCACTTCACTTTCTCTACATCTCTGTAACAAATTATTCTTAAAATCTTATTCTATTATCTATATCATGCTAATTGAGAGAAAATTAGCAGAAATTGTCTTATTATTTGTTTCCTTGTAAGCAGAATGGGAGGGTCAAATATTTTAAAAGCTGGTTGCTATATGATTGAAATTCGTTTCTTTGTATGGCTAGGAGTTGAAAAATGCCCGTATGAGAAAAGTATAACCTGAAATCAATAATAAGGAATATCTCAAAAACAGTCAGCTAAAAAAAAAGACAACAAAACCAAAAAAAAAAAAAAAAGTGTCGACAAATTATGTGCTTTAATGTAATCTACATTTTTTGTGTTGTAAACTTTTATCTATCTCTTACGGTTTACCACTATGCAAAATTCATCCAGAATGAAGAGGTCTTCAAGATATACATTTCGTTTGTCATGAAAATATCCTAAATATAGGACATTTTAATCAAAATTGTTAGACAGTTTTGAGAAAATCAAAATTTCGAAAAATGTTCCATGTAAAGGGCAGTTGGAGTGGGGGAATTATCTTGAAAATCTTCGTGTCGCATCCTTGGAATAAACTGAAGTTAATTACCAAGTTTGGTATTTAACCGAATTTTCGTTTCTGAGCTATGCTGCCCACAAACACACACGGACATGTTTCTAAAAATGCTTTTTGGGATTCAGGAGTCTCTAAACATGTATTTCCGGTGAAACCTTGATATGGAATTTTGGGTGGAATACAATACCTTCTTCTAGAATTTTTAAAAATATTTGTATTTATTCAGGGAATATCAAAACGTGTATGTTCGATAAAATGTTATCTAATTTTTTGGTGGAAAAAGTACTTCCTCTACTTCTTATAGATAAGTAGCAGATAAAGTAAAAGGTCCTACGACTTTCTCTACCCATGACAAATTTAAACCAATAACAATGAATATCTTTGAAATGTTCAAAGCCACAAAAGTTTGTTTTTTGGCATGAAGTATGTTCTTTAACGAGATCAACATGTTTTGTGCAGTAAGATTTTGTCTATCTCTTGCTGTTTACGAGTTGCACAGAAGTAATTCAGAATGAAGAGAACTTCATAGCCTATTCCCAGAATATATTCACGAGATACAATCTGTCAGCCAATTTTTTTAGACACGTGGCATTTTAATCAAAATTGTTAGTCATTTTTTAGAAAAATGTTTCATGTAAAGGATACCTGGTATGGGATATGTTACAAATCTTCTTGTCGCATCTTTGGAAGACGCTGAATTTAAATATTGATTACGTCCTGTGACCGTAATCGTTGAAATTGTGTGTACTGCTTCCTCTTGATTATAGACATCCATCGTTACACACCTATATTATTGAACACCTGTGCCGCGGTAAATTCTTTTGACATTGCTGCTTATTACACACACGCGAGTGGGCGGGTGTTCTTTTGGGAGGTTCTTTGACATTGAAACCGCGCATTATTAGGCCTGAGTTCGTTTGTGATTATCTGCTGTGCACTGCACGTGTGGCGGCTTCTGGAAATTTCCAGTGACGTGACCATCAGATATAAAAAGAGGCAACGAAGCCCTGAGGAGGGTGCAGTTGTCCCTATGAATGCATCGCATGCACGTTGAGTGAGTTCGACGAAAATTTCATAGCGAGCTATATTGTCGCCGCAATGAATGGCGAAAACAAACTTACGGCAGAATTGTTGCGAAAGACAGTAACATGTTAGGAAATTGTAGTTTGTGGAAAAATAAAGAGTTATTGTTGTAGAAAAAAGAGTTTTTTGTTACAATATGAATTTTGGTATTTAATCGATTTTTTCATTTTGAATTATACTCTTCACACACACACACACACACACACACACATACATACACACACGGAGTTTTTCTAAACAACTTTTTTTTTATTCAGGGAAGTTCAAAATGTGTATTTTCGGTGAAATCTCGAATCGAATTTGTGCCCTTCATACTAGTATGTGGTAGAAAAAGTAAAAATGTATGTATTCCTCTGTATGTTAGGGGAAACTATGGTTGTTGAATCCCACGCTCATAAAATACATTTCTTTTGAAGTTCTTAACTCTTCAATTTGTAAACACATTTATTTTATTGCTGGCAATAGCTAAATTATTTCTGACTGAATGACCTCGTCTATTGTTGATAAAAGAGAGAGAGAGGGGTATTCTAGTAAAACTCCGAAATAAATTTCTGCTATAGTGTCATTATCCGTGCAATTAATTTTTAGTGGAAGGCTGCGCATAGCACATTCTGCACAAAAGGTAGCTTAGAGCTCAGCGCTCCAGTTGCAATTTTTTGTTCATTGCAAAGTAACCGGAAATAATTAGAGTCGCGGACTGACAATGTCAATGCTCTTCTGTCAACAATGGAAGTGTAGCGAAGGGCCTGGGAGGTACGCTTTTCTTTTGTCACAGCCCGCCGCTGCCATTCTCCATATGGGCAACCCAAACGGGCGATTTATGGGTAGGCGGTAACTTGTTATGAAAGGCCTCAAGTTGGAGGTGAGAGTTATGCAGTGGTGCCAACTTAAAACGACTCCATATGATTTCAAGAGGTTGTAATACCTCATTCAATTGGGGACCGGAAGGGACTGGTATTTCCCATTAAACAGTCGAGTTCACAATGGCGAAGCAATTTAATATAATGCGCTATGATCTCGTCTTTGAAAAAGTTGTAAATGCCCCTTGGCTGAATCTTGAATCTTCGTATGCAGGTATATATTGCATTTAATTAATATTCTGTTGACTTATCTGTTCAATCAGTTGAGAATCTCTACAACGAAACATTAAAAATTACATCAATTTTATGTTGCACAAATGTTATGTATTACCATGCTTTTTTATGGATGACTGACACCCCGCAGTACTTACAAGCCAGTGCCTGGGTTCAGATCCTTATTGAGGAGCAGACAGACTGGATCAGAGAGAGTAACCAGGATGATCAGCCCGAAGTTTGGTATAAGAGTGAGGTAAAGATGATAGGAAATTACGATGAAATGGATGAAACGAAAGGAGATTATGGAGCAGGGGTGGAGCTAATGGCGGGGGAAACCGAAGAACCCGGAGAAAATCTGCCCCAGCGCCGTTTGTCCACCACATGCCATCCCCTGGGATCAAACCCGGGAGGCCTTGGTGAGAATGAGCAGTAACCACTCGGCCACGACACTGCTACTGATTAAAAAAACAGTCCGATACTGTATTGCGTTAGGGGGTACGCGCTAACGTGCGAGATGAGGATATGCAGGAAACTCTCCCACTTCAAAATTACCTTTTACATAGAAATGTTTCCAATTCTTAACTTTTTCATTATGATGTTAAGATATTGGCATAAATAATAAGATCTATATCTTGAATTTAACTTTGAAAAGTGTGTGAGATCCTATTCATTTTAGGGAATTTTGTATATGTTGTGTAACTGAGAAACCATAAGACATAGACGAACGCTTTCTGTAGTGTGTAACTCTTTAAATCATAAGCCTACTATACCACATACATTTCTTCTATTTCGATATATTAAGTTCTCTTAATTTGAATTTTACAGTGTTTTATAAAGTTGCATTCTTTTGTTTCATGTGACATGCAAAGGGTACGGAATTTCAACGCTTGCTTATGGTGACTCAGTTTTTACAGATTTGACTATTATTTCAGTTTTTGTATACCTCTTGCTCCTACAATATGTATAAAAATATTATTCCTGCAAATGCTTATAGAAGAGATGCACATTCAATGATAGTGGTTAGAGATATTAATGTGAATGTCTATAGCTAATCGGTTTTTTTTTCCTTTTTTTTTTTTTTTTTTTTTTGCTACAGATGGTAAACAGAAGAAGCATTGTATTCCACACAAAAAGTCACATCTTAATGTGCATTTACGAATAAAAAACCGACATGTTCCATTCCCATGACTTTCTCTACTTATTCTATAACAAACTAATCTTTCAAAAACGTATTCTTCTATCTTCATCTAATCCAGAAAAACATTACCAAAAATTGTCTTACTACTTAGTTCCTTATAAGTAGAAGCGAAATAAGGGAATAGCCAGGCTAAAGCGATAGTCAAATTTTATAGAATAAAACAAAGAAACAGGAATATCAACTTCCCGTTTGAGTAAGTTTAATTATTTTAAAATTGAAACCAATAACAGCGAATAATTTGGTAATGATAAGCTTCACAAAAAGATGTATATGACAAATTGTGTGTTTTAACGAGATCTACATTTCGTACCTAGTACATTTTTATATATCTCTTACGGTATACCAGTCAAAAATCATTCACTATCACTCATATGCACAAGTCGTTCAAAATGAACAGGACCTCAGAGTTTATTCCCATGTAAATAGCTTTAATGTACGGTATTTGAATCAAAATCGTTAGAGATGTTTGAGAAAATTAATATTTTCGAAAATGTTTCCATAAAAAGGGTAGGGAGGATTTTCTTGGACATCATCGTGTCGCATCTTTGTAAGATGATGAAGTATCAAGTTTGTATTTAATCGACTTTTCGTTTTTGAGTTTTCACGTCCACAGACACACACGGATCTTTTTCTAAAAAAGCTATGAAGACCCTAAAACGTGTATTTCAAGTGAAATTCGGTAACGAATTTTTGGTTGGAATGCAGTACCTTATCTACCTATGTACCTAGATATGCATAGCCTCTGGTTCCCAAGGTCGCGAGTTCAAACCCGGCGTAGTATATGTATGAAGCGGGAAAAAAAAAAAAAAAAAAAAAAAAAAACCTTAAATTCACAGAATCTTCTAAGTATGCGACGCGAAGATTTTAAAACAAATCCTCGACCTCAAACTACTCTTTTGCATGAAACCCTTTTCGAAACTATTGGCTCCAAGATTCTGGTTAAAATAACGTTATGTTGTAGACATTTTCATGACAAATGAAATGCATATTTTAAATTTTCTAGGATTAACCTCTGAAATCCTCTTCATTTTGCATGACTTTTGTATTACTAATAAACAGTAAGAAGAACACAACATTTTACCACACACAAAAAAAAAATCTCATTGAACAAACAAATTTTATCCACATAAAATACATTCTTTTCTTTTGAGTTAACCATTTTCGAGTTGTTACTTGTTACTACTTTCAACTTTATAATGTTTTTATTATCCTCAAAGGTAATGTCGTTACTAGTTTTTCTTGCTCAAACTCCATGAAATCACATAGCGACCAGTTCTTAAAAGATTTGACTATCGCTTAAGTCTAGTGCATTCCGCCATTCTTTTGCATCTACAAGAAAAGTTGTACGAAAAGCATTTATAGAAATGTTTGTCTGGATTAACGATAAGTAGGTAGAAAAAAAAAAGGTTTTGAATAATACTTCGTTGAGGAATGCGTAGTCATAGAATGAAACATATAATTTTTTACTTTCTCTATATGTACTATGTACATAGTGTATAGAGAAGACATTGCACTCCACCCAAAAATTCGATACCGAGATTTCACCGGAAATATACGTTTTAGGGTCCCGTGTATCCAAAAATAAAAAATTTTATTTGGAAAAAGGTCCTTGTGTGTATGTGTATGCGTGTGTCCGTGTGTCTGTAAACACGATAACTCAAAAACGAAAATTTGGTAAAATACCAAACTTGGTATTTAAGTTTAGTATCTTCCAGGGATGTGACACGAGGATTTTGAGAAAAATCCCCGTACCACAAACTACCCTTTCGAAAAAATGTCGAACATTTTGATTTTCTCAAAAATGGCTCTAACGATTTTGATCAAAATACCATATATTAGAGTTATTTATATGGTAAATAAAATGTGTAGCTTGAATTCTCTGGGAATATCCTCTGAAGACGTCTTTATTCTATAAATTTTGCTGAATTTTGCGTAACTAGTAAGCCGTAAGAGTTAGACAGAAACTTAATACACAAAAATGTAAATCACGTTAAAACATACAATTTATATCATACACATTTTTTTCGTGGAATTGACTGAGTAATTCCTTATTATTTGTTTCAGATTTAAAATACTCAACCACGTGACAACCAGCTTTTAAGAGATTTGACTATCGTTTTAGCCTAGTGTATTCCCTTACTTTCCTTCTAATTACAATGAAGCAAATAATTCAGAAAATGTCTGCTAATGTTTATCTTGATTATCATAAAGTATATAGAAGAATATGTTTTTTTAACAATAATTTGTTACAGCGATGTAGAGAAAGTCATGTGAATGGATCACATCAGAATTCTTCTAATTTCCGTAGCTACTCTATCTAAATGCAACATAAATAATCATTAGTGCCGGTTACACACAGAAACTTATGTGTAATAGTTACCTTGTATGAATCTTAGCTGAAGAATGAATTGCTGTATGATGTGTCTACATAACAGTTCTTCTCAAAGTAATATAGTAGATACATTATGTGAACTTGATGAACTTATGTGATCTTATTTACCGAAATGAAGAAGAAAAGCCTACTGTCATTGTACAAGGAGCTAAAAGATGAACAGAAAACATTTAATTTGTAAAAAACAATTATACTTCAATGTAAGGCCTCAAATTTTTGGAAAGAAAGTCTCAATAAAAAAGAGAAGGAACAAAGATTCTTGAAGATCAGAAGCAGATACCTATATTAGGCGAGTCTTTGTGGAAGGTACAGAGGAAATGGAAATGGTCAGTTGAAAAACATCGTACCTAAATCAGGTACAAGCTTTTTGTTGTTTTTTTTTTTTGGTAGTGTTTAACGCCCGCTTTAACTACTTATGGCACCGCAGGCGGTGACACTGATTATATGAATGATGATGGAGCACCGGTGAAATGCGATGACGGGGGTAACCGGAGTACCCGGAGAAAACCCGCACCAGTGCCGTTTTGTTCACCACAAATCTCACATAGGTCGCTTAGGATCGAACCCCGGCCGTCTAGGTGAAAGGCGAGTGGTCTAAACACTCGGCCACGGCGCGGCCTTAAGGACAGCTGTATAACATTATGACAACTAACTAGGGTTAAAGTCAGCCCTAGTATTATTTAACTAGCTCTTAAATAAATAATAAATAATTTGCCAAGGGTAGTGAAAGCCTTGTGGATGTTTGCACCAGATATTTCTTTCCTTTAATGTTTAGCATGATAAAAGCAGTGGATACCTTCTTCTTCAAAATCAGTAAGTATACATTACGAGATCTAAAAGATATTTTGTGATTTTAGTGCATTATAAACATGTTATGAGGGCCAAATTTCTGTCTAATAATTGTGTCTTTCTAGCATAGATGTCATAATGATTACTTTGCAACAATTACTTAATAAATCGTTGAAAGATATGCATTTATATTCGATTCTATTCCAATTCTAAAAATCTAAAACTTTATGCAATATCGCAAGCTTATTAATGCTTCTAGAATCTTGGGAGAATAGGGAATGCGTAAAGAATAAGTCTCACCCCCAGCCTGGAAGCGAACCCGTACCCCTCGCAGATTGAACCACGAGGTGAGCCCTCGCAAAGTTCAGTTGGCAAAAATTTGCAATAAAATAATGAGTATCTTAGAAAAACCAATCTGTCCCAACAAGAGTCAGAAGTTGAAAGATGTCAGAAAGGTGTCTAACAGAAGAAAATACATAATTGAAAGAACTGTAATTAAAGACATGGGATGGAAGGCAGTAACGAGGGGAGATTAACAGTGGTTCCACAGAGGACAAACACATGTCAGCCATACAAGAATTTAAATGTTATAAAAGACTAAAGTATTTCTTTTAATTCTTCCATTTATACCACGCCCCCTCCCCGCCCGCATGGTCCTATCGGTGACATTTTCCTGTAGAACACATTGCCTATCGGCAGTGGTGCTAACTCGTGTACTGTTTGTTGTCGAGGTTTCCTTGTCCTTTAATTTTATCATTAAATCACAAACATATTCATACTTCCAGACTATGGTGAGGATAGAGATAGATCTGTGCGAGAGGAAAATCTCTACTCTACAGACGGGTATCGAACCCGGGCCCTCTCGCTCAGCAGGTGTGATGTACCGACTGAGCTACGGGGCCAGCCATTAAAATATTGTTGAAGTTCATTGCGAAGTATTGTGTGGAATGAAAACCCCAGCTAAAACCATGAATTTAATTTTAGTGGCTGTACGAACTTCTTCCTGAAGCCGTCGTGGGAGTACTCTATCGGAACCCGCCTTCGGTATAAGTTCCTTTCAGAGGACCCCTCGAGGCTCGGACCTTGTGAGTGGGGCCCGGGCAACGTCGAAGCTGTTCAATCTGAAACTGTTAGGGATCCATCAACCAGATCTGGTCGCCCCTCTAGTCTCTCCCGTCATCTTTCCCTCCCTGGGGTCACGTAGGTCACAAAGGCTCTTTGGACCTACATGAGGTACTCTACTCCAATGACTGGGGACCCCTTTTCGTATAAAGTAGTACAATGTTATTCGACAACGCCTGAGCTCTTACTTCCTATCATGTTTCCCTGTATTCTTGCCGATAGTATAAGAAATATTCTGATCTTAAACCTTTGCTCTGTAATCTTTTCACAAACCTCAATAATAAGAGAGATATTCCGTGCCTTAACTTGTAATCCCTCTCTTTGTAAAAGTTGATTGAAACACAGTATGCTCTTTATATATTACATATGTACATAGCAATCTGTTCCACTACTCTTAAGCAAAAATATAGAAACAAAAACAATAAAATCGCCCACAAACAATAGAAGAATTTCATTTAATATGTATACAATCATTTTAATAATAAATTATTAGTCACATTTGCCAATAGTTTATTTCCAAATTAAAATAAATTTGAAATGATTTCACAGACTATTACTGTAAAATCAAGTACTTTTTTTTTAGTAGCTTAACGTCCTTTAACCTGGTTGGTCATATCGGACAATGAATGAATGAAATTGATGAAATGATGTTCAAATGATCACGGGGTCCATGGAGCTTAAAGTTACTCGACATTCGTCTTCTCAGGATAAGGGAAACCCCCGAAAAAAACCTTATCCGGGCAACTCGCCCTAAGCGAGATACGAACTCACGACCTTTTGAATGTGAAGCAGACAGGCTACCACCACACTACTCAGGCGGGCTCAAGTACTTTTATTCCTCCAACCCATGTCTCAAATATATAACTGATACTATAATTAAACGCGTAATAGCAATTTTTAAAATTAAAATAAACTATCAACAACTTTCCATTTCAATATAGTTTGAGATTATTTGTGAGAGATACAGATGATTTTTAAAATCCTGACCTACCATCTTGGTCTGTTCAACGAAACAGAAATGCATATCTTTTCTTAAAATGCTTTTCCCTTCCGTAAATCGAGTCACAATAAGAATAAAATAATATAAACCAAAGCATCAGTAATTAAGACTTTAAGAAGCACCGAAGAAGCGAAACGAGAAAGCAGACAAGAATTATTGGTGGATTCCCTATTAGATGCTACAAAGCAGGGTCTAACAACTTAAAAAGTGCTGCCAACTTAAAAAGTATGTCAGAAAATAGACTATATGCAGCAAATATGACAAAGGACAACACTTTGTTTCAGATGCCGTGAGGTTAACTGCTACTATGATATCTTGAGTTTTAAATTGATCCTGTCACAGTCCTTCTTGCTATAAATTGCTATATCGTTTGTTTAATGAATGTTTCACTTCCACAGAGGTTACAAAACCGAGTAGATTTGTGTCGAAGACGTTGCCAGTTTCCATGGAATAATAAAGTTATATTGCCCACCTGGCTAGTGTGGTTGTAGCATGTCGGCTTCACATTCAAAAGGTTGTGAGTTTGAATCTCGCTTAGAGTGAGTTGCCCGGTGAGTTTTTCGGGGTTTTCCCTATCCTGAGAATGTCGAGTAACTTTAAGCTCCATGGAACCCGAGATCATTTGAACACCATTTCACCAATTTCATTCATCGTCCGTTAAGACCAACCAAAAAGTAATTACGACAGTCTTGTGGATCAAACAATTAAACTTCAATCCCTACGAAAATAACCGGCTCTAACTGAGGTTTGTGGTATTGTCTATGTTTAAACTATCCATTTCTATATCGTAGCGCACTGTAGATCAACACTTGCTTGGGATGTCTTTAACGTACAGTCAATCCTCATTGTTTAGTCCTACTTCAACACACAGGTTTTTATTGAAGGGAAATTGAATACGATAATTGCATTGCAGAGAAATATCCCCAGTTTCAACGGTTATCTCGAATAACCGAAGAGGACAGGTAATAGGAGAGTTAGGTTATATTTTACGTCGTTTTGCACTTAAAAATATTTCACTGTGCAACATTTAAGTTGTAAGCAATCTTTCATATTTCTATCAATTGAATTTCACCTGACGTGTTTACAATAGATGCATTGTTCGCTTACGGGAAAAAGGATTCGTATTGCGTAAAACGTATATGAGACGACGAGAGAGAGAGAGAGAAAGAGAGAGAGAGAGATAGATAGATAGATAGTATTTTGGAATAATGTGAAAATTAATCTTATTAAGTTGTAACCCATGTAATTATCAGTAAACCTCAATGGCCTCCGATCACCCCAGATTTGACACCACCGGATTTTTTCTGGGGTTATGTGGAGTTTTTGCTAGAATACCTGAAAATCTGAACCAGCTGCTCTTCATACTCCAGGACTTGACTGCTATGTCCGATGCTTGAGGCTGTCTTTCATAACTTGAAGACATGCTTACAAAGAAATTATGGAAATGTTGAATCATTAGTTTAAAGTGTTATTAGATTAATTCTCGGAAAATATTTCGGAATTTGAGGTCATTCTTATGTCTCATACAAAAAGTTAATTTATTATTCAAACACGTAAATCAATCTATTGTTATCTTCTGTGCTTGTTAGTCTGCAATCAAAGAAAAATAATGCTTCTGAAACCCAGATTGCGAAGTCTTTTACCTTTTCCTTCCAACCTATAGCATCTTTTGCAGCATTTGCTGTCATCTGATGTATGGATTCTATAAGAAGACTAAAGGATCGCCAGCTAACGCCGACGTCATATCTGTCCAATGTGCTGGACATAGACCAAAATAAAATGAACTTGGAGGCTCTATGTTTACTAGTAGATAGGAACAGCCTTTTGCCCTTGTTACACAGTGTACTATAAAACTTTGGATTCCGCGTTGTAAGCATAGATAAGTAACCACCAATCTAACATACTGGGTGCTCATTTTTATCCGCTCGTTGATAGAGCAAGAATGACGTCAGTTGACGGTTGTCCTACTTTTTTTTTTTTTTTAAATACAGTTCCGAGTCTGATCAGGACTCCGACACTGTATACCCCACTTTTTATTTACCTAATTTGATTACTGTGATTACCGTATGATTACTGAATTTCTGTTTTTTACTTTTTACACACACATACACAAACATATAACACCTATGCCCAAGGCGGGACTCGAACCAACGATCCCCTGCGCCGCGAAACACCAAAGCGAGACGCTTTAGCGAGCGCGGCCATGGTGCTCTGTGTGAAAATAAGCGGTTATCGTTTGCGGAAGAGAAAGTAAGCATAGTGACCTCTACCCAGAAAGAGCGGTGATAGTTCATGAAAGAGTAAGCAAACCACAGGGACCTCTGCTTAGAATCAGCGACCTCTTCCTAGAAAAAGCGGTGATGGTTTACGAAAGAGAAAGCAAACCATAGCAATCAGCTATTTCATGTCCCACTCCTGGCGCAGTAATGAATAACTTTCAAAGGTTGCTCTGCTCTCTATTGACCAGCTGAATATGATCACAACATATCATGTGAGTGTGGTTGAGTATTATTATCGTTCTGATACCAAGAAAGGATAAACATATAAAAATGATTTATATTACGCGTAGATATGAAAACTAGAGGGGTAGTACGTAAACTCGCTTCGTCAACGATGATATTGAAAACGGCATTTCTTGGGCGGGAAATTACTGATAAAAATTAACACTCAATGTTATGTCCACGCTAGGACAAAGATTTGTCCTTGATTACGAGTAGGGCTCGGCTTTTTAAGTTTTAACCTATTTTTTACTCATTTAATTTAAACATTTCAAGTTATATACATTCTGAAGTAGAATATGTGAATTTCATTGCATACAAAAACCTAACTTGAGTGGTTGACACGTAACCTAAATAGAGATTTATCTTATTCTTAATATGAAGATTATTATTTTTCTTTTTAAATTGTCAATGACTTGGATGCGTTCTGCATTGTCAATCGCTGTTCGGTATACATTAAGACACATTTTTGTTTTATATGTAGGGGAAGTCGGGGCACCATGAGCCTAAAAAATTCAAAGTCTCAAAAGTGTAGTTAGATACAACATGATTTTAACCAAGTTCTTCACCGATAGAAAAGTGCAACCTTGTCACTCAATGAATCTCTAGGCGATATTCTAGAAAAGAAATTCCTGGCCAATGGCAGTTGCATATTCGTCAAAGCTGCAGAAGGTTCTTAAGCACATTTGTTGTGTGAATAATGAGTTTTCAATTTAGTAATTACAGGGGAAAAAATTGAGTTTTATTTATGCACAATTCTTAGCGTTCCATTCTATACTGGGTGTGAAAGACCACTTAATTTTGCTCAGAGGTCTCTTTTATTAGATTTGAGGTTCTTTTACGTGCAGTAAATCTACGATACGGGACCAATGGCTTATTTCCCAGGTTAAGAATTTTTACGCCCGAAAAAAATCTAACTCCCTCCGTCCGGTTTGAACCCGCGAGCTTGGGAACCAGAGGCTAGCATGTTACTCCGGACCACTGAGGACGGCAAATATTACCAGGAGAAAAGTGTATAACGTGCATTAGGATATATTATACTGTACACTCCAATGACTCTCATTGAAAGAACTTTTTTTCTCGTACAAGAATGTGTTGCGTGGTAATAAGAAATCGTTTACGCCAGAAAGTTTGGATGCATATCTAGTTATCTATTGCAATGACAAAACAAACAAAAAAACAAAAAACAGTAAAATAGTCTCCGTATTTTACTTTCTCTACATAGCACATGGTATGTATGTAGAGAAGGTGTTGCACTCCACCCAAAAATTAGATACCGAGATTTCACCGGAAATACACGTTTTAGGGTCCCCTGTATAAAAAGCATTTTTAGAAAAGGGTCCGCGGGTGTGTGTGTATGAACACGATAACATAAAAACGAAAAGTTGGTAAAATACAAACTGTATTTAAGTTTAATATCTTCCAGAGATGCGTCACCCCAAACTACCGTTCACATGAAGAAAATTCGAACATTTTTATTTTCTAAAAAATGATGCTAACGATTTTGATTAAAATACCGTATACTCAATATGTTTAAATGACAAATAAAATGTATATTTTGAGTTTTCTGAGAATAGACCCTGAAGAGATCTTCATTCTGGATGTATTTTTCTGAATTTTATATAACTGTTACGCCGTAAGAGACAAACTTACTGCAAGAAAATTCACAAATACAATAATAATAATAATAATAATAACAATATTATTATATTATAATCATCATTATCATTATGTATTTAATTCAAAACTTTTATTTCCGGTGAACCGCTGTTAAAATTTCTGTCGAATGCAATACTTTGTTAATGGATTTCTAAACTCAGATAAAGTAAGATGTTCAGCATAGGTATACTTGTATAGGCGCGTTATTCATAACTGGGATAATGATCAAATATTCGCTATAAAACGAAATAATCGGATTTTATATATTCAATGCCCTTTAATAGCCAAAAGAAACCTTTAGAATTTCTTCGCAATTCCAAGCCTGCCCTTGGACCAAAGGAGAGAAACGCTAAGCTTAAGAGTCAATTCAGAATAATAATATTATCTATAAGTAGGGAGTCAGTGAATTCATTAAACAAGAATGGGGAAATGTAAAATCAGTTTCAACTGACAAATACGGGATTGAGTTTGGCAGGATACAATATACACGGATCTATGCCCTATTGCCCTTTTTCTGTCACAAGCTACCGGTTTCGGGCTTGCTGAAAGCGTTGAAAGTCGGGCAGTCATAATGGATGGAGATTGATGTCGGGAGTTTCCTGCAGAAGAATGGGCCAATAAAACGCACCATTGATTCCTGACTCTGCAGCTGCTAGCAAACAAGCTGGCACTGACATCGCAACAATACTAAAAGCCCCCTTCCCAACGCACTGAGGTGAACCCCCAGGTATTAGGGATGGCAAAGTGAACCTTAAACACCAAGAGAATGGCTGTTTTTGCTTGGATTAATATTGTTGCTTCCTCCCAAGTGGTTCTCTCTATCATTGTGGGTCCAGTCCACTTTTGAGGTAATTTCAGTTTATGTTATTTTAAACATGGACGTATCATTAGTACTGTCCCCCCTTCTATTGGCTGAGAACGAGTTTCAGTTTAAGAGTGTCATGTGATTGTTGGATGAATATGTTACAGCACAGAGGATGTCATCATTTAGGACATGTCCTTAATCAACTAACACACCAGATAGTTTTTACTTTCTCTAGCACGAATGTATAATGTACAATTAGCTAGGGAAAGTGCTATATTCCACCCAAAATTCGATACCGAAATTTCACCGAAAATACATGCTTTACACCCCTGAATAAACAGTCTGATTCACATGACTTTCTACATCTCTGTAACAAATTATTGTTAATAAGCTTATTCTTCTATCTACTTAATGCCAATGAGATAAATATTAACAGAAACTGCATTATTACTCATTCCTTATAAGTAGAAAGGAAATAACCGAATTCACTAGGCTAAAACGACAATGAAATGTTTAAAATGGGGTTCCTATGGGAGTGAAATCCGTTTCTTTGTGTGGCCAAGCGTTGACAATTCCTGTATGAGAAGAGAATAAGTATTTTAAAACTGAAATCAAGGGCAAGCATTGTGGTGGTAGCATGTCTGCTTCATATTCAAAAGGCCGTGAGTTCAAATCTCGCTTAGGGTGAGTGCCCTGATAAGGTTTTTTTTTCGGGGTTTACCCTTATCCTCAAAAGATGAACGTCGAATAACTTTACGCTCCATGCACCCTGAGATCATCATTTCACCAATGTCATTCATCGTCCAATATGACCAACCAGATTAAACAAAAAAATACAACAAAAAAAAACAGCAAGGAATGTCTTAAAATCGGTCACTCCACATTAAAATATATATAACACAAATTATGTGTTTTAACAAGTTCTACACTTTTCGCTATGTAATTTTTTGTCTATCTCTTACGGTTTACCAGTTATGCAAAATTCCGCAAAATGCATCCAAAATAAATATATCTTCAAGAAGCTAGTGCCAGAAAATTCAAGATAAACGTTTTATTTGTAATGTAAATATATTTAATATACAATATTTTTATAAAAATCATTAGAGCCATTTTTGAGAAAATCAAAATTTTCGAAAATTTCTCCATGTAAAGGGTAGTTGGGGTGGAGGATTTTCTTGAGCTTAAATTTTGGTATTTAACGGACTTTTCGTTTTTGAGCTATGCTGCACATACACACACTCATACACACACACGAACATTTTTCTAATTTTTTTTTATTCAGGGAGTCTCAAAACATATATTTCCGGTGAAATCTCAGTATCGAATTTTTAATGCAATACAATACCTTCTCTATACGCTATGTACGTGTAGAGAAAGTAAAAAGCAGTTTTAGAAAAAGAAGTATTGTTGAGTGAATGAATATGTGTGTGCGTGTGAGTATGTGTCCACAGCATACCACAAAAACGAAACGTCGGTTAAATACCATACTTGATATTTGAGTTCGCACCTTTCCCGGATGGAACACGAAGATTTTTAAGAAAACCCTCTCAACCAATAAGCTTTATATGGAGCATTTTTCGAAAATGTTGACTTTCTAAAGAATGGCTCTAAGAGTTTGATCAACATGTCATAGGTAAGTTTTAGGTATTTTCAACACAAATTAAGTTTCTATTTTGAATTTTCCGGGAAAACCCTCTGAAATCCTCTTCATTCTGGATGATAACGTAATAGATACCCAAATCCTCACTATACAAAAAATTAAAATATCAAAATATGCAGTTTACATCAAATGCAGTTAACCATTTCCAAAATATTACTCGTTAGTAGTTTCAATTTAAAAATGGGAAGTATATATGTGTTTTTTTATTTATTTATTTCTCCTGTCAAGCAAAAAGATGGAATCTCAAACCCACCACATAGCGAACAGTTTTTTAAACATTTAACTATGACTTATGCCAAGTGTATTCTCCTATCCCCATTGTATATCTAAGGAAATAAGTATTAACATTATTTCTAAAAATGTTATCTCTATCTACATGCAGTAGATAGAAGATTAGGCTTTTTAAACAATATTTTGTTGTAGAAAGGTAGAGAAAGTAATTTTCATAGAAATGAGATGTAGGTATTTCTTGAATTGCCTAGGAATACCTTTTGAAGACCTCTTCATTCTGGACGATTTACATAACTGGTAAACCGTAAGAGATAGACAAACTTACAGCACCAAAAATCTGATGTGTTCCATTTACTTGACTTTCTCTACAACGCTGTAACAAATTGTTGTTTATAACTATATTCTTATGTCTACTTTATGATAATCGAGATCAACATTAGCAGAAATTGTCTTATTACTTGCTTCCTTGTAAGTAGAAGGAAAATAAGGGAATACACTAGGCTAAACCAATGTCAAATCTCTTAAAAGCTAGATGCCATATGGTTGAAATCCGTTTCTATGGAGGTCCAGGAGTTTACGACTTTACATGTGAGAAAAGTGTTTTGAATCTGAATCAAGGAATACCTCTGAAATAGCCATTTCTACAAAAAAACGAGTACACCATAACTTGTGTGTTTTAACGTGATCTACATTTTTGTGTAATAAGTTTCTGTCCAAAATAAGAACTGAAGCTTTCCTGGCGACGTGTTAATTCCAAATCTTCTCGGGCTTCTAGCCAGGTAAAAACTTGGCTTGACACCAACGTTTCGAAGAAGTGCATCTTCCTCGTCTTCAGGGTGAACTGATCCTGAAGACGAGGAAGATGCACTTCTTCGAAACGTTGGTGTCAAGCCAAGTTTTTACCTGGCTAGAAGCCCGAGAAGATTTGGAATTAAGTTTCTGTCCATCTCTTACGGTTTACCAGTTACGCAAAATTCAGCAAAATTCATTTAGAATAAAGAGGTCTATAGAGGCTATTGCCAGAAAATTCAAGATATACATTTTATTTACCATATAAATATCTTCAGTATATGGTATTTTAATCTAAATTGTTTGAGCCATTTTTTAAAAAATAAAAATGTTCTAATTTTTTTCATGTAAAGAGTAGTTTTGGGTGGGAGAATTTTTCTCAAATCTTCGTGTCGCATCCCTAGAAGATACTAAACTTAAATACCAAGTTTGAATTTTACCGAC
This sequence comes from Hymenopus coronatus, assembly GCA_030762935.1. Classification (NCBI taxonomy): domain Eukaryota; kingdom Metazoa; phylum Arthropoda; class Insecta; order Mantodea; family Hymenopodidae; genus Hymenopus; species Hymenopus coronatus. The sequence goes on from CM060895.1 coordinate 52,146,251, forward strand.
TTTTCGTTTTTGAGTTATCGTGTTCACAGATTAAATTTTTTTTAATATATGGTACCCTAAAACGTATGTTTTCGGTGAAATCTCGGTATTGAATTTTTGTGTAGAATGCAATACCTCTTATACATTATGTACATAGTACGTGTAGAGAAAATAAAAATTTAGATCTCGTTAAAACACACAATTTGTGTCATAATCATTTTGCTTAATTTCTCTACACGTACTGTGTATATAGTGTATACAGAAAATATAAATTCGATACCAATATTTCACCTTAAATATATGATTTGAAACCCCCTCATCCAAAAAAAAAAAAGTGTTTTTAGAAAAATTTCCGTGTGTATCTGTGGGCACGTAGCTAAAAAACAATAAATCCATTAAATACCAAACTTGGTATTTAAATTCAGCATCTCCCAAAGATGCGACATGAAGATTTTCAAGAAAATATATCACCCCCAATTACCCTTTCCATGGAAGATTCTTCCAAATTTTCGAATTTCTAAAAAATGGCTCTAACGATTTTGAAGATGTTTATATGACAAATAAAATTGATATCAACAATTTCACGTCAATGGCCCCTAATTCATTAATTCATTCTGAATTAATTTTGCATAACTGGTAAACCGTATGAGTTACAAAAATTACATAGAAATGTAGATCTCGTTAAAGCACACAACTTATGCCTTATACAGCTTTTTCTAGATCCAACCACTTCAGTTATTAGTTTCAGTTTTAAAATACCAACTTTTCTCAAACGGGAATCCCTTATTCGTTTCATCTCTCTTTTGTTTTACTCCTGGCCGTGCAAAGAGAACGGAACTTCAATGGCAATCGCATAGCGAAACTTTTAAAAGGTGTAAGCATCGCTTTGGGATAATGTGTTTTCTTATTTCTTTTCTGCATATAAGGATCTAAATAATAAGACCATTTCCGGTAAGCTTTATCTCGGTTAACATGATGTAAATAAGAGAATTATATTTTACATAGTAGTTTGCAGAACCGATAAAATAATCATGTGAATGGAACGCATTGGTTTTTATAACGAAAATGCATCGAAAATAAAAATTGTCCGAATCTCTGTTTTCTGTCCCATAGAGTTTCTTATTTAATGGGGAAAATAACGGACTTAGGCTGTAGCGGATGATTTGGTTGCCTTCCGCTAAACGATCAGCTTCTGGTATACTATACTATGCCAGGCGCTGATATAAGCTTTGCTTCACACCGAGGTTAAAATTATTTTCACTCAGGAGTACTCAAAGATAACATATAAGCAAGATTTCATGTAGCGAAGAGAAAATCGGCTGTAGTTACGTATTAGGTTTACTTTCTCTACCACGTACCATATACATAGTATGTAGTGTGTGTGTGTGTGTGTGTGGTACAGCACAATTTTTAAACTTCGTATCTCCCAACGACGCAACACGAAGATTTTTCAAGAAAATCCCCTCACCCTACCCTTACATGGAATATTTTTCTAAAGGTTCAAATTTCTAAAAAATGGCTTTAACGATTTTGATTAAAATGCCGTATATTAAAGATGTTTACACAGCAAACAAAAGGTTTATCCTGAATTTCTTAAGAATAGGCTGAAGTCCTCTTCATTCTGAATGAATTTTGCATAACTGGTAAGAGATGGACTAAAACTTACCACACAAAAAATGTAAATCTTGTTAAAACACCATATATGTCAAATAAGAACTATAGCTTTCCTGGCGACGTGTTAATTCAAAATCTTCTCGGGCTTCTAGCCAGGTAATAACTTGGCTTGACACCAACGTTTCGAAGAAGTGCATCATCAGTTCACCCTGAAGACGAGGAAGATGCACTTCTTCGAAACGTTGGTGTCAAGCCAAGTTATTACCTGGCTAGAAGCCCGAGAAGATTTTGAACCATATATGTCATACACTTTTTGGAGTTAACCATTTAGGAAATATTCCCTGTTATGGATTCAATTTTAAAATACTTTTATAAAACAAGAACCCTCATCCGTTTCACATTTCTTTTGTTTTACTCTTGGAATTTCAACGACAACCTCATAGCGACAGCTTTTAAAAGATTTGACAATCGCTTTACTCTAATGCATTCTCTTATTTCCCTTCTACTTACCCTGTTATGGTTTCAATTTTAAAATACTTTTATGAAACAAGAACCCTCATCCGTTTCATATTTCTTTTGTTTTACTCTTGGAATTGCAACGACAACCTCACAGCTTTTAAGAGATTTTACAATCGCTTTACTCTAGTGCATTCTCTTATTTCCCTTCTACTTATAAGGAATTAAGTAATAAGACCATTTCTGGTAATACTTATCTTCATTATTACTATGTAAATAAAAGAATACTATTTTATAAGAATAGATTATTTGCAGAAAAGATAGAAATAGTCATGTGAATGAAGCACGGCAGATTGACGGTGCTTCCAGGGAAAAAAGAGACAAAATTGCACATTGTTTGGAGTTGCCTCGCTTAATATTTTTAAACACATTGAAGCAATACATTTGATATTATTAATGAAGCTTTTAAATGTTTAAATACCAGGGATGATCAGAAACTAAGGTTACAACGTGGCCGCACCGTGGTCGAGAGGTTAGACCACTCCCAAGCGAACGCATGTCAAAGCGGCGCAGGGGTGAGTTCTCCGGTTTCCCCCGCCATCGCATTCCACCGAAGCTCCATCTTCATTCCATGTATCCCCAGTGGCGATGCCACAAGTAGTAAAAGCGGGCGTTAAACATTACCCAAAAAAAAAAGTTACAACGCCTGCAGCTAAAGAAGTATATTTTATTTCGTACAACCAATGCAGCCAACTGATAGTACATACGTTATATTACTTTTCAACATAGTCCTCAAATCGATTGAGACAGTTGTCCCTTCTTGGAATAAGTTTGAATATTCCCTTCTGGTAAAAAGCCTGTCCTTGCGTGTTCAGCCGCATTATCGTGAAGTGCTGAACCTCCTCATCTGAAGCGGATCGTCGGTCTCCTGGGTGTTCCTTCAAGTGATCTTGGAGCGAGATCCGGGCAATACGGAGGGTGGTCGATAATATCCCAGCGAAACTCCTTCAGAGTGATCTTCTGGGCTATATGAAGTCGCGTGTTGTGAAAGAAGATGACACCCTCGACGGGGAGTCCTGGCCGTCCCCTCCAGATTTCTTGGCGCAATCGTGTTAAGGTCTCGCAGTATCGGTCAGCGGTCAATGTGTGCTCTATTTCCAAAAACTCCATGAGTATGACACCCGCCCTGTCCTAAAATTCAGTGGTCATTACCTTCCCGACAGATGGCACCACCTTAAACTTTGTCTTTAGAGGATGTGTGTGTGTGTGTGTGTGTGTGTGTGTGTGTGTTTCCACTCCATTGACGACCGTACTGCTGGGGGTATAAAAGTGGATCCATATTTCGCCACCCGTGACCATGCGGCGAAGAAAACTGTTCCGTGGAGAATCGTTACAAAGTTGCAGACTTTCCCTCATGCGCTCCTACTTGTGTTGGTTGGACAGAATTCGTGGAACCCAGAATTCTGCAGTTCCAGTACTGCAGAACGTCGTCAACAATGTGAGGAATACTTCCTAAAGACATTCCTAGTTCTACCGCCATATGTCGTAACGTGATTCTCCTGTTGTCCTGAATCAGCACTCCACGCGAGCTGTGTTCAAATCTGTGGATACTGTAATAGGACGGCCACTGTGATCCTCGTCGGTGACGTTTTCTCTACCAGCCGAAAATGTTAACACCATTCTGCGACAAGCTGGCGAGACATTTCACTCTCTCTATAAACCTCTACCAGCTGTCGGTGAATGCCACTGGTTATATATTTTGCCCACAGAAATCGAATAAATAATCCGATTTTTTCCAAACGAGTCGCCATTTGTGTTAATATAGCAGTAGCGCTGTAGGTTATTCTTCGTACTTTTTTCTTCATCAAACGTGGGCCTATAGAGAAGAAGGGGAGAAACGGCTATTTCGGTCCAGTTTCACTAAAACAGGTACAGCGGAAAATAACATCCTGAATACTTTAGTCAGAGTTCTTTTAGACAGTAGAAGGGGATGGGGCACACCATAACCGACCTAGACATGAACAAGTTGTTTTTGTACTTTTGCCCTTTATATTGTCTCAAAAGCCTCTGAGAAGTATGTTGATAGTGAGTTAAGTCGTTATCATAACAGAGCAAAACAATATAACATATGTACTTGTATCACAAAATATTAAAGCTTGGGTTGATATGAAAAAAAAATATTATGTGTTCCATTCCATTCTCCGCAAAAAAGTATTGTTTAAAAGCCTATTTTTCTACTTACTTAAGTTAATCGAGAAAAAATTAGTCTTATTCCTTGCTTCCTTGTAAGTAGAAGCGAAATAAAGGAGTACCATTAGTTAAAGTGATAGTCTAAAGCTGGTTGCTATGTGATGATCCCTTGTTTGTGTTGACAGGAGTTGACAAATTCCTTTATGAGAAAAGTATAAGTTTTTAAAGCTGAAACCAAAAACAAGGAATATCTCAAAAATTATAAACTCCACGAAAAAATGCATAAAACTTAAATTGTGTGTTTTAACGTGTTGTTCATTTTTTCTGTGGTGAGTTTTTGTCTATTTCTTACAGTTTACTAGTTATGCAAAATTCATCCAGAATAAAAATGTCTTCAGAGGCTATTCCCAGAAAATTGAAGATATACATTTTGTCATGTAAATATCTTAAATATAAGAGATTTTAACCAAAATTGTTAATCATTTTTTAGAAAATCAAAATGTTTTCCATGTAAAGGATAGTTGGGGGTGAAGGATTTTCTTGAAAATCTTCGTATCGCATCCTTGGAAGATCCTGACTTAAATAACGAGTTTGGTATTTAACGGAATTTTCGTTTTTGAGTTATGCTGCCCACAGACACACAGACGCACAGGCACACACACACACACACAGACAAACAGACCCACACACAAACGGACCTTTTTCTGAAAATGCTTTTTTTGGAGTCATGGAGGTTCAAAACATGTATTTTCGGTGAAATCTCGGTATCGAAGTTTTTGGGTGCAATACGATACCTTCTCTATACACTATGCACTTAGTACTCGTAGAGAAAGTAAAAAGCCGTTACCATGGAACGCTGTTTTTCAAACTACCAAAGAAAGATTAAGAATTTACAGCTCAGAAATCCATTCGACATTTTTGGGTCATAAATCCACAATTGGTCACGGGGATAAGGTCAAGAAATCTCCCGTTTCTGACGGATATGTTTACACAACTTGCAGATGTGAACTGCCCCTTCACTTTTCGTTAGCGTTTATGGCAGGCGTCTTAGAAATTCTTTGTAAGAAAGCCGACAAACACTACCAAAGAAATGTTCCTAGACCATATGGCAGAATCCAGCAATTTCCTTTGCACTGAACAGAAACATCTGATGTGTTTCATTCGCATGACTTTCTCTACCTGTTCTGCAAACAAACAAAGGTTCCTAGACCATATGGCAGTATCCAGCAATTTCCTTTGCACTGAACAGAAACATCTGATGTGTTTCATTCACATGACTTTCTCTACCTGTTCTGCAAACAAACAAAGGTTCCTAGACCATATGGCAGTATCCAGCAATTTCTTTGCACTGAACAGAAACATCTGATGTGTTTCATTCGCAAGACTTTCTCTACCTGTTCTGCAAACAAACAAAGGTTCCTAGACCATATGGCAGTATCCAGCAATTTTCTTTGCACTGAACAGAAACATCTGATGTGTTTCATTCGCATAACTTTCTCTACCTGTTCTGCAAACAAACAAAGGTTCCTAGACCATATGGCAGTATCTAGCAATTTCTTTGCACTGAACAGAAATATCTGATGTGTTTCATTCGCATGGCTTTCTCTACCTGTTCTGCAAACAAACAAAGGTTCCTAGACCATATGGCAGTATCCAGCAATTTTCTTTGCACTGAACAGAAACATCTGAAGTGTTTCATTCGCATGACTTACTCTACCTGTTCTGCAAACAAACAAAGGTTCCTAGACCATATGGCAGTATCCAGCAATTTCTTTGCACTGAACAGAAATATCTGATATGTTCCATTCGCATGACTTTCTCTACCTGTTCTGTAAACAAATTATTTTTACAATAGATTATTCATTTATCTATATAATGCTGATCCAGACAAGCATTTTTTTATTTCTACTACTATTACTACTATAGTACAGCATTTACAAAACCATTGTTATATAAGGGCTACTACTAGGAAATCTGCACTTTGGAGGGGGGAGGAGGGGAAAAGGAGGGAGGAAGATCCAGTAAAAAGGGGTTATTTCTATTATTATTTTTATTTTCTCTACATGTACTTTCTCTACACAGTACATAGAGAAGGTATTGTAATGCACCCGAAATTCGACAAAAAGATTTTAACAGAAATACATGTTTTGAGACCCCTGATTCGGATTTCAACCATGGCAACCAGTTTTTAAAAGATTTGTCTATCACTTTAGCCTAGTGTACTCCCTTATTTCACTTCCACTTAAAGGAAGCAAAAAATAAAAAAAATTTGCTAATGTTTATCTTGATTAGCATGACATGATAAGCTTTTTAACGCTAATTTGTTAGATGCTAAGAAAGTCATGATATTGGAACACATCAGATATTCTATATTGTCTCTCAGAAATACATTAGCAAAAATGTTCTTATCTTTTTTTGAAATAATGTTCCAATTTTGAGAATTAAATTATTAAATGTTGATACATCAATATTTTTGGATACTAAGAAAAGTAAAATGTTTTCTACAATAATGATATCAAAAATATATATTACAGATTTAGTTTTAACTCATTTACCGTAAAACTTGAGTTTTTTATGTGAATAGCTTTAAAATGCATCACTTATCTCATTTTAATGGAACAATGACCTTATACAGTAAAATAATTATTTAAATAACCTTGCAAGCTAGGATATGTATATATATATAGCAAAAACATCACTAATTGTGTATAATAATGGGTATAAAATTCAATAATATATCTTAAATATTCTGGATTTTTCAAATTTCGCTTTTATATGACGATTTTAAAATGTAAATGCACAAGAATCAGCAAAAATAAATAAATGCTGACCCACTTAAAGTTATTCGGTCCACTTAAGTTTGCTTGTAATAATCAGACAATAATCAATCGTTATCCATGCAATACCTTTTGTAATTTGATGCTACAAATTGTGATCCTTAGAAGAAAAAATTATAGCAAAAGTAGTAAAAGCCTAGTTACAAAATGCTGATAACATTACATGCGACAAAAGTATCTTAACAGCAATAATAATTTTTCAAAAATATTTTAATGAAACATTTATCCAGTTTTATATATTAAAGTTTTTATCCTTTAAAATAATTAGCATAATTCAGCAATCAAAGTTATTGAAATATCAACGTGTATATATGTTTCAAAGCTCCAATTCAAAAAACGCCGACCCGTGGAACATTTTGGTTATGCAATGTATTTACATAATAACACTGATCAAATAATTTATAGTTTGTAAAGCATTTCTCCAATTTGAATGAGATTTAATATTCATATTAATATATGAGCAGTGCAATCGTAATAAAATTTTCAAAAACCTTTATGTAGATATTAAAAGCACGTGGGGTGCTCTACCCCGATTGCAGGAATAATATACATTCACGGCCTTTACTTTACCTTACCTACATAACGAATACTCGAAACCGAAATCATCTGTCTCATTAAGGTAAAAGATAAACCAAAATAGACTATCTACCGTATTTTCTTCTTTGTTGCTGGGTGTATATAAAAATAATAACAAAAATTCAGTAAAATGATATGCTTGATTTACTTTAGAAACAAATCTCTGTGGTATCCAGAAAGTTGAAGTCAGCGTTCGTGCTCCAATGTGCGGATACTACAATTTTCCCATCATATACCTAAACTACGTTGAATAATTTGTTATTTTATTTATTGTTCTATTTAGAAATATATGTGAAATATATTGTACTATGTACTATTTGTTGTCGAGGTTTATATTTTCTTTAAATCTCACTCTCGCACACACACACACACACACACACACACACACACACACACACACTTTGATAGTTCTAGATTGTGGGGAATCGAACCCGGGACTCCCAGCACAGCAGGCAGGAGCTCTGCCGACTGAGCTACGAGGCCAGCCTGAGTTATTTTATTTCAATTCACAATAACATATTCTTCTTTTTCTTTGTATATTTCTCTTTCATTATCATATTCCCCCAATTAAGAATCACCGAAAGTTATCTCAACAAAGTAACATTAAACAAAACACGGTTGATAAACTAAATATCAATCCTGCTCCTGCTCCTTCTCCTTCTCCTTCTCCTCCTCCTCCTCCTCCTCCTCCATCGTTTTCTTCTTTCCTTCATATGTTAATATTTATTAACACCTCAGAAAAAGCAGCTTTATTACCGGTTGTCAAAACACCATGGTATGTAACTTGTACAGAGAGAGATAAAGGAGAGGGTGAGGACGAATGTGGAAGACAAGAGTGGAAAGTGGCAGAGACGGAGAAGGAAGGAGATAAGCTAAAGAAAAAGAAGTAAGGTAGATTTAGGAAGAGAGGGAGAGAGGGAAAGACAGAGAGTGCTAGAGAGAGATAGAGAAACATTTAATAAACCTAAGCCACCTTTTCCTACAAGTCAGACACAATGGAGAAAATATAGCATTGTCTCTATGTGATGTCACGTACAAAATTAAATATCCTCTATTGTTGAAATGATTTTATTTTCTCAAACTAGTGTCTTTAGTGTAACCAGCAACATGTCTTCTCAAAGTTTAAAGGTTTCAGAATTATTTAAATGTACAAACTCATCTAATGTTTTACTACTGCATATTAATCAAAATCTAAAAGATATTACCTCCTCTAAACTTGAAGTATAAGAAAACGTGACTTGAGAGTATATATTTCATAACGGTTTAGAATTGTTTTGATATTTTCATATTTTGACAAAAACATTTCATACTGTGGCAAATTTTTGTTATGTTGTCTATGTTTACTTAAGTAATATGTGTAAAATTGGCAGTATTGCGTTACCGGAAGTCAGAGTTGGCGATGAATAAGTTCATTATTACATATGTTATACTATTATTATCATCTAATACGTTTTTTAAAATAATAAAACACGTTTCGTCTCGTCTTTTCACACATTCCTCAACTTGCACAATAATACACTTGTCACATTCATGTCGCAATCATAAAATAGATATATAAATTGGTGTATGTATGTACATGTCCTTGTAGACCTCTATACCGTAGCACCGATTCCAACGAGTCAAGATAACTTTTGGCACAAGGTAATATTGTAGTTTAGAATTCCAATTCTTGCCCTATTTCACATATTTATTTAATGATTAATTTTTTGTGATGCCTATAAAATCTCTCATCAGCAATATCTTTCTCACCGATAATCATAAGAGCTCGAACATCGCCTACATAATTAATTACTTAGGCTTTTATGGCTCATAAAATAAAAATGAACAGCGTGTTCATATATTATTTGCTGATCATCCCCTCTGATATTGATTATGAAGTAATAATACTGTTAAATAAATACAACACCAATGTTATCTGTGGCTATGCTTGCGCAAATGTAGAGGCGCTACAATCGCCCGGTTGAAAAATTAACAAAAGTTGAAAATATTAGACTGTGATGACTGCAACAGTATCAAATTAGACTGAATAAGTATTATTATATTAATTATTTATTTCCATACACTTATTTATTGCGTACGTATTGATATAAAATAACACACAATTACAAGTCTCTATGGTACATAAGATTAATAAACAAATTGAAGTTAACATCGATACTCTAATTTTCGGATATTCACTTCAAATGTGTAGCTCCTCATGATTTGTAAGCAACTGATTTCTTTATCTATGAGAATTTTGTTACTTTTTATAAGAGAAACAAAAACTGAGAGACATAACAATGATATTGGGTATACATAACAGCAACAAACCAGACGAAGTACCATTTCTTTTATTTTGGCCTTACTTTTTCTTACTTGTGTTTTGTTAGTTTTATGTGTGTGGTTACTGACAACAAACAAGTGGTTAGTTGAACGGTTGAGATTTTCTGTATAAACAGCGACGAAACAACCCTGATGTGTCAATGTGGAACTTACTCAGCTGCATTCACAAGAAATGAATTGCAGCATTTGTTTACCAACAGTGCATTAGTACTATAATGTTTTCTCAGTGTCCTTAGATTTTTGTTCTCAATAGTACCATGAGTTTTATTTAATTAGATATTTGTTTAATGTCTTGTCTAAAATATATTAAATGTCCCTAAATGTCAGTCAAGTGCAATTATGGCTAAATGTTGAAGAGATTAACCGTCAAACGAGGGTTACGGCGGGTATTTCACTAGTATACTATTATCTTTCAGTCAGTGATTTGTCGGCATATAGTAAAAACGTTTGTATTGCATTGAGATAGATGGAAGCAAAATCGACCTTTCATAGAGATCCCTGGTAATTACTACATCTGAATCGAGTAAAGGAGCACGTTAGTTGCGGTTTTTTCACATGCAGATGTCTGTGAAAAACACCCCCCTTCTCAGAAGGGGAAAAAAGTGCGGTTGGGGGGGGGCGATCTTTATCAAATGAACTAACGTTCTCGTCTAAGCACTGATAGTATTCTGCAGCACGATCATCCCAACTTCCATACATCACTGTCGGCTCATCATGGCTGCAAACAAAGCCACGAAAAGGCTCAGGGATAAAGACATTATAGCAAGCTGTATCAACCTCCTCCTTCCCCTTTTATGTTGCTAGCGGTCGACGCCATTTTGTTTGATGCGTTATTAATGACAAGAGGAACATTAATGTTGTGCCGTCATTGTCACGCCATGAGGATAGAGATCAAAATCGCTTACAGCAAGTCAAGAAGTGCTTGCCTTCAACGTACGGCAGTTCTTGCAAAGGAAAATAAACCTTACCTGCAAGGTGTAATTATGGTAAATGGATGAGGTCTTTTTACGCGGTGTGGGTTACTTTGCTGTTTCCCAGGCTCACCTACAGAGAGTTAACTGAACTAATAACTTTAAGGGTCACAAGATTATATGCATCGTCAGTGGCGGATCAAATCCAAACTCCTCTATAATTACGAATATAAAACTAAAACCCACACGCTGGCCCGGATCTATGAACCACAATCAAAGAAGACAATCGCTCCCCATACAATCAACATCGAACAAAAAATTGTTACCAAAGAACACAAGCATAAAACAAATGTATCGTCAATTATTCAATGAAATATGTAACAAATTGGTGGCGACGCCGTGGGTGAGCGGTTAGACCGCTCGTCTCCCATCTAGGCTACGGGCCGACCCCTCGTTACAGGTTCTCCATTCTGTAGCTTCGTGCCGTAGGCTTCCCGACAGGCTTCTGACCCCTAGGCATTGGAAGGAATGGATTGATGCCAGTTCTACAAATACCGGGAGGTTAAGTCGATTACGAAACGAAATGTAACAAATTGTAAAACCTATGGGTGTTCTTATAACATGTTTATAAGGGTTGTAACATGTGTGAAATAATGTTGGTAATGAAGATTTTCTTCTTTTTTTTTATAGTGTTTAACACCTGCTATGGCACTGCAGGCGCGGACACTGTTGATACATGGAATTAAGCTGGAACATCGATAGAATGCGATGGCGGGGGAAACCGGAGAACCCGAAGAACACCAGCCCCCGCGCTGTTTTGTCCACCACAAATCCCACATGTAGTCGTCTGGGATCGAACCTGGGCTGCCTTAGTGATAGGCGAGCGGTTTAACCACTCATCCATGGCGCAGCCTTAGGTGTATCTCCCAAAATGGTAGGAGGACACATTCAATAATTCTTTAAGGTAAATATTAAGAAATCTAGTTTCTTGTACTCTGAAGAACCATATCACAGTTCAAGAGATCATAGAGTTTGGAACTGTGAAATGACGCATATGATGTATCCTTACAAGGAACTATTATTCTGGAATATTCTGGGAAGATGTGTACTTATGTAATTTGTCGCTGGGGCAACGCACTTCCAATAATTGTATAAATACTCCATATAATAGCTTATTCAGGGACTCATGTCCAGAGAAATGAAGGGACGTTACGTCCGTTCATTTAACAAATCCTTCTTTTCCTCGTCATTGGACTTGTGTCTAGAACCACCATATACCTCTAGCTCTCCTTGAGTACGACCTAGTTCTATTCCTGACCAACTATTATCCTAACAAACTTCAAGTCTTCAGACTATCAACCCAAGTAGTTGAGAGTATTTCAAAATATTCACATTACATAGGTAAGTGAGACTTCTCTAATTCGTACATAGTACATACAGAAGTTATTGCATTCCTCCCAAACCTTCGATACCGAGATTTCACTGGATATATGGTGTATGCTTGTAAATTAATATACAGATATTTGTTTGTTGACGACGCTGTCAATTACCAGGATTATATCAGCGCCGCCGGTGTGCCGGAATTTCGTCCTGAGAAAGTTATTTACATGCCAGTAAACTTACTGACATGGGGCTGTCGCTTTTAAGCACACTTATAAACCATCGGTCTGGGCAGTGTGAGCTTGTAACCTTGAGATGAGAAGGCCAGAGTCTAACCAACTGAGCTATCCAGACCGACGTGTGTATGTGTGTGTGTGTATGCGTGTTTGTGTGCGTGTTTGTGTGTGCGCACGTGTGTGAACAGGATAACCCAAAAACGAAAAGTCGGTTGAATACCAGACTTGATATTTATATTAAGGGCAGCATCTTCCCAGATGCGATACGAAGATGTCCAAGAAAATCCCACACCACAGTCAATACTTTATATGGAAAAAATGTCGAAGATTTTTTATTTTCTCAAAATTGGCTCTAACGGCTTTGATTGAAATACTGCTTAAGTATTAAAGATACATAAGAAATAAAACGTGTATCTTGTATTTTCTGGGAAATCCTCTTCATTCTGAATGATTTTTGCATAATTATAAACCGTAAGAGATAGACAAGATCCTGCTACACAAAATTCTCGTAGATCTCGTTAAAAGACATAATTTGTGTTATATACACTTTTTATAGATATTCCTAAGATATTCCTTGTGTCGGTTCCAATTTTAAAATTCTTACACTTTTCTCAACCAGGAAGTCGTAAACTGTTTTTCATTTATTTTACTCTTGGCCATGTAAAGAGAACCAAATTTCAAAGTTAATCACACAGCAACCAGTTTTAAAAGATCATTTTATCATTTTAGACTACTTTGGTAATGATTATCTTGATTAGCATGATGTAGATAAAAGAATACCTAATATTTTGTAAGAATGTTTGTTTGCAGAACTAGAGAAAGGCACGTGAACGGAGCATTTCAGATGTTTCATATTGTACTTCACTGAATTTAGTTGGCAAAGTATTGCAAATTACCGTGATGTAATTTAGTTTGTTGTGCACAACTGGTTTATTTTTATGCATGACTGTCGACAATTCGGCCAGTAATCATATACTTTTTACTGTCCAGAATCTGAATTGAGATATTAATAACATGAGTTTCTAAGTACCCACACAAAATTGTTTGATTCTAAGTTGTCTGTGGCATTCTATAAGTTGGAATAAAGTTAGTTCGCTGTTCTCTAGTTCGAATCTCGGTTAGGGTGAGTTATCCGGATAAGGTTTTTCCGGGGTTTCCCTCATTTGAGAGAACAAATTTCAGGTAGCTTTAATCTCCATGGACCCTGGGTTAAAGGACGTTAAAATGATAAAAATGTTCTTTGAAAGAAAAGTATAAATTGTTTGAATTCGCAATAATGATTGATATAAATCCTCTTTAATAGCTAATAATTCATGTTACTGTATATGATGAGAGCTGGGAAATAATACTTTGTTAGCATAATTATTACTTTCTCTAGCCCGTATGTAAATGTACATAGTATATAGAGAAGGTATTGTATTCCACCCAAAAGTTTGATGTCGAGATTTCACCGGAAATATATGTTTCGGTTCCTCTGAGTCCGAAAGTTTCTGTGGACAGCATTGTTCAAAGACGAATAGACCGTTAAGCATCAAACTTGGTATTTAGGTTTGGTATCTTCGGAGAATGCGACACGAAGATTTTTAAGAAAATCCCCCCACCACAAACTTCCCTTTACATGGAAAAAAATTTCGAAATTTTTTATTTTCTAAAAAATTGCTCTCACGATTTTGATTAAAATCCCGTATATTAAAGATATTTACATCCCAAATAAATTGCATATCTTGAATTTTCTGGGAAGAGCTCTGAAGACCTCTTTATTCTGGATGAATTTTACCGAATTTTCCTAACTCTAAACCATAAGAGACAAAAACTTGCTGCACAAAAATATAGATCTCGACAAAACCACAATTTATGTCCTTTATGTTTTTGTTACGGAAGTAACCGTTTCCAAGATATTCCTAGTTATTGGTTTCAGTTGTAAAGTACTTATACTTTTCTCATACAGCAAGTGTCCGTTTTTCTTTTATTCTACTCTTGGCCAAGCAAAGAAACGAATTGCAATAACAATCGCATAACGACAGTTTTTAAAACATTTGACTATCACTTAAGCATAGCGCATTAGTTTAGTTCCCTTCTACTCATAAGGAACTTGGTAATAAGAACATTCTGCCAATGTTTATCTCGATTAGTATTGTGTAGAATGATGCGGCCGCGCCGTGGCCGAATGGTCAGATCACTTGCATCTCACCTAGACGGCCCGTGTTCGATCCCAAGCGACCGCATGTGAGACAAAGCGGCGCAGTGCCAGGTTCTCCGGTTTCCCCCGCCATTACATTACATTCCACCGGGGCTACATCTTCATGTATCATCAGTGTCATCGCCTGCGCTGCCACTACCAAAAAAAAAAAAAAAAAAAAGGAGAATAATCTTTTGTAAGAAGTTTGTTTGTAGAGCAGCTAGAGAAAGTTATGTGAGCATTAGATTTTTTTTTTGCACCTGCCTGAAATATCTGGGCGTTTTGGATATGCGTGTATGATTCCTCATTTCAATGATGAGTTGTCGTAAATGCCTTTATATCAGTAACCTGAATGAAACATAACCTCGTGGAGAGGAACTTATCGTGTGTTTTAAAACATTACCTAAACATTTTAACTCGAGGAAACTGAAAGAAAGAAATGTAATTTTTTGTCACTATAGATCTGGCAATAAAATACCGCAGATACTTTTTCGTCAATAAAGGCCAATACTTGATAAAACAAATCTTAACACCTAATTCCCTATATTCCGTACACAGCTAACAGAATTCCATCAGGCCCCTGCACTATGATCGCTAGTGTTCCACCTCCTCTTTTACGGCCATGTTTCTTATATTGGTGCTGAAAGGTATTTATCCAGTGAACTTCAACCAAAGCGTAAGTCCTGTCTTAATAAGCTTCGCAAGTTAATTCAATTCTTCAAAAGTACAAAGTCATATAACAATATATATCGTATCCTTTTAATTCCAATATTCTACGCACAAATAATTGTAAATGTGAGATATATATAATTTTAGAGTAAAACGAATATGAAAATAAGTTACAAGTTAAAAATTCCGCGTTGCAAGGGGACCCAACTGCTTAGGAGGGACATATGCCTTGAATTGATGCTCTACACTTACGTGATTTTCTCTATCTATTCTTACAAGCACACAAACTATTCTTGCTAAAGCTTAATCTTCTATCTGTTTCAGCAAATCGAGATAAACATTACCAGAAATGGTTTTATGTATATTTCCTTGTAGGTGCAAGGACAATAAGGAAATACATTTCGATAGGCTAAAGCGGAAGTCAACTCTTTTGAGAGATAGTCCCCATGCGATCATATTGAAATTGGATTCTCTTTGCATGTACGTAAAGAAAGTAAAATAAAAACGAATGACTCGCTTTCCAGTTAACAAAAATATAAATATTGGAGAATTTAAACCAATAATGAGTATCTCGGAAACGGCTAACACACAAAAAAGTATACACATAAATTGTGTGTTTTAAAGAGAACTACATATTTCAGTAAGGGATTTTTGTCTTTGTATTACGGTTTACCGGTTAAACCAGAATAAAGACATCTTCAAATACTATGAAAATTCAAGTAAATAAATATTTTATTTGTCATAAAAATATCTTAAACAAATTGTATTTTAATCAAAATTGTTAAGAGCCATTTTTTAAAAAATCAAAAATGTTTCATGTAAAGCAACAGTAGTAGCAGGTAATCTACACATAACTACATCCAGATTCTCCATGAATTCTCACACTACCTCTTCAGTTTTCCTAATCCACCAATAAAGTGGAGATAAAACTTGACGGCATGTGTCTCTAGGTGCAATAGTTCTCCAGTTATAGCCGCAAAAAACTAACCAACAATAGGGGCACGAAATTGTTCACGATTTTACTTTCTTTACACGCACTATGTACATAATGTACTGAGAAGGTATTGTAATGCTACCAAAAATTCGATACTGAGATTTCACCAGAAATACATGTTTTGACACCCCCTGAATTAAAAAAGCATTTTTAGAAAAATGTCCGTGTGTGTGTGTGTGTGTGTCTCTCTCTCTCTCTCTCTCTCTCTCTCTCTCTCTCTCTCTCTCTCTCTTTGGACAGCATAGCCTACAAACGAAAAATCGGTAAAATACCAAACTTGGTATTTAAGTTAGGTATCTTTCAAAGATGCGACACGAAGATTTTCAAGAAAATTTCTCCACTTCAAGCTACCCTTTACATAAAAAAATATTTGATTTTTTTATCAAAAATGCTGTAAAGATTTTGATTAAAATACCGTATATTAAAGATATCTACATCACAAATAAAATGTATATTTATTTTCTGGATTTCAGTTTGCTGAATTTTGCATAACTGTTTAAACCCTAAGAGATAGACAAAAAGTTATTACACAGAAAATGTAGATGTCGATAAGACACATATACTTTATTTTTTCAGAGTTGACCGTTTTCAAGATATTCCTTATTGTTGGTTGAATTTTAACTTTCTCAAGTCACTTGTCGTTCCTTCTCTATTGCTGGTCATGCAAAGCGAACCGAAACTCAATTGTTTCACAATACAACCAGCTTTTAAAATATTTGACTGTCAGTTTAGCCTAATGCATTCCCATATTTACCTTCTCCTTACAAGGAAGCAAGTAATAAGACTATTTCTGCTAATGTTTGTCATATTAGCATGATAAATAAAATATTTTTATAAGAATATTTTGTATGTAGAACAGCTAGAGTTATGTGAATGGAACACATCAGCTTTTTTATTGACTCAGGGGGCCCCAAAAGATACATATCCGGTGAAATCTTGACATAGGATCTTGACACTTCTGCGTACTATAGATACGTAGTAGAGCAAGTAATAAAAAGCGTATGTGTTCAATTCACATGCCTTTTTCTACATTTCTGCCACAAGTTTATCTTAAAATGGTTAGTCTTCAGTTTACTTTATGCTAATCGAGAGAGAGAGAAAAAGCTGAAATGGTCTTATTCCTTGCTTCCATGTAAGTAGAAGGGAAATAAGGGAATCGATTAGGCTAAAGTAATACTGAAACGCTGGTTGTTATGTGATTGAAGTTCCCTTGTTTGTATGGAGAGGAGTTGACAAATTTCCATATGAGATAAGTATTAGTATTTTAAAGCTGAAACCAATAACAAGGAACATCTCAAAAACGATCACCTCTGGGGAAAAAATGTATATAATATAAATGATATGTCTCAACGAGCTCTACATTTTCTATCAATTAAGTTTTGTCTATTTCTTACAGTTTATCAGTAATGCATCATTTCAAAAAATTCATCTAGAACAAAGATGCTTTCAGAGGCTATTCCCAGAAAATTCAAGATATACAGTTTATTTGTCATGTAAGTGTCTTTAATATACGGTGTTTTAATCAAAATCGTTATAGCTATTTTTGAGAAAATCAAAATGTTCGAATTTTTTTCCATGCAAAGGGTAGTTGGGGGGGGGATTTTCTGGATAACCTTAGTGACACATCCTTAGTTGATATTGAATTTAAACACCGAGTTTGGCGTTTTACCTACTTTTCGTTTTTGAGTTATCGTGTTCACCGTCACATGGACATACATGGACCTTTTTTCTAAAAATTTTTTTTTTTTTTTATACAGGGAACCCTAAAAGGATTTCCGATGAAATCTCGTATCGAGTTTTTGGTGGAGTGCAATATCTACTCTATGTACATAATACGTGTAGAGAAATGATATGAAACATACGCCAGAGCCATACGCATGGAATGCCTCATTTAGGGGTTGAACGCGTTTCTTCCAGACCAATATTTGGAGAGCGTAGACAATACCATTAATCAAATGTGTTTATGGCACAATGAAGCTGCTACCAAGTGTGCCCAGAGCAATGCCAGATGTTTTCTGTTGGGATGACCAGAAATATTCCCTCAGACGCACTGACGTTTTGTCACGTGTGACTTTTGTGACGAAAATCTACCCCCGAATCCTGATTTGTGGTTTTAAAGTGTTACTCTTTGTAATGTTCACAGCCTCTGCTAGTTCTCTGACTTTTCATTCTTTCTTTTTTTTTTTTTCACTCTCTTCTTTCTTTTTCTGTCCTGGCAGGGGGAGGGAGGGACAATTTCACGGCTGGACGCTCCTTTAGGTAATGCTTTTGTGAAGGCGGAGCTAACACGTGGAGTTTTGTTTGTTGCACGCTGCATGCTGCCTCTGCCATCAGTGGCGGATCTCAGATGTTACAACGATGTAAACCAGTCGTCACCAACTCGCTTCATTTGTGCCTTGCTCCGTGCATGCAGTAGGCAATCAGTGACAGCAGGAGACTGCCTCTCTTTCTTGTGTAGAGTGTAATGTGTGAGTTTATGTTCGGGATCAGAAAGCATTCCAACATGCAAGCCATTGACCCCTACGTTTATGCCTAAGAGGAATTGTTTTTATTTAGAAAGTGGTGGAATATGTGTCTAGTTTGCGGCAAATATCTGCACTATGGAAATTCAATTTACAGCGTCGTCACGCAACCCATGCGAGTGAATACGAAAGTAGAAGAACGTTAGTTTTAAATTGTGCTCGATCCCAGTAATTACCAAGCTGCCTGTTGATATTACGCTATGAACGTGAACGTTTCTGGTCACAAGTTAACTCCTATACTGTTGGCGAGTCAGTGACATCACAATGGTATTAGCCAAGTTAGGGAGGTTGTTTCTTTATTATTTTAATACTATAACTGTCATTAGTATTGCAATTATTTATGTTAGGACTAACAATTACTACAAAACCTATGAAATATGTATATGTTCCTATCCGAAGTTTAAACACTAATGCAAGCGCATAATACAGCAATTGTTCTATCAATCAACAACTAATATTGGTGTAGTAACCTTGAAAGGTGGATTACGCAAAATGTTACACACTGCCATAGCCTTAAAGGAATTATCTGTTTGTTTTCCGCGCAGTTGGTCGCGCAGTGCAAAATAGGCGATTCGTAGGGCAGCGAGCTAATTTGCTCTTTTTGCTTTCCTCAAAGGGCAACCAGTTGGCGACCCCTGTTGTAAACCATCTTTCTATGAGGGTTTCTGCAAACCTTTAGGCCTCGACCAGAGGCGGCTGCTATAGCTGTGTCGCACTCCGTGGTGTAATGGTTAGCCTCCGGAAGTGATGTAAAGCCGTTGGTCCCGTGTCGTACATTTGCGGCACATAAAAGAACCTCAAGCCTGATAAAGAAGCCTCTGAGCAAAATTAATCGGTCTTTCACTCCAATATAGAATGGGTCGCTGAGAACCACCGTAGTTAAAGAGCGTCCATAAATAAAACCCCATATCCATTTTTGATACTTTGCAGATTTATTGGTTTTTACTTTCTTTACTGTCTACGTGCTGCAAGTAGAGTAAATGTATTCTTTCAAAGATTTGACACTAAGATTTCACCGAAAATACACATTTTGAAACTCCCTGAATACAAAGGAAAAAGGCATTTTTAAATAAAGGTTCGTGGGTCCTGATAGCACACAAAAACGAAGAATCAGTTGAACACCAAACTTGATATGCATTTAAATTAAGTGTCGTTCAAAGATGCGACACAGATATTTTCTATAAAATATTTTTAATGGAGTTTAAAGCCCGCTTTTACTACATATGGCACAGCAGTCAATAACACTGATAATACTTGGAATGAAGATAGAGCACCGATGGAATGGACCACTGCAAATCATCCTTTACATGTGAGAGTTTTACTTTCTCAACTTAGTATGTAGTACATCGAGAAGATATTGTATTCCACCCAAAAATTTTATACCGAAATTTCACCGGAAATACACGTTTAAGGTCCATGTATAAAAAGCATTTTTAGAAAATCGTACGCGCGCGTGTATGTCTGTTTTGTGAACGCGATAACTCAACATCGAAAATTCAGTTAAATACAAAACTTGACATTTAATTTTAGCATCTTCCAAGGATTTGATACAAGATTTTCAAGAAAATGTCCTTTATATGGAAAAAATATTATCTAGGCACTAACAATTTTGATTAAAATACCGTATATTAAAGGTACTTATATGACAAATAAAATGTATATCTTGAATTTTCTGGGAACAGCCTCTAAAATCCTCTTAATTTTGAAGGTCTTTTGATATAGATAAAACATAAAAAATGCAGATCTGGTTAAAGCACACAATTTATGTCGTATTCGCCGTTTTGATAGCTACCCATTTCCGAGATATTCTTATCGTTTTAATTTTTTATTACTTAAATTGTTCATATACGGGAATGTTTCAACTTCGGGCTACTCTAAAGAATCGAGTTTCAATAACATAGCAACCAGCTATGTTTGACTATCGCTGTAGCCTTGTGTATTCCCTATTTCTTTTCTACTTATAAGAAAGCAAATAGTCCATTTCTGCTAATTTTTATCTTGATTAGCATGATGTACAGAAAGGAGCTGTTTAAGAATAGGTAGAGTCAGGCTGTCCTACATATGGCTTGAGTGGAAGAAAGAAGTTAACACGTTTTAAGAATAATTTATTACAGAATAGGTAGAGGAGGTCATATGAATGGAACAGATCAGATTTTCCCAATAACAGCTCTAATGATTTTTATTAAACCAATGCCCATGTACATTATAGATATTTACATGACAAACAGGATGCATATCTTGAATGGTGAAGTTTTCCACATTGGAAGGAATTGTGTGTAATTATACCTATAACGGGACATAACATAATATGACTGGTTAATGTTAAGCGATAGACGAAACTGTACCACACAAAAGCTGTCAATATCCCACAATTATTTTTAAAAAGTGTTTTGTAACATAGCCATTTTGGAGATACTCATTATTAATGATCCATTTTTACTTTCTCTACACGTGCTATGTACATAGTGTATAGAGAAGGTATTGCACTCCACCTAAAAATTCGATACCGAGATTTCACCGGAAATATATGATTTAGGGTCTCCTGTATCCAAAAAAAAAAAGCATTTTCACAAAAAGGTCCGTATGTGTGTGTGTGTGTGTGTGTGTGTGTGTGTGTGTGTGTCCGCATGTCTGTGAACACGATAACTCAAAAACGAAAAGTCGGTAAAATACAAAACTAGGTATTTAAGTTTAGTATCTTCCAGGGATGTGACACGAAGATTTTGAGAAAAATCCCCCCCAAACTACCCTTTACATGGAAATGTTTTCGAAAATTTAGATTTTCGCAAAAATGGCTCTAACGATTTTGATTAAAATATCATATATTAAAGATATTTACCCGAGACACAAAATGTATATCTTGAATTTTCTAGGAATACTTCTGAAGACTACTTTATTCTGAACAAATTTTACATAACTGCTAAACCGTAAGACTCAGATAAAAACTTACTGCACAAGAACTGTAGAGCTCGTTAAAACACACAATTTATGCTAAATACATTTTTTCGTGGAGTTGATCGTTTTTGAGATATTCCTTGTTTTGGTTTCAGCCACGAAAAACTTACTTTTCTCAAATAGGAATTTGTCAACTCCTGTCCATATAAACAAGGGAACTTCAGTCACACAGCAACCAGTTTTTAACTATCACGTTAACCTATGGTACTCCCTTATTTCGCTTCTACTTACAAGGAAGCAAGCTATAAGAGCATTGCTGCTAATTTTTTCTCGATTAGCATAAAGTAAATAGAGGCATAAGCTTTTTAACAATAATTTTTTGCAGAGATGCAGAGAAAGTCATGTGAATGGAACACATCAGACTTTTATTTAATACTTCATTATTTTTAAACTTCCTTTCGATATGCACATGTTTCTTGTTATTGAATAGAAGTTTGACGTCCTTTAACTTGGTAGGTGATATCGGCGATGAATGAACTCGGTGAAATGATTCTCAAATGAACCCGAGATTCATCGAGCTTAAAGTTTGTCCATGTTCGTTTTCAGACAAGGGAAACCCCGAAAAAAAAAGAAAAAAAACATTGTCGAGTAACTCGCCCTAACCGAAAATGGAAGTCAGGAATTCTTGAAACTGAGGCTACTCCTACACTACAGGGCCAGTCTAGTATGGGATGTTAAAGCGTCCAGTTCTTAAACTTTTGACTATCACTATCAACCTTGTATCTATAACAAAATGAGTAATTAAGTTATGTGCAAAGATTTAGCTCAAGTAAAATGGGAAATTACCCTTTGCAAGAATGGCTTGTAGAGCCGTGGCAGAGTGGTTAGACCGCTGGCCTCCCACATAGGCGACCCGGGTTCGATCCGAAGCGCCCGCATGTGGGATTTGTGGTGGACGAAGAGGCGTCTAGCTGGTTTTCTCCAGGTCCTCCAGTTTCCCCCGCCACTCGTTCCATCAATTGCTCCATCATCACCTTTCCTATCATCCATTTCCTTGCATTTCATATCATTCACTTCCTCACGCTCATGCCTGGCTATAGGACGACCACTCGTTCCAGTTGTTCATACTGTGGTTAAGAGCCGTTGGCTCCCCGACAGATTTCTGACCACTAGACACCGCTTAAGTTCTAGGTGGATGTCAGTCCTACTACGCGGAGGGTAAGCCGACTACGTAAAAAAAAGAATGGCTTGTATTCCACCAATAGCCTAGCCAGGTGACTCAGCTTTCTCTGGGACTGACACTTGGGAGATCCGGGTTCGCTCCCGTTGACCGCGCATTCTGGTCCTGGATTTTTTCCGTGGTTTTCTTGGAGCCGCTTAGGTGAATGCTGGGGTGCTGTATATCTACCACGGCTCCTTTCCTTTCATTCCTTTATATCATTTCCCTTCTTCATATTTCAGTTCGGCGCAGGTGCGGCTTGAGGCTTTTCAGGCAGATATCTCGGTTGGTTGCTCCGAGTGAAACCATCTTCTCCCTGATAGCGCAGGGCTAGGACTGGTAGGCCACAGTAGATCCGAACCGGGTCGCAGTTGCCGAGGTGTCCCCCGCTGTTAACAAGCTCTACCCTCTATCCCCACTGATAGTATTAAAGCGTAGAGGAAGTCGTGTGAAAGTAATACATCACATTTTCTTTAAATTATATCAAATGTAAGATATTTGTGTACTTTAAATCCGCAGCGTTTAAATCTACCGTGTTAGTCTTCTAAGTTCGATAAAACGTGACAACAGGATCGGTAGCAGATCTGGACTTGTGCTACTGCCGAGACTTTCATCAAGTGAGTCAAATGGAAACGGGTCATGTACATTAAAGAGCGTGCACTAGCGCCCAAAACTTCTCTCCTCAATGGCACTAGGAGGTTTCTCACTAGGGCGGAAGTGTGTGCACAAGGACGGAAACTTCTCCCTGTTTCTCCATACCATATATACTCTCAACTATAGTTTAATTTACACATTTACAGTGGTGCCCTATAACGTTGTACTTAATTTTATTGTGTGCAAAACAATAAGCATCCACAAAACAACCTCACTTTCTTTCGTGAGATAAATCATGCATCATTATTGCTAGCGGTGGCGGTGGTAGCACTGGTAGTACTAGTACTACGAGTACCGCCAGTACCACCACCACCACCACTACTAGTACTAGTACTACCAGTACCACCACAACCACTACCACTACTAGTACCAGTACCACCACCACCACTACTAGTACTAGTACTACCAGTAATACCACCACCACTACTAGTACCAGTACTACCAGTACCACCACAACCACTACCACTACTAGTACCAGTACCACCACCACCACTACTAGTACTAGTACTACCAGTAATACCACCACCACTACTAGTACCAGTACTACCAGTACCACCACCACCACTACTAGTACTAATACTACCAGTACCACTACCACCACTACTAGTACTAGTACTACCAGTACCACCACCACTACCACTACTAGTACTAGTACTACCAGTACCACCACCACCACTACCACTACTAGTACTAGTACTACCAGTACCACCACTACCACTACCACTACTAGTACTAGTACTACCAGTACCACCACTACCACTACTAGTACCAGTACCACCACTACCACTACTAGTACCAGTACCACCACTACCACCACTACTAGTACTAGTACTACCAGTACCACCACCACTACCACTACTAGTACTAGTACTACCAGTACTACCACCACCACTGCCACTACTAGTACTACGAGTACCACCACTACCACTACTAGTACTAGTACTACCAGTACCACCACCACTATCACTACTAGTACTAGTACTACCAGTACCACCACCACTACCACTACTAGTACTACCAGTACCACCACCACTACCACCACTACCACTACTAGTACTAGTACTACCAGTACGACCACCACTACCACCACTATCACTACTAGTACTAGTACTACCAGTACCACCACCACCACTACCACTACTAGTACTAGTACTACCAGTACCACCACCACTACTTCTACTAGTACTAGTACTACCAGTACCACCACCACCACTACCACTACTAGTACTAGTACTACCAGTACCACCACCACTACCACTACCATTACTAGTATTAGTACTACCAGTACCACCACCACTACCACTACTAGTACTAGTACTACAAGTACCACCACCACCACTACCACTACTAGTACTAGTACTACCAGTACCACCACCACTATCACTACTAGTACTAGCACTACCAGAACTACCACCACTACCACTACTAGTACTGGTACTACCAGTACCACCACCACTACCACTACTAGTACTAGTACTACCAGTACCACCACCACTACCACTACTAGTACTAGTACTACCAGTACCACCACCACCACTACCACTACTAGTACTAGTACTACCAGTACCACCACCACTACCACTACTAGTACTAGTACTACCAGTACCACCACCACTACCACTACTAGTACTAGTACTACCAGTACCACCACCACCACTACCACTACTAGTACTAATACTACCAGTACCACCACCACTACCACTACTAGTACTAGTACTACCAGTACCACCACCACCACTACCACTACTAGTACTAGTACTACCAGTACCACCACCACTACCAGTACCACCACCACCACTACCACTACTAGTACTAGTACTACCAGTACCCCACCACCACGACCACTACTAGTACTAGTACTACCAGTACCACCTCCACCACTACCACTACTAGTACTAGTACTACCAGTACCAAAACCACCACTACCACTACTAGTACTACCAGTACCACCACCACTACCACTACCATTACTAGTACTAGTACTACCAGTACCACCACCACCACTACCACTACTAGTACTAGTACTACCAGTACCACCACCACCACCACCACTACCACTACTAGTACTAGTACTACCAGTACCACCACCACTACCACTACCACTACCACTACTAGTACTAGTACTACCAGTACCACCACCACCACTACCACCACTAGTACTAGTACTACCAGTACCACCACCACCACTACCACTACTAGTACTACCAGTACCACCACCACCACTATCACTATTAGTACTAGTACTACCAGTACCACCACCACTACCACTACTAGTACTAGTACTACCAGTACCACCACCACTACCACTACTAGTACTAGTGCTACCAGTACCACCACCACTACCACTACTAGTACTAGTACTACCAGTACCACCACCACCACTACCACTACTAGTACTAGTACTACCAGTACCACCACCACCACTATCACTACTAGTACTAGTACTACCAGTACCACTACCACTACTAGTACTAGTACTACCAGTACCACCACCACCACCACTACCACTACTAGTACTAGTACTATCAGTACCACCACCACCACCACTATCACTACCATTACTAGTACTAGTACTACCAGTACCACCACCACAACTACCACTACTAGTATAAGTACTACCAGTACCACCACCACCTCTACCACTACTAGTACTAGTACTACCAGTACCACCACCACTACTACCACTACCATTACTAGTACTAGTACTACCAGTACCACCACTATCACTACTAGTACTAGTACTACCAGTACCACCACCACCACTACCACTACTAGTACTAGTACTACCAATACCACCACTACCACTACCACTACTAGTACTAGTACTACCAGTACCACCACCACCACGACTACCACTACTAGTACTAGTACTACCAGTACCACCACCACCACTACCACTACTAGTACTAGTACTACCAGTACCACCACCACCACCACCACTACCACTACTAGTACTAGTACTACCAGTACCACCACCACTACCAGTACTAGTACTACCAGTACCACCACCACTACCACTACTAGTACTACGGTACCACCACCACTACCACTACTAGTACTAGTACTACCAGTACCACCACCACCACTACCACTACTAGTACTAGTACTACCAGTACCACCACCACTACCACTACTAGTACTACCAGTACCACCACCACTACCACTACTACTACTAGTACTAGTACTACCAGTACCACCACCACTACCACTACTAGTACTAGTACTAGTACTACCAGTACCACCACCACTACCACTACTACTACTAGTACTAGTACTACCAGTACCACCACCACCACTACCACTACTAGTACTAGTACTACCAGTACCACCACCACTACCACTACTAGTACTAGTACTACCAGTACCACCACCACCACTACCACTACTAGTACTAGTACTACCAGTACCACCACCAGTACCACCACCACCACTACCACTACTAGTACTAGTACTACCAGTACCACCACTACCACTACTAGTACTAGTACTACCACTACCACTACTAGTACTAGTACTAGTACTACCACTACCACTACCACTACTAGTACTAGTACTACCAGTATCACCAGTACCACCACCACTACCACCACTAGCACTACTAGTACTAGTACTACCAGTACCACCACCACCACTACCACTACTAGTACTACCAGTACCACCACCACTACCACTACTACTACTAGTACTAGTACTACCAGCACCACCACCACTACCACTACTAGTACTAGTACTAGTACTACCAGTACCACCACCACTACCACTACTACTACTATTACTAGTACTACCAGTACCACCACCACCACTACCACTACTAGTACTAGTACTACCAGTACCACCACCACTACCACTACTAGTACTAGTACTACCAGTACCACCACCACCACTACCACTACTAGTACTAGTACTACCAGTACCACCACCAGTACCACCACTACCACTACTAGTACTAGTACTACCAGTACCACCACTACCACTACTAGTACTAGTACTACCACTACCACTACCACTACTAGTACTAGTACTACCACTACCACTACCACTACTAGTACTAGTACTACCAGTATCACCAGTACCATCACCACTACCACTACTAGCAGTACTAGTTCTGATGGCGGTGGTGGTGGTCGTGGTAGTAGGAGTATCATCATCATCATCATCATCATCGATGGCTGCAGTTGTATCAATTTGTTTTTACAGCAGATGCCATTTCACATTTTAAGGGATATCAAGATGTGTAATTTTTTGAAATCCAAAATATATATTTGCCCTCAATTAAGTTTGCCTGAAATTATAGGTGAGAAAATCAGGCTCTTGTCCCTATCCTACCCCTCATTTATGTCTTAATGCCCTAAAGTTTGGTGAAAAGGTGAATGTTCTCGATGTTTACTGTACAGTAAATAGTATTGTAGAGACTGTATTGTATTCCACCCAAAGTTTGACATCTAGATTTCCTAGATTATATATTTTGAGACCCCTTAAATAAAAAACTACATTTTTAGAAAAAGGTTAATGTGTATCTGTGGGCAGCATAAGTATCTCCCAAGGAGGCGATACCGCCTGTGGTGCCATAAGTATTTAAGGCGGGCGTTAAACACTACCAAGGAGGCGACACGAAGATGTTTAAAAAAAATCTCCAACCGAAGCTATCGATTACAAAAAAAAAAAAATCGAAAATGTTCATTTTCTCAAAAATGGCTCCAGTCATTTCGTTAATACTGTATATTAACGATATTTACGTGACAAATAAAATGTACATTTTTTCTGGGAATAGCCTTGGAAGACCTCTTTGTTCTGGTTGAATTTTGCTGAACTTTGCTGAATTTTACGAGATATTCCCTATTTTAGTTTCAATTCTAAACTATGAAGCCTATTTCAAACGGGAAGTCATCTTTTGTTTCACCTCACATGTTCACATAAGGACCAGTTTTTAAAACATTTGACTATCGCTTTAGTCTAGTGCTTTCCCTTATTTTCCGTTTGCGTAGAAGGAAGCAAATAATAAGGCAAGCTAATGCTTGTCTCGATTAGAATGATGTAGATAAATGAATAATATTTTGAAGAATAATTTGTTTGAGAAAGGTATAGAAAGTCATGTGAATTGCACATATCAGATTTTTTTTTTCGTTTTTATTATACATATAACATGTACATTCAGCTATACAGTTTCTTTCTTAATATAAATATAAATAAGGGTCATTTATAAATCGGTCCTGTACCATTAGGTAAAGCATTGAACTGGAGCCGTGTTAGCCCGTCTATAGAGATAGGGGTAAGGGGTAGGGTGTGTAGAGATAGCGTGTCTACCTCACATTCAAAAGGTTCCGAGTTCGAATTTCAGTCAGTATTACGATAAGGTTTTTTCCGAAGGTTTCCCTTATTCTGAGAAGGCAAATGTTGGGTAACTTTGGACCCTGGGCTCATTTGAGCATCATTTCACTCATGTCATTCATTCATGTCCGATATGACATACCGGGTTAAAGGCCTTTAATGCACATAAAAAAAGGTCTTCATTTCCAAACTGCTCCTTGCAAATTTATTATTTTAAAATTTACAAAAAAGATTAAGGAATTACGGAGTCAAAATTGTTGAGTACCTTCTAAATAATCATATTGATTAATTGTTGAAGTTAAGTACTTTCTATAACTCACATAAAAAGTTCAAAAAATATATAACATCGATTCAAAAAATAGTTCTCATAAGATAATTAAAAATAAGAAATCCCAAATATATATATAAAAGTTTGTATACTGCACTCAAATTGAAATTTTGAAAGAATTGGTTACTTCATAGTGTTCAGCTGCATTATATATTACTGTATCAAAATGTGATTAATTATGATCAAAATATCTTATGTGTTTCATTCCATGACTTTCTCTATCTGTTTTGCAAACAAAGTATTCATAGATTATGCTTTATCTATATCGTGCTAATCATACCAGAAATTGTCCTATCTCTTAGGTCTTTATAACTAGATAGGAAATAAGGGAATACACTAGAATATAGCAAGGTGAAATTTTTGAAGCTGTCGCTATACGATTGTCTTTAAAATTCGGTTCACTTTCCGTGGCCAGGAGTAAAACAAAAGAGAAATGAAACGGATGAGGGCTTCCTGTTTAAGAAAAGTTTTATGAATGTTAAAATTGAAACCAATGACATGGAGTATCTCGGAAATTGGTAGATCTAAAAATATTTATGACATCAACTGTGTGTTTTAACGATATCTACACGTTTGTGTAGTAAGGTTTCGTCTATCTCTTATGCTTTACAAGTTATTCAAGTCATCCAGAATGAAGAGAACTTCAGAGGCTATTTCTAAGAAATTCAGTGTATATATTTTATTTTCCATGTAAACATGTTGAATAATCGGCATTTTGATCCAGATCGTGAGTCATTTTTATAATATCAAAAATTTCGAGAAATGCACCATGCAAAGGATAATTTGGTGTGGGAGCGATATTTCTGAAAATCTTCATGTCATATTCATGTCATATCTTTGGAAGATACTAACTATACTATACTAACTTATATATATATATATATATATATATGTATATATAATATATAGTTTTTAGTTAAGCTGCGCGCGCGCACGCGCGCACACACACACACACACACACACACACACACCTTTTAAACAAACTTTTACAGGTTATTTCCCATAAGCGAAGCTAGAGCTCTAGCAGAAAAAAATTTCAGTGGGTCGACTTTGTTCAAATTTATACCTGTTAAGGCTCGCCGAGAGCGAAATTTCTATATTTTTGCATAGATTTGTCTGAAAATTTTGTTAATTTCTGTTATGTTAATATGAATACAAATTTCATTCAAATTGGATAAATACTTTGTAAAATATAAATTATATGTTATTATGTAAATGCATTGCAGAATCAAAATGTTTCACGCGTATTAATTAAATTGGAACTTTGAAACATACACAAAAATTTAATGCGTTGCTATCTTAATAACTTTGATTAATTAATTATAAGTAGTATTTAAAGTTTAAAACTTTTAATCTCTAAAATTAATCAAGATTTTCATAAAAAAAAAGCTATATATATTTAATAATTACTATTGACGCTAGGATAATATTGTGCTCTGTAATATTACAAAAGATACTTCTGCACATTCTGGAAAATTTGAGAAGTATTTAACCAAAACTGAACTTTGCCACAGCGTGTTAATGACATGAACGTGGAAAAGTGGGAAAATGCGTGTCAGCACGTTATAAAGAGGAAGAAAAATACATTGAAGAAGACAGCCTGTTTGAAAATGTATTAGAAAGTTTGAAATCTAAAATGGAGGATATAGTGACAGTGAAGAAGAAGACGAAGAGAATGAAGACGACGAAAGAAAACATCTGAAGAAGATTAAAGCAAAAAGCCTGCAGAAGAAAACGATTATGATGATATATCTGGTTTAGAGTGGTTATCATATTAATAAAGACCCTGCTATTCTTAAAATGAGGTAGGTATTTGTGTGACGAGGTTTATGCATATGTGTGTAAATATAAATGGGTGATACAAGTTGAACATAGTGACCATGAACCGGTGCGTCAGCGATGCCTCATCCTCCAGTTTGCCAGCACACAGCTGCCAACAGAAAAGGTGGCATAGACATAGCCTCTCTTCAACGCGCAAGGGAAGTAGGTCACCGGCACAAAACTACTGTCCCTAGTGTACTGTACTCCCTCGCCATAGTGGGCTAACCGATATAGGTGCACCGCTAACATCTTAACTCAGGGCAGCCTCTGGATGCGGTAATCTTGGTCCTCTTCACCGTGCGGTACGGTCTTTGCCATTGTTGTTAAAGTTTGGGGTAGCGCCCCTTAGTCTGAGCAGGATAATAATATAATCACACCAAGTCTCCCTGCTGAAAACCCTGTCTGCTGAGTTGACGGTGGTAAACAGGTCTTATTTCGGTCGCTCGCTATCTTATGTGCTGGCAGGCCAGAGCACAGCATGAAGACAATCCATGCAGTTTTCCTCGTAGTCGATTGCTGGAAGTCCCACCCCTGGGGGCTGCCGCATATTAGGTTGTATGGAAGACACAGCTCTTTGACAAAACTCATGCTGGCTAGTGTCAACTTGGTAGTGTCATACGTTGACCGAAAGACCAGCAAGAAAAGCGATCACTTTGTCCCAATCCCTTTGGTAGATGGAATTCACCTTCAAGAGTCTTGATGTACCGCTTTTGTCATCTGACTGCGGCTGGAGGAGCGTTGTGCGCGACTTGTTCACTTCAAATCGCTTCAAGGTCTTAATCGATAGTATATTTGTCGGAATATATCGATCTTTCGGTTGAGTGCAAGACATCTTCACGATGTGTACTTCCCCCAGAACATCTAACACCTTACTCATAGGGAGAATCAACTACTCTCTTTGGGTATTTCTGTCAACTAATCCCTAAATCCTGAATATCACATTTTCTTTGGTTTCTCGTTGGATAAACTAGGACTTAGGCACAGTACTCCTGAGTACGAAGTCCTCCCAGCTTGGCCTAGCCCCAGCATCTAATATTCTCAGGAACGGCCCCAAGTCAGCGGCCGCCAATTGTTTCCTGCTGCGCTATCCCATCAATTTGCAGGTACCGCCGACATCCCACAAGCTGCTACGGTATACTCCTCCTCCACCCTAGTGGAGCGACTACACTCGTTCGGGCAGTGCATTCTCCACATAGTACCCATATTCGAGTGGTTCCTTCTTCTTTCAAGTTTTACTCTTATAGCCTCAGGACCTAACGGGCAGTCTGATCCTTTTGGTTCTAACTTTCAACAACCCGTGAGGGTGGACTGGTCATTCC
Organism: Hymenopus coronatus; assembly: GCA_030762935.1. Lineage (NCBI taxonomy): Eukaryota > Metazoa > Arthropoda > Insecta > Mantodea > Hymenopodidae > Hymenopus > Hymenopus coronatus. The sequence goes on from CM060895.1 coordinate 52,178,680, forward strand.
TTGTGTGGAACGGATGACCGTATGAAGTATTCAAGCACTTTCACTACTGCCAACAGCTCCCGCCAAGTAATGCAGATCCATCACAAGAAGGAACGGAGAAGAACTATTGTCAAGAGTTCCTGATGAGCAACACAGTAGCTCTTCTCCGCTCTTACCATCATGGATCTGTAAGAGTACACCTCCGATACCGTTGTCGCTGGCATCGGTGTCCGATTAAATCGCCGCTGCTTGGTGAAACTCTAAAACAGGCGCGCTACTCGGTGCTGATTTGAGCGCCTAGAATGCCCTCTCGGTCTCTTCTGTCCAAAAGTAAAGCTGGCGTTCTTCCGTCAGACGTGTGAGGAGTTTTGCCGCGTTGGAGAGACCTCTAACGAACCGGCGTTAGTAGCTACATAAATTCAGAAAACCGTGTGCGATTCGCACTTATCCTTCAGGCGAGGCCAATTTCTTACGTCCCGAGCCTTTTCCGCATCGGTGGCCACCACGATTGCTGAGATAATTTGACCCAAGTTATTTACTTCATCACAGAAGAGTTGGTACTTCTTCAAGTTCAACTGAGCCGCCTGTAATCTTGGACAGATTAACAGCTGCTCCCCACGATGATGATGTCCAGATATAGCAGGGAGCCATCAAAAGTTAGCTCTCTCATCAACGCTTCCATTAGGCCCCGGAAGGCGGCTGTCACGTTGCAGAGACCAAAGCTCTTGGCCGGTCGAAAATCCGGCTTTTCCCTTTTCCTTGGGATATGAGACGAATTGTCGCCCAGGTGAATAAGCACATAGTCTATATTTTAATTGATTAAATTGTTTAAGTTAATTACTAAGTAAAATATCATGTATTTATTGTATGTTGGATGTTCAGAGAGATTGTTCCTGGAAACTTCAACCCGAGAATTCTCAAGCGACGAGTTCTGTTGTTTACGCTATTTTCCTTTGTATATTGCAAGAGAGGAAAGACGCTATTATGTAGTCACGTCTCCGAAAAAGAAAGTGGAGGTGACGCATAAACAGGGGAACCACGAGGAAACGTAGGTCAAGAATCACGTGAAAGACGCACTGACCAATTAGAATTAATCACGTCATGGCAGAAGCGCACCCCAAGTTACTTTTGGCGCCAAAATGGGCCAATGAGATTCCAATTTGAGAGCTTTGCGCATGGGTAGAATTTACTATAAATGTAGAGTGTTCGCCCTAATTTTCAGGCAGTTGAAATTTAACTGCACGCGGAACCTGTGATGCCCAAAACAGGAATCCGCGCTAAATAGCAAAGTTATTATTGTGATTCAGGCAGTTGAAATATAACTACACGCGAAATCTGTGATGCCCAAAACAAGAATCCGTGCAAAATAGCAAAGTTATTGTGTTGCAGGCAGTTAAAATATAACTACACGTGGAAGCTGTGACTCCCAAAACAAGAATCCGCGCAAAATAGCAAAGTTATTATTGTGATTCAGGCAGTTGAAATGTAACTACACGCGGAACCAGTGACGACCAAAACAAGAATTCGCGCATAATAACAAAGTTATTATTGTGATTCACGCAGTTGAAATGTAATGTCACGCGGAACCTGCGACGCTTGAAACAAGGAAGCCACGGTAGAAAGTTAAAGTGTCTACAATTATTCTGCACGTAACAGTTGCACTTACGCCCTTGTTCGAGGGAAATTACCGGAACAGAATCGCGCCAGGAACTTTCTCGGGAACGCTTGTGAAGGGAAATAAACCTTTTACTGGACGAAAAGTGCCGACGTTTATTTTGAGTTAATTTCCCGTACCTCCCTTGAGATCACCGCCGCTCAATTCCTGAGCTAGATATAAATAGGTCTCAATTGCTCGTCGCTGAGTCCACAAATAGCCGAGGAGCGTCGAAAATCGACTTCAGCAGCTGCAACGCCGTAGAGAGGACCAGTCGACGCTGCGCAGCCCAACATCAAAAGATACGTCACCAGTATACGCCTACAGATGTAAACTCACCTGTAGTAGCCCAAATCAAAACCCGAGAACCACTGGGCTTGCAAGAGAGTGCCCTGAGCATCCGGGGTAATAGGAAGCAGTCCTTCCTGAAGACGGCATTCAGTTTCCTATAGTTCACACAAAGCTCAATTCCTGCCTTTTTTTTTTTTTTTTCTTTCTTTTTTTTTCCGCCACAACTTCAGGGGAATTTTAGGACTGTCGGGCTCTTCTTTAATACCCTGAATACCAAGTCGTCCAGGAAGCCTGGTATCTTCACTTGTTTCTCCAAGTGTCACGTCTTGGTTGCTATCGGATAGTTGAGCATCTCCGGTTCGATTTGATGGAATACTCGGACGGTGCGGTGGTAATCATCACTTTGGGTGAACGTAGACTGTTATTTCTAAATATATGCCAGACCCTCTCCAGTTGTGCTGTGGTCAGGTGTTTGCCGCCCTCCATAGCAATCTCCTAGTCGGGGCGCCAGATTTTGCGTCGGCGCTACCCCTTCGGATCCGTCATATGGCGATACACCTGCAGCTGGCTCTCTTATTGCCAACTTTGTTCCTGCCTGTATGCCCTGATCGGTGTTCAATAAACAGCAGTCTTACAGGCCCTCCCTCTCGACAAGGCAATAATACCCTTACGGCACATAATCTATTCAAAACCATGCTGGTCTTCCAGACGTGCCTTCACGATCATCTCACTGTCGCAGACTCATTCGCATCCTTCATCAGAAACACCCTGAAGGCTGCTTGTTGCTCGGTGGGGGTCCGAAGCGCTCCCTCGTCTCGGCCGACGTCGAGTGTTTCCTGAGGACATTCTGATCCAATATCACATCGTCAGCAATCCTCAACGAATACTCGCAGACCTATGATGCTCTGCCCCAAGATCAACTCCAACAGCGTCTCCTTCTACACACGCAAAGTTGTTATCCGACGTTGTTAATAGCTGGTAGGGTCGGTTAAGTTTCCTCTACGGCAAGCCCTTCGCGACATAAGGTTTGATTACGGTCACGGTGGAGCCGTGTCACTAGCGCAACTTTCCTTGCATTTAGCCATCATGAGAGGCTGTCATTCAGTCTTCTGCCCAAAACATGTTGTGCCATCGAGGATATGAAGATGACGGCGCTAACATGCCCCTCACCATGCTGGTACTTATGCGTTTCCCATTTGCTCTTCGGCTTGGTGTGGATAGATCCTACTAGGTGCCCTGACTAGCCACATCTCCAATGTGGCCGCTCCGGGCCGATAGTTAGACAATTCGCCTCTCACTAAGGCGGTCTGGGTTCGATCCCAAGTGACCGTATATGTGATTTGTGGTGGACAAGCGGCTCAGGGGCGGGTTTTCTCCGGATATTCCGGTATTCCTCGCCATCGTATTCCACCGGTGCTCCATTTTCGTTCCATATATCACCAGTGTCATCGTCTGCGATGCCATAGTAGTAAGCGGGCCTTAGATGAAATGGCGTTTTATTTATGGACGCTCTTTAACTGATTTTAAACATATCAAAAAATACCCCCAACACACGAACACACGTCATTTGACGATCTACCCCGGCATCCCTGAGTAGTTTCCCCCTTCCCTTCGTATCGAATACTTCTAGTATCCGAGGTAGGGGCAACTGTGACCTTGGCCACCCCCATCTTCCGTTGGTGTCGTAAGTGCCTCGTGGATGGTCTTGTATCGCCGATCATCAGATGATGCCGTATCTTGCGTCATGAATCTCGTCGACAAAGAAGAAGGCAGCTTCTTGGTAGTATTAGGCGGGTGGAAGTTTCAACAGAGCATTGTGTGCCGGTTGTTCAATTCCCAAGGCAAACTCCTGCAGCATTTTGTCTGGCATCGACTTGAGCTGACTGCAATAGATTGAGGCCAAGCGATGATTCCCGAAGCGGTTTTCGAGGACTTCCCAAATAACTCCGGACAATGTCTACGTTGGAATTGCATTCAAAATGTTTGCTGTCCGTCCCGGAGACTGGCAATCAGAAATGCCGCTTCCTCCTCTGCCTACCAACGGTTGTACGCAGCAACGGTGGCGAATTGTTGACGGAAAGCCGCGAAAGTCGATGTTCTGTGTACTTCGGTGGATTGACGCGCGCAGATGTTGTGTAGCGCCGGTCGTCTCGACCGTGAAGTTTTTAAATCCCCTGTTGAGCATCTCCATCCAGAAGCTCAGCTGCCATCGACCCTTCCTTACAGGACGTTGGCCGTTTAACCGTTCACCCAAGTCTTCTAGCGCGTTAGCCAAGAATTTTGACCTTTCCGCCAAGTTATTACATGCCTTTCTCCACGCCGAATACAGTCATTAGTCACTTTTGTACATACAGCTGCGCCTCGCCTTAGATGTTTCTATCTCCACTTCTTCGTTTACACCGTTCATTTTTGTCTTCATATCTGTCTGCAGCTTCTCTGTTGCGGAATTTACGGTCGTTATTTCATTTCTCATTTTGTATGTTTCTGAATTTACGTTCTTAATTTCAATCCTCATTTTCTCCATCCCAGTTTCCACATTTGTTCCATCTAGTCCAATAATCTGTAAAACATTTCCTCTTTTTTGGCTTCTTTTTCCCACTTCTGACACAATGTAACATATAAGAACACCAATTTCAGCTAAAGTCATTTTATTTTGCTCTGATATATTCAACCTAACACAATACCTTACATTTGTACACTAAAGTCGCACACTTGGGACACAATATAGCGGTATCACTGAGTCACAGTTCACAATAGATCTGAACTCTTCACTGTTAACATCTTTGCTTTAATGTTTTTCTGACACCAGAGTGACCGTTTAGACCCTCGGCCGGGTCCTTGCAAGGTCCTTATATACGTCCCTAGCCTCGGCCAAAAATTTCTGGTAGTCGACTGTTCAGGAAACGCAATTACAAACCTTGGACATTGCATTAATGCAGGGAAGTAACACAACGTTATTTTTTGTCCTACTACTGTATTCGTTCGCGCTATTGTTAAGGAGCTGAGCAGATCAGAGAGCGGCCCTTCGCAGTCAATACCGCACATATCATCATCATTATTATTATTACTATTATTATCGTCATTATAATAGCTTCGCTTTCGTTACTGTATATAATCTGCGCATGGAAAGAGTATGGAATTTTAAGAGCAGTACGTAAATAGCTCAAACTTGTTAAACTTTTGACTATCTCTATTCTCTTTGTATATAATACAAAATGTGAACTCTAGCTATTTCTGCAAATGTTTGTTTCGATCAAAATGAAGTAGACAGAAGTATAAACTTTGATTGGAATAGCTTGTATATCCAGTAAAAAATGATAGAGGGTACAGAGAGTAATGTGAATATAGGTAATACATCAGGTGGTCCTCCGTGGTCTAGGTGTAACATGGTAGCCTCTGGTTTCCAAGGTGACGGGTAAACCCAGCGAGGGCGATGAATTTTTTTCGAGCATAAAGTCCTTATCATGGCTTCCTTCAGATGGAAAGTAAAGCTGTTGTTCCCGTGTCATAGATTTGCGCACGTAAGAGAATCTCAAGCCTGATAAAGAGGTCTCTGCGCAAAATAAACGGGATTTCACACCGAATATAGAATGGGTCGCTGAGAACCGCAGCAATTAATGAGCATATGTAAATAAAACTCGATTTCAATTTTAACACATCAGAATTTTAGTTACTGTCGTTATTCTGTAGTTTCTCGCAATAGCATAGAAAGACTTTGCAATATTAAGGTCAGCGTAAGCGTCTCTATAATGTAGGAACTAATTAAATATTGACTATCGATTCGGTTTCCTCTGCCCCTCGTGTCCTACAATGAGTTTTGCAAAGCTTAAACCTGAAGTACATACCTAGAAAAAATGTTTGGTAAAATAGCTTGTGGAAGCTACATAAACATAAAATATACTACGTAGAGAAATTCAAGTGAATGTAACACTCTTCCTAAGCCACACACTTGAAATTATTTAGGTAGAGGGAGTAAATCTCAAAACCTGTATTCCCTTCTTATCAAATCTTTGTGTGGAATACAATATTTCCTCTATAGGTAGATAGAGAAAGCAACAATACCTTCTCTATACATTATGTACATAGTAAGTATAGAAAAATAAAAATGAATTTATTTTCAAAAAGATTTAAATAATGTCGTATATTCTCTTTTCTCAAACCAAAGCTGAAAAGATGTGTCTAATTGTTTGTACCATTTTAGTTCCTTAAAGGCATTCCTGAGCATCTTCTCCGCACGTGCAAACGGACTAACGCATATGCTCGGAAATAGCGAACGCGCCAATGCTTTAGTGCAATGAAAATACCTGATATACCGGTAACAAATGAGCTCTTTAATTTACAACAGTTCGAAGTGGCTAAACCAACTAATTCCCTGCATCATAGGAAAAATAATGACGTTACTCTCTAATGGTTATTGGCGCAAATTCGTTAACAAGTCTGCTATAATGATGCCATTAGAAGTTAAACATAAAAAATTACTGTAATTAAAACAAAAAAAGTGGTTCTGTTTGAATACTAATTGGGTACTTTTTTTTCGTTTAATATGAAATCAAGTCTTCTGTTAACCACAAAGAATGAATACTAGTTATATTAACTTCAGAAAGTTTCGAAGTTTGCTTCTATTGTCTTTTCGCTGTGGCCTATTCTATGTGCGCAAATGGAATGAAGAAGTGGGAGAAATCGAGGAGTGTAGTTAAGGTGATGCTTCTATGAAATTTGACCAAAATTGTGAACAGTTAAAAAGTTATGTTACATCATAATAAAATAGTATACATTCTAAACTTTAAGAAAATAGATGCTTTTCCCACTTGGCACACTTTAACTACCAATTAACTGAAGTTATGAACAGGAGCTTGCTTATTAATAGGCACGCCCAACTTAAATCTTATTCTCTCGCAGAACTTTTTTCAACACTTTTCCCCTCTGTAATGTTGGGGATAGTGTGTCTGTCTCGTATTTAAGAGGTCTCGAGTTCTAATTTTGGTTAGGGTGAGTTACCCGACTTAAGGTTTTCTCCGGGGCTAAAGACAAATGTCAAGTATCTCTAAGATGCATGGATTCCAGGCTCATTTGAGCATCATTCCATCAATTTCATTGATCGTCCGATATAAGCTGCCAGGTTAAATGACCTTAAACTAAAAAAAATACTCTTTCATGCTCAAAATGCTGCACACGATCCAATTTTCTGCCAGTTTGTTTCAGAATATTTATAAAATAGTAATTAAATAAAACAGCACATACTATTCTTATTAATGCTACAATTTTGTAAGTAAAAAATCAAGAGTTTTGGGGAGTACAAAAAGTTAAACTATTTCAACACTAATTAGAGTTAGTATAAAAAATATGCATGATAGATCTATTTTAGACTCATTTACTATAAAACTGAATTTATCTGAATATTTGTAAAATTTACACGTGGCTCATTTTATTAGAAAAATGAATGTATACAATAAAAAATCTGATGTGTGACACTCACATGACTTTTTCTAGCTACTCCACAAACAAACTTCTTTCAAAAGACAATTCTTCTTTCAACACCATTCTAATCGAGACAAACATTAGCAGAATTTTATTACATAGTTCCTTATAAGTAGACCGAAGTATGGGAATGCACTGGGATAAAGTGATATTCAAATGTTTTAAAAGCTGTTGTAATGCGATTGTCATTGCAAATCGCTTCTTTGCTTGGCCAGGAGTAGAGCAAAAGAAAAACGGACGTTTCTGTCTAAGAAAATGTTAAGTACTTCACAATTGAAACTAATAACAAGGAATATCTGGAAAATGGTAGGCTTCACGAAAAAATGTATATCACAACTTGTGTATTTTAAAAGGAACTACATTTATTGTATATCAAGTTTTTGTGTATCTCTTACGGTTTACTAGTTATGCCAAATTAAGCAAAATTCATTCAGAATAAACAGGTCTTTAGAGGCTATTCCCAGAAAATTTAAGATATGCATATTATTTGTCAGGTAAATATCTTTAATATACGATATTTTAATCAAAATCGATACAGCCAGTTTTGAGAAAATCAAAATTTTTGAAAATGTTTCCATGTCGAGTTTGGTATTTAATGTTCTTTTCATTTTGAGCCATGCTGCCCCCCTCCAAACACACACTCTCTCTCTCTCCCTCCCTTTCTCACACACATACACACACGGATCTTTTTCTGAAATGTAAATTATAGATATATACCTGACAAATAAAATGTATATCTTGAATTTTCTGGGAATAGCCTCTGAAGAGTTCTTTATTCTGGATTATTTTACGGAATTTGTATAACTGGCAAACCGTAAGAGATAGAGAAAAACTTATTTAACAGAAAATGTAGAGCTCATTAAAATACATGAATATGAAGAACAGAAGTGACAAAAGTGAAAAGTTTGTGCTATAAACGCATTAAGGGTATCTATGACTGAAATTTCATAAAATCCCCCAAAATCAACTTTTTTATTTTCATTCCATAAAGTAATTTAAACATTCCTGAATTCAAAAAAGGTATTTTAGCCACCAGGCACCATTTTTAAATGTCTTGAATTCACTGGAGCTACAGCAAAGTATTAGAGGTGAAACTGACTCGACAAGAAAAACTTCAGTTTGACGAGATCTAATTCGCATCATGCAAAGTAAAAACCGAAGTTATGCACAAGCTAAGCAGCGATAGAAGAAGAAAAGGCAGAAAAGGAAAGCTGAGGGTATAACCTACCAATACGATGGATTTTAATGCATCCCAATCTTTCCTTGTTTTCTCGCTATTGATATTTTCAGCATTTTTCTTCCTTGCAGAGCAGTTTTTCTGTTACACAAATAACATTTTCTGTACATGTTCACAGAGGTACAGTGAATAAGAATTGATCTAGGTTTTACTGTCAGATGTATTTAAGCATTTTTTTCAATTTTCAAACACAAAAATTATATTTTTTATGACAAAAAAAGCACATTCATAACTTTAAAAATCTAAAGTGTTCCATTCACATGACTTTCTCTACCTCTCTAAAAAATTACTGTTGATAAGCCTATTCTTCTATCTCTCCATGCCAATTGAGATAAACATTAGCAAAAACGGTGTTATTACTTAGTTCCTTATACGTAGAAGGGAAATAAGAGGATGCACTAGGCAGTCAAAAGCTTTAAAATGTGGTTGCTATGGTATAGAAATCCGATTCTTTGCGTGGTCAAGTGTTGACAAGTTCCCGTATCAGAAAAATATTAAGTATTTTCAAACTGAAATCAATAACAAGGAATATCTTAAAAATGCTCAACTCCAGGGGAAAATGCACATAACATAAAGTGTGTGTTTTAAAGTTCTACATTTTTTGTGTGTAATTCCGCAAAGTGCATTCAGAATAAAGATGTCTTCAGAGGCTATTCCCAGAAAATTCAAGATATACTTTTTATTCGTCATATATATATATATATATATATATATATATATTTTTTTTTTTTTTTTTTTTTTTTTTTTTTTTTTGTAGCTTAACGTCATTTAACCAGGTTTGGTCATATCGGACGATGAATGAAATTGGTGAAAAGATGCTCAAATGATCTCGGGATCCATGGCGCTTAAAGTTACTCGACATTCGTCTTCTCAGGATAAGGGAAAAGCCCGAAAAAAACCTTATCCGGGTAACTCACCGTAAGCGAGATTCGAACTCGCGAACTTTTGAATGTGAAGCAGACACGCTACCACCACACTACCCAGGCGGGCTATACGTATCTTTAATATATAATATTTTAGTCAAAATCGTTAGTCATTTTTGAGAAAATTAACATTTTCGAAAATTTGTCCATGTAAAGGGTAGTTGGGGTGGGGGAGTTTCTTGAAAATCTTCGTGTCGCATCCTTGGAAGATACTGAACTTAAATACCAAGTTTGGTATGTAATGTTCTTTTCATTTTGAGCTATGCTGCCCACACATGCACACACACACACACACACACACACACACACACACACACACACACAAACACTTACTCACACATACACACAGACCTTTTTCTAGAAATGGTTTTTTTTTTTTAGGAGTTTCCAAAACATGTATTTTCGGTGAAATCTCGGTACCTATCGAATGTTTGTGTGCAATACAATACCTTCTCTATACACTATGTACATAGTATGTGTAGAGAAAGTAAAAATGTTTGGAGCCTAAACTAAAGGAGACACAGAGAAACTTAGGGAAATTTCAAAAAGTAGATGTATTGTGAACCTAGGTTTAAAATATTACACCAAAATTACAATTTTTCCTGTCGTAAGACGTGACAAAACATAAACAAATTTGACCATAACTTCCAAGCCATTACAGCAAAATTAATGAAATTTGCACTATAACTTATTTGCATTATATTACATCTGTGGTATATCTTTTAAAAAAACTAGCTTTATTAGTTTGGAATTTCAAACTTTCAGTCATACATATCTTTCAAAAGGCAGTGTATAATGATATTAGTGAAGTCTATTTCCCACATTTTAACAATAAAATATTACTGAGGGTGCGTGTGTTATGCATATACCGATTCTGAGCGGGTACCCTGTATAGGAAGTTTAACTCTATCAAATTGTTATATTCTTTAGAAAGCTTTGATTTCCTATTTGAACGAGGATATTATAATAAATTTAGGGTTAGGCTGATTGTGGTAGATGACGCCAGCAGCAAAGCAACGTGCTCGACGCGCTATTCTCGCCAGAATTTATAAGCATATTTACTCGTAACCGGAATACAGATATCCATAGCTCCTGGCATCTCTAGGTTATATTTCGAACTTCGGCATATTGCTATGGTAAAGGAGGGAAGATGATGCATCAATCCTGCCATCTAGTGACCATATTGACAACCAAAGTACGGTCCATCTCAAACATGGCGAGAAGCGGTAGTTTAAAATACTTCTTTGTAATAGAAGCTGTGATATCAAAATATAAAGAACATAATATGTTTAATTGTCTTATCTTTATCACTTATACAACAAATTATTCTTGAAAAATCATATTCTTCTATCTATTTCATGCTAATCCAGATAAACATTAACAGAAATATTAGTTATTTCCTTGTAGGTACAAGGGAAATGAGGGAACGTGTTAGGCTAAAATGATAGTCAAATCTTTTAAGGCTGGTCGCAATCTGATAACATTAAAACCCGTTCTCTTTACATGAGCAAAATCAAAAACAAAAAGACAATTCATTTTGGGGAAAATAATAGTATGTAACTTTGAACCAATATCAAGAAATTTCTCTGAAATTGTTAATTTCACAAAAATATGTATTTTATACAGATTGTCTTAAATATATGGTATTTTAATTAAAATAGTTAGAGCCATTTTTAAGAACACCAAAATGTTTGAAAAATGTTCCATGTAAAGGTAGTTTGTGTTAATTTTTGTGTTGCAGCCTAGGAAAATGCTGAACTAAATAATAAGAAGATTGCTTTTTAGCAATCTTTTTTTTTTAAGTCATGCTGCTCAAACACATCTGGCCGCATTGTAGTGGAGTGGTTAAACCACTCACCTCTCAGCAAGGAGGCCCAGGTTCAATCCCACATGTGTGTTTTCTCCAGGTTTTCTAGTTTTCCTCACCATTGCATTTCACTGTGCTCCATCTTCATTCCATGTTATCTCCTGCAGTGCCTTAGTAGTAAAAGTAGGCATTAAATATTATCTGAAAAAACACACACACATACATGGATCTTTTAAAGAAAATGCTGTTTCTGTTATCCACGAATTGCATTTCCAATAAAATATCAACATTGAATTTTTGGGTGTAATACAACACTTCCCCAGTTTACTATATGTAATAGCGAAAGTAAAAAGAAAATCCTGTGATGTTAGGCTTGGTATTAAGATTGTTAAAACACTGTAATGTATTAGATTGAAGTTTCTGATTTTAGACAATTTTCTCTCTTTATGTAACTTTACATCATACCTCTTATGAACTTGATTATGGAGTACAGAGGAAATACAGAAAAACGTTTTTTCACATAAGATGAATAAAGTGGCTTAGAAATAATAAATACACAAAATTCATCAATAAAATGTCATTAGATAAATGATAGTGCTGCATACACATCATTCCATTGAGAATGCACTTGTTTTGCTGTTTGTTTGGTGTTTTGTTTTTTGTTTTTTTTTTTCACGCACATCTGCAAGTGCCTGCAAACAGAATCATTCAAACATGAGAAGTCGGTTAAATACTGAACTTTTGCATCCTCTAGGGATGTGACATGAATATTTCCAAGAATTTCTTCCACCTCATCTACCATTTACATGGAACTTTTTGCCAAAATTGTTATTTTCTCCAATATGGTTCCAACGATTTTGATTAAAATACCATTAGTTTAATACATGTTCATCATGAAATATATATCTTGAATTTTTTGGAAATAGCTTCTGAAATCCTCTTCATTCTGGATGACAAGTAAACTATAAGAAATTGATAAAATCTTTCTACACAAAAAATGAAGATCTTGTTGAAGCATATAATTCATGACAAATTCATTTTTGGGGGGAGGAAATTAACATTTCTGAGATATTTTTTGTTATTGATTTCCAATAACTTGTTCTTTTTTCAATTTGGAAGTCTTTATTCTCTTTCTGCAGGTCAAGCAAAGAGAACTGAATTTCAATGCCCTTACATAGCAATAGCTCTTAAAACAATTAATTATCACTTTGGCCTATCGTGTTCCTTTATTCCCATTGTACCTATGGAATAAGACTACTAATGTTTATCTTGATTAGATGAAGTAGACAGAAGAATAAGCTTATGTAAGAATATTTTGTTGCAGAATAGGTAGAAAAAGTCATGTGAATATAACACATCAGGTTTTCCTAGAAGTGTTTTCTATTCCATAGCATTGGCTAGAAGTCAAGCTTTTCTTGGCAAGATGTTCTTTTATGAATACAATATATTCCTATTAGTATATTGGTTCTCTAAATTTCTTTTAGTTCGTAAGTCACTTAGAACTTGAAATAAATTACAATTATAATATAGCCAATGTCCACAACATCAACAATTCATCAGATTATGGGCCCAGGGCACTATAGTGATGTTTAAGAAGAAAAGAGAACTGATAACTGTGCATAGAATCTCAATTTCTGAAATATGAAAAAGAGAGATTAAGTGTCCCTGAACCACATGTGTTTGAATTACATAGTGGTCGCATTACCAGAATGTCAGCTGGTAATTTTAACCTATGTTATGTGTTTGTTTTATATGACCAAGTACAGTTTATTTTACCTATTTTGGCACTTCCAACTAGAAACCTGATATGTCTTTTTCTATGTCCTCTTCTTGTAGTCATGAGGTAACACTGAAATAAATATGTGTTATGTTTTCTAAATTCTTTTATTTAATTAACACCTATCTGCTCTCATAATCCATCTGATTATGGGCCAAGGGCACTATAGTTTTGTTTAAGAAGAAAAATGAACTGATAACTGTGCAGAGAATCTCAATTTCTGAAAGAAGAGATGTTAAGCGCATATGCTTGAAATTACATAGTGGTTGTATCATCTCATTGTATAGTGAACTACTGTATATTTTGATATCTTATAAATAAAAAATGCAGGAAGTTGATGCAGGTAGTTCTTCAAGTTCCTAGACTACATTTTATCTGTGTCTGGTGTACAGGCATAATCAAGCCGGAGCGAAGAGGAAACTATGCAACACGGAATTTTCAAATGAAGAGTTTTCTAATAGGTTGTGGACTTTGGAAAGCTGTTGAAGGAACCAATACCAATTAAGGACACATTCAAGTAGTGCTTGCCAAGACTGGGATGACTATGACAACATCTTGTCATTTGCATCTCCTGGGTATCCAAACTGCAAAAGCTGCATGGGACAAACTTGCTAAGGATTTTGGAGAACAAAGTGTAGCTGGTCAACTCATGCTGGAAAGTAAACTCTTCACAGAAAACTTCAAACCTATGGATGATTACCTCAAACACATCTTGTGTTTTCATGGTGAACTAGTAGATTGTGGTGTTAAGTATTCTGACGAGAAGATTGACTCAGTGATGCTTCATAGTCTGCCTGATTTTAGCATATGATGCTGCTCACAAGAAAATTACTTTAGATTCAGTGTTGGATTTTCTTCATAACTATGATGAAGGAAAAGCTGAAGGCAGAAGGCAGAGTGAGATTCCTCTATCTGTTAGTGCTTCAAATAACAATACTCAATCAATACTCATTGTCATAAAGTAGGTCACAAGAAACCAGATTGTGCAGATTTGAAGAAAATCAAGAGAACTGCTCAAAAATACAAAACCAAAAAAAAAAAAAAAAAAAGAAGAGAAGCAATCAAGTGTGAGTAATTCAGATCAAGGTACACAAAGTGTTACAATGTTGGCTGTTGCTTTAGCTAGTGGTAGTTTGGGTAGAGAGGATTGATATTTTGATGTTTGTTGTAGTATACCTATATCTCATAGAGTAGACTTAGCAAACTTTATTGATGATAGTCAATCTCGGAAGGTATTAGTAGCTGACAACTCAATTATGAAATATATAGGTATTGGTGATGTTACTTTGAATATCAACAACACAGGTGAAACGAAAGCTAACATTTAAAATGTAATGTTTTGTCCAAATAGTGCAGCCAATTTGAAGCCAGTGTATCACATAGCTAGCAAGAGTAATATACTTGTGTTTGATGATAAGGAGTCAATGCGTTTCCCAAGGATGGTATAGAAGTTCAAGGTGAAAGCATGCTAACCGGAAGTGTTGTAAATAGAGTTTATAAGTTAGATAGAGATGGTAATTGTTCTGCTACAGTGTAAATCTGTAAGTTGTGTAATAGTGCTCTGTTGTCCTCTAATTATTCTGAAGAACTATGGCACCAAAGAATGAGATATTTAAATCTTCAAGACTTGTCAAAATTGCCAAAACTGATGGAATATCCTTTACTAAATCTAAAAAGAAACTTTGTATCCCTTATGTGAAAGGGAAGCACAGTAAATTGCCATTTCCTAAAGCAGCAACTAGGGCAAACAGTGTATTGGAATTAATTCATAATGATGTATGTGTTCCTGAGACAGCTAATGTGTCTTATGGTGAACGTGCTTCGTTACTTTACATGTGATCATTCCAGGATGAGCTTTGTTTATTTTCTAAAAAGAAAAAGTGAATGTATATCTAAGTTCAAAGAGTTTAAGTTTATGGTAGACAATCAGATGTATTGTAAAATCAGAAGATTTAGAACTGATAATGAAGGAGAATACGATTGTGATGAGATGAAGCAGTTGTGTAAAGACAATGGCATTGTTATGGAATTTACTGGCTCATATACACCTGAACAATGTGGAGTCGCTGATAGGCTTAAGAGAACTTGTGTTGAATGCACTAGAGCTATGCTTTTTCAGGCAAAGTTGGACAAAAGGTGTTGGGCAGAGGCTGTAAATACTAAATTTATCTCAAAAATAGGAGTCCCACCGTAGCTCTTGATAAAGTTACTTCTAGAAATATGGACTGGTAAAAGGATAGATTTGTCTAATATCCATGTGTTTGGATGTAAAGCCATGTCTATGATGTCCAAAGTGAAACGTGAAACATTTGATCTGCAGTCTGAACAGAAAATAATAATAGGATACTGTGAGGGATTAAAAAGGTATAGGCTAGCTGATCCAAAGCAACCAGGTCATGTGAATGTATATAGAAATGTTATCTTTGATGAAAAAAGGCTGGGTTGTGTCTTAGATAGAACTAATGAAGTCCCTGAGTTTGTAGAACTGATCCCACAATGTGAACTCACTGCTGAGGCTGAAAATTAGAAAACATGGAGAATAATAATCACAATGAAGATGAGTCTGATAGCAAGAATGAGTTAGAAACACTAGATAGACTCGGAGAGAAAGACAAGCCCTTACTTGGCTTGATTATGAAACAAATTTTTGTGTAGCCTTAAGTGCAAATGATACAGTTCCCTCTTCTGCTTCAGAAGCAATGAATAATCCTGATTGGTGATGAGCAATGGAAGAGGAATACAATGCATCGATAAAAAATGAATTGTGGGAACTAGTAAACAGGCCTAAGGAACAAAATATTGTTATGAGTAAATGGGTCTTTAAAGTCAAAAAGGATGTATTTTTCTCAAATGAAAGGTATTGATTACCAGGAAACTTACTCCCCAGTTGTTCAACCAGAAACATTAACACTGATTTTGGCTATATCTTACGAGTTTAGCTTTGATATGGAACATGTAGACATTATTACTGCTTTTTTAAATGGTGATCTGTGTGAAACTATTTATATGGAGAAACCTGATAGCTTTGCTGTTGATGATAAAGTGTGTGCCTTGAAAAAAAGCTTTTATGGTTTAAAACAGGCTAATCATGCATGGAATGAGAGTATCAGAGATTTCTTAAGAGAGTTAGGATATACTCAATCTGTGTGTGATCCTTGTGTGTTTGTTATGAAAGAAAGTGCTTCTACTATTTATATCTGTTTGTATGTAGATGACTTACTTATTTTCCTTAACTGGCTTTGCAAAAAAGAGAACCTTTGTACTTTGTTAACAAAGAAGCATGAAGGTAAGTTTCCAAGTCAACTAAAAATTGTCTAAGCGAATTACAACAAAGAGGTAGGTATTTTGAAACTAGACCAAAGTGAATACATGTCAGACTTTTGAAGAAATTCAATATGGTAGACTGTTATCCAAAGAACACATCAATGTCTGTGGGTCATGACTTACCAAAGTTAGAAACCAGAAATTGAGGAAATTCCGTATCGAGAGTTGATGTATATTTCCATCAGACCTGACTTAAAGTATACTGTATGTAAACTTATTCAGTACAATAAATGTCATGGTGATGAGCACTGATCAGCTGGCAAAAGAGTGCTAAGATACATTAGTGGAACCAAGAATTATGGCCTTGTATTAGGGCTGTCAGAATGTACTCAAGGCAGGCCTCGAGACCAACCAACGTGCAACGGATATTTGAATAAATGGGGACAGAAATTGTTAAACAGGCTTTTTTGTATTATCACAGTCACAATTTTTACTAACATAATAAAATAACTTACCACTACTGCTACGGTAATGGCGATGACGACGACTATTATTACTACTACTACAATATTACTATTACTACTGCTGCAACCATTCTTCATGGAACGAACTTAGATATCACCTCTCCATTGCACTGTTATTACTCACTATCACAGAACAACAAACTATACCTATTTTGAATTATGAATTGTAGTGGTAGTCTATCCACTCACGATTCGAGCATTCCAATAATTGCCAGTAAACTGCTGACAAGTTCAATTCAATTCAATTCAATTCAAGTTTTTATTCACCGAGGATATACAATTTGTACATATGGCTTCGTCAAGACTTACAAACTAATTATTACAAGAAATATAAATATACAATATACAGGTGTGACAGAATACAGTTAAGTAGTTAAATATCTAAGTTAAGAAATTCATTTATGCTATAAAATTTGTGTTTTAATAACCATTTATATATTTTAGATTTAAAGAATTTTCCTGGCACAGCTTTTAAAGATTTGGGTATCTTATTATATAAAATTATTCCTTTGTGGGATACACTATTGAGAGTTTTATTAAGTCGATGACACTGTAGATGTATTGCTTCAGCTGTTCGGGTATTATGGGCATGATAATCCTTGTTTCTCTTAAAACATTGCATATTATTATGAATGAAGGAGACTGTTTCTAGGATATATATACATGGTAGAGGGAGTATGTTAAGCTCTTCAAATATAGGTTTACTTGGAGCATGGGGTGGTTCCTGATTCATTATTCTTAATATTTTCTTTTGTATTTTAAATACTATATTTGATTGGGTAGAGTTCCCCCAAAAGAGTATTCCAAATGAAATTATTGAATGTATATATCCAAAGCATACCACTCTCATTACCTCTTTACTACAAACTTTGCTTAACCCTCTTATTGCGTAAGTTAAACGATTCAATTTATTACTAAGAATGAGAATGTGATCTTTCCATGTTAATGTGTTGTCAATTGTAATACCAAGGAATTTAGTAGAATGTTGGTGACTTATTGGGCTATTTTCTACAAGTATTTGGAATTGATTTGTGAGGTTTGGATACTTTTCAAAATTTAAGTAGCTTGATTTATTAACATTTAACAATAATTTATTATAATTTAACCAGTTACACAATTTTGACATTGAGTCATGTATAGTCCGTTGTAGTGAATTTTGGCAATGACTTTTGAACACAAAGTTTGCATCATCTGCAAAAAGAACAGTATTAACAGGAGTCATGTGTAATAGTAAGTCATTTATATAAATAAGGAAGAGAACTGGCCCTAATATGGAGCCTTGTGGTACGCCACACTCAGCTATTTGTAAATTTGACCGCATACCATCAATTTCGACTAAATGGGCTCTATTTGTAAGGTATGATCTAAACCAGTCATTAGCAACTCCTCTGATGCCATAATTTTCAAGCTTATTTATTAAAATGTTGTGGTTTACTGTGTCAAATGCCTTAGATAGATCGACAAACAACCCTAAGGCATGTTCATTCTTGTCTTTTGCACTAAATATTTCTTCTAAAAAGGAGAAAATAACCATATTTATTGACTTACCCTTTTGAAACCCAAACTGTGATTCAGATATTATATTGTACTTTAATAAAAAGGGTACTAATCTATTGTACATTATTTTTTCGAGTATTTTAGCAAACACACAGAGTAAAGAAATGGGTCTATAATTTTCAACACAGGTTTTATTACCTTTCTTATAAATGGGCACAATTTTAGCAATTTTGAAAACATCCGGAAAGCAGCCGGTAGTAAGGGATATATTGCAGATATCTGATAATGGTTTGAGTAAATAAGTTCCACATTCCTTTACAAGAGCATCAGGTATATGGTCATATCCACTACATTTTTTATTTTTTAGACTATTAATAGTTTGTTCTATTTCTTTTTCTGTAGTTGGAAATAAATAAAGTGAGGCATAATTATTTATAATCTGTGGTGAGGTTATACTATCAGATAGTGGAGGCATGGTTTTAGTTAAATTCTTAGCCACTACTGCAAAGTAATTATTAAATGTCAGTGATTGTTTTTTTATTTACTATTGTGTTGTTATTTACAGTTAATGTTATTTTATCATTTTTTTGTTTACTATTAGTTTCTTTTTTTTACTATGTTCCAAATAGCCTTGCCCTTATTCTGGTGACTATTAATATAATTGTCATTATATAATTTCTTTGCTGCAATTACAACTTTATATAAAGTGTTACAGTACTTTTTAAAATATTCTTTAAATTTGGGATCCTCTGTCATTTTATTAACTTCCCTAAGCATCCTCTTTCTTTTACATGATAAAATAATTCCTTTTGTTAGCCAATTTTTACAATTAGACGAGAAATTAGAGTAGGGTCTCACTTTCTTTAATGGAAATGCTACGTCCCGATAATGGGAGATTATGTTAAAAAAATCTGCTGCTTTTTTGTTAACGCAATTATTATCTAAAGTATCCCAAGACTCTATACTTAAAAGATGCTTAAAATAGTCTATATTTTGCTCATTAAATACCCGCTTGTAAATGGTTTTATTTTCCTTAGATGAAATTTTATTACTCTTCTCCGGTAGTTCCGGGCTTACAAATATATGAATGAGCCGCAACTTGACAGTGTCTCTTTAATAATGTGAGCCTAATACTACAGATGCAACAATGAAAAGTTGCCAGAATAAGAATAGAAACATGGCATTTTGTTACAATTAGAAATTAACATTCGAACCAAATTATTAAAAATGATTCATGAGTAAGGCGACATTCAAGCCCGTAGATTAAAGCCACTGGCTCATATACCCGCAGAATTCATTCCATACCTGGGCATTCAGGACAGCACCTGCAGATCTGGCAGCCCTGCCTTGTATTCACTAGAAGTGGACATTTGAATGTTGAGTGTTTTGTTGATGCTTCTCATGCATGTGATGAGAAAAAGGGTTTTTCTCATGCTGGATATGTGATTAAGCTAGGGGTTCTGTTTTTGCATGACAATCTAAGCAACTGAAGACTGTAACATTATCAAGCACTGAGTCAGAATATTTAGGACTAACTAAAGGTATCAAAGAATCACTGTATGTCAGAAATGTGTTTGAGCTTCTAGGTTTAGGTAAGATCTGTGTAAAAAAATTCAATGATAATAATGGTGCATTGTGTATTGCTAAGGATGAGGGATCTCATAAGCACACCAAGCACATTAATATAAGAATGTTGTTTATCAAAGAAAATGTCAGAAAAGGGTATGTGAAATTGGATCAAGTTAACACTTATGAGTTAGTGGCTAAAATGACAAAAGCCTTACCTATTGTTAAACATAGAAAATTTGTGAACAATTTCTGTGTGAAACAGGTTTAAATTAGGTGGACCTGTCAGAATGTTTTTGTTTTATAAAACCAAGTAAAGTTCATTTTACTTATGTTGGCACTTCCGACTAGAAACCAGATGTGAGTTTTTCTGCATTCTCTTCTTGCAGTCATAAGGTAAAACTGAAATAAATATATGTTATGTTTATCTAACTTCTTTTATTTAAACAACGCCTATCTGCTCTCATTTTCCATCACACTTAGATCTGGTTTCTTCTTATACCATTTCTCTGCTTGGGTAATCTTTGATCCTTTAGTAGGCCTTTACTTTGCAAGATATACTGTTGTCAGGTCTGCTACGCCACACATTTCTTTTTTACATTTTGCATCAAACATCATTGTTCTTGCTTTATTCATCAATGTTAGAGTCAGTTTCTCAGCTTTTCCATTCAACTGTGGAGTGTGAGAAATAGCAAAAATCCATTGCAATACCTCTTTCTTTACACCAGTCAATGAGTTCAGCATTTTTATATTCACCACCATTGTCTCATCTGAATTTATTGACTTTGAGGTTAAAATAGGCATCAACCTCATAAACATATTGTTTTACATACATAAACACTACATTTAGAGATTTACTACTAAGCAAATACACAATAAAAAATGTGAATGTCTAGCAATGTTTGAAAAATAGTTATTACCGTCACATGTAGGGGGATTGATAAGACCACACAGACCACTATGTACGATTTGAAAGGGTCTTTCAGCTTTTTGCCTTACAGTCTTAAATGACACTCTTACTTGTTTAGCTTTGGCATACACAGAACAGTTTATATCAATCTTATCTTTAAAATTTACACCTTCATACATTCCAGAAAGTTCCTGCATTTGTTTCAGGTTTAAATCACCTAGTTTTTTTTGTGGCAGATGTCCAGAGTATTACTGTTTTGTTCTGTAAACAGAACAGTTTCATTTTCTTGTGGGTTTTCCATGCACCAACTTTCATAACCCACTGCATATGTCAAGTCAAGTCTTGTTTTACAAGTCAGGTATAACAGGCTTCCAATTACTTTAGTAATAATTGTCACGAGTTCAGAGTTGACAATGGAGCAACTACTCATGAGACAGATAAGACTGAATGATTATTTTCTATACAGAGAAGCAAATGATGAATTAAATCAAGTACATCCAGAAGAAGAAAGAAATGAAAACTGGAAACAGAAAATGAAAGAACTGGTTACATTCTGAGAACAAGAGATGGTCTGCAGAAACCTAAAAGACTTGAAGATTGCAGCCTAGATCAACGGTTCCCAACCGGTGTGCCCCGGCACCCTAGGGTGCCGTGTGATTGACTAAGGGGTCCCGCGAGATATTGAGATAAACAAAAAAAATTACCTTCTATTGAAGCCTTAAGTCTTGTAAGGTCTTGAAATAAAATAAGTCAAATCAATTACTCTCATGCACGGCAGATGGTGATAGTGGTCGATTCATTTCAATAATTCAGTTATACTAGTATCTCACAGATGGCATTACAGCTATACCCTGCCGAACATTCCCGAGACTACTCGCTTCCTCACGAACATTCCCGAGACTTCGACATGTGAATATATAAAAGTGTACGTCACTTGGCGCTTTCAGTTGTCTTCCACGCGTTGATTCACAGTGTTTAGCTATGGATAAGTTCATTGTTAAACTTAAATACCAGGACAGTGAAAGTGAACAGTCGGCTCCTACTGCTTGCTTTAAGAAGCAAAATCTTACAGATTCTCCCGGACCGTCGAATTCACCACATAAAGAAGACAAACGAAAGAAAAGAACATACCAGGACAGTTACTTAGCGTATGGATTTATGCAATAACAACGAGGAAAACCCTATTATCCCTGTGTGTTTAGTTTGTGGCGAAACACTTAGCAACGAGGCCATGGTACCTAGCAAACTGAAGCGGCATCTTACAACAAAGCATCCTAGTGTGTCACAGAAAAGTGTAATGTATTTTTCACATATATTAGAAGGGGAGAAGAAAACAGCTGTGCGAATGGTAAAGAGAATGACCATAGGTGATACTGCTCTTGAAGCCTCATTTAAAGTAGCAGAACTGATAGCTAAAAAAAAAAAGAAACCTCATACTCTTGGAGAGGAAATCATTGGCCCTGCATGTCAAGTTATACTTTCAACAATACTTGGCGAAGGAGCAGCTAATCAAATTTCGAAAGTTCCTCTGTCCAACAACACAATCAGCCGCAGGATATCTGAAATGTCATGCAATATCAACGAACAAGTCACGGAGAAAATAAAAACTTATAGAACATTTGCTTTGCAAGTAGATGAGAGTCTCGATATTGGTGACAAACCGCAACTCCTTGGTTTTATCAGATATATTGATGAAAAAGATATTAGTGAACAGTTTCTGTTCTGTAGACCGCTGGAGACTACAACCACAGGCCATGATATTTTCGTTTCTATTAATTCCTATCTCAATGCCCTTGATCTTTCATGGAAAGACTGTTGTGGTATATGTACAGATGGTGCACCATCTATGTCTGGGAAAATAAAGGTTTTACTGCCAGAGCTCTCAATGAAAATCCATCCATTATTATAACTCACTGTTTTCTGCATAGAGAGGCATTAGTCGTGAAAGCGTGTAATGAAGATTTTGCTGAAGTGTTTAACCAAGTTGTGAAAATGGTGAACTATATGAAGTCTTGACCTTTAAAGTGCAAAATTTTTGAACAGTTATGTCGCGCAACGGAGGCAGCTCATACCTTTTTGTTACTTCACACAGAAGTAAGGTGGTTGTCGCGGGGTCGTGTATTGAACCGGTTTCTCAAACTTAAAGAACAGCTAAAAACTTTTTTTAAGGATGAAAATCAAGACACATTTCATGAGCTCTTACTAAGTGATTCTTGGTGTTTTGAACTGTCGTATCTGGCAGATATTTTTCATAACCTGAATGAACTGAATGTTTCGATGCAATAATCTCCTCAACCAATAAAATGAAAGGTTTTAAAAGAAAACTTAGTTCTTGGAAGTCTGCAGTTCAAAAAGGAGATTTGTCGAACTTTCCATCTCTTCTTAATGTGGCAGGAGATAAAGACCTGGGTAAACTGAAAGACCGCATTTGTGATCACTTATCAAGATTGCAAGATGCAATAGATGCATACTTTCCAACTATTTCCACTACGAATCTCGACTGGGTTGTCTCTCCATTTGATTTCGTAGATAGTGCAGAGGACATAGATTTCATTGCTTGCGAACGAGATGAATTTATTGATCTTTGTGCTGATTCCACACTCAAAGGTAAGTTCACCAAGAGTGAGGCGTCGGTGGCTAGTTTTTGACTTCAACGGAGAGAGGAGTACCCTAACCTAATGAAGAAAGCAATTAACGCATTTTTGCCCTTTTCAACATCCTATCTATGCGAGCAAGCCTTCTCTGCTATGGTCACAATAAAATGCAAAGCAAGAAATAGACTGAATAACCTTGAAGATGATTTGCGTGTTTCACTGTCAACTGTAAGACCCGATATCACATATCTGTGCTCTAAGCATCAATCACAAGTTTCACATTAATCATTAATTGAACAAAATTTATTGGTGTATTTTTACTCAGTGATTGTAGTAAAGTTTACTGTATTATGTTATGGTGTACGTTATTATTATATAATATTTCAATAAATTAACATATTAAGCTTAATTTTCTTTTAATTCAAGGAAGGGTGCCCCTGGTGTTTAATGTTATTCCCAAGGGTGCCGTGAACTTCAAACGGTTGGGAAACACTGGCCTAAATAATGCTTCTAACCCACAATTAATCTCATTTATCACATGGGTAGTTGCTCCACTTCAACTCTTCAATTAAAATCCTTAAATATGTGAATTCTGTACGGCATTCTGCTTCAGTTGTTGATTTTGTTACTGTACTCTGTTCTTTTGAATGCCAGTATACCAGGCCTCCTACACACAATATTACATAGCCAGTCATACTTTTTCTTTGTTCTGTATCTCCAGCATAATTTGCATCATGGTATGCTCCTTTATTACTTTTGTAATACAACAACTACAACATTTTACTATTTCCAACATTTACAACAGTTATGAGCCCAGTATTGGCTCTAAACATAAAATAATAAAACAGTGTGCTTCAAGATGACAACAATAGAAGTAAAAAATGACAAAATCGTATGTGTTCAAAAACTGAAAGAGGCTAGCTTGTTTCCTTTTAGGCATTTCAAGGTTAAAATTCTGTTTACGGCCAAGAAATTAATGAATGTGGTTGATGTTACAGAGTAACTGGCAGATGGTGAATGAAATAATGAAAATGAAAAAAACTGGAGAACCAAAGATCTATAGCTAAGCATGTGATCCTAAGAAAAATCCACAACAAAGTGAAAGTGCACCTCATGTCGTGTGAAACCACCAAAGAAATGTAGGACACTATATTGAGAATTTACAAGAAGGAAACTGATCAACAAAGATGTTTACTGCTACATGAGTTCTACAACTTCAAATTTGACAAATGCAGAGATGTCAATACCAACATCTTCAAAATGTGATCTGCAAACTGAAGTGCCTCAAAGAATAAATAACAGAATCTATGATGATCTCCAAGATAATGACTATGCTTCCAGAACAATTCAAACATTTCAGCAGTGCCTGGGATTCCACTCAAGAGTCTAACAAAACCCTGGAGAGTCTCATTGCAAGATTGATGCTGGAAGAAGACAAGATGAAAATGAACTTCAAAGAAAACACAAATATATCCTTTAAAGCTGAAATGGAAGTAAATGGTAAAAAGAAAATGATTTGTTACTTGTGTAAAAAGAAAGAACAAGAAAAATGTACACTGATTATGAGCCAATGGTTATACAGCACTCTTCTATCAGAGGAAGGAGTGGGCATAGGGAGTAATTTTGAGAACTCTGTCATCACACAGATGTATGAGGAAATCTCAGACCAGCACAATACACCTTTGTTTTTCCATCTCCAACAACACCCGTTCATTTCACCTATTTAATACCACCCCATTCACTTTCCTTATGCAGAAAAAAAAAAAATCAGAGTAGGTAACAAGTTTGAAGTTTTGATAAGGATTTATTTTGAAATCGGCATTTTGGATTATAGATGGCTTGGAAAAGAGCTAAGTCTTTTCCTAAGAAACAAGTGGTGTTTTAATTGATACCCAAATCAGAAATTTAAGGTATGTGAAGTTTTATTAAGAAAATAACAGAAAGAGTATGTCCTGAGCAGGAACGCAAGAATTATGTACAGATACACATTAAATATTTGGTCACAGAAAACTTTACATTATAATGCAAAAATATTTAAAATTATAAATTTATAAAGCATAAACAAAATATTAAATAAATCCTGCATTTTGAGTTTTTGCAGTAAACATATAGATACTGTTTAATTTCAAAACATAATATTCTTGCCCTAATTGGTCAATTGTATTCATCCACTTACATGAGTATAAAAAGGGGAGGATTGCTCCCTATTACAGCTGCTCTACTGTTTTGGTGTATGGAAAAGTCAAATGGAACACAGAGAAACCAACACAACTTTTGAACAACAACAACTTGTGATTTTCCATCACATTAAGGGTGCTACACACAGATATATTGTTCCTAGGGTAATATTATGGACCACTGTTGGAGACATCATCAAAGATATAGAAAAGAGGATAGAAGTGAATCTTTGCCACCAATAGGACATTCCAGAAGCTGAGTGAGAGAGAGAAGAAAATACTTATGAGGAAGGTATTATTAATCCTATAATTTGTGCAACTGGTAAAGATGTGCACCCAGAAACAGTCAGAATGATATCAAAAACAAAGATTGCATTAGCAGGGCAGCCAGAAGAAAACCTTATGTAAATAAACTAACTGAGCCAAGAGGTTGCAGTAAAAACTGCTTCAAAAGAAATCAAGATTAGTGGAATGATCTTATTTTTGTTGACAAAAGCCCATTTCATGTGTCCAATACAGAAGATAGGGTTTGTGTGTCACACAAGCTCAATGCAGAGCTGGACAGAAGGAATTTACGCCTTACAGTAAAACACAAAGATGGTAATATGATAGTATGGGATGTATATCAACAGGAAGAGTGGGCAATTTGTTGTTCATTGAAAATATTGTGAACAAACTCCAATATCTAAAGATTCTGAGAGAAAGCTTGCATCACGTGCAGAGAAATTAGGGATTAGAAATACATTTAAGCCCTATCAAGATAACAATCTAAAGCACAAAGCATATAGTGTCAGGGGGTCTACTTTTGTATAACTATCAAAAAGTAATACATACTACCCCTCCCATCCCCAAAATTCTCCCATTATCTCTAAAGATTATCTTAAGAGAAGACTGCTGGCAGAACAGAATAAAATTGAAACAACCTATATGAGGAAAATAATTTCCAATGTGAAATACATCTACTTGAAGTAATCATAAAGGATACCCAACAAGGTGTTAAATTCAGCCAGTGTGAGGAGAATAAACATTTTGCTTTTTGACCAAATATTTAAGTGACTTTAAAATTGCAACATACATACATAATGTTTCTTTTAGCAGCTGTTACAGCTTAGAAGAATGATACTGTTTGTTATTGATACCAAAGGCTTGTAATTTTTTGTACTTATTATCATTTTAATGTATATAATTATTTTCTGAAAAATAAACATTTGAGTTTCAGCTAAAATATTTGACCGATAATTGTTGTGACTATATGTAGATTGAATCACAAAGATTCACAAGCACAATTGGCAAATGACAGCCTGGCCTTGGTTATATAGATATTTATATATTGTTAAAAGCACCCAGTGCACAAAGTGCATTTTAGTAAGTAGCATACTTAGTGTTGAAGCAGTTTATATTATTTAAGATTTATGTACTTACCAAATGGTTGGTGTATGTTAGTAACTAAGTTTACTATAAAGTTTTGTTTTATTGACTAATGTGATTTGTTGATGTTCTTCATATTTGTTGGTTAAGAGATGAAATTAATTAAGTAGATAAGGACTAAAAGAAACAAAATAAGGTATGCATGACCAACTACAACATTTACACAGAATTTATAAAGAAAGAGCCAGTCATTTGTTTGCATTAGGGAAAATAACAAGCAATAATGGTTGTTGACAAGTCACCATGGAAACAATGACACAACAATGTAATTGAGAAAATGTTTCATTCTGTATGTTGCCCAACTAAGTTTTTTTTTTTTTTTTTTCTTAACGACACTGACAATTACCACCTGATCATATCAGCACAGCTGGTGTGCCAGAATTTTGTACTGCAGGAATTCTTTAACATGCCAGTAAATCTATTGACAAAGGGTTGTTGCTTTTAAGTATACTTAAAAACCATCGGTCTGGACTGGGTTTGAACCTGCAACCTTGAGTCTAGAAACCTTGAGCCTAACCAACTGAACTAGCCAGACCGACTGCCCGGTGAAGACACTGTGTGTTGGGTAAGTGATACATTTTGTAATAAGGAAGAAAATCGACATGAAATGCAAGAGAATTTAGTATACAAATACATTAAATTGAAATAAAACAATATTAAAATATTCAGTATCTTTAAAATTAAAGAAAGTAATTGAAAATCTAAAATGTCTTTACCTGTAGCAAGATCTGAGAGAAGAAAAGATAAATAAGAGATCTCAATGTGCAAATAACTAACTACCAAAGGGCCACTACAGTGCTCGTGCACAAACTGTTTAAAGCTTTTACCAATTCTTCATACCTTCAATTGCTAGAATCATAACAGCACTGCCAGTTTGCTGGAATTTCATTCTGCGGGAGTTCTTTTAAAAGCCGGTGGTAAATCTACTGACATGGAGGCTGTCGCTTTTAACCATGAATCTGGGCCATATTTCAACCCATGACCTTGGAAAAGGAAGCCAGCACCAAATGAGCCATCCAGACCAACATTCATACCTTTAGGACCGTGTGCGTGTGTGTAAACATTACATTACAGAAAACAATCCCTTACAGGATCTCATAAGATAACATGTTGGCACTACCTTTCTTTTGTAAGAGCTTCCTATTTAATACCTTATTAAACAATTAGTCTATCACCTCATTTCACTCAATTGCAGCTAATCTGAAATCTGTGGTAATTCATAGACACATTTGCTAAAATAATAATAAAACTAATCTTTTAGAAGTGAAGATAGTGTATTTGGGAGGTTTATTGAAATACAGAATCTGTGTTTCTTGTAGAAGTAAAAGATGAGGGAACATTACAAATTACTCAAATTGTATTTGAGACAAACAGAGAAGCCGAGAGATGTAGTTTATGTTGCAATGCAAATAAACATTTTTACTAACCGTGTTCAAATCCTGGCTATGGCATTGAATTTTTTAATCTGACTCTACCTATCCAACTCCTGTCCTACACACGGCTTATGTGAAAAAACAATTATTCCAATACCAATTGACCATAATAGTTTGCTATATTATGAATCCTGGGTCTAAAGTATGTACAACATTGTAAGTCGCCATTGGTCAAAATAATTTGAGATCACCTTGTAGTTTACAGGGAAACATGTGAGTCAGTTGAGAAATTCAATGCTATGCTGGCATGTTGCCATGGTAGCTCAGTAGCAGATAAACCAGCTAGACATCAGGAGATCCGTGGTTCAAATCCCAGCTATGGCATTGAATTTTTCAGTCTGACTCTACCTATCCAACTCCTGTCCTACACATGGCTTATGTGAAAAAACAATTATTCCAGTATCAATTGACCTTTATAGTTTGCTACATTATGAATCCTGGGTTAAAGTATGTACAACATTGTAAGTCGCCATTGGGGTTGTCATCTCAAAATAATTTGAGATCACCTTGTGGTTTACTGGGAAACATGTGTGTCAGTTGAGAAATTCAATACTATGCTGGCATGTTGCCATGGTAGCTCATTAGCAGATAAACCAGCTAGACATCGGGAGATCCGTGGTTCAAATCCTGGCTATGACATTGAATTTTTCAGTCTGACTCTACCTATCCAACTCCTGTCCTACACACAGCTTGTGTGAAAAATCAATCATTCCAATTTTTACTAACATTTGCTATACATTATTTGCTATATTCATATGCTTTCCATCACAATGTGGTATATTCCAGATTTCATTAAATAAATCTGCATTGTTTTATATGCACTTGTAAAGTATGTTGAATATAAAAAAAATCAAAAATATTTTGGTGATTTTAAGGATCATCTGGCAATATGTAGACCTCTCAATTACCATAGCTCCATGCCAAGGTGCTAATGGAACTGCTAGTGGTTAAGATCCTGAAAGATAAAAAGGCGTTTCTTAAAATTTTGGCTGTATATTTTTAATTAATAAACATATAGACAGACAGATGAATCAGTATATAAACTGATAAATAAATAGATAACTAAATAGAAAAATGAATAGATAGATAAATGGACAACTAGATAGATAAATAAATAGATAAGTAGACATATAACTAGATAAATAAATCAATGTATAAATAAAAAAAAAATAAATATAACTTTAGTAAGCGAGAACATTTCTTTAAAATTTGTAAAGTATTGTGATGATGATATATTTAAGGGAATTCAACTACAGGGTCATTAGCACTCTTAATAAAAGCATGGCAAAAGGCAGAGGTAAAGATCAATATAAATAAATTTTAGACATAAATTATAGTGAAATTCAGATATAAAATTAAGTATATATTAAACTAATCATGGCAAAAACCAGATATATATATATATATATATATATATATGGATTTACAAAAGTATGCTGAAATATAATAAAGTATAATATAGATATAACTAAATCCTCATTAAAAAATTACATTTGACAAAAATTGAAAAACTTTTTACTGCCTGTATTCGCGAGGACCTCTGCAAGACTAACTCATAGTTGCAGATTTCCTGAATTTGTGCTACAGGAATGCACTCTAGAAACACAGGATATTCTCTATATAGCACACAGATAGAAGCAGGGTCTCCCCTAAAAAATTAACTGTGTGTAAAATTGCAGTCGCCAAAATGTAATCAAGTCAAAATTACCTTCTCCAACAAGATATAGGAAAAAATTTACTCAGTTTATTGGAGTGTTCTTTACTGCTCTAAAGAGTAGTTCTGCTGAGAGCTGACCATTCTTCATGCCAGAAAAAAGACACTACTCTCTGCACAACGTGCCTACCAATCTATGCAAGAAATTGCAACACTGGGTTTTGTGTTGCCATCTTTACTGCCAAAGCCAGCTAGTCAAAGTGACCAAGAATCCACATTAACACCGAAAGCAAGTAGGATGTGCTGCACAAGAAGATGATAGTATACATTTCACAAAGTCTCTGGAGGGACTCACTCATAATGAGGCAGTCACCCAGATTCGATACTGCTTGGTATGTAATATATATTGTGACAGAGTTGTGATTAATGTTACCAACAGACAGCAGGACTAGCAATGGGGAATCCTCTATCACCATTCCTAGCCGACTTACACATGGGTAATTTTGAGACACACATCACTGAGGCATTCCCAAACATATACAATAAATGGTATAGATATGTAGATGACAACATCACCATAGTTCCGGAGAAACTCGTAAACGATGCACTCAAACTCCGCAAATTGCAAAACAAATCTTTTCA
This sequence comes from Hymenopus coronatus, assembly GCA_030762935.1. Taxonomy (NCBI): domain Eukaryota; kingdom Metazoa; phylum Arthropoda; class Insecta; order Mantodea; family Hymenopodidae; genus Hymenopus; species Hymenopus coronatus. The sequence continues at coordinate 52,209,515 of CM060895.1, forward strand.
GTTCACTGTAGCGACCAAACAGGAAGGAGTCCTACCATTCCTAGACATCAAAATAATAAGAACAGAAAAACATAACCTGACATTTGGAATACATAGAAAATCCACAAATACAGATAACTACATAAAGCTTGACAGCTAGCACCCCACAACACACAAATATGCAGTCCTGAGCAGTTTAAAGTATAGATTAACACATATTCCCATATACCAAAACGAATACCAACAAATAATCCAAATAGCTACCAACAAAGGCATCCAAAAAAGTGCAATAGACAAGAGAATACACAAATACAAAAAACTGAACCGCATAACACATACATCCACCATACAGAACCTCAGAGACCAATCTCAGTTCAGAAAATTCACATTACCCTCCGGCACACAACAAACTTCAGAAAATCTTCAGGAATTATAACAGCATCTTAGCTCCAAAAAACAACTACAGCTTTCAGTAACTGTATGGCAAACATTTAAAAGATCCTATCCCTGCAAACAAATAATTGGGAATTTATGAAATTAAATGCTCAGACTGTAATTTAGTATATATAGGAAGGACAAAGAGAAAACCAGATTAAAGGAACACACGAGAAACCTAAAATACAGACAAATAGAAAAATCAGCAGTTGCCTATCAGGACACGAAATCATGCCTAACATAAAACTGTTAAAACCAGTGTATAAACACACAGAATTAGATATCTGGGAGAAGATCTACATTATGAAGAAAAAGAGCCATATCATGTGTTAAAAACCGACTCAAATTCTTTTGTTTTTAATTTAATCACATCACTGTCTCAAGCTTCTTTGCATATTTGCAACATTTTGATGGTATGAGTTGGGTAATATTTTAATCCTTGTGAGTCTGTAATAGTTAGAGGTATAAAAACTAAGATTGCAATTGATATTACCAGGGCAATTACACCTACTAATTTATCTGTTTGTAAGACTATAAAAGTTTCAGACCAATTTCAGGAACAGAATATGTTATTCGCATTTTCAACCCCATAATTCTGACTGAATCTCCTTTTACTTAGCACCAAAGCTGAGCTGTGAGAATACATCACTTGTGGAGACATCTGGTGCTCGATCTATGAACTTCTAAAGGTTTGTTGTATGCAGTAAATCAAAATTCATAATGGTTCTTCTTTTTTATGATGTAGATTTTTTTCAGATGTCTAATTCTGTATGTTGAAAAGCTGGTTTTAATAGTTCTATATTAAGTGTAATTTGCTGTCCTGATAATCATAACTGATGGGCAACTGCTGATTTTTTTGTTTGTATTTTAGGTGATGCATGTGTTTTTTTTTTGTTTTTTTTGTTTTTTTTTCCCCTTCCTATATATACCAACTTGCAGATTGAGCATTTTAATTATAAATTTACAGTTTTTTGTTAAAACAGTAGGATCTTTTAATTTTTTGCATAATTCATTTAGTGCTATAGTTGTTTTCTGTTGCTAGCTGATTTGTATATCTTGAATATCTTCTGAAATTTATTGTGTGTCCAAGGGTGATGTGCGAGTTTTCTGAATTAATGTTGGCCACAGTATTCTATATTCTATTGTCTGGTTTATGTGTTTCAGTTTTTTGTATTTATGAATTCTTTTGTCCTCTGCATTTTTGTAACATTGTTGGTAGCTGCTTGGATGTTGACGGGTTTTGTTTTGTAGTTCACTATTTTCCATGGGAAATTGAATTAAATTGAGTTTTATTAATGGATGCTCTTTAACTGCTATAGTTCTCACTGTCCCATTCCATATGAAAAACCTCTTAAGTTTGTTCAGAGGCCTCTTTGTCAGGCTTGAGATTCTTTTATGTGTTGTAAATCTATGACACAAGACCATTTTACCTCTTTTCTGAAGGAAGCCATGCCGAATACAAACTCCAACATCCTCCCCTGGGTTCGAACTTGCGACCTTGGGAACCAGAGGTTAGCATGTTACCTCTATACCACAGAGGATGACTTTTCTATGGGAATGTGGACCAATCTATATGTTATGCTATTCAGGACTGCATATTTGTGATGAGGATGAGAATAGATCCTCTGATTGCCATCATTATTTAAAACATAATTTAGCCAAAGTTGGTATAATTTTTTGGGTATTGTCCCTCTGGCTCATAACATTAATCCAGGGACAGATATCCTTTTAAGGTTGTATTTCTCCTTATAAAAGATGAAATAAATGGCCTGTTTTTCTGTATCCACTTCTTCAGTGAGATTCAAACAGTAGGATCAAGTATCTCTCTGCTACCATCATCTGTTTTGTAGGCAAAGATGTCAATGCCTACTGTTACCACTGTTGCACAAGCCATGCTCTTCCTTTTTGTTTCATGCTTGTTGCAATTGAGCTCCTGATTTTATAATGTCTGCTGTTTCTCAGCATTTCTCCACCCAAAACATGTGCAAGGTTTCCTGTTCCCTGCCACAATGGCAGAGGGGCCTGCCTGGTAAGGAGCAGACTGCAATAATCCAGCAGCATTTTGATGGCATTCAGAGCAGGAAATCTGCGATGATCCTGGATCCATTGATTTGCAGGTGTGTAGTTGCTGAACAGTTTAACTCCTTTTATTTTTGCAGTAACTCACTCAAAAGCTGAAATTATCTTTCTCTTAAATATCTTGTTACTTTTCTTATATCTGAGAGAAGACTTACAGGGTCTCTGATGTCATTCTGAGTGACGTTAAGATGTAAACATCTTTGAATTTCTTACTCAAAATCTCTTATGGTGCCAATAAATGGGTCGCTGAAGTATTTTAAAATGTTACAGATGTTTGTATGTTGTAACTAAACTTCCCATGAGGTGTAGAATAAACCAAAGTCTATTTCCTCTTAGTATACAATAATTGGTCTGAAACATCTGATGATAATTGAAGGCTAATTTTTATAGTACATTTTAACATTTTGTCAGTATGATTTAAAACTTTTATGGAATTTTATCCATTGAGATCATTTGAAAAGGATAAATTAAGGTCACAAAACAGACAAGTTTAAATAGCAAATTTCTGGTCTGTTTGTAAAAGGAGTGAACTTTGTAAAGTTTCACCTTTCTTATATACATTTTCTAAGACTTGATGAATATTGAAAAGTAATTCATCTATTAAATTAATGCCAAGATAATGTATTTTTTCTTCAGGTTTTGATACTGAATTTCATTATTCTCAGAAATAATCAGATTCTTTAGTGAATAATGTGGAAATAATCAGATTCTTTATGATAAACAGATTTTGATGTTTTGATGCCAAACCAATTTCTTGAAAATACCATATAGCTAATTTAGTAAATTCTTTTGCAGCTTCTACATTTTTTTTCCAATGATCATGGTATCATCTGCAAAACCCATCACTGTTAAATGCTGACAATTTGAAACCAACAAGTAACTACATTCATCAATTCATCAGATAAAGCCTGTTGACCAGTTCCTCCAAAATGAAATCTGTTGCTAAATTGTAAAGAATGTGAGATATAAGTGGACCCTGTAGTACACCTCTTTTTATTTCAATCTGATTTGTTTTACTGTAGTTGGTTTCAAATACCATAGTGTTATGTTTTTGTAGGTTCATTATTAAGCATGATAATTTGCTGTGCATTCCTTTGGAATCCAGAGATTTTTGGAGATGTAAATGACCAGAAATGCCACACTAATACTTTCTTTTCTTTCTCTAGCAGATTTCAGAGCAGTATTAAGAATGGTAGTGTTGATATGAGTCCCTGGAGATAATGTAAAGCCTTGTTGGTATGGACTTACGGTTATGTAAGCTGTAATCCATGGTCCAGTGATCTTCCAATAACTCTTCTTACTACTGGTCTCCAGTTGGAGGGAGATGACTGATCCCCTCCCTTATGTTTGAGAATAGCTCTAGCTTTTTGAAATATCGGTGGTACAATTCCATATTTTAGCACTCTAGTAACTATTTTCACAATGATTTCTAAAACCATGTAATTTTTTATTGTTCTCATGAATATGTGGTCAGGACTGCTAGCCATGTCAATTGATGTATATCTTATTGTGTTATTTATTTCTTCTTTGAAGATTGCTGTATTAAATGTATCATTTGTTTCAGCCAAGTTAATATTACTGAATTTCTGGGGATATTCCTGGCAAACTTGATCATTTGATACAGAAAATACACTTTTAAAATTATCATCCAATACAGTACTGTTAATTTTGCAGGTTATGCTATATCATTAAAGACATCACAACTTGTTTTTCATAGTTTCTTTACTTTGGTAGTAAATTTTTGTTATTTTATAGTTATATTTTGATTTTCTTTTTAATCTATAACCTCTAGTTCCCCTTTCAGGATTATTTGATGTTTTATATGAAAACTGCATTTCTGGAAAAGTTTTGTTCTTTCTTGCCTCATGTTATTTTACCGCGGGATGTTTTGAACCTGGTAAATATGAATAGCATCTGATAGAAATAAAAGATACTCTTCAACTGTTTTGTGAAAGCTGTCATTATCTAACTCAAGTGAACATTTTTCTTTACTTATTTGTAATTGTTTGTTATAATTGTTAGTTTATCACTTTTTTGGGGTTGAGAGTAATTAATATTAGACTCATCTTGTGCTATATTTTGGATGCAGCTTGCATGTCAATTTACAATGTTATGACAATGCTGATCTGGATGAGCTCTACTTATCTGGATGTTGGCCTTTTTAAAAGGTTGCAGGCAATATGAACAAAAAACCTGCGTTTTCCTAATATTCTTGAATTATTTTGATTTTGTGATGTAATACTCAAGGCATCATAATCACCATAAGTATTTTAATTGCAGTGAGTTTCATTAAACCGTCATATTGATTGCTGTCAGAATCAAATTCAATATAGAGCAGTGTTACTAAATTATTAAGCTGTTTGTCTTGAATAGATGAAACTTGTGTATTACTAATAGTTTTAGAATTTTCGTTATCTATGAAATATAATGTTCAATCATGATCACACTTCTGAAAAACCTCAAAATAAAATGACTTCATCAATCCATACACACATAATAACATCACAGATAACATAATAACAAATGTTTGATGTATAAAAATGAAGTATATGAATTAAAAACTGAATATATTCTTATGTACAGAACTGCAGAGTGCAGCAACTATTTATATTCTCTGAAGTACCAACTGCCATTTTTTTACTCCATGGCATTTTAACTAAAAGTGAAGGCCTCCTTTGTAAGCATGTTCTTTTATTACTACAGTGTGTACATATCCAAGTACAAGGGATCTACAAATATCTTTTTGCCCGCCTGGGTAGTGTGGTCGTAGCAGGTCTGCCTCACATTCAAAAGGTCGCGAGTTTGAATCTTGCTTAGGGTGAGTTACCCGGATAAGGTTTTTTTCAGAGTTCTCCCTTTTCGTGAGAAGACAAATGTCAAGTAACTTTAAGCTCCATGGACCCCGAGATCATTTGAGCATCATTTCACCAATTTCATCGTCCAACTTGACCAACCAGGTTAAAGGGCGTTAAGCTACAAATTAAAAAAAAATATCTTTTTACTCTATGAGTAATTTATGAAATTAAATTAAAAGCTGTTTTACGTATTATTGCCAAGAAAAAGAAAAATTGGATGAGTGGTTTTTGAGATTATCCTACATACACAAACAAACAAATTTCTCTTTTTTTAACATAGTATAGATTGTAAATCCACTACAACAATTATATTTTGTTAAAAGCTTAAAAATTACAATATAGTTTTAGCACCCAGAATAAATTCTGTATAAAAAATCTCATCAACTCTAGCAACATAAATAAAATTAAATAGTACAAAAATCCAGGCATATACAGAACCAATTGCAAACTGTGGCAGGACAAAAAGGAATATAGGAAACAGCCAGAAAGAACACTTTGGTCATGTAACAAATAAGTGCTCCAAAAACTTACCAGTTTTAGTCCACTTCTGGTATAAATATGACATTCATTCACCTTCTAGAACACATACAAAAAGCTGTTGGAACTGGAAACCTGGGAAAAATTATATGTGGAAAAATTCAAAACCAGCTTATCAACTGTGATCTCCTTACTGTTGAAGTTTGTTCAACCCCCCCACCAGAGAAGAAGAAGACGGCCATCGCAAATAATTCACCTGCATCCAATAATCGTATGCGGATGATAGATCCTCAATAGTGATTTTGCTGTGTAAGTAACAATCTTGATGAAGCCTTGTGTAAAACAACTCATAGTACCTACACTACTATTAACTGAGCTTCAAAGGTAACTGCTTCAAATTCATTACTATTATTATTAATAATTACACCTATTTTAATCCTTTTAAGAACATTTAAAGGAATGCCAGTAAATGTAATTTACCTATAAATGAACCAACTAATGGCAAAATTTGACATTTATTTATGCTTTCTGCCTGAAATGACACTTTAACTATATAAGCTTAATCTATTGTTAATGTATTAGATTGAAGTGATGTGTTAGCTGTCATACACTGATCCAGCATCTTTATATAACAAAAATACTTTGTGTGCTTTTTGTATAGATATTCAACTGCTACTAACTAGTTGGTTTATCAGTCTGGGTAGTTCAGTTGGTTAGGTGCTAGGTTTCTGATCTCAAGGTCAAATATTCAAACCCAGCCTTATCAATGGTTTTTAAGTGTGCATGTAAGTAGATTTACTGGCATCTAAAAGAACTTCTGTGAGACGAAATACCAACACACCAGCAGTGCTGAATGATCCTGGCAATTACACCATCGTTAACAAGCAAATAATTTTAAAATAATTTACTTGGCTTTCTTGATATTGAAGGGTACCTTATTAAACTCAAGTAGTAATTTAATACAGTTAATTTTGTATACCTCCTCTGTTCTTTATGAAATTATTGCACAATGATCTAGACGATATACATGTGATCCCTAAACATTGGCTTTTATCATTGTAAGTTCTTACAGCTAGGGTGACCATATGCCCTCTTTTTCTGCCAACATGTCCTCTTTTCAAGCACAAAAGAGTGTCAGTGTGGGATTTCAACAAATGTCATTTTTCATTTTAAATCACATAATGCTTCAGTTCAGTGATTGAGTTAAGGAATATCAACAAATACCAGCCAAAGCAAGTACATACATTGTGTCACAATATATTCACTATGCTCTCTGGTCATAGCATACTTCTTGACCATAATATATTTGCTGCCCACCTGGGTAGTGTGGTGGTAGCATGTCTGCCTCACATTCAAAAGGTCGCGAGTTACCCGGATAAGGTTTTTTTCGGGGTTTTCCCTTATCCTGAGAAGACAAATGTCGAATAACTTTAAGCTCCATGGACCCCGAGATAATTTGAGCATCATTTCACCAATTTCATTCATCGTCCGATATGACCAAACCAGGTTAAAGGTCATTAAACTACAACAACAACAACAACAACAAAATATTTGCCACAGTAATGCTGATATTCTGTGCTTTCTGTGACAAATTTATGTCTCCAACCTCCTGTTTAAAGCCAATGAAAATAGCAGAATTCTTTTTGGTAATCTCAGTCACAATAAAAATGTGGAAAGGCTATTTTATTTTGATTAGTTCAGTGGACCAATGAGAAGCAATTAAATGTAGACCCAATGAACTCAATGGTAACTGTTCAATAATTTCAAACACCTAAATTGTATGTAGTATTACACCTATTTGTCAAGGTGTAATAAATTGATTAAAATTAGGGTGAATAATAAAGTATTTCTTGCCTTCTTAAACTTAAATGATATGTCTAACATCATGTATAAATATGTAAACTTTACAAATCCTTAGTACAAGTCTCAAAAGGTTCCTCTGTATGATTTATAAAGGCTTTTAATAAAAACCTGTCCTATTTGTTTGCGCATGAGATATGGTCAGCCTATATACAGCTCCAGCTATTCCTAATAACGCATAAAAAAATCTCCAGATGTTCACATGAATGATTGTGAAACACTGGCAAAATGTTTCCCTTCCTAAGCCTCCCTTAATAAACTTCCAACTTCTGGAAATGCTAACATAGCCCATATATAAGTATCTTTTGGCAAGGGAAATATCATTGATCAGAAAGGTTGAGTAATATTTTGGATAATCACTGGGTGACATTTTAAACCTTTGCACCTTATCTTTGGTTCTGTAGTTATTTAAAACTTAAAAAACTTGCATAAATTTCAGGCATTGCTTACTTTACAGGGGTGAAAATGATGAATATGAAGACTACTCGCTCCCAGAACACCAAATTAACTGCTTTGGAAAAGACAAATACAACATTGAGAAAAAAAATAACCTGGGTTGTTAATTATAAAACAATGATTGATTGATTTTTAACATTAGCTGCACATAATTTGAGAATGAGAATATTAGTAAGCATAATATTATCATTGGAGAGAACAAATTCTTCGACATTATAATGGGAATGTTAGACATAACATGACAGCTAAAACATTAATGGGAATGCACAGTGAAGTAACTAATCAAATAGGAGTAAAAACATAGATTACACTCAAACTTCACTCTTGAAATAAAGTAACTTACTTTGGACACAATTTTTGCAAACTGTAATCCGATTATTCCAATTGAATTCTGCACTAATTTTAATAACTTGGGCTTACTGTGAAAATTATGGTTTTGAGTCCAAAAATGATGTGTTACAGCTGAATTATCTGTCTGTTTGTATTTTAAATAATATAATAATAATTCTGCTGTAGCACTTCATTTTTGGACTCATAACCATAATTTTACAGTGAGCCCAAGTTATCAAAATTAGTGCAGAATCCAATTAGATTAACAGTTTGGGAAAATCTATTAATTTAAAAAACAAAAACAAGGTCATAAATTTTGACATACCACAAACAAATGGACTGATCTCAAAATTCATCTATCCAAAAGAGAGACCTCTACAGGCCCCTACCACGAGTTCATCAATGAATCTCCATTGAAAATGGTGGCAATAGTCACCGAAACATGTCTGAAGTTACTTTATTTCAAGAGTGAAGTTTGAGTGTAATCTATGTTTTTACTCCTATTTGATAACATGACAAGTTTAATGCATTCAGGTCTGGCTGTACATATGCAGATAAGGAAAAAGCAGTAAATACTCAAAGCAGTGGCTAAATGTAGCTGTTTAATTTTATGCAATTTATAATACCTTGCTACTGAATAGGCATGGGACCATTACACTGATTTTCACACTCCTGGAATTTATGTACATTTCCCTGACTATATCTTGTGACTCACTTAGCAGTTTACAGCTTTCATCACAGACTGTGCAAAACACCTTTCATAATAAAGATACAAGCACTACAACATATTATGTGACTATGACATGTACATTGTAAACAGGGTTCGAATCAGACTCTAACAAGAATTAGATTTGTTTTCCATTTTTCAAACCTGTTTTGTTTATAGGTGTCCTGATTAGTGTAATGCACTTACTAGTGCTATTTTCACTAATGTATGCCACTAACAAATTGCTGTAGTTTTTAAATGAATATTAATATTACTTTCATTAGTTTCTGTAACTTGATGCTTTCAAAATCTATCTTTGCTGACTAACAATGTTACAAAATACTGAATTGAATACTGTAAGCTACAATCATCATTGCTGGTGCAAATGCTTGATTTATGGCCCTGAATACCAACCTAGCTAATCAAGCTGAAAATTGTTTATCGTTTAGTATACCTGATATTAGTGACAACTCTAGTCAGCTGTCTCAGCTTACACTCATACCATGTATAGTTGCATTAAAAGTGTTCCATGTCTTCCTGTATTTTCAAAGAGAGTAGTAACAACCATTATAACAAAAAGAATAAAGAAGGTATTCTTCTTTAATGAGCCAGGGAAATTATTTAATGAGAGGGGGAAATCCCCCATCCCCCCATTAATATGAAACCACACACTCAATTTTAAAACAAAAATAAATAAATAATAATAATCAGTTTTCTTACTTTAAAATGACTGAAAGGTGGAAGAGCCAGTGATAATTGAGTCTAGTTGCTTTTCTTAGTCAGCAATGAAGAACGCTCTGTTTAAGTTCAAAATCTATAAAATTGATGTGGAGTCATCCCCATTATACTGGAGGAACTGGTATGCATTTTCTTGCCTCATCTCACGCATTAGGTTAAAAGAAAAGTCACTTTAAGCAATCCATCTCTGGAAAGGGCATCATTTAGGAGGGCAAGAGGAGTCAAAAGCCCTCCCCCATGTTTCTTCTTCATCTCACATGTTTATCCTCCTCATATGAAAGAATTATATCTCCCAGGACTAACACCTGGGGTTAGATGCTCATTGAGGATCAAATAGAATAACCAGGAATGTGGATCAGTGGTATGAAGATGAGGAAGTAAATAAATGTGAAATCTAGGCGAAACGGAATTGGAGCGATTGGTGGAATAAATGGTGACGGAATCGGCCCAATCACCACTTCGTCCACTGCAAATCACACATCCCCCGGTATTGAGCCCGGGACGCCTAGGTGGAGGCGAGCGGTCTTGCCACTCTGCCACGACATCGTCCACCTCATGTGCTACGAGAAAAATATTTAGCCTTCCGGCAGTTATCACTTATGCCATCTCCTGAAGTTGAGCTGCCAGCATATGATAAATATTGCGAGACAGTTGCGCTTGCACGCCAGTCCCTAAGTCGTAAAGCATAGCCCAATATTGAGTAGTCGCAAAGCGTAATTGATGGATGTTTTTAGGTGAGGAGTGAAGCAGTAGCGACCGAAGGTGCAGTTAGGAAATTTGGGAAGCTGCTTCAAGAAGAGATTGAAATGACGTTTAAAGGATAATCCCACCAATATCTGGCACTCTACTCTACTTTTTAGGTACTGCATATTTATTTATTTATTTATTTGTTTGTTTACATAGAATGTCCCGATGAACATATTGCTCTAGGTAGGGACTGCCCTTTAGTGAGGCGGTAAGCAAAATACAAAGAATAAAATAAACACATATATAAGGGAGTACATAAGTATAAAATATATATTTAATTTTTTAACCTATTTTGTGTGGGAGTTAGGCAGAAACTTTTAATAATTGCATTAGATTCAATTAAATATATTTATTTAGGTTGAAGAGAATTTTTTTGGTATGTTTAAACCAATGTAATGTTTCAACAAACACCATAAGAATTTTCTGTTGTCAAATTTTTAGAAATTACAATATTGCTCAAGTAGGTATTTGAAGAGTTTGTTTTTAAATTGGGGTAAGTTATGCGATATTTTGATGTTAAATGGGAGACTGTTGTATCTTTTGGTGGCACTATGTACCTAATATGCTTTTTATTCCATATTTGGTAGAGTTAACTGATTCCATAGATATGTGATTGGCTTATCTCGTTTTGTAAGAGTGAATATCTTTTTTGTGTTTGATTACCGAGTTCGTATCTAGGAGGTATCCAGCGCAATTGTCATTGTCGAAGCAACAAATGTTTAGAAATGTCATTTCTAGTCGTAATTAAACTCTTGAGAGAAGTCATTATATCAGCTGTTTGGAGTCTTCCTGTCTTAGGCTTGCATCATGATCTGTCTATATTAATGCACTTCATTGTGAATGATACTTTTTAAGATACATTTAAATTGATGTTTATATGCTTATGTATGTCTTAAGTTTCACTGTGACTGAGGCCTTCGTTATGTGGCGTGACGTCACTGCAAGTTAAGTCTTTCGTAATCGTGGATTTTTTTTTGTTTCTCTAAATCAATTTGATAACAGTTGCAAGGGAAACTCTTATAAGTACCTGTGCAAACAACAGTTATGCAATTAAAGTTCGAAGGCTTTCAAGGCCGGTGTTAAAATCACTTATAGAAAACAAAACCGGGCTTGTAGGCCGTGGTCCACTGGGCTTCTCCCTTCGTTCCCCAGACGTTTCGCCTGCGTCTGCGGCAGGCATCATCAGTGGCGTGTACATCTCCGTGGTCTCTCAATAGCGACTACTGAGAGACCACGGAGATGTACACGCCACTGATGATGCCTGCCGCAGACGCAGGCGAAACGTCTGGGGAACGAAGGGAGAAGCCCAGTGGACCACGGCCTACAAGCCCGGTTTTGTTTTCTATAAGTTATGCAATTACTCCAGAATAGCCTGGATAGATTTAATGGAGTTTAAGTGGCGTTACCCAAGTATATTAGGAGTCACATTTTAACATGTGCTAAATAATACCATAATTATATTTTGGGTATCTTTTGGGGAAAAATCGCGGATTTCAAAAATAAATAACATTATAAACCTCTTTCATTTCTAATTACTTGGGTAACACCAGTTAAACTAGGTGCCATTAAACTAAAAAAAAAATTTTTTTGGAGGGTAAATGCAAATAGCCAGGCAATCCATCTACAGAATGCGCCAATTAATTTAACTAGTTCCATTTACTTACCTTGCTTACAGCTTTCCTTTTGTACGACACGCGAACTTCATGAAATATCTCACTTTTTTGTAGCCGGCGATATGCGTATACCTATTCCACAGTGGCAAATATCACATACACAACCTTCACCTTGTCTCAATGCACAACTGTAATCCCGACCTTGGCCTGCGCTCTCTTAGAAAAACATTCCAAATTTCGAGTAGATACGAAGTAAGCGAAACGTTATGTGTTGCTGAAATATTTTTTCTCATTTTCAAACAATGCTGCAGAAATGACACTCATCCTTTAATATGGCTAGGTAATGTTAGAATTACAACTGAGGTAAAAACTAACCAAATAAAGCTAGAAAAAACCAACGGAAAGCTGACTTTTCTCCGTTCCCAAGTTTTTGTAATGCATAAACACGTGTACAGTGTACCCAGTGTGGCAATCACTAGTTTATTTCATTTTCAATTCTTTGACTTTGCGCAAACAAAGCAGTACTTTAAGAAACAGTTGCTCATCGCTATGTATGGTCTGTTATTTTCGTGCAAATGTTTAGTAAACAATGTTTACCGTTCGTACTCTGAATGTTGGGTTTATATTCGCTCGTTTGGTCGCACGAGGGATATTGAGTACCTTTGTAATAATATTATATTGTGAATTTATGAGAGCAGTTTATATCAACATGCTTTCTCTATTGTGCAAGTAATTTTTAGGAGTTTATGTTTTGTATAGAGCATCTCCAGAAGGACAGGTGGCACAAAAGTTGCTTCACATAAAAGAAAACACTTATTAATATGACTGTGATTTTCAATGAGACTATTATAAAGTAGTTAGAAACTTCAGATAGATTGGAGCAGGAATTTGAATTGGAATTGAATTTCATTTGAATAAGCTTCACAATAAGTTGAATATTTTCTTTGTTTTTATTATGCAACATAAGTCATTGCCAAGATGTATATAGTTTTCCTTATAGGAGCATTTATTTTTAAAGCAATAGTAATTTCAGTAAAGTAACCTAGCGCATATTCAACTTCAAACTTATGCTTTTTGAGGATTCCAATTATAAAAGGAATTAAGTCCATAGATAAAGGAGTAGAAAAAGAAGGAGCAATAACAAGTTTCAACCTTGTAAGAGAAACATTTTTATTTTGCTAAAAGTATAAATCGCGAAACAATAGACTGCAGCTACTGGATTCTGGGTTTCAGAACAGCTAAGCCTATCGTCCTTCAGGTCTTTCCAGAAACATGTCACTGTGCTTCTCTTCAAACTCTTTCTGGTACCGCAGTAGCGATCTCATCTCGCAAGCGGCGACTTGTCGAAATTCGTCCTGAAAGGAAATAAAAGTTGTATTACAAAAGTTATCGAGTTCCGGTTCATGTGGCAATTTAGATATGAGCATATCTGAATGTAGCTTTCATTAAGGAAGCAAAGAAAAAATATTGTCAGGAGTGGGATTCGAACCCACGCCCTCAGAGAGGACCAGAACACTCGAACCTACTGTGTAGGCAAGGTTGAACCTTGAGTCTGGCGCCTTAGACCGCTCGGCCATCCTGACAACTGGTCGATAGCGCACAAATTTTATAAGTTAAACATAGTTGAAAATAGAAAATCAATTTTTATTTTAAATTCTAATTAATAATACTTAATAGATTTATGTGTGATTTAAATGTAAGCTATCGCTAATGACTTAACGACACGTTCAAGTCAGCAAGCTTCCTTTAGTTATTTACAAGAGAAGGTGCGAAACTCAATTGGTATTAATGAGTACACAAGTTATTCTTACAAAACTTTAATTTCTTCTCTACTTCACTTTAATCAAGGTAGAACCTTTCCGAAAATAACTGCAATATATTAGACCTTAATGCCAATATCAATGTATATTAAATAAAATGGCATTGCAATGGGTTGGCTTGTAAACAATAAACTTTGTGTTTGGACGTAGCCTACGTCATTATACAAGGCCTTAGAATGCCGTCTGCAAAGGTAATACAATAGATGCAGTTCTAACTTGGTCGCTAGATGTCAGGTGTTTTCCCTGTCGTTCATCATGTGTGTTAATGGAAGTATACGCTAATTTGTGGCATATTTTATGGTAGTGTGGTTTTTATTTTTGTTTTCAAGAATAAAGCGAACATATATAAATTAAATCATCCAAGGATGCGACACGAAGATTTTAAAAAAAATCCCCCTCACCCCAACTACTCTTTACATGGAACTTTTTTCGAAAAATTTGATTTTCTCAAAAATGGCTCTAACGATTTTGATTAAAATGTTGTATATTAAAGATATTTACCTGAAAAATAAAATGTATATCTTGAATTTTCTGGAAATAGTCTTTGAAGACAACTTTGTTCTGGATGAATTTTACGGAATTTTGCATAATTGCTAAATCGTAAGAATTGGACAAAAACTTACCACAGAAAAAATGTAGAGCACATTAAAACACAACAACGTTGTTGTGTACATTTTTTGCGTGGAGTTGATCGTTTTTGAGATATTCGTTGTTATTGGTTTCAGCTTTAAAAACGTATAATTTTCTCATATGGGAATTTGTCAACTCCTGTCCATACAAAGTAACTTTATTCACATAGCAACCAGCTTTTGACTATCACTTTAACCTATGGTATTCCCTTATTTCGCTCCTACTTACAAGGAAGCAAGTAATGAAACTAATTCTGATAATTTTTCTCTCTCGATTAGCATGAAATGAATAGAAGCATGAGCTTTCTAACAATTTGTCACAGAGATGAGATGAGAAAGTCACATCAGATTTTTTTTTTTTATTGTTTCATTTATAGAGCCTCCTTTAATGTCTAAGATGATATCGGGGTTTTTCATTAGAAACAATTCGTTGTCTGAAGGCTCTTTATGTTGGATCTCAATTGTTTTTTTTTTTTTTTTTATTTTCTCAACACATATTATGTACATAGTGTATAAAGAAGATATTGCATTCCACCCAAAAATTCTATACCAAGATTTTACCGGAAATACATGTTTTCCATCCCACTGAATAAAAAATACATTTTTAGAAAAAGGTCCGTGTGTGGCTGTGGACAGCAAAGCACAAAAACGAAAAGACCGTTGAATACCAAACTTGGTATTTAAGTTTGGTATCTTCTAAGGATGCGAAAAGAAGATTTTCTCCCTACACCCAACTACCCTTTACATGAAACTGTTTTTTTTTTCCTCGCCCTCCGTGGTGTTCTGGTTACCATGCTGACTTCATATACCCAAGGTCGCGGGTTCAAACCCGGCGAGGACGATGGATTTTTTTTTAGCATGGCTTGCTTCGGAAGGGAAGTAAAGCCGTTGGTCCCGTGTCGTAGATTTTCGGCACGTAAAAGAACCTCAAGCCTGATTGAGAGGCCTCTGAGCAAAATTAAGCGATCTTTCACGCCCAATATAGAATGGGACGCTGAGAACCACAGCAGTTAAAGAGCGTCCATAAATAACACGACATATGGAACTTTTTTCGAAAATGTTGTTTATCTCAAAGGTGGATCGAAAGATTTTGATTAAAATATCGTATATTAAAGATATTTACCTGAAAAATAAAATGTATATCTTGAATTTTCTGGGAATTGCCTCTGATGGCTACTTTATTCTGAATGAATTTTATGGAATTTTGCATAACTGCTAAACCGTAAGAGGACAAATATTTACCACACAAAAAATGCAGAGCACGTGAAAACACACAATTTGACATATGCATTTTTTCGTGGAGTTAATTGTTTTTGAGATATTGCTTATTATTGGTTTCAGCTTTAAAAGACGTACTATTCTCATGCGAGAATTTGTCAACTCCTGTCTATACAAACAAAGGAACTTCAGTCGCATAGTAACCAGCTTTTGACTATCACTTTAACCTATGCTCCCTTATTTCGCCTCTAATAAGACTATTTCTGCTAATTTTTTCCCCGATTATTATTTTGTAGTGTTTAACACCTGCTTTTACTACTTGTGGACACTGGTGATACATGGAATGAAGATGGAGCACCGGTAGAATGCATGTCGGGGAAAACCGGAGAAAACCCATAAATCTCACATGCGGTCGCTTGGGATCGAACACGGGCGTCTAGGTGAGAGGTGAGTGGTGTAACCTCTCGGCCACGGCGCAGCCTTTTCTCAATTAGCATGAATTAAATAGAAACATAAGCTTTTAAACAATAATTTGTTGCAGAGATTTGTTGACTCTCACTTCCAGACTCTGTGGGGATAGTTAAAGAAACCCTCCCAGCCCCAGCCGGGAATTGAACCCGGGACCTCCGGGGGAGAAGTCAGCTCGCTGACCACTCGACTACGGAGACAGTCCAGCTATATACTATTGTTCAAGAAAATCTGACTTAAACGTTAGCCTTTTTTCGTAAGCATATTACACTATCTAACTGCAATTTAACCGAAAATGCACTTAAAGGCAGACATTTATGTTTTATTTGGCTTAATATATATATTTTTTCATCATAAATATTCTATTAATGATATAAATGTAGTAAAATCCCTATTTTTGGCCGGACTCTATTTCTTCTAGTGTTAATTGCCTAATTTTGACATTTAATGTCATTTAAACGCGTGTTAAAAGGACAGGGATAACACCTGACATCTTGCGGTAGCTGCAGAACTATTAAAATTTGTCAGTTTTTATCGGTAATAATCACTTCATTCTAAGGCCTTGTATAATAGCGTAGGCGACGGTTTGGAACGAGTGTAATCCATGTTGTGTTCTTGGATGGTGATACAGAAACTTCAGGATCTAGGATTTCTAAGCAGAAAAGTGACAGAAAAGTTTACAAAACTTATCCGTCGCCAGTTTTGTAGGTCAAATAATTCATTGTTATGCATAAAATACTTTTAGGTTAAGTTTATAACAAAAGAGGACTATTTCCAGTAATAAATGCTGAACTACTCATTATCCCTTAAAAACAAGTCAACATCTTACCATGTAAAAGATAGGAGAAAGACTTTCTGTCGTTCAAAATTTTACCAGGTGGTATGTGAAAATGACGTACCTACTTTATGATCTCAGAGCCTCAAGAGGTTGACTAATTGCAAAATAATAAGTCTACTCTACAAAAATTGTTTTCTAAACTGTATTCAAAGTTGCAAAGAATAAAATTAAAAAAAAAAAAAAAAAAGTGGAGGAAGGAAAAAAAATGCCTATATAAAAAAAAAAACCAAGACTGACTATAAATGCTTTTCTTGATTAGCATGATATAGATAGAAGAACAAGCGATTCTAAAAATGCTTTGTAGAAGACCGAGTAGAGAAAGCCATTTGTACGTAACACATCTGAGCTTTTTAAAATTAATGTTTGTACTAATAAAAATTCTTGCAAGAATGACGATGTAACTGGATATAAGATGTCTCAGCAAATATAAGCTTTTTTCTTTATTTTTTTTTTTTTTTTTAATTTTAACTTGACAGCACTTTAACAACAACAACAACAAAAAAAAAGAGGCGTTTATGCGACGAAACATTTCACCCTTCGTTTCAGTAGTGAAAGAAAATTATGTACTAATTCATGAAAGTGAAGGATGAAGTATTTACTGATACCTAAATCTTTTCTCGTTGTTTTAGTTTGACCAGTAGTTGGAATGTTATTGTGAAGAGTTTTTATAAGAACTTATATATTCCTTCATAAAATGTCTAATAGAATTTAGAATCAGAGGGTCAGTAGGGATTAGTTTGTGATAGAAGGACCAAATTTAATAATTTACTAAGTAATTTTCAGAGCTATAGCATTGAGAGCTTTGAAGTTGATACGCGATTTATAATTGTTATACATTTTTTGAAAGAGACAATGTTTGTAATAGTTTTGATGCAGGAAGAGCTAGTAAAATAAACATTCTAGTGAAACATTGCACTGTGTATAATGAAATAAGTAAAATATTCCAAAGAAGTGTTTATTTGCTGTTGTTACCCACCACTAGAACTTTGCACACCTCCTCAACAGATCTGAATGCTGCATTGCACGGGGGTTCTGACTGGGACCTCTTACCAGGGTTCCAGTCTCTTGAGAAGGTAACCTGTCCCCGGCTGGTAGCCAACACTGCAAGAGCTACAAGCAACCAGCATAAAGTCCTCTCACTGAATCTGAAACATGAAACCACACAACTTATTCATATGGAATGCTAGTATTTTCTTTGTATTATACATTTTTATTATAATTAATACCTAATTGTTTAAAAGTGTGCAGCTTAATATTAAACAAATTGGAGTGTTGTCAGAATATTGCAGTTTAACACTCGAGCTCTAAATTAACTGTTACCACCCATTAGGAAAAACAACTCTATATAGCTGTGCGAGTGGTCCCGGGTTCTATTCCTGGCTGGAGGTAGGTATTTTTCTCTGGCCCAGGGTATTGCCTATCCTCCTCAAAGTCTGATATGAGAATGTGTATGTGTGTATGTGTATGATCTACTGATTAATATTAAAGATACCTAAATAGAAACCCAACGACATTTAACATAAATTACACGAATTAACACCATTAGATCCATCCAAAGGGAAATGCCGCCGAAAGAACAATGCTGTTAAAGGCGAGATATAAATGCAACAGTAAAAAAGAGCGAACTATTCGATTGAAGGTGTTAAACTAAATACAAAATAAAACAAATCTAATGTATTACACTCACGTCACTTTCTCTAACTGCTCTACAAACAAACTTCTAACAAAAGATTATTCTTCTTTCCATACCATGCTAATCGAGATAAACATTAGCAGATTGTTATTACTCAGTTCCTAATAAGTAGAGGGGAACTAGGAATGCGCTATGCTAAAGTGATAGTCAAATTTTTTAAAAGCTGTCATGCGATTGTCATTGCAAATCGCTTCTCTGCTTGGCCAGGAGTAGAAAATTAAAAAAAAAAAAAAAAAAAAAAAAAAAAAGGACACTTCCTGTCTTAAGTACTTCACAATATTGAAAACAATAACAAGGAATATCTCGGAAACGGTCACCTCCACAACAAAAACGTAAACGACATAAATTGTGTGTTTTGACGAGATTTACATTTTTTGTACAGTAAGTTTTTTTGTCTATCTCTTACAGTTTAGCAGTTAAGCAAAATTTGGCAAAATTCATCCAGAATAAACAGGTCTTCAGAGGTTATTCTCAGAAAATTAAGATAAATGTTTTATTTGGGATGTAAATATCTTTAATATACGGCATTTTAATCACACGGACCTTTTCCTAAGGACTCAGGCGACCACAAAACATATTTCCTGTGAAATCTCCACATCGAATTTTTGGGTGGAATACAATATCTTCTTTATTCACTAAGGGCATTGTATATGCGGGTTAGAGAAAGTAATAAAGCACCTTGTAGGACCACAATAATTCGTTTTTCTGCGATTGTTATAGATCGCAGTGATCTTACACATAAAGGCAGTTAGCATGATCGGCAATGGAAAATGAATTGCCAACATGATCGCTGCATTGAGAATCACTCTCTTGGCTTGTTTCTTTAGTTTGATGTAAACGTATTATGAGCTAGCTTGGAGCTTGCAAACTTCTATTTACGTTAAGTTTATTTCAAATTGTTGATAAGATCGGAAACCAACAGCAGCATTTAAAAGTAACAGATTTGTGGTACGGACTTATCAAAATAAACCAAACGCTTTTGCCACAATTCACATTAACGACCAATGAATTATATGCATTAATTAGTTTAAAGTTCATCAATGTCACATTTAGTTTTATTTAAATTTTTAGTTTATTTATAATGCATTTAAATCAACTCATGTGAACACTCATTCAACTTTCTCTACCAATGTCAACTTCGCATTTGTCCGTTAAGAGTATCAATATAAAAAGGTCTTCTTTACATTAAGGCCGCTTCATAATGACTCGAGAATGGTAACTACAACGACGAGAACGGGAACGAGATACATTTGGTTCACAACACTCCGGTAACGAGAACGAGAATGCATTTATTCCTCTTCTTCTTTTTTATAGTCAATTTTGCGTATGACACAATTTGTTTTGATGCATCTGTGAAAATTAATTTGTTTTTCATAATAAAAGCATATGAA
The DNA here is from genome assembly GCA_030762935.1 of Hymenopus coronatus. Classification (NCBI taxonomy): domain Eukaryota; kingdom Metazoa; phylum Arthropoda; class Insecta; order Mantodea; family Hymenopodidae; genus Hymenopus; species Hymenopus coronatus. Next base: position 52,229,847 of record CM060895.1, read on the forward strand.
CTCCAAACGTTAAGAAAACATGCAATTTTGCCGCTTGACGCGCTTTATCTTCCAATTAACTGAATCAATAAACGGATAGGCGCTTGCTTATTAATAGACACTCCTAAATTTAAACCTTATTTTCTCGCAAACTTTTTTCCTACAATTTTCCACTCTATAAATGGTCCACACGATGCAATTTTTGACTAATTTGTTTCAAAATTGTTATACTATTCACAAAAGCACATCAAAGAAAGTGGTCATATACTTTTTCGAAATAATGCTCCAATTTTAGGAAGTAAATTAATACATTTTGAAAAATCAAGAGTTTTGGACAGTACGAAAAGTAATACTTTTTCTACACTAACTAGAGCCAATAAAAAAAAGTATAGGACAGATCTACTTATAAACTCATTTGCTATGAAACTGGATCTTTTTATTTGAATGTTTTTTTAAAATGCATTAGGAGCCTCACTTTTATTAGAACAATGAGTTTAAGCAATATAATATAACTATTTAATTAACCATGCAATCTAAAATGTTGATATGTTGCAAAAATATCAGTATTATTGTGTATAGTAACTGGTATAAATATATGTATATATTCACAGTATGTAAGAATTGCGACTAAAGTGAGTTCTAGGGGCTGTTTTATGTCTTGGCCGCCTAAATTAAGCTCTACAGCGAAGAGTCTTATATTTATGATATGCGTCTAATATGCCGTGTCCGGTTACGAGAACGAGAACATTAAGTTCCCGTGGATTATGAACGCTACCATTAAAATACACGTATGTCCAATTTAATCGTTCTCGTTCCAGTTACCGTTCTCGGTTGTATTGAACCAGCCTTTATTCATACATAATATTTTACCTAGGAATTATTTCGGATTAAGAAATATCCACTTACTAATTATACACATTATTCGGAAACACAATTAAAGTTTTTTTTAAGTAATAGCTCTTGCGATGGAAAGAAAAACAAAGAATGGCAAATTTTAAAGCATGTCCTTTGGGATAGCGCAATCGAGAAACTGGAATAGTTCGAAAACGGCTAAAGTCATGAAAACATTAATTATGTATTTAATGATGTGAATGAAAACCATATTTTCTCATAGAAAGTTTTAATTATACGCAATTCAATTTATATGAAGAGGACTTCTTAGGCCATTCACCTGTTATTGAATGTATACCTACGTTCATTTTTTATACTTCATAAAATCGTTTTGATAACATTAAAAATATAGCAATGCGTAATTTGTGGCGGATAAATGTTTCTAAAAACCTTTGTCTGGGTGCTTAAACAGCGTCTGATTAAGCATTCAGTATTTATCATATTTTCTTTTTTTCCTTTTTGAGTTATGCTATTAATTGGAAAACATACAGACACGTGTTTTAATTCAGTGGAATTCAAAAGGTATTTCGCTATTTTTGGGTGTTTATTTTACTTAGTATAGGTGGAATGTAAGACCCTTAGCTCGAAGATAAAAACAATATATGTGCTTAGTTCTGGGGAGCTGGTAAACGGAGGTTTACCCATTCCATCTGGAGTTGTAATTGAGAATGTTGTTCGTCATGTAAAGTACAAAAGTGGCGGAGCTAGTCAATTTTTAAGGCGAGTGGCCGGGTATCAAAACATGGCTTGTAGTCTTGCTTCCTCAAATTAGACTTTATAAACCTTGCTCGGGCGTATAGTAGAACATTAACACTGTTTCTGGATACAAATTTATCAATGTTAAGCTTAATGATAGACAGAGAGACACAGTAGATATTAATAGAAACTGGGGCGTTACACTTTTAGTATAGTTCATTTATCCGAAAGTTTAGCTGTTCCATGCTGATCAGCATGCGCAGAAATAAAATAGCATCTGATGTTATAATTTTTCACTTAGTATAACTGCTTAGAACACAATAAACATTCACGATTCTGAATGTAGAAATAATCAATTTCGCATTATAGGTGAAATTTGAACCTAGAATTTTCGCGTACCTCCTCAATGAAACGCCACTGTCTGCTGTTATTTGTCATGTACACAGATAAGCAGACACAGTGGAGTAGACAAGAAATAGCTTCCCAGGTTAATTATAAAAGCTACTTGACTGCATAGTCATAGTCGTACAGCCTATTCAGTACAATACTTTGTCTATATCTGATAAAAAATTGTATATATACGTATGTACAGAACCATCAGATTATACATTTTCAAACACTATAAACTAGGTGAAAATAACATTTAAAAATAATTTAAAAAAACAAAAACATACACCAGAGCTGGTGACTGCGCATGGTGATCAAGCGTGATTATTTGATATCATCATAAAGCAGATTCAATAATTCAAAGACGGGTAAGAGAATTTGAAACCCTCGTTCTGGCTGGCCTTGAGAAGCACAAGAACGAGGGAACAATTCAGGGTGAGCAATTTGGGGTAAAATTCATATACTCTTAAAATACTGGGCATGGAAAAGAGTATGAATATTGACACCACTTAAAGTATATTCGGTGAATATTTCTGCGAAAGTTAACGAGAAGAAGCAAGGGACGTACAAAGAATCCCGAATGTATTTTCACTAAATATGTAGTCAAAAATAGCACATAACTGCCTGTGGGTAAATAAAATTGACCAAGATGCAGTTGTTTTCCAACAAGATTTTCGTTCTCTGACGTGAGTGTGCATCGTTTTCTTCATCTATGAGGAATCATTAATGAAAAAACAATTAATGGAGAGTAGTAGCATTTAAGATTTGGAAAAGTTTTCAGTGTACGTCCTTTAAAGCTTTAGGAAGAGATTTAAGACACGCTTTGCACATTAAGACATTTTGAATTTGGAGTTTATGGTTTATATTTTTTCAGTAAATGTATTTACGCTTAAAATGTAATAATTAATTGTAAAAAAAAAAAAGAAAAAAAAACTATATTCGAGGAATAATATGCAGATTTAAAAGTTTAAACTTTACACCTTTTCATCCTGCGTGACATTTAATATAATGCTTAATCTTTATTTACGCAAATGGAAATTAGCCCCACATAGGACTAGCAATTAATTTTATGCTATATTTATATTGAACAGATCTCTGATAAAAGTTTAACCTTTCTACACAACTACCTTTAAAATCCCACAGGTTTACAAAGAAATTAAGCTTTTTAAAACATTAACCATTTAATCGATTTTTTTTTCAGTTTACTAATATTTTACATCGTTAATGAAAACATATTCTTTAAAATATTCATAGACTCAACTACACATATCCTAATTTCACTTCTGAGCTATGCTTTTACTTTCTCTACACGTACTGTATAAATAGCTAGACAGAGTTGGTATTGTATTTCATTCAAAAATTATATATTGAGATTTCACCGGAAATTTATGTTTTAAGGTCGCCGATTCCAAGAAGAAAACATTTTTATAAAAATATCCATGTGTGTATGTATGTGTGTGTGTGTGTGTGTGTGTGTGTGTGTGTGTGTGTGTGTCTGTCTGTGTCTGTAACAGCATAGCTCAAAAGCTAAAAGTAATGAAATATAAACTTATACTAAAGCTGAGCATTTTTCAAAGATGCGACACGAAGGTTTTCAAGAAAATCTCCCTATCCTAAACTACCCTTTACATGGAAGATTTCTTGAAAATGTTTATTTTCTAAAAAATTGCTCTTAAACATCCATATATTTAAGATAGTTTCTTAGCACATAACATGTGTGTCTTGAATTTTCTAGGAATAACCTCTGAAGATCTGGATGACTTTTGTATAACAGATAAATCGTAAGAGAGACAAAAACTTACCCCACAAAAAATGTAGATCTCCTTAAAACACACAATTTATGTCACTTAGATTTGTGGTAGAGGTAACTATTTCAGAGATATTCCTTGTTATTGGTTTCCATTTTAAAAATACTTATACTTTTCTCAAACGGGAAGTCTCATTCGTTTTATAGGTATTTCTTTTGTTTTACTCTTGGTCATGCAAAGAGAACCGAATTTCAAGAGTATCGCATAGCGATAGTTTTAAAAGATTTGACTATCGCTTTAGGCTAGTGTATTACCTTATTTCCTTTCTACGTATAAGGAACTAAGTAATAAGATCATTCTGTTAATGTTTATTTCGATTAGCGTTAAGTAGAAAGAAGAATAATCTTTTGTAAGAAATTTGTTTGCGCAACATGGAGACAAAGTCATGTGAATGAAACACATCAAATGTTTTATTCAAGAATCCCAAAGCTTATGGTAAAAACCTAGACATACCCTCTGCCTGCATTAGGTGTGAGAGAAATTACAATTAAATATAATCACTACTAATATAGTACTGTGTTTACTGTTCTGTTAGGTCTGAAAGAGAAATTACAATTATTATACGACAGTTACGTCACTTACCTTCTTGCCATGTCCTTCTTTGGATCTCTGAAACTTGTCTGACACCTGTCTTCTTTAAGAGCTGCAAAACTCTGAAATCTTAGCACCCTGGACATGAAGTTTTATAGGGGCACGGCGCCTTGCGCAGCCCACCTGACGCCCACGCTGCCTCCCTCTGGGTAAAAAATTGTATTCCAGTCCACTCCATGTATCCATATCCTTTGCATCTGTTGCCCCAGGGGTGTTTGAGAACTTCTGAGGGTGAAAAACTAACCACAGCCCACATCCACTAGATCAACAGAAGATATCGTGAATATTGTATGTGTTATGAAATCTGATTCGCAGTTTCATCCAAAGTACAAAATTATATCACATTTCACTACCTAGTGGTAAGAATTAGCAGAATTACGCTTTTTCAAATTTGATATATGATATTCATATGACTTTCTCTTTTTATTCTGCAACAAATATCCTTACGAGAGATTATTCTCCTACGTTATGCATGCTAATCGACATAAATATCAGCAGAAATGGCTTTATTTTATATTTCCTTGTAGGAACAAGTAGAATCAGGCAATAAATACATTAGACTAAGACGATAGTTTTAAGATCGGGTCGCTTAAAGCTAGAATTTGAAATTGCCTTCTACTTGCATGATCCGGATGAAAAACATTAATAACGATTTTACATTTGAGAAAAGTGTAGGTATTGAAATCTTAAACCAATGGTTAATTCTGCGACGAAAAATTTACCTTGCATAAACTGTTTGCTTTAAGTTAGCTTACATGGATTTTTAAATAATAATGTTTTATTGCCTAAATTCATTGTACCAATAAAAGTGTTGCATACGATGCATATTTTAAAATATTCACATCAAAAATTAAAGTCTTATAGTATAAATAGTTTAAAATAGATTTTATGTCAGATTTTTTTTACATTAACCCTTAACTATTGTAGAAAAATTGTTACTATTATTGTACTATCTAAAAATATTGATTTTTTAAAAATATAAACATTTATTGCTCACAATTTGGGCGTTCTTTAAGAAAAATATAAGACCATTTTCTTTTATGCACTTTTGAGAGCACAGTGCAAACATTTGAAACTCATTGTTAAGAAATTGCATCGTGTGGAGCATTCTGAGTACGGAATATTGAGAGAAAAAAGGTTTGCCTGAAAACAAGGTTTGAAGAACAAATTTTTTTTCTCAGAAAAATGCCCGTGTGTGTGGCTGTGGGCAGCACAGCTCAAAAAAAAAAAAAAAAAAAAAAAAAAAAGGAAAGACCGTTATATACTAAACTTCGTACTTAAGTTTGGTATCTCACAAAGATGCGACACGAAGATTTTCAAGACAATCCTCCCACCCCAAACTACCCTTTATATGGAACATTTTTCGAAAATGTTGATCTTCTCAAAAGTACCTCTAACGATTCTGATTAAAATACTGTAGGTTTAAGATATTTTAATGACAAACGAAAAGTATATCTTGGATTTTCTTGGAATAACCTCTGAAGACCTCTTCATTCTGGATGACTTTTGTATGATTGGCAAACCGTAAGAGATATACAAAAACTTACAACACAAAAAATGTAGATCTCATTAAAACACAATTTATGTTTTATACTTTTTTTTTTCTTTTTTTAGGGTTAACCGTTTTCGAGATATTTCGGAATATTAGATTCAATTATAGGACTTAAACTTTTCTCAAACAGGAAGACATCTTTCTTCTCGTTTCTCGTTTGTTTACTCCTGGAAAGCAACGAAATTGGAATTTCAATTGTTTCACATAGCGACCAACTTTTAAAGAATGAGACTATCACTTTAGCCTGTGCATTTTTTTATTTCCCTTCCACTTACAAGGAGTTAGTAATAAGACTAATTCTGCTTATATTTATCTTGATATAGATGACACATTAATGTTTTGGATTAAAGGTTTGTTTACCGAGCTATAGGATTTCATGTGAATGGAACCCATTCATTTTTTGCCCTTCTACTTAAAAAAACAAGTAATAAGGACAATGTGTATCTCGATTAGCATGAAATAGGTAGGAGAATAAGTTGTTACAGAGATGTAGAGAAAGTCATGCAAATGTAACACGTCAGATTTATTAATTTAGGTTATTACCAATTTCTGAGATCAAAGAGATGTAAATGTAGAGGAACCATGTTTTCCGGGATACTTGTACATGTTGCTTTCAAAGACCATGTAAGGTAAATATAAGATTCACTGAAATATTTGCTTCATATGTAAAAGGGTTAACATTTAAACTTTCGGCAGCGGTTTCATCAAAGGTTCTGTTTTTTTAATACTACTTCACGTGTTCCATCCTTCTCGAGTTGATTTTCTGACTTTATAAAATCCTTCACATAGGATAAGAGAGGTACTTGTTTGTTTAATGAAATCTGGTCTGAGGGAAATATTTCCAGTGCATAATACAGACCGGGTCAAAAATGTGACTCTAATAGATAGGGTGTTTGCTACTAACACGACCAGTTTTACAGAATACTCTCATGGAACTTCCTACTATTCACGATAAAAAAAATTCTGATGTGTTCCATTAGCACAACTTTCTCTAGCTGTTTCACAAAAAAAGTATTCTTTTTTACACCATGCTAATCGAGATAAACATCATGAGAAACGGGTTTATTGCTTAGTTTCTTGTAAGTAGAAGTGAAATAAGGTAATACACTAGGCTAAAGCGTCAGAAAGTCTTTTAAAAGCTGTTTGGTATGTAATGGCTTTGAAATTCCGTTCACTTTGCTCTATCAGGTGAAAGAAAAAGGAATAAGAAATCCCCATTTAAGAAAAGTATAAGTATTAAAATATGGAATCAATAACAAGGAATATCTCGGAAATGGAAAACTTTACAAACAAAACTGCATTTGATATAAACTCTGTGTTTTAACGAAATCTATATTTTTTCTGTAGTAAGATTTTGTCTATCTCCTACAGTTTACCTCGGTCATCTAGAATGAAAAGGACTTCAGAGGCTATTCCCAGAAAATTCAAGATGTAAATATATTTACTTTATGATAGATCAAAATCGTTAGAGTCATTTTAGAGAAAACCGAAAAGATTTTCATAAAGGGTCGTTTGGGGAGGGGGAATTTTCCAAACAGATTTGTGTAACATCCTTGAAAGATACTTAACTTAAATGCCAAGCTTAATATTTAATCAACTTTTCGTTTTTCATTTATGCTGTTCGCATACACGCACCTTTTTCCAAAAATGTTTCTTTTTAAATCAGGGGTTCTGAAAACTCCTGTTTCCGGTGAAATCTAGGTATTTTTGGTGCAATGCAGTACCTTCTTTACCTACTATGTACATTATGCGGGACAGAGAAAGTAAAAAGGATGTTTTTTTTTATGTTAAGTGTTTTTTTATTGTTTAACTTTAGCCCCTAATTACAATTAATTGAATGCTGAGCGAAACAAATAAAACATAAATGACCTAGTTTCACCTGTAAACGTAATATTGTTGAGTTACAATGATTGTTCTAATTTTCAACACTGTACTTTAGAACGTTCAAAAACAACTTCAGAGCTTGAAGCTGGAGCGCTAGTTCTAAATTTGATCGTTGCCTCCGGCTGGATTAAAGCATGCCTGGTTTGGAATAACCTTTGCTTCAGTGGCTCCTAGGAACATTTTGACGCACTTTACCTAATTTTAGCAAATTTTATTCAATTACATCATTTAAATATTTTAGACTCTATAGAATATGCACCAGTTTAATGAAAGTGATAAAAGACATGATTATATTCTCTACACATATTTTGTACATAGTGTATAGAGAAGGTATTGATGCAACCAAAAATTCCATACCGAGATTTCATCCGCAATACATTCAGCTACTGGGACCCCCTGAATAAAAAAAAAATAATAATGTTTAAAAAAATTTCCATGTGTGTGGGTGTGTATTTGGGCAGCATAGCTCGAAAACAAAATGTCCATTAAACACCAAACTTGGTATTTAAGTTCAGTATCTTCCAAGGACGCGACACAGAGATTTTCAAGAAAATCCCCCATCCCCAACTACCCTTTCATGGGAAAATTTCGAAAATTTTGATATTCTCAAAAATGGCTGTAATGATTTTGATTAAAATACCGTATGTTAAAGATATTTACATGACAAATAAACTGTATATCCTCGATTTTCTGGAGATAACCTCTTAAGACCACTTTATTCGAAATGAATTTTGCTGAATTTTGAGTAACTGTTGAACCGTAAGAGATAACAAAAAGCTACACATACGATGTAGATCTCGTTAAAACACATAATGTATGCCATATAATTTTTTTCGTGGGTTGACCTTTTCCGAGACATTCCTTGTTATAGGTTTCAGTTTTAAAATACTTAAACTTTTTCATATGGGAACTTCTAACTTCTATGCAAAGAAACGGATGGCCACCAGCTTTCAAGACAACCTTGGAAGAGACCGGTTGGAAAGAAATGGAAATTAAATAAAGGGACAGAAAGCTCGAGGGAATGAAGAAACCTCCCCAGCATCTGCCCGGTGACCCGGAAAACCCCTGAAAAACCCATGGGTCATAGAGATCGGACGCGAGAATGAACCTACGATCTTCCGAATGCCAGTCCTAGATGAAACGCTGAGCCTCGGTAGTTTTATTGACACTTCACTTCCCTTGCACATAGCGGAAAAAAGAATTGCGCCAAGTAGCCGCTTCTTCCTCCCGGTTCACTCACTGAAGTGTCGAACACAAGACCTCTCTAATCGCCCGCAGTAGTAGCTCTCGTCACAGCTGTCATCAGAACCTTACATTCAGCACACCAAGTGATCAGAACTTTATGTCGCATTAACTTGAACTCACTAGCGAGCATGTGGGAGGCGGGAGAAAGGAGCACCAAAAAATAAGTTGTTATCTCTCAGTAGTACGTCTTTTGTTTACATTAAGTGAGAACGTCTCCCTCCTTACCTCCTCAATGAACCACCATCCACGCGAATGCCCCACTCACTGTAACTGCTCATAATATTTGTGAAAATAATGAACAGGTATTTCAATAGTATGTAACATGTTTCCATCTTAACCAGAAATTAAATAAATTAAATACATTAGTGAATATTGTTTGAGTAAAAGCCTCGTTAACATCTGCTTCAAGGACGCTGCTGTCGTGGGATGGCACCAGTGACATTTAGTGTTTGTCCAATGCTGTAATGACCTTTCTCTTGTAACCAATGGTAGCGCACATGCTATGCAGAGACAGCTGTGTTTCAACTCCACGTGGAGTACAAGATAGAGACCGCCTATGTGCCTTTGCTACTCCTGCTGCTTTCATATGTGATACCGGCTATCAAACAAAAATGCACGTCGATGCAGGTAACTATGCATCAACTATAAGAGATATACAACTATACAAACCAATTGCTATGCGCTGCCATTTAGTTTCAAGCGTTTACAAAAATGGAGCGATAGTGTCAATATATCGACCTTGTAATTCATTGACCGTAGATTATTAAACACGAGTAATAACGTATATAGGAAATTGAAATAAGAGAAAAACGGCGTTTTTCTCAGGATATGTAAGCATGTGAATGATTACAGAGCAAAAACAAAACAGAATCTGCAAGCTTAGTTCGAGTGCATGAACTAGAAAGTGAATACAAGGAATGAATGACCACATTTAGTAGTAGTAGTTGCTGTTGTTGTTGTTGTAGTAGTAGTAATAGTAGTAGTAGTAGTAGTAGTAATAGTAGTAGTAGTAGTAGTAGTAGTAGTAGTAGTAGTAGAAATAGTAGCAGCAGTAGTAGTGGTAGTAGTAGTGTACCGGAGGGTATTCCAAACTCCAGTCATTGATTGGCTTTTTGTACGTCAGATCCCAGAGGATAGAATGAAATGAGATAAATAATACAATGAGGAGCTGGAACCAGACAGCGGGAAAAGGCATCGTGGAGAGCCATCCCAAGTAGTTCTTCATCTCGACGCGGGGAGCACTAGGGTCCCGCGCCTCAGGTCTGAACAATCACCCCTGAGTCTACCGACGATCCCTAAAGCCATCCTGCCGCCGAGGGCTGAGTTTCCATAGGACAGTTAGTTACCTCCACGCAGTCACCACAAAAGTCCACGGCGGCACTTACAACCTTGAAAGAGACTGGTTGGATGAAATGGAGATGAAATGCAAGGACAATAAGTTCGGGGGAATGAAGAAACCTCCCCAGCATTCGCCTAGTGACCCTGGTAAGACCGAAAACAACCTATGGGTCAGAGAGGTCGGTTGCGGATAACCGATCCAATGACATTCCGAATACCAGTCCCAGACGAAACGCCTGAGTCACCTGGCTCGGTATTGCGTCGGTAACGCTGCAACAGAGCGGCTGTTACCACAACCGGCCGGAGTAATTACGTCGGACCCCAACCCCCGGAAAAGTCTAAATATTGGGTCATCGAGTAAGGACACTTTCCACAGGAGTCGTCACGGTACTTACCTGTCCTAATGACAAGGGTTCACCAAATAAGAAGTTTAATGCAGCAATAGTAGTAATTTGAACAAATGGTGTAATAGCACATTATGAAACAATTTTTCGTATTCTGCAGAGATGTTTAAACACAATGTGGGTTACTATACAGCAGATTAGCAAGCAAGGGGGTATAGCTCAGTGGTAGAGCATTCGACTGCAGATCGAGAGGTCTCCGGTTCAAACCCGGGTGCCCCCTTAAGGATTTTTATTTAAGGAAATCTTTGGGCGTACGGCGTGTTTCAAACTGAATAACATATAAAATATAAACATACCAATAGGCTTTGTTAATAGGATGTAAAAATGTGTGACATAATTTTTACTTTCTCTGGCGTATTGTACATAGTATATAGAAGGTAGTGTACTTCACCCAAAGATTCGAATCCGTAATTTCATCGGAAATATATGTTTTGAGACCCCCTGAAGCCATAAAAAAGTTTTTAGAAAAATGCCAGTGTGTGGGTGTCTGTGTTTGTCTGTGGACAGCATAATTCAAAAACGAAAAGTCCTTTAAATGCCAAACTCCCAAGAGTGCGACACAAAGATTTTCAAGGAAATCCCCCAACCCCAAGGTACCTTTTACGTAGAAAATGTTTTGAAAATTTTTATTTTCTCAAAAATAGTTCTGAACGATTTTGATTAAAATACCCTATATTAAAGATATTGACATGGAAAATTAAATGTATGTCTTAAATTTTCTGGGGATTACATCTGAAGTCCTCTTCATTCTGAATGAATTGTGCATAGTTGGTAAAACGTAAGCGATAGACAGAACTTATTTCAAAAACATGTAGATCTCGTCAAAACACACAATTTATGTCCTTTACCATTTTTGTTGCGGAGGGACCGTTTCCAAGATACTCCTTGTTTTTGGTTTCATTTTTAAAATACTTATACTTTTCTCAGGCAGAAAATCGCCCGTGTTTCTTTTGCTTTACTTCAAGCAAAGAAGTGGATTTCAATGAAAATCGCAAGACGATAGCTTTTAAAACATTTGACTATCGCTATAACACCGTCCATTCCATTAGTTTCCCTTCTACGTATAAGAAACTAAGTAATAAGAACATTCTGCTAATGCTTATCTCCTTTAGCATTGCGTAGAAAGAAACATATTCTTTTGTAAGAAGTTTGTTTGTAGAACAGTTAGAGAAAGCCATCTGAATGTAATACATGAGGTTTTTAGTAACGTTTAAAGTTCATTCTTATACAGGCGGTGGGTACTGATAATACATGATATGAAATAATAATCGAGAAAGGAAATTTGATAAGGTAGTAAGTTACCTTCTCGCCCTCCGTGGTGTAATGGTTACCATGCTAACTTCATATACCCAAGGTTGCGGGTTCAAACCCGGCGGAGAACGATGGATTTTTTCGGGCGTAAAAATCCTTAGCATGGCTTCCTTCGGAAGGGAAGTAAAGCCGTGGGTTCCGTGTCGTAGATTTACGGCATGTAAAAGAACCTCAAGCCTGATAGAGAGGCCTTTGCGCAAAATTAAGCGGTATTTCACGCCCAATTTAGAATGGGACACTGAGAACCACAGCAGTTAAAGAGGGTCCATAAATAAAACGCCATTTCCATTTCCATTTCGGTATTTTCCGCTAGTCAGATTGAGAAAATATTGGAAAACATCTTCAGAGAGGACAGTCCTGGCCGGATTTGAACGGCAGACCTTCCGTTCAAGAGACCTTGGACTATCTGTATCGGTGTGTGTGTTACCAAGCAAACAACAGAGTAGCATCTAACGTTAAAATTTAAAGTGCTATGGCGCGATTTTTGAAAGAGCATATATTGCATGCAATCTCGCACCTTGATCGTAGTCTATTCGAAACTGATAAATTATGGAGAAAGAAAGTCACACAAATGAGTACTGTAGAATGCAAATACAGTCGAACTTGGTTAATTCGAAAGTGTGAATAATTTGAGTTTTTAGCATGGTCCCTTGACATTCCTATACAAAGCAATGTTGAAAATTATTTTGGATAATTCGATATAATATTCAACGAGTAAGTGAAAAAAATTATAGATTAGTCAAACTTGCTGGATACTTTCCAGGAATTGTGCCATATTGTGGTCCCATTCCCTTCCCTTGGCAATACATCATATTATAGTTTTTGTTGTTTTTTTTTTTTTTTGTAGTGAACAGTTACACAGTTACATCAAGATCATCAGTGTGTGTTTAAGTAGTTTAAGAACTGAGCCGACATTGGCTCTCTCCAAACTAAATGTATGAATTACAAAACTCTTGCTTTAGTTGAAAAGGCAGCAACCATTCGCGAAGTGGAAAAAGATTTAAAAAAAGTGTGACTCGCAAGAGACTTTAAGTCCTCCAGAATACGTTGTTTACGTGTCTCCAAAATAAGGATAAAATCTTGAACAATGTAGTTAGAAACAGTGACGAAAGTAAAAACAGAGCAAAAGGGCCTGAAAATACTGACGTCGATGAATGCGTTAAAAAGAGGTTCAAGCAGGCACGGGATAAAAAAGGTCCAGTAAGTAGACCCCTTACATATAAGTACACACTCTCATATTGTCCTTCCTATAATTTCATTTAATTTAAACATTTTTAATTAAAAAAAATAAAAAAATAAAACTGTTGTAATTCGAGATCCTGAATAATTCGATTTTTTTCTTGGTCCCTTCAACTTCGGATTAGCCAAGTCGACTGTATAAGTTTGGAGGTAGTAATCCCTTTAGTTAGCGTGTTACGTGGCTCTATGTGAATGCTTCCGTTAAACAACATTGCTTTTATGTTGCATCTACGCTTACCTTTCATTGTGAATGAAACGCTGGGTAAGGGGGGTAGTTTTCAATAATTCAGTTTGTCCAGAGGCAAGAGTTGTGTATAATCATAATTAAACACTACTTGATGACCTTAGTGTTAACGATCATTAGACTAATTACACTTGACTATAGTCAAAATGACAGACTATATTGATGAATATGAATGATGAGTAAGATATCTATATATCTCAAATGCTATAATAATAAAAATATAGAGGTAATGAGAGTTAGGTTAAGTATTCTAATGACCCATATTACGTCGATAAAGGAACACCAACTCTGCGTGAAGTGTCATAGGATCAAAGACATGTTAGTATTTGTTGAGCCTTAGTTCGAGTGAAAAGTGTGTTAGAATCATGGACGTTTTATTAAAAAGTTCCAAAGTGCATAGAGACAATTATATTAATTACATTCACTAATATTTAATAGGGTAGTTTCCTTTTGCCTATGCAGCATTGATTTCACACGAGCATGGCATTGAGAAAAGCACCTTGTTTGTCGTTGCATTACAAGAATTGCAACAACAAACTTGATGTGATACAATAACAAAATTCCAACTATATAATTAATATTTAAATAAACGTTATTTTTCTTTCGAGTTACGTTATTTATGACGTGTTCTTATCTAGAAATGATTTTAATTTTACAAAAATCTGATGTGTTCCATTCACATTACTTTCTCTATCTGTTTTGCAAACAAACTATTCTTACAAAATAATATTCTTTTCTCCATAACACTAATCAAGATAAACATTACCAGAAACTGTCTTAGTTCCTTATAAGAAGAAGCGAAATACATGATGCTAAAGCTATAGTCAGATGTCTAGAATGTCACTATGTGATTGACATTGAAATTCGGATCTCTTTCTGTGGCCAGGAGTAAAACAAATTAGATATGAAACGGGCGAGGTTTCCTGTTTGATAAACGTATTTTAAAATTGAAACCAATAACAGGAAGTGTCTCTGAAATTGTTAGCTGTACAAATAATTGAACAGGAAATAAATTGTGTGTTTTAACGACATCTACATTTTCTGTATGGTAACTTTTTGTCTATCTCGTATGGTTTACTACTTATACAAATTCATTCAGAATGAAGAGGACTATTCTAAAAAAAATTCCATATATACAGGGTGTATATAAATGAATATCGGGGTTTTAACTCTTTATAATATTTAGTACATTCAACTTACAGTTATGAATGATATGTCAAATGAAAAAGCAACTCAAACAGTTTTACCAAGAAGCTTATAAATGTTCAATGTGACTACCCTTTGTCACACGGCACACATCAAGTCTGTAGCCGAGTTCTTCCCAGACGTTGATAAGTGTGTATTCAGTAATTGTAGCAACAGCTGCTTCAATCCGGTTTCTTAATTCAGGGAGGTCAGCTGGTAGCGGAGGCACGTACACACGATCCTTGATGAAGCCCCGAAGGTAAAAATCGTATGGCGTTAGGTCAGGAGAACGTGGAGGCCATGTATAGCAAGCCCTGTCATTGGGGCCCTTGCGGCATATCCAGCGCTCGGGTACAATGACATTCAAGCAATCGCGTACTTCGTTATGCCAGTGAGGTGGCGCACCATCCTGCTGGAAAATAAAGTTCTCTGGCTCATTTTCTTCCAACTGAGGGAAGAGCCATTTCTCTAGTGTATCAAGGTAAGAAGTGCCAGTTACAGTAGGTTCACCAAAAACGAAAGGCCCATAAACTTTTCGCCGGGATACGGCACAAAAAACATATACTTTAGGGGAATCTCGTTGCATTTGTACCATCTCGTGAGGATTTTCTGAGCCCCAGATGCGCACATTATGAGTGTTAACATGTCCACTAAGGAGAAAGGTCGATTCATCACTGAAGATCAGACGATCCACAAAATCGTCATGAAACAACATGTCGTTTGCGAATTTGGCACGTAATCCGTGGTCTGTCGGCTTTAGAGCCGGTAATAACTGTAAACGCTAAGGACGTAGCTGTAAGCGTTTTCTTACAACTTTCCAAACAGTCGACACAGGAAATATAATTCACGACTAGCCTTCCGGACTGATTTCTTTGGGCTACGAGTGAACGACTCTCTCACTCGCTCAACAGTCTCTTCACTTACTCCTGGTCGTCCCGTGCTCTTCCCTTTACAAAGGCAGCCGGTATCTTCAAACTGATTATACCATCTACGAATGTTTTTATCACTAGGAGGATAACAACCGAACTTACTACGGAACGCACGTTGCACTAACTACAGATTCGGTATTTGCAAACTGCAAAGCACAAAACGCTTTCTGTTTACTAGTCGCCATCTTTGCTACTACCGCTCTCTAACGGATTGCGGCAGAAACATTGCACGCACATGCGCACTTGTGCCAACAAACAAAACTGTTTGAGTTGCTTTTTCATTTGACATATCATTTATAACTGTAAGTTGAATGTAATAAATATTATAAAGAGTTAAAACCCCGATATTCATTTATGTACACCCTGTATATTATTTGTCATGTAAACATCTTAAATTCATGGGAAATTTTAATCAAAGGCGTAGAGTCATTTTTTAAAAAAATAGAACATTTCGAAAAATGTTAGATACTAAGGGTAGTTTGGGTTGGTAGTTCTGAAAATCTTTGTATCGCATCTTTGGAAGATACTTAAATACAAAATAAGGTATTTAACCGACTTTTCGTTTTCAGTTATGCTGTCTGTACACACACACACACACACACACACACACACACACACACACACACTTACGCGCGCGCATATTCTGATCTTTTTCTAAAATTGTTTTCTAGATTCTGGTAACATCAAAAAATGTATTTCCGGTGAAATCTCGGTGCCGAATTTTTGGGTAGAATACAGTTACCTTCTCTACCTACTATGTACATTGTACATATGTGTTAGAGAAAGTAAAAAAGCAGAAACTTAAGTTACATAATGCAGAATACGGAAACAGTATTCAAATGTTCATTCATGGCGTTAAGTTCTTACGATAGTAAGAAAAGAAAGGGGTCGGACACTAATCAAAACGGTCAAGCATATCCGTTAGTTAGATGACGCTTTTTATCATAGAATATTTCGAGAACTTTGGCTAACTCTAGGAAAAAGTATATTTTTCACTTTTTGTATGGTTTGATGAGTGCTAAATTTTTTCCTTTGGTAAGGAAAATAAATCTATCTTCTAAATCTTCCAATTGTACAAAATAGGCGAAATTTAAAAAATAAAGGGGCTCCACGAACTGTTCACAAAAAAACTCGAAATATAAGTTTTATTTGGCATGGACACGTGCTATTTCTCATTAGAATCATTTTTAGAACATAACTATATCGGAATATTTTTCATGTAAAGAAGTAGTTTCGGGGAGGGAGATTTTCCTGAAAATCTTTTTGTCGCACATTTGCAAGATGAACTCCACTACCAAATTTGATAGTTATCTGACGTTTCATTACTTAGTTACGCTATTCAGAGATAAGTAAACAAACGTGCGTGCTGACGCAAACACTCTTGGACCTTTTTCTAAAAATCTGATGCGTTCCATTCACATCATTTTGTCCACATCATTCTAATCGAGATAAACATTAGTAGAAATTGTCTTATTACTTACTTCCTCCTTAGCAAAAGGGAAATAAGAAAATGCACTAGCTTAAAGCGATAGCCAACCGTTAACAGTAGGTCGATATGTGAACAATTGAAGTTCGATTCGCTTTACATTGCCAGTATAACAAAAAAGAGATGGAAAAATAGGTGACCCCGTTTGAAAAAACTTATATATTGTTTAAAATTGAAATCAATAACAAGGAATAGCTCAGAAGTGGCCAACCCTACAACAAAAATGTATGTGACATAAATTGTGTGTTTTAACAGGATCTTCATTTTTAGCCAATAAGTTTTTATCTGTTTATTACGGTTTACCATTTATGCAAAATTCAGCCAAATTCATCCAGAATGAACAGATCTTCAGAGGCTAATTTCATAAAATTCAAGATATAAGTTTTATTTGTGAAGTAAATATCTTTAATAAGCGGCATGTTAATCAAAATCGTTAGGATTCGAACCTGCGACCCCTTCGCGGCAGAATGTCAACGTCAAACGTGCCAATGACCGCGGCTACCATCTCCAGTTCAACCAACCGGTCTCTTTCAGGGTTGTAAGTGTGGGAGAGGACCTCGGTAGTGGTGCTCTTCCATGGTGGTGAATGCGCTTTGGAAATATAGCTCTCGGCGGTGGGGTGGTGTTGGAGATTTTTGTAGTATTCAGGGGGTTCGGTCAGATCTGGTGAGCGAGTTCCCACTCCCTGCGTCAGATGAACTGCTTGTACTGTGTTAGGAACCCATGGTGGCTCTTTCCCTGCGGTCGATTTCTGCCCGCCCATCCATAATTCTGTCCTATGATCCTATCCTCCTGGAGTCTGATGCACAATACGGCTATCGCAGCTGCAGTGTGGAACCCCCTCCAGGAAAACTCACACAAAACGCATACACACACACACATACACACACACACACCGCAAACCCCAAACTTAACTGTCTTATTAAATTTATTGGTGTTTATTTATAAGTCTTTTTACTTTTAGTAACATATTTTTTTTTTCATTATTGCCTTAATTTGTAAATATTCTAAGGAGTCTATTTTATTTTTGTTTGTTGTTATTCTTTGATGGAACTTAACATTACTTGCCATTCGTCATCTCAGGATAAGGAAAACCCCGAAGAAACAACTTTAAAAACCTCACCCTAAGCGAGATTCGAACTCGTGACCTCTTGAATGTGAGGCAGACACACTACTCACACACTACCGAAGCGGACTACCAAGAATTAATTGATAAATGTTTTATTAATTCATTATTGCCATGATATATGTTTTGGTTTTTTACACTCGCACGCTACTTCGTAGCATAGTAAACCATAGTGTGCATTTGGCACGTTTGACTACTTTTAGCATTGCTATGATTCTGGAGGTAGCGTAGTTGTTCGTAAGTTCCACATTGTGAAATGGCTAGTTGTTTGCTGTATCATCGCATGTAGTTTGCCGTCTGAAGATTCTGCTGACACTTTATGTAAGTGCCGCTATAGAGAAACTGTACGGTGAAACAAGTATTCTGGGTTTACTAAGATATATTAACACAGCCTTAACCCTTTTTGCACACAGGATAGCAATGCAAGTGTTTATTGGTCTGGTGCTCGCCAGCATTCTCATGGCAGCCCGAAGCAGTGACCCAGAAGTCTTCACACTCATTGGCGACATACTGGACCATCGAGCAAAAATACTTCCAATAGGATTCGTAACAACTCTCATTTGTCACAAAGGAAAGGGTTTGCCAGGTAAGATTTTTAATTTAGTAACAATGGCGTCCTATCTAAAAGCTGGAAATGTGTTACATTCACATGATTCTCTACCCTCACTTCTACAAACTATGCTTACAAATGCTTAATCTTCTATCGGCTTCGTTACTTGAGAGAGAACTTATACAAATAATTTTATTATACATTTCATTGTAGGTTAAGGGGAATGTAGAAGTCGTCCTCCGGTTCCTAAGGTCGTGGGTTGAAACCGGCGGATGGATTTTTTCATGCGTAAAAAGCATTAGTAGGTTTCTTTCGGAAGGGGAGTAAAGCAGTTGGACCCGTGTCGTAGATTTACGGTGCGTAAAATAACTTAAAGCCTGATAAACCGGCCTCTGAGCAAAATTAAGCAGTCTATCACTCTGAATATGGAATAGGACGCTGAGAACCTCCGCCGTTACAGAGCATCCATTAATTTAACTCTTTGGGGGGGGGGGGTACAGTAGGTTTAGCGATAGTCTACTCCATGACCAAAGAAAAAATCTGAAGTGTTTCATTCAAATGACTTTTTCTAGCCATTCTGCAAGAAATTGTTGTTACAAAAACCCATTCCTCTATTTGCTACATGCTAATGGTATTAACAGAAATGGTATTATTACCTACTTCATTGTAATTTTCGCAGTAAAGCAACAGTAAAATATTTTAAGAGCTGGTTACTATGTGATGGCGGAGACGAAGTTTCACTTGCGAAAATTAGGTATAAAGTATTGGGAGATTTAAAACCAAAAAACAAAGAATATCTCGGTAATTGTTAACTACAAAAATTGTATATGATTTTTACATAAATAGTTTCTATATTTTAAAGAGATTTAGATTTTCATGTTGTAAGATTGTCTCAATCTTACGTTTTATCAGTTATGTAAAAGTCATCCAGAGTAAAGAGGCCTTCAGAGGCTATTCCAAGAAAATTCAAAATATATACTTGATTTGTCATGTAAATATATTTAATGTATGATATTTTAAGCAAAATTGTTAGAGCCCTTTTGATGAAATATAAAATTCCGAAAAATATTTCATGTAAAGGGAAGCTTGAAATGGAAGAAATTTTCTTTTGGTGTCCACTCTTGGAAGATACTGAAATTTAATATAAGTTTAGCATTTAAATAACTTTACACTTTTGCGTTATGCTGTTTACAGACAGACACAGGCTGAGACAGGGAGTGAGTCACACACAGGCTCTTATCTAAAAATGCTATTTTCGCAGTCAAGGATCTCAAAACATGTATTTCCGGAGGAATCTCGGAATAGGATTGTTGAATGGGGTGTAATACCATCTCTTTTTATTTATGGGCGCTCTTTAACTGCTGAGGTTCTCAGCGTCCCATTCTATACTGGCCGTGAAAGACCGCTTAATTTTGCTCAGATGTCTTTTTATCAGGCTTAGATTATTTTACGTGCCGTAGGTCTACGGCACGGGAACGACGGCTTTACTTCCCTTCCAAAGGAAACCATGCTAAGGATTTTTTACGCCCGAAATACCATCTCTACCTGATATGTACCTTATATTGTACGTGATAGCGAAAGTAGTTATTATAAGTTGCATTCGCGCTGTTCTTACAAAAGTTTATTCTTTTAGCAACTTAATGTTAATTTGAGACAAACCTTTGTAAATTTGGATATAATACATATTTTTTGTAGATACGATAGGATTGTAAGAATACAGTGGGCTTACGTAATAGTCAACTATTTTAAAAGCTGGTCGCTATGTGATGGTTTGAAATTCCTTTTTATACATATTAAGGGGAAAAAGAACATGTAATCAATTTGAGAAATATTTGAAATTAAAAGAAATAACAAATAATATTTCGGAAATGGTTAACTCCTCAAATTAAATAAATAAATATGTTGCATATCATTTACATGGCCCGCTATCAATTTTCAACAAACTATTTTTAAAATCTTATTCTTATATCTATCTCACGCCACTCGAGATAAACATTTGCATAAATGCTTTTATCACATATTTCCTTGTAGATGCAAAGGAATAAGGGAATACACTAGGCTTAAGCATGAGAAGCTGTAGTCAAAACTTTTATGAGGTGAATGCAATGTTCCATTTTCTTTGTTTGGGAACAAGATAAACGAATAACGATGTTCCATTTGAGAAAAATATACGAATTTTAAAACTGTAACCAGAAAATAGGAATAGCTCATTAATGATTAACTCCACACACACACACACACGCACACGCACACGCACACACACACACAAGTATTTGAAATATGTGGAGGCCTCCAGAAAATTCAGGATATAGATCTTGTTATACAAATTATCTGGTGAATTTTTCACTACACAATGGATTTCGAAGTTGTTTTTTTTTTTGTTTTTTTTTTTTTTGCAAAAATCTCCTAAATTGCATTGTTTTTTTTTTCAAAAACAATTAGAAATAGTTTTCGGAAACTTCATTATTAGCCCTTATTTCGAGTCAGTTCACACACACACTAAACGTCTAACCATGCCGAAACTCGAAACCAGAAGAGACTATCGTGCGCTGAGACCCGCCACGGCCTAACGACCTCCGCTTGCCTCATATTCATTTAAAACTGAATGCATCGATACCCATTAATTATTTCGATCCAGTTCACATATACAATTAAAATAACCTTGCCAAAATCTCGAAACCTAAGACCCCGTCTTTCGCTGCGGCCCGCCACGGTCTAACGGCTTCTGCTTGCCTCATTCCATACTCGGTTTTCAAAAGTACATAAAACACAAGGTCCATTGAACTATAGTTTACCTGAATATTTTGGCGGATACAACGCAGATGCTGTTTTGGTTCATATTTAAATTTAACATATACTCTACTAAATATTCGTTTATGCATCCGTGTTTAATAAATAGCTCAACAATTTACTCTGAAGAAACTCAATACATCGAAAATAACACAGTTTACGGTATACACACTTATGGTGAATTACTGGTTCCGTTTACAGTTCACAGCTGTTAACACAATTTCAAATATCGTATAAGTGAAAAACGAGATCAAATCCTTGAATATCATTGGTCACAACATTGGCCTCGTACCAGAACAATGGAACAATGGAAACCGTGAATTTAACTCGTAAGTCACGAAAAGATTCAAGTTCGAGTAATTAGTAAAAACTTTAATAATTAATTACTCAAGAATCAAATATTTCCGAAACATAATCCAAATAGAACTATGGCTTAAAATCTATGGCATAATATCCTTAGGGGAAAAATCATAAATTCATTCCGTAGTTAAAGCAACATTTTTCAAAATGGCTTGACCATGATGGATTTTAATCAAAATCTCGAATTGAGATAAACATTAGCAGAAACAATTTTATTTCTTAGTTTCTTATAGAAATAGGCTAAACCGACAGTCAAATGCTTTAAAATGTGGTTGCTATGGTATAGAAATCCGATTCTTTGAGTGGCCAGGTGTTGACAAGTTTCCCTTTATCAGAAAAGTATAAATACCTATTTTAAAACTGAAATCAATAACAAGAAATATCTTAAAAACGGTCAACTCCAGGGGGGAAAATGCATATAACAGTTTTTATGTAGTAAGCTTTTGTCAGAATAAAGATGTCTTCAGAGACTATTCACTGAAAATTCAAGATATATATTTTATTTGTCATATAATTGTTTTAATTGTTTAATCAAAATCGTTATCCATTTTTGAGAAAATTAAAATTTTCAAAAAAATGTCCACGTAAAGGATAGTTGGGGTGGGGGGATTTTTTTTTTAAAATCTTCGTGTCGCATCCTTGGAAGATATTGAACTTAA